>OZ020225.1:3328500-9243500 GCA_963971325.1 Aphodius granarius
GTGGGACGTAATGAAGGTAAGTAACATCTTATGAAACCTCATCCTATACCATGAGCGAGGTATGAAATCATGTCATACTTTTTTGTGTCACTTGCTTCCACTTCATGCTACTGGCTTTGAAATTTTGCAGAGTGGGACGTAATGAAGGTAAGTAACATCTTATGAAACCTCATCCTATACCATGAGCGAGGTATGAAATCATGTCATACTTTTTTGTGTCACTTGCTTCCACTTCATGCTACTGGCTTTGAAATTTTGCAGAGTGGGACGTAATGAAGGTAAGTAACATCTTATGAAACCTCATCCTATACCATGAGCGAGGTATGAAATCATATCATACTTTTTTGTGTCACTTGCTTCCACTTCATGCTACTGGCTTTGAAATTTTGCAGAGTGGGACGTAATGAAGGTAAGTAACATCTTATGAAACCTAGTAACATCTTATACCATGAGCGACGTGTGAAATAATATCATACTTTTTGTGTCACTTGCTTCCACTCCGCCACTTCCGTGTTACTCACTTTGAAGGCCTTTCATTTGTTGGATATATGGATGTAGGATATATGGATAAATAAAAATTGTTCCTCTTAAATAATTAAATATTATTAAGCAGTTATGGTAGTACAACAAAGAATACAAGTATGAACATTAAAAGTAACACAAATATCTCATCAAAAACTTAAAGTTAACGGCAATAAAGTCGGTACACATCTCTCGTACAGGTTAGAAGCGTCAATACAAATTGTTAATACAAATTGGTGCTGGGCTGATCACTACGCAAACACTAATCGTTTTACACTAGCTAAATATTTGTTTGTTTTTACCCCCTATAATTTTTTTTAAGAAACAAACTCATCACAGAAGCTTGCAGCGATTACAAACTCATTATTTCACGGTGTAATCGCTGCGTAAAGCATAGATCCTTCAAATATCGCATTCGCACTTGCAGACATTCAAAAAGGCAGCATAGCGGCATTCATTTTTTTTTACATTAGAATACATATATGTATAAACACATCGTCAGGATATTACAAATCTCGCACCACATCCAGTCTCCGTTCTGCACCCTTTTCCGATATATAACATTTCATCCAACAATCTTAAAACCTAAAAAGTGACACGGTGCACGGAACTCACTCCGTTTCAAAGCGTTTATTTACTTATTTAGAATATAACATTCATATCTGTTTTTCCCTCTCTTGTGTTAAGCCTAGCCTGGTCGTTTATTTTATTGTTACAACACCTTTATTAGTATTATTGTTATTATTATCTAGTAGTTTTGAGAAACACACAGAGAAATCTT
This sequence comes from Aphodius granarius, assembly GCA_963971325.1. Lineage (NCBI taxonomy): Eukaryota > Metazoa > Arthropoda > Insecta > Coleoptera > Scarabaeidae > Aphodius > Aphodius granarius. The sequence goes on from OZ020225.1 coordinate 3,329,804, forward strand.
AACAGAAAGATATATATATACCGGGTATACAACTTAAAAATAATCCACAAAATAACAAAAGACATACATACAAAACATGTAGATATAATATCATCATAGGACGAGGGGGCCGACTAAATAAAAGTAAAAGCAATCCGTATATAAAATAAAATAAAGTACGGTAATTGTACGGTAAAGTTGATCATCTACGGGTTCCTTAACCGGATGAAGCAGTGGTGGTGTTCTGATTGGCAATCAGGTTTGCCTTGTTCTGACGAACTGCCTCAGCACGCTTTTCCTAAAGACAAAGAATATTTAATTGAATAATAATATAATTAAATAATTCACAATTTTAAATACAAATTTTCAAAGAACAAATATCCATCGAGTTCAAGCAAAATACGATACGTACATTCTTCTTGACAGCGTCAAGCTTCCTCTGCAGTTCCTTCTCCCTTTTTTGTTCGGCTGCCGTCAACTTTGTCTCAATCTGAATTGTTTTCTCTGACCTACGGCTGTCCTCAACGTTTCCAATCGACTGCTTAACCTCTAATAGCCGCTCGTTCTGTGGTGGAATGATTATATGATAATGGGGGTGTGAGTGAATTTGTGCAGTGTGTGCAAAGATTATTGAATCAAAATTGAGAGTTTTTGCCCAATAGACTTCAATTATATTGTATGTTCAATAAAAAAAAGTCCCCTATGCCATGGAGAAGTTCCTTTTATGCCTGGTTTATATCATTATACAAGTTTTGGAGGTTAGAGTTGACCAGTTTAATTGTTGTTTTCGCAGAGCCAACATAAATTTCAGAAAAAGATTAAATCATGGTATATTAGCCTTTTTTATTGAACATACTGTATTATTATCAGTTAATAGAACAAGAAACGAAATGATGTTCAAATTTAAATGGGTTCACAGTAAAACCAAGTCTTCGCCTTTCCGTTCTTTGTTATCCCAAATGATTCACTAAGAAACAATTGAAGAGTTGTAAATCAAAAAGGGTCTAAGTACCATTTTTATGTTTTTTGAGGTTTTTGTGCCAATAGGTTCTACAGGCCACCCTCAGTAATAATCAAAAGGATCTATGTCAATATCAATTGGGGTTTAGTCCCTACAACCAACGGTCAAAAGATGGCATGACATGGCAAAAAGTGCCATGCGTCGTCTTTAACACGCCCACCCACCAGTTGACAATATTCATCAAAGCACCGACAATATTCACAAAGAGATAAGCTAGAAGACCTAAAGAACATGATGGAGTACTTGCCAGGCAAAGCTAAACATTTTAATTCGGACCTTATCAGAGAGTTTGCTTAATACTGAATTAAGTGTCTTAATTAAGTTTTTATTTACATAACTAATAAACAAATACTATTCTTGTTAATATACCTTTCTTATTGAAGTATAAGAGTAGCTGACGCTTAACTTGGTAAAATACCCGATTTATGATTTCTAAATTTCCGAGAGGAAACCGCGTCAATGACGATTCAACGTTTCGCACTCTGCTGCAAGAGGCATCTTCTGGACGCAATAGTAAAAGAGCTACGACGAGAAGAGAAAAGATTCTCTTCGTAGCTCTCTTACTGTTACGTCCTGAAGATGCCTCTTGCAACATGTGTGCAAAACCTTCACAACGTTATCGCCATTGACGCGGTTTCCTCCCGGAAATCTAGAACTTAGTGATTCGGACCGCTGAAGTTTCCAATCTAAATATACCTTATTTATGTTTGATATAATACGATGTCGCACATAGACCGTGTGTAGGTTCTGATGTCAGTTGGACCGTTTTGATTATCTCGGCTCATGGTACTTAGACCCATCTGCAAGGCTCCAAGTTTATAACGACACAATTAATGAAATAGAACATTTTGAAATTTTATATACAGTTTCCTAGGAACTAAATATTTGGTACTTAGACCCTTTTGATTGACAACTCTTCAATTGTTTATTTCCCTAAAATTGGCTGATTTAGACCGCAAAAGTCTCCCATCTTGAGATTCAATAATAACTTTGCAAACCCAAAATAAAAAAAAAAAAACTGACAAATAAAAATACTAACGCATTTCTTGGCAGCCTCAAGTTTTTTCTGCAATTCCTTCTCGCGGTTTTGCTCGGCCGCGGTAAGTTTTGTCTCTATTTGTACGGAAACTTCGCTTTTGCGCAACTCCTCGGTCTGCTTGATGCCTTCCCGTTTCGTGTTCTAAAGCAAGCACGTGACAAGGTAACGACAATGCGATAAAGTGAAAGGATCGAATAGGAACAGGAATGGAAAAGATTTAAATAGAATTATGGTAGTCTATAAACACTACACGTCAAATTTGGCGCTTTTGCGCATGCGTCTAAAGACGAGAGATTTGACGCATCGTGTGTAGCCACCATATTACCAAGGCAAACGATGAGTGATGAAATGACGAAATGAATGATTGAAACTCACGTAATTCCTCAGTTTTTCCTTTTGCTCTTGTTCTAGGTGTTGCCGTCTGTTCTGCGCATGATCTAATTTTTCCTGGACGGCCGCCTCGAGCTGTTGGAATTTCTCGGTGTTCTGCGTTCGTACCCTGTTTACTTGCTCCTCCTAATACCGCCATGATTACGTTTGAAAAACATGCTACATTGAAAGCTAACATCTAAACAGTTTGCTCCAAGAGAGAGAAGCGCACTTCCGTAAATATCAGTCAACGCTAAGACGTGGGTTCGTCTTAGCGTTAACTGATATTTATAACAAAAGAATTGCCTGTTTTTATGACTTTACACCTGTTGAAAGTATAAGACCTGTTCGTCATACAAAAATTCGAATTCCGGCTGTCACGATATGTAAACAAGGTCAAACATAACCTAACACGCTCGGATACGTTCGAGATTTCAGCAATTTTATTATTATTTAGCAGCATGAGCGTCCTAACTTCGATTGAGTTTTCAATAATTATTATCTTTTCAGCGATGACTTATTACAGACGTACAAATCTGCTTTAGTCAATTCCTATATGAAAATACATTTCATGAAGGCGTTCCAACCTCCCAAACACTCTCCGCCCATGATTGATGAAGAGCACACCAAAATCTATAAAATCACCAATTTTCAAAACTCCCCTAAAACTATCCAAGCAAAACTACCAAAAGAATGTCGAATTTTTTTAGCTTTGACTTGAGTTGGAGACTATTCAAGATATTTCTCTTTTGGAGCAAACAACGTCTTGCACATCACAACACCGCAATATGCGTGATTTGTGATGAAAAAAGTGATGATAAAAATGATGAACATTACAACACAAGAGCTGCTAATAAACAAAGGTTTTGGATTGTATTTTAGCCATGTTTTTATAATGTCCACCAATTCTAACTATGGACCATGCAGTGCCCAAACAACAAAAACAAATTCACTCACATGCTCCCTAAGACGTTCCAGCATCTTCTTGATATTTTCATCCCTCTGAGCAGAGGCCGTCTTCAATTTGTCCTCGATGGCGGATTTGACTTCATCAGTCTGCTGTTCCAGCGAGAGTCTGGTCTTCTCCACATTCTCGATATGATCCTAAAACACATAACTCACCAAAATCTATTTCCGGCCATACCAAGCCTAGTTACCTTTAGTTTGGTCTTCAGGTCGGTGATATAAGCCTCCCTCTTGCCCAGATGGGTCTCCATCTTTTGCTCCAGGGCGTCCCTGGTCGCCGAGATGAACTGACTGGTCTGCTCGTCCTTCTTCTTCGAGGCTTCCTCAATCTTCAGCATCTTGGCTGTTAGTGCTGCTATTTTATTCGATTCCAATTGCTGCAATAAGAATCAACATATAACCGTTTAAAAGCCAATATTAACGGACTTATGATGTGTTTTGGAGCATTTTCCGGCCGGCTTAACGAGATTGTACTGTAGTATAAAAGTGTTTAAAGTGGGTATGTACCTGTCTGCGTTCTTCGGCGGCTCTCAGTTTCTCCTCGATGTCCTGCACGGACATGTTCTTGTTGGGAGGCGAGGAATTCCTCTTCGGAGGCGTTGCCTTGACCTCGGGTTCCCCTAAGATGACCTCGTAGCACAGTCCGCCCCTGGTCTTCTCCTGGCAACGAACTTCGGTCGCTGTAATGAGGAAATTGAGTTAATCATTCGTTCTTGCCTATGGAGTAGATGAACAGGCCCGCCGGCCGTAAGGGCGTGTTGCAAGGCGGATTGAAGAGTATATCGGTTTTAGTTGTACCTCGCAAAATGTCCTTTTTTAATAAAAATTGGTTTAAACACAGTTTATCAAATGTCTTATGAGTGATACAATCATTCTAGTCTGTAATGCTGTTAATAAGGTCGTTCTTGCCTATGGAGTAGATGAACAGGCCCGCCGGCCGTAAGGGCGTGTTGCAAGGCGGATTGAAGAGTATATCGATTTTTGTTGTACCTCGCAAAATGTCCTTTTTTAATAAAAATTGGTTTAAACACAGTTTATCAAATGGCTTGTGAGTGATACAATCATTCTAGTCTGTAATGCTGTTAATAAGGTCGTTCTTGCCTATGGAGTAGATGAACAGGCCCGCCGGGCGTAAGGGCGTGTTGCAAGGCGGATTGAAGAGTATATCGGTTTTTGTTGTACCTCGCAAAATGTCCTCTTTTAATAAAAATTGGTTTAAACACAGTTTATCAAATGTCTTATGAGTGATACAATCATTCTAGTCTGTAATGCTGTTAATAAGGTCGTTCTTGCCTATGGAGTAGATAAACAGGCCCGCCGGCCGTAAGGGCGTGTTGCAAGGCGGATTGAAGAGTATATCGGTTTTTGTTGTACCTCGCAAAATGTCCTTTTTTAATAAAAATTGGTTTAAACACAGTTTATCAAATGTCTTATGAGTGATACAATCATTCTAGTCTGTAATGCTGTTAATAAGGTCGTTCTTGCCTATGGAGTAGATAAACAGGCCCGCCGGCCGTAAGGGCGTGTTGCAAGGCGGATTGAAGAGTATATCGGTTTTTGTTGTACCTCGCAAAATGTCCTTTTTTAATAAAAATTGGTTTAAACACAGTTTATCAAATGTCTTATGAGTGATACAATCATTCTAGTCTGTAATGCTGTTAATAAGGTCGTTCTTGCCTATGGAGTAGATGAACAGGCCCGCCGGCCATAAGGGCGTGTTGCAAGGCGGATTGAAGAGTATATCGGTTTTAGTTGTACCTCGCAAAATGTCCTTTTTTAATAAAAATTGGTTTAAACACAGTTTATCAAATGTCTTATGAGTGATACAATCATTCTAGTCTGTAATGCTGTTAATAAGGTCGTTCTTGCCTATGGAGTAGATGAACAGGCCCGCCGGCCGTAAGGGCGTGTTGCAAGGCGGATTGAAGAGTATATCGATTTTTGTTGTACCTCGCAAAATGTCCTTTTTTAATAAAAATTGGTTTAAACACAGTTTATCAAATGGCTTGTGAGTGATACAATCATTCTAGTCTGTAATGCTGTTAATAAGGTCGTTCTTGCCTATGGAGTAGATGAACAGGCCCGCCGGGCGTAAGGGCGTGTTGCAAGGCGGATTGAAGAGTATATCGGTTTTTGTTGTACCTCGCAAAATGTCCTTTTTTAATAAAAATTGGTTTAAACACAGTTTATCAAATGTCTTATGAGTGATACAATCATTCTAGTCTGTAATGCTGTTAATAAGGTCGTTCTTGCCTATGGAGTAGATAAACAGGCCCGCCGGCCGTAAGGGCGTGTTGCAAGGCGGATTGAAGAGTATATCGGTTTTTGTTGTACCTCGCAAAATGTCCTTTTTTAATAAAAATTGGTTTAAACACAGTTTATCAAATGTCTTATGAGTGATACAATCATTCTAGTCTGTAATGCTGTTAATAAGGTCGTTCTTGCCTATGGAGTAGATAAACAGGCCCGCCGGCCGTAAGGGCGTGTTGCAAGGCGGATTGAAGAGTATATCGGTTTTTGTTGTACCTCGCAAAATGTCCTTTTTTAATAAAAATTGGTTTAAACACAGTTTATCAAATGTCTTATGAGTGATACAATCATTCTAGTCTGTAATGCTGTTAATAAGGTCGTTCTTGCCTATGGAGTAGATAAACAGGCCCGCCGGCCGTAAGGGCGTGTTGCAAGGCGGATTGAAGAGTATATCGGTTTTTGTTGTACCTCGCAAAATGTCCTTTTTTAATAAAAATTGGTTTAAACACAGTTTATCAAATGTCTTATGAGTGATACAATCATTCTAGTCTGTAATGCTGTTAATAAGGTCGTTCTTGCCTATGGAGTAGATGAACAGGCCCGCCGGCCATAAGGGCGTGTTGCAAGGCGGATTGAAGAGTATATCGGTTTTAGTTGTACCTCGCAAAATGTCCTTTTTTAATAAAAATTGGTTTAAACACAGTTTATCAAATGTCTTATGAGTGATACAATCATTCTAGTCTGTAATGCTGTTAATAAGGTCGTTCTTGCCTATGGAGTAGATGAACAGGCCCGCCGGCCGTAAGGGCGTGTTGCAAGGCGGATTGAAGAGTATATCGATTTTTGTTGTACCTCGCAAAATGTCCTTTTTTAATAAAAATTGGTTTAAACACAGTTTATCAAATGGCTTGTGAGTGATACAATCATTCTAGTCTGTAATGCTGTTAATAAGGTCGTTCTTGCCTATGGAGTAGATGAACAGGCCCGCCGGGCGTAAGGGCGTGTTGCAAGGCGGATTGAAGAGTATATCGGTTTTTGTTGTACCTCGCAAAATGTCCTTTTTTAATAAAAATTGGTTTAAACACAGTTTATCAAATGTCTTATGAGTGATACAATCATTCTAGTCTGTAATGCTGTTAATAAGGTCGTTCTTGCCTATGGAGTAGATAAACAGGCCCGCCGGCCGTAAGGGCGTGTTGCAAGGCGGATTGAAGAGTATATCGGTTTTTGTTGTACCTCGCAAAATGTCCTTTTTTAATAAAAATTGGTTTAAACACAGTTTATCAAATGTCTTATGAGTGATACAATCATTCTAGTCTGTAATGCTGTTAATAAGGTCGTTCTTGCCTATGGAGTAGATGAACAGGTCCGCCGGCCGTAAGGGCGTGTTGCAAGGCGGATTGAAGAGTATATCGGTTTTTGTTGTACCTCGCAAAATGTCCTTTTTTAATAAAAATTGGTTTAAACACAGTTTATCAAATGTCTTATGAGTGATACAATCATTCTAGTCTGTAATGCTGTTAATAAGGTGATTTTAACAAGTTGGTTACATCTGCATACTTTTTTTTTATTTGAATTACAAAAAGATACATCGATTTTGTCCTTATTGCAACTGATATCTTGTTGGCCATAAACATCGTTACGGCGAAGTTTCTTGTGTCTAGCAAGACAAGAAAAAAGGCATCATACACCATCTGCAAAACCTATGCCTAAATTACCCAAAGTGTCACCAAATTACCAAGTACGTTAGCCATCCAATAGAATATTCTATTGTTCAATCTATTCTGGGAATGCAGTACAGTACAGGCTACAGGCTACAGGCTAGGAACAATACAGGCCAAACAGTGTATTATCAAGGGTACGTGCAAGTCGATAATAGGTACCACCAGTGTCCCATATAACAATGAGGTTATATCAGCCCTCAAGGGTAATGGCTTTTCAATAATTGATGTTCGCCAACATCGTTTCTCTGTTAAACACGCACCAAAACGTACCGTGGAGACGACTTGTAAGCGACGCGCGTCCCAAGTGGGACAGAAACGTCATCGTCGACGTCGACAGGTCCAAAACACTCGTTCGTCGTGAAAAATGGGTATTTAATTGCCGAAGTCGTGGCGCCAAACATTGCGTGATATCACCACGTTTGACTGAAGCACTGATAAAAAATAAAAGCGCGTGCGGCGCCAAATGGCATGACGAATTAGACAAAAAAAACCTTCTGAATGTTTTATATACATTTGTAATGTTTTATTTACTCAACGCAAAAAGAAACGACAAACTAAAAATTTGATAGATCTCTGATAAGTTTTGTAAGCTTTGGGTTCTCCAAAAAATTAATTGCAGACTAGTTAGTGACAGCTACTGGAACAAAGTTGTTTATACATAAATAGTATTTAAAAAAAAATAGTGTTAAAAACTACGATTCAATTAAAACGCAGACATATGGGTGTCGTGTGGCGGCACGGGAGTTTTTCGATAATCTGTGCAGACAATCTGTGTAGGGATCTTAACATTTATATCGACAAGATCTTTTTTGCCAGATAGAGCGTTCTCATGTAGTCGTGTTTATATCCGCTTATAATAGACTCGTTCTACATACTACCACTAACATGTTATTACAAGCTAACATGAGTTAAAAGCAAAAAATGGGGCAACAAAACCAACTTATCTGACACATAGCTACACAAGACTTTACGTGTAGGTGAATAAACCAGTCCTTAGTACCTCAGTTGAAAAATTAAAAGATTTATACTTCAGTTGATTAGATATTAAATACACTATGAACAAAGAAGTAACCAAGGTTGGCAATGAACTAACAATGCTGACCTTCAAAGGGTTTTCCCGATGTAAACCTGCGTCACCAAATGACAAAATCAATACGCATTCAACACCAGTACAGGATCTGTTTTTGTTGTACTCATTGCAGCACGTGCCAAAAGAACATATAATGAGGAAGTCGGTCAATCACCATGACAATAAATAGGAGCTTTCAGGGGATGAATATCGTATTATCGGTAATCTGGGAGACACTTCACTTCGCTTCCGGCTAGTCAAGTAGAACAAACAGAGGGTGAGTTACGCAAAACATGAGTGTTTGTTTGTTCAGTGATTTAGGATGGATTAGCTTGATTGCTGGAAGGGCAGGCACTTTAGAAATGCCATGATTTAAGATCGTTCTTATGGGATGGATGATTAACCATTGCTATCATCTGACATACGTAAAATGAGACGTAAAATGAGAAAATGAAAATGACATTACGAATTATATGGAACTGGTTTCCAGTTACAGTTGAGTGATGTCGAAATCGGCAACAAAATCAGTTAACGAATTATGTAAATTCAAAGAATATGGAAAAGAACTGCTTTCAAGCTATATTTTGATAAATCATAAGACCCTCAACATCGTGACATACACGTAAAGATCCTTCCATTTTAAAATATGCTTTAAAAGGCTCGTTACGCTTTGTAAATGTAAACACTGTCACACCTCGTGCGAAAAGGTTCCATTCCTGTAGCCTAGAACCCAATAACTCGGCTTCTTCTTTTGATTAACCTAAGTCTTTAACCAAATCATTCAGTTCCCACTGGTTTATAAGGTTAGGTGTGCCTAAAACTTCAAATGGTGAATCTCAACCAAATCTCAACGACTTACCTGATTTGACAGAGTCATTTCAGACACTGTCAAATAAGGTAAGTTTCTTCAAACAGGCGAAATTTCTTTTGTGTCAAAAATCGAAGATGATGAAGTGGATGGCGCACTTGGGAGAGGATGGTTCTCTCCATGGGGGATAGGTCGCGATGCTGATGGCAAATTTGGATATTTTATTTTATGCTTATCCTTCTTCGAATCTCCGGAGACGCTTATCGTGCAAAAATAGCAGTCGTCTGCGTTATTGGAAGGCTCTCGCCACAACATGGGAACTGCAAACTATATTTTCTTTTGCTTTCCTTTCATCCACCTTAAAAGTCCGATCTAACAGGAAATACAGCATATGTTAGGTGTCCATGTTATTTCCAGATCTCCAATTCTAAATCCAAAACAGCAGTTTTGAGCTGCTTTTACCTCTTCCGTAAATTTTTTTCAGATGTGTCACTACATAACAAACGCACATGCAACAAAACTTATTTGGTGAATTTTCAGAACATCTTCTTTGATTACTTCCCATATTCTAACGCACAGAATGTCTGTATAACCTAACTTGATAAAATAACACAAAAAATGCCCTGATAGTGTAATGGGTCGGAAACCCATTATTTATTTATTAAGATATGATCAAATTAAGCGAGATATTTGTAAGAACATTCGGGAATGTCAAAGGTTTTTGCTAGGGTTGAACATCTGGTTTAGAATTTGACCGCGTGTTATAAGTTTACAATTGAAGAGTTGTCATTGGCTAAGAAGACATGCTTCCGGCTTCCTTTGGGGTCGAGGGACGAAAACGAACAGATCTGCTCTTCTCATTTCAACCACCGTCATGTAAAGTACACGTTTTTGTGGAGCGTTCTTAGGCGCTTAAGTTTATCCCTGGTAAGTCTTTTCAACTCGTCTCGCATTTCATTGTAAATTAAATTATTCATATTTCTGCTAAAAGTGTGTCTGTCTAAATCAACTCCTAGGTTTAATTTAAACGTCAATATGTTCAAAGCTTCATTCATTTTTCTATGTAACCTATCAAACGGGATTGTTGATTATTATTGTTAATAGATGTTATTGTTTTGATAAGTGTTTCGTTTCATTTGAGTAGTCTTGGTTTATCAGCCCTTATTAAATGTTAAATACTTAAACGCGTCAGTTAGTAGTCAGAAAATGTGTTCACAAGGTTCAAGAAAAAGAACTCAGTTAGTTTTGCCTTCGAATAAATTGGAAGAGATTTGATGAATTAGAATTTTGACCAGTAATTAAAGCCCTTAAACCGCGCTTGACCAAAATGCTACCATGTTAGGGAGTCGCGGTTGTTCCCGCCATTTTGACCTCCTACAATAGCATTTAACCACAGGCCAACACCCCTAAGGGGCAAACGAGTAGTACCTGTTGCTACGTTGAATATGAGGTAATTCCCAGTCAAATCTGCCTTACCCTTTATCCGCCCTTTAGCCCCAATTTTCGTCGAAACCAATAACCGTTTTCTAACCACCCCACCGGCAAATTTCACCGCGTGTCGCCCCCTCCCAAGTGCCTCCAACTGCCCGTACCTCCATCTACCTGCGCCGCCGGTAATAAGCCGTAAAAATGGCACCCCTATCGTCCGAGGTAAGCAGGAAGAAAGATCCACGCGACCCCTCTTGACGTATTTACGGCGAGATATCGAGTTGGTATAAATAAATATGAGGGTTACTTCGGTTGGGGTTGGTTTAGTTCGGGGGTCGTTCGGAACGAGGGGTGGGTGGGTGGTGTGGGGGTTGATTCGTCCGAGACGCGGCGTCTGTGAATGGAGACAGAGTGGCGCCCATTCTGACCTCGGCCGATCAATAAGGCCTCTAGGCAACGGCCACAAAGTCCCTATCAATTTTTGATGCATCCCCCACTTTTGCGTGTCGATGGTATGTGTCGCGTCCGCGGGGGAAATTGAAACTGGGGAAAGTTATGATCTATACGCTGAAATGGTATGTTCTGCGAGAGTTTTGTTCAAACTTAAAGCTAAAAAGTTTTATTTTAAAGATATTCTACAACATTTAAAATTATACTCCTAATATCTCTAATAATAGCATTACTAAATAATACAATGTGAATGATTCAACGTAGATAAGGGTTCCTGAATCGTTATTTCATTATGTCTGACAAACGATAGAAATGTTCGAAAATTGTTTTATTATGATTAATTTACTTACTGATAAAAATAATCACTACCTGTGCTTCCATAGCAATAAATTTGACGATAAAAATACACCACCAAACGTTCTGAGTACCTCTTTGATATATTAAAGTGTTAATACCTTTTGGAATAATAATAGTATTTGTTGAGTATGTAATATTTTAAGAAGAGAGATTCTTTCTAAAATGGTATGGAATATTGATCGACTGGAAAAACATTGAAATTTTTCCAGTATGACAATTTGCAAGTCAGTACATTGACTACTTTTGAAGTTACAGCTTGTATAAGTGCAAGTTGTTTGCTACTTGTTCGGTCAAAATACGTTTTTCCCCCCATGGAGAGACATCCTCTCCCAAGTGCGCCATCCACTTCATCATCTTCGATTTTTGACACAGAAGAAATTTCGCCTATTAAAAGAAACTTGCCTGCTTTGGCGAACTGAATGATTTGGTTAAATGTAATAGTAGGATGGTGGGTTCTTGGAATGTGATTAGTGCATGACAAAAAAAATGTTCTAAAACATTTAAAGTCAAACACCACGACCCCCCAAACACAAGCCACCACTATTATTGCTCTTACACTTGCTCTGCACGTGAGTTCTTGCAATGGGACCAGTGCAGCATTTTAGCAGGCAAAACTAATTAAACTACTCATATTGATATTTAACTCAAAGGAAAACACTTCTCAACAAAATAACAAATTTATTAAATTAAAAAAAAAACATAAAAATGAATGAATAAAAAATATAAAAGAGACACTTAATTCATCCTTAAAATTACCATCTAGAGGAGCTGTTAGATTCTCGTAAAAATACAAAGAAGTGAAAACACAAAGGAGGAAATAATAATCAGCTTACCATTTACAAAACACAAAACACTACACTAAGTTACATTATAAAAATAAATGAAAAAAGACTACATCTTAAGTAGAATGCCGAATGTCGACTGTTAATCTCGACTGTTCTCTACAGAATGTTTTTCTCTTCATCTTTTTGTCTTGAACTTATACCTCTCATGTATAAACTATCTCGGTCCACGATACCATAATTTATAATTAAGCAAATAACACACACACAAAATATCAAGACACAAAGCACTTAACGAAAGGGCCCTACTGATTTGGGCCATAAAAAAGAAAGATTTACGAGTCTTCTAAGTTGAAAATATAACAAATCATACCCATGCGTGTGAAAAGGTCAGACAGTATCACCATTCACATATCCGGCATCACATACAATTTATCTCAAATTACAATGAACAAAATATAGATGCAGCTGAAATCCCCAATTATTACATAAAGACTTAGGTTTATCAAAAGAAAAAGCCGAGTTATTGGCTTCTAGGCTACTGGAATGGAATCTTTACGTGCATGACACGATGTTGAGAGTCTTATGACCGAATTTGATATTCCCCACGATCCTTCTGAATGGTGGCTTTTTATCGATTCATCAAAATACAGCTTAAAATCAGTACTTTTGCATATTCTTTGACTTTATATAATTTGTTAACTGATTTTGCTGCAGTTTTCTCAGTTTATTTCTCATCGCTGTATGTGATAATCCAGACCTGTTACAATAAATCCAATTTCAGTTTCTAGGTATGTAAGGCAAATATAATCTGGAATACATTTTAAAAATTTAAATAGCAATACAAACCCAGTGTTCTGGGCTTTAAGACGTTATTATTCCTTTGTAACCAAACAATGAAACTCCAAGAGTACAACACAACACCAAATAAAAACAACACATAACTTCATAGATCCTCAAAATTAATTGAACGCCACAAAACAAGACAAAAAAACGTCAACTTTAATTCCATTCCAGAAATAAAACAAGCCCAACGCCCCCTTTTCTCATCACACCCCATTACAACGCAATTAATAACCCCGCAGACCACCCCACAAACAACGTCCCCAGAGAAATTCACAACTGAGACGCCGAGAAAATTTAATTGAGCGCGAAAATTAAGACCAGAACAGCCGCAAGAGACAGGACCAAAGCCGACGTTACGCCGCGCCGTAGAGAATTTACAATTTCCTTCGGATCCAATTTCAAGACGGACGTCTTACTACAGCAATATCGGACGTGCAGTTATAGCATGCATTGCACCCCCACGCTACCCTACATTTACCACCCCAAGCGCCGTTTCTCAAGCACCATTTCAGGCACCATTTCAGGCGCCAGTTCAGGCGCAACCCCCTAAGAGCGCTCTATACAGAGGTCGGAAAATCCCAGGACGTTGAACCACAACTGCATTGCCTAGCTTTAAGGTAGAAAGAAGTCTACCCTCTCGTATAAGGTACAGAAACATGGTACTATATCATTTTAATTCATGAGAAAAGTAGGTAAAATAGTCTAGACTCGAGATTATCTAAAGAAAATATGTGATTAAAATCACAAAACTACGAAATAAAAATCTACACTACCAATCACTATACCAAAATAACTCGCAAACCAAAAGAGAAATATATAAATGACAACAGCAAAAACGAAAAAGTGCAAAAATAAGCCGACAAAAGTGAAATTCTCGAACAATCTCTGGTACTCACTGACGAATTGGACTTTCTTTGGTTGCGTCGTCCTCGGTTTCGTCTTGACTTTTGTTATTAAAGTCTGCTTCCTATTGACTGGAACATAGAATTGATGCGCTAAAAAAGGAAAGAACCGCTCTGTAGGGAAATAATCACACCGTGGATCATGTTATACACAACATATACGGAGACGTGTCATTGGATCGCTTTATAAATAACATGAGAAAGGTAATAACGCACATATAAATAATGCATATACATCATGTGTTGGTGTCCTCGATTATTATAATGGCGAATATTAGTTCAACACAAAGAGGTGTGTAACCAAACGTTTTTCTATTATTTCCGTAAGTAGAAATTGTTTCGGTTTAACTGCACAAAGACGTTTGAATGAGATAAATCTGTATTGTATTGTAGTAATATCACATGTTTCTATATCCGCAGAAAGATCATTTGGTTGGTTCAAGTATAATATAAAACTCTCAAAGAAAGAATATGATTTTCTTGATGTTCCAAGTATTACGTTTTCTTGTTTTAAGTATGAAGGAACTGCTTGAGAGGAATTATGCATGTTTTAAGCGATACGTACGTATACTTTTGGGTCAAGAAACAGTTTGTTCGTTGAAGCATGTATATTTTTCACCCAACCAATATAATTGTTGTTGTAAAATGAACGTCCTACTCTTTTTATATGTCGAAGAATAACATTTTCTTCGTCAGAGCAAAATATACTCAACATAAACATACCAAACTCTTAAACCGGAAGAATAACTAGCCGTTGAAATAACAATATAATATATTGAAATTCTTATTACAATAAAATATTATTTGGATAGCAAAAATATCCTCTTCATGCTACACTATATACGCAAGAACAAGTTTTCTTGATATCCAAGAATAGAGTTGTCTCTGTGTAGGCTATTCCACTACAATCCTGGTTTTCCTCATAATTCTGGTAAGTCACCCTTGAAATAAAACACTTATGCATAGATGTAAACAAACAATATACGAACACTCAATATCGTTAAACTTATATAGCGGTAATATATGGCAAAAGACGCCAGAAACTGTTAGCGCCATCTGTAAAGTAATAGCACAACTTTTTATGTATCTCTCAGAGTAAGAATCTTGGGTCAAGAAACGGTTTTTTCGTTGAAGCATATATATTTTTCGTCCAACGAAATATTTTTGTTGTCTACTTTTTTATTGAAGAATAACTTTTTCTTCGTCAGAGAAAAATATACTTGACATAAACATACTAAATTCTTAAATCGTAAGAATAGAGTTCTCTCTGTGTGTGCATACGTTTTTACTATACGTCAACTGAAAGCAAACAACAACTAACAGTTTATACTCCAATTATAACTCCTTACATATAAAAACAAGTCTTAAACTCCCACAAAAAGCAAAACCCCAGTCAGAAACATTAATATTCCAACAGTGGCATCCTTTTAAAACAACCACCACCCCAATCAAGGGGCTGCTCCGCCAAGGATCATTAATTGGACCATAGCTGCAGAACTTCAAACTTCAAGCGACCCCCGTGTCTCTCTTACTAAACAACGCGACCTCGGCTGTTTGGACCTTCGCAAAAGGTTAAAATTACAACCCTCGTCGTTTAATTAGGGTCGTTATTCGATTATTCTGGGGTCGAGTAACGTTCGTTGGGATTACGTGAGAATTAAAATGGACAAACTCCGAATTAGTGACGGGTGGAGGGTTAATTTTGTATATAGAAGGGTTTCCATGAATTCCAGGCAAAAAATACAAACTCAAACTGTCACTAAGACAGAAGCAAAACATTAGGGGACTTCAAAACGCATACATATTAAGCTAAATACAAGGCTAAATAAAAGAAATACAAGGCCATTAAGGCGGCTGACTGTTGTGTTAGAAAATACTGCAAGATGGTCGATTTAATGGAGCCAGACATCCATTCGTTGGTGGTGAAATCGTGACGTCGCACAGTACCCCTATTAATACGAAGGGTGCAATGTGCCTTACATACCTCAGGGCCTTGGATTAGCGGGGTGGCATACATAAAACATCAGGGTATGTGGAGCGGTGCCAAATCTGGGGTAGCGCGCACACCACAAGAACTGATTTTTGGGTCAGAGGAGGGGCTGATACGCGTAAAGATTAATGCTTTCTTTGGCAAAAGAGTGTGGTGATGTAGAAATAGCCATAGAATCATAGATCATATATGAAGAATATATGGGGTGGGTGACTCCCACTCAACTTTCCGAAGTTTCGGTAAATTGGTGTACATATCAAAAGTTACTGGATGATGAGCTGGTATCAGTTTGGTCAAAATTGGTTGAATCCCTAAGAAAATGTATGTGACATCTTCCACTTCCAGTTTTTTTAATTTTTCCGGCAATTTTTAATTACCAGGGGACGAAATGGATTGCTTTTGGCACAATCTCACTATCGGAAGTGGCCAATGTTACATGCGTTTTCTTAGGAATTCATCCGATTTTGACCAAATTGATACCAGCTCATCCTCCAGTGACTTTAAATATGTATATTAATTTCCAGATCAATGGGATGAGCGGTTTGGGCGGTATAACAGTTTACAGAAGCAGTTTGAGAGAATCCACAGTCTTTGTGGTTGCGAATTGGCAGGTTTATTCTAACGTATTTTTTTTACTTTGTATTTTGACTATTTTATTTATTTTTTAGATTTTTCGATTTTCTAGTTATAGTACTTCTTTTAATATGTATTTTTTGCGTTAGAAGTGGGTTTGGCCTCTTTTTTGCCTCTTCACCAATGTCGTACGTAATTTGGACTGTTCAAAACATAGATCGTAAGAATAGATCGTATTATTTACTTGTTTTTTTATCACAATTTCACATGATGTAAAACAAAATAACACTTGCCTAATACCGCTTGGACAAATGTATTTTTCAAGTCAAATTCTGCTTAAAAGTTAACTCTAGACTCAAAACCATTTGACGAGGGAAATACTTTTTGCCTATTTGCCTGAAATACCCATTTTCTTACGACAGGTTTACAATTCCTAAATTGAATTCTATCTTTTCTGTCTCTATAGAAAGGTTTCGAGGAATTCTTTATAGAAAATACCACCGCAACATTTACGATACACCTAATAGACCACGAAAAGATCGAAGAGGGTGGCAAATTCGACACTTGTAATCGAATTCGCCCTTCGCCTCTGCGTCATAGCAAATGCCCAGTAATCCAATAAAGTTCGATTTTCAGTTCACTTCACCGTCGACGACTATAGATAGCTTTCGCGTGAAGTTTGGAAACTTCCATGTCGATTCCAAGTACAGACACACAAGACAACACCCACCAATATAGCTTCTCTATGACTATAGGGAGCCGCCTTTGCCCTTGATAGATATGATACATGATCGATTGCAAGATTCCTTTTTATGGTGATTTTTTAGAAGGTTTCAACGTTTCAATGTGTAAATGAGGAAGTTGGATGGGGAACACCACAGATATTGTTGCATTTAGGACAACAAATCCGGACAACCTCTGACTGTAAATATACCAAAAGAACTATTTAATTCTAAGCATGCCACACACGTTCAGGTTGAACTGACAGTTTGAACTGTTCAGATCAACTGTACAGTTTAACCTCTATTGTTTAGTTGAGTTCAACTGAGACTGAAACACCCACACACCTAGAGGTTAAACTGTACAGTTGAACTGACAGTTAAACTGATCGTGTGGCATTATGTAACATCTCGAACAGAAAAAGCTGAACAACATGCGGAAAAAAAACTGCTGGAAACAATTTTCCATTAAAAAACTCCTCAGAAAATCCATTTCTCCCGAACAAGAAAACGAGTAAAAAAAACCACCCCTACAATTCGTGATTTCAATTTTAAGGAGCCAGCGGGGTTATGACTAGTGAATGAGTAATTCTTGACGCGCAACGGTTGAAAGAAAGAACGAAAAAAAAAAAGACGAACAATCCAATTAAAATCCTCGGCCGGGTTGTAATGTAGGGGAGCCACTTTTCCCTTTTCCCCAACGTGGGGACGGCCGGGTTTTCCCCCTCGACTACTCAACCCCCATGAGGATGCCCGATAGGCAACAGGACATCGTCCTGTGACTCACGCCGACCCGCGACGGTGAGGAATTCCGGTTACAAGGACCCTGTGGGATCTATAGTTTCAGAGTGTACGATCGCCGGGCGCGTACGCTCCGAGCGATCTATCGTATCGCATCGCTCGTAAACGGGTACGCTCGGCGTTCGAATAATTCGAAAGTACACACCCGGATCAGGATTTTCATATCAGACTCGGGAAGGATAACTTTTGTTTGTCTTTCGATATTAATAAATATATTATGATTGTTATTATTATAAACATTCTTCAAGGATATTAGCCTAGAGATATACTCAACGATATTTTTCGTCCACGTTGACGCATAGAAGCGTCAAAACCTTTTACAATATTTCAATTTGGTGAAGCCACAACATATCGGATATCAACCTAATGCCAGTCATAGGATAACATTAAATGTCATGTCATGTCAGTGGCCACTGACGTTTATCGAAATTTGCCAATGCGCAGTCATGGCGACTAAGACTGTGGATACTGTCAGACAGCTTTTATAAACGTTTATAGAGCCCAAACTGGGATCAATTTAGTCGGTTCAACCCCTAAGTTTTTGTCTGGAATATTTTCCACTTCCGGTTGCCAGATTGTCACCAAAAACAATCCAGTTCATCCAGTGGTACTTCTAAGTAAGTATACCAAATTTCAACCTGATTCGTTACACCGTTTGGGCGCCATTGTGTCACATACAAATATACATACACACATACAAACATACATATCTACATACATATCTACATACATATCCACATACATTTTCCAGAATTCATTGCAATTGATTCAGGAGACCTCAAAACGCGTATTTCTTCTGAAATCCAATCATTTTCAGTCGATTACAATACTTTGCTTCTAGAATCTAAGGTACTAAAGTAAAAAATCGGGATTTCAGCAGAAATACGCGTTTTGATGTCTACTGAATCGATTGCAATGATTTCTGGAAAATGTATGTGTGTATTTAAAGGTGGGTTCAAACTATAGAACGAAACGTTTTGTATAGTAAAGTTATACAATTTTTTGATAAAAATAGACCAAAAAAATGTATGTATACAACATGTCGTCATACAACATTTTTCCTGTTATACAACAAATAACAATACGTTGTGTTATATGGCGTCAATGCCAAGTTGTATCAAACAATGTTTTATGAAACAAAATCCCAAACAAACGTCAAACAATAAATTGCTATATATAACTGTATAATTTTGTTATACGGGGTGTAATGAAACATAGAACTTCAGATTTAAGAGCAATATTATTGAACCGCATGTGGTTAATGACTCTAGCGATTAAAACGGATTAGAAATGCTTTTGGAACAGTGACAACCTGCATACCTTTGAACCAATCGACACCAGTAGTAGAAAAAAATATCTGGGGTGGCCCTCAACCAACCGTCCGACTACGTCGTTGGCACAATGAAGTGTCTGAACACTTTTGCAATTATATTAGTATTTCCACTGAAATCCCGATTTTTTTTCCGTCGATTACAATACTTTCCTTCTAGGATACTCGTAGGAAAGTAAAAAAACATCGCTTGTAGTTCATAAGTTGTCAAAATTGTATAAAATCCTTATGAAATCGATACCTATTACTTTATTTTTGTATTTTCTTGCTATGAAGTGTTTAAAGAAATTCAGCTCCTTTATGTAAGACTGAATTTGTTGCACATATTTAGAATTACCAACGTACGAAATGGAATATTTTTCGGTTATAATAGGTACTACAACAGGAAGCGGAAAGTATTACATGCATTTTTTTTAGGGATTCAACTGATTTTCACCAAACTGATCCCAGCTAATCCCCCAATAACTTTAAATATGTATGTACTATGGAACTATGGAAAGTTCATTGGGGACTACCCCAAATATTTTTTTAAATCTAATTTACAATTTTAAGATAAAATGTAGCAGATTTTCTACTTCATTATTTAAACAAATGTAATAGTATCTAACTTAGGCATCTTTGCAAATATGCATGTACAATACCAAGTTTAGAATCTAACTTCTCTTTTATGTAAAAAGCGTCTGCGCATTGTCTTTTTCCTAGTTATTTCCTGCCACAAACAGCTGGCAAAACCGATGGAATGGCGGTGATTCACCACGCCAGAAATGCACCCTCATTATATTACCCGCAAGTAAAAAGAGAAGAAAAAATTATATGAACGAAGTCCAAAAATACATAATTTATTAATATGGTTGAGTTAAACTATTTCCCTGTAAGGAAAAATCATAAATTTATATTGAAATACACACTATCACATACCAAAGTTAAGATGTTAAGAACTTAATAAAGCAATCCAGTCAAATAAGAAAAGAATCGAGCAACTTCCGGTCTAGCGGAGAGAAAGTGACAGTTGTACCGGCGTTTTAACCTTCCACCCCCACCCCACAAATCCAATGACACGTCTCATACGAGAACCACGCAATAACCCCAAAAAACAACCCCCAACATCAACAAAACCCAAAAAAATACTTACTCGCCGGTAATGGTGCTCTGCAAGTGTGGCAGAAGCACTGCATGACGGACTCCCTAACCAATCCGATCAGCATGGTGGCGGCTAAGTTTCCTCTCGCGAAAAATCTACCCGAAAATAGTCACTAAGATCCCAGGGGGCGGCGTCGGCGGCGGTTTTTCTCTGGATGGCAACGAGCTATGTTAAATAATTTTGGGGTACAAATACGTCTTTTTAGTTCTAGTGGGGGCGGTGAAACGTGTTCCGGTGGTTGTGCCGGCTTCGCGACTGAACTGGGGGCAGGTGTGGTGGCGGCAGCTTCGGTTTCGCAATGCGTCGACGCGACGCGTGTGTTCCGACGACGGCGGCGACGCGACCGGTCGATAAGCGGCGTCGGATGCTTGAGAAACGGGCGGCAGAGGGAGGCGGCGGGGGGCGGTTGCCGCCGCCGCCGCCATCCTCGGCCGTTATTACTCACTGGCGGAAGAGGACGTGACGACACAGAGGGGACCAAGGGGGTGATGTTAGTTAACATGGGGAAGTATTTTTCGTGCCGAATATAAGCCGGCTAATCGGCGGCGGTGGGTAGAATGACCCGACGCCGGTCGGGGGTGCGAGTCGATTGAAATTTATACCCGGATGTGAATAATTACCACCGGATTTGGAGGAGGAAATTTGTTTATTAATTGTTTTGTGAAAAAATATAAATAAGATTTTGCGTATTGACCAAAGTTGTTGGTATATTTTGATGATTTTTTTAACAAATTACGGATA
Source organism: Aphodius granarius (assembly GCA_963971325.1). Classification (NCBI taxonomy): domain Eukaryota; kingdom Metazoa; phylum Arthropoda; class Insecta; order Coleoptera; family Scarabaeidae; genus Aphodius; species Aphodius granarius. Next base: position 3,351,089 of record OZ020225.1, read on the forward strand.
AAGTCTTCGCATTTTCCCAGCTAATACGATCCTTAAGCCAAATTGCACCCCTTCTTCTTAAATGTCTAGCTTGGCTAGCTTATGTTTATTTAGACTGCACAAGTCACACATATCTTTTAGATGGAATTTGGAATCAATTACGTAGGATATGGTTAATGATGATAAAGAGGATAATTCTCAAACTACGTAAACCAACGGAAAAAATGACCTGTTATGGTAGGATCCGAACCCACGACCTTCTGCTTGCCGGGCAGGTGCTCTACCATATCCTACGTAATTGATTCCAAATTCCATCTAATTGTAATTTCTACTCTATCGAGTAGTTTCGGAATTCCCTTGACGATGGTTAAGTAATCGCGCTTTATGAAAGTCATTACAATATAGCCAGATACCTTACAAGCCTCACGGAAGAAATGAATTGCACACCTGTTGTGTAACTTAGTTGGTAGAGCACCTGCCCGGCAAGCAGAAGGTCGTGGGTTCGGATCCTACCATAACAGGTCATTTTTTCCGTTGGTTTACGTAGTTTGAGAATTATCCTCTTTATCATCATCACACATATCTGCCACATAGTATCTGTCACACATTTTATATTTAATTTTAAATAATAGTACATACTACAAAACACATTCAAAAACAAATATTTTAATCCTCATCATTGGATTGGATGGTTAAAGTAAAAGGAATATCGCTTTCCAAAATATCTAGCTTTCCACAGACCACAGTATGTGCAACATATCATTTTCTATATCTTTAACATGAGAAGCAGTTTTCCTAAGACTAGATATGGATCTGACCGTAACAATAATATTTGAATTAGATCCCTATTACAATGTATTTTTGATGTCTTTCTTGTATGACTTAAACGATGCGTTTGAATTTCTTTGTAGGCAGCTTCTAAAGCCTCTGCAGATAAAATTCCTATAGGTAACTCAAAATAAGAAAGCCCAAGTATCGAATAAATCGCCATGAGTGATTTCAATACATCGCTTCTAAAAATACATACTTTGATTACTATCTATTTACAATATGGCGTAAAAATCCCAGAGGGACTGTACTGCACTTCATAGATAATACATTATTTTAAAATCTTATAGAATGTTTCTAAAAATACGTGTTGCATACCTTTTAGATTTGCAGCATGTCATGCCAAACAAAACACAGTAATTTAAATTCAAAACAACTAAGCTTACGTATGTTACTCTCACGCCCCTTTCATTCACATTTAACCAAATTATCATGTCTCCTTCCCTTTCCTTGCAGTGTTTTCCAGCACGAACCGACAGGACAGATCTGGGTAATCCTGCTGTCCTTATTCACAGCAGCGCGGGCACATCCGGTAACCGGAAAACAGCCTTCCGCCTCCAGGGAGTCTACGAGTAACACACTTGTCCCCTCCAAGTCCCAAAAGGATTCCTCCACAGGATAGAGAAAAAAATATATCGACTTGAATTTTCTTACCAAAGATAAAAAACTCTTACATGACTTATGTGTTTGTTAGACAGAGAAATAACTATTCAAAAAGTAGAAGTTCGATTTAATAATGAGAAGTATTGAAGTATTCTCAGAAAAAAAAAATAAAGTCACCCCTCTACTATATGGTGCGTAGTAGGTACATACTTTTTACGTTGGCAGTCTTCAATAATTTTACCCTAAACCCCTTTTATGGGGTAAGTTAGGGGATAAAAAACCTTTAAACATTTTACTGCCATGTCATACGAACTCAAAATATACTACACTTTACTGGATAACGTTACTTCTTTGTTTCTTACTACATACGTACATTATACAAAATGTACTGGCAAGTTTGACAAGATAGATAGATACCAGTAGATCTTCTCAAACTTGCCAGTTCGTACAAGAAAACTTCAATTCTTAAAAAACCGCTAAATAACAAACCAAACATCTCAATGGTTGTATTATTTCGTTTGGATCGGGTCGGCATTAACGATGGGCAAGGCCTAAACATATTCATGTCTGATTATCGCAATAATGCAGAGTAGTCAGTCACCGGTTCACAGTAAGCTGAACAGTTGGTGTCTGCATTTTTGATTTTTATTTAATATGGAGATGGAATCTATGAAGTGCCTACACAAAATTAAATTATGTAACTTTATGTAAGCTGTTGTCATATAGCCCAAAAAGGTCCTGTGGGATTTTTACGCCATATTATAGCTCTATTATTTTATTACTTGTGCACATAAATAATTTTTGCAGAAACTTGCAGATAGTGATGAAAGAATATATTTTTAGAGCGAAGTATTGAAACCAGTCAGTGATTTATTCGATACTTGGGCTTTCTTCTTTTGAGTTATCTATAGGAATTTTATCTGTAGAGGTTTTAGAAGCTGCCCAGAAAGAAATTCGAACACATCGTTTAAAAGTCATACAAGAAAGACATCAAGAATACGTTGTAATAGGGATCTAATTAAAATATTATTGCTACGGTGAGATCCATAATAATAATAATAATAATAATAATAATAATTTATTCATTCATAAAGGCTACAAGCAAAGAAATCGTCAAAAAAAAACAGGACCAAAAAGGTTCAAGAATACATAGTTGAATAGAATTCACTTATGGAGTACAGCGGTCTTTCAAATAGTAAGTGTGTGAGTTGATACTTAAATTGCTTAAATGGTAGTTTCACCAGGTAATTTGGTAAGTGATTATATAATTTTAATAGCTGCACCACCACTCCTCTGTAAACTTTGTCCAGCTTTGTTTGGGGGATCTTCAAAAAAGTAGACTCTGTTGTTCGTGTGGTATAGGAATGACTTTGTTCGTATTGCGTAAATAGTTCATCGTAGTTCTTCTTGACGAAGCAGCAGCTCTCCCTGACGTATAGTGCGTAGACAGTAAGTATTTCCTTGGATTTAAAAATATCTCTGCAAGAATCTCTCTTTTTCAGGTGGTATACACTTCTAATACAAGATTTTTGAAGTCTGATGACTCTGCTTGAGTTTGTACAATTTCCCCAGAAAATTATTCCATAAGAGATCCTTGATTGTACAAGGCCATAGTATGCCAGAACGACTGCTTCCTCACTGACAGTGTGTGAGATAGTTCTTATAGCATAGATATGTTGCGTTAGTTTTTTTTTGTTAGACCATCTATGTGCGACTTCCAGGTTAGAGACGAATCCATTATTAGACCAAGAAAACTTGAAGTATCAACAGATGTGCCGTTGTAGTCAACATTTATGGGTAATTCTTTTCTTATGCTAAATTTTAGTAGTTTTGTCTTTTCAACATTTAGCTTTAAATTGTGACCACTGAACCATCTCTCACACATACTCAGTGTGTCTTTGATGCGATCTCCAACTTGGGTTTCATCCTTGGCGGGGATAATAACTGAAGCATCATCAGCGTACAGCCCTACAAGAAACTTCAAAAATGATGGAAAGTCATTTGTATATAATATGTACAGTAATGGCCCCAAAAAGCATATCTAGTCTTAGAAAAACTACTTCTACTCATGTAAAAGATATAGACAATAATATATTCCACATACTGTGATATTTGGAAACCCAGAACATATTTTGGAAAGCGATATTCCTTTTACTTTACCCTATCAGTTCGATTTGCTTAGTGACGAAGATTTATCATCCGACGATGAGGATTAAAAGTATTTGTTCTTGAATGTGTTTTATAGTAATTTTATTTATAATCAAATATAAAATGCGTGTAATAGTAAGAAGTTTTGTTGTTATTCTGTACCAAACAAGGGGCAAGTATGTATTTGCTTTAACTATCTTAAAAAAAGTTTAAGTAACAACACGAAATCGAATAAACCGAATAAACGTCGAATTAATTATTAAGCGTTCACAAGTATACGATGATTTGTCGAAACTAAAACTGTTTTTTGATTGATAGAAACCCCATAGTTGTTGCTATATCTCCTGTACAATTCGCAATTTTAAATTCATTCATCCAACGACAAGAAATGCAACAAATCCAGTTATAAGTTATAAATAAACATGAATGTAACTTTCACATAACATGCATTTAATGGACATTCACTTTCAGCATTTAGCTGGAAGATATAAAACCAAGATTCATGAAAGAGATTCCAGTTTATATTGCTATTTTTTACTGGGGTAGATAACAGGTGGAATTAATTTTATATAAAATATCAAACTCTTAACTTAATCAATCACTAAGCTACAGAAGACGGGAGTTGAGCTGCAGGACCCTGTAGTATTTTAATACAACTTTTTATGCTAGATGGTAGAATGCCGCAGGTATAAGAGCATCGACCAGCATCAAAGGCGACCTTCTTCAAACCGGGTCGGGCATTTCCCGTCTGAGTGTCTCATATATGGACAACATGTCAACCTTGTTCCCGCACGGCAAATTTATGTTACAGCCGCGGCGGCATCAACGGAACGCTGAGGGCAAACAGAGCAAGAGCAATGTGGCCAATGTGTGTACGCCGTCCAAATAAAAATTTATGAATATTAAGCGACAAGCTCTAAAGACTTTTATTTTACCGTATTAGATAGTATGCGTGTGTATAAACTGTATGTATACAGGGTGAATATTAAATGAGTGCAATAATTTGGAGGGGTGATGTAACTCAATATGAGGAACAAGAAGTCTTAACAAAATTTTTCAAAATATTGCAGTTGAAAATTGAATTGCTGCTACCCACATGTTTTCATAATGTGTAGTACTCCGTCGAACACTAGCCCGCACCTATCTGTAGCACGCGGAGCTCTCGAGCGCTCTGGTCAAGTCGCTACTACCCTTAAAAACGTGCGGCGTCAAATTCTGCATTTTCAATAATTAATTACTCAATACTGGCGTCACTTAGAGAAAAGGCGTATCTGATGTTTTTACTCCAATTATGAAGATCTATAACCCTTAGAAATTATTGCACTTATTTAATATTCACCCTGTATAGTAGCTAACGTGTCTTTTTTTTGTATTAACCCTCTTAAGCGGGTTAACATAATCACCGAAGACATTCTAAAGTACGATGCTTCTAAAGTACATTTTTCTACTTTGCATTCACAATGCACACATTGTAACATTGTTTTCGGTGTTACAATTAGCAAATTGTAACACCATTTTTAGTAACTTTTTTCTAAGATTGGTGACATTGATATCAAATGCATGTCAAACGAAAATACACATAACCACAAAAGTAAGCACAAACTGATTTTTTAGAATCGCACAAACTGCGAAGTATGTATATTTTTATACATATTTAAACATGCGTGTTGCATCCTAGGTTTCGTACTACTGGTATATGATGGTATATAATAATTATCAATAATTACTTTTTCACAGATATTTGAATTTAAGTGACAGATGACAGTGTTACCAACGGTTGCACCCATAAATACTCTAGATTGGAATTTTACCTAATATACTTCTAATTTTTATAAAATTAATGACGCAAAGTAGAAAAAATAGTATATTACACTCGTTTTATAAGACATATTGGCGCATTCGTTCATTTTTCAAACTGATTTTTTAGTAACTTTTTTCTAAGATTGGTGACATTGATATCAAATGCATGTCAAACGAAAATACACATAACCACAAAAGTAAGCACAAACTGATTTTTTAGAATCGCACAAACTGCGAAGTATGTATATTTTTATACATATTTAAACATGCGTGTTGCATCCTAGGTTTCGTACTACTAGTATATGATGGTATATAATAATTATCAATAATTACTTTTTCACAGATATTTGAATTTAAGTGACAGATGACAGTGTTACCAACGGTTGCACCCATAAATACTCTAGATCGGAATTTTACCTAACATACTTCTAAATTTTTATAAAATTAATGACGCAAAGTAGAAAAAATAGTATATTACACTCGTTTTATAAGACATATTGGCGCATTCGTTCATTTGGGGCACGAGGAGCGCCAGCGACGAGTGCCCCACCGTTTTTTAGTAACTTTTTTCTAAGATTGGTGACATTGATATCAAATGCATGTCAAACGAAAATACACATAACCACAAAAGTAAGCACAAACTGATTTTTTAGAATCGCACAAACTGCGAAGTATGCATATTTTTATACATATTTAAACATGCGTGTTGCATCCTAGGTTTCGTACTACCAGTATATGATGGTATATAATAATTATCAATAATTACTTTTTCACAGATATTTGAATTTAAGTGACAGATGACAGTGTTACCAACGGTTGCACCCATAAATACTCCAGATCGGAATTTTACCTAATATACTTGTAAATTTTTACAAAATTAATGATGCAAAGTAGAAAAAATAGTATATTACACTCGTTTTATAAGACATATTGGCGCATTCGTTCATTTGGGGCACGAGGAGCGCCAGCGACGAGTGCCCCACCGTTTTTTAGTAACTTTTTTCTAAGATTGGTGACATTGATATCAAATGCATGTCAAACGAAAATACACATAACCACAAAAGTAAGCACAAACTGATTTTTTAGAATCGCACAAACTCCGTAGTATGTATATTTTTATACATATTTAAACATGCGTGTTGCATCCTAGGTTTCGTACTACTAGTATATGATGGTATATAATAATTATCAATAATTACTTTTTCACAGATATTTGAATTTAAGTGACAGATGACAGTGTTACCAACGGTTGCACCCATAAATACTCTAGATCGGAATTTTACCTAATATACTTCTAAATTTTTACAAAATTAATGACGCAAAGTAGAAAAAATAGTATATTACACTCGTTTTATAAGACATATTGGCGCCAATTTGACGTCTTATAAAACTTGTATAATATAATAATATACTATTTCCCTGCAGTTGCGCCACAATGTAAACAAGCAACAGGTAATTCACAAACCATGCCAACGTACGACTAATAAACTGACCCAGAAAATTGCACGTAATGGACCTCTAGCACATAAACCTAAGTGTTCTTTACACACAATAACAATCATTTATACAGCTCACCAGTTATGGCATTATTATTTTAATGATCGATTTCATTTCTAAACTGCATCGTTCAACATCCACAATAATACTGAATATGTCAAACCTCAGAAAAATTAAGTAACAAAAACACAACTGGTCAATTCTAACCTCTAAAACGTGGATAATGACACAAAGCGAAAAGAGGCTTAAAGTTTAACTGTCAAATTTCAGAGTAGCCAACCTACAATATTTTCCATCGCACACTAGACATTTTTTTATTGAAAATATACGTAACTTTGTATATGTCTGATTCAGTTAAATAAGTTAACAGACATTGTATTCACATAAAGGGATACCAAAATTACTGGTAATTTAACCACACTGAGAAGTAGTGAACACGAACAAGAAGCTGTAACTCCCACATGCAAAATAAACCCGTTGCACCATTGTTCTCTATTCAGCACCAGCCTACACACAGTGAATGCAACTGCAAGATTACTCTAAGGTCACACCCTGAGGTCTCGACCGCTATTCTTGCAGCAAAACGCGACTTAACAACAGATCACTTACCGTCAGTGCCCGGTTTCTCAGCTGCAACATCTGCCATTTTCAATCTAAAAATCACAAAGAAAAAACTTATTATTCCAACAACTGATGCTTGTCTACGCACAAAATGGATAATAAACGCTACTGAGGTGTCTAAACAATGTTTACAATGCTATTCATGTTTTTATCAGTGCGATTATTATGATACATACATAATTTACAAGGATTACAGTGTAAAACGCGATTAATATAATAAAAACTGGACTAAAAAAATAACTGTTTCAATCCTTTGTTAGTTTGACAAATAAACAATGTCAAAGAAGGGGGTTATATTCTTTCTACAAATCTACACTTACCAGGTAAAACTGGTTATCACGCTGTCACTACTATCTGCTAAGATGAAAGATCAACTTATTCACACAGCACTTGCAGCGGTTCGAACTGTCACAATAATAAAACCAGGAACGAAATGGGAAGCTTTTATAAATATGTGCAGACAAAACGGTTGAAGTTTGCTCTTGACGTGTGGGGTGAGGTGACGCGCTATTGGCGGCGACGTTTGAAATGGAGCGTTGCCATTGGTGCGTCCGCTTGTAAACAAGAGAGTTTAAAAATTACGGCGGGTACCCACAGTACCGACTCGCGCTGTTCGTTTTTGCACCGCAGGTCCTTTATTATTGTTGCGGTCAAGTGAAATCACTCCGAAACTATTCCGTACGTTATTTTATCTGAGGTGTTCGTTATGATGTGTCACTATCTTTGTTTGAGTTGGAGTTTTTGATTGTTTTCTTTAGGATTTTGTGGTATATCTAGTTTATTTATTTATGGTTGAGTCTGTAGAACATTTGGAACGTTTGGCGTTTGGAAATTTATTTTTGCAACATTTCTCTTATGGTCTTCCGAGGATCATTGATCAAGAACGAACCATAAATTATATAAAATCTTGTCTTTCTATTTATGGAACTGAAATCTTCCAGTACATGTCCATGACCTTGCCATTCATTATTGGTCTGTTGCTTGGTTGCGAAGATTTTAGTGATGACGAATTCTGGTTAAAAAACTCACTTCTGTTCAAATTTTAACGGTCTTTATAGTAGTTTATCTTCACAGGAGAAAATTATCTTCACTGAATCAACAGGTAATCAAGCAGGTGTCCAGATAAACCAATTTCAATTATAAATGACTCATCTGTCTGTATACCTATCTTACTTGCTTGGCAATTTATGGATCTGATCTGAAATAATTTCTAAACTACCTTTGAGGTTATTATCATTTAATTGATAAACAAGGTCGACACGAAACTCTAATTAAACTTTATGGTATTATTGTCATCGTTTTAGGTACTTAATAATTAAAACAAAATAATAATAATTAAAATGAACCCATTTTATCAAAACTGTTAGTTTGAAACATGCAGGTATGCAACCCAAATGACTTGTGCATTTGGTAAACTACATCCGCAAGAATCTGGATTTAGATTAGATTGATTTGTGTTTAATCATTTTTCTATAATGGTAGCCAAGATACTGTACGTTTTGACTTTTGAGTGCTGATTGCAATGATTTTTGGAAAATATCTGTGTGTATGTATGTCTGTGAACACGATAGCGCCCAAACGGTACAACATATTGGGCTGAAAATTGATATACAAATTTAGAATTACCGGGGGACGAACTGGATTGTTTTTGGTGACAATCTGACAACCGGAAGTGGCAAATGTTACTAGTGTCTTCTTAGGGATACAACTGATTTTGACCAAACTGACATATTAATGGTAACAGAGTATTTTAAGAGAAACATTGATGTATGTATGTTAATTCTTTTTCCATCTGTACATACATCTGATTTTTTATTTTCCTTCAATACTGAACAAAATTGAACAACATTTGATACTTACCTTTAATATTCATAACAAATTAAATCATAATAAAAAAAATAATTAAAACAACAATATCCAGTAGTTATTTGTATATTTCATTATAAATATATACTTTAACTAACCTATAAAACATAAATAAATTTCAAAAGTGTCGCTCAAATCTCCTCAATTTAAACAAAAAAAAAAAAAAAAACGAAAAATCAAATTCCAAAATGACCACCGACACTCAAGTTACAAAAATTTATCATCCCATCATTAAAAAAAATTACAAAAAATACCAATCGCAAAAAAAAAACAATCTCACCGCAGATGAATTATAAACAAAACCCTCACGACTGACCGATACACAAATTAACCTAGAATTAAATCGGCAGAACCTTAAACGATACTTTATTCATAATTCATCCGATCGACAATTGCAAACAATTCATCACTAACACGTATCCGTAACTCAGTCGTCGTCCTCCGGCAGATCCTCGTCCGTCGTGTAGTCCGACTCGTGCACCGCATCCTCCACGGGGCCCTCCTCGTCAGAAGACTCGGGGTCCGACACCTGTTTCGGCGCCTCCTTTACGTCCAACTTTATGTCCTTTTGCTGATCGAAACCTACGTAAGAATCAGACCGCAGGCAAACGGTAAATGTGTAAGTCCCCTTCCAATTTGGTGCTGTAAACTAAACAAATAAGGAAAAAAAATGGTGAAAACATTGTTAAAACACAGAAAAATAGATCAATTTGACATATAAAACGTCAAACATAACCTCAACGTTTCGTTTTTAGTTGTCAAGAAAGTTTAACTGTCAAACTTCAGGTTTGCCAACCTATAATAATTTCCATGGCAAATTAGTGATTTTTTTTAGTAATATGCTTGGCAGATAAAAATAGATAAAAATGTAAAAGAATATTGTACGATTGAACATATAAAACGTCAAACATAACCTCAACGTTTTGCTTTTGGTTGTCAAGAAAGTTTAACTGTCAAACTTCAGGTTTGCCAACCTATAATAATTTCCATGGCAAATTAGTGATTTTTATTTAGTAGTATGCTTGGCAGATAAAAAATTTTTTTGGTTGTCAAGAAAGTTTAACTGTCAAACTTCAGCTTAGCCAACCTATAATAATTTCCATGGCAAATTAGTGATTTTTATTTAGTAGTATGCTTGGCAGATAAAAAATAGATAAAAATGTATAAGAATATTGTAGGATTTGACATATAAAACGTCAAACATAACCTCAACGTTTTGTTTTTGGTTGTCAAGAAAGTTTAACTGTCAAACTTCAGCTTAGCCAACCTATAATAATTTCCATGGCAAATTAGTGATTTTTATTTAGGAGTATGCTTGGCAGATAAAAAATAGATAAAAATGTATAAGAATATTGTATGATTTGACATATAAAACGTCAAACATAACCTCAACGTTGTTTTTGGTTGTCAAGAAAGTTTAACTGTCAAACTTCAGCTTAGCCAACCTATAATAATTTCCATGGCAAATTAGTGATTTTTATTTAGTAGTATGCTTGGCAGATAAAAATATATAAAAATGTATAAAAATATTGTACGATTTGACATATAAAACGTCAAACATAACCTCAACAATTTGTTTTTAGTTGTCAAGAAAGTTTAACTGTCAAACTTCAGGTTTGCCAACCTATAATAATATCCATGGCAACTTAGTGATTTTTTTTAGTAATATGGTTGGCAGATAATCTAAAAATAATAAAAATATGTCAATAATGCTTACTTTGAGTTGACACTCTTCCCTGTCGACTAATCCTGTTATGTGATAGGGCGAGGTGAGCAAAGTTCTTGATTTGCGATCGCAGACGTACGTCCACCAATACTCCTGCTTGTCATGGGGGAAGTATGGAGAGTGCACTGTGTGGGATGTCTTCGATCGACCCTCGAGAACCTTCTCGCGTTTGTGCAGCTTCTGCTGCAGCTTTTCCCACTCCTATAAAGAATAAAATATAAAAAAATATGATATATTAAGCGGGAAAAACAATCGAAAAATTTGAAAGATTTTGATAGGCAATAACTCTTGTAATTTTTGACGGATTTTGATGATTCTTTCGACAAATTGTAGACAAATTCTTCGGGAATCTAATTAACTTGGCTTTAAATTTGAGTAGATGGAAACGTGGCCCAGGTTTTAAATTGTTTCACCGAGCATTTCAAACTTAGACGACAAAACATCATATCAATTAAACAGATCAAATGAGTTCCAGGAACAATTATTTTAAAAATTGTTTTAGATACAAATAATTTATAAGAATTTGCCTATAATTTCCTGAAAGAATCATGAAAATCCAACAAAGATTACAAAAGTTATTGAAGATTAAAATTTGTAAAATTTTCAGGTTTCAAAAAACCTACCTGATCTTCATCTTCGACCCCGGAATTCTTAACCTCCTCCTCCGAGGATCTATCATTGGTATCCCCATTAGCCTCAGAGCTGTCGGAATCCGAGGAATCGCTGTCGTCCTCCTTCACCTTCTCTTCTTTGGGGGCCTTTGCTACCTTTGTCGGGGCGGCAGGCGATTCCTCGGGCTTGGAATGTTTGGCAGCCGGTTTTGACTTCGGCTTCTGCTTCCCGCCCTTTTTCGCGGTGCTTCTCTTCTGCTGTTTCTGCCACGCGGGCCTCTTCACCGCCGACGGTTCAGCCTCTGCTTCGCCGTTCTCTTTCGGCTCGACCTCGGCATTTTCCGCAACGATGTTCTTGTCCTCGATGCTCTCGTCCCCGAAGAGCGTGCTCATGTCCCTGCGGACTAGCGTTACAGTGACGGTGACGATGGCGCCTGTCGTTACTTCGGTGGGGTTTTCGTCGTCCATAACTATGAAGAAAATGTGAAGAAATTTGATAATTAAACTTTAAGTGCCTTTTTCCTGAAGAAAATGTGAAGAAATTTGATAATTAAACTTTAAGTGCCTTTTTCCTGAAGAAAATGTGAAGAAATTTGATAATTAAACTTTAAGTGCCTTTTTCCTTTATGTCATTCCATAAGTTTTAGCGGTTATAGTGGTTTTATTGTTGTTTTTGTTACTTACATTTTTCTAGACAACAAAAAATAACGTAAAAAATGTTGATGTCTGTGTTTTATACGTCAATTTCTAAAAAAACTGCGGTATCATGACAGCAAATTGTAAGTAATTATAGTCAGAATGCGTTAAAATTTGAATCTGGAGATTGAAGAATAAATAAACAAGAAATAGAAAAATAAACTGCACAGGAAAACACACGGATACGTGCCAGTATAGTATTTGTATTGAGAGGTGCCTTGTATGTATTGTTATAATCCCGATGTAGTATTATTATTATTATTATTATTATTATTACTATTATTATCTTACAGAAATTAGTCAGTCTGTAGTCAGAATGTTGGGTTGGGTTGGCTTTCAAATGGGCCACACTTATAACACAATTTAACATATTTTGTTTTAGTTAAAATGTTAAATTTCATTTTTATTTTAAAATATTCTTGTAAGGAAATATAGATGTAAATATTGTTTTACATAAACTGTAATGTAAATGTTTTAATATTATTTATATAAAATTCATAACATTCGTTATTTAATGTTTTCAAGAAAAACGCTCGGACGCCTTATCGATAATTTTTTTAAATGGCAACCCCATTTTTTTTTCCTGTTCTTCAGTAGAACATATTTAGTTTTGTTAACTATGTCCCTGTATTCCAGGTATATTATTCAATGTTATTGCTTACCTTCACATTTAACTTGGAAGTCTATGTACGGCATCCTCCCCAATACCTTCATCACATTATCGTATTCGTCGTCACGTAGATTTCTAAGAACGTTTCTCCTATCCTCGCCTTTGAGTTGGGCAAATTGTTGTAAAGATTTGATTTGGCGCTAAGCAAAGAATTAAAATCAATAAACACAGCAGTAGCAAGACATTCAATCAGAAATAGAAAACAATTACCATTTAATCAAAAATAGGAAATTACAACAAACAACAAGATAACTCACCTTCTTCGACATAAAATACTTCAAATTATCGTCATTTATATGCGGTAACTGAAGAAATGGTGATTTGAACTCCCATAAAGCCTGTACGATCAACGGACAGAGCTTCATGCAATTCTCTATAGATTCTATAGAAGGTAATCGTTGAACTAAAAAACAAAAAAAAAATAAAAATCATAACAAAAAACCTTCGGTAACACAAAAAACACTTACTTCTCCTAGCATATGCCAATATAATCAACTGGCTGACGCAATTGACTTGCTCTTGAATCAGATACGGACATTTCGCCACAATAAATCTCCTGTCTTTGTCTAAAGTGTTCGGATTCAGGGGTATCCTTGATAAATGGGCGTAGAGTAAAGCTCTGGCTTTGATGCTGTATAGGAAACAGAGAGGGCGTTCCTTGTTCTTCTCGTTGAGGTTGGGGATCTTCTTGATCAGCTGGGGGACTTCTTCGTTGTCGGATTGTCGCTCAACGACTTCCGAGTTGTACTTTTTGTCGAATTCGAAACTAGCCGCTAGGATCATGAGGACGCGTTTTAGCATCACCGTTTGAGTCTTGTGGAAGAAGTAGTAGTACATTTGGGTGGTGTCCAAGAGTACTTGGTCGCCCGAGAAACGTATGCTTCTGTACCACCAAGAACCAACCTGAAATTGATGATATTTGCGTTGTCAGAAAATAAATAATGATAAATAATATTTTATTGATCTTATTTTGAAAGTTTCTAACTTGAAAACTAATTAAACAATCTTAATGAAACTAACCAGAATTATTGCCAAGAGTCTAATAAACAATATAAAGTGAAGAGTGGTGGTTGAAACCACCATAAATGTCAGTCAAAACAATATGAAGTCAAGGGGACAATTTATGAAGCTGCAGGTATTGACAAACATTATTCAAAAGTGTGTAACTTTGTAAATAATTAAGAAATATTTACAAAACTAATAATAATTATTTCCAAGAGTCTAGCGAACAATATAAAGTCAAGAGTAGTGGTTGAAACTACCACAAACAGCCGACAAAACAATATAAAATCAAGGGAACAATTTATGAAGATGAAGGTATTGACAAACATTATTCAAAAGTGTGTAACTTTTAAAATAATTACGGAATTTCTACAAAACTAACAATAATTATTGCCAAGGGCCCAAATGAACAATATAAAGTCAAGATTAGTGGTTGAAACTACCACAAATGTCAGACAAAACTTCATAAAGTCAAGGAGACAATTGATGAAGACAAAGATATTGATAAACATTTTCGATTGTTTATAACTTTCAAAATATTTATGCAATATTAATTAAAGTAACCAGAATTATTGCCAAGAGTTAAAAGTGTGTAACTTTGTAAATAATTATGAAATCTCTACAAAACTTATAATAATTATTGCCAAGAGTCTAATGAACAATATAACATCAAGAGTAGTGGTTGAAACCACCATAAATGTCAGTCAAAACAATATAAAGTCAAAGAAACAATTTATGAAGACAAAGATATTGACCAAGAGAGGCTGAGTATACAATATTATTATATATATTAATATTTTGTATTCTTTATATTTTAATCTATATTTTATTTCATAGAAGTTACAGAAAAGATCATCATTCAAATTTCATTACTGCAACCCTAACCTACAAAAAAATTGACACTCGGGAAAAAGCGCCATCTACACACCTTCAAACCAAACATAACCACCAAAACACTTACCACAACAGGAAGAGTGACCATAAACACCAAAATATACAATCCCAGCACCCAAAAACTGTTCTGCTCCTCAACGATCCACGAGGGCAAAGCAATTCCAAAACTCATAGCACCCGGACCATCCGGATTCCCATATTTCTCCCAATTTTTCCTCGCCTCATCATCTGTCAACGCCTAACCACAGAAACACAATTAAAACCCAGAGTAATAATATTCATAGGAGAAAAAATACCTGATAAGCTTTCGTTAACTTCATAAATTCTTTCTCATTACCAGTTTCCTTGTCAGGATGGAGAATAACTGAAAGTTTACGGTACGCCTTCTTAATTTCACTCTGACTAGCCCCAGTCGGAATTCCGAGTATTTCAAACGGATCAAAGTTTGCCATTTCGTAATCGAATTGGGAAACTTTGTACGCTAAAAGTATGAGCAAAACCCATCCAAGAACAAGGATAAATTTGATAAATAGATCTTTGGGGCCTCTCCAAGGTTCCGCTTCCTTGAGTAGTTTTTGTTTGAGGACACAACCATCGCACTGACATTCCTTAAGCTGTTTCTGAGGGTCTGAAATAACCAAAGTGTGGTTTACATGCAAAAAAACATGGATAATCATCCTAACCTTCTTTCTTTTTTCGCGGCCAATAGTAAAATGTAGCCGGTAAGAGGATTAGGGCTAAGAATGATAACAGGAAGTAGAAGAATGTCCCTCCGCTCTCGTCGTATTGGAATTTTTGGCCTCCCATTTCGTCCTTCAGCTATAAGGACTGCAACGTGTCAGAAGGGACGTCGGCACTCGCTGACAATCTAACCTAAACCGGGCCGCGAGTTTACAGTTATTTTTTCTGTCACGCATCCATACGGTTACGTGTTATTTGGTATGTAGGTCTGTTTGTACGTGTGCGATTTTAATTTATGAATAATTGGGCGCGGGAAAGTGGACTTAGGTTTTCTTTTATCGGTTTATTTGTTGAAAACCATATGCCCATATCGCTATAAATTGCATCAGTACTGCGCATGCGTCCAAATTAAATCTTATTTCAATCAAAAGTATTTATTACACGTAGTTAAACATGATTTGTTCAGAATTGAATGTCCGTATTAGTAATTAGTTTCTTGTTTTTAAATTCATTTACATTGAACTTATATTAATATAATATAATAAGAAGGAATGCTGTAGCAATATTTTTGTTTCATATCAGGGTGAGGACCATGTGGAGACAGCTTATTATTTCCAAATTTGAAGATCAATAAAACAGAACATTAAGGTCAAATTGATGAAATTCTCAATTGTTTAGTCAAGGTGTAGAAGTGCTTGAAGAAACTAAACGTCTTGGTTTTATTATTGACTAATTTTTATTACTTTTCAAGTACTCTACTATTTTTCGATTTTTACTGTGAAGTAAATCATGATTTGGGAAATTATGATTTGCAATGATGACATCGGATTTACCTTAATTTATGATTAAATTGAGGTAAATGTCGTTTTGAATTACGATTAACAAAATTAAAACAGCAAAATTAAATTACAATTTCTGCAAAACCATGATTTATCTTTGTCGTGTGTGTCAGGTGTAAGTTTGGTTGCATCTACTCCATAATTTCTCATTTCCATATAATAAAAAATATACCCTGAACCCTAAAGAGACAATATTTCGCATTTTTTGTTCTAGAGGTTGATAGATGGCGCTTGTAATCATAATGTCGGTGTCAAAGTGTACTTTTTAGGTTAGAGCTGCATGAATAACGTCAAATTTGATGAAAATTTTTTATTTGAATTCGCCTAAACGGGCGAATGTAGAGGGCGCTAACATCAGCGCATGAGTCGGGCTAAAATTTAAATTAACTATGGTCAGCTATATGACTTTAATTACTCTGACGAGTATTTTCGGAACCCTTATTGAAAAAATATGTATAAATATTTTCAGGGACAACCCCTTGAAGGAGGAGAAAAGTCATTTGGAGCAGGAAAATATGACTGTATGTGGATTTGTTAATAAAAACGTTTCATTTTGAGGTTAGATCCGCAATATGTCAAACTTAAAAACAATACGATTCCTTTACTCTACACTGACCTTGATTTATTCGTGTACAAATCTTCTTATAGAAAATGCTTTGAACACACTAGCATATGTCTTTAGAAATTTTTGCCAATTTTTAGTACACGTCGCCACTCACTGTGTAACCTTTTCCCGTCAGGAACCATGTGAAATGGCAAGCCCTCGCTGTGATATGAGTTGCATTGTGGAACGCAACAATAAGTCTTACTTCTGCTTGTCGTTTTTCATATTTTAGATTTTAGATACCGGCGAAATTATACTCAAAGTCCTATACTGCCACCATATAAATTATGAAAATTATCCCAAAGACACTAGTTCATATTTTCCGCACCAGAGCGGCGACTCTTTCGCTCGTTGAGGCGAATATTTCTCATTTTGCGTTCTAGAGGTTGATAGATGGCGTAACCAATCATAGTGTCAGTTGTCAATGTGTACTTTTTAGGTTAGAGCTGCATGAATAACGTCAAATTTGACCTGGAAATATTAAATTTGAATTGTTTCGAACATGGTTGAACATGTTTTGATATCGTTTTTTCCAATTTTAGTTGTTGTTTTCCCAATTTTAGTTGTTTCTTTTTGTCCCTTATGTTTCTTAGCACCATATTCATTCATCTGAGGTGTTTATAGGACCAAAAAAATGAATAATGAATATCTCTTTACGCTAATGTATTTTAAATTAATATCCCAGTTTACAAGAAGTCTACATATACTCGACGGAAAGGTCCAAGGCGAGGGCACCAACGATGTTCTGGTACCACATCGGCAACGGATAGTAATTGGTGTCGTAATGTGTCGCCCTGGCGTGCTCCTCCATGTTCATCAGGTTGTTGATGTACGATGGTATCCGCGAATTGTTACCCCATCTGGAGACAACGTATTCCGTCTTCGTCTTCGTTTCGGCGTACCTCTGCTGTGAATTTGTGATGATCCTGGTGCTGATTTCGGACTGCAGCATCGATTCGCTGGTCGGTTTGAAGACGCGATTCTTCCGGGTTGGTTTCTTCATCCTAAAGAATGGTGTTTTTGCCGCTAATACACGACCAAGTCTACGATGATGATTGATGATGGTAAAATTATATTATTCCTATAAAAACTTCGTCGCAACGAATTTTGCCAAATCGATCATTTTATCTAAGATTTAAGTAACCTGGAACGGGGAAAGGTGAGCGTGAATCGTCTTGAGAATGGAGATAACTTTCGTCGTACTTACCGCTAATTGTTCCATAGGATTTTGACAAGTTGACAGTTCCGATTTTTTAAGACATTTCGTTCAAACGATTATTTATTTTGAACGGTCTGATTCCTCAAAGTATCCATAATTGTTCGTTCCATTCTGTTCCATATTTGTTTGATACTTCCGACTAGATTTTGACCAAATTCCGATTGTTAACCGCCATGTTGTTTAAACGTTGCTAATTTGTCATTACCATACTTGTTAGTAATTAACAAAATCACGTTTGTAATATCGTTGGTGAATTTTGATGATTCCTTTAGCAAAGTATGGACAAAGCATTCAACATTTGTGTGACCTAAGTTTGGATGACCTTGAGGTACAATTACGGTATTCTTAGTAAAGCCTTTTCCTACTTAGTTTTAAAGCCATTAATTACTAACATAATGACATTTGTTTGATTTCGATATCTTAATTTTCAAAAAAGATACAGTGAAAGTAGTCGCATCTTAAAATTATTTTTCTCTTTACAGTGTGGTCCATAAAATATGTACTATATTTTACAGTAATGATAACAAAAATTGTATAAATCAATTTTCCTAGCCCTCATATTCATATTATTCATCATGTCAGATGATGAACGGTCTCATATTCATATTGTTCATCATGTAAGATAATGTCTTCGCCAGTAACATCAACAGACGTGTCCAGCAGAAGACTGTTAACGTTTTAATCAAAAGCGTTATACTTATAAGAGCGAGTAACTGTGAGTGCTGCTTTTTTAAATTGAAGATTTTTTTGCAGTTTTTGTCCAACCACATCGTTTCTTGGGGCAAAAATGGTTTTAATGAGCGATATGACAGTCAGACAGTAATTTTTTTGAAAGCCTGCTATTAAAATAGTAAATTTTTAGTTTTATTTCCACTTTTTCGTTCGTACTGTATGCTTTTCCTGCAAATTTATCGATAACGTATGAGGATACCGCTGATTTTTTGTCTATCTATCTATCTACCTATACTAATTACGAACTTTCAAGTGTAGGGCGCGTTCAGCGGAATCGCCCATTTTCGCCGACATTTGCGATCGAGTAGCTGCAAAATTGGGCTTTTCGATATTACTTTTGACGCTCGAATTGAAAAAAGGACACAATTCCGCGTAGACTGCGCGATATTTTGTACATTAAATGCGTCAATTTTGAAAAAAAAAATCACGGTTTTGCACCTCTTCGGGTGAAGGCGAACTTCGAGAAAATATCACGTGACGTCTAGAAATTCCGACAAACGGATCGATGAACGTCAAAAATTTACATTTTTTATCCGTTACTGCCGACCTTATAAAAGCCGCTCGCTCTCATGTCTTACGATAAGATCCCTCTAAATACCCTTCGCTAAGAGTTTTGAGCAAAAAAACGGCCTTAAAAACAATTTTCGATCCAAAAAATCGATGTTTGTCGACCCGTGTTTTGCTGCTATTACCTCAGTAACGACAAACCCAAAACGCCCCCTGCCGGACATTCGTAACAACAGTAACAGATAGCAGATAACCTAAAATGTATCCTAAAATGTCCATATTGCGAATGTGGACAGGTGGGAAGCCTTAACCACATATTTCTAGAATGCCCAATAACTAAAGTCGAAAATTTTGACATATACACAGAGCTAGTCTACCTATACTAATTGCGAACTTTCAAGTGTAGGGCGCGTTCAACGGAATCGCCCATGTTGGCCGACATTTGCGATCGAGTAGCTGCAAAACTGGGCTTTTCGATATTACTTTTGGCGCTCGAATTGAAAAAAGGACACAATTCCGCGTGGACTGCGCGACATCTTGTAAATTAAATGCGTCAATTTTGAAAAAAAAATCACGTTTTTTCACCTCGTCGAGTGAAGGCGAACCTCGAGAAAATGTCACGTGACGTCTAGAAATTCCGACAAGCGGATCGATGAACGTCAAAAATTTACATTTTTTATCCGTTCCTGCCGACCTTATAAAAGCCGCTCGCTCTCATGTCTTACGATAAGATCCCTCTAAATACCCTTCGCTAAGAGTTTTGAGCAAAAAAACGGCCTTAAAAACAATTTTCGATCCAAAAAATCGATTTTTGTCGACCCGTGTTTTGCTGCTATTACCACAGTAACGTCAAACCCGAAACGCCCCCTGCCGGACATTCGTAACAACAGTAACAGATAGCAGATAACCTAAAATGTATCCTAAAATGTCCATATTGCGAATGTGGACAGGTGGGAAGCCTTAACCACATATTTCTAGAATGCCCAATAACTAAAATCGAAAATTTTGACTTATACACAGAGCTAGTTAGCTCTAAGTACCCAAACCCTTTCTTATCATAAACGGCGGGATCCGTGGGATCTCTGTAACCAAACATACAGAAATTCTAAGATTTCTGTTGACAGCAGAATTTGGACTCGTCAAGATTTGGGTACTACTAGTTCCACTTCAGTATTTCTTTTAGAAATACGAATTTCAAAACTGTGCTTTTATATTACAAATCAAACATTTCCGAATTATTGTCCCATCCTTTCTAACATTTGTTATCAGTACTAAAAATAAGGGCCAACTTTACATAAGCAGATAGAATACAGTACAAGCTCCACACTAGTTAGCTCAGTCCGTTGTCCCGTTACTTTCCTGGCTACCTACACCTACCTGCCCACCTATAGATAAAATAAAACGCTTGCTGTAATATTCAACGTTCATACTTCCTCTAGTCTGCGTGCGCAAAATTGTCTCGTTAATATTTTGTATCTATATTTATGTGAGCGTTATCAGTATATCAATTGCGTATAACACACACGTGATTGCAGTGCCCAAATTACCATGGACAACAACGATGACATCAAGTACGTACATATTTGATCAATACACCAATAATTCATAGAAAACATTACGATTAATATTTGTTCAATTTATCGTTATGGTGTGTAGGTAAAGATAGGCGTACATGTGTGATTCGGGGAAAACTTTGTTATGAATACAACGATGTCGATGTTTTGCGTCATATTGGAAAATGTGGTTTGATAGCAGAAAGATTATACTTGTAAATTATGCGGTGGATATAAATAGAATATAAATGCGATTCGATGTAGAATTCCGATAAACTGGTGTGTGATTATTTATTGAATAAATATCGACTGCAATTTCACGTTCGCAATAATACAAAAGAGAAAGTTATGTTTCTTCGTAACAGCCTGAAGCGGTAGGGCCTTGTTCAGGAGAGACAATGACCATGACATTTTAAACTTTTTTTGCATAGTTATACATTTCTTTCAAACGAAAAAGTTAGAACCAAAACGAAAACTGTAAAAAAATCATTAGGGAATAACTTTATAAGTAGTTATACTAACAAAATTTAGATAAAAACAATGCTTAAAACTTTTTTTCAAAATTCTTGTTTTAGGGAATTCGCCATTGTGGAATTTCCTGAGGAAGAAACCAATGGAAATATGCCCATGGCCATAATTTCAAAAACGTGGCTATTTGAAGAAAATTCGGATACTCTTTGTCTATGGCCTTCGTACCTGAAATCGGGAACCGACAGAGAAAAAGCTATATTAAATCGCACGCCACTGGATAAATCAAAGTGCGACAGATGCCTAGTGAATGTCATTTACAGCTCAAGTAAGCTATTGCAAATACCATACAAGTTTTCAGCAGTAGTGCACATGACTCATCGCCTAAAAAAAATTGACATAAAATGTCAGAAAATTTAAGTACCAAAAACAACAAAAAACGTCACTAACTTCTAAAACTTGGATAATGGCTAATAATGACATAAAACAAATATCAGGGGTGGCCCTCCACACAACTTTTCGAATGAACACTTTTGCAATTATTCAATTTTGTGAAGCCAAAGCCACTCCGTACCCTACCTAACGTCAGTCTCTGTGACATAATAACATTTTTCTATTTTGCATTTACAATGCACACATTGTAACACTGTTTTCGGTGTTACAATTAGCAAATTGTAACACCGTTTTTAGTAACTTTTTTCTAAGATTGGTGACATTGATATCAAATGCATGTCAAACGAAAATACACATAACCACAAAAGTAAGCACAAACTGATTTTTTAGAATCGCACAAACTGCGAAGTATGTATATTTTTATACATATTTAAACATGAGTGTTGCATCCTAGGTTTCGTACCACTAGTATATGATGGTATATAATAATTATCAATAATTACTTTTTCACAGATATTTGAATTTAAGTGACAGATGACAGTGTTACCAACGGTTGCACCCATAAATACTCTAGATTGGAATTTTACCTAATATACTTTTAAATTTTTATAAAATTAATGACGCAAAGTAGAAAAAATAGTATATTACACTCGTTTTATAAGACATATTGGCGCATTCGTTCAAACAACATGCGCCAATTTGACGTCTTATAAAACTTGTATAATAATATACTATTTTCTACTTTGCATTCACAATGCACACATTGCAACATTGTTTTCGGTGTTACAATTAGCAAATTGTAACACCGTTTTTAGTAACTTTTTTCTAAGATTGGTGACATTGATATCAAATGCATGTCAAACGAAAATACATAACCACAAAAGTAAGCACAAACTGATTTTTTAGAATCGCACAAACTGCGAAGTATGTATATTTTTATACATATTTAAACATGCGTGTTGCATCCTAGGTTTCGTACTACTAGTATATGATGGTATATAATAATTATCAATAATTACTTTTTCACAGATATTTGAATTTAAGTGACAGATGACAGTGTTACCAACGGTTGCACCCATAAATACTCTAGATTGGAATTTTACCTAATATACTTCTAAATTTGTATAAAATTAATGACGCAAAGTAGAAAAATAGGATATTACACTCGTTTTATAAGACATATTGGCGCATTCGTTCATTTCGTTCAAACAACTCATGTGCCAATTTGACGTCTTATAAAACTTGTATAATCTCTACCTATACTAATTGCGAACTTTCAAGTGTAGGGCGCGTTCAGCGGAATCGCCCATTTTGGCCGACATTTGCGATCGAGTAGCTGCAAAATTGGGCTTTTCGATATTACTTTTGACGCTCGAATTGAAAAAAGGACACAATTCCGCGTGGACTGCGCGATATTTTGTAAATTAAATGCGTCAATTTTGAAAAAAAAAATCACGTTTTTGCACCTCTTCGGGTGAAGGTGAACCTCGAGAAAATGTCACGTGACGTCTAGAAATTCCGACAAGCGGATCGATTAACGTCAAAAATTTACATTTTTTATCCGTTCCTGCCGACCTTATAAAAGCCGCTCGCTCTCATGATCTTACGATAAGATTCCTCTAAATACCCTTCGCAAAGAGTTTTGAGCAAAAAAAACGGCCTTAAAAACAATTTTCGATCCAAAAAATCGATTTGTGTCGATCCGTGTTTTGCTGCTATTACCACAGTAACGTCAAACCCGAAACGCCCCCTGCCGGACATTCGTAACAACAGTAACAGATAGCAGATAACCTAAAATGTATCCTAAAATGTCCCTATTGCCAATGTGAACAGGTGGGAAGCCTTAACCACATATTTCTAGAATGCCCAATAACTAAAATCGAAAATTTTGACTTATACACAGAGCTAGTAATATACTATTGTCACACTGACATTTAATGTGATGTCATGTCAGTGGCACTGACGTTTGTCAAAATCTGACAATTTGCAACACAGCGACGAAGGCTGTGGATTCTGTCAAGCTGCTTTTATAAAAGCTAATAGTGCCTAAACCGTTCATCCAATTGATCTGTAAATTAGTATACTTATTTAAAATCACTGGAGGATGAGCTGATATTAGTTTGGCCAAAATCGGATAAACCCGAAAAAGACGCATGTAACATTTGCCACTTCCGGTTGTCATATTATGGCCAAAAACAATCCAGTTCGTCCCCCGCTAATTCTAAACATGTATACCAAATTTAAGCCCGATCCGTTGTTCCGTTTGGACGCCATCGTGTTCACAGACATAGATACATACCCGCACATTCATACATACATTTTTCAGAAATCATTGCAATCGATTCAGGGGACCTCAAAACGCGTATTTCCGCGGAAATCTCGAAATGTTATTTTCCGTCGATTACAATACTTTTCTTCTAGGGTACTAGTCGAAAAGTAAAAACACCAGAAATCGACAAGTCATGCATACACTACTGTTGAAAATAGGTTTACATAAACATGTTTAATAAAATTATTTAATTTATTTTAGGTCATTATACAAATGCAGTTTCGAAATTAAATATTCTGGCGAAAACTTCAAACGTTCCTCTGCTTTAAAAATAGGACGGTGCAATTTGTGATATTTTCCGATGAGGAAAAAAAACGGTCGTTACTTTATGGCCAGCTTGTATTGTATATTTGTATATTATATATAGTATGAGATGCGCAGTTTTTATACTGAACGGGAGTTTTGCTATACATCGATATGTATAGCAAACTTGAAATGCTTCTCTAAGATATTCGTGGACGTATTTTTGTAGAAATATTGTGTTAATTTATTTAAATAAAAAGAATCAACAGTTGACACAAACACGATGACTTGTATGCATATAAGCAGAACCTACAAATTTAACCTATAGCCACTTTTTAAACTATATACTGAAACAAATTTGTTATATAAAAAAATATTGCCAAGAAGCATTTATTGGGTTGGGGCTAATAAACACGTCAAAATATCTGATGATTTTTTTTCTACCGTAAACCTGACTTCTTCTTTTGCCCGTATAGAAAAATATTTGGGGTGGCCCTCACTCAATTTTCACAATGAAGTGTTTGAACAGTTTTGTAATTATGCAATTTTGTAAAATTTAGCCAATTTGTCAAAATTTGCCAATTTGCAACCACAGCGACGAAGGCTGTGGATTCTGTCAGACTATTTCTATAAATGCTTATAGCCAAGGTTACTAAATGATACTAAATGGTCACTAATGGTACTAACTCAATTCACTTTCCCTTATAGCGCCTAAACCGCTCATCCCATTGATCTGTAAATTGGTACACATGTTTAAAGTCACTGAAGGATGAGCTGGTATCAGTTTAGTCAAAATCGGATGAATCCCTAAGAAAACACATGTAATATTTGCCACTTCCGGTTGTCAGATTGTCACCAAAAACAATCCAGTTCGTCCCCCGATAATTTTAAATACATATACCAAATGTCAACCCGATCCATTGTTCCGTCTTGGCGCAATCGTGTTCACAGACATAGAGTAGTTTCAAACTAAGAAGAGCACAGTTGTATATGCAACCAATCATACCCAGTGTATGGTTTATAAATTGCCTGTGTATATTTGGGTGCATATACAACTGTGCTCTTCTTAGTTTGAAACATCTATACCCATATATTACGCACATTTTCCAGAGAACATTGCAATGGATTCAGGGAACCCCAAAACGCGTATTTCCGCTGAAATCTCCAAAAACAATTCGTCGATTACAATACTTTCCTTGCAAGTTGTAGAGTACTGGCCGGAAAGTAAAAATACCAGTAGTAATGACTGAAAATGTAACACCTGTTGATCATAATCTTGTACTCAACATTCAACAACAATGTGCAGATTATCGCTTTACTGTATATTCCATAAACATTTTAGGATTGTAATTATCTATTATACAGTCTGTCCAAGAAAGCTCGCATCACGTGGAAAAGGCTATTCATTTGTCAGAAAATGTTGTTCTTTCTAAAAGTTGACAATAGTACTGCAATCAAGAATGCCATCACTAGATCTTCAAAATAATGCACCATATACTGGATTCCCTCACCTTATAAACCATTGCGAACTGAATGATTTGGTTGAAGACTTAGGTTTATCAAAAGAAAAAGTCGAGTTATTGGATTCTAGGCTATAAGAATGGAATCTTTTCGCACGAGGTGTAACAGTGTCTACATTTATAGATGTTTCAAACTAAGAAGAGCACAGTTGTATATGCAACCAAATATACACAGGCAATTTATAAACCATACGCTGGGTATGATTGGTTGCATATACAACTGTGCTCTTCTTAGTTTGAAACTACTCTACAATGCGTAATGACCCTTTTAAAGCATATTTTAAAATAGAAGGATCTTTACGTGTATGTCACGATGTTGAGAGTTTTATGAACGAGTTTGATATTCGTTGTGAAACTCGCAATTTTGAATACATTTTAGAACTTTTTTTTTTACAATTATCGCATAATTGATTGTTTTATGAATGCGACCATGATTTTTCACCCAGTAAATATCAAAATATTATACAATATCTAACATAGGTAAGGGTGTCAGTGACTTAAGTTTGTGATTACAGGAATGCATAACTTTTTAAATGTTAGGAATTTGGATAGAGTTGTAATTATAAGAAATAAATAAATAAAATAAATAAAATCATCACTATGATATTAACAATATTATATTTCATGTTCATTTGTCAACAATAAAATCACAAATTTATCTTTATATATATTCGTATTATCATATAGACTTAACATAGATCTTACCTATATTTGGCAAATCGTTATTAATATACATACATATGATATTTTATACATATCCGAGTTAGGTATATGCCATACATTTGTTGTACAGGTGCAGAGCACAGATAATATTACTAATATATACTTTTGGCCGGGAAATTCTTCGGTTCAGATACTTATGTACACACAAATAGATAATTTACTTTATTTAATATTTCTTAATGACACGGCTTTTCAACAAGTAACATTTACAATCAATCCAGTTTATATGTTATCCACAAGTTCATAAGGTTAGTTCAGTTCAATTTAAAAAAATATAATCTGTCCCAAAGATTTAACATTGATAATCTCTGATGAATCAGAGTACTCTTTAAAAATAATGTATTTTTACTTTTGTAGACTAAACAACAAGTTTTGTAGACAAAACTAATACTTCTCGCACAGAATTTGCGCAAAGAAATCAAGCGTTGACAAACTAGGAGTTTGACAGCTGTCATTGATTTAACAACATAACCTAAAACTAACTGAAACCATACGATCCGCCAAACGTAAAATATTCTGAGATTCAATGACAGATGATTTCATCTTTAAACTCCTGTTGCCTACAGCAACGAGGCTGTGATGTGTTTTTTTTTTTTTTAGGTTAAGATTGCAATTTACCAGCGAATGTAGATGGCGCTATTTATTTTAATTCAAATTTCTACCACCAGAGGGGAGATTCTTTCACTCATTGAGGCGAATACGAATAATAATAATTTAATAAATAATTTGACTAATTCAGGTCTCAATTGCGTTTTCAATTTGCATTTTAATTTAACTTAACAAGAAATAATCCCGAAAAATTATCTGTACCTAACCGAAACTTCTTAAACGTACAGAAACCACGAAACAATTACGGTTCAAAGTTCAACAGGTATTCTTTCAGTCTATTCGGCAGATTGAGCTTGTTTATGAACAAGCCCGGTCTCCTCCCCAAGGAGTTATGTATCTGGACGCGGCACATTTGTTTTAAAGTCCTCGGTCTTTTGTACAAATCTCGAATTATACAAGTTAGAGGTTCAGTCGCTTTACCTGGCACCAAACTCAGCTGCTGCGTGTGCAGAATCTTGAGGCACTCGAACAACTGCTTGTGTTGCATCACCAGATAAAACAGCATGATTATCTTCGAGAATGACATCTCCGGATCTACGATAATATTCTCCTTCCGTGATATCAACATGATGTAATAGTAAAGTATGTAGTTTTTGGTTTTCCATTTTGATTGGGCGTGCAACGGGTTATTCTT
This sequence comes from Aphodius granarius, assembly GCA_963971325.1. NCBI lineage: Eukaryota > Metazoa > Arthropoda > Insecta > Coleoptera > Scarabaeidae > Aphodius > Aphodius granarius. The sequence continues at coordinate 3,379,084 of OZ020225.1, forward strand.
TATTGCTTCGGAGATATTCAAACTAAGATCCGGATTCGCCCCGTATTGGATTAACGTCAACGTTAAATCGTACACGTAATGTATGTCCCGACAATCGCGTACGTTTTGAATCATGTCCATGCAGGATTGCAGAATGTGCTGCGTTCTCGTGCTGACGCGAACGTTCGGATCGAGACCGTGCGTCAACAGCAAAATTAACAAATTCTTTATAAACTCGAAATTATTGCTTTTTTGCCCGTCGCACGTTAACGTAATATTTTCGGAGACGGTAAATACTAGGACGTGTAAAGGAGTCAGGTTCTCTTTGTAGCTGCAGTTTGGGTTCGCACCTTTCTGGAGTAGAATCCTTATGCAGTTCAGGTAACACACCTAGAGGAATGAAAAACGTAATAACCAAAGATAAAATTTTAGGCTAGAATTTTTTGGTGGTTATTGGGTACCTTCATTGAATGTGTAAAGTGATGTAGCGGGTCTTTGTTGATCAGCGGAACCAAGCAGATCATTATGGGAACTGAACCATCGCGTCCAACCATGTTTGGAGCACCTAGATAAGATGTATTTAATAATAACATTACAATTTTTGCTTGTCTCTTGTTAGAGAATAACTCAAAAATCCCGCCACCATTTTATTTGTAACTGAAGAGAAATCAGAGAAAAATTTTAAGTTTTTTTTGTATAACATAACCCATGCATAAACAAACACACGACAGATGGCGTCACTAGTTATAGGTTAACTGTCAAATAGCTAAACTGTCAATTATCCTAACCTAACAAAGTGCTTTTATCTATACACGATGTAGATGGCGCAAGTAGTTATAGATTAACCATAGTTTAACAGGTTTAACTGTCTACTAGTTAAACTGTCAATTATCCTAACCTAACAAATTGCTTTTTATCCTAAACCTAACAAAGTGTTTTTATCTTTACAGGATAGAGATGGCGCCAATAGTTATAGATTAACTGTCAATTAGCCTAACCTAACAAAGTGCTTTTATCTATACACGATGTAGATGGCGCTAGTAGTTATAGGTTAACCATAGTTTAACAGGTTTAACTGTCTACTAGTTAAACTGTCAATTATCCTAACCTAACAAATTGCTTTTTATCCTAACCTAACAAAGTGCTTTTATCTTTACACGATAGAGATGGCGCCAATACTTATAGATTAACTGTCAATTATCCTAACCTAACAAAGTGCTTTTATCTTTACACGATAGAGATGGCGCCAATACTTATAGATTAACTGTCAATTATCCTAACCTAACAAATTGCTTTTATCTATACACGATGTAGATGGCGCTAGTAGTTATAGGTTAACCATAGTTTAACAGGTTTAACTGTCTACTAGTTAAACTGTCAATTATCCTAACCTAACAAATTGCTTTTTATCCTAACCTAACAAAGTGCTTTTATCTTTACAGGATAGAGATGGCGCCAATAGTTATAGATTAACTGTCAATTATCCTAACCTAACAAAGTGCTTTTATCTTTACAGGATAGAGATGGCGCCAATAGTTATAGATTAACTGTCAATTATCCTAACCTAACAAAGTGCTTTTATCTATACACGATGTAGATGGCGCAAGTAGTTATAGATTAACCATAGTTTAACAGGTTTAACTGTCTACTAGTTAAACTGTCAATTATCCTAACCTAACAAATTGCTTTTTATCCTAAACCTAACAAAGTGTTTTTATCTTTACAGGATAGAGATGGCGCCAATAGTTATAGATTAACTGTCAATTAGCCTAACCTAACAAAGTGCTTTTATCTATACACGATGTAGATGGCGCTAGTAGTTATAGGTTAACCATAGTTTAACAGGTTTAACTGTCTACTAGTTAAACTGTCAATTATCCTAACCTAACAAATTGCTTTTTATCCTAACCTAACAAAGTGTTTTTATCTTTACAGGATAGAGATGGCGCCAATAGTTATAGATTAACTGTCAATTATCCTAACCTAACAAAGTGCTTTTATCTATACACGATGTAGATGGCGCTAGTAATTATAGATTAACCATAGTTTAACAGGTTTAACTGTCTACTAGTTAAACTGTCAATTATCCTAACCTAACAAATTGCTTTTTATCCTAACCTAACAAAGTGCTTTTATCTTTACAGGATAGAGATGGCGCCAATAGTTATAGATTAACTGTCAATTATCCTAACCTAACAAAGTGCTTTTATCTTTACACGATAGAGATGGCGCCAATACTTATAGATTAACTGTCAATTATCCTAACCTAACAAAGTGCTTTTATCTTTACACGATAGAGATGGCGCCAATACTTATAGATTAACTGTCAATTATCCTAACCTAACAAATTGCTTTTATCTATACACGATGTAGATGGCGCTAGTAGTTATAGGTTAACCATAGTTTAACAGGTTTAACTGTCTACTAGTTAAACTGTCAATTATCCTAACCTAACAAATTGCTTTTTATCCTAACCTAACAAAGTGCTTTTATCTTTACAGGATAGAGATGGCGCCAATAGTTATAGATTAACTGTCAATTATCCTAACCTAACAAAGTGCTTTTATCTTTACAGGATAGAGATGGCGCCAATAGTTATAGATTAACTGTCAATTATCCTAACCTAACAAAGTGCTTTTATCTTTACAGGGTAGAGATGGCGCCAATACTTATAGATTAACTATCAATTATCCTAACCTAACAAAGTGCTTTTATCTACACACGATGTAGATGGCGCTAGTAGTTATAGGTTAACCATAGTTTAACAGGTTTAACTGTCTACTAGTTAAACTGTCAATTATCCTAACCTAACAAATTGCTTTTTATCCTAACCTAACAAAGTGCTTTTATCTTTACAGGATAGAGATGGCGCCAATAGTTATAGATTAACTGTCAATTATCCTAACCTAACAAAGTGCTTTTATCTTTACAGGATAGAGATGGCGCCAATAGTTATAGATTAACTGTCAATTATCCTAACCTAACAAAGTGCTTTTATCTTTACAGGGTAGAGATGGCGCCAATACTTATAGATTAACTATCAATTATCCTAACCTAACAAAGTGCTTTTATCTACACACGATGTAGATGGCGCTAGTAGTTATAGGTTAACCATAGTTTAACAGGTTTAACTGTCTACTAGTTAAACTGTCAATTATCCTAACCTAACAAATTGCTTTTTATCCTAACCTAACAAAGTGCTTTTATCTTTACAGGATAGAGATGGCGCCAATAGTTATAGATTAACTGTCAATTATCCTAACCTAACAAAGTGCTTTTATCTTTACAGGATAGAGATGGCGCCAATAGTTATAGATTAACTGTCAATTATCCTAACCTAACAAAGTGCTTTTATCTTTACACGATAGAGATGGCGCCAATACTTATAGATTAACTGTCAATTATCCTAACCTAACAAAGTGCTTTTATCTATACACGATGTAGATGGCGCTAGTAGTTATAGGTTAACCATAGTTTAACAGGTTTAACTGTCTACTAGTTAAACTGTCAATTATCCTAACCTAACACATTGCTTTTTATCCTAACCTAACAAAGTGTTTTTATCTTTACACGATAGAGATGGCGCCAATACTTATAGATTAACTGTCAATTATCCTAACCTAACAAAGTGCTTTTATCTATACACGATGTAGATGGCGCTAGTAGTTATAGGTTAACCATAGTTTAACAGGTTTAACTGTCTACTAGTTAAACTGTCAATTATCCTAACCTAACAAATTGCTTTTTATCCTAACCTAACAAAGTGCTTTTATCTTTACAGGATAGAGATGGCGCCAATAGTTATAGATTAACTGTCAATTATCCTAACCTAACAAAGTGCTTTTATCTATACATGATGTAGATAGCGCTGGTAGTTATAGGTTAACTGTCAACTAGTTAAAGTGTCAATCATCCTAACCTAACAAAATGCTTTTATGCCAAGAATACAATATAAGCAATATAATACGACATATTTATACCAAATTAAACATATGAAACTAAAATATCATATAACCGCACGAGAAAATAAAACAATCTTACCTCCTTCATTGAGAAGCATATTCAAGAGCTCGTAGCAGATATCCCAGTCGCGGACGTGCCGCAGGACGCAGGCGAGCGCCGAGTTCCCGCTCTGATTGATGGACGGTTTGGCGCCACACTGGATGAGGCAGCGCACCAGGTGCAGCACGTCCCACTTATTCCACTTATCGCAGCCGTACCGGGCCTCCTCCAGCGAGTACCGAAATATCAACGCATGCAATGGGGTGTTGCACAGCGTGTCCGGCGCGTTTATTATATCCTTGCATCCGTGGTCCAGCAGTAATCGTATCGTCGACATCGTGTCCTCGGCGGACTTATGCGCCACCAGAAACACTAAACACAATTTTGACGTTTAAGGTTATGTTTTTGAAATTTTTTAATTATTCAATTTTCAACTGGTGAAGATTAACCTATTATTATGGTGGTGATAATAAACTTGAATATCACTTCAAAAGGTTAACTTGAAAAAACATAACCTCAAAATGTCAACAAAAAATAACCTCAAAAGGGCAAGAATTTAATTTCAATTTGAGGTTGTTTGAAAGTAATGACACCAGATAACAATTAAAAATATAGGCACAATAAACACAATTATGACATTTGAGGTTATGTTTTTTTAATTTTTAATTTTTCAATTTAACTGGTCAAACTTAACCTATAATTATGGTGACAATAAAATTAAAAAAAAAAAAAATAGAATATAATCTCAAAAGATAAACTTGAAAAGAATATAACCTCAAAATATTTATATTAAAAAAAAACATAAAGTAACAATCAAAAATATAATCTAAAAAAAAATTGTATGGATTTTCTTAATGACGTACCGACGTGTAGTAAGGTCATTTGCTGGGTGCAAGTTCGTACAGTTGTGTCCGCGCCTGCGTTGATTAGAAGTTCCAGAAATTTGCTATCGTGGAGTACAGCATAATGTATTGGGTAATATTCGTCTTTGAGAATGTGAATCTCCTCACTTCGCTCCATGACGAGAAATTGCGTACACCTCCAGGCTCCACGTTCGCAGGCAGCATGCAGCAGAGGTTTTCTGGATCTGAATACGACATTCTGTGAAAGAAATCGACACATGCAGTGAACTAAAGGCTCAAAAAACATCTTGTGTTATTTTATTCTATAAAGATTTTGGCAAAATTTTCACTTTAGTTCTAAAGGATTCTCTTCTTTAACAATAAATTCATTGGTTTCTTATTATATTGTACTTGGTTGTCTCAGTTATTGTGAAGAAAAATGGATTTTCCATAGAATTTCTAAAATTAGATCAGCAAATTGCATGCATAACTGCATAAAATTATATGACATATGTTGCTTATAAAATGCATATAATCTCCTTTCATACTACGTTTGTAAAGTATAATTATATTATGATTAGTTTTATCGCAAGAATAATTAAGTAGATTGTAACTGCGTTCCAATTAATATGTTTAAATTAAATGATTTTGTTTGCCACTTTTTAACTATATATATCCAAGTTTATTCAAGATGAATGTGCGGATTAAAATTTTCTAAGTACAAGAAATATTGTTTGTAAGAATATTTTAATTTAAACTGGGAATTTTGTTTTTGTTTGTGATAATTTTCCATGACTGCTTCTTGTTTGGTTCAAGTACAAATATTTTATTAGTGGTTATTAATGGGAAAACCCACAAACTTACCCATAAATCTTCACATTTCTGTGCGAGCATGATTAAAATATTAACTTGATCGCCATCCAGTGCATAATACATCGCCGATTGCAATTTATTCTGTGGTTTATTATCCCTCTGTACATCTCTCTCCATACACGTCTCATCTTGCTGAATCGCCACTAAAACCACACAAACTTCACCAATTTAACCTATCCTAACCTCAAAAAATCACTCACAATATTTCCCTCGTTCTTCACAATTATTACTATGGGGCCCAGGCCAGCACATCCTTGCTTCAACGTCAATCTTAGCCCCGTGCTTCAACAATATATCAACACATTCATCATGGCTAAAAATATTTAAGGTTAGTTTTTGTCATTTTGAGGTTATCTACGGAGATTTACCCTTTTAGGCACGCGATGTGTAACGGGAGACTGCAAGGGCATCTGTTGATGTCCGTCGAGGTGTGTCTGTTAAGTAACCAACGCACTAAATCTACGTTGTTTGCTCCGACGCATTTTTGTAAGAGGTTATAACCGGCTTCATCGTGGATCATCAATATGTTTTCGTTCTGCGCAAATTAATACATAATTCGAACGATTATAATAATATCATACGGTATACCCATCATACCTTAGGTATTTGTTGTAGAAGTCCTTCTAATCTCTGCACGCCAATCTTTGGGTTTGCCCGTAACGCATCGAAGACGGTTTGTACTTTCTGTCGGGTGGAATCGGTGACTCGGTGGCCGTGACTTGTGGATAGTAGCACGCTGCCGGAGTGAAAAACTTGACTAACTGATCCTCCCATTTTGTTTCAGTGGAAGAAAACAAAAGCTACATCACTGGTGATCAATTGTTTTTAGTCTATTTGTCGAAAAATCTACTGAACTGACAGGAGGTGTCAAATGTCACATTAGGTTAGAAGCGCCCTGGCGAGTCGATGGTAAGATTTAAACTAGACGGGACTCCCTCCGTTTTGCGTGCGTACAGGCGCCGTGATATCATTGTTTACGTTAGCAATGAGCTCATACAATCGTCAGAGTCCTGGAAACTGGTATTATGTTGACAATTTTAACAAATTGCGCACTACTACTTGCTACTGACACTGTTTATTTCCTTTTGATCAATAGTGGGTGTAGCGCCATCTAGAGGTAAATTACATCGAGCTACATTGTGTTACAGTTTTCTGTTTATACTCTCATGAATAATTTACTGGATCTTCTAAATTGTACACCACCGAGTCATAGCCACTCTACAACTTTAACAGTTTACTGTTTTTATGTCAGTACTAAAACATATTGTTGATTTATAACCTCAATAAACAATAACAATTGAATTTAAATGACAATGGAGATTGATAAAATTTCCGTGTTACATATTTTATGATTCAACGGGGAACGGTTTTCGATTGGCAATGTTTTATTCATTGGTTTGGTCGACCAAGTAACGTTCCTTGTCTTCATAATATGCTTTTGGCTTACGCATTTGAACTGTTTTGTTGGTTGTCGCATAGATTAATATGCAAATTTTGACAAACCAGAAACATTAGACTCATTATAGCCATGATAGCCGCTATAAATATGACACTGTTGGGAAAATTAGCGACGAAAATATTTTTTAGAATGCCGATAACGGTGGGAAGTTGTTTTTTTTGTGTAAATTAGCACCGTTAAGTGGTTGGATGCGTCAGGTTATTGGCACTACTGTTCTTTGCTAATTAAATTATTATAATCCGTTACAGAAATAATCTTTAGGATACATTTAGACGTACTTACGTATATTTTGGTATTAACAGTTGAAAATACACGTGTTTGTGTTCATATAATAGTATATTATTATACAAGTTTTATAAGACGTCAAATTGGCGCATGAGTTGTTTGGGGCACGAGGAGCACCAGCGACGAGTGCCCCAAATGAACGAATGCGCCAATATGTCTTATAAAACGAGTGTAATATACTATTTTTTCTACTTTGCGTCATTAATTTTATAAAAATTTAGAAGTATATTAGGTAAAATTCCAATCTAGAGTATTTATGGGTGCAACCGTTGGTAACACTGTCATCTGTCACTTAAATTCAAATATCTGTGAAAAAGTAATTATTGATAATTATTATATACCATCATATACTAGTAGTACGAAACCTAGGATGCAACACGCATGTTTAAATATGTATAAAAATATACATACTTCGCAGTTTGTGCGATTCTAAAAAATCAGTTTGTGCTTACTTTTGTGGTTATGTGTATTTTCGTTCGACATGCATTTGATATCAATGTCACCAATCTTAGAAAAAAGTTACTAAAAACGGTGTTACAATTTGCTAATTGTAACACCGAAAACAGTGTTACAATGTGTGCATTGTGAATGCAAAGTAGAAAAACTTGTTTTAAGTATAAACAACAAATGGGGTTTTTATATACGAGTGCATTCCTGGAAATTAGTTTTATCGACGCTTTTAAAATATCTTCAAGTTCAACGACTTGTCAATACTGTTTGTACATCTTTAAATGTCTGAGTGTGTTTTACCTGTACTTTTATAAGAGTTCAGGAAACTAGCCAGCGTTTTCTTGATAATTTTGCATTTTATGCAAGGTCTAATGGTGACTTTGGCCAAGTTTTATTGGTCCTACTTATACAGTGACTTGCTTTGAAGTTTGACAACTTTGGTACTAGATATTGATCATCCTGTATAATTTGGAGCAATGAAGTTAATTTAAGTTAATTTATCGCTCTTAATTTTAGATATTTTGTATTCTACATGGATTTTGTGGTTCCCAAATGCGCAAAAACTAAATTTTTAACATTCTTTCCTAATATAAATCATACCAGAAGTTATAAGGATGGTCAGATGGTTAAAAACATTGTCAAGAACAACTGCTGATGTCGAAATTTATGCGAAACATAATTAACTATCCAATTTATTAAAAAAGTAACATTTATTTTAAATGAAAAATTGTTTTTCGAAGAAGTAAATTACACAGCAATGAGGAGGAACTGAAATTTAATATTTTTAAGATAAATTACTGACACTAATAATGACCCCTTAAACACGAAAATGGGTGTGTTGAAGAAGTCTACCTTGGTAAGCAAAGAGAAATTTCTTCGATGTTTTCGTACACCAATAACTGAAGGTAGATGAAGTTTCAGGATGTACTAAAATAATTATGATTTATTTACTTGTCATCATACTTGTACAAGTTGTACAGCAATTTACCCAATCCCTAGTAGGAATATTTTATTAATATAGACTGTTGTCAAGGTAGTGATGTTTTTCTTTTCGCTGAATTAATTATTTTAATACAAATAAGAATACGATTTTAACGATATCGAGCGGTTACGTCAATTAAAAATTTAATTTTTCTACTTTGCATTCACAATGCACACATTGTAACACTGTTTTCGGTGTTACAATTAGCAAATTGTAACACCGTTTTTAGTAACTTTTTTCTAAGATTGGTGACATTGATATCAAATGCATGTCAAACGAAAATACACATAACCACAAAAGTAAGCACAAACTGATTTTTTAGAATCGCACAAACTGCGAAGTATGTATATTTTTATACATATTTAAACATGCGTGTTGCATCCTAGGTTTCGTACTACTAGTATATGATGGTATATAATAATTATCAATAATTACTTTTTCACAGATATTTGAATTTAAGTGACAGATGACAGTGTTACCAACGGTTGCACCCATAAATACTCTAGATTGGAATTTTACCTAATATACTTCTAAATTTTTATAAAATTAATGACGCAAAGTAGAAAAAATAGTATATTACACTCGTTTTATAAGACATATTGGCGCATTCGTTGGCAACTCATGCGCCAATTTGACGTCTTATAAAACTTGTATAATAATATACTACTATTGTCTGTCAGTATGTTAGTGTCTTAAGCGAATGAAGTAACACAAGAAAATAACCCCTTAAGAATACAAAGTAATGAGGTAAATTTAGTACAAGCTACAAGGTAAATTTGTTAATTTAAAGTTAAAATTTGTGGACACATTATTACCATTATTGTCAATTATTCCATTTTGGCCGGTATAATTATTCGATGCCTATCTATATATACAATTTTGTTATCCACACTGGGTTTGTTTCGGCTTTTAACACGAGTTGTTTAACATCTCTGAAGACAGTTAAAAATAATCATCACATAAATTACTAAAGAAAAGAATTTATCGCATCTTATAATGGAGAAGGTAGTTTTATTTATTGATGTGTTTTTGTGTGCCTTAATCTTTATATACTAACTGGGGCCAGTTTATATTTTTTTTTTATTTTAAAGTAGATTTCTAAAAGTAGTTAGAGAATGGCATATCATATACAGTTCAAGAAATAATTCACATGTTACAGAAAAGTGATGTAGAAATAAGATAAGCAGGACAGCAATGCCATATCGAAATAAGCTATAAAATTGCATCTAAATTGCTGACTTAAGAATTGCATCCTGGTGTATTCCTGTTGTCCTTTTTTTACACTTAAACAGAGGCTGTGGATTTACCATGCATCCTGATGTCCTCTTGTATTCTTTTTACTCCTAACAGCGTTTGCGGAGGTACACAGAGACCAGGATGATATTTGATGAGTGGGGTAGACACAGAACCACATAAAAGAACTAAACGTACTGACCGATGATCAGAGTCAGAGTGGTTCAGTGTCGTTTTGCAGGTTTTTGTGCTCAAAATGAAGACTGTACTGGTATGTATCATGTATTGTTGTACATAAATTATAAATTTGTTTAAACTTAGTTAATTATTCAGTATTTCTAAAATAAAATTATTATACTTATTCAAAACTTATTAAAAAATTTATTATACTTATTCAAAAAATATATATTAATGAGTACATACTAATAAGCACCTACTTATTTTTTAATCCATTGTTTATTAATTCAGTATTATAGTTATATAATCATCATAATTCAGGAAATATTCAGACAGGGCTCACCCAAATTTCCGAATACATATCTCGTTGACACTTTCAAGTGTCTAACCCTTTTGCAATCCTTCAATTTCGTGAAACCACAGTCACTCTGGATGCCAACCCTAAAAGTAGTACCCTAAAATCAACTGTTTTTGAGTTATTAGTTTAAAAATAGAACTTCCAGATAATATTTTTTCTGAGAATCTCATACAGGGTGTTCGCAATCACCATTCACATATAGTTACATTTTTTAATGTCTGTCAACACTCGGCCGGGCTGAAATTTGGCATACTTCTTTAGAATTAACAGGGGACGAACTGGCTGGCTTTCATAGGGATTCATCTGATTTTGACCAAATTGATACCTGCTCATTTTCTAGTGATTTTGTGTGTATATGTTTTGTGTGTAAGTGTATGTTTTTATATGTTTTTAAAGATCAGGATGAGCAGTTTAGGTTTAGGCGTTATAAACGTTTATAGAAGAAGTTTGACAGAATCCACAGCCTTCGTCGCTGTGTTGCAAATTGTCAGATTTTGATAAACGTCAGTGCCACTGACATGACATTGTGATTCTAGTACTGACGTTAGGTTGGGGTCCAGAGTCGCTGTGGCTTCACGAAATTGAATAATAGTAAAAGTGTTTAGACACTTCTGTCAACAATTTAGTCGGAAAGTTGGGAAAAAATAACAAATAACTTAAGAACAGGTAGTTTTAGACTATGTACCTATTTCGGTACTTATTGTTTTAGAATTTAATACGGAATCCTAAAAAATGTGTCACAATATAAGGGATTTAATTTAAATAAACTCAATTTTGGTGTGGAACTCTCTTATGGAACACCCAGTACATGTGAAAATAATTTTGTATTATAGAAACCGATGATCCTTATAACTTTTGTATAAAGCAATTTTTCGGCTTTCTAAACATAAAGTTGACCACGGTGACTGAAATAACCCACCCTGTATATGTAAATTAAAAGTACATACACTGTGAGACAAAAAATGTAAAATCAAATAAATGTATCTCTTTGAACATATTTCTTTCAAGGAATGAATATAGGTTTGAAACAAATAAGTATTTTTAAATTTAAAAAAGTGAGGTGCATGGGCTGAAAGAAATATTTTATTTAAAGTAAAAAGAAATAGTTTTCACTGAAGAAAAAAACGATTCTTTTACACCGAATGGTTTTTCGTGATTTCCATAATGTAGAAATTGTTAGAAATTTGGAAGAGAAAGACATATAGATTTGAGTGGAAAGATTATGTGTTTGAACAAAAAAAAGTAGTTTCACTAAAACTTATTGCATTGTCTACTGGCGGGGAGATGGCGCTGACAGTCTCTACGCACGCGTTGAGCTTTTTTGGGCTTTATATAAGCTGAGCTACAGAATACGATTGGTATGCTGGTTATTCTTCATTTGAGAATAAGTCTGTAGTCTTTACTAAAGATTGCCGTGGAGTAAAATAATCTAATGAGTCAACCATAATTTTTTATTGTGGTTTTCGACCCCATGATTATAATCCAAACCTAATAAAATATTAATTAATGATTAATTCACGGTCGCAGTATTTATTTAATTTGAAAGTACCTACACTTTACTGAAACTAAAGTACTATTTGTTTATATCAAAATTAAGTACTAAATTGTCAAACAGTAAAGGAAGGTTATTTACTTAAAAAGAGCGTAGAGTTCTTGAAACAAAATGTTCGTTTCGTTTGGAAATATGTATTATGTTATTGAATTTAATAAATTTTACGTAATTTGCATTTGCTAAAACTAATCTAACAAAAAGTTAATCAATTTAACAAAATCGTCTGGTAAAGTATTGATTTATCTATTTGGTTAGGTCAAAGATTTTGTGAAGGATAAATAAAAAAAACTTACAAGGAAGAATATTTGTATAAATCATTCAACAACAGTTGGATGATCGAAAAGAATTTTTTGTCGTTTTGCCTAGGTTCAAGGTCTTTAAAGACAACATCTCTATACACATCAATTAAAACACTTAATTCTAATGCAAATCAGTTTCATTCACTAAAACAAATCGCTTACAACAGATCAATCTCGTCCTCGTCCTTCATGGGTCATTGTCATCGCCGACACCGAGTTTCTACCCATACTATGACACTCCACGCGTAACCAGCTATGAATACGTCATACCTTACCAACCACCATCATTCTACAACAACGTCCCACTGCTACCACCTCCAGATATTGTCCCAAGCGTCAACATCATAGCAGAAGCACCATCATTCATCTCCAACACATTCACAGTGGTTCCCCTGGTCGTAGTGGCAAAAGAAAACATGAAGATGGTCACGGAAGGGCAAATCATGAAGGTATCCAAAAACAAACCAGAGATGACCTTGAAGGTCCAGAATAGTTACCTCCAGGCAACACCAGCTGTCAGGATTGTCTTGGATACACCAATGGTTATATATAGTGTGAGATCTGAGATCTTGTTTCCGTCCAGGGTTGAGATTGTACATCAGGGTTATAAGTTACCCATTAAGATTGGAACTGTTGTCGCTCCAGTCGCGTACGATGTTTTCTCTGCGTCAACAGGACCCATTTCTTTGACGGAGGTTTATGGGATTCCCGCAGAACCCCTTCACATCGATTATGTCAATAATGACAGGGGTGTTATTATAAAACCTGAAGATGACGCTGTTGTCCTTGAGAATAAACCAGGGAGCAATCTACCGCCGAAAAATGTCACGGTTTTGGTGTTCCCAGGGTCACAGAGCGAGCCAAATGTTAGTCAGCATAGTGAAGAAGATGAAGAATTAGGTAAGAATTGATTATGCATCGTCCAGGAAGTTCCAGGTTCTTTTATCTTTAGACCACATGTTTAGTTATCCACTTTTCTTTCCAGATAATAGATTTCCTCCAGTTCAGTTAGCACCCGGCGGCATATCTCAATCAATTCAACCGATTGTTATCGAGGAGGTGTTCTCGAATTCAAAGGAGTCTTCAGTGTTGACCCAGTTACGAGAGGAGGCGTTGAAACGGCATTAAGTGTTACCTATTTGACGTTAATGAACTCTGGTGAACCGCAACGTGTGGGCCTACTGTTGTTATTTGCCAAATCGAACGAACATAAATGAAATTAAACGGATTCCGAATGATGGCGTTACCTCATAAATTTTCATGGATTTTCGCATATTATAAATAAATTAAGGTGAATCTTGTGATGCAGTACCGCGGGTATGGTCGGCGCGGCGTAAACCGTGCGAGACGTTGGGACTCCGCGGTACTGTACACACAAGATTCACCTTTACAAGTAATTAAATCCACTTTTTGTGGCTCGTTATGTCCATGTCGCGACAATTATCAATAAAACGGAGGTATGACCTATGAGTGACTTTTCTTACAGTGTTATTATCGATGTCTTTATATGGTTTATGCTTTAACGTTCATATAAATACGATAGCTTTGAATTTAATAAATCTTACCAAAGAAATAACTTCTTTGCGGCAACCAAAGCTTCTACTACTATTTAACATCGATCTGTCTTTGACTTGAAGCAAATTCGTTTCAATCAAATCTTTTTCTCTCTGTGTGGGTACAAAAACTCTCCGGAAAAAATAAATTAAGTATAGATTTAAGTCAACAAGTATATATATTTTCTTAAACAGTATAACGTGTATATTGGTATTTACAAAAATATCTCTGCGAACGGATAAAAACGTGACTAGAGCAAAAAATAAATTTAAAATCGCTTAAAATTTAATCTACAGATATAGTGTCCTCATCTTCGCTCGTTAAGACTGACTCCTCGTTCGAAATGCTGTAGGAAGCGCTGTTACTTTCCGGCAGCATTTCTGACATGTGTCTCGACCTCAAATGTCTTTCTAAATCCCTCCTCCTCACTAAAACTTTACCGCATAAATCACATCTGAAAAGAAAGAAAAAAAAACTTAATATTAAGCTATAACTTTGAAATAATTTTGAAAATAATTATTTTTAGGAAGAAATGTACGTCTAAAAACATAAATGAGTACCTACTTATATGGTGTATCTCCTGTCACATGTAGTCGTACGTGTTTATTCAAGTTACTTGGATCTCCAAAAGGTCTTAAGCAGTATTTACACTTGAGCGGTTTGTAACCAGTGTGGGTCCTGATGTGTATTTTCAATCCGTATTTTCTCGAGTAGCATTTCCCGCAGTACAGACAAATGTGTCCCTGTTTCGATTTGCCTAACGTGCTGAACAACGTTTCGATCTCTGCTTCGTCGTCAGCAGGTCTCTGATTGGTAAAATCGTACGGTACAGGGATGTACTCTTCGCTATACGGTATGACTGGCCATTGGTAAAAACAGCGACTGGACGGTTCTGATATGGCGGTGTTATTGTTGATATTGGTCAGCTCCATCTTTTGGAAGGGTTTAAAAGCAGATTCGGTGCTTTGAGCTTTGAACATTTTGGGCTGAGACTGTCCACCGAGTGAGAGATCTATTGCTTTTTTCTGGTCTTCGTTTGGTACGAGTTTGAAGTTGAATTCTTGTTTTGGTGAGATCTTTTGGTGGGAGGTGTTATCCGTGACGATTTTTGATAACTTCTCCCATAACCAGGCGACTGAGTATTTTTGGCATGACAACGTCAGATGGAGCTTTAAAGGGTTTGGTGATTCGTAGCTTGCGGGACACCTGGTGCAAATGTATTTCTTCTCACCTGGAATTTAATGATAATGTTTTATTTGTAATGTTAATTGGAGTATTATTGTAATGTTAAATTTAAATAAATCATTTAAAATAAAATAACTGAAGTAAAAAAGACGCAGCCGGTAGGATTCGAACCTACGCTCCCAGAGGGAATCTGATTTCGAGTCAGACGCCTTAACCACTCGGCCACGACTGCTGATGAGTTATGACTGCCGAAGCGACAATTGCTTCTAGAACGTTGTGGGGGTGAATTTTTTCCATGAGTGGCGAGATAAAATATAAAAATATTTTTTCTACTTTGCATTCACAATGCACACATTGTAACACTGTTTTCGGTGTTACAATTAGCAAATTGTAACACCGTTTTTAGTAACTTTTTTCTAAGATTGGTGACATTGATATCAAATGCATGTCAAACGAAAATGCACATAACCACAAAAGTAAGCACAAACTGATTTTTTAGAATCGCACAAACTGCGAAGTATGTATATTTTTATACATATTTAAACATGCGTGTTGCAGCCTAGGTTTCGTACTACTAGTATATGATGGTATATAATAATTATCAATAATTACTTTTTCACAGATATTTGAATTTAAGTGACAGATGACAGTGTTACCAACGGTTGCACCCATAAATACTCTAGATTGGAATTTTACCTATTATACTTCTAAATTTTTATAAAATTAATGACGCAAAGTAGAAAAAATAGTATATTACACTCGTTTTATAAGACATATTGTCGCATTCGTTCATTTGGGGCACTCGTCGCTGGCGCTCCTCGTGCCCCAAACAACTCATGCGCCAATTTGACGTCTTATAAAACTTGTATAATAATATACTATTTTCTACTTTGCATTCACAATGCACACATTGTAACACTGTTTTCGGTGTTACAATTAGCAAATTGTAACACCGTTTTTAGTAACTTTTTTCTAAGATTGGTGACATTGATATCAAATGCATGTCAAACGAAAATGCACATAACCACAAAAGTAAGCACAAACTGATTTTTTAGAATCGCACAAACTGCGAAGTATGTATATTTTTATACATATTTAAACATGCGTGTTGCAGCCTAGGTTTCGTACTACTAGTATATGATGGTATATAATAATTATCAATAATTACTTTTTCACAGATATTTGAATTTAAGTGACAGATGACAGTGTTACCAACGGTTGCACCCATAAATACTCTAGATTGGAATTTTACCTATTATACTTCTAAATTTTTATAAAATTAATGACGCAAAGTAGAAAAAATAGTATATTACACTCGTTTTATAAGACATATTGTCGCATTCGTTCATTTGGGGCACTCGTCGCTGGCGCTCCTCGTGCCCCAAACAACTCATGCGCCAATTTGACGTCTTATAAAACTTGTATAATAATATACTATTTTTCTACCTTGCATTCACAATGCACACATTGTAACAATGTTTTCGGTGTTACAAATAGCAAATTGTAACACCGTTTTTAGTAACTTTTTTCTAAGATTGGTGACATTGATATCAAATGCATGTCAAACGAAAATGCACATAACCACAAAAGTAAGCACAAACTGATTTTTTAGAATCGCACAAACTGCGAAGTATGTATATTTGTATACATATTTATACATGCGTGTTGCATCCTAGGTTTCGTACTACTAGTATATGATGGTAGATAATAATTATCAATAATTACTTTTTCACAGATATTTGAATTTAAGTGACAGATGACAGTGTTACCAACGGTTGCACCCATAAATACTCTAGATTGGAATTTTACCTATTATACTTCTAAATTTTTATAAAATTAATGACGCAAAGTAGAAAAAATAGTATATTACACTCGTTTTATAAGACATACTGGCGCATTCGTTCATTTGGGGCACTCGTCGCTGGCGCTCCTCGTGCCCCAAACAACTCATGCGCCAATTTGACGTCTTATAAAACTTGTATAATAATATACTATTTTTCTACCTTGCATTCACAATGCACACATTGTAACAATGTTTTCGGTGTTACAAATAGCAAATTGTAACACCGTTTTTAGTAACTTTTTTCTAAGATTGGTGACATTGATATCAAATGCATGTCAAACGAAAATGCACATAACCACAAAAGTAAGCACAAACTGATTTTTTAGAATCGCACAAACTGCGAAGTATGTATATTTGTATACATATTTATACATGCGTGTTGCATCCTAGGTTTCGTACTACTAGTATATGATGGTAGATAATAATTATCAATAATTACTTTTTCACAGATATTTGAATTTAAGTGACAGATGACAGTGTTACCAACGGTTGCACCCATAAATACTCTAGATTGGAATTTTACCTATTATACTTCTAAATTTTTATAAAATTAATGACGCAAAGTAGAAAAAATAGTATATTACACTCGTTTTATAAGACATACTGGCGCATTCGTTCATTTGGGGCACTCGTCGCTGGCGCTCCTCGTGCCCCAAACAACTCATGCGCCAATTTGACGTCTTATAAAACTTGTATAATAATATACTATTTTTCTACCTTGCATTCACAATGCACACATTGTAACAATGTTTTCGGTGTTACAAATAGCAAATTGTAACACCGTTTTTAGTAACTTTTTTCTAAGATTGGTGACATTGATATCAAATGCATGTCAAACGAAAATACACATAACCACAAAAGTAAGCACAAACTGATTTTTTAGAATCGCACAAACTGCGAAGTATGTATATCTTTATACATATTTAAACATGCGTATTGCATCCTAGGTTTCGTACTACTAGTATATGATGGTATATAATAATTATCAATAATTACTTTTTCACAGATATTTGAATTTAAGTGACAGATGACAATGTTACCAACGGTTGCACCCATAAATACTCTAGATTGGAATTTTTACCTAATATACTTCTAAATTCTTATAAAATTAATGACGCAAAGTAGAAAAAATAGTATATTACACTCGTTTTATAAGACATATTGGCGCATTCGTTCATTTGGGGCGCCAATTTGACGTCTTATAAAACTTGTATAATAATATACTATTAAGATAATATAATTATGTCCGCTTACACTGTTAGTATTAAGCGAATAGTGTTAGTATCAAACAGAAATTGTGTCTAATATTATGCAGAATTGAGCCATTATAACAATTCTGCGAAACAAGTCTTTTTGACATTTATTTCATCGCTATCAAAATCAAAAGTCAAAAACAATCTACTACTTCATAAAGAGTTTCGTCCCAATAAAAAAGGGTATACTTATATGTATTGTTTTCACAGAATTATTAAATAGGGCAGAAATATCTCAAACTTGTACTAAACTATAGTTTAAACACTTTAAAGAAATACTGTGTTAAGAAAACGGAAAAAGCAAAAAAGCGCAGCCGGTAGGATTCGAACCTACGCTCCCAGAGGGAATCTGATTTCGAGTCAGACGCCTTAACCACTCGGCCACGACTGCTTTATAACTAACCCTCAGAAGTTAAAAATTTCCCCCTGTGCCATTTTAATCCCTATTTCATACATTCGTCCCAATAAAAACCCAATAAGTACCATGGAAATGCTTTAAAAACATTTTTTTTCATAATATATATATAACAATTCACGGACTTCAGAATCACTTCTTCAGTTGGCAATGAAAGGTCTCAAAACGAATGATGTCATGCAAGAACAGCAGTCCAAGATGTAGATTTTGATAATTCTGACTTTTAAGGTTAAGCAACTGCCAAACACACCGGAATTGTCAAAATTAAGACGTCCAACGGTACTTAAAAGACCACATTCTATATCAACAACATCTTGAGTCTTTCACCAATAGAAGGCAAGACCCACTCACCTTGTATGTTCGCCGGGGTTAAAAACACTATTTGAAGCATAGCTAAAATCTCCTCCGAGAACCACAGGAGCAACTCTTGGCCAGCTTCGATTGGTCTGACGCACTGCAGCACCAGAGATGTCTGAAAGTTCGATCTGGATGATGTGGACTGTTTTGTCGATGTAAACAATCTCAGCTGGACGTTGTAACTATGGCAGTCGTCAGATAGTTTAATTGCTCTGATCCAATGGATGTTCTCGGACCACGCGGGCTTTGAGCTCGGCTCTAGTTCAATTGTTCCAAAACAATTGACACCTACTGATATCTAATACAGAGAAGACGTCCAGTTTTTAGAGATTTTTCGTAGGAAGGGGATGGTAAACACTTACGTCCACTATTTCTGGTTGTCCTCTAAGCCTATCACCATGGATAGGCATGGACATGGCACCTTGTGGTATATTGGTTGTTGATGTGACACGACCGGATGCTAGGAAGTTGGTGAACTTTTCGCTCATCTCAGCCGCAGTGGTGTTATTTCTGCGACACGTTGTCTTCTCCCAGGAAACAATTGGGAACATTTGGAACACAGAAACTAGAGCGCGAGACTGTCTTTAATAATGCGTACCTGCCAAAAGTGACTGGTTGACAGGTGAGACATCCAAGGCTCACGTGTTCAAAGCGTTCAAAGTTCGGAAGGTTTTGATGACCGACACCCTGATGGGTTGGTGGTAGTTTTGCGATTAGCAGGTTGTTGCCAGTGGTAAGGTGGCCGAAGTTTGATGTTACCACCACCCACCACCCAACCACCATCGATATGATGTGGGGATGAACCAAAGATTCACCCCCTTTGGTCCACAGCGTCCACCCTGCTTCACTTGTTAGATCGTACAGGGCAGTAGTCGCATGGTTTCTAAAGCCCTATCCTAGTTGACGATAGAAACATCATATGGACCAGTTTCAATACTACACTAGGCCGTTTTACTAGCTTGCTATTTGCTACTGGCTGCCAACAGCATAGTGTGACCACTTAACAACGCTGTTTTACTAGTTATCGAGTGAGTTTAGCAGCAGCCAGTCCACCAGCGCTTGTTTACAGCAACCAGCATGAATGTTCACTCAGGAAATTATGTATTTTTAATAAAAATATATAATTTAATTCATAATAATTGAAATAATGATTTGATTAATAAAATTAAAACAATTTTGTCTACCTATACTAATTACGAACTTTCAAGTGTAGGGCGCATTCAGCGGAATCGCCCATTTTCGCCGACATTTGCGATCGAGTAGCTGCAAAATTGGGCTTTTCGATATTACTTTTGACGCTCGAATTGAAAAAAGGACACAATTCCGCGTGGACTGCGCGATATTTTGTAAATTAAATGCGTCAATTTTGAAAAAAAAAAATCACGTTTTTGCACCTCTTCGGGTGAAGGCGAACCTCGAGAAAATGTCACGTGACGTCTAGAAATTCCGACAAGCGGATCGATGAACGTCAAAAATTTACATTTTTTATCCGTTCCTGCCGACCTTATAAAAGCCGCTCGCTCTCATGTCTTGCGATAAGATCCCTCTAAATACCCTTCGCAAAGAGTTTTGAGCAAAAAAACGGCCTTAAAAACAATTTTCGATCCAAAAAATCGATTTTTGTCGACCCGTGTTTTGCTGCTATCACAGTAACGTCAAACCCGAAACGCCCCCTGCCGGACATTCGTAACAACAGTAACAGATAGCAGATAACCTAAAATGTATCCTAAAATGTCCATATTGCGAATGTGGACAGGTGGGAAGCCTTAACCACATATTTCTAGAATGCCCAATAACTAAAATCGAAAATTTTGACATATACACAGAGCTAGTAAATAACTAATTGCAGTAGAGCCATTGACTTTTCAACTAAATACTTTTAAAAATATCGAATTTCTAATTTCATTGTCACTGTGGCCTTGCTTATGTACAGTGCTTTTAAAATTTATGTAGTCAGGTTCAAGGCAGGTAGTCAATAAAACCCCACAATATTGGTATCAAATATGAAATATTTTATGATTGCGACGCCTTTACCTGACAAAAGACAATACATTGTCTCACTGTTGCATGTACCGAGCTGGTGAGATATAAAATGCACCAGAAGTGACTTGTAGTTTGAAATGATAGGTATTAGCCACCAGCGGCAGCAGTGCTTTTGCTGGTAAACAGCGTAATGTGACCACAAAATAGCCGCTGGTTGCCTGCTATTGTCCCTAAGTAGCACCAGCAACTAACGGCTAATAAAACAGCCTAATGTGGCCGTGACATATGAAATGTGAATAGTACGGTCCTGTATGCTATCATGATGCATGGTACCTATCAAATTGCAATATAAACTGCTCAGTAAGCCCCGCCTCTTATGTTAATACGGGGGTTCGCCGTTTTTATAAACACTTGTACCCCTTGGGGTGGGTTGGGCTGCATGTAGGTCTATAGAGTGACATTTAATTAATTCAATAATTGGTCTATGTACGACAATATTGGATGGACTTAGATGAACCTATAATGCAGGTGTTCTCTTCAATACATTTTATAAAAAGAAGAGTGTAGATTTAGGTTTTGCGATCTATAAATGTGATTATGTTATGTTTATTATTTGATCTACAACACTTGCTATTTTTTTGTACATGACAGTAAATAGTAACAAAACTAGCTCTGTGTATATGTCAAAATTTTCGATTTTAGTTATTGGGCATTCTAGAAATATGTGGTTAAGGCTTCCCACCTGTCCACATTCGCAATATGGACATTTTAGGATACATTTTAGGTTATCTGCTATCTGTTACTGTTGTTACGAATGTCCGGCAGGGGGCGTTTCGGGTTTGACGTTACTGTGGTAATAGCAGCAAAACACGGGTCGACAAAAACCGATTTTTTGGATCGAAAATTGTTTTTAAGGCCGTTTTTTTGCTCAAAACTCTTTGCGAAGGGTATTTAGAGGGATCTTATCGTAAGACATGAGAGCGAGCGGCTTTTATAAGGTCGGCAGGAACGGATAAAAAATGTAAATTTTTGACGTTCATCGATCCGCTTGTCAGAATTTCTAGACGTCACGTGACATTTTCTCGAGGTTCGCCTTCACCCGAAGAGGTGCAAAAACGTGATTTTTTTTCAAAATTGACGCATTTAATTTACAATATATCGCGCAGTCCACGCGGAATTGTGTCCTTTTTTCAATTCGAGCGTCAAAAGTAATATCGAAAAGCCCAATTTTGCAGCTACTCGATCGCAAATGTCGGCGAAAATAGGCGATTTCGCTGAACGCGCCCTACACTTGAAAGTTCGTAATTAGTATAGGTAGATAGATAGATAGACTAGCTCTGTGTATAAGTCAAAATTTTCGATTTTAGTTATTGGGCATTCTAGAAATATGTGTTTAAGGCTTCCCACCTGTCCACATTGGCAATATGGACATTTTAGGATACATTTTAGGTTATCTGCTATCTGTTACTGTTGTTACGAATGTCCGGCAGGGGGCGCTTCGGGTTTGACGTTACTGTGATAATAGTAGCAAAACACGGGTCGACAAAAATCGATCTTTTGGATCGAAAATTGTTCTTAAGGCCGTTTTTTTGCTCAAAACTCTTTGCGAAGGGTATATAGAGGGATCTTATCGTAAGACATGAGAGCGAGCGGCTTTTATAAGGTCGGCAGGAACGGATAAAAAATGTAAATTTTTGACGTTCATCGATCCGCTTGTCGGAATTTCTAGACGTCACGTGACATTTTCTCGGGGTTCGCCTTCACCCGAAGAGGTGCAAAAACGTGATTTTTTTTTTCAAAATTGACGCATTTAATTTACAATATATCGCGCAGTCCACGCGGAATTGTGTCCTTTTTTCAATTCGAGCGTCAAAAGTAATATCGAAAAGCCCAATTTTGCAGCTACTCGATCGCAAATGTCGGCGAAAATAGGCGATTCCGCTGAACGCGCCCTACACTTGAAAGTTCGTAATTAGTATAGCTAGCTCTGTGTATAAGTCAAAATTTTCGATTTTAGTTATTGGGCATTCTAGAAATATGTGTTTAAGGCTTCCCACCTGTCCACATTGGCAATATGGACATTTTAGGATACATTTTAGGTTATCTGCTATCTGTTACTGTTGTTACGAATGTCCGGCAGGGGGCGTTTCGGATTTGACGTTACTGTGGTAATAGCAGCAAAACACGGGTCGACAAAAATCGATTTTTTGGATCGAAAATTGTTTTTAAGGCCGTTTTTTTTTCTCAAAACTCTTTGCGAAGGATATTTAGAGGGATCTTATCGTAAGACATGAGAGCGAGCGGCTTTTATAAGGTCGGCAGGAACGGATAAAAAATGTAAATTTTTGACGTTCATCGATCCGCTTGTCGGAATTTCTAGACATCACGTGACATTTTCTCGAGGTTCGCCTTCACCCGAAGAGGTGCAAAAACGTGATTTTTTTTCAAAATTGACGCATTTAATTTTCAAAATATCGCGCAGTCCACGCGGAATTGTGTCCTTTTTTCAATTCGAGCGTCAAAAGTAATATCGAAAAGCCCAATTTTGCAGCTACTCGATCGCAAATGTCGGCGAAAATGGGCGATTCCGCTGAACGCGCCCTACACTTGAAAGTTTGTAATTAGTATAGGTAGATTGTTATTTGTTGTAATTATAATTATCGAATAACTGTTTCCCTCTGTGTAAATAAGAACTTTTCGAAAGAAATCAAAACATCACGCCTACAATTATAATTATATCACACTAGGAAATAAAACTGTCGACAATTAAGTGGGTAAGTGGTACATTAAGCATCGTGTTGAAGTGGTGCACCTTGCACTGTTAAACTGGATGAGGAGCACGTGTTTCGATTCCCTGGCACGTGACGGAGTCCCATGGCACTTGCAGAATCAGTGGTCCTTGCAGATTTGAGGGTGATATTAACTTCAATCAGTGGCGGGCGCGCGCCCCCAAGCGCTCAATCCGCACCCTCCTGCTCCTGGTTGACAGATGCCAGCTGTCCGCGGAAAACCACAGGTGCTGCCAACATCCACGCCGAATCCTGCTGTCGCCAGCCCGCAGGACCATAATATCTAAAGCTCAAATCGGTCATTGTAGCTTTTTGTTACTGAGGTATGACGTTCGGCGATCAACACAATTTTATAGATTGAGATCTGAGATTTTTAAATCATGATATTGGTTTGTTTATTTTAATGTTTGTTTTTCTTTTTTTGTGGTGGAAATGAGTCGTAGTAGGGGTTGGGGTTGATTTTGTGTGTTCTATGATCTAAGGGGGAGGTGTAGAGTAGTTTCAAACTAAGAAGAGCACAGTTGTATATGCAACCAATCATACCCAGTGTATGGTTTATAAATTGCCTATGTATATTTGGTTGCATATACAACTGTGCTCTTCTTAGTTTGAAACATCTATATTTTCGACAAAACAAATGTTGAATGTGTTGACAATGCACACAGAGATATGTTTAAGACTTTCGTTGTCTTGCGAAAATTTACTCCAAACAAATCAATAAAGTTTCCAATTAAGAAGAGCTTTTTGATGTTCTTATGAGTTTTGCTATATATAATTTCTATATATTCTAATAACAAAATCAAAGAACTATGATATATCGCCCAAATTTCTATCGAAATTCTTCCAATAAAATGTAAAAAGACCCAGTTATGTTATGCCCAAGGGGCATAACTTTTCTCCGGAACAAATATGCAAATTATAGTTATTATAATACCCTTAAATGATTTTGAATGTGATTTTGGCACACTTGTACAGTCTGTGGGTCTCGCTTGCCTAATTCGTTAGGCGTTGTACATCCCTGAAAGCAGAAATAATATCAAAATCTCCACATGCGGTTTGCGGTTCAATACAAAATGATGACGTATTGTCCGCAATGAGCTTGTGACGAAATGGTGAATGGGTACACATTAAATTTGTATTTGCGCCCTAACTAATACGTTTAGTTCCGGTTTACCCACTAAAATGCACGTGCTGCTTCATGCAGGGCATGCAGAAGCACCCCTTACTGAAAAAAGAAACATCTTTTTCAAGTTTACAGGCATTAAAATAAATTCTTTTTTTGGTTATACTTTCCTTAGTTGAAGATTCTAAATATTGAAATTGTGTTTGTTAATAATTAAAATAATCCGTTCGCTGTAGCAAGGGTGTATACCATGTCACCCCTTGGTTATATTAAATGTTCATTTCGACCGTATATGATACGTAAACCAACCCCCTGCGTGTACTGTCATCTATTGTGCTCCCCATGTGCAGCAAGGTCGATTGAATCCTAATTTTAATTCTTAATACGATTTGTCATTATGCAAGGTGCGGGGTTAGTTTTTGCCGGGTATGTAGTTTAGTATGACTATAGCCGCTCAATCCGGGTATGTTTGTGTTAGGGATTTTATAGCAAGCCCTTTTGAACACGGCTCTAGATCTACGGCTCAATTAATAACGCGATAACTAAAGCTAGTGGACGCAAAGTATGTTAAATTAAACTTTTTCGACTGGATATAGGTGATTGATGATGCTATGGTTCATTTATCTTAATTTTAGGGATGTTGTTGGTGATTTGTTTTATTTAAATTGTTTGAAAACTTTGAACACCAAAAAAAAGTAGACTAGTTTTAAACAAAGTAGAGCACAGTGACATATGCAACCAATTATACACAGTGTATGGTTTATAATTGACCCGTGTATATTTGGTTGCATACACAACTGTGCTCTCCTTGGTTTGAAACTTCTCTAATAGTTCTGTCATTTTTTCAATATTGCGGTGCGAGTGGGAAAGATACGAGGTGGCAAAGTAGAAATTCGTCTATAAAATCGTCAATTTTCAAAACTCTTGGAAAAATTTTCAAGCAAAACTACCAAATGACTGAACTATAATAGTATATTATTATACAAGTTTTATAAGACGTCAAATTGGCGCATGAGTTGTTTGGGGCACGAGGAGCGCCAGCGACGAGTGCCCCAAATGAACGAATGCGCCAATATGTCTTATAAAACGAGTGTAATATACTATTTTTTCTACTTTGCGTCATTAATTTTATAAAAATTTAGAAGTATATTAGGTAAAATTCCAATCTAGAGTATTTATGGGTGCAACCGTTGGTAACACTGTCATCTGTCACTTAAATTCAAATATCTGTGAAAAAGTAATTATTGATAACTATTATATACCATCATATACTAGTAGTACGAAACCTAGGATGCAACACGCATGTTTAAATATGTATAAAAATATACATACTTCGCAGTTTGTGCGATTCTAAAAAATCAGTTTGTGCTTACTTTTGTGGTTATGTGTATTTTCGTTTGACATGCATTTGATATCAATGTCACCAATCTTAGAAAAAAGTTACTAAAAACGGTGTTACAATTTGCTAATTGTAACACCGAAAACAGTGTTACAATGTGTGCATTGTGAATGCAAAGTAGAAAATAGTATATTATTATACAAGTTTTATAAGACGTCAAATTGGCGCATGAGTTGTTTAGGACACGAGGAGCGCCAGCGACGAGTGCCCCAAATGAACGAATGCGCCAATATGTCTTATAAAACGAGTGTAATATACTATTTTTTCTACTTTGCGTCATTAATTTTATAAAAATTTAGAAGTATATTAGGTAAAATTCCAATCTAGAGTATTTATGGGTGCAACCATTGGTAACACTGTCATCTGTCACTTAAATTCAAATATCTGTGAAAAAGTAATTATTGATAATTATTATATACCATCATATACTAGTAGTACGAAACCTAGGATGCAACACGCATGTTTAAATATGTATAAAAATATACATACTTCGCAGTTTGTGCGATTCTAAAAAATCAGTTTGTGCTTACTTTTGTGGTTATGTGTATTTTCGTTTGACATGCATTTGATATCAATGTCACCAATCTTAGAAAAAAGTTACTAAAAACAGTGTTACAATTTGCTAATTGTAACACCGAAAACAGTGTTACAATGTGTGCATTGTGAATTCAAAGTAGAAAATAGTATATTATGCACAGGGCTTTGGATAGCCGAATAACTTCTATGATTTTGTGTCTAAATTAATAAAAGTATTAAAGTATTGTAAAAGTTTATTAATAATATTAACAATGAAAGTTGACTCTGAACTATGACAAGATCAATTTTCTGGACACTTTTTTTTAACACTCCAAGACATGTTTTAGAACAAGTAGTATATTTATTTACTCCACCAAATCCCCCCCCCTCCCCAACCAGCCCAGAAATAAAACACAAATTAAATAATAAATAATGTATAAGTCAACAACAATTCACAGGGATACATACAAAATTATTTATACAATTTGGTACCTACTACACAATCTATTCCAATTAATTTTATCTTATTTCTCTAGTTAAGTTGCACAATATAACATAGGCAAATACTCGTTATGTAAAGTAAAAAAAAATAAGCGTTATAAAATCAGTTTAAGTTCCATTTTTTAGTCAGTACCAAAGTACTTCTGTCCGAAGTGATTTGGCGTCACCGGATGCACTTCGGACGTCAATATTTTCAACTAAAAAAAAAACCAGACAATATTACATAAACATCAAACAATATTATAAAAAACTCACCCTTGGAAATGAATTTGTAACAATCTCAATAGCTGTCGGTGTACAAAACAGGTTACTAAGAATTATATGCTCTTCTTTTACACCATGTTCTTTTAACACTTTCACAGCCTGAGTTACAGTATTTCCTGTCGACATTATTGGGTACATTAACAAAACCTAAAAAAAAAAAAAAAAACACAATTTAAAATATTCTTATTCTAGGACAAAAATACTTACATGTCTCCTTGCAATATCTTCTGGAAACCTAGCATAAACAACCCTTGCTTCGTGAGTGTCAACATTCGACTCAACCAAAATTTTCCCAATCCGAATACTTCTGCAACAATCACGTAAACCTTGCTCCATAGCCTCCCCGGATCGAACAATAGAAACCCCACAATTCCCCGACATATACTTCAACCCATTGTATGTAGCACCAGTCGGAGTTATAACCTTACATTCGTTAAAGGGCAATTGATTTAGGCTTTCCTCAATCACTAACCTAATCAATCGATCAGCGTAAAACTTAAAATCGCTCCTACTGGTGTTTCTACAATTAAAAAACACGTTTTACTCTGTAAAAGTGAGGTTATGGTTTAACATTACCTGTCTCTCAATATGGTCTGTAATTCCTTGACTTGGTCGTTTATAGGTAATAATTTGTATCGTTTTGAGTGAGAAGCTAGGTCGGTTTGTGTTAGGTCTAAGTCCGGGGTGCCCATTTATGCGGTTTTGGTGTTGTTACGTTGTTCCTAACCTAGAAATTTGCGGTGTTACATGCGGCTGTTACGTGCGGTGTTTGTGTACGCGTTTGCGAGGGGAACAGATCAATAATTTACTACCTGAGAGTGTCTGGACGAGGTAACGTAGCTCTTACGTTTGTTGTGAACGTTTGTATCGAACTATAAAAAGTATAAAATAGGTTAGGTACGGTCTTTGTTCGAGTCAGCAAAAACAGTAGGTTAGGTTGCGTTCTAGAAATGCTGAGTGGAAATTATTCTAATATAGGCAGAGTTATGTTTCTTAAGCATTATGATTTGTTGTTTTGGGATTATGTACAATAATTTTATCAACTAATAGTTGATATAATAGTCAGGGATAGATGTAATAATTGACACTTCATTGTTTATTATAGAAGGATAGGTGCTATACAAGGCTGACAAAAAGTTGGTGTTCGAATTCAGATACCGAATTAATAACCCTCAAATAATGTCGATAAATAAAACCTGGTGAACCTGTGAAATAAAGAATATGTTGTGTCAATAATTATGAAGATAACTAAAGAATGTTTGCAAATGTCAGTATAGACGTTTTAAACCAAGGAGAGCACAGTTGTGTATGCAACCAAATATACGCGGGTCAATTATAAACCATACACTGGGTATAATTGGTTGCATATGTCACCGTTCTTTACTTAGTTTAAAACTATTCTACATACATACTTGCTTTCGGGCTTTATATCAAAGATCAAAGTATTGGATCAATTTTTAAGTTCGTTTTGGAGAGAAAAGATCTACATTTAATTTTCCTTGGTTTTACATAATTTCAGTTTGACTAATTATATTTCGTCTTTGTTATAATAATATCAAAAGCACAGGATGGTAAGCTTCAAATGTCAAAATCAAAAACAAGTTGATGTTAGCCAACAGCTTACAAGTGACACTAGAGCCTCAAGAAAACGTTGGTATTGTTCTGTTTTTAAATAACTCACGATTTTATGTGTTAAACTTGATGGTACCTACGTCAACTTAAAAAAAAAATCACCCAATGACGTCACAATACTAGTTACATTAGTAATTAGAAGGCAAGATAGATTGAGCACTTCTTGTAAAAAATATCTGGTATTCTTGTAATAATACAGTGGCCGACAAAAGTCTAACGTACGGCTCCCGTTTCTGCTATCTGATTAGTCTAAAAGCATTACGAAGAAAAGTAATGATGCAGTTTTGTTTTAAATCCATTTTTATTATTATATAATAAAAAATAACCAGCTGCAATGTAATCTTAACGAATTATTCACGAAAAATATAAAAAGAAAACAAAAGTCTACCTACAACTTGAAAATGACCAGAAAAGACTTCAGTAAGGCTCTAAAAAGTAATCAAAATTATTATTTAATATTTGATTGGCCCACTACGGGCATCTATAAACAGCCTGCAAGCGTCTGATTATTGAAGCAACTAAATTTTCTATTTCAATGGGTGTTACTCATTACCATTCCTCTTGCAGCCTCTCTTTTGGAAATAGGCACGAGTAATGACATGTTTTATATTACGCTCCAAAATCTACCCAAATGTGCTTGATAACATTTAAGTCGGGGCTTTGAGGTGGTGAGTTAATTGTCATAAAGCATAGTAAAGCAACCATTCTTTAACAATGTGTCTTGTTGAAACATCCTCCTCCTAACTCCAAATGTCCTCCAAGACATAATTTATCGAGTGATTCTTTTAAATTATGTTCCAAAATATGTTTATATTGATAACAATCAATATTCCCCTCAATAAACACCAAATTTCCTACTAGGGGGTTCTTGTGTTGAGTTCTGCTGTGGAAACTATTATTGTTCAAAGTTCTTTGAACAGTTCGTGGATACTCAATCGTATCTGATGTTATTGCTAGCTCTGCGGCCAACATACTGGAATTTATTTTCGGGTTTTTTATCCATCTTGCCACTGCGCGATTTATTTTCAACACTATGAGTATTTTAAAGTTATTGAATATAGTTTGAACTGGTGATTTACTTAAATTGAAACATTTTGAAATTTCACCAAACAAGTTTTTATCGCAGCAAGTTATTTTTTGTTATATAATAATACATCTGGATTCAAAACAAAACTGCATCATTACTTTTCTTCGAAATACTTTTAGACTCGTCAATTAGCAGACATGGGGATCGTAAGTAGACTTTTGTCGGCCACTATGTATATTATTTTGTTTTAATATTTGTAAAATGTATTTTGACAGATGGGACGAACATGGCGCCACCGTAGCAGAAAGAAACATTTCCACAAGCAATTTTCATTGGACTGCGATCCAAATATCATCTCTTTAAAAAAGTGGCTGTGTGATTTGGGTTGGAAGAATGAATCAAAACTTCGCCTGATGCATTTTCCCATTGGGCGTGGATTAACATCTTCAATAAACATCAAACCTGAAGATAAATTGATCAGTCTTCCGTTTGAAGCATTGATCACGTTCGCAACGTTGGAGAAATGTGAAATTTGGGATGTTGTTGTTCACCAACCGAAGAAATTGAAATCAATGGATTTGTTTGCGATGTTTCTTACTATAGAAGAGCATAAGAAAGAAAAATCGCTTTGGAAGGAATATATTGCTTCGTTACCTGAAACACCTGTGATGCCTTGGTTGTGTTCAAATGAAGAATTCGAATACTTACCTCATGATATTAGCGACGATCTAGAAGAAGATAGATTATGTATTGAATCTAGTATTGTTAGAGTTGAAAATGTTTTGAAAGATGTTGGTTTATTAGTTTGTACTTGCTGTCAAACGCCATTACATAAAGTGATCACCAGGAGAGCGTACATATCAAATTATATCTTCGTTTTAACGCGTTCTGTCCATATAGATATAAACTTTATACTGCCAAATTCCAATTGTAACATCATTGATTATATCATAGATACACCAAGTTTAGTTCTGTGCCCTTTCCTGGATATGTTTAACCATTCTTCAAGACATGACGCGTATACTGTTTTTGATACTAAACACAATATTTTCAGTATAATCACTAGATGTCGCTTCAAGAGAAACGAGCAGATTTATTTTCCTTATGGAAAACATCATAATTTAGATCTTTTGAGATATTATGGGTTTTACATGCCAAATAATGAATTGGATTTCGTCGAATTTGAGTTGGATTTTATATTGAAGCATTGGTCGCTACCAAAAGAGAAATATAATTTTATTTTTAAGAAAGAGTTATGGAAAGATTTAAAAGTGTATCTATCAGGTGCTTCATTTAATTTAAAAGCTGTTTTGCATATTATTTTAGAGAATTCTCCTGATTGGAGAACGACGATTTTTACCGATAGGTACAGTAATCTAGAATTACTTGAAATTAACCAAAACTTAGTCGTATTAGTCAATGAAAAATTACAAAATTTTAATAATGAATTAATAAAGATGCGTACAGTGCTCAATCCCACGAAAAGTTTTCAATTAATTTTAGATTATTATGAATATAAGTTAGTATTTGTTCAAGATGTGATTAATATGTTAAGGAATTCAGATAGTTTGTAATAAATATTTTATTGTATAACAGGGTATGTCATATTGTTATACACAATAAAGAAATAACAGTATAATACAATATGTATGTTATTGGTGCTCTCTCTATATTTTGAATTTTTGTAAAAATATAGACACTGGTGGTTTCGCCCAATCCGGTCCATTCGGCCCGGTCCCAACTTCGGATGCTTCATTTTGAAGTCGTCTCTGAAACATAAAATCATAACTGGGGTGTACTTTGTCCCACAAAACTCAAAATCCCAATAATTCTTGCACTTTTACAAAAGGTACAACGCATTTACGCCAAAAAAATATAAATAAATGTCTAAACTATTATCATTTCATTATTGGAATAGAAAAACCTCAAATCGAACAGTCTCAAGATCAGTCCAGACAAAAAAAAGGAAATATACTTGAAAGTCCTTGCAACGTGCGTTCAAAAACACGAAACATCAAAAAAACGACGTAAGCGTGCAAAACGACTCAAACCAGCAGCAATAAAAATCCAGTCGAGGACCTTGAGATTCCAATCGTCACTTCGTCATCAAACAAAACACGATCTGACCCAATTTCCTGCCGTCAATTACTCCTGCAGGGTTACCAGTGATTCACAGTTTTAAGGTCACTGGTATGTGTGCATGCCAAGTGCTGTGCTGCAGCCCTGACGACCGCAGCGACGACCAGGGGGGCAGCACCTGTGCGTGCATGTCAAATCGCCCTCGAGGGCGACAGCAGCGGTCGCGGACCTGCATCGTCCGCACGGGGGGTTGCAAAAGAACGCCCCCTCGCTCGGTACCGATTCAAGCAAGCAGCGCCGCCGACTTCACGGTTCAATTAAATCAAGCGTGGCCAGCTTTTCGACCAGATAAGGGTAGATTTATTGCGCGATAAGTTTTTGTCCCGCAGCCCTTGCTGTTGTGCGGTTTTGCTTAATGGTTCTTATTTTCAGATCAAATGTGGATTCGAATGGCTTGTTAAAAATAAAAATTTCATTGTATTTTTTCACCTGTTTAACATTTTACCCCGCGATTGAAGAATAAATAAACAAGAAGTAGAGAAATAAACCTCGTAGGAAAACACACGGATACGTGACAGTATATTAGAGTTATTTGTATCGAGAGGTCAGTCAGTCGTATTGTTATAATCCCGATATAGTATTATTATTATTATCTTACGGACATTCGTTTTTGGTGTAATGGGTCGGAAACCTATTATTTATTTATTGAGATATGATCAAATTAAGCGAGATATTTGTAAGAACATTCGGGAATGTCAAAGGTTTTTGCTAGGGTTGAACATCTGGTTTAGGATTTGACCGCGTGTTATACGTTTAAAATTGAAGAGTTGTCATTGGCTAAGAAGAAATGCTTCCGGCTTCCTTTGGGGTCGAGGGATGCAAACGAACAGATCTCGCTATTCTCATTTCAACCACCGTCATGTAAAGTACATGTTTTTGTGGAGCGTTCTTAGGCGCTTAAGTTTATCCCTGGTAAGTCTTTTTAACTCGTCTCGTATTTCATTGTAAATTAAATTATTCATATTTCTGCTAAAAGTGTGTCGGTCTAAATCAACTCCTAGGTTTAATTTAAACGTCAATATGTTCAAAGCTTCATTCATTTTTCTATGTAACCTATCAAACGGGATTGTTGATTATTATTGTTAATAGATATTATTGTTTTGAAGAAGTGTTTCGTTTCATTTGAGTAGTCTTGCTTTATCAGCCCTTATTAAATGTTAAATACTTAAACGCGTCAGTTAGTAGTCAAAAAATGTGTTCACAAGGTTCAAGAAAAAGAACCCAGTTAGTTTTGCCTTCGAATAAATTGGAAGAGATTTGATGAATTAGAATTTTGACCAGTAATTAAAGCTTTTAAACCGCGCTTGGCCAAAATGCTACCATGTTAGGGAGTCGCGGTTGTTCCCGCCATTTTGACCTCCTACATTGGTGTTTCACCCTCTGTAGTCTATACGTTTAGAGAGTTTATAAATGTATAGTGTGTCAATGTAGTCCGAACGGTAATAGGGGCCACACCAGATATTTTTTTTGGAATATTCAAAACTTGCCAACATTGCAAAATGCAGAGAGGCAATTTGGCCCTACTTATCACACGTGCCCTTAGGTATTACCAATGCACCTCTTCGTGCAAGAAAATAGAAGAAAACAACTTGTTTTTCAGCGCCTGATGAATAATTTAAGACGACCATATTCGTGTCGCGACACTTCACAATAAATTAAAAACATTAGATATTTGGTCACGAAACTTTGCCGTAATAGTGGTGGGTCACGACCCATCTGACATTGCTAATTGAATAGTTGCAAATCAAAAGGGTCCAAGTACCATTTTTATGTTTTTTGAGGTTTTTGTGTCAATAGGTTCTACAGACCACCCTCAGTAACAACCAAAAGGATCTATGTCAATATCATTTCGGGTTTAGTCCGTACAACGGTCAAAAGCTGGCATGGCATGGTAAAAAGTGTCATGCGTCGTCTTCAACACGCCCATCCACCAGTTGACAGTATTCATCAAAGCACCGCATACACAAAGAGATAAGCTAGAAGACCTAAAGAACATGATGGAGTACTTGCCAGGCGAAGCTAAACACTAGCTAGTTTAAACACAAACTTATTATATTGTCTCTCCTCCGAACTAAATATTTGGTAATTTGGTACTTAGACTCTTTTGATTTACAACTCTTCAATTAACAACTTGCATACTTTAGGAGGTACCTTTCATTTGAAGGTCTTATCTTAAAGCTTATCCTATTCCTGGACGATCAAAATAAGTAATAAGACCAACATCAACTTACCATATAAATTCACTGCTAATTTGGACGTTAAATAGCCGGTTTAGCTTTATCTAAAACAGAAAAATCAACATCCGAACCAATCCTCAAATGCTCATGAATACTTACCATCTCCGTCAGGTTGCTCCCCGGTAGCTTGTTGATCAGCAATCTCTTTCTTCAGCTTGAGATGTTCCTCGAGAGGAATATCCACTTGGGTGGGTCCTTCCTCTTCGCTTTCCTCGTCCTTTTGCGTGTTGAGGATCCTGTAGATCTCGGCCCTGTTCTCCAGGATCTCCTTGACGATATCTGGAAGAGAGAAACGTTGAGAAAATAGTTGTCGAGTTGGAATGTTTCAATGTGTATACCACTGAGGACATCTCTACTACTGACGATCTCGTGGAGTTCTTCAGAAACCTCTTTCATCAACCAAGGCATGAAAGCATCGTCGAGATCTTGCTTTATGTTATCAGTTAAGAAGCCGTCTTGTTCCAGTCCTTCCAGGACGGAAGGAAGCAGGTCCGCCATGTAACCCTGGAGGAGGACGCTAGCCGCAATTCTTTCCTCCATCTCCTTCTGCAAAGCCAAGCCTTCCTCGTACTCAGCGATCCGTTTCAACCGTTCGGCCTGCCATCTCTTCTCCCTTTCTTCAATCCTCTGCATCTCCGCGGTTTCCATCGACCTAGATTCCAAGAATCTCCTCTGTTGCTCTTTCAGAGCAGCCAGTTCTTCTTCTTCAAGCACCTCGATCAAAGCTTGCTCGATGGTCTTACCGACCAGCACTTCCAGAATCGGTTGGACCTCCATGTCAAAGTCGAAGAGGTCCCCTGGGTAGATCTGGGTGGCTATATCGGCCCCAGTCTTCGCTGGGATGAAGAATGGCGACACCGGTCTGTCGAGGAATAAGTCCGTTTGCGTGCAGATGTCCTCCATTGGTGGATTGTTGAGGAGCTCTTCGAGATAGAGGTCCGTCTCGACTTTTTCATGCCTCCTGCCTTGAACTGGAGGTGGCGAACTCAGTCGGAGTTGAGCTCCGCGAAGCTGCTGCTTCTGGGCTTTTCTTCTGGCCATGGCCCTTCTTCTTGCTTCCGCCGCCCGGGCCGCTGCAGATTCCCCTTCACCCTGTAATTTTAGGGTTAGTCATCATGGTGGAGACGGTTTTGATTACACAAGGGAAAAAATGTTGTGACAGGTCTAAGATCCATTTTATTTGAAATCACATATTTTGCTTGAATTAGCTTTCTGTGCGTACGTTCTCATAAAAGATTGTTGAAAATATGACAAATCAACAAGTTTTTTTTGTGTTATTTAGGTTATACAGACATTCTGTGCATTAAAATATGGGAAGTGATCAAAGAAGATGTTGTAGCAATTTACCAAATAAGTTTTGTTACATGTGCGGTTGTTATGTAGTGACACATAACACTGCTGCTAGTTTGGATTTAGAATTGGAGATCTGGAAAAGCCATGGACACCTAATAGATACTGTATTTCCTGTTAGGTCGGACTGTTAAAGTGGATGAAAGGGAAGCAAAAGAAAATGCAGTTTGCAGTTCCTACGTTGTGGCGAAAGCTTTCTAATCATCTAGATTCTAGATGATTGCTATATTTGCACGATGAGCGTCTCCAGGTATTCGAAGAAGGATAAGCATTAAATAAAATATCCAAATTTGCCATTAGCATCGGGACCTATTTCCCATGGAGAGAACCATCCTCTCCCAAGTACGCCATCAACTTCATCACGTTCGATTTTTGACACAGAAGAAATTTCGTCTGTTTGAAGAAACTTGCCTGATTTGATAGAGTGTGTGATATAACTCTGTCAAATCAGGCAAGTCGTGAAGATTCACCATTTGAAGTTTTAGGAACACTTCACCCTATAAACCAGTGTGAACTGAATGATTTGGTTAAAGACTTAGGTTTATCAAAAGAAAAAGCCGAGTTATTGGGTTCTAGGCTACATGACTGGAATCTTTTCGCACGAGGTGTGACAGTGTCTACATTTACAAAGCGTAACGAGCCTTTTAAAGCATATTTAAAAATGGAAGGATCTTTAAGTGTATGTCACGATGTTGAGGGTTTTATGAACGAGTTTGATATTCCCCACGATCCTTCTGAATGGTGGCGTTTTATCCTGCATCAAAATTTTTTGGTTGTATGAGAAAGTTGGAAATTTGTTCCCTTGTGGTTGTGTTGGACTGTTATAAACAGTTATTAAGTTTGGACTGCTAATGGACTTATTATGAACAGTTTTTATTTGGTCAAAACTGTAATATATGTTGATGATACACCATATGTAACGTTATCGTAATAATAAAACAATCGATTGACACATATCCAACTTGTCGATACTCACCTGGAGTTCAGCGAACAAAAGTAATTCCACTAACAATAAGTTTTCGTGTCAATCAACCCTAAATAATTCATGATAAAATAAAAAGATGTATCGCCAAGTACAAGCGAGAAATGCAGCAAAATGCATTTGTCCAAGTAACAAATCTACTTCTCTTACCGTTTGCATGGGTGCCTGTGAGAAATTGCTGCCTCTAACGACCCTCCTTTCGAACATGAGGTTGGCGTAAGGTAGCGGCGCATCCCTGTAATCAGATAATTGCGGTTAAAACCGAAAATCAGGTTTAGGTCGTCTGGATGACGGTCAGATTTATACCGGAATATGACCGACAGGCACGCCATGTATGCATACCAAATCTGGGTTATTATCAATTTGAAAACGCGGTCAATTCCGAAAGGTAATATAGGTACCTATACCTATACCTACTAGCATTTGCATGCCCAGTTGCCAATGTGCTTCCTAAGCTGGTAGAGTAGAGGTCAGCTGGTCAAAGTAGTTCTATTATTGGACGTTAGAGTGTAGAGCGGAAAGAGTTAATGGAAAAATGGAAATTTTGCTTGAAGGACGGTCTTGTTTGGAAATATGATGCAAGCAAAGCGGTGTAATAATACTCAAATATTACGGTAATATCTCTTAAATGTTCAAGTTTTAGCTTGTATGCATATAAGACATCCATAACATTTTTAATCTACCTATACTAATTACGAACTTTCAAGTGTAGGGCGCGTTCAGCGGAATCGCCCATTTTCGCCGACATTTGCGATCGAGTAGCTGCAAAATTGGGCTTTTAGATATTACTTTTGACGCTCGAATTGAAAAAAGGACACAATTCCGCGTGGACTGCGCGATATTTTGTAAATTAAATGCGTCAATTTTGAAAAAAAAATCACGTTTTTGCACCTCTTCGGGTGAAGGCGAACCTCGAGAAAATGTCACGTGACGTCTAGAAATTCCGACAAGCGGATCGATGAACGTCAAAAATTTACATTTTTTATCCGTTCCTGCCGACCTTATAAAAGCCGCTAGCTCTCATGTCTTACGATAAGATCCCTCTAAATACCATTCGCAAAGAGTTTTGAGCAAAAAAACTGCCTTAAAAACAATTTTCGATCCAAAAAATCGATTTTTGTCGACCCGTGTTTTGCTGCTATTACCACAGTAACGTCAAACCCGAAACGCCCCCTGCCGGACATTCGTAACAACAGTAACAGATAGCAGATAACCTAAAATGTATCCTAAAATGTCCATATTGCGAATGTGGACAGGTGGGAAGCCTTAACCACATATTTCTAGAATGCCCAATAACTAAAATTGAAAATTTTGACATATACACAGAGCTAGTACTAAATACTAAAACAGCGTAGTGTGACCACCCGACATTTTGCATTACAATCAACGTTGCAGCGTAACTTTTCGGCCGGCCACTATTCATTATGTGATTACCTCGCATAATATTTATAAAACACATTTCAAAAATACATAATTTCCTTAGTTAACATTTCATGTTGGTTGCTGTAAAAGTTAAACAAGCGCTGGTGGGCTGGCTGCTGCTAAACTCGCTCGCCAACTGGTAAAGCAGCGCTGCTGAGTGGTCACACTATGCTGCTAGCAGCGAGTAGCAAATAGCACGCTAGTGAAACTAGTGGGACCATAGCATTAGTGTAATAGAGTATTTTTACGCAATTTTGAAATATTGACTTCGTAAGATTATATTTTTTGTTATAGATCTCATAAATTAAAGCCTATAACAAATTCTTACAGTACCGCTACATAAGGTCATAGCATATTTATTTATAAACCTTAAGACAGGTCGCTAAGGACAACAAAGGCGTCCGTAGACAATCGATTACCCCCAACTTTCCAATTAACGACAACGTGACCCAAATGTACCCCCAATAGCCTTGTTTACACCCATACTGACTCATCGGGTCAACAATGCCAACACAAACGTCTGGCAAGTGCGACTTTTTAAAATGATTTATCGATATATAGCATATACAGGCATCTAATTGGTCTAATGCATCGGCGTAAGCTCGTCGTAAGCTTCCTGGGTAAACACTGTAGCGTAAAACTCGAAGGACCAATAGCGTATAATCCTGAGATAACTGAATTGACCTTGACACTCGGTCACGAATGTTTCAGTTAAACGGAAGGGTATTTTTAGGAAATCTATTATCGCGGGAAACTTATAGGCGTTATCTTTAGATAGAAGTGCGAGCGTGAAATTGAAACGGAAGAGTAACGTCAGAATTGCCTGAAAACTTTTCAGATTAATTCTGAAAATTTTCAGGATGTGATATATCTCATTTATCTATCATCTTATGTGAGTATTGGAACCAAAAGCATCTGGTTATGTTAGATCATGTTCATCAGAATCTATTGTATAATTTTGATGTTTGAGGTACAGTACAACTTCGATAGATCGGACACTCTCTAGTACGGACACTCCAGTAATCCGAACGCTCTTGTCAACCGGACATTTTAGAAATTTTACCTCCCTAGTTCGGACACAAAATATAATTTGCAGTTAAAACTAGGTAGAAAATACCAAAGGATTGTTTAACATTAATGTCTTACTGTAAAGCAACCGGATCACATAAATTGCCACTTAATATTAGCAATAGTGACAAATCTAGAAGCTTTTAAATGCAGAATGAGCCCAATACCAGTTGTGTACAAGTCTGATAAAGGACGGATGAGTAGAACATTGCTTACTGAATGTTTCGAAAAATATTTTAAGCCTGAGGTTAAGACATTTTTAACAGGGGTTAACAGGCCCCAAAAAGCTCTAATGTCGATGCTGCCAACGCGTTTTCTTTGGGCATCAGGTGGTCTGCAGAAAACAATTTTCCCATGAAAATCCTGCTTCTCAAAAGGCCCAGAGAAAAATTTACTAATGTAGCTGTATCCAAAAGAATATAAACAAAGATTGACACATTTTTAAAAAATAACTGAAATCTTTTGCTTATTTTATCCATTTATGTTCAGAATTTAGTTTCTAATTTTATGTTTTGGTTATATGTGACCTCGGATGAGAAAAGGGACCTATCGTGCGAAAATAACGTGCAGCATAACGGTACATATTGGAAGAGACCTTACGTGCGAAAATATTTTGCAAGATAACGTAACGACAGGTCCCCTTTTGCGTCCGGGCTCACATATATTCAAATATTCCCAGTTGTTTTCATCTTCATCATAAAAAATGACCCTTTCCAACAAAAGAAAAAAACCTCCAGTGATCCGGATACCTCAATAGTCCGGACATGGTCAGGAACGATATATGTCCGGATTAGCGAAGTTATACTGTACTGATATAAAGTCGTAACAACATAGTGGGAAGCCGCATAGCGGCGCGGCGGTAAAAGATAATGCTTTATGCTGAAATGTCTGTGAACGTAGTGGTAGTGCAGTTTGTGTATGCATGTGACCCTAATGACTGTTCTAGTTGTAATACCGTGGCACAGTAACCGATTTTGGTTTGTTTGCATTGTTGTAAATCAAAGAGCGCACTACTCTTGGCGCGTTTTTGTACGTTATTTCATTCTGACAAGTATATATCTTGCAATCCTACATAAGTAAATACATGTCGATGTTTGGACATGTACGCAGAAGAATATCAACATGCTATACGACTTTTATGTTAACGTACTTCTATTGTCGTGTTGTTGAAGTGACTGAACTTTTATGACAGGTAATTTCTTCTTACGATTCAAGCACAATATTATGTACTGCGTAAACTTGTCAACATTCATACGACATCAACATGAAGGTTAATTTTAAGGAAAGAACACCCAGAAAATATCTTATTTTTGAGAATATTCTTCATATCAATACTCAATTTGAAAGAAAGTTTCTCGTCACTCGATTCTAAGGTTCTTTATATCTATTTTTTATAGTTTTGAGGTAGTGGTGCCTTCAGTAATAATCGAGATAGTTCATTTTAAACTTCATTTAGAACAACTTTGCTGAGCACTTTATGTCTTACTGATGTATAATGACATGTTTTGTAACTGTGATATAGATGTTTCAAACTAAGAAGAGCACAGTTGTATATGCAACCAAATATACACAGGCAATTTATAAACCATACACTGGGTATGATTGGTTGCATATACAACTGTGCTCTTCTTAGTTTGAAACTACTCTACACGGGCATAAAGTACCACTTTATGCTCTAGGTCCTAGAGCATTGAAGATCGGTGTCGGAAATATGTCTACCTATACTAATTACGAACTTTCAAGTGTAGGGCGCGTTCAGCGGAATCGCCCATTTTCGCCGACATTTGCGATCGAGTAGCTGCAAAATTGGGCTTTTCGATATTACTTTTGACGTTCGAATTGAAAAAAGGATACAATTCCGCGTGGACTGCGCGATATTTTGTAAATTAAATGCGTCAATTTTGAAAAAAAATCACGTTTTTTCGGGTGAAGGCGAACCTCGAGAAAATGTCACGTGACGTCTAGAAATTCCGACAAACGGATCGATGAACGTCAAAAATTTACATTTTTTATCCGTGCCTGCCGACCTTATAAAAGCCGCTCGCTCTCATGTCTTACGATAAGATCCCTCTAAATACCCTTCGCAAAGAGTTTTGAGCAAAAAAACGGCCTTAAAAACAATTTTCGATCAAAAAAATCGATTTTTGTCGACCCGTGTTTTGCTGCTATTACCACAGTAACGTCAAACCCGAAACGCCCCCTGCCGGACATTCGTAACAACAGTAACAGATAGCAGATAACCTAAAATGTATCATAAAATGTCCATATTGCGAATGTGGACAGGTGGGAAGCCTTAACCACATATTTCTAGAATGCCCAATAACTAAAATTGAAAATTTTGACATATACACAGAGCTAGTATACGTCTAAGTCTAAGTCTAAGTAGATAGGAGTGTATTACAACTCAATCAAGTAATAGCTCACTAATTTTGGTGTACAGAACAACTCGTCAGTCGATTCTTTTATTCACGTTCTACACACTGTCACTAATAAATGTCAAAAAAATGGGGTAATAAAATCAATTTATCTAACACATAGCTATACAGCAGTACTTGTAGGTAAATAAACCAGCGCTTAGTTATCGAAGTTAAC
Source organism: Aphodius granarius (assembly GCA_963971325.1). NCBI lineage: Eukaryota > Metazoa > Arthropoda > Insecta > Coleoptera > Scarabaeidae > Aphodius > Aphodius granarius. Next base: position 3,421,206 of record OZ020225.1, read on the forward strand.
AATCGAGTTAATGGTCAAATATAAAACGTTTACTAATGAATATAACACGTTATAATAAAACACATGACTATGTAGAACGTACATCAACTTAAATATCATACTTAAATATTAGACGTCGTCTATTATATCTGCCAAATAACCTAAAGTATACATTACCGCATACACGTGTGCAATGGATACACGTCATTGGTCATTATATAGCCGGATAAAAAGTTGTTCATAAAAGCACACCGTGAGGGGTGCAAAGCTCTCCAAGAAAACGTTCTTATGTGTACCCCATATCGATCGGTAAATATCCCATCCACCGTAAACATGTAAAACGCAAGGGGCAGACGTCGCCACTTAATTAAGAAAAACCCCGATCTAATCTACAAATGGAAAACTTAAAAACGAAAAATCAATAGCTTCTGAGTATTGTAGTGTTTCAGCACCTGTCACATCTATTTTTATTCATGTTGTACATGAATTGCCATAGATTCTATAGAATAAAGTCTATTAGGGTAACGGGTGTTAAGCGCCATGACATATTGATCAATTTAATTATGTATTTATCGAAAGTACGTTAACCTGTAGATGTATTCAAGAAAGAGAGGGATAAATGGTCTAGCCACAATGTTTCTTCTTGGGTTTTCCATAATACAGCTGTATAGTTTAGTCAAAATCGGTTGAATCTCTAAGAAGATACAACATTAACCACTTCCAGTGATTAGATTGTCACCAAGAACAATCCAGTTCGCCCCATGGTAATTCTATATATGTTTACCAAATTTCAGCCCAATCCGTTCTACCGTTTGGGTGCTATCGTGTTTCTAGACATACACAGATACATTGAGACAGACATTCACATATACATTCACACTGACATTGACATATACATTCACGCAGACATTTTCCAAAAGTATGGGTTCAAAAAAACTCAAAACCCCATCTTACCCTGCCTTCCTAGTCAGGTTAGCATTAACATCCTTCCCGTCGAAATGATCATGGGTTTTTATTCCAGCAACAGCCGCAACCAGAGCTGCAGCTCTGGCAGCCGCCTCACACCTAGCCTTATGTCCAATCTTGACGTTATTCGGCTTGAAAACCCTCGGCTTGCTGGCGTACTCATACAACTTCTTCTTCTCCTGTTTTTCTTCATCAATCTTGATCCCAAGCAAGTTGGCGATCTCTGGAGGCGGTTGCAAGAACTGTCCCTTCTTAACAGTGGTCACGAAGAGAGGCCTATTCTCCAAATCGACGTTCCTCTTATGTCTGTGCTTCTGTTGCTTTTCCTCCTTTTGAAGCCTCTTCAACTTCGCATCGAGTGTTTTCGTGAAGCTGTTATCCACGATCTGATACGAGGTTTGTTCTGCTTTCTTCGAGGCGCTATTACAATGGACCAAGTTCCCATGCGACGAAGAGTAATTCTTCCTTAGATTCGGACTTTTAGCCTTTTGATTTGCTTCGTCGATAAACCCGCTCGATTTTGCGAAAGGTTTCTGCTTGTTGTCGACCAGTTGGTTTGGGATTCTTCTCGTGGGATAGACGACGACGTTAGGTTTGGTTTTTTGGTTGTCCCTGCCGAATGGTTTGAGGATGGACTCGCCCACGACCATCGGGAGGTTGTCGTTGTTGAGGACCTTGAAGGCCACGTCGGGATCCTCCTCCGAAGACATGTGGGATATTGGGGCCATCATGTAATCGGTCATCGCTGATCAGATGACTTGGTGGGGAGCTTTGGGTGGAGTTGGCGTTGGTGATGGCTCTTCCGGCATTGATCTGGGTGCGACCCTATGCGGATGATTAGGGGGTAGATTGAGTGATGGGGATAGGTGGTCGTCGATCATGTTCAAAGGTTAATTGGTATTTATATATGTAATAAGCTAATGTGTTAGCCAGATTGCATTAGAAGATAGACACTGCTCTAAAATGTGTTTTACCAGTCATAATGACCGGTTAAGAGTTGGGATTTATTCTCTTTTTGATACTCAAATATATATACGATAGTAAATTGAGATGTTTAGTTAGTTATTTAGCTGTTTTTTAAGAATTGAAGTTATTATTGTTTAAGTCATTTTGTGATTTATTACTATGGGACGCAGCACTGTGCGATTTGGTAATTGTAAAAAAATGATATCTCACATCTTCTAATATCGTAAGAAAACAATTTCAGTAGTCTAAGTTAGAAATACCTTGTAGACTAATTATTATGAGTCTTGTCGATTCTAAACGCATTGCTGTTCGATTTATCCGCAAGTTTACAAGGATTAAGTGAAAGCTAAATGTCCAAGGTTTACGTAAAAACACTAATCTTCGAATTGAAACAAACATTGCTAATCAATCTAACTTTAAGGCTGATTTAAAGAAATAGTTTTTTTAGCTAGGAACAATTTCGTATAATTTGCTGAAAGAATCACCAAAATCGAACATTATTGGAGATCAAAATTTGTCAAAATTTAGGAAACAAAACTGAAAACATAATGGAATGTTATACTGGAAAATCGAAAAACTACTTTAGACTCAATGCTATATCAACGCTATATTATGTAGCATAGACACATTCTGTATAGTCTACGTATAGTCTATATAGTGTAATAATGAATAATATGCCTCTGAATCAAGTTATGAAACAACTCATTTAATATAACACATTATAAGGGCTCGTTTAGTCACCTACATGTAAAGTCCTGTATAGCTATGTGTCAGGTAGGTCAAATTTTGTTGGTTTGTTGCAGTTTATTCAAGTAAAAACACTAGTCTTCGAATTGAAACAAACATTGCTAATCAATCTAACTTTAAGGCTGATTTAAAGAAATAGTTTTCTTAGCTAGGAACAATTTCGTACAATTTGCTGAAAGAATCACCAAAATCGATTATTGGAGATCAAAATTTGTCAAAATTTAGGAAACAAAACTGAAAACATAATGGAATGTTATACTGAAAAATCGAAAAACTACTTTAGACTCAATGCTATATCAACGCTATATTATGTAGCATAGACACATTCTGTATAGTCTACGTATAGTCTATATAGTATAATAATGAATAATATGCCTCTGAATCAAGTTATGAAACAACTCATTTAATATAACACATTATAAGGGCTCGTTTAGTCACCTACATGTAAAGTCCTGTATAGCTATGTGTCACGTAGGTCAAATTTTGTTGGTTTGTTGCAATTTATTCAAGTAATAGATTACTAATCATGGTGTACAGAACTCGTCACTTAATTCTTTTATTCACGTTCTACACACAGCCACTAACATATTTCTGTGTTAATGACAAAATATGGGGCAACAAAATCAACTTATCTGACACATAGCTATACAGGACTTTACGTGTAGTTGAATAAACTAACCCTAAGAAAAAAATCTACAAACTAGCAGTTATTATCTATCTATTATCATCCATGATCACCCGGTAACCAAATTATTATTAACCCCATGTATAATTAATATAAATTGATTTTTTTTCCATTTGCCACTACACCTAATAAATTCTAAACCTACATCGATCCAGTCTACTAAATTTATTTAAATATAGACCACTTATATATACCCGAATTAACCCTCAAAATCCCCTCAACAAAACATAACCCCTTAAAATAGCAATTTATCAAAAGCTGTCCAATTCCAGCAAAATACAATGGAAACAATTAAGCTGCATTGATTTTCGATCACCTTTGAACATGATCGACTCACAAAAAACTTCATCGCTTTGCTAGGGACCAAAGAGTGTTTTTCTCACCGGCTAGTAGTGATCGGCGCTGGAAAGCACACGAAAGCACACGTCGGCGTCGCGACGTCGACACCGCTGACCACCGTCTCAAGAACTGACCGCTGTCCATCGTGTGTGATTTGAATTCACCGGCCGTAAGGCGCATGCTTTCGTAGTTGCGGAATTTTTGTATGTGTATGCCATACGACGGACTACGAAGTTCCATGGAATGATTGTAATTGATGAGGTTTATAGATTGGTTACTCGCGGTGACGTAATTCATTCTTTGAAGTGGGTAAAAAATGAATAGAAAAATGAATAGTTGGAAAGTTGGTTTCCTATCTATACAGTATAGATTCAATTTTGTGAAAAAAAATTTTTTGACTAAGTTATAAAATTTCTATAATATGTATTTATACCGTATATAAATAAAATATACAAAATAAATATGATTAATGCATAAATATCGCCTGGTTACTTTCCGTTAATGTAAGAACATTAACCCGAATGAAATATTAAACGGATAACCCAAATATAAAACGCAAATGCCCATTTCGACGAATCGTTACGACACTTTGATGTAGACTTATCAAAGATGTATAATCGACCATAAATTTTTCACTGGCCATCGCCATCGGTCGGATATTGCAGTGCATCATCTATCTACCTATACTAATTACGAACTTTCAAGTGTAGGGCGCGTTCAGCGGAATCGCCCATTTTCGCCGACATTTGCGATCAAGTAGCTGCAAAATTGGGCTTTTCGATATTACTTTTGACGCTCGAATTGAAAAAAGGACACAATTCCGGGTGGACTGCGCGATATTTTGTAAATTAAATGCGTCAATTTTGAAAAAAAAATCACGTTTTTGCACCTCTTCGGGTGAAGGCGAACCTCGAGAAAATGTCACGTGACGTCTAGAAATTCCGACAAGCGGATCGATGAACGTCAAAAATTTACATTTTTATCCGTTCCTGCCGACCTTATAAAAGCCGCTCGTTCTCATGTCTTACGATAAGATCCCTCTAAATACCCTTCGCAAAGAGTTTTGAGCAAAAAAAACGGCCTTAAAAACAATTTTCGATCCAAAAAATCGATTTTTGTCGACCCGTGTTTTGCTGCTATTACCACAGTAACGTCAAACCCGAAACGCCCCCTGCCGGACATTCGTAACAACAGTAACAGATAGCAGATAACCTAAAATGTATCCTAAAATGTCCATATTGCGAATGTGGACAGGTGGGAAGCCTTAACCACATATTTTTAGAATGCCCAATAACTAAAATCGAAAATTTTGACATATACACAGAGCTAGTCCATTGCTAATTCAGTTCACTGAGATATCTCATTTATTATTACACAAACGCAATTAGAATCAAATAAGAAAAAGAAAGGAAATTAGATAACTTCAATTGGTGTCAATTGCAAACAGTCATGAAAACGTTTAAAAATCCATCTCGAGATTGTGAACTTGGAACTTGTAACTTGGAGCACTTGGAACGGGGTTAATTGTAACTATTTTGTGAGATAGACGACTATTGATTCTGCTGAAAAAGCTAATAGTCCAACACGACAACTGGTTGGAGAAAACTGGATGAATTAATGATTTAGCAGAGGAAATTTACTGGATTCCAATGGCTTTAATATTTTAGGTGTTATTGGAGGTCGAAGAGAGCATACTTGGGAGTAAACAAGTATTATATTTATTCTAAAATGACGTTTGTTATAAACAGAAAAGAATATAGATACCAAAAATACACAATGCACGAAAAAGTCGAAATAAAAAATGACAGAATTTGATCTTCAATAACTTTTGTAATCTTTCGTATATTTCGATGATTCTTTCAGCAAATTAAAGATAAATTCTTCAAGATTCTTCCAAGCTAAAATAATTTAATAATTTACTCAAGAGATATTTTCTAGACATCGGTTTTCCCTTGTCCCACGCTGAATCGATGTTATCTTTTAATAGCTTCGCCAGAAAGCCGTCACATTCGTGATTAGAAAAATGACCAGTCGCTCTCGAATTTGCATACGGAACGATGGCGGGGATACCTCAAGGTCAAGGGTTTTGTACCTCCAGGGGGCAGTGGTGTGTTAATAATCACCCCAATAAGAAAAAAAAACCGCCACGGTGCACTAACCTCATTCGCAACGGATAGCGTTTTTGGTATATTTCGCCAGACCGGCTTACGTCACATCCTTTCGTGGAAATTTTACGAAAATCATAAGTCACCCCCATGCCATTATTAACATAAAATTAATTCCGATAAATGACCGGAAAACATGGTAATTGGCGCTCGGTACAACCGATTTTAACATTTGAAATATTCACGTACATAAAAAGAGTTTCCAACAAACTGTCTTCTGGTGGGTTTTCTCCTTATCTTTTTATGTTTTTCCTGCGTCGTTGGTTTTTTTTTATTATTCGGTGAATAGAAGAGGCGACACGCGATCTTTTCTCACTGCTTTTCTGTATAACAATGAGATCTGATCGTGTGGGGTTACTGCGAAAAAAAAAGACGATATTGCTACATTTGCATATTCAGCAAAATCCGCAACATTCCGAAGGTCAAGGGCTTTGAATTTGGTGGATAAAGGTGGACGATTTTGTTCATTATGTGTTGGTAATTTGGGATCAAGTAGTAATTTTGTAACAATGTAATAATTGGGGATTTCAGCTGCATCCATATTTTGTTCATTGTAATTTGAGATAAATTGTATGTGATGCCGGATATGTGAATGGTGATACTGTCTGACCTTTTCACACGCATGGGTATGATTTGTTATATTTTCAACTTAGAAGACTCGTAAATTTTTCTTTTTTGTGGCCCATATCAGTAGGGCCCTTTCGTTAAGTGCTTTGTGTCTTGATATTTTGTGTGTGTGTTATTTGCTTAATTATAAATTATGGTATCGTGGACCGAGATAGTTTATACATGAGAGGTATAAGTTCAAGACAAAAAGATGAAGAGAAAAACATTCTGTAGAGAACAGTCGAGATTAACAGCCGACATTCGGCATTCTACTTAAGATGTAGTCTTTTTTCATTTATTTGTATAATGTAACTTAGTGTAGTGTTTTGTGTTTTGTAAATGGTAAGCTAATTATTATTTCCTCCTTTGTGTTTTCACTTCTTTGTATTTTTACGAGAATCTAACAGCTCCTCTAGATGGTAATTTTAAGGATGAATTAAGTGTCTCTTTTATATTTTTTATTCATTCATTTTTATGTTTTTTTAATTTAATAAATTTGTTATTTTATTGAGAAGTGTTTTCCTTTGAGTTAAATATCAATAGGAGTAGTTTAATTAGTTTTGCCTGTTAAAATGCTGCACTGGTCCCATTGCAAGAACTCACGTGCAGAGCGAGTGTAAGAGCAATAATAGTGGTGGTTTGTGTTTGGGGGGTCGTGGTGTTTGACTTTAAATGTTTTAGAACATTTTTTGTCATGCACTTAACAAAAGGGTATTGCAAAAAGTTATGCTTACAGTACTTCTAATTTCCGACTAGTAACATAGACGGAAAGTATTGTAATTGACGGAAAAAGAGTGTGATTTCAGCGGAAAGTTTTAATGTCTAAACAAGGTAGTAGGATAGTTAGGTGAAAACCACCGCATTTATTTGTAACTATAAAGTTAATTCAGAACATACGCTAAAAAGGTATTCGTTCACTGTCCATATTTTCAAAAAGAGTTGATATACTAAAAATGGTCAATTTTTTTGCCAAACTTTACATTAATTTTTGACAGAAGAGATGCCTGTTTTTCTCACAGTATAGAATGGGACTTATATTCTCCCAATACCTGACATTTACCCATATGGTCCTTTCACATAACAATCTCAGGAATACCTACAATTCCTTAGATATCGCGTGGTAACTATTCTAAAACCGTTATCTCAATTAGACATCGGCCAGCAAAACAAATCACCCCCGCAAATGCCAAGTCTCCATTCTCCTTACCGTGGCCTCCGCCCTTCTTGCGGCGGCCGTTGGATAGCGACGGAGATCCGGTCACGTGACCCGTTGGACGTACACGGCAGAGGCCAATTAGACTGACCTTCGTCCGCCCAAAAACATCCCCAGACCGTTCACCCCTCAGATCGATTCCTTAGCGGCTACTTCACCACTTGAAATATCCTAATACTTGGTCGTATTGACTTCTTAACAACTTGCTTCCAACACGTCGATGAAATAAATGTTTTATTGGGTTTATTGATGAGGTGCGGATGTCGACGGACGAAAATTAGGACGGATCTGGGTGATTAGGGGTGTTGTTTCTTAATTTGGGGAATGGACACGTGTTTTAGGAGGTGGACAAGCAATTGTAGGAGGTCAAAATGGCGGGAACCACCACGACTCCCTAACATGGTAGCATTTTGGCCGAGCGCGGTCTAAGGCTTTAATTACTGGTCAAAATTCTAATTCATCAAATATCTTCCAATTTATTCGAAGACAAAACTAACTGGGTTCTTTTTCTTGAACCTTGTGAACACATTTTCTGACTACTAACTGACGCGTTGAAGTATTTAACATTTAATAAAGGCTGATAAAGCAAGACTACTCAAATGAAACGAAACACTTATCAAAACAATAACATCTATTAACAATAATAATCAACAATCCCGTTTGATAGGTTACATAGAAAAATGAATGAGGCTTTGAACATATTGACGTTTAAATTAAACCTAGGAGTTGATTTAGACAGACACACTTTTAGCAGAAATATGAATAATTTAATTTACAATGAAATGCGAGACGAGTTGAAAAGACTTACCAGGGATAAACTTAAGCGCCTAAGAACGCTCCACAAAAACGTGTACTTTACATGACGGTGGTTGAAATGAGAAGAGCGAGATCTGTTCGTTTGCATCCCTCGACCCCAAAGGAAGCCGGAAGCATTTCTTCTTAGCCAATGACAACTCTTCAATTTTAAACTTATAACACGCGGTCAAATCCTAAACCAGATGTTCAACCCTAGCACAAACCTTTGACATTCCCGAATGTTCTTACAAATATCTCGCTTAATTTGATCATATCTTAATAAATAAATAATGGGTTTCCGACCCATTACACAATTCACGATCGAATAGTGCGATCCAAGAGTATCGTATAGGAAATTGTCACAGGAATTTATTTTTAAAGACCTTGTTGCTCTAAGAACGAGTGCTAAAATAGCCACTTTTTGCTTTTAGAACAAACTGTGACTGATAATAGAGTGATTTGGATGATTTCCTGATTACCGTATGGAAAATTGTTCCAGAAATGCATTTTTGTGGATCTCGTTGCTCTAATGTCAACGGTTCAGGAGTAACATGCAAACTCATAGTAGTGAAAACAGCGTTTTACTAGCCGGTAGTTGCTGGTGCTGCTAGCAGCCAGCGGATATTTTGTCACATTACGTTGTTTACCAGCAAAAGTACCTGCCGCTGGTGGCTACTATCAGCAAGCCTCAGTTCAAACTAGAAGGTTTCTGGTGCATTTTATATGTCACCAGGTAGGTATATACAACAGTGAGACAATGTATTGTCTTTTGTCAGGTGAAGGTGTCGCAACCATAAAATATTTCATATTTGACACCAATTTGTGGGGTTTTATTGACTACCTGCCTTGAACCTGACTACATAAGTTTTGAAAGCACTGTACACGAGTGTAAATACCACAAGCAAGGCCAGGATGACAATACAATTAGAAATTCTATATTTTAGAAGTATTTAGTTGGAACGTCAATGGCTCTACTAAAATTAGTTATTTACAAAATTATTTTAATTATTAATTAAATCATTATTTCAATTGCTATTAATTAAATTATATATTTTCATTAAACAAAATCTCTTGCAGGTCTTCAATTCTTTCCCAGTATATTTCTAAATAATAAATTGTTCAAAAGTTACTGGTTTCATCCGCAATTTAGTTTCTACTTTATATTTAATGTTTTATTTATATTAACTTCAAACACAAAAGTAATTCAATCAGTTTTCCGTCCAATTTATTAATTAAAATATAATATACAATTATATAATTATAAAATTTAATATACAACTGATATAATTAAAATCGGATATATTTTACAAAAGGTATTAGTATATATGCATTTCTACTTCAAATAAAGCTCAGCACGTCACAGCTCAACATAAAAATTGTTGCTTTAAATTATTTATTATAATCGATGATTGGTATTTTCTACAACACCCACATTTGTCCTGAGCCAGCAGCGCAAGCTCTAAATAGCGGCTAATGCAAGATCAACATGTTCAACTTTACAAGCAACAGTCAAAACCATTCGGTATGCAAAAATAGCGGCTGCTGAGTGGTCACACTATGCTGTTAGCAGCCAGTAGCAAATTGCACGCTAGTAAAACAGCCTAGTGTGTCGATTAGCCATTAGACCAGCATTAGCAGAACTGGTACGAGATAAATAAAGACTCACCCTCCTATCATCATCTTCCTGTTGGTGAAGAGTGCCCTTGGGGAGCAAGAGAAGGTGTACGGAGTCTTCGACGGTCTGAGGGAGATCTCCACCATCGGATTCTGTTGGATGGACTCCCTCGAGTGCCTCGAATTCTCCGTCATGGTCATTTTGAATTTCTTTTATTTTTCTACAAGCAAACATCAAGCAGAATAAAATCAACATATTATGTATCTAATGGTGTTAATCTAATGGTGTTAAATATGATAAAGAAATGAGAGGAATCAAACCTAATCTCAGTCAAATCAACAGGTAAGATTTCCAAGTCGAAATTCAGAAACTTGGAATGTTAACAAGAATTTTCCTCATTTACATTTAAGTACCTGTTACGTTTGTTATTTCCACCGAATTAATTTTCCTTCATTATGTAATATAATTGAGACAACATGTAACTATCTAACACACTTTTATAATTTATAATACAAATGAATAAAATAGGATACAAAACATAAAAAAAAAACACTAAATAATCTTAAAATTTCATAACAGAGTAACAATCATGCGCAATACTCACCAAAATACTATAGTGGAAAAATACAGTTTTAAAATATCACAAGCTGTCATTTTCACATTGCGCGAAATATATTCCGTCAATAATTGACACCTGGGTGACGTATCTGGCTCGTTCATGGATACGGCGATGATTGAAATTGTTTTTTGTAAGTACGTCACAGAATTATTGCGTTGTTGTCACCGCATTTTTACGCAACTACCAGTGTTTTACTTCCGCCGATATGACATAACTGATATAAACGTATCCATGGCTACAAGTAAAACGTGTTTTTGGGGGTGGGTTAACCCTGCCGTACCCCTGACAACAGTGGCGGCTCGTCAGGGGTGGCAAGGTGGGCAGTGCCCACCCAAAAAATATTTGATCACCTGGTACTGGTATTCAGTATTTCACATTTTTATTTGGACGTTATTAATACAATATTTGTTACAGTTAAGTATTTGTCTTATATAAATTCCTTACAACCACTGTCTATATGCCTGCATTATTATATTGAATACATAATAAAATCCAACGCTGCTACGCTACTGGTCGTAGAATTGGTAAATAACTGTAGTGTATGCAACCGAAACTACCAGGTCGGGGTGGCAATTGAGATTGTGCCCACCAGCGGTGATGGTTTTCTACTGCAAGCGCTTAAACTGTCCAGCAAGCCGGAGGAGTGGGGGTAGCGAAAAATGCATGTGTGACGTCAGAGGACTAGGCAGATAACCCCATACGATAGCATAGACGTATTCTAATAGGCAATAGCGCATGCAACAAATTCTCGCAAAAAGTCTGCCGTTTTATTAGGGTTGTTTAGTGTTTACTCGACTTTCTTGATGGTTCGTTCGGTTAACTACTTCTTAAAAATATGTCGGTTCAAATTTGTAGTGTTTACTTAATAACATATAGGAACACTTCATTAAATAAGTCCTTAAAACTGCATTGATATTTTGCCCACCCAATTAAACATATCACGAGCCGCTACTGCCTGACAACGGAATAAACTAGTACACTGGTTTATTCATATCAGTCAAACTTTTCAAACAAGCGGTTGCGTTTTGTGCATTATTTATTGTGTGCACGAAAGGCATTTTGGGGAAACAATTATCGATAATTACATATCTTAGAACAAACTAGGGTGAATAATTTCCAATTATTGGGGTGCATTTTTAACAAATGTAATTAATACCTTCTAATGCCATTCTACTTGAGAAAACAAGGTTAGAAATTTGACGCAGTTTGGTGGATATTAACTGGGTATTGTAAAACAGAACGATAGGAAGATTAAAATTTGGACGTTTTTTATATAAAAAAGGGCGGTTAGTGCAGCCATCTGTGATGTGGGAGTTGAACTAACGAAACCGTAAAGAGCACTTCAGTAGATCTCTAGCGATAGGATTGGTTGGGTGCTCGACTCTCCTGCACGAAAGTGGTGGGGTGAATCATACATAGATGGGGTATGAGCGGCGTCCGGTAGGTGGTGTCCCCTAGTGAGAGCTTTGTATACTATATAGGTACACAGGAATCCAGGGCGAACTTGTCAGTTATGTTTTTGGCAATTTTGGAATATAAAAAAGCACTGTTTTAATTTAAGCTTCAACAAAATAGTATATTATTATACAAGTTTTATAAGACGTCAAATTGGCGCATGAGTTGTGAACGAATGCGCCAATATGTCTTATAAAACGAGTGTAATATACTATTTTTTCTACTTTGCGTCATTAATTTTATAAAAATTTAGAAGTATATTAGGTAAAATTCCAATCTAGAGTATTTATGGGTGCAACCGTTGGTGACACTGTCATCTGTCACTTAAATTCAAATATCTGTGAAAAAGTAATTATTGATAATTATTATATACCATCATATACTAGTCGTACGAAACCTAGGATGCAACACGCATGTTTAAATATGTATAAAAATATACATACTTCGCAGTTTGTGCGATTCTAAAAAATCAGTTTGTGCTTACTTTTGTGGTTATGTGTATTTTTGTTTGACATGCATTTGATATCAATGTCACCAATCTTAGAAAAAAGTTACTAAAAACGGTGATACAATTTGCCAATTGTAACACCGAAAACAGTGTTACAATGTGTGCATTGTGAATGCAAAGTAGAAAATAGTATATTATTATACAAGTTTTATAAGACGTCAAATTGGCGCATGAGTTGTTTGGGGCACGAGGAGCGCCAGCGACGAGTGCCCCAAATGAACGAATGCGCCAATATGTCTTATAAAACGAGTGTAATATACTATTTTTTCTACTTTGCGTCATTAATTTTATAAAAATTTAGAAGTATAATAGGTAAAATTCCAATCTAGAGTATTTATGGGTGCAACCGTTGGTGACACTGTCATCTGTCACTTAAATTCAAATATCTGTGAAAAAGTAATTATTGATAATTATTATATACCATCATATACTAGTCGTACGAAACCTAGGATGCAACACGCATGTTTAAATATGTATAAAAATATACATACTTCGCAGTTTGTGCGATTCTAAAAAATCAGTTTGTGCTTCCTTTTGTGATTATGTGTATTTTTGTTTGACATGCATTTGATATCAATGTCACCAATCTTAGAAAAAAGTTACTAAAAACGGTGTTACAATTTGCTAATTGTAACACCGAAAACAGTGTTACAATGTGTGCATTGTGAATGCAAAGTAGAAAAAATAAATTGTCGCTTCAGGGCAGAAAGATCTTAAGCTCTATTAAATTACAAGTTAGGATAGTTCTGAGAAAGAAAGAAAGAAAGACCAAATAATTCAATGATTATTGACATTACTTCGTTAGTTGATAAGCAGTACTTTATCATATTCTTTGACGTTATATAACTTCTTAACTAATTTTGTTGCAGTTTTTCATTTTTTTTAAGTATCGCTGTATCTCTAAATCTAGACCTGGTACAATAAACCACTTTCAGTTTCTAGTTATGTTAAAGCAAATATAATCTGGAACAAATAATTTTCCATTGTTGTATCAGAAACTTGGAAATTTGTTCCCTTGTGTAATCAGTGCATATAATAATAATCAGCGCCAATCAACCTAACCACCACCAGATCTGATCTCTACAGCAAGTTTAATTTCAATTTCAAAATCATTTCCTTGTATGTTGTATTTTAATTAATACCTATTCTGTTCTGGTTTTCATCGGGAATTCACAAGGAAACAAGGACGTTATGCGAAACCGATGGAAGATAAACATCCACCGCATCGTGCACTACCTGCTTAGGTATTTTCGGTATTTTTCTCAGGCACGTCTTATGAGATATGTTCGTGTTGATGCACCTGACGTGCGGGGAACAGAAAACAATCTACGCTAATAGTTTTTTATTCCCCATTTCTTTCTTTCCGGCAGAGTGCCACAGGTGGGTTGATGTAGATTTACGATTAGCGACGTTCGCACTGAAGAAGAAGAAGAAAAAAAGCCAATCACGCCCACTACACCGGCTCACTACCTGAAATTGCATTTTGACATGTGTCGAGCAGCTTCTCTGTTTTTCCTTTTCTTCTTCTTCTTCTTCTCGTTCTTCTTCTTCGTCTCGTTCTTCTACTCAATCCAAGTTCTTCAGGTTCTAGACTCCATCCAAGTCTTGACGTTCGCAGACCGATATGAGTTATCGTTTTTTGCTGGAACGATTTCATTAAGTGTTTTATGGCGTTTGACCTTTTCTGGACAACTTGTATTATAGTTATTAAAAATTTAATTAAAGGCAAATATATCAGGCGTAATGGTCCCGTGTTATTTATGATCTAATCGATGTCAAAACGTCCCGGCTGCGTATTGATTTATGTAATTAACTTCATTATCATCCATTTGGAATGTATGTACTACATGTTTTTTTTTCTTCTAGTGGCTGATACTTATAACAATATGAGTTAGTGATAGCCTGTATTGTGCGCCATATGTTCCTTGTCTTTTTGTACGTGAGATTTTAGCGTTTATTATATTTTCTCTCTACCGTTGTAAATTTAACACAAACTTTTTTGGTACACTTACATTTTGATTAAGTTTTTGGTACACTTACAATTTTGTTATAGCAAAAAAAAGCCTAATGCAAATGAGTTCAACAATTGATTGCTTTACTACGTTTCATCTGATTTTTGTTGTGATACTCAACACATTCAAATTATTCTCACAATTTTAACACAAGCCGGTTAAATTAAATTCAAAATTATCTGTATTTTCTGTTTTTTTTTCTGACGATCCTTTGATAATAAACGGTACATGCAAATAGCTAAATGAATGAATGAAACTAAGTACATTTTAGTATTAATTTGCACATGCACTAGCCCAGTGAATATAAAACAATATCCATTTAGGTTTTTCTTTCAACATATGTAAAATAAAGTAAAAATCTTAATTATGTAAGATTATATCGATAATATCAATAACACAAGGAAACGAATTTCCAACAAAAAAATATTTATTTGTTCGAGATTATATTTGTCATCACTAGAAACTGAAAGTGGTTTATTGTAACAGGTCTAGATTTACAGATACAGCGATACTTAAAAAAACTGAGAAAACTGCAACAAAATCGGTTAAACAATTATATAAATTCAAAGAATATGCGAAAGTACTGCTTTCAAGCTGTATTTTGATGAAGCGATAAAAAGCCACCATTCAGAAGGATTGTGAGGAATATCAAACTCGTTCATACGACCCTCAACATCGTGACATACACGTAAAGATCCTTCCATTCTAAAATATGCTTTAAAAGGCTCGTTACGCTTTGTAAATGAGGACACTGTCACACCTCGTGCGAAAAGATTCCATTCCTGTAGCCTAGAACCCAATAATTTGGCTTTTTCTTTTGATAAACCTAAGTCTTCAACCAAATCGTTCAGTTCGCACTGGTTTATAAGGTGAGGGTTCCTAAAACTTCAAATGGTGAATCTTCACGAATTGCCAGTTTGACAAAGTGATGTCAGACAGTCTATCAAATCAGGCAAGTTTCTTCAAACAGGCGAAATTTCTTCTGTGTCAAAAATCGAAGATAGACACTGTCACACCTCGTGCGAAAAGATTCCGTTCCTGTAGCCTAGAACCCAATAACTCTGCTTTTTTTTGATAAACCTAAGTCTTTAACCAAATCATTCAGTTTGCACTGGTTTATAACGTGAGGTGTTCCTAAAACTTCAAATGGTGCATCTTCACGACTTGCCTTTTTGACAGAGTGATTTCAGATACTCTGTCAAATCAGGCAAGTTTTTTCAAACAGGCGAAATTTCTTCTGTGTCAAAAATCGAAGATAGACACTGCCACACCTCGTGCGAAAAGATTCCGTTCCTGTAGCCTAGAACCCAATAACTCTGCTTTTTTTTTGATAAACCTAAGTCTTTAACCAAATCATTCAGTTTGCACTGGTTTATAACGTGAGGTGTTCCTAAAACTTCAAATGGTGCATCTTCACGACTTGCCTTTTTGACAGAGTGATTTCAGATACTCTGTCAAATCAGGCAAGTTTCTTCAAACAGGCGAAATTTCTTCTGTGTCAAAAATCGAAGATAGACACTGTCACACCTCGTGCGAAAAGATTTCGTTCCTGTAGCCTAGAACCCAATAACTCTGCTTTTTTTTGATAAACCTAAGTCTTTAACCAAATCATTCAGTTTGCACTGGTTTATAACGTGAGGTGTTCCTAAAACTTCAAATGGTGCATCTTCACGACTTGCCTTTTTGACAGAGTGATTTCAGATACTCTGTCAAATCAGGCAAGTTTCTTCAAACAGGCGAAATTTCTTCTGTGTCAAAAATCGAAGATAGACACTGTCACACCTCGTGCGAAAAGATTTCGTTCCTGTAGCCTAGAACCCAATAACTCTGCTTTTTTTTGATAAACCTAAGTCTTTAACCAAATCATTCAGTTTGCACTGGTTTATAACGTGAGGTGTTCCTAAAACTTCAAATGGTGCATCTTCACGACTTACCTTTTTGACAGAGTGATTTCAGATACTCTGTCAAATCAGGCAAGTTTCTTCAAACAGGCGAAATTTCTTCTGTGTCAAAAATCGAAGATAGACACTGTCACACCTCGTGCGAAAAGATTCCGTTCCTGTAGCCTAGAACCCAATAACTCTGCTTTTTTTTGATAAACCTAAGTCTTTAACCAAATCATTCAGTTTGTACTGGTTTATAACGTAAGGTGTTCCTAAAACTTCAAATGGTGCATCTTCACGACTTACCTTTTTGACAGAGTGATTTCAGATACTCTGTCAAATCAGGCAAGTTTCTTCAAACAGGTAAAATTTCCTCTGTGTCAAAAATCGAAGATAGACACTGTCACACCTCGTGCGAAAAGATTCCGTTCCTGTAGCCTAAAACCCAATAACTCTGCTTTTTTTATAAACCTAAGTCTTTAACCAAATCATTCAGTTTGCACTGGTTTATAACGCGAGGTGTTCCTAAAACTTCAAATGGTGCATCTTCACGACTTGCCTTTTTGACAGAGTGATTTCAGATACTCTGTCAAATCAGGCAAGTTTCTTCAAACAGACGAAATTTCTTCTGAGTCAAAAATCCAAGATGATGAAGTGGATGGCTCACTTTGGAGAGGATGGTTCTCTCCATGGGTGATAGGACATAGGAACATAGGAACTGCAAACAGCATTTTCTCTTGCTTGCCTTTCATCCACTTTAAAAGTTCGATCTAACAAGAAATACAGCATATATTTGGTGTCCATGGCTTTTCCAGATCTCCAATTCCAAATCCAAAATAGCAGCAGTAAGCTGCTTTTACACCTTCCGTATTTTTTTCAGATGTGTCACTACATAACAACCGCACATGTAACAAAACTTATTTGGTGAATTTTACAACATCTTCTTTGATCACTTCCCATATTTTAATGCACAGAATGATGAGTAAATGATGAACTGCCGATCTTTATCTGTTTGCTATCCCAGACATGATGACTATTCCTGTTACCCCCAGAATGTCTGTAGATCCCCGAACCCGTTACGATATTATAAGTCGTCCGAAATTCCAAGAAAATCTGATACAGACAGGGTGGCGGTTGACTTTGTAGGTTCCCAGTCAGGTCACGCAGAAATGTGTGTGATTGTCAGGTGTCATTTTTTAACCCTCGCCGACCCACGGCTAAAATCCACACGTAACGCTAGATAAAATCTTGCCCTCTTGCGTTAGAACACGTGGTCGAAATTTCGGTCGAAATTTCGCTGATGAAAATCTCAGATAACGAGTTCGTTCGTAAGTGTGACAAATTGCAACCCCTAAAGGCCGATAAAAATTCAAAGAAAGAACAAAAGGTGGACAGGGTAGCGAGACGCTTGTCAAGCAACCTTCTGTTTCCCTAAATTGTTGGACGGGGCCTTTATCTTGAATCTATACGGTGAAACGTCAACACCGGTATTTGTCTTCGTGGTTCAAACAATGTTCGGAAATAGGATTACACGTGTTTTTTTCGGGGTAATTAATTGTTTTTCGCTGACAGTTACTGTGGTACCTTCTGTTATCTCAGGAATGTATGCAAACATGTGTTGTCTTTTGTCTTTGATCTACAATAGACGATAAGTCTACCTTTTGGGTTTACATAATGTTAAGAAAGGTGTTGCAACACAACATATAGAATCAGTGTTAACATACTCTCTCTTTTAACGCAAGAAGAGTGCACACGCATGCGTGCTACTTTAGTAGTCTTAAGTTTGAAGACAATTAACATAACTATTTTAAAAATTGTATTAGCTAGAAAGAACATTTGTCTATCTATCATTTTATAGAAGTAATCAAGTAAAAGTAGAAAATTAGTCAGTACATCATCTCCCACAATGACACCACATCCATCCCCTTGTCTCGACAAACACGCCCATAATTTACACCTAGATGTCGCCCCTAGATTACTCCTACATTTCTGGAAGCGTGTCTCCAGAAAATAAGATGTCATATAAAGATATTTTATGCGTTTAAGATGATACCAGGATAAGATGGCAAGCGGTAGCAAGTGTTAGATTACAGATAGTAATTAGTTTCGTTAGAAAGCACGTACTTGTGACTTATGACGCTGACAACAACGTTGTCATCGTGAAAATCCTAGAAGGCATAATAGTTGTAGCCCTTCTTAGAAGGTAGGGATGTCCCCTGTCATAATATTTCCTTATGATGTGTCCATGATTTGCTAATTAAGTAAGAAGGGTATAGTAGAAGGGTATAGTAACTTCTATTGGTATTGTACATACTAATTCTTCTCTATACATGCTCCAAGGTAAGTATGGCAAAGCGCATCCAGGATTGATGTGACTGGTCAACTTCTGTGGTCTATGCATAATAGAAATATGCAAATAATCTTCCGAAACATACGGGCAACCGTTACTTTATCAACAGACGATTGATAACTATGAAAACTGGAGCGATAAATGTCCCACCGTTCGTCGGACAAAGCTCGTCCGAATTCATTAATAATTTATAAAGCGCGCGCATCATTTTCCATTGTCTCCAAATAAATTTGATCTAGAAATTGTAAAGTCAAATGCCGCGTCATTCAAACAGCTGCCGACCACGCTGATTATTTCTGATTGGACAATATTTTCAGTCATTGTAGAAAAATGATTTTCCATAATTTCTGTCAAGTAGAAATTGTTTGGGTTTAATTGCAGAAAGACGTTTGAAAGAAATAAATCTGGTTTTATATGAAATAAAGATCGGCCTTGATGTAATAAATATTCTATTTGAAATTATTTGGAGAACGACATACGGATTTGAGTGAAAAGAATTCATCTTGAATCATAAACGTGCGGCTATTTCTACTTTATGGAAATAATTGATAACCATTTGGTGTAAAAGTATTTAGTTATTTCGAAAATTAAAATCATATGTATGAATGAGATATTTAATAGCCAAATTACTTTAGAAGGGAGTTTTTCTATCCATCTATGGAATAGGGGTGTTCCAGAGTGGACACGTGAGGACTACATGCTTTACTCCTAATTGAATTAGCATATTTAATAAGGGTAAGTACCCTGAGGTTGTTCGTTTCGGTGGTGGCGACGTCGGTATTATACGGCTCATTAAACAGATTACGGGAATAGCGGTCAATTTGGTCGAATTGAAGTGACCGAGCGTATCGAAGCGTGTACTGAGCTGAGGCACAAAGCCTGGAACCCTGTAAAGATGTCCCGGGAAACAATCCGGGAAAGTGTGCGAGACACTACGGTCGCAATTTTCGGTACATTAAGCACGGCGAGCTCGATTAAACGCTCACGAGTCTGACGGTTCTATGGGGTATAGAGTGATGTACTTTTTCAAATAACATCAATTAAACAACGGGAGATAAGTTAAATTGAAAGAAATATAGAAATATACATTTTTCTCAGGCGAAAAGTCATATTCCCCAGTCGGTATTGTTCACGAACTACCATGGTTCGTTGCAGTAGATACTCTGCCGGCGAGATGCGGCTGTAAAAAGTTGACATATCGATATTCCATGGTGCCGGGGCATGCAGTCATGCAAGCAAGTAAGCAGCGAGACCGAGGCAGGCAGGCAGATCGCTGCCGGGCTGTTGGTACGTTGCTTGCTGGGACCTGGGAGTCGATCGTGAACTTCCTAATATGGATGCGATTTGCACCGGGCGTTACCATATTGCTACCGTGCGGATGTCAATGCACATACCGATATCTATTTACGATCGTGGATATGCCACCAGATAAAGACATTCCAGACTTCCATCCGTAGCGTCCACACAACACTATACGTGTATATACAGGACGGTTTTTGCCGGTTTAAACGCCGATTTGGGAGAATTGTTGAACTGGGGATGATGATGGGTCTCCTACTATGGGTATGCGATCTTTAACACCTTTAAATCTTGCAATACGGAGATGTAATGAACACCATGAGGACGCCCTTATATGATCATATTCTCCAGACAGTAATTATTTGAAAAAACTATGTTAAAACGTCTTAGAATGTCTTAGGTTGTGAGATTGTGTGTTAGATTTTCGTGCTTTCGTTTTTTCGTTGTTGTTTCGTCGTTCTTTCGTCGCTCATTTGTCGTTCTTTGGTTGTTCCTTGGTTGTTCTTTGCTCGATCTTTGGTCGTTCTTTGACCGTTCTTTGGTCGCTTTTGGTCGTTAAAACGTTGTAGAATGTCTTAGAGTGTGTTAGATTTTTGTGCTTTCGTTTTTTCGTTGTTGTTTCGTCGTTCTTTCGTCGCTCTTTTATCGTTCTTTGGTTGTTCCTTGGTCGTTCTTTGCTCGATCTTTGGTCGTTCTTTGACCGTTCTTTGGTCGCTTTTGGTCGTTAAAACGTTGTAGAATGTCTTAGAGTGTGTTAGATTTTTGTGCTTTCGTTTTTTCGTTGTTGTTTCGTCGTTCTTTCGTCGCTCTTTTGTCGTTCTTTGGTTGTTCCTTGGTCGTTCTTTGCTCGATCTTTGGTCGTTCTTTGACCGTTCTTTGGTCGCTTTTGGTCGTTAAAACGTTGTAAAATGTCTTAGAGTGTTAGATTTTTGTGCTTTCGTTTTTTTGTTGTTGTTTCGTGGTTCTTTCGTCGTTCTTTCGTCGCTCTTTTGTCGTTCTTTGGTCGTTCTTTAGTCGTTTTTTGGTCGTTAAAACGTCTTAGAATGTCTTAGGTTGCGAGATTGTGAGTGTGTTAGATTTTCGTTGTTGTTTCGTCGTTCTTTCGTTGTTTTTCGTCATTCCTTCGTCGTTCCTTGGTCGTTATTTGGCCGCTCTTTGACCGTTATTTGACCGTTCTTTGACTGTTCTTTGGTCCTTCGTTGGTCGTTCTTTGGTGTTCTTTCGTCGTTCTTTGCTTGTCTTTGGTCGTTCTTTGGTCGCTTTTTTGGTCGTTAAAACGTCTTATTATGTCTTAGGTTGTGAGATTGTGAGTGTGTTAGATTTTCGTTGTTCTTTCATTGTTGTTTCGCCGTTCTTTCGTTGTTTTTCGTCGTTCCTTCGTCGTTCTTTGGTCGTTCTTTGACCGTTCTTTGGTCGTTCTTTGGTCGTTCTTTGGTCGTTCTTTCGTCGTTCTTTCGTCGTTCTTTCGTCGTTCTTTCGTCGTTCTTTCGTCGTTCTTTCGTCGTTCTTTTGTCGTTCTTGGACGTTTTTTGGTCGTTAAAACGTCTTGTTATGTCTTAGGTTGTGAGATTGTGAGTGTGTTAGATTTTCGTTGTTCTTTCATTGTTGTTTCGCCGTTCTTTCGTTGTTTTTCGTCGTTCCTTCGTCGTTCTTTGGTCGTTCTTTGACCGTTCTTTGGTCGTTCTTTGGTCGTTCTTTGGTCGTTCTTTCGTCGTTCTTTTGTCGTTCTTTCGTCGTACTTTCGTCGTTCTTTCGTCGTTCTTTCGTCGTTCTTTCGTCGTTCTTTCGTCGTTCTTTGGTCGTTCTTGGACGTTTTTTGGTCGTTAAAACGTCTTATTATGTCTTAGGTTGTGAGATTGTGAGTGTGTTAGATTTTCGTTGTTCTTTCATTGTTGTTTCGTCGTTCTTTCGTCGTTCCTTCGTCGTTCTTTGGTCGTTCTTTGGCCGTTCTTTGACCGTACCGTTCTTTGGTCGTTCTTTGGTCGTTCTTTCGTCGTTCTTTGATCGTTCTTTGGTCATTCTTTCGTCGTTCTTTCGTCGTTCTTTGGTCGTTCTTTGGTCGTTTTGTGGTCGTTAAAACGTCTTAGAATGTCTTAGGTTGTGAGATTGTGAGTGTGTTAGGTTTTCGTTGTTTCGTCGTTCTTTCGTTGTTTTTTTGTCGCTCCTTCGTCGTTCCTTGGTCGTTCTTTGGTCGTTCTTTGACCGTCCTTTGGTCGTTCTTTGGTCGTTCTTTCGTCGTTCTTTCGTCGTTCTTTGGTTGTTTTTGGTCGTTCTTTGGTAGTTCTTTGGTCGTTCTTTGGTTGATTTGTGGTCGTTAAAACGTCTTAGAATGTCTTAGGTTGTGAGATAGTGAGTGTGTTAGGTTTTATTTTACGTACTTTCGTTCTTTTGTCACTTTTTGTCGTTCCTTCGTCGTTCCTTGATAGTTCGTTGGTCGTTCTTTGGCCGTTCTTTAGTCGTTTTTTTTGTCGTTCTTTGGTCGTTTTGTGGTTGTTAAAACGTCTTAGAATGCCTTAGGTTGTGAGTGTGTTAGGTTTTCGTGCTTTCGTGCTTTCGTTGTTGTTTCGTCGTTCTTTGGTCGTTCTCTAACCGTTCTTTCGTCGTTTTTCATCGTTCTTTCGTTCGTTCGTTCTCTCGTTCTATACCTCTTTCGTTCTTTCTTTTCTTTCATTCTTTCTTTTCTTTCATTCTTTCTCTTCTTGCGTTCTTTCTTTTCTTGCGTTCTTTCTTTTTTTCGTTTTTTCTTTTCTTTCGTTCTTTCTTTTCTTTCGTTCTTTCTTTTCTTTCGTACTTTCTTTTCTTTCGTTCTTTCTTTTCTTTCGTTCTTTCTTTTCTTTCGTAATTTCTTTTCTTTCGTTCTTTCGTTCCTTCGTTCAACTAAAGCAAAGAATTAGGTAAATATCTTAATGAATATATTTAATTAATTTACATACCTATATCAAAGACCATTAGTTGAATTATTAATTAATAATTAATTGTAACCAAGTAACCCACTTAAAGAAAAAAATCCATATAACCATTTATGTTTCAGACAAAATAATTTGAAATTATTGTTCCATTATGTATTGTATATCACCAACAACCACTTCAAGTATGCTATATATGATATTACCAAATTAGAGATGATTTCAACTAAGAACGTCACGTCACGTGACTTCCCGCCAAGTTGCGCAGTAGACCACTTTCCATTCAGCGTGTAGATATATGGAGCTATTTATCAACGTCGTTATTTTCCCGCCGCGCAGGTGTACTGGTGGGGGAGTGACGTTCTTAGTTGAAATCATCTCTACTAATAATATTCTGGAAACAATTTCACGCCAGGTTGTTTATATTTTCGCCCCCGTCTCCTTTTATTATTTTTCGACTCCGAGAACAGTTAAGAAAGTTCCCCAAATCGAACACGGGTCAAGTGATGCGTTCGCTCGTGTGGTGAAGAGTGATGATGTGTGTTTAGTTCTCCTTTGGAATGTACTGTAATCAATCATGGTCTTGTTGGCCGGGCCCACGCCGTTGGGGGCGCTCCGTTCGCCTCAGAGACACCTACGGGGGGCCAACGCAGCCCCATCAACCAAGAAAAATTGCCAAATTTAACCGCCTAGGACAATGGTAATTATAAGAGTATTATATCCACTATAATGTTCCCTAAATGACCAAATCAATCAACAGTAGGTACTAAAGATGAAGACAAAGTAAGATTAAATGGTGTATTACATTGTAGTGTACTAGAATCCAGTTATCTAGATCCAGTTCTATGCAGTATAATAAAAAAATTCTTCAGTCTCAATAAATCTGTCAAATATTGCATTGGCTGCCGATTAACTATCACGAAATTTGTAGATGCTGAGGAAGGGTCGTTCAAGGAAGTGGGTGTGGCAGGGTGGAATTGGTAATTTAAATTAGACAGCTTACTGAACAAGTTGAACTGCCCATTAGGATTCCTAGCATTCCATACTAAATAGTGAGGTCAGACAATAGACATCCAAAGTGTTGCTTGGTGGCTGCAAGCTTTTAAATTCAAATAATTACAGATTATAAAAAAAAAACAGATTAACACATTGTATCTTCTGCTTTTCTTTAATTCGTTAGAGACTAGAGGGTGAACTTGTATCATTTAGCCATTTCCGGTTGTCAGATTGTCAACAATCCAGTCAAAATGCAATCCAGTTCATCCTCTGATAATCTAATTAATTATACCAAATCCCAGCCACATCTATTGCAGTTTTTACCCTATTGGACATAGATATTACATAAAAAAGCTGAAAAACATTTCTTTTCCAATCAAGAATGAATATGACAAAAGTGACAGGCGAATCAATGAACCATCAATCATTGATCGAACGAGGTTTTGGGGGAGTGATCCCCGTCCCCGAAAATATGGTATGCACCCCGAAGGGCGTTAGGCGCGAACCCTAGCGGCTGGTCTGCGTGATTTTAGTACGTCTGGATACGGTTCCTGTGGAGAGATGCCCACGTCACAGGTGGTCGTCTTTACAACTAGACGCGGCATTGTCCTTTGCATCATAAGGGGGCCGCTATGGCAATGATACAGTGATTAATACCAACGTAACGACTCGAAACGATGTGTACTACAGTGTTTTTTTATCGTCCGAATAGTAGGAGAGAGCGGGGCAGTTTTGAACACGGGGCAGTTAAGAACAGATAAAATAACTCACTGTTTAAATGTTCTTTGCAATGATTTCTGATTTTCACAGAACAGCAGCCATGCAAAAATAGCGGCTGCTGAGTGGTCACACTATGCTGGTTAACCCACATTTTGCATTCCAATCAACGTTGCAGCATAATTTTTCGGCCGGCGACTATTCATTATCTGATCAGTATTTTAACAACTGTATCGCTTAAAGCCCTCTTTATATATTGGGAAAATATTACCTCGCATAATATTTATAAAAGACATTTCAAAAATACATAATTTCCTGAGTTAACATTCATGCTGGTTGCTGGTGGGCTGGCTGCTGCTAAACTCACTCGCCAACTGGTAAAACAGCGCTGCTGAGTGGACACACTATGCTGTTAGCAACCAGTAGCAAATAGCACGCTAGTAAAACAGCCTAGTGTGACCATAGCATAAGATTTTTCTAAACGTATGCATTCTCAAAATAAATATGCTTCATGTCTTAGGTCCTTTATGTCAGATCTATAGAGTTCAAAAGAATTTCTTTTTATAGTAAGGTTTAGCAAAGCGACTCCAGATAACGTTGAGTTGCAACATACTGACCACAATAGCCTTCGAAATGTTGTCAAGCTAAGAATTCATTGAAATTCAGTAGTTATGGGATCTAAATCGATCTGGAATAGTAATTTTTCCCTGCTGTAATCTCCCATGAGGCATGTTAACATCATGTCGGGTAGATACCACCTCGGATAAGCGTTTGGAACACCAGCATTGAGTCTAGTTTATATCTGCTGTGTTCCCTTCAATCTATCAGGACAGTAATGGGCATTGTGACCTTTGAGGCACGTTTTCCTCGATCCATATTCATAAAACGTGTAAAGCGGAAAGGAGAAGTGCACAGGTTGAATTTTGCTGCTTACGGAAGCCAATAACTCCTCAATGTCCTGGTGGTGGCTCCTCTTTATTCGATGGTTATCTTTGGGCGACAATGGTGTGCTAATAGACCTACCAAAATGCAAACTAGTTTACCCCCGTGACACCGGTGGACAAGATAAACATCTGTTGGAGAAGCCCCTGCTTGTCTCTTGCCCGGCAAGAGGTTGATGTTGGGTCGGTTACGCCAAACCACGATTATTACAAATTTATGCGCTCTTTTCGAATTCGGAATATGTAAGCGGGTGCCGTAAATCGACGGTGTTTATTATGAGAAAGCGAGCTGCTTGAACTTTTGCTACCGAATTTCATCAATGGGACCATAACGTTCCTTGGTTTATTGTGAGAAACAATACCGGTACAGGAAATTGTAAATAAAGAGGAACGTGTAGCTTTTTCTTTGCTTTTGGAGTTTTGGTGGCGATGTGTATCGGTGGATATCGGAGTGGGAATTGGAAAATTATTCGGTAGGTCCTTAAATGATATTATAAGATGGCTGTTGTTTTTAGAGACAGCCATCAATAGAATTGACTGTTTTTGGTATACTTCATTGAGATACTTATGATTAAAGTACTGCTTCAAGCTGTGTATTTTGATGAATCGACAAAAAGCCATTATTCAGAAGGATCTTGGGGAATATCAAACTCGTTTATAAGACCTTCAACATCGTGACATACACGTAAAGATCGATGAAGACACTGTCACACCTTGTGTGACAGAAAAAATGTCGCCTGTTTGAAGAAACTTGGCTGATTGGGCACTGTCTGAAATCACTCTGTCAAATTAGGTAAGTAGTGAAAATTCACCATTTGAAGTTTTAGGAACACCTCACCTTATAAACCAGTGCGAACTGAATGATTTGGTTAAAGACTTAGGTTTATCAAAAGAAAAAGCCAAGTTATTGGGTTCTAGGCTACAGGAATGGAATCTTTGCGCACGAGGTGTGACAGTGTCTTCATTTACAAAGCGGAACGAGCCTTTTAAGGCATATTTTAAAATGGAAGGATCTTTACGTGTACGTCACAATGTTGAGGGTCTTATAAACGAGTTTGGTATTCCCCACGATTCTTCTGAATGGATTTTCTTACCGTTTTCTCAGTTTTAAGTTTAAAGTATCGCTGTACCTTAAATCTGTACCTTGTTGTATCAGAAATTTCAATCGATTCGACCGATATGACCAAACTGATATCAGTGACTTTAAATATGTCTATCAATTTACATATCTACGCGATAAACGGTTTCTATGAGATCTATTTCTATGAGATTTTGAGAAACTCAGCCAAAAGGATGGGATAATAAAGATTTAGTTTTATCGTGTGAACAATTCTCGGCAGGAAATTGAAAAAAATAGATACAGTAGCTTTTGGGCTTTCCGACCTTGTGCCGATAAGTATCTCCACAAAATATTGGAAAATTATTCCGTAGGGTCTCAGATGATATTACGTGATATATCGGCGATCTTTTTGTGGTGTAATGAAGGGTGTCATCCCCTGTCTGGACGCCTGGTAGTTTTTTTATGTCCTTCCTGGTTGAGCACATGACACATTAGAAGCTCATAGGATGTTATCAAATAGACATCGCTGGTGTTTCTACAGTACCGTACTAGGTTAAAATTGGTTTTGTGTACTTATGTTTATTACTAGGACTACAAGAAATATATAACCATCAAAAATATGCGCAAAACACAAAAAAATATATTTTATTGAAAATTGTCCAGTTAGTGGTCACAGACATTGAGAACCAGAGTGACTGTGGCTTCAAGAAATTACTTATTACTATCCCTTCAAGCATCTACAAAATTAAGTGCTTCAAATGGAATGTAATAGCAACGGGCAACGTCATTAGCATAAATCAATGTTTGTAATACTATATATATTGGCCCACCACCTGTCCAACAGGTTAAAAGCCAATCAATCAACTCTCGAAACCAAGAAACTGACAAGCGAAGAAACACTCCCAGAACAACAATCCAACTCTAATATAACACCTTAACCCATCGTCAGCACTCAGGACTCGTCGTACCAACCGCAAAAGCAAAAACCCACCACGTTCAATCAGCTGATGAAATGTAAGAATAACGAAGTTCCGAAAAATCAATTAATGGTTTTGTTTCCGCTGTTCTTATTAATGAAAATCGTTCAGGAGTCATTTTTCATCGCAAACGAATCGTATATTACACCTGCCCCGAGGTACCTATCTTAAGGGGGTTTGTTCGGCAATTTAGGGTCTCAGCAGGGGCGTTAAAATAATTACCCTTCAACGGCTGACGAGGCAAAGCATGATTGAGAATCCTACGCTAATCAAATCGTTACTGGAAGCGCGCAGGAGCTGCAGGTTTTAAATTTATTGTAAAGAAGCAAACTTTTATAATAAAAAAATTATAATTCATAACACAAGGGAACAAGGGTCCTACAACCAGAACAGTGATCACACATTTTTGTTGACCTAACATCACTTTTCAAAAAAATATTAACACAATTAACTAAATATTATAAAAAAACATAGTTCCACTTAACAAACTGAAATCACGTCTATATTGATTGCATAGCAAAGCGAGCTAAGTATCAGGGTAATTTATCACGAAGGCACCCCAAGTAAATATTGCTGGTTAATATAGGGCCATCAAAAAAGCTCCCTTCCACTCGACAATGGCCCTCCGACGTTTCGACTTCCGGAGGGCGGTCATCAGTGCTGACGTTCCTAAAGTCATCTTCCTGGTAGCCTTTTGTTGCAGCTAAAAAACGGCTATAACATATCAATAATGCGAGGATTTTCTACAGAAATAATAAAGAACGAGTTTACGGGTCATTTATCCATTACGAGCTCCAGGGCAGGCTTTAGCTTTTGTTTTTTTTTTCGCAGACTTTCTGTAATTTTGTATATTTTCTTGAAATGTTGTAAAATTTCATCACACTAATCATCACAACCTGATGTATTTGCCGTACCTTCAACGTCATGTTGTTCCTTGCTTGGATACGAAGCTTTACTGCTTGTGAGCGGCCGTTTAATTTATTCGGTAGATTAAAAAATTAAGTGCGCAGCGTGTGTCTAAACGCACCTCATTTGCTCGCGCATGCCCCCGCATATAATTAATAATGTTTAATGAACCTAAACGCCAAGACGGGCACGCAAGAAAAATTACAACCGCTTCCAATGGACCATCTTTAAAAATGAACTTAGGTTGGATAAATATCTTGGTCTTGTGTTTGTGCTGTGAATCAATTCAGGTCAAAACATTAAAAAAAGAATATTTTCCTTAGATATGTGGTTGTTTTATTTATTTCATATAAATATGTGAGATAACAAATTAAAATCATAGAATACAGTTATTGATATAAAGAGGCAAAGGAGAAACATGACAAACTCCAAATATTGGTCGAAAAGTAAAATACTAAAGACTCAAATTAAAAAAAAAATTCGAGATTTCCGCGGAAATACGCGTTTTGAGGTTCCCTGAATCCATTGCGATGATTTCTGGAAAATGTATGTATGTATGTATGTCTGGTGGCATGGGAAATGGTGTTTTTTGCGTTTCGTTTTATCTCTTGATGATGTTAATGTATAAAAATTGTGGTACCAAGTTGTAGACACAATTATTTTAAACACTGTATTTCTTCGGAAAGAGTAACGCTTGTGAAGTTTGTATGTGATCGAAGAACAAAAACAGAACAAGAAACCCGTCTATTTTATATAAGAGGATCAATATAAAGCCGCCGACGTCATAAAGGAATGTAGTTTTATAGTCCTCCCCAAAGTTATAATGTTGTTCTCTCACCCCTGATCGATTTATTGTTTTAGTGGTAGACCTGTACACCTGTCCATCTTTTACGTGGGACCGTACAAGAAACAAATTTAGTTGAAATAGTCGAAAACCGCCTTTTAAAAGAAACTTTAGCACCGACACAACTAGAAAAAAAATCTCATCTTCATAAAGAATAATTTACGACACAATAAAAAAGCGCAGGAACTAATCTGTTCTCTTTCACCGTTGATCGTTCCACTACGGTCTTCCAGTCTCTCACCTCCTATTCTATTCTTCTTTTCGTTTATTGTCGTCGTTCACGGGGTTGCCCTGGTTTTTTCTCCCACGTCTGTGCCTAATTCTAGCTCGTTATTTCGTATATATGAATCCGATTTCCGAACAAAAGTAAATATGGTTGTGGGTGTGGCCGTGGACCATGCTCTCGCCCATAAATCTGGCCCCGGAAAGTTTCAGTTTTTATTTGATTTATTGATAGTGGACGGATAATCGCGTTCCCTTACCTGGTCTACCTAGGAGTTCTTCACCTTACGGACGGACGCACGGAATTTTCTACATTAATCAACAGATGTCTCTCCGATTTTTTTTTTGAGATAGGTCAAAGTCGACCCCATTGTGTATCGTTCCATTTTTCGGAAGAATAAGCACACTCTGGCGAAAGGAGACTCGGTTTTATCAGATCGTGCTACACCAGATTAAATCGATTGAATATGTCCGAATGTTCGGCTTATATCAAACGAACTTTTGCTGGTAATTCTCGACACAATTTTATGAGTCTATTATGAAACTTGAAACACAAGAAATTTGTGGAGAAGCCTGTAAGTAAAAATATGTAATTTTAAAACATGCATCCGACACACAGAGAAAAGAAATTACTTTGAATCAAAACAACGGTTGATTTCCATATCCACGAAATAACTATCCACTTCAGTCAAGACAAAATTTTCTCGTAGAAGCGGGTTAAATGCTTGATTCAAGATAAATTTAGCTCCAATGAGTAAACTATTAAGTCATCAACTACAAAGGACTATATGTAGTTTTAAATGAAACTTTGTACTATTACTTCAAATATTTAAACATTTCGACACAATTAATATTGTTTTATTTCAACCATTGGATGGATTAAAGAGAGTAATAATTATCAGAGTAAGTAATTAGTTGTTTTGCTTGGAAAAGCAAATGTTTCAGAAAAATATATTTAGGTTTGGTTCAACACGTTCAGTGTTCTGAATAGACTATTTCAATCTCACTGCAAGTAGCTGTCATTTTAAATGAAATGCGATCAGTTATTCAAAGTAAGCAATAGTAATACAGGCTTGTGACTAAGCCTCTACACCCAAAATAGACAATTTTGACTTTGAATTGTGTTTTTTAATACTATAACAAGGCTAAAATTTTTAATCTTATATATATATATATATATATATATATATATATATATATATATATATAAGATTAAAAATTTTAGCCTTGTTATAGTATTAAAAAACACAATTCAAAGTCAAAATTGTCAAAATTCCTTCTTCAGTTTCTCAGATTGATGACAGTCCATTCTCATCCCCGGAATAGCCAGGACCCTGAAAATACACCAACTCCTTTCTGTTACCAGCTCGGACAAGGTACGAAAGAAGGACCCGTCCTTTCTTGTATTGTCGCGCGGTATACGGTCGATTATTAATGCGATATTAAATCGGCCCGATTTCACACCGTTGTACGCGTATTTGTTATTCGGTGTCCATAAATAATGGCCGCAAATGAATTCAACTGCGAGCTTGTGTGTGTGTGGAAGCTCGCGCGCGCGCGCTCGACTCTTCTTCTTCTTATAGTTCTTATCCTTCATAAGTCCCCCTGGAATTAATTTAATAAATTCACGGCGGTCAGTTCGCCGACTACCGGACAATAATTCTGTGCCAGCTCTTATTACCAGTCATCCGGGCGCGACTAAACGATATTTATAAGCGCCATAAATACCGGTGACAACGTACAGATGGCGCACGGGGTGGTTCTCTACTTGCGACTGGTCGCGACATAACTTGTGACGTTTGTTAATATTTTTTTTTTATTTATTTATTAACTCATTTGATCCGTCTAACAGACATGATGTCTTTGAGGACTTAAATATTAACTTTGTTCAGTGATAATTGGCATTTTTTTTTCAAAAAGGTATCAAATCGACATCACATCTTTAGTTACTGTGGCAACAAATTTCCTAATTCTCTTGCTGGTTTTTGCGAATATAATCTTAAATAACAGTACCATTAATCGCAGTCGCAAATTGATCAAAAAAATTGTGACATTGATGAAAATAAGGTAGTTTTTTGAGTGGTTTGAATAAAATTGTCACTTAACTTTGACTCTTATTTTTGACCTGACTTTGACTCTATTACAGGAAAAATGTACTGTACTACCCTCGGCAAGTTATTTTTAAAATTGGGCCATTTAGTTAGGATTTCAAAAAGGTACAACACTGCTCGAGTTGTTTGCCTTCAGCACGAATTCATGCTCGTCTGCATCGTCTGCATCCTTTTAAAAAATGATCGTTTGATAAAACGTGCGTAGCGAGTTGCATTGATCTCTTCTGCTGCTTGAGTGGCGCAGCTCGGAGATATTTTGAATAGCATTGGAATAAACTTTTCTTTTTTTGCAGCCTCAGTAAAAAAATCGATTGGTTTTAAGTCTGGAGATTGGGCTGGCCACAAAATTGCACCCACCACCCTCTCTCCTGGAATCAGCTTGACGTTAAGTTTCGAGATACTTGTATATATATATATATATATATATATATATATATATATATATATATATATATATATATATATATATATATATATATATATATATATATATATATATATATATATATATATATATATATATATATATATATATATAATATATATATAACATATATATATTAAAGTGATAAATGTGGTTTGTATTAATAATTACCGGCTATTATTAATAATAACCGCATCATTTGGTCAATGTGATTAGAAACACTTAAATAATCACATGGACCGGCTATTATTAATAATTTCCTAACGGGCACGGTAAAAGTGATAAAAATGTTACTTTTTGCAAAAGATCTTTTGTATACAGTCTTCAAAGAAGTTAGCTAAGTTATTTTGATTACTGTGTAAGCTATTATATTTATTTACTGGACGCAAATCATCAGTACGGCTACCCCAATGACCAAAATTACGAATAATACAAAACATTGATAACACAGAATACTTTTTTTGTCTCCCTTGTACTTTAGAAACTACTGGATATAATTGGTAATAATATTTGGTATACACCCAAGGAACGGGTCAATGACTAAAACAGAAAAAAGGACAGTTTATACAGAGTGTTCAAAACAGTTAACCATTTTATTATCAATAACACCCATTTTTATATTTAATGCATGTGGGTAGTTTGTTGTAAATGTACAATTACAATTTATTAAGTAAATTCTCAAATCCTAATTATCTTGAAATGTTGCGCATTTAATAATAATTTTATCAATATTGTATTTTCATGCAAATATGTACATGCAAGAACTAGACTAGTTTACATAGATGTTTTTACATAAATTGCACCGCACAAATGATGCAAACATTTTTGTATGGTTCTGTTCCTAACACGGTATTTTTACTTTTGGTGTTTGACAATAATTTTATAAATAAAAGATTAAACATGGTAACAACTTGCCTCAATCTCCCTACATTAGTGTGTCCATTACCTATACCTACCCTAAGTATATATAATATCTCACAGATATATTTATTATAAAAGTGTTTATCACCAACAAAAAATACAAAAAAGCAAAAGAAAATGACGTCCTATTGTTACAAACGCTATTTCGTTTTATTTTTATAATATAAATGGTGTCATTGTTGTACTACCACAAAAAATAAAGGTCTAGAAGGACTTTTGTATTCAAAATTAAATATAAAACATTTTTTAAAGTTTTGTATTAAAAAGATAATAAATAATAAGTTATAAATAAAAATATTTTTTTGCCACGAATTGCAAAATGCAGAAGCACTACGTACGTTTGCACTGGTAAAATAATACAAACCGAGTTTCTAATTAATTACTTACTTTACTTTTAAGAATTGCGCAAATAAGCATGACCCAAAGAGTTACACACTCGTGCATGCAATTAGTGTGGATTGGCATTTTTTAGTCTCGTTTTGATAATCTTTCTTATTTTAGTCATGAGTAGTAACTAAATAAGTTAGTCAGGCCTAACGTCACTAAAGGCCCAACACTGAAAACCCAGTGAATAGATTCGTTGTGTGGCGATTATGTAGATACTAACAGAATTTCAAATCTGAGGCTCTATTATATTGTAGTATCACCTTAATGCAATATCGAACTGAAATATATCACATTGACCGCAGCATGCTGGAAATTATTAATAATAGCCGGTTCATGTGATAAATTCTTCACTTTAACCTAGCCACTTGGCTATTATTAAGAATAACCGGTAATTATTAATAATAACCTATTTATCATTATGACCGTAACATATATATTATATATATATATATATATATATATATATATATATATATATATATATAGAACATCACAACAAAATATTAAAATTCAAATTAGTAACTACTAAATATTAGCACGTACCATTTACCCCCACTTACTATTTAACCCTCTCAAAGGCACCCCATTATCATACCAGCTTATCTAATGAACACCTACCCTCTGATCTAAAATCTGCATACGCTGCAATAGAAAAAAAAATATTTACCAACAGATCGTTTGTTCCCATACGAACAAAAAGCGCAATAATATTTATTACGTAACAGGGCGATACAGTAGCCGGTTGCGGAAACATTTACAAATGAGGCACGCGTCACGTGATCCACCCCTAGCGAAAGTGAATTAAGCGACAAACGTTGGGGTCATTCTTTTATTCGACCGTTTTCGGCGCGTTATTAATGACGGCCGGTTTTATTTGTGCTCAATCCCGTCATCACTCAAACATCCCTGATTTGTACGACCCTTACAACTCGCAAGGAAACAATTGCCTAACGCAATTAGAAATGGTAACACGAAGCTGGCATGCGGGATGAATTTTATGGGTGATGATTTCGATGATGATAATATTTTTGGATATTTGTGGGAAAATAGTCTAAACCATCTTTAATACTGGACTTTGAATGCCATATTTGTTTTTTGTCTACAGCTAAACTGGTCAACTCTAACCTTTAAAACTTGGATAATGACATAAAGCAAAAGCGAGTTTAAAGTTTAATGGCACATTAGATGTTTTTTATTGAACATACGATATAACTGCGTCTATTAATTATCTATTTATTAAAAGAATTTCTATATTTAACTCCCGTATCAGAACTGCAAGTGGACGATTGGATTAATTTGCATCTCGTGCTGCACAGATCGAGATCCAACTCAATTAATGTCCCTGCTAACCTCGCGTCGGCGAAATTAATATAATCTTTTAAGTGGTCTGCATCAAATTTGAAATGTCCCATCTCATAGCGCGAGTTACAAAACCGGACACATCATCGGACCCTAACTGACCGGTACAGCTTAATATATCTATAAAATGTCCGAAAACCATTGCGCTCTTCACCGGAACAATTCCAACTAAAAACAAAGTTGTGACAGCCACTCGCTACCGGCCTTCATTCTGATGTCCGTCGTGTCCAGAGGCGGTCCGCTACATTTCTAAAATGCAAATGAAATGCATATGAATCAATTAGCCGGACCCTAATTAATATGTATAGAAGCCGTTCAGCGATGGTGATGTTTTATACGATTTATATCACTTCGTTTATTCGGACGATCATTATGAACAAATTTGGAGCTCCAATAATTCAATATATATATATATATATATATACATATATATATATATATATATATATATATATATATATATATATATATATATATATATATATATATATATATATATATTACTTTTTAAAATGTTGTAATGTAATGAACACTAGTCTTTGGTTGATTGGTTGATAGGAAGCACCTATTTGCTGTAATACAAGCGACCCTCTCAGTTGAGGCTGACATAAACAAAACGGAGCCATTAATCCGATAATGTCAGTGGCAGTCAACGTTTTGTCATGTTTTGTGGCGCGGGGCACTAAGCACTGGCACAGTGGGGCCCCACCATCACTGCCAGAAGTACAAATCACCCTATCTCCTGATTAATTCATTTATTTATCTTGCAGGTCCACAGTCATTGCTCCTAATGGGACCTCTACCTTCGCTTTGAACACCAGAAGCCGCAACCGTCTGCGCAATCCTTCACCCTGACAAACTGGAAGAGCACTAATCATAAGAAAATTAATATGGACTATATACGAAGAGATTATGATCTGTTTGGTTGTAGGAAAATTGAGTCTTGAAGATTTATTTCGTCTTAATTACTACTATATGTTAATTTTCTTTATATGGTTTTGAAAAAATTGATTTCAATTAAAATACTGTATTTTCTAATAATTTTCCTTTGAATCTGGCTGGACAAAAATGTAACCAAGTTTAACCAAAACTTGTAGAGATAATTATTTCAAAAATTGTATTGTCTAGGAAGAATTTCCAAGAAATTTCCAACCTAATCTATATACAGCTTCTGAATTATTCAATAAATAAACGAATCTGTCAAATTAAATTAAAAAATTATTCAAATGCAATAGCAGAAAACGTTTAGGCCGCTCATTTCACGTAAACGACCTTGTCAATGCTGCGTTGTAACATAAATATTATGAATATTTCTACGTATTTTCAAATATCACTCTTGATATTGAATGAATTAAATTGAAACTAATCTAATGAATCTATGTATAAAACCAGTGACATTTTAGTGGCGTCTTTGTTATGTAACGTTTAGGCTCATGCCTACACCGTCCAAGTAACAATTTTTATTTCAACATTGCAATATTTATGTAATAATCTTAGCGAATTGAATATTTGTGGTTACTGTCTGTATGGTTAAAGATCATTAACAACAAATGAAAATATATGTATTATGCAGGATTGTTGTACTTTTTGACTAATGATATGGCATGCCATAAAATAAATCCGATGGCTAAATTTAAATAGCAAAAAAACGACACAAAGATAATGATGGTCATTTGAATAGATATAATTAGTTTAACAAATTATTTTTAGGATCATTCAGGAATGGTCGTAAACCGGAGCTGTTAATATACAGGGTCGTTCTACTATTTTATTTGACATGTTTACTTGCATCTTCAGGACTTGGAAGAGAATTCTCTTCGTAGCTGTCTTACTGTTACGTCCTGAAGATGCCTCTTGCAACAGACTGCGAAACGTTAACTACTTTATCGTCGTTGACGCGGTTTTCTCCCGGAAATCTAGAACTTAGTGATTCGGACCGCGGAAGTCTCCAATCTAAATATTTACTGTTTTATTCACTAAAATATCTATTTAATTGTTTTAAGAAATGTTTAGTGGACATTCTTTTACCATTTTCCAAAAGTAATAATCAGAAATACATACATAGAGATATAGGTCGTTTTAGAGAAATTGGCATTTTATTGTATTTGATTTAAAAATAAACACACATATGGTAAGAATGTCGTGATGATTGTAAGTATTCCAAAAAAATATATATAATCCCATTTAAAATTCAAAAAAATTATGTCATAGAATTAAAAACTCTTCATTAAGTATATGATTTGAATTAATTAATTACGTACACACGGAAAATTGGTCACAATCTTGGTCACCCGGTATGGTATGAAATTAAATATCAGACAGATAAAATCATGTAAATGAAATCAAGATACCAGACTCACAGATGAGCGTTACGACATTAATTGGCTTGTATCCTTGCCATTGGAATTAAGTATAAAAGACTGTCGCTGCCTAAAAAGGAGATTAGTTAGTTACTGGTATCCTCTCGTAATGGTACGTAAAAAGTGTAAACAATTTTTGTGGGTTCAGTGTAACAATCTACGATCTCAGTGTGTCTTAGAATTCGCTATCGGGACTATAAAGATTTACAACTTGCAGCGTGACTGCAACTCGACGTTTTGCATTTTTGTGGTGATATGTTGTGCATTCAACACAACCACAAGTTTTTTAATGTTGATTCATTTATTCAAATACGAAGGTCAAACTTCGAAGTAAAAATCTTTAGGAAATATAAAATAGTCGATATCGATATCCTCCTAATATACCTTGAAAGTTAATTTATTCTTCTGTGTTTTAGTATACGGCACTGATTTTGGTCGTCGGAATACCAGCTATTTTGGGTGGAGGATACGAATACGACAAACCATGTATCCCGTTTACGGACAATGTGGACAAGAATTACATAACTTCTAATGAATACTTACCGCCAATTGGACCTTGTAGGTCAACAACCACGGAAACGTCACCTGCAACAGCGCCGACACCGACAACAACCATAAGAACGACACCTACAACTACAACTACAGAAAAGGCAACGCCAAGAACGGCACCTCCTTACACGTATCTACCACCAATAACACAAAAAATAATTACAACTCAAAGAACAACTACAGAAAGAGTAACTCCACCAACGACAACTACTACAGAAAGAGCAACGCCAAGAACAGCACCTCCTTACACGTATCTACCACCAATAACACAAAAAATAATTACAACTCAAAGAACAACTACAGAAAGGGTTACTCCGACAACGACAGCTACAACAACAACTACAGAAAGGGTAACACCAAAAACAGTACCTCCCTACAGGTATCTACCACCAATACCACTAAAAATAATTACAACTCGAAGAACAACTACAGAAAGAGTAACGCCGACAACGACAGCTACTACAACAACTACAGCTACAACAACCACTACAGAAAGGGCAACGCCAAGAACAGTACCTCCCTACACGTATCTACCACCAATAACACCAAAAATAATTACTACTCAAAGAACAACTACAGAAAGGGCAACTCCGATAACGACAACTACAATAACAACTACAGAAAGAGCAACACCAAGAACGGCACCTCCGTACACGTATCTACCACCGAGAACACCAAAAATAATTACAACTCAAAGAACAACTACAGAAAGAGTGACTCCAACAACGACAGCTACAACAACGACAGCTACAACAACAACTACAGAAAGAGCAACACCTAGAACAGCACCTGCCTACACGTATCTACCACCAATAACACCAAAAATAATTACAACTCAAATAACAACTACAGAAAGAGTAACTCCGACAACGACAGCTACAACAACAACCACACCTACAACAACTACTACAGAAAGAGCAACATCAAAAACAGTACCTCCCTATACGTATCTCCCACCAATAACACCAAAAATAATTACAACTCAAAGAACAACTACAGAAAGAGTAACTCCGACAACGACAGCTACAACAACAACCACACCTACAACAACTACTACAGAAAGAGCAACACCAAAAACAGTACCTCCCTACACGTATCTACCACCAATAACACCAAAAATAATTACAACACAAAGAACAACTACAGAAAGAGTAACTCCAACAACGACAGCTACAACAACAACCACACCTACAACAACTACTACAGAAAGAGCAACATCAAAAACAGTACCTCCCTACACGTATCTCCCACCAATAACACCAAAAATAATTACAACTCAAAGAACAACTACAGAAAGAGTAACTCCGACAACGACAGCTACAACAACAACCACACCTACAACAACTACTACAGAAAGAGCAACATCAAAAACAGTACCTCCCTACACGTATCTACCACCAATAACACCAAAAATAATTACAACTCAAAGAACAACTACAGAAAGAGTACCTCCAACAACGACAGCTACAACAACAACCACACCTACAACAACTACTACAGAAAGAGCAACATCAAAAACAGTACCTCCCTACACGTATCTCCCACCAATAACACCAAAAATAATTACAACTCAAAGAACAACTACAGAAAGAGTAACTCCGACAACGACAGCTACAACAACAACCACACCTACAACAACTACTACAGAAAGAGCAACATCAAAAACAGTACCTCCCTACACGTATCTCCCACCACTAACACCAAAAATAATTACAACTCAAAGAACAACTACAGAAAGAGTAACTCCGACAACGACAGCTACAACAACAACCACACCTACTACAGAAAGAGCAACATCAAAAACAGTACCTCCCTACACGTATCTCCCACCAATAACACCAAAAATAATTACAACTCAAAGAGCAACTACAGAAAGAGTAACTCCGACAACGACAGCTACAACAACAACCACACCTACAACAACTACTACAGATAGAGCAACACCAAAAACAGTACCTCCCTACACGTATCTACCACCAATAACACCAAAAATAATTACAACTCAAAGAACAACTACAGAAAGAGTAACTCCGACAACGACAGCTACAACAACAACCACACCTACAACAACTACTACAGAAAGAGCAACATCAAAAACAGTACCTCCCTACACATATCTACCACCAATAACACAAAAAATAATTACAACTCAAAAAGCAACTACAGAAAGGGTAACTCCGACAACGACAACTACAACAACAACTACAGAAAGAGCCACACCAAGAACAGACACGTATATACCACCAACAACGCAAAAAATAATTACAACTCAAAAAGCAACTACCGAAAAAACAACACCAAGGGTTGATTATGTTCCCCTGTACAAGTACAGTAGAAACAATGATACAATAGTGCATATAAAAATATCTCAGAATGTTGTTTCTTTTACAAGCAAAACTGGGCCACTATATCTTCCGCCATGTAGCATATCAGTTGATGATAATGGAGATGGTAGTGATAACCACAGTCGTTGTGGAACTGTGCCAACAACACCAATAACAAGAGCTACCACGACAGAATCAGCGTTGTTTTTACTACCTAAGCGAAATGAGGATGTTGAGAATAGTATCGCCAGTAATTCTATATTAAATAGTAATTTAGAACCGCCTCTTCCGTACATTTTGCTTCGATAAGTCTTAAAATAGAAATTAGGAAAATATTAATAAAAATGTAAAAAAAACTGAAAAAATAAAAGATCTTTTATTTCTGTTTTTTATTACACATTTTAAGCAGGAGAATTGAGGAAAAACAAAACAAAGTATTTTCAAAAACAACACAGAACAAATTGTCCTTATCTCGAGCATAACCGAAAGCCCATTTACTTTTTAATCTGTCGATAAAGTCCGAATACATCCGGCGAACCGGAAATAATCCGGGCAGGGACGCACGTGGCGCCATCATTAGCAGGCGTGAGAAGAGGCAACTAATAGCCTGGACGGCCGTCCGCGATCTGCCGTTTATTGCAGCAGATAGTTCCGCAGGCAAAGGCGACGGCGTCGGAGGAAAAAAATCGAGAGGAGTCACGTCGACGGGCGTCGGACGCGCGGACGCCGAAATGGGGTTGTTTTGATTTATTGAAGCCGGTTCCTCCTTTAACGGAGGGTACTAGCTTTTTGTCCGCTCCTTTTGTAACCGTTTATTATTGTCCGTTAATTTATGTGGAGGATCGTATCTTTATTATTTTCGAAGGACAACAACAATGTAGGACGACTATATATACATAACTATCGTGGAATAATGTTGGTTATAGCCTTATAGCTGATGCTTTATTGTTAGACAAAAGTAGTTGATGGTCTATTAGCTCTGTTTTTCTAGGGATCGTGATCAAAGTTTGGAACATCTCTTGGTACCAAATTTTTGATTAAAAACTCACACATTTCTCCTTTGAAGCGACAAAATTTTGTTTCCAAATTAAGCTATGTTCGACAGCTTTAAATGTTCTTATGAGTTCTTTTAAGAATATGGTGTTCTGCATTGACAAATTATATATATTCTAATAAAAAGAACTATTATTGCATTGAATTTAGATCACATATGAACGGCGACAGTTTTTAGATACGCATTATGAGGGATTTTATCACACATTCTCCAGTCACAACGTTAACAATTCAATGCGATATTGGTTAATTCCTAGAGGTTAGCAGTCTTGTGGGTGTTATACGGGGTTGTCGGGCTTTGATATACGCTTGATTGTGTTGTGCCTTATCCTTATCAGTTATCACATGTGATAATGGACAGTTGTGGATGATTTTTTAAAAATCAATCTCATTAGATCATCTGATACCGATATTTGACAGTAAGTATATCCGTATAACTACTTTTTATAAAAATGTTAATACACTATGTGCACTCTATATTTTCCAGGCAATAAAATAACTGTGGAAAACATAAGATAACTTACAGAGGAAGAAGTAAAAGAACTTATTCCTATTGGAGATCGAAGTGCTTTGAAGCTATTAGACTTTGAAGCATCTGAGGTGAGAAATCGTATATATCTATCATTTGTATGTACATATTATATTTCACTACAGGTGCAAATGATGCATTACTAAAGTACCAAATGATGCATTACTAAAGTACCTACAGTACTGCATACAATGGGCCAAGGTGTTTTTACAGCATGGTCCAAAGTAAGAGATGCAAATCGATGACAACCAATTCACCAGGCGTATTATTTAATTATTATATGTATTTAACACTTTGAATTGTATCAAATAACATTTAATTCTTTTATATTTTCGAATGTATTTTGTATTTATTTTGAACATATTTTTTATTTTTATAATAAATTACTGTATTTGTATACACAAACTTTTTTTTACCCCTTTGCAGCAGCGGTAGATAGTTTGAATAAAACAAAATTATTCACTTCAAATGAATATATTATGTTGAATGTAAATTACTATTGCTTACTTTGAATAACTGATCGCATTTCAATTAAAATGGCAATTACTTGCAGTGAGAATGAAATATTCAGAACACAGAAGGTGTTGAACCAAACCTAAACACTTTTTTCCTGAACATTTGCTTTATCCAAACAAAATAACCAATTACGTACTTCTTAAATCTTATAATTCTCTTTAATCCATCCAATGGTTGAAATAAAACAATATTAATTTGGTCGAAATGTTTAAATATTTGAAGTAATACTACAAAGTTTCATTCAAAACTACATATAGTCCTTTGTGGTTGATAACTGTTTGGTGTGACTTAATAATTTACCCATTGCAACTAAATTTTTCTTGAATCAAGCACTTAACCCGCTTCTACTGAAACATTTTTGTCTTGGCTGAAGTGGATAGTTATTTCGTGGATATGGAAATCAACCGTTGTTTTGATTCAAGGTAATTTGACTTGAACTGAACGTTCTTTTCTCTATGTGCAATTATTTCTACAAAACATGGACCTTAAGTATGAACACCCTCATAATAAAATTTAATCTCTGTTAATCTACTCCCACCATCACTCACTGGATGTCAATCAGTGCAGAAGGGCTTAATCAGTCGCATAATAGGGCGCAATCCTGCGCAATACTTCCTAATCAGTCAATAATATCGGAAAGTAATTTACGCAATCACCAAGCGAGCTGTCAACGGCACGTGCTTTTGTTTGTCCGTTTCACAGTTGACTTACCCTCAAACCTGTACACGTGCCTTTAGAAAACTTCCAAACCCTTCGATATTGAAGTTTGACGTACGAAGTTTCTTTATATCCTAGATGTATAGACCGTAGAAGGTTTTCACACAGAGATACAACAAGAATATCTTTGAGTGAAGAATATCACTTGTTTCTATATCCGCAGAAAGACCATTTGGTTGGTTCAAGTAAAATACAAAATTCTTAGAGTAAGAATATGATTTTCTTGATATTCCAAGTATTACGTTTTCTCGTTTTAAGTATGAAGAAACTGCTTGAAAGGAATTACGTCTGTTTTAAGCGATACGTACGTATACTCTTGGGCTAAGAAACTGTTTGTTGTTGATGCATGTGTATTTTTCACCCAACAAAATATTGTTGTTGATGTAAAACGAACGTCTTACTATTTTTATATGTAGAAGAATAACATTTTCTTCGTCAGAGCAAAATATACTCAACATAAACATACTAAACTCTTATACCGGAAGAATAACTAGCCCTTGAAATGACTATATGTATAGTGAAATTCTTATTATAATAAAATACTATTTGGATAGCAAAAATATCCTCCTCATGCTACACTATTTTGTCTTGATATCCAAGAATAGAGTTCTTTCTGTGTAGGTTATTCCACTACAATCCTGGTTTTCCTCATAATCCTTGTAAGTCACCCATGAAATAAAACACTTATGCATAGATGTAAACAAACAATATACGAACACTCAATATCAAACTTATATAGCGGTAATATGTGGCAAAAGACGCGAGAAAATGTTAGCGCCATCTGTAAAGTAATTGCACAACTTTCTATATGTCTCTCAGAGTAAGAATCTTGGGTCAAGAAACTGTTTTTTCGTTGAAGCATATATATTTTTCGTACAACGAAATATTTATGTTGTTGTAAGACGAACGTCTACTTTTTTATTGAAGAATTACTTTTTCTTCGTCACAGAAAAATATACTTAACATAAACATACTAAATTCTTAAGTCGTAAGAAATTCTTATTAGAATAAAATATTATTTGGACTGAAAAAGAGTGGTCTACCCTAAACTTAGGTGGAATGGATTCTTATTAGTTCTGGACACAATACTGCACTATTTTTTGCCACAATTGTGAATAAACGAACCATTATGTCGGATCTAACGGACCACTGACTGCACCATCCAAATATTAATGACCTCCCAATCAAAAGTATAAATAGCGATTTCCATTCGGTTTTTCTGGTCGTTTCGTGTGTCCACGAGAGAGAGAGCTCGCGTTTGCGACCCGATTGGGATTCAGTCCGTGGGGCTGGCTATTGTCTCTGACACACAAAAGAAAGGTAAAGTATAAATATGCGTGGACCGGCCGAAAACCCGCTATATACGCGGTGGCGGCGGCGGCCCTTTTTTGCGCGCGTCCGGCGATGCACGTGTTCGGAAACATATTAAACGAGTGGAATGCGATTCGTACAATTTTCAGATATCTTGTCCGTTAAAGGCGCACCCAGGACAATCGGTCGCTCGCTCCAACCTCGACGCATCTTCAAAAATGGAACGAGATGAGTTATTACTGCTTGAGCGATTTCTATAATTGACGAGCATTTCGATTTTTTTTTGCATCGGCGTACGGCGTACGCCGGAAAAGCTAAATTACTGGCCTCTTTTTAAAAACACTCGACATCAATTCGTTTGAAGATACTGATTTATTAATATACAAGGTGTCCTGCAATCTGCGGACATAAATATAGAGGAGGAAAATAATATATACTTTTTTTCGTAAAATGAAACATTAAACATAAAACTATT
Organism: Aphodius granarius; assembly: GCA_963971325.1. Taxonomy (NCBI): domain Eukaryota; kingdom Metazoa; phylum Arthropoda; class Insecta; order Coleoptera; family Scarabaeidae; genus Aphodius; species Aphodius granarius. Next base: position 3,466,013 of record OZ020225.1, read on the forward strand.
TAACAAGTTTGGATGATATAGTCGAAAATTGCAGATATATATGTTACGGTCATAGTGATAAATAGGTTATTATTAATAATTACCGGTTATTATTAATAATAGCCAAGTGGCTAGGTTAAAGTGAAGAATTTATCACATGAACCGGCTATTATTAATAATTTCCAGCATGCTGTGGTCAATGTGATATATTTCAGTTCGATATTGCATTAAGGTGATGCTACAATATAATAGAGCCTCAGATTTGAAATTCTGTTAGTATCTACATAATCGCCACACAACGAATCTATTCACTGGGTTTTCAGTGTTGGGCCTTTAGTGACGTTAGTCCTGACTAACTTATTTAGTTACTACTCATGACTAAAATAAGGAAGATTATCAAAACGAGACTAAAAAATGCCAATCCACACTAATTGCATGCACGAGTGTGTAACTCTTTGGGTCATGCTTATTTGCGCAATTCTTAAAAACACAGTAAGTAATAAATTAGAAACTCGGTTTGTATTATTTTACCAGTGCAAACGTACGTAGTGCTTCTGCATTTTGCAATTCGTGGCAAAAAAATATTTTTATTTGTAACTTTATTATCTTTTTAATACAAAACTTTAAAAAATGTTTTATATTTAATTTTGAATACTAAAGTCCTTCTAGACCTTTATTTTTTGCGGTAGTACAACAATGACACCATTTATATTGATAAAGTTTGTAACAATAGGACGTCATCTTCTTTTGTTTTTTTTGTATTTTTTATTGGTGATAAACACTTTTATAATAAATATATCTGTGAGATATTAGATATACTTAGGGTAGGTATAGGTAATGGACATACTAATGTAGGGAAGATTGAGGCATGTTGTTACCATGTTCAATCTTTTATTTATAAAATTATTGTCAAACACCAAAAGTAAAAATACCGTGTTAGGAACAGAACCATACAAAAATGTTTGCATCATTTGTGCGGTGCAATTTATGTAAAAACATCTATGTAAACTAGTCTAGTCCTTGCATGTACATATTTGCATGAAAATACAATATTGATAAAATTATTATTAAATGCGCAACATTTCAAGATAATTAGGATCTGAGAATTTACTTAATAAATTGTAATTGTACATTTACAACAAACTACCCACATGTATTAAATATAAAAATGGGTGTTATTGATAATAAAATGGTTAACTTTTTTGTACACTCTGTATAAACTGTTCTTTTTTATGTTTTCGTCATTGAGTCGTCCTTGGGTGTATACCAAATATCAGTATCAATTATATCCAGTAGTTTCTAAAGTACAAGGGAGACAAAAAAATCATTCTGTATTATCAATGTTTTGTATTATTCGTAATTTTGGTCATTGGGGTAGCCGTACTGATTATTTGCGTCGAGTAAATAAATATAATAGCTTACATAGTAATCAAAATAACTGAGCTAACTTCTTTGAAGACTGTATACAAAAGATCTTTTGTAAAAAGTAACATTTTTATCACTTTTACCGTGCCCGTTAGGAAATTATTAATAATAGCCGGTCCATGTGATTATTTAAGTGTTTCTAATCACATTGAACAAATGATGCGGTTATTATTAATAATAGCCGGTAATTATTAATACAAACCACATTTATCACTTTAACCGTAACATATATATCCAAGACTAAAGTTCTCTCTGTGATAGAAACATAAAAAAACGTTCTCTTTCTAATTACCGAAAACTTACTGCATTAATTTACCATCACGCATGGGAAAATCAACTCGTACAAGCAAAATTGAATAAAGCCGTAATCCAAAAGTCAAAACTCACAAACATAAACCCCCAAAAAGTCATAACTTGGCCCCACCTGCGCTGCGGCACAATTTCTTCTCGCCTCGCCTCGCTCGCATTCGTGATTACGCTCGAATTTATGGAGTTATTAATTCGTTCATTAGACAGGACGAATGTGAGACAAGGCGACGGTGGACGTCCGCCATCGTCCCCGCTGTTAATCCGCCACAGGACGGTCGTGAATTATTCGGGCCCTTGTCTTCGTGGACCACGTGTCAAATTCCACAATTTCAGATGTTTAGCCGGAGTCGGGCATAGGTAAACAAAAGAATGCGGGATGTGTGACGGGCCCCCCGTCGGGGGGTCCGCGGGAAGCGTCTCCGAAGGGGCCCGGTCGCGGGCGGAGCACCCCGCTGCGGTACCCCCATAAACAATGCCGTAAACACCGCGATCCAGGATCGGACCCACTGGGACCGTCCATTTTTTAACTAATATAACTGTTTGCCGGTTGTTTATTTTGGGTTTTATGTGTTCGTCGGCCTTTCTTTTTCTCTTCTTCGTCTTGGTTTCCTCTACAGCGCCTCTGGAGGACCCCATTTTCATTATTTCGGTCCTATTTCATATTTTATTGCGTCGTATTTGACCTAAAACCGGTCCAAGGGCGGTACCAGAATTCTCGATATTCTGACGGGATAGAATTGAGTGCAGTGTGATAAAAAGTTGTTGGTGGAGGCGCCGTTGGTGGTAATATTTGTAGTAGCACAAAATTTGTGGCAACTAGTGTTGTAAAAGTAAAGGTTTTAGAACATTTTGCGTCTATCACTCTATGAATTGGGACAGTTAGTTCTTCTTGGCAACGAGACAAATTTTTATTTTAGAGAAAACTTAAAATGTATCCGAAAAGACCAAACATTGTTAATATTTAGTCTGAGAGAGGGATATTTAGTCTCAGATTCTTGGACATGAAAACCTAGAAAAGCGTGAAAAAGCGGTAAAACTGTCCACCGTTAGTGGTACGGGAGCGTTGTCTGTCAACAGGGTGGATTGCGCGAGCGTAGTACCCTTCGCGAGGGCAAAACAAACGAGCCATGAACAAAGACGCGATGCCATCTGGAGTGGCTGATGGCCCTTGAGTCCGCTGAAGAATTGCGGGCCGCTCCCGAATCTGACTTGCAGATGAGCGAGTCCCGGTGAATGATTCACACTTCTGACGAGGCCTTCCACTCCATTGACTCGCGGAGGGTCTACGCCGGACAGAAATTGATGGATGGACTCCCACCACTCTGTCAATACATCCGCAAATTGTACGCTTTCCTGGATAAAAGAGAGGAGAGAATTTTTGGGCTTTAAGGGTGCTGAAGAACCACCTCGATGTAAATAATGGGCCAATGGATCAATATTTGGTCAAGCCCAATGAGTATGGAAAATATAAGCGATGTTTTATTTTGTCCAACTTCTCAATTGCTGACTAATTAATGGAATTATTACTTATTATAACTAAATAATCACACTACAGAAAGAATCTTGTTTTTAATTCCTATCTAGTATAAAAGATGTACAGTATTAATTAAAGGCAAAAGAAAAACAAAATTACTTGTGTCCTCAAGTGCTCAAGGAATCTACCTACCACTCAATGTCTTATCGTATACAGGATGTTGTATGTATGCTGTAGTAAACGCGTTTTCCTGTACATAATGTGTAAGTGAGATAGATGGGGAAAGTAAATTCTCGCGGTATGAACCGTTTATTGTTTTTAACTGGTCGTTTAACATAAATCAGTGTGGACAGTTTATTGGTGTTTTAGATTGTTTATCGCCCAGTAAAACGACGATAATCGATTCATTGCAATCCCGATTTATGGTCGGTTTTATTATGCGATATAATTGTTTATTACAAGCTGATTGTGTGTTCTATTTCATACTGTACAAGGCTTTTTCAACAATTTTATGTAAACAAATACTATACCAATTAAAAATTACCTGTTATTATTTATTGCTATAACAATCACTAAGCTTTTATTTATATGTACTTTTTCTTTAGTTTAGTGTTATTTATAATTTGGTGTAAAATTCTTATATATAGAAAGTAACATTGATCTGTAAATTGGTATACATATTTAAAGTCGCTGGAGGATGAGCTGGTATCAGTTGGGTCAAAGTCGGTTGAATCAATAAGAAAATGCATGTAACATTTGCCACTTTTGGTTGTCAGATTGTCACTAGAAACAATTCAGCTCGTCCCCTGGTAATTCTAAATGTAAACCAATGGTTCAGCCCAATCCACACTGGTCGCAATGCCTGATCTAGCTGTGCAAAACTCGTATTAAAAAAAAAACTCAGTTTTAATGCGAAATATCACATTTATTAGCATTAAATATTAAATTACTACTAATATTGAGTTTTAAACAGACATATACAGGGTGTTCAAATAGTGCGATATCGGGAGATACATTTTCTTGAAGATAGTATTAAATAAATTAAATTTTCTTACATCTGGATAGCGAAAGTAGTCACCTTAAAATTATTTTTCTCTTTACAGGCTGGTCCATAAAATATGTGGTACATTTTAGAGTAATGACAACAAAAATTGTATAAATCAATTTTCCTAGCTCTCATATTCATATTGTTCATCATGTAAGATAATGTCTTCGCCAGTAACATCAACAGATGTGTCCAGCAGAAGACTGTTAACGTTTTAATCAAAAGCGTTATCCTTATAAGAGTGAGTACCTATTGCTTTTTGAAATTGAAGATATTAAAGAGTCAGAAGTATATAAAAGAGTATTTATTCTATTTTTTGCAGTTTTTGTCTAACCACATCGTTTCTTGGGACAAAAATGGTTTTAATGAGCTGATGATGACAGTCAAACAATTTTTTTTTAAAACCTGCTATTAAAATTGTTAATTTTTAGTTTTATCTCCGCTTTTTCGTCAGCACTGTATACTTTTCCCCCAAATTTATCGATAACGTATGAGGATACCGCTGATTTTTTGTCGCTTATACTGTTTTCTTTCTGCCACACATCAAACAGCACTCGCCGGTATGCGATCACAGCATCAAAATATTATAGTAGCATCATTATATGTAAGTTTCTGCAGCAAATTTCAGTTGTATATTGTACCGAAATATTTTCTTTTTTATAAAAAAAAATAAATCAAATTGAGTATAGGTAAATACATAAGGTTTCAATCCAACTAAATAAAATATTATACGACATTTACAAGAAACGCGGTGCTATTTTCCATACCAAATTACGCCAAAAAAAATTAAGATTATTAATAAGTCATTTACATAAAAAAAACTACTGCACATCTTTGTTTGTGTTATCCATTACGACAAAACTTAACAAAACAAACGACCTAGGCAATATACACATACACTTTATGCACGCACCTAGATAGCTTACAAGTAAATAATTCTAGTACCAATAAACGAGGTTTGGCAGCCTCTACTTGTTAGCTCTAAATACCAAACCCTTTTTTATCACAATCAGCGGGATCCGTGGGATCTCTGTAACCAAACTTACAGAAATTCTAGGATTTCTGTTGACAGCAGAATTTGGACTTTTGCACGGCTGGATTGTCAATTTGGCGATCCATTGTACCGTTTGGGCGCTATCGCGATAACTAGTATACATAGGCACACACACACATTCATTCATACAACCAGACATTTTCCAAAAATCATTGCATAATCGGGAAGCAAAAACCCCAATTTAGGCACTGTCAACATCATTGAATAGTCCTTAGTGGACACAATTTCGAAAAAGATGGACTAAGGACTACGAACTAAGGAATTCCTGCATATTGGTTAAAATAAATTGAAGTAAATTCTCAAGAGTGAGCTCATAAAATTTCATGAAACTGTACACAAAACTAATTTGTCGATTTCAAGCTAGGCAATATAAAATTTAATTTTATTTAATCTAAAAGCGATAAATAGCTAGTGTCGCAATCAAAATTGTAAATCACAACGCGAACGAAAGAAAAAAAAAACGCAACGCACGTAAGCTGTACTACAATAAAGACAACAACAAACCTATTCCAGGAACTATCAAGTAAAGACAGACAATTCGCCGCACAATGGAACATGCTTTCCCTTAATTACCAGTATACACATTGACGCGTTGCTTTCAGGCCAACATAAAAAATCGAAAACAAAGAGCAATAGAATACCGCGTTAGCAAACCTTTTATCAACCATGCTGCGCCCATATATGTCGCCCAACCCATTAACTCGAACTCTGTATTTAGTTCATATAACGTCCGTACCCTATACTGTGTCGCCACACCACGCAATACCCCGTAAAAACTGTCATTAGAGTAATGAACGTACAGGAATATCATACCTTCATATTGGTCGTGTTCATACTGCTAACAGAAAGTAGAGAATGTAGGCAGTTATCAATTTGATATGACGACTCTATTTTGATGGGTATTTTCTACAGACAATATTAGGAGAACAATCTTTTACACAAGGGAACAAATTTTTCAACTTTCTGATACAACAAAAAAAAATATTTGTTGCTTTATTTGTTGCTATATAGACATGCTTTCAAGCTGTATTTTGATGAATCGATAAAAAGCCACCATTCAGAAGGATCGTGGAGAATAACAAATTCCCTCATAAGACCCTCAACATCCTGACATACACGTAAAGATCCTTCCATTTTAAAATATGCTTTAAAAGGCTCGTTGCGCTTTGTAAATGAAGACACTTGTCACACCTCGTGCCAAAAGATTCCATTCCTGTGGCCTAGAACCCAATAACTCGGATTTTTCTTTTGATAAACGTAAGTCTTTAACCAAATCATTCAGTTCGCACTGGTTTATAAGGTAAGGTGTGCCTAAAACTTCAAATGGTGAATCTTCATTTCACTTCAATTTCTTCTTCACTTCATTTTCAATTCTCTGATTTGACAGAGTGATTTCAGACAGCCTGTGAAATCAGGCAAGTTTCTTCAAACAGGAGAAATTTCTTCTGTGTCAAAAATAGAAGACCATGAAATGGATGGCGCACTTGACAGAGGATCGTTCTCTCCATGGGGGATAGGTCGCAATGCTGATGGTAAATTTGGATATTCTATTTTATGCTTATCCTCCTTCGAATATCCGGAGACGCTTGTCGTGCAAAAATAGCAATCATCTACATGATTGGAAGGCTCTCGCCACAACATGGGAACTGCAAATGACATTTTCTTCTGCTTCCCTTTCATCCACTTTAAAAGTCCGATCTAACAGGAAATACAGTATATATTAGGTGTCCATGGCTTTTCCAGATCTCCAATTCTAAATCCAAAATAGCAGCAGTAAGCTGCTTTTACCTCTTCTGCATTTTTTTCAGATGTGTCACTACATAACAACCACAATGCAACAAAACTTATTTGACCTGTGACAACACTTTGATGACTTGATCTATGAAAACTGATGATAAAATAAATAAATAAAAAGACCCACAAAACATCAAATATTCCTATTCCAAATACCTCATCAACCATCTTCTCAACATTCTCCATGTTCCGTTTCAACTTTTCTCCTTATCCAGCTTTCTCCAAGTGCGATATCTCAAGCTTGTGGGCCAGTCAGAAGTCAGACGCTTCCCTGGGAAACTATAAGCCATCGATCGGCAATAGTCGGCGCCAGAGTGCGACAATACGAAGTCGCAGTGACACCCAGTTCCAGTGGCCGGCAATACTCCGGGTGACTCCGGTCCCAGGTAAACTCGATCGCATTGGACATTGTCGAGGTCCAGCCCAGCCTCCTACTGCGGCCATTAACCATTATCAATGCCCTCTCGGCCAATGACAGAGCTCCGTTCTATCACGGGATGCGGAGGCGCTACGCGTCCGGTCTTATTGGCGACGGCGATGCAGCCAACCTTCAGGTGTTTGCGCGCTTGTCGTTTGTCTTTTGCTGAAGGAAATTTTGCAACCGAGGTTTGGGATTTAGTAAATGACTTTTTTTTTGGGTGATTACATGCTGAATTGTGCTGTTAGGACAGTTGAAATGAGGTTATAAAGGGATGTTATCATTGTATTGCCTTCTTTTAACTAACTTTTAACTAAGAAATTGTCTTAAGTTATGAAAATTACCGAAGAGGTAAAAGCAGCTTACTGCTGTTATTTTGGATTTAGAATTGGAGATCTGGAAAAGCCACGGACACCTAGTATATGCTGTATTTCGTGTTAGATAAGACTTTTAAAGTGGATGAAAGGGAAGCCAAACGAAAATGCCGTTTGCAGTTCCCATGTTGTGACGAGAGCCTTCCAATCTTGTAGATGATTGCTATTTTTGTACGATAAGCGTCTCCTGATATTCGAAGAAGGATAAGCGTAACATATCTAAATTTGGCATCAGCATCGGGACCTATCCCCCATGAAGAGCACCATCCTCTCCCAAGTGCGCCATCCACTTCATAATCTTCGATTTTTGACACAGAAGAAATTTTGCGTGTTGAAGAAAATTGCCTGATTTGACAGAATGTCTGAAATCACTCTGTCAAGTCAGGCAAGTCGTGGAGATTCAACATTTGAAGTTTTAGCAACACCTCACCTTATAAACCAGTGCGAACTGAATGATTTGGTTAAAGACTTAGGTTTATCAAAAGAAAAAGCCGAGTTATTGGGTTCTGGGCAACAGGAATGGAATTTTTTCGCACGAGGTGTGACAGTGTCTTCATTTACAAAGCGTAACGAGCCTTTTAAAGCATATTTTAGAATGGAAGGATCTTTACGTGTATGTTACGATGTTGAGGATTCTTAAGAACGATTTTGATATTTCCCACGATCCTTCGGAATGGTAACTTTTGCATATTCTTTGAATTTATATCATTTGTTAACTAGTTATGTAAGGCAAAGATAATCTTGAACAAATATAGTCTTTTTGTTGTACCATTTTCAAATAAATACCAATTTTACACGCAACACATCTTCACCAAGGTACAGTGACGTCGACACGCGTGACGCCTCGTACCGCATCGAACAGCATAAAATTAAACCCGATTAATAATTATAATTTCGGTATAAAAGTGCGTGGCCGGTGATGCACCGGCAACGTCGGGCACGGGTTACAAAAAAGACCGGATAATTAGTATGTAGCCGAAGTGGGCAATACGTTTCGATCGGTGGTGGATGGTGGAGTGTGCCCTGGAGGGCCACCGGTCCCCGGCCGGGTCACCTGCCTCCCTCTTCTCCCGCACACCAAGATGTGGGGCATATATTACCCCGCAGATACATAATTAAGTGCCGATCGGTTTGATGGTGTACGGTTCTCACCCGCGGGCCTTCAACTATCCGTAACCAGTATTTCCAGTGTTGAAAATATCTAGGGTGCAAGAGGCATCTTCAGGACGTAACAGTAAGACGGCCACGAATGATTCTCTTCGTAACAGTCTTACTGTTACGTCCTGAAGATGCCTCTTGCAACAGAGTGCGAAACGTTGACTACTTTAGCGTCGTTGACGCGGTTTTCTCCCGGAAATCTAGAACTTAGTGATTCGGACCGCGGAAGTCTCCAATCTAAATAGACCACTGAAGTTAAATTGTACTAATCTTTAATCGGGACAAATCCAACAATCTGGCAACGCTGTTCATGACTGATACGCAAGATATGCAGCGGAAGGCTGTGAACGGCCCACAGGATGCGAAGACAGGCATGACGTACGTCCCGCCAAATGATCTGAGGCATCCTTGCAGTCGATGCAAGAGAAATGTTCCACGCAAAATCGCCAGGAGGTTGGCAAAGAAACGAAGGACAATGCTTTCATATATAACCGAGGGTCAGGTTGATTAATAATAACTCCTATGGGTAATTGCTGATTAATTATTGCTAGATGTAGGGTTTGAAGTCTTTAGTTTGGTTGAGATGTACATATCTTTACAATCGTTGATGCGGGTCTGAGGTTTGTTCTTGTTGATTGTTGAACCTTCACGTTTATAGAATTGTCATAATGATCTAATTCTGAATGCCTTTTCTAGATATATACTGTCATATTTTGTAAGATTATAGGTCCCTAAGACAAAAAATAATGCAATCGATAAAAAAAAACGCAAAAATACGCCTTTTAATAAAGTCAATTGATAGAAGTACTAGTGGACGAACTGGATACATTTTGGTGACAATCTGACAACAGAAAATGGCAAATATTACATCCATTGCCTTAAGCATTCAGCCAATATTAACCAAACTGATCCCAGGTCTAAAGGATGCAGTGATTAAATATGTATACCAATTTACAAGGCTATTGCATGAACAGTTTTGGTGCTTTATAGAAGCAGTGTGGTAAATCAGTGACCACTGACATGAGGTTGGGAGTCAGCGTGGCTGTCTTTTCATGAAACTGAAGAATTGCCTAAAGTTGGTGATCAAAGAATTCCATAAAATATTTTTGCACTGTACATAGAGCTTCGTGTCTGAAGACATTATGTTAATTGAATGGTCGTTGAGGTGAATTTCAGGGTAGCTGAGTACCTGATGGCCAGGGTAACGTCGCTCCATTACGTGCATCTGAAAAAACAAAGAGTACCCTGAAGTAGTCGAAGCCACGGACGGTTATTTCGGTAAATATAGGTCATGATCTAGCCGAGTTTTCGCAACTTACTATTATATGCAAATCTGCGTCGGCGAAAAAAACTCTCCTTTCCCTATAATTTCGATCTGCAGAGTCACGAAGGACAGTGCATAGGACCAACCATCGAACCGAAGAAAGGCTTCTAGCTGGGTACCTATACACCCTGAAAATCTTTCGTGCTGCATCCCATTATTTTTGCATATGATCCCTTCGTGTATGCGATATGTTTTAATTCGATGGTGTTCTAGGAAGTTCCCTAAGCCACTTTGCATAAACACTTTTCTACGAGTATGTGGTGCACATTCTTTGGTAATGGTTTAAATTAAACAGTTCTAACAGTTTGAGAGTGGGAAGAAATTCTCTAGGGAAAAATATTTCGGTCAATTGTTTTGATAACTGTATTTAAATCATTTGCATATTTACTCCATCTGTTGGACCATGAATTGCCAATGGTAGAGTTGTTGTTAGTCACAAAGTAACCATTTCAGTGGCATGGAAGCTGTTGTAATTTTTTTTTTCAGTAAAATTCAATATATAACCTAAATGGCTGTAATGAAAGTTAATCGAATACGTCACATTATAGCTATGACCAATTTGAAGAAACGAGCGATCCAGAGATGCGAAAACCAATTCGCCGGAGCAAAATCGCCTCATCCTTTAGCGAGAAAAAGCGGAGTAAATTGTCGTTGGCGTACTGGCGAGGCGATGAGTTTGCACGACATAAATTAATTGGCATGAATTCATCACGTCTTCATCTGGAAGCTAAATTTAGAATAATTTCACACACATACAGGTTACCCACTCGGTTATCTGAGTATGGCTGTCACCTTTTTGCCACTTGATGATGGGGTTATAGATTGTTTTATGTAAATATTTTCATGTTGGATATAGGGCTATAGGGTATTTTGTGGATGGGTTCAAATTTTACAATTAATTCTCTTTCTGTGTCCATAAGAGACATGTACATCGCAGACGTTTATATTGAAATCACAGTTTCTTACTTCTTCTGTTGTGTTTCGCTGTTCGATGTGGGTATAAAAAAGGGCACACGCGAGGGTTTGACGCGGGCCGATCCGTCCGGTGCGTGGGCGCTTTCAATTACGATCCTGGCGACCTCTACACAATACAACGGGGCGGGTCAACAGGTGAAATCAACTCTTCGAACCCCATAATTACGTTCAAGTGTGTACATGTGTGTGTGTGTGTATGTGTGTGAGTGTATGTTGTATACCTGGTAGATGTAGGTAAGGTACAGAAGAGTGACTGTCCTCTCCCCTGGCTATGTATCAATTTTCAAGACAATGCCAACGCAATGAGAAGTAAATACTAAATAAATAACGATTTGTAATTCGGAATTATCACAAGGGATATGTTGAAACGTTTCTTGTGAATTATTCTTTTGCTAACTTGTGTTTGTACAATTTTATCAATATTTTTACTCTCCTATGGGTAATTGCTGATTAATTATTGCTAGATGTAGGGTTTGAAGTCTTTAGTTTGGTTGAGATGTACATATCTTTACAATCGTCGATGCGGGTCTGAGGTTTGTTCTTGTTGATTGTTGAACCTTCACGTTTATAGAATTGTCATAATGATCTAATTCTGAATGCCTTTTCTAGATATATACTGTCATATTTTGTAAGATTATAGGTCCCTAAGAAAGAAAATAATGTAATCGATAAAAAGAAAACGCAAAAATACGCCTTTTAATAATGTCAATTGATAGAAGTACTAGTGGACGAACTGGATACATTTTAGTGACAATCTGACAACAGAAAATGGCAAATATTACATCCATTGCCTTAAGCATTCAACCAATATTAACCAAACTGATCCCAGGTCTAAAGGATGCAGTGATTAAATATGTATACCAATTTACAAGGCTATTGCATGAACAGTTTTGGTGCTTTATAGAAGCAGTGTGGTAAATTTTAATAAACGTCAGTGACCACTGACATGAGGTTGGGAGTCAGCGTGGCTGTCTTTTCATGAAACTGGACTAAGGTACAGAAGAGTGACTGTCCTCTCCCCTGGCTATGTATCAATTTTCAAGACAATGCCAACGCAATGAGAAGTAAAGACTAAATAAATAACGATTTGTAATTCGTAATTATCACAAGGGATATGTTGAAACGTTTCTTGTGAATTATTCTTTTGCTAACTTGTGTTTGTACAATTTTATCGATATTTTTACTCTCCTATGGGTAATTGCTGATTAATTATTGCTAGATGTAGGGTTTGAAGTCTTTAGTTTGGTTGAGATGTACATATCTTTACAATCGTCGATGCGGGTCTCAGGTTTGTTCTTGTTGATTGTTGAACCTTCACGTTTATAGAATTGTCATAATGATCTAATTCTGAATGCCTTTTCTAGATATATACTGTCATATTTTGTAAGATTATAGGTCCCTAAGAAAGAAAATAATGCAATCGATAAAAAGAAAACGCAAAAATACGCCTTTTAATAATGTCAATTGATAGAAGTACTAGTGGACGAACTGGATACATTTTGGTGACAATCTGACAACAGAAAATGGCAAATATTACATCCATTGCCTTAAGAATTCAACTAATATTAACCAAACTGATCTCAGGTCTAAAGGATGCAGTGATTAAATATGTATATCAATTTACAAGGCTATTGCATGAACAGTTTTGGTGCTTTATAGAAGCAGTGTGGTAAATTTTAATAAACGTCAGTGACCACTGACATGAGGTTGGGAGTCAGCGTGGCTGTCTTTTCATGAAACTGGACTAAGGTACAGAAGAGTGACTGTCCTCTCCCCTGGATATGTATCAATTTTCAAGACAATGCCAACGCAATGAGAAGTAAAGACTAAATAAATAAAGATTTGTAATTCATAATTATCACAAGGGATATGTTGAAACGTTTCTTGTGAATTATTCTTTTGCTAACTTGTGTTTGTACAATTTTATCAATATTTTTACTCTCCGACTAGTACCCTAGAAGGAAAGTATTGTAATCGACAGAAAAAAAATCGAGATTTTAGTGGAAATACGCGATGGGTATGTCTGATAATTGTATAGTCCAAACATTTCTGCTGTAGTGTTACATAGTTGTAAGCAATGATCAAATCAGAATATACGACAATCAGCAATATTAGATGTGATCGATTTATTTACTTGCTAGATTAAGCAAAATGGCCATCCTAAGGTTGACACCCTGTTTGATGAGTACTTTGAAACTTGGACAAAACAACAAAACAACGATTGTGTGATATCTAAACATAAATTGCACTGAAGTAAAACTGCAACTTTCACAATTTTCGTTTGCCATGTTCCAGCGTAAGATGAGGGGAAGATCCTGCCTATGCAAACATCTTGATGACTTTGTCCCATATCTCCTCACAAAAAGTCCATTAGAGCCACCATCTCCCATCAAAACGCCATCTCCAATGTCCATCAAGAAGCTAATCCTCTATATCAAGTCCGATACTATAATACTTCGATGACTGGCGCAAATTTCGCGAACCAAGCTCACTCTTCCTGATCGTCGTCAATCAAACGGTACAGTCCTTAACATCGGAGTGGAGAACTCCTCCTGGAACGGTTTACAAATAGTCATCTATCGTACGTGACGTGATACAAAACGCGGGCCCGCGCGCGACTTTCCATTAATCACGAGCATCATCGATTAGTGAATGACAGAGTGGCCCACGCGCCCCACAATGGGCCCCAGTGACTTGCAGAAGGTGCTTGCTCGGTGCAGAGGACCCGGGATGGGCCCAGAGCAGACTACAATGAGTACGGGCCAAGCCCGACACCCATGCCGTCCACGAAACGTGTCATTATGGGGACGGATGCTGCCCACGCGTCGGTGACGCTGGAAGCGTCCTCTGCACCACATTGTCCACGAGTGCTATGCTTGCTTGATAGTCCCCTCACTCCACCCACCGGTTGTACCGGGTTATGCATACGTAGATTCAAGCACAATGAACCAAAGAGTGTTTTTACTCCGAGAAGGCTATTGTTTGTTTTTGGTCGTACCCATTCATCTATTCTGTGATTGGGGCGTAATAGGTATTAGTTATACAAATTAGTTTGTTCGTTGCGCTGTGGTCGAGGTGGAAAATGTTTCGGAGAATTGACAATTGAGAAGTTGAGTCTACGATGTAAGTTTTCTAATGGTATTTTGCCCATTGCACAGCTAAAAATTCCACTTCAGTAAAGCACTTCATTTTCTGTGCGTGGACGAGCAGGAAGTTACCAAAAATTTCAAACACCTAACGACCAAAAGCCGGACCATCAAGACATCTGTCAATTATTATAACTCCTCGACCTAATAGCGAAATAATTCACCTGTAAATTTTCACTAATGCCTATACTTAGCCACTTTCAAACAAAACACGAAAATAAACAACCTAAACAGCCGTTCAGGTAAGACTATACCCGGCCAAATCACTTCCTTCAAGTACCTCTATCCACTTGACTTACGATACACCTCGCATATCAGCACGCCTTGTAGAAGATCCTCTTCGCGTCACGTACGGCACTCCAACTCAAACATAGTAAACAATTATAGCCGGTAATTATAGTTTAGAGTTTTGTTATGGGTATCGGTAATGGGGTCACTGAGGCACTTATTCCGTCTACGAAACGTCAAATTAGCGACTGTTAGCGTCACACCATCGTGCGTCTAGACCGTACTAACCGTCGGCTGTTAAAAACATTAAATGGACATTAGAGATCCGAGCTTTAGGGACTCCAAAGTACCGCGATTACGTTATTAAAAGGGCATTTATTCGGGACCGTGGCGCGTCTTTATGATGGCTGTACCGCCGACGTAAATATAGATGTTGAATGTCTTATAAATTGGGTGTCTTTAGATGTACTAATGGATGGGGATATGATTTGTCGAAAGGGACGATGTTTTATCTAACATTATGTGCCGATTTATTATACAAGGGAACAAATTTCCAACTTTCTGATACAACAAAAAAAAATTGTATTGTATTGTTCTTTCAATGTATGAACAATATCTTAATTCTTCCAACTTTATGTACTTTTGTGCACATCGCATTGTTTGAAGTGTCCAAAAAAGGAGTAAAGAAGGACGTGTAGCATTACATCTGTGGGACAGCGTAATACAAATTTGTTCTCGCCGGTCGGCGGGCAGAATCGAAAGTATGTAAAGTAGCGAGTTGGCGAAGTAGATCGAAGGCAATTGACACGTGACTTTTGTATGCGACCGTAAACCAAACGCGGATTAATGGTCGCCTTATCTGCACCAGATTGAAACAAACGACGTACGTATGGACGGATGGACGACGACGACGACGACTCCCTGACCCGTCGAGGACCCGGTCGCCCCGTTAATACAAATTTAAATGTTTTTAAATAAATTAGCAATTCATGGTTGCTGGCTTGCTCCAAATGATAGATAACACTTCGTGGTTTATAAATTCGTCCGCGTTCGGGGTCTGTCCATCATGCGATCCTTACCCCTTCAAATGCGGTTCGCCCGCGACAGAAACGGATTGTGACTTTGTCAACTTTGTTATTCAGATGCGTTCGCGTCTCACGGCTAATGGGTTAGTTTTGATGGGAGATTTATAAATGTCCGAATTCGTATTTACGAATTTCTCGGACGATCACGTGTCCGACCGGACAATCATACACCATTTCGCTTTTAAGTACTATATTATTATTATTTACCCCTTAAGTGAATGCTTGTGTTATTTTCAGACAGTCTAAATGATTTATGTCTGCACTGAACTGCATACTGCCAATCAAGTTGTGTGAGAGACAAGTCAGAAGTGTTGGAAAACTTTGATTTAATGCAAAATTAGTCATTTTTCGTTAATATTAAGAAGACAAGCGCGAGGCAACCTTTGCTGATGGCACATCTCTTCTTGACGACCAATTAATAATCTACAAGAAAACTCCCAATCACTTCTTGGTAATGTTTAAACGTCAGTGCCACTGATATGACATGACATAATAATAATAATAATAATAATCCAAGCCTTAACATCCCCCAACAGCTTTCGCCAATTACAGGGGGCATCGGCAGACCAGAGTATTATTATTATCGCCCGCGCCTGAGGAACGTCTTAAGATGTTTGGCTCCCAGCATTCGCCAAGGAGTGAGGAAAACCACAGAAAACCTCACCCTGGAAGCAGGTTCCCGGGCTCGAACCGGAGACCCCCTGAGTGCAACGCCAACGTCTTACCGCTAGGCCACACTCAGGCTTCACTGATGTGCCACTGATATGACATGACATGACACTGTTATTCTATGACTGACATAGGTTGGGACCCAGAGTGGCTGTGGCTTCAAAAAACTGAAAAATACAAAAGTGTTTAGATACTTGTGTCAACAATTTAGTCGGAAAGTTGGGTATATTTTTGTGCCTACATACATACAATAATTTATATACAATTTTTGAAACTTGTTCATCACTAGCTGGTCCACGTCGAGCAACACCATCAGGTGACGGCCCGACAACGCTTACGAAATGATCGGGTGAGTGAACCGAATGATCGGCGACCGATTATTTGCATTCCGGCGTTCAGTTTGGACGTCCAGACCGGACTGATGCCGGACCGGTCGCACTACGGTTAGATGCCTGCTTAATGATAGAGCGCGATCTGATCAACGGTAGCCGCGGACGAAACAAGCGAAGATCACCGAGATTACAATAATTATTGAATTAGGCGAAGACGGGCCCAACATCACGTTTATATGTCGTTGAAATTTTCAAGTGGCACGGCCGGCAGCACGGTTTCACCGTCCGTCCGGTCCGTCGGCGTCTGACGTCCGCTATCTCGGTCTTGGAATCGACGGATTTTAGGCTGTAACCGTGGAATTTTGGGTAATTGTATGCATCTGGATGATTGGTGATCTTAAAAGATTACAAAGTGCCTTTAAAATTCCCTATCGCTTGTTATACGATTTAGGCAGAGTTTTCAATTTGACAGTTGTGTGAGGTTAGAAAATATTCTATTTACGTTGAGATTAGTTCTGTCATATTAACGTAGCAGCCGAAAGTCATTGTCATCCTTTCACCCTTACCTGAAACAAAAATATAGACTTGCAAAGAGTCAACAATTTTGCCCATGTCTAGCGTATTTATTTATTGCGAAAATCCCAAATTCTTTACTTGAAAACAACTTTCTGCCTTTCCTACACATCTTTGAAGTACATTAGCGAAAACACCGTGCTAAAACAGGCCCTACTTTTCTCACAATTCGAAAATATAAGGAGGTATGTTTTTGTGTGCTAGATCAGGGGGTAGACTTCTACCTTAATGAGAGTGTAGAACGTTGGGTAGATGGTAAGTAGGTAAGAAGTGTTACATATGTGATACATATCATATTATTTCTTTTAATTTAACAAAACAATACTTCACGGTCGCAATATTTCTCTAATTTTAAAGTACACTTTACTGAAACTAAAATACTATTTGATTATATCCAAATTCGTAGTTTTTAAATCGACGTTCGATTTTGTCTACCTATACTAATTGCGAACGTTCAAGTGTAGGGCGCGTTCAGCGGAATCGCCCATTTTCACCGACATTTGCGATCGAGTAGCTACAAAATTGGGCTTTTCGATATTACTTTTGACGCTCGAATTGAAAAAAGGACACAATTCCGCGTGGACTGCGCGATATTTTGTAAATTAAATGTGTCAATTTGGAAAAAAAATCACGTTTTTGCACCTCTTCGGGTGAAGGCGAACCTCGAGAAAATGTCACGTGACGTCTAGAAATTCCGACAAGCGGATCGATAAACGTCAAAAATTTACATTTTTTATCCGTTCCTGCTGACCTTATAAAAGCCGCTCGCTCTCATGTCTTACGATAAGATCCCTCTAAATACCCTTCGCAAAGAGTTTTGCGCAAAAAAACGGCCTTAAAAACAATTTTCGATCCAAAAAATCGATTTTTGTCGACCCGTGTTTTGCTGCTATTACCACAGTAACGTCAAACCCGAAACGCCCCCTGCCGGACATTCATAACAACAATAACAGATAGCAGATAACCTAAAATGTATCCTAAAATGTCCATATTGCGAATGTGGACAGGTGGGAAGCCTTAACCACATATTTCTAGAATGCCCAATAACTAAAATCGAAAATTTTGACATATACACAGAGCTAGTACTAAGTACTAATTTGTCAAACAGTAAAGGAAGATTTTTTTATTCAAAAGGAACGAAGAAATAATTTCTTTGCGACAACCAAAGCTTTACCTGCGTATTATGATTAGATCAAGATGAAATTTTCCATCACTACACAATCAAACTTGCACACACATGTGCACCTCACATCCAGCGCTCAAAACGTCCCCTTTTTCTCCGTATTGCCCAGAGCGTGTTGATCGGGAGACGGATTCCACGCAGGCCTATCTCAGCTCGGATCGTTGCGTGGGTCTGTAATATAATTTAGAGGCTATCTAAGATAATAACTGGTAATTATTGGATATGAATCCAGAGAGAGAAAGAGAGACGAAGATGAGAGAACGCACCTTCTGGCTAGCGCGTGAGCAAGTGAGCAAGTGAGCGAGTACGAGAACGTTGCTGCATAGCCGGTAGTTGGAGTGAAGATTGCGCCAAGCAGGCTGCCGATAAATTGTTTACAAAATTAAATCGGTGTACGGAGGCGACTCGCTCAAGACTGGAAGTTAATGAGTGTGAATTCCATTAATGGCCGGTGTCAAATGTTGAAATATTAACGCTTGCAAGAGGATGTAGGGTAGGTACAAGCGATTAAAGCGATAACTAACTGGGGATGATTACCCGCTGATTATGGGATGATTGGATTTGATCAGGAAGGTGTAAAAGTCCCCTCTTTATTGCTCGTGTTTTGAAGAAGTTGTTAAACTGACCGTACTATAGTTTTACATGCTCAGTTCAATTCAAATTACTTTGAATCAAAACAACGGTTGATTTCCATATCCACGATTTTACTATCCACTTCAACCAAGACAAAATTTTATCTGTAGAAGCGGGTTAAGTGACTCAATCAACTTCAAAAGAGTATGTAGATTTTGAGTGAAACTTTTTAGTATTACTTCAAATATTTAAACATTTTGACCAAATTAATATTGTTTGATTTCTACCATTGGATGGATTATCATTAGCTATCAAACATAGTTTTATTTGGAAACAAAATCTTGTCGCTTCAAGTTTTGAATCAAAAAGCTCTTCTTAATTGAAAACTTTATTGATTTGTTCGGAGTAAATTTTCGCAAGACAGCAATCCAAAAAGGGAAGCTGCACAAGGTCTGCTCTTTTTGCAATCTTTGTTTCTTATTTATTAATTAGACCCTAACAAGGAACTATATACATCTACTAAAACCAACAAAATGGACACAAAACATCTCACTACCTGATTTACCTGAGGCCAAACCCTGATAAATACCTCACTTAGCAAGGCAGCGTTAAAATGCCCAGCAATCGCTACCAGTATTCGTCCTTCCGGTCCTTTCGATTAGAGTACCAGTAAAAATGTGACCACCGTAGTCTGCGAGCCGTTCCGTCGGTGTTAATAAGATACGGTCGTTTCGTCTCCGATTTATAAACAATAGAAGGATGCTGTCGATGGTTCTCTTCTGTTCGGGGGCAGCTGGAGCCGGCAGCCAGTCCATAAAAAGTGGCTGGTATTCGGATAAAATATTTTTTAAACATATGTTTGAGGTGGAATTTCGGCCAGTGGAATCCTAAAGGTAGGACTGCCCATTGTGGTCGAACAGACAGATAAATTATGTTCGACTGGCGCGTATGACAGTGGCTCTCTGTTTCTCTGTTTCTGCTGCTTGCTCTCTGCCTTTTCAACGCTGCTCGCTACCAGACCAGCAGCACGGCCGGACGGCCGTCGTACACGGCTCGCAAAAAAACGAACAGGAGATGCAGGTCTTCGGTTGGCCAGTCTAGGCTTGTACTCGGCGAAAAAGTGTGCGAGATCGCGAGAAGAAGGTTACGTATGTGACGTATATTTGCCCGAACGAACTAATTTTACACCTTACTTAAATAGTTGAAGGTATACACAGATGTTCCTTAATCTAACTAACTAAATTCATCTCAATTCCTATGCTTTACTGAAATCAGTTTAGTTTATGAAATATGTGGTTTGTTTTTGATAAAAACCTTCGAGAAATCGAGAAGTCACGAAGAAAGACTTAATCAATACGTGAACATGAAGGATATCCAACTCCTTGACAACATCCATCCCATGGGAAGACTCGAGAGAAAGAATCGCTTTGAGTTAGTGTCTGTTAGTTACATCAGGAGCAACTAACAGACATCAATGGGTGCCTATTACAATGGGTGCCTATTACAATAAGTTAAAGTACTAAGATAAGTCAGAGTTAAATTACTCATTAATCTTCGATGACTAGGCAACAATGAAGCTGAAGACTGCTGTCAATAAAGATATAATAATAGCTAATTCCTCGAAAACAATCTGTATCTCACAAACAAGGAAGTTCTTCAAAATCGAATTTCATTCATGCTGTAGTCATGCATCTACATCTTCATCATTTTCCTAAAGAAGGAAAGCTGTTGGTTATTTTTGAAATCTTAACGCTTGCCTTCCAAACTAACTAATACAATGTGTATTGATTGGTGTTTGAACAAAAGCACATCTTATTGTGCCATCAAATCCTACCATTATCCTTGCAAACTGTAAATCCATGGATCCAAAGACAACGAATTCGTTCCTGATTCGTACCTGAAGCAGCAATACCTAATACGTCTGTCCATATACTTACATTCGATTTTAAATGTTGGACCGATAAACCTGATAAGATCGCCAGAGTAGTGACACAATTAAGGCCGAACCTAACCGCTGCGAACGCGAACAACGAACACGAACACGAACGCGAACGCGGTCAAGTGCGGACAATTGAGCCCACACCAGTGCGGTAGTGTCCGCGACGACAATAAACATGGCGTCTAACTATGTGTCATCTGATGAAGATGAAGCTCTTTTATTATTTGCACTGGCAGAGGAAGAAGAAAATAAGTAAGTAATTATTTCATATTACATATTTAGAAATGGTGATTACCATTTCTAAGAATATGTTTACCCGTTAATTATTATTAACGTAAATAACTTAATAATAATACGATGCAGTGGGGCAATTAGTTTGGAACCTAGTTGTAATAACGGACTTATTTTTCTATTCTGAGGTTGGCTTCTTTGGTAAATTATAATAAAAAGTGCCAATCGTCTCAGCAATAAATTATCAACGGTCCTGGCATTATTATGGTGTGGACGTTCTAAAGGTTTGCTAACTACCCTGTGGCGGTTTGCGCCCTGTCTCCGGTCTTGAAGCCGAACGCAAATCTTTTTCGGACGCAGTCGGAGACCGAGCGCCCGTGTGGGTTAAAATTCTGAACCACCAAATATGAAATCTTGCAAAAAAATAAATATTATATGGACGTATGTGTATTTATATTGTAAATATTACTAATAATAATATAAGTGTCCAATATTTAGATTGGACACTTCCGCGGTCCGAATCTAGAACTTAATAATGTAACTTGTATACAGGGTGTAACAGGTTTCACTGCACAACGATTGACGGATAATAGATTCTGAGCTACTGACCTTAAAATTCTTATAAAAGATTATTCATTTTTTTGTAATAACTGATATATCAAAGGAAAAAGTTACTGACTGGTCAACATTGTACCATCTAAATGAACTGAAGTTCCTTCAAACGTTAGACAAAAATACTGATATAGGTAAATAGCAGATGAAATATATTTCATAAAGATTTTATGGTTTTCTTTGGCTGTGATGATTTTCCCCGTATTCCCCGTTTTCTTTCTACCAGTTATCACTAACTGTTCCAAAAGCATTTAAAATCCATTTTAACGGCTATAGCCATTAACCACATGCGGTACTCAAACAATATTTTTCTTAACTTTGACCTTCGGTATTTCAGTTAAGAAATATAGAATAATTTGATATAACAACTTTGTTATCAACTAGCCAGAACCTATCATTTCTCAAAATTGGTGCACTCAAACCTGTTACATCCTGTATGTAAACCGTTGGAATTCCTAGCTATAGAACGAATCGAATATGGGTACATGAAATAAATAAGGATAGGGAGCTGTATGGAGAATTCCACACCTTAATGGCTGAACTGAGGAAGGATGCAAAAGGATTTTTAACATATTTTCGTATGACATCCGAGTGTTTTGATGAAATTCTACAGTACATTGCAGATGACATCCGCAAAGAGGATACAAATTTTCGTGAAGCTATACGTCCAGAAGAGCGTTTGGCAGTTGCTTTAAGGTAAGAATTTTATTCAGAATCAAAATCAGCATACATAATATAAGCAGCAAAAAACGAACTAATAAAACTACGTGCTTACAAGATTAAATTTATTTTACAAATTCCTAATACTAAAAATAAATACAATTAACATAATAATAAATCGATACTGGTATAATACCAGTATCGATAATAAAGTTAGTCATTTACATTATTATACATATTAGATGATATAATACTGTCACAGCTTATATTGTCAATTGTTAAATGGTCAATGACAGTAATTGGCCCTGATTCGATTTCATTGAGATGGGCTACCTCTGCTTCTGCAAAAATTGCTGCACATTTTGCTTTGACTTCCAACTGTCTTCGGTAAGAAAATGAATTTAACGTTTTTGCGTAAGACATGAACAAAAGTTCATTCGCATTCATCGCAACCGCTGATCTTTTCTTGTCCAAATAGTTTAAAACCTTTTGTGTCGGTGTTTCTGTCGAGGTTGGCCTTTTTCTTTTCTGTGGTGGCGGTCTTTCGTCACAGATTTCAATATCGTCCTGCTCCATCCTTGCGTTCTCAATATCTGCTGGCTGTTCGTGCATAGTTGACTGTTCTTCTATATTAACTAGTATTGTATCGTGCAAATTGTCCTCCACCACCGGAGCCGGCGTTTCATTTACTGCCTCATTAATAGACCCAACATTGGATTGCGTATTTGCAAATTTTAGGAATGGTCTAAATGCCTCCATTTGTTTCGACCATTGCCATTTTTTGTATGTTCGTTTTGAGGACTGTCCGGTGGTAGTTTTCATCGATCTTAAATACTTGGCGTACGTATCACGCAAATTACGCCACTTTTTCTTTAATTCTTCGCCTAAAATATAAATGTTTCTAAAGTTAAATTAATAATTATTTCAAATGTTTAGTTACAGCACATTTCTTTGTTGATTTTTTTACAGATGGGTTGCTAGAACCCACAAAAGAATCTAGGAAAACTTTTCAGGCTTGCCGTGATTTGAGGTTGATTAATGTTATCGTCAAAAATAAATATACATTAATCATGTAAAAATTGCGAATGAATTTTTCAAATTAAATTTTGTACGGTTTATTTTAGAAAAAATAGTTCAAACAAATGTTGTTTATTTTATGGTGGTGACCAGTAATGACTACAACATCATCTTCAGTTTTTATATTAATAGGCTAGTTTATGAAAGGGTTTCTCTATTCCTCATCATTTTCGCAGGTTTGCTAAATTAAATTCTGCTGGTGATACAGAAATATTTGCAAACTTTTCTTTATCTTTGTTACTCACTGTAGGCGTCTATTTTCTAAATTATCTTTTTTTTGGGTTTATGGTGCATTCGAAATTTCAGATATACATATTTGAAACGTGTTTTAGTAAATGTCAAAAAAGGACGTAATCCTTCAATGCTATACTACCATTGCTATTTGTACGGCATTCTGCAAGCTGTACGCTCTCGTTTTATATTTAAACACTTTTCACAAACTATATTGTACTCTAGTCGAATCGATTTGTATTAATTTTAAGCAAATTGTTGTATTTGGTTGTAGCAAACTATTTACATTTTCAGATTCCTTGCCACAGGAGATAGCTTTAAAACCATTGGGCACAGCTTTCGTATGGGATTTGAAACAGTTAGTTACATTGTAAGAGAAGTGTGCGATGCAATCTGTAGCAGAATGCAGCCAATATATTTGCCCGAGCCTACGGCAGAAATTTGGGCTGAATCCGCGAAAGGCTACGAGGAAATGTGGCAATTTCCGAACTGCATTGGAAGCATCGATGGCAAACACGTCACCATCCAATGTCCAAAAAATACTGGTTCACAGCATTTTTGTTATCTGCACAAATTTTCCATCGTGCTAATGGCTATTGTAGGCCCAGATTATAAATTTATATGCGTGGATATTGGAGGATATGGAAAGAATAGCGACGGCGGCATTTTTCAGTCCTCGAATATGGGTCAAAGATTCGAAGCAGGGCTGATGAACGTTCCAGAGGATAAACCTTTACCCGGTCAAAACGAACCGTGTCCTCATGTACTGATTGGGGACGAGGCATTTGCCCTCAAATCATATCTGATGAGGCCATTTCCATACAGACAAACCATAAACAATCCTCACAAGGAAAATTACAATACAAGACTATGCAGGGCACGAAGGCTTGTGGAAAATGCCTTTGGCATACTAACGCAAAAATGGCGAATATATTTAAAGCCAATCGCAACAAAAGTGGAAACCACTGTAATCATTGTAAAGACTACGTGCATTTTGCACAATTTCCTCCGAACAAAACAATCCAGTATTGATTTTCCTAATGCAGATGCACAGGAGCACACCATGAACAATGTATTTGGAAACCTACAAATCGATCGAAGACGAGCAACAAATTTTGCGTTTAGTGTTCGCGAAAAATACGTTAATTTTTTCAATAATTAATTAATAATAAAAATATAATTACTTAGGTACCGCTTTTCTTTCATTCTTTGTCAATAACCTCCCACACGCAGGCCATATTGATAACCACCATAAAATAAAAAATAAATGTTAATTGAACTATATTCGATTTGAACTACTCATGCGTAAATTTTCATGAACCTCAAAATCTTCTTAAATGATAAATTAAACTAAAATGATTTTGACACGATATACATAACATTTTACAGTCGCTTCATTAGAAAATGAATAATGTATTTACACGCTTTTATAGTAATATTTTCTGAATCGAATGAACCTTCGTCAATAACTGTTTTCTGATTTAATATAATTTTATGAAACCATATAGTCCTCTCAGAATATTTGACGTAAAATACATATGTAGTAATTTATACTACCACGAAAAGTTTTATTTGCTTATTGGAATTGGTAAACCATTAGCTGGCTGATTCGAGGATTCTGCTGATGGGCATAATTTAAACGTTCAATATAAAAACCAGAGTTGCAACAGTTTGCACGTACGTAAACGTGATAGTTTAGTAGTAAGTAAAGAAATGTAACAGAAAGGTGATATGTCTTTTATGTAGTAATAAAATCATATTGCAACATTTTGGCGATATTATTTGCGATATGTTTTATTACCCCTCAAAATTTCTATTGGTAGTAGCCATTTTTACTTACCTTTCTCTCCGAGTTGCATGCCGATCTCATCCCAAATTCGATCTTTATATCGAACATTTCGGTAATCATGGTGAGAAAGATCGTACAATGCGGGATACCCCTTAACAATTTCAATTAGCGTTTCTGTCGAAAAAGCCATACCGGGTTTTCTTCTACACAAATTTCAAATATGATCGGCCGAACACTGCGGCCAAAACATTGCAAGCTGCGTTCTGTCCGCACGTTCGCACAAATATCCGCCTTCGATTGTTTGTCAATTGTTTAGCCAGTTGAGGGAAATTTAAATAAAATACATATAGATACATTATTGTTTATTAGCCAGTTGAGAAAAATTAAAATAAAACATTTAAAATTACTGAATAACGTTATAAATATCGAGTTTATTAATGGCCCGAGAATCCTGCATAGTGTTTCGCGAAATTTAAATTCGGATACGCTCTCTGTGAGAAATCTGAGTGTATCGTACCGGACCATAGGTACATAGCACTGATGCAGTAATAAAGTTTCGGTCGGTAATGTCGGTGTACACTAATTTTGACAATCCACGAGCATGTGTTAAGTAGGGTTAGGATCGTATGTAGTTGGATCGTGGTTGGGTCATTGTTATTAATTTGATACTCATAGCTAATATTGCATTTACTCATACGTGATGCTTCCGCATTATTTTGTGTGCAACAAGATTATATATAGAATGTATTACGCTCCAAAACGCTGTACAAAATGCACGTTGGTGAGTTAACTTTATAACCTATCTAAATGGAATCAAATGTTAAGGTAGGAAAATAAAATAAAAACTATAATAATTTGTTTTAGAGATTTCATATATTTTTATAATATATTTTTAGTTGCACAACATCGAAGGTAGTGCCGGACTTCTGTTACGGTAACTATCTTAGTGTGGTAAGGAGCACATACAGAGACTTGTGAAAAGAACAAAGGCACATTTGCCACAGTCGTCTTAATACAGCCCAGTGTTGCAGGGGCGGACTGGGACAATTTTTCTTACCGGGGAGAATGTAGACCGGCCCTATAGCTACACCTGCTGAAGTGTCGACGGTGGACGGGGGGTAAAATTTCCTATGGTTATCGGAGTAGCCAAGCGGCCCCACATCGCCACACCGGCCCACCCACGTGAGCCCCGGTAGCTCTTATGGCCAGTCCGCCCCTGCAGTGTTGTCAAGTTT
The DNA here is from genome assembly GCA_963971325.1 of Aphodius granarius. Taxonomy (NCBI): domain Eukaryota; kingdom Metazoa; phylum Arthropoda; class Insecta; order Coleoptera; family Scarabaeidae; genus Aphodius; species Aphodius granarius. The sequence goes on from OZ020225.1 coordinate 3,492,905, forward strand.
TTCAACATTGTCACCAAGTGATATTTTTCCTTTTCTTATCATACATGATGACAGCCAAGGAAATACAGAGAAATCTAAAGGGTTATGTTGACAACCAGAAGTTTTTTCAAATCGAAAGACGTAATTCAGGAATTCTGACCTTTTAGACTGTGCGTAGGCTGTTGCGCATTTTTTTTTAGATTGTCTACGAGTTGTTGACATATTTTTCTGTTGTTGTACACAGTGGAGCATTTTTTGGTTAGTCAAGTGAATTGTATCGTAAACTATGTTCCTTCCACATGGCTAATAAATGTATGAATTTGACAAATGATTTTTCTTTTTTAAATTACAAAAATAAACTTATATAGAGGTTTATATTTTTTTTTATTGAATAAAAACTAATACTTTTGAGAAATGTTATGTAATAATTGAATAAAACAAATGTATGTAATGTCCAACACAACAGTTGATTACAACTTATATTTAGTTGGTTTTGGTGAATTGTTAATTTTAATTTTCAATAAATCTACTCAATAAAAGTTTTGTATTTAATATATTGTTCTTTTATTACGGATGTATGTGGCTTCATTTGCAACAAACAGCAAATCAATATAAGTGCTCACTACTTAGTTTTTCTGTTTATAAGGGTTAATTTTACACAAAAATAAATACTATTGAAGGATGAAAGCAATAAGTAGCTAGGATGAAAGTGTTTATTCAACAGTAATCTGTGAGTTATGTTCTTTGTGGGTAAAGCCACATTTTCACGAGGCAACTGAAGTCGATCGATTTGAGTCGTTCGATCAGATCGACAGAAAATTGCATATGTAAACCCATGTTCGCCTAGGTCGAAAACATGCTGTTTTATCGGTCATTATGACTCAAAGATACTGGTAAGTGTCGACAGAAATTACCGATAATTTCAATTTTTTTGTAAATTCTCTTATTACTTCAGAATAGAAACGAATGTAATGTTACATATTTATGATACTAGGATGTTTTTTTTTTTCAACCTAGTTGAACATGGATTTACACATGCAATTTTCTGTTGATCTGCTAGAACGACTCAAATAACGTGGCTTAAGGCAGAGAGCACAAGTAGGGATTGCATTAGTGATAACTTGTGTTATCGGTAATTATAACTCAAAGATACTGGTAAATGGTAAAATTCTCTTATTACTTCAGAATAGAAATGAATGTAATATTACATAATTTATGTTAATTAATAGCTGTTTTATTATTGATATTATCCATATAATCTATGTAATTAAATAATATTTTTACTTTATTACAAGTATGTTGAAAGAAAAACCTAAATGATTATTGTTTTATATTAACTTGTTTAGGACAAGTCTTGCATGCAATAATTTTTATATAATCTTATATTAATAGATAATACATGTATTATCAAAACTCATTGTAAGTAAACAAACCGATTTAGTGGTTGACAAGGTGTCATAAGTATAGTATATCACAGAATATATGACTTTTCTTTACCACAGTTGAAATCAGAAAATAAATAAAAAAATGCATTTGAATGTATTGTTGATTCTTTCATATAAGAATATTTTGAAAATGTATATTCATATTACAAGCAATTGTTGTGAAGACACAATTTTCAGAATATTTTTCTTTGTTGAATTACATAAAGTATATGGACTATTAACCAACTGTCATGCTGACAATGTAAGAATATGTCACCCCATAACAGCAAATGGTATTAAAATGCCTATATCTCCGAAATTAATACAAAAACATACTTTAGTTGCTTGTATGTAAATACAAATTTAGATAATTTTGCAATCCTTAAGTACGAGTGATCTGATGTAGAGTATTCTTTTTCTGAAAGTAATTGCTGTGGTTTTATACAACGCTGTACTACCTACATATGTATATGGTTACCAAGAAATCTAATCTAATAGGCAAAAAGATATACACACCTGTCTTCTTATCTATAAGCAAATTCAAATTTAGATAAAAACTAACACAAAATGCATAATATCAAAATTACAAACTACAATAAATACTGTACGTTTATATATTTTCTGCCTTACCAGAGCACCGATTTGTTCTATGAAGACAAATTATGAATAGGTACAATAATAAATAATCCGTAATCGGAACACAAAATGGTTGTCTTTTGCTGTAATGGTAATTAATTTCAGATGATAATAACACAAAATTATGATACCTAACCTCACAATTTGCTTGCCCTTATGCGGTACCTGCCTGCTTTCCGATATGTTCGCTGCAATTCCGTGTTCGCAAAACTTGCGAACGCGGCAGTTAGGGTTCCGCCATATACCGCAATTGAATTAACTGACCGTGTACGCGTTCGCGTTCGTGTTCGTGTTCGTGTTCGCAGCGGTTAGGTTCGGCCTTTAGTCCTAACGAACACTTTTATTCAAATGCCCGCATGGCGGCCTCCTCTCTACCATACCCTACGAGATCGTTAAAGATGCTCGGTGCTGCAAAGCTGCCTTTATCTCAGAGGCTAAATCTTGCGAAACGGGCGCTCTCTCTCGCAATAATATTGCCGGTTTAACCGTTCGGGCAGGCAGAGGCAAAGGGCCGTCTTCTTTGGCGGTCCGAGCCGCACTTTGCCCATTGTCTCTCAAATCGCGGCCTGAAAACTTTAAACTACAACCTGATCCGCATAAAGATAATGCCGAAAGTTTTAAATCTGCTATGGGACGCGCAAACGTCAACAGGTCTCGTTCTTACCGACCGAGCGGACACTTCGCGCCTATGTTACCGGTACAGCAGATGAACGCTGTGTCCTGCGTGCATCCGTCCGTTGCGTCCGTTGCGTCAAGGCCACAACACGACCAATCAAACAGCGACGGACCATCCACTGTCGCTGTTTGATTGGGTGTGTTGTGGCCTTGACGCAACGGACGGACGTGACGGATGCACGCAGGACACAGCGTAACCTAGCACGATTGATGTGTGACCAGTGCAGGCCAGTCGTCGGTATTTTTATGTAGTAGTTGTGCTGTAAATACTGGCCTGGTTTCTTAATGTTGGGAAAATAGTTCAGGCAGAATTTAAACAGTGATTTGCAATAGTATACCTACTAGCTCTGTGTATATGTCAAAATTTTCGACTTTAGTTATTGGGCATTCTAGAAATATGTGGTTAAGGCTTCCCACCTGTCCACATTCGCAATATGGACATTTTAGGATACATTTTAGGTTATCTGCTATCTGTTACTGTTGTTACGAATGTCCGGCAGGGGGCGTTTCGGGTTTGACGTTACTGTGGTAATAGCAGCAAAACACGGGTCGACAAAAATCGATTTTTTGGATCGAAAATTGTTTTTAAGGCCGTTTTTTTGCTCAAAACTGTTTGCGAAAGGTATTTAGAGGGATCTTATCGTAAGACATGAGAGCGAGCGGCTTTTATAAGGTCGGCAGGAACGGATAAAAAATGTAAATTTTTGACGTTCATCGATCCGCTTGTCGGAATTTCTAGACGTCACGTGACATTTTCTCGAGGTTCGCCTTCGCCCGAAGAGGTGCAAAAACGTGATTTTTTTTTTCAAAATTGACGCATTTAATTTACAAAATATCGCGCAGTCCACGCGGAATTGTGTCCTTTTTTCAATTCGAGCGTCAAAAGTAATATCGAAAAGCTCAATTTTGCAGCTACTCGATCGCAAATGTGGGCGAAAATGGGCGATTCCGCTGAACGCGCCCTACTCTTGAAAGTTCGTAATTAGTATAGGTAGATAGATATATTCTCAAAGAACTGGTGTGAGTCTACTCGTTGAGATCTACGGCTTTACGTCTCTTCCGAAAGGCAGTGGAACGAGAAACTTCAGCTGGCTTATAAATTTTTGTTTTGTATGTAATTTGTGCAGTGATAATGGTTCACCTTAATGTTTGATGAGATGTATTTTACCCCTTTGCAGCAGTGGTAGATAGTTTGACCAAAACAACAAATTATTCACTTCAAATCAATATATTATGTTGAATGTAAATTACTATTGCTTACTTTGAATAATCGATCGCAATTCATTTAAAATGGCAGATACTTGCAGCGAGAATGAAGTACTCTGTTCAGAACACAGAAGGTGTTGAACCAAACCTAAAAATCTTTTTCTGAAACATTTGTTTTTCCAAGCAAAACAACCAATTACTTACTCTGATAATTATGATTCTTTTTAATCCATCCAATGGTTGAAATAAAACAATATTAATTTGGTCGAAATGTGTTAATATTTGAAGTAATACTACAAAGTTTCATTCAAAACTATATATAGTCCTTTGTAGTTGATGACTGTTTGGTGTGACTTAATAATTTACTGATTGTAACAAAATTTATCTTGAATCAAGCACTTAACCCGCTTCTACTGTCTTGGTAGACCAATTTGCATTGAAATGAACAACATATTGCATTCAAGTAAACAATCTCCAATAAACAATTCCCGGAAAACTCCTCCAGAGTTTCTCCATTCCACGCGACGGACGCAAATTGCAGGAGAGCAAATAAATAGGAATATGTCGTCTGTTGACGTTATGGCATGGTGGCGATGCGAAAATTTCGCGTTGCCATTACGCGATATATATACCTAGTGTCTCTCTCGTTATTTCTTTATTTATGGGAGTCGATAAAAATTACGCAGCCCGTTTCTTTGGTCCATTCCAGCGACGGAGTCAGGATGCTATCATGCACATAAATTAATCATTTCATTATGAACTGTAGCGGCGGGGTCGGCGCGCAATGCGGCCGTGGTACGTGACTGAATCCGCCAGATGTCGCTGCGCCGGCTACCACGGCGGCCGAATAAGCAATTAAAAACGATTGAACGGGAAAAATCGGTGAAATAGCACGTAGTTCTGTCATTCGTACTGTCTGATATGGATCGATTTCAGAAAATGTATGAATGATCATCACCAGATGTCAACCCCATAGAACATTTGTGAGAAGAATTGGAGAATTGGAGAATTGGAGAAGTGCGAAGCAGATACTTCGATACCCGGTTCAACAATACTCTTTTTGGGCAAAGACCCACCGACGGTGATATAAGAAGCTAACCGCGCATGAGGTTTTTGGTAGCAGCGATCGCAGGCACAAGATTATCGCAGGTCGGTCGCTTTGACCGCCGGCAGTAATCGTATTCACGCAGCAGACATCAATTTTTATTGGACCCTTGTTTGCCGCTACCACTCGTTCGGTTGCGAAGATATCGAAGACTGTTACTGCTCCTGCCGCTGCAACAGAACGCGTAGGCAGCACATATCTACCCGTATGGACTCTGCCCAATTCATAAAGTAGCCGAACGCCGCTGCTGGTCGCACCCTTATCTCAAAACGGTGTAAATTATTCCAACGGGTTTTTGGTCATTCAATTTGGGTTGGGTGCATAAAATTTGACGAAGCATAGATTTTGGCTAGCTGTTAACATTTTAGTCAAAACATTGTCTTCTTTGATCCTTTTCTGGCACAAAATCACGTTTAACTAGACAAATCACGTTTAACTAGACAAATCACGTTTAACTAGACAGAAATGTACACCAAACTACACGTAAGACACCCTTTATCCAATGGAAACACATAAATCATTCCGTAATAATTAATAAATCGTACGGAGTAAACACAGAATGCGACAGTAAACAGTAGCCTGCAACGTACATTGAACGTCAGGCGGCACACAAACGCTCAATTAATTATTCACGATAAATTTTATTAACATACAATTTAGCGGAGTGGAAAGCCGATCTCCTGGGCACAATACTCAATACGCATATAAAACGGCAGCGGGCAGGCATATTGAATGCAGAACGAATCAGATTAATTGCCACAATTACGGTACAATTACAACACTTTAGCGGTGATTTATTTCGCTGTCCTCGCTTCCATGAGTTTCGAAATGCATCCGATACAGAAAACTGTAAAGGTGGGGACAGACCTAACAAATATTGATCGCGAACAATTCGTGTTACGTCTGTCCTCACCTTAATACTTACTGCGTATGTTCATGGCGTGTTCTTCAGGGGAACACTGTTCGAGACGATGGTACCTAATCGTGACCGTAATTGTCAAAATAGAGACCCAAAGGATGAGGTGGTTAAATTGTATTAGCATAATTTTCGGTGCGTGATCTTTTGACAAATCAAAATAAAAACAGGTATGTACGAACCTGTTATTTATGGTTACGCTTAACCGACGGTTAAACTGGCAATTAACATTTTGTCGAGATGCTCAAGGTAGAAAAAGAAGACATTAAGGGTTTGTGAAATGTTGTTTGTCGTCATGAGTCTGAATTGGTGTTTCGTTTGTAAAACTCATCCTTAAAAATAGTGGAGCGAATGATTTGACGAAATAGACTGAGTTATTTTTGTTTGATAAGATAATAATTATACAAGGAAACAAATTTCAAACTTTCTGATACAACAAAAAAATATTTGTTCCAGATTATATTTATATCTATTGGCCTTACATAACTAGAAACTGAAAGTGGACTTATTGTAACAGGTCTAGATTTACAGAACAAAATCAGTTAACAAATTATAAATATAAATTCAAAGAATATGCAAAAGTGCTGCTTTCAAGCTGTATTTTGTTGAATCGATAAAAATCCACCATTCAGAAGGATCGTGGGGAATATCAAACTCGTTCATAAGACCCTCAACATCGTGACATACACGTGAAAATGCTTCCATTTTAAAATATGCTTTAAAAGGCTCGTTATGCTTTGTAAATGAAGACACTGTCATACCACGTGCGAAAAGATTCCATTCCTGTAGCCTAGAATCCAATAACTCGGTTTTGTCTTTTGATAAACCTAAGTCTTTAACCAAATCATTCAATTTGCACTGGTTTATAAGACGAGGAGTTCCTAAAACTTCAAATGGTGAATCTTTACGACTTGCCTGATTTGACAGAATGATTTCAGACACTCTCAGACAGATGACACTTTCAGATGACTTCAGACACTTTCAGACAGATGAAGTGGATGGCGCACTTGGAAGAGGATGGTTCTCTCCATGGGGGATAGGTCGCGATGCTGATGGCAAATTTAGATATTTTATTTTATGCTGGTTCTCACCACAACATGGAAACTGCAAACTGCATTTTCGTTTGCTTCTCTTCCATCCACTCCTTGGCTTTTCCAGATCTCCAATTCTAAGTCCAAAATAGCAGCAGTTAGTTGCTTTTACCTCTTCCGTAATTTGTATCGTTACATAACAACCGCGCATGTAACAAAACTTATTTGGAGAATTTTTACAACATCTTCTTTGATTACTTCCCATCTTGTTATGCACAGAATTGCTGTATAACTTAACTTGATAAAATAACATAAAAACTTGTTGATTCGTAATATTTTGAACAATCTGTTAGAGAACGTAGGCACAGAAGGCTAATTCAAGCGAAATATGTGACTTCAAATAAAATGGATGTTAGACCTGTCACAAAACTTTGATGACGATCTATGAAAAGTGATAAGTCAACAAAAATATGTGATCACTGTTCTGGTTGTAGGATCCTTGTTCCCTTGTGTTATGGGTTATTGGATTGTTTGATTTTATAGACTGTAAGGGAATAATAGCAGTGTTTTTGTACGACCATCGTATTATCCAACGACTGAAAAGCCCAATTAAATGGAAAGAATTTTCCATGAGGTAAATTTACTATTAAAATCTGGCACCTCTGTCCAAGTAAGGTGCAAAATTACTTATTTCCTTGCTTTAATCAGATGCAAAACTATCAATCCTACATACCGCTAAATATATTTTTACCAAATACTGAATGTTGCATCTACTGTACTTGGAATATACTAGGCACATTTGTATACAAAACCGAAAAAGAAATACTTTATTCAAAGCAATGTGCTTCGATACAAAGGACAAAAATACTTTACTGATATTATATATTCAATAAAATTGTACTGAGTTACTATCTATTTAAGCAAACTATTTACTTGTAACGAAATCAAAAGCTCAAATACTTATCGATGTATATATATTATCTTCATCTCTGTTGCTACATGGAAAGCAATAAGAAATATGTGTTCTATTGTTCTAAAAATGTATTCTATTTGTCTCAACAGCAGAAAACTACATGCTGTGAAGTATAATGTAGGATATACATACAGATAAAACATGATAACGTGAAGAATATTTGAAGCACAGACCAAACGACTCTGCAAAGTGGACTTTTGATATTTTTTGCGCCCAGTACAACATAGAATACTTGGTAGATCTTGCGAACGCCTTTCATGTCTTAATGCATAAAGCTGTGTATAGTAAAAACCAGGAGAGCTGCAAATGCTTAAGCGATTTCTGCTGCTATTTGAATGAAACAGCCTTCTGTTTGTATATCTATTTCGTAACCTTGTAAGCGGTGAGTCATTTGCAACTCTCCTGGTTTGTACCATAGTCTGTGTGAATACATATCTTGTAGGACAATGGATAATCACATTTAAGAACATATTAGTGTGTAATTTATACAAAAATTAATCTGATCTAAACAACGCATGTTTAAAACAATTGTTTTTAAACATAACCTGTATTATAAAGTTGCAGAACAGAATTGTGTGTTATTTGTTATATTTACTTCCCAACTTTCGTTACATTAGATGCTATTTTGATGTTCAGTTTGGACGAAATGCGAATGACAACAGTAGTTACACCTTTCACTGTTGATGAAGCATCTACCAGCCAATGTATAAGGCCAAGTTTAGGTCTTTGGAGATGCACCCTTTATATACTATAATACTATTTACAACAGTCATCCTTATGGCATAACTTGTCCTCATGAGTTATGACATAATTCATAGGAATAAGTCTAACTGCTATTTGAATGAAACAGCCTTCTGTTTGTATATCTGTTTCGTAACCTTGTAAGCGGTGAGTCATTTGCAACTCTCCTGGTTTGTACCATAGTCTGTGTGAATACATATCTTGTAGGACAATGGATAATCACATTTAAGAACATATTAGTGTGTAATTTATACAAAAATTAATCTGATCTAAACAACACATGTTTAAAACAATTGTTTTTAAATATAACCTGTATTATAAAGTTGCAGAACAGAATTGTGTGTTATTTGTTATATTTACTCCCCAACTTTCGTTACATTAGATGCTATTTTGATGTTCAGTTTGGACAAAATGCGAATGACAACAGTAGTTACACCTTTCACTGTTGATGAAGCATCTACCAGCCAATGTATAAGGCCAAGTTTAGGTCTTTGGAGATGCACCCTCTATATCTACCTATACTAATTACGAACTTTCAAGTGTAGGGCGCGTTCAGCGGAATCGCCCATTTTCGCCGACATTTGCGATCGAGTAGCTGCAAAATTGGGCTTTTCGATATTACTTTTGACGCTCGAATTGAAAAAAGGACACAATTCCGCGTGGACTGCGCGATATTTTGTAAATTAAATGCGTCAATTTTGAAAAAAAATCACGTTTTTGCACCTCTTCGGGTGAAGGCGAACCTCGAGAAAATGTCACGTGACGTCTAGAAATTCCGACAAGCGGATCGATGAACGTCAAAAATTTACATTTTTTATCCGTTCCTGCCGACCTTATAAAAGCCGCTCGCTCTCATGTCTTACGATAAGATCCCTTTAAATACCCTTCGCAAAGAGTTTTGAGCAAAAAAGCGGCCTTAAAAACAATTTTCGATCCAAAAAATCGATTTTTGTCGACCCGTGCTTTGCTGCTATTACCACAGTAACGTCAAACCCGAAACGCCCCCTGCCGGACATTCGTAACAACAGTAACAGATAGCAGATAACCTAAAATGTATCCTAAAATGTCCATATTGCGAATGTGGACAGGTGGGAAGCCTTAACCACATATTTCTAGAATGCCCAATAACTAAAATCGAAAAATTTGACATATACACAGAGCTAGTACTATAATACTATTTACAACAGTCATCCTTATGGCATAACTTGTCCTCATGAGTTATGACATAATTCATAGGAATAAGTCTAACTCCTCAATTTAATCGATTCGCTCAAAACTGCGATGAGTCGCAATCAGGTTTTTGCCCACCGGCACATCGCTGCATCACTCCACTCACTCACTCATTTCCAAGAAATAATCCACAAAGAAGCAACTGCGTTTTTTTTCCACGCTTTCGCATGGAGCCTGACGCGACGCAGTCATGGCTAAGTAGCTGTATTTTTTTGTCCACGGACAAAATTGGCGCAGGGCGCGATAGTTACTTAATTAAAAGTCCCTAAATGCGCGTTCGCTATCCATGGGCAGGTAAGAAGCGGCAGAGGTGGCGGCGATGTGCGGAATTTGGACGATTACCGGACAGGCACGTGTGGCGACCGAGGTCCAGGTATTTATATTTACTGCGCCATGGAATCCGTACAAAAAAAAATTAAATACCCATTTCGAGAGAGTTGCCGTCCTCGTTTATCGTTGAAATTCCTACGCTTTTAGGGTGACCTATCTAAGCGACGGATGTCCTTTTACAGCAAGTGTTATCCATGCTGTCATCGACGCGATACGTCTAGGTGCGAAGTGCAAGGAGATTAGATTGTCTTGTGACTGATACATACAAGAACCATTACATAAAAAAGCGACTTATATCACAAGAAGAATATTGACAAAGGTTCTTAATTGTCTTCGTCTTAATAAATAATCATTAAAATCCATAAAAAATTACAAACAAACATTATTATCATATACCTCGGTGACTGTCCTATAAAATCACTAGAGGACCCGATTCAAAACACGCTGTTGTTGTTTTGAGATTATGTAAACGGTGATTTACATATTATTATACAAGAGGTTCCCCTTCTTGGGTGCGATCCCGCTGCTAGACTACTAATGTATGTTAATCGAGAGGTGTGAAAACCGGTGATGTCGCTCTCGTGCGCTGCGGTTTCAAAAGCAACCCCATTTGTTTTGATTTACAAATTCCACGGATAGTTTTTAATTCTATTTAGGCTGCGACACTTGACGGATGATATTTTTGTATTCGCCGCTGGACGACAATGAGGGTGCGTTGGACGCGTTTTTTTTAGTGTTTTTAATTACGATTGATGATGGGTTAAGAAGAAAAAGCCAAGGTGTTCTTTGTGTGTGGTTAAATTTGGTTTCGAGTTTTGATTGGTTTGAAAAATTAGGTAGAAAGGTTGAATAATGTTGACGATAAACGGTGATATATGAAAAATTCTATGGTACAAAAGATTTCCTTCGATTCTGGGGTTCCTTCACATGATATCGAGCATTTTTTGCTTGAAAAACCTAAGGCTGAGGTTATAGTGGAGCGTTGATACTAGCATGGATACTAGCGTCGACACCAGCGCCATCAAAGCGATGTAATAATTGGGGATTTCAGCTGCATCCATATTTTGTTCATTGTAATTTGAGATAAATTGTATGTGATGCCGGATATGTGGATGGTGATACTGTCTGACCTTTTCACACGCATGGGTACGATTTGTTATATTTTCAACTTAGAAGACTCGTAAATCTTTCTTTTTTATGACCCAAATCAGTAGGGCCCTTTCGTTAAGTGCTTTGTGTCTTGATATTTGTGTGTGTGTTATTTGCTTAATTATAAATTATGGTATCGTGGACCGAGATAGTTTATACATGAGAGGTATAAGTTCAAGACAAAAAGATGAAGAGAAAAACATTCTGTAGAGAACAGTCGAGATTAACAGTCGACATTCGGCATTCTACTTAAGATGTAGTCTTTTTTCATTTATTTTTATAATGTAACTTAGTGTAGTGTTTTGTGTTTTGTAAATGGTAAGCTAATTATTATTTCCTCCTTTGTGTTTTCACTTCTTTGTATTTTTACGAGAATCTAACAGCTCCTCTAGATGGTAATTTTAAGGATGAATTAACTGTCTCTTTTATATTTTTTATTCATTCATTTTTATGTTTTTTTAATTTAATAAATTTGTTATTTTGTTGAGAAGTGTTTTCCTTTGAGTTAAATATCAATATGAGTAGTTTAATTAGTTTTGCCTGCTAAAATGCTGCACTGGTCCCATTGCAAGAACTCACGTGCAGAGCGAGTGTAAGAGCAATAATTGTGGTGGCTTGTCTTTGGGGGGGTCGTGGTGTTTGACTTTAAATGTTTTAGAACATTTTTTTTGTCATGCACTAATCACATTCCAAGAACCCACAATCCTACTATTACAGCGATTTACATAGCTATGGTCACTTATAGTAGAGCTTTGAACATAGCGTCGATATTAGCTCATTTCTGCTACTATAATAAGATAATAACGATTAAGTATTTGACAGTCTACAGTAAAATATCGCGATTATATGTTCGACAGTATATGCTTCTAGAATTCACCCCATTAAAATTATATAAGCTATCCCAGCATGACATAAAACTTAGTCGTAAGATGAGATGGGCAGTACATCCCCAAGACCGTCATAAAAATTTTGCCGTTTAAGGAACAAATAGAACTATTTATTGAGTTTTTTTGCTTGTTTTTCTTTGATTCTTTAAGTACGCCGAAAGACAGGGTTGTATTGGCAAGAATTTTGGAGGTAATGTTTCAAGTTTAGTATCCATAATTTGCACAGTATTCCATTGGACTCCTCTGTTTTAATTTAGTAAAGAAACCACCAACAGCACTAAGTAGTATGCCATCCTGTCATTTATTGTGTATATTGCGGGGATTGTGGATCTAAAAATATAGACCAGGCTAGACAGTGAGTAACATTTATAGTTTTTTGTTGAACATTATGAGAAACAAAAAATACTATGATGGATCTATGTGACATCAGCGACCTTATATTTTAACATTTGTGTATTTGTTTGATTATTAATGTTTGTATATTCAATGCACTTGGATATATTTATTTGTTTGCTTATTTATTTATATATTTATTTGCCTATTTATTTATATATTTATTTGCTAATTTATTTAATTATTTATTATTGATGCACTTTATCTGGACCAAAACTGAATCAAAGAAAGAAGCAGGACCCGTCTCCATTATTAGGTAATTTTTCAGTTTATTTACATAGCTTTGACGTATTTGTTTCGTTTCGTGCTTCGTAAAAGTTTTTGGCGGTAATATAAATGTTACTAGTTGTCAAAAAAAAAAAAAAACACATCGTCGGCTTAAAGTGTAAACCACCTATATTCATTTTGACTAATTTTACAGGAGAGCTAATAATGTTACATTATGACTATCTTGTAACGTAATATTATGGTATTTTTTGGCTTAATTTGAGTTGACAGATGAACAGAATTGTGTAATACCCCTCAAGCTTTCGAAAATTTTAAATTTCGTTGAAAATGGACTTAACAGGTTAACACTTTAAACTGACGACATGTCTTGATACATAGTTATTCCGTTTAAGTGACTTTGTGTTGAGACTATTATTTGGTCCATGTCTAAATCTATTAAATTGTAGGATTCCTTGTTACTTTTTGTAATTTTTAGTCCCCGAAGATTCGACACAATAGTGGCGAAATATTGGATTAATAAAATGGCCAACAACACATTTTAATTCTAGCTCTCTCATTCCAAAAAGAATCTTATGTTCTTCTCATATCTCCATAATACTACATCACATGGATTTCAAGCTAATCTACTTAAAAAAAAGACATTTTTGACGAGCTTGTTTGGAGTTAGAAAGCAGAATTATATGCCTTAAACATAAATTAATAAATTGGTCCAATTTATAATGAAAGTTACTATTCAGTTGCTACTCAAAATAAAGTTATTACAGGTTAGGTTTTAGTAACTGTGATAGGAACGCTTATATGTTTGTCAACTCTTCATGTAGGGAGTATAAAAATCCCGATTCCAATTCTGTATCAAAGTTACCATTCAAGTTGCTAGGAAAGTACAATTATTAAAGGTTGTATTTTAGTAACTTTGATAGTAATTTGACCATTTCTATCAATTATGTCGTGTGAATTATTCAAACGTTACTATTTTTTTACTTTGCCAAGAGTTGTTAAAGTTGGAGCAAAATTGTTAATCTCCATACTCTAAAGAACATAAATTTCCACAGCTGTTCTTCTCATATATCCGTAACCATGCATCATACATACAGGATTACAGATAGGATTTTAATCCTATCTACTTCAAGGAGGGAATTTTTTTAAATTTTTGAAATCCGAATGCAGAATCACGTGCATTAAAAGTAAATTTGATTTATCTAGTGTCAAATAAAGATAATCAATTTGTTTCAGCGTATGTAAGGTTATATTATGGCATTTTTCACGCTATATTATTGTATTTTTTTGCTTAATTTGACTTGACAGATGAACAGAATTGTGTAATACACCTCAAGCGTTCGAATGGTGCAAAATAAGTTTCGTTGAAAATGGACTTAGCAGGTTAACACTTTAAACTGACGACATGTCTTGATACATAGTTATTCCGTTTAAGTGACTTTGTGTTGAGACTATTATTTGGTCCATGACTAAATCTATTTAATTGTAGGATTCCTTGTTACTTTTTGTAATTTTTAGTCCCCGAAGATTCGACACAATAGTGGCGAAATTTTGGATTAATAAAATGGCCAACAACACATTTTAATTCTAGCCCTCTCATTCCAAAAAGAATCTTATGTTCTTCTCATATCTCCATAATACTACATCACATGGATTTCAAGCTAATCTACTTAAAAAAAAGACATTTTTGACGAGCTTGTTTGGAGTTAGAAAGCAGAATTATATGCTTTAAATATAAATTAATAAATCGGTCCAATTTATAATGAAAGTTACCATTCAGTTGCTACTAAAATAAAGTTATTACAGGTTAGGTTTTAGTAACTGTGATAGGAACTCGTATATGTTTGTCAACTCTGCATGTAGGGAGTATAAAAATCCCGATTCCAATTCTGTATTAAAGTTACCATTCAAGTTGCTAGGAAAGTAAAATTATTAAAGGTGGTATTTTAATAACTTTGATAGTAATTTGACCACTTCTATCAATTATGTCGTGTGAATTATTCAAACGTTACTATTTTTTTACTTTGCCAAGAGTTGTTAAAGTTGGAGCAAAATTGTTGATCTCCATACTCTAAAGAACATAAATTTCCACAGCTGTTCTTCTCATATATCCGTAACCATGCATCATACATACAGGATTACAGATAGGATTTTAATCCTATCTACTTCAAAAAGGGAAATTTTTAGATTTTTGAAATCCGAATGCAGAATCACGTGCATTAAAAGTAAATTTGGTTTATCTAGTGTCAAATAAAGATAAACAATTTGTTTCAACGTATACTAGTAAATTTTCCAACTCACATATTTACCAACAAATAGTTACCGTTTTCACATTTGTTTTCCTAATGAGCCTTATACAAAATTCATCGTAAAATACTCATAAAAATGTGCCTGTCCTTCTATATTATCGCACAAAAAATAGGAATTGCCATTTAAAAAGTGTAAACAAAAGTGTGCCCAAAATTTTTGTAGCAAAGTATGATAATGTATATCTTATATGTATACAGAAAAACACCGCTTCTAGCTAAAAATTTAAATTAACCTAACATGTTTTCATTTTAAAATATTATGCATTTTAAAATGTTAAGTGCCTGAAACTGTCTCTTGGGCAAATTAATGATTTCTCTGGTTCTAAATTATTTATTTCTGTAAGCATACCCTCTATAAAAGGAATTGAAAGATACCAAACACTAAAGAGAACAGAAAAACATTAATAAAATATTATCAATTAAAAATTATTTGCATAGAAAACAACGCGACTTCTTTTTATTCAAAACTAACGCCTCCACCTTTACTGGCTATGGACGCAATCTACAGACTTAGAAAAGAAATTGGTAATAGATATTTTTAAGAAACAGTAAAAGGCGCGGCACGCCGCTCGTTGGGCATCGACGCGACGGTGACAGGCCGTCGGCTATGCCAAAAAGGCCCACAAAACATTTCTACTAAAACCAGGGGACAGTAAGCAAGAACAATTGTTCCCGAGATGCTACTGTTCTCCGGTCCACGATTTATGTCATGCCATTCGGTCGTGCCTGCTTCTGAGGCCCGCGGTCCTCGTCCCGATCGTGGTAAGGTCCGATTGTTCGAACAGAAGAACCGTGGCCGAGCCCCCTCTCGCCGCCACGGCACCGCGACCACCCCTCTCGAAACTGTGCTGCACTTTGGCCGCACTCGCATTGTTGCTCTCGCTTATTTATTGATGGCCAATCGCAACTGACCGCTACCGTACGTTGCGCAGGATATTTGTATGGGGCCGGAGACGCCCCTGAAAAAAATAAAAGCACATGAGGTGGTGCAGGAATCCGCGAAAGGACAATACCGCCTGTGAAATATCGTACCGAGATTATTATGGGAATTTATGGGAAAACTCCTATAAACGGTGTAAAACCAATGTTATCGCGGTGCATTGTTTCTGCGTCTTTGGTACGTATGTGTACACATCTTACCGACAACGGATTGCAGACACTTTTGTTTCTTGGGTTCACTGCCGAGCAAATTTTGCTTGTAAAATATTCATTATAAAATAACAATATTAAGGACTTGTTATGGGAGCAACATTATGCCATCAACAACTACTAAAATGCTTTTAATAAGAAAGAAATAAACAAAGTATGCAAGAGAACAACATTGACATACGAATTATAGACCACAAAAAAGTCTTGACAATAAATTGTACTGACTGCACAATTTTTCTAATAAGGAACAGTTCAAGGAAAGGACAATATGTCCAATTCATTATGAAAGTTATTATTTAATTATTATATGTATTTAAAACTTTGAAATGTATCAGCTAACATTTAATTCTTTTATATTTTTGTATTTTGTACTTATTTTGAACGTACTTTTTTTATAATAAATTACTCTATTGGTATATATGAACTTTTGTAGTTCAGCGGTAGATAGGTCGAAGAAAACAACAAAATTATTCACTTCAAATCAATATATTATGTTGAACGTGAATTACTATTGCTTACTTAGAATAATTGATCGTATTTCATTTAAAATGACAGTTACTTGCAGTGAGAATGAAATACTCAGTTCAGAACACAGATAGTCTAAGATCCCGATCTAGATCGACCTTCCCTCATCCTTTTTCCTAATAAAATCTATATTTCATACAATGTATAGTATAAAGGAACACAATGTCCTAGGGTTGCCGCACCATATCCTGGCAAGGCTCTTTTTAATTAAAAATTATTTGAGGTAAATTGGTACTAGTAATTTACCCTCATCGTTTTTACTAATCAATTGTATACCAAAATGTAGGTTGCTTTATTGCGAACATCGTGGTGTAGGGTTGCCTTTGCAAAAGTTGGCATATCTTAGGGTTGTCGCGATTTTAAATATGAATAGTTGAGTAAATGGGTACGTTTACATGACAAGTGCCTAGCGCGCGTTTACACTATCGCTGTGCTATCGCCTACTATTGCGACAGACAATGAAGCAGAATAGCAGTTACCTTCGTACTTACCAGTTACCTTCTTAGTTTGTCGTTTTTTGTAAGTCTTTGGTTCTCGATTGGTACCAAATTTTTCAAGAAAAAGAATGACCGGAACTATTAAAAAAATACCTTAAATAATATTTAATTAAAAATAGCCTTGCCAGGATATGGGGCGGCAACCCTAGGGCATTGTATTTATTTATACATTATATTGTATAAAAAATAGATTTGATTAGAAAAAAGGATGAGGGAAAGTCGATCTAGGTCCGGATCTTGTACTAAGAAGGTATTGAACCAAACCTAAGAATCTTCTTCTGAAACATTTGTTTTTCCAAGCAAAACAAGTAATTTCTTATTCTGATAATTATTATTCTCTTTAATCCATCCAATGGTTGAAATAAAACAATATTAATTTGGTCGAAATGTTTAAATATTTGAAGTAACACTACAAAGTTTCACTCAAACTACATATAGTCTTTTGTAGTTGATGACTGCAATTAATGTCGCATACTTAATATTGCAAATAATCATTTAAGAAATTCATATGATAAGCCATCCACGTACGATTAATTTACAGCATGCAACAACTTATCCCAATTAACATATTAAATAATCAGATAAATCTCCTCGATAACGATAACGAACACATAACGGAAAATCCCGAACGAAAACAACCAAGCGAAAACCCAGAAATAAAACAACTCAGACAACATTCAACCAACCAACAACAACACCAACGTTGGACGCAGTAAATTTATTTATTA
Source organism: Aphodius granarius (assembly GCA_963971325.1). Classification (NCBI taxonomy): domain Eukaryota; kingdom Metazoa; phylum Arthropoda; class Insecta; order Coleoptera; family Scarabaeidae; genus Aphodius; species Aphodius granarius. Next base: position 3,511,013 of record OZ020225.1, read on the forward strand.
TTTTTTTTTTAATATCTCCACACCACTAGAAGAAGCAAGAGATCACAGGAGATAGATCCCGCGGGGTATTACATTAATATCTCGGAGACGTGGAGTGGTAGTGAAAAATCTGATCCTCCCGTACAAGAAGTTGGTAAGCCTGAGGCTGTGGACGGATCCACGGCGCTGAAGACTGACCGTCGAGGACGACCCGGTTGTCTGGCGCGTCCGCTCACCACACATGCTTATTAACCAGGCAGACAAACCGCGCCTCAGGTGATGATCGCTCCCTCATATCAGAAGAACTTTAGTACAAGAAGACGCCGCTCCAATACGTCGCACAGTGGTCGATTTTTTCAATATTAAGTAGACAAAACTCGCTGTTTTTTGGACAGTAATAGAAAAGAAAGAAAATCAAATATTTGACGTTTAGCATACAATAAAATCAACGTCGATGTCAAATTACACGATTTTAATTTGTAAGTTGGATGCCGGTCACACAAAGTACGGATATAAACGACGTAATATCCAATGGTAGTAATAAGAACGGTAGCAATGGTAATTCATATCAGTGATGGCATAATTCTTGGCGGTGGCGCAAGAAAGTCAACATTAATTGAATGCGGGACACTACTAACTGATTTATCATCGCCGATTTGCAAACAAACGTATTGCAACGAACGTAGAGAGTTGTAGCATCGAAATTATTTACGAGCATCTCTCTCTTTCTCACCGTAGGTACTATTATTTATTATTTGATCTGTAGCACATAATACTCAATACTCACTCCTCTTTCAAACACCAGATAAATAAATCCGCTTAATCGCATAATTACAACGGAGGTAAAACGCGTATAATAAATGTAACATGTGTTAGGCTGTTCGGTATGCCAATTATAAATAACTGACATTTATGCCTATGACCATAAAAGTGGCATTTGTATTAATTATGGAAAAACCTATTGGAGCTCGATTGCTACTGTATGTATGTGGTTGGAGGAACATTGTGAAATGCACGCTGAACACGTAGGTATATGCGTTCGACATTTTTCAAACGCAGTTCTATAATTAGACCTTATTTATATGAGGTAGGTATTTTCTGTCTTTTGTCTGTTTTTCATTTACTGGACTCGGGTGATATTTTCTTAAATTGCTTGCTTTCTTGTCACTTATGGAAATTCTGACTGTGAACAGTTGTATTGTTAATGGTTATGTTAACTTACGTTCATATACACAAAAAAAAGTCAGTAACATTTATAGTTTTTTGTTGAACATTATGAGAAACAAAAAATACTACGATGGATCTATGTGACATCAGCGACCTTATATTTTAACATTTGTGTATTTGTTTGATTATTAATGTTTGTACATTCAATGCACTTGGATATATTTATTTGTTTGCTTATTTATTTATATATTTATTTGCCTATTTATTTATATATTTATTTGCTAATATATTTAATTATTTATTATTGATGCACTTTATCTGGACCAAAACTGAATCAAAGAAAGAAGCAGGACCCGTCTCCATTATTAGGTAATTTTTCAGTTTATTTACATAGATGTGACGTATTTGTTTCGTTTTGTGCTTCGTAAAAGTTTTTGGCGGTAATATACACGTTATCAGTTGTCCATTAAAAAAAAAAACACATCGTCGGCTTAAAGTGTAAACCACCTATGTTCATTTTGACTAATTTTACAGGAGAGCTAAAAATGTTACATTATGACTATCTTGTAACGTAATATTATGGTATTTTTCACGCTATATTATGGTATTTTTTTGCTTAATTTGACTTGACAGATGAACAGAATTGTGTAATACACCTCAAGCTTTCGAATGGTGCAAAATAAGTTTCGTTGAAAATGGACTTAGCAGGTTAACACTTTAAACTGACGACATGTCTTGATACATAGTTATTCCGTTTAAGTGACTTTGTGTTGAGACTATTATTTGGTCCATGACTAAATCTATTTAATTGTAGGATTCCTTGTTACTTTTTGTAATTTTTAGTCCCCGAAGATTCGACATAATAGTGACGAAATATTGGATTAATAAAATGGTCAACAACACATTTTAATTCTAGCCCTCTCATTCCAAAAAGAATTTTATGTTCTTCTCATATCTCCATAATACTACATCACATGGATTTCAAGCTAATCTACTTAAAAAAAGACATTTTTGACGAGTTTGTTTGGAGTTAGAAAGCAGAATTATATGCCTTAAACATAAATTAATAAATCGGTCCAATTTATAATAAAAGTTACCATTCAGTTGCTACTAAAATAAAGTTATTACAGGTTAGGTTTTAGTAACTGTGATAGGAACTCGTATATGTTTGTCAACTCTGCATGTAGGGAGTATTAAAATCCCGATTTCAATTTTGTATCAAAGTTACCATTCAAGTTGCTAGGAAAGTACAATTATTAAAGGTTGTATTTTAGTAACTTTGATAGTAATTTGACCACTTCTATCAATTATGTACGTGTGAATTATTCAAACGTTACTATTTTTTTACTTTGCCAAGAGTTGTTAAAGTTGGAGCAAAATTGTCAATCTGCATACTCTAAAGAACATAAATTTCCACAGCTGTTCTTCTCATATATCCGTAACCATGCATCATACATACAGGATTACAGATAGGATTTTAATCCTATCTACTTCAAAAAGAGAAATTTTTTAGATTTTTTGAAATTCGAATGCAGAATCACGTGCATTAAAAGTAAATTTGATTTATCTAGTGTCAAATAAAGATAAACAATTTGTTTCAGCGTATACTAGTAAATTTTCCAACTCACATATTTACCAACAAATAGTTACCGTTTTCACATTTGTTTTCCTAATGAGCCTTATACAAAATTCATCGTAAAATACTCATAAAAATGTGCCTGTCCTTCTATATTATCGCACAAAAAATTTTCTGTCTTTTGTCTGTTTTTCATTTACTGGACCCGGGTGATATTTTCTTAAATTGCTTGCTTTCTTGTCACTTATGGAAATTCTGACTGTGAACAGTTGTATTGTTAATGGTTATGTTAACTTACGTTCATATACACAAAAGAAGTTAACAACACATTTTAATTCTAGCCCTCTCATTCCAAAAAGAATCATATGTTCTTCTCATATCTCCATACTACTACGTCACATGGATTTCAAGCTAATCTACTTAAAAAAAAGACATTTTTGACGAGCTTGTTTGGAGTTAGAAAGCAGAATTATATGCCTTAAACATAAATTAATAAATCGGTCCAATTTATAATAAAAGTTACCATTCAGTTGCTACTAAAATAAAGTTATTACAGGTTAGGTTTTAGTAACTGTGATAGGAACTCGTATATGTTTGTCAACTCTGCATGTAGGGAGTATAAAAATCCCGATTCCAATTCTGTATCAAAGTTACCATTCAAGTTGCTAGGAAAGTACAATTATTAAAGGTTGTATTTTAGTAACTTTGATAGTAATTTGACCACTTCTATCAATTATGTACGTGTGAATTATTCAAACGTTACTATTTTTTTACGTTGCCAAGAGTTGTTAAAGTTGGAGCAAAATTGTTAATCTCCATACTCTAAAGAACATAAATTTCCACAGCTGTTCTTCTCATATATCCGTAACCATGCATCATACATACAGGATTACAGATAGGATTTTAATCCTATCTACTTCAAAAAGAGAAATTTTTTAGATTTTTTGAAATCCGAATGCAGAATCACGTGCATTCAAAGTAAATTTGATTTATCTAGTGTCAAATAAAGATAAACAATTTGTTTCAGCGTATACTAGTAAATTTTCCAACTCACATATTTACCAACAAATAGTTACCGTTTTCACATTTGTTTTCCTAATGAGCGTTATACAAAATTCATCGTAAAATACTCATAAAAATGTGCCTGTCCTTCTATATTATCGCACAAAAAATTTTCTGTGTTTTGTCTGTTTTTCATTTACTGGACCCGGGTGATATTATCTTAAATTGCTTGCTTTCTTGTCACTTATGGTAATTCTGACTGTGAACAGTTGTATTGTTAATGGTTATGTTAACTTACGTTCATATACACAAAAAAAGTTACCAGAACAAAGAGAAACTAGATCATAAAAGAAACGAAAAATGTATGAAACAATTTGTTGTATTTTATATAATATCACCTGAAGAATTAATATATTATTTTCTCAAGGTGTTTATACGAATTGATGGGTGGGTCCGTTATGTAGGTATTCTTACGTTTCCCGGATATAATGAAATTATAAAAATATGAGCCATCAACTTACCTACTCGAAGGTGCCCCGTAATAATGTACATTAATAACACATACTTTATCCGTTTATTACATAAATTTTCAAGTAAATTACTCCTGTTGGAAATATCCGAGGACTATAATTTACATACTTGAGCGATATAAGTTACGTATTATATTATTATTACAATAAACTGCTTGTGTAATAACTGTGAATATCAACACGTAAGCTATTTCTAGATTGCCAGATTATGAATATTAAAAAAAATTAAAAAGTATCATTTTGGTAATGCATACTGTCATTTCAGTAATGTACATTATTTTATTAAATACCCTTATGTTAATACCAACAATGAAGTAAACAAAACGTCAATGAAACAATTTATTGAAGATAAAAAAAAAATTAGTGGTGTATTTCGATTCTTGTCCAGTATATTTGTATCCAAAATAGTCACAACCCACTCAACCACATCTTTTTATTAAATAATATACACAACAAATGTCAGATATCAAAAAAAGTATTATGTATATTATCCAACATGCAAATCAACCTGCCTTAAAATCTTTGTCTCGAAAACTGGTTGAAATAAAGACACCACATTCACGCACAAGAGTAAACGTGTTTGGCCAAACTTGAACATTGATTTTTGACAGAGGAGATGCCTGTTTTGATCACAGCATAGCATGGGATTTATATTATCCCAATACCTGACACTTACCCATATTCTCAAAACAAATTTTTTTTATTTTATTCCGATGATTCACGACCATTTTCACTAATTAGTTACCTAGAATTCCATATATGTATGAAAGGAAACATCTGCCAAATTCGTCTTAATTAATCCTTTAATGATTGCATTAATTACACAGGACATTACCTCTGATTTATGGGACCGAAAACCATTGACGTTTACAGCCAATTACCAAAAAAAAGCAAATAATTGCACCAAATACAATTAAAATCTGCAATTAGTACAAAGAAGTAAGTGGATATCAACACGTAAGGTATTTCTAGAGTGACTAGGAAAACTACTACATATCAGGCAAATATGTACATACAATATTGCTTTTGATTTGCTGACCATAAAATAACTGATGACCAAAACTTACTATTTCTCAAATGGTCTTGTAATAAACTGTATAAATGACACGATTTTAACTGTCGATTTCAAGAACTTTGTAACAGGTACAGAAGAAAGTACCCCATCATACTAAAAGTGCAATATTGCAGCTGCTTTCACGTGTAAGGTTTAGATCTTGTAACAAGTAGTAACAGGAAATTCTGTCACCCTTTTGAACTTGAAGATACCTCAAACTAACACGCCTACAAGTGTCATATAGCGTAATCATAGGCTGCCATCTGCTAAAATTCAGTGTTTGAGTGCCATCATGTCGATATCATAGAACTTCTGTATATTCTTTCTAACAGCAATAACACAATATACAAGAACAGAATACGGTAATTTTCTAATAGTGATGGAATTAATGGAATTAGGAAACAACACAGATCGCTTACAATTCTACTCAGAAAGTAATAAAAAACTAATAATATCTAACTTCATTCCTCATCCCATCAATGAACCGATGAATAATTGATTCAAATTTCTAGTGACAATCCACCACTTTATCTACACCATCGATGACGAACGAGATAAAGGGGCACACCTAATCATTGCAGAGAGCACGTTGTCTTTCTCCGTTTACAATGTGTCTACACCGGTTAGGACACCCCTGCAGTGTCTGTTTGGGTCGTCGATATCCACTATACACAGACGGAGAAACGTAGGTATGACCCCGATGTCTCCTGTATCTGAGGCAATCTCCAAATGGGAAAGAACGACCCCACTGTGAACTGCCGCGGAAGAATAGAACCGGAGAGATAACCTTCCTCTCTATATATCTGCCTCGGTAAACTGATTTGTCGCTCTCAATAGCTACCCGGATGGCATTGTTCTTTTTATCTCACCGTAGACGGTTTTTTAAGTCCTCCCTTTTTTGTCATCCTTTAAACTTTAAACCATTCAAGTAGGTTCATTGTGTTTTGGTACCATCTCTCTATAATCGCCGGATTATCACCTTGATGCTTGCTCCTGGACCTCCATGGTGTCGTCCTGATGTGTACTGGATGTCATGCGTCATGCTGGTTTCGGTAATTATTGCTGTTTGTTTGTGGGTTTTCGGTTTATTACACAAGGGAACAAGAGCCCTACAACAAGAGCAGGGATCACATATTTTTGTTGACCTAACATCACTTTTCATATATCAAGTCATCAAAGTGTTGTGACAGGTCTAAAATCCATTTTATTTGAAGTCATATATTCCGCCTTCTGTGCATACGTTCTCATAAAAGATTTTTCAAAATATTACGAATCAACAAGTTTTTTTGTGTCATTTTGACAAGTTATACAGACATTCTGTGAATTAAAATATGGGAAGTGATCAAAGATGTTGTAAAAATTTACCAAATAAGTTTTGTGGAAGAGGTAAAAGCAGTTTACTGCTGCTGTCTTGGATTTAGAATTGGAGATCTGGAAAAGCCATGGACACCTCACATATGCTGTATTTTCTGTTAGATCGGACTTTTAAAGTGGGTGAAAGGGAAGCAAAAGAAAATGCCGTTTGTAGTTCCCATGTTGTGGCGAGAGCCTTCCATTCATGTAGATGATTGCGATTTTTGCACGACAAGCCTCTCGGGACATTCAAAGAAGGATAAACATAAAATAAAATATCAAATTTGCCAACAGCATCGCGACCTATCCCCCATGGAAAGAACCATCCTCTCCCAAGTGCGCCATCCACTTCATCATCTTCGATTTTTGACACAGAAGAAATTTAGCCTGTTTGAAGAAACTTTCCTGATTGGACAGTGCCTGAAATCACTTTGTCTAATCAGGCAAGTCGTGAAGATTCACCATTTGAAGTTTTATGCACACCTTATAAACTAGTATGAACTGAATGATTTGGTTAAAGACTTAGGTTTATCAAAAGAAAAAGCTGTTTTATTGGGTTTTAGGGCTCAGGAATGGAATCTTTTCGCACGAGGTGTGACAGTGTCTTCATTAACAAAGCGTAACGAGCCTTTTAAAGCACTGAATGAAGTTTTATAAACCAGTATGAACTGAATGATTTGGTTAAAGACTTAGGTTTATCAAAAGAAAAAGCCGTTTTATTGGGTTTTAGGGCTCAGGAATGGAATCTTTTCGCACGAGGTGTGACAGTGTCTTCATTAACAAAGCGTAACGAGCCTTTTAAAGCATATTTTAAAATTAAAGGATCTTTACGTGTATGTCACGACGTTGAGGGTCTTATGAACGAGTTTGATATTCCCCACGATTCTTCTGAATGGTGGCTTTTTATCGATTTATCAAAATATAGCTTGAAAGCAGTTCTTTTGCATATTCTTTGAATTTATATAATTTGTAAACTGATTTGGTTACAGTTTTCTCAGTTTTTTTTTAAGAATGGTTGTATCTGTAAATCTACACCTGTTACAATAAATCCAATTTCAGTTTCTTGTTATATAAAGCAACATAATAATCTGGAACAAATAATGTTTTTTGTTGTATCAGAAAGTTGGAAATTTGTGCCCTTGTGTTACCGGTCTAAGGTATAGTACCTGAGCAGAAGAGAAAGAAGAGTTAGTAGTGCTAGGGTAATTGTTTGAAATTGATTGCCATGTTGATTTCAATCATACAATGCTCAAAAATAGATGTGGTTTGATGTGTTTGATTAATTAGAAAAGAAACATAGAATTAATTTTCTTAATGCATATGCAAATGTCTATAATATTACATTTAATTTATCATATTTGATTATGTTAATCTTGATATTATATTTTGAAAACATCACTTTTAAGATTTGAAGGTGGAATTCGTGATAATTTGAAGGGATAATAATTAATTAGTTTCCTATATACTTAGTGCAGAGTTTCCCAGACAGACTGTATATCAAACAAGAAAAATTTCTATTAGGTAATATCATTTCCTGTATTGTGGATAATTTTCAAATAATATTATCTAGTTACGCACAGCGCAAGAGCAGTTTCGATAGATGCCCGATAAAACAACACACATCAATAAACCAATTCAACCCAATGGCATACGGCATAAAATTGAATAATCAACCAAATTACCCTTTCAAATCTCTCTTGTATATTTACGACGGAAATATTCCATAAGTGGAAGAAATAAACCATAAGTGAAAGAAATAAACTGTCATTCCCCCAATTAAAGGTCTACTCACACTGGCGGGGACATGCGGACGCGGACACGAACGCGATATTTTCGTGCCGGTGTTCGTGCCCGTGTCCGCGTGTTTGTACCAATCTATATAGACCTTAATACAGAATTTTTGAAAATAGTTTTGCCTCCGTCCTTGGATGCCATGTTGGTTGACGTCCGTGGACGAGAGGGCAGCAACGGTAGAAGCTGCATCAGTAGTGACATGACAAGTGGTTGCGGACAAAAAGAAAAGTTGCCACCGGGGAACGTGAAGGCGAAGGAAGGAAGATAGGCCTGGTTGAGGCAGTCGCGTTCACCGAGAGAGTAGTTACAAGTCCGGCGCCAGTCTATGTCGACGCACTTTATTTCAGCATTTTTACTACTGGTTCTAATACACGACCACACATCTTCGGAGCCCCCCAGGCCGAACGGACTACATTTATCCTTTTCAGATGCGTCGCGGATCTGGAATTTTGCGTGTAATTATAATTTATACCTATGACGGACGGACGTGTACTAAGTCTTTAGAATTGTTGGAACTTGGCTTTAATCTGGTGGTAATTTAGATCTGAAATGATGTTTCCAGTTGTGGTTCAACTTACTGAAATGGAAATCGCCACATGACATCTTTGACATAATCCCTATAATGTGTCTTATTATACAAGGGAACAAATTTCCAACTTCCTGATACAACCCAAAAAAATCTGATGTGGCCAGGCACATGACTTTATCATACGATACAGCCGTGTTCAGGGGGGCAATTTGGAAGTTCAAGAGGCATCCGCTTACTATGATTTAATTTTTTTTTCAAAAAAATGGAATGGACATAAATTATACAAAATTTTCTCTACTATAGTTTATTATTTAACTATTTTGACGAAATTACAGAAATGGCGGCTAATTTGCAAAATCGTTGAAAAATGATAAGAGTAAACCTCGAGTTCCTTTGGGCCCTTTTGGACAAAACTTCTTTCAACTCTAAGTTTAGTCACGAAACTTCTAAATATGAAGTTTCGTCTCGATACCTTCAGTAGTTTCTCCGGAATCGTCGCCACAAAAAACGGGTACACACACACACACCAGATTATATTCCAGATTATATTAGCCTTACATAACGAGAAACTGAAAGTGGATTTATTGTAACAGGTCTAGATTTACAGATACAGCAATACTTTAAAGAACTGAGAAAACTGCAACAAAATCAGTTAACAATTTATATAAATTCAAAGAATATGCAAAAGTACTGCTTTCAAGCAGTATTTTGATGAATCGATAAAAAGCTACCATTCAGAAAGATCGTGGGGAATATCAAACTCGTTCATAAGACCCTAACATCGTGACATATACATAAAGATCCTTCCATTTTAAAATATGCTTTAAAAGGCTCGTTACACTTTGTAAATGAAAGCACTGTCACACATCATGCTAAAAGATTCCATTCCTGTAGCCTAGAACCCAATAACTCGGCTTTTTCTTTTGATAAACCTAAGTCTTTGACCAAATCATTCAGTTTGCGTAATATTTTGAACAATATGTTATGAGAACGTATACACAGAAGGCGAAATATATGACTCCAAATAAAATGATTCTTAGTTCCCTTGTGTAATCAATAAAGTTTTACTAATTAACGTCAACCCTTGAAACTATCTTATTTTAGCGTTATTAGATTATGTTCTAGGGGCTTGGAACACTTGGAACCCTGCAAACTGTCACCGACGATCTTCCATTCTGTGGCTGGTGCACAGCATAGGTAGTCCTTTGCGGTGCTAGTGCTTGGTTAGCCGCAAGAAGTTTACTGTGTGCGGTTTATAGCGAGGCCGACGTATCTTGGCCGAAGCCCTGAGAAGACCCCTCGCAGACATCTGCATCACAAATCAACTGTTACATTAAACATCAGTTCACGCGGCGGTCGACTCCGTATTACGCGGATATTTATTTACATATCCCGATATCATTAGTCCCCGTCTCGCTATTAAATGCCCGACCATGTCTACTTGCGAACGCGCATACATTTCTTTCTGTTCCTTTTCGTTATTTGTCGTTCGATCTTGCGCGCGCTCCACTTTAATGATCACCACTCAGTCTCAGGTATAAAGAAAACGACGAGGAAAAGAAAAACGTATGAGTCTTATCAGATTTGAACCTATATTCGTAGCCATCAAAAATTACATTACCCTACTTACATTCTGTAGGTAAAATAGGCAACATTAAAAAAGTAAATAAACTTTGTGTTATGTGGGCTGCCTATCTACCTATCCTAATTGCGAACTTTCAAGTGTAGGGCGCGTTCAGCGGAATCGCCCATTTTGGCCGACATTTGCGATCGAGTAGCTGCTTTTCGATATTACTTTTGACGCTCGAATTGAAAAAAGGACACAATTCCGCGTGGACTGCGCGATATTTTGTAAATTAAATGCGTCAATTTTGAAAAAAAATCACGTTTTTGCACCTCTTCGGGTGAAGGCGAACCTCGAGAAAATGTCACGTGACGTCTAGAAATTCCGACAAGCGGATCGATGAACGTCAAAAATTTACATTTTTTATCTGTTCCTGCCGACCTTATAAAAGCCGCTCGCTCTCATGTCTTACGATAAGATCTCTCTAAATACCCTTCGCAAAGAGTTTTGAGCAAAAAAACGGACTTAAAAACAATTTTCGATCCAAAAAATCGATTTTTGTCGACCCGTGTTTTGCTGCTATTACCACAGTAACGTCAAACCCGAAACGCCCCCTGCCGGACATTCGTAACAACAGTAACAGATAGCAGATAACCTAAAATGTATCCTAAAATGTCCATATTGCGAATGTGGACAGATGGGAAGCCTTAACCACATATTTCTAGAATGCCCAATAACTAAAATCGAAAATTTTGACATATACACAGAGCTAGTCTATCTACCTATACTAATTACGAACTTTCAAGTGTAGGGCGCGGTCAACGGAATCGCCCATTTTCGCCGACATTTGCGATCGAGTAGCTGCAAAATTGGGCTTTTCGATATTACTTTTGACGCTCGAATTGAAAAAAAGGGCACAATTCCGCGTGGACTGCGCGATATATTGTAAATTAAATGCGTCAATTTTGAAAAAAAATCACGATTTTGCACCTCTTCGGGTGAAGGCGAACCTCGAGAAAATGTCACGTGACGTCTAGAAATTCCGACAAGCGGATCGATGAACGTTAAAAATTTACATTTTTTATCCGTTCCTGCCGACCTTATAAAAGCCGCTCGCTCTCATGTCTTACGATAAGATCCCTCTAAATACCCTTCGCAAAAAGTTTTGAGCAAAAAACCGGCCTTAAAAACAATTTTCGATCCAAAAAATCGATTTTTATCGACCCGTGTTTTGCTGCTATTACCACAGTAACGTCAAACCCGAAACGCCCCCTGCCGGACATTCGTAACAACAGTAACAGATAGCAGATAACCTAAAATGTATCCTAAAATGTCCATATTGCGAATGTGGACAGGTGGGAAGCCTTAACCACATATTTCTAGAATGCCCAATAACTAAAATCGAAAATTATACACAGAGCTAGTATAATACTATAACAGGAAATAAAAATATAGGAAGGATTTTAAAGAATTTATCTATAATTTTCTGAAAAAGGCGTTTAAATCGACTAAAGATTCATAATCAATTGAAATAGGGCGCCATATTCGGACGGTATAGTAGATCTCTTTCTCTTCCCTGAAACATTTTATAAATACTCTTACCAGCCCGAAATGACAGATCAATTAAAGAATCCAGGCACAACCGTATAAATAAAATTAATAGAAGCCATTTAATGGAGCCACAACGGACCATATAAACATCAGGAGATGGGCTTTTTTCGCCTGGATTGTAATCAATATCTAATAGGTTATAGTAAAACGGACCGGCACCAGGGCGCGCGCGAGACGTTTCAGCGCAACGGAATAGTCCGACGCACATTATTTACATTTTTATTAGTCAGCAGGGCCATAATAAGAAAATTAATTCATTGCTGTGGAACGTAATGGCTCGCTTTGCTTTGTTTATGGCTTCATCTCGACCGGCGCTATATTCGTTCTCGTTTCATCTGCGATACAATTTGTAGCCGCTGTTATCAAGTGTGCTCGAGATAAGGACGAAAATGGACGATGCTAACGGTGATTGGTTGATTTCTGATAAGGACGAGTTTTATTATGTATTTTATTTGGGTTCGTTCTTGGTGAAGTAATCGCAGAAATTGTATTCTAATTCTTCAATTTTGTGAAGTCACTGTGATCAAAACAGGCATCTCTTCTGTCAAAAATCAATGTAAAGTTTGGCCAAATACGTTCACAATAATAAAAACTAATGTAGTGATAAAAATTGCAGTAGTAGATACATTATCTGCGACAAAACAGTCGACTCAAGACGTAAGATCATCGAACCAAGCTTCAAAAAGAAAATTGATTAGCTTCCTCTTGCAAAGAAGCAACTAAACACACTTTGATTACCGACATTATAGCTTGAGGAACATCTCAAGCATCATAACAATTACTGAAGTCACTGAAACAAGAAAGACTACGTCTAATTGGCGTCACGCCATTTTACGGTCAACGCTCAGAGCAACATAAGACCGCTAATTAGAGAAGAACTCCCTTTAATTCGGTTGAGAGGGCCTCCGTCTTTTCGTAATAAATAAAAGAAACCGTGCCCCGTTTCGAATTTGTTTAAGGAACTGACGAATAACAGACGTCTGTCAGTTAGATGGAGAACTAACGATTAGAAACGGCTTATATCACGCTCTAGAAATCACACACCTTCCGTTTTACTTCTCTGTGTTGGATGGTTTTACTTTAACTGAGGATTATTTGATATTTTGTCGCTTGCAGAGCGACAAAATTTTTTAGATACCGCCCGTGTGGGTTGAAAAGCAGTTGACTGCCACGTCGGTCGGAACGGTAGCTAAAAGTCTCCCCTTGCGTTAGTTCGAGGGCCTGCTCATAGATGGCGCGTGGTGTACAGAATTGTCACGTTAATCTGAAAATGAAAATTAAATATTTAGTGTTGATCAAACATGCCTACGTAAAGTTGAATGAAAGTATGTTGTGTGGGTCATTGTTCTTTATTTTTTTTTTGCTGGTAGTCGTTTGATTGTGAGTTTACAAGGTGTGATGTAGGGTGTAACTGTAAATTATCATAACTACCAATTAGGTATTCAAATTCCAAACCTACGTGAATGTTTGAGTGTCGTACGTCACGATTTGGGTTTGTATGTATGTATGTTGTAGAAATCTTTTGGATGATCGTGTTGTCTCGCCGCGTTTTCTATTTCAGGGTCATTTTATTATTTGGAATTGGTTCATTGTTTTAGGTGTAATGGAGGGTTTATATGAATTAGGTTGGTTGTTATTTTAGTCATTAATATATACAATATGTATAGAACAAAACAAATATTTATTAAAAAAAACATATGTTTTTAAACAAAACAATGTTTTTTACTGTCGATTACAAGTACTTCCCTTCTAGTCTGAAAGTAAAAATGGAATTTAATTTTCTGGTACCATTAACTAGACAAGTATGTTTGTATGTTAGTAATTTATCAAGATTTTCTAAAAATCTGACGTGAATTGTAACATATCAAGATTTTCTGAAAATCTGACGTGACAGCTCCTCGTGCCCCGAATGAACGAATGCGCCAATATGTCTTATAAAACGAGTGTAATATACTATTTTTTCTACTTTGCGTCATTAATTTTATAAAAATTTAGAAGTATATTAGGTAAAATTCCAATCTAGAGTATTTATGGGTGCAACCGTTGGTAACACTGTCATCTGTCACTTAAATTCAAATATCTGTGAAAAAGTAATTATTGATAATTATTATATACCATCATATACTAGTAGTACGAAACCTAGGATGCAACACGCATGTTTAAATATGTATAAAAATATACATACTTCGCAGTTTGTGCGATTCTAAAAAATCAGTTTGTGCTTACTTTTGTGGTTATGTGTATTTTCGTTTGACATGCATTTGATATCAATGTCACCAATCTTAGAAAAAAGTTACTAAAAACGGTGTTACAATTTGCTAATTGTAACACCGAAAACAGTGTTACTATGTGTGCATTGTGAATGCAAAGTAGAAAAACAAGTTTATTTCTATAGGTATATAGTTCGCGCGCTTGGCGTTAGATGTCACCACCAGTACGAACTTGAACATCGCCCGTATCGAACCCACTGCAAGCACGGCACAACTCCTACCTTTTGTGTTTTATAGACTATACACAGCAAATAAACCGTGACTTGTCATTTGTTAAATAAAAAATTGAATTACCTAATTAAAAGCACAACAAACATCGCGATTACCATAAATAAACACCGATTTAATTGCAGGTTTCTATTAACAGCTATCTATTAATAGATAATATAACATAAATTCACTGCAATTTAGCATCGAAAAAGTATTAATTAAATAAATTAGAATAATAACTAGCTCTGTGTATATGTCAAAATTTTCGATTTTAGTTATTGGGCATTCTAGAAATATGTGGTTAAGGCTTCCCACCTGTCCACATTCGCAATATGAACATTTTAGGATACATTTTAGGTTATCTGCTATCTGTTACTGTTGTTACGAATGTCCGGCAGGGGGCGTTTCGGGTTTGACGTTACTGTGGTAATAGCAGCAAAACACGGGTCGACAAAAATCGATTTTTTGGATCGAAAATTGTTTTTAAGGCCGTTTTTTTGCTCAAAACTCTTTGCGAAGGGTATTTAGAGGGATCTTATCGTAAGACATGAGAGCGAGCGGCTTTTATAAGGTCGGCAGGAACGGATAAAAAATGTAAATTTTTGACGTTCATCGATCCGCTTGTCGGAATCTCTAGACGTCACGTGACATTTTCTCGAGGTTCGCCTTCACCCGAAGAGGTGCAAAAACGTGATTTTTTTTCAAAATTGACGCATTTAATTTACAAAATATCGCGCAGTCCACGCGGAATTGTGTCCTTTTTTCAATTCGATCGTCAAAAGTAATATCGAAAAGCCCAATTTTGCAGCTACGCGATCGCAAATGTCGGCGAAAATGGGCGATTCCGCTGAACGCGCCCTTCACTTGAAAGTTCGTAATTAGTATAGGTAGATAGATAAGAAGCGGTCCCCCCTACCGATATACAGACGCACCGTCTAGCCGTCAACTTAAAATTATGCAAACTAAAAACGGTAAGCGGAAACGGAGCAAGGGTCTATCCTAGGACCGACGCTCTTGTTGTGTACGTGTGTGTGGTGCGCCACTGACCCAGAGGTATTATAAATTTCACCCTCCGCGCAATGTTGAGGACCGCATACATATGTATAAGGCGCGCCAAGTGCTAATGCCCTATTGTATTGCAAATTCTACGTTAATTCGCGGTATGATTTCGTGCCGCAGCAACAGGTTACAATTTTCATCCCTTATAATGTCATAAACGCGCAAAAATCAACGTTTTACGATGTTAATGATCGCTAAGTAGTCCGTTTACACGTCAAGTGTCAAGTGGACGATTTGAAATTGATATTTATTAGCAAACGATTGACATAAATGGAAGAGAAATGGAATTCTTGGTATTTTATTGCGGAATTATGCAGATTTGTAGCGATATTTCATGATCTTGGTCGAGTAAACTTGCGTTATGACTCAAATGTTATTATTGATACCTAAGGTATGAAGAAAAGTAAGAAAATTGAAATTAGAAAAAAAAAATGGGGTATAATTGTATATTATTATACAAGTTTTATAAGACGTCAAATTGGCGCACGAGTGTAATATACTATTTTTTCTACTTTGCGTCATTAATTTTATAAAAATTTAGAAGTATATTAGGTAAAATTCCAATCTAGAGTATTTGTGGGTGCAACCGTTGGTGACACTGTCATTTGTCACTTAAATTCAAATATCTGTGAAAAAGTAATTATTGATAATTATTATATACCATCATATACTAGTGGTACGAAACCTAGGATGCAATACGCATGTTTAAATATGTATAAAAATATACATACTTCGCAGTTTGTGCGATTCTAAAAAATCAGTTTGTGCTTACTTTTGTGGTTATGTGTATTTTCGTTTGACATGCATTTGATATCAATGGCACCAATCTTAGAAAAAAGTTACTAAAAACAGTGTTACAATGTGTGTATTGTGAATGCAAAGTAGAAAAATATTTTTGGGTGATATCGTTGATCGTTGGTTAAGTGGTTGTGGAGACCCAGTGGCCGTCGGTCTGTGGACGGCGTATGTGAGTGCGGTACGGTCTGTTGCTTAGCTACCGTATTCTACGGAGTGTAAACACTTCCCCGCTTGTGGTGGGATTCGCCTATCGCAGGCGGTTACCGTCCGTATTGAGCCAGTGAGGTATGTCCAATGGCGCGCGCATCTCCATGGAGGGGTAGGAGTGGTGGGGTTGGTGGAGGGTCCGCGGATGCCCTCTGCGTTAGCGGCGAACGACTAGTGCATACAGAGTCGTCGTGCGTGGTATATGCAATAGTCGGGAAAGAGCGCGTTCTGTTATTGGGCTGGTAGAGAGACTGTATGTGATAGTGTGCGAGATATATCAGAAATTTTCGCGTTTGCATTGGGACTAGAAGGTGTGACAACGGCTACCGCTTGGAGGCCCCATCAGGGCATGGCTGCAGCAACTTACCTGCCAACGAGTAGTGCTTTAACATCTGATGTGGACGGAAGTGTTGTTGTCGGGATGAACGGTATGAACATAACGGGAGGGTACCATAACAGCAACTCTCCCCGCTCGGGGATAGACAGTGACATGAAGTACCTTCCGCACCATCACCATCAGCAGCATCATCACCATCACATGCCTCCGTCGCCGTCGCCGAGCGGGCCCGCGATGATGAATCCGTGGGTCAGCCTCCAGTCGACGGACCACTGGAACATGCCGATGCACCATCACCCGCAAGACATCAAACCATTGGCGCAACACGCCGACCTCTTGCACAGGCAGCAGCAGCAACAGCTAAGCTCGCCTCACCATCACGGCTGGCCGATATCGCAGCCGTCGCATTACAACCCCGGTGCCGGATCTCCCTTGCAAACCGTGAATGGTATGCTATCACAATACCCGTCGACGCCGCAATTGCATCACTCGCTCCATCGGGAACTCCAAAGTCCACACCATCCGCAACACCCTGGAGATAGGGATAGCGTAGGCGAAGACGAGACGCCCACGAGCGACGATCTCGAAGCGTTCGCGAAGCAGTTCAAGCAGAGACGGATCAAACTGGGTTTTACGCAAGCCGACGTCGGCTTAGCGCTCGGAACTCTATACGGAAATGTATTCTCGCAGACGACGATCTGTCGATTCGAAGCGTTACAGTTGAGTTTTAAGAATATGTGTAAGCTGAAACCCTTACTGCAAAAATGGTTGGAAGAAGCCGATTCTACGACGGGATCTCCGACGTCCATCGATAAGATCGCGGCGCAAGGCAGGAAGAGGAAAAAGAGGACTAGCATAGAGGTTTCCGTGAAAGGAGCGCTCGAGCAACACTTCCACAAACAACCAAAACCGTCGGCGCAAGAGATAACATCCCTCGCGGATAGTTTACAGTTGGAAAAAGAGGTGGTGCGGGTGTGGTTTTGTAACAGGAGGCAGAAGGAGAAACGGATGACGCCTCCGAACACCCTAGGACCCGATATGATGGATAATCTGCCGCCTAGTGGTCACATGCACCCGGGTTACAGTCACCATCCGGGAGATATGCACGGGTCGCCGATGGGCGGTCAACATTCGCATTCTCACAGTCCGCCGATGCTCTCGCCCCAGGGTATGGGTCACCAGTTGACGGCACACTAGCATCCAGCCCACTGGGCTTCACTACTTCATCACAGTGATAACGGCTAGCGACAGATCGGGCGTTCAAATCATTCCCGACGGTCCTGGCTTGGCCGTCACCTGAAGGAACTCTTGGAAAAGCTGCTACCTCAGAACAGGAAACCCGGTTGGCGGCCCATTTGTGATCAATGGTCAAACCCAGTGCATGTGTACCTTTAACTATATAATGACAAAACAAAGATCGAGAGCCAAAACGATCGACCCCACCCCCCCTATATACTTAATGTACAGTACATCTGTAAATAAATATATATATATAAATATATATTGAAGAGAGTGATATCCGGCACTGTGTATAAAAATATTAAACCTAGAGATAAAGGAGAAAAAACAGAGGAGCTAAACAAACGAATGTATATAGAGAAAATGTTGCAGTAGCAATGTCGTGATTTATACTATGTACTACTAAGTAAAAAAAATGACTAAAACACCGGGACTATTACGTTGCAAGGAGAAATAATGTCGTGCGTTTCTTTTTCTTTTCTGTTCACGTACCCCCCCCCCCATGACCCTATGGTTTAAAATCAGCGTTTTTTGATGGTCATAGATATTGTGTACATATTTATTATATTAATATTAATTATATATCGTTGTACGGTGTGAAAAAAATTAAATCGAAAATGTTTTTAAAATAAGCCTTGTTCTATTATTTTTTTACCTTATTCTCACACAATTTACACCACATAAGTACATATAGATCATCTAATCATATAAAATAGTGCGCCAACTGTGTTTTGTGATTGTTTCGACAGTGGATTCGTTTTAAAACGGTGAGTCCCTTTATTTTTTCTCTCTATATATATTTATGTGTAAATATTACACCTGTCACCAGAAAAAAAGGGCTCACGAAATCTCATTTTAATCGACAAACGTAGATAAAAATGTGTTCTTTATGGTTTTCACCGACCGTGTAGTTAGAAACGAGTATGTAGTACGAAAAAAGAATCTGTACATAAAATCCGTAGAATCTGTAAATATTATAAATATATTTTACGGTAGAAATATTTTTGTAAACGTAAAGAACAGTTCCTAGTACATAATATATTGTTTTATTTTGTTAAACACTGTATCGAGTCTTCTCTATTATTTTTTATTGTGAAACGAAATGTTTTTTTGTTGTAATATTGTTTAAATAAAGTGGTATCCAAATTATACTAGCTATTCTCATTATTGTTGCCCGACCTCTACAAAAGAATTCTACATAAAAATCAAAATTTGTGAGTACAAAACCAAAAGTGTAAGTATTAATGTGTATCTACTTATTGTATTAGTTACAGAATTTCCTTTTCCAATGTTTGTCTCAAAAGTCCGCCTACAGATGGCGACACCTCATTCCAAATATCTAATTGAGGCGGCAACTTTTCAAAATTGTCAAACTCAAATAAACCAAGCTGTATAATATTGGATACCAATGCTTCTTGCTGCGATTCTAACTTTGATAACGCTAGCGAAGCATTCTAATCGGCCGTGGTAACAAGTCCATAGAATTCAGAGCGACAAAATACCATCACTCACTGACATTTGCCGATAGAAATACGTCGCGTCAAATACGTCAGTCTTGCACTGTTTATGCTGAAATGTCACCTAAGATCAATCCAACACGAGAATCGTGCTTGTTCCAATTTATTCTTTTCTTGAAAAGTTAACCTAAAAATGTTGACAGTTTAAACGTCAGATTTGTTGTTAAACGTCAGATTTGTTGTTAAACGTCAGATTTGTTGTTAAACGTCAAATTTGTAGTTAAACCTCAAAAAATCGTGTTTCTTGCAATTTATTCTTTTATTGAAAAGTTAACCAAAAAATGTTGACAGTTTAAACGTCAGATTTGTTGTTAAACGTCAAATTTGTAGTTAAACCTCAAAAAATCGTGGTTCTTGCAATTTATTCTTTTATTGAAAAGTTAACCTAAAAATGTTGACAGTTTAAACGTCAGATTTGTTGTTAAACGTCAAATTTGTTGTTAAACGTCAAATTTGTAGTTAAACCTCAAAAAATCGTGGTTCTTGCAATTTATTCTTTTATTGAAAAAGTTAGCCTAAAAATGTTGACAGTTTAAACGTCAGATTTGTTGTTAAACGTCAAATTTGTAGTTAAACCTCAAAAAATCGTGTTTCTTGCAATTTATTCTTTTATTGAAAAGTTAACCTAAAAATGTTGACAGTTTAAACGTCAGATTTGTTGTTAAACGTCAAATTTGTAGTTAAACCTCAAAAAATCGTGGTTCTTGCAATTTATTCTTTTATTGAAAAGTTAACCTAAAAATGTTGACAGTTTAAACGTCAGATTTGTTGTTAAACGTCAAATTTGTAGTTAAACCTCAAAAAATCGTGGTTCTTGCAATTTATTCTTTTATTGAAAAGTTAACCTAAAAATGTTGACAGTTTAAACGTCAGATTTGTTGTTAAACGTCAAATTTGTAGTTAAACCTCAAAAATTCATGGTTCTTGCAATTTATTCTTTTATTGAAAAAGTTAGCCTAAAAATGTTGACAGTTTAAACGTCAGATTTGTTGTTAAACGTCAAATTTGTAGTTAAACCTCAAAAAATCGTGGTTCTTGCAATTTATTCTTTTATTGAAAAGTTAACCTAAAAATGTTGAGAGTTTAAACGTCAGATTTGTTGTTAAACGTCAAATTTGTAGTTAAACGTCAAAAAATCGTGTTTCTTGCAATTTATTCTTTTATTGAAAAGTTAACCTAAAAATGTTGTCAGTTTAAACGTCAGATTTGTTGTTAAACGTCAAATTTGTAGTTAAACGTCAAAAAATCGCGGTTCTTGCAATTTATTCTTTTATTGAAAAGTTAACCTAAAAATGTTGAGAGTTTAAACGTCAGATTTGTTGTTAAACGTCAAATTTGTAGTTAAACCTCAAAAAATCGTGGTTCTTGCAATTTATTCTTTTATTGAAAAGTTAACCTAAAAATGTTGACAGTTTAAACGTCAGATTTGTTGTTAAACGTCAAATTTGTAGTTAAACCTCAAAAAATCGTGGTTCTTGCAATTTATTCTTTTATTGAAAAGTTCACCTAAAAATGTTGACAGTTTAAACGTCAGATTTGTTGTTAAACGTCAAATTTGTAGTTAAACCTCAAAAATTCATGGTTCTTGCAATTTATTCTTTTATTGAAAAAGTTAGCCTAAAAATGTTGACAGTTTAAACGTCAGATTTGTTGTTAAACGTCAAATTTGTAGTTAAACCTCAAAAAATCGTGGTTCTTGCAATTTATTCTTTTATTGAAAAGTTAACCTAAAAATGTTGACAGTTTAAACGTCAGATTTGTTGTTAAACGTCAAATTTGTAGTTAAACCTCAAAAATTCATGGTTCTTGCAATTTATTCTTTTATTGAAAAGTTAACCTAAAAATGTTGACAGTTTAAACGTCAGATTTGTTGTTAAACGTCAAATTTGTAGTTAAACCTCAAAAAATCGTGGTTCTTGCAATTTATTCTTTTATTGAAAAGTTAACCTAAAAATGTTGACAGTTTAAACGTCAGATTTGTTGTTAAACGTCAAATTTGTAGTTAAACCTCAAAAATTCATGGTTCTTGCAATTTATTCTTTTATTGAAAAAGTTAGCCTAAAAATGTTGACAGTTTAAACGTCAGATTTGTTGTTAAACGTCAAATTTGTAGTTAAACCTCAAAAAATCGTGGTTCTTGCAATTTATTCTTTTATTGAAAAGTTAACCTAAAAATGTTGACAGTTTAAACGTCAGATTTGTTGTTAAACGTCAAATTTGTAGTTAAACCTCAAAAATTCATGGTTCTTGCAATTTATTCTTTTATTGAAAAGTTAACCTAAAAATGTTGACAGTTTAAACGTCAGATTTGTTGTTAAACGTCAAATTTGTAGTTAAACCTCAAAAAATCGTGGTTCTTGCAATTTATTCTTTTATTGAAAAGTTAACCTAAAAATGTTGACAGTTTAAACGTCAGATTTGTTGTTAAACGTCAAATTTGTAGTTAAACCTCAAAAATTCATGGTTCTTGCAATTTATTCTTTTATTGAAAAAGTTAGCCTAAAAATGTTGACAGTTTAAACGTCAGATTTGTTGTTAAACGTCAAATTTGTAGTTAAACCTCAAAAAATCGTGGTTCTTGCAATTTATTCTTTTATTGAAAAGTTAACCTAAAAATGTTGAGAGTTTAAACGTCAGATTTGTTGTTAAACGTCAAATTTGTAGTTAAACGTCAAAAAATCGTGTTTCTTGCAATTTATTCTTTTATTGAAAAGTTAACCTAAAAATGTTGTCAGTTTAAACGTCAGATTTGTTGTTAAACGTCAAATTTGTAGTTAAACGTCAAAAAATCGCGGTTCTTGCAATTTATTCTTTTATTGAAAAGTTAACCTAAAAATGTTGAGAGTTTAAACGTCAGATTTGTTGTTAAACGTCAAATTTGTAGTTAAACCTCAAAAAATCGTGGTTCTTGCAATTTATTCTTTTATTGAAAAGTTAACCTAAAAATGTTGACAGTTTAAACGTCAGATTTGTTGTTAAACGTCAAATTTGTAGTTAAACCTCAAAAAATCGTGGTTCTTGCAATTTATTCTTTTATTGAAAAGTTCACCTAAAAATGTTGACAGTTTAAACGTCAGATTTGTTGTTAAACGTCAAATTTGTAGTTAAACCTCAAAAATTCATGGTTCTTGCAATTTATTCTTTTATTGAAAAAGTTAGCCTAAAAATGTTGACAGTTTAAACGTCAGATTTGTTGTTAAACGTCAAATTTGTAGTTAAACCTCAAAAAATCGTGGTTCTTGCAATTTATTCTTTTATTGAAAAGTTAACCTAAAAATGTTGAGAGTTTAAACGTCAGATTTGTTGTTAAACGTCAAATTTGTAGTTAAACGTCAAAAAATCGTGTTTCTTGCAATTTATTCTTTTATTGAAAAGTTAACCTAAAAATGTTGTCAGTTTAAACGTCAGATTTGTTGTTAAACGTCAAATTTGTAGTTAAACGTCAAAAAATCGCGGTTCTTGCAATTTATTCTTTTATTGAAAAGTTAACCTAAAAATGTTGAGAGTTTAAACGTCAGATTTGTTGTTAAACGTCAAATTTGTAGTTAAACCTCAAAAAATCGTGGTTCTTGCAATTTATTCTTTTATTGAAAAGTTAACCTAAAAATGTTGACAGTTTAAACGTCAGATTTGTTGTTAAACGTCAAATTTGTAGTTAAACCTCAAAAAATCGTGGTTCTTGCAATTTATTCTTTTATTGAAAAGTTCACCTAAAAATGTTGACAGTTTAAACGTCAGATTTGTGGTTAAAAGTCAAATTTGTAGTTAAACGTCAAAATTGTAATGTTATCTAATGGTGGAGAGACAAAAATTGTTGCTGAAAATGTATGCTAAAATATGTCTTGATGGATATGATCCGGATTTTATGCGAGATTTTTAAATAAATTTGAATAGAATTGAGCTTATTTACATTTGGCGTGTAATTTGCCACTTTATGGTGTTTAGTTTTACAATGAGATGCACTTATTTTAACGATAAAGTTCGCTTAACTTTGACTAATAAATAACTTATTGCCTATAAACTTTTTAACGTTTTGAATCTGTTTTTCGTAAACGTAGATTTTAATTTTTATCCGTTATTTTCCTGTAATAATGATCAAAAATCCTGAAATAATGGACAAAATCTTGAAATAATAATATCTAAGACATATTTTGTCCCTGTTTATACTTTTATAATCTTTGATTGATTTTTATGATTCTCACAGCAAAGTACATATAGGGAAATTTATCGAGGTTGATTCATTATTGCAATTTTGATAATATAAAATACTATAAAAAATATAAATACTATATTTTTTACTAATTATTTTATCTTTGTACCCGACGTAATTTGGTGGTGTAAGTTTGGAGCACCCTGTATAAATATTAAGAACCTTGATCAATTCATACCTTGGTTAAATCAAATCTAACTCACTGAATTTTATAGCCAAATAAATTAGCCTTTAGTTTCGTTGGGATTTGTTAATTTTTGAAGAAGATATATTATTTTAATTTAAACCTTGTAAAGTTAACTTTTATCTTCGATAACTCTAAATATATCTTACAATTTCTTATAGAAAAACATTCTTACACTTACATTATTACTATTAATCTTTCACTTGTATTTCCATTATTAGACCACCAAATATGATATCATTGACAGAGACAAAATGTGTTCTATAAATTATTATTTTCAAAATTGTAATGGAGAAGTAAACTTGCTTATATAATTTTCTGACAAAAGTTGCACCTAAGATAGGAATTTTGAGATGATAAATTTATATTTTGGGTCTCAAAGTGTACAAGGTGTAACAGGTGAATTTTTCATAATAACTAATAACTGACATATCAAAAGATAAAGTTACAGACAACATTGTCCAATTTCATTTCATATAAACGAGCAGAAGTTTTTTTTAAACGTAACATAACAAGAAAATACAAAGATAAAGTAATAAGTAACATATGAAATGGATTTTATAAAGATTTTTTAGTTTTTTTGACACCATAGTTTCTCCCTTATGGAATACAAGTCTGTTTTCTTTGTATTACTGTCTATCGAATTGGTTCAAAGGTTTATGCTGAGTATCACTAACTTATTAACCACATGCGGTACTCAAACAATATTTTCCTCAACTTAGAGCTTTGATATATCAGTCATTAAGAAGAATAGAATAAATCGATATAAGAACTTTGTTATCAGCTAGCCAAAACCTATCATTATAGTTTTTTCTATATCTAAAGGAGAACTACTAAAAATTAGTTTGTTGTCTGAACTTTTGTATTAAAATTGGTTGTGGAAAATAAATTTAATTATTTGATCAACAATCCACAAAAAGAAACATTTAGAACCAGAAAAAAAAACAATTTAGAGCCCTAAAATAAATAAATCTAATATAGGATCCGGTCAGAAGGTATAAGAATGGAAAAAGCGAGCATCATAAGTGGAGCTAAACGAAAACAAAAGCAATCGAAGTCGAACCGCCTTCTCGGAATCGCTTTTCTTTTTTTTCTTCTCCTTTCTTTGATCGTGTTCTTCTTATTGTTTCATCGCTACAGTTCGTTCTTCGTCCTGGCACCAGATTTGAACTGGGGCCCGAGGTCCAGAACTGATTGTCTTTTCACTAAATAAAGTGGGCACCCACACTCAGAAATGGGCTTTAAAACAAAAGAGAATCGACCAAGATTAAAACAACACCGACGAGAAGTAATAAGGTGAAGGAAGAACGAACGTTATTTTTTCGTTCGTCTTCTCAAGTAGGTCTGATATAGTAATTGTCTGTGAGAGTGAATTCGTTAATTAATTTTTACTTGATTCGTGAGAATGGATTTCAGACATGCTACGTGGAGCAATTATGTACGTTGGTAACCCTGGTTTTCTTGCATGCCGTTCAAATAGCGACATTAGATTTTGTGGGAAATCCTTTATGTAGGTACATACACAATAACAAGTTTCAAATCATCGCATCATTATAATAAAAGAATTGCGACATATGATGACCACATATATGATGAGCAGAATCATTTCATACCAAAAGATGTGATGGAAAACGGAAAATTACTAACTGACTAGAAATGATTAAAATCTATTACCACAAGTCTTATAGATCTTGTTTATATTCCTGTTAATAATTTATAGATGACATGAAGCTGACATAATTAGTAATAATTCTAAAATTGTTGACGATTTACTGTTAGAAAATACCTACGTTGAAAAATAACGTAGCAAACATGTTACGTAAGTTTTTTAGTCTCATAAAGAACACAAAATATCATGTTTGTGGAATTAAATGTCGTTAAAATACTAAAATACTTAATTTTAGTTATTTTTTAATGTTTTTTTTTGGCAAGGACTAAATATGCGGTCGATTTCAATTAGAATTTATAATATGATATAATAATATTTCAATGAACATGTTTAATAACAGATAACGTATACAATTATGATTTTTTTCTAGACATTTCTAATGTACTTCAAATCGCAGATAATTGACGTTTTTTGTTACGCTTTTCTAGAATGGTCAGTTAACTGGATATAGATAATTATACTAAGTTATTAGTCATAATGATAACGTAAAATAATAACAATGTAGAGCACGTTATGAGTCAAAACACCGAAACTAAATGTTTATATCCAAAGTAAATATTGATTAACAAAAATGATTTTTCTGTCTTCATAATGATGACCATTATTTTAACAATATTACTTTACCAATATTATATTACAATATTATATAATCAGTATTGCAATTATGTCTATGAAATATCAATGTTTATTGAATATTTATTTATTTTCTTAAGTATTTATCTTACAGGTGTTGTAATAATTTATCATTGTTTAAAGGTAGAAAATGAAGACACTCAGAAACCTTGCTATCTAACGTTATTCGGCAATCATTAACATGCCATTTTAGGGCATTAGTGACAAAGTATTTCTTATCAACATATCTAATGCACTAGGTCCACTAGGAATTGCAGTTTAATGTTAGTATATTGCAGTTTTACGCGGAAATACGCGTTTTGAGGTCCCCTGAATCTATTGCAATGATTTCTGGAAAATATTTCTATGCATGTGTGACTTAAAATATATATGTACCAATTTACACATCAATAGAATGAAGTGGTGTGACAATAGTGTTAACCTTAGTTGTGAATTGCCATATAATATAAAGGAACGGGCTAACATTTGGAATTCATATTTAACATTTAAGGGAGAACTGGATTGCTTCTGGTGACAATTGGTCAGTCAAAAGTAAAAACAATTGTTTTAAACCACTGTTTAAAACATGTTTTAAACACATTTTGTCTTATATCAAATTAATTTATTTATAAAGTACACATTGTGACATTTTTTAATGTGATTATCCATTGTCATACAACCCTACAAGTAGATTTAGAACCTAGACACCCTACATTTGATAGTCTAGACATTCTAGATTCTAGAATATAGAATATACCCAAATTATTTGGTAATATGTGGTTATAATGCTTGTTATGCATCTCTCAAGAAAAGATTATCAAATTAAAATACCTGGGGTGACCCTCACACTACTTTCCGACTACATCGTTGACGCAATGAAGTGTCTAAACACTTTTTTCTACTTTGCATTCACAATGCACACATTGTAACACTGTTTTTAGTGTTACAATTAGCAAATTGTAACACCGTTTTTAGTAATTTTTTTCTAAGATTGGTGACATTAATATCAAATGCATGTCAAACGAAAATACACATAACCACAAAAGTAAGCACAAACTGATTTTTTAGAATCGCACAAACTGCGAAGTATGTATATTTTTATACATATTTAAACATGCGTGTTGCATTCTAGGTTTCGTACTACTAGTATATGATGGTATATAATAATTACCAATAATTACTTTTTCACATATATTTGAATTTAAGTGACAGATGACAGTGTTACCAACGGTTGCACCCATAAATACTCTAGATTGGAATTTTACCTAATATACTTCTAAATTTTTATAAAATTAATGACGCAAAGTAGAAAAAATAGTATATTACACTCGTTTTATAAGACATATTGGTGCATTCGTTCATTTGGGTAACTTTTTTCTAAGATTGGTGACATTGATATCAAATGCATGTCAAACGAAAATACACATAACCACAAAAGTAAGCACAAACTGATTTTTTAGAATCGCACAAACTGCGAAGTATGTATATTTTTATACATATTTAAACATGCGTGTTGCATCCTAGGTTTCGTACTACTAGTATATGATGGTATATAATAATTATCAATAATTACTTTTTCACAGATATTTGAATTTAAGTGACAGATGACAGTGTTACCAACGGTTGCACCCATAAATACTCTACATTGGAATTTTACCTAATATACTTCTAAATTTTTATAAAATTAATGACGCAAAGTAGAAAAAATAGTATATTACACTCGTTTTATAAGACATATTGGCGCATTCGTTCATTTGGGGCACTCGTCGCTGGTGCTCCTCGTGCCCCAAACAACTCATGCGCCAATTTGACGTCTTATAAAACTTGTATAATAATATACTATTGCAATTATGAATTCAATTTTGTAAAGCCACAGCCACTCTGGTCCCTACACTGACGTTTGTCAAAATGTGACAATTTGCAACACGGTGACGAAGGCTGTGGATTCTGTCAAACTGCTTCTAGAAACCCTTATTGCGCCTAAACCGTTCATCTCACTGATCTGAAAATTTGTATACATGTTTAAAGTAACTGGAGGATGAGTTGGTGTGAGTTTGAAGAAGACGCCACTTCCGGTTGTCAGATTGTCACCAAAAACCATCCATTTCGTTCCCTGGTAATTCTAAATGTGTATACCAAATTTCAGCCCGATCCGTTGTTCCGTTTGGGCGCAATCGTGTCCACGGATATACACACATACGTACCTACACACCAAAACGGTTATTTCCGCTGAAATACAGATTTTTTTTTCGCCGATTACAATACTTTCCTTCTAGGGTACTAGTCGGAAAGTAAAAACGTTTTTTATAATAAACTAGATTTTTTTTTAAATATTGTTGATTTACATTTTTATTATTTAATTTTGCGAAATCAGTTTTCCCTTCTGTGTGGGCTAAATCTTTTATTTTAACACATAATTAAGTATTTATAAGATTCTATACGTTTGATTTTATAGCACAACATATCCTAGCTTGTGGATACCATAAAATTCAACAAATATAGCAATAAAAATAAGATCTTTATGTAATGTCTCCTATAAACTACGACATTTACATAAACACATCGTGATAATTGAGTTCTAAAACACGTAAATTAAAAAAATGTATTTGCAAACCATACAACAACACTGTCAACCAGTAATCATTATTTTTAAATCTGTTGAGAATATCTTGCAATTTATTTGTTATCTGAATTCTTAACCATAAGAACTGAGATAGAATCATAAAGAACAGGAACAGAAAAAACTACTAGCAAAGTATACTACATAATAATGATTATTATTCAAGTTGAATCAATGTCCCCAACAGGAAGACATGTACAAATATAATAGCTTTTGATGCAAAGCCAACCTCCGGTTACACATAAAAAAATCTTCTCTCATTGTCGGCCACTTTGACGCAATCAACTTCTCTTTGGGACATCAATCGTCCAAGGTCACCCTTATCGAAATATGACTATCGTAATATTATAGAGCTAATAATAAAGAGGCATACCCTTATATTCGTAGTGCCCACATATGTGCTCACAGTTATTACACTATATCTTTTGTTATTGATTTAATGGAAAAGAAAGAGTGGAGGTCATCCATCCAGTTAACGAAATAGAATTTTTACATTTCAATTTTTTGTTTTGTGCTAAAAGAATTACCTATAAAAAAGTAACTTTTCAAAATGTAATATCAAATGTCAAATAACCCTTTATTAAAAAGGAAGAATCTGTTATTGTTACGCATCACCGGTTGAAAACTGGATGCTCGCTGGGAGGGTTGTTATATTCAATAAAAGCCACCCGAGGCCACCCCAAATTTCCGGCGATTTTTGCACGGGTTGCGGCCAGGCAAATATAAAATATGAATTAAAACATTGTGTCAATATTGGTTGGCGGGGCGCTGCCGATTAAAATGCAATTTAAATTGACATTTACATATGTAAATATCATATTCAAAAATAATGGACAATGCTTTTATTTAAATTACCGAAAAATATGCACTCCTCTCTATTTACCATGTAAATATTTCCCCCATGCATATACATGACGGCCGGCAAAATTTTATTCCGCTTTCCCGGCTTTGTTATCGAAACGTTATGCGATTTTGACCAAATTTATACCGGCTTATATATACTTGTAATATTATAAAATATCTAAAATATTTCCCTTCTAAATAGCAATAAAATTCTCTCGTTTTTACTTAATTAAAAAAAAAAAAAAAAACAAGCCTGAGTGTGGCCTAGCGGTAAGACGTTGGCGTTGCACTCAGGGGGTCTCCGGTTCGAGCCCGGGGACTTGCTTCCAGGGTGAGGTTTTCTGTGGTTTTCCTCACTCCTTGGCGAATGCTGGGAGCCAAACATCTTAAGACGTTCCACAGGCGCGGGCGATAATAATAATACTCTGGCCTGTCGATGCCCCCTGTAATTGGCGAAAGCTGTTGGGGGATGTTAAGGCTTGGATTATTATTATTATTATTATTAATTCAAGTAACTCAGTAAACAAGTACAAATTTATTCGAACCAATCATTTATATCCAATACACCATAAATAGAACGATAAATTCTCATATCTTATTGAGATCATACAGAGGCAGTAAGTAAGCAGTAGGTAAGTATTATCTGTTCGATCCGCGATCAATTATATGCAACAATTGACGAAGGTCAAGTGCAAATGACTAATGTTTATTGTGCAGCGTGTTGGTATAGACGTAAGTGATCTACATAGATGGAAATTGTCATAATTAAGTCGTATGCTAAAGATTTTATGGTAATCGTAAAGTCGTGCTGCAGTCTATTAAATATTTTTATGTGGCGTTCTTGCGCGTTTACGAGGACATAGGTGTTACGGCTTCGTACTGTTCGTGTTATATATATAAAGTTTCGCTTAAAACTCTTTTTTTTTCTGTAAGTAGGTTATTACATGATCAATTAAAATTTATGAGGACACTTATGATGCCAGTTTACTGCTATATTAAGGAATTATAGGTACTTTTATGTACTTTCTAGTAATTTTTGTCCTTGGAAGAACCATTTTTTAGTACTGGAAGTTCTTGACGTTCATTTTCTTTCATTTCTATCATTTCTACTAATTATTAATTGGCGTTGTTTTTGAAAATTCTCTTGACCAATATGGCAATGGCGTGTATGTGAGAAAAGAATGACTTACAAAGGTAAGTATAACTGTTTTTATAGGTATTGTCTCAATCTTATTTTATGTAATGTCCTGTCTGTTGGGACTTTAATGGAACGTTCGCTGCAAATGGTTAATTTTTTTGTTTGTCGGACGTAAAAATATGGTATAATTAATCCAATTATTTGCTATAAATCGAACGCTGAAGTACTTAATGTAATACAATCAAACATAAATTTGAACTCGGTGAGTAGAAAGTATACAATAAGAGAACAAGCAAAGGTTTCAGTAAGAAGTGGATGTACGGTAAGTGAAATTTTATTATATCTTTCTTTATTTGATGTCTTTAAAACTTTTAGAAAAAAAAATTCAAGAAGTTTATTTTTAAGACAAATGTAAACTAGTTACAGAGTTTTGCATTTTTAGTGTATACAGAGAGAACTCTATTGTTGGATATCAAGAAAAATTATTCTTGCATATATATAGTGTAGCATAAAGAGGATTTTTTTTCTATCCAAATAATATTTTATTCTAATAAGAATTTCAATATATTTGTAGTAAGTTTATGTTAAGTATATTTTTCTCTGACGAAGAAAAAGTTTCTCTGGCAATAAAAAAGTAACCGTTCGTCTTCTGAAACACATTATAAATTTTGCAATACACCTCAATCATGGTTTAGTACAATACACTGAATTTGTAAAAAAAAATTATTAAATTTATCCCCTTCAGACCAATGTTACTTGGTTGTCTTCTACCATTCTTCTTCTATCATATCTTCTACCATTTACTATTTCAAACATTTCTCGTATATGCAACACCATGTGACAGATATTTTGTCATTTACAGAATTATTGCTTTTGGTGACAATCTGACAACCGGAAGTGGCTACTGACATGACTTGATATTAAATGTTATTCTACAACTGACGTTAGGTTGGAGTCCAGTGTGGCTGTGGCTTTTCGAAATTGAATAATTACAAAAGTGTTCAGACACTTCAATGTTCCAACGATGTAGACCGAAAGTTAGGTGATGGCTTGCCTAGATTTTGTATTAAATTTGAAGTAAATATTATTTAGTTGTGGTTGATTAATACATTTCTGGTATTGGTTAAAAATCTCTTTCTTCTACTAGTTTCGACTTACTGTACGCATTTGACAATTGCCACTTTGTTTTTTTGCCACTCGGTTGTCAGATTGTGGCCAAAAACAATCCAATTCATCCCACGGTAATTCTAAATATGTATACCAAATTTCAGCTCGATCCGTTGTTCCGTTTGGGCGCTATAGTGTTCGCAGTTATACATACACAAAACACAGAAATTTTTCTGAAATCATTTCAATGATTTCAGGCGACATCAAAAGGCTTATTTCTTCTGAAATCTCTGAAATGTTGCGCCCATTACGATATTTCCCCTTCTATGCGATATTTCCTTTCTACTCTTTTTGGAAAACGTGTGTGTGTATGTCTGTGAACACGATAGCGTCCAAACGCCATAACGGATTGGGCTGAAATTTGATATACGTATTTTGAATTGCCAGAGGACGAACTGGATTGCTTTTGGCCACAATCTGACAACCGGACGTGGCAAATGTTACATGCATTTTCTTAGGGATTTAACCGATTTTAACCAAACTCATATCAGCTCATCCTTCAGTGACTTGAAGTATGTATATGTTACGGTTAAAGTGATAAATGTGGTTTGTATTAATAATTACCGGCTATTATTAATAATAACTGCATCATTTGGTCAATGTGATTAGAAACACTTAAATAATCACATGGACCGGCTATTATTAATAATTTCTTAACGGGCACGGTAAAAGTGATAAAAATGTTACTTTTTACAAAAGATCTTTTGTATACAGTCTTCAAAGAAGTTAGCTAAGTTATTTTGATTACTATGTAAGCTATTATATTTATTTACTCGACGCAAATCATCAGTACGGCTACCCCAATGACCAAAATTACGAATAATACAAAACATTGATAATACAGAATGCTTTTTTTGTATCCCTTGTACTTTAGAAACTACTGGATATAATTGATACTGATATTTGGTATACACCCAAGGACGACTCAATGACGTAAACATAAAAAAGAACAGTTTATACAGAGTGTTCAAAAAAGTTAACCATTTTATTATCAATAACACCCATTTTTATATTTAATGCATGTGGGTAGTTTGTTGTAAATGTAAAATTACAATTTATTAAGTAAATTCTCAAATCCTAATTATCTTGAAATGTTGCGCATTTAATAATAATTTTTTTAATATTGTATTTTCAAGCAAATATGTACATGCAAGAACTAGACTAGTTTACATAGATGTTTTTACATAAATTGCACCGCACAAATGATGCAAACATTTTTGTATGGTTCTGTTCCTAACACGGTATTTTTACTTTTGGTGTTTGACAATAATTTTATAAATAAAAGATTAAACATGGTAACAACTTGCCTCAATCTTCCCTACATTAGTATGTCCATTACCTATACCTACCCTAAGTATATCTAATATCTCACAGATATATTTATTATAAAAGTGTTTATCACCAACAAAAAATACAAAAAAAAAAACAAAAGAAGATGATGTCCTATTGTTACAAACTTTATTTCGTTTTATTTTTACAATATAAATGGTGTCATTGTTGTACTACCACAAAAAATAAAGGTCTAGAAGGACTTTTGTATTCAAAATTAAATATAAAACATTTTTTAAAGTTTTGTATTAAAAAGATAATAAAGTTACAAATAAAAATATTTTTTTTTGCCACGAGTTGCAAAATGCAGAAGCACTACGTACGTTTGCACTGGTAAAATAATACAAACCAAGTTTCTAATTTATTACTTACTTTGCTTTTAAGAATTGCGCAAATAAGCATGACCCAAAGAGTTACACACTCGTGCATGCAATTAGTGTGGATTGGCATTTTTTAGTCTCGATTTGATAATCTTCCTTATTTTAGTCATGAGTAGTAACTAAATAAGTTAGTCAGGACTAACGTCACTAAAGGCCCAACACTGAAAACCCAGTGAATAGATTCGTTGTGTGGCGATTATGTAGATACTAACAGAATTTCAAATCTGAGGCTCTATTATATTGTAGCATCACCTTAATGCAATATCGAACTGAAATATATCACATTGACCACAGCATGCTGGAAATTATTAATAATAGCCGGTTCATGTGATAAATTCTTCACTTTAACCTCCCCACTTGGCTATTATTAATAATAACCGGTAATTATTAATAATAACCTATTTATCACTATGACCGTAACATATACACATTTGCAGATCAGTGGTATGAACGGTTTAGGTGGTATAAGAGTTTATAGAAGCAGTTTGACAGAATCCACAGCCTTAGTTTTGACAAACGCCAGAACCACGGACATGATATGACATTAAATGTCAGTATGACAAATATTATTGTCATAGAAACTGACGGGTCCAGAGTTGCTCTGTTTTAAGAAAATTGAGTAATTGCAAAAGTGTGCAGACACTTTATTGTGCCAACAATGTAGTCGGAAAGTTGGGTGACGGCCACTCCGGATTATTTGTTGTGGTTTCTGTTTTTGATAATCGATAAAAGGCAATAAAATTTAATCGTGAATATCGTGTCTCTATGGAAACAATCTGTTCGAAACGGAATAACTGCCTGGAGGAATCAGTATTGATGGGCTGAGCATCGACCCATTGCATGTTAATCCGATTAATTATAATTTATGCCTACCTTTTTCGGGATCTTCCTTCTTCGTCCTTTTACGACGGCAGCGCGAGCGTTATCAATACGGACGAACATTGATTTATTTTACGACGTCTATCGTAAAGCGACGTTTACAACTTCCTGCAAGACAGCGAAGCCGCGCTCCGTTCAGCTTTTCGCCGTGTGTCTTTTAGGTCGAAAAATTAATCCGGTTACGGAGCCAATGCTTGTGTGATGTCTTTTATTTTTTACCAGGCTCGTTTTTTTTTTTTTTTTCGTTGCTTTGGTTTCGTTGCGTCGTCGACCAGTTTCGTCAGACCTCACGATGCACGTTTACGATCTACGAACGGTTTTGAGAAAACCAATCGGTTTGACTTCATGACGGATTTCTTTTGTTTTCGGGTTTCACACCACCTTCGACTCATTCAACACGACCATTATTCCACCCAGAACTCTACGACCGATACATGTTATGGCAATCATCAAGAATGAAACGATGACAATAAGAATTAAGAGATGGTTGTGATTTTACCTACTTCTTTGAACATAATTACTATTTCTAATTTTTTTCTGTCGATTACAATACATACTTTCTTTCTAAGGTACTACACAGAGGGAAAAATTGATTCGATACAACACGAATATCTTTGAGTGAAGAATATCACTTATTTCTATAT
Organism: Aphodius granarius; assembly: GCA_963971325.1. Lineage (NCBI taxonomy): Eukaryota > Metazoa > Arthropoda > Insecta > Coleoptera > Scarabaeidae > Aphodius > Aphodius granarius. The sequence goes on from OZ020225.1 coordinate 3,546,484, forward strand.
CCACAGAAAGATCATTTGGTTGGTTCAAGTAAAATATAAAATTCTCAGAATAAGAATATGATTTTCTTGATGTTCCAAGTATTACGTTTTCTTGTTTTAAGTATGAAGGAACGGCTTGAAAGGAATTACGTTTGTTTTAAGCGATACGTACGTATACTTTTGGATCAAGAAATTGTTTGTTCCTTGAAGAATGTATATTTTTCACCCAACAAAATATTGTTGTTGTTGTAAAACAAACGTCTTACTCTTTTTATATATAGAACAATAACATTTTCTTCGTCAGAGCAAAATATACTCAACATAAACATTATAAACTCTTAAATATAAATCTAGCCGTTACATATATTGAAAATTCTTATTACAATAAAATATTATTTGGATAGCAAAAATATCCTCTTCATGCTACACTATATACGCAAGCACAATTTTCCTTGATATCCAAGAATAGAGTTTCTCTCTGTGTAGACTATTCCACTACAATTCTGGTTTTCCTCATAATCCTTGTAAGTTTACCCAATGAAATAAAACACTTATGCATAGATGTGTAAACAAACAATATACGAACACTCAATATCGTCAAACTGTTAGCGCCATCTGTAAAGTAATTGCACAACTTTCTATGTATCTCTCAGAGTAAGAATCTTGGTTTAAGAAACTGTTTTTTTTGTTGAAGCATATATATTTTTCGTCCAACGAAATATTTTTGTTGTTTTAAGACGAACGTCTACTTTTTTCTTCATAGTGGTCTCTCTGTGTAGTCGGAAAGTAAAAAAAGGTTTTCTGCACCTGATGTTAGAAATCTTCCTTCGAATATGTACATTTTCCTTGCAGCACTGTGACATTTCCCAATGGCTTAGTAATAAATTGTAGATACGCCTGTACTGACGCCTGTAAAATATATGCAAGCGGGCGCTATGACGGTCAACCTTCATTGTGTCTGGCACTTCCACTTCACGTGCTATTGTGCCAGCATACGACCACCTAATATAAATAATACAAAGCACAAAACACAGTAGCGGCCATTGTCAGTGTTATCCTTCGAGCTGGCTCTCGAAAAATATAGCCAGGGCATTCGACACTCGACCCGCTCCAGAGGAGTTAGTTCTCTGTGTTATTTCGGCTATCGAGTACACTCACGGATCGACGGGAAGTGCTGTAACATTTGCGTGGGTGTCAGGTATGAGCTAACTCTCCATTACCGACACGATCTTGTCTCTCGTTCGGCCCAAAGTTCATGCCTGCTGTTGTTGTTCTTGTTACGTGGTGTTATTACCTACACAATTAGAGAATTCTTGCTAGATGGTATCACTTTCATATATCATTTTCCAGTTGACATGCACATGGACGCATATTCAAGGTTGATCTCCCAACTACGCTCTATCTCTGTCTCTCTGGTACGTTTTAATTAATTTTTACAATGTACCATTGCCATTATTGTTGAGGTATTAATAATTTTTTTAATTGGATCCATTTTTTCTTTGCAGCGGTCGCTAATTATATTGTAATTAACGTCCATATAATGTCGAATGGAAAACGTAAAAGATTCTGATTGATGTGGTTCTTGTTGACAATTCTATGAAATAACACACACAGAAAAATAAATGTTTTACTGAAAGCAATCTTGCACAATTGCAATGGGTTGTAAAACAGTTACTAAACATATACAGTGGTACAAAAACTCGCAATCTTTGTTCCGTGGAATTATGTAGGAGGTCAAAATGGCGCGGGAACCCCGCGGTTTAAGGGCTTTAATTACTGGTCAAAATTCTAATTCATCAAATCTCTTCCAATTTATTCGAAGGCAAAACTAACTGGGTTCTTTTTCTTGAACCTTGTGAACACATTTTCTGACTACTAACTGACGCGTTTAAGTATTTAACATTTAATAAGGGCTGATAAAGCAAGACTACTCAAATAAAACGAAACACTTATCAAAACAATAACATCTATTAACAATAATAATCAACAATCCCGTTTGATAGGTTACATAGAAAAATGAATGAAGCTTTGAACATATTGACGTTTAAATTAAACCTAGGAGTTGATTTAAACAGACACACTTTTAGCAGAAATATGAATAATTTAATTTACAATGAAATGCGAGACGAGTTGAAAAGACTTACCAGGGATAAACTTAAGCGCCTAAGAACGCTCCACAAAAACGTGTACTTTACATGACGGTGGTTGAAATGAGAAGAGCGAGATCTGTTCGTTTGCATCCCTCGACCCCAAAGGAAGCCGGAAGCATTTCTTCTTAGCCAATGACAACTCTTCAATTTTAAACTTATAACACGCGGTCAAATCCTAAACCAGATGTTCAACCCTAGCAAAAACCTTTGACATTCCCGAATGTTCTTACAAATATCTCGCTTAATTTGATCATATCTTAATAAATAAATAATGGGTTTCCGACCCATTACAATTAACCAGTTTTGTCGTGACCAAAGGTTCAATTTTATTCCACTCTTCTTGGAGCTTTTCTTTCAAGTCATCTTTGTTACTTATTTTATATGTGCTGATGGGTGATTCAGTGTTGTTTTGGTCCTATATAGAAGCCACTCCTTCACTATTCAAGATGTGTGTTTGGGATCATTGTCGTGCATAAATATACAGTCATCTCGTGTTACATCTCTATATTACATATATTCACAAAATACCTATAGAACTACTATCGTACGAACACATTTTTGTACCACTGTATAAGCAACTTATTTACTTGTTTCAAAAACTAAAGTTCGCTTGGAGAAATCAAAATTTTAAAAACTGTTATTTTGTCATAAGAAAAGCATTTGGTTACTTTAAAGGAGTAATTAAAACTCGAAATTACCACTGACAAGAAAAGAGACTTAAATTTTATGGTGTCAGGATCTTCTTCCAAGCTTTTCGTCCATTCGTCTTGGTATTTTTGTTGTGCCTGCTCTTCTAGACCGACCATACACTTGCTGGACGCTCGCCTTGCGGCGATTGTGTTGCGGTGGTCGAAATGACGACTCGCTTCCTTCAATTCGCAGATATTTTATCGCGCATTACTTTAAGTGTCCATAAATGCCCGCATTAATTACGGTCTTCCAGAATTTAACGACCAAAAAGCTACCAAATAGCTCATTCAAGCTCAGCTACCGATTACACAAGGGAACAAAGGTCCTACAATCAGAACAGTGATCACATATTTTGTTGACCTAACGTCACTTTTCATAGATCAAGTCATTAAAGTGTTGTGACAGGTCTAAGATCCATTTTATTTGAAGTCATATATTGAATTAGCCTCCTGTGCATAGGTTCTCATAACAGATTGTTCAGAATATTACGAATCAACAAGTTTTTTTGTGCTTTTTATCAAGTCAAGTTATACAGACATTCTGTGCATTAAAATATGGGAAGTGATCAAAGAAGATGTTGTAAAAATACACCAAATAAGTTTTGTTACATGTGCGGTTGTTATGTAGTGACACATCTAAAAAAAATACAGAAGAGATAAAAGCAGTTTAATGCTGCTGTTTTGTATTTAGAATTGGAGATCTGGAAAAGCCATGGACAACTAATATATGCTGTATTTCCTGTTAGATCGAACTTTTAAAGTGGATGAAAGGGAAGCAAAACAAAGTGCCGTTTGCAGTTCCCATATTGTGGCGAGAGCCTTCCAATCATGTAGATGATTGCTATTTTAGCACGATAAGCGTCTCCGTATAATCAAAGAAGGATAAGCATAAAATAAAATATCCAAATTTGCCATTAGCAAGGCGACCTATCCCCCATGGGCAGAACCATTCTTTCCCAAGTGTGCCATCCACTTCATCATCTTCGATTTTTGACACAGAGGAAATTTTGCCTCTTTGAAGACACTTTCTTGATTTGACAGAGTGTCTGAAATGACTCTGTCAAATCAGGCAAGTCGTGAAGATTCACCATTTGAAGTTTTAGGAACACCTCACCTTATAAACCAGTGCGAACTGAATGATTTGCTTAAAGACTTAGATTTGGATAAAAGCTTAGATAGGTTTATCAAAAGAAAAAGCCGAGTTATTGGGTTCTAGGCTACAGGAATGGAATCTTTTCGCACGAGGTGTGACGGTGTCTTCATTTACAAAACGTAACGAGCCTTTTAAAGCATATTTTAAAATGGAAGGATCTTGTATGTCACGATGTTGAGGGTCTTATGAACGAGTTTGATATTCCCCACGATCCTTCTGAATGGTGGCTTATTATCGATTCATCAAAATACAGCTTGAATGCAGTACTTTTGCATATTCTTTGAATTTATATAATATGTTAATATAATCTGGAACAAATAATTTTTTTTTGTTGTATGAGCAAGTTGGAAATTTGTTCCCTTGTGTTACCAGGATGCCATCTCATAACACTTTGAAGGAATTTCACAGAAAAGCTGTTTAAAGCCAGTTTCCGACCAAAAGCTGAAGCTGAAATTTTGGATCGATTTTTGATTAAAATCCACTCGATTTCTTCTGTTGGCCCACTGTTCTTCTCGATTGAAACGCAGCGGTTGGATCCCGATATTATAAACGCGTCGTATGCACGTCGATACAGCGAACCGATTATTAAGGCGTGCTTTTCATTACGCCGCGATTTTGTTTTTCGTTTTGTTGTTGTTCGCCTTTGGGCCGATGCTCGTTTGTTTTGCGCCGGTGCGACCAACGACGAATGCTCGTCTTTTTGCGTCTTGGCCGCGTTAATAAAAGTTCGTGTTCGAAAATCGGAGAAGGACGTTCCGAGAATGTTCTCCTGGGTCTTCAGCGCAACCACGGCGCGGCGTGTCGTGATTATCATGGCTTTCACGAAGTTACGACCAGAACATGGCCCAACAAGAATAAGAAGAAGACCGGCGTACCCAGAAGCCAAATTCGCTTATTGTCCTTGTGCTCGTCTTGATATCAGTGCTTTTTTTATGTCGTGTCGACCTAATGTGTTCATTATGTGGATCTTATGGTGGCAAAACATGCTGGTTGCTGTAAAAGTTAAACAAGCGCTGGTGGGCTGGCTGCTGCTAAACTCACTCGCCAAAGCAACTGCTGAGTGGTCACACTATGCTGTTAGCAGCCAGTAGCAAGTTTACCACGCTAGTAAAACAGCCTAGTGTGACCAGGGCAAAAGTGATGATAGTCAAAAGAAGTGTTCACAAAATTGCCTCAAATGATCAAAAAAAAAAAAACCCTTTTTTTCTGGGCAAGTAAACATTTTCTACATCTGACATCTAGACAGACACGGACGAGGTTAGTTGGTCCACAAAGCAAGAATCCACGTTATCAATCGGATTATTTCCGTGGTCGAGCAGTTAGCGTTTAACAATGGGCCAGTTTCATTGTATCCCAGGCGGATAGGCAACGGCGGCGGCGGTAGTCCCGTGATAAGATGTGAGATCTCAGTTAGACTGGTTTTGTCAGAGCGGTCCATAACTCATAGTAATACCATTACATTGTCCTGTACGGTCGGCGCGTATTGAGGCCTAAGCAGACCGTGAGACGGTACGAGGACCGCGGTAGCCGTGATCCGTGGTCGCGATAGCACCAGCCACCGGCAGAGACTCGCTACCGCATTGTGTTGGCTAAGAGCTACCGGCTCTTACTTGCTTTCACGGCCTCTCCTATATTTATCACGTATTAGGGCTGGATTCTAATGGGAGGACAACCGATCCCGACGTACAGTGGACCACCTTTTGCGTTTACGCCGATAAAATTATATTTACATGTTACTTGTAGATTGAGAGGCCCCTGGGCATTAAGTAAAAGACAGACAAGTAAATATATGTCATGACATGCCAGATGTGTGCTGTGAGTGTCAGTACCATCTTTATGCAACGAGCATTACTTGATTTTATGTTCTTGGGGAATTAAAAAGCCCCTGGGTTGGGTTGGGTTGGGCAGTTTTACATCACGTATTAGGGCTGGATTCTGGTGGGAGGACAACCGATCCCGACGTACAGTGGACCACCTTTCGCGTTTACGCCGATAAAATTATATTTATATGTTACTTGTAGATTGAGAGGCCCCTGGGCATTAAGTAAAAGACAAGTAAATATATGTCATGACATGCCAGATGCGTGCTGTGAGTGTCAGTACCATCTTTATGCAACGAGCATTACTTGATTTTATGTTCTTGGGGAATTAAAAAGCCCCTGGGTTGGGTTGGGTTGGGCAGTTTTACATCACGTATTAGGGCTGGATTCTGGTGGGAGGACAACCGATCCCGACGTACAGTGGACCACCTTTCGCGTTTACGCCGATAAAATTATATTTATATGTTACTTGTAGATTGAGAGGCCCCTGGGCATTAAGTAAAAGACAAGTAAATATATGTCATGACATGCCAGATGCGTGCTGTGAGTGTCAGTACCATCTTTATGCAACGAGCATTACTTGATTTTATGTTCTTGGGGAATTAAAAAGCCCCTGGGTTGGGTTGGGTTGGGCAGTTTTACATCACGTATTAGGGCTGGATTCTGGTGGGAGGACAACCGATCCCGACGTACAGTGGACCACCTTTCGCGTTTACGCCGATAAAATTATATTTATATGTTACTTGTAGATTGAGAGGCCCCTGGGCATTAAGTAAAAGACAAGTAAATATATGTCATGACATGCCAGATGCGTGCTGTGAGTGTCAGTACCATCTTTATGCAACGAGCATTACTTGATTTTATGTTCTTGGGGAATTAAAAAGCCCCTGGGTTGGGTTGGGTTGGGCAGTTTTACATCACGTATTAGGGCTGGATTCTGGTGGGAGGACAACCGATCCCGACGTACAGTGGACCACCTTTCGCGTTTACGCCGATAAAATTATATTTATATGTTACTTGTAGATTGAGAGGCCCCTGGGCATTAAGTAAAAGACAGACAAGTAAATATATGTCATGACATGCCAGATGTGTGCTGTGAGTGTCAGTACCATCTTTGTGCAACGAGCATTACTTGATTTTATGTTCTTGGGGAATTAAAAAGCCCCTGGGTTGGGTTGGGTTGGTCAGTTTTACATCATTTTATGCAATTTTCCATCTGGGTATCTGTGTACGATCAATTGTCCATATGCTACAATATCTTGCTTGTATACTAAACAGCTCATGTCATTAAGGATTAAGGATTACGTCTTTATAAGTAAAAGCCAAAAAACAAACGAATATGTGATCATATACCTTATATTGTATGAAATATAGATTTGATTAGGAAAAGGGATGAGGAAAGATCGATCTTAGACTAGTAATTTTGTTTGCTAGGCTGGAAGATGCAAAAATGGGTGACATTGCACCTCCTTTATACTTTTATACCTCCTTTATATATCTTTTATACCTCTCCTTCATACTTAATGCAATTCACCTTCGCAAAACGTCCAATAATAATAACAATAATCAATCATGAATTTCTACATAATGCCGCTCATTATTAACGTTCGTATTACAATCTGTGCGGTTGATTTTGCTTGTTAGACACATTGTTGTTAGTATAATAACAGTGTTTTGCGATCGTCCCGATAGGTCGACTGTGTATGTAAATAAATTCGAGATCTGTTATCATCACTGTGTTAGTGGAACGGCCGTAATTTTCTAGTAAAATATTTTAATATATTCCGGATAGTTTACGTCAGGGCCGTTTATTGAAACAAATGATCAGGTTTATTTATTTATTATGCTTATCAGGATCTGAAAAAAAATAGCAAAAACTAACTGGTAGTGCAACTTCCAAAGTAAGAAAAATTAACAAAAGTGGTGACTTAAAAATATACGAATGTCTAACGTCAAAACGAAATAAGTTCGCCAAACAATCCAGTAACTCCGTCCATCATCATTTGTCGCATATAATTAACACCTTTAGCACCTGTGTTGTCATCACCAAGAAGGCATAATAGAGACGCGCTAATGCCAACTAACAAAAAAACACCTCTCCCAAAACACACACACACATACATATCTAATTGCGCTAACATTTTTGTCAAATTGAACTCCAGCACACAGAGATGTCCATTCACAACTGAAGACTTTGGTTACGCAACATCACTCCGACGCCAATTAAAAAAACGCGCGTCCTCGCTAGGAATGTGAAGAAACGTTTTGCGCGATTTTCACCTGTCTTGAACTGGGTGAGAGACGCTCGATGAAGCGTGCATAATTGGTGTAATGTGTCGTGAGATTGTAGCTACCGCGTTTGGCTTCTAAGCGCCGTTTGATACTGTATAATTATGTAATAATGATAAGTCGGAAAAAGTCGCAAAACCTCCGAGACGAAGCTACAAATTAGTGGAGTGTTTACCAAAAACGCGAGTATTTATTTCTTTTAACGGCGTAAACTATATGTTGTAAGATTTGTTTTTGTTTTCCCGTGAAATTATATGTGTTATGGTCGGTATGTGTCAAATGAAGTTTTTTGTGTGTTATTTTATCAAGTCAAGTTATACAGACTTTCTGTGCATTAAAATATGGGAAGTGATGAGAATAGATGTTGTAAAAATTCACCAAATAAGTTGTTTTTCTTTGAAAAAAAAAAAAAAAAAAACAAACGGAAAAACAGGTAAAAGCAGCCGTAAGCTGCTATTTTGGATTTAGAACTGGAGATCTGGAAAAACCATGGTCAGCCAATGTGTTCTGTATTTCCTGTTATATCGGATTTTTAAAGTGGATGAAAGGGAAGCAAAAGAAAATGCCGTTTGCAGTTCCTATATTGTGGCAAGAGCGTTCTAATCATGTAGAGATGTATGCTATTTTTATACGATAAGCGTCTCCGGATATTCGAAGAAGGATAAGCATAAAATAAAATATCCAAATTTGCTATCAGCATCGCGACCTATCCCCCATGGAGAGAACCATCCTCTCCAAATTGCGCCATCCACTTCATCATCTTCGATTTTTGACACAGAAGAAATTTCACATGTTTGAAGAAACTTGCCTGGTTGGAAGAGTGTTTGAAATCACCCTGTCAAATCAGGCAAGTCACGAAGATTCACTATTTAAAGTTTTAGGAACATCTCATAAAATTATCCAAAAGTGTCCGAAATTGTCTAAATTATCCAAAAATTGACCAGAGTAATGAAATATTATTCTTCCTAATGTAACATTTACCATACCTATGTAACAACGTGGTCTTAAATGATCCAAAATGGCCAAGCCCAACCCACTGCTGTTCACCTTGTTCCAGAACTGCTTCAAATAATCATATAGATCTAAAATCGTTCACACTTGTCGCAAGATATAGAAAACAGTTTAATTGGTCCAAAACAGATCTTAATTGTCCAAAAATATCAAAAAAAATTATCCAAAAATGTCCGATATTGCACAAATTTATCAAAAACGTGTCAAAACATTATTCTTCCTAATCCGATTTGACCATACATAACAAAATGGAGCAAAATCAATGTAAACTGATCCAAAATGTCCAACCAATGCATTAATAACCACGCTGTTAGAAACAAATAGTTTTAGAAACAACTCACCTTATAAACCAGTGCGAACTGAATGATCACCCACCAAATAGTGAAGTTTTAGGAACACCTTACCTTATAAACTAGTGCAAACTGAAAAATTTAGTTAAAAACTTAGGTTTATCAAAAGAAAAAGCCGAGTTATTGGGTTCTAGACTACAGGAATGGAATCTTTTCGCGCGAGGTGTGACAGTGTCTTCATTTACAAGGCGTAACAAGCGTTTTAAAGTATATTTTAAAATGAAAGGATCATTACGTTTATATCACGATGTTGAGGGTCTTATGAACGAGTTTGATATTCCCCACGATAGTTCTGAATGGTGGTTTTTTATCGATTCATCAAACTACAGCTTGAAAGCAGTACTTTGTATCAGAAAGTTGGTAGCCTGTATTACCAGAAGAGGAAAAGAGTTGCCATCAGTTACATCAGTTAAATCTTTATAAGACTATAGAATAATACTCGATGATCAGCGTATTGGAGAACAATCCACCGCAGGACGCGAAGAAAGTAATACACGAGCAGGAGCCAATATACATTACGGGAGTTATCTGGGTGTAAACAATGGTGACCAGAGATGAAGATAGCGAACGGTAGTGATTTTCACGCAGCGGCAATAACATGGCATGCGTTCCACGCTCCTTAACAACATTCGAAATCTTAAATACACTTCAACCCGTTGAGACTCGAGCCACTGGGTCCAGCGAGAAGAGCACCAGCAGCGTAGCAGGAGCGCACCCAACAAATACACACACAATGAACTTCTTTATCTCCGATCTCCCGATCCCCAGAGAGGTTCGGGTCAAACAATCGACAGGCGTAATTAAAGTAGGACCTGATTATTGATTGCCCCCAAATTGAATTGAAAACAATTCTCGCTCGCTGATGGACGTTAGAGACAAATGGAAACTACTTAGCGAGTTTTGATGCTACTGATCGATAAATTGACAGGTCCACTTTGTATCCGTCTGTCCACTTCTACCCAGCCTCTTAAGCCACCACCTACGGAGGGCCACGGTTGACTGAACGATCCTCTCTCCTCTCTCTCTCTTGCACTCACCTTTGACGAGTTCCTCGATTTGACGTTTAAATAAAGTGGACTCTCTATAATTCTTTGTTTGCGCTCGAACGTTCCATTAGAAAGAAGTTAAAATAATGGTTCTAATGTGTTGGAAAGGTGTGCGTGGTAGGTACTTGGTATGTATGGTATATATATGGCTATGGTAACGGAAGAAATGCGTACGAAAGGTTATTATTACCCGCGTGGACCTTCCAGTTGGTGCCAAGCAAATACACCTGTCCCTCGAGGGCCGTTTCGGTCGCTCCTATCTACTAGCTTTTAACTTGCTGGTAAATTAATACCGCCATTGTTCATTTTGTCATTTACACACACGCACTGGTCTTGTTGTTTATGGTTTTGTTTCCCAACACAAGAATATTTAAACTTTATTATATGGCATGGTTTGAGACAGGGCATCCAAGTTTTCTACCAATTTTTCCTACGCTTGGATCATGGGAAGGTTTACGCATCTTGCTTCATTTCTTTAGATATCTTCTCGCTAAACCTTCCGTTCAACTTTGTTCCTGTCCTTGTTGTATTTCGAGTCCAACTCATTCTTGTAACAAGAGAAAACTACAACTAAATAGTTGTTTAATTACCTATCCACAGATAATTAACCCTTCATTAAAACTTGTCGATTCATTTCCCCACTAATTTCAGCGCCGATCAAACGGCAGGTTGCTCGTCGTTCCTCCTCACGCTCCCAACTTAAAAACCGTCTTAGGACGTTGGTTTTGTTTTTCCTCCCCTTCGCCGGGGGTAACGGTGACATAGTACGTTCATTTCCACCGCTGCTGCTGCTTATTTTCGTATTTAGATCTCTCCACGGTGATAGCGGTCTAATTAATGGGCATCGCGTATGTTAATAACGACCGTTTCGTCACGGGGAACTCACGGACAGGTGCTGCCGTGCACCGGGCCTCTTGGACATCTTGGAGTCCACTGGCGCTCAATTTTGCTCCCCGCGACTGCTTCACTTGCTTTCGAACCTCATTTGTCCAGTTTTTAATATTCGAGTAGCAGTGTGACCGATGTGGTGAAGATAACGATGAAGGTAAATGAAGAGCGTGCATGGGGACATCTGTGTAACTCCTGTGTGACTCCTATGGGGTAATTCTAATAGCACATTTCCCAGTTCCGGTTATTATGGTGATCGAAGTGGAGATAGGTCAAGTCTAGAAGTGCAAGGAATTGATGGTGGTTGGTGTTATTCCTTCTTATTGTATGGTGCGTAGTAAAAAGTGTCTTAGTTTCATCTAGTCGGTGATCCCATTGAGTGCAATTGAAGGCAAGCACGAACTAGTAATGGCGATATACGGAATCACTTGACCACGAATTCCCATTGCCCACCGGAGCACAATTGATGATCTGGTTGGTGCTAAAACGCCGTTATTGGTCGTAATGAATGAATACTTAAATGGACATATCTCGCTCACGATGACACCATAAGCAACAGCTTTTCCTTGAACGAAAACGTGCGCAGTTCTATCTTTTTTCACTTTTTTCAGTTTCAAGTGGTGGACAAAGAATAACATTTAATGACAACAACTGTATAATTAATCACGGATATGTATACCCATGTTCTATTAGTAGGACTATTCTACTCTAAAAAAATCACAAAATTATGGTAGTTAATGCTCAGGTATAGAAGAAAATAATATTACATAATAAATGAGGTTTGGGACATTACAGAAATCATATATAATGATCAATCTTAAGATATTTGTAAAGAAACTCTAATATTTGTGTGAACTAATTGATGATCTGGTTGGTGCTGAAACGCCGTTATTGGTCGTAATGAATGAATACTTAAATGGACATATCTCGCTCACGATGACACCATAAGCAACAGCTTTTCCTTGAACGAAAACGTGCGCAGTTCTATCTTTTTTCACTTTTTTCAGTTTCAAGTGGTGGACAAAGAATAACATTTAATGACAACAACTGTATAATTAATCACGGATATGTATACCCATGTTCTATTAGTAGGACTATTCTACTCTAAAAAAATCACAAAATTATGGTAGTTAATGCTCAGGTATAGAAGAAAATAATATTACATAATAAATGAGGTTTGGGACATTACAGAAATCATATATAATGATCAATCTTAAGATATTTGTAAAGAAACTCTAATATTTGTGTGAACTAATTGATGATCTGGTTGGTGCTGAAACGCCGTTATTGGTCGTAATGAATGAATACTTAAATGGACATATCTCGCTCACGATGACACCATAAGCAACAGCTTTTCCTTGAACGAAAACGTGCGCAGTTCTATCTTTTTTCACTTTTTTCAGTTTCAAGTGGTGGACAAAGAATAACATTTAATGACAACAACTGTATAATTAATCACGGATATGTATACCCATGTTCTATTAGTAGGACTATTCTACTCTAAAAAAATCACAAAATTATGGTAGTTAATGCTCAGGTATAGAAGAAAATAATATTACATAATAAATGAGGTTTGGGTCATTACAGAAATCATATATAATGATCAATCTTAAGATATTTGTAAAGAAACTCTAATATTTGTGTGAACTAATTGATGATCTGGTTGGTGCTGAAACGCCGTTATTGGTCGTAATGAATGAATACTTAAATGGACATATCTCGCTCACGATGACACCATAAGCAACAGCTTTTCCTTGAACGAAAACGTGCGCAGTTCTATCTTTTTTCACTTTTTTCAGTTTCAAGTGGTGGACAAAGAATAACATTTAATGACAACAACTGTATAATTAATCACGGATATGTATACCCATGTTCTATTAGTAGGACTATTCTACTCTAAAAAAATCACAAAATTATGGTAGTTAATGCTCAGGTATAGAAGAAAATAATATTACATAATAAATGAGGTTTGGGTCATTACAGAAATCATATATAATGATCAATCTTAAGATATTTGTAAAGAAACTCTAATATTTGTGTGAACTAATTGATGATCTGGTTGGTGCTGAAACGCCGTTATTGGTCGTAATGAATGAATACTTAAATGGACATATCTCGCTCACGATGACACCATAAGCAACAGCTTTTCCTTGAACGAAAACGTGCGCAGTTCTATCTTTTTTCACTTTTTTCAGTTTTAGTTTTAAGCTGCTGTAAAACCATTTAAGGGAAAACCATAAAAAAATTAAAATCAGTAATTTCGGTAACGTCATGTGAAATGTGGAAGCATTACCGAAATGACAATCTATATAAAAGTGAACTACACCAAAAAACTTGTGAATAATAGTGAGGGTTCATTCAGATTTATATGGCTTGTTTTATCAGTACATTAGTTCTGTATAATGTTTATTTAATCTTGAGATATTTGTCCAGAAACTCTAATATTTGTATGAGCTACATGTAACACTACATTCACGCACAAGAGTAAACGTGTTTGCCCAAACTTTACATTGATTTTTGACAGAAGATGTTTATATTCTACCAATACCTTACACCCATATCAAGTCACATGTTCTTCATACAAAACCTAGTCAGTGCCAGTCCTAGTGTTGCCAAGTATGTAACCAACACCTGTTAAATAAGCTTATTGTTAATGTTTTATTATAGGAATTGAAACGCTATTGATTGCGACAAGAAGTTAGATTCCTCTGAAAATCCAAAGACGAAGAACTGTGTGCTGGATCTAACCTGTTCAAAGCTTTACTTGAGATCAGCAAAGAGATAATTTATCTTTATCAAACATATAAATAACAGTACTTCGTTAACATACCAACTAAGAGAACATGGGAAATAACCTTTTTCGTTATTTATAATAGGAAAACCCACCAATATACATACACAGTGCCATGTGGGTGAACGACTATGTTTGAACGATAATAGTTATCTACATACCATAATTCAACATAAATTCTCAAACATAACTTTTCTTGGACGAAAATAAAACCTATTGGTTCACTACTGACAAACTTTGTTATTATTAAATCTAAATTTCAGATGGTACAACTTGAGAATCTAAATTAAAAAAAAAATGTGGGTAATTGTTTGTGGCGTTGACTCAGTAATAAAGCGAAAATGGCCGCCGTTGTCACAAAGCGTGAAATGTTACGGTCTCCTTTGAATAACAATGGCCGTGGTGGAAGATTTTGTGCACCTAGCGACAAGAAGGAGGCATTGTATTCCGTGCGTTGTATGTGGATGTGGTACGGTATTGACTTCAAGGGTATGGGCATTAGCCTTGCTCGTGTGCTGTTCCTAACGCCACGGAATATACCGCTAAGACGCGCCGCGGTCAGTTGATTCTTCAAAACGATGACTTTTCAGCCATTCCGTCACGCCTACATGCCCAACTTCCCGAACACAACCTTAAAACAGCTACACTTTTATTCGTTTGCTCTTGAGGAAATTATGAAAATTACTGTAACAATAGTTCTACTTTGTTTCAAATATTAAAAAAAGGTTTAGTGAATATTGCGTAACTTGTCTCCTCCGTGATATACAGGTTGTCCAAACAGATGTTACACTATTGTCAACTAACTACAGTGTGGCCATAAAACATTTCTTTCATTTTCAACAAAAAAAGGGCAATATGCTTTAAGTAACTAAAGTGATTAACGATTATATTTTTCAGTGTTTATTTATAACTTTTAGATGATATATTGAGACCAGTAGCGGTGGAGTTTGTGCGGTTTTCATCGCTAATCTATGTCTGCGGAGTTCTTAGTTCCGTTTGTCAAAATGGCAATTTCAATTCGCGAAAGGAACTGGACAACCGCAGATATCGAATGGTCAATACGTTCTAGATTTCCGGGAGAATGGTCAATTCTGACAAAATATTTTTGACAAAATATAAAGATTGTCGCAAAAAAAATATTCGATACCCCCCACTCAACTTTTCGACTTTCTCGTTGGCACATTAAAGCGTCGAAATCTTATAGAATATTTCAATTTTGTGAAGCTAGATCCACACTGAACCTAATATCAATTATAGAATAACATTAAACGTCATGTCAGACAGAGGTGGAAAGTGACAATCTAGCCGTGCAAAAGTCCAAATTCTGCTGCCAACAGAAATCTTAGAATTTCTGTATGTTTGGTTACAGAGATCCCACGGATCCCCATCGATTGTGGTAACAAAAGGGCTTGGTACTTAGAGCTAACAAGTAGAGGCTGCCAAACCTCGTTCATTGGTCCTAGAATTATTTACTTGTAAGCTGTCTTCGTGCTTGCATCAAGTGTATGTGCATATTGCCAGTGTCGTTTGTTTTGTTAAGTTTTGTCGTAATGGATAACACAAACAAAGGTATGCAGTAGTTTTTTATGTAAATGACTTATTAATAATCTTGATTTTTTTGGCGTAATTTGATATGGAAAATAGCACCGCTTTTCTTGTAAATGTAGTACATATAATATTTTATTTAGTTGGATTGAAACCTTATGTATTCACCTATATTCAGTTTGATTTATATTTTTTTATAAAAGAGAAAATATTTCGGTACAATATACAACTGAAATTTGCTGCAGAAACTTGCATATAATGATGCTACCATAATATTTTTTAGATGCTGTAATCGCATACCGGCGACTGCTGTTTGATGTGTAGCAGAAAGAAAACAGTATAAGCGACTAGCTCTGTGTATATGTCAAAATTTTCGATTTTAGTTATTGGGCATTCTAGAAATATGTGGTTAAGGCTTCCCACCTGTCCACATTCGCAATATGGACATTTTAGGATACATTTTAGATTATCTGCTATCTGTTACTGTTGTTACGAATGTCCGGCAGGGGGCGTATCGGGTTTGACGTTACTGTGGTAATAGCAGCAAAACACGGGTCGACAAAAATCGATTTTTTGGATCGAAAATTGTTTTTAAGGCCGTTTTTTTGCTCAAAACTCTTTGCGAAGGGTATTTAGAGGGATCTTATCGTAAGACATGAGAGCGAGCGGCTTTTATAAGGTCGGCAGGAACGGATAAAAAATGTAAATTTTTGACGTTCATCGATCCGCTTGTCGAAATTTCTAGACGTCACGTGACATTTTCTCGAGGTTCGCCTTCACCCGAAGAGGTGCAAAAACGTGATTTTTTTTTCAAAATTGACGCATTTAATTTACAAAATATCGCGCAGTCCACGCGGAATTGTGTCCTTTTTTCAATTCGAGCGTCAAAAGTAATATCGAAAAGCCCAATTTTGCAGCTATTCGATCGCAAATGTCGATTCCGCTGAACGCGCCCTACACTTGAAAGTTCGTAATTAGTATAGGTAGAGATAAAAAATCAGCGGTATCCTCATACGTTATCGATAAATTTGGAGGAAAAGCATACAGTACGGACGAAAAAGCGGAGATAAAACTAAAAATTAACAATTTTAATAGCAAAAAAATGACTGTCTGACTATCATCGCTCATTAAAACCATTTTTGTCCCAAGAAGCGATATGGCTGGACAAAAACTGCAATAAATCGAATAAATACTCTTTTATATACTTCTGACTCTTTAATATCTTCAATTTCAAAAAGCAATACTCACAGTTACTCGCTCTTATAAGGATAACGCATTTGATGAAAACGTTAACAGTCGTTTGCTGGACACATCTATTGATGTTGCTGGCGAAGACATTATCTTACATGATGAACAATATGAATATGAGAGCGTTCATCATCTGACAAGATGAATATGACAATATGAATATGAGAACTAGGAAAATTGATTTGTACAATTTTTGTAGTCATTACTCTGAAATGTACTACATATTTAATGGACCATCCTGTAAAGAGAAAAATAATTTTAAGATGACTACTTTTGCTTTCCAGATGTAAGAAAATTTAATTTATTTAATACTATCTTTAAGAAAATGTACCATCTCCCGACATCGCACTATTGGAACACCTGTATATGTCTGTTTAAAACTCAATATTGGAGATGTTTTTAGAAAACATTGCAATTGATTCAGATGACCTGAAAACGCGTTTTCCACAATACTGAATCCAGTATCAGCATTAAAAAGAAATTTAGCCTCAAAATTGCATTCTTTGTAACAGTTATTGACATTGACTTCACTCCTTTTCAAATCCTGTATACTCCATAAATATAACAACATTCTTTCATATAATAGCAAGACTAGCAACATTCTAATATACATTCATATGTTCAACGCGCATAAATAAATCAACGTTGTGCATTCTTTACTTAGCGACGGTGATATTGTGCATTTTTGTGCATATTTATGCTTTGTTCATGTCTGAACTAAACGATTTATTGTCCTTCTTAGAATAATTATACTGTTGTAGACTTGTAGAGAAAAAAGAAATACGACAATATGCTTTAAATAACTAATGTGATTAATGCTTCCGAATAATCTGAAATGTTTTTTTATTTATAACTTTTCGGTGATGTATTGAGTCCAGTGGCTTTGTCCTGCGGTTTTCACCGCTAATCTATTGCTGCGGATTTCTTTGTTAGATTCGTGAGTAGTAATTTCAATTCATAAAAAAAAATCGACAACCACAGATAACGCATCATCATTGTTGCGACAGGTTTGGTTAATTTTAGCTCTCGAGAAATTGCAAATTCTGTTTATGTTGCGGTTTTATTATTAACGTTTATAGAGAAAATTATAAATTTGTAACTTCAACTATAAATATCTAGAATTCCTACAATCCTATCTCATATCCTTAATACGTATTTTGGTTAGGTTGCTAAAAAAAATAGTTTATTCTTTGGCTTGCTAAAAATATCTCTTAACGCATGACCCTAACAACAAAAACTAACAATAATACAACCTCAACAAAACCCAAACAATCGTATCGCATGTGCTAAAAGTGATACAACACTTCATTTGTGTACACACAATACATAATCGCTGTCTAAGGTGCAAAATTTCGGGAACTATACAAACAAGAAGAGAACATTACACACACAGAAACACACTTATTGACTCGCTACTAATTAAACATTCCTTCCTATATTTTTTTTATGATCACGCGTTGGTGTCTATCGACACTATGTTAAAATGTCACCGTGGCAAGTTATTCTTGTGAACACGTGGAACACAAGGTCTCGCGATCTAACAAAAAAAAAACTAAAGATTAAAATTTATTTTACTATATCGAATCATGACAGATTTATCGTGCTTGTTTATCTTTATTACAAGTCTTAATATCTTCTTTAAGGTCAGAAATAAAGGGTTAGAGAACTACTATACTTTATAATTATATTGATATATTCAATATAATTACTACTACACGATTTTTTTATGCAAACCAGTACACATATAACACACACTATCAATCTAACAAAATAAAAAATGTTATAATATTCTAATTTAACAATAATACAGGTTGTTTACAATCGGCCGCATAACGACCATAAATCAATGGACTAATTGCGTGTGTAATAAGAGTAATTAAAGTTGATATTGCGCAGTCATATAGGGTACGAGTTTCGAATAAATTATTTAGCGTTATGGAATCATTAATTTGAGGCACATTTTACTTTTCATAATATGAATATTTCATTCTGCGTCTGGAGCGGAGTGCGTACGTTTTTGTACTGTGTACCGAGCCATTGTATGGCTATCAGTGTGTGTATAAGGTTGATTAATTAATCCGTGGATGTACTGGAATCGCTTCTTTGATCGTTTACAGATTTCCGATTGCGTAACAACGTCAATCGTGATCGTTAAGGTGATGTTTCACTTTTGTATCGAATGCGCTTCTAATTTTAACAAGTATGGTTGTTTGTATTAGGAACTTGTAATTTGTGGATTTATTGTATTATATAAATTCAAAGAATACGCGAACGTACTGCTTTCAGGCTGTATTTTGATGAACGATAAAACGCCACCATTCAGAAGAATCGTGGGGAATATCAAACTCGTTCATAAGACCCTTAACACGTCAAGATCCTTAATCAATAGTTTCCCTTCTTTGACTGCAGACACCTTTCAATTATATCGCTTATAAATTTAACCTTCGAGGGTATTTTGAGGCGAAGGCCGGCGTTATATAACACCGTCTGTCAACAAGGATTGCTACTTACTTAAAACAGTACAATTGCATTTGTCGGGCAAGATACGGGCGGTGCCGAAAAGTGTTGCGTCCTATATAAAAGGTTCTTTTTGTGTCCTGTGTCGGTTCGTTGGTGTTGATAGCTGGCGACATGATTGTCATAGCCTCGACCACGATAACTAATGCAACGCTCAGTGGCGGCGACTTGTCCCCCCGAAAAAAGAAAGATAGCCCGTATCGCTACACACCGACCCAAAACGTGTCGCTTTTTATACAGGTACACTTAACGGTATCGGCTAGATATGGTAAATTTGGGGGTGTTATCGGCGATGATAAGAACGGTGTTAATAAAAATTTTACTTGAGTTTTCGGTGACAACACTGACAACATAAAATAACACTCTGTCTTTTTTTTTTTCGCTTTATATGTGTCCCATAGCAAGAAATTACAAAATGACTTAAACAATAATAACTTCAATTTCTTAAAAAACAGCTAATCGACATTACTTTTATATATATATATATATATATATATATATATTATTATATCAGCTTGTCATTACACCCTTAGAAATAAAATTTCATCAAATTCTAACACCTCTTTCTATTTTCTGTCCAACAAGTATCTTCTCCTTATCATTACACCCTTAGAAATAAAATTTCATCAAATTCTAACACCTCTTTCTATTTTTTGTCCAACAAGTATCTTCTCCTTGTCATTACACCCTTAGAAATAAAATTTCATCAAATTCTAACACCTCTTTCTATTTTTTGTCCAACAAGTATCTTCTCCTTGTCATTACACCCTTAGAAATAAAATTTCATCAAATTCTAACACCTCTTTCTATTTTTTGTCCAACAAGTATCTTCTCCTTGTCATTACACTTTTAGAAATAAAATTTCATCAAATTCTAACACCTCTTTCTATTTTTTGTCCAACAAGTATCTTCTCCTTGTCATTACACCCTTAGAAATAAAATTTCATCAAATTCTAACACCTCTTTCTATATTTTGTCCAACAAGTATCTTCTCCTTGTCATTACACCCTTAGAAATAAAATTTCATCAAATTCTAACACCTCTTTCTATTTTTTGTCCAACAAGTATCTTCTCTTTGTCATTACACTTTTAGAAATAAAATTTCATCAAATTCTAACACCTCTTTCTATTTTTTGCCCAACAAGTATCTTCTCCTTGTCATTACACCCTTAGAAATAAAATTTCATCAAATTCTAACACCTCTTTCTATTTTTTGTCCAACAAGTATCTTCTCCTTGTCATTACACTTTTAGAAATAAAATTTCATCAAATTCTAACACCTCTTTCTATTTTTTGTCCAACAAGTATCTTCTCCTTGTCATTACACTTTTAGAAATAAAATTTCATCAAATTCTAACACCTCTTTCTATTTTTTGTCCAACAAGTATCTTCTCCTTGTCATTACACTTTTAGAAATAAAATTTCATCAAATTCTAACACCTCTTTCTATTTTTTGTCCAACAAGTATCTTCTCCTTGTCATTACACCCTTAGAAATAAAATTTCATCAAATTCTAACACCTCTTTCTATATTTTGTCCAACAAGTATCTTCTCCTTGTCATTACACCCTTAGAAATAAAATTTCATCAAATTCTAACACCTCTTTCTATTTTTTGTCCAACAAGTATCTTCTCTTTGTCATTACACTTTTAGAAATAAAATTTCATCAAATTCTAACACCTCTTTCTATTTTTTGCCCAACAAGTATCTTCTCCTTGTCATTACACCCTTAGAAATAAAATTTCATCAAATTCTAACACCTCTTTCTATTTTTTGTCCAACAAGTATCTTCTCCTTGTCATTACACCCTTAGAAATAAAATTTCATCAAATTCTAACACCTCTTTCTATTTTTTGTCCAACAAGTATCTTCTCCTTGTCATTACACCCTTAGAAATAAAATTTCATCAAATTCTAACACATCTTTCTATTTTTTGTCCAACAAGTATCTTCTCCTTGTCATTACACCCTTAGAAATAAAATTTCATCAAATTCTAACACATCTTTCTATTTTTTGTCCAACAAGTATCTTCTCCTTGTCATTACACCCTTAGAAATAAAATTTCATCAAATTCTAACACCTCTCTCTATTTTTTGTCCAACAAGTATCTTCTCCTTGTCATTACACCCTTAGAAATAAAATTTCATCAAATTCTAACACCTCTTTCTATTTTTTGTCCAACAAGTATCTTCTCCTTGTCATTACACCCTTAGAAATAAAATTTCATCAAATTCTAACACCTCTTTCTATTTTTTGTCCAACAAGTATCTTCTCCTTGTCATTACACCCTTAGAAATAAAATTTCATCAAATTCTAACACCTCTTTCTATTTTTTGTCCAACAAGTATCTTCTCCTTGTCATTACACCCTTAGAAATAAAATTTCATCAAATTCTAACACCTCTTTCTATTTTTTGTCCAACAAGTATCTTCTCCTTGTCATTACACCCTTAGAAATAAAATTTCATCAAATTCTAACACCTCTTTCTATTTTTTGTCCAACAAGTATCTTCTCTTTGTCATTACACTTTTAGAAATAAAATTTCATCAAATTCTAACACCTCTTTCTATTTTTTGCCCAACAAGTATCTTCTCCTTGTCATTACACCCTTAGAAATAAAATTTCATCAAATTCTAACACCTCTTTCTATTTTTTGTCCAACAAGTATCTTCTCCTTGTCATTACACTTTTAGAAATAAAATTTCATCAAATTCTAACACCTCTTTCTATTTTTTGTCCAACAAGTATCTTCTCCTTGTCATTACACTTTTAGAAATAAAATTTCATCAAATTCTAACACCTCTTTCTATTTTTTGTCCAACAAGTATCTTCTCCTTGTCATTACACTTTTAGAAATAAAATTTCATCAAATTCTAACACCTCTTTCTATTTTTTGTCCAACAAGTATCTTCTCCTTGTCATTACACCCTTAGAAATAAAATTTCATCAAATTCTAACACCTCTTTCTATATTTTGTCCAACAAGTATCTTCTCCTTGTCATTACACCCTTAGAAATAAAATTTCATCAAATTCTAACACCTCTTTCTATTTTTTGTCCAACAAGTATCTTCTCTTTGTCATTACACTTTTAGAAATAAAATTTCATCAAATTCTAACACCTCTTTCTATTTTTTGCCCAACAAGTATCTTCTCCTTGTCATTACACCCTTAGAAATAAAATTTCATCAAATTCTAACACCTCTTTCTATTTTTTGTCCAACAAGTATCTTCTCCTTGTCATTACACCCTTAGAAATAAAATTTCATCAAATTCTAACACCTCTTTCTATTTTTTGTCCAACAAGTATCTTCTCCTTGTCATTACACCCTTAGAAATAAAATTTCATCAAATTCTAACACATCTTTCTATTTTTTGTCCAACAAGTATCTTCTCCTTGTCATTACACCCTTAGAAATAAAATTTCATCAAATTCTAACACATCTTTCTATTTTTTGTCCAACAAGTATCTTCTCCTTGTCATTACACCCTTAGAAATAAAATTTCATCAAATTCTAACACCTCTCTCTATTTTTTGTCCAACAAGTATCTTCTCCTTGTCATTACACCCTTAGAAATAAAATTTCATCAAATTCTAACACCTCTTTCTATTTTTTGTCCAACAAGTATCTTCTCCTTGTCATTACACCCTTAGAAATAAAATTTCATCAAATTCTAACACCTCTTTCTATTTTTTGTCCAACAAGTATCTTCTCCTTGTCATTACACCCTTAGAAATAAAATTTCATCAAATTCTAACACCTCTTTCTATTTTTTGTCCAACAAGTATCTTCTCCTTGTCATTACACCCTTAGAAATAAAATTTCATCAAATTCTAACACCTCTTTCTATTTTTTGTCCAACAAGTATCTTCTCCAATTAAACATATCAAAAATTAAACAAATGTGAAAACATTACTAACTATTTTGAGGATCTGCTGATACAATTAAAACAATTGTAAATCAAAAAGAGGTCGTCGCATCCGGTCCGGGCGTATGCCGTGAACGGTGCACGCGGTTGACCGGGCGACAGAGGAAGTTCGCAAAACGTGAGGCCCAAAGCCCTTCCTCCACGGTGTTCGCGGACCGACACGCAATATAGCCGCAATTAGCGAAGTGCTCTGTCCTCCACGGTTATTTAGATCGCCGATAAACTGAAAATAATAGAGTTATTTCGCCTGAAACGCACACGCGCGTGTACGTGGATACGCGTATGCAACTGTTACTTCGGTATACTTTACGCAAATGAGAGGAAACAGAATGATTAGGCAGGTATGGTTAATTTCTAAATGGACTACTTAGGTGTTTATATAAAAAAAACTTTTTAATACTGTTCTGAGAATGGTTAAATCAAAACAGTGACGTATTTAACTCAAAAGAATGAAGTATAAAAATCTAACGTTCCACGCATGATAATTCTGTCAGTGTAGCAATGTATCTTGCTCACTTCTCGTACTGAATTATGGTCATTTCTGCACAAAGGTTGAGGTAATAGCAAACACCAGTAGCAACACGGCGCACATTTATTTGCATGCGTAATTTCGCATTCCCGCATGCATATCGTTCGAAATATTATGCATGAAATTATTCACACGTGGTATTTATAGACTACATACTGAAATATAAATTGTTATGGAAGCACAATCATCCCTGGCATCTGTCAGAATTAATTCGCCAATTGCCCACAAAATTTTCTGCAGAAAAAAACGTGCTTGCTTTAGGATATACCTACAGTTGAAAAGTACTATATAGTCGAAAAGTACCAGGTCACGAATAAATTGCCTGGATAACAACATTTCTCACAACAGCTAGGTATCAGATAGCCAGGAACACCGGCAGGAAATAATTGGGAGCTGCATCCTGCAAACATATGCGCAGGACAGCATAAGTGGTTATGAATTTCGTGAGATTCGTGCAGACGTTTGAATATGTCGTAGAAAACCTTGAAGGGTTTTTCGTCTTGTGAAATACAATTTGCCGAAAAGATGGATTCTAATCTATAGTTTTTGAGTACCAGTTACCGTGAAACAAAGAGATGTTTGGTTAGTTATTTAGCTGTGTGAAGTTAGCAACAAAAGCCAGCAACAAAATTTTTTTTCATCCGATTGCAATGAACTATACACCGTTGGAAAGCCCATGACGAGCTGAGTCTACCATAGTTATTGCAACGGGATCAATTAATAACTACTACCTAAAAAATTAAGAAACTCAAAATTTCAATGAATTTCCATATTGTTAGAACCGCATATCTTCACCAATACTTCATTATACTTATTAAGTGTAACACCAATCGAAAGCGCAAGCTTCGGTTATACTACCATAGTTATTGCAACCCAAAATTTTGCTAATGAGTGCCTCAAATAAATTAATCAAATATGAGTATTTTTAACATCCGGGTACCATATGTAGTCTCACCTAAATTAAGTTAAACAAACGTATTCGCTTTGTGTGATCATATCGATAAATACATCAAAAGATAGCTGAGATCTGCCTCTACCCATCATATTTAGTGCAGAACAAAATTATAACAATTAGCGGGTGAAATAAATTAGTGAATTCCAGACACTTTTTCCATCGGCTATTGGTCGACGTCGAACGGCGCTATGTAAATCCTTTTGTGCAAACTTTTTGCAAGATTATATCTGATCAATATATACATCAAAAGATAGCTGAGACTTCCACCGACCTATCATAGTTATTGCAACTCAAATTTTTAACAATTAGTGGATGAAATGAATCAATGAAGTCCAGGCAATGATTCGATCGGCTATCGGTCGGCGGCGAACGGTGCTATCTAAATCCTTTTGTGCAAACTTTTTGCGTGATTAAATGATATCAGTATACACATCAAATGATAGCTGAAACTTCCATCTACCCAGCATAGTTATTGCAACGCAAATTTTTAACAATTAGTGGGTGAAATAAATTAATGAATTCCTATAGCCAATTCGGCTATAGGGCGACGGCCAACGGTGCTCTCTAAATCAGGAGATAGCTGAAAGTTTCATCTACCGTAACTACCGTATATGGCAGAGAATTTTTTTAACAATTTAGTCGGTGAAATGAGTTGATAAATTCCAGGCATTTTTTTGATCGGCTATCGGACGACAGTAAACAGTACTCTAAATCGAGTAGCGTAAATGGTAGAAGATTGACAAAATCGACAAATTTTATATTTTTATATATACGGCAGCAGGAGAACTTAAAAAAATGTTTGCATAAATTTATCTAAAACAAGATATGAAAGAGGCAGTGGCGGCTCGTCAGGGGTGGCAGCGTGGGCAGTGCCCACCCAAAAAATATTGGATCACCTGGTACTGGTATTCAGTATTTCACATTTTTATTTGAACATTATGAATACAATATTTGTTACAGTTAAGTATTTGCCTAATATAAACTCCCAATAACTATGGTAGGTCGGTGGAAGTCTCAGCTATCTTTTGATGTATATATGGATCAGATATAATCTTGCAAAACGTTTGCACAAAAGGATTTACATAGCGCCGTTCGCCGTCGACCAATAGCCGATGGAAAAAGTGTTTGGAATTCACTAATTTATTTCACCCGCTAATTGTTAAAAATTTGCGTTGCAATAACTATGGTAGGTAGGTGGAAGTCTCAGCTATCTTTTGATGTATATATCGATAAGATTTAATCTTGCAAAAAGTTTGCACAAAAAGATTTACATAGAGCTGTTCGCCGTCGACCAATAGCCGATGGAAAAAGTGTCTGGAATTCATTAATTCATTTCATCCACTAATTGTTAAAAATTTGCGTTGCAATAACTATGGTAGGTAGGTGGAAGTCTCAGCTATCTTTTGATGTATATATCGATAAGATTTAATCTTGCAAAAAGTTTGCACAAAAGGATTTACATAGAGCTGTTCGCCATCGACCAATAGCCGATGGAAAAAGTGTCTGGAATTCATTAATTCATTTCATCCACTAATTGTTAAAAATTTGCGTTGCAATAACTATGGTAGGTAGGTGGAAGTCTCAGCTATCTTTTGATGTATATATCGATAAGATTTAATCTTGCAAAAAGTTTGCACAAAAGGATTTACATAGCGCTGTTCGCCGTCGACCAATAGCCGATGGAAAAAGTGTCTGGAATTCATTAATTCATTTCATCCACTAATTGTTAAAAATTTGCGTTGCAATAACTATGGTAGGTAGGTGGAAGTCTCAGCTATCTTTTTATGTATATATCGATAAGATTTAATCTTGCAAAAAGTTTGCACAAAAGGATTTACATAGCGCTGTTCGCCGTCGACCAATAGCCGATGGAAAAAGTGTCTGGAATTCACTAATTTATTTCACCCGCTAATTGTTAAAAATTTGCGTTGCAATAACTATGGTAGGTAGGTGGAAGTCTCAGCTATCTTTTGATGTATATATCGATAAGATTTAATCTTGCAAAAAGTTTGCACAAAAGGATTTACATGGAGCTGTTCGCCGTCGACCAATTGCCGATGGAAAAAGTGTCTGGAATTCACTAATTTATTTCAGCCGCTAATTGTTAAAAATTTGCGTTGCAATAACTATGGTAGGTAGGTGGAAGTCTCAGCTATCTTTTGATGTATATATCGATAAGATTTAATCTTGCAAAAAGTTTGCACAAAAGGATTTACATAGAGCTGTTCGCCATCGACCAATAGCCGATGGAAAAAGTGTCTGGAATTCATTAATTCATTTCATCCACTAATTGTTAAAAATTTGCGTTGCAATAACTATGGTAGGTAGGTGGAAGTCTCAGCTATCTTTTGATGTATATATCGATAAGATTTAATCTTGCAAAAAGTTTGCACAAAAGGATTTACATAGCGCTGTTCGCCGTCGACCAATAGCCCATGGAAAAAGTGTCTGGAATTCACTAATTTATTTCACCCGCTAATCGTTATAATTTTGTTCTGCACTAACTATGATGGGTAGAGGCAGGTCTCAGCTAACTTTTGATGTATTTATCGATATGATCACACAAAGCGAATACGTTTGTTAAACTTAATTTAGGTGGGACTACATATGGTACCCGGATGTTAAAAATACTCATATTTGATTAATTTATTTGAGGCACTCATTAGCAAAATTTTGGGTTGCAATAACTATGGTAGTATAACCGAAGCTTGCGCTTTCGGTTGGTGTTACACTTAATAAGTATAATGAAGTATTGGCGAAGATATGCGGTTCTAAAGATATGGAAATTCACTGAAATTTTGACTTTTTTTTTAATTTTTTAGGTAGTAGTTATTAATTGATCCCGTTGCAATAACTATGGTAGACTCAGCTCGTCATGGGCTTTCCAACGGTGTATAGTTCATTGCAATCGGATGAAAAAAAATTTTGTTGCTGGCTTTTGTTGCTAACTTCACACACGTTCCACTGTGCGATGGAACGAAGATTGAAATAGTTCAATACTTGATTTAGAGGATCCCAAGGATGTCCAATAGCTACTGAACATTCAACTTCCACATGATTTCGATCCCAATCGCGTACCAGAAGCAAGAGATGATTAATCCACTGTCCGGTTGACAGGCTTACGTATTTCTCTTATCTCTCGTTGTCGTAACGTCCGGCAGGGGTCGCCGCAGTCAACACACGTTGACAATCGAGTTCAGCTACCGTTCGCCTTATCTAATCAAATAGTCGCGTACGTCTTGGAGGTTCATTTTTTCTCCACCTCGCCCAGCGGAATAAATTAACCGAATTTCGAATGAACAGCGATGGTGCGCGGCTCGTACCCTGCGGCCGCTCGCAGCTCTCGATCGGTGTGGTCGTTCTTCGTCCGGTGAATTAATTAAATTATTTTTTTCCTGGGCGCCCGGATCGGTACGGGCCGTCACACAAACGTCAATCTAATTAAAACGCCAACTTGACGGCACGCAAGCGAGATGCCGCGGCCCAGACAGTCGTTTGTCCAACACTGCCCCGTTATCTATGGTAATTTCTTGTCGCTCGGCTCTCTTGTCGCTCGGCTCTTTATTACGCCGTTGTCCTTTTGTTTATCCCGCTTTTCGGGTTAATTTCGAAAATAGGTGGTCTATTAACGATTAATTTGTCGGAGCCACACACAGAGAAATGTTTAAAACATTCGTTGTCAATTTTTCATTTTTGTTAAACTAATCAATGAGAAAATTGTGGTTAGAACAATTTACCTTGATCGAGAAAATATCGCGTTTGTGTTCGCGTTCGTATGTTCACGTCAGTGTGTGCAGACCTTTACAGAATCCTTACATAAAACTACACCTTTAGCTATCTACAGGAGTACCATAAAGAATTCTCTTTCTATAATCGTTCTTGGAAACTGATTGCGGTTGTTTGGTGGCGGGCGGAAGTGGCGTTTCGTCCGTCACAGTGACATGTATGTATCCGTCGTTTCCGGTCGGGCGTCGCACCGTGCATGCTAATCGGGGACGCGGTGCGTTCGCAACACGGTTTCGGTCTTATCTAAAAACGTCGCTTTTTAACTATTTTTCTGAACGCGCATCGGCATACTAATGCGCGGACCACTTCCGCGACCGACAAAAAAGCACTATTTTGTTATCGTTTAGCCTCGAAAAAGCGACGAGGCCGTCACCTGCGCTGCATGATTTATATACCGAATATATGCCCAAGCCCGCTTATCGGACGCCACTTTCAAATTTCACTCTAGATGGCTCGAAAGTGATTTTCTAATCGGCTCGATTTGACATTCTTATAGGATGACATAAACTCAACCGAATGGCGTTGATTTCGTTGAAAAATCTCCAGTGGTCTTTGAGATATTAAATTTTTAATTTTCGGTCGTAGTTAGCCATGGAAATGGTTAATTTCTGGTATAACTCGTGAACCGTAAATGGTAGCTATGTCGAGTTTGGGCTCATTTAACACGATTTTATGTGCACTTTATGATAACAATAGAAATGTTCTCAAGAAACAAAAAAAGTGGGAGTTTTTGTTTACTCTAGTAGATGGCGAGTTTCTAATTGATTGGATATGAAATCCTTATAGATTGACATAAACTGAATCGAATGGTTTTGGTTTTGTTGAAACATCTCACGTGGTCATTCAGATATTCAATTTTTAATTTTCGGTCGTAGTTAGCCATGGAAATGGTTAATTTCTGGTATAACTCGTGAACCGTAAATGGTAACTATGTCGAGTTTGGGCTCATTTAACACGATTTTATGTGTACTTTATGATAACAATAGAAATGTTCTCAAAAAACAAAAAAAGTGGGAGTTTTTGTTTACTCCAGTAGATGGCGAGTTTCTAATTGATTGGATATGAAATCCTTATAGACTGGCATAAACTGAATCGAATGGTTTTGGTTTCGTTGAAAGATCTCCAGTGGTCTTTGAGATATTCAATTTTTAATTTTCGGTCGAAGTCAGCCATGGAAATGGTTAATTTTTAGTATAACTCGTGAACCGTAAATGGTAGCTATGTCGAGTTTGGGCTCATTTAACACGATTTTATGTGTACTTTATGATAACAACAGAAATATTCTCAAGAAACAAAAAATGTGGAAGTTTTTGTTTACTCTAGTAGATGGCGAGTTTCTAATTGATTGGATATGAAATCCTTATAGATTGACATAAACTGAATCGAATGGTTTTGGTTTCGTTGAAAGATCTCCAGTGGTCTTTGAGATATTCAATTTTTAATTTTCGGTCGAAGTCAGCCATGGAAATGGTTAATTTTTAGTATAACTCGTGAACCGTAAATGGTAGCTATGTCGAGTTTGGGCTCATTTAACACGATTTTATGTGTACTTTATGATAACAATAGAAATGTTCTCAAGAAACAAAAAAAAGCGGGAGTTTTTGTTTACTCTAGTAGATGGCGAGTTTCTAATTGATTGGATATGAAATCCTTATAGATTAACATAAACTAAATCGAATGGTTTTGGTTTCGTTGAAAAATCTCCAGTGGTCATTCAGATATTCAATTTTTAATTTTCGGTCGAAGTCAGCCATGGAAATGGTTAATTTCTGGTATAACTCGTGAACCGTAAATGGTAGCTATGTCGAGTTTGGGCTCATTTAACACGATTTTATGTGTACTTTCTGATAACAATAGAAATGTTCTCAAGAAACAAAAAAAAGTTGGAGTTTTTGTTTACTCTAGTAGATGGCTAGTTTCTAATTGATTGGATATGAAATCCTTATAGACTGGCATAAACTGAATCGAATGATTTTGGTTTCGTTGAAACATCTCACGTGGTCACTCAGATATTCAATTTTTAATTTTCGGTCGTAGTTAGCCATGGAAATGGTTAATTTCTGGTATAACTCGTGAACCGTAAATGGTAGCTATGTCGAGTTTGGGCTCATTTAACACGATTTTATGTGTACTTTATGATAACAATAGAAATATTCTCAAGAAACAAAAAAAGGGAGTTTTTGTTTACTCTAGTAGATGGCAAATTTCTAATTGATTGAATATGAAATCCTTATAGATTGACATAAACTGAATCGAATGGTTTTGGTTTCGTTGAAAAATCTCCAGTGGTCTTTGAGATATTCAATTTTTAATTTTCGGTCGAAGTCAGCCATGGAAATGGTTAATTTCTGGTATAACTCGTGAACCGTAAATGGTAGCTATGTCGAGTTTGGGCTCATTTAACACGATTTTATGTGTACTTTATGATAACAATAGAAATATTCTCAAGAAACAAAAAAAGGGAGTTTTTGTTTACTCTAGTAGATGGCAAATTTCTAATTGATTGAATATGAAATCCTTATAGATTGACATAAACTGAATCGAATGGTTTTGGTTTCGTTGAAAAATCTCCAGTGGTCTTTGAGATATTCAATTTTTAATTTTCGGTCGAAGTCAGCCATGGAAATGGTTAATTTCTGGTATAACTCGTGAACCGTAAATGGTAACTATGTCGAGTTTGGGCTCATTTAACACGATTTTATGTGTACTTTATGATAACAATAGAAATGTTCTCAAGAAACAAAAAAAGTGGGAGTTTTTGTTTACTCTAGTAGATGGCGAGTTTCTAATTGATTGGATATGAAATCCTTATAGATTGACATAAACTGAATCGAATGGTTTTGGTTTCGTTGAAAAATCTCCAGTGGTCTTTGAGATATTCAAGCTTTAATTTTCGGTCGAAGTCAGCTATGGAAATGGTTAATTTCTTTTATAACTCGTGAACCGTAAATGGTAGCTATGTCGAGTTTGGGCTCATTTAACACGATTTTATGTGTACTTTATGATAACAATAGAAATGTTCTCAAGAAACAAAAAAAGTGGGAGTTTTTGTTTACTCTAGTAGATGGCGAGTTTCTAATTGATTCGATATGAAATCCTTGTAGATTGACATGAACTGAATCGAATGGTTTTGGTTTCGTTGAAAGATCTCCAGTGGTCATTCAGATATTCAATTTTTAATTTTCGGTCGAAGTCAGCCATGGAAATGGTTAATTTCTGGTATAACTCGTGAACCGTAAATGGTAACTATGTCGAGTTTGGGCTCATTTAACACGATTTTATGTGTACTTTATGATAACAATAGAAATGTTCTCAAGAAACAAAAAAAGTGGGAGTTTTTGTTTACTCTAGTAGATGGCGAGTTTCTAATTGATTCGATATGAAATCCTTGTAGATTGACATGAACTGAATCGAATGGCTTTGGTTTCGTTGAAAGATCTCCAGTGGTCATTCAGATATTCAATTTTTAATTTTCGGTCGTAGTTAGCCATGGAAATGGTTAATTTCTGGTATAACTCGTGAACCGTAAATGGTAGCTATGTCGAGTTTGGGCTCATTTAACACGATTTTATGTGTACTTTCTGATAACAATAGAAATGTTCTCAAGAAACAAAAAAAGTTGGAGTTTTTGTTTACTCTAGTAGATGGCGAGTTTCTAATTGATTGGATATGAAATCCTTATAGACTGGCATAAACTGAATCGAATAATTTTGGTTTCGTTGAAACATCTTACGTGGTCACTCAGATATTCAATTTTTAATTTTCGGTCGTAGTTAGCCATGGAAATGGTTAATTTCTGGTATAACTCGTGAACCGTAAATGGTAGCTATGTCGAGTTTGGGCTCATTTAACACGATTTTATGTGTACTTTATGATAACAATAGAAATGTTCTCAAGAAACAAAAAAAGTGGGAGTTTTTGTTTAGTCTAGTAGATGGCGAGTTTCTAATTGATTGGATATGAAGTCCTTATAGACTGGCATAAACTGAATCGAATGATTTTGGTTTCGTTGAAACATCTCACGTGGTCACTCAGATATTCAATTTTTAATTTTCGGTCGTAGTTAGCCATGGAAGTGGTTCATTTCTAGTATAACTCGTGAACCGTAAATGGTAGCTATGTCGAGTTTGGGCTCATTTAACACGATTTTATGTGTACTTTATGATAACAATAGAAATGTTCTCAAGAAACAAAAAAAGCGGGAGTTTTTGTTTACTCTAGTTGCTGGCGAGTTTCTAATTGATTTGATATGAAATCCTTTTAGATTGACATAAACTGAATCAAATGGTTTTGGTTTCGTTGAAACATGTCCAGTGGTCATTGAGATATTCGATTTTTAATTTTCGGTCGTGGCTAGCCATGGAAATGGTTAATTTCTGACACAACTCGTGAACCACGAAAGGTAGATATGCCGTGTTTGGGCTCTTTTAACTGGATTTCAGACGTACTTTACGATGAAAATTCTGAAATCGCAAATATTTTACACAAATCACTTAGATTTCTTATGTCAACATAAGGAACGTGTTTTTCTCAATATCTAGTGAACCGAAAGAGATAGACCTACCGTGTTGGGTCTCTTTCCAGAGCATATTTTATTTTCTTTAACTGTATAACAACATAAAAAACATTATGAGTATTTTTTACGGCAAAATCAAAAAAGTTAAAAACTGATAAGATCGCCAGGACGAATTTTAATTAGCACATTTGTCGTCGAGGATTATTATGTATCAAATCGACGCGGAATATCATTAGCATACGAAATTAATTGCCACTTGATGATTGATTTACTGCATGAATCGGTAAGTAAATGTCAATGACATTTTTGTATTGCGGCTTTCATGTTTGCAGCTAGAGTCCGAACAGTTTTACGACAATTTTTTATAAGAATGTATAAAAAAATTACATGGGGAGATTTATAACGCCGATAACCTTAAGTTTGACTGAAATTATGACGCAGAAAAACATAAACAAGTTGTGGGTATACAAGTAGGTAATAAACATTAAATATGTGGGGTGGCCCACAACAAACTTAACCTTAACTAAACCTTCTGCAATTTTTCAATTTTTTGATGCGACGTCACCAAATTTCATCGACATTTCCTAAAAATGTAAAGTGCGAAATATCACGCTGTAGTAAATTTGATGTTGCAACGAGCGCAGTATCCGTGTTGTTCAGCAGGCCTCTGTAATTGAATTAACACTCTTGACCCGTGACCTCAACTCGACGAGCATACGCACACTTGATTATAATAACATTCTGGTTACTTGATTGATACTAACGGGCACACAGATGGCTATTTTCACGAACAGTTACTTTTATCGTACCTGGGCGCAGTAAAACCGAACCTAAATGGTTGGAATCGAAAGGAAACTATCGATGCCAACGACAGCTTCGGCTGGAGGAAATTAACACCAAATTTATGTTGAATTATGGTATGTAGATAACTATTACCGTTCAAACATAGTCGTTCACCCACATGGCACTGTGTATGTATATTGGTGGGTTTTCCTATTATAAATAACGAAAAAGGTTATTTCCCACGTTCTGTTAGTTGGTATGTTAACGAAGTACTGTTATTTATATGTTTGATAAAGATAAATTATCAATTTTCTCTTTGCTGATCCCAAGTAAAGCTTTGAACAGGGTAGATCCAGCACACAGTTCTTCATCTTTGGATTTTCAGAGGAATCTAGCTTCTTGTCGCAATCAATAGCGTTTCAATTCCTATAATAAAACATTAACAATAAGCTTATTTAACAGGTGTTGGTTACATACTTGGCAACACTAGGATTGGCACTGACTAGGTTTTGTATGAAGAACATGTGACTTGATATGGGTGTAAGGTATTGGTAGAATATAAACATCTTCTGTCAAAAATCAATGTAAAGTTTGGGCAAACACGTTTACTCTTGTGCGTGAATGTAGTGTTACATGTAGTTCATACAAATATTAGAGTTTCTTTACAAATATCTCAAGATTAAATAAACATTATACAGAACTAATGTACTGATAAAACAAGCCATATAAACCTGAATGAACACTCACTATTATTCACAAGTTTTATCATATGGGAAGGTGGTGTCGTTCACTTTCATATAGATTGTCATTTCGGTAATGCTTCCACATTCCACATGACGTTACCGAAATTACTGATTTTAATTTGTTTATGGTTTTCCCTTAAATGGTTTTACAGCAGCTTAAAACTGACTAGGTTTTGTATGAAGAACATGTGACTTGATATGGGTGTAAGGTATTGGTAGAATATAAACATCTTCTGTCAAAAATCAATGTAAAGTTTGGGCAAACACGTTTACTCTTGTGCGTGAATGTAGTGTTACATGTAGTTCATACAAATATTAGAGTTTCTTTACAAATATCTCAAGATTAAATAAACATTATACAGAACTAATGTACTGATAAAACAAGCCATATAAACCTGAATGAACACTCACTATTATTCACAAGTTTTATCATATGGGAAGGTGGTGTCGTTCACTTTCATATAGATTGTCATTTCGGTAATGCTTCCACATTCCACATGACGTTACCGAAATTACTGATTTTAATTTGTTTATGGTTTTCCCTTAAATGGTTTTACAGCAGCTTAAAACTGACTAGGTTTTGTATGAAGAACATGTGACTAGATATGGGTGTAAGGTATTGGTAGAATATGAACATCTTCTGTCAAAAATCAATGTAAAGTTTGGGCAAACACGTTTACTCTTGTGCGTGAATGTAGTGTTATATGTAGCTATACAAATATTAGAGTTTCTGGACAAATATCTCAAGATTAAATAAACATTATACAGAACTAATGTACTGATAAAACAAGCCATATAAACCTGAATGAACCCTCACTATTATTCACAAGTTTTATCATATGAGAAGGTGGTGTCGTTCACTTTCATATAGATTGTCATTTCGGTAATGCTTCCACATTCCACATGACGTTACCGAAATTACTGATTTTAATTTTTTTCTGGTTTTTCCTTAAATGGTTTTACAGCAGCTTAAAACTGACTAGGTTTTGTATGAAGAACATGTGACTAGATATGGGTGTAAGGTATTGGTAGAATATGAACATCTTCTGTCAAAAATCAATGTAAAGTTTGGGCAAACACGTTTACTCTTGTGCGTGAATGTAGTGTTATATGTAGCTATACAAATATTAGAGTTTCTGGACAAATATCTCAAGATTAAATAAACATTATACAGAACTAATGTACTGATAAAACAAGCCATATAAACCTGAATGAACACTCACTATTATTCACAAGTTTTATCATATGGGAAGGTGGTGTCGTTCACTTTCATATAGATTGTCATTTCGGTAATGCTTCCACATTCCACATGACGTTACCGAAATTACTGATTTTAATTTTTTTCTGGTTTTTCCTTAAATGGTTTTACAGCAGCTTAAAACTGACTAGGTTTTGTATGAAGAACATGTGACTAGATATGGGTGTAAGGTATTGGTAGAATATGAACATCTTCTGTCAAAAATCAATGTAAAGTTTGGGCAAACACGTTTACTCTTGTGCGTGAATGTAGTGTTACATGTAGCTATACAAATATTAGAGTTTCTGGACAAATATCTCAAGATTAAATAAACATTATACAGAACTAATGTACTGATAAAACAAGCCATATAAACCTGAATGAACCCTCACTATTATTCACAAGTTTTATCATATGAGAAGGTGGTGTCGTTCACTTTCATATAGATTGTCATTTCGGTAATGCTTCCACATTACACATGACGTTACCGAAATTACTGATTTTAATTTTTTTATGGTTTTCCCTTAAATGGTTTTACAGCAGCTTAAAACTGACTAGGTTTTGTATGAAGAACATGTGACTTGATATGGGTGTAAGGTATTGGTAGAATATAAACATCTTCTGTCAAAAATCAATGTAAAGTTTGGGCAAACACGTTTACTCTTGTGCGTGAATGTAGTGTTATATGTAGCTATACAAATATTAGAGTTTCTGGACAAATATCTCAAGATTAAATAAACATTATACAGAACTAATGTACTGATAAAACAAGCCATATAAACCTGAATGAACCCTCACTATTATTCACAAGTTTTATCATATGAGAAGGTGGTGTCGTTCACTTTCATATAGATTGTCATTTCGGTAATGCTTCCACATTACACATGACGTTACCGAAATTACTGATTTTAATTTTTTTATGGTTTTCCCTTAAATGGTTTTACAGCAGCTTAAAACTGACTAGGTTTTGTATGAAGAACATGTGACTAGATATGGGTGTAAGGTATTGGTAGAATATGAACATCTTCTGTCAAAAATCAATGTAAAGTTTGGGCAAACACGTTTACTCTTGTGCGTGAATGTAGTGTTACATGTAGTTCACACAAATATTAGAGTTTCTTTACAAATATCTTAAGATTGACCATTATATATGATTTCTGTAATGTCCCAAACCTCATTTATTATGTAATATTATTTTCTTCTATACCTGAGCATTAACTACCTTAATTTTGTGATTTTTTTTAGAGTAGAATAGTCCTACTAATAGAACATGGGTATACATATCCGTGATTAATTATACAGTTGTTGTCATTAAATGCTATTCTTTGTCCACCACTTTTGTGTCATTTCGGTAATGCCAAGTTTGGCATGTGGTTACCTATACACCACAACCTTTGATGTGTCAATGTTGGGTGCAGTAGTTAGCATCATTGATGGTACACCAATGTTTGATTAGTAAGTTCTTGAATTTGTATGTATTTGGACATCAATTACGTAGTTAATGTTACACTTTGAGACCGTATGTTTAATACGCGTCATTTCGGTAATGCTCCATGTGAATAGCGCTTGTTGAATGAAGAAAAACTAATGTAGTGATAAAACATGCCATATAAGCCTGAATAAAACCTCACTTTTATTCTTAAGTATTATCATATGAGAAGATGGTGTCGTTCACTTTTATATGGATTGTCATTTCGGTAATGGTCATTTCGCTAATGCTTCCACATTCCACATGACGTAATCATTACCGAAGTTACTGATTTTCATTTTTTTATGTTTTTTTCTTAAATGTTTTTACACCAGTTTAAAACTAAAAATAAAAAGAGTGAAAAACGATAGAACTGCGCACAAAAAAAAACTGCAAAATAGTACGATTCAAGAAAATGTTAGAAGAAAATATCTGAAGCTGATTTAAATCAAAAAACAGAGAAAAGACCGAGAAGGATATAAGAAAAAAGAACTGGGACTGATAAAAGGTATAAAGGAGTGTAATGTAAGAGAAAAGCGTATTAGGCTGAAGAAGTGGAGAGTCTCAACAGTAGAAAACATACAGACGAAAACAGACCTTAGAGGTAGAGACAAGAGTCTTATTGAATCGAAATACACCACCATCATCGGACAATGAAGAAAGTCATGTAAGTGTGGAAGAATAACGGGTAGTTCTAGAAGAATGCGTGGTAGAAATAAGGTGATTGACCACGAGCATACAGACACTTGTGGACACCTGAATTTTTTCTTATCTTTAATAAATTGTTTCATTGACGTTTTGTTTATTTCATTGCCTGGTATTAACACAGGCTATTTAATTACCGAAATGTGTGCATAACCGTTCATACACACATGAATACATAAATAAATACACGAACAGCAAGCAGTAGTAAATCAAGTTTCCTTATACATGCTTACGATCACTTTCGTGCTACTGGTCGCCAAATTGTTCATCAAATGCACAACCAGTAGTGCCAATTTGTAACTAACTTCAATAAATCGCTCTCTAACACGCAAATTAGCATTCAAATTGAGAATGGACCGAACCAGCGTAGCCTTACTTTATGTTTCTACCATAGAAGCGATGGAAAACGCCTTTTCACACATCTAAATCAATTTTATTGAGGGAATGTCGCGAGGTACGGGCCCGTATTCTCAATTAGAGTTAATTACGCGCGCGTTATAACTGTAACGTTGGCAAAAACAAATAAAACGCGGATCGTGGGCGTCTCCCGCCGGCCGCGGACACCTGTCCGTCGGTCGGTCCGATCGGAAGCAGCAAAAAACCTCTGTCACTCGCGCAGCGGACTAACATTCTTAAATAACGAGACGCTTAATTAATGCCCGTACGTGTCGATTTGGTTCGTCGGTCGGTTTCGTTGGCTTCGGCAATTAAGACGGCGCCAAAAAAATCCTATAGCCAGATTTGTGGGTACTGATTTTGAAGGAAGAAGCTTGGTTCTTTAAGAGGTTCATATCTACATACCTAATGAGAAACTTAGTATAAAACTAGCTCTGTGTAGTCAAACTAGCTCTGTGAAGTCAAAATTTTCGATTTTAGTAATTGGGCATTCTAGAAATATGTGGTTAAGGCTTCCCACCTGTCCACATTCGCAATATGGACATTTTAGGATACATTTTAGGTTATCTGCTATCTGTTACTGTTGTTACGAATGTCCGGCAGGGGGCGTTTCGGGTTTGACGTTACTGTGGTAATAGCAGCAAAACACGGGTCGACAAAAATCGATTTTTTGGATCGAAAATTGTTTTTAAGGCCGTTTTTTTGCTCAAAACTCTTTGCGAAGGGTATTTAGAGGGATCTTATCGTAAGACATGAGAGCGAGCGGCTTTTATAAGGTCGGCAGGAACGGATAAAAATGTAAATTTTTGACGTTCATCGATCCGCTTGTCGGAATTTCTAGACGTCACGTGACATTTTCTCGAGGTTCGCCTTCACCCGAAGAGGTGCAAAAACGTGATTTTTTTCAAAATTAACTCATTTTATTTACAAAATATCGCGCAGTCCACGCGGAATTGTGTCCTTTTTTCAATTTGAACGTGAAAAGTAATATCGAAAAGCCCAATTTTGCAGCTACTCCATCGCAAATGTCGGCAAAAATGGGCGATTCCGCTGAACGCGCCCCACACTTGAAAGTTCGTAATTAGTATAGGTAGACTAGCTCTCTGTATATGTCAAAATTTTCGATTTTAGTTATTGGGCATTCTAGAAATATGTGGTTAAGGCTTCCTACCGTCCACATTCGCAATATGGACATTTTAGGATACATTTTAGGTTATCTGCTATCTGTTACTGTTGTTACGAATGTCCGGCAGGGGGCGTTTCGGGTTTGACGTTACTGTGGTAATAGCAGCAAAACACGGGTCGACAAAAATCGATTTTTTGGATAGAAAATTGTTTTTAAGGCCGTTTTTTTGCTCAAAACTCTTTGCGAAGGGTATTTAGAGGGATCTTATCGTAAGACATGAGAGCGAGCGGCTTTTATAAGGTCGGCAGGAACGGATAAAAAAATGTAAATTTTTGACGTTCATCGATCCGTTTGTCGGAATTTCTAGACGTCACGTGACATTTTCTCGAGGTTCGCCTTCACCCGAAGAGGTGCAAAAGCGTGATTTTTTTTTTCAAAATTGACGCATTTAATTTACAAAATATCGCGCAGTCCACGCGGAATTGTGTCCTTTTTTCAATTCGAACGTCAAAAGTAATATCGAAAAGCAGCTACTCGATCGCAAATGTCGGCCAAAATGGGCGATTCCGCTGAACGCGCCCTACACTTGAAAGTTCGTAATTAGTATAGGTAGATAGATAGACAAACTATATATTTATACTGCATTTTACAGTAAAAATCTTACTATATATGCATCGCATTATATCCATAAAATAATAGAATTCATGCAACAATTTCAACTAAATACAGTAGAAAACGGAATAAAGAAAGGATTTTCAGCCAATAGCGTCGTCTGTTCAGTATTCCGGCGCCCAAAAATCATCGAACAATGTGTCGGGGCGTCCGATGAAAGTCGCCGATAGTGGCCGGCGTTGATTGCGTCTCGTAGCCACTGTTGGACGCGCTCGGGACCGCGCGCGATTCCATCGGCAGGTGGTTGCGGCCGGCCGTACGGGCTTTGTACGCGTGGGCGGTACCATCACGACCACAGAGTGCCGCTCCCGGCTGTCCCCGATCCTATGGCGGCCAGGCACGCAAACTGTGCGCCTCGCCGACCGCCTGGATTATGTTGTTCAAGATCTGGAAACCTACGCTCATTAGTTCTGCACTTCTGCACAGAGAGTATCGAGGTGCAGCCTGCTTCGGTAAACATTGGAGGGCTCCCATGTGTGTGTGGTGTGTGATGTCTGTAGCACGTACACGCTCAGGTGGCCGTTTTAATTATCGTATGGGGATGGTGTTGTACTGTTTCCATCGAGATTTGGCCTAAGGTCTGCTCGAGCGACGCGACGTTGGGAAGAACAAGAATCGTTGATGTGTCTTTCTGCCTACGACTCGATGGGTTGGGCCTGCCGTTCCTTATTTCTTGATTTCGCTGTAGATCGTGGAGACGTTTGAATTGGATATGACAAAAACTTGGTTTGATCACTTTGATGGTTTTCAATTTCATTGAAGAAGGAGAAATGTTATTTCCAGCGACTGTATGTGGATTTCTTAATAAAAACGTTTCATTTTGAGGTTAGATCATGATACCTCGAATAAATGATCAAAATTTGAATTGTATTCATTTTACATAAAATATTTTATTTAGACTGATAAAAGAATTCATCTGTGAACTTGGTTAGATTTCTTCATTCAGGAACTGTCACATTTCCTTTTATCTGTTTGTAGAAGGATACATTTGAAGCGTTCATATCAACAACAGCACTTGTCAAGAAAGCTAAATTCTCAGGAGAACAAGAAAACAAAATATGTACTGCTGTATTTATGGAATATAGAATATTTTAAAAGCAAAATCAAAAATAATACACGTATTGTCTGGATATGATAAATAGGAACCAAATGCTGCCCTAATCTCTAAATTCGGTTTTTGTGACAAGTGTTGTTTTTTAAATCAACTCTTCATTTGTATTTGTGCTAAGTACTGCATGTAGCACATCATTCAAATTTTAAAACTTTGTGTGTATCTGTTTAAGAATCCACAAGGCAAACAAATCTGCAATAGCTTTTATAAAACAAAACATTTAGTTTTCAGTACTAGTACATAATATTCTTATAAAGATTGTGGCTGTTATTCAATCCAACAACAACCTGAATGAAGTACTGCATGTAGCACATCATTCAAATTTTAAAACTTTGTGTGTATCTGTTTAAGAATCCACAAGGCAAACAAATCTGCAATAGCTTTTATAAAACAGAACATTTAGTTTTCAGTACTAGTACATAATATTCTTATAAAGATTGTAGCTGTTATTCAATCCAACAACAACCTGAATGAAGTACTGCATGTAGCACATCATTCAAATTTTAAAACTTTGTGTGTATCTGTTTAAGAATCCACAAGGCAAACAAATCTGCAATAGCTTTTATAAAACAAAACATTTAGTTTTCAGTACTAGTACATAATATTCTTATAAAGATTGTAGCTGTTATTCAATCTAACAACAACCTGAATGAAGTACTGCATGTAGCACATCATTCAAATTTTAAAACTTTGTGTGTATCTATTTAAGAATCCACAAGGCAAACAAATTTGCAATAGCTTTTATAAAACAGAACATTTAGTTTTCAGTACTAGTACATAATATTCTTATAAAGATTGTAGCTGTTATTCAATCCAACAACAACCTGAATGAAGTACTGCATGTAGCACATCATTCAAATTTTAAAACTTTGTGTGTATCTGTATAAGAATCCACAAGGCAAACAAATCTGCAATAGCTTTTATAAAACAGAACATTTAGTTTTCAGTACTAGTACATAATATTCTTATAAAGATTGTAGCTGTTATTCAATCCAACAACAACCTGAATGAAGTACTGCATGTAGCACATCATTCAAATTTTAAAACTTTGTGTGTATCTGTATAAGAATCCACAAGGCAAACAAATCTGCAATAGCTTTTATAAAACAGAACATTTAGTTTTCAGTACTAGTACATAATATTCTTATAAAGATTGTAGCTGTTATTCAATCCAACAACAACCTGAATGAAGTACTGCATGTAGCACATCATTCAAATTTTAAAACTTTGTGTGTATCTGTATAAGAATCCACAAGGCAAACAAATCTGCAATAGCTTTTATAAAACAGAACATTTAGTTTTCAGTACTAGTACATAATATTCTTATAAAGATTGTAGCTGTTATTCAATCCAACAACAACCTGAATGA
The DNA here is from genome assembly GCA_963971325.1 of Aphodius granarius. Lineage (NCBI taxonomy): Eukaryota > Metazoa > Arthropoda > Insecta > Coleoptera > Scarabaeidae > Aphodius > Aphodius granarius. The sequence continues at coordinate 3,589,284 of OZ020225.1, forward strand.
AGTACTGCATGTAGCACATCATTCAAATTTTAAAACTTTGTGTGTATCTGTATAAGAATCCACAAGGCAAACAAATCTGCAATAGCTTTTATAAAACAGAACATTTAGTTTTCAGTACTAGTACATAATATTCTTATAAAGATTGTAGCTGTTATTCAATCCAACAACAACCTGAATGAAGTACTGCATGTAGCACATCATTCAAATTTTAAAACTTTGTGTGTATCTGTTTAAGAATCCACAAGGCAAACAAATCTGCAATAGCTTTTATAAAACAAAACATTTAGTTTTCAGTACTAGTACATAATATTCTTATAAAGATTGTAGCTGTTATTCAATCTAACAACAACCTGAATGAAGTACTGCATGTAGCACATCATTCAAATTTTAAAACTTTGTGTGTATCTATTTAAGAATCCACAAGGCAAACAAATTTGCAATAGCTTTTATAAAACAGAACATTTAGTTTTCAGTACTAGTACATAATATTCTTATAAAGATTGTAGCTGTTATTCAATCCAACAACAACCTGAATGAAGTACTGCATGTAGCACATCATTCAAATTTTAAAACTTTGTGTGTATCTGTATAAGAATCCACAAGGCAAACAAATCTGCAATAGCTTTTATAAAACAGAACATTTAGTTTTCAGTACTAGTACATAATATTCTTATAAAGATTGTGGCTGTTATTCAATCCAACAACAACCTGAATGAAGTACTGCATGTAGCACATCATTCAAATTTTAAAACTTTGTGTGTATCTGTTTAAGAATCCACAAGGCAAACAAATCTGCAATAGCTTTTATAAAACAGAACATTTAGTTTTCAGTACTAGTACATAATATTCTTATAAAGATTGTAGCTGTTATTCAATCCAACAACAACCTGAATGAAGTACTGCATGTAGCACATCATTCAAATTTTAAAACTTTGTGTGTATCTGTTTAAGAATCCACAAGGCAAACAAATCTGCAATAGCTTTTATAAAACAAAACATTTAGTTTTCAGTACTAGTACATAATATTCTTATAAAGATTGTAGCTGTTATTCAATCCAACAACAACCTGAATGAAGTACTGCATGTAGCACATCATTCAAATTTTAAAACTTTTTGTGTATCTGTTTAAGAATCCACAAGGCAAACAAATCTGCAATAGCTTTTATAAAACAAAACATTTAGTTTTCAGTACTAGTACATAATATTCTTATAAAGATTGTAGCTGTTATTCAATCCAACAACAACCTGAATAAAGTACTGCATGTAGCACATCATTCAAATTTTAAAACTTTGTGTGTATCTGTTTAAAAATCCACAAGGCAAACAAATCTGCAATAGCTTTTATAAAACAGAACATTTAGTTTTCAGTACTAGTACATAATATTCTTATAAAGATTGTAGCTGTTATTCAATCCAACAACAACCTGAATGAAGTACTGCATGTAGCACATCATTCAAATTTTAAAACTTTGTGTGTATCTGTTTAAGAATCCACAAGGCAAACAAATCTGCAATAGCTTTTATAAAACAGAACATTTAGTTTTCAGTACTAGTACATAATATTCTTATAAAGATTGTAGCTGTTATTCAATCCAACAACAACCTGAATGAAGTACTGCATGTAGCACATCATTCAAATTTTAAAACTTTGTGTGTATCTGTTTAAGAATCCACAAGGCAAACAAATCTGCAATAGCTTTTATAAAACAGAACATTTAGTTTTCAGTACTAGTACATAATATTCTTATAAAGATTGTAGCTGTTATTCAATCCAACAACAACCTGAATGAAGTACTGCATGTAGCACATCATTCAAATTTTAAAACTTTTTGTGTATCTGTTTAAGAATCCACAAGGCAAACAAATCTGCAATAGCTTTTATAAAACAAAACATTTAGTTTTCAGTACTAGTACATAATATTCTTATAAAGATTGTAGCTGTTATTCAATCCAACAACAACCTGAATAAAGTACTGCATGTAGCACATCATTCAAATTTTAAAACTTTGTGTGTATCTGTTTAAAAATCCACAAGGCAAACAAATCTGCAATAGCTTTTATAAAACAGAACATTTAGTTTTCAGTACTAGTACATAATATTCTTATAAAGATTGTAGCTGTTATTCAATCCAACAACAACCTGAATGAAGTACTGCATGTAGCACATCATTCAAATTTTAAAACTTTGTGTGTATCTGTTTAAGAATCCACAAGGCAAACAAATCTGCAATAGCTTTTATAAAACAGAACATTTAGTTTTCAGTACTAGTACATAATATTCTTATAAAGATTGTAGCTGTTATTCAATCCAACAACAACCTGAATGAAGTACTGCATGTAGCACATCATTCAAATTTTAAAACTTTGTGTGTATCTGTTTAAGAATCCACAAGGCAAACAAATCTGCAATAGCTTTTATAAAACAGAACATTTAGTTTTCAGTACTAGTACATAATATTCTTATAAAGATTGTAGCTGTTATTCAATCCAACAACAACCTGAATGAAGTACTGCATGTAGCACATCATTCAAATTTTAAAACTTTTTGTGTATCTGTTTAAGAATCCACAAGGCAAACAAATCTGCAATAGCTTTTATAAAACAAAACATTTAGTTTTCAGTACTAGTACATAATATTCTTATAAAGATTGTAGCTGTTATTCAATCCAACAACAACCTGAATAAAGTACTGCATGTAGCACATCATTCAAATTTTAAAACTTTGTGTGTATCTGTTTAAAAATCCACAAGGCAAACAAATCTGCAATAGCTTTTATAAAACAGAACATTTAGTTTTCAGTACTAGTACATAATATTCTTATAAAGATTGTAGCTGTTATTCAATCCAACAACAACCTGAATGAAGTACTGCATGTAGCACATCATTCAAATTTTAAAACTTTGTGTGTATCTGTTTAAGAATCCACAAGGCAAACAAATCTGCAATAGCTTTTATAAAACAGAACATTTAGTTTTCAGTACTAGTACATAATATTCTTATAAAGATTGTAGCTGTTATTCAATCCAACAACAACCTGAATGAAGTACTGCATGTAGCACATCATTCAAATTTTAAAACTTTGTGTGTATCTGTTTAAGAATCCACAAGGCAAACAAATCTGCAATAGCTTTTATAAAACAGAACATTTAGTTTTCAGTACTAGTACATAATATTCTTATAAAGATTGTAGCTGTTATTCAATCCAACAACAACCTGAATAAATATTTCGTTTTGGCTACAGCAAAAACGTTATATAGTTGAATAGAAGCACATTGCTTTCAGTGAACTATGTCTTGTCCTGTATTCAAGAATCAAGACCGATGTTTAGTGAACTAATTATAGGACAAAATTCCCAACATAATTAAGGCATAAAGCATAAATTACTCAGTCATAGGAATTCTAGTTCCCACTACGTTTCAACGACAAGGCACGACGTTGAAACCTCGAATTATTTTTCCGAAAAAATTCTTCATTCCACCTCGAGTTCTCGATAACTGATTACCGCCTGTCGTGGATTTTCATACGCTTCAAACCTCTCGTGCAATTCCAACAATATCTCAACGGTGAATGGCACACGACAAATTTCACCAATTTCAGGAACTCAACGCCCAAACAATGGAAAATATTTCGTTTTACGTTCAACTCGTACAGTAATTACCTATGTATTTTTACGGGCACATAGGTAAAATTTAAAATGTTTGGGTGGCGTTTGAAAATGCAGAGGTTCAAGACGTCATAGTTAATAGTTATTTGTTTAGGTAATGCGTTAGTAACTGAAGAAATGCTGAAGGTATTGCATGAAGTAAATAGTTCTTTTTTTCTACGAACGTATTGATATGTTTGTTCGTTTATAAAGCTAAGTAGTTGGACGAATGAACAAGTATCCTGTCAAACCGCTGTCTCCTCCACTAACATCATTACAATATGGTCTAGTTGCTATTTAATTTTCCTATTCACACAATTATATCTTTATTAGTACAATTCCGCAAATAATCCGTGCTCTGCTGTACGTTGTCTCAATTTTGCAAGCCAGCATGATTAACTATATATATGTTACGGTCATAGTGATAAATAGGTTATTATTAATAATTACCGGTTATTATTAATAATAGCCAAGTGGGGAGGTTAAAGTAAAGAATTTGTCACATGAACCGGCTATTATTAATAATTTCCAGCATGCTGTGGTCAATGTGATATATTTCAGTTCGATATTGCATTAAGGTAATGCTACAATATAATAGAGCCTCAGATTTGAAGTTCTGTTAGTATCTACATAATCGCCACACAACGAATCTATTCACTGGGTTTTCAGTGTTGGGCCTTTAGTGACGTTAGTCCTGACTAACTTATTTAGTTAGTACTGATGACTAAAATAAGGAAGATTATCAAAACGAGACTAAAAAATGCCAATCCACACTAATTGCATGCACGAGTGTGTAACTCTTTGGGTCATGCTTATTTGCGCAATTCTTAAAAGCAAAGTAAGTAATTAATTAAAAACTCGGTTTGTATTATTTTACCAGTGCAAACGTACGTAGTGCTTCTGCATTTTGCAATTCGTGGCAAAAAAATACTTTTATTTAGGTATAACTTTATTATCATTTTAATACAAAACTTTAAAAAATGTTTTTTATTTAATTTTAAATACAAAAGTCCTTCTAGACTTTTATTTTTTGTGGTAGTACAACAATGACACCATTTATATTGTCAAAATAAAACGAAATAAAGTTTGTAACAATAGGACGTCATCTTCTTTTGTTTTTTTTTGTATTTTTTGTTGGTGATAAACACTTTTATAATAAATATATCTATGAGATATTAAATATACTTAGGGTAGGTATAGGTAATGGACATACTAATGTAGGAAAGATTGAGGCAAGTTGTTACCATGTTTAGTCTTTTATTTATAAAATTATTGTCAAACACCAAAAGTAAAAATACCGTGTTAGGAACAGTACCATACAAAAATGTTTGCATCGTTTGTGCGGTGCAATTTATGTAAAACCATCTATGTAAACTAGTCTAGTTCTTGCATGTACACATTTGCATGAAAATACAATATTGAAAAAATTATTATTAAATGCGCAACATTTCAAGATAATTAGGATTTGAGAATTTACTTAATAAATTGTAATTGTACATTTACAACAAACCACCCACATGCATTAAATATAAAATTGGGTGTTATTGATAATAAAATGGTTAACTTTTTTGAACACTCTGTATAAACTGTTCTTTTTTATGTTTTCGTCATTGAGCCGTCCTTGGGTGTATACCAAATATCATTACCAATTATATCCAGTAGTTTCTAAAGTACAAGGGAGACAAAAAAAGCATTCTGTATTATCAATATTTTGTATTATTCGTAATTTTGGTCATTGGGGTAGCCGTACTGATGATTTGCGTCGAGTAAATAAATATAATAGCTTACATAGTAATCAAAATAACTTAGCTAACTTCTTTGAAGACTGTATACAAAAGATCTTTTGTAAATTATTAATAATAGCCGGTCCATGTGATTATTTAAGTGTTTCTAATCACATTGACCAAATGATGCGGTTATTATTAATAATAGCCGGTAATTATTAATACAAACCACATTTATCACTTTAACCGTAACATATATACGTACCTCATGGGTAGTTCTTGGGCATGGTGTGTGCAAACCGTTTAGCGCGTTCCATTCATCTGCTGGCTTACCGTAAAAAAACGGCAACCAGTTCCGTCTGAACTACCCAACTAAAAGACAATTAACTTAGAATACGTACGAAACGTTGCGCTGGAAAAACTTAATTGCTTTATTTATAATATAATTTGTTTTAAACCGGCCATCGGAGTGATTTACGACAATTGTCTCTTTTCCCCGTACGGTTTTTGCCAGCCTGTTCGACCCAACCACAAGGATATTAACGCAATGAACCTTTCTTTTAAAGCCAATTCGAGTTTTGCTCTTCTCTCACTGCATGTCGTACGCTATAAATAAGATAGAATTGATGTTTTACCATGGTGTGCTTTAGCTATAGTATCAGCAATATTAGAAGTGGGCAAATTATACAAAATAATTTGCACCGAGATCTAACCAAGCGCGACAGCTGACTGTATACCCACGTCTCTCAAGAGCAAAACGAAATCATGTCGCAATGCACGGTTGGAATGTCGTCCAATAAGTCATACGAATTGTTTAATCGACATCGCTATTATTCATCGTAATCCATTTTAATTTTAGCGGCCCCGTCCAATCTTGATCCCATTGTCGTCGCCGGGACTTCTATATGTATCAGTATATCCGCCATTTGTTCGACCGAAATGGCGACTGGTTCTCCTGTTGAAAAAGTCCATCGCACACCACACACCATAAAACAATTACACACGTGGTGTGACTCACTGGAAAGAAGCAAAGAGAACATCCTACTCTCTATGTTTATTGCAGCTGGTTTCTACGTGGGCGTCTGTCATTACGTCATTTACATTTTTCAGACCGTACGCCACAAGATAAAAGATTCGACTCTGTTAGATTTTATGTTTGGCTTTGTGTGTATAGTTTTGTACGTAGTTGATGTTGGTATTATGTTTCTTTCTGTAATCGATTTGATCTCTCATTCGTCTCGACTTAATGGATGTGGGCCGAATTTGGCAGTTGACTTACATTAGTCCCTAGTCACTTGTTGGGTATCTTTAGATATTGCTGTTTAATCCTTTTGTATTGTTCCATTGTGCGAATGTTTGACAAATGTTATGTTGTAAAACAGTTTTTTTTTTGAGGAATACGTGGGTGTTTTCCTTGAGTTCTTGTTGGGTTGAAATCTGCTCGTAACACGTAATGAGAACTACGGGTTTTGAGGTCGCCTCAGTCCAGTGCAGACATTTTTGTAGAATATATGTGTGTCTGGATTACAAATTGGCAACTTTTGACCAACATTCATGAAACTGAAGAATTGCAAAAAGTTTACATGATCCTGTGTCAACAAGATTATTATTGTTTCTCTAATAGAATTAATTAATTATATAGTTATTTTCATTAAATGCCCACCACTTTTGTGTCATTTCGGTAATGCCAAGCCTGGCATGTGGTAACCTATGCACCACAACCTTTGATGTGTCAATGTAGGGTGCAGTAGTTAGTATCATCGAAGGTACAGCAATGTTTGATTAGTAAGTTCTTGATTTTTTATGTATTTGGACATCAATTACGTAGTTAATGTTACACTTTGTGACCGTATGTTTAATACGCGTCATTTCGGTAATGCTCTACGTGATTAGCAGCTGTTGAATGAAGAAAAACTAATGTAGTGATAAAACATGCCATATAAGCCTGAATAAAGCCTGGCTTTTATTCTCAAGTATTATCATATGAGAAGCTGGTGTCGTTCACTTTTATATAGATTGTCATTTCGGTAATGCTTCCACATTCCTCATGACCTAATCATTACCGAAATTGCTGATTTTCATTTTTTATGACTTTCCCTTAAATTTTTTTACAGCAGCTTAAAGCTAAAAATAAAAAAGTGAAAAAAGATATCATAAGAAAAAAGAACTGGGCCTGATAAAACGTATAAAGGAGTGTCATGCAAGAGAAAAGCGTATTAGGCGGAAGAAGTGGAGAGTCGCAACGGCAAAGATAACATACAGGAGAAAACAGACCTTAGTAGAGACTAGCTCTGTGTATATGTCAAAATTTTCCATTTTAGTTATTGGGCATTCTATAAATATGTGGTTAAGGCTTCCCACCTGTCCACATTCGCAATATGGACATTTTAGGATACATTTTAGGTTATCTGCTATCTGTTACTGTTGTTACGAATGTCCGGCAGGGGGCGTTTCGGGTTTGACGTTACTGTGGTAATAGCAGCAAAACACGGGTCGACAAAAATCGATTTTTTGGATCGAAAATTGTTTTTAAGGCCGTTTTTTTGCTCAAAACTCTTTGCGAAGGGTATTTAGAGGGATCTTATCGTAAGACATGAGAGCGAGCGGCTTTTATAAGGTCGGCAGGAACGGATAAAAAATGTAAATTTTTGACGTTCATCGATCCGCTTGTCGGAATTTCTAGACGTCACGTGACATTTTCTCGAGGTTCGCCTTCACCCGAAGAGGTGCAAAAACGTGATTTTTTTTTCAAAATTGACGCATTTAATTTACAAAATATCGCGCAGTCCACGCGGAATTGTGTCCTTTTTTCAATTCGAGCGTCAAAAGTAATATCGAAAAGCCCAATTTTGCAGCTACTCGATCGGCGAAAATGGGCGATTCCGCTGAACGCGCCCTACACTTGAAAGTTCGTAATTAGTATAGGTAGAGATAGAGACAAGAGTCTTATTGAATCGAAATACACCACCATCAACGGACAGTGAAGAAGGTCGTATAAGTGTGGAACAATTAACGAGCGGACAGTTGAATTTTTTTTATCTTTAATAATATTTTTGCTTTCGAAATACATACACAAATTATCCCAATACCTGACACTTACCAATAAACATTCATAGCCTAAGGATGCAAATTGCACATGATTACCATATGTCTCATGACTGCTTTACGTTAAATTGCCATCACGATTTTTCCTGAAAACAATATAGAGATCCATAACTATAATAAACGTCGATTAGAGACTCGTTTACTACTAGATTTCTCGAAATTATCCCGTATTGTAAAGAGCTTTACCGGTATACGTAAACCCGACAATTATTTTCGTATTGCAACCTTCGCGATAGCAACAAAACACGAATCATCAACTGTTTTCCGCATGAGTAACGTTCAGGATCGCCAAAACAAACCGCAGAACGATTAATCGAAAACACTGCATACGCGTACATACATCGAAACTAAAACACTAACCATGTAATGGTTTCGACTTCTAAGAATAAACACTTACATAAGAGTCTTGCTTCGATGTATGTATTGCTCAATCTTTGTCGTTTTCCCGATTTACAATGCGCCAGACAGGTTATTGTAAGTTATTGTGTCCATCTGACACGTGTATTTTTCTCCTGATAGCAACAGTGGGTTATTCATAAACGTCAGATGAAACTTTTATTTCAATAACTTTAGTCAATCGCAAATAAACAAACGGCTGCCGCGTGTGTACCTGTACTTGTGTGTGTTTTGTGTGTGTGTGTATGTTTGCTTCTAATGTGTGAGTTAGCTGTTGTTTGTGGTGTTGGACGTGGCTGTGTTGCCCGATGGGTGCGCCCAAGGTCCAATCAAGGTAGCAATGGAATTTTAAACGTTTTTTTCGTTAACGGTTAACGGGGTTACGAAATCAACATTTTAATGAGATTAACGTTGACAGTGCGTAGGATTATACTTCGCTATCTATAACTGGGTCGTTCGGACGATAAATATTTCCTGGGTATCCGCACCATTAGATAAATAAGAGCTAATTGTTGATAGCTTACGGTCTATAAACACCCGAGTGCTAAGTGCACCTTGCAAAATCGCAAGTGTTTTTATCGTACTCCTACAAAGAAGTTTGTAGTCAAACAGAAATACTGAATGTTTGGAATTTGACACCAAGATATCTTGCACAGCTTTTGGAGTAGGTACAGCCAAAAAAAATGTCTTACTGTGTTACCCCATAAAAGTTAGCGTAATTTTTGATCTCAACTCCATAGACATTTGTGAGAAGAATTGGAGAAAAGAATCCGCACACAAAATAAGTAACCAAGATGACTTGGAAGAAGCATTTTTTTAGACCTTCTAAATATCATTATAGTATGGTTTGGTAACATATTACAGACAAATGGTTATTGACTAACACAGCACGGATTATAATAATCTACCCTAATTACGAACTTTCAAGTGTAGGGCGCGTTCAGCGGAATCGCCCATTTTCGCCGACATTTGCGATCGAGTAGCTGCAAAATTGGGCTTTTCGATATTACTTTTGACGCTCGAATTGAAAAAAGGACACAATTCCGCGTGGACTGCGCGATATTTTGTAAATTAAATGCGTCAATTTTGAAAAAAAATCACGTTTTTGCACCTCTTCGGGTGAAGGCGAACCTCGAGAAAATGTCACGTGACGTCTAGAAATTCCGACAAGCGGATCGATGAACGTCAAAAATTTACATTTTTATCCGTTCCTGCCGACCTTATAAAAACCGCTCGCTCTCATGTCTTACGATAAGATCCCTCTAAATACCCTTCGCAAAGAGTTTTGAGCAAAAAAACGGCCTTAAAAACAATTTTCGATCCAAAAAATCGATTTTTGTCGACCCGTGTTTTGCTGCTATTACCACAGTAACGTCAAACCCGAAACGCCCCCTGCCGGACATTCGTAACAACAGTAACAGATAGCAGATAACCTAAAATGTATCCTAAAATGTCCATATTGCGAATGTGGACAGGTGGGAAGCCTTAACCACATATTTCTAGAATGCCCAATAACTAAAGTCGAAAATTTTGACATATACACAGAGCTAGTCTACCTATACTAATTACGAACTTTCAAGTGTGGGGTGCGTTCAGCGGAATCGCCCATTTTCGCCGACATTTGCGATCGAGTAGCTGCAAAATTGGGCTTTTCGATATTACTTTTGACGCTCGAATTGAAAAAAGGACACAATTCCGCGTGGACTGCGCGATATATTGTAAATTAAATGCGTCAATTTTGAAAAAAAAAATCACGTTTTTGCACCTCTTCGGGTGAAGGCGAACCTCGAGAAAATGTCACGTGACGTCTAGAAATTCCGACAAGCGGATCGATGAACGTCAAAAATTTACACATTTTATCCGTTCCTGCCGACCTTATATAAGCCGCTCGCTCTCATGTCTTACCATAAGATCCCTCTAAATACCCTTCGCAAAGAGTGTTGAGCGAGAAAACGGCCTTAAAAACAATTTTCGATCCAAAAAATCGATTTTTGTCGACCCGTGTTTTGCTGCTATTACCACAGTAACGTCAAACCCGAAACGCCCCCTGCCGGACATTCGTAACAACAGTAACAAATAGCAGATAACCTAAAATGTATCCTAAAATGTCCATATTGCGAATGTGGACAGGTGGGAAGCCTTAACCACATATTTCTAGAATGCCCAATAACTAAAGTCGAAAATTTTGACATATACACAGAGCTAGTACTTTATACTATAATAATGTATTGGCGGTCACTGAAAAACAGTCTTTATCCTACAAATTTACTTCTGTGTTCAGTTTCTATCAAATATTTTACAATATTAATTAGATACTATGCTTTTTTTACCACAAGTTTCCATTAGAGAATCTTGGTAAACGAACCTATCGATACGAAAAGGACAAAGTACCGTTGACGAGAGCCGTAAGTGTTAAATCTAAATATGTACCTAGGGAGCGACACACCTGCAGCACGGTGTGTGGGTTGACCTCTCACACTCAACGCGATATTTACCAAAGATGCAATGGCAAACAGTACCAAGTGTGAAAATTACCACACTTCAAAAACTGTGACAGCGGTGACAGTTATAGGAACAACAGTAGCTTAGCAATGTCGTACATACATCATTAAATATATCAAACATATCCGCGACAGTTTTGACACGAAGTAACGATCCAAAATTTTCAAGTATTAAATTAACCAGAAACCAACACGAAAAACGAACTAAACAACCCCATATGAAGCCCTGTCTGAGATTTCCCTCGCTCTATATCCTTAAATCCAATATGGATACCAGGAAGGACAATACCAAAAAACATACAAAAGCTTACAAGGTCACCATTTCGGATCAGAAATCTCAAAATGCAATCGAGAGAGGAAGTTCTGATGGTCTCATGAGACGAAATGGTGTTTTGGAGACACATTCTTTGAATTATCTCAAGGACGAAGTGTTAAAAGCAAATAAGAGTAATATGCAGTCTTTTATGGATGGTATTCATAACCACTTTGAAACGATTCGTTGTGAAGTTGATAGAGAATTTGCTCGTTTGGAACAAGCGAATTCGAAAAAATGGAAAATGTTACTTGACAATATGGCTTCTATTGACAATGGAGAAGATTTCAACCCTATACCACAAACCAAAAAGTGAATTTTACGTTATTTTATGACTTACGTGATTGATATGATTAGTTCTGAATATATTTTGCTGATTCTCTAATACCCCTTAGTATCACTTTACTACTTTAAGTTTTTTCTGTTGCAAATATCTTGATAATTACGTTATTTTCTAGCATATATAACATGTGATTTACTATCGTACGCTACAATTTAAGACAAATCTTGAGTATTATTTACATTAAAAAAACTTAAAAAAACAGAAAAAGAGAGCACATGGGGTTCTATGCTACAGGAATGGAATCTTTTCGCACGACGTGTGACACTGTCTTTATTTTATATCTTTACGTGTATGTCACGATGTTGAGGGTCTTATGAACAAGTTTGATATTCCCCACGATCATTTTGAATAGTGGCTTTTTATCGATTCATCAAAATACAGTTTGAACGCAGTACTTTTGCATATTCTTTGATTATCTTTATAACCAAAGAACCGATCGAAATAAAAAGTCAGTAGTAGGTCCACCATTAAATCGCAGTGTGTTGCCTGGAGAACTATAGGAAATAAATACCAACCACGGGCGCTAGGATTTTATTGATTTATGGATTTTATTGATTGTCTTCGAATGTCCCCAGACTATAAACCAACGAAATTTCAGGTCCGATTACCATAAAGAATCCAGTCTTTGGTACATAGTCGAAACTCTCTACTGTCCGTAGAACGAGCAAGGATATAAATTATACTTAACCTATTAGGCCATTAGCGAAGTGACCAAACGGTTCACTCGGTCGCAGCAGAAAGCAGAAAGGTCAAGGCTTCCAGCAAGGTCAACGAGAAATTATTCAAATGCAGCTTCCTCCATCTCGTGTGACACACATATTACTACTACTGCAGATAGCTTACAGTTCTGTGTTTGCGTATCGTACCTTTGCACTTTGTATTTGACACATGGAACCACTACCTTGCTTTCACAACTCTTTTATCATATTTTTTTTGACCGATTTTGGCAATTTTTTTGTCAACATACTAACCCAAAGATATGTTGTTACAAATCAGAATCTCTTGTTACAGAAAAGAATTGTGACATGGTAACAATTCGTGTTGTTAATTCGGTTGACATTCATACACTTAGCAATTTCTCGAGGTGGTTGGATGAATATTTATGTATGAACTGTAGGAGCGAATAGCTTGCATACAGAACGATCTGGGATTCCCTGACAATCGATCGTGGTCGTGTAATTTCTTATTATGTACGTTGTTTTTCCTGGTAGCCACCATCCTGATTAATTATAGGTTCTGTAATAATTGCTGGAATCTCCAACAAGTGTAGTTTTCTAGTGAGATACCCGCTTTGAAAAACAGTGGAGTTTTCTGTCAGTAAGTTTTTATTAGTTATGACTTATAAGAAAAGATGCTATGAGGTCTAAACTCATCTTCTCTATTAGTTTTAGTAAAGTTGTTCTGATTCAAAACTATCAAATTATGAAAGACTATTTCTAATTTGACTTATGACCAGCTAGATCGGCGAAGTACCCCATAGCGCGATGTAACTATTAGCCGAGGTATGCGACGAACAGTGAGTGAGTACATACTTGAGGTCGTGAGTATGCAGAAGCCGCGAGATGTCGCGCTGTAAGCGCGTCTGCCCTCGCAATCAATCTAACGTCCAATTATTATATAAGAGAAGTTAAGTGGTTATTCACGATGCCCGGCTACTGAAACTACTCTGAGAATCTAATTAAATTAAACGACATGTACTCCACATCCAAACACACACACGCACATACTTACATACACACTCACACATACACATACTCACACACATCCACACACACGCATAGGCCCAGCACTAATAGAAACCTATTTTAAGAAACATCATCCATCGGCCTCGGCCGCTCAGAAGATAGTATCTGAGTACCATTGATGATTTTCGATTTGTTTTTTGCTCCTTTGGCTCTATCCACTGAAGATGGATGACCATTCGATGAAACCAGTTCTTCTCAGAGGTGCCACTACTAGCATTCAACATCTACCCGTTCTACAAGATGGAACACACCCAAACTCAGCATCAGGGACTGTCTGCCGATATCTGACCTAGAAATCTTCAAAGTTTTATAGGCCCTATATTGAAGTATTTGCCAACATTGGATTATATAAGCGTGCGTCTAACCTTTCAGCAAATCTTCAATTTTTTGAAGCCATGCCAATCGCCCATACATTTGTACATTTTTTGTTCCCCAACTAATTCTAAGTATGCAGTCACCCTTGACTGCGTGAGGATAGTTCATAACTTAAGTGTACACAGAGGGAAAAATATATTCGATACGTTTTCTTGTTTTAAGTATGAAGGAACTACTTGAAAGGAATTACGTCTGTTTTAAGCGATACGTACGTATACTTTTGGGTCAAGAAACCATTTCTTCGTTGAAGCATGTATATTTTTCACCCAACAAAATATGTTGTTGAAGTAAAACGAACGTCTTACTCTTTTTATATGTAGAAGAATAACATTTTCTTCGTCAGAGCCAAATATACTCAACATAAACATACTAAACTCTTAAACCGGAAATAACCGTTGAAATAACTACATATATTGATATTCTTATTACAATAAGATATTATTTGGATAGCAAAAATATCCTCTTTATGCTACACTATATACGCAAGAACAATTTTTCTTGATATCCAAGAATAGAGTTCTTTCTGTGTAGGCTATTCCACTACAAGTCTGGTTTTCCTCATAATCCTTGTGAGTCACCCATGAAATAAAACACTTATGCATAGATGTAAACAAACAATATACGAACACTCAATATCGCCAAACTTATATAGCGGTAATATGTGGCAAAATGCGCGAGAAACTGTTAGCGCCATCTGTAAAGTAATTGAACAACTTTCTAATTATCTCTTAGAGAAAGAATCTTGGGTCAAGAAACTGTTTTTTCGTTGAAGTATATATATTTTTCGTCCAACGAAATATTTTTGTGGTAAGACGAACGTTTTCTTTTTTATTGAAGAATAACTTTTTCTTCGTCAGAGAAAAATATACTTGACATAAACATACTAAATTCTTAAATCATAAGAATAACTAACCGTTGAAACAACTATATTGAAATTCTTATTAGAATATAATATTACGTATAGAAAAAAAAATTCCTCTTCATACTACACTATATACTCAAGAATAATTTTTCTTGATATCCAAGAATAGAGTTCTCTCTGTATAATGAGTGACATTTTGAGCACCAATGCCTACGAGCCTGAAGAACACATACCTCGCGGATGCGTGGGACAGGCAACAATTATATCGGTCTGCCGTCGTCCTGTTCTTCCTCTGCTCCGCACTGCAGTTGTGTATTCTTTTCCACCACCCAAGCCGTATTTTAGGGTGTGTTTATTGCAGTGTCTGCGGTGCCAGGGAATCAATTTTTGCAGACCGCCAGCCCGGCTACGAGAGTTGAATTAATTTCTTCCTTGGTGCACCCACATTGCAGGTCCTGTTTTAAAACTTTGCTCCGACAGACCGCTCCTTTGTTTTGAAGTTAGTAATGAACTGAACAAGTTGAGATTTTTACCTAAAACATTGTAATAATCTAGCTTTATTACACAAGGGAACAAGGGTTCCACACATATTTTTGTTGACCTAACATCACTTTTCATAGATCAAGTCATCATAGCAGCTTACTGCTGCCAAAATAGCAACAGTGAGCTGCTAAAAGGATAAGCATAAAATAAAATATCCAAATTTGCCATCAGCATCACGTCCTATCCCCCGTGGAGAGAACCATCCTCTCCCAAGTGCGACATCCACTTCATCATCTTCGATTTTTGACACAGATGAAATTTCGCTTGTTTGAAGAAATTTGCCTGATTGGACAGAGTGTCTGAAATCACTCTGTCAAATCAGGCAAGTCGTGAAGACCATTTGAAGTTTTAAGAACACCTCACCTTATAAACCAGTGCGAACGAATGATTAGGTTAAAGACTTAGGTTTATCAAAAGAAAAAACCGAGTTATTGGGTTCCAGGCTACAGGAAGCAAATCTTTTCGCACGAGGTGTGACAGTGTCTTCATTTACAAAGCGTAACGAGCCTTTTAAAGCATATTTTAAAATGGAAGGATCTTTACGTGTATGTCACGATGTTGAGGGTCTTATGAACGAGGTTGATATTCCCCACGATCTTTCTGAATGGTGGCTTTTTATCGATTCATCAAAATACAGCTTGAAAGCAGTACTTTTGCGTATTCTTTGAATTTATATAATTTGTAACTTCAGCTTTTTTTTTGGACTAATTTATTACAAAAATCGTCTTGTTTTGGTCTTTTTTATAGATTCAGGAAAAACCTCAAAAAATCGAACGTGGTACTGCTCTTTATATCGCCCAAATAGGAGTGCCGCAAGGTAGTGTACATGGTCCAATTTTATGTTTTCTATGTCTCAGACAAACTGGTTGCCAACAAGTTGGGGACCAATGGTCTACCCAACAAATCACAGACATGCTCCAGCATGGTGAATACGAGGGACTTCACCCACGCCCTGTGTACACCCGCGGCGTACCATCCCCGTAAATCAACATCGAAATTGGGATATTTTATTTATTGCGGTTGGGTCGGCCCGTCGACGCTCTCACTCCTTAATAAACTTGTAACCGCCGTACGAGGCCGCGGAATACCTAACCTCAACCCCGCGTTGGTATGTGTGTGTGTATGTATGTGTGTGTGTATGTGTGTATAGTATAATTTATCTGGAATGGGTTGGAGATGGTCCACCACCACGCAGTGGTGCCACACGGCCAACACAAAAACAAATCTATATCTTGCCGCTGTCCGGTCCAGCGTGCGCGTACATGCCCGGGCCCGGTATTATTTATGGTGTTATGTAACCGGCTTTTTGCTCCTTTTGATACCGGTGCGTACCCTCCGCGGAGACCTGCCGTTCGAATAATGCTAATACGAGCGACTGCCGCCGACAAGAAATATGCATAAACAAATTATGTAATACACGAGCGGTGGTCGATGAAGGCCATAAAGTCGCAAGGGTAAATCATCGATTTTGTGTTACATGGAAATCAGAACGTGGTGATTATTGGTGAGATGGTTTATTTATCATTGGTAGGTACAAGCTTTTGGAATACCAGCTTGATTGATCAGACTGGAATATGGAGAGTGATATCAGCTGGTATTCAGATGTCGTGAAGTTTCGACTTCTTGTTTGTTTTTGGTGAGAATGTTATAACGGGAAGTGAGAAATGTTACATGTCTTTTCTAAGGGATTCATCCGATTTTTACCAAACTGATACCAGCTCATCCTTCAATAACATAACACAAGTAACAATTTTTTTACTTTAATTTGTACATACCGTTGGTAATAAACACTTAATAAATATGATATGTTCATAACTACCAATTTGTCCTATTCCCTGCTTTCAGTCACTCTTGAACTAGTTCAAAAGATTTAGTTCTTTTCAGCCAACGGACTGTTATCTAGTAGCCAAATTTCTATGTAGGTATATACCATGTCGTATCAGTAATGATGCACATCATTTTAGAATGTCCATAGCTGGATTCCATAAATCCAAAGTGTCATTAATATGTAGTTGTTTATGAACCAGAATTTTATGCAGCAAAAGAGTTATGATGTTAGTGTAATATGAGTGGACATTCTGGAAAGAAATGAACTAAGACAAATACTTAATTTTCTCAGACGATAATTGCATACATCCTTATGGCTTATTAAGTGAATTAGTTGTTTGGGTTGCTTGCAATTCCACAAAATTGAGGACGTTGTAATTCAAAACGATGATACCAGGCAGCACAAAACAAACAATTATTGTCTAGCCCATGTTAGTACCTTGCTGATATCAGTTTGCATACACAGTTCACTCATTGTATTTCACATGAACATTAAGCAAAGTTTAATCACCTATGCTGCATCTTTTATAAAAAATTTGTGACCAGGAGTATTATTCCACCAATTTTGTGCACGCACGTTTGATACAGCATACCTACTAACGAGTACTTTCACTGTTTTGCGTTGTAGAATTTCGTCCTGGCCAACAGGAGAGTATCCAGCCGACACAGTGGCATCCCACATTCACTTTAAAGAAGATGTACCAAGCCCTAGTCCCATTCATGCCGTACGGTACGGCTTCCTCATGCATATGTATGACCACTGAGAGAGCAACCGAGAGTGTGGTGCGGCTCGCCGGTCATCTCGCAGTTACCACCGTAGTAATGTATTCATATATTCACTAATATGCGATATTGATTTCATTATGCTAATCAGAGATCATTATCTTGACACTCGACTTTGTCTTTATCGAAATCAGTGGGTAATGAACACTTGACGGACAGTTCAAAATTAACTTTTCATGTCGTCCGTAACCTCTCTCCATCTATTCGGCCATTTCATTCATAAACGTGAACGTAACGTTTTAGTGTCTTCGTGAAAGTTCTCATCTGCGGATGGTGGCTCCGAGAGGTGTTGGCTTAATTATGACGATCTGTTTTTGTCGGGCGTAGGTGTTATAAGATACACGATTCGAGTGGATATCTACAAGGTTTATTGACTAACAATAAAACAAATTAATAATAATAATAATAATAATAATAATAATCCAAGCCTTAACATCCCCCAACAGCTTTCGCCAATTACAGGGGGCATCGGCAGGCCAGAGAATTATTATTATCGCCCGCGCCTGTGGAACGTCTTAAGATGTTTGGCTCCCAGCATTCGCCAAGGAGTGAGGAAAACCACAGAAAACCTCACCCTGGAAGCAGGTCCCCGGGCACGAACCGGAGACCTCCTGAGTGCAACGCTAACGTCTTACCGCTATGCCACACTCAGGCAATTGGTAATAGACGTAAGAGATATGTCAAAATGACTACAAAATGTGTAATTACAACCATGTTTATTGGTGTAGGATGGCGATTACAAATATTCACAGACCAAATAATCAAAAGGTGTTGATAAATCGCACGATTTTGAACACCAATCTACAACTGGCTTCACAAAATTGAATCCGACTGAGATCAAACTCATCAATTTGCAGATCAGTGGGATGAACGGTTTAGGCGCTAGAAGTGTTTGTTTTTGTGACAAATGTCATTACTCCATACAAAGTGACGTTAGGTAGGGTCCAGAGTGGCTCTGGCTTCACAAAATTGAGTACATAATTGCAAAAGTATTCAAACACTTCGTTGTGCTAACGATATAGTCGGAAAGTTCGGTGAGGGCCACACCAGATATTTACTTTTTAAATGTTCCTAATAGAAAAATATCCGTTATTTCTAATGAGCCTACTGTCAGATGTATACGATGATTAGAAGAGCTGCAATTGCAACAACCAAAATTCTCCAAAATAATTCAATAATGGTCATGTATAATGATCTCAAATTTTTCAAAATTATTCAAAATGTCCAAAAATATTGTCAGCGCGACCCAACCCAAGTTGGCGAATACTAATAATGTTCATAATTACCCAAAATTATTCAAAATAACTTCAAATTGGTGCAAAATTGGTTGTGTATGGTTCAAAATTGTACAAAAACTGTCCAGAATCGAGCAACATGTCACAAAATGTGGTCAGTGCGGTAAAAAATGCCAAAATTGTTGGATTGATACAGTTGTCCATAATGATCTAAAATGGACCCAAATTGTCGAAAATGGTCCAAAAAGGCGTACATTTTAATGAGTAAGGGCTGTAGAGCTTAGGAACTGCAAGCATGTGTTGTATTTTGTATTGTTTATGCTACGCAAAGAGAAAATTTTTGAATGAAACGAATTTTCTTCAAGTCAACGAAAGATCAATGTTAAATAGTGGCAGACAAAACTTTGGTTACAGCAAAGAAATTATTTCTTTGTAAATATTTATTAAATTGAATGCTATCATATTTGTATGAAAGTTAATTAATTTAAATTTAATAACATAATATTTTCAAAAGAAACTGTCAGCGCCATCTCATCGTCAGTAGACTTTTATTCAAGCACATAATCTTTTCACTCAAATCTATATATCTTTCTCTAATTTCAAATCGAATATTTATTTACCTCAAGGCCGATTTTTATTTCAAATAAAACCAGATTACGTCCAAACGTCCTTCTGCAATTAAACCCAAACAATTTCTGCTTTACGACTTACTTTACTTAAAATCAAAAACACTATGAACATTTTTAAGACCGTCTACAAACAATCTGGAAACATGATGCAATTGAACAATTTGGTTACCAAATACCAACACACATTACGTATTAAAAACTAAAAAAACTAAAAACTACAAAGCAAAACGACCAAAAGAGGCTAGCTGACAAGTCTGTATTGATGGTGGTCCATCAATGCATAATCCTCCCAAATATACAGCGGGAAAACATCGCGTTTTGTCTGACACGTGCCCTTAAGGAGGTATGTATCGCAACCCCAGACACCGCATCAATTATCTGCCATGAACTCCCAAAACAACTCACGCTAAAACTTTCCATATTTCCATAACAAGCGCGATCCGACATGTACCGATAACAGCAACTTCGTCGGTGGCAGGAGCACTGCGTGCTGCTGTGTCTGTAACTCTGCCGTGCTGCTGTGTCTGTTCCTCTGGCTCGGTATGGCTCAGAGGGACAACTTAAGTAATCCGTGCAGAAGCCTGTGATTTACGAAGAAATGTTTCCTATAGAATAACAGGCCGACAAACACACATACACACACAGGTTCGTTTAATTACTTAAGCGGCTTTTTGTCCACGTCGCGTACAACAATTTTATCGAACTGAGGCGGTAATTGTAGGTATAAAAGAGTGGTTTCCTTAGTGTCTATCACACCGAGGATCGATTCTGCTTTTTGGGTGGATGGATTGATGGATGGAAATTTCATAATTGGTCGAGATTACACTGCCTAAATTGGTGAGGTTATTGAACGACGAAGATGATCAACTAAGCACGAATCTATACCAGAAACGCTTTACATAAAAAAGAAGCAACTGCAACTCACGTAAATTGCAGAAGAGTTGCCAATTTTTATGACTTGTAAGAGCTGCCAGCCTTGCTTTTAACAACAAATACAGAGCGTCGTGATAACGAAATAAACAAAACGTCAATGAAATAAAAATTCAGGTTTCCGTAAATGTCTGTATGCTCGTGCTCGATCACCTTATTTCTACCACGCATTCCTCTAGAACTACCCATTAGTTGTTCCACACTTATATGACTTTCTTCATTGTCCGATGATGGTGGTGTATTTCGATTCAATAAAACTCTTGCCTCTACCTCTAAGGTCTGTTTTCTTATATATGTTTTCTTCTGCCGTTGCGTGATATCGTTTTCGGTCTTTTCTTCGTTTTTACTCTAAACCTGCTTCAAACATTTTCTATTTTGCAGTTTTTTTGTGCGTAGTTTTATATTTCTTCACTTTTTTCATTTTTAGTTTTAAACTGCTATAAAAACATATTCTTGTAGAGTAACGCGTTGTAGTGTTAATCCTTGAAGACAAACTCACCCTCAACGACCCCTCTAACTCACACCACCAGGCCACCGATTATTCCTGTCATGCACGAAATGCAAATGGCGTCTGCGTCGTTAGGAGGTGTGAGACCTCTTAATAACACGTCTAATGACGTCATAATCCCTCGCGATATCTTGAGATTGCCACGTAAGCGAGAGAGAGCACCTTATCCTACAGCGTGAATCGTCTCCATGTGCGTGGCTTTGGGGTTGTTTGTGGACGCTCAAGGGATAACTTGAACCCTTAACGTACGAACCCTTAAGATCGTAACTGTGGCTGTAATTTACCTAGTTCATATCATTCCTGTTTAGTGGTTGTAATCAGAGTGTGGTTATGTTTGTGCGGAGGAGGGTGAAATTTAACTGTGTGGTGTTATGTAACTTTTTACTATACGAATAGTTCAATCTAAACAAAAATTTGAGAGTTGTGTGTTAAGTAACTTAGTAAAAGTAAAACCTCGTGGCTCTTAGTACTGTTGCCACACCTTATCAAGTTATCAAAGTTGGAAATTGAAGATCGTCGTATTGGCTCGAAGCTGTTGGTGCTATGAGGCAACATTTCCATCCATTCGTGTTCTTTATTTCATGGATTCCGATAGCGGTTGTCGATGCGGGGCCGTTTGCTTGTTGGTCGCGTCACATTCGTATGGAAGTATACGACATTGCGACCAGTTTCTAATATACACCTGTTTTTTTTTACTCACGGAGTCTCTTTCCCTGTGTACCGTTGCCCAATCGTTTTTTAGTGTCTTTTTAGATAACAGAGACCACGGCTCGGCAATAATTGTCAAAACCGGAATACAGTTATTATAATGATGCTATTTTATGGCTATGGCCAAAGGATTGTGAAATATGCAGCATCTCGCCATATAGGATGACCTATACTCGAAAATTTATCGCTTCGTTTGGTGCGCGAGGAGAGATTTTTCTGCATTCTTGTGGGACGCGTATCTAATCCTGGCTATAGACGCAGACATAACTGTGAATGGTCTCTAATTAATAGCGAGTGGGAAAAACGGAATTTTCGGTGAAATGGATATAAGTTGGTGATTTATTTGATTTGATTGTGAATTTAATTAAGCCCGGAGGTTCTAATGTTTCGATTTCACTGCCAAAACTGAACTTAATTAATATTTGTGTGGTTTTCAAAGCTGCTTTCTTGGTTGATTCCACTAAATTTGACTAGAAGACGTTATACACTACACAATTTCTCTTGTGCCTGTGGCCTAGCGGTAAGACGGTGGCGTTGCACTCAGGGGTCTCCGGTTCGAGCCCGGGGATCTGCTTCCAGGGTGAGGTTTTCTGTGGTTTTTCTCACTCCTTGGCGAATGCTGGGAGCCAAACATTTTAAGACGTTCCACAGGCGCGGGCGATAATAATAATACTCTGGCCTGCCGATGCCCCCTGTAATTGGCGAAAGCTGTTGGGGGATGTCAAGGCTTGGATTATTATTATTATTATATTATTATTGTGCAAGAAATTGGATAACATTATTCAACAAGAAAATGGTTAGGTAAACAGAAATGGTATCTAATATTGTCTACAATTATGTCATTCTAGACCAGGCATGTCCAGCTTAAACTAGGTTGTGAGCTACTATTCCCTATCAGAACTTTCAGTAACCTACTTGTGGCAATAAGTAGATCTAACATCAACTTCATCAACATTTTCTGCAACTTGAAATCATTTAAATTGCTTTTCATAAAATTTCTTTCAATAAATTATGTGACAATAATAATAATAATAATAATAATAATAATAATAATAATAATAATAATAATAATAATAATAATAATAATAATAATAATAATAATAATAATAATAATAATAATAATAATAATAATAATAACGCTGTGGCGGTTTTCTGCAGTTTTCCGACTTCTCCACCATAGCAAGGAATCTTGGCGTTGGGTTCAAAATTCAAAATTGGGTTTGTGCTGCAGAACATTCCCCCCCTTTACCAAAGGGAGTACCCTAGACTTCGGCGAAGTTCGGTACTACCCATTTTGGCCTGGTGCTTCACATCTATTTTTAAAATTCATAGTACCACTTTTGAAATTGTATGTTTAAAAAAATTGTATTAATTTATTTATATATGTATACCTATGTGATGTATCAGAGAATGACAATAAATAAATAATAATAATAATAATAATAATAATAATAATAATAATAATAATAATAATAATAATAATAATAATAATAATAATAATAATAATAATAATAATAATATCCGGTGATTGTGGGCTCATTAGGAATGGTATCTAAAAATTTTGAGAACCATGTGAAGGAATTGCCATGTAAAATTTCGCCATGGGAAATTCAGGAGATTGCTATCTTGGGAAGTACTAACCTCTTAAGGAGGGTACTATCGACATAATATTATTTACTAATGCAATATTAATTAGTTTCAGATATCTTTGCTGTTGTCGCCGTGAGGACCGTTTACGTAGATAAAAGTCTGGACTTCTCTACTGCGTTCACCCTTCACGAAGACATGAATACATATTATTGTAGTTGTAGTAGTTTATATTGTGTAATTTATTTCCACAACGCTGTGGCGGTTTTCTGCAGTTTTCCGACTTCTCCACCATAGCAAGGAATCTTGGCGTTGGGTTCAAAATTCAAAATTGGGTTTGTGCTGCAGAACATTCCCCCCCTTTACCAAAGGGAGTACCCTAGACTTCGGCGAAGTTCGGTACTACCCATTTTGGCCTGGTGCTTCACATCTATTTTTAAAATTCATAGTACCACTTTTGAAATTGTATGTTTAAAAAAATTGTATTAATTTATTTATATATGTATATCTATGTGATGTATCAGAGAATGACAATAAATAATAATAATAATAATAATAATAATAAACTTATAACCAGGTAAACGTGTTCACAACTAAAATTTCTGTTAAAATTTTCAACGTTACAAACTAGTTAAATTTTATATATGTAAATCAGTATCGATGTTTTTCATTTTCTTGAATTGATAGAACATTTTATTAAATGTTTGTACTAAAATATTTAACTAAAAGTTTGTACCTATTAAAATATCAATCTTAAGTTGATGCAATGAAGATATACTGCTCCAAAATATAACAATTCTGGTATTGGTTAAAAATCTTGGTATTGGTGTTTGTTAACTTTAGAAGAGAGTGAGTGAAATTATCAAGCAGTTACTGTGCTCATGTAGTGCGTGCTTTGCATATTGTGTTGAATATCAAACATTGGTGGTTTTTTTTGGAGTTTAAAAGTGTTTGTTGTTCTTGTATTGTAGTTTATGATGTCCATTATTACTAGTGTTTTAAAGCAAATTCCTGAAGATGACCAAATAATATTGTTGGTAATGATAAAACCAAAAAAGGATAAGAAAAAAGAACGCAACAAAGCAATCGAAAAAAGAAAAACACCAGCGAGGGATTAAAATCATTTGACGTTTGAGAATTTCGTTTAATTAAAACTGGTAACCAGGCCCCGTAACAATCTATATAGGTTCGCACAAAAGCTTCGAACGCAAAACGCAATCGAAAAAAAAAAGAGCATAAAATGGGAAAATTGTCCATTCCGGTGGTTCGAATTTGATCCGCAAGCGCGGCCGGCGCTTCATAAATCGAGGCGCGGAGTACACAAATCACGGGTCAATTATCGTTGTACAAATACAGACGGCGCTCAATATAAATTAAAACGACGAGCGGTGGTTTGTATTCGAGTGTCTGGACGCGGCCGCATAATGGTGAAATACAACTTGGGCTTTTGTGTATAAATATGGAGAACGCGGCGGGGAGTCGAACCGCTCTTCGCTTGAAAATGTTTGTAAGCGCGACGCGACGCGGCGCTGCTGCAGCGCGAGCTTACAGGTTAGGAATTTTCTCAATCGCGTGGTGCCGGCGACCGCCGTTATTTATCTACCCCGTTATGACTTAATAATTCCCGTATTTTATATTCCACCACCGTTCATTCGATTGGTATTTTAATTGTTTTCCGCCTTTGTAAATTTATTTTCGAGGAAATTATTCCCGGTTTCAGTAAATTATCTTTTGTTTGATGACAATATAATGTTATTTTATTCTATTTTAGAAGGAATTTTAGAAGAATTTGAAACACCAACTTGCAATTTTCTCTACCTATACTAATTACGAACTTTCAAGTGTAGCGGAATCGCCCATTTTCGCCGACATTTGCGATCGAGTAGCTGCAAAATTGGGCTTTTCGATATTACTTTTGACGCTCGAATTGAAAAAAGGACACAATTCCGCGTGGACTGCGCGATATATTGTAAATTAAATGCGTCAATTTTGAAAAGAAATCACGTTTTTGCACCTCTTCGGGTGAAGGCGAACCTCGAGAAAATGTCACGTGACGTCTAGAAATTCCGACAAGCGGATCGATGAACGTCAAAAATTTACATTTTTTATCCGTTCCTGCCGACCTTATAAAAGCCGCTCGCTCTCATATCTTACGATAAGATCCCTCTAAATACCCTTCGCAAAGAGTTTTGAGCAAAAAAACGGCCTTAAAAACAATTTTCGATCCAAAAAATCGATTTTTGTCGACCCGTGTTTTGCTGCTATTACCACAGTAACGTCAAACCCGAAACGCCCCCTGCCGGACATTCGTAACAACAGTAACAGATAGCAGATAACCTAAAATGTATCCTAAAATGTCCATATTGCGAATGTGGACAGGTGGGAAGCCTTAACCACATATTTCTAGAATGCCCAATAACTAAAATCGAAAATTTTGACTTATACACAGAGCTAGTAATAATACTAAGAAGCCGAAGCTGTCTTCCTACATTTTTCTACAGACAAATGCTTTTTATAATCACTCACATATACGTGTTACAGTCCAAAGTGTGCACGATATGGAATTGCTAACGCCGCGCGCCGTATAGGAGGACAGGCTGCGCAAATGCGTTCGATATCTTTAGCTACCTATTAGGCAATGCTTTCTTCATCAGTGGCACAAACTTTTAATTGCTATATTACATTATCCTGGTCTCTAATGGACTCCTCGTACGGCGAGGCCATACTTGGCATCAGGGACCGGTATAACGGCGACATATGGCGATAATTTTTCCTCCACGTCCCTCGCTCTATCGAAATGCAGATAACCATCTACGGCACTGTACCTAACGACATCGGTAAAAAGCCATTTAGGCAGCTTTAATTACCGCTCTACTAATTATCACGTTGCGCAAAGCGATCGACAGGTGATTAGGTACACCGTGACTCGATTTTTCTGACCCCCTCAAAACAAATAAGACCGTTTCATATTCGGGAGAATAATAAAGGTCGAGACAGATTGGTGAGGCTATGCGGACACGAACACGTATGCCACTTTTTCTCGAGCGCAATCAAGAAATAAGTGGCTTTTTTTCTTATAGTTAATATTTTGGCATTTCTACAATATGATTGATACTAAAAACTAGTCGAAAATTATTGTTGTTATGCCTGTATTTTGATTAAAAAAAGTTTGTGTTCGTATTCGAGTCTGCTTGCTCGCATCAGTTTGAAAGGGTGTTTAAATACAGGCTTGAGGTTCGTCGTTTCATCGGCTATCGGAGTCTCCATTATAATACCTCGCTATATTACTCGACATTTGAGTTAGAGAGCAATTGTGGAGCAGTG
Source organism: Aphodius granarius (assembly GCA_963971325.1). Classification (NCBI taxonomy): domain Eukaryota; kingdom Metazoa; phylum Arthropoda; class Insecta; order Coleoptera; family Scarabaeidae; genus Aphodius; species Aphodius granarius. The sequence continues at coordinate 3,616,366 of OZ020225.1, forward strand.
ATTCAATAAGCATTTTATCTAAATCGAAAGGTCAAAAATTCGTTGATTCCACAAGGGAACAAATTTCCAGCTTTCTAATACAAAAAAATTGTTCCAGATTATAATTACCTTACATAGCGAAAGAATATGCAAAAGTACTGTTTCAACCTGTGCATTTTGATGAATCGATAAAAAGCCACCATTCAGAATGATCGTGGGGAATATCAAACACGTTCATAAGACCCTCAACATCGTGAGTTCCTTTCATTTTAAAATATGCTTTAAAAGGTTCGTTACGCTTTGTAAATGAAGACACTGTCACACCTCATGCGAAAAGATTCCATCCTGTGGCCTAGAACCCAATAACTCGGCATTTTCTTTTGATAAACCTAAATCTTTAACCAAATCATTCAGTTTGCACTGGTTTATAACGAGAGGTGTGCCTGAAACTTCAAATGGTGAATCTTCACGACTTGCCTAATTTGACAGAGTGCTTTCAGACACTCTGTCAAATTAGGTAAGTTTCTTGGAGCAGGCGACATTGTTTCTGTGTCAAAAATCGAAGATCATGAAGTGGATGGCGCACTTGGGAGAGGATGGTTCTCTCCATGGGGGATAGGTCGCGATGCTGATGGTAAATTTGGATATTTTATTTTATGCTTATCCTTCTTCCAATATCCGGAGACGCTTATCGTGCAAAAATAGCAATCATCTACAATCTACATGATCGGAAGGCTCTCGACACAACATGGGAACTGCAAAGGTCATTTTCTTTTGCTCCCTTTTCATCCACTTTAATAGTTCTATCTAACAGGAAATACAGCATATATTATGTAACCATGGGCTTTTCCAGATCTCCAAATCTAAATCCAAAATAGCAGCAGTAAGCTGCTTGTGTCATTACATAACAATCGCATATGTAACAAAACTTATTTGGTGAATTTTTACAACATCTTCTTTGATCACTTCCCATATTTTAATACAACTTGTTGATTCGTAATATTTTGAACAATCTATTATGAGATCTGTTTTACAATTTATAATATTGATGTTAGTACTTATTTCTACAAAAATATATTTAGAGATACAGTATACAATATCTTTTTGTATAAATGTGAGTAACCTTCGCCATAACTTTCCTAGCAATTAATACGCCTAGATTTACACAATGTTGTAAGGCCACGAACATTTTCCCACAGCAATCATCCTCGAGCATTGGTTCACCAGCCAACGGTCGAAATAAGGCGTTAAGCAACAAATTAAACGAAAATAAAAAGAAAACGAGTGGCTGCGATACATCAACGCATAAATATTGTTTGTGTGCATAGAGGCGTCTCGGGCCGTCCTGTTGCGGATGGGAATGCCGCGCTCCGCAGAGAATGACATGGAAATGAAGAGCGTAGGACGTAAGGTTCGCGTAATAATAAGTTGCACCCATCGTCTGTTATGCGAGTAGGTCTCTCCTTCATCTTGTTTATTGCTACATGCACCCAAAGGCACACCTTGTCACATACTCAGAGCGTTATCCGAGCTCTCCTCACCAATGGATACGAATATGTGTGAAGGTTGACTGCTAAAGTTAACTGAAGAATAGGGCATTCGTACAAAATATGCTATATTGGGTATGAAATTGGATACCACACTGCAAGAGCTATAGGTAGCATATTACAGAAGAGTGGAAAACGCTATCTTATTCGTTTTTATACCCACAAGCACATTTCTTACAATTGATAATGAAAAAAATATATAAAAAAGAACATAAAAAAATCTATGGATAAAATTCAACCTTAGCACCGTTACTCATTCATCTATTTGTATTTACTAATGTTATTGCTATGTCAAGATCAGTAACCGTTGGCCATTGGGACGTTTGTCTCATCATCATCACTCACAGAAAGATTTATTGTGAATTAATCATCTAAATTTTAGATAATACAACTAGAATTTGTGGTTGAAAAATAGCTATCTAAATAAAATAGCTCATATAATTAATTGAAGTTCATTTATCACAACGGTAATTTTAATGTAACTTAATCGAAATGTCAACTTTGATAAATGTTTATTTTAAGAATTATTGTATATAGATAGTTGTTATGTATACTATCTTTCAGAAAACTAGATGTAGGTAAGTATATACTATACATTGTATTGCAATAAAATAGTTATGTATATGGGTATGGATTTATGTATGACTAAAATTTGTTATACCTATTTATAATTGCCGTAGGACGAACTGGGTTGTTTTTGCTGACAATCTGACAAACGGAATTGGCAAATGTTACATGTCTCTTCTTAGGGATTCATCCGATTTTGACCTAACTGATACCTGTTCATCCTCTAGCGACATGAAATATGTACACCAAATTACAGATGAGTGGGATGAACAAAATTGAGTAATTGCAAAAGTGTTCAGACACTTCATTGTGCCAATCATGTAGTCGAAAAGTTGGGTGAGGGCCACCCAACTTTTCAATAACACCCAATATTTCCTATTAACTTTTCGGTGTGTTGAATCTTGCACGAGTGTAAATAATAGCATGTAAGAACAATTGTTTGAATGGTGTTAAAAGTTGAACAGTGGAAATTGTAACCTTACTTTGACGTAAATGGGATGTGAATTTTGCAACTCTGCTCTACAACAATGGTCTAAAATAATAAATCCGTCTCGATTGTTCGTTCTTAATGTGTCTAGAACACCTACGTACTAAAATAAATCAAGGATTGAGAGTATAACCTGAATTTAAACGCGAATATAATTGGTACCAGATTGAGTTAACATTCATAAGATACTTTATGTTTATATTTTAATTTAGTCTTTCTCACCAATAGAAGTAGATATTCTAATTATGAGTTATAATAATTCTTTAATTATTATTAACATCTTCATGTCACACAAAAAGATATAATATAAGAGATGTAATCCAGGCTACGTAATAAAATATTTTGCCGATACGGTATCATCCGGTTACCCACGTCGACTACGAGATGGCATCTCGCCTCCAGCGGGGTGACCGTACCTCCGGCTGACTGTAACATCCCATATACAGACATTATAATCTCCGCTGTCTATTCCTTACCTTCTTTACCGGCGTGGCGGTGATGTAATTTCCTTAAATTACACTCTTAACGGTGCAGTTAATGCCTAATTGTTGTTATAAAAATAAATAAACCGAGAGTCGTCTCCACGATAATAGTAGCCCCCCTTTCACCTTTACGCTATCGGCGCGGCGGCGTTAAGACCTTCTTTGGTCGGTCAAAAGCGAAGAACACGGCCCGAGGTGTCAAAGATTTTAGAAGAGGATTTGTGTCGCCAAGTTGATGTTTTCTTATAGACTTGCCGCGTCGGTCCACGGACAACTACAGTGAGATCATTCCGGGTAAGATTGTCTTCTTCGTGGTCGAAGATTTGTGCTTTAAAAACGGTATTGCGACCATATGTAATAAAATATATACCATTCTATTTAAAATAACAAAATTAGTAACCATCTTAATAACGTAGTTGTGTATAATAATATATAATATTATGTAGGGTTATAATATAAGCTTGCGGTAAAATCAGTCAGTAGGTAAGAAGACGTTATCTATTTGTGTTATTTTTGTATCCATCGCTCGCTAAGGCAACCAACGGTCCCTCAATTTTTCACCATACTTCCTGCTTAATTGAAATAATAAACTTCACTCCGTTAGAGATGTTATTGCTTTCAAAACAAAAGAGAAACAGCGTCTTTGATATGCGGCCTAACTGTTTTGAGCGCACCAAGAATGCTGCAAGCGAGTGGCAATTAGTTTTTATTTGTACTTGAGGTAAAAAAAGATATCCTTAACCTAGGCATATATAAACCAACCACACTAATAACTACTAATACTAATAATTTAATACAGAAAATTTTTATTAGATAACCAATTATCTTCGCCTGTATTTCTATACTATATTGGAGAATAGCGTAGAGGTGTGAACTCGTGCTTTTTATAGCCGTATCTTGAGCAGATGAGGACAAAAAAGAACTGAAAAGACACCTGAGTGTTACGTAACCCAATCAGGTAGTGTGCTCGTATGAGACGTAGGCAGCTAAATGATGTAATTGATCTATAAAACAATAAAAAAAGGCACCGGTCATCTTTCACGACGATAGGTTTATTGCTTAATGTAGGTGTCCGAAGAAACTGGAGTGAGCCCGTGGAATTTGACGATCGTTTGCTTATCAGCCTCATCACAAATTAGACGACCAAAACCGAGGTCCATCTACGTCTCGTGCTTTAAGTGTACAGCCAAATTTGGTGGCTCACTTGCTATATAATTACCCTTATTAGTTTTTATTTAAGGTCTAAAAATAATTACGTTTTTATCTTGGTAATTTAAAGAGTTACGTGACCATAAGGTTTTATTTGATGTTTATTAAGTTGTTCTGTTTTTTATCTTCCGACTAGTATCCTAAAAGGAAAGTATTGTGGATGAATGTAAGTACACAGATTTAGAATTGGAGATCTGGAAAAGTCATGGATGCTGTATTTCCTATTAGATCGGACTTTTAAAGTGGATGAAAGGGAAGCAAAAGAAAATGCCGTTTGCAGTTCCCATGTTGTGGGGAGAGCCTTCCAGTCATGTAGATGAGTGCTATTTTTACACGATAGGCATCTTCGGATATTCGAAGAAGGATAAGCACAACATAGAATATCCAAATTTGACATCAGCATCGGGACCTATCCCGATGAACAGAACCATCCCCTCCCAAGTGCGCCATCCACTTCCTCGTCTTCGATTTTTGACACAGAAGAAATTTCGCCTGTTTGAAGAAACTTGCCTAATTTGACAGAGTATCTGATTGGACAGAGTGCCTGAAATCATTCTGTCAAATCAGGCAAGTCGTGAAGATTCACCATTTGAAGTTTTAGGAACACCTCACCTTAGAAACCAGTGCGAACTGAATGATTTGGTTAAAGACTTAGGTTTATCAAAAGATAAAGCCGAGTTATTGGGTTCTAGGCTACAGGAATGGAATCTTTTCGCATGAGGCGTGACAGTGTCTCCATTTTCAAATCATAACCAGCCTTTTAAAGCATATTTTACAATGGAAGGATCTTTACCTGTATCTCACGATGTTGAGGGTCTTATGAACGAGTATGATATTCCCCACGATCATTCTGAATGGTGGCTTTTTATCGATTCATCAAAATACAGCTTGAAAGAAGTACTTTTGCATATTCTTTGAATTTATATATTTTGTTAACAGATTTTGTTGCAGTTTTCTCAGTTTTTTAAAGTATCGCTGTATCTGAAAATCTAGACCTGTTATAATAAATCGGGAACAAATAATAATTTCTTTTTTGTTATATCAGAAAGTTGGAAATTTGTTCCCTTGTGTAATTAAGGTACAATTGAACCAAGAAATGAGCCAATTCATGTCGGACCAACCTCTTAATGAAATTGTCCGTTATCGGACCTTTGTTGATTCGCCCAGGTTCATCAATTGTCTTCATCAAAAGTCCTGTACCGGAATGCCTTAAGCGCTTACCCCAACACATACCGAGCCCATGGAAAATCCTTCATGCACTCCCAAATCTTTATTGTCGACAATAAACTCTAATAAAGGAGCCAGCGAAGAATCGGTTGGCAATCTGACTGACCTGAGAGACAGAGATCGGGGTCCAGATCTCACCTAGATCTTTATATCTTTGGGGGACGGCGACTACGAACCGCCGGCACAATAGCGTTCATCTGTCAACTTGGGGATGACCGTTGGTCTATTTAGTAGTTGTTACACTGGTCCAGAGACCCGAAGAGGGTGATCGTCCGAAGATTTTTGGTCATCTTGACCGTTACGATGTTAGGCTGGATCCTCTCACCCCAAATCAAGCTCGATTAAAGTTTTATTATACTCCGTGCGGATGATAACTGGTACAGTAACCAGATAGTTTTAGAGGAGAGGCTTTTTTATGAAATTTATTTCGTTTGACTGGACCGTTAAGATCTCCTGGTTAAAAGAGATATTACCAACGGATATTCTTTCTTGGTTAAGCTTTTATAAGGGTTGAATTATTTAATGTAGAAATATGCTAATTCTGATGTAGGTATATACACATAATATAGAAAGAGCTGTTACAATGAATTAATTAATTTAAGCCATTATTCAATCAATTTTTTTTTCGTTGATTACAATACTTTCCTTCTAGGGTACTAGTCGGAAAGTAAAAAATTATAACTAAAACAACATTTTACGTGATTCGTATTTTATAACAGTAATTATGTAGGTAATGTATGCTCAAAGAGCTCTAAGCGCTGGTCATTATTCCAGTTTTTACAGTGCTTCGTACGAAGTTATGTAAATAAGCCCTTAAAAAACTCTCCGTAAACGTGTTACAGCGCACTTCAGGTAGCCAAACATGCAGAAAAAATTAATCATATACCTCATCTTCATAACAATTAAACACTAAAATAAACCAGTGTTTCAAATGAGCGATCACAACACGAAAATATCCGCTTTTTTAATTGGAATTTCTGTCCGAAAATAGCGATAAATCACACAGTTTAATTATGACGTTAATTATTTTTATTAGCTCTCAAAAATCCTAAATTTGTTCTAAGAGAAAAGAAGTTTTAGGAAATTTATGGAAATAATTAAAATCGAGTTTTGACGGTTACACGAACGTTGTTTTGATTTATAATATATCGTTGGTAATTTAATATCTTCAATTAAAATCCATTACAGGCCAATTTTGAGGTCGTTGCGTTTTGCTTTTTTTTCTCGTCGATTTCTCCTTGAGCAGAAAAAGTCTTGAGTTACAGCAACCCCAAATGGGGATGGGGCGCGCTCGGTCGCACACAAAAGTGGTGTGGTCCACTACACAAACACAGAACTGGAGATAGATGAGCTCCAATATGTGATGTTGCACCATTCATCTCTATACCATGTTAAGATTACATTTATTCACACCTGGACACCAAGTTTATAACTAATTTACAACTTTCTAAACTAAAAGGAACATATAGTATATATCTATCGCTATAATAAAACTAACATTGTAACGTTCTTGCTTAAATTATCAAGGGTTTTTAGCAAATATAGTTTAAAAAAATGTTATTAAGAAAGAGCTTTGCTTACTTTCTTTTAATCTTGGTATGATCTGGTGGAATAAAGGGATGCATTGTGACTTACGCCATAGAAGGGAGAAGATATAAAGGATTCTACGAGAAAAAGGACCGAAAACTGTTTGTCCTTGCGTTCAGCTGATGGTTCAAGACCGTTATTACACAATTTCTAAGCACCTTTAATAACATGGGAAAATAGCACATTTATGTCATATCAGTTTTGTATTATATAACAAGAAAATTTTAAGATAATATAATAATCAACGAAATCTCTAAAAGAAAACTTAATAATTACATTACATTCAATTATAATTAACTTCATATCACTATTATTATGTAATGCTAATGTAAATGTGGTGATATCAATATAATATGATGACTACAATGATCTCATTATAATAATGTATGGTAACGAATGCAGTACAACATAATTTGCAAGTGGTGACGAAATGGTATGCTAGTGCGTTGTAGTGGTGTGCCGATGTAAAAATTTATGCACCCCAAAGTGCTGCGTGCTGAGCAGGTTACACTTGTGCCAAATTTCTGCATAAAATATTTGTGCCGCTACTTGTTGAGGATGTATTGTTGGAAATACCTGTTGGCACCGTATGTAAATGTTGCGATGCATTTCAATGAACAACTAGCGTTTTTGTGTGTTTTTTGCTTTCCGACTAGTACCCAAGAAGAAAAGTATTGCAATCGACAAAAAATGTGTGAATGTATGTATGTGTGTATGTATATCTGTGAACACTATAGCGCCCAAATGGGACAATGGATTGGGCTGATTGGTATACATGTTACGGTCATAGTGATAAATAGGTTATTATTAATAATTACCGGTTATTATTAATAATAGCCAAGTGGCGAGGTTAAAGTGAAGAATTTATCACATGAACCGGCTATTATTAATAATTTCCAGCATGCTGTGGTCAATGTGATATATTTCAGTTCGATATTGCATTAAGGTGATGCTACAATATAATAGAGCCTCAGATTTGAAATTCTGTTAGTATCTACATAATCGCCACACAACGAATCTATTCACTGGGTTTTCAGTGTTGGGCCTTTAGTGACGTTAGTCCTGCCTAACTTATTTAGTTACTACTCATGACTAAAATAAGGAAGATTATCAAAACGAGACTAAAAAATGCCAATCCACACTAATTGCATGCACGAGTGTGTAACTCTTTTGGTCATGCTTATTTGCACAATTCTTAAAAGCAAAGTAAGTAATAAATTAGAAACTCGGTATATAATATTTTACCAGTGCAAACGTACGTAGTGCTTCTGCATTTTGCAACTCGTGGCAAAAAAATATTTTTATTTGTAACTTTATTATCTTTTTAATACAAAACTTTAAAAAATATTTTATATTTAATTTTGAATACAAACGTCCTTCTAGACCTCTATTTTTTGTGGTAGTACAACAATGACACCATTTATATTGTAAAAATAAAACGAAATAAAGTTTGTAACAATAGGACGTCATCTTCTTTTGTTTTTTTGTTGGTGATAAACACTTTTATAATAAATATATCTGTGAGATATTAGATATACTTAGGGTAGGTATAGGTAATGGACATACTAATGTAGGGAAGATTGAGGCAAGTTATTACCATGTTTAATCTTTTATTTATAAACTTATTGTCAAACACCAAAAGGACAAATACCGTGTTAGGAACAGAACCATACAAAAATGTTTGCATCATTTGTGCGGTGCAATTTATGTAAAAACATCTATGTAAACTAGTCTAGTTCTTGCATGTACATATTTGCATGAAAATACAATATTGAAAAAATTATTATTAAATGCGCAAAATTTCAAGATAATTAGGATTTGAGAATTTACTTAATAAATTGTAATTGTACATTTACAAAAAACTACCCACATGCATTAAATATAAAAATGGGTGTTATTGATAATAAAATGGCTTTTGAACACTCTGTATAAATTGTTCTTTTTTCTGTTTTAGTCATTGAGCCGTCCTTGGGTGTATACCAAATATTATTACCAATTATATCCAGTAGTTTCTAAAGTACAAGGGAGACAAAAAAAGCATTCTGTATTATCAATGTTTTGTATTATTCGTAATTTTGGTCATTGGGGTAGCCGTACTGATGATTTGCGTCGAGTAAATAAATATAATAGCTTACATAGTAATCAAAATAACCGAGCTAACTTCTTTAAAGACTGTATACAAAAGATCTTTTGTAAAAAGTAATATTTTTATCACTTTTACCGTGCCCGTTAGGAAATTATTAGTAATAGCCGGTCCATGTGATTATTTAAGTGTTTCTAATCACATTGACCAAATGATGCGGTTATTATTAATAATAGCCGGTAATTATTAATACAAACCACATTTATCACTTTAACCGTAACATACACATTTAGAATTACCAGCAGACGAACTGGATTATTTCTGGTGCAAATCTGACATTAAATTCATACACAACAATCATACCTTTTACATAATAATTTTCACAAAGACCTCCATCTCACAACTTCAACAGCACACAACAAAAACTATTTCTCCTATTACCATTCCCTCCATACGAGATCTCATTCAAGCATTCATTTATCATATTCCTGTATATCGAGTATTACGCGTCAGATGTAAATAAATCCGAAGACGAATACCACTCTCCGGGCTTAATATATCTCTATATGCGACGAGATGAATCTCTCGCATCTGTAGGAATACACGTACGGATCTTTGTCGGGACCCGAGTTGGACCCACCCAGGAAGTACCTCTCATTCACAGCGACACGAACCGATACTTACTATAACAACCGTAAATGTACTTTATTTCGATAATAAAAAGGACCTTACCTCCATCGCGACACAGCCGACATCACAACGACCCAAGACGGCTACGACGGACTGAGAGACAACTACAACACCATTGACAACGCACCTTGTAATATTATATCTTTCACAGAGACCGGAAGAATCCTTTTTATCCTTCGTAAGTTTGAATTTGGTATTATCAATTTCATCACTTTTCAATTTTACGTGTCAATTGTGTCGATTAGATCAAGTTACAGCTACGTAAATTACACTAGTCAACAAAATAATAAAAAAAAATGTACATTAGATGCCACTATTTTTTTCTTAGATACCATAGCCCGCTAAACTCAAAAATCGCATTAAAAATTTTTTGAATGGATACGTTTTCGAGTTATGAATTTTTCTTTTTTTGTTATTTTTTTTTGGAGGTATTTCGACTATTTGGAGCATATCTCGAGTTCGGAACATCAAATCTTGTCGTTCGGTACATCAAATTAAAGCCAATTGAATCACCAATAAATGTTATTAATATTGTTTTACAATCGCTTCAGTGATTTGAGTGCAATTGACCATAATTTGAAATTTTTTTAGTATAAATGAAAATCGAACATTCATTTAACCGCCAGGGAAAGGTAGAAATAGTAAAAATATGCTCAGTTTCTTATTTTTTACGTAGAGTTTGCCCTTTTACGAAGAGAACAAGGTATTTACGATGAAAATCTATGAAAAAATACCGAAGTTATGATCAATTATGACCAATGGGTACAAAACTACCAAAATTCGGCCTTTTCTCTATTTTGTATTTTTCGTCATTTATAGCAGTTTAAATGCATGGTAGAGGTCGGATCCATTCGGAAGACGAGTACGTCACGTGATTTGCACCAAGATGCGCATCTTTTAGTCAACGTTTCGCACTCTGTTGCAAGAGGCATCTTCAGGACGGAGAGAATGAACGTGTGTGGAAGGGTGAGGGTATTTATCGTCGCTCAAAACACGTAGTGGCATATCCCACCAAAAAATGATATTCAGATATGTCAGTACGTGTTTCGATCGACGTTATATGTACCTGGCGCAGGTGCCTGCGCAGGTAGTCAAACAACTATTGGTTGGGAGGGCGGTTTGGGGTAGCTGTGATTGGCTGTGGTGGTCGTAAAAGTGGTTTCCAGCTATGATGCAAATGCCAACCGTCATCTCGATTGAGATTGGAGGGATCTTTAAAGATTTCGATCGCTTCGCGGATTCTACGAGGATAATAACGTGATTCCCGGGAGATGATTTTTGTTTGGTCGAGAAGAATTGTTGTGTCTGTGCTCAGCAAGCGCTGAACTGGTGATCTGGCGCAGCCTTGTACAACGTTCATGTTCTGAAACCCCAAGGCTGACAGAGCGCTTTATCTCATCAATGTGGACACTGCCACAAGCACATGGGATACGGTATACACCTGGAGCTAGCAGTTGAGAAGATTTCATCCTGAGAATCTTGGTGACGTCAGTGACGAGCATGGTGAGAGGTTTCACTAGGAAATGAAGACTATTGAGCGGCGCTACCAGGGATTGAAAAAATGATGGGCAACTATATCTGGTTCCTCATAAGAAAAACAGATTTCGACAAGAATATAAGGCGAAGCAGCAATCAAACTCACTTCTAATCTCCTTTATATTGAAAACATCACATTAAAACTAAGCACAATGAATTAAACTTGTAAACAGAGAAAAAGTAGAATTTTGTTAGTTTGGTACCTATCAATCTTAAATGACCATAACTTCGCTATTTTTGCATAGATTTTAATCGTAAATACCTTGTTCTCTTCGTAAAAGTTCAAACTCTACGCAAAAAATATTAAACTAACTATATTTCCACGATTTCTACTTTTCACAGGTGATAGAGTAAATGTTCCATTTTCATTTTGGCCAAATTTTTATAATATCGTGGCCTATTGCGCTAAAACTACTGAAGCGATTGAAAAACTATATGAGTGACAATTGTTGGTGATACAATTAGCTTCAATTTTATGTGCCGGGCGACCAGATTGGACGTTCCTAACTCGAGATAAGCTCCAAATAGTCGAACTACCTCCGCAAAAAAAACAAAAAAAAAAGAAAAAATAGTAACTCGAAAACGTATCCATTAAAAATTTTTTTATGCGATTTTTGAGTTTAGAGGGCCTTAGTATACATAAAAAAATAGTCGCATCCAATGTACATTTTGACTGTTGACTAGTGTTATTTGCCGAATTGAAATAACAAACTTCAGAGACTTTGAGTGTCTTTTACATAAGTCGTTGGAAAGATGTGAACCGTACAGGTTCACAGGTGTTATGGCATCATCTGTAGCACATAAATATAACTTTCTTTTTATAGAATTTCTTTTTGTGATCGAGCGTGTCGCATACCGATTGTGAATTCACGTGTGGAACTCTACAGTTTGTATCTACCTGTCTGACGTCTTCCAGCAACCCACATCTTCGTCGCGTCGTCGACAATGGGTCCTGTTTTATCGAGGTTACCTTCACACATGAAAAAAATATTCTACGCCAAATCACACAATCGTTTCTAATTTAACGTGGACTCGGTATTTTATTTTCTAAGAATTAATCTTTCAAACGTCATTTGTATTACCTAGGTTATTTGATAAACTACCTATTTGGAGTATTAAAGCCGCATGCTCTTCCGCATGCTCTTTCTCTTGGTAGTCCTATCAATGTACTTCATAATATTTTTCCATCTTGACTTTACTATTTTGTAATTTGACTTGTGACCAGCTAGATCGGGATCTCACAGAGACACACCGTAGATCGTTCATTAAAATAAATCCTCCACAATCCCGAACAAAGCAACGTTGGCAAACAGGGCCAATTATATCTGTATTAATACATCGATTCATCAAACGGCTTCATCGGCAACGTCAAGGGGCTCGTTGGTGTAGCTCTAATGAGGCTTGAATTACATTATTTGAACGCGCGCAGTCGTGCATGCGGAATCTTCACCGTATTCGCCCGCTTGTCCTGAACCGCCCTGCCGTCCGTATACAGAGAAGGGTTGCGCCACACCGTACGCACCCCCTTTTTGCGCCGCCGGCTATACATCGCCCACCATTAACAATACAAATTAGCTATCAGTGGCCATTGTCACAACAATTGTTACTGTTTAGTCTACTGATCAGCGGCTGTTTAGTGTGTTCCGTTTTGATGAATTTGCTCATCGACAATGCACTGCGTTAAATAGGGTCGAATTGAACAGGCTTTGTATTAAGGGTGTTAACTACGTATGGATGTACGTTTTGACTAAACCATCTGACGTCACCTGTACAATATAATTCAAAGAATATAGTCATAGAGTTTGACCATATTTTGCTGAAAGAATCCACCAACTTTTCATGATTATGCAATCAAACTCAAGCTATCTATTATTCTCCTGTCAAAAGGTGATTGCGTAAAAATCTCTCGTGTGTAATAGCCAGGATTATATATAAAAACGAATGGAACAACCGTTCATTTGTCATTGATCTTAACGATGGGTCCAACGTCGCCATAATCACCGAATATTACCAGATAATCGGCGCACTTCACGGCTGTCAATCTGGTATTAAGCCGGCAGCGTGGCCGCAGCCAGCTGGCAGCCGTTAATGATTCCATTTTCTTTCGGGGTTACTCGGTGCGATAGATTAGATTTTGGGTGAATCTGGACCGTGACTGATACTTCTTAACGCATTCTTCGTTGTGAGAACGTTGCGTAGGTACGGTAGTCGGAGTTGTGAAGAATTTCAACTGACTTTCGTGAAGGGTTAATTGGTTACTCGTATGTATGAGATAGGAACAAGGAATAATTCTCTGGGTCAATGAAGGTGTTTACAATACTACTTATAATTTACAATGACTTAATATTGACAAAAAAACATAACATTATGAAAGAAAGGCTTCATAATCATAACAGCTATCTATAATTCATTTCTTATAACATTCTTTAAAAACTAAATCTACAAAAGAGCCAAATAATACGTTTTGTAAATGCCACATACTTAAATAACACACAAAGATTAGTACATAGATATAACAACAATAAAATCGTATATATACAAACCCAGTATAATATACCTGTTCTATTTGATATTATTTCATTTTGTTTTATCTTTTCTTGTTCACAGAAACCCACTGCTGTTCTACCTCCTGATAATCATAGACTGTTCTTGATATAAGCAGGTATGATATTATAATTATAATATATTCTTGTTGCCAAATGAAATTTCTTATACCAATGGTTTTTTGCCTTATGCAGCACTACGTGGTTATGTTTTTTAGCATGTGTAGCGTAGACACTAGTACGATAAAAAGAATACACATACTGATGCTTTTTATTGACAAAATTGCAATAGTTGCTGCTTTGACCTAACTTTTTGTGAGTTTTTGAAAGTGAGACCGATTGTAAAGTAATTGTAAAGGATATTGTAGTGCCATTTCCACAAATTATAGGTTATTTTCGGCACATTTTCCAAAGCATGTCAAAAAATTTTCAAAGGTGTGTGTTTGGTGGTCATTAATGCAAAGTACATGTAGATTAAATTTTAACACAAGTGTCTAAACACTTTCACTATTATTTATTTTTGTGAAGCCACAGCCACTCTGGCCCCCAACCTAACGTCAGCCATAGAATGACACCGTCATGGCATGTCACTGGCAGTGACATTTCTCAAAATCTGACAATTCGCAACACAGGCATAGCGACGAATTCTGTCGAACTCCTTTTATAAACGCAGACGTTCTGATAGGGAATGGTAGCTCAAGACCTAGTTGAATTTGGACAGAATTGCCGTAACAAATTGAAGTCATTGTATCAATGATAAAAAAGGAATAACATAGTAGCTTTTTTACAAGGCTTTAGTGCATTGTTGCAACTATACACACTGACAATTTTCACATGTATAACTAATCAACCACGCTATTTTTAGAATAATCATAATATAATAATCAACATTCATGGTTATAAAAAAAAAACAAGAAATATTTCTATCCCACAGACCGGTTTTCTATTCTTGTGTTCATGGATATTGTTTAGATTGGTTCTATCGGTCCGGTTTCCTGTTTTACAGAAACCTTAACATTTTTCTGCCTGGTTGACCTCCGAAACACATACACACAAACACACTCACACAAGCCATATTTATACATGTAGGTATAGACCAGTGTAGTATAGCCAGTATTTGATGCTGTTGATAAATACCGGTCCATATAAAGCCGCAGTCCACCAGATTTTAGTTGACACCGGTCCGTCTCGACCCCCTTTGTTCTCACCGACCCTTATATTACACCCCATAGGTAGGTCATACCTTACCAGCCTCAACTATATTTTCGTTACTTTCCTAAATGTTTCCTAACAGAAATTTTATACTACGTTTTATCATCCTTTTATCATTTTATCATCATAAGAAGACTCTGAGCAAGAAGAAAAACTAATAGTTTGGTGATACACCAAACCGTCAAACACGATATGCCTTCGGGTTATACTCCCTTTTCCTCAGATGAACGCCATCATCCTCAAACCAGACTAAACCCATTGATCACTTTATTTATCGGGGATGAACCAAAAAAGGAGCAAAACTGTTCCATTCAGTTGCAAATGTGTCCTTAACAATCTGACGGACCAGTACATGAAGAGGATCTTTCTGCACGTGGTAATTGTGTGTCATTGAATGCAATGCCAGATAAGTCTCCGTTTGAATCGGCGATCCACCATTCAATGGGCACTGAAATGAGGTTATGCAATTGAGAGAGAGATTTTGGTTCTTCGTTATACGACGAAATGTCAATCCGTTGCAGCTTGAGCAGACCAATGCCAATGGTACCTTTTCTTGATGTGTTCTTGATTATGTTTATCTGGTATATAGATGTATGCTAACTATCCCTTCATCATTTTTGCATATAAGAAAAAGAACAGTCAGTATGTGTGTTATGTTAAAGAAACTGGAATTCAAATTGTTCATCATCTACTCAGAGGGAAACATTTATTCGATACAACACGAATATCTTTGAGTGAAGTATATCACTTGTTTCTATATCCGCAGAAAGATCATTAGGTTGGTTCAAGTAAAATACAAAATTCTCAGATTAAGAATATGAATTTCTTGATGTTCCAAGTATTACGTTTTCTTGTTTTAAGTATGAAGGAACTGCTTGATAGGAATTTCGTCTGTTTTAAGCGATATGTACGTATAATTTTGGGTCAAGAAACTGTTTGTTCGTTGAAGCATGTATATTTTTCACCCAACAAAATATTGTTGTTGTTGTAAAACGAACGTCTTACTCTTCTTATATGTAGAAGAATAACATTTTCTTCGTCAGAGCAAAATATACTCAACATAAACATATTAAACTCTTAAACCGGAAGAATAACTAGCCGTTGTAATAACTATAACATATACTGAAATTCTTATTACAATAAAATATTATTTGGATAGCAAAAATATCCTCTTCCTGTTACACTATATATGCAAGAACAATTTTTCTTCATATCCAAGAATAGAGTTCTTTCTGTGTAGGCTATTCCACTACAATCTTGGTTTTCCTCATCATCCTTGTAAGTCACTCATGAACTAAAACACTTATGCATAGATGTAAACAAACAATATACGAACACTCAATATCGTCAAACTTATATAGCGGTGATATGTGGCAAAAGACGCGAGAAACTGTTAGCGCCATCTGTAAAGTAACTGCACAACTTTCTATGTATCTCTCAGAGTAAGAATCTTGGGTCAAGAAACTGTTTTTTCGTTGACTCATATATGTTTTTCGTCCAACGACATATTTTTGTTGTTGCAAGATGAACGTCTACTTTTTTATAGAAGAATAACTTTTTCTTCGTCAGAGAAAAATATACTTAACATAAACATACTAAATTCTTAAGCCGGAAGAATAACTAACCGTTGAAACAGCTATATTGAAATTCTTATTAGAATAAAATATTATTTGGATAGAAAAAAAATCCTCTTCATGCTACACTATACACGCAAGAATAATTTTTCTTGATATCCAAGAATAGAGTTCTCTCTGTGTAAAAGTTCAAAGTCCATCATCATCTAGGTGGTCTAGTTTAATCAAATTAACATTCCTGAATCGAAGCCAAGACGAAAAATTAATAATACACGTATCAAAGGTAATAATCCGAAGGACCACTCGGAGAAAATTATAGACATTGATCACTTATTGGCACGGGTTAAAAATGCAGCTAACAGCGCTATACATCGTTCCAGTGGTCCAGACATTTACTGCGCCGTTTGCCAACGAGAACGTGACCTGTGCTTGTCCGGTGGACTGTTTTTATTTGCCAATAGCTATTGCTACTGGTTATATATTGGTACGGTGATAGCGTCGACCTACGTCCACGCGAGTTTGACCGCTCGTAAGAGACATGTCGTTTGGTGCGTTTGTCTTTGATGGCAGCAAGATTCTTGCTCAAGGGATATGTCGAACGTGTTTGGAATATCTGCGCTGCACACAGGTTATCTCTCTCGACTGGGAAAAGTCTTGGAAAAGTCCACCAAGGGGGACATCTTTGTCGAATGTTTTGTATATAAGAAGGTAAACATTTGTCTTCTTATATCTTTATTAATTGTTTTATTAATGGTTGAATTATTTAGTTTCTAACAAAAATAGTCCAGTATTTTGTTGAATAGAGCTAAGTAGAGAGTAAATTATTAGTTCTATCAAAAAATGTTAAACTTAAAAGTTGATGTACTACTCTTTTGCCAATTAATGATCTCTGAAATCGTTTTTCATACTATTGTGTGCCCCATCAGACCTCGGGGTTGTGGAGAAAGAGCGACCCCTTTAACAGTCTATTCAGTGGCGAATAGTACGGGTATTATTCGTATTTGACTTCCAATTCCTAATTTATTCGGGCACACGTCCGATCTTTCGTCGATCTGTATTGACTGGCTTGCTCGTATGGAACATGTCTACCTCTCTCTCTGGTTCCTCTTACCTAATCTCTACTTATCTCCCTTCCTCTCTATCTGTCGTATATCTGCTCGGCAGGACTTATAAATATCAATAGAATTTTAAGTGCACGCAGCATTGTGCTGCGGTTATATACCTGGCTATGTAGATGTTCTTTTCTAGTCGACAATGGCCATTATGATGACTGTGTAATGACGTTATAAAAATACAAATAACAATAAATAGGAGGAAGGCACAAAAGGCCCCGCGTCCTCATGTTTTAATTGCTCCATGGTACCCAGTAACAATTGACCAGCTTAATATTGATCATTTCGATAATGCATACTGCCATTTTGGTAAGATCAGGAAAAAAATCATATATTCTTAATACCTGACACCTACCCTTATGTTCTAGTGGTGAAGGAAACCACTAGAAAGGTGACGTGAAAAAACGTAAAGTGAAGATACCTTGTAGTCGAAACTGTACGATCGATTGCCGATCGTCTTCGGTTATCTTGATCGTGTTCCTTATTGAAGGTTATATCGAATTACAGTACAAGTACCTTAAGTGCTGAAAGGTATTTATACCGGTCGATCTACATTTCAGATACTCCCGTATCAATTCCGTTTCAGATGTTTGCGTACTCGCCTTAATTGCTATATACGAGCCAGTATTTTAGACGAACCCATTCGTATTGATAACGAAACTTTTTAATTATTTATTTTCTCCTCAATTTATTTTTGTTACTTAAAAATACACCATAAAGTACATAAACAAAACAATATGTGTTTTGAAACTATAACTATATAGAATAGCACTTGTTTCTATATCCGCAGAAAGATCATTTGGTTGGTTCAAGTAAAATATACAATTCTCAGATTAAGAATATGATTTGCTTGATGTTCCAAATATTACGTTCTCTTGTTTTAAGTATGATGGAACTGCTTGAAAGGAATTACGTCTGTTTTAAGCGATACGTACGTATACTTTTGGGCCAAGAAACTGCTTGTTCGTTCAAGAATGTATATTTTTCACCCAACAAAATATTGTTGTTGTTGTAAAACGAACGTCTTACTCTTTTTATATGTAGAAGAATAACATTTTCTTCGTCAGGGCAAAATATACTCAACATAAACATATTAAACTCTTAAACCGTAAGAATAACTGTCCATTGAAATAACTACATAATATATTGAAATTCTTATTATAATAAAATATTATTTGAATAGCAAAAATATCCTCTTCAAGGTACGCCATATACCCAAGAACAATTTTTCTTGATATCCAAGATTAGAGTTCTTTCTGTGTAGGCTATTCCACTACAATCCTGGTTTTCCTCATAATCCTTGTAAGTCACCCATGAAATAAAGCACTTATGCATAGATGTAAACAAACAATATACGAACACACAATATCGTCAAACTTATATATAGCGGTAATATGTTGCAAAAGACGCGAGAAACTTTTAGCGCCATCTGTTAAGTAATAGCACAACTTTCTATGTATCTCTCAGAGTAAGAATCTTGGATCAAGGAACTGTTTTTTTGTTGAAACATATATAAGTTTTTCTTCGTTAGAGAAAAATATACTTAACATAAACATACTAAATTCTTAAATCGTAAGAATAACTAACCGTTGAAACAACAAACATCAATTAAATCACAGCCTATGACAAGAAAGAAAATCACAAAGAAAGACTTACATTACAACCCCTTAAACCTCGCGAACCTTCCTTACTACCCCCATAATCGTTGACCACTGGACTTCTTGGTTACAATAATAATTCGATCTGAACGATTGACGGTAATGGGCTCACCCTTGGCCCTAGCACGACGATTTATACACCCCGGCAATCTGTTGCTCCCCGTGGCCGCTATCGGTTTTTCTATACGCGGGAACGGCACTTCTTGAAAGCGTTTTGGGGTTGAAGTGGCGAGGACAAAAGGGCGAGAGATGACTATCACACGTCATCAACTGACAACGTAGCAATGGTCACTAGTCTCGTTGTTTGGACACTTCAGGTCACCCCCGATCGCCCGAAGACCATACACCCACACCCTATCGATCACAGTTAATAGGGCAGTTGCGGTCACTCGAAATACCCTAATTTATAAGTTAGCGATTTAGTTACATCTGTTCACTGCGGTCACCACTTCACACAATGCTTGTTTTCAGTGTGGTTTCGCACATTAATCACTCATTTAGTATTTAAAATGTCATATATAGGAATTTCGATAAAACTTAAGGTCGATTTATAGTAACACTTAACCGTAACCGTAACACTTAACCTTAACGTAAACTATTACGGTTACGACCGACACTAAATCGGGCTTTACAGTACAGTAATCTTTTTATTGATGGTGATAAACAGCTTAAAAATATTTTGGAAGTAAAATACTAGACTCTACTTCATATAAATCTGTTGGAATATCGATATTGCTTACCTGGGATACCTGGGTGGACCTTTTTTATGGATTATTGGGCCAAAACGTCGCGTTTGGTAAAGTCTACGTTACTGGCTCGAGACGCAGTGACGGGAGAATGAGTTTTGTGCCCCCCGGGGTGTTTTTGATGCGCTCACATGTACGAAGACGCGCATCGCGGGTTAAAATAAAGAGAAAGAAGACCTGAAGAGACTGAAGAAGAGGAGTGGACGGTTAGGCATGAAGACGCCTGCCGTTTGTTGGTCTTTGGCTAAAAACCTGTTAAGCGCCCTGTTAACCTGAGGCATCATTAATAATTTACCTAAAATTACCCGCTGACAGCTCCCTCTACCTTCGCCATATCTCATATATTGGCACACGCAGAAAAAGAAATAATGTTTTACTGAAATCACTGCGGTTCCATCCAAATAAATTACTTGTTTGCCATAGCGGCAAATAAATATTTACTCAGAGTGAGAATAAAGCGATATTTCTGAAGGGATGTATTACACAGGGCAACCAAAAGTTTTTTCCTGCGGCGTTAGTTTGTGTAACCAATCTTGATAGATTATTTTTGGTAGACTTTTTGATAGACTATGATTACGACGAGTACACGTCGTAATCATGAGAACTGGAGTCAATTCAAACAAACTACTTGTTTGAATTGACTCCAGTTCTCATGATAAACGATGCAATCAAAAGTATAGTATAAGTTAAATTATTTTAAATTAATCTTCAATAAAAAATATTTTTGCGTTTCATGTAGCTAGCAAGTCTTTATTTATCAAAACCAATCTTTGAACTACAACTTGCTGCTGCTTTTTTATTGGGTCAGCAAAATGGACCCTGTTTTCTTTGTCTGTGGGACAGTTGTGCAAAAAATGAACATTGGGATAGGAAAAGCTGACTGTCGAGAATAAATATGACCGTAGGAAAAGCTAACATCGTTCATGAACCATTGATAAGTCGAGAACAAATAATTTTTCCACCATTACGTATTAAATTTGGGCCTATTAAACAGTTTCTGGACGTTTTATATAAGAATGATGTTTGTTCCAAATATATTTGTTAATCATTTCCTGGCCTCAAAACAGGAAAATTAGAAGCTGGTATCTTTGATGGACCACAAATCACATGACTTAGGTTGAACTGGAAGCATGGACAAGCTTTTTATCAGTTATGGAACAATTTTTGGGAAATCGCCAAGGTGAACAATATTAACAATACAAATCGTTGACAAAATGCTTCAAAATTTAAAAAAACCTAATATGAGTACCAAGTTACATTATTTTTATAGTCATTTAGATAAATTTCTTGACAATCTGAGTGATAACAATGAAGAACAAGAGCAACGGTTTCAGCAGTATATCAAGATAACGGAGGAAAGATCTGAAGGCCGATGGTATTGCCATATAATGGCAGACTACTGCTGGGCCTTAGAAAGAGACTGTCCTGAACAAAAATTCGATAGAAAAACACACACAAAACGTTTTCTTAATTATAATTTGGGGTTTTTAATTCTTTTATAGTTAATTTAAGAATTGTATAATATGCCTCATGCTTTCGAATGGCAAAAACAATTCAAATTACGTTGAATGGACAGGTTAATTTGAAATCTTTGAATAAAAGTTTTTAAATATATTGTGCACTTTAGTTAATGTTATTTAAAATTTGAATAGATTACCTTTATCTTAAAAAGTGGAGTCAATTTAACAAATATTTTGTTATTTTCACATTTAGTAGGTCAGAATTACCTAAAATTTACTAATAAATCTCATGCCGCAAAATGTTTCATATTTTTAGAAAAACTGTGGTCGAAAAAAAAGCAGTTTTTAGTGGTACTATAAAAACCGAATAAAAATACCCATACGGTAATTTTTCTTTTACATGTAAACTGATGATTAGGTACAAGTGTTGTAAAAGTTACGGGCTGAGAACTCTCCCCTTGGCGGACAAGGACAGACAGGACTGCAATGGGGTCTGAACACAACACGCTATTGAAGTTTGGGCAATCCATCATCGGATTCGATACATCAGCGCCGCT
Source organism: Aphodius granarius (assembly GCA_963971325.1). NCBI lineage: Eukaryota > Metazoa > Arthropoda > Insecta > Coleoptera > Scarabaeidae > Aphodius > Aphodius granarius. The sequence goes on from OZ020225.1 coordinate 3,638,622, forward strand.
TTGTAGAATGTTCGCAAGAGGCCCCAGGACACGATCATCCGACGCAACGGTTGACTCGGACACCTCAAGAATTCCTAACGATATCATAATCCTGACACGATATTGATGCCTCGATGGCCATCCGAACCCTTCGCTCCACACGTGACATGGCTCTCCCGTGACGTCGATGGACGACCAGGACGTGCATCCTTTAGAAGCAGAATATCGCATTTTTAAGAGAGGTGGAATGCGTTTTTAACCTTTTTATATTGCGATTAAGTCTTTGCCTAAACTAGCTAATACTAAATTGTCAGAGTGCAGAATATACTGAATGCAGACGAGAAAAATAAAGATTGGATTGAAATATCACTTCGGTCCTTATAGAACCAAGTTGAGAAGTTTGCCAGAACATATTTCATCTGTCCCAAGGTGCGGAGCGAGCGAGAGCGAGAACGCAAGAAATAAACGAACTGCGAACAGGACCCGAAGTCCGATCCTTGTACGAAAACAGGCGAGATGAAATTATAAAACAATTTGCGTTGCGTGGCCGTAATTTACAGCTTACGAGGGTCTCTCCTCGTTCTGGGACGACGACAAATCTATTTTATTTCTTGCTGAAGGAGAACACGGCGGCGGTGAGGCAGTCGCGATCATCTATCCGTGAAATATAATGTCATGTGTACGCGGCTGGTCCACAGATAAGTGTTTGGGCCGATGTGTTCTGTCGCCAGGAGTGCCCGTTAAGGATAATTGATGGCGGAATTATCCAGTGGACGCGTATGCTAATTACCGCTGGCCCTTGTAAGGCACGCACGCAACACGGGACGTCCCGATTATGCGTAATTTGGTAGTGTACGATTGCATCTTCGATCTGATTCTAGACGTCCGTGGATTCAGATGGAATGCGAGGTTGAGTTTTCTTTATGATTAGATCTGTTGTCCAGTACTGGCTGCTAACAGTATAGTTTGACCAATCAGCAGCGCTGCTTTACCAGTTGGCGAGTGAGTTTAGCAGCAGCCAGCCCACCAGCGCTTGTTTAACTTTTACAGCAACCAGCATGAATGTTAACTCAGGAAATTATGTCGCCGGCCGAAAAGTTATGCTGCAACTTTGATTGGAATGCAAAATGTGGGGTGGTCACACCACGCTGCTTGCTGTAGATTATTAGCCGCTGTTAACCAGCATAGTGTGACCACTCAGCAGCCGCTATTTCTGCATGCCAGCGAATGGTTATGGCTGTTGCTTGTAAAGTTGAACATGTTGAACTTTCATTAGCCGCTATTTAAAACTTGCGCTGCTGGCTCAGGACAAATGTGGGTTGTAGAAAAACCAACCATCGATTATAATAAATAATTTAAAGCAGCAAATCATTACTTATGTTAAATGTATAACTGATAATATAAAATTATAAATATGTGATTTATGATTTTTATTTTAAATAATATATTCAAATATTTCTTCAAAATTGAGTAACTTGGATTATTCTTGTTTATGCATTTTATACATACAATGCGAATATTATATAATGTTTATAAGTTGCTGTGACGTGTTAAGCTTTATTTGATCGGATTTTAATTATATCAATTGTATGTTAAATTGTATAATTTGTATTATAATTGTATATTATATTTTAATTAATAAATTGGACGGAAAGCTGATTGAATTACTTTTGTGTTTGAAGGTAATATAAATAAAACAATAAATATAAAGTAGAAACTAAATTATGGATGAGAGCAGTCTCTTTTAAACAATTTGTTATTTAGAAATATACTGCGAAACAATTGAAGACCTGAAAAAGATTTTGAAAATATATAATTTAATTCATAATAATTGGAATAAAATTTTGTAAATAACTTATAAAATTTTGTAAATAACTTTAAATACTTCTAAAATATAGAATTATAGATGTTTCAAACCAAGAAGAGCACAGTTGTGTATGCAACCAAATATACACGTGTCAATTATAAACCATACACTGTGTATAATCGGTTGCATATGTCACTGTGCTCTTCTCAGCTTAAAACTACTCTACTTACTTTTATTGTCATCGTGGCCTTGCTTATGTTATTTACACTCGTGTAGAGTGCTTTCAAAAATTAACAAAGAAAATCTGGTGTGTAATTAAGCGCCGATCGATAATTATTTATCGAAAAGTGTCGATTTAATCATAAATTCAGTTGATTTCGAGCAACTTACAGCCTGTGAGCAATGTAACAGTCAGTGTCCATCCACAAGCAATGCATTCGTTATATATTACCAAAATCAAATCACAAATAAAATGTTAAAATAACTTTCCTCTAATGTAAATAGTCTTTCAAAAATTGATAGTTTTTGTGTGTGTACGTGGCTTGTTCGACTCTAGCCCGAAAACCGGTTTACGAGGCAGCACATGTATAGAAAAATCACGTACCTAGCTGCTAAATTTCAACGTTCGCCTTAGTGCTGGTGTTACATATAATATGTACGTTTTAAATTGCGAGAGTGCTTAAATTATAGTGTCGCGAAACGTGTGTATTGTGTTTATAGACAAAACACAATATAATCGTAGTGTTTTCACAGTTTACTGTTAAATTTTGCAGTTGAAATTCAGCAATAATAGGTTAAATTTTATTAAGTTTTACTCGTTCTTCGGCATGAAACTGATGAATGACATTATCTGCAGGATCTGCAAGGATTTTAGTGCTCTCCATGACATGGTGGTAACACTAAACACCAACCGATCTTGGCAGTAAAATCCTACAGGTCGAGTTTTGTTTATTCACCTGCTTCTTCGTAAAACTTGCGTAAAATGTCACCTGATGTGATTACCAAAGAACGATCGATTACCACACTTTATTCATTCATTTTTCTACCAGACCTGTGAAAATATTGCGTATTATATCTTGCTAATGAAAGAAGTGAATAGTGAGGAGAGGCTTCCAGACTAACAAGGTAGGATTTTACGTTTTAATATTCATGCCGATTCCGTAAGGAGTTGTAATTGTGAGGAATAATTCGCGACATAATTTCTTGAGTTAACATTCATGCTGGTAAAACTGCGTCTGCTGAGTGGTCACTGTTAGCAGCCAGTAGCAAGTAGTACGCTAGTAAAAATTCCTTTGGATTTATAGCACTGCGCATTCTTGGAAATAACTCCAAACTTCTGCTTGGCGGTGTTCGCTTCTCTTTGTCTCTGCAGGGCATCGAGCGTTCAGACAAACAATACACCTAGATAAATGTCACCGTGTATAATATACGGCCGTATCAAAATATGTTTGCACCGGGCCGCTACGGCCCAAACCTGATGCGAGCCCAATCCAGCCGCGACCTAACAGTGAAACTGGGGGCCGCCGAACACAATACCACATTGTGTGCCAGACAGAAACGTAAAAAATCTTTGAAAGTAGTATCACTCTATGTTTTTTTTTTCGTTCGGTGTTTTGTTGTTGTTACCATTTCCAGACTGGCGGACGTCAGGGATTCGGCTTTTTATGTCACTCTTTGATATCAATGATCAAAAGCCTCACACACACGCAACATTTTGATCGATAAGCACGCATTTTTGTTGGATTTCTAAGCTGTGAAATGAACAGCGTAGAAACTATTTTATAAAACACCCTGTAAAGTAAAAAAAACTGGCGATCTGTGGAATCGGTTTGTAATTTAATTAAAGCATTTGCAATTCTCAGAAATCCGGTCTGTGGTTTCGTCAGGCACGCGACATATAATTTGATACTTTACCCGGCCGGGCGTACCTAAAAAAAGCTGGCCCCTAAACTCTGACAGAGAGACCGAAAGCCCTGAGGAATGCGAACAGGAAATTACGGAATCATGTAAATTAAAGTCTCATCTTACCTTGCGCACAATGCACGCTCACCCCAAAGTATATGCGGTAACTATTCCGCCCTGTGTATGCGGAAAAAGCGGCAAATTTGGCACGTAAACGTCCATTCAAATTTAAATTTTATCCATGGGTGGATGAAAGAAAAAACCGCACGTGCGTCTATTTCCGCATTTTGTACAATAATATTGCGAGGGGCGAAAATATCGTTTTGTTGGTAAAAGTACTTTCCGTTTTACCTGAATGGGAATGTATCCGATTCTAGATTGATCCTCCCTTGACACCTTTCTATTGAATTCATGTGAAATTTAATAGTTTTTGATGTGGTATGTATAATATGTTTGTACTAATGTGCATTTAACGGTAATTATAGTCAACAATCAAAATGTACATTGGATGCGACTATTTTTTTTATATATACTAAGGCCCTCTAAACACAAAAATCGCATAAAAAAATTTTTAATGGATACGTTTTCGAGTTACAATTTTTTTTTCTTTTTTTTTTTTTGTTTTTTTGCGGAGGTAGTTCGACTATTTGGAGCTTATCTCGAGTTAGGAACGTCCAATCTGGTCGCCCGACACATAAAATTGAAGCTAATTGTATCACCAACAATTGTCACTCATATAGTTTTTCAATCGCTTCAGTAGTTTTAGCGCAATAGGCCACGATATTATAAAAATTTGGCCAAAATGAAAATGGAACATTTACTCTATCACCTGTGAAAAGTAGAAATCGTGGAAATATAGTTAGTTTAATATTTTTTGGGTAGAGTTTGAACTTTTGCGAAGAGAACAAGGTATTTACGATTAAAATCAATGCAAACATAGCGAAGTTATGGTCATTTAAGATTGATAGGTACCAAACTACCAGAATTCTACTTTTTCTCTGTTTACACGTTTAATTCATTGTGCTTAGTTTTAATGTGATGTTTTCAATATAAAGGAGATTAGAAGTGAGTTTGATTGCTGCTTCGCCTTATATTCTTGTCGAAATCTGTTTTTCTTATGAGGAACCAGATATAGTTGCCCATCATTTTTTCAATCCAAAATCCCTGGTAGCGCCGCTCGATAGTCTTCATTTCCTAGTGAAACCTCTCACCATGCTCGTCACTGACGTCACCAAGATTCTCAGGATGAAATCTTCTCAACTGCTAGCTCCAGGTGTATACCGTATCCCATGTGCTTGTGGCAGTGTCTACATTGATGAGATAAAGCGCTCTGTCAGCGTTGGGGTTTCAGAACATGAACGTTGTACAAGGCTGCGCCAGATCACCAGTTCAGCGCTTGCTGAGCACAGACACAACAATTCTTCTCGACCAAACAAAAATCATCTCCCGGGAATCACGTTATTATCCTCGTAGAATCCGTGAAGCGATCGAAATCTTTAAAGATCCCTCCAATCTCAATCGAGATGACGGTTGGCATTTGCATCATAGCTGGAAACCACTTTTACGAGCACCACAACCAATCACAGCTACCCCAAACCGCCCTCCCAACCAATAGTTGTTTGACTACCTGCGCCAGGTACATATAACGTCGATCGAAACACGTACTGACATATCTGAATATCATTTTTTGGTGAGATATGCCACTACGTGTTTTGAGCGACGATAAATACCCTCACCCTTCCACACACGTTCATTCTCTCCGTCCTGAAGATGCCTCTTGCAACAGAGTGCAAAACGTTGACTAAAAGATGCGCATCTTGGTGCGAATCACGTGACGTACTCGTCTTCCGAATGGATCCGACCTCTACCATGCATTTAAACTGCTATAAATGACGAAAAATACAAAATAGAGAAAAGGCCGAATTTTGATAGTTTGGTACCCATTGGTCATAATTGATCATAACTTCGGTATTTTTTCATAGATTTTCATCGTAAATACCTTGTTCTCTTCGGAAAAGGGCAAACTCTACGTAAAAAATAAGAAACTGAGCATATTTTTACTATTTCTACCTTTCCCTGGCGGTTAAATGAATGTTCGATTTTCATTTATACTAAAAAAAATCAAATTATGGTCAATTGCACTGAAACCACTGAAGCGATTGTAAAACAATATTAATAACATTTATTGGTGATTCAATTGGCTTTAATTTGATGTACCGAACGACAAGATTTGATGTTTCGAACTCGAGATATACTCCAAATAGTCGAACTACCTCCAAAAAAATTAACAAAAAAAAGAAAAATTCATAACTCGAAAACGTATCCATTCAAAAAAATTTTAATGCGATTTTTGAGTTTAGCGGGCCCTGGTATCTAATAAAAAATTGTGGCATCTAATGTACATTTTTTTTTATTATTTTGTTGACTAGTGATAGATAATTAATCACGGACATGTGTACATATGTTCTTTTTTAATTGGTATTAAAATGTCTAAACACTTTTGGCCCTCTGTCCTAAAAATAACTTGCTGGTAACGCATTTACCGAAATAGTAACACTTCTTACATTAATAAACACCAAATAAAAACCATATCTCATGTTGGTATATGCAGGAACATACCACTTTTTCAAGCAAGACTCTTGTTAGATATGATTAACACTTTGTAATATGCATAATTAGGTAAATCTGAATATCTACTTCTCGTAATAAACGTGGTAACAGAAAGAAATGTGTCATGATGTATAATTATCGCATACGGAATTGTTGGCATTAGATAGGTACACATTTAAAATTCAAATTAGTCGCCGTTGACATGTTCACGTGTAAGGAATTTGCGACTAAATTGAATACAGTACTTTATGTTGTCATTCAGAATTCCGTCGTTCATTTTAACTCATAAACTCAACTCGATAAAAACACTTTCAAAATGCTAATTATGCTTGGTGTGTAAGAAATACTTGTGATTCCAACCAAACAAATTAATTGTTTGCTATAGCCTTATAAATATCGAGTTTTACTAAAACCGATAACAATTCGATGTGTGTAAGAATTTGATAAACAAAGGAATGAAATAAAGGACAATTTGGGTAACATAGGTGATATGGGTAAATCCACCCCTCACTCCTGGTGCGTTTAGGGTGAGAGCGAGCTTGGTAGCGTGTAATTGCAATCTGCGGACGGACCGCGCAGCTGCGGTTGTCATTTGTTTCCGAAACACCCATTTCAACGTTTTATTGAGGAATTATTTCCTTTTAACGCGCTTTTGCGTCCGCTCCCCGTCAATTTTATATAGGCACTGCATGCGGGGATGCTTCTAGTTTCGCATTCGTTAAATTTGAAAATTCAGTCACTGTTAGTCGATTTTTACAACTATGTTACTTACAACTATGTTATTTACAACCAAGATGTTGATTTTCAACACTATTTTTACCTTAAAATAAAAGCTGTCCCATGCAAGATTATGCAAGATTTTAATTAGATTGAAAACAATATGGAGGCGAATCTAGAAGGTATGCAATATTTAAACTAACATGTATTTTTAGAAACGTTCTATAAGATTTTAAAATAATGTATTATCTATGAAGTGCAGTACACAAAATTATGTAAATTTATGTAATGTTTTGTCAAATAGTCCAAAATGGCCCTCTGGAGTTTTTACTCCATATTATAGCTCTATTGTTATATTATTTGTGCACATAAATAATTTTTGCAGAAATTTGCAGATAGTAACGAAAGTATATGTTTTTAGAGCGGGTTACATCTATCTGTACAAAACTCGTATTAGAAAGAAAACTCAGTTTTAATGGGAAATATCATATTTAGTAGCATTAAATATTAAATTACTACTAATATTGAGTTTTAAACAAACATAAACGCTCTCCTATTCATACTGTTTATCATGTAAGATAATGTCTTCGCCAGTAACATCAACAGATGTGTCCAGCAAAAGACTGTTAACATTTTCATCAAATGCGTTGTCCTTATAAGAGCGAGTAACTGTGAGTGTTGCTTTTAAAATTGAAGATATTGAAGAGTCAGAAGTATATATGTTACGGTTAAAGTGATAAATGTGGTTTGTATTAATAATTACCGGCTATTATTAATAATAACCGCATCATTTGGTCGATGTGATTAGAAACACTTAAATAATCACATGGACCGGCTATTATTAATAATTTCCTAACGGGCACGGTAAAAGTGATAAAAATGTTACTTTTTACAAAAGATCTTTTGTATACAGTCTTCAAAGAAGTTAGCTCAGTTATTTTGATTACTATGTAAGCTATTATATTTATTTACTCGACGCAAATCATCAGTACGGCTACCCCAATGACCAAAATTACGAATAATACAAAAACATTGATAATACAGAATGCTTTTTTTGTCTCCCTGGTACTTTAGAAACTACTGGATATAATTGGTAATGATATTTGGTATACACCCAAGGACGGCTCAAAGACGAAAACATAAAAAAGAACAGTTTATACAGAGTGTTCAAAAAAGTTAACCATTTTATTATCAATAACACCCATTTTTATATTTAATGCATGTGGGTAGTTTTTTGTAAATGTACAATTACAATTTATTAAGTAAATTCTCAAATCCTAATTATCTTGAAATGTTTCGCATTTAATAATAATTTTTTCAATATTGTATTTTCATGCAAATATGTACATGCAAGAACTAGACTAGTTTACATAGATGTTTTTACATAAATTGCACCGCACAAATGATGCAAACATTTTTGTATGGTTCTGTTCCTAACACGGTATTTTTACTTTCGGTGTTTGACAATAATTTTATAAATAAAATATTAAACATGGTAACAACTTGCCTCAATCTTCCCTACATTAGTATCTCCATTACCTATACCTACCTTAAGTATATCTAATATCTCACAGATATATTTATAATAAAAGTGTTTATCACCAACAAAAAATACAAAAAAAAACAAAAGAAGATGACGTCCTATTGTTACAAACTTTATTTCGTTTTATTTTGACAATATAAATGGTGTCATTGTTGTACTACCATAAAAAATAAAGGTCTAGAAGGACTTTTGTATTTAAAATTAAATAAAAAACATTTTTTAAAGTTTTGTATTAAAAAGATAATAAAGTTATAAATAAAAATATTTTTTTTCCACGAATTGCAAAATGCAGAAGCACTACGTACGTTTGCACTGGTAAAATAATACAAACCGAGTTTTTAATTAATTACTTACTTTGCTTTTAAGAATTGCGCAAATAAGCATGACCCAAAGAGTTACACACTCGTGCATGCAATTAGTGTGGATTGGCATTTTTTTGTCTCGTTTTGATAATCTTCCTTATTTTAGTCATGAGTAGTAACTAAATAAGTTAGTCAGGACTAACGTCACTAAAGGCCCAACACTGAAAACCCAGTGAATAGATTCGTTGTGTGGCGATTATGTAGATACTAACAGAATTTAAAATCTGAGGCTCTATTATATTGTAGCATCACCTTAATGCAATATCGAACTGAAATATATCACATTGACCACAGCATGCTGGAAATTATTAATAATAGCCGGTTCATGTGATAAATTCTTCACTTTAACCTCCCCACTTGGCTATTATTAATAATAACCGGTAATTATTAATAATAACCTATTTATCACTATGACCGTAACATATATATAAAAGAGTATTTATTCTATTTTTTTGCAGTTTTTGTCCAACGACATCGTTTCTTGGGACAAAAATGGTTTTAATGAGCCATGACAGTCAGACAGTAATTTTTTTTGAAAGCCTGCTATTAAAATTGTTAATTTTTAGTTTTATTTCCGCTTTTTCGTCCGCTGATTTTTTGGCGCTTATACTGTTTCCTTTCTACCATCCAACTCAATAAAATATTATACTACATTTACAAGAAACGCGGTGCTATTTTCCATACCAAAAAGTTGTTCTGTTGTCTAGTGCTGCATTTTTACTAACACTAAACTGTCTTTGTTTTTCACTAACTTTAAAACGAAACAGTATAAAAAGTAAAAGAAGAATATGTATCGTTCTAAACAGCGTTTAACGATACAAGTGAACGATTTAAGTGAATAAGTGCGGCTAGTTGTAGTAAATTATGCCATGTCCAATAAGAATTTACCCCCCGCCGGCCAGGTAGCTCTGAGTACACGGTCGCACGAGCTAATTATACATTTCGCGGTGGCAGTGGTTATAATTTGACACGTTCCAGAAGTGCCAACTTAATGACACCGGCACGCAAAAATCTGGACGCATTTGCATAAGCCGCCTAGCGGCGCCCGCTCGAACCCGTTCCCGTTACCGTTTCGCTCATCGGATAAAATCCCCCATCCACTGCCCCCCTCTCTCACGTTGATACTTCTACGATGTATTTTTGTTTTTTCTTTTGTCATTTTCTATGTCGACTTTGATCCGTTTCGTCCGGATTCTGTTCGGCGAAAATCCGACAGACCGAGGATTACCGAGTACCGAGTCGGTTAAACAGTTTTTGAATTTCCTGGTTGGAAGTCGTTCTAGCCGGATATTGAAACTATCCTAATCCAAAATCGCTCTGCGACTGCAGAAATCTGCACGGGGTTTATTTATTCTTCAATTATTGGTGAGCAGATTGTACGCGAATGCGGTGTAGTCCATTTCTGGCATGGCAATTCATAATTTTGCTATAACAGCGGTTCCCAACCTTCTTGACTCATATATATATATATATATATATATATATATATACATACACACAAAGCGAGTTAGATATTAGCAATTACCCACCAAAAAATATTTTGAGCAATCAATGAACAACAATGAGTGATCAACAATGATTACACTGAGGAACATTTGATTTTGCGGCATGAAACTTATTAGAAAATTTTAGGTAATTCTTGTCAAATTGACTCACTTTTTGAGATAATCCATTCATATTTTAAATAATGTTCGGCGAAAATCCGACAGACCGAGGATTACCGAGTACCGAGTCGGTTAAACAGTTTTTGAATTTCCTGGTTGGAAGTCGTTCTAGCCGGATATTGAAACTATCCTAATCCAAAATCGCTCTGCGACTGCAGAAATCTGCACGGGGTTTATTTATTCTTCAATTATTGGTGAGCAGATTGTACGCGAATGCGGTGTAGTCCATTTCTGGCATGGCAATTCATAATTTTGCTATAACAGCGGTTCCCAACCTTCTTGACTCATATATATATATATATATATATATATATATATATATATATATATATATATATATATATATATATATATATATATATATATATATATATATATATATATATATATATATATATATATATATATATATATACATACACACAAAGCGAGTTAGATATTAGCAATTACCCACCAAAAAATATTTTGAGCAATCAATGAACAACAATGAGTGATCAACAATGATTACACTGAGGAACATTTGATTTTGCGGCATGAAACTTATTAGAAAATTTTAGGTAATTCTTGTCAAATTGACTCACTTTTTGAGATAATCCATTCATATTTTAAATAATGTTCGGCGAAAATCCGACAGACCGAGGATTACCGAGTACCGAGTCGGTTAAACAGTTTTTGAATTTCCTGGTTGGAAGTCGTTCTAGCCGGATATTGAAACTATCCTAATCCAAAATCGCTCTGCGACTGCAGAAATCTGCACGGGGTTTATTTATTCTTCAATTATTGGTGAGCAGATTGTACGCGAATGCGGTGTAGTCCATTTCTGGCATGGCAATTCATAATTTTGCTATAACAGCGGTTCCCAACCTTCTTGACTCATATATATATATATATATATATATATATATATATATATATATATATATATATATATATATATATATATATATATATATATATATATATATATATATATATATATATATATATATATATATATATATATATATATATATACATACACACAAAGCGAGTTAGATATTAGCAATTACCCACCAAAAAATATTTTGAGCAATCAATGAACAACAATGAGTGATCAACAATGATTACACTGAGGAACATTTGATTTTGCGGCATGAAACTTATTAGAAAATTTTAGGTAATTCTTGTCAAATTGACTCACTTTTTGAGATAATCCATTCATATTTTAAATAATGTTCGGCGAAAATCCGACAGACCGAGGATTACCGAGTACCGAGTCGGTTAAACAGTTTTTGAATTTCCTGGTTGGAAGTCGTTCTAGCCGGATATTGAAACTATCCTAATCCAAAATCGCTCTGCGACTGCAGAAATCTGCACGGGGTTTATTTATTCTTCAATTATTGGTGAGCAGATTGTACGCGAATGCGGTGTAGTCCATTTCTGGCATGGCAATTCATAATTTTGCTATAACAGCGGTTCCCAACCTTCTTGACTCATATATATATATATATATATATATATATATATATATATATATATATATATATATATATATATATATATATATATATATATATATATAGGAAAAAAGGTATTGTTTGCGGTGAAATCTAAATATAAATATAGTAAAAAGGATTATCTTTTTTTTTTGGGCATAACCGCTATCTTTAATGCAACCGTAGACACGTGTTTCGGACTTATTAGTCCTCGTCAGTACGGTATAGCCAAAGAGAAAGGATGGAAACTCAATGGAGAACTCAACAAAAGGGACCTTAATCAGGGAGACCAACGTCACCATTTGGAGCTTCAGTCACGACATCCTCGGATTTGAGGACAAGAAGTAACGTCGCGCCGAGGCAACAAGTACACCCCGAGGTACAACCTTAGCCCTGGTACAATATAAAGGAAAAAAGGTATTGTTTGCGGTGAAATCTAAATATAAATATAGTAAAAAGGATTATCTTTTTTTTTTGGGCATAACCGCTATCTTTAATGCAACCGTAGACACGTGTTTCGGACTTATTAGTCCTCGTCAGTACAGTATAGCCAAAGAGAAAGGATGGAAACTCAATGGAGAACTCAACAAAAGGGACCTTAATCAGGGAGACCAACGTCACCATTTGGAGCTTCAGTCACGACATCCTCGGATTTGAGGACAAGAAGTAACGTCGCGACGAGGACTAATAAGTCCGAAACACGTGTCTACGGTTGCATTAAAGATAGCGGTTATGCCCAAAAAAAAAAGATAATCCTTTTTACTATATTTATATTTAGATTTCACCGCAAACAATACCTTTTTTCCTTTATATTGTACCAGGGCTAAGGTTGTACCTCGGGGTGTACTTGTTGCCTCGGCGCGACGTTACTTCTTGTCCTCAAATCCGAGGATGTCGTGACTGAAGCTCCAAATGGTGACGTTGGTCTCCCTGATTAAGGTCCCTTTTGTTGAGTTCTCCATTGAGTTTCCATCCTTTCTCTTTGGCTATACCGTACTGACGAGGACTAATAAGTCCGAAACACGTGTCTACGGTTGCATTAAAGATAGCGGTTATGCCCAAAAAAAAAAGATAATCCTTTTTACTATATTTATATTTAGATTTCACCGCAAACAATACCTTTTTTCCTTTATATTGTACCAGGGCTAAGGTTGTACCTCGGGGTGTACTTGTTGCCTCGGCGCGACGTTACTTCTTGTCCTCAAATCCGAGGATGTCGTGACTGAAGCTCCAAATGGTGACGTTGGTCTCCCTGATTAAGGTCCCTTTTGTTGAGTTCTCCATTGAGTTTCCATCCTTTCTCTTTGGCTATACCGTACTGACGAGGACTAATAAGTCCGAAACACGTGTCTACGGTTGCATTAAAGATAGCGGTTATGCCCAAAAAAAAAAGATAATCCTTTTTACTATATTTATATTTAGATTTCACCGCAAACAATACCTTTTTTCCTTTATATTGTACCAGGGCTAAGGTTGTACCTCGGGGTGTACTTGTTGCCTCGGCGCGACGTTACTTCTTGTCCTCAAATCCGAGGATGTCGTGACTGAAGCTCCAAATGGTGACGTTGGTCTCCCTGATTAAGGTCCCTTTTGTTGAGTTCTCCATTGAGTTTCCATCCTTTCTCTTTGGCTATACCGTACTGACGAGGACTAATAAGTCCGAAACACGTGTCTACGGTTGCATTAAAGATAGCGGTTATGCCCAAAAAAAAAAAGATAATCCTTTTTACTATATTTATATTTAGATTTCACCGCAAACAATACCTTTTTTCCTTTATATTGTACCAGGGCTAAGGTTGTACCTCGGGGTGTACTTGTTGCCTCGGCGCGACGTTACTTCTTGTCCTCAAATCCGAGGATGTCGTGACTGAAGCTCCAAATGGTGACGTTGGTCTCCCTGATTAAGGTCCCTTTTGTTGAGTTCTCCATTGAGTTTCCATCCTTTCTCTTTGGCTATACCGTACTGACGAGGACTAATAAGTCCGAAACACGTGTCTACGGTTGCATTAAAGATAGCGGTTATGCCCAAAAAAAAAAGATAATCCTTTTTACTATATTTATATTTAGATTTCACCGCAAACAATACCTTTTTTCCTTTATATTGTACCAGGGCTAAGGTTGTACCTCGGGGTGTACTTGTTGCCTCGGCGCGACGTTACTTCTTGTCCTCAAATCCGAGGATGTCGTGACTGAAGCTCCAAATGGTGACGTTGGTCTCCCTGATTAAGGTCCCTTTTGTTGAGTTCTCCATTGAGTTTCCATCCTTTCTCTTTGGCTATACCGTACTGACGAGGACTAATAAGTCCGAAACACGTGTCTACGGTTGCATTAAAGATAGCGGTTATGCCCAAAAAAAAAAAGATAATCCTTTTTACTATATTTATATTTAGATTTCACCGCAAACAATACCTTTTTTCCTTTATATTGTACCAGGGCTAAGGTTGTACCTCGGGGTGTACTTGTTGCCTCGGCGCGACGTTACTTCTTGTCCTCAAATCCGAGGATGTCGTGACTGAAGCTCCAAATGGTGACGTTGGTCTCCCTGATTAAGGTCCCTTTTGTTGAGTTCTCCATTGAGTTTCCATCCTTTCTCTTTGGCTATACCGTACTGACGAGGACTAATAAGTCCGAAACACGTGTCTACGGTTGCATTAAAGATAGCGGTTATGCCCAAAAAAAAAAGATAATCCTTTTTACTATATTTATATATATATATATATATATATATATATATATATATATACATACACACAAAGCGAGTTAGATATTAGCAATTACCCACCAAAAAATATTTTGAGCAATCAATGAACAACAATGAGTGATCAACAATGATTACACTGAGGAACATTTGATTTTGCGGCATGAAACTTATTAGAAAATTTTAGGTAATTCTTGTCAAATTGACTCACTTTTTGAGATAATCCATTCATATTTTAAATAATGTTAACTAAAAGTGCCCAATATATTTAAAAGATTTCAAGTTAAAATAACGTTCTAAATTATAGTCCATATTCAACGTAATTTGAAATTTTTTACAATTCGAAAGCATGAGGCGTATTACACAATTCTGAAATTAACAATAAAAGAATTAAAAAACCACAAATTGTATTTTTGTTCAGGACAGTCCCTTTCTAAGGTCCAGCAGTAGTCTGCTATTATATGGCAATACCATCGGCCTTTATATCTTTCCTCCGTTATCTTGATATACTGCTGAAACCGTTGCTCTTGTTCTTCATTGGTAATCACTCAGATTGTCAGGAAATTTATCTAAATAACTATGAAAATAATGTAACTTGGTACTCACAGTAGTTTTTCAAAATTTTGAAGCATTTTGTCAACGATTTGTGTTGTTAATATTGTTTAGCTTGGTGATTTCCCAAAAAAATTTCGATAACTGATACAAAGCTTGTCTATGCTTCGAGTTCAACCTAAGTCCTGTAATTTGTGGTCCATAAAAGATACTGGATTCTAATTTTCCAGTATTGAGGCCAGGAAATGATTAACAAATATATTTGGAACAAACATCATTCTTATATAAAGCTTTCACAAACTGTTTAATAAGCCCAAATTTAATATGTAGTGGTGGAAGAATTATTTGTTCTCGACTTATCAATGGTTCATGGCCGATGTTAGCTTTTCGCACGGTTATATTTATTCTCAACGGTCAGTTTTTCCTATCCCAATGTTCATTTTTTTCATGACTGTCCCACAGACAAAGAAAACAGGGATATTTAATGTATCCATTTTGCTGACCCAATAAAAAAGCAGCAAGTTGTAGAGTAACATGTTATATTTAAAAAAGTTAGGTCAAAGATTGGTTTTGATAAATAAAGACTTAAAAGATAAATAAAGATAAATAAAGACGAAAAGCAAAAATATTTTTTATTGAAGTTTAAATTAAAATAATTTAATTTATACTATACTTTGATTGCATCGTTTATCACAAGAACCGGAGTCAATTCAAACAAACTAATTATACAACGAGTACTTCATAATCATAGTCTATCAAAATTGATTACACAAACTAACGCCGCAGAAAAAAAAAACTAGTTGCCCTGTGTTATCTTTCTCGTCTTTACCCCTCAGAAAATCGTTTTTTACCCCTCAGTGGGTAATTACCCCCAGGTTGGGAACCACTGTGTTATAATAAAGCGTCGAAACGTACAATATTTCAATTTTGTGAAGCCACAGTCACTCTGGATACCAACTTTTGACGACCCCTTATACTAAAAACCACTAATTTTCTCTAATTTCCCTAAAATATACCCCCCCTCACCCCGAAAATTCAACGGAGCGTTGAATAGCGTTATCTAAACTATCTCCAAAATTGATATAAACGGTTGTAGTGCGGGTCATTTGGCGCGAGTAATAAACCCGTTTCGGCGCGAACGCCCCCGAAAAATAATTAAAATTAATCAGGGCGCGATAGCGATAACGGCGGATGATGTAGAGTCGGCAAAGGCACCCCCGAAACGTTGTTCAGCCCCCGCTACAGGCACACACAATAGTGGGGCACGGGTTCTATCGCGGACCTGCGGTAATAGCGGCCACGGTAGGGCTCTATCTCGTGACTCCTTACTCCGCTGGGACAGATAAATACTAACGAGATCTTTCAGAGTCGCAATCTACCCCTAGCTCGCCGGGGTTACCACCCCCATCACCCCGAGCAAAGCGCTTAACTCATTTATTTTGGAGGTGGCTAACCGGTTCTGTTACTTCCATAGCGATTCCGAGTAATGCGTGGAATTGAAAGGAATAGGATTGGTTATGTTTTGAAACCGGTTTCGGTACTTTCAGCATCATCAGGCATAAATCTATGCACACTGAAACACATTCTGAAACACAATATTTTTAATCCTCATCATCGGATGATCGATCTTCGTCACTTTCCAAAATACCTGGTTTTCCACATACTACAGTATGTGGAACATATCATTGTCTATGTCTTTTACATGAGAAGTAGTTTTCCTAAGACTAGATATGTATGGATCTAGTTTTTCTTGTATGACTTAAACGATGTGTTCGAGTTTCTTTGTGGGCAGCTTCTAAAGCCTCTGCAGATAAAATTCCAATAGGTAACTCAAAAGAAGAAAGCCCAAGTATCGAATAAATCACCATGAGTGATTTCAATATATCGCTCTAAAAATATATACTTTCATTACTATCTGCACGTTTCTGCAAAAATTATTTATGTGTACAAGTAGTAAACTAATAGAGCTATAATATGGCGTAAAAATCCCAGAGGTCCTTTTTGTCCTATTTGACAAAAGCTCACATAAAGTTACATAATTTAATTTTGTGTACTCCACTTCATAGATAATACATTATTTTAAAATCTTATAGAATGTATCTAAAAATACTTGTTAATTTAAATATTGTATACCTTCTAGATTCGCTTTCATATTAAATTAAAATCGTTTTTATCGTTTAAGTATTTTGTGCTTTATTGCTATGGGACACAGCACTGTGTGGCGTGTTTTAGTATACCATCATATGTAAGTCAATTTACAAGCAACACGTAATTCTGCGACAATCACAAATGGTTTTTTTGATACATGCCCGGAATTATGTTTACATATCATTATTGACGATGAATATGTATTCGCATAATACCAATATAATATGTGATTCACATTCACCTAGCGTTCGCTCATACAATGTTTAGAACACAAATTTGACTTAATATTATCATGTCATAAAATCTAAGCGCAATTACCGAATACCAAAAACAACTTGTTCTTCTTACAAGATAATTGATGTGACTTAATATATATTTATGGGTACTAGACAGTAAGATTGACAATAAGCAACAATTCTACAAGAGTATTCAAATCTTTACAACAATAAGTTCTAGATTTCCGGGAGAAAACCGCGTCAACGACGATAAAGTAGTCAACGTTTCGCACTCTGTTGCAAGAGGCATCTTCAGGACATAACAGTAAGACGGCTACAACAATGATTCAACACAAATCGAAGGTTACTTTTCTGCCTAAAAGACTGTATATCATCAAAAAATCAAATTTTGGTGACAATCTTCGAAAATTCTCACCAATATACAGATCAATTATTGTATGAACAGTTTAGACGTTTCGATGTGTCAACGCGTCAACGATTGGCGACGTTATCATAACCTAAAATAACCACCGAACAATGGACGATCGCGTTTTTTCGAATGCTGCTTTTGTCGACTTGTCGTCGTCGTTCAAAGTGGCATGGTCAACAATTAAGGTCGTCACGCCCAGCACACGAAAATACTTTCCTCATTGTTATTCCCGATATGCGTCGGCGTTTGTCTAGGACGCTATATGGGTATCCTGACAGCAACGGAGGACACTCCGCTACCGAATTTCGTATGTGAAAACCGAACCCGTCGACATAGTGTTAAAATTATGTCCAGATCATAATCCGTCAGTGCTATTATTGATTATTCATCATTCGACGTTTGTTATTAACAGTAGTAAAGTTTATATAATGTGTCTTGCAACTTTTGGGTACAATGCCAGGTTACTAACCAATGTGGACTAAGCACATGTTGTTAGCATCATTAGCTTCTGCACAACTATGGCTGGAATTGGTTCACTTGAAAAACCAGTGCCAATAACTCTTTTTCGGCAACATTCCATCAAATGTTGTTTAGAACAAAATTTGCCTTTCTGTATGTTAAAAAAAGTCCAAATATGACGAGAACTTGCATAAAACTTTTCCAGCCCTATTTATTCATAAAAACAATTACTTTTTACTCACGCATTGTCTCACTTTCATGGATTAAAACACAACTGTTCTACTAATATCCTAGTTGCTGGTGTTGAGTGACCAAATAACATGTTGTTAGACTTTTTTCTCATGGTAAAGAAATATCGTAACATCGTAGATCTGTTCTTCGCCATGGTCGACCGATGGGACGTTGAGGTACTGCCATCAGCGACGGATCTACACGTGTAAAGTCTGTGGGAACAAGAGATGGCCTGGCAGGCCTTTAGATTTCGCCAGGTCCTGTGAGAATTCTTCGCGTTCGCGGACACGTTTTATATAAATCTCTTCGGCCGCCGCACTCCTCGGTGTCTTTTAAAATGGAGACATTTGCATCGGGAAAATTTCCTGGTTTATGCGTCGCCTTCGATCAGCCGACGTCTTGACGCCTAGTTCGTCACTCAAGAAGAGTCAGCGAGGTGGTATGCGAGGAGTGTCCATCGCGTATTCGGCGACATCGCGTTGAGTACCGGCACACCAGAGTGTGTACCATTTGAATGCTAAGTACCTGATCGATGTACAAGCAAAATTGAAGGTCATCGAGCGATGATGACTATGTACGTGGTCAACTTTGGAAATGCGGTTTGGATCGATTTTGTGGTGTCAAATATATGTACATAAAGTTATTTTTTTCTACATACTTGATAGGTGCAGAGCCAGTATATGAAATTAACTTTTACGTTTTCAAGTATATTATTATTTTATGAACTAAGTGATGATTTGTTTGTTGATTACTAGAAACTTGAGTAATTTGGAAAAGTAGGTATATGATTGGTAATTTCCTGTCTGGTCTTGTAATTGGCATTAGGATAATGGGGACTAAAACATTTCTATGTTCTAAATATAACTTGTTATCAAGTAATTCTGGCTTTTACTGATTACTGATTACTAATTACTGATTACTGATTGAATTTTCATAGTGATTCATAGTTAAATATCCCTTTTGCTACTTTAGCAACGAAAGAATGTCACAGTTAGTACTAAAGAATCGGCCTCCGGTGCAACATATCTCCAATCCTTCTGTTCGGTTACCATAATAGGATTTTGCCTAGAGTCTCAGTCACAAGGTAAGAAGTTGAGTGCGGATCGAAGTCACAGGTGCTCGCCGGGACATTCTTTCTGTTACCGGAAGTGGATCCCAACAATAGGTAGTACGTGCGGCCGTCGCTTTGCGGCACCAACACCCCCACCGCGGCCATCCACTACGTGATCTCGCATACATTACGGTTAATTACTTGTTTGCGCCGTTTCTGCAATTGTCCGATTCCTTCGCCTTCTACCGGGAAACGCCCATTAAAAAATCCCGTCCCATTGCTCGCCGACAATGCTTGATGGCCTCCATAGAAAATCCTTTATTCTAATGCAATTATGTGACTCTAATTGAAGTACTATGATGTGCAATTAGTAATTACCTTTGGTACTTATGGTAAATTTTTTCGTTCTTTTATTCTAAACAGATTAACAACTCAACCCGTTGATTACAGAAATCGAACCTTACTCACTGATGAAATATTTCAATTTTATGTGTAGTAAGAGAAACAGAAAATCCTTCGTTGGACATATAATCGAAACGATGATTGAGGATAATATTATTTCGTCGTTTGAACGTGGGTAGCACAATCCATCGAACAATTTAACTCGCACAAAAGGAATCGAATCGAAACCACGGAGAAATTTTGTTGAAGGAGTGGCCGAGTACATTTTTTGACGGGCCGGTGGTCTTGGTTGTCACCCGGTGCCTCCCCTACGTCAGAACGCTGCCCACCAGGCCTCCTCGCGGGGAAAGCCTCCACTACGTCTATTGTATGATAATTAATGCCCTGTCGTCACAGACACTAATTTAATGCCTACGGATAGCACTGTGGTACGTGTAATCTCTTTTTTTAACACGTGTTGAACGAGCGCACACACCGACAACTCTACGTATTCTTCTCCTCCTCTCCCAATCCGATGGTATATGCTATATATATATATAGATATACACACGACGATCTATTGTATTTAATTCATGCCGTCGCACCAAATTACTAGGCAATTTGTATATGAATGATTTATTCAGAAAGTTAACTGTTTTACATATCATTGAATCGAAGATATTCATTCAACTCTTAGGCTGTTGTCGATGCTACAAATCCGTTTGGGTGCGTAGATTGAACCTGAAATTTAGGTGAACATACAGTATGGTCTACAAAACTGAACTATCATTGATTTGCATCATTAGCTTCTGTAGAAGTATGACTGGAATTGGTTTACTTGAAAAACTAGTGCCAACAACTCCTTTTCGGTAGTTTTAGTCATAAAACTTGACTTGTTTAGAGCAAAATTTTCCTTTCTGTCTGCTAAAAACAAAGTTGGAACATAATGTGATATTCCATAGAAGAAACTGCGTGTACTAGATGTAAGACCGTGCGAGACCTGGGGCTGATAGTTGCCTGTCACGAATACAGTACGCTGGAGGGCGACCGTCATTACACCCCTTCACTTAATAACGCCTTTGAGACCCGGTGTGGATACGGTTCGCTAGCAATGACGGCGGTCTCCATTAACTCTCTCACAACTGGGAAATATTGGAGTACCGGGATAATCACGGATTTCGACTACCTAGCCTGTCAGCAGAAGTCGCTCGGCGGGAAAACAATCCAGCCGCGAGGCGTGCGGAAACAATAACCACTCAGCGAAAAACAACTACTATGCCATTCGGTGAAATCGTGTGTGGAATGAAGCAATTAATGGGAATATTACTACGTTTGCATACGAACGTTGGATGTGATGAAAGTTCCCTGACTTACCGGCCGTCGTCGACGGTCTGTTGTTTGGTTAACAAGGTCAAGGTATTGGAAGAAGTGAGTTTAATCTAGATTAGATTATCTAGAATGGTGTGCATACTTTTGAAGGCAGAGTTCATTTGAAGATTTGGTATTCTGGTTCCTCATGGTATTTGATTCATGCAAGAGTTCTTGTAAACCAAACTCGTGGTTTGACATGTGATTTCTTCTGTCTATTATAGCTCTTATTCTTATGGCGTGCTTGTGTTCAAGTTCGTCTTCAAAAATCTTTGATGTGATGGATCCTTTCCGAACATATTTTATTCAAAATGTTGCGTTTATTAATTAGTTTTGCCCTCATTACACAAGGGAACAAGGGTCCAACAACCAGAACAGTATCACATATTTTTGTTGACCTAACATCACTTTTCATAGATCATATATTTCGCTTGAATTAGCCTTCAGTGTATACGTTCTCATAACATTGTTATGTGGTGATACAATTGGAGATCTGGAAAAGCCATGGACAGCTAATATATGCTGTATTTCCTGTTAGATCGGACTTTCAAAGTGGATGAAAGGGAAGCAAAAGAAAATGCCGTTTGCAGTTCCCATGTTGTGGCGACAGCCTTCCAATCATGTAGATGATTGCTATTTTTGCACGATAAGCGTCTCCGGATATGCGAAGAAGGATAAACATAAAATAAAATATCCAAATTTTCCATCAGCATCGCGACCTATCCTCCCTGGAGAGAACCATCCTCTCCCAAGTGCGCCATCCACTTCATCATCTTCGATTTTTGACGTAGAAGAAATTTCGCCTGTTTGCAGAAACTTACCTGATTGGACAGAGCGTCTGAAATCACTTTATCAAATCAGGCAAGTCGTGAAGATTCACCATTTGAAGTTTTAGGAACACCTCACCTTATAAACCAATGTGAACTGAATGATTTGGTTAATAACTTAGGTTTATCAAAAAAGCCGAGTTATTGGGTTCTAGGCTACAGGAATGGAATCTTTTCGCACGAGGTGTGGCAGTGTCTTCATTTACAAATCGTAACGAGCCTTTTAAAGCATATTTTAAAATGGAAGGCTCTTTACGTGTATGCCACGATGTTGAGGGTCTTATGAACGAGTTTGATATTCCCCACGATCCTTCTGAGTGGTGGCTTGTTAACGATTCATCAAAATACAGCTCGAAAGCTGTACTTTTGCCTATTCATTGAATTTATAAGATCATGGATCATATCTAGATGTATACACTGCCACAAGAGCATCCTTCCCATACAAATCAAGTGTGTATGGTGCGTAAGCACGCACGGTTCAGTCCGGTCATAATTGCATCCATCGGCCATATTGTTCGCGGGTAGTTTTACGTCGTACGGGCGTCCAATCGTCGGCAGCCAATTAAATCGCTCATTTATTGTCCTCGTCGTGTGTTGTATGTGTGCGCGTCTGTGCGATTGCGAGTGTGTATGTGTGTTAGCCGGTGTGTTGAGTGCGGCATTTAGGTTAGGTTAGGTGCGTGTCCGTGCGTCTCTGACGTGACAAACGCACCTAACCTCTATTGTCTTTTATTGGTGTCGTAAATACCGCGAGAGCGCGCTCGGGAACAATGGCGGCGTGATTTTTCGCGCGCGGACGCGCAGCCAGATGAGAATTGTTATAATAATTCTAGGAACGTTCTGCCAGCACTGTGAAATTGCATAAAACGAATATTTCACGGGTTAATTGGCATTGTTGTTCGGCCGCAACAACGGCGACAGAGCGCGGCCGACGACGGACGCGCTCAACCTTTATGCGCTGAGCGCCGACCCTAATTGCGACGTGCATGTGTATTAAATTGTATTTGTTCGTGTTATTTAATAATTATCGATTTATTTAGACGAAGCGCGCCGAGTTTTAATTGATTGTTTTCGTTATGTCTCCGATGGACGAATCAACTGGATAATAAAAGCGATGCTATTTTACTGTTATATATAATGTTGACGATGTTATTATACAAGGTTATTTATTGGTAACAATAACTGTACGGATTAAAGTCACTTAGGATATCTTTTCTCATTTTCCGAACAACACAGTGATACCAAAAAGTCACATTTTAAGTTTTCTCTAAAATAAATATTCGTCTCGCTGCAAGGGAAAACCAACTTTCCAATTCATAGAGTGATAGCAAGCTCCCCACACCATGTGTGGGGAAGATCCGGTATTTCTAGAGACTTTTTTGTACTAAAATATTAAAGTTTTCACAGCTTTGGGGACTGTTTGAATTACAACCAAAATTTAGTTGGAACATTTACATTGATATTATAGTACGGAGATTACAAAATATCTATCTAACTACCTATACTAATTACGAACTTTCAAGTGTAGGGCGCGTTCAGCGGAATCGCCTATTTTCGCCGACATTTGCGATCGAGTAGCTGCAAAATTGGGCTTTTCGATATTACTTTTGACGCTCGAATTGAAAAAAGGACACAATTCCGCGTGGACTGCGCGATATTTTGTAAATTAAATGCGTCAATTTTGAAAAAAAATCACGTTTTTGCACCTCTTCGGGTGAAGGCGAACCTCGAGAAAATGTCACGTGACGTCTAGAAATTCCGACAAGCGGATCGATGAACGTCAAAAATTTACATTTTTTATCCGTTCCTGCCGACCTTATAAAAGCCGCTCGCTCTCATGTCTTACGATAAGATCCCTCTAAATACCCTTCGCAAAGAGTTTTGAGCAAAAAAACGGCCTTAAAAACAATTTTCGATCCAAAAAATCGATTTTTGTCGACCCGTGTTTTGCTGCTATTACCACAGTAACGTCAAACCCGAAACGCCCCCTGCCGGACATTCGTAACAACAGTAACAGATAGCAGATAACCTAAAATGTATCCTAAAATGTCCATATTGCGAATGTGGACAGGTGGGAAGCCTTAACCACATATTTCTAGAATGCCCAATAACTAAAATCGAAAATTTTGACTTATACACAGAGCTAGTAGAAGTACTATCGTGCGGAGACTTTTTTGTACCGCTGTATATAGAAGACATCCTCCACACAGATGCTGATTACAATTACCACTAAATCAATGAGAAATAAGTGTTCCGGTTGACACCGAACGTAATGGGCTAGCTTAACCGCGATTTCCACGGCCGATAAACGCAATTGGTTTTGTATAACGGGTGCCGCGAAGTCGCAGTTAACAGTGGGCACAATGATGCCTATTAACTATATTAAGATTACATCGTGGTTGCATAAAGCGTACCGTTTTTCACGCGGCCAAGCCACCGATTTTATGACCACCACAGGCAGACAATAAGAGAATATTCACTGTTTGATTTACGCAGCCAAACGAGGTGTTCTAGGCGTTGAAGCCGACCGACACTTAAACTAGACCTGAACTGATTGGAGACCGTTGGCTTGATTGGAGGGATATTCATTTTGCGCCAATATGTAGACGCATGTTGTAGAACGGGATATGTGGCAAGAAACCACAGGAATGGATCTGTGGATTAGAGATAAATGGGATTTATGAACTCTCAAACAATCCTGAAAGGAACGAGTAACAGCAATTGCTTCTGTTTTCTGCTATTTAAACAATACCAGTATGTACTTTTATATTATAGATAATATAACAGTGCATTCGTTTCTGGTCATCCTGTATATATCCATTTAGAAAATTTGGAGCTTTCACCTACCCACACCTGAGAACACTTCAGTAGCCGGTCTAGGCCCACCAGAAAGGTGTCGCTCGTGTTTACTTAGGCGTCTATGAAACGACAACTACCACGCATACGTATCCTTATCCTTTGGGGGCCCATTGTTCGTCTTAATCCGTGATACTGACACTGGGCGCGGCTCACCTGCAATGACTTGCGTACTTTAAAATTTTTGGTGGAATGGCGTGGGCCAGGCACAGAGTTTGTGCACAAAATATAATCTTCACCCTCCTTGAAATACCACAAAGAAAGACATTGTGCAAGATACGAATGCATGATGGTCGACCCGGATTTGAGTATTGAGGAGTTAAGCTATAATAGGTTTTTGATGTTTTTGTTATATGCAGGATCATTGAGTTATGGGTGCTGTAATAGCCAAACAATGAAATAAGCAAAACGTCTATGAAACAATTTATTAAAGATAAGAAAAAAAATCAGCTGTCCGCAAGTGTCTGTATGCTCGTGCTCGATCAAGTCATTTCTACCACGCATTCCTCTAGAACTACCCGTTAATTGTTCCACACTTATATGATTTTCTTCATTGTCCGATGATGGTGGTGTATTTCGATTCAATAAGACTCTTGTCTCTACCTCTAAGGTCTGTTTTCTTCTGTATGTTTTCTTTGGCTGTTGCGACTCTCCACTTCTTCCGCCTAATACGCTTTTCTCTTGCATCATACTCCTTTATACTTTTTATCAATCCCAGTTCTTTTTTCTGATGATATCGTTCTCCGTTTTTACTCTAAATCGGCTTGACACATTTTCTTCCGAAATTTTCTATAATCATGCTATTTTGCAGTTTTTTTGTGCACAGTTCTATCTTTTTTCACTTTTTTCATTTTTAGTTTTAAGCTGCTGTACACATTTATCACATTTAAGGAAAAACCATAAAAAAATTAAAATCAGCAATTTCGGTAATAATTAGGTCAAGAGGAATGTGGAAGCATTACCGAAATGACCATTACCGAAATGACAATCTATATAAAAGTGAACGACACCACCTTCTCATATGATAATACTTGAGAATAAAATTGAGACGTTATTCAAGCTTATATGGCATGTTTTATTACTACATTAGTTTTTCTTCATTCAAAAAGTGCTAATCACATAGAGCATTACCGAAATGACGCATATTAAACATACGGTCTCAAAGTATAACATTAACTACGTAATTGATGTCCAAATACATACAAATTCAAGAACTTACTAATCAAACATTGGTGTACCGTCGATGATGCTAACTACTGTACCCTACATTGACGCATCAAAAGTTGTGATGTATAGATAACCACATGCCAAGCTTGGCATTACCGAAATGACACAAAAGTGGTGGACAAAGAATAGCATTTAATGAAAATAACTATATAATTAATCACGGACATGTATACCCATGTTATATTAGTAGGACTATGTTACTCTAGAAAAATCACAAAATTAGGGTAGTTAATGCTCAGGTGTAGAAGAAAATAAATAATATTACATAATAAATGAGGTTTGCGACATTACCGAAATCATATACATATAATGGTCATTTAATCTTGAGATACTTGCAAAGAAACTCTAATATTTGTATGAACTACATGTAACACTACATTCATGCACAAAAGTAAACGTGTTTGTCCAAACTTTACATTGATTTTTGACAGAAGAGGTGCCTGTTTTGATCATAGCATAGCATATGGGACTTATATTCTCCCAATACCTGACACCCATATATTTTATATTGAACATATTGAAATGAGTCAAAAGACAATACCAAGTTCCTTAGGTTGATGCACTGGTGTGCAGAACTTAATAAATCAGTTAGACATAAAACGTAAATTTTAGTAATTATTATTTCCAAAATTACCTGGATCACATCTAGAAAAATTGAAGAATCAATAATTTCATCTATAAATTTGGTGAAACTATTCTACTCTAGAAAAATTACAAAATAAAGGTAGTTAATGCTCAGGTGTAGAAGAAAATTAATATATGATCACAGCATAGCCATGGGACTTATATTCTCCCAATACCTGACACCCATATATTTTATATTGAACATATTGAAATGAGTCAAAAGACAATATCAAGTTCCTTAGGTTGATGCACTGGTGTGCAGAACTTAATAAATCAGTTAGACATAAAACGTAAATTTTAGTAATTATTATTTCCAAAATTACCTGGATCACATCTAGAAAAATTGAAGAATCAATAATTTCATCTATAAATTTGGTGAAACTATTCTACTCTAGAAAAATTACAAAATAAAGGTGGTTAATGCTCAGGTGTAGAAGAAAATTAATATATGATCACAACATAGCCATGGGACTTATATTCTCCCAATACCTGACACCCATATATTTTATATTGAACATATTGAAATGAGTCAAAAGACAATACCAAGTTCCTTAGGTTGATGCACTGGTGTGCAGAACTTAATAAATCAGTTAGACATAAAACGTAAATTTTAGTAATTATTATTTCCAAAATTACCTGGATCACATCTAGAAAAATTGAAGAATAAATAATTTCATCTATAAATTTGGTGAAACTATTCTACTCTAGAAAAATTACAAAATAAAGGTAGTTAATGCTCAGGTGTAGAAGAAAATTAATATTTGATCACAGCATAGCCATGGGACTTCTATTCCCCTAATACCCAACACATACCCATATAAGCGTTGTGGTTTATATGCAACATGGTAGTAATTTTTGCCAGTAAATACACAGGTGATATATTTACGGTCAAAAAGTGCAGATATCAATTAGCATTAATCTTCTCTAGTAGTCTGTAGGCATTAAGTAGTTAACTAGGCTATGAACTAAGTCCAGTTGCATGCCGAAGTAACGCGTTCCGATTATTTTATGGTCGTATTTCAAATTTTATTGGTTGTTCGAACGTCAACTGTGATATACGCACTACTCCTCCCTCTATAATTACAACTATTTCGCGTTTTAAACATGTATATCTTCAATCGATTGAATATTTCATGTAGGTAGGTAATTACTTTTTATTTTGTTTCTAAGTTATGTTTTAATATCTCCGGTAAAAAAAAATTGCTAAAAATTGATTTACTACAGTTTCTAATCAGCTTAGTAGACGGTAATATCCTATGACAATTTTTCAGTTTGTTAAAATCAGGAAACTGGTAATTGAGTCATGAGACAGGCGCCTTACGCACTCGTAGGATTCGTTTTGGGTAATTTCTTGAAATCGTTTCCTTGCGTAACAGTAAACAAACCGTCAACTGCCAATTAGTATCTTCACATACCCAGTACACCAACTTTTCCTGTATCAGATAAATTCTAATCTCGAACAAACAAAAAATAGTCGCATAATTAATGAGACCCATCAAATAAATTGTTCCTGCTCGTTTATACGGGACAACCACGCGCAGCAAAAATGATCTAACCAACACAAAATGATAAATAACTACACAATAAAAACAAATTAAATTTCTTTCTATGGGTTATTTATAATAATTGATCGACACTTGAGATTATCCGAGCTGTCCTGGCAGCCAGGCAGCGAACAGATTGAAATGTCTGACGATCAAAATGCGCGGTGACGTCAGTAATTTATGTTGAGTGGTCGGTAAAGGTGTTCACTGTATGCCCGGGAAGACAAATGTCAACAAATCGTTCCTATGTTAAGATTGCTGTCGTACAGCTCCAGCGGATTAGTGTTTGCTTTATTGTTTGTCCTAATTAATATTTATAAACTCGAGAAAAATTGAACTGTTCCATCCAGGTGACATCTAGTTTGTTCGTATTCAGTTCCTGATTGATATTAGAAAATCGCCGTCATTAATAATTGCCAGAAAGATACGAGGAAACATTTGTATATAAATAAATAGTTAGGTAACGGTAAAGTAAAAGCTTGTAATGCTTTGCTGGAGTAGTATTTCGATAAACGAATTCGCTATTCGTTTCGCTATCAGAACGAAAAATTTCGTGACACTAGATGGTTTTCATACTTTGCTGAAGATTCTTTTTGTTAAAGGATATTTTGTCTTCTCACATAACCGTTGGTGAGGCGAGTTGTTGGTAAGAAAAGGACACGTCTCCCATTTCCGGTAGTACCTACACTCGGCTTATTCTCATATATTATAAAAATCTTATCTAACGAAACTAATCTCATCCACGTTTATTTTACTTATTTCGAATAAATTATACTTGCCTGAGGAGCCCGTTTGTCCTCGACCCTGACAAGCATATATTCTACACATAGAAGGCCCACAGAAGAACTTGCTCATTGTTCTTTTTTATAATAAACATATAATAGACAATTCGGTGTGGCCCCGCACAACTTTCCGACTACATTGTTGACACATTGAAATGTCTAAACATTTTTGCAATTATTAAATTTTTTGTATTCGATTAGACCATTTTTTTATGAGGTATGTGACGAAGTCAAACGAAACGATTTGCGGCAAGTTCACTCTCACTCGCGCCGTGAGTACAGTTGTGTTTGCTCGCGCATAATATTTGAGTTAATTTATTATAATTCCATTTAAATATGCGACTGGTTAACGCCGAAGAGCCGACCCATTCATAACTCGGCCTCAGATGCGAAGAACAAGTGGACCAACGACCTTGCGGTCTTGTGCTGTTGCTTCATTTGTCTCTCTCGTGACCCATGCAAAGATTCTTGGACGTGGCTCTGTTTTATGCTTTATTGAAAGCTTTTGTCTGATGACGATTTACATAATTCTTAACTTTTTTTATTTATAAGTAAAGTTATATTAAATAACTTTTTTAAACAGTAGACAGTGGAGTAATTAGTGTTTTTCGATACATGTAAGTTCCCATAAGAGGAGGGCTGGAAGTTAAACACAGGCTCTCGCGCAGCACGGCGACGGTTGATCACCTGTACTACCTCAGCCCTTCCAATTTGCGACCGGGCATTTCCAGATATCAACAGTAAAAAGAATAGGGAATCGAATGGCGTTTATTTTGTTAAAATTGAACAATGGGTCAACGAGATACAGACTCTCAAACATCCCGATTTTTACGAAATTTTCGTGACATCTCGGATGGTATTCATTAATTACATATACTAATTTAAATATTTGAGACGGGGCATTTCCACTTTTGGTTTGGCCAAAGAACGTTCTTTCGAACAGTGTTAGTTTCATTGCGGTATCTCTTAAGACAGTTGAGTAATTAGTGTTTTTCGATACATAAGAGGAGGGCTGGAAGTTAAACACAGGCTCTCGCGCAGCACGACGACGGTTGATCACCTGTACTACCTCAGCCCTTCCAATTTGCGACCGGGCATTTCCAGATATCAACAGTAAAAAGAATAGGGAATCGAATGGCGTTTATTTTGTTAAAATTGAACAATGGGTCAACGAGATACAGACTCTCAAACATCCCAATTTTTAAGAAATTTTCGTGACATCTCCGAAGGTATTCATTAATTACATATACTAATTTAAATATTTGAGACGGGGCATTTCCACTTTTGGTTTGGCCAAAGAACGTTCTTTCGAACAGTGTTAGTTTCATTGCGGTATCTCTTAAGACAGTGGAGTAATTAGTGTTTTTCGATACACGTAAGTTCCCATAAGAGAAGGGCTGGAAGTTAAACACAGGCTCTCGCGCAGCACGGCGACGGTTGATCACCTGTACTACCTCAGCCCTTCAAATTTGCGACCGGGCATTTCCAGATATCAACTGTAAAAAGAATAGGGAATCGAATGGCGTTTATTTTGTTAAAATTGAACAATGGGTCAACGAGATACAGACTCTCAAACATCCCGATTTTTACGAAATTTTCGTGACATCTCGGATGGTATTAATTAATTACATATACTAATTTAAATATTTGAGATGGGGCATTTCCACTTTCGGGTTGGCCAAAGAACGTTCTTTCGAACAGTGTTAGTTTCATTGCGGTATCTCTTAAGACAGTGGAGTAATTAGTGTTTTTCGATACACGTAAGTTCCCATAAGAGGAGGGCTGGAAGTTAAACACAGGCTCTCGCGCAGCACGACGACGGTTGATCACCTGTACTACCTCAGCCCTTCCAATTTGCGACCGGGCATTTCCAGATATCAACAGTAAAAAGAATAGGGAATCGAATGGCGTTTATTTTGTTAAAATTGAACAATGGCTCAACGAGATACAGACTCTCAAACATCCCAATTTTTAAGAAATTTTCGTGACATCTCGGAAGGTATTCATTAATTACATATACTAATTTAAATATTTGAGACGGGGCATTTCCACTTTTGGTTTGGCCAAAGAGCGTTCTTTCGAACAGTGTTAGTTTCATTGCGGTATCTCTTAAGACAGTTGAGTAATTAGTGTTTTTCGATACATAAGAGGAGGGCTGGAAGTTAAACACAGGCTCTCGCGCAGCACGACGACGGTTGATCACCTGTACTACGTCAGCCCTTCCAATTTGCGACCGGGCATTTCCAGATATCAACAGTAAAAAGAATAGGGAATCGAATGGCGTTTATTTTGTTAAAATTGAACAATGGGTCAACGAGATACAGACTCTCAAACATCCCGAATTTTACGAAATTTTCGTGACATCTCGGATGGTATTCATTAATTACATATACTAATTTAAATATTTGAGACGGGGCATTTCCACTTTCGGGTTGGCCAAAGAACGTTCTTTCGAACAGTGTTAGTTTCATTGCGGTATCTCTTAAGACAGTGTAGTAATTAGTGTTTTTCTATACACGTAAGTTCCATAAAAGAGGGGGCTGGGGGCTAACTTCACATAGGTATTATTAGTCGCAATACCACAACGCACAGTACATCGACCAAATACAAATGTTGGACTAAAGAAAAAAAAAATAACGTAGAGCTAAGTAAATTTTAAATTTGTCCAATAAATTATCTTGTCACATGGGACAGAAAGAACAAAGAGAAACTAATTAATTATTTACTCCTACATCTACAACATCAATCTTACAAAACACAGAAATATGCAAATAAAAGAAACCATAATTAACGTTGCTCCTTTGTATAAGAAAGCATTCAGCACAGTATGCCACCCCCAGTCTAACTACAACGCAGTATAAAACAGGTTATCAGGTGTTTATGATAATTACGAACAAGTAGAATGCTAATATACATAGTAGTGCACTTGCTTCATACGCATTAATTTGATTTAATTAAACTCGTTCTTTTTCTTCTCGCAAAAAAAAACGTTAGAAAAAAACAGTCGTTGCAGATCCGAAGAAAAAACGGTTAAAAATCGGTTCGATGAGAATGAACCGGAAGGGCATGGCACAGTGAATGGGTTATTCAAATATAGTAGCATATTTAATGTATGCAGGTCAGATAGATTTGCATTTTTTCTCTATCGGAAAAAGGTCATCATTAAACGAATACTTAGATATTCTTAGGTCAGGTATATATAACCCTTGCTGGTATACCCTTCCGGCTTCCTGAATCCTTGCGGAAGGATTCTTTCCCACAG
This sequence comes from Aphodius granarius, assembly GCA_963971325.1. NCBI lineage: Eukaryota > Metazoa > Arthropoda > Insecta > Coleoptera > Scarabaeidae > Aphodius > Aphodius granarius. Next base: position 3,671,336 of record OZ020225.1, read on the forward strand.
TGTATGCAAAAATCACCCCCTAAACACTTGTGACGCAACCCTTACCGACCCATGCCCAAAAATATAGGTTATGGGTCGTGATTTTTTTACCTACCTGTTTAATGTATGCGAATTTATGCTACCTGCTTGCATATTAAGTGTAAGGGACACCTTTCCGATTGTTACCCTATAAGGTTTACCTGTCATCGGGAATCAACCCTTGATCGAATGGATCGTCTATCTATTCTGATGCAGTGATCTTCCGGATGAAGGGGTGAATCTTCCGGGATGCCTCAGGTATTTTGCCTACGATGGTCCATTAGGCATACTCTTGCCATTTGAATACGAAAGGGTCAAATACCCATATATAAAAATGTAGATGAGCAGAGTGGTCCAGGTATGTCCTCCTTGGTTCCCAGGGGTTTCGTGATGTAGAATTCCGTGGGCGACTGTAATTGCATAAATTGCAAGTAAAAATCCGTGGGATCTGTTCGGATGAAATCGAAAGGATGTATAGGCAAATAAGGGATGCTGATCGGGTTAATCTTTGAAGGACCAATTGATCGGGTTCGTTGGGAAGGTTTGTAACTATCTGTCATTTTTTGGGCGTTCTTGATGTTTAACGATTTCTTCTGTATTGGGTATAACGATTTCTTAGGCCCAACGGTATTTTTTCTTAACGGTAAATCTAAATTTAAATCACAGATTCGCAGTTATCATCAATAAGCAGAAATCAGTGAATATTATTTAATTAAATATTAATGTTTTATTAATTAATTCATTCATTCAATTTATTGCTTTAACGAATAACATAAGGGGAGATCACCTTACATTACTACAGTTCGTCAAGTGTATGATAATTAGGTACTGCAAATATTAGACCGTGCTTTTGGTTCCCCTGAATTAATTTGATTTAATTAAACTAGTTTTTTTTTGTTCAGGTGAATAACTTGCAGGTGCTAAATGAATGGGAATCCCATTCTATAAAGTGTTTTGCTTTTATGTGTGCACGACAGTCAGGCGCTGACTGTCTCTATGCATAGGTTGACTTAGTTTGAGCTTATATAAGCTGAGCTGTAGAAAGCGAGGTATTCTGGTTTCTCTTCTTTTTGGAAGAAGTCTGTAGTCTTTACTAAAGATTCCCGTGGAGAAAAATAATCTAATGAATCCACCATAACCTTTTATTGATATCATTTATATGATTCGAAGTGAACCAATGTTGTCCGTATTAATTTTTTATAAGAATTTTATGGTCTGTAGCTTAAAATCTATTATAAAAGAATGTCTAGGAAATAGTGCCTATATTTGCTCTGGTATGTGTGTAACTTGATCCCAAAACAAACATAAATCAATGTTAACTATCTGTACAAAAAATGTGAGTTGGACGAACAAAAGTTATTCAAAAAAGGCTTCCTTATATGTTAGAACGTCTAATTAGTGGCGTTACATAAAATCGTAAAGTGGAAAATCTATCGATCGAAATTGTTTTGAGGCAGCGAAATATGTGAAGGTCGACCTAATCCACAATCGATAAACACCACATTGCCTTTATTTAATACAGCTATTTATGACATAAATTATTTCACCAGTCAAGCATGTATACATGCTACCGTATGAACCATTAAACAATCTTCAAATCCACAATTAATCCAATCAATCGACGATCTAAATACTACACTATAAGCATGTATGTTACGCAACTAGAAGAAAAAAACACAAGAAATCACATACTCAATAATTATAACCATTAATCCAACATAAAATTAATGACCGTTCATAACCATAGATAATCATTTTAGAGGTTAGATCTAATATTATTATTATTATTACACTTTTCAATGTTAATTTCCAACGAGGATAATTAGGTACCTGTAAATATTTCGTACCAAAAGTTTAATGGCTCGGCTACATTCCCTGTTATCTTTTATAGATCTGTGGTTGCGATAGCTTGTTCTGTTGCGCTAACCCACTTTTTCTTTTTCGATTACGAAATTTGTCACCAAGATGTCGAGAGAAGAGACCGCGAAGAAGAAAAAAAAAACACAGAAGATCGCCGTCCGTCCGTCGTATCTAAATTTTATTCGACATAAAATACATCTGACACACTTTGTTGAACCTCTGGTATGTGTACCAATACTCACACACACACAGCGTGGTGTCATCATAGAAGAAGTGACACCGTCGCTGACGTGTTATCCATCGCCGTTGGAAAGCTGGTGTTGCAAGAGGTTCGATATATTCGGTAGGAGATGTACTTAAACTTCACCGACAGCTTTTGGTAGACGTGTGTTAAGAAGTCTTTCGGATATTGATATGGCTTACAGTAAGAGATTACCGAGTTACGCTGTATTATAGATACATACGTAGGTTGGTAGTTGGTAGATCTAATCTTGAAATAAGATCTCTAACGAGAACGATACAAAATGTAAAGCATGTCAATCTTCTTAGATTACGAAGCATTTTTTTCTGAAATAAGGATCTATGAGGAACTTGAAGATTTATACTCAAGAGATTCGATCTCATCATAATATAGACTTTTTTTGGGTTCTACTACTCCTACGTCTTTGAAAATTTAGACTGAAGAAGTTGTTCATACCGATCTTCTTTGACAATCATCACTATATCACTTAAAACGCTGTATTATGCTGTATTTCCTGTTAGGTCAGATTTTCAAAGTGGATGAAAGAGAAACAAAAGACAATGCCGTTTGCAGTTCCCATGTTGTGGCGAGAGACTTCCAATCATGTAGATGATTGCTATTTTTGCACGATAAGCGTCTCCAGATATTCGAAGAATGATAAGCCTAAAATAAAATATCCAAATTTGCCATCAGCATCGCGACCTATCCCCCATGGAGAGAACCATCCTTTCCCAAGTACGCCAGCCACTTCAACATACACAGAAGAAATTTCGCCTGTTCGAAGAAACTTGCCTCATTGGACAGTGTCTGAAATCACTCTGTCAACTCAGGCAAGTCGTGAAGATTCACCGTTTGACGTTTTAGGAACACCTCACCTTATAAACCAATGCGAACTGAATGATTTGGTTAAAGACTTAGATTTGGATAAAGACTTAGAGAAGTTTATCAAAAGAAATAGTCGACTTATTGGATTCTAGGCTACAGGAATGGAATCTTTTCGCACGAGGTGTAACAATGTCTTCATTTACAAATCGTAACGAGCCTTTTAAAGCAAATTTTAGAATGGAAGGATCTTTACGTGTATGTCACGATGTTGAGGGACTTATGAACGAGTTTGATATTCCCCACGATCCTTCTGAATGGTGGCTTTTTATCGATTCATCAAAATACAGCTTGAAAGCAGTACTTTTGCATATTCTTTGGATTTATATAATTTGTTAATTTGCAATCTGGAACAAATAATTTTTTTGTTGTATCAGAAAGTTGGAAATTTGTTCCCTTGTGTAATAAATACACACAAATATCGGAATGCACAACATTATATATTAGCTAGTAGATCTTTATAGTTTGTGACCAGTCTCGTTCGGATTCGCAACAAAAGCGAAAGGGAGAGTTGGTATTTATTAAATTTGACACCGGTTGTCATACAATAATAGAGAGACGTACAATTCATCGGCGGTTTCGAACTGGGGTGACGGCACCACCCAACAACCCCCTCTACAATCGCACCACAAGTGAGGAACCCCACAAGTTCAGTGTTGCCAGATTTGCTTTGCAAATGACATTAGTATCACAAAATAAAAATATATCTACTGAAATAACTATTTAAAAAATAGTTATTTTTCTATCATTTTTAGAAAGAATTATCAAAAAGCAACCAAATATTACGAAAGTTGTCAGAAATTAAAATTTAATTGCACTGAGTGCCTATATTTTTCTAAATGTTGATAAATCGTCCAAATCTGGTAATACTGTTGATACTTTACAAACTAAGAACCCCACAGTCAACAATCCACACGTTCGTCTGCCCAGATTTCCATTTCTCTCCCTGTCTCTGTCGCTCGTGCATCGAGAACTCAGAGAATCTATTTGATCCGTTTAGGGCAGGCATTCAATATGCCCTAATCAAATAGCGGCAGCTGACCGCGCTGCCGCACTAACCAGATTACTAATGTCAAAAGAAAACATCCGCATTTCTCTCCCGTACAGTGGCGGTGGCCGTGTGCGATCCGCCGGCTACCGCAAATTGCATTATCGCGGAGAGTTTCGGTCGGATTTGGCTGGCCGTCGATTAATATACGGCTTTGATTGGGTATTCTATCGGCACTGTTTGCTATGGGTAATTGGCTAAAGCAGAACGTAGGTATATAACCCATGTCTCTATGTGACTGAATGTTTGAGGAAGACGTTGAAGTTAACTATAATATGTACAAAAAAAATGTTGATAAAACAACAAAAACATATAATAAACAATCTCCAAAATGTAAATAAACATATAATATTGCAATTTCTAAGTCTAACCCTAGTCAATCCCTAAGGTTAACCCAGGCAAATTCCTTTGCATCTGCCTCTTCCAACCCCAGTTTTAACACCCTGGGATGCATCTTACCTTGGAGACGTTATGTTAGTCAATGAACATCTGTTAACCGCATCCCTGCTTTATATCAACCCTGAGGCACATGCAGAGAGTAGAATGGTAATATGCCATCTATGAAAAAAGTACTGAACCATCGCGTCCTCTCCTGCACACAGAGAAAAGAATGCTCAGTTCAAAGTCAAATTACTTTGAATCAAAACAACTGTTGATTTCCATATCCACGAAATAATTAACCACTTCAGCCAAGACAAACTTTTCTCAGTAGAAGTGGGTTAAGTGCTTGATTCAAGATAAATTTAGTTGCAATGGGTAAATTATTAAGTCACACCAACCAGTCATCAACTACAAAGGACTATATGTAGTTTTGACTGAAACTTTGTAGTATTACTTCAAATATTTAAGTATTTGTTTACTCGATTCACACAAAACGTGTCTTGCATCAACCAACCAATTTTACTTGTTTTGAAGCTCATATTTTACATACATTTCTCGGTGTGGCAAAATTTTAAACCATCTTATTCATGGATGTTTTTTCTGTTGCTTTCTTCTGACTTACTCTTACTTTTTTCTGTTTTTTTGTCTGTTTTTATATCCTGTACACTAACCTAAGTTTTACGGTATGGTATGATAGTCATTAACTTTTTCTGCATACATACTTCCTATACACGGTCGCGCGCGGCTCAACTTCGCAATAAAACACACCCATCTTCTTTGAGGAGGATGGGTTGGCCGTGTTGAGGGTTGACGCAGACAATTGCCGGTTTCAAAACGGCTATAAATCACCGCCGGTAAGGAGTTCTTCGGTAAAATATTGCCCAAGAAATTATGTCAAACCGGACCCTACCTATTTCCTCATCCTACATCCTCTCCGAGGCGCGAAATATACGATCGCAGTTTCATCACTGACTCACTGCCACGACGTCCAAGAGATGGGCGAGTAATTCTCACCATCACAGGCAGCGCCACCTATGCAACACGTTCGACATTCTTCCTAACGCCTTAAGGTTAATTGCCCCAAGGACCGTGGGTTGGTCTGTATTGTTTCTTTCGTCTTATGTCGTTTTGAAAAAGTTCTGCGTGTGTTTACCATTTTCAGCTATGATGCTTACACTGGCTACACTTGGTATTTATATGGGAACTTTGGCTAGGTCAGTGATAAATCTAAAAAGAATAACTTGACAGAATCATGCGGAATCCTGGAATCATAAGTACGTAATACAAAACCGATAAATCATCAATTCTTCATGCATTACATACAGAAATATGCCCCTATAAATAACTCAATCCCCTTAATACAATCTTTACTAAGCGTAATTTTACATAAATTGTTACTTAACGCGACTACATGTATATACAATTATGCTAGCGGCCTTGGCGCATATCTCAGCCGGTACAAGCAGCGGTATTTGTTTCTGACAGCACCTCGGGAGGCCGTGGCATGTCACCCACCCCAGCGATGCCGCCCTGGGGGCGTCAAAGACATACTTGCGGTCCGCTCCGCGCTGTTGTGCATGATGGAACACCGTGTACCGTAGACCACACCGTTTACAGTACGGGATTAGCGCATTAGGAATTATTTTAGAATTAATTGGCGATTTGTGTGTATAAGTTTGTGTTTACTGGTCAATACCATTGTTAAGATATACTCAGAGCAAAAGAAAACAGGTTAATATCTGCAGATTCTTCGAAATGCTTGTTGATATCAAAAGCTGTATATCAGAAATTATTTTCGCCCAATACGCCTAGAAAATATTTCCCAGAATTGTTTGTCTTTAGTGGTCAATACCATTGTTAAGATATACTCAGAGCAAAAGAAAACAGGTTAATATCTGCAGATTCTTCGAAATGCTTGTTGATATCAAAAGCTGTATATCAGAAATTATTTTCGCCCAATACGCCTAGAAAATATTTCCCAGAATTGTTTGTCTTTAGTGGTCAATACCATTGTTAAGATATACTCAGAGCAAAAGAAAACAGGTTAATATCTGCAGATTCTTCGAAATGCTTGTTGATATCAAAAGCTGTATATCAGAAATTATTTTCGCCCAATACGCCTAGAAAATATTTCCCAGAATTGTTTGTGGTTAGTGGTCAATACCATTGTTAAGATATACTCAGAGCAAAAGAAAACAGGTTAATATCTGCAGATTCTTCGAAATGCTTGTTGATATTAAAAGCTGTATATCATAAATTATTTTCGCCCAATACGCCTAGAAAATATTTCCCAGAATTGTTTGTGTTTAGTGGTCAGTACCATTGTTAAGATATACTCAGAGCAAAAGAAAACAGGTTAATATCTGCAGATTCTTCGAAATGCTTGTTGATATCAAACGCTGTATATCAGAAATTATTTTCGCCCAATACGCCTAGAAAATATTTCCTAGAATTGTTTGTGTTTAGTGGTCAATACCATTGTTAAGATATACTCAGAGCAAAAGAAAACCGGTTAATATCTGCAGATTCTTCGAAATGCTTGTTGATATCAAAAGCTGTATATCAGAAATTATTTTCGCCCAATACGCCTAGAAAATATTCCCCAGAATTGTTTGTGTTTAGTGGTCAATACCATTGTTAAGATATACTCAGAGCAAAAGAAAACAGGTTAATATCTGCAGATTCTTCGAAATGCTTGTTGATATCAAAAGCTGTATATCAGAAATTATTTTCGCCCAATACGCCTAGAAAATATTTCCCAGAATTGTTTATGTTTAGTGGTCAATACCATTGTTAAGATATACTCAGAGCAAAAGAAAACAGGTTAATATCTGCAGATTCTTCGAAATGCTTGTTGATATCAAACGCTGTATATCAGAAATTATTTTTGCCCAATACGCCTAGAAAATATTTCCTAGAATTGTTTGTGTTTAGTGGTCAATACCATTGTTAAGATATACTCAGAGCAAAAGAAAACAGGTTAATATCTGCAGATTCTTCGAAATTCTTGTTGATATCAAAAGCTGTATATCAGAAATTATTTTCGCCCAATACGCCTAGAAAATATTTCCCAGAATTGTTTGTGTTTAGTGGTCAATACCATTGTTAAGATATACTTAGAGCAAAAGAAAACAAGTTAATATCTGCAGATTCTTCGAAATGCTTGTTGATATCAAAAGCTGTATATCAGAAATTATTTTCACCCAATACGCCTAGAAAATATTCCCCAGAATTGTTTGTGTTTAGTGGTCAATACCATTGTTAAGATATACTCAGAGCAAAAGAAAACAGGTTAATATCTGCAGATTCTTCGAAATGCTTGTTGATATCAAAAGCTGTATATCAGAAATTATTTTCGCCCAATACGCCTAGAAAATATTTCCCAGAATTGTTTATGTTTAGTGGTCAATACCATTGTTAAGATATACTCAGAGCAAAAGAAAACAGGTTAATATCTGCAGATTCTTCGAAATGCTTGTTGATATCAAACGCTGTATATCAGAAATTATTTTTGCCCAATACGCCTAGAAAATATTTCCTAGAATTGTTTGTGTTTAGTGGTCAATACCATTGTTAAGATATACTCAGAGCAAAAGAAAACAGGTTAATATCTGCAGATTCTTCGAAATGCTTGTTGATATCAAAAGCTGTATATCAGAAATTATTTTCGCCCAATACGCCTAGAAAATATTTCCCAGAATTGTTTGTGTTTAGTAGTCAATACCATTGTTAAGATATACTCAGAGCAAAAGAAAACAGGTTAATATCTGCAGATTCTTCGAAATGCTTGTTGATATCAAAAGCTGTATATCAGAAATTATTTTCGCCCAATACGCCTAGAAAATATTTCCCAGAATTGTACCGTATCTGCCAAAATCAACAGCTTGGCCCAGTAGGGGTTTATAAAAGTGCATTGTGGGCTAATGCGGTGTTTGTTTTTGTGATTTGTGCCGTTCCCCAAACAAGTTGCCTGCCACCCCTAAATCGGTAACCTATCCCATAAGGATTATAGAGAGACGTGGAGAGAGGCAGGCCGTTTGGTCCTGATTGGCAACAGTCTCCCGTGGTGTTGATTGTTGACATTGCGGATGATTGATTAGTGCCCAAATTAATAACGACCCAGAAAAAGAAGAAAAGAAAAATGGGCCACGTCATCCGGACCTTAGAGTTTCGTCTGCGTCAGGATGTCTTATTTTTAAGGTCCTTTTTATGGACGGAGGAGGTTTGATCTAATTCGTGATCGATTGGGGTTAATGGAGAAAATATTTTGTGTGAGGTTAGGTTAGGTAAACGGTGAGATAACGAAATAAGACTTTAACCAATAACGGTGATGAGCTTTTTTATACACAGAGAGAATTCTTGGATATCAAGAAAAATGATTCTTGCGTATATAGTGTAGCATGAAGAGGATTTTTTTTCTCTGACGAAGAAAAAGTTATTCTTGAATAGAAAAGTAGACGTTTCTTACAACAACGTGTCTTACAACAACCAAAATATTTCGTTCGACGAAAAATATATATTCTTCAACAAAAAAACTGTTTCTTGACCCAAGTTTCTTACTCTGAAAAGTACATAGAAAGTTGTGCTATTACTTTACAGATGGCGCTAACAGTTTCTCGCGTCTTTTGCCACATATCACCGCCATATGAGGTCGACGATATTGAGTGTTCGTATATTGTTTGTTTATATCTACGCAGAAGTGTTTTATTTCATGGGTGACTTACAAGGATTATGAGGAAAACTAGGATTGTAGTGGAATAGCCTACACAGAAAGAACTCTACTTGGATATCAAGAAAAAATGTTCTTTCGTATATAGTGTTGCATGAGGAGAGGATATTTTTGCTACCCAAATTATATTTTGTTGTAATAAGAAATTTAATATTATGTACTTAGTTATTTCAACGGCTAGTTATTCTTCCGGTTTAAGAATTTAGTATGTTTATGTTGAGTATATTTTGCTCTGATGAAGAAAATGTTATTCTTCTACATATAAAAAGAGTGAGACGTTCGTTTTACATCAACAACAATATTTTGTTGGGTGAAAAATATACATGCTTTATTACATTCCTCACTCACTTAGAAGATCGAAAGTAGACATGTTGTACTGATATGTTGTAATTTGACTTAAGACCAGCTAGATCGGCAGAATTCGCCAGTTTGAAATGTTCCAATTTCAGAAATAAACTCGGTTTTGTAGTTTGTCTGCTCTATGAACCTTGGATACGTTTTTAAAAACAAAAAAAAAGAAACGCTACTTGGGACTTGATAAATCTTGATACCCATCTCCAATATATTGTTTAAACACTGTCAGCTTAATTACCTTTACAAAAAAAAACAACTCTTCCTCGTGTGTTGTGACTTTTCGCTGTTGGAGGGCATTTTTTACTGATTCAAACTACTACCTAAGTGACAGACAGCATTTCGGGTTTCTTCAAGGTAAGGCACGTTATAAATGCGTTTGTACAAATTCAGCGCTGAGTGCCGGAGATGTTTCTACAGCGGCGAAGGTTCAATATTGAGATAAGAGGATTCCAGTCGCCGAGCAACGCCACGCAACGCCGAGACCGGACGGAGCGAGAATTTCCCGATTTATCTTAATGATTCGTTACGACGATTATCTAAATCGTCCTCGAGACCCCACAGATAATAAAAATTAAGACTCCCAACAAATCGAACGGTTGCCGCCTGCCTCGGAGAGGTTAGACGACCGGTCGGCGTACGCGTTTGTTGTTTGTTTCCTTTTTTTCTTAATCGTTTTTGTCGTACGGTTAGACTTTAGAGAACGGTTAAAATCAAGGAGAAACTAAAAATAAAGGCGGTGATGTAATGTTATTGTCTGATGCTGAGATTTATATTGACGTCAACTGTTGTTTTAAGCAAGAGGAAATATCAGGAATGGCCCATAACCAAATTTCCGACAAAACTTGTAGCCACAGCAACTCTGGATACCAATCTAAAGTCAGTTAGTTACCACTGACGTTTATCAAACTGACTGCTTTGGTATGGATTGCGTCCACAAAAGCTAGAGGACGAGCTGTATTGTATTGGTTTGGTCAAAATCTGTTGAATCCATACGAAATTGCATACAACATTTGCCACAAGAAAATTTATTCTTCTATAAAATGGTAGACGTCCTTCTTACAAAAATATTTCGCTGGAGGAAAAATATATATGCTTCACCGAAAAAAACAGTTTCTTGACCCAATTCTTACTCTGAGAGTTTCATAGAAAGTTGTGCAATCACTTTACAGATGGCGCTAACATTTTCTCGCGTCTTTTGTCCCATATTTACGCTATATAAGTTTGACGATATTGAGTATTCGTATACTGTTTGTTTACATCTGTGCATAAGTGTTTTATTTCATGGGTGACTTACAAGGATTATTAGGAAAACCAAATGATCTTTCTGCGGATATAGAAACAAGTGATATTCTTCACTCAAAGATATTCGTGTTGTACAAATTAATTCAATTAACAAACGTGAATTATTTACGTTTCAGTAGTGAGTATATATATTTCTCTGTACATTTATTCAAGAAAACGCATTTAATGTATGTAGCAATAACAATAAAATTATACAACTAATCAGGAAACGAGTTCGACCGCTGTTTTTTTTTTGCTAATCATTCTAGCGCAAAAAGCGGCACTGTGTAGGTGCGATTTCAATCGTTCGCGCTAATAAGCTGCTAGAAACTGTACGTAAAAAGTCTTGCGATAAATCCGACCAATAAACTTTATGGCCTAATTACAGCTTATCTATGTATACCTATAAATACAATTAAGTCAGGAGGCAGTTGGAAAAGAAGCAATAACACCGTAATAAAACGCACACCGTTCTGCTCGGTAAAAAACGAAAGACACGCCCTCAATACCTGAGGCTCAGTAGAAATAATTAATGAGAACGTTCATTGCTCGTCTCATTACGACTTACGGTTAAGAAAAAAGATACCGGTTTTTGTCTTAAAATTAGCTTTTTAAATTTAACCTTTTCAAATTTTCATTTATATCAACATCAACTTTCAACACACAGTTACTTGTAAGAAAATAAAAAAGGTTTAAGTACAATACGCTTTGACGAGATAATTATCAAACCAATTACAAGAATTTATTAAGGAAGAGATGAACAAACTGCATTATGCGAAAGCAAATTGCTCAATTAGGTCTGCGGTTTCGGTGCATTTTTCAGCAACGTGAACGAGGCTTAGTTAGCATCATCAAACAGTGGTACCGTAAACGTGGTTCGTCCTGCGCGCCGTACACCGCGTGGTTTTCATAAATATTTAACAGGACAATAAATGAATGCATATAAACAGTCGCTTAATCCCATAAATATTTATGGGCATAGACGAAATGCACACGTATTAATTTTCGCTAATGATTATGGTTACGCCGATTAGAGATAAATTTAAAAAATTACTGCCGCGCTGCAGTAATGGTTTGACGTCGGGTCGCGTCCCGCATTCAGATCTGTGCAAACACACAGAACAGCCACTTTATATTAATATTAATTTATGTTAAGTGGACAGTGGATAGGAGAGCAGATAACAAGCGGAGGCGCATCTCCTTTTAGTTTTAAATAAATTATGGACGGACGGAAGCCGAAATTGAAAGTGTTGCCGATCTTCTATCTACCGAGTCACCCGATCGGAATAATTCATGATTTCGAGTTCGTCAGTTTTTCGAATGCTAATCCGACATCTTATTTGCATCGTTCTATATCCTATTTAACATGATTAATTCGTATTATATAGATTAGTCAATTTTTACTTTCTTACACAGAGAGAACTCTATTTTTGGATATCAAGAAAAAATATTCTTGCGTATATCGTGTAGCATGATGAAAATTTTTTATATTTTTCTCTGAAGAAGAACAAGTTATTCTTCTATAAAAAAGTAGACGTTCGTCACAACAAAAACAACAAAAACACTTTGTTGGATGAAAAATATATATGCTTCAACGAAAAAAACTGTTTCTTGACCCAAGATTCTTACTCTGAGAGATACATAGAAAGTTGTGTCATTACTTAACAGATGGCGCTAACAGTTTCTCGCGTCTTTTGCCACATATTACCTTTATCTATGTAGGCTTGACGATATTGGGTGTTCGTATAATATTGTTTGTTTAAACGTATGCATAAGTTTTATTTCATGGGTGACTTACAAGGATTATGAGGAAAACAGGATTGTAATGGAATAACCTACACAGAGAGAACTCTATTCTTGGATATCAAGAAAAAATTTTCTTGCGTATATAGTATAGCATGAAGAGGATATTTTTACTATCCAAATAATATTTTATTGTAATAAGAATTTCAATATAATATGTAGTTATTTCAACGGCTAGTTATTCTACCGTTTTAAGAGTTTAGTATGTTTATGTTGAGCATATTTTGCTCGGACGAAGAAAATGTTATTCTGCTACATATAAAAAGAGCAAAACGTCCGTTTAACATCAACAACAATATTTTGTTGGGTGAACAGTTTGAACGAACAAACAGTTTCTTGACCCAAGAGTATACGTACGTATCGCCTAAAACAGACGTAATTCCTTTCAAGCAGTTCCTTCATACTTAAAACAAGAAAACTTGGAACATCAAGAAAGTCAAATTCTTACTCAGAGAATTTTGTATTTCACTTGAACCATTCTTCACTCAAAGATATTCGTGTTATATCGAATAGAAATTTTTCCCTCTATGTAGGTCCTCGAAACGAGCTTTATCTACAAAAACGTACTGCCATTATTAGTATTTTATCTTAAATCTTCTATTTAGTTACTATTCATAGAAAAACCTTGCTGTAATTATTTAAGACCGGTGTAAATTACATATAAAAAAAATCGACTGGTAGTTTACAATGGTGGGAAGCACGCGGATAATTCCCATAGGTTGACGTTGAGTGAAGGATGATTTCCTGAGCGCAACGAGCTTACAAACAGATCTCTGTGTGCAGCGAGCTAAAGCTGGTATCTGTAACACCACATTCACGGTGTATGCTGTATGTATGTATTGCCAGCGTGCAAAGGATTGTTGTTCCAGTCCATGCGGCCGCCGTATAAATTTCTGGCACGCTCTCGAGTATTATTATTCTAATTATGGCACCATTAAACAATTAAACAGAAAGTTCTGTCATTGGAGCTGAACGGCCGCCGCACAGTGCTGCGTCCCATAGCAATAAATCGCAAAATGACTTATTAAACGATAATAAGTTCTTAAAAAACAGCTAAATAACTAACCAAACATCTCAACTGTTGGATTATTTCGTTTGGATCGGATCGACTTTAACGATGGGCAAGGCCTAAACTTACTCATTTCTGATTATCGCAATAACGCAGAGTAGTCCGCCACCGGTTCACAACTACGCTGAACAGTTGGTGTCTGCATTTTTGGTTTTTATTTTATATGGAGGCGAATCTAGAAGGTATGCAATATTTAAACTAACACGTATTTTTAGAAATATTCTATAAGATTTTAAAATAATCTATTATCTATGAAGTGCAGTACACAAAATTAAATTATGTAACTTTATGTGAGCTTTTGTCAAATAGCCCAAAAAGGCCCTCGGGGATTTTTACGCCATATTATAGCTCTATTATTTTACAACTTGAGCACATAAATAATTTTTGCAGAAATGTGTAGATAGTAATGAAAGTAGATATTTTTAGAGCGATGTATTGAAATCACTCATGGTGATTTATTCGATACTTGGGCTTTCTTCTTTTGAGTTACCTATAAGAATTTTATCTGCAGAGGGTTTAGAAGCTGCCCACAAAGATATTCGAACGCATCGTTTAAGTCATACAAGAAAGACATCAAGAATACATTGTAATACAGGGATCTAATTAAAATATTATTGCTACGGTCAGATCTATACATATCTAGTCTTAGGAAAACTACTTCTCATGTAAAAGATATAGACAATGACATATAGACAATGAAGGCTGATGAGGATTAAAAATATTTGTTTTTGAATGTGTTTTATGGTACTATTATTTAAAATTAAATATAAAATGCGTGTAATAGTAAGAATTTTTGTTGTTCTGTACCAAACAAGGAGCAAGTTATTTGTTTTAACTATCTTAACTAACCTAATAACAAGATTAGCGAGAAATATATGTTATTCCTTTTTAAATGCGCTGCAGATCATTTTCACATATGACATTTTATAATAAATTACACAATCCTGACATTAATTGAATATTACGGAAACTGTTGTGTGCCAAGTTTAAATCGTAATGAGCCACGATTAACTTTATTATTAGATTGAAACGGTCATAATTTTCAAATCCCATTACAGGCATAAACAATCTCGCACACACACAAAAAAACGTGAACAATAATTACCATTGCACAATATCGCAGAGGAAAGAACGCCATTCGACAACCTGTTTCCGACATGCAAGCGTGATATATTGCAATATTTTTCAGAGCCGGCCGATAAATTACGGATTAAAAATTTGATCCCGGAAACTTGGACTCTCACTTTTACACGCTCATAGCCGTGCGGCGCGCACAGCAGGTATACCATAATTATCAATAAACTATTCACGGCTAATTATCGATTATATGAAATATTATTTTCATAAACAGAACGTTTAGTGGCCCTCGCAACAGTACATTGTCTCGAAGACTGGTATTTATAATTATGATGCATGTCATGATTGTTTCTTTTTTGCGTGTTGTTAATATTTATCGTGATCCAAGATAGTTTTAGATTATCTGAAAATTATTGTTTGTTTATTAGGTTTCTCAGAAAAAAAATCCATTATTCTGCAAAGTATGAGATTTTTCTTGTTTTTACGTGTTACACAAAATAGCCTAATAGAATCAAGAAATCACATCTATAAGTGCTGAAACCTACTATAATAACACGTAAAATCATAAAACAATCTGTAAACTATAATAAAATAATCACGTAGTTATTATAGTGTGGATCTCTGCGTATGGAAATCGGGAAGCAAAACGGTGCGGTCTATTTGCATATGATGTTTAAAACAAACAGCATTACGGTGGAACATATCAATTAATTCAGGCCCATTCTGCAGTTACCTCATAAACAGACGTGTGTTTATACGCTATCCATCACGGGCAAGCATCCGTGTATATTGTACTAATAATGTGGCTGCGAAGAAATTGCGTGCTCGTAAATTATGGACACGATAATAACTTTGACAGTACAGATCTTGTGTTCTATACGGATTGAATTATGGACTCTTTGTATGGTGTATAAGTGTATATGTTACGGTTAAAGTGATAAATGTGGTTTGTATTAATAATTACCGGCTATTATTAATAATAACCGCATCATTTGGTCAATGTGATTAGAAACACTTAAATAATCACATGGACCGGCTATTATTAATAATTTCCTAACGGACACGGTAAAAGTGATAAAAATGTTACTTTTTACAAAAGATCTTTTGTATACAGTCTTCAAAGAAGTTAGCTCAGTTATTTTGATTACTATGTAAGCTATTATATTTATTTACTCGACGCAAATCATCAGTACGGCTACCCCAATGACCAAAATTATGAATAATACAAAACATTGATAATACAGAATGCTTTTTTTGTCTCCCTTGTACTTTAGAAACTACTTGATATAATTGGTAATGATATTTGGTATACACCCAAGGACGACTCAATGACGAAAACATAAAAAAGAACAGTTTATACAGAGTGTTCAAAAAAGTTAACCATTTTATTATCAACACCCATTTTTATATTTAATGCATGTGGGTAGTTTGTAAATGTACAATTACAATTTATTAAGTAAATTCTCAAATCCTAATTATCTTGAAATGTTGCGCATTTAATAAACAAAATTTCAATGCAAATATGTACATGCAAGAACTAGACTAGTTTACATAGATGTGTTTACATAAATTGCACCGCACAAATGATGCAAACATTTTTGTATGGTTCTGTTCCTAACACGGTATTTTTACTTTTGGTGTTTGACAATAATTTTAAAAATAAAAGATTAAACATGGTAACAACTTGCCTCAATCTTCCCTACATGACCATTACCTATACCTACCCTAAGTATATCTAATATCTCACAGATATATTTATTATAAAAGTGTTTATCACCAACAAAAAATACAAAAAAAAAAACAAAAGAAGATGACGTCCTATTGTTACAAACTTTATTTCGTTTTATTTTGACAATATAAATGGTGTAATTGTTGTACTACCACAAAAAAATAAAGGTCTAGAAGCACTTTTGTATTAAAAATTAAATATAAAACATTTTTTAAAGTTTTGTATTAAAAAGATAATAAAGTTATAAATAAAAATATTTTTTTGCCACGAATTGCAAAATGCAGAAGCACTACGTAGGTACGTTTGCACTGGTAAAATAATACAAACCGAGTTTTTAATTAATTACTTACTTTGCCTTTAAGAATTGCGCAAATAAGCATGACCCAAAGAGTTACACACTCGTGCATGCAATTAGTGTGGATTGGCATTTTTTAGTCTCGTTTTGATAATCTTCCTTATTTTAGTCATGAGTAGTAACTAAATAAGTTAGTCAGGCCTAACGTCACTAAAGGCCCAACACTGAAAACCCAGTGAATAGATTCGTTGTGTGGCGATTATGTAGATACTAACAGAATTTCAAATCTGAGGCTCTATTATATTGTAGCATCACCTTAATGCAATATCGAACTGAAATATATCACATTGACCACAGCATGCTGGAAATTATTAATAATAGCCGGTTCATGTGATAAATTCTTCACTTTAACCTCCCCACTTGGCTATTATTAGTAATAACCGGTAATTATTAATAATAACCTATTTATCACTATGACCGTAACATGTAGATCGTTAGATCTTTGGAGAATATTTTTCTATGCTTTGAAGGTAACGCATCTTATAAAATAATTTTAAATTATTGAAATTTTTGAAATTTAAGGTAAAAGTCGAACGAATCGATAAATTTTTATATCCAATAATTTATGTAAGCAGCACTGTTTTGAAAATATCTGGGAGGGCCCTCGACCAACTACGTGGTTGGCACAAAGAAGTGTCCTAAGCACTTTTGCAATTATTCAATTTTTCCTTGTAGGGTACTAGTCGGAAAGTAAAAATAATCATTTTCATAACCCTTCAAGCACAAATAAGAATTTATAAGTGGTATAGAATCTGTAGTACTCCACTGTCACCTATATACGTTCTACACACACACTCACACACATACACACACGCGCACATAACCTCTTTCTTACGCTATCAGATGTGAGGTCGAGTTGCGTCATGGTCGATGACCAAACGTAGAAGTGTGAAGAATTCCCGATAGTCGAAATTGTCGAAATTGCCTCGGACCAGCTCGTAAATGTGCCTCGTAAATTACCCGCGCTTTTCAAACGCGCCCAGGTGCGACCCAAAAATTTCCGAATTCTATCGTAAGATTTATGCTCCTATGGTTTTAGAGCATCTTTCCATTCCCATGACGAAACCGCGTACTCTTACGAACTCGTTCGCTAACAGAGGCCAAATACATAAAAACGCTATACGAAAAGGTGTGATCGTTAAAATTGCCTTATAATTGTGTGTCTTGTTGGGTTTGTTAGTTCATTCAATGGTTTTTTATGGATTTATGGGTTGGATGATACTAGTTTGTTCCTTAAGTTGGTCCTGTAGAAGACACAACAGCATATTGTGGCCAGCAGCATTGTTTTACCAGTTTGCGAGTGACTTTAGCAGCAGCCAGGTCACCAGCGCTTGTTTAACTTTTACAGAAACCAACATGAATGTTAACTCAGGAAATTAAGTATTTTTGAAATGTTTTTTATAAATATGCGAGGTAATATTTTCCCAATGTATAAAGAGGGCTTTAAGCAATACAGTTGTTAAAAAATGCTAATCACATAGTGAATAGTCGCCGGCCGAAAAGTTATGCTGCAACGTTGATTGGAATGCAAAATGTGGGGTGGTCACACTACGCTGTTTTAGTATTTGCTGCTTGTTGTAAATTATTAGCCGCTGTTAGCCAGCATAGTGTGACCACTCAGCAGCCGCTATTTTTGCATACCGGCGAATGGTTTTGGCTGTTGCTTGTAAAGTTGAACATGTTGATCTTGCATTAGCCGCTATTTAGAGCATGAGCTGTTGGCTCAGGACAAATGTGGGTATTATTGAAAATACCAACCATCGATTATAATAAATAATTTAAAGCAACAATTCATTACTTTTGTTAAATGTATAGCTAATAATATAAAATTATAAATATATGATTTATAATTTTTATTTTAAATAATATATTCAAATATTTCTTCAAAATTGAATAACCTGGATTATGCTTATTTATGCATTTTATTCATACCTGTTGAGCTTTATTTGAAGTAGAAATGCATACCTATATATACTAATGAATTTTGTAAAATATATCAGATTTTAATTATATCAATTGTATATTATATTTTAATTAATAAATTGGACGGAAAACTGATTGAATTACTTTTGTGTTTGAAGTTGATATAAATAAAACATTAAATATAAAATGGAAACTAAATTACGGATTAAAGCAGTAACTTTTTAAGAATTTGTTATTTAGAAATATACTGGAAAGTAAGACCTGAAAGAGATTTTTTTTATGAAAATATGTAATTTAATTAATAATATTTGAAATAATAATTTAATTAATAATTAAAATAATTTTGTAAATATCTAATTTTAGTAGAGCCATTGACTTTTCAACTAAATACTTCTAAAATATAGAATTTCTAATTTTATTTCCATCGTGACCTTGCTTATGTTACACTCGTGTACAGTGCTTTCAAAATTTATGTAGGTTCAAGGCAGGTAGTGAATAAAACCCCACAAATTGGTATCAAACATGAAATATTTTATGGTTGCGTCGCCTTCACCTGACAAAAGACAATACATTGTCTCACTATTGTATATACCTACCTGGTGACATATAAAATACACCAGAAATAGGTTGACGTTGTAGTTTGAACTAAGGTTTGCTGGTAGCCTGGTAGTAGCCACCAGCGGCAGCAGTACTTTTGCTGGTAAACAGCGTAATGTGACTACAAAATATCCGCTGGCTGCTGTTGCTGCTAGCAGCACCAGCATCTAGCTTACAATTTGTGATATAAATAGCAAGATAAGCTATATCCAGGATACGTACATTTATGGAATCTAATCCGAAAGTCACAGCCATTCGGTGTCCTAAGCTAATGTCAGTACTCACTGACATCATTCGCAAACATATGACTTGATTGATCTGCAAATTCGTACTCGTATTTCATATCACTGAAGGGTGAGCTGGTATCATTTTGATCAAAACCAATTGAATCTTTAAGAAAATGCATTCATGTCGGAAAGTAATAGTAATATTTGCCTTGCATTGAAATAAAACGATATAATCCAGGAGACATTTCCTGGGTGAGGATGTACGCACGCCACTGGTAGTTAGATGACGGTAAACGGCCTGAAAGAAAAAAGTTGTGAGCCGCTGTGTAGCCCGCGGCGTCCGTAGTCATGGATACCAGCGTTTCCGCGATCGTCACACGGATTTTTCACGGGCAATGGCGGTAATAACGAGTTTGCCGGCATCTTCAGCGATAAATTTAGAAAAATGCCGGGAACGGTGCCGTGGCGACATGAGGTGAAGAAGTGGAGGAAGAAGAAGAAGAATAAGAAGTGTCCAAGCCCAGGTAAACGTCGCGTCGTCCGCAGCGGCTCGCCTAGGTTTAAAGCCGGCGCGGCGTGCTCTTGCCGCGGTCCCCAGTAAAAAGTGAAGGCGTTCAAACCTGTTGAACGGGTGTTGGACGCGTGGGCCGTAGGTGCTGAACTCCTAGAAAACTGAAAGGCGACGCGACGGTTAGCGTTCACGAAACCTATGCGATAGAATATTTTGCTATAAAACGTTTGACAAGGATTTCAAAGAAAAATTTTTGTGGGAGAGTTGCCTTCGTGCAGAATAAAGACTGACAACCAATTCTAGGTTGATACGTTAACCAGTTTTTGATTTATACCAATACAAACTTTCCGGCTACCTCTTTGTCACACAAGCGTCAAAACTTCCTGAAATTCTTCAAGTTTGTAAAGCCACCATCTGCAATTCTTCAATTTTGCAAAGTCACGGTCACTCTGGATCCCAGCTTATTGTTTTTTTTTAACTCGTTCATTTTACTTCTGCCTTTTTCCACAAATTCACACGCCTAGAAAACTTATGGAATTGAGGGAATGACAGCTGACGTTTATCGAAATCTTCCGATTCGTTCATATCCTTCGTTATAGAGCAGAATGTGCCCACAATTTTCAAAACCTATTCACCGTCAAAACACGATTTTTGACAATTCCAAACCTTGGTAAGGCCCACTGATGTGCCGTCTACTTTTGCACCGATTCGCAAAATGCAACGGTACTTTCGTCCCCGGTAGAATGTATTATTTTGGTCCGCTGAGAGGAGCGCTTCGGTCAGACAGAAAACGCGCAAAACAACCGCGGACAACTATGTGAATGGGACAGTTGAACAGCGAGCTGAACGAGCCAATCGCATAGCTTCCATTTTTTATTACCAGACGTGCTCAGCAACGTCAACTATGTGTATTCCATGTTACGATAAACAATCACTTTCTCAGATAAAAGAAGGGCAATAACTAGCTAAACCAAATATGTTTCAACTGAAATTCCTTGCTAATTGATGCCATATCAGTGGAATTGTTAAACCTATGGTTGCAAAGTATGCAAGGAGATAAGTTGAAAGTGTTTGGCAACATTTCTGATGAGTTCCCTCGATATTGCAGCATTACGAGGTGATAGGCGTCGCCCAAGGATTGGCAAAGGATTGGCACTTTTCGCGCAGGTGTGAGAAAGGAAGTGACGAAACGCGTACAGATAGATGATGACCAAATGACTAATTGTCTTTAGTTGCGTTCATATCGGCGTTGTTAAGGAGAATACTAAATAATATTAATACCATCCTTCTTGATAAAAACAAAGATGTAAAAGAACCTTATAACATTTAAAGACAGAGTAAGTATGATACTTTATTTTCGATACTCTACGTAACATCTCAATACCTGTAACCATATAAACCATTTTAGTATTATTGTAAAAGAAGTCATAAACAACAATTTGTCGAAAATATGGCCGGCCATCGTAAATATAGTTACCCTGGCAGAGTGTTGCGATCGCATAATATATTGGCCACGCGCTAAATGTCCCTTCGTACCATTAAAACGCTTCCACATTAATCAGCATAATGCGATAATACTTTTCTTGGCGTTGCGTTGGTTTGCCAGTACGGCCGCCAGGAGGCGCTCAGTAGCCAGGTCTGAACACCGCTGCATGCCTGGCTGAAGAATGTACTTTGCTATCTTCACTTGAACGGTAGTATGTACATTGGTGCAAAACAACAGATTTCAGTAACTGATATATTTGCTTCAAATACAAGCCATTTTTTACTTTTCGACTAGATTCCTTAAAAGATTTTTGGGAAACGTGTGTGTGTGTGTGTGTGTGTGTGTGTGTGTGTGTGTGTGTGTGTGTGTGTGTGTGTGTGTGTGTGTGTGTGTCTGCATAGATAGAATTATAAGGAAATGAACTGGATTGCTTTTGGTGACAATCTGACAACGAGAAGTTGCAAATGTTACACATTTTATTGGTGTCTACACATTTTCTTAGGTATTCATTTGGAGCAATCTGATACCAGCTCATCCTCAAGTAACTTCCAGTATGTATCCTAATATTTAGATCAATGTGATGTAATCTGTACTCTAAAGCCACGGTCATACTAGGCTCTTTTATTGTTGCTGGTGCTACAGCAGCCAGCGGCTAATTTGTGGTCACACTACCCTCTTTACCAGCAAAAGTACTGCTGCCGCTGGTGGCTACTACCAGCAAGCCTCAGTTCAAACTACAAGGTCAACTATTTCTAGTGCATTTTATATGTCACCAGGAAGGTACAGACAACAGTGAGATGTGTTGTTTTTTGTCAGGTGAAGGCGTCGTAACCATAAAATATTTCATATTTAATACCAATTTGTGGGGTTTTATTGACTACCTGCCTTGAACCTACATACATTTTGAAAGCACTGTACGCAAAAAAAACCTGTTTCAGGTCTTCAATTGTTTCCAGTATATTTCTAAATAACAAATTGTTTAATAGTTACTGCTTTCATCCGTAATTTAGTTTCTACTTTATATTTAATGTTTTATTTATGTTAACTTCAAACACAAAAGTAATTCATTCAGTTCTTCGTCCAATTTATTAATTAATGCCAAAATACGTGCATGCCTTCCTTTTACTGACTGCATTATCGGCCGAGAGATACTCAATTTGTTAAACGTCCGCTGCCGGGCATTGTTGCTAATGATTTGTCAACTTGCTCTCAGATTGTTAACATTGCCGGCGATTATTTAGCGATTAATCATTCGAAAAGGAGGCTGGTTCATTCGACATGCCCTGACTGAATAATTAGTTTATCAGGTAACATGACGACGCGGATTTGTTTTAATTGATTCGAATCAGTTAGGCCGACAGAACGTGCGAGCTAAACTGACTCGTGAACTAGACAGTGAAAGTATTTCTAGTGGATGAGACAGATTATAGATTATTTGCTATGTAACGACTTGGAGAAGGTGTATTGTTTATTTTTGTGGTTTTTCTGGGCGCCAAATGACAGTGAACGCAAGAAAAATTGCTAGATAGCCAAGCCAAATTTTGGCATCTCACCCCATAGGACGCCAAATGTCGTCATATCGCGCATGTATCAGGTTAAGTTCTGTTCTGCAGTAGTTTTACTTAACGGTGTTCCTATCCATCAGCTTAGTCCATTGACCAGTACCCATTCAACACTCTTCTAGCCCTAGAGTGCAACTCTCGAGTGGTCGTTTCGGTTTTCTTGCCACATACCGATGCCTGTGCAATTGTCCGATCACGTACTGATGCATGGTGGTCAGAGAGACAGAGCACTAGTACCACGAGGTTGATTGATACTTTACTTGTACGTCCTGAAAGACTCAGGTGCACCGCTCGGTGGGCGAGGACCTCACCGCGACCGGACGTGTCCATCGCTCTCTCAACATGGTCTACATTCCACCGACGTCGAACAGATACTTCCACTAACGAAGGCACAATGTATTACCCACGTTTGACACTACGGGGACCACGGAGACGGACGGTGACTCCATCCACCGACCCTAAACAACCGGCCTACGGACCGACGACGAATTTCTTCAACGGGTTTTATCGCCAAAGTAGCGGTTTCATGGAGATATTCCATTCATGACGACTGGACGATGCAAGATGATGGTCGCTGTGATATAGTTTGGTTTTTTGACATGCTGGTTTTATTGTGATTTGTGCGAAGGGAAGACGTCTTGAAAATTTTGATTTATAATACGTTTTTTAATCTTTGATGGTTTTAGAAAATTTCAACGGTTAGTTATTCTTACGATTTAAGAATTTAGTATGTTTATGTTAAGTATATTTTTCTCTGTCGAAGAAAAAGTTATTCTTCAAATAAAAAGGTAAGCGCTCGTCTTACAATAATAAAAATATTTCGTTGGACGAAAAATATATATACTTTATCAAAAAAAACAGTTTCTTGACCCAAGATTCTTACTGTGAGAGATGCATAGAAAGATATGTGGCGTCTTTTGCGACATATCACCGCTATATAACTTCGACGATATTGAGTGTTCGTATATGGTTTATTTACAGCTATGTATAAGTGTTTTACTCCATGGGTGACTTACAAGGATTATGAGGAAAAGCAGGATTGTAGTGGAATAGCCTACATATAGAGAACTTTATTGTAATAAGAATTTCCATATAATATGTAGGTAGTTATTTCAACGTCTAGTTGTTCTTCCGGTTTAAGAGTTTAGTATGTTTATGTTGAGTATATTTTGCTCTGACGAAGAAAATGTTATTCTTCTACATATAAAAAGAGTAAAACGTTCGTTTTAACCAACAACAATATTTTGTTGGGTGAAAAATATACATTCTTCAACGAACAAACAATTTCTTGACCCAGAAGTATACGTACGTATCGCTTAAAACAGACGTAATTCCTTTCAAGCAGTTCCTTCATACTTAAAACAAGAAAACGTAATACTTGGAACATCAAGAAAATCATATTCTTACTCTGAGAATTTTATATTTTACTTGAACCAACCAAATGATCTTTCTGCGGATATAGAAACAAGTGATATTCTTCACTCAAAGATATTCGTGTTGTATCGAATAAATTTTTCCCTGTGTGTACAAAGTTATTTGAAAAATTACGCTTTATATATTTATTTAAAGTAACAATTAACAGTAAATATGACACATAACTTCTGGTAAAAGAAGTTTATTATTACACTATTAAAAAAATCGTAAGTGCAATCCATACAAATACTTTTTAAACTAAAGTAAAGGTACAGACTACACAATACTGTAAAAATGGACAAATCAGAAAGAACACGAAATGGGAGAGATCTTTCCATTTTTACTGTATTTCATAAAAAAATTAAATGAATTGCCATCCCATAAACCTTAGTATTCTTTTTGATCATTTGAAGTTTTAATATAACTCTGATGTTTGTTGCAGGTATGTTGCTGCCAGCTTCTAAATGGTAAGAATGTTTAATAGTTATCCCTAAATGTAATGATTTCTTATCCCTTCTATACCTTTTGTAAATATTTGCTATTTCATATCAAAATTAGCGACACTTTATGAATATAATATACATACTAATGTAATAACTAGTAACAAAAAAAAAGTTGTTGTTATGAATGTTATATATTTATTTACACGCGATCCATGTCGGTCTAGTTAAAGACCATCTTCAGGCCAATCTAAAAGTTTAATGAAAAAAACATCACATTTAAAATAAATGTACAGACAAGTCACTTACAGTCCAAAGGTAAAAATCCCCTTAATAAAAATGTCTTTACAAAGTAGAGCGATGACAGATGCACAAATACTGAAATTGTAAAGTTTCTTTAATAGATGTTTTTGTTTTATTGCTATGTAAATTGCCTCCATCAATGAGGATGGTTAGAAAAAGCGATGTTACATATTGTACTTATGTACATATTGTATGCATCTCTATTGTTAGCAGCAATCAAAATTGGAAAATTTTGTAATATTTCTATAATTAAAGAAATCATTTAGGTACTTAATGCATAACATCGTTTCGGTAATGCATACTGCCATATCGGTAACGTACGTTATTAAATTAAATAACCTATGTTAATACCAACAATGAAATAAACAAAACGTCAATGAAACAATTTATTAAAGATAAAAGAAAAGTGTCTCTATGCTCGTGCTCGCAAAGGATGCTTCGTAAACCGTTGAAATAATGGTGAATCAATCAAATTAACCATCGATAATTTTGATTCTTTTTCGTTTTATGGGGAAAAAATATGGTTGAACGTGAAAGTGAAAGAATGTTTGTATAACCGTTCAGGTTATGTACTGATTGACGCGTACTTGAGCGGGTCAGCCAGACTATCTGTCTATCTAGACCTTTAAACACAATTCAAAACACATTTATCGAATTTTGCATTTTTCCTGTATATACTAGATGAAATTGTGTCTGTTTAAGCGAAAATCCGAATTAAAACTGTTGAGAATAGCCGAAATATGAAAAAGATAAAAATTTGGAGTTAGATGTGGTTGCGTGCCAGCTGTGTTTGCAACGAGTAGTTTGCAGGTTACGCGAATCGGGGTGCGTATGTTTGAAATTTTATCGCGAATTTGTACAGTTTTTGTGTTGTGTTTTTGATTTGTGACTCTTGTTGTTGTGTTCTGAGGCGTTGTTGATTGATTTGAGCCGGTTTGGTGTCTTCCAGCCGGAAATGTAAGTACTATAGCTTCATAATTAGATTTTTTAGTTTGCGGTATAGAATATTTGTGTGGTTAGGAGTTAGGATAAACATTTCCTTGATCTCTTGCATCAAAGTAATGTACTCTTTGCACTTCACCATCATGAGGATTATCGTTAAGAAATATAAACCATTAGAAGTATGTATGTATTATCCAATACAATTATCAACGTTGATGACAATACAATACAAACTGCACGTATAGATGTTTCAAACTAAGAAGAGCACAGTTATATATGCAACCAAATACACACAGGCAATTTATAATCCATACACTGGGTATGATTGGTTGCATATACAACTGTGTTCTTCTTAGTTTGAAACTACTCTACATATGTACAGTTGTTCAAATATGTATGTGCGGTTGCCTACAACACTTTATTTCACCCCCTTATGTCACCTAATTTCTACCACCCATTCCTTTAGAGTCTAGGTCTAGAACTACCTACCCGTTAATTGTTCCACACTTATATGACTTTCTTCATTGTCCGATGATGGTGGTGTATTTCGATTCAATAATACTCTTATCTCTAGATCTAAGGTCTGCTTTCTTCTGTATGTTTTCTTTTGCTGTTGCGACTCTCCACTTCTTCCGCCTAAGTGCGCGGCCATATTGGAGCTTCGCTCCTAGTAGAGAGCCTAGCTGCGCTCCTCGCGCCGTTGCATATATACTTGGCGCTAGGCGACTCATTACGGCCATCCTCATAAGGATAAGTTAATCTTTTCTGTTGCGAGGAGCGCAGCTAGGCTCTCTACTAGGAGCGAAGCTCCAATATGGCCGCGCACTAATACGCTTTTCGTTGGCATCACACTCCTTTATGCTTTTTATCAGTCCCTGTTCTTTTTTCTTATGATATCGTTCTCGGTCTTTTCTCAGTTTTTACTCTAAATCGCCTTCAGACATTTTCTTCCGAAATTTTCTTTAACCTTGCTATTTTGCAGTTTTTTACGCGCAGTTCTATCTTTTTTCACTTCTTTCGTGTTTAGTTTTAAGCTGCTGTAAAAACATTTAGGGGCAAACCATAAAAAAATGAAAATCAGAAATTTCGATAATGATTACGTCATGTGGAATGTGGAACCATTACTGAAATGACCATTACCGAAATGACAATCTATATAAAAGTGAACAACACCACCTTCTCATATGATAATACTTTATTCAGGCTTGTATGGTACCTATGCTTTATCACTACATTAACTTTTCTTCATTCAACAAGCGTTAAGCACATAGACTCATAGAGTACTACTAATATGACGCATATTGAACATACGGTCTCAAATTGTAACATTAATTACGTAATTGATGTCCAAATACATACAAATTCAAGAACTTACTAATCAAACATTGGTGTACCGACGATGATGCTAACTACTGCACACTACATTGACACATCAAAGGTTGTGGTGTATAGGTAACCACATGCCAAGCTTGGCATTACCGAAATGACACAAAAGTGGTGGAGAGAGAATAGCGTTTAATAAAAACAACTATATAATTAATCACGGACATGTATACACATGTTATATTAGTAGGACTATTTTACTCTAGAAAAATCACAAAATTAAGGTAGTTAATGCTCAGGTGTAGAAGAAAATAAATAATATTACATAATAAATGAGGTTTGCGACATTACCGAAATCATATACATATAATGGTCATTTAATCTTGAGATATTTGCAAAGAAACTCTAATATTTGTGTGAACTACATGTAACACTACATTCATGCACAAAAGTAAACCTGTTTGGCCAAACTTTACATTGATTTTTGACAGAAGAGGTGCCTGTTTTGATCATAGCATAGCATATGGTACTTATATTCTCCCAATACCTGACACCCATATATTTTATATTGAACATATTGAAATGAGTCAAAAGACAATACCAAGTTCCTGAAGTTGATGCACTGGTGTGCAGAACTTAATAAATCAGTTACACATAAAACGTAAATTTTAGTAATTATTATTTACAAAATTACCTGGATCACATCTAGAAAAATTGAAGAATCAATAATTTCATCTATAAATTTGGTGAAAAATTCTTCGTAATACAATACAAAGATTACAAAAGTTGTTGTAGGTTTTTAACATTTTTTGTGAACGTTTAAAAGGATTTTGTCTGAGCCTATTTCTAGTACAGGTTCTCACTCTCACTGTTGGTTGTACCAAATATGCAAGGATTATTCGCAGATGTGTTCGTTCGTTAATCTTCCACAATTTCACCTGCTCCATACATCATACGCTTGGATTCATTAGTCATATTGAAGCAAGCAAAATACGCCGAAAGAAGTAGCCTATATAGTGATCTCTTGAGTGTAGAGAAAATAGTCAGCGTGAAGTGGATTACCTGGTGGACTGAGGAAGATGTAGGTTAGGTGGTATGGGAACGTGGCTGTCATCCGCCTAGGTATGCGTAATCATCATTTTCACGAAATCAATTATGAGTCGGCGTTTCTGTATCGGCTTAATCAATCATCCAAGTTATTTAAATTGATTAATATGGCATGCCCCCCGTCCTCAACTCCGTCAGACCAATTTCAATTTAACAGCTCAATTATACGACCAATCATCTCAGACAAGCTCCAACCCCAAGGATTTAACAATACTGAATAGTCAGTCATACTAAGCATAAGTTTCCATTGCACGTTTTGTTCCACCTTATATCCCAAAAAGAAGCTGAAACAGGCGACGAGAGATCGATAGCGCCATCTATGTTTCATATAGTAAACTAAACCGATCAAAAATGCAATAAGAAGGCGCCTAATTGCAAGCACGCGCGGGCGCTGTCGGCCCAGATACTCGACATTCTTACGCAAAACGCCAATTAATTCGCTCTGGAATTTTATAGACGGCCCACGAAACCTGCACTTATATCATAATCCGGGCGATTTTTTTCCTCTAATACACGGTCCGGCCAGATCTAGCTCAGTCTGCGGTAAATTAAGTGGCTATCCGACGATGCTGTCGATTTGGTTGTTCTGGCGTTCACCAGCGCAGCGCCGGAGTCAGCGGTGATTGTGTGACAAAAAGCTGTGTGTTCGATCTAATTACACGCGGATTGCGCAATCCGCGTGTAAAAGGAAACAAGGATAAAAATAGAGTGTAGTGTGCGGGTAGTGCGACACGAATAGTTCGCTAATTGGTGGAAAATTACCCGTTCGCTCGCTTATATCGATCGAACTGAAAGAACGGAAAAATAGTACCGAAGCCAGTTCAGTGCCAATAAAGGTGATTATTGGTACAAATTGAAAAAAGAGTGTAGATTATATATGTTTTAGTGGTCTAGGTTTTGAATATTGTGCAATAATTAAGGTTAATATAAATATTAAAATAAATATTCGTCTCGTTGCAAAGAAGAACTAACTAACTGTCCCAATTCATAGAGTGATAGCTCCACGCACCATGTGTGGGGAAAATCCGCTATTCCTAGATTTCGTACGGAGACGTTTTTTTACTAAAATATGTGAGTTTTCACAGCGTTGTGAACTGTTTGAATTACAACCAAGCTTTTTTTAGTCACTTCTGATGTAGTCATGAAATGGGTCGGAAACCCATTATTTATTTATTAAGATATGATCAAATTAAGCGAGATATTTGTAAGAACATTCGGAAAAGGTTTTTGCTAGGGTTGAATATCTGGTTTAGAATTTGACCGCTTGTTATAAGTTTAAAATTGAAGAGTTGTCATTGGCTAAGAAGAAATGCTTCCGGCTTCCTTTGGGGTCGAGGGATGCAAACGAACAGATCTCGCTCTTCTCATTTCAACCACCGTCATGTAAAGTACACGTTTTTGTGGAGCGTTCTTAGGCCCTGGTAAGTCTTTTCAACTCGTCTCGCATTTCATTGTAAATTAAATTATTCATATTTCTGCTAAAAGTGTGTCTGTCTAAATCAACTCCTAGGTTTAATTTAAACGTCAATATGTTCAAAGCTTCATTCATTTTTCTATGTAACCTATCAAACGGGATTGTTGATTATTATTGTTAATAGATGTTATTGTTTTGATAAGTGTTTCGTTTCATTTGAGTAGTCTTGCGTTATCAGCTCTTATTACATGTTAAATACTTAAACGCGTCAGTTAGTAGTCAGAAAATGTGTTCACAAGGTTCAAGAAAAAGAACCCAGTTAGTTTTGCCTTCGAATAAATTGGAAGAGATTTGATGAATTAGAATTTTGACCAGTAATTAAAGCCCTTAAACTGCGCTTGGCCAAATGCTACCATGTTAGGGAGTCGCGGTTGTTCCCGCCATTTTGACCTCCTACAGTCAAATTAGTCTTGTTGTAGTACTTGTAGCGTTTTTCATAATTTTTGCACCTGAATCACATTTATATCTGCAGGTATATATTCATTAAATTTCACTTTGTTAAGTCAACCCGTTATCGAGAAATATGGGATGGAATAAGCACTTCTTTCGAGCGTTCTAGAGGTGTTTTTAATAACTCTTGGTGTTTGTAGATTATTTCTAAATATTAGGACGTTCGTTTCTTATGATTTATGTTAAACCAAAACTCGTCTGTCGCTTATTTTGGTAGTGTTAGGTTTGTTACATAAGTTATTTACAAAGAAATTAGAAAGCAATGTTCCTTTTTCCACCTTAGCAAAAAAACCTATTAAGGATGACATTTGCATATTCAACACACCTTTACTCATTGCTGTTTTTTTTTAATCGACGAACATATAGACACACGTACATGGTGATGCATATTTTATGATAATTTATGGATTAAAATCAATTATAAATTTGTGATATATCGATATAAATCACCAAAATGTTTGCTTGTCAAGACATTCTAATTGAAAGTGTGAAGGTATGCCTTTCAGTTAACTGAAATATGTGATTCATATTCATACAACCGAAAATAGAATAGAAAGGCCAACACAACCTGCACATAATACAAAAATTAAATAACTGCTTTATTCATCTTTATGAATAACGAATTACAAATTATAATTGTGGTGTTGAATATACACATTATACATAATATTATTTAAACGTATATTTATACATATTCCGATCGTATGGTGAAGAGAGTGAAAGTGTTTACTTTTTTCGGTTTCAGTTGCCGTCACGCCAAATCAAATTGAAACGGGCGTGAGACTCATATATAATAATTACCATTAATTATGATAATAAATACGTATTTAATAGCTCCCGTAGAGATGAATGAGTCGACCGTCATGAATGACGAGCGAATATTAATACCAATTTAAATACATTAATATTTTATTAGTTTGTTTTAGTGTACGGAAACAGTTACTATACTATTTACTATCGGAGATACTACATTATTTACAAATTTATTATTTAAATTGATGTACATAAATAATTGGAATAATTTTCGTAAGATTCCTCACACAAAGAATACTAGTCTTTATATAAAGACGAACAGTTTAACATATGTTTAACATATATTGAACAGAAACCAAAACATTGCGGAACTAAAATCAGGTGATATAATAATACGCAAAAAAGTCACCCACAAAAATAACGTAATCGAACAAACCGATTACAACCAACCGCAGAATATGTCACGTACAACAATGACTTAGACGACCACAAATTGGGGAAGCGATCTGCCCATTATTACCTTGTTTTATGCATGAACGGGCTACCAATTTACCGCAGAAGTGACACGCGCAAGAACATCAATCTAGTGAATCACATCGCTTAAACCTGCTGTATAAACTTTATTATTCATCGCTACCATTTGTCGCTGAAATAGCCGCAGCTATGCACATATTTCCTGCCTTCAATGCAGTCGCGGTAAGCGGTTTCCATCAATATTTATTATTGTTAATAAGAGAGGTAGTTACTGCATTACTATGTACAGTTAAACCAACTTTGTCGATATTTCTACAATTTATTTGTTGAGGACTGTTCAGTTGAGTTTAACTGAGACTGAAACATCCATACACGTAGAGGTTACACTGTACTGTTAAACTGTACAGTTCAAACTGTACAGTTCAAACTATCAGTGGAAACTGAATGTGTGTGGCTGGCATACACATAGAGAAATGTTTAAAACATTCGTTGTCTTACAAAAATTTACTCCGAACAAATCAATAAACTCTTCAATTAAGAAGACCTTTTTGCTTCAAAACTTTTTACTTTGTTTTTTTGTAATTCTTCAGCAAGTGAAGATTATGAAAGTCGTCAATTAATTTTGTCCCATCTAATATCCACTTTATAATCGTTCGATATGTCTTAGTAATTATGTCGGCGGTAAGAGTGCGTCTCAAGACATCCGTGTTCGGAGCTGCGCACTTCCTGGTCTTGTAAATACATATAGTATGTCTTGCCAATATAGTAACGTGAAAAATACAAGAGGAAAACAAGTTGATCTTGTGGGAACTCGATATAGCCGTGATGCACGTATAAATAATAATTAGTCGTAGGCGACTTGTTGGCATGGCTTATTTATGCAAGGCCGATCCTGATTAGCGATGTTTTATGACGGGGCCTAGCCAGCTCCACTCTGTCTAAACGTGGACGCGGAACATGCTTGAGTGTCTTCAGGACCCACCGGGGAAATTGATGAATCGCGAACGGCCATCAGATAGCTGTGAATTACGAAAGGATCGGTTATGAAAACGGATAACGCCGTAACTCAGTCGATTTATGAATATTCTCGCCGTGGATGGGTTTGGTATTATAGGTAGGTAGGTGTATATACAGTTAAAAGCAAAGTGCAAACGTATTTATCAAGGCGCTTGTGCACTTGGAGTATGCCAGATGACACGACCTTTACGACCACTTGCAAAGTCACATTGCGGATACTAAACAACGTGTTTTTGTTTTTTTTTTTTGGACGAATTCGGGTTGTCAGGACAATACAAATATAAATGGAGGCCAAGTTACCTTAAAGTGTAAGTTGTCAAAGACAAATGAGTAGGTCACCTCTGAGTTAAGCTTCTAATTAGTACGTCTTTAATTTATTCCCTGTGATGTCATTTTCAAAAGACGTCTTCCTGTTGGGAATGTCCAGATATTGAAGTCAGTTTTTTTGGTACAACATATTGTTTTTGTCAGATTGTCATCAAAAACAATCCAGTTCGTCCCCCGATAATTCTAAATTTGTATACCAAATTTCAGCAAGATTCGTTACATACATACATACATACACACATACATACATACACACATAGATACATACACACATAGATACATACACACATAGATACATACATACATACATTTTGCAGAAATCATTGCAATGGGTTCAGGTCACATCAAAACGCGTATTTCCGCCGAAATCCCAATTTTTTTCCATCGATTACAATACTTTCTTTCTAGGGTACTAGACAGAAAGTAAAAAAGAAAGAACTGTTCAAGTGGCCTTCTTAATGTGACCTGGTCATTTCCCTAAGAAATCTTTCACCTTTTCTGCCAAAGTTGTACGACCAAAAGTACTTCTTGCCTGATACAATTTGTGTAGAAAGTCCTTCTAGGTGCAAATACAGTGTTCTATAGCCAATTCCTGTCTGTTTCCTTTATGATGTGTTCTTAGTGATAAGATAAAAAGTAAAAAAGAAAGAACTGTTCAAGTGGCCTTCTTAATGTGACCTGGTCATTTCCCTAAGAAATCTTTCACCTTTTCTGCCGAAGTTGTACGACCAAAAGTACTTCTTGCCTGATACAATTTGTGTAGAAAGTCCTTCTAGGTGCAAATACAGTGTTCTATAACCAATTCCTGTCTGTTTCCTTTATGATGTGTTCTTAGTGATAAGATAAAAAGTAAAAAAGAAAGAACTGTTCAAGTGGCCTTCTTAATGTGACCTGGTCATTTCCCTAAGAAATCTTTCACCTTTTCTGCCGAAGTTGTACGACCAAAAGTACTTCTTGCCTGATACAATTTGTGTAGAAAGTCCTTCTAGGTGCAAATACAGTGTTCTATAGCCAATTCCTGTCTGTTTCCTTTATGATGTGTTCTTAGTGATAAGATAAAAAGTAAAAAAGAAAGAACTGTTCAAGTGGCCTTCTTAATGTGACCTGGTCATTTCCCTAAGAAATCTTTCACCTTTTCTGCCAAAGTTGTACGACCAAAAGTACTTCTTGCCTGATACAATTTGTGTAGAAAGTCCTTCTAGGTGCAAATACAGTGTTCTATAGCCAATTCCTGTCTGTTTCCTTTATGATGTGTTCTTAGTGATAAGATAAAAAGTAAAAAAGAAAGAACTGTTCAAGTGGCCTTCTTAATGTGACCTGGTCATTTCCCTAAGAAATCTTTCACCTTTTCTGCCGAAGTTGTACGACCAAAAGTACTTCTTGCCTGATACAATTTGTGTAGAAAGTCCTTCTAGGTGCAAATACAGTGTTCTATAGCCAATTCCTGTCTGTTTCCTTTATGATGTGTTCTTAGTGATAAGATAAAAAGTAAAAAAGAAAGAACTGTTCAAGTGGCCTTCTTAATGTGACCTGGTCATTTCCCTAAGAAATCTTTCACCTTTTCTGCCGAAGTTGTACGACCAAAAGTACTTCTTGCCTGATACAATTTGTGTAGAAAGTCCTTCTAGGTGCAAATACAGTGTTCTATAGCCAATTCCTGTCTGTTTCCTTTATGATGTGTTCTTAGTGATAAGATAAAAAGTAAAAAAGAAAGAACTGTTCAAGTGGCCTTCTTAATGTGACCTGGTCATTTCCCTAAGAAATCTTTCACCTTTTCTGCCGAAGTTGTACGACCAAAAGTACTTCTTGCCTGATACAATTTGTGTAGAAAGTCCTTCTAGGTGCAAATACAGTGTTCTATAGCCAATTCCTGTCTGTTTCCTTTATGATGTGTTCTTAGTGATAAGATAAAAAGTAAAAAAGAAAGAACTGTTCAAGTGGCCTTCTTAATGTGACCTGGTCATTTCCCTAAGAAATCTTTCACCTTTTCTGCCGAAGTTGTACGACCAAAAGTACTTCTTGCCTGATACAATTTGTGTAGAAAGTCCTTCTAGGTGCAAATACAGTGTTCTATAGCCAATTCCTGTCTGTTTCCTTTATGATGTGTTCTTAGTGATAAGATAAAAAGTAAAAAAGAAAGAACTGTTCAAGTGGCCTTCTTAATGTGACCTGGTCATTTCCCTAAGAAATCTTTCACCTTTTCTGCCGAAGTTGTACGACCAAAAGTACTTCTTGCCTGATACAATTTGTGTAGAAAGTCCTTCTAGGTGCAAATACAGTGTTCTATAGCCAATTCCTGTCTGTTTCCTTTATGATGTGTTCTTAGTGATAAGATAAAAAGTAAAAAAGAAAGAACTGTTCAAGTGGCCTTCTTAATGTGACCTGGTCATTTCCCTAAGAAATCTTTCACCTTTTCTGCCGAAGTTGTACGACCAAAAGTACTTCTTGCCTGATACAATTTGTGTAGAAAGTCCTTCTAGGTGCAAATACAGTGTTCTATAGCCAATTCCTGTCTGTTTCCTTTATGATGTGTTCTTAGTGATAAGATAAAAAGTAAAAAAGAAAGAACTGTTCAAGTGGCCTTCTTAATGTGACCTGGTCATTTCCCTAAGAAATCTTTCACCTTTTCTGCCGAAGTTGTACGACCAAAAGTACTTCTTGCCTGATACAATTTGTGTAGAAAGTCCTTCTAGGTGCAAATACAGTGTTCTATAGCCAATTCCTGTCTGTTTCCTTTATGATGTGTTCTTAGTGATAAGATAAAAAGTAAAAAAGAAAGAACTGTTCAAGTGGCCTTCTTAATGTGACCTGGTCATTTCCCTAAGAAATCTTTCACCTTTTCTGCCGAAGTTGTACGACCAAAAGTACTTCTTGCCTGATACAATTTGTGTAGAAAGTCCTTCTAGGTGCAAATACAGTGTTCTATAGCCAATTCCTGTCTGTTTCCTTTATGATGTGTTCTTAGTGATAAGATAAAAAGTAAAAAAGAAAGAACTGTTCAAGTGGCCTTCTTAATGTGACCTGGTCATTTCCCTAAGAAATCTTTCACCTTTTCTGCCGAAGTTGTACGACCAAAAGTACTTCTTGCCTGATACAATTTGTGTAGAAAGTCCTTCTAGGTGCAAATACAGTGTTCTATAGCCAATTCCTGTCTGTTTCCTTTATGATGTGTTCTTAGTGATAAGATAAAAAGTAAAAAAGAAAGAACTGTTCAAGTGGCCTTCTTAATGTGACCTGGTCATTTCCCTAAGAAATCTTTCACCTTTTCTGCCGAAGTTGTACGACCAAAAGTACTTCTTGCCTGATACAATTTGTGTAGAAAGTCCTTCTAGGTGCAAATACAGTGTTCTATAGCCAATTCCTGTCTGTTTCCTTTATGATGTGTTCTTAGTGATAAGATAAAAAGTAAAAAAGAAAGAACTGTTCAAGTGGCCTTCTTAATGTGACCTGGTCATTTCCCTAAGAAATCTTTCACCTTTTCTGCCGAAGTTGTACGACCAAAAGTACTTCTTGCCTGATACAATTTGTGTAGAAAGTCCTTCTAGGTGCAAATACAGTGTTCTATAGCCAATTCCTGTCTGTTTCCTTTATGATGTGTTCTTAGTGATAAGATAAAAAGTAAAAAAGAAAGAACTGTTCAAGTGGCCTTCTTAATGTGACCTGGTCATTTCCCTAAGAAATCTTTCACCTTTTCTGCCGAAGTTGTACGACCAAAAGTACTTCTTGCCTGATACAATTTGTGTAGAAAGTCCTTCTAGGTGCAAATACAGTGTTCTATAGCCAATTCCTGTCTGTTTCCTTTATGATGTGTTCTTAGTGATAAGATAAAAAGTAAAAAAGAAAGAACTGTTCAAGTGGCCTTCTTAATGTGACCTGGTCATTTCCCTAAGAAATCTTTCACCTTTTCTGCCAAAGCTGTACGACCAAAAGTACTTCTTGCCTGATACAATTTGTGTAGAAAGTCCTTCTAGGTGCAAATACAGTGTTCTATAGCCAATTCCTGTCTGTTTCCTTTATGATGTGTTCTTAGTGATAAGATAAAAAGTAAAAAAGAAAGAACTGTTCAAGTGGCCTTCTTAATGTGACCTGGTCATTTCCCTAAGAAATCTTTCACCTTTTCTGCCAAAGTTGTACGACCTAAAGTACTTCTTGCCTGATACAATTTGTGTAGAAAGTCCTTCTAGGTGCAAATACAGTGTTCTATAGCCAATTCCTGTCTGTTTCCTTTATGATGTGTTCTTAGTGATAAGATAAAAAGTAAAAAAGAAAGAACTGTTCAAGTGGCCTTCTTAATGTGACCTGGTCATTTCCCTAAGAAATCTTTCACCTTTTCTGCCAAAGTTGTACGACCTAAAGTACTTCTTGCCTGATACAATTTGTGTAGAAAGTCCTTCTAGGTGCAAATACAGTGTTCTATAGCCAATTCCTGTCTGTTTCCTTTATGATGTGTTTTTAGTGATAAGATAAAAAGTAAAAAAGAAAGAACTGTTCAAGTGGCCTTCTTAATGTGACCTGGTCATTTCCCTAAGAAATCTTTCACCTTTTCTGCCAAAGTTGTACGACCTAAAGTACTTCTTGCCTAATACAATTTGTGTAGAAAGTCCTTCTAGGTGCAAATACAGTGTTCTATAGCCAATTCCTGTCTGTTTCCTCTATGATGTGTGCTTAGTGATAAGATAAAAAGTAAAAAAGAAAGAACTGTTCAAGTGGCCTTCTTAATGTGACCTGGTCATTTCCCTAAGAAATCTTTCACCTTTTCTGCCAAAGTTGTACGACCAAAAGTACTTCTTGCCTGATACAATTTGTGTAGAAAGTCCTTCTAGGTGCAAATACAGTGTTCTATAGCCAATTCCTGTCTGTTTCCTTTATGATGTGTTCTTAGTGATAAGATAAAAAGTAAAAAAGAAAGAACTGTTCAAGTGGCCTTCTTAATGTGACCTGGTCATTTCCCTAAGAAATCTTTCACCTTTTCTGCCAAAGTTGTACGACCAAAAGTACTTCTTGCCTGATACAATTTGTGTAGAAAGTCCTTCTAGGTGCAAATACAGTGTTCTATAGCCAATTCCTGTCTGTTTCCTTTATGATGTGTTCTTAGTGATAAGATAAAAAGTAAAAAAGAAAGAACTGTTCAAGTGGCCTTCTTAATGTGACCTGGTCATTTCCCTAAGAAATCTTTCACCTTTTCTGCCAAAGTTGTACGACCTAAAGTACTTCTTGCCTGATACAATTTGTGTAGAAAGTCCTTCTAGGTGCAAATACAGTGTTCTATAGCCAATTCCTGTCTGTTTCCTTTATGATGTGTTCTTAGTGATAAGATAAAAAGTAAAAAAGAAAGAACTGTTCAAGTGGCCTTCTTAATGTGACCTGGTCATTTCCCTAAGAAATCTTTCACCTTTTCTGCCAAAGTTGTACGACCTAAAGTACTTCTTGCCTGATACAATTTGTGTAGAAAGTCCTTCTAGGTGCAAATACAGTGTTCTATAGCCAATTCCTGTCTGTTTCCTTTATGATGTGTTTTTAGTGATAAGATAAAAAGTAAAAAAGAAAGAACTGTTCAAGTGGCCTTCTTAATGTGACCTGGTCATTTCCCTAAGAAATCTTTCACCTTTTCTGCCAAAGTTGTACGACCTAAAGTACTTCTTGCCTGATACAATTTGTGTAGAAAGTCCTTCTAGGTGCAAATACAGTGTTCTATAGCCAATTCCTGTCTGTTTCCTCTATGATGTGTGCTTAGTGATAAGATAAAAAGTAAAAAAGAAAGAACTGTTCAAGTGGCCTTCTTTATGTGACCTGGTCATTTCCCTAAGAAATCTTTCACCTTTTCTGCCAAAGTTGTACGACCAAAAGTACTTCTTGACTGATACAATTTGTATAGAAAGTCCTTCTAGGTGTAAATACAGTGTTCTATAGCCAATTCCTGTCTGTTTCCTTTATGATGTGTTCTTAGTGATAAGATAAAAAGTAAAAAAGAAAGAACTGTTCAAGTGGCTTCTTAATGTGACCTGGTCATTTCCCTAAGAAATCTTTCACCTTTTCTGCCAAAGTTGTACGACCAAAAGTACTTCTTGCCTGATACAATTTGTGTAGAAAGTCCTTCTAGGTGCAAATACAGTGTTCTATAGCCAATTCCTGTCTGTTTCCTTTATGATGTGTTCTTAGTGATAAGATAAAAAGTAAAAAAGAAAGAACTGTTCAAGTGGCCTTCTTAATGTGACCTGGTCATTTCCCTAAGAAATCTTTCACCTTTTCTGCCAAAGTTGTACGACCAAAAGTACTTCTTGCCTGATACAATTTGTGTAGAAAGTCCTTCTAGGTGCAAATACAGTGTTCTATAGCCAATTCCTGTCTGTTTCCTTTATGATGTGTTCTTAGTGATAAGATAAAAAGTAAAATAGAAAGAACTGTTCAAGTGGCCTTCTTAATGTGACCTGGTCATTTCCCTAAGAAATCTTTCACCTTTTCTGCCAAAGTTGTACGACCAAAAGTACTTCTTGCCTGATACAATTTGTGTAGAAAGTCCTTCTAGGTGCAAATACAGTGTTCTATAGCCAATTCCTGTCTGTTTCCTTTATGATGTGTTCTTAGTGATAAGATAAAAAGTAAAAAAGAAAGAACTGTTCAAGTGGCCTTCTTAATGTGACCTGGTCATTTCCCTAAGAAATCTTTCACCTTTTCTGCCAAAGTTGTACGACCAAAAGTACTTCTTGCCTGATACAATTTGTGTAGAAAGTCCTTCTAGGTGCAAATACAGTGTTCTATAGCCAATTCCTGTCTGTTTCCTTTATGATGTGTTCTTAGTGATAAGATAAAAAGTAAAAAAGAAAGAACTGTTCAAGTGGCCTTCTTAATGTGACCTGGTCATTTCCCTAAGAAATCTTTCACCTTTTCTGCCAAAGTTGTACGACCAAAAGTACTTCTTGCCTGATACAATTTGTGTAGAAAGTCCTTCTAGGTGCAAATACAGTGTTCTATAGCCAATTCCTGTCTGTTTCCTTTATGATGTGTTCTTAGTGATAAGATAAAAAGTAAAAAAGAAAGAACTGTTCAAGTGGCCTTCTTAATGAGACCTGGTCATTTCCCTAAGAAATCTTTCACCTTTTCTGCCAATGTTGTACGACCAAAAGTACTTCTTGCCTGATACAATTTGTATAGAAAGTCCTTCTAGGTGTAAATACAGTGTTCTGTAGCCAATTCCTGTCTGTTTTCTTTATGACGTGTTCTTAGTGATAAGATAGCAAAAACCCTTTGCTTTAGTTCATAAAGTTTAGGAGAAAAATAATTAGAGGACATGAGTGAAACACTGTAAGATGTGGTGTTGTTGTGAACTAACTCTTTTATCATGTCCGATATTGTGTCAGCCTTAATTTTGAGTACCTATAGGAAAATAACTCCCATGTGGCTTTACTGCCATGACATTACAAAGTGGGGGTAATCACGGTGTGCTTTAGATTATTACTTGAAAAGTGCTACCTTGGTCGGCTACTGTTCTGGTCATCATAAGCGATTATAAAATTTTTGCGTGTAGGTCCCGGCAACGTCCTAATAACTGTAATCGTTTAATTGGTTAAATAACATAAAGTTTTATTGAGGCCCGCTGCGTCTAACAGAAGGCGCACTCTTTTTTTGCTAGTCCTCAATCGTTTTTTCATTTATATTGGCGGATTATGTTAAAGGCCTCTCAAAGATTGATCACCGCCCGATTGGAGTCATTCGGGCGCGGATAATGCGAGCCCATTAAAGCGTGTGGCTACCTGAATTGCCGGAACAGTGAAATTGGCAGCGGGCTCCACGAAAAGTGCGTTTAATTATAGATTTTTTCGGGGACAGCCTGCAATTTTCGATGAGTGGCTCGGTCTAAATTTATAGATGGGTTATTATGTCCCGTCAAAGGTTTTAGACAATATTTTTTGATAAATTCCTACTCCCTATATGTAGAAAAACCTAAAGACAGAAAAACTTCTTCATTGCTTTATTAACTTTTATCTCTTTGGTGGTACAAGCTTGGTTCCCCAAGGTGGCGCACCGTCCCGAAGCGAACACGGCGCCGTAATTGGATTGACATATTCGCGTGGTAGTAACAAAGAAGTGAAGTGGTACTGCGACTGAGTAACCGTCCACGGTATCTGCTGTTGTAATCGGTGGCTGGACGCCGCAGGCGAGATACCTGCTAATGTACTGGCCGGCCCTGCCTGGTACACCAGCCCACATGCTACCACATTTACAGATTAATCTTGGACTTGGCTGCTCCTCTCGGCTCCTGTTGTCCTACGGTGTCGTTGTCGCTTTACTTTAACCAGCCAAGTAACCAGAAGCACGAGATAAAATTGAATAAAAACGGACAAAATGCAGCTTGGAATAAAAAAAATCAAAACAAGACGTAGCCAATTTAATAAATATTTTCTTATTTTCATATTTAGTAGACCAGAATTACCTAAGACTTACTAATAAATTTCATGCCACAAAATCAATGTTATAGATTAAAAATAATATTAGAGTGTAAATATTGGAGGGTTCAGCAGCAATGAATGTTGCAATTTCACCGATTTTCATCCATTCAAAACAAGACGTAGCCAATTCGACCACAACGGCTTTAAAACAAGCTTGAAACTGAAACTGCCACTTACATATTCGTCTATTTGTAGTGTACCTATTTACTTCTTCATAATACCCTCTTGCTTTTTAAATTATGAATGGTCTAAAAATCGAAATTTACGGCAATTTATCACCTGTAAAGAATGTCATTGACAACAGGAAGAAAAATCCTAGCCTGATAACTAATTTTTAATGCCTCGTGATGTTTTATTCAAATTGCCTAATGGAAAACGCATAGCTCTGACCGGTAACCATACAGCTCTCTAAACACCTGTT
Source organism: Aphodius granarius (assembly GCA_963971325.1). NCBI lineage: Eukaryota > Metazoa > Arthropoda > Insecta > Coleoptera > Scarabaeidae > Aphodius > Aphodius granarius. Next base: position 3,713,360 of record OZ020225.1, read on the forward strand.
ATTTGGACGTGAAATTAACTTCTACGTAACGGTTGACATCTGTTTTTATGGATTGTCCTTAAATTTTTTATTGATTCGGTCTCGGCGATGAACGAACGGTGTGCCGCGTGGCGTGGATATTTTTCAATGTTTTTAATATCGCCATAAATTTCGTGACGCGGTCGGACGACGCGGTATGCGTACGGATCCGTACAATTTTTTTCCCGGGTTCGAATCCGCAGTGAAAGTCCGACGGATTGATGGCCGTTGCCGCGTCGTCGCCGCTCTTTTCAGGGAAATTCTTAACGGGCCAACGGAAATTAATCGTCGGAATTTATCGGTCGCCGAACAGGGATCTCTATTTCTCTCCGGCGAGATAGCGGTAAATTTCTCCCGGGAGATATATATATATTTGTGGGCGTCCCATTGCAACCACTTACCGGTAAACATCCTCACAAATAACTGCACACAGCTGAAAAAAAACCGTTTTTTTCGGGGCAGGTAGTGAACAATAAAAAATAATATATAATTATTAATTGTTTGCATCCATCACTACAGCAATTGCAAATTTGTAAGCCACTATCTGAGCTTAAAATAATTCAAATTCTGTCGGTTTTGAAGTGATTTACAGTTTTGTTGTTTTTTTTTGGTAGAGGTAGGTCCTTGTGACACTTATTGTGACACAAATTTATTGATAAAGAGCAATTTTAGCAAAACGATGAGTAGATTGATAATAAAAATCAAATATTTTATTGTTGGGAAAATCTTTGTAGGGATTGGGAACATTTTGGGTTGAATTGATAAAAATTTACCAGTTTGCAACCACAGCGAGTAGGTACTCTGTCAGACTGCGTCCATAAGCGCTTATAGCACCTAAACCATTCATCCCATTGATCTGTAAATTTGCATACATATTTAAAGTCATTGGAAGATGAGCTGGAATCAATTTGTTCAAGTTTTTGTTGAATTTTTTCCATTTTATAGATGAATGGGTTAAAACCGCGCGTTAGTTGGTATGATGGACAAGGTTTAGATCAAATTTAGACGATTGATATTTAATTGTTTGCATCCATCACTACAGCAATTGCAAATTTGTAAGCCACTATCTGAGCTTAAAATAATTCAAATTCTGTCGGTTTTGAAGTGATTTACAGTTTTTTTTTGGTAGAGGTAGGTCCTTGTGACACTTATTGTGACACAAATTTATTGATAAAGAGCAATTTTAGCAAAACGATGAGTAGATTGATAATAAAAATCAAATATTTTATTGTTGGGAAAATCTTTGTAGGGGTTGGGAACATTTTGGGTTGAATTGATAAAAATTTACCAGTTTGCAACCATAGCGAGTAGGTACTCTGTCAGACTGCGTCCATAAGCGCTTATAGCACCTAAACCATTCATCCCATTGATCTGTAAATTTGCATACATATTTAAAGTCATTGGAGGATGAGCTGGAATCAATTTGTTCAAGTTTTTGTTGAATTTTTTCCATTTTATAGATGAATGGGTTAAAACCGCGCGTTAGTTGGTATGATGGACAAGGTTTAGATCAAATTTAGCCGATTGATATTTAATTGTTTGCATCCATCACTACAGCAATTGCAAATTTGTAAGCCACTATCTGAGTTTAAAATAATTCAAATTCTGTCGGTTTTGAAGTGATTTACAGTTTTGTTGTTTTTTGGTAGAGGTAGGTCCTAGTGACACTTATTGTGACACAAATTTATTGATAAAGAGCAATTTGAGCAAAACGATGAGTAGATTGATAATAAAAATCAAATATTTTATTATTGGGAAAATCTTTGTAGGGGTTTGGAACATTTTGGGTTGAATTGATCAAAATTTGCCAGTTTGCAACCACAGCGAGTAGGTACTCTGTCAGACTGCGTCCATAAGCGCTTATAGCACCTAAACCATTCGTCCCATTGATCTGTAAATTTGCATACATATTTAAAGTCATTGGAGGATGAGCTGGAATCAATTTGTTCAAGTTTTTGTTGAATTTTTTCCATTTTATAGATGAATGGGTTAAAACCGCGCGTTAGTTGGTATGATGGACAAGGTTTAGATCAAATTTAGACGATTGAGATCCAATTGTGTCCCAGGAATAGTAATGCTTTATTACCTATTAAACAATACATGTCAGCATCAAGAGAGCAGTTTTTAACCAGAATTGCAAAGAATAATAATAATAATAATAATAATCCAAGCCTTAACATCTCCCAACAGCTTTCGCCAATTACAGGAGGCATTGGCAGGCCAGAGTATTATTATTATCGCCCGCGCCTGTGGAACGTCTTAAGATGTTTGGCTCCCAGCATTCGCCAAGGAGTGAGGAAAACCACAGAAAACCTCACCCTGGAAGCAGGTCTCCGGGCTCGAACCGTAGACCCCCTGAGTGCAATGCCAACGTCTTACCGCTAGGCCACACTCAGGCTATAAAAAGAAAGAAAGGAAAGAAAAGATAAACGCGAATTGACATTGATGAAAGTGTCTTGAAAATATTGAATACACACCAAAAAAAAGTTACAAAATTCGTGGAACATACAAAACAGAATACAGTGTTGGTGAGTTTCTGAAAAGCCTGTTCTTAAACTTCAGAAATGAAAGCAGAAGATTACAGGTTGTCTGTGTATCACCGTATCTCCAAATTTTCCAATCGAAATTACGTTATTAAAACCTGTGCCCATGGTAATTACGTCAAGCATCGGCCGATCTGCCCAGAAGCGCAATTAAGCGAGGTTTTAATTCGGCATCGCCGCGGTGAGGCGCTCACACGCACACACACAGCAGTGTACGTGTATCACACCAGCAGCTCACAGACGCACGCATTCCCGACATACGAAATAACTCCTTGCCGGGTCTTTAAGCACGGGTATCTAGATTGCCCGGGACCTGGTATACCTAATGATGAGGACGGCTGGTCAGCAGTAGCTGCAGCAGCAAGCATCGGCGGCAGCAAAACAAATCGAGAACTGCAGTTATCGGATCAGAGTGGGCGGGGTGGTACAGTAGCAAGTCTGACCGTCGGTAGCTGAAGACGCGCCGTGCATCCACAATCACGCTCCACTCTTCTACTCAGGTCCGCTGTGCATCCACCGGAAACCGTAATGGTCTACACGTGATTTGGAATCTCGAAGACGCACACACACACACACATTCTCACACACGAGGTAGAGACAAACCGTAATCTGGTAACAATACAATGGGTCCGCTTATTTTTAAGTGCCCGCGTTATTCTCGACGGTTACTCGACCCTCCGCTAGATGGCGTATACCCGTTTTTCGCTTCTTCTTTTACTGGGTTTTCTTTCCGACGGCGAAGCTACCTGCCGGATTACCATACAACATGTCGTAAAGGTAACTGATGGCCTCCTGCCATTAATTTATGGACGAACATGACGTGAAATTCAATAACACACTCCCGACGCCGATTAGACGTGATAATGCGCGGATTCGCCATTGTTTGACAAACCGGCTACCGGAGACATAACCGGGTTGTCTTCATCTATAGACGCATTGCCCCTCGTGCTCTCATTCAATGCACTTTCCTCTGGAATTATCAAGGAATCTATGAATTTCGTTACTAAGGATTTTAACTAGATTTCCATGATGTTGGCAGGCACCATAAAAGTTCTTTGACGTATTATAATAAAGTCCTGTCAGTTCTAAATCTTGGGGGACAATAAAACGACTTTTGTTCGAATTTCTTAATGAAACATATGTCAATCGATAGAGCTATTCAAGTAGTATACCCCAGAGTTTTGCCCACAAAAAATATCGAACGGTTTAGCAAAAAAATTGATTTAATTACGAGCGGGTCATCTAAAACAGCTCATGGTGTCCTCAAATAGAATTGCAAATAACGCTATCCGCCGATACCGTAGAAGATCGGGGATAACAAATTCGGAATCTACATGAAATTCTGCATCTAGGAATGGTATCAATACGACACTACCCTTATGGTTACAACCCCTCTTACATAAGCAAAGCGGTAAATTGGTTGTGGGACTTATTATTTGAGAACACCATGCGCTGTTTTAGATGACGCGCTGGTAATTAAATCATTTTTTTGATAAACCGTTCGATACTTTTGTTGGCAAAACTCTGGGGTATACTACTTGAATAGCTCTATCGATTGACATATGTTTCATTAAGAAATTCGAACAAAAAAGTATCTTTTATGGTCACCTCTCGACAGGTCCATTGCATATGGCATATTGGGTGCACATCAGGGTCATTTAAAGGGTGTTATCGAGTGAGCATAACTCTGAGCATACCAGGATGGCTAGCTCTATTAATTACCTACAATTTGACGTACGACTTAAAGTTATGCAAGAACATTTACAGAAGTTATTAATGTTTTTATCGGTGTGGCGGTGGCTTCTTTGATGCACTAGGTCCACATTATGATTATTTAAGGCGTGTTATCGAGTGAGCACAACTTCGAGCTTTCGAGGGTAGCCACCTCTATTAATTACCTACAATTTGACGTATAAATCAATGTTATGCAATAATATTTACAAAAGTTATTAATTATTTTATCTGTCTGCCGTCGATTCCTTGTTATGGGGTTGGTCAACATTATTATCATTTAAGGGGTGTTATTGAGTGGGCAAAACTGCGACCTTTTCAAGGTAGTTACCCATATTAATTACCTACAATTTGACGTAGTAATCAAAGTTATGCATCAACTTTCGCAATTGTTATAAACATTTATATAACCCACTTGATAAGCCGCACACCAATTTAACGCTTTGTAAGAGGGGTTGTAACCATAAGGGTAGTGTCGTATTGATACCATTACTAGATGCAGAATTTCATGTAGATTCCGAATTTGTTATCCCCTTTGTTCTACGGTATCGGCGGATGGTGTTATTTGCAATTCTATTTGAATACACCATGAGCTGTTTTAGATGACGCGCTGGTAATTAAATCATTTTTTTTTTGCTAAACCGTTCGATACTTTTTGTGGGCAAAACTCGGGGTATACTACTTGAATAGCTCTATGGATTGACATATGTTTCATTAAGAAATTCGAACAAAAAAGTATCTTTTATGGTCACCTCTCGACAGGTCCATCGCATATGGCATATCAGGGTCATTTAAAGGGTGTTATCGAGTGAGCATAACTCTGAGCATACCAGGATGGCTAGCTCTATTAATTACCTACAATTTGACGTATGACTTAAAGTTATGCAAGAACATTTACAGAAGTTATTAATGTTTTTATCGGTGTGGCGGTGGCTTCTTTGATGCACTAGGTCCACATTATGATTATTTAAGGCGTGTTATCGAGTGAGCACAACTTCGAGCTTTCGAGGGTAGCCACCTCTATTAATTACCTACAATTTGACGTATAAATCAATGTTATGCAATAATATTTACAAAAGTTATTAATTATTTTATCTGTCTGCCGTCGATTCCTTGTTATGGGGTTGGTCAACATTATTATCATTTAAGGGGTGTTATTGAGTGGGCAAAACTGCGACCTTTTCAAGGTAGTTACCCCTATTCATTACCTACAATTTGACGTAGTAATCAAAGTTATGCATCAACTTTCGCAATTGTTATAAACATTTATATAACCCACTTGATAAGCCGCACACCAATTTAACGCTTTACTTATGTAAGAGAGGTTGTAATCATAAGGGTAGTGTCGTATTGATACCATTACTAGATGCAGAATTTCATGTAGATTCCGAATTTGTTATCCCCGATGTTCTACGGTATCGACGGATGGTGTTATTTGCAATTCTATTTGAGTACACCATGAGCTGTTTTAGATGACACGCTGGTAATTAAATCAATTTTTTTGCTAAATTGTTCGATATTTTTTGTGGGCAAAACTCTGGGATATACTACTTGAATAGCTCTATCGATTGACATATCTTTCATTAAGAAATTCGAACAAAAAAGTATCTTTTATGGTCACCTCTCGACAGGTCCATTGCATATAGCATATTAGGTGCACATCAGGGTCATTTAAAGGGTGTTATCGAGTGAGCATAACTCTGAGCATACCAGAGTGGCTAGCTCTATTAATTACCTACAATTTGACGTATGATTTAAAGTTATGCAAGAACATTTACAGAAGTTATTAATGTTTTTATCGGTGTGGCGGTGGCTTCTTTGATGCACTAGGTCCACATTATGATTACTTAAGGCGTGTTATCGAGTGAGCACAACTTCGAGCTTTCGAGGGTAGCTACCTCTATTAATTACCTACAATTTGACGTATAAATCAATGTTATGCAATAATATTTACAAAAGTTATTAATTATTTTATCTGTCTGCCGGCGATTCCTTGTTATGGGGTTGGTCAACATTATTATCATTTAAGGGGTGTTATTGAGTGGGCAAAACTGCGACCTTTTCAAGGTAGTTACCCCTATTAATTACCTACAATTTGACGTAGTAATCAAAGTTATGCATCAACTTTCGTAAGAGGGGTTGTAATCATAAGGGTAGTGTCGTATTGATACCATTACTAAATGCAGAATTTCATGTAGATTCCGAATTTGTTATCCCCAATGTTCTACGGTATCGATGGATGGTGTTATTTGCAATTCTATTTGAGTACACCATGAGCTGTTTTAGATGACGCGCTGGTAATTAAATCAATTTTTTTGCTAAATTGTTCGATATTTTTTGTGGGAAAAACTCTGGGGTATACTACTTGAATAGCTCTATCGATTGACATATGTTTTATTAAGAAATTCGTACAAAAAAAGTTATTGATATCTTTTATGGCTATCTTCTCCTCGGTGATAAAACTGTGTTATTATCGTTCAAAATTGATTCAAGTAATATGTAATACGAGTATATTATTATTGAACATAAATAAGAGTAGTAATCTAAACAACTATTAAATGTTTTGAAGGTAACATCCTTGATATGCGCGCTGGACAGTGTAATATACCTACAGCCATTACTTTGGAGGCTAATGGCGCTGAGAATTTCATATAGCGTAAGATTATTGCTTCATTCGAAAAGTGTTTTCACTGATAGTGTCCGTAGATAGTGTCAAATGTCTCTATACGGACCCAACTGCTACAAGCACGATTTCATCCTCCATTGGGTGGATGCTATATAACCTAGAAGCGAGTAATCTGCTCCATTTTAGATACCACGGTCATTTATTTAATGCATGCTGAACTGAAACTAGATAAAGCTAGTAACATTTCTTTATTTGATATGTCGTCCCATCATTTTAAATTGTGAGGAGAATAAAATAAGAATAACTAATAAAATAAGAATAAGAACGAATAAGGAAAAGACACCGCGGACAGGTTTAAATAATAAATGGCAGGCACAAAGTGAGAACTGGTTTTCCGGTAAACCGTAAAGTGCTAATATAAATAACGCTGCCCAATGGGACGTTTTATTAATTAGGACGTGTAAAATCTTGCGGCGCGCGGAATTTGCATGTGTAAATTACTGTGAACGATTCGCAAAGTATGCGCATATATTTTGTATAAACAACACTTATCGCACTTATTTCCATATTAACTAAAGCGCACCGTGTGTATTCTTACTCGCACTCTGTTCAATCGACGTAAGAAGCTCGTAATGCATATTTGAGATGTTTAGAATGGTGGTAATACAAGACATTTGAATTCAAAACAGGGAACAACATTATGTACTGTGTCATGTAAACAATTATTGGAACCAGAATATAACAATACGTTATGGGAATAAACAGAGTTTTCCATGCAACTCTTTCGTTAGAACTTTTATGCTTTTAGACTAATTCAAACCAAAAGAAATGTTAAGGAGCTATTTTGATCAATAGTCTTTAGATGTCAGAAAAAATGCGAGACAAACCATCAAACTTTCTATCAATCTTCACAAAGTATACGAATCACCAACACTCACTCAACACGCAATTTTCCCGAATGGATTTTCCTTCCAATTCATTCCACTTAACATTGACGATCTACTGACAGCTGTTGCGGAACTAGCAGACGCCTTGGGTCGCCAATTTGTGCCTAGCCGGCTCATATAGACAAGAGCAAATTACAAAATAACAATTTTCTAAAATGATTGCGACAATTATTTATCCTTTCGCAATTATGCCCGGATGTTGGTTGTAAGCGGTAGCTGGCCTGTTTGGTTTGCTCGCTGCTTGCTCGTTGTCCTTTTTTGAGTCCATAAATGATGACGAGTGGCTCACTCCGGTCCACTGAATGACTATTAAGCCCTGTCGGTCTTAAGAGAGATAATTGACAGGTCCATACACCGCTTACTGGCTACTGCAGTTATAATTAAACGCCAGATGTAGGTGGTTATGATTTCAGTTAAGTGGTTGTATTCAGGTATATTAGACGATGTTAGTTATATTAGGGTAAGTGTCAGGTATTGGGATACATAATTTGTGAAATATATATTTAAGTACATATTGAGTGTATCTCTATTGTTAGCAGCGATCCAACAATCACAAAATTAAGATAGTTAATGCTCAGGGGTAAAAGAAAATAAATAATATTACAAAATCTGACTTCCCACGTGCATCAATCAATCAATCCAAATCAAAATTTGAACCACAAACCCTAATTTCGTCACGCTATCCACACACTCGATCGCCTCGTTTGATTTCAGCAGATGAAAAGAGCGTGGCGACCTGTTGGAGTTATCCAAGCGCTTTATTGGCCGTATAGGAGCGCAGCCGGCCAGACCGGCAAGCTTCCTAGGTCAGGTGTGTCCGTATATGACCATTATAAGTCTTCTGTTATAGGAAGGAACAGCTGATACCGCATCTTCACGGTAACCACACGCGTACTTCCGGTTCTTCACGGCCGCTACCTCTAATCTTCTCTCTACCATCTAACAGCTAATGGGCATGGAGGAAAAATGTGCTTTGGCCACTCGCGACGATTATACGCCTAATAATCCGTTATTAATTACCGCGCTTGGCGGCCACTAAGGCCATACCTACGGCGGAAATGAATTTCGGCATTCTCGGTTTTAATTTTAACGCTGACTCTTTAGATTCGTGGTTCGTGGACGGTTAATAACTTGATAATGATGAAGTAACATGATGGTGCAACCAAAAACGGCCCCAACCCAACTTTCTGTATTTCTCCCTCTTCTACATGCAGGTGAGTTTTGAAGGTCCAAAAGAGTCTTGGTCGGCCTCATTATAAAACCATAGGGCATTGTGCGAGGCCGATAGGCCTGGTTGGGCCGTCGTCCACCAAAAAGCCGGCCGGACCAAATAAAAACAAACGAACGCCGACCGAATAAACTGGTAGCTCTTGGACGATGTGTGTAGATATCTGTAAATCTGTTATAGCGCTTCTCCAGGCCGCCTCTCGCTTCGGACTTTGTATATATCGAACTGTAATAAGAAAAGTTCGATCCAAAACAGGTCCGGACCCAGAAAATTTTATAAAAAACCTTTGCACTTATGGTCTTGTACCCACAGTTGATTTGAACTAAATGATTAGAGAAACTACAAAGATTTTACAAGAAATTCGAAACCTGGCTATAATAAGCTTCAGTAGTAACAAGAGGGACTTACACCTGTGAAAATTCATCATTCTTTTTTATGATACTACTCTTTTCGTATAATTAAGTCTTATTTCACATAATTAAGTCCGTAAATACATTATTTTCCCCAACTTTTTCGTATAAAATCAAAATATGCGTGCTGGATACGGTCCTGTTTATTGATCTCTTATAGATTCTATAAAAAATCAACGGGATTTTAGGTAGGCCATAAATATTGTCCGGTAGCATTCCTGAATGAGGCGGTCGACTGTTCCAACATGTCCGCCGTCACTGGATCATAATGAATGGGAGCCAGCAGGGATGGGCGCATCAAAGCAGGCCGTGCGTAATTGCAATAAAAAGGAGCATCGAAATCCTTCTGCACTCAGACATCATGCCCTGTCACTCGCCATTAAAGAATAGGTGGACTCCGTTGATGAATTGATCGATCTGCACTTTGACTCAGTACCAAATTGATAAACTAGTTGACGAGCATGTTATTAATGAAGTAAATTGCGAACCGAAGGCGAGTGTACATTTCAGAGAAAGGTTTATGGGCAATTTCACTATCAGAATCGCAGATACATGTTCTGTTGTGCAATGTGCACACCAAAACGTGAATAAACCAGCCCACACTGGTCGAAATGCCTGATCTAGCTGTGGAACCCTCGTATTAGAAAGAAAACGCAGTTTTAATGCGAAATATCACATTTATTACCATTAAATATTAAATTACTACTAATATTGAGTTTTAAACAGACATATACAGAGTGTTCCAATATTGCGATGTCGGGAGATGATACATTTTCTTAAAGATAGTATTAAATAAATTAAATTTATATTAATCAAAGAACATTCATAATATAATCCTTTCCACATATTTGAGGTTATCCTCTTCCACCAATATCCGGTCAAAATCAACCCAGAAAAGGAGCATTTACGATTACTGCCATTGATGTAATTAGCACATCCTGACAGACAGGTAAAGGAACCTTCAGAAGGAATGGACCCCATTATGAAAGGGAATCAGTACCTACCCGGCCACAGGGTGGATTTAGTCGTAATGGTGTGAACATAAAATGATAATGCGGCACTAAAATAAAGTCAGTGGTAGTTAAGGGCCAATAATAGCAACAAAGAGACCGAGGTTTATTGATACATCTCTTTATAGCTGTTTATATGAACGGTATTTACGCATTTATTGTGGGCATTTTTTCTTGTTAATGGTTAGGTGTGTAGTAAACTACAGATTTGTTTACAAGCAACCGTATAAGAAGCTGTTATTGCTCACTATTGAAAGAAGGAGTTCCGCAGGGCTATGTGCAGGGGGCCATACTTTTCGTCAACTCAACATAGAACAAGTTTAAGTACTTTTAAACAAATATTTTCGAACAAAAATAAACAAGAAGCATCCATGATGTGTAATCTCTAACGTAATTATCAACAACATGGTCAATAGTGGCTTTACTTATAACGTCGTCCAGAGAACGGCATCCAATATATGCGCGACATTCTCTTAATTATCAGGTGTACTGATAGCAATTAAAATGACATGTTCGAAGGTCAACCTACGGCCCGATCTAACGCTAAATTGCACCGGCTGCCCTATAATTTATCGGATACAATTTACATCGATTCTAACCCGTATCTGTAAAATCAATTAACTTTCTAAGCGATCGACATCTTCAGGGAGAGTGAAGAGATGCCGGACAAGGTGGCCCAGGCTGCTGTGCGTCGAAGGTGCGCGTCCACAACGGAAGAGGGCGTCACCATCATTTGCTACTGCACCGCAGATTAATCGAGAAAGATCGCGTAATCGATATAATAGAATATCCGGTCGATAATGCGGAGGGAAGGAACTCAGGTTAATTGAGTCGATTTTGCATATTAGTTTTGTTCTGCCATATAATAATGTTGGGAATAAAAATACCACAATTAATGTTTGTAAAAGATCCTAAAAGTTTCAAAGTTATTTTATCAAGTCAAGTTATACAGACATTCTGTGTATTAAAATGTGATTAAAAGTGATCAAAGAAGATGTAGTGACACATCTGAAAAAAATTACGGAAGAGGTAAAAGCAGCTTACCGCTGCTATTTTCGATTTAGAGTTTATTGGAGGTCTGGAAAAGTCATGGACAGCTAATATATGCTGTATTTCCTGTTAGATCGAACTTTTAAAGTGGTTGAATGGAAAGCAAAAAAAATGCCGTTCGCAGTTCCCAGGTTGTGGCGAGAGCCTTCCAATCATGTAGATGATTGCTATTTTTGCCCGATAAACGTCTCTGGATATTCGAAGAAAGGTAAGCATAAAACAAAATATCCAAATTTGCCATCAGCATCGTGACCTATCCCCCATGGAGAGAACCATCCTCTCTCAAGTGCACCATCCACTTCATCATCTTCGATTTTTGACACAGAAGAAATTTCGCCTGTTTGGAGAAACTTACCTGGTTGGACAGAGTGTCTGAAATCACTCTGTCACATCAGGCAAATCGTGAAGATTCACCATTTGAAGTTTTAGGATCACTTCACCTTATAAACCATTGCAAAGTGAATGATTTGGTTAAAGATTTAGGTTTATTAAAAGAAAACGCTGAGTTATTGGGTTCTAGGCTACAGGAATGGAACCTTTTCGCACGAGGTGTGACAGTGTCTTCATTTACAAAGCGTAACGAGCCCTTTAAAGCATATATTAAAATGGAAGGATCTTGACGTGTATGTCACGATGTTGAGGGTCTTATGAACGAGTTTGATATTCCCCACGATCCTTCTGAATGGTGACTTTTTATCGATTCATCAAAATACAGCTTGAAAGTAGTACTTTTGCAGAAAGTTTGAAATTTGTTCCCTTGTGTTATAAGCCAGTTATTACCGTCCTCGTGAGTGATAGGCTATTGGTCACTCTGGACCTTTGTTGCCGGGCATGGAGGACGAAGTGGTAGCCAGGAGGCGATCGCGGCCGCCGGCTCACAGTTTACTAATTAACGTGGCGGGTTATCTGGGGCGATATCGCTGCCCCCTTGATATATGGACACGCGTTTGGCCCTCATTAAGACGCCAGCCGAGACACGATCAGAGCGAGCTACCGAACGCCGATGCCTCGCTACCGTCTGCATTGGCCAGTGTCAACCTCAACCACGGCTAGTTGCTCCTTTGGTCCTATGCTCGAGCCAATTCAACATCCGTCGTATTCGAGTTGAGGATACCCACCATAGGTTCCGTATGCGATGGACGCGTTGTAGACTCGAGCGTAGGACCACTGGGCTTCTTGATTAAGGCGTCCGAGACTAATGGTGCCCATTAACGGGGGTAACTTCAGGTGTGATTGCCATCGGCCCGCACTAATAACCTGACTTATCGGTCATGGGCCCGTCGCGTCCATGGGGCCCCGGCATTGTCCGACTTTTTACACGTTCACTTGACCAACGACGACGCCTGCAATACCATCGCTGGCCGTCGTGAAGACGTTCAGCGCCAAACGCTAATTTAGGAGTAGCGGGATATTTATTGTGGGAAACATGCAAGAACGGACGGGTAATACGCGCCCATGCGCTATCCTGATCCTTGAGAGCCTTTGCTCTTGTAATGGGTGCATCTTTTAGAGGTACAGTGGTACAAAAAAGTCTCCGTACGATAGCAGTTCTAAACCACAGTACTGACTAGGGATTGACAATTAACAATGTTTGTCCTTACAGTGGTACAAAAAAGTCTCCGTACGATAGCAGTTCTAAACCACAGTACTGACTAGGGATTGACAATTAACAATGTTTGTCCTTACAGTGGTACAAAAAAGTCTCCGTACGATAGCAGTTCTAAACCACAGTACTGACTAGGGATTGACAATTAACAATGTTTGTCCTTACAGTGGTACAAAAAAGTCTCCGTACGATAGCAGTTCTAAACCACAGTACTGACTAGGGATTGACAATTAACAATGTTTGTCCTGACAGTGGTACAAAAAAATCTCCGTACGATAGCAGTTCTAAACCACAGTACTGACTAGGGATTGACAATTAACAATGTTTGTCCTTACAGTGGTACAAAAAAGTCTCCGTACGATAGCAGTTCTAAACCACAGTACTGACTAGGGATTGACAATTAACAATGTTTGTCCTGACAGTGGTACAAAAAAATCTCCGTACGATAGCAGTTCTAAACCACAGTACTGACTAGGGATTGACAATTAACAATGTTTGTCCTTACAGTGGTACAAAAAGTCTCCGTACGATAGCAGTTCTAAACCACAGTACTGACTAGGGATTGACAATTAACAATGTTTGTCCTTACAGTGGTACAAAAAAGTCTCCGTACGATAGCAGTTCTAAACCACAGTACTGACTAGGGATTGACAATTAACAATGTTTGTCCTTACAGTGGTACAAAAAAGTCTCCGTACGATAGCAGTTCTAAACCACAGTACTGACTAGGGATTGACAATTAACAATGTTTGTCCTGACAGTGGTACAAAAAAATCTCCGTACGATAGCAGTTCTAAACCACAGTACTGACTAGGGATTGACAATTAACAATGTTTGTCCTTACAGTGGTACAAAAAAGTCTCCGTACGATAGCAGTTCTAAACCACAGTACTGACTAGGGATTGACAATTAACAATGTTTGTCCTTACAGTGGTACAAAAAAGTCTCCGTACGATAGCAGTTCTAAACCACAGTACTGACTAGGGATTGACAATTAACAAGGTTTGTCCTTACAGTGGTACAAAAAAGTCTCCGTACGATAGCAGTTCTAAACCACAGTACTGACTAGGGATTGACAATTAACAATGTTTGTCCTTACAGTGGTACAAAAAAGTCTCCGTACGATAGCAGTTCTAAACCACAGTACTGACTAGGGATTGACAATTAACAATGTTTGTCCTTACAGTGGTACAAAAAAGTCTCCGCACGATAGCAGTTCTAAACCACAGTACTGACTAGGGATTGACAATTAACAATGTTTGTCCTGACAGTGGTACAAAAAAATCTCCGTACGATAGCAGTTCTAAACCACAGTACTGACTAGGGATTGACAATTAACAATGTTTGTCCTTACAGTGGTACAAAAAAGTCTCCGTACGATAGCAGTTCTAAACCACAGTACTGACTAGGGATTGACAATTAACAATGTTTGTCCTTACAGTGGTACAAAAAAGTCTCCGTACGATAGCAGTTCTAAACCACAGTACTGACTAGGGATTGACAATTAACAATGTTTGTCCTTACAGTGGTACAAAAAAGTCTCCGTACGATAGCAGTTCTAAACCACAGTACTGACTAGGGATTGACAATTAACAATGTTTGTCCTTACAGTGGTACAAAAAAGTCTCCGTACGATAGCAGTTCTAAACCACAGTACTGACTAGGGATTGACAATTAACAATGTTTGTCCTTACAGTGGTACAAAAAAGTCTCCGTACGATAGCAGTTCTAAACCACAGTACTGACTAGGGATTGACAATTAACAATGTTTGTCCTTACAGTGGTACAAAAAAGTCTCCGTACGATAGCAGTTCTAAACCACAGTACTGACTAGGGATTGACAATTAACAATGTTTGTCCTTACAGTGGTACAAAAAAGTCTCCGTACGATAGCAGTTCTAAACCACAGTACTGACTAGGGATTGACAATTAACAATGTTTGTCCTTACAGTGGTACAAAAAAGTCTCCGTACGATAGCAGTTCTAAACCACAGTACTGACTAGGGATTGACAATTAACAATGTTTGTCCTTACAGTGGTACAAAAAAGTCTCCGTACGATAGCAGTTCTAAACCACAGTACTGACTAGGGATTGACAATTAACAATGTTTGTCCTTACAGTGGTACAAAAAAGTCTCCGTACGATAGCAGTTCTAAACCACAGTACTGACTAGGGATTGACAATTAACAATGTTTGTCCTTACAGTGGTACAAAAAAGTCTCCGTACGATAGCAGTTCTAAACCACAGTACTGACTAGGGATTGACAATTAACAATGTTTGTCCTTACAGTGGTACAAAAAAGTCTCCGTACGATAGCAGTTCTAAACCACAGTACTGACTAGGGATTGACAATTAACAAGGTTTGTCCTTACAGTGGTACAAAAAAGTCTCCGTACGATAGCAGTTCTAAACCACAGTACTGACTAGGGATTGACAATTAACAATGTTTGTCCTTACAGTGGTACAAAAAAGTCTCCGTACGATAGCAGTTCTAAACCACAGTACTGACTAGGGATTGACAATTAACAATGTTTGTCCTTACAGTGGTACAAAAAAGTCTCCGTACGATAGCAGTTCTAAACCACAGTACTGACTAGGGATTGACAATTAACAATGTTTGTCCTTACAGTGGTACAAAAAAGTCTCCGTACGATAGCAGTTCTAAACCACAGTACTGACTAGGGATTGACAATTAACAATGTTTGTCCTTACAGTGGTACAAAAAAGTCTCCGTACGATAGCAGTTCTAAACCACAGTACTGACTAGGGATTGACAATTAACAATGTTTGTCCTTACAGTGGTACAAAAAAGTCTCCGTACGATAGCAGTTCTAAACCACAGTACTGACTAGGGATTGACAATTAACAATGTTTGTCCTTACAGTGGTACAAAAAAGTCTCCGTACGATAGCAGTTCTAAACCACAGTACTGACTAGGGATTGACAATTAACAATGTTTGTCCTTACAGTGGTACAAAAAAGTCTCCGTACGATAGCAGTTCTAAACCACAGTACTGACTAGGGATTGACAATTAACAATGTTTGTCCTTACAGTGGTACAAAAAAATCTCCGTACGATAGCAGTTCTAAACCACAGTACTGACTAGGGATTGACAATTAACAATGTTTGTCCTTACAGTGGTACAAAAAAGTCTCCGTACGATAGCAGTTCTAAACCACAGTACTGACTAGGGATTGACAATTAACAATGTTTGTCCTTACAGTGGTACAAAAAAGTCTCCGTACGATAGCAGTTCTAAACCACAGTACTGACTAGGGATTGACAATTAACAATGTTTGTCCTTACAGTGGTACAAAAAAGTCTCCGTACGATAGCAGTTCTAAACCACAGTACTGACTAGGGATTGACAATTAACAATGTTTGTCCTGACAGTGGTACAAAAAAATCTCCGTACGATAGCAGTTCTAAACCACAGTACTGACTAGGGATTGACAATTAACAATGTTTGTCCTTACAGTGGTACAAAAAAGTCTCCGTACGATAGCAGTTCTAAACCACAGTACTGACTAGGGATTGACAATTAACAAGGTTTGTCCTTACAGTGGTACAAAAAAGTCTCCGTACGATAGCAGTTCTAAACCACAGTACTGACTAGGGATTGACAATTAACAATGTTTGTCCTTACAGTGGTACAAAAAAGTCTCCGTACGATAGCAGTTCTAAACCACAGTACTGACTAGGGATTGACAATTAACAATGTTTGTCCTTACAGTGGTACAAAAAAGTCTCCGTACGATAGCAGTTCTAAACCACAGTACTGACTAGGGATTGACAATTAACAATGTTTGTCCTGACAGTGGTACAAAAAAATCTCCGTACGATAGCAGTTCTAAACCACAGTACTGACTAGGGATTGACAATTAACAATGTTTGTCCTTACAGTGGTACAAAAAAGTCTCCGTACGATAGCAGTTCTAAACCACAGTACTGACTAGGGATTGACAATTAACAATGTTTGTCCTTACAGTGGTACAAAAAAGTCTCCGTACGATAGCAGTTCTAAACCACAGTACTGACTAGGGATTGACAATTAACAAGGTTTGTCCTTACAGTGGTACAAAAAAGTCTCCGTACGATAGCAGTTCTAAACCACAGTACTGACTAGGGATTGACAATTAACAATGTTTGTCCTTACAGTGGTACAAAAAAGTCTCCGTACGATAGCAGTTCTAACCAAATTTTGTAAAATTAAAAAATAAATTTTAATTGAATTTAGTGTAATTGCCCTTAGTCACATAGAATGATGTCATTTTTTTATAAATGTGCTAGTAAGGATAATTCTAAAATGATTTCTAGAACAAAAAAATAATTTTATTAAATAAGCATTAAATTTATTACAAATAAGTATCCGTACGAATATGACAGCTTGACTGAATATTAAACAGTTTTATTGATACAAGAAATTTTCTATAGATCTAACTAGTTTTGTTGTAACTAAAGATTTAGTTTTATTCCACTGTTGGAAGCTTGGAGCTTTTCTTTCAAATCATATTTGTTACTTATTTGATGTGTGCGGATTCTTCTCTCCAATTCTTCCCACAAATGTTCTATGGGGTTGAGATCTGGTGACTGAGGAGGGTGATACAATGTTGCTTTGGTCCTATATAGAAGCCACTCCTTCACCATTCGAGATGTGTGTTTGAGATCATTGTCTCGCAAAAGTATAAAGTTTTTTCTTGTAATATTTTGAGATAAGCCTTACTGTGCATTATTGTCGACTGTACGGTTTTTTACAAAAATTTCAATAAAGTGATTTAAAAAAAATTATAAACCTATTTTCTTGTCACTGACAGAAATATAAAGATTCTGTAGAATGTTTATCCACGTGATCAAGTGACCAGAATTGAGGCCTCCATCAAATCTATAATGCGGAAAGTGTTTTTTTTTGTCTTCTCAGTATCATCAAATAAACACGTAATAAGTAATGGCTACCGCAGATGGCGAATCGATATTTATCGGGGAATTTAATCGAGTTATGGTACGGCGGCTTACATAACCACAAATGTTTATAACGCTTCCCAAGGTGAGTTCCATTAGTGGATGACACTTATACCTTCGAAGAAGTAATTTATACCGCGCATTTTCTAATAAACAGAGGAAAATATGGCCGTCGCGCAGATAAATTTAAATAGTTTAACCAACTCTCAAGGTTTACGGGACGCGTGTGCCGGCCGTATCTCTCAAACTATGACCGATAGTTTAGAAAAATACGTAATTCCAATAATTCTAGATAACTTGATTAGCAGTAGACCGGGGAACGTGACGACTTTGTAACGTTTAACTGCGTTATTAAATGATATTGAAGTGGAATAATAAAGTGGGAAATTTACTGAGAGAGTTAGAACCGCTAATGCTGGAATACCTTGGAGCTGAACAGTTATCAAGAGCACATAATTAGCGATTTTCTTCAAGTTGTAATGGTTTTACAACCCGAGGTGCTGAGAAGTGAAATGAAATAGATAATGGATGGAAAATGGCTGGAAATCGCAGTGTAATTTGACAGCAATGGTCATTTGAGATGTGATTTATTATGCATGGTAATGATTTTAGAAAATGTACGGTAAAACGTAAAAGTAGAGCAGTGCTTTGAAGAGAGACTATACAAAATTTGATGAATCTATAGAAATAAAAATAGTTGTTAGAATTTGATGAAATTTTATTTCTTTTCATTTTGTGATTTATTGCTATGGGACGCAGCACTGTGATGCCGTAATATTCTCAACGTACCCCATAAGGGGTCACATGTTTTTCTTTCTCGGGATTAAGAAGAACCCTGAATACCAACCCCCGCAAAAATTTCAACCCCCAAAGACCGAACGGCGCCGACATACATTGGGCATTATAGAAACCACAGCTCGCGTGGATTATCCAGTAAAAAGTTCGTATCCCATGCAGCACGCGCACCCTTATCCAATGTATTACGATAACAGCAAGGGTTTACAGTTCTGTTATGACTGGCCGGATTAATTTCTGAAATATTAAATCCCCCATACTAACACAAACCAACCCCCAAACCCTTCAGACATAAAAAAAATATTTTTTCACTTCCAAACATGACCTGGAATTCGATTGCAGCTTTCCTCCCTTAATTTTAAATGATATGGTAATCTAACTAAATCTATCACCGTAAATTGTATTAAGGAGGGATATAGACAGGAAGAAACATACACACACACCGAGACGTAGTTGGCTGGTACATCCAGGATAATAAGGAGTCATTTGCTGACCCTGTCAGAGACCCGTGTTAGTGTAAATCCTCAGGGGACATAAAGGACAACCCTTGGTCCGGTACCCCTCCCTTGAGGTCGTCTCCTAGACCCGAGACTATAACCCTGATGGCCCCGCCATCTCGTGTTTACTGCTCGAACTGTTAAAGTCCACTTTACACTATATTTGATACTATCGCGCGCGACACCTAGCATCTATCGTTGAATGTTTGAGCGAAAATTTAGAAGGGTGTGTATATTTCCCCTCAGTTAAAAACTTTTGATGTTTGAAAGTAGTTTGATCAAAAACATTATTTGTGAAGGTTTTTGCATTTTACAGTCCTGTTATAACATTATTATTATACGTTATTTTATTAAATTGCCTATGTTAACACCAACAATGAAATAAACAAACCGACATGACATGACATTGTTTTATTTTATGACTGATGTTAGGTTGGGGTCCAGAGTGGCTGTGGCTTCACGAAATTGGATAATAGTATTTTTATTTATGGTGTGTACTACTTTATGTTATTTTTTATCTATTTGTATTAAGCCAAAACCAATTTTAAAGTGATTGCTGAGCATTTCAACTGTTAAAGAAAAAAAGAAACAAACCATAACAAAATTAATTTGATAAGGTCCGTTTACACCTGCCTCCAACCTGGTCATTACAGCGTTTGGTACTTAGTAAACACTTCGAGTTCTTCAACAACTTCTTTTGTGCTTATTTTCAGTTGCTTGTATCTTAAAACCTTAATCTATAATTGATCTTAACACTTTAAAATCTTTTTTGTCCAATTTCCAATCAACCATGGTTATGCATAGTTATAAAGGCGCATTGTGGACTTAAAAAGCACTAAATAATAACAGAAGCTCAACCTGACCTAATTATAACATTCAAACGTCGAGATGGAATTTTTATTTAGGGTTATGGATCTTTTATAGCTGCGGTGGAACTAATTTTACCGCTCCAACTATTAATTAAAACGTATCAGCTCGACAACGTACAAGAATTTGACACTTTACGACTATAATTTAGTTATTAAAGATTTTGATTTCGATTACGTGTAATAAAACGAGTAGGTTCTATTTTCTCCTCTACTTTTTCTTATTCCCAGTTTCTCATTAAACGTATTATTAATTATTTCTAGCGTGTGCGTGCAGGATAAATTGCCGGTTTCATGCGACCGAACGGAAAGAAAAAATTACGTTACCGGTGCACATATATCAATTATAAACAAATTCCTATGCGATAAATAACACCGTTGAGTTATGGATTCGCCTTTCATCCCACACAAATAAGTAGTCATCTGTTTAGAACTTGTTTTGCCATGTTTTTCATTACCGGTTAGTTGCCACCGCGGCCAACGTTGTCGCCTCGATCGCGTTCATTCGTCATGCCCTGAATCCATAGCTATAATTACTGATAATGCTAATTCCAGTGCGCTTATTTATTGTTTTGCTGATTAGAAATGAAACGTTTTACTGATACATTTTGACTCGTTTGATGTGCGTTGTTAACCTTCCATTTCCTAAAATTTACCCCTAGCAAAGGCAAAGCATTCAGATAAGGAGCTCATCCAAACATCTTCTACTAACCATCGACTATCACATGTAATTCTGGCTAAACTTGCACTAATCCTGGCTTCGCAAATTTATACATCTCTCAACAGATAGTCGCCCGGTTGCACGCAGTCCTTGGAATGAGTCCTCCACCACTTTGGCATAGCCCTCCGCTACCAGCCACCGAGATCTTAATGAAAGGGATTAATTAACAGCACTGGAACTCCCTCGGATCGCGAGCCGGGAGTTATGCTCGTCGGTCCAACTTCCCTAATTAGACTCGGGGGCAATTTTTGTTATTAGGCCTTCTTCTTGGCTCTGGCCCTTTCTCCTTAGCCACTCGAGTGATCCGGCGAAGAAACGAGCCGTGACAAGGACGTGACTTCGAGATTATACCGGCACGGCGACCAATTCGTCTGGGTCGAAAGGAGACGTGTTTTAATAGGGGTTTTAATTTCAA
This sequence comes from Aphodius granarius, assembly GCA_963971325.1. NCBI lineage: Eukaryota > Metazoa > Arthropoda > Insecta > Coleoptera > Scarabaeidae > Aphodius > Aphodius granarius. Next base: position 3,734,785 of record OZ020225.1, read on the forward strand.
GATGCGCTATTATTGTTTTGTTGTGGAGGTATTGTGTAAGTAGTAGTAAGTTTATTCCATACAACTATGGTCAAAACTGTCCGGGAAGCCATACTACAGCTAGTAACTCCTTTTCAGTGGTAATGCATTTCCTTTAACTTCTACTACAATCCACAATTTATCTAGACACTATGAAAGTAGTTATCTAAGAAATTTCGAACGTTCATCTTCATTCTTGACCATAGATGGAGCTGCTTCTTCAACGTGACCATTGGTGCTTCGCAGTAGTAAAAGTAGAGCCATTAGAGTAGCCCGTTCGCAGCTACCGTAAGACAAGTCTTAATTGTAATTACATGTTACACGAATTCCAAGCTCGCCCACCTCCTGTCTTAATTTATTGGCCGTGTGTGTGTGTATGTACGCCGTTGTGCCCGTTGAGAGCATAGCGTAGCGGACTATTAGAGCGGTCAGTATCGGGGGGCGGCGCACACGGCAGCGCTTCTTAATTGCTTCTGAATATTATGGTAATCAATTACGGACATCGGCCCCAACGATTCCGCTGCTCGCAATCGTGTGGCGGAATAACGAAAGAGTGGACTCGATAACTCAAGACGGGAATGAAAATTTCATAATTAAATTATGGTTGCTGGAGGTGGACGATAATTGGATATCTGTCGTTTGTTTTCCCTACGTACAAAATGCTTCGTGGGGATGCAATTTATTGAAAATATTATCGTGGTTGGTCGGTGCCATGTATTTGTGTGTTCATGGCTTAAAATATATAAAATAAACTTAGATATGTAGTGATACTGGAGATAAACAAAAGGATTAATTAAAGAACAAAATTTGTATAGCTAGAAAGACATTTTATAAATTGGCGTTGAGTCGGCAGAATGGTGTAGAAAGTGAAATTAAATTTGTAGTTAGGTATTCGGTCACATGGGATCAGCACCGCACCAGGCCGTACGGTGAAGAAAACGCGTACCTCCGTCGGCGTCGGAAACACAATTTGACGTCGACGTCGGAGTTAAAATTCACAGTTGCGCCACCATAACGTGGGATTCTGCCGACACCCCCGAGTGTACTTTTACGGCCCCAGCTCATGTTTTAGTAATTTATTCCTACTATGAAAAGGAAAGTGCTCACGATCAGCTGTTTTGCGCGGGGCACTCAAGCCAGTTTCCTACGTTCCGCATTCGTACCAATAAAGCAAGCTTTACATTGGTAGTATAGAAGGTAGAATTATCCATAAAACATCTAATACTTATATAAAACGTTTTGTTGGACGATTTGACAATTAAAAACGGTTTAAAAACACTTATGAGAGAAAAATGTTAGGTTAGATATATTCAGGATTCGTTGAACTTTGTTTGTCACGTGCAGAACTGTCATAATATGACATATATCTAGCAATCAATTATTTATTAGAGATTTAGTAATAAGCAAAATGGTAGTTACTACTATTCTACCTCTTTCTTCACCAGAGTAAACCTGACTTAAGTACGCCAACACGACTTCTTGTATTTGCATCTGGAGGACTGTATGGTACGTCTGTGTTGTGTTGTAGGTGTGCGTGTGTGTGTGTGTGTGTGTGTGTACAGAGGCTATAATGCAATTACGTTTCGCTAATTTATTGTGATTACGATTTCATTTGCACCGGAAAACGATTCTATCTGCCTCTGTGCCAGCGAGAGAGTGCGCTCTGAATTCACTCTGCAATCAAACGGCGTCGTTGCTTTTATTTTGTTACCGGCCGCTTGATGAACCACCGGATTTACTTTACCAATCAACAATCGTTTAACCACGCATTGTATCCTGTTATTGCGTTTTTTATTTACGTTTTTTTATATTGGACAAAGATAAAATCTCAATTTTTGCATCGTCGGTGTCGTATATTCATCGTATATTGCTAAGTGACGTTTGTGTGACTTTCAGTGACTTTCAGTGGACGTCAAATAGAGTTTATTTATTAACGTAATGTTATAAAGCACAGCTTTTAATCAGGTACTTTAGGGTACGTGTCCTTACGTGTCAGGTATTGGAAGAATATAAGCCTCATGCTATGCTGGGACCAAAGCAGGCTCTTGTACGTGAATGTAGTGTTACATGTAGTTATTATTACCTTCCAGTCATTATTTTCATGTTTTTTAGAGTCTTAGAAACAGGCTTAACAGCAGCAGCTAGTAGAAAAAAGTGCCAAAGGCTATAAAATCATCCCTATCATCCATAACTATTACAGCATGTTCAGTATGTTCGTTCTTTCTTATTTCAAATAAAGTTTAGATAATATAGTGCTTTCATTAGATAGAATTATATTACCCAGCGTATTATATTACACCAAAGGAAATGTTATTTCAGAAATTGTCAAAAAATTGAACATTTCATCTAGTTTATTGCAGATTATTTACAAAAAGAAAACTAACATTAAGTTAACACAAAATAATTAATATTATTAATCATTTTATTCTGTGATATTCTATATTCTAATAATACCAGATAATAGAAAAGGTTTACGGTATTGAAAGTGATGTTAAAAGACAGCAAAACATGACTGAAGTCGGCATTTATATTTAGAAACCTAATCTGTCTACTATCGGTAAAAACCTACTAAATTGTTCTGTGCATAGGGGTTTTAAACAAAACTTTAATATTGGTTTAAACAGGTAACATGACCAGAAACAACAGGTAACATGACCAAATTTCAGCTTGATCCATTGCTTGACACACACATACAAAACGTGTATTTCCACTGAAATAACGACACAAACTGAGCAAAATTTCATCTAAATAATAGAGACGTAAGAACAATTTGCATTGTCATAACAAATTCATTAATCAAACTTTGAGAAATAATCGTATCCCACATTACTTTTAACATGTCAAATTTTACCAGAACCTTCCAACTATTCACCGTTTCTTAATACCAACAATAAATCAACAATCAACAATACCAACCGCTTCCAGCCCATAAATTCGGCTCTAGTAAAAGTCCCCATCAAAAAAATCCACATACACCATCTTTCAAGCAGACAAACCTCCACCAGCCACAAAAAAAAACACCCATGAATGACCATGACGACAATCATATCCGAAGTTCTAAATCACTATCTTGACAACGCACATGCCGCATGTGCCTCTATGCGGAAAAACTTCTTTCACGGTTTCCCTATGTATATGTGTATATGTATATCTTTGTGTGTGTTTGTGTGTGTGTGTGTATGTGTGTAAGTGTGTGTCCATCGTACTGTGACTATCGTACACCTTGCGTATGGATGCACCTTGCGCTTATAATCGAGCCGCCACGTTTATTATTACACGTTGCGTCCAAACCGTACGCAATAAACAGTGGAGCCCCACCAGGTCCCTTCTTCGGTTGCGACGTTCCTTCAGCCGGGATCCCAAGGTGGCCTGTCCAACCCATGCCCCAAGACTGGAACCTACACGCATTTATTTCGTCCGTATCTTCGGCACCGCCTGGTTTACGACGGAACCGTACGAGCACCTGCTCGAAAATACAACCGATCCGTTTCTTCGGTTTGACCGTGAATTTTCTCCTTTTTTTGTTTTGATATAGATTATAAAACACTCCTGGTTGATGATATCTTTGATAAATTGGTGGTTGTTTGGACAGTTTCGATACAGTTTTGACACATTTTAGCATATTGGTATGTTGTCCGTATTCTTTTTCTCCGTAAGTTGATCATTACGGTACCTGTACGCTTGAGTAGTCCATACAACCATAACCGACGCGTTAACTATCACGCATCAAACGTTGGAACACGCCACCTCGTCAAGTCATAAAATAATTCATCCCAACACATTAAACTATGAGAAGATGGTAATGGTGTGCCTCTGCTTGGATGAATTATATTAATGAAACGAAATAACGACTATCGCGAGACGGTACATACGTCTAAAATAATTGCGACGTAGAGGGCGCTGTCGGTCGATTTGTAGGCCGTTTCGCCCGTCGCTGATTCGCTGCTACTAGTTTTTGCGTTTCTGCGTTACGCACAAGGAAACGAGCTCCAATTAAATCGTAATTAATATATGATTTAGTGGCGGCACTGCAACAGCGACCGGTCTCAATAAATTGCCATTATATACGCAACGACTTCCTCTCTGCTTCGCACCGCACTGCCCAAGCAAAAGCGTCGAACACTTCGTTGGTCGTCAAAGTTGAATGTCTCCGGTCGCATAACTAAATATAGACGCCTTCCGTGCAATTATTTGGTATATTTCACTAATTTACTATTACAGTATTTAACTTTGCAATCGCCGAAGTGATGAAGGTAAATTCGAGCTGATTTACAAGAAAATTGTAGTACACAAAGAGAAAAGAAATTAAATGAAGCACATTTCCTTCAAGTCAAAGAAACATCGATGTTAAATAGTGGCAGACAAAGCTTTGGTTGCCGCAAAGAAATCATTTCTTTGGTAAGATTTATTAAATTCAAAGTTATCGTGTTTGTATGGAAGTTAATTAATTTTAATTTAATAACATAATATTTTCAAAAGAAATAAACATTTTCTCTTAAGAACTCTACGTTCCTTTTAAATAAAAAAAATCTTCCTTTACTGTTTGACAATTTAGTACTAGAATATACTAGAATTTTTATTTACCTCAAGGGCGATCTTTATTTCAGATAAAACCAGATTTATTTCATTCATACGCATACGTCTTTCTGCAATTAAACCTAAACAATTTCTACTTTACTGAAATTATGGAAAACCGTTTTTAAAAATTTGACTGTCTAAGTTATTTTGTTTCAATAACTCATTATTTTTAACCACGGATTCTAGTTGTATTATCTAAAATTTAGACAAATTATCCACAATATTTCTTTTTGCAAACAAGCTCAAAATTGAAAGATGACGAAAAACCAAAAGAAAATCAAGCATAACATTTTCAATCGCTCGTCGAAAACACGAAGACATTCCGCGAAGTAAACGAAAACCGTCTTAGGGGTCATTTCCATTTTTTCGCATGTCGTGCGTTCAGTAGCGCCTCCGGGATCCCGGCTTGGCCGCCTCTCGTCCTGTCGGATTCCAAGGATTCCGAGATGCCGTTCTCTTGTCAGATGTCCCCCATGGGCAACCACGCACACGCACACACACGAACTAACCACTTATATTACATCGGCGTACCTAAAAACAACCACTATAAGAGCACACTACCAACACCAAGTCCTCTATTTTGAGGCCGGGCTACTCCGGAGGAGAACTTAATAGACGCTCGGTATGCAGCAAACACTCCGGATTAAAAATACCGACTGCTCAGAAATTGAATGCATGCTGGTTGAACGCTCGTTCCACTGATAACAGAAAAGGATAAAGTTTTTATATATAGTTTATCTGGTTATATAATTCATCACAAATTCACCCCAGTAAAGGAATTTTCGCAGTCTACTACACCCCTAAGATAATTTGGAGTCATCGATTTTGTAGAAGTAAAAAAGTGACCGGAAGACGGTTACAAAGGACCCTTAGGGGGATGTAAATCAATTGGGCTGGCCTAGTGGACAAATAACGTGTCGTATTTGTCAGGACGATGTGGAAATAAGGGTCCGCAGGACAGCAGGACCAGCAGGAAAAAGTACGTTACGCGAAACACTCCGGCGATTTGTCAACTTCGTGCCGGTAATTGATTTCTGGTGCATGCCGAGCGTTTTTTTCTTTATTTCGTTTTTACAGTTGTCTGACAAAGTGCAGCAGGAAATGCGCAGCGCCTCGGAATAACCGTTTCCTTCGACAGTGGGTGCGTTTTGCAATCAATTGAGTCACTATTAATAGCTATTATTACGCGACCTTTAATGACATAGTCCGTAAATGGATTAAAGTGCAATTTCCTTTTGTACGATTTTTTGTCAACAACTATTTTTATTAATAGATCGAAGATTATTATGCAGCTATGTTACGTACAGTCTTTAACTATTTTTTTTGCTGCAATTTTAATAGTTACATACCATTTTATCGGCCATGAGACATAGTGTAGTCGAAAAAACAATAAAAGATTATGATGGACTCATTAGATTATTTTTCTCCACGGGAATCTTTTGTAAAGACTACAGACATATTCCTAAATGAAGAATAACCGGAATATCGCTCGCGTTCTGTAGCTCAGCTTATATAAAGCTCAAACTAAGCCAACGCGTGCCTAGAGACTGTCAGTGCCATCTCCCCGCCATTAGACATAGCGATAATTTTTAATGAAACCGCACGTTTTTGATTTAAACACACAATCTTTTCACTCAAATCTTTCTCTTCTCGAAATAATTTCAAATAGAATATTTATTTACCTCAAGGTCAGATTTATTCAATCAGATTTACTATCTACGGTAAGTGGATTCATTTTCACTGGATAACAAAATTTAAAATGAATTATTATGCAAAATGTTTTAGTAACGTTTTAGAAAATAACTCTCTACCTGTACGGAATGCATTTGGGTGTAGCAAAGCATGATGATTTATTTTTAAACAAAATGCTATTTGCCTAACAACAGCTTTGGCAAATACATTTGCCTAGACAAAAACCATTTGCCAGAAAAAAATCATTTGCCTACGATACATATACAACAACGCTATATTCGTATAATTATGTTATAATATCCTTTTTATGTCCAAAGCCATTTACGGAATTACGCCGGATACAAAATACCACGAAAATTACGCAGCAATTAATCCATTAAAGCAGTGATAGCAATCGACCTGTCAAAAAATCACCGCACTTCACATTTAATCCAAAGCGAACAATGCCCCTGTGTTCATAAGTGAGTAATTAACAAACTCACCGACAAAAAAAGAGATATCTAGCGCATCGCCAATTAAGTATATAATATAAAGACTACAGACTTATTCCTAAATGAAGAGTAACCAGAATATCGCTCACGTTCTGTAGCTCAGCTTATATAAAGCTCAAACTAAGCCAACGTGTGCCTAGAGACTGTCAGCGCCATCTCCCCGCCATTAGACATAGCGATAATTTTTAATGAAACCGCACGTTTTTGATTCAAACACACAATCTTTTCACTCAAATCTTTCTCTTCTCCAAATAATTTGAAATAGAATATTTATTTACCTCAAGGTCAGATTTATTCAATCAGATTTATTTCATTCGAAGGTCTTTTTGCAATTAAACCCAAACAATTTCTAGTTTACGGAAATTATGGAAAACCGTTTGGTGCAAAAGAATCGTTTGTTTTTTTTTTTTTTGGTGAAAACTATTTCTATTTACTTAAGAAATATTTCAAATAAAATAGTTCTTTCAACCTATGCAGCTAACTTTTTTAAATTTAAAAATATTTATTTATTTCAAACATATATTTTTTCTCCTTCAAAGAAATATGCCAAATCATATCTGATATATAGTATTGATACTAGCTCTGTGTATATGTCAAAATTTTCGATTTTAGTTATTGGGCATTCTAGAAATATGTGGTTAAGGCTTCCCACCTGTCCACATTCGCAATATGGACATTTTGGGATACATTTTAGGTTATCTGTTATCTGTTACTGTTGTTACGAATGTCCGGCATGGGGCGTTTCGGGTTTGACGTTACTGTGGTAATAGCAGCAAAACACGGGTGGACAAATATCGATTTTTTGGATTGAAAATTGTTTTTAAGGCCGTTTTTTCGCTCAACACTCTTTCCGAAGGGTATTTAGAGAGATCTTATCGTAAGACATGAGAGCGAGCGGCTTTTATAAGGTCGGCAGGAACGGATAAAAATTGTAAATTTTTGACGTTCATCGAGCCGCTTGACGGAATTTCTAGACGTCACGTGACATTTTCTCGAGGTTCGCCTTCACCCGAAGAGGTGCAAAAACGTGATTTTTTTTCAAAATTGACGCATTTAATTTACAAAATATCGCGCAATCCACGCGGAATTGTGTCCTTTTTTCAATTCGAGCGTCAAAAGTAATATCGAAAAGCCCAATTTTACAGCTACTCGATTGCAAAAGTCGGCGAAAATGGGCGATTCCGCTGAACGCGCCCTACACTTGAAAGTTCGCAATTAGTATAGGTAGAAAATAAAACATACAATTTTTCTGCATATTTGATAAAATTAATGAACGTTAACAATATTTATGGTAGGAAAGTAACAAGGGTAGTAATAATAATACAGTATTATGTTAATTGCGACCGCAATGAGGGTGCAACTGCATAAAACATGGCATTTCTATTTTTAGATCGGACCGATGAGAAACGGCGGTTGAAAAAATATTTCTTGTCCGATACGACATATAATGCGGTAAAATTAAAATTTATTTCCATCTGCAGTACTACACTGAAGGCGTCAAGAAAATACGATGCGTGTATCGTGTATGTACCGATAATTTGCGGTTTTATTATGTTATACCAATTATTCCTGCAGTTGTTTATCCGGGAGTGGCTTTGTGACTACGAAGTGAAATAGGTGTCAATTAAATCCACAGTATGTAATAATAACTAAAAACTTATTCTTAGAAAACGTATATTTGTGAATAAAATTGGTAGATTGTGCATGAATTTCAAATTTCCCGCCTTTAGCATTAGTTTAAAGTTCTACCACGACAACTGGCTCCAACATGTTTATCGCAGAATATCATATATTTACACCAGTACACCAGATCGAGTGATGTTGCGTCAGTACATTATCAAAATGTCCGTCTCGATTTGTAGGTTATTATAAGTGAAAAGAAATGTCAGTAGAAATGCAATGTTTCGACTCTTACCCAGGGGCGTGACCACCTTAAACAAGTCACTAAAATCGCGCGTTTCAAATCATGATCAGCGTTCAAATTCAAAGTCGACGTATTCGAATAAATCCAGACAGATCAACAAGTTCAGACCAACACCGACGTTGATGCGGCAACACAACATGGAGCTGACGCTGCCTTTAAAAATGCGAATAATTAGCTCGAAAATTAACGAGAGTAACACAGGATTATTGGTAAAAAGGCTGAAGCACACCATGGTCTTCGTTCTGGCCTCAGTTAGTTGCGTGGGAATGTTGCTGGTGGCAACATTGGGGAAGCCAAAATATGATGAGTTAGGTCAATTGGTGATGGACCAATTCTTTGATATGTCGACTCTAAAGCAATACTTCTTAAGGACTTTAAATGAATTGGATTACTATGGACAATTGCTTAAGGAACCATCAAAAGAGAAACTACTTCCTGATTTGATCAATCACCCAATCTACAGACCAAAGTACACCTTAGTCATAGAGTTTACTGACGTAATGGTCCATCCAGAGTGGTCATACAAAACTGGGTGGAGATATAAGAAAAGACCTGGTTTAGAGAACTTCTTAGATAGCATCCGAGGCACCTACGAGGTAGTTGTCTACACAGCTGAAGAAGGCATGACCGTTTTTCCAGTGGTCGAAGCCCTAGACCATAGGAAATTGATCAAACATAAATTAGTTAAAGACGCTACAAAAGTCGTTGATGGAAAGTACATTAAGGATCTGGATAAGTTAAACAGGGATTTGAGGAGAACTATCGTGGTTGACTGGAATGAGAATTGTACCCAGCATCATAGAGATAATGTCCTCAAAATAGCCAGATGGAATGGAAGTGATGACGACACAGACTTAACTACTCTCTCGCTGTTTCTATTGGCTATTTCGCAGAGTCAAATCGAAGATGTAAGAGATGTGTTGAAAGTGTATACAGAATATCCCGATCCGTTGTATGTGTACAAACAAATACAGAAGAGGTTAATTGAAAGAGCTGAGGCCAATGCAGAGGAAGAACGGGATAAATTTCCAAATAATAAATTCTATTGATAGTCTACAATATTATTATTCGAAACTAGTTTTATCGCCTGCTTTTCCATTTTAAAATATGCTTTAAAAGGCTCGTTACTCTTTGTAAATGAAGACATGGTCACACCTCATGCGAAAAGGTTCCATTCCTATAGCCTAGAACCCAATAACTCGGCTTTTTCTTTTAATAAAGTCTTTAACTAAATCATTCAGTTCGCACTGGTTTATAAGGTGAGGTGTTCCTAAAACTTCAAATGGGGAATCTTCATGACTTGCCTCATTTGACAGAGTGATTTCAGACACTCTGTGTCAAATCAAAGAAATTGAAGATGAAGTGGTTGGTGCACTTGGGAGAGGATGATTCTCTCCATGGGGAGAACCATATTTTATTTTAGGATTATCCTTCTTCGAATATCCGGAGATGCTTATCGTGCAAAAATTGCAAGCATCTGCATGATTGGAAGGTTCTCGCCACAACATGGCAACTGCAAAAGGCATTTTCTTTTGCTTATCTTTCATCCACTTTAAACGTTCGATCTAACAGGAAATACAGCATATATTAGGTGTCCATGGCTTTGCCAGATTTCCTTATTTAGTAAATTTTTACATCATCTTGATCACTTCCCATATTTTAATGCACAGAATGTCTGTATAACTTAACTTGATAAAATAACACAACAAAAAATTGTTAATTCATAATATTTTGAGCAATCCCTTGTATTATTGATTGTTATTATTTACAGGTAGGTACTGAATATCGCATCATAGAATATTCCAAATGGTCGTCATACTGATAGCATCACAATAATATTTACAACAGAAGTTGCACCTTACGACGACGCTATGAACCAGTTTGCTAGAAAATTGCATTTTTTACTTCATGTCTCGAAATGACGTGCGTATGTTTTTAGAGGAATGTGACATCAATTTATTATTTTTGTAATAATAATAAGACGTAAACCAAAAGGAAAATATCCTTGTTACTGGAGAAATACAGCAGAAAACATCTCAGCAGTAAATAATAAAGAACAAGTTTGTGATTATTATTTTATAGCTCAACGGTACATAAAAGTTTGATATTTGTTTTAACATTCAAATTCACAATATTTGCTTCAGTTTTACTTATGCCGATATCTAATAGGTTGTTTATAATACACTTAAAATAAATAATTGGGGCCGACAACTGGGGTATAGTTAAATTTATTATAATATGACACAATATAAGAAAAGATTTATGATAAATAAATAAAGTTTTATGATAAAATTTATACTATCTACGGTAAATGGATTCATTTTCACTGGATAACAAAATTTAAAATAAATTAATATGCAAAATGTTTTAGTAACGTTTTAGAACGGAATGCATTTGGGCGTAGCAAAGCGTGATGATCTATTTGTAAACAAAATGCTATTTGCCTAACAACAGCTTTGGCAAATACATTTGCCTAGACAAAAGCCATTTGCCAAAAAAAAATATTTGCCTACGATACATATACAACAACGCTATATTCGTATAATTAGGTTACAATATCCTTTTTATGTCCAAAGCCATTTGTGGAATTACGCCGGATACAAAATACCACGAAAATTACGCAGCAATTAATCCATTAAAGCAGTGATAGCAATCGACCTGTCAAAAAATCACCGCACTTCACATTTAATCCAAAGCGAACAATGCCCCTGTGTTCATAAGTGAGTAATTAACAAACTCACCGACAAAAAAAAGAGATATCTAGCGCATCGCCAATTAAGTGTTCCATTTCCGCAGAGGCACACAGAAAATAGACACACACAAAAAAAATCGGACTTATTGTCTCGACCGGCTATTTCGGCTTTTCCCCAACAGACCCAGAATTAAACACGCTTTTGCTTTTACCGGCGTTTCTCGTTTGAAATCAGCTGCTTTTGTAACCAGAAAACGGACCGCACATAACAATGAGCCACAATGATGTACATTTTTTTCGGTTATTAACCTCTCGCCGTGTTAATTATTAAGTTTTAAGTGAATAAAAAAACGGTACAGAACACTGGTCATGGTCTGATTACTACGAAAGTATAAAAATTATCAACAAAGAAGTGATGTTAATAAAGCTGGTGGTCCCGTGTGCTATCATGATGCCACGTGCACGCGATTTTCTCGAAGTCATCAAAGAATCCCCACAGACGGAAGCTTTTAATTTTTCAATTACCCCCTCACGACTGTCAGTGTATGACTAAAGTGATTTTTAATTTGGGATAGGCACGCAACTCTATATCCGTATATAGAGGGTTGGTAATGCATCCGCGAGATGACGGCGGCAGCGGATGAAGGGCTTGATACTCTTCCGCAGGCATTGTTAACCCCCCCACAGGGGTGCCAACGTCATCGTATTTAAATGATCTTTCTGCTAATATAACAACCGACACGTGGCGGTGATCGGCGATGTTCATTTTGCAAAATAACCCGGAGCATGGAGATATATATGTTACGGTTAAAGTGATAAATGTAGTTTGTATTAATAATTACCGGCTTTTATTAGTAATAACCGCATCATTTGGTCAATGTGATTAGAAACACTTTAATAATCACATGGACCGGCTATTATTAATAATTTCCTAACGGGCACGGTAAAAGTGATAAAAACGTTACTTTTTACAAAAGATCTTTTGTATACAGTCTTCAAAGAAGTTAGCTAAGTTATTTTGATTACTATTTAAGTTATTATATTTATTTACTCGACGCAAATCATCAGTACGTCTACCCCAATGACCAAAATTTTGAATAATACAAAACATTGATAATACAGAATGCTTTTTTTGTCTCCCTTGTACTTTAGAAACTACTGGATATAATTGATACTGATATTTGGTATACACTCAAGGACGACTCAATGACGAAAACATAAAAAAGAACAGTTTATACAGAGTGTTCAAAAAAGTTAACCATTTTATTATCAATAACACCCATTTTTATATTTAATGCATGTGGGTAGTTTTTTGTAAATGTACAATCACAATTTATTAAGTAACTTCTCAAATCCTAATTATCTTGAAATGTTGTGTATTTAATAATAATTTTTTCAATATAGTATTTTCAAGCAAATATGTACATGCAAGAACTAGACTAGTTTACATAGATGCTTTTACATAAATTGCACCGTACAAATGATGCAAACATTGTTGTATGGTTCTGTTCCTAACACGGTATTTTTACTTTTGGTGTTTGACAATAATTTTATAAATAAAAGATTAAACATGGTAACAACTTGCCTCAATCTTCCCTACATTAGTATGTCCATTACCTATACCTACCCTAAGTATATCTAATATCTCACAGATATATTTATTAGAAAAGTGTTTATCACCAACAAAAAATACAAAAAAACAAAAGAAGATGACGTCCTATTGTTACAAACTTTATTTCGTTTTATTTTTACAATATAAATGGTGTCATTGTTGTACTACCACAAAAAATAAAGGTCTAGAAGGACTTTTGTATTCAAAATTAAATATAAAACATTTTTTAATGTTTTGTATTAAAAAGATAATAAAGTTACAAATAAAAATATTTTTTTTGCCACGAGTTGCAAAATGCAGAAGCACTACGTACGTTTGCACTGGTAAAATAATACAAACCGAGTTTTTAATTAATTACTTACTTTGCTTTTAAAAATTGCGCAAATAAGCGTGACCCAAAGAGTTACACACTCGTGCATGCAATTAGTGTGGATTGGCATTTTTTAGTCTCGTTTTGATAATCTTCCTTATTTTAGTCATGAGTAGTAACTAAATAAGTTAGTCAGGCCTAACGTCACTAAAGGCCCAACACTGAAAACCCAGTGAATAGATTCGTTGTGTGGCGATTATGTAGATACTAACAGAATTTCAAATCTGAGGCTCTATTATATTGTAGCATCACCTTAATGCAATATCGAACTGAAATATATCACATTGACCACAGCATGCTGGAAATTATTAATAATAGCCGGTTCATGTGATAAATTCTTCACTTTAACCTCGCCACTTGGCTATTATTAATAATAACCTATTTATCACTATGACCGTAACATATATACATAGATAGATTGATGGGTTGGGCCATCGACACGCGCGATATAAAACGTTTCATAAGCCAACAATGACTTTGGTATAACGTTCCGGGGCGACCTGTGATTTGGAACAGTGACAAAATATGCGATTTTGAACTTGCGATTTTTTGTCGCAGGTCTAGAATTTGATCGACTGTGACTTTGTTTATTTCATTTATAGAGATAAAGAGTTTTCTGAGTGGAATATGTAATGTGGAACTGTGATTTAAATCTGTATTGAACTCATAAGAACCTTTTGGTAACGTGTGAAGCTTTCGTCGAAGGAACGTCCGGTTGGTGGAAAAATGGTTGCGATTCGTTGCGGCGTGGCTTGGAATCTAACATTTGACTCGTGTCGAAACGGTGAATGATGAAAGGTCCCACCTCTACGCTGGCATATAATTATAAAGCGCCTCTATATGTCAACTGCACATCCCACAGAGTACGGGTCGCAAAATAACAATGCGGTGGGCTTTTGTTCTTTTGTGGGTAAACCGCTGATGAACAATACGTGTAAAAGCGTTGGAGACAGCTTACCTCCGATAAATTTTTGTATGAGAAATACCTAATTAAAAATAACAAAATTAGAGTTACTGTAAAACATGTTTTGCTTAATAAGAAGATTTGCTAGATAAAAAGAAGACACACCCAACTTTCCTACAAGCTTCTATTCCTTCTAACCCTTCTATAACTATTCAATTGTCCATCTAGGCCCTCCTTACACGGCAAGTAAAAATGAAATTAATAGAAAAACTACCGAAAATATGATTGATTTTGAAATGACGGATGGCCAGAACGGCCCACTACCTTTAATGGGTTACACAAGCGAACAAACTTTCTGATACAACAATTAATTAGATAATCAGTCATTAAGATTTGACGGAGATTTCTGCAACCTACCATACGAAATCCAATTCTCGTCACATTTAACTTCAATTTCTGCTAAGAAACGCGGGCAATTGTTCCCCTCTAAGCGCGGCTCCAGTAAGAGAAATGTTGGCTCTGTGAGCGGTGATGCGACACAAAGTGGAGGTTTTTAATAAAGTTTTATGGCCCTTAAAAAGTCAGGGCCACCTCAGAGTAAACGGTAATCCTCATTTGGGGCAGACGCTCCTAATATCGACTTTAACATATCCCCTATTTTAATCAGTTCTTTAAGTAGGCAACGGGGAAATAAAAATATATAGCCTGAGGGGGGTGGGGGTGAGCGCGCGACGCCCTCCCTCTCCCGTTGAATAATAGAGAACGAGAGAGACGGAGATAAGTACCCTCCGCTGGATGCAATGATCTCGGGCAATTGCAGTAATTTTCCGGGGTGGCTTTTCAAGAGGTGAGGGTGTATGCACGGATGGGGCCTTACACCCCCCTCGCGACACAATAGCCATATATTTTTTAAGACGTACACGAATTTAAGTTAATAGGTTTTCATTCCTGCGGATACCAAATTAAATTTGCTGTCGTCCCGGTCTTATGCCTTTCTCGACCTGCTGGAGGGTGACTTCCTCCTAAATCCTACTTGACATACTAAAATATAGGACTAGAAAAAGCCAGAATGTAATACACTGCGTTTCAAGTCACTTACGTCATGAAAAACTTCTTTAAAAAAGAGAAAGATAGTGCAAGACAGCAGTCAGGTGCTTATTATTATTATGTACTTATTTCGGTACGTTGTACTTGATATCTGGAAATGCCAATAAACAAAACGGCGATAAAACAATTTATTAAATATAAGAAACCATTCATTCCTCTAGAACTGTTAATTGTTCCACACTTATATGACTTTCTTCATGGTGGTGATATATTTCGACTCACTAAGACTCTTGCCTCTACCTCTAAGGTCTGTTTTCTTCTGTATGTTATCTTCTGCTGTTGCGACTCTCCACTTCTTCCGCCTAATACGATTTTCTCTTGCATCACACTCCTTTATACTTTTTATCAGTCCCAGTTCCTTCATTATCTACTGCTGGCACCAATCCTACTAACAAACTCTCAAGTTATAAACACGTTATAATTTCAGACCGTTTTCTTGTTGCTCAAAAAAGTTTTTTTTGTGTAATTTATTGGATCCAGGCTGACATTTTTTCACTGTGTAATCAACTTATAGGATAACTGGTGGTCATCACGCACTAGAAATGAATATACACTCGAGATATATACGATTATATTATTCGATTCCATGGTATCCTCTGGCTACCTATCAACGACGCATTTGATGATTTTTATACACGCAAAATTAAGGCGCGCTGTCCGACTCAATTTGCGGATGGTTTACGACATCTATCGGACTGATTCGGAATCAGTCCGAGCGGTAGCGCTGTTCGCACCTAATATCTCGCCCCTTAATTTTACGATTTACGCGTCTTTTTAGCATGCAGCGTGAGACTTCGGGTTCATAAATTCTCCTTTTCTTTTATTAGTTAATAAACGGATGAACGGAGGCGCTCGCTCGGGCGCAACCCTTTTAAAAAATTTAATTGTTCTTTTAATAAGAAACGTCGTAAATTTCAACAAAAGTAACACATCAACACACAGATGGGTCGAATTTTTAATTGGCCTAGAACCTGAAGGGGTTAGTAACGACAAGGAAGGGTTGCGGGGTTCAACTGGATGATAGGGTTGGGGTGGCTTCACTGTTAAGATATTTAAATTGAGATGTTACTTAATTCCGGTCTACTGACTCGCTAATAGCGCCCTCTCTTAAAATATAACACATAAAATTACCCCTTTTCGGGGGTTGCTCGGATATTTTGGAAGCCCTTAAAACTCCAAAGATTAAGATGTTTTGCGAGCTCAAACCCTATGGAGTTTATCCTAATCCAACTTTGATTCACCAGTTTATCAACTAAAACTGTTTGAACTTTAAAACGATTTTATCTCCAATAATCTGACCTATGTGAAGTTAGCCCCTCTTATGGGAACTTACGTGTATCGAAAAACACTAATTACTCCACTGTCTTAAGAGATACCGCAATAAAACTAACACTGTTTGAAAGAACGTTCTTTGGCCAAATCAAAAGTGGAAATGCCCGGTCTCAAATATTAAAATTAGTATATGTAATTAATGAATACCTTCCGAGATCAGTTTTGTTAAAATTGAACAACGGGTCACAGAGATATAGTCTCTCAAAGATTCTGATTTTTGCAAGATTTGCGGGTTATATTGTCAGGTATTCATTAATTACATATACATATTTACAATATTGGAACCGGGCATTTTCACTTTTAACTTGGCCAAAGAACGTTCTTTCGAAGAGCGCTATTTCTATTGCGATATCTCTTAAGGCAGTGGAGTAATTTGTGTTTTCCGACACACGTAAGTTACCATAAGAGGGATGCTGGAAGTCAAACACAGGCCATCGCGTAGCACGGCGACGGTCGCCCACCTGTACTACCTCATCCCCTTCAAATTTGCGACCGGGCATTTCCAGATATCAACAGTAAAAAGAATAAGGAATCGAATGACGTTTATTTTGTTAAAATTGAACTATAGGTCAGCGAGGTACAGGCTCTCAAACATCCCGATTTTTACGAAATTCTCGTGACATCTCGGAAGGTATTCATTAATTACATATACTAATTTCAATATTTGAGACGGGGCATTTCCACTTTTGGTTTGGCCAAAGAACGTTCTTTCGAACAGTGTTAGTTTCATTGCGGTATCTCTTAAGACAGTGGAGTAATTAGTGTTTTTCAACACACGTAAGTTCCCATAAGAGGGGGGCTGGAAGTCAAACACAGGTTCTCGCCCAGCACGGCGAAGGTCGCTCACCTGTACTACTTCAGCCCCTCAAATTTGCGACCGGGCATTTCCATTTATCAACAGTAAAAAGAATAAGGAATCGAATGGCGTTTATTTTGTTAAAATTGAACAATGGTTCAGCGAGATACAGGCTCTCAAACATCCCGATTTTTACGAAATTTTTGTGACATCTCGGAAGGTATTAATTAATTACATATATTAATTTACATATTTGAGATCGGGCATTTCCACTTTTCGTTTGGCCAAAGGACGTTCTTTCGAACAGTGTTAGTTTTATTGCGGTATCTCTTAAAACAGTGGAATAATTAGTGTTTTTCGACACACGTAAGTTCCCATAAGAGGGGGGCTGGAAGTCAAACACAGGTTCTCGCGCAGCACGGCGAAGGTGGCTCACCTGTACTACCTCAGCCCCTCAAATTTGCGACCGGGCATTTCCATTTATCAACAGTAAAAAGAATAAGGAATCGAATGGCGTTTATTTTGTTAAAATTGAACAATGGGTCAGCGAGATACAGGCTCTCAAACATCCCGATTTTTACAAAATTTTTGTGACATCTCGGAAGGTATTAATTAATTACATATACTAATTTACATATTTGAGATCGGGCATTTCCACTTTTGGTTTGGCCAAAGATCCTTCTTTCGAACAGTGTTAGTTTCATTGCGCTATCTCTTAAGACAGTGGAGTAATTAGTGTTTTTCGATACACGTAAGTTCCTATAAGAGGGGGGCTAACTTCACATAGGTCAAAAATCTGAATTTTGATAATTTTTTTTCTGCAAATTATAGACAAATTCTTGGTAATTCTTTCTACATAACAACACGGAATTTATTTCTAAGGGTGTAATATTTTATCGTGTAGTAGATAAAAATGAATGTTATAAAATATTTTGTCTTTTTTTGCATCCAGCTGTATAGAACGAAACCTTACAAAAAGTATTTCTAGGCAGCCTTAATGGGTCTTCTCTCTCAAAACAAAACACTATCGTCGTCGGGCATTCGGATCACGTAGGCCGAGAGAAAAATTGCGACTCACTACCGTAACCCCGCGGCTGTGGGTGGCCGTAGGGCGAGTAGGGGTTTATCGGAGAGCTATTCCAAGGGTGGAAATATATATCTGGATCGAGGCTGCCGTGGCGTCGAGGGTGCAGGGTGAGGTTAAAAAGATTTCATTTTTCCGAAACTGAACATGTTGCGGTTAGGGGGGAGCGGGGTTTTCGACTTTTATTGGCGATTTTATTCAAGAAATTTAAAGGGATGAAATGCGGCTTTAACGGGACGGGGGTGGTCGATCGATGTACGTAGGAAGTGGTCTCGGAATTTTTACTGCGATATATTATTACTTATATAAAAAAAAATATTTAAAAAGGGTGGTTTGAATAAATTTGAGTGTTTTGACTGTTTTGTTGCAGACAGTAATAAAAAGTTTGGAAAGTATGTATAATATCTGTTCTAGTTTTGCTTTGAGAAAAGTCATGAGATTTCCTCAACTTTATTTTGATTTATTTCTGCTGAAAGAAATATTTTATTAGGCGCTATCGTGTTCACAGACACACATGCACACATACAACACAAATTCTGTCGATTACAATACTTTTTTTCTGGGGTACTAGTCACAAAGTAAAAAAAGATGCGATTTACAGAAAACGTCAATTTGACGCGATACAATATTTATTTCCGGCAAATTCCACCACACGTCCTAAGCATAACTCACACGGTTCGAGTTTTATTGCACAGGGACAATAGTCGCGTTTAGTTATTGGCTCTCAATAATTCACGACCGCACAACAACAGAAGCGGCAACCCTCTCATCTCTGTACGTCCCCCTTTCAAAAAAAACCGCACTCACACACACACATACCCAAATACACACACACGCATATTTCCAATTCGATTTGCCATCAAATGCGTCTTTTGCGGGAGCCCTAATGGCACGGGATACGAAATATACCGCAAAACTCGTCGCCAGCGCCGACTACCGGCGAAAACCCGCAATTTCTCGCTTGCCCGTGAATCAAAATATATACGGCGCACAGCCGGTGAATTCAAAACAGTTTATTTTTATGTTGGTACCCCTCTCTGAGGAGCTAACGTCGCTGTGCGCTTGATTTTTCATTGTGTCGCCTCAAATTAGTTTAGCTCATCTGACGTTAGCTACGATTGAGCCTTGAATAGGTATTTGCAGGCAAATTCAGACGAATTGTCGAAACTGTTGTCGGCCACTAATGGGAGATTTAAAGTGATGTTAACGCGTAATGGCGTTTGAGTGGTGGTGCGGTGGCAGTACGTTGATTAAAATAGATATTTTGATCATGATTAAATGTAAGAACTTGGCAGTTTACTAATAGTTTTAACGATAAGAAAGAGCAACAAACTTTTTAAGTTTTTATAATCATTTTCATATACTATGATTGTGAAGTAGGTACTCGTTGTACAATTAGTTTATTTGAATTGACTCCAGTTCTCGTGTTAAACCGTGCATTCAAATTAGTATAAGTTAAATTATTTTAATTTAAACCTCAATAAAAAAATATTTTTGCTTTTCGTGCGGCTACAACTTGCTGCTGCCTTTTTATTGGGTCACCAAAATGGATACACTAAATATCTCTGTTTTCTTTGTCTGTGGGACAGTCCTGCAAAAAATGAACATTGGGATAGAAAAAACTGGCTGTTGAGAATAAATATAACCGTAGGAAAAGCTAACATCGTCCATGAACCACTGATAAGGCGAGAACAAATAACTCTTCCACCACTACATATTAAATTTGGATTTATTAAACAGTTTGTGAAAGCTTTATATAAGAATGGTGTTTGTACATAATATATTTGTTAATCATTTCCTGGTCTCAATACAGGAAACAATACAGGTACCTTCGATGGACCACAAATCACATGACTTAGGTTGAACTAGAAACATGGACAAGCTTTGTATCAGATATGGAAAATTTTGTAGGAAATCACTAAGCAAGAACAATATTAACAATGCAAATCGTAGACAAAATGCTTACAAATTTTGAAAAACTAATATGAGTGCCAAATTGCATTATTTTTATTGTCATTTAGATAAATTTTCTGACAAACTGAGTGATTGTAATGAAAAAGAAGAGCAACGGTTTCAGCAGTATAACAAGATAACGGAGGAAAGACATGAAGGCCGATGGTATTGCCATACAATGGCATACTACTGCTGGACCTTAGAAAGGGACTGTCCTGAACAAACATACAATAGAAAACCACACACAAAACGTTTTCTTAATTTAAATTTGTGATTTTTTTATTCTTTATTATTAATTTCAGAATTGTGTAATACGCTCATACTTTCGAATGGTACAAAATGTACGTTGAAAATGGACTTAGCAGATTAATATTTTATGCCGACGATAATTTATGGCGTTATTTTAATTTGAACTCTTTGAATAAAAGCTTTTAAATATATTGAACACTTTTATTTAATGTTATTTATAATATGAATCGAATGCCTTTATCTCAAAAAGTGGAGTCAATTTAACAAATATTTTATTATTTTCATATTTAATAGACGAGAATTACCTAAGATTGACTAATAAATCCCATGCCGCAAAATCCCGATGTAATGTAGATAGATGGTGCTATTTGCTATTCGGTTGGGATATTTTTTTTATTTCAAAAAAAAATTCATTATCGTGATATGTATCTAATTTCAATTTTATGAAGTTAAGTACTAAATTATCAAACAGCAAAGAAAGATTTTTTATTTAAAAAGAAACTGGTACTTAATAAATTCATAATTAATTAGTTAGTTTAATTGGAACTTTAAGTGTTTGTATACTTCTCCTTTAGTGGAAATTTCCAAGCATTTTGACAGTATGCGTGTTTGTCAACAGAGTACAGTTTTGTGTAAGAATTCTTTCCAACAAAAAAAAATGTAGTTACATATTTCTTTCCTTTGATCAAACCATGATAATTCAAATAATATCAACACATTAATCTACAAAATAAGGAATTTTTATTAGTTATTCTCTCGTTAGTCCGAATAGTTGGCCCACTGCACAGCGTCGCTTTCACAGTTTCTAAATGCGAGTACGAGTTGTGCAACGCGTAGGCGCCAAAATGGATCTTTGTTGAGGTCAAGTCGCGCAAAATCTGACAAAATATAAATTCCACTTTATACGGGCATAAAACTACGTAGTTTACGGCCAGCAGGGACCTTCATACTCTTGTGTGGCCTCTTGTGCAAGTGGTCGATTAAGCAATAGAAATAAAATTTCCTCCCGTATCGGCGAACTAACTGTGGCTGCAATTGCAAATAAACGACAGATAAACTCTTTTACAGAAATATGACGCAGTGTAGTTATCTTATTAAGCATTATAACATATCATTTTATCGTGTTTCGTTGAGTGGATAAAAATATGTAAATATTGTACACATTAAGAATTTATTTGCTCCTTGTTTGGTACAGAATAACAATTTTAAATAGTAGTACTATAAATACATTCAAAAACAAATATTTTTAATCCTCGTCATCGGATGATAAATCTTTGTCACTAAGTAAATCGAGCTGATCGGGTAAGGTAAAAGGAACATCGCTTTCCAAAATATCTGGCTCTACCACATACTGTCAAAGGTTTTTGCTAGGGTTGAACATCTGGTTTAGGATTTGACCGCGTGTTATAAGTTTAAAATTGAAGAGTTGTCATTGGCTAAGAAGAAATGCTTCCGGCTTCCTTTGGGGTCGAGGGATGCAAACGAACAGATCTCGCTCTTCTCATTTCAACCACCGTCATGTAAAGTACACGTTTTTGTGGAGCGTTCTTAGGCGCTTAAGTTTATCCCTGGTAAGTCTTTTCAACTCGTCTCGCATTTCATTGTAAATTAAATTATTCGTATTTCTGCTAAAAGTGTGTGTGTCTAAATCAACTCCTAGGTTTAATTTAAACGTCAATATGTTCAAAGCTTCATTCATTTTTCTATGTAACCTATCAAACGGGATTGTTGATTATTATTGTTAATAGATGTTATTGTTTTGATAAGTGTTTCGTTTCATTTGAGTAGTCTTGCTTTATCTGCCCTTATTAAATGTTAAATACTTAAACGCGTCAGTTAGTAGTCAGAAAATGTGTTCACAAGGTTCAAGAAAAAGAACCCAGTTAGTTTTGCCTTCGAATAAATTGGAAGAGATTTGATGAATTAGAATATTGACCAGTAATTAAAGCCCTTAAACCTCGCTTGGCCAAAATGTTACTATGTTAGGGAGTCGCGGTTGTTCCCACCATTTTGACTTCCTACAATACCACAGTATGTGGAACACACAATTGTCTATATCTTTTACATGAGACGTAGTTTTCCTATGACTAGATATGTATGGATCTGACCGTAGCAATAATATTTTAATTAGATCCCTATTACAATAAATTCTTGATGTCCTTCTTGTATGACTTAAACGATGCGTTCGAATTTCTTTGTGGGCACTTCCTAAAGCCTCTGCAGATAAAATTTCTATAGGTAACTCAAAAGAAGAAGCCCAAGTATCGAATAAATCACCATGACTGATTTCAATACATCGGTCTCAAAATATAATATACTTTCATTACTATCTACACGTTTGTGCAAAAATTATTTTAGCAAACTTTAACCTTCAATAACTTTTGTAACCTTTTATGCATTTTGATTATTCTTTCAGTATATTGTCCCATGATCTCCATCAATATAATAATTATCCATTAGTTCAAAGTTTAATTTCGTTTAATTTAAACCTTATAATAAACTTTCTAAAACTTCATCTTCCATAAAATTTTGTAATAATCGAATTCCTACTATATTTATACTGTTTCTCTAATCAGATCTTGTTTTCAGGTGGAAATGGCTGTTCTAAATTAAGGCGAAATAGACTTATCAGTGAAGAAATGTCCTGTAAGCGAACACGTGACGTATAAAGCGTACACGTTCGTGTTAGAGGATCGTAGTCGGTGTGGAAAATAAGGTGTGATTGGAAGGAAGGTGAGTGAGTCTGTGTTGCTAGTAGATTGCGATCCGGAATATTTTTAGCGGTTTATCGACAACCGGGAAACATGTACGTTCAGTGAGCACTCATGTCGTCAACGATCACATTAACTAGTGTAGGCCGGAGTACCTACATAGATAGCATGCTGTGTTCGTAGTGATCTGGCTGAAATTGAAATTATGGTTGAGTTTCAATTCGTGACATTTATTTACAGGTGCAGATAAAGGTCTCTGTTTAAAAGACGCATGTACTTGTACAGGGTATAGTGGATGTTCTTAACAAGAAATTGAAATTGTCTTTAAGAAGATTAAGGTTAAAGATTTTTTTTTTGGAACTAAAGCAAGTTTTTAAAGATTTATAAAATTTCTCCAAGATTTGTATTGGGTCGACGTACTGTGTTGCGTGATTAAAAAGTTCTCGCGCTTTGAGATGACAATAATTACTCATGGGCCGGTGGACATCCAACGAGGAAATTGCATCTTCGACCAGTTATAAATATTAATAAATACGCGTACTCAGTTGGGTAATTAATGTCCGGCGATAGTGGCCGGTTATAAGTTTGTCATATTTCGCCTGGGATAAACAGGCGGACGCCGTATCTCTCCCAGTAAATCATAGGTAATGTGTCAGTCGGCGAGCATGCTACTTAAATTTATTGCTACCCGCGCGACCGTGGAGGACTGTTTTTAAAAACTGTAGCGGAAACGTATATCGTCCGGTATTTTCATTGCCGTTTATGCTAATGTCGGCCGTTCTCGCACCCATATGCTAAATTAACGACATCTATAAAGTAACGCAAGATACATTTTGCGAACGCCTGGCGCTAATGCCTGCCACTTAAAACGATACGGAGATGTTTTCCACCTGTAATAACCGGACAACACACTGATATACCACTTTTATAATTCTATCAAGACTTTGATTAGTACTTTATAGTAAATTTACTTCAGATGTCTCCCCAGGTGACAGCAAACACAGCAAAAGCTTCAAGCAACACAGCTTGAAGCTTGTAATCAGAGAGGGCATATACAGTCTCTTATCTGACTAGTCCAAAAGCATTATGAAGAAAAGTAATGATGCAGTCTTGTTTTAAATCCATTTTTAATATAATATAACAAATAATAACCAGCTGCGATGTAAACTTAACAAATTATTCACGAAAAAAACGAAAAAAAGCCCACTACGAGCATCTATAAACAGCCTGTTAAGTTTTGTCGTAATGGATAACACAAACAAAGGTATGCAGTATGTTTTTATTTAAATGACTTATTAATAATCTTGATTTTTTTGCGTAATTTGGTATGGAAAATAGCACCGCGTTCCATGTAAGTGTAGTATAATATTTTATTTAGTTGGATTGAAATTTTATGTATTCACCTATATTCAGTTTGATTTATTTTTTTATAAAAGAGAAAATATTTCTGTACAATATACATCTCAAATTTGCTGCAGCAACTTGCATATAATGATGCTACATAATATTTTTAGATGCTGTGATCTCATACCGGCGAGTGCTGTTTGATGTGTGGCAGAAAGAAAACAGTATAAGCGACAAAAAAATCAGCGGTATCCTCATACGTTATCGATAAATCGGGAGGAAAAGCATACAGTACAGACGAAAAAGCGGAAATAAAACTAAAAATTAACAATTTTAATAGTATGTTTTCAACAAAATGACTGTCTGACTGTCATCTCTCATTAAAACCATTTTCATCCCAAGAAACGATGTCGTTGGACAAAAACTGCAAAAAATAGAATAAATATTTTTTTATATATGTACTTCTGACTCTTTAATACCTCCAATTTCACAAAGCAACACTCACAGTTACTTGCTCTTATAAGGATAACGCATTTGATGAAAACGTTAACAGTCTTTTGCTGGACACATCTGTTGATGTTACTGGCGAAGACATTATCTTACATGATGAAAAATATGAATATGAGAGCTAGAAAAATCGATTTATACAATTTTTGTTGTCATTACTCTAAAATGTACTACATATTTTGTGGACCACCCTGTAAAGAGAAAAATAATTTTAAGATGACCATTTTTGCTTTCCACATGTAAGAAAATTTAATTTATTTAATACTATCTTAAAGAAAATGTACCATCTCCCGACATCGCATTTGTTTAACACAAAAGTGTTCCTCGATCATTCTCCAATCTGAAAAGTAGGTACCTACAAAAAGGGGTAGGTATCATATGGGGGATACATCCATACATGCCGCAACAGAGAAAAATCAATGGTCGCCCCCTCAGCTGTCAACACGTTTATTGCACCTTTGGATATTGGCAGAGCTCGTGTACCGTGGGCTCGTCGCGCCCATCTACCGTTTCGTAACTGGCCGGTTATAATTCAAAACTGAAAATGATTACTACCCGTTGCCTGGGTGGGCTGTTCTGTAAACAAGCCCGCTGGGATCACGAATAAAGTTGGAATTGTTCCTCCGAACATAAATATCTGCGCCATGAAACAAAGTTCATCTGCTATGAGTACGGTATGCTCTCCACTACCACAACTACTGCGACACGGCATAATAATGCACGCCGCGAAAAGGTACGCCACGCCACGGTATCGGACTTTGTGCCGGTCGTGATTTTAGCGGAAATTGTTTTGTCAGGTTTTCAAGCGAGGAAATAATAGCAGTGTAATGGGTCGGAAACCCATTATTTATTTATTAAGATATGATCAAATTAAGCGAGATATTTGTAAGAACATTCGGGAATGTCAAAGGTTTTTGCTAGGATTGAACATCTGGTTTAGGATTTGACCGCGTGTTATAAGTTTAAAATTGAAGAGTTGTCATTGGCTAAGAAGAAATGCTTCCGGCTTCCTTTGGGGTCGAGGGATGCAAACGAACAGATCTCGCTCTTCTCATTTCAACCACCGTCATGTAAAGTACACGTTTTTGTGGAGCGTTCTTAGGCGCTTAAGTTTATCCCTGGTAAGTCTTTTCAACTCGTCTCGCATTTCATTGTAAATTAAATTATTCATATTTCTGCTAAAAGTGTGTATGTCTAAATCAACTCCTAGGTTTAATTTAAACGTCAATATGTTCAAAGCTTCATTCATTTTTCTATGTAACCTATCAAACGGGATTGTTGATTATTATTGTTAATAGATGTTATTGTTTTGATAAGTGTTTCGTTTCATTTGAGTAGTCTTGCTTTATCAGCCCTTATTAAATGTTAAATACTTAAACGCGTCAGTTAGTAGTCAGAAAATGTGTTCACAAGGTTCAAGAAAAAGAACCCAGTTAGTTTTACCTTCGAATAAATTGGAAGAGATTTGATGAATTAGAATTTTGACCAGTAATTAAAGCCCTTAAACCGCGCTTGGCCAAAATGCTACCATGTTAGGGAGGCGCGGTTTTTCCCGCCATTTTGACCTCCTACAGCAGAGTTAGCCAAAGTATTTAGTTTAGCTAGTCTTTCCTATGTTGTTTCTGGAAAATATTGAAAACCTTTTGAAATAGCTTAAGAGCATTTTTTCATAGAGCTGGATTAACGCAATCCTTTATTACCGGTGCGTATACATATAGGTACAAATATCCGACGCAGAACAATAAAAACGAAGATTGCTGCGACGAGCCTTGAAAGTAACGGACATTCTAAACAAACGAGGTTAATCGCAATAAATAACGCGGTTTAGATTTTATTATACACACTTCTTTCGCGCGCGCTCCTAACCGCGCGATTTGCATTTCCTGAACGTTGGGACGTCGACTCAACGCCGGTTGAGTAACTCTTAATTAATCATAATCAATAGGGGATTATTTCTTTTTGGTAAATTAAGACAATTAGGTATATTCGTAATGATTGCAATATGTCCTGCTTCTAACAGTGAAGGACTCAGACGAATATTGTGTCCGAAGACAAATTAAAAACACAATAGTTATTAGAAAAGTGTAAACAAACATTGTTTTCAAAATAACTATATTTTATGAGATATAAAGAATCTAAATGACGTGGATTCAATAACAATAATAAACTGATGAAGAACGCAAACACGCACGAAAAATACATCGCATTAAAAATGGTAAATAATAATAATTATATTGGTATTGAGGCTACCTTATAAATATTTTATGGTGCGTTGTATTTCCACCTGTGGCCAGCTTTGTTGACTTTTTTGCTTGTGAACAAGTTATGGTTGCAGAAATAGCGACACAATTGCAACGCTGAGTAAAGGAAAAGTTAACTTGCCACCACTCATATTACCTGGGCGATACCGCATACAGTGGACATTAAATGGTACTAAGGGTTCACTTTATGCTCCCCGTATCACATTTATAAAAGTTCATTTCTCATCAATAAAAAAAAGGTAAAAAAGGTCATTGCTCGTCAATAAGACTTATGCCCACTTATAACCATATGATAATAAATAATGGAAATAGTGACACTAATATAATCCTTAAATAAAATGCAGTCATCTTTTATATTTTACAAATTCCTAATTTTATAATAAGGATAACACTGTTGCAGTAATTTCCAGAATGTCTAAGGTTCACAGGAAATACCCATATTTTTCTCACAGAAAGGAAGATTATCATTTTATTAACAGTTTTATTACAAATGGTATATGTCTGCTGGTCATTGCTCGTCAATAAGACTTATGCCCACTTATACCCATATGATAATAAATAATGGAAATAGTGATACTAATATAATCCTTAAATAAAATGCAGTCATCTTTTATATTTTACAAATTCCTAATTTTATAATAAGGATAACACTGTTGCAGTAATTTCCAGAATGTCTAAGGTTCACAGGAAATACCCATATTTTTGTCACAGAAAGGAAGATTATCATTTTATTAACAGTTTTATTACAAATGGTATATGTCTGCTGGTCATTGCTCGTCAATAAGACTTATGCCCACTTATACCCATATGATAATAAATAATGGAAATAGTGATACTAATATAATCCTTAAATAAAATGCAGTCATCTTTTATATTTTACAAATTCGTAATTTTATAATAAGGATAACACTGTTGGTTGCAGTAATTTCCAGAATGTCTAAGGTTCACAGGAAATACCCATATTTTTGTCACAGAAAGGAAGATTATCATTTTATTAACAGTTTTATTACAAATGGTATATGTCTGCTTTTACATGAGCACTTCTAATTTACCAAGCGACTCCACCATTGCTGCAATCAATGTACAAATGTAAACTAAGGCCGATTTATTTTATTCACCTACCCATAAGGTCCTGAACAGCTATCTGTCTCCTAAGGCGATTTTGTAGCCCCATTTTTAGAGTTAATAGATAAGATGTAGTGATGGCAGTAAATATATTGCTTGTACGAGTTATAATAGGACAAAAAAAATTGCAATACAGTGTAATGGGTCGGAAACCCATTATTTATTTATTAAGATATGATCAAATTAAGCGAGATATTTGTAAGAACATTCGGGAATGTCAAAGGTTTTTGCTAGGGTTGAACATCTGGTTTAGGATTTGACCGCGTGTTATAAGTTTAAAATTGAAGAGTTGTCATTGGCTAAGAAGAAATGCTTCCGGCTTCCTTTTGGGTCGAGGGATGCAAACGAACAGATCTCGCTCTTCTCATTTCAACCACCGTCATGTAAAGTACACGTTTTTGTGCAGCGTTCTTAGGCGCTTAAGTTTATCCCTGGTAAGTCTTTTCAACTCGTCTCGCATTTCATTGTAAATTAAATTATTCGTATTTCTGCTAAAAGTGTGTCTGTCTAAATCAACTCCTAGGTTTAATTTAAACGTCAATATGTTCAAAGCTTCATTCATTTTTCTATGTAACCTATCAAACGGGATTGTTGATTATTATTGTTAATAGATGTTATTGTTTTGATAAGTGTTTCGTTTCATTTGAGTAGTCTTGCTTTATCACCCCTTATTAAATGTTAAATACTTAAACGCGTCAGTTAGTAGTCAGAAAATGTGTTCACAAGGTTCAAGAAAAAGAACCCAGTTAGTTTTGCCTTCGAATAAATTGGAAGAGATTTGATGAATTAGAATTTTGACCAGTAATTAAAGCCCTTAAACCGCGCTTGGCCAAAATGCTACCATGTTAGGGAGTCGCGGTTGTTCCCGCCATTTTGACCTCCTACAACAGAACCTTATGGTTAGGTAAATAAGCCAGTTATTGTTATTGGTGTCTTAAAATTGCTAAACTTTCAAAGGTTAAATGACTGCTTTTGCATGTACTGCTAAATAATGGAAACGTTTTTTTTTTGTGAATGTTAATGTCTCATTTTTATTATCTGACTTTATACAAGTTTATATTTGTACATAGCAGCCAAAGTTTTTCATTATTAATACCTTTTAGTGGACACCTATGTTATGAAGCTACAGAATTGTCAAAATAATTCATTCTCAAACACGTGGTTTGCCACAGCAGCTAAACGAAAGTCTATAATTCAGAAGCTTTTGCATTGACGACGGCTTGTTAGCTTGTTGTTACGTAGGTGTCCGGGCGAGGCGCTCGCAGCAAACCAATAAAATCCATAAATCGGCGCATTACAAATTTGCCGCCTCACCAAAATTGGTTCGTGGAAATTTTAATACCTTGAGTTATTCACTACCGTGCGGCCGGCGCAGAGGTGGCGCTCATAAACTGGACTCAGGTTATTCCGTGACATAATAAACATCTGGCCGTCGCGTCGCCGTCTTCATCGTGCTGCAAATAAATAAAAAATCCTGTTTTTTTAATGACGATCGACAACAGCGACAGAAAAAAAAATATAATAAAGAACGCCACTGATTAGATCGAGTTGCACCTCGACCAACGCGTTGCTGACCTTGGCTTCTATCTGTCCAAAGTCTGCTCCAACGGGCGCTCTTAGTTATGGCTCTCCTCGAGCAATTAGCTGCTCTAATAAATCTAGTTACCCAAGGCCGATCGCGCAAACATTCCGAGTAGCAAAACAATATAAATCTCTTAACCAACGCAATGTTATGTATAGGAAGACAGCCGACCAATAAAATCGAAAAGGAACCTGCTGACTCTTGCACAACATTTCTGATCTCATCAATATGACCCCCAGGTATGGCCTGTGCCTTAAGGTGTCCACCACATTGCCTTCGTTATCTATTTTATTAATTGTGCGTAACACCTGTTCTATGAATGCGCCCATTTCACTCTTGCATTGCATTCAGTATTTATTACTTTTGGCGGAAGTACGTATAATATATAGAACGTGGACTTACGTAGGTGAGATAATTACTGCTTGTATCTTATGGACATAAATTAGAATTTTCTAGTATTTCCTTGTTTGTTATCAGTTCCACTTTTAGTTTAGCCGTTATATCGCCACTTGTTATGTCAATGGTTTTATAGAAATTAACAGTTAGTGCTTTCAATTTTGAAGACTTCTTTCTTTACCATATCGTCTAAATCGATTGCTTCATAGAAGTCATGCTTTATTGACATTAGAGCTAGATTATCCAATAGTTTTAAAATCCAGAATCTCGTAACGTATAGTTGTGCAATTGGGATATGTTATTAATTGGTTTGGTGTCATATTACCATAATTTTATGTTTTTAAGCCAAAAAATGTCAGTTACGTTGACTTTGTGTTGAAGCCCTCGAAATATTATAGTTCTTCAATATCAGGAACACACCCATGTGAGATTAAATAACGGAATCTGGAGTGGGGATAGCCAGAATGTAACTGATCGGTCTGGAGTTGGTGATGAGCGCAGTAAAAGAGTAATAACGTAAAAAACCTGTACATCTATCTCTAACACACATACGTGTACATATCCTCGTATATCTTACCCGCATAATATTAGCATGATCGGCAATAAATATCCCACTTAATTAATAAGATACCTAAAATAATAATTCCTTCAAGTTAGACGTTTAAGAACAAATTACGGCAATTTCGCAAGTAGCGTGTTCGACGTCAAGAACACGAAAAAATCCTCGTCCATATTTAACAGCAGCAGCATCCATGGGGCCGTATTAAGCGACTCATTACTGCAGGATAATTAATGGGCAACATGTTTCAGGGGGTACGTTCAGTAAAATGAACCAACAGACAAAAAAAGAAGACCAACAGAGAAAGAAGGAGACCAACAAACAGAAAAAGAAACAGCAAAATGGGAGAGAGAGGAAAAGAAATATCTGATAATATTGAACAATAAGAGAAACTGGACGAGAGATCGCGCCATAACAGCTCGCGAGATGTTAAAAATTTTATTCCAAATATGGTAGGGAAGCAGTGGCAGCTCTTTGAACTGGTTCCAATCGTTAATTACCTTATGTGCGGATATTATTGAGGAAATTTGCTCCTAACGTCATAAATACGTACTGGATGTAGAGCGTGAGATAAAAGAAATGTTACGCAGGGAAAAGTAATGTACGTTTTTCTCAATCTGCGTAATGAGGAGCTTCTCTACGTTGATATTACCATGTTAAAGGTCTACAACTTGAGCGTACGTCTTCGAATTAGAACGAACGGGTATGGCAGCCCTACCTCAGGCGATTTTAACCCGTAACGCCATAACTTTATTTTAACCTACACAAATATAGGATTTTAGAAGAATCTGAAACACCAACTTGCAGTTTTAATAATACTAAGAAGGCGAAGCTGTAATGTTCATGTCGAACGCTTCTACCACGCAGAATTCTTGTATATTCATCTATCATACTCGACATTACTTATTAAAGCAAAGCTTGCACGAGATATCATTTGGTAACTCTATTTTCCAACTTATGGGAATTTAGAAACAATTTTTTGACCAACTCAAGATACACATTTACTTTAAACTACTACAATTCATGAATTGGGTGCGCTCGTAAACATCAAAAGAATTCTAGATCGTCGATAAACAAAAGGAAATTGAATGAATAACAGTAAATTTTACAATGTAAGTATGTAATCACATAAATAATGTCATTACATTAGGATACATAAGCACCGCAAAATTCCAAGTAGTATTTTATGTGAAATGTATTTCTACTATCAATACATGTACTAGTAATGCAACAGTACAAAATAATAACCAAGTAGTGAAAATGTATCGTTTCAGAATCCTTCATGGTATATCGTTGTTACGTTTACCGTTGGCAATCTCTGTTGATTCCAGGATTCAAAGTAATTTGCTTTGCCAACCGCTCCAACAGTGTTAAATACATCAATATGAAAGAAAGTAGCTTGATTTGCTTCAGTTTCTATCGTTATATACGGTGGTTTTTACTGCAAATTAATATAAAACGATAATATAGCACAACATATCGATAACGTATTCCACAAATACCGTTTACAATTCCACATAAGTTTCAGATGCCGAAATTTGCACGCAATATCACGGTTAAAAGTAACTTTGTTAAGCCATTTATAGGTCACGAGCAAACGTCATCAAACATCAAGACTATTCTCACGCAGGGCTACCATACCCGTTCGTTATGATTTTTTTTCGTTAAGAATTTTGAAAAACTTGTCTGCGAAAAGATTTATTAAATTTCTAGGTTGGCTCAGCTATATTATTTATTTTCCTTTTTCGCCTAGATTTTTCTGGTTCATATTTCAACCCTTAGTAATTTTATTCGTTTCCTTGTCGCCAAGATCATAGTTTATTTACGGGCGTCGGGCATATCGTATTCAGCGGAATTTTCGCCTCGCGTATCAAGGAAGTGCGTGCAGGCAGTAAAAGGGCAGTGGGGCACAGTCAACGCTATGATATACGACGGGGTAGAAATTGGCTGCGGCTTTTACATTGATTTGGTCACGTTCTTACTAGTCGGCAACCTCACAAGGCAGCACACAGCTACCAAAATCTACCACCTCTCACTTTAATTAAATCTTATGCTCTTCTCATAGTAGATACTCGACTCAAAGAAGACTTATTTAATATGACTGAATTAATTACACAAGGGAACAAATTTTCAACTTTCTGATACTTGAAAACTGAGAAAACGGCTACAAAATCAGTTAACAAATTATATAAAGTCAAAGAATATACAAAAGTGCTGCTTTCAAGCTGTATTTTGATGAATCGATAAAAAGCTACCATTCAGAAGGATCGTGGGGAATATCAAACTCGTTCATAAGACCCTCAACATCGTGACATGCACGTAAAGATCCTTCCATTTTAAAATATGCTTTAAAAGGCTCGTTACGCTTTGTAAATGAAGACACTGTCAAACCTCGTGCGAAAAGATTCCATTCCTGTAGCCTAGAACCCAATAACTCGGCTTTTTCTTTTGATAAACCTTACAAGTCTTTAACCTAAAAACAGTCTTTTACCAAATCACTCAGTCCGCAATAGTTTATAAGGTGAGGTGTTCCTAAAACTTCAAATGGTGGATCTTTACGACTTGCCTGATTTGATAGAGTGATTTCAGACACTCTGTCCAATCATGCAAGTTTCTTCAAACAGGCAAAATTTCTTCTGTGTCAAAAATCGAAGATGATGAAGTGGATGGCGCACTTGGGAGAGTATGGTTCTCTCCACGCGGGATAGGTCGCGATGCTGATGGCAAATTTGGATATTTTATTTTATGCTTATCCTTCTTCGAATATCCGGAGATTTTATCGTGCAAATCATCTCAATGATTGGAAGGCTCTCGCCACAACATGGGAACTGCAAACGGCATTTTCTTTGCTTCCCTTTCATCCACTTTAAAAGTCCGACCTAACAAGAAATATGACATATATTAGGTGTCCATTTTTTCCAGATCTGCAATTCTAAATCCAAAACAATAAACAAAACTTATTGGGTGAGTTTCTACAACATTTTCTGTGATCACTTCCCAAATTTTAATGCACAGAATTCTGGCGAATTATAAACGCGTTCGGTGGTCGATGTATCCATCCATGATCTAATTTACTGCAGTCCTGCGTCGGCCTATGATGCTGATGGGCCAAGTAACAAGTGACAGGGTAACAGTGCGATATTTCCTGGTTCCGTGACGTCTCTTCGACCTTCCTATTCCTCCCCAACGACAGATAACTGTCAATACCGGTCGTCAATCAAAGCCATAACCGCGTTACCGTCCAGTGATATATCTCGACGACGTCATAAATCCGACGTCGCCGGTGGCTCCCTCTGGCGTCTCACCCTCACCGGAATTGGCCGCCGGGCGGCGTCGGTGGATTCATCCGCCGTATTGCACCGTAAAATTCAATCTAGCTGCACTCGGCCACCGTCAGACTTTGGCTCAGACCGATTCCGGAATTTATATTCTATTACCGGGACTACGTCACCGTAAAATTTACTACGTCGCTAATGAAGTTTCACGACGCTGATAGTCGCCGTTCCCGTGAACTTATATAGTATTCAGAAGCAGCCGCGAGGTTTCTATTTTACTGGTTTGCTTGCTTTTGACAGGAACGTATTGTCCATTTGATACTGTTGGCACAATGAAAAACGATAATAAAATTCAAATCTTAAACAACAGCTAAACAACTAACCAACCAAACATCTAAATTGTTGGATTATTTCCTTTGGATCGGCTCGACATTAACGATGGGCAAGGCCTAAACTTGAATTCATTCCTGAATATCACAATAGTGCTGAGTAGTCCGTCACCGGTTTAAAAGTAAGCTGAACAGTTGGTGTCTGGGGACTGGTATTCAAAAACTATATTCATTTTTGAAGTCAGCTTGTCATTGCACCATTAGAAATAAAATTTCATCAAATTATACCAACTCTTTCTATTTTTGTCCAACATTTGTATTGGGTCGATGCACTGTGCAACAGTACATTAATCGTGGAACTTATTTTATACAACGACGATTACCACTATGTTTTTCTTACAGTGTGACCTCCACAGGTCGATGTATGCAAGCAACAACATACGACTTAGTGCAGAGTACCATATAAACAACTAACCTCTGTCCATATAGCAGCCTTCATAGCAACGAATGATGAAACATCATACCTTTGGTATGACTATGGTTGCCAGAACCTGTATTTAGACGATGTCTTCTACAATTGACAACAAGTTCTTCTATCTTGTACCCAAAATCAGAAACCTAAGTATATACCTAAGATAGAAAATAATTTCTGCACACAATACCATGAATATATCTATAACTATAACACTTATTAGAGATCTAACTTTGTAATTTGATTGTAATCTGGTATCCCTGGATATGAATATTGACTATCCGCTTACACTCTTCGTATAGCCTGAGTTCTATCGACCCAATGTGAAGAACACGGCAAATATTTGTCAATTCAACTGGACAGTGGCCAACAAACATAAAAATCACTGTCCAAACAACGGGCAAGTGAAGGAAGGACGCTGCTGTTTGCCTTTCGCCGCTGCTTCTTCTTCTGGTTCCGAAAAGACGGACGGCGGCGATCGGTGTGGCCCGCTGTTTGATTTTCCGGGCATTACCGAGGCTGATTGAAACAAATATTTGTTGTCTTGCGCTCAAATATTACGCAAGTCCGCGGTCACATTGCCACAGAATGCCGTTGATTTTTTTGTGGATGGATTCATACGTGATGGTGGTGATGGTGATGGTGGATGGATTCATACGTCGTATTTCTAATAGCTTTTAATAGATTGCGTGGTTGTATGCTTACGAAAAAGGTAAACGATGCTGATGATCGATATCGTGTATATTATTTACAGAACTTGGATGACCTGTCTAGTGGGAATGTAGGTTGTCTTGTGCTGGCTTACGTGATAAGTGTGGTAGTATGAAGTACTCGTTGTATCATTAGTTTGTTTGAATTGACTCCAGTTCTCGTGATAAACCATGCAATCAAAACTATAGTATAAGTTAAATTATTTTAATTTTAACCTCAATAAAAAAAAAATATTTTTACTTTTCGTGCGGCTAGAAAATCATTACTTATCAAAACCAATCTTTGAATTAATTTTTTAAAATATAACATGTTATTCTACAACTTGCTGCTGCTTTTTTATTGGGTCAGCAAAATGGATACACTAAATATCCCTGTTTCCTTTGTCTGTGGGACAGTCGTGCAAAAAATGAGCATTGGGATAGGAAAAACTGGCCGTCGAGAATAAATATGACCGTAGGAAAAGCTAACATCGTCCATGAATCATTTGATAAGTCGAGAACAAATAATTCTTCCACCACTACATATTAAATTTGGGCTTATTAAACAGTTTGTGAAAGCTTTATATAAGAATGGTGTTTGTTCCAAATATATTTATTAATCATTTCCTGGTCTCAATACAGGAAAATTAGAAGCCGGTATCTTTGATGGACAACAAATCGCATGACTTAGGTTGAACTGGAAGCATGGACAAGCTTTGTATCAGTTATTGAAACATTTTTGTGAAATCACCAAGGTGAACAATATTAACAATACAAATCGTTGACAAAATGCTTCAACATTTTGAAAAACTAATATGAGTACTAAGTTACATTATGTTCATAGTCATTTAGATAATTTTTCTGATAATCTGAGTGATTATAATGAAGAACAAAAGCAACAGTTTCAGCAGTATATCACGATAACGGAGGAAAGATATGAACGCCAATGGTATTGCCATATAATGGCAAACTACTGCTGGACCTTAGAAAGGGACTGTCCTGAACAAAAATACAATAGAAAACCACACACAAAACGTTTTGATAATTTAAATGTGTTTTTTTTTTTAATTCTTTTGTTGTTAATTTCAGAACTGTGTAATAATCAAATTACGTTGAATATGGACTTATATGCCGACGATAATTTATGCCGTTACAGCCTTTATCTCAAAAAGAGTCAATTTAACAAATATTTTGTTATTTTCATATTTATTGGACTTATTAGACTTATTAGACTTATTAGACTTATTAGACTTAT
This sequence comes from Aphodius granarius, assembly GCA_963971325.1. NCBI lineage: Eukaryota > Metazoa > Arthropoda > Insecta > Coleoptera > Scarabaeidae > Aphodius > Aphodius granarius. The sequence continues at coordinate 3,772,092 of OZ020225.1, forward strand.
TAGACTTATTAGACTTATTAGACTTATTAGACTTATTAGACTTATTAGACTTATTAGACTTATTAGACTTATTAGACTTATTAGACTTATTAGACTTATTAGACTTATTAGACTTATTAGACTTATTAGACTTATTAGACTTATTAGACTTATTAGACTTATTAGACTTATTAGACTTATTAGACTTATTAGACTTATTAGACTTATTAGACTTATTAGACTTATCAGACTTATCAGACTTATCAGACTTGTCAGACTTATTAGACTTATCAGACTTATTAGACTTATTAGACTTATTAGACTTATTACACTTATTAGACTTATTAGGCTTATTAGACTTATTAGACTTATTAGAATTATCTAAAATTGACTAATAAATCTCATGCCGCAAAATCAATGTTCCCCTATGAATCATTAATTAAAAACTGTTCTGAAAGATGTACAGTAAACAGCAATTTCGCCCAATAAATTAGGATATTATTTTGTAAACTTTTTAAAGCTTTTAATAAGATTCTAAATAACTCATATAAAAAATGTTCTATAAAGATCTCAACTTCAGTACGTCATAAGCTAAATATGCGAGCTAATACTGTCAAATCCATCGGTGGTTTTATTAATCTGCTGACCTACTTCCACTTGAATGCTATTCTAAAGTCTGTCTAAAATATATACCACAGAAGTTTGCGTGATCTTCGGCATTTTGTTCTGCACGACCTTGCAAAATATTTATTGTGCTCTGTAGATTGATAAATATGTAAGGTATTAGATTGTAGTAGCTACATAATAAGGGGTAGGTAATTGAACCTTTTGTATGACGTGAATTTATGGCTATGTGGTGATTTATCACGTAATTTTAAGAAAAGTCATTTTTGAAAGACGTAGTGTCATTCAATAAGCAAAAGTTTCATGTAGAAATGATCGCAACCAAGCTGCATAAAATTACGATTTCGCCACATTCCAGTAAACTATAAATTAACATACTACCAATGAACATAAAATCGTAGAGTCGTAAACTCCTGAATACGGAAGTACTCTTGAAATGTATCCGTGAAACGCCAACTCAAAATATCTTCAGTCAGTTGCTCAGTTGGTAAGTAAGATTCTCCCTTTCGATTATTGTTTAATTATTCGCGCACTTTCGCATGTTAATAAATAAGTAATAAGTGGACCAGTCGGTATTCATTGTGCGCGTGAACTTGACCCCGACATCGCGGTGTCGGCGGCAGGCAATCGTTTTGCCTTCTTGCCTTCCTTCCGTGGCCAAAGACCGTGTGCAGCCGAAGCAGCGCACGCGGTCATTCAATTCTATTTGCATATATCAACGCCGAATACATAAATAAATTTTACATTTTTTAACGTGCCATTATATACCAAACGAAAGTAAACGCGCATATTATCCACAACTTGCATTATTAAATTTCTTACAATTTTTTAATAATTTCAAGTAACAAAATTTGATTGACACATACAGGAACATATGTTATATACTGTATATCTTTCCCGCATAGTGTGGAACGCAACTGCGTTAATTTTTTCCTACCTAGCAGGATTCTAATGCCGGAATATGCGGCAAAGAACTAGTGGGAAAGTAAAAATGGCCGGCATGCCTGTACAGTGATAAAGAACAATACGGGAACCTGTATGTGTATATTCTGTATTGAGTCGTAGCTCTGTGTAATATATTAATTGAATTGAACAAGCAAGTGTATTCTACAAGACTGTTCACTAACGTCTTTCAGCTTTAATTAGCGGTCCGCGTGGGTTTAACCGTGAAATTCACTTAAAGAACCGTTTGCTGACTCCAATACTCTTAGGCGACAAGTACACACCTCTATTACTATCGAGAGAACCACGGCCAAACCCGATGTTGCATATTCTATTTAAAACGTCGCGTCGATCGTTGGTTAAGAAAGGTAGAAAACCACAGCTGATAATGTACCAATAACAATACAAAACTTTAAAAGCATCAACACTACTTTAATGATTGTATTAGACAACATATAACACAATAATTAAGTACTAACTTTTTAAAAATGAAAATAAGATTGGCTCACAGCATTCGCCAAGAAGTGAGGAAAACCACAGAAAAACCTCACCCTGGAAGCAGGCCCCCATGCTATTTGCTACTCGCTGCTAACAGCATAGTGTGACCACTCAGTAGCGCTGTTTTACTAGTTGGCGAGTGAGTTTAGCAGCAGCCAGCTCACCAGCGCTTGTTCAACTTTTACAGCAACCAGCATGGATGTTAACTCTGGAAATTATGTGTTTTTGAAGTAGAAATACATATATACAAGTATCTTTTGTAAAATATATCGGATTTTAATTATATCAATTCTATATTAAATTGTATAATTATATAATATTTGTATATTATATTTTAATCAATAAATTGGACGGAAAACTGACAGAATTACGTTTCTGTTTGAAGTTAATATAAATAAAACATTAAATATAAAATAGAAACTAAATTAGAAATATACTGGGAAACAATTGAAGAACCGAAAAAGACTTTTTTGTGAAAATATATAAGTTAATTGATAATAATTGAAATAATAATTTAATTCATAATTAATTTTGTAAATAACTAATTGTAGTAGAGCCATTGACTTTTCAACTAAGTACATACTTCTCAAATATAAAATTTCTAATTTTATTATCATCGTGGTCTTGCTTATGTTATTTACACTCCTGTACAGTGCTTTCAAAATTTATGTAGTCAATTTCAAGGCAGGTAGTTAATAAAACCCCACAAATTGGTATCAAATATGAAATATTTTATGGTTGCGACGCCTTCACCTGACAAAAGACAATACATTGTCCCACTGTTGTAAGTACCTACCTGGTGACATATAAAATGCACCAGAAATTGTTGACCATGTAGTTTGAACTGAGGCTTGCTGGTAGTAGCCACCAGCGGCAGTAGTACTTTTGCTGATAAACAGCGTAATATGACCACAAAATATCTGCTGGCTGCTGCAGCACCAGCAACTAGCGGCTAATAAAACAGCTTAAAGTGACCGTGGCATCAGGCTCGAGTTCATACTAGTTTTTTCTCCCACAGATTTAATAATACATAAGTTCAAATCTGATTAGTTCGTTTAATTCGTTCAAAACTAAATATCAATAATTTTATTTGAGGCAGGTATACATTACATCAAATAACATATGTTTAACGTCAATACCGGCACTTAATAATGCAAATCTGCCCAGCGAATTATCATTATAAAATTATAAATATGTAATTTATAGCTATGGCTACTAGTCTTGAGGTGGGCAGTGCCACATGTCTTTAAATTTTCTATCTATCATACCATGAAGTAATTGGTGGGCAACACCAACAAGTGGCCACCGTTTCGTAAGTTAATAAACATGGCACTTATAATTTAAAGAATTAAACCAGTCTGGAAAGAATATAGAAATAGAATATAGCAATTAGTTCCCACATATTTAGCAAATAATATATTCAAGTTTGAAACGTGTTACTCTTTTATTTTACTGTTTCAGGTTACTTTTTCATTTTACGTGTTGCGTTGCGTACCATGTAATGATTGTTTGCCCACTAATGGTAGGTAACTGTGCTGGCAGCGGTGCAGAGCAAATTAAAATAAATTGGAAATTGGCATGCGTCTTATCTTATCTGCTTGTCAATTTTCCTCGACCTGCTACAGAGCAGTCTCGCCGTGTTTACATACGAGATTTACACGGCAAGGGTCCATTCCGAGGCGTTCGATTAATCATTTTAACGATTCGCATCATTAAACAGTGGTAAGTGGCAGTGGTTATGCAATGCCGTTTATCCCCGGCTCGAAACTATATACACACACACCACACACCAGAGAATTAATTGATAATTACGATAATTTGGTTCACTGTGTTTGTTGGATATGCTTTCATCAACCGGTCGGTGTTCAACTGGTTGCCGGGACTCCACGGTTTTACGTCTCTTCCGAAAGGCGGTTGACAGAAAATATTCATTCTGCAACGGGTTACTTCAACATTTCTAACTGATAGTGCTTACTGTAATCAATACCGACGCCGTATGGCATTAAACAGCTGAATGTCTTCGCCGTATGTTAAATTCTGATCCGTTCGATTTTAATCGCTATCGATTTGTTTCGGTCAAGCGGACGGTTGGTCGTTGCCTTAAAAAGCAAGACCGAACGGGACCCGATTTTCCGAAAAATAAGTGCCCGTCCGCCGGCCGTAACTGGAATTTCTGTATTTTAATCGGCGGCTGTCGAGTTATCAAAATAAGCCCGTATGTCGTCGCGCTCCCGTTTTAGCGATATCACATTCCTTCGGCAGGCCGTATTAATAAACGAGTTCCGATGGACAGACAGGTGCGGCTGCAGAACTTATATGCCCGTTATAGGCAAACTTTTTGGATACCTACTTCGCCAACCGCAACAAGAACTTACATATCCAACGCGGTGAGAACCTATTACGACGTTTTTAGTAGAAATCAGAGGGGAATATAAGAAATATTACGTAATTTATATGCGTCAAGGATATGTAACATTGTGCTAATATATTATTTTCGCACAAATAATAACTACTACAACCGATTTAGTAAAATTCCTTCTTTAGTTTGGGTGCAGCTATAATAATTTCCACTGATCATTAACGTCAAGTGTCAATAAAATATTGTTAATTGCCTTTGAAGCCAAATATATTACCTATGACCCAACGACTTAAGAACTTGATCTCTCGGCTCACCAACAATCTCTACTAACACGTAAACCATCTGCTTCTAGAAAGTGGGTAGTAAATCAATCGAATTTTATAAGAAATCCTATCCGGTTGCCTCCGTATATACAGAACGTTTCGGAATTGGGACATCGTCATCATCAACCACGATTTCTAGCGCCTTCATTTTTTTGCAGTTTCGGTTGCCTCAGGATGGTTGCATATTGCGTTGTGGCAAATTGTTTACGATATATGTATTTCGTTTTATAGTAGCTATACGGGTGTTTGCGATATACGTTAGTGTTTTTTTCTGCTCGTTATTGTGTGAGAGTGTGTGTGTGTTGTGTGTATATATAGGTTGGTACGTGGTTTCTGAGAATGTTGCTGCTGGCCGATTGCACAAGACAAGAGGTGCCTAGTCTGGTACACGTAAACAATGGCACACCGAGGAAAACGGGTTACCCGTTTGACCTTATTCTACCCGACCTCCGATCAAATCATGAGCTGTCGCCGCGACATGCTTCACCTTTGCGACACACGGAGACATTTACGCCAACGTGCTTAAGAAAAAATGTTGTAGGGAGGAAGAAGTAAAGAAATACCAACTCAAGAACACACTTCTATATTAAAATCCGCTTTTTATGCATTTTATTATTATGTTATTTGATTCTTTTTATATCAAATATTAGCTAGATTCTGCCTTCACGATATACAAATACAGAATATAGCACGGTGCGCCCTATGTCAATTTTGAGAGAGGCAACCACATTTCAGTAGGAATGGCTTTCGTATACACAGAGAGAAGAGAAATATAAAATAATGAAGTAAGTCTGGTTTTATTGGAAATGAGTATTACCCTTCAGACAAATAAGTATTTTATTTGGGAGGAAAAGGATATAGATTTGAGTAAGCCTGAGTGTGGCCTAGCGGTAAGACGTTGGCGTTGCACTCAGGGGGTGTCCGGTTCGAGCCCGGGGACCTGCTTCCAGGGTGAGGTTTTCTGTGGCTTTCCTCACTCCTTGGCGAATGCTGGGAGCCAAACATCTTAAGACGTTCCACAGGCGCGGGCGATAATAATAATACTCTGGCCTGCCGATGCCCCCTGTAATTGGCGAAAGCTGTTGGGGGATGTTAAGGCTTGGATTATTATTATTATTACTATTATTATTATTATTATTATTATTAAACAATAATGGACTTTCCTGGACACTTTATCTTTGTAATATATATGTCAATAACTTCACATTGCCTCAATGTATGCATGTTTTACCTGCAGAGCGTAAAGGTCCTAAACCAATATTTATAAATGTTTGACAGAGCAAAATATGATGTCAATAATTGAAATCTCCTATCAGCTGCTTATTGATGACGAGATAGCTAGTAGTAACGGCTCTGGCGATCGTCGGACTTCTATTGTGAATTCTTCTGGACGCTATTGTAAATTTGTTTTCTCTTCTCTGGAAAATCTACTGTGTTGTGATGCATTGTCCAATAAAATAGTCCTCGTTTATTGTCCACACTAATATCTTGCATAAATTGCAATATCTCGCAAGTTAGATGTTGACCAATTTGTCAGTACGTTTTTCCAGAAACCGGCCCGGTTCGGTAGCGACGAGCCGGCCCGTTTTCGCATACATAAAGAGTGCAACGGCTCCGACAATGAATATTGAGCACGTTTGGTGACCTAGGCCAAGTTACGGCGGCAGATCGATGTATTTAAATGTTATTCAAATGAGCGGTATGTCGTGTGGCACCACGAGAGAGCCTCCCTGTCTCTCTGACGGCCCTCAACCCGTACCAGTGTTGCCAGATTAAACGATTCATCACCACTTGAGCAACTTTCACCAAAGAATTGCGACCATATTTGAGACAATGTTAAATCTGTGTCAAAGGACAAGTAAACATAGTAAAACTATGTTTACTTGTCCTTTGCTAAATTTTGATTCTTGACGGGTACATCTTTGACAAATAAATTTTAATATGACAATAGTGTTCAGGGTGAGACCCCTCATATATCTTACTCAAAAATTGAAGAGTTGTAAATCATAAGGGTCTAAGTACCTACCATTTTTATGTTTTTTGAAGTTTTTGTGTCAATGGGTTCTACAGGCCACCCTCAGTAACAATCAGAAGGATCTATGTCAATATCAATTCGTGTTTAATTCGTACAACGGTCAAAATTTTGCATGGCATGGCAAAAAGTGCCATGCGTCGTCTTCTTACCTTTCTTACGTATAAGAGTAGCTGACGCTTATTTTGGTAAAATACCTGATTTATGAATTCTAAATTTCCGGGAGGAAACCGCGTCAAGTTGTCAACGTTTCGCACTTTGTTGCAAGAGGCATCTTCAGGATGTAACAAAAAGAGAGCGACGACGAGAAAAGAAGAGAAGAGATTCTCTTCGAAGCTCTCTTACTGTTTCGTCCTCTTGCAACATGTGTGCGAAACTTTGACAACTTTATCGTCATTGACGCGGTTTCCTCCCGGAATTCTAGAACATCACACAAGTACTCATTTTGAATTTTTATATAAAGTTTGTTAGTTTCCTAGGAACTAAATATTTAGTACTTAGACCGTTTTGATTGACAACTCTCCAGTTGTGATAAACTGATATAAAATGACAACTGCGGAGGAGATAAAAATCTGGCAACACTGGCGCATGCTCCTGCAAAAGGTAGTAGCATGCATACACATCTCGCTAATGCAAACTTGACCTGCTGACTGAGTGAGTGAGCCTCAAGGAATTCGTTAAGATCCTAGCTCACCTCTATACTATAATCCAACGGCTGCATAGGATTATTGTTATTACTTCATTATGCGTACACAGCAGCCAGCCAGGTATCGCAGACCATCTTAGGATGACGTAGTTTAGATATTAAACTTTAGGTAAATCTTTATCTGATATGTGAATAGTCCACGTTTGCTGGTTGAAGCAATTTGGAACAACAAAAGTGTGTGAACCCTGGAAGGAAACTATTGTAGTCAACGAAAAGAAGCAAAAACTTCTTCCAACCAAGGGACGAACTGGTTTGTCTTTTGGTGGCAATCTAACAACTAATATCAACTCATTCTCCACTGACTTTAAATAAGTACACAACCTTTTAGATAATTGCACCTTTTATACCCTCAATTCCTTTTAAACCATAAACGTTTAGGTGACATTATTTGTTCTTTGAAAGTCGTAAACCCATAAAAAAACTCTAAAAACAAGGTCGTGTAACTCTCAAACCAAACCAATGATTATTGGCTATCTCTTGCACATCACGACGTACCGATTGATACTGTATTAATAACGTGGTACCGTCCTCACTTTCCTTTCATTGTTTTTATTTTGTGGCGGTCGACGAAATGTCAAGGCGAGCTGATGTTATATAACGGTTAAACGCCGACCGCCAGAGCGCGCTGTCTAGCGCACGATATAAGAAGGAGGAGAATCTGCGTGCCAGCGTCTTGCACAGGACGAAATTGCACACGAGTTAATAATAGAATTCATCCGGAGCTATCTGGATGACCCGGAGTTAAACCAACTTGATTTATACACACCCGCTCGCATATTAGGTCCATAGATGGCCACCACTCCTGCTGCCGTCGCTGCTGTTCATTCTGCTACTGGTTCTCGCCGTTCAGGACTAGATTTCAAGCATATGTCGAGAGGTTATGTACCTAATACCGGTTGATTTTTTTGACAGTTGTACCAAGTTGTACAGCATATGGCGATATTTATGTAGGTATCATCTGGTAGGAGGATAGATGTATTCGTTTTTTGTTTTTTTTTTTTCGAAGAAATAGGTTGGATTGTGTTTTTAATTAATTCTCAATTTTTGAGACCACGGAGAAGTTGACCTATCAACCATACATGTCTTTCCTTGCAGTGTCTTCTATACACCAATAAACCCAACAATTTGGCAAGTCATAACGTGTAGCCAGCTCTTTGAGTTCTTGTACAGTGGTACAAAAAAGTCTCCGCACGATAGCAGTTCTAAACCACAGTACTGACTAGGGATTGACAATTAGCAATGTTTGTCCTTACAGTGGTACAAAAAAGTCTCCGTACGATAGCAGTTCTAAACCACAGTACTGACTAGGGATTGACAATTAACAATGTTTGTCCTTACAGTGGTACAAAAAAGTCTCCGTACGATAGCAGTTCTAAACCACAGTACTGACTAGGGATTGACAATTAACAATGTTTGTCCTTACAGTGGTACAAAAAAGTCTCCGCACGATAGCAGTTCTAAACCACAGTACTGACTAGGGATTGACAATTAGCAATGTTTGTCCTTACAGTGGTACAAAAAAGTCTCCGTACGATAGCAGTTCTAAACCACAGTACTGACTAGGGATTGACAATTAACAATGTTTGTCCTTACAGTGGTACAAAAAAGTCTCCGTACGATAGCAGTTCTAAACCACAGTACTGACTAGGGATTGACAATTAACAATGTTTGTCCTTACAGTGGTACAAAAAAGTCTCCGTACGATAGCAGTTCTAAACCACAGTACTGACTAGGGATTGACAATTAACAATGTTTGTCCTTACAGTCGTACAAAACAGTCTCCGTACGATAGCAGTTCTAAACCACAGTACTGACTAGGGATTGACAATTAACAATGTTTGTCCTTACAGTGGTACAAAAAAGTCTCCGTACGATAGCAGTTCTAAACCACAGTACTGACTAGGGATTGACAATTAGCAATGTTTGTCCTTACAGTGGTACAAAAAAGTCTCCGTACGATAGCAGTTCTAAACCACAGTACTGACTAGGGATTGACAATTAACAATGTTTGTCCTTACAGTGGTACAAAAAAGTCTCCGTACGATAGCAGTTCTAAACCACAGTACTGACTAGGAATTGACAATTAACAATGTTTGTCTTTACAGTGGTACAAAAAAGTCTCCGTACGATAGCAGTTCTAAACCACAGTACTGACTAGGGATTGACAATTAACAATGTTTGTCCTTACAGTGGTACAAAAAAGTCTCCGTACGATAGCAGTTCTAAACCACAGTACTGACAGGGATTGACAATTAACAATGTTTGTCCTTACAGTGGTACAAAAAAGTCTCCGTACGATAGCAGTTCTAAAACACAGTACTGACTAGGAATTGACAATTAACAATGTTTGTCTTTACAGTGGTACAAAAAAGTCTCCGTACGATAGCAGTTCTAAACCACAGTACTGACTAGGGATTGACAATTAGCAATGTTTGTCCTTACAGTGGTACAAAAAAGTCTCCGCTCGATAGCAGTTCTAAACAAATTTTGTAAAATTAAAAAAGAATTCTAATTGGATTTAGAGTAATTGCCCTTAATCACATAAATAAATGTGCAAGTAAGAAAAGCTAGTAGAAAACCGTCCAAAAAAAAACGTTATATTTAAAGTAATTTCAATCTTTATCCATTGAGTGTCTTCGCTGTAAGCTAAAGATAGGTCTGTTAGATTTATCTATGTAATTATCTAGAGTTATCTAGCGGTGCGTTTAGTAATATCTCGGGGCTATGCGACTGCCTTTCCTGTTTCACTGCATTTTGCGTCTTTTATTTTAGGCCCGGAGTGCAGTTCGCTTCGTAGGAGGGTTTGCCATGTCGGGCTGCCAGAGTTCCGCTACTCCTAGATATTGACAACGCTACGATAATTAAGACCAATGCTTAAGCAAGAGCGACTCAATAAAGACACGCAACTTAGGATGTGAGCAAGGAGCAAGAAAAAATATTCCGGTTTGATGGGCAATTATTTGTAATACTCGATTTCCTGGCTTAAATATTGACATCAAATTAGAACTTGGTCGTACCTAGTTACCATTACCATCCTTATAAACAGTATTACTCTGAGAGATACATAGAAAGTTGTGCAATTACTTTACAGATGGCGCTAACAGTTTCTCGAGTCTTTTGCCACGTATTACCGCTATATACGTTTGACGATATTGAGTGTTTGTATATTGTTTGTTTACATCTGTGAATAAGTATTTTATTTCATGAGTGACTTACCTGGATTATGAGGAAAACCAGGATTGTAGTGGAATAGCCTACACAGAGAGAACTCTATTCTTGGGAATCAAGAAGAATTGTTTTTACACATATAGTGTAGCATGATGAGGATATTTTTGCTATCCAAATAATATTTTATTGTAATAAGAATGTCAAAATATGTAGTTATTTCAACGACTAGTTATTCTTCTGGTTTAAGAGTTTAGTATGTTTATGTTGAGTATATTTTGCTCTGACGAGGAAAATGTTATTCTTCCACATATAACAAGAGTAAGAGGTTCGTTTTACATCAACAACAATATTTTGTTGGGTGAACAATATACATTCTTCAACAAACAAATTCTTGACCCAAAAGTGTACGTACGTATCGCTTAAAACAGGCGCATTTCCTTTCAAGCAGTTCCTTCATACTTAAAACAAGAAAACGTAATACGGATATAGAAACAAGTGATATTCTTCACTCAAAGATATTCGTTTTGTATCGAATAAATTTTTCCCTCTGTGCAGGATACTTAATCTAAACATTTCTAAAGACATCAACCTTGACCATATTCTTTATCTCAATGGTACAGTATCGCATTACATGACTTTCACTAATAATACTGGGAATAGCGGCAGGTTTTCAGCACGTTTCTGCCCACAACGTTGCAGCAGCAACAACAATAACAGGACCACTTATCAAGTTAATTGTGTTTAGCCGTTTAGTTCTTGTGGAACTGGTCATTTTCCGAACACGTGAAATTGTCGAGCTATTATCGTCACTCCCAATACTCGATGACATTGAATGCAGATATTAGATAATCAATCGCTGTTATCAATATCTAACAAAATATTGTTATGTAACGCTATTATTGCATAAGAATATTTATACTAAGTAATAATAGTGCTGGAATCGTGATATAAAGCTGGTTTGAGACTGGAAATGCAACGTAAAAAACTGCGGTATTAATTATTTCTTTGGAGATAAATCAATGTAATGGATTCCGTAGACAGTTGCCGGTAAAAAAGTGTCCTATCGAAACCCACGCGTTCTCCCTGCGGCTCTACTTCATTAGAATTGAATAATTTCCGTACAATTAGTCATCTGATTCGCCGCATTAATTACAGCTTTGTTATTTACGTACTGCGAGGGATATATACAATTAACATACCGGGAATTGTTGTGGGTACTTATTTGCTTAATTGCGATAATCAATGGTTGAAATCCTACGGTCGATTCAAATTTATTATATTTGAAGGTGTATTGTTAATAGAGATAAGATGTTGGATATGTACAAATTATAAGTTCAAAATGTACAGTTTTTACTTTCTTTCAACCACAGCAAAAGTGAAGTTTTATTACTCTACTAACAGCTTATTATTAGTTTATTACATAAATTGGTGCTAATACAAGATGCACCTAAAATAGAATTAAATTTCATATATTCTAATAAGTAGTTCATGTATTTTTAAATAAACATGTCAATAGTAATATTTTTCTTACGATAGAGTGTCCAACCGTATCCGTTTACCATTGGTAACTTTGTTATAGAAGGTAAAAGATTTATTAAATAAGCAAACTATGTATATGCATTTTGTTCGATAATTAAGATTATAAAAGCAGAAATACAATTCAGAATTCTGTTTTCTACCAAAAAAAATTATTTGTTCCAGATTATATGTGCCTTACATAACTAGAAATTGAAAGTGGATTTATTGTAACAGGTCTAGATTTACAGAGACAGCGATACTGAGAAAACTGCAACAAAATTAGTTAACAAATTATATAAATTCAAAGAATATGCTAAAGTACTGCTTTCAAGCTGTATTTTGATGAATCGATAAAAAGCCACCATTCAGAAGGATCGTGGGGAATATCAGACTCGTTCATAAGACGCTCAACATCGTGACATACACATAAAGATCCTTCCATTTTAAAATATGCTTTAAAAGGCTCGTTACGATTTGTAAATGAAGATACTGCCACACCTCGTGCGAAAAGATTGCATTCCTGAAGCCTAGAACCCAATAACTCGGCTTTTTCTTTTGATAAACCTCTCTAAGTCTTTATCCAAATCTAAGTCTTTAACCAAATCATTCAGTTCGCACTGGTTTATAAGGTGAGGTGTTCCTAGAACTTCAAATGGTGAATCTTCACGACTTGCCTGAGTTGACAGAGTGATTTCAGACACTGTCCAATCTGGCAAGTTTCTTCAAACAGGCGAAATTTCTTCTGTGTCAAAAATCTAAGATGATGAAGTGGATGGCGCACTTGGCAGAGGATGGTTCTCTCCATGGTGGATAGGTCGCGCTGCTGATGGCAAATTTGGATATTTTATTTTAGGCTTATTTATTTTATCTATCATCTACATGATTGGAAGGCTCTAGCCACAACATGGGAACTGCAAACGGCATTTTTTTTGCTTCTCTTTCCTCCACTTTAAAAGTCCGATTTAACAGGAAATACAGCATATATTAGCTGCCCATGGTTTTTCCAGATCTCCAATTCTAAATACAAAATAGCAGCAGTAAGCTGCTTTTACCTCTTCCGTAACTTTTTTTCAGATCACTACATAACAACCGCACATGTAACAAAACTTATTTGGTGAATTTTTACAACATCTTCTTTGATTACTTCTCTTATTTTAATGCACAGAATGTCTGTATAAGTTGACTTAATAAAATAACACAAAAAAAACTTGTTGATTCATAATATTTTGAACAATCTGTTATGAAAACGCATGCATAGAAGGCCAATTCAAGCGAAATATATGACTACAAATAAAATGGATCTTAGACCTGCCACAACAATTTGATAACTTGATCTATGAAAAGTGATGTTAGGTCAACAAAAATATGTGATCCCTGTTCTGGTTGTGGAAGAAGAATAAACAATGTATCTGTCAAATAAAACTGATAGAAATGTTGGATGCATACCAAGTTTGTAGGAAGAATTCAGTATATTTTCACGGTTAAGCTTCTGACAACAGAAATATGATTGACATTTTTGTTGGAAACTAGAAATATTTCATAATATTCAGGAAAATATAGATTTTTTTTAGGTAACACCCGCTTATTGTTATCTACTTTGAAATACAATTTAGTTTTGGACAAAATGTTAATGCATGATTTGATTACCTTAAACTCAAATTTAAAGAAACCATGGGCTTTAATGGATATATCTTTAATGGATATATCTTTAAATTATTTATCGGAATAAGGAAACCAGGTAGGATAAATTAATAATACTGTCCAATATAACATATACATATTTCTTTTGAAACACAATGAATAACCAATGAACTTTATCGAAAATTATCCGGATGTTTAGTTGAAATATCCTGGCTTGCGCTCATGCAACAATAGCTTCTGCAATAATTCACTTTTGTGAAGCCACGATCACTCTGGATGCCAACCTAATGCCAGTCATAGAATAACATTGTCATGTCATGTCAGTAGGCACTGTCGTTTATAAAAATTTGTCAATTCGTAATCATAGCTACTAAGGCTGTCAAACTGCTTCTATAAACGCCTATCGCGCCTAAACCGTGCAACCCACTGATATGTAAACTGGTACACATGCTTAATGTCGCTGAACGTTATCAGTTTGCCCCAAATTGGATGAATTTCCAACAAAACGCATGTCACAGTTCCCATTTTCGGTTGTCAGATGGTCACCAAAAACAACCCAGTTCGTCCCCTGGTAATTCTAAATAAGTATACTAAATTTCACCAAACCATTATTCCGTTTGGGTGTAATGGGTCGGAAACCCATTGTTTATTTATTAAGATATGATCCAATTAAGCGAGATATTTGTAAGAACATTCGGGAATGTCAAAGGTTTTTGCTAGGGTTGAACATCTGGTTTAGGATTTGACCGCGTGTTATAAGTTTGAAATTGAAGAGTTGTCATTGGCTAAGAAGAAATGCTTCCGGCTTCCTTTGGGGTCGAGGGATGCAAATGAACAGATCTCGCTCTTCTCATTTTCAACCACCGTCATGTAAAGTACACGTTTTTGTGGAGCGTTCTTAGGCGCTTAAGTTTATCCCTGGTAAGTCTTTTCAACTCGTCTCGCATTTCATTGTAAATTAAATTATTCATATTTCTGCTAAAAGTGTGTCTGTCTAAATCAACTCTTAGTTTTAATTTAAACGTCAATATGTTCAAAGCTTCATTCATTTTTCTATGTAACCTATCAAACGGGATTGTTGATTATTATTATTGTTAATAGATGTTATTGTTTTGATAAGTGTTTCGATTCATTTGAGTAGTCTTGCTTTATCAGCCCTTATTAAATGTTAAATACTTAAACGCGTCAGTTAGTAGTCAGAAAATGTGTTCACAAGGTTCAAGAAAAGGAACCCAGTTAGTTTTGCCTTCGAATAAATTGGAAGAGATTTGATGAATAAGAATCTTGACCAGCAATTAAAGCCCTTAAACCGCGCTTGGCCAAAATGCTACCATGTTAGGGAGTCGTGGTGGTTCCCGCCATTTTGACCTCCTACATGGGTGCTATCGTGTTCACAGACATACCTACATACATACATACATTCCCATATATATACATACATACATACATACATACATAAATACATAAATACATACATTTTCCAGAAATCATTGCAATCCATTCAGGGGACCCGAAAACGGGTATTTTTGCTGAAATCTCAAATATTTTTCCGTTGATTACAACATTTTCTAGAGTACGAGTCGGAAAATAAAAATAGAGTTTTGTTAGAACGTCAAAACGAATCAGATGTTTTCTCGCTGAAAGTCTTGAAAGAAATATAAATGGCTTTTAATTTAACTTGCTGGAAGAATCCACGTTTATCAGAAGATGTTGAGGCCCAAAGATGAAAATTATAAGCATCATCTAGTATCCAGCTAGCAATTTTACCAGTAGTGATTGAAACAAGAAACAAGACCAAAAATAGATTAACCTTTTGGTGTGGTTACCTTGTTGACCTAAAAACTGTAGGTGTACGAAAATACGTGACGTAAAAAATATTGTCTATGTTTATAACATCGCATTTTACCTTTCCATGACGCAAGATGAATTTCCTATGCAAATAATAGATCTGATTCGAGAATATGTACATTAACTACAAGAAACCTATACTTTTGAGCAATAATTTTAATAAATAATACCTCGACTTTAGAAATTATTATTACCCAACATCCGCTCGATTTCCACCGCTAATTAACAAAAAAAATATTACCCAACAAAATAATGATTATATTGCTAACACACCACTACCTGCATTACTTGATTTAGCAGTACTTAAAACAACAATTAATTAACAACAGGGAAACAAACGCTTTTGAGGCAATTAGAGCTCAACACGCGGAAACCACGTTATAGTTTATTTATTAGTTTTTGCAAACACAGACAAATTATATAGGTCTGTCAGAGCAACTCCGTAGTAAGCATAACAAACAAAACAAGAAAGAGAGGCATGCTAGAGGTATTCAATTCCTTTTTACTTCATTACTGACACAAATACGGCCGTGTCTGCTTAGTAACGCATACCGCATTACGCTACACTTTTATTGACGACTAACAGAGCAATTTGAATAACGATACACTTGTTTTATAACATAATATCCCGTGTGGCATTTTACATAATAACTTTAATCCGTACATTTAAATGTTATTTATCCCGTTTTATGTCGTTTTCCCTTGTTTGGCGTTGGGGATTTATGTGCTCGATTGCGTATAAATAGGTGCAATGTTACAATTATTGGCCGCCAGGCGTCGCCGGCTGTCAGGTTTATGGGTGGCACCGTCGACCAATTTTGACAAGTCAATCAATCAAATGTTATTAAATAAAATCAGCGTAGTTCGGTTTACGATTTGCTTTTGAATGCATTGAATTAGTTTGTATTTATTATCCAATTAGTTGAAATAAATTCCTAACTAATAAAACCACTTTTATGTATAAATATAATCGCGAATTTATCTTATCTTGGCAAAAATCAGAGTGAATTACGAGCTATAAACTTTCATAACGAACGGGCGCAACTTTTGATTTAAGTGCAATATTTTTTTTCTTATAATAGGTGCATTGTATGTCACTCACTCACTGTGTGTCGTTTTATCGCGAAGAATTTTTAGATGTAATGCAGGTAATTAAGGGCACAGTGCTAGCAACTGCCCACGTGAGGTGATTTATTTTGTTTCTGGTGTTCCTACATAGCTGAACACCTGCCATTATTTTTTCTTTCCTTCGTGGCTGGTCGTGTTCGAAAATAATCGCTAAGGTCGACGCAATATATCTTAGATAACCTCGATGATATAACGGGTTTTTTTACCAAAATAGTTTCTCGTCTTTTATTGTGTGCTATAAAGTACACAATTATTTTTTTTGTGTAGTCGGATATTTTCCGTTTAACCGTCGGCATTGGTTTTATGGAGTTTTTTTAATGGATTGTATACAGAGTACTCAGAGGGCAAAATTTATTCGATACAACACGAATATCTTTGAGTGAAGACTATCACTCGTTTCTATATCTCCAGAAAGATCATTTGGTTGGTTCAAGTAAAATACAGAATTCTCAGAGCAAGAATATTTCTTGTTTTAAGTATGAATGAACTGCTTGAAAGGAATTACGTCTGTTTTAAGCGATACTTTTGGGCCAAGAAACTGTTTGTTCGTTGAAGCAGGTATATTTTTCACCCAACAAAATATTGTTGTTGTTGTAAAACGAACGTCTTACTCTTTTTGTATGTAGAAGAATAACATTTTCTTCGTCAGAGCAAAATATACTCAACATAAACATGTAATAATTGGGGATTTCAGGTGCATCCATATTTTGTTCATTGTAATTTGAGATAAATTGTATGTGATGTCGGATATGTGAATGGTGATACTGTCTGACCTTTTCGCACGCATGGGTATGATTTGTTATATTTTCAACTTAGAAGACTCGTAAATCTTTCTTTTTTATGGCCCAAATCAGTAGGGCCCTTTCGTTAAGTGCTTTGTGTCTTGATATTTTGTGTGTGTGTGTTATTTGCTTAATTATAAATTATGGTATCGTGGACCGAGATAGTTTATACATGGGAGGTATAAGTTCAAGACAAAAAGATGAAGAGAAAAACATTCTGTAGAGAACAGTCGAGATTAACAGACGACATTCGGCATTCTACTTAAGATGTAGTCTTTTTTCATTTATTTTTATAATGTAACTTAGTGTAGTGTTTTGTAAATGGTAAGCTGATTATTATTTCCTCCTTTGTGTTTTCACTTCTTTGTATTTTTACGAGAATCTAACAGCTCCTCTAGATGGTAATTTTAAGGATGAATTAAGTGTCTCTTTTATATTTTTTATTCATTCATTTTTATGTTTTTTTAATTTAATAAATTTGTTATTTTGTTGAGAAGTGTTTTCCTTTGAGTTAAATATCAATATGAGTAGTTTAATTAGTTTTGCCTGCTAAAATGCTGCACTGGTCCCATTGCAAGAACTCACGTGCAGAGCGAGTGTAAGAGCAATAATAGTGGTGGCTTGTGTTTGGGGGGTCGTGGTGTTTGACTTTAAATGTTTTAGAACATTTTTTGTCATGCACTAATCACATTCCTAGAATCCACCATCCTACTATTACAAACATACTAAACTCTTAAACCGGAAGAATTTTCGTTCAAAAACTCTCCGACCGAAAAAATCTCTAAATTTGACAATAATGTGTAGTTATTGCAGTTATATCCGGCGGCTGTAGGTGTCGCCGTTGTCGTAGCCTCGCATGGCCGCACTTAACCTACAAAATTAATTGTTCTGCGTTTATGGCCAGTCGCTAGCCGGTCCTCGGACCGTTCCGTCATTGTTCGCAGTTCCTAAAAGTCGTAAACAGTAAAAATCTCTCTCTTTACTTTGAAACTATAACTATTTTTTGCCCGGGCGAGGCACGACATCGGCGGCACAGGCACATAAACGGTTTCCCGCGAGCGCCATTAACGGACGTATATATACGTTTCATTTGTCACCAATCAATCTGTCACACGCACCGCGCGCGCGGAAACACGTCGCAACAGTCAAAGAAACAATAGCTTACCGTTGTCGCTCTTTAGTTACCACGGTGTAATTCGAAATCTAACCGATAGAGGTCTCTTTTTTTTTCTCTCCATCTTAGATATATTTCTTTAGTATTTCATTCTAACAAATCAACGAAGCATTTATAAGAATGAGCATTGAAATGGCTCCGTCTTCTGCGTGTTTGATTGCTCGAGGCTGTTCGTGAGGACCTTGGCTGGCGAAGGACTTCCTGTATGCTGCGTCTCGTTTGTTGGCCAGCTTATCGACGTCAATATCTAACAGCGATCTTTAATAGAGATTAATAAATAGAATAAATCAAGTTTAGTATCGACGCAACGTCCGTCGTTTTGTTTCTCTCGTGTAGTGGCGGGCGCGTTGCAGCACCAGACCTAACCTATAAAATACGTTATTTTTGCAGCGTAAATCACGGCTCGGCCGATGATAAATGCTGCCCCGTGTTATTACATATTTTTTATTCGCAATAAATTTAATAGACACCTACCTACCTGCCTGGCCTGCTAGCGTATGTTGCGTGTGCGGTTGGGCAATACATACGTCGTCGACGTATTCGTGCTGCTGCTCCTGCTGCTGCTGTTAGTCCGGTCCGGTTGTTGTTTATTTGCAAGACGCAATTGTTTATGGAGTCCTACGTACGTCATTTCGGTTGTTTTGCTCACAAGGAAGCAGAAATCTAGGAATTACGATGTTTTCATTCAAATTGGTAAACACAGAGGTCTGGGATGACGCGGTTTGCCAAGAAAGTTGCTGGATGCTTTACCTAAAAGACCAATTAAAAAATTTGTTGCCTGTAGAAATATTTTCAATTCGAGTTCTCGAATAATGATGACCTTGTTTATTTCGAGAAGCCACGAACACTGAGCAATCGAAATAAAAATTAAAATAACCACACAACAATTCTAGAAAGTATGTATGTCAGAAATTGATGCATTTTTCTTCTTGTGGTTTAACAAATTGAATTTTACAAACATTATTGATTTAAGATTGCATAATTACGTAATTCTGCGAAATCAGAAGTGTTTGCATCATATTTAAATAACCATAATTTACAGCCAACCCATCAGCGCTTGTTTAACTTTTACAGCAACCAACATGAATGTTAACTCAGGAAATTATGTATTTTTGAAATGTATTTTATAAATATTATGCGAGGTAATATTCTCCCAATATATAAAGAGGGCTTTAAGCTATACAGTTGTTAAAATACTGATTATATAATGAATAGTCGTCGGCCAAAAAGTTATGCTGCAACGTTGATTGGAATACACAACATGGGGTGGTCACACTACGCTGTTTTAGTATTTGCTACTTGCTGTAGATTATTAGCTGCTGTTAACCAGCATAGTGTGACCACTCAGCAGCCACTATTTTTGCATGCCGGCGAATTGTTTTGGCTGTTGCTTGTAAAGTTGAACATGTTGAACTTTCATTAGCCGCTTGCGCTACTTGCGCTGCTGGCTCAGGACAAAATGTGGGTATTGTAGAAAATACCAACCATCGATTATAATAAATAATTTAAAGCAACAATTCATTACTTTTGTTAAATGTATAACTAATAATATAAAATTATAAATATGTGATTTATAATTTTTATTTTAAATAATATATTCAAATATTTCTTGAAAGTTGAATAACCTGGATTATGCTTATTTATGCATTGTATGCATACAATGCAAATATGTGTTATATAATATTTAAGTTGCTGTGACGTGTTGAGTTTTATTTGAAGTAGAAATGCAAAGTGATAAATAGGTTATTATTAATAATAGCCAAGTGACGAGGTTAAAGTGAAGAATTTATCACATGAACCGGCTATTATTAATAATTTCCAGCATGCTGTGGTCAATGTGATATATTTCAGTTCGATATTGCATTAAGGTGATGCTACAATATAATAGAGCCTCAGATTTGAAATTCTGTTAGTATCTACATAATCGCCACACAACGAATCTATTCACTGGGTTTTCAGTGTTGGGCCTTTAGTGACGTTAGGCCTGACTAACTTATTTAGTTACTACTCATGACTAAAATAAGCAAGATTATTAAAACGAGACTAAAAAATGCCAATCCACCCTAATTGCATGCACGAGTGTGTAACTCTTTGGATCATGCTTATTTGCGCAATTCTTAAAAGCAAAGTAAGTAATAAATTAGAAACTCGCTTTGTATTATTTTACCAGTGCAAACGTACGTAATGCTTCTGCATTTTGCAACTCGTGGCAAAAAAAATATTTTTATTTGTAACTTTATTATCTTTTTAATACAAAACTTTAAAAAATGTTTTATATTTAATTTTGAATACAAAAGTCCTTCTAGACCTTTATTTTTTGTGGTAGTACAACAATAACACCATTTATATTGTAAAAATAAAACGAAATAAAGTTTGTAACAATAGGACGTCACCTTCTTTTGTTTTTTTTGTATTTTTTGTTGGTGATAAACACTTTTATAATAAATATATCTGTGAGATATTAGATATATTTAGGGTAGGTATAGGTAATGGACATACTAATGTAGGGAAGATTGAGGCAAGTTGTTACCATGTTTAATCTTTTATTTATAAAATTATTGTCAAACGCCAAAAGTAAAAATACCGTGTTAGGAACAGAACCATACAAAAATGTTTGCATTATTTGTGCGGTGCAATTTATGTAAAAACATCTATGTAAACTAGTCTAGTTCTTGCATGTACATATTTGCATGAAAATACAATATTGAAAAAATTATTATTAAATGCGCAACATTTCAAGATAATTAGGATTTGAGAATTTACTTAATAAATTGTAATTGTACATTTACAACAAACTACCCACATGCATTAAATATAAAAATGGGTGTTATTGATAATAAAATGGTTAACTTTTTTGAACACTCTGTATAAACTGTTCTTTTTTATGTTTTCATCATTGAGTCGTCCTTGAGTGTATACCAAATATCAGTATCAATTATATCCAATAGTTTCTAAAGTACAAGGGAGACAAAAAAAGCATTCTGTATTATCAATGTTTTGTATTATTCGTAATTTTGGTCATTGGGGTAGCCGTACTGATGATTTGCGTCGAGTAAATAAATATAATAACTTACATAGTAATCAAAATAACTGAGCTAACTTCTTTGAAGACTGTATACAAAAGATCTTTTGTAAAAAGTAACATTTTTATCACTTTTACCGTGCCCGTTAGGAAATTATTAATAATAGCCGGTCCATGTGATTATTTAAGTGTTTCTAATCACATTGACCAAGTGATGCGGTTATTATTAATAATAGCCGCTATTTATTAATACAAACCACATTTATCACTTTAACCGTAACATACATATCTAACTAACATATATATCAGATTTTAATTATATCAATTGTATAATTGTATAATTATATAATTGTATATTATATTTTTTAATTAATAAATGTGGACGGAAAATTGATTGAATTACTTTTGTGTTTGAAGTTAATATAAATAAAACATTAAATATAAAGTAGAAACTAAATTACGGATGAAACCAGTAACTTTTGAACAATTTGTTATTTAGAAATATACTGGGAAACAACTGAAGATCTGAAAGTGATTTTTTTATGAAAATATATAATTTAATTAATAATAATTGAAATGATGATTTAATTAATAATTAAAATAATTTAGTAAATAACTAATTGTAGTAGAGCCATTGACTTTTCAACTAAATACTTCTAAAATATAGAATTGCTAAATTTATTGTCATCGTGGCCTTGCTTATGTTATTTACACTCGTGTACAGTGCTTTAAAAATTTACGTTATCAGGTTCAAAGCAGGTAGTCAATAAAACCACGCAAATTGGTATCAGATATGAAATATTGTATGGTTGCGACGCCTTCATCTGACAAAAGACAATACATTGTCTCACTGTTGTATGTACCTACCTGGTGACATATAAAATGCACCAGAAATAGATGACCTTGTAGTTTGAACTGAGGCTTTCTGGTAGTAGCCACCAGCGGCAGCAGTACTTTTTGCTGGTAAACAGCGTAATGCGACCGCAAAATAGCTGCTGGCTGCTGTTGCTGCTAGCAGCAACAGCAACTAGCGGCTAATAAAGCAGCCTAGTGTGACCGTGGCATTACTGAGTTTCTGTAAATAACTTCAAATCTCCGTATAACCCCAACAAGAATCATCACGTCAACTCCATCCATCCCATGGACAATTAAAGGGATAACAAAAATCCCCCTAAAATTCGGAAGTAATAAACCGCAAAATGTCCGAAGGACCATAACGTGGCGGCGGCATATGTCCCGAACCGCTACCACATCCAGGGTGGCTTTCCCGCGACCAATTATACCGAGGGAAATAATTCTAATAAAGTCCTCCGACTTCTAATTAATATGATTCGAACCCTTTCAGGCAACGACGCCGGAATTCGCATTGTCGAGGGTGCCGACAATAATAAAGTTCCAATGTTCTCTCCATTCAGCGAGCCTCGAAAGGAATGAACGAAGGGAAGAAAAGGACCAAAGAGTCGGGCGAAGCTGTTTAATTATGTCCTTATAAAAACTACGTGTCGAAAGTCCCGCGGATTGTCGCTGTGTTAATTACGGGGACTTAGCGTGGACGTTCTTTGTCCCTTACAGGATATTTCTGGTTCTTTTTTTGCTGAGAGAATGCCGTTCGAAGTTCTTTATTTCGAATTGTCTATGATGTCGTGCAAGGATGGAACAATTGGGGTGTATCGTGTTGGAATAAATTAACTTTTGGTGTGACAGTTAACTATCAGAGAAGGAAATATTGAGGATAAATCGTTTAAGTTTTAGATAACACTTAATCCAAATGTTGACGATAATAAATCTCTATTTTATCTACAGTTTTCAGTTAAACTACATATTTCAATTGATTTAAAATATTACACAAACAAACAAGTTTCCAACTTTCTGATACAACCACAAAAATCCATAAGAACCACCATTCAGAAGGATCGTGGAGAATATCAAACTCGTTCATAAGCTACTCTCACACCTAGTGGCAAAAGATTCCATTCCTATAGCCTAGAACCCAATATAGTGTACGTCCTTATACAAAACTTCATACCACCCTTCTTCAATTCGACAAAACTTATCCACAAATTCATACCTCATGACGAATTCAATATCAGAACTCATCAGTGCAAACTATCACTCAATCATCCTCGACGTTATTGGAAGCGCATTAGGCCACATCATCACCACCATCAACCCTTACCCAGCGTCTCTCCCGTACTCCTCGCCATCATTAATTCCACGGCCGTTATTGACGTTTAACACGGCACGCAATAATCACCGAATAAGTGGGTTCTCGCCTGTCTCAATATATCACGGGGGCGGGGGTTGCTCAGGGCCTACCACGGCAACAAACCCACCGCCACTAGAGGCGGCATCACGCTTAGATTCCGTCGTTTCATCGTTTCCAGATTAGCCGGAGCCAATAAATCAGCCGGCAATGGCGCGTCCGCAAATACAAAAATAATTAAGCCCACTGACTGCGCTAACGATTTGATAAAGAAGTGGCGAATTGAATGAAAGGGTTGAGACGGGCCGTGACGACTTCGCCCCCGGGCTATGAGCGTACGAACGGCGGGGCGCACGCCTCTGGAAGGGTTGTGTACTTGATGAATGCCGACGAAATGCTTAATTAAGGGGAAAATTAATGTGCATGGGGCTGGGTTCGGTAATACTCACTGGTCAGGATTCATGATCACCAGAACTCAATCAAGAGCCTGCCTGGACTGAATGAAGGATAATTGGCCTAGTTGCATAATTTTACCGATGATGCTTGAAATTCGTGATAAACTCCTTACTTCTTGCATTCGACAATTACACAAGGCAACAAGAGTCAACAAATTTATTTACATCCAGACTTAAGCACACATCCCTAGTGATAATGTACTTCTAAAACACCCACGTTCCAAAGGATCCAAAGCAGGGTATTACCCTGCTTTGGATCCTTTGTAAGTGTGCTTCGCGCTATATTTTTTATCGTATTTCCTCTCCCGCGGTCCTTTGTGCAGACGACTGGCGTTGGGCACTTTTACTGTAAAAGTTTTCCATTTTTTATTTTTGAATGAGAGCGACGACTTAGTAGGATCGCCGCCGCACACCTCGTCCTGCTCAATGGTTCGCGTTGAGCCGTGAAAGGAACACGACACCGCCTGAATTGCGATCCTGTCTCAGACGGATAAATCTGCATTAGGAGGGTGGGATGCAGTAGGAAAAAAAAGAAAGCTGAAAGGAAACAAACCCCAGCTATTGGGAGTTTCACGCACTGCTGGAGACGGTGGATGGATGCTGGAAGTGGCAACCCTGGGCTATATAATTGCCAATTCTAGTTCTGCTCTTTCGCGGTTGACTTGGCCAGTGAGTAGTGATTTCTATTTTGGATCGATGCGGTCGTCCGATAAGAGAATTAAAAACTTAAAAATTTATCACCGTTTTTATATCAATGGTCTGAATATTCAAGAACCTAAAAGTTTACAAGAACATGTGCTTGAGAGCATCATAGAGGCAAATATTGTGTACCTTGATATCATCTAAGCTTCAGAATTAACATAAACTAATCTTGAAACATTTAGAACTGTCATCAATCTGTTAACAAACTCACATACACACATATAACCTGTCATTTCTCTAAGCAGATCTGTAAATCTTAACGTTTCCCGCAATCATCTCTCCCCATTCTCCTTAAAACTCACTATAAAATATCTGCTATTCTCATTTCGGCGGTAGAGGAACGCGCGCCATATTAAATTCGAAATGTAATATAAATAGTGCGGCGGCGGCGGCGTGGTGTAGGAACCGCAATAGTTCCCCGCGTGCAGAACCACCGACCGCACTGGATAGATAAAATTTTAGGAGACAGACGGCACTGAGGTGACGTCGGAGGTGTCTGCCGGGAAATTTCATTAAAAATTTAATATCAAAGCTATGCCAGAATCGGCCTCGAGCATCTCCACAGAGCACTGATGCCAACCCGAAACTCACGCTAGCCTCGGAACAACACGCGCACGCCGAAACGCCGTGTTCAGCCAGCTGTTGCACTCGCAGCATCCTACCGCCACCGACGACGACGTTGTGGGTTCGTTCGTCGGTCCCATATTGCACTTGTTCCGTGGTTTAATCCGACCGCGGGATACGTCACTTACAAATGTTACGGTGCGTGTTGCTGCCACCCCTGTAACCATCAACCTAAATTACACCGGCTGCAACCAGAGGAAATTTCTACTGAAATATATTATACACCCAGGGTATCACACCCAGAACCATACAACTATACCTATTACGATCACAATTTGTTTTAATTTTAATCATCGCTATAACAATGGTCCAAGAGCATACACTTGCGGAACTCCGCTACTCTGTACTCCTAACTTAAAAATAAAATTAACAAGATGGGTCATTATTACGTACACTTATTTTATCAAGTTAAGTTATACAGACATTCTCTGCATTAAAATATGGGAAGTGATCAAAGAAGATGTTTCGTTTGCAGTTCCCATGTTGTGGCGAGGGCCGAAACAGAGTGTCTGAAATCACTCTGTCAAAAGTCGTGAATGAATTCACCATTTGAAGTTTTAGGAATACCTCACCTGATAAACTAATGCGAACTGAATAATTTGGTACGAGTTAGGTTTATCAATAAAAAAAAAGCAAAATAAGCATCCCCAATTGTTCTACACGACATCATATAGGGAAAGAAGTAGTGTATATCTACTCGGTGGTAGTAAACACTAAACAGGGTTCTTTTCCTTGCGTGAAAAAGTGCTAAGATCTACAAAATCCACCCCGGGGAGTTAAGAACTCGAAGGTCATATGCGATAAACTCTGACAGGACACTAAACCTTTGACACTTCTATCTGCCCTTTTATACGTATATCTACGGGGTCGTCCTATATGGGCCACTTCACGGTGCACAACGCGTTAGATTGTTGATAAGGAGGGCGGCAACTGCCACACTTCTTTCCTACTTTTTTATGGACTATTCTCAGCCCCAGATATACATCTGAAGCGTCTGCCCTTACCAGACTAACCGTAGCAGCAGGAATTCTATTTTATTTATTTTATTGTGAGAGAATTCTAGAGATTCTAGTGAGAGAATTTCTATTTACCTAAGTACATAGAGAGAACTTTATTGTTGGATATCAAAAAAAAATATTCTTGCATATATAGTGTAGCATGAAGAGGATTTTGTTCTATACAAATAATATTTTATTCAAATAAGAATTTCAATATAGTTGTTTCAACGGTTAGCTATTCTTACGATTTAAGAATTTAGTATGTTTATGTTGAGTATATTTTTCTCTGACGAAGAAAAAGTTATACTTCTATAAAAAGGTAGACGTTCGTCTTACAACAACAAAAATGTTTCGCTGGACGAAAAATATATATGCTTCGACGAAAAAACAGTTTTTGACCCAAGATTCTTACTCTGAGAGTTACATAGAAAGTTGTGCAATTGCTTTACAGATGGCGCTAACAGTTTCTCGCGTCTTTTGCCACATATTACCGCTATATAAGTTTGACGATATTGAGTGTTCGTATATTGTTTGTTTACATCTATGCTTAAGTGTTTTATTTCATGTGTGACTTACAACGATTATGAGGACAACCAGTTTGTAGTGGAATAGTCTACACAGAGAGAACTCTATTCTTGGATATCAAGAAAATTTGGTCTTACGTATATAGTGTAGCATGAAGAAGATATTTTTGCTATCCAAATAATATTTTATTCTAATAAGAATTTCAGTATATGTTATAGTTATTTCAACGCCTAGTTATTCTTCCAATTTAATAGTTTAGTATGTTTATGTTGAGTATATTTTGCTCTGACGAAGAAAATGTTATTCTTCTACATATAAAAAGAGTAAGACGTTCGTTTTACAACAATAACAATATTTTGTTGGGTAAAAAATATACATTCTTCAACAAACAGATAGTTTCTTGACCCAAAAGTATAAGCACGTATCGCTTAAAACAGATGTAATTCCTTTCAAGCAGTTCCTTTATACTTAAAACAAGAAAACGTAATACTTGGAGCATCAAGAAAATTATAATCTTACTCTGAGAATTTTGTATTTTACTTGAACCAACCAAATGATCTTTCTGCTGATATAGAAACAAGTGATATTCTTCACTCAAAGATGTTCGTGTTGTATCGAATAAAATTTTCCCTCTGTGTACTGAGTTAACGATAACCTTATATAAATATTTAGCTATGTTGAAGTACCGAAAAGTTGTACAAGGAGTTGTGGACTTAAGACCTCGATTGTTTTCCTAAGAAGACCTATTAGTTACCTCAGAGTTTCCCTTGTCATCAATCCTTGTTTTCCTAGGTCCTTCCCAGGACAAACATCTTGTTGAATAGTCTGTCTTGTTCGTCTACCCCAAGAACTATTACTCATATTGTCTGGTAGACATTACCCACAATTAATTATAGAAATAATTATGAAAACTTGTGATAACGAACAGCCAACAAGTTCTGATATTATAACTTTAATCAAAGCTTGTTAATCAGCACCAGTATTTCATTAATTACTGCTGCAATTTTACGGTAATGGTAATGAGGTCCAGTAATAAACTCAATAAAATGTGTAGCGTGAACGCCGCGCGTTCATATAAATAAGACACGTTTCGCCAAATATGGAACGTCTTTTATGGTTCTACTTTACGGTGGTAACGGATAGTGAAAATTTACGAGGTACGTTACACTTTAGCTGAAGCGCATCGAAAAAAGGCAACAGTAATGGAAAATTATTGCACAATTTATCATATATATCGATATATACTCATTAATCAGAGCATTAATCTTGTTATACACGGTGTCTTGATCTTGTTATACAAGGTGTTTCTAACATTGTGACCATCATTTCTTCACGGTTATTTTCAAGAAACAAAATATATGGTTGTATATTTGCTACTAGACAACTAAAAAATACTTGCTACGGTTTGAAATCGGTTGGAAAAGAACAGGAAGTGAATGTTTCTACAGTATGTTTCTCCATCTTGGCGGTATTGATCCGTTTCCGGTATATCCACCCTCCCCGCCGGACTGCTGTGCTCTGCATACCAATTGCCTTGGTATTTTTTTCCTACCCTCCGGCCCGTTTTCCGTCTCGTTCTATCGCGTTGCCGGCAAACGCTCGCCGACCCCGGTGTAAATAAAAAATACGTATACTCAGGCTGAAAGTGCCAATACAATTGCCGGTAATGACTACCCTTAATGTCGGAGGATAATTAATTTTTATTGGAATTGTAGTCAATGCCCTAGGAACTGTTTTGCAGCACTAAATCTTGTCTATACCCATTAAGGAGTCGACAAAACATTGCTCCTTGTAATGTTAAGTGTTGGTCCGAAGACCTTTGCCAAAATATTATATCACTGAATTGGTGGTTGAAATGAATAAACTAAGTACCACAACCCCAAACTCCGGCCACCATTATTATTGTGCAGTATTTTAGCAGAGAGAACTATTAAATTACAGATATTGATTTACTTTACTTATAAACTAATCCCTCATACAAATATTAAACTCTTTACTAAATTAAAGACGAACAAATTTAATTTACCCTTAATTTATAGTCAATTTTCTTTATATACCACTAAATATCATATCTTTACAGCTGCATATCTCTTTGGCATTTGTCTAGACAAATTTGTATCAAATTGTAATAAAACACAAAAATAAATGCAGCTGAAATCCTAATTATTACAGTTCAAAGTCGTTTTCGTTTTCAGAAAGCATCATGTCATCAGATACACGCTATACTCTTTTCTGACTCTTCTAACAACCACTGATCACATGATATATCAATATTGACCGCGCTGTCCGTAATGGTCATCACTTCGTTATAACGCGGACACCCTCCAAGAAAAAAAAACATATCTCACTGTCACTTCTAGTAAACTCACCCCTATAATATTGGTTATCCTCTCCTACCACCAAATATTGTCACATCAGACGTGATTTATGTAATCTATCGATTCGAATGACGCAATAGATTTAGGGTCTCATTTGGTCCACTACATATCGTCTCTTTTTTTAAAGAGAACCATTTCGTTTGCGTAATGTTACTTTATATGTACGTTTCGTTTTTTTTAGAACATAGTACGTCGTTCGATTTCAGCTTACTGAAAATTTCTCCACTTGTGTGTAAGTGACCCATGGGATAGGGGTGTTTCGCTCCCCATTCTCGCACAAGAAATTTCGCATAAATTTACAACATCCCCTTTTAAAAGTGAGATAAGGGGATATCTATCTGTAACGGGGTCTAGCTGGAAGCTTTGTGAGGACAGTTGGTAGTTTGATATGGATTTCCGGTTATCCCATTATGAATTCTGATTGGGAAAGCACGGATCGTTTTTATTCGAAAACTTGAACTCATTGGAGAGTTTTCCGATTTCGGGGGCTATTACTAAAGACGAGCGGTTCTCAGTATTCTCCCTGGGACGCTTCCCGATCTTCCGCCTTCAGTTTTAGGGGTAATAACGTATTTCCAGGCGCGGTCTCTAGCATAAATCCCAAATTTTCTTTTGAACCTCGAGATCGTAAAATTTTATAGTTCGTAATTTTTTTCGGATTATATTGAAATTTTCGGTTTTTTTATAGTTTGCTGTGTTCTAATATCCTAAATCACGTTTTTAGAAATCTAGTTTTACGAACAAAAAATTCCTGTATGAATAAACATGAGCTAATAAAAAGGCCAACGAGCGAAAAAGAAAAATACCCGAACATTGTTAATTGTCTTTTTGTTCGTGTGTGACCTGACCTCTGGTGGAAGTCTAAATTGTCCTGACAAAAGGTGGTGCATCATTGTTGTGTTGACAACAATGCCGATAGATATGACGTGCCACTTCCTCTTATCGCGCCCAAAGAAAGGTGTTGCTGCAAGGCTACGTCCATACTTATGAATGCCAGGATGTCTTGACCCCTGACCCTAAGATCGGCCCAAGGTGCAAGGACGAATTTGTCACCGAACATTCGAGGAATTTTTTTTTTTTATTTTTGACTTACCTGATGTAATGTGCAAGAAAAATACGAACCCAACAACGAGAGGGTAAGTGCTCTTTTGATGATTTCTGACCGTCACTAAACATAAAATTTATTCGATACAACACGAATATCTTTGAATAACGAATATAACTTGTTTCTTTATCCGCAGAAAGATCATTTGGTTGGTTCAAGTAAAATATAAAATTCTCAGAGTAAGAATATGATTTTCTTGATGTTCCAAGTATTACGTTTTCTTGTTTTAAGTATGAAGGAACTGCTTGAGAGGAATTATGCATGTTTTAAGCGATACGTACGTATACTTTTGTGTCAAAAAACTGTTTGTTTGTTGAAGCATGTATATTTTTCACCCAACAAAATATTGTTGTTGCTGTAAACCGAACGTGTTACTCTTTTTATATGTAGAAGAATAACATTTTCTTCGTTAGAGCAAAATATACTCAACATAAACATATTAAACTCTTAAACCGGAAGAATAACTAACCGTTGAAATAACTATAACATATACTGAAATTCTTATTACAATAAAATATTATTTGGATAGCACAAATATCCTCATCATGCTACACTGTATACGCAAGAATAATTTCTCTTGATATCCAAGAATAGAGTTCTTTCTGTGTAGGCTATTCCACTACAATCCTGGTTTTCCTCATAATCCTTGTAAGTCACCCATGAAATAAAACACTTATGCATAGATATAAACAAACAATATACGAACACTCAATATCGT
The DNA here is from genome assembly GCA_963971325.1 of Aphodius granarius. Lineage (NCBI taxonomy): Eukaryota > Metazoa > Arthropoda > Insecta > Coleoptera > Scarabaeidae > Aphodius > Aphodius granarius. Next base: position 3,803,544 of record OZ020225.1, read on the forward strand.
CAAACTTATACAGCGGAAATATGTAGCAAAAAACGCGAGAATATGTTAGCGCCATCTGTAAAGTAATTGCACAACTTTCTGTATATCTCTCAGAGTAAGAATCTTGGGTCAAGAAACTGTTTTTCATTGAAGCATAATATATTTTTTGTCCAACGAAATATTTTTGTTGCTGTAAGACGAACGTCTACTTTTTTATTGAAGAATAACTTTTTCTTCGTCAGAGAAAAATATACTTAACACAACGTTGAAACAATTATATTGAAATTCTTATTAGAATAAAATATTATTTGGATAGAAAGAAGCCTCATCATGCTACACTCTGTGTACTCTCTCTGTGTACAGGACCCTTTTTACGTGTAGGTGAATAAACCAGCCCTTAATCTGATCAAACCAGACAAGTACACCCATCAAAGTGCAAAATTCTCCAAAAACCCCTTACTAAACTACTTGGGAATAATAATACCGGGCCTAAAAGGCTCTAGAACAATAGCTCTGGTTGTTTTTGTGATATTCCCCGATATATAGCTCCCATATAAGTGGTATCCGTGGCTCTAATATCTCACGTCGTGTCATTGCAAGGTCAGATATATCTTGATTAGCGTCGGAGGGTCGTGAGGGGGTGGTTGGTAGAGGTACAGGGTGCCGGAGGCGATGGGCCACGTACGTGATACGATCCAGCACATATTTCACCAAAGTGGAAATAAATCAATGGCGTTGCCCCGCTGTCGCATTCCCGATATGCAGGGTTATTATTTGCGAGGCCCCCGGAATCTCACGTCTCTCCTACGGCGGCGACGAGGCCGCAGCCGCCACCGGCGGAAAATCGGGAAGCGCCGCGCCGTGCAAGCGCCGAACAAGGGGTCTAATCAAATTTTTCTTCCGCAGATCGTCCGGACGCGATAGCACGCTGAAAAATCTACCAATAAAGTGCGCTGACTTGCACCGATATGGGGCTCGTCAAATTGCGATATATCATCGCGCTGGAATTGGATTTAGTTGGGATTGTTCAAGAGATCTTGATTAAGGACGGAGAAGTTTACTTGAAATATACTCAGAGCAAAGAAAATCCGCACACCGTAACCGTACGTAGATTTTGATGAATAACCACTTGTTATTAGAACACAATGTCATAGGTTTTTTTCCAAATCATTCATATGTTATAAAAAGGCAATAGACATCCCTGAAGTATATCTATCACAAGTAGGTACTATTGTTTCACCAAACAATCAAAGTATGTAGATCTAAAAAAAAAACGAAATTGATTATTTCACCGGAAGTATTACCGAGCCCATAACCACGAACAAATCGAACAATAACCGATCCACAAATTATTCAATATCGAAATGAAATAAGTGTCCGCGGTCCGACACAAGATAGCATCTCGCATCTACAGATGACAGAGTGCCATAATGAGATCTTCAGAAGATAGAATGGAAAGAGATGTGGTGGGCGAGGATCTCCGGCCGGCGGGCTCAAGCCGGACTGCCCAATTTTAGAAAATGAAAAGCGCTCGGTGCTCAAGACAGACACAGTCGGGGCATTGTTGGCGATGAGTTGGCATTTCTTGGGCACACTGGTTGGCGCGTGCAACGGACCGATCGCCGACCGCCCCGTAAGCATTGTACGCCTAATTTAATAATGGTATTGCTGACTAAATACGGCCCATTCATGGATTTGTTGTATCATTATGCCATTGTACAATTTGTCATGCGTCACGATCCGGCCAGGTCTTCTTGTTTTACATACGACCGTGGTTTAGGCCATTGATTTTACTATTTTGTAATTTGACTTTTTACTCCCTTTTATCTTGCCTTATAGTTTCTTTTAGTATCGTAAAAACCTACCAAACATCTTTTTCAACATTTCATGTTTCGTATTAGTACATCCAACGGCTTCAAACCGCAAGCAAATCCTTGGAGGATAAAATCGTCCATGACTTCGTGATGCAAGGGTACGTTTACTCGAGAGATCAGTATCGAACTGGTCGACTATCTTGGGACTTAGATCCACCAGGGACTACAAAATTCTAAAGCGACGAGTCATTTTAAATTTGATTGTAGACGCGTCAGCCTCGAGGTGTTCTCTGTCTGTCCCCACCAACTTACAGCAATTAAAGTTTGACTTTTCGACTTTTCGTCGAAATTTTCTTTTAGTTTGTTAGTATTAGGGAGGGATATTATTCATCCAAATATCGTCTATGTACATATAACCTTAAAATGCATTCCTGTAAAATTAAAATAAATGATACCGTGCATAGGAATCATACCTCATTTATTTTTATTAACGGAAACGCGGTCGCGTTTATTCCCGCTGCGCGCGGAAAAAATCAGGATAACAGTACTCTAGTTTCCTGATAATACATTACAGCAATACATGAATAGCGACAGCCTATGGTGATGCAGTAATTGCGGACAAGATAGCGGTCGTGATATCAGCATGTAGTTCAGCTGTGTACGTTGGTTAGCTGTACTGTTTAGCTAGCGTAATGCACGGCAGCATGAGAAGGTCCTGATTAAACAAATGCGTCCGAACGCATTACCAGAAAATCAATTATACCGCAATTAATCTGGAATTATAAATTATTCAGCGCGTTACGTTATATTCGCAATTAATTATAATTGATAGGGCGATAGCAATAAAAGACAGCGAGCGCTGGCAAAATAGCGCGCCGGCTCCCGGTTGTGGCGCACCGAAAAAATGATAATTAATTGATAAACAATGAATAGAATGTGGCGCTGCGGGACAAATTGATTATAATAATTATTATGTGTACGCATGTAATTGGCGATGCGGAACGGGACGGGTTTTTCATAATGTGTCATGATAAGGGTATACAATGGATATTATTAATATAGCTAATGTTTATGTAACGGGCAAATAAACAAACGACGTTATTTTGTTCTTCCGTCTAATAATAATTAAGGATTATTTTATTACAAGAATTTAATTAGCACCGTATTTTGAATAATATGTCTATTCATGTTTGTTCCAGTTTTATTTTGTAAATCATAGATAATTAAAATTATAAATTAAAAAATATGCAAAAGTACTGCTTTCAAGCTGTATTTTGATGAATCGATAAAAAACCAGCTTTCAGAAGGATCGTGGGGAATATCAAACTTGTTCATATGACCCTCAACATCGTGACATACACGTACAGATCCTTCAATTTTAAAATATGCGTTAAAAGGCTCGTTACGCTTTGCAACTGAAGACACTGTCACTCCTCGTGCGAAAAGATTCCATTCCTGTAGCCTAGAACCCAATAACTCGGCTTTTTCTTTTGATAAATCTTTTGATAAACACTCTGTCAAATCAGGCCAGTTTCTTCAAACAGGCGAAATTTCTTCTGTATCAAAAATCGAAGATGATGCAGTGGATGGTGCACTTAGGAGAGGATGGTTCTCTCCATGGGGGATCGGTCGCGATGCTGATGGCAAATTTCGATATTTTATTTTATGCTTATCCTTCTTCGAATATCCGGAGACTCTTATCATGAAAAATTGCAATCATCTGCATGATTGGAAGGCTCTCGCCACAACATGGGAACTGCAAACGGCATTTTCTTTTGCTTTCCTTTCATCCACTTTAAAACTCCGATCTAACAGGAAATACAGCATATATTAGTTGTCCATGACTTTTCCAGATCTCCAATTCCAAATACAAAATAGCAGCAGTAAGCTACTTTTACCTTTTTCGTATTTTTCATAACATCTTCTTTAATCACTTCCCATATTTTAATGCACAGAAAGTCTGTATAACTTAACTTTCAGCTCGTGTTAGCATCCGCATGTCCGCACCAGTGTGACCAACCTCGTAGTCTTCCATACGTTTCAAAATAAATGCATTACCCTTATGTTGCGAATTATACGTATTGGATGTAAACCTTTTTCTGTTAAAGTTAGAATTCGAATCATCTAAATCCCCATATGTAAAATCCCTAGGAATTGACCCTAAACCCTACAATCCTTGCGATTTCTAGTCGGGGCAGGTAAATTGCGTTAATCGGATATCGGAACGTCGGAAGAGGCGTAGGAGGCGGTCGAACACATGTCCATCGAGTTCTTCTGCGAGGTTCGGAATCCGGCTCGGACCTCGGGTGAATATTTTAAAGAGAATTTGCCCTCACAATAAGGCTATTAGTGTAATAGACCGGCGGACTGGCCCCGGACCTGGACCGTGTCCAGAATCGGGATAGCATTTGCGACAAATTGGGGTGAGAGATCGTCCGCCCCTACTACTACCCCTTAAGACGTTTACCGCCACATTCCAACGGCAATAAAACTTTATCACCCTCGAGCTATCCCGATGGGCTCAGAACCAAATTTAATCTTCGATTTTTTTCCTGGATTTTATTGTAAAGGTTGTTATTGAACTGAAAGTTAAAATCCAACGCATCTAACGAAATACTGAAGCTTGCTGCTACAACCAGAAATACGTTTATGGTTGACGGAATTGAAAGAAATTGATCCTCGCCAAAATAAATTGCCTTTTCAAACGAGCGAATCCTGGGACTTATGTAGTTGACAACGGATGACAGCGTAGCGGAGGGAAATAGCGCGAGTACCCGACCAAAAAAAAATATACGCCGAAACAATTAAGTGAAATGAGATAGGGAGAAGCATGGCCGTTAAAAAAAGACTAATGGACTAAGCTCCACTGACGGGCGAGAAATTAAAAAAGCCGGAGTCTTCCATACGTACACGCACACATACAGGGTGAGGGTGAAAAGAAATATCTCCACCCCCGACCCAGCGCGCCGGCTGTCTTCTCCGACCGAAACGTCGCTCGGTCCAGAACGTACCTCCTTGCGGATGACACGGAGGGTTTTTTAAATTACACTTTCCAAGGGACCACCGTAGGGTAAAGGGAAAGTGACCGGAAAATGGCATTTTTAAATAAATACCATTGGGGACGTTTGCCGAGCGGTGGTTTAATAGCCTCGACGACCACTGACGTTAGTTACTCTTACAAGATTTCAGAACGTCGAACTATTATTTCATATAAACATCCAAAATATCAGATCACTACAATATTATATTAGGTGACGTAATGGCAAGCCTGAAGTATGTGATTCATGCTCTTTTGTTGGTCTACAAAGAAAGCTGGTCGATAAAGCAGTTCTGATTACAAGTAATAACTACTTTTTATTTTAATCGGGTCGCAGGTACCGAATTTATTTTTGAAAAATCTTCAGTCGCTTCGTGAACAGTGCGGTGTACACACGGCCGAGTTATTAATATTTCTAGAACTATTAAACGTTGCGTGCGTATTGTCGAAGATACTTTCGGTAGTGCGCGAATAAATGTTACGAGTGAAGTGTCAAATGGCAGCTCAAAATGAAGTTCAAGGTGAAGGACAACTAATGGAGAGGCAGCTTTGTGTGATGAAGTCATCATGTGCAGTAGGTCCAAGGGATGACAACCATCGTTGGAGGCAAAGAAGAGAATATAAGGTAGGATTTGCGCATGTTTATTGTTTATATTTCGGGCGCAATCTTTATAGAATTCTGTCCAAATTATCTAAATCCAACTATCTAAATCACAATCGTAGAATGCGTGAATCAATTTTGCGAGCGTAGACACTTTCAGTAGAAATTTTCGCATTTTTACGCGACGATTTTTTTAAATAGTTTATTAAAAAACATCAGCGGTTTATAGCGTCGCTCGCTCTGCGGTTTTCTACTTTATCAATAATATGGTAAATGTTATGTTCCATTGTAGCTTTGTGAAAAATTCCATTGTAGCTAGGAGAAACTACTGAAGGTATCGAGACGAAACTTCATATTTAGAAGTTTCGTGACTAAACTTAGAGCTGAAAGAAGTTTTGTCCAAAAGGGCCCAAAGGAACTCGAGGTTTACTCTTATCATTTTTCAACGATTTTGCAAATTAGCCGCCATTTCTGTAATTTCGTCAAAATAGTTAAATAATAAGCTATAGTAGAGAAAATTTTGTATAATTTATGTCCATTCCTTTTTTTGGAAAAAAAAATAATCATAGCAAGCGGATGTCCCATGAACTTCCAAATTGCCCCCCTGAACACGGCTGTATCGTATGATAAAGTCATGTGCCTGGCCACATCAGATTTTTATTAAAATTAAAAAAAATTAGTCTTCTAGTATTAGTGTGCTATTCCATTAAGTGCAAGTATGCTTTTTAATTCCTGCTATAGCAGGAATTAGATAATATTGAATGAGAACTCTTGGTTTAATAATATAATAATTTAACTATGATTTAATACATAGTGACGTTAATAAAGGAAAGTCTAAACGGAAATATTTAGTAACATTTAGTAACATTTAGTAAAAGAAACATTGTGACAATTATAATAAATGACAGATTTAAAGTTCTTCATAAAAGTTATTTCTGCATCAAAGCGTTTAAATTGTTTAACAGAAATCCACACAGACAGACAAACATTGAATAAACCGAATTCTTTAGTAGAAGAAAATCTTTAGTAAAAGGAAATCTAAGCGGAAAGCTTTAGTAAAAGGTGAAACATTTATTCGCAAATGAAGAGAAACCAGATGATTTGTCGATCGTTAGTAACAGTCGTCCAATAAGAATTAATAAGAAAAAATTATTATTTAAATTATTTAAAAATTATTAAGACGATCCTAGCCCTGCTTATATGTCGAATCTTATGTACGATCCTCAACGTTTCCCAACCCAACATTCCACCACATTTTTTTCAAAAAAAGCACTGGATTTAGATCGTATTTCGAATAGAATATTTACTTACCTCAAGACCGATCTTTACTTCAAATAAAACCAGATTTATTTCATTCAAACGCATTTCTGCAATTAAACCCAAACAATTTCTAGATTACGGAAATCGCGGAAAACCAATTGGTGTAAAAGAATCGTTTTTTTTTTTTCAGTAAAAACTATTTCTTTTTACTTCAAATTAAATATTTCTTTCACCCCATGCAGCTCACTTTTTTAAATTTAAAAATACTTATTTGTTTCAAACATATATTCTTTCCTTGAAGGAAATATGTCCAAAGAAATACATTTATTTGATTTTACATTTCTTTTCTCTCAGTGTACGGAAGGCCTAGAAAGGTAATATTTGACAAACAATCATTGATTATCAATACGCATGTTCAGACAAAAATAGCTATTGTACGATAAAGTTAGGCATCGACATTTCAATTAATGACTATCACAGACATTATTCTTGTGTTGTCATCTTATCACTCGATAATCGACAAAAGAGGAACCTAAAGAATAAAAGCAATCACAATATTCCACAATTCAAAAAAATAAAAGATATCCACCACGTCATCTCTCCTCAAACCAAACGGTTATTCCAGGATCAACCGATAGGGTCCACTCAACTCCACGAAGGACGTTTATACCCAATAATAATAATATCTCGTAATCTGTCGCTGGAAGCGTAAATACCCAGTACGACCATCCCATTATCAGATGGTAAAATCCATTTGTATTATCGGCGGACGAATCACGAAAACACTTGGTCGTCCCGGTAACAATAAAGCGATTTCCAGGACGTCAGGTGGTTAGGATGATCCAATCAGCGACTGTTGTGAACGGACCCATGGATACCAGCACCTAGCCAACGCCGATACAGATCTGGAATGGATCGGTAATAGGAAATCTCCCGACGGACCACAGAAATGCATTTCTGTCTCTCCTACTGATATGACGACTTCACCATTAACCCGCTGTCAATCTCCGCGTCTGGGAGGGTCCGTAACCCCCGCATACAGCCACGGTTACTATCTGAGATGATACATTGAAGGCAATTCTTCAAATCTTGAAAGAACGAGACGTGGAATCAGTGAGGGCATCTAACATTTTCTAAACATCTAAACGCATGTTGCTAAATGTGAAAGGTTACAGTGTTTGTAAATTAAAACAATATCCAAGTTTCAGCATCTTAAGAAAAATTAAATTTGCCGTGTTTAACTTGGATCAAGTCGTTAAAGAGGGATGGGGGAGTGTGGGGGTTAAAGTGGGAAATTAGAGGAAAAGAAACGGGACGCGCGAGACGATATCGAGAGTTCCCGCGGGACCTGGCCGGATCGAGCTGCCCCGGAATTGATACCGGCAATATAAGTTAATAGCCGGGGACAAAATGTCCCTGATTAGGAAGTTGTTCCGGGTGGAGGCGCACGCCGCCACCACTGCCCTCGCTGTCGCCTCCACCAAAACTGGAAATATGCATTTGCTCCATTGCTTATTTTAATCCCAAACGTCTTAAATCTGTAGTAATGTTGCCAACCCTATAGAACAAATTAGTTCGTAAGACAATAAACCCTGTTAAATATGGCTGTAATTGACTACTCGCTTGGTTTGTTGATTTCTAGAACAATGAATGATTGATACAATAAAATATCTAAACACTTTTGCATTATTCAATTTTGTAAAACCACAACTAATCTGGACCCTGTCTAACGTAAGTGTAATGGGTCGGAAACCCATTATTTATTTATTAAGATATGATCAAATTAAGCGAGATATTTGTAAGAACATTCGGGAATGTCAAAGGTTTTTGCTAGGGTTGAACATCTGGTTTAGGATTTGACTGCGTGTTATAAGTTTAAAATTGAAGAGTTGTCATTGGCTAAGAAGAAATGCTTCCGGCTTCCTTTGGGGTCGAGGGATGCAAACGAACAGATCTCGCTCTTCTCATTTCAACCACCGTCATGTAAAGTACACGTTTTTGTGGAGCGTTCTTAGGCGCTTAAGTTTATCCCTGGTAAGTCTTTTCAACTCGTCTCGCATTTCATTGTAAATTAAATTATTCATATTTCTGCTAAAAGTGTGTCTGTCTAAATCAACTCCTAGGTTTAATTTAAACGTCAATATGTTCAAAGCTTCATTCATTTTTCTATGTAACCTATCAAACGGGATTGTTGATTATTATTGTTAATAAATGTTATTGTTTTGATAAGTGTTTCGTTTCATTTGAGTAGTCTTGCTTTATCAGCCCTTATTAAATGTTAAATACTTAAACGCGTCAGTTAGTAGTCAGAAAATGTGTTCACAAGGTTCAAGAAAAAGAACTCAGTTAGTTTTGCCTTCGAATAAATTGGAAGAGATTTGATGAATTAGAATTTTGACCAGTAATTAAAGCCCTTAAACCGCGCTTGGCCAAATGCTACCATGTAGGGGGTCGCGGTTGTTTCGCGCCATTTTGACCTCCTACATAAGTTTCTATGACATAATAACATAATTGTGTCATCATAAAAAACTAATAATTCATAGCCCATATAAAATAATTGTTTGTGAGTAAAAACATCAAAAGATCTCAATTTGTTAGACAAATCATACAGAAATCTACTCTTCCGCTTTCTTAAAAATTTGCATACGCGCACCGTTCTGAAACCGGTGCCAATTAGCCGCCCCAGATGTGGGGGGGGGTTGGTTGAAATTTTAGGGTTAGGAGTGTTGCCGGAGATAAAATAATGCAAAAGTGAGATTATACGGACGTGCGGTGAATACAAATCAAGGCTTGATTGATCGAGCGCTAGCTAGGTGGTGCTGGTGTCTTTGTCCACGGAAAGGGGTGCTAAACAACAACCCAACCAACCCTTCCGAGTACACATACACCGGCCGCCTCGACGCGACGCCCGCCGACAGAAGGGGTCGCCGCCCGCCAGATTGAAATAGTTTCAAACTTTAAAATGAAGCCGTTGTCCCGCTTGATAAAAACGTCCGCAATGAAAGTCCGTGATTACGAATTTGTGGCAACTAATTATCTTTTTGTTTGGTAATTTGTTGCGAATCTGGAAGAAATTAACACTTATTTGGATAGTCTCGTTTTCCAACTTTAGGCAGCAATAGCAAAAACATTTATTTGTTCCAGATTATATTTGCCTTACATAACTATACTTAAAACAACTAAGAAAACTGCAACAAAATCAGTTAACAATTTATATAAATTCAAAGAATATGCAAAAGTGTGCTGCTTACAAGCTGTAATTTAATGAAATGATAAAAAGGCACCATTCAGAAGACTCGTTCATAAGACCCTCAACATCGTGATATACACGTAAAGATCCTTCCATTCTAAAATATGCTTCAAAAGGTTTATAATGTAAGGTTTTCCTAAAACTTCAAATAGTGAATCTTCACGACTTGCCTGATTTGACTGAGTGATTTCAGACACTCTGTCCAATCACTCTGGACCATTACCTCCAAAATCCTTACCAATACAACCCTGTCGTTCGGCGTATTCAACAATCAAAGAAGCAAAAAAAAAACTCATCCAAAATAGCAGCAGTAAGCTGGGTAAATTTTTACAACTTCTTCTTTGATCACTTCCCATATTTTAATGCACAGAATGTCTAAATAAATTAACTTGATAAAATAACACAAAAAAAACTTGTTTCGTAATATTTTGAACAATCTGTTATGAGAAAGTATGCTCAGTATTCTGGTTTTAGAATTATGCAGTTTATGGCATTACGTTGTGTTGGCAATGTTGTCAATTTTTTAGGGATGTTTAGGCATTCATAAAAGACACCAAGATGTGTAAAAATTTACAAATCCAACGACAATAGGTTGTAGATTTTCTAACAAATGCTTCTTACAATAATCTTGGTCAAATACACCAACACCAAATACAAATAATCAACAATTTTCGATCTATTGTCTAGCAAACTAGCTTACACCCCTAGACCATAGCAACCACAAGCGTGGTGTGTACCCAGAATTAAAGTTTAACGAAATTATGGCGGTTAAACGTTATCCACGACCCCTGATTGCGTATTGTTGTGCCGCGAATGAACCGCAAAATCTCACGACCGCCGCTTTATAATCACTAATCAGACTCCGTTTAGTTTTCCCGGTCCTCTCTTTCTCTATCACTATCTCTCTCCCTCGTTCTCTTGTACCCCGAAGTCCCGACTAATTGACGTCTCAATCTAGCGTCCGTCAAGTTGGTAATTGTGATGATACGGTATTGAATGCCGTATTTGGCCTCCAAAGCCGTGCGATCTCTTTCTAGTTTCTATTTACCTATCCGATGACTTGCAAATGTTCGGATGATAATAGCCGAGGATCAGTAACCACTTGTTCTTCTTCTTCTACTGCTGAGAAGATGGACGGTGCTTAACGTTATTGACGTGCGCTGTGTACGGATTTTATGTATATGGACTGCGGACGTAATTGATACGTTATATGGCTTATAAAGAGGACCGATATTGATTGCTATCAAGTATTTCATTATGTCTCGAACGCTGCCGGGTGAGCTTCAGATCTTTTGATTGGACGAACTTGTAATAACGAATGTATTGAGTTTTACAATTGATAAAAAAAGAGAACTGAACTAAGTATCTATACAGACCCCATATTATTTTAGAAATAGTCTTCTTTCTTATAGTATTTTTGTTTGGAAAAGGATACATATTTTGGCCGAAGAAGTAGCAAACAATGTGCACTTTGACAAGCGTGTGTAAGAAGCTAAAAGCTATGACTTCACTAAGCCACTAAAAACTAATCAAAATTATTATTTAATATTTGATTGGCCAAATACGGGCATCTATAAACAGCCTGCAAGCGTCTGGGTATTGAACCAACTAAATTTTCTATTTCAGTGGGCGTTATTTGTTACCATTCCTCTTGCAGCTTCTGTTTTAGAATTGAGCACTAGTAATGGCATGTTGTCTTATATTACACACCAAAATCTACCCAAACGTGCTTCATTACATTTAAGTCGGGGCTTTGAGGTGGTGAGTTAATTATCATGAAGCGTAGTAAAGCAACCATTCGTTAACAATATGTCTTGTTGAAAAATCCAACTTCCTCCAAAGCATAATTTATCGACCGATGCTTTTAAATTATGTTCCAAATGATTTTAAATTATGTTCCAAAATTCATTTATATTGAAAACGATCCATATTCCCCTCAAGTATTTTCACTGTTTACTGTTAAATTTTGCAGGTGAAATTCAGCAATAATCAGTTAAGTCAGTTTTACCAGTTCTTCGGTATGAAACAGATGGATGACATTAACTGCACGGGTTTGAGTGTTTTTTCCTGACATAGTGACAAAGCCAATCATCTTAGTTCTAAAATTCTACAGGTCGAACTTCGTCCACCTGCTTCTTCGTGAAGCTTGTATGCGCAAAATGGCATCTGATGTGATTACCAAAGAACTACAGATTACCACACTTTATTCATTCAAATTTCTACCAGATCTCTGAAAATATTACGTATTATCTTGCTAATGAAATAAGTGGATAGTGAAGAGAGGCTTCCAGACTAATAAGGTAAGATTTTACGTTGTTATTTCGTTGTACACCGGGCATTTCTGCTCTCTTTGTAGCTATGCGCGCACGCTCATGCTCGAGCTATACACCGGTACAAAAAGTGCTCGGATCTCGTTAAATTTTGCATTTTGTATTAATTTCTTGGTTACATTGTCTTTGGGAAGGTCGAATTGTACCATCCGCCAAAAAACGCGGTCCCAAGAGTTGTTTTTTAAGCTGCTAGGGCAGTGTAAAAATTGCTGTTTTTGCAGTTGACAGTTTTAACCAGTCGATCGGACGTCTAGCGTTGACGTTGCTTGGAAACGGTCGATGGACATACTATATAGAAATGTTATTCGCCTCAATGAACGAAAAAGTCGCCGCTCTGGTGGGGAAAGTATTAACTAGTATCTTCGGGATAATTTTCATAGTTTATATGGTGTGGTATAGGATTTTGAGTATAATTTCGTTGGTATTTAAATCTAAAAGATGAAAAGCGTCAAAAAAGAAGCAGCAGAAGTAAGACCTATTGTTGCGTCCACAATGCAATTCGTATCACAGCGAGGGCATGCCATTTCACATGTTTCCTAAAAGGAAAAGGTTACACAGTGAGTGGCGACGTGTACTAAAAATTGGCAAAAATGTCTAAACACATTACGCTAGTGTGTTCAAAGCATTTTCTAAAAGAAGATTTGTAGACGAATAAATCAATTTGAGTGTACAGTAAAGGAATCGTATTGTTTTTAAGTTTGACTTATTGCAGATCTAACCTCAAAATGAAACGTTTTTATTAACAAATCCACATATAGTCACATTTTCCTGCTGCAAATAACTTTTCTCCTTCTTCAAGGGGTTGTCCCTGATAATATGTATACATATTTTTTCAATAAGGGTTCTGAAGATACTTGTAAAGACTCGTCAGAGTAATTAAAGTCATATAGCTGACCATAGTTAATTCAAATTTTATCCCGACCGAGGCGAATTTTAGCCCAAAGCAAGTATTTTTTTGATACTTTATTTCAGTACATATATATCGTAGTATACGGATGAACGTTGGGTATTGTACTTATGTGTATGTGTGTGTGTGTGTGTTTTAAAGCCCTATTCATACGGGACGCACGTGGTTGATTAAGGGTGAAGGGATATTTAAAGTAAGGGCTGTCGGGAGACAGCGGTGGAGGCAAAATAGATCCGATCAGCGTCTCCCGGTTAGTGTGAAATAATGCCCCGGGGATTTGGGGACGAGCGAACGGTGCGTACCCCTTGCAAGTCGCATCAGCGCCCTCTATACGGACGATAACGGCCCGCAATAAATAAAATCCGATTAATAAGGGACACGCCGACGTGAAATTAACCGTGAAATTTTTAGCGCGCTTTAAATATCTCTACGCATCCCTTGCCTTTTAAATGAGATCGCATGAATTTTTGAATAAATAAATGATCGATTTCGAAGAATTTGTGAAAAGATATTTATATTAAACATTTTTTGGCATTTCTTTTTAGTATATTTAGAAAGAAAAACATTGCAGCAACAAACATGTTTGTTGAATTAAATACAGTGGAATAACTAATGAAAATCCTTTGCATAAAATGATCATTAATGCTTGCACAAGCGCTGAATCGTGCAGGACCCTCCAGGATATGGCTGATTACCATTGCTAATATACCCGGAGTTTGTGGAGCAAAATATACAGGGTGTACAAATTTTACCATGGGGTTCTTTGATTGTGTTTCTTTCGGCTAAAAATATGAAATATATTATACGAAGGACAATATTTTTTAACACAATGTGTTCATTAAAAGCACATCCCTACTTTGTACATTAAATGTTACATAGAAAATGTTTATACCATATTTTATTTAAATTGTCCCCTAAGATTAAAATTTAAATTTTAAATAAAAATCTCTGAAAAATACACATCGATATATGAAATATCCATATTTTTAAAACTCAATGTAACGTCTGAAATTTAGTACAAGAATATTAATATAAAGACTCAATTTTGCTCTCAGAATTTATGTTTCTATGAAAGCTTACACTAATATTATTCATAATAACATGGTAATAAATCGTTCAATTCCAGAGTCGAAGATTGCTGAACAAGACATACATTAGCGCGAAAATCTATATCTGATTTTAGAACGTTGTACGCAATGTATGTTTTCTAGGGCACAAATCGTATTGCTTTTAAATGATTTGGCTATCTAAGAACAGATTTATATAACTTTGGGCTACGGCGTGTTCAAAAGCATCATTGATTTATGCCTGTGATACATACAAAATTTTATGTCATTTGCAGTTCTAGAAGACATGTTAAATAAAAAAGCTCTGGTGTACCATGGCATATATTATAGGTTGGTTACTCTGAAATTTGACAATTAAACTTTAAGCTCTTCTTGCTTTATGTCATTATCCAAGTTTTTGTGGTTAGACTCTAAGTAAAGGCTGGGCAAATCTATTGTCGTTTTCGTTAACTAAATTTGTGACTTACGTTTTACATGTCAATTCCTAAAAGGTAGAGATAAAAAAAAACATAAATTTAAGAAAAAAATTAAATTAATCCAAAGAGTATGGACCAAAACATTAGCAATGTATAAGTGAAAGACTGAATAAAGTACATTAACGAAATCATAACAAATCTGCTTGAAATTTTGAAAAGGTTACACAAAACCAAAACAATCTCCATGCAAAAATGCGTCCCCTGAAAGCGTCGCGTTGGCGTCGGCGTCGCCCTAATTTTTACGTCTCCACCCTGTACAATCGGGGAAGCGAGCACATGGCATGTATACGTACCAGGCAGCGTGGCGTATCTCATTCATACTTTTGCATAGAAAGTAGTCATTTTGTATGTAGGATAAGGCGAGAGCTACCCTAACCGGCCGTGCATAGAAAGAAGACAACAACAATACGTTAACATGCAAACGCTGTCTCGTGCTCGGCAGAAATTCAGCGAGCGGTACTGGGGACGCCACTGTAGTTACCATATATCCAGTGTTCTCAAGTCGGCCGAAGAGTCAAGTCGACCTTTCAACACGAAAATACACGCTTTAAACCACCAGAAAAACGCTAAAAAATCCTCAATTGTACGCGAGTTATTCCCCAAAGTGTCCAGAATCAAACGTATGACGGATCGCGGTCCATCGTCGATTGTCACTGGGGCGACCTCTGGTGTTAACAGTGCTGCTTATTCTAGATTACTCGAACACTATGCTGAAAAGTATCATTTCGACTGTATTTGGCGCCTGGACGTGATTAGTTGACATCTGGAAGAGCTTAAATAGCAGCAGATTCACAAGAATTGCTGATAAGTTGGATGAAGTGGTGGGGATAGCGACCACGTGGAGAGGTATATTGATGTGTACTATATATACATTCAGTTGCATGACGTAATAGATTCTGATTTTAGAGTGCTACAATTCTTAAAAATTGTATATTTAGCCATAAACCTATTTTATGATTAGCTAATATTATTAATACATATTACTAGTAACTGACAAAAATTATGGTAGGGGTAAGTGTCAGGTATTGGGATAATTTGTGAAATGTATTTCGAAAACAAAAATACAACAGAACGTCAATGAAACAATTTATTAAATACAAGAAAATATTCAGTGTCTGTATGCTCGTGGTCGATCACCTTATTTCGACCACGCATTCCTCTAGAACTACCCGTTAATTGTTCCACACTTATATGACCTCCTTCATTGTCAGATGATGGTGTTTTATTTCGATTCAATAAGATTCTTGTCTCTACCTCTAAGGTCTGTTTTCTTCTGCTGTTGCGACTCTCGACTTAACCACCGAATACGCTTTTCTCTTGCATCACACTCCTTTCTATCAGCCCCGGTTCTTTTTTCTTATGATATCGTTCTCGATCTTTTATCCGTTTTTACTCTAAATCAGCTTTAGACATTTTCGTCCGAAATTTTCTTTAATCTTGCTATTTTGCAGTTTTTTGTGCGCAGTTCTCTCTTTTTTTCACTATTATCATTTTTAGTTTTAAGCTGCTGTAGAAACATTTAACAGAAAACCATACAAAAATGAAAATCAGTAATTTCGGTAATGATTACGTAATGTGGAATGTGGAAGCATTACCGAAATGACCATTACTGAAATGACAATCTCTATAAAAGTGAACGACACCACCTTCTCATATGATATTACTTGAGAATAAAAGTAATGCTTTATTCAGGCTTATATGGCCTGTTTTGTCACCATATTCGTTTTTCTTCATTAAACGTTTTTCTTCACGCACAAGAACACGTAGCAAAGAACCTGATCGACAAGTGGTTATTTCAAAACTTGAGGTGTGAGTGCAGACAGTTATACCTGGGCGACAGCGCCAGAGGTCTGCTCTGAGAAACAACGATGACCGTAATTCGGTAATGATAACCCAGCGTGGGCATTTCATTAAACAAAACGCACGAACTTGAAAACCCATTGACCATCATTTAACCCCATCATCATCGTGAGCGGTTCCAAATTACATGCTCGACTCCACAGACCCTGGAGCGCATGCAGTTAATGTCATCTTGGTCGAGATATTTGAAATTCTTTACGATACAGTCATTATATCAGGTGGAGGATTTTTTATTTTTATTTTCTACGTTCCCTAGATGATAAATATTGCTTTTTTAACGATCAATGAGTCACATACTCCCCGATTTCAACAGCATCCTAACCTCGCTTAAATTTTTGAACTCAAAGTGACAGCTGTCAACCACATCATCGCGGTTTCGGAGTCATCTAGCTCGGAGCTAACTCGGTATCTCCCCCTCTTAGGCCTGGGGGTGAAACCCCGTAAGGTTGCGTCCCCCGCACCGCGACCCCCTCTAAGCCTAGTCATCACGAGACCGCGATGACTGATTGACTAATTGTGTTCGTTGTGGCGCCTCGGGCACGCGGAATTATTAATTGCGTACGTAAAACCGTTGAATGGATGGCGAATTGTCATTTCGTCGACTCGGTGTTGGTACGTAGGCACCTTCTGGTCGATTTTCGGGTCTTACGGGTGGGCGGGACTCGATGGAAACGATGGTAACTTTGTTTGAGGTAATAATGGGGTTGGTTGGGGATTGTGGAGATGGTTTGAGATGTAGGGACGGTGGGCTTTTTTGTCTGTGGTCAGATGGAGCTATTAGGGGTTTTGCTGCTGTTGAATATAGAAAATTATATGTCATTTTGGAAGGGTTCTTGGGTAGAGATGGTTGGGTAATGTTGGGTATTATTAGATTAGGCGAATACTGGGTTAAGTATATTTTTATCCGTTATGGTTAATAAGAGCATTTTTTAAATAATCTAACTTGAATTGGCCAAGAGATGAAAAGAATGCACCCTTTTGATGAGCTTTATTGTCTTAATGAGCTATAATGAAGACAAACAAATTAATCAAACATCAGAAAGTAGTAGACATTTCATCAAATGATCTTTATATCATTCAAGAAACTCTTACTGTATGCCACACATCACTTTTCTATGTATTTCACCACCCTATATTCCACTAACAAGCACAGCAACCACACCTTATCATCCAAACAAATACCTACCGAATTCGCTTTATACCTCCATCAACTATCATCCAGCAAGACCATATAACTTCCCAATAGGTAACGAGAGCAAGCGAGACGAGTAGAGCAAGTACTAGACCCGGTTGTCTTCGGAGAGCTTATACAGCGAAATAATGTCTCCAGTTTTGGCAGCGGCGAAGTGGTGCAGACTGTACTGGGGGGCTGCGGCAATCAATACAAGGTGAAGACGGTAGTTGAATGCTAAACACCCGACCGACGCCGCGGCGGTCTGTGGCCTCGACGAACCGGACAGGGGGTTGCTCAGGCCAACCAGCCATACCCAGACTCCACGATTACCTCCTGAAAGTCCCGGCGAAAGGATGCCGTCTCGCATTGCTCGACGCTGTATTGCCTTGTACTACCACCAGAGACACGGCTTAGAAATTTCGATTGGTTTCTCGTGGTCAATACGTTCGCCAGTACAATTTACAAGGGCTAGGGGAGGGAAAATTGTAAATTTTCTTACATGTGTTTAACCCGAGCATAAGTTAGTTTAAAGGGGAGTAATTAAAATGACTCTTAGCTGTAAGATTTAAGAATAAGAATGGTTTTAATATGAAGAGAAGCGATATCAATTTTTCGTCGTTTTTTTAAATTTTTTTAAATATTTTTGTTTTCGAAATACATTACACAAATTATCCCAATACCTGACAGTTGTGTGTGACTTATGTAACATATAGTTAACTCCTAATGATCGCAACCCATAGGCCTAACAACTCCTTCCATCAACCGTCTTGATTCAACAGTTTCGCAAATTCTAGAGTTGTCAACCCGCCGAAGTATGATTCTGGGGGAGGGGTGGGATTATTAATACAAGGGCGGCAGGGCTAATTGGAACCGGGTTAATCAAGTTCCAGGGCGTTTCCTAGAAATTTGATTGTTTCGATTACTATGGCGAAATGTCCTGCTAACGCTGTCTAGCGCCGTTCGCTCGTACTAAACTTAGGCCGCCGCCCGAAGGGTTGTCTTAGACCCTTCCTTGGTACGTTGTCTTTCCCTCGAACCGCAGGACAATCTGCCTATTAAGACTTACATTGCCCACTAACAACTGTCATAAAACGGGGTTGAATCTGTGATAAGGTTATGTTTATGGTTGAGTCTATGGTCTAATAGGTTCAAAATAGTTTGGTTATGAGGTTTGATGTTGTAGAATTGTAGATTAATATTACTGTTGACAGAATTTGTCATGATAACACAAGGGTCCTACAACCAGAACAATGATCACATATTTTTGTTGACCTAACATCACTTTTCATAGATCAAGTCCAAAGTGTTGTGTTGTGGTTTAACAGATTGTTCAAAATATTACGAATCAACAAGTTTTTTTGTGTTATTTCATCAAGGTAACTTATACAGACATTCTGTTCATTAAAATATGGGAAGTGATCAAAGAAGATATTGAAGATGTAAAAATTCACCAAATAAGCTTTGTTATATGTGCGGTTGTTATGTAGAACCATCTTCTCCCAAGTGCGCCATCCACTTCATCATCTTCGATTTTTGACACAGAAGAAATTTGGCCTGTTTGAAGAAACTTTCCTGCTTTGACAGAGTGTCTAAAATCACTCTGTCAACTCAGGCAAGTTGTGAAAATTCACTATTTGAAGTTTTAGGAACACCTCACCTTATAAATCAGTGCAAACTGAATGATTTGGTTAAAGACTTAGGTTTATCAAAAGAAAAAAAACGAGTTATTGGGTTTTAGGCTACAGGAATGGAATCTCTTCGCACGAGGTGTGACAGTATCTTAATTTACAAAGCGTAACGAGCCTTTTAAAACATATTTTAAAATGGAAGGATCTTTACGTGTATGTCACGATGTTGAGGGTCTTATGAACGAGTTTGATATACCCCACAATCCTTCTGAATGGTATCTTTTTACCAAGAACTAACTTCAGTGACCTATTAATTTCATTCAACAATTATGATCACCAATATCGTATATTTAAAAAATCTAGAGCAAGGAAACGTTTCTTCAAACACGGCACAAAAATCGACCGCATCCCCATCAACCGGCATATAAAATCTTCTCGTCTCGCAATAAAAAAAAATCGACGGTACTCGCGTATCGTAAAACGCGAAGTCAGTATGCCGTATTTTCCTGCACACCCCCGCTCTCCGAATAAAGCGGAGGCGGGCTCGCGAGGGGTTGACAATACGCACTTAAGTGAGCCGGTTGCCCGCGGGCATCATTTACATGACAAGGGACCGAGCACAAATGCCAAATTCGACGCGAAACATCCAATAAGGGACGGAAAAGTCCCGTACACCGCCATTAGCGGTGGGGTCCTCGCGCTGCCTGTCATTATTGGTGCGGACAAGCGCGAATTTTTATATTAAATTCGTTTTACTCGAAATTGCGTGTCGGTCGGTCCGTCCCCATGCACCGAGGGTCGAAGGTATACCGTGCCAATCAGTTGCCTTGTTCCTCGTGTATCGATTAATTAGGGGTTGTTACGTAGGGGGACGGTTGATCAAATTGGCGTTACGTAAAACTGATTAGGCCTGAAAGAATGCCTATTGTTTATCGAGATGTGTTTGTTTGGTTTAGGGTAATTCAAGAATTGAGTTACTTTAGTCAAGTTTGAAGTTGTTTTGGTTCTATATTTACAGTTTTCTAAGACAAATCTAAAGATATACTTTTGCTGAACATTAGTATTTAAGTGTCAATTTCTATTCGCCTGTAGAGGGCGCTAACATCGGCGCATGAGTCGGGATAAAATTTAAATTAACTATGGTCAGCAATACGACTTTAATTACTCTGACGAGTTTTACAAGTATTTTCGGAACCCTTATTGAAAAAATATGTATACATATTATCAGGGACAACCCCTTGAACAAGGGGTCAAGGGGAGTATATTGATTTGTTAACAAAAACTTTTCATTTTGAGGATAGATCCGCAATAAGTCAAACTTAAAAACAATATGATTCCTTTACTGTATACTCAAGTTGATTTATTCGTGTACAAATCTTCTTTTAGAAAATGCTTTGAACACACTAGCATATGTCTTTAGACATTTTTGCCAATTTTTAGTACACGTCGCCACTCACGTGTAACCTTTTCCCTTTAGGAAACATGTGAGATGGCAAGCCCTCGCTGTGATATGAATTGCATTGCGGAACGCAACAATAAGTCTTACTTCTGCTGTTTTTTTTGTCGTTTTTCTTCTTTTAGATTTAAATACCGGCGAAATTATACTCAAAGTCCTATGCCACACCATATAAATTATGAAAATTATCCCGAAGACACTAGTTAATACTTTAATACAAAAAATAATACAAAAAACCACCTGGCATCGGAGGACAAAACGTACAAAACAAAATCGGCCTTTGAAATTAATCGGACAAGGTGCGTACGAGTGTAATTCGTCGGCGTCCCGCCAGGCGTCGCTGCAGTAATCGGCTAAAAAATCGAAAACCTAAACCGATAAAGCAAGTGTTCCGCAACAGCTGGCTCATTCTGATCCAATAAGAGGACCATGGCGAAAAGCCCATTCTGACGTCAGGGCTGACAACCCGCGGTTCAAATTAGCCATATCGGTGGATGGGGAGAGAGTCACCCTAGCGTCCCGTGGTGAGCCTCAGGGCACATGACACCTCGTCTATTAACTGTTTTATTGTAACATTTCAATCCCCCTTCCGCATATAAGGGAGACCTCTCTCTGACCGAAGCGATATATTTTTTGGTAACGACGGCTCGGAGGAGGAGAATTATTATTATATTGTTGCGAGTTTCCTACTATTGCGGAAATTCTAGGGACATGCTGGAAACGTTGGAGTAATGAGCATGGTTCGCACGCTGATTCGCGAGGTTATTAGGGGTGATTACGCACCCCCTCGGGGTACTACTACCAGCATACCCGGTCGCCTGTTTTTATTGGAAATCTTTTATTGTCATTGTTCGTAATTTATTGCTTGTTTTGTCCGTTGACGCGAGTGCGTGACGCAGCAAGGATGTATTAAGGATGCTGATTTAATATTATGACTGTATTATGGGCCTGAAAGTTGTAATAAGGGATAAATGTGCAAGATTATACACCAAAAGCTTTAGTAACTGTTATTATTATTTAAACTGCTAAGGTCCGGTATTATAAAGATCTGGTGTAGCAGTGAAATTACTCGATCATTAAATTACGCCTTGTTATTATATGTATATCAGTACAGCATGAAAACTTAGCGTTGAATTAGAAAGAACATTTTATAGTGGGTATGCTATAATCATAGTGGGTATGCTATAATCATAGAAAGGTGTTAAATTCGACGCATTATCAAAATATCTTGTAGATGAAATCATTTGTTGTACGTAATCAAAACCAGAATCAAAAGTGATACGTATCCCGGTCAGAAATCGATGAGGGATGACGACATCCACAGACTGCCATTGTTTAATCTATTTGATATGCCGCTCGTCGTGCTTCATCAGTATTCCTTCTGATATCCGACCATGACCCAAATGCTCGCCCCAAATTCGGCTTTATAGTTCCGCCCAACACTAGATTTAACAAAAAAAATACCTAAATAAAAACCAATAGCAATAGCAATAAAACTAAATTTACGATATTTAATGATATTTGATTATTATCTATTTCGTTGTTAGGGGGTTGTCTTGTTGACGTTACCCAGGAAAAAGTTCATTCACTTTCCACACTATTGAATAATTCATATATCGATCCACCTAAGTCTGACCTTTCTGCTTTTGCCATATTAGGTCCCCGTTTTATTTTTTTCGGGGGTGAAACTCTGAAGAGAGAGGGGGGAATGCGTCCCCCCAAGGTCACGCCCGTGCGTATCGCGCGTACCGCCGTAGCTACGCGTCCATTAGCGGATTTTAAAGGGGTGGAACGAGGCTACAGTCGTCGAATAACGATCGCGTCGTCGGGGGTGGTTTTTGGGGGCGACGCGCGCGCCACTGCTTTCAGGTGACGGTGGCGCCATCTCAGGTGGTCGCTCCCCACCCTACGGGCAGGCGCAAAGCCGTCTTTGCATCATCGGCGCTCATCCTTGGGCGCGCGATACCGTCGAGTTTTGGTGGTGCATCTGGCCCATCTGCCTTGCAAATGAGCTGCTTATTTATGGGATTTATGAACTTCAAACTTTGGTTTCGCTTCTGGCCAGGTTTCGTTGCGGTTTTCGAGGACGTCGGCTTTTGTTTTACGCATCGGCGAGCGGCCCTCGCTGCTGTTGGACGGTGGATACGGAAAATTGAAAATTATCAAAATGGGGTTTTAGGGAGAGAGGATTGGGATTGTGGATGAGTTGGATTAGTTCGGGGGTTTGTTTTAAGGTTCTGCGGATTTTTTTGGATGGTGGTTTTAGGGGCATTAAGAGCGTAGCCGCCATTTTGCGTTGTAGTTAAGTATTTTATGTACCCATAACTCACTCGTTTCTAGTAAATTCTTTTTATAGTCTTATAAATTTTCCTTCGTCATTATATTTTTCATCATTTTAGTTTCATTTATTTCATAGCGTTATCACATAAAATTGATATTATAGGTTCTCTAAATCGGATAAATCCCTAAGAAAACGCATGTAACCTTTGCCACTTCCGGTTGTCAGATTATGACCAAAAATAATCCAGTTCGTCCCCTGGCAATTCTAAATAAATATACCAAATTTCAGCCCCATGTGTCAGGGGACATGTACCTACTAGAAAGTAAAAAAGATGTAAAATTTGCTCAATGATTCATAAAACAATCACCAATGATAAGAAGAAATCATAACCAGGTTAAAACTTTGCTCATTCCACTCGACTCCGTTTCCCACTAAGTAAATTCTCATCAGATATGCCCGTGTACAAATAGTCTAGCGTCGCTACATCCCCCGTATCGTTTTAATTATCGTGTAAAGTCGAAAGTCTTATGTATTGCGGTATATCCGGCTGCTGCTGGCTGCCTCTTCGCTCCACGGTTTCGCCGCCGCTCGGTAACTGAAGTTCCGGACTACGTACCGACTCCGGTATCGATTCGCCGGCGCATCTAATTAAAAGTCCGGGCACGTACAGCCCTCAACTCCGGTGACACTGTTTCGCCCGAGAGAGAGATTCTACAGTCCAAGCAGCCACCCCTCAAAGCACGGACTACCGACTATACCAGAGAAAAGACCGTATAGTCTCTACGAAAGACGTTTTCGTATATATGTACGACACCAGCAGCAGTGGACGCTGTTTTTCCCTGCTGTACCCTGAAAATTAGATTCTGTTAATCCATATATTGTGTAGAGGTAATGGTTGTTTTGGGGAGGAACTTTGGTATTATTGTCTATGGTAATATACGGTGTCTTCGGTAACACAAGGGGACAAATTTCCAGCTTTCTAATACAACTAAAAAAATTATTTGTTCCAGATTATATTTGCCTTACATAACTAGAAACTGCAATTCAGAAGGAGCAATCAGACTCGTTCATAAGACCCTCAACATCGTGACATGCACGTAAAGATCCTTCCATATTAAAATATGCTTTAAAATGCTCGTTACGCTTTATAAATGAAGACACTGTCACACCTCGTGCGAAAAGATTCCATTCCTGTAGTCTAGAACCCAATAACTCGGCTTTTTCTTTTGATAAACCTAAGTCTTTAACCAAATCATTCAGTTCACACTGGTTTATAAGGTGAGGTGTTGCTAAAACTTCAAATGGTGAATCTTCACGAT
This sequence comes from Aphodius granarius, assembly GCA_963971325.1. Taxonomy (NCBI): domain Eukaryota; kingdom Metazoa; phylum Arthropoda; class Insecta; order Coleoptera; family Scarabaeidae; genus Aphodius; species Aphodius granarius. The sequence goes on from OZ020225.1 coordinate 3,827,983, forward strand.
TTGCCTGATTTGACAGAGTGATTTCAGACACTCTGTCAAATCAGGCATGTTCTTCAAACAGGCTAAATTTCTTCTATGTTAAAAATCGAAGATGATGAAGTGGATGGCGCATTTGGGAGAGGATGGTTCTCTCCATGGGGGTCGCGATGCTGATGGCATATTTGGATATTTTATTTTATACTTATCCTCCTTCGAATATCCGGAGACGCTTATCGTGCAAAAATAGCAATCATCTACATGATTTGAAGGCTCTCGCCACAACATGGGAACTGCAAACGGCATTTTCTTTTGCTTCCCTTTCAACCACTTTAAAAGTCCGATCTAACAGGAAATACAGCATATATTAGCTGTCCATGGCTTTTCCAGATCTCCAATTCTAAATCCAAAATATTAGGAGTAAGCTGCTTTTACCTCTTCCGTAAGTTTATTCAGATGTGGCACTACATAACAACCGCACATGTAACAAAACTTATTTGGTAAATTTTTGCAACATCTTCTTCGATCACTTCCCATATTTCAATGCACAGAATGTCTGTATAACATAACTTGATAAAATAACAGAAAAAAACTTGTTGATTCGTAATATTTTGAACAATCTGTTATGAGAACGTATCCACAGAAGGCTAATCCAAGTATTGTATATATCTATCGCTAGGTTCCACATCTGCGTGTTTACCTACGTTGCGGAGGTGCATACAACGCATACAATGTCCTGTATGTCGCGCATGTATGCATACGCGGCCGGTGGTCGACCGTAAAGCAAACAGACCGGATACTCTGTTTGCACACTTGTCAAAGTGAAACTGTTGGTTTTCTTAATTGGCACTTTAAGTGGCACTATTTGCCGTCATCCGTAGCACTGCTAGCTACACTGTCCATTACAAGCGAGGCCTATTTGTCCATCGATTTTGGAAATTTCTGTTTGCCAACGCGGTCGCTTCCACCATTAATATACACCGCAATCACGAATTTTCATTGAAACTGTCAACTAGGCAGGAAACTAGTATAGGTATTGTTGATGTGCAATACAAGAAGTAAAACACAAATAAATGGATTCCTACATTAACAAGTATCATTCTGTGCACAGAGAGAACTCTATTCTTGGATATCAAGAAAAGTTATTCTTGCGTATATAATGTAACATGAAGAGGATTTTTTTTCTATCCAAATAATATTTTGTTCTAATAGGAATTTCAATATAGTTGTTTCAACGGTAGTGTAGGTACCCTTAGATAGTTGCGACTCTTTCATAGTTAATTTTCGGTTGAAGTGTTCGAGCACCCTCTATTGCGTTAACAGGGTGAAGCGGGTTCATGAGTTGAAGTGAGCCCCGCGGCAAACTATACCTGTTGTGCCATTAAGGATGCATTATGTCGGGGCGTCGGCCATTGTGCTCTCATGTTTGGACCAGTTCAACTGAGTCGTAAAGAGTTAAGCGTCAATTAGCCCTTATTTCTCCCGATTGTCCCCGTCTCTTTCAGATGCAAATCGAAACCGCTTCACGCACAGGAAAAAAAACGGCCTACAATTTGTCACCAATAACCAGCGCCGCCAGCATCTATCGAATATATTTTCATATATTATCCCGGATGGTGCTTGAAAGTGACTTAATAGAGTTTTTCTAGCTGAATTACTTTTGTTAATGGTGGTGTGTCTGTTTAATAAGGCATACAACATAACATTTAATAATTTAAATGCGATTTAAAAGAAACATAATAAGTCTTTACACAAAAACCTTAAGGAAAAATAATGTAGAACAGAAGACGTAAAAAGCAAAACTGTTTACAGAAAGGAAATTTAGTAAATGGCTTCGTGGAAAATGGCAAGTCACGTATAGAAGCCGGAGAGAGAGTGGGGTCGAAGAAATGGCAAAAGTCGAATGATTTGTTGGCATCTAAATAACTCGGTATTCTATTTCGGCATGGTTTATTTCCCTTAGTGGTCCATTCCTAGCCGTCCGACTCGGAACTCTGCCCATAAATCAACAGGAGACAGCATACGTTACGATGCCCTTTTCCTCCCTAAGAATGCAAAAAGAGCTAAACCCGAAGGAACGAAAATTGAAATAACTTTCAGTTTGAGTAAGTCCATGATTACGTGATAGATTCTTAAGGATCTCGGTTGAGTTGACTTTAGTAAACAACCTTTTTTCTTACAATCAATCCACAAACTTTACAACAATTCCTGTACGAATTTATCAGCTAAATATAGTAAATATAGCTTCACAGTAGTATTTGGTCATTTCCCTTTTTCGATACTACTTTTCTTCGTTTCTTTGAACAAACATCGCCCAGAAATAACCATGTCTGAAACATTTCCTGTCCTACGTACGTCAATAAAATTTCTTCCAAATATCCCCAAAATAGGGTTGATGTTATCCGCGTTTCGAACAGGACGGTCACGCGTTTTAAGCTCTGCAGGATCGAATTAAGAGATGCAATCGGCCTAATCCTTTTGCGAGGCGTAAAAGTGTGAAAAAGCGACACAAGGCCGCAAGAGGAAGGCGCGAACGCGTGCATGCGGACAAAACGCAGTCGCCAGCGGTGCTAGTCCGAAAATACTCGTTCCCTACCATCGCTCGCTCACGCCAGGGTTGTTATGTTTAAATTGTTTTAAAACATAGTTTTATAACATGTATTTTAAACATATTTTGTGGACATTGTTTTGTTCACATTAATTTATGAAAGAGATGCACTGAGTCTAATGCTATGGTCACATTAGGTTGTTTTACTAGCGTGCTATTTGCTACTGGCTGCTAACAACATAGTGTGACTACTCAACAGAGCTGTTTTATCAGTTGGTGAGTGAGTTTAGCAGCAGCCAGCCCACCAGCGCTTGTTTAGCTTTTACAGCAACCAGCATGTATGTTAACTCAGGAAATTATGTATTTTTGAAATGCGTTTTATAAATATTATGATAGGTAATATAATTCTCCCAATATATAAAGAGAGCTTTAAGCGATACAGTTGTTAAAATACTGATCACATAATGAATAGTCGCCGGCCGAAAGTTTGAACTGAGACTTGTTGGTAGTAGCCACCAGCGGCAGCAGTACTTTTGCTGGTAAACAGAGTAATGTGACCACAAAATAGCCGCTAGTTGCTGTCGCTGCTAGTTGCTGTTGCTACTAACAGCACCAGCAACTAGCGGCTAATAAACCAGCCAAGTGTGACCTTGGCATAAGCGTGTGCGTTCTATGACCGGGCTTTTTGAGACTTATCCTCCACGAGAGCCCGGAAAAAAGCGAACGGGCGACGGGGGCGCGGATATTGAACGTGGCCATATGCCGCGGGCACGTCCGCATCGTCCTACCGAAACTAAAAACCGGTCGCACCCCGATAATCCTCTTACGCTCGGCTTTTGTCACCGCTCCGCGCGGTTTTTATATCAATATAACCTTATCTGATCCCGTCCATCTGCCCGCGACACTCACGCCTCACGGGCAACACAGAGGGCGCTTTTTGGTTACTCTACCAGTGGACCATTTCATTTTAACAAGCCATTGTGTCTATTAAGCTGTATACAAGTTTTTACAAAAATCTAGTGTGAAAAGTTGGGTGGAGACTTTCCGAATACCTCGTTGACACATGATTTTGACACATAATCTATGATTTTAGATTTTCTTGCTTACAATTTCAAAAGTGACGCGTCCGCCCTATGATACTGCGCTATAGGAACTTTTCTTGACATCTAGAGCTAGAGTGGTTTTAAACTAAGAAGATTACCGTGACATATGCAACCAGTTATACCCAGTGTATGGTTTGTAATTGACCGGTGTATATTTGGTTGCATTACAACTGTGATCTTCTTAGTTTGAAACATAGTTTGAAACTTGCACTATTCTTTAGATCACCCTAAGTAAATTTAATAAAGTTTATATCTCGATTAACGGCACAAAACCCTATTTAAACCGGAAATTTACTTTTTATTACTTCTTTGATAGAAAAACATCACCCATCAAACCATAAAGCCCTCCAATAAACAAATCCACCCGGAGATAGAGCGATAAGCAGACGGTTGGTCGACGAGAAGTGTCAAAAGGCATTTCAAAAGGGTTGCTAATAGGTCGTTACGGTTCCAGATGGGGCGAAGGGCGTTTGAAATTTTCAATGGGATTTGAAAATAGTGTCGCCTTTCCACCCCGTGGCCGACTCGGCGGTGAAGGGGGGGTGTTGGACGCGGGGTTTGCCGCGATACTCTAACGGCGCCCGGGGACCGCGGCCAGATCAAAGGGACGCCGACGCCCCGAAGGCGTCGGACCGGAATTGAGGAGACGAGGCGCCGCTCTTTGAGAGGGACGTCCCTCAGGCAACGCCGCGCGTGAATTTCTGATGTTTAAATTATGGCGCATTTGGATTTAATGCGGGCGACAAACCGTGACGCCATCTATCGCTTAATTATGGCGACGCCCGTGGGATTTTCTATCTTTCCGACGAGGGAATGCTGACGTGTCAAGATAAAATAGCGGAGAATTAAAAAAAGTGGATGAGTTATGCACGTTGGTGTGGAATGTTTTTATTAAACATGTGGAATATTGTATTTTCAACATTTCAACCTAGCTATATTGTGGTCACATTACGCTGTTTACCAGCAAAACTGCTGTTACTCGTAGGTGACCACCCCACACTTTGCATTCCAATCAACGTTGCAGCATAACTTTTCGGCCGGCGATTATTCATTATGTGATCAGTATTTTAACAACTGTATCGCTTAAAGCTCTCTCGCATAATACCTCGCATAATATTTATAAAACACATTTCAAAAATACATAATTTTCTGAGTTAACATTCATGCTGGTTGCTGTAAAAGTTCAACAAGCGTTGGTGGGCTGGCTGCTGCTAAACTCACTCACCAACTGATAAAACAGCTCTGTTGAGTGGTCACACTATGTTGTTAGCAGCCAGTAGCAAATAGCACGCTAGTAAAACAACCTAATGTGACCATAGAATTAGACTCAGTGCATCTCTTTCATAAATTAATGTGAACAAAACAATGTCCACAAAATATGTTTAAAATACATGTTATAGAACAATGTTTTAAAACAATTTAAACATAACAACCCTGGCGTGAGCGAGCGATGGTAGGGAACGAGCACTTTCGGACTAGCACCGCTGGCGACTGCGTTTTGTCCGCATGCACGCGTTCGCGCCTTCCTCTTGCGGCCTTGTGTCGCTTTTTCACACTTTTACGCCTCGCAAAAGGATCAGGCCGATTGCATCTCTTAATTCGATCCTGCAGAGCTTTTAGAGCAACCAGCATGAATGTTAATGCTGGTTGCTGTAAAAGTTAAACAAGCGCTGGTGGGCTGGCTGCTGCTAAACTCACTCGCCAACTGGTAAAACAGCGCTGCTGAGTGATCACACTATGCTGTTGGCAGCCAGTAGCAAATAGCACATTGTCAAAATACCAGCTCTAAAGTTTATAGTTCTTTTTTTCCCATCCAAATTCCAAAGTCAAATCATCCAATATTTTCTTCTCCACATATCATCATCCTCATTCCTACCCTGCTTGTGCTCCTTACGGCTTTAGGCCGTCAGAAGTTGTGCGGTGTACGTGATATGCAGTAGACCGTGCGTAATATGCCACCGAACGCGTTTCGTGCGAAGGGCTAGCGACGTCGGCGTCTGTGCGTTCCGCGAGTCTTGTGATGCTGGACGCGTAGTAACCGGGCGCGCCGCCGCCATGCTGATTTGCATGCGACGCCATGCCAGGCGCGCGCGGGGGCGGCGTCCTCCACAACTGGAGGGAAAGTAATCGATATGTTATAGCCCGCGAGGAATCAAGTTTTGCCTAGAGCTTTACGCCGCATCGGACGCCAGCCGCGACGCGTCGTATCAATCTATTTATTATTTCGTCGTAACGCGATGTATAACCGATAAATTGTCGATCGAGTTTACCGATTAATGTGTATGGTTTGTTTGGATTTGAATATTTGATATGAAAATATTAACTTATATAGACAATACTGAGACAATTTGAGTAATTTTTATAATGTTTCTACTGTAATGTTCTTTCTTGTTTGTAAAACTTAAACGTAAAAAAAATGAAGAAGATTTGTTCTTCACAGCTCTCAACTTAGTTAACATCTTTTCCTCAATAAACAAAGCTTTACGTTAAAAAATCATCAGAAGAGAGATATTTAACAAAAATAAAATACATGAAATTTTCTAAATTGTATATCATAATAATATTGTCGCTCAAATGCATGGTTTATGCAATACGGCGGCGGCGTTTGAAAATGCACTGCCATTTACACAGTATATCTCTAACTATACTAATTGCGTTTTTGTACCTCTTCGGGTGAAGGCGAACCTCGAGAAAATGTCACGTAACGTCTAGAAATTCCGACAAGCGGATCGATGAACGTCAAAAATTTACATTTTTTATCCGTTCCTGCCGACCTTATAAAAGCCGCTCGCTCTCATGTCTTACGATAAGATCCCTCTAAATACCCTTCGCAAAGAGTTTTGAGCAAAAAAACGGCCTTAAAAACAATTTTCGATCCAAAAAATCGATTTTTGTCGACCCGTGTTTTGCTGCTATTACCACAGTAACGTCAAACCCGAAACGCCCCCTGCCGGACATTCGTAACAACAGTAACAGATAGCAGATAACCTAAAATGTATCCTAAAATGTCCATATTGCGAATGTGGACAGGTGGGAAACCTTAACCACATATTTCTAGAATGCCCAATAACTAAAATCGAAAATTTTGACATATACACAGAGCTAGTGAACTGTACTAACAGTGGAGCTAACAATAGTTGCTATGTTTGTTTATAATGACACATAATCTGTGAATTTCTCGACAACGACGTTAAATACAAAAAGACATTAAAAGTCTTGAAACATAAAGATTGTTTTCCTATCCTATCCATTGAAGTTTTTGAGGGAAGTTACCAAAACAATACATAAAATGCCAGAATTCGAACTATAGAATTCCTATTAAAAGCAATCGCTTTAACATTGATTTAAACATGTTTTAAAACATGTGTTTCAAACATATTTTGTTTTAAATCAGATTAGTTAATTAAAAATTTATAAAGCACACATTAGTGCGAATTTACCACATGAACACAACAGATGTAAAAATCAGTATTTGGTGATTCTAATGCTTGTTATACATCTGATTAGAAGATGAAAATAACTAGTTTTTTTTTACCCTATTTGAATATTACTGATAGATTTTAATAGTAAATATTCCCGATTATCAAATTTGTTATTTAATTTTGACCAAACTGATATCTGTTTACCCTCCAGTGACTTTAAATATATATAGCCTATATAGGTATACTAATTTACTGTATATCTGTATAAGATAGTCATGGCATTCCATTTAATAATGTCTGGCGACTTAAGAACCATAGTAATAATTGTTAGAAAATCTTTAAAACTGAAATAAATCAATGAACGGAAAACACCAGGTATAAACAATTCTGATCAAAGTCAGTATATTTTTGTTTGATAATTTGAATATATAATAAAAACTATGCCATTAAATTTAAGGTAACACAGTTGTAGTCTACTACTTCCAATCTCTATGTAATGGGTCGGAAACCCATTATTTATTTATTAAGATATGATCAAATTAAGCGAGATATTTGTAAGAACATTCGGGAATGTCAAAGGTTTTTGCTAGGGTTGAACATCTGGTTTAGGATTTGACCGCGTGTTATAAGTTTAAAATTGAAGAGTTGTCATTGGCTAAGAAGAAATGCTTCCGGCTTCCTTTGGGGTCGAGGGATGCAAACGAACAGATCTCGCTTCTTCTCATTTCAACCACCGTCATGTAAAGTACACGTTTTTGTGGAGCGTTCTTAGGCGCTTAAGTTTATCCCTGGTAGGTCTTTTCAACTCGTCTCGCATTTCATTGTAAATTAAATTATTCATATTTCTGCTAAAAGTGTGTCTGTCTAAATCAACTCCTAGGTTTAATTTAAACGTCAATATGTTCAAAGCTTCATTCATTTTTCTATGTAACCTATCAAACGGGATTGTTGATTATTATTGTTAATAGATGTTATTGTTTTGATAAGTGTTTCGTTTCATTTGAGTAGTCTTGCTTTATCAGCCCTTATTAAATGTTAAATACTTAAACCCGTCAGTTAGTAGTCAGAAAATGTGTTTACAAGGTTCAAGAAAAAGAACCCAGTTAGTTTTGCCTTCGAATAAATTGGAAGAGATTTGATGAATTAGAATTTTGACCAGTAATTAAAGCCCTTAAACCGCGCTTGGCCAAATGCTACCAAGTTAGGGAGTCGCGGTTGTTCCCGCCATTTTGAGCTCCTACATCTACATGCAGAAGTACCCTACATAATTCATTTTTGTGGTATTTTGATGAAAAATGTCAAAAAGATTAATCACAAATCTCATCCCATCACAGTACCAGTACCGACTACCATTCGTTTATAACCCAAGAAAAGAATACATCAATCATTTTCTTAACTTTTGTCGAAAAAATACCTATTAATGAAGATATTTAAATATTCAACACGTTGCTTATTGCCATTGTCAAGTAGGGCAATTTCTACCAAAGATATTTCCGTCAAATAAATCTATGGTAACTTTTTTTTAAACAGAACATAAACCCAGACAAAATAAAATATGAAAACATAAATATCCGAAAAAAAATAGCGACAAAAAAAACCTGGCTAATAACGACCAATTTTCGGAAATCAAAGCGGGCCCGCCAAAACACCAATTTCAAATTCAGCCGTCGATTATAACAGTAATGTAAAAGTTAACGCAATTAAGCCAAACGTCCATTTTGATATAGACCTTACTGTCCACACACACCACACACACACACACTCTGGCCGTTATAGCTTTGGTCGGCAGAATCAATTTCATCGCAGTTCCCAGCTTCGTGCATGTATTTATCAAATTTGAGTGTACGGCCCGGGAATGGACCGTGCATTACAGCGAGATTAAAGTACTCAGCGGGATACAATCTCTCTCTCTCTCGCTCACACACGCGCGCATACACACACATGGGGCGAGACAACTTTAATTACAAAGTGCGCGTTTGTCCGTGTGTGAGTGTGTGGCGGTGAGGAGAGTTGTGTAGAACCCAGCACGCATCAAAGCGTACTGGGATAACGTGTCAAATGACATTAGCAAGAGTATTACCGTCAACGCGGTCGAACTTTGACGATGAGAGGATATGGTGGTCCTTTGAGTATCCGGAAACGCTCACGCATCCACTTCAAGCTGAAACTATACACACCCTAGTTGCTGATAAATTATGTACAGTACGGTTGGGTATTTCTACGCAACAGTCTATCAGAAATACGATATCTTTGTTGGTGAAATGGGGTTTTCTGCATGACCCAATTTGATCAACATTTGAGATTGCTGACGATATTTTCCTAAGTAGATAAACGATGGTCGAATTGCTGACGATATTTTCCTAAGTAGATAAACGATGGTCGAATTGCTGACGATATTTTCCTAAGTAGATAAACGATGGTCGAATTGCTGACGATATTTTCCTAAGTAGATAAACGATGGTCGAATTTCTGACGATATTTTCCTAAGTAGATAAACGATGGTCGAATTGCTGACGATATTTTCCTAAGTAGATAAACGATGGTCGAATTGCTGACGATATTTTCCTAAGTAGATAAACGATGGTCGAATTGCTGACGATATTTTCCTAAGTAGATAAACGATGGTCGAATTGCTGACGATATTTTCCTAAGTAGATAAACGATGGTCGAATTGCTGACGATATTTTCCTAAGTAGATAAACGATGGTCGAATTTCTGACGATATTTTCCTAAGTAGATAAACGATGGTCGAATTGCTGACGATATTTTCCTAAGTAGATAAACGATGGTCGAATTTCTGACGATATTTTCCTAAGTAGATAAACGATGGTCGAATTGCTGACGATATTTTCCTAAGTAGATAAACGATGGTCGAATTGCTGACGATATTTTCCTAAGTAGATAAACGATGGTCGAATTGCTGACGATATTTTCCTAAGTAGATAAACGATGGTCGAATTTCTGACGATATTTTCCTAAGTAGATAAACGATGGTCGAATTGCTGACGATATTTTCCTAAGTAGATAAACGATGGTCGAATTGCTGACGATATTTTCCTAAGTAAAAACATCATGTCGCTTACACAGATTAAATGTACTGTAGAACTAATCATTTTGAAGACAAATTTGTCTATAATTTGCCGAAATAATTACCAAAATCGGCCAAGGATTACAAAAGTTATTCGAAATCAAAATTTATCAACTTTTTCGGCGTAATTGTAGAACCGTAGATACGGTCTATAATAAGCCTATCTATCCTTATAGGCAAGTCGAAATTACCCCTTTCATTGCTCGCTTAGTTTGGCCGTGGCGGCGGTCGTTCGCGGCTTTACGGGGGAGCGTAGGGGTTGTCGAATGACAGCAGCCGCCTAACTCTATTTACTCAACAACCGGGTCCTCGGTCCGTCTGGTTTATTGGCAAGGAAGGTCCCGGGTTTCCTTCCTTCCAACGCTGGTGCGGAGAGGTCGGCGGCCGTCCTCTCTGTCAAAGGCGCATGCGGGGGGTGGACGGGGCTACACACAGTTAATTAATACGAATTGAAGACCTCATTTACATGCAGCCTCCTCCCTAACGAACCTTCTCAGAAAACTTACTTACTTAGTTCGACGGCGCACCGCTAGAGGGACGACGACGGAGTGGATGGGAGACCACCGCCACTGAAATTGTCAATCTAATCACCTACTCCGTGTACTCGAATAACGGCTTCCATGGAGTAACCTCATTTCGAGACGAATTGTCTCGAAGATGTGGTACTATTTGTTACGTCTATGGTGTGCCTCTTGCTTGTTTTTGAGTATCACATAGTGAGGATATAAACAGCAATACAAGGAGTAACAAATACAAACCGGGAGAGCAAAATCGAGCTTTATATTTTGTACAATTTATTTGATCAGTTGATGATAACGCATGATACATCATCATCGTCCAGTTTCTTCCACCATCCCATTAATTAATTAATTAACGTAGTCCGTCGTACACAACCCATAAAAGCCATTGTAATTCCGGGCATCCGATCGCTTATTCATTACGATCATTTCTCCGATCTGTCCCCGCGACGGACGACAAGAAAGCGCCCTCTCGCGGTCGAAAAACTCGCGCTACCTACTCACAAAATCATACGCCTATATAGAAGGATCGTACTGAACCCAGAACGAACGGTACCTGCATTTCGCGTTCCCATGAATTTCTTATTCCGATCACACGCACACCGACTAACCAGTAGCTCGAGACCATCGGTACCGCGATGGCCCATTGTAGTCTTTTTCTACACAAAAAAGTAACCGTCTACTACCGACGGTCAGTCCGTCTGACATAAAACAATCACGTCAACGATGCTCTGACGTGGACCCGTTGATGTCTGATATGACCCTCGGACTTCGGATCCATACAAGTTAGTCAATGCCTCTCAGATATCCTAAAAAGTATAGCCAACGATAGAATGATAAAATCGAATAAGAGAAAATTGAAGTTAAGAATTCCTTCACAAATACACATATCCACACTTCCAAATAAGCTTTCTTCACTTCCGAAAATCGTGTTTATTTCTCTGAGAAGAAAGGTTTGAGAACCGAACGTCCTAGCTCATGTATTATTGAAATCTTCGGATCTGCCTTTCGGTCGTTGGACGATGGACGCTTTTTCCTCTTCTGTGTTTTACCGTCCCCTCCATTAAGAAAACCGTTTACAGCGCATTTTGGACAACGCCACACCGTCTGCTTTGGGCAACGGTGACTTTTTTCTTTTGTGTTCTTCTACTCTGTCGAGTGTTCTTTGCTCTTTACTGGCGTCAAACTTTATATGCAGTTAACATACTTATCACTGATTTAGGAACGTTGATGGAAGATAAAGATTTAATCGGAACGTTTGAGAGTCAATACCTTGATTATTTTATATGAGACTTTTTTTTAATTTTTAAATTTTCTGCCTCGAAAAAACAGTAGTAACATTAATTCTGCAAGAAAGAAAATTTCTGAAAGAAAGTTAGGTTTATTAAATAGTAATTAAATCAGAATTAATGAATTAATTAATTTGATATTTCTTGCTAAGCATATTTAAACCAAAGGGTAAAAATACTCTTGATCAAATACAACTGCAATATCCATTACTAAACAATCTATATACGTTTTTCATACATTTATAAATTTTGTTAAAAACTGCCCCCCTCTGCCTTACCCATCCTGAAAATAATGATTTACGTACCACCTAACAAACTCACCATCCCGTATATATTCTGTCAAGTTAGTCTCCTTAGTGACTGCTTTAAAAAGACAAGACGAAGTGCCGTTCCGTTGGCAGAGGGTCTAAGGAGAAGGCAGTGGCACAATCTAAATCACAGCCTGTCATTTTTCAGGGTAGCGACCGAGCTGAAACGCGACGTCGTGAGCCTGAAGGACGTGGGGCGGGGGAGCGAAGGGTAGCGCCCCTCGTGTATTTTCTTTCTTATAATAATTTTCACGCATGCCCGCGTTTTATCTCTATTAAAATCTCTTTGATATTGAAATCATGTGACGTTTCATTAATTTCGGCCTCCTCTTCGGGCCCGGGATGAGAGAGGCGACGACGCCTCGCACGAAGCGACATCTTTCATTATCCGTCGTTACTAAAAAGGGCGGAGGCGCCAAATTTCGTGTTGGCGAGAGGCGAAAGTTTTCCAATTAAAAAAATACGACGTGAACGACACGAAATTCGGAAAGTTCCTATTCTATATTTTTGGTGACGAATGCTCGGATATATTTCAAGCGGTAAAGATCGGTTGATATGGTTGACACGCCATTGAGGCTAGGAACCCCCAAATGTGGAAAGTTTTATTATAGTTGACCACGGAATGCGACTATTATGTTATACATACCCACTTTAACTATAATAGAACCAGAAACAGAAAGGCTTTTCTGTCGTTAAAGTGTATAAGTGTGTGTAAATTATGTTTACTGTAACGAATTACATGAATGAACATCGTCCCTTTTCAAAAGTTTTAAATAGTTTTAGTCATATTTTTATTGTTGCACAGAGAGAACTCTATTCTTGGGTATCAAGAAAAAATATTCTTTAGGGTTTTTTTCTATCCAAATAATATTTCATGTTTATTTTGTTATTCTTATGATTTAAGAATTTAGTATGTTTATGTTCAGTATACTTTTCTCTGACGAACAAAAATTTATTCTTCTATAAAAAAGGAAACGTTCGTCTTACAACAACAAAAATATTTCGTTGGATGAAAAATACATTTTTTGTTTACATCTATGCATAAGTGTTTTATTTCAAGGGTGATACACAGAGAGAATTCTATTCTTGGATATCAAGAATATAGTGTATATAGTGTAGCATGAAGAGGATATTTTTGCTATCCAAATAATATTTTATTCTAATAAGAATTTCAATATAATATGTAGTTATTTCAACGGCTAGTTATTCTTCCGGTTTAAGAGTTTAATATGTTTATGTTGAGTATATTTTTCTCTGACGAAGAAAATGTTATTCTTCTACAGATAAAAAGAGTAAGACATTCGTTCTACAACAACATCAATATTTTGTTGGGTAAAAAATATACATGCTTCAATGAACAAACAGTTTCTTGACCCAAAAGTATACGTACGTATCGCTTAAAACAGACGTCATTCCTTTCAAACAGTTCCTTCATACTTAAAACAAGAAAACGTAATCCTTGCAACATCAAGAAAATCATATTCTTACTCTGAGAATTATAAATTTAACTGAAGCAACCAAATGATCTTTCTGCGTCTATAGAAACAAGTGATATTCTTCACCCAAAGATATTCGTGTTGTATCGAATAAATTTTTACATCTGTGTGATATCAAATGTGATGTCGTATCGTCTATTTTGTATGTTTCGTACTAAATTCTTTTCATTAACCCCTCCCTCTTCCGCATAAAAAAGAACATCCTTTATTCTGCAAAACCTTTTCTTGTCAGAATGATGGAAGCCTTTACGGCGTCCCCTTCCACTCTCCTAGGATCAACGTTTGGCCAGAAGAGAGAGCTGCAATTCCTCCGCACCATCAATCATATTTTAAGGGATCCGCCGGACCGCGCACTGTTTCGGAATAATGAAATTCCGAAATCTAGGAGAGCGTTGCAGATCCTAAAAAATCCCCACAAACCTCAGCGTCACGGTCTTCTCCGCACACAACGGCACCGAAATACGAATATCTCGTGGATGCACGTCGGTCGGTTGGTCGGTCGTACACCCTCATATCCATCATATCGATAGTACGGGAATGAGTGAGCTGGGGAACTGGGGGAAGAGGGTGACTCAGTCCCCACATGTATTGGCCCCATACATATTCATGAGAGAACTGTGTGCCGCTTTCCCTTTCCATTCCCGGATTTGATACGTATCAATGTTTGCGCTACTGCATCGGATCCAACGGAGCCAAGATTGCCCGCACCAGTTCGTTTTTTCCTGTGTTTTTTCGGTATACCTCTCCACTCTGCTCTTCCCGCTTTTTATGCGTTGTTGTCTGAATTCCCCGAGGTGCGGGTTTTGTGTTTGGTTATCTGTTCCGACGCGTTTTCCTGCCATAGACGCGAAAAGTATTGATGTTATTGAAGGGCAAAGGGCGGTTATTGAACAACGATTTTTTAGCACCATGGTTTCATTTACTTGCGTCCTTAGGTATAGGATTTTATAAGTATTTGAAACACCAACTTGCAGTTTTAATAATACTAAGAAGACGAAGCTGTCATGTTCATGTCGAACGCTGTCATACTCGACATTACTTATTAAAGCAAAGCTTGCACGAGATATCATTCGATAACTCTATGTTTAAACTTATGGGCATTTAGGAACAATTTTTAAACCAACTCAAGATACGTACTTACCTTAAACTACTACAATTCATGAATTGGATGAGCACGTAAACACCAAAATTACGACATGTGTCGTAACCAAACATTAGGATACATAGGCACCGCAAAATTCCAACCACACAATCTCTGTCTAAACCATGTAGGCTGCAACAAATCTACCAGTAGTGTTTTATGTAAAATGTATTCTACTATCAATATATCTACTAGTAATACAACAGTACTAAATAATAACCAAGACGTGAAAATGCCTTCTAGAACAGAAAGATAACTCGTGTAGAGTAGGCAAGGAACTTGCCTGAAAGCACTACCATGGGGTTCTTTTATTTTTATTTTTTTTTTCTTTTAAGCCTGAGCAAGCATCATCTAATCTATCTTTAAAGTTTCTATCGTTTAGCCACGACTTCTTCAATGTTTCTGTTTCGGAAAAAAACGTTATAATTGAACAAAAACCTTCTCTACTTTAAAATTTTTCTAACCCAAAAATAGAAATCGGTACGGAACGTTTGGCAATATTTCACGTGTTTATCCGACCTGTGTAGACAGTTGAGGTCCTCGTTACAAACGCAGACCATAATCGATGTTCTGGCATTACTGTTGGCCATAATCGGCGAATCCGCTGGATCGCTGGAGCCTGTGCTGTGCCGTCGTCGTCGTCGCCGAAGGACAGTGATGAATGCGTGGCCGTCCCGGAAACGGTTAATCAATTGTTCTCCGTGTACGCACAGCTCACCCCGTTGTTGCCCGTTGACAGCCTTTGTTGGACGGCAGTCATTACTCTGCCAATCAGCACCGCCTAGCGACCGAACGGTCGACGAGAGAAAGAGACCGAGATGGAGAAAGGGAGAGACCGAGGTGGAGAATGGGAGAGAATTGTCGGACGAGATCAGACTTTTATGGGCATGTTTACATGGACGATGTAATTGTTGCTGTGGAAACTATAAGTGGACTTCTTTGTGATTCCTTTGTGGAGAAGAGCCTTTGAAACAATGAGGATAATAGTGGCGATGGATAACAACAGGTGTAGCTGGTGCTGTGGCGGTACAGCACCGGTCTCCTCTTGAGTATTGTCTGGATGACGCTTCTTCGTCACGCTGCACAATGGAGATTTTATTGGTCATAATGAATTGTCGAGGCGATTAATTAGGGCCGTTTGTTCGTCTGTATCGCGAGTCGGCATCAGGTCTCATCAGAACTGAAAGTTCTTGATGTTGACAAAAATATGTGCGCCAACAATGATGACGTAAAATAAAAGTCTATTTCTTTATGTGGGTTCTAGATATTGATTTTTAATTATAATTCCTCTTCAGTGGTCCTAATGTCAGTTTCTGTTTCTGCTGCCACCTCGGTGATGAAAAAATGGCACTAAGCCTCGCTGAAAAACCCACAACAAAAAGAAAAGCGAAGAGTAGAATTATTCATACTTCATCATCTTCGATTTTTGACACAGAAGAAACTTCACCAGAACCTTGCCTGATTGGACAGTGTCTGAAATCACTTTGTCAAATTAGGCAAGTCGTGAAGATTTAGCATTTGAAGTTTTAGGAACACCTCACCTTATAAACCAGTGCGAACTGAATGTTTTGGTTAAAGACTTAGGTTTATCAAAAGAAAAAGCCGAGTTATTGGGTTCTAGGCTACAGGAATGGAATCTTTTCGCACGAGGTGTAACAGTGTCTTCATTTACAAAGCAAACGAGCCTTTTAAAGCATATTCTAAAATGGAAGGATCTTTACGTGTATGTCACGATGTTGAGGGTCTTATGAACGAGTTTGATATCCCCCACGATCCTTCTGAATGGTGGCTTTTTATCGATTCATCAAAATACAGCTTGAAATCAGTACTTAACATCCAAAGTGAGCAGTCTAAATTCGACTTAACGGTACAGAAATGCAACTGAGCTACTGATTACAGCCTTCTGGCATTAGCGTCCTCAAGCAAGTTAGCGACTATGAATCGGATAGCCTTTTGGGCCCATTGTCCGTCCGTATGGACGGCGAATGGCAGACAGGGAGACCGTACTAGAGGACAACGTTATGGGCAGCGTTCGTTTTGATTGAGCAAAACAAGTGGTAGCGATTTACGACTTCAGCGAGTCGCGGACATGTGCTCGACTGAATCAATCAGTTGTCTGGGGGCAGGTGAGCCCCCCGCACACTAGATTCCACGCTACCCGGCCTGACCACCTTAATTGGGATTTACATTTGCGGGCATCTCGTTTCTCAAGAACGAAGAGAGAGAGAAAGACCGGACCGGACCAGAAGCAGCCAAGACGGATGGCCGTGTCCTTTTTCCTAACAACTCGTATCAAATGTTGATGAACATTGTTCACTACGGCCTTAATTATGTCAGCTCTCTGTACGCGGCGCACTGCCACCGGAATTTTTCGCTAAATGTCCAGATAGTTGCTCGAAATGTTCAACATTTATCGGACGGACGTGGTTAAATTTTAATTTCCAGCGGAATACCGGAGATTTGTCTTTAGAATTGTTCGTTTTTTGTTTCTTTCCATTCTCTGTTGATCAGTTGTCTCTTAAGAATCCAGTAGTTCTACTTTTATCTTCCAGAGTATAGTAAATTTCTACTAAATACTGCACGAATAGCTACCAGAGTGTAGTAAATTAATATCTTCATATGTGATAGAACACATCAAACCATTAACTCCAATAATCTCAATCAAATATCTCATTAGGACCGGTCATCCGTATGGTATGTGCAATCCGGTCATTCATTGCCGTTTTCCGTCATTAACCCCCTAGAAACAACCCCACCTTCGCAGTCGGTACCGTCAGGGGGTGATGACGCGAGAGGGTTAACATGGATTAAATGATTATGAAGTAGATACGCTCCATTTGTCATGTCTGTCTGCGCTCAGGGCTCGCCACTTCGGGATGACTCAAGTCGTTTTATCGTTATGGGGTTCCAGAGCCGTTATGTAAACGTTTCCGGTGCAAAATTCGAACCCTGTAACCCTTATACTCTGTTAAATGTATACAGCCGCAGTGTACCAGCTCTCAAATCGATTGTTACGATGCGAAGGGGAGGCAAAAAGACACGATTTGTTAAGGGTTGCTTAGGTGTATATTTGTAGGAGGAATTTTAAAAAATTTATGAAAACGTTTTATAAGACATCCTTCTTTTTTTCTTTTTTTTTTAACTGAAGTTATTATCGTTTAAGTCATTTTGTGATTTATTGCTATGGGACGCAGCATTGTGTGGCATTCGAAGAGTTGCACTTACTTGCTGACTTGTCCATACCTTCTGCTAATGAACAAAAGCTGACGTATAGGAAACAAGTAAATGCAAATTTCTCAAAACATCTCTAATGGAACGGGCAACCTCATAAATGTGACTTTCCCCAAATAAATCCATACATAACTCCATAACTATTTATCACAACAAACACCCATACTTTATAGCCTTGAAATTGCCCAAAAATTTATAGCGAAGCATTCGCGGGCGGGCTTGCCATAAAACTTTATTTACGTTTCAATTTTCGCGCCAAAATCACACGCCATTACGTCTCGCCTGTCATATATTCCGTTATGGGACTGGATCTCGACTCCATCTGGACACGTCACGACGTGAGAACGTCGTAAAAAGATTCTAGCGTCGGTCGACGACGTCGTCGTCGCCCGGCAAACTTGAAATACGGCGCCATCTACTTCCGGCACCCCGCAAATCGAACGGAAGCCCTTACGGACACTTAACGACGTGAATAATAATGCTCCTCTATTGATTTCCTGAAAGATATTTTCCCCGTCGTCCATTGTCGACGGGGAAAATCGTTAGTTATCGTTAGGTTTATCTCAACAAATATCTAGAGTGGCTACACCCAACTTTCAGACCATCTCGTTGACACATTGCAACGTCAAATAACAAAATTTGCCAATTTGTTTCTATAGCTTTTTTCTATGGTTTTTTTTACCTTTACCAGGAATTTTATGTACAAAACAAAGTCGTGGAGTTGTCCCACATTGGGTCGTATAAAAGTGGCTCAGTGGTGTCGGAATCCTGCATAATTTTGTCGGCTGTGCGCGCCCCCTGTCCCAAAGTGCAGGCCAACGTTTGTTTAGATATAATTTTCATGCAGGCGGCGTGCTCGACCGCCATCTTATGCATTTTACATGAGCACACCGCCGCTGGACCTAACCTAACCTAACCCTGCCATACGCCTCCGTCGTGGGGCCTTTCACTTTCGCCGCAACGCACCGCCACCACCATCGTTTCACCCTTTGTCGTCACACGACTACAATACTAATAAGGAATCCGACAAGAAGTCCAACTGAAATATTGATGATGAAGGTAACCGGTTTTTGATTTTCTTTGTCTTTCTTTTTGTGTAGAACATAAGAGAAAATGTTTACTAGTAAAAACTTTTCTCCTATACAATCTGTTATTATTTGCATATTATAGTTGATATATGAACTATACAGTATACAGTGTCCGGCACTAATTTGGCCACAAATGGGAAGCATTTTTAGTATCAATTTCTCAATGTCTGTGTTGTCCTAAACTATAAAGATACATTTTTATCAATTTTATAAACTAAAATATCTGGTGTGGCCCTCATCCTACTCCAGGACTACATCGTTGGCACAACAAAGTGTCTAAACACTTTTGCAATTATTCAATTTTGTAAAACCACAGCCTCACTGAACCCGTCAGTTTCTATGACATTTTTCATACTGACATTTAATGTTATGTCATGTCAAAATCTGACAATTTGCAACACAGCGACGAAGACTGTGGAAAAAATCCATTGTGATGAAAAAATATTACGAAAGTGATTCTGTAATGGGTCGGAAACCCATTATTTATTTATTAAGATATGATCAAATTAAGCGAGATATTTGTAAGAACATTCGGGAATGTCAAAGGTTTTTGCTAGGGTTGAACATCTGGTTTAGGATTTGACCGCGTGTTATAAGTTTAAAATTGAAGAGTTGTCATTGGCTAAGAAGAAATGCTTCCGGCTTCCTTTGGGGTCGAGGGATGCAAACGAACAGATCTCGCTCTTCTCATTTCAACCACCGTCATGTAAAGTACACGTTTTTGTGGAGCGTTCTTAGGCGCTTAAGTTTATCCCTGGTAAGTCTTTTCAACTCGTCTCGCATTTCATTGTAAATTAAATTATTCATATTTCTGCTAAAAGTGTCTCTGTCTAAATCAACTCCTAGGTTTAATTTAAACGTCAATATGTTCAAAGCTTCATTCATTTTTCTATGTAACCTATCAAACGGGATTGTTGATTATTATTGTTAATAGATGTTATTGTTTTGATAAGTGTTTCGTTTCATTTGAGTAGTCTTGCTTTATCAGCCCTTATTAAATGTTAAATACTTAAACGCGTCAGTTAGTAGTCAGAAAATGTGTTCACAAGGTTCAAGAAAAAGAACCCAGTTAGTTTTGCCTTCGAATAAATTGGAAGAGATTTGATGAATTAGAATTTTGACCAGTAATTAAAGCCCTTAAACCGCGCTTGGCCAAATGCTACCATGTTAGGGAGTCGCGGTTGTTCCCGCCATTTTGACCTCCTACAATTCTAATTTTGTATTTTACACCTACTAATCTTTCTAAATACCTTTTCCAAATAAAATTTTTACGTATCTTCAAAAATAAAAGTACCACTTTTTAAAAATAGTTAAAAATAAAAAATGCTAATGTGATGGACATTTTTTTTTAAAGACTGTTTATCCTTGTTTATCCTTCCCAAATCAAACACAATAACAACTCCCAACACATCCCCACACGCCCATAAAAACTGCTGGGAACCGAATGTAAAGTTCATAAATCAGGCTATACAGGCGCGGATATGGACCGCACAGTCGAAATTTTAAACCCCAGCTCGATTGAAAGTGGCACGTCTACCGTTGTCATCCTGTTGTTTAATTAAAGCGCCAGGCTTCGGTGTGCCCATCTCGGCAATAAAGAGCGGATCAAGTCGCCCTGTTCAAACATCATAAAGCCAATCATGAACAGCAGCCGCTCGTGCGACGACTCTACCATACAAACGCGCCGCGATCGCAAAAAGAGGGCTGAACGCGACGTCGCTCTATTTATCAGTGTTTGCAAACAGCGACGTCGCGCACGCAGAGGACAAATCCCAGCATTAAGGCGTCAATAATAGCCGAGCGACGGCGTTAAAATACATAAATAACTGAGGACGACGCCGCGCCGCCGCTTGCACTGGGGCGATCCTGGGCGAGGACATCGTGATAGATAGACTAGCTGTGATAACCCTACCGTTGTGAGGAACCCTACCCTATCAACTCCCCCTAGCGGGGTTATCCCGAACCTCCCTGGTACTTCCTAATGTTGTTCGGTCCCACTTCCTATTGGTTCTCTTCTCCGAGGATGTCTATTAAAATTTAGCCTGAGTGTGGCCTAGCGGTAAGACGTTGGCGTTGCACTCAGGAGGTCTCCGGTTCGTGCCCGGGGACCTGCTTCCAGGGTGAGGTTTTCTGTGGTTTTCCTCACTCCTTGGCGAATGCTGGGAGCCAAACATCTTAAGACGTTCCACAGGCGCGGACGATAATAATAATACTCTGGCCTGCCGATGCCCCCTGTAATTGGCGCAAGCTGTTGGGGGATGTTAAGGCTTGGATTATTATTATTATTATTATTATTATTATTATTATTATTATTATTATAAATAACAAAGATAGAAGTAATATTGTGTGAAACTGAAGCATTTTGATTTCAGAGCAAAGCAGTAACAAAAAAAATCAATAATGCAATACCAAAAACTTTATTCAACAAAACAACAACAAACATCAATCCGTCGGTTCAACACCAAAACCGGAAGTACAAACATTCCATCCATCGTATCGAAACAATTGCGTGCGGCCAACGCAAACACGAAACGTTCCAAGTTTCGGTCGGACGGTCGTCATCAGGGTCGGTGGCGGCGGCGGACGGTGGCGTTTCGTGTGATTGTGGCGGGCGATCGTTGGCGGCGTGCACAGTCGTCATGAGAGTGTGTTTACAAACAGAATTCAGTCAGCTGTGAGACTCGCGGACTGAATTAATGGCGCATACATTTAAATATATTTGCGGGTGAACGTCGGCTGTGCCGGTGGCGGCGGCATCGGCGGCTACGGGACGAGCTACACGTCGGTGGCGGCCGCTACGCCTAATGACGCCGAAACCGGGTGAACGCAGGCCAGCGCCACCTACGCGGCGACGTTGGGACTTTCCACACTCCACACGGCCGATCGCAATCTAGAAAACGAAAGTGGGAGAGATTAGAATGTTAGTTGGTACTGTATTTGATGGAGTAGTTGGTGCAGAGGAAAGTAAAAGCTTGGTTTTGGTTCTTGAAGAATGTCGTCTATCAAAATTTGTCGGAGCGGGAATGTTTAGCAGTTGTTTGGGGGATAAAACATTTCCGCTGTTAGTTATACGGAGCCCAATTTACTATTATAAACGATCATAGGCCATTAAAATGGTTGTTGACTCTTTGTCGTACAAAGAGAGAACTCAAATCTTGGATATCAACAAAAATTATACTTGCGTATACAGTATAGAATGAAGAGGATTTTTTTCTATACAAATTTTATTCTAAGAAAAAGAAAAACTTATTCTTTAATATAAAAGTCTTACAACAACAAAAATATTTCGTTAGACGAAAAATATATATGCTTCAACGAAAAAAACAGTGTCTTGACCCAAGATTCTTACTCTGAGAGATACATAGAAAGTTGTGCAATTATTTTACAGATGGCGCTAACAGTTTCTCGCGTCTTTTGCCATATATTACTGCTGTATAAATTTGACGATATTGAGTGTTCATATATTGTTTGTTTACATTTATGCATAAGTGTTTTATTTCATGGGTAACTTACAAGGATTATGAGGAAGACCAGGACTGTAGAGGAATAGCCTACACAGAGAGAACTGTATTCTTGGATATCAAGTAAAAATGTTCTTGCGTATGTAGTGTAGCATGAAGAGGATATTTTTGCTATCCAAATAATATTTTATTGTAATAAGAATTTCAATATAATATGTGGTTTTTCAACGGCTAGTTATTCTTCCAGTTTAAGAGTTTAGTATGTTTATGTTGGGTATATTTTGCTCGACGAAGAGAAGAAAAAGAGTAAGACGTTCGTTTCAATATTTTGTTGAATGAAAATGTACATGTTTCAACGAACAAACAGTTTCTTGGCCCAAAAGTATACATATATATGTTACGGTTAAAGTGATAAATGTGGTTTGTATTAATAATTACCGGCTATTATTAATAATAACCGCATAATTTTATAAATAAAAGATTAAACATGGTAACAACTTGCCTCAATCTTCCCTACATTAGTATGTCCATTACCTATACCTACCCTAAGTATATCTAATATCTCACAGATATATTTATTATAAAAGTGTTTATCACCAACAAAAAAATCAAAAAAACAAAAGAAGATGACGTCCTATTGTTACAAACTTTATTTCGTTTTATTTTGACAATATAAATGGTGTCATTGTTGTACTACCACAAAAAATAAAGGTCTAGAAGGACTTTTGTATTCAAAATTAAATATAAAACATTTTTTAAAGTTTTGTATTAAAAAGATAATAAAGTTATAAATAAAAATATTGTTTTGCCAGGAATTGCAAAATGCAGAAGCACTACGTACGTTTGCACTGGTAAAATAATACAAACCGAGTTTTTAATTAATTACTTACTTTGCTTTTAAGAATTGCGCAAATAAGCATGACCCAAAGAGTTACACACTCGTGCATGCAATTAGTGTGGATTGGCATTTTTTAGTCTCGTTTTGATAATCTTCCTTATTTTAGTCATGAGTAGTAACTAAATAAGTTAGTCAGGCCTAACGTCACTAAAGGCCCAACACTGAAAACCCAGTGAATCGATTCGTTGTGTGACTATTATGTAGATACTAACAGAATTTCAAATCTGAGGCTCTATTATATTGTAGCATCACCTTAATGCAATATCGAACTGAAATATATCATATTGACCACAGCATGCTGGAAATTATTAATAATAGCCGGTTCATGTGATAAATTTTTCACTTTAACCTCGACACTTGGCTATTATTAATAATAACCGGTAATTATTAATAATAACCTATTTATCACTATGACCGTAACATATACATATCACTTAAAACAAGAAAACGTAGGTAATACTTGGAACATCAAGAAAATCATATTCTTACTCAGAGAATTTTGTATTTTACTTGAACCAACCAAATGATCTTTCTGCGGATATAGAAACAAATGATATTCTTCAATCAAAGGTATTCGTGTTGTATCGAATAATTTTTTCCCTCTGTGTACGTAAACTAGCAGCAATACATGTTTGTAAAATCGTTTCACATAGTGTTTGGACCTCAAAAACGTCACGTTGTTTGCACAGACCAAATGGGTTTGTTAAATAATCATTTAAAAGATCCCGTTAGTTAGGAAGAACTTCAAAGAATTTGTGTAGAATTTGCTAAATAAATCTTCAAAATCAAGTTATTTAGTACACAAGTTATTGGAGATCTACGTGCAAAAAGATCTCCATTCTGGAGGAAGTAATAATTAACACCAATGCAGTAGGTGTTATTTAATAAGCTATGTAATAATGTTAACAGTCGCCTGGACCATTATTGACTTGGAACGTAATGAATATCGTTATTTTCTCGCCATAAATATAAATTTGTTAATTAAAGTTTATCGGTTAGCCTAAGCCCTATTTCATAATCTAACCATAAATACAGGCGTTGAACATTTTTAGTTGACCTTTTAAGTTTATAGCCAGTTTCACAATCTCGTAACGCAGTAAATGTAGACGACATTCCTCTATATAACACGCTAACGAATTAAGTTTATATTATAATCTCTAAAGCGATAATATGTTGTGTGGCCCCCACTCAACTTTCCAACCATTTCGTTCGAATTCAAAGTCACCGTCGAATTTTCGCGACCTTATCACGAATACAATCAATCGATTTCCACTGGCGACTGTTCTTTAAACATCCCCCACCCCACCCGTACACCCCGTCACAGCGAAAATACATTGCGGTACTCCACTTGTCCACGGAGGAGCCACGAGGAGCCGAGGACGGACCCTTTCTTTATGCAAATTTATTACCCCGAAATTGAATTATAAATTTGAATAACAATAACGTGTGACGTAACGGTCTAGTTTCCGAGGTTTTACGCCTTGCTTATCGGCAGTACGGCTCGCCGTAAAGACATTCGCTGGATATTGTTCGTGGCGGTTGATCCTAAGGGCGCTGGACCGACGCAAATTTGGCGGAGGAGCCGCTCTTGTGTATTGGGTACGCCCAGCAGTTGTATTATATAGAGTATAGACTTTGGACGTATTATTTTCTTTTGGTTTTTGATGATGAAATTCAAAATATTGAAGAAAAACCTGCTTAAGACAGTTAATTTGTATAAACCTGGTGAACAGTCGACAACTTAAATTTAGCATGTGTAAAGTTAATATGTTTAGAACTTGTATAAACTTAATATCCATAAATAAACGTGACGTGCTTGATAATCGCGCCAACTAAGCCGATAATTATGCATCACACCTTTCCCAAAACACATTTACAACCATTTTTACAGTAACATAAATTATACACTGCAAACCGCTTTGCTTATTAGCGTGCATAGAGCAAACACCACCAGCAGCAGCAGTAGCTTTATAAATTGCATTACCAACCTACCAACAAAAAACCTATGCATAGTAATCAGTGCAAGAAGTAAAGAATTCTGATAACGACGACCTCTGCAGCTAAAACTACTTACTGGATCTTTTTCTAGTCGAGCGTTTGCCATAATAAACTCACTCTACCGCACGATGGTAGTACATATATATAAAAACCTTATAGCGACGTGTGTGTTTCAGGTCAGGACACATGTTGCTCATTTCCATAAGCATTAATATTATAATTAACATTATTACGTGTACTCTCACTGCCCGAGCATGTTGTATCAATTTGCATAGGTACCTACTACATCATATTTATATCTTAACCGGATTCTTTTGTAGCGAGAAGTAATTTCGCTGTCAGTAGTGCGGATATAAACTTGTCGTTGATGTTTTAAAATGGTATTTTTCTACTTTGCATTCACAATGCACACATTGTAACACTGTTTTCGGTGTTACAATTAGCAAATTGTAACACCGTTTTTAGTAACTTTTTTCTAAGATTGGTGACATTGATATCAAATGCATGTCAAACGAAAATACACATAACCACAAAAGTAAGCACAAACTGATTTTTTAGAATCGCACAAACTGCGAAGTATGTATATTTTTATACATATTTAAACATACGTGTTGCATCCTAGGTTTCGTACTACTAGTATATGATGGTATATAATAATTATCAATTATTACTTTTTCACAGATATTTGAATTTAAATGACAGATGACAGTGTTACCAACGGTTGCATCCATAAATACTCTAGATTGGAATTTTACCTAATATACTTCTAAATTTTTATAAAATTAATGACGCAAAGTAGAAAAAATAGTATATTACACTCGTTTTATAAGACATATTGGCGCATTCGTTCATTTGGGGCACTCGTCGCTGGCGCTCCTCGTGCCCCAAACAACTCATGCGCCAATTTGACGTCTTATAAAACTTGTATAATAATATACTATTTTCTACTTTGCATTCACAATGCACACATTGTAACACTGTTTTCGGTGTTACAATTAGCAAATTGTAACACCGTTTTTAGTAACTTTTTTCTAAGATTGGTGACATTGATATCAAATGCATGTCAAACGAAAATACACATAACCACAAAAGTAAGCACAAACTGATTTTTTAGAATCGCACAAACTGCGAAGTATGTATATTTTTATACATATTTAAACATGCGTGTTGCATCCTAGGTTTCGTACTACTAGTATATGATGGTATATAATAATTATCAATAATTACTTTTTCACAGATATTTGAATTTAAGTGACAGATGACAGTGTTACCAACGGTTGCACCCATAAAAACTCTAGATTGAAATTTTACCTAATATACTTCTAAATTTTTATAAAATTAATGACGCAAAGTAGAAAAAATAGTATATTACACTGGTTTTATAAGACATATTGGCGCATTCGTTCATTTGGGGCACGAGGAGTGCCAGCGACGAGTGCCCCAAATGAACGAATGCGCCAAACAACTCATGCGCCAGTTTAACGTCTTATAAAACTTGTATAATAATATACTATTTAATCTAAAATTCCATGGTCAGGAATCTTCCTGTATGTAAGAAGCAAACATTTAGTTACAGTTTAGAAGAAGATTCCAGCAAAAATTTACCATAAATTACGCAACGTCGCGTCGTCTCAGTTTTGAGATGTTTACGCGATCTTTTTGTGTTCGTTGGGTGTCGTATTCGGCTTAGGAAAACCGTAACGGGTTCGTCCAAACGACGGCGCCGATTCCCGGCCATATCGACGGTGCCGCCGCCGTCGTAGGTGTCGTTACCACGGGTAACGCGCAAGCGCCCGAAAACGTCACGTGCGTCAGCCGTTATAGCGTCGATTTTTGATATACGCCATCTTATAAAAGGCATCGCCTATCCGCCACCACCACCCACGACCCTGTCACCACCTAATGGCAAGCTAGACGACGTTGATGACTGTTGTTTGTTCGTTTTGTTTCTTTATATACACAGACAGAGAAAGAATAAAATTCGACTGTATATTTAATGACGGCAATTTCATTCAATTAATGCTTATACAAAGGTTTTTATTGACTTTTGTGGACGAAAATAATAGATATTAACTATTTATTGAGTATTTTTAAACATTGTTGTCAATATGGTGTAATATTTTCGTTGTAGATACTGACGTTAGTTGAACTAAAGTGAAAAGTTTTGAGATTAACTGTTGTCATATGTTGTTTTAAGACTATGATGACCAGAATTTGATTGAGACTAATTGAGACAAAACAGGATAAAATGCCAAGATTTGAAGTCAAAAGAGATTAAAATCAAAGTGCAAAAACTGTACACTGAAAGAAAAGAAATGTCAAATAAAATAAATGTATTTCTTTGAACATATTTCTTTCAAAGAAAGAATAGATGTTTGAAACAAATAAGTATTTTTAAATTTAAAAAAGCGAACTGAATGGTCTGAAAGAAATATTTTATTTAAAGTAAAAGAAATGGTTTTCGCTGAAGAAACGATTCTTTTACACCAAATGGTTTTTCGTGATTTCCGTAATGTAGAAATTGTTTGGGTTTAATTGCAGAAATACGTTGTGGTTTCGTGGTTTCAACAAAATGTTCATTTTGCGTAAAAATATTATATTATTGAATTTAAGTTAACTGGCGTTCATACAAATACGATAGTTTTGAATTTAATAAATTTTACCTAAGAAATAATTTCTTTGCAGAACTAAAGCTTTGTCTACCACAATTTAACATCGATCTTTCTTTGACTTGAAGCAAATTCGTTTCATTCAATTTGTAATAATTGGGGATTTCAGCTGCATCCATATTTTGTTCATTGTAATTTGAGATAAATTGTATGTGATGCCGGATATGTGAATGGTGATACTGTCTGACCTTTTCACACGCATGGGTATGATTTGTTATATTTTCAACTTAGAAGACTCGTAAATTTTTCTTTTTTATGGCCCAAATCAGTAGGGCCCTTTCGTTAAGTGCTTTGTGTCTTGATATTTTTTGTGTGTGTTATTTGCTTAATTATAAATTATGGTATCGTGGACCGAGATAGTTTATACATGAGAGGTATAAGTTCAAGACAAAAAGATGAAGAGAAAAACATTCTGTAGAGAACAGTCGAGATTAACAGCCGACATTCGGCATTCTACTTAAGATGTAGTCTTTTTTCATTTATTTTTATAATGTAACTTAGTGTAGTGTTTTGTGTTTTGTAAATGGTAAGCTTATTTCCTCCTTTGTTTTTTCACTTCTTTGTATTTTTACGAGAATCTAACAGCTCCTCTAGATGGTAATTTTAAGGATGAATTAAGTGTCTCTTTTATATTTTTTATTCATTCATTTTTATGTTTTTTTAATTTAATAAATTTGTTATTTTGTTGAGAAGTGTTTTCCTTTGAGTTAAATATCAATATGAGTAGTTTAATTAGTTTTGCCTGCTAAAATGGTGCACTGGTCCCATTGCAAGAACTTACGTGCAAAGCTAATGTAAGAGCAATAATAGTGTGGCTTGTGTTTGGGGGGTCGTGGTATTTGACTTTAAATGTTTTAGAACATTTTTTTGTTATGCACTAATCACATTCCAAGAACCCACCATCCTACTATTACAAATTTTCTTTTTCTCTCTGTGTAAGCAAGGACAATACTGAATGTATTTCTACCTATTTTAAAAAATCCTAGACTAAAGACTAATTTTTCTTTTTATAGTGCAGACCTATGTAGCAAATTTATGCACCAAATTTATCATTAATCGTCGAAAAGATACAATTTTCATCGAAATTTTCTAGAATTGACAACACTTTATAATATACTTAGACTATAGGACGAAGCTCAAAACTGTATTCCGTCAGTGGCTGGTCGGGTTGGTAACCGTCGTCCTGGAACCACCCCGCAGCCCCTCGGCGGCGACCCGACGACTCCCCGCCACCCCCATAGGTCTCCGCCACCACCAGCAACCCCACTCAGGCCACCCCTTGCATCCCCCGACTCGAGCTTCCGAACTTACTACATTACCGCTGAAAGCTAGATCAAAGCGATCGTTATATATTAGATATATATACATGTATATGTGAAAATTCGAAGGGATATACATACATATATATACGACACATACATATATATGTTACGGTTATAGTGATAAATAGGTTATTATTAATAATTACCGGTTATTATTAATAATAGCCAAGTGGGGAGGTTAAAGTGAAGAATTTATCACATGAACCGGCTATTATTAATAATTTCCAGCATGCTGTGGTCAATGTGATATATTTCAGTTCGATATTGCATTAAGGTGATGCTACAATATAATAGAGCCTCAGATTTGAAATTCTGTTAGTATCTACATAATCGCCACACAACGAATCTATTCACTGGGTTTTCAGTGTTGGGCCTTTAGTGACGTTCGGCCTGACTAACTTATTTAGTTACTACTCATGACTAAAAGAAGGAAGATTATCAAAACGAGACTAAAAAATGCCAATCCACACTAATTGCATGCACGAGTGTGTAACTCTTTGGGTCATGCTTATTTCCGCAATTCTTAAAAGCAAAGTAAGTAATTAATTAAAAACTCGGTTTGTATTATTTTACCAGTGCAAACGTACGTAGTGCTTCTGCATTTTGCAACTCGTGGCAAAAAAAATATTTTTATTTGTAACTTTATTATCTTTTTAATACAAAACTTTAAAAAATGTTTTATATTTAATTTTGAATACAAAAGTCCTTCTAGACCTTTATTTTTTGTGGTAGTACAACAATGACACCATTTATATTGTCAAAATAAAACGAAATAAAGTTTGTAACAATAGGACGTCATCTTCTTTTGTTTCTTTGTATTTTTTGTTGGTGATAAACACTTTTATAATAAATATATCTGTGAGATATTAGATATACTTAGGGTAGGTATAGGTAATGGACATACTAATGTAGGGAAGATTGAGGCAAGTTGTTACCATGTTTAATCTTTTATTTATAAAATTATTGTCAAACACCAAAAGTAAAAATACCGTGTTAGGAACAGAACCATACAAAAATGTTTGCATCATTTGTGTGGTGCAATTTATGTAAAAACATCTATGTAAACTAGTCTAGTTCTTGCATGTACATATTTGCTTGAAAATACAATATTGAAAAAATTATTATTAAATGCGCAACATTTCAAGATAATTAGGATTTGAGAATTTACTTAATAAATTGTAATTGTACATTTACAACAAACTACCCACATGCATTAAATATAAAAATGGGTGTTATTGATAATAAATTGGTTAACTTTTTTGAACACTCTGTATAAACTGTTCTTTTTTATGTTTTCGTTCTTGGGTGTATACCAAATATCATTACCAATTATATCCAGTAGTTTCTAAAGTACAAGGGAGACAAAAAAAGCATTCTGTATTCTCAATGTTTTGTATTATTCGTAATTTTGGTCATTGGGGTAGCCGTACTGATGATTTGCGTCGAGTAAATAAATGTAATAGCTTACATAGTAATCAAAATAACTGAGCTAACTTCTTTGAAGACTGTATACAAAAGATCTTTTGTAAAAAGTAACATTTTTATCACTTTTACCGTGCCCGTTAGGAAATTATTAATAATAGCCGGTCCATGTGATTATTTAAGTGTTTCTAATCACATTGACCAAATGATGCGGTTATTATTAATAATAGCCGGTAATTATTAATACAAACCACATTTATCACTTTAACCGTAACATATATACAGGTTGGGCTAGTCCGGGACGCCGCATACACTTTCTATGTGTACGACGAAGACATTTCAAATATATCCCCACCACTTGGAGGGGATGGCACCATCGTACTGCAAGTGCACAGCCCACTCTGCTCCCCACTCAGCTCGCAGAACTAATTCATCCTTTACGTGGTACGTTACAAAGCAGTGTGTGATAAACGGATAATTAGAAATAATGGTGTACACGACTGCAGAAAGAGTGCAGTTAATCTGCTGGTATTTAAGCGAAGGTGGGCAGGCGGCTATAGGTCACTTTATTTTTCAATTTCCCGATCGACCAGTTCCTGATATGAGGACCGTTCAGAGAATGTTCAATAAATTTAAGACCACGGGGTGCGTAACATCGTGCAAAAAATGCCACCCGCCCGCTGAACCACCAGTAATGTCTGACGAACGAATGGCCCGAGAAACAAATGTTTGTGGTTTGGCGGAAACTAGTAAGCCATGTTCGTCTACTAAACTTGCCGAAAATTTGGACATGCCAGCGAGAACAGTCAGGAACATTCTCACGCGCAATACGTACAAGTCGTACAAGGTATCTCTCACTCATGAGATATTTGCTGACGATAAAATAAGGAGAATGTTGTTCTGTGAGACCATGCGTGAAAAAATTGAAACTGACGAAAATTTTACATTTAATATATTATTTTCTGACGAGTCTAGTTTTTCACTTCATGGCATTCACAATAGTTCAGTTACCCGATATTGGTCCACTGAAAACAAGCATTTGCACATAGCTGCACGGACTCAGTATCCGCAAAAGCTAAATGTTTGGGTGGGAATATTAGGTAACGACCACGATACACTTATACACGGTATAACGGAGGACAGCTTTTGGCTACGTCACTCGTCTGAGATCGGTCAATGCGGCTAGTTGATACGAGATGGCGCCAAAAGGAGCGCTAGTATTTACACACAATCATTCAAGTAAAGTTTAATATAAATGATTTTTCTTTTCATTTTGATACATATTCAGCAAATATTTTACATGCGATGTAACCCAAACTCTAAATTAAACATTCTTTATTGATTTTCTGAATTCTGTTTTATATACAAGCACAGAATAGAATGTAAGTATATTACGATGATGAATAGTTATCGTTTGCATCACCATGTAAATCACAACATGATTATTTTCCTCCTTACGTGACATAGGAGTAAAAAACGATAATATTTAATTCGACTAGTTCTAGTCTTTCTGTGATGATTCATACAAGTATTTACGGCACAACTCGCCATTGTAAAGTAATAAAAACTAAACACACCTGCTAAAAAACTCCAATCGCATGTGGCTTCGGCAAACAACAAGACTAAAATACGTCTTACTATCGGTACGCATATAGGTTACGAATTTGAATTTTAAAACAGCGCGCATGTGCCGTGACGTCACTCAGATGAGAGCGCAGTAGGAACGCTTTTAAGCAACCTGTCCGTTATACCGTGTATAAGTGTATCGTGGTAACGACATAATAGGACCTTATTTTATCGAAGGAAATTTAAATGGGGCTAAGTACCTAGACCTGCTACAATTGCAGATTGTTCCTGCTGTTCAAACTGTCAGGCAAAATTTTGAGGAAGTTTGGTTTCAACAAGACGGGTGTCCGGCTCACAATTCACGACCAGTCCGTGAATTTCTGGCAGCAACATTTCAAGATAGATGTATTTCATCTACCTCTGAGATCAAATGGCCAGCAAGATCACCGGACTTATCACCAAACGATTTTTTTCTTTGGGGCCATTTGAAGTCGACAATTTATGGCCATGAACATGAAAGGGCTCAAAATTTAAATGAATTGCGTGCCAAAATTGTTGATGAACTTGGACGTATAACGCCAGAAACTTTGGCAGAAGTACGAACAGAGTTTTACGACAGATTAGGGTACTGCGAAGGTGTAGGAGGAGATAAGTTTGAAAATAAAAAATAACTTATTATTTTTATTTATGTGTTTATTCAGAATAACTGTTTTGTAGGGTCCCCAAAGGATTTTAATGACTCAAAATGCAACAATAGATTTAAAGTTAAAGACAAGTTTCATATCGGACATAATAAGTACGAGCATAGTACATACACCCCTCGCCTTTATTGTATTACTGAAGAGACTTAGAGACTTGCGGCAGCACCCATGAGCCAGCGCGCTGTGTCACAGCGCTCTTGGTGGTGGTACGTTGCTTGGTGGGGGCACGCAGTGACCGCCTTTATATTGCTTTCTTGCTCTCTCTTATGGGCTATACGGCGTCTGAAACTGGCCGACACTGTATATACGCTACATTCAGATCCGGATTTACCATGACGAAAGATAAGTTGATGATTTTGGTGCATTTTCATCAAGCTTCACGCTAATCCGGTCCTGGTTTAATGCCCTCGTGGCGTGTATTTGTAAATGTGTTATTATTGTAAATCCTCGGTTGTTGGTATGCGGCAACAAATGCCGTATACAGGCGCTTTATCGCCGGTATAAATTTCATGCAACATTAAATAATAAACATACGCGCGTGGTTTGCGTCCCCTGTTGGTATTTGTGGGTACCTATCGTGGATATTGACGGGCGTGTATCGAAAAATAAATAAAACGGTCGTAGTTTATTTACAGCTATTGTTTATTATTGTTATTATTATTATTATTATTATTGAAATGGACATGGGTGGATCGAACAGCAACGTAACACTCGATTTGTAAACAATAGAGAATTAATATGTAGGCTTGTGTTGTGCGTTGTATTTTTAGTATTTTTGACATATGTCGGATACAAAAATATTTCGAGGGAAACTAAAATAATATTAAAAATATTGTTTTTTGTCTGGTTGCTGCGGTGCTGTTTTTTGCGAGTCGAGACCAAAGTTTAATATTTATGTTACACGATAAAAATAAACTATCTGTGTTTCGGTTAGATAAATAAAAAAACTTTTTTGTAGCCAAAATATTGCAATATTGAAATAGTATCCTAAAGGAGTTTGTGGATAATACCTACATATTTAGAAAAAAAAAAGACTAGCTTTATGCTGCAGTTTTAGTTTCAATTACACTAGTCAACAAAATAATAAAAAAAATGTACATTAGATGCCACTATTTTTTTCTTAGATACCATGGCCCGCTAAACTCGCAAAAAAAATCGCATTAAAAATTTTTTGAATGGATACGTTTTCGAGTTATGAATTTTTCTTTTTTTGTTTCTTTTTTTGGAGGTAGTTCGACTATTTGGAGCATATCTCGAGTTCGGAACATCAAATCTTGTCGTTCGGTACATCAAATTAAAGCCAATTGAATCACCAATAAATGTTATTAATATTGTTTTACAATCGCTTCAGTGGTTTCAGTGCAATTGACTATAATTTGAATTTTTTTTAGTATAAATGAAAATCGAACATTCATTTAACCGCCAGGGAAAGGCAGAAATAGTAAAATTATGCTCAGTTTCTTATTTTTTACGTAGAGTTTGCCCTTTTACGAAGAGAACAAGGTATTTACGATGAAAATCTATGAAAAAATACCGAAGTTATGATCAATTATGACCGATGGGTACGAAACTACCAAAATTCAGCATTTTCTCTATTTTGTATTTTTCGTCATTAATAGCAGTTTAAATGCATGGTAGAGGTCGGATCCATTCGGAAGACGAGTACGTCACGTGATTCGCACCAAGATGCGCATCTTTTAGTCAACGTTTCGCACTCTGTTGCAAGAGGCATCTTCAGGACGGAGAGAATGAACGTGTGTGGAAGAGTGAGGGTATTTATCGTCGCTCAAAACACGTAGTGGCATATCTCACCAAAAAATGATATTCAGATATGTCAGTACGTGTTTCGATCGACGTTATATGTACCTGGCGCAGGTGCCTGCGCAGGTAGTCAAACAACTATTGGTTGGGCGGGCGGTTTGGGGTAGCTGTGATTGGCTGTGGTGGTCGTAAAAGTGGTTTCCAGCTATGATGCAAAAGCCAACCGTCATCTCTATTGAGATTGGAGGGATCTTTAAAGATTTCGATCGCTTCGCGGATTCTACGAGGATAATAACGTGATTCCCGGGAGATGATTTTTGTTTGGTCGAGAAGAATTGTTGTGTCTGTGCTCAGCAAGCGCTGAACTGGTGATCTGGCGCAGCCTTGTACAACGTTCATGTTCTGAAACCCCAACGCTGACAGAGCGCTTTATCTCATCAATGTAGACACTGCCACAAGCACATGGGATACGGTATACACCTGGAGCTAGCAGTTGAGAAGATTTCATCCTGAGAATCTTGGTGACGTCAGTGACGAGCATGGTGAGAGGTTTCACTAGGAAATGAAGACTATTGAGCGGCGCTACCAGGACTTTTGGATTGAAAAAATGATGGGCAACTATATCTGGTTCCTCATAAGAAAAACAGATATCGACAAGAATATAAGGCGAAGCAGCAATCAAACTCACTTCTAATCTCATTTATATTGAAAACATCACATTAAAAATAAGCGCAATGAATTAAACTTGTAAACAGAGAAAAAGTGGAATTTTGGTAGTTTGGTACCTATCAATCTTAAATGACCATAACTTCGCTATTTTTGCATACATTTTTATCGTAAATACCTTGTTATCTTCGTAAAAGTTCAAACTCTACGTAAAAAATATTAAACTAACCATATTTCCACGATTTCTACTTTTCACAGGTGATAGAGTAAATGTTCCATTTTCATTTTGGGCAAATTTTTATAATATTGTGGCCTTTTGCGCTAAAACTACTGAAGCGATTGAAAAACTATATCAGTGACAGTTGTTGGTGATACAATTAGCTTCAATTTTATGTGCCGAGCGACCAGATTGGACGTTCCTAACTCGAGATATGCTCCAAATAGTCGAACTACCTCCGAAAAAAAAACAAAAAAAAAAGAAAAAAAATCTTAAACGTATCCATTAAAACATTTTTTAATGCGATTTTTGAGTTTAGCGGACCTTAGTTTATATTAAAAAAATAGTCGCATCCAATGTACATTTTGACTGTTGACTAGTGTTATGAACAAAATTGAATAATTTCAACAAAAGAAACACCGTAAACAAGTTTTTGCATAAACCCTCCGCATACAAATCAATAAACAGAACATAAATAACGCAAAAACCGCCCTAATAACATAACAATAAAACGACCCACCAAACGAATAAACAATAAACCAATAAACCAGGTTAAACAGCATATACAGACAGAATAACGCGTTTCTGCGGTATGCTTCACATACGGGAAAGCCAGCGTTCAATCGGTCGTGCTTAAATTTATTTACAATACCTACAACCGCTATACGGATCGAAGTATAAAATGTAAATCGCGCGATAAACCGGGGGCGGCCGCCCATCTAACCCCCCGTGTCGGCTTGTAAACGCGATCGCTCTGTATACGGCTTCGGCACGGGCCAGCAACAGCCCCGTGCCGGCGAGCGAGAAGGGCGAGACTCACGACATCGCATACTCGCTACGGGTTCTACTACTGCATAAAATCCGGAGCACGGCACGCTGATTTGCATAGCTCAGCTGTGCGGGAAACAATCGATGCGGGAAGTGCTTTGTTTTCGACGGGCCGAGCGACGGAGCGCGCGCCCGAACGCACGAACTAAACCGCACACTCCGCGAAAAACAACAAACGCGTCCATGGTTACTATACTTGAGTGGATAATTTTTTATCTTGGTAAGTATTACACAAGTAAGGGAAAGAAATATAGAAAAACAAA
The DNA here is from genome assembly GCA_963971325.1 of Aphodius granarius. NCBI lineage: Eukaryota > Metazoa > Arthropoda > Insecta > Coleoptera > Scarabaeidae > Aphodius > Aphodius granarius. Next base: position 3,864,963 of record OZ020225.1, read on the forward strand.
AGAAAACGAGTCCAGGAAAGACACTCACGTTTATAAAACGTTTAATAACCGTTTGCTGGTTTAGAAAACGTTGTAGATTTATTTCTTTGGTGAAAAAAGAACGTTTATGAAACGTAATTTAGATATACGTATCGGGGTTATTAAACGTTTTACGTTTTCGTTATAACGCTGTATACAGTGTCGGCCAGTTCCAGACGCCGTATACCCCATAAGAGAGAGCAAGGAAGCAATATAAAAGCGGTCACTGCATGCCCCCACCAAGCGACATGAACCAACCACGAGGCCGTGCTAGCGCGGTGCCTGAATTGGTGGGGATGTGTTTCAAACGTTCTCTCTCGCACTCGCACACAACTGATGCGGCGGCTGGAACTAGCCGACACTGTATACATTACAATACTTTCCTTCTAGGGTACTAGTCGGAAAGTAAAATGCTCAAATATTTATTCTGCGCAGTTCCTTACAGTGTTCTTCTATAATATGGGTAAATTTTGATAATAATAAATGGATATATAATATATGGAAAGTATTTTTCGTTTCTTTTATGTTCTGTAGGTATCTATCTATAAAAATCACAATAATAACGAATCAATAAACACAAACGCAATTATTCGATCTGAATAATAAATAACTCGTGCTAAAAATGTCGCCCAAAAGTTTTTCACGTTTTCCACTTCCACAAAAAAGTGAAATATCACCCCGAAAATTTATACTTTCAGCATTACACCTTAAATTCACTGAAAAAAAAAACCGCGACCCCGGCAAAGATTTATCCATCCAGTTTTCAATATATGACCGAAACTTCGACTCCTGCGCTTTTAATTCCTCACCGCATCTCCCCATAATTCACCGTAACCTCAAAAAATCACTTTCCCCGTCGGCGAGATTGACTAGGTCAAGTTTCCGTTTTCATATTCATTTATTCAACCGTAATTGCCGGGAAATTAAAGATATATGCTAATCGAACGCATTGCTCGGCGCCGCGCCGCTACTCGTCGCGCCATCTAGCGGTAGCGCGGCGGACCTCCGTCAACCATTTTGTTTCACCTTTCCGCCGAGAGTCGCTGGTGTCCTCGACGACGCATGCCTATTGGCGGTCGCGTTGGCCACGCCCGGTTCGTGCGCCTTTCCCTACTCCATTCATCCCCGCCACCGGCGTATTCCCCTACGATTTGATGCGTGGTGGGGGGTTGGAGAAAGAGGAGGCAATAAACACATCGTTACAGGAAAGCTGTGTTGAGCTGTTTTATATCACATAAAATTGTTAACTGTACCTCAATATTGATTTATGTGTGTATTTATAATTTTAAATGCCGCACGATTTTGAAGCGCGACGAAACGCATTTTACGATCGCTCGTAAATTCATTTATATTATTGCGGAAACGGTCGGCATGACAATTATTTCGCGGAATTTAACGAATTGGACGAATCGGTCAGTGTGGTAAGGAATTAAATAAATTATTATAATCACGCTGTTATTTGCGAGAATTATCGATAAGTGCGTAATTGAAATTATGAAAATGATACACGATTTAGTTGTTAATCATAATGTTCGCGAAGCTATTAGAGTAATTAATTAGTACCTAACCAATTTGTTATTGGCGTTTGTGGATAAATTAGGAAAATAGTTGTCATTAACAGTAGCTAATAATGTGTTAAGTAGATAATGTATACAATTTGTATTGTAAATTTATTACCTGGTACTAAAAATGTTAACCACTTATTTGTGAAAATTATATGGGATTTAATAACTTATTTTTTCATTAATAAATTGTTATTTTGTCGCTGGATGGTTTATTTTGTGAATAGGTAAGTTCAAATATCGAGGAGAACATAGCCATAAAAGATGTCCATACCTTTTTTTGTTCGAATTTCTTAATGAAACATATATCAATCGATAGAGCTGTTCAAGTAGTATACCCCAGAGTTTTGCCCACAAAAAATATCGAACGGTTTAGCAAAAAAAATTGATTTAATTACCAGCGCGTCATCTAGAACAGCTCATGGTGTCCTCAAATATAATTGCAAATAACGCCATGCGCCGATACCGTACAACATCGGGCATAACAAATTCGGAATCTACATGAAATTCTGCATCTAGTAATGGCATCAATACGACATACCCTTATTATTACAACCCCTCTTACATAAATAAAGCTGTAAATTGGTGTGCGGCTTATCAAGTGGTTTATATAAATGTTTATAACAATTGCGTAAGTTGATAACTTTGATTAGTACGTCAAATTGTAGGTAATTAATAGGGGTAACTACCCTGAAAAGGTCGGAGTTTTGCCCTCTCAATAACATCCCTTAAATCACAATAATGTCTACCTACCCCATAACAAGGAATACGACGGCAGACAAATAAAAGAATTAATAACTTTTGTAAATATTCTTGCATAACTTTGATTCATACGTCAAATTGTAGGTAATTAATAGGGGTAGCTACCCTGTAAAGCTCGGGGTTGTGCTCACTCGATGACACACCTTAAATGATCATAATGTGGACCTACCGCATAAGGAGTCACCGCCACACTGAGGACACCATGCGCTGTTTTAGATAACGTGCTGGTAATTAAATTTTTTTTTTGTTAAACCATTCGATGCTTTTTGTTGGCAAAACTCTGGTTTATACTACTTGAATAGCTCTATCGATTGACATATGTTTCATTAAGAAATTCGAACAAAAACAGTTATGGATATCTTTTATGTACGTTTCTCGACGGGCCCGTTGCATATGGCATATTAGGTGCACATCAGGGTCATTTAAAGGGGGTTATCGAGTGAGCATAACTCTGAGCATACCAGGAAAGCTAGCTCTGTTAATTACCTATAATTTGACGTATGACTCAAAGTTATGCAAGAATATTTACAGAAGTTATTAATGTTTTTATCAGTGTGGCGGTAGCTTCTTTGTTATGCAGTAGGTCCACATTATGATCATTTAAGGTATGTTATCGAATGAGCATAACTTCGAACTTTCGAGGGTAGTTAGCCCTATTAATTTCCTACAATTTGACGTACTAATCAAAGTTATGCAAGAATATTTACAAAAGTTATTAATTATTTTATCTGTCTGCCATTGTATTCCTTGTAATGGGGCAGGTCAACATTATTATCATTTAAGGGGTGTTATTGCGTAGGAAAAATTCCGACCTTTTCAGGGTGATTACCCTTATTAATTACCTATAATTTGACGTATAAATCAAAGTTATGCAACAATATTTACAAAAGTTATTAATTATTTTTTCTGTCTGCGTCGTATTCTTTGTAATGGGGTAGGTTGACATTATTATCATTTAAGGGGTGTTATTGAGTGGGCAAAACTCCGACCTTTTCAGGGTGGTTACCCCTATTAATTAGCTACAATTTGACGTACTAATCAAAGTTACGCAAGACAATTTACAAAAGTTATTAATTATTTTATCTGTCTGCCATTGTATTCCTTGTAATGGGGCAGGTCAACATTATTATCATTTAAGGGGTGTTATTGAGTGGGAAAAAATCCGACCTTTTCAGGGTAGTTACCCTTATTAATTACCTATAATTTGACGTATAAATCAAAGTTATGCAACAATATTTACAAAAGCTATTAATTATTTTATCTGTCTGCCGTCGTATTCCTTGTTATAGGATAGGTCGACATTATTGTGATTTAAGGGGTGTTATTGAGTGGGCAAAACTCCGACCTTTTCAGGGTGGTTACCCATATTAATTACCTACAATGTGACGTATAAGTCAAAGTTATGCAAGAATATTTACATAAGTTATTAATTATTTTATCTGTCTGCCGTCGTATTCCTTGTTATGGGGTAGGTCAACATTATTATAATTTAAGGGTTGTTATTGAGTGGGCAAAACTTCGACCTTTTCAGGGTAGTTACCCCTATTAATTACCTACAATTTGACGTATAAGTCAAAGTTATGCAAGAATATTTACAAAAGTTATTAATTATTTTATCTGTCTGCCGTCGTATTCCTTGTTATAGGATAGGTCGACATTATTGTGATTTAAGGGGTGTTATTGAGTGGGCAAAACTCCGACCTTTTCAGGGTAGTTACTCATATTAATTACCTACAATTTGACGTATAAGTCAAAGTTATGCAAGAATATTTACAAAAGTTATTAATTATTATATCTGTCTGCCGTCGTATTCCTTGTTATGGGGTAGGTCGACATTATTGTGATTTAAGGGGTGTTATTGAGTGGGCAAAACTCCGACCTTTTCAGGGTAGTTACCCATATTAATTACCTACAATTTGACGTATAAGTCAAAGTTATGCAAGAATATTTACAAAAGTAATTAATTATTTTATCTGTCTGCCGTCGTATTCCTTGTTATGGGGTAGGTCGACATTATTGTGATTTAAGGGGTGTTATTGAGTGGGCAAAACTCCGACCTTTTCAGGGTAGTTACCCCTATTAATTACCTACAATTTGACGTACTAATCAAAGTTATGCATCAACTTTCGCAATTGTTATAAACATTTATATAAACCACTTGATAAGCCGCACACCAATTTACAGCTTTACTTATGTAAGAGGGGTTGTAACCATAAGGATAGTGTCGTAATGATACCATTACTAGATGCAGATTTTCATGTAGATTCCGAATTTGTTATCCCTGATGTTCTACGGTATCGACGGATCTCGTTATTTGCAATTCTATTTGAGGACACCATGAGCTGTTTTAGATGACGCGCTGGTAATTAAGTCAATTTTTTTGCTAAACCATTCGATATTTTTTGTGGGCAAAACTCTGGGGTATACTACTTGAATAGCTCTATCGATTGACATATGTTTCATTAAGAAATTCGAACAAAAAAAGTTATGGATATCTTTTATGGCTATTTTCTCCCCGGTGTCGTATATTACCACTTTTATTTATCACAGTAGTAGCAAACACCATAACATTTAGACCTATCTATATATATACGTATACATCACTCTACTACATAGATACAATCCATACTAACCATTCCCGTGAGAAGTACGGTTCGGCAAATCAGCAGGATCAGCATATCCACGGCTGACGGCGTCGTCAGTGTTCGTCCGGTGACAGTTGGCGGGGAGTCGCCGCGTTCTCACCCGGCACGGCGGTCATCCGGTCCTCGGTCCGTCTAGCGACCGGGCAGTTCTGCGAAAAATCACCGCGATATGGCGCGACAAATAAAATAATCCGCGAGGGGGTTTCGCATGTTTCGGAGCAGTTGTGAGCAACGGCCGTTCGGTCGTGGTAGCCGTGAGGAGACTGGCGACTATTTTCGAAAGCAACAGGAGCAACTATTTTAAATATTTTAATATTAATACGGGAGGCCGGCATGGAGCAGCAGCAATTACACTGTCGTTTTTAACGGGAGAGAACGAACGAGCCGTCGGCTCCGGGGACCCGATGAAATAATGTATTTAAAAAGAATCAGCACGGACGGCCGTTAATGCTAATAAATAATGGTGATGGGGTCGTATGGCGGGCGAAATTTCTAATTTGCAAGTCTGTTGTAAGTGGTGTGCCCGTCAAACTGCTCTAATAAGGAATTGTTGAGCATTTAAAAATAATATTTATGATTCGCGAGTAATATGGACTATGGTTTTATTATATAGATTATTTTGGCTAAAAAGTACCATAAAGGGACATATTCTATCTCAAATGACTCATAATTAGATATTTAGAAGACAAAGTGGTCACTGATATTACAATTCATGTACTAAGTTAAAGTTATATTTTTATTATGATTGAATTATTAATTTTTGTGCATACGTTCTCATAACAGATTGTTCAAAATATTACGAATCAACAAGTTTGTTTGTGTTATTTTATCAAGTTAAGTTATACAGACATTCTGTGCATTAAAATATGGGAAGTGATCAAAGAAGAAAATTTACCAAATAAGTTTTGTTACATGTTAAAATTAATGAAGAGATAAAAGCAGCTTACTGCTGTTATATTGGATTTAGAATTAGAGATCTGGACACCATGGACACCTAACATATGCTGTATTTCGTGTTAGATCGGACTTTTAAAGTGGATGAATGGGAAGAAAAGAAAACGCCATTTGCAGTTCCCCTGTTGTGGCGAGAGCCTTGCAATCATCTAGATGATTTTTGATCAAAAGGAAATATCTATCAGGATGTACATCTAGTGATGGCATCAATACGACATACCCTTATTATTACAACCCCTCTTACATAAGTAAAGCTGTAAATTGGTGTGCGGCTTATCAAGTAGTTTATATAAATGTTTATAACAATTGCGTAAGTTGATGCATAACTTTGATTAGTACGTCAAATTGTAGGTAATTAATAGGGGTAACTACCCTGAAAAGGTCGAAGTTTTGCCCACTCAGTAACACCCCTTAAATCACAATAATGTCTACCTACCCCATAACAAGTAATACGACGGCAGACAGATAAAAGAATTAATAACTTTTGTAAATATTCTTGCATAACTTTGATTCATACGTCAAATTGTAGGTAATTAATAGGGGTAGCTACCCTGTAAAGCTCGGAGTTATGCTCACTCGATGACACACCTTAAATGATCATATTGTGGACCTACCGCATAAGAGGTCACCGCCACACTGAGGACACCATGCGCTGTTTTAGATAACGTGCTGGTTTTTTTTTGTTAAACCGTTCGATACTTTTTGTTGGCAAAACTCTGGGGTATACTACTTGAATAGCTCTATCGATTGACATATGTTTCATTAAGAAATTCGAACAAAAACAGTTATGGATATCTTTTATGTACGTCTCTCGACGGGCCCGTTGCATATGGCATATTAGGTGCACATCAGGGTCATTTAAAGGGAGTTATCGAGTGAGCATAACTCTGAGCATACCAGGAAGGCTAGCTCTGTTAATTACCTATAATTTGACGTATGACTTTGATGACTTTGATGATCAAAGTTATGCAAGAACATTTACAGAAGTTATTAATGTTTTTATCAGTGTGGCGGTAGTGTGGAGGAACGCCATTTGCAGTTCCCATGTTGTGGCGAGAGCCTTGCAATCATCTAGATGATTTTTGATCAAAAGCAAATGTCTATCAGGATGTAAGATTACAGCAAAGGAAACAAAGATACTTGCATTTTATTTATTGTATTACCCTATGAGTTCCATCATTAATTTGTTGTCTTAAAGAAAATCTGTATTCTTCCATGTAGAATGGAGTATGACCATAATTAATTCCACATTCTCTTGGAACGAAGTACCTTATATCAATAAACAACGACGCCAAGTGGTAGAAAAAACTCGTATTTGGTATTTTATATATCCGTTTTTGGTTAATTAGCAGCCGAGTTGTTATAAAAAGCGCACCTATACACTAATTAGCGGTTGTTGTGGTTCCGCACAAGAACTCCATCCACAATATAGTGTATGTATTTAATTCCACGCCTTTAAGCTTCACAATTCACACAAAATAAACACGCGCATGTTTAGTCCTGACCATGAAATCGTATCCAATTTATCTTTATTGCTGTTTAATGTAAATCACCCGTGACACATCGTCGGCCAGTTGTTTTTTATGTAATCGTACTTCCTGTACAGGCTTCAACCAAAATATTTATCGACCATTTTAGGTGACACTTTTTGGTGTCCAGAACAGTGGCGGCTCGTCAGGGGTCACCCAAAAAATTTTGGTTCACCTGGTACTGGTATTCAGTGATTCACATTTTTATTTGGACGTTATTAATACAATATTTATTACAGTTAAGTATTTGCCTAATATACATTCCTTAGAACCACTGTCTATATGCCTGCATTATTATATTGAATACACAATAAAATCCAACGCTGCTACGCTACTGGCCGTAGAATTGATAAATAACTGTAGTGTATGCAACCGAAACTACCAGGTCGGGGTGGCAATTGAGATTGTGCCCACCAGCGGTGATGGTTTTCTACTGCAAGTGCGTAAACTGTCCAGCAAGCCGGAAGAGTGGGGGTAGCGAAAAATGCATGTGTGACGTCAGAGGACTAGGCAGATAACCCCATACCATAGTATAGACATATTCTAATGGCTAAATAGGCAATAGCGCATGCAACAAATTCGCGCAAAAAGTCGGCCGTTTTATTAGGGTTGTGTTCAGTGTTTACTCGACCTTCTTGATGGTTCTTGCGGTTAACTACTTCTTAAAAATATGTCGGTTCAAATTTGTAGTGTTTGCTTAATAACATATAGTAACACTTCATTAAATAAGTCCTTAAAACTTCATTGATATTTTGCCCACCTAATTAAACAAATCACGGGCCGCTACTGGTCCAGAATATCAAACATTTCATACCTCCAAAACCGTGAATATTGTAATAAAATTCGCAGTTAATGTTTCGGAAGATTTTTTTTCTATTTCTACAAGCACGTCACGGTGGATTTTGCATAATCTGGCCGGGCGTCATCTTATCCTAGGCGATACGCTGTCCGATGGACGTTGCAGCAACATAAAATAGGGTGGGCGTCCTCCACGGCGGGGTTAGGGGGTTGGTGTGGGGTTCTAGGGCGGAATATGTAAGAAAACAAAAATAACCCGCGCGGGGGATTTCTTTAGGCAAATTTATGACAAGCGACGTCATCAATCTTATTCACGCTTCCGTCTTGTTTTTTTTTGCCCTCGCTTTCTTGAGGAGACGAGAACTCGGTTTACTCACTCGCCTCAAGACTTCAGACATACCCGAAATTATGTCACAAAAACACTCGCCCGGTCATTACCATACATAAACTCCGCTCGCAGATTTATCATTTAGTTGACGAGATACAACTCCGGGCGTAGAACAGAAGAAAACCAAACAAGTTTTGGCATCTCTTCTGTCAAAAATCAATGTAAAGTTTGACCAAACTTACTCTGGTGCCTGAATGTCGTTTTAGGATTTGGTCTGTGCTGAGTAGTCTAGTATTACGTACTCTCATAAACACATCTCGTTCCGGTTTCCGCGCATCGCGCGCCCTCTGTGTCCCGCCGATCCGTTACGGAATTACACAACTTGGTGGATTCCACGACATACGTATACGTACACCACATACGGCGCGCTGCATCAGTCGCGATCCGTCCGACCGATAATATGCAAATCTTCGATTTATAAATATTCATTTGGCGGGACAGATGCCGCCGCCTGCAGCAGTCGTCCGCGGTCGCCCGACCGGAATCGCAGTTCCGGTTCGACATGTCTTTTGTTTTCCGTTCGAAATGCCCGCCGACCGTGCGTCGACGTATTGGCAAACGTACGTACATACTGCTGCGGACATACGGACACGAACACGAACACGATACTTTTTCACGTAAAATTAAACCGTCAGAGTGATATTTGGAATTATTCTTACTGTTAAACTCTACAATACGACCAACTCAAGAAAATTGAGCGAAATTAGTTTATTTGCGTGGAACGAATATTGTGTTCGTGTTCGCGTTCGCGTATTCGGATCAGTCTACGCGTACTTTGAATGGGTAATGGTGCAGTCGGTACGGCAGGATCCGCGCGGTGTTTCGCAGCGCCATACGGCGGGCGTCGATGGTACCGCGCCCGAATTACGTATGTATCCCGAGTTGGGATCTGTCCATAAATAAACGTTATCGGTAACAGATCGAAACTGATCGCCGGTTAACTAGTAACGGTATGACAAACCTCTATACGAAAATTGTAAGTACACACAGAGAAAAGAATGTTCAGTTCAAGTCAAAGTACCTTGAATCAAAACAACGGTTGATTTCCATATCCACGAAATAACTAACCACTTCAGCCAAGACAAAATTTTCTCAGTAGAAGCGGATTGAGTGCTTGATTCAAGATAAATTTAGTTGCAATGAGTAAATTATTAGGTCACACCGAACATTCATCAACTACAAAGGACTATATGTAGTTTTGAATGAAACTTTGTAGTATTATTTCAAATATTTAAACATTTCGACCAAATTAATATTGTTAAATTTCAACCATTGAATGGATTAAAGAGAATAATAATTATCAGAATAAGTAATTTGTTGTTTTGCTTGGAAAAGACAAATGTTTCAGAAAAGGATTTTTAGGTTTGGTTCAACACCTTCTGTGTTCTGAATAAAGTATTTCATTCTCACTGCAAGTAACTGTCATTTTAAATGAAATACGATCAATTATTCAAAGTAAGCAATAGTAATTTACATTCAACATAATATTTTCTCAGTAGAAGCGAGTTAAGTGCTTGCTTCAAGATAAATTTAGTTACAATGAGTAAATTATTAAGTCACACCAACCAGTCATCAACTACAAAGGACTATATGTAGTTGTGAATGAAACTTTGTAGTATTGCTTCAAATATTTAAACATTTCGACCAAATCAATATTGTTTTATTTCAACCATTGGATGGATTAAAGAAAATAATAATAATTATCAGAATAAGTGTTGGTTGTTTTGCTTGGAAAAACAAATGTTTCAGAAAAGGATTTTTAGGTTTGGTTCAACACCTTCTGTGTTCTGAATAAAGTATTTCATTCTCACTGCAAGTAACTGTCATTTTAAATGAAATACGATCAATTATTCAAAGTAAGCAATAGTAATTTACATTCAACATAATATTTTCTCAGTAGAAGCGAGTTAAGTGCTTGCTTCAAGATAAATTTAGTTGCAATAAGTAAATTATTAAGTCACACCAACCAGTCATCAACTACAAAGGACTATATGTAGTTGTGAATGAAACTTTGTAGTATTACTTCAAATATTTAAACATTTCGACCAAATTAATATTGTTTTATTTCAACCATTGGATGGATTAAAGAGAATAATAATTATCAGAATAAGTAATTTGTTGTTTTTGCTTGGATAAACAAATGTTTCAGAAACAGATTTTTAGGTTTGGTTCAACACCTTCTGTGTTCTGAATAAAGTATTTCATTCTCACTGCAAGTAACTGTCATTTTAAATGAAATGCGACCAATTCTTCAAAGTAAGCAATAGTAATTTACATTCAACATAATATTTTCTCAGTAGAAGCGAGTTAAGTGCTTGCTTCAAGATAAATTTAGTTGGAATGAGTAAATTATTAAGTCACACCAACCAGTCATCAACTACAAAGGACTATATGTAGTTGTGAATGAAACTTTGTAGTGTTGCTTCAAATATTTAAACATTTCGACCAAATTAATATTGTTTTATTTCAACCATTGGATGGATTAAAGAAAATAATAATAATTATCAGAATAAGTAATTGATTGTTTTGCTTGGAAAAACAAATGTTTCAGAAAAGGATTTTTAGGTTGGGTTCAACACCTTCTGTGTTCTGAATAGAGTATTTCATTCTCACTGCAAGTAACTGTTATTTTAAATGAAATGCGATCAATTATTCAAAGTAAGCAATAGTAATTTACATTCAACATAATATATTGATTTGAAGTGAATAATTTTGTTGTTTTGTTCAAACTATCTATTGCTGCTACAAAGAGGTAAAAAAAGTTCATATATACCAATACAGTAATTTATTATAAAAATAAAAAATACATTCAAAATACGTACAAAATACATTCAAAAATATAAAAGAATTAAATGTTATCTGATACATTTCAAAGTATTAAATACATATAATAATTAAATAATACCTCTGGTGAATTTGTTGTCATTGATTTGCATCTCTTTCTTTGGACCATGCTATAAAAACACCTTGGTCCATTGTATACAGTACTGTAGGAACTTTAGTAATGCATCATTTGCACCCGTGGTGAAATATAATGTACGTACATATGATAGATATATACGATTTCTCACCTCAGATGATTCCAAATCTAATAGCTTCACGGCTTCCCGGAAAGCAATTCGATCTCCAATAGCCGGAATAAGTTCTTTTACATCTTCCTCTGTAAGTTTCCTTATGTTTTCCACAGTTTATTGCATTGAAAGTATAGAATGCACATTAACATTTTCATCAAAAGTAGTTATACGCATATACTGACTGTCAAATATCGGTATCACATGATCTAATGAGATTGATTTTAAAAAATTATCCACGCTGTCCATTATCACATGTGATAACTGATAAGAATAAGTGACATTACAATAAAGGGTATATTTATTATCATTAAATAACAGATGATGGTAGTATATATTTCTTCTACCGGATCTTAGACTATAAGGTGTCTAGTCAAAACTAAATTTAAGAATTATTATACCGAGTAGGTTGTGGCAAAATATCAGTTACCCACTTCATTAATCATTATGTTCATATGTCAAATTCTTCCATAAAACTACGATTATCGGCAAAGAGATGAGCAAAACGCTGAAATTTACCAGCGTCTCCAATAAACCAATAGTTATTTACGAAGACGTAGCCGATGAGGAGCATTTTCATCGAACTATCGAGAACAACAAAGAGGTGTTGACAAAATGCGACTCAAAATGTACATCCAGCCACAAAGGCCAACAAGACGAGCAGGAGAAATCCCAAAAGTCGGTCTCATTCACAGAGAAGGATCATACATTTGAAGAAGCACTAGAAATCAAGAAGACTGAGTTGGAATTAAAGTTATCAAGACTAGATATTGAGGAGTCGCTAGTATGGGATGAATGTAAGAATTTCCAGCATGAAATCGAGAAGATTGAATCAGCTTTGGAGGCCTTCTTGCAGTACGCAGACGCAGTAGCGTTGGAAGCTAAAGCCAGGAATAGGTTATGCAACCAGATGTACACAATTTTTAACATTGATAACTTCCTCGGGACAAACAACGAGCAAATATACAACGCACTCCACAAAATCTGCGACAACGGGCAAACCGAGAAAGACACTGAATTTAAGCAGAAACTATCTACAGCTTTGGAGAGCAGATTGGGACTTGCTGAATATTACAGCGAGTACGAGAATAGAAAGCACGATTTTAGGCTTGCCTGTGGGAACTTCAAAAGGCTGTTGACAGCTGCGAATTTGAACGAGAGACAGCTGGAGAAGTTCTCTGCGCAGCATCAAAAAATTTCGGAGAATTTTACACACTGCAGGTATGTTCTGTTCAAGAAGATGCCAGATGGGATGGAAACCGGCGTTCATATCTTCCTGGAGGCCATTAAAGAGGTGACGAAGATTATCGAGAGGTCCAGTTTGGAGATGAAGGATCTGCTTGATTTGTTCAATCTGATGGATACTTTAGAGGTCAATAGTGACTTACCATTTGGTTGATGAAGATTATTTTTGATGAAATTTGTGTATTTAGTTTGTTTGGGAATAATTTTTATGTTATGATAAAGATGAATATTAGGTGATTCCCTCCTACTCTGTTTTTACATTTTATTGTTTAACATGTTCGGCACGTGATTTAGATCTTATGCCAGATCTCGCACTATTAGAAGAAATGCAATGCAATGTTTTTTAAAAATGAAAACCTTGGGTATGTCATAAATATAATAACTAGTAGAATAACTGTTATACAGCAAGGATTTCATGTAATCCTTCATATTGAATAACATCCAATAAACAGAAAAGGGACAATCTAAGATTTAGGGTCGCCATTCGTCTAGTTTAACATGACAAAAGTACACATTTGTGTGGTAATGTTATTTGGTAAATATTTCAATTATCCTGGGCAGGACGATAACGTCGCGTATCTTCGCCGTGGCAGGATGTCATCCTCCGTGACCGTTTGCCGTCCCCCATACAAAGATATATATGAAATATTTCGGTAAGTTTGGACCGTTGCGCCGTTAGGTCCTTCGCTCACTCAATATATCCTTATACCCGGCGATTTTATGTGTTTATTATGCCGCGGCGGGGTTCATAACGGCCGCCAGGATTTGCCAGACTGTAAATTCAACAAAAGTTCCTTTATGTCGCCGCCCGTGTAACATTTTATTAAATTACTGCTGCCCGTTCCTCTTTATTAAAAACTTCTGTTTTTATGTCCTGCGAAGCGGCGACATCGTCCTCCTTTATTGCGCCAAATGACGCCGGATATTGCGTCCTTTTAGCGGCGTTCTTACCAAATCTCCTCCTCGTGTCCTTTCTTAAGTGCCAGTCTCGGTTGTTATAAAGGATAATCTATTGTAAAGTTACCAAAAAAGTCAGGAGATCAAGTCTAAAAAAGTCTTAGAAAAATGTAATATCAAATAAATGTATTTCTTTGCACATCTTTCTTTCAAAGAAAGAATATATGTTTGTAACAAACAAGTATTTTTAAATTAAAAAAAAAATGAGTTGCATAAGCTGAAAGAAATATTTTATTTGAAAAGTAGGTAATAGTTTTCACTATTCGAAATTATTTGGATGGGAAAGACATCAAATTTTTTCTCTCTCTGTGAACAATATACTTCATCATCTTTTGTGATTCAGGTCATTTTTTAATTTCCCGAAGTTAATTAAAATGCCTTTTCCACGTTCAGCGGCTGCGTCACAAAACTGGAAAGCCAAACAGAGCTTCAACTCCGGGGTACCTTCGGCCAATTTATAAAAAGGTAAATAACAACCCCTAATCTGATATTCACGGAAAGGGGGCGCTTTACTGCAATAATAACACACCAACGAGGAACGAGAACTCGACCGAATTGACACACTGTGAACCCGACTGCGCTCTCAATAAGTTTTCGGGGGGCAAATATTTGCCGCCGGGCCGGGGGCGGAATTTAAAAAACCGCCCCCCGAGAACACAACACGGGTCGTATCCTTCGCATAAAAGGCAGTTTAAGAGATTAGTTCGGTTATTTATGCCCGGGAAAGTGAGTTAGTGAGGCGGCCACTTTAAAATATATTCAATCGAGTCCTTCTTCTTCTTTTCCACGCGGAAAGCGGCTTTGTTTCGCTTTGATTTTCCGCCCGCCGACGGAGGGCGCCACCGTCACGACCAGGGAAATTTATCGTGTCGTGCGGGGGCGGCAAAATCTTGATTTTAACTGAACAGTTTTGTCCGACAACATATTTTACTTGGAGGTCTCGCTATGGGTCACGCATACGCCGTCCACGTCTATTCACTTTATGTCCTGCAGGCTGATTGTATGTGCAAATGTCCTTGGAAGTGAAATAACTATGGCGTAAAATACGTACTGAATTACAAAGAATAGATTTTGAAATAAAGATAAATCGTTTCATAGAAATTCAAAGCTTTTAAACAGTTTTATTTATTACAGTTATATCGATCTTTTTCTTATTTATTTATTAAACCGGGCTGGTGTTGAAGAGAGTTTTCCAAGGGTGGGGGTAAATCTTATTTCGGCAAAGTGGGAGGCACTCGAAGTGTGAAGCATTAAAAGAAAAGTTATTCGGAATCTGCATAATCCAGATTTTATAAAGAGCCGGAGCGAGAGGCTCCTCTACCTCGGACATATAGGGACATTTACAAGTCAAAATAAGGGTACTTAACGGACTTTTTAACTGTTTACTTTACACTCTTACCGACCGGGCGCCATGGGGCGAAATAATTTATGGGCAGTACGTAGTCAAGAACCCAAATTCAAGGGACTGATCTGTGGTGGCGCCACCAGTTATATTTTAGCGATATCTACCTACTATTTTTGTATCATGATATTAACAGCACCCGATAGGTGGCGCAATCCTTGACATTACTTGCTGTCGAATATAAGAGTAATTTGAGTCATTTGAATTATTAGCAGTAATTTTGGGTAATGGTTAAAAAGAAGTGTGGTGCAAAATGTCGTCGGCAATTATGCACAAGTTTCCGGACCCTATCAAAAAGATGGGATTGTTTCATAGTTAGGTGAGTGCACATCTTATCTGATTGTCTCGGCCTAGAAGACCAGAGGGTAAGTGCTTTTGATGATCCCTGGCCATCTATGGACACAATACGTAATGCTCCCCGTATCATAAGTTGGCTGCTCGTAACGGGAATATAATATCGGGTGGATGTGGAGGCTGGCACAAAGGTCCCACTGGGGCCTAAGCTGGCCTAACCCGACATACATTCCTCCAGGAACATACAAGGTTGACTACACTACACTACCCAACGTTTCGATGAATTCAGACGAACTAAGATTAGGTCAGCCGAGATATTGGCCGAGATGAACTCAGACTCACACAAAATGAAAGTAGCTTACATCATTATACGAATATAAAATAGGTATTTTAGTATTCTTGCACGTAAAAATGTTACCCTGTTTTAAAGGTTGTAATAAATACTTCTTATAACATTTTTGTTGTTTATTATTTTATGTCTAATTGTTTTTATATTGTGTCATCTAAAACATATAATAAAATAGTAATTATAAAAAAAATGTCCTGTCTTATGCTACTGTGGATAGTTTAAATGTTCTATCTACATTGCATAACAGGTACTTTACACTGCATACTTCTCTCAAAGGAGAAGTAGAAAGAATTTCTTGAACAATAAAACAGATTTGTAAACCACACTGAACAGAATTTTTGTTTGATACTACACAGTTTTATTGTTCAAGTAAATTGTTCAATAAATAATAATAATATAATTGTGAAGTCTGCATTTCATATTTCCCGCCGCGGTGATTATAATTCAGGAACTGATTTTTGGGGGCGCTAAGATCGCTATTTGGCGAAAATTTTAACCCGTGAGATGGCGTTCTATTAAGTATTGTGTTCTATGCCGGGCGCGTCTTAAAACTTCCAGGGATATTAACGCCCTGAAGCAGGCCCGGAAATAATATCTCCCTTTTGAGTTCAGTTTACGATGAAGTATTATTATTTTAGCAAAATATCAATAACTTAACTTTTATGTCTTACTGACATATAATGATAACTTTTATGGGTAAGTGTGGGGAGAATATAAGTCCCATGCTATGCTGTGATCAAAACAGGTGAAGTGTTACATGTAGTTCTCACAAATATTAGAGTTTCTTTACAAATATCTCCTGATTTATTATGTAATATTATTTATTTTCTTCTACACCTAAGCATTAACTACCTTAATTTTGTGATTTTTCTAGAGTAGAATAATCCTAACGGAACATGGGTCTACATGTCCGTAATTAATTAGTTGGCTTTCATTAAATGCTACAAATAAGGTGATCGAGCACGAGCATACAGACACTTGCGGACAGCTGATTTTTTCTTATCTTCAATAAATTGTTTTATTGACGTTTGAATGTGAAAACATGCTATTTTGGCACTATTTATCACTATTTTGCGTTTGCGTTTGACTCGCGAATCGTCCATTTTAGAACAACAGATTCAGAAATGTATTTCTGAGATAAAAAAAACATAGGTCGGCAATTAATGTTGTGTACGAGTGGTATTATAGTAACAACCACTATATATTAGTTGCTGAATCTTGGAGAGAGTATCATTAATCTTCATAAGCCATAATCCTGGAATGGCAGACCGACTACTTAACAAAAATAAATAATAATTAATCACGATCTTGTCGTGTTAACTTCCACGATGTGGTGAACACGTAGGTACCCGCTAACGGCATTTTTAAAAGTTTGCGCCGAGTTGGAGGTCATAAATTTTAGGCACAAGACAAAGCACCCGTGAAATTTTTATTAAATAAACAATATCTACCTCCGCGGAATTAAACCATACCCATACAGCTGTCCCAAAATTTACACTTTATCATATATTCTTTCTTTGTTCAGGTTCTATCGAAGTAAGTTTTTTTTTTTTTCAGAAGATTATAGGTAAATTCTTCTAGGTTTTGCCTGGTTTCAGCAATTTTGAGTTTTATTGTTCCTAATTTAAACATATGTTTGTATATTTATTGAAAAAACGGGACACCTGTACACATTTATATGTATGTGTGAGAGCGGTTCCGGTGGTAAAGCAGCGCTAGCGTGCGGTGCGCTGGGAGCCAGGAGAATTCATGTGTCCGAAACCGCTGACCGTTTTTAAGTTATGCTAAATTATTGTAATGAAATGTATCCGAGATGAATCTCCGAGCGGTTTTTACCGGTGTTTCCTTCCGGCCAGTAATTATAACAGACACGAATTATCCCATTATCTGGCCTCCCCGAGTACATAGTACGCGATACGGACGTTACGCGTACCACTACAGATACTATGTACTGAACACTACAGGTACGATGGTTTGAACGTATGGTGTCCATTCGCTCGACCATACGCAATAATTTGATATAATTGGTCATTGATGCAGTTTTATTATGCCCGTTAGAATTATTTTATTTCAAGCTGATGACAATGAATTGTTTGAGGTTATGTGAGCTTGTTATATGGAAATAATAGATGGATAGAAAATAGTCAATCTCTCTGACATTGCGTTGTAAAATTTGCTGTAAAATTGGATTTAAATCTATCTTGTACTTTACCATTTTGTCTATAACTTTTCAGTTATTGTTTTCTTTGATTATACAATGATTATGCATATTGATTCTTCCAAATATTACCAAGAATGCGTCACTGTTTATGCCAGTAAAGACAAAGCTGTAATAATTTTACTACTTTCTTGGATTTTTCTGTTTTAAACCTATCTTGTACTTCACCATTTTGTCTATAACTTTTCAATTATTGTTTTCTTCGGCTACACATGTTTCTGCATGTTGTTTCTTCCAACTATTACAAAAAATGCGTCACAGTTTATGCCAGTAAAGACAAAGCTGTAATAATTTTACTATTTTCTTGGATTTTTCTGTTTTAAACCTATCTTGTACTTTACCATTTTGTCTATAACTTTTCAATTATTGTTTTGTTTGGCTACACATGTTTCTGCACATTGATTCTTCCAAATATTACAAAGAATACCTCACAGTTTATGCCACTAAAGTGAGTAAAGGCAAAGCTGGTAGTGCATTTGACTATTTTCTTGGATTTTTCTGTTTTAAGCCTATCTTGTACCTTACCATTTTGTCTATAACTTTTCAGTTATTGTTTTCTTTGACTACACAATAATTCTGCACATTGATTCTTCCAAATATTACAAAGAATGCGTCACATTTTATGCCAGTAAAGACAATGTTGTAATAATTTTACTATTTTCTTGGATTTTTCTGTTTTAAACCTATCTTGTACCTTACCATTTTGTCTATAACTTTTCAGTTATTGTTTTCTTCGGCTACACATGTTTCTGCACGTTGATTGTTCCTATTACAAAAAATGCGTCACAGTTTATGTCAGTAAAGACAAAGCTGTAATAATTTTACTATTTTCTTGAATTTTTCTGTTTTAAATCTCTCTTTTACTTTACCATTTTGTCTATAACTTTTCAATTATTGTTTTGTTTGGCTACACATGTTTCTGCGCATTGATTCTTCCAAATATTACAAAGAATACCTCACAGTTTATGCCACTAAAGTGAGTAAAGGCAAAGCTGGTAGTGCATTTGACTATTTTCTTGGATTTTTCTGTTTTAAATCTATATTGTACATTACCATTATGTCGATAACTTTTCAATTATTGTTTTCTTTGACTACACAATCATTCTGCACGTTGTTTCTTCCAAATATTGCAAAGAATGCGTCACTATTTATGCCAGCAAAGACAATGTTGTAATAATTTTATTATTTTCTTGGATTTTTCTGTTTTAAACCTATCTTGTACCTTACCATTTTGTCTATAACTTTTCAGTTATTGTTTTCTTCGGCTACACATGTTTCTGCACGTTGATTGTTCCTATTACAAAAAATGCGTCACAGTTTATGCCAGTAAAGACAAAGCTGTAATAATTTTACTATTTTCTTGAATTTTTCTGTTTTAAATCTCTCTTGTACTTTACCATTTTGTCTATAACTTTTCAATTATTGTTTTGTTTGGCTACACATGTTTCTACACATTGATTCTTCCAAATATTACAAAGAATACCTCACAGTTTATGCCACTAAAGTGAGTAAAGGCAAAGCTGGTAGTGCATTTGACTATTGTCTTGGATTTTTCTGTTTTAAATCTATCTTGTACTTTACCATTTTGTCTATAACGTTTCAGTTATTATTTTCTTTGACTACACAATAATTCTGCACATTGATTCTTCCAAATATTACAAAGAATGCGTCACATTTTATGCCAGTAAAGACAATGTTGTAATAATTTTACTATTTTCTTGGATTTTTCTGTTTTAAACCTATCTTGTACCTTACCATTTTGTCTATAACTTTTCAGTTATTGTTTTCTTCGGCTACACATGTTTCTGCACGTTGATTGTTCCTATTACAAAAAATGCGTCACAGTTTATGTCAGTAAAGACAAAGCTGTAATAATTTTACTATTTTCTTGAATTTTTCTGTTTTAAATCTCTCTTTTACTTTACCATTTTGTCTATAACTTTTCAATTATTGTTTTGTTTGGCTACACATGTTTCTGCGCATTGATTCTTCCAAATATTACAAAGAATACCTCACAGTTTATGCCACTAAAGTGAGTAAAGGCAAAGCTGGTAGTGCATTTGACTATTTTCTTGGATTTTTCTGTTTTAAATCTATATTGTACATTACCATTATGTCGATAACTTTTCAATTATTGTTTTCTTTGACTACACAATCATTCTGCACGTTGTTTCTTCCAAATATTGCAAAGAATGCGTCACTATTTATGCCAGCAAAGACAATGTTGTAATAATTTTATTATTTTCTTGGATTTTTCTGTTTTAAACCTATCTTGTACCTTACCATTTTGTCTATAACTTTTCAGTTATTGTTTTCTTCGGCTACACATGTTTCTGCACGTTGATTGTTCCTATTACAAAAAATGCGTCACAGTTTATGCCAGTAAAGACAAAGCTGTAATAATTTTACTATTTTCTTGAATTTTTCTGTTTTAAATCTCTCTTGTACTTTACCATTTTGTCTATAACTTTTCAATTATTGTTTTGTTTGGCTACACATGTTTCTACACATTGATTCTTCCAAATATTACAAAGAATACCTCACAGTTTATGCCACTAAAGTGAGTAAAGGCAAAGCTGGTAGTGCATTTGACTATTGTCTTGGATTTTTCTGTTTTAAATCTATCTTGTACTTTACCATTTTGTCTATAACGTTTCAGTTATTATTTTCTTTGACTACACAATAATTCTGCACATTGATTCTTCCAAATATTACAAAGAATGCGTCACATTTTATGCCAGTAAAGACAATGTTGTAATAATTTTACTATTTTCTTGGATTTTTCTGTTTTAAATCTATCGTGCACTTTACCATTTTGTCTTGGTTTTATCTTGGTAAACTTGTCAATAATTATCTGAAAGAATCATGAAACTCCATCAAAGAGTAGATATAGAAATTATTGGACGTTAAAATTTATAAAATATTTGGTTGTTTTTTTTACCATGATTATTTAGTCATATACGTTTATCTCCATAGTTAAAAAAAGACTAGGGGGCTTTAAGAATCCAAGGGGAAATAATCCATGAATACCTTAACCATAAAACACACATTTGACTACCAAAGTATTGGATCCTGGCTCTCCTGCATCGATGTTTGAAATCAAAATAATGACCTCAAAGGGTCCGATTTTTCCAATTCCTCCGACGCTTAAAAAAACAGCTCCTAAGTTTTAGGAATATCGTATATAAAGCAGCGGGGTAAGTATGTGTACCCATCCACCTCACGAAAGAAAAAAAAGTAGCTGAAGAGTGGTAGCGAGAGCAGGAGGCAAACAGAGTGAAGCGGATAGTGAGGGCGTTCTTTGTGAAGAAGAAAGGTAAACATCTCGCAACATCAAAGCCCATCGACTTCCAATTTATTTTAACAAGGGCCCTGTGCGGCGACGGCAGCGACGCCGCGTCGGATCCTCGAGGAACTAACAAGGTGCTGCTGTATCAAAGCGGCTCATTGCTGAAGTCATCAGTATCCATAAGTTATGAGGCCGGGCCTGCGGAAGAGAGGCCAATTCAACGGGACGAGTGGTCTGCACTTGCTTTTTATTATCTCCGCCTCTGACATTAAATTAATGTGGTGTCGACTCTTATATATTATTCCTTCGGACGCCCGCACACTGCCACTGACGCGGAAGATGTTTTTTATCGCATCCGCATAAAAATCGAACGAACCGTCCAAACATACTTTCCACTCTATACGTTAGCTTAATAAAATTTTATTGACCGTGCACAGTCCCAAATATCAAACGCAGAAGTGTCTAGCTATACCGGAGAAACTTCTTCAAGACGATCTTGATCTATCGCATCACTGAACACTATAATGTCTATTAAGAGATATGAAATCGACATCCTATCTAGACAACAAAGGCACATTACACAGAGGAACATTGATTTTGTGGCATAAGATTTATTAGTCAATTTTAGGTAATTCTGGTCTACTAAATATGAAAATAGCAAAATATTTGTTAAATTGACTCCACTTTTTGAGATAAAGGCAATCCATTTTAAATAACATTAAGTAAAAGTGCCCAATATATTTAAAAGCTTTTATTCAAAGATTTCAAATTAGCATGAGGCGTATTACACAATTCTGAAATTAACAATAAAAGAATTTTAAAAAACCCAAATTTAAATTAAGAAAACGTTTTGTGTGTGGTTTTCTATTGAATTTTTGTTCAGGGCATTCCCTTTCTAAGGTCCAGCAGTAGTCTGCCATTATTTGGCAGTACCATCGGCCTCTTGTTCTTCATTGTCAAGAAATTTATCTAAATGTCTATGAAAATAATGTAACTTGGTACTCATATTAGGTTTTCAACATTTTGAAGCATTTTGTCAACGATTTATATTGTTAATATTGTTCAGCTTGGTGATTTTCCAAAAAAAAAATTCGATAACTGATACAAAGCTTGCTAAGTCATGTGATTTGTGGTCCATCAAAGATACCATCTTCTAAAATTCCTGTATTGGGACAAGGAAAGGATTAACAAATATATAGGACCAAACATCATTCTTATATAAAGCTTTCAGAAACTGTTTAATAAGCCCAAATTTAATATGTAGTGGTGAAATAACTATTTGTTCTCGATTTATCAATGGTTCATGCACGATGTTAGCTTTTCCTACGGTCAGATTTATTCTCAAAAGCCAGCTTTTCCTATCCCAATGTTCATTTTTGTACGACTGCCCTACAGACAAAGAAAACAGGGATATTTAGTGTGATCATTTTGCTGACCCAATATAAAAGCAGCAGCAAGTTGTGGAGTAACATGTTATACTTCAAAAAGTTACTTCAAAGATTGGTTTTGATAAATAAAGACTGAGGTTTAAATTAAAATAATTTAACCTAATATTTAACGATATTATTTAACAAGTACTTGCATAATCATAGTCTATCAAAATTTATTACACAAACTGATGCCGCAATGTCCAATTTTTCCATAATTTCTCATACCCAGAAATCATATTTATATATTTTTTTTCTTTACAGATATATCACCTCAAATCCCAGGCAGTGTTAATGGGACAGTTATCCAGCAGGTGCTTGAGCACTCGTGGCCCATATGTGGAGTCCTGCGGTGAAAGCGCGGTCTCCTAAATCCGCAGGATAACACGCAAGAGCCGCGCGAGAGCAGCAAGACGTCCGTCCTACCGAAAAAATATATATATCTTCTCTACCAAGCCGAAATCGTATATATTTTCATAAATTTTACGCTGTCGTGACTTATGAACTCTTCAATATATAGAAAGGGAGTGCGAGAAAAGGACCGGCAGACCTCGCAGACTCTGCGGTGTTGGTGTCCTGAAAGCAGGCTGCTGAAGGTCCAGAACATAAGAGCGAAAACTTTTCGCATAACACATATTTTGAACGTATTTCGTTGGGTAACGTTTCGGAATTTATTTATGGATGTTGCTGGGAGTCTTTGTGAAATAAATCTTTGATCTTTATCTCGTTGTTTAATATATTACCCTTGGTGTTTTAGTAACTTTAACGCTTGGTGTGATATGGTTTACTGGAATGGCACATTTTCATAAAGAAACTGAGATACAGCTAGGATTGGATGGAGTCGGAAAGGAAAAGCAATTATTTTCTAATCACTGCGATAGCAATCGCAGTTTAAAATAACTGCGATTCAACAATAGCAGTAGCAGTACGTCATATTATGATTAAAAAATCGCAGTTTAACTCGTTTCTAATTCCCACTAAGTTCCCAGTCATATCAATATTACAGAACGCACACGTATAGAAATTTATACACCCTTCGAGCAGCAAAAGGCATCAAATTGTTCTATTGAATCATCGATAAATCGTTTATTTATACAGAGTTTTTCTGACTCCACAGCGGCCCCACCGCATGGGGAGACCGCGATACAACATACACGCAGACCGCGATCTATTTAGAAAGCAACTCGTGTACGGATGGTTTCCACAACGATATTGTTCCCCTGTTGCTGAGAGAAACAGACTCAAGAAACAGAGTGGAGAAACAGAGTCGATCCGATCAAACTGCCTCCGTCAAAGGTAGCACACGGCTACGAGCTGTAAAAATATAGGAAAACCGTCCGTCCTGAGGACCCTAAAGCTTCAGCCAGATAAGCCCCGCATTCACATGTATGAATTCAGCACATCAACACCAAGTATCTCCGTATAAAATGTATACTTATCATAACTTAGTGAGCGCTCTCGCCTTTTCTTTATCCCACACATCATCCGCGCGCTCTCGGAGGCCTCGCTTTTGTCCGTTTCTTTCGATGCTTGCTGAGTAGTTTGCCCGTATGTCCCGAGCTTCAATAAAACGTTCCGATGAGGACGCATTGTCCACAAAGCGACCGCTATAAAAACTGAAGAGGTATTTCTATTTATTGGGTGAGATGGTCAGCGCGTAAGTAGATTGTTTTGTTATGGGTGCGTTTGAAAATAGCTAAACTGATAATGTTCGTGAATAAACGTCAATTATAATAACACAAGGGAACAACCAGAACAAGGAATACATATTTTTGTTGACCTAACATCACTTTTCATCAGAGTGTTGTGACTAAGATCCATTTTATAAGTCATATATTTCGCTTGAATTAGCCTGAAAAAAAAAAATACGTAAGAGGTAAAACCAGCTTACTGCTGCTATTTTGAATTTAGAATTGGAGATCTGGCAAAGCCATGGACACCTAATATATGCTATATTTCCCGTTAGATCCGACTTTTAAAGTGGATGAAAGGGAAGCAAAAGAAAATGCCGTTTGCAGTTCCCATGTTGTGGCGAGAGCCTTCCAATCATGAAGATGATTGCTATTTTTGCACGATAAGCATCTCCTGATATTCGAAGAAGGATAAACAAAATAAAATATCCAAATTTGCCATCAGCATCGCGACCTATCCCCCATGGAGAGAACCGTCTTTTCCCAAGTGTGCCATCCACTTCATCATCTTCGATTTTTGACACAGAAGAAATTTCAAGTCAGGCAAGTCGTGAAGATCGACCATTTGAAGTTTTAGGCACACCTCACCTTATAAACCAGTGCGAACAAATGATTTGGTTAAAGACTTAGGTTTATCAAAAGAAGAAGCCGATGCTACAGGAATGGAATCTTTTCGCACGAGGTGTGACAGTGTTTTCATTTACAAAGCATAACGATCCATTTAAAGCATATTTAAAAATGGAAGGATCTTTACGTGTACGTCACGATGTTGAGGGTCTTATGAACGAGTTTGATATTCCCCACGATCCTTCTAAATGGTGGCTTTTTATCGATTCATCATAATGCAGCTTGAAAGCAGTACTTTTGCATATTTTTTGAATTTATATAATTTGTTAACTGATTTTGTTGCAGTTTTCTCAGTTTTTTTTAAGTATCGCTGTATCTGTAAATCTAGACCTATTACTATAACCCTGACTATAAACCTGCTTTATAAACCTGAAAAAAGAAATCCTCATTTATGAAATTATTGGATATTTTGCTATGAGCAAGTAAAAAAAGAAACACAAAAATTCAACTTTTTATAAAAAATGAGATCTAATTTTTAGGATTCCATTACGTGACGTTTAAACCCTCAGTGATGGCGCTGTCGTCGCTGTTTTAATGGTGGAGTCGCCTGGGCCTCTTCTCCAAGACACAAGATTAAAAAAAATCCCGAAACTTGTTCGGCCCGAGATTATATATGTAAATGGATAAATCCACAAGTTCTTGAGGGGCGACCGCAGCGCCACCTGTGCCCGCTCCGGGCACGCCGAGTGCTCTCCGGCGAGGACGAGACGGCGAGAGTAATTTCCTTCGCGTGCGGCCCAAAAAAGGCATATTTCTTCATTAGCCGTTTAATTTTTCCTCACTGCATACATAATCAATCAGCGTGGGACGCCGCCCCCCACCCGAAAAGCCCAGCCATCCCCATCCCCACTCTCCTCCCTTTTTCCTCGCCATAATTTTAATATTTAATTTATTTCTGATTTGCATTCGAGAATTATGCAAGGGCCATCCCCCCTGGCGCCCCCCTTCCAGCAGTTCGTCACGAATTTCGACCTTCGAATGAAGGCCGTCTCGACGTTTTGTACATTCCGTGGCTGATTTGTCACTCGACGTTGACGAATTTAAAAGTTCTGACAAAAATGGTAAGTAAGTAACCTAAAAAGCAAGGATAATGACCAAACAAATGTATAAAATAAAAGACCATAAAATATTAATATTATTTCAGTCAAAATATCACATGCTTGAATACTTGGGAAGTAACAAGATATATTTAAGTAAGATGTTCTTGAACTGACGTGCATTCTTTCAATTTAAGAACATCCCAAAACATAAAAATGCAGCGTTCTAAGACTGATCAACACTATAATTACTAGTCTGCATATTATTAGTTTAGCATTTATTTTTGTCAAGAAGTGCTTTAAATAAGCATTTTGTTTGAATGATATGATAAGTGCTTCTTATAATTGCAGAAAAAATACAAAAGAGTACGTTTTACACATATACTCATTCAAACCGCTAGCAACTAAGTGTGATTTTGTATTAATTTTGAAGATATGGGCACTTTAGTACAATTTTCTGTTATGGTGTGCGATCACAATGTCAAAATAAAACCAAGTGATTTCGTGTTTAAAAGAAATTACTTCATTCAATTCTACAAAGATGAATATGACATACATCAGGTCTTCATAGTAATTACTTGAAATACAATATACACTTTCAGAATACCCTAATGTGATAAGTGGGACTTTTGCCTTTTGCTTTGGGTTCGCGTAGAATAAATGGTTGCAACAGATCGCCAAAAGGGTATTGTAATAGTAGGATGGTGGGTTCTTGGAATGTGATTAGTGCATGACAAAAAAATGTTCTAAAACATTTAAAGTCAAACACCACGACCCCCCAAACACAAGCCATCACTGTTATTGCTCTTACACTCGCTCTGCACGTGAGTTCTTGCAATGGGACCAGTGCAGCATTTTAGCAGGCAAAACTAATTAAACTACTCATATTGATATTTAACTCAAAGGAAAACACTTCTCAACAAAATAACAAATTTATTAAATTAAAAAAACATAAAAATGAATGAATAAAAAATATAAAAGAGACACTTAATTCATCCTTAAAATTACCATCTAGAGGAGCTGTTAGATTCTCGTAAAAATACAAAGAAGTGAAAACACAAAGGAGGAAATAATAATCAGCTTACCATTTACAAAACACAAAACACTATACTAAGTTACATTATAAAAATAAATGAAAAAAGACTACATCTTAAGTAGAATGCCGAATGTCGGCTGTTAATCTCGACTGTTCTCTACAGAATGTTTTTTCTCTTCATCTTTGTGTCTTGAACTTATACCTCTCATGTATAAACTATCTCGGTCCACGATACCATAATTTATAATTAAGCAAATAACACACACACAAAATATCAAGACACAAAGCACTTAACGAAAGGGCCCTACTGATTTGGGCCATAAAAAAGAAAGATTTACGAGTCTTCTAAGTTGAAAATATAACAAATCATACCCATGCGTGTGAAAAGGTCAGACAGTATCACTATTCACATATCACATACAATTTATCTCAAATTACAATGAACAAAATATGGATGCAGCTGAAATCCCCAATTATTACAATATCACAGAGTCATTTATCCAAGAACCGTTTTGACCTGGCAGTTGGGTTTGCTTGTTAACTGTGAATAGAGGTTTTTTTCTGGAAGTTGAGATGCTTCCTAACTTTCTGTGTGGTCTGGACACAGATATGCAAATATTTTTGGTTCTGTATGTGGAGGGAGAAAGCCTTCTTGCCTTGGAATATTTGAAATATCAATTGAAGTCGTAATTTCGAAGTCGAACGATGTAGATCAATTTGTTTGGGTGTTAGGCCTTTGTGTTTTGCCAATAGCAATTTAGGTAATTTTTATAAATTAGTTATGTCATCCGTTTTCTCTCCAACTATTTTCATTATGTCAAGAGTTTCAGTGATTCTTGTACCGCAGTTGTTTATTTTTTTTTTGTAAATATATTTGTTTTGGTTAGAAGTTGACTTTCAATTTGAGTCAAACCGGATGAGAGCGCCTCTGTCGTGACCGGACCGAAACACGGGACGATTGGTAAAGGAGTGATCGTTGAAATCACCGTATAAAAAGGTGATAATCGACGTGGTGGATTTGCGACGTGATGAAGGCGCACCATCGTCGATGCCCGGGCACTTCCTGGTCTAGTTTTCGTTTTCTCCGCGACGTCGGGTGGGAGGAGCGTTGGCGTCGCCTCGGCGCCGCTGAATATAACCGCTTTAAATTGTATGAAACATACATGAGTTCTGCCCCTCGGCTGAATATATACCGCGCCTTAGTTTACAAATGAATACAGCTATTGAACTTACTTATAATATCAATGCGATGTAGCCGTCTCGGTCGCACCGCCGCTAGAGGGAGTCGGTGCGCGCCGTCGGCCCCGTCCGAAATCTAAAACCCCTCACCAGGCGCCCATACAGAATGGCCATATTAACTTGATAATTAGGTGTGTTATCCGACTTGCAGATGAGCGACTGAATCTGGATGGAATAAAAAGTGTTTCGCCCCTCTTTGTGGCTGTCGGGTATAAAATTGGGATGGGCCCCGCTGGATACCGCATTTCGACGCCGACCGTCGCGAACGACGTCTTCCTCGACGACGACGTCTTCCTCGGCGGGTCCAAGTACTTCCGGTTGTGACAGTGCCGATCCAGGTGTCAATTCTTCTTCCATGGGTCGTATTATGTCCCACTCCATCGCTCTTTAAACCGTACCCCTACTAAACAAGACAGTGCACCCCAATCTCAATAAATATTAGTTATAACGGAAAAATATCAATCAGATTTAAATATTTTGTGATCTTCGTGGGTTTTTAGTTAAAATTAACGCATGCGCTATGCTGTCTTATAGACTGCGGGTGCGTGAAATACGTGTGACGTATCTAGTTTCGTCATGCAGCATACGAACGTTATTGCTTTGCACGTGAACATTAAGGAAAGCTTTATCAACGACTTAAGGTTTTAAGTGACAGTTAGGCATGACCATGGCATAACATGCAGACGTTGTTAAAACCTGGAAAGGTTTTATTCTGTCATTTGTGCAGCCGGTAAATTTGGTCACAATTTGAAAATGCGAATTCTCTTGATTGATTTTTGGTTTCAATGGAAATATTTCTGTGTTAGGTTCATGTTTATCTCTCTTAAGAAGCAAATACTGTTTCAGAAGTTATTGCTGTAATATCTCTTGTCTGATAATAGTCTAAGATCCCGATCTAGATCGACCTTCCCTCATCTTTTTTCCTAATCAAATCTATTTTTCATACAATGTAAGGTGTAAATGAACACAATGTTCTAGGGTTGCCGCCCCATATCCTGGCAAGGCTATTTTTAATTAAAAATTATTTAAGGTAAATTGGTGCTAGTAATTTACCCTCATCGTTTTTCCTAATCAATTGTATACCAAAATGTAGGTTACTTTGTTGCGAACATCGTGGTGTAGGGTTGCCTTTACAAAAGTTGGCATATCTTAGGGTTGTCGCGATTTTAAATATGAATAGTTGAGTAAAAGGGTACGTTCACATGACAAGCCCCTAGCGCACGATTACACTATCGCTGTGCTATCGCCTACTATTACGACAGACAATGAAGCAGAATAGCAGTTACCTTCGTACTTACCAGTTACCAATCTTAGCTTGGTGTTTTTTTTGTAAGTCTTTGGCTCTCGATTGGTACCAAATTTTTCAAGAAAAAGAATGACCGGAACTATTAAAAAAATACCTTAAATAATATTTAATTAAAAATAGCCTTGCCAGGATATGGGGCGGCAACTCTAGGACATTGTGTTCATTTGTACATTATATTGTATAAAAAATAGATTTGATTAGAAAAAAGGATGCAGGAAGGTCGATCTAGGTCCGGATCTTGTACTATAAGCATTGCTGTAAATCAGACACTTCCGACTTTAGTTTAGCTAATTCGGAATATTGTTCCCATAAGACAAGTGTCTGGATAAAGTTTGATTCCATATTATCATCCTTATTCTCATCCTTATTATCATCCTTATCATCAGTTCTCTTGTCGTCCAGTTGAAATTTGTTTTCTTGAATCTTCTGTAGTTTCTAATTTTTGGTGTAATGTAGTGCAAGGCTCATTTGCAGTAAAACCTCTTCCTAAATTCGGAGAATGAATATTAGGTAAAATTGTTTGGGTATTCAACATAACAACCAAGCACCAATATTTTATTGACTAATAATTTATTTATTATTTTATTAAATAGTTGTACAGAAGTACAAAGGTATATCAAAATTCAACCAAGCAGTTTAAAAAACTTAATTATCTGTACCTGTATCAAAACCTCCTGCACAGAGTTTAATTTTAAATAAAGAATACCAACCCACGATAGCGCTCAAACGGAACAACGGATTAGACTGAAATTTGGTATTCGTATTTAGAATTATCGGGGGACGAACTGCACCGTTTTTTGGTGACAATCTGACAACCGGAAGTGGCAAATGTTGAACGTGTCTTCTAAAAGATACATACAATTTTGACGAAACTGATATCTGCTCATCCCCCAGCTGCTTTAAAAATGTGTACCAAATTGCTGATCAGTGGAATGAACGGTTTAGGCGCTATAGGAGTTTGTGTTGCCAATTGTGAAATTTTCACAAACATCAGTGCCACTGTCGCCACTGACAAGGCATGATATTGTGTTATTCTATGACTGACGTTAGTTTGAGATCCAGAATAACTGTGGCTTCACGAAATTGAATAATAGTAAAAGAGTTTAGGCACTTGTGCCTTGTGTCTTGAAAGTAGGGTGAGAGCCACCCCTGATTTTTTTATTCAACTGTTGTTTTATCATGCCCAAGAATATTTAAAACATTCCTTTATGTTAAGAAATTGATTGCAATTGATCAAACAATTTCATTATTTCTAAAGGAAATTAAATATGCTACTAAGAATAAGAATAAAAATAGACAATAGTAGAATATGGACTTGAAATGAAACTACATATTTGTTGATCCGCCAATAGCATTTGTTACTACCAAACTGATTAGTGTTCCAATAAGTAAATATTTTATTTATAATTAAAACTCAGATTACTAAATAAATTGTATGTATATGTTTCTTGGGCTAAAAAGATTTCAATTCTTGAAGAGAAATACATTAAT
This sequence comes from Aphodius granarius, assembly GCA_963971325.1. Taxonomy (NCBI): domain Eukaryota; kingdom Metazoa; phylum Arthropoda; class Insecta; order Coleoptera; family Scarabaeidae; genus Aphodius; species Aphodius granarius. Next base: position 3,896,298 of record OZ020225.1, read on the forward strand.
AAACGAAGAAAATCATTTTTACTTTCCAACTAGTACTCTAGAAGGAAAATATTGTACCTAATCGACGAAAAAGAAATCGAGATTTCATCGGAAATGCTCGTTTTGGGGTACCCTAAATCAATTGCAATGGCTTCTGGAAAATATATGTGGGTATGTGTGCGTGTGGGTATGTCTGTGAATTCGTTGACACCCAAACAAAACAGATTAGAAATTTTAAACACTTATTTAAAATTAGAGATGTGAGATGAACGGTTTAGGCGCTATAAGAGTTTATAGCAGTTTGTCAGAATCCACAGACTTCGTCGCTGTGTTGCAAATTGTCAGACTTTGACAAACATCAGTTCCACCAACATGATATAACATTTTCTTATTATATAACTGTTGTTAGATTGCAGTTCAGAGGGGCTGTGGCTTCACGAAATTGAATAATAGTAAGACATTTGTGGCAACAATTTAGCCGGAAGGTTGGGTGATGGCCGGATTTTTTTTTATTCAACACAACTGTTGGTTTAGATCAAATAATTCAATTATTTATAAAGGAAATTAAAGAGGCCTTAAACAGTAGACAATGGACTTGAAATAAAAATACATATTTGTTGATCCCACAACAGTATTTACTACTCCCAAACTGAGTACAGTTTCAATCGGTAAATGTTTCATTTATAATTAAAAGTAACATTAATAAACAAATCGTATATGTTTTTTGGTCTAAAAACTTTTTAATTCTTGAAGAAAAATACATTATTCATTAAAAAAATCATTTTTTTTTTTAATTTAAGGATCATTTTGCGTTGAAAAAGTACTTTTCCAAAGCAACCAATATTAATACAAAACGGACATATGTACCTATTTTGTGAATCACTAATTTCCATAATAAAAAATTTAATTGTCTTGAAGCTGAAACTGTTGTATTCAATTGAAGAAACCTTCTTATTACATGGTTGTTTGAAACAAGCAGAAGAGCCCATTAGTTTTGCTTAACGATAAGAAACTATAGCTTTGTTTGCGGTAACAGTTTCAAACGTTTGGGAGTACACTTTATCTTGGACCAGATGTGTCAGTGTGAGGAGATTAGGGAAATAGCATAGCAAGGCATCGCATTGATCGAATATAAAGTTACACTGAAAACCGTTTGTAACTGTTCCTGTAAAACTTTATACAGTCAACCAGTAATCGTTAAAGTGGCAATTACAAAAATTATAATTTTGTGGATACCTAAAATGTAAACTAAAGAAATGGCACGAAATATTCAATTTCGTTTTCATTCAATATAGAATAAGACCACAAGGACAATTATTCAGCCATATCATCATTCATTTGGGGCGACTGGCTCTAGTGGGAGAGCCTTGTTTTCCTGGAATGGTATGTCCAGAATACGGTGAACGTTCGCGCGAACATTTGGGCCAACAAGTAAAGCTAGCCTGAACACACCATTCTAGTCCACATCATACTTTCCTAACGCAAAAAAAAACTTTTCTGTTGGATATTATGTTGTAATTTGGATGCACTGGATGGCATCTAATGTCCTTCACGTTCGCAGTGCGTGGCCGTGGAACATGAGAGGAATAACAGTCGTTATCTTTGGGTTTTCGCGACTTGAACGCGTCCGACGGTCGCCGACGTCCGGAGGTCGGTACTGAACTGGTACAAAGGAATTACGTATCGAAGCCATTGTTATTCTCGGCCGACGGCGGCTACCAGATTATCAGGTCGGATTTATTACCTATTTGCAATTGTAATGCCTGAATACGGATTAGAGACGTTATCTAATTCTATTTTCAGTCGTCGTCCTGTGGGAATGGTTGAGAATAAAGGTGAGAATAAGGAAGATGTCGTATGGTATTGACGGACCGACGTTGGCAACGTGTTCTGCGAAGTATTCTTTGATTTGGTCCTGTAATCTCCGATAGTTTCCTGTAATCTCCGATGGATGAAAGGGAAGCAAAAGAAAATGCTGTTTGCAGTTCCCTCTGAATGGCTTTTTATCGATTTATCAAAATACAGCTTGGAAGCAGTATTTTTGCATATTCTTTGAATTTATATAATTTGTTAACTCATTTTGTTGCAGTTTTTTAAAGTATCTTATATTCTACATTATATTCTATGGTTTTGAACAATAATGTTCGTAAATTCTTCTTCGTCTTTTTTTCGTTTAGAACCACCTATCACCCACATATATCTGGTCATGTAGAGCAGACGAGCACGTCGGACGTCTTCGCTCTGTGGTCCCTAGCCCAAATGCCATCAGGTATGAAACGATTGTCATGCAACTCGTATTCTCACAGGACATCTTTACCGATGTTCGCGTATGACTACGTGCTAGTCGCAAGGTCAGGCACTCCCTGTAGATGGCGCCCACGATCGGACAAACACAGAAAACTGGCCAACGTATTCATTCTCACGTCACGCCTATCCTGCTCGCCTCCTGCCCTTCACTCTTCACTGCTACGGTGACAGCCAGTAGCCAGATCTCCTTATAAATCGCTCTCGTTTGACGGAATGTCAATTTTTTATTGTTGTAAACGTTGCGCAAGAAACGGGAGTTGCCTTGCAGAAAATATGGCTATATTTAGCAAGTTTGGTTAGTTTTTTAGTACAATGCCCTGCAAGAATCAAGAATCATTTCTAATCGTGACGAAATAAAGACCGTAAAGATTTGTTCTTTTTTTATTTCTTCACTTAGAGATTGCTGATAGGAACTATAGGAAAAATTAGAGTCCTTAAAGCTAGATGAAACGCATAATTACGCTTACAATTACACAGTTTGTATTATGGGCCTAATTGGTTGAGGTACACGTCTACGTCTACAAAACTTAAATGTAAGGACATTTCTCCAGAACCTGTAGAACTGTCTGCACAACTTAAGCTTACTGTTGATTGAAGATTCCTGCCTAATCGGCATCAGAGGCCTTATGACTTCAATTTGCCTCGGCCTAGAGTCAGCTACGTACTCGTCATAGACAATAGATTGCATAACACCTTCGCCATCGTTTGGATCGGACTGAGTCTTACCATCGACATACTTCTGATTATAAAACAAGATCTTCAGGTCTCCGTCGTAGAACTTGTAGTTCAGAACTCTCAACAATCGATCCTAGAACAATACAACTTAACACTAACTTCAGGGGAAGAAAATTTTCGATAGAAGATTCAATAGACACCTCGAATTCTTCCCAATTGGTGCAATCTATTGGTGTGGTGACACCGGAACGTCTAGAAAGGTGTAGGTGCGCTTGTGCCTCTTTTAGGATTAGATGAGGTCTGCTAGTGCTGCAGATGGCGAAGTCCACCAACCAACTGGATTGACAGCTGGAGAAGAAGTCTTCTTCGCTTCTCTCGTCCGAGGAGTCCATCGATGACGCATTTTTTTACTGCGTAATATTTCTACTTGATTACACGTTACTGCACGTTACATTTTGAACTGTCATTACCCCGACATGGTGACAAATTAGGCGTCAAACTTAATGATTAAATTACAGTACTACCAATACACGTAATCGAAAGTATGCCAGGTGATAGAAAACAAACTATAGCGAAAGTTGGATGTCACTAAAATTTTCGTTCAGATAGCAAACCGAATAGCCAATTCGTTTATCGAAATACCACTCCTGGTGCAAGAACCTTGATGATATAAAAACGTCAAAACAAAACTATTTCGCGTTACATCTGATCGTGTTCATTTCCCGTCCGTTAAATCCAATGTCTCGATGATTTTTATGCCATCGCTTAGTGTTCTTTTAACGTTTCTTTCGCACAATGTGTCCTGTCTTAATGAGCGTCGGAATAAAATCCGGCAGTAACGATCAGCAGAAACATCATTCCTTATGCAAATGTGCCGTTCATTTTACGGGATGATTAAGTTGAAATGTGCGTGTCTCTCACACTTATTAATCAAACGGCCTTACTATACTTTGAACAAAGATAGGCGGCGAGGGGGTGGGTGAGGCGGCGGTCGGTGGCGACCTCCGGCTCTTGCTGTCTGCAACCTGTGTCGGCGTCATTATTAATACACCTTTGACACAACGAGTGTATTTAAGGGGAGATCGTTCCAAAGATTGTCCCTTATTACACTGCTTTGCATTTTTATTTTACTGGTCGACTCGTTTCTACTCAGCGACTTGCTGCTGCTTGTCGACGTTCCCCCCTTACCATGCACCCTTATAACCGTAACAACCGTGACGTTCATTTTTTTGCTCGACTCGCGTATCGTGTACCTACCTTGAGTCGTCTTATATCCCCGCGACACACAATTTTTCCTTCTCGGTTATTAGGTAAAGGCAGTTAAGTATTTGTTTCAGTCGTTAAAAATATTGTTGATTATGATATTCAGCTTTAGGTACTCAGATTAAGTGGTCTGTAGATTAAGTGTCATGGAATGTAATGGAAAGGCGTTCCCCACATTTTCCTATTTTGTTGATTATGATATTCAGCTTTAGGTACTCAGATTAAGTGGTCTGTAGATTAAGTGTCATGGAATGTAATGGAAAGGCGTTCCCCACATTTTCCTATTTTGTTGATTATGATATTCAGCTTTAGGTACTCAGATTAAGTGGTCTGTAGATTAAGTGTCATGGAATGTAATGGAAAGGCGTTCCCCACATTTTCCTATTTTGTTGATTATGATATTCAGCTTTAGGTACTCAGATTAAGTGGTCTGTAGATTAAGTGTCATGGAATGTAATGGAAAGGCGTTCCCCACATTTTCCTATTTTGTTGATTATGATATTCAGCTTTAGGTACTCAGATTAAGTGGTCTGTAGATTAAGTGTCATGGAATGTAATGGAAAGGCGTTCCCCACATTTTCCTATTTTGTTGATTATGATATTCAGCTTTAGGTACTCAGATTAAGTGGTCTGTAGATTAAGTGTCATGGAATGTAATGGAAAGACGTTCCCCACATTTTCCTATTTTGTTGATTATGATATTCAGCTTTAGGTACTCAGATTAAGTGGTCTGTAGATTAAGTGTCATGGAATGTAATGGAAAGACGTTCCCCACATTTTCCTATTTTGTTGATTATGATATTCAGCTTTAGGTACTCAGATTAAGTGGTCTGTAGATTAAGTGTCATGGAATGTAATGGAAAGACGTTCCCCACATTTTCCTATTTTGTTGATTATGATATTCAGCTTTAGGTACTCAGATTAAGTGGTCTGTAGATTAAGTGTCATGGAATATAATGGAAAGACGTTCCCCACATTTTCCTATTTTGTTGATTATGATATTCAGCTTTAGGTACTCAGATTAAGTGGTCTGTAGATTAAGTGTCATGGAATGTAATGGAAAGACGTTCCCCACATTTTCCTATTTTGTTGATTATGATATTCAGCTTTAGGTACTCAGATTAAGTGGTCTGTAGATTAAGTGTCATGGAATGTAATGGAAAGACGTTCCCCACATTTTCCTATTTTGTTGATTATGATATTCAGCTTTAGGTACTCAGATTAAGTGGTCTGTAGATTAAGTGTCATGGAATGTAATGGAAAGACGTTCCCCACATTTTCCTATTTTGTTGATTATGATATTCAGCTTTAGGTACTCAGATTAAGTGGTCTGTAGATTAAGTGTCATGGAATGTAATGGAAAGACGTTCCCCACATTTTCCTATTTTGTTGATTATGATATTCAGCTTTAGGTACTCAGATTAAGTGGTCTGTAGATTAAGTGTCATGGAATATAATGGAAAGACGTTCCCCACATTTTCCTATTTTGTTGATTATGATATTCAGCTTTAGGTACTCAGATTAAGTGGTCTGTAGATTAAGTGTCATGGAATGTAATGGAAAGACGTTCCCCACATTTTCCTATTTTGTTGATTATGATATTCAGCTTTAGGTACTCAGATTAAGTGGTCTGTAGATTAAGTGTCATGGAATGTAATGGAAAGACGTTCCCCACATTTTCCTATTTTGTTGATTATGATATTCAGCTTTAGGTACTCAGATTAAGTGGTCTGTAGATTAAGTGTCATGGAATGTAATGGAAAGACGTTCCCCACATTTTCCTATTTTGTTGATTATGATATTCAGCTTTAGGTACTCAGATTAAGTGGTCTGTAGATTAAGTGTCATGGAATGTAATGGAAAGACGTTCCCCACATTTTCCTATTTTGTTGATTATGATATTCAGCTTTAGGTACTCAGATTAAGTGGTCTGTAGATTAAGTGTCATGGAATGTAATGGAAAGACGTTCCCCACATTTTCCTATTTTGTTGATTATGATATTCAGCTTTAGGTACTCAGATTAAGTGGTCTGTAGATTAAGTGTCATGGAATGTAATGGAAAGACGTTCCCCACATTTTCCTATTTTGTTGATTATGATATTCAGCTTTAGGTACTCAGATTAAGTGGTCTGTAGATTAAGTGTCATGGAATGTAATGGAAAGACGTTCCCCACATTTTCCTATTTTGTTGATTATGATATTCAGCTTTAGGTACTCAGATTAAGTGGTCTGTAGATTAAGTGTCATGGAATATAATGGAAAGACGTTCCCCACATTTTCCTATTTTGTTGATTATGATATTCAGCTTTAGGTACTCAGATTAAGTGGTCTGTAGATTAAGTGTCATGGAATGTAATGGAAAGACGTTCCCCACATTTTCCTATTTTGTTGATTATGATATTCAGCTTTAGGTACTCAGATTAAGTGGTCTGTAGATTAAGTGTCATGGAATATAATGGAAAGACGTTCCCCACATTTTCCTATTTTGTTGATTATGATATTCAGCTTTAGGTACTCAGATTAAGTGGTCTGTAGATTAAGTGTCATGGAATATAATGGAAAGACGTTCCCCACATTTTCCTATTTTGTTGATTATGATATTCAGCTTTAGGTACTCAGATTAAGTGGTCTGTAGATTAAGTGTCATGGAATATAATGGAAAGACGTTCCCCACATTTTCCTATTTTGTTGATTATGATATTCAGCTTTAGGTACTCAGATTAAGTGGTCTGTAGATTAAGTGTCATGGAATATAATGGAAAGACGTTCCCCACATTTTCCTATTTTGTTGATTATGATATTCAGCTTTAGGTACTCAGATTAAGTGGTCTGTAGATTAAGTGTCATGGACTATAATGGAAAGACGTTCCCCACATTTTCCTATTTTGTTGATTATGATATTCAGCTTTAGGTACTCAGATTAAGTGGTCTGTAGATTAAGTGTCATGGAATATAATGGAAAGACGTTCCCCACATTTTCCTATTTTGTTGATTATGATATTCAGCTTTAGGTACTCAGATTAAGTGGTCTGTAGATTAAGTGTCATGGAATATAATGGAAAGACGTTCCCCACATTTTCCTATTTTGTTGATTATGATATTCAGCTTTAGGTACTCAGATTAAGTGGTCTGTAGATTAAGTGTCATGGAATGTAATGGAAAGACGTTCCCCACATTTTCCTATTTTGTTGATTATGATATTCAGCTTTAGGTACTCAGATTAAGTGGTCTGTAGATTAAGTGTCATGGAATATAATGGAAAGACGTTCCCCACATTTTCCTATTTTGTTGATTATGATATTCAGCTTTAGGTACTCAGATTAAGTGGTCTGTAGATTAAGTGTCATGGAATGTAATGGAAAGACGTTCCCCACATTTTCCTATTTTGTTGATTATGATATTCAGCTTTAGGTACTCAGATTAAGTGGTCTGTAGATTAAGTGTCATGGAATGTAATGGAAAGACGTTCCCCACATTTTCCTATTTTGTTGATTATGATATTCAGCTTTAGGTACTCAGATTAAGTGGTCTGTAGATTAAGTGTCATGGAATGTAATGGAAAGACGTTCCCCACATTTTCCTATTTTGTTGATTATGATATTCAGCTTTAGGTACTCAGATTAAGTGGTCTGTAGATTAAGTGTCATGGAATGTAATGGAAAGACGTTCCCCACATTTTCCTATTTTGTTGATTATGATATTCAGCTTTAGGTACTCAGATTAAGTGGTCTGTAGATTAAGTGTCATGGAATATAATGGAAAGACGTTCCCGACATTTTCCTATTTTGTTGATTATGATATTCAGCTTTAGGTACTCAGATTAAGTGGTCTGTAGATTAAGTGTCATGGAATGTAATGGAAAGACGTTCCCCACATTTTCCTATTTTGTTGATTATGATATTCAGCTTTAGGTACTCAGATTAAGTGGTCTGTAGATTAAGTGTCATGGAATATAATGGAAAGACGTTCCCCACATTTTCCTATTTTGTTGATTATGATATTCAGCTTTAGGTACTCAGATTAAGTGGTCTGTAGATTAAGTGTCATGGAATGTAATGGAAAGACGTTCCCCACATTTTCCTATTTTGTTGATTATGATATTCAGCTTTAGGTACTCAGATTTAGTGGTCTGTAGATTAAGTGTCATGGAATGTAATGGAAAGGCGTTCCCCACATTTTCCTATTTTGTTGATTATGACATTCAGCTTTAGGTACTCAGATTAAGTGGTCTGTAGATTAAGTGTCATGGAATGTAATGGAAAGACGTTTCCCACATTTTCCTATTTTGTTGATTATGATATTCAGCTTTAGGTACTCAGATTAAGTGGTCTGTAGATTAAGTGTCATGGAATGTAATGGAAAGGCGTTCCCCACATTTTCCTATTTTGTTGATTATGATATTCAGCTTTAGGTACTCAGATTAAGTGGTCTGTAGATTAAGTGTCATGGAATGTAATGGAAAGACGTTCCCCACATTTTCCTATTTTGTTGATTATGATATTCAGCTTTAGGTACTCAGATTAAGTGGTCTGTAGATTAAGTGTCATGGAATGTAATGGAAAGGCGTTCCCCACATTTTCCTATTTTGTTGATTATGATATTCAGCTTTAGGTACTCAGATTTAGTGGTCTGTAGATTAAGTGTCATGGAATGTAATGGAAAGACGTTCCCCACATTTTCCTATTTTGTTGATTATGATATTCAGCTTTAGGTACTCAGATTAAGTGGTCTGTAGATTAAGTGTCATGGAATGTAATGGAAAGACGTTTCCCACATTTTCCTATTTTGTTGATTATGATATTCAGCTTTAGGTACTCAGATTAAGTGGTCTGTAGATTAAGTGTCATGGAATGTAATGGAAAGGCGTTCCCCACATTTTCCTATTTTGTTGATTATGATATTCAGCTTTAGGTACTCAGATTGAGTGGTCTGTAGATTAAGTGTCATGGAATGTAATGGAAAGACGTTCCCCACATTTTCCTATTTTGTTGATTATGATATTCAGCTTTAGGTACTCAGATTAAGTGGTCTGTAGATTAAGTGTCATGGAATGTAATGGAAAGGCTTTCCCCACATTTTCCTATTTTGTTTACGTTCACAAAAATTTATAATTTATACATTTTCAAAATCATTCCTATTCTTTTCTAATGAATGTGTTGCCAAAACATATTAACACAAATTAACTGTTGTTTCTATATATTTGCCAGTCTGTGTCACAAACAAATTCACAAAAAGCAAAAAATTGAATAAATTTTACCCGATTTTACAAGAAATGACATGTTATCTTTAACAGAGGACACTTAACTATTTATTTATGCAAATATAGTTCGCAAATCAGGGTATGTTTTAATATTGAACATATGTATCAACCACCTCAAGGTGGCAAATCTAAATCTTTACTAAAATCCAGCAAATGTTCAAGTTGAAAAGTTATGTTAATTGTCTTGGTCGAAGAAGGCTCGCGCATCATGATTTAATACAAACAAACATCATTATTATTCAAATTATATTCACACATATTTTGTTATTATTACGTTATGAATAAAACTAGTTAATTAGATAGCTCCGCACCTATAATTACATGATTATTTTCACGGAGATGTGAATCAAAACAGAATTAATAGTTCCATCGCATGCTGTCATCTATGAAATAACATATCTACATGAAAAACGATACAAGCCATCAATAATAATGCAAGTTTAGTAACTTTACCATACATATTTTTCAAGAAAGATTTAAAGTTTGCAATTCTATACATATATCCACAGTTGCACTATTCCTTTGGTAATTATTTAAATGGTTAATGTCCGTGTAGTGAACAGGGTTCCGAGGTGTTCGAGCATCGTGATTGTGGTCGTATCAGAATTACAATACAATGGACGTACGAGGAGAACGATTACCGCGGGCCTGAGGTGAAAATGTTGTGCCCCAGCCATGCCCCAGCGACCCACACCTTGCCCGACAAACAATTGAAATGTGTAGAAATATGCGACATGAATATTTACACTTTGTATTACAGGCAATGGTTTACATATTTTTATTTATATTTAGGCCACAATAATAATATTTCTTTACGTTTTAGTTGACTAAAAGAATCCTCTCTTTTTCCACGCACGAGTAACCAAGCAACTCTCCGTCGTAATTATGTGAACTAACGTGTGTGAATTTCTGAGCGGTAATTGAAGGTACGGTTGGCTGCCCTGCTCCTGTGGACCAATGGGACGCCGGTTTAATTACCGTCGCTCCACTCACTCCACTAATTACTCACCGAGACGGACCACGGTGCCGTCGAAGAACAAACGACCGCTGCGAACGTCGACTCCCGCTATACACACCATACAATATGGCGCAATTTGTACCCAAGGATACAACAGCAAAATCGTTCCAGAGATCTACAATCGCAACTCGCGCTAATTATCACAATCGCGAGGAAAAATATATGGTTAACACGTACGAGTATATTTACGGTATCTTTCCGTTTCTCAAGTTCAGAATAGTCGTAAATTTTGGGAGGTTTGTTCCATCTCAGAATCTATGGTTGTGGACCTTGATGCTGGCTTTATGGCGTTGTTGTTTGCATGGTTTATGGACCATGGAAGGACCAAGGTTGGTTTTGTTTATGCAATTTGTGTTGTCCGCATACGTTAAGTTAAAAGTTAAAAGAAATATTCCCACAGAAAAAGAAAACAAGTAGATTTCCTACTCGCTGATTTATCTCAATCTGTCTCAGTATCTGTACAAATGTTTCAAGATTAAATGACCATTATATATGATTTCGGCAATATCCAAAACCTCATTTATTTCGGATTAGATGAAGAAAATGTTATTCTTCTACATATAAAAAGAGTAAGACGTTTGTTTGACAACAAAAATATTTTATTGGGTGAAAAATATACATGCTTCAACGAACAAGCAGTTTCTTGACTTAAAAGTATACGTACGTGTCGCTTAAAACAGACGTAATTCCTTTCAAGCAGTTCCTTCATACTTAAAACTAGAAAACGTAATACTAATAAGCTCATATGACGGTCACAGTGATAAATAGGTTATTATTAATAATTACCGGTTATTATTAATAATAGCCAAGTGGAGAGGTTAAAGTGAAGAATTTATCACATGAACCGGCTATTATTAATCATTTCCAGCATGCTGTGGTCAATGTGATATATTTCAGTTCGATATTGCATTAAGGTGATGCTACAATATAATAGAGCCTCAGATTTGAAATTCTGTTAGTATCTACATAATCGCCACACAACGAATCTATTCACTGGGTTTTCAGTGTTGGGCCTTTAGTGACGTTAGTCCTGACTAACTTCTTTAGTTACTACTCATGACTAAAATAAGGAAGATTATCAAAACGAGACTAAAAAATGTCAATCCACACTAATTGCATGCACGAGTGTGTAACTCTTTGGGTCATGCTTATTTGCGCAATTCTTAAAAGCAAAGTAAGTAATTAATTAAAAACTCGGTTTGTATTATTTTACCAGTGCAAACGTACGTAGTGCTTCTGCATTTTGCAATTCGTGGCAAAAATATTATTATTTATAACTTTATTATCTTTTTAATACAAAACTTTAAAAAATGTTTTATATTTAATTTTGAATACAAAAGTCCTTCTAGACCTTTATTTTTTGTGGTAGTACAACAATGACACCATTTATATTGTCAAAATAAAACGAAATAAAGTTTGTAACAATAGGACGTCATCTTCTTTTGTTTTTTTGTATTTTTTGTTGGTGATAAACACTTTTATAATAAATATATCTGTGAGATATTAGATATACTTAGGGTAGGTATAGGTAATGGACATACTAATGTAGGGAAGATTGAGGCAAGTTGTTACCATGTTTAATCTTTTATTTATAAAATTATTGTCAAACACCAAAAGGAAAAATATCGTGTTAGGAACAGAACCATACAAAAATGTTTGTATCATTTGTGCGGTGCAATTTATGTAAAAACATCTATGTAAACTAGTCTAGTTCTTGCATGTACATATTTGCATTGAAATTTTTTTTATTAAATGCGCAACATTTCAAGATAATTAGGATTTGAGAATTTACTTAATAAATTGTAATTGTACATTTACAACAAACTACCCACATGCATTAAATATAAAAATGGGTGTTATTGATAATAAAATGGTTAACTTTTTTGAACACTCTGTATAAACTGTTCTTTTTTATGTTTTCGTCATTGAGTCGTCCTTGGGTGTATACCAAATATCAGTATCAATTATATCCAGTAGTTTCTAAAGTACAAGAGAGACAAAAAAAGCATTCTGTATTATCAATGTTTTGTATTATTCGTAATTTTGGTCATTGGGGTAGCCGTACTGATGATTTGCGTCGAGTAAATAAATATAATAGCTTACATAGTAATCAAAATAACTTAGCTAACTTCTTTGAAGACTGTATACAAAAGATCTTTTGTAAAAAGTAACATTTTTATCACTTTTACCGTGCCCGTTAGGAAATTATTAATAATAGCCGGTCCATGTGATTATTTAAGTGTTTCTAATCACATTAACCAAATGATGCGGTTATTATTAATAATAGCCGGTAATTATTAATACAAACCACATTTATCACTTTAACATATATAACTTTATATAGCATTGAAAACTTTATTTTTAAGACTGTAAATAGGAAATAAATCTACAAAATCACAGAAATTAATTAATCATACCAAACTATTTATATAATCGTCAAGTCGTATTTTGAATAGCAACGCAAGCGTCAATGAAAACATCCACACAAAACATACACCCAAGCAACGTAATGAAGAGCGACCGAGACAAATTTTATAGTCCGGTGTAAAAACGTTCTTGATGCAAATTTATTTATGAATGTAAAACTAACAGCAGAGTAAAACGCTGCGGATGAGTTTCTTGCGGATGGTCCTCGAGTACGGTAAGCACCGCGACGGGACACCTATTAGCAGTAATTGATTAAATTTTCCCATCTAAGAGGATGATAATCAAACATGTATATGTGAGAGTACCTTTAGGTTGTGCACAGTCTACTTGCATCTCTCACATCTCTCATTAATTGACGTCCGTTTGAATTGCAAATCTACTCGCCGCGCCGGTGCAATAACACTGGGGTGACGCGACGCGCCCGCAAAGATTTACGATACTTTACTTTATGTTTCGCTAATTTGACCTGCACAATCGAACAGGAGAGGTAGGATAAATTATGTGCACGTGGGCACACGCGACAATCAACATAAAGTGTTAGTCCTCATGTTTTACGGCTGTTGTTATTTGCGTTGTAAATAATTGAATTGAAAATTGGTTCTCTATACGCGATACGAAGCGACGCACAGAGGTGGAAATTGACAATCCAGCCGTGCAAAAGTCCAAATTCTGTCGTCAACAGAAATCATAGAGTTTCTGTTGGTTTGGTTAAAGAGATCCCACGGATCCCGCCGATTGTAATAAAAAAAAGGGTTTGGTACTTAGAGCTAAGAAGCAGAGGCTGCCAAACTTCGTTTATTGGTACTAGAATTAATTACTTATAAGCTGTCTTCGTGCGTGCATCAAGTGTATGTGCATATTGCCTGTATCGTTTGCTTTGTTAAGTTTTGTCATAAGGATAACACGAACAAAGGTGTGCAGTAGTTTTTTATGTAAATGACTTATTAATAATCTTGATTTTTTTTGGCGTAATTCGGTATGGAAAATAGCACCGCGTTCCTTGTAAATGTAGTATAATATTTTATATAGTTGGATTGAAACCTTACGTATTTACCTATATTCAGTTTGATTTATTTTTTTTTACAAAAAAGAAAATATTTCGGTACAATATACAACTTAAATTTGCTGCAGAAACTTGCATAGAATGTTGCTACATAATATTTTTAGATGCTGTGGTCGCACACCGGCGAGTGCTGTTTGATGTATGGCAGAAAGAAAACAGTATAAGCGATAAAAAATCTGCGGTATCCTCATACGTTATCGATAAATTTGGAGGAAAAGCATACAGTACGGACGAAAAGGCGGAGATAAAACTAAAAATTAACAATTTTAATAGCAGGCTTTCAAAAAATAACTGTAATAGTAGGATGGTGGGTTCTTGGAAGGTGATTAGTGCATGACAAAAAATGTTCTAAAACATTTAAAGTCAAACACCACGACCCCCCAAGCCACCACTATTATTGCTCTTACACTCGCTCTGCACGTGAGTTCTTGCAATGGGACCAGTGCAGCATTTTAGCAGGCAAAACTAATTAAACTACTCATATTGATATTTAACTCAAAGGAAAACATTTCTCAACAAAATAACAAATTTATTAATTTAAAAAAACATAAAAATGAATGAATAAAAAATATAAAAGAGACACTTAATTCATCCTTAAAATTACCATCTAGAGGAGCTGTTAGATTCTCGTAAAAATACAAAGAAGTGAAAACACAAAGGAGGAAATAATAATCAGCTTACCATTTACAAAACACAAAACACTACACTAAGTTACATTATAAAAATAAATGAAAAAAGACTACATCTTAAGTAGAATGCCGAATGTCGGCTGTTAATCTCGACTGTTCTCTACAGAATGTTTTTCTCTTCATCTTTTTGTCTTGAACTTATACCTCTCATGTATAAACTATCTCGGTCCACGATACCATAATTTATAATTAAGCAAATAACACACACACAAAATATCAAGACACAAAGCACTGAACGAAAGGGCCCTACTGATTTGGGCCATAAAAAAGAAAGATTTACGAGTCTTCTAAGTTGAAAATATAACAAATCATAAATATAACAGTATCACCATTCACATATCCGGCATCACACACAATTTATCTCAAATTACAATGAACAAAATATGGATGCAGCTGAAATCCCCAATTATTACATAACTGTCTGACTGTCATTCCTCATTAAAAACATTTTTATCCCAAGAAGCGATGTGGTTGGACAAAAACTGCAAAAAATAGAATAAATACTCTTTTATATACTTCTGTCTCTTTAATATCTTCAAATTCAAAAAGCAACACTCACAGTTGCTCGTTCTTATAATGATAACGCATTTGATGAAAACGTTAACAGTCTTTTGCTGGACACATCTGTTGATGTTACTGGCGAAGACATTATCTGACATGATAAACAATATGAATATGAAAGCTAGGAAAATTGATTTATACAATATTTGTTATTATTACTCTAAAATGTGCTACATATTTTATGGACCACCCTGTAAAGAGAAAAATAATGTTAAAATGACTTTCGCTTTCCACATGTAAAAAAAAATTATTTAATACTATCTTTAAGAAAATGTACCATCTCCCGACATCGCACTATTGGAACATCCTGTATATGTCTGTTTAAATCTCGATATTAGTAGTAATTTAATATTTAATGCTACTAAATATGATATTTCTCATTAAAACTGAGTTTTTATGGAATGTAGTTGTTTTCTCTTCATTCAGCAATTTCGATCCATTATAAATGCATTATAAGCCAGACATGATCTAATAAGCTTCCCAAAAATCCAATTACTTCCCGTACATATCTCAAAACCCGCCACCATGACCCTATTCCCCATACGCGACCCGAAAACACACATTAACATATCAATACCGGCAACCCGTCATCAGGCCAAACAAACGCGTATACCGCGGCCGCAAATTACGCTGTCAAACGACTTTTAAACGCTGTAATACACCACTTCCTCATTGCCTCGGCGCAGACACTCTCTCCTACCATAAATCAAAACAAATTAGCGTCGGAGAGTTAAAGAACCCCTTTGGAGCGCTAATAACCGATATTAAGTATCGAATATGTGGCGTTTATCGCAACTAGAAACGTCATATGGCCGGCTATTAACTCGGGGTTAGAGTCTCAAACTGAAACGACAGTTGTGCAGATTTGTCGCCGTAGTAGTAGGAAATTCTGTGGCAGTTGTGGGGGTGTGGTAGGGTGATGGATGCGTGGATTACGGTCGAAAAAGGGAGTAAAAGGGAGTAAACGTAGCCCCCTTTTACTCTTTTTAAAGAGTTTCGGCGGAGCGTTTGTCCGAAACGGACACCGATGTGTGTTTAGAAGTCGGGTGTGTATGGTTTACGGGAAACCGTATTTCTTTTTTCGGGGGATGACGGTGAACCGTATAATACGCTCAATTACACCCCTTTTAACGAGCCATTTGTCCTCCGTTTTTTGTTTGGTCGTTTTTTAGGGATATAAGGGGTTTTTATCGTGTCAATAATTTAGTATCTCCTTTAGTTCAGTTTGTTTACTGTTTACGATTACGTTTTTTAAGCTTTTAGAAGTTTAGGAAAGCTAATGTACAGGTGCCCAAAAGTCAACGTCGTTCCGTTAAGAGGCTTTTGGGTATTGACACTTTTATGATCAAAATCGAAACTTTAAATCAGATACTATTGCATTACACGTACAATATTACTTATTACGATAATCCTGTTAGTACCCTGCACTGAACAATATTTCAGAGGGATTTTTTTGTTGCACTATGTTTTCCTTTGCTTCTTAAAGGCATGGTGTAGTGTTAGTTTTGAAATCCGTAAATAATATCGTAGGGGATGCAGTTTAGTGCTTAAGCAACCAAACTTGCCAAACTTTCTATTATGACTGCTTGGTTTTCTCATTTATCAGTTCAAAGGGTAATAACAAGACTTATCCAACATTCCAGCTTAATTTTGACACTTTCGACACCTTCATCTGCAGATGATATGACTAGACGTTGCAAAAAAAATTAATTATTCTCTGATTTTCTAGATACATATCTCATCGGCTTCTAGAAGAATTTTTTTTTCTTTTCTCAACTTTTCCATCTGATCGAGTCAAGAACCGAAGCAATCTTCAGCCCGTAAAAATCCGGTCGAGTAGAGTCTAACAAGAGAACGGCTCTGGCTCGGGCAGAGTGGTCCTCCCATTTTTCGAAATCGATACGAAAAAGGAGCAGGAGGACCGCAGAAGTGGCCGCGGACTTCCAGGGCTCCGACGGCCAGGCCGGTATGTCACAAGAGCGCTGCTCGGCACCCGCCAATGGAAACCTGGGACGGCGAGGAATGTTCCAATATTTGTTTTATTTTTGTTCATCGCGATGTCGTACGATTGGCCCCGGAGGTTTCAGCGCCGCCTACCGGCGACCTCCTATTTTATATCCATATATTGTACGTACTTTTGCATTGTCTTTTTCTCCTGGACGGTCGCGTAGACGGTCCCAGAACCTACCTCTAGATGTAAACCTACCTCTAATGTATGTCGTTAGTAATGCAAGTGGTAAATGTAAATATTAAAGAGAACTAATTGTTTCCATCTTGTAGCCAAATATATGTATAACCAAGTATCTCAATTAGTAAATTTTCATTTCGTGAGTGGTTGAAATGCCTTTTGGGCCCTCAGGTTCACTCCAAATCACCCAGAGGATCGGTCAAAGGTCGTTTATAGCGCGACTCACACGTACCACGAATGGGCGAATAAAAATTCGCCGCCGGATAAATCACAGATTGGCGCGGACGTAAATAATTACGACCTTAATTACAATTTTAAATGCACGAGCATTGCATTTTATGGCGGCCGTAATCAGGGCCGCTCGGACCAGCAGCGCCACGACCAGAAAAAAGAACGGGCCTGGTATTGTTCGAGATCCGTCGATGTAAGGAGAAAAAGTCTCGAGACGCCCTGATGCTAGCTATATTTGGCCGGTTAGGTTACTTATCTACATTTTTAATTAATCGACTGCATTTATGCAGTCAGGTTCAAGGCAGGTAGTCAATAAAACCACAAATTGGTATCAAATATGAAATATTTTATGGTTGCCACGCCTTCACCTGACAAAAAAACAATACATTGTCTCAGTATTGTATGTACCTACCTGGTGACATATAAAATGCACCAGAAATAGTTGACCTTGTAGTTTGTACTGAGGTTTCCTGGTAGTAGCCACCAGCGGCAGCAGTATTGTTGCTGGTAAACAGCGTAATGTGACCACAACAGCCGCTGGTTGCTTTCGTTGCTAGCAGCGTTGATACAACTCGTCCTAAATCTTAATATTTACTTGGTTTATATTAAAATGCACCAGAAATAGTTGACCTTGTAGTTTGTACTGAGGTTTGCTGGTAGTAGCCACCAGCGGCAACAGCACTATTGCTGGTAAACAGCGTAATGTGACCAGAAAACAGCCGCTGGTTGCTTTCGTTGCTAGCAGCGTTGATACAACTCGTCCTAAATCTTAATATTTACTTGGTTTATATTAAAATGCACCAGAAATAGTTGACCTTGTAGTTTGTACTGAGGTTTCCTGGTAGTAGCCACCAGCGGAAGCAGTATTGTTGCTGGTAAACAGCGTAATGTGACCACAACAGCCGCTGGTTGCTTTCGTTGCTAGCAGCGTTGATACAACTCGTCCTAAATCTTAATATTTACTTGGTTTATATTAAAATGCACCAGAAATAGTTGACCTTGTAGTTTGTACTGAGGTTTCCTGGTAGTAGCCACCAGCGGCAGCAGTATTGTTGCTGGTAAACAGCGTAATGTGACCACAACAGCCGCTGGTTGCTTTCGTTGCTAGCAGCGTTGATACAACTCGTCCTAAATCTTAATATTTACTTGGTTTATATTAAAATGCACCAGAAATAGTTGACCTTGTAGTTTGTACTGAGGTTTCCTGGTAGTAGCCACCAGCGGCAGCAGTATTGCTGCTGGTAAACAGCGTAATGTGACCACAACAGCCGCTGGTTGCTTTCGTTGCTAGCAGCGTTGATACAACTCGTCCTAAATCTTAATATTTACTTGGTTTATATTAAAATGCACCAGAAATAGTTGACCTTGTAGTTTGTACTGAGGTTTACTGGTAGTAGCCACCAGCGACAGCAGTACTATTGCTGGTAAACAGCGTAATGTGACCACAAAACAGCCGCTGGTTGCTTTCGCTGCTAGCAGCGTTGATACAACTCGTCCTAAATCTTAATATAAACCAAGTAAACAACTGAACAAAAACACAATAAAAAATCTCTGATAAACACATTTATCACGCTCTATCGGGCGTAATAGCCTGGACGTCGCCATACATTTTACCCGGCGAAATACCGGCGACGTTATTTTCCCGTCTTTCCACGGCAATTTCCCGGATTGTCCCCGTCTTACCGGGTATATACGGAGCAGTGTAAACATCCCCAGTAATGGGATTGTTTTATCCGCCGTTCATGGGCATTAAGTGCTCTGTCTCGGCAATTTTATTAGCTCGGCACCAGAACGTAACGATACCGACCGACCCCCCAATATCGGGACCCGAAACAACCCCCTGTTCCTTACGCAGTAAGACTCCCTCGCCGTAATTAGCGAGACACGCGAAGACCCGGATCTGCATTTTAGATCCCCCAGATTACCTCACCTCAATTGCCTCGTCTGTCGGCAAAAATATGCACGTCAGCTAGAATGGGGTCTCTGTACCATAGAGCTACTATTAAATTGCGTTTAATTGATTTTTTGTCGGCGTTTGTACAGCAGTTAAAATTCTTCGCTGGACGTTAAATGACTTAATGCATTTACGAGAAATGTGAGGTAACACGCGAGAAATTTAGAGTAAATGTTCTAACTACATTATGGTTGTAATACAAACAGTCCCCGAAGTTGTGAAAACTCGCATATTTAAATATAAAAAAAGTTTTCGTACGATATATAGGAACACCGGATCTTACCTACACATATTGTAGGGAGCTTGCTATCAGACGAATATTTATTTTAGAGAAAACTAAGAATGTGTCCGAAAAAATGCGAATTGAGTGAGGATATGCGTCTGTTAATTGTAAAATTATATTTCGAGGGCAATTCTATGCAAAAAGTACCTACCAATCATTGTTAAAAAATGTAATTCAATATGTTTAGAATTATCCTTACTAGCACATTTATAAAAAATGACACCCTTCTGTGTGATTAAGGGCAATTACTCTAAATCCAATTAGAATTTCTTTTTTAATTTTAGAAAATTTGTTTAGAACTGCTATCGTACGGAGACTTTTTTGTACCACTGTAAGGACAAACATTGTTAATTGTCA
The DNA here is from genome assembly GCA_963971325.1 of Aphodius granarius. NCBI lineage: Eukaryota > Metazoa > Arthropoda > Insecta > Coleoptera > Scarabaeidae > Aphodius > Aphodius granarius. The sequence continues at coordinate 3,916,554 of OZ020225.1, forward strand.
ATCCCTAGTCAGTACTGTGGTTTAGAACTGCTATCGTACGGAGACTTTTTTGTACCACTGTAAGGACAAACATTATTAATTGTCAATCCCTAGTCAGTACTGTGGTTTAGAACTGCTATCGTACGGAGACTTTTTTGTACCACTGTAAGGACAAACATTGTTAATTGTCAATCCCTAGTCAGTACTGTGGTTTAGAACTGCTATCGTACGGAGACTTTTTTGTACCACTGTAAGGACAAACATTGTTAATTGTCAATCCCTAGTCAGTACTGTGGTTTAGAACTGCTATCGTACGGAGACTTTTTTGTACCACTGTAAGGACAAACATTGTTAATTGTCAATCCCTAGTCAGTACTGTGGTTTAGAACTGCTATCGTACAGAGACATTTTTGTACCACTGTAAGGACAAACATTGTTAATTGTCAATCCCTAGTCAGTACTGTGGTTTAGAACTGCTATCGTACGGAGACTTCTTTGTACCACTGTAAGGACAAACATTGTTAATTGTCAATCCCTAGTCAGTACTGTGGTTTAGAACTGCTATCGTACGGATACTTCTTTGTACCACTGTAAGGACAAACATTGTTAATTGTCAATCCCTAGTCAGTACTGTGGTTTAGAACTGCTATCGTACGGAGACTTTTTTGTACCACTGTAAGGACAAACATTGTTAATTGTCAATCCCTAGTCAGTACTGTGGTTTAGAACTGCTATCGTACAGAGACATTTTTGTACCACTGTAAGGACAAACATTGTTAATTGTCAATCCCTAGTCAGTACTGTGGTTTAGAACTGCTATCGTACGGAGACTTGTTTGTACCACTGTAAGGACAAACATTGTTAATTGTCAATCCCTAGTCAGTACTGTGGTTTAGAACTGCTATCGTACGGAGACTTCTTTGTACCACTGTAAGGACAAACATTGTTAATTGTCAATCCCTAGTCAGTACTGTGGTTTAGAACTGCTATCGTACGGAGACTTTTTTGTACCACTGTAAGGACAAACATTGTTAATTGTCAATCCCTAGTCAGTACTGTGGTTTAGAACTGCTATCGTACGGAGACTTTTTTGTACCACTGTAAGGACAAACATTGTTAATTGTCAATCCCTAGTCAGTACTGTGGTTTAGAACTGCTATCGTACGGAGACTTCTTTGTACCACTGTAAGGACAAACATTGTTAATTGTCAATCCCTAGTCAGTACTGTGGTTTAGAACTGCTATCGTACGGAGACTTCTTTGTACCACTGTAAGGACAAACATTGTTAATTGTCAATCCCTAGTCAGTACTGTGGTTTAGAACTGCTATCGTACGGAGACTTTTTTGTACCACTGTAAGGACAAACATTGTTAATTGTCAATCCCTAGTCAGTACTGTGGTTTAGAACTGCTATCGTACAGAGACATTTTTGTACCACTGTAAGGACAAACATTGTTAATTGTCAATCCCTAGTCAGTACTGTGGTTTAGAACTGCTATCGTACGGAGACTTCTTTGTACCACTGTAAGGACAAACATTGTTAATTGTCAATCCCTAGTCAGTACTGTGGTTTAGAACTGCTATCGTACGGAGACTTCTTTGTACCACTGTAAGGACAAACATTGTTAATTGTCAATCCCTAGTCAGTACTGTGGTTTAGAACTGCTATCGTACGGAGACTTTTTTGTACCACTGTAAGGACAAACATTGTTAATTGTCAATCCCTAGTCAGTACTGTGGTTTAGAACTGCTATCGTACGGAGACTTTTTTGTACCACTGTAAGGACAAACATTGTTAATTGTCAATCCCTAGTCAGTACTGTGGTTTAGAACTGCTATCGTACGGAGACTTCTTTGTACCACTGTAAGGACAAACATTGTTAATTGTCAATCCCTAGTCAGTACTGTGGTTTAGAACTGCTATCGTACGGAGACTTTTTTGTACCACTGTAAGGACAAACATTGTTAATTGTCAATCCCTAGTCAGTACTGTGGTTTAGAACTGCTATCGTACGGAGACTTCTTTGTACCACTGTAAGGACAAACATTGTTAATTGTCAATCCCTAGTCAGTACTGTGGTTTAGAACTGCTATCGTACGGAGACTTCTTTGTACCACTGTAAGGACAAACATTGTTAATTGTCAATCCCTAGTCAGTACTGTGGTTTAGAACTGCTATCGTACGGAGACTTTTTTGTACCACTGTAAGGACAAACATTGTTAATTGTCAATCCCTAGTCAGTACTGTGGTTTAGAACTGCTATCGTACGGAGACTTCTTTGTACCACTGTAAGGACAAACATTGTTAATTGTCAATCCCTAGTCAGTACTGTGGTTTAGAACTGCTATCGTACGGAGACTTTTTTGTACCACTGTAAGGACAAACATTGTTAATTGTCAATCCCTAGTCAGTACTGTGGTTTAGAACTGCTATCGTACGGAGACTTCTTTGTACCACTGTAAGGACAAACATTGTTAATTGTCAATCCCTAGTCAGTACTGTGGTTTAGAACTGCTATCGTACGGAGACTTCTTTGTACCACTGTAAGGACAAACATTGTTAATTGTCAATCCCTAGTCAGTACTGTGGTTTAGAACTGCTATCGTACGGAGACTTTTTTGTACCACTGTAAGGACAAACATTGTTAATTGTCAATCCCTAGTCAGTACTGTGGTTTAGAACTGCTATCGTACAGAGACATTTTTGTACCACTGTAAGGACAAACATTGTTAATTGTCAATCCCTAGTCAGTACTGTGGTTTAGAACTGCTATCGTACGGAGACTTCTTTGTACCACTGTAAGGACAAACATTGTTAATTGTCAATCCCTAGTCAGTACTGTGGTTTAGAACTGCTATCGTACGGAGACTTCTTTGTACCACTGTAAGGACAAACATTGTTAATTGTCAATCCCTAGTCAGTACTGTGGTTTAGAACTGCTATCGTACGGAGACTTTTTTGTACCACTGTAAGGACAAACATTGTTAATTGTCAATCCCTAGTCAGTACTGTGGTTTAGAACTGCTATCGTACGGAGACTTTTTTGTACCACTGTAAGGACAAACATTGTTAATTGTCAATCCCTAGTCAGTACTGTGGTTTAGAACTGCTATCGTACGGAGACTTTTTTGTACCACTGTAAGGACAAACATTGTTAATTGTCAATCCCTAGTCAGTACTGTGGTGTGCATGGCGCATTTTATTTATCATTCTTTTCATTATAAATCGTTTTTCGATTATTTTAAAGCCCTTAATTGCTCCAAAAAAACGCAAAACATATTACAAAATGACGATGTTGATTGACCCGACACGAACAGAGCTATACGGTCCGTACACGACGTTATTACATTGGGGCATTAATTCGAGTCGTGTAGTTCGGTTTCCGAACAAGCCATAAATTTCAACCGGACGAAAGTATGCGCGAATGTCCAAAACCATTAAATTAAACTCCATTGTGCGAGCGAATGAGCGAGCGCGGCAATTCCATCGAAATTAATTAAATTATTAAGATAGCCGCAATATCGGTAATAACACGCACACTGCGTTTCATTCACCCTACTCGCTCCTATACGAACATACACACCCCAACCCTAATAAGGCCATATGGCTCGCCACACTTTAATTTCAATACGTTGCGTTTAGAGTATTTGAAAGTGGCGATTTGTCCCTGTACAACAGTAACTGTATAGATGGGAGAGAAAAGGGACCACTTCACGGAATCTAATGTAAAAAAAAATTTGCATTTTAGTAAAGACGCATTAAATTGTTTTAGTTCTTTTAGGAAATCGTTAATAAAACTTTATTGATCCATAAACTTTGATAATCCATAAAAACTCCTTAATTCTTAATGCGTTTTTAAGAGTTATAACCGAAATCTTTAACTTCCTGTCTTGACGACATTATTCATTTTTCATAAATTCCCTACATGGTAAATATTCTAATATTCATTCATCTTCAACATGCCTTTCTTTATCTGAAAAGCCTTACAACTCATTTCACTCAATTTCCCTTATGTGGTCCCTTTTCATATTCCAGGCAAACAATAACAATCTGTTTCCTCGTTGCGGTCACTTACTTAGCTAAATTGCTTGCAATTCATTACCAGGGGTGAAGTGTCGATGTTTCCTTTCAAGCCGTGGTGAATTATTGATGATCGTAGGAAGAGTGGTAATCAGGAAAAGGACTGGAGCGCTATTCTTGACCCAATCGCTAAATTCAAAGTCACTCGCGTATTGTATTATTGCGAACGGTTTATTCGCACACGGGGCTAGGCTATTTTACTAGCGTGCTATTTGCTACTGGCTGGTAACCAAATTCTGAAACTATTTGCTATGCGTTGGTGTTCGTAATAAAACGTGTACATTTCAAAGCGAATGGCATCAAGAATAGCGGTCCTGCTCGGTTTGGACAGCTCAGGGTGTGAGAGCCTTTTGATGACATGCAAATAAGTAGGTACCAGCGAAAGCTTCTTACGTTGTTCACACGAAGCTTTGTCTCTGAGCTTTACACCTGATAAGATGTTCGGGGTCTCAGGACGCGAGATGGTTCTCGCATAATTTCAGGAGCACGATTCTGAAACCCGGTGTACAGAAAAATTTGTTAGTAAAAACGATTTTTTGAATCGCAAAAGAAATAGAGAAAGTTTATGAAAATTTAACATCAAAATAACCATCGTCGTAAGAAGATAATACATTGTACAACGTTTTAAAGACAAAAAATGATGATGATCGACTGATCGGAATAAAACATGGACTCGGTCGTCTGATGGTTGTTTCTTGGAACATAACTGTGCATGGTTGAATTGGAAGCGAACGGATCTTGGGCGATATTGGCCTCGCCACTATTGTGTCTATTGAGATGCGGGATACGCGAAAAAGTGAGGCGCGTGACTCGAATTTGCAAGCCGGTGGGTTTTGCCAGGCCACGATGCCCACGGTGGATTTTTAATGAACCCATTTGATATGATGCCAGGACGACGACATTGCTAAACAATGTTAATCGCGGCATACTAAACAGTGTATGGTACCATAGTGTGATTGATGGTCATTCCTCTTGTTCAATTTTTGTTCTTTTTGGGTTACCACGTTGACATAAGAAAACCAAGTCGAAGACCATTGGTGCACAGAGAGAATTAATACAAAAAATAGCTATTTTAAAGTAGTTAAAATATAAGTACAATGTATTAATTGAATTACTCGATTAATTACAACTTTGTGGCAACCTTTACTGATGATTTGATAGAGTGCCTGAAATCACTCTGTCAAATCAGACAAGTCGTGAAGATTCACTATTTGAAGTTTTAGGCACACCACACCTTATAAACCAGTGCGAATGATTTGGTTAAAGACTTAGGTTTATCAAAAGAAGAAGCTGAGGCTACAGGTCTTCACTTGCAAAGCGTAACGAGCCTTTTAAAGCATATTTCAAAATGGAAGGATCTTTATGTGTATGTCACGATGTTGAGGGTCTTATGAACGAGTTTGATATTCCCCACGATCCTTCTGATTGGTGGCTTTTTATCGATTCATCAAAATACAGCTTGAAACCAGTACTGTTGTATATTCTTTGAATTTATATAATTTGTTAGCTGATTTTGTTGCAAATCTGGACCTGTTACAACAAATCCACTTTCAGCTTCTAGTTATGTAAGGCAAATATAATCTGGAACTAATATTTTTTGTTGTTGTATCAGAAACTTGGAAATTTGTTTCCTTGTGTTATTATTTATTGTATGCGATAACAAAATAAAGAAGATATTATATATGGACTGTTTACTTTAGTTTTTGTACTTTTCGTCTTTTCAACTGCTACATATTGAAGACTTTATTATCATTACATTATGTCTTGCAAATGGAAAGATTCCTGCCAATTCGAACATTGTTCATTTTTATTGTAATGTATAAATATATAAAACGTTATTTTTCAAAGATCTGTATTATTTGCCAATATACCATAGAAAATATATAATAATACACATTAAATTTCCTATTTTATTACAATACATTGGATAGAATAGATGATGTATTGCTCTGAAAAAAATAGTTGGTAGATATAATAACTACAATAATTCCTTAAATCAGTTACTGACATAGATAGTTTGATTGATAACTAAAGATAAAATAAAGATTTTGTTATCGTTACGTTTTTAGTAAGGCCGAGTTTACTCACTTACCCATAAAGTCCTGAACAGCTATCTGTCAGATTTGTTGCCCCATTTTTAGAGATCATAGATAAGATGATGGCAGTTCAGGAAAACCTGAAAGAAAGAGTAAGAGATGGATTTTGTACACTTCTATCGGAAATATATTGCTCGTACGAGTACACAGAGAAAAATGTAAAATCAAATAAATGTATTTATTTGAACATACATATTTCTTTCGAGGAAAGGATATATGTTTGAAACAAATAAGTATTTTTAAATTAAAAAAACTGAGCTGCATGGGCTAAAAGAAATATCTTATTTTACTTAAAAATAAATAGTTTTCACGAAAAAACGATTCTTTTACACCAAATGGTTTTCTGTGATTTCCGTAATGTAGAAATTGTTTGAGTTTAATTGCAAGAATACGTTTGAATGAAAAAAATCTGGTTTTATCTGAAATAAAGATCGGCCTTAAGGTAAATACTCTATTTAAAAGAGAAAGGTAATAGATTTGAGTAAAAAGATTATGGGTTTGAATAAAAAAGTGGTTTCATTAAAAATTTTTGCTGTCTACTGGTGGGGAGATAGCGCTGACAGTCTCTACGCACGCGTTGGCCTTTTCTGGGCTTTATATAAGCTGAGCTACAGAATGCCAGCGGTATTGTGGTTACTCTGTATATTATGGAGTCTACCATAATATTTTATTGTGGTTTTCGACTAAACGATGTTTGAATTATATAATGATTATATGATTATGCTACAACAAAATCTTATTATAATCCAAACATAATAAAATATTAATTAATTATTAATTCACGATCGTAATAATTATCTAATTTGAAAGTACACTTTACTGAAACTAAAGTACTATTTGATTATATAAAAATTTGTAGTTTTTAAATCAACATTTGATTTTATTAAGTCAAGTACTAAATTGTCAAACATAAAGAAAGGTTTTTTACTTAAAAAGAACGTATAATTCTTCAAACAAAATATTCGTTTCGTTTGAAAATATTATATTATTGAATTTAAGTTACTTAACTTTCATACAAATAGCTTTGAATATAGTAAATTTTACCGAAGAAATAATTTCTTTGCGGCAACTAAAGCTTTGTCTGCCACTATTTAACATTTATCTTTCTCTGACTTAAAGACAATTCGTTTCATTCAATTTTTTTCTCTGTGTGGTAATAGGTAGAGCAACAAAATTTGGCGTATTTGACAGATCGCAATACAGTATTTTATTGATAGGTGAATAAACCCGTCCTAAGTAACATAAAATGACAGTTATCATAAATGTTTATAGTTAAATTGGACTTCAACATTTACTTCAACACCAAACCCATTGTTTTTTTTTGCACTTCTTCATAATGACACAACACAGATTTTCATCCTTTATCACGTCATTCACCGTAATACTCAAATATTCAAATGAGATAATCAGTGCTGTGGCGAAGTGAGAATGGCTACGGCCCTTTCGTATTAATTTTGGGAGAGCGGGATTCCTCCAGAGGCAAGGCGGATAAAAAGCGAAGGGTTGAAAGACCCTCAACTGGGATACGTGGTCATCCGCAGCAGTCAAAGGCATGCAGATGTGCGGCCGCGGTCAAACCGCAAATAAAACGCCTGAAATATTTCTCGAGCCAAAACCAGCGCAGTGCCTCGTGAAACTTGAAACTTTACAACCGAGGGCGTTTGCCGGTGGACGGGATCAAAGGGATGCATTTTGTACCTCTTTAAAGTTTCGAAAATGAGTGTGCTCTATTACCCAATGAATCTTTTCTACACAGAGGGAAAAATTTATTCGATACAACACGAATATCTTTGAGTGAAGAATATCACTCGTTTCGATATCCGCAGAAAGATCATTTGGTTTGTTCAAGTAAAATATAAAATTCTCAGAGTACGAATATGATTTTCTTGATGTTCCAAGTATTACGTTTTCTTGTTTTAAGTATGAAGGAACTGCTTGAAAGGAATTACGTCTGTTATAAGCGATACATACGTATACTTTTTTTTTCACACAACAAAATATTGTTATTGTTGTAAAACGAACATCTTACATATGTTATAATATGTAGAAGAATAATGTTTTCTTCGTCAGAGCAAAATATACTCAACATAAACATACTAAACTCTTAAACCGGAAGAATAACTAACCGTTGAAATAACTACATATTATACTGAACTTTTTATTACAATAAAACATTATTTCGATAGCAAAAATATCCACTTCATGCTACACTATATACGCAAGAACAATTTTTCTTGATATCCAAGAATAGAGTTTTCTACGTGTAGGCTATTCCACTACAATCCTGATATTCCTCATAATCCTTGTAAGTCACCTATGAAATAAAATACTTATACATAGATGTAAACAAACAATATACGAACACTCAATATCGTCAACTTATATAGCGGTAATATGTGGCAAAAGACGCGAGAAACTGTTAGCACCATCTGTAAAGTAATAGCACAACTTTCTAAGTATCTCTCAGAGTAAGAATCTTGGGTCAAGAAACTGCTTTTTCGTTGAAGCGTATATATTTTTCGTCCAACGAAATATTTTTTGTTGTAAGACGTACGTCTATTTCTTTATAGAAGAATAACTTTTTCTTCATCAGAGAAAAATATACTTAACATAAACATACTAAATTCTTAAATCGTAAGAATAACTACCCGTTGAAACCACTACAATATTTAAATTCTTATTAGAATAAAATATTATTTGGATAGAAAAAATCCTCTTCATGCTACACCATATACGCAAGAATAATTTTTCTTGATATCCAAGAATAGAGTTCTCTCTGCGTAATAAACAAAGAAGTACAATTCAAACAAGTATCAATCAATTTAACAAATAATTTATTTGGATGGAAACACGTTGCCGTCAGTAAAGGATTTCTTTTTCTCTGGGTATACACCACAATTCTCTATATCACACCCTTATTTACTCGTATCCAATTTCCATCAACAACGCTCGACATCCACATTGATTAAACTCTGACGAGCTTAATTCCTCCAATTGGAACTTTCAGTCGCAAATATTTATCACGCCGGTAATTTTGGGGATAAGGGTTGTAATCTGGTCGGCGTAGTGACTGGCGGAACTGGCCGTTCCGCCGTTGATGTGCTGTAGTCACCTCCACAGTGCGTCGGCGGCGGTCGGCGCTGATAAGATCACAGATCAGTCAAGCAGAAAATGACGGTGTCAAACCGGAGGTCCGCACAATAACCCGACCACAATGCCGCACTAGAATCACTCTTATACGGGCTCCCCATTCATACGCAAATCTCCAGATTACCGAGGACGGCCTGTCAACCGAAATATCCCGGGTCAGATCACGGGAGCATACGTCTATATATACATCCAGAGTATTCCGTTCACGCATACAGCTTGATGGATTCTTTCTACATGATTCAATCCAACAAGTCTTCGTGTTTTTTTCTTTGTATATTGCTTAAAATTATCAACCGTACAGAGAAAGATAATGCAAAAATAGCTAATTTAAAGTTTTATTACGGTTTCTTTGATAGTTGCCAATTATTTGTTAAAAAAACTTAACATATTTTTCAGTTAGATGTTTCAACTACAGTTTAGATCACTTTTCAGAGATAAAGTTATCAAAGTGTTGTGACAGGTCTAAGATCCTATTCTATATCATCTATTATACATAATAGATAATCTGGAACAAATAATTTTTTTGGTTGTATCAAAAAGTTGGAAATTTATTCCCTTGTGTAATAACTGTAATAAGAGATCCAGCAGATATTTTGTTAGATAAATCCACAGCAACTATTAATATTTTAATACATCCCTTGGGCATAGAGATTAGGTAAAGCATATTTTGTTTATTTATTGTTTCATTTAAGATATGAATACCATAGATTTGGAAGAATTTCTATTTCTTATCAATGAAATCCATAATAAATATACATTATTATCCTGTAAATAATCGTATCTAATTTATTCTTTCAACAATCAGCATCAACCCCAAGCAAAATCCCCAAATTCACCCACTAAATTATTGAAAGAACGAAATCCCCGCGACTTTAATCATTCGAAAAGGTGTCCTAATACGACGGGGTGACTCAGTGCCAAAAGCAACCCCCTCACTACAAAGCCCGGGGAATTTGCATGCCATTTGCATACTAGTTGATTCCTGCTACAGACAGTCGAAGGTCGATTTTTCCCGCACACTTTGCTTCCCAGAAAGTCTCGTTAATCCGAAGACTAATGTATTCTCCTTCGCAGTGAAAATATTATTCCTTCAAAGGACTTTTTTCCGTCTAACAAGAGTGGAGGGGGTTTTGGTGTAGAACGACGATGAGGATGTAGACTCGAGGAGTTAATATTACGCCGCAGTTGATCGCAATGAGATTGGAAACGATCTAATATCGCCACCCTTGAGATGGCGATACGTGCTTGGATGCCAGTAATCAAAGAGATCAAAGGAAGCTGTGGGCGGGACAGGACACTCCCAGTCCTCGAGTTCCTGCTGCAGGGAAAATTGTTTATTTTAAAGGAACAATTTCGATTTTAACTTCGAAATTTACTATTTACAGATCAATAATACTTGTTTGTGGATAAAGGATGGTTTACAGCATGGTTCACACTTGTTGATGGAAAAGGATGGTTTACACTTTACAGAAAGAAATATTGTAGATGAATCATCTAAATTTTGGATAACACAAGGGAACAAATTGCCAATTTTTTGATACAACAAAATACAATATATACAGTTTTTTTGGTTAAACTATATGTCACAGACTTCACCAAGGTCCTAGGACAAAGGACCAAGATCAAATGAGTTGTAGAGACAATTATTTTGAAAATTGTCAGCTACAAAGAATTTCGAAGTCAATTTTCTGCATAAATCATCAAAATCAAGTTCACAAATGGTATTGGAGAGTTTACTAAATCTATAAAATTCTACCAAAGAAGAGAATTCTACAGTTTTTTGGTTAAACTATATGTCACAGACTTCACCAAGGTCCTAGGATAAAGGACCAAGCTCAACTGAGTTGTAGAGACAATTATTTTGAAAATTGTCAGCTACAAAGAATTTCGAAGTCAATTTTCTGCATAAATCATCAAAATCAAGTTCACAAATGGTATTGGAGAGTTTACTAAATCTATAAAATTCTACCAAAGAAGAGAATTCTACAGTTTTTTGGTTAAACTATATGTCACAGACTTCACCAAGGTCCTAGGATAAAGGACCAAGATCAAATGAGTTGTAGAGACAATTATTTTGAAAATTGTCAGCTACAAAGAATTTCGAAGTCAATTTTCTGCATAAATCATCAAAATCAAGTTCACAAATGGTATTGGAGAGTTTACTAAATCTATAAAATTCTACCAAAGAAGAGAATTCTACAGTTTTTTGGTTAAACTATATGTCACAGACTTCACCAAGGTCCTAGGATAAAGGACCAAGATCAAATGCGTTGTAGAGACAATTATTTTGAAAATTGTCAGCTACAAAGAATTTCGAAGTCAATTTTCTGCATAAATCATCAAAGTCAAGTTCACAAAAGGTATTGGAGAGTTTACTAAATCTATAAAATTCTACCAAAGAAGAGAATTCTACAGTTTTTTGGTTAAACTATATGTCACAGACTTCACCAAGGTCCTAGGATAAAGGACCAAGATCAAATGAGTTGTAGAGACAATTATTTTGAAAATTGTCAGCTACAAAGAATTTCGAAGTCAATTTTCTGCATAAATCATCAAAATCAAGTTCACAAATGGTATTGGAGAGTTTACTAAATCTATAAAATTCTACCAAAGAAGAGAATTCTACAGTTTTTTTGGTTAAACTATATGTCACAGACTTCACCAAGGTCCTAGGATAAAGGACCAAGATCAAATGAGTTGTAGAGACAATTATTTTGAAAATTGTCAGCTACAAAGAATTTCGAAGTCAATTTTCTGCATAAATCATCAAAATCAAGTTCACAAATGGTATTGGAGAGTTTACTAAATCTATAAAATTCTACCAAAGAAGAGAATTCTACAGTTTTTTGGTTAAACTATATGTCACAGACTTCACCAAGGTCCTAGGATAAAGGACCAAGATCAAATGCGTTGTAGAGACAATTATTTTGAAAATTGTCAGCTACAAAGAATTTCGAAGTCAATTTTCTGCATAAATCATCAAAGTCAAGTTCACAAAAGGTATTGGAGAGTTTACTAAATCTATAAAATTCTACCAAAGAAGAGAATTCTACAGTTTTTTGGTTAAACTATATGTCACAGACTTCACCAAGGTCCTAGGATAAAGGACCAAGATCAAATGAGTTGTAGAGACAATTATTTTGAAAATTGTCAGCTACAAAGAATTTCGAAGTCAATTTTCTGCATAAATCATCAAAATCAAGTTCACAAATGGTATTGGAGAGTTTACTAAATCTATAAAATTCTACCAAAGAAGAGAATTCTACAGTTTTTTTGGTTAAACTATATGTCACAGACTTCACCAAGGTCCTAGGATAAAGGACCAAGATCAAATGAGTTGTAGAGACAATTATTTTGAAAATTGTCAGCTACAAAGAATTTCGAAGTCAATTTTCTGCATAAATCATCAAAATCAAGTTCACAAATGGTATTGGAGAGTTTACTAAATCTATAAAATTCTACCAAAGAAGAGAATTCTACAGTTTTTTGGTTAAACTATATGTCACAGACTTCACCAAGGTCCTAGGATAAAGGACCAAGATCAAATGCGTTGTAGAGACAATTATTTTGAAAATTGTCAGCTACAAAGAATTTCGAAGTCAATTTTCTGCATAAATCATCAAAGTCAAGTTCACAAAAGGTATTGGAGAGTTTACTAAATCTATAAAATTCTACCAAAGAAGAGAATTCTACAGTTTTTTGGTTAAACTATATGTCACAGACTTCACCAAGGTCCTAGGATAAAGGACCAAGATCAAATGAGTTGTAGAGACAATTATTTTGAAAATTGTCAGCTACAAAGAATTTCGAAGTCAATTTTCTGCATAAATCATCAAAATCAAGTTCACAAATGGTATTGGAGAGTTTACTAAATCTATAAAATTCTACCAAAGAAGAGAATTCTACAGTTTTTTGGTTAAACTATATGTCACAGACTTCACCAAGGTCCTAGGATAAAGGACCAAGATCAAATGAGTTGTAGAGACAATTATTTTGAAAATTGTCAGCTACAAAGAATTTCGAAGTCAATTTTCTGCATAAATCATCAAAATCAAGTTCACAAATGGTATTGGAGAGTTTACTAAATCTATAAAATTCTACCAAAGAAGAGAATTCTACAGTTTTTTGGTTAAACTATATGTCACAGACTTCACCAAGGTCCTAGGATAAAGGACCAAGATCAAATGCGTTGTAGAGACAATTATTTTGAAAATTGTCAGCTACAAAGAATTTCGAAGTCAATTTTCTGCATAAATCATCAAAGTCAAGTTCACAAAAGGTATTGGAGAGTTTACTAAATCTATAAAATTCTACCAAAGAAGAGAATTCTACAGTTTTTTGGTTAAACTATATGTCACAGACTTCACCAAGGTCCTAGGATAAAGGACCAAGATCAAATGAGTTGTAGAGACAATTATTTTGAAAATTGTCAGCTACAAAGAATTTCGAAGTCAATTTTCTGCATAAATCATCAAAATCAAGTTCACAAATGGTATTGGAGAGTTTACTAAATCTATAAAATTCTACCAAAGAAGAGAATTCTACAGTTTTTTTGGTTAAACTATATGTCACAGACTTCACCAAGGTCCTAGGATAAAGGACCAAGATCAAATGAGTTGTAGAGACAATTATTTTGAAAATTGTCAGCTACAAAGAATTTCGAAGTCAATTTTCTGCATAAATCATCAAAATCAAGTTCACAAATGGTATTGGAGAGTTTACTAAATCTATAAAATTCTACCAAAGAAGAGAATTCTACAGTTTTTTGGTTAAACTATATGTCACAGACTTCACCAAGGTCCTAGGATAAAGGACCAAGATCAAATGCGTTGTAGAGACAATTATTTTGAAAATTGTCAGCTACAAAGAATTTCGAAGTCAATTTTCTGCATAAATCATCAAAGTCAAGTTCACAAAAGGTATTGGAGAGTTTACTAAATCTATAAAATTCTACCAAAGAAGAGAATTCTACAGTTTTTTGGTTAAACTATATGTCACAGACTTCACCAAGGTCCTAGGATAAAGGACCAAGATCAAATGAGTTGTAGAGACAATTATTTTGAAAATTGTCAGCTACAAAGAATTTCGAAGTCAATTTTCTGCATAAATCATCAAAATCAAGTTCACAAATGGTATTGGAGAGTTTACTAAATCTATAAAATTCTACCAAAGAAGAGAATTCTACAGTTTTTTTGGTTAAACTATATGTCACAGACTTCACCAAGGTCCTAGGATAAAGGACCAAGATCAAATGAGTTGTAGAGACAATTATTTTGAAAATTGTCAGCTACAAAGAATTTCGAAGTCAATTTTCTGCATAAATCATCAAAATCAAGTTCACAAATGGTATTGGAGAGTTTACTAAATCTATAAAATTCTACCAAAGAAGAGAATTCTACAGTTTTTTGGTTAAACTATATGTCACAGACTTCACCAAGGTCCTAGGATAAAGGACCAAGATCAAATGCGTTGTAGAGACAATTATTTTGAAAATTGTCAGCTACAAAGAATTTCGAAGTCAATTTTCTGCATAAATCATCAAAGTCAAGTTCACAAAAGGTATTGGAGAGTTTACTAAATCTATAAAATTCTACCAAAGAAGAGAATTCTACAGTTTTTTGGTTAAACTATATGTCACAGACTTCACCAAGGTCCTAGGATAAAGGACCAAGATCAAATGAGTTGTAGAGACAATTATTTTGAAAATTGTCAGCTACAAAGAATTTCGAAGTCAATTTTCTGCATAAATCATCAAAATCAAGTTCACAAATGGTATTGGAGAGTTTACTAAATCTATAAAATTCTACCAAAGAAGAGAATTCTACAGTTTTTTGGTTAAACTATATGTCACAGACTTCACCAAGGTCCTAGGATAAAGGACCAAGATCAAATGAGTTGTAGAGACAATTATTTTGAAAATTGTCAGCTACAAAGAATTTCGAAGTCAATTTTCTGCATAAATCATCAAAATCAAGTTCACAAATGGTATTGGAGAGTTTACTAAATCTATAAAATTCTACCAAAGAAGAGAATTCTACAGTTTTTTGGTTAAACTATATGTCACAGACTTCACCAAGGTCCTAGGATAAAGGACCAAGATCAAATGCGTTGTAGAGACAATTATTTTGAAAATTGTCAGCTACAAAGAATTTCGAAGTCAATTTTCTGCATAAATCATCAAAGTCAAGTTCACAAAAGGTATTGGAGAGTTTACTAAATCTATAAAATTCTACCAAAGAAGAGAATTCTACAGTTTTTTGGTTAAACTATATGTCACAGACTTCACCAAGGTCCTAGGATAAAGGACCAAGATCAAATGAGTTGTAGAGACAATTATTTTGAAAATTGTCAGCTACAAAGAATTTCGAAGTCAATTTTCTGCATAAATCATCAAAATCAAGTTCACAAATGGTATTGGAGAGTTTACTAAATCTATAAAATTCTACCAAAGAAGAGAATTCTACAGTTTTTTTGGTTAAACTATATGTCACAGACTTCACCAAGGTCCTAGGATAAAGGACCAAGATCAAATGAGTTGTAGAGACAATTATTTTGAAAATTGTCAGCTACAAAGAATTTCGAAGTCAATTTTCTGCATAAATCATCAAAATCAAGTTCACAAATGGTATTGGAGAGTTTACTAAATCTATAAAATTCTACCAAAGAAGAGAATTCTACAGTTTTTTGGTTAAACTATATGTCACAGACTTCACCAAGGTCCTAGGATAAAGGACCAAGATCAAATGCGTTGTAGAGACAATTATTTTGAAAATTGTCAGCTACAAAGAATTTCGAAGTCAATTTTCTGCATAAATCATCAAAGTCAAGTTCACAAAAGGTATTGGAGAGTTTACTAAATCTATAAAATTCTACCAAAGAAGAGAATTCTACAGTTTTTTGGTTAAACTATATGTCACAGACTTCACCAAGGTCCTAGGATAAAGGACCAAGATCAAATGAGTTGTAGAGACAATTATTTTGAAAATTGTCAGCTACAAAGAATTTCGAAGTCAATTTTCTGCATAAATCATCAAAATCAAGTTCACAAATGGTATTGGAGAGTTTACTAAATCTATAAAATTCTACCAAAGAAGAGAATTCTACAGTTTTTTTGGTTAAACTATATGTCACAGACTTCACCAAGGTCCTAGGATAAAGGACCAAGATCAAATGAGTTGTAGAGACAATTATTTTGAAAATTGTCAGCTACAAAGAATTTCGAAGTCAATTTTCTGCATAAATCATCAAAATCAAGTTCACAAATGGTATTGGAGAGTTTACTAAATCTATAAAATTCTACCAAAGAAGAGAATTCTACAGTTTTTTGGTTAAACTATATGTCACAGACTTCACCAAGGTCCTAGGATAAAGGACCAAGATCAAATGCGTTGTAGAGACAATTATTTTGAAAATTGTCAGCTACAAAGAATTTCGAAGTCAATTTTCTGCATAAATCATCAAAGTCAAGTTCACAAAAGGTATTGGAGAGTTTACTAAATCTATAAAATTCTACCAAAGAAGAGAATTCTACAGTTTTTTGGTTAAACTATATGTCACAGACTTCACCAAGGTCCTAGGATAAAGGACCAAGATCAAATGAGTTGTAGAGACAATTATTTTGAAAATTGTCAGCTACAAAGAATTTCGAAGTCAATTTTCTGCATAAATCATCAAAATCAAGTTCACAAATGGTATTGGAGAGTTTACTAAATCTATAAAATTCTACCAAAGAAGAGAATTCTACAGTTTTTTTGGTTAAACTATATGTCACAGACTTCACCAAGGTCCTAGGATAAAGGACCAAGATCAAATGAGTTGTAGAGACAATTATTTTGAAAATTGTCAGCTACAAAGAATTTCGAAGTCAATTTTCTGCATAAATCATCAAAATCAAGTTCACAAATGGTATTGGAGAGTTTACTAAATCTATAAAATTCTACCAAAGAAGAGAATTCTACAGTTTTTTGGTTAAACTATATGTCACAGACTTCACCAAGGTCCTAGGATAAAGGACCAAGATCAAATGCGTTGTAGAGACAATTATTTTGAAAATTGTCAGCTACAAAGAATTTCGAAGTCAATTTTCTGCATAAATCATCAAAGTCAAGTTCACAAAAGGTATTGGAGAGTTTACTAAATCTATAAAATTCTACCAAAGAAGAGAATTCTACAGTTTTTTGGTTAAACTATATGTCACAGACTTCACCAAGGTCCTAGGATAAAGGACCAAGATCAAATGAGTTGTAGAGACAATTATTTTGAAAATTGTCAGCTACAAAGAATTTCGAAGTCAATTTTCTGCATAAATCATCAAAATCAAGTTCACAAATGGTATTAGAGAGTTTACTAAATCTATAAAATTCTACCAAAGAAGAGAATTCTACAGTTTTTTGGTTAAACAATATGTCACAGACTTCACCAAGGTCCTAGGATAAAGGACCAAGATCAAATGAGTTGTAGAGACAATTATTTTGAAAATTGTCAGCTACAAAGAATTTCGAAGTCAATTTTCTGCATAAATCATCAAAATCAAGTTCACAAATGGTATTGGAGAGTTTACTAAATCTATAAAATTCTACCAAAGAAGAGAATTCTACAGTTTTTTGGTTAAACTATATGTCACAGACTTCACCAAGGTCCTAGGATAAAGGACCAAGATCAAATGAGTTGTAGAGACAATTATTTTGAAAATTATCAGCTACAAAGAATTTCGAAGTCAATTTTCTGCATAAATCATCAAAGTCAAGTTCACAAAAGGTATTGGAGAGTTTACTAAATCTATAAAATTCTACCAAAGAAGAGAATTCTACAGTTTTTTGGTTAAACTATATGTCACAGACTTCACCAAGGTCCTAGGATAAAGGACCAAGATCAAATGAGTTGTAGAGACAATTATTTTGAAAATTGTCAGCTACAAAGAATTTCGAAGTCAATTTTCTGCATAAATCATCAAAATCAAGTTCACAAATGGTATTGGAGAGTTTACTAAATCTATAAAATTCTACCAAAGAAGAGAATTCTACAGTTTTTTGGTTAAACTATATGTCACAGACTTCACCAAGGTCCTAGGATAAAGGACCAAGATCAAATGAGTTGTAGAGACAATTATTTTGAAAATTGTCAGCTACAAAGAATTTCGAAGTCAATTTTCTGCATAAATCATCAAAGTCAAGTTCACAAAAGGTATTGGAGAGTTTACTAAATCTATAAAATTCTACCAAAGAAGAGAATTCTACAGTTTTTTGGTTAAACTATATGTCACAGACTTCACCAAGGTCCTAGGATAAAGGACCAAGATCAAATGAGTTGTAGAGACAATTATTTTGAAAATTGTCAGCTACAAAGAATTTCGAAGTCAATTTTCTGCATAAATCATCAAAATCAAGTTCACAAATGGTATTAGAGAGTTTACTAAATCTATAAAATTCTACCAAAGAAGAGAATTCTACAGTTTTTTGGTTAAACAATATGTCACAGACTTCACCAAGGTCCTAGGATAAAGGACCAAGATCAAATGAGTTGTAGAGACAATTATTTTGAAAATTGTCAGCTACAAAGAATTTCGAAGTCAATTTTCTGCATAAATCATCAAAATCAAGTTCACAAATGGTATTGGAGAGTTTACTAAATCTATAAAATTCTACCAAAGAAGAGAATTCTACAGTTTTTTGGTTAAACTATATGTCACAGACTTCACCAAGGTCCTAGGATAAAGGACCAAGATCAAATGAGTTGTAGAGACAATTATTTTGAAAATTGTCAGCTACAAAGAATTTCGAAGTCAATTTTCTGCATAAATCATCAAAATCAAGTTCACAAATGGTATTGGAGAGTTTACTAAATCTATAAAATTCTACCAAAGAAGAGAATTCTACAGTTTTTTGGTTAAACTATATGTCACAGACTTCACCAAGGTCCTAGGATAAAGGACCAAGATCAAATGAGCTGTAGAGACAATTATTTTGAAAATTGTCAGCTACAAAGAATTTCGAAGTCAATTTTCTGCATAAATCATCAAAATCAAGTTCACAAATGGTATTGGAGAGTTTACTAAATCTATAAAATTCTACCAAAGAAGAGAATTCTACAGTTTTTTGGTTAAACTATATGTCACAGACTTCACCAAGGTCCTAGGATAAAGGACCAAGATCAAATGAGTTGTAGAGACAATTATTTTGAAAATTGTCAGCTACAAAGAATTTCGAAGTCAATTTTCTGCATAAATCATCAAAGTCAAGTTCACAAAAGGTATTGGAGAGTTTACTAAATCTATAAAATTCTACCAAAGAAGAGAATTCTACAGTTTTTTGGTTAAACTATATGTCACAGACTTCACCAAGGTCCTAGGATAAAGGACCAAGATCAAATGAGTTGTAGAGACAATTATTTTGAAAATTGTCAGCTACAAAGAATTTCGAAGTCAATTTTCTGCATAAATCATCAAAATCAAGTTCACAAATGGTATTAGAGAGTTTACTAAATCTATAAAATTCTACCAAAGAAGAGAATTCTACAGTTTTTTGGTTAAACTATATGTCACAGACTTCACCAAGGTCCTAGGATAAAGGACCAAGATCAAATGAGTTGTAGAGACAATTATTTTGAAAATTGTCAGCTACAAAGAATTTCGAAGTCAATTTTCTGCATAAATCATCAAAATCAAGTTCACAAATGGTATTGGAGAGTTTACTAAATCTATAAAATTCTACCAAAGAAGAGAATTCTACAGTTTTTTGGTTAAACTATATGTCACAGACTTCACCAAGGTCCTAGGATAAAGGACCAAGATCAAATGAGTTGTAGAGACAATTATTTTGAAAATTGTCAGCTACAAAGAATTTCGAAGTCAATTTTCTGCATAAATCATCAAAATCAAGTTCACAAATGGTATTGGAGAGTTTACTAAATCTATAAAATTCTACCAAAGAAGAGAATTCTACAGTTTTTTGGTTAAACTATATGTCACAGACTTCACCAAGGTCCTAGGATAAAGGACCAAGATCAAATGAGTTGTAGAGACAATTATTTTGAAAATTGTCAGCTACAAAGAATTTCGAAGTCAATTTTCTGCATAAATCATCAAAATCAAGTTCACAAATGGTATTGGAGAGTTTACTAAATCTATAAAATTCTACCAAAGAAGAGAATTCTACAGTTTTTTGGTTAAACTATATGTCACAGACTTCACCAAGGTCCTAGGATAAAGGACCAAGATCAAATGAGTTGTAGAGACAATTATTTTGAAAATTGTCAGCTACAAAGAATTTCGAAGTCAATTTTCTGCATAAATCATCAAAATCAAGTTCACAAATGGTATTGGAGAGTTTACTAAATCTATAAAATTCTACCAAAGAAGAGAATTCTACAGTTTTTTGGTTAAACTATATGTCACAGACTTCACCAAGGTCCTAGGATAAAGGACCAAGATCAAATGAGTTGTAGAGACAATTATTTTGAAAATTGTCAGCTACAAAGAATTTCGAAGTCAATTTTCTGCATAAATCATCAAAATCAAGTTCACAAATGGTATTGGAGAGTTTACTAAATCTATAAAATTCTACCAAAGAAGAGAATTCTACAGTTTTTTGGTTAAACTATATGTCACAGACTTCACCAAGGTCCTAGGATAAAGGACCAAGATCAAATGAGTTGTAGAGACAATTATTTTGAAAATTGTCAGCTACAAAGAATTTCAAAGTCAATTTTCTGCATAAATCATCAAAATCAAGTTCACAAATGGTATTGGAGAGTTTACTAAATCTATAAAATTCTACCAAAGAAGAGAATTCTACAGTTTTTTGGTTAAACTATATGTCACAGACTTCACCAAGGTCCTAGGATAAAGGACCAAGATCAAATGAGTTGTAGAGACAATTATTTTGAAAATTGTCAGCTACAAAGAATTTCGAAGTCAATTTTCTGCATAAATCATCAAAATCAAGTTCACAAATGGTATTGGAGAGTTTACTAAATCTATAAAATTCTACCACAAATGGTATTAGAGTGTTTACTAAATCTATAAAATTGTACCAAAGAAGAGAATTCTACAGTTTTTTTGTTAAACTATATGTCACAGACTTCACCAAGGTCCTAGGATAAAGGACCAAGATCAAATGAGTTGTAGAGACAATTATTTTGAAAATTGTCAGCTACAAAGAACTTCGAAGTCAATTTTCTGCATAAATCATCAAAATCAAGTTCACAAAAGGTATTGGAGAGTTTACTAAATCTATAAAATTCTACCAAAGAAGAGAATTCTACCAAACATATTTTTTTTTCACACGGTGACTCGCTAATATCAAAACGATAACTGACTTATATGAATCTGCGACCCCAACTGACGCGTCTAAGCGCGGCAAACAATCGAACACCGTCCTATAATCGTAGCTATTGTTGCCACGGATCTGATTGCATTTTGAATATGACGGATGACCGAGTTGTCAGCAGGCAGCCCGGTGGCGGTAGTCCAGCTATATATACGCCTCTTATCAACCCTTGGACGCCAAGTGATACATCATATGTGCAGTCAAACCCTCGTATAATAAATAGATAGATCCAAACGACAATTATTTTTGCAGTTTTATATGAAATATAGAAGCAAAAATAAGGGTTTTATGCGCCTTGAGGTCCTATAAATCAAAGAAGGTAGTCGGAAAGTTGGGATATATTTAGTTAAGTAATAAATTATTATACTGTTTGGTTTCCAGCGAAAAGTTTAAACATTAAAATTGCATTGCGGCTCGACAAGCCGCAATATTTTTAATTAAAATTTCTTCGGCGCTCCCAAAATAAATCAAATTTAATTAAAGGTGTACCTCTTCATTAAGGGCCCGGCGAGCCTGAATAATTCATACTTTAATCAATCACGCTATAAGCCGGCGAAAAACTTCTAATGAAGCGAGCCTGAAAAAACTTACTGATTAGATAAAATGGAAAATACCTGCCTATACTAATTGAATAATAACAGAAACGTCGGTTTTTTTTTTTGTTATTCGTTCCTTTTTATTGTCTTGAAGTGGGGCTGTTGGATTGGGTTGGGTTGGATGCTTTCAGAAGGGCTAAGGCCGAGAAACAAACTCGCAAATTCCCGAATATATAGGATAATGGAATGGAAGTTCATTAAGTTTGTTTTGACAGACGCCGGAGTGAGCGAGGATTCTTCGGTGATTGCAAAAACGCAAAATCAACCGACCCACGGCTCCCAACTTGAGTTTATTCTCTTGATTGGAGAGACTTTTAATTGCATTAGGCAAATGGTGAGTTTTTTTTTTGGTCCTCTTGCTTGCCGCAGTCGGTAAGATTTGCATCTTACCCCCCAGCATCCAGGCGGGCAGGGCAAACCACACCGTCAGCAACGCAAATAACACAGCCGTAGTTATTTCTGATCGATCGTTTTGTTTTCCTTGTGATTTTGGGGGAATAGATGATGAACGATAATTACAAACTAGACAAAAATAATCAATTTTATTGTATTTATTGCATAAAATTACTGTCAGGTATTGGGAGAATACAAGTCTCATGCTATGCTGTAATCAAAACATGCATCTCTTCTGTCAAAAATCAATGTAAAGTTTGGCCAAACACGTTTACTCTTGTGCGCGAATGTAGTGCTACATAAGTACAATATATAATGTCGTTTTTTTTTAGTATTTTTATTTTACTTAAAATAAATTATTTAACATCATTTAACAAAATGATCGAAATTACCGATTGATCCCTCTCCAATCCAGGGAAAAGAATCATCATAGTCTGTTTTTAGATGTTCCAGAATCTGTCCACACTGTATACTAATTATAGATTTGAATATATCAACCCCAACTAGCAATCACATTAGACATGTTGCGTTGCCTATGTCAACATATACGCAAATATCCCCGACAAACGACACCGTATCGAATTCATTAGCCCCGTCTAGCGGAAGGAGGTACAACTAACCATAAATAAAAGCCGCGATCGCCGAAAGTGTTTCTAGTAATGTCCGGGTACAAAAGCGGTCCCCTCCGGCTGGTTGTTGGGGTCGCTCTCGCGGGCCTATTTGGTCGGGGTGAAATCGAGGATAAACAATACATTTATTTTGGAGGGTTAAAAATAATGCAGTGGCCACCGTCGTGTATTAGACACGGGTGCGAAAGAACACAATGCGTGGACCGCTCCACTACCGCCTAATGCTCTCTTTTAGGGGGTGTTGCCGACGTTGCAGTTTATACCGGGGGTTGTTGCGTGGGGTTCGCGCTCTCGGTTTTGATAGATGGACGCTAAAGCGACTTTAATTGTTATATGTAAATTTGTGTTGATGTACCGACACGCGCCGATGTTTATTTTAAACAACTGAATGCTGCTGGAGAGCAAGCAAAGTGGTTACTCTCTGCAGAAAGTGGCTGGATCGATAACGGATACGTACTATTGAGGACGGTATTGAAAAACTGCTTCTTAGTATCTTTAACCCATCTAAAACCCATCTTTCCTCAGTCGTTATAAAAAAAAAAACACATTTTTTGTTAATGTATGCAAAAAATGATATATAACTATACGTAAATTGATTTTAACAGATCTTTGCGAAGTATTATTGGCACATGCTCGTGTGACCCAAGAGTTCGTGGGACAATTTCTTTTACAAAAAGTAACGAAACAACTTTCTACAACGCGCCAATGATATCATATTGGTAACAACAGGGATTATTATATATTTTAATTAGGTTTGTCTGTTCACTAATTGAAAAGCACCAAACCCGTCAATTAGTCTAACAATGATGATGCATTGTTCGTTAGTCTGACGATAAAAATTATTGAAGAGACACATGTTTGTTTCGTACTTTCATACAAGACGTTCTCCTACTAAAGTCCTCGTTGCTCTTTTTGGCAGTCCTACAAAACTACATAACGTATAACTATTGGAAACTGTGTAAAAATATCGACGTTCAATCAGGTAAAACTAGGGTATAGCTTGACGGCAAATCCTACCTAAGAAATACGTCCCATATGCGCAAATACTCAAAGTAGATATGTTACGGTCATAGTGATAAATAGGTTATTATTAATAATTACCGGTTATTATTAATAATAGCCAAGTGGCGAGGTTAAAGTGAAGAATTTATCACATGAACCGGCTATTATTAATAATTTCCAGCATGCTGTGGTCAATGTGATATATTTCAGTTCGATATTGCATTAAGGTGATACTACAATATAATAGAGCCTCAGATTTGAAATTCTGTTAGTATCTACATAATCGCCACACAACGAATCTATTCACTGGGTTTTCAGTGCTGGGCCTTTAGTGACGTTAGTCCTGACTAACTTATTTAGTTACTACTCATGACTAAAATAAGGAAGATTATCAAAACGAGACTAAAAAATGCCAATCCACACTAATTGCATGCACGAGTGTGTAACTCTTTGGGTCATGCGTATTTGCACAATTCTTAAAAGCAAAGTAAGTAATAAATTAGAAACTCGGTTTGTATTATTTTACCAGTGCAAACGTACGTAGTGCTTCTGCATTTTGCAATTCGTGGCAAAAAAAAATATTTTTATTTGTAACTTTATTATCTTTTTAATACAAAACTTTAAAAAATGTTTTATATTTAATTTTGAATACAAAAGTCCTTCTAGACCTTTATTTTTTGTGGTAGTACAACAATGACACCATTTATATTGTAAAAATAAAACGAAATAAAGTTTGTAACAATAGGACGTCATCTTCTTTTGTTTTTTTTTTTGTATTTTTTGTTGGTGATAAACACTTCTATAATAAATATATCTGTGAGATATTAGATATACTTAGGGTAGGTATAGGTAATGGACATACTAATGTAGGGAGGATTGAGGCAAGTTGTTACCATGTTTAATCTTTTATTTATAAAATTATTGTCAAACACCAAAAGGAAAAATACCGTGTTAGGAACAGAACCATACAAAAATGTTTGCATCATTTGTGCGGTGCAATTTATGTAAAAAATCTATGTAAACTAGTCTAGTTCTTGCATGTACATATTTGCTTGAAAATACAACATTGAAAAAATTATTATTAAATGCGCAACATTTCAAGATAATTAGGATTTGAGAATTTACTTAATAAATTGTAATTGTACATTTACAACAAACTACCCACATGCATTAAATATAAAAATGGGTGTTATTGATAATAAAATGGTTTTTGAACACTCTGTATAAACTGTTCTTTTTTCTGTTTTAGTCATTGAGCCGTCCTTGGGTGTATACCAAATATTATTACCAATTATATCCAGTAGTTTCTAAAGTACAAGGGAGACAAAAAAAGTATTCTGTGTTATCAATGTTTTGTATTATTCGTAATTTTGGTCATTGGGGTAGCCGTACTGATGATTTGCGCCGAGTAAATAAATATAATAGCTTACATAGTAATCAAAATAACTTAGCTAACTTCCTTGAAGACTGTATACAAAAGATCTTTTGTAAAAAGTAACATTTTTATCACTTTTACCGTGTCCGTTAGGAAATTATTAATAATAGCCGGTCCATGTGATTATTTAACTGTTTCTTATCACATTGACCAAATGATGCGGTTATTATTAATAATAGCCGGTAATTATTAATACAAACCACATTTATCACTTTAACCTTAACAGATACATACATAACCAGCAAAGTGTACAAGATATGCTCTCAGCTACTTACTCATCTTGGTGATCTAATTAATTAATCAGGTCTTCCATTTATGATATAAAGTAGACACATAGCTTTATTGAAGATTCTCGAGTAAATTTTAATTGGAAAGATAAACCAAGTGGGAGATCATGATTGAAGTAAACGTACTCTCGCTGGTCAAAGACGCACGGGTGTTGAAGGATTGGGGGGGGGGGGTAAAGGGAACCGATATTCAGATTCACTCGAGTCAGTGGATGATCATTATAAGAAGCGTCTGCAAATATTTAGCCGTTGAATATGCATGAAGTTCGTCCGAGAGAGCCGGTCGGGCACCGGCTGTATTTCCACACGGGGTTGGGGGAGCGTCAGCGGCGCCCTGTCTCCGCCGTCGTCCGCACTAATGGCGCGCACTTTTGTCGTCCGACACACGGCCGGAGAGATCAATCCATCCCGACCACTTATAACTCGTATTTCGCTTGTAAATTGTACGCTCGCTACCATTCTCATGCAAATTTATGGATCTCGAACGTTTGGACGACTTTGATTTCGCGACCGAGCTCAAATATAATAAAGTTTTCGTTATTGCGCGCCATCGACAAATTAATTTACATCGTCAATCGGATACCAGGCAACAGGGATTGTGCCTCTGCCGCCACCGGCTCCGCCACCAGTTATTAACCGGTGCAGTCGCTCAACTCAAAACATGATTAATTTCAAGTGCCATCGTGTTTAACACGTATGCTACCATACACAATACGCAAGTGATATCAATTTCGTTTATGTTGGTTTGTGAACCAAAAAAAAAGTAGGAGTAGATTTCAATGTGTGCTCCACAGAATGACTGTTTTACCAGTTTTATTACTAGAAGTTTATTTTGTGTTAGTTATAAGAAATAACCAACTACGGTAGACGAACTACGGACGTCATAAACAATAGTATAATTTATAGATGTTTTGGTTTTTAGGAAATGGTTGCTGCCATTGGTTAAATGCGCATTGAAGAAAGTACTTCTCATATGGAAAGAATCTTACAAGGAGTTAGAATCAAGACATGCAATATAATGTAAGAGGTTGGGACCGGGGTCTGTTTTTGTTCAGAGCGGTCAAAATGTAATTTATTTTAACTCAAATTCAAACGGAGGACGCGAGAACTTTCTTTCAAACCTTGAGGGTTTGGTATCGCTAGATTTTTAGAAAGCACAATAATCGTAAATGAATTTAATAATAAAAAACCTCAGGATGATTAAAAGTCAAATTCTAACCAAAACAAACATATTTACAAACTGAACAAAGAGATTAAAAACCCTTCAGATCGAGTGTACAAGAATCATTGAAACTCTTGACATAATGAAAATAGTCGGATGACACAGACATAATTAAACCATAAAAATTACCTAAACTGTTATTGGCAAATTTACATCAGCAGAGATGGCATCACGGGCACACACAGGAATAAAACACAAGATAAGGGCCTGTTGCCCTAAAACACGTAAGGACTACATCGTTTGACTTCTAAATTAAGACTTCGACTGATATTTCAAATACATAAACTAGGAAAGCCTTCTCCTACCACATACAGAACCAAAGTTCGTTATTTTAGCAAAAACCCTCAATAATAAAGTCCGCCCTCAGACCACACGGATAGTTCCACAAACTTCTAGAAAAAATCTGTATTTATGACATCCTGTCCAAAGGACCCAAACTATTTCCTAACCAAACATCTCTTTGGTATTCTTACGTCTGTTACAACCGTTTGTTCTGCCCGTCTATGCAATCTCAAAACAAAAGACAAAATTCCGACCTACCACAATAAAACAACAGCCAAGAAAGACATATAACTAAATTAATTAACTAAGTCAATTACCCAACAAGATAATATATATAAATGTCGATTTTTTTTCCGTCGATTACAATACTTTCCTTCTAGGTACTAGTCGGAAAGTAAAAAGTTCAGAATTATGCCACAGAATAATAGAAAATTATGACTCAGTACAAACACGCTCATAAAGTCATGGAAATATTTTATTCAAGTGATATAGTGCAACAGAAAAATCACTTTTTTACTTTCCGACTAGTACCCTAGAAGGAGGGTACTAGTCGGAAAGTAAAAAATTCAGAATTATGCCATAGAATAATAGAAAATTATGACTCAGTACATACACGCTCATAAAGTCATGGAAATATTTTATTCAAGTGATATAGTCCGACAGAAAAATCACTTTTTTACTTTCCGACTAGTACCCTAGAAGGAGGGTACTAGTCGGAAAGTAAAAAATTCAGAATTATGCCATAGAATAATAGAAAATTATGACTCAGTACATACACGCTCATAAAGTCATGGAAATATTTTATTCAAGTGATATAGTCCAACAGAAAAATCACTTTTTTACTTTCCGACTAGTACCCTAGAAGGAGGGTACTAGTCGGAAAGTAAAAAATTCAGAATTATGCCATAGAATAATAGAAAATTATGACTCAGTACATACACGCTCATAAAGTCATGGAAATATTTTATTCAAGTGATATAGTCCAACAGAAAAATCACTTTTTTACTTTCCGACTAGTACCCTAGAAGGAGGGTACTAGTCGGAAAGTAAAAAATTCAGAATTAGCCATAGAATAATAGAAAATTATGACTCAATACATACACGCTCATAAAGTCATGGAAATATTTTATTCAAGTGATATAGTCCAACAGAAAAATCACTTTTTTACTTTCCGACTAGTACCCTAGAAGGAGGGTACTAGTCGGAAAGTAAAAAATTCAGAATTATGCCATAGAATAATAGAAAATTATGACTCAGTACATACACGCTCATAAAGTCATGGAAATATTTTATTCAAGTGATATAGCCCAACAGAAAAATCACTTTTTTACTTTCCGACTAGTACCCTAGAAGGAGGGTACTAGTCGGAAAGTAAAAAATTCAGAATTATGCCATAGAATAATAGAAAATTATGACTCAGTACATACACGCTCATAAAGTCATGGAAATATTTTATTCAAGTGATATAGTCCAACAGAAAAATCACTTTTTTACTTTCCGACTAGTACCCTAGAAGGAGGGTACTAGTCGGAAAGTAAAAAATTCAGAATTAGCCATAGAATAATAGAAAATTATGACTCAATACATACACGCTCATAAAGTCATGGAAATATTTTATTCAAGTGATATAGTCCGACAGAAAAATCACTTTTTTACTTTCCGACTAGTACCCTAGAAGGAGGGTACTAGTCGGAAAGTAAAAAATTCAGAATTATGCCATAGAATAATAGAAAATTATGACTCAGTACATACACGCTCATAAAGTCATGGAAATATTTTATTCAAGTGATATAGTCCAACAGAAAAATCACTTTTTTACTTTCCGACTAGTACCCTAGAAGGAGGGTACTAGTCGGAAAGTAAAAAATTCAGAATTATGCCATAGAATAATAGAAAATTATGACTCAGTACATACACGCTCATAAAGTCATGGAAATATTTT
This sequence comes from Aphodius granarius, assembly GCA_963971325.1. Taxonomy (NCBI): domain Eukaryota; kingdom Metazoa; phylum Arthropoda; class Insecta; order Coleoptera; family Scarabaeidae; genus Aphodius; species Aphodius granarius. The sequence continues at coordinate 3,945,975 of OZ020225.1, forward strand.
ATTCAAGTGATATAGTCCGACAGAAAAATCACTTTTTTACTTTCCGACTAGTACCCTAGAAGGAGGGTACTAGTCGGAAAGTAAAAAATTCAGAATTATGCCATAGAATAATAGAAAATTATGACTCAGTACATACACGCTCATAAAGTCATGGAAATATTTTATTCAAGTGATATAGTCCAACAGAAAAATCACTTTTTTACTTTCCGACTAGTACCCTAGAAGGAGGGTACTAGTCGGAAAGTAAAAAATTCAGAATTATGCCATAGAATAATAGAAAATTATGACTCAGTACATACACGCTCATAAAGTCATGGAAATATTTTATTCAAGTGATATAGCCCAACAGAAAAATCACTTTTTTACTTTCCGACTAGTACCCTAGAAGGAGGGTACTAGTCGGAAAGTAAAAAATTCAGAATTATGCCATAGAATAATAGAAAATTATGACTCAGTACATACACGCTCATAAAGTCATGGAAATATTTTATTTAAGTGATATAGTCCAACAGAAAAATCACTTTTTTACTTTCCGACTAGTACCCTAGAAGGAGGGTACTAGTCGGAAAGTAAAAAATTCAGAATTATGCCATAGAATAATAGAAAATTATGACTCAGTACATACACGCTCATAAAGTCATGGAAATATTTTATTCAAGTGATATAATCCAACAGAAAAATCACTTTTTTACTTTCAGACTAGTACCCTAGAAGGAGGGTACTAGTCGGAAAGTAAAAAATTCAGAATTATGCCATAGAATAATAGAAAATTATGACTCAGTACATACACGCTCATAAAGTCATGGAAATATTTTATTCAAGTGATATAGTCCAACAGAAAAATCACTTTTTTACTTTCCGACTAGTACCCTAGAAGGAGGGTACTAGTCGGAAAGTAAAAAATTCAGAATTATGCCATAGAATAATAGAAAATTATGACTCAGTACATACACGCTCATAAAGTCATGGAAATATTTTATTCAAATGATATAGTCCAACAGAAAAATCACTTTTTTACTTTCCGACTAGTACCCTAGAAGGAGGGTACTAGTCGGAAAGTAAAAAATTCAGAATTATGCCATAGAATACTAGAAAATTATGACTCAATACATACACGCTCATAAAGTCATGGAAATATTTTATTCAAGTGATATAGTCCGACAGAAAAATCACTTTTTTACTTTCCGACTAGTACCCTAGAAGGAGGGTACTAGTCGGAAAGTAAAAAATTCAGAATTATGCCATAGAATAATAGAAAATTATGACTCAGTACATACACGCTCATAAAGTCATGGAAATATTTTATTCAAGTGATATAGTCCAACAGAAAAATCACTTTTTTACTTTCCGACTAGTACCCTAGAAGGAGGGTACTAGTCGGAAAGTAAAAAATTCAGAATTATGCCATAGAATAATAGAAAATTATGACTCAGTACATACACGCTCATAAAGTCATGGAAATATTTTATTCAAGTGATATAGTCCGACAGAAAAATCACTTTTTTACTTTCCGACTAGTACCCTAGAAGGAGGGTACTAGTCGGAAAGTAAAAAATTCAGAATTATGCCATAGAATAATAGAAAATTATGACTCAGTACATACACGCTCATAAAGTCATGGAAATATTTTATTCAAGTGATATAGTCCAACAGAAAAATCACTTTTTTACTTTCCGACTAGTACCCTAGAAGGAGGGTACTAGTCGGAAAGTAAAAAATTCAGAATTATGCCATAGAATAATAGAAAATTATGACTCAGTACATACACGCTCATAAAGTCATGGAAATATTTTATTCAAGTGATATAGCCCAACAGAAAAATCACTTTTTTACTTTCCGACTAGTACCCTAGAAGGAGGGTACTAGTCGGAAAGTAAAAAATTCAGAATTATGCCATAGAATAATAGAAAATTATGACTCAGTACATACACGCTCATAAAGTCATGGAAATATTTTATTTAAGTGATATAGTCCAACAGAAAAATCACTTTTTTACTTTCCGACTAGTACCCTAGAAGGAGGGTACTAGTCGGAAAGTAAAAAATTCAGAATTATGCCATAGAATAATAGAAAATTATGACTCAGTACATACACGCTCATAAAGTCATGGAAATATTTTATTCAAGTGATATAATCCAACAGAAAAATCACTTTTTTACTTTCAGACTAGTACCCTAGAAGGAGGGTACTAGTCGGAAAGTAAAAAATTCAGAATTATGCCATAGAATAATAGAAAATTATGACTCAGTACATACACGCTCATAAAGTCATGGAAATATTTTATTCAAGTGATATAGTCCAACAGAAAAATCACTTTTTTACTTTCCGACTAGTACCCTAGAAGGAGGGTACTAGTCGGAAAGTAAAAAATTCAGAATTATGCCATAGAATAATAGAAAATTATGACTCAGTACATACACGCTCATAAAGTCATGGAAATATTTTATTCAAATGATATAGTCCAACAGAAAAATCACTTTTTTACTTTCCGACTAGTACCCTAGAAGGAGGGTACTAGTCGGAAAGTAAAAAATTCAGAATTATGCCATAGAATACTAGAAAATTATGACTCAATACATACACGCTCATAAAGTCATGGAAATATTTTATTCAAGTGATATAGTCCAACAGAATAATCACTTTTTTACTTTCCGACTAGTATCCTAGAAGGAGGGTACTAGTCGGAAAGTAAAAAATTCAGAATTATGCCATAGAATAATAGAAAATTATGACTTAGTACATACACGCTCATAAAGTCATGGAAATATTTTATTCAAGTGATATAGTCCAACAGAAAAATCACTTTTTTACTTTCCGACTAGTACCCTAGAAGGAGGGTACTAGTCGGAAAGTAAAAAATTCAGAATTATGCCATAGAATAATAGAAAATTATGACTCAATACATACACGCTCATAAAGTCATGGAAATATTTTATTCAAGTGATATAGTCCAACAGAAAAATCACTTTTTTACTTTCCGACTAGTACCCTAGAAGGAGGGTACTAGTCGGAAAGTAAAAAATTCAGAATTATGTCATAGAATAATAGAAAATTATGACTCAGTACATACACGCTCATAAAGTCATGGAAATATTTTATTCAAGTGATATAGTCCAACAGAAAAATCACATATTTGTTCCGAAATTATTAGTTTCATTTCACCGTACCATAAACGTGGGTTGTTTATCTCTGAATTCTTGCGTCTACAATAAATCATCTCCAACGAACCGAACGGGTCTACAAGCGACAGTCGGTCGCGGTAAAAACTCAGCTATAAATCAGCGGCGGTCAGGACCGGAGCAAAAGACTGCGACGCACATCGTCCATCTTCAGCTGACCGAGGTTCCTGAATACGCGCAACGTCCCCGGAAACGGGACAATGCGCCCACAGGAAGACCGGAAACGACCTAGGAGACACACACACACACACACACTTAACCCCGCCAACCAGATACCGTCTATATATCTTCTATGCTCTAAATGCAATATTAAATTTACCTAAACCGATTTACATAGTGCCCTATTCTCGCACACATCGGAACAGTTAAGCACCGACATGGATGTGTATTCGTAATTTATATAATATAGTATGTCTTGACAGTATTATGTTTGGTTATGAATAACGTTGTGCATAATATTATCGTGCTGGATTAAAATTTTAATCTGAATAAAGTATGATGTTTGGTTATATTATTATTGGGTATTTGTCTGCTTTTTCTTTCTTTTCTAATTAACTATAATTAGCAAAGTAAGTCGAAAAAAAAACAGAGATAAAGCGACTTTACCTTTCGAAAAGGAAAATCTAATATTCGTGTTATACGAGGTGTCGACTTTAATGAAACCCATTCAGGGGAGGCTTAAGAATAACGAGGTCCCCCCGCAGCACAATTAAAAACATCTTCAACTTAATTAAGAAGCCATTATTAAAATCCGTGGCGGCCGTGGCTCGGCGCAATATGGCGGAAAAATTGTTGCCGCAGACGGACGACGCCGTCGTGCGGAACAAAGAGCGTCGCTCAAAGGTAGCGTCGGTTGGACAAAGCGGGAAACAGCGATTTCTCGCGAAAACTCTGGACGGATATTGCGTTTTCTAATGAGCGCAAGCCAGATGCCGTCACAGATAGGATAGACACCGAAAAACGAGACTTGGGTTCGTATTAAGCCGTGTTTTCCTAGGAGCAGGTTAGCGCTTAAGCCGTGTTTTCCTAGGAGCAGGTTAGCGCTTAGCGCAACACGCCGTCATATCGCCAATACGGTCGGCGTGTTGCGCTAGGCGCTAACCTGCTCCTAGGAAAACACGGCTTTACCGAAACTATGCAGGTTAGTCCGTGTAGTATCTGATTGAACGCCGATATTTTTACACAGTTTCCAATAGTTACACGTTATGTAGTTTTGTAGGACTGCCAAAAGGAGCAACGAGGACTTTAGTGATTGAATGTTTTCAATAATTTGTATCATCAGAGCAATGAAAAATGCATCATTGTTAGACTAATAGTCGCGTTTAGTGCTTTTCAATTAGTGAACAGACAAACCTAATTAAAATACGTAATAATCCCTATTTTTACCAATATGATATCATTGGCACGTTGTAGAAAGTTGCTTCATCACTTTTGTAAAAGAATATGGAAATAATAAATAAATTGTTCCACGAAGCCTTGGGTCACACGAGCATGTGCCAATAATACTTCGCAAAGATCTGTTAAAATCAATTTACGTATAGTTATGTATCATTTATCTTTTTTTGCATACGCTAACAAAAAAATGTGTTTTTTGACACCGACTGAGGAAAGATGTGTTTTAATTAAATGAACTAACCGAACAAATGAAACGAACAAATAGGTTATCATATTATAATTACATATATTATATATTATAAATAAATACACCGTAAAGGCACAACGTTATACATATGATTCATACTGTCAATGTCTCCAAATCCCAGCAAATATTTAATAGTAAGTAGGGACAATAGAAAAGCAATAAAATTGAATGCAGATTTTTTTTATGCAGAAATTTGTTTATGGTCTACAACAATGGGCAAAAAATGCAAGCGAATCAGGTACTGGAATTATAAATAACCATATTACAAAAATATGTGTTTTGCCTTCCCCTAAAATTATAAAGTTGAAGTTCGAACATTAAAACAAATTGGTTTTTATTTACTACTAAAAAAAATACAAGAAAACAATGGAAAGCCTAAAGATTATGATTCATATTTTTAATGTCAGTTCAAATCCCAGTAAGTATGACAAAAAACAAAATTTATTGCACAAAGGTAATGTCATTTTTTTTCATCGAATTATATACCTTAACTTTTATATATCGATATTTGTTTGTGATTGACCAACAACAACAATAGGTCATACGGAACATGAACAATAAAATGCAGTGTTAAATATTTTGAATAATTTTGTAGTAGAATTATTTTGTGGTATAAAACGAGCGAGAAATATTAAATTTTACCACCATTTGATTGCAGCACGAGCGAGAGGTGCAACTTTGAGATACAAAATGAGCTTCATTTGTGTTTTGCATACTTTGACGTGGTTTATGGTTTGCAATGCAATTGATTCATGCAATTTAAGTTACTATTATAATTCTCTGACTTATCGATAAAATTACCAGATTAGGTCTGACACAAGTGAGTAACATTTACATTTCAATCTTGGGGAAGATGCAAAGTTATGTAGTTATATGCCAGATTCTACCAAGAATTCTACTAATAATTATTTAAATGTGTCATTCGTATAATTATTATTTGAACCATTTGATTATTTCTTCTAAAATCTCCCATGCATTTCTTTGTCACGCTAATAAAAATTGTTGTTATTTGTAAAGTGAATTTCATGTTTATAATTTCTAGTAGTTGGTAAAAACTGGAAAGTCTTAAAAAATTAACCCAAAAACAGGTAGAGAGAAGGGCAAGAGCCCGTATGGCACTATTAGCATTCCATGTAGCCGATAATGAAGACGTAAACGACCTATTTACGCACAGAGGTGGAAATTGACAATCTAGCCGTGCAAAAGTCCAAATTCTACTGTCAACAGAAATCCTAGAATTTCTATATATTTGGTTACAGAAATCCCACGGATCCCGCCGATTGTGATAAAAAAGAGTTTGGTACTCAGAGCTAACAAGTAGAGGCTGCCAAATCTCGTTTATTGGTACTAGATTTATTTACTTGTAAGCTGTCTTTTGTCGTAATGGATAACACAAACAAACAATGATATGCAGTAGTTTTTTATGTAAATAACTTATTAATAATCTTGATTTTTTTGCGTAATTTGGTATGGAAAATAGCACCGCGTTTCTTGTAAATGTTGTATAATATTTTATTTAGTTGGATTAAAACCTTACGTACTCACTTATATTCAGTTTGATTTATTTTATTTTTTTATAAAAGAAAGATTATTTCGGTACAATATACAACTCAAATTTGCTGCAGAAACTTGCATACAATGATGCTACATAATATTTTTAGATGCTGTGATCGCATACCGGCGAGTGCTGTTTGATGTGTGGCAGAAAGAAAACAGTATAAGCGACAAAAAATCAGCGGTATCCTCATACCTTATCAATAAATTGGCAGGAAACGCGTACAGTACAACAAAAAATTAACAATTTTTATAGCAGGCTTTCAAAAAAATAACTGTCTGACTGTCACCGCTCATTTAAACCATTTTTGTACCAAGATGCGATGTGGTTGAACAAAAACTGCAAAAAATAAAATAAATACTCTTTTATATACTTCTGACTCTCTAATATCTTCAATTTCAAAAGGCCATATTCACAGTTACTCGCCCTTATAAGGATAACGCATTTGATGAAAACGTTAACAGTCTTTTGCTGAACACATCTGGTGATGTTACTGACGAAGACATTATCTTACATGATGAACACTATGAATATGAGAGCTAGGAAAATTGATGTATACAATTTTTGTTGTCATTACTCTAAAATGTACTACATATTTTATGGACCACCCTGTAAAGAGAAAAATAACTTTAAGATAGAAGAGTACTTTCCCTTTCCACATGTAAGAAAATTTAATTTATTTAATACTATCTTTAAGAAAATGTACCATCTCCCGACATCGCACTATTGGAACAACCTGCATATGTCTGTTTAAAACTCAATATTAGTAGTAATTTAATATTTAATGCTAATAAATGTGATATTTCGCATTAAAACTGAGTTTTCTTTCTAATACGAGTTTTGCACAGCTAGATTAGGCATTTCGTCCATGGCGCAAAGGAGAAAGAGATAGATTGCTAAATTCCATCCACGTATCAAATCACTACAATCAATAATTAAGCTGAATTTCGACTATTTACAACCCAAAACTTAGCACATTTTATAATAGCGGTCATTTAATAAAATCGGTTCCCGCAATCGGCTTTTTATCGGGGCCGACATCGACAAATTAACGCCAGCGCAAAATTATCAACAAAATGACGGCTTTGTGCCGAGCCCCTGGCTACGGGGCGCGGGCTACGTGTCCACCGCTTTCACCGAAAACACTACAATCGAAATCAAATTGGTAGAAAATTGATAATCACCGCTTGCCGCTACGAACAATAGCGACGAGAGAGAGCGAAACTAATGGGATAGGGTCAGGTGCGACGCAGGCAGAGCTATCGTTATTAAAATGTAAATGCGAACAAGTTCCTATGACAGGAATAAAACTGGATTGTGTTCGGAGCGGTGGATTTTGAAGGGGGGTTTGTAGAGCGCGCGCGGGGTAAATAATCAGTCGCCGAGTGTGAGTACTGTTAATTAATGAACTTGTACGCCGGTTATGGCCGGAAAATTACTTTGCGTCGACACGATCCGCAAGCCAATACCGAAATTGACTCGCTTTACCCTAAACATCTATTCTGCATAAACACAAACGTTGAATAAATAGGTTGCATTGAAATAAAACCATTACAATATTTATTTGTGTTAAGATGACCTAATATACCACACTTTTTTGTAATTAATCTTCCAATTATTTCTATAGAGCGAAGAACAAACCTATTATTTCTGAAATTTTGTGTGGAGTCAATGGATTTGCGGTCAGTAATGTATACAGGGGAATGTCATCGGTTTGGTAAAGAATTGGACCGTAGGGACGGGGTCCTTTGTCAACAGTATATTAAGATAAATGGCAGCGTTGCTGTATCAGGGGGATGTCACGTCCGAGGACACAAATAAGACACATTTGTACAAATCACAAGGAATTTGTCCCAGCTGACCGCTTGTTAACACCATCGTCGTCAATGATTGGTGAATTGGTCGATTTGTCCCAATCTATTAGTTTGGCAAGACGCTGAATTAGTGTAATGGGTGTTTCTTCTATTGAGTACATTTAATAAAACTATAATAGCCTGCCAAAAATATCCGATATTCTATAAACTTTAAACATATGAATTATTAGGTAGCCTACAGTCTACATTTCATTATTCTAGCTCTTCTAATAACGGAATTGCTTGCAATGCATAATATAGCTTTTTGTGGGTCAACCACTAATTCGATCATTTTACAAAAATTCACATTGAAAGTTAACATTCGGTAGGTGAATTTGTTTTTTAATTGGTTGAAATTTATGGATTATTTCCGGAGTAATTAATTGCTAAAGTTAAACGAATGAAATTTACGGTGCAAAAACAGCGCCAATTCTTCTTAATTTGGAAAGATCGAGGAAACGTCACCATATACAGCTTCCTAATTTTTATGAGTTGTAGCATATTAATCAAGGACAGCATCAGAATTTTTTCGAATTTTTTCGCCCCTGGGTTTGCGAGAAAATCGACGCTAAAAGGGCGGACATAATATATGGCCACGATAGTACGTTCGGGCTAAACCCAATTGATTTTTTTACTGGGACCGAAGAAAGGAAAAAGTTTATTCCGACGCTATTCAAAATATCGCCGAGTCCCACTCAAGCACCAAAAGAGATCAGTGCAACTCGCTACGCACGTTTTATCAAACGATCATTTTTAAAAATATGCAGACGAGCCTGTATTCGTGCTGAAGGCAAACAATTCGAGCATTTGAATTGGTAAAATAAGCATCTTTTTACTCTCATACTTTTTGTTTATTTTTGAATTTATTTTCTCAATTGATTAACTAGCCTAAGTTGAGGTTCTTGCAAATAATTTCAAATAAAAAAGTAGGAAGTGTTGTACATTTTTGAAATCCTAACTAAATGGTCCAATTTTTTAAATAACTTGCCTAGGTTAGTGCAGTGTATTTCTAATTCTCGATACAGAGGCAAACTCAAAATGCATGACAAGTATGGTACGATAATAACTACGATATTTATGAGACCATATTTACATAGAACCAAAATAGAAAGAAAGAACAATTAAAACAAATACGAAACAGTAGTATCATGTAATAAAAGCTCCTGGATAAGATAAAATGACAATACAATATAATTCAATGGGTTTGTTTCCTTTGCTGCTTTGGGACATGAATTATTCTGTTCAACGCTTTTTCGAACAAGAAAAAAATCTCAATTATTTTGATTAGATTTTGCTGTAATTTATTGTTGTGTGAGGGCCATCCCAGATAGTTTAGTTTGTGGCACATACACTTACTTAAAGTAACATTTATAACTCTCGTTGAAGCACATCCAGCAAGAAAATGGATTTCAGTTTTAAAAATAGGTTGATTTTGTTGTTGTAGTTGTTTTGGGTGCGGTTTATTCCGCTGCACCTAGGCCAATTCTTGGCCCTTTGTGCTTACCTATTTTTACATACTGTTTGATAACGACAACCAGAGGTGTTCAACTGGTTGCCGGCACCCACGGTTTTACGCCTCTTGCGAAAGGCGCTGGGACGAGGATCTTCAGCTGATGCCTGAATTTGAACCGAAGACTTCCTAGCAGGAGAGCAGCACTCTACCACTAGAGCCACTCGCCCCAGGATGATTTTATCGTCATAAATAATTTATCTTTGGTTGATAATTTGTTGATATACACTGTCAGTGTCAGAAATGACATTATAAACGTAGACAACTGTTAGGTTATCTGCTCTGAGCACAAAACTTTACTCCTACCAAGCAGAGTCAAGTTAAGCTGCTCTAAACTGCTCCAAGCAGTTCTCAAGATACTCAATCAACAAAAATAGTTCAACTTGAATTTGAAAGATTAATTTTAGAGAAAAGGGTTAAAATAAAAGCCTTTTTAGACCAATAATGATTACTTTTACCGAACAATGCCCATTAAGAAAGTTATTTGCATTTTAACACTTCTTTGGCTTTGAGCTTCTCTTGACACCTTACCTTACTGGAAAAAATAACAAAGCGATTGCATGTGACACACTTAAACTTCCGATTCGGCCGTCCGGAAGTATGTGCGATAGCCGGCCGGCATTCTTTCAGCGACTTCCGGCGCCGAGGCCACTTTACATTTCCTTCCGTGGCGGCGGCAGCGGTCGGAACAGTCCGAATGAGTAATGGCGGGGCGCATATTGGCCGCGGCCGGCCAGACCTGCTTGCTAAAACGGATATTCCGTGCACAGAGCCGCCGGCTAGCCGGCCGACCGGCGGTACAAATATAGGGGGCGTCCTGTTCGCGAACGTGTTCCGCGGGCGGCCGTTCCGCATGTCCATCCGCTCCACGTGCATGCCCGTTACGCTAATTACCACTTTGTTGCGATAAACATTGCGACCGTACTAAATAGGCAATCGCCGTGCTGAAGCTGTTAGAACTTCTCCGGCGCATCCGCCATTATTGGTTATGTGGTTTATTTGATGTATCAGGTAGCCTATATGATATAAGTGTCGCTTATTGCATTAGACGTGATCATTAAGCAAAGCTTCGAAGTCATCTAAGCTACACATACATTTAAACCGCGTTAATCTACGCTTTGCAGCCGTTTCTAGTGCTCTGCAAAACAGAAACTATTTCTTGATTTCACAATTAGTAAATATATCTCACAAAATAGGGCAATTGAAAACATGAACAAAATCAGCTGACTAAAGAAAAAGACAGCAGATAACATTATTTAAGTTAAAATTTGTTATAATCTCTGAATTGTGTTGTTGGACAATTGTACTTTAATAATCCAGATTTAATAAAAGTTCTTGAAACTGTATGGGGTTTCATAATTTTTCAACTCGTCAACTTCTCCTGCAATGTCTTCCTAAGCCTATTAAATAATGTATTAGGATACGGAGAAAGAATATTAGGTAAAATTATTCGTATATTATATAATTTTGCATCCAAGCGATTAAAATAATATAGATACAATTCTGTTATAAAACAGAGTGGTAATTTTTCCCTTTAACACATCTTAATAAATAATACATCTTTACTGGTGTAGTAAACATTTGTCACCATATAGAGAAAAAACTCATTTAGTCACTTGCACGCAAGTAAATTTTTTTGAATATTAAGATAGGTAGGCTTAAGATAACTTGATTATCAGAATTGCAATGTAACTTACATCAAATTTTTTTGTTGTTCACAAAGTGTTAGTACACACAGAGAGTTTGTTAGTACAAACAAAGTGTTAGTACACACAGAGAAAAGAATGCTCAGTTCAAGTCAATTTTTTTTTATTTCCATATCCACGAAATAACTATCCACTTCAGCCAAGACAAAATTTTCTCAGTAGAAGCGGGTTAAGTGCTTGGTTTAAGATAAATTTAGTTGGAATGAGTAAATCATTAAGTCACATCAAACAGTCATCAACCACGAAGGACTATATGTAGTTTTGAATGTAACTTTGTAGTATTACTTCAAATATTTAAACATTTCGACCAAATTAATATTGCTTTATTTCAACCATTGGATGGATTAAAGAGAATAATTATCTGAATAAGTAATTGGTTATTTTGCTTGGAAAAACAAATGTTTCAGAAAAAGATTTTTAGGTTTGGTTCAACACCTTCTGTATTCTGAAGAGAGTATTTCGTTCTCACTGCAAGTAACAGTCATTTTAAATGAAATGCGACCAATTCTTCAAAGTAAGCAATAGTAATTTACATTCAACATAATATATTGATTTGAAGTGAATAATTTTGTTGTTTTGTTCAAACTATCTACCGCTGCTGCAAAGGGATAAAAAAAGTTCATATATACCAATACAGTAATTTATTATAAAAATAAAAAATACATTCGAAATAAGTACAAAATACATTAAAAAATATAAAAGGATTAAATGTTATCTGACACTTTCAAAGTATTAAATACATATAATAATTAAATAATACCTCCGGTGAATTTGTTGTCATTGATGTGCATCTCTTACTTTGGACCATGTTATAAAAACACCTTGGTCCATTGTATGCAGCACTGTAAGAACTTTAGTAACACAGTATTAAAAATAAAAAATACATTCAAAATAACTACAAAATACATTCAAAAATACAAAAGAATTAATTGTTATCTGATACATTTCAAAGTATTAAATACAAATAATAATTGAAACCTCTGGTGAATTTGTTGTCATTGATTTGCATTTCTTACTTTGGACCATGTTATAAAAATGCAAAAAATGCATCATTTGCACCTGTGGTGAAATATAATATGTACATACATATATATGATAGATATATATAAGTTTTCTTATGTTTTCCACAGCTCTTTTCTTGTCAAATATCGGTATCAGATAATCTAATGAGATTGATTTTAAAAAATCACCCACGCTGTTCATTATTACATGTGATAACTGATAAGGATAAGTCACAATACAATCACGCGTACATCAAAGCCCGACAACCCCCTATAACACGTACAAAACTGCTAACCGCTAAACATTAACCAATACTGCATTGAGTTGTTGACGTTGTGACCGGAGAATGTGTGATAAAATCCCTCATAATGCGTATCTAAATACTGACGCGTCAGACGGGTGCCACAAACCGCACAAACTCTAAACTTTCCGCACAATGAAACCACCCGATATTTTAAACTAAGTGTTTGTTTACTTGATTCACACAAAACGTGTCTTGCATCAACCAACCAATTTTACTTGTTTTGAATCTCATATTTTACATATGTGATCTTGATTCAACGCAATGGTTGTTTTTATTAAAATATATAAAATTTTTCAATGCAGAACACTATATTCTTAAAAGAAACTCATAAGAACATTTAAAGCCATCCACCATAGTTTTATTTGGAAATAAAATCTTGTCGCTTCAAGGGAGAAATTTGTGAGTTTTGAACCAAAAACCTCTTCTTAATTGAAAACTGTATTGATTTATGCGGTGTAAATGTTTACCTTAAATATTTCTCTGTATGTATGCAACTCATTCTCAGTCCCTTAACCCATTGTTTTACCACTATATCACAAAAAGAATCTTTTCCACTTTTGGTGGAGGCGCATACAAGTAATTACATAACGTCTCCACACATAATAAAATATACTTTATATCATCCAGTAGGCAATTAATTATCACGCCATGTAATCGCAGGACCTCTGGTCCATCCATTTTTTGCCGTCTAATCTCCCCGTTATTTTTATTCCTCCAGCGGCGTGTTTTTCTTTTTTTCGCTCGTTCTCTCGGCCCGCGTTATTATTCCATTCCGCGAGAGGCATCAGCCTCGCTCCCCGATCTAATTTAGCCTTAGCTCCTGCATTATTTATAACAAAATCAGCATTTGCGTCATGAAAACTATGCTTTTTCATTGGTCACTTAATAGTTGACCAATCCTTTCGCTGCGCGCGGCAGGACTATTGGTCCTCTCCGGTCGTTGGGCGTGGCCTGGAGCCTTTCGTTTCCTTATCTCGCCTCCTTATTGCTTCCTACCCATCCACTCCGGGTATTTCCGGTCCTTAAAATCGCTCTCTCATATTGATGGATAGGGAACGGATCCTCCTAGTGGAAGAAGGCACTAGAATTGAAATTTTATTCCATTTATTTTCCACTCGGGAACGAGTGGCTCCTTAAGCATTACCAGGCCGGCCTCACCTGGATTTAACCGTACTTGCTTACGTAATCCGGACACGGATAGAAACCCCCATCTAATACCGTTACGAGATACGTGGAAGACGCCATGGTGCTACCACCATACGGGGAAATTCATGTATATGTATGTTATTCTCATCCAGCAGTTTTGTAGGATTCGATTTACCTAAATGCTTTGGTTAAATTAGATTTATATTTGGGAAAACTTATTGTTTTCAACGAGACAATGCAGGACATTATTTTTACTTTCCGCACAGAACTCTATTCTTGGATATCAAGAAAAATTATTCTTGCGTATATAGTGTAGCATAAAGAGGATTTTTTTTCTATCCAAATAATATTTTATTCTAATAAGAATTTCAACATAGTTGTTTCAACGGTTAGTTATTCTTACGATTTAAGAATTTAGTATGTTTATGTTAAGTATATTTTTCTCTGACGAAGAAAAAGTTATTCTTCAATAAAAAAGTAATACTCCGAATATGTACCTCCAAAACGATAGATTTTTATGCATATTATCACCAAAATATTTAAAACTAAACGTGCAAGACGATCAAATTAATCATGCAATATAAAAATAACAAAATATTAAAACTACCCGAATAAATTTTCAACACCCAATTGTCAATACCCTCGTGAAAAGCAAACGGAAATACGTCATCTACAAATACACTCCAGCAATATTTTTCTGCGAGTGTATCTCCTATAAGCGTGCATTTTATGTTCGTATTATTCATGTCTTGATCAGTATGCGCCCGATATGGAAGAGTGGTAAAACGGACCGCGCGCTCTGGACGTCCAGGAAAACAATTTGAGAATTGGCCCGAACTCCCCAAGGCAATAAACGGCTACTAAAGTGAAATGTAAATGAAACGGTCAACGAAAACGGTCAAGATAAAACCGATGGCTCTATCGAGACCTCAAATTGAATAATAAAATTATACAACTGAACGCTGGCTGCCCGCAATAGAACCCAACCCGAGGAACAAACAGAAAGAAAGAATTGGATGAAAGTGGGTGGTGGGTGAGTTTTTTTTTGGAAGGGTGTATGAAATTTGGTCAATATGGTCGGACTGGAGATATTTATTGGTGCAAATATTGAAGGATGTTTTTATTATCGATGGTTCCAATGGAGTAGTCTCAAGCTAACACAACTGAAAAGCATTTTAGTGACTATCACACAGAGAAAAGAATGCTCAGTTCAAGTCAAATTGCTTTGAATCAAAACAACGGTTGATTTCCATATCCACGAAATAACTATCCACTTCAGCCAAGACAACATTTTCTCAGTAGAAGCGGGTTAAGTGCTTGATTCAAGATAAATTTAGTTGCAATGAGTAAATTATTAAGTCACATCAAACAGTCATCAACTACAAAGGACTATATGTCGTTTTGAATGAAACTTTGTAGTATTACTTCAAATATTTAAACATTTCGACCAAATTAGTATCGTTTTATTTGAACCATTGAATGATTAAAGAGAATAATAATTATCAGAATAAGTAATTTGTTGTTTTGCTTGGATAAACAAATGTTTCAGAAAAAGATTTTTAGGTTTGGTTCAACACCTTCTGTGTTCTGAATAAAGTATTTCATTCTCACTGCAAGTAACTGTCATTTTAAATGAAATGCGATCAATTCTTCAAAGTAAGCAATAGTAATTTACATTCAACATAATATATTGATTTGAAGTGAATAATTTTGTTGTTTTGTTCAAACTATCTACCGCTGCTGCGAAGGGATAAAAAAAGTTCATATATACCAATACAGTAATTTATTATAAAAATAAAAAATACATTTGAAATAAGTACAAAATACATTAAAAAATATAAAAGGATTAAATGTTATCTGACACATTTCAAAGTATTAAATACATATAATAATTAAATAATACCTCTGGTGAATTTGTTGTCATTGATGTGCATCTCTTACTTTGGACCATGTTATAAAAACACCTTGGTCCATTGTATGCAGCACTGTAAGAACTTTAGTAACACAGTATTAAAGATAAAAAATACATTCAAAATAACTACAAAATACATTCAAAAATACAAAAGAATTAATTGTTATCTGATACATTTCAAAGTATTAAATACAAATAATAATTAAAACCTCTGGTGAATTTGTTGTCATTGATTTGCATCTCTTACTTTGGACCATGTTATAAAAACACCTTGGTCCATTGTATGCAGCACTGTAAGAACTTTAGTAATGCATCATTTGCACCTGTGGTGAAATATAATATGTACATACATATGATAGATATATACGGTTTCTCACCTCAGATGTTTCCAAACCTAATAGTTTCACAGCTTCCCGGAAAACAATTCGACCTCCAATAGCCAGAATAAGTTCTTTTACTTCTTCCTCTGTAAGTTTTCTTATGTTTTCCACAGTTATTTTATTGCCTTGAAAATAGAGAATGCACATAGTGTATTAACATTTTCAAAAAAAGTAGTTATACGCATATACTTACTGTCGAATATCGGTATCAGATGATCTGATGAGACTTATTTTAAAAAATCATCCACGCTGTCCATTATCACATGTGATAACTGATAAGGATAAATCACAATACAATCAAGCGTATATCAAAGACCGACAACTCCGTATAACACGCACAAGACTGCTAACCACTAGGTATTAACCAATATCGAATTAAGTTGTTAACGTTATGACTTGAGGACGTGTGGTAAAATCCCTCATAATGCATATCTAAAAACTGTCGCCGTTCCCTGTCGCATCAGACGGGTACCACAAACCGTGCAAACTCTAAGCTTTCCGCAAAATGAAACCACCCGATATTTTAAACTAAGTATTTGTTTACTTGTTTCACACAAAACGTGTATTGCATCAACCAACCATTATTACTTGGTTTGAAGCTCATATTTTCGATATGTGATCTTGATTCAATGCAATGGTTCTTTTTATTAAAATATATAGAATTTTTCAATGCAAAACAATATATTCTTAAAAGAACTCATAAGAACATTTAAAGCTATCCAACATAGTTTTATTTGGAAACAAAATCTTGAAGCTTCAAAGGAGAAATTTGTAAGTTTGAAATTTGAACAATTTCGTTATTTCTCGTGGTTTAGTTTGTCAACGTGCACACATTCCGTTTGCGGCGACTCTGCCGCAAATGCAAATCGCATTTCTTAAACACACTTCATAAAATATTCGCGAAAAGACGCGCCTTATAAAAGTTTACCCCTACTTTCCGGCGTAAGTAAACTCAAAAGGAAAACAGAAAAGTTCTCCTTCGCTGTGGAATCGCCAATTCCACAGCACTTGCCATCCTAATAAATGCATATCGGCTTACGAACAGTCCTCGCAACAAAAACAGCAGTCCCAAACAGTTTCTCTTTGTTACAAATCTTAATTTTCTTCTTTTAAACCCAAGTAAGTAATTTATAATATTTCCATGAAGTTTAAACTTTAATATGATTACTTAATATGATAACTCCAACAATCGAATAGTAGAATTAAGGCAAATAGGACGTAAGCCTTGCAAAGTCCCCGACTTTGCAGGACTTACGTTTTGAGAGGCCCCCAGAGAATTTACGGTCTTAGAAAATCAACTTTTGCGTCCCAGGAATGGCGCGATCCCAGCAATCGACGGACTGAGAGCCGTGGGGATCACCGGATATAATTAAAACCGAAAACAGGTGCAAAATCCGGTTAAGCTCGCCAAATGTAAATTTGCCAACCCTCGCAGTCGACACTGGAATTTTAGCAGATCATTTTACGCTATCATTGGATTTTACCGCAAATACTAACACTTTGTTATTTTACTAATGTTTTACTAGCGTGCTATTTGCTACTGGCTGCTAACAGCATAGTGTGATCACTCAACAGCCGGTATTTTAGCACCACCAGCAACTAGCGAGTAATAAAACAGCCTAGTGTGATCATGACATAAAACTGCCGTTTAAGGAACAAATAGGACTATTTATTGAGTTTTTTTGTTTGTTTTTCTTTGATTCTTCAAGTACGTCGAAAGAAAGGGTTCTATTGGCAAGGATTTTTGAGGTAATGGTCCAAGTTTAACATCCATACTGAGTTCACTCTGTTACTTTATTATTTCTACTGATATTTTGTATAAAATTACACCCAACACTAGTAGAATGTGTAATCTTTAAATCATTTCTTTCTTGCAAATCAGTTCTTTGTTCCATTGGAAATGTTGATCAGCAAATATGCCAAAAATCAGAGCTATTGTTTGGCTAAAACAAATAGAAACAATACAGCATCTACTCACTAACTTTCTTCGAATGTTAATGTCTATCGAAGGTTTCCAAGTGCTATGTAAAACCAACAGGTTTCAGGTCTTGGGTGACCGCTAGTATCACAGCTTTGATCAACGCTCGACTATATTGTATCCAACTTAAAATAAAGCGCCGAAGCACCCTTAAAATAAAGTGTCGAAGTTATAACCTCAGCCTAAAGCCCAGTTTATGTACGACGCGCCGCGAACGCAACGCAACGCGAACGCAACGCGACGCGAACGCAAAACGTCAAAAGTTGAATCATACAATTCACGTACATGTGTTTATGTTCCACGCAACGCAAAGGCAAAGACGTAGCGCGAACGCGAGTAGTTCCCATCTTTCAACTATTCGCGTTTGCATCACGTCTTGATGTTCGCGTCTAGCCAATCACAGCGTTCCCATATGTGACAGTCGCGACTATAACCTCATATTTGACAACTGCCGAGTCACAATGGTGGCAGCATTGGTTACAACAACCAATAGTAATGCTATAAACAAACATGGCGGGGATGCCAAGTTAGTATGAAGTTAGTTACTACTAGCTCTGTGTATATGTCAAAATTTTCGATTTTAGTTATTGGGCATTCTAGAAATATGTGGTTAAGGCTTCCCACCTGTCCACATTCGCAATATGGACATTTTAGGATACATTTTAGGTTATCTGCTATCTGTTACTGTTGTTACGAATGTCCGGCAGGGGGCGTTTCGGGTTTGACGTTACTGTGGTAATAGCAGCAAAACACGGGTCGACAAAAATCGATTTTTTGGATCGAAAATTGTTTTTAAGGCCGTTTTTTTGCTCAAAACTCTTTGCGAAGGGTATTTAGAGGGATCTTATCGTAAGACATGAGAGCGAGCGGCTTTTATAAGGTCGGCAGGAACGGATAAAAAATGTAAATTTTTGACGTTCATCGATCCGCTTGTCGGAATTTCTAGACGTCACGTGACATTTTCTCGAGGTTCGCCTTCACCCGAAGAGGTGCAAAAACGTGATTTTTTTTCAAAATTGACGCATTTAATTTACAAAATATCGCGCAGTCCACGCGGAATTGTGTCCTTTTTTCAATTCGAGCGTCAAAAGTAATATCGAAAAGCCCAATTTTGCAGCTACTCGATCGCAAATGTCGGCGAAAATGGGCGATTCCGCTGAACGCGCCCTACACTTGAAAGTTCGTAATTAGTATAGGTAGACAAGGTCTGCAGTCAAAGCTCCAACCCAACAAATGCCAACCCTTTAACACAAAAAATTTTGAGCTTGCGTTCGCGTCTCGGGTTACATAAACACTGTTATTTCATGTTTGCGTTTTCTGTTCACGTCGCGTGGCGTTCGCGTCGCATTGCGTTCGCGTCGCGTCATACATAAACTGACCTTAAGAGACGCACCATAATATCTACTGCCAACTTAAGAATATCTGCACCGGTATCCTTTAGGGAATAGATGAGCCCATCCCCTTGACTTAATAAGGGCGCTGATTTATGTTGGTGAGACGCGTGCGGTTGGCAATGCTGTTTTATTACATCTTTTATCTTCATACACTGCGGATGAGTGCCGCTGACAATCACAACTTACCCCCACCTCCTCGCTATCCAGCGTAACTCTCGTCTTTACCGAGACGGAGTGATAAATTCTAGCTACATCAGCGCCACCTACGGCCAAGTCGTCAATTTATTTCGCTTTTCTTGTTAATATCAACGCTACTTTTAAACCTTCAAGGTTTAAATGTAAAAAATATTTTTTGCAAAACAGTAATGCCGACACAAAATAGTAAAAAATAAATAACAAAATAATACTGACAGATTATGAATGCTATACACGCGCAAGCGAAAAAAAAAACAAGTTAAAGAAGTACCGGAGATCTTTCGACCATAATCAAGGCGGCTTTGATGTTAACGCGTCACTCGAAGGATCAGAGCAGGCTATCGGGAGTTAATATCTCGTCGGCCGCGGTTTTAGGATCGACGGTGTCGCCATCTCGGCTCCTCGCGATTCGCACGCGGCCGGAATCTCAACCCAGATACGACCGCTGTCAGTTTTTATCTGCGGGATAAATAAAAAAGCAATTCGTTGCGAAATTACTTACTTATAATATAAATTGGAAATTTCCCTGGATCAGGAACGGTTAGATCCTTGGAATGTTCGATTTTGTCGGAGCGTGTACCCAGAAATCCACAATTAAGTTTGTGTATCGTGCTTTGGAAGAAATACGTTTCAATTATTGTGAAATATTGTGAAATATTGTGAAATATTGTGAAATATTGTGAAATATTGTGAAATATTGTGAAATATTGTGAAATATTGTGAAATATTGTGAAATATTGTGAAATATTGTGAAATATGCAATATGCAATATGCAATATTGTGAAATATTGTGAAATATTGTGAAATATTGTGAAATATTGTGAAATATTGTGAAATATTGTGAAATATTGTGAAATATTGTGAAATATTGTGAAATATGCAATATGCAATATGCAATATTGTGAAATATTGTGAAATATTGTGAAATATTGTGAAATATTGTGAAATATTGTGAAATATTGTGAAATATTTTTAAATATTGTGAAATATTGTCAAATATTGTGAAATATTGTGAAATATTGTGAAATATTATGAAATATTGTGAAATATTGTGAAATATTGTGAAATATTGTGAAATATTGTGAAATATTGTGAAATATTGTGAAATATTGTGAAATATTGTGAAATATTGTGAAATATTGTGAAATATTGTGAAATATTGTGAAATATTGTGAAATATTGTAAAATATTGTAAAATATTGTGAAATAAAATTATTGCAGATATCGAATCAAATTCTGCATAAAATTAACAACGGAACGTATGATATTTGCGTTGAAGCACGGTTAACTGAACACTTTCCGGCTACATTCTGATGCTTGGTGAAACGGATCGTATTTTGAGGGCGGTATTGTCGAACAGGCAGAGGTTGAAGTGTGATAAAATCGGCTAATTTGCCGTGTAATTGGCGGACAGAACTATCCGATCGTGAAGGCAGGAGCGAACGGCGCGACCGGGCGCCGAGTGCCGTTTGTTTTCGGGGCACTATTTTTATAATTACGCGCCGATGGGTCGCTCACGTGTCGATTTCTCATAGCTAACTTTGTGCGTTTCCCGGCTACGTAAACAGTAACGAACAACGACAATACAGAGGGCCGTGGCTGGGTGGCCGGAACCCCGTGGCAACAAACACAAACACGCATGGACGAAATTACAATTTCAAATCGGGATGAATCTGGTTGGAAATTTCGAAAATGATATTGTTTGTGCGGTGGATATTTTTATTAAGGTTATGAAATCATGCGATTTTTGTAAATTTTAAATGATGCAGAAATTTAGCCCCAGCAGGCTATAGATGGCGCTTCTAGATTTTTAAATTACGAAAAGTTTCCCACGTCATAGTCTAGTAATCACTCATTCCAAAGATAAGAAAGCTTTTATTTTATTGGGCGATGAAAGCTTTCGTCGGACCCGGTTAACAGATGGCGCGGAATCGCATTAATTTTCTTAGTGGTCCTACATTTGTCAAACGGGTACGTTTTCCGAAAGGTAAAATCATGAAGTATGTATGAGGGCACCGTTAAAACAATGGAGCCAGGCTCCACTTCTCCAGGAGCGAGCTGGAGCCGAACTGTACGTCGTCGCCGGCGCGCGTGGTGTGAGGTTTTCCAAATGGAACACAAGAATAAGAGAGGATTTCAATCAAACCAGATGAACTCATGACTTTATGCAAGAGGTAGGCAAAATTCCCTCCCGCTCTTTATTGACTACGGGATTTTCTGCGAGATACGAGACGAGCAGACCTCTTGTTTGCCCTCACATCGTTTCGAAATTCTTCACATGATTAAGGGAATGCCTTCCCAGGGGATATAGGATCCAGTCAGGTGGAATTATCCACAAAATTTCATAAAAAATTATAAATTTACCTTGCCACTCTTGTGTGGGTACTACCTGCTTACACGTTTTCTTTCTAGGAAGCAAAAAATTGCAAAAAATACCTGGGAGGCTCACCCAACCTACCGACAACCTCGTTTATACATTAAAACGACGAAACATCTTACAATACTACAATTTTGTGAAGTCACAAGTACTCTGAAGCTCAACCTAATGTCAGTCAAAAATAAACCGTTCATCCTACTGTAAATTGGTACATAGATTTAAAGTCACTGGAGGAGGAGTTGGTATCAGTTCTGTTCTCAGATTGTCACTAAAAATAGTCCAGTTCGTCCCATTTCGTCCCATTCAAAGTTTACACTGTCCTAGACAGTGGCGGCTCGTCAGGGGTGGCAGGGTGGGCAGTGCCCACCCAAAAAATATTGGATCACCTGGTACTGGTATTCAGTGTTTCACATTTTTATTTGGACATTATTAATACAATATTTGTTACAGTTAAGTATTTGCCTGATATAAATTCCTTACAACCACTGTCTATATGCCTGCATTATTATATTGAATACATAATAAAACCCAACGCTGCTACGCTACTGGCCGTAGAATTGGTAAATAACTGTAGTGTATGCAACCGAAACTACCAGGTCGGGGTGGCAATTGAGATTGTGCCCACCAGCGGTGACGGTTTTCTACTGCAAGCGCGTAAACTGTCCAGCAAGCCGGAGGAGTGGGGGTAGCGAAAAATGCATGTGTGACGTCATAGGCCTAGGCAGATAACCCCATATCATAGCATATAATAATAGCTAAATAGGCAATAGCAAATGCAACAAATTCGCGCAAAAAGCCGGCCGTTTTATTAGGGTTGTTTAGTGTTTACTCGACCTTCTTGATGGTTCTTGCGGTTAACTACTTCTTAAAAATATGTCGGTTCAAATTTGTAGTGTTTACTTTATAACATATAGTAACACTTCATTAAATAAGTCCTTAAAACTGCATTGATATTTTGCCCACCCAATTAAACAAATCACGAGCCGCTACTGGTCCTAGAAGCTTAAAAAACAACTCTCGGTCCCGTGTTTTTTGACGAGTAGCACAATTTGACCCTCCCGAAGACAATGCAATCAAGAAATTACTCCAAAATGCAAAATTTAGCGAGCTCCGAGCACTTTTTTGTACCGGTGTATAGCTCGAACGTGAGCACGTTCGAAGCTAGAAACGTAAAATCCTACCTTATTAGTCTCGAAGGCTCTCCTCACTGTTCACTGATTTCACTAGCAAGATATAATACGCAATATTTTCACAGATCGATTAGAAATTTGAATGAAAAAATTGTGGTAATTGATCGTTCTTTGGCAATCACATCAGATGACATTTTCCGCATACATGCTTCAAGAAGAACCAGGTAGACAAATCTCAACCTGTAGAATTTTACTGCCAGGATGGTTGGCTTGGTCTTACCACCATATCAAGGAAAACACTCATATCTGTGCAGATAATGTCATCCATCCGTTTCATGCCAAAGAAAAAACTGACCGACTTACCTGATTATTATTGAATTTCAACTGCAAGAACAGAAAAAACGTGAAAATATTACGATTATCTTGTGGTTTGTCTATAAACACAATAAGCACGTTTTGCGACACGATAATTTCAACCCTCCCGTAATTTAAAACATCTATATTATTTATGTATCTAACACCAGTACTGCAGCTAACGTTAGAATTTAACAGCTAGCTTAGGTACGCGATTTTTCTGGGCATGTGCTGGCGCGTAAACCGGTTTTGGCGGCTGGAATTTGCAACAAGCCACGTATACATTCGGAAATATTAAATTTTCGGAAGACTTATTCACACTCGAGAAAAGTTATTTTAACATTTTATTGCTGATTTTATTTGGGTAGGTAATACATAACACTAGTCAACAGTCAAAATGTATATTGGATGCGACTATTTTTTTTATATATACTAAGGCCTTCTAAACTCAAAAATCGCATAAAAAAATTTTTAATGGATACGTTTTCGAGTTAAAATTTTTTTTCTTTTTTTTGTTTTTTTTTGCGGGGGTAGTTCGACTATTTGGAGCATATCTCGAGTTAGGAACGTCCAATCTGGTCGCCCGGCACATAAAATTGAAGCTAATTGTATCACCAACAATTGTCACTCATATGGTTTTTCAATCGCTTCAGTAGTTTTAGCGCAATAGGCCACGATATTATAAAAATTTGGCCAAAATGAAAATGGAACATTTACTCTATCACCTGTGAAAAGTAGAAATCGTGAAAATATAGTTAGTTTAATATTTTTTGCGTAGAGTTTGAACTTTTACGAAGAGAACAAGGTATTTACGATTAAAATCTATGCAAAAATAGCGAAGTTATGGTCATTTAAGATTGATAGGTACCAAATTGCCAAAATTCTACTTTTTCTCTGTTTACAAGTTTAATTCATTGTGCTTAGTTTTAATGTGATGTTTTCAATATAAAGGAGATTAGAAGTGAGTTTGATTGCTGCTTCGCCTTATATTCTTGTCGAAATCTGTTTTTCTTATGAAGAACCAGATATAGTTGCCCATCACTTTTTCAATCCAAAATCCCTGGTAGCGCCGCTCAATAGTCTTCATTTCCTAGTGAAACCTCCCACCATGCTCGTCACTGACGTCACCAAGATTCTCAGGATGAAAACTTCTCCACTGCTAGCTCCAGGTGTATACCGTATCCCATGTGCTTGTGGCAGTGTCTACATTGATGAGATAAAGCGCTCTGTCAGCCTTGGGGTTTCAGAACATGAACGTTGTACAAGGCTGCGCCAGATCACCAGTTCAGCGCTTGCTGAGCACAGACACAACAATTCTTCTCGACCAAACAAAAATCATCTCCCGGGAATCACGTTATTATCCTCGTAGAATCCGCGAAGTGATCGAAATCTTTAAAGATCCCTCCAATCTCAATCGAGATGACGGTTGGCATTTGCATCATAGCTGGAAACCACTTTTACGACCACCACAGCCAATCACAGCTACCCCAAACGCCCTCCCAACCAATAGTTGTTTGACTGCCTGCGCAGGCACCTGCGCCAGGTACATATAACGTCGATCGAAACACGTACTGACATATCTGAATATCATTTTTTGGTGAGATATGCCACTACGTGTTTTGAGCGACGATAAATACCCTCACCCTTCCACACACGTTCATTCGCTCCGTCCTGAAGATGCCTCTTGCAACAAAGTGCGAAACGTTGACTAAAAGATGGGCATCTTGGTGCGAATCACGTGACGTACTCGTCTTCCGAATGGATCCGACCTCTACCATGCATTTAAACTGCTATAAATGACGAAAAATACAAAATAGAGAAAAGGCCGAATTTTAGTAGTTTCGTACCCATTGGTCATAATTGATCATAACTTCGGTATTTTTTCATAGATTTTCATCGTAAATACCTTGTTCTCTTCGTAAAAGGGCAAACTCTACGTAAAAAATAAGAAACTGAGCATATTTTTACTATTTCTACCTTTCCCTGGCGGTTAAATAAATGTTCGATTTTCATTTATACTAAAAAAAATTCAAATTATGGCCAATTGCACTGAAACCACTGAAGCGATTGTAAAACAATATTAATAACATTTATTGGTGTTCAATTGGCTTTAATTTGATGTACCTAACGACAAGATTTGATGTTCCGAACTCGAGATATGCTCCAAATAGTCGAACTACCTCCAAAAAAATTAACAAAAAAAGAAAAATTCATAACTCGAAAACTCATCCATTCAAAAAAATTTTAATGCGATTTTTGAGTTTAGCGGGCTATGGTATCTAAGAAAAAAATAGTGGCATCTAATGTACATTTTTTTATTATTTTGTTGACTAGTGTAATTAAATTTCAAGCGCAGCAGTATTCAAAATAAAAATATTAAGACAAAAAAGTTCGAAATACATCAACCGCAACCGGAAATATACATATGCAAATGCCAACAACGGTGTACTTAAATTTTCTTTTCCTTCGCTTTTTAGTCGGTATTCCAGGTGGAAATAATTCCGGCGTACAATTTCCTCTTTGCGGCTTGTTTCGTAACGGGTACGCGCGTATAAATAACGCCGACTGGGGTTCCACTGTAATCTCAATTTGTAAAAAAGGTCTTTTATCCCTTTTACAAGAGAGCAGTTAGAATTATACCCGTTTTCCCCATTCGCATTCTACGAAAGTTACACTATCTTCGGGTTTAATTTAAACGGCAACGGGGGCACTTTTCGGGTAATAAAAATGCACGCCTTCTGGCCTCCGTGAAAAACCGTCTTTTTATTTATTGCCCACTCTATAAAGCGGATCCCTATCTGTACCGAGCGGACAATGGGTTTTCGGTGAATGTTTTCTGGGAAAACGGTCGACGCAACGTTGCGATTGTGGGCGTTTGTTTAGCGTGGAAGATAAGTTTTTCTTTGTGTGGAGAAATTTGTTGCGAACCCCCAACGTTTATACACATTAACATTCGTTGGTTATTATTCGTTATTTACGATCGTCTGGCCCCTTTTAACTCTTGTTCTTTATTGGGCCATTTAGTCCTTTTTTGGTTAATTTAACTGGATCCCACGACTTCCCTACGAAATTTATATGCCCCTTTTAACCAAAGATGTAGACATATATTATGATTGTATTTCGTTACTTAATCGGAAGATATTTTACTGAGTTTTAAACCTAGACCATTCACATCGTTTATTTTCTATGATTCGCAATTAGTCTTATACTAGCTCTGTGTATATGTCAAAATTTTCGACTTTAGCTATTGGGCATTCTAGAAATATGTGGTTAAGGCTTCCCACCTGTCCACATTCGCAATATGGACATTTTAGGTTATGTGCTATCTGTTACTGTTGTTACGAATGTCCGGCAGGGGGCGTTTCGGGTTTAACGTTACTGTGGTAATAGCAGCAAAACACGGGTCGACAAAAATCGATTTTTTGGATCGAAAATTGTTTTTAAGGCCGTTTTTTTGCTCAACACTCTTTGCGAAGGGTATTTAGAGGGATCTTATCGTAAGACATGAGTGCGAGCGGCTTTTATAAGGTCGGCAGGAACGGATAAAAAATGTAAATTTTTGACGTTCATCGATCCGCTTGTCGGAATTTCTAGACGTCACGTGACATTTTCTCGAGGTTCGCCTTCACCCGAAGAGGTGCAAAAACGTGATTATTTTTCAAAATTGACGCATTTAATTTACAAAATATCGCGCAGTCCACGCGGAATTGTGTCCTTTTTTCAATTCGAGCGTCAAAAGTAATATCGAAAAGCCCAATTTTGCAGCTACTCGATCGCAAATGTCGGCGAAAATGGGCGATTCCGCTGAACGCGCCCTACACTTGAAAGTTCGTAATTAGTATAGGTAGAATAGAATAGATAGATAGACAAATGACCAGTGGTTTTGCCACAGTTAGGTGTATAGAAATAGTTTTCAAATTATCAACTGTCTGCATAAGAAAGTCCATGAAATACATACATATTTCCAGTAAAACGAAACAT
Source organism: Aphodius granarius (assembly GCA_963971325.1). Classification (NCBI taxonomy): domain Eukaryota; kingdom Metazoa; phylum Arthropoda; class Insecta; order Coleoptera; family Scarabaeidae; genus Aphodius; species Aphodius granarius. Next base: position 3,973,573 of record OZ020225.1, read on the forward strand.
TTTAACGTTTTTGCGGATAGAAAACAGTCATCTGCCGCGACGACGTAATAAAACATGATTTATGCGTGGGGGGGGGTGGGTGAGCGTCCGTCCAATTTTCACTGACCGCCCTCGATCCTCCTGGGGGTAAAGAAAGTGATTTGCATTAATATTTTCTCGGAGCCGGTCGGTCCGAACTGTCAACCCTGGATAGTAACATATTTCCTTCTCTTCCGGCCCACTAACTCTCAGCTAAAAATTATACGAGGCCTGCCCTGACCAAAGGACGAATCTCCAGAACTCTCCGCAGTTATTACTGCCCTTCAACCACCCGCCGCCTCCCCCCCCCGTATGTGCTGCCATCTCTCGACTTCATGCATTATGTATTTAACTTATACGTGTAGTATGTGGCCGTATCTTCTGCCCGTTTTTCACTCAACCCATCGCAGTAACAGCAGCGGTCCATGTTTGAACTGTTGCCGCTTGTAGTAGTTTTGGGGACAGCTACGGCAAAAGCAGCCCTCGCACGAATAAAAACAATTTAACAGCGTCATAAATATGTACATAATCAAGGAGGACGAAACTTTTCGTCTCTGTTGCCGATCAAAGGTAAATATTCCTTCGAAATATGCTACATACAAGAAAAACATGCTCCTATATGAAAACAACAAAATAGTGTTTATCAACATAAAATCTTCTCGAAGATAACGTATCTAAATAACGTGCAAATTTCAGTCAAGCAGTCTTGCAGACATACTTTTTCGTCTCAAAAATTATTTGCATTCATGTATTATCGTTGATTTTTCGATTGTATTGACGTCTGGTTAACCCTATCTGAACCCCAAGTTATTACTGGACTGGTATGATGGAGCGTGTCTGCACAAACATGTCGGCTGATCATTACCCGCCTCGGCGCACCTGATTACAAACCACCCCCTGTTTACATTACCTCCCCCAATCGGAAGTTATCGGTTACTGTTTATTTTGGTTGAAAACAACCCCCGGCCACCTATACCGTAGCCATCTTGCCGTAAACAGGCACCTACCCCCAGCACCCTCCTTATCAAACATTGCAAACAAGCAACAGATCCGCGTTTCTCACCGTCATCGAAAAACACGAAATCGTTTGGCGGAAAAATTTGCTGGAGGCTGATCTCCAATAATAATAATAATCATGGTTAGAAAGCCGTGTATTATTACAAATTTTTTTTCGCTGTTTTGCCCGATTTAAATCATAAAGTACCCAGAAAAAATATCCACAGCCTTATAGTCAAATTTTGATAATACTCCAGTTTGCGGGAGTTTGAAAAAATGGCGCAAAAAAAACAGTATTTTGACAATATCTCCTTTCCGACTCATTTTACGATAAAAACAGACATATAGTAAATTAAACTAGAGAAAATTTCCTACAATTTATGTAATAAACTTTTTTTGGTAAAATGAATATTTTCAGCGTACGAGTGCCACAAACTTTGTTAAAACTGATTCCTTGCCAATGCAGAAAAGGATGTGCGAGAGCCTGTGGATGCAGAAAAGCTGGATTAAAGTGCTCCATTATATGTACGAATTGTAGTGGTGCCTTTAATAATTCCCAAGTTCCATCACAAGATAGCGGTGAAGAAAAAGAAACGGAGACTGTTCTCGAGCAAACGTATGATGAAATCGAGAACGAAGAGAATTGCAATGAATCTGATAATCCCATCGCGGATGATGTGGAAGAAATTTCTATTTGTGGCGTTTCGATCGGTAGTGAAGACGATGAACTTGCAACACCTGGTTCATCAAGAACAGCGAAGCGAAGGAGAATGCGCTAAATTATGGAATAGTGCATTGCATGTGGATTAGGCTTGCTGGTAATACCACGATAAAAAACACGCGCCAGTGATTTTACCTCATGGTGGTGTGGAAATGAGTTTTTTAGCCAAAACGCATGTTGCAGTCAACTTTATGGTACTCTTACGCTGAAACTATTCATTTTACTAAAAAAAAATTATTACATAAATTATAGGAAATTTTCTCTAATTTAATTTGTTATATGACGGTTTTTATCGTCAAATGAGTCGGAACGGAAATATTGTCAAAAAACTGTTTTAGGCGCCATTTTTTCAATATGGCGGCGCAAGCGGCAAAGATACGAGGTGGCAAAGTAGAAATTCGGAAAGAGCACATCAAAACCTATTAAATCACCAATTTTCAAAACTTCCAGAAAATTTTGCAAGCAAAACTACCAAATGACTAGACTGTGGTATCACAAAGTTGAATTACACTAGTCAACAGTCAAAATGTACATTGGATGCGACTATTTTTTTATATATATACTAAGGGCCTCTAAACTCAAAAATCGCATAAAAAAATTTTAATGGATACGTTTTCGAGTTACAATTTTTTTTCTTTTTTTTTGTTTTTTTGCGGAGGTAGTTCGACTATTTGGAGCATATCTCGAGTTAGGAACGTCCAATCTCGTCGCCCGGCACATAAAATTGAAGCTAATTGTATCACCAACAATTGTCACTCATATAGTTTTTCAATCGCTTCAGTAGTTTTAGCGCAATAGGCCACGATATTATAAAAATTTGGCCAAAATGAAAATGGAACATTTACTCCATCACCTGTGAAAAGTAGAAATCGTGGAAATATAGTTAGTTTAATATTTTTGCGTAGAGTTTGAACTTTTACGAAGAGAACAAGGTATTTACGATTAAAATCTATGCAAAAATAGCGAAGTTATGGTCATTTAAGATTGATAGGTACCAAACTACCAAAATTCTACTTTTTCTCTGTTTACAAGTTTAATTCATTGTGCTTAGTTTTAATCTGATGTTTTCAATATAAAGGAGATTAGAAGTGAGTTTGATTGCTGCTTCGCCTTATATTCTTGTCGAAATCTGTTTTTCTTATGAGGAACCAGATATAGTTGCCCATCATTTTTTCAATCCAAAATCCCTGGTAGCGCCGCTCAATAGTCTTCATTTCCTAGTGAAACCTCTCACCATCCTCGTCACTGACGTCACCAAGATTCTCAGGATGAAATCTTCTCAACTGCTAGCTCCAGGTGTATACCGTATCCCATGTGCTTGTGGCAGTGTCTACATTGATGAGACAAAGCGCTCTGTCAGCATTGGGGTTTCAGAACATGAACGTTGTACAAGGCTGCGCCAGATCACCAGTTTAGCGCTTGCTGAGCACAGACACAACAATTCTTCTCGACCAAACAAAAATCATCTCCCGGGAATCACGTTATTATCCTCGTAGAATCCGCGAAGCGATCGAAATCTTTAAAGATCCCTCCAATCTCAATCGAGATGACGGTTAGCATTTGCATCATAGCTGGAAACCACTTTTACAACCACCACAGCCAATCACAGCTACCCCAAACCGCCCTCCCAACCAATAGTTGTTTGACTACCTGCGCAGGCACCTGCGCCAGGTACATATAACGTCGATCGAAACACGTACTGACATATCTGAATATCATTTTTTGGTGAGATATGCCACTACGTGTTTTGAGCGACGATAAATACCCTCACCCTTCCACACACGTTCATTCTCTCCGTCCTGAAGATGCCTCTTGCAACAGAGTGCGAAACGTTGACTAAAAGATGCGCATCTTGGTGCGAATCACGTGACGTACTCGTCTTCCGAATGGATCCGACCTCTACCATGCATTTTAACTGCTATAAATGACAAAAAATACAAAATAGAGAAAAGGCCGAATTTTGGTAGTTTCGTACCCATTGGTCATAATTGATCATAACTTCGGTATTTTTTCATGGATTTTCATCGTAAATACCTTGTTCTCTTCGTAAAAGGGCAAACTCTACGTAAAAAATAAGAAACTGAGCATATTTTTACTATTGCTACCTTTCCCTGGCGGTTAAATGAATGTTCGATTTTCATTTATACTAAAAAAATTTCAAATTATGGTCAATTGCACTGAAACCACTGAAGCGATTGTAAAACAATATGAATAACATTTATTGGTGATTCAATTGGCTTTAATTTGATGTACCGAACGACAAGATTTGATGTTCCGAACTCGAGATATGCTCCAAATAGTCGAACTACCTCCAAAAAAATTAACAAAAAAAAGAAAAATTCATAACTCGAAAACGTATCCATTCAAAAAATTTTTAATGCGATTTTTGAGTTTAGCGGGCCATGGTATCTAAGAAAAAAATAGTGGCATCTAATGTACATTTTTTTTTACTATTTTGTTGACTAGTGTTATTGCACAAAGTATTGACACTTCAATATATCACCGAGATATTTGGAAAGTTGGGTGGAGGCCACTCCAGAGTTTCTATGTTATAAAACATTAACGACAGATACACAAATTGATTTCAAATTTCAGCCTAACAATTTTTCTCACTTCATATTTCAGCATTCATTTTTGTTGTAATAAAATCTTACCAATTGAGATATCAACACAAATAAAACACCTGTTTTACAATAATATATTTCTTTATTCATAATCCTAACAATATACAAAAGATATGTAACGATTATAAAAGTCCTTAAAGAAAAAAATGACTAGTAAGGCACGATTATCTTGCCAACTCGCATGGACAAAGTTGTAACATTTTGCAGACAGATCGGTTAATGAGCACAAATAACCAACATCGCATGCTGTAAAAAACATTGCTACAAGAAGTAGCCTTTGGCACCATTTTACAAAATGTAAATTCATCAGCTAAAATATAATATCATCTCCTAACACACGTATTACAACATTTATCGTATATTTCGAATAACAGTAAGCAATAAATAGAACAACCCTAACAATTGATAGTTTAAGACAACTATCTTTTTATGTGAATCTATTGGTATAATTAGGAACTAAAGAAATGAAATAAAGTTGCACCATATTATTTGCTAGTTAATAATAAATAAAAGTAAGAATAATCTTCAGTTAAAGAGTAGGGTGTTCCGGTCCATCTGCGCGTTGTACGCCATCAAAAAATAGCGATCAAATTCCCTACATGAATAAAAATCTACAAAAGGAACAAATTAATTTATTACGTATACGTGTTTTTTTTTTGTTACATTTACTGGTCTATATTGTTAATTGGTTATGGCAAGATAAAATTATAGTTATGCACAAACAAAGAATACGCAAACAAATTCCAATTTTAAATAACTTTAGGATGTTTCAATATATTATTATTAGTAAAAAAAAGATACTGTATAATTATTATGTTTCTAGAATTCAATCCTAATCATTGATATGATATCACTTTCCGTATAAGTAACAATAGTGGCAGACAGTAGTCACTTCTATTTAAAATTTTTTGCATAATACAGTGCGACCTCGATAATCCGGACTAATTAAAACAGGGGTGATCCGGATTAGTAAATAATTCGGATTACTGAAGCGAGACAACTTTTGTATTGAAAAACAAAACTTTTAATGCTAAACAACTAAAAATAGTGTTTACATAAAGATTGTTTACATCAGAAGTATACCTTATTACTATTTATATTATTTTGTAAAATAATTTGTAATTTTAGTTTGCTTCATTTTTTTCTGGTTCATAACCCAGATATTATACTCGGCCGAATTTAGGAAGTTAGGGGAATCCCTCGCTATCAATTTCAGTTTTCCTATATGTATAATATGTAGTTTGAATGAAGTAGATGTGTAAAAATGCAGATCCGGATTACTGAGTACTATCAAATCCGGATTATAAAGTACACAATGCATTTGAAATACTGGTCCGGATTATTGAAGAATCCGGTATAATGAGATCCGGATTATCGAGGTCGCACTGTAGTATAAAAATATTTGATCAAAGATTGTAGAGGTTATTAACCATCAAAACTAGACCTAATAGTAACATCACTTATCAGCAGAGTGCGGATTCATATTTGATTTTATTTACTTTATTATTTTTCGACTAAATGTTTTGTTGCCATTTTTTGTGCTTTTTTGAGAAAGTGTAGGTTTTTTATGAGAATATTCTTTGGCTAATGTCTATGTGTCAGTTTAGTGTTTATAAAAACAAGCGATGCAGCATAAATTGCTGGCCAATTAGTCAAAACAAAAAAATAGCAAGTTTTATCAAAGATTATTGTTAGAATATAATTAGAGCACTATAAAATGGCTCATCTGTGCTTTTTTTTTAAAAAAATACTGTTAAAAATCCGCAGTCTACTTTTCAGACTAATAAAAATTATGATTCTTTTAACAGACTCTTGTTAAGATATTCCATTTCTAAAAAAAAAAAACAAATAAACAACAAAATAAAATTTTATATACTTAAACAGAAAACCGTCTTTCCGAAACAATCCGTTTTTAAGGCACATATATTTCCAACAAGCCCCATCTACTTCGAACACAACTTACTGTTAAGGCAGCCTAAGCTCAGCGCTTGGAAGTTATTACAACCGTTAGCCAGCGTTAGCATCTGCTTGAGCTGCTCAATCGACTTTAAGCACACGACCACACAACAATCGTCACCTTTATCGGAGCATCCGGGCGCGGCCTTCGGCTTTTCCGTGCTACAACAAGACGCCTTCGTCTCGCACGAAGAAGAACCCTTCGTCCCGCAACCGGAACCCATTGTCCCGCAACCGGAACCCGTTGTCCCACAACCGGAACCCGTTGTGCCACAACCGGAACTGGCTGTCCCGCAACCAGAACCCGTTGTCCCGCAACAATTCTTTTTTTCTTCCGGTTTTTTCTCGACGATGACTTCCGATGTTTGATTACAACCGTGACAGTTATTGTATGGATCGCATTTGCAGTCTGTACACTTGCAGATGTCGGCGTCGGCCGTGAGATCTTTTAAGACGTTATTTGTGGTTTTCGGGGACATGAATAATTCGTTCTCGACGAAATTAAAGTTTGCTAAATTCGACTGAGGTGTTTCTATGTTTATGTACGATTGGATAGCCGTGGGTATCGAATTCTCCATTAAAACAGGTTCTTGATAAACAGGGTTCGTGTTTATCGTGTTCATGGCGTCAACCCAACTCGAGGGCGTCTCTTCCTCGCACGCCAGCGACATCTGCAGGGCTTCCGGCATATAAACCTGCTTATTCAACTCTCTGGGAGGTGCTATATTATGTACGCTAATAATTTTAACATTCGGCGACTTTGATCCTTTCTCAAACACGTCAAACTCATTCCTGGCAAACATATCAACGTCAAAATTCCCCGAGTCGTTCAAATCGCTTCTCTCGATGTCCAGAAGATCTCTGGCAGCGTTCTCGATCTCCGTGATGATCGAATTCTCCTCGAGGTGCATTTCCGTGTCATTCAGAGTCTCGTCTTTGCCGTTTTCCACGTTTTCCGTGCCGATGTTGTACGAGAGTTGGGTGGGGATGGGATCGGCTGTGTTGACGGTTGCGTAGTTCTTTAGGCCGCTCGCTATCTCAAAGTCGGCTGGATCGGATTGCACGGCGGCTTCTTGAACTGTTAGGTCGGTCTGCGGTAGTTTTGCGTCAATTAGGTCGAAGGTGTTTTTGAAGATTGTCGATGGAGAACCCATGGTGTCGAGCATTAAAAGGTTGTCAACTTGGTCTGTAGCGGTGATTTGGCCTAACGGGGGGAAGTCTTGGTTTTGTAATGCGTCCGATTGGGAAAATTCTGGAGAATAATATCAGAAATAAGAGAAAAATTGTGTTAAAGAAGTATAATTTTGGGAGAAAATAAGTCCCATGCTATGTTATGAAGAAAACAGGCATCTCTTCTATCAAAAATCAATGTAAAGTTTGGCCAAACACTATTATAACACATTTCTAACTTCTTTGTTGAATTGTTAAATTTCAGAGTAGCCAACCTTCAGTAATTTCCATGGCACACTAGACCTTACATTTCACCAAACATACAATAAAAACAATACCCAATCATTTGAGTTCCAAACTTGACAACCACAATTCATCCTGTCATTTAATTTAACCCCAACAAAATAATTTACCAAAAAAACAATTACCATTACCATTCGACATTTTCTCCTGTATATTATCCAAGCTACTCCAGTTGGTATCCCCATCGCTTTGGTACTCAAACCTCGCCCCGTCAAATCCGGAATCTGCGGTAGCACTTCCGGCGTTGACGTGGAATTCCTCCAGTTCCAGCTCGTTCTTAACGTTGCACTCGTGGTCCGACTGCGTGCCGGAATTCTCGCTCTTGCAGTTAACATCCGTCAGGTTATCGTTCTTGTCCTTGTCGTGGCCCTTCTGGTGCGTTTTCGCGTGCGACTTCAAACTGTGCGGAGTCGTGAACGCTCTCGTACAGTCAGATTCCGCGCAAGCGTACGGCCGTTCGCCGCTATGCGTCCTTCTGTGCGTCTTAAGATGGTGGCTGGCGGTAAAAGCTTTGCCGCAACCATCTTCAACGCATCTAAAATGGGGGAAAGTTTACCTTACGGGATAGAAACATTTTTGGGTGTAGTGTGTTCTAATTGAAAGTTGGTGTTGTAAAAATGTGGAAACAGAGAAAAAAGATCTGGGAAGGAGCTTTAGTGACAGGAAAATGTGTTGACAGTTCTCAATTTATAGGTTATGTTCAGATCATTTTGTTAGTGGATTTGGTTATTTTTGGTGGAAACGGGAAATCCCCCAAAAACAACCAAACTTACCAATCCAAGTGAAAACAATATAACCTACACATCATACTCCATCCCATAAAGTAAACTTGAGAATTTAAATATGTGATATCTGTTGTAATATTTTATGGATAAAATGGGGGAATTCCAGAGTAAAGTTTACACTACGGTATGGAAATTTTTTTAAAAATGTGAAAACGGAGAAAAAAGACCTGGGAAAGAGGTTTTAGTGACAAGAAAATGTGTTGACAGTTCTCGATTAGGTTATGTTCGGTTCATTTTGTTGGTGGATTTGGTTATTTTTGGTTGAAACAGGAAATCCCCCAAAAACAACCAAACATACCAATCCAAGTGAAATCAACATAACCTACAAATCATACTTCATTTTAACTTACTTGTAAGGTCGTTCTCGAGTATGCGTTCGAACATGTTTCTTCAAGTCGCTAAGTGTCGTAAAAAACTTCATGCAACCGTTGGAAACGCAATTAAAAGTTTTTCCGTTATGTAGCCTCTCATGCGCCCTCAACCTGTACAGGGTATTAAAAGCCTTTTCGCAACCTTCATGCGTACAACCAAACGGTTTTACCTTTGTGTGTACGCGCACGTGAATTTTCAAACTGTACGACGTTAAAAAAGCTTTCCCGCACTTGGGTTCGCTACATTTGAATCTATACTCGCCTAAAAAACAAAATCCGACATATGATATTTGAACAATATGGTTAAATTAGCACAAACTTACTTAGTTATTCCCAATAAGCAGCAAGAGTTAGACAAATACAATAAGCAGTAAGCTATATAAACCCATTAACGAACCTTTGTGCGTTTTCATGTGTGTACGGAGATTCCCAACGGTGCTGTAAGTTCTCGTGCATCCATCGTATTCGCAGTGAAATCGGTTGACCAATGTTTCCTTCGTGTCGGGGTTAGTACTGTGTATCGTAATCGTAGCGTGAGACGGTTCGCTTGGCATGCCTCCCGATAATCCAGGATTGATATGCATGTATATCTCATCGGGAGAAATTGTATGGTAAATGTATCTAAAACGAATTAAATACGTCTTATAGGTTATAATCCACAACAAGCGGAAAACAAGTGAGGAACGAAAAAAATACGGGCTTATTTTGTTTTGAAATCGTGGATTTGACAGAACTGTCAAATAGCCGAGTCGCAAACCAGAAATATAATTCTCAGCTGATCACAGCTTGCTCATATTACTAAATTTGGTCAATAAAATTGTAATTTATATAATAAAGTGCTAACCCTGCATTTTCGTCGTTTTCGTTTAATTTGCCAATGTATGTTGTGTTTTCGGGTTTTTCGTGTTCGTCGTCGTTGATGGTGGTGTAGTTTATCACAGGGTATTGCTCGTATGTCTTACTGAAGCAGACGTCTAGGCTTTCGTCGAAACAATCTTCTAATCCGGTTACAACTATATCTTGGATGTTGCCCTTATACTCGCCCGTTTCATTTTTATCTTGCCAAGATTCCATTTTTTAGCAACACTCAACCTTACTCGCGAGGCAAACCACATCACGAAAACATAATGGACTTAGCCGAGACGCAAACCATCTATTTTTAATCGTCAAAATGCATTCGATTTTATACGAGCACATTTTTGTTGCTCCGTCATAGGAGTTACCGAAATGATATCATATCGTATTTTAGATGCATCGAATAGGTATTTGTGAATTATCGGAGCCATCGAATTTAAACCTCCCGCGCACACGTGGCGCTGTGTTGCCAACCGAGCCTGTCATTAGTTCCAATTTCTCGCACCGACTCTCTTTTCCGTAGCAGTGTTCAAGATGGTAAGTAGTTGCTGAAATTTTTACTTTTTCTTCAATCATCTTGCGGTTCTAATAAGTTTAATCGAAGTTTACGTGATATACACTTAAGTTGCAATGGTAATTATATAAAAACATGTATATTTTTGTTGTATTTACAGTATTTTTTGTGATATACACGAAAGTTATCATGCTTGTTTCAAACTCAAAATAGTCATTTCTGTAATTAAAAGCACAAGTATCACTACAAAAATCCGCTTGTTCTTTACATATTTACGTACTTATAAGCATATTCAGCAGCCGCATAGTGTAGTTTTGATGTAAAATGTATTGTTTACTAATCTAACCTATAATTGCTTGTAGGCGCGAGGTCCAAAGAAGCACTTGAAGCGTTTAAACGCCCCTAAGGCATGGATGTTGGACAAATTGGGTGGTGTTTTCGCCCCCCGTCCATCCACCGGCCCACATAAACTAAGAGAATCGTTACCTCTGGTAATTTTCCTACGTAACAGGCTGAAGTATGCCTTGACGAACTGTGAAGTGACAAAGATCGTTATGCAGCGATTGATTAAAGTTGACGGAAAGGTCAGGACCGACCCTAACTACCCAGCCGGATTCATGGGTACGTTTTTGCATGGGAAATTATAAGGTGTGTGGTCATAATATTTACGTTTTTTGTAGATGTTATCACGATTGAGAAGACCGGGGAATTCTTCCGTTTAATTTATGACGTTAAAGGCAGGTTCACCATCCACAGAATCACAGCTGAAGAAGCTAAGGTAAGTTATTGTGTTATTTATTCTAAATTGTGGGGAGATTTCGTGTTACGGATGATTGAATGATTTGGTTCTCAAAATGTTTTGTTATATTGATTAATAGTCGAATGATCTGAATATTTGATTTATTAGTAACGTGTGATTCGTACAGTTGATTGATTCTGTTATGCTGGTGTGTGGGTTCTCTAACGATTTCTGCATGCGAGATATTGTTCAGTATGAATGACGCTTTTTGTTTGGGGAATAACGTAATGTATGATTTCAATCATTCCTCATGACTTTATATTGTTCATTACACTTCTGGCAATAATTATTGTTAGTTTCATTAAGATTGATTAATTATTTTGAAAGTTACAGACTTTTGAAAATCTTCATCAATATCTTTGCCTTCGTAATTGTACCCTTTACTTTATATTGTTTTGACTGCATTCATGGTGGTTTCAACCACTACTCTTGACTTTGTATTGTTCATTAGACTCTTGACAATAATTTTTGTTAGTTTCATTAAGATTCCTTAATTATTTTTAAAGTTATAAGCTTTTGAAAAATGTTTGTCAATATCTTTGCTTTCATAAATTGTTCCCTTCACTTTATGTTGTTTTTACTGACATTTGTGGTGGTTTCAACCACTACTCTTGCAATTGTATTGTTCATTACATTTTTGCCAATGATTCTGATTAGTTTCATTGAGATTGCTTAATTATTTCGAAAGTTACAAACTTTTGAAAAATGTTTGTTAATATCTTTGTCTTCATAAATTGTTCCCTTGACTTTGTTATTTTGACTGGCATTTATGGTGGTTCCAACCATTACTCTTGACTTCTTATTGTTCATTAGACTCTTGGCAATAATTATTGTTAGTTTCATTAATGTTTGTCAATATCTTTGATTTCATAAATTGTTCCCTTCACTTTATGTTGTTTTTACTGACATTTGTGGTGGTTTCAACCACTACTCTTGCAATTGTATTGTTCATTACATTTTTGCCAATGATTCTGATTATAGTTTCATTGAGATTGCTTAATTATTTCGAAAGTTACAAACTTTTGAAAAATGTTTGTTAATATCTTTGTCTTCATAAATTGTTCCCTTGACTTTGTTATTTTGACTGGCATTTATGATGGTTCCAACCATTACTCTTGACTTCTTATTGTTCATTAGACTCTTGGCAATAATTATTGTTAGTTTCATTAATGTTTGTCAATATCTTTGCTTTCATAAATAATGTTCCCTTTACTGTTTTGATTGTTTTGACTGACATTTATGGTGGTTTCAACCATTACTCTTGACTTTTTATTGTTCATTGGACCCTTGGTAATAATTCTTGATAGTTTCATTCAGATTGCTTAATTACTTTGAAAGTTATAAAGTTTTGAAAAATATTTGTCAATATCTTTGCCTTCATAAATCGTTCCCTTGACTTTATGTTGTTTTGACTGACATTATGGTGGTTTCAACCACTACTCTTGACTTTGTATTGTTCATTAGACTCTTGCCAATGATTCTGGTTAGTTTCATTAAAATTGCTTAATTATTTTGAAAGTTATAAAGTTTTGAAAAATGTTTGTCAATATTTTTACCTTCATAAATTGTTCCCTTCACTTTATGTTGTTTTGACTGACATTATGGTGGTTTCAACCACTACTCTTGACTTTGTATTGTTCATTAGACTCTTGCCAATGATTCTGGTTAGTTTCATTAAAATTGCTTAATTATTTTGAAAGTTATAAACTTTTGAAAAATGTTTGTCAATATTTTTACCTTCATAAATTGTTCCCTTCACTTTATGTTGTTTTGACTGACATTATGGTGGTTTCAACCACTACTCTTGACATTGTATTGTTCATTAGACTCTTGACAATGATTCTGGTTAGTTTCATTAAAATTGCTTAATTATTTTGAAAGTTATAAACTTTTGAAAAATGTTTGTCAATATTTTTACCTTCATAAATTGTTCCCTTCACTTTATGTTGTTTTGACTGACATTATGGTGGTTTCAACCACTACTCTTGACATTGTATTGTTCATTAGACTCTTGGCAATGATTCTGGTTAGTTTCATTAAAATTGCTTAATTATTTTGAAAGTTATAAACTTTTGAAAAATGTTTGTCAATATTTTTACCTTCATAAATTGTTCCCTTCACTTTATGTTGTTTTGACTGACATTATGGTGGTTTCAACCACTACTCTTGACTTTGTATTGTTCATTAGACTCTTGCCAATGATTCTGGTTAGTTTCATTAAAATTGCTTAATTATTTTAAAAGTTATAAAGTTTTGAAAAATGTTTGTCAATATTTTTACCTTCATAAATTGTTCCCTTCACTTTATGTTGTTTTGACTGACATTATGGTGGTTTCAACCACTACTCTTGACTTTGTATTGTTCATTAGACTCTTGCCAATGATTCTGGTTAGTTTCATTAAAATTGCTTAATTATTTTAAAAGTTATAAAGTTTTGAAAAATGTTTGTCAATATTTTTACCTTCATAAATTGTTCCCTTCACTTTATGTTGTTTTGACTGACATTATGGTGGTTTCAACCACTACTCTTGACATTGTATTGTTCATTAGACTCTTGCCAATGATTCTTGTTAGTTTCATTAAAATTGCTTAATTATTTTAAAAGTTATAAAGTTTTGAAAAATGTTTGTCAATATTTTTACCTTCATAAATTGTTCCCTTCACTTTATGTTGTTTTGACTGACATTATGGTGGTTTCAACCACTACTCTTGACATTGTATTGTTCATTAGACTCTTGACAATAATTTTTGTTAGTTCCATTGATATTGCTTAATTATTTTGGAAGTTATAAATGTTTGAAAAATGTTCAATATCTTGTATGTACCCAGCACTAGGGACATAAAATCAGCGCGAGCAGTCCTGTGGTGGTCACAACAGAATTATTTTTATTATTGATGACATTCCTATTAGAAATGAGTCGAGAATCCCCGATTTTCCTCATAATGACTAACCCTTACTCATCTGAATGACAAAACAAAATACCCCAAATCTTACCATCATTTCTTCCACTACAAACCTACCAATTTTTTTATGGTAATTTTTTCCATGCAGTACAAGCTCTGCAAAGTGAAGAGGGTGCAGACGGGCCCCAAGGGAATTCCATTCCTCGTCACCCACGACGGCCGCACCATCCGTTACCCCGACCCGGTCATCAAGGTCAACGACACGATCCAGCTCGAGATCGCCACCGGCAAGATCCTCGATTTCATCAAGTTTGACTCCGGAAACTTGTGCATGATCACTGGAGGCCGCAATTTGGGTCGCGTCGGCACAGTTGTGAACAGGGAACGTCATCCAGGATCCTTCGATATCGTCCACATCAAGGATTCCAACGGTCATACCTTCGCCACCCGGTAAGAATATATTTCTTGGGTTTTTCTATTTTTTGGTTGGCCCTATCGAAGCTGTAACTATACTTATTCCTGGTGTATTACGGTCAATGTGAGGCCTATATAAAAAGTTCTATTTTGGTCACTGATTAGTTGTTAAAAACCTGACTAATTCAGTATTACCCAAATAGAATATAGCCCTAATAAAATACTGTTGTGTATTTTGTGTAAATTTTTAACTGAAATCGTTAATTAACTATTTTTTTTTTCTGAATAATTTCAGGTTAAATAACGTTTTTATTATTGGTAAGCAGTCGAAGCCGTACGTTTCCCTTGCCCGCGGTAAGGGAGTCAAGCTCTCCATCGCCGAGGAGAGGGACAAGAGGCTGGCCGCCAAGACTCATTAAAAATGTTAAAAAAATAATTTTCAATATATTATTTTGAAAAGGACGATGGGTGTTTTATTTCTGGGTTTTGTGATTGGTTGAATGATTTGGACTTTGGGGCCCTATCGAAGCTGCGTTATGCTCATTCTTGGCATATCGTGGTCAATGTGTGGCCCATATTAATGGTTTTCTATTTTGGTCACTGGTTAGTTTTTTACCTGGCTAAATCAGTATTACCCAAATAGAATACATTTGAACTTATATTTTGAGTTGTATATTATGTTTTATTTGAAATAAACGTTTTTTTTTTTTTTTAACAAGTTTCTTGTTTTATTTTATCTTTTTAATCACAGTACTAATGTATAGATGTTTCAAACCAACGAGAGCACAGTTGTGTATGCAACCAAATATATTGGTTGATCCCCAGTGTAAACCATACACTGGGTATAATTGGTTGCATATGTCACTGTGCTCTAGAGATGGGCTTATTAGTTCTTTTTAATGAACTAGTTCTTCCGGATTAGTTCACAAAAAGGAACTAGTTCTGAAGAACTACTTTGATCCTGAGACATACTACTTCGATAAACGTGTCTTTGTGTGTTCTAGCACGTTTATATCTCGTTCCAAACGAAACTAGGATCTAGTTTGGACAGAATCGATGTCTGCCTTCCTACTTTGTCTTTTTCTTGAAGAATCGTTATTTTGTTTTGAAAATAAATAATTATTTATAATTATATTGATCGAAGAATCGTTGTCTTATTTTATTTAGGTATATTTCTTAAATATTTATTTAATAAGTCATAAAAGACATATTGCTGCACATATTTTAGCCTTATTCATACTGCAATTTTAGGTGGAATTGGGGTATTATTTATAAATTATAGTATAACATATACTGGCGAAACTACTATTAAGAGTCTAATCCATTATCCAATAGAAAAAAACTATACTCTAATTATATTTTTGACATCCGCCGTTATGTAAAGAAACAACTGGCGGGCAGGGTGCTATGTCGCTCGTTTGATGTCGCCACAACACGTTCACTGAATGGGATATGTTTCACCAAAGCAGGACTTTCGAACTAGATTTCATGTCCCCACAAGTCGTTCACTGAATGAGATATGCATAGAGATATGTTTTAGCAAAGCAGGTCTTTTGCGAACTAGTTCTTTTTATTTTAAAGAACTAGTTCTTTTGTTCTAAGCCGGGAGCCATTCTCTCGGACTAGTTCGTTCACGAACTACCCACCTCTACTGTGCTCTACTTAGTTTAA
Organism: Aphodius granarius; assembly: GCA_963971325.1. Taxonomy (NCBI): domain Eukaryota; kingdom Metazoa; phylum Arthropoda; class Insecta; order Coleoptera; family Scarabaeidae; genus Aphodius; species Aphodius granarius. Next base: position 3,989,674 of record OZ020225.1, read on the forward strand.
AACTACTCTACTAGGTTTCATAAGAAGTTAACTTATCTTCATTACGTGCCACTGCAAAATTTCAAAACAAAGTGGAAGCAAGTAACACAAAAAGGTGTTCCTCCCGGAAATCAACAGTTGCCTCTTGTTTACTAAAAATTTTTGAGAAATGTATCCTGACTCTACAACCCAAATAAAACTTTTTTGGAAATGTACCGATTCCACGTTCCAATTCTTTTGCTGGGCGCTGTATTTGATGTGCCTTATATACAAACCCGTGCAAAAGTTGAAAACTTACGGACCAACCAAACTTGGTTGATTATTTTTGGGTATTTTGGAGAAGAAAACCAACCAAAACATTGCTAGAAAGAAAGTTTTATTTTGAAACCAGTACATTCTTTAGCGATATCACTCAATCCTTACAAATAGTTCATTAAAATATTTCAATATGTAACTAATTTTCATATACATTTATATAGTTATTTTTGCATTTGACAGCGATATAATAAATCTTTTTCTCAAAGCGTGGCAAACGGGAAGTTCCAACAGAACAAAAACGGGGAGTAAATAGGCGGGTAATAGCGGTACAAAGAAAAATACTAAACAGAAATGTGTTAATATCGTCGGACGCACCCATTCATTTGTCACGTCAAACAAATATCTTCGCAGCAGTACAATACCGTACGCAAACACAACAAAAATCAAGTACGCGCAGTCCATGCGCCCAAAACATCCCAATATACATATTACACCTAATATCACTTTACAATGTTTCACCATTCTGTAAGTGCCGTAAATTTTATTACACCGTCACAGTACAAACTTAATAGAAAACAACAAGTGATTAGAATTAGTATTATCTCGTACAAAATAAATGTTGTCAACGTGAAAACAATCGGTATCCTGTTAGATAACGCAAAAGCAGTGCGGAGAGTGCTTGTGAAAACCTAACCAGTAAATTATATTCGTTTATTTATCGGTATAAGAAATACATATAAAATATACAAAGAGACAAAAGAAAGTAGTAATATAGAAATATACTTAAAAATATTTCGTATTCATCGATCACCCTGTACACACAGATTTATTGCATGTGCTTCGAAAATGAAGGAGAGTCCACATCGAGATTTGGCATACCTTAAAAAGACCGTTACGTTTTCACAATTTTTTTTAATCCGCTTACAAGGGGTTCATGCAACAATTATCATAGTACCTATATCATCGTTAAAATGTCACATATACATAGAGATATTGGCAAAAAACCTTACGGCTAAACAGACATTTAATGGAAAATCGAAAACGGCAAGCTGCAACCTTCCTTTATGTAACGCAGCGGGCTAGTTTTTCTTCTTTTTTTTTGGCTTTTTCAAAGGGAATCAACAAAACAAATCGAGACAGCTGCCTTTCAAAACACATTTTTTACCATTTTTAATTTTGGGTTAATTTTTAATTGGGACCAAACTCTTTCATATTCATCCTAAAATAAACAAAAAATATTAGTGTAATAATATTACTTATTATAAAGGGTTTTCTTATATTTAATAAATTGTGTCATTGACGTTTTGTTTATTTCATTGTTGGTATTAACATAGGTTATTTAATAAAATAACGTGTTTAGTTATAGAAATATTACAATGTATTCCAATTTTCTTTACTGATAAGAATAGAGATGCATACAATATGTACATAAGTACAATATGTAACGTCGTTTTTTAAATTTTTTTAATAATTGTATATTTCGAAATATATTTCACAAATTATCCCAATACCTGACACTTACCCACACACAGTCTGTATAATAAAAATGTCGAAAACATTTGCTGAGCTCTGTATAATACGGCAAGTTAAAAGCTTTATTATACAGGGCTGAGCAAAAGTTTTTTTTTCTAGTTTATTATATATAAAACTTATAGTAAAATTGATCCATAAAAAAACTTACGTGGTGACTATTCCTTGACAATGGACGTATCCATTGGACTAGCGGGCTGCGGCGCCGGGTTGGCGGGCTTGATGAAACGATCACTGCTACGTCGGTGACCGGGAACGGGCGGACTGCTGGAACCTAACGGCTGCGCAACGGAAGCGATAGCGGGCGGCAGCTGCACCTGGCCGCAGGTCACGCAGCGGGGCCCCACCACAGCCAGCGACTCCCTCGGAGACGGCGCTTGCAACGCTAAACCTAACAAGGAAAAATATACCAAAATTTAGTTTGTCCGATTACCACCAGAGGGCAAATTGGTAATCGTTTCCAAGTTTATGCAAGTTTTTGCAAAGTTTACTAAAACAATTCAGGTTTATGTCATAAACATTTCGTTTCTTATCTGTTTTTCTTTTCTTGAAATGTATTTAAATATGAAGAAATAATGGTAAGTTAACAAAATTAGGTACCTGGACTAAGGGGTCGACTCTGAGTAGGCGACGGATTGTATGGAACAGGGGAGACGGTGTGCTGTCGTGCGCCGAGGGCCTGTTCGTTATAGTGGCGCTCCTCCTCCATCTCGAGGGAGCTCTCGCTCTCCGACAGATGGCGGCACAAGGCTTCACGCCGTTCCACCTCCAGCTGAAGCTTTCGCTGCAACCGGAGGTTTTCCTCGCGGATACTGCGTTCCTCCTGTGCGTAACGTTGCATCTTCTGCGTGTGCTCCTGCTGGCTCAGCGCCAACGTCTGCCTGAGCCTAGTCACCTCGGAACGTAGCGTCTAAACGATTAAATAATAAAGGAAATTTGAGAAATTTTTATTTCAAGTTATTTTTGTGACTTTTGATGATCTTTGAATGATTTGAAATGATTTTGATGATCTTTTCGGTGAATAATAGACAATTTTTTCAACATTTTCGGCGAAGGCATTAACTCAGACAGATCCAATAAGCTGTAGGAATAATTATTTTTAAAAACTGTATTAGCTATCAAAGAATTTCTCTATAATTAACTGAAAGAATCGTCAAAATCCCCTAACTTAAGTTAAGTTTGAAGTCTACGCTCTGATATAGTGCACTAAATTTTTTCAATTCATTAGAAAAGTAGGTACCAATTTGGACCAATTTTTGCTATAAATAAATACGTTATACAATAGCAATATTTGGAACTATGTGCCTTATATTTCAAGGTGTAAATTTCCAGCTTAAGTTAGTTTATCACAGTGATTTTTTTCTGTAATATTCGAATATCTAAGCAACATACATTAATGAGCCTACCAGAAGTTTCTCGATTGTCTTTTCATTGTCATCACCAACCTGAATATGCGTGCTGAGGTTGCTCGCCGTGTCCCCATTGCTGATATCGCGTGGGCTTGCCGGATCTGATATCGGCTGGTCGAGCTTAATCTGGAGCATCCGTTTCTCGGCCTCAAGCTTGTCCATGCGTTTCCAAAGCTTATTCACCAAGGCTTCCTGCTCTTGCTCGAGAGTGTTCTCCAATTCAACCTTCTCTCTGCGCAACTGCTCCAAGTTGCTCTGTTTAGACAGGATGTCCGTCTCGAGCTTCTCAATCTTCCGCATCAGGCGGTTCACGAGGCATTCTTGCTCTTGCTCGAGCGTCTGCTCGAGACGGCACTTCTCCTGGCGCAGTTGCGTCAGTTTCCTCGACAGGTCATTGGTCAGGCATTCCTCCTCACGCTCGTAATGGTGTGCCAGAGACTCCTTCTCCTTTTTCAACGCTTGGATTTTCTTCAGCAGGGTGTTAGAGATGTATTCTTCCTCCTGTTCTGCTTTCGCTTGCTATAATTAAAATATGGAAGCATGTAAAAATAATGATGATTTTTTGTTTTGCAGTACAAGAAATGTAGAATCTTTTAACACTTTTGAGACTGTTGAATATTAATCTGAAGTTTGTCAATAAAAAACATGAAAAAATAAATATTTTATTATCTTTTATAGTAACACCTAACCATTGTTGTGTTTTTTAGCAATAATGCCTCTATATTCAGAAATTAAAAAAATAGGTTTTCCTTTAATTGGTGCGAAGATACAAGGTGATAACAATTTATGGTGTAGGCTGTGCACAACAGATGTCAGACATTACAGCAGCTTTCAGAAATACTTTATTGTGTTGTTGACACAGATTATCGTTAAGATGGCTAAGCAAATGCTGTTTTTAATGCCATTAAATGCCTTGAAAATCATCCAAGAACAAAATAATGTTAACAGCTCAATGAATCATCTGAATCTTTGTCCAATAATCAGAAAACACCTGTACAAAAATAGTTAAAAACTGTCAATTTTTAGAACCAGAAACATTACAGGCATAATTTAATATCGTATCCTTAGTATTCAGACAAATTAATATTCACAATACCTATACAGCGTGAACAGGTTTACGTGCAGGCAGAAAAATTGAGGGATAGCAGCAGATTTTGAGCTGATCATAAAATTACAATAATAAAAATATTCAATAGCTTATAATAACTTAGATATCAATGAACAACATTTTGAGGACAACAGTGGTAAACTGCGTGTCATATAAAAGTTTAAACATTTCACAGAAAAATTAAAAATTAAACTAAATATCTGGGGTGGCCCTCACTCAACTTTGCGACTACATCATTGGCACAATAGTGTCTGAACACTTGCAATTATTCAATTTTGTTAAAACAGAAGCACTCTGGACCATATCTAACGTCAGTTTCTATGACATAATGACATTTGTCATACTGACATTTAATGTCATGTTATGTCAATGGCACTGAAGTTTGTCAAAATCTGACAATTCGCTATACAGCGACGAAGGTTGTGGATTCTGTCAAACTCCTTCTATGAACTCCTAAACAATTTGTTACACACTCCATTGTCCATTGATTTATTTCAATATTTGTATTTTAAATCAATTACTTAGAAAATTATATTAATATCTTTTACGTAGCATACACCAAGTTTCAATAATTTGTTTCAATCCATAAATATTTAAAACACAAAATAAATCATGCATATTTTGTAAAGTCCAACTTGGGCTATTTTCTATTTTGAGCATATTCTGTAGTTAGGTTAAGGTACAAGTAAACATAAATATTTTTCACGAAATATTTGCTCTCTAGCCAAGTTAAATATATGTAATATTAATTTTTTACTGACTGCTATTGTTAAACATGCTTTTTTCTACTTTGCACTCACAATGCACACATTGTAACACTGTTTCCGGTGTTACAATTAGCAAATTGTAACACCGTTTTTAGTAACTTTTTTCTAAGATTGGTGACATTGATATCAAATGCATGTCAAACGAAAATACACATAACCACAAAAGTAAGCACAAACTGATTTTTTAGAATCGCACAAACTGCGAAGTATGTATATTTTTATACATATTTAAACATGCGTGTTGCATCCTAGGTTTCGTACTACCAGTATATGATGGTATATTATAATTATCAATAATTACTTTTTCACAGATATTTGAATTTAAGTGACAGATGACAGTGTTACAAACGGTTGCACCCATAAATACTCTAGATTGGAATTTTACCTAATATACTTCTAAATTTTTATAAAATTAATGACGCAAAGTAGAAAAAATAGTATATTACACTCGTTTTATAAGACATATTGGCACATTCTCATGCGCCAATTTGACATCTTATAAAACTTGTATAATAATATACTATTAAGTAACACATGTGTAATATCTCTCCTTCAGTTAATATTGTTTCAAAACAAAACATAATAACCTTGTCCTCCCAAAGACAAGTAACGCATATATAATTATTCTTTATATGCAACAACACATGAATAATCAAATATTATTGAATAGCAAACGTCAGATGTTCTACCGATATTAAATAATTCTTAAGCCACCCACCGTGCTTTTGTTCTACTTCCAGTCATGCTTAAAGATAACATGTGAATAATATTGGATCGGACCAAGCTATAGATAAACACAAAATAGACCTGATAAAAATTAATAATCACAAGTTCAATGCATTATCTCATAAAATTTATATTATTTTATAATTCACAGTATTTTCTAACTTAGACCTAAAATTATATCAAATAATCTTGCATATATACTTACAATAATAACAGACGCTTGTCTTAGTCCACGGTTCTCTTCTTGCAGCGCTTTAACACGTAGTTTGTATGTTTCAAGCTCGACTTTGAGTACTCGATTCTGCTGCTGTAGGCTTTCGATTCGTTTCTGTAGTTGTTCCCTGGTAACAGGACTAGGGGGCATCATGATAGGACCTCCATCGATACTACTTGAGTCTGATTCACTAGCCGAATCTGCCATATTCATTTAGGTAGTGGTGTTTTGGCAAATTTGCATCAACTGTTAAAGAAACAATTAGTGTCTTTTTAGTCACTGGCACAAGCGATGATGCCGAGACGATGTGGTTGACCGCAAGATTCACAGATGATTCTCTCAGAAACTTTTTTCTCTCGAAGAAAAACTATGGTACGACGAGAAAGGTGAACATGACCCAGTAAAAATATACCATCAGCGTGTAATGCGAAACGCAAGACACTTTCGATGTGTTTTTCTGCGAAACTGCTACCGTAGACGCGTGCTTATCTACAAATATCATACAAATATTTAACGAATTGTTTATTCACTTGACAGCCGCCATTCAACAAATCGCAATGAGCGAGCAATACGAAAAACCCCAACACGCTACCTGATACGCACTATGTCAAAACTTCTGACATTTACTTTCGGTTTTTGGCAAACTACCATTTCAGACGAAATAAAATCGTAAAAATAGGATACTTTATGATTCCGCACTAAGTTTAAAAAAATATTTAGGTGAACTTGTATGAACGAATTCTAGAAACAATCTAGTCATGTCTAATCTAGTAATTCAATCATTATTGCTTTTGGGTAATTAATTTGGGTTAAATTTTAATGAAACACTGTAATTATGTGGAGTTTGTAACTTATTTTTTTAATTCGTCTTTTTTAAATATATATAAGTGTATAGTACAGACTATTGGCAACACTGATCAGCGCCCCATACATGGGCGTCCGGTGGGGGGGATGGAAATTCTTCTAATAATCTTAGCTGATAGTGATATCACAGCAAACAAGTATTTATACTTGCACGCGTTGTCTCTCTCAAAATGGGGCCGACAAGGCCAATTTTTTGATCTGTCAATGTTTTTTTTTAAGTAAGGTAAAGTAAAGTTGCACTGGTGCAACTTTTGTCTTGCTGCTAGTGCAATATGCGTGTTCTATAGGGAATCCCCGAGACTCTACATTCGTGATAGAATTGTCCCAAACACAAAACGCTATTAGTCAGTTTTAGTTTTGTCGATTGTCTGTGGTTTTGTCACTTTAGTACTTGTTTTGGGTCTGGCATGTTGTATTTTGTAGCTAAAAAGAATTTAATTGGCGAAAACCAGATGCAATGAAATGGCAGGTACTAGCATTGTTTATAGAATTAATTCTATAAACAATGGTAAGTACTAGGTAGTCTGAAATGTCTCAATAATAAACAGAGTTTCCGTCGATTTTTTAATATAACTACCATTCAGAATTTGTTTTCGTTGGCAATCCTGCTTTACCCCTAGACAAAATTTTGCGGACGGTCATGGCAATTCGTCTTTAAACAAGTTTTGTAGGATGATTCAATTAATACTGCAATTAAAACATACTTTATTATTATATATACTTGATTAATCGTTTTAATAAAGTATTCAAATCAACACTAAATGACAACCATTAGAAATAACGTGTATTTACATGACATAACCTTGAAATAATGTGTAACGGTTGTATTAAAAGCGATGTTATAAAGTTTGTTGAATGATGTAAACATTTGTAATGCATGTTGAAAAAAGTTCTATGTTGTTCTGTTACTGTTTGCCCCACTACTTACCCTCATAAAAAATGGCTTATAAATGCTTATATTTTCATATCAGACGATTGGCAACAATGCATTCGAAAAAAAATAACGTTAAATCGTTTATGAAGTATGTCATTTACCAATTATTAAGCTTTCGAATATTGGACAAATCTTTTAAATTCAAGAAAGAGTAATTTTTGGTGTATAAGAAAAATCCGTTATTTGAAAAATGTGAGGTTATGTTATGCATGATTCCCAACTGTCAAAAATTGAAAATTAGTTCTAATTATTGATTAAAAATCGTCCTTTTTTTATACATCTTTTTGGGCTATTATTAAATTTGAGGTGAAAAATAAAACAGGCGAAAATTCTTGGTTAGAAATAAAACAACCAGATAAAAAGACTTATATATTTAGTTTCGTCATGCTATATAAGAATAACACATAGGAATCAAGAATTCTGTCACACAATCGCCAACCGAACATGAAAATCAACATTAACTTCGCACGTGAGTTCTTCGCACACTTCATAACAAAGATTAATATAAAAATATATCACAATCCGTGACAGACACAAAATCAACTAAAAATCAAAAAAGATACAGAAAGAAACCTAACTTAAAACAACAACTACGACGGGACATCGTTGGACTTAAACTTCTTCGCCTCCGACCCATCGCTACTCTTATGCCGTACGATCCGCTTCGCCTTGAGATAAGACAACGTCTCACGATTCGACTGTTTCTTAACCTCACTAGTGTCCGGTTTTACCGCATTTGCAATAGCTTCTTCAAAACTCTGACTCAACGACATACCGCTCAGTCTAACCACACTTTTTTGACTTTCACTTTCGCCACTCGTCGTCGTCATATATACCGTTGAGGTCTCAGACGCTTTGTCTTCTTCTCCATTCTCTTCTTCTTCTTCCATCTCTTCTTCGTTTGCGATCAGTTTTCCATCACGCGTCGGTAATTCGATCTCGGGAAGAAGATCTACGTCTTTGTGGTATTTTACCATCAATTCTTTGATTAATAAAGCAATGTCTTCGCGTTTTTTCGTTGCCGTTAATTCGTCGAACCAAGTTTTTAATTCGTGCATTGGAAGCTGGTAACTTTTTATAGGGGTCTAGAAATAAATGAAAAAGAAGTTACGTAAATTACCGATAGTTTAAATAATTTTTAAATTATCTTTGCTATCTTTTAAATTATCTTGTTTAGTTTTATTATTGATATTATTTATATGATCTTATACAATTAATTAAGATTTGGACTTTATTTTAAATATGTTGAAAGAAAAACCTAAATGCATATTGTTTTATATTAACTTGGTAAAACTGTTTTTAAGTAAATAACCAAATTTATTTAATAGTTGACAGATTGCACATCGTTAAATAACTACAAACCCAACCCAACCCAAAACATCAGTGTTACCAACCTTAAAAAAACTTTCGACATACTGCAGAAGATATAGTCCACAATCGGTAAAATTCGTCTGCTGGGGTACCTTTGGGCACCCATATTTCATGCTGTCCTTATTAAATATCCGTTCAGAGTTCATTTTGATCTTGTATTCACAGCTTAAGTACTCTCTCAGTGTTGCCACGACGCGTGACCTGCTAGCGCCGGCGAGGGAGTCAAAAATCAAAACGCAAGGCTGCTTAATAGCGGGTGCGACGGTCGATTTTGGTTGTTCCTCGGTGTCTTCCTCGGACTCTGGTTCGCTGTCGTCGCCTTCCGCCTCATCTTTGTCGCTGTCTTCGGGATCGCAGAGTAGATTGTCGATTTTTTCCGCTTTTATTTGCGTTATTGATATGGCGTGAATTGTTTTTTCTGAAACGGCACAATTGAGAAATTGCATGTATTTCGTGTGAAATGCGTTACTTTTAACGTTCTTTTTTTGTATCGATTCCAACTTGAAGGGTTTGCCCTCCATTGTGTAGCAGCCGTCCAGACCTGGGAAACATATTATGGCCAAGAACCAGTGGCAGCTTTCGTTTATCGGGACGATGATGAAGTCTTTCTCGAATAGGTTGACGTTTTTCGTCCAATTCTTCACCCTGGCGTGCCTCTTCTCCGCGGCTGTTAAATTAACGTCTGAATCGGATGCTTGGCAACGCCTAAAATAATTATTAATGTTAAATTCTTTTGATAGAAGGAAGAAAATCATGTTAAACTAGGTATTGTAGACGAAAGAAACGATTGTAGGGAAAAGTTTTGTACAAAAATTGTTTTTGTCAAAAATTGTACAAAAAAAGATTTTGTCAAATATGTGGCAACCATGGAAAAAAATATTTTTCAACATGTGGCAACCATGAATAAACCCAATTTTTTTTTTCATTACTAGAAGTTTAAAAAGACTACAAATATAACATAAATTAATAAGTAATTGTGCATTACGTATCTTGTAATTCAATCAAAAATATTAAATTAGTATGACAGGGTTTTAACCAGATGAGTGGTAAGTAGCACTGCATTGGTTGTACAAAACGCAAATTAACCATTGATATCTACTTGATAATAAGCAACCAGAATTCAAATCAGAATTTCCGAAAATATCCATTCAAATAATAAAAAACAACACAATAATAAATGTCAGTTCAATGGCAACACTGAACCTCAGCTAAATTTTTAGGTTGGCTTCCAAAACAAACAAGATAAGTGTACATCTAGTTTCTACCCACAAATGCCTATAATGATTACATGAAATAAAAAAAACACCTATAAACAATGACAGTTAAAATAATATTAGACAACCCAATAACAATTGTTAGAGCAATGGCAACACTGATCTATAACAAAACACCATGATTGGCAACACTGAACCTAACCTAAATATTGAATTTAACTTCCAAAATGAACAAGATAAGTGTACTTCTAGTCTATACCCACGCAATTAATGTCTATAATGATTACTTCAAATAAAAAACCGGCTATTAAAAATGACAGTTTGAAAATTAAAAATGGCGGCAAAATAATAATGGACAACCCAATAACAATTGCTAGTGGAGTGGCGACATTGATTTAGAACAAAACACCGTAATTGGTAACACTGAACCTAACCCAACATTTAGGGTAAGTCAAAGTTAAACAAGAAGTTTGCATTTCTAGTTTATATCCATGTAAGAATGCGTACAATCAATACTTGAAATGAAAATCAAACATAAAAAAATGACAGTTAAAATAACAGTACACAACCCAATATCAATGATCAGTGCAATGGTAACACTGATTTTCACACAAAATACCATCACTGGCAACCCTGAATTTATGACAATGCACAACCCAATATCAATTATCAGTGCAATGGCAACACTGATTTTGACACAAAATACTACCATTGGCAACACTGAATCAAACCTAACTTTCGAGTTCATATTTATAAATAAACAAGATAAGATTATTTCATGTTATATACATGAAAGATATATTTATTACTTGAAATGATTAACCAAAAGTAGCAATTATCAGAGTAATGGCAACACTGATTTCATTTATGTTGGCAACACTGAACATAACCCAACTTTTTTGGACATTAAGTTATTACATACTTTTTATTTACAAAATAAACAATAAAATTGTATCTATGGAAAATATACTTATATTTCTGTTACAAAAAAATAAAATGACATGAAATAAGCCAATAATTATCAGAGTAATGGTAACACTTATTTTGAGACTTTGTCTGTAGACTCCAGATTTTTGCTGTTCATGTTCAATATTTTATACTTGTTCATTTTATAGCATTTTCTTTTTGTGAAAAAAAGTAGGCTAACTTAGGTCTGCTACAAACGTTAGTAGATTGGCAACAGTGAAACTCCGTATCCTCACCTGTCAAAAACCTTTTCCAACTTTCCTTACATTGACAACACTACCTACTCGAACAACACTCACCAAAGCACACTTCTATTTTTAACATTTCTAAATATGAAACGAATAAAATTCCATACGAAATACATTTAATACTGTATTTTTGATATCGAAAACATACCTAGATTTAGAAGCAGGTTTTGTGGTAAGCCGTTTATAAAAGAAATTCGAGAAAACGTGCACTTTTTCCTGCTGTTCCTGCGGCAGTTGTAATATTAAATACTTAATATAAAAGTCAATTATCACATCATTTAAGAATTGATCCTGCGCCAAACAGAGATAATCCTCCGTGTTGATCGACAATCCGCCTTTACCAGGAGGATAGATGAGCAACTGCTTTACTTCTGGAAAACTAAAAAACCTACCATTAGGTAAGTAAAAAAAAAAAAAAACAAAATAACATACCCAGACGCTACCAAAGCGCACGATTTTGCCATCTCTTTCGGGCATGTTTTTAACAGTATCGTATTCGCCTCTTTAGCATTTAATTCCTCTAGTACGTTTCGCGGCGGACCGTACATTTGCTTGAATAAACTTTTTGCCTCATCGCCCAAGAATTCTGGAAGAATTGTGATCCTTTTGTACGCCTCCTCCTTCGCCATCGGATCAAAATAATACTCCGTCCCTTTCTCCATACCTAACGCCTGTCGGATCTCGTTACCAACCGTAGGAGTCACGTAAACGAAAATAACGGGAAGAATTTTTTGGAAATTAGCTAAAACGCGCACGATTTTTGAAGATGGGACTGTTATCGTTCTATACTCTTTGGGATTGCTCGCTAACGGCACCTTTATCACAAACTCACTTGTGCCAACTAAAACCTGAAAGTGAAAAAATTAATATATAACCTCAAATAAGTAACATAACCTCAAATAAGTAACATAACCTCAAATAAGTAACATAATCTCAAATCAATAACAACCTCAAGTCAATAACATAACCTCAAATCAATAACATAACCTCAAATCAATAACATAACCTCAAATAAGTAATATAATCTCAAATCAATAACAACCTCAAATAAGTAACATAACCTCAAATAAGTATTATTATCTTAAATAAGTAACATAACCTCAAATAAGTAACATACTTAACCTCAAATCAATAACATAATCTCAAATAAGTAACATAACCTCAAATAAGTAACATAATCTCAAATCAATAACAACCTCAAATAAGTAACATAACCTCAAATAAGTAACATACTTAACCTCAAATCAATAACATAATCTCAAATAACCAACATAACCACAAATAATAAAAAAACACATACGCTATTATCGGCTGGAACAAATCTATAAGACCCAATTCGTATCGTTCGACAGTGAATTGACGTCGTCATCTGTGGCATAACCTCATCATTAGACATATCTAAAAAGAAAAAATTAAAAACGCAAATCAACATAACCTCAAAAAAATTATATTTACCTCTCGTTTCCCACTGTTGTATTTCCAACATTGTCGGTTCCTTTTTGTTTTCACTATTAACAACTTGAGATTCGATAAACTTAAGATTTGCCTAGATTAAAAATAAATAAAATCAATATGGCACAAACATAACCTAATACTCGAATCCTACCATCGTTTCTGATTCCTCTTTCTCCTCTTCATCCGAACTTAAAGTCAAAATGACCGGTTCCGGCTCGACTAGTTTTGCCTTAGCCGGTCTCCTACGAGCTGGGCTCTGCGTGGTCTTCTGACCGCTGTTTGCACTGCCTAAAAGCGACAAATCGGTAATTTACTACGATCAATTATCCTAACATCACGAAATAAGATGGTAAAATAAAGACGAAACGGCGTCGTCATTATAGATTAATTGAAATAACACGAAATAATTGTGCTGATGCTGAGCAAAATATCCAGTGGCAACAGAAATATTCTTGGTGCACTTGACATTTGACAGCTCTTAACCTCACTTTTTGAATTGTAACCTTATAAAAATCAATAACCCTAAAAAATTTGTTTGGAGAAGCGAAGATAGATGGCGCTTTCAGTTCGCCGGTTACCGATTATCATCTGAGACATTTGACAGTTCTTAACCACATTTTTTGAATTGTAACCTTATAAAAATCAATAACCCTAAAAAATTCGCTGGGAGAACGATGACAGATGGCGCTTCCAGTTCGCCGGTTACCGATTACATATCATCTGAGGAGACATTTGACAGCTCTTAACCTCACTTTCTGAATTATAACCTTATAAAAAATTATTAATTCTAGTTTTAAGACACAGTTGGATAACCTATTATATTCAATTATATTCAAGTAACCTAGTTAAAAGAAAAAAAAACCTAGTTTTAAGAAAGCTGCGTTGTGTGTTCTTTTTGGACAATAAATAAATTGAAATAAAAAAACAAAAATTTCAGAAAAAATATAAAATATTTCAAAAAAAATAAAAAAAATTAAAAACTTACCATTAGAGGCCGTCTTGGAAAGTTTATCACCGCCGCCCCCCTGAGAGGGTTGCTTCCCTCCATCGCTCTTCTTAGCAGAGGGTTGCTCGCCGACGTTAACGGACTTAACGTCGTCGGGAAGCCTGCGTTTGCACCGTAGACACCTGTTGAAGTCCTCTGATAGGTAACCGCAATTAACGCAGACGGCCAGCTTGCCTGGGATCAACTTCGGAAGCTCCTTCGGGGGCTCCGGGCTCGGCAGCTTAGGAGGAGGTTCCGGAGCTGTCACTTGCGCCGGCGGTTCCGCAGGATTTTCATCGCGCTCCTTTACAACTTCCTGCGCGTTATTTGGTTGCGGGGCGGCGGTCTGCGGGGCGGATGCTTGAGGGCTTTGGTACGAAACGTGGACGATGTAGTTGATGTCGCGGGAATGAGTTTCGGTGCACTTGATGATGGTGTCGTGACTGATCGGTAGACCAACCTGTCGAAAATCGAGTTTGATATTTTTCGAAGGGCAATAATGCGATGTAGGCTTACCTGTTCTAAGATTTCTTGTATGGTGCATGGTTCTTTGGGTAAAGTGAATGTTATGAGACGTTGTTCTCCGTTCGAGAGAATGACAAGCATTCGGATTGAGTCTGTGTACTCTTCCGTCACTGGTGTGCTCTCTGAAATATTAAACATCAAAAAATGTGTATTTGTTGTAATGTATTAGAAAATCTTGGAAATTCAAGATGCAAGCTGTTAGAGGACAGACAAGTGAGACAAGTACTCTACAGACAGGCTTCTATCACTTGTCTGGTTTTAGACCTGCCCGGTCAGTTTTTTCTTTTCTTTTACAGGATTTTGCTGATTTTATTTAATATTTAACAAATATTTATATTTGTTTGTTGTCCTGTAAAATAAGGAAAAAAAGAACATACTTTGAAATAATTTGCAGTAACAAACAAGATTTTTCAGAGTAATTTCTTGACTAATTAAACAATAAATATGTGAATATGTTTGAATTATTTGTTTTATATAAGTGCAGACAATCTCTATTATGTGGAGAACAAAATTTAAAAAAAAAAATGATTTACAGAATATTTACACAAGTTTTACAACTTTTAAAAATTCTTAAGCAAACTTTTACCAAAAGCAACACAAATTCCTTAGTTCATATCAAGAAGGCAACTTGGATAAAAAAAAAAAAAAAAAAAACTGGGATAATAATTGTGTGAATGACAAAATCTTGTAATAGTTAATTACAAGATTTTGTTTGCTTTTTTATTAAGTCAGCAAAATGAACACACTAAATATCCCTGTTTTCTTTGTCTGTGGGACAGTCGTGCAAAAAATAAACATTGTGATAGGAAAAACTGGCCGTCGAGAATAAATATGACCGTAGGAAAAGCTAACATCGTCCATGAATCATTGATAAGTCGAGAACAAATAATTCTTCCACCACTACATATTAAATTTGGGCTTATTAAACAGTTTTTGAAATCTTTATATAAGAATGGTGGTTGTTCAAAATATATCTGTTAAACATTTCCTGGCCTCAATACAGGAAATTACATGACTTAGGTTGAAATAGAAGCATGCACAAGCTTTGTATCAGTTATCAAATTGTTTTTGGCAATTCACCAAGCTGAACAATATTAACAATACAAATCCTTGACAAAAGGCTTCAATATTTTGAAAAACTAATATGAGTACCAAGTTACTTTATTTTCATTGTCATTTAGATAAATTTCCTGACAATCTGAGTAATTACAATGAAGAACAAGAGCAACGGTTTCAACGGTATGTCAAGATCACGGAGGAAAGATATGAAGGCCAATGGTATTGCCATATAATGGCAGACTACTGCTGAACCTTAGAAAGGGACTGTCCTGAACAAAAATACAATAGAAAACCACATACAAAACGTTTTCTTCATTTAAATTTGTATTTTTTAAATTCTTTTATTGTAATTTCAGAATTGTGTAATGCTAAGGACACACTTGCTATTTTCAGTTGCGCAACAGTTTGGTTGCATCTTTGTGTTATATGAAGTGCTATGGACATGGGCACACATGCATCTACAACAGTTACAGTTTCTATGATAACTGCATTATAAATAGCAATAACAGGTTATTTGTGTTATCTAAAAAACTAATAACAAATTAGTTTGTGACAGCGAAAAGCACTTCAAACTCTACAGGTTGTATTAACCAAAAGAAAAAAAAAAAACTAATCAACACACCGATAATGGCCTTGATCTGACTGGAATGGACGAAGGCAGGCAAAGTGACCTGCTGCTGTGCAGTCTGGTTGACAATTGGCGGTTGTATGACGTAATTCTGATTATGCACAAGCTGCAGCTGTTGATTCTGCTGCTGTATCTGCGAAACTTGCTGTTGCTGCTGCAACATTTGTTGTTGCTGGTGAACAACCTGTGGCGACTGGATCACCTGTTGCAGCTGTTGCTGTTGTTGTTGTGGTTGTTGCACTGGAGGCATCGGTGATCTTGGCATGCCGATATGCTGGGGCACTGTTGTTCGCTGCACGGGACGTGGGGGCCTCGGCATGGCCTGCCTAGGTTGCGGAGGAACACCCGAGCTGAAATTGGTCGATGGGGCTGCAACCTTCGGGGGCTTAGGTATCCGAGACTTGGGCACTGCAGGCTTTGCCGGTGGTTTACGTTTTGGGCTCTGTTGCCCACCCCTGTGAAAATATTATACAGTGAAAGATTTGATTATATTTATTATAGAGTGAAAAAAATGTTCAGAAAATTACGAAACACTTACTGTGAATTTAATAGTTTCATTTGATTAAGTACTGTTGATGGTGCTTTCTTCTCGGGTTGCTGTTGTTGTTGTTTAAAAGATTGCTGAAAAAAAATTGGTTAATTCATTGAATGAATCAGAAGTGGGCTTCTTATAATGAAATTGAATTATCTTATAAGTTTTGTGTAAGGAGCAGGATAAGGTATATTCAAGATTAATTATAGGATAACAATTTTAAAAAAGCAAATCGTTAAAATATGCCATCTTTGTAGGAAAAAAGGAAAAAAAATTAGTTTGATTAAGAAACTATGCACAAACACAAACAAGCATGCAAAACAATTACCTCTTGATTGGAATTGTTGAACTGAAGATTTGGCGTTTTGTTTCGGACATTTGAATTGATTAAACGTGGTGCGTCAGCCTGCTGTTGCACTGGACTCTGCTGGTTGAGTTTTTGCTGAAAATTGTTTCGTCTTACACACATTTCTCCATATTATGTTCAATAAATAAAAACCTTTAGTATGTTGTAATACCATGAATTAGTGTTTTTCTTAAATTTATGTAAACAATACGCTTTAGAAATTTACATAATATGTCAATATTTTATATCATAAAGTCAGACATAACCTACATTATTTTTCATTGTTTGATTACGTTATTCTTAATTGTCATGAATAATTTAAGCAACAAAAAAAATATCAACAAAGATTGTCAACTCTAACGTCTAAAAGTGGCGGAATTACATAATGCAAAAAGGCCCTTGAAGTTTAATTGTCAATTCTCAGAGCGCCAATCTACATTATTTTCAATGGGCACACTAGAGTTGCTTTTTATTGAACATAACATTATTTATAAGACATACATAAATAAAAATGTGAACCCATAGTACCATAAACATCTGAAATACGTTATAAAATCAGAAGTAACTATGCAACAGTTGATAAATCCATAATACACGGTTTTGAGTACATAAATGACAAAAAAAGACACATTAATCATTTTTCCTAATTCTGGTTTGAATATTTTTAATCAATTTTAATATCAAAACTGTGTGGATTTAGGTGGCCCCCACCCAACTTTTCGCCTTTATTGTTGACACATTCAAGCATCAAATCTACAATTATCTCAAAAAAATCCTGAAATAAATTTTCTTTTGTTTACGTTGCTATGCAAATGTTAAACAAATACTAGTTTTCAGTGAACAATTCTGTTATAGTACCATTGCTGAAAAGACTGTACAAAACTGAATTTTAAGTCACCAAATTGTATTAGTACCAGTTGTTGAAAAAAATCAATACTGATGTCTTGAGGATAAGACAATTTTAATATGACAATGATGTAACAGTAGTAGTGTATGGTAGAAAATATAAAACACAATGCTAAAAGAAAAATTACAAAAGAATCAGATAAAAACCTCAGTAAAAGCAACAGGTATAGCTACTAAAAAGAGTGGTACAAAACACAAATTGTATTTCAATTATGTATCACAGTTACAGCAGTTTTTATAGAATGTAAATGGCAGAAAACACTTAGAATTACATGTCATCTGACTTGACGATATCAACAGTAAGAAACATCTGCTTCATCATCATCCCTAAGTTTATAAAAAAAGAAAAAAGAAACAATGGTACTGACATAATGTACAACAATGCTTAACAATGTAGACTGTCTAGATTCTAGACTGTCTAGAATCTAGACAGTCTGGATTGTAGATAGTCTAGAATCTAGACAGTCTAGATTCTAGACAGTCTAGAATCTAAATCTAAACAGTCTAGAACCTAGACTGTATAGAACAACCTAAACTGTCTAGAACCTAGACTGTCCAGAACCTAGACTGTCCAGAACCTAGACTGTCTAGAACCTAGACTGTTTAGAACCTAGACTGTTTAGAACCTAGACTGTTTAGAACCTAGATTGTCTAGAACCTAGACTGTCTAGAACGTAGACTGTCTAGAACGTAGACTCTCTAGAACGTAGACTGTCAACAATGCTTAACAATGTAGACTGTCTAGATTCTAGACTGTCTAGAATCTAGACAGTCTAGATTGTAGATAGTCTAGATTCTAGACAGTCTAGAATCTAAATCTAAACAGTCTAGAACCTAGACTGTATAGAACAACCTAGACTGTCTAGAACCTAGACTGTATAGAACAACCTAAACTGTCTAGAACTCTAGAACCTAGACTGTCTAGAACGTAGACTATCCAGAACCTAGACTGTCCAGAACCTAGACTGTCCAGAACCTAGATTGTCTAGAACGTAGACTGTCTAGAACGTAGACTGTCTAGAACGTAGACTGTCTAGAACGTAGACTGTCTAGACCCTAGACTATCCAGAACCTAGACTGTCTAGAACCTAGATTGTCTAGAACCTACACTGTCTAGAAGCTATACTGTCTAGAATGTAGATACACTTGTAGGTCGTACAACAAAACAAAATATGTTTAAAACACATGTTTTAAAGCAGAGGTTTAAAAGAATTGTTTTAAACCACTGTTTTAAACACATTTTACAACCCTATATATAATACACACAATACACAAACAATTCTTACCTGTTGATTTAAGGGTGGCCTTATTTGTTGCAGCAAAGGCGTCCTAGCTGGTTGAACCATGGGAGACCTAACTTGCTGCCCAACTTGCCCGCCCCTTACTTGGGGTAATATTTGCCTATTGACCAATGCAGAAGTCTAGAAATAAATTTAAAACTAACACTGAATCCAATTCCTTTTCTGCAATTTTTAACCGTACCTGTCCGAGGTGTTGCAACGGGCGTTGAACAGGCATATTTTTAGCCTGAGCACCGACAATATTTGTCAAGAGAGGGGATTGATGAAGGTGGTGGTTGAGCACAACCGGTGGTGCGACAGGTTCCTCCACCATGTTGTCCACTCTAGCGACGTTATTACTGTTGTCCATATAAAAAATCTGTTGCGTTCGAGCGTCCTGAAACTCTATGTTTGCGTCTTGCAAGACGTACTGATTGGACAGGGCAACCTGCGATTGATCGACAATAATCTGCTGCGGTTGTCCGTCAACCAGCACAACAGGGTCCGACGAAAGCAAGATCTAGAAATTACTTAGATCTCAATACAATAATTACACAATTTTGTGTAAATTACTGCAATATTATGAATATAAATAAGAAAAATAGATGTGTAAAGACATACCTGTTGTCCTTGTTGAAATGTTTGATCGGTGGGTTGGCTTATAACGTACTGAACAGTAGCCTGGTTCTCGACAATGTTTGAGCAAAATCGCCCCAAATCCTCTGAGGTCAAATTGTCACCTTGGCTCAATACCTGAAAGTACTGAGCCATTTTTACCTATAATTCACACTCCGCACATTATTTCTACTTCTAACAACAAACCGGGTACAGTTGGAATCCAGGGCAACACGTTTCTCGACGCGAGAACGAACGTTAAAAATGCGTAATCCCCTTCTTGTAACAATTATTACGATTATTACCGTCGTATCCAAGATACTGTACACGTCAACAACATCAATTCAACACAGCTTGCTAAAATTAACACCTAATTTTTAAAAGAAACTATTCTCCATTCCAATTTGTTTGCAAAGCAACGTATTCCGCTAGGTAAACGTGAAAATGGCGTTAGCCGGCACGCATGTGCATAGCAATAGGACAATAAATTTCCGACCGCGGTAAAAGACCATTTTCAAATAACGTTTTTATTGTTACAGTCAAAAATCGTTTCGCAGATGGAAATATTTTCAAATTTTATAAGTTTGAGGGAAATTATAAGTTGCTTATAATTTCAGTGTTTCCATAATACTAAAAATTAAAACGGTTTGCGATTTTAAGATAATAACCACGTGCCAGTAGGGCCAACCTAAATTTTCATCTGTCATTCGTTTTTTGTGCATAATCGACTTATTCTTACTTCAAACTCACTAAAGAAGTTAAACTGATAATTACTGATAGTTCCTAATCAATTTAACTCAATAAATTCGCACAATAGGTAATTGTTATTAGATCTTCTTTCTTGATGACTAATACAAGATGTTGGTAGAACTTTGATGTTGCGGACTATCTTCCACGATGATGCTTATATTTTTCTAGGGTATTTTCGTACTAATTAAAGTATCAGCAGATTAGTGAGGTTAGGTACGCCGTATACAAAATAAGTCAAAATACATCGCAAATATGGAAATTGTAATAGAATTACCTCAAGATATAGACAAATTGTGTCGGACCTGCATGGCCATACTATCCGAACCCGAGACGGAAAACAACGTATTCGCCGAAGACACAGAATTGCATAAGAAGCTAAAGTGTCTCTTGGGCTTAAACATTTCTTCCTGCGACGGTCTTCCAAAATCTATGTGCGCCGAATGCGTCCATCGACTGGATCTGTCTTACGAATTCAAGCAACAATGTGAAGATACTTATACAAACTTTCAAGGATTCATAGAACCAGGACTTGTCAAATTGTTATTCAGCTGTACGCTTTGTTTGGAGCAGTTTAGTTCGCAGTATAAGCTGAGTAAACACGAAGTAATCCATTTCAAAGATGAGTCCTTGTCTAGAAGATTCCAAGGTGAAGAAATAATCGATAAAAAGTCACATTTATTGACAGATCGTGATGATATAATAAGTTTAATTGAAGAACGTAAAGGTAACCTAGAAATTATTGAAAATAGTGATGTAATTCCGGAAGTTTTGGAACATAGAGGCGACATTGTAGAGATGGACGTATCAGAACCAATAACCGATATGCGATCGTGTGGTATTTGTTTACGGGAATTTGACAGCCACTTACAATTGACATTACACTTTATCAATCACGCATTAGTCGCCGAAAGTAATACAGATCCCGACGTTTTCGACCAGTACTTTTTCTGCTTGAATTGTGGAGAAACTTTTGGTGAAAAACATGAATTGGATAATCACGTTACAACATGTTTTACAACCCTCCTACAATACACTCCCACGGTATGTTCGAGATGTGGTGAAGTTTTTAAGGACGAAGTTGATCTTTTAAAACACGAAGGAAAAATACATCAAGATGATTTATTTCTCGACAATTTTTTGGCTGATGACTCACTAAGGCATGATTATAGTTGCCCGATTTGTGCTGAGCAATGTTCTTCGAAACAAGAATTGACTGTACATTCGGTAAAGCATGTTTTAAAACAGGTAACTTGTCGAATGTGCAAAAAGACTTTTTGCTCCCAGGTCGCTCACAACAATCATTTAAAATCCCACCCGAATTACAAACACGTTTGTAATTTATGTGGACGTATTTTAGGCAGTAGACATGCTTTAAAAACCCATATAATGGGTGTGCATTCCTCAACAAGTAACTACCATTGTAACGTATGCCCGAAAAGATTTAAAACTCCAAGTAGGCTTTACATTCACAAGTTGACCCATAAAAAAGAGAAAAAATTCGAATGCGATATTTGCCCGTATAAAACTAATAATGTGGGGGATTTTAAGGTCCATAGTCGTATACATACCTGCGAGAGGCCTTATAAATGTAATTTTGTGAATTGCAATAAGCAGTTTAAGACTTCTAGTCATCTAAATGAACATATCCATAGACACTTGCAAATTAAGAAATTCCAATGTACGGAATGTAATATGGTTTTTGGGCATAACCATACATTGAAAATGCACGTTATGACCCACACGGGGGAGAAACCGTTCGGGTGCACTGAATGCGGAGCAAAGTTTCGAAGAAAACATCACTTGAAGAATCACATGCGACAGCATGAGCTTGGAATTCAGAAGAATTTGGATTTGGAGCTGATTCCGGATGAAGTTTAGTAACATAATTATTGTTTGACTCTTGTTAGTAATTTTGTAATTGAATTTGTACATTTTATTAATTTAATAAATAAATTATAATAAATAATCTAATTCTCTGGTGTTTAAATTTTCCCGCCTCGTCGTATGTCAATCTTTGTCGCCGATAGATGGCTGTAGGGCTAACATTCTTTCAACTAGTGTTGGGTATTATCGATCGATTTAACCTTAAAGTCTACCAAAATTTAAGTTTTAGTAACATAATTATTGTTTGACTCTTGTTAGTAATTTTGTAATTGAATTTGTACATTTTATTAATTTAATAAATAAATTATAATAAATAATCTAATTCTCTGGTGTTTAAATTTTCCCGCCTCGTCGTATGTCAATCTTTGTCGCCGATAGATGGCTCTAGGGCTAACATTCTTTCAACTAGTGTTGGGTATTATCGATCGATTTACCTTAAAGTCTACCAAAATTTACCTTCGATTAATACTTTCTGGTCCCGCTAGATAGGCGCTGATGTCACTTTAGAACCAAAATTTTGTCGCACGTGGAATTTTTTCAAGCATCTACTTATGCTAGATGGCGCCACCAGACAGAACAATTCAATTTTCAAATTTTACAACCATTTATTATTGCTCCTAGTTTATTTACGACATAATAATGACCATACTATTGTTAACCTGAGGTTCAGCTTAGTATTTAACTCATTCAAAGACAAAATAATGCATAATTTTCTTGTACATTTAGGGAATTTTATCGCTATATGTTGTCATGTCATTTTTGACATCTGGTACAGATTGGCAACTCACGGTAGCGTGATAGTTCTCCTAACCACCACAAGATGACAGCATATCGTACCACAATAATTCTAGGCATTTTTTCGCAAAATAAGACATTATTAAATTTCTTTTTGTACATTGACAGAATTTATTTCTACATTGTATAAAAGTAATTGAAAAATCGATTATAGTCAGTGATTTTTAAATTCGAAGGCACCCATCACTACTTTACCCAACTCTTGCAAAGCATACCTAATCTGTCATTATTGCAGTCAATATTGCATGCACCCTTGTATAAGGTGATATTTAGGAATCCATAATACTAAGGGATGGGTTTAGTTCTTAGATTTTGTTAATTTATACTCTACAAATTTCAGCCATCTTTAGTAAAATACAGTCGATACGGTGTGATGTAAATTTAAATTTCCCGCATATCTGGTGTCAATTGAGTTGTGGCGTACGTCTGCGTAGTGGTTTCTGTCTGGCAAACGGCATCGCTATTGGTCGTGTGTCGGCAGTTGTTTCGTTTCGCGTCGGACATCTTTGACCGTTCGTGACATGTAAGACGTACGTTACGGTGCAATTGCGGACGTTTGTGTTTTCTATTCTCCTTGGCCGCGATGGATATGAGCGTTTACTTGACAGCGCCCCTACAGATGGAGAAGATATGTAGGGCGTGCTTATCCGAAAAGGGCGATATGCGGCCGCTGTTCGGTGCATGCTTGGACGAAATGCTCGTTTCGTTTGCTTCTGTACAGGTAATTGATGCGATGATGAGATTTACTAAACAATAAATGCGAATGTAGAGATATCATTTCGGTCGATTCTTTAACGCAGGTAGTGGAAAGAGATAGCGAAACGTTTTGTACATATTTCTTTTCCTGTTTTGATGTTGACGGAAAATCAGCTGCTATAATAAAAACGCACTCTATTTAATGACCTTGTGTGGCTGTCTGTAGTAAATGTTTTGATAAGAATGCAATAATTAAATATTGTAGTTTATTCTGATAACATTTACAAATGGTTCATTAGATAAACCTAGGCCGGGTTTATTCACCTACCCATAAAGTCCTGAATAGCTATCTGTTAGATAAACTGATTTTGTTACCCCATTTTCAGAGTTGAGTTAATAGATTGGTACTAGAATACCTACTGTTCTATCGGAATTGGTTTTTGCGAATTAAATTCTTTCTAATCATTCCTGCCCTAAGACAAAATTAATTCTTCTCGTCCTAAAATACAACATTTCTAACTTTAGACAAGTTTATTGATTATTGGGACTACCTACTCTTTTATTGCATCTGGTGTTTGCGAAGTAAATTCTTTCTAGTTATAAAATACAACATTCCTGACCTAAGCCAAGTTTATTGATTATTGGGACTACCTGCTGTTTTATTACATCTAGTTTTTGCGAATTAAATTCATTCTAGTCATAAAGTATGTACAACTTTTCTGATGTTATAAAAGTTTATTTATTATTGTGACTCCATGCTGCTTTATTGGAAGTGGTTTTAGGGAATTATATGCTTTCCAGTTAAAAAATTCAACTTTAGCACAACTTTATTTAGTTAAAATGTGTGATAATCTTTCTTTTTAGTAATGGTCCCAAGTTTTTTGTTAACTAAATGATGAAAACTAATGCTAATTTCTAAATTCATTGAGTGAACGTTTTATTAGAAAGCGGGACATTTTTTCAACGCCGGCGGGACGCGGGCCTCGGTCTAAAAAATCTGGGCGTTCTCGCCAAAATTGGGACGTCTAGTAATATGTACTCGATGTTGTAAGTTTGGTTAAAAATTTTATTGTATTTCACATTCCTTAAACTTTTCTTATAAGTATAAAAAAACAACATACAAATATACTTCCTCAAGTGTGTAATCAAGCCCTTCACTGTTCGAGATGTGTGTTTGGGATCATTGTCGGACATAATTATAAGGTCATCTCATATTCCCAAATTTTGCGCACTTTGTAGTAAATATTCTTGTAATATTTTGAGATAAGCCTTACTGTCCATTGTTTGTTCTATAAAAACACTAGTCAATAGTCAAAATGTACATTGGATGCGACTTTTTTTTTATATATACTAAGGCCCTCTAAACTCAAAAATCGCATAAAAAATTTTTTTAATGGATATGTTTTCGAGTTACAATTTTTATTTCTTTTTTTTGTTTTTTTGCGGAGGTAGTTCGACTATTTGGAGCATATCTCGAGTTAGGAACGTCCAATCTGGTCGCCCGGCACATAAATTTGAAGCTAATTGTATCACCAACAATTGTCACTCATATAGTTTTTCAATCGCTTCAGTAGTTTTAGCGCAATAGGCCACGATATTATAAAAATTTGGCCAAAATGAAAATGGAACATTTACTCTATCACCTGTGAAAAGTAGAAATCGTGGAAATATAGTTAGTTTAATATTTTTTGCGTAGAGTTTGAACTTTTACGAAGAGAACAAGGTATTTACGATTAAAATCTATGCAAAAATAGCGAAGTTATGGTCATTTAGGATTGATAGGTACCAAACTACCAAAATTCTACTTTTTCTCTGTTTACAAGTTTAGTTCATTGTGCTTAGTTTTAATGTGATATTTTCAATATAAAGGAGATTAGAAGTGAGTTTGATTGCTGCTTCGCCTTATATTCTTGTCGAAATCTGTTTTTCTTATGAGGAACCAGATATAGTTGCCCATCATTTTTTCAATCCAAAATCCCTGGTAGCGCCGCTCAATAGTCTTCATTTCCTAGTGAAACCTCTCACCATGCTCGTCACTGACGTCACAAAGATTCTCAGGATGAAATCTTCTCAACTGCTAGCTCCAGGTGTATACCGTATCCCATGTGCTTGTGGCAGTATCTACATTGATGAGACAAAGCGCTCTGTCAGCATTGGGGTTTCAGAACATGAACGTTGTACAAGGCTGCGCCAGATCACCAGTTTAGCGCTTGCTGAGCACAGACACAACAATTCTTCTCGACCAAACAAAAATCATCTCCCGGGAATCACGTTATTATCCTCGTAGAATCCGCAAAGCGATCGAAATCTTTAAAGATCCCTCCAATCTCAATCGAGATGACGGTTGGCATTTGCATCATAGCTGGAAACCACTTTTACGACCACCACAGCCAATCACAGCTACCCCAAACCGCCCTCCCAACCAATAGTTGTTTGACTACCTGCGCAGGCACCTGCGCCAGGTACATATAACGTCGATCGAAACACGTACTGACATATCTGAATATCATTTTTTGGTGAGATATGCCACTACGTGTTTTGAGCGACGATAAATACCCTCACCCTTCCACACACGTTCATTCTCTCCGTCCTGAAGATGCTTCTTGCAACAGAGTGCGAAACGTTGACTAAAAGATGCGCATCTTGGTGCGAATCACGTGACGTACTCGTCTTCCGAATGGATCCGACCTCTACCATGAATTTAAACTGCTATAAATGACGAAAAATACAAAATAGAGAAAAGGCCGAATTTTGGTTATTTCGTACCCATTGGTCATAATTGATCATAATTTCGGTATTTTTTCATAGATTTTCATCGTAAATACCTTGTTCTCTTCGTAAAAGGGCAAACTCTACGTAAAAAATAAGAAACTGAGCATATTTTTACTATTTCTACCTTTCCCTGGCGGTTAAATGAATGTTCGATTTTCATTTATACTAAAAAAATTTCAAATTGTGGTCAATTGCACTGAAACCACTGAAGCAAAACAATTGTAAAACAATATGTAAAACAATATTAATAACATTTATAGGTGATTCAGTTGGCTTTAATTTGATGTACCGAACGACAAGATTTGATGTTCCGAACTCGAGATATGCTCCAAATAGTCGAACTACCTCCAAAAAAATTAACAAAAAAAAGAAAAATTCATAACTCGAAAACCCCATGGTATCTAAGAAAAAAATAGTGGCATCTAATGTACATTTTTTTTTTATTATTTTGTTGACTAGTGAAATTGACCAACTTCCGTTGCCGACATTTAATTCAGTATTGGTCTTCCGCCACACTTTTTGTTTGCCGTCTGATCCGTGAATATTTGCTCTCATCACTGAAAATTACCTTGTTTCAGTACTACAGATTTTTATTTAGATTTTCTATTTGGCATATTCCAACCGTTTCACGTTTTTACCGCAAAAATGAATGGCTTTTTCGATAGGCTCGCGTATTATAGTTGTTTTTTCTTAAAACGTACCTTATGGTTTCATCGCTGCACTTCACTTTCATCTCAAGTCTTAATTCTTTAGCTATTTTGGTAGCAGTATTCCTTGGGTTTTTTTTGATCTCTCGTAAAATATGTCGTTCGTGATGTTGTTCAAAACTTCTTGACGACTAGATCGACGAGATGTTCGATAACGTATTGGATTAGACATATAGGATTGTAATAAATATTAGCAGCAAACATTTATTTGCCCTTTATTAATGTACATAATTTGTGACTTCCTTTCAATAATACTTGATATGTTTTATACCATTTTTATGGAGATGTTCCAACATTAAGTCACGTTGATGTTTTGTCTTTATCACACGATTTGTAGTTATATAGATATAACTATATATATTAAGAATAACTACAACAAGAGAAAAACTGCAACAGTTACTGTTTTTGACATACCTTTTGTGACAGTGAGACCCATGGTGATACCTGTGTGATTGAAAAATTATATTGTAGTGCTAAATTCACAAATTATAAGTTATTTGGGTATACTTGTCGAGAGCATTGTTTAGGTCTTTTTGTCCAAAACGTGTCAAAACGTTTTCAAAGGTTCTATCCTATTTCTTTTTAACTAAATATCACTATATAAAAACAGAACCTAAATACTTCTTGATGTTTGCGACAATAGGTACAAGAAGGCGATGGCTTGCCAAACCTCATGTGCGTCCAATGCGTACTACAATGTAGCAGAGCGTACACCTTCAAGCAACTCTGTGAGAAATCCGAAAATGTCTTAAGACAATACACCAGTCCAGAGTTTCAGGTAGGAAATTGATTGACTAATTAAGTCTTAGTTGAAAACGTTCTTAACGCAAAATTATAATCAATTATTGACGCCTGAACTGTAGAAAGTCCTGAGACAGCACATGGTCGACCAAACAAAAGCCGAACTACAAGAACAACTGCAATTCAGCGACGACCCAATCGAACAAGTGATAGAAATCCCTGGCTTTATCTCAGCAGACTACACCGATGAACCAGTCGTAACATTACTGGTAAGTTGCCCCCCCCCCCCACCAAAAAAAAAAAAAACTAAAACCAGAACATCTTCTAACCACTATCATCACCAATAGGAAGTGAAAGACAGGGACGGAAACCTTACGGAATTAACCGATTCTGAGATAACACTCCTAAAGGCAGAACCAATCGAGGAGACAATCATCGCGCCACAAACTGAAGAAGACGAAATTCAAAATTACGTCGAAACCAATAATCAACAGCCGATAAGTTTAAAATACTCATGCCCCAAGTGTGATGAATCATTCTCTTTAAAAGTGGACCTAAAAGTCCACATGTTAGCCCATCCTAAAGATCTCAATCACGTGTGCAACGTTTGCAGTAAGGCCTTTCCCGAAGCCAGAATTTTGAAGCGCCATCTGAAGATCCACATGGAGAAGAAGCCCCACAAGTGCGACCAATGCGATAAGACGTTCGCAGAGAGTTCAAATTTGAGCAAACACAAGAAGAAACACACCGGAGAACTTCGGAATATCAAGGGAAAACCGCATTTGTGTTCTGTGTGTGGACGAGCCTTCAAATGGGCTTCGAGTTTGTCGAAGCATATGAAGTACCACACTGGGCATAAACTGTTCTCCTGTCAGTATTGCAGTAAACAGTATGTGGAGGTAAGTCATGTGAAATATAGCTATTCTACCTATACTAATTACGAACTTTCAAGTGTGGGGCGCGTTCAGCGGAATCGCCCATTTTCGCCGACATTTGCGATCGAATAGCTGCAAAATTGGGCTTTTCGATATTACTTTTGACGCTCGAATTGAAAAAAGGACACAATTCCGCGTGGACTGCGCGATATTTTGTAAATTAAATGCGTCAATTTTGAAAAAAAAAATCACATTTTTGCACCTCTTCGGGTGAAGGCGAACCTCGAGAAACTGTCACGTGACGTCTAGAAATTCCGACAAGCGGATCGATGAACGTCAAAAATTTACATTTTTTATCCGTTCCTGCCGACCTTATAAAAGCCGCGCGCTCTCATGTCTTACGATAAGATCCCTCTAAATACCCTTCGCAAAGAGTTTTGAGCAAAAAAACGGCCTTAAAAGCAATTTTTGATCCAAAAAATCGATTTTTGTCGACCCGTGTTTTGCTGCTATTACCACAGTAACGTCAAACCCGAAACGCCCCCTGCCGGACATTCGTAACAACAGTAACAGATAGCAGATAACCTAAAATGTATCCTAAAATGTCCATATTGCGAATGTGGACAGGTGGGAAGCCTTAACCACATATTTCTAGAATGCCCAATAACTAAACTCGAAAATTTTGACATATACACAGAGCTATTTTGGTACTATTTCCACCACTTTGTGTTTTACTCGCGAACCATCCATTTTAGAGCAGTGAGGTTTTCGAAAAGTTGAAAGTGAAAAATGGCAAAGGAAGAAGGGATATTGGGTTTTGGTGACAGTGGTTGGATATAATGTATTGTTCTTTTTGTGTGCAGGCTAGAAGTTTGAGGATACACATCAGGTCGCATACTGGGGAGCGTCCACACGTCTGTGAAGTTTGCAATAAGAGTTTCACGCAGCTCTGCAACTTGGAGAAGCATATTAGGGTCCACACGGGGGAAAAACCGTACTTATGCCCCGTCTGTGGAAAAGGGTAAGTCTAATCATGTCTATTATGTATTCGGAATGTCTTACGCACGATATAACGTGCGCAGTACATTCTGCGCAAGACACAACATGCGCGGTATGTTCTACGTACTGTGTACGTACGTAAGGGTCATAGTGTAACTATTTTTACATGGTGGGCCAAGAACTCCCCACTTTTCCGGCAATTCGCAGAGGAAAGGGAAGTGTTGCCAACATACTCTGTAAGGAACAAACATAGGACAGTAATATTTTGCCCTTCAGTTGCATGCGTGCGTGCGAATGCGAGACTTTGATTCCTATTTAAAAATTAAACCATAATCTTGTCTTTCAATTATTCCAAATACTCTACATTGAATAACTTTGTTCAAACCGCAATGCATGGTAGTTTACAAAAGTTGTCGTTGCTACTATGGCCATCTATGGCTGCTACTCGAAGCTACATGGGTGACATCATTACAATATTCTATAATAACTGTAATAATTTGTATTCTTTACATTTTTCTTTCTGTACTACTATGGTCAATACGTCTTACAAAACGAGTGCTACATTTATCGTTTATAAATTTAGTAAATGTGACAGCTATATTGGTTGGTGGATTCCATTGTTACCAAAGTCAGAAGTAAATACTGAGAACTGAGTCTACTGTGGAACCAAAGTAGAAAAATTCGAAATTCTTATTGCGAAAATTTCAAATGGTAAATATTGTTCTAAATGTAAAGCACCGACCTTTGCTTAATATATATTAATAATGTTCTGGTGATATTTCCAATACTTGACAACACTTTCTGGTGTTTTTCCAACAATTGGCAAAATTGGGCTTTCTTAAACAAGGGAGATAGAGACGGACTGAGTTTTTTAGAAAGAGATCGTTGCGTTCTTGACCCACCATGTAAAAATAGTTACACTATGGTAAGGGTTCCTTTCCTCTTACGGGTGGGGAGAGGAAGCCAGGTGGGGGTTTGGCGGTAAATTTAAATACCTATTCTTGTTACAAGATTTCATTAAATTAACAAAGTTTTCCTTAGAAGTGAGGAAGGAACATTCGTCTGTAATATTATTAGATAATTGTCGAAAACACAATTATTGTGTTTATATACTTTCTAACAATATCTGATTATTTTTTTACACTCTTTGCTGGGATAGCTCAAGAGGCCCATAAATACAAAAAATTTAGTATCACTAACAGACCGTTAATACAACAAACATATAACCTGTTACATAAAAAATAGCAACTGTAAGTATTGCCCGAGAAGATTCAGTTTTTGCAACTGTAGAAGAAAATAAATAATATAACATAATAAACAAGGTTTGGGACATCACATATAATGGTCATTTAATCTTGAGATATTTGTACAGAAATTCTAATATTTGTGTGAACTACATGTAACACTACATTCACGCACAAGAGTAAACATGTTTGGCCAAACTTTACATTGATTTTTGACAGGGTGGTGTTCCTTTTCAGATTCTCGCAGTCGGGATACGTCGGCATCCATATGCGCATACATACCGGGGAGCGACCGTATGTGTGTCAGACGTGCGGTAAGGCCTTTGCAGGTCACAACACGCTAGCGATTCACCAACGGATTCACACAGGGGAAAAACCGTACAGCTGCAGTATCTGCGATAAGAGTTTCGGTAGACAAGAGACGTTGGTGATCCACTCTAGGTCCCACACAGGCTACAAACCACACATCTGCAGCATGTGCAATAAGGCGTTTAGTAGTTCAGGCCATCTATCGGCACACATGCGCACTCACACCGGTGAAAAACCACACGGTTGTAATGTTTGTGGGAAACGGTAAGGAAATTCTTTAGTTACTTCTTTTTTAGGTGGCCATCTGACCTGCAGTTTGTAATATGTAACCAATCTGTGTAAAGTTATGAATGTATGTTTGAAATGTGATATCTTTCAGGTTTGCTAGTCCAAGTAGTTTGAAAACGCACATGAAGGGTCACATTGTGGATAAACACGTCTGCAAGTTGTGTAATAAAGCGTTTCCGCTGCAGAGTGCGCTACAGCAGCATATTCTTACGCATACTGTTATCACTAAACCAAAACTACCCAAAGTGGACACTGTGCAAGTGGCAGAATTTACGTAAGTTGGCCAATAAATCTATTTTTAGAATGTTTTTAGAATGAACTTACATAGTTTCTATTAATTTGTCCGTTATTTTTGCAGAGTTCTTCAGACTATCACTTCCATGTAAGGATCTCTACTAGTACATACTATGTTAATTAATATGAATTATTTAAGTACCTACCTTAATTTTGTATATTTTATTTTGTGGATTTAATTTAGGTAGAGTTTTAGGTGTTTTTAAATATAAAATAATTCGTAATAATTATATAAAATTTTATTTTGAAGTATTTTATTGATTAATAAAAGCATGTTGGTTCTTCAAGTTTGATGTTATTGCTACCCTAATCTAAGGTGACTAATGGATTATTCTCTTGCGTATTTAGGGTAATTTATCTTTACATGTTGTCAGTTTTGACATCAAGTACAGAGCATAGTGTAACTATTTTTACATGGTGGGTCAAGAACGCAACGATCTCTTTCTAAAAAACTCAGTCCGTCTCTATTTACCTTGTTTAAGAAAGCCCAATTTTGCCAATTGTTGGAAAAACACCAGAAAGTGTTGTCAAGTATTGGAAATATCACCAGAACATTATTAATATATAGTAATCGAAGGTCGGTGCTTTACAATTAGAACAATATTTACCATTTGAAATTTTCGCAATAAGAATTTCGAATTTTTCTACTTCGGTTCCACAGTAGGCTCAGTTCTCAGTGTTTACTTCTGACTTTGGTAACAATGGAATCCACCAACCAATATAGTTGTCACATTTACTAAATTTATAAACGATAAATGTAGCACTCGTTTTGTAAGACGTATTGACCATAGTACAGAAAGAAAAATTTAAAGAATACAAATTATTACAGTTATTATAGAATACTGTAATGGTGTCACCCATGTAGCTTCGAGTAGCAGCCATAGATGGCCATAGTAGCAACGACAACTTTTGTAAACTACCAAGCATTGCGGTTTGAACAAAGTTATTCAGTGTAGAGTATTTGGAATAGTTGAAAGACAAGATTATGGTTTAATTTTTTAAATAGGAATCAAAATCTCGCATTCGCACGCACGCATGCAACTGAAGGGCAAAATATTACTGTCCTATGTTTGTTCCTTACAGAGTATGTTGGCAACACTTCCCTTTCCTCTGCGAATTGCCGGAAAAGTGGGGAGTTCTTGGCCCACCATGTAAAAATAGTTACACTATGGTACAGACTACAGAGTCACTGATCTGCAATCACCTGCAGTAACGTGATATTCTTCTGCCACAAGAGTAGCACATCGTATCGCAGTTATTCTACGCATTATTCGCAAAACGTGGCATTACTAAATTTTATTTTGTGCCTCGACCAAATTTATTTCGTGTAAATGTTGTCCATTTACCCCAATGTTGGACAAAAATATAGACGTGTAAAGAGTCCCAAATATTGCCAATGTTTAATATACTAAAGCTATAATCCAAGAAACACGGAGCCCTCTCAATGGAGACTCGAGGGCCACATAGCGACCCCAAATAAAAAAAAAAAAAATGTGTCGCTGATCTATATTCTAACTATTGAATTGACCATCGATTCGGATATTTCGCGGTAAAGGGGTGAAAAAAAGCGATTTTCCGAAGGCCTGCTGCGAATTAAATACTTCTAAAGTTAAAAAAAATGCAATACTTAAGACTACCTTTTATTGCAACTTGAAAATAACACCTTTTCTAGTAATAAAATACAGCATCCCTCGCCTGACACAAGTTTATTATAGTTAACAAAAGCGCGAATATTTTTCAAATCACTTAATGCCCGTTTCCACCGCTTGTGTTAAGAAAGGCTTAAGTATGAGATCGTACTTATGTCATCGATTTTGCTTGCACCGTCACATATCCATTACCTAACTACATTTAAGAACGACCTAACTTAAGCCTAGAAAATCGACGGCTTAAAGCCAGCGTAAATATAAGTTTTAAGAAATGTCAAGACAGTACCTATATGTGTCAATTTATCATGTTATCAAGCGATTTTAGGAGTTTGTAATGTAAAATTACAGTTTTATTGTGAATTAGAAATAATGGTTTCATTTTGATCATAAATTCTTTTTTTTGTGCCGTAATTTTTGTAGTTATGAAAGTAATTCAAATTTGCCGCCACATTAACCTATTGAAAGTTTTGACAAGTGACGCAATACTGTTGATTTTAGAACCAAGTATTTCCAAATATAACAAGAACTTTACAGTGTCGCCAACGTCAGAAACCCTTAAGTAATGCTTAAGTTAGGAAAGGCTGACATGCGAACGGTGCAAATGATGCCTGACTTAAGTTAGGCATAAAGATAAGCTGTTCTTAAATTTAAGTCGTTCTTAATAAATACGGTGAATGGGCATTAATGCCCGTTTGCACCGTTTGTGTTAAGAAAGGCTTAAGTATGAGATCGTACTTATGTCATCGATTTTGCTTGCACCGTCACATATCCATTACCTAACTACAGTTAAGAACGACCTAACTTAAGCCTAGAAAATCGACGGCTTAAAGCCAGCGTAAATATAAGCTTAGTTGTGATTGGTTGCTTGTGGTGTAGACACACATTGCACATGAAATGTCGTTTTAAGAAATGTCAAGACAGTACCTATATGTGTCAATTTATCATGTTATCAAGCGATTTTAGGAGTTTGTAATGTAAAATTACAGTTTTATTGTGTATTAGAAATAATGGTTTCATTTTGATCATAAATTCTTTTTTTTGTGCCGTAATTTTTGTAGTTATGAAAGTAATTCAAATTTGCCGCCACATTATCCTATTGAAAGTTTTGACAAGTGACGCAATACTGTTGATTTTAGAACCAAGTATCTCCAAATATAACTAGAACTTTACAGTGTTGTCAACGTCAGAAACCCTTAAGTAATGCTTAAGTTAGGAAAGGCTGACATGCGAACGGTGCAAATGATGCCTGACTTAAGTTAGGCATAAAGATAAGCTGTTCTTAAATTTAAGTCGTTCTTAATAAATACGGTGCAAACGGGCATTAGACTTGTGACTGGGATATGAACCCAAACAGTTGAAGCAAGAAAACGGTATGTAGTGGAGCAAACATACACATCTCATGCGATAGATGGCGTAAGTGGTAACCATTTAAAATATTCATTGTATAATTTAAATAATTAATAACATTGGATTTTCTCAACAATTTTACTTAGGACAATAAATTTTATCGTACGTTTATTTGGATTTGATAGTTAAATTTTGATTAAATCTGATGAATAATATGTACATACATCATGTATATTTAGATCATGATTTATGGTTGAGATGGTAGGTACATAATAAGACTAGAAAATGGGTCATCTATTTATAATTATGATAAAAAATATACGAGACATACAAATATACGTGCAAAGAAACATGTTTGAGGCATTGTAATTTGTAACATATTGATATTTATTAGAATTTTTACTTCTAAGATATGATGATATGATTTTATATAATCATCAATAATTACAAAATCCTTTACCCAGACGTGTGATGATACAATATAATTACTATTACTGAATACATAGTTGTTTTTTTTTTGTTGCATCATCTGATGTCAAAAATTCCAAGTGGTTAGAAATTGATAAGACCATGGTCATATATTAGATTTTGTAACCCTAATACCTTTTCGACTGACGTTAAAATAACTTGCGATAAGAAGTGGATTTAAGTCCAGTTATTATTTAAAAGTATGTATAACAGTAAACTATGTATTTTACTATCATAGCTGTACATTTTATGTTTTTAATTTAAATATGTACTAAAATACATCTCTCAGTTGTCCATAACAACCAGTTGTTATGGACAAGTTAACAGTTTGCGCTCGCTGCTACCTAACCTGGCTGAACGCCACCGATGTACTTTTTGTCGCTGTTACAAATATGAAGGGGGCATATAATAGTGGTTTGCGAACAAAGAATTTATCAATATGTATGATAGATGTTTCAAACTAAGAAGAGCACAGTTGTATATGCAATCAAATATACACAGGCAATTTATAAACCATACACTGGGTATGATTGGTTGCATATACAACTGTGCTCTTCTTAGTTTGAAACTACTCTATCTCCAACGCACTTTATGTTCACTGCTGCGCACACAATTAAAATCTAATTATAAATGATTAATGATACCGTTTCAAGAATGTTCAAGATAAAAAAGAGGATTTTATAGAGATAATTTATTCGTATTTTGCCGATATTATACAGGTGTGGAATTTGATTTGTTTCTGAAAACAAATCGTCACTTCAGAGCCCCACATAGTGTAACTATTTTTACATGGTGGGCCAAGAACGCAACGATCTCTTTCTAAAAAACTCAGTCCGTCTCTATCTCCCTTGTTTAAGAAAGCCCAATTTTGCCAACTGTTGGAAAAGCACCAGAAAGTTTTGTCAAGTATTGGAAATATCACCAGAACATTATTAATATATATTAATCAAAGGTCGGTGCTTTACAATTAGAACAATATTTACCATTTGAAATTTTCGTAATAAGACTTTCGAATTTTTCTACTTTGGTTCCAAAGTAGACTCAGTTCTCAGTGTTTACTTCTGACTTTGGTAACAATGGAATCCACCAACCAATATAGCTGTCACATTTACTAAATTTATAAACGATAAATGTAGCACTCGTTTTGTAAGACGTATTGACCATAGTAGTACAGAAAGAAAAATTTAAACAATACAAATTATTACAGTTATTATAGAATACTGTAATGGTGTCACCTGTGTAGCTTCGAGTAGCAGCCATAGATGGCCATAGTAGCAACGACAACTTTTGTAAACTACCATGCATTGCGGTTTGAGCAAAGTTATTCAATGTAGAGTATTTGGAATAGTTTAAAGACAAGATTATGGTTTAATTTTTTAGATAGAAATCAAAATCTCGCATTCGCACGCACGCATGCAACTGAAGGGCAAAATATTACTGTCCTATGTTTGTTCCTTACAGAGTATGTTGGCAACACTTCCCTTTCCTCTGCGAATTGCCGGAAAAGTGGGGAGTTCTTGGCCCACCGTGTAAAAATAGTTACACTATGGCCTCAGAGCAGAAGTAACCTCACTACAAAAATTATACAGAAAATATTTTTTTTAACTTTTGTTTTTCTCTTAATGATATTAATGTACCTCTGCTTAATAGCAGTCCATTCATACCACAAACATATAACGTGTTAGATACATACTTAGAATATCCAGGAAGTTTGTTAAATGACAACATAATTAATTAATTTTATCTATAAGTAGGTAGGTATAGTAGAGTAGTTTCAAACTAAGAAGAGCACAGTTGTATATGCAACCAATCATACCCAGTGTATGGTTTATAAATTGCCTGTGTATATTTGGTTGCATATACAACTGTGCTCTTCTTAGTTTGAAACATCTATACACATTTTTCTGTTAAATCTATGACATCCTATGACATCTAATAATAACAATAGACAATCTAAAATTGTCCATAGCAATGCCCTCATGGTTATGTACCATAATTGTATCATAATGACGATTCAACAGCTGATCACACATGCAGCACGTGCTTCGAGAATTCAGAACATGAACTGCACGAGTGAGGGTAGGGTTGCCAGTTTTCAAAATTTATCATAATTTGGGTAGTTTTTTTGCCGTTGATAGGTTAGATATGTAGGTTGATAAGTTTCTTTTTTGTTTTTAGTTGTTTAGCTTTATTTTACTTTTAAACCATGCTGTAGGATGACACATTAACATTTTCGTGATATTTTTTACTACCTAAAATATGTAGATTTGTTTTTTAATGACTTGTTTTGACGACGTGTTTGTTATTGATTTTGCTTATTTCTGATTGATCTTATGTTTTGGAGTAATACAAATAACCTCTGTATGTGTTTTTGAATCAATTTTGTATCTAACATATCAGTATGTTACCTGGAAACAAAATCTGTATTATTTTATCGGTAGTAACTGGAACAAAATGTATTATTGTCAGCAATTAAAATCACAGAACCGTAAACTGTTTAAACACCGATATCGCCCGGTGAACATTTTGATTACCGCCCAAAGTTGTGCTCGAAAATTTTCCACTAAATATCTCCGAAATCTCGTAAGCACTAGTTGTAAAGCGAATTCCTCAAATAGAACTTAGAAATAATCTTAGCTGCCATAAACTGATTTATTGAAGTCGCACGATTCCAAACACAGAGACAAAGTGCAAATTTCAAACACAATTAATTTCTTCTATTTCCAATCGATAGCTAACGACTGGTTTAATTTCAAAAATTGTTTTGTACCAATTCGTGTTTCGAGAAAGTAACGATTTATTGTATCAAATACATACCTCCTACTTTATAATATCGCCGTAAAAACGTGGTTTTGTTGTGTGCAACGGTGTTGTGCAATGTTTAGTCACGTACGGCTGAGGCTAGTGATAAAGATCACACTTGTTGTGCGTGATCAATGACGTGACATTTTAACGTTGGTTGCTTAGTTTGATGTATTAATGTAATATGTTCAATAAAAAAAAACTCTAGTACTTCTTTCTTAAGTTTTTGTTGTCTTTAGGAATTGAGATTTAAAACGTCAAGGTTTTGTTTACGTTATTTTTAGTTGCCCAGAAAAAATTAAGTAACGAAAACATCAACAAAACTGGTCAACCTCCTCTATAACCTGTAAAATGGCCAAAAAGTTTTTTTGATGGAACATACGTTATTAGAACTTGGTTTATATTAGAGTGCCAGTGAATATTGAATATAAACGGTGTAGATGAATAAACACAACAACAATAACAATAATTAACATAAAACAAGGTCAAATCCACTAAAAATTAATTATAGCTTCATTTGACCTTGAAATCTTGCTTTATGTATTTACATTTGTTTAGTTTACGGTGTTATTTTTTAAATACCTTTTTCTACTTTGCATTCACAATGCACACATTGTAACACTGTTTTCGGTGTTACAATTAGCAAATTGTAACACCGTTTTTAGTAACTTTTTTCTAAGATTGGTGACATTGATATCAAATGCATGTCAAACGAAAATACACATAACCACAAAAGTAAGCACAAACTGATTTTTTAGAATCGCACAAACTGCGAAGTATATATATTTTTATACATATTTAAACATGCGTGTTGCATCCTAGGTTTCGTACTACTAGTATATGATGGTATACAATAATTATCAATAATTACTTTTTCACAGATTTTTGAATTTAAGTGACAGATGACAGTGTTACCAACGGTTGCACCCATAAATACTCTAGATTGGAATTTTACCTAATATACTTCTAAATTTTTATAAAATTAATGACGCAAAGTAGAAAAAATAGTATATTACACTCGTTTTATAAGACATATTGGCGCATTCGTTCATTTGGGGCACGAGGAGCGCTAGCGACGAGTGCCCCAAACAACTCATGCGCCAATTTGACGTCTTATAAAACTTGTATAATAATATACTATTGTTATAGCAGTGTAAATTGTGTAGATTTATAGAAAGTCCTGACGTGTACCATGTGCCCCTATTCTTGAGTTGCATGTCTAATAATTCCTTACAGTAAAACGTCATTTATAGTTATTTGATTTCCTTATTTACTGGTTTCAATAAAAACGCTCAGACAGGTCATTTTTAACTTTTAAAAAGCCAATTTATGACGTAAAAATTTCATCTATGACGTCGCCTAGTTCGGAGCGATGATGTCATCTTTTTTTTTTTTAATGGAAACCCCAATTTTCTTTGCTGTTTTTCCATAGAACCCCTCAGTACTTGTGAGTTTGTGACTGTGGAAAATTGGCACTTTACATAACCTTTTTTTAATAGTCCTTTAAGAAATAAAGACATAATTTTAATTAAAATTGTTCCTGACATTTTGAAGTGCAGTGTACATACAAAGTGTTTACGCTCTTATCGGTCAATGCCAAATGGTTGGTGGAGAACAATTTGACTATGTATTTGTGTTTTTTGGGTTTAATAATATTTTTTTCGAAGTGCTATAAAAAAGTTATGTAAGGTACCATTTTTCGCCATTTACGTAGTAAGGAGGAGTTCTATGAAAAAAACAGCAAAAAAATTTGTCATAGACAACATTTTTACGTCATAAGTTGACTTTTTAAAAGTTAAAATTGACCTTTCCAAGCGTTATACTTTTACGTATACTTTTGGGTCAAGAAACTGTTTGTTTGTTGAAGCATGTATATTTTTTACCCAACAAAATATTGTTATTGATGTAAAACGAACGTCTTACTCTTTTTATATGTAGAAAAATAACATTTTCTTCGTCAGAGCAAAATATACTCAACATAAACATACCAAACTCTTAAATCGGAAGAATAACTAGCTCCTTTGTAATAATACATATATTGAAATTCTTATTACAATAAAATATTATTTGGATAGTAAAAATATCCTCTTCATGGTACACTATATAACCAAGAGCAAGTTTTCTTGATATCCAAGAATAGAGTTCTCTCTGTGTAGACTATTCAACTACAATCCTGGTTTTCCTCATAATCCTTGTAAGTCACCCATGAAATAAATCACTTATGCATAGATGTAAACAAACAATATACGAACACTCAATATCGTCGAACTTATATAGCGGTGATATGTGGCAAAAGACGCGAGAAACTGTTAGCGCCATCTGTAAAGTAATTGCACAATTTTTTATGTATCTTTCAGAGTAAGTTACTTGTGTCAAGAAACTGTTTTTTCGTTGAAGCATATATATTTTTCGTCCAACGAAATATTTTTGTTTAATTGAAGAATAACTTTTTCTTCGGCAAAGACAAATATTCTTAACATAAACTTTCTAAATTCTTAAATCGTAAGAATAACTAACCCTTGAAACAACAATTTTTCAAGCCTTGTACATAACATAAGTACATCCACCGAAAAAACTGTGGTTTATTTCAAACTTTGTAGTGGCCACAACAAGAAAACATATAAAGAGAACCTTACTCAACATGTTTATAATAATAGCAACCTGACCAAAGTTCTAAAAACATCCGTGACCGTTTCCAAAGTACAGCGTCCACAATTAGACGCTTCTTATGTAGCAAAAACCAAAACTTACGTTGTTTTTTTTTTTTCTAATAATTCCTATGCGACTTTAGTAATTAACGATTGACGCACGAACGTTTCCAGAAAATTTGAGCAAAAAAAAAGGTTTTGAAACTGTCACCGGTGTTATAAACAATAGTGAATTATATAGAAAGGAGTTACTTGGCTCGAGGAGCGAGCGGACTGCCAAAAGGACTTTGCACTTGATGTGACTTCGAGATCCCGCAAAATAATTTCGGCGTTGAAAATAGACTACGTCCTTCCATAGTAATGCGGGGTGTATGTTGAGCCAAACGAACTTTAAAACGTTATACAGTAATTCCCTTTGATTTAGCACAAAGTACAAAACAACTTGTTTAAAAATAGTGGTTAATTATATACAGATGTCCCAAAAGTAAACCTTATCCCGTTAAATAACTATTATTATGCCTTAGTTCGTGTCTACGAAATATTGACTTAAATAACT
Organism: Aphodius granarius; assembly: GCA_963971325.1. Taxonomy (NCBI): domain Eukaryota; kingdom Metazoa; phylum Arthropoda; class Insecta; order Coleoptera; family Scarabaeidae; genus Aphodius; species Aphodius granarius. Next base: position 4,031,417 of record OZ020225.1, read on the forward strand.
CCCACAATCTAAACAGAATACTTTTTAATGTGACACATTTTTCTCGACCATAATTCAGAATGTTTTATGTGATTTGGGAAAAACATCGCAGACGTAATATTTTAAAATAGCGTTTTCGAGTTATCCAGAATTAAAAAGAGGTTAAAGGCCTCCTGGCGAGTGAAAAAAATACTTCGCAACCTTCTACCAAACTAAATAACATCTTTGCCAATAATTATACTTGGCCACGCCGGTTTACAATGCAAATGTTTTCTTGGAAAGGTAATTTTAGTGTATTGTAGTTGCGACAAGTGCGTCAATGAGTCATTACGTCAATTTGAGAGAAAATAGTCACCCCAACAAGATTCAGAGACGTCAAATGATAGCAATTATAATGTGATACGTGTGCATATCATTGCGTCCACGGAATAACTAGCGACAATAGAACATTTTGGTTATTGATCATGGTGCTTACATTATTAATCACGGACCAAAAATACTAAACGAGCATTTTTAGCAACTTCGATTAACACCGGATAACCATATTAACAATTTACGTCAAGTGACATTATATAATCTTTTCTGACGTCTGTGAATTGTACACACATCGGATATTTATTATTACAAGATATATTTTTTATTTAATCTTGTACCCGAGTAAAAAACATCATTTTATGTATAATAATAACGATTGTGAATTCAAATAAAATACAGTTACCAGTGTAGTTACCCCTGTTAATTGTCTACAATTTGACGTATGAATCAAAGTTATGCAAGAATATTTACAGAAGTTATCAATGATTTTATCTGTCTGCCAGCGCAATCCTCGTCATGGAGTACGTCCACATTATGGTCATTTAAGGGGTGTTATCGAGTGAGGAAGACTCCGACCTTACCAGGGTAGCTACCCCTGTTAATTGTCTACAATTTGACGTATAAATCAAAGTTATGCAAGAATATTTACAGAAGTTATCAATGATTTTATCTGTCTGCCTGCGCAATCCTCGTCATTGAGTAAGTCCACATTATGGTCAGTTAAGGGGTGTTATTGAGTGAGGAAAACTCCGACCTTACCAGGGTAGCTACCCCTGTTAATTGTCTACAATTTGACGTATGAATCAAAGTTATGCAAGAATATTTACAGAAGTTATCAATGATTTTATCTGTCTGCCTGCGCAATCCTCGTCATTGAGTAAGTCCACATTATGGTCAGTTAAGGGGTATTATTGAGTGAGGAAAACTCCGACCTTACCAGGGTAGCTACCCCTGTTAATTGTCTACAATTTGACGTATGAATCAAGGTTATGCAAGAATATTTACAGAAGTTATCAATGATTTTATCTGTCTGCCTGCGCAATCCTCTTCATTGAGTAAGTCCACATTATGGTCATTTAAGGGGTGTTATCGAGTGAGGAAAACTCCGACCTTACCAGGGTAGCTACCCCTGTTAATTGTCTACAATTTGACGTATGAATCAAAGTTATGCAAGAATATTTACAGAAGTTATCAATGATTTTATCTGTCTGCCAGCGCAATCCTCGTCATGGAGTACGTCCACATTATGGTCATTTAAGGGGTGTTATCGAGTGAGGAAGACTCCGACCTTATCAGGGTAGCTACCCCTGTTAATTGTCTACAATTTGACGTATGAATCAAAGTTATGCAAGAATATTTACAGAAGTTATCAATGATTTTATCTGTCTGCCAGCGCAATCCTCGTCATGGAGTACGTCCACATTATGGTCATTTAAGGGGTGTTATCGAGTGAGGAAGACTCCGATCTTACCAGGGTAGCTACCCCTGTTAATTGTCTACAATTTGACGTATGAATCAAAGTTATGCAAGAATATTTACAGAAGTTATCAATGATTTTATCTGTCTGCCTGCGCAATCCTCGTTATTGAGTAAGTCCACATTATGGTCATTTAAGGGGTGTTATCGAGTGAGGAAAACTCCGACCTTACCAGGGTAGCTACCCCTGTTAATTGTCTACAATTTGACGTATGAATCAAAGTTATGCAAGAATATTTACAGAAGTTATCAATGAATTTATCTGTCTGCCTGCGCAATCCTCGTCATTGAGTAAGTCCACATTATGGTCATTTAAGGGGTGTTATCGAGTGAGAAAAACTCCGACCTTACCAGGGTAGCTACCCCTGTTAATTGTCTACAATTTGACGTATGAATCAAAGTTATGCAAGAATATTTACAGAAGTTATCAATGATTTTATCTGTCTGCCTGCGCAATCCTCGTCATGGAGTACGTCCACATTATGGTCATTTAAGGGGTGTTATCGAGTGAGGAAAACTCCGACCTTACCAGGGTAGCTACTCCTGTTAATTGTCTACAATTTGACGTATGAATCAAAGTTATGCAAGAATATTTACAGAAGTTATCAATGATTTTATCTGTCTGCCTGCGCAATCCTCGTCATTGAGTAAGTCCACATTATGGTCATTTAAGGGGTGTTATCGAGTGAGGAAAACTCCGACCTTACCAGGATAGCTACCCCTGTTAATTGTCTACAATTTGACGTATGAATCAAAGTTATGCAAGAATATTTACAGAAGTTATCAATGATTATATCTGTGTGCCTGCGCAATCCTCGTCATTGAGTAAGTCCACATTATGATCATTTAAGGGGTGTTATCGAGTGAGGAAAACTCCGACCTTACCAGGGTAGCTACCCCTGTTAATTGTCTACAATTTGACGTATGAATCAAAGTTATGCAAGAATATGTACAGAAGTTATTAATGATTTTATTAGTTATTTTACATTTATATAAAACACTCGGTAAGCCGCACACCAATTTACCGCTTTACTTATGTAAAATGGGTTGTTACCATCAGGGTAGTGTCTTGATGACACCACTGTTACATGTAGAATTTCATGTAGATTACGAATTTGTTATCCCCGATGTTCTACGATATCGGCGGATGGAGTTATTTGCAATTGCATTTAAGGTAACCATGCGCTTATTTAGATGACGCGCTGATAATTAAATCACTTTTTTGCTAAACCGTTCTCCCCGGTCGAGTAAATACCAAGTGTTTCATCTACTATAAGTAGTATGCTGACATACCCACTTGACTACGTAACTAGCGCGTTTGTACTTGGACCTAGCACGCAATGACAGCGTGGCCCCGCTGAATAGGCGAGTACAGCCGCGGTAAACCACAATATACTCCTCCAACGTTCTACGTCAGCTGAGCGAGGCGCTGGTCCGCTTTGTCGTGTTTATTTTCGTCCGCTGGCGCTGCGCTGCCGTCATTTTTACGCCTCCCAGACTTGGCGGTGCGGCTCTGGGCACGGCCAGCGACGACCGAAATCCCGCAATCTGCCGGTCTGTTTACGTCCGCGCGATCACGCTCCCATCGCGTGCTACACGGTCTAATCAGTTGTGCACGCCAACGGCCAACGTTCCTATAGGTACTTATCTACGAGCCTACGAGCGATTCACGCAGTAAGCTGACTCCTAGTCGACCACGATGTGGACATGCCGGACATGCGGTCACTCGTGCTGCTCTGACTAAAGTCAGAAGTAGCGATGATGAAATTCAGAGGATTTTCTTGAGGATGTGAAGCGGACACACCTCTTTTCGTGTTAAATGACTCAAATGCATGATGCACGCGGATGTTTATTAAACTTGTCATGGATTTTTGTGCAGTTACAGTTCTTCTGATGTATATGTTACGGTCATAGTGATAAATAGGTTATTATTAATAATTACCGGTTATTACTAATAATTACCGGTTATTATTAATAATAGCCAAGTGGGGAGGTTAAAGTGAAGAATTTATCACATGAACCGGCTATTATTAATAATTTCCAGCATGCTGTGGTCAATGTGATATATTTCAGTTCGATATTGCATTAAGGTGATGCTACAAAATAATAGAGCCTCAGATTTGAAATTCTGTTAGTATCTACATAATCGCCACACAACGAATCTATTCACTGGGTTTTCAGTGTTGGGCCTTTAGTGACGTTAGTCCTGACTAACTTATTTAGTTACTGCTCATGACTAAAGTAAAGAAGATTATCAAAACGAGACTAAAAAATGCCAATCCACACTAATTGCATGCACGAGTGTGTAACTCTTTGGGTCATGCTTATTTGCGCAATTCTTAAAAGCAAAGTAAGTAATTAATTAAAAACTCGGTTTGTATTATTTTACCAGTGCCAACGTACGTAGTGCTTTTGCATTTTGCAACTCGTGGCAAAAAAAATATTTTTATTTGTAACTTTATTATTTTTTTAATATAAAACTTTAAAAAATGTTTTATATTTAATTTTGAATACAAAAGTCCTTCTAGACCTTTTTTTTGTGGTAGTACAACAATGACACCATTTATATTGTAAAAATAAAACGAAATAAAGTTTGTAACAATAGGACGTCATCTTCTTTTGTTTTTTTGTATTTTTTGTTGGTGATAAACACTTTTATAATAAATATATCTGTGAGATATTAGATATACTTAGGGTAGGTATAGGTAATGGACATACTAATGTAGGGAAGATTGAGGCAAGTTGTTACCATGTTTAATCTTTTATTTATAAACTTATTGTCAAACACCAAAAGGAAAAATACCGTGTTAGGAACAGAACCATACAAAAATGTTTGCATCATTTGTGCGGTGCAACTTATGTAAAAACATCTATGTAAACTAGTCTAGTTCTTGCATGTACATATTTGCATAAAAATACAATATTGAAAAAATTATTATTAAATGCGCAACATTTCAAGATAATTAGGATTTGAGAATTTACTTAATAAATTGTAATTGTACATTTACAACAAACTACCCACATGCATTGAATATAAAAATGGGTGTTATTGATAATAAAATGGTTAACTTTTTTGAACACTCTGTATAAACTGTTCTTTTTTATGTTTTCGTCATTGAGCCGTCCTTGGGTGTATACCAAATATCATTACCAATTATATCCAGTAGTTTCTAAAGTACAGGGGAGACAAAAAAAGCATTCTGTATTATCAATGTTTTGTATTATTCGTAATTTTGGTCATTGGGGTAGCCGTACTGATGATTTGCGTCGAGTAAATAAATATAATAGCTTACATAGTAATCAAAATAACTGAGCTAACTTCTTTGAAGACTGTATACAAAAGATCTTTTGTAAAAAGTAACATTTTTATCACTTTTACCGTGCCCGTTAGGAAATTATTAATAATAGCCGGTCCATGTGATTATTTAAGTGTTTCTAATCACATTGACCAAATGATGCGGTTATTATTAATAATAGCCGGTAATTATTAATACAAATCACATTTATCACTTTAACAGTAACATATACACACAGAGAGAACTCTATTCTTGGATTTCAAGAAAAATGATTCTTGCGTATATAGTGTAGTATCAAGAGGATTTTTTTTTTATCCAAATAATATTTTATTGTAATAAGAATTTCAATATAGTTGTTTCAACGGTTAGTTATTCTTACGATTTAAGAATTAAGTATATTTTTATCTGACGAAGAAAAAATTATTCTTCTATAAAAAATAGACGTTCGTCTTACAGCAACAAAAATATTTCTTTGGACGAAAAATATATATGTTTCAACGAAAAACAGTTTCTTGACCCAAGATTCTTACTCTGAGAGATACATAGAAAGTTGTGCAATTACTTTACAGATGGCGCTAACAGTTTCTCGCGTCTTTTGCCACATATCACCGCTATATAAGTTCGAGGATATTGAGAGTTCGTATATTGTTTGTTTACATCTATGCATAAGTATTTTATTTCATGGGTGACTTACAAGGATTATGAGGAAAACCAGAATTGTAGTGGAATAGCCTACACATAGAGAGATAGCAAGAAGAGGATATTTTTGACATCCAAATAATATTTTATTGTAATAAGAATTTCAATATATGTATTATTTCAAAGGGGCTAGTTATTCTTCCGGTTTAATAGTTTAGTATGTTAATGTTGAGTATATTTTGCTCCGACGAAGAAAATATTATTCTTTTACATATAAAAAGGGTAAGACATTCGTTTTACAACAACAACAATATTTTGTTGGGATACTTCAACGAACAAACAGTTTCTTGACCCAAAAGTATACGTACGTATCGCTTAAAACAGACGTAATTCCTTTCAAGCAGTTCCTGCATACTCCAAACAAGAAAACGTAATACTTGGAACATCAAGAAAATCATATTCTTACTCGAGAATTTTATATTTTACTTTACTCCTTTATACAGTTATTATTACCCATGACGTCAAGTCTAACATTTATAATGGTGTGTAATAATTTAACACTTCAAAAGGATCATAAAACGAAAGCCAAGTGGGCACGCGTGTGATGAAATCCTTATTTATCATTTCAACAGTAAATTTCCAACTTTATTTTGGTTTTCTGGCATGCGAATGTTGCTCTGTTGCTGGGGCAACACCTACAACCTTTTAGTGATGGAGGACTTGTCGTTTCGTGCTTAGGAAGATTTCATTAAGTAAGAGGAAGTAATAATCAAGTATGACCGATTTAAGGGTCGATTCTCACTGTACGTCCCGTCTCCGTTCAATATCCTTTCCGTTTATGTAACATATTATTAGCTGTAAAGGAATGGAGGTATGTACACTTTCCGTTCCGTTTACATACCGTTTCCAATGCAATAGAGCGTATATGTAAGAGATATGGAACGGAGACGGAACGTATAGTGAGAATCAAACTTAATTCGGTGCTTCTGGCAGAGTAACAACTGGACTATTCCGTGATGGTAAATATTCAATCGAGAACAATCTCGTTGGCAACGGTTCAACCTACTGAAATCTGGTTATTACCGGATTGTGTTTTAAGTTGTTAAGTATACAGTTATATGGTCGAGAAAGTGTATATGGTTATTGAGCAGAAAAGTATGAGCTTCAACCATAGTGTAACTATTTTTACATGGTGGGCCAAGAACTCCCCACTTTTCCGGCAATTCGCAGAGGAAAGGGAAGTGTTGCCAACATACTCTGTAAGGAACAAACATAGGACAGTAATATTTTGCCCTTCAGTTGCATGCGTGCGTGCGAATGCGAGATTTTGATTCCTATTTAAAAAATTAAACCATAATCTTGTCTTTCAACTATTCCAAATACTCTATATTGAATAACTTTGTTCAAACCGCAATGCATGGTAGTTTATAAAAGTTGTCGTTGCTACTATGGCCATCTATGGCTGCTACTCGAAGCTGCATGGGTGACACCATTACAGTATTCTATAATAACTGTAATAATTTGTATTCTTTAAATTTTTCTTTCTGTACTACTATGGTCAATACGTCTTACAAAACGAGTGCTACATTTATCGTTTATAAATTTAGTAAATGTGACAGCTATATTGGTTGGTGGATTCCATTGTTACCAAAGTCAGAAGTAAACACTGAGAACTGAGTCTACTGTGGAACCAAAGTAGGAAAATTCGAAATTCTTATTGCGAAAATTTCAAATGGTAAATATTGTTCTAATTGTAAAGCACCGACCTTCGATTACTATATATTAATAATGTTCTGGTGATATTTCCAATACTTGACAAAACTTTCTGGTGTTTTTCCAACAATTGGCAAAATTGGGCTTTCTTAAACAAGGTAGATAGAGACGGACTGAGTTTTTTAGAAAGAGATCGCTGCGTTCTTGGCCCACCATGTAAAAATAGCTACACTATGGTTTCAACTGTGCTTCTTTAGAATAAATTCGTTTTATTTATATAATAATAATAATAGACATATTAAGGTATTTATTTCCTTGTATCCCGAAATCAATAATAAAAGATTGTTTAAAATCTACATCACTGACATTGAGAGATATCTGTGAAGGCTAAGATACATCAGTGTTAATGTTTTGTGATTTGCAAATTAACAAAAACCAGAAAAAAAGAACCTATGAATTATATTGGCCATTTTTCTTTATTATATTGATTTAGCAATATATATAAAAACTTATGAACAGTTTATTGCCTTTTATTTGTCAAATATGAACACGCAAACATCTGTGATAGGATTATATTCATAATTAAATTCCAATTTAGCACAATAGTGACTAGTGACTGAAATTAGTCACCAAAGTCAGTAAACGCCTGAATTAAGAGGTCATTATAGTCATACCTGCATATACGGACAAATATCGCCTTAGGGCCTTGATATTTTTGAGGTGTGTCTATCAGCAAATACTGTGGTAGGTCAAGCTACTCTACGACATGTTATACTAATAATTTGACATAGATTTGTTGTCCTTTTTTGATCCAAAATGTGTATGTACAGTGTCAGTCATAGAATAACATCAAATGAAAGGAATATGTTTGAAAATACATGTAACATTTGCCACTTCCGGTTGTCTGATTGTCATGAAAAACAATCCAGTTTGTTCCTTTGTATTTCTAAATAAGCATACCAAATTTCAGGCCAGTCCGTTGTGCCGTTTGGACGCTATCATGTTCACAGACATACATACCACCCACACATATTCATTCAATTCAGGGGACCTCAAAACGCGAATTTCCACTGAAATATTTCAGTTCAAACAAATTTTTTCGTCGATATCAATACTTTATTCCGTCTAAGGCAGTAGCGGCTCGTGATATGTTTAATTGGGTGGGCAAAATATCAATGCAGTTTTAAGGACTTATTTGATGAAGTGTTACTATATGTTAGTAAGTAAACACTACAAATTTGAACCGACATATTTTTAAGAAGTAGTTAACCGAACGAACCATCAAGAAGGTCGAGTAAACACTAAACAACCCTAATAAAACGGCAGACTTTTTGCGCGAATTTGTTGCATGTGCTATTGCCTATTTAGCTATTAGAATACGTCTATTCTATGGTATGGGGTTATCTGCCTAGTCCTCTGACGTCACACATGCATTTTTCGCTACCCCCACTCCTCCGGCTTGCTGGACAGTTTACGCGCTTGCAGTAGAAAACCGTCACCGCTAGTGGGCACAATCTCAATTGCCACCCCGACCTGGTAGTTTCGGTTGCATACACTACAGTTATTTACCAATTCTACGGCCAGTAGCGTAGCAGCGTTGGATTTTATTATGTATTCAATATAATAATGCAGGCATATTGACAATGGTTATAAGGAATTTATATTAGGCACGTACTTAACTGTAACAAATATTGTATTAATAACGTCCAAATAAAAATGTGAAACACTGAACACCAGTACCAGGTGATCCAATATTTGCAGGGTGGGCACTGCCCACCCTACCACCCCATACGAGCCGCCACTGGTCTAAGGTACTAGTCAGAAAGTAAAAATATTGTTTCATCAAATTCAAAAGCACTAAAGAAGGTATACCTTAACTACAATCAAGGCTCTGGTTCAAATACAGGCCAAGGTTAGAAATTTTCTTTTGTTCGCCTTCGCCATCAATATTTTTTATATATTTACTGACAAAAATTATTATTTATTATAAAATTAAGCCAGCATATCAACTTAGTGGTTACAAACCAGGAAAAATGAAAGTTGTGTAAGTAATAAAAATACTTTTATCAACCACAACATTGCCAATTGGTTATAATTGAACAACAAGACGACCGCAAGGCTATATACGCAGTACAAATCAAAATGCGTGAAAGGGAATACATATCATGAAAAACAAACGTGATCGTAGAGGATGACTCACATCAGTCTAAAGACACCTATTGTGTGAAGGTATTTATTAGCATATTTACACACAAGATTGCCTTAAAAAAGTATAAAAAGTTCTAGTATAGTTTGCAGCCGTTCTTTGTTCTAAAAAGTTCTACTTTTGTGGAGTACCTTTGGCTTACATATTTAACATTACCAGGAGACGAACTGAATTGTTTTTGGTGACAATCTGACAACCGGAAGTGGCCAGTTTTACATAAACTCATACCAAAAAATGACATGACATGACGAATTCTATTCTTGGATATCAAGAAAAATTAATCTTGCATATACAGTGTGTTCAGGAAAGTCCTCACCATATGGGAAAATCTTTTATTTAGGATTCTCCTTAAACGGTTTCTTAAATATTTGGATATTTGTTCAAATTTCCTATAATTCTAGCGATTTCGATAGCGTGTCCAGCGCTTCTTGAAAATCATTGCAAAAATTACCGTTTATCTATCTACCTATACTAATTACGAACTTTCAAGTGTAGGGCGCGTTCAGCAGCGGAATCGCCCATTTTCGCCGACATTTGCGATCGAGTAGCTGCAAAATTGGGCTTTTCGATATTACTTTTGACACTCGAATTGAAAAAAGGACACAATTTCGCGTGGACTGCGCGATATTTTGTAAATTAAATGTGTCAATTTTGAAAAAAAAAATCACGTTTTTGCACCTCTTCGGGTGAAGGCGAACCTCGAGAAAATGTCACGTGACGTCTAGAAATTCCGACAAGCGGATCGATGAACGTCAAAAATTTACATTTTTTATCCGTTCCTGCCGACCTTATAAAAGCCGCTCGCTCTCATGTCTTACGATACGATCCCTCTAAATACCCTTCGCAAAGAGTTTTGAGCAAAAAAACGGCCTTAAAAACAATTTTCGATCCAAAAAATCGATTTTTGTCGACCCGTGTTTTGCTGCTATTACCACAGTAACGTCAAACCCGAAACGCCCCCTGCCGGACATTCGTAACAACAGTAACAGATAGCAGATAACCTAAAATGTATCCTAAAATGTCCATATTGCGAATGTGGACAGGTGGGAAGCCTTAACCACATATTTCTAGATTGCCCAATAACTAAAGTCGAAAATTTTGACATATACACAGAGCTAGTCTACCTATACTAATTACGAACTTTCAAGTGTAGGGCGCGTTCAACGGAATCGCCCATTTTGGCTGACATTTGCGATCGAGTAGCTGCAAAATTGGGCTTTTCGATATTACTTTTGACGCTCGAATTGAAAAAAGGACACGATTCCGCGTAGACTGCGCGATATTTTGTAAATTAAATGCGTCAATTTTGAAAAAAATCACGTTTTTTTCACATTGTCGAGTGAAGGCGAACCTCGAGAAAATGTCACGTCACGTCTAGCGGTTCCGTTCAAGCCGATTGATAAACGTCAAAAAAGTACATGTTCGTCGCTTTCTGCTGACCTTATAATCGACGTTTCCCTTCATGTCTTACGACAAAATCCCTCCAAATACCCTTCGGACCGAGTATTGAGCAAAAAATCGCGTCGAAAATGCATTTTCGGCCGGCAATCTTGCAATTTGTCAAGGTGTGTTTTGCCTCGATAAAGTGGGCGTGGCCTGTTTAGTGGAAAATGTGGTGATATCACTAGACCGTATACCGGGTGATTTTTCGTTTATACTATTCAAGCAATTCCGACAAATTGCTTATGAACGATAACACAAGTATTTTTTGTTTTTTTGAAAATATTTCCTGCCCCATAGAAATCTTTCCATGTTTGCGTTTGCACTCAACTAATATAAGCACAAACTAAACCAAACTGTGACTAGAGGCTCGTTAGGACATAAGAATAGCTATAAATCACTAGTAAATACTAAATAAAGTTATTCTTATGGTTTAAGCATTTAGTATGTTTATGTTGAGTATAATTTTCTCCGACGAAGAAAAAGTTATTCTGCTAATATAAAGAAGTAGATGTTCGCCTTACAACAACAAGAGTATTTCGTTGGGCGAAAAACATGTATGTATGCTTGAGTGAACAAGCAGTTTCTTGACCCAAGTATACGTACGTATCGTTTAAAACAGACGTTCTCGTTTCAAGCAGTTCCTTCATACTTAAAACAAGAAATCGTAATACTTGTAACATCAAGAACATCATATTCTTACTCTGAGAGTTTTATGTTTTACTTGAACCAACCAAATGATCTTGCTGCAGATATATTCAACACCTAACTTACATTCTTTGCAACAACCCTAACATACCTGGTAGAACACAGAAAAATATAGAAAAAGTCATGTCAAATTAACTTTACTCTACCTCTAACTTTACTCTAACTTTATTCTAACCAAGTTTGTCCTTTTCTTCGAAGGACGACATGTTTACGCAAGTCTTGAAAGTAGAAGTCCTCCTTCTAAGAAAGAGAAGACAGACAGACCTTCCCTGTTCTCTGTACATTAAACATTTAAAAGAAAAATAATGTTAATACTTCCAAACACGTGTAAATTCAGGCTGCCTCGCATCAAACAGTCGCTTTGAGACTCGGTACAACGCAACAGACCGTTGCGTTTCAATGACCGGGTATTATAAAGTGCGCAGGACCACTTTCCAACGGAACGGAACAAACGCTATCGACTCGGCAAACAAGTATCCCCAAACCTGTTTAGAAACGGTTCGCTCTGCGACCGATCGCTTAGTTCGTCTTACGACGCGTTTATAACCTCATACAACGCAGGAATATGTTCAAAATTTACGACTGCAAGAAAGTGGTCTGCTTCATAAACATGTACAGAACGAAGCCGTGGCTGTGGGACACGAAACACGCGCATTACAAGGATAAATTTAAGAAGAGGGAAGCCCTAGCCGACTTGGGAGCGGAATTCGGAATGACAGAGGACGAGGTCGACAGGAAAATTAACTGTTTGAGGACCCAGTATCGAAGGGAGAAAAAGAAACCGTGCAGCAAGTGGTTTGCGTTTGAAGCTATGAGGTTTTTGGATGTGTTGGATAACAAGAATCATCAGTTTTCGGTAAGATTTCTTCTTCTTTTTAAATGTTTGTTTCTAAGAGTTGTTATTATAGAATCTTGAACCGTACGAAGAAACAACTCCAACGTTCGAGCCTGAATACTACGACGACACCTCGGATACAGCTGAGGACCTATCCAAGGAAGACGTGCAAATTTTAACTCAGCACATCCGGCCAAATTTTACTCCGGTTGCTCAACTGATGGAAGTAGCTCCGTGTGCCCAGGAGGAGCCTAATAGGAAACGATCTTTTTGCAGTGATGATGTACCAAGTGATGATAGAATGAAGAAGCAGAAAGTGACTAGTGATTCCATGGTTTTTGGGAATTACGTTGGTTTACGTTTGGAGAAAATGGACGAATATGTTCGGGCTGTTGTTGTCCACAGAATAAGCGATATACTGTTTCAAGCTGATATGGGAATGCTGGATAGACAACATTTTAATGGTAAGGGTGAAGAATTGCCCTCTACGTCGCAACCAACCAGGAGAAATTGAAAACTCGGTTTCGGACGTATCTATCTACTTATTTATGTTTGAACATGTTTTATGTATACTGTTATATAATTAAGGTTAAGTTAAATATATCTTTTTTGATAATTACAATGCTTACAAATATTTTTATTGAATCTTTACGTAAAGAGGTTACATTTCTCTTTCACACCCATACACAGTGAGTAAAATGCAAGTGTGGTCATTCCTAACAGTTGAGAAACACTAATAATGATACATAAAACTGCAGTGAACGAAATAAAAGAGAAGATAAAAACAGAACACTTCCAAAAACAGTTTCAACTTGATTTTTTAACGGTGTCGTGTTACGTCTTCTGTGGTGTTACTAAAACACGTTCAATTTATTTGAATTGAGTTATTTATAATTTGCAATTTTGTTCATAATTTAAATGTCACATTTTGATAAACGTCTGTGCCACTGACATGACATAACATTCTGTAAATATGACGTTAGGTTGGGGTCCAGAGTGGCTGTGGCTTCGCGAAATTGATTAATGGTAACAGTGTTTAAACACTTGTAGTCAATAAGTAATGTAGTTGGAAAGCTGGGTAAGGGCCACACGGGATGCTTACTGATGATTAAATTTTAACGTACGTTATATAATAATTGAATGATTTAATAAATTTTAATTAAATGAATTTCTTAGTTTGTTTGCAAGCTATTTCTTCTGGGAGTCTTTTGTGTAATTATTAATAAGCTACTTATGAAGCAACTTCGCATCTTTACTTCGATTGAAATAGTGTTACAAATTGCTGTTTTTATGAATTATGGTTGGGAAAGGAGGGAAATATGTGAACTGTATAGAAAAATATTTCGGTAAGTCAGTTATTTTAGATAACTTTTTATAGTATATAAGGCAACAGTCTGATGAGTTCTGGGAAGATCATATTGAGACGAGGGGTGCAGCTTTGTCAAATGTAGCATAAATGAAGATATCTTTAAGAAATCTAGGTGATCCTGGGGTTCAACAAGGTGTTGGGGTACATCACCGTTTCAAAAATAACACTAGTCAACAGTCAAAATGTACATTGGATGCGACTATTTTTTTATATATACTAAGGCCCTCTAAACTCAAAAATCGCATAAAAAATTTTTTTAATGGATACTTTTTCGAGTTACATTTTTTTTTCTTTTTTTGCGGAGGTAGTTCGACTATTTGGAGCATATCTCGAGTTAGGAACGTCCAATCTGGTCGCCCGGCTCATAAAATTGAAGCTAATTGTATCACCAACAATTGTCATTCATATAGTTTTTCAATCGCTTCAGTAGTTTTAGCGCAATAGGCCACGATATTATAAAAATTTGGCCAAAATGAAAATGGAACATTTACTCTATCACCTGTGAAAAGTAGAAATCGTGGAAATATAGTTAGTTTAATATTTTTTGCGTAGAGTTTGAACTTTTACGAAGAGAACAAGGTATTTACGATTAAAATCTATGCAAAAATAGCGAGGTTATGGTCATTTGAGATTGATAGGTACCAAACCACCAAAATTCTACTTTTTCTCTGTTTACAAGTTTAATTCATTGTGCTTAGTTTTAATGTGATGTTTTCAATATAAATGAGATTAGAAGTGAGTTTGATTGCTGCTTCGCCTTATATTCTTGTCGAAATCTGTTTTTCTTATGAGGAACCAGATATAGTTGCCCATCATTTTTTTAATCCAAAATCCCTGGTAGCGCCGCTTAATAGTCTTCATTTCCTAGTGAAACCTCTCACCATGCTCGTCACTGACGTCACCAAGATTCTCAGGATGAAATCTTCTCAACTGCTAGCTCCAGGTGTATACCGTATCCCATGTGCTTGTGGCAGTGTCTACATTGATGAGACAAAGCGCTCTGTCAGCATTGGGGTTTCAGAACATGAACGTTGTACAAGGCTGCGCCAGATCACCAGTTCAGCGCTTGCTGAGCACAGACACAACAATTCTTCTCGACCAAACAAAAATCATCTCCCGGGAATCACGTTATTATCCTCGTAGAATCCGCGAAGCGATCGAAATCTTTAAAGATCCCTCCAATCTCATTCGAGATGACGGTTGGCATTTGCATCATAGCTGGAAACCACTTTTACGACCACCACAGCCAATCACAGCTACCCCAAACCGCCCTCCCAACCAATAGTTGTTTGACTACCTGCGCAGGCACCTGCGCCAGGTACATATAACGTCGATCGAAACACGTACTGACATATCTGAATAGCATTTTTTGGTGAGATATGCCACTACGTGTTTTGAGCGACGATAAATACCCTCACCCTTCCACACACGTTCATTCTCTCCGTCCTGAAGATGCCTCTTGCAACAGAGTGTGAAACGTTGACTAAAAGATGCGCATCTTGGTGCGAATCACGTGACGTACTCGTCTTCCGAATGGATCCGACCTCTACCATGCATTTAAACTGCTATTAATGACGAAAAATACAAAATAGAGAAAAGGCTGAATTTTGGTAGTTTCGTACCCATTGGTCATAATTGATCATAACTTCGGTATTTTTTCATGGATTTTCATCGTAAATACCTTGTTCTCTTCGTAAAAGGGCAAACTCTACGTAAAAAATAAGAAACTGAGCATATTTTTACTATTTCTACCTTTCCCTGGCGGTTAAATGAATGTTCGATTTTCATTTATATTAAAAAATTTCAAATTATGGTCAATTGCACTGAAACCACTGAAGCGATTGTAAAACAATATTAATAACATTTATTGGTGATTCAATTGGCTTTAATTTGATGTACCGAACGACAAGATTTGATGTTCCGAACTCGAGATATGCTCCAAATAGTCGAACTACCTCCAAAAAAATTAACAAAAAAAAAGAAAAATTCATAACTCGAAAACGTATCCATTCAAAAAATTTTTGATGCGATTTTTGAGTTTAGCGGGCCATGGTATCTAAGAAAAAAATAGTGGCATCTAATGTACATTTTTTTTTATTATTTTGTTGACTAGTGTAATTAGAGAAGTTTCACCAAAAAATATGTTGAAGAAAAATGTTTGAATTTCCTTTCCTCAAAATGCCCGCGAAATTGAATTAACTAAAGAGGGTTGGATGATACCTGAAGCACTAGGAGCGATAGATTGTACCCATATCAGGATAATGATTCATGGGGAAGAATATTTCAACCGTAAAGGATTTTGTAGGATTAATGTGAAGGCTACATGCAGTTCTAAAGGAATTTTCACGTCTGTGAATGCATCGTGGCATTCCCTAACATTTACCATCACGTAATAGATTATACTCCACAAA
Organism: Aphodius granarius; assembly: GCA_963971325.1. NCBI lineage: Eukaryota > Metazoa > Arthropoda > Insecta > Coleoptera > Scarabaeidae > Aphodius > Aphodius granarius. The sequence continues at coordinate 4,047,804 of OZ020225.1, forward strand.
ATACTATGAAATAAAAGCCCATACAAAGTAAACAGTCTTTTTAATCATCCATTGGCCACGAAAAACTTTTGTGGATGTGTTTAATCTTTTAATTCTAAAGTTTAATTGACTTACTTACTTTCTAATCTCACCTAATTATATCTAATAATAGGTACCGTTATTTTTAACTTATATTACATGTTTCTTTAACAACCTTGTACTGTACTGTGTGCAAAAAAAATATGGAAAATTTCCATAATCTTCTAAATGACGCGACAATGACAATATTATAAATAAATACCTACAATATTATACCAACGACTCAATTTAATTTCAAAAAACATTCCAAGATACGTTAGTTATACTTATTTTTGTTTGAACACCGAATACACTCTTTAACCATTAATAATAAAATTGATTAGTAATAATTTTTAGCACCAGGTGTTTGAGGTAAAAACAGGTAAAAATATTAATTCTACAATTCATCCAAGAAATTAACCAAGACACTATAACCGCACCAACTCCCCAACGCGTCCACCGAGCAAGTGGCAGCACTACTCCGCGTTTCCTTCAAAATATAGGCCAGTAGCGACCTTGAAATCTCACGTCCAGTCATCAACGAATGATAAGGAGTCTCGAACGACAACAAAAAAAAAATCACACACAATACTATAGTCGATAAAACCTTTTAATAACTAAAATACAATTCTTAATCTGTCGTATCCTTCGATACAATCGAGTATACATATAATCTATACAACAAATAAATAAATAGTACATAAGCAGGCGCGCCATCAGCACGCATCACAGTTAAAGATCAAATAGTCGGGAATGAATAATCAGTCGGTTTTGTTACTTTGAAGGCTTCCTATAAATTATAGGTTATAAGTAGTCTTTAGTCCTCATTTAGCACACTTCCGTTGGCGCTGGTTGTAGAGGCCTCAACATCGGGATATAGTTGACCTTTGGTGGTAGCACAGGTCTAGTTTTCGTATGCCTCTTCACGTGTTTCGCCAAATGATCAGACCTCATGAATTTCCTCTGGCAATGCTGACACTGGAACTTCTTCTCACCGGTGTGGGTCCTCTTGTGTCTCGAAAGCTCATCAGACCTTGAAAACCTTCTCCCGCAATTCTCCCACTGGCACTCGAAGGGTCGCTCTCCCGTGTGGGTTCTCGTGTGGGCTTTCAAATGCGAGGACTTGAAATAGTTTTTACCACAGCCTTCGTGCGTACACTCGTAAACTCTCCGACGAACTGGCTGTTGGGGGTTAACGGGAAGAGATTGCGGAGTCACGAAAACAAACTGCGCCGGGATCAGTTTACCATCTTGCGATAGAAGGATTGTTTTTGTTTGAGGACTGGAGATTTTCGGAGCTAAAGTTGGAAGAAGGGTTGGTTGACTCACTGGGCGTGATTTCTGGGCGTTATGAACGTTACCCAACTTGAATTTTAAACTCCGCACTAGGTTTATTTCGTTTGGTTGCACTGGTGTACAAGAACCATCTTTGTTTGCTTTCATTATAACAGAAGTAGTCCTTTCTGGTTGAAAAACAGGCTGAAGAACTGGTTGATGGACAGGCTGAAAAACAGGTTGAAGCACGGTCAAATCTTGCGTTGTATCATCAGCACTATCAACATCAGGTGGTGGTGTCGCTATCTCCAGAAGTCTTGACAGGTAAGCATCGTTCCTGCAGATCCTTTTCTTCAAAGGGTAGTCGTGGCAATCAGCTTCTGTCTCGGAATCAGAAGGATGCGGTGTCAAAGGCTGGTAAGGTGATGCCGTTCGCTTCAAAGGAAGTTGTACAGAATCTTGTTGAAGATCCTAAACATAAAAATCCTCATATTAGCACTCGTTACATTATTAGAGAAAGTTCTTGATGACTTACCATCTTAATCGGTGGTGTGAGTGGTAGACTAGGATAACTAGGAAATTGATTCTCCGTGTAGCTCATCTCTACGATCCAGTCGCGCTGAAGTTTTGTGAGAAATTGAAATTGTGTGGCGTTTGGAAGTAGTTGTTATTGCGGCTGCATGGGGTGTGTATTTGCGCTCCTCTGCCGACGAGCCAATCGAGCGACGGTATTCTGGGGGCTCGCCGAACTAGAGACCAATACAGTGACGGTGTGTGTGTGTGTGCACGCGGTGGCCGCGTGAAGGCTCGTGGTGTTCACGTGAACATCACGGCCGATGTCGTGATCGTGACGTCACCGGCGCGTGGAACGGCTGTGCTACGTCACTATGGATCGATGCTGGGTCCGTATGGTGGCCGTGGGTGTGTTGTTTTGACCCCGTCGCCGGGCTTTTGTAGCGAGTTGAGCGAGTTCACCGTTTTCTTTTTGCCTTTGCGCCTCGAGGACACGCCGAAATACTTACCTATCCCATTTGGAACGAACCGCTCTAGTGGATTCTTCGGTTTGTTTTTGCGTATGGAATTTTCTGGTGTGCTTTCTGCGTTTTGTTTATTTTGCTTGTCTTATTTTTGTCGTGGATTGGTCCATGTTTCAGGGACATTTTATTCTAGTGTTTCTTTCTAATAGATATAGACCGCAATGTTTTGTAATTGTTATATTTTGTCTATCTACCTATACTCACCTATACTAATTACGAACTTTCAAGTGTAGGGCGCGTTCAGCAGAATCGCCCATTTTCGCCGAAATTTGCGATCGAGTAGCTGCAAAATTGGGCTTTTCGATATTACTTTTGACGCTCGAATTGAAAAAAGGACACAATTCCGCGTGGACTGCGCGATATTTTGTAAATTAAATGCGTCAATTTTGAAAAAAAAATCTCGTTTTTGCACCTCTTCGGGTGAAGGCGAACCTCGAGAAAATGTCACGTGACGTCTAGAAATTCCGACAAGCGGATCGATGAACGTCAAAAATTTACATTTTTTATCCGTTCCTGCCGACCTCATAAAAGCCGCTCGCTCTCATGTCTTACGATAAGATCCCTCTAAATACCCTTCGCAAAAAGTTTTGAGCAAAAAAACGGCCTTAAAAACAATTTTCGATCCAAAAAATCAATTTTTGTCGACCCGTGTTTTGCTGCTATTACCACAGTAACGTCAAACCCGAAACGCCCCCTGCCGGACATTCGTAACAACAGTAACAGATAGCAGATAACCTAAAATGTATCCTAAAATGTCCATATTGCGAATGTGGACAGGTGGGAAGCCTTAACCACATATTTCTAGAATGCCCAATAACTAAAATCGAAAATTTTGACATATACACAGAGCTAGTTTTATACTACTTTTAATACTATTTTTTTGCAGTTTTGTTGTGTTGCAGTCGCTGGCACATGCCATTGCATGCCATAAACTGATAAGTGAACCTGATTTCAACAAATTTGTGAGACGCGCCTCCAGTTTCCGCATACAGGGGTCGAAATCATAATTTTTCTCGGCCATGAGCGAAGAAGTTGCATAATATAACCACCAGATGACTCACAGACCGACCTAACCTATGAAAACATGACATTCCATTTGACTTGACGTCAAAAACGAAACGTCATTTTGACGTAAGACGAATTTGAGGTTATACGAATCATAATTGGTATTTTATTTTAACTTACTACAAAATCTCAGTCATTTGGTGCTCAAAAAGAAGGTTACCTGGAAAGTTTAAAAAATTGTCATACTACGTATGATAAAGTAAAAAGATTATTCAATACAAAAGGCGATTTAAGAAAATAATAAATTCTTTGATTACATAATCTTGTACTTATTTATAGTGTGTATTATTAATTATATAACTTTATAATTACCTACGAGAAAACAACGTTTTATTTTAAAGATTTTCTAATAAAGAAATTCTAATGTTCAACTTACAATTTCTTTTATTACTTTGTCCATTTTTCAGTAGAACACAAGATGACTAATAAGCATGCACAATTAGTATCGCATCAAGTGTTTATGAAGTGGTACATCATTAAAAACTGATAAAAAAAGAGTGTGGCCAGCGTCAGTTTATATAGATCATCGAAATCATGATCTGTTTGAGTGTAACCTTCCTAGCCCAAGTTTGTTCGATTTCTATTTTTACTTCTCGCTACAAATGTTTAGCCTACCTCACGGCGAATACCTAGATATAATTTATCAAACAAAATCGGCGAGTGGAAACCTTCCAATCACATGGGCATGTCGTGATACTCATATTTTGATGTATGCATAAGTGATATTTCGCTGATAGTACTCGATAACATCAGTCGATGGGCGGATCTCATCCCAAAATCGTTATTCCAAGAACATACATAAATATATCTGTTTAATAATAAAACGTTATTTTTTTCTGTGAAATCTTGACAAAAACTGTTTTTTTTTTGCTTTAAATTTTCATTTATAATTACAATATGCAGATTCAAAACAGATTAACTGAGTAAATAATGAAAGTTTCGAGGTTCATTATCTTTAATACATTATGAACAATTTCGGTACGATTTGTTATTGCAATTTGTCCGATGCGATCGAAAAAAATACATCAGTTATCAGAGAAACTACGCAGTTTATTCTATTTTACAACGGCGTAAACAAACTCGAATGGATTTTAATACATGAGTACTGTACTGACAGCTATGAAGAAATATTTACTAGGAATGCAAACAATGTCAACAATTCGCTTTGCCAAAGAACGATTTATCTCAATGAATAGCACAAAATTCACTAATTATAACAGCCTGAACTACGCTATTCCACAAAAAAAAACATCTGGGGTAGCCCACACCCAACTTTCCGACCAACTCTTTTGCACAATGAAGAGTTTAAACACAATTATTCGATTTTGTGAAGCCTTTTATGGTGAAGCCATTCCCACTCTGGCACCTACCTCACATCAGTTTCTATGGCATAATGACATTTGTCGCAAGTCGCAATGATATTTAATGTCATGTCAGTGACACTGACGTTTGTCAAAATGTTACAATTTGCAACACAGTGGATTCTGTCAACTTGCTTTTATAAACGATTATAGCTCCTTAACCGTTCATCCCATTGGTCTACAAATTTGTGTACATATTTTGGGTCACTGGAGGATGAACTGGTATCAATTTGGTTAAAATTGGATAAATCCTTAAGGAGATGCATTTGCCACTTCCGGTTGTCAGGTTGTCACCAAAAACAATCCGGTTCGCCCCCCGATAATTCTAAATATGTATACCAAATTTCAACCCGATCGGTTGTTCCGCTTGGGCGCAATCGTGTTCACGGCCATACACACATACAGGGAAACCAATTTAAAGTTAACCTGAGACCTGCGCGAAGAACGGCATTCGGCGAGAGTGAGATGCATATACGCAGCGCGCCTGAACCTATCGCGTGGACGTAAATAAATATTCAAATGTTGCCGCGTAGATGAACGTTTTTACTGCGCACGCTTATCATCGTTGCCTCCACCAAAATATGGTGGAGGGGACCACTTGTCCTATGCGCATCCTGATGTTTACAAATTTTAGGTGCTGTTTATGTTGGTTGGGCTGTACATATATACATACATACATTTTCCAGAAATCATTGCAAGGGAACCCCAAAACGCGTATTTTCGCTGAAATCTCAATTTTTTTCCATGCCAAATAAAACTTAAAAAATAGTTCCCTCACTTTTTACTCAATAAATTCATAAATTAGTTGAAGAACCGAGTTCGTGTTACTATACAGCGACAGGTGTAGTAGATATCTGATATGTGATAGAGTAGTTTCAAACTAAGAAGAGCACAGTTGTATATGCAACCAATCATACCCAGTGTGTGGTTTATAAATTGCCTGTGTATATTTGGTTGCATACACAACTGTGCTCTTCTTAGTTTGAAACATCCATAGATATTCAGGTATGCAATATTTGCCTGATAATCATGACAATTCGGAATATTTTCAAGATAAATTAAAAATGGTGTAATCAAAATTGGTACATTAAAATATTCACTGACAAACCCGATCATAATTTTATAGTATTTCATCTCTTGCGTTGCTTTTAAGAAACTTTTACGCACAGAACTTCGAAATAGAAACTCCAGGAACATGTAGGTGCAGGTCAAAGAACACAAACTAGTCTATTTGATCGAGTTTATTTTAGATTATTCGGTACACACAGCTTGGTCGCTTGCCAGAAACATCTAAAATAAAAATTAACCCGAATATTGCAAATGATTCAACGTTTATTAAGTAAATATCAAAGAATTCCTGAATATTTTTCACAGGTAGATACCTAACAACCTTATCCAACGCCCGAAATGGAAAGTTACATAAAATTATCATTGGTTGTGACCTTAGGCGTGTTTATTGTGTCATTTGTTTGTCCCATTCATCGGGAACGGTTCTATTTTTGTCAGCCGAGAATCCTATATAGGCTGTACTTTGTACCGCAGCACGTTTTGGTTAATACGCGGGAGCCGTTCACTACGACACAATAGTATATTATTATACAAGTTTTATAAGACGTCAAATTGGCGCATGAGTTGTTTGATGAACGAATGCGCCAATATGTCTTATAAAACGAGTGTAATATACTATTTTTTCTACTTTGCGTCATTAATTTTATAAAAATTTAGAAGTATATTAGGTAAAATTCCGATCTAGAGTATTTATGGGTGCAACCGTTGGTAACACTGTCATCTGTCACTTAAATTCAAATATCTGTGAAAAAGTAATTATTGATAATTATTATATTCCATCATATACTAGTAGTACGAAACCTAGGATGCAACACGCATGTTTAAATATGTATAAAAATATACATACTTCGCAGTTTGTGCGATTCTAAAAAATCAGTTTGTGCTTACTTTTGTGGTTATGTGTATTTTCGTTTGACATGCATTTGATATCAATGTCACCAATCTTAGAAAAAAGTTACTAAAAACGGTGTTACAATTTGCTAATTGTAACACCGAAAACAGTGTTACAATGTGTGCATTGTGAATGCAAAGTAGAAAAAATATATTAAGCACGAATGAGCTAACAGCTAAAAGTAACCAATAAATATAAGCTCTACGTTTAGTTCTCTATGAGTTCTCTTGTAATAATGTAGCTTCTTAAACAAGAAAGACTCAAACGTGTCAACGAGCAACTATTTTTTTTGTTGGTTCTAAACATGCTGTATCTAATTTATAATGACATAATTACCGTTTCTTATTTAAAATTATTTGGTTCAAAAATTCACTTACCTTACAAGGAATTATAGTCCTGTATCACATGATTAATAGTACCTATAAATATTTCTCTAAATATCGAGTCATACTGACGTCAACAAATTACAAGCTTGGACAAGCCACAACATGCCACAATCATTAGATTCTCGTATACATATGTATAAAAGAGATGTGTAGGTAGTGTTTACACGTCAAAGGACCACTAAAATGTTATAAACAATACATGAGAACATTCAGTTTTAATATACTACAAATTGTCATGTTTAATTACGAATTATTTGAGTGAAAACTCAAACACACCGTACGATATAGCCGTCCTAAACAAATTTTGTAAACTTAAAAAAGAAATTCAAATTGGATTTAGTGTAATTGCCCTTAATCGCACAGAAGGATGTCAATTTTATAAATGTGCTAGTAGGTAAGGATAATTCTAAAAAAATGATTTCCATAACAAAAAAAATCATTTTATTAAATAAGCATTAAATTTATTACAAATAAGTATCCGTACGAATATGACAGCTTGACTGGATATTAAACAATTTTATTGATTCAGAAGCAAAATTAAACTCAGGAACAGAATACTAATATTTGGTAGGGTTTCCTTTTGATGTAATTAATGCTCGCAATCTTCGTTCCATAGAATTAACCACTTTCGTGGTGACCGAATGTTCGGTTTTATTCCACTCTTCTTGGAGCTTTTCTTTCAAGTCATCTTGATTGCTTATCTTATGTGTGATGATTCTTCTCTCCAATTCATCCCACAACTGTTCTATGGGGTTGAGATCTGGTGATTGAGGAGGGTGATTCAGTGTTGCTTTGGTCCTATATAGAAGCCACTCCTCTACTATTCGAGATGTGTGTTCGGGATCATTGTCGTGCATAAATATAAAGTCATCTCATATTCCCAAATTTTGCGCACGTTGTAATAAAGTTTCTTGTCATATTTTGAGATAAGCCTTACTGTCCATTGTTTGTTCTATAAAACATAATTGACCAACTCCTGCTGCCGACATACACCCCCAAACCACAACACAGCTACCTCCATGCTTAACAGTAGCAGTTAAAATTTCGACATTTAATTTAGTCGCCACACTTTTTGTTTGCCATCTGATCCGTGAATATTATATTTACTCTTATCACTGAAAATTACCTTGTTTCAGTACTCTTAATTTTTATTAAGATGTTCTTTGGCATATTGCAACTGGTTTACTTTGTTTGCCGCCGAAATGAAGGGATTTTTCGATAGGCTCGCGCGTTATAGTCGTTTTTTCTTAAAACGTTCCGTATGGTTTCATCTCTGTACTTCACTTTCATCTCAAGTTTTAATTCTTTAGCTATTTTGGTGGCACTATTTCTCAGATTTTTCTTAATCTCTCGTGGAATATGTCGTTCATGTTGCTGATTCAAAACTTCTGGACGACGAGATAGACGAGACATATTGAACCGTCCTTTTACATTTTTTAACAATGTTTATCCCTTTTTGCATAGAATTGCCCTCGGAATATAATTGTAAGTAGAGCACAGTGACATATGCAACCAATTATACCCAGTGTATGGTTTATAATTGACACGCGTATATTTGGTTGCATACACAACTGTGCTCTCCTTGGTTTGAAACATCTATAAAGACGCATTGTAATGGGTCGGAAACCCATTATTTATTTATTAAGATATGATCAAATTAAGCGAGATATTTGTAAGAACATTCGGGAATGTCAAAGGTTTTTGCTAGGGTTGAACATCTGGTTTAGGATTTGACCGCGTGTTATAAGTTTAAAATTGAAGAGTTGTCATTGGCTAAGAAGAAATGCTTCCGGCTTCCTTTGGGGTCGAGGGATGCAAACGAACAGATCTCGCTCTTCTCATTTCAACCACCGTCATGTAAAGTACACGTTTTTGTGGAGCGTTCTTAGGCGCTTAAGTTTATCCCTGGTAAGTCTTTTCAACTCGTCTCGCATTTCATTGTAAATTAAATTATTCATATTTCTGCTAAAAGTGTGTCTGTCTAAATCAACTCCTAGGTTTAATTTAAACGTCAATATGTTCAAAGCTTCATTCATTTTTCTATGTAACCTATCAAACGGGATTGTTGATTATTATTGTTAATAGATGTTATTGTTTTGATAAGTGTTTCGTTTCATTTGAGTAGTCTTGCTTTATCAGCCCTTATTAAATGTTAAATACTTAAACGCGTCAGTTAGTAATCAGAAAATGTGTTCACAAGGTTCAAGAAAAAGAACCCAGTTAGTTTTGCCTTCGAATAAATTGGAAGAGATTTGATGAATTAGAATTTTGACCAGTAATTAAAGCCCTTAAACCGCGCTTGGCCAAAATGCTACCATGTTGGGGAGTCGTGGTGGTTTCCGCCATTTTGACCTCCTACAGCATATCCTCACTCAATTCGCATTTTATCTAAAATAAATATTCGTCTCATTGCAAGGAAGAACTAACGCTCCACAAAAACGTGTACTTTACATGACTGTTTGAATTACAACCAAAATTTAGTTAGAACATTTACATTGATATTAAAGCACGGAGATAAAAATTCATGCAAAATGAATTATTTTTAATAATTTACATATAAAAATACACCATTTATTCACAACATACCTATAGAAGTACTATCATACGGAGACTTTCTTATACCACTGTATATTTCAGATATTATACATGCAAGCTGATATACACAACCTTGTTAACAAAATAAAATGTTTTATATGTATCAAAAGGCAAATTCAAACACGTTGCGACTGAACCCACTGAAGCAAACCACTGTTTTTATTTTTACTGTTAATAATTTTGAGCCCTATTTTTCTTCAAATCAAGCTAATTCCAGAAAAACAATTTTAATTACACAACTGGTAAAAAAAGAAAAACTACATAATTTATGACATCAATATTTATTTAGGCATAAATAACAAAATACATATTAACAATATATACATAATCTTAGATTCATACTTGACTAAAAAATAATATACCTTATAAAAATACACTAATATGCATACGAGTACCACATTTATAAATATAATTGCACTTCCTTATATACAAAACGCTAAAATTTATCAAGCTGTTATCATATTTGCTTTAAAAAACCTCAGATTAAAAACGCAAACACGTATAGAAATATCGAAAACATTTACTGATCAATTACAAGCCACTTTTCGGAAATCTGCTCCACCTGTTTGTTCACCAATGGGTTCCTCACTCTCATTTTCACCTCCAATTTACCACCAGTTTTCTTACGACCATCCATCAACTACAAAAAAAATTCCACGGTACAGAAATAATTCCACAATGCAAAATCTAAAACATTCAAAACCAGACTTACATCGAAACTATCATGTATTTCACACTGCGTCTCCAACGGCTGAAGTTTTATCGTCACCGTTCCAATGAGGGAATCGGCACGGAAGAAACCGCTGAAACAGCAAGAATAGTCGCTAGCAAAACAGCTAGCACACCCCATCATGGCACACTTTACAATTTTCCAAATGACAAAAAAGCACCGCCACCACAGAAATAACAAGAAAGACAATCAAGAACAAAGATCGACGGATTTTGCTTATAACATGCAGAATTTGACATACGATTTATGAAAATGGTGCAAGAAAAGCAAATATGTCATGATGAGTGTGCAATAATGAGTCTGGATAATCTTACTGGATAATTTTATTAAAAAAATGCACATTTTGTGCATAAGTTAGGTTAGGAACTTGACGTTTTAACAAATATATTCGTGCGACATCTATTGGAGCTAAGGAGAAATTAAAAATCAATAACCTGTAACTAGTGGCGCCATCTATTGACATTTCAAACAAATTAGATTGCTTGTGTAGCAAAATAGAACAAAAAACATCCAACAAAAGATAGAATATAATGAAATTAAAATAAAAAATCGATTAAGCTTCTAAGTTACGAAGCTCCAGCCTTACTTTTCGTTTGTTAAATAATGCACTCACCCTTTAGAATACACTTCTAATTTGATCGAATGCCTTTTGAACACCCGCAAGCAATTCCTGGCACTTCTTTGAATTGGTATAACGTATTTAGCGTCATATTCCGGGTTGTTTGTATTTTTCACTGTCGAGGTCCGATCCTTATACCCCTCCTCCTGCGGATATGGAAAGTCAAATTTGACGTATGTATCAATTTCCTTGGGGTTGGCACAATTGTAGTTGATCCCCCGAATGATGGTTAATTCGAAATCGTTATCGTTGAGTTCGGTGAATGTCTTAACGATGGCAAACTCCTTGGTTTCATAATGGAACTTTGGTATCATGACGTTGGGGGTTCTCTTTGCCACCCTGATCAAGTCTAGGTCTTTGGAGACGGTCAGAGCCAGATGTTCGAATCGGTTTGTGCCGGCGACGTCGCCGATTGCTTTGTTGTGATCGCGAGTCGTTAGGCACATCTTCAATTGTTTGCTGAGCTGCGATTCCAGGCGGGTCAGGACGTCCCGGTCTGTGTCTTCCTCAGTACATTCCTCGCTCATAACTAATTCGTACCTATAAAGAGAGAGAGAAATGTTATTTGTATACAAAAAAATAAAAAGGAAATATGTATAACAAAAAACATGAAATAATAAATATAACATCAAAAAAAAAAAAAAAAAGAAAACAATATACAGTGTAACTTCGCTAATCCGGACATATATCGTTCCTGACCATGTCCGGACTATTGAGGTATACGGATCACTGGAGGTTTTTTCTTTTGTTGGGAAGGGTCATTTTTTATGATGAAGATGAAAACAACTGGGAATATTTGAATATATGTGAGCCCGGAAGCAAAAAGGGACCTGTCGTAACGTTATCTTGCACAATATTTTCGCACGTAAGGTCTCTTCCGATATGTACCGTTATGCTGCTCGTTATTTTCGCACGATAGGTCCCTTTTCGCATCCGAAGTCACATATAACCAAAACATAAAATTAAAAACTAAATTCTGAACATAAATGGATAAAATAAGCAAAAGATTTCAGTTATTTTTTAAAAATATATCAATCTTTGTTTATATTCTTTTGGATACAGCTACATTAGTAAATTTTTCTCTGGGCCTTTTGAGAAGCAGAATTTCCATGGGAAAATTGTTTTCTGCAGACCACCTGATGCCCAAAGAAACGCGTTGGCAGCATCGACATTAGAGCTTTTTGGGGCCTGTTAACCCCTGTTAAAAATGACTTAACCTCAGGCTTAAAATATTTTTCGAAACATTCAGTAAGCAATGTTCTACTCATCCGTCCTTTATCAGACGGCTTGTACACTACTGGCATTGAGCTCATTCTGCATTTAAAAGCATCTAGATTTGCCGCTGTTGCTAATATTAAGGGGCAATTTATGTGATCCGGTTGCTTTACAGTAAGACATTAATGTTAAACAATACTTTGGTATTTTCTACCTGGTTTTAACTGCAAATTATATTTTGTGTCCGAACTAGGGAGGTAAAATTTCTAAAATGTCCGGTTGACAAGAGCGTTCGGATTACTGGAGTGTCCGTACTAGAGAGTGTCCGATCTATCAAAGTTGTACTGTAACCTCAAAAAATTTAAAAACAGGAATAACCTCAAAAAACTCAACACAACCTCAAAACAGCAAAAAGCTAATATAACATCAAAAAAGCAAACATAACCTTTAAAAAATACAACATCAAAAAAGAAAATAAAATATCCAGAAATCAAATATAAAATTAAAAAGTAAATATGTACATATAATGCCAACAAAAACAAACATGAAATAATAATAATAACCTCAAATAAACCTTCATAAAGCAATAACCTCAAAACAACAAATAAAACGCCAAGAAAGCAAATTAACATAAAAAAGCAAATATAACCTCAAAAAATAAATACAACACCAAAAAAGAATATAAAACTTCAGGAAATCAAACATAAAAGCAAAGGAAAAAGTTCAAAGAACAATATAACTCCAAAAATCAAAAAGAACCTATAAAAATCGATAACAAACTCAAAACAACAAGCATAACTTCAAAGAAAAGCAAATGTAACCTCAAGAAGACAAATACATATAACATCAAAAAGCAAATATAACCTCAACAAAAAAGAAAACATGAAAAGAATAACATAGCCTCAAAAAAGCAAATGAATCCTGAAATCAAAAAGTAAATATGACCTCAACATAAACAAACATGAAAAAATAATAATAACTTCAAATAAACAACAAAACCTTAAAAATAAACAACCAAAACAAACACCAAAACAACAAATAAAAAATCAAGAAAACAAATCTAACCTAAAAAGAATAAATGTAACACCAAATATAACCTCATAAAAATAAATACAACATTAAACAAATAGTCAACATCAATAATAAAACCTCAAGAAATCAAATATAAAACAACCCCAACAAAAACAAAATAAATTTAACCTCAAGAAAAAAAAAATACATAACCTCAAATAATCAAAAAACTTACTCGTTGTCAAGCTGCGATCTGGCGGATGGTGGTACTGGTAAAGACGATATATCGACTGGTAAACCATCCTGGGAGGCTTCAATAAGGGGATCAAAACCCTTGGCTGTCCGCAAGAATTCCTTTGCCTGGTCGAGTTCCCCCTTTTTCTTGGCGGCCAACGCTGCAAGTTTGAATTCTTTCTGTCGTTCCAGAAGGAGCACCAGTTGCTTTTCAGCTCGTGTCGTTGGAACGTGGTTACCTGTAATAAGTTTCTTTTTTATAACAATTGGCATAATAAAACATTAAAAACAGATGATATCTCTTGTGGTTAGAGATTCTCTTTTGTTTTTAAATTGAAATTAAAACCCCAATATTTATATAAAAGAAAAAACAGGTGGCGCTGGATTATGACATATCCTGCCATCTATTGACCACTAGCAATACTTTTACCTAAAACTTTTTCATAATTATATTTTTTTCATTTTTCAATACAATTCTTACCTTATAATTAAAAAAAAAAATTATATAATTACCAGATACTCTACTGACGGCTGGTCGTTTTGGAGGACTAGGTTTACTAGCTACCGGTTGAGGCGTATCCACCTCCGGTTTTGCTTCTTGAGGCTTGGCAGGCACCGGCGGCTTTGGAGCTGCCCCACCGGGAACAGGAAGTGGGGCATACCCCGGAGGATTCGGCAAATCCTCAACAGGAACAGGCTTTCCACTTTTTGCAGCCTTAAGAGCTTGTTCGTACTGCTTCACAATCCTTCCCATCCTCCGGGCCTTGCTAGAATTTCCCTGTTCTTTAGCAGCCTCTTCTTGCTTCTTATAAACTTCTAGACGTTGTTCTAAGGCCTCCTCCAGAGAATTTGCAGTTATTAGTTCTTCAGGTGGTTCATCAGATGGTATCTCTGTTGGTGTTGGGTCTTCCTGTTTTTCCATGGTGTTTTCCTCAATCTTTGGTTGGTATGGTGGAGGAGGCCCTGGCATATCCGAGAGGTCAACGGTTTGACCGGCTTCAACAGCTTTTATCACGGCTTCAAAAGCCTTTACAACTTTGACGTAAGTTAACGCAGTTTCTGTATCACCAGCTTTCTTTGCGGCTACGGCAGCATTTCTATATTCACTTCTTCTTTGAGTGCATAATTCTATTATTTTTTTATTATCTTCTGATAATTCTACAGGTGCCGGAGCTTCCGAGTGTTCTTCTTGTGGAACAGGAACTTCTGGTTCTTGAGGCTGTACAACAGGTGGCGCTGGAGCTGTTCTAACAGGCCTAGGTGGCGCCACCTCCTCTCCTGCGACATCCGCAGGTTTTGGATCATCTTTTTTCTGAATATTAACAGCAACTTCTGGAGGAATATCGTCATTATTAATCGGATTCCCATTATTAGCTTGTTTTATTAAATCCTTTAAGGTTTTTATCCCCCTGCCAAATCGCCTTGCCCGGCTGGTTTCCCCGGCGGTTTTTGCATTACGTTTGGCGGTTTCGTACATTTTTAACCGTTCTTGCAGAATAACTGTCGTACTTGACTCGGCGGTGTCCACGGGAGGGCCAACTTCCGCTTCCTCGTCTTCGCCGGTGATTTCGTTTAATTCGTTGAGTAAATCGGGGTCGTTCTCGTCGCCGGAGATTTCCTCATCGGATGGAATGTCTTTCAGGCTTTCGGCTACCATGGAATCTAAGTTAACAGTGGGGATGGGTTTTCGAGTTGGGCGTTTTGGTTTTGAACCTCCACCGCTGCTTAATGCTAAAAGTTCAGCTTCTAAGTCACTGTCCCCTTCGTCATCCATGGGGCCGTTTTCGTCGAAGGACATGTCGGGGTTGATTGGGTCGAATAATCCATACTAAAAATTTGATTTTTAAGTTATTAGGGATAGGATAAGATGTGTTTTTAGGTACCTGTGATAAGTTCTTGCCCGCGTGGTTCTTTTTCGGCTGAGATTTCTTTTTACCGAACATTGTTGTTGTATTTTAAATGTTTATCATTGTTTAAATAGCGTCAATAACCATTTTTTTTCTGGATATTTGTCATACTTGTCATAGGATGAAGTCACTTTTTAACTGACAGAACCGCAGCGACATCTCGTGAAATTTCTATACTACTTCAAGTCGTAGATAGATGGCGCCAAGAAAAGCATACAAATTTTCCCAAAATACAAAGCAAATTTATTTTAAAATATCACAAAATCATGTATTTTTATTATTGAAATAGTCTTGTCGAGTCTTGTCGCGCGTAATTTTCATATAGCAATATAATTTTTTCCTCACCAAGGCAACGGCGACTAAACATCTGTCCATATAAAAATCATAACAAACAAATGTCAACCGGGTAAATTATTTGGGAAAATCTGTAGATTCCAGCGAAAATGAGTATCATGATGTACATGCTACGGCAAATGAAGAACTCTCCGTTCGCCCCGAAGCAAATCGGGAGCGTATCAGGTAAGATTCTCCGTAAAATTGAATCTTAAGTAATCTAACCTCACTTTCTAGAAATTTTATTGCGTTCTTCGTCGTCTAGCGATAAACCGCTAAGCCCGCGCATGCAGGAATTTAAGAAGAAGCTAAGGGAGACTTCTTCCATCAAGACTCTTGAAGATATCCCCCAACAACATCCGGAAGCGGAAAATCTAAAAGTATTCGAACCTTGGCCCGATAATACAAATCCGCATACAGGAGAAATTGGGGGTCCCACCGGTCCTGAACCTACAAGGTATGGTGACTGGGAACGTAAAGGTAGAGTGTCTGATTTTTAGTTTTTAACGCCTTAGGTAAATTTGTAATGATAAAAATTTAATAAAAATGCAATAAACTGTTTGTAGAAAATTTTATTCAATTACAAATTACAAATCTTAGAGCTAACAAGTTCATGATTTAGGAATCATATAGAATTTAAATGCTAAACGTTATTAATTAAAGCTTATATAAGTCAGTCAAAATGAAGTAAGTATAAAAATATTTTTAAACTAGGCTGTACTATTTATAGTTTGTTGCTGGTAGAAATACGATAAAAGTTGGCAACTGATTTAGTACAGCTATTGGACATATGTTTAGATAATTTTACATAAAAAAGTTGGTTTTGTTTTGTAAGAAAAACTGTAAATCTAATATAAATTGACATAAAAATCAAACTTATGTGTGAAAAAAAATGTGCAAAATGCCTAAATTACACATAATGTTGTTCATTTTAACACAAATAATTTCAGTATTCAAAACAAAGGAATTTTTTAATCTAATCTCATAAAGAACAAAAGCCAGGATAAAAATATTATTGTTTTAACTTGGTATTATTGTTAATGCACATGAATGAGCAAACTTTGGTGTCATTTAAAAATTAAGGTCTAGTGTGCCATCTGACTATTAAACTTTAAACCACCTGTCGTTTTTTGTCATTATCCAAGGTTTAGAGGTTAGAGTTAAGCAATCTTATCATTTTTTTTTTTTTACTTTCCTTAAACTTTCTGATGTTTCTGTCTGACGTTCCTATATTATGTCAATTCTTAAAGCATATTTCCAACATAAATTTAAGAAAAAGATTAAATCATGGTACCCTAGACCTTTTTTTGATTGAATATTCCTTACAATAAAATGACAATTATTCATTTGAACTTTAGACAACCTTAGGACATTGTACAGTGTGTGTGTATATATAAAGTAACAAATAAGCTACACACTGCAATGTTCTTCGTAACATTTCTAGTCAATGTTAATACAAAAATGTTGTTTCATGATTTGTGTGCCCTCAAGAACCATAAGGATAGAAAAAACTTTAAACATGACAATGTTGCATTTAGGTGTTTATGTTAATCAATGGGGTGAGCCATATTAAAAAACATTTACTGGTATAAATAGCTTTGTCCAAGTAGTTGCTGAGAACTAGTTCATGACTAGTTCTGAATTAGTTTTTTAGATGACATAATCTGTCATTGCTGTTTATAATGCAGTTGCCATTGAAACATATCTGGCTTACCTTGTCAAATTAATTTCAAGCTAGTTTTTTTTATTACACAAACTTATCAAATTCAATTTGACTCAATTTGACTGTCACTTTGATATAAAACTGACATATGTTGTCATATATCATAAAATTGTCATGTGTCATCATATATCACAAAATTGTCAAAAGGCTACTATTATTTTATAATGTTGTCACATGTATTACTAAGATGTAAAGTGTTATCAACAAAAAAAAATTACAAATTTAGGGGAAAATAATCCTCTAAACCAGTGATTCTCGAAGTGGTCGACAACAATCTACAAGGTCCATGTTGGCAAAAAAAATTTGGGGGTTGATGAAGTGAAAATGGGGGTTAACGATAGTGGATCAATAATAAACTGGTCATGACATTAATTTTAGCCTTCCATAAATAATCCACATACCCACCATACCATAATTTATTATTAGAGCATCAGGGCCATCAGGTTTATCCCTTCCACTAAAAGAATTTATTTTTTGCTTTGTTGTTTTATGTAATAGATACTAAAATTTAATTTGGTTTGTTTTAATTTGAATTTAGTTAATAAATAATAAAAAAATATAATAAATAATACAAAGTATCTGAGGGTGGCCCTCACCCTACTTTCCGACTACATCGCTGGTAAAATGAAATGTCATTTTCTATGACATAGTAACATTTGTCATACTGACATTTAAGTTCATGTCATGTCAGTGACGTTTGTCAAAATCTGACAACTCACAACACGGCGACGAAGGTTGTGGATTCTGTCAAACTGCTTCTATAAACTCTTATAGCATCTAAACCGTTCATCCGACTGATCTGCAAATTGGTATACATATTTAAAGTCACTGGAGGATGAGCTGGTATCAGTTTGGTCAAAATCAGATTAATCCCCAAGAAAATGTATGTAACATTTGTCAGATTATGGCCAAAAACTGATGAAAAAAATTGATGAATTTCCAAAAAAATCAGTATCAATTAAGCAGGGGGTTTCCCCAAAATTGAAAAACATAGCAAGTGATCTACGACACAAAAAAAGTTTGATGACCTCAGCTCTAAACTGTACATTCTAAACTGCAGCTTCTTTAACAACAGATGGAGTGTAATAATATGCGTAGAGAACCCAAATCTTGAAACTATGGAGACTTGTGCATACACAAATCAAGGAACAACATTTTAATATTATCAACTAGAAATTTTAAGAAGAATGTGTAGCTCATCCGTTACTATATACCACTCTGTATTTTATCTAGAATTATTTTTCTTGAAAACAAATTCCATGTAAAAAGTGATAAGGCATCAAAAAATAACAGTACAGAATCCCAGAAAAGCATTTAGTTATCAGATACAAATATAATTTAAAAAAATTAGACAATTATCAATATGATAGTAAAAATAAAGTAAAAATAATTCCTTCTTAATGTCAAAATCGAACAGTTTTATAACGTAATTCAAATAGGAAGTTTAGTAACTACAAAAAATATATATCATGAACTTTTGGAAGCCATAGCAACCCATCTTAAATTAAGAAGATATGATTCATAAGTTCTTCGTAAGTCTTAAAAAAAAAATCCCGCACATCCGTCAAATCCCGCTTCGACATCCACTAAACCGACAATAAAATACTGACGATAGGAACACAAGTTTCACCCTAGAAAATAGGCAACACGCATCGCGGGTCTTGGCATGCTAACCCGACAACTAAACTAAATATGCCCACGGTGATATGGATCATAATTAGCTATATACTTATCCGTTAACAACCTAGACCCTTCGATCACCAGATGGCGCCCACTATCATTTGTGATAATCCTCCCGTCGTTCGTCAGCAACCTCGTATTATCGCCCATCGTCCCCATTATCCTACCGTCGTTTGTCATTATCCTCCCATCCGCCATCAACCTCTGCGTACTGTCGTTAACCAACATCCTGGGCGGCTCGGTAACGTTTACCAGCAATCTCGACTGGTCGTTACCCAGAAGGCTAGAATTGTCCGTTAACAACCCACGGGCATCCGTTAACAGATGGGTCGCGTCCGTTAAAAGTCTTGTATTGTCGTTGGTGAGCATTCTTGTGTTGTCAGTTTGGAGCATCCTTTGCGGATCTGGCTGCATCATTCGGGTGTCTTGCGGTTGTTGTTGCTGTTGTTGTTGCATCTGCAGCCGGTTGTTTTGGTCTTGCGGGTGGTATTTTTGCTCTAGGGGGTCTTGATATTTCGGATCGAGCGGGTCTTCGTATTTTGTGATTTCATTGCGTTGTTGTTGTTGTTGCGGTTCTTGTTGGTTGTTGTATTTTGGAGATGGGGCATGGACCTAGTAGAGAAAAGGTAGAGTAGTTTTGAACTCAGAGGAGCACAGTGACATATGCAACCAATTATACCCAGTGTATGGTTTATAATTGACCCGCGTATATTCGGTTGCATACACAACTGTGCTCTCCTTGCTTTGAAACATCTATATTTCCAGAATGTTTATGGGTAAGTGTCTCAGATATTGGGATTATTTGTGAAATGTATTTCTGAAACAAAAATATTAAAAAAAAGACGATCTCTATTGTTAGCAGCGGTCAAAATTCGAAAACTGTGATATTTCTATAATTAAAGTTTATTTTTGGGAGGACAACATTTAGAAACATAATAATAACTTTAAAAGTAATAATAAAGCTTTCTTACCTTCATATGAGTATTGAGTGTACTCGACTGTGAAAATGCTTTGCCGCAAATGACACAAACGTATGGTCTTTCCCCGGAATGCACTCGCATGTGTCGCAATAAGATCGTATTTACCGTGAATCCCCTGCCGCATAGATTGCAAACGTACGGCCTTTCGCCTGTGTGATTACGCATGTGGTACTTCAACTTCATCACAGTCGTAAACCTAAAAAAGATTATTTTTGTTTTATAAATAGTATTCCTTCTTGTTTTATTTACTATTTCTTAACCTAAAAAAAGTATTAGTTTTTCTTGAGGATATCAAAAAATGATGAGTAACTGATTAACCAAAAACTAACAGAAGGGATAAAAATACTTCACTTTATTGTTAATTTGATAGAAAAAACTTTCTTGTATAAAATTTACCTTTTCTGACAAACATTGCATTCGATTGGTTTCTCTGTACCGTGCAATCGCTTGTGGCTGGTGAGATCGCCGGATTGGCGGAACGCCTTCCCGCAGAATTCGCAGGCAAAAGGTCGCTCGTTTGTGTGCGTCCTCATGTGGATCTTCAGGCTCGCCTTCGACACGTATCCGTTCTTGCAGATCTCGCAGGTGAACGGCCTTTCTCCAGTGTGCGTGCGCAGGTGAAGCTCTAAGTTGAACCTCTGCGGGAAGCACTTTCCGCACATGTTGCAGAGGAATGGTCTATCGCCTACATAAAAGACAAGACATCATTGCTTACAAATATATAAATTGTTTACAAATATGTAAAAGTTTTGATTTGGTTGAGGAAATGTCCAAAGAAATACATTTTCTTGGGTAAGAATTGATTAATTTATGCTGTAGTCTGTTTTTAAACTAGGAGGAATAAGGTAGTGTGTTTTAAAACTAGGGGGAATAGGGTAGGAGTATTTCTGTAAATATCAATTGGCTAATTTTATGAGAAGTAAATGTCAATCAAGTGGGATTATGCCATTTACATCACAAATTATGTATATCATTATGCCATTCGCATCATGTGGATGGCGCTTTAGATACAGGTTATTCGTATTTGAAAGATAACATGCGATATTTTTTTTGTTAAACTGCCAGCTGCAACATGGTGAAGGCTTTTTTTTATTTACTAAGATAATCTAAAGCCCTGACACAAAAATTCATAAAAATAAAAAAACAGATGAGAAAAGTGTATGATTTATTACAAATAAAAAATAGTTCATTAAGTACATTGCACAACAATAATATATAATATCTTACAAACAATGTTGTTTTACTGTAGCCACTAAGAAAGAGGGTCTTTCTCAATTTTTGTTTCCTTCATAATTTTATATAACGTTGACCGTGATATCTTTGGCAACTCCGGACGACTGTGGAATTCTTTTAAAATTTTATCTAAGGTAGCAGTCTCATTTCTAGAACCAAAATACTGAACTATCTCATGTATAGAATTCCTTATAGAACTTATTGTAAAATCGTCACAAGTTGCAAGAATGCCCGGTCTACCGCCTACTTGTTTCGGCTCAACAATTCTTCCGTTCTCCTTGTACTCTTTCAGTACTCGATACACAGTGGAAGTTGTAACCCCTACAAAAATAAAATAAAATAAATCAGGATACTTATTTCTAGATTAACAGTATCATTTAACACATTTGACTTACCCACTGCATCGGTAATTTTAAAGATGACTTGGGACATTTGCATATAGCTTTCCGAAGCGATAATTCTCTGATACAGATTTATAATACTCTGCTTTTCGGCAAACGTTAAATGTCCCAAATCCAAGGGCCTACGTTGTCTCGAGCTCGTCCGCTGTTTCGAAACTTTTATCGAGCTTGTACACGGCACAACGTCCATATTTCGTTCTAAAAAGAACTCGATTCACTTGATCCAATAATTGCACAGAAAACACAAGTATTGTTTACGGTGTGATGTCAAGTAAATGGTCAGTGTAGATAAAACTGGACCACATTCGGTCAATCAATTAGTTTTATATGAGGTTATTTCTTCTAGTTTAAAAATATTCTTTCTAGTTTAAAACTATTCTTCCTAGTTTAAAAATATTCCTCCTAGTTTAAAAATAGACCAACATGTTAAAACATATTTACTATTCAGGATGTCTTACAGAACTGGTCGCTTATTCAACATGTTTTTCTGCGGCATCAGTTTGTGTAATCAATTTTGATAAGACCATGATTATGAAGTACTCGTTGTAAAATTAGTTTGTTTGAATTGACTCCAGTTCTCGTGCTAAACGATGCAATGAAAAGTATTGTATAAGTTAAATTATTTTAATTTAAACCACAATAACCAAAATATTTTGCATCAATTTTTTTTAAAACTTAATAGCCAATATTTGACAAATCAGTACTTATAACGAATTAGATACGTCTTTCAGTTAGAACTTCTGAAGAACATAAACAAAAACAAACGACTCCTACCTGTGTGCTGCTTAATATGAACATCAAGCGTAGCGGCATCGGGGAATTCGCTCCGGCAATAGTCGCAGATATGCTTCAGTAAAGCGGGATCGCCCTCTTTCTTCTCGTGGATCTTCATATGTTTCAATAGACTGTTCTCCGCGTAGCAACCTTTATTGCAGATCTTGCAGACGAACGGTTTCTCTCCGCTGTGTTTGAGCACGTGTTTCGTGAGCAAAGTCTCGTGAATGAAACGTTTCCCGCACACTTTGCAGACGTGCGGCTTCTGCTCGTCGGGAATGTGCGTGCGCATGTGATTGTTGAGGTAATTCTCTTCGGTGAAGGCTCGGGGGCACAGCTTGCACTTGAAGGGACGATCCTCGATGTGCGTCCTCAAGTGTTTCCTGAACGATTTCAGGTTTATGAACTGTTTCCGGCAGACGTTGCATTGGTTTGTGTTGTGTTTCTGTTTCTTGCCTGGTGGGGCTGTGAATAAAATTATTATATAAAGGTATACTGTTTTTATTGATATTTTCTTTATGGTTCATAATGTTACAAACAGACATTGTTATTTTGATTGTATCTTGAGAAATTTTGATCTAAGACAAATTTATTGATTATTGGGACTAACTGCTGTAATACTGCATCTGCTTTTTCTAAATTAAATTCTTTCTAGTCATGAAATACAACATATTCCTGGCATAAGACAAGTTTATGATTATTTGACCTACCTGCTGTTTTATTAAGTCTGGTTTTCGCGAATTAAATTCTTTCTAGTCATAAAATACAACATTCTTGACCTAAGACACGTTCATTGATTATTGGGACTACCTGCTGTTTTATTGAATCTGGTTTTTGCGAATTAAATTCTTTCTAGTCATAAAATACAACATTCCTGACCTAAGATAAGTTTATTGATTATTTAGACTACCTGCTGTTTTATTGAACCTGGTTTTTGCTAATTAAATTCTTTCCAGTCATAAAATACAACATTCCTGACTTAAGACAAGTTTATTAATTATTTAGACTACCTGTTGTTTTATTGCATCTGGTTTTTGCAAATTAAATTCTTTCTAGTCATAAAATACAACATTCCTGACCTAAGATAAATTTATTGATTATTTAGACTACCTGCTGTTTTATTGAATCTGGTTTTTGCTAATTAAATTCTTTCCAGTCATAAAATACAACATTCCTGACTTAAGACAAATTTATTAATTATTTAGACTACCTGTTGTTTTATTGCATCTGGTTTTTGCAAATTAAATTCTTTCCAGTCATAAAATACAACATTCCTGACTTAAGACAAGTTTATTAATTATTTAGACTACCTGTTGTTTTATTGCATCTGGTTTTTGCAAATTAAATTCTTTCTAGTCATAAAATACAACATTCCTGACTTAAGACAAGTTTATTAATTATTTAGACTACCTGTTGTTTTATTGCATCTGGTTTTTGCAAATTAAATTCTTTCCAGTCATAAAATACAACATTCCTGACTTAAGACAAGTTTATTAATTATTTAGACTACCTGTTGTTTTATTGCATCTGGTTTTTGCAAATTAAATTCTTTCTAGTCATAAAATACAACATTCCTGACCTAAGATAAATTTATTGATTATTTAGACTACCTGCTGTTTTATTGAATCTGGTTTTTGCTAATTAAATTCTTTCCAGTCATAAAATACAACATTCCTGACTTAAGACAAATTTATTAATTATTTAGACTACCTGTTGTTTTATTGCATCTGGTTTTTGCAAATTAAATTCTTTCCAGTCATAAAATACAACATTCCTGACTTAAGACAAGTTTATTAATTATTTAGACTACCTGTTGTTTTATTGCATCTGGTTTTTGCAAATTAAATTCTTTCTAGTCATAAAATACAACATTCCTGACTTAAGACAAGTTTATTAATTATTTAGACTACCTGTTGTTTTATTGCATCTGGTTTTTGCAAATTAAATTCTTTCCAGTCATAAAATACAACATTCCTGACTTAAGACAAGTTTATTAATTATTTAGACTACCTGTTGTTTTATTGCATCTGGTTTTTGCAAATTAAATTCTTTCTAGTCATAAAATACAACATTCCTGACCTAAGATAAATTTATTGATTATTTAGACTACCTGCTGTTTTATTGAATCTGGTTTTTGCTAATTAAATTCTTTCCAGTCGTAAAATGCAACATTCCTGACCTAAGACAAGTTTATTAATTATTTAGACTACCTGTTGTTTTATTGCATCTGGTTTTTGCAAATTAAATTCTTTCTAGTCATAAAATACAACATTCCTGACCTAAGATAAATTTATTGATTATTTAGACTACCTGCTGTTTTATTGAATCTGGTTTTTGCTAATTAAATTCTTTCCAGTCATAAAATACAACATTCCTGACTTAAGACAAATTTATTAATTATTTAGACTACCTGTTGTTTTATTGCATCTGGTTTTTGCAAATTAAATTCTTTCCAGTCATAAAATACAACATTCCTGACTTAAGACAAGTTTATTAATTATTTAGACTACCTGTTGTTTTATTGCATCTGGTTTTTGCAAATTAAATTCTTTCTAGTCATAAAATACAACATTCCTGACTTAAGACAAGTTTATTAATTATTTAGACTACCTGTTGTTTTATTGCATCTGGTTTTTGCAAATTAAATTCTTTCCAGTCATAAAATACAACATTCCTGACTTAAGACAAGTTTATTAATTATTTAGACTACCTGTTGTTTTATTGCATCTGGTTTTTGCAAATTAAATTCTTTCTAGTCATAAAATACAACATTCCTGACCTAAGATAAATTTATTGATTATTTAGACTACCTGCTGTTTTATTGAATCTGGTTTTTGCTAATTAAATTCTTTCCAGTCATAAAATACAACATTCCTGACTTAAGACAAATTTATTAATTATTTAGACTACCTGTTGTTTTATTGCATCTGGTTTTTGCAAATTAAATTCTTTCCAGTCATAAAATACAACATTCCTGACTTAAGACAAGTTTATTAATTATTTAGACTACCTGTTGTTTTATTGCATCTGGTTTTTGCAAATTAAATTCTTTCTAGTCATAAAATACAACATTCCTGACCTAAGATAAATTTATTGATTATTTAGACTACCTGCTGTTTTATTGAATCTGGTTTTTGCTAATTAAATTCTTTCCAGTCATAAAATACAACATTCCTGACTTAAGACAAATTTATTAATTATTTAGACTACCTGTTGTTTTATTGCATCTGGTTTTTGCAAATTAAATTCTTTCCAGTCATAAAATACAACATTCCTGACTTAAGACAAGTTTATTAATTATTTAGACTACCTGTTGTTTTATTGCATCTGGTTTTTGCAAATTAAATTCTTTCTAGTCATAAAATACAACATTCCTGACCTAAGATAAATTTATTGATTATTTAGACTACCTGCTGTTTTATTGAATCTGGTTTTTGCAAATTAAATTCTTTCCAGTCATAAAATACAACATTCCTGACTTAAGACAAATTTATTAATTATTTAGACTACCTGTTGTTTTATTGCATCTGGTTTTTGCAAATTAAATTCTTTCCAGTCATAAAATACAACATTCCTGACTTAAGACAAGTTTATTAATTATTTAGACTACCTGTTGTTTTATTGCATCTGGTTTTTGCAAATTAAATTCTTTCTAGTCATAAAATACAACATTCCTGACTTAAGACAAGTTTATTAATTATTTAGACTACCTGTTGTTTTATTGCATCTGGTTTTTGCAAATTAAATTCTTTCCAGTCATAAAATACAACATTCCTGACTTAAGACAAGTTTATTAATTATTTAGACTACCTGTTGTTTTATTGCATCTGGTTTTTGCAAATTAAATTCTTTCTAGTCATAAAATACAACATTCCTGACCTAAGATAAATTTATTGATTATTTAGACTACCTGCTGTTTTATTGAATCTGGTTTTTGCTAATTAAATTCTTTCCAGTCATAAAATACAACATTCCTGACTTAAGACAAATTTATTAATTATTTAGACTACCTGTTGTTTTATTGCATCTGGTTTTTGCAAATTAAATTCTTTCCAGTCATAAAATACAACATTCCTGACTTAAGACAAGTTTATTAATTATTTAGACTACCTGTTGTTTTATTGCATCTGGTTTTTGCAAATTAAATTCTTTCCAGTCATAAAATACAACATTCCTGACTTAAGACAAGTTTATTAATTATTTAGACTACCTGTTGTTTTATTGCATCTGGTTTTTGCAAATTAAATTCTTTCTAGTCATAAAATACAACATTCCTGACCTAAGATAAATTTATTGATTATTTAGACTACCTGCTGTTTTATTGAATCTGGTTTTTGCTAATTAAATTCTTTCCAGTCATAAAATACAACATTCCTGACTTAAGACAAATTTATTAATTATTTAGACTACCTGTTGTTTTATTGCATCTGGTTTTTGCAAATTAAATTCTTTCCAGTCATAAAATACAACATTCCTGACTTAAGACAAATTTATTAATTATTTAGACTACCTGTTGTTTTATTGCATCTGGTTTTTGCAAATTAAATTCTTTCTAGTCATAAAATACAACATTCCTGACCTAAGATAAATTTATTGATTATTTAGACTACCTGCTGTTTTATTGAATCTGGTTTTTGCTAATTAAATTCTTTCCAGTCATAAAATACAACATTCCTGACTTAAGACAAATTTATTAATTATTTAGACTACCTGTTGTTTTATTGCATCTGGTTTTTGCAAATTAAATTCTTTCCAGTCATAAAATACAACATTCCTGACTTAAGACAAGTTTATTAATTATTTAGACTACCTGTTGTTTTATTGCATCTGGTTTTTGCAAATTAAATTCTTTCTAGTCATAAAATACAACATTCCTGACCTAAGATAAATTTATTGATTATTTAGACTACCTGCTGTTTTATTGAATCTGGTTTTTGCTAATTAAATTCTTTCCAGTCATAAAATACAACATTCCTGACTTAAGACAAATTTATTAATTATTTAGACTACCTGTTGTTTTATTGCATCTGGTTTTTGCAAATTAAATTCTTTCCAGTCATAAAATACAACATTCCTGACTTAAGACAAGTTTATTAATTATTTAGACTACCTGTTGTTTTATTGCATCTGGTTTTTGCAAATTAAATTCTTTCTAGTCATAAAATACAACATTCCTGACCTAAGATAAATTTATTGATTATTTAGACTACCTGCTGTTTTATTGAATCTGGTTTTTGCAAATTAAATTCTTTCCAGTCATAAAATACAACATTCCTGACTTAAGACAAATTTATTAATTATTTAGACTACCTGTTGTTTTATTGCATCTGGTTTTTGCAAATTAAATTCTTTCCAGTCATAAAATACAACATTCCTGACTTAAGACAAGTTTATTAATTATTTAGACTACCTGTTGTTTTATTGCATCTGGTTTTTGCAAATTAAATTCTTTCTAGTCATAAAATACAACATTCCTGACTTAAGACAAGTTTATTAATTATTTAGACTACCTGTTGTTTTATTGCATCTGGTTTTTGCAAATTAAATTCTTTCCAGTCATAAAATACAACATTCCTGACTTAAGACAAGTTTATTAATTATTTAGACTACCTGTTGTTTTATTGCATCTGGTTTTTGCAAATTAAATTCTTTCTAGTCATAAAATACAACATTCCTGACCTAAGATAAATTTATTGATTATTTAGACTACCTGCTGTTTTATTGAATCTGGTTTTTGCTAATTAAATTCTTTCCAGTCATAAAATACAACATTCCTGACTTAAGACAAATTTATTAATTATTTAGACTACCTGTTGTTTTATTGCATCTGGTTTTTGCAAATTAAATTCTTTCCAGTCATAAAATACAACATTCCTGACTTAAGACAAGTTTATTAATTATTTAGACTACCTGTTGTTTTATTGCATCTGGTTTTTGCAAATTAAATTCTTTCCAGTCATAAAATACAACATTCCTGACTTAAGACAAGTTTATTAATTATTTAGACTACCTGTTGTTTTATTGCATCTGGTTTTTGCAAATTAAATTCTTTCTAGTCATAAAATACAACATTCCTGACCTAAGATAAATTTATTGATTATTTAGACTACCTGCTGTTTTATTGAATCTGGTTTTTGCTAATTAAATTCTTTCCAGTCATAAAATACAACATTCCTGACTTAAGACAAATTTATTAATTATTTAGACTACCTGTTGTTTTATTGCATCTGGTTTTTGCAAATTAAATTCTTTCCAGTCATAAAATACAACATTCCTGACTTAAGACAAGTTTATTAATTATTTAGACTACCTGTTGTTTTATTGCATCTGGTTTTTGCAAATTAAATTCTTTCCAGTCATAAAATACAACATTCCTGACTTAAGACAAGTTTATTAATTATTTAGACTACCTGTTGTTTTATTGCATCTGGTTTTTGCAAATTAAATTCTTTCTAGTCATAAAATACAACATTCCTGACCTAAGATAAATTTATTGATTATTTAGACTACCTGCTGTTTTATTGAATCTGGTTTTTGCTAATTAAATTCTTTCCAGTCATAAAATACAACATTCCTGACTTAAGACAAATTTATTAATTATTTAGACTACCTGTTGTTTTATTGCATCTGGTTTTTGCAAATTAAATTCTTTCCAGTCATAAAATACAACATTCCTGACTTAAGACAAGTTTATTAATTATTTAGACTACCTGTTGTTTTATTGCATCTGGTTTTTGCAAATTAAATTCTTTCCAGTCGTAAAATACAACATTCCTGACTTAAGACAAGTTTATTAATTTTTTAGACTACCTGTTGTTTTATTGCATCTGGTTTTTGCTAATTAAATTCTTTCCAGTCATAAAATACAACATTCCTGACTTAAGACAAGTTTATTAATTATTTAGACTACCTGTTGTTTTATTGCATCTGGTTTTTGCAAATTAAATTCTTTCCAGTCATAAAATACAACATTCCTGACTTAAGACAAGTTTATTAATTATTTAGACTACCTGTTGTTTTATTGCATCTGGTTTTTGCAAATTAAATTCTTTCCAGTCATAAAATACAACATTCCTGACCCAAAACAAGATTATTTATTATTGGGACTACATACTTGCCGTTTATTTCATCTGGTTTTTGTGATTTAAATTCTTGCAAAAAATCTTGTTAATTCTAACCTCTAAAACTTGTGGAATGCCATAAGGCAGAAGAAAGTAATTAAAGTTAAATTGTCAAATTTCCGGGTAGCCAACCCACAAAGACACCATGCCCAACCATACCAACCATGCCAAACCATTTCTTTGTCTTGAACATTATGATATTTTTGCTCTACCACATCAACAGAAAATCATGGATTCAAAAGATTGATCTCAACTGAAAAGTTTGGATATTATTTTTTGCTTTTTCTCATTATATATTTGTCCTTATTTTGCAAGAATAATTTTGACAGAACAATGACAGATCAATGACAGTGACAGGTTGATGACATTTACAAAACTAACCCCAAACAAGTTCTTGACAGCTGCTCAAGAAAAGCAAATTAAATGTTAAAAAAAATATTACCTGTTTTCCCTGATTTTGCCAACAACTTTTTCTTATTCATTTTGCTCTTCTGCGTCTTGGCGGACTTCAACAGCTGTCTATGAGCGATAGCTTTCTCGTCCGCTGCATCCAAAGGTTCAATCATCCCGAAGTCTTTCGTGAAAGAATCATCATCGTCAGAATTATCCGACGAGTCGTCCAACCCAAAATTATCAAGCAACAAACTACTGCTATAGTAATCGTTACTCTGCGGTTGGCTAGCCTGCTCCGGTTTCGAAGGTTTTTCCGCAATTAACGGTTTTCCCAAGTACTGTCGTAAATTTGAGTCAGACTGTTCGCATTGCTGTTTAAAAGTATACGCTCGATTTACTTGGTGAATGCATTGCATACATATTAATGCTGGAAGTCCATCTCCATTTTCAATCTATCAAATAAGAATTTTTGGTAATTTTTTTTTAATAGTAAATACTAAAATATCACAGTTTCATCATTTCTTTTTTTATTCAACCATATATTTATACGAAGTTCCTACGTAAATAAACAAATTGTAACCTGTAAGTTTGAGAAACCCATAATCATTTCGGCCAGTTGAATGGTTTGACCAATTGATTCGTCAGTTAGAAAGACGGACCGCATTTCCTCCTTTTCCGTGAGGCAGGTCCGACATATTTTGCTTATATCGAATTGATTTGGATCGTTTTTCACCTCCATACCAGCGGCGAACTAAAAATGTAAACACTACAAAGCCGAACAAGCGGACAAAATTCACAAAGCAAATGGCGCTGATGGTTCCACTGGTCGATTGTTAGCGGTCCAGTTACGCAGCTAAGTAACGCATTTGCCTTCAACCTTAAATAAATGTTCCATACGGGTTACAATCGCCCATTACTTATTTGACCCTCTACACGCCGCATAACATAACCCAACTTTATAATTGTTTTACGATGTATCTTTCTTTGAGAAATTGTTGATATAAAACTACCTCAATACGACCATTTAATTCATCATAACCCTAATTTTTCTTTTAATATGTAAATAACTCTTTAAATAAAATGGTACAAAACCGGTAATAAAGGTATCTAGTTATATGTTGAACACCTTAGTGTCGAAAGACGCTCATAGATGTCACTGTACACAACGTAAACAGGAGCGAAATAAATAAATACATACAACAAATCGTTTGAAATGATTTTATAAATACGGCTTGTGATAAATAATGCGGTTAAAAATACTCCTGTACAGTGGAGAGTTGTGCTTCTCGTTATCAGTGTAATTTATTTTGAAATGTGTCCGAGATAAAATTGTTTAGTAATGATATTGTAATGTGTGCGCTATCGGCCGCATTTCTCAGTCTAGATAGGAAAGGTTATCGGCACTGCGAAGAGGATATTACTGATTAGAGGGTGCCCATAACCTAGGTTAAAATTGGACGTCTGCGATCGGCTGCAGACGGCCACGATTACTAAAGTTTTAAATTTTGTTTACGACCGTTTTATGATCATTGTATCTATTTGCGTTGCCGCGCAATTTGATGCTCTGTCGGTAATATCGCGTGTTGTAGTACCGACGTTATCATGTACTTCTCAGGCTAAAGAAATTAATTTAATATTCAAATAGAATATGTATACTAGCTCTGTGTATAAGTCAAAATTTTCGATTTTAGTTATTGGGCATTCTAGAAATATGTGGTTAAGGCTTCCCACCTGTCCACATTCGCAATATGGACATTTTAGGATACATTTTAGGTTATCTGCTATCTGTTACTGTTGTTACGAATGTCCGACAGGGGGCGTTTCGGGTTTGACGTTACTGTGGTAATAGCAGCAAAACACGGGTCGACAAAAATCGATTTTTTGGATCGAAAATTGTTTTTAAGGCCGTTTTTTTGCTCAAAACTCTTTGCGAAGGGTATTTAGAGGGATCTTATCGTAAGACATGAGAGCGAGCGGCTTTTATAAGGTCGGCAGGAACGGATAAAAAATGTAAATTTTTGACGTTCATCGATCCGCTTGTCGGAATTTCTAGACGTCACGTGACATTTTCTCGAGGTTCGCCTTCACCCGAAGAGGTGCAAAATCGTGATTTTTTTTCAAAATTGACGCATTTAATTTACAATATACCGCGCAGTCCACGCGGAATTGTATCCTTTTTTCAATTCGGGCGTCAAAAGTAATATCGAAAAGCCCAATTTTGCAACTACTCGATCGCAAATGTCGGCGAAAATGGGCGATTCCGCTGAACGCGCCCTACACTTGAAAGTTCGTAATTAGTATAGGTAGAAGATAGACAAACAGCGTTGCCAGGTTCTCCCGCTTTACGTTTTACCCTAGATTCTTAGAAAAAAAAAATCTCTAGATTTCCCTAGTCGAAAAAGGATGCAACACTTTTAAAAACCTATCAAACATGGTATTGGGTTTCCTTCACATACATACATACATACATATATATACATCATGAAATGTGCGCAAATGTGTGTCTAAATATAAAATAATTTAAATTGCAGAACGATAGATAAGGTAACACTTAGCGACTTTTTAGTGTCGTGTAAATATTTTCAATTATACGATAAAAATCAAAATGGCCGTAATTAATTAATTCCAAGGTGAGAATGCGGCGTGGCGGGGAAGGACCGGACACAGGAGCCCCACTGTCGATTTTAATGCGTTAATCACTCTGGCCGAAGAGAGAAGCGTCACTTATCGACAGGTATCGTGGAAAAACAAAGTAAAAAATCTTGTCGCAGGCGGTGGCGACGACTCGGTGCATTAAGATAAACCGCGCTATCTGGCGTCGATATTGTGGGCGCATTCGGCCGAAGGTTATTGCGCGAGCGGAACAAAAGAGACGAGAAAACAATACGTTCCTCACAACTCGGACAACCGCGAATGCTAATGCGTAAGCGGTATTATCTGAACATAAATCGTATGCGTACTACCTTTTGCTTGTAATGGATCTAACAAACATTCGGGTTAGACAGGAATCTGGATACTTTTTACAAGGATTTCCCAATCGCTGTCTTCTAATTTGTGTAATCATCTGTGACGTCATTGAGCACATTTTTCAAATTGTCGGAGTATTGACATTTCAGCGGAAATGCTCGTTTTGGGGTACCCTGAATCCATTGCGATGATTTCTGGAAAATGTATGTATGTATGTCTGTGAACACGATAACGTCCAAACGGTACAACGGATCGGGCTGAAATTTGGCATACATATTAAGAATTACTGGGATTGTTTTTGGTGATAATCTGACAACCGGAAGTGGCAAATGTGTGTTGCAAATTGGCAGGTTTTGACAAACGTCAGTTACCACTGACATGACATGACATTATCTCTATCTCTACCTATACTAATTACGAACTTTCAAGTGTAGGGGGCGTTCAGCGGAATCGCCCATTTTGGCCGACATTTGCGATCGAGTAGCTGCAAAATTGAGCTTTTCGATATTACTTTTGACGCTCGAATTGAAAAAAGGACACAATTCCGCGTGGACTGCGCGATATTTTGTAAATTAAATGCGTCAATTTTGAAAAAAAAAATCACGTTTTTGCACCTCTTCGGGTGAAGGCGAACCTCGAGAAAATGTCACGTGACGTCTAGAAATTCCGACAAGCGGATCGATGAACGTCAAAAATTTACATTTTTTATCCGTTCCTGCCGACCTTATAAAAGCCGCTCGCTCTCATGTCTTACGATAAGATCCCTCTAAATACCCTTCGCAAAGAGTTTTGAGCAAAAAAACGGCCTTAAAAACAATTTTCGATCCAAAAAATCGATTTTTGTCGACCCGTGTTTTGCTGCTATTACCACAGTAACGTCAAACCCGAAACGCCCCCTGCCGGACATTCGTAACAACAGTAACAGATAGCAGATAACCTAAAATGTATCCTAAAATGTCCATATTGCGAATGTGGACAGGTGGGAAGCCTTAACCACATATTTCTAGAATGCCCAATAACTAAAATCGAAAATTTTGACTTATACACAGAGCTAGTATGTTATACTATGACTGACGTTAGGTTAGGGTCCAGAGTGGCTGTGCCTTCACTATACTCAATAATTGCAAAAGTGTTTAGAGTTTTAGACACTTCAATGTACCAATGATGTACATAGTTGGAAAGTTGGGTGGAGACCACCTCGGATTTGTTCAATTTAACAAAATTAATTTTCAACAGAGACAATTTATTAATTTTGACACAAAATAATAAACATTAGATAAATAATCCTAAATTCAATACCAAAACAACTTAAAAGTATGAAGAAACCTTTAATTTCGAGAAAATAAAAACCTCAGCCGGCCATCAATACATTTTAAGACGTCAATTAGATTCGTAATTGCCCCAAAGAGCCGCCGTAAATCAGGCGCGCGGTAGCCGGGCGGTCGACCCGAAGAAAACATTGTTGTAGGGCGATAAAGAATATTTGAATAGTCCAACGCCAACATCAGTTAACAAGTTGGTCGGAATGAATGGGCGCGCGCGCGAGACTTTTCCTCCTCTACAAAGCGAAGCGCGCGATCCGACGAGCAGCGCTCCTCGCAGTCGTTGTTCACAGCACGTTGGGATATCGTCGATCCGTCTCTCGGCAAACACGTGCTCTCAGCGCCAGCAACTGTCAAACATCGCAAACAACGCGGCATGTCAGACGACCGGTTCGTCACACGCCACAATTGCCGTGGATTCTTTTAAAAGAACGTTTCTTTATCAACTGTATACGAATTTTCTGTTTGTTTTGTGTTTATTTTTTGTTGTGTTTCGTTGTCAGTGATTCTTGTGTTGTGTTTTTTGTTCGTTCGGCCGTGTCTGTTTGTTTTCGTTTCTGTTTTTTGTTTTGTTTTGTTTGGATGCCATGTGACAAACTGTCAAAGCGACAAGCGGCAGTTGTTCAACGACAACAACACTTGGAAACGTCAACATGTCACGTCGGAAGCAATCGAACCCAAAACCGCTCAAAAGTAGGTGGCTTATTTCACATTGTTATCGTTTTTTTTTCGTGTTTTATGTCCGCTGATGGTTGTTGGGGTTATGTAAATTGTATCTGTCAAACGTATTTTGAACGTTTGTGGGGTTATGTAAAGTGTATCTGTCAAACATATTTTGAAATAATCGCGTGTTCGTGAGATTCAAAGAATTAGGTTACTCATAATTCTCGCAATGTAATTGCCAATTGTAATTTAACACGGATATCGGACGTGATAAGTTTATCGCACATCTAATCGTTATTCTAATTTTATCCTAACCTCTAATAAAGTAAAAATCTAACTATCAACGATTTTTTTTACTGCGCCTTACATTCCGTATCGTTCAATTTCACAACTGTATCTGCAATGATTCCGTTTTATCTCGGTTTTATAAAGTCTGATAATATTTGCCTGATTATTTATTTTTATTTTATAGTACATGACAACCGAATAGATTTTTTTCCGCATTATCGCAATGTTATAGCATATAGTTAACTTTATTGACGAAATCATGTTTTGTATAAATTATTCCAATTGACAAACATGTCATTTCGATAAAAAAATACGCATAAACAACATAAAATCAAAACAAAACATAGCAGAATATTTCCATGTTATGTTCAAGGGTTGGTAGTGAGAGAGACCTTTTATACCCTTCATGCTAATTAAAATGAATTCATTAGGCTAATAAACGGGAACATAAACGCCAACTGACTGCACATAATTTAGTACAATGCGTCAATTAATTATATTAATTAATTTAGTACACGTAACGGCCGCTGTGCGCGCTTAGTTTTATCGTGTGGCCGGATCGCTTTGGTTTATTTTTAATTCTGTCGACACATATACATATATTTGTATAATCTTCTGTCCACAAAATTTCGTGTTCATTCGTTATCTGATGTTTGAAATGCGTGATTGCTGTATCTGATAAGCAAATTAGAAGTTTTTGTTTGGCAATGTCAAATCTTGATTATGTACTTGTATGACGTTTTATGCGTTCTTTTCTGAAAGAAGATAAAAAAATAATAAAATAAACTAATTGTCATTAATTTTCTGTCAAATATAAAATGCAAATCGATGTATAGTAATTATAACCTCAATGTGTTGTTTACGTTATTTTTAGTTGTCAAGAAAAGTTTCAGTAACAAAAACATCAACAAAACTGGTGAATTCTAACCTTTAAAACTTTAACTGTCAAATTTCAGAGTTGCCAACCTACAGTGTATTGTTATTGAACGTATTTAACCGGTTGACCGGTTACACTAGTCAACAGTCAAAATGTACATTGGATGCGACTATTTTTTTTATATATACTAAGGCCCTCTAAACTCAAAAATCGCATAAAAAAATTTTTAATGGATACGTTTTCGAGTTACAATTTTTTTGTTTTTTTGCGGAGGTAGTAAGACTATTTGGAGCATATCTCGAGTTAGGAACGTCCAATCTGGTCGCTCGGCACATAAAATTGAAGCTAATTGTATCACCAACAATTGTCACTCATATAGTTTTTCAATCGCTTCAGTAGTTTTAGCGCAATAGGCCACGATATAAATTTGGTCAAAATGAAAATGGAACATTTACTCTATCACCTGTGAAAAGTAGAAATCGCGGAAATATAGTTAGTTTAATATTTTTTGCGTAGAGTTTGAACTTTTACGAAGAGAACAAGGTATTTACGATTAAAATCTATGCAAAAATAGCGAAGTTATGGTCATTTAAGATTGATAGGTACCAAACTACCAGAATTCTACTTTTTCTCTGTTTACAAGTTTAATTCATTGTGCTTTGTTTTAATGTGATGTTTTCAATATAAAGGAGATTAGAAGTGAGTTTGATTGCTGCTTCGCCTTATATTCTTGTCGAAATCTGTTTTTCTTATAAGGAACCAGATATAGTTGCCCATCATTTTTTCAATCCAAAATCCCTGGTAGCGCCGCTCAATAGTCTTCATTTCCTAGTGAAACCTCTCACCATCCTCGTCACTGACGTCACCAAGATTCTCAGGATGAAATCTTCTCAACTGCTAGCTCCAGGTGTATACCGTATCCCATGTGCTTGTGGCAGTGTCTACATTGATGAGATAAAGCGCTCTGTCAGCGTTGGGGTTTCAGAACATGAACATTGTACAAGGCTGCACCAGATCACCAGTTCAGCGCTTGCTGAGCACAGACACAACAATTCTTCTCGATCAAACAAAAATCATCTCCCGGGAATCACGTTATTATCCTCGTAGAATCCGTGAAGCGATTGAAATCTTTAAAGATCCTTCAAATCTCAATCGAGATGACGGTTGGCATTTGCATCATAGCTGGAAACCACTTTTACGACCACCACAGCCAATCACAGCTACCCCAAACCGCCCTCCCAACCAATAGTTGTTTGACTACCTGCGCAGGCACCTGCGCCAGGTACATATAACGTCGATCGAAACACGTACTGACATATCTGAATATCATTTTTTTGGTGAGATATGCCACTACGTGTTTTGAGCGACGATAAATACCCTCACCCTTCCACACACGTTCATTCTCTCCGTCCTGAAGATGCCTCTTGCAACAGAGTGCGAAACGTTGACTAAAAGATGCGCATCTTGGTGCGAATCACGTGACGTACTCGTCTTCCGAATGGATCCGACCTCTACCATGCATTTAAACTGCTATAAATGACGAAAAATACAAAATAGAGAAAAGGCCGAATTTTGGTAGTTTCGTACCCATCAGTCATAATTGATCATAACTTCGGTATTTTTTCATAGATTTTCATCGTAAATACCTTGTTCTCTTCGTAAAAGGGCAAACTCTACGTAAAAAATAAGAAACTGAGCATATTTTTACTATTTCTACCTTTCCCTGGCGGTTAAATGAATGTTCGATTTTCATTTATACTAAAAAAATTTCAAATTATGGTCAATTGCACTGAAACCACTGAAGCGATTGTAAAATAATATTAATAACATTTATTGGTGATTCAATTGGCTTTAATTTGATGTACCGAACGACAAGATTTGATGTTCCGAACTCGAGATATGCTCCAAATAGTCGAACTACCTCCAAAAATTAACAAAAAAAAAAGAAAAATTCATAACTCGAAAACGTATCCATTCAAAAAATTTTTAATGCGATTTTTGAGTTTAGCGAGCCATGGTGTCATCTAATGTACATTTTTTTTTATTATTTTGTTGACTAGTGTTATCGGTAATGCCTAGTAAGGCTTGTCAAAAGTCAAAAGAACGTAATACAATAGCGAAGATAATAGAAAATAGGGGTGACTGTTGC
This sequence comes from Aphodius granarius, assembly GCA_963971325.1. NCBI lineage: Eukaryota > Metazoa > Arthropoda > Insecta > Coleoptera > Scarabaeidae > Aphodius > Aphodius granarius. Next base: position 4,086,160 of record OZ020225.1, read on the forward strand.
AAGCACGTGTCTCTTCCTGTAGTTAAGTGGCATTTAATGTCGATCTTATGGTGGCTTCCCTCAAACCTTTTGTATAATTTCCTGTAGCTTTAATGTTAAGTGCTATTCTGCACTTCCTATTTGATGGTATCTTGATATAACCTCTACACACAGTAAAAAGCGAAAAAACAGTTGGACACCGGTGGTTGTTTTTCAATTTTATGCAGAGTTGATGACATTATACAGAGATGACGTCATTATACAGATAAAACGGTACTTTCTGAACGATTACCGAGTAATTTCAGAATGTGGTCAATACGTAAAATTGCCTAATCGATGCTTGGACGACGATAAATATCCGACATATTTTCTTAGTAAATTTCGTATAAATTCGAGATAAGACAACGGCAAAAGGTTTTATTCATCTCGAGAGTCATACATATGCATCGTGCAGAATTGCGTAAACAGACAATTAGTTTAATTACCATTTCTGTTCGTTAAACAAATTGATAGGGATCTTAACCGTGCCGGTGATGGTTAAAATACACCACGAATAAAATGTTGCTACTTGAAATTTATTAATATGTTGGTTGCTTGGATATCGCGTGATCAAAACTTGCCTTTTGATTGCATAAATTGGTTCTAGATTGTTGGTCCTTGGCTGTCTGTTCAATATACAGTAAATCAAAGACAAATATACCTACTTAGCATAAATAAGTTCGCCGAAAACTACTAAACACTTTTGAAAGAACAAAATCCGGTGTGGCACGCCGGACTTAACTTTCCAACTAAATGGATGACACAAGTGTCTAAACACTTCTACTATTATTCAATTTCGTGAAGCCACATCCACTCTGGACTCCAACCTAATAAATTAGTCATTTGTTAGTTTTTCTTGGAAAGTTTTCCGGGAGTTTTTAAAATTGGTGATTTTATAGATTTCAGAATTTCTACTTTGCCAACTCGTACCTATCTTTGCCGCTTGCGCCGCCATATTGAAAAAATCTGATGTGGCCAGGCACACGACTTTATCATACGATACAGCCGTGTTCAGGGGGGCAATTTGGAAGTTCAAGGGGCATCCACTTACTATGATTTAATTTTTTTTTCCAAAAAATGGAATGGACATAAATTATACAAAATTTTGTCTACTATAGTTTATTATTTAACTATTTTGACGAAATTACAGAAATGGCGGCTAATTTGCAAAATCGTTGAAAAATGATAAGAGTAAACGTCGAGTTCCTTTGGGCCCTTTTGGACAAAACTTCTTTCAGCTCTAAGTTTAGTCACGAAACTTCTAAATATGAAGTTTCGTCTCGATACCTTCAGTAGTTTCTCCGGAATCGTCGCCACAAAAAACGGGTACACATACACACAGACATTTTTTTGTACCTTGGTGAAACATGTTCAGATGACCCAAAACGACATATTTCCGCTAAAATCTCAATTTTTTTTTTCGACTCGATTACAATACTTTGTCTCTCTACGTATGATAAAGTAAAAATAGCGCCTAAAGACAGTTTCTTGGCGTTATTTCCATTCCGACTTTCCGAAATGTTCATTTCATTTGAAAATATTATGTTATTAAATTTTTTTTATTTTTATTTTTTTCTCTCTGTGTAGTTATTCTAAAACTTCTAAAATTGTTATTAAAAGTTTGATTCATGTTGAAGTTTTGTTTGTTTTATGGTACAAGCGACAGGAAGGGATAGGTCAGCATTCCTATGATAAATGTGCTTAGAGGTTACCAGTAAAGAGCTGTACAACTGAAGAGGACGAATGAGTTATATAGATAACTCAATTTAGATGCGGTGTCCAAGATGGTAAAAGTTCTGCGCAACGAGATATCCCATAAATTTCTACTTACATATGGCACTAGAGGGAACGACTCGGACATTGATATATTTCAAGACAAGATTAAGGAGGGAAATTATTCACCAACCATCCGGATAAATTTTACACATAGATTTTCTCACGTTGACTAAATATCTACCTATACTAATTACGAACTTTCAAGTGTAGGGCGCGTTCAGCGGAATCGCCCATTTACGCCGAAATTTGCGATCGAGTAGCTGCAAAATTGGGCTTTTCGATATTACTTTTGACGCTCGAATTGAAAAAGGGACACAATTTCGCGTGGACTGCGCGATATTTTGTAAATTAAATGCGTCAATTTTGAAAAAAAAATCACGTTTTTGCACCTCTTCGGGTGAAGGCGAACCTCGAGAAACTGTCACGTGACGTCTAGAAATTCCGACAAGCGGATCGATGAACGTCAAAAATTTACATTTTTTATCCGTTCCTGCCGACCTTATAAAAGCCGCTCCCTCTCATGTCTTACGATAAGATCCCTCTAAATACCCTTCGCAAAGAGTTTTGAGCAAAAAAACGGCCTTAAAAACAATTTTCGATACAAAAAATCGATTTTTGTCGACCCGTGTTTTGCTGCTATTACCACAGTAACGTCAAACCCGAAACGCCCCCTGCCGGACATTCGTAACAACAGTAACAGATAGCAGATAACCTAAAATGTATCCTAAAATGTCCATATTGCGAATGTGGACAGGTGGGAAGCCTTAACCACATATTTCTAGAATGTCCAATAACTAAAATCGAAAATTTTGACATATACACAGAGCTAGTAGATAATACTATTTTGGTGTCCCATGGGTTTGGGTTTTCGTCTAAAAATCGTAGACAAAATCACATTTATCCTACCTACTACTTAATTAGAAAATACATGACAGCAACATTGCTAAGGTTAATGACCAATGGTCCAATGAGTGAGCGTCTTGCCATTATGTTGGCCAAAGGAAAAATGACAAACTGTTGCGAAAACGGTGAAAAATATGCAGATGCCTATCAGCGCGGATCACGCCGCGTTAAAATACAGAATCGCTGAACTTTCACTTCATTGTCTAAGAGTGCGAGGCCAAAGGGTATTAGCAGATTTTGGATTACGCATTGTATTAGCTGGCCGTATATGGGCGTCTATAGCGATACCGATTTCTAGATTTTGAACCATTATACCATGTGTTTCGTAGTGTTAGAGACGACAGCATACATTATTCAACAGTATTCACGTAATAGTCCAGTCATTTGGTGATCAAAAATGATGCTAGAGTAGTTTCAAACTAAGAAGAGCACAGTTGTATATGCAACCAATCATACCCAGTGTATGGTTTATAAATTGCCTGTGTATATTTGGTTGCATATACAACTGTGCTCTTCTTAGTTTGAAACATCTATACCTGCAAAGTTTTCCGGGCGTTTTGAAAATTGGTGAGTTTATAGATTTCGATGTGCTCTTTTCGAACACTATGCTGTTAGCAGCCAGTAGCAAATAACACGCTAGTAAAACAGCTTAGTGTGACTGATTTTACATTTCTTTTCTCTCTATGTAATAACAATTATAAATTATTTGAGCTTGTGCATATGCGCATACCGATCATATTTTTCCTGATGCCATACTTCTATACAAATATCCCCGTGAATTTTACATGTTTTCCTTTGTGTAATTATCTTAGTTAACTTGGTGTGGAGGCATAATTGATGGTTCCGATTCGGTTACGGTTTGTTCTGAATATGAATTATTGCGGTTTTATAAGCTAGAAGCATCGGCCTGCAAAATTATTTCGCATAGAACATGACGTTCCCGAAGCTGACTTAAAAAACGCGAGAGAATTAAGCAGAAGCATGTATAGACCAATTAAATCACTCCTCGTTAATCAATTTAATAGTAATTGCGTGTATACCGGGCGATTAAGTGAATTTAATCGAGATCGTGTTGGGTTCTTTTATGTTGAGTTTTTTTGTAGCAATAATAACGTTGTAGAAATTAGTATATTGTTTAGGTCAGCGTTTCCCAACCTTTTTCGCGGACCACTAAAAAAACTTTTCTTTCCGCCCTTGAAAAACGTTGGGAACTTGACTTAGATGAGTTTGGTCACTCGTAGGTGTTAAAATTGTCGAAGAAGTTGATTGGTGTTTGTCCAAAATATTGCTTCAGCCTCTTGAGGAAATTTCTTCTGGTGTGCAACCGTTTGGACATTCATTGGTGCAGTATTTGCTTTAAAAAATTGAGTTTGCCCGATCAGTTTGATTGGTGTTTGTCCAAAAGCTTCCTTCGGCCTCTTGAGGAACTGTTTTATGACTTAGATGAGTTTAGACACTCGTAGGTGTTAAATTTGTCGAAGAAGTTGATTGCTGTTTGTCCAACAGGTTGCTTCAGCCTCTTGAGGAAATTTCTTCCGGTGTACAACGCTTTGGACATTCATTGGTGCAGTATTGGCTTTAAAAAATTGAGTTTGCCCGATCAGTTTGATTGGTGTTTGTCCAGAAGCTTCCTTCAGCTTCTTGAGGAACTGTTTTATGACTTAGATGAGTTTGGACACTCGTAGGTGTTAAATTTGTCGAAGAAGTTGATTGCTGTTTGTCCAACAGGTTGCTTCAGCCTCTTGAGGAAATTTCTTCCGGTGTACAACCCTTTGGACATTCATTGGTGCAGTATTTGCTTTAAAAAATTGAGTTTGCCCGATAAGTTTGATTGGTGTTTGTCCAAAAGCTTCCTTCAGCCTCTTGAGGAACTGTTTTATGACTTAGATGAGTTTGGACACTCGTAGGTGTTAAATTTGTCGAAGAAGTTGATTGCTGTTTGTCCAACAGGTTGCTTCACCCTCTTGAGGAAATTTCTTCTGGTGTACAACCCTTTTGACATTCATTGGTGCAGTATTTGCTTTAAAAAATTGAGTTTGCCCGATAAGTTTGATTGGTGTTTGTCCAAAAGATTCCTTCAGCCTCTTGAGGAACTGTTTTATGACTTAGATGAGTTTGGACACTCGTAGGTGTTAAATTTGTCGAAGAAGTTGATTGCTGTTTGTCCAACAGGTTGCTTCAGCCTCTTGAGGAAATTTCTTCCGGTGTACAACCCTTTGGACATTCATTGATGCAGTATTTGCTTTAAAAAATTGAGTTTGCCCGATCAGTTTGATTGGTGTTTGTCCAAAAGCTTCCTTCAGCTTCTTGAGGAACTGTTTTATGACTTAGATGAGTTTGGACACTCGTAGGTGTTAAATTTGTCGAAGAAGTTGATTGCTGTTTGTCCAACAGGTTGCTTCAGCCTCTTGAGGAAATTTCTTCCAGTGTATAACCCTTTGGACATTCATTGCTGCAGTATTTGCTTTAAAAAATTAAGTTTGCCCGATAAGTTTGATTGGTGTTTGTCCAAAAGCTTCCTTCAGCCTCTTGAGGAATTTTTAATGACGTAGATGAGTTTGGACACTCGTAGGTGCTAAATTTGCCGAGGAAGTTGATTGATGTTTGTCCAAAATGTTGTTTCAGCCTTTTGAGGAAATTTCTTCCGGTGTATAACCCTTTGGACATTCACTGGTGCAGTATTTGCTTTAAAAAATTAAGTTTGCCCGATAAGTTTGATTGGTGTTTGTCCAAAAGCTTCCTTCAGCCTCTTGAGGAATTTTTAATGACTTAGATGAGTTTGGACACTCGTAGGTGCTAAATTTGCCGAGGAAGTTGATTGGTGTTTGTCCAAAATGTTGCTTCAACCTCTTGAGGAAATTTCTTTTGGTGTACAACCCTTTGGACATTCATTGGTGCAATATTTCATTCAAAAAGTTGAGTTTGCCTGATAAGTTTGATTGGTGTTTGTCCAAAAGCTTCCTTCAGCGTCTTGAGGAATTTTTTAATGACCTAGGTGATTTTGGACATTCGTAGGTGCTAAATTTGTCCAAGTAGTTGGTGTAGTAGTCCCAGGAACCACAGGTTGGGAAACACAGGTTTAGGTAGTAGGAGAACTAGCTACTAGGTGTGATCTCTTAACATCATATTCTGACTCATACCGTGTATACAAACACAGGAGTACTCGAAATATTTATTTACTTAGCCGATACACACGGTATGTCATTTCGTATACATACATACAATAGCTTTGTGCGGTACAAAAACATATAACTGAAGCTTATCACGAGGCGTATCTTTATCACGGTATGACAAGTCAAAAACACCATAAACATATCTCTCCCCGTCTCTCTAAAATAAACAACATTAAAATCGGCCAGATAAGAGTTGTTTCACTTAACGATTTAACGATTACTTCTTAACATGCTAAAGGAAATATTTTAAAAGCGATACGGCCGTGCCGATAAGGGCTTTTAAAAACTTATCTCTTATGGCTTGCCTCACTCATACAGACATATACATATATATATATACGTGCATGTGTGTTCCACATAACTGAAACTCTATATTATAACCAAAGTGAATATAATTATTTGAATTTTTCTGTATATCGCATGTCGTTTACAAAGAGTCTTTGTTTTTCCTGTTTTATATAAGTCTATATTTCAAACATTATTACACCATATAATAATATATTACTAATTTCTTCCAATTTAAAGATTTGTCACGTTGAAAGTACCTATTATTTAAAACTTGTTAGACTATTTAGCAATACTTCAACTTGTAATGCATTCCAATTCTAACATTGACAGAACAATGGATAGATATAACTAGACCATATAGAATTCGTGTTAAACTTGTATGGTGTTAACCAATCTGATATTAAAGCCATTTATCACTTATCGCAATGAGCTGTCGCAAGAACTCCTACAGTCGCACGTGGTCCTTCAAGAAAGGTCCTGGCTTCATGGACTATATCCATGGACTATGTCCAACAGCTCCTATAACTTATTTTGACGTCATTTATATTTTTTTTATTATATCGTGTACAGATATTCCGTGCGGAACGGAAGAGGTAAAAGCAGCTCACTGCTGCTATTTTAGATTTAGAATTGGAGATCTGGAAAAGCCATGGACAGCTACTATATGCTGTATTTCCTGTTAGATCAGACTTTTAAAGTGGATGAAAGGGAAGCAAAAGAAAATGCCGTTTGCGGATCCCATGTTGTGGCGAGAGTCTTCCAATCATGTAGATGATTGTTATTTTTGCACGATAAGCGTCTCCGGATATTCGAAGACGGATAAGCATAAAATAAAACATCCAAATTTGCCATCAGCAGCGCGATCTATCCCCCATGTAGAGAACCATCCTCTCCCAAGTGCGCCATCCACTTCATCATCTTTGATTTTTGACACAGAAGAAATTTCTCCTGTTTGAAGAAACTTGCCTGATTTGACTAAAATCTAAAATCACTCTGTCAAATCAGGTAAGTAGTGAAGATTCACCATTTGAAGTTTTATGAACACCTCACCTTATAAACCAGTGCGAACTGAATGTTTTGGTTAAAGACTTAGGTTTATCAAAAGAAAAAGCCATTCTCTCCATCCTCTCCCAAGTGCGCCATCCACTTCATCATCTTCGATTTTTGACAAAGAAGAAATTTAGCCTGTTTGAAGAAACTTGCCTGATTTGCCAGAGTCTCTTTGGTTAAAGACTTAGGTTTGGAATCTTTTCGCAAGAGGTGACAGTGTCTTCATTTACAAAGCGTAACGAGCCTTTTAAAGCATATTTTAAAATTAAAGGATCTTTACGTGTATGTCACGATGTTGAGGGTCTTATGAACGAGTTTAATATTCCCCACGATCCTTCTGAATGGTGGCTTTTTATCGATTGATTAAAATACAGCTTGAAAGCAGAATTATGCATATTCTTTGAATTTCTAGTTATGTAAGGCAAATATAATCTGGAACAAATAATTTTTTTGATTGTATCAGAAAGTTGAAAATTTGTTTCCTTGTGTCATTAATGGCTGAAAAGAATCTGTAATCTTTTCCGTGATTTTTCATGGTATCAGTTTTTACGCAACTGGCATATTGTTCTATCTGGCTTTATCTACATCCGGAAGTGATACTACGAACAAATTTTATCCAGTGGCCTTGTGCGCAGCGACAAAGAATGACATCGATGCAAATTCTTGACAACTATACCACACATTATCGCATATCCAATAGATTAGTTCCTATATAGACGTACAGAAAGCATGCAAACGCATCGAATTTCATTGATTTTTGTTACAATCTCTTTTCTTTCTTGATAATTCGTAACTACTATAATATATAATATAATTATATAAAATTATTATTTTCTCTTTTCCTGTAGTATACACTGTAAAATGTCTTTGTATTATACATTTTCTCTCGAACTGTACACACACATCTTTATAATCAAAACTCCAGCATGCGCGTTTGCGATAGCGTCACGGATTGCCAGTATAAATATACTTTAACGGCTAGGGAAACCCCGTAGATCAAGATAGGGGGCGTTCCGCTCGTTCCGTATGAATTTCTGATATCGGAAATCGAGATATCGCTGCCGAACCCCATATACCGCATTCGGTATTATCGGAAATCAAAAACGTTCCGTCTCAGTCTGGATGGCCGTGCAGGACATGCAGACCTGATATTTTTCCGAATCGGGGAAACTCGTCCTTGTCACCGATCACCCTCCTGTCCGCTTTTATCGGACATCGACACCGACTAGGATTTCCAATGAAGAGTGCATATAATCATATCTGTTAAGTTGAGTGACAGCTTTCAAACAGCTGGTACTGTATAGTACGTATATATAGCTTTCCACTTGCTTGTAATCTGATCCTTACAGCGTTGTAGTATAGTATATTTTCTGTCAATAACAATAAAGTAACTTGTCGGCTTAACAAATTATATAAATTCAAAGAATATGCAAAAGTATTGCTTTCGAGCTGTATTTTGATTAATCGATAAAAAGACACAATTCAAAAAGATTGTGGGGAATATCAAACTCGTTCATAAGACCCTCAACATCGTGACATACACGTAAAGATCCTTCCATTTTAAAATATGCTTTAAAAGGCTCGTTACGCTTTGTAAATGAGGACACTGTCACACCTAGTGTGAAAAGATTCCATTCCTGTAGCCCAGAACCCAATAACTCGGATTTTTCATTTGATAAACTTGTCTTTAACCAAAGAGACTCTGGCATATCAGGCAAGTTTCTTCAAACAGGCTAAATTTCTTCTGTGTCAAAAATCGAAGATGATGAAGTGGATGGTGCACTTGGGAGAGGATGGAGAGAATGGCTTTTTCTTTTGATAAACCTAAGTCTTTAACCAAAACATTCAGTTCGCACTGGTTTATAAGGTGAGGTGTTCATAAAACTTCAAATGGTGAATCTTCACTACTTACCTGATTTGACAGAGTGATTTTAGATTTTAGTCAAATCAGGCAAGTTTCTTCAAACAGGCGAAATTTCTTCTGTGTCAAAAATCGAAGATGATGAAGTGGATGGCGCACTTGGGAGAGGATGGTTCTCTACATGGGGGATAGATCGCGCTGCTGATGGCAAACTTGGATGTTTTATTTTATGCTTATCCTTCTTCGAATATCCGGAGATGCTTATCGTGCAAAAATAGCAATCATCTACATGATTGGAAGACTCTCGCCACAACATGGGATCCGCAAACGGCATTCTCTTTTGCTTCCCTTTCATCCACTTTAAAAGTCCAATCTAACAGGAAATACAGCAATATTAGGTGTCCATGGCTTTTCCAGATCTCCAATTCCAAATCTAAAATAGCAGCAGTGAACTAACTGCTTTTACCTCTTCCGTTCCTTTAACATCTTCTTTGATCACTTCCCATATTTAATGCACAGAATATCTGTACACGATATAATGAAAAAAATATATAAATGACGTCAAAATAAGTTATAGGAGCTGTTGGACATAGTCCATGGATATAGTGCATGAAGCCAGGACCTTTCTTGAAGGACCACGTGCGACTGTAGGAGTTCGTAGATCTGTCACAACACTTTGATGACTTGATCTATGAAAAGTGATGTTAGGTCAACAAAAATATGTGATCCCTGTTTTGGATCTAGGACCCTTGCTCCCTTATGTTATTAGTTGTTGCTAATATATCTTCACACAAAACCGTGTTCAATCAATTATACACGTAACATTATAGTTATAAATGCACCATATTTGTACAGACACATAAACTAAACTAGAGACAAGATATCCGACGTAATATAATGTACATCATGTAGAACGAGTTCACAATGAAGCAATTACACGAATTAGGCACGGATTATTAAGGATCTACACCGCTCGCTAACCGAAACCGTGACAGAAATAAATATTTCATTGCTTGGGTACCATTTTTCATTTCGCTAATTAACTTGTTAGTTAAGCGCACAACTTTTAGTACATAATTCTCCGATTTACTATTTAAGTCCTATATAATAAATTTGATAAAGTAGGTTTCAGCAAAAGAGCATATGACTCATCCCATACATTTTGACACCTATGTGAAGTTAGCCCTCAGCCCCCCTTTTATGGGAACTTACGTGTATCGAAAAGTACTAATTACTCCACTGTCTTAAGAGATACCGCAATGAAACTAACACTGTTCGAAAGAACGTTCTTTGGCCAAACCAAAAGTGGAAACGCTCCGTCTCAAATATTGAAATTAGTATATGTAATTAATGAATACCTTCCGAGATGTCACGAGAATTTCGTAAACATCGGGATGTTTGAGAGCCTGTACCTCGCTGACCTATAGTTCAATTTTAACAAAATAAACGTCATTCGATTCCTTATTCTTTTTACTGTTGATATCTCGAAATGCCCGGTCGCAAATTTGACGGGGATGAGGTAGTACAGGTGGGCGACCGTCGCCGTGCTACGCGATGGCCTGTGTTTGCATCCCTCTTATGGGAACTTACGTGTATCGAAAAACACTAATTACTCCACTGTCTTAAGAGATATCGCAATAGAAATAGCGCTCTTCGAAAGAACGTTCTTTGGCCAAGTTAAAAGTGAAAATGCCCAGTTCCAATATTGTAAATATGTATATGTAATTAATGAATACCTGACAATATAACCCGCAAATCTTGCAAAAATCAGAATCTTTGAGAGACTATATCTCTGTGATCCGTTGTTCAATTTTAACAAAACTGATAAGATTTGATTCCCCATTCTCTGCACTATAGAAGTTTGGAAATGCCCACTCTAATTTGAAGGGCTGAGGTAGAAGAGATGAGCGACCGTCGGCGTCGCCGTGTTTCGAGAACGCTGACGTTTTACTTTCAGCCACCCACTTATGGGAATTTACGTGTATTGAAAAACGCTAATTACGTGTTAAGAGATGCCTTAATGAAAGTAACAGTACGATTATTAAAAAGAACGTTCTTTAGTCAAATAAAAAATTGAAATGCCCTGTTTCAATTGCGTAATTAGCATTGGTAAATAATGAATTTCTTATTATCCTTATTATCAAATTTCGATATTACTCCAGAAACTGCCGATTTTTCTTCGAGTTATACATTTTTATAGTTTAGAAGCAGATCCATTTATGAAACTGTTAAAATAAAATAATGTTACAGCCAATCAAATACGTCAATTTTTGCTGACTCTTTTAAACAGTGTTACCTTCATTATAGTATCCTTACAGTGGAGTAATTAGTGTTATTCAATATACGTAAATTCCCATAAGAGGGCGACTGAAACTTCAACACATGACGACGGTCGCTCAGCTGTACCACTTCAGCCCTTCAGATTTACGACCGGGTATTTCCAAATTTCTATAATGGAGGAAATGGGGAATCGATTGGTGTTAGTTCTGTTAAAATTCAACAATGAGTCAACAAGACAGTGTTTTAAAAATCGCGATTTTTGACAAATTTGTGGGTCACCACATTAGGTATTCATTACATATACTAATTTTAAAATATACTAATTTAGATATTTTGGACAGGGCTTTCCATTTTTAACTTGACCAAGGAAAGTTCTTTTGAAGAGTGTTATTTTCATTAAGGTACCTCTTAAGGCAGTGGAGTAATTAGTATTGTTGAATACACATAAATTCACATAGTATGGGGGCGAGAAGTCATACACAAGCGCTCTCGCAACACGGCGACGGTCGCTCACCTGTACTACTTCAGGCCTTCAAATTTGCGACCGGGCATTTCCAGATATCAATAGTAGAGGCATTAGGGAATCGAATGGCGTTTATTTTGTTAAAATCGAACAAATGGTGAACGAGACACATACTCTCAAACATCCCGATTTTTACGAAATTCTCGTGACATCTCGGAAGGTATTCATTAATTACATATACTAATTTCAATATTTGAGACGGGGCATTTCCACTTTTGGTTTGGCCAAAGAACGTTCTTTCGAACAGTGTTTGTTTTATTGCGGAATCTCTTAAGACAGTGGAGTAATTAGTGTTTTTCGACACACGTAAGTTCCCATAAGAGGTGGGGCTGGAAGTCAAACACAGGTTCTCGCGCAGCACGGCGACGGTTGATCACCTGTACTACCTCAGCCCCTCAAATTTGCGACCGGGCATTTCCATTTATCAACAGTAAAAAGAATAAGGAATCGAATGGCGTTTATTTTGTTAAAATTGAACAATGGGTCAGCGAGATACAGGCTCTCAAACATCCCGATTTTTACGAAATTTTTGTGACATCTCGGAAGGTATTAATTAATTACATATACTAATTTACATATTTGAGACGGGGCATTTCCACTTTTGGTTTGGCCAAAGAATCTTCTTTCGAACAGTGTTAGTTTCATTGCGGTATCTCTTAAGACAGTGGAGTAATTAGTGTTTTTCGATACACGTAAGTTCCCATAAGAGGGGGGCTGGGGGCTAACTTCACATAGGTCGTTTTGACGTATATATTGACATCTTTAGTTAGGTTAGATCGTTTGGGTGGTAATGCTGGTTTGACAGTTGAGGTTATGTACAAATTTGAACAAAAAAAATCTAACGACTTTAATAGGGCTGGTGTTTTAGTGTAGATTGAACTTGGTGGTATAGAAGAAAATAGAGCGCTAGGTGGCGGTAGGGTAGAATATAGCAGCGCTCGGAGTGCCGGAGTATGGCGTGTCCACGTGACATGCAACAAGTTGTCCGCGAGACACGACACTGGGACACGATTCAGGTATCCACTGCCCGCTTTCAACAGCCACTTCTGCGGCAATAAAAAGACCGTTTCCACCGAAACGGACGGCGGCGATGTTCGTTTTTTGTGTGTGTGTGTGTCGGAAACTCAATCGATCGTTAATGATTTCACTTTCCTTGTGTTAACTTGTTAGTTATCCATGTTTGCCCTCCTATTAGGATAATATGATTATTAAGCCTGAAATCACTTAATTTGTCTTGTGTTTTTTTTTGTAGGTGGTAGAAGGAATTATTAGAAATACATAAGAACAATAATGATAAATATAAACCCAAATACGTGTAAAATGTAAATAAAAATAACTAATTTTAAGATGCTATAATTCTTGGCAATTGAAGTTTGAATGTTCAGCATTTCTCCAACATATTCTAACCAGTCAAACCGGTTTTGAGCGTTGTGTTCTTGAAAATGGCCAATTTGGCTCGTACAGTCAAGTGGAAGGGGTCGTATATTATCACATGATTGACGCATGTGTCCCACCTGTAGTGACCTGTCTATCTCGCCTGAAAATCGTCTTTAGTCGGTCGATTTTGGTTGCGTGTTTGATCAAAATGAGTAATTTTTCAGTCATTTATTCGGTGATGATATTTTGATAGTACATAGTGTTTCTTTGTCTGTAATTAGTCGTTCTTATTAAATTCGTTTGAGCCGAAGTAAACAACGAAAATGAACGCTAAAATTGTGTGTGATGAGTGTGATTTTAGACCCCGTTCGTTCGTCAAACTGGAGGTCAAGAATGATCACTGAATGATTTGTTTAGATGTCTCGGTAAGTTGACTGTATATGCCTGTTTCATTAGCGATGTGAAGGCAAAACTAACTGGGTTCTTTTTCTTGAACCTTGTGAACACTTTTTCTGACTACTAACTGACGCGTTTAAGTATTTAACATTTAATAAGGGCTGATAAAGCAAGACTACTCAAATGAAACGAAACACTTATCAAAACAATAACATCTATTAACAATAATAATCAACAATCCCGTTTGATAGGTTACATAGAAAAATGAATGAAGCTTTGAACATATTGACGTTTAAATTAAACCTAGGAGTTGATTTATACAGACACACTTTTAGCAGAAATATGAATAATTTAATTTACAATGAAATGCGAGACAAGTTGAAAAGACTTACCAGGAATAAACTTAAGTGCCTAAGAACGCTCCACAAAAACGTGTACTTTACATGGCGGTGGTTGAAATGAGAAGAGACAAAGATCTGTTCGTTTGCATCCCTCGACCCCAAAGGAAGCCGGAAGCATTTCTTCTTAGCCAATGACAACTCTTCAATTTTAAACTTATAACACGCGATCAAATCCTAAACCAGATGTTCAACCCTAGCAAAAACCTTTGACATTCCCGAATGTTCTTACAAATATCTCGCTTAATTTGATCATATCTTAATAAATAAATAATGGGTTTTCGACCCATTACAAGAGAGTCAAAATTTCAAGAGAAAACTCATGCGTATCGAGCGATGACAACAACAAATACTAAAATTGCTCAGATATCACGATCTAAACACTTTTTCACAGATGTCAAACCTAACTTAATTTAGGAAAAGTTCGCAGAAAACAGGTGATTAGAGATTCTGGAAGGATAACACGTTCTTCCTGTTCAATATTTATCTTGAGTAACTACTAGTTTCGACTTTTTATGGTATCACTCAATTTTTGTAAAATGCTGGTGATATTTTTAGACCGCTTCTCAAATACGCCCACATGACACTGTGTTATCACTCCCATTTTATAATTGTACAGTGTAAATTACTTATGAGATTGTATTTAGGTTGTATTTAGGCAATTAATGAAAATTCTGTTACAATTTGAACAAATATTTGTTTATTCTGAATGACTCGTAATCTTGTCAAATTGAATTCTTATAATATTTTGAATTGATTACCGCTTCAAATAAACACATTACACAAGGCAACAAAGTTCCAACTTTCTGATACAACCAAAAAACAAAAAAAAAATTGTTCTAGATTATATTTACCTTACATAATTAGAAACTGAAAGTGGATATATTGTAACAGGTACAGCGATACTTTACCAAAAAAACTGAGAAAACTGCAATAAAATCAGTTAACAAATTCTATAAACTCAAAGAATATGCAAAAGTACTGCTTTCAAGCTGTATTTTGATGAATCAATAAAAAGCCACCATTCAGAAGGATCGCGGGGAATATCAAACTCGTTCATAAGACAAGAAAAACTGACCGGAATTCATTAATTCATTTCATCCACTAATTGTTAAAAATTTGCGTTGCAATAACTATGGTAGGTAGGTGGAAGTCTCAGCTATCTTTTGATGTATATATCGATAAGATTTAATCTTGCAAAAAGTTTGCACAAAAGGATTTACATAGCGCTGTACGCCGTCGACCAATAGCCGATGGAAAAAGTGTCTGGAATTCACTAATTTATTTCACCCGCTAATTGTTAAAAATTTGCGTTGCAATAACTATGGTAGGTAGGTGGAAGTCTCAGCTATCTTTTGATGTATATATCGATAAGATTTAATCTTGCAAAAAGTTTGCACAAAAGGATTTACATAGCGCTGTTCGCCGTCGACCAATAGCCGATGGAAAAAGTGTCTGGAATTCACTAATTTATTTCACCCGCTAATTGTTAAAAATTTGCGTTGCAATAACTATGGTAGGTAGGTGGATAGTCTCAGCTATCTTTTGATGTATATATCGATAAGATTTAATCTTGCAAAAAGTTTGCACAAAAGGATTTACATAGCGCTGTACGCCGTCGACCAATAGCCGATGGAAAAAGTGTCTGGAATTCACTAATTTATTTCACCCGCTAATTGTTAAAAATTTGCGTTGCAATAACTATGGTAGGTAGGTGGAAGTCTCAGCTATCTTTTGATGTATATATCGATAAGATTTAATCTTGCAAAAAGTTTGCACAAAAGGATTTACATAGCGCTGTACGCCGTCGACCAATAGCCGATGGAAAAAGTGTCTGGAATTCACTAATTTATTTCACCCGCTAATTGTTAAAAATTTGCGTTGCAATAACTATGGTAGGTAGGTGGAAGTCTCAGCTATCTTTTGATGTATATATCGATAAGATTTAATCTTGCAAAAAGTTTGCACAAAAGGATTTACATAGCGCTGTTCGCCGTCGACCAATAGCCGATGGAAAAAGTGTCTGGAATTCACTAATTTATTTCACCCGCTAATTGTTAAAAATTTGCGTTGCAATAACTATGGTAGGTAGGTGGATAGTCTCAGCTATCTTTTGATGTATATATCGATAAGATTTAATCTTGCAAAAAGTTTGCACAAAAGGATTTACATAGCGCTGTTCGCCGTCGACCAATAGCCGATGGAAAAAGTGTCTGGAATTCACTAATTTATTTCACCCGCTAATTGTTATAATTTTGTTCTGCACTAACTATGATGGGTAAAGACAGGTCTCAGCTGTCTTTTGATGTATTTATCGATATGATTGCACAAAGCGAATACGTTTGTTAAACTTAATTTAGGCGGGACTACATATGGTACCCGGATGTTAAAAATACTCATATTTGATTAATTTATTTGAGGCACTAATCAGCAAAATTTTGGGTTGCAATAACTATGGTAGTATAACCGAAGGTTGCGCTTTCGATTGGTGTTACACTTAATAAGTATAATGAAGTATTGGCGAAGATATGCGGTTCTAAAGATATGGAAATTCATTGAAATTTTGACTTTCTTTTTAATTTTTTAGGTAGTAGTTATTAATTGATCCCGTTGCAATAACTATGGTAGACTCAGCTCGTCATGGGCTTTCCAACGGTGTATAGTTCAATGAAATCGGATGAAAAAAAATTTTGTTGCTGGCTTTTGTTGGTTTTTATTATTTATTTAACAAAATCGGTTATTCAGATCGAATAGTGGCTTGATGGTGTTATTTGATGTACCGCTCGTTTACGATAATCAAGCGGCACTTGTATCCCGTTAATTTACCCATATAATTAAATTTATAATCAGGTAACCGCGGCGTAGCGAATCGTGGTCGGTAACGCGATTCCCAATTAAAATGTAGGTGATGTTGGACTCCCCCCTGCTACTCCCCACCAAGTGATGTTGCTCCCGATCTACTACACCACTCCGTTCCTTTCCAATATTAATTTAGATAATTATCACGGTGCCCGCACTGTCTGGACTCGATTGCGCCAACGAGAGCAGAAAAAAAAGACGAAACGAAAAACAAAAGAAAACCCGAACCCCACTCCTTTCGATTCTCTCGTCTCGTTATCTCGAAATTTTAATGGTCAAAGTGGGAGGTGACCGCCTATGCCTATTCGTCCAGATTACTTATTGTGATCGAGATTAGATAGTACGGAGGCAGGGGAATACGAGCATTTTTAATTTTCTTTTATCTGCCGAACGGTTTATGGCGCATTCAATTTTTGATACCTTGTCCGCCAATGGAACGGGCACTGGATTCGCAATACAGGAAAAAATCGCAATAAACTTAATTGCTCCGCAGTTGAACGTATGTATATGTTGTAGGTACGGACGCCTATGCATTCGGACGTTCACTTCGATCAATTAATCGTAATTTGTTCGATTAAGGCATACCATATACCTACCCACAGTACAAAGTATTGTTAATTTATATCTGCGCTCCAGTATTATTTTTGAAATCATTGCTTTGAACCTTCTTCTGTATTCGAAAATCGAATTAATGAAATTTTAACAGGAAACGGTATTTTTGTACTAACGTCCTTAAACCCTTTGACTATACAATCAAGAATGAGTAAAGCCGTGTTTTCCTAGGAGCAGGTTAGCGCCTAGCGCAACACGCCGACCGTATTGGCGATATGACGGCGTGTTGCGCTAAGCGCTGACCTGCTCCTAGGAAAACACGGCTTAAGTGCGTATGTACTGTGGCGTAATATTTTTTTAAACACCCGGTATATGGTGCTATATTTTTAAGATCTTTTGACGGTATTCTTGATTTCAGACCTACATTCAACTTTCATAAAGAATAAAATTTTCTGAGAAATGGATAATAAAAGATTATATAGGTACAGAGTGAGGTTTGACACAAATTTTGAGAGGGAAAGGTATTGTGTAATGGGTCGGAAACCCATTATTTATTTATTAAGATATGATCAAATTAAGCGAGATATTTGTAAGAACATTCGGGAATGTCAAAGGTTTTTGCTAGGGTTGAACATCTGGTTTAGGATTTGACCGCGCGTTATAAGTTTAAAATTGAAGAGTTGTCATTGACTAAGAAGAAATGCTTCCGGCTTCCTTTGGGGTCGAGGGATGCAAACGAACAGAACTCGCTCTTCTCATTTCAACCACCGTCATGTAAAGTACACGTTTTTGTGGAGCGTTCTTAGGCGCTTAAGTTTATCCCTGGTAAGTCTTTTCAACTCGTCTCGCATTTCATTGTAAATTAAATTATTCATATTTCTGCTAAAAGTGTGTCTGTCTAAATCAACTCCTAGGTTTAATTTAAACGTCAATATGTTCAAAGCTTCATTCATTTTTCTATGTAACCTATCAAACGGGATTGTTGATTATTATTGTTAATAGATGTTATTGTTTTGATAAGTGTTTCGTTTCATTTGAGTAGTCTTGCTTTATCAGCCCTTATTAAATGTTAAATACTTAAACGCGTCAGTTAGTAGTCAGAAAATGTGTTCACAAGGTTCAAGAAAAAGAACCCAGTTAGTTTTGCCTTCGAATAAATTGGAAGAGATTTGATGAATTAGAATTTTGACCAGTAATTAAAGCCCTTAAACCGCGCTTGGCCAAATGCTACCATGTTAGGGAGTCGCGGTTGTTCCCGCCATTTTGACCTCCTACAATTGTATGGATGGAAAGTAGTGTTTTCTCTTAAGTTACAAATAATTTATACAGAAAATAATTATATAACAAGACACAACACCCACACACCATGTACATACACGTCGCACATATGTGTCTTTCACATAATGCCAACAATGATATAGTAGAACTGGTAGAACCAAACCAAATGGCAACGAAGACATGTACCGCTAGTTTTCTTAGCGCTAACAATAGCGCCGAGAGGTGGCGCTATCTCCACGCGTGTCAATTCACCAGCATTTGCAGACGTGCACTATTATTATTGCTATTATTGTTATTGTGCATCGTGGTAATTGTTTTGTGTCGCATTCGCTTCCGTTATCTCACCTACAGTCAGAGAAAAGGAAGATATTTGCTGATATGCCATAGGAGAGTGCACCCATTGTTTTGGAGAATGAGCCAGCTTCTGTACAATCAGAAGAATTACTAGATAATGTCCGTATTATTTAATGGTGGTTGATAATAAATAACACAGGCGAACGTTGATTTTGCTGCATGAAATTTATTAGTCAATCTTAGGTAATTCTGGTCTACTAAATATGAAAATAACAAAACATTTGTTAAATTGACTCCACTTTTTGAGATAAACGCAATCCATTCGTATTTTAAAAAATAAGGTTCATATTCAAAGTAATTTATTTTTTTTACCATTCGAAAGCATGAGGCTTATTACACAATTCTGGAATAAACAATAAAAGGATTAAAAAAAACACAAATTTAAATTTAAACACAAAGAAACCATTTTGTGTGTGTGGTTTCCTATTGTATTTTTGTTCAGGACAGTCCCTTTCTAAGGTCCAGTACTAGTCTACCAATTATATGGCAATACTATCGGCCATCATATCTTTCCTCCGTTATTTTGACATACTGCTGAAACCGTTGCTCTTGTTCTTCATTATAATCACTCAGATTGTCAGAAAATTTATCTAAATGATTATGAAAATAATCTAATTTGGTACTAATATTAGTTTTTCAAAATTTGGAAGCATTTTGTCAACGATTTGTATTGTTAATATTGTTCAGCGTGGTGATTTCCCAAAATTTTTTAGATAACTGATACAAAGCTTGTCCATGCTTCCAGTTCAACCTAAGTCATGTGATTGGTGGTCCATCAAAGATACCGGCTTCTAATTTTCCTGTATTGAGGCCAGGAAATGATTAACAAATATATTTGGAACAAACATCATTCTTATATAAAGCTTTCATAAACTGTTTAATAAGCCCACATTTAATATGTAGTGATGGAAGAATTATTTGTTCTCGACTTATAAATGGTTCATGAACGATGTTAGCTTATCTTACGTCATAATTATTATCGACGGCCAGGTTTTCATATCCCAATGTTCATTTTTTGAACGACTGTCCCACAGGCAAAGAAAACAGGGATATTTAGTGTATTCATTTTTCTGATCCAATAAAAAAGCAGCAGCAAGTTGTGCAGTAACATTTTATACTTCAAAAACTTAGTTCAAAGATTGGTTTTGATAAATAAAGACTTGCTAGCCGCACAAAAAGCAAAAATATTTTTTTATTGAGGTTTAAATTAAAATAATTTTTTGATTGCATCGTTTATCACGAAAACTGGAGTAAATTCAAACAAAATAATTATACAACGAGTACTTCATAATCATAGTCTAACAAAATTGACCATTATTATATAAAGTTTTCATAAACTGTTTAATAAGCCCAAAATTAATATGTAGTGGTGGAAGAATTATTTGTTCTCGACTTATCAACGGTTCATGAACGAGGTTAGCTTTTCCTACGGTCATATTTATTCTCGACGGCCAGTTTTTCCTATCCCAATGTTCATTTTTGGACGACTGTCCCACAGACAAAGAAAACAGGGATATTTAGTGTATCCATTTTGCTGACCCAATAAAAAAAGAGCAGCAAGTTGTAGAGTAACATGTTGAATTTTAAAAAGTTAGTTCAGTGATTAGGTTTTGATAAAAAAAAGGACTTGCTAGCCGCACGAAATGCAGCAGAAAAAAAATTTGGTGCCCTGTGTAATTATGGATCTTGTATCACTGGAATAACTACACTTAGCGACATCTTCTTTGATAATTCTTTTAACAAATTATAGACAAATTCTTCTAAACTCTGCATAACAGTAAGATGTTCAATGGACCATTGAGTTCTTCCAGAAAAAAAGAGCAGCAAAGAGCACCAACGATATAGCTGCCATATATAATCCAATCTGTACATTATTAGCTAATGTATTTAGTATTTAGCCAAGCCCATGGAAAATGGGTCTCTGGAGAAAGATAATCACGTATCTAGATAAAGTAATGCAACAACACACTGAGCCCGGTCGGCGTCTGAAAAAAGTCCGCTGAAATGTAAAAGGCAACTAGCAATAATTCATGGGTGTATGAGGTCAGCCGTGTGGCACTGTTTTGTTATGGTCATAGAATGTGGAGGAAAGATTGTAATCTGATGACGGCATATAACCCGTAGAGTGCTTAGCTTATAGCTCTGTGGTTCGGTCAGATTTCAACATCGACGTGACTTACGGGTAGAGAGAATGGGCGTGCCACCGTTATCGAAACCAAATAAATTACCACTAAAAGTACGAGAAGTGCAACGAGGGGTCCTGTCACCGATGTATAGACCGCCAGATAACCGAGCGATGATTTGACACGTCTATGGGGGAATCACACCGCTATGGGTGTTCTCTCGCGTCCCGTCCATCGATACTTTCGATTTAATTAATTGTTAAGCATCTTCCCAACAGCTGGAACGCTGTACCCGAGGTTGTACAATAAAAAGTCAACAATGGAACATGGTTTGGGTGATCCGATCAGAAATTGATCTCAGGGAAATTCACACGGCTTCGATCTGGATTGGTCGATTTGGTTAAACGTTTTTTTTTTGCGTCTTATGCTATGGTCACACTAGGCTGTTTTACTAACTTGCTACTGGCTGCTAAAGGTGTGACCACTCAGCAGCGTTGTTTTACCAGTTGACGAGTGAGTTTAGCACCAGCGCTTGTTTAACTTTTTCAGCAACCAGCATGAATGTTAACTCAGGAAATTATGTATTTTTGAAATGTGTTTTATAAATATTATGCGAGGTAGTATTCACACCTAACATTTTCACAAATTCTCGCTTAGCAAGATCATTATAAAACGGCTGACGAAATATGTTGAAATTCCATTCTAATCAACGAAGAATCGAATATTTAATCGTGATCTGGTGTGGGCAGAACGGTCTCTTCGCTCTCCTCATTCCAAAGTCTAAAAGTTGGCTGCGCTCTTTATCTGGTTATCGCGACAGGCGCAGTGTTTATTCCATTTGAATCGTCGAGACAAGGAAATATGTTATTTACTGTGTGATTTCGATCTTAATTATCGACTGAGGGCAACGAGTACATAATATAATGTGAATAACTAATAATAATCGGGCGCAATCGTTCATAGGATGCGACAGCGGACCCCGCACCCAAGTTCGTTCAACTCGACTCGCAGCAACATTAATTAATAGCTTATAAAGTTCTAGATTGTCGTCTAAGTCGATCGATCTAGATAAGGGCATCCGTCAAAAACGGATGCCTTATAATTATCTTGCATTGAAATGCAACCGAACGTCCATCCATCGACATCATAATAATAATAAATAAATACGCTAGATCAGAAACCGTTCGCTGATGCATAATGTATTATAAATCGGAATTCTGACAACCACGCGCGGACATTTCAGTTTACATCGTTTTTTATTTATTGTATATTGGATGTGGATGAGGAAAAATCGATTCGGCATATAATTAAGCCCTGGTTGAATGTTTATCACCGGATATAAACTAAACATTGCATACATCGATATTTAGCTCTGTACTGGTAAATTTATAATAATAAATAATCTGTGTGTTCGTCCACCCGGTTTAACAATATATGATGATAGTTTTCAGGCATAAATGTGTTGCGTTGATATATCTGTTTGATTGAACAAACAACTGTAAAATTTACCTACAAAAGAACGGTTGATTTCAACAGTGCTTGTTTCAAGATAAATTTAGTTGCAATGAGTAAATTATTAAGTCACATCAAACAGTCATCAACTACAAAGGACCATAATGTAGTTTGAATGAAACTTTGTAGTATTACTTCAAATATTTAAACATTTCGACCAAATTAATATTGTTTTATTTCAACTATTGGATGGATTAAAGAGAATAATAATTATTAGAATAAGTAATTGGTTGTTTTGCTTGGAAAAAAATGTTTCAGAAAAAGATTTGTAGGTTTGGTTCAACACCTTTTGTGTTCTGAATAGAGTTGTAAGAAGTCAAAATGGCGGGAACAACCGCGACTCCCTAACATGGTAGCATTTTGGCCAAGCGCGGTTTAAGGACTTTAATTACTGGTCAAAATTCTAATTCATCAAATCTCTTCCAATTTATTCGAAGGCAAAACTAACTGGGTTCTTTTTCTTGAACCTTGTGAACACATTTTCTGACTACTAACTGACGCGTTTAAGTATTTAACATTTAATAAGGGCTGATAAAGCAAGACTACTCAAATGAAACGAAACACTTATCAAAACAATAACATCTATTAACAATAATAATCAACAATCCCGTTTGATAGGTTACATAGAAAAATGAATGAAGCTTTGAACATATTGACGTTTAAATTAAACCTAGGAGTTGATTTAGACAGACACACTTTTAGCAGAAATATGAATAATTTAATTTACAATGAAATGCGAGACGAGTTGAAAAGACTTACCAGGGATAAACTTAAGCGCTTAAGAACGCTCCACAAAAACGTGTACTTTACATGACGGTGGTTGAAATGAGAAGAGCGAGATCTGTTCGTTTGCATCCCTCGACCCCAAAGGAAGCCGGAAGCATTTCTTAGCCAATGACAACTCTTCAATTTTAAACTTATAACACGCGGTCAAATCCTAAACCAGATGTTCAACCCTAGCAAAAACCTTTGACATTCCCGAATGTTCTTACAAATATCTCGCTTAATTTGATCATATCTTAATAAATAAATAATGGGTTTCCGACCCATTACAGAGTATTTCATTCTCACTGTAAGTAAGTGTCATTTTAAATGAAAAGCGATCAATTATTCAAAGGAAGTTATAGTAATTTACATTCAACATAATGTATGGATTTGAAGTGAATAATGTTGTTGTTTTGTTCAAAGTATCTACCGCTGCTGGAAAGGTGTAAAAACAAGTTTTTATATACCAATACAGAAATTTATTACAAAAATAAAAAATAAGTACAAAATACATTCAAAAATATAAAAGAATTAAATGTTATCTGATACATTTCAAAGTAATAAATACATATAACACTAGTCAATAGTCAAAATGTACATTGGATGCGACTATTTTTTTTATATATACTAAGGCCCTCTAAACTCAAAAATCGCATAAAAAATTTTTTTAATGGATACATTTTCGAGTTACAATTTTTTTTCTTTTTTTGTTTTTTTTTTGCGGAGGTAGTTCGACTATTTGCAGCATATCTCGAGTTAGGAACGTCCAATCTGGTCGCTCGGCACATAAAATTGAAGCTAATTGTATCACCAACAATTGTCACTCATATAGTTTTTCAATCGCTTCAGTAGTTTTAGCGCAATAGGCCACGATATTATAAAAATTTGGCCAAAATGAAAATGGAACATTTACTCTATCACCTGTGAAAAGTAGAAATCGTGGAAATATAGTTAGTTTACGATAAAAATCTATGCAAAAATAGCGAAGTTATGGTCATTTAAGATTGATAGGTACCAAACTACCAAAATTCTACTTTTTCTCTGTTTACAAGTTTAATTCATTGTGCTTAGTTTTAATGTGATGTTTTCAATATAAAGGAGATTAGAAGTGAGTTTGATTGCTGCTTCGCCTTATATTCTTGTCGAAATCTGTTTTTCTTATGAGGAACCAGATATAGTTGCCCATCATTTTTTCAATCCAAAATCCCTGGTAGCGCTGCTCAATAGTCTTCATTTCCTAGTGAAACCTCTCACCATGCTCGTCACTGACGTCACCAAGATTCTCAGGATGAAATCTTCTCAACTGCTAGCTCCAGGTGTATACCGTATCCCATGTGCTTGTGGCAGTGTCTACATTGATGAGATAAAGCGCTCTGCCAGCGTTGGGGTTTCAGAACATGAACGTTGTACAAGGCTGCGCCAGATTACCAGTTCAGCGCTTGCTGAGCACAGACACAACAATTCTTCTCGACCAAACAAAAATCATCTCCCGGGAATCACGTTATTATCCTCGTAGAATCCGCGAAGCGATCGAAATCTTTAAAGATCCCTCCAATCTCAATCGAGATGACGGTTGGCATTTGCATCATAGCTTGAAACCACTTTTACGACCACCACAGCCAATCACAGCTACCCCAAACCGCCCTCCCAACCAATAGTTGTTTGACTACCTGCGCAGGCACCTGCGCCAGGTACATATAACGTCCATCGAAACACGTACTGACATATCTGAATATCATTTTTTGGTGAGATATGACACTACGTGTTTTGAGCGACGATAAATACCCTCACCCTCCCACACACGTTCATTCTCTCCGTCCTGAAGATGCCTCTTGCAACAGAGTGCGAAACGTTGACTAAAAGATGCGCATCTTGGTGCGAATCACGTGACGTACTCGTCTTCCGAATGGATCCGACCTCTACCATGCATTTAAACTGCTATAAATGACGAAAAATACAAAATAGAGAAAAGGCCGAATTTTGGTAGTTTCGTACCCATTGGTCATAATTGATCATAACTTCGGTATTTTTTCATAGATTTTCATCGTAAATACCTTGTTCTCTTCGTAAAAGGGCAAACTCTACGTAAAAAATAAGAAACTGAGCATATTTTTACTATTTCTACCTTTCCCTGGCGGTTAAATCAATGTTCGATTTTCATTTATACTAAAAAAATTTCAAATTATGGTCAATTGCACTGAAACCATTGAAGCGATTGTAAAACAATATTAATAACATTTATTGGTGATTCAATTGGTTTTAATTTGATGTACCGAACGACAAGATTTGATGTTCCGAACTCGAGATATGCTCCAAATAGTCGAACTACCTCCAAAAAAATTAACGAAAAAAAGAAAAATTTATAACTCGAAAACGTATCCATTCAAAAAATTTTTAATACGATTTTTGAGTTTAGCGGGCCATGGTATCTAAGAAAAAAATAGTGGCATCTAATGTACATTTTTTTTTTAATTATTTTGTTGACAGTGTAATTATTAAATATAATACCTCCTCTCCAAATCTAATAGCTTCACAGTTTCCCGGAAAGCAATTCGATCTCCAGTAGCTGGAATAAGTTCTTGTACTTCTTCCTCTGTAAGTTGTCTTATGTTTTCCACAGTTATTTTATTGTCGCTTCAAAGTAGAAATTTGTGTGTTTGGAATCTAAAAGCTCTTCTTAATTTGAAACTTTATTGATTTGTTCGGAGTAAATTTTTGCAAGACAACGAATGTCTTAAACATTTCTGTGTGTGTGTACTTTCTTTTCATAAAATTAACTTTTCTCTTTATAAAATCGCAAGATTGCAATATAAGACCCAAGATGTTCAACTGGAGCAAGCATCTTCTGTAATCGGACATCGAGAAACAATTTCTTCGTTCGCCGTCTGCCGGACAAGGGGTAGGAGGTTCCCGCCATCGAGACCAGATGGCCGGATAAACCCGGTGGTGTGGTGGTGTAAAAGTTAATGGGTATAGGCTTACCAATAAATCAAAAAGTTAACAAGACGCACGTCTCGGCGCGATCTCTTGCTGCGCCGCCCACCGTTCACGATTTCCCCACACCACCGCCCCCCTCGCTCGCTCCGACGTCATATGGGGGGATAACACCGATCGGGCCGTTGATAGCGCACCACTGGAACAATAAAAATATTTGCTTAGCAATAATTACTATCTGTTATAGAAAACATACGGTGCGGAGCGGCGTATCTCGCCGGGGATCTTTATTGCCCCAACGAGGTGAAGATAGCCGCGGATGGGGCCATTCCGCAGATGCCGACGGGCCTTCGGCGGTTACTTTTACCGCGCGGACGCCCTCTATAGGCGAAAAATTCAATTGGGCGCGTTTTGCAAACTCAACGATTGCCAAATATCTGCCAATAGTGAGTGCAGCGATTTTCTAAAAGTTTGTGATGACATTTGTTGATTACTCAAGGTTTTTCATCGAAAAATTTCAAAGCATTCAAGAAAACAATTCTGACGGAAGGTCAGAGACAGTTCATAGATTTTTTTAAATTGTCTTTAAATATTTTTAAAGATAATCCATACATGAAATTTATTATCTTGCGATGTATCCCTTATTTTCGCCTGGGCTTGTGTTCATCATTCATTTTGACAATCAGATTTACAAGAAAACATCGAAATTACCCAAATTACTTAGTTGAGTGATAATTGGCATTTTTTTTCAAGAAAATTCCTAATTCTCTTCTGATTTTTTACTAATATGTTCTTAATTAACCGTTTTCAGAACGTACATAAACCACCTCTCCTCTTGTAAGAACATTCGGGAATGTCAAAGGTTTTTGCTAGAGTTGAACATCTGGTTTAGGATTTGACCGCGTGTTATAAGTTTAAAATTGAAGAGTTGTCATTGGCTAAGAAGAAATGCTTCCGGCTTCCTTTGGGGTCGAGGGATGCAAACGAACAGATCTCGCTCTTCTCATTTCAACCACCGTCATGTAAAGTAGGTACACGTTTTTGTGGAGCGTTCTTAGGCGCTTAAGTTTATCCCTGGTAAGTCTTTTCAACTCGTCTCGCATTTCATTGTAAATTAAATTATTCATATTTCTGCTAAAAGTGTGTCTGTCTAAATCAACTCCTAGGTTTAATTTAAACGTCAATATGTTCAAAGCTTCATTCATTTTTCTATGTAACCTATCAAACGGGATTGTTGATTATTATTGTTAATAGATGTTATTGTTTTGATAAGTGTTTCGTTTCATTTGAGTAGCCTTGCTTTATCAGCCCTTATTAAATGTTAAATACTTAAACGCGTCAGTTAGTAGTCAGAAAATGTGTTCACAAGGTTCAAGAAAAAGAACCCAGTTAGTTTTGTCTTCGAATAAATTGGAAGAGATTTGATGAATTAGAATTTTGACCAGTAATTAAAGCCCTTAAACCGCGCTTGGCCAAAATGCTACCATGTTAGGGAGTCGCGGTTGTTCCCGCCACTTTGACCTCCTACACAGCAACCCGTACGGTGGAATAAAACATTTTCTCACACTGTGTACACCCCGTTATTTGTATTTTTATTTTGCACATTTACGTCGATCTAGATAAAGTACGATAGTGATTATATATAACGAGTCGGTTATGAGGGGGACCTCTCCACCGCAGTCATGACTCCAACAATTAAACCGGACGATAAAAATCTCGGCAACAATGTTTTAATAATCGCTCGAAAAGTAGTTGCGACGATATCACCGGATTTAACCGTTAGCCTCACAATCATCTCGTAATTATACACTGTACAGTGCAAAGCAACACGGCAATCTCTTCAGCAATAAACAATTATGAACAAGATTGTTTTTCTTGTATCTTCTTTGTATTAGAAGCAGACATTTCCTTACGTTTCAAAAAAAAAAACTTTATACTAATTACAAATAATTTAAATAGATAATTCCAAAAGAAAATCTCTTAGTTTTTGCCTTATCAATACTGGCTACTATCGCTTTATTTCTCCACCCATCACCATAAATAATACTAAGGAAAATATGCAAATAATAATCGACCACTTAAACCACATACAGTCGAGATACCATAAACGAGTGTTTTTTTTTCTCTCGAGCTCATAGATACAAAGTATACAAACAAGTATAGTCGATGCATTAACGTTATCCGTGGGCCTGATTAGCGAATGTTTAACATTACCGGCAGCATATCTGATCTTGCCGGCTTATTAGTCATATTAGAACCATAAAACCGGAGCCGATTCGTATAGAATGCTATTACCATCGTCCACAAAACGCCATAACAGATAAGCCGGTAATCTAGACTTTGGCGTATCGACTTCTATCTGTATGTATTTTAATCAAGCCCGCTTCAAAACAGGCTACGATAACCAACCGACAAATATAGTTAAATGTAGATTAACCCAATACTAGAAAGAGTACGTAATAATTTTTAGTTAAGCACTACTTGAATTGTTGAAATCGGATCGGAAAGACGTTTGAATGAAATAAATCTGGTTTTATTTGAAATAAAGATCGGCCTTGAGGTAAATAAATATTCTCTTTTGAAATAATTTGGAAGAGAAAGACATAGTAGACTCGGTTTTATTAAAAATTATCCTTATGTCTACTGGCGGGGAGACGGCGCTCACGTCTCTAGTCACACGTTGGCTTAGTTTGAGCTTCTATAAGCCGAGCCATAGAAAGCGAGCGGTACTCTGGCTTCTCTTCATTTGGGAATAAGTCTGTAATCTTTACTAAAGATTACCGAAGAGAAAAATAATCTAATGAGTCCACCATAATCTTTTATTGTCTTTTTACACTATGTTT
Organism: Aphodius granarius; assembly: GCA_963971325.1. Classification (NCBI taxonomy): domain Eukaryota; kingdom Metazoa; phylum Arthropoda; class Insecta; order Coleoptera; family Scarabaeidae; genus Aphodius; species Aphodius granarius. Next base: position 4,115,423 of record OZ020225.1, read on the forward strand.
GAATTATAATCAAGATCCAATGATTAAAATCGAAACATAATAAAATAATGATTAAATTAAGGAAACATTATCTATTTGATTATATCGAAATTTGTAGTTTTTAAATCAACGTTTGATTTTATTAAGTCAAGTACTAAATTGTCAAACAGTAAAGAAAGATTTTTTATTTAAAGAGAACGTAGAGTTCTTGAAACAAACTGTTAATTTCTTTTGAAAATATTATCTTATTAAATTTAAATTAATTAACGTTTATACAAATACGATAGCTTTGAATTTGATAAATCTTACCAAAGAAATAATTTCTTTGAAGCACCCAAAGCTTTGTCTGCCACTACATATTTAACATCTATATTTCTTTGACTTGAAGCAAATTCGTTTCATTCAATTTTTTTTCTCTCTGTGTAAGATGGGATCACCAAAACGAAGATTTACTGTTAAAAGATACAAAAATATAATTTTTGATAACACATACTAAAAAATAAGGTTTGTAACTTACATTGTGCGTCAATTACAATGAGTTATCATCGATAACATTTCCCATATCGCTATTATCACAATTCTGCGAGGGCATATCACTAGATTTCTCGGGAATTTAGTAATTGGAGAAACCGTATCTGGATGATTCATGAATAAAATAGTATTAGGAAAGCAATGACACGATTGCAATCTTACCAGCTGAGTAAAAATCAGCGTAACATCGATAACATGTGGTCATTTTTTATGCACGCTTTTAGTGGCATCCTTATAACAATGATCAGTATTCTATAAAGCACTGGTTCCCAACCGCACAGTGCTGCATCCCATAGCAATGAATCAAAAAATGGCTTAAACGATAATAGCTTCAATTCTTAAAAAAGAGCTAAATAACTAACCAAACATCACAATTGTTGGATTATTTTGTAGGTCAAAATGGCGGGTAACAACCGCTACTCCCTAACATGGTAGCATTTGGCCAAGCGCGGTTTAAGAGCTTTAATTACTGGTCAAAATTCTAATTCATCAAATCTCTTCCAATTTATTCGAAGGCAAAACTAACTGGGTTCTTTTTCTTGAACCTTGTGAACACATTTTCTGACTACTAACTGACGCGTTTAAGTATTTAACATTTAATAAGGGCTGATAAAGCAAGACTACTCAAATGAAACGAAACACTTATCAAAACAATAACATCTATTAACAATAATAATCAACAATCCCGTTTGATAGGTTACATAGAAAAATGAATGAAGCTTTGAACATATTGACGTTTAAATTAAACCTAGGAGTTGATTTAGACAGACACACTTTTAGCAGAAATATGAATAATTTAATTTACAATGAAATGCGAGACGAGTTGAAAAGACTTACCAGGGATAAACTTAAGCGCCTAAGAACGCTCCACAAAAACGTGTACTTTACATGACGGTGGTTGAAATGAGAAGAGCGAGATCTGTTCGTTTGCATCCCTCGACCCCAAAGGAAGCCGGAAGCATTTCTTCTTAGCCAATGACAACTCTTCAATTTTAAACTTATAACGCGCGGTCAAATCCTAAACCAGATGTTCAACCCTAGCAAAAACCTTTGACATTCCCGAATGTTCTTACAAATATCTAGCTTAATTTGATCATATCTTAATAAATAAATAATGGGTTTCCGACCCATTACAATTTCGTTTGCATCGGCTCAACATTAACGATGGGCAAGGCCTAAACATCTCTGATTATCGCAATAACGCAGAGTAGTCCGTCACCGGTTTAAAAGTAAGCTGAAGAGTTGGTGTCTGCATTCTTATTTTTTATTTAATATGAAGGCGAATCTGGATGGTATGTAATATTTAAACTAACACCTATTTTTAGAAACATTCTATAAGATTTTAAAATAATGTATTATTTATGAAGTGCGGTACACAAAATTATATTATGTAACTTTATATAAGCCTTTGTCACATAGCCCAAAAAGGCCTTCTGGAATTTTTACGCCATATTATAGCTCTATTATTTTACTATTTGTCCACATAAACAATTTTTGCAGAAACGTGCAGATAGTAATGAAATTATTATTTTTAGAGTCACGTGTCAAAATCACTCATGGTGATTTATTCGATACTTGGGCTTTCTTTTTTTGAGTTACCTATAGGAATTTTATCTGCAGAGGCTTTAGAAGGTGCCCACAAAGAAATTCGAACGCATCGTTTAAGTCATACAAGAAAGACAACATCAAGAATACATTCTAATAGGGATCAAATTCAAATATTATTGCACAAAATATGCACAACTACTTTTCATGTAAGAGATATAGACAATGATATGTTCCACATACTGTGGTATGTGGAAAGCGAGATATTTTGGAAAGCAAAATTCCTTTTACTTTACCAGATCAGTTCGATTTACTTAGTGACGATGATTTGTCATCCGATGATGAGAATTTTTGTGTGTGGTAAGAATTTTTGTTTGTATTCTGTACCAAACAAGAAGCAAGTATTTGTTTTAACTATCTTTAAAATTTCGATTTAGATACGTTTATAATCGCAATTGTAGTTAAGGTTAACTAACAACACAAAATCGAATAAACGTCGAATTAATTTTTAAGTGTCTATAATATTTATTTTTCTACTTTGCATTCACAATGCACACATTGTAACACTGTTTTCGGTGTTACAATTAGCAAATTGTAACACCGTTTTTAGTAACTTTTTTCTAGGATTGGTGACATTGATATCAAATGCATGTCAAACGAAAATACACATAACCACAAAAGTAAGCACAAACTGATTTTTTAGAATCGCACAAACTGCGAAGTATGTATATTTTTATACATATTTAAACATGCGTGTTGCATCCTAGGTTTCGTACTACTAGTATATGATGGTATATAATAATTATCAATAATTACTTTTTCACAGATATTTGAATTTAAGTGACAGATGACAGTGTTACCAACGGTTGCACCCATAAATACTCTAGATTGGAATTTTACCTAATATACTTCTAAATTTTTATAAAATTAATGACGCAAAGTAGAAAAAATAGTATATTACACTCGTTTTATAAGACATATTGGCGCATTCGTTCATTTGGGGCACTCGTCGCTGGCGCTCCTCGTGCCCCAAACAACTCATGCGCCAATTTGACGTCTTATAAAACTTGTATAATAATATACTATTTTACTACTCAACGAAACACTATAAAATAAAAAAGATTTTTTTTTCACGGTTACTGGTATGCATAAACCATATTCATTTTTGAAGTCAGCTTGTCATTACACCCTTTAGAAATAAAATTTCATCATCATCATTTCATATTCTACCAATTCTTTTTATTTTTGTCCAACATTTTGCTTCGATGCACTTTTCTGGGGGGTTGCCAGTTGTCCAACATAAAATTTACAAGCAAGTGAGGTGCTAGTGAGTTTTGACGTTGTGACATCACACCGTTTACCGTCTTTACATTACGGTTTGGTTGCATCATTATCCTTCAATGTCGTGATACAGGTTTGTCTATGGTTTGGCAATAGAAACCTGTGCAGAAATCAACAGATACAGCGCAATGTATGTCTTCTGTAAGAATACCCTGATTGAGTTAGCGAAGGAAAGTGGTAATCTACCGATCTGGAGTCTCCTTAATAAGGTTTGTTCACAATTGACTCGACCGTACGGCACGGCGTAATTTGTAGCTGGTCGTACGGTGACGTATGGGTAGTCGTAAAGAAATCACGGAGTCCGAGATCGCCTGTAAGTCGTTTCTCCTGTTTAAGACTTACAAGAATACAACGTGCACATACGTTGTGGGTTGCTGTGTGTGGAGTGACATTTGAACGCCTGCAATGGTGGCCCTGTTTTGTGATTTACCAATTTAAAGGACTCGTTACTCTTTGTGTTATTTACTGGTAGGAGTATGCCCCCTCTCTCTTTGGCCTTCTATTATATCAGTAGTAAAAATGCCTTTATTTGCGTAAGAGCGATCTGATTACCAGATATGGGCGTAATGTAAACTTTCTGTGTAAAGCCGTTCTCTATGGAATACGATATGCGATTGATTTTATTGGTAAATGGTTGAGCAAGTTTTGGTTGACGGATTGATTTTATTTAATGGAAATGTTAGGGATGAGCAGAATTGATAGTCTTATGTATCGAATGGATACTGATTTGTTTGAACAGGATATTCAAAACTCTATACTTGATGTTGATTATTTACTTAAAAATTTTGTTGTTATACTTATTATTAATTTATTATGATATATTTACACATTTTTACTTATGTCAAATGAATGGATTTCAAATTATTATGTCGAAAAACGTTTATGAAATCAGTCAAAATCACAAAACTTTATTGACTATCATAAAAAAATAACTCACTTTTTCTTTCTTTTTCAGGTACGTACTTCATCTATGTCCAGTGTCCATTACTTGTATAGTAAGTAGATTAGCAAAATATTTACACATTCTTGCTTATATCAAATGACTATAACAAATCCTTGACACACTGAAGTGTCTAAACACTTTTGTAATTACATATTTAATAACTAACCTAACGTCAGTCATAGAATAATAATGTCATGTCATGTCAGTGGCCACTAACGTTTATTAAAATCTGACAAATCGCAACACAGCGACGAAGGCTGTAGATTCTGCCAAACTGCTTCAGTAAACTCTTATAGCGCTTAAAGCGTCCATCCTGCTGATCTGTAATTTGGTAAACATATTTAACGTCACTGGATAATGAACAGGTATCAGTTTGGTCAAAATCGAGTGAAGCCCTAAGAAGACGCATTAAATATTTTAACTCTTCGATTCCTCCACAGATGGCGCTTACCTTTCTTATCGCATATTACCACATATTGATGGTATACAAGTCTGACGATATTGTTCCAATTTCAGTTTCCAATTTCAATTACATGGTTCAAATCGTCGACTTCGAACACCATTGGTCGTATAGCCTGAACGTATGCAGACAATCCGGGTCTACGGCACCGACATCTACAAATAAAATCGCAAATACATTCGAACGAAACAAGATCGCCAGTAAATCAGGCACGGGGCCCTTATAAAGCGTACTGAAAACGGCAAGATAAGTGCTTGATATACGCGTACACGGGCTATTTCACCACACGGTCGACTCTCTCGCTGGCTGGTGAGCAGGAGGGCAAATTTAGCATCCCTCGAGCGAGAGGTATCCCCTCGCTATCGCCTATATCGCCATGAACTATAGAGCGTCCGCGGCATTAACGATACGTCCCCACTAAACACCTGCTAACTGATTCGGCTGCGTCTCGATTTGTTTTCGCCGGTCGGATTGTATTTATCGCGGTCGGTGTGCCATGCGGCCGGTTCTGAATAGGATGATGCTGCGTACGCTGCGAAAACGATTGCACTAGACCCGGGAGAGTTGTGCCCTCGCCCGGTCGACACAATGTGCATCACGCTGTCCCCTCAATCATGCTATGCTCACACAAGGCTGTTTTACTAGTACTAGCATGCTATTTGCTACTGGCTGCTAACAGCTTAGTGTGACCTAGTTGCTGCTAGCAGCACCAGCAACTAGCGGCTAATAAAACAGTTTAGTGTGACCGTGGCATACTTGAACATTGGAAGTTGACGACAACTGTGAAGCCTGTTAAGAACTAGCCGGTACACAGCTGTCAATGAAACATGTTTGGACATAGAATTTCTTAATTGGATTTGTGAAAAAAATGTGACAGATAAGGTAATTAATAGGGCAGTCAAAAGATTTTTGGCATATATTTTTTGTGCTTCTGGTCGAACATTTTACGATGAATTGCGACAGCATATTTTTCAAAAATGTTTCCAAAAGTCGCATACTTGAACATTGGAAGTTGACGACAACTGTGAAGCCTGTTAAGAACTAGCCGGTACACAGCTGTAGATGAAACATGGTTGGACATAGAATTTCTTAATTGAATTTGTGAAAAAATGTGACAGATAAGGTAATGAATAGGGCAGTCAAAAGATTTTTGGCATATATTTTTTGTGCTTCTGGTCGAACATTTTACGATGAATTGTGACAGTATATTTTTCAAAAATGTTTCCAAAAGTCGCATACTTGAACATTTGAAGTTGACGACAACTGTGAAGCCTGTTAAGAACTAGCCGGTACACAGCTGTCAATGAAACATGGTTGGACATAGAATTTCTTAATTGAATTTGTGAAAAAATGTGACAGATAAGGTAATGAATAGGGCAGTCAAAAGATTTTTGGCATATATTTTTTGTGCTTCTGGTAGAACATTTTAAGATGAATTGTGACAGTATATTTTTCAAAAATGTTTCCAAAAGTCGCATATTTGAACATTGGAAGTTGACGACAACTGTGAAGCCTGTTAAGAACTAGCCGGTACACAGCTGTAGATGAAACATGGTTGGACATAGAATTTCTTAATTGAATTTGTGAAAAAATGTGACAGATAAGGTAATTAATAGGGCAGTCAAAAGATTTTTGGCATATATTTTTTGTGCTTCTGGTCGAACATTTTACGATGAATTGTGACAGCATATTTTTCAAAAATGTTTCCAAAAGTCGCATACTTGAACATTGGAAGTTGACGACAACTGTGAAGCCTGTTAAGAACCAGCCGGTACACAGCTGTCAATGAAACATGGTTGGACATAGAATTTCTTAATTGAATTTGTGAAAAAATGTGACAGATAAGGTAATTAATAGGGCAGTCAAAAGATTTTTGGCATATATTTTTTGTGCTTCTGGTAGAACATTTTAAGATGAATTGTGACAGTATATTTTTCAAAAATGTTTCCAAAAGTCGCATATTTGAACATTGGAAGTTGACGACAACTGTGAAGCCTGTTAAGAACTAGCCGGTACACAGCTGTAGATGAAACATGGTTGGACATAGAATTTCTTAATTGAATTTGTGAAAAAATGTGACAGATAAGGTAATTAATAGGGCAGTCAAAAGATTTTTGGCATATATTTTTTGTGCTTCTGGTCGAACATTTTACGATGAATTGTGACAGCATATTTTTCAAAAATGTTTCCAAAAGTCGCATACTTGAACATTGGAAGTTGACGACAACTGTGAAGCCTGTTAAGAACCAGCCGGTACACAGCTGTCAATGAAACATGGTTGGACATAGAATTTCTTAATTGAATTTGTGAAAAAATGTGACAGATAAGGTAATGAATAGGGCAGTCAAAAGATTTTTGGCATATATTTTTTGTGCTTCTGGTAGAACATTTTAAGATGAATTGTGACAGTATATTTTTCAAAAATGTTTCCAAAAGTCGCATATTTGAACATTGGAAGTTGACGACAACTGTGAAGCCTGTTAAGAACTAGCCGGTACACAGCTGTAGATGAAACATGGTTGGACATAGAATTTCTTAATTGAATTTGTGAAAAAATGTGACAGATAAGGTAATTAATAGGGCAGTCAAAAGATTTTTGGCATATATTTTTTGTGCTTCTGGTCGAACATTTTACGATGAATTGTGACAGTATATTTTTCAAAAATGTTTCCAAAAGTCGCATACTTGAACATTTGAAGTTGACGACAACTGTGAAGCCTGTTAAGAACTAGCCGGTACACAGCTGTCAATGAAACATGGTTGGATATAGAATTTCTTAATTGAATTTGTGAAAAAATGTGACAGATAAGGTAATGAATAGGGCAGTCAAAAGATTTTTGGCATATATTTTTTGTGCTTCTGGTCGAACATTTTACGATGAATTGTGACAGTATATTTTTCAAAAATGTTTCCAAAAGTCGCATACTTGAACATTGGAAGTTGACGACAACTGTGAAGCCTGTTAAGAACTAGCCGGTACACAGCTGTCAATGAAACATGGTTGGACATAGAATTTCTTAATTGAATTTGTGAAAAAATGTGACAGATAAGGTAATGAATAGGGCAGTCAAAAGATTTTTGGCATATATTTTTTGTGCTTCTGGTAGAACATTTTAAGATGAATTGTGACAGTATATTTTTCAAAAATGTTTCCAAAAGTCGCATATTTGAACATTGGAAGTTGACGACAACTGTGAAGCCTGTTAAGAACTAGCCGGTACACAGCTGTAGATGAAACATGGTTGGACATAGAATTTCTTAATTGAATTTGTGAAAAAATGTGACAGATAAGGTAATTAATAGGGCAGTCAAAAGATTTTTGGCATATATTTTTTGTGCTTCTGGTCGAACATTTTACGATGAATTGTGACAGCATATTTTTCAAAAATGTTTCCAAAAGTCGCATACTTGAACATTGGAAGTTGACGACAACTGTGAAGCCTGTTAAGAACCAGCCGGTACACAGCTGTCAATGAAACATGGTTGGACATAGAATTTCTTAATTGAATTTGTGAAAAAATGTGACAGATAAGGTAATTAATAGGGCAGTCAAAAGATTTTTGGCATATATTTTTTGTGCTTCTGGTAGAACATTTTAAGATGAATTGTGACAGTATATTTTTCAAAAATGTTTCCAAAAGTCGCATATTTGAACATTGGAAGTTGACGACAACTGTGAAGCCTGTTAAGAACTAGCCGGTACACAGCTGTAGATGAAACATGGTTGGACATAGAATTTCTTAATTGAATTTGTGAAAAAATGTGACAGATAAGGTAATTAATAGGGCAGTCAAAAGATTTTTGGCATATATTTTTTGTGCTTCTGGTCGAACATTTTACGATGAATTGTGACAGCATATTTTTCAAAAATGTTTCCAAAAGTCGCATACTTGAACATTGGAAGTTGACGACAACTGTGAAGCCTGTTAAGAACCAGCCGGTACACAGCTGTCAATGAAACATGGTTGGACATAGAATTTCTTAATTGAATTTGTGAAAAAATGTGACAGATAAGGTAATGAATAGGGCAGTCAAAAGATTTTTGGCATATATTTTTTGTGCTTCTGGTAGAACATTTTAAGATGAATTGTGACAGTATATTTTTCAAAAATGTTTCCAAAAGTCGCATATTTGAACATTGGAAGTTGACGACAACTGTGAAGCCTGTTAAGAACTAGCCGGTACACAGCTGTAGATGAAACATGGTTGGACATAGAATTTCTTAATTGAATTTGTGAAAAAATGTGACAGATAAGGTAATTAATAGGGCAGTCAAAAGATTTTTGGCATATATTTTTTGTGCTTCTGGTCGAACATTTTACGATGAATTGTGACAGTATATTTTTCAAAAATGTTTCCAAAAGTCGCATACTTGAACATTTGAAGTTGACGACAACTGTGAAGCCTGTTAAGAACTAGCCGGTACACAGCTGTCAATGAAACATGGTTGGATATAGAATTTCTTAATTGAATTTGTGAAAAAATGTGACAGATAAGGTAATGAATAGGGCAGTCAAAAGATTTTTGGCATATATTTTTTGTGCTTCTGGTCGAACATTTTACGATGAATTGTGACAGTATATTTTTCAAAAATGTTTCCAAAAGTCGCATACTTGAACATTGGAAGTTGACGACAACTGTGAAGCCTGTTAAGAACTAGCCGGTACACAGCTGTCAATGAAACATGGTTGGACATAGAATTTCTTAATTGAATTTGTGAAAAAATGTGACAGATAAGGTAATTAATAGGGCAGTCAAAAGATTTTTGGCATATATTTTTTGTGCTTCTGGTCGAACATTTTACGATGAATTGTGACAGTATATTTTTCAAAAATGTTTCCAAAAGTCGCATACTTGAACATTTGAAGTTGACGACAACTGTGAAGCCTGTTAAGAACTAGCCGGTACACAGCTGTCAATGAAACATGGTTGGACATAGAATTTCTTAATTGAATTTGTGAAAAAATGTGACAGATAAGGTAATTAATAGGGCAGTCAAAAGATTTTTGGCATATATTTTTTGTGCTTCTGGTCGAACATTTTACGATGAATTGTGACAGTATATTTTTCAAAAATGTTTCCAAAAGTCGCATACTTGAACATTGGAAGTTGACGACAACTGTGAAGCCTGTTAAGAACTAGCCGGTACACAGCTGTCAATGAAACATGGTTGAACATAGAATTTCTTAATTGAATTTGTGAAAAAATGTGACAGATAAGGTAATTAATAGGGCAGTCAAAAGATTTTTGGCATATATTTTTTGTGCTTCTGGTCGAACATTTTACGATGAATTGTGACAGTATATTTTTCAAAAATGTTTCCAAAAGTCGCATACTTGAACATTTGAAGTTGACGACAACTGTGAAGCCTGTTAAGAACTAGCCGGTACACAGCTGTCAATGAAACATGGTTGGACATAGAATTTCTTAATTGAATTTGTGAAAAAATGTGACAGAGAAGGTAATTAATAGGGCTGTCAAAAGATTTTTGGCATATATTTTTTGTGCTTCTGGTCGAACATTTTACGATGAATTGTGACAGTATATTTTTCAAAAATGTTTCCAAAAGTCGCATACTTGAACATTGGAAGTTGACGACAACTGTGAAGCCTGTTAAGAACTAGCCGGTACACAGCTGTCAATGAAACATGGTTAGACATAGAATTTCTTAATTGAATTTGTGAAAAAATGTGATAGATAAGGTAATTAATAGGGCAGTCAAAAGATTTTTGGCATATATTTTTTGTGCTTCTGGTCGAACATTTTACGATGAATTGTGACAGTATATTTTTCAAAAATATTTCCAAAAGTCGCTGTATAGGCATGGCTGTAGTTTATCTAACAAAGTTCTGGTTCTGGGTCTCTTTTTATGTAAATATATTAACGACAAGAGAGAAAAAAGATATTAAAATAGTTATTTTTAGCATTATTATTCTTTGTGTAGGAAGACACAGCGTTGTGTGCCTAGCTAGAACATCGTGATATAGTAATAAAATTGCAAACTCTTCGCATCATTGGCCACTCAAATGATTTATTACTGATTACCTTGGGTAGTGGCCGCTCTGTCCCGTAGAGATAGATAAAATAGTGCTTCCAAAGGTAGTTTCGCATGAAATATTCAAGATATCCGAGCGCGCACTCGTCGGTCGTCTTCCTACGAATAGGTTCCTTCATTGTTCTCATTAAATAACTTTATTATCTGTATCCGAGGCAAAATATAATGTACCCTGGCCGGCTTACTCGTACGCGGATATATGGTGTTCTGATGCGTTTATCTACATCTCTGAAGGAAGTTACTATCAGCTTAAAACTTATCAGCTCAAGTTGGCCTCCTTCTCTCTCTTACTCCATTTCCCCTCCTATGCACCCCTGTGCATCTACTCTCTCGCTCCGTCTACGTGTTCGCGGTGGTATCCGGTATTATTGCGCCATGAAAATGCTAATCTTGCGTTCGTTTCCAGACACCTAAACGTGAGACAAATGGAACTGATAAAGGCCGTAACGCCGCTATCACCAGAACACCATCCAACTATACAGGAAGAACCGAACTCTCGACTTGTACAAGCGATAGTGATTCTTAAATAGCAGCCGGAGCTTCGTTGATACGATGTACGAACGTTCGTAACATCTTCCGAGCAAATCTAATGGTGTATAAATGAAAATTGTTTAAATTTAGTTCGAATCAAGTGGTTGAACGAGAATGATGTTTCGTAACTTTCAGCATTAAGCCATTTGGTGTCTGTTGAAATTTGTGCAAATTATGAACCGGGGAGAAGATAGCCATAAAAGATATCCATAACTTTTTTTGTTCGAATTTCTTAATGAAACATATGACAATCGATAGAGGTATTCAAGTAGTATACCCAAGAGTTTTGCCCACAAAAAATATCGGACGGTTTAGCAAAAAAATTGATTTAATTACCAGCGCGTCATCTAAAACAGCTCACAGTGCCCTCAAATAGAATTGCAAATAACGCCATCCGCTGATACCGTAGAACATCGGGCACAACAAATTCGAAATCTACATGAAATTCTGCATCTAGTAATGGTATCAATACGACACTACCCATATGGTTACAACCCCTCTTACATAAGTAAAGTGGTGTGCGGCTTATTAGAGGACACCATGCGCCGTTTTAGATGACGCGCTGGTAATTAAATCTTTTTTGTTGCTAAACCGTTCGATACTTTTTGTGGGTAAAACTCTGGGGTATACTACTTGAATATCTCTATCGACTGACATATGTTTCATTAAGAAATTCGAACAAAAAAGTTATATGGTCGTCTCCCGACCGGCCATTGCATATGGCATATTAGGTGCACGTCTGAGTCTTTTAAAGGGTGTTATCGAGTGAGCATAACTCTGAGCATACCAGGATGGCTAGCTCTATTAATTACCTACAATTTGACGTATGATTCAAAGTTATGCAAGAACATTTACGGAAGTTATTAATGTTTTTGTCAGTGTGGCGGTGGCTTCTTTGTTATGCAGTAGGTCCACCTTATGATCATTTAAGGTATGTTATCGAGTGAGCATAACTTCGAGCTTTCGAGGGTAGCTACCTCTATTAATTACCTACAATTTTACGTATGAATCAAAGTTATGCAAGAATATTTACAAAAGTTATTAATTATTTTATCTGTTTGCCGTCGTATTCCTTGGTATGGGGTAGGTCAACATTATTATCATTTAAGGGGTGTTATTGAGTGGGCAAAACTCCGACCTTTTCAGGGTAGTTACCCCTATTAATTACCTACAATTTGACCTACTAATCAAAGTTATGCATCAACTTTCGCAATTGTTATAAACATTTATATAACCCACTTGTTAAGCCGCACACCAATTTACCGCTTTACTTATGTAAGAGGGGTTGTAACCACAAGGGTAGTGTCGTATTGATACCATTACTAGATGCAGAATTTCATGTAGATTCCGAATTTGTTATCTCCTATGTTCTACAGTATCGGCGGATGGCGTTATTTGCATTTCTATTTTAGATGACGCGCTGGTAATTAAATCATTTTTTTTTCTAAACCATTTGATATTTTTTGAGGGCAAAACTCTGGGGTATACTACTTGACTATCTCTATCGACTGACATATGTTTCATTAAGAAATTCGAACAAAAAAGTTATAGATATCTTTTATGATCATCTCCCGACCGGCCATTGCATATGGCATATTAGGTGCACATCAGGGTCATTTAAAGGGGGTTATCGAGTGAGCATAATTCTGAGTATACCAGGATGGTTAGCTCTATTAATTACCTACAATTTGACGTATGACTCAAAGTTATGCAAGAACATTTACGGAAGTTATTAATGTTTTTGTCAGTGTGGCGGTGGCTTCTTTGTTAAGCAGTAGGTCCACATTATGATCATTTAAGGTGTGTTATCGAGTGAGCATAACTTCGAGCTTTCGAGGGTAGCTACCTCTATTAATTACCTACAATTTGATGTATGAATCAAAGTTATGCAAGAATATTTACAAAAGTTATTAATTATTTTATCTGTTTGCCGTCGTATTCCTTGGTATGGGGTAGGTCAACATTATTATCATTTAAGGGGTGTTATTGAGTGGGCAAAACTCCGACCTTTTCAGGGTAGTTACCCCTATTAATTACCTACAATTTGACCTACTAATCAAAGTTATGCATCAACTTTCGCAATTGTTATAAACATTTATATAACCCACTTGTTAAGCCGCACACCAATTTACCGCTTTACTTATGTAAGAGGAGTTGTAACCACAAGGATAGTGTCGTATTGATACCATTACTAGATGCAGAATTTCATGTAGATTCCGAATTTTTTATCTCCGATGTTCTAGAGTATCGGCGGATGGCGTTATTTGCATTTCTATTTTAGATGACGCGCTGGTAATTAAATCATTTTTTTTTCTAAACCATTTGATATTTTTTGAGGGCAAAACTCTAGGGTATACTTTTATAGCTATCTTCTACCCGATAATTATGAACATTTGTCTGAAAGCTACTTGCAAAGCGATCTAAAAAGAAGAAAATACAAAAATTTGGACGCCAAATATGCTCAAGAATGTCTTATAAATCTCATTTAAAATATATGTTTATAATAAAGCGAACTCTGTTTGGCACTCGCAGATAAAAATAGATATTTGTATTCATCAAATCGTTACGCGACGGAGCTCCGTTGTACATTTTCGATTAGAAAGCGTAGATAGAGATAGTTTTCCGGTTTTATCTCCATGCGATACGATAAAAGCGCCATTACAGTTTCCTGTCGACATTCAAATTTTCAACTTAACAACACACGACAAGCGGTAGCGTCTAGTTTCCGCTTCCCGGCCTGGTCCCAACGTTCGAAATGGTTATAATTTTCAGAATTAGACCGAATCCCACAGTAGTTATTAGTGTCGTTTAGCTAGACAGTCGCCCAGTGTCGTTTAGCTAGACAGTCGCTCAGTGTCGTTTAGCTAGACAGTCGCCCAGTGTCGTTTAGCTAGACAGTCGCCCAGTGTCGTTTAGCTAGACAGTAGCCCAGCGTAACTGGGCGATAGTAGAACATCTAGAAATGATTAAATCTCGCCGAAAGTATTTTAAAAAGTTGGAGGAGGACAACTTCGGTTGGGTGGGAATATCATTAAGATAAAACCGCGCAGATTAATGTGAAACAGTGGCGGAAAATTTCTCGTAAAAATTATACTACTTTATATCTTGAAGCTCCGGTTATAAGTTTGAAATATCACCAGCTTCCAGGTATGTTACTTGAGCTTAGAGGATATCAAGACAGGAAAGAGAAACTGAGAACGAAAGAGGCGGTGAAATAATTGCATGAGTTTTATATTTTCACTTAGTGCACGATTAAAAGTGGTATTTAAGGTTTTTATCCATGGATAAATCCTTGGATTTTATCCTGGTAACTCTGAAACTTTAACAGGAAAGTTGTTCCTGTCTTTTGCATTGTTGGTATTTGGTGTGTAACTTAATACAAAAACTGTATTCACTTATCTTATGTTTAGATTAGTTTAGAACACAACCGTGTTCTTCCGATATTATTATGACGTTAATGTACCCACCAAAAAAAAATTTTCCGTTTGTGTATCAGTCTTTCCAGAAGTAATGTTATGTTCGTGTGAGACGTATGTCTTCTATGGAAACAGATGATTTCACCGGAAATGGCATAACCGAATATAATTAACAGTTTCTCGTCAAAGATGGCCATCAGCTGGATATACATATGGTAGAAAGGCTTGACACCAATACAAAGACCAAAGGCCCGTATAATATTAATGACGCATCATTTCGGCTAATGGCATCTGCGATAAGCATCGATTCCGAAGGTCCGAGTCCAAATCGCGATTGGCGCGATCCAAAAAATAAAAATAGACCAAATTAAAATAACAAAAACAAAAAAATTAACCTGGAGAGAAACACAGGGACGCAGCACACCTGACGACGACGAACCAAGCAAGGTATATACCTGTGGCGCAATCTTTGAATCTATTCAATTAATTTTCTCACGTGTTTCCTGAAGAACGATGCCACTCGGGCCAGGTTCCAACTAATCTCTTGTCTGCCGCGTTTCTCGTATTCTTTCTTTCTAGCGGTCGGTGGAGAGAAGTGGAATCGAGATCTGGTATTGGCAATACCTCTCTATTGCTATCTGGTACGGTGATCATAAGTGGGTGTGTTCGGTTTTGCCGGGGCTAGCAGCGTGATTTTTTTTTTCGTTCGTTTTCTGCGATTTCGATACTCACTCCTTCTTTATAGGTGTTAAGGCGTGGTGTTCACCGACTTTCACATGTGCACGACCGGGAGGACAGACCCGTTAGCCACCTCAGCGTGGTTATGCTGCCATTGCATTGGCTTAACGTGGTGTGGAAGGCCTGTACCTCCTCGTGACATCTTCTTCTCGGCTGGATGGACTGGGCGTTGCGATAGCCACTGCCTCATTAATGCCCACAACTAATGAATTCCACACTTATGCAACGGACGGTGATCGCGATTTCGTGGAAATCCGCGCCACCATCACTAATTAAATTATATACTCACTGAGAGGAATACATTAAAGGGACTGTTATCATCATTCCGCTTGATGACTACTATTTGGTTGATCAAGAATGCCTTTTTTAATTTCTTAAGGTGTTAGGGTATTTATCATACATGCGAAAATAGAACTATTGTGTCATAGTTATTTTTCCGTTATGGTTTTCTAGATAATACAATGTTTCAATTATTTTTACAACTCATTTGATTTATGTAAACGATGGCAATGAATGATATATCGCACACTGGTCAAAATGCATGATCTAGCTGTGCAAAACTCGTATTAGAAAGAAAACTCAGTTTTAATGCAAAATATCATATTTATTAGCATTAAATACTAAATTACTACTAATACTGAGTTTTAAATAGACATATACAGGGTGTTCCAATAGTGCGATGTATTAAAAAGAACCGATGAGAAGTTAGCCACAACAGTTATCCACAACTTTTTTTTCTGAACCGATTTTAATGAGTTTTGCCCGATCGCAAAAACAGAATTAGGGCCCAAAAAATTAAAATGAAAGGTGAATTTCTCGCAATTTTGCCGAAATTCTGGGTATGATATCTCAGTTATTAGGCAACCGATCTCATCGAGCTTTGCATTACTGGAAAGTACAGGTCTTCAACTACACCCCAT
Source organism: Aphodius granarius (assembly GCA_963971325.1). Classification (NCBI taxonomy): domain Eukaryota; kingdom Metazoa; phylum Arthropoda; class Insecta; order Coleoptera; family Scarabaeidae; genus Aphodius; species Aphodius granarius. The sequence goes on from OZ020225.1 coordinate 4,131,882, forward strand.
AATTTTGCCCGATCAAAATTATGACAATTATGACAAAATGTTCAAAAAAAAAAAATTATTGAAATATTAGTGTTCTGAATGACCACCATATGCCAGCCACAACAGTTATCCACAACTCTTATTTCTCAACCGATTTTAATGAGTTATGCATCAAAGCGCATGACGCCCTGAATCTCCTCTAGTTTTGCCCGATCGAAAAAATCAGAATTAGGGCCCAAAAAATTAAAATGAAAGTTGAATTTCTCGCAATTTTTCCGAAATTCCGGGTATCATATCTCAGTTATTACAGAACCTATCTCAACAATCTTTGCACCACTGGAATGGGCAGGTCTTCAAGTGCACCCCATAGTTTTGCCCGATCAAAATTATGACAACTTCTGTCCAAAAAAAAATTATTGAATTTTTTGGGCCCTAATTCTGATTTTTCGATCGGGCAAAACTAAGGGATATTCAGGGCGTTATGCGCTTTCCAATGATGTATAACTCATTAAAATAAATCGGTTGAGAAATAAGAGTTGTGGATAACTGTTGTGGCTGGCATATGGTGGTCATTCAGAACACTAATGTTTCAATAATTTTTTTTGTACAGAAGTTATCATAATTTTGATCGGGCAAAACTATGGGGTGTAGTCGAAGACCTGTACTTTCTAGTGGTGCAAAGATCGTTGAGATAGGTTGTGTAATAACTGAGATATGATCCCGGAAATTTCGGCAAAATTGCGAGAAAATCAACTTTCAATTTAATTTTTTGGGCCCTAATTCTGATTTTTCGATCGGGCAAAACTAAGGGATATTCAGGACGTTATGCGCTTTCCAATGATGTATAACTCATTAAAATAAATCGGTTGAGAAATAAGAGTTGTGGATAACTGTTGTGGCTGGCATATGGTGATCATTCAGAACACTAATATCTCAATAATTTTTTTTGGATAGAAGTTGTCATAATTTTGATCGGGCAAAACTATGGGGTGTAGTCGAAGACCTGTACTTTCCAGTGGTGCAAAGATCGTTGAGATAGGTTGTGTAATAACTGAGATATGATCCCGGAAATTTCGGCAAAATTGCGAGAAATTCAACTTTCAATTTAATTTTTTGGGCCCTAATTCTGATTTTTCGATCGGGAAAAACTAAGGGATATTCAGGGCGTTATGCGCTTACCAATGATGTATAACTCATTAAAATAAATCGGTTGAGAAATAAGAGTTGTGGATAACTGTTGTGGCTGGCATATGGTGGTCATTCAGAACACTAATATTTCAATAATTTTTTTTGGACAGAAGTTGTCATAATTTTGATCGGGCAAAGCTATGGGGTGTAGTTGAAGACCTGTACTTTCCAGTAATGCAAAGCTCGATGAGATCGGTTGCGTAATAACTGAGATATGATACCCGGAATTTCGGCAAAATTGCGAGAAATTCAACTTTCATTTTAATTTTTTCGGCCCTAATTCTGTTTTTGCGATCGGGCAAAACTAGGGGAGATTCAGGGCGCCATGCGCTTTCCAATGATGTATAACTCATTAAAATCGGTTCAGAAAAAAAAGTTGTGGATAACTGTTGTGGCCAACTTCTCACCGGTTTAAAACTATAGTATTAAATAAATTAAATTTTATTACATATGGAAAGCGAAAGTAGTCATTTTAAAATAATTTTTCTCTTTATAGGGTGGTCCATAAAATATGTAGTACATTTTAGAGTAATGACACTAAAAATTGTATATGTATAGTGATTCGGACCACGGAAGTCTCCAATCTAAATATGTTGGCTATATTCTTTAGTAATTGGCATATACCTCTAAAACTTTTATAATGACGTAAAGCAAAAACGGGCTTAATCTGTACGACGACGTTATAGCTCATCTTTTTGTAACATCCCTCACAGAATTCCGTAACTATGGAAATTGAACATCACCCATCTGTCATCCGCTGTCGTCAACGGGGCGATAAAATTAATCGAGGCATACGTCATTTTAGGGGTGGTGGTGCGGTGGGCGTGCTGCATAATTCGTACGGGGAAACTTGTAGGCGGAAGTAGGAAAACTCCCAACGAATTTCATCCATACAGTGCGGATATACGCACATACTAGACTACAACCCCTTCTGTGGAGCGGGGGGCGCGGTGTTGTAACTGGTGCGCAGTATAAAATATAGATTACATGAGTTATGTCGGGAGGCTGCATGAGTAGATAGCTGGGGACCGGTTTGGGGGGCGGCTGCACCGATGCCGCCCCCCAGCAGGAAATGAGAAGCTAGCCGGCTCAGAGACCGATCACTTACACTTATCTGCCGCCCCATAGAATATAACCGACGCGGCAGCGGCGGCGCTTTCAATTTATTTTAATAAATCTGCGGGGATACATCATACGGGGGCGGCGGGGGGCGGCCGGGACTCGCAGCGCATGCCACCGCTGCCGACGTGTCGGGAAACCGTCCCGCAACCCTTATCGGCCCATGTCTCTCCCGATTAATCCCGAAATATTCCCAGGACTTTAAGTTCCTTTCAATATAAGTCGTTGGTGATAGGGGAATGCAGTTAAATGTTTAACTTTCAGTCTTTTTTTGTGTTATTTTGAAAAAACTTGGTGTGCATATACTGCATATTGTACCTATACACTAAGGGTAAAATATTTGGGGTGGCCCTTACCCAACTTTCCGACTACATCGTTGGTACAATGAAGTATCGTCTAGTATTCAATTTTGTGAAGCCAGAGCCACTTTGGACTCTACCTAACGTCACTTTCTAAGATACCATGACATTTGTCATACTGACATTTAATGTCATGTCATTCAGTGGCATTGACGTTTGTCAAAATCTGACAATTTGCAACGCAGCAACGAAGGCTGTGGATTCTGTCAAGCTGCTTCTGTAAACGGTTATAGCGCCTAAACCGTTCATCCTACTGGTCTACAAATCTGTATACATAGTCACTGAGGGATTAGCTAGTATGTATTTTTATAATTCCTTCTTTGTTTAACTCAATTACCGATAGACACATATTTACCAAACAAATTGTTAAATAACAATTACAAAATTGTGTTCTTGGGATTGAGTATTTTTTATCATTGCTTGAATCTTTTGGGCAATGTATGACTTTAATTTGTGTTTTTAAGTACACCGAGAGGAGTTTTTTTTTTTAACGAAAAAAATAAAAACTGTTTTTGTGACTTTTTGTGTGACATTTCAAGTGATTTGAGCAAATTTCTCCAAGATGTTTGCATGTGCTGTATATATGGCATGATTACAGGTTAGTTTCTGACCGTTTTCTTATGGCTTTATCCTAGTTTTCTGGACCTTTCTAAATGGTTTGTTACGAGTTGATATGTGCACACTCAATTCTATTTTACATGAGAACTGTTCCATACTATCAACGGCACTATCAACGGTTGCAAAAGAACCATTGCAGATATAGGTACTCAGCACATTACCTGCAAGTTGTTCTCGACATTTTTACCGATTACATCCGCTATCGGAGAGGCCATAATTTACGCCATTAAGAAGTGGAATTAAACAGCAACAACCACTACTTTGTATCATACCCATATCTTCGTTCGCACATACATATATAAGTGTACAGTGTATATACTGTATATGTATACTTTATACGTATACAAGCTCCACATAATATGTTAACCCCGAGGCCCGTAAAACCTTTTTAAAATTACTCCTAGATATTTATATAGATGGTAGATACGTAACGTCCAGTGTTATCTGTGCCTTATCGTACCAATATGCAAATATAGTATGGCGCAGACACGCGACTTTGCATTTTTTGAACACGTACGACGCGCGAGAACTGTTGGATACGTGTTTGTGGAGTTGTTCTTTTGTTGCTGGTTATAATTCCATGCATTTCGCCTTTCACGGCGATTTTTTTTGATGATTTGTTCATCCAGTTGGGGGGTGGTGAACGACAGTAAGACGCCATTTCTGTAGGTATAACATTTCTAAACTTTTGAGGTGTCCTATTTTGGCTACAAATTAGAAATTAAAAAAGTTCTGTAAAGAGCAAAAGACCTTTCTTCGCCTAAAGCTGTATACAGCTTTAGGTTTAAAGCAAGATCTAAAACCGATAAACTAAGGTGCAGCAAGACAGAGAACGTCAAAACAATGGTCATCGATAATTTTCATCGTAACCGATCGCAAATTTGTTAGGAATAGGAATAGTTGGTACACAAAAAGAGAGACGCATCTTCTTTCTCTGAAGACACGATGCGCTTGATGCCTTCAAGCAAGCATTGTGAGAGAACGTGGATATTGTAGGTCCGTTTTAAGATAACCATCTAACAATAAGTGAAGCCATTACCGATTGATGTGACGAGTACAAATAAGAGGTGGAGACGGTATTTGCCACGGAGAATGGTAATGCCATCGTGTTCGATCTATCACCGTTGGTTGATCTCTGCTGTTATGTAGGCATATGCTTAGATTGGATGTGACACTTCGATATAATGAATGCTGTCTGTCTAACAATGATAATATGGTGCGTGAAGTGTCACGCCCTATAGAAAACGTCAATATTTTATTGTTGTTAGTGTATAAGCTAATTTTAGTGAAATCAACTCCCTGGAATTCTTTCTAGTGAAATGTGGTTTTTTATTTTATGGGATAAATTAGGTTTTTTGTGAGACACAGTGTCCTAACATCACTTTCATTCTTACGCATCGGATTAAGTTGAATTCAAAGCATTAATATGCAAAAACACTACTGCCAAAATTAGGTTTAAAATTAGGTAAAGCCACTGACATTTAATGTCATGTCAGTGGCACTGACGTTTGTCAAAATTAATAATAATAATAATACTAATCCAAGCCTTAACATCCCCCAACAGCTTTCGCCAATTACAGGGGGCATCGGCAGGCCAGAGTATTATTATTATCGCCCGCGCCTGTGGAACGTCTTAAGATGTTTGGCTCCCAGCATTCGCCAAGGAGTGAGGAAAACCACAGAAAACCTCACACTGGAAGCAGGTCCCCGGGCTCGAACCGGAGACCCCCTGAGTGCAACGCCAACGTCTTATCGCTAGGCCACACTCAGGCTCAATTTGACAATTTGCACAGCGACGAAGGCTGTGGATTCTGTCACACTGCTTCTACAAACGCTTATGGCGCCTAAACGGCTCATTCCAATGATCTGTAAATTAGTTATACTTGAAATTGATTAGTTACTTACTAAATTTTTAATTTATTTTTTTCTTTTTAGGTACGTATTACATCCAGTGTCCAATGTTGATTACTTGTGTAGTAAGTAGATAGACTTAGCAGAATATTTACACATTCTTACTTATAATAAATGACGTATGTGTAAACTTCAAATCACAAAACTCAAAATCACAAAACTCAAAATCACAAAACCAAAATAGTAAATACATATCACCCTTTTTAAAATATTCTAATTCAGACATGATAACTCTCACCAAACTTTCCCACTAAATTGTGGCCACATGTGTCTAAATACTTTTGCTATTATGTAATTTCGAGAACCCACAGTCACTCTGGACCCCAACGTCACTCATAGAATAGCTGATGTTTGTCAAAATATGACACATCGCAATACAGCGACCGACGAGACTGTGGATTCTGTCAAACTGCTTCTATAAACTCCAATGCGCCTAAACCGTCGCTGTGTTGCCAATTGTCAGATCGCATAAAAAAAATTTTTAATGGATACGTTTTCGAGTTACAATTTTTTTTTGATTTTTTTGTTTTTTTTTGCGGAGGTAGTTCGACTATTTGGAGCATATCTCGAGTTAGGAACGTCCAATCTGGTCGCCCGGCACATAAAATTGAAGCTAATTGTATCACCAACAATTGTCACTCATATAGTTTTTCAATCGTTTCAGTAGTTTTAGCGCAATAGGCCACGATATTATAAAAATTTGGCCAAAATGAAAATGGAACATTTACTCTATCACCTGTGAAAAGTAGAAATCGTGGAAATATAGTTTGTTTAATATTTTTTGCGTAGAGTTTGAACTTTTACGAAGCGAACAAGGTATTTACGATTAAAATCTATGCAAAAATAGCGAAGTTATGGTCATTTAAGATTGATAGGTACCATACTACCAAAATTCTACTTTTTCTCTGTTTACAAATTTATAAACTCCAATGCGCCTAAACCGTCGCTGTGTTGCCAATTGTCAGATTTTGACAAACATCAGTGATGTTAAGTGTGACAAATGTCATTATGTCATACAGAATGACATACTTGTCTGAACAAAATTTAATAATTGCAAAAGTGTTTAGACACTTCACTGTGCTAACAATGTAGTCGGAAAGTTGGGTGAGGGCCACACCAGATAATCTTTTTGTTGCCTTGGTATGCCTTGGTGTCTTCTTGGTATCTACTCAACATATCAATAGGTTCTCCCCCATTAAATGGGCCACAATTAATACAACGAGATTTATAAAACATTGCCACATAATTCGTAGACATTGCAAATGCTACCCGCTTCCTCGTTTTTGTCAGAAACCGATCCTTCACGGGAAGTCCTCGCGTCATTAGGGCACCTCTCCATCTTACCAGCCGTCACCGTACCTCTTTTAAATCGTTCCGCACGACCGACCGCATCAAAAATACACATCGCGATGAGAAATGGACATCGGGCTCGAGCAGGCTGACCTGACTATATTAACTCACCCCGCGCTACCCCGAACAAGAAGGACAACGATTTATATTTGTAAGGGGTTGGCGTTACACGACCGCCGCCCCATTCCGCCGCCACCAACCCCCGGGTAACGTATTCCGCGCACGGGACCCGCTAAAATTCATTTCCTGGAGGCTCGCGTCTTCGGCCGCAGCAGACCATGATCAGGAAACGAATCCGGGCTCACTCGAAATGGAAAACAAAGCACGACGACTACTTATCGCCACCCCCAAACCCAAAATCCCCACCCCAGGGTTCATCCAAAGCGTCGGTTATGGAGCTTGTGCATTGCTTTATCCGTCACGGTACATTACTGCCACCTATGAGGAATCGCCCCGCCACGGTATCGCATCGCAGCGCCCTCTACAGATTTAATTAAGTGTGCGCGAGGCGCAATGTACTGGATTAGGGGTCGTGAGAGTTTAAGATTTCGAGAATTTTCAGATGGTAAAGTTTTATGGATGTGAGTGATCGATGTGTTGATAATGCGTTGAAAATGATCGTAATTTCGGTGGAGTGTTGTTTTTTTATGAGGTGCGGGGTGCTTGTTTTATATGAGATAAGGGTTGGTGATTATAGAATGAGTGGTAAAATATGGGAAGTAATCTCGACAACAAGACAAACATAAGTTATTATGTATAACAATCCTGGGTTATCATAAAAGTGTCTAAACTTTTACTATTATTCACTTCCTACTTTCAATTAAAGTGAAAAAAAAATTATACAAACAATTAAAAATGCGGTAAAATCGTATGTCCATATTTGGCTACATATCGGTGTATTTTACTGCGTTTGCAGAACAATTTTCGCACTGTTTACTGGCAGGCCATCAGGGGTGGTACGTAGGTAAATTTGTTCGGCGGTCCCCATAAATTTCCTCGGCCCTAGTAAATCACGTAGAGCAAATTGCGATCGAAGCACACTGGGATGTTACGTAATGAACGGACTTCACTGCGGTCCATCAACATCTGCCACCGCTGATTAATGAACGTTACGTTCGCCACCCCCGCACGAGTCCATCCCCGGATCGCGTTTCGAATTAATTTTCCCACATAACTACTCATTAATATACCTTTGCCAAAACACTTCCAAATCCACACTTTACCATAAAAAGTAAATCCTCAAAAAAGTGCCAAACAGACGAGTTAAAAACCTAAAAATACCTAAAAATTTCCAAAATGTTCGATTCATTCAGCAAGCTATACGGTGACGAAGGCTGTGGATTGTGTCATGTCAGTGGCAGTGACGTTTATTAAAATCTGACAATTTGCAACACTCGATACAATTAACTATAATATACTGTCACGTATCCGTGTGTTTTCCTACGAGGTTTATTTCTCTACTGCTTGTTTATTTATTCTTCAATCGCGGGCCGGGCGATAATATCACTAGTCAACAGTCAAAATGTACATTGGATGCGACTATTTTTTTTATATATACTAAGGCCCTCTAAACTCAAAAATCGCATAAAAAATTTTTTTAATGGATACGTTTTCGAGTTACAATTTTTTTCTTTTTTTTGTTTTTTTTTTGCGGAGGTAGTTCGACTATTTGGAGCATATCTCGAGTTAGGAACGTCCAATCTGGTCGCCCGGCACATAAAATTGAAGCTAATTGTATCACCAACAATTGTCACTCATATAGTTTTTCAATCGCTTCAGTAGTTTTAGCGCAATAGGCCACGATATTATAAAAATTTGGCCAAAATGAAAATGGAACATTTACTCTATCACCTGTGAAAAATAGAAGTCGTGGAAATATGGTTAGTTTAATATGTTTTGCGTAGAGTTTGAACTTTTACGAAGAGAACAAGGTATTTACGATAAAAATGTATGCAAAAATAGCGAAGTTATGGTCATTTAAGATTGATAGGTACCAAACTACCAAAATTCTACTTTTTCTCTGTTTACAAGTTTAATTCATTGTGCTTAGTTTTAATGTGATGTTTTCAATATAAAGGAGATTAGAAGTGAGTTTGATTGCTGCTTCGCCTTATATTCTTGTCGAAATCTGTTTTTCTTATGAGGAACCAGATATAGTTGCCCATCATTTTTTCAATCCAAAATCCCTGGTAGCGCCGCTCAATAGTCTTCATTTCCTAGTGAAACCTCTCACCATGCTCGTCACTGACGTCACTAAGATTCTCAGGATGAAATCTTCTCAACTGCTAGCTCCAGGTGTATACCGTATCCCATGTGCTTGTGGCAGTGTCTACATTGATGAGATAAAGCGCTCTGCCAGCGTTGGGGTTTCAGAACATGAACGTTGTACAAGGCTGCGCCAGATCACCAGTTCAGCGCTTGCTGAGCACAGACACAACAATTCTTCTCGGCCAAACAAAAATCATCTCCCGGGAATCACGTTATTATCCTCGTAGAATCCGCGAAGCGATCGAAATCTTTAAAGATCCCTCCAATCTCAATCGAGATGACGGTTGGCATTTGCATCATAGCTGGAAACCACTTTTATGACCACCACAGCCAATCACAGCTACCCCAAACCGCCCTCCCAACCAATAGTTGTTTGACTACCTGCGCAGGCACCTGCGCCAGGTACATATAACGTCGATCGAAACACGTACTGACATATCTGAATATCATTTTTTGGTGAGATATGCCACTACGTGTTTTGAGCGATGATAAATACCCTCACCCTTCCACACACGTTCAATCTCTCCGTCCTGAAGATGCCTCTTGCAACAGAGTGCGAAACGTTGACTAAAAGATGCGCATCTTGGTGCAAATCACGTGACGTACTCGTCTTCCGAATGGATCCGACCTCTACCATGCATTTAAACTGCTATAAATGACGAAAAATACAAAATAGAGAAAAGGCCGAATTTTGGTAGTTTCGTACCCATTGGTCATAATTGATCATAACTTCGGTATTTTTTCATAGATTTTCATCGTAAATACCTTGTTCTCTTCGTAAAAGGGCAAACTCTACGTAAAAAATAAGAAACTGAGCATATTTTTACTATTTCTACCTTTCCCTGGCGGTTAAATGAATGTTCGATTTTCATTTATACTAAAAAAGTTTCAAATTATGGTCAATTGCGCTGAAACCACTGAAGCGATTGTAAAACAATATGAATAACATTTATTGGTGATTCAATTGGTTTTAATTTGAAATACCGAACGACAAGATTTTATGTTCCGAACTCGAGATATGCTCCAAATAGTCGAACTACCTCCAAAAAAATTAACAAAAAAAAGAAAAATTCATAACTCGAAAACGTACCCATTCAAAAAATTTTTAATGCGATTTTTAAGTTTAGCGGGCCATGGTATCTAAGAAAAAAATAGTGGCATCTAATGTACATTTTTTTTTTATTATTTTGTTGACTAGTGTATTCAAACAATGATGTGTGTGCTAACGTATAATATAAACCCTTATAGCGCCTAAACCGTTCATCCCATTGATCTGTAAATTTGTATACTTATTTCAAATCACTGCAGGCCGTACGTAGACTTTTGTCGGCCACTGTACGAACATACACACATATACAGCTCGGGCCAGGTCAAGCCGCCCCATCAGTTTTATGCGAGTGCGAGAGAGAACGTTTAAAACACATCCCCACCAATTCAGGCACCGCGCTAGCACGGCCTCGTGGTTGGTTCATGTCGCGTGGTGGGGGCATGCAGTGACCAGCTTTATATTGCTTTCTTGCTCTCACATGTGGCGTGTACGGCGTTTGGAACTGGCCGACACTGTATACAGACACACATTATAATACTTTATGATAACAGAGTAATTTCATATTAATCAACGCTAGAGTGGAAAACAGAGAGATTACATATTATTCTGACAATAAGAACTCAGAAAAAAAAATAGTAATTTTATACGTGTAATATAATACCTACAATATTTACATATCAATAATTACGTATTCGTTAGTATAAACTACTTATATAATTGCTGTAATTTCTTATTGCTGGTTTATTATAAATTATAATGTAGTTATGGCTTATTAATAGTTAGTGCTTATTAGCCAGGAAAAGAATATTATAATGTTAACATTATGTTATCCAACTTTGGAGTTACGTATAAATAAAAAGTGAATCCCAGGATTAACAATACATAGTTACTTGAAACATCACATTTCAAGGATATTTATTTTTAGTTACACATTAATTTTTGTGTGTAATTGACATTTACCATATTCACAATGCCATTTACCGCAAAAATCGTGAACAAAAGCTCAAAACGCTTTCGAAATGTAGAAAAGTTGATTGATTACGAATTTACTTACCCAATAGAACACAACAAGCAACTCCTTGAAGTTATATTTAGCAATCAGACAACAGAGTTTGGTGAAAGTAGGCATTTCCAAATCAAACAGACCTAGCCTCCCGTGGCCACTATTTAACATTGAACAGCATTTCACTACAATCACGCTAAATGGACCCCAGCGGGACGCCACTGCCTTTTACACGCTCCACCAAACAAATAACAACGCACCTTTAATTACATTAACTTCCGATAAGCTCGCTTCTTAAACAATTCTTAAAACGCGAGGCTAAGAAAGAAGGTAATATTAATAATAATAATAATAATAATAATATAATGTATTTGCCCAACAGGTTACCCCCCAGTTACAGGACAATAATAGAACATAATAAATAAAACATAATAATAGAACATTAAAAATAGATCCTATTAATAAATATATTAATATATTTTGCTCCAAGAAAAACGATTCTTCGCTTTTCAATAATTATGTCTACAACTACTAATCGAGATGATGTTTAGAGTAAAGTATAGAATGATCCTGAAAGGTATTGTTTCGGTACGCGTCTATATGAAGTGGGATCGACAAAATTTAACCCGTTGGGCAACAGATGTCCGATCGTGAGGCGATAGTGGAGTCTTTAGGGCAATATCGATGTGTAATTGGCGTTAGAGGTATCGTTATTGCTTCGCAGCGGTGTCCGCTTTGTTTAGATACAGATTTTAAATTGAATTTCTGTTCGGATGAGAGCGCATGCTGCGCGTCGATTCGTAGTCTTGTTTTGATACCCCCAGGTGTCGCTATCTGTGAATATCTTGCCGTTAAACGTAGACGCAAATTGAGTTATGGTGATACCGATAGATAGGTACCTAAATAGTGTTTTTAAGTTTTCTTTTCTAACATTGAAAGAAAGCATCATTTTATGGATTCTGAGAGTTTTTTACCTTTCCGGTTTGAAGCCCTGGTCGTCCAAACAAATCTAGTATTGTCACCCATTAGTTTTCCTTACTTTACATGCGAGTTTCCTCAATAACGGGACCACTATAAATCCAAGCTGATGTTGCCATATCCAGAAACTCACCCCCATAACGCGGGCGCGCCATTTATTCAGGCGCCGTCGATAAATTCAAGTTGACCGTTCCATGTACGGTTTTTTCCTCGTCCGGGTGGACGTTTCGTCCCGAGCGATAAATCAAAAAGCGGCGAAATGATCTTCGGAGAGTGAGGGAGTTTGTTCATTATGATGGGTGGTCCGGTCCTGTGCCTGCAACCCTAAGTTTGCCTGTTCAATATGCAGTCCGCTCTGGTGGCGCAAACCCTTCACTGGCGCTGCCGTCGACAAGATTAATAGTTGCCGCTGATATAGAGGGCGCACTTTATGACAATTCCTCTCCCCGTTCGTTGTCAACAGGACATTTGTCCTACTCACCGTGATCCTGTATATGCACCCTTAATAGTGTTAGTTGTCCATCAATGGTAAATAACACAAATTATATATAAATTCAAAGAATATGCAAAAGTACTGCTTTCAATCTGTATTTTATCAATCAATAAAAAGCCACCATTCAGAAGGATCGTGGGGAATATCAAACTCGTTCATAAGACCCTCAAGATCGTGACATACAAGTAAAGATCCTTCCATTTTAAAATATGCTTTAAAAGGCTCGTTACGGTTTGTAAATGAAGACACTGTCACACCCCATACGAAAAGATTCTATTCCAGTAGCTTAGAACCCATTAACTCGGCTTTTTCTTTTGGTAAACCTAAGTCTTTAACCAAATCATTCAATTCGCACTGGTTTATAAGGTGAGGTGTTCCTAAAACGTCAAACGGTGAATCTTCACGACTTGCCTGATTTGGCAGAGTGATTTCAGGCACTCAAATCAAGCAAGTTTCTTGAAACAGGCGAAATTTCTTCTGTGTCAAAAATCGAAGATGATGAAGTGGATGACGCACTTGGGAGAGGATGGTTCTCTCCGTGGAGGTTAGGTCGCGATGCTGATGGCAAATTTGGATGTTTTATTTGATGCTTATCCTTCTTCGAATATCCGGAGACGCTTATCGTGCAGAAATAGCAATCATCTGCATGATTGGAATGCTGTCGCCACAACATGGGAACCGCAAACGGCATTTTCTTTTGCTTCCCTTTCATCCACTTTAAAATTCCCATCTAGCAGGAAATACAGCATATATTAGGTGTCCATGGCTTTTCCAGATCTCCAATTCTAAATCCAAAGTAGCAGCAGTAAGCTGCTTTTAACTCTTCCATATTTTAACCGTCTGTATAACTTAACTTGATAAAATAACACAAAAAAACTTCAAATAAAATGAATCTTGGACCAGTCACAACACTTTGATGACTTAATCCATGAAAAGTGATGTTAGGTCAGCAAAAATATGTGATCACGTTCTGGTTGTAGGACTCTTGTTTCTTTGTGTAATTATTATTAAGTTTGAAATTGTTTCAAACCAAAAACCGAAGAAACGTTATTTTAGTCGGAACGAAAACCCAAATTCAAAGGCAAACTGTTGTAATAGTCTATATACTAGCTCTGTGTATATGTCAAAATTTTCGATTTTAGTTATTGGGCATTCTAGAAATATGTGGTTAAGGCTTCCCACCTGTCCACATTCGCAATATGGACATTTTAGGATACATTTTAGGTTATCTGCTATCTGTTACTGTTGTTACGAATGTCCGGCAGGGGGCGTTTCGGGTTTGACGTTACTGTGGTAATAGCAGCAAAACACGGGTCGACAAAAATCGATTTTTTGGATCGAAAATTGTTTTTAAGGCAGTTTTTTTGCTCAAAACTCTTTGCGAAGGGTATTTAGAGGGATCTTATCGTAAGACATGAGAGCGAGCGGCTTTTATAAGGTCGGCAGGAACGGATAAAAAATGTAAATTTTTGACGTTCATCGATCCGCTTGTCGGAATTTCTAGACGTCACGTGACATTTTCTCGAGGTTCGCCTTCACCCGAAGAGGTGCAAAAACGTGATTTTTTTTCAAAATTGACGCATTTAATTTACAAAATATCGCGCAGTCCACGCGGAATTGTGTCCTTTTTTCAATTCGAGCGTCAAAAGTAATATCGAAAAGCCCAATTTTGCAGCTAGTCGATCGCAAATGTCGGCTAAAATGGGCGATTCCGCTGAACGCGCCCTACACTTGAAAGTTCGTAATTAGTATAGGTAGATAAACGGTAATTTTTGCAATGATTTTCAAGAAGCGCTGGACACGCTATCGAAATCGCTAGAATTTTAGGAAATTTGAACAAATATCGAAATATTTAAGAAACCGTTTAAGGAGAATCCTAAATAAAAGATTTTCCCATATGGTGAGGACTTTCCTGGACACACTGTATATGCAAGATTAATTTTTCTTGATATCCAAGAATAGAATTCGTCATGTCATGTCATTTTTTGGTATGAGTTTATGTAAAACTGGCCACTTCCGGTTGTCAGATTGTCACCAAAAAGAATTCAGTTCGTCTCCTGGTAATGTTAAATATGTAAGCCAAAGGTACGCCACAAAAGTAGAACTTTTTAGAACAAAGAACGGCTGCAAACTATACTAGAACTAGAACAAAAGTAATATCGAAAAGCCCAATTTTGCAGCTACTCGATCGCAAATGTCGGCGAAAATGGGCGATTCCGCTGAACGCGCCCTACACTTGAAAGTTCGTAATTAGTATAGGTAGATGAGCGTTTTCAAAACCTATTTAGTTTTAAACCCGTTTTTAAGGCGATATGTTTACGTGATATGCATCTTTCACAGGAAACATTCCCGAAAAACACTCCATCAATGTAATACCTCTCGATTTCGATAATAAATCGTTCTTATTTCCCCCAAAATAGCAAAGAGGAATTCCCCTACCGATACAAGCCGTTAATATCAAATAAGTGACGATCGTTTACAATAATATGGCACGTACTCGTGTGTATAAATATGCAGATTTGTTCAATTTTGTCACGATCGAGGGTAGGAAGCGCAGGAGAGCACATCTACAAGAGATGTTAATATCCCGTTGTTTCCTGCCGGTGTTTTTGATTAATGATAGATGTGGTGCCTTCAACATACTAATAATTTGCTGAATTCTGGACAGAACGTGATCAGGCTACGTGCTGGATAGACCCAGAATATATTTCCTTTCGTTAATGACGAAGCAGATTCAGTATTGATGATGATGATCATCTTTATGTCAAGAAGTGGAAACGTATAAACTTAAGCAAGTTCTGATGGGGAATGGGGGCTTATAATCTAGTGTACGACGGGACATATAACCTATAAAACACCTCGAATAAACGTACCATACCATATAGTCCATATACGACCTAACTGAAAAACAAAAAAGCAAAAAAACGCACTTTCTCCGGTCCATTTCGCGTACAATAACCACCCGCAGAACGCTATAAAATCGTCGATAACCCACACGTTCTTATCAGTGGCGTTGCACAATGCTCACGGCTTCGGTACTTCCCCCCGTAGATATTGGTCGCGAGGTGGCGCTCGCGATCCATTTTCTCGAAAATAGGCTGCAGCCGGTCGTACGCAATCCTTGTTGTCGTCGCGAGGGGCCGAAGACGAAGAACAAATGAGCCGGAACACCGTAAAACAAGTTTCGCAACATTGGCACACGATACAGCCAGCTCGCCGTACATTACAGGACAAATTTTTCGAAATCTGCGCGCTATCTTGGGCCGTGATCGCGTGTTCTCCGCATGGCGGCGGTTCTTGAGTTACGCGATAGCTTGTAAAGGAATACGTATTTGTTTTTTTTGATAAGAATGGTCGTAAAAATAATTATGGACGTAGGTTTTGATAGTTATGCGTGGATGGGGAGGGGAATTTCGTCGTTTTGGCAATGATAAATACCTAGTAAGTAACTTACACACGCGAGGTGTGTAAGTAAAAATACTTCTGAAATGAGCACGCAGATTTTGTGCAAAAGTGGAACAGATCAGATTTAAAATACCTTCATTAATAAATTAATTAACACGACTTTCAACACCTATCTAATTCTCACTCAACACGTACGACGTCAGCAAACTAAACCGATAAAAATCTCCGTATAACGGCGCTCGAATCGAAAACCTGATTTCGGCTCGCCTCCATCGATTCTCGATTAACCAAAAGTGTAAAAACGAACGGACACAGCCAAGTGAGCGAACGGAAGATGTTAGTTAATTCGTGAGAGCGGAGATTTGCGATTCGGCCTCTTGAATATTCATCGGGGTAGTGGTCGACCTGAGAGTCGTCGCGCCGAGAACCGCCTGCGAGCTGATAAATCAGACCTAGGAGTATTCGTGACTTTGGAAATCGCTAATGCACTTTAAAGCGAGCCAGATAGATGTCCACGGACGATGTTACATATGCAAATGTCACGGTAACATCATACTGCCGACGCGATTGCTCTCGCCATCTCCTGCCACCGATCGTATTAATTGACTTGCAAACAACGCTCTCACGACATTATTAAAGGTGCGTTCGAATTTCGAAGCATTAGAAGAAATGTATGAGTCTGAAATTTCTATAACAATGCTTACAACGTTTTTTTTTTCTTTGTTTTAGGTGAACAACCTGATAAATTACCGTGCTCCATAGAATACAGGGAAGAACAAGAACCACCAACGAGAAAAGGTAAACATAACATTACACTTTACACCACTATTATGTATTGAATGCGTTATTTATAATATTTACATCTGGACACCAACAGAGTGCGTTTAGCACATTATTAAGACACACCTGCATAAAACGAATTGATAATGCTATTTTCTTATACCCGTGGGATCTAATGACTCAATTACCTCCAACGACTGCAAGAGTCAAGCTCGAAGCGAGTGAAAAGCACCACGAGCTAGACAGCAAACGGGCGAACAACATCTTGATCAGGTTCTAAATCTGCATTGTTTTGCAATGAAGTGAATAATCCGGCGCGTATTGCTAATAATAAAACAATACAATGAGGTCGATTGTTGCCGACTGTACCATTTAATTTAATTATAATGCAACGCAGAGTAGTTAGTGCGGTGGGTACCTTATAACAGCCGCCTCTTGTAATGAGTTTGGTATTATCAGAACGCTCCCAGCAGCGTACAATGGGACTTGGTAAAAAATAAATCTGTGTCGCGCCGGCTACGTACGACAACGTAATCTAATTCTCCCACAATCTTATTTTTCCGATGGCACTGCAACGCGGGTTTCCTTGCACTTTCCCAGTGGTGCCTATGTGCTCGATCAGCGTATAGATAACAGGAACAGGTAATGGCCGCGTTTTTCTTGCTATTTTAACCGCGGTTGCGTTATCTCAGCGTCGAAGGAAGTCTCAGTACACACAGAGAAAAGAATGCTCAGTTCGAGTCGAATTACTTTGAATCAAAACAACGGTTGATTTCCATATCCACGAAATAACTATCCACTTCAGCCAAGACAAAATGGTCTCAGGGTTAACTGCTTGATTAAGGATAAATTTAGTTGCAATGATTAAATTATTAAGTCACACCAAACAGACATCAACGATAATGGACTATATGTAGTTTTGAATGGAACTTTGTAGTATTACTTCAAATATTTAAACATTTCGACCAAATTAATATTGTTTTATTAAAAAAAAAAAAAAACAATATGATAGTTTACATTTGTCTGAAAAAATAATAGTTTTGCTCAAGCTATATTTATTACTGTATTGTAGGAAGGTTAACTTTTTCCTTAATAAAACATGAAACATGAAATTTGACGTCGAAACAAGCTTGTTATTTGTACAGAAGATATCTAAAAAATTTCACCCACAGATCTGTCATCATCGTTGCTCATTCTCTTTCACACTGAGAAAGGAATGCTAACTTCAAGTCAAATTACTTTGAATCAAAACAACGGTTGATTTTCATATCCACGACATAACTATCCACTTCAGCCAAACAAAATTTTCTCAGTAGAAGCGGGTTAAGTGCTTGATTCAAGATAAATTTAGTTGCAATGAGTAAATTATTAAGTCACATCAAACAGTCATCAACTACAAAGGACTATATGTAGTTTTGAATGAATTTTTGTAGTATTACTTCAAATATTTAAACTTTTCGACCAAATTAATATTGTTTTATTTCAACCATTGGATGGATTAAAGAGAATTATAAGATTTAAGAAGTAAGTAATTGGTTGTTTTGCTTGGAAAAAACAAATGTTTCAGAAAAGGATTTTTAGGTTTGATTCAACACCTTCTGTGTTATGAATAGAGTATTTCATTCTCACTGCAAGTAACTGTCATTTTAAATGAAATGCGATCAATTATTCAAAGTAAGCAATAGTAATTTACATTCAACATAATATATTGATTTGAAGTGAATAATTTTTGTTGTTTTGTTCAAACTATCTATCGCTGCTGCAAAGGGGTAAAAAAGTTCATATATACCAATACAGTAATTTATTATAAAAATAAAAAATGCATTCAAAATAGGTACAAAATACATTAAAAAATATAAAAGCATTAAATGTTATCTGATACATTTCAAAGTATTAAATACATATAATAATTAAATAATACCTCTGGTGAATTTGTTGTCATTGATTTGCATCTCTTACTTTGGACCATGTTATAAAAACACCTTGGTCCATTGTATGTAGTACTGTAGGAACTTTAGTAATGCATCATTTGCACCTGTGGTGAAATATAATATGTACATACATATGATAGATATCTACGATTTCTCACCTCAGATGTTTCCAAATCTAATATCTTCACAGCTTTCCGGAAAACAATTCGATCTCCAATAGCCGGAATAAGTTCTCTTACTTTTTTCTCTGTAAGTTTTCTTATTTTTTCCACAGTTATTTTATTGCGTTGAAAATATAAAATGCACATAGTGTATTAACATTTTCATAAAAAGTAGTTATACGCATATACTTACTGTCAAATATCGGTATCAAATGATCATTATCACATGTGATAACTGATAAGGATAAGTCACAATACAATCAAGCGTATATCAAACCCCGACAACCCCGTATAACACCCACAAGACTGCTATCCGTTAGGCATAAACCAATATAGCATTGAGTTGTTAACGTTATGACTGAATAATGTGTGGTAAAATCCTTCAAAATGCGTATCTAAAAACTGTCGCCGTTCCCTGTCGCTTCTGACGGGTGCCACAAACCGCGCAAACTTTAAGCTTTCCGCAAAATGAAACCACCCGATATTTTAAACTAAGTATTTGTTTACTTGATCCACACAAAACGTGTCTTGCATCAACCAACCAATTTTACTTGTTTTGAAGCTCATATTTTACATATGTGATATTGATTCAATGCAATGGTTCTTTTTATTAGAATATATCGAATTTTTCAATGCAAACCACTATATTCTTATGTAGGAGGTCAAAATGGCGGGAACAACCGCGACTCCCTAACATGGTAGCATTTTGGCCAAGCGCGGTTTAAGGGCTTTAATTACTGGTCAAAATTGTAATTCATCAAATCTCTTCCAATTTATTCGAAGGCAAAACTAACTGGGTTCTTTTTCTTGAACCTTGTGAACACATTTTCTGACTACTAACTGACGCGTTTAAGTATTTAACATTTAATAAGGGCTGATAAAGCAAGACTACTCAAATGAAACGAAACACTTATCAAAACAATAACATCTATTAACAATAATAATCAACAATCCCGTTTGATAGGTTACATAGAAAAATGAATGAAGCTTTGAACATATTGACGTTTAAATTAAACCTAGGAGTTGATTTAGACAGACACACTTTTAGCAGAAATATGAATAGTTTAATTTACAATGAAATGCGAGACGAGTTGAAAAGACTTACCAGGGATAAACTTAAGCGCCTAAGAACGCTCCACAAAAACGTGTACTTTACATAACGGTGGTTGAAATGAGAAGAGCGAGATCTGTTCGTTTGCATCCCTCGACCCCAAAGGAAGCCGGAAGCATTTCTTCTTAGCCAATGACAACTCTTCAATTTTAAACTTATAACACGCGGTCAAATCCTAAACCAGATGTTCAACCCTAGCAAAAATCTTTGACATTCCCGAATGTTCTTACAAATATCTCGCTTAATTGGATCATATCTTAATAAATAAATAATGGGTTTCCGACCCATTACACTTAAAAGAACTCATAAGAACATTTAAAGCTATCCAACATAGTTTTAGTTAGAAACAAAATCTTGTCGCTTTAAATGAGAAACATTTTAACAGCATTAAACATTTTTCAGCATGTTTACTTATGCATTGGAACACTCGTTTATTTCTCTACCGTTTAATTACCTCTCTTGGCATTAATAATTCATCCTAGGTCAGACTTTCTCGTTAGAAAACCCGAGGGCATATTCCCCCCACACTCGGTAGGGTACTATTTTTTAAACTATACACACCACTGATATCAAGGCAGTAACTTATTTTAGTAATGCACCGATGCTGTCCGCTTACGCCATTCGCTCGCGCCGCGCCGCTAAAAAATAAATCTCTTGAAATTCATTACGATAACGCAAGGGGGCGCCCATGTACACATATATGCTCGCCGGCAAATCTACCTGAGCGAGTGTATGTACGTACTATATGCATCTATGCGATATACGTATAGCAATAGTGGACGGTGCATTTTGTTATATAACCGAGGAGATAGGGCGCGCTAATGGTATAATTCAGCAATCAGATTCAGATACGTCCAGCCAGAGTTACTTCAAAGCAGGGAACGGACAATTTAAATAAACGTCGCGCCGTAATCTAACTCCCAGCGTTACGTTACGACACGCTCGCATAGTACGGATACGTACGTACAAGGTAAATAAACGTTATCCGCTCCTTGCAAATGTCCAACGATCCCGTATACGGCAAGCGGACACCACCACAACCAGTGGTGGCTCGTCTTACACTCCGAAAAGATAGCTAACATAGTCAGTTTTCACCTATCCGTTCTTGAGCTATGGTGTAACATTGTTGACAGATTTCCCTACGGATATTAGTCATTGGAGGATTTTATTTTATATATTAGATAGATATTTTATCATGATGGGTCGTCAAAACATATATTTCGGTTGAAATCCGAAAAAAAAATGCTCTATTTTGGTCGATAACAATATTGTCTTTTAATTCCTTTTCGTGAATGAAATCTCTGCGACGCCACTGGTTTGCAGACATCTCGATCTCCGCAAAGAACACGAATACTGAACAGCTCCGAGGTTCTAATGTCTATTTTAAATAGCGTAATTATTGCACAGGCGACGGCTACGTAACACCACAATTGCATCCATGATTGACCTATCTGCAGGATCGGCCTGTTCAGGACTCGGGTTTATTTATGCCGAATGCGCGCCGTCGTTTCGCACCGTGCTCGTGCAGCCGCATCATCTAGGTACAAGAACGCATTCGAACGCGCACCGATGTTACTGAAAAATACCTACTGATTATACGCAAAGATCACGGGGGCAGTCGACTGTAGCAGCACGACTCTTGCTTGTTCTGGTATCACTTGATCGCCGGCTGGAGTTGTTAAAATAATGTTTGGTGTTGAAATTGTAACACGAATCGCTGAAAGTGTGTTGTTATCGTAATGTCTATATCTCTACGCCCACGAAAACCTTATTAGTCTATGTATTATCAACAATTCATTTTAATGAAAATGGTAGAATTATTATACGTAATATATGGTTCCTAAACATATGGTCGCAAATGTTTCACTGCCCAAACAATAGCGAGTAACTCCTTTTCAGTCGAGCAGTATTTATTTGCGCATAGGTGAACCACACTTGAACTGATTACTGTGTTTTGCTTGCAAATCCGTAACGTGGAATTATTTTCGCACAAAATCGGTATTATCAATCCACACACAGTTGATTGTAGTATTTGCCATAGAAAAATCGTCACGCGTGTAGACCTGGTGGTCAGAAGTGTTCTGCAAAGCCTGTGAGGCAGTCCCGTTTACGTGTGTCCATAAATATCTGTTCGTAGATAGATGTGGCCGCAACGGGACAACGTATCGCAGGTATTATAACGTCCATCAGCGGATACATGAATGCAATCACGAATCTGATCTCATCATGTTTAGCCGGCCTTTCTGTACTCTCTCTGTACACCGCTATCGATGCCACGCTTTACTACTATCTATCTGTTTCGTGTGCTCTACGTGTCGAACGAGTTCCCAACAAACGATAGACCTGTAAGTAACGCATCAACGTTATGTACGAGCAACGGTCTATTGGTGACTGTTTCCAGGATTCCGCATGCTTGTCTATTGAGTTTTTGTTTCAATAAAATTGTTGCCGAGTTGTAGACGTTTTAGTTTCATTTTGGTAATCTATAAAAGAAAACGAACACCTATTCAACTCGAAATGATTATTGGTATCTTCTGGACCAAACCAGAGAAGACCAGTTGACGGAATCATTCATCTTAATTCTTCAATTGGCAGGGAACGCTAGGAGAATTATTATCGTAAGCGGTATCCATCCGCACCCTGCTTGATGGGGTTTCCTCTCTTCGGGAGCATCGGACCGCCATCCAGATTAATGGGGACCGGAATCGCACAAACCCGAACTCCTCAGAGACGAGCTGTTGTCGCAGAAAGATAAAACAATTGACGTACACTCGATTTCACTTGTCTCTCACCACGATGACACTACGTTGACCGTTGGTGATGCTACGTTGGCGTCATTGATTACCACTCCTGTAGGAGGTCAAAATGGCGGGAACAACCGCGCGTCTCCCTACATGGTAGCATTTGGCCGAGCGCGGTTTAAGACTTTAATTACTGGTCAAAATTCTAATTCATAAAATCTCTTCCAATTTATTCGAAGACAAAACTAACTGGGTTCTTTTTCTTGAACCTTGTGAACACATTTTCTGACTACTAACTGACGCGTTTAAGTATTTAACATTTAATAAGGGCTGATAAACCAAGACTACTCAAATGAAACGAAACACTTATCAAAACAATAACATCTATTAACAATAATAATCAACAATCCCGTTTGATAGGTTACATAGAAAAATGAATGAAGCTTTAAACATATTGACGTTTAAATTAAACCTAGGAGTTGATTTAGACCAGTGTTTCCCAACCTTTTTTGAGCTATGCCCCACCGAAGCTGGTCTAAAAATCTCATGCCCCACTTCATATTGTCTTTTTTTATACCTATAACAGAGTTGGAAATGAACCTTACTCGGAACGGTGTACGTTTCTCATTTCGTCATTGGTACACATTCTGCCCAACAAACTTTGACTAATTTCCTCTCTGTGACGTAATGAAAAACTTGCGCCATTGGGGGTATAAAAATAATAACATAAAACAATAATTTATTTGATTATTGAAATAAATACTAAGCATTTTAGCAGAAACAAAATTTGTTACATATTCTATTATAACAAAATAGAAATAAACATTCACTTAAAAACTAATACAACACAAATCTGCCATATTTTATTATAACAACACAAAGTTAAACATTTACTCTAAAACTGAAATTGTCACTGCAAGTGTTAATCGTACCCTTGAGTCTAGTTATTATCAAATATTCGTGCTCATTGCTAAATCTGGAAAAAGCACAAAATAGGGGAACATTTAATTAAACTGTCAATATCAACATTTGTAAAAACGGTTTTAGAAAAAGATGACAAAGATGTGATAGCTGTGCCCCTTAGTAACAACACTGTCAGAAAAAGAATGGTTAAAATGAGCAAGAGTGAGAGGCACTGAGGCCTTGTTGATAACTTATGTAAGGTACATTAATAAGGAACATTTTTTTGAGGAAATGTTATTCTGCAAATCATAAGAAAGCACCACTACCTCCAGAGATATTTTTTCTAAGCTAAAAAACTATGTTATTAATTATGTCGATAATATTCCAATACAGAACATAACATCTTGTGCTGCCAATCGTGCTCCTAACATGATGGGCAAGAAAAGTGGCTGTTTAAAGATGAAAATCCAGAAATGCTTCTTGTGAATTGTGTAATCCACAGGGAAAGCTTGGTAGCCAAAAATATTTGTTCAATGAAGTATTAAATTTAGTTATAAAAAGTATGAATTATTTTGTACTTCACAAATTAACTTGAAATGTCACATTTGGCATTAGCTTTGATACAATTGACATATTTTATAACCGAATTTAATCTTCATTGAGAACTGGACAAACATTTTTGGTTACCAAGTTTTCCCTATGGAGCTATATTAGACAATGCACAAGAAGCATTTCTGGATTCTTATCTTTAAACAGCCGCTTTTCTTGTCCATCATGTTAGGAGCACAGTCTGCAGTACAGGATGTTATGTTCTGTATTGGAATATTAAAGACATTGAAGTAATTATTTTGCTTATGAAGAATATCTCCGGAGGTTGTGATGCTTTCTAATTTACAGAATAACACACCTTCAACAAAATGTTCCTCAACAATGTATCTCAAGTGGCATAGCTATCACATCTTTGACATATTTTTCTAAAAACGTTTTTACAAATATTGATGGCTTAATTAAATTTTTCCCTATTGTGTGTTTTTTTTTCAGATTTAGAATTGTGTAGGGATATTTAATAATTAGCCTCAAGGATATGATTAACGGTTGCAGTATGAACGGTACAAAGAGACTTTAAGGTAGGTTTTTTTTTCAAAATTTTTCTATATTCCAATTGCCCCCCTCAACAATCATATTGCCCCCCAGTGGGGCGTACGCCCCACGTTGGGAAACACTGATTTAGACAGACACACTTTTAGCAGAAATATGAATAGTTTAATTTACAATGAAATGCGAGACGAGTTGAAAAGACTTACCAGGGATAAACTTAAGCGCCTAAGAACGCTCCACAAAAGCGTGTACTTTACATGACGGTGGTTGAAATGAGAAGAGGCAAAGATCTATTCGTTTGCATCCCTTGACATCAAAGGAAGCCGGAAGTATTTCTTTTTAGCAAATGGCAACACTTCAAATTTAAACTTATAAACACGCGGTCAAATCCTAAACCAGATGTTCAACTGAACACCAAAACGTCGATATTCTCGAACATTCTACCCTGTGTACATCGCGCTTAATTTGATCATATCTTAATAAATAAATAATGGGTTTCCGACCCATTACACTCCATGTGAGAATTAGGGTTTCATGAGTAAAATTACCCTAAAACTGTTTTATGAATAAAAAGAAAATCACACATGTGGCGAAGAAAAAAGAATACAATCCTTCATATACATTGAAGGAGGTATGTCGGGATAGAGCGACAAGGATAAGGTGGTCTCTTCTGGGAAGACAAAAGCGCAACGGCGATAGTAGCGCGATAGCGGGAACCGAGCGAAACAATGACGGCTCTTCTCTTCTAGATGCGATCCGATCTCTATTCTCTTCGCTCCTCTCTCTCTCTGCATCTCTGGACTTGTTCGTTCTTCGGCGGCCGCAGAGCGGTGAATATTTTTAAAATGCAAATTAATATAAGTAAGATCTCTTTATCTGGCCCAAGGTCGGCCCACTGGGGATATAATCAGCGGTAATAAGGAACAGTAATTGCGTGTATAATTCAACAGAAGGTGCCGTGATAAAACCGTATCGAAAATAATAAATTCTAATTTATTCAGGTAGAGGTGGTGAGGCTATGAGGGGCCGCTGCCCACTTCCATAACACCCGCATATCAACTCTTCGCACAGTGGTACCAACAACGTAATAATATAATGAGTTTTTTATTGAAGATTACAAGTGAATCGAGTGATGCGTTTTTTCCTTAAGGATGTTGACTGTGTAATATTCGTAATGTGTTTTGTAATTTAAAATATTTTATAATAACAAACATATGTTGTATTGTAGTCTGAAAATGCCCAGGATAAAAAAAAATTGAACAGGACTTCATATTACTCAATTTCCATAATAATATAATGTATAATTATTAAAAAGTATTAACATTATCTATATTGGGGAGTTTTTGCACTCTGTTGCAAGAGATATCTTCAGATAGAGTTACGAGTTTGTAACTCTCCTAGTGTAAAGAAGGCCTGAAAATGCCTCTTGCAACATAATGTAAAGCGTCGGCAATTATACCTTCATTTACGCGATTTCCTCCCGGAAATCAAGAATAAAAAAGTCTTGAGTACATCATCATTCAAAAATAATGGTTAGACATTGATGTTTTTTTTGTTTTTTTGTTTTGTTTTTTTAAAAAATGTTTCTTTTGCTAAAAATAATTAATTCCTCTCAGAAATAGAACATTTTGATCTCCTATACATTTGGTTGATATTGTGGTGACCATAGTACCGAGTTTCTTTTCGATCTCCACCGTAAAAAAAATTGATCTCTAGTAATCTACAACTTGTGTATATTTGGTGGACATCATAATTTTTTTCAGCAAATTATACACAAATTCTTCGTAATTCTTTATCTAGTACTATTTTTTAGCTTCTACATACTTAAATTCGTGAAGCCACAGCCACTCTGAATTCCATCCTATCGTCAGTCATAGAATAAGACTAAATCCCATGTCATGTCAGTGGTCACTAACGTTTATCGAAATCTACCAATTTGCAACGATAGCCACTAAGGCTGTGGATTCTGTTAGCGCCTAAACCGTTTATCCAATTGTTCTGAAAATTGGCGAACATGTTTAAAAGTTACATAGAGTCGAGTCTTTAGAAGTCACCTAAAGTCACTGGAAGATGAGCTGGTATTAGTTGGGTCTAATTCGGATAAATTCCTAAGAGATTATAATTTGCCACTTCCGGTTGTCAGATTGTCACCGAAAACAATCCTGGTAAGTCTTCTGGTAATTCTAAATACGTATACCAAATTTCAGTCCGATCCGTTGTTTCGTCTGGGCGCTATCGTGTTTCAATTATTCAGATTAGTAAATATAACACTGTATGTTCTTTAAAAATGAATATGTAGAAATTAAACAAATGCTAATACATTACTAATTGATTTGGCTTTTAAACTGTTTAGGCAAAAGGTTGACCAAGTTCCTTAATTGTTCTACGGGTGTCCCAAACTTAGACCACAAGAATATCACGTAAAAAATATCTGGGGTGACCATATCTTTTGCATAATGAAGTGTCTAAACCAGTGTTTCCCAACGTGGGACGTACGCCCCACTGGGGGGCAATATGATTGTTGAGGGGGGCAATTGGAATATAGAAAAATTTGAAAAAAAACCTACCTTATATCCTTGAGGCTAATTATTAAATATCCCTACACAATTCTAAATCTGAAAAAAAAAAACACACACAATAGGGAAAAGTTTAATTAAGCCATCAATATTTGTAAAAACGTTTTTAGAAAAATATGTCAAAAATGTGATAGCTATGCCACTTAAGATACATTGTTGAGGAACATTTTGTTGAAGGTATGTTATTCTGTAAATTAGAAAGCATCACAACCTCTGGAGATATTCTTCATAAGCAAAAAAATTACTTCAATGTCTTTAATATTCCAATACAGAACATAACATCCTGTACTGCAGACTGTGCTCCTAACATGATGGACAAGAAAAGCGGCTGTTTAAAGATAAGAATCCAGAAATGCTTCTTGTGCATTGTCTAATATAGCTCCATAGGGAAAACTTGGTAACCAAAAATGTTTGTCCAGTTCTCAATGATTATTAAATTCGGTTATAAAATATGTCATTTGTATCAAAGCTAATGCCGAATGTAACATTTCAAGTTAATTTGTGAAGTACAAAATAATTCATACTTTTTATAACTAAATTTAATACTTCATTGAACAAATATTTTTGGCTACCAAGTTTTCCCTGTGGATTACACAATGCACAAGAAGCATTTCTGGATTTTCATCTTTAAACAGCCACTTTTCTTGCCCATCATGTTAGGAGCACGATTGGCAGCACAAGATGTTATGTTCTGTATTGGAATATTATCGACATAATTAATAACATAGTTTTTTAGCTTAGAAAAAATATCTCTCGAGGTCGTGGTGCTTTCTTATGATTTGCAGAATAACATTTCCTCAAAAAAATGTTCCTTATTAATGTACCTTACATAAGTTATCAACAAGGCCTCAGTGCCTCTCACTCTTGCTCATTTTAACCATTCTTTTTCTGACAGTGTTGTTACTAAGGGGCACAGCTTTCACATCTTTGTCATCTTTTTCTAAAACCGTTTTTACAAATGTTGATATTGACAGTTTAATTAAATGTTCCCCTATTTTGTGCTTTTTCCAGATTTAGCAATGATCACGAATATTTAATAACTAGACTCAAGGGTACGATTAACATTTGCAGTGATAATTTCAGTTTTAGAGTAAATGTTTAACTTTGTGTTGTTATAATAAAATATGGCAGATTTGTGTTGTATTAGTTTTTAAGTGAATGTTTATTTCTATTTTGTTATAATAGAATATGTAGCAAATTTTGTTTCTGCTAAAATGCTTAGTATTTATTTCAATAATCAAATAAATTATTGTTTTATGTTATTATTTTTATACCCCCAATGGCGCAAGTTTTTCATTACGTCACAGAGAGGAAATTAGTCAAAGTTTGTTGGGCAGAATGTGTACCAATGACGAAATGAGAAACGTACACCGTTCCGAGTAAGGTTCATTTCCAACTCTGTTATAGGTATAAAAAAAGACAATATGAAGTGTGGCATGAGATTTTTAGACCAGCTTCGGTGGGGCATAGCTCAAAAAAGGTTGGGAAACACTGGTCTAAACACAATTATTCAATTTTATGAAGCCATAGCCACTCTGGCTTCTACCTAACGTCAGTTTCTATGACATAATGACATTTGTCGTAATGACAGTTTGCAACACAGCGACGAATGCTGTGGATTCTGTCAAATTGCTTTTATAAACGATTATAGCTCCTAAACCGTTCATCCTACTGGTCTACAAATTTGTATACATATTTAGGGTCACTGGAGGGTGAACTGGTATCATTTTAAGTATTATTCTAACAATTCTATTAGCTAGGCAGAATTCCCAAGAATATGTTTATAATTTCCTGAAGGAATCATAAAAAGTCCACCAAAATTTACTGGATATCAAAATTTGTCAAATTTTTAAGTAGGAGTTTTTTAAATGTAGTTTATGCACTGGCACGAGCATCAAATAATGTATCTGAAAAATCAGAAATAGTTGTTAGATTTAAATATTTTGGCAACTTAAATTGTGTGTTTGTGGCACTGTGCGCTGTTGGGTCGTCCGCACTTAGCATTTCCCTTTATCTATACAACCGTCTGTGGTGCAAAGACTGCACTTTACACTGGCAGATTACCCGCAGATATAATATGCAAAAATACGTGTATATCAGCGATAAGGTCGCTATGCGTGGTGTAAAAATAAAAACGGAATACACACCAATCCGTCTGTAATATGGTATAACGTTATTTCACATTTAACGCCTTGTATATTTCTATAACGGTCGTTTAAATATTTTATTAGTTTAGGTACAGAAATGAAAGAAATGAAAGAAATTTGAATTTTGAATTTTTAAAAATGACAATACTACACGTGCCACATGGTCTAGCTCCAGCTTATTTATACTACTGACTTTCCATACAGTCATACAGAACATACAGTACACGTGTAGGTGTTGTTATTATTATTAGCCCATAATTGCTGAAACAACCCTCAAAATTTGTTATTTTGAATCCAAATGATCCAACTCCAATCATTCTGACAAGAACATAAACTTAAAAATGTGAGAAAAGTTAAAGATGTTCGAGAATTTCCACCGACAGAGAAAACTTGTCATCTAAAATAAGTCTGGAGATGTGGAGCACGCTATACTTCGCTAATATAACAATAAGGCACGATAAATATGTATAATACATAGCGAAATAATGGGTCTATTACATAGTACGTTCGTATTTTTGTTCAATAATTCATCATGGCTGGAGTAACCGCACCGAAACAATGGTGCCGCGATGAAAACAATGAATCACGCGGCTGCTTGCGAAATTTCTGCCTCTTCACATCATTAGCATACTTATTGAGGAGCACGTAATCGAAATTCAGATCTATTATAATGATCTAATTAATCGGACGAGAGCGGATAAGGCTGGAAGTTCTGGCGCTGCACAGAGGTGGAAATTGACAATCTATCCGTCCAAATTCTGCTGTGAAGAGAAGTCCTAGAATTTCTGTATGTTTGGTTACAGAGATCCCACGGATCCCGCCGATTGTGATAAAAAAGGATTTGGTACTTAGAGCTAACAAGTAGAGGCTGCCAAATCTCGTTTATTGGTACTAGAATTATTTACTTGTAAGCTGTCTTAGTGCGTACATCAAGTGTATGTGCATATTGCATGTGTCGTTTAGTTTGTTAAGTTTTGTCGTAATGGATAATACAAACAAAGGTATGCAGTAGTTTTTTATGTAAATGACTTATTAATAATCTTTATTTTTTCGCGTTTTTTTGGTATGGAAAATATCACCGCGTTTCTTGTAAATGTAGTATAATACTTTATTTAGTTGGAATGAAACCTTATGTATTCACCTATATTCAGTTTGAGTTATTTTTTTATAAAAGAGAAAATATTTCTGTACAATATACAACTCAGATTTGCTGCAGAAACTTGCGTAATAATGATGCTACATAATATTTTTAGATGCTGCGATCGCATACCGGCGAGTGCTGTTTAATGTGTAGCAGAAAGAAAACAGTATAAGCAACAAAAAAAAATCAGCGGTATCCTCATACGTTATCGATAAATTTGGAGGAAAAGCATACTTTACGGACGAAAAAAGCGGAGATAAAACTAAAAATTAATAAATTTAATAGCAGGCTTTCAAAAAAATGACAGTTTGATTGTCATCGCTCATTAAAATAATTTTTGTCCCAAGAAACGATGTGGTTGGACAAAAACTGCAAAAAATAAAATAAATACTCTTTTATATACTTCTGACTCTTTAATATCTTCAATTTCAAAAAGTAACACTCACAGTTACTCGCTCTTATAATGATAACGCATTTGATGAAAACGTTAACAGTTTTTTGCTGGACACATCTGTTGATATTACTGGCGAAGACATTATCTTATATGATGAACAATATGAATATGAGAGCGTTCATCATATGATATGATGAACAGTATGAATATGACAGCTAGGAAAATTGATTTATACAATTTTTGTTGTCATTACTCTAAAATATACTACATATTTTATGGACCATCCTATAAAGAGAAAAATAATTTTACGATGACTACTTTCGCTTTCCACATGTAAGAAAATTTAATCTATCTACCTATACTAATTACGAACTTTCAAGTGTAGGGCGCGTTCAGCGGAATCGCTCATTTTCGCCGACATTTGCGATCGAGTAGCTGCAAAATTGGGCTTTTCGATATTACTTTTGACGCTCGAATTGAAAAAAGGACACAATTCCGCGTGGACTGCGCAATATTTTGTAAACTAAATGCGTCAATTTTGAAAAAAAATCACGTTTTTGCACCTCTTCGGGTGAAGGCGAACCTCGAGAAAATGTCACGTGACGTCTAGAAATTCCGACAAGCGGATCGATGAACGTCAAAAATTTACATTTTTTATCCGTTCCTGCCGACCTTATAAAAGCCGCTCGCTCTCATGTCTTACGATAAGATCCCTCTAAATACCCTTCGCAAAGAGTTTTGAGCAAAAAAACGGCCTTAAAAACAATTTTCGATCCAAAAAATCGATTTTTGTCGACCCGTGTTTTGCTGCTATTACCACAGTAACGTCAAACCCGAAATGCCCCCTGCCGGACATTCGTAACAATAGTAACAGATAGCAGATAACCTAAAATGTATCCTAAAATGTCCATATTGCGAATGTGGACAGGTGGGAAGCCTTAACCACATATTTCTAGAATGCCCAATAACTAAAATCGAAAATTTTGACTTATACACAGAGCTAGTTTATTTATACTATCTTTAAAAAAATGTACCATCTCCCGGCATCGACTATTGGAACAACCTGTATATGTCTGATGTATGTCTGTCCAATTAATCCGCGAGGTATTAATACGGCGTATTTATTGATCAATTTGCGTTTTATTGGTTATGAATTATTAGCCTTTTTTCTTTTCTTTCTGTAGTATTATAATATTGTATACGATTTTGTTATTTCTGGTGGAAAAACGTACGATTATCAAATCGTAAATTGAGTCTAAATCCGTAGATCGGAATGGGGTTGGGGAGTTGAGGGGTTGGTTGGATTGGGTGGGTTTGGGGTGGTGGTTGTGGTGGCGGCGACGGTGTCTGTCGGGTTGCCGGGCGGGCGGCTGCGGGCGCGGGAGATGGAATTGATTTCTTATAATAAAGGCGGGCAGCGCCGGTCGGCTTATCGCGCACTCCCAGATTGAATATATTTCATATGTTTTCATAAAGCCGAGGCATCGGGGCGGTCCGCGCGGTCCGCTATCACTCAGTGCCAGAAAGGCCCATTATGAGAGAGATCGCGGACAAACTGGATGCCTTATCTGCGTCGCATAAAACCGCCCGGTGCAAGCAAAAAGATTATCCAGACACCGCCAACCGCACCAAATCTCTACTTTACCCCTAAAATTCACCAACAAAAGTTCGTTTAAAACCGATATTTGTTATGTATACCTTATTAGAATGTATACATAATTAACACAAGGGAACAAGGGTCCTACAACCAGAACAGTGATCACATATTTTTGTTGACCTAACATCACTTTTCATAGATCAACTCATCAAAGTGTTGTGACAGTGTAATGGTAGGATGGTGGGTTCTTGGAATGTGGTTAGTGCATGACAAAAAAATGTTCTAAAACATTTAAAGTCAAACACCGCGACCCCCCAAACACAAGCCACCACTATTATTGCTCTTACACTCGCTCTGCACGTGAGTTCTTGCAATGGGACCAGTGCAGCATTTTAGCAGGCAAAACTAATTAAACTACTCATATTGATATTTAACTCAAAGGAAAACACTTCTCAACAAAATAACAAATTTATTAAATTAAAAAAACATAAAAATTAATGAATAAAAAATATAAAAGAGACACTTAATTCATCCTTAAAATTACCATCTAGAGGAGCTGTTAGATTCTCGTAAAAATACAAAGAAGTGAAAACACAAAGGAGGAAATAATAATCAGCTTACCATTTACAAAACACAAAACACTACACTAAGTTACATTATAAAAATAAATGAAAAAAGACTACATCTTAGGTAGAATGCCGAATGTCGGCTGTTAATCTCGACTGTTCTCTACAGAATGTTTTTCTCTTCATCTTTTTGTCTTGAACTTATACCTCTCATGTATAAACTATCTCGGTCCACGATACCATAATTTATAATTAAACAAATAACACACACACAAAATATCAAGACACAAAGCACTGAACGAAAGGGCCCTACTGATTTGGGCCATAAAAAACAAAGATTTACGAGTCCTCTAAGTTGAAAATATAACAAAGCATACCCATCCGTGTGAAAAGGTCAGACAGTATCACCATTCACATATCCGGCATCACATACAATTTATCTCAAATTACAATGAACAAAATATGGATGCAGCTGAAATCCCCAATTATTACAACAGGTCTAAGATCCATTTTATTTGAAGTCATATATTTCGCTTGAATTAGCCTTCTGTGCATACGTTCTCATAACAGATTGTTCAAAATATTACGAATCAACAAGTTTTTTGTGTGTTATTTTATCAAGTCAAGTTATACAGACATTCTGTGCATAAAAATATAATAAAATAGAGTGATCAAGAAAGATTTAAGAATTGGAGATCTGGAAAAGCCATGGACACCTAATATATGCTGTATTTCCTGTTAGATCGGACTTTTAAAGTGGATGAAAGGGAAGCAAAACAAAATGCCGTTTGCAGTTCCCATGTTGTGGTGAGAGCCTTCCAATCATGTAAATGATTGCTATTTTTGCACGATAAGCATCTCCAGATATTCGAAGGAGAATAAGTATAAAATAAAATATCCAAATTTGCCATTAACATCGAGACCTATCCCCCATGGAGAGATCCATCCTCTCTCAAGTGCGCCATCCACTTCATCATCTTCGATTTTTGATACAGAAGAAATTTCGCCTGTTCGAAGAAACTTGCTTAATTTAACAAACTGTCTGAAATCACTCTGTCAAATCAGGCAAGTCATAAAGATTCACCATTTGAAGTTTTAGGAACCTCTCACCTTATAAACCAGTGCGAACTGAATGATTTGGTTAAAGACTTAGGTTTATTAAAAGAAAAAGCCGAGTTATTGGGTTCTAGGCTACAGGAATGGAATCTTTTCGCACGAGGTGGACAGTGTCTTCATATACAAACCGTACCGAGCCTTTTAAAGCATATTTTAAAATGGAAGGATCTTTACGTGTATGTCACGATGTTGAGGGTCTTATGAACGAGTTTGATATTCCCCACGATCCTTCTGAATGGTAGCTTTTTTTCGATTCATTAAAATACAGCTTAAAAGCAGTACTTTTGCATATTCTTTGAATTTATATAATTTGTTAACTGATTTTGTTGCGACTTGACTTATTTTTTTCTTAATTCGTGTAGATCCTTATGGAATTTAAGCTCCTTACAACAAAACTACCACGAAAAACGCTTAGAATCTTCATTGAAATCATAACAAACCTATATTACAGCCGGATTACAAACCTGCATACGTACGATATTAAATTAGTGTCATTTTTTTTTTATCTCGATACCGGTAGGAGGCGCATGTGTCGATGTAACCGTTTCAGGCGATAACCGGCGCAGTAATTACCGTTGGCCGGTATCAGGAGGGTTAATCGCAAAACGAACGCCGAAACTATCTCTCGCGTAACGCGCCGGGCAATGACAAATGACGGCCGACCCGTACGTACGGCGGCGCGTCGTTCAACGTTGCCGTATAGCGTCGACGTGCGCCTCGGTCATTTTTGCGGATTGCGATCGGGACGCGCCGCGCCGCACTCTGTCGGTCGGGATAACAGCTACCGGTACCAGCATAAGATAGTGGCGACTACGAATAATTCTCTATCGCCGACGACGGCCGATAGCCCAACCCTTATAATAGATAACCCCGGCGAGACCCCTTCGCGACGAGTGCTAGGGGACAGCATACTCTCTGCTGATATGAATGTCTGTCTGTCTGTCTGCTGTCCGGGAGATAAATTAATAACGGGACGTCATCGCCTCTCATGTTCAATTGTTATTAGGCGGTGATACTGTATTATTCTGGATGATCATGTCGGAAGTGATAACATTCCAACTCATATTATTGCGTTTTTAGATATAGCTATAGTTTGGACTAACTAGTTTGGAAAAATAAAGTAATGCATAGAGTAAAACAATCATTGATTGTTGTTATAGAGTGTGGTGTTTATATTTAATCTTAAATTAGGTGTTCCATAATATTAAGCTTTGTTGTAAATTGTTGAATTGTTTTTCAAATAAACATTATCCGTATATATTAATACATCATAGGCTTATTCGTGTGGTTCACAAAGCAATGAAAATACTTACATGGTCACCATCCAAACGGATATGTTTTTACTTTCCGACTCATAGGAACACCTCACCTTATAAACCAGTGCGAACTGAATGATTTGGTTAAAGACTTATGTATTAAAGACTTTTTCCAAAGTTGAACATTGCTATTTTGGAATTTTATCTGTAGAGGCTTTAATAGAGATCTAATTAAAATATTATTGCTACGGTCAGATCCATACATATCATATCTAGTCTTAGGAAAACTACTTCTCATGTAAGAGATGTAGAATGTAGACAATGATATGTTCTACATACTGTGGTATACATAATAGATACAGGATACATTTCGACAGTTACCAAAATCCACCTTCTCACCAGCTTGTCATCCAATCTTTATATTCCGTCCACGTCACTGCGGACAACGTGACGTACAAAATGATGCATTACACACTCCGCGCATACATACTATTTGCCAATATTCACGTCATGTTTCCCGGTCCCGAAACTCGCGGAAATGACATTCCGCCAACCCACTTGACTGATACTTTGTCGGCACGGCGTCCATAATCTCCATATCAACGCGAGAATATCTCTCTCTGTTTCTCTGCAAATCTCCAGATGCTCGAATCACCGGCGCATCCGTCGCATTCGGAACCTAGCTAGCGGGATATCACGGTTCGTATACGAACTACCCACCCCGGTTCCAGCATAAGACCACAACCCGCACATCACGTATGAAGCAGAACGGACAGTCGGATGCGTGTATGTCGACTCCTTGCTCGTGCCTACGAGAAGAGGCATTCCGACGTTAATGCACCCCTATCGCTCCACCCTCAACCCTCTCGTGCCACGACCACCCCCAAGACCACCCTCTCCATTCGCGTATCTCACATTCGCACACCATTACCTGCCAGCGATATTAGTCTGCTTTGAGATAAGCTTAGGTCCAACCCTTCTGCATTTTAACTTGTCACACGTCGGGCCGGGGTGTGGGGGTTGATGGTTTGGGATTTTGAACACCGCTCCTCCCTCTGTAGTCTGGATTTAGTAGAGGGTACTCGTTGTGGTGTTGAGGAGACGGGGTGTGAATTTTGTTATGATTTTTACCCACTATACTCTCAATATATATTCAGTGTCCCAAAAGTCAACGTCGCACAATGCATCAACCGAATACAAAAGTTGGACAAAAATAGAAATAGTTGGTAGAATTTGATGAAATTTTAATTCTCCAGTAAATAAAGTTTGAGTAACGTAAGCATGAATACTTTTTTTGCGTTGACACACGTTTGTGATGACATCGAACATATCGAGATCTAAATTTAAACAAAACATTAATCACAACATCGGTATTTTTACGTGTGACGGTCACTACAGATCGTATCTGCTATTTCACCGGCCGATCGTATCTCCGTCCATGTAAAAACCAAGCGTCGAATTTAATGTCAATATTATCGAATGCCGATGTCAAAATTCCATTATTACCGAACGCTACACGGCCGACCTAATTGAATCGAACATTTTAAACGCTCGATATTTTAATACGAAACGACAGGACAGATCCGATTACACTTTATTATAATTCCGCGGTTTTAAACACGTTTTTACATCACTATTGCAAGAGACAACTTCTGCACGGACACTTGTAACAACATTCCAAGGGCTAAGAACCAAACTACGAATTGAACCGGTTTTACAATTTTAAAAACCGGGTTTACAATTTTAATGACCGGTTTTATAAGTTTAAAAAGTAATTTTACAAGATAAAACCCGGTTTTACAAGATTAAACCCGGTTTTACTAGTTTAAAACCCGGTTTTACAAGTTTAAAAACTAATTTTACGAGATAAAAATCGGTCTTACAAGTTTAAAAAGTAATTTTACAAGATAAAACCCGGTTTTACAAGATTAAACCCGGTTTTACTAGTTTAAAACCCGGTTTTACAAGTTTAAAAACTAATTTTACGAGATAAAAATCGGTCTTACAATATTAAAAACCAGTTTTACAAGTTTAAAAACCAGTTTTACAAGTTTAAAAACCGATTTTGTAAGTTTAAGAACTAATTTTACATGTTTAGAAACCGGTTTTACAGGTTTAAAAACTAATTTTACAAGATAAAAACCGGTTTTACAAGATTAAAAACCAATTTTACAAGATAAAAACCGGTTTTATAAGATTAAAAACATGTTTTACAAGTTAAAAAACCGGTTTTACAAGTTTAAGAACTAATTTGACAAGATAAAACCCGGTTTTACAAGATTAAGCCCGGTTTTACTAGTTTAAAACCCGGTTTTACAAGTTTAAAAACTAATTTTACGAGATAAAAATCGGTCTTACAAGATTTAAAACCAGTTTTACAAGTTTAAAAACCGATTTTGTAAGTTTAAGAACTAATTTTACTAGTTTAAAAACCGGTTTTACAAGTTTAAAAACTAATTTTACAAGATAAAAACCGGTTTTACAAGATTAAAAACCAATTTTACAAGATAAAAACCGGTTTTATAAGATTAAAAACATGTTTTACAAGTTTAAAAACCGGTTTTACAAGTTTAAGAACTAATTTTACAAGATAAAAACCGGTTTTACAGGTTTAAGAACTAATTTTACAAGATAAAAACTGGTTTTACAAGATTAAAAACCAATTTTACAAGATAAAAACCGGTTTTATAAGTTTAAAAATCGGTTTTACAAGTTGAAGAAATAATTTTACAAGATAAAAACCGGTTTTAAAGTTTAAAAATTGGTTTTACAAGTTTAAAGTAGCCCGTTTTGTAGAAATTCAAGAATAGTGTGACATCTTTGCGTCCCTAATAGTGTAAATAACCATAAAATTGCGTAGCCCCTTACAGGGGTTTTATCGGGGTGCATTGTTTTGCTGAAAATGGTATTATACTAAACGTTATGGACCGTTTACATGTTTAATACATGGATTGGGTCTGTTTCATGTATGCCTTTGCTCTTTATTAGGTGGGCACTACAACACAGTGGGTAACATGTTACGTACTGTCACATTAATAAGCAATTCCGTTGTAGGACGTGCGTGACATTGTATGGATATTAAGTTGACCATACCGAGAGATTGATAATGAGCGATAAGGTACGTACGGGCCAACCTACTCCGTTCCTCGGACGCTATGTGCTCTTTTTTTTTCTTCAGCCTTCGAGGTGTTTCCTATTCGTGCGGAATATTCGCTCCTTAAATCTTTTTATTCTAGCCGTAAATTCTAGGCGAAATTGCACTAACGATGCTTCTTGTATAGGTAGTTTGTTGTTTATATGGTTACAAAACAGTTATTTGCAAACGAGTACTGGCTTTAGATATGAAACAATCGTTTTGGAGACGTAGTTTCTACGAGTGAGTATAGATGGCGTTCTTTAGAGGTCTCGTCGCCTACTGTGTCTTCTTTGGGTATATAAGGTATAGTAAAAATCAGGAGAGCTGCAAATGACTAAGCGATTTCTGCTGCTATTTATGACGTACGCGACAGATCTTGTTTGACCGATCACGCGTGTTAGAATGAAACAGCCTTCTTTTTGTATATCTGTTTCGTAACCTTGTCAGCGATTAGTCATTTGCAGCTCTCGTGGTTTGTAGTATAAGACAGTTTCTGCAAACGTTATGGATACAATTTTGAAGTATATTTTTTTTATTTATTGAGTGAGTTGTGGTGATATGTTATCCATAATGTTTTATGGATGGGTTTATAGCATAGTGTAACTATTTTTACATGGTGGGCCAAGAACTCCCCACTTTTCCGGCAATTCGCAGAGGAATGGGAAGTGTTGCCAACATACTCTGTAAGGAACAAACATAGGACAGTAATATCTTGCCCTTCAGTTGCATGCGTGCGTGCAAATGCGAGATTTTGATTCCTATTTAAAAAATTAAACCATAATCTTGTCTTTCAGCTATTCCAAATACTCTACATTGAATAACTTTGTTCAAACCGCAATGCATGGTAGTTTACAAAAGTTGTCGTTGCTACTATGGCCATCTATGGCTGCTACTCGAAGCTACATAGGTGACACCATTACAGTATTCTATAATAACTGTAATAATTTGTATTCTTTAAATTTTTCTGTCTGTACTGCTATGGTCAATACGTCTTACAAAACGAGTGCTACATTTATCGTTTATAAATTTAGTAAATGTGACTACTATATAGGTTGGTGGATTCCATTGTTACCAAAGTCAGAAGTAAACACTGAGAACTGAGTCTACTGTGGAACCAAAGTAGAAAAATTCGAAATTCTTATTGCGAAAATTTCAAATGGTAAATATTGTTCTAATTGTAAAGCACCGACCTTTGATTAATATATATTAATAATGTTCTGGTGATATTTCCAATACTTGACAAAACTTTCTGATGTTTTTCCAACAATTGGCAAAATTGGGCTTTCTTAAACAAGGTAGATAGAGACGGACTGGGTTTTTTAGAAAGAGATCGTTGCGTTCTTGGCCCACCATGTCAAAATAGTTACACTATGGTTTATAGCTAGCTTGACGTTGTATGTAGAATATTTGATCGAGTGAGGAGTAGTGACGGAGCGCGGCGATGTTTATTTTTCTGCTTCCGCGTTCAACCCAGATAGTGTCACAGACGTCACGCGGCTCATCCGGATGCGTTGCCACGGAAGAAATGAATTCCGGGTTCCCGGCTGCTGCATAAAAGGATTCGCCGCCGGCCTTTTTCATTCCGTCCGCGGAGAAATCACTATTTGTTCAGGCGTGCCACCGTGGTGCCACCACTAGAGCACACGAGTTACTCTCTCCATATCAATGCTTCAGAAAAAAAACAATATGATAGTTTATATTTGTCGGAAAAAATAATACTTTTTCCTTAATAAAACATGAAACATGAAATTAGACGTCGAAACAAGCTTGTTATTTGTACAGAAGATATCTAAAAAAATTCACCCACAGATCTGTCATCATCCTTGCTCATTCTCTTTCACACTGAGAAAGGAATGCTAACTTCAAGTCAAATTACTTTGAATCAAAACAACGGTTGATTTTCATATCCACGACATAATTATCCACTTCAACCAAACAAAATTTTCTCAGTAGAAGCGGGTTAAGTGCTTGATACAAGATAAATTTAGTTGCAATGAGTAAATTATTAAGTCACATCAAACAGTCATCAACTACAAAGGACTATATGTAGTTTTGAATGAAATTTTGTAGTATTACTTCAAATATTTAAACATTTTGACCAAATTAATATTGGTTTATTTCAATCATTGGATGGATTAAAGAGAATAATAATTATCAAAATAAGTAATTGGTTGTTTTGCTTGAAAAAACAACTGTTTCAGAAAAGGATTTTTAGGTTTGGTTCAACACCTTCTGTGTTCTGAATCTAGTATTTCATTCTCACTGCAAGTAACTGTCACTTTAAATGAAATGCAATCAATTATTCAAAGTAAGCAATACCAATTTACATTCAACGTAATATATTAATTTGAAGTGAATAATTTTGTTGTTTTGTTCAAACTATCTATCGCTGCTGCAAAGGGGTAAAAAAAGTTTATATATATACAAATACAGTAATTTATTATAAAAATAAAAAATACATTCAAAATTAGTACAAAATACATTCAAAAATACAAAAAAATTAAATGTTATCTGATACATTTCAAAGTATTAAATACATATAATAATTAAATAATACCTCTGGTGACTTTGCTGTCATTGATTTGCATCTCTTACTTTGTACCATGCTATAAAAGCACCTTGGTCCATGGTATGTGTACTGTAGGAACTTTAGTAATGCATTATTTGCACCTGTGGTGAAATATCAATATGTACATACATACATATGATAGATATCTACGATTTCTCACCTCAGATGTTTCCAAGTCTAATAGCTTCACAGCTTCCCGGAAAGCAATTCGATCTCCAATGGCCGTAATAAGTTCTTTTACTTCTCCCTCTGTAAGTTTTCTTATGTTGTCCACACTTATTTTAGTGCCTTGGAAATATAGAATGCACATAGTGTATTAACATTTTCATAAAAGGCATATACTTACTGTGTCTTGCATCAACCAACCAATTTTACTTGTTTTGAAGCTCATATTTTACATGTGTGATCTTGATTCATTGCAGTGGTTCTTTATATTAGAATATATAGAATTTTTCAATGCAAAACACCATATTCTTAAAAGAAGTCATAAGAACATTTAAAGCTATCCAACATACTTTTATTTGGAAACAAAATCTTGTCGTTTCAAAGGAAAAATTTGTGAGTTTTGAATCAAAAAGCTCTTCTTAATTGAAAACTTTATTGATTTATTCGAAGTAAATTTTTGGCAAGACAACGAATGTCTTCAACATTTG
Organism: Aphodius granarius; assembly: GCA_963971325.1. Taxonomy (NCBI): domain Eukaryota; kingdom Metazoa; phylum Arthropoda; class Insecta; order Coleoptera; family Scarabaeidae; genus Aphodius; species Aphodius granarius. The sequence continues at coordinate 4,173,477 of OZ020225.1, forward strand.
TCTGTCTGTGTCATCTTCTTTGCTCATTCTCTATTATTAGATGACAGGAAGCACACTCTGTAATGTCAAATCAACACAGACCTCGGTCAAATCATCCACAATCACATTCAAAATATTTAATGTTCCATTTGAACCCATTACGACATTTATTTGCTTTAGGTACATCCACACATAAACATAAAACGTGTACATATAATATGTATTAAATGTTGCATTTTGGTCGTTTAAATGTATGTGTACGCGGACTATTGTACAATGGCTTTGTTGTGTTCGAGTCTGGGTTGCGATAACGAATCTGCGGTGATAAGAGAAGGGGGGGCCAGGAACGGTCGTGTCGCGATAACCATTTCAAAATGGAATATTCGTGCTGTTTGTGCGCTTGGTGTTATCGTGCCAGATATCGGCACCGAATGACTGAACGTTTCGGCCGTTATCGCGAGGTTGGATATGCGTTCAGATAAACTACGGACTTCGTTACCGCTCCGGGACCCAGACTCGTCTACTCCGTTCAACGTTTGGACGCGCCACTATCGCCCCTCGCAGACTCGAGGAGAAGACGGCGAAAAAAACCTTTTAAATTCGTTAAAAACCATATCACTGATTTAATTAGGAGTCGCCGGTGACATCTGATACGCGTTAATGGCTGCCATAAGTTTTACAGTCCTTAAATGGGGAACGTATGAGTGTATTTCTCGCATAAGCTAAGATTGCTAGACGATAGGTGATAGCGTGGAAGAATTTATAGCTACAAATTTCCCTAAAAGCGACGGCGACTAATTGGTAATATGCATGTGTAGATTAGAATTTATACTAGCTCTGTGTATAAGTCAAAATTTTCGATTTTAGTTATTGGGCATTCTAGAAATATGTGGTTAAGGCTTCCTACCGTCCACATTCGCAATATGGACATTTTAGGATACATTTTAGGTTATCTGCTATCTGTTACTGTTGTTACGAATGTCCGGCAGGGGGCGTTTCGGGTTTGACGTTACTGTGGTAATAGCAGCAAAACACGGGTCGACAAAAATCGATTTTTTGGATCGAAAATTGTTTTTAAGGCCGTTTTTTTGCTCAAAACTCTTTGCGAAGGGTATTTAGAGGGATCTTATCGTAAGACATGAGAGCGAGCGGCTTTTATAAGGTCGGCAGGAACGGATAAAAAATGTAAATTTTTGACGTTCATCGATCCGCTTGTCGGAATTTCTAGACGTCACGTGACATTTTCTCGAGGTTCGCCTTCACCCGAAGAGGTGCAAAAACGTGATTTTTTTTCAAAATTGACGCATTTAATTTACAAAATATCGCGCAGTCCACGCGGAATTGTGTCCTTTTTTCAATTCGAGCGTCAAAAGTAATATCGAAAAGCCCAATTTTGCAGCTATTCGATCGCAAATGTCGGCGAAAATGGGCGATTCCGCTGAACGCGCCCCACACTTGAAAGTTGGTAATTAGTATAGGTAGATAGATAGATTACAGTTGCTAATGATTGCTATTTTTTTATTGAATAATATTTCTGCTAAATGTTTCCCTGTGTGTAAGATATCTCTATTCATAATTATTACAGCGCGTATTAATTCTGACAATATTATTTACAACGTGTTGAAAAATCATCACAATCGATCAAAAAAATACACGAGTTACGGAAGATAAGGTAAAAGTTTTGGTTAAAACACTAATTTGACGAATTTTCCACACAAACTTCATGTAAGTTAGGCAGATCAAATGAGTTTTAGAAAAACATATTTTAAAAATTGTTTTAACTATAAATAATTTAGAATAACTTATCTATAATTTTCTGAAAGAATCATCAAAATCCATAAAAGATTAAAAAATTTATTGCAGTTCAAAGTTTGTCAAATTTTTAATTGGGCGTTTATTTTTGCATCCAGTGTATATTATGTTGATAGATTCTTAAAAACCTGATTGACTGGTTAAGTAATCTCATGGTCTCAGACATCATCAAACAATATTTTATACAGACACTTATCACTTAAATCGACCATTTCTCAGTATCCGCTTGGTGACCTGACCTGACTTCTAGATAGCATTGAAAGATCACGTCGATATTACCATAATAGATCAATCGGGAGATAAAACAGTCCTCTTATTAACAAATAACGAAACCTTCTTAGATAATACTTCATGCAAAAACAGTTCTAATACGCACGTCATACTTTTATGACATAAATACTATTCTTTTTTTTGCATTATCTAACCTTTCCTATTTCTTATACGTCATATTTAAGGTGACACAATTAATCACAACAAACTTTTACGCCGTCGTCGTCCACGGTCCATGTTAAGTGGGCCCTCGTTTAGCACGCTATTACTCCTCGCTGCCACCAGGTGTCAGGGCAAATTAGCCCGACACCGTAGTAAGCGATATATAATTTGCCGGCGCTAACACGTTAACCTTGTTAAGTTTATTATATTGCAAAGGGCCCCTGCTGTTAGCCGTCCCGTCCCCCATACGGCCGGGACGGCAACAGGTGACCGATTCACCCCCACCATGGCGCCAGGGAACCCCAAAATATCCGCCGCCGATTCGGGGTTGGAATCCCTTCGTCCGTTTAAAGCGTTTCTGGCTGTGTGTGAGAGTGTATGCGTGCAGCCGTGGTTCGTTTTCGTTTTAGGGGACCCCTCGGCTACCAAGCGAGGCCGCACGGTTACCATTGCGTGACAAACGTTGTCTTGAAACGTGCTCCGGTACACATAACCTCACTTTGTTTGCGTTTTTGACGTGTCGTGCGTTCGATTGATTGACCTTGGGTGTGTTGTGATTTCGATTTGGGACTGGGTTGTGCGCTGTTTGGATTTAATATGGCGGTTAAATGCGAAAAAGGTACGTACGTTCACGTTTACTGGTAAATCATTTACGTTTACCGGTAAATCCTTAAGATTGACCAATTTACGGTTTTACAATCACATATACGGATACACATAACCTTAAAACTAGGAACTGTCAAAATGTTATTACTGTAAGTCATCCCTAATATCATCTTTATCTCTCATATTTTTTAGTAAGGATGCAATAGTCAATTGGTATTTAAAAAAAACTTGCTCCAGTGATCAACGAAAGGTGATAGAGGTTGTAATGTTTAAAAGAATTAAGACTAACAGGTAGTTTCCTATAGCTAGGACAGGTAGGGTAAACCCAAGAAACAAATTATAGGTTGTATCAATAGACAATCGATCCTTAAGAAGCACACCCACATCCTTCAGTTTACATCATCGACCAAATTACACCAGAAAAACTACTTTTCACGACAATCCAGACTGTAAACGTAGGCATGTGTCATATCAGATAAGGCCATATGTGCACGGCGAAGTTAAAAGGGGTAACAAATGTTACCTTGTCGGCATGGCTGGTAAAGTAAACTCCTCTGAAGACGAAGACTCCATCAACTGGTCGCGCTAAGCAGTGAGAAATATGCTAGACAACGTGTACCGGTTGGGGAACGGATGGCATTTCTCATGACAATGAGGGCAGACAATGCCCCGCAGCCAGTGATTACGGATCAAGAAAAACGGAGACGTACCGGCTGGAGCGGAGTGGAGAGCCAGAGATTCGCAGTAGATTAGATAAAAAGGAAGATAGCGACCCGGTCTCGGATATCTACATCTCTCCGCGACGGATGAAAGAAGTAATATTAAGTCCGGATGGGATGGATGTGAATACCAAGGCCAGACAATCTACTGACCAATCTTGCGCGATGCAATGAATAATACTTCTCTTATCTGAGGATTCTCGTTAAGATGGATTTTGTCTGGATGCCGGAGTAAACGTCTTTTCGTTTTCCTTGGAATTACTTAGAATAAATAGCTTAAATTTTCTGCATTTTTTACTCATTCGACTTCATTCTATACTTAGAACAGTGGCGGCTCGTATGGGGTGGCAGGGTGGGCAGTGCCCACCCAAAAAATATTGGATCACCTGGTACTGGTATTCAGTGTTTCACATTTTTATTTGGACGTTATTAATACAATATTTGTTACAGTTAAGTATTTGCCTAATATAAATTCCTTACAACCACTGTCTATATGCCTGCATTATTATATTGAATACATAATAAAATCCAACGCTGCTACGCTACTGGCCGTAGAATTGGTAAATAACTGTAGTGTATGCAACCGAAACTACCAGGTCGGGGTGGCAATTGAGATTGTGCCCACCAGCGGTGACGGTTTTCTACTGCAAGCGCGTAAACTGTCCAGCAAGCCGGAGGAGTGGGGGTAGCGAAAAATGCATGTGTGACGTCATAGGCCTAGGCAGATAACCCCATACCATAGCATAGACGTATTCTAATAGCTAAATAGGCAATAGCACATGCAACAAATTCACGTAAAAAGTCTGCCGTTTTATTAGGGTTGTTTAGTGTTTACTCGACCTTCTTGATGGTTCGTTCGGTTAACTACTTCTTAAAAATATGTCGGTTCAAATTTGTAGTGTTTACTTAATAACATATAGTAACACTTCATTAAATAAGTCCTTAAAACTGCATTGATATTTTGCCCACCCAATTAAACATATCACGAGCCGCTACTGACTTAGAAGATTGTCTAACAAGGGAATAAACGTATACAGAGGGAAAAAATTATTCGATAGAACAAGAATATCTTTGAGTGAAGAATATCACTTGTTTCTATATCCGCAGAAAGATCATTTGGTTGGTTCAAGTAAAATACAAAATTCTCAGAGTAAGAATATGATTTTCTTGATGTTCTAAGTATTACCGGTTTCTTGTTTTAAGTATGAAGGAACTGCTTGAAAGGAATTACGTCTGTTTTAAGCGATACGTACGTATACTTTTGGGCCAAGAAACGTTCGTTGAAGCAGGTATATTTTTCTCTCAACAAAATATTGTTGTTGTAAAACGACCGTCTTACTCTTTTTATAAGTAGAAGAATAACATTTTCTTCGTCAGAGCAAAATATACTCAACACAAACATATTAAACTCTTAAGCCGGAAGAATAACTAGCCGTTGAAATAACTACATATATTGAAATTCTTATTACAATAAAATATTATTTGGATAGCAAAAATATCCTCTTCGTGCTACACTATATACGCAAGAACATATTTGATTGATATCCAAGAAAAGAGTTCTTTCTGTGTAGGCTATTCCGCTACAATCCTGGTTTTCCTCATAATCCTTGCAAGTCACCCATGAAATAAAACACTTATGCATAGATGTAAACAAACAATATACGAACACTCAATATCATCAAACTTATATAGCGGGAATATGTGGCAAAAGACGCGAGAAACTGTTAGCGCCATCTGTAAAGTAATTGCACAACTTTCTATATACCTCTCAGAGTAAGAATCTTGTGTCAAGAAACTGTTTTTTCGTTGAAGCATATATATTTTTCATCCAATAAAATATTTTTGTTGTTGTAGGACGAACTGCTATTTTTTTTATAGAAGAATAACTTTTTCTTCGTCAGAGAAAAATATACTTAACATAAACGTACTAAATTCTTAAATCGTAAAAATAACTAACCTTTGAAACAACCATATTGAAATTCGAGTTCTTTCTATGTACAGTAATAAGAAAGAACGGGCCTTCATTCGCGATTTCCGCCGAAAAACTCTATCAAGATCTGGTCGACCTCGTATTCGTACCTGGTCCTTGCGATCCTAGATTATGAAAAACGACATTTAGGTGTTGGGATGATTTATGTGCAATATTTTATGAAAAGTATAGGTTTCCCGGTGTGGGGGCCCCGCCGTAGTACCGCCGAAGCGGCGATAAGATCGACGGTGCGAGCCGGGCCAGGCCAAGCTAGTTAAGCCGATACGATCAGTTTCCATAGAGGCCAAATAGCTCGATCCGGGCGCGATAACGGGGGGCGGCGGCGGGGAGCGGGCCCCGGACCGATGCATGCGGCGATAAGGCCGCTGGGCCGGCCGTTATCACTGCTCATCAATCAGACCAGTAACTGATAAACAAACTCCGCTTGAACACTGGGGACCGCTTATCAGCGCCGACGGTTTCAATCTATAAACTCCTCCCGCCCCCGCTACCCCACCCCTATAGATCGCCGCCCCCTTACTCCTTCCAAATTGCGTCCTTTCTTTTGCCTTTTGCCACTCGTACAACTATCACGAAATAATACTAAACTTTTGCAAGAGACACCACTAAAACTATGCGTATCTTCTTCTTGCCATACATATAAGGTTATAGTCATTAATGTGCAATTGATGATTAGGTGGTGAATGTTTATTTTTTGTAAATAGGCACTTAAATAAGCACTAAAATAGAAAAAGAGTACAAAAAAGTATTCACAAACAGAAAAGAATGCTCAGTTCAAGTCAAATTACTTTGAATCAAAACAACGGTTGATTTCCATGTCCACGAAATAACATAACATCATCTAAAACAAAATTTTCTCGGTAGAAGCGGGTTAAGTGTTTGATTCAAGATAAATTTGGTTGCAATGTGTGAATTATTAAGTCACACCTAACAGTCATCAACTATAAAGGACTATGTGTAGTTTTGAATGAAACTTTGTAGTATTACTTCAAATATTTAAACATTTCGACCAAATTAATATTGTTTTATTTCAACCATTGGATGGATTAAAGAGAATCATACTCATCAGAATAGGTAATTGGTTGTTTTGCTTGGAAAAACAAATGTTTCATAAAAAGATTTTTAGGTTCGTTTCAACACCTTCTGGTGTTCTAAATAGAGTATTTCATTCTCACTGCAAGTAACTGTCATGTTAAATGAAATGCTGTAATAATTGGGGATTTCAGCTGCATTCATATTTTGTTCATTGTAATTTGAGATAAATTGTATGTGATGCCGGATATGTGAATGGTGATACTGTCTGACCTTTTCACACGCATGGGTATGATTTGTTATATTTTCAACTTAGAAGACTAGTAAATCTTTCTTTTTTATGGCCCAAATCAGTAGGGCCCTTTCGTTAAGTGCTTTGTGTCTTGATATTTTGTGTGTGTGTTATTTGCTTAATTATAAATTATGGTATCGTGGACCGAGATAGTTTATACATGAGAGGTATAAGTTCAAGACAAAAAGATGAAGAGAAAAACATTCTGTAGAGAACAGTCGAGATTAACAGCCAACATTCGGCATTCTACTTAAGATGTAGTCTTTTTTCATTTATTTTTATAATGTAACTTAGTGTAGTGTTTTGTGTTTTGTAAATGGTAAGCTAATTATTATTTCCTCCTTTGTGTTTTCACTTCTTTGTATTTTTACGAGAATCTAACAGCTCCTCTAGATGGTAATTTTAAGGATGAATTAAGTGTCTCTTTTATATTTTTTATTCATTCATTTTTATGTTTTTTTAATTTAATAAATTTGTTATTTTGTTGAGAAGTGTTTTCCTTTGAGTTAAATATCAATATGAGTAGTTTAATTAGTTTTGCCTGCTAAAATGCTGCACTGGTCGCATTGCAAGAACTCACGTGCAGAGCGAGTGTAAGAGCAATAATAGTGGTGGCTTGTGTTTGGGGGGTCGTGGTGTTTGACTTTAAATGTTTTAGAACATTTTTTTGTCATGCACTAATCACATTCCAAGAACCCACCATCCTACTATTACAATGCGATCAATTATTCGAAGTAAGCAATTTTAATTTACAATGAACGTAATATATTGATTTGAAGCGAATAATTTGGTTGTTTGGTTCAAACTTACTACCGCTGCTGCAAAGGGGTAAAAAGAAATTTATATATACCAATACACTAATTTATTACAAAAATACATTCAAAATAAGTACAAAATACATTCAAAAATACAAAATAATTAAATGTTATCTGATACATTTCGAAGTATTAAATACATACCTATAATAATTTGCATCTCTTACTTTGAACCATGCTATAAAAACACCTTGGTCCATTGTATGCAGTGCTGTAGGAACTTTTAGTAATGCATCATTTGTACCTGTGGTGAAATATAATATGTACATATATATGTATGATAGATATATACGGTTTCTCGCCTCAGATGTTTCCAAACCTAATAGCTTCACAGCTTCCCGGAAAGCAATTCGATCTCCAATAGCCGGAATAAGTTCTTTTACTTCTTCCTCTGTAAGTTTTCTTATGTTTTCCACAGTTATTTTTTTGCCTTGAAAATATAGAATGAACATAGTGTATTAACATTTTCATAAAAAGTAGTTATACACATACACTTACTGTCAAATATCGATGGTAAAATCCCTCACAATGAAGCCACCCGATATTTTAAACTAAGTATTTGTTTACATGATTCACACAAGACGTGTCTTGCATCAACCAACCAATTTTACTTGTTTTGAAGCTCATATTTTACATATGTGACTTTGATTCAATGGAATGGTTCTTTTTATTAGAATGTATAGAATTTTTCAATGCAAAACACTATATTCTTAAAACGACTCACAAGAACATTTAAAGCTATCCAACATATGTAGTTTTATTTGGAAATCTTGTCGCTTCAAAGGAGAAATTTGTGAATTTTGAATACAAAAAGCACTTCTTAATTGAACACACACCTATTGATTTGTTCGGAGTAACTTTTCCCAAGACAACGAATGTCTTAAACTTTCTCTATGTGTATAAACATTTTACATAACAATCCTGATCTTATGATCAGGACTATTATTTATATAATAGTGTCAAAATGAATAAATTAACCACTTTTGAACCAACATTACTTCTTTACTACTTATATTATTTTCATAAACAATTGAAATAAATGTCGTCGAAATGTGAATTTCAAAATTGAATTTGGATTTTGTGAGAGCATAAGTCACAAATGCGATAAATAACGTGCAATACCTGGCACGATAAACCGCGAGCGCGAAAAATTGCGAAATAAATAACAACATAAAATAAACCGATTAAAAATCAAGTTTAATAGTATTGGAGTGCGGCGCCGGCCGCCCCATTGCCACCCCGCACCCCCCGCTCGATCGCCGCTCGAGATACCGGCCTCGCATTGTGTTTATTTATTGATATTTTAGGCCATTATAATATCGCTCGCATTTTATTGCCACGTGGGCGTACATGTGCGCGTACGTGTGGACGTGGTCGGTCGTCATTTGTTTCGTTGGGACGACGAATAAACGCGCAGATTTCAATTTAAAATCGACATCCTATCTACGGGCTCGACCCTGGATAACCATTGCATCGTTATTTGTTCTATTCTATCGTACCTGATATACATGTTACACACACAGCAACAGCATAGGTCGCATGTGTTGTTGCTAGTTCGCATGTTGAAGCCCAATATTCGGGCAATATTTAAAATAAATCGAACGGCCGATATTTGTATCTATCATAGCTATTACGTTTTGGTAAAATTCAATTCCGAGTGCTCGATTGGGGCTGTTTTTTTTTTTTTTTTTTTTTTTTGAGGGGGGCGACCCTTTCTTTTCCTTTACTGAAGCTTGTATGTGTAAGTGTCAGGTATTGGGATAATTTGTGAAATATATTTGGAAAACCATTTCGATAATGTACGTTATTGTATTAAATAGCCTATGTTAATACCAATAATGAAATAAACAAAACGTCAATGAAACAATTTATTAAAGATAAGAAAAAAATCAGCTGTCCGCAAGTGTCTGCAGGGCGTCTAGGCGGGTGCCGGAGGCACCAGAGCCCTTCCTCCTTCCGTCCTCTTCTTCCCATTTAGGGATGGGATCCTGAAGGACGTCACCCACAAAAAATTTAAGAATAGGTGGGATGCAATTCCAGGCTCCTCAACAGCCAGGGAACTTCTCAACTACCCATCTGTTGGGATGGCGAAGAAATTACACGAGCTCCCCAGAAGTAAGCTGCGTCTTATCACCGGCCTACTCACGGGACACTGTGGTACCAGAAAGCATATGTACAATATGCAGCTCAGCGACACTTTCTTCTGTCGAGCGTGTAAGCAAGAAGAAGAAACGGTAAGGCACATTTTATGTGATTGTCCCGCCCTAGAAGACCAGAGGGTAAGTGCATTTGATGATCCCTGGCCATCTATGGACACAATACGCAATGCTCCCCTGTCGAGTAAGCTAACCTTGGCTACATCCATAAGTTGGCTGCTCGTTACGGGTATATAATACCGGGTGGGCATGATGGAGGCTGGCACAAAGGGCCCACTGGGGCCTAAGCGCCGCCTATGCCTGGCATAGAGCCTCCCAACCCTACATACATACAAGTGTCTGCTCATGCTCGATCACCTTATTTCTACCACGCATTCCTCTAGAACTACCCGTTAATTGTTCCACACTTATATGACTTTCTTCATTGTCCGATGATGGTGGTATATTTCGATGCAATAAGACTCTTGTCTCTACCTCTAAGGTCTGTTTTCTTCTGTACCTATATTTTCTTATGCTGTTGCGACTCTCGACTTCTTCCGCCTAAGTGCGCGGCCATATTGGAGCTTCGCTCCTAGTAGAGAGCCTAGCTGCGCTCTTCGCAACAGAAAAGTGCTTTGCTCCTAGTAGAGAGCCTAGCTGCGCTCCTCGCAACAGAAAAGATTAACTTATCCTTATGAGGATGGCCGTAATGAGTCGCCTAGCGCCAAGTATCTATGCAACGGCGCGAGGAGCGCAGCTAGGCTCTCTACTAGGAGCGCAGCTAGGCTCTCTACTAGGAGCGCAGCTAGGCTCCCTACTAGGAGCGCAGCTAGGCTCTCTACTAGGAGCGCAGCTGGGCTCTCTACTAGGAGCGCAGCTAGGCTCTCTACTAGGAGCGAAGCTCCAGTATGGCCGCGCACTAATACACTTTTCTCTTGCACCACACTCCTTTATACTTTTTATCAGTCCCAATTCTGTTTTCTTATTATATCATTCTTGATCTTTTCTCAGTTTTTACTCTAAATCAGCTTCAGACATAGTTTTTTCCAAAATTGTCTTTAATCTTGCTATTTTGCAGTCTTTTTGTTTTAAGCTGCTGTAAAAACATTTAAGGGAAAACCATAAAAAAATTAAAGTCAGTAATTTCGGTTATGATTACGTCATGTGGAAGCATTACCGAAATAACCATTACCGAAATGACAATCTATATAAAAGTGAATGACACCACCTTATCATGTGATAATACTTGAGAGTAAAAGTGAGGTTTCATTCAGGCTTATATGGCATGTTTTGTCACTACATAAGTTTTTCTTCATTCAACAAGCGCTAAACACATAGATCATTACCGAAATGACGCGCATTAAACATACGGTCTCAAAGTGTAACATTAACTACGTAATTGATGTACAAATACATAGAAAATTCAAGAACTTACTAATCAAACATTGGTGTACCGTCGATGATGCTAACTATTGTACCCTACATTGATGTATCAAAGGTTGTGGTGTATAGGTAACCACATGCCAAGCTTGGCATTACCGAAATGACACAAAAGTGGTGGACAAGCAATAGCATTCAATGAAAACAACTATATATGTTAATCATGGATATGCATACCCATGTTCTGTTAGTAGGACTATTCTACTCTTTGACAGAAGAGATACCTGTTTTGATCACAGCATAGCATGTGATTTATATTGTCCCAATACCCGACAATTACCCGTATATTACATAAGTCTGTGCATATTCCATATCAATAGAAACTAGCCATTAGCATTAGCATATCTCTTAAAACGCGATGTAAATCTCGAAAAATAAGGTAACCAACCTCATTTTGTCCTCTTTATACACTGTACGCACCATCTCGTAATGTATGAGTCTCATTGTTATTCACTTGGCACAATTTACACGTCATTTCCCCACCCAGTCGCGTTAGGAGAGTAAACGGTGGATCCCATAGCATGCTCGGTACATCGACTTTATCCTAATTTAAATCTGACTAGTCGGTGGATTAGTTCTTGACAAAATGCGAACTATGCGGGAAACCAGCCGAGCAAAAAGATAACAGACACGGAGACCAGCGGCAATGGTTTTGTTCAGCGCATATGAATTTCGTTTCACACCTCTTCTCCTGGATGCGGTCCACCACATCGGCAGGAAATTAATGCGATATTTAAGATCTGCTGTTTCCTTTATGAATTATCAAACGAAGATAAGATTGTGCTTAAAGTTACTTGGAGAGAAATCATAACGCATTGATGCGTTAGAGTGGTTATAGACTCAAGTAGTGTGGACAATGGTGTGCTTCGACATGTTTGCCCAAACACTAATGGCACGATTTTGAGTCGATAAGCACTCAAGGATGTCTGCGAGTGGTCCTGCCAACTCCTCGTCCTCTATTAATGAATAATTATATCACTCTTGTTTGTACCAGAGTAGATAAGAATGCAAGATTGGGTGAGACTCTCAGTCAGTCGGCAAACAAAATAACACAGAACGATCCTGACCAATATCTGATCGTGGACCAACCAAAACGAAGGAAACGCATTCCTCAATATCTCTTTCTTGAATTTCCAGTGAATAGACGAGAGTCTATTTAAAATTAAACGGACAAAAATATGCTTGAAAATCTGCTTAGTGTCATTTAAGGCTTCATTGGTGATTATTAATTAGAAGTTCTTGTTTTGAGCCCTTATTCCATGCTCTGAAGACGTTGGATAGCCCTAAGAGGAAGTCTTTTCAAGAAAACGGATGGTTATGATGATGGTAGCCTTCTGCCTATACTAACAGCACTGGTTATAATTTATTATTATTTATCTAAAGATGTTCTATGCGTCTTCTATTTTGTTACAAACATTCTACTAGTCTTCGTTGAACTTCAGTTGTTGCAGCAATAAGTATTTCTTGATGCTGAAGTCCGTTAACTGCTGTTACTAAGGCATATTTTACAGAATATGAATCAAGCTGGTTACATCATAGATTATCTTAGATTATGAACAATAATAAACACAATATCTTTCAAAATATTAATGATAAATAATAATTATAATATTGATTGATAATTGGATAAATTATCGTTTTGAAGACATAGCACTGGACCAAGCACACTACCTTGCGGTATTCGAGCTTTAATACTTCTGAGTGTTGAATCCTCATGTTCCTAGATGTCGTTTGTTTGTTAGGGTGGTCGTGAGTGGTGGCAACTTGTAAATTTTTCGCCGTCTCTTTCCGGATTTAATTCCTGCAGGTCCCGGCCACGTCGTCGCCGGTCGGCGATAAGGCACGATAGGAGGGCGCCTGGAAACGGCGTTGAGCATGTATGGCCGCCCTTATCTCGTCGGGGGCAGACCTCGGCCCATCTGGAAGGGGCCCCGTGGACTTTTTACAACGGCACCGGTGCCGAGGCGCGCCGTATCAGCGCCAGTATTTAAAGAAACGGTTCGCGGTAATTCACGACGAGATTTGAAAATTGATATGGTGGAAGCGTGGAGAGGAGGAGAGACGAGCGGGAGGCCAGGGAGGACCGCGTAGGCGCTGCACCAACCTCTCGTCGTCGGTCGTGAGTCCGCACCAAGATATCTATTAACTGAACCCGTGGTAATTTATCACGGCTAATCTGATTACCGGAGTGTATATCGTTCTTATTATGTAGGTACGCAGATCGACGATTGCTCTCTGAACGCTCCTCCTCAGACCGAGACCAGCTAGGACCCTATGCGAAGCTAAGAGCGGACAATACCGGACTTTAGATCACGATTCTTCCGAAGAGGTCCACTTCACAGCATAGTGTTGATTGAATCCATAAATGGGAGTAGATATAGTCCATTAGGCTTCACGCTGGTTGAATAGGTCTGATGTGACAAGCAAAAATTAGTTTGTAAGAGGTGACAAGTGTGCTCATCATTTCAGGATCTTATATATCAATGTTTAAGGCATTGATAATCTTTTTCTACATATAAAAAGAGTAAGACGTTCGTTTTACAACAACACTATTTTGTTGGGAGAAAAATATACATGCTTAACAAAAAATAGTTTCTTGACCCAAGATTCTTATTCTGAGAGATACATAGAAAGTTGTGCAATTACTTTACAGATGGCGCTAACAATTTCTTGCGTCTTTTGCCACATATCACCGCTATATAAGTTCGAGGATATTGAGAGTTCGTATATTGTTTGTTTACATCTATGCATAAGTATTTTATTTCATGGGTGACTTACAAGGATTATGAGGAAAACCAGGATTGTAGTGGAATAGCCTACACATAGAGAACTCTATTCTTGGATATCAAGAAAAAATGTTCTTGCGCATATAGTGCGGCATGAAGAGGATATTTTTGCTATCCAAATAATATTTTATTGTAATAAGAATTTCAGTACATGCAGTTATTTCAAGGGCGAGTTATTCTTCCGGTTTAAGAGTTAAGTATGTTTATGTTGAGTATATTTTGCTCTGACGAAGAAAATGTTATTCTTCTACATATAAAAAGAGGAAGACGTTCGTTTTACATTAACAACAATATTTTGTTGGGTGAGAAATATACATGCTTCAACAAACAAACAGTTTCCTGACCCAGAAGTATACGTACGTATCGCTTAAAACAGACATAGTTCCGTTCAAGAAGTTTCTTCATACTTAAAACAAGAAAACGTAATACTTGGAACATCACTCAAAGATATTCGTATCGAATAAATTTTTCCCTCTGTGTACAAGAATAAATTTGAAACTAATGGAAAACGAGAATACAGGATACTTCCATATAGATTGCGTAATAGAAAACTGTATAAATCCGGTCAGATAAACTAAAAATGATCCAGGGAACGCGCAAGTTCGTAAATCAAAGATAAAATCCGAATTAGGAGCGCGTGTTATCTGCGATATCTGAGCCTGGTAGATATCAGAGAGTCGGCTGTCCGTATCTACCCCGATATATCGTATAAAAAGCTCGACTGTTTATCGGTACGGTATGCGCATAACTTGATTAAACGTCTCCGTGTGTATCGAGATGGATCAAGTTACCGGGACGAGTAAGATTTCAATCAGTGATAAGGTTGTATGTATGTCGTTAACGTGTTATTGCTTAGGTAACACAGTGAGTACACGGCAGCACACGCGAGGATGTTTGCTCGCTGTCCAGACCGGGTGGTAATGCCTTTTTACGCTACGATTAGCTTTCCATATGGAGACTTCTACTTCTGACAACCCAACATCTTCAAAACATGGAATAAACAGTCACTCTAACCCTGGGGAATTTCTCTTTGACAATATACACTCTAGTTTTGAGGTTGTCTCGTCTCACAGCTTTAGCAACAATATTTCATTGAAGAATTATCCACTGACAATACTTCCAGCAACATCCTTACTATCTTTGCTTGAAAAAATCTCTCCTCACAATAACTTTAGAGACATTCATGCATTTTGTGTTTACAGAAGTTGGCTCTCACTATTGCTATAGTAATCTTGCCTTGAAGATATCTCACATTGGCTATAACTCTGAAAAATCTTTTCTCACAAAACCTTCAGAAACATTCCTGCATCTTGTATTTGAAGAAGTCTCCTCCAACTATTGGTTTGGCAATATCAGTGCAATTTTACCTTGAAGAAGTGTCTCCTGACAACAGTTGTAGTTCAACTTATTTTTTGCAAAAATAGCTTTTATTATAAAAACCAGTACAACTCCAGTATTTATGAGATAACATGTCCACGTCTGAGATTGTAGAATATGATGCACAGTCCAGTTAGTAACTGTACATGAAATATATTCCATTGATGTTCCGCGTAGTATTGGTGTTGCCGGCACCGGCGAGGGCGGCGCGCGAGTCCTTTTTTGATCGTGCCATTCGACAACCCTATCATTTTTCCGCACGAACGGACGAGTGGCTAGCAGCTGCCAAAGTCCGATAGAGGGCACCACCGCAGTCGACGGTCGCCTTGCGTCCCGCTGATAAGGGCGGGCGGGCAGTCGGGCGCGCAGGGAAATGTCACCTCGCGTGACACCCGCCCCCGACCCCCTCAGACTCGAACCGCCACCAGTGTCATCGCCGCTGCCGCCGCCGCGAATGCGGAATGGCTGCGGCCGCGCGATATGTCACTCACTCGATCACACGTGACCGATTTTTATTACAGACAAAAGTGTCGAACGGTAAAAAGGGCCACCCCTCGCCCTCACGATAAGTACGACGCCACCGCAGACGAAGCCTAGTAGGCGTCCAGCCACCCGTGATTTCGTTTTTATACCAAAGTCGATCTTGACGAGACGTCAAAGTTAACCCCTTTCGACGCCCTTCGCTGGTTACCCTTCTGGAAGGTGATAACGCGATGCTCTTGTTTCCTAAGGAACCCTGCCTCAAGAAAAAAGTTTTGTCATGATGAGAGTTATGTAATTGGGGTGAAAGAGATCAGTGCCACTCCCTGCACTACGCCTTATACGAATAGTGTTTTGAAGAATTTTCCTCTGAGGATAACTTTAGAAACAGATTGCGAAGAGCTGTACTGAACTATTCGGTGAACAGAATGCTGCGGTCACACTAGGTTGTTTTACTAGCGAGTGAGTTTAGCAGCAGCCAGCCGACCAGCGCTTGTTTAACTTTTACAGCAACCAGCATGAATGTTATTTCAGGAAATTATGTATTTTTGGAACGTCTTTTATAAATATTATGCGAGGTATTATTCTCCCAATATATAAAGAGGGCTTTAAGCGATACCGTTGTTCACTTAATGCAATAATAATAATAATAATATCGACGGTCTGGAGAAGCAGTTGTCGGGGGCGCTGTATGCAATCCGGAGAATCCCAGACACTATTGGTCGGGAAGCAGCAATCACCACCTATCATGCATTGTTCCACTCCAAAATGGCCTACTCAATAGCCTTATGGGGTGATTCATCACACGCAACCAGAATCCTTGTGCTACAAAAGAGAGCCCTGCGAACAATCCTGGGGGCTCCTCCGGGAAGTCACTGTCGACCATTATTTACCAAGCTGAGAATACCTAACAGTACCCCCAACCTATATCCTCAGCCAGCTTTTAAGAGCACGATCCGAACTGGCCAACACCCGAACCAGAGCAGACATGACGTCTATCAACACCAGAAGTGGAACAAACATCGACATACCAAGACACAGAACCGAAACCTCAGCAAGTCAGCACTGCCACCTACAGCTCATGAACAATACTCCTCAGGCATGGAGAGTTCTACCTATGCGTGCCTTCAAGAGGGAGGTAAAGCAAATGCTGCTGTGCAGGCCTGTGTACTCAGTGGCAAAGTTCCTCAACCCAATCTGATGCTCCATCTGCGATACTCTATACAATATGACCTTACCTCCACACAGTACATATCACATTGTTGTATACAATTGTATTTTCTGTATATATGTTTTTGGCACAATAAAGAATTATTATTATTATTATTATTATTATTATTAATACTGATCACATAATGAATAGTCGTCGACCGAAAAGCTATGCTGCAATGTTGATCGAAATGCAAAATATGGGGTGGTCACACTACACTGTTTTAGTACTTGCTGCTTACTGTAGATGAGTAGCCACTGTTAACCAGCATAGTGTGACCACTCAGCAGCCGCAAACTCTTGATGGGTTCTGTTTGTTATAATAACATTGCTTTAGCTTAGATTTAGTAGAATACTCCATCTGTGTGTCGAATAGTTTGGCTCTCTTCAATATGGAAATCGTAACCAATCTCTTGTAGAGATTTACGTAAAGGTTGGTAAACCTGTTGGTGATGTTTTTAAGATGGTAGAAGACAGACACGTGGTTGGAGATCGCATTCCGTGTTTATGCGATTCGATATGCGTGTCCGCGAGTGTGTTTGTTCTTGTATTCTATCATGTAGGGCATAAAGAAGCCGAGGACGGATTCCGCAATTGTTTTTGTCGCGATTGTCATCTGCTGGTGGCTGGATGGGCCGGGCCGAGCGCGGAGAGCAGAGCGATAGGCCGATTGATAAGAGTGCACTTCCAGAAACCCAGGTGATCGTTTTTTCGTGGAACCGAACGCGACTGGAGATAAGGTTGCAGAGGAGAAGAGTTTCGCGTTACCGTTCCCCATAAACCATCTGCCTGAGTGATCTGGGAATGGGCGGAAACGGCTCTCAGAGAGAGTCTGTACCATCGGATGGGGCCGCGTTTTTTCCACCACGGATGGCCCGCGTTGCTCTTTTTGGACACGGACAGACTACGAACTGTTTGGGCGCGATACCGATCTTTTAGAGTCGTTATGCGATTCGATTTTTTCCTTCGAGTCGAAATTAATTAGGAACATCTGGTCAGGAGAGATGGTATTTGCACTTTTGGATCACAATCGCGACACATTATGAACTCTTTATGTACGCCATGGCTAAACTATCAAACTAAACTATAAATATTCAAATGACGTTCTTTGTTTTTATCAAAAACAGCTCTACGCACGTTGCGCGACATCGATATATGTCCAAGATACCGACTTCCTCCCATAATTTAATATCATTAGCATCGTTCCGTCGTAATCTGGATCAAGATCGCAATTTCCTGTCGCGTTTCCCGGCGAAGTAAACACGTCACTCCCGTGACGATTGTTTCATTTAACTCTACCATCATATCTACATAATTAATGCCATTAAGCCGCCGGGGACGTCACTGCTTTCTTTTCGAAAGCCTCGCCTAGTCGAGGGCAACACTCTTGGGTGTCAACATATATAGTTAACTTTACTATGACCAGATGAGATTTGTTCAATTGATTTGTGCAATTCATAGGGTATAATTTCTGTACGCGGTTTGTTTGTTGGTGTTGGTTGTAGGCTCCTGTTGTATAATTAATTGTTAGTGATGTGGTGGTGCACCTTGGTGCACCTGCTAAGTCGTCAAGGCATCAGTGCGTGTATAACTTAATACCGCCTTCGCACCGTCTTGCGTTGTTAGGTTATGCTAACTCCCAATTTAACGCCTGTGAGGAATCCAGCTCCAGATCGACTAATAAAGGTCTTGATAATGCAATTATTACTGCTATTATTAGAATAAAAATGAGAAAAAAGCCTTATTTAATAATCGTTATTAAAACAAAATACTTGTGATGTGAAAAGTACCAAACGAGAGAAGAAAAACACATTTTACATAATATATTTACTTACATACTTTTCATATATCGTCCGCAATGAAAGTGTTAAACTGCTAAATCCATTTTCAACGTGATTTGAAATTTTGTACCATTCGAAAGCATGAGGCGTATTACACAATTCTGTTCATATGTCAAGTCAAATTAAAATTTAAAAAATACCATAATATAGCGTGATTTGAAAAACTGATTTGGTGCTCTAGACTCTAGACTTCTAGAGTCTAGAATCTAGATTGTCCAGATTCTGGACACACATGTTTGAAACACACTGTTTACAACACATGTTTTAAAACAAGTGTTCTTAACTATAACAACCTTGCTAACAATCTCTTGTTGTATTTTATTCAGATAGTATTCAGAAATATCAGAACGTGGTTGAGTGGTTTTCGGTATCTTCGATTTCGGTTACGGATCTTCACCACTCAGCAATAATAATGCTAGCGGGTAGAGGAGACAAGTGGGTGTGGGCGCGCGGAGAATATCACAAAATTAAAATACGATTTACCTGAAAACAATAGTGGGCGAGAGAGCTAACAATGCCCGAGGCGCGAAATGCACTCGCGCGCTCGAATTAAAAGATAAATCGGCGGAATATAATGTAATCGGCAGTCGTTCATCTGCCGGATTCAGCTTGAATGCGTTCGAAATCTGCACCGCAAAAAGCTCGCGAGCATTATGGCCTTTTGTTCCCCATCTCCTCGCCAGATAGACTCACTCGCACAGAGCTCGAAGCGCCCGGAATGAGTGAGTGCTCTCACTTCACTCTTCTTATTTCATCCTCCTTTTTTTTCTGCTCGTCGTGTCCGCAGGCCTATCGATACCGATCCGCTGACATGTCTCTTCGTACTGCTGGAATGCACAAAATGCATATCGTTTTTTCTTTTCTGCCAAAGCGACACTTTACTACCCGAGACAGTTTTTACTTTCAGTAGGTATCCTTAATTCACATTCATACCGACATACATTTGTTGCAGAAATCATTGCAATAGATCCAAGCAATATGAAAACCCAAATTTTTGATTTCCGTCCATTACAATACTTGTAGGGTATAGACCAGTGTTTCCCAACCTGTGGTCCGCGGACCCCTGAGGGTCCGTGGGTCTATCCCAGGGGGTCCGCGGATAAAACGCAACAGATAATAGACCTATCCTATGGAGGAGCAATACTACTCCACCAACTACTGCACCAACTACTTGGACAAATTTAGCATCTACGAATGTCCAAACTTATCTACGTCATTAAAAATTTCCCCAAGAGGCTGAAGAAAGATTTTGGACAAACACCAATCAATCACATCAGGCAAACTCAACTTCTTGAATGAAGTATTACACCAATGAATGTCCAAAGGGTTGTACATCAGAAGAAATTTTCTCAACAGGCTGAAGCAACCTTTTGGACAAACACCAATCAACTTCCTCGGCAAATTTAGCACCTACGAATGTCCAAACTTATCTAAGTCATTAAAAATTTCCTCAAGAGGCTGAAGAAAGATTTTGAACAAACACCAATCAAACTTATCGGGCAAACTCAATTTTTTAAAGCAAATACTGCACCAGTGAATGTCCAAAGGGTTATACACCGGAAGAAATTTCCTCAAGAGTCTGAAGCAGTCATTTGGACAAACACCAATCAACTTCCTCAGCAAAATTTAGCACCTACGAATGTCCAAACTCATCTAAGTCATTAAAAATTTCCTCAAGAGGCTGAAGAAAGATTTTGAACAAACACCAATCAAACTTATCGGGCAAACTCAATTTTTTAAAGCAAGTACTGCACCAGTGAACGTCCAAAGGGTTATACACCGGAAGAAATTTCCTCAAGAGTCTGAAGCAATCATTTGGACAAACACCAATCAACTTCCTCAGCAAAATTTAGCACCTACGAATGTCCAAACTCATCTAAGTCATTAAAAAATTCCTCAAGAGGCTGAAGGAAGCTTTTGGACAAACACCAATCAAACTTATCGGGCAAACTCAATTTTTTAAAGCAAATACTGCACCAGTGAATGTCCAAAGGGTTATACACCGGAAGAAATTTCCTCAAGAGGCTGAAGCAACCTTTTGGACAAACACCAATCAACTTCCTCGGCAAATTTAGCACCTACGAATGTCCAAACTCATCTAAGTCATTAAAAAATTTCTCAAGAGGCTGAAGGAAGCTTTTGGATAAACACCAATCAAACTTATCGGGCAAACTCAATTTTTTAAAGCAAATACTGCACCAGTGAATGTCCAAAGGGTTATACACCGGAAGAAATTTCCTCAAGAGGCTGAAGCAATCTTTTGGACAAACACCAATCAACTTCCTCGGCAAATTTAGCACCTACGAATGTCCAAACTCATCTAAGTCATTAAAAATTTCCTCGGGAGGCTGAAGAAAGATTTTGAACAAACACCAATCAAACTGATCGGTCAAACTCAATTTTTTAAAGCAAATACTGCACCAGTGAATGTCCAAAGGGTTATACACCGGAAGAAATTTCCTCAAGAGTCTGAAGCAATCATTTGGACAAACACCAATCAACTTCCTCAGCAAAATTTAGCACCTACAAATGTACAAACTCATCTAAGTCATTAAAAAATTCCTTAAGAGGCTGAAGGAAGCTTTTGGACAAACACCAATCAAACTTATCGGGCAAACTCAATTTTTTAAAGCAAATACTGCACCAGTGAATGTCCAAAGGGTTATACACCGGAAGAAATTTCCTCAAGAGTCTGAAGCAATCATTTGGACAAACACCAATCAACTTCCTCAGCAAAATTTAGCACCTACGAATGTCCAAACTCACCTAAGTCATTGAAAATTTCCTCAAGAGGCTGAAGAAAGATTTTGAACAAACACCAATCAAACTAATCGGGCAAACTCAATTTTTTAAAGCAAATACTGCACCAGTGAATGTCCAAAGGGTTATACACCGGAAGAAATTTTCTCAAGAGGCTGAAGTAATCATTTGGACAAACACCAATCAACTTCCTCAGCAAAATTTAGCACCTACGAATGTCCAAACTCATCGAAGTCATTAAAAATTTCCTCAAGAGGCTGAAGAAAGATTTTGAACAAACACCAATCAAACTGATCGGGCAAACTCATTTTTTTAAAGCAAATACTGCACCAGTGAATGTCCAAAGGGTTACACACCGGAAGAAATTTCCTCAAGAGACTGAAGCAATCATTTGGACAAACACCAATCAACTTCCTCAGCAAAATTTAGCACCTACGAATGTCCAAACTCATCTAAGTCATTAAAAAATTCCTCAAGAGGCTGAAGGAAGCTTTTGGACAAACACCAATCAAACTTATCGGGTGAACTCAATTTTTTAAAGCAAATACTGCACCAATGAATGTCCAAAGGGTTATACACCGGAAGAAATTTCCTCAAGAGGCTGAAACAACCTTTTGGACAAACACCAATCAACTTCCTCGGCAAATTTAGCACCTACGAGTGTCCAAACTCATCTAAGTCATTAAAAAATTCGTCAAGAGGCTGAAGGAAGCTTTTGGACAAACACCAATCAAACTTATCGGGCAAACTCAATTTTTTAAGGCAAATACTGCACCAGTGAATGTCCAAAGGGTTATACACCGGAAGAAATTTCCTCAAGAGGCTGAAGCAATCTTTTGGACAAACACCAATCAACTTCTTCGACAAATTTAACACCTCCGAATATCCAAACTCGTTTATATCATTAAATCAGCCTTTCCCATCTTTTTTCAAGGGCGGAAATAAAAGTTTTTTGGGGGTCCGCGAAAAAGGTTGGGAAACGCTGGTTTAGACAGAAAGTAAAAATTGGATCTATCCCGGAAGTAATAAATAACTCATACTCTTATCTCTCCCCTAATTACCGCAATCAGATTGATCCAATTCTCCGAACAATAACGTAATTGGAAATCCAACTGAATACAGTTACCACTTTTGTTCTGCAGTCTCGCAAATAATCAAATTGAGATTAAAATTCATATCTTATCGTCTGTTGCACTATCGGCCAGTGTTAAAGGTCATCTCTTCGATAATGCTTTATACAAATCGGTCGATAAACTTCCATTTTGTAATAATTTTATTCCTTTCGATTTTTCTCGTTATCATTTTATCTATATTATTCGAAACTACATATCATAGTTACATGATAAGGTACGTAAACTAAAGAACAGAATTGGTTTTATTTGTACAGTGCAGAGATTGTAGAGAAAATATCTATTTAGTATACATATTTCAGACATTTTTTATTAACAATGCATTACAATATAATATTTTACTCAATGTGGCCTTCCCCATTTTCAGTGCATAATATTGCAATGTTCCGAAATGCGCATACGGAGATAAAATGATCTCGATATTACGTATTGAAAATAAAAGAGGCAACATGGAGTAAAATATTAGATTGTGCTGTCAATGTATTAATAACTAACCTGTTGCGGATATGAAAGCCTTGAAATCAATGTGAATAACTCATGCTTCGTGTTGGAGCTGTTAATTGACGTAAAGTCTCGGTGAGGAAAGCAATTTAAGACAGTACAAATTACGTGGGCGTTCCCCCAAATATTTAATATCACGTTTAAGGAAACGATTATCGGGAGTCTCGGGTCCGGGGCCCCCTTGTTTATTTTAATGTTTACGGGTTCATAATCCGGCCGTGGCGGCGCGTCGCCGTCGGTCGCCGGACCAGTTTTCGAGATACTTATCTCGCCCATGTAGGTGGCTTGTTCTCGATTTTCAAGGGCCTGTTACCAGCTTAAACACTGACCGTCTTAAATGCCTTTACAAATTGAAAACGACCACTTAGGCCCCAATCGATTTTTATTACTATGGAGCTGGCCTTTGGACGGACACTAACCATATTTTTCCGTGCTTCTTGTAGCGCGAGGATTTGTGTTTTGTGATGCTTTTTCTCAAGACTGGACATATTTTATTTATATGGTGGCACTAGGTTGTTTTACTAGCGTGCTCTTTGCTACTGGCTGCTAACAGCATAGTGTGACCACTCAGCAGCTCTGTTCAACCAGTTGGCGAGTGAGTTTAGCAGCAGCCAGCCAACCAGCGTTTGTTTAACTTCTACAGCAACCAGCATGAATGTTAACTTAGGAAATTATGTATTTTTGAAATGTGTTTTATAAGTATTATGCGAGGAAATATTCTCCCAATATATAAAGGGACTTTAAGCTATACAGTTGTTAAAATACTGATCACATAATGAATAGTCGTCGGCCAAAAAGTTATGCTGCAGCGTTGATAGGAATGCAAAATGTGGGCTGATCACACTACGCTGTTTTAGTATTTGCTGCTTGCTGTAGATTATTAGCCGCTGTTAACCAGCATAGTGTGACCACTCAGCAGCCGCTATTTTTGCATGCCGGCGAATGGTTTTGGCTGTTGCTTGTAAAGTTGAACATGTTGAACTTTTATTAGCCGCTATTTAGAGCTTGTGGTGCTGGTTCAGGACAAATGTGGGTATTGTAGAAAATATCAACCATCGATTATAATAAATAATTTAAAGCAACAATTCATTACTTTTGTTAAATGTATAACTAATAATATAAAATTATAAATATATGATCTATAATTTTTATTTTAAATAATATATTCAAATATTTCTTCAAAACCGAATAACCTGGATTAAGCTTATTTATGCATCTTATTCATACAATGCAAATATTATGTAATATTTATAAGTTGCTGTGACATGTGACATACTAATATCTTTTGTAAAATATATCAGATTGTAATTGAAATAATGATTTAAGTAATAATTAAAATAATTTTGTAAATAAATACTACTAAAATATAGATTTTTTAATTTTATTGTTATCGTAGCCTTGCTTATGTTATTTACACTCGTGTACACTGCTTTTGAAAATTTGTGTAGTCAGGTTCAAGGCGGGTAGTCAATAAAACTCCACATTATTGGTATCAAATATGAAATATTTTATGGTTGCGACGCCTTCACCTGACAATAGACAATACATTATCTCACTGTTGTATATACCTACCTGGTGACATATAAAATGCACCAGAAATAGTTGACCTTATAGTTTGAGGGTTGCTGGTAGTAGCCACCAGCGGCAGCAGTACTTTTGCTGGTAACCAGCGTAATGTGACGGCCTAGTGTGACCGTGGCATGAAGGTAGATCTTCTTTTAGCTGCACGGTCTGTCTACTTGGAGAATATTGAAAATTGTTATGAGAATATATCTTTCGGCGAGTGTACGTCTGAATAAAAGAAGAGGTTATTGTGCACATAATTTATTTACTTGGGTCACGTTATATTCATACATCAAAACCACACAAAAATATAAACCGATTTATGTCCAAATATTGTTGCTATTCGTTTTTCAGAACTAATAATAATAATAATTCAAAGTAACTTAATAAAACACAAAAGACGTCTTGTTTGACAGAATAATATTTTTATAGTATTAACTTTTGAATCTTACGTGATGTGGGATGTATATAGGGCAGGGTAATATAGATTATTTGAAATCAACGCACAAGATACACATTGTCCTACAACCAAGTGTACATATTTCGATGTAGGCTATTGTAGTATTGAGATGAGCGGACACTTCCTTGATAACCGGGGTAAATAGTTCTTATTGGTCGACTTTTCTGTGCAAATATTGCATTTTTCGCCTAAACATGTCACTCTTTGATGTTTCGGACAAATCTTTCATTAAGGGGTATATATTCGGCTCCTGATACATTCGTCTATCCAAATGTTTCATTCTTTTATGTCTCTTATTTCCCTTTGCCATATCCAATAAAATCTTATCTGTGTTTTCTAGTCGTTGCTTCTCGTATTCTAAATAGTTTTCATGGTTCACTGATCGTTTTGGAATACTGTTTGATGTGACATAAAATGCACCAGAAATAGTTGATCTTATAGTTTGAACTGAGGGTTGCTGGTAGTAGCCACCAGCGGCAGCAGTACTTTTGCTGGTAAACAGCGTAATGTGACGGCCTAGTGTGACCGTGGCATGAAGGTAGATCTTCCTTTAGCTGCACGGTCTGTCTACTTGGAGAATATTGAAAATTGTTATGAGAATATATCTTTCGGCGAGTGTACGTCTGAATAAAAGAAGAGGTTATTGTGCACATAATTTATTTACTTGGGTCACGTTATATTCATACATCAAAACCACACAAAAATATAAACCGATTTATGTCCAAATTTTGTTGCTTTTCGTTTTTCAGAACTAATAATAATAATTCAAAGTAACTTAATAAAACACAAAAGACGCCTTGTTTGACAGAATAATATTTTTATAGTATTAACTTTTGAATCTTACGTGATGTGGGATGTATATAGGGCAGGGTAATATAGATTATTTGAAATCAACGCACAAGATACACATTGTCCTACAACCAAGGGTACATATTTCGATGTAGGCTACAGTAGTATTTAGATGAGCGGACACTTCCTTTATAACCGGGGTAAATAGTTCTTCTTGATCGACTTTTCTGTGCAAATATTGCATTTTTCGCCTAAACATGTCACTCTTTGATGTTTCGGACAAATCTTTTATTAAGGGGTATATATTCGGCTCCTGATACATTCGTCTATCCAAATGTTTCATTCTTTTATGTCTCTTATTTCCCTTTGCCATATCCAATAATATCTTATCTGTGCTTTCCAGCCGTTGCTTCTCGTATTCTAAATAGTTTTCATAGTTCACTGATCGTTTTGGAATACTGTTTGATCGTACTAATGGTTGTCTATCCAGGCAACTTATTACTAAACGAATATGTCGTCTTAAATCTTCGTCACTCTCCTCTTGATTACTTCTACTGTCCAGATATTGCATCTTACGTCGATACATGGTATTCTGTGTTCTGCACGGTTCCTCTGTTGATGGATTCGTCACTTCTTGACTAATTTTCCTATTCAGTAATTGGATTTTTTCCCGAAACATACGCACACATTTTTTCATTGCTATTTGCAGTAGAAACAAACTTGTGTTTCGACGTTTCACTGGTGATTTTGACATATCTTGATTTTTATTTTTGTCTAGGAAACCAACGCATTATTTCTTGATAACTAATTTTGTTCTCTTTTTTTTGCAGGTACGCTTTGTCTCTCTATTTTCCTGTCGAATTCGCGTGATTCACGTAAGCTTATCTGTCGTTAGTTGATAATTGTTGTATATTAAGTTGCATACACACAGGGTTCAATACAAGCAACAATGTATGATGATACTTACGGTATCAGAATACTTTAGTACCTAGGTAGCAGTGTAGATATTTATCGTTATTGTATTAAATTAAAGTATGGGTTAAAATCGCCTTATTCTAACTTACACAAATATAGGATTTTAGAAGAATTTGAAACACCAACTTGCAGTTTTAATAATACTAAGAAGACGAAACTGTCATGTCCATGTTAAACGCTTCTACCACGAAACTGATGGGCATTTAGAAACAATTTTTAAATCAACTCAAGATACATACTTATCTTAAACTACTACAATAAATGCATGAATTGGGTGACCACGTAAACGACATGTATCGTAACCAAACAGTAAATTGAATTCTAGATCAGCAAAATTCCAACCGCAAAATCTCTGTCTAAACTATGTAGGCTGCAACAAATCTACCAGTATGTAAAATGTATTCTACTATTAATACAATTACATCATCACACCAATATTACATCATATCAGCGTATCTTTTATCAATACCAAACCAAATTATTAATATTTTTTTTCTGACTAATCGTCATATCTTAAACGTATCTGAAATATTTGACTGTAGATACTGACTGAAGATTATCTGTAGGCAAATCTTTCGAAATTCTTTCCTTGCCAATGCAATTTTTTAAAATAATTATTCTTCAGCTCATTTTATGTGAAATATTTGGAACAATTAAAAACCCTGAAAAATATCTTATTTCATAAGAAATTTTTATTTAATCACGTACTCCAAAATTTGACAATCTATAAATATCTTAAAAGCTCCCTACTGTATGTTATGTATGAGTAATAAATAGTAAATAAGTAGGAAATATAATTATATACTTGGATAAGTGAGCAAAAACGAATAATAATAGTGTGGCAAACAGTTACAATTGATACTGTATAATTTCATTTGCGCACATATTTCCTGGATAATCTCTCCGTTCATCTTTCAAGAGGAAATAATTGCATGGGTAGCCTTGGGGCCATCGGACATATTAAGTATTGCTAATATAGCCTTTAATAAATCTCGCTGCGCGATCCTATCTCTCGCATTTAATTGAATATATGTGTATAAAATTAATTACCCGGGCATTTTGACCTATGCGTTACACCGCACATATAATATAAACCCAGGGAGAGAATTCATAAATCTCATACATGCGATTTTCATAGATTATAACGAGGAAGCGCGAACGAGAATCAGGAAACTCCTCACCATAGGAAAAATCGCGATAACGTTTCAATTTTACCTTGCTTCGGTGGGGAGATAAGCGCGCAGATTGCTCTATTATTATACAATTCACTGTGCGTACATATATTTACATAATACCTGTAAGAACGGCGGCTATTTATTGGTTCGTTTTCTAAATTGATTGGACTTGGTTTGCATATTTTTACATACAGATCGTTTTACCATAAATGGAGTCGTTTGATCATGATCAAAGGCAGGGGCCGTTCGTATTACTTTGCTGTTTAATAGGAATTATAACATTACCATTTCTTGTGCTTTTTATTTATTGATTAAATTGCCATTTTAACAACTTCGATTATTTCATAAACGAATTAAGTATGTACGTTCGCCATGCAGAAACAATAGAACAGCGTTTGGGGGGGGGGACTTGGATTGGGGGGACTTGGATTGACCGGCGACTGTCTTTTGTCCAGATGACAAATGACGAACGCTGCTCGGGTCTATTCTCTGTCTCTGTCCGTACCCTTTCTTATTGCCATTGATCAAAATGACCGCCACTTATCAGGGGGGGATAAAGCAAGACGGCTAACCCGGGGGGATATTATCAAGTTATTACCAGTGAGGGGATGGTGGGTCCATTCAGTAGGCTGCCACTTTGGCGATAAGGTTGCGTCGATTGCTAATCAACCGTCCTGTCCTATTGAAAGGACATTATTTAGGCTTGAATAGAGAGGGACTCGACTTGGTTGATTCAATGACCATGTATAGATAGATTCTTTCAAATTCTTCCTACCTACTACACCTTTTGAAATAATTATTTGTACAACAGTTTTGTTTCTATATCCGCAGAAAGATCATTTAGTTGGTTCACGTTAAATACAAAGTTCTCAGAGTAAGAATATGATTTTCTTGATGTTCCAAGTATTACCGTTTTCTTGTTTTAAGTATGAAGGAACTGCTTGAAAGGAATTACGTCTGTTTTAAGCGATACGTACCTATACTTTTGGGTCAAGAAACTGTTTGTGAGTTGAAGCATGTATATTTTTCACCCAATTGATGCAAAACAAACGTCTTACTCTTTTTATATGTAGAAGAATAACATTTTCTTCGTCAGAGCAAAACATACTCAACATAAACATACTAAACTCTTAAACCGGAAGAATAACTAGCCGTTGAAATAACTACATATTATATGAAAATTCTTATTACAATAAAATATTATTTGGATAGCAAATAATCCTCTTCATGCTACACTATATACGCAAGAACATTTTTTTCTTGATATCCCAGAACATAGATCTCTCTGCGTAGGCTATTCCATTGCAATCCTGGTTTTCCTCATAATCCTTGTAAGTCACCCATGAAATAAAACACTTATGCATAGATGTAAACAAGCAATATACGAACACTCAATATCGTCAAACGTATATAGCGGTGATACGTGGCAAAAGACGCGAGAAACTGTTAGCGCCATCTGTAAAGTAATTGTACAACTTTCTATGTATCTCTCAGAGTAAGAATTTGGATCAAGAAACTATTTTTTCGTTGAAGCATATATATTTTTCGTTCAACGAAATATTTTTGTTCTTGTAAGACGAACGTTTCCTATTTTATTGATGAATAGCTTTTTCTGTGTCAGAGAAAAATATACTTAATATAAACATACTAAATTCTTAAATCGTAAGATAACTACTGTTGAAACAACTATATTCTTATTAGAATAAAATATTATTTGGATAGAAAATACG
This sequence comes from Aphodius granarius, assembly GCA_963971325.1. Classification (NCBI taxonomy): domain Eukaryota; kingdom Metazoa; phylum Arthropoda; class Insecta; order Coleoptera; family Scarabaeidae; genus Aphodius; species Aphodius granarius. The sequence continues at coordinate 4,203,505 of OZ020225.1, forward strand.
CAGCCATCATATATGAAACTTCTAGTATTAATAGTAACCGATATATTTATTTAGAATTACACAAACATCAAACTAACTAAAAAAAAAAACTCATTCTGAAACTAATTTTTCTACAAAAAAACATAAATACAGGTCCCATTATGATGTTTTGTTTTGTTTTATTAGGTACACTTCCATTACGAAACATACAAAAGTACGCTAAATGGAAATTTTACACAACAATATGCATGTCGACGGTTGATGGGGCAAAAATGGAGACTGACGTTTTCAGGACGGTCCTCACTTTCGACGAGTATTTTTATCGACAAAGCTGGAGATACACTCGCGATAAGATTAAAAGTGTGCGATAAGTGGCGTGACGGTGCGATCAGATAACCTTAAATAACAATGCCAGCGGAGTTGGGCGCGCACTATCTGCCATCTATTCATTTACTTCAAACTTCATTATGATTGAAAATATATTCAGATCTGCGTTAGCTCGGCCCGCGCTAATTATTCATTTATATGAATCGATAAAGAAATAATAGAGAAAAAAAATTTGAATGAAACGAATTTGCTTCAAGACTAAGAAAGATCAGTGTTAAATAGTGGCAGACAAAGCTTTGGTTGCCGCAAAGAAATTATTTCCTTGGTTAAGATTTATTAAATTCAAAGCTATCGACTTTGTTTACCTCAAGACCGATCTTTATTTCAAATAAATTTAGATTTATTTCATTCAAACGTCTTTCTGTAATTAAACCCCAATTTTTACTTGACGAAAATGATGGAAAACCATTTGGTGTAAAAGAATCGTTTTTTCTTTTTCAGTGAAAACTATTTCTTTTTACATAATATTTCAAATAAAGTATTTCTTTCAGCCTAACAATACTTATTTGTTTCAAACATACATTCTCTCCTTGAAAGAAATATATGCAAAGAAATATATTTATTTGATTTTACATTTCTTTTCTCTCTCAGCAAGCAGTCCAATCTAATTTCATCTAAGCTAATCTAACATGGAAATTTATGAAAAAGATTCCCCAAATCTTTGTCGGGTTGTATTAGATAGATAAATTAATTAATTGTACAATAGTCACACCATCATCGTTCGATATTTGCTTAATGTACAAATAATCCACTGTTTGTTTTCGATTATGTTTATCATGTTTACTTGTACGCCCGTATCAACGTATCGTTACAATTTATACATTAAATTCAGCTCTAATCTCACCCAATCTGTTAATACTAAACTCGTTTTAGATAGTTGGGCATTATCAATATCCAGATAGCTATCGCGAATGTAATATATTTATGTATTTACATACATACCCGATAATACCGATAATCTGTATCTTATCCACGATATAAAAATGATAATTTAAAAATATTACACGAATAAATTTTTTTCTCTATAGTTATTATATTATATAATATTGTAGAATAACAATGAAGCATTATAGGTACCTAATAACCACTTTTTTCCTGGTAGAATAAACGTCACATGATTTATTGTGTGGAATAATGGAGTCATTAGATTGTGAAATCGCGCTCGGGCGGTTGTTTGAGGGTGGTAGGTGCCCGGGGGGGTTGTATGTGACCGGACCTGTCGCGTGTTTTTATACTTTTGATGGCTTGGAGTGCTTATCATTGCCAGTCAGGGGTTGGTTGGCTTGGTCGAGTTTGGCGGCACTGTAATTAGGAGGCTGCGATAAGATGGACTCTACACTTTTTGTGCACCCGTCTAAGTGAGTTCTGACAGGTCACATTAATTACAACCACACATACGTAGATAGCACTCGGTATAAACGTGAACATGGCTCGCCTAATTCGTAATAACGTGGTCGTCGTTACGTGATCAGATACTTTTGATGCTTATTGGGAACTTATCTTAAAATATTTGACAGATGGTAATTAAAATAATAGTAAATCAGGTTAGAAATCTCATCGATTGGTTTTAAGAAACGTTTAAAAAAAATGAGAACGGTGGAGATTTTTAAACATTTGATTGAATCACATATTTTTGTTGACCTAACATTACTTTTCATAGATCAATTGGAGATATGGAAAAGCCACCTAATGAACACCTAATATATGCTGTATTTTCTATTAGATCGGACTTTTAAAGTGGATGAAAGAGAAGCAAAAGAAAATTCCGTTTGCAGTTCCCATGTTGTGGCGAGAGCCTTCCAATTATGTAGATGATTGCTATTTTTGCACGATAAGCGTCTCCGGGTATTCGAAGAGGGATAAGCATAAAATAAAATATCCAAATTTGCCATCAGCATCGCGACCTATCCCCCATGGAGAGAACCATCCTGTCCCAACTACGCCATCCACTTCATCATCTTCGATTTTTGACACAGAAGAAATTTCACCTGCTTGAAGAAACTTGCCTGATTTAACAAAGTGTCTGAAATCACTCTGTCAAATCAGGCAAGTCGTGAAGATTCACTATTTAAAATTTTAGGAACACCTTGCATTATAAACCGGTGCGAACTGAATGATTTGGTTAAAGACAGGTTTATCAAAAGAAAGAGCCGAGTTATTGGGTTCTAGGCTACAGGAATGGAATCTTTTCGCACGAGGTGTGACAGTGTCTTCATTTAAAAGCGTAACGAGCCTTTTAAAGCACATTTTAAAATGGAAGGATCGTGTATGTCACGATGTTGAGGGTCTCATGAACGAGTTTGATATTCCCCATGATCCCTCTGAATGGTGGCTTTTTATCGATTCATCAAAATTTAGCTTGAAAGCAATACTTTTGCATATTCTTTGAATTTATATAATTTGTTAACAAATTTTTGATTTTGTTGCAGTTTTTTAAGTATCGCTATATCTGCAAATCTAGACGTGGTTACAATAAATCCACTTTCAGTTTCTAGTTAGGTTTTTAAGTATCAGAAAGTTTACCAAACCTGTATATTCTTCTCTTTAAAGAGATGTGTGCTAAAAATATTTATTCTTTTAAGTATAATTTATTGATAAAGTTTCCAGTTTATTAATTGATCGTCTAGAACTTTGTATAAACTTCTATTGTTTTCTAACGTCTCCTACATATCTGCAATATAAAACCGACCACCTAGCCAAAGGTTAAAATTGTGTGTACAATGAATACGTAAGAAACCAATAACACACGTGCCATCAATCCCTTATAGATTAATTCAATAGATTAATTCTAAATTTAAGCGTCAAAATTTGATGTGATGTACAAGTCTGGAAATTAAATACAACAGAAAACATCTGACACGACTTATCACGAAAATATCCATGCAAATCCAGCCACAGCAACTAATTAATCCCCATTCCAAAGTACTAAAACAAAACCCACGATTGTTTTGAATTTTTTTTTGTTCACCGAGTTAGATAACAATCGCTTATCTATCGCCGCCTGGAAGGTGAACTTCAACATCGAATTCTACCGCGTCCAAGCCTTATCAGAAATTATCATTCATCAAACAGATAAAATATTCGTTACGAGCCGGTATATCGCGGTGTACAGTTCAGTGCATGTTCGGCTTTTTAAGTGCTCGCGTTTACAGTTATGAGCGTCTACTTACTGCGCGTTCCACGGATAGCGAGAAAAACTGGCTTGGACGACATCGTCTACACACCCTATCATCCCGATACCATCCTCTTAAAGTGGATCATTGCAATTTGAATGACTAAAAAAGATGGTCCTAGATCACTGTACATCGGCCAATCAGGTCCCTTATTGCGCCCCGAGCAAGTTGATCATGAGACGGTATTTCTCCTCATGTCAATTTATGAAAAATCCAGGAGGAGCAAGTAAGTAGTCGTCATAACTTTGAGTACAGCTAAAATTATACGTTAATATTTTTGTTGTTGTCTGATCAAAAAGCTTTCATAATTGATCGTCTATCTTCTACTATTGATTGTCCTATCTTCGAATTATTTGATTTATCGTGGAGATACAGATCAATTGGTAGCGTTAATCAAGTATTGGTCATCAGTGATTTGTGAAAATATCGTATCAAGTGATAATATGTCAGATCAGTGAATATTTGTAGATTTGGATCTGGTATTTGTCTGCAGTTTTGTTGACTGTGCCTATGATAAGGAGAAATTGCGTTTGATATTATTGACTATGACATATTTGTGGTACAGTTGAATCAAATTTTACACTTCTTTTGTAGCATATTGTTCATGATCACGTTGATTGATGATGATCATTTAATAGTATGATGGATGAAAATTTTGTTCTTTGTCAGATTTATATAACATATTGTTTGCTACGTTAACGTCTTAGTGTAAATTTCCTTAAGTGTTTGGTTGATACTGTAATGGGTTTTCTATTTAAACGATCTAGAAAATTCCACTGTGATTATTTCCTTATCGAAATCACCACTTGCTTATGTCTAAGAACAATTCCGTCAATAATAGACAATATTAGAAGCAGTGATTTTTGTTCTAGCCTTTTAGGAAAATTTAAAATCAATGAAAGAAATTATGATATTATTATGACGCTGTTGTGTCAACTTACTTGTGTCAACTGTTGTGTGTAATAAATTAATATTTTTCTTTCTTATAATTAGCCAGATTCTAGAAGAAAGACAGACAGAAAGACAGACAGAAAGACAGACAGAAAGACAGACAGAAAGACAGACAGAAAGACAGACAGAAAGACAGACAGAAAGACAGACAGAAAGACAGACAGAAAGACAGACAGAAAGACAGACAGAAAGACAGACAGAAAGACAGACAGAAAGACAGACAGAAAGACAGACAGAAAGACAGACAGAAAGACAGACAGAAAGACAGACAGAAAGACAGACAGAAAGACAGACAGAAAGACAGACAGAAAGACAGACAGAAAGACAGACAGAAAGACAGACAGAAAGACAGACAGAAAGACAGACAGAAAGACAGACAGAAAGACAGAAAGACAGACAGACAGAAAGACAGACAGAAAGACAAACTAAAATAAAAAATTTCAAAATAAAAAAATCCAAAAATCAACAACAATCTAAAAAAAAACCGTGGGTAAAAGTAAGCATTGGCGTTCGCTGCGGGCTTGAGTTGAGTGGCACAAATTACCCAGAATTCGACGTCGGCGTCATCAGCGTCGCACCGCGCGGCGCGAAGGTAATGTAATAACATCCCCGCCAGACAATGATAAGGGTAGATCAGATACGGCGCCCGGCATATATCATATCACAATGGCGCTCCGCAAAAATGATTATGAGAGATGTTCCTTCCTATATCACGGGCCTCTCTCGGTCGGTAATGTGAATCACGCCCTGCCGGTACGTTCTTACGCCCGCTACTTTGCCGGCTGATTTATGCCGCGCTGTTGCAATACACCGGCGCTGCCGCCATTCCTGATTAATGTCGTTTAGCAATTCCGACCACCGTTTAGTATGCATTAACTATACCAAATACGTTATTTATCGACGCCGAAGAAAGCTTATGTTAATCTATAACTATAGTACTGGAACAAACATTTTACTGTTTTTTAACTTCTTTGACAAATTTTATTTCAATTGAAATAATTTGTGTTACAGTCTTATCTTCGCTTTGATAAATAAGATAGTGTATTGGAATGTACCCTTAATTCTGTATTCTTAGGTAAATGTTTATATAACTAACGTATTCTGTACTTTCAATGGATGTCACACATCGATAATATATACGCTGTATTCGGTTGTATATCAGTTAAAATCAATCTGCAAGCAAATATTTATTAAGCAAATATTTATCTGATAAACCGTTATGTAGGTACATATTACAAATGCGACTGGATTTGTGTACTTAATGATGAATAAATTGCAAAGCGTAATAATACGTTGATAAAATTGATCCAAAGGGTTTTACTAGATCTCTATTTTTTCTTCGGAAAACTTTTTATTGAATATAAAAATGAATATAGAAACACATTGAAAACAACACAAATCTGTTCAATATGAATGGATAACATTGTCTACCGCGATTTGATTGACTGCTATAAATAAACACACGATTCGAATAATTTTCCACACAACAACAATACGCTAATAATAGAAATACTGACTGCTATCGGCGCATATTTCTACTATCGCTACCTCTTATCAGAAGGGACGTAGTTGTTACTCTACAATCACAAGATAGCGATCGAAATATTTTTGCGTAAACTGTACTCGAGATAAGTCCATGCTTACTAAGTATTGAGGAAGTGTACTTTTAAAATTGTAACCTAATCTCGCATAAATCGTTATCTTGACGTGGGATAAAAACAACATGTCTCCGTACAATCGGAAAAAAATAATTGAAGATGCTGTTCGGTAAAAACTTCAAAACATTTAGTGTAATCCTCAATGTTGAAAATGTCAATATTCTAATATCAAATAGTAATAATAATTTAAACAAACTAAGTTAACTAAACATCTAGTTTCTAATTTTGATAACTGAAAACACTAATTAACGCCTGAAAAGGATTAACGTAAACAAATCGATCTTTTGTATCTAAAACATTTTTCTACAAGTGTACCTACATTGTAATATTTTCTTATGATGTACATGTGTATGCATAGGCGATCATGGTGTTCCAGACAATCTCGCACATGATCTCTTTGGTTCGAACCACCCATGCGACATGGCCGATGCACACAGCCTTATCTTTTTTATGCAAGACGGCGCGCATACGTCAAACCGGGAATTTACGATGCCTGTGCAAGGACAAACGCCGCCACATTGGCAGAGATCACCCGTACTCTTTTGCTTATCCATTTGTACGCCTTATCGCGAAATGAGATATTTTAATATCGATCGGTTAACCATAATTTAGATCGTATCTTGTATGGAAAATACGAACAGAACCGATATTGAAATGATTTTGTGATATCTTTTGCATATATTGAATTCGTTGGATTAATCTCATTAATCTGTAAGTTTATTACGTTGATTGGAATAAAAGATATTATATTTATAGTTTTTTTATATAGTTTTTTACGTATCCAGGCTAAAATCTACCGCTCTAAATCATTTTGTAGATAAGAACGGGGAACTTTATATGAATGAAAAGTGTCAAGCGTTTTTGATATATGTATTTTCTTTCTCACTTCATTATAAATAACCTCTGTTGGCCCTGGTTTTGGGGCCAAAAGATCGTGATCTCAGTTTTTGTAAATTTCTATCACTCCGTTTATAAGTGCCACGTTTTACAGAGGCTCATGCTGTGATCAAAACAGGCATCTCTTCTGTCAAAAATCAATGTAAAGTTTGGCCAAACACGTTTACTATTGTACATGAATGTAGTGTTACATACAGTTCACACAAATATTAGAGTTTCTGTACAAATATCTCAAGATTAAATGACCATTAATATGTATACGATTTCGGTAATGTCCCAAACCTCATTTATAATGTAATATTATTTATTTTCTTCTACACCTGAGCATTAATTACATTAATTTTGTGATTTTTTTTAGAATATAATAGACCTACTAACAGAACATGGGTGTACATGTCCTTAATTAATTATATAGTTGTTTCCATTAAATGTTATTGTTTGTCCACCACTTTTGTGTCATTTCGGTAATGCCAAGCTTGGCATGTGGTTACCTATACACAACAACCTTTGATGCGTCAATGTAGGGTACAGTAGTTAGCATCATCGACGGTACACCAATGTTTGATTAGTAAGTTCTTAAATTTGTATGTATTTTGTATGCAATGCTAATACATTTTTTAAATAAAATTCCTTCTTCCACTGACAGCATCAAACGTACCCAACTATTATGCACAACAGTAGCGGCTCGTGATATGTTTAATTGGGTGGGCAAAATATCAATGCAGTTTTAAGGACTTATTTAATGAAGCGTTACTATATGTTATTAAGTAAACACTACAAATTTGAACCAACATATTTTTAAGAAGTAGTTAACCGCAAGAACCATCAAGAAAGTCGAGTAAACACTAAACAACCCTAATAAAACGGCAGACTTTTTGCGCGAATTTGTTGCATGCGCTATTGCCTATTTAGCCCATTAGAATACGTCTATGCTATGGTATGGGGTTATCTGCCTAGTCCTCTGACGTCACACATGCATTTTTCGCTACCCCCACTCCTCCGGCTTGCTGGACAGTTTACGCGCTTGCAGTAGAAAACCGTCACCGCTGGTGGGCACAATCTCAATTGCCACCCCGACCTGGTTGTTTCGGTTGCATACACTACAGTTATTTACCAATTCTACGGCCAGTAGCGTAGCAGCGTTGGATTTTATTATATATTCAATATAATAATGCAGGCATATAGACAGTGGTTGTAAGGAATTTATATTAGGTAAATACTTAACTGTAACAAATATTGTATTAATAACGTCCAAATAAAAATGTGAAACACTGAATACCAGTACAAGGTGATCCAATATTTTTTGGGTGGGCACTGCCCACCCTGCCGCCCCATACGAGCCGCCACTGATGCACAAAGCTATAGCTAAGCAACGATATCGCTAGTTGGGAGGATGGTGGTTCTTGACTTGTGGGGGGATGTGTAGCTTTGCACACCGCTATCCCGATAGAACTTATCGCGCGGAGCGACGCTGAAACGTGTTCTGAATCACTTAGTTCCGACACATAAAGAACAATACCCCGAATAGATCATTACGGATTCGGGTCGCGTCCGCCAGATCGCGCCACTGCACTTCCCGGCCTCTTCGATGATGCCTGGGCGGGCCTCGATCGCCGTCGCCCGCCTCCTCCGCCGCCGCCGCTTTCAGGACCGCTACAGAACGCATTATGTATGCATTTAACATACACGTCAAGATACCGCAAGAACTATTATGCGCGCTCGACTATATCAAAGGATTTATAAATACGACGGGCACATGTGAACGTACGTGATGCCACCTATACTCACTGACGACGCGACGCGACGCGACGCTCCAAACAAACCGTGAATACCGTAGGTACTGAATCTGCACTTTTTGTTTTAAATTAAGGTTATGTTTTGATACATTTTTTAGAACTTTAATTACAAAAACTCTGTAGGGTGTCTAAACTTATATCTTATATATAGAACTGTCTGGCAAAATTCCTTAAGATAGTCGCAGCTGTAGATAAATAGTTGAACACGAAGAGAGAGCCTTATCGTTGTTTCAAATAGCCATTAAGCGAAGAGTTGGGCCGTTATCGTTAAAATATAATACGTAATCTTGATGAATTTCAATGGAGGAAAAAAACAGCTATGATTTGTTGGAAAAACCAAGTGGAGAGGTGAGTGCGAGAGAGAGAAACTCGTTACTGCGGTTTCTGTTATCGTGCATCCTCCATCTTTTCTCAGACCGTGCTATAAATTAAAGTGTTATATCTGAATTAATGCCTGGAAATGTGATACAGCACCTCCCGATAACATCACACTGTTTGCTCGGTTGTACATACTTTGGTTAAGGCATCGAGAAAAAAATACCTAGAATCCTTGAAAGTTACATTGGTTTGTACGAATTACAAATTATTACTATTCTTTAGTAACTTGTGAGTGTCATGCTTCCTTGTGACTTGTAAATGTCCTTCCGCTGGAGGAAATACGTCCATATTTCAAATGTCTTGAATAAAAATATCTTTATTAAAGGATTGTGGAAAAAATTGAACAATGAAGGGTACCCAACATCTGGATGACATAAGTTAGTTGCTCAGTTCATAACAGGTGGTTAAAACAGCAATGTGAAAATAGAACTTGGCAAATTTTAATCTTTTGATTTTTTTCTTACGATTTTTTGAAAATAAATGGTTTTCTGTTATTGCAGAAATACGTTTGAATGACATAAATCTGGTTTTATTTGAAATAAAGATCGGCCTTGAGGTAAGTAAATATTTCATTTGGAAGAGAAAGATTATAGAGTGTGAGTAAAACAATTATGTGTTTGAATCAAAAAAAGTGGTTTCATAAAAAATTATTGCTATGTCTACTGGCGGAAAGATGGCGCTGACGCGTTAACCTTTTTTGAGCTTTATATAAGCTGAGCTACGGAATTCGAGCGATATTCTGGTCACTCTTCATTTGGGAATAAGTCTGTAGGTCTTTACCGTGTAGTAAAATAATCTAATGAGTCCACAATAATCTTTTATTGTGGTTTTCGACTAAACTATGTTTGGATTATATAGCCAAGGTCCCATAATTATAATTCAAACATAATAAAATATTAATTAGTAATTTTATTATTAATTATTAATTTTTTTCTTTCTGTGTATAGAAATTAAACATATGGCAATACATTGCTAATTAACTTGGCTTTAAAACTGACTAGGCGAGAACTTGGTCGACGATTTTTTTTGCGCTAATTAGTTTATTATGATTTATCATTTCACCGTTTTGTTCGTCCTTTTCTTCACAATTAACGAAAGTAACAGCCTGGACACTACTCCAAACAAGCTTTGTTAATATAATTCTTGGAATAGAGTATAAAATAATAACTATAATTAGTTAAGAACCGTCTAGAATCTCATATAACATCATATGATTACTTTTTTAGATTTTAGCGCTTAATTAGCGGAAAATAACAATCTTGTGTTCACGCCACTTGAACTTGATCAACATCCGCCGCAGAGAGCATGCCCCTCCGGCGGCCGGCGTCTGTCGACGTTCGTATCGCGCCATCTACCGCCAAAAAAATAAACGAAACGCTCAAGCATCGCCCTTAACCGCCCGGTGGGGGGGTCCTGTCATATTTTGAAACACATCTAGATTCCGAATACCGATTTCTGTAAGTGACCCAGTGACAAATAAATGCGGAAGAAAATATACTGTGTTTTTAATATACCTAGCTTCGAGAAAAAAGATAAATTTTTAAGGATTTTATTTCAGGAGATGTAGTAAAATAATCGTTAATATTCAGTGTAACGTCTGCTGTGTGAAAAACCGTGTTTAACGCTTTAGATAACGCAGTGCCCTCTATGTAATATTTACACGTACTAAATCGTACCACTTGAAAGCGACACAAAACATCAGGGCAAATAAACGAAACCAACAAACGCCTAGTCAAAAATCGTTTAGCGCACGCCTCATCTACGAGGTTTATGCCGTTTGCCGGTCAGTGGCAAACATGTGAGACGCGCGAAAAGCACGATAGATGGCGCAGTCGATAGGGCGTCGAGTCGGAACTCGGCACAAAGTTGAACGTGCACCGTGAACCGTTTTACGGCTGCGGACATGTCAAATCGCGACTTGCCATTCGCAGCCGCGGTGATTTTCCGCATTTTTTGATTATGTCATTAACGGCCGATCGGAGATTAGTCACAGTCTCGCCGTCCTTATAACTCCCTGGGTTGAGAGATATTGGAATTTAAGGGGCGTTTATTGTAGAAGGGTCGTTTACGCTTTACGCCTTTTATGACTGAATGAGAGAGTTGATGTTTTAATGTGTGACCTTTTATAATATATACGTAATATTTTACGTGGAATTTCTTCTTTTAATGTGTTTATTAGTATTTAGTGAATATATTGCTTACAACTGTTTATTTTTTAATTGACTGTACGTTGTATGTATACAGACGTGTTATGTCCAGACACATTAGCCGCTATCTGTCAGACTGTTTTATTTTGAACATTAAAACCCGTTCCCGCGAACGGTGATACGCACCGCGCCGACCAAAAAAAGGAACAACTCCGACAGCAAAACCGGAAAAAAATCACCGCGAGTGAGAGGAAATCGTAAGTACTGTGATATTTTACAGCAATTAGTCTGGTCGACTTCCATCAGGCGGAGATAGCGGCTCATGCACCGCGATATCTGAACTGTGTGGCCCCCGCGCGCGTCGCCCCGCAGTCCCGCGCCCTCACCGGAGATAGCAGCCGCTGCTAATGCGATTCAGAGATAACAGTATACACCGAACTCATAGAACTTTTATAAATCTGACAGGCGATAAGTCAAAGTATTTACATGAGCGATTCACTCCGAAGCGGTATCAGGACTTGCCACGGCTCCGCTTGGATAGTGGATACCGATGGCTCCCTCTGGTGAGATAGCGCCTCTTCTCGTAACGAATACATGTCGCCTTAAGATATGCCAGTGACAGGCCACACCACTCACTGTTTTATATCATGCTACTTTTCTATACTACGCATTTTCTGTGATAATTTTAATAGTTTTTGACTTTTGGCACAGACGTATTCGAAAGACAGCGATTTTGAAACAGAATTATACATTATAACGTATAATCTAAGATCTGGTATAAGAAATGTATACCCTCATCTGTTATTAAAAGATAATGAATAATATGTGGTAGATAAATTAAAATACATTGATACACAGAGAGAAAATATTATATTATTATACAAGTTTTATAAGACGTCAAATTGGCGCATGAGTTGTTTGGGGCACTCGTCGCTGGCGCTCCTCGTGCCCCAAATGAACGAATGCACCAATATGTCTTATAAAACAAGTGTAATATACTATTTTTTCTACTTTGCGTCATTAATTTTATAAAAATTTAGAAGTATATTAGGTAAAATTCCAATCTAGAGTATTTATGGGTGCAACCGTTGGTAACACTGTCATCTGTCACTTAAATTCAAATATCTGTGAAAAAGTAATTATTGATAATTATTATATACCATCATATACTAGTAGTACGAAACCTAGGATGCAACACGCATGTTTAAATATGTATAAAAATATACATACTTCGCAGTTTGTGCGATTCTAAAAAATCAGTTTGTGCTTACTTTTGTGGTTATGTGTATTTTCGTTTGACATGCATTTGATATCAATGTCACCAATCTTAGAAAAAAGTTACTAAAAACGGTGTTACAATTTGCTAATTGTAACACCGAAAACAGTGTTACAATATGTGCATTGTGAATGCAAAGTAGAAAAATTTATTTTATACAACACGAATATCTTTGAGTAAGAATATACAGAGTAAGAATATGATTTTCTTAATGTTCCAAGTATTACGTTTTCTTGTTTTAAGTATGAAGGAACTGCCTGAAAGGAATTTCGTCTGTTTTAAGCGATAGGTACGTATACTTTTAGGTCAAGAAACTGTTTGTTCGTTGAAGCATGTATATTTTTCACCGAACAAAATATTGTTGTTGATGTAAAACGAACGTCTTACACTTTTTATATGTAGAAAAATAACATTTTCTTCGTCGGAGCAAAATATACTCAACATAAACATACTAAACTTTTAAACCGAAAGAATAACTAGCTGTTGAAATATCTTCATATATTGAAATTCTTAACACAAGAACAATTTTTGTTGATATCCAAGAATAGAGTTCTTCCTGTGTAGGCTATTCCACCATAATCCTGGTTTTCCTCATAATCCTTATAAGTCACCCATGAAATAACACACTTATGCATAGATGTAAACAAACAATATACGAACACTCAATATCGTCGAACTTATATAGCGGTGATATGTGGCAAAAGATGCGAGAATTGTTAGCGTCATCTGCAAAGTAATTGCACAACTTTCTATGTATCTCTCAGAGTAAGAATCTAGTCGATCGACTAGTACGAGGATCTCACACTGGTCGATTTTGCCGTGATAAACTGCAATCCTTTTCGGTAAATTTTTAGAAACTTTATTGATCATATATTAATTTATATTTTTTTTTCTTTTCAGGTACGTATTTCATCTATTGCCAAGTGTCCATTAGTTGTGTAGTAAGTAGATAGACTAATTTTCTATATAATTATGATCCCCATTTCCTCCATAGGGGGTAGAAATTCTTAACAGCAAAAAGTGTGTTTTTTTTTTAATAACACAGTTATGGATTGCATGAAATTCATGAAAGTATATTTAAATCGAGTACATTATCAGACCGAATGCTTTTCGTATAAATCTCAGTACGAGAGCAGTAGGTATCGGGCGTCTGCAACAAAAAGTTAGGAAAATAGATGATAGGGGATGAGTTGAGTTCGCGGGGGTGGGGTTGCGCATTCGAAAGTGGCCGTCGTTATCTATCGGCATGGCGCTAGTAATCAGAATTACATGAGAGAGACCGGGAACCGCCACCAGCCACCATCCCCCCGATGAAAACCACAATGATTTATTATATTTTTATCTGGGCGGTTCGGCGGCATCAAGGAGAAAAAAGGAGTGAGAGAGGGCCCAGATTACCTGGTCCTAATGATCGCCCATTAGGCGCCAGTACGGGAAAAACTCAGTTATTCTTCCGGTCCCGGCTAACGTACGCTTTTCCGGGATCGAACCCGAATACGCTACTCCTCCGCGATATTCACACCAATATGTACTATATCAATTAAATTTGCGACGATCATTCATACGATTTTAGCTGTTTAACACATTTTTTTGATCAAGATCGCGGTTGCGCCCCCTAGCTGCTATCTTAGACACCTAAAAATAATTTCCAGGGTTTTCTCTTGGCCACTTTAGTCATTAAATTTGTTACCGCTAATTTCTACACAGAGAGAAAAGAATGTTCAGTTCAAGTCAAATTACTTTGAATCAAAACAACGGTTGATTTCCATATTCACGAAATAACTATCCAGTTCAGCCAAGACCAAATTTTCTCAGTTGAAGCGGGTGTAGAAATGCTTGATTCAAGATAAATTTAGTTGCAATGAGTAAATTATTAAGTCACACCAAACAGTCATCAACTACAAAGAACTATATGTAGTTTTGAATGAAACTTTGTAGTATTACTTCAAATATTTATCATTTCGACCAAATTGGTATTGTTTTATTTCAACCATTGGATGGATTAAAGAGAATCATAATTATCAGAATAAGTAATTGGTTGTTTTGCTTGGAAAAACAAATGTTTCAGAAAAATATTTTTAGATTTGGTTCAACACCTTCTGTATTCTGAATAGAGTATTTCATTCTCATTGCAAGTAACTGTCATTTTAAATGAAATGCGATCAATTATTCAAAGAAAGTATTAGTAATTTACATTCAACATAATATATTGATTTGAAGTGAATAATTTTGTTTTTCTGTTCAAACTATCTACCCCTGCTGCAAAGGGGTAAAAAGGTTCATATATACCAATACAGTAATTTATTATAAAAATAAAAAATACAGTCAAAATAAGTACAAAATACATTCAAAAATATAAAAGAATTAAATGTTATCTGATACATTTCAAAGTATTAAATACATATAATAATTAAATAATACCTCTGGTAAATTTGTTGCATTGATTTGCATCTGATACTTTGGAACATTCTATAAAAATACCTTGGTCCATTGTATGCAGTACTGTAGGAACTTTAGTAATGCATCATTTGCACTTGTGGTGAAATATAATATGATAGATACATATGATAGATATATACACGGTTTCTCACCTCATATGTTTCTAAATCTAATAGCTTCACAGCTTCGACCTCCAATAGCCGGAATAACTTTTACTTCTTCGTCTGTAAGTTTTCTTATGTTTTCCACAGTTATTTTATCGCCTTGAAAATATAGAATGCACATAGTGTATTAACATTTTCATAAAAAGTTGTTAT
Source organism: Aphodius granarius (assembly GCA_963971325.1). Classification (NCBI taxonomy): domain Eukaryota; kingdom Metazoa; phylum Arthropoda; class Insecta; order Coleoptera; family Scarabaeidae; genus Aphodius; species Aphodius granarius. Next base: position 4,218,903 of record OZ020225.1, read on the forward strand.
ACGCATATACTTACTGTCAAATATCGGTATCAGATGATCTGATGAGATTGATTTTAAAAAAAATCATCCACACTGTCCATTATCACATGTGATAATGACTGATAAGAATATGTCACATTACAATCAAGCGTATATCAAAGTGTGGTAAAATCCCTCATACCAAAGTGTGGTAAAATCCCTCAACCGCACAAACTCTAATGTTTCCGCACAATGAAACCACCCAATATTTTAAACTAAGTATTTGTTTCCTTGAATTACACAAAACGTGTCTTGCATCAACCAACCAATTTTACTTGTTTTCAAGCTTGTATTTTACATATGTGATCTTAATTGAATGCAATGGTTCTTTTTATTAAAATATATAGAATTTTTCTTGGAAAACACTATATTTTTAAAAGAACTCATAAGAACATGAGTGACCATAAGATCATCAGTGACCGATTACGTATTCACAAGATTACGGAAACTTTACTTTATTTATTTTAGTGGTTATGTATCTTTGGCTGACTTGCAATCCGGTTTTGGCGGATTGTCCGCGGTCGGTGAAGTTTTCCGCACGTAGAGCAGTAGCACTAGCGGCGTTGCGCCCCGATGCACCCGATGTGCAGGTCATATCGTCCGTTATCTCTTTGCACCAGCCGCCATATTACTTTCTTATCGGTACGTCTCGTTTCCTGCTTCCACGGTCGTATCTTTCGCGCTATCGGGCACGGTACAGGCTCCGTATATGTGCCAGACCGTGGGGGTTTCTTCCAGCCACCCGCCCCGCCCAACCCCCCGCCTGAACGTCTGATACCACCGGATTAAACTTTTTAAAACTGATAACGCGCTATCGCACCGCTGCCACCAAAGGCACACCTATAGCCTAGGTAGGTATCCACCGACAACGGTACCTACTTTGCATACGAATATAAGCCGGGGATATTTACGTTCGTACGACCGATATCCCCGGGATATTTTTAATTTACTCTCCGAGATTTCGCTTAACTTGAGATAGTTTTACCTGGGGAAGTTTTGAAGATTATGGGAGATTAGCTGTGTAGCTATGAATAAACGCAATAAACCTTGGAGGAGGATGGATTCAAGTAACTATTATAATGTTACAAAAACTGCTTGCTCTTGTGATATAAAATAAATTATCTACCTATACTAATTACGAACTTTCAAGTGTGGGGTGCGTTCAGCGGAATCGCCCATTTTCGCCGACATTTGCGATCGAGTAGCTGCAAAATTGGGCTTTTCGATATTACTTTTGACGCTCGAATTGAAAAAAGGACACAATTCCGCGTGGACTGCGCGATATTTTGTAAATTGAAAGCGTCAATTTTGAAAAAAAAATCACGTTTTTGCACCTCTTCGGGTGAAGGCGAACCTCGAGAAAATGTCACGTGACGTCTAGAAATTCCGACAAGCGGATCGATGAACGTCAAAAATTTACATTTTTTATCCGTTCCTGCCGACCTTATAAAAGCCGCTCGCTCTCATGTCTTACGATAAGACCCCTCTAAATACCCTTCGCAAAGAGTTTTGAGCAAAAAAACGGCCTTAAAAACAATTTTCGATCCAAAAAATCGATTTTTGTCGACCCGTGTTTTGCTGCTATTACCGCAGTAACGTCAAACCCGAAACGCCCCCTGCCGGACATCGTAACAACAGTAACAGATAGCAGATAACCTAAAATGTATCCTAAAATGTCCATATTGCGAATGTGGACAGGTGGGAAGCCTTAACCACATATTTCTCAAAAATTTTGACATATACACAGAGCTAGTTGCTTTACTATTTAAGTAACTTATTCTCGCACTGTCAAACTGTGATCTACTGTGACCCTTCCAGCAATCTTCGTCGATTTTCCTGTATGTTGTCGAACAAAAACAAGATATTTTTAACTGTCACCAAGGTTCTTGCATTAATAAACTTCTACTGTTTTAATTGACATCAGTCAAAACGATCTAACCTAATACACTGATAAATGTCAATGTAATGTCATTTTTACCCTAAATCAGCTTCAGACATTTTCTTCCGAAATTTTCTTTAATATTGCTATTTTGCAAGATTTTAGTTACATAAATAAATATGTATCTATCTACCTGACACTGATACATAAATAAAAAAACTTTGAGAATATACTTTTTCATACAAGACAAACAAGTACGAGAGCAAACAAGTATTTAAGAGGGCCACACTATCCCGCTGAATAAGGTATGTACCCTGGTAAATTTCACGGCCACAAAACCTACACTGGGAACTGCAATACCACAATCTCTGACCCAAATCTCCGCGTTATAATTTATCTAGATAAACCGCTGTCCATAAATGCGCCTCTAGACCTCGAAAAAGTTGCAATTTTTATCTCACGTGCCTCGCCCAGCCTTATCAATGCAGTACAGCACCGCACAGCACAAATGGTGGATTCGCCGGGTACACTTCATACAAGATAACTCCGTACTTTATACACACACACACATACACTCACACACACACATACACTCACTCACACACACACATACACATAGATATAACTGTAAGTTTTCATATGTGTGGCTTATCTAGGTAAGAGCGCACCAAGTTTTGCCAGAGCGCCGGCATGTGTAATCTTATCTAGTTGCGGCCGTCCTGAATATATAGTCATATAATATACCATGGTATTCTCATTGCGCGGTGTTTCTATCTCTCTTTTCTGGTTTTATCTGACCATCTTCGCAAACTGTTCCTCTCTGTTGCTCCATCGTGCTCTGTCCGAGCTGGGTATCTTATATCGTGTTCTGCCCCGCGCTGGGCACGCCATGTACCTAGGCGGCTTATGTACACTTAATATTATTGTTTATAAACAAATTCGTGATAGCAATTCCGTGCTCGGTTCGTGTTAACAGTGGACTCGAAGCTGTGATGGGAATTTATCACGTTTGCCAACGAGATGTTCTATTGCTGGGTGCTTAGATTAATTGGTACTAGTTTAATTGACTCTTGATGGTTCCTAGTATCGAGGAATGAGCAATGTACAAATCGGTTTTCGAAAAGCCTTTGTCGCTTTGACAGATTTTGATAAACGTGTTATTCTATGACTAACAGTAGGTTGCGATCCAGAGTGATCCAAAGTTTTTCAATGGAAATGATAACTAAATTCGATTTTAATCATACACTTTGCCTTGCTTAGCTCTGTCACCTTAGCGCTTCCTAGAGAATATTTTTGCTATCCAAATAATATTTTATTATAATAAGAATTTCAATATAGTTGTTTCAACGGTTAGTTATTCTTACCATGTAAGAATTTAGTATGTTTATGTTAAGTATATTTTTCTCTGACAAAGAAAAAGTTATTCTTCAATAAAAAATAGACGTTCGTCTTACAGCAACAAGAATATTTCGTTGGACGAAAAATATATATGCTTCAATGAAAAACCAGTTTCTTGACCCAAGATTCTTACTCTGAGAGATACATAGAAAATTGTGCAATTACTTTACAGATGGCGCTAAAATTTTCTCGCGTCTTTTGCCACATATCACCCCTATATAAGTTCGACGATATTGAGTGTTCGTATAGTGTTTATTTACATCTATGCATAAGTGTTTTATTTAATGGGAGACTTACAAGGATTATGAAAAACCAGGATTGTAGTGGAATAGCCTACACAGAAAGAACTGTGTTCTTGGATATCAAGAAGAAATGTTCTTGCGTATATAGTGTAGCATGAAAACGATTTTTTTTCTATCCAAATAATATTTTATTGTAATAAGAATTTCAATTTATGTAGTTATTTCAACGGTATATTTTACTCTGACGAAGAAAATGTTATTCTTCTATATATATAAAGAGTTAGACGTTCGTTTTACATCAACAGCAATATTTTGTTGGGTGAAAACTATACATGCTTCAACGAACAAACAATTTCTTGACCCAAAACTATACGTACGTCTCGCTTAAAACAGACGTAATTCTTTTCAAGCAGTTCCTTCATACTTAAAACAAGAAAACGTAATACTTGGAACACCAAGAAAATCATATTCTTACTCTGAGAATTTTGTATTTTACTTGAACCAACCAAATGATCTTTCTGCGGATATAGAAACAAGTGATATTCTTCATTCAAAGATATTCGTGTTGTATGAAATAAATTTGTCCCTCTGTGATATAGACGTAAAACATCAAAAGTGTTTGTTGATAAGTATTTCTTGTGCTAGTGGCATTCCCTATAGTGATGCGATTTGAGCGCACCGGTCATTGTAGATGCAGAATAACGGCGGCATTGGTGGCGGCGACATACAGTAGGTACGCCACCGGGTGTCGTACTAATAAACATTTCTGCTCCGTAACTGATAACGGGCCATTGATGAATATAAATAAGGCGGGCCCGCTTATCGTCGGCGTACATTGCGCGCGAGTCGGTGGCGGTGGCCGCCCCACGACTCCCACCGCCCGTCGGAGAGAGGATATTTAGATATTCTAATAGTGGCGTCGGCGCTGATAACATGTATGCTCTAGTGCTGGTCTGCGGCGATAAGCGTCGCGACGGAGAGGTCCGCAACTGATAAAGACGCCCGCCCACCACCACCACCGACGACGACGACGACGACGACGACGCCTGTTTCTCTAGACGGTCGCTTGCTGTGGCGACGATAAGGGACCGCCCGATATCGGCCACCCAGAAATAATAAGGCACGAATCGTTGCCAAAGCCGGATGCAAACTTTGACGCCGCCCGCCAGGGACCGCCACCATCGGTGACTAATCTCCCGCCTTGTAATTGAATCGAATTCCGAAGGCGACCGCGCTTCCTAATCCGGGAAGACCCTCCCGAAGGAAAACCGTCTCTATCGGAAGTGGCGACTTTAACCCATTCGACATTTCTGACTGGAAGCAATTATAGATGCGGTTTGGTTCAGTTCGTGATACTGAGACGTCATTTTGTTGAGTTTAGGATATGAAAACTGAATTTTATTTACATTTTGTTACACAAAGGAACCAACTTTTCGATACAACAAAAAAAAATATTTGTTCCAGATTAGAAATATATGATTTCAAATAAAATGGATCTTAGACCTGTCACAACACTTTGATGACTTGCTCTGTCATCAAAGTGATGTTAGGTCAATAAAAAATATGTGATCCCTGTTCTGAAGAAGTAGAGATTGTAGAGAAATAAACCTCGCTGGAAAACACACGAATACGTGACAGTATATTATAGTTATTTGTAGCGAGAGGTACCTTGTATTGTTATAATCCCAATATAGTATTATTATTATTTTCAGCTTCAATACGTCCAATACGAGTTCATAAATATGTCAACAATGCTGTCGGAAAGTCGTAATTTTTTATTTTAACATTTCTTTTCTGTTCTTCTTTGTACGAAACAAGTGTCTTGTTGTGTTGTATTGTATGTAATAGTTGGGTGCGGTTTATTCCGCTGCACCTAGGCCAGTCTTGGCCCTTTGCGCTTACCCATTTCATACTGTTTGATAACGACAACCAGAGGTGTTCAACTGGTTGCCGGCACCCACGGTTTAACGCCTCTTGCGAAAGGCGATGGGACGAGAATCTTCGGCTGATGCCTGGATTTGAACCCAAGACTTCCTAGCAGGAAAGCACCGCTCTACCGCTAGAGCCACTCGCCCCTCGTTGTGTTGTAAATCAGGAAAATTAATAAAAAGCACTTGTAAACATTCCCGTACATTCTTCATATTATATACACCGACCATACTATCCCTTTAACGAGTCATTTAACTAATAAATAAGTCATCAATCGTTGTGGGGCCGAAACCACAGTAGAATCAATCGAACTTAAGTATATACTGGTCTCCATCTCGCTCCCATTAACAATTCAAATGAAATCGTTATAATAACAAGGGAACCGGTATACGTCATATCTCCGTACATCATAATTGAAGGAAATCGAAAATACGACACATGTTTGCGGGACAGCGACTATCAATTATTCATACACCCGGTTTATAGGATAGTGACCTCCTTGATTGGCGTTTATACCTGACCCCACAGTCGCTTCCACCGTCCATATCTAGATCCTCTAGTAACGAGCTACCCTGACTGTCAGACCATGTACAGAGTGGTGTTATCTCGCGCGATACTACCTAGAACTATCTCCACCTAATTAGGCCACCTCATGGTCCATTCAGACCGAAGATATCTACCATCTAGCCTACCAGACTAGACCAATCTCGGTTTCGTTCCACCGGCTACCGGTTCGACCAATAAAACCATGAAGAAGAAAGGGAAAGATGAACATCGGACTAGACGTCACACCACTCTTATAATTGTCGCTTTGTATCTGACACTTCTGGTTCGGTTGCGTGCGTGGTTGTGATCATAATTGATTGTCACTTTTAAATGATGGCCTGCCCCGCCTATCTCCGATCTCGATTATAATTAATAATAATTCGGTAGCTAGCGTTTTCCGATGTTTAATTAGCTCGGCTCGGAGTGCGGACTAAATAGACAGAACTCGATTGATTGCGTTTTTATGATTGTATTTGTGATGTGTTTCCAAATTGGTGATTTGTTGTTATTGCAGATTTGTGGATCGGTGTAAGTACGTATCTGGCGCAGTCGAAAAATTATTTGTTCCAGATTATATTTGCCTTACATAACTGGAAACTGAAGGTGGATTTATTGTAACAGGTCAAAATCAGTTAACAAATTATACATATAAATTCAAAGAATATGTAAAAGTACTGCTGTCAAGCTGTATTTTGATGAATCGATAAAAAGCCACCATTCAGAAAGATCGTGGGGAATATCAAACTCGTTCATAAGACCCTTAACATCGTGACATACACGTAAAGATCCTTCCATTTTAAAATATGCTTTAAAAGGTTCGTTACGCTTTGTAACTAAAGACACTGTCACACCTCGTGTAAAAAGATTCAATTCCTGTAGCCTAGAACCAAATAACTCGGCTTTTTCTTTTGATAAACCTAAGTCTTTAACCAAATCATTCAGTTCGCACTGGTTTATAAGGTGAGGTGGTCCTAAAACTTCAAATAATGAATCTTCACGACTTGCCTGATTTGACAGAGTGATTTCAGACACTCTGTCAAATCAGGCAAGTTTCTTCAAATGGGCGAAATTTCTTCTGTGTCAAACATCGAATATGATGAAGTGGATGGCGCCCTTGGGAGAGAATGGTTCTCTCCATGAGGGATAGGTCGCGATGCTGATGGCAAATTTGGATATTTTATTTTATGCTTATGCTTCTTCGAATATCTTCTACATGATTGGAAGATATTTTCTTTTGCTTCCCTTTCATCCACTTTAAAAGTCCGATCTAATAGGAAATACAGCAAATATTGGACGTCCATGGCTTTTCCAGATCTCCAGTTCTAAATCCAAAATAGCAGCAGTGAGTTGCTGTTACATATGTGTCACTCACTACATAACAACCGCACATGTAACAAAATTTATTTGGTGAATTTTTACAACATCTTCTTAGATTACGTCCCACATTTTAATGTGCAGAATGTTAGGTCAACAAAAATATGTGATCCTTGTTCTGGTAATCATATACATAAAATAATATTTGTCCTGGGAGTTTTTTTTTTAAATCATCTATCGCAATCTAATAACAATTATAACAATTAATCCAAAAATTCTAAATATATTATTAAAGATATCGTACGCAATGGGTACCTACTCGTAATATGTACCGGTAATAATAATCAGTCTCATACATCATACTCGCTGAATGGTGTAGATCTAGATGGCAGTAAATCACACAGAACAATTTCTTGGTCGGCGAAAACTCATTTCGTGTACCTGCAACTTATCATTAACCTGAGATCGATGAATCAAAATTCTGTTGCGGGGGCCCCCGGGGCCCCTTGAAACTCCCAGCGCAAACAATAATAAATCAAAAAGCGCCAACAGCCCTGAAAAATCTTCATCTCACCGACCGAAGGCTGGCAGAGGCCGTATGTAGTGGGAGAGCCGCATGCAGTTTTGCCTTGGATTTTTTATTATGGGAATATATGGTGTCTTTTTGTTTATTTGGTCTCGTTGAGGCCGCTATATAAATTTGCTATGATGTATTATTTGTGTGCCCGAGCTGTTTCCGTGGGTTTCGACAAGATACCTTGTTTCATTTGCGCATTGCACGTGTGTCTGTCCTTCAGCTGTGTATATCATTCTTGATGAATTGGAACATGGAACATGGATATACTATTGTTCCTTTACCAACACGAGAACCTCGTTCGGGGTATATAAGATTGTGTGGGCTAAACATGCATGCGACATACTCACCTTGTAAATATAAAATTCACCATGAAATCTGATGTTTGCCTTATGGCTTGGGTTGACCAACTTTTTAAAATACATTCAAAAGCATTCTTATGATTTTTTTTGTAAACAAACTTAGTACATATTTTCATATTCTACAGGTTATAACTTTGCATTAGTAATGAATAAATAAAAATCTCAAAACGTCAAAAGACATTTGTGAGGTTACGTTTAATGTTTGACACCTGTCAGACCGATAAAAAGAAGGAAATTCATGGGTTAGGTTCGAGTTAGCATTTGACAGTTGTTAAACTAGCAGAACGCCAAAAAACAACGTGTGAGGCTTTGTCTAGTATTTGACAACTGTCAGACTGAAAAAAAGTAACAATTTCTGAGGTTAGAGTTGACATTTGATAGCTGACAAAGTAACAAAACGTAAAAAAGTAACTTGTGAGGTTATGTGTTAAGTTGGGGTTAGAATTTCACAGCTAGATATGTATTTTGTTTGACAACTATCAACAAGTCTTATTGTTTTTAAATGATTTGGTTATCTAAGATCAAATTTATGTAACCTTGGACTAAATTAGCACCAAGTCATAAAATGCTTTTGATCACCTAGATCCTAGATGGGCCATATTTCAATATTACGTTGTTGCCACATAATCATTACACAACTTCCGTTGTTATGAAACTGTTCGCAGTGAAACGTATATGTTACGGTTAAAGTGATAAATGTGGTTTGTATTAATAATTACCGGCTATTATTAATAATAACCGCATCATTTGGTCAATGTGATTAGAAACACTTAAATAATCACATGGACCGGCTATTATTAATAATTTCCTAACGGGCACGGTAAAAGTGATAAAAATGTTACTTTTTACAAAAAATCTTTTGTATACAGTCTTCAAAGAAGTTAGCTCAGTTATTTTGATTACTATGTAAGCTATTATATTTATTTACTCGACGCAAATCATCAGTACGGCTACCCCAATAACCAAAATTACGAATAATACAAAACATTGATAATACAGAATGCTTTTTTTGTCTCCCTTGTACTTTAGAAACTACTGGATATAATTGGTAATGATATTTGGTATACACCCAACGACGGCTCAATGACGAAAACATAAAAAAGAACAGTTTATACAGAGTGTTCAAAAAAGTTAACCATTTTATTATCAATAACACCCATTTTTATATTTAATGCATGTAGGTAATTTGTTGTAAATGTACAATTACAATTTATTAAGTAAATTCTCAAATCCTAATTATCTTGAAATGTTGCGCATTTAATAATAATTTTTTCAATATTGTATTTTCATGCAAATATGTACATGCAAGAACTAGACTAGTTTACATAGATGTTTTTTACATAAGTTGCACCGCACAAATGATGCAAACATTTTTGTATGGTTCTGTTCCTAACACGGTATTTTTACTTTTGGTGTTTGACAATAATTTTATAAATAAAAGATTAAACATGGTAACAACTTGCCTCAATCTTCCCTACATTAGTATGTCCATTACCTATACCTACCCTAAGTATATCTAATATCTCACAGATATATTTATTATAAAAGTGTTTATCACCAACAAAAAAAAAAAACAAAAGAAGATGACGTCCTATTGTTACAAACTTTATTTCGTTTTATTTTTACAATACAAATGGTGTCATTGTTGTACTACCACAAAAAATAAAGGTCTACAAGGACTTTTGTATTCAAAATTAAATATAAAACATTTTTTTTTGTTTTGTATTAAAAAGATAATAAAGTTACAAATAAAAATATTTTTTTGCTACGAATTGCAAAATGCGTGCTTCTGCATTTTGCAACGTTTGCACTGGTAAAATAATACAAACCGAGTTTCTAATTTATTACTTACTTTGCTTTTAAGAATTGCGCAAATAAGCATGACCCAAAGAGTTACACACTCGTGCATTCAATTAGTGTGGATTGGCATTTTTAGTCTCGTTTTGATAATCTTCCTTATTTTAGTCATGAGTAGTAACTAAATAAGTTAGTCAGGACTAACGTCACTAAAGGCCCAACACTGAAAACCCAGTGAATAGATTCGTTGTGTGGCGATTATGTGATACTAACAGAATTTCAAATCTGAGGCTCTATTATATTGTAGTATCACCTTAATGCAAAATCGAACTGAAATATATCACATTGACCACAGCATGCTGTAAATTATTAATAATAGCCGGTTCATGTGACAAATTCTTCACTTTAACCTCCCCACTTGGCTATTATTAATAATAACCGGTAATTATTAATAATAACCTATTTATCACTACGACCGAAACATATACATCTCAAAGCGAATATCCTCAAGAATAGCAGTTCAGATTTTGTTTTTCAAAAACGCAAAATAAAAATTGGTCTTGAAACCTTCCGTTGTCAAAACGAGTCGACCATCGAGCGGACCAAGATGGATGGTTTGGCGATACCTTGCCAATGATTATTTTTGGGTGGGACCAATCAGTTCGAGTTAAAATTTATGACGCCCCGTGGAACGCGATAAGACCCGTTGTTGGAGTGGTGCATCGTACGGCTTAACGAGTCGTGAGTGCAACGATTTGCAGATTGATAACGCGGACCGCGGCAGAGACGGGATCTGCGGAGCAGGTGTGGACAACCTTGTTAGGCCTCTCACAAACGGAGATGCACAATCGAGTTGACATCGCCTGACACTAAGGATAATTATAATTATGTTAATTGGCCGGGGACTTTTTCGGAAATCTGATTAAATACTGCTAGAAATTCCACGAGGTCAGATCGCATCAATGTTTCTGAGCTCTTTATGGACCTCATGGCTGGGGGTATCTTGATCTACGAATGCAGAACCCACACGTGGGGGACGAAAGGCAGTTGTACGCCAAACATAAATTTTAGCATTTTTTAAGATTTGTTGGATAAGAATTTTCAATATTGCACACCAGATTTATAAAAAATATACTTAACATAAACATACTAAATTCTTAAGCCGGAACTATATTGAAATTCTTATCAGAATGAAACAGTAGCGGCTCGTGATATGTTTAATTGGGTGGGCAAAATATCAATGCAGTTTTAAGGACTTATTTAATGAAGTGTTACTATATGTTATTAAGTAAACACTACAAATTTGAACCGACATATTTTTAAGAAGTAATTAACCGAACGAACCATCAAGAAGGTCGAGTAAACACTAAACAACCCTAATAAAACGGCAGACTTTTTGCGCGAATTTCTTGCATGTGCTATTGCCTATTTAGCTATTAGAATACGTCTATGCTATGGTATGGGGTTATCTGCCGAGTCCTCTGACGTCACACATGCATTTTTCGCTACCCTCCTCCGGCTTGCTGGACAGTTTACGCGCTTGCAGTAGAAAACCATCACCGCTGGTGGGCACAATCTCAATTGCCACCCCGACCTGGTAGTTTCGGTTGCATACACTACAGTTATTTACCAATTCTACGGCCAGTAGCGTAGCAGCGTTGGATTTTATTATGTATTCAATATAATAATGCAGGCATATTGACAGTGGTTGTAAGGAATTTATATTAGGCAAATACTTAACTGTAACAAATATTGTATTAATAACGTCCAAATAAAAATGTGAAACACTGAATACCAGTACCAGGTGATCCAATATTTTTTGGGTGGGCACTGCCCACCCTGCCACCCCATACGAGCCGCCACTGGAATGAAATATTATTTGTATAGAAAAAAAATCTTCTTCATGCTACACTATAATATGCAAGAATAATTTTTCTTGATATCCTGGAATAGAGTTCTCTCTATGTAGTAATCAAAATCTCAAAGAGTCAAAAGACAACTGTGAGGTTACGTTTAATATTTGACACCTGTCAGATCGATAAAAAGAAAAAAATTCATAGGTTAGGTTCGGGTGGCATTTGACAGCTGTTAAACTAGCAGAACGCTAAAAAATAACTTGTCAGGTTTTGTCTAGTGCTTCACAACTGCCAGACTGACAAAAAGGAAAATTATTGAGGTTAGAGTTGACATTTGAGAGCTGACAGAGTAACAAAACGTAAAAAAATAACTTTTTGGAGACAATCTGATAACCGGAATTGGCAAATGTTACGTTATGTGTAAACGATGTAGTCGGAAAGTTGAAAATTTTGAATAAGTGAAATCATTTTCGTTACAAACCGTCCCACTTAATAAAACAGAACATTGACTAATATCACAGGTCGGTGTCGATATATCGCCTATCTGGTTCAAAGCCCCAAATAAGTAGACGATATTAATCGGGTTACCGTGGCGTTGTGCTTATCGCGAGCGCATTATTCAAACGCCCGCGGGCGCCCTGTCGGTAAAAAAGAGCCCTTTCTCTATGTGAGCTCTGGCGGGCCCGCGATAAGGCCCAACACTCGTTAAATATTTGGTATAATTAATGACCGAATGTCTGCTCGCCGGTAATGACGGATGGATACCGACGATAGCAGCGATTCACACCGTACTACTTCTCACGAGATCCCATCAGATAGAGGGCGCTGATTAACCATCCACCTTCAACATATTATTCTTCATTGATGTGTCGATTAAAATATTTCTGTCGTTTGTTTCTTTTATATAGTAAAACATTGGAATCAAGATAGAACCTTGAGGCACCGATGTTTGTAACCGGCGACATCTAGCGGTGATAATTGAAGCATTACCGTACTAAGTAATTTCGCCGGAAACATCCTCTCACTAAACCACCTGTGATGCCTCATAATCGAGATCCAATTTAGATTTATCGCCGGGGTATCGGAAAGCCGTCGTTAAGTCGCCCCCTGGCGGCACTTAGGCGAAACTTTGCCACCCCGCACGATAAAACCGAGATACGCGCATATCCATCCAAATTATTACGCGATTTGCGCTCCTAACCTATAAATTCCCCTGCCCTATTTCGTCTATTTTTCCTAGGGCGGCGTCGTAATTCACCCGAAAGGGGTTAGGGGGCGGGAAGGCGGTAACAACGCCCCGCGCGTTTTTATACGATCGTGTTATTGTTAAATTGTGGGAACCGAAATTCCCGAATTTGCGATAAAAACCGGCCGATCTTGATAAGTCGCCGTGGTGCAGTCATGTGCAGTTTTTGATTAGCCCGATATATATATAGCGCATAATCAGCCGGTTTCATGTGGGGCTCGCGTGAGTTTTTTTTTTTGTTATTATAGAGTTTTCACGCGAATTTCTATGGGCAGATGGGTTTTCCGTTGACTATACCGCGGTTGATGATATAGCAAAAGATAAGTTGATACATTCGGGAAAACATGTATTCTGACACGTGCAGAGTTGCACAAAACCCCTATTTGATGATTTATATCACGCCACCATTTGATTTTCACGATAAATTATTTCCTTACTGCAAGTTTAAGCTTTGATTTTCAGCTTTGTATAGCAAGTAGGGATTGTGTTACCGATTAACAGGTTTTACATTAACAGGGGTGAGGGCCACCCCAGATATTTGCATTATGTCAATACGCAAGTTTTAGAAATTGGAGTTGACCAGTAGCGGCTCGTGATATATTTAATTGGGTGGGCAAAATATCAATGCAGTTTTAAGGACTTATTTAATGAAGTGTTACTATATGTTATTAAGTAAACACTACAAATTTGAACCGACATATTTTTAAGAAGTAGTTAACCGAACGAACCATCAAGAAGGTCGAGTAAACACTAAACAACCCTAATAAAACGGCAGACTTTTTGCGCGAATTTGTTGCATGTGCTATTGCCTATTTAGCTATTAGAATACGTCTATGCTATCGTATGGGGTTATCTGCCTAGTCCTCTGACGTCACACATGCATTTTTCGCTACCCCCACTCCTCCGGCTTGCTGGACAGTTTACGCGCTTGCAGTAGAAAACCGTCACCGCTGGTGGGCACAATCTCAATTGCCACCCCGACCTGGTAGTTTCGGTTGCATACACTACCGTTATTTACCAATTCTACGGCCAGTAGCGTAGCAGCGTTGGATTTTATTATGTATTCAATATAATAATGCAGGCATATAGACAGTGGTTGTAAGGAATTTATATTAGGCAAATACTTAACTGTAACAAATATTGTATTAATAACGTCCAAATAAAAATGTGAAACACTGAATACCAGTACCAGGTGATCCAATATTTTTTGGGTGGGCACTGCCCATCCTGCCACCCCATACGAGCCGCCACTGGAGTTGACAATGTTTGTTGTTCTTTCGTGGCTTAAATTTTCTGATGTTTGTGCCTGAGGTTTATATATCACTTCCTAAAGCGTATAGTAGCCAACATATTTTTAAGAAAAAAATATATCATGGTACATTAGACCTTTTTTTATGAACATACGATATTAAGTGAAAGTAGTAAGACAGGTTAAATCATTTTTGCCCTCTCTTTGTTGGGTTGTTGGTATAGTTTGGTGTCGGTGTTGGGATAAAGTGTTGGCAGTCTGGTCCTTGGTGTAGGTCCTTTGCGGAAAGAAACGAGTTGGTAACGTATTGGCGGCGATGTAGATGGCGCAGAACACACGGGGAGACACAACTCTAATTGTCCGCTCGGTTTAGCATACAATGGCCTGCCGGGCCATATATATCGGCGTCGATTTTTTAACTGCGCTCCGCCAACAGCCGAGATTACCTTATCGCGTCGGCCATCTGTAGCCGCTGCGCCGGTTTACAAATAGCAATTGTACCATACGATAAACGCGTACAACAACGGGCCGGCCGCGCCGCGGTACGACCGGTTTGATCTGCCCGCTTTCCCTGCCCGCGTAATTGTGCTGACTTACGACACCGCTAGGGGTCGACAGGAGAGCGCGCCGCGCCGCGCTCTCAACGGAGGCGCGTATTCATCCACCTGTGCGAGCCGCCGAAGAGGGCTTGAACAGCGCACGTTCAATTGCGCGACACCAATAAAATCGCCTATCGACTGCACGCATCTACTCGAAAATTCGCGCCCAACAGGTGGCCGGTATACGTCACGCCGCCTGTCGTCCGAAGCGCGAATTACATGACAGCCCTGAACCGCACGACTCAGGTGTGGATCCACTCCGTAAACTATTTCGTCGACATTTCAACGCTGCTCGAAAGTTGCTCCTTATCTGGAAGGTTTCTGTGCCATATTGTGTCTGTGTTAATATTAGACACTGAGTTTTAATTTGGAAGTTTTTGAGCAGATCTTTGTCCGTCAGAGACTCAGAGGACTGGTTACTTTCAACAACTATACACTACAAACAAGAGGTTTGATTTGGACTGTGCTGAAGAACTTAGGAACCTTTCTCCACACAGAGAGAACTCTATTCTTGGATA
This sequence comes from Aphodius granarius, assembly GCA_963971325.1. NCBI lineage: Eukaryota > Metazoa > Arthropoda > Insecta > Coleoptera > Scarabaeidae > Aphodius > Aphodius granarius. The sequence continues at coordinate 4,234,430 of OZ020225.1, forward strand.
TCAAGAAAAAATATTCTTGCGTATATAGTGTAGCATGAAGATAATATTTTTTCTGTACAAATAATATTTTATTCTAATAAGAATTTCAATATAGTTGTTTTAATGGTTAGTTATTCTTACGACTTAAGAATTTAGTATGTTTATATTAGCCGTATTTTTCTCTGACGGAGAAAAAGTTATTGTTCTATAAAAAAATAGACGTTAGTCTTACAACAACAAAAATATTTTGTTGGACGAAAAATATATATGCTTCAACGAAAAAAAAAAAAAAAAAAAAAAAACAGTTTCTTGGCCCAAGATTCTTACTCTGAGAGATACATAGAAAGTTGTGCAATTACTTTACAGATGGCGCTAACAGTTTCTCGCGTCTTTTGCCACGTATTACCGCTATATACGTTTGACGATATTGAGTGTTTGTATATTGTTGTTTACATCTGTGAATAAGTATTTTATTTCATGAGTGACTTACCTGGATTATGAGGAAAACCAGGATTGTAGTGGAATAACCTACACAGAGAGAACTCTATTCTTGGAAATCAAGAAGAATTGTTCTTACACATATAGTGTAGCATGATGAGGATATTTTTGCTATCCAAATAATATTTTATTGTAATAAGAATGTCAAAATATGAAGTTATTTCAACGGCTAGTTATTCTTCCGGTTTAAGAGTTTAGTCTGTTTATGTTGAGTATATTTTGCTCTGACGAAGAAAATGTTATTCTTCTACATATAAAAAGAGTAAGACGTTCGTTTTACAACAACAATATTTTGTTGGGTGAAAAATATACATGCTTCAACGAACAAACAGTTTCTTGACCCAGAAGTATACATACGTATCGCTTAAAACAGACGTAAGTCCTTTCAAGCAGTTCCTTCATACTTAAAACAAGAAAACGTAATACTTGGAAGATCAAGAAAATCATATTCTTACTCTGAGAATTTTATATTTTACTTGAACCAATCAAATTTTTCCCTCTGTGCATCAAACGGCGTTCTAACATTCTTATCTCACCAAAAACAGACACCCATTTGTTTTGACTTTACCCTTTCCATCTAGAAACTGATTTCTACCTAGAAAGATTTGTTCTGAAAAAGCCTTTTTTATCATCAATCGATGTTTTACTATTCTTCAAGCTTCATGATATTTCATATTCTTCTCTATCCCATTAAATGTTCTTTCTAACCATATTACAAACAACCTGGGACACCATAATAATTCAAAATAACAAACAACAACATAACAATCAATAACGACGATAATGAGCAATGTACCGTGTAATCCATAAACTCGAGGAAACCGGTAAATAATGTTATTATATGTATACACGTGTGTGTGTGTGTGAGTGATCGAGTGATTGGTTGTTGGGTAGGTTTTGTGAGACTGGATCTTGTGAGTGAGCGTTAATATTAAGCGGTAGCGTTAATGTGGGCTACCGTTTGCGACGCCCATACCTCGGGGGCAGTACGCACTCTGCCCGGTCCGACCTAACTTACTGCCGGCCAGGTTAATTTTATTACTTCATTATTCATAGTCTCGTGCCCACCGTGATCATTGCATGTATTATAAACATCGATTCCAATCGCACTCTGTGCGCTCTCTTGCCGTCTTTATTAATTTGCATCTTTTGTCGCTTTTTTTTCTGAATATTACGTAATTATCTTTGAATTTATCGTGAATTATAATGATATGGAATAAATGGGACATTATGCACGATCGACCGTGAATGCATAAACCTATTTGATTGTGGCGTAGTGCCAGTTTTATCAAACGTACACTAAATCAACTGAAATTATTCCGATTGCCGGTACGGATAAGCCAGGCATTAGCCATAAAATTGATAAATGATTTTTGATTCGGACGCGATTATACAACGTAAAAATCTCTCGCCGGTCGGTGCAATTTAAGATTGCACAAATGGCTTTGTTATTTATTGCTAATACATGTTTGACCCGAGCAAATCGCAAATTACCTCGGAGAATTTTCAGAATAAATTCCTTTTCGGTTCACGATTTTCCAGAAGGCATTACCTGACTTTGTTACACCCTGTATATATTATTCTAGTTATACTGAACTGGTGATATAAAAGAAGATCTACGTCTGAATTATCGTACACCATTAATTAAATTCAATATTTTAATTGCGCCGGATAAAGATCGCTTCGAGCCTTTGGGTTGAAGAGTCGAACTGCTCGATGGCGCCAACAATCTACTAGTGGAAGGCAGTTGGGCCGATATAGCGGCCACCATTTACCCGCAGACGATAACACACCACTCCAGAATCTAAATTTATACGTATATAATACGGTCCTAATCATGCCTCAGTCAAGACGGATTAATGGAACTAGATAATCGCGCATTCCACTATTGATTCCGACCCATGATCTATGACGTTTACATATTCACACCGCAAATGTCCTATGATTTATTAAGTTGACCGTTGGTACTTTACACAGGACCAGTAGCGGCTCGTGATATGTTTAATTGGGTGGGCAAAATATCAATGCAGTTTTAAGGACTTATTTAATGAAGTGTTACTATATGTTATAAAGTAAACACTACAAATTTGAACCGACATATTTTTAAGAAGTAGTTAACCGAACGAACCATCAAGAAGGTCGAGTAAACACTAAACAACCCTAATAAAACGGCAGACTTTTTGCGCGAATTTGTTGCATGCGCTATTGCCTATTTGGCTATTAGAATACGTCTATGCTATGGTATGGGGTTATCTGCCTAGTCCTCTGACGTCACACATGAATTTTTCGCTACCTCCACTCCTCCGGCTTGCTGGACAATTTACGCGCTTGCAGTAGAAAACCGTCACCGCTGGTGGGCACAATCTCAATTGCCACTCCGACCTGGTAGTTTCGGTTGCATACACTACAGTTATTTACCAATTCTACGGCCAGTAGCGTAGCAGCGTTAGATTTTATTATGTATTCAATATAATAATGCAGGCATATTGACAGTGGTTGTAAGGAATTTATATTAGGCAAATACTTAACTGTAACAAATATTGTATTAATAACGTCCAAATAAAAATGTGAAACACTGAATACCAGTACCAGGTGATCCAATATTTTTTGGGTGGGCACTCCATACGAGCGGCCACTGCACAGGACTACCTATAAGGGTTTATATGGTAAGACGGTGGTCTTAATAAATCACTCCTACGCACACCGCTTTGTTATTAACGGCTCGGCATAGATTGCAAATCGGTTAACAGTTTGTCTTGCCGTGTTAATTTATGTTTGACATGGTTATGTTATTCATAAGTCATTTTTCTGGTGTTGACTTCAGTTGTACTGAGTAAACCGGACCTTCCAAATGATATTTTGGTGGTTCAAAGTTACTCAACGTAGTTATTTATAGATCTGTCAAGACAATAAAGGTGAGGGAAGTGAAGAAATTATGCTTAAGTAGAGAAAAACATTTGTTAAAAAGGTGAAGTATAGATGGCGTTTTATAGCTTTCGACACATAATGCATCTTATTCGGGTATATAAGGGAACAAGACAACATTTTTCAGACTATTTTTTTCGGCGATTTTTGTATTAATTGTTGGACATTTTATTCCAGTTTTCAGTTCTTATGACTGACGTTTATTTCTATTCTGGAATAATAATAAGATAATTTGAAAATCATCGAAAATCACTGTTTATAGTGTGGGAAGTGGTCAGATTCTTATTACATACGTAAAGGAAAAACATTAGTTAAAAAGGTGACGTATAGATGGCGCTTTATCTGCTCTCGTTACATAATGCACCTTCTTCGGGTATATAAGGCACAAGAAACAGTCAGAAGTGGAATCAATTCAAAATCAATGCGCCAATGATCCTAATGTACCGTGATCCGGTGATACGAATCTGAAGTGGGGGGCTGTCGGCGGCGAACCCTTACTATAGACGGAAGTTATAAATCGGGGGCAAATCTAAAATTGATCAGAGGAATTCTATCCGCATTAAATCGGGCGGCACACCTCCGTCATCCGCGGACATTTTATGCGCTATCGAATTTTCCACGGGGCGAAACTTTTTTAAGGGCGCCACCGCCTCCCCGCCGCCCTCCGCGGAGACGGCGAGCCCCCGGCTCGAGATAAGGTGAGAAATGTGTTAAGGGATGATTAAAAGGGCCGGGCGTCGCTGGGACCAAAGATAACCACCGCCGCCGCTGCTGCCGCCACCCGCCACGGTATAGTTTATTCTGTCGGTGGGATCGCGATAAAGGCTCAATCATTAGTCTGTCCCGGTTTCCCGGTTACTAATCACCTGGCTCTATGCCGCCGGGATGGCTGCCGCCCCCGGACACCCACACCGCCTCCCGGACGTTTCTTCTCCATCCATACTTACATAATAAGCCGCGGGGCGGCGATTCCAATAACCGTCGAGATAAGGCGGCCTTTTTTTGTCGAATTAATCCCAGCTCTGAAAATGCATTCATACCGGCGCGCCATATCTCATATCTGGGGGCTAATGGGTTCATTTTTCATCTAGCCGGGCGCTACAGAGAAATCCTCTTATGTGTCCGGATCAATAATGGAGACGATTACGGTGAAAATATTAATTAAAACTGAGCTTCGTGTCTATGAGGTGCCGAAATGGTTATGGCACCTATGTGAAGTTAGCCCCCAGCCCCCCTCTTATGGGAACTTACGTGTATCGAAAAACACTAATTACTCCACTGTCTTAAGAGATATCGCAATGAAACTAACACTATTCGAAAGAACGTTCTTTGGCCAAACCAAACATTTTTGTGACATCTCAGAAGGTATTCATTAATTACGTATACTAATTTACAGATTTGAGATCGGGCATTTCCACTTTTGATTTGGCCAAAGAACATTCTTTCGAACAGTGTTAGTTTCATTGCGGTATCACTTCGGACAGTGGAGTAATTAGTGTTTTTCGATACACGGAAGTTCCCATAAGAGGGGGGCTGGAAGTCAAACACAGGCTCTCGCGTAGCACGGCGACGGTCGCTCACCTGTACTACCTCAGCCCTTCAAATTTGCGACTGGGCATTTCCAGATATCAATAGTAGAGGCATTAGGGAATCGAATGACGTTTATTTTGTTAAAATTGAACAATGGGTTAGCGAGATACAGGCTCTCGAACATCCCGATTTATACGACATTTTTGTGACATCTCGGAAGGTATTTATTAATTACATATACTAATTTACATATTTGAGATAGGGCATTTCCACTTTTAAATTGGCCAAAAAACGTTCTTTGGAATAGTGTTAGTTTCATTGCGACATCTCTTAATACAGTGGAGTAATTAGTGTTTTTCGATACACGTAAGTTCCCATAAGAGGGGGGTTGGAAGTTAAACACAGGCTCTCGCGTAGCACGGCGACGGTCGCTCACCTGTACTACCTCAGCCCTTCAAATTTGCAACCGGGCATTTCCAGATATCAATAGTAGAGACAGTAGGGAATCGAATGACGTTTATTTCGTTAAAATTGAACAATGGGTCAGCGAGATACAGGCTCTCGAACATCCCGATTTATACGACATTTTTGTGACATCTCGGAAGGTATTTATTAATTACATATACTAATTTACATATTTGAGATGGGGCATTTCCACTTTTAAATTGGCCAAAGAACGTTCTTTCGAATAGTGTTATTTTCATTGCGATATCTCTTAAGACAGTGGAGTAATTAGTGTTTTTCGATACACGTAAGTTCCCATAAGAGGGGAGCTGGAAGTCAAACACAGGCTCTCGCGTAGCACGGCGACGGTCGCTCACCTGTACTACCTCAGCCCTTCAAATTTGCGACCGGGCATTTCCAGATATCAATAGTAGAGGCATTAGGGAATCGAATGACGTTTATTTTGTTAAAATTGAACAATGGGTCAGCGAGATACAGGCTCTCGAACATCCCGATTTATACGACATTTTTGTGACATCTCGGAAGGTATTTATTAATTACATATACTAATTTACATATTTGAGATGGGGCATTTCCACTTTTAAATTTGCCAAAGAACGTTCTTTCGAATAGTGTTAGTTTCATTGCGATATCTCTTAAGACAGTGGAGTAATTAGTGTTTTTCGATACACGTAAGTTCCCATAAGAGGGGGGCTGGGGGCTAACTTCACATAGGTGTGCCAGGAGGGGGTGGTTTATGTACGTTCTGGCAAAAATAGTAAAACAATCTCTATTACTTAGTTGAGTGATAATTGGCATTTTTTTCAAAAAAGTAGAAAATTGACATCTCTTATTACATCTCTAGTTACTGTGGCAGAAAAGTTCTCTAGGAATTTATAGCAAATGTAGGCTGAACTGCATCACAACAACTTCCTAGCAAGCATATTATTAATACCTACGTCTGACGTATGTATTATTGTACATAAGTTGTCGGCAAATCAGGCGTCAAGTCCCTGACAGTTAAAAAAACGCGGAACGAATCAGGCTGAAGACAGCAGCGTATGCTTTTCGAGTTGTTCTAAAGTGGCATCGGTTATAAATCCATCGGTATCGCCGATATTTACGAGCCATTAGCATCGGAATGATAGAAATTGAAGGATTGCAGTCGGCGTCGCTATCTGCCGCTTATCGTCGGCCGGCATATTTAACTCAGCGCCACGACCACTTCTTCATAAACATCTATCTATTCGTGCTTTGCTTCGTCTGGGCCATCCCAGATTATCTACATCTGACCACGCATTTGCGCGTTATTTTTAAATGTGGATTCCTGAAGCAGCATTAGCCGAGCAGAGTGTAGATAACGATACCAGGATACCGGTGCCCGGCTCTGTGTTGGTAATCCACCCAGTTTTCCCAGCCTACCCGCTACTCCGATACTGACTGAACATCACGGTCGGCTTGCCCGGGATGATACCGAGTACCGATTAAACGGACGTAAGATGTATAAGCGGCCATTAAAGGATTTTTCTCACAGCCCGAGCGGTGTTTGTGGACAAGGCGTAATTAATTTCCAACCTGCCGATGGTACAGGCCCAGTTTTTGCAACCTTTCACGCTGGGCTCACTACTCCTTTCCTTCATACAACTTCCCCTTTAACTTCATACAATCCACGCAGATAAACGGTAATGTAAATATTATTTTAAACTCTAGATGATAATCCCCGGATCATATATTAACTTTTTCCATAAAATACCTATATATAATGTGCGTGTTTATTGAAATTTATTGCGAACTGTACAAATTTAAGCAAATTTAAAAAACTGAGAAAGCTGCAACAAAATCTGTTAACAAATTTTATAAATTCAAAGAATATGCAAAAGTACTTCTTTCAAGTTGTATTTTGATGAATCGATAAAAGCCACCATTCAGAAGGATCGTAGGGAATATCAGACTCGTTCATAAGACCCTCAAAATCGTGACATACACATAAATTTCGTTCCATTTTAAAATATGCTTTAAAAGGCTCGTTACGCTTTGTAAATGAAGACATCGTCACACCTCGTGCGAAAAGATTCCATTCCTGTAGCCTAGAACCCAATAACTCGGATTTTTCTTTTGATAAACCTGAGTCTTTAACCAAATCATTCAGTTCGCACTGGTTTATAAGGTGAGGTGTTCCTAAAATGTCAAACGGTGAATTTTCAAGATTTGCCTGATTTGACAGAGTGATTTCTGACTCTCTGTCAAATCAGGCAAGTTTCTTCAAAGAGGTAAAATTTCTTCTGTGTCAAAAATCGAAGATGATGAAATGGATGGCGCACTTGGGAGGGGATAGTTCTCTCCATGGAGATAGGTCGCAATGCTGATGGCAAACTTGGATATTTTATTTTATGCTTATCCTTCTTCGAATATCCGGAGACGCTTAATCGTGCAAAAATAGCAATCATCGACATGATTGGAAGGCTCTCTCGCTACAACTTGGGAACTACAAACGGCATTTTCTTTTGCTTCCCTTTCATCCACTTTAAAAGTCCGATCTAACAGGAAATACCGCATATATTAGGTGTCCATAACTTTTCCAGATCTCCAATTCTAAATCCAAAATAGCAGCAGTAAGCTGCTTTTACCTCTTCTGCTACAACATCTTCTTTGATCAGTGATCACTTTCCATATTTTAATGCACAGAATGTCTGTATAACTTTTGTATAACTTTTGAACAATCTGTTATGAGAACTTATGCACAGAAGGCTATGTATGTAGGGTTGGGAGGCACTATGCCAGGCATAGGCGGTGCTTAGACCCCAGTGAGCCCTTTGTGCCAGCCTCCATCATGCCCACCCGGTATTATATACCCGTAACGAGCTGCCAACTTATGGATGTAGCCAAGGTTAGCTTAGTGCGCGGCCATATTGGAGCTTCGCTCCTAGTAGAGAGCCTAGCTGCGCTCCTCGCACCGTTGCATAGATACTTGGCGCTAGGCGACTCATTACGGCCATCCTCATAAGGATAAGTTAATCTTTTCTGTTGCGAGGAGCGCAGCTAGGCTCTCTACTAGGAGCAAAGCACTTTTCTGTTGCGAAGAGCGCAGCTAGGCTCTCTACTAGGAGCAAAGCACTTAAGTGCGCGGCCATATTGGAGCTTCGCTCCTAGTAGAGAGCCTAGCTGCGCTCCTCGCGCCGTTGCATAGATACTTGGCGCTAGGCGACTCATTACGGCCATCCTCATAAGGATAAGTTAATCTTTTCTGTTGCGAGGAGCGCAGCTAGGCTCTCTACTAGGAGCAAAGCACTTTTCTGTTGCGAGGAGCGCAGCTAGGCTCTCTACTAGGAGCGAAGCTCCAATATGGCCACGCACTTACTCGACAGGGGAGCATTGCGTATTGTGTCCATAGATGGCCAGGGATCATCAAATGCACTTACCCTCTGGTCATCTGGGGCGGGACAATCACATAAAATGTGCCTTACCGTTTCTTCTTCTTGCTTACACACTCGACAGAAGAAAGTGTCGCTGAGCTGCATATTATACATATGCTTTCTAGTACCACAGTGTCCCGTGAGTAGGCCGGTGATGAGACGCAGCTTACTTCTGGGGAGCTCGTGTAATTTCTTCGCCATCCTAACAGATGGATAGTTGAGGAGTTCCTTGGCTGTTGAGGAGCCTGGAATTGCATCCCACCTATTCTTGAATTTTTTGTGGGTGACGTCCTTCAGGATCCCTAAATGGGAAGAAGATGATGGAAGGAGGAAGGGCTCTGGTGCCTCCGGCACCAGAGCAAGTTTGTCGGCGTACTGATTGCCCTTGATCCCATTGTGTCCCTTCATCCAGGCCAGGGTGATGGAATTTGACCTGGACGCATTGACCAGGGCCTGGTGACAGTCGAGAAGAAGCCCAGAGGAGAAGCGACACCTCTCCAGGGCTAAAATGGACTGTCTGCTGTCAGTGAATATCACTATGGTTCTGCCGGATTTATTGGAGTTGGCGACAACTTCCGAGGCAGTTTTAATGGCGACACACACACAGAAACACAGAAGGCTAATTCAAGCGAAATATATGACTTCAAATAAAATGGATCTTAGACCTGTCACAACACTTTAATGACTTGATCTATGAAAAGTGATCTTTGGTCAACAAAAATATGTGATCGCCGTCCTGGTCGTAGGACTCCTGTTCCTTTGTCTAATTGTTAGGATTTATACGCTATTTTAAACAACCGTTTTGAATTATATCCTTATCGATGCAAAAACAAAAGAAAATGCCATCGGTGATACTGATGGATGACGTATAGATTAGCATTTCCTTACAAAATTCCAGAGTTTTTTTTTTAGCGATAGCATAACATACAGACATATAGGCAAGTTTGCAGTAAGGTGTTGTGTACTGTGTTGTTTACGACTAGTCAATCTTTACAGCGTTACAACTAAATGTTCGTAATCACAAAATACCGTAAGTACATAACACCTAACAGATTTATAACACATTATTTATACAATGTCTAGATTCCAATCAAAATTTCCTGTTATTTGAGTATAAACACGCCATATTTAGCTTTGACGGTTTTCGAGATTTCTCCAATTTAAACAATGTCATGGCTAGAACCCATGATTATAATTTAAAAATCGAATATCTCCGTGGATTATGGAGATATTTGAAAGATTTAAAATGCATATTATCCAGAATTGAACGAGTAATGTATTTTTGGATTGTGTTTTGTCTGAAATATTGCCTCTGGGTTGTATTGGTAGTGAGCAACATGTGGCACATGATGAACTGGTTAGGTACAAATGCAAGACCGATAAGGCAGCCCCCAGTACAAGGTTCGCTCATGTAGTTGGCCGCTTCTAATGAAGCAGTCCGTCAGAGTGGCCCACGCATCGCGACGGTCGAGACGACATCTACAACGCTGCAACACAGCAACTCCTCGGCTCATACATCACATCAGCCGGGAGATACGTGCCTATCACTGTCGCCGCAATCAATAATCATTATAAACTGTCCCCTGCCACCTGTACGAGTCTTATCTGAGCTTCCACGAACCGAACGTGCTGTACGCTCTTGTTGAACATATGTCGCCACCTCCTCTTCCCTAACAAACCACTTAAATTATTTTGTCCCGCGTTATTTACTCCCAAAGAAGGAATACCGTGAGATAGCCAGCAGCCTTAGAACGCTAACGACTAATTGGTCTCACGAGGTGAGAGGTTTTCTTGGTGGATGGTCGTAAAAATACTATTCGGGATTTAGTGCTAAGCAGAATAGACTTTGTCCCGTTGGAATATCCCTAATCGTTTGCGAGGAATTTAATTTTTAAACGTTGGTCTTAGTTGGTTTGGTCGTTACCGTGCATAACTCGAGAACTATTCTAGGTAAATATGTCGTGTTTGTACTCATATGAAAGCAAATGTTACAAGCTTTGCAAATCTTAAAGAAATTTTTGAAGATTTTTGCAAGTTCTATACAGCAAAAATTCAAGAATTAAAAATTACAATAATAATAATTACAAAATAAAATAATTACAAAAAATCCTACTCGAAATTTGAAAGAATTTAATACTAAGAAGAAGATCAGTCTTTACATCATTGACATATCTCTACCCTATCATGAGATATTTAATTTTTAATTCTTGGCCTTAGTAAGCCAAGATACGGGGCGAGTGGCTCTAGTGGTAGAGTGCTGCTCTCCTGCTAGGAAGTCTTGGGTTCAAATCCAGGCATCAGCTCCTCGTCCCAGCGCCTTTCGCAAGAGGCGTAAAACCGTGGGTGCCGGCAACCAGTTGAACACCTCTGGTTGTCGTTATCAAACAGTATGTAAAAATGGGTAAGCACAAAGGACCAAGAATTGGCCTAGGTGCAGCGGAATAAACCGCACCCAAAACAACTACAACAAGCCAAGATAAATATACGGTGTTTGGATTCAAATAAAAGGAAATTTGGCATACTTTTCATATCCGTGAAAGTCTCATTCAAAAAGTTAAAAAACCATCCATAAATTCATCGATTTTTTAGACTCGTTTAACCACAAATTTAATAACAATAAAAATATCAAATCCCCCGATTTATCTAAATCGTCAGTTTGTGTACGTTAGCTAGTTAATAAGTGGTTAGTTGGGATAGGGGTGCGGCAAGTTGCTGTCGATACAGATCTTTAATTAGAGTTGGGAATGTTACTTTGATGTAATCTGTACCATGGCTTCTACAGTGCGTACATATATGTCTATATATACCCACGATAACATCGGCAACGTTATTAATTACGCGGCCAGAGCTACAGATGCTCGCGTAGATCGAGTACGGCATTAAAGATCTGTCAATCATAGCAGCCCGGAGTGGACAACTAGGCCCCTTAAGTCTCCTCGAGCTTCCAAGAGACGTTCTGATGGACATTTTAATGCTACCGAACTGCTACTATTTCAATTCGAGATTCGTCACATCCAGTTAGGTCCTTGCGGTTGAATTAGGTTAATACATAATAACACGGACCGTGACATGTCAGAATCAGTAAGCGGGTCGCATTAAAAAAAAAAGAGCAACGTCGCGACGCGTGGTTAAAAAGGGATAGGACGCCACGCGACGCGGCAATCTCTGGTTGATATGCAAATCCGCGAGTCGTGACGCACGACACGGTCGCTAATACCGGCGTTTCTGTTCCTTAATTAAGTCAATAGATTCCGCTGCGCCTCCAATCGGTCACCCGGTCTCTAGCAATGTTACAATCTACGACGAGAATCGCCAGCCATAACTCACCTCCATACGAGGAAATGAAGACATATCGCCGAAATGCATCAATTTAACCGGTACTTTCTTGTTTGCAGGTGAAGAGGAGGAATGGGGGAGCGACCAAGATGCCATGATGACAGAGGAGAACCCTACCACGGAACCAGACGACAAGAAATCCATCAAAGAGGAAGAGGAGGAAAAGAAGGAGTCGAAGCCGGAAGATGTACCGCCTAGAATAAGGTTAAAGACTAACCTAGCCACCGATCCAGCTCTGCAGCCGAACGCGGTCAAACCAGAGAACGACGCGTCGAATGATTATCTCAGTTTACCTCAAGCCATTCAGTCAGTCCTAGCCAGAGGTTTGTTCATACCGTCGAACTTACCGGTACCAGAAACGTCACCACGAAGTGAAAGTGAAACCAGGCCGAGCCAACCGACAGTTCCGATATTCGTTTGTCCTCCATGCGGTATACGATTTTCCTCGCTAAGCACGCTAGAAGCCCACCAAACTTATTACTGCTCGCATAGGAGCAACAAATCGACTGATGATGACTCGAAATCGATCACTGGTAATGAAACCAGCGGCAACCAGTCGGATCAAGACCCCACCGATAACCCGACAAAATCCACGAAAACTGGGAAGCAGTACACCTGCAACCATTGCTCGTACAGTGCTGATAAGAAGGTTAGCTTGAATAGGCATATGCGGATGCATACCGTATCTCCTAGTCCAGCGTCGGTTGTTACTAATGGAGATAGCGGGAGTGAGAATCAAGATAGATATTGCGCAGAGTGCGATATTAGGTTTAGTTCACAGAAAACCTACAGGGCGCACAAAATGCATTACTGCAGCAGCAGGCATATGATTAAGCCCACAACTCCTGTTACTACCACCACGAAAACAGCCTCGAGTTGCACGTCGGGGTCTACGCCAACATCTCCAGTGGACACTTCGTGCAGAACACCACCGTCACCCAACCAACCACCAGCTCCACCACAACTCCTCGCGTTACCAACCAATCCAATCATCATCGTGCCATATAGTTTATTCAGAAGCGCAAGCATACTTCCAAATCTAATCCCAAGCATCGCCGGGATGGCTAACCCAGACTCTCCATGTTTCCTTTTCCCGAATGGTACCCTCCAACCGTTATCTCAAGTTGTCTCCTCGACCACAAACACGCCACCAACTGAAGTACTGAAGTCCGTCAACAAATCCAAAGAGGTCATCAAAGATACCGCAACACCTCTGGATTTAAGCGTGAGGAAGTCACCAGAGATACGCGACTTGGTCATAGACCTAGGCGACGATAACGAGAAAGAAAACAAGAAGAGGACAAGTCCAAGTCCTGATAAGGTCGAGTGTGGTTCTTCCGTGAGAGGATCACCGCCTTTAACGCCGAATTCGGGCGTTTCGCCATCTCTTAGTGTTTCGCCGAAGAGGAAACACGACCAGATCGATGGCACTTCGAGGAGTAGCAGTCCACGGCATCCAAGAACTCCGAAATCCGTAGAAATTGATAGATTACAACCGAGTCCTGAAGGCGCTCCGTATCCACTGCATCCTTTATTACGCACAGGACCTCTATCCCTATTATCTCCTGAGTTGCAGATGAGACTCACCGCTGGCGAGTTTCCTACAATTCCAGTCACGCCTCAAGTCTTAGTCAAACAAGGCGTCTCGAAATGCAAAGAATGCAACATCGTTTTCTGCAAACACGAGAATTATGTTATTCACAAGAAGCATTACTGCTCGGCGAGGACTCAGGACGATGATGGCTCGAAGACTAGCAGTCCTCCGGTGAGTCCTGGAAGCGCTGGTACTAGTAGTCCCGCAGGGCAGTACCAACAGTTGATCTGCATGGCTTGTGGTATTAAGTTTACCTCCTTGGATAACCTGAATGCTCATCAAGCGTTTTATTGCTTGAAGAGGAGCGAAGTGGATAATACTAGGAGATGTGGAAGGTGTCGAGGCATTGCAGAACCTGGTCATCAGTGTGCCACGGCTTCCACCATGGGCTACAAGTGTCCCTGCTGTGATGTCATCAGTCCAACACCATCGGCAGCGCAAAGACACATGGAGTCTCATTCTGGTGTCAAGGCTTACAGGTGCACCATCTGTCGGTATAAGGGGAATACTTTGAGAGGGATGAGGACCCATATCAGGATGCATTTTGATAAACGGTCGCCAGATTTACAGGTAAGAATATATAGATAATATAGGATTCTCTTCTATTTATGTACTAAAACTTCTTCTAAAACTATGTACGTTTGTTTGCAAACGCTTACTGATGATCCACACTTTCTGTTTTTTGCAGGAGGAAAATTATATTACATACATCATGGATGATGACGTGAATGAAGCCCTTCCACCGACACCTATACCGGGCGTGATTGACGACCGTTCTGTGTCACCGGCTGACAGTTCTAAAGAGGGTGTTCACCATTGCACCATGTGCTCTTACACGTCATCCTACAAGGCGAACGTAGTTCGTCATGTAAAGCTAGTCCACGAGAGCGCTTCCGAACCAATCTCCAACGGATCAAAGAAAGAGGAAGACGAAGAAGAGATCATCATTAAGAAAGAAGCGATGGAACCGGAGGTGATCATAGCGGCGGTTGATGAACCGATCAAGAATGAGTTCATTGAAGTTGTGAATGATGTCAAGTCGAAGTTGTCACCTCAAGATGCCGATATCTTACAGGAGGCGGCCAAACCGGGACCGAAGTATTGCAAATCGTGCGATATTTCGTTCAATTACTACAATAGTTTCATCGCCCATAAGAAGTTTTATTGCTCGAGTCATGCTGGCGAGATTGCCGCTGCGAATACCAACAATAATAATTCAACAACGCGGGCTGCCGAAGCGTCGGTTTTATGAAAGAGGAGGAGATGCAATCGCGGCAGATGTAAATAAGGACTCAATAAATTGGTGATTGTAAAAGGAGAATAAATATTACTGGCCAGTCGCTAAACGTATACGGATATAGATTACCTAAATAAAGTACAGGAGTTGTTTGGTTATGAATTATTGATGATTAATGATTACTAGAGGTATTCTGTAATTTTGATGTATGTATTTGTAGATAAAATATAGTGTGTGAGACAGAGAGAGAGAGAGAGAAGGTGGATAATAAAAACGTCATTTGCAATATCTCTTATGTATGTATATGTTGGTTATATGTCAGTTAATATGTTATATTGTTTTTATGTAAATGAAAGATTTATTATTATTATTATTATTATTATTATGTACTTTGTCCCCTTTTGTTTTGTGTAGATACCCGCGAAGGGGGCTGTATAATTTTTTTTGTTTAGTTGTACTCCAACATGCCAAAGCATAACTGCTGAATTCTTATTGCATAACATGATGGAACATGTGTTCATTTCAAATATATAGGTGTGCGGGAGGGAGGAAACGGTTGATTTTGTTTAGTGTTGAACCTCCTTCGAGTTTATTCCTTCGTTCTTTTATTGCAACTTTCAATAGTTAATGTACAAGTGAAGTAATGTTACATAGTTCCGGTGTCCTGGCACCCTCTTAAAGTATACATACAGTGATTAACCATTCATGGAGACAATAAATTATTTATTTGTATGTTCTGTGTTGTTATTTGTCTTCTTTGTGAGAATAAGTTCATGTTAGCAGGTAAGAATGAAGTGAGAACATAAGAACTACAAAGACGGTAAGATTTTATACTTGCAAGTTTATAATACAATATGTACCGGGTCATCATAAATGAGAGTCATCGGGTGCAAAACTTTGTTCCGGTAGTTTCGCACTAAACTTTAGTCCCAGTTATGGCGCCAAATGCTTGGAGCATTATTATTGGTCAAACTAGGTCTAACTTCACACTGTTTACCAAAAGTTGGACCTAGTTGGACCAATAAAAACGCTCCAAGCATTTTAAATTCACTGGCGCTATAACTGGGACTAAAGTTTTGAGCGTAACTACAGGAACAAAGTATTGCACCCGGTGACTCTCATTTATGATGACCCGGTATAGATGTTTCAAACCAAGGAGAGCATAGTTGTGTATGCAACCAAATATACACGGGTCAATTATAAACCATACACTGGGTATAATTGGTTGCATATGTCACTGTGCTCTACTTACTTTAAAACTACTCTACTGTTTTCAAGCTTTATAACATATCACTGTTGCACAGTTTCAAAGCAACTTTGGAAAAATAGTCGTTTAACGCTAAATGGTGTTTTTTTGTCACTGAGATTTTATTGTAAAATTTGTAATGGACTAAAATGTCTTAAGAAGTGAGTAACATCATGGCTTTTTGGGAAATTGACGAGTCAAATTGTTATCAAGAGAGTTAGAAGTTACCATAACCAAAAAAGCACCAGAACATTAACCACTGCACGCCCCGTGAATGTCTGAAACTAAGGGCATATCTCGCACAGTGTTCGGCTTTAGTTCTCCTAGTTTTATCGGTAGAGGGCGGTGGTGCGACCGGCGCAGCTAAATATTAGCCGCTATCGTTGATATCGCAACCCGTTCGTGCATTTTTGCCGCGATACTGGCCATCATTTGCATAAGGCCATAATAAATAAACGAAGTTATCTAGGCGGCACCGGAATATATGCACGGCCTGTTCAGATTACCTAGATTCGATAAGTACGCCTCTCGCATACGTGCATTTCCGACACTACTTTCCACCATTTTTAGCTCTGGTCGAGGGTGCTTTTCTCGCTTCAAACAAACGCGACCTTACTCAACCTATATGCAGTGCAATGCGTGTCTCGCTATATTCCACGCTTCGCGGTGCAATTAGTGGTGACCAAGAAATACGGCGACATGTTTGCCCTTTTTTCTTGTGGCCTGCATAAATTAAATGGTTGCTCTTAATTAAAATGATTTATGTGGAAGTAGCAGTGGAAGGTTTGCTTTGTTTGGTCGTAAAATTATTTTATGCGTTTTGTGAATTCGTATTTATATGCTACCAAAATGGCGGATGCGCTGGTAACTAACCGATTACAGCGTCCTCAATGACTGATGTGAGTACTAATGAGTAATGACCATCGCGCATTTCGACTTTGTCCACTCATGTAGTAGGTGCACTAATCCATACAGATACTGGATGTATTGATATTTCTTCCTAACCAAGTGGAAATTCCAGAAACAATTTTAGTAACAAGTAACATAGGAATGTAAAATCATAATAGAACTTTTTCTACTTTGCATTCACAATGCACACATTGTAACACTGTTTTCGGTGTTACAATTAGCAAATTGTAACACCGTTTTTAGTAACTTTTTTCTAAGATTGGTGACATTGATATCAAATGCATGTCAAACGAAAATACACATAACCACAAAAGTAAGCACAAACTAATTTTTTAGAATCGCACAAACTGCGAAGTATGTATATTTTTATACATATTTAAACATGCGTGTTGCATCCTAGGTTTCGTACTACTAGTATATGATGGTATATAATAATTATCAATAATTACTTTTTCACAGATATTTGAATTTAAGTGGCAGATGACAGTGTTGCCAACGGTTGCACCCATAAATACTCTAGATTGGAATTTTACCTAATATACTTCTAAATTTGTATAAAATTAATGACGCAAAGTAGAAAAAATAGTATATTACACTCGTTTTATAAGACATATTGGCGCATTCGTTCATTTGGGGCACTCGTCGCTGGCGCTCCTCGTGCCCCAAACAACTCATGCGCCAATTTGACGTCTTATAAAACTTGTATAATAATATACTATTATCTGTCACTTACTACCATTTGGTATCAGTTGAGAATTTGTTCCAACAAACCATATAATTTTGTTACCTGGCAACAATTTTGCAGATCAGTGGGATGAACGGGATAAGGGTTTTTAGAAGCAGTTTGACAGAAACCACAGCCTTCGTCGCTGTATTGCAAATTGTCCGATTTTGACAAACGTCAATGCCACTAACATGACATCACATTAAATATCAGGTTGACAAATGTAATTCTGTCATAGAAACTGACGTTAGGTAGCGTCCAGAGATGGCGCTGGCTTTACTAAATCCGCCTGAACAAGCAAATGTAGATGGCGCTATTTAACCGGAATTGTTTAATTCAAATTTTTACCACCAGAGCGGACCCTCTTTCGTTCGTTGAGGCGAATTGAATAAATGCAAGTGTTCAGACGCTTCTTTGTACCAACGATGTAGGCGGAAAGTTGGGTGAGGGCCACCACAGATATTTTAATTTATTAATGAAATAGTTTTGCTAATTTTTCGAACAGATAAAAACAATTTTTAGCAAAAAATATACTTTTTTATTATTGCTTATTTACAAAAACTATTACTAATAGTTAGGAACTAATGATACATAATACTTAATCATACATAATACGCTAATCATCAAAAATACTCAGTCGGATGACGAATCATAGGACCCACACCCGCCTAGATCATCGCTATGCTTCATCCTGGCCTTAAACCTGGCGTACATCTCACCGTAACGGCTAACGTCAGTCGGGTCTATATCTTCCTCAAAGCCAATAGCCTCGCTATCGATGCTATAAACAAAACCTTCCTCTCCGTCATCGCTGGACAAATCACGACTTCCATTCACGTCTAGTCTGCCCATCGCATCCAACATGTCTTGTTCCGTGATATCATCATCTTCTTCATCAGGGTAGTCATTCCTCCAATTGTTCTCTGCGTTTGAATCTTCTGAATCTGAACCTACATCTTCTTCTTTTTCGTTATCAAACACTAATTCCACGGGGTTTTCCCATGGAAAAACACTATATAAAACAAATAAAATAAAGTTAGCAATAATAAAACACTAGGGCAAAGCATATGTTATGAATACAATATATTAATATTCGAGGTTAGAAACTTACTCAACATCCTCAATATTTAACTCCGACACTTTTTCCTTAGGCATGTAATACAAATCGTAAACATATTTAGATCCATCCTTCTGTGATTCTTCACTTTCTTTCTCTTCAGACTCAACATCGACAACGGTAACTTTATCACTTGCCTCAAAACGCCGTAGATTAACAACTTTGTATCTGCCGTCTTTCATGGCCAGCTGATGTTGCACACGTAATTTTTCACGCACATCTACGCTATGCTTCTTAAATTGCTCCTCTAATTCTTCTTTTGTTTGAATCTTCACATGTTTTAGCACGTCTTCTTCCTAAGGTGATTGAGAAAAGTGAGGTTATGTAGGCGGTATAAACAATGGGGTTACTTACCGGGTCTTCAGAAGTACCGGCGCGGGTGACAACTGTTGATATGTCTCCGATGGCTTCATCGTTTGATGTTTTACGCCTTTTGCAGTTTAATAACAGAGAGTCTACGGGTTCTTCGTCCAAACGACGTTTTAAACGAATTACAGCCGCCATTGCTTTTAAAACTTTCCTGACGGTTACCCAGAATTCTTAGCGTTTAGAGAAATTGAGATTTTATTTTATGAAAATAATAGATGATTAAATATTTCTGCTGTAGATGTAACATAAAAGAAACTATTAAATAAATTTGTTAAAATAGGAACGGGAAAAACTGTTCAGGGGACATAATTTTCATTTAACTTGCTCAAAGACGCTAGATGGCGCGGATCAGCCTGTCACTTTTTCTATGCTGTTGTCAATGTTTATAACCTCCAAAAAATGGACAAGAAATAGAAATTCAGCAGAATTTAGTACAGGATCGCCAGATTAACTAATTATTTACAATGAAAGGGAAACTGCCATCATTCTACAACCAGTTTAAGTTAATATGCGGCGGTAAGCCAGGAATTATTAACCGTGTCATACGCTGGTCAGCCACGTCCAGTAAGGAAGATGGAATGAAGTCTATATTAGCAAAGAGCTTTCCAAACGCTAGTGCTATCAAAATTGAAGATGTGTCTGGAGGTTGCGGAGCCATGTACACCGTTTTCGTAGAGTCGACCGACTTCAAAGGCCTGCCGATCGTTAAACAACACCAAGCTGTCACGACCGCTTTAAAAGAGCAGATAAAGACTTTTCATGGGATACGTATCGAGACTAAAGTCCCGAAAAGTTAATGAAATTGAAAATTGTATATTTTTTATGATATTTTTATATATTTTTGTATATAGTGCTCCGAAAAAAATAAATATTTATACTTTAGAAAACACTTTTATTTATAATTAATTTTATTTATTTACTTACTGTTGAAATAAACAAAAGAAATAGTAATGTAGTTTTAAACTTAGAAGATAACTGTGACATATGCAACCAATTATACTCAGTGTATGGTTTATAATTGACCCGCGTATATTTGGTTGCATACACAACTGTGCTCTCCTTGGTTTGGAACATCTATACTTATAAAAACAACGATTAATGTGATCTGAAATTATTTTTATATAGTTTTGTACACAGTGCTCCAAAAAATAAATACTTATACCTTAGAAAACACTTTTATTTATAATTTATTTTATTTATTTATTTACTGTCAAAATAAAAAAAAAACAGTATTTTAAAAATCATTTATTAATATGTATTATTACACTTTAATCATATAAATATAATTCTACGAATAAAAATACATGCAAAGAGATAAATAAAGATAAGTATGTAGTACCTAACCTAAAGACCCATTATAACGGCGGGCAGAGTTATAGGAAGGGTGTGAGGGGCCGAAGCTTGTCTCACGCTCATCTCCCACGTATCCAAGAGCTGAGACACCGAGAAATGCTTTGGGAGTTTTTCGATTCTTGCGAGAAGTGCCGTCTGCACAGCCGATAGAAATTCAGTCGCGTTATACTCGTGGGCAGCCATGTGACACTTTGGGGACGTCACAGGGTAGTCCTCGGGCACTGTAAGAGAAATCGGGGGTACACACGGTAAGTGCTTGTCGTCCAACCAGCAAATTAACTGGATTGTCTTTGAACCAGATTGTTGGTTGGGATCGAGGGATACTTTGAATCGTTGGTCAAGCCTGGCTATTTCACCTTGCAGGACATCAGGGATCTCGCTTGTTGGCTCTTCTACATGTCTTCGTTTTAAAGGGGGCACCAATCTAGGTTACAAGAAAATGCAGGAAATAGAAATAGTGATGTAGTTTTAAACTTAGAAGATCACTGTGACATATGCAACCAATTATATCCAATGTATGGTTTATAAATGACCCGCGTATATTTGGTTGCATATACAACTGTGATCTTCTTAGTTTGAAACGTCTATACTTATAAAAACAATGATTAAATATATCATTAAAACTACCCAAAGACATTCTCTAGCAAAACAATTAATATGGCCTGAAAATGTTATAGTTTGACGTAATTTATTGCGTACTTAATTTCTGGTCCGAATAATGCTTCTAATGTTGGTCCAAAGGTGCGGTGTAGCGTATGGTTAATGACTGGGGAGTGTATGTTGTTGCTGATGGCCTCGATGATGGGGTTGAATGCGTGTTGCTCTTTGAAGGCGACCGGGGGAACGCTGCCGTCGCCCCGTTTGAAGTCTAGCTTCTCGAGGACGACTTCGCACTTGAGGAGTGTCTCGAGTGGAAGCCTTTGGGACGGGTTCAGCAGTATATCGAGCAGCTTCTTCATTTTGGTCATCTTGTCGTTGTCTAAGGAATGAAATTGAAAACACAAAAATGAGAGATGACGTCATCCCTCCGAAATAGGTGACCTCAAAGGTGACCTCTTTATATACACACATAATTTTTTGGCATTATTTTTATAATAATTTAAGTAATTTATAATATATTATTACAATTTAGACAAAAAAGTGAACAATGATGTTTGATTTCTGAAAAACAAAGTAAAAAACTGTCAACTTACTTTCTCCGTCGTTTCCGATACGCTGTATCATCTTCCTTAGCGGGTCGATATATTTGCTGAGTTGCCGAACCTTCTCCCTATATGCCTGCTCCTCCTGCATGGCCATGGGGCTAGGGTTGGGCTGCCCAGGCGTGTTCAACGAGCTGCTAGGACTTGGGGCCATGCCGACCGACCTCTGCCCGCCCATCAAATTCATCTGCGAACCGGGCGAGGGGGCCAACGCCGGAGACGCCACCATCTGATTAGCAGTCTGGGGGCCCGCCATCCCAACAGGTGATTGCACCGAGGGCGACGGACTCTGCCTTAAAAATTGCGTCGGAGTTGGATTCCTCGGGAAATTTGGGGCATTCATCATACTCGGGTCCTGCTTCCTTTGTTGCTGCTGTTGTTGCATGAGTTGCCCGAGCATTTGGGTCTGCATCTGGTTGGGCATCTGCCCCATGTTTGGATTCATTTGGTTTTGCATTTGTGCGGTTAGCTGATTCGGTATTTGGCCTTGTAATTGGCCGGCGAGGGCATTCTGCATTTGGTTGGGCATTTGACCCATGGGATTGTTGGGCATCTGGTTGACCATGGGGCCCCCGTTCGGGGTCATGCCCATCGGGGGACGAGGCTGCATGTTCGGTTGCATGGCGGCCTGCATGTTGACCATTGTATTTCCGGGGGCCCTCTGGTTGAGAGACTGGAGGAGGTTGGTCGCAGGGGAGGGCATTTGCTGCGGTCCGCCCATCTGGCCCTGCTGGGCCATGCCCATCATCTGATTATTACGGGATCCCTGACTCGCTAAATTTTGAAGAGCATTAATAGGATCAGGCATCCCTGGACCCACTTGCCCCCCTCCGGGACCGTTCATACCAGCACCTTTCTTCGTATCTATATGTGTTTAGTTATTTGAATATAAGCATACTGTTTGACTAGCAAATGTTTTTTGTTTTTGTTTTGTCGATCTACTACACACTCTCGTATCTACAGCCCCTACAGAGTACAACTGGGATACCGATTAAACTACCGTGCTCCGAGAATTCAAGCTCATTTTAATTAAAACTAGTTTTGTTTGTTGTATAAATAAGATTTGACAGATCAATTTTTGTCTCGCAATGGCAAAGATTGTGTTTGGTTAATTGGACTTTTAAATTGAATATTAGTAGAATCAAAATTTGTTTTCACAACAAATGTAGACATGATTGTTGAAAAGGGTTTTAAAACAAAAATAAGCAACAAAAATGTCGTTTATTTTATATAGTAGTATCTGTAATATGAAGAGAATTTAATTAGTTTGTATATTTCTAAAAAAATGTAAATGTCATACCATAAATTGTTTGTTAAATGTGGCATTTACCATTTATTTATCTGAACTGAAATTTTTCATTTTATGACTTTTGCATGGCAGTTCTATCATTGATAGATAGTCAAATGATTAAATGCTATGTATTATAAACTGGTAAATACCAGTTGCTATAATTTTGTGGTCGCTAGTTTCAATTAATTAGACAATTGGCGTAGAAGTAAGTTTCATAGTTCAGTTTGACGTTAGAATTACTATTAATCAACTATTAATCACTATAGACGTACAATTCTGCGCTATTCAATTTCTATATCAGCATATATTTTATGAATGCGTTCCAATATCCCAAACAATCTACACTACTGAATGAAAAGTGGTCTACTGCGCAGATTAACAAAATATAATGTCACAGTATTCAACTAAATTTCAATCATCTCTACTACTTTTTAGGTATTTCTGTTTGACAGAGTCAACCAGAAATTCATTATACACACACATTACATTCAATAAATTCCTAAACCTGAATTCTCGTAGAATAATACAAAATACATCAAAGTGAACTCACTCATCTCTCGGACATGCAGAATAAGTCTGGCGACAAAACCCAAGTACTCCTCCTTGGATTTGGCTTTTTGGAAGACATGATTCTCCATTTCGATGCTGTTACGACTGGGAGACATTCCGGATTGTCTTATCGCTTCGTCTCTGCAAAATATGCATTTAAATGTGTCCTTATGTACGTAAACAATTTGACGCTTACATTTTGGAGACCACGCTTTGCCGGAATGATGGCGTACGCCAAGAAGTTTCATCCGTCATCGTGCTAAGAAAAACAGCTGGATTATTGGAATGCAACGGTAACTCTGGATATATGACTTGCTGAAATCAAAGTTATGGTTGTGGTTAACACAAACTTGAACTAATAATCTTATGATGTTGACTTACTTCTTGAAGTGAAGAGGTTGTATTTCACAGACTCTTAACCTTACATTCTGTAGTGGTTGTGTGATTATTCATCTTGTGTTATTATAAATAATACCTACATTATATTATAATCAACAGAACAGAAGCAAAATGCGACAACAAAGTTGACAGATGACACTAACTTCAGACTTGACCATAGTGTAACTATTTTTACAGTGGACCGTGCAGTGGACCAAGAACTCCCCACTTTTCGGACAATTCGTAGCGAGATGTGAAGTGATGCCAACTTAGTCTGCAAAAAAAAAAATAAATGTTTTCATTATTTTCTGTTTTTTTTTTATTAAAATATAATTCCTATTTAGAAAATTTAACCATACTCTTGTCTGTCAACTATTCCAAATACTCCACATTGAATAACTTTGTTCAAACAGCAATGCATGGTAGTTTACAAAAGTTGTCGTTGCTGCCATGGCCATCTATTGCTCCTACTCGAAGCGACATAGATGACACCATTACAGTATTCTAGCATAACTAATAATTTTTATTCTTTAAATTTTTCTTTCTGTACTACTATGGACAATACGTCTTACAAAACGAGTACCACATTTATCGTTAATAAATTTAGAAAATATGGCAGCTATATTGGTTGGTGGATTCCATTGTTACCAAAGTCAGTAGTAAACACTGAGAACTGAGTCTACTGTGAAACCAAAGTAGCAATATTAAAAATTCTTATTGCGAAAATTTCTAATTGTAAAGAACCGACCTTCGATTAGTATATATTAATAATGTTCTGGTGATATTTCTAATGCTTGATAACACTTTCTGGTGATTTTTCCAACTATTGGCAAAATTGCAAATTTCGGAGCGAGGTAGATAGAGACGGACTGAGTTTTTTAGAAAGAGATAGTCGCGTTCTTGGCCCACCATGTAAAAATTACTTACACTATGCCAAGAACGCAACGATCTCTTTCTAAAAACCTCAATCCGTCTCTATCTACCTTGTTTAAGAAAGCCCAATTTTGCCA
This sequence comes from Aphodius granarius, assembly GCA_963971325.1. Lineage (NCBI taxonomy): Eukaryota > Metazoa > Arthropoda > Insecta > Coleoptera > Scarabaeidae > Aphodius > Aphodius granarius. The sequence goes on from OZ020225.1 coordinate 4,259,534, forward strand.
ATTGTTGGAAAAACACTAGAAAGTTTTGTCAAGTATTGGAAATATCACCAGAACATTATTAATATATATCAATCAAAGGTCGGTGCTTTACAATTAGAACAATATTTACCATTTGAAATTTTCGCAATAAGAATTTCGAATTTTTCTACTTTGGTTCCACAGTAGACAGTTCTCAAGTTAACATTACTAAACTCTAATTAAATTTAACTTGTAAAAAAAACTATTAAATAAATATTGTTACATACACAACTTCAACTTATTTCTGAACATTTCGAACTTGCTACGACCCAACGATTTTGTAAAAATATCAGCTACATTTTCTTCGGTTTTGATGTAGGTATTTAACAAGCATCAGGCCTTTGCTGACAATATATCTTTTATGTAATGCAGTTTAATATTGATATGTCTAGATCTTTTACTATTCATGTAATTCTTCAAGATAGAAATTATACTCTAATTGTCCACATACATTACTGGAGTGTCATAATCATTTTCCTTTAATTCCGTCATTACACTTTGCAGATACATTAAGGCACATGTTGCGTGGCACATGCAGTATATTCTGCTTCTGCAGTCGAGAGTGCCAAGACGTTCTGCTTTCTGGTCGACCATAGAATTAAATTTTCACCATGATAGACGCAATTAAATTCTGGATATTGCTTTTTCTGTAAATCACTCTCACTGCTTTCGTCTGTTGCAAATATCTTAGAATTCTGTTTCCCTCGTTCCAAACTTGCATAGTTGGTTTGTTTACAAACTGACTCAAATAGCATGTGGCAAATGTAATATCTGGCCTGCCCACTGTTGATAGATATAGCAGTGACCCAATTAATTCCCTGAATGGTGCTTTGGTACATTCATTCTCAACGTTAACACAAAACTTTTCTTCCATTGGAGTATTCCAATGGAGTCCAATGGAGTATTCCTTCCTTTGGAGTCAATCATGTTAAACTTTTGTAAAATTTTGGTAATAAAATCTTCTTGATCTAAAGAAAGTTCACTACTTTTACCTTTCTTGATGTTCATCCCAAGGAAGTTTTTCGGTTCTCCAAAATCTTTAGCACTGAACTCCTGCTTCAATAAATCCACCAAACGTTGAACCTTTGATTCGTCTCCCGTTATTATTATATCATCGACACAAATAATCATTCTTACTTGCATTCCTGCATACAAGCAAAAATCACTGTTCGATCTTCGCAATCCAATTTTCTCAACAAATTTATGGAATCTTTCGTTCCATTTTCTAGGTGCAGATTTGAGACCGTATAAGCTTTTTATTAACTTGAAAACTTTCCCTGGCTGATTGTAAACTCCTTGTGGTGTTTTTATATACACCTCATTGTCTAAATATCCGTTTAGGAACGCTGTAGGTATATCTAACTGTTTACTTATCCACCCTTGTTGCACGGCATAAGACAGCAGCAGTCGGATTGTCGGTATACGTGTCACTGGGCTTCCCCTTAATGGTCCTCTTGGAATCCTTTGACAACCAATCTTGCCTTCTTGGTTCCGTCTTGTTTCGTTCTGAAGACCCACTTGGTGTCGATAGCCTTTTCATCTTTGGATAATTCAGCAGTTGTCCAAGTACCATGTTGCTGTAGTGCTTCCACCTCTCGATTGATAGCTTCTTGCCACTCGTCACCTTCTAAGATTGCTTCTTCATATGTTTCTGGATCCCCTGAATAGTAACAATAGGCGGTGTATAACTCATAGTCTTTCAATCTTGTCGGCATTTTAACTTCCCTTTTAAATGTGTTGCGTAATACATTCCAGGTACTTCGCTATTGCATTCACTTGGATCTGCTTCGTCTTTTTCTTCAATCTGTTCATTTCTTTCTTCACCTTCGTTTTCTTCTCTTCCATCTTGATCTCTTTGACTTTTCTTGACCCTTTCTTGTCGATCTTGGCATTCTTGCATCTTTAAATGGTAAGCTCTTTGCATGCTCCGCATATTTCCTCGTTATCTGCCAATCCCATTGACTTTAAATCTGCCTTGTTCACGTGTCCCAAGCGTTTATGCCATAAATCTCTAATTTTCGCAGCATTGCAACTGGATATGTTCCATTTTTGCACTCGTAGAGCATTATAACTTGGATTTTTTTGCAAATTATCTGTGTTGTGTGTGCCTATTATGGCATCTGTTTTGTTGCATCTGGTGTTAGAGGATTAAATTCTATTTAGTCATAAAAAAATACAACATTTCTATCCTAAAACAAGTTTATTTATTACTGGGACTACCTGTTGTTTTATTGTATCTGGTTTTTGCAAATTACATTGCTCACCTAAGAGAAGTTTATTTATTATTGCGACTACCTGCCGTTTTGCTGCATTTCGTTTTTGCGAATTGAATTCTTTCTAGTTATAAAATACAACATTCCTGACCGAAGATAATTTTATTATTAAGACTTCCTGCTGTTTTATTGTAATTAGGTTTAGGAAAACATTCCTGACCTAAGACAAATGTATTATTGACAAACTTGTTTTTTTTTATTCAATTTGTAATCAGATAAATGTATTGAATTAAATTCTCTTTAGTTATAAAATTCAACATTCTGGAAAAATATCTACTCGATTTTTGCAAAGTTATTTAAAATCTATGATTGTAGAGTAGTTTTAAGGTAAGTAGAGCACAGTGACATATGCAACCAATTATACCCAGTGTATGGTTTATAATTGACCCGCGTATATTCGGTTGCATACACAACTGTGCTCTCCTTGGTTTGAAACATCTATACCATATGTAATGGTTTGTTTGTTGAAAAAAAGATATTTAATTTACGTCAAGAACAACGATACATATCCATATCTAGATGTTTTTATAAACATTTAACTATTAGACTCATCTTCCTGTTGACATAACAGTATTTTTTCGTGCCTTAATAACAAATTTGTTTCAAAATACATCCTCAAAACAAATAATAATCACTTTATTGTGGTGCTATTTTAACACCACACATTAAAACAGCTGCTGTATTTACAACTTTAGGGAACATCACGCTTATTAGGTCGAAAACATCTTGTTTGGAATTCACCGAAAACTACTTACGGTCCAAATATATAAAATACCTCCACAACACATGGACCTACTTATATATAATACTACACATAAATTTATTTTTGTTATTAATTATCACTCATTATACGTGCATGAATAAACAATTTTATGTTGATATACATGTTTTTTTTTTGTTCAAACTGTGATATATTTGGAATCTGTCAATCTATAGCGTGTTATGCAAGTACAGAACACGATTACGCAGAAATTATCTTTCGGTACACGTCATTAAATAAAATATTATAAATTTATGTTAATTGCACATAGCAGTTAATTGCCTCTCAAAGTCTAGAACTCTTATCTATTTTGCGAAGTAGGTTATTAGATACAAAAATCTTTTTTCTAAGCTAAAAACTGCAATTGTAGCTGTTCTTGAGAATCGTGATCTCATCACGGTCATTAGATAATCAGAATATAAATTATCAGAATATACATATATAAATGATAAAAAATTAGTGATAGATGTACTAAAATTGAAAGAATAGATGTACTCAATTGAAAAGAAACAAATTGTACACATATCTGAAATATCTTCTTGATACTATAAACATAGCAATAATAATAATTTCCACAATGCCACAATGGTTTATGTAAATCATAATAACATTTCTGGTCAGATATCAACAAAGTACTACCGAGAAATGCACAATAAATCTAAACTATCATGTTTTCGATTAAATTTATCAGATTATTGAGTTAAAAGTGCGTGCTTTAACAAATTTGTCCGAATTATGGAACAGTAGTACCATTTATACGTAGCACGAATTTAAGTGAATAAAGTCTTACTTACTATTATTAAATTTGGAACAGTTGCAAGAGTAAAGTATATAATAAAGTATAAAGTAAAACCTTATTGTCACATTTCGACCCTTAGAAGGAAAGTATTGGAATGGACAAAAATCCATATTTTGAAGATGATCATCCTGCAGTGACTTTATGTTTCTGTTGTGCAGAATTTAAGCACTTCCAAAGTACTTAAGCTATTTTTAAAGAGGTTGAGACCTATAATCGAGAGGAAAAATTTTACACCAAACCACCAGTTTGGCTTTAGACAAAAACACTCGCCCATAGAATAACGGACTTAATTGAAAAAGCACTAGAAGAAAAGTTAATTTGCTCAACAGTCTTTCTTGACATATCACAAGCTTTTGATAAGGTTTGGCACGAAGGACTAATCTGCAAATTGAAGAGTATGCTACCCATTCAATCTGTCGAGGTACTAACTTCTTATACATATATCCAACAGACTATTCCGAGTTAAGCAGATGAATGAATACTCAGCTCTAAGAGAAATAAAAGCAGGAGTGCCCCAGGGCAACGTCTTGGGACCAATACTCTATTTACTATACGTATACACCAGTGACTTACCACAACCAGAAAACGTGACAGTCGCCACATTTGCGGATGGCACAACAATAATTGCTGTAGCAACAACCGTTGATGAAACAACGGGAAAACTTCAACAAGCTTGTGACTAAGTGCATCTATGGATCAAACGATAGAAAGACAAACTCAATGAACTAAACAGGCATATAAAGGACATACCTCTAAACAGAATAAACGATGTCATAGTGCTGCACTTCAATACAGCAAAGTATTTGGGAATGAATAGATGCAAAGCTTAGGTGGAAAGAACAACGTAAAAAAGAAGAGAGCTGAACTGAGCCTTAAATATAGAGACCTGTATTGGCTCTTGGGAAGAAATATTCAAGGCATCAAAACGTTTCAAAACAAAGTACTAAGGAATATCGTCAATGCTCCTTGGTACATACGGAATAGGGACCTACACCGTGATCTTGGAGTCCCATCTGAAACAGACGAGATAAAAAGATTCGCTGAAAGGCACGAATCTCCCCTTCATCATCATGTCAACGTAGAGGCCTTGCAGCTACTGGAAAACCAGAACCTAGTGAGAAAATTAAAAAAGACCAAACCTTTCGAACTAGTGTAGTGTTACGTGTAAAAGCAGAGCACAGTGAGTGAAGTGTGGTGCTTGTAGTTTAGGACAAAGTTAATTATAGGACTCGATGGATAACCTATGACAGACAAGTACCCTACTTTTAAGAAATCAGGTTTAAATTGATGGCCAATCTCCTAGATTAGTTTCAATGTTCATGGCATCTAATGCTTCCTCATATTTAAAGAAAACTTCCAAAGTACCTCAGAACTTTTTCGAACGAATTTACGCATCTGGATTGCAATCTGGACCACTGTAAAATTTGCTAATAAGTAACTGATTGATGTTATGATCGACAACGCGTGTCTGCTTTGTGAAATAATATACATAACAACAACAGTAACTTCCGAATACGACATTTATTTCTGCAAATTGCTACAACATTTATGTAAAGATAACAAAGTAGTTCAGAGAATTACGATTTAAGTTATGATCAGTGTTATCTCTTTTAAAGTGTTATTTGTTTTGCAACCGATGGTTATGGATTATATTGATTACTGAAAAGCAATAATCAGAAAGTAGCCAATCGGAGCGGTTCGTCTGCTATGTTTCAAAATTTAATATTCAAATATAAAAAAGGGGTTTTGCGAATTTTCAGTGACGTTAGTCCATGTTCGTTTCACTATGTTATAAAAGGAACGGAAGTGTCGTTTAACTTTCATTAGGTTAAATGTTCCAACTGCACAAACATGTTACAGATTCTACTGATTTATTTATTGCTCGCTGCACTCGTTTGTTTAATTTTGGGGACTGCGTACATCTGCGGAAGGATCGATAATGCTTTCAAACGATATAAATTTCCAGGATTACCGATATTTCGTCATCTCTTTATCGTCAATAAACCTGAAAGTAAGTCTCGCAATATTGATTCTCTTTTTATACATTTCTAATCAAACATTTTCTTGTAGAACTTCTGAAAAACTGCTTGGAACTACAGAAGCGTTATGGGAAGATATTGAAAGTCGATCTAATTGGGACATTTGGTGGTATTTTAACGTCGGACTTGAAATTTATTGAATATTTATTGGGAACCACAAATGTTTTGAACAAATCTTTGGTTTACACATTCTTGGATAAATGGTTGGGAACTGGATTAATCACATGCACAAGTAAGTCGAAAATAAATTCTATTTTTAAATTAAACATTTCAATTAAGTAACTATTTCTTCCTTTGAAATATTAAGTTATTACCTCACATAATAAAGTTAAATAAAAAAATTAGTATTAAATAATAAAATTAGCTATTATGAGTAATATAACATAATTTGTAGATAATGATTGTAGACAATGTTGCTATTTAGTAATATAATGTTGTTGTGGGTTTTGCATGCTTTTCTTCTCGCATTAATAACTATACTAAAGCTCTGAAATTTCCCAGGACAAAAATGGAAGAAATCCAGGAAAGCCTTGACTCCGGCCTTCCACTTCCAAATTTTGGACCAATACGTGGAAACATTTGAACCAGCAGGACAAGCATTGCTAAGAAATCTAAAGGAAGAATCTGGAAAGAATCCATTTGACATTTACCAGTACATCGTCCTATGCACCTTAGACGTTATATGTGGTAAGACTTCTTACACACCAACATCTATATTTTCTAAACCAAAACTCTTTCTCTTAAAGAAGCAGCAATGGGGATAAAGGTGAACGCTCAAAGCGAGAAAACTAGTGAATACGTCCAAGCAGTTCACGAAATTAGCAGAATCACCACTGAAAGAGGTTATTCTTTGTGGAAGATATCACCACTGTTGTACTTCTTCTCAATTGACTACTGGAAGGAAAAACAATGCGTGAAAACAATTCATGATTATACAGATTCGGTGATCAGAAGAAGAAGGGAAGAACTGTTGAAGAACGGAAGTCAACCAAACCATAAGAAACGTATGGCTTTTCTCGATTTAATGCTAAACTCAACTATTGATGGACGTCCATTGACCAATCAAGAAATTAGAGACGAAGTAAACACCTTCTTATTTGCTGTAAGTAAATTTGAAAACGATAGAGAGATTACAAAAGCTACAGAAGCTCAAAATGTTTACGTATACGTTTTTTTTGGCACGTAGTAAACAAATAAAAAAATATAGTAAACAAATAAAAAAGAAGTCACGCTTTGATGAAAGAAGACGGCATAAAAAAGAATTTTTTTACTGACGCAAAAACTGAAGCCAAAAAACAAGTTCTAAATTTAGACCTCTGAAATCTAATGTTTTGTTTCTCTTTTTACAGGGTCATGACACGACCGCAACAGCTATTTCTTTTACGTTGTTCTGCTTATCGAAGGAACAAGATATCCAAGTAAGTTCCTAATATTACGAATGTTATGCAACTACGAAATATTTAAATTTCAGCAAAAAGTTGTAAATGAGTTGAACGAAGTGTTTGGCGAGGATAAAACTAGAGGTGGCACCATACGAGAATTAAATAATTTGAAATACATGGAGATGGTCATCAAAGAAACATTACGGATGTATCCTCCAGTACCATTGTACCTAAGAGGTGCCGACTATGATGTCAATTACTGTAAGTTTTATATCAGTTTGGCTCAAGATCGAGAACCAAGATCGAATAAAAATATAATGTATTTTTAGATGACGGAACTATTCCCATATTTACTCAAATTGCTATATTTTGCTACGGAGTCCACCACGACCCTGAAAACTATGAAAATCCGCATATTTTTTACCCAAATCGTTTCTCACCTGAAAATTCCGTTGGCAGGAATCCTTTCAGTTTTATCCCATTCAGTGCCGGTGCCAGAAACTGCATAGGTAAAATAAAGGTGTTCTATTTATCTCTTTTTTGTTAATGAATAAGTTTTAGGTCAAAAATTTGCTATGTACGAGCTGAAATCAACGTTGTCACTAATTTTGAGAAATTACGTTATTTTGCCAGCACCAGAATACGAATTGAAGTTGATCCCGTTGCCAGTTCTCAAAGCGACAAATGGGATTTATGTGAAATTAGAAGAAAGACTGTAAAAATTAGGCCCCAAGTATTATTGATCTATATATATTTTAAAATTATTTATTTATTTATATTCTATTTAATTATTGTTGTTATTATTGGTACATTATATTATTTTATACAAGCCGGTGTTTTAAGCTCTGACGAGTGAAAATTAAACTGGTGTGCCCCACACCAAACTTACCGAGTACTTTGTTTCCTTCCCTTTCGTGAAGCCAGTGTCACTCTGGATCGAAAACTGATGCCACTGGCCCACTGCTGTTTGTCAAAATTTTTCCAGTTCTCAAGAACATCAACTAAGACTGGTGCTAATTTATTTTATTTTCGATTGTCATATTGTCACCACAAACAATACAATTCGTAGTAATCCTAAGTCACAACAATCATTGCAATTGATTTAGGGGACCCAAAACGCTAAAATTCCGATTTTGCGTGTCGATTGCAGTACATACCTAGTAGAGTACCGGGATATAGTCCGACTTATTAAATTCCCTATTTTGTTACGGGTTTTTTATATCAATAAGCATTGTTTTCTTACTTTTTTTGCAAGCGGTTATATCGCGACAATTTTTCAATAACTTTTTTATAAAAACAATTTTTTTACTATGTATCCAAGAGCCTCCCGCAAATTGAGAACCACTATGTACTATTGATAACCTTTGAATTTGCCATATAAGAAAAACCCAAAATAGATATCTCATTACAGTCATTACGTTTTGATATTACTATCTTTAAATTATCTTCTGTCACAAACTCAGCGGGCATTATACTTTTTTTATTCCTAATACATATATAGATTGTTTTAAAAGTCAACGTCATTCTTTCAATGGAAATAAAGCTCGTCATGACTCACGACTGACCAGAAAACAAAATATGCCTTAGTAAACAGACAGTAACAAATATTTTTCGAGAAAGGGTTATAAGAAAAACAAAACAAAAAAAATTGTTGCCCTTTTCCTTAATGGAAAACAATGTTCGTTTTATAAACCTAATATTTTTGTGAGTGTTAAACACGAATGTCTTTATTTATTAGTTTAAATTTTGCAATTTTAACTATTAATTACAAAATTAGTGCGGATAGACAAAACGGGTTTTGGCTTTTTATTGAGTTATCGCAATGACGGCTTAAGTATATGTATTATTCTGATACAAATGACGTTTATTAGGAGATATATGTATGCAAAATGTTGCAAAGTACATAAATTTGCGATTTTCTCAAAGGTAAGTTTAACAGCGTTCTTCATATCGTCATTATCACCGTATATATACATTACGAATACTTCTCATTCTCATCTATATTATTTATTACATATTTAAATACCATACAATGAACCGGTTGTTTAAACATTCTGCAATTCTTCAATTTTGTGAAACCATACACAGACTGCTTTGACATAGTTAAAGGCATTGGAGGTTGAGCTGATATTAGTAACATGTAGCATGTAATATTTGCCATGTAACATGTTGTCAGATTGTCACCAAAAAACAGTACAGTTCGTCCTCTGGTAATTCTAAGTATGTATATACGTGAATACCTAATGTTCGCCCGAGCCGTTGAACTGTTTGGGCGCTATTGTGTTCTTAATAAAGACTAAATAATACTTCACAGCTGAAAAATGGAAGAAAACGAGAAAAATAATCACTCCATCCTTCCATTTCCAAATCCTGGAGCATTATATCGAAACATTCTACACAGCAAGTTTGGTATTAGTGGAAAAGCTAAGATCACAAGTTGGCAAAGGACCTTTTGACGTGTATCCATACATAACACTCTGTACCTTGGACATCATCTGTGGTCAGTAAAATTCTACTAGCAACATTAAATAAATTTTCATTTAACCTTTTTAACACATTTTTCTCATTTCATAACGCAGAAAGTACGATGGGTAAACGCGCAAGAAAACAAAGAATCCGAATACGTACAAGGAGTCCGTGAACTATGCAGAATAGTCGTAGCTAGATCTATAAATCCCGTTAAAGTCTTTATAAGTTGACTTGACTTATTCATTTTGTATTGCTTGTCTCAACATGCCGATGTGCAGGTACGTAAACAATTTGACACATCATTTCATATACAAGAAGTGTACTGTTATAACTATGGGCAACAATTAAAAATGGTGAATCTTAGAATCTGTCTTGAACTGGTTTCTAAATAAATAGCTGCTGAATAGAAAGTTAGGTCAACTTTGTTGACCTAACTTTATGTATGACAATTTACATAATATGCTGATTTTCCATTTGTTGTTAGTCTGTTAGGTGAAATCTGAATCTGATACAATACTTCCGTGAAGCCACAGCCACTCTGAAGCCCAATCTAATGTCATAGAATAACATTATTTTTGCTGAAATCCCATTTCTTTCGGTCGATTACGATGCCTTCCTGAGTACTAGACGAAACGTAAAAAAAATCTACCCTTTTTTTTTAGCTTATCGTATGAATCAGTGATAAAAATAACTAAAAAAACACGTAGTATATATTTTATGAACCAGCACGATAAAGGAATTAATTAAAAAAAGAAAACAACTCTTTTTATGTGCGACAACACAAAAAAATCTTAATATTGATAAACGCTATATTAATAAACCTAAAATAAAGCAAGTCATTTGTTTACTAAATAAAACAGTTCATTTTGAAGAGAATTTTCTTCGTAGCTGCCTTACTGTTACGTGCTGAAGATGCCTCTTGCAATGTAATAATTGGGGATTTCAGCTGCTTCCATATTTTGTTCATTGTAATTTGAGATAAATTGTATGTGATGCCGGATATGTGAATGGTGATACTGTCTGACCTTTTCACACGCATGGGTATGATTTGTTATATTTTCAACTTAGAAGACTCGTAAATCTTTCTTTTTTATGGCCCAAATCAGTAGGGCCCTTTCGTTAAGTGCTTTGTGTCTTGATATTTTATGTGTGTGTTATTTGCTTAATTATAAATTATGGTATCGTGGACCGAGATAGTTTATACATGAGAGGTATAAGTTCAAGACACAAAGATGAAGAGAAAAACATTCTGTAGAGAACAGTCAAGATTAACAGCCGACATTCGGCATTCTACTTAAGATGTAGTCTTTTTTCATTTATTTTTATAATGTAACTTAGTGTAGTATTTTGTGTTTTGTAAATGGTAAGCTGATTATTATTTCCTCCTTTGTGTTTTCACTTCTTTGTATTTTTACGAGAATCTAACAGCTCCTCTAGATGGTAATTTTAAGGATGAATTAAGTGTCTCTTTTATCTTTTTTATTCATTCATATTTATTTTTTTTAATTTAATAAATTTGTTATTTTGTTGAGAAGTGTTTTCCTTTGAGTTAAATATCAATATGAGTAGTTTAATTAGTTTTGCCTGCTAAAATGCTGCACTGGTCCCATTGCAAGAACTCACGTGCAGAGCGAGTGTAAGAGCAATAATAGTGGTGGCTTGTGTTTGGGGGGTCGTGGTGTTTGACTTTAAATGTTTTAGAACATTTTTTTGTCATGCACTAATCACTTTCCAAGAACCCACCATCCTACTATTACAGCAACGTTGACTACTTTATCGTCGTCGACGCGGTTTTCTCCCGGAAATCTAGAATTTAACAATATGAATTTGTAAATAATTTGAAAAATATATAACACTTTGAACAAATGACTGACCAGCTCGTAATCACGTGCGCAAATTTTTGTTCGTCCTGAATATAAGTAGCCGGATAAATTTTACCCAGTATAAACGGGTCATTGGCTACAGAATAAATATTACTATAGTAATCATGGACTTTATACCGATGTTTAGTTATCCTGAGTATAAACTGTGGTATAAAGTCTATGGTCAGACCTTAATCGTATATTTTATCTATTGTGATTTGATTCGACCATTTTCTGAAGACGGATTATTTTCAGGAGAAAGTTTTCAACGAGGTTGACGATATATTCCAGGGTAAAGACAGCGATCGTGTAACAATAAAGGAGTTAAATGAAATGAAATACCTCGATATGGTTATAAAGGCGTCCTTGAGGCTATTTCCTCCAGTTCCCATATATGGTAGATCTCCAACAAAAGATATAAAGTATTGTAAGTATTAATCACACTAGCAACAACAAAAAATATCCCATCACTTGTAGACATAACATTGTACACTCACCACATCAAAATTAGTCGCTTATCAGTGAACCTACATATAATTGATGAAGTTTTTCAATCTAGATGGAGGAGTGGAGTTTCCAATGCATTGCCAACTGTTAATTTTTCCATACGGTGTCCATCGTGACCTGAATGTATACAAAAATCCTGAACAATTCGACCTCGATAGATTTCTACCCGAAAATCAAGTGGATACACATCCTTTCAGTTATCTAACCTTCAGTGCGGGGCCTAGAAATTGTATAGGTGAGTTTTTGTCATCAACTCTTAATTTTAACTGATTTTTATTTGCTTTTTTTCAACAGGTAAAAAATTTGCCATGCTGGAAATGATATATGCTATTTCCGACATTGTAAGAAACTTTATAAGAAACCAGTGACTGGTTTTGAGCCAAAATTAATTCCTACGGCTGTACTTAAATCAACAAATGGTATTCAAATTGAACTGGTCGATAAAATTGAACAGAATGAAGACTTAAGTCTAGTTTTTATGTAAATTATTTATTATTTTAATATATAAAATAAATATGTAAAGTGTTTATTTGATGTTATCTTATTCTGTTTTTTTATATATATTTCGAGATTTTACTTCGCTATTACAAATTTGGAAACAATAATTTCAAAAAATCAGTTTATCAGTTAGTCGATGTAAGCATTTTATTCAACTTCTCACCTACTCAGGTTTAAAGCCACGTTGTTTGGGCGCTATCGTGTTCATATCACAGATATACATACACACATTCACACATACCTACATAGATTTTATCCAGAAATCATTGCAATAGATTCAGAGGACCTCACAGCGCGTCCTTTCGCAGAAAGCTCATTTTTCAGTCGATTACAATACCTACTTTCCTCCTCGGGAGCAGTCGGAAAGTAAAAATGGAATATTGCTGTGCCTTGAGTTCCGCATCTGAGAGTGCTGAACCTGAACCCTGCAAACAATTTTTTTTTCTAGAAAAAAAAACAAAGGAATTGTTTATTTTTGTTGCTTTTGTAATAAATAACAGCTTGTAAAAAATGGGCATATAATAATTTTTCTATGGCACCATATACATATATATATTCTTGAAGATAAAAGCCATAAGCAAGAAAGCATCGAAGTATAACCAGGAAACACCACAGTTAGCAAATCAAGAGGACTGGGAAATAATAATGAGGCCATAACAACATGTGCTAGACAGGTGGCGTTCTTTTAGTTACATACATCTGTCAAAACTGCCCCTAGCAACAATTTTATTAGTTACCAGAGAAACATTGCAACCGTGAATTATTTTTTTGTTAAACTTAAATAATCTTTTTCTACTTTGCATTCACAATGCACACATTATAACACTGTTTTCGGTGTTACAATTAGCAAATTGTAACACCGTTTTTAGTAACTTTTTTCTAAGATTGGTGACATTGATATCAAATGCATGTCAAACGAAAATACACATAACCACAAAAGTAAGCACAAACTGATTTTTCAGAATCGCACAAACTGCGAAGTATGTATATTTTTGTACATATTTAAACATGCGTGTTGCATCCTAGGTTTCGTACTACTAGTATATGATGGTATATAATAATTATCAATAATAACTTTTTCACAGATATTTGAATTTAAGTGACAGATGACAGTGTTACCAACGGTTACACCCATAAATACTCTAGATTGGAATTTTACATAATATACTTCTAAATTTTTATAAAATTAATGACGCAAAGTAGAAAAAATAGTATATTACACTCGTTTTATAAGACATATTGGCGCAATCGTTCATTAAACAACTCATGCGCCAATTTGACGTCTTATAAAACTTGTATAACAATATACTATTCTTTAATTTAATCATTATTTTATTATTCACAGTCTTCGTTGCTATGGTTTGAAATGGGCAAACTTTAATAAACTTCATCGGTCATTGACATTATAGTCTAAGATCCCGATCTAGATCGACCTTCCCTCATCCTTTTTCCTAATCAAATCTATATTTCATACAATGTAAGGTATAAATGAACACAATGTGCTAGGGTTTCCGCCCCATATCCTGGCAAGGCTATTTTTAATTACAAATTATTTAAGGTAAATTGGTACTAGTAATTTACCCTCATCGTTTTTCCTAATCAATTGTATACCAAAATGTAGGTTGCTTTGTTGCGAACATTGTGGTGTAGGGTTGCCTTTGCAAAAGCTGGCATATCTTAGGGTTGTCGCGATTTTAAATATGAATAGTTGAGTAAAAGGGTAGGTTCACATGACAAGCGCCTAGTGCGCGTTTACACTATCGCTGTACTATCGCCTACTATTACGACAGACTATGAACCAGAATAGCAGTTACCTTCGTAATTACCAGTTACCAAAGTTTGGCGTTTTTTGTAAATCTTTGGCTCTCGATTGGTACCAATTTTTTCAAGAAAAAGAATGACTGGAACTATTTAAAAAAATACCTTAAATAATATTAAATTAAAAACAGCCTTGCCAGGATATGGGGCAGCAACCCAAGGACATTGTGTTCATTTATACATTATATTGCATAAAAAATAGAGTTGATTAGAAAAAAAGATGAGGGAAGGTCGATGTAGGTCCGGATCTTGTACTATTAGGTTGACAAAATATCTGCTCTATACTGTACTATATCTAGTTTGTTTGTTGAAAAAAGATGTTTAATTTACGCTAGGAACAACGACACGTGTCGATATCTAGATGTTTTTATAAACATTTCACTATTAGAATCATCTTCCTGTTGACATTCCAGTATTTTTTTTCTTGCCTTAATTAGAATTGTGTATTCAAAATACATCATCAAAACTAATAATAATTACTTTATTGTTGTTTATATAAATTGAGGAAACATCCCGCTTAAATGTCGAAAACACCTTGTTTGGAATTTACGTAAATATATATGTACATACAGCCCAAATATGTATGTAAAATACCAAATACCTTCAGAGCACATGTGCTTTTAATTCGACACGTGAATTTATTTTTGTTATTAATTATCAGTCATTATATGTGCATTAATAAGTAATTTTATATTGATATACAGTGAACAGTATAATTCAATTAACTGAATGCCACTGTGATGCACCTGAGCGTGTTCTTTTCTTCAAACTGTGCGATGTTTTTCTTTTAAAATCGTGTAATTTTTCAGCGAATACGATACCGGAAATTTGGAGTCTGTCAATTTGTATCGTATTATACAAGTTTACAACATAACATGAGTGTTAAGGAATTTATCTTTCAGTACACGTCATTAAATAAGGCAGTATAAATTTGCAATGATTTGCTTTAATCGCACAAAGTTGTTAAAGTCAAGAATTCTTATCTATTTTGCAATATAGATTATTAGGTAGAGATTTTTTTGTCTATGGCATATTTTCTTTATTTTTGAGGAGTCAAAGTATTTACTATTTATGTTGCATTACTAGTAAGCTAAAAATTGAAATTGTTGCTTTTCTTGACGTCAACAATTTCTGAGATATCGTGATCTCATCATGGTCAATAGATCATCAGAAATATACAAATTATCCAAAAACAGTATATCTGCTTTATGCCTACACTGTCATCACAAGTGTTAGATGTACTAAAATTGAAAGAACAGATGTACTAAATAG
Source organism: Aphodius granarius (assembly GCA_963971325.1). NCBI lineage: Eukaryota > Metazoa > Arthropoda > Insecta > Coleoptera > Scarabaeidae > Aphodius > Aphodius granarius. The sequence continues at coordinate 4,275,231 of OZ020225.1, forward strand.
AAAAGAAACAAATTGTTAAACACATATCTGAGATATCTTCTTGATATCATAAACATAGTAATAATAATAATTTAAACAAGGCCACAATGGGTTATGTAAATCATAATAACATTTTTGGTCGGATATCAACAAAGTACTTCCGAGAAATGCACAATTAATCTACAACGTCAACAATCACATTTTCGATTAAGTTTATCAGATTAAAGAGTTAAAAGTGCGTGCTTTAACAAATTCGTCAGAATTATGGAAACAGTAGTACCATTTCTGCGTAGTACGATTTTAAAGTGGATAAAGTTTTATTTACTACTATTAAATTTGAAACACTGAATAATAGGAATAATTAGTATACATATTTAGAATTATCAGGGGACGAACTGGATTGTTTTTTGTGACAATCTGACAACAAAAAGTGACTAATGTTGCATGCATTTTCTTAGGTATTCAACCGATTTTGAATAAACTGATTAAACCGGCTCATTCTCCAGTGATTTGAAATATGTGTACTAAAGTATCTTGGCAGATAATATAAAAGATACAATAAGAAATCTAAACGTTACATGTGGTTCATTTCGCAATTTCACGAGCACATTTGGGTCAGAGTCTCTTAATCGCAAAATTAAAAACTTAAGTCTAGTCATAAAGTGAGATAACCAGCCATATCAAAAAGCATCAAACACTCAAGTACTCAGAAGAAAACCATGAATTTAATGCGCCCTGCAAGTACCCTTATCGTTTAGAATCGGAAAACTTTGACGGTGCTTTTCATAACTTTTTCTTGTATTAATTATATTTTTTTGCGATTTGATCATGTATCATGGTCTTTTAAGTTTTCTTATCGATTCTTCAAGAAGGGCTGTGTCATCAGCAAAGGTTGCCACGAAGTTGTCTTTTAGTTCAGGGAGATTGGGTTCCAAAGTACCTTATAACTTTTACGAACTAATTTACGCGTCTGGATTGCAATCTGGACCACTGTGAAATTTGTTTAAGTAACTGTTTGATGTTTGATCGACAAAGCATATCTGCTTATGAAATAATATATAATAACAGAGTATCTAAATGCGATATTTATTTCGGTAAATAGCTACAACTTTTATGTTAGGATATCAATAATGTATACGATTTATGTTATGAGCAGTGTTATCTCATTGGACGTGTTATTTGTTTCGAAACTGATGCTTATGGATTACGCCGATAGCCGAAAAGCAATAATCAAAAAGCAGCCAATCGGGGCGCTTCATCTTGTACGTTTCAAAATTTAGTACCCAAATAAAAAAGAGCGTTTTGCAAATATTCAGTGACGATAATTCCGCGTTCGTTTCACTACGCTATAAAAGGAACGGAAGTGTCGTTTAACCTTCATTAGTTTAAATATTCCAACTGCATAAATATGTTACATATACTACTGCTTTATTTATTGCTTGCTGCAATTGTTTGTGTAATTTTGTGGAATGCGTACTTCTTCGGGAGGATCGATAGTGCTTTCAAACGATACAAATTTCCAGGATTACCGATATTTCGTCATCTCTTTATTGTTAATAAACCAGAAAGTAAGTCTTGCAATATTTCTCTTCTTTTTATAAATTTTTAATCAACCATTTTCTTGTAGAACTTCTGAAAAACCTCTTGGAATTGCAGAAGCGTTATGGAAAAATATTGAAAGTCGATCTAATTGGGACATTTGGTGGTATTTTAACGTCGGACTTGAAATTCGTTGAATATTTATTGGGAACCACAAATGTTTTGAACAAATCTTTGCTTTACACATTCTTGGATAAATGGTTGGGAACTGGATTAATCACTTGCACAAGTAAGTCGAAAATAATTTCTTTTTAAAATTTAAAACATTTCAATTAAATAACTAATTCTTCCTTTGAAATTTTAAGTTATTACCTCAGATAATAAATTTATATATTTTGCACAATAAGAGTTAAATGTAAAATTTAGTATTAAATAATGAAATTAGGTATTATGAGTAACGCGACAGACTAAGATTTTTCCCTACAGGAACACTTGTGTGAAATGAAATATTTAGTACTAGTACTTGTTGTCATTTTTATTTGCTTTTCTTCTCGTATTAATAACTATGCTAAAACTCGAAATTTCCCAGGGGAAAAATGGAGGAAATCCAGGAAAGCCTTGACTCCGGCCTTCCACTTCCAAATTTTGGACCAATACGTGGAAACATTTGAACCGGCAGGACAAGCATTGCTAAGAAATCTTAAGAAAAAAACTGGAAAAGATCCATTTGACATTTACAAGTATATCGTTCTATGCACCTTAGACATTATATGTGGTAAGATTTCTTACACACAAACATCTACATTTTCTAAAAAAATACTTTTTCTCTTAAAGAAGCAGCAATGGGGATAAAGGTGAACGCTCAAAGCGAGAAAACAAGTGACTACGTCAAAGCAGTCCACGAGATCAGCAGAATCACCACTGAAAGAGGTTATTCTTTATGGAAGGTACCACAAGCGTTGTACTTCTTCTCGATTGACTACTGGAAGGAGAAACAATGCGTGAAAACAATTCATGACTATACAGATTCAGTGATCAGAAGAAGAAGGCAGGAACTGTTGAAGAATGGAAGTCAACCAAATCATAACAAGCGTATGGCTTTTCTCGATTTAATACTGAACTCGGCTATTGATGGACGTCCATTGACCAATCAAGAAATTAGAGAAGAAGTTAACACCTTCTTATTTGCTGTAAGTAAATTTGAAAAAGATAGAGATATTACAAAAGTTACAGAAGCTCAAAATATTTACGTATACGGTTTTATTGGCATGTAGCAAACAAATAAAAAAAAGAAATATAGTAAACAAATAAAAAAGAAGTCATGCTTTGATGAAAGAAGAATTTTTTTACTTGCCAAAAAACTATGCTCTAAATTTAGACCTCTGAAATCTAATGTTTTGTTTCTTTTTTTTACAGGGTCATGACACGACCGCATCAGCAATTTCTTTTACGTTGTTCTGCTTATCGAAAGAACAAGATATCCAAGTAAGTTCCTAACATTACGAATGTTATCCAACTACGTAATACTTTCGTAACAATTTCAGCAAAAAGTTGTAAATGAATTGAACGAGGTGTTTGGTGAGGATAAAACTAGAGGTGGCACCATAAAAGAATTAAATAATTTGAAATACATGGAAATGGTCATAAAAGAAACATTACGGATGTATCCTCCAGTACCATTATACCTAAGAGGTGCCGATTATGATGTCAATTACTGTAAGTTTTATATTTTTTTTGGCTCAAGATCGTACTCAAGATAGAAAACAAATATAATATGTTTTTAGATGACGGAACTATTCCCATATTTACTCAAATTGCTATATTCAGCTACGGAGTCCACCACGACCCTGAAAACTATGAAAATCCGCATATTTTTGACCCAAGTCGTTTCTCACCTGAAAATTCCGTTGGCAGGAATCCTTTCAGTTTTATCCCATTCAGTGCCGGTGCCAGAAACTGCATAGGTAAAATATTTGTGTTCTATTGATTACTTTTTTGTTAATGAAAACGTTTTAGGCCAAAAGTTTGCTATGTACGAGCTGAAATCAACGTTGTCGCTAATTTTGAGAAATTACGTTATTTTACCAGCACCAGAATACGAATTGAAGTTGATCCCGTTGCCAGTTCTCAAAGCGACAAATGGGATTTATGTGAAATTAGAAGAAAGACTGTAAAAATTAGGCCCCAAGTATTATTGATCTATATATATTTTAAAATTATTTATTTATTTATATTCTATTTAATTATTGTTGTTATTATTGGTACATTATATTATTTTATACAAGCCGGTGTTTTAAGCTCTGACGAGTGAAAATTAAACTGGTGTGCCCCACACCAAACTTACCGACTACTTCGTTTCCTTCCCTTTCGTGAAGCCAGTGTCACTCTGGATCGAAAACTGATGCCACTGGCCCACTGCTGTTTGTCAAAATTTTTCCAGTTCTCAAGAATATCAACTAAGACTGGTGCTAATTTATTTTATTTTCGATTGTCATATTGTCACCACAAACAATACAATTCGTAGTAATCCTAAGTCACAACAATCATTGCAATTGATTTAGGGGACCCAAAACGCTAAAATTCCGATTTTGCGTGTGTGTTTGCAGTACATACCTAGTAGAGTACCGGGATATAGTCTGACTTATTAAACTCCTTTTTTTGTTAATGTTTTTTAGTATAAATAAGTGCTTTTTTTTGCAAGCGTCTACAACATTTTTTTAGTAACTTTTTTACAAAAACATTTTTTTACTGTGCGTATCTGCCGAAAAGTAATATTGAGTATTATGTTAATATTGATAACCTTTAAATTTGCCACATAAGAAGAAACGCAAAATAGATTATCTTTTAACGCTTTGATATTATTTATCTTATATTTTTTGCGGATCAGGTGGAACAATAAAAGAGCTTCTGGGGTCACAAGACGCCTCAGCAGCATTTCGTAAAAAAGTTATAAAAATGACCAGTAACAAATTTATTTCCTTAACAACTAATGAGAAAAGAAATCAGTGCCCAACACAAATCTGTTTATTTATTAGTTTAAATTTTGAAATTTTAATTAGTCGAGTTATCGTAATAACGTAACTTTGTGAAGCCACACACAGATTGCTTTGACATACTTAGAGTCATTGGAGGATGAGCTGGTATTAGGTATTACTAACATGTAGCATGTAACATTTTGTCAGATTGTCACCAAAAAACAGTACAGTTCGTCCTCTGGTAATTCTAAGTATGTATATACGTGAACACCAAATTTTAGCCCGAGCCGTTGAAAAGTTTGGGCGCTATTGTGTCCTAAGACACAGCTGAAAAATGGAAGAAAACAAGGAAAATAATCCCTCCATCCCTCCATTTCCAAATACTGGAGCATTATATCGAAACATTCCACACAGGAAGTCCGGTATTAATGGAAAAGTTAAGATTACATGTTGTAAAGGACTTCTTGATGTGTATCCGTACATCACACTTTGTACCTTGGATATCACCTGTGGTCAGTAGAATTTATCGTAAAAGGAGTACGTGAACTATGCAGAATAGTCATACCTAGATCTATAAATCCCGCTAAAGTCTTTAATGTCTTGTATAGGTTCACAAACGATTACAAAATAGAAAAAGAAAGTTATTATGAAGGCTAGACGAGAAGAAATGTTAACGATTGATACAAATGTGGCAACTAAGAAATGACTGGCATTCTTGGATTTGTTACTGCAATCAAAGATTGACCATAGACCGATGAACGATGACGAGATTAGGCAAAAAGTTGATACGTTTATGTTTGAGGTATTTGGACATTGATGTCTGATAAATTAAATGTGCTAATTTTGTTTATCTGGCAGGGTCATGACACCACTGCTTCCGGGATCAGTTTCATTTTGTATCGTTTATCTCAACATGCGGATGTGCAGGTACGTAAACAATTTGTCATGTTATTTCATATAAAAGAAATGTACTGTTATAACTATCATGGGCAACAATAAATAATGGTGAACCTTAGAATCTGTCTTTCTGTCTTGAACTAGTTTCTGAAGAAATAGCTGCTTAATAGAATGTTAGGTCAAGTCAACAACAACAAAACAACAAAAAAAATACATATAGTTCACATATAGTTCAATTTGTCTTTTTTCTATACATTTTTTAGCCTATCGTATGAATCAGTGATAAAAATAAATACAAAACACATAGTATATATTTTATGAACCAGTACGATAAAGGATTTAATAAAAAAAGAAAACAACTCTTTTTATATGTGACAACACAAAAAATATTAATTTGATAAACTATATATTAATAAACCTAAAATAAAGCAAGTCATTTGTTTCCTAAATAAAACAGTTCATTTTGAAGCAGTAATTCAAACAATGAAATGTCCAACCAATTCCTTGTCTTCTTATTTAGAGCCAGTCTTGCAAGTACTGATATAAGCCACCGCGTGCCGAGAGGCACGCGGTGGCTTTTTAACTCCCCATTTCGTGGAAATTTGTAAGTTAAAGAAGAATTAAATTAAATATCTCACGAAACTGGTGCATTATAAGTTTTGATGATTCAATCATTATATAGGATATGTTTGAACTTTCTCATCCTGAACCTCTAAACTATTTTCATCTCGAGTGCTATCAACGTTTGTTATTTTCAATTATTTATCATAGCCATTTTTACTTTCGGACTAGTACCCTAGAATGAAAGTATTGAAACAGAAAAAACATCGACATGTCTGCGGAAATACGGAGACTGCTCGATGTTTTCCACGAGGTTGAGGATATATTCCAGAGCAAGGATAGCGATCGCATAACTATAAAGGATTCAAATGAAATGAAATATCTCAATATGGTTATAAAGGAGCCCTTGAGACTGTTTCCTCTAGTCCCTATATACAGTAGATCTCCAACGAAAGATATAAAATATTGTAATAATCAAGTATTCCAATCTAGATGAAGGAATGGAGTTTCCGATGCATATTGCCACAACTGTTAATTTTTCCGTACAGTTCGACTCCGATAGATTTCTACCAAAAAATCAACTTTCTTTTCAACTGATCAAAAATTTGCTATGCTGGAAATGAAATATGCTATTCCCCACATTGTAAGAAACTGTATCATCAAAGCAGTGAGTGGTTATGAGCCCAAATTAATTCCTATGGCTGTACTTAAGTCAACAAATGGTATTCAAATTGAATTGGTCGAGAGAATTTACTCATAGTACTCATACGTATTCGTGTTGTGTTTGAGTATCTTGTCCCATATTTAAGTCCCATATTTAAGTGGCGTTGTTTTAGTACATACATCTGTCAAAACTGCCCTTAACAACGATTTTATAGTCTTCGTTGCTATGGTTTGAAATTGGCAAACTGTAATAAGCTTTATCAGTCATTGACATTAGGTTTTCAAAAAATCTGCTCTGTACTGTACTATATTTAGTTTGTTTGTAAAAAAAGATGTATAATTTACGCCAGGAACAACGACACGTGTCGATATCTAGATGTTTTTATAAACATACTATTAGATTGACACAATTATTAGAATCATCTTCCTGTTGACATTCCAGTAATTTTTTTCTTGCCTTAATTAGAAATGCCTCTTCAAAATACATCCTCAAAACAAATAATAATTGCTTATTCGTCGAAAACACCTTGTTTGGAATTTACCTAAACATATATGTACAGTACATACAGTTAATTCGACATGTGAATTTATATTTGTTGTATATTATCAATCATTGTTGCACTAATAAGCAATTTTATGTTGATATACGGTGAACAGTATAATTCGATTAACTGAATGCCATTCTGATGCACCTGAGCGTGTTCTTTTCTTCAAACTGTGAGATGTTTTTCTTTTGCAATCGTGTAATTTTTCAGCGAATACGATATCAGAAATTTGGAGTCTGTCAATTTGTATCGTATTATGCAAGTTTACAACATAACATGAGTACTAAGGAATTATCTTTCAGTACACGTCATTAAATAAATCATTATAAATTTGCAATAATTTGCTTTAATCGCACAAAGTTGTTAAAGTCTAGAATTCTTATCTATTTTGCAATGTAGATTATTAGGTAGAGATTTTTTTGTCTATGGCATATTTTCTTTATTTTTCAGGAGTCAAAGTATTTACTATTTATGTTTCATTACTAGTAATCTAAAAACTGCAACTGTAGCTTTTCTTGACGTCAATAATTTCTGATTTCTGATATATCGTGATCTCATCATGGTCAATAGATCATCAGAAATATACAAATTATCCAAAAACAGTATATCTGCTTTATGCCTACACTGTCATCACAAGTGTTAGTTGTAATAAAATTGAAAGAACAGATGTACTAAATTGAAACGAAACAAATTGTTAAACACATATCTGAGATATCTTCATGATATCATAAACACAGTAATAATAATAATTTAACCAAGGCCACATAGAGTTATGTAAATCATAATAACATTTTTGGTCGGATATCAACAAAGTACCTCCGAGAAATGCACAATTAATCCAGAACGTCAACAATCACATTTTCGATTAAATTTATCATAATAATGAGTTAAAAGTGCGTGCTTTAATAAATTCGTCAGAATTATGGAAACAGTAGTACCATTTCTGCGTAGTACGATTTTAAAGTCGATAAAGTTTTATTTATTTCGATTGAATTTGAAACATTAGAATAATAGGAAAGTTAGTATACATAGTTAGAATTATCAGGGGACGAACTGAACTGTGTTGCATGCATTTTCTTAGATATTTTCTTAGATATATTTTCTTAGATTTTGAATAAACTGATTAAACCGGCTCATTCTCCAGTGATTTTAAATATGTATACTAATTTATCTTGGCAGCTACTATAAAATGACACCGTAAGAAATCTGGACGTTACATGTGGTTCATTTCGCAATTTCACGAGGACATTTGGGTCAGAGTCTCTTAATCGCAAAATTAAAAACTTAAGTCTAGCCATAAAGTGACATAAACAGACATATCGAACAGCATCAAAACAATTTTTTTAAAGTCATACTGGTCGCAGCAGTCAGTTGAAAACCATGAATTTAATGCGCACTGCGCTTACCATTATCATTTAGAATCGGTAAACTTTGACGGTGCTTTTCATTGCTCTTTCTTGTATTAATTATATTTTTTTGCCATTTCATCATGTATGTTGGCTTTTAAGTTTCTATGACTTGAATTGTTAAAACTTAAAATTTGTCTATTATATTATAAAATATTTTGTCTATTAATATTACTTATAAATTAAAAAATACATCAAATTAACACATTTGGTTCTGTTGTGTAGATTTTAATCGCTTCCAAAGTACCTCAAAGCTTTTCGAATTAATTTACGCGTCTGGATTGCAATCCGGACCACTGCGAAATTTATTAATAAGTAACTGTTTGATGTTATGATCGACAACGCATATCTGCTTAGGAAATAATATATAATAACAAGAGTAACGTCCAAAAGCGATATATATTTCGGTAAATGGCTACAACTTTTATGTCAGGATATCAACAATGTATACGTTTTATGTTATGAGCAGTGTTATCTCTTTGAACGTGTTATTTGTTTCGAAACTGATGCTTATGGATACGTCGATAGCCAAAGAGCAATAATCAGAAAGCAGCCAATCGGGGCGCTTCATCTTGTACGTTTCAAAATTTAGTACCCAAATAAAAAAGAGCGTTTTGCAAATATTCAGTGACGATAATTCCACGTTCGTTTCACTACGCTATCAAAGGAACGGAAGTGTCGTTCAACTTTCATTAGTTTAAAAATTCCAACTGCATAAATATGTTACATATTCTACTGCTTTATTTGTTGCTTGCTGCATTAGTTTGTTTAATTTTGTTGAATGTGTACTTCTTCGGAAGGATCGATAATGCTTTCAAACGATACAAATTTCCAGGGTTACCGATATTTCGTCATCTCTTTATTGTTAATAAACCGGAAAGTAAGTGTCGCAATATTTCTCTTCTTTTTATAAATTTTTATCAACAATTTTCTTGTAGAACTTCTGAAAAACTGCTTGGAATTGCAGAAGCGTTATGGGAAGATATTGAAAGTTGATTTAATTGGGACATTTGGTGGTATTTTAACGTCGGACTTGAAATTTATTGAATATTTATTGGGAACCACAACTGTTTTGAACAAATCTTTGGTTTACATATTTTTGGATAAATGGTTGGGAACTGGACTAATCACTTGCACAAGTAAGTCGAAAATAAATGATTTTTTAAAATTAAAACATTTCAATTAAGTAACTATTTCTTCCTTTGAAATTTTAAGTTATTACCTCACATAATAAAGTTAAATATAAAATTTTGTATTATATTATAAAATTAGCTGTTATGAGTAATATAACATAATTTGTAGATGATGACTGATAATGTTGCTATTTGGTACTATAATGTTGTTCTGGTTTTGCATGCTTTTCTTCTCACATTAATAACTATACTAAAACTCAGAAATTTCCCAGGACACAAATGGAAGAAATCAAGGAAAGCTTTGACTCCGGCCTTCCACTTCCAAATTTTGGAACAATACGTGGAAACATTTGAACCGGCAGGACAAGCATTGCTAAGAAATCTTAAGGAAAAAGCTGGAAAGGATCCATTTGACATTTACAAGTATATCGTTCTATGCACCTTAGACATTATATGTGGTAAGACTTCTTACACACAAACATCTACATTTTCTAAAAAAATACTCTTTCTCTTAAAGAAGCAGCAATGGGGATAAAGGTGAACGCTCAAAGCGAGAAAACAAGTGACTACGTCAAAGCAGTCCACGAGATCAGCAGAATCACCACTGAAAGAGGTTATTCTTTATGGAAGGTACCACAAGCGTTGTACTTCTTCTCGATTGACTACTGGAAGGAAAAACAATGCGTGAAAACAATTCATGATTATACAGATTCAGTGATCAGAAGAAGAAGGCAGGAACTGTTGAAGAATGGAAGTCAACCAAACCATAACAAGCGTATGGCTTTTCTCGATTTAATACTGAACTCAGCTATTGATGGACGTCCATTGACCAATCAAGAAATTAGAGAAGAAGTCAACACCTTCTTATTTGCTGTAAGTAAATTGAAAAACAATACAGATATTACAAAAGATATGGGAGCTCAAAATATTTAGGTATTTTGTCGGCAGGGAATACACAAATAAAAAAAAACGAATATAGTAGACAAGTAAAAAAGAAGTCACGTTTTGATGAAAGAAGACGTTATAAAAAACAAATTTTTTTTACCGACGAAAAAACTAAGTTCTAAATTTAGACCTCTGAACTCCAATGTTTTGCAGGGTCATGACACGACGGCATCAGCGATTTCTTTTACGTTGTTCTGCTTATCGAAAGAACAAGATATCCAAGTAAGTTCCTAACATTACGAATGTTATCCAACTACGTAATACTTAAATTTCAGCAAAAAGTTGTAAATGAATTGAAAGAAGTGTTTGGTGAGGATAAAACTAGAGGTGGCACCATAAAAGAATTAAATAATTTGAAATACATGGAGATGGTCATCAAAGAAACATTACGGATGTATCCTCCAGTACCAATATACCTAAGAGGTGCTGATTATGATGTCAATTACTGTAAGTTTTATATCAGTTTGGCTCAAGATCGAACTCAAGATAAAATAAAAATATAATATGTTTTTAGATGACGGAACTATTCCCATATTTACTCAAATTTCTATATTTTGCTACGGAGTCCACCACGACCCTGAAAACTATGAAAATCCGCATATTTTTGACCCAAGTCGTTTCTCACCTGAAAATTCCGTTGGCAGGAATCCTTTCAGTTTTATCCCATTCAGTGCCGGTGCCAGAAACTGCATAGGTAAAATATTTGTGTTCTATTGATCTCCTTTTTGCTAATGAATACGTTTTAGGTCAAAAGTTCGCTATGTACGAGCTGAAATCAACGTTGTCACTAATTTTGAGAAATTACGTTATTTTACCAGCACCAGAATACGAACTGAAGTTGATCCCGTTGCCAGTTCTCAAAGCAATAAATGGGATTTATGTGAAATTAGAAGAAAGATTGTAAAAATGATGCCCCAAGTATTGACTTATACATATATTTTAAAATTATTTACTTATTTATATTCCATTTAATTATTGTTGTTATTATTAGTTCATTATATTGATTTATTACACATTATATTAGTTTGAATTCCTGTTGAGAAACAGGATGTATGTCTTATCAATGTTATTATTTAAAAATACGCATGACTATGACATAATTTACTTAAACCACAGCGTCATTGTTTGTCATTGTTATATGTTGTGATATCATTTTAAAAATAATTACTTCTAATGAAGTTCTTAATCTTTATAGTACTATTTTTAAATAGTACTTATGAATCCATATGAAGAACAAACAGTAAAACATGTAGGCTAATATCAATCTTTTTTGTAGAAGATCCGTTATACAATTCAATGTTAAAACAGTTTTTGTTGCTTTACGTTTACATCCTGACGCACACTGGTCGAAATGCCTGAACTAGCCGTGCAAAACTCGTATTAGAAAACAAAACTCAATTTTAATGCGAAATATCATATTTATTAGCATTAAGTATTAAATTACTACTAATATTGAGTTTTAAACAGACATATACAGGGTGTTTCAATAGTGCCATGTCGGGAGATGGTACATTTTTTTAAAGATAGTATTAAATAAATTAAATTTTCTTACATGTGGAAAGCGAAAGTAGTCATCTTAAAATTATCTTTTTCTTTACAGGGTGGTCCATAAAATATGTAGTACATTTTAGACTAATGACCACAAACATTGTATAAATCAATTTTCCTAGCTCTCATATTCATATTGTTCATCATGTCACATGATGAACGCTCTCATATTCATATTTTTCATCATGTAAGATAATGTCTTCGCCAGTAACATCAACAGATGTGTCCAGCAAAAGACTGTTAACGTTTTTATCAAATGCGTTATCCTTATAAGAGTGAGTACCTATTGCTTTTTGAAATTGAAGATATTAAAGAGTCAGAAGTATATAAAAGAGTATTTATTCTATTTTTTGCAGTTTTTGTCCAACCACATCCCTTCTTGGAACAAACATGGTTTTAATGAGCGATGATAGTCAGTGATCAGTAATTTTTTTGAAAGCCTGCTATTAAAATTGTTAATTTTTAATTTCGTCTCCGCTTTTTCGTCCACACTGTATGCTTTTTGTCCAAATTTATCGACAACGTATGAGGATACCGCTGTTTTTTGTCGCTTATGCTGTTTTCTTTCTGCCACAGATCAAACAGCACTTGCCGGTTTGCGATCACAGCATCTAAAAATATTATGTAGCATCATTATGTGCAAGTTTCTGCAGCAAATTTGAGTTATAGCATATTGCACCGAAATATTTTCTCCCACCTGAATATAGGTCAATGCATAACTTTTCAATCCAACTCAATAAAATATTATTCCACATTTACAAGAAACGCGGTGATATTTTCCATACCAAATTACACAAAAAAATCAAGATTATTAATAAGTCATTTACATAAAAAACTACTGCATACCTTTGTTTATGTTATCCATTACGACAAAACTTAAGAACACAAACGACACAGGCAATATGCACATACACTCGATGCACGCGCGAAGACAGCTTACAAGTAAATAATTCTAGTACCAATAAATGAAGTTTTGCAGACTCTACTTGTTAGCTCTAAGTACCAAACCCTTTTTTATCACAATCGGCGGGATTCGTGGGATTTCTGTAACAAAACATACAGAAATTTTAGGTTTCTGTTGTCAGCAGAATTGGGACCTTTGCACGGCTAGATTGTCAATTTCCACATCTACAACGTAAATATTATTGTAGAGAACATTGATAGTAGTTATCAACTAAGTAGCACTTCCTTAGTTGACTATACAGTACGTCATAGTCACTACATCAAGCGGTGTAAAAGATAAAGAGATATCAAGTTAATCGACCACATATTTTGGTAAAAATTATCAATGTAATGTCCTCACTCCTCACTACAGTGCGCAAGATCAAATATAAAATCTCACAGAGCTGTTTATAAATGTGATAAATACATAAGAAATATTCCTGTCATTCGACTGTCAACAGCTATTGAAGTTTTATACATTCTAATTAAACATTTTTCGAAGATGTTTAGCGTTTTCCAAATACTGCTTTTAATCAGTTTTACAATGATATTGTTTTTCGTGTTAGGATTTATTGGTTTATCGATCTTTTACATGGTTAGAATAGCACATGGGACCAGAAATTTTGCGAAAGTGCCGGGTCATCCAATAATTGAGAATTATCATTTATTCACCAATCTGGAAGGTTAGTTTCCTTCTATATATGGCTTACATATATTGCTGAAGTGTGTGTGATATTTTCAGGTCTTCTAGATGGTCTAACAAAGAAAATTCAGAAATATGGAAAGTTTGTTAAAATTAATTTGTTTATTGGTATGTCAGCCATCTTGGTGGCCGATTTGAATTTTATCGAATATTTACTTGGAACGACGAAAATTTTGAATAAATCTATCCAATACCTTTTTATATATCGATGGTTAGGAGAAGGACTATTGACATGTCAAGGTATAAAATCCAAAAATATATATCCTCTGGTCATAAACAATGTTTATGTTTATGTTAGATAACATTATATTATGTAATATTACACTTATATAAACACTGTTGTACGGTATTGTTCGTTTTTAGCTGAGAAATGGAGGAAAACAAGAAAAATAATCACGCCCGCTTTTCATTTTCAAATTTTGGAACATTACGTGAACAACTTTCATTTGGCTGGAAAGATACTGGTGGCAAAGTTGAGGGACCACGTTGGTCCGTCAACGTTTGATGTGTATCCATATGTCACATTATGCACTTTGGATGTAATATGTGGTAATTTAGTATTCAGTTATTATTATTAGGCAACATAAAAAAAGCAGTATTTGATAAAGTCAATGTCAGGAAATTATCTGTTGGTATTTCTTTTATCGGTATGAAGTAACGAAAGAATATGAGTTGCAATTTTTTATCGGTTTGATGATTTATTTGAAGAATTTTAATTCTTTTTATGAATACCTACTAACATAAAATCGAATAAACGTCGAATTAATTTTTAAGTGTCTACAATATTTATTTTTATCAACTCAACAAAACATGATAAAATAAAATAGATTTCTTTTTTCACGGTAACTGGTACTCAAAAACCATATTCATTTTTGAAGAAATTTTGTTATTACACCCTTGGAAATAAAATTTCATCAAATTCTACCAACTCTTTCTATTTTTCACAAACATTTCTGTTTGGTTGATGCACTGTGCGCCGCCCTCTTTTGAATAGTATTTGATGTTGATACCACCCTTAAAGAAAGAAACTCGTATAGTTTTGATTTGTTGTTTTATAGTAATTGAAAAATATTTTTCTCTTACAACTTTACGCCTATAAGATGTTTTTGTTTTGAGTACTTCAAAATCTCTAGCAGACAAAAATTGAAAAAATATTACCATGTAATTAATTACAAATGATATGCATATTGACTTTGAGCTAAATTATTGAATAAAAATTATTGAATAAATTACTGAATAAATAACCTATTCGCATGATTCTGTTATATATTTACTTGAAATAACAAACCGAAAAACAATTTATATACAATATTAGTTTTTTCAATGTTAAAATGAATGTTTTCAATGTCAAAATCAATGTTAAACTAAATGATCAACAAAAAACATCGATATATTTCTCATGTTATGATAGCGTGGCTTTCAGTTTTGTAATCTGTAGAAATTAGTATATTATTATACAAGTTTTATAAGACGTCAAATTGGCGCATGAGTTGTTTGGGGCCCGAGGAGCGCCAGCGACGAGTGCCCCAAATGAACGAATGCGCCAATATGTCTTATAAAACGAGTGTAATATACTATTTTTTCTATTTTGCGTCATTAATTTTATAAAAATTTAGAAGTATATTAGGTAAAATTCCAATCTAGAGTATTTATGGGTGCAACCGTTGGTAACACTGTCATCTGTCACTTAAATTCAAATATCTGTGAAAAAGTAATTATTGATAATTATTATATACCATCATATACTAGTAGTACGAAACCTAGGATGCAACACGCATGTTTAAATATGTATAAAAATATACATACTTGGCAGCTTGTGCGATTCTAAAAAATCAGTTTGTGCTTACTTTTGTGGTTATGTTTATTTTCGTTTGACATGCATTTGATATCAATGTCACCAATCTTAGAAAAAAGTTACTAAAGACGGTGTTACAATTTGCTAATTGTAACACCGAAAACAGTATTACAAGTGTGCATTGTGAATGCAAAGTAGAAAAAACCATTTTTCATAGTCAAGAAATTGAAAATTGAGTAGTATTTTCAAATGTTTGAATAAAGAAAAAGTTCAACAAACGCTTAAAAACTTAAACGTACCATTGCATTATATTAATCAAGTGCCATAAGATTCAATCCAGTGCATACACATTTATTCAGACGTTATAAAAAGCATCTATTACCTGTGAGTCTGGTCTTAGAAAACGTCAGGGATTTGCGACTCGCTGGATCTGATCCAGATCAATCTGATTCTCCCTTACTAATCCACAACAAGAAATATATAAACATTGTGTTGTGATAATAATCACTGCTTATGCATCTCCAAACTTACCTACTTAAAGAAAAATCGAAGAGGACTCTCATCATTTCAGTAGTTCTAAGCTAAAAATCTAACAGATAACTCTAACATAGTTTATAAATACCTATACAGATTAACACATAATACTTACTGCAAATTACTTGAGACCATTATGATCACTATCACACTTTAGTAACCTTGTGTTGGCGATATCTCTGCACAGAATACTGTTTTGAGACACGTCTTAAAAACCGACAACGCCGCGCATATAAAAAAATGCTCAGATCCTACCTTATGGTGTCTTGACCTCCAACGGTGGATGTCATCTTTAGGACCTACCTTGCACACGATGTCTTCATCCCTGCAAGCTTGGGCTCCATCCTCGCACATTTACAGCTGCCATTCAACACTACAGTCACTACACCATAACAAATACACATTATTGTTATGATTTATGTTATTATCACGATATATGCTTTACGTTTACAACTGAACGCTTAGAACGTATGTCACAAACTGAAATAGCCTTCTAAACCGTCAAAGGAAACAAAATATTTTACCTGCAGACCCAACGTATGCAAGTACACATCTGGCTTTCGCAAAAAAAGTGGTTTGAGCTCGATGGGCATATGTATGTGCACGAAACATCACACATCGTGTATTTTGACTTATCTAATAGAAGGAATGTATTGGCTTTGCTACAGAAGGAAAATATTGTACACGGAGGGAAAAATTTATTTGATACAACACGAATACCTTTGAGCGAAGAATTCATTTGTTTCTATTTCCGCAGAAAGATCATTTGGTTGGTTCAAGTAAAATATAAATTTCTCAGAGTAGGAATATGATTTTCTTGATGTTCCAAGTATTACCGTTTTCTTGTTTTAAGTATGAAAGAACTGCTTGAAAGGAATTACGTCTGTTTTAAGCGAAACATACGTATACTTTTGAGTCAAGAAACTGTTTGTTTGTTGAAGCATGTATATTTTTCACCCAACAAAATATTGTTGTTGATGTAAAACGAACGTCTTACTCTTTTTATATGTAGAAGAATAACATTTTCTTTGTCAGAGCAAAATATACTCAACATAAACATACTAAACTCTTTAACCGGAAGAATAAGTAGCCATTGAAATAACTACATATATTGAAATTTTTATTACAATAAAATATTATTTGGATAGAAAAATATCCTCTTCATGCTACAATTTATACACAAGAACAATTTTTCTTGATATCTAAGAATAGAGTTCCCTCTGTGTCCACTACAATCCTGATTTTTCTCATAATCTTTGTCACCCATGAATAAAACACTTATGCACAGATGTAAACAAATAATATACGAACACTCAATATCGTCAAACTTATAAAGCGGTAATATTTGACAAAAGACGCGAGAAACTGTTAACGCCATCTGTAAAATAATTCCACAACTTTCTATGTATCTCTCAGAGTAAGAATCTTGGGTCAAGAAACTGTTTTTTCGTTGAAGCATGTATATATTTTTGTCCAACAAAATATTTTTGTTGTTGTAAGACAAACGTCTACTTTTTTATTGAAGAATAACTTTTTCTTCGTTAGAGAAAAATATACTTAACATAAACATACTAAATTCTTAACTCCTAAGTATAACTAACCGTTGAAACAACTATATTGAATTTCTTATTAGAAGAAAATATTATCTGGATAGAACAAATTCCTCTTCATGCTACACTATATACGAAAGAATAATTTTTCTTGATATCCAAGAATAGAGTTCTCTCTGTGTATCAGTTTGGTTAAAATCGGTCGAATTACGAAGAAAATGGATGTAATATTTGCCTTCCCGAATTTCAATGTCTAACCAATTTACTATACACACATCATTAATAAAACTTTACAATTTATGCTTGCAGAAAGTGCGATGGGGACAAAAATTAACGCCCAAGCCAACTCAACCTCAGAATACGTCAAAGCCGTCAGAGAATTATGCAGAATTCTCATAGATCGCACAACATCACCAATCAAAATCTTTCCCACTTATTTTCTAACCCAAGACTACAGAGCCGAACGCAGATGCGTCAAAATTGTACACGACTATACCGACATGGTAATAAAACGCCGAAGACAGGAATTGCAAAATGAAAATATCGATTTCACCAATTTACCCAAAGGGACGAGACTAGCGTTCTTAGATCTTCTCCTACAGGCCAAAATCGACGACAGACTGATGACAGATGATGAGATCCGACAAGAAGTTGATACTTTTATGTTCGCGGTACATATTAAGGAATTTTATTTTATTAATATTGTTACAGTTTGTTTTAGGGTCACGATACCACCGCGTCCGGAATAAGTTTTACATTATACTGTCTCTCTGTGAATCAGGATGTACAGGTAAATAAAGTTATTTAGAAACTTCAAGTGCATATGACAACTCAGCTGGCCCAATGTAATTCTGCGTATTGGATTCTGTTTAAAATAAGTATAAACTTTCCTCGTGAAACTATGTTAAAGTGAATGCTTTCTTATTGTAGGATAAAGTATTTCAGGAGCTGACTAATATTTTTGGAGATGATAGAACTCGTGCTCCTACAATGCAGGATTTACAAAGCATGTCATATCTTGAAAGAGTGATAAAAGAAACCTTAAGGCTGTATCCTCCAGTACCAATATTTGGACGTACTCCATTTACAGATGAAAAGTATCGTAAGCATTTTAAAGCTTGTTCTTGACGGAAAACAAAAATGATGGTGGTAACTAATAATTATGTTACAACGACCTAATATTTTTAGATGGAGGTATAATTCCCACATATTCTCAGCTCATGATCTTACCATACGCAATTCACCGAGATCCAGAAATTTATCCTGAACCGGAAAAGTTTGACCCGGACAGGTTTTTGCCTGAAAATCAAGCCAAAAGACATCCGTTCAGTTATTTGGCTTTTAGTGCTGGACCCAGAAATTGTATTGGTATGTATAACTATACAGGATGTATAATTTACATTAATACATTCATTTGAAGGGGCAATGTAACTCAATATGACCTGTAACTCAATATGAGTAACAAAAAGTCTTAATGCAACCTTTTGTATTATCGAAATTAAAAATTTAATGCGATCCCGCGATCACATACAGCATTACCGAAATAAAGAGTATTAAACATACGGTCTCAAAGTGTTAAAACATTAACTACGTAATTGATGTCCAAATACAGACTAATTCAAGAACTTGCTAATCAAACATTGGTGTACCGTCGATGATGCTAACTACTGTACCCTACATTGAAGTATCAAAGCTTGTGGTTTACATGACAAGCTTGGCATTACCGAAATGACACTAAAGTGGTGGACAAAGAATAGCATTTAATGAAAACAACTATGTAATTAATCACGGACATGTATACCCATGTTCTATTAGTAAGACTATTCTACTCTAGAAAAATCACAAAATTAAGGTAGTTAATGCTCAGGTGTAGAAGAAAATAAATAATATTACATAATAAATGAGGTTTGGGACATTACCGAAATCATATATAATGGTTATTGAGATATTTGTACAGAAATTCTAATATTCGTGTGAACTACATGTAACACTACATTCACGCACAAGAGTAAACATGTTTGTCCGAACTTTACATTGATTTTTGGCAGAAGGGATGTCTGTTTTGATCACACTATAGCATGGGAGTTATATTCTCCCAATACCTGACACTTACCCATAATTAACATTTGCATCAATTGCTGTACGCAATGACAGAAGAGAAATATAATTATAATAATTTTTTGTTTAAGGTCAACGATTTGCGATATTGGAACTGAAATCAGTGATATCACATTTGCTTCGAAATTTTGAGATAAAACCAGCGCCGAATTATAAACCACAACCGATTCCTTTGGCGGTACTAAAATCTAGCAATGGAATACTAATTAGGCTAGAAAACAGACAGTAGATTAGTAATAAGTAAAAATATGTCAGTAGTTTATAAGAATAAAGAAATAAATTTGAAAATAGATTTTTATTAGCACTGATTTGATCAATAAAACAAAAAATTAAGATCAAATTGATGAAATTCACAAACTACTACTACAATAATTATTATTTATTACTACTAGGGCATTTTTAGTAGATAACTAAAGTCGTAAAACTAGACACTTATATATTGTTCTTGAATTTGTAGCCCATGTTTTCATTGCTCATTGCTTTCAGTTTTATAGCTTCAAATAAAAGTTAATAGTAATAATTAATGATCAGAATTTAATGATTGTAATATATCACACACATCATATTTCATTACGACCACATAAATTAAATGGCAAATTAACTTACAACGTTAAATAGAATATCGATTTGTAACCCCAACAGTTTTTTCATTTGTTTCCTAAATACACAACACAATGGCTGGAGAAATACTTCTGGGCCTTGTAGCCATACTACTATATTTATATGTTCGTTATTTCATGATATTTGCAAAACTGGATAAACAATTGAGTAGAGGATTTCCTCAACTACCAGGCATACCAGTGTTTAGAAATTACTTCTATTTGAGTAAACTTTCAGGTAAGTATTTTTTTAAACGTGCATAATAAGTACAAGATAGTTTATTTTAGGTCTTTTTGATAGGATAACTAAAGACATCGCTACATATGGTGGTATAATGAAAGTCAATGTATTTGAGACCATATCCGTTCTAGTGGTGACTGATTTAAAATTCATCGAATTTCTTTTAAACAGTCAATACACGTTGAATAAGAATTATAGTTATTCATTCGTGCTTGGCTGGGTTGCAAGAGGCTTAGTAACAGCCAGAGGTATGAATTATCTATGTAGAAATCTCCTACTTTTCAAGTAAGTAAATTACATCGTTTCCGTTAGCACCAAAATGGAAGAAAACCAGAAAGATAGTAACACCAGCTTTTCATTTTAAATTACTCGAGCAATACCTCGAGACATTTCCTTCAGCAACTGATGTTCTAATATCAAAATTGAAGGCTGAAGTGGGTAAAGGACCTTTTGACGTTTATCCATATCTAAATTTGTGCACATTGGATATAATTTGTGGTAAGTATTTGTAATTTCTTAAGAAGAAAAAAAGCATCTTTTTTGAAACAGAGTCGGCAATGGGTGTGAAACAAAACGCTCAAATGAACCCAAATTCACCATATGTAAAAGCAACGAAAAGGATGTGCCAGATTGTAATGGAACGTAGCTTAAACCCGATTAAACTAATCCACACAACATACAAATTTACGAAGACGTACTGGGAAGAGAGACGTCTGTTGAAAATATTGCACGACTACACTGATTCAGTAATTAAAGCCAGAAGGGCAGAACTGAAGTCGCAAAATGCTGAACAATCTAACGGGAAAAGGTTGGCGTTTCTAGATTTGATCCTTCAAGCAGAAATCGATGGAATACCAATGACTGACGAAGAAATTAGAATGGAAGTTGATACGATGACTTTTGCAGGACATGACACTTCTTCAACAGGATTGAGTTTTATCCTGTACTGTTTGTCTCAACATCCTGACGTGCAAGTGAGTCTGAACACAATAATTGTCAACAAATCTCGTCTACTTTTTACTTTCCGACTATTACACTAGGAGGAAAGTATTGTAATAAACAAAATAATAATAAACAAGAAGTAGAAAATTAAACCTTGTAGAAAAACACACGGATACGTAACAGTATATTAGAGTTATTTGTATCGAGAGGTCAGTCAGTCGTATTGTTATAATCCCGATATAGTTTTATTATTATTATTATCTTACCGACATTCGTTTTTGGTGTTTCACCCTCTAGTTTCTAGTCTATACATTTAGAGAGTTTATAAATGTGTACACAGTGTGTCCATGTAGTCAGAAAGTTGGGTGGTGGCCACACTGGATATTTCAGTTCTAGTGAATAAAAGATATTATAATTGTAGGAGAAAGTGTACGAAGAAATTTTCAGTGTACTTGGATATAAAAATGAATCTCCTGTAATGAAAGACTATCAACAAATGAGATATTTGGACATGGTAATAAAGGAGTCCCTTAGATTGTATCCTCCAATTCCCGCTATTGGTCGGTCTGTAATGGACGGTGATATTATGTATGGTAAGTTCTTTATAACTGAGACCCAGTAAAAATAAAAAAGAACTGATAGTTCCTGCTTTCTTTCAGATGGAAAAATTTTACCACAATTCACACAGGTTTTCATATTTATCTACTCTTTACATCGCAACCCAGAAATATATCCAGATCCAGAAAAATTCGACCCCAATAGATTTTCGGATAGCGAGGGTAAAAGACACCCTTACAGTTATATTCCCTTCAGTGCCGGGTTAAGGAATTGTTTAGGTATAAAGAATAATTATACTTATTATGCATATACAAGTTAAATCTAACTAGTCACATAAAATATTGCTATTGTCATTGATTTTAGGTGCAAAATTTGCAATGCTTGAAATGAAGGCCATCCTGAGTGCTATTCTGCTCAATTTTGTTGTAAAACCTGTAACGAACTTCAAGCCTGAATTGCTGCCTCAAATGGTCTTAAAGTCTGCAAATGGTGTTATGATCCAATTGGAAAAGAGATCTCTTTAGGCAGAAAACAAAGTGTTTTTATGTTATTATTATATTCTGTGTACCCAAAAATAGGAAAGTAAAATATTTTTAGCATTAATGATGATGTGTTTAATTTCTATTACTTACAGATGTATTAAATAATCTAAAATCATTACATTCGTACATATTCTCAATTAAAATATGTGGGTGGTTAAATATGTTACCGCTAATACCGGGAGATATGTTACCTCATGCTACTATTACCTGGTAAGACTCAACATTTCTCCCTCAACATTCGACATTACTGACTGCTTAATTAGAGTTGCCACTCAAACCGTGCTTCTGGTTCTAACTAGGTAATAGGAGGAGTAACTATTTAATGACAGCCTTAACTAATGCTCGGTACTGAATTCAAGAAACAACTTCACGTTATAAAAGGTTAATCGATTGCAACCCATATGCTTGATATTGATTAAAAAATGAACTAAAGTACATGTACTTCTCATTAATTATAATTGTTAGGCTGTATATAATATTCAACTTTAATAACACAAGGGAACAAGGGTCCTACAACCAGAACAGCGATCACATATTTTTGTTGACCTAACATCACGTTTCATAGATCAAGTCATCAAAGTGTTGTGACAGGTCTAAGATCCATTTTATTTGAAGTCATATATTTCGCTTAAATTAGCCTTCTGTGCAAACGTACTCATAAAATATTGTTCATAATATTGCGAATCAACAAGTTTTTTGTGTTATTTTATCGAGTTAAATTATACAGACCTTCTGTGGATTAAAATATAGGAAGTGATCAAAAATCTACAGTCTTCGTCGCTGTGTTGCGCATTGTCAGATTTTGACAAACGTCAGGGCCACTGACATGACATATCATTAAATGTCACTATGACAAATGTCATTATCTCATAGAAACTATCGTTAGATAGGGTCCAGAGATGGTCCAGAGTGGATATGGCGTCAAAAAAATGAATAATTGCAACAATAATTGGAAAAGCAATTGACACCTTCATTGTGCAAAAGATGTAGTCGGAAAGTTGGGTAAGGTCACCCCAGATATTTTTCTTTTTACAGAATTACAGAAAATTTGAGAAAAAGCGAAAAGCATTTATATTACATTTATATTGGCAAATTTTCATAAATATCAATGGCCGCTGACATATGGCTGACATGACATGATATTTTATGACTAAAATTAGGTTAAGATCCAGAGTGGCTGTGGCTTCACAAAATTGTAGTATTGCAGAAGGTGATCACGCTTTATATATCAACGAGGCAGTTGGAATGATAGGTAGAGCCTACCTCAGATATTTATTCTTTGCCAAAATCGATAACATATAAGCCTGAGTGTGGCCTAGCGGTAAGACGTTGCACTCCCTGCTCCCACACCCTGCTTCCAGGGTGAGGTTTTCTGTGGTTTTTCTCACTCCTTGGCGAATGCTGGGAGCCAAACATCTTAAGACGTTCCACAGGCGCGGGCGATAATAATAATACTCTGGCCTGCCGATGCCCCCTGTAATTGGCGAAAGCTGTTGGGGGATGTTAAGGCTTGGATTATTATTATTATTATATTATCGATAACGCCTTTGATAACACAGCAACACATCTTAATCTTTACACGCATTTGATGTTAAGGGTCATACCATATTTTGAGTTCAGGGTTACACGCTTCGTATATGTAGTAAAACGGCAGTCACATGTGTGCAAAATGCGTCTTGGCAGTATGTTGACATAACAAGTTATAAATAAAACATAAATAGCGCAAGCTATTATTATATGTGTATAATATTTATTGAGAGGGCAAAATTATTATTTTGGGGCACGTGTTATTATGATTTGTTACCAAATATTAAAGTTAATATCACATCTTATGATACCCGTCTGAAAGATGATGGGCTGGTATTACCTCATTTATTTTTGATAGAAAATTTACAGCATAATAACTGATGGTTTTATAGCAATTTATAATGAGGATGTGATGTAATGTCCACTTACTCTTAACACTAAATTAGTTTCATCATAAATTTTACTACCTATATTCATTTGGTTGAACACCGGTATAGAATATTTTCTTTCAGTACTACAACAAATATTACTATACCCGTCTGTATTCTGATTTTTGTATACATAGTTGGATTTCCGTCCAATATCAAAATGTTAGAGAAAATATTTCTTGGTATTCTGGCCATCTCGGCATATTTACTTGTGAAGCTTATCATGATTGTAAACTTGGATAAGCAGTTGAGTAGATTTCCCCAACTACCAGGCTTGCCAATTTTTCGAAATTTTTTCTATTTCAGAAAGCTACCAGGTGCGTACAAACTGCAGAAATTATCAGGAAATATTAACATTAATCTATTCAATTTTAGGTCTATTAGAACGGCTTGTAAAAGATTTTTCCACACACGGTGAAATAATTAAAGTCAACCTATTTGCAGCAATATCTGTTTTATTTGTAACTGACGTAAAACTTATCGAATTTCTTTTTACAAATCAGAGCACTCTAAGGGGGGTATAGATTGATTTCATAATTTAATATAAACAAATTGTAAGATATATTTTAGCACCGAAGTGGAAGCAAACCAGGAAATTTATAACACCCGCATTTCACTTCAAAATACTCGAACAATACCTGCAAACTTTTCCGCCATCAAACGCAATATTAATTGACAAAATGAGGACTAAAGTTGATAAAGGACCTTTTGACGTATATCCTCTTATAACTCTGTGCACACTGGATATAATTTGCGGTAAGTTCTTGTCACTTTTTTGCAAATAACGTTTATTTATCAATTTCCATTGAACAGAGTCAGCAATGGGTGTAAAATGAGACGCACAAATAAATTCAGAGTCACCGTATGTACAAGCAACGAAAAGGATGTGTAGTATCATCATTGAACGTACTTTAAATTCTGTAAAACTTCTACCAGCCTTATACTTTTTCACGAAAACATACAGAGAGGAAAAGAAAATGTTAATACTTCACGGCTTCACCGACTCAGTTATAAAAGCGAAAAGAGAAGAACTAAAAACTTGCATTTTTGGATTTGATCTTGCACGCTCAAATTGACGGCAGACCAATGACCGACGAGGAAATTCGAATGGAAGTGGATAGTGGATACTTTTATGTTCGAAGGACATGACACTACATCATCGGGATTGAGTTTTGTCCTGTACTGTTTGTCGCAACATGCTGATATACAAGTAGAGTTTATTCTTGTTGAATTTACGTTGTGCTGCCCTGGAACTAATACAGCAGTTGAAAACGTTTTTTCAATTGGTAATGATTTTTGGACAAGTAAGAAATCAAGATTGAATGTTGATACTCTAGCTGCAGCACTTACCGTAAAATTCCATATGAAGGATATTTCTTGCTCCGAAATTTCCAATACATATCCAGTTAAAAATGATATATTGACAAAAAAATATTCACTCATTGGAAAAATACTCGTTGCATTAAACAATTAAAACAGATGTAAGCATATAATAGTGTATTTTTGTTTGAATTAAAATAATGTTTCATTTATTCACCTTGTACTTTTGCGCTTGACATTCATCTGACGTTTACTTACCACACTACGTCATCAATATGCCGGCCGACCTGCGCAATATCGTATCTTCTAAAGTCATTGTATCATGACTATTTGCTGTCACTAAAGTACTAAACTTTTTGGTTATGTATCACTTTTTACTTTATCATACGTAGTATGACAAAGTATTGTAATCGTGTCGAAAAAAAAATTGAGATTTTAGCGGAAATATGTCGTTTTGGGTCACCTGAACATGTTTCACCAAGGTACAAAAAAATGTCTGTGTGTGTGTGTGTGTGTGTATGTGTGTGTGTGCGTGTGTGTGTGTGTGTGTGTGTACCCGTTTTTTGTGGCGACGATTCCGGAGAAACTACTGAAGGTATCGAGACGAAACTTCATATTTAGAAGTTTTGTGACTAAACTTAGAGCTAAAAGAAGTTTTGTCCAAAAGGGCCCAAAGGAACTCGAGGTTTACTCTTATCATTTTTCAACGATTTTGCAAATTAGCCGCCATTTCTGTAATTTCGTCAAAATAGTTAAATAATAAACTATAGTAGAGAAAATTTTGTATAATTTATGTCCATTCCATTTTTTGGAAAAAAAAATTAAATCATAGTAAGCGGATGCCCCTTGAACTTCCAAATTGCCCCCCTGAACACAGCTGTATCGTATGATAAAGTCATGTGCCTGGCCACATCAGATTTTTGTTTATGTTATCTAACATTCTCTTTTTTTCAGATGGTGGAATTTTACCGCAGTTCACGCAGTTATTTATTTTTACGTACGGTCTTCACCGTAACCCAAACATTTATCCAAATCCTGAAAAATTTGATCCCGACAGATTCCTGCCAGAAAATCAAGCAAAACGACACCCATACAGTTACATACCGTTCAGTGCAGGATTAAGGAACTGTATAGGTACAGATAATCATTCAGCCCGATGATGTAACTAAAACATTATGTTTAACATGGTCGTTGTACCTACATTGTTATTCTGACGGCACAAATAAAAAAATAAAAATCCCCCAGAGATAAATCAAAAGTTTATTTAAGCGATGTTATCTCAAGGATTGTCAATTAGTATGCGCAGAGTGCGCTGCAGTCAGCTTCGTCGCGAAGTGTCAAGTGTGGTGTTTTTGACAGGTGACAGGTTTTAAACCATGCAAAAAGTGCATTCAGGCAGGCTAAGGCTGAAAACATAGTGGAGAGGCGAGGGTAGCTGTGATGGTAGAGGCGAGGGTAGCGACCACGTAGATTATATCTATATATCTATCTAGATATAGATATAATCATCACAGCTACCTTCGCCTCTCCACTATGTTTTCGCCCTATAGCTGAAATTTGAAGTGAATTCAAATAAAATACACTTTTAATTGCAATTATCTCATAAAAACCCTAAACCAAAAAGCTTACAGCTTTACGGTATGACTCCCGGTAACTTGTACGGTAGTTTAAACCGATTACCGAATATCTGCTCAAATTTTGACATGACCGGAATAGCCTATTGATTGCGATGATTTCTGAAAAATGTATGTGGAAAATGGATTTATTATTGTTCGATGCATTTGTAACAAAAAGGTATACTTATTGAATATTCATAATTAGGACAATTTATGAGATGTGCGAGATATACATGTAAGTGTTTATTAATAACAATTTTGTCTACATTCTAATAATAG
This sequence comes from Aphodius granarius, assembly GCA_963971325.1. NCBI lineage: Eukaryota > Metazoa > Arthropoda > Insecta > Coleoptera > Scarabaeidae > Aphodius > Aphodius granarius. The sequence continues at coordinate 4,303,116 of OZ020225.1, forward strand.
ACATCCATTACTGGACTCTTGAAAGTGCAAGCGCGAACCTTAACAGTTCAACTAATATTTATACGATATATCGACAAGAACGTGGCTCTCTTAAAACAGTAATAATAATAATAATACTAAAATGATTAAAGTTAGGCAAAGTAAAATATTTGTTTTGAACTATATTATGATGCACTAATGACGGATCTGTACGCCAGATGTCAGAAACCACAGTTTTTATATTTTAACTTAACTTTTAAAACTTTATCAAGCAATTTAACTATAATGACGTAAACATCTGTGATAAAGTATGTAAAATAACGACCAAAATTATAATTTCTGCAACCAGAAACAACAAAATGATTAAAGTTTTCTATGCGATCGTAGATTATCGATTTTTATATTCAGTTGGGTATAACTTCAACCGTTTTACGAAATCAATATCATAACTGAATTAACCTCTTAAGTGCAACTGAACCAATCATCTATGCATATATAGTGTATGTAATTTTGATACGAAAATGTGGGCAAATATATCATTAGGTTTAATATTCTTTGTGCCATTCATTACAATAGTGGTTTTTATTCTGGCCTTAATAAGATTGGAGTATAACTTAAAATCGTACGTTACAGTACCGGGTTTACCGATATTTGGTAACTTTTTTGCTTTTACTAATCTTAAAGGTAAATATCTCATTCTATTAATAAATTAAACAATGCATGCAATCAAAAAATGTCTTTTTTTTGCAGGAGTTTTGAGACAAACTTTACAATGGACGGAAATGTATGGAAATAAGATGAAAGTAAACGTCTTTATGGGATTCTCTGCGGTGATATTCACAGATCTAAATTTAATTGAATTTATACTTAGCACCACAAATATTCTTAATAAATCCATGACTTATGCTTTCTTGGAAAATTGGTTAGGAAGAGGATTACTGACTGCCACAGGTATGAAATTGACTCATTTTTGTTGATTGTAGTCATGTAAATAGCATTTTGTATATTTTAGAAGAGAAATGGAAGAAAACTAGGAAGATAATAACGCCTGCCTTCCATTTCCAAATTTTGGAACACTACGTCCACACTTTTCATTCGTCCAGTATGGTTTTAATTGAGAAACTTAAGACACAAATTGGGAAGGAGCCATTTGATATTTATCCCTACATCACTCTATGCACATTGGACATAATATGCGGTAAGTTATTTCAATAACTAGTCAGTTTACGAAAACGCAAAAATTCATTTAGTGTCGAACAAAATGTTGAAAAGCTATAGGATTTATGTACACTAGTATTTTTGTCACTGGAGGTATTGAATAATAATATTCAAAGCAAATAGAACTTAAAAATTGAAAGTAAGGAATTAGTTACAGTACATTTTTGAGCCTTCGAACTTTATCTACTTTTGAAACATGGCAAAGTGTAATAATATTTCCTTCATTAACTAAACACCTGTTTACTGAGTATACTTCATGATAAAATATCTGAGGTGGTCCTCACCCAACTTTCCGACTAAATTTTTGTTGACATAAGTGTCTAGACACTTTTACTCATAATGTCATACCATGTCAATGGCACTGACGTTTGTCAAAATCTGAGAATCCTCAACACAGCGACGAAGGCTGTATATTCTGTCAAACTGCTTCTATAATCTCTTATAGGGCCTAAACCGGTCATCCCACTGCAAATTTGTTTACATATTTAAAGTCACTGGAGTATGAGCAGGTATGAGTTTGGTCTCAATGGGATAAATCCCAAAGAAGACGCATGTAACATTTACCACTTCCGGTTGTCAGATAGTCACCAAAAACAATCCAGTTCTACCCCCGCTAATTCTAAATATATGTACCAAATTTCAGCCTGATCCGTTTGGGTGCAATCGTGTTCACAGCCATACACACATACATACTTTTTGCAGAAATCGTTTCAGTGGATTCAGGGGACCTCAAAACGGGTATTTACGCTGAAATCTCGATTTTTTTTTTCGTCGATTACAATATTTTCATTCTAGGGTACTAGTCGGAAAGTCAAAAGTACGTTTTGGTGATTGTCAATGATAGCAAAAAGATATTTCAGTGGCACCTTTCTGACTTTCTTTATCATTTTATTGAATAATTGCATGCAGAATTGACCAACTAATTTTATCGCAGTTTTTTAAACTTGACCAACCGTAATAGTATTGCATAACTAAACGCTATTGCTTATAATTAACGTCATAAGCTGTACTGATTATCAATGTTGCATATTTATTATTATCATAGAGTCTGTACATAAATTGGTAGATAATATTTTCCATATCCTGTTGTTTTTTTTTTTTTTTTCAATTTTGATTCCTTTTTAGCTCTTCTGCATGAAGACTTATGATTCTAATTTTTCGTTTATAGTTTTGTTGGTTCTTTGATAATTCTTTGAACAGATGAGTATTGACCAGATGTGTATGGATGTGTTAAAAGTTTAGTTTAGTTTCCCAAATTTTAAAAATCATAAAATATTTATTCCAATAATAGAATCATTTAGGTATAAAACACTTTCACTACAAAAAAAATCGTCAATATTGTTATTAAACAGATTAATTGATGAATTAATTAATTTTCTCGACTGTAGAGAGCGCTATGGGAACCAAAGTAAACGCACAGATGAATTCACAATCGGAATACGTCACAGGTGTGAAAGAACTATGCAGAATCATTATTGAACGAAGTTTGAACCCTTTAAAAATGTTCCCTACGTATGTCTTCACAAAAGACTTTTGGCTGGAGAGACGCTACTTAAAAGTGTTACACGGTTACACTAATTCAGTAATTAAAACCAGAAGAGCTCAACTGTCATCTGACAATACAGAAATAATAACTACGAAGAAACGTTTAGCTTTTCTGGATTTACTGCTCCATGCTAAGATTGATGGCACGCCAATGACTGATTACGAAATCCGACAGGAAGTGGACACGTTTATGTTTGAGGTAACGAAATTACGCTGAAGAAATAAGCTATTATTAAGAATTATTAAAGATTTTATACTGTTACATAAAATTTATCTGTTACAGGGTCATGATACTACGTCATCTGGAATAAGTTTTGCTTTATACTGTTTAGCAACGAATCCAGATGTGCAGGTAAACAACTACATGGACAAAATTTCGAATACGAAGACTATAATGATTATAATATTTTTCAGGATAAAGTTGTGCAGGAAATTGCAGAAATTCTTGGTGACGATACCGATAAACAGATTACAATAAAGCAGCTTCAAGAAATGGCATATTTGGATATGGTTATCAAAGAATCTATGAGAATGTTTCCACCTGTTCCTGTTATTGGTAGGATGCCACTCAGGAACGTCGCTTTTGGTATGTTATGTTTCTAATGACAAAGTCAAACAAAATTGTCGAAAATTACCATACCATAAATGTCAATTTTGATTTCCAACAATTATCTCTTGTTTTAACTAGAAGTGTCTTCGGACTGACACTTTAATTGTATGATAATAATTAACTTAAATTCATTAACACCATTATTATTACCAATTTCTAAATTTAAGGGAGAGTGCTTGCTCACTGACCATTCTGATAGGGCATGAATTATAGCTCACAACCTAGTTAATCTTGGACATGCTTGGTATATACGATATAACCCTTTGAATAACTTAGTTTGGTGCTTTTAGGCAAAACTCTTCTTCCAACATACGCACAGGCTATCATCTTTATCTATGGCGTCCATCACAATCCAGAAATATATCCAGAACCACACGTTTTTAACCCAGACAGATTCCTACCTGAAAATAAAATCAACAGTCATCCTTTCAGTTATCTTCCATTCAGCGCAGGACCTAGGAATTGCATAGGTAGCATTACAATTCTGTTATTTTCTATTATTATTATGGATTACCTACTATTATAACCGATATTAATGACGAATTATCATTAATTATTTTAGGGCAGAAATTTGCAATGCTGGAAATGAAAACCGCTATCGTGCATATCCTGCAGCATTTTGTCCTGAAACCAGTTAAGGACTATGCACCGGAAATTATGCCGTATACTGTCCTGAAAAGTGCAAATGGTATTATGGTGCAACTTGAGAAAAGACTGTAAATAATTGTGATTTAATTAAATCTAGGAAGTTAATGTAAATTATTTTTATAACATATCTACAATATCAACAAAATATAATGATAATATTATGCTTTTCTTTGAAATATTGCTGGAAAACCCCAAAATATAACAAGCATGTATTGTGATATCATTAAGCAATCAATTAATGGGTTGTCTAGTACTAGATATAATTAATAGTTCTTCCAGTGTTTTATACATGGGCTATACATCAACTTAACGTCATGATGTTACGTAATTGTAACTATAATGACTTGAATCTAAAAATTCGCATTTATTAAAATTTAATTTTAAAGCATTGTATGCTAGACGTTGGGCAATTTAATCAATCAAGATTGACAGTGAATGGAAAAATAAAGAAGTTCGTGACTATTAAATCGATTGTAAAATCTAAGTAAAGTTTAAACAATAGAAAGGTTTTGATTTTGGCCGACTTACTGTCAATAGTCTCTTTCAAGTGATAAAATGAACCGATATATCCCATTCTTTAACAGAAATAATTAAGAGAATAAATTTCCACATTGATTTTAAACTCGTACCATGATATGTGACTTGACTTGAGTGTTGCTGTTCTATATCTTTACATTGTCTGTATGACAATGTTAACATCAACCGCATAAATGATAATAAGCAAAATTGTAACTTTGCTGTTTATGTATATGACATTATTTTGTGAATAGCGATTTAGAAGAAATGGGAGAAACAATTTTCTTCGTGTGTTTAGTACACTGAACAAAACCTTACCGTATGTCAAAAATAACGTCAAAAGTGAAAAATAACACCATAAAGTTGTACATAATTTTTAGTTTTGTCAATATCTGTACACCATGTAATTCCACCTTTAGTAAAATTGTCCAAAAAGTTGAAGCCTACAATAAGCATATATAAAACTACACAGTCTATCACAAAATAATTTATTATTCGATCACAAAGTGCAAAATTCACAAATGTACAATTTAGCCAAAATAAAATCAGTGCTCGCAATTGTCTTCCATGGTAAGAATCTACCACCAACCGCCACCACCGCCCCCGGATCTCCAACCACCCCCTGAAAATAAAAAAAAACAATTACATAAGAAACTACGAAAGTTTGAATTACCAAATTACCTCCTCCTCCGGATTTCCATCCGCCACCGCCTCCATATCCGCCACCACCGCCATATCCACCGCCGCCGCCGCCTCCGAATCCACCTCCGTGTCCACCACCACCACCGCCGCCGCTTGGGACGATTATCTTGATAATCTTGTAACCGCCTCCGCCGCCGCCCCCTCCAAATCCGCCGCCTCCTCCGTAACCGCCGCCGCCGCCTCCAAATCCACCACCACCGCTTCCTTTCCAACCTCCTCCACCGCCTCCGTACCCGCCGCCACCGCCACCGAATCCACCGCCACCGCTGCCTTTCCAGCCTCCGCCGCCGCCACCGCCTCCGTAGCCGCCGCCTCCTCCAGAGCTAAGGAATCCACCTATAAAACAATTAATGTAATGCTCTTGTCTGCGTTTGCGATTCAAATATAGATTTTGTATTAAAAATATGCTTTTAAACTCTTTAGTTGCATCAAAACTGTCACTTTAAGACATATGTAAGTTAAATAAAGAAATAATTTCTTCAGCGAGTACAAAAAAGACAGATTTTAGCAATAGTTAAAAGAAATATCGTTTACCAATACTCTACTAATGTCACTTTGACGTTTATATGGCAAGTCATTTCATGTGTAGTTTTGAGCTTTTACAGATTTGTAAGTATGTTTGAATGAGTTTGTAGAAAAAATATTGTGTGATGGTTGTACGAAAAAAATTATTTATTTTGTTCGAAGGGTTGGCCACCTTCACTTTCCGGCTAGTACCCTAGAAGGAAAGCATTGTATTCGATACAAAAAAAATGGGGATTTCAGTGGAAAAATTCGGCAGTAGTAGACCTGTTTTCAAAACAATATTGAAACCAATTTGAGAACATAAAATATTGCTGTAAGTTAGTTAATGTATATGTCTGGGCGTACATTAACCATGTTTTTTTTTTATTTTAAGACCATATACAAGGTTGGGTAACCCAATAGAAATGTTAAACGTAAAAGTTGTTGTACCATTTTCTTCTCAAATTTTTACAAGAACTAGTTTGTTAATTTCTTAGCTTTACAATCGTATAACACATTCTCCCATACTCATAATAAATCAAATGTAAATTAATTAAAAACACAGAATGATAAATAAAATGCGGTTATTTATTATTACAAATGAACAATAAGACAGGGCACTACAGACTGCTAATTGAAATTAAGGAAAATAAACTTCCGACAGAAATAGCAGAGCGACAATCGAGTGGCCCCCACGTTCACCGGACGTAAGCCCTTCGGATTTTCTTTTATGGGGATGATTTAAAAAATAGGGTTTATAAAGATAGACCGGAGAGTTTAGAAAACTTGAAAGAACAAATCCGACGTGAGTTAATAATACGCACTCCAGCACAGGCATTATCTAATTCACTACAGCATTTTATTGACAGACGTTATTGTCAAGAAGTGAATGATGCTCAATTCGAACATTTACGTTAGTTTTATTTAAGTTTACTTTGCTTAATTTAAGTTAGCAACCTGTATTTCCTTTTTTCGATGCTCTTTTCCAACAATAAACTAAGGATTTCAAAACTTTCCTACACGAAATGTTTGACGTTTTCTTCACTTGGAGAACAGGAAACAATTATACAACCAACGCTTTTTCTTTGTTGTTTGCAAGATAGTGTTACAAGTACCAACCAAAACGAAACGTATGGTTTTAAAGTGTTGAAGTTGAAAAGTCTGTCTATCTGAAGTACAAGTACTTTCTGTGGCAAAACAAAGAAGTTAAAAAGATCTGTTTGACAACTTACCATGGACAGTAGCAACAGCTACCACCAACAAACAAACAAAGACCTGAAACAAACACAAACGATAAAAAACAGCAATAAAGCAATAGAATCCAGTGCTAGTCAATTCTAGACTAATATAATCCGTTAGAGTGGTAGTAGTAACACAGAACTTCAATACATGTTCACTGATTTATAAGAGACAACTTTAATGAGATGTTTGATGTGGTAAGGTAACTGTACCTTCATAGTGATGCACTGAGAAAGGTGACTGACTCCTAAAAGTTTTAGATGCATCTTATATACATGCCTAATCTGACCACTCTTCTTCCTTCCTCTTACCCCCGTATAGTGGAGAATCATTGTTCCCTTTCAATGGGTCAATGCATGCACGAGATACGTTCATTTTACCTCTCCTCACTGAAAATGTATTTGTTTAGTGGCGGTGGTCTTAATTAGAAAGGCCGGTGAACTACCGCTTCATTGTCTGCGAGCAAAATTGGATTTTACTTTTTATTATTGTGGCAGAATATTCGGCGGCGCAATTTTCATAATTGCGGCTCCCCCTCCGCGCCGTCGTCAGCTGCCATTTTATAATAATAAGCTTTGCGTTTGCGAAATCCCACTAGGCTAATGTGTGTTATTTGAAAGCGCAGAGTATGTCTCAGTTGCATGTACCGTTCCCGTAATTGCTCATACTTTGTGATCTAGAAAGTGTTTTTTGCTTGGATTATGGAGAGTTACATTTAAGAGTAGCCGGTTTTAATCGACTAATAATCGGTTGTTAATAATATATGGGCGTTTTATGGCAGAAAGGAAAACCTAGACTTGTATTGATCGAAATTATTATGTATACATTGTCAGTTGTTTCTTTTAGGGGTTTCTTTGTCCGTTGATTTTATCAAAAGGAACTTTTGGGCTTTCATGGGTATTTGAAACTTAAGAAACATGCTAAACTTTGTAAATGTATTTAGGGTGACTTGAGTTGCCACGCAGTGGTTATTTCTAGTATTTAAGAGGACATGACATTATTTTGGTGAATTTTCGCACATTTTTTTAATTATCTTTACAAGGAATACCTTAAATATTGATAGATTTTGTTGGATAACAAAGAAATCTGGGGTGGCACTCATCCAACTTTCCGACAACTTCATAGACACATTGAAGCGTCTAACAATTTTGCCATTATTCACTTCGGTAAAGCCACAGCCACTCTGAATGCTATCCTAATGTCACTGACGTTTATCAAAATTTGTCAATTCTCAATCATAGCGACCAAGACTACGAATACTGTGAAACAGCTGTTATAAATGTAGCCTAAAGCTAAATCTTTTATTCCACTGATCTGTAAAGTGGTATACATATTTAGTGTTACTGGAGGGTGAGCTGACATAAGTTTGGTCAAATGTGGTTATTAAATTCTAAGGCAATGTGTCCTAGGATAGTAGGATCCTACGACCAATTGTTGAAGTCATTGTCCCTTTCGTTTAAAATCAGCACTTCCCCCCTTCATATTTTTTTCTAAGGCATTCTAAGCGCGTTTGATTTAGTAGAATAAAATTCCATGAAACATAAGCTCGCTAAGAATTTCATAAAGTAGAACATCAACTTTCCTTACATGGTGTTTAGAATCAACTTTCCTTATATGGTGTTTAGAATCACCGGTCACATCTAGTAAGTACACAGTTTTTGGGCCCAAACTCAATTTGTTAAGTCATTGATTTGGTGGACTGGACTTCGCACAGAATGTTGCTTGATTATCTACAAAATTGATGTTAACACAAAATTGGTGCCAATACTTTAGAAGTTATTATCATATTATTATTATTCTAGTGGCACATTTTATGCATTAGATTAGGTGCATATCATCGTTATCAAGGAGTGTTATCTAGTGAGCAAAACTCAATCTTTGCAAGGTAGCTACACTTACTTACTTACAATTTAACGAATGAATCAAATGTATACAAGAATATTTGCATATAAGTTATTAATGAGTGTCTGCCGGCGGCGTATTCCTTGTTATGAGGCCTAAAGGCATCTTCAGAGTCAAATGGTTAATTATTGTAATTCACAATCCACATAGCGTTTGCAGAGGAAAGTGGTGGAAAAGAAAGTGGCTGGAAAATGGCCAGTGTGGGTAATTCGCAACATAATCATGATTACATATTTTAACTACTCCTAATATTGACCTAGCATGTCGAAGATGCTCAATGTGCAAAACGCGTCACTATTGTAAAATAAAAGAAAATATAAAATTGAGAGAAACAACAAGAGTTTTCTTCCACAAATAATAATCTTGTAATGAGTAATTTTGGGATGGTGCATTTAGACGACTTTTGTGTGAAAACGTATTGTTGCAAAACCTGAATGTGAATAAAACGTCTACTCATTATTGATATGGCTTTTTTTTTTCAGATAAGAATTTTATGCCTACTTGCCTACATAGATTGAAAAAAAAGTTAGATTCTCTTGTGTAAGATAACAACGCGTGAAAGGTTTATGAAGCATGTGCATTAAATTTAAAATATCAGTAAACACTTCACGAGCATAACTGTATGATATAAACCATAGTTATTCTACTTTATGTATGAAGTAATTCCTCTTATGCTTTTAACCTACATCTTGCATTATCTTCAGCTGCACTCCTTTTTTCCAAGCCATATAATTTCGTTACATCCCATTATTATTGGAATTTGTTTCTACAACAGCAGGTTGGTCTACCTTAATCATTCATAATCCAATGTATTTCTACGTAAATCTATCAAATAGATCTTTTTGAAAACTATAGTTTTTAATTTCAAGTTCATATTTAATTGTGTAGATAACACAGGGCAACAAACAAATTTTTCTGCGGCGTTTGTGCAATCAATTATTGGTAGACTATGATTGTGAAGTACTCGTCGTAAAATTAGTTTGTTTGAATTGACCACAGTTCTCGTGATAAACCTAGCAAATCTTTATTTATCAAAACCAATCTTTGAACAACTTGCTGCTGCTTTTTTATTGGGTCAGCAAAATGGATACACTAAATATCTCTGGTTTCTTTGTCTGTGGGACAGTCGGGCAAAAAATGAACATTGGGATAGGAAAAATTGGCCGTCGAGAATAAATATAACCGTAGGAAAAGCTAACATCGTTCATAAACCATTGATAAGACGAGAACAAATAATTCTTCCACCACTACATATTAAATTTGGGCTTATTAAACAGTTTGTGAAAGCTTTATATAATAATGGTCTTTGTTCCAAATATATTTGTTAATCATTTCCCTGGCATCAATACAGGAAAATTAGAAGCCAGTATCTTTGATGGACCACAAATCACTTGACTTGGTTGAACTGGAAGCATGGACAAGCTTTGTATCAGTTATCGATTTTTTTTGGGAAATTATCAAGTTGAACAATATTAACAATACAAATCGTTGGCAAAATGCTTAAAAAATTTTAAAAACTAATATGAGTACCAACTTATATTATTTTCATAGTCATTTAGATAAATTTCCTGACAATCTGAGTGATTACAATGAAGAACAAGAGCAACGGTTTCAGCAGTATATCAGCATAACGGAGGAAAGATATGAAAGCCGATGGTACTGCCATATAATGGCAGACTACTGCTGGACCTTAGAAATGGACTGCCCTGAACAAAAATGCAATAGAAAACCACACACAAAACGTTTTCTTAATTTAAATTTGTGTGTTTTTTTTTTTAAATCTTTTTATTGTTGATTTCAGAACACTTTATGCTGACGATAATTTATAGCGTTATTTTAATATGAAATCTTTGAATAACAACTTTTAAATATATTGGGCACTTTTACTTAATGTTATTTAAACTATAAATGGATTGTCGTTATCTCAGCAAGTGGAGTCAATTTAACAAATATTTTGTTATTTTCATATTTAGTAGACCAGAATTACCTAAGATTGACTAATAAATCCCATGCCGCAAAATCAATGTTCCCCTGTGTAAATGATAAAAGGAAACATAATGGTTTTAATATTTCATAAATATGTCTATAAATTAATAATAGACATTGCTTTATAAAAAAAACATATATTTAAAACTTTGTACAATCGTATTTACAAAGACAACACCATCCACTTTTTTCAATTTGATTTCTTAATTCTCTCGCTTTTCATCTGGTTGTAACAACTTCGTTTACCACCAACCGCTGCTACCACCTCCAGATTTCCATCCGCTACCGCCTCCATAACCACCTCCATAACCACCTCCATAACCGCCTCCGTAACCACCTCCATATCCACCTCCAGAACCACCATGGCCGCCTCCTAATCCACCACTGGGAACGACAATCTTGATGACCTTAACGGTGCTACCGCCTCCGTATCCACCTCCCAAACCGCCACCGTATCCGCCTCCATGACCGCCACCGTAGCCGCCTCCAAGACCGCCTCCGTAGCCGCCGCTGGATCCCTTCCATCCGCCTCCACCCGATTGCCAACCGCTGCTGCCACCTCCCAATTGCCAGCCACTGCTGCCGCCTCCATAACCGCCTCCATAGCCGCCACCGTAACCGCCTCCGTAGCCACCTCCCAGGCTACCGCTTGAGCCTTTCCAGCCACCTCCGCCTCCTCCTAATTGCCAGCCGCCGCCGCCGCCTCCCGACTGCCACCCTCCGCCTCCGGATTGCCAGCCGCTGCTACCTCCGTAGCCGATGCTGCTGCCGCCACCGTAGCCGCCTCCGTAGCCGCCGCCACCTCCGTAACCGCCGCTACCACCGCTTGACCATCCAGAACTGTAGCTGGCTAAAACACAAAATACGAAAATTTAGTATATATCTACATTTTTTAATATTTTAAAATATAGATTCTCTTTCAAAGGAATTCTATAGAATCGTTTTGTGCACGTTAGTGCGTTCCAGTAAGTTTGCAAGTATTTGGAAACATAATTATAAACTAAGATTGTTATTAATAAAAGGAACAATCTTGATAAGTTTCTGTACATATTTTCAAAAGAATTTAGTATTTGACAATTAGATGACAGTATCAGTTAAGGCACATGTAATAATAATACACACAGGGAAAACTTTATTCGATACAACACGAAGATCTTTGAGTGGAGAATATCACATGTTTCTATATCCGCAGAAAGATCATTTGGTTGGTTTAAGTAAAATATAAAATTCTCAGAGTAAGAATATGATTTTCTTGATGTTCCAAGTATTACGTTTTCCTGTTTTAAGTATGAAGGAACTGCTAGAAAGGAATTGAGTCTGTTTTAAGCGATACGTACGTATACTTTTGGGTCAAGAAATTGTTTGTTCGTTGAAGCATGTATATTTTTCACCCAACAAAATATTGTTGTTGTTGTCGGACGAAAGTCTTACTGCTTTTATATGTAGAAGAAGAATTTTTTTTCGTCAGAGCAAAATATACTCAACATAAACATACTAAACTCTTAAACCGTAAGAATAACTAGCCGTTGAAATAACAACATACAATGAAATTCTTATTACAATAAATATTATTTGAACAGCAAAAATATCCTCTTTATGCTATACTATATACGCAAGAACAATTTTTCTTGATATCCAAGAAAAGAGTTCTTTCTGTGTAGGCTATTCCACTACAATCCTGGTTTTCCTCATAATCCTTGTAAGTCACCCATGAAATAAAACACTTATGCATAGATGTAAACAAACAATATACGAACACTCAATATCGTCTAACTTATATAGCGGTACTATGTTGCAAAAGACGCGAGAAACTGTTAGCGCCATCTGTAAAGTAATTGCAAAACTTTCTATGTATCTCTCAGAGTAAAAATCTTGGGTCGAGTAACTGTTTTTTTTTTTTCGTTGAAGCATATATATTTTTCATCCAACGAAATATTTTTTGTTTTTGTTGTTGTAAGACGAACGTCTACTTTTTACTTTATCATACGTAGTATGACAAAGTATTGTAATCGTGTCGAAAAAAAAAAATTGAGATTTTAGCGGAAATAGGTCTTTTTGGACCCCCTGAACATTTCTGACCAAGGTACAAAAAAATGTCTGTGTGTGTGTGTGTGTGTGCCCGTTTTTTGTGGCGACGATTCCGGAGAAACTACTGAAGGTATCGAGACGAAACTTCATATTTAGAAGTTTTGTGACTAAACTTAGAGCTGAAAGAAGTTTTGTCCAAAAGGGCCCAAAGGAACTCGAGGTTTACTCTTATCATTTTTCAACGATTTTGCAAATTAGCCGCCATTTCTGTAATTTCGTCAAAATAGTTAAATAATAAACTATAGTAGAGAAAATTTTGTATAATTTATGTCCATTCCATTTTTTGGAAAAAAAATTAAATCATAGTAAGCAGATGCCCCTTGAACTTCCAAATTGCCCCCTGAACACGGCTGTATCGTATGATAAAGTCATGTGCCTGGCCACATTTTTATAGAAGAATAACTTTTTCTTCGCAACTAACACTATATAGGTACGCAAGAATAATTTTTCTTGATATCCAAGAATAGAGTTCTCTCTCTGTGTATTTAACTTATAACTTGTGATTGATATCTGATTTGAACGCTTTATTCATAATCATAATATGTAGTACACAAATATAAAACAATTTCAGATTCTAGTCAAATATAATATAAAAAACATTAAAACACAAAATAAAATCAGCACAAAGATAAACATGTAATAGGCATACACAGTGGCATATGCCCAAAACCGCTAAGCGTTCATAATAACAATTCATTACCACCACATCACGTAGCCACTAAACGAAAAGTAAACCTAAGCCATTGTCATGGTTTCCTTGGGATTCCCATATAGATAGTAAAAATAGCAATAATCCCCATCAATTTGCCACAACGTAAAAAGAAGAATTAATTAACACCTCTAACGAGTCAATCTATAAGCCAGATGTGGCCAGATTATGAATAGCAGCAATTACATCAGACACTCTTTTTTGCTATGGTAAAACGAACGATTTGAATTCTGGTGGTGTTTTGTTTAGATTTGCCGCGTGATGGCGCATCACGAAGGTTAAATACACTCTTTTTTTCACGGTTTGTACACCTATTGCGCAACGCGAAACATTCATTAACATATTGCTTGTAGAAAATCCGCAAATCGGTTATGGGAATGAAAATAACCAGCAATAAATCCATTGAGTGGAACGAGTCAAGGTTTTGGTGACACGTCACACAATGAATCTTGAAGAATAATAATAAATGATTTTAGTACTTTATTACAATTTCAAATAACATCATCTTCATGTAATCTCTATATATATATATGATGCACAGCGTCATGCACGATGTCCTGAATATAAATCGACAAGATTTGCTCACTTACATGATTAATAAAAACGATTTAAAACATCTACTGCACTGTGCAAGTGCATTTTCATGCACTTTGACCGTATATAAATTATGTACTTCGAGGAATTTCTTTTTCAGGGTTCGACTTTCAAGAAATGTGTTGCAACATAATTAGTGTTTTACGAGTGTAATTATTAAAACTCACTCAATGATGCCATAATTTGAGTCAAGAATGTTTTCTAACATTAGAACTTATTATGTCATGTGTGAGGTAAATATTGTTAATTTGGTGTTAATTTGGTTTGTCTTTATTTTATAATTTAGGATATTTCATCACAGCGCAAGTTTAGAAAGTGGCAAAACGTCGGTGAAGTTTTTTTTGTTAATGAATAATGATAAATGTTGCCAAGTAGGAAACAATATGATAGTGTTATGGTTTGACACTGAAACATTTTTGCTTACTTCAAGTTTTTCTCGATAAGATTTTCTTATGAACAAAGGGCATTTATAAACATCCTTGTGTTATGGTCAATGTAATAATGTTACTAAATTAATCTGTTTTTCTCAATATAATAATAATTTTTATGTTTTTTATAGGTAGTCAAATTCTATCGGCAATATCGATTATTATGACTGCAAAATATGAATCATTTTTGGTGTGCAAATTTCGAAGTTTGTTTGGACTCTATCAAAATGTTAAAGTTTCAACGGACAATGTTTCTAATTATACTATTATTAGTTTAAATTAGAAAGATTCTTAAAATTTATTGATATAAAATTATGCCTGGTTTTTTATTTGTTTTACATTATAGAATTGTATTGTCGAATTCAAGGTAAAATAATATGTTATCTAATCCATTCAGAAAAACCAAAGAAAAGGTCCTCCTACGTATAATAAATACTTTAATGTTCTATAACATTCTACTTGAACTATGTGAAATCAATTTTGGCAACATTGTTATTGATATTGATATATTTATTAATATTTTGTTATTGAAAAGTGTTTTTTTTTTTTTTAATGTCAAGTTGTAATAACATGAAATATAACTAACACAATATTAGTAATTTTTCTACAAGTATTTTGACCATTTTTCTTTAAATTTGATAATCTTTTTTCATTCATTACTGTTATTTGAGAACACGAAATGCAAAATTTAATAGACAGGCAAATTTTCTATTATAATCTGTCACCTGTATTAAAAGAAAATAACTAGTGTTTAACCCTAAAAACTAGTTATTTTCTTGTTCTAAGCAGATTCATAATATTCATTATAAGCACATACTACCAAATAATTTATCAGCAAATACTGATTTTTACATCTTCTGTACTCATCTGGTATCTTCTAGAATATAGAGTGTACACTCTAGAATCTAGATTGTAGACCCTTGTGTTAGCAATGGATAATCACATTGAAAAACGTATTAAAGTGTGCTTTATAAATAAATTAATCTGATTCAAAAAAAAATATGTTTAAAACATGTTTTAAAATAAGACGGTGTTTTAAAACAATTGTTTTTTTACATAACAATTGTTCAACATAACAACGCTGATTTCAATAAAGTAATTATTGTAACGACTAAATGTAAGGCTTTAATTTTCTCTCATTGTATTAAATATGTAGTTTGTTGTATTTTAGTAAAACACGTCATTTTACTTTGATGTTATTTAGTTATTATTTAATAAAAAGATAAAATTCTAATAGATGTTATTCCATTTTAATTTTTATTATCGATTTATGTCTGATTATATCAGACATCACATATTAAAAAGCAATAATATCATCTTATGTCTGATTATATCAGACATAAGATGATATTATTGCTTTTTAAACTATAAGCAATATTTAAAGAAATAAAGTTTGACTTACCATGGGCAGCAGCAACAGCCAAAGCAAACAAACACACAAAGACCTAAAAAATAAAAAAAATATTATATAATTATGTACAAAATTACCATTCTAACAAAATTTAGATAATAAATTTACATAAACAACAACAAAAAGTGAAAAAAGCCTAAAATATTACATATTACTTAAAAATAAAATAAAAGCAACACTATTTTTCGTAAACAAAAATTTTGACTGAATAAAACCAATAGTTCACACACTAACCTTCATGCTGGTGCAGAAAAAAGGTGACTGCACCGAAACAGGCGGGTCCAACTTCTTTTATACCAATTTCAAACCTTGGGCCCCCCTTTCAAATTAGCGGACGATCAAAAGAGCATATCTCCAAGTTACGCACACGTTCGTTACATCTAGTTTCGATTTTGCGACCACACGCCGACGCATGAATGGGAGTACCGTCTTGCCTCGACCACCTGATTTTTACCTCATTGTTCGGTGTTACCATCGAAGACCGAGGTCGTTAATTAATTTCGTTTTTTTTTTCTCTAATTGCGTTCAATTCAAATGTTGAATTAAGACATTACCCAAATTTTGTAACAAATCCAACAATTAGGGTTTTTATTTTAATTTGTACTTTCTTTGAAATATTTTATTTTCCATAGACTTTATTATTGTTTGGTGTTTTTTAATGATAGTTTTCACCCAATGTATAAAGGTCAAGTCACCTTTGTTATTTCAGAATTTCCTGGAAACTAATAATCAGTAGAGATCCTCAAGGTAAGGACAACAACATGCTTCAACATCTATGGATGATCGTTTATTCATTACATTAGCAAAGCAATCGATACAATTATTAAAGAATGTGAATTACTGTGGTTAAAGGAACCTGTCATTTGATATGAATTCACTTAATCAAGTGCTGTGATGGCAGTAATGAAGGTTGAGTAGTACATTACTACTTGACTTTGATCAGTATTGTTGGTCCCTGCTTCTCTTTGTTTGCTAAATTATAGTTATTTAGAATTACCAGGGGACAAACTGGACTGTTTTTGGAAACAATCTGACAACCTAATTTAGAGATCGGTTTTCGAAATATTCATGGGAAAAGAATTTTTAGTCTATAACGCTTATTTTTACATATTTTGAAACCCTAATATTAGAACTTATTATGCCATGTATCATAACAGCCAACTATTGTTAATTTGGTGTTAATTTGGTTTGTCTTGGTTTTATAATTTAGAATATTTCACCATACCGCATGTTTAGAAAGTGGCAGTACGTCGGTAAAGTTTTGTTAACAAATAACGAAACAATGAGAAATAAATATAACCCTTTTCGTTTTGTACTGCCAACTACAGAACAATATAATCGTGTCAAACAATATGGAACATGTTTACTTTGTTCAAGTTTTTCTGGACAAGATTTTCTTATGAACAAAGTTCATTTCTTATGAACAAAGTTCATTTCTTATGAACAAAGTTCATTTCTTATGAACAAAGTTCATTTCTTATGAACAAAGTTCATTTCTTATGAACAAAGTTCATTCATAAACACGTCATGGTGAATGTAATAATGTCACTAGATTAATCAGTTTTTCTCAACATAATAATCCATTTTATTTGAAGTCATATATTTCGCTTGAATTAGCCTTCATGCATACGTTCTCATAACAGATTGTTCAAAATATTACGAATCAACCAAATACGTTTTGTTACATGTGCGGTTGTTATGTGGTAAAAGCAGCTTACTGCTGCTGTTTTGGATTTAGAATCGAGATCTGTAAGAGCCATGGACACCTAAGATATGCTGAATTTCCTGTTAGATCGGACTTTTAAAGTGGATGAAAGGGAAGCAAAAGAAAATGCCGTTTGCAGTTCCTATGTTGTGGCGAGAGCCTTGCCTGATTTGACCGAGTGTCTGAAATCACTCTGTCAAATCAGGCGTGAAGTCGTGAAGATTCACCACTTGAAGTTTTAGGAACATCTCTCCTTATAAACCAGTGCGAACTGAACGATTTGGTTAAAGATTTAGGTTTATCAAAAGAAAAAGCCGAGTTATTGGGTTTAGGCTACAGGAATGGAATCTTTTCGCACGAGGTGTGACAGTGTCTCCATTTACAAAGCGAAAGGAGCCTTTTAAAGCATATTTTAAAATAGAAGGATCTTTATGTGTATGCCACGATGTTGAGAGTCTTATGAACGAGTTTGATATTCCCCACGATCCTTCTGAATGGTAGCTTTTTATCGATTCATCAAAATACAGCTTGAAAGCAGTACTTTTGCATATTCCTTGAATTTATGTAATTTGTTAATTGATTTTGTTGCAGTTTTCTTAGTTTTTTAAAGTATCGCTGTATCTGTAAATCTAGACCTTTTACAATAAATCCTCTTTCAGTTTCTAGTTAAGTAAGGCAAATAATCTGGAACAAATAATTTTTTTTGTCAGTTGGAAATCTATTCCCTTGTGTTATAATATTATTAATTTAAATTATGCCTGGCATTTGATAATTCTTAATTTGTTTTACATTATAGCATTGTAATGTCGAATTCAAGAAAATATAATATGTTATCTAATCCATCCACAAAAATAAGTAACTTGCCGTTTAACTTTGTCATTTTTGTAGTTAAAAGACAATTAATGACTGGGCAAAGTGGTGTCAAATAATGATATAAAGTAACTTCCTGGGAAGTAAAGTAAACAACCAATGAATCTGTCAGATAAATCTGTTGGAATGATAGACTATTGTTGAGCACTATTGTCATACAAAAATGCTAGAGGCGTATCTGGGTTATAGAAAAAATTCAGCACATGCTTACAATGATATCATACATTCCGGAATCGCCAATATTTCTGTAACAGTACTAAAAATTTTGAAACGACAAGACTTTCGCTAAAGACAAAAGAAAACTGATTTTTTTCTACAAACCAGATATGCACGTAGCATATCTGACAATTTTATTTGACAAATTCATTGTTTATTTACTTATTTTCCAAACAAATGACTTTATATATAATTCACTTATTTAATTTTATATTTAATGTGATCATGCATTAATAATATTTTGTTCAGAATTAAATTTACTTTCAAAATATGCACTTTTTCTTGATAAATATTTTAAAACCCGAATTCTGTATTATGTTTTCGTTTTAAAAGTCTTAATCGCTGAACAAAATATGTTCTACCTATGTAACCAAGCCTGTGCCTTCAATAATAAGAATGTTACCAGTGGTGAACCGATAAGTTTGGACACCTTGTACAGTGTACACGCAAATTTAAGATTACAAATTACAAATACGAGTTTTGCATTTTAAGCAGACAGCGTACCTGTCATAGATAAATATGACTAAGTCTACAAGGATTTAATTTTTGGGAAGTACAGAATATCATGATATATAATTGAATTAGGTGAATTATGCATATTATGGTAATTGTAGGTTATATTTATACAAGTACAGCATCGTCTAAAACTGGAAATTCCGCAGACTAACAACCGACAACAAAACTAACAGCAGCAATAAGACAATGATAAATTACACACATAAAAATAAACAAGATTCATATTTATAGAAAATTGTTTAAAAAAAACATACTTGAACTCGTTTTTTAACTACTTGTTTATTTACACACCTGTCCAATCAAATTTATTAGTAATGCACGCATTACACATTAGATTCAAACCAATAAAAGCGTATTACTAATACCATAATAAATATTATCCTTGGCATTTCGTGATCAACAATTACCTACTAATATCCAGCGATGCTATTTTGTTTTACGATGCATTCGTAGAAACTGGAACTCATTAGTCACTAACACTCAAAGTTTTAGTAAAAAGCTGGCTCTGATACTTACAATGCCAAATAAAAATAGAAGATATGGTAATTTTGCAAGGGAAAGTCTGTGTTTGCACTTACTTTGGTTGTTTTTCGAAACGATTCGAGTATAAAACGAATGTCATTGATTGATAAAATCAATTGTTTTGTGCAATTTGTTTTAGCACGTCGAGTTTATGTGTCAATGGCTTACCTAAACCTTATTGCATGAAAGTGTAGACTTTTCGTAAATAATACATCTAATTTAATTATTTAACGGCCAAGATTGTAAAATAAAATTCCCCACTTCCTGTAAGCTCGTTGAACTTTTTGAATAGAATACGTTACCTTGTCAGTTAAAGATGTTCGTGTAGTGATTGCGCAAACTTAAAAGAATAAATTGCGAGTAACATTTATAATATCACTTCACTTCTTGAGTGTTAACCAAAATTATATTTTAATTAGAGCTATAATAGTACTCAGTACATATAACGTTTGAAATCTAAATTTCATATACACTTTATGACCTTTACCCAGATAAAGAACCCATCACGAGTTTAGTGATGGTACAATTATTAATATTGAATTGTTGATTTAAGACTGCCGTGGTTACGAAATGTTATAGTTTCCTTTCTTCAATATTCACCTATTTAATTTATCTGATTTTAACTGTGCGTACTTTCAATTCTTCGCTCATGTAATACAAGATAAATTGAAGATAACATTAAAATCTTAGCGATGTTGCAACAGTCTCAAATGCTGGAATATAATATGTTTATTATAATATTTAACTCCTTAACATTTAATGGTGCATGTAGTAGATATGGAATCGATAAACTAGAACGTTATTTTATTAATTAACAGAATTAGTCATCAGCTAATCAGCATCGAGCAGATTTTGAGAAGTATCTCACGCGATCCGATCGGTTTGTTGAACTCAGAATAGTCGCGAAGAGTGAAAGTAAGTAACTACAAAATTAAAATTGGAATAACAAAAACACACGCACACAGTGCGAGAAAAAAAAGTACGAACGTTTCTTAATATGACCTGTAACTTTTAAGCTTCTTTAGATGCGAATGGGAAATCCGGACAGCAAGCGCTAACAACACTGCTGTGTCGCAACCGAATCTAATTCTGATACGATTGTACGTGCGCGATAGTTCGTGTAAATGCTAATTGTTAATACCTCGATGACCGTGTAAGATGCCTTTAGTGCAAACTATACGTCATGTTAAGTGCAAAGACTGGTGTGACATGGCATAATACCATGTTTTTGGATTCATTTGGTTTTGTTACAATGTGTTTGTATTTTGCTTCGAACATATTTCTTAATATTAAATTGTTGGTGGACCCGAGCAATGATAAATAGTAAGATGCATGAAGCCAAAAGGAAAAAGGACAAGCTTAATTTCTCTTAACATGCAATAGTTTTGATGATAACAGAAAAAATCGTCAATGCAGCTATAATAAAGTTAGTATCAAAGTTACTAACTTTAAGAAACACAAAAGTTGTTAAATGGATGTTTGGAATTCTGTATGCCTATTGCCAACTGAGAAGAATATTTTACAACTGAATGGATGTGTAAGCACTGTCGTACTGACAGTTATTAAATAGCACTGCCAGTTTTTAAATAACAACTTGGTGGAAAATATGTAGTATGTACCTTTTAGTAATAGTACAAAATCCGGACCTAGTTCGACCTTCCCTCCATCCTTTTTTCTAATCAAATCTATTTTTTATACAATATAATGTATAAATGAACACAGTGTCCTAGGGTTACCGCCCCATATCCAGGCAAGGCTATTTTTAAATTAATATTATTTAAGGTATTTTTTTAAATAGTTCCGGTCATTCTTTTTCTTGAAAAATTTGGTACCAATCGAGAGCCAAAGACTTACAAAAAACGCCAAACTAAGATTGGTAACTGGTAAGTACGAAGGTAGCTATTCTGCTTCATTATCTGTCGTAATAGTAGGCGATAGCACAGCGATAGTGTAAACGCGCGCTAGGCGCTTGTCATGTGAACGTACCCTTTTACTCAACTATTCATATTTAAAATCGCGACAACCCTAAGATATGCCAACTTTTGCAAAGGCAACCCTACACCACGATGTTCGCAACAAAGCAACCTACATTTTGGTATACAATTGATTAGGAAAAACGATGAGGGTAAATTACTAGTACCAATTTACCTTAAATAATGTGTAATTAAAAATAGCCTTGCCAGGATATGGGGCGGCAACCCTAGCACATTGTGTTCATTTATACCTTACATTGTATGAAATATAGATTTTATTAGGAAAAAGGATGAGGGAAGGTCGATCTAGATCAGGATCTTAGACTATAACAACTTGGTGGAAAATATGTAGTATGTACCTATTAGTAACCAACTGTATAAAATATTTTGTAGCTGAGTTCATAACAACTGTAGATCTGACAGTTCCAACGTATTTTCCACCTGTCATCGCAATGGGTCCGTAGGATGTGATGTCGAATTTTAATGTAATCAATGCAAGTAACGATGTGGAAAATAAGTAAGCATAATTATTGTAGAAACAATTTTTATGACTTCAATTAACTGTCTATGTCAAAGACATTTCATGATTTTTGAGGAATGCATAATTTGAATGCTCTTGGTGCATAAATAACTAATATATAATAAAAGCAATCGCCACTATGTGCGGAAATGGATATTGACATTTTATCCTGTTTAATTATATGATAATTTGTTAGAAATGGCCAAAGATGTCCAATAAATGCT
Organism: Aphodius granarius; assembly: GCA_963971325.1. NCBI lineage: Eukaryota > Metazoa > Arthropoda > Insecta > Coleoptera > Scarabaeidae > Aphodius > Aphodius granarius. The sequence continues at coordinate 4,325,741 of OZ020225.1, forward strand.
GTTTCAACGTATGTACAATGGTATGATTTCACCACATATTCCTTGTCATTAAAAATACACTACCACATTAATTAACTGCTTGCCGCTATATTAATTAGCAATTTTGCAGATTTTATTCGTATATTTGAATTTTAGATCCATTAGCAAAAGAATGATAAATTAACCATAATTTTACGATGGAACTCTATTTTTAACATTTTGAAACTTTCGCTCATTAAAATTAAATGTACCATCGTTAAATTGCATTTATTTGGAATAATTAATAGCGATGAGTACGCATAATAAAATTCATATAACAATTACAATGCAAAGACATAATAAAATCACAAACAATTACTTTCTCCTAGCACTGTTTTTTTTTATGAATCGTTGTAACTGTATTATTTGCTCATATATTTTTATCCCGAAAATATTAAGTTATTAGTCTAAGATCTCGACCTAGATTGACCCTCCCTCATCCTTTTTCTTAATCAAATCTATATTTCATACAATATAAGGTATAAATAAACATAATGTCCAAGGGTTGCCGCCCCATATCCTGGCAAGGCTATTTTAATTAAAAATTATTTAAGGTCCATTGGTACTAGTAATTTACCCTCATCGTTTTTCTAATCGATTGTATATCAAAATGTAGGTTGCTTTGTTGCGAACATCGTGGTGTAGTGTTGTCGTTGCAAAAGTTGGCATATTTTGGGGTTGTTGCGATTTTAAATATGAATAATTGAGTAAAAGGGTACGTTCACATGAAAAGCGCTTAGCGCGCGTTTACACTATCGCGTACTAATGCGGCAGACAATAAAGCAGAATACCAGTTAGAATACCTTCTTATTTATCTGTTACCAACCTTAGATTGGCGTTTTTTGTACGTCTTTGTCTCTGGGTTGGTACTAAATTTTTCAAGAAAAAGAATGACAGCAACTACTAAAAAAATGCATTAAATAATTTTTAATTAAAAATAGCCTTGCCCGGATATGAGGCGGCAACCCTAGAACATTGTGTTCTTTTATAAATTATATTGTACACAAAATAGATTTGATTAGGAAAAAGGACGATGGAAGGTCGATCTAGGTCCGGATCTTGTACTATATAGATTATCAAAATTCGAATAAAGAATTACTTATGTATTTTTATTCCAAAAGTATTAGGTATAATATATACAAAATCACAAATAATTTATACATCATTGAAATATACGAAAGCAGATGATCATAGGCTCTTCCTCATATCACATCTTTAGTTTCCTGTTTGGATAGATGAAATTACCACCAACCGCCACCGCCGGATTTCCAGCCGCCACCGCCGCCTCCTAAATTACAATAAATAAACAATAAAAACCAAAATAAAAAAACAAACAAATTTTTCTTAAGATATTTACCGTTCCATCCACCTCCTCCTAGGTTCCATCCGCCACCGCCTCCATATCCGCCACCACCGCCTCCGGATTTCCAGCCACCACCACCATATCCGCCGCCTCCGCCATATCCACCACCGCCGCTTGGCACGATAACCTTGATCACTTTAATAGTGCTTCCGCCCCCGAAGCCACCACCGTATCCACCTCCGCCTCCATATCCACCGCCTCCACTTCTCCAGCCACCGCCTCCACTTCTCCAGCCACCACCTCCGCCACTCTTCCAGCCGCCGCCGCCGCCGCCATAACCGCCACCATAGCCGCCCCCGCCGCCTCCAGACCAACCGGAACTAAGAAATCCGCCTGTAATAACAATCAAATTGTTGAGTTTTATTTATGTTATACAGAAATTGATACAAAATTTTGGATTGAACAAGATGAATAATAGTTAATTATGTACCAAGGGCATAAAGTAGATGTTTATGCACACGAAGGCAACGTGTTAAAAAAGTAGAGATTTATGGACGGGGTACATACAAAGTTTTATGTTTTACCCATACTTTCCTTCCTCAAAAATCATAAAATGTCTTACAGATTTCATGTAGCATTACAATTATATGCCGTGCAGTATGCCTGCGTATCACAGTTATAAATCTTGTCTTCATACGAAATTAGGACATAACTTTTTAAACGTCACTAACTGACATCGCAGTGTACTTTTTACCAAATACGTGGATATTTTGTATGATTTTAAAGCTTTAGTTATTTAGCACAAAACAAATTATTGTACCATTCATTCCCTCTTTAATTCTGCCGTTATTACAAAGAAGTCATAATCATTCTTGTTGGTCTATGATCAAATTTTACTGTAATTCTAATATAGTTTCTGTATGAAAGTTATATTAGACAAAAACAAATTTTGTGACATGATGTTAGTATGACTTTATCTTTGATTGAGTTTTTCCACTACTTTTGATTAGATTAATTTGATTAGATTAATATTAAAACTTACCGTGGACGGCAGCGACCACAAGCACCAAACAAAGAACCACCTAAAATGCAAGAATTAGATTAGAGTTATCCGCCACTTTATCTCCTATATTAAACGTAATATGCACAAGTCTACAAGAAATGAAATTACCTTCATAGTGTCGAAAAAATGACTGCTAGATGCTGGCCGTTGTTCATCTTTTATAGTAAATTAAAACCTTGGACCTCCCTTTCAAATCAGTAGAGATTCCTTCAGAATACCGTCCTCTTTTTCAGTGCCGACGAAGATTACACACACAAACACTCGTACACACGGACGTGGACAAACACAAAGCCGCGCACGCACTCACATCTCGTCGTAATGTGAACAAAATTATTCGCCGTTTCACAAGATGTGCGACTAATTAAAATACAATGTTTCTTCTGCAATTTTACAAATCACACGAATTTCAGATAATATATGGGAAATTGTATTTTAATCTGTGGCGTTCAGATATACCTTGACCGGAGATGTAATTTCGTAATAATTTTAAATTGGCGTAACCTTTGCTACTGTGGGATCTTCAGATGAAATGTCGGTGCTATATGAACAATTAACCTTGCCAAAACAATAAACACTTGTTTGGTACTTAATGTGCCCAATTCAAAACTCCAAGCATTCTACAGTCCAAAAATGTCCAATAATGTTTGCAATCTTTAGTGGATTTTGATTAACTAGGAAGAATTTGTCTATAACTTTTACGAAGAAATTTCAAACATCCACGAAAGAAAAGTATGCGACGGTATAGGTAAATATTCCTAAATCTTCTTCTTGCTTAAAGACAATCAGCGTTCTAATCAATATACAATTGTAAGTATAAAAATTCCGCCAACATGAAGATAATTATTAATTTAGCGATGATAATGCTTTTATGAGCGATAATAACCACTAATTTCATATTAATATTCACGTTTAGTTGATAATTATGCATCGTAAGTAACACTCTTGGTCCAAGGGCAGGACCAAAACCGAATAATGAACGATCCTTTCATTTTCAACTCATACATTTATTATTGTCAATAAAAATCTATCCGCTGCTAATAACGGGAAGTATTTTTTGCATTACGTGCTTATCCTACTAATAAGAAAAACAACTCATTAGTCATTACTGTACCATACACTTAAAGAATTTAAAAAGAACATCTGGAGGAGTCACCAAACGTCTAACTCTTTCGCAGTTCTTCAATTTCGTGAAGCCACTCTGATTCTCAATGTAATGTCAATGTCCAGTATTGTTTATGGCTGTGGATTCTGACCGGGAAATAAAAATACTCATAACTTTCTTGCCAAAAAAAAAAAAAAAAACGTAAGCGTAATTTTTACGTAATGATTTGAGAGGAATAGCGGAACAATGGAATAGTATGGACCACATGAGATGAAACTAAAAGTGAAACTTAATTAGGGTTTAGACGCGTTGATCTGTATTAATCGTGTGAAAATATTGCAACGTCTTCCCATAGATGGTGTAGTGGTTTTTAAAGACCATCGTTAGAAAGGTGAACCAAAAAATACAATTCGTTTAAGTGTTCTACTTGTATATATTTGGAAATATAATCAAATTTTAAATGGTAGAACGAATTACATAGTACGAGTAATAAGAACTAAGTTTACTGGCAAAGGTTACATGCATTTTCCTATAGATTCAACCGATTTTGACCACATTGACATCAGCTCATCCTCCAGTGACTTTGGCTTTGTATACCAATTTACAGATCAATGGAATGAACGGTTTAGACGATATAAGCGTTCATAGAAGCAGTTTATTGTTTGAATACATAAAACCTTGATTGGTAGAAGTAATTTTCTTCATTTCATTCATTTAATCCAATGCAGTTCTGATAAATCATTAGAAGCTTGTTAAACTAACATCCTTAGTTTAATAACCTACATTACAAATCGATTTAAATACTTAAATTGTTATTCATTACCATGCCTTATCCATTAATAGCAGCCATCCAATAGAGTAGTAATTTTCAAGCTGTATTACTTGGAAAAAAATACCAACGATATTCCATGAAGTAAACAAGAAGTAATGTTTATATGATCTTGAACTATCACGATTTTTTTTATATTTGTATTTGATTGTTCATTAAAAATAACGGTGTTTAATAAAGGTGCTGATTCGTATTTCGATATTTTTAATTGTGTTTTAATATAATGCATTCAAAAAGGTTGTAACATCAAATATCTTTATGTCAACATCCCAACTCAGGTTAAAGAAGAGTTATTATTTTAAATGGTGACACAAAATGCTTTTTTATATAACCGCCATTAAATAATAATCGCATCACCTCAGAAAGACAATTATAATTTTGAAATAGTATTATGTATAGTCAAGTCAATAATAAAACCATCATCGACGTATAGTAGAACTTTTCGTTCACCTTGAGCAAATTTTAGTACCTAAAAATGATGCAACACTACAATGCTATGGAATTGTTATGATTATGTGAACAGAATAAGTGTGAAAAACCAATATTTTCCTTTTAAAGGAGTGTCCACACTTACTGAACTTCAAAACGAGCAGCTGGTGAAATATTATGTTATTATTTGTAAAGATTCCTTAAAAAGTTTGTGTTAATTGTTTACGCTAATAACCAGTTGTCACATTCTCTTTAGGTAATTTCTCTAAAAATAACTTATCCAAAAACGTTTAATCATTTGTTCTACAATCTCCTAAACCGTGTGTACAGTCTCCTAATTATTTCAATTGATCTAATTATCTGAGAAAACAACAACAATAAATCCTAAATCTAGGTAGATACACAGATACATAATTAGACAGAATTAAATTCTAGACGTCTGCAATCCCACCATATTTACGAATGAAACAGAACTCGTTTGATACGTGATGTCTTGTTGTAGTGATGTTAAACAGAGTTATTTTACAATGTGTATTATATGGACGTTAAACTGCTAATCACATTATGTTGAAACTGGCTTCGATATTAGCTGACAGCCGCACAACAGAGTGCTAATTTAGATCAGAAGTTAGCAAACAATTTGCGCCTGTTTAGGGAACATAATTTGCAGGTGATATACTTTCACTTCGGTAATGGTCCTAACATTTACCATTCCGTTGAACGAAAAGAAAAAAATGAAAGGATGTGCACACCTATGTGGATGACCGATGGAAAATAGCCGGTTATGAAGGATGTATTATGTCTTCAATCTTCTTGCACTTGCTGATGGGTAAGTGTATGAAATTCTTGTTTACTTCGGTTGGTAAATTGCGACATCCACTTGCCGTTGGAAGAATTTTACGGTTCAATGCATACTGTTATATCTACAGGGTGTGGCGTAAAGAACATACAATTATTGCATAAGTTTCGTTATGCAAGATAATATGACTACTTGCTCTTTATTCAAGAAATTTATCATCCACGCATTTACTTGTCCGCTGTGTTTGAACATTTGATCCTTTATGTTATTTCAATAATCAATTACTTAATAAATGTAGAAACTAGTCGTGCTTTTTTTAATATATTTTCTTTTACATTTTGTCCTGCTTACCTGCTGACCCACAGGGCAACATTGACAACAACGTAATATGAAATGTTTTACCGTTCGAAAGCATGAGGCCTATTACACAATTCTGAAATTGACAATAAAAGAATTAAAAAAGCACAAATTTAAATTAAGAAAACGTTTTATGTGTGGTTTTCTATTGTATTTTTGTTCAGGACAGTTCCTTTCTAAGGTCCAGCAGTAGTTTTCCATTGTATGGCAATGCCATACATGTCTTACCTCCGTTATCTTGATATACTGCTGAAACCATTGCTCTTGTTCTTCATTGTAATCACTCAGATTGTCAGGAAATTTTTCTAAATGACTATGAAAATAATGTAACTTGGTATTCATATAAGTTTTTCAAAATTTTAAAGCATTTTGTCAACGATTTGTATTGTTAATAGCTTTGTGATTTCCCAAAAAAAAAATCGATAATTGATACAAGGCTTGTTCATGCTTCCAGTTCAACCAAAATCATGTAATTTTGGTTCATCGAAGATATCGGCTTCTAATTTTCCTGTATTGAGGCCAGGAAATGATTAACAAATATATTTGGAACAAACGCCATTCTTATATAAAGCTTTCACAAACTGTTTAATAAGCCCAAATTTAATACGTGGAGGTGGAAGAATTATTTGTTCTCGACTTATCAATGGTTCATGAACAATGTTAGCTTTTCCTACGGTCATATTTATTCTCGACGGCCAGTTTTTCCTATCCCACTGTTCATTTTTTGCACGACTGAACCACAGACAAAGAAAACAGGGATATTTAGTGTATCCATTTTACTGACCCAATAAAAAAGCAGCCGCAAATTGTAGAGTAACATGTTATATGGATTTCAAAAAGTTAGTTCAAAGATTGGTTTGGATAAATAAAGACTTGCTAGTCGCACGAAAAGCAAAAATATTTTTTATTGAGATTTAAACTAAAATAATTCAACTTATACTATACTTTTGATTGCATGGTTTATCACGAGAACTGGAGTCAATTCAAATAAACTAATTATGCGACAAGTACTTCATAATCAAGTACTTCATAAACAAAAAAACTGATGCCGCAGAAAATTTTCTTTGTTGTCCTGTGTAGTCTATTTAACTTTTGTGAATACATACTATTACATTATATTAAGCGAATATTTGACTTATAAGAAAAATAATTTATTATTATTATTACAAATACATATTTACTTAAATAATAAATAAATAAATAAATAAACTTTATTCAATCCATAAGCTATTACAGGATAGAAAACGTCTGAACATGAACTTAAAAATAAAAATATCTAACACTTTTCAGTCATTTTTGCTAGTGACATAGCTATAAAACAGAATACTATGCTTAGGTAGTAATAAAATTAAACTAAAATTAATGATTGAGTGAATGATTAATCTGCACTTATATCAAGAATTTTTTTCTAAGTTTTCTCAGAAATCCTGAGCGCTTGTAGGGTAAGATAAATATTCTTTTCCATTACAGTCATTACAAGCGAAAAACTGGAAAAATTGTGTAGTAGATTATTACAGAAGCCTGTAATAATGTCAGAGGCCAACAGTGAAAGTTGAATATTCACAAACAATAAAATCTTACATAAAAAAAAACTCAATTAAGTTCGAATTTTATTGGATACCTCCATTTATGCAATACAAAATCTACGATGCATTCGATTCAAGTATAAATAATGTCATGGGTATTGTCGATCCTTTGCACATATCGATAATATTTTACATAATTATAGCATCGCAGCCACCGCATAAAGGTCGCAATCATTTTAATTAATTTGACCAATCCACGATTGCACCAAGAAGATTGGATATGCAATATGCATAGCAACTCTTAAGCATAGTTCCTGTTTAAATTATGGCTTAGATAAACCTGTCAGATAAAAGGTTGTATGATTATTGCCTTTTCAGAGATTTGGTTTCTTACATGAATTATCTTAGCTAAAATACCAGAAGTTAGTGGATGTTGTTTAGAGTGTAATACAAATAAAAAGACTTCCGTATAAGTTTTGCTCTTACAAAACTTACCTACTACATCAAATCATAGGATTTGGTGTTACGTAAACGCAACCATTGAATTTTTATGGTCCTTTCAATTGGTGTGGATTCGATTAACGAAATACAACGATCTCGATTATTTATCTTCAATGAATCACTTCCTGCTGCTATTAAATTTATCTCGTGTAATAGTTTCGGTAAAAGTAATTGCCGGCGACTGTTATACAACATAAAGCACGGTGAGTGCATCGAAAGGTGAAAGGTGTCGATTGGACGGTCTTCAAGAGTAATAGAGAGTTTGTGCTTCTTGAGATACGCTTTGCACCACAATGTTATTTAATTTGATAACTCAATGCAGCGACCAGCCTCCCCAGGGTCCAGGAGTGCTATTTAGATAAACGAATTCGCTATTCGTTTCGCTATCTTAACGAAAAATTTAGTGACATTTAACTCTCGCTATGGTACATGTTCGTTATCATAACGAACGGGTACGCTAGACCTGCGTGAGAGTAGTGTCAGTGTAATGGGTCGGAAACCCATTATTTATTTATTAAGATATGATCAAATTAAGCGAGTTATTTGTAAGAACATTCGGGAATGTCAAAGGTTTTTGCTAGGGCTGAACATCTGGTTTAGAATTTGACCGCGTGTTATAAGTTTAAAATTGAAGAGTTGTCATTGGCTAAGAAGAAATGCTTCCGGCTTCCTTTGGGGTCGAGGGATGCAAACGAACAGATCTCGCTCTTCTCATTTCAACCACCGTCATGTAAAGTATACGTTTTTGTGGAGCGTTCTTAGGCGCTTAAGTTTATCCCTGGTAAGTCTTTTCAACTCGTCTCGCATTTCGTTGTAAATTAAATTATTCATATTTCTGCTAAAAGTGTGTCTGTCTAAATCAACTCCTAGGTTTAATTTAAACGTCAATATGTTCAAAGCTTCATTCATTTTTCTATGTAACCTATCAAACGGGATTGTTGATTATTATTGTTAATAGATGTTATTGTTTTGATAAGTGTTTCGTTTCATTTGAGTAGTCTTGCTTTATCAGCCCTTATTAAATGTTAAATACTTAAACGCGTCAGTTAGTAGTCAGAAAATGTGTTCACAAGGTTCAAGAAAAAGAACCCAGTTAGTTTTGCCTTCGAATAAATTGGAAGAGATTTGATGAATTAGAATTTTGACAAGTAATTAAAGCCCTTAAACCGCGCTTGGCCAAAATGCTACCATGTTAGGGAGTCGCGGTCATTCCCGCCATTTTGACCACCTACATCAATGTAGTGTTGATGTTTGTTGACGTTTACTCGTGACCCATAAATGGTTTAACAAAGTTACTTTTAACCGTGATATTGCGTGAAAATTTCGGCGTCTGGAACTTATGTGGAATGGCAAAAGCGGAATAGGTTGTCCATATGTTGTGGTATATTATCGTTTTATATTAATTTGCAGTAAAAACCATCGTATATAGCGATAGAAACTGAAGTAAATCATCTTTCATATTGATGTATTTAACCCTGTTGGAGTGGTTGGCAAAGCAAATTACTTTGAATCCTGGAATCAACAGAGATTGCCAATGGTAACATAACAACGATATACCATGAACGATTCTGAAACGATATATTTTCACGCCTTGTTTATTGATAGTAGCATGCATACATTTTCCATAAAATACTACTGGTATTTTGTTGCAGTCTACATGGTTTAGACAGAGATTAATTATGACCGTGTTTTTTTTTTTTTTCTTTCCTTTAAAATCAAGATCCATGATAGCCAAAAATCTCCGGAACAGTTCTCAAAATAAACATCATATCAAGTCAACCTTCAATAATCAATTTAATCGTGCATTTGCAAACAATCCTACAGTACAGTATCAACAAATAGTTATCTTGTGCAGATTCAGGATCATCACTTACGACTTACGTAAAATCAAATGTATACAATTAAACAAATTAACTGTTCCTATGTAATTGGCACAGGATTCGCGGTGATAATTACAGTTCATGGTCCATTGACGATCCGGCCACTCATGCTCATGTTATTTCGATTATGTATAGAAAGGGAAACCAATCTCGATTCCTCATCCACATAATACGCGGTATATAACTGTTATTGTTTATGGTCTATGGATTCAGACAAGCGATCATTTCAAAGTGAAGGAACCTCAATTATACAGCACAAAAAGTCGTGATGGAATACTTAAAAGTACTTAACGCGGTGAGAATGGCTCGAATAATTCGTATAATGGAGTTATTACCAAAATATATTTCTATGGTAAAAATGGCAATGGTAAAAAATGGCAGATATTTTGGTGATGTGTAAAGTGAAAGGGACGTCAGCATGAAATTGTGGATTAAATCAACTAGAAAGTGATATATTTAGATTTCCCATAGCCAGGAAGTAAATTGACCTTTTGCACGAGCAAATCGTGGCAATTTACAACGATTGAATCCAGTCAATGTTCAATTAAACAATATTAAAAAGCTGTCATATTATATTCAGTGGTCATATGTTATGACTTATGATTTATTGACTGGTGTATTTGAAACGTCAGTAAAATGTACAGAACGAACTTTTTGCAGAATAATTTATAATTATTAAGTACCAAAAATAATTTCTACAGGACAGTTACCCTTCATTTAACTACCAAAAAATCAACATTTTGTTTCAAGAACTACGTTCTTTTTAAATAAAAAATATCCCTTTACTGTTTGACAATTTAGAACTTAATTTAATAAAATCGAACGTCGATTTAAAAACCACAAATTAGATTAAAAACTATAGACTTATTCCCAAATGAAGAGAAACCAGAATCCGGTTGTTTTCTATAGCTCAGCTTATATGAGCTCAAACTAAACCAATGAGTGACTAGATACTGTCAGCGCCATCTCAACGCCAGTAGACATAGCAACAATGTTTTATGTTTTATAAACCAGCACGTTTTTGATTCAAACACATAATCTTTTCACTCAAATCTTTTATGTCCTTTCCTTCCAAATAATTTCAAATAGAATATTTATTTTTCTCAAGTTCGATCTTTATTTCAAATAAAACCAGATTTATTTCATTCAAGCGTCTTTCTGCAGTTAAACCGAAATAATTTCTACATTACAGAAATTATGGAAAAACATTTGGTGTAAAAGAACTTTTTTTTTTTTTTCGGTGAAAACTATTCCTTTTTATTTAAGAAAGAAATATGTACAAAGAAATGCATTTATTCGATTTTACATTTCTGTTCTCTCTGTGTCCTAGTTAGCTAATGTTTTACCACGAGTTCTAGTTGTATTCTCAGTAGAATTTAGATTTATATCCACATTCTTTCTTAGTGTGTTGGTGTGCGTTTTTATTCGGACCAGTTTGTTCGAAAAAAAAACATATTCACGAAAGATTAGCTACTCCACATTAGTAGTAATTAGTGCGTTTGCTACAACTTTCGCTATTTGCAGCGGATACTGTTCTTACTCATTGACTACTGACAAAAAAGGCCATTGACTTTTACATTCGATTAAAAAGCCTTTAGCGATAATCTATATTAGAAAAACCAACAACAATAATTATAGACATTTATTATTTTTAGTACTTTTTTCTTGAACTTTCTAACGAAAAAAATATGCCTGTAGCAACAACACCCAAAAGTGTTGACTATTGAATTCTTTCGATGAAGCAATATTAAGGACACGCAGTGGAAAATAATGATGAAGACTACAGTATAAGCAAGTGAGGAAATATATTCCTAATTTCGTATATCTTCTCTTACAAGCATTATGACACTCCAAAAATCACTTACAACACATTTGGTTGCAAAACGAATTTTATTATTAATTGTCTCCGCATCTCTTAAGAGGCTGCGTCATTTTCTCTCAGATTCGCGTTAACCAGATGCCGTCCCGGCGTCCCCGTTATTAATTATAAACGGTCGCATTAGACAGAATCTCATCACAAATAAAGTGCAATGCGAGTGAAAGTCTACAACTGCTAACCTTGGATTATGGTACATGATGAACCTACTGGTCAGTTACAGGTCACATAAAGTGCATGCAAGCATTTCTGGACCGCGATCCAAGATTTATAGTCGTCGCTCGTTGCACTATTGTCATTTGAATTGCATAATTTGACATTACAAAATGCAGTATTGCGGCGAAACACAGTTTTTGTCTTTTAGTAATAATCTATCATTAAATATATTTTGGACTCGTTTATTTTTATGTATTTTAACAATTTTCAATTTTTTAACAAAGTTTAAATTATATCCATGGTCCTGTGATGAAAAGAACGCCACCAGACAATAGAAAGCACTGCGTCTCACGTGGGTTCGTTCTCTTAGGCAGTTGATATCTCCTACACAAAGCAATTCCAGACAGTCTCGACGGAGACTTTTCCAATGCTTCCGCACAAATTTCTACACACTGATCTGTCACGGTGCATCTTATATTCTCCGCATTAAAATCCTTACAATCTACGATAATCTACAATATTCTTTCATTTATATGAACATTAACATGGCAAAATATAAAATAATCTTCGAACCTGAAACCGATCGTCTGCGAAAAAAATTCCTTCATCCTGATTCGTGACTTGGATGAAATTCTGGTTGGCAATCACTTCGGGTATCATGGATGATTAGGTGTTTTACTGGAATTGCCATATGTGTTTCAAATTACTAGAATTTCGTTCATTTCGATGGGTGTTTGACTTTTTCATTGATGGCTGTCGGTGGTGCCATCCATGAGAAGTGTCGCGAACTCATTCAACAGAGGCGCTCCCTACGGCAATATTTGGTAGTGCGTAAAGTTCGTGATTTTACCGACGGTGCTTTGGTTGTTTTTGTCTCTGCGTGTTGCTGTATGTATGGTATGTCATTTTTTGGTCATTTCTGTGGTGTTGCGAATTCTCTTCTTTTTTCCTTGCTAAATATTTCGGAAAACCTGTGAACGTTGAAATATTACGAAGAATTCGAAGAAATGCCATTGCTTAGGCGCGTAGGTGCGTATAGTTTGATACACGACATGTACACTATATTTATGTACCCCATTTTTAACACGCACAGGTGGAAGTCAAAATATGAACGGAAATAAAAAGAACGTGGGGAACTTCGCTCCCGCTGCAGGTGCGTCTACTTCTGGCAAGATCCGTTTACGTAGAGGTAAGGTTATGTTCAAGTTATACTTTCACTATGATGCATTAAATAATTTTCAGTGCCTAATAAGCAACAGCTGATTAACCAAAACCTGCAAACACTCAAAGAGAATGCTGCCAAAAAGCAGTTTGCCCAAGAGTGTTACTATCAAACTAAAGGTACCGCGGTTGGTCGCAGTCCTTTGAAACGACAGGGAAAACCACCGATACAAAATAGGTTAGGAAACACAACCGGTCGTTTGGGCACTGTAAATAACCGACAAAAAGTGTTTGTAAACCAGAACCAGTTGAGAAACAGGGTGGGGCAAAGGAATAACATGCAAAATCGACCTCAAAACAGGAATCCACGCATGCAGAATAGGAATAATGTCACGCAGGGTCGAAATACCATAATGCAGAATCGTAATAATAAATTTGTGAGGAGATATTCGGTACAACAACGTCTTACTAACATAAAGAATAGTGCTAATAATGTAAATCAGGGTATGCAGAAGATTAGATTGCGTAGGAATCAGCCGATAGATTACACGGTACAAGTGAAGAATGCGACGCAGAGAAAGAAGAAAACTTTGATTTTGGATCCTATATTGCAGGCGGAGATTAAAGCGATCCAGAATAGGACTCCTGCTCTGGCGATAAGAGAAACGCCGATTGTAGAACAGGCGTTTGGTTGTACAAGCGTTACGTTGAACGACAGATTCACTCAGTTGATGTGAACGCAATTTTGTTGCCCGAGTTTTTTGTTAAGCGTTTTCGATGTCGTTCTTACTATCTAGAATAAGGATAATTTTTCGTTTGGTCCATATAAATAGGTTTAGTTTTTATGATTTTGTTTTGTGCTTTTACTAACAAATGACAAACCAGTTTTTGTAGAAAAAATTTTTGCATCCTTCCCATTTGTTCTCTGAAAAAAACATTGTAAATAAAGAGTAAAATAGTTTTGAGTATTATTTATTGTTGTTTTAATTCCTTGGCGTATTTATTACAAGTTTTGCGAGGTTTGTAGACAAAAAGGTATGTATTTTAACACATTGGTTAAACCTATGTATCAAGAGAAAACTTTTATAACTATTTCTGTACCACAAACTCTCAAATCAAAATTAAATTTTTCTAAAGATGAATAATTTATAAGTAAAATTATTATAAAAAGATAAGGGGCATAAAGTAGATGTGGTACATACAGCATTTATATCTCACCCACCATCTGTTCGTCAAAACTCATAAAACGTCTCTGACATTTCAAATTTGACACAAGAGGACATGATGACAACATCGTGCGAAGCCATTTTAGCGTGTTGGTTACCTTGGCAACCCATTCGTCTGAACGAGCGAATGTAGATGGCGCGAACAGCGGCGTATCCGTCGGAATAAAGTCGCCTTCAAAAGTATGATTATAATAACGCTGTTCAACATTTGCACTTGTTGCAAATGTTGCAACTTCAACTTTATTCCGAAAATATGTAAGTATAGGGATTGTAAGGAATCACCCATTTAAGAAGGGGGAACAGTAATACAGCCTTGTTTACACGGGTCATGTGGCGGCGCAAGTAACTTGCCTTCGCACTTGCATGGTTTCGTTCTACTAGAGAAATGCTGAGTGAGTCAAGTAAAGTCTCTAATCATGGGTGCTAAACGCACTGTGGCACAAAATTGTTTAATTAATTTAACAAATCATCTCTATTTTTTGTTTTGACTCAGTAATGCCAAAACCTTCCTTTCACATACTTTTTATAACGTCCTTCTCCGCACCTTTCCTGGTACTGTAATTGGCGTTACTTTTTCTCCACAAGCATTTCTTTTCGCAGTACAGATCTACAAATTTAAGTGTCTCTTCCTCTGCACAGAGAGAAAAGAAATGTAAAATCAAATAAATGTATTTCTTTGAACATATTTCTTTCAAGGATCTTTAGTAAAAAGATCATTTGTTTGAATCAAATGTTTGAAACAAATAAGTATTTTTAAATTTAAAAAAAAATAGTTGCATAGGCTGAAAGAAATATTTTATTTGAAGTAAAAAGAAATAGTTTTCACTGAAAAAACGATTCTTTTACACCAAATGGGTTTCCGTGACTTTCGTAATGTAGAAATTGTTTGGGTTTAATTGCAGAAATATGTTTGAATGAAATAAATCTGGTTTTATTTAAAATAAAGATCGGTATATAACATAAATATGTATTCTATTTGGAAGAGAAAGATTTGAGTAAAAAGATTATTTGTTTGAATCAAATGAAAATTGATTTCATTAAAAATTATTGCTATGTCTACTGGCGAGGAGATGGCTCATGCGTTGGGCTTTTTTGGCCTTTATATAAGCTCATCTACAGAATGCGAGCGGAATTCTGATTACTCTTCATTTGGGAATATCTGTAGTTTTTGGTAAAGATTACCGTGGAGTAAAATAATTTAATGAGTCTACCATAATCTTTTATTGTGGTCTTCGATTCAACTATGCTTGGATTATATAATCAAGGTACCATGATTATAATTCAAACATAATAAAATATTGATTTGATAGTACACTTTACTGAAACTAAAGTACTATTTGATTATATCAAAATTTGTAGTTTTTAAATCAACATTCGATTTTATTTATTCAAGTACTAAATTGTAAAATAGTAAAGAAAAGCTTTTTTATTTAAAAAGAATGTCGAGTTCTTGAAACAAAATGCTCATTTCGTTTGAAAATATTATGTTATTGAATTTAAGTTAACTAACGTTCATACAAATACGATAGCTTTGTATTTAATAAATTTTACCAAAGAAAATAGTAGTGGGGGTTTAGTCAAGTCAAGTTACTGGTCCACCGTGCAGAACAACTTGACTTGCCTCACTCAAGTCGGTAGTTGACTTGACCCGAACTGTTTACACGATTCAACTTGAACAATATACGTTACTAGACCATTCTACATGACCGTCTACATGACCCGTGTAAACATGGTTTACGAGCTGATACACCACTAAACCAGTAACGGAACTCTAGTTTTAAAATCTTTTATCAAAAGAAAAAGCCGAATTATTGGGTTCTAGGCTACAGGAATGGAATCTTTTCGCACGAGGTGTGACAGTGTCTTCATTTACAAAGCGTAACGAGCCTTTTAAAGCATATTTTAAAATGGAAGGATCTTTATGTGTATGTCACGATGTTGATGGTCTTATGAACGAGTTTGATATTCCCCACGACCCTTCTGAATGGTGGCTTTTTATCGATTCAGCAAAATACAGCTTAAAAGCAGTACTTTTGCATATTCTTGGAATTTACATAATTTGTTAACCGATTTTGTTGCAGTTTTCTCAGTTTTTTAAGTATCGCGCGAGATATTTCTTTATCTATCATTCCAGTACTGTTAAAAAATGATACACAAAATAGGAAGTTTGAGTTAATTTTAGACTTCATGATGACAATGTGTGTCAAGGTCACTACCTAATTATAATTCCACATTCTACAAGTTCGTTTTCATCCTATCAATACAACTTACCCTAAGACTCCTGGGGCTAATACTTCAGTTTGCGCAGAAAGAGTTTCGGCAATACTTTGCTCAGAGTAAAGACCAACGGGAGTATTGTACTGCTTGTTGACTAGTTTAGGTCCACCGTTGACACCATTGAGCTGCAAAATTCAATATCAAAGATTGAAGAAGTTGAGGCAGTTTGAAAGCAGTACTTTTGCATATTCTTCGAATTTATATAATTTGTTAACTAAACTAAGGCAATCAGACACTTGGAAATTTATTCCCTTGTGTAATCAAACTACATCGCTTGGTGTCAACTGTGATATTCATTTAAATCGCATCTATTTGCCAATCGCATTCACACAGTAATAAGTCATATAGGCAACTAAATACACATTTTAGATAGTACACATACATATCTACGTCCATACATAACAATTTCCTAACAGTAGTTCTTGTATATCTGCTGGTGCGTGTAAAAAAATATGGTAATAGTGCAAAAGAACACATCACGATACCCAACTCATTTTCAGGTGAAAAGTAGTAGGTAGTGTGCGATACAAATAGAATACTCATGATCTGCAACAAGACATTTTCGCTATAGCTGAAACTACCAGAGCAACAGTATTGTCAACTACAATTAGTTATAATAGTAGTAAGTAAGTATACCTAGGTATGTGGCAAAAATAATCTATCCGTTTCCAACGGCTTCGTTAGTATAATTAGTAAGACAACAACACGTGAAGTTCCAGATTCAAATCCTTGGTGAGGCATTTTCCTTTTTTCTCCCAGGGTTTTTCTATATCGTTTTTTCCATCTCAGTAGGTAATTTATAATTTATAATGCACGGGACAGATCATACTCAGAGATCACACTCCAAGCTGTAACTCTTTTACACTACGATTCGCATTAGCTGGGTATCAAAAATCTTCAGTTTTAATCAAACACTTGTGTTATACTGTACTGTGTCCTGGAAGTATGCCCAAAACTGTTATTAAAATTGAAATTCCTTGCGAGTACTAATTTTATTTCATAAAGAATAACATAGAACAAAACTAAAAAGTAGACATTTCACAAGTATTTCATTACAACACTAGCATGTCCTTGTAATGTGCACTAATATGTCCACTAACTAGTATGAAAGCACCGGTTTCTTAAATCGCTTACGTTCTGTGGCACCGGGCAAATTGAACCCTATTTTTGAGATGTCCTCAAAGCAAAAAATCTAAATCGTGATATGTTAAAAATATATCGCGAAAGAAACATATACCAAGCAGTTTGAAACGCAAAAGGTGACAATCAAACCATTTCATATAAATGTTAGCACCAAAATACAGCTTTATGTTAAATTCCGGGTTTGAAAAAAAAACACGCCATACTTTTACCATTTAAGCAACAAACACTTATAAATAACCTACAGAGTCAGCGCAACAACGACGACATTTGCATATTTGGCACAAACAAACCGTACACGATCTAGATGCACTCTGCTTTTATCAATGAATCTAGCTGGTGGCGGCGTCGGGCGGCGGCGTCTGCGCTTAACGCGACGTCCCGCGTCGCCGTCTGCACTTCCACGTTGTGGACGCACCACGAGAACCACGGTAATTATTCGTTATGCCTGTCATAGCGCGGTCCGCCGTATATAACGGATAGAAAACAAAACCGAGAGCGAGAAGTGTACCCGTGACCCGCGTGTACTATGTTAGCGGCGATAAGTTTTAGTAATTGTTTTTGCCGAAAACCTGTTACCAGCATCAGAAGACGGCTTGCCGTGGCCCAGAGAAGAGTTGCCAAATTATAATATTCCAGCAGCTGGTGTGTGTGTGTTTCTGTGCCAAAGAGAGGGATATCGATTTTGTGCACCCTTGTGAATGTAAGGCATATTTTCATTTTAAATTCTTTTCTCTTTTAACTAGTTCTCTTACATGTTAGTTTCTTTGCTCGTTTTGATTGTTGAACTTTCATTTATTTATTGTTAAGTTAATTAATAAAAAAAGGGATAAAAAACGTAACTGTGTTAGTAATATTCCTACAAAGTAACGTAATCTGTTTTATAGTGATCTCATGTTTTCGATAACAAGGTCATCAAGTTTAATAATTTATTGCTTTTCTAATCCAAATTCATCAATTGTATCCACTATCTAGTGATGTACCTACCTCAACGTACAAAAACTAGGTTTATGAATGGAAATGTGGATGCCTACCTAATAAAGAATGCAATAAGACACTATCAATCAGGTTATGTTATTGATTTATTGTTAAATAATTTTGCAATCCCTACTGTCATCCCTCTAAAAATTGGCATACATGTCATTGGAAAAAAATGGCATACAAGATTAAAGTCATTGGAAAATGAGCTGGAATCAGTTTCTTGAAATTCAGTTTAATACCGAAGAAATTGCCTGTAACATTTGTCACTTCCGGCTATCAGATTATCACTAAAACAATCCAATTCGTTTGCTGGTAATTCTAAATATATATACCAAATTTCAGCCCAATCCGTTGCACCGTTTGGGCGATATCGTGTTCGCAGACAAACACAAATATGCAGATATTTTTCAGAATTAGTAAACTGGGGATTATTAAGCATTAATTTTTGGAAAGTAAGCGGTCTAAATAAATACTAAAAATAAAAAAAAACATAAAGAATAGCATTTTATTTTAAAAAAATAATAATAAAATTTTACTCATTTACTCACTTACTTTCCACACTACTTTCCACAATTAAATAAAAAATAATGATGATAAATAATAAAAGTAATTAATAAGTAAGGCACATTTTTTTATCATAAAAAATAAAACTTGACAATAATGACAATATACTCAACAACACAACAAGATATTTTAACAAAAATAAACAACATCTTTATATAAATATTTTTAAACTGTATGAACAGAAGTAATACCATTGTATTTTTATCATTGTATAAACATTGCATTTTACGACATTGCAAGATCCATGTTTATAAAAATAATTTACAATTAGATGTTGCTCTGAACGGTCTAAATTAAAGATCTTATCTTTTATTCGATAATAATACATCATTATAAATTGTCGATATTAATAATCTTCCTGCAAAAAAATTGCCCGTGAAGACAGACATACCTTTTTATACATATACGTAGTGCAGTCGACGTTAGGGCTGCCTAGGGCATAAAGTGGTAGATTACATTTATAAAACTTGCCATTAAAACATCAGTGAAACATAAAGTACTTTAGAAAAGAATCATCCGCAGACATATTATGATTATGGCTAAATTTAAAAAAAAATATAGATAATAAAATGATGTCAATTTCATAATCAATAAAGCGATAGTAATTGTTTTTCATGATAAACCATATCTCCAATTAAAATATCTGGGGTGGCCCTCATCCCAGATATTTCCAATTATTCAATTTTATGAAATCAGAGCCACTCTGTACCCTACCTAACGTCAGTCTCTGTGACATAATAACATTAGTCACACTGACAATTAATGTGATGTCATGTCAGTGGCACTGACGTTTGTCAAAATCTCACAATTTGCAACACAGCGACGAAGGCTGTGGATTCTGTCAAACCGCTTCTATAAAAGCTAATAGCGCCTAAAGGCCTAAACCGTTCATCCCATTGATCTCTAAATTAGTATACTTATTTAAAATCACTGGAGGATGAGCTGATATTAGTTTGGCCAAAATCGAATAAATCCCATTGTGGCCAAAAGCAATCCAGTTCGTCCCCCGGCAATTCTAAATAAGTATGCAAAATTTCAGCCCGATCCGTTGTACCGCTTGAACGCTATCGTTTTTTTTTTTTTTCGTCGATTACAGTACTTTCATATTAAATTAGGTTTATAAACGTCGCGTCGGTGACGAATGATGTTTATAGCATGTCTGGTTGATACGATATTAATCATAACTATGAAATAACAATCTTTGTTGTGTTTCCATGTAGTAGAGTCCTTATAACTGCAATAACAACAATAACATACATGGTAAATAACTTTAAAGAAGACATTTAAACCAAGCAAGATTGTTTACCAGAAAAACCAACAACAACAATTATGGATGTAATCAACGAACATCTAGAATATATAAAAAGATAAAATGCGTCATAAAATAATTGAGGTAATAATTGAGCAGGTACCGGAAAAAAAACATAATTCGGCAACAAATCCCGAAAATTCTGCGCAGGTATTTCGAAAACTAATAACTATAATGATAATCATAATCTATTTATAATAGCACCGCAAATTAGAGCACAGTTTTTAATCTTTACTGGCACGCAAATATTACTTTACCCGAAACTGACCTGATTTTTATTGTTCTTATTTCATAGTTTCTACATGGTTAAATATATGTACATGTATAAATAGGTCTATGGCGCATTTGATTGGCAATAGGGTGAGTGTTACTGTAGCAATATTGAAGTTTATAGCGATATTCTGTTATCCTGGGTATAAATTTTGGGATAAAGTGTTTTGTTAGGCTCGGTCTTCAGAATAAAATAATTTTATATCAGGTTTTATCATCAGCTTGCCAAAACCTATTATTATTTCTGAATTCAAGCCTGTTACATCCTGAATATTAATTAGTATATTTAGTTTAAACTCATTATGATTTGCCTGTGTTACTTAATGAGGAGTATTTATTCATATATGCAGTCAGTTCATTAACTGGTCCATTAGAGTTCATTCATTGGGAAAAAGTGTTCATTGGATGAATTTTAGGCTTTTGATCGCCTGAAATTTGATACACATATTTAGAATTACCAGGAGACGAACTGGATTGTTTTCGACCAAAAACAGTCAACCGGAAGTGGCAAATGTTGCATACGTTTTCTTAGAGATTCATCCAATTTTGGCCAAACTTATACCTGCTCATACTCCAGTGACTTTAAATATGTATACTAATTTACAGATCATTGGGACGAACAGTTTAGGCGCTATAATCGCTAATAGAAGCAGTTTGACAGAATCCACAGCCTTCGTCACTGTGTTGCAAATTTTCAGATATTGACAAACCTCAGTGCCACTGATATGACATGACATTTCGTTGTGGCTTCACGAATAATAGTAGAAATGTTTAGACACTTGTGTCAACAATTTTGTTCTAGTGGCATACCTACTAGAGTTTTTTCTTCTTATTCGTGAAACCTGGCTTAAACTCTTGAATTGTTATTTAAAATTCTGATTTGACTGTGTGTGCAATTTATTTCAATTGTGAGTTACAATTGATAGTAATGCATGCATCAGCTCCACGACCAACACGGTCTTTCCTAATCGTTCCCTTGTTGTTGAAATGTTTTAGTTATCATAGTTATGTCGAAGCAATGTTTTGTTATCGGTTATCGGCTCTGCTGATTCAACGTAATAATCAATATTTTGATGTTTAAATACCACATTAACTCGCAGATGCTTAGGAAATTCCCATGTTGATTATTGTGAGGTGTGATGACTGATACATACCACACCACATAACGTCAGTTTATTTAATTGAGTATAATGTATAATTCGTATATTTGGTTGAATAAAATTGTTGAACCTGTGTCGATTATATAAATAAGATCTATGCATATATAATACACCCGCAACGTATTAACGTATGTAAATTCTAACGATACCTTGGTTCACGGGAAACCCCGTTAAACAATGTTTGCCTTCTTCATTGAAAATTTCCAGACGATATTATATAACTCGTCTCAGTTGCTGTTCGATAATAAATGATTTATATGTCAGTTCCTTGAACATGATATCTTGTGGTTACTAATATGTTTTCTCCGACTATTGTTTTTATTTCTTAAAGACTGAAAAACGTTTCGTTTACAATAACATCATTAACTATTAATTAATTATTAAGTATATATTAATTATCAAAAAATGTTGTTTGACTATTTTTTGCCAAATTTTGGAAAACTTAAACCTACAAATACGATTATCTAATTTACTACAGAATTTTATTGATAGACTTTATTATTGTCAAGAAGTGAATGGTGCTCAGTTCCAACATTTATGTTAGTTTCATTCAGTTTAGGTACTTTACTTAAGTTATCAAACTGTATTTTCTTTTTTGTTTGTTGCTCTTTTGACTTGAAGGAGAGTACTACCGACTAGTACCCTAGAAGGAAAGTATTGTAATCGACGGAAAATGACGTAATTTTGTATATATATACTTAGAATTGCCGGGGGACGAACTGGATTGTTTTTGGTGTCAATCTAACAACCGGAAGTGGCAAATGTTACATCCGTCTTCTGAGATATTTATCCGATTTTGACCAAACTGAAACTTGTTCATCCTCCAGTGACTTTAAATGTGTACACCAAATTATAGATCAGTGGGGCGAACGGTTTAGGCGCTATAAGAGTTTATAGAAGCAGTTTGACAGAATCCACAGGCTTCATCGCTGTGTTGCGAATTGTCGGATTTTGAGAAACGTCAGTGTCACTGACACAACTGTGTGGCATAAATGTCATTATGTCCTAGAAACTGATGTCAGGTTACGATCTTGAGTGGCGCTGGCTTCACAAAATTGAATAAATGCAAAAGTGTTCAGACACTTCATTGTGCCATCGGTGTAGTCGGAAAGATGGGTGAGGGCCACTCCAGATATTTAATAATGGTTTTCTTGGTGCGTTCATGATTTTTCACCCAGCAGATATCAAAATATCAACGAATACGTAACACAGGAATAAGTATAAAGTATCGGAATGCTTATAACTTATAATACAAATTTATGCGAATTCAAAATGAAACTATGATCTTGAGTTTCTAAGGGTAAACTTAACATGCCTATTTTTATTTTCGTGCATTTTTGACTTTACACCTACCGCCAACTTTTACAAAGAACAACATTTTCTGAGATATAAATAATAAAAGATTCTTCCATATGCTGCGGACTTTTGTGGACGGAACATCCTAGATCATTATTTACTTTCAAACAAACACCTTTTTTGATATAATGGGACCATTAATTGTTGCATTATAAGTGTAGTATATGTAGTTATGTCCATTATGAGTCAATTAGGTCAAGCATAAGATAAGTATGATAAGTGTAGAAATGGCACATACATAACATTAATAATATCGTAGATCACATCGTGTACCTTGACTATTATTTTTATTGTCGACGAATATCTTACTGATAATGAAACTTCTATAATGAAACTTTTATGGACTTCACGTGGGATAAACATTCAACGAGTTGTGTTTGTTGTTCAATTCTTCTTTACAGAACAGATAACATACTGGTTTTACCATGTGTCCATATTTGTGTTTACTTAGATAATTTCCAGTTTACATGGCATTCATTTTTACAAAGATTTCACGTGATAGAAAAATTCTGCATACTATAAATGCTCAAGGGGAACAACTTTTGAAACAAAATAACTTATAATAGCGTCAAAAAAACAATACTTTTAGAGTAGTTAGAAATTCATATTATTTAGACAATATTATTGATGAAAGGTACATAATCTACTATAGTTATCTACTACAGTTGGTTCTAGCTAAGAGTTGTTTCGTAATTATTACGTTATGCTGTCTGTCAGTTTTTGCTTTAAAATCAAGTATCTTAGTGAAAAATAGTCTCTGATAGTGATAGCTGTTTTAATAGTACAAGATCCGGACCTAGATCGACCTTCCCTCATCCTTTTTTCTAATCAAATCTATTTTTTATACAATATAATGTATAAATGAACACAATGCCCTAGGGTTGCCGCCCCATATCCTGGCAAAGCTATTTTTAATTAAATATTATTTAAGGTATTTTTTTAATAGTTCCGGTCATTCTTTTTCTTGAAAAATTTGGTACCAATCGAGAACCAAAGACTTACAAAAAACGACAAACTAAGATTGGTAACTGGTAAGTACGAAGGTAACTGCTATTCTGCTTCATTGTCTGTCGCAATAGTAGGCGATAGCACAGCGATAGTGTAAACGCGCGCTAGGCGCTTGTCATGTAAACGTACCCATTTACTCAACTATTCATATTTAAAATCGCGACAACCCTAAGATATGCCAACTTTTGCAAAGGCAACCCTACACCACGATGTTCGCAATAAAGCAACCTACATTTTGGTATACAATTGATTAGGAAAAACGATGAGGGTAAATTACTAGTACCAATTTACCTTAAATAATTTTTAATTAAAAATAGCCTTGCCAGGATATGGGGCGGCAACCCTAGGACATTATGTTCCTTTATACCATACATTGTATGAAATATAAATTTGATTAGGAAAAAGGATGAGGGAAGGTCGATCTAGATCGGGATCTTAGACTATAACGAGCTATTTTTTACCGACTTAACGATAACGTGCACTTGACCTTAAAGTGAAGTAATAACTCCCCAATATGATCCCCAATAACTTTTGTAATCTTTAGTGAATTTTGATGATTCTTTCGATAAATTATAGACAATTTCTTTGATATTTTACTTCGCTACACAGTGTAAACATGTCTGAAACCGTGAGAAAACGTTTGATAAAATAAAATCAATGATGCCATTTGAACCTAATCAAATAGATTTTGGAGTTTTGGGGTTGGTTGGTCAGCTTGAATTTGGTACTAGATTTTCAAAATTCAAAATGACTGAGCCAATATGGCAACCAAAAAAATATCTGGGGTGACCCTCACCCAACTTTCCGACTATGCCGTTGGCACAGTGAAATTTCTGAACACTTTTGCAATTATTCAATTTTGTGAAGCCAGAGCCACTCTGTACTCTACCTAACGTCAGTCACTGTGACATAATAACATTTGTCACACTGACATTTAATGTGATGTCATGTCAGTGGCACTGAAGTTTGTCAAAATCTGACAATTTGCAACACAGCGACGAAGGCTGTGGATTCTGTCAAGCCACTTCTATAAAAGCTAATAGCGCCTAAACCGTTCATCCCATTGATCTGTAAATTAGTATACTTATTTAAAATCACTGGAGGAAGAGCTGATATTAGTTCAGCCCCATTCCGCTGTTCCGTTTCGGCGCAATCGTGTTCAGGGATATACACACACACAGAAATCATTGTAATCGATTCAGGGGACCTCAAATCGCGTATTTCCACTGAAATCCCGATTTTTTCCGTCGATTACAATACTTTCCTTCTAGGGTACTGGTCGGAAAGTAACAAACATAAAGCCGTTTGATTCCATGAAATTTTGTAGTATCGCAATCTGTGGTTTATGTTTGGAACACAATTGAAAATGTGTATTCAAAATTAACGATATTCACATATTGTTGTCATATTGTAGTTGTCAATTTTTGACAATTACATTCTACTCAAATTTTACAATAAGTGTTACGTTAAAACATTGCTATACACCTTTCAGATTTACATCGATGAATACGCTATAGTTACAGCAGAATCATGGACAATGAAAAGAACGAAGCACTAGCAGCGGATAACTGCAAAACATACAAAATTCGCTGGTTGATCTTAGCAATATTCGTTTTATACTCAGCATCAAACTCGTTACAATGGGTTCAATACTCAATCATAGCCAACGTCATAACCAACTTTTACGATGTCTCATCCATAGCCGTGGACTGGACCTCTGAGATCTACATGATATTATACATTCCTTTTGTATTTCCCGCCAGTATGATGCTAGATAAGCTGGTAAGTTATTTTTTATTATTTTAGAAAACCGAAAATTTATCATGTTTTTTTTTTTTAATTTTTTTTAGGGTGTACGCAAAACAATTCTTCTTGGAACAATTGGTACAACCTTGGGAACATGGGTGAAGGTAGCATCAGTAAGGCCCGACTTATTTTGGGTTACGTTTTTGGGCCAAAGTATTGTCGCCCTTTCTCAAGTCTGCGTGTTGTCGGTTCCAGCAAGATTAGCAGCACAATGGTTCGGGCCAACGCAGGTGTCATCAGCATGCAGCATAGGAGTTTTTGGTAATCAGGTATGTGACAAAATTAATGTATACAGAGGGGAAAATTAATTCGATACAACACGAATATCTTTGAGTGAAGAATATCACTTGTTTCTATATCCGCAGACAGATCATTTGGTTGGTTCAAGTAAAATACAAAATTTCCAGAGTAAGAATGTGATTTTCTTGATGTTCCAAGTATTACGTTTTCTTGTTTTAAGTATGAAGGACTGCTTGAAAGGAATTATGTATGTTATAAGCGACACGTACGTATACTTTTGGGACAAGAAACTGTTTGTTTGTTAAAGCTTGTATAATTTTCACCCAACCAAATATTGTTGTTGATGTAAAAGGAACGTCTTACTCTTTTTATATGTAGAAGAATAACATTTTCTTCGTCAGAGCAAAATATACTCAACATAAACATACTAAACTCTTAATTCTTATTACAATAAAATATCATTAGGAAAGCAAAAATATCCTCTTTATGGTACACTACATATGCCAGAACAATTTTTCTTGATATCCAAGAATAGAGTTCTCTCTGTGTAGACACATTAAATTTAGTTTTTTTTTGCCTGGCGGTATATCATAGACATAGATATTACGCCTGTGATGTATGAATGAATTAATAAGGTAATTTTCTAGTCGACAACGGATGTCCTACTTACCACCAAATGATAATCATAATCATCTATAAGTATAGAGATTATTACAATAGAAAAATTGCTTGAGCAATTTTGGATTAAGTAACAATATCGATTGATCAGTTGGATAAATTATGGCGTGTTTCAGTTCAACATTCAGTGCCAAAATAATATTTTATACAGGCTACATAAATTAGAATTGCCACCTGTTTTATCTGTTTGAAAAATTTTATTTACTGAGAATTATGATTATTCTTTGAAATTATTTTATGTATTTTAGAATCCTATTTTACGTAAACAATACGTCTTGTCCAGCAAATTATATATAATGACACTCACGTATATTTGACTAATTGTTATTGCTTCAAAGTAGCACGACTCGCGTTATTGTGTACGTATATCTGGGTATTACTAAACGTGTTGCATTATTGTTATTATCGAGCGCAAGGTTAAAATTATTCTTGTGGGTATAACCGGTGAATAAGAATTTCATATCTAATATTCTCGTAAATTAACATATTTCTTATTAACATTGCTCACTACAACCACAATTATTTGACGAATTTATGAAGCCTCTTGACATTGTTGCATGTATTTTATTGGATGTCTTGTCATGTCAGTGGCAGTGACGTTTTTCAAAGTCTGACAATTCGTAACACAGCGACGAAGGCTATGGATTCTGTCAAACTGCCTCTGTAAAAGCATAAAAGCGTCTATATAACCTGCTCATCCCAGTGATCTGTAAATTAGTATACAAATTGAAAGTCACTGGTATCAATTAAAAAAAAAAAAAATTGCGTCGATTACAATGATTTCCTTTTAGGGTACTAATCGAAAAGTAAAAATAACTGTATCCGGGTATTGTTTTAATTCTATTATTGAATTACTACAGTTGCCAAACACTGATAAATTTGATTGAATCGGATTTGGCAAATTTTGGATGTAACACTAATCAGATCATATCTAGCGTCGAATATAGGCCCGAACCATTGGTGCAAAGATCAATTATATCTACATTGTATCTTATCTGATATTTGTGACCAACCCAAAATATTTTAAAGCGATTTTAATCTTTTTTTTTGTAGTGGGTACTCTATTTGGACACTCAGGGTCAAGTGCACTGTTATCATACAGAAAATTTAAACTTGGCTTTAGCTAGGCTTAAATTATTCTGCACCGTCCCTAAACTGAGACTGAAATTGTGCGCCTTACACACTTGACAAAATTATGTTCACTCATTTTTACTTTCCGACTAGTACTCTAGAAGAAAAGTATTGTATCCGACGGGAAAACATCGCGATTTTAGCGGAATCTTTCAGTAAATTTAAACATGTTACCAATTTGCAGATCAATGGGATGAGCGGTTTAGGCGCTATAAGTAAGCATTCATAGAAACAGTCTGACAGAATCCTTTGTCGCTGTGGTTGTGAATTGACAGATTTTGATAAACGTCAGTGTGAACGTCAGTATCCACTAACATGAGGTGACATTTTATTCTATGACTGACGTTAGGTTAGGGTCCTGAGTGGCTATCGGTTTCACGATAATGAATAATTGCCAAATTGTTTAGACACTTCAATGTGCCAACGATGCAGTCGGAAATATTCGTAGAAAAATTATTTTCACTCCCTATAAAACAGTAAAGCTATTTAAGTTTGTTAGTACACACAGAGGCATAGGACAAACAGAATCTGTAAAGCAGTTCTGAAAACACAAAAGGTGAGATTTTCGAAATGAATTTTCAGCTTATCAGCTGGGCAAAATATATAAAACGATCTTAACATATTTTTTATGATTTTTACTTTCCGACTAGTACCCTAGAGAATGTACTTACTACACCTTTTCCAGTTGATATTAAGAAAGTATCAATTGATATACAAAGCGGCAATTAATTTTCAGATATTGTAAGATATTTAAAAAGTAGCAGTCGTAGCTGTCTTACTGTTACGTCCTGAAGATGCCTCTTACAACAGAGTGCGAAACGTTGACTACTTTATCGTCGTTGACGCGTTTTTTTCCCGGAGATTAGAACTTATTGCAAATGATATTCAGAAAGTAGCAGATGTAATTCAGTTACTGCATATGACATTCAGATAGTAGCAATTGATATTCAGACAGTAGCAATATTCAGTCTGATAAACATGATAAACAGTCTGACAGAATCCGTTGTCGCTGTGATTTAGAATTGGCAAATTTTAATAAAAAAAAATCGACCAGTTTTGACGCATTAGTGTGGCCCCCCAGATATTTTATAATAACTATTTGACAGTTCATTAGATTTACCTACTTTGGTAATTTGGGATACCTATTAGATGTAAGATTAACATAAATTGCGCGGAGCCTGCAAGGTAAACTCTATATTGAATTTTGGTTGCAGTTGGGATGTGCTCTGGGATTTCTGATTCCCCCTTGGATAGTATCTGATGGGACAACAGAAGAAGTTACTACACAACTATATAGGCTATTCATCGGAACAGCAGTATATTCAACAGCCGTCACAATTGGCGTGATATTCTGTAAGTAAAGAATGATTTTTCGTTAGAAAATATTCACGTCTTGCAGTAGATAAAGCTGCATTCACATAGTAACGCTAAGTTACGCTAAGCTACTCTAAAGTTGCCGAAACCACTAAGTTAAAGACGATACAAAAAAATTATAAAATACATTTTTCGTTAGTTTTCAGTGACAAACCGCCTACACCACCATCCAAGGCAGAAGCATTAAAGACATCTGAACCACTGACCAATTTCAAGGCTTCTCTGGCTAACTTTAAGGCTTCTCTACTATCTTTAGCTCGCAACAGAAACTTCATCCTATTGATCGTGGCCTATGGCATAAATGTCGGAATATTCTACGCCATCTCGACATTGTTAAACCAAATAATTCTATCCTACTATCCAGTAAGTACATCCAAAACAAATTAAAAAAAAAACGCGAATGGTTATTCTCCCTTTTTTCTTAGGAAAATGGTGTTGATGCTGGACAAATAGGAGTTGTTATAGTATTAGCAGGAATGATTGGTTCTGTCTGTTGTGGAGTTGTATTGGATAAAACCAGACGTTACAAGTAAGGATTTGATAACCCTTTTTGTGTTATTATAGGTTCTTTTTTCTGTTTTCCAGGGAAACAACGTTAGCTGTTTATGCGCTATCGTTAGTTTCAATGGTAATTTACACATTTACGTTAAATACCAACATTCCTGTGGTCTACATGGCTTCAGCATTACTTGGGTAAGAAAGAAATCTGCTTATTTGAAACATATTTGCTAATTTGATTGATACTTGGTGCAAAATTGCTTATAAATGTTTTAATTACTTTCAGATTCTTTATGACTGGGCTTCTACCTGTTGGTTTCGAGTTGGCCTCTGAACTGACGTACCCAGAACCGGAAGGAACATCGGCAGGATTGTTGAATGCAGCAGCCCAGTTATTCGGCATTGCTTTCACGTCAGCATATTCGGTTCTTTTCAATAGTTTGGGCGATCTGTGGTCCAATGGTGTGATGAGTGTCATGCTGTTGCTTGGTACCATCCTTACTGGGTTTATTTCGTCAGATCTGAAACGACAAGCTGCCCAGGAGAAGAAGCAGTCTATTGGCGCGGCTCCTGCTTGATAAAAAAATCTCTCGAGTGCCTTAAATTAATTGTCGTAACCGACTTAGAAGAGATTGTGATAAGAATATCTGATTTGATGTGTCAAATCCTGAAAACTGAATCAGTTATTTTTATAGCTAGTATCTACAGCTAATTTGATCAATTCGCGAGTTAATCACGAATTTACCATTTAGGCTGTTATATGACTGTGACGTATTATTATACATAAAACGTTAGTTAGAATAATATATTTATTGTACGCGTTCGTATAATTTGCTATGCGAATTTCTTATGCAAAATTATAGGTATAGTAAATACTCAAAAAAGTTAGAAAATGTACCTTTAGAAATTGTGACAATAGACTTTGGAGATATTTTAAAATTGAATATATTTCTACACATACACAAATACCAACTAGAAACACTATTTGTGGGTTCCTTTTTATAGAAACGACAATAAGAACAACACAATATTAAATAATCCCTACAGTATTATATAAAAAATATGGTAAATTCAAAAAGAAAACAAATCAAAAGACGTAATTATGTGCTAGTGTGCTAAGCTATTTTATGTAATAAAACATTGACTGTTTTGACTGTATTGATATTTTTATGTTAGAAAATTAGTATGGTAAGATGTTGTAACGGTGTAATCTGTGATTTATTTATAATAAATTATGATGTATAAACTATTATTGTGTAATAACTAAATATTTTCGCTTAAAGACATGATTATCTAAATGTGCATTCAGATAACATTTTGCAGCAGTATTATCTAAAGTAACACAATAGTATTATATTACCTAAATTAATTGTATGTACCAAAAAATAATAGTTAATAGTTTATGGTTTATTGTTACTCTTTATCTTTAACAAAATCCTTCTCTCTGAAATGCTAGAATTTGCATCAAAACGTTTATTGTTAATAAAATAAAAATAATGGTCCTAAAAGGTGACATTCTAAAAATATAAAGAAAACAAGACTCGAATATAATATTCGAATTAATTTCTTCTTCTGTTATAAGTTTATAGAGGGTATTCCACGCATCTGGTTCATTAGAACTTTGTTTCGTCTTCGAGTTATTATAATTTTAAAGCTTTTTTAACAATTGAACATCCGGTTTTTGAGCAGTCTGTATACGATGCACTGATAAAACTAACGACGATCCATTTGATTATAGAAGAGTAACTGAACTAATTTTGAATTTTCTACTATTACTGGTAGTTCAGAAATGCGGTTAATAACTCGAAAACTAAAAGCACCAGGTATAAACCACCCAAATCAAAGTATGGATTTTTGTATGGAGAATTAGAATATGTAACATTCCATTTCAAAAAGTATAACATTTTATTTAAAATAACAAAGTTGTAGTCTACTTCCGGTAGACCAGAAGTAGCGACTATTTTGAAGATATTTTAGATAAATATCTGGGGTGGCCCTCACCCTACTTTCCGATTACATCGTTGGCACAATGAAGTGTCTAAACACTTTTGCAACTATTTAATTTTGTAAAGCCACAGCCTCACTGAACCCTACCGAACGTCAGTTTCTATGATGTAATGACATTTGTCACACTGACACTTAATGTCGTGTCATGTCAGTGGCACTGACGTTTGTCAAAATCTGACAATTCGCAGCACAGCGACGAAGGTTGTGGATTCTGTCACATTCACCCCACTAATCTGCAAATTTGTGCACACACTTAAAGTCACTGGAGGATGAGTTGGCATGAGTTTGAACTCAATCGGATGAATCCCTCAGAAGCCGCATGTAACATTTGCCACTTCCGGTTGTCAGATTGTCACCAAAAGCAATCCAGTTCGTCCCACGGTAATTCTAAATATGTATACCAAATTTCGGCCCGTTGAGTTGTTCCCTTTGGACGCTATCGTGTCCACAAGCGTACATACACAAATACATTTTCCAGAAATCATTATAATCGATTCAGGGGTCTCCAAAACGAGTATTACCACTGAAATCCGTCGATTACAATACTTTCCTTCTAGGGTACGCATCGAAAAGTAAAAAGACTGGAATGAACAACCTCCACAATCTGAATTTCAAAGATGTAGAATACAAAAACCCAAAAAAAGTTCAAATGAACAATTTGCATGGAATACTTACATAGACAACCAAAATTCCATATAAGAATTTTAAAGTATAATATCTTCATAAGATTGGCTCGTTTTATGATTCACGTTTTAAACGTCCCGTACACGTAACGATGTATTGTACTGTACTACGTACGACATTAGTCGAAACTGTTTATGCAAATAAAGTAAACAGAAATGGAGCTTATAGCATTGTATTCAACAAATTCAAGAAATTGGTTCCAGAAGCAACGATAGATATGAACGATAGACATGAAAAAGAAAATAAACAATATAAGAACATCATTTATCTTAGTTCACACATTCACGGGTCGATATACCGCAACTATCTTAACTGCAGTAGTTTGTGTTTGTATCGTGTGTAGAGAAAATGGCTGTACTGTAAGCCATACAATTTTCTCTACGACCTTCATTTCAACGTGCAGTACGATAAATCGTGTGGAGGCCGTATTTGCATCATCAAAGATCAGATATAAAATGAAATTAGAAAAATAATAGTTTTAAAAGTACGAGGTTTGGAATTTTCATCCCAAACATGCCAAATAATTTACAAAATTTGTAATACAAAAGTAGTATTTTATAACTCGAAAAAATGTTAATGCAAAAGTTCTTTTCCAAATAAATTAATGTTTACTAGTATAGATACCAGTGCAAAGAGAGAAAATTGATTTTGTGATTGTATTTCCAGCACATTCACCCACAAAATTTGGCATTGTATGCTGAAAAAAAGAATATTTAAGACAACAATATTTTGTATGATTTAATACTACCAAGCAACCGAAAGACTTTCCAAAGAAATACTTTATCTCAATAATCAAAATTTTATATAAAACCATTAAAACTTTACAAAAAAAGCAAACTTACGTAAGTGCAAATTCATCGACAGTATTAATGGGTTTGTAAAAGGATTGTTGATAATCTTTTCTTTACACATCACTGTTATTTGAGAACACTAAATGCAAAATTTGATAATCAGGCAAATTAAAAGCTGTCACTTATATTCAAATAAGGTGGAAAAGTAGTTATTTAAAGCATTACAAGCACATATTACCAAATAATTTATCAGCAAATAGTGATTTTTACATCTGCTGTAATCATTTCGTATATTCTAGACTCTAGAATCTAGACTGTCTAGAATCTAGAGTTTCTAGACTGTCTAGACTTTAGACAAACTTGTAGCTTGAAGGACAATGGATAATCACATTGAAAAACGTACTTATTAGTGCTTTATGCCTTTATAAATAAATTAATCTGTTTAAAACAAGATATGTTTAAAACATGTTTGAAACAGAGTTTCAAAACAATTGTTTTTAAACATAACAACCCTGGTTTGTAATGCTTTTTCTAGCATCAGTGTGGGCAAGGTGTCAGAAATAAAATAGCAAAGACCCAACAGAAATTAACAACTGAATCTCATATTACACACTGAGAAAACAAGTTATATCTGAATAAAAATATATTTTTTTTGACACTGTACTCTATAGACTTACAGTTAGCCTTATACTTTCATTAATCATTTGTTTCCTTGCACATTGCAATTTAACTAAAAGTCATTATACAGAGAAATTATCTTTATGAAGATTATCCTTAATTGTTATTATTTCCGCTAAGCTCTTACAACAAGCAAAGGCATAAACTTGACGATCATTATAATTTGCCTTATCTAACCAAATGTGTGCATATTTTTAGAAAATGTTTAAATATAGATATTGAAACGTACAAATTGTTGGTGTTAGACCAAATTTGGCACTCGTTAATTGCACAAGAAATAATTTTATCATGAAAGGAGTCGAAATAGAAGTATTACGTTGTAATTGTATTATGTTGTATATTGTTGTAATTGTATGTGTATTGTAAACATATGCTGTGGTTGTGGTTATAAATTTAGGTAGCATAGACATAATAGACAATACATGTGGTGTAGCAATGTATTAAAATGTACGTAATCTATTGATATCCGTGAAATGTACAAAATATATCAAATAAAATATGTCAATACAAAAATACCCCATGTTGTTTTAGTTTCCAAGTCAAAATGGTTTTGAAACTGTCAGTGATTAGAATGATTTATTTCGACAGAAGTATACTTGAGAAGTTATAGAGATAGTATTGTTTCTCGGTTTCTCCTCATGCCCTAATAATTTGAAAAAAATGTTATTGTGGATTAATTTATTTTGATAGAAAAAATTAAGAACTAGATAAGTTTATTGATTCATCAAAATACACAGGTAAATAGCATTTTTGTCGACTATCGTGAAAGTATTGCTATCAAACCTAGTTTGCGGTAGATAAAGAATGTCCCTGATTTCTTAAGAGCACCAGATGGCTCGCACATAGAAATATTTAACCATTTCGAAGATGCGACTCCTATGCATAAAATTTTTATCAGCTACTTTAAAACGGTTTGCTAAACTCGTGTATCAATTTAATAAATACGGTTTATTGTACTACATTTATTTCATTTCCAATAAATGACATACATATTCGCTATAACACTGGTTGTAGGAACAAGGGTCCTACAACCAGAACAAGGATCACATATTTTTGTTGACCTACCATCACTTTTCATAGATCAAGTCATCAAAGTGTTGTGACAGGTCTAAGATCCGTTTTATTTGAAGTCATATATTTCGATTGAATTAACCTTATGTGCATACGTTCTCTTAACAGATTGTTCAAAATACTACGAATCAACAAGTTTTTTTTGTGTTATTTTATCAAGCTAAGTTATACAGATTCTGTGCATTAAAATATTGGAAGTGATCAAAGATGATGCTGTAAAAATTGACCAAATAAGTTTTCTTACATGTGGGGTTGTTATGTAGTGACACAAATACCAAAGAGGTAAAAGCAGCTTACTGCTGCTATTTTGGATTTAGAATTGGAGATCTGCAAAAGCCATGGACACCTAATATATGCTGTATTTCCTGTTAGATCGAACTTTTAAAGTGGATCAAAGGGTAGCAAAATAAAATGCCGTTTGCAGTTCTCATGTTGTGGCGAGAGCCTTCCAATCATGTAGATGATTGCTATTTTTGGACGATAAGCGTATCCGGATATTCTAAGAAGGATAAGCATAAAGTAAAATATCCAAATTTGCCATCAGCAACGCGACGTATCCCCCATGGAGAGAACCATCCTCCACCAAGTGCGCCACCCACTTCATCATCTTCGATTTTTGACACAGAATAAATGTCGCCTGTTTGAAGAAACTTGTCTGATTTGACAGAATGTCTGAAACCACTCTGTCAAATCAGGCAAATCGTGAAGATCCACCATTTGAAGTTTTAGGTACACCTCACATTATAAACCAGTACAAACTGAATGATTTTGTTAAAGACTTAGGTTTATCAAAAGAAAAAGTCGAGTTATTGGGTTCTAGGCTACAGGAATGAAATCTTTTCGCACGTGGTGTGATGGTGTCTTCATTTACAAAGCGTAACGAGCCTTTTTAAGCATATTTTAAAATGGAAGGATCTTCACGTGTATGTCACGATGTTGAGAGTCTTATGAACGAGTTTGATATTCCCCACATCCGTCTGAATGGTGGCCTTTTATCGATTCATCAAAATACAGCTTGAAACCAGTACTTCAGCATATCCTGTGAATTTATTTATCTTTCAAATAAAATTGTTTACTTAAATCAAGTTGAATTCCACTCAACAGAATGACTCGATAATTTTTTAAACAATATGAACAACACACATGACACTAGTAGGTATCAAAATAACATTTTCTTGCATAGTGGGCAGGTAAGATGCCAAGAGTGTTGATGGAGGATTCATAATGACTCATTTGGTAAACACGTGATGGCTGTTAATTGGAACCAACATATCTTTTGTGGTTTCTTTTCGTCATTCGAGAAATAGAGCTATTGTATTTGTAAGTATAATTACTCTGTATTTGCCACATAGAAAGGTACAGATTGAATGAAATCAAAAAAAGGTTTTCTATTATCTAAGAACAGATTTATGTAACTTTGGACTAAATTAGAGCTAAGTCGTAAACACCTAGGTCGGTAATATGTCCCATAGTGCGTTGGGTTCATCTTCAATCAGTGGTGAATTGACCTACATTACAAAAAATAGCCCGCGCTTGCCGGATAATGATGTGGCGAACCCCAGACTCCAGGAACGTCGGTGGGGCCAGCGCTGTTCCGCGAAAAAAATATAAATATTATTCACGATTCTATAAATACTGATATACCGTGAGCCCCACCATCGCGTCGCGAGACGATCCAGCCGCGCCGGACTATACCGACTGGCATAAGGCAGCCTTGCCCCGAGAATTTGATATCCACTCGTTTGAATACAAAGTCGCGCACTCTGCCGGTAACACGACGAAAAAATAACAGACACAGACGCACACACTCAGTTCAAAAAAGATAATCGAAAACGCGGCGCGGCGACTGGTAAAGTGACTTTTTGAATAACAGGCGGACAACAACGGAACATGGCCCAAGTAATAAATGTGCGATTGAATAAGGGCGAGGCGCCCAGTTTAGGTTTCCGTTTGCAAGGAGGAAAGGATTTCGGTACACCCCTTATCATCCAGAAGGTAAGTTTTCCAATTTTTTTTTTTCGGTGGGTTCGTTCGTGTGGAAAATTGCCGGACGTTTGTTATGTAACATTTGAAACTTGAGTTAAGTTAAAAATAAATGTGCAAAATATGCAGTAAAAATAGCACCACCTCGGCCAGTGCTGATCCGCAGCTTTAAAAAAATAACCAGGAATAGCACAGTATTTTTACTGGACTCGCAGGAGGATCAAAATTGCAAATTTTACACTACACGATTTTTTTTTATCAAACATAAAAAACTACCAGATTAAACATTTGTATAAATATGTGTAACACCTCTAACAATATTAAAATAATTGGAGCAAATATACTCCAGAATTCGTTTTTAAAATTTTAAAATTAGCTAAAAAAACAAAAAATATGCTTTAAAAAAATAAAAACTGGCCAAGTACAAGTGATATTAATTTTGTGATTTAATCTTTTACATTTTTCACATCAAAACTAATGTATTAGGATATTAGTACATCATAAATAAAAATGAGCAATTATGAACAAAAAAATAGATATACAAATAAGTAATTAAATTATACACTTGGTATAATTTAGTATACTTATTTAGAATTACCAGGGGACGAACTGGATTGTTTTCGGTGATAATCTGACGACCGGAATGGGCAAATGTTACATGCATTTTCTCAGGAATTCATCCGTTTTTGATCAAACTGATACCAGCTCATCCTTCAGTGACTTTAAACATGCGTACCAATTTACAGATCAATGAGATGAGCAGTTTAGGCGATATAAAAGTTAATAGAAACAGTTTGACAGAATCTACAGCCTTCGTCGCTGTATAGCGAATTGTCAGATGACGACAAACGTCAGTACCAGTGACATGAAATGACATAAAATGTCATTATGTCATAGATACTGACGTTAGGTAGGATTCAGAGTGGCTCTGGCTTCACAAAACTGAATAATTGCAAAAGTGTTTAGACACTTCATTGTGCCAACGATGTAGTAGGAAAGTTGGGTGACGGCCACCCCAGATATTTTTATTTCGAGGCAAAACTGAAAAACAAAAGTTTGGATTTTGATATGTATTAGATTATATAAAATTATAAAATAATTAAGACTGTTAATTTACCTGTTAATATAAAATTCTTAAGAAAGAAACAGACAACAGTAAAAAACAACTACGATTACGAAAAGTATGAAAATATTGTTTTGTGATACATACTAGTGCAAAATAGTTATTTTATGTTATGAGAAAGACTGCTCTTGGTTCAACCATTCGAACAATATAAAATTACTTTTTAGAAGAGTATCACACAATATTCTTTACTACAAAGCATAATATTAACATTAAAGTGACATACTAGTGACATACAAAGTGACATTGTATTGATTTATCTTGCTAAGACCGGGTTTATTCACCTACCCATAAAGTCATAAAGTCCTGAATAACTATATGTCAGATAAGCTGATTTCCTTGCCCCATTTTTAGAGTTAATAGTTAAGATAGCAGTGTGCAGAACCATGAACGAAAGAGTAAGAGATGCGTTTTGTAGACTTCCATCGGAGATATATTGCTTGTAGAAGTTGTAGTAGGACAACTAAATTTGACGTATCTGACAGGTCGCAATACAAAACTTTTAAGCTAGTGAAGAAACCCAGCCTAAAAGATTTTTTTAATCACTGACAAATATGTTTACTTTTTGCACTCTGTCATTTCTGGTAACTCATGTACATACTGACATTTTTATACTGAATAATGGCATAAAATGACACTTATCAAGCAAATCAAATAGGTTTAATAGGCTCTCTTTTAATACATCTGCAGAAAAAAAAACGTATTTCATAGTGCTCAAAACAATACTCTGCCAATCACAAATTTCTATCCGTCAATTATTAAATTTATTTATTTACTTATTAAAAATAATTCGAAAACGAGGACATTTTTTTGTAAGAACAAATTATATTGTGTGTTTTATTATGTTTTATAATTATTTTCTGAATTTAGGAACAGAAAGAAAATAATTACTGCGGACTACAGTTTTTAATGTTCTCTAAAATGAAATTAGTAGAATAAAAAAAATGAATTAATTTGGTAGTTGAAAGACGTGATAAGTTTTCTTGTGAAAGGTGGATTTTATTTGATGTTTTTCCTAATGCAATTTTGGAAAAAATCTGATGTGGCCAGGCACATGACTTTATCATACGATACAGCCGTGTTCAGGGGGCAATTTGGAAGTTCAAGGGGCATCCGCTTACTATGATTTAATTTTTTTTTCCAAAAAATGGAATAGACATAAATTATACAAAATTTTCTCTACTATAGTTTATTATTTAACTATTTTGATGAAATTACAGAAATGGCGGCTAATTTGCAAAATCGTTGAAAAATGATAAGAGTAAACCTCGCGTTCCTTTGGGCCCTTTTGGACAAAATTTCTTTCAGCTCTAAGTTTAGTCACGAAACTTCTAAATATGAAGTTTCGTCTCGATACCTTCAGTAGTTTCTCCGGAATCGTCGCCACAAAAAACGGGTACACACACAGACATTTTTTTGTAACTTGGTCAAAAATGTTCAGGGGACCCAAAAAGACCTATTTCCGCTAAAATCTCAATTTTTTTTTTTCGACACGATTACAATACTTTGTTATACTACGTATGATAAAGTAAAAAGTTGTTGGACACTCATATTAACCACTGGAGTCATAGTACGCAAAATAACTATATGTTTTAAAAATAACGTGCATATAATATAATATTAATATAATTTTATTAATTAAAATTCTGACTATTAGAGAGTTAAGTAGATAGACTTTTTTTCAGTCAATTTTCGACAAAATAAAGGTTAAAATACTAATATTATAACATGAGTCAGGCACAAGTTGTGCATTTAGTAACGAAGAGAACATGAAAATAAGTGATTCACGCACAACTGCTCAACGATATGTCAGAAACAAATTTGTCATCAAGTTTCCAATATTTTTAACAAAAAGAATATCATTACTGCCCAAAGAAATAACATGTTTAATATCAAGTTCAAAGAAGTTAAAGAAATTTAAAGTAACCTATTTAACAGAATAATTGACAAAAGTTTGCACTAGTATTATGTGAATCCGAAATCTCTCTTGGCAAGTTGTCAAATAAAAAAGACTCGTGGGTAGAATACTATTTGCGCCTGTATTTATGACGGGTAGATATTTCAAAATTGTTGGGACATCCATCATCAACCATTTGCCAAGATATCCTCAAAACAATACTAAAGATTTTCAACTGCAATTTTAATTGGTTGGCAAGCTTTAAAATTCATCAAATATCGCTCATTAAACTGCAAACAATTTTATGTATAACATAATTATCTGTTTGTGTATAATATCTAATCTACATATGGACATATTCTGGTACAAATTATTGAATAACTGACAATAATTTATTGAGACCTTATCGGAATATGTCACTCTTCAATTCCCGAAATTCCTGTATTTTTAAACTGATTACTGGATATG
Organism: Aphodius granarius; assembly: GCA_963971325.1. Taxonomy (NCBI): domain Eukaryota; kingdom Metazoa; phylum Arthropoda; class Insecta; order Coleoptera; family Scarabaeidae; genus Aphodius; species Aphodius granarius. Next base: position 4,366,461 of record OZ020225.1, read on the forward strand.
TTAGAACCTTATAAACTTATACGCAGTTATTGTAGAGTTTTATCTCAATAATTTTTGTTATGTATATTCAACAAATTCCCCTGGATAATAGTGCATTGTTGAGTTTATATTTAACACTTATGTCACGAAATTGTGAGGTACACAAGTTATTAATCTTCTGTGTCAGACATCGTTCTTTCTTAACAGTAAAATGTTTTACTTAATTGCTATAGGTATAGTATCGATATGTGGAAGAATAATCACCGACAAGACACTTGAATACGTCATTAGCATTAAATAAATGGGAAGCAACAATTCCCCCATAACTGGTTTTGCCAGATATTTTCGTTTGTGTGAATGACTCCGTCTTTGACCAAATCAAAATGTAAACAAACTGTAAAATATTTGTTTGTTAGGATTATAGTTAGGTGTCATGATGATTTTAGGTGTTTTGAAGCACACATTTTCTTTATTAAAATAGGTCGGGATCACTTGCTCGAATAGATTTTCTAATTCTAGAATTTATATTATGCAAGCTACATCTAAAGGATAAAACTTGACCTATTTAGTGAGTTTAAAAATAACAGATTGGATGTGAAATGTTAAAAGGTACTTTTAGTCCCAAATGATTGTGATACATCTAGTTTTATAGCAAAACTTACGACATATTAGTTAAATATTTCGTATTTCTTTCTTCAGATCTTTTCTAATGATACATGCTGTATTATTGGCTACAGAATAAAGCTCTAAATAACACTGGGTGTGTAAGATTTGGAATGTTTGATGAGGACAATCTTCCTGATAGAAAAAGCTTCATAATTTAATAAATATTGACATTAAAATGATATCTACTTATATGACTCAAATTTATTTTTACTCATAACCAAAAAAACCGAGAATATGTCAATATTAGCAAATTTTGTTTGTCCTTACTGATGTGAATAATACTTAACACAAAAACAACCTATCCTACCCAATCACGTATTTATATAATTCTATATGATTGACAATAATAAAAACTTGAAGACTTTATTAGATGTTCTAGAACATCTTGATAGATACAATCAAGCATCTCATTGGGATAAATATATACATTATGGTTATTGTCTACAGATGTCAATAACAATTCATTGTTCGCAATTTTGCTAGCACAACCTTGAGACAATAAATATGCCGAGGTTTAACGACTTCGAAGTTTTATGTTTACTATTGGTTCGGCTATTATTGTCAAATGCACGTGTGGTTAGCGTGGAAATTTAAATCATACGTGCTATTTCCGATCGGCCATAAACCAATTTGCAAAACATCGTATCAATTTCGCCAATTGAAAAATATTATGTCTACAAAATGAATCCAGTACACAAATGCGCTGTTATTGTTCAACTTAGATGGTACTGGATCAACACAAAAGCAAATTGCATGTATATAATTACTTAACTGTGTAATTATCTTGACAATTCCTGGTAAACCATACAATTTGCATTCGTCTTTCCGTTGTGGTTATTTTTTGCGTCTTGAGTAACCAATGCGATCATGGTTCAAAATTAGATTGGTCTTTAATTAATTTTATTTATAATAATGTAATATTTTTGTGTTGTTGTAAATTATGTCAACAAAACCATGTGGGCTTCTACACGCTGATACGTTATCATGGAGTGTGTGCTCGTTATTGATTTTATGGCCAATTATGTGCAATGTGCTCTACATAAATTGCAAAAAAAACTAATATAGATGACTGATAAAAGTTACTGTTAAAAAGGACTGTTAAGAAATACCACCTGATAACTGTTTATTGCATGTAAACCAATGTAAACAAGTACTGAAGAAAAAATGTGACTCTTTGCAAGACAGAAAACAGTTTTGAATTTTGAATTTTCCCCCATATTAAATCATTGCAATGTTGATAAATGTGTGTCAATAGTGTCACGGCAACACTTCAAAATGTCACCTCATAGGACAATCACTGTATATCTACAAGTGTTTGATAAATGCTACTTTACCACATATCAATACAAGTTTTTTAATGAGACATGAATGTTTTTATGATACTAAAGATTAAAACATTACTACTTTATGTAAAAATTGATTTAGCTTTTATAGAAGCAGTTTGATAGTTATCGTACTCTTAGTCCCTATGGTTGCAAATTGACAAATTTTGATAAACGTCAGTGGCTACTGACATAACATTACATTAGTTGTTATTCTATAACTGACGTTAGGCTAGGTTTCAGAGTGGCTGTGGCTTTACGAAATTGAATAATTGCAAATGTGATTAGACACTTTAATGTGGTCGGAATGTTATGGTGGAGGCCACTCTGGATATTTCGATATATCAAATAAAGCTGGAATAAAGCTTCGCAATCATAACAAGACGACAGAAGTGGGGAAAAATTAACCTGATTTGCTAAAAGAAGATAAAGGTAGCTAATTTTATAATTGATATATTATTTACCATGATAAAAAATATTAATTGCGCATAAAAGGGTCACTAATCTTGCGATTGCTCAGAATGTAGCACACCAATTATATAAAAATTACAAATAACAGAAACATTTCATTGGAAATCACACGAGAGAGATCAAAATCAAACAGTAGAATACGACGATAAGTAAGTACTAATGCTCATGACAAAACTGGAAAATTCGGAAGCAACATTAAAATGCTTGGGTCTGATTTCTTTTCTGCCAAGATCAGTTATCTAAAAATAGGAACATTGCAAGATTTATAAATATACCTGGAAAGTGTGACGATATGAAGCTATATGAAGTAATGACGACAATCATGACGTACCTACAAGCCTGCTACGTCAACATCTTTATCATAGCCAATACGAGATATATCTCTAAGAACATTTAGACAACGACGAAATATATAATATGTTTAGTAAACACAAAGCCAAAGATACAACGACGAAATATATAATATGTTTATCTTATGTATTTAATGTCAGTCCACAAGCAATCTTGTCCACTTCACAATCCACTTCATGGATTTCGCCGAAGGGACAAGATCCACTTACTTCCCTCGAAGTAAACACAAAGCCAAAGATACAATAGACACACATAACATGTCTGCAAAGGCACGTTGTCCAGAGAAGCATTACCAGCTAAGATCTAATCCAGCTATTAATATCTGCCAAAGAGAGAAGACAAACCAGAGCCGTGTGCAGTGAGCGTCCCTATGGTTGCAAATTGACAAATTTTGATAAACGTCAGTGGCTACTGACATAACATGACATTAGTTGTTATTCTATAACTGACGTTAGGCTAGGTTTCAGAGTGGCTGTGGCTTTACGAAATTGAATAATTGCAAATGTGATTAGACACTTTAATGTGGTCGGAATGTTATGGTGGAGGCCACTCTGGATATTTCGATATATCAAATAAAGCTGGAATAAAACTTCGCAATCATAACAAGACGACAGAAGTGGGGAAAAATTAACCTGATTTTCTAAAAGAAGATAAATTTAGCTAATTATATAAAAATTACAAATAACAGAAACATTTCATTGGAAATCACACGAGAGAGATCAAAATCAAATAGTAGAATACAACGATAAGTAAGTACTAATGCTCATGACAAAACTGGAAAATTCGGAAGCAACATTAAAATGTTTGGGTCTGATTTCTTTTCTGCCAAGATCAGTTATCTAAAAATAGGAACATTGCAAGATTTATAAATATACCTGGAAAGTGTGACGATATGAAGCTATATGAAGTAATGACGACAATCTTGACGTACCTACAAGCCTGCTACGTCAACATCTTTATCATAGCCAATACGAGATATATCTCTAAGAACATTTAGACAACGACGAAATATATAATATGTTTAGTAAACACAAAGCCAAAGATACAACGACGAAATATATAATATGTTTATCTTATGTATTTAATGTCAGTCCACAAGCAATCTTGTCCACTTCACAATCCACTTCATGGATTTCGCCGAAGGGACAAGATCCACTTACTTCCCTCGAAGTAAACACAAAGCCAAAGATACAATAGACACACATAACATGTCTGCAAAGGCACGTTGTCCAGAGAAGCATTACCAGCTAAGATCTAATCCAGCTATTAATATCTGCCAAAGAGAGAAGACAAACCAGAGCCGTGTGCAGTGAGCGTCTCGACGCGCGTCTAACATTGCAAAACCGTCGAACCCAACGCCTGTTCCAACAGCTCACAGATTCGGACCAGATCCAATTTTGATTTTTGGCAGACGCCACGTAAACCAGTACAAAAACAACTACGCCTACAAATGCTACAGATCGGCTGTAACACGATAGCCAGGATATCGCCCACGACCGACGGCGGCGCAATTCGCGATCGCAGCGCCACCTAGGTAATTAGTAAACGTCTCGCAAAGTGCACCTGCAAAATGCCTATTGACGCCTTTTTGGATCTATCGGAACCGTGATTAATGGTCCAGTGGTTAAGCTTCGTTGCGGTAGGTGGTCACCGTGAAACCTATTCCGTTTGCAGGTGTCAGTTGACATTTTTAGGTTAGGTCGCGGAGTTATTCGTGCGCGAAGTGTGGTGGCGCTGCTACCACTTTTGAAATTTGGATTTTTACAGAGGACTGTAATAAAAATAAGTTGGTATTTCTGTTATTATTGTATACTCCGATTTGTCGATTTGTTTATATTATTTTACGAGATTTGTGGGTTGCTGTTTGCAGTGTTCGGCAAAACAGGCCGCAAGTCGGTAAACAAAATTCCAAGGTATTATGGTGAGATGGTCAGCTAAAAATATCCATTTTATATAAGCGTATTTGAGACCGTTGGTACAAGTTAATCCGTATTTTCGTAAACTTGTATATTGCACCTTGACTGATCGCTTACTCTGTTGTAAATATGTCGGTCTCCTTATATTATGATTCTGCACTGAAAATGTTTGTTTTTCTATGGAGATTTAGCAGTTCATCTTCATTAATTTTGGTTGAGTCATGAGTTCGTATAGATATCACTTCACACGACATATTACTTTCGAAAAATAAATTTGGGAAAAAGCCAAATTTGCGAGATTTATTTTCATGATCATAACAGAGTTCGATGAACTCAATGATGAATACGATTTACAAAAATAATTCGGTATAACTGAAAAAAAACTTTATCTAATGGTGTTAGAACTAAAATAAAACTGTCGAGTCGAAAACTTACTTCAATTTCGTGAAAATCAATCGATTCAGGGGACCTCAAAACACGTATTATTAGCTGATATCCCAAAAAAAAAAAAATGTAACCATCTATTTATTTCCTTCTATAAGATCTATTAGAAAAGTAAAGTTGATTTATTTGCATTTTTGTTTAAAAACAAGATATTTGCTTTCACATCTAACAATTATAATCGAATATTTTTAAATCAGAACTGACCATAGTAAACATTAATAAAATTGGACGTAATTTGACATTTAACGTTTGTAAATAATGTCGAAGAAGGAATTTTGTTTTTCAATAAATCACCGAGTCTTCTTACCTATTACACAGGGGAACATTGATCTTGCGGCATGAGATTTATTAGTAAATTTTCTACATATGAAAATAACAAAATATTTGTTAAATTGACTCCACTTTTTGAGATAAAGGCAATCCATTCATATTTTAAATAACATTAACTAAAAGTGCCCAATATATTCAAAGGCTTTTATTCAAAGATTTGAAATTAAAATAACGCTAAAAATTATCGTCGGCATAATATGTTAACCTGCCAAAGTCCATATTCAACGTAATTTAAAATGTTTTACCATTCGAATGCATGAGGCGTATTACACAATTCTGAAATTAACAATAAAATAATCAAATAACCACAAATATAAATTAAGAAAACGTCTAATTGTAGGAGGTCAAAATGGCGGGAACAACCGCGACTCCCTAACATGGTAGCATTTTGGCCAAGCGCGGTTTAAGGGCTTTAATTACTGGTCAAAATTCTAATTTATCAAATCTCTTCCAATTTATTCGAAGGCAAAACTAACTGGGTTCTTTTTCTTGAACCTTGTGAACACATTTTCTGACTACTAACTGACGCGTTTAAGTATTTAACATTTAATAAGGGCTGATAAAGCAAGACTACTCAAATGAAACGAAACACTTATCAAAACAATAACATCTATTAACAATAATAATCAACAATCCCGTTTGATAGGTTACATAGAAAAATGAATGAAGCTTTGAACATATTGACGTTTAAATTAAACCTAGGAGTTGATTTAGACAGACACACTTTTAGCAGAAATATGAATAATTTAATTTACAATGAAATGCGAGACGAGTTGAAAAGACTTACCAGGGATAAACTTAAGCGCCTAAGAACGCTCCACAAAAACGTGTACTTTACATGACGGTGGTTGAAATGAGAAGAGCGAGATCTGTTCGTTTGCATCCCTCGACCCCAAAGGAAGCCGGAAGCATTTCTTCTTAGCCAATGACAACTCTTCAATTTTAAACTTATAACACGCGGTCAAATCCTAAACCAGATGTTGAACCCTAGCAAAAACCTTTGACATTCCCGAATGTTCTTACAAATATCTCGCTTAATTTGATCATACCTTAATAAATAAATAATGGGTTTCCGACCCATTACATAATGTGTGGTTTTCTATTGTATTTTTGTTCAGGACAGTCCCTTTCTAAGGTCCAGCAGTAGTCTGCCATTATAAGGCAATACCATCGGCCTTCATATCTTTACTCCGTTATCTTGATATACTACTAAAACCGTTGCTCTTGTTCTTCATTGTAATCACTCAGATTGTCAGGAAATTGATCTAAATGACTATGAAAATAATATATAAATAACAATAAATAAATAATAACTTAGTACTCATATTAGTTTTTCAAAATTTTGAAGCATTTTGTTAACGACTTGTATTGTTAATATTGTTCAACTTTGTGATTTCGCAAAAATTGTTCGATAGCTGATACAAAACTTGTCCATGCTTCCAGTTCAACCTAAGTCATGTGATTTGTGGTTCATCACAGATACCAGCTTCAAATTTTCCTGTATTGAGGCCAGGAAATGATTAACAAATATATTTGGGACAAACATCATTCTTGTATAAAGCTTTCACAAACTGTTTAATAAGCCCAAATTTAATATGTAGTGGTGGAAGAATTATTTGTTCTCGACTTATCAATGGTTCATGAAACGACGCTTTCCTACGGTCATATATTTTATTCTCGACGCCCAATTTTTCCTATCCCAATGTCCATTTTTGCACGACTGTCCCACAGACAAAGAAAACAGGGATATTTAGTGTATCCATTTTGCTGATCCAATAAAAAAGGAGCAGCAAGTTGTAGAGTAACATGTTATATTTCAAAAAGTTAGTTCAAAGATTGATTTTGATAAATAAAGACTTGCTAGCCGCACGAAAAGTAGAAATATTTTTTTATTGAGGTTTAAATTAAAATAATTTACCTATACTAGTACTAGTATACTACCTATACTAATTACGAACTTTCAAGTATAGGGCGCGTTCAGCGGAATCGCCCATTTTCGCCGACATTTGCGATCGAGTAGCAGCAAAATTGGTCTGTTCGATATTACTTTTGACGCTCGAATTGAAAAAGGACACAATTCCGCGTGGACTGCGCGATATTTTGTAAATTAAATGCGTCAATTTTGAAAAAAAATCACGTTTTTGCACCTCTTCGGGTGAAGGCGAACCTCGAGAAAATGTCACGTGACGTCTAGAAATTCCGACAAGCGGATCGATGAACGTCAAAAATTTACATTTTTTTATCCGTTCCTGCCGACCTTATAAAAGCCGCTCGCTCTCATGTCTTACGATAAGATCCCTCTAAATACCCTTCGCAAAGAGTTTTGAGCAAAAAAACGGCCTTAAAAACAATTTTCGATCAAAAAAATCGATTTTTGTCGATCCGTGTTTTGCTGCTATTACCACAGTAACGTCAAACCCGAAACGCCCCCTGCCGGACATTCGTAACAACAGTAACAGATAGCAGATAACCTAAAATGTATCCTAAAATGTCCAAATTGCGAATGTGGACAGGTGGGAAGCCCTAACCATATATTTCTAGAATGCCCAATAACTAAAGTCGAAAATTTTGACATATACACAGAGCTAGTCAATTCTAATTATATAGAGAGTACTTTATCAAAATTGATTACACAAACTGATTGTTTTGTTGCCCTGTGTTATTGAAATTCAACCTAATGTTATCGCTCGGGCTAACCTAATGTTATCGCTATCTTTAAAAGAATATTTGAAAAAGACAATCAAATAAGCAAATATCAACCCAAGAAAAAAAATCGAAATTCATAAATCTTTCACTAGGTGTTAACAACCGTTTATATACTCAGGTAGCTTTATCTGAACATTGTTAAGTAAACTGACCTTATTCTAATCCAAATAAACGAACGCTTTTAACTTATCAGGTAACTATTTGACGTGCGCAAACAAGGAAGCGTTAAAATCACCCTACTAAGTATTCAATGACTAACTTTCAGTCAATCGGAGTTTGTTGTATCATTAGATTGATGATTGGTACCAGTAGCGGCTCGTGATTTGTTTAATTGGGTGGGCAAAATATCAATGCATTTTTATGGACTTATTTAATGAAGTGTAACTATATGTTATTAAGTAAACACTACAAATTTGAACCGACATATTTTTAAGAAGTAGTTAACCGCAAGAACCATCAAGAAGGTCGAGTAAACACTAAACAACCCTAATAAAACGGCCGACTTTTTGCGCGAATTTGTTGCATGCGCTATTGCCTATTTAGCCTATTAGAATACGTCTATGCTATGATATGGGGTTATTTGCCTAGGCCTATGACGTCACACATGCATTTTTCGCTACCCCCACTCCTCCGGCTTGCTGGACAGTTTGCGCGCTTGCAGTAGAAAACCGTCACCGCTGGTGGGCACAATCTCAATTGCCACCCCGGCCTGGTAGTTTCGGTTGCATACACTACCGTTATTTACCAATTCTACGGCCAGTAGCGTAGCAGCGTTGGATTTTATTATATATTCAATATAATAATGCAGGCATATTGACAGTGGTTATAAGGAATTTATATTAGGCAAATACTTAACTGTAACAAATATTGTATTAATAACGTCCAAATAAAAATGTGAAACACTGAATACCAGTACCAGGTGATCCAATATTTTTTGGGTGGGCAATGCCCACCCTGCCCTGACGAGCCGCCATTGATTGGTACCCATCAGGCCAAGTTTAGATTGGCATGTTTCGGTCAACATGACTCGGGTGCTCCGAATCGACGAGGTTATGCATCCCGCTGACACCAGACCTAAATACCGAAACCTATTTACATGCAACTGAAATAAACGCGAAAGCTTCCAGAACTTGCTTTGTTATTGCACACTGCTTAGTTATTTGGGAATTGAGAAGATCACAGAATTCCTATTCGAAGTGTTAAGAATAGAATCGACAAAACTGTTTCCTCATCCGCACTTAGCCTAGAAAACAATGTTTTTTTATAGAACGTGAAGAGACTAATCCAAAACTTGTTAGAAAATAATGTTATTAGGGATTACTACAGATGTTTTGCGTTTTCATGCCATGGGTCACTGCCAATGGGCGAGGAAGGCACAATCTTGGCGACTAAAGAAACTGCAGCACGACAGGATATCCGCCAGACAATAATCTCCCTTATTAACAGATCATACAACTCTTACACACACACTCGCACATTTATAAACACAAGCCAACTCGTATAGCAAACTGCAAAGGCCATTGCATTAAAAGCGATTCAAGAATGCGTGCAAGATTTATCGCGGTAGTCCTGGACGTCCTTCTTCCCAGCCAACTTGATTTCGCGGTCGAGCTGATCGGAAAATTGATAATTTTCACCCACTTAGCGAAACGCCGATGCCCGTGAACCGAGCGCAATGTTTCTCCGGCCGTTGGATGGCATTTTTTAATTAGCACAACCAGAGATTAATTGCGGAAATGACGTCGGCCATAAAAGTAGTGCGTAATTGTATGCAGATCGCGATTGTTGCAAATCGTGTTGACGGAAGAAGGCTGTTCGAATCCGTATTTGCTTTATACGGAGTTAGTGTGTTTCCTTGAAACGGGTTTCTTGTTGATAATAACAAATTGTGTCGAGATTTTATACTACTATATGCGATCCATCTCATTTCTGTACAATTCTAGTCAATTGTACACAATTTTGGGCAATTTGGGCCACGGTCACACTCGGCTGTTTTATTAGCCTCTAGTTGCTACCAGCAGCCAGCGGCTATTTTGTTGTCACATTACGCTGTTTAGCAGCAAAAGTACTGCTGCCGCTGGTGGCTACTACCAGCAAGCCTCAGTTCAAACTACAAGGTCAACTATTTCTGGTGCATTTTATGTCACCAGGTAGGTACATACAACAGTGAGACAATGTATTGTCTTTTGTCACGTGAAGGCGTCGCAATCATAAAATATTTCATATTTGATATCAATTTGTGGGGTTTTATTGGCTACCTGCCTTAAACCTGACTACATAAATTTTGAAAGACTGTACACGAGTGTAAATAAAAATAACTTAAACAAGGCTACGATGACAAAAAAATTAGAAATTCTATATTTTAGAAGTATTTAGTTGAAAATGTAATGGCTCTACTACAATTAGTTATTTATAAAATTATTTTAATTATTAATTTAATCATTATTTCAATTATTATTAATTGAATTATATATTTTTGTAATGGGTCGGAAACCCATTATTTATTTATTAAGATATGATCAAATTAAGCGAGATATTTGTAAGAACATTCGGGAATGTCAAAGGTTTTTGCTAGGGTTGAACATCTGGTTTAGGATTTGACCGCGTGTTATAAGTTTAAAATTGAAGAGTTGTCATTGGCTAAGAAGAAATGCTTCCGGCTTCCTTTGGGGTCGAGGGATGCAAACGAACAGATCTCGCTCTTCTCATTTCAACCACCGTCATGTAAAGTACACGTTTTTGTGGAGCGTTCTTAGGCGCTTAAGTTTATCCCTGGTAAGTCTTTTCAACTCGTCTCGCATTTCATTGTAAATTAAATTATTCATATTTCTGCTAAAAGTGTGTCTGTATAAATCAACTCCTAGGTTTAATTTAAACGTCAATATGTTCAAAGCTTCATTCATTTTTCTATGTAACCTATCAAACGGGATTGTTGATTATTATTGTTAATAGATGTTATTGTTTTGATAAGTGTTTCGTTTCATTTGAGTAGTCTTGCTTTATCAGCCCTTATTAAATGTTAAATACTTAAACGCGTCAGTTAGTAGTCAGAAAATGTGTTCACAAGGTTCAAGAAAAAGAACCCAGTTAGTTTTGCCTTCGAATAAATTGGAAGAGATTTGATGAATTAGAATTTTGACCAGTAATTAAAGCCCTTAAACCGCGCTTGGCCAAAATGCTACCATGTTAGGGAGTCGCGGTTGTTCCCGCCATACTGACCCCCTACATTTTCATAAAAAAATCTCTTTCAGGTGTTCAATTGTTTCCCAGTATATTTCTAAACAAAAAATTGTTTAAAAGTTACTGCTTTCATCCGCAATTTAGTTTTTACTTTATATTTAATGTTTTATTTGTTAACTTCAAACACATAAGTAATTCAATCAGTTTTACGTCCAATTTATTAATTAAAGTATAATATACAATCATATAATTATACAATTTAATATACAATTGATATAATTGAAATCCGATATATTTTACAAAAGATATTAGTAGATATGCATTTCTACTTCAAATAAAGCTCAACACGTCACAGCAACTTATAACATAATATTTATTTTAATATTATTTATATTACATAATATTTGCATTGTATGCATAAAATGCATAAATACGCATAATATAGGTTATTCAATTTTTAAGAAATATTTGAATGTATTATTTAAAATAAAAATTATAAATTACCTATTTATAATTTTATATTATTAGTTATACATTTAACAAAAGTAATGAATTGTTGCTTTACATTATTTATTATAATAGATGGTTGGTATTTTCTACAATACCCACATTTGTCCTGAGCCAGCAGCGCAAGCTCTAAATAGCGGCTAATAAAAGTTTAACATGTTCAACTTTACAACCAACAGCCAAAACCATTCGCCGGCATGCAAAAATAGTGGCTGCTGAGTGGTCACACTATGCTGATTAACAGCGGCTAATAATCTACAGCAAGTAGCAAATACTAAAACAGCGTAGTGTGACCACCTGACATTTTGCATTCCAGTCAACGTTGCAGCATAATTTTGCATAACGTTGCACCCTTTGAAAAAGGTTGGGAAAAGCTTCTATAAAGTATATAATTAAATTATTTCCTCAAATGTTAATCTTTGTATAATTAGTAGTACCTACATACATCACGTATTGTTTACTTTTAAACGATGACTAAGTACAGCTAAGAATCTCTTGACCTCACTTCAAATAAAAATATTTTTCGATTCGTAATCCCTACTAAGAGCGTTGATATTTATTTGATGACGACTCGCTGTTGAATTTGTGTGTGTGATGAAAGGGTGTCATCGATGATGACTTTGTTTACTGGAAGGATTCTTTGTGTCAGCATGTGTAAGACAAACAAAACAGTTCTTGGTATGAGAATGGTGTGTTGATACGAGGCAAAACCTCTTAGACGTGACTCAGGCGAGCAGAATGCAGAAATCTTCTACTTCCTTTATTTGGTTTTATATGATCTGAACCGTCTTGCGGAGTGGAGTCATTATGACGCAGGTAAATACTAGGGAGACGACAGTTTTTACCGTTAATGAGCAAATATTTTCTGTCAAATCCTTTAAGTAGGGGTGATACTGATATAATTTTACCATCTTATACTAAATATTACTGTATATTTAGGATAAAATATTTTTTACTGATTTTAATGATTTTCTGGTAAACATTTTGGAGTGGCTAAACAAAATATGTATTAAACAAGTGTTTCCCAATGAAACAGGAGTGTTCAGACAACTTAACGATGTCGCATTACCACAAAGAATGGCTTCAAGTATCCTCTAATATTTAAATTTCAAAATAAAAACATAAAGCCATCCACAAAATACATAAACACAGACTAATTAAAGCACATTAGCAATTTCCCAACCCTGTATAAATCAATGACAGTAAGCATACAGACGTATATGTGCACTGTCTGAAATAAAAACAAAGCTTTCTAAAAATAAAAGGCTATATAAAAAAAGTAAAAGGCATTTGACAAGATATTTATAATAGGTACAATTTAATATACGCCCAACAGAAAAAAAATAAATATGCAATGTGCATTCACGGTACATATTTAATAAAATATTTGACAAATAAAAAAAATTATTTGTACAACTGAAACATTTTAATATACAATTGATATAATTGAAATCCGATATATTTTACAAAAGATATTAGTAGATATGCATTTCTACTTCAAATAAAGCTCAACACGTCACAGCAACTTATAACATAATATTTATTTTAATATTATTTATATTACATAATATTTGCATTGTATGCATAAAATGCATAAATACGCATAATATAGGTTATTCAATTTTTAAGAAATATTTGAATGTATTATTTAAAATAAAAATTATAAATTACCTATTTATAATTTTATATTATTAGTTATACATTTAACAAAAGTAATGAATTGTTGCTTTACATTATTTATTATAATAGATGGTTGGTATTTTCTACAATACCCACATTTGTCCTGAGCCAGCAGCGCAAGCTCTAAATAGCGGCTAATAAAAGTTTAACATGTTCAACTTTACAACCAACAGCCAAAACCATTCGCCGGCATGCAAAAATAGTGGCTGCTGAGTGGTCACACTATGCTGATTAACAGCGGCTAATAATCTACAGCAAGTAGCAAATACTAAAACAGCGTAGTGTGACCACCTGACATTTTGCATTCCAGTCAACGTTGCAGCATAACTTTTCGGCCGGCGAATATTGATTATGTGATCAGTATTTTAACAACTGTATCGCTTAAAGCCTTGTTTATATATTGGGAGAATATTACCTCCCATAATATTGATAAAAGACATTTCAAAAATACATCATTTCCTGAGTTAACAGTCATGCTGGTTGCTGTAAAAGTTCAAAAGCGCTGGTGGGCTGGCTGCTGCTAAACTCACTCGCCAACTGGTAGAACAGCACTGCTGATTGGCCACATTATGCTGTTAGCAACCAGTAGCAAATAGCAGGCTAGTAAAACAGCCTAGTGTGACCATAGCATAAGTGAAACTTTAATACTATAAAATATTTAGAATCTAATCACAGAATGTGTGAAAGCAAACCACAGCAATCCATTCATTCACATTAAAACGATGAAGACACAATTTCTGTGCGTTGACAGCTAGAATGAAGACTAATGCCTGCGCTATTACAAAATGAATAAACATAGGAAGTGAAATAAATGACTCCACGCTTGTGTAAATCATTCCTTCTTCGGTATGCGTGAGCCAACAAAATCGTCACCATCCACCACACATAACACAACAAAGAACAACACAGAATCTGTTGAAATACTTCTTCATTTCGTTGAAATACTTCTTCATTTCGTCGTAATAAAACAATCACTCGTCGAATCATCGAGAGTGTAAGATTCCTCGGATTCTTTCTGTCGATTGCGCAGCGAAGACCGCATTTCCGAATTATCACATTCTCGGTTTCGTATGTTCCGCTTTCACCGGTGTCTCCCAAACATAACGCGACAGAAACCTCGATCTGTCGGAACGTGAATAATACAGAATCCGTTATTCAATAGCCAGAAAATCGCCGACTCAGACTTACGCATTAAATTTGTACATAATGATTAACAGTGTATACGGACGAGAGCAGAAGAAGAAAGCTGACATTTCCCAATGTCGCACAATAGCTATGCGTAAACGTTAATCTGGCGAAAGATCTCAAATTTATCGATGCCCAAACGGTTTATGGAGATGATTGGTGAATGTCAGTGTATGAATCATTGATTTATTTAAAGCTTTTTCCTTGCTTTTACTTTAGGCTAGACCTTTTATACCGTAAAGAAAGTAAATGATGTTATAAAGCGGTGTTTCCCAACCTGTGGTCTGCGGACCCCTGGGGGTCCATGGGTCTATCCCAAGGGGTCCGCGGATAAAACGCAACAAATAATAGACCTATGGAGTAGCAATACTACTCCACCAACTACTGCACTAACTACTTGGACAAATTTAACACCTATGAATGTCCAAACTCATCTACGTCATTAAAAAATTCCTCAAGAGGCTGAAGAAAGCTTTTGGACAATGACCAATCAAACTTATCAGGCAAACTCAACTTCTTGAATGAAATATTGCACCAATGAATGTCCAAAGGTTTGTACATCAGAAGGAATTTCCTCAACAGGCTGAAGCAACCTTTTGGACACTCACCAATCAACTTCCTCGGCAAATTTAGCACCTACGAGTGTCTAAACTCATCTAAGTCATTAAAAAATTCCTCAAGAGGCTGAAGGACGCTTTTAGACAAACAGCAATCAAACTTATCGGGCAAACTCAATTTTTTAAAGCAAATGCTGCACCAATGAATGTCCAAAGGGTTGTACACCAGAAGAAATTTCCTCAACAGGATCAAGCAACCTTTTGGACAAACACCAATCAACTTCCTGGGCAAATTTGGCACCTACGAGTGTCCAAACTCATCTAAGTCATTAAAAAATTCCTCAAGAGGCTGAAGGACGCTTTTGGACAAACAGCAATCAAACTTATCGGGCAAACTCAATTTTTTAAAGCAAATGCTGCACCAATGAATGTCCAAAGGGTTGTACACCAGAAGAAATTTCCTCAACAGGATGAAGCAACCTTTTGGACAAACACCAATCAACTTCCTGGGCAAATTTGGCACCTACGAGTGTCCAAACTCATCTAAGTCATTAAAAAATTCCTCAAGAGGCTGAAGAAAGCTTTTGGACAAACACCAATCAAACATATCAGGCAAACTCAACTTCTTGAATGAAATATTGCACCAATGAATGTCCAAAGTGTTGTACACCAGAAGAAATTTCCTCAACAGGATGAAGCAACCTTTTGGACAAACACCAATCAACTTCCTGGGCAAATTTGGCACCTACGAGTGTCCAAACTCATCTAAGTCATTAAAAAATTCCTCAAGAGGCTGAAGAAAGCTTTTGGACAAACACCAATCAAACATATCAGGCAAACTCAACTTCTTGAATGAAATATTGCACCAATGAATGTCCAAAGTGTTGTACACCAGAAGAAATTTCCTCAACAGGCTGAAGCAACCTTTTGGACAAACACCAATCAACTTCCTGAGCAAATTTGGCACCTACGAGTGTCCAAACTCATCTAAGTCATTAAAAAATTCCTCAAGAGGCTAAAGGAAGCTTTTGGACAAACAATAATCAAACTTATCGGGCAAACTCAATTTTTTAAAGCAAATACTGCACTAATGAATGTCCAAAGGGTTATACACCGGATGAAATTTCCTCAAGAGGCTGAAGCAATCTTTTGGACACACACCAATCAACTTCTTCGACAAATTTAACACCTACGAATGTCCAAACTCGTTTATATCATTAAATCAGCCTTTCCCAACTTTTTTTCAAGGGCGGAAATAAAAGTTTTTTGTGGGTGGCGCTAGGAGTCCGAAGGTTGGGAAACGCTGCTATAAAGTATATAATTAAATTATTTCCTCAAATGTTTATCTTTGTATAATTAGTAGTACCTACATACATCACGTATTGTTTACTTTTAACCGATGACTAAGTACAACTAAGAATCTCTTGACCTCAGCTCGAATAAAAATATTTTTCGATTCGTAATCCTACTAAGAACGTTGATATTTGATGACCACTCGCTGATGAATTTGTGTGTGTGATGAAAGGGTGTCATCGATGATGACTTTGTTTACTGGAAGGATTCTTTGTGTCAGCATGTGTAAGACAAACAAAACAGTTCTTGGTATGAGAATGGTGTGTTGATACGAGGCAAAACCTCTTAGACGTGACTCAGGCGAGCAGAATGCAGAAATCTTCTACTTCCTTTATTTGGTTTTATATGATCTGAACCGTCTTGCGGAGTGGAGTCATTATGACGCAGGTAAATACTAGGGAGACGACAGTTTTTACCGTTAATGAGCAAATATTTTCTGTCAAATCCTTTAAGTAGGGGTGATACTGATATAATTTTACCATCTTATACTAAATATTACTGTATATTTACGACAAAATAATTTTTTACTGATTTTAATGATTTTCTGGTAAACATTTTGGAGTGGTCAAACAAAATATGTATTAAACAAGTATTTCCCAATGAAACAGGAGTGTTCAGACAACTTAACTATGTCGCATTACCACAAAGAATGGCTTCAAGTATCCTCTAATATATAAATTCCAAAATAAAAATATAAAGCCATCGACAAAATACATAAACACAGACTAATTAAAGCACATTAGCAATTTCCCAACCCTGTATAAATCAATGACAGTAAGCATACAGACGTATATGTGCACTGTCTGAAATAAAAACAAAGCTTTCTAAAAATAAAAGGCTATATAAAAAAAATAAAAGGCATTTGACAAGATATTTATAATAGGTACAATTTAATATACGCCCAACAGAAAAAAAAATTAAATATGCAATGTGCATTCACGGTACAAATTTAATAAAATATTTGACAAATAAAAAGAATTATTTGTACAACTGATACGTATTTTTAGAAACATTGTATAAGATTTTAAAATAATGTATTATCCATGAAGTGCAGTACACAAAATTAAATTATATAAATTTATATAAGCTTTTGTCAAATAGTCCAAAAAGGTCCTCTGGGATTTTTACGCCATATTATAGGTCTATTATTTTACTACTTGGGCACATAAATAATTTTTGCAGAAACGTGCAGATAGTAATAAATGTATATATTTTTACATCGAAGTACTGAAATTAGTCATGGTGATTTATTCGATACTTGGGCTTTGTTCTTTTGAGTCACCTATAGGAATTTTACCTGGAGAGGTTTTAGAAGCTGCCCAGAAAGAAATTCGAAAGCATCATTTAAGTCATAAAAAAGAATACATTGTAATAGGTATCTAATTAAAATATTATTGATACAGTCAGATACCCAGCATGCTGCCATGTGAGAAAGATACATTCCTCTGTTTCAAAAATTATATAGAAAAATATAATCGCTTTCCAGTTTGCATAGCCAAGAAATTCAAGTTTGAGTAGTATTTTCAAATGTTTGAATAAAGAAAAAGTTCAACAATCAAGTACATATAAATTTATTCAGACATTATAAAAGGCATCTATTACCTGTCTGGTCGTGGGGTGAGTGGCTCTAGCGGTAGAGTGCTGCTCTCCTGCTAGGAAGTCTTGGGTTCAAATCCAGGCATCAGCTGAAGATCCTCGTCCCACCGCCTTTCGCAAGAGGCGTAAAACCGTGGGTGCCGGCAACCAGTTGAACACCTCTGGTTGTCGTTATCAAACAGTATGTAAAAATGGGTAAGCACAAAGGGCCAAGAATTGGCCTAGGTGCAGCGAAATAAACCGCACCCAAAACAACTACAACAACAACCTGTCTGGTTTGGAGTCTGGTTTTGGAAAACGTCAAAGTTTTGTGACTCGCTGGATCTGACCTAGCCTTCCTAATCTACAAAAAGAAATGAATAAACATTGTGATCACTACTTATGCATCTCGAAAATTATCTGCTTAAGAAAAATCGAAGAAGACCCTCATCATTTCAGCAATTAATGATTTAAGGGGATCCATTACATCATCACTTCAACATAGGCCTCCTAAAACAGAAAAAATAATTTCACTTATGAAAATTGAATACATTTATCACTCCTATTCCATATGGAAAATATTCTCCATGTCCTTTATCTCTCTCTGAAAAAAAAAATCTGAAAAAAACACTAACATAGTATACAGATTAAACAAATAATACTTACTGCAAATTACTTGCGAACATTATGACCACTATCACACTTTAGTCACCTTGTATTGACGATATTCTCTCTACAGAATTCTGTTTTGAGACTCGTCTTAAAAACCGACAACGCCGCGAATATAAAAAAAAATGCTTAGATCCTACCTTATACTGTCTTGACCTCCATCGGTGGATGTCATCTATAGGACCTACCTTGCACACGATGTCTTCATCCCTGCAAGCTTGGTCTTCCTCCTCGCACATCTACAGTTGCCATTCAACACTATAGTCACTACACCACAACACATCCACATAAAACACACCGCAAAACAATGTACTACATACACAACCGGCAACCTGCATAAAAGCGGTCAAATTTCGTTCAAGCACTCCACGAAACATCACAAAATCACAAATTGCGAACGTTTACAAGTATTTCTGAACACAACACACAGTTTTGCTGTGAGATTCTGTCAAAAACCGCGGAGAGACTCACATCTGACAGCTGGTATAAATATTCGGCAAGATGGCGCAAAGAAGACAAGTGAACGCTTGAAATCATCAAATAATGCTGTCGCTAGGTTACCGGGATAATACACACCTAGTCATTGGCGCGATTTACGATTTTGCGATTCTAGATAATTCGATTTTAGTAGCCGATTGTTATAATTATTGTTATTATCACGATATATAGGCTTTATGTTCACAACCAAACGCTTAGAAGGTATGTCACAAACTGAAATAGCCTTCTAAATCGTCAAAAGAAACATCAGAAATCCATAATATTTTACCTGCAGACCCAACGTATGCAAGTACACATCTGGTTTTTGGGAAAAAAAGTGGTTCACACTCGACGCGCATACATATGTTACTTTCCGATAGAAGGAGTTAGTTATAGAAGGAAAGTACATATTGTAGTAATTTTTGGGAAATGGCTGTGTGTTTGTATGTGCGTATTGAACGGATCGGGTTGAAATTTGATATTGATATACTTATTTAGAATCAACTAAATTGTTTTTGGCGACAATCAAACAACCAGAAGCGGTTACTTACATTTTCTTACTAATTTATGGTTTATAACTAATTGCAACTTTAAGGGGTCCTTTTGTAAGTAACGAAAAATATCTGGGGTGGCCCTCACCCTAATTTCCGACTAAATCGTTGGCACAATGAAGTGCCCAAACACTTTTGCAATTATAATTTAGTAAAGCCAGAGCCATCTCTGGACGCTACCTAACGTCAGTTCAGTGACAGAATTACATTTTTCTACTTTGCATTCACAATGCACACATTGTAACACTGTTTTCGGTGTTACAATTAGCAAATTGTAACACCGTTTTTAGTAACTTTTTTCTAAGATTGGTGACATTGATATCAAATGCATGTCAAACGAAAATACACATAACCACAAAAGTAAGCACAAACTGATTTTTTAGAATTGCACAAACTGCGAAGTATGTATATTTTTATACATATTTAAACATGCGTGTTGCATCCTAGGTTTCGTACTACTAGTATATGATGGTATATAATAATTATCAATAATTACTTTTTCATAGATATTTGAATTTAAATGACAGATGACAGTGTTACCAACGGTTGCATCCATAAATACTCTAGATTGGAATTTTACCTAATATACTTCTAAATTAATGACGCAAAGTAGAAAAAATAGTATATTACACTCGTTTTATAAGACATATTGGCGCATTCGTTCATTAAACAACTCATGCGCCAATTTGACGTCTTATAAAACTTGTATAATAATATACTATTGTCATACTGACATTTAATGTCATGTAATGTCAGTGGCCATTGACGTTTATCAAAATTTGACAATTCGCAATCACAGCGACTCGGTTATGATCATCGTTAAAGTACAATATTGACAATAAAATATTGACAATAAAAACATCACTAATAGTATTATGAACATGTACACAGGAATTAACGAAATTACCATGCTTGCCTCGTTATGATCATAGCTATTTATGATTCCAAATTGGCAGACTTTGATAAACGTCAATGGCCACTGACATTAAGTTGGAATCCAGATTGCCTTTGGCTGCATGAAATTGAAGCTGGGTGAATTGCAATCAATTATTGCAGTTTTAATAAAGCAGTTAAAAGTCAATTAGCAACAATCGGTTAACCTCCATCAGCTTGAATATGTATACAAGATAAATGCTGTCTATTATTGTCTTTTGTGTCTAAACCAAACACTTTAAACAGTTTAACTTATCTCTTACGTGAGTATTGTCCGTGACGGGAAATACGTACATTAGCATTATCAAATAACGACAGACCGCAAAATTTCGTGCTTCTACCACGAAAAGCCAAAAACCGATCTGATTACGCTTGGTCTGCTCGCTTCCAGTAACGTCTCTCCTCAGAACTGTAGAACGTCTTATCTCAAATATATACATACATACACGGCATGCACCCATTGTTAGAAATATGAAAATACTATAATATACGCAGAACGTTACCACGGATGGTAAAATCGTATCAGTGGAATGAATAACTTTACAGTTGAGCGGTCACGTGCGTTGATAGTATATCAGGCGAAGTAACGTTGCATTGTCTTCTGAACCAGTTCAGTACCTGCGAGCTGCAGCAGCAGCCTTTAAAGCATTACACGTTTTATTTTTATCCGACTAATAAGTAGCGCATGCAGCTCAGCCATGAACCGAACAAGAAGTACCGAAACGCACGATCCGTTACGCAAGGGAGATTATAACCCACTTGAGCAAATGGCTTCTCTCTAGATAACTTTATTAGTGGTGTCTATAAACGTGGTTAATTCCAGGCCGCAGGATACACATTAAGAACGCTCCTATTATATCTATGTATTTATTTTAAATGGTCTGATGCATCTGTGTCTATTTATGTCTTAGCTATAATCGTTAGATCTTGCAGATATGACATTTTAAATTAGGTGGTAACTTAGTTGAATTACTGGAATACTGTTATGTCCATTTTGAATTATGGCTATTTATAAAACAGAGTAAGAGGTGTTTGATTCAAATAAATTTTACAATATATGTAGAGCATGAATTGAAATGGATCTAAACCAAAAATAAAAACACTTAATCTAAACTCAGCATGTTCTTAACCAGTGTGGCCAACTATTCCCAGAAAACTGTTGGCAATTGATTGGGGATTTTCGTAAACACAAATCACCAAGACATATTTCCAAACGTCAAACCAACATTGATACATAACCTCAAAAACTATAATCCCATAGCAAGCACAGCGCAGAATTTGACGTAAAATATGTCTATGAAGTACAACTTGGAGGTGATAAAAACGACCATCAAACTAATCAAGGAATATGAAGCTCAAAATTGCCTATGTCCCACCGAATACCTCAGTTCGAAAGAGCCTGACAACCTTCCCGGCGAGGTGACGGAGTTGTACTTAGTAGTATGGAGACACAACAAATTCCTACACGAGCTGATGGAGAAGATCTGGGAAGAACACAAACCGAAGAGCACCAACTGTTGGTTAACGAAAGTCGTAATCTTCATTATAATATGCGTGTTGAACGAGAAGTGCTACGCTGACGTTCTGCAGTTATTCAAAGGGTCACCGAACAAGATTGCCTTCAAAGTGGTGGAGTTCTTTATAATTGAGAATAACGTCATCTTCACGGCTAAAACCGGCTGTAAACACTTCGATAACGATTACGTTTTGGTAAACTTCATTGAACCGCTCATACTAACAGAGAAACTAGTGAAAAGGCTGCACTCTGACTTAAATAGTGATACATTCAGGGAGCATGCTAATCTTGAACCTAAGTCATCAGAGCATTCTTCTGCCTACTTCCTACCTACCAAGTCATCGTCTAACCAACTTTCGCCTTCGCAAAGCAAGAAATCTCAGCAGATGGTCGCGAAAATATCTAAACAGAGCATACCTACATTCAAATCTAAGAAAGTTCCTAAGACCACGTACATGCCGGATTTGAAGACGGTGGTGAGCATAAACCGGTGCAAAGACGAGAACTGGGAGAATGCGATAAGGCTATACGAGGAAGCCAAGAATTGCACTATAAAATGCGCACAGGTCGAAAGGAAGTCCATCGTAGTGGAGGAACCTCCAAAGATACCAAAGTTCGCTAAACCAGTCCCGAAGTTTGGCAAAGCACCAGTCAAGAAAACCACCACGACCCTTCTACGAGAAGCCGCCGTCTTAGCCAAAGAAAAAGAGGCAGAAGTGAAGAAACTCGAAGATCTCCTTTCAGGAGCTTTCGACGATTCAAAGTTTGAAACCATGGAGGAGGAATTCCGCAAGGATAGAGAACAACAGAACATCCAGGATATCGAAAGGAAGCACCTCCAAGGTTTACTCACATTCGAAGAGTCTCTCCTTGCAAAGAAGAAGCTCCTCCAAGCCAACCAAGAGAAGATGGAGAAATTCAAGGAAGAACGCGTCGAGATCATACAAGAAATCCTAAAATGGAAAGACGAAGAACAAGAAAAGATACGAGCGTTGGTCGAGAAGACCCAGAACATCGAGAAAGCCGCCAGAGAAGCGGAGATAAAGATGATCGAAGAGAAACAAGCCAGAGCCAAATTAATTGACTACGAGTCCAAGCAGCTCCTGCAAGAAGCCTACGAGAGACGAGAGCAAGAGCTACAGGAAAAGGTCAAGTTGATCCAGGAATTGAGACAACTCCACCAAGTCAGGATGATGAACGTTAAGGAATTCGATCCAACGGAATGTCCAAATTTTGGCCTCATGTGCGAGATGTCCATTGCCGAGCTGCAAGAGAGGTTGAAGTTGGTGAAAATTGAGATGCGCGAGGATTTGGAGGAGCGGAGAAGGGCCATTTACGAGGAACGGCTAAGGAAGGAACAAATGATCGATAACGTGAAGGAATTTATCGAACAATCGAGAATGTCAAAGCCCAAAGCTGCCCCAAGGGCACGGCAAAAGTTAGATAACACTCCGGAAATTGATGCCTTAAGACAGAAGTTGCAACAGGCTAGACAGATGAGAATGGGTGTGAAATAAAGTATCGATTTGTGTGCTGATTTGATCGTATATATGTCGTTGTTTCGTGCCTGGGTTAATAAAATTGCTCATAAATAGTTAAGGATGTTGACTGTTGTTAAAATATTTGGTATACGTACTTAGTTGCTGGTGCTGCTCCCTGTAAAGGCGCTGTGACCACACCTGAATCTGGTTCTGAATACATATAACATAAGTTTTGGGAATGATGGTAATAGGAAATGCTGAAGATCTTAGAAATTCTTTTAAAAAAATGATAGAGAACAGGTACACAAGGGAGTTTAGAAGACTTAACATGTGAAAATATGTTGAGGATATGATAATATAAGAGAACACAACCATCAAGTTTGGTTTACAATGCAGAAAAATTAATAACCGTGGTTTTGCTAGGCTTGTTCTTTATTTTATCGATGTTGCTGCTAGCAGCAACAGCAGCCAGCGGGTATTTTGTGATCGCATTACGCCGTTTACCAACAAAAGTACTGCTGCCGCTGGTGGTTACTACCAGCAAGACTCAGTTCAAACTACAAGGTCAACTATTTCTGGTGCATTTTATATGTCACCAAGGTATAGGTACATACAACAGTGCGACAATGTATTGTCTTTTGATAGGTGAAGGCGTCGCAACCATAAAATATTTCATATTTGATACCAATTTGTGGGGTTTTATTGACTACCTACCTTGAAACTGACCACATAAATTTTGAAAGCACTGCACAATAACAAGGTCACGATGACAATAGAATTAGAAATTCTATATTTTAGAAGTATTTAGTTTAAAAGTCAATAATCGATGGTTGGTATTTTCTATAATACCCACATTTGTCCTGAGCCAGCAGCGCAAGCTCTAAATAGCGCATAATGAAAGTTCAACATGTTCAACTGTACAAGCAACAGCCAAAACCATTCGCCGGCATGCAGAAATAGCGGCTGCTGGGTGGTCACACTATGCTGGTTAACATCGGCTAATAATCTACAGCAAGCAACAAATACTAAAACAACGTAGTTTGACGACCCCACATTTTGCATTCCAATCAACGTTGCAGTAATATTTCGGCCGGCGACTATTCATTATGCGATCAGTATTTTAACAACTGTATCGCTTAAAGCCCTATTTGTATATAGGGAGAATATTACCTCTCATAATATTTATAAAACACATTTTAAAAATACATAATCTCACTAGTTAATATTCATGCTGATTGTTGTAAAAGTTAAACAAGCGCTGGTGGGATGGCTGCTGCTAAACTCACTCGCCAACTCGTAAATCAGCGCTGCTGAGTGGGCACACAATACTGTTAGCAGCCACTAGCGCGCTATCACAGCCTAGTGTGACCATAGCATTAGATTGAAACAAAAAGAAAAGATGATGATATAGTTAAGTGTTGGCTCACAATTCAGCTCAATAAACAAGAACCTTCTTTACTTACAGGTTAACATTGGTTCCCCTGCTGAAAAGGCTGGATTGTTCGCTGGTGACGCCGTGATTAAAATCAACAATACAGACGTGTTCAATTTGAGGCACAAGGACGCACAAGATGTTATCATTCGCGCAGGGCCAGCTTTCGAAATTTCCGTCCAAAGGTATGTGTCATTGGCACACGCGTTATTGACCAATTGCCATAATCGATTTATTTTTTGCCCGATGCAGAGGTGGATCTACGTGGAAGCCAAGTGTCACACCAGTGTCAGCTACCTTACCCAAGCCACAACCAGCC
Organism: Aphodius granarius; assembly: GCA_963971325.1. Classification (NCBI taxonomy): domain Eukaryota; kingdom Metazoa; phylum Arthropoda; class Insecta; order Coleoptera; family Scarabaeidae; genus Aphodius; species Aphodius granarius. The sequence goes on from OZ020225.1 coordinate 4,392,061, forward strand.
AGCAACAGCTACTCTCCGGTCACACAGACATCTTTGGCTGCCAGGCCTCAACAACCAATTGATTCCATAGGAACAGGACATAACGTCTCTGCTAAGCCATTCACTGTTCAAGTAAGCATTTTTGTGGTTTTAGTGTTCTTAGATGTTGTTTAATTGGATGTTGAATCTTGGATATTATGTCTTGGATATTGAATCTTGGATTTTGTATCTTGGCTATTGAATCTTTGATATTGAATTTTGCAGCTCAATGGTGTCAACGGTGGACCTAAACTAGTCAACAAGCAGTACAACACTCCCGTTGGTCTTTACTCTGAGCAAAGCATTGCTGAAACTCTTTCTGCGCAAACTGAAGTATTAGCCCCAGGAGTCTTAGGGTAAGTTGTATTGATAGGATGAGTAACGAACTTGTAGAATGTGGAATTATAATTGTGTAGTGACCTTGACACACATTGTCATCATGAAGTCTAAAAATAACACAAAATCAGTTAACAAATTATATAAATTCAAAGACTATGCTGAAGTACTGCTTTCAATCTGTGTTTTGATGAATCGATAAAAAGCCACCATTCAGAAGGATCGTGGGGAATATCAAACTCGTTCATAAGACCCTCAACATCGTGACATACACGTAAAGATCCTTCCATTTTAAAATATACCTTAAAAGGCTCGTTACGCTTTGTAAATGAAGACACTGTGTCTGTCAAATCTAAGTCTTTAACCAAATCATTCAGTTCGCACTGGTTTATAAGGTGAGGTGTTCCTAAAACTTCAAATGGTGAATCTTCACGACTTGCCTGATTTGACAGAGTGATTTCAGACATTCTCTCAAATCAGGTAAGTTTCTTCAAACATGTGAAATTTCTTCTGTGTCAAAAATCGAAGATGATGAAGTGGATGGCGTTCTTGGGAGAGGATGGTTCTCCCCATGGAGGATAGGTCGCCATGCTAATGGCAAATATGGATATTTTATTTTATGCTTATCCTTCTTTGAATATCCGGAGATGCTTATCGTGCAAAGATATCAATCATCTACATGATTGGAAGACTCTCGGCGCAACATGGGAACTGTAAACGGCATTTTCGTTTGCTTCCCTTTCATCCACTTTAAAATTCCGATCTAACAGGATATACCGCATATATTAGGTGTCCATGGCTTATCCAGATCTCCAATTCTTAATACAAAATAGCAGCAGTAAGCTGCTTTTACCTCTTCCGTATTTTTTTTTTCAGATGTGTCACTACATGACAACCCCATATGTAACAAAACTTATTTGGTGAATTTTTACAATATCTTCTTTGATCACTTCCCATATTTTAATGCACAGAATGTCTGTATAACTTAATTTGGTAAAATAACACACACAAAACTTGTTGATTCGTAATATTTTGAACAATCTGTTATGAGAACATATGCACAAAAAGCTAATTTAAGCGAAATACATGGCTTCAAATAAAATAGATCTTAGATACATACTAAAAAAATCATACTAAAAAACATCCTCACCTACCTCGTACATTAGACATCTTTTTATATCCAAAACAAATCCTTTTCAGTTACATAATACAACAGACAAAAGTAAACACGTACGAAAATTCTCCTTAGCAACACGTATCCTATTAGCTACGTAATTTTCCGCGTTGTATTTACGTTAGAACGCTATTGAAAAAAATACTTATAGTCGGTTGAACTTGTGCCAAAATACCTTTGGGCACAGAAGTCAGCAGTTTCGTAATATAAACAAATTTGTAGTCATTGATAAACCTTGCGATTTTGCGTCATGCCAAACTAAATTTAGGCGCTTCGGAGGTAAACGATACGGAAGTTTACTATACTATTCTTATATTGCAGTGTTAACTTCAAGAAGAACGAGAAGAATTACGATGCATCCAACAGCGCAGTGTTTCGTATGGTCCAAGAAGCCGACAAAGAACCAAGAGATGCAGAACCAGGTAATGGCAGATCTTCAATTTTCCACATTTCAATTTTTTAACATCTGATAAAATATTACATTATATGTGAAGTAGAAAAATTGAGTAAAAAAAACGATCTTGATTCATTAGATCGTTTTTTTTTTTTTTAAGAAAATTTTGAACGAGTTTACAGACAAAAGACAATACGATAATATTTAAAACATAGTTGAAAATAAAAAATTACTAAAAACGTATGTTTGCAATTATTAATATTAGGCCGCCACACACTTTCAGTTTCAACTGACAGTTTGAACTGTTCAGTTTAACCTCTACGTGTGTGGGTATTTTGGTTTCCGTTGAACTCAACTGCACAGCTAAACTGAGACGAATGAAGTTTCAATTTCCCAACTGAACAGTTCTCAGTTCAATAGACAACAAATTTTTATTGAGCCAAATTTGATTCTAGCTAAAAATTCTTGAATAGTAATCAGAAATTATCGATAAAATAAAGAACAAGCCTAGCAAAACCACGGTTATTAATTTTTCTGCATTGTAAACCAAACTTGATGGTTGTGTTCTCTAATATTATCATATCCTCAACATATTTTCACATGTTAAGTCTTCTAAACTCCCTTGTGTACCTGTTACCCCTACTCTATAATTTTTTTAAAAGAATTTCTAAGATCTTCAGCATTTCCTATTACCATCATTCCCAAAACTTATGTTATATGTATTCAGAACCAGATTCAGGTGTGGTCACAGCGCCTTTACAGGGGGCTTTCGGACTTAGGCACGTAACTGCCCCCGAGACGAAACCAACGCCATCTACGCCGCAATTACCGCCAGGTCAAAATATCTGCGCCGAATGTGAACGTTTAGTGACGTAAGTACACCTCCTGTCGGCATTTCAGCATCAACGGCAACGTCTACAAGGGAGAAACACCACAATTTTGCAACATAGCACCATTCAGAATTGTCCAAATTTGCTCTTGATCAATGTTTTTATCATTTTCTTTTTGTTTTTGATCGTTTAGTAATCCGTCAAAACTATTACTCAACGCACAGTCACGCTATTGGCGGAAGGTCAGCGACCCCAAGGTCTATCACACCGCTTAGCGAGCGATCATACAGCAGACAGAGTGTCGAAACTACCCCAAAGTCCAACCCCTGTGACCAGGGAATGACCAAATGTACTGAGTGCGATAGGGTCATAGTGTAAGTCCGGCACATGTTGGTTTTGGATCGACCTGTGGTAGTCTTGAATCATTTTTTTTCTATCTATCCACTATTCTATTGAATGAAAACTAATTAAGACTCATCTTTGATAACAATCGAAGGTCTTATCATAAGTAATCGCACGATGTCTTCTTGCATCAACCCTGCAAGTTCTTGCATCAACCTGCATCTCTTTCAATGACGTTTAGACCGATAGTTGTTTGCATCCCGATTGTTGGTGTTGTCTATAGATGTTGTTTTTTTTCTTTTTAGAAGGTGCAATATTTTGTGCTATCAATTTGATATTTGGTTGGTTTAAGCACAAAATGTTGGACTTGTGTAGAAAGGAATGTTAATGGTACATAATAAATTTATGCAAATCTGTTTTGCAGTGGAGTTTTCGTCAGGATCAAGGATAAGAACTTACACGTCGAGTGCTTCAAGTGTGCCACTTGTGGGACTTCCCTTAAAAACGTTGGGTGAGTATAGTACGTTTCAGATGTATAAGAAACGACTCATGGATTTCAAAAAACGTAATTGAAGCGTTGTAAATCAAAACGGTCTAAGTACTATTTTTATGTTTTTTGTTTTTTTTTGTCAATCGTTTCTATAGGCCACCCTCAGTAACAATCAAAAGGATCTACGTCAATATCAATTCGGGTTTAGTTCGTACAATGGTCAAAACAAGTTGTCACCCTTTTGATTTACAACTCTTCAATTAATGCAAACCAAAAATGTTCTCATGAACCAGTTGCATGGAATACCCTGTGGGCATAACAAAATATTTTAATTGTAGATATTACAACATAAACAACAAATTATACTGTGATATCCACGCAAAACTTGCTGCCAGAAGCAACCCACCAGCTGCCAATCTCGTCCCAGTTACTGTACCACCGTAAGTTGTTCCTATAGTTTTTTCCCCAAATAATTAGCACTTAATATAATCTCAAAATTCCTTCAAGATTGAAAACTTCTCGAGAAGCCAAATCTCTAAACAAATTTCTTTATTTTGTAGCGGTGGTAGGGCACCAGCTGGAACCATCTCAGCTGCTCTATCGGGCCATCATCCCCTTCCGGCATCAGCTGCACCCCTCTCACCAAACTATTCAGCGCAACCCTTCCAGGTACGTATCATCAGCAACACAACCAAACCCATAACGTTTAACCTCTCTGGGCTTGTCTCGCTAACCAAATTTTGCAGCTTGACGTGACAAATCAAGTTCCACAGACCGAACTTGAGGCCACGCCCGTAACCGAACCGGTGGAAAACCAAAATTCTGTTACGAAAGAGGCTCTAACCGAACCGGAACCGCAAAATTCTCTCACGAAACAGAGCGTGCCTATTAACGGAACCAAACTTGAAAACCGGTCCGGTCCTCTGCCGTTTAGTACTTATCTGTCAAAGGTTTGTTTCTGTTGTTCTGTGATACAAATCTGTGACGATCGCGTTTTGTTGATTGGTTGGTTTATGTGATTTTAGGCAACGCCGAACTTCTCAAGTCCCCGTCCGTTCTCCAGTGTGAGCGCACCTTTATCCCCACCTGCTTCTCAAGGATATTCAACTCTTCCAAGAGCTGCGCCTCCATCAGCTCCGTTTTCATCACCAGCGCCGTCTATTCCGTCATCTGGTAAGTTTGGATGTACCCAAGAACCACTTCTCTTTATTTGGTACCCAGTTTCTTCTTGTTGTCGATGTCTGTTCTTTGTAAGACTTGTAGTAATAGTAGTTTACCCCCCTTAGGAAGATATTCTGCTCCGATTAAAACCTCTGGCCCTCTCTTCAAAGGTATTTAGGGCTTTAGAAAAGGGCGCACTCATTTGCTTTTGCCGCACAATCAATTGCCGTACATAGCAAATGATAGTATAACTATAATCTACACGATAGTATAACTAGTTGATCATATCATCTCATCTAGAAATTGTGCCAAGCGTTATGACTCCAGGAGATCTGATGGGCGATTTTACTGTTTCAGATGCTAAATCCTACAACGCGAAGCCTCGACCATTCTCCTTAGTCGCTGAATAATGTTTTCGCTGATTTTTGATACATTTTTTTTTTAATATACGTTTGGGCCAATGTCATAAAAATTGAAATATTTCTATGCAATTCTTCAGCATTCGGTTTTTTATTCATATCATTCCATTCTCATGACCAAGGTGTCGTGGGCAAGGACACCTCTATCGTGTTTATAAAAGCCCAACAAAGTTTTAGTCAATGCAGAAATGAAATATGTCACTTTATATAAACTTGGCCCATCTAGTACTCCCCGCGCTATGGCAATGATCATTTTTTTAAATAGGTTTTTGCTAATAAATACTAATTTCAAAATTTTGACTCATGTTTGTATTATTCAGCACTGAAGTTATACTCATCATTTTCTATAAATATAGCTGTAGATGTCTGTAGATAGCTTTGCTTGACCGCTTACTGATCGCTTTTCTCTTTTCTCTCTTCTTCACCTGTTACTAACAAACACTAATAAACCCCGATATTTCACTCTAACTCTGTGTGGTACCTCCATGTAAGTTGTCGTGTAGAGAAAGGACGTTCCCTCCAAAATATAATTTGGCCTCCTCCCCCCGATCCAGAAAATTCCGAGATCCCCACAGCTACCCCTTTGTACTTTCCCCCATCAACGCATATAAGAGTTCCAACGCCCACTTTTAGACCAATACCCCCGCCGCCACCGCCCAAACCCGCGACACCGAGAGATTGGCGCAAGAAAACCGTAACCGAGCAGAAAGAGACCAAAGAAGAGACAGTACACACAGAAACCACCGTCACCAAAGAGATGACAAGAGAGGAGACCGAAGAAGAGGTTATAAAGCCAAGCATGGATCCGAGAATGTCTTTGTGCTCGTCAGAGGTTGTGAGTATAGTAGATAGGAAGGTTGCCGTTGAGACGATTGAGTCGGCAGCTGAAACTCAAATGCTCATTGAGTCTGTTATGAAGCAGCGTCCAAAATCACCTCCACCCATCAACCAAGACATCCAACCAAAAGTTGAAGTCCAAACACAACCGTTCCATCCTATGAGTGGTGTGTTGACCAATCAACAGGAGCCAAGAGTGGTAACCAGAGTGTGCGTGTGCACCAACTCATGTTGCAACGCTGAAACTGGTCAGTTATGCGAGAGTTGCCCCATGCGGGACCTCAAGAGACCTACAGACTACCAGATACAACAAAAACCGCAGATACAACCGGTGCAGAATAGTGTTCCGAAGAGGTATGGTTCTCCGATTATTACAGGTGTCTCGGTGACTATAAACAACCCAGGAAAGATTAAAGAAACTAAAAATCCCTTCAGTCAAATTCCTATGAAAAGAACTACGACCGCGCTGGGGTCTGCGTTAGTCACAGCACCTAAAGAACCGTTCCATTCGATGACCAGCCAACTGACGACTGATCCTGTGGCATTACCTGAGGAAACTACCCCTTATTTGCCTCCGGAGAGGCCATATGTTCCCGTGGAGAAGAAAGAAAAGCCTAAACCACCTCCGCAACCACCGCAACCTGATACGCCGTTCATCCAAGCTTTAAGAATTGCCCCCGAAAGGCCTTTTACCCCAACCAATATTCCAGTTCCGGTGTACAAGAAACCGAAGGAAACTAAAAAATCCACTGATGATCCTCTTTTGAAGGATCTTCCAAAGCCGACGCAATGGATGTCGATGGTATCAGCTCTAACCACGGCTCCAGATAGATCTTACTCTCCCTTCGTAGCTGAAGTTTCCTCAACTACCAAGCAGACTACTCATTGTACAGAAATGCAGATGGATGAAATCACTAAAATCAAGCAGACTCAACAACAAATTTTGCAAAGATCGTATCATAACGAAACTGCGTTACCAAAACCGTTCGTGGGCACCACTACAACACCAGTAAAGTTAGAGAAATTTGAGCCTGTCAATGATGATAAGGTAACCCCTCAGATGCACTTTCCACCGATTTCGGACGAGCTGAGATCAAGCTACGAGTACCACGCTGATTATTCGGATATTAAGAGTGAGATATCTTCGCAAATAGTGGAGCAAGCCCACCTGGAAGAGACATCCGAGGTTTGTACCAAGAAGAAACAAGAAGAGACGGTTACTCAGTGCTCATCGTGTAGAAAGGCTATGACCGAAAAGAAAGAAGAGCGTAAAATAGAGAAGCAAACCGAGGAGATTATTCTAAAAAAACCTATGGAGTTGACTGGGTACTTACACAAGCCGGAATACCTCCCGCAGTACCAGGTGTCCTTAAGCTACGACGAAACCATCCAATTGCCACATCATAAAGATATAAAAAAGTTGCTCAAAGCCGATCAGAGTAAACAAGATAACACGCGCACCACATCCAAGCCAATACCAACGTATTATCCGCCGAGGCACATGACAGAACCTCAGTCGATGCCAACACCTCAAACAGCAACAAGCCAACAAGTAACAAATCAACCAGTAACTAATCATCACGCAGTTACACAACCTGCTATAACGAAACCAGTGACCACCATTCAACCAGGCGCTAAAACACCAAACAATATCCCTCATATGTCGTTCCAAACGATCAACGACGAGCAACCGCAGAGAACCTCCTTTTCTCCGAGGCCTGGATCTTTAACACCAAGCATGATCAACAAACCAGCTCCGACGCTGCCGTACTACCAAGAAAACCTGATCTACACACCTCAAGACATCCCCGAAGTCAACGTATTCGATCCAAAGAGTCCTGCCATCTCGAGATCTCCAAGTCCCTGCCCTGGTAGAGATAGAAGTCCCTCTCCGTTTGGCAGGATGTCGCCAAGGGCGAAATCTCCAGCTGCTGGACCACCTCCTAACCCTCTAAAGCAAGACGTTATCCCAAAGTTTACTAAGGAAGACAGATTGAGGGATGAGGCTAAGAAGAACATTGGTCATTTCATCCCACAGCATATGCAACGATTGGATGTGAAAAATTCATCGACCAGCGTCACCTTAGAGCTTCCAACTCAGGGTAGTTATATGAGTTCTGAAAGCTCAGAGCGAAGACAGCAAGGAGGTGTTACCGAAGATATCTGTTGTAAGAAATCAGCTTTTCAGACACAGAGTGGATACCAGACCCAGTCGAATAACTACGAGAAAACTTCTTGCGGAGCTGCCATGCAAGAATGTAAGAAGTCCGAGCAGGTGTGCCAAAGAAACCAGGAGTGTAAGATATCCCAGCAAACGTGTCAGAAAAGTCAGGAGTGTAAGATGTCCCAGCAAACCTGTCAAAGAAATCAGGAGCAGATGTGTCAGAGGAACCAAGTCCAGAGCAACCACTCGATGCAACAATCAACACAACGTTCTTCCCAACAAACGATGATGCAACAATCCAGTATGCAACAAAGTTCTCACCAAACAATGCAACACTCCAGTCATCAATCTATCCAACAATCTCAACATGGTGGTAAACATCAAGAGCATCCTTTCAAGCAAGTAAAAAATCCGGAAGTGGAGCCTCCCGGTGTCGTAGGTATGCGTGTGACGAATCCACAACCTCTCCATTCGCCGTTCCTCGCTAAAACTCAACCCCAGCCCCCACAACCCGCTCCCCCACCGCCCCCGAAACGTACATCAATACCGGTAACCCCGATTTCATCGTATTCCGCCAAGCCTAACCTTAGCAAGCCTGTAAACCCTGGTGTGAGTTCAAATCAACCTACTATACCCCAACCCAATGCAGGTGCTGGTGGCGGACGCCAATCAGGCGCTGTAGGCTTTTCCCCCAAACGTGGAAAAGGTGTCTTGAACATTGGAGGCATGATGGGATCAAGGGTTCCAGTGTGCGGCCATTGTCATGGTCAGATTAGGTATGGAGAAGAGTCCGATTAAGTGTGTTGTTGTGATTTGGTGTTCCTCGTTAGTTAGCGCGGCTTTTAACTATTAATCTCAATGGTTATTGTTTGATTTTGTGTTATTTTTTGTGATCTGTTGTTGCTAGAGCATGATACTAACCACGTCAATGGAAATGGAGTGCCACTTGCAAAGATTTTGATGATGTCGACGCGTTCGGAAGCAGGTTCTCCAGAGCTTGTAAAGAAGAACACCATTGGAGCATCTCCTTTGGCCAGCATGATGCTTCCTCCTATCAGTAATGCCTCTCCAAAACCTTTCCAACCTGGATTAAAATCGTCGACCTTACCCAATACTTTTGTGACAAAAGCGAGCATTGAAGAATCAAATTCAAGTCATAAGTATCAACCAGGAATTATTACGTCGACTTTACCTAATACGTTTATAACAAAAGCGACCATTGAAGATTCAAACTCAAGTCATAAGAATCAACCAGGAATTATTACGTCGACTTTGCCTAATACGTTTGTAACAAAAGCAACCATTGAAGAATTAGACTCCATTCATAAGTTTCAACCACCAATTCCACCACCAGTTCCAACTTTTAATGGTACAAAATCTTCTGTATCAATTGAGAATTCCACCTACAAAACCTTTGAACCAGTAACCTTTACATCTCAACCACCAATTCCAAATTCTAATGGTACAAAGCCTCCTCCAGCAAATGGAAATTCTACCTCAGAAACCTTTGAACCAGTAACCTTTAAGTTTAAACTACCAAACTTTGACGAAATCTGTATCCAACCTACTGACCTCAATAACTACCCCAGAAAACAATCGAATGGTGTTACCAATGGTCCACAGGCCACAATGCTGAAGAATCTTCTGGAGAAACGACTCGAAAAGGAGAACGGCCATATCAATAGAGGAAACAACATCCAAAAATCGATCGATCAAACTGACAGGCGGAAAGTTGATAACAATAACGAAACTAACACAAAAATGAGTGAAGCTAGCAAACCAATTGTAACAGAGCAAAATAATCTTGATGATATAGTGCCTATTTGTTGTGTTTGTAATACCGAAATAGAGAGGTAATGTTTTCTTTACAATCGCCAAATTATTACTTACCTATTCTTATCGAAATATAGAGGTCCATTCATCAGTGCTTTGGGTAAGATCTGGTGCCCTGATCACTTTACCTGCAACACTCAATCCTGCAGAAGACCGTTGCAGGACTTAGGATTCGTTGAAGACCAAAATGGTCTGTTCTGCGAGTACTGCTTCGAGCAGTATCTTGCTCCACCGTGCTCCAAATGTGGATCTAAAGTTAAAGGGGTATGTCATAGTGTCTGGGTGATGATTTTTGTGGTTGTCATTGATGTATGATTTATTCTTGCAGGATTGTTTGAAGGCCATCGGCAAGAACTTCCATCCCGAGTGCTTCAACTGCTCGCACTGCGGAAAATTGTTTGGCAATTCGCCGTTCTTCTTGGAAGATGGACAACCCTACTGTGAAAATGGTTAGTTTCGGTCACAGAATTTTTTAAATAGAACACGTAAAATAACTTGAAATTTTTACATTACGTATATTTAACATATGAAAGATCATCTGATGTTTTCTTACTTCAAAAAAAAACAGGTGCAAAATGTTGTTCATTGTTTTTAGTCGTAATTTTTCGATGCACACGTACACGTATGTTATATTTGTTCATGAATTTTTGGCAACTGCTACTTCAGTTCCATCTCTCTGCCAAATTACGAAAGTCTATCGGTCAAATTTTATTGCCAAGTACAATCGTTAATTATACAGGGGAACATTGATTTTACGGTATGAGGTTTACTAGTCAATTTTTTTAAATTGACTCCACTTTTTGAGATAAAGGTAGTCCATTCATATTTTAAATAACATTAAGTAAAAGTGGTCAATATATTTAAAAGCTTTTATTCAAAGATTTCAAATTAAAATAATGCTATCAATTATCGTTGGCATAAAGTGTTAAACTGTTAAGTCCATATTAAACGTAATTTGATTTTCTTTACTATTTGAAAGCATGGGCGTATTACACAATTCTGAAATTAACAACAAAAGAATTAAAAAAACACAAATTTAAACTAAGAAAACGTTTTGTGTGTGGTTTTCTATTGTATTTTTGTTAACCTTTCTAAGATCCAGCAGTAGTCTGCCATTATATGGCAATACCATCGACCTTCATATCTTTCCTCCATTATCTCGATATACTGCTGAAACCGTTGCTCTTGTTCTTCATTGGTAATTACTCAGATTGTCAGGAAATTTATCTAAATGACAATGAAAATAGTGGTACTTGGTACTCATATTAGTTTTTCAACATTTTTAAGCATTTTGTCAACGACTTGTATTGCTAATATTATTCAGCTTTATGATTTCCCAAACATTTTTCAATAACTGATGCAATGCTTCTCTATGCTTCAGTTCAACCTAAGTCATGTGATTTGTCGTGTTGCATCAAAGATACCGGCTTCTAATTTTCCTGAATTGAGGCGAGGATATGAGTAACAAATATATTTGGAACAAACATCATTCTTATATAAACCTTTCACAAACTGTTTAATATGCCCAAATTTAATATGTAGTGGTGAAGAATGCTTTGTTCTCGACTTATCAATGGTTCATGAACGATGTTAGCTTTTCCTACGGTCATATTTATTCTCGACGTCCAGTTTTTCGTATCCCAATCTTCATCTTTTGCACGACTGTCCCACAGACAAAGAACAACAACAAGGATATTTAGTGTATCCATTTTGCTGACCCATTAAAAAAACTTGTAGAGTAACATGTTATATTTCAAAAAGTTAGTTCAAAGATTTGTTTTGATAAATAAAGACTTTGCTAGCCGCACGAAAAACAAAAATATTTTTTTATTAAGGTTTAAATTAAAATAATTTAACTTATACTTCGTAATCGTAGTCTATCAAAATTGATTACACAAACTGATGCCGCAGAAAAAAGAATATTTTTGTTGCCCTGCCGAAGAATTTTAGCAACGATTGGTGATTGCGATTGGTGAATAGGGCACGGCCAGTCGAGTTATTTTTGTAGCGCGATAGAAACGGCGACCGCAAAGGGGCCACACAAACTATACGAACTATACTGTCGCTATATCGCGTAGTATAAAAATGTATATCATTGAATTAGTAGCGGGCTTGTGCCGTTACTACTTTGAACGACAGAACAGTCGCTCACCACATGTTGGATAGGGGGCGACTGTCGCCCGACGACAAAAAATCGCTGACAACTCCGACCGTCGCAGAAAATAGAATGACGCGCCACAGAACGCTCATCTACGCGCTTGCATTTACAACTGTTAGTTTAATTTTTAGCGTCACGACTGTCGGGCAACAAAAGTCACTCGTCTGGCTGTACCCTTGTCCTATTTTCTCGTAATTTCAAACTCCAATTATACCACATTAGTTATAATTAAACTGCGTGAAACCGACCTTACATTGACGCATAACATCCGCATTAATTCCAACAAAACTATCGATTCTCTCCATTCCTAGAAATAATTGTTTGTAATCAAAAAATGAAATGAATATCAACTCAATTTCCGGTAACTTCCGTTTTTTCCAAAGAATTTAAGCCACTTCATTATCAACTTCATAAATCACGAATGCCACACGAAAAAAGTTGACGTTAAAATCATAGGCTTTTATCAAAGAATGATGTCAGGGTAATCGATTAGTTATTGGTCGGAGGAAGCCTGTTTGTCTGCACGCGACCGAAGTTTTATCGAAAATTTCTTTCTAGATTGGAACGAGTTATTCACCACCAAATGCTTCGCTTGTGGATTCCCAGTTGAAGCCGGCGATCGCTGGTTAGAAGCTTTGAACAACAACTACCACAGCCAGTGCTTTAACTGCACTGTAAGTATTATTTTTTTGTTAAATTTCTAAAGAAATATACCTGTTTTTTTTTATTATTTCAGTCTTGCAAAAAGAATCTTGAAGGACAGAAATTCTTCGCTAAGGGTGGACGACCATATTGCAACAACCACGCTCGTTAAAACGACAAAACAAGAAAAGAAAGCCCCCATTTATTTATACTTCTATATTTTCTGACATTGCTGTTTTACTTAATACTATACAACCGCCATATTACTTATTACTTCGTACTGTTATATCAACAGTTTATTTTTACTATTTCTGCTGTTACTAGTGTTCTTGTGCTCGAGATAATATTAAAAGAAATATATAATATAGCAATTAAATAAGAAAAAAAAAAAAACAGAAACAGAAACCAAATATTCATATTGTATATTCTTAGGTAGGTAATTTATATTATTATTGAGATATGTAAAGAAGTATGTGTTATATTCTAGTCTTGTAAGAGTCGCCATTGACATCAGGTATATTATTATTTTATTTAATTAGCTTCGTCTATTATAGATATGTGTCAGTGTAAAATAAAAAAAAACTATATATATTATATGTCCACTAAACGATAATTCGAGTTGCCATTTTAGAGAAATCTTAGCACCTAGTTGGATTGTTGTTGTTAGTCTGTAATAGTAAATAAATAAATAAATAAAGTACTTAAATTTTCTTCTAGTGTTTCCTAAACTTTCAGGATGTAAATAAACACAACATACTTAAATATCGCTTTAATAACATGTACATTTTACTTAAGATCGTAATTATTTTATACACTTTATAATAAATAACACCATAGTCTATCGTAATATGAACAACTTTTTGAACAATAGAACATCGCAGGTAAAATGGCAGTTTTAATTGCGTAGATTATGCTTGTTATACTTTTTGAAACAGCAATTTTATTCTATTTCTACTTGGTAATGCGACGAGTTTGATAATTTTTGACAACCTGTCAACTATAACAAATATCAACAAACTAATAAATAGCCCCGTATTGTCAATATTTCATTCAGGAAAAGTGAGCTGTAATGAATCTTCATACAATCTAAAGGCAAGAAGATAAACAAAGCAAAAAATATTTCCATAACTCTGATACTAAATCGGTGGTAACCAAACATCTCTAGTTAGATCCATATCATGCTGTAAAAATTCGTTAAGTTGACATTCGGAAGCTGTCGGGTATTTCTTGCTGATTTCTTTTGCGCATTTGCTGAACTTAACAATCTACAACACAAAATATGAATCAGCAAACGCTAGAAAGGAGCAAAGAACTTTAAACAAACTTGTGAAACCATGAACTTCACTTGATTGTTTACATTCGCGCTTTCCATGTAATTGGCTGAAAGATTCAATGGCCAAATACGTATCCAACCACCCTCTTGTGGAGGAGCGTTCTTCCAGTCTCTTCCGTTTCCCCATTTCCTACTCACGTTGTATTTTCTTGGATCACCCTAAGAATGAACAATGTTTGTTATAGAGAATAAAACAATCATTATAAAGAGTAGAAAATGCAAATAAGCAACAATATGTGGATGATATTGGTCAGTGGTAAAAGATTTCTCAACGAAATAAAGAGGAGAAAGACTTCTAACTGATTTTTTAATCAACTTACAAATCTGTTATTTATCTGGTCCTCAGGTTGCTTTTCCAAAGTAATATTATGCATCTTAGGTACATGTAGTTTCTCTAAAAAAATTATAAAACAACGCATTATAGCCGCAGTTCATCTTAATTGATCTAATTGAAGATATTGGGTTGCATTTGTTGTTGTGATGTTAGACAAACTAAGCATATTTGTAATGGCATAAAAAGATTGGGGAATCCTGGTTTAGACCAACTCAGACGAACTAATCAGATGAAGTTAGATCAGCTTAGATTAGATGAATTCAGAACTTCGCCTCAACGAGCGAAAGAGTCTCCGCTCTGGTGGTGAAAGTATGAAAGTTTCGTAGGGATAAGTTTGAAAATTTATATGGTGTAGTATAGAACGTTGAGTATAATTTTGCTGGTATTTAAATCAAAAGATGAAAAACGACAAAAAAGAAGCAGCAGAAGTAATTTCACAAGTTTCCTAAATGAAAAGGGTATACAGTGAGTGGCGACGTGTACTAAAAATTGGCAAACATGTCTCAATACACATGCTATTGCGTTCAAAACATTTTCTAAACAAAGATTTGTACACGAATAAATCACGTTGAGTGTACAGTAAAGGAATCATACTGTTTTTAAGTTCGACATATTGCGGATCTAACCGCAAAACAAAACGTTTTTATTAAGAAATCCACATATATAGTCATATTTTCCTGCTGCAAGTAAATTTTCCCCGTCTTCAAAGTGTTGTCCCTTATAATCTGTAGACATAATTTTTCAATAAGGGTTCCGAAAATACTTAAATTTTATCCCGACTAATGCACCGATGCCAGCGCCCTCTACATTCGCTTGTTCAGGCGTATGTTCAAATGGAAAACGGCTTTATGTTTTTATAGGAATTTAGTACACTCATACTTTGATAAGAAGAAGGTGTTTTAGATTTAGAACTAGGCGTCCTAGGTTTTGATTTAGACGCAGATTTGCTCCTCGTCATGGTTCTGGCTGACAGTTTCTTATGCTTTCTGCGCCATCTACCAGCCGCAGTCACAACTGACTGTGGAGGTTTTGCCACCAAAATGTCTTCTTGTTCATCTTCAGAACTAAAAGGGATTACATATAAATTGATTACCTGTTAATATGCAAATAAAATGTATGAAATCATTTTGACAAAATAATTCTGAATAAACACATACTTATTTTCGTTATTTTCGTCTTCATTCCATATGTGATATATACACAAGCCAGTATTATACAAAGGTAATCCTAATAAGTCAAACATATCGTGCAACATCGGTTTTTTAACATCTCTGTCGGCATCACAGTCATTACCCAGGGCAGGACTTAAGTTAACCTAAAATCATCAGTTTTTTTCTACATATTTTCCTTACATTTTTAGCATAACCTTACTTCTAATAACCAAGGTCTTAATTTACTATCGATTAACACATCAAAACCAAAGAATTCGAAGCAATTCACGGTGGGAGGGACTTGCTGTACATGACTCAACAATGTTAATATAACCATACAAGATATTTTTTGCCAGATCAACCAGTCTGAGATTCCAGCTTGTTGGAAATATCTTCTCAGTTGCCTTAACGTCCATTTACAACCTGAAAATAGGGTTTTATAGCAAATAAGCTTTTAAAAAAATAAGATTTTAGAAAAATGTGGTTTTGTGTCCAATGAAATTTACCTGCGCCGATCCTGTCTTTCATTTCCGTGTACCCAGGTCCTGATTTGTTTATTGAGCTGTTGGTAAGATGCCTGTAAGGATTTTTCAAATCGTTCAAACTAAATTTGTCCGTGCCAAATCTGGCTAGGCCCTCCCTGTACATGTAAATAGTTACTGGGTGATACGAAGGTATGCACACGTATAATCTAAGATCAAATTTGTAACCGCCGATTAGTAGAGGTTTTTCTATGTATTTTTGGACAATTGTGTTTGAATCGTAAGTTAGTTCACTTAATTTCTAGAAGAATCATATTTTATTAAGTTATTTTATTATTATTTTACTAATTTATATGGGGTGGGTTACCCTAAATAAAAATATACCCCTCCCTTGACTCTGGGCAACTGGTTTGCATATCCACACTGGCCTGTCTTCGTAGTAAACGTCAATTTCTTCTCTTGCTGATTGAGTACGACATTTTGAACACTCTGCTGCTAGTTTCGTGTATTCTAATGGAAGATTAAAACCATTTGGACTAAAACCATTTGGAAAAAATGTTACTTTAGTATAGTTTGGAAATTGACCTGCTGAAGAATACCTGAAATCATATATAGATCCATATACTTTCCTCATGCATCGTAGATATCGAACTAAGTTATCCTTTCTGCATATTGAAGATCCTTTTGGAATATGATTGATAAATTGCCACGCGTACAAGTTCTTGTAGTGGCTAATTGGAAATCCAGATGTCCTCCACCACATGTTCCAGTGGTCACCATTATCAGGGTTGTATTCTCTCCAACCCCTTTCCAGACAAACCTACAAAAATTGCATATGGATTTTCTTTTAAAAAATAATAAAACAGACTTCAGTACATGATTCGGTTTATGTAAGTACCATCTTTTAATAATAATTTAGTGAATATGGTTTTAACTAATGGAAATGCGGGCGGGAGGGCGGTTTTATATTAGGGGGTGGGGGTGGAATGCTATATTTAGTCACCACTTATTCATTATGTCACGCAATATCAATAAAATGGTCTAGAATGGGGAGAGGTTTGCCAATCAGGCTATAATTGTTAACTGAAACGTCGCCAGTTTGAAATTATGTCCTTTCGTGTTGAATGTGATTTTGTGGTTTATGTTTGATATGAATTATTAGCGATATAAATAAATTAAAATTATTTTATTAATATTCAAATATTCAAAATTAGGGGCACTAATGAATAAAAGTCTAATTTGACAGAGAACAACAAACTCGATATCCATTACGTATTACAACTCATTCAAGTAATTGATTACTAATTATGGTGTACAGAACTCATCACTTGATTCTTTTATTCACGTTCTACACACTGCCACTAAGATATGTCCGTGTTAATGGCAAACAATGTGGCAACAAAATCAACTAATGTGACACATAGGACTTTACGTGTAGGTGAATAAACCAGCCCTAGATCTGGTAGAAGCATTGTAGAGTAGTTTCAAACTAGGAAGATCACAGTTGTATATGCAACCAATCATACCCAGTGTATGGTTTATAAATTGCCTGTGTATATTTGGTTGCACATACAACTGTGCTCTTCTTAGTTTGAAACATCTATCATCGTTGGATTGCAGTGGAAATACGCGTTTTGAGGTCTTGAATCTATTGCAATAATTTCTTCAAAATGTATAGGTGTGTGTAGGTTTATTCGAGCAGTGAAAAGAACTAGTTTAATTTCACAAATAAGCCACATATGTGTGTCATCTAAAAAACTAATGCTAACTATATAGTTCTTAACATCTGCTCGGTCAAAGCTCATATGTCGGTCTGAAATTTGGTATATGTATTTAAATTACTAAGGAAAGGACTGGATAGCTTTTGGTGACAATCTGGCAGTCGCAAGTGGCAAATATTACATGCTTTTAAGATCGATAAAAAGCTACCATTCAGAAGTATCGTGGGGAATGTCAAAGTCGTTCATAAGACCCTCAACATCGTGACATACACATAAAGAACCTTCCATTTTAAAATATGCTTTAAAAGGCTCGTTACGCTTTGTTACCGAAGACACTGTCACACCTCATGCGAAAAGATGCCATTCGTATAGCGTAGAACCCATTAACTCGGCTTTTTCTTTTGATAAACCTAAGTCTTTAACCAAATCATTTAGTTCGCACTGATTTATAAGGTGAGGTGTGCCTAAAACTTCAAATGGTGAATCTTTTTGCCTTGCCTGACTTGCCCAATCAGGCAAGTTTCTTCAAACAGGCGAAATTTCTTCTGTGTCAAAAATCGAAGATGATGAAGTGGATGGCGCACTTGGGAGAGGATGGTTCTCTCCATGGGGGATAGGTCGCGATGCTGATAATTTGTATATTTTATTTTATGCTTATCCTTCTTTGAATGATGGAGATGCTTAAAAATAGCATCATCTACAGAATTGGAAGGCTCTCGCCACAACATGGGAACTGCAAACGCCATTTTCTTTTGCTTCCCTTTCATTCACTTTAAAAGGCCGATCTAACAGGAAATACAGCATATATTAGGTGTCCATGGCTTTTCCAGATCTCCAATTCTAAATACAAAATAGCAGCAGTAAACTGCTTTTGCCCCTTCCGTAAGTTTTTTTAGATATGTCACTACATAACAACGTAACACACGTAACAAAACTTATTTGGTGAATTTTTACAACATCTTCTTTGATCACTTCCCATATTTTAATGCACAGAATGTCTGTATAACTTAACTTGATAAAATAACACAATTGATTCGTAATCTTTTGAACAATCTGTTTTGAGAACGTACGAACAGAAGGCTAATTCAAGCGAAATATATGACTTCAAATAAAATGGATCTTAGACCTGTCACAACACTTTCATGACTTGATCTATCAAACGTGATGTTAGGTCAACAAAATATGTGATTCCTGTTCTGGTTACAGGACCCTTGTTCCCTTGTGTTATATTTCACATCCTCTTTTTACAGTATATCATTTATCATTACTTCTTGCAATGGATCATATAGTATAAGGCCGATTGTGGGTGTTACACATCAGTTTGTGGTATTTTTAAATCTATTGTCTCATGTCACAAGGTCAATTCCAAATACCACCCAGTCATGACTCCCTGACGTTATGATACCCCATAAAATACCACCCGTACTGCATCGCGTTTACACTTTGAGATACAAAAAACAAACCGGATATATAGTTCTAGAATAGTGCTGCATTATTCCTCCGCGCAATTCAAAGCGGTATGCAGCTGCGGTTTCGAACAAACAACCTCCTTGTCAAAAGACAGGTAAATACCGGGGTAGAAATGCCAAGGGTAAAGACCTTCCATTGTTCCATCACCGGAAATATCGTGTGCAATGGTGGCATTGCGTCCCTCTGTGCATGACGACACGCAAAGTAATCGTCGCGTCGCCACAGCACACCGATCTGATAACACCCATAATGCATTGCAGAGTGCATCTAGGACATCGCATTCTAAGGATGTGCCACTTAGATGTCTTTCGCTCATTGCTTGTATTCAAGGAATTCTGACCTAGTTGAGTGAACGGGAAGAATTATGTGTAATATCGCGTGTAAATTTGGAATTCATTAGAATACGGACGATTATTTATTGCTGTCTTGATCGTGTCGTCCCTTCGGACTGTAACGTTTAGTCGCGTGCTCGGGACTTTCCCATTTCCGCTGATTGGAGTCGATTTTTCGTGGAGAGGACTCGATGAAACTGATGGGGAATGATTTATGTCATCGGTTGTTGCCGATAACAATATATGTACAATATACTTAAAATAAGTTTTGTGTATTTCCTCTATATACATTTAATCATTATGTATAAACTATAATTAAACAAGACTGCATGTTCTAAGCAGGCAATTAAATATACCTACCTGTGTGAGCAGTAAAGGTCCTACTCCACTATCATTCAGTCTAAATATAAACGGACCTTCGCCAAAACATTCCTCGAACATAATGCGATTTGCTCAATTCGGCATTCTTTGGTCTCGTCTTCTCTTCTATAATCAATGATGGCAGTGACAAACCTATAAAAAGAAAGACGGAAACGCATGAAAGCACACTGGTTACCGTGTAATTTATTGGATTAGTTTGATTGCCTGGTAACCTTATCCTCGTGCGTGTTACGGACGGGCCTTTTTGGCAAACGAGCTTACTCCATTCATGGCATTCTCGGTAATAGCAAGTCACAGAATGTAGAACGAATGTCAGCGTATGTTATGTTATATGGGTTAATTGTAAACCTGGCATATTTGAAATGGAAGCATTTTTAGTAAAATAAATTCTTAATAAAACTTCCTTTAAACTTAAGCAAGACCCATCATGTTATTTGTTACAAGGGTCTATAAAAAACAGTCCGGCGTGGGTGCTTTGCTCTACTCTCTGCGTAACACGGAGGTTCTTTAATGCCGATGCAGTGATATTCAGCATGCACCCCGAAAACATTACAGGACAGAACACGACTGCTCGCATGACTCGCCCGCATAAGCGGAAAACGTTGAATAACTTTAATGGTTTCCCATTAAGACTGGGCGATGTTCTTGAAGAAATGATAAAATTTATGTCCCTGACATTTATTAAAACGGAAATCGAAAAATTCAATATTACGCGGTATTGTCTTTTTACTCTAATCCACAGCCTTCGTCAAAGTGTTGCAAATTGGCAGATTTTGACAAAGTGCCACTGACATGACATGACGGTAAATGTCAGTATGACAAATGTCATTCTGTCATAGAAACTGATGCCAGGTAGGGTCCCGAGTGGCTATGGCTTTACAAAATTGAATAATTACAAAAGTCCTTAGACATTCTTCAGTGTGCCAATATTGTAATCGGAAAGTTGGGTGAGGGCCACCCCAGATATTTTATTATATTATGCAATGTATTATTTATTACCTAAGGAAGCTCTATCAAATTATTTTTTGACAGACAAGTAACATTGGCTGATTGTTATAGAAGAATGCATTAAATGCAGTTTTCCCTATAGGCCTATAAGATTAATAAATTAAAGCATTTTATTTTTTCACGTTTCTTGTACATTTCTTATATGTATATCCAAGAGTAATTTTCAGCATTTCTCTTCAGAAACATTTATGTACTTTTAAATTTGAACAAAATCATTAATAGTTTAGTAGTGATGGAAAAATTTGCAACCGAGCCATTATGGCGGAGTCGCCGGTTAGTTTCATTAGACTACTGTTTATTTTACATTTATTGCCATTAAGTTGCATAAAGTTATAAAATACCAACTTGAATTGAGTTCAGTTTAACAAAAAATATCATTGTCAAGTACATACATCATGCAGTAAATCACACTAGAAATACACGAACTAAACATTGTTAATCGGACAAAAAATACCTACTGCGGTACAAATTTGAGTTTTATAAATTCAAATAACCCCCAATTAATTAATGAACCAATCCAATTAACGTTTGTTTACGTTTTGCAACCCCAAATTTACTACAACGCCAATTACGGTAAATTAATGACGTTCACTATCACAACTATTCACTATATACTCACCAGCTGGTGGCGCTATACAAAACACTGTGTCATCGTTCGTGAAAAGCGACGTTTTAGCTTTTTTTTTTCGCGAGCTTTATGGATCCATAAAGAAAATTAAAGTTGAACCGGCGGCATCGCCGATCAGGTGTGCGATGACGTCCACGTGCTCTGTAACTGACGTCGCCACCACCGACGCCCCCGACGACGTCGAATGTTCTGTCACAAGACACACAAGCGCTTTCATTCCATTCATTTGTACCCAGCGCGCTTTACTATAGTTTCACCCCACCACAGATGGGCCCTGTGCTATCATGGCCAGGTATAGAATAGAAAGGATTCTCCTACAGACATGCAATTTTGACTGTACATAAAAAATTTACACGAAAAGGAAAGTGTTGTTTTAGAAAAAAAAACGGTATTCAATATTCAAATATGCTAATTTCGTTGTTTAAAACAGGATTTTACGAGAAATAAAACGCAATCATAATCATAATTTACAAACGTACGCACCATGAAATACAACTTATAATAAAAAGCTAGCTCGCTCATCGTTACTTTATTGACCAAATTTATGCATTAAGTAGACGGTAAATCTTTCAGTAAACACTCGACTTTCCTATTTTCCTGCTTACTTTATGCACCACATTAACCTTAAATTATGACAGCTCAAAATTAAACAACAAAAGTGTCAAGTGAACTCAACACGTCGCCAAACTTTTAGAACTATTAAACACAACAAATCGTATACTGTCCACCTGCGTGACGTGTCTTTAATAAGAAAAATCATGGATTTTATATTTCAGCCAACGCAGCCTACACTGAAGGACAACCTCTTCCAAGTGAGCAGCATAAACTGCTTCCCCGACACGCTGAACGATCAGGAGAAGTCCATAGTCGAATGTAGAGCTAAAATCGAAGAACTGGAGGATGAGATGATGCGCCTACGCGAAGAAAACCAGTCGCTGAGACGCGAATTGACAGGAAGCGACGAATCGAAGGATATGACTATAATCATCTCAAATTACGAGAAAGTCATGGAAAAGCTGATGCAAGACCACGAGAATGTGAAGAAAGAAAGAACCATCGCCAAGAATCATCTTGGTAACCTGGAGAAAGCCTTTTACGATCTCGTGGAGAAATATGAGAGGGCAAAAGTGATAATCCAAGGTTTCGAGAAGAATGAATGCTCCTATCAGCACCATCTAGCCCAGTACGAGGAAACTATACATACTTTAGAGAAGAAGTACAACGATTTCAAAGAATACGCCATGGAGAAACTGAACGAGGCCAATAACCAGTTGGAGATAAACAATAAGGAGCACTCACAGGAAGTAGCGGTTTTAAAGGCTAAACTTATACAGACTCAACTCAAAGCGAGCGAATTGGAAAGGCAGAAATCCAGAAGTAACCTGAAAGAGGGCATTCAAAAGCATAAAAACTCCATTTTTGAACCATTAACCAGTAATATTACATAAGTTTTGTGTCCCCTTCAATTATGTCCGTCATTGTTTTGTGATTTGTGTTAATAAATTGTGATTTTTATTGTAATATCGTTTTTGGCTATGCTGCATAAATATATAATTGTATCGTAGGCATACCATAAATTACGGCGGGATATCGATTGGACGTTTCAAGTTACATGATTTATGGAAATTGTTATGTCATGCGTGTCTTCTTGGGGTTATCAACCATTTATGGCGCGGGATGTGACTAACTTGGGCTATTCGTTAAAAGTTTTGATTCGGGTTGTTATCTAATTTTTTGCATGAGCTCTAAACATTATATATAAATATAAAACGTGAATAAATCCTTGTGATAATCACGGATAGGTACTCAAATTTTGGTTCTTACTTTCCGACTACGTCCTTTGGAACAAAAAGGATTGTAATGGACGTGAGGCCCCCTGAATCCATTACAATGATGTTTGTATAATGTCTTTGTGTATGTTTATATGACTGTGAATACGATAACCGATAACTCCTAAACGGTAGAACGGATCGGGCTGAAATTCGGTATAGATATTTAGAATTATCAGGGGACAATCTGACAACCGGAAGTGGCAAATATTACATGCACTTTCTTATAAGCGATTTGACAGAATCCGCAGCCTGTCGCTTAAGTTGCGAGTTTACAAATTTTGATAAACGTCAGTGGCCACTGACATGACATGTTATTTAATTTTATTCTATGACTGACATCAGGCTGGAGTGGATGTGTTTTCATCTTTTCACGAACTTGAATTATTGCAGAAGGTATTGACACTTCAATGCGTCAGCGAGGTAATCGGAAAGTTAAATGGAGACGACCCCTGATTTATTCCCAACAACAACGTTACAGAAGTCGTTTATTATGTCGCAGACGAAACAAGAAAGCAAAAAATTCGTCTTCACTACCGATAGAAACGCCACAAATAGAAATTTCTTCCACATCATCCGCGATGGGATTATCAGTTTCATTGCAATTCTCTTCGTCCTCGATTTCATCCTACGTTTGCTCGAGATTAGTCTCCGTTTCTTCCTCTTCGTCGTTTACTTGTCATGGAACTTGCGAATTATTACAGCAGGTACCACTGCCATTCGTGCATATAACGAAGCACTTTAATCTAGATGTTCTGTTCACACAAGCTCTCTTACATCACTTTTTGCATTTGCAAGAAATCAGTTTTAACAAGGTTTGTGGCACTCGTATGCTGAAATTATTTATTTTACCAAAAAAATGTGTTCTAGTTTAATTTATTTAATTTATAACTGATTTTATCGTAAAATGAGTCGGAAAGGAGATATGGTCAAAAAACTGTTCTAGGCGTCATTTTCTCAATATGCTGGCGCGAGCGGCAAAGATACGAGGTGGCAAAGTAGAAAATTCGGAAAGAGCACATCGAAATCTATAAAATCACCAATTTTCAAACCTCCCGGACAACTTTCCTCTTTTTTGGGCACCACATGACTGAACTAATATATTTCTAATCGAATTTGTTATTGGTGTTATTGGCTAAAAATGGCACCAAGTTTGCACCAGCTAAATACGGGAAATTTCACTTTTGAAAGTTGTCTCTGTTAGTACGTCTGTAGGTCTGTTCCGCCTGAGGATGACAGAATAGATGCTGGAGTTGACTGGAGTTTGGAGATGGTCTGGAGTTAGATCACAGAAGAAAAGGTATATTGTCAATTTGAAAATTATGAACTTGATATGGCCCTAGCTTTAAACTGACACTAGAGTAAGGATTCCTAAATGTCAGATATAATGTTTTCGCTGTAATTTGAGATAAATTGTTCTATGAAGCCGGATGTAACTCCGCGCTGTTCTAATGATACTATTTGTCTCGTTCACACGCACAAGCAAAATTTATTATAGTTTTCAACTGCAGGCATAGTAAATTCTTCATTTTTATGTTGTTTTATGAAAATCTAACAGCTCCTCTAATAGAAAATAATTTAAGGGTAGGTACATTACATTAAGTTGGTTCTTTTATATTTTTATTGATTCATTTATTTGTTTTTTTTTTTTTTTAATTAATAAATTTGTTGAAAGGTGTTTTCTTTTGAGTTTAAATATTATCAGTGCTTATTTTATGAGTACCTTTTAAATCAATTAAATTAGTTTTATGTGCTAAAATGATGCACTGCTCCCCTTAACAACAATAATAATGGTGGCATGTATTTGGGGTTGTGGTACTTAATATTAAATGTTCTTTAACTACAACATTTTTATCACAATCATCCAAACTACCTTCCATGTATTAGAGTAAATCCTATGGCACTTGCCACAGTCAACCAATAATAACATAAAAGGTCATTAAATTCGTAAAGTATTGTACGAATTTGTAGTAGTGGAGGTGGAGCAGCTGAGATATTTATTTTTAACTTATTAGTTCTAAGTCTTATGACTGAATCTATAGATTCAGTATTAATATATTAACGATATTATATCTGGGATAGCAGATTTTATTAAATTATTTTATTTATTTTATTAAATTATACATATTATTTTGATCAGACTTATTATGTAGTAAATGTTCTCAAATAGAGGTGGGTAGTTCGTGAACGAACTAGTCCGAGAGAATGGCTCCCGGCTTAGAGCAAAAGAACTAGTTCTTTAAAATAAAAAGAACTAGTTCGCAAAAGACCTGCTTTGCTAAAACATATCTCTATGCATATCTCATTCAGTTAACGACTTGTAGGGACATGAAATCTAGTCCTGCTTTGGTGAAACATATCCCATTCAGTGAACGAGTTGTGGCGACATCAAACGAGCGACATAGCACCCTGCCCGCCAGTTGTTTCTTTACCTAACGGCGGATGTCAAAAATATAATTAGAGTATAGTTTTTTTCCTATTGGATAATGGATTACACTGTTAATAGTAGTTTCGCCAGTATATGTTATACTATAATTTATAAATAATACCCCAATTCCACCTAAAATTGCAGTATGAATAAGGCTAAAATACGTGCAGCAATATGTCTTTTATGCCTTATTAAATAAATATTTAAAAAATATACCTAAATAAAATAAGACAACGATTCCTCGATCAATATAATTATAAATAATTATTTATTTTCAAAACAAAATAACGATTCTTCAAGAAAAAGACAAAGTGGGAAGGCAGACATCGATTCTGTCCAAACTAGATCCTAGTTTCGTTTGGAACGAGATATAAACGTGCTAGAACACACAAAGACACGTTTATCGAAGTAGTATGTCTCAGGATCAAAGTAGTTCTTCAGAACTAGTTCTTTGAACTAGTTCCTTTTTGTGAACTAATCCGGAAGAACTAGTTCATTAAAAAGAACTAATAAGCCCATCTCTATTCTCAAAACAACCATTTATGGTAATGTGAAACCACAGAGCTAGAAAAGTCATTACATGTGACTTTCTTTTTTAATCCGTAAAGCAAACAATTTGTAAAACTCATTAAAACAACAAAAGTAATAAAAAATATAAAACTTTATTAACACTTAGACAAACATGGCAGTCACAGCCAATAGGATTGCGTGGAACACACAGAACAAAAACAAAACTAAGTCAACTGTTTATCCAAAACATAAACCACATAATTCCCTTGATCCAAGGGTTCAACAATGGTTCCATTATCCAAAATAAATGCCTTTTCACCTAAAACAAAACCAACAATAAAATTCCAAATCCTTAACATCAAACCAAATCTCTCACCTAAAGTAATATTCTGCTCAACTCCATTATCAAGCTCCGGCATCGACAAACATACTTCCTGATTATTAACGTTACCTTCCTGAGGCATATCAAGCCCAGCCGCCAAATCAATATCAATACTACTAAAATCCAACATGGCCTCGTTAGGTTTCTCCATACTTTCATTGTCGTTACCCGGCAAATTCTCTTTCTCAAACTCCTCGAACTGTTGAGCAATGACTTCATAATCCGCATTTATCTCGATATCCGCATCGATTTCCTTCGTGGTCTCCAAACATAACCCATCCAAGTCGATATCGATGTTATTATTGAACGATTCAGCATGCGACTTCTTTATGTTTCCCATCGTGGCTGCAATCGCTTTTATATCGTAATTTTTGTCCGGATGTATGTTCTTTAAATGTCGTAACAAGGAATTCCGTAACTTGACTTTCCTCGCACAATAAGGGCATTGATAGTATTCGATCAGAATGTTTTCGAGACTTGTGCTATTGCTGTGTTTCGACCTGATGTGTCTACGGACGTTCGCCCGTAAGTTAAACACCCGCGGGCAATGTTCGCACTCGTATTTCCGACTCTTCTTATGCGTTAGTTTGTGGGTGATTAGGTATTTCTTCGATTTGAATTTCTTCAGGCATATATCGCAGAAAAACTGTGGAATTAAGAAAAATAATTAAATTTTGTTATCTTTTGTGGACTCGAATGTTTACTATGTACTCTACTATGTCTGATCCGAAATCATGTCCGTTACAGAGACCATATACATTGTAGAAATAACTATTTTAAACCTTGTATTAGCTAAGAATGATTTCAAAGAATTTATTGTTCTTTTTGCAATGAGTATAGATCTGTAAAGAAAGCAATATTCAATACTTTTAAAAATAAGAATTTTCTATGAATTCTCTTAGCAAATTCATATACAGTATAACTTCGCTAATCCGGACATATATCGTTCCTGACCATGTCCGGACTATTGAGGTATCCGGATCACTGGAGGTTTTTTTCTTTTGTTGGAAAGGGTCATTTTTTATGATGAAGATGAAAACAACTGGGAATATTTGAATATATGAGCCCGGACGCAAAAAGGGACCTGTCGTAACGTTATCTTGCACAATATTTTCGCACGTAAGGTCTCTTCCAATATGTACCGATATGCTGCACGTTATTTTCGCACGATAGGTCCCTTTTCGCATCCGAGGTCACATATAACCAAAACATAAAATTAAAAACTAAATTCTGAACATAAATGGATAAAATAAGCAAAAGATTTCAGTTATTTTTTAAAAATGTGTCAATCTTTGTTTATATTCTTTTGGATACAGCTACATTAGTAAATTTTTCTCTGGGCCTTTTGAGAAGCAGGATTTCCATGGGAAAATTGTTTTCTGCAGACCACCTGATGCCCAAAGAAAACGCGTTGGCAGCATCGACATTAGAGCTTTTTGGGGCCTGTTAACCCCTGTTAAAAATGTCTTAACCTCAGGCTTAAAATATTTTTCGAAACATTCAGTAAGCAATGTTCTACTCATCCGTCCTTTATCAGACGCCTTGTACACAACTGGTATTGAGCTCATTCTGCATTTAAAAGCTTCTAGATTTGCCGCTATTGCTAATATTAAGTGGCAATTTATGTGATCCGGTTGCTTTACAGTAAGACATTAATGTTAAACAATACTTTGGTATTTTCTACCTAGTTTTAACTGCAAATTATATTTTGTGTCCGAACTAGGGAGGTAAAATTTCTAAAATGTCCGGTTGACAAGAGCGTTCGAATTACTGGAGTGTCCGTACTAGAGAGTGTCCGATCTATGGAAGTTGTACTGTATATTATTATTATTACATATTATTATTATTATTATTATTATTATTATTATTATTATTATTATGAAACAGAGTTAACCCTTTCGGTGCACTCCGCTGGCTATTATTATTATTATTATTATTATTATTATTATTATTATTATTATTATTATTATTATTATTATTATTATTATTATTATTGTCATTGTCATTGTCATGGTCATGGTCATGGTCATTGCAATTGTCATTGTCATTGTCATTGTCATTGTCGTTATCATTATTATTATTATTATTATTATTATTGTAACTTACCTCATCATTCGAATGATGCTGCGAAATATGATTAGCCAACGACTCCTCCCTCGTAAACTTCTTATCGCATTGACTACAACCCACCGATTTCGGAGTTTTATGGAACGACATGTGCCTCTGCAAATTTCTCGCAGTATCAAAAGGTTTCGCACAAATCTCGCATATATAAACCTTATCGTCGACGATAGGCTTCTTCGTGCTGTGCGTCTTCATGTGCCGCTTCATGTAGCTCTCCCTATAGAAGACCTTATCGCAGACGAGACACGGAAATTTCTCCTTCTCATTTTCAGACATTTTTGGGCAGTTATGCTCGCGGAACGTCTTCTCCGATTTGTAATCCCTCTTGCAGTTGTCGCACTTAAATGTGTTCCCGTGAACTTGCTGCATGTGTCTCGATACGTATTTCTTTAGGGGGAAGACCTTGCCGCACTGCGGGCAGGAATGTTGCATATCCGCCGTGACGTTGCAACGGTGCGCTTTTAAATTCTCGTTTCGACTGAAAATCTGCAGCAGAAAAAAAACTGTTATATCATGTGATCAATAAAAAAAAAAACCGGTGTATCATGGAAAATATTGTAGGTTACCTACTCTGAAATTTGACAATTACACTTTATGTCAAACTTTATGTCAATATACAAGTTTTAGAGGTTAGAGTTGACCAGTTTTGTTGTTTTCGTTACTTAAATTTCTGACGTTTCTGTCTGATGTTTTATGGGTAAGTGTCAGGTATTGGGATAATTTGTGAAATGTATTTCGAAAATAAAGCGATCAAAATTGGAAAACATTGTAATATTTCTATAATTAAAGGAATCATTTCGGTAATGCACACTGCCATTTCGGTAATGTTGTCCCAGTTCTTTTTTCTTATGACATCCTTCTCGGTCTTTTCTCCGTTTTTACTCTAATCAGCTTCAGACATTTTCTTCCAAATTTTTTTTTAATATTGCTATTTTACAGTTTTTTCTGTGCAGTTCTATCTTTTTTCACTTTTTTCATTTTTAGTTTTAAGCTGCTGTAAAAACATTAAAGGGAAACCCATAAAAAAATTAAAATCTGTAATTTTGGTAATGATTACGTCATGTGGAATGTGGAACCATTACCGAAATGACCATTAGCGAAATGACAATCTATATAAAAGTGAATGACACCACTTTCTCATATGATAATACTTGAGAATAAACGTGAGGCTTTATTCGGGCTTATATGGCATGTTTAATCACTACATTAGTTTTTCTTCATTCAGCAAGAGCTCATCACATAGATCATTACCGAAATGACGCGTATTAAATATACGGTCTCAAAGTGTAACATTAACTACGTAATTGATGTCCAAATATATACAAATTCAAGAACTTACTAACCAAACATTGGTGTACCATCGATGATGCTAACTACTGTACCCTACATTGACGCATCAAAGGTTGTGGTGTATAGGTAACCACATGCCAAGCTTGGCATTACCGAAATGACACAAAAGTGGTGAACAAAGAATAGCATTTAATGAAAACAACTATATAAGTAATCATGGGTATGTATACCCATGTTCTATTAGAAGGAGTATTCTACTCTAGAAAAATCACAAAATTTAGGTAATTAATGCTCCGATGTAGAAGAAAATAAATAATTTTACATAATAAATGAGGTTTGGGATATTACAGAAATCATGTATAATGGTCATTTAATCTTGAGATATTTGTGTGAACTACATGTAATACTACATTCACGCACAAGCATAAACGTGTTTGGCCAAACTTTACACTGATTTTTGACAGAAGAGATGCCTGTTTTAATCACAGCATAGCATGGGACTTATATTCTCCCAATACCTGACACTTACCCTTATATGTATGTCAATTTTTGAGGCCAAAGTTTTTTAATTAATGTATCATTGTTTGAGCTGCTGAACCAGTTTGTTATTAGTTTTTCAGATTACACAAATAATCTATCATTGTTATTTATAATGCAGTTACCACTGAACTTTATCTGGCCTACTGTGAAATATTAATTTCAAACTAGTTTTTTCACTGCTCGAACAGACCCAATACAGTGGCAACAAATGTATACTCTTTCTTCTTTACATTTATAGACTATTACCATTTTTTTTAAGTAAAACTCACAATTAAACACTCCGGACATGTATATTTCCCAGTATGCATCTGCAAGTGCTGCAAAAGTTGTTTTAATTTCGTAAACGGCTTCATGCAAATATCACAGGTATGCTGTTCCTTGTCCTCGTCAATATCGAAGTTAAAATGATCGTTTTCCGCAATGAGGTTCTCCACGGTTTCACCGAGGTTTAGGCTATCGCCGTCCAGCAGCATACTTTGATTGTCTATGTTCTGTATATCAAAGGCCGATAATTCAGCTTGTTGCAGCAGCAAATTTGTATTATCCATACTGTCGGTCATTATATCGTTCAACAGGGGCCCCCCTAGCATGGAATCCTTGATTTGAGCGATCTTTCCGTCGTTAATAGATTGGTTGAGGACGTTCTTTTTTGGTAATGGTGCAGACGTGTGAACTATACGGAGATGCTTTTTTAAAGCCTGTAATTGATAGAAACTAACATTTAGTCAAATCCTTCCAAATTTTTAAGATAATTATTTCTAAAATCTATTTGATCAGTGTAACTATGAAGAAGTTTGAAGAATTTGTCTATAATTTGTTGAAATTATCATAAAAATCCACAAAAAAATATAAAAGTTATTGAAATTTGTCAAATTCTTTGATGTGCATAATTTTTATGATGAATTAAATAACAACATGAATAAAAAGAAACACACAAAATATGCTGTTAACATCAGGGTTGTTATAAAAAACGTTTTTTTTTTATTTAAAACAAAAACAATGGTAAAATGTGTTTTAAAACATGAAACAATGTTTTAAAACACCTAAAAAAAACATGTTTTCAATCATGTTTTTTTTTATTTTTGAAGGCAAAGTGTCAGAAAAAATAAATTATTGTTTTCGAATATAAAGAGATGCTCATGGAGATTAAGAATAATATAAAATCTATCCTTTTACAAATGTTGGCTCTCTTGAGTTGATAGTAGGTTCTCTGTTCCATTTGGCATTGTAGTGGGATTCCCTGACGGTTAGGGGAATACCTCACGGGTAGTTAGTTGGATTTAATACAAAACAATTATTTACTATTATTTATTTTAAAAAAATTTTAACACTGTTTTTATTTTTAAACAACACTTAAGGTAAATAGTCTCTAAATGATTTCTATTGAATGTAGTTCGGTAACAGTAGAAAAAAAACATGTTTTAAAAAGTTTGATTAATAACATTTTTAAAACAATGTTTTAAAACAAATGTTTTAAAACAAATGTTTTAAAACATAACAACCCTGGTTAAAATGTTTCTTACCGTATTTGTGGTGAATATAGCTTTACAAATTTGACAAGCTTTCTTTAGTTGTAAGGAATAATGCTCTGAAATGTGAGATGCAAATTTCGTAACATCCACTTCTTGCTCGTTGCAAAATTTGCACGTCCAAACATCCTTCTGGATCAAATTTTGCTGTTCCTTGAGCAACTTATCCAAATCTACAAACAATAATTACTACACATTAACTAAATCAATCAAACAAATCAAAATTTTAATTTATAAATCATAGATTTACCAAACAATGTCTTGTTTTGTTGAATTTCTGATTTCAAAAGTCCTTTATCCATCATTTTTGCATAGGCAGGGCTATACCACACCTTCATAAAATCCCCCAACTTCACATCACATGTGGTCGCATAATAAATATTTGAGTCTCTCTACAAGCAAAGTGTTTTAAAACAAAATAAATATCATCTTAAATTTTTAAATACTTGGTAACAGATCATGTTCTGCTCATCAGCGTTTACGGCAGGCTCTACAAACATCATCCAATTGCATTCGTTTTCGTTTGTGACGTCCAAATAATACTCGGAGAAGTAATTATTGGAAACAAACAATTTCAAGGGAAAATTTACACTTGGGTTCATAGTGAACATCTGTCTAGCTTCGAAAGGTCCAAATTCTGTACCCTTTTTGACATCACTGTTGGCGATAACAGAGAAAGAACCTTCGGCCATCGTTTCAATCCGTAGAATGCTTGGAACCGTCAACCTGGCTTTTGTAGGTACCTCAGTATCTTTAACCTGGAGAAATTATTAAATAAAGACACAATTACAAAATGATTACATAATTTCTACAATTAATTATGAAAATAATCATTTATATTGCATAATATTCTATGTATCAACCAAAACAATAAAACTATATTTATTTAATATAAAAAACGTTCTTACATGGTTTGTTATCCTAAGATATTTGCAATCAGATGATGAATGTGCATCACCACAAATATCACACTTTTGGGCTAAAAGAACAATCATTTTAGATTATTTTATTGTTTCTATAACATATATAATACCTGTGTCTTGGCCGGTATTGTTTTGCATCATAGCACTGTAACTACATTAAATAATTGAAAATTTAATTTTGACACTTAAAAGTGGGGTTATGTTTATTAATTACCGCAAAACATATCAACGTGAAGTCTTCGCGATGGGAAGATCAATACTATAAATACCAACGTATGAAGTTTTTGTGTAACCAATTTACTTTGGGTATAAAAATTGGGATTCCTTTTACGAAATTTTTGTTTTTAAATACTTGAAATTGTTTTGAATTTTGTTTGCTTTCGTTTTTGTTTATGAAATCTTTTGTTTAACATTTGATAATGTTGATTAGATGGAGATGGAAATTATGAAATAAGTGTAAATATGATCGTTTTCCTTTCCATTCGAGAATTTGAGATGTAAGGGAGGTGTGGAAGGTGAAAACGGTGATAAAGATTCTTTAAAAAGTTTGTAGATCCCGCGAACCGGGCGCCGGTTTGGTGTATAAAAGAAGTACGTTGGCAGCAATTATTTTGCAAAATCACGTCGTGCCTGCAAAAAATAGATCTGTACGTCAACAATCGAGAATTTATGTCGCGTTCATTATTACATTTTACTAGTGAATTACAAAGTTGTGTTTAAGACTGCAATTTGATTGAAGTGCCGTGAACCGTTCGCGGTGGTATTTTTAGAAATTTTTTAATCGTTAATTTTCGGCGCCATTTTGTATGAGCCGGTGATCCTTGGTGAACGTCAAAAATCGGCCCTTATATTTATTTTTCGTTCCGAATACGGTGCCCGTCGTTTGCCAAGCGTTTCGCAGCTTAGCACGGCAAGCTCCCGACCCCTGAACAGGTACGATTCGCCGACAGGACCCTATAATCTGTCAGTTTTGTCACTCCCTTTCAGTATTTCTCCTCCACTGTTTGACATTTGTCAGATTTATCCCAATTGTCATCACCAAAATTACCCGTATCCACGATGTAACGCGAAGAACGACCAACATCCACGCTCATTTCGCACTCTTTCTTATAGATTACCACATCTTAATATGTATATAACCAACTAAAAGAGGCAAGATGACAATTGCTAGGAGAGATCAGGGAATATCTGGGGAAACATCCGAAACTCAGGTATTACACCGTAATCACTCCTCCCAAACGTAAGCTCTAATCCATTCCCTTTCATAGAACGTAACACCTTTACCCAGCACGTCTGAAACATTCGAGGAAACTTTAGAAAATGGTGCTGAACCGGAATTCCCAATAGACAAATTAACCACCTTAGACGAGAAGATATCCAATGTCCGATGGGTAGTACCGGTCCTCCCGGACCAAGAACTAGAATGCCTATTAAAAGCATCGATAGATCTCTCAAGGAAAAACATTGACACAAGATCAGAACCATGCCAGCGATTTTTCCGCGAGGGCTTAACAATATCCTTCACGAAAATCCTAACGGATGATGCAGTCTCTAGTTGGAAACCGAATATTCACGCCTGCATCAACCAGAATTGTTTACGTCTAGTAGAATTATGCGTTCTAAAGTTGCCTCACGATTGGTTCCCGCTTTTGGAGTTATTGGCGATGGTTTTCAACCCGAATAATAAGTTTCATACGTTCAATGCGGCTAGGCAGAGTGAAACCGCTGGACCAGGTACTAATCTTTCAGAGGAGGAGTTGTACGCGAGACCCTCAAATGATTTGAGAAACACGAGGGGATGGCTTGTGGATTTGATTAATCGATTTGGGGACTTGGGAGGGTTTAAATTGCTCCTGGAGAGGTTCCAGAGCGGGAAAAACTTGAGCGTTGCTGTTGTCTACGCCCTGCTTAGGCCTTTCGGGCTTTGCTACGAATATTTGACTCCGCATACAATTAATAAGTTTATACTACCTAGTTTGGTAAGTATCTATTATGATTTTTTTCTACAAGTTACATATTTATGATGTTACAAGTTATTAGTAAAATTATGGTATAAAATATAATTAAGGAAGAATGGATTGACATATTTTATGCAAAAATATATTATGTATTCATTAGAGTAGAAAGTATGTTTGAAAGAAGTATCAAAACAAGCAGGATATCTAAGTTTTCTTTAGATAACATTGTACAGTCATTCCTCTTCTATATAAACAAAAATGAATGTGCTCAAATTCTACATACTTAAGGTAGAAGTCTACCCCTTACTTATATGTAAGCAATATAAATTTTCTCAAAGTAAAAAATTAAATTTAGTAATGCCATGTTTTGCAAAAAAGAATATCTAGAATAATTTCGTTACAATGTGGTGGTTAGGAGAACTATCACGGTACTGCGGGTTACCAACTCTGTACCCGATGTCAGTAATGACAAGATAACATATAAAGATAAAATTCCCTAAATGCACAACAAAATGATTAATTATTTTGTCCTTGATTGTGTTAAATGCTAATCGGAAACTCAGGTTAACAATACTATAGTCAGGAGAAATAAATGGTTGTAAAATTTGTAAATTGGTGTGTACTGTCTTTGGTGGCGCCATCTAACGTATGTAGATGCTTGAAAAAGCAAAAAAGTTTGGGTTCTAATCTTTAGTTTGGCACTTCTTGGTAGAACCATAAAAAGCCTCTTTTTCTTTGTACTAAATTTAATAATACAGTATAACTTCGCTAATCCGGACATATATCGTTCCTGACCATGTCCGGACTATTGAGGTATCCGGATCACTGGAGGTTTTTTTCTTTTGTTGGGAAGGGTCATTTTTTATGATGAAGATGAAAACAACTGGGAATATTTGAATATATGTGAGCCCGGACGCAAAAAGTGACCTGTCGTAACGTTATCTTGCACAATATTTTCGCACGTAAGGTCTCTTCCGATATGTACGGTTATGCTGCTCGTTATTTTCGCACGATAGGTCCCTTTTCGCATCCGAGGTCACATATAACCAAAACATAAAATTAAAAACTAAATTCTGAACATAAATGGATAAAATAAGCAAAAGATTTCAGTTATTTTTTAAAAATATATCAATCTTTGTTTATATTCTTTTGGATACAGCTACATTAGTAAATTTTTCTCTGGGCCTTTTGAGAAGCAGAATTTCCATGGGAAAATTGTTTTCTGCAGACCACCTGATGCCCAAAGAAAACGCGTTGGCAGCATCGACATTAGAGCTTTTTGGGGCCTGTTAACCCCTGTTAAAAATGTCTTAACCTCAGGCTTAAAATATTTTTCGAAACATTCAGTAAGCAATGTTCTACTCATCCGTCCTTTATCAGACGCCTTGTACACAACTGGTATTGAGCTCATTCTGCATTTAAAAGCATCTAGATTTGCCGCTATTGCTAATATTAAGTGGCAATTTATGTGATCCGGTTGCTTTACAGTAAGACATTAATGTTAAACAATACTTTGGTATTTTCTACCTGGTTTTAACTGCAAATTATATTTTGTGTCCGAACTAGGGAGGTAAAATTTCTAAAATGTCCGGTTGACAAGACCGTTCGGATTACTGGAGTGTCCGTACTAGAGAGTGTCCGATCTATCGAAGTTGTACTGTATTAATAATAAATAGTATTTATTGAACACAAAAGCATAGTTTGCTTCAAACAGAAATATAACATTTAATCAAAAGTCATAGTTGAATGAAATGTTAATTTTTTTATCTTGACTTTCATTTGACATGTAAAATATATTACGGAAGACATAAACAGATAGAAACAAATAGAATCTGGATTGTTTTTGGTGACAATCTGACAACCGAATGGCAAATGTTACATGTGTTTTCTTAGGGATTAATCTGATTTTGACCAAACTGACACCATCTCATCTTGCAGTGATTTTAAATATGTTTAGAGAGTTTATAAATGTGGCAACAGTGTAGTCGGAAAGTAGGATGGGGGCCACACCCGATATTTATATTTTGAACAAAAAACCATTTAAAAGTTTTTAACAGATACAGAAGAATAGTGCACTAAATAGTTTTTTTTTGTGTCTCCATTAGACAACATTTCACGGTCTTGTCCAGTATTTAATAATTTTAAGTTGCATGGTGGATTATTGGTAGATTTTTGTTTAATTTTTTTTTTACCATTTGCTGGTTGACGATCTAATAGCCAAAACTAGTCCCAAGCATATTTGTTAAATTTACTACAAAGGAAAAGAGTTTTTGTATTTTTCTACTAAGTTAACATGTAAACTTTCGATATGGAATACCCCAAATATATTCTTATCATAAATTGCTTTGTATTTAGGTACATATTTCGATATTTTATTACATTGCAACTAATCAAGTTATAGTTTAAATATAAATATGTATTAATAGACCATTTCTAAAGTCTTTTACGAAATTCAGTGCTGGTTTATTCACCGACATGTAAAGTCCTGTATAGCTATGTGTCAGAAATTTTGTATACAAATCATGGTGTACAGAACTCATCACTTGATACTTTCATTCACGTTCTACATGCTTCCACTAACATTTTTCGGTGTTAATGGCAAAAAATGGGGCAACAAAATCACTTATCTGACACATAGCTATACAGGACTTTACGTGTAGATGAATAAATCAGCCCTCAGTTAGATTAATTAATGTTGAATTAATGGTTAAACAAATGTCCCAAAAGGTCGTGTTGTCATCCAGGAAATGGTAAAAATTCCAGTACATCATTAATAGGGCAACCATAACACACACAGTCATTTAATCATCTATAGCGATAAATATTTAAATTATACAAATTTGTTATTGAAAAATGTGTACCTATTATGGGAAAAATCTCATGTATATCATGAAGTCATTTACTCTCTCCAGAGAAAGAAGGGTTTGCAATTTTTAGTGTTATTTTTTACATTATTTTGGATAAATTTTTTCCAATTATTAATTAATTAAGTTGCTAGCGCAAATTTACTATGAACTATGGAAATATCAATATAAGTCAATTAACTTAAGAGCCATTTTGTTTTAATTGCTAAACCAACATCCAAAAAAAAGTTCATACACTTTAATTATTCATTGGTACTCCCAAAATAAGCTTATTTGACTTGGCCCTGACCCAAGCCACGCATATTTTAAGAAATTTAAGTCCTAACCAATCCATAACTCACTCCAACTATCAAAACTAACGTGCCAAAACTCCTATGATTTAATAAAACTTACTACATTGCAAAACCACACCCAAATATAATATGTTTATTCAAAGTAAATTCTATTCTATCATATTCTATTCTATTATATTTTAATCTTCTCTCATCAGGAAATGATACCGGACATACTTGACAAACTCACCGATGATGAGTTGAAACGTGAGGCAAAGAACGAATCGAAGAGCGACATCGTCTCTGCGATTATAAAGGCGTCAAAGAACTTGGCGTCGCGCGTCGACAACCAGGACGAGTTAATCCGTACGCTGGAGGGCTTTCGCTTGAAAATGATCCTCAGGCAGCTGCAGATCTCCAGTTTCAACGGCAAGATGAATGCCCTCAATGAGATCAACAAGGTTATTTCCAGCGTCTCATCGTACTATCCGAACAGACATCACGGCGTGGAAGAGGAGGAGTACCTGACGCCGGAACGTATGGCTGTAAGTGACCGAAATCTTCTAGTAGTGTAATTGTAATTAATGACATTTTGCTGTACAAAATGTGGCAAATCGACAGGTGTAATTTTCAGGAATAATTACTTAATCTTTGAGATAACTATCCATGTATAATAATCGTTTTTATTCCATATACTTTTTTTGTAATTGAACATAAGTTGAATGGCAAGATACTGCCAGTTTAAAATGCCACAATATTAATATGCATGTCAGCGATTCTCTTGGAGAAAGTACAGCAGGTAGAAGGCTGTAATTTTCAGGAATAATTACCCATTCTATGAGCTAGTTATTCATGTATAATAATCGTTTTTATTCTGTATACTTTTCTTGTAATTGAATGTAAGTTGAATGACAAGATACTGCCACTTTAAAATGCCACAATATTAATATGCATGTCAGCGATTCTCTTGGACAAAGTACAGCAGGTAGAAGGCTGTAATTTTCAGGAATAATTACCCATTCTATGAGCTAGTTATTCATGTATAATAATCGTTTTTATTCTGTATACTTTTCTTGTAATTGAATGTAAGTTGAATGACAAGATACTGCCACTTTAAAATGCCACAATATTAATATGCATGTCAGCGATTCTCTTGGACAAAGTACAGCAGGTAGAAGGCTGTAATTTTCAGGAATAATTACCCATTCTATGAGCTAGTCATTCATGTATAATAATCTTTTTTATTCCATATACTTTCCTTGTAATTGAATGTAAGTTGAATGTCAAGATACTGCCACTTTAAAATGCCACAATATTAATATGTATGTCAAAAATTCTCTTGGACAAAGTACAGCAGGTAGAAGGCTGTAATTTTCAGG
Organism: Aphodius granarius; assembly: GCA_963971325.1. Lineage (NCBI taxonomy): Eukaryota > Metazoa > Arthropoda > Insecta > Coleoptera > Scarabaeidae > Aphodius > Aphodius granarius. Next base: position 4,431,727 of record OZ020225.1, read on the forward strand.
AATAATTACCAATTCTATGAGCTAATTATCCATATATAATAATCTTTTTATTCCATATACTTTTGTTGTAATTGAACGTAAGTTGATTGACAAGATACTGCCACTTTAAAATGCCACAATATTAATATGTAGTCAAAAGTTCTCTTGACAAATTACATTAGGTAGAATGCTGCAACTTTCAGCAATAATTACCCATTCTATGAGCTAATTATAGTAATTATCCATGTATAATAATCGTTTTTATTCCATATACTTTTCTTGTAATTGAACATAAGTTGAATGACAAGATACTGCCACTTTAAAATACCACTATTAATATGTATGTAAAAAATGGTATTGGACAAAGTACACCAGGTAGAAGGCTGTAATTTTCAGGAATAATTTCCCATTTTTTGAGCTAATTATCCATGTATAATAATCGTTTTTATTCCATATATTTTGCTTGGAATTGAACATAAGTTGAATGACAAGATACTGCCACTTTAAAATGCTACAATATTAATTGTGATTGTATATTGTAATTTTCAGGAATAATTTCCCATTTTATGAGCTAATTATCCATGTATAATAATCGTTTTTATTCCATATATTTTGCTTGGAATTGAACATAAGTTGAATGACAGGATACTGCCACTTTAAAATGCTATGTCAAAAATTCTCTTGGACAAAGTACAGCAGGTAGAAGGCTGTAATTATCAGGAATAATTACCCATTCTATGGGCTAATTATCCATGTATAATAATTGCTTTTTATTCCATATACTTTTCTTTTAATTGAAGATAAGTTGAAAGACACGATACTGCCACTTTAAAATGCCACAATATTAATATGTATGTCAAAAATCCTTTTGGAAAAGGTACAGCAGGTAGAAGGCTGTAATTTTCAGGTATAATTACCCATTCGATAATCTAATTAATCCTCTATAATAATCGTTTTTATTCCATATACCTTTATTGTAATTGCACAGAAGTTGAATGGCAAGATACTGCCATTTTAAAATGCCACAATATTAATATGTATATCAGAAATTCTCTTGGGCAAAGTACAGCAGGTAGAGGGCTGTAATTTTCAGGAATAATTACCCATTCTGTGAGCTAATTATCCATGTATGATAATCGTTTTTATTCCATATATTTTTCTTGTAATTGAACATAAGTTGAATGACAAGATACTACCACTTTAAAATGCCACAATATTAATAGAAAGGCTGCAATTTTCAGGAATAATTACCCATTCTATGAGCTAATTATCTATGTATACTAACCATTTTTATTCCATATATTTTGCTTAATTACACTTAATTATGATAAATAAATTGTTTACATTCGTCTCCTTGCCCTTCAGAAATGGATAAACGAAAACGGCGTTTTGGAAATCGTACTACGGGATTCCCTGCATCAGCCGCAATACGTCGAGAAGCTAGAGAAGATCCTCCGATTCGTTATAAAGGAACGCGCACTATCCCTCTCCGATCTGGACGCCGTGTGGTCAGCGCAGGTCGGGAAACACGAGGCGATCGTAAAGAATGTGCACGACCTGCTGGCGAAACTCGCTTGGGACTTCAGCCCCGAGCAGCTGGACCACCTCTTTGAGTGCTTTCAGAGCAGCTGGACGTCCGCGTCGCGCCGCCAGAGGGAGCGACTCCTCGAGCTGATCAGGCGGCTCGCCGAGGACGACAAAGACGGAGTCATGGCGCACAAAGTACTCACGCTCTTCTGGAATCTAGCGCACGCCGAGGACGTACCCACGGAAATTATGGACCAGGCTTTGGCCGCTCATATTAAGATTCTCGACTATAGCTGTTCACAGGTAAGGATGGAGTTTTTTGTGTTTTAATTAGAAACTGAAAAGTGATGTTTTTTAATATTTCTTTATCATTTTTTTTTACTTTACGACTAGTCTGTAGAATAATAATAATAATAATCTTTAGAAGGAAAGTATTGTAATAGACGGAGCTAAAAATGTTGAGATTTCCTCTGAAATACGTGTTTTGAGGTCCGCTGAATCCATTGCAATAATTTTTGGAAAATGTATGTTAGGTGTGATACACACTGTCAGTTGACACATTTATCCAAATATCATCAGAATTTGGACAGTATTGCCATATAAAGTACGTTAGGTAGTGCCTATATTGGGAATTACCTACAAGCAGGGTTGTTATAAAAAAACTTTTTTTTTTATTTAAAACAAAAACAACAGTTTTTTTTGTTAAAATGTGTTTTACAACATGAAACAATGTTTTAAAACACCTCCAAAAAAACATGTTTTAAATCATATTTTAAATCATGTTTTTTTTTTGTTTTTTTTTTTTATTCAAGGCAAAGTGTCAGAAAAAAATAAATTATTGTTTTCGAATATAATGGGTTGCTCATGGAGATTTAAGAATAATATAAAATCTATCCTTTTACAAATGTTGGCTCTCTTGAGTTGATAGTAGGTTCTCTATTCCATTTGGCTTTGTAATGGGATTCCCTGATGGTTAGGGGAATACCTCACGGGTAGTGAGTTGGATTTAATACAAAACAATTATTTACTATTATTTATTTTAAAAGGTTTTTACTGTTATTTTTAAAAACCCTGGTCAACATACAAACATATGAAAACGTTTTTTTTTTTTTTTTTAAACAATGTTTTAAAACATAACAACCCTGCTTACAAGTTGACGTTGCAAACCAAGCATAACATTAGTAAGGCCTACGACTTAAGACGTCCCTGAAATTAGGACAGTCCTAAGGAATAAGGTACAAACGGGCATTAAACTATAAAATTGCAACATTAATTCTTTTTTTCAGGAAAGGGACGCTCAAAAGACCATTTGGCTGGATAAGTGCGTCGAGGAACTGAAGGCGGGCGACCGTTGGGCTCTTCCGGCCCTGAAGCAGATCCGTGAGATCTGCTGTCTATACGAGCCGTCGGCAAACGGAGTTCACCCGCAGAGGAGTCACCACATGTACTACCGGCAGGAGGTGATCGATCGCCTGCAGAGTCAGCATTCTCTCGTCATCCTTGTCACTACTAGTCTAACGAAATACATGGAGAGGCTGCGGATTCTGGTCAAGGAAAACCCAGAACTTACCAGCGAGACGTACTTCCCCGATAATCGCTACTGCCACGTCTTGCAGATACAAGAGAGGCTTAATTTTTTGAGGTAAGTTTGATTTTGGTTTGGTTTTTGTTTGTTTAGTTTGCTGGTGTTTTTCTTTTTTGTTTTTGTTTCTTGAGAGAAAATCACTTCTTGTAGTACAATCTCTTGATTTTTTTTTCTAGCTTTTGTTTCATAGCTTTTTTCTCTCATCCACCGTTTATTTTGCCATTATTACTAAAAAGAAATCAACATCCAACAGAACTAGAGTGACCGGATCGCTTAGCAAAGCTGAAATTATATTTAGAAAGCAGCTTTCTTTCCAGATTCCTGCTGAAGGATGGGCAGCTGTGGCTCTGCGCCGACCAAGCCAAGCAGATCTGGCAGTGCCTCGCGGAAAACGCCGTCTTCGCTTCCGATCGAGAGTCCTGCTTCAAGTGGTTCTCGAAACTCATGGGCGACGAACCGGATTTGGACCCAGGCATCAACAAAGACTTCTTCGAACACAACATCCTCCAGCTGGACCCTACACTCCTCACCGAGAGCGGCATCAAGTGCTTCGAGCGTTTCTTCAAAGCCGTCAACATAAAAGAAGGAAAATTACGAGCAAAACGGAGAACGTTACTCACCGAGGATCCGGACTTAACGGGAATGGATTATTTATGGAAAGTTGTGACTCTTTGCCCGGACGATATAGCCTCGAGAGCTATCGAATTATTACGAGAAGTCAGTACTAATCTGGGGCCGAGATTGATGGAGACTCAAGTCAATTTCCACGAGACTTACATGACGGAGTGCTACGAACGTCTCAGGGCACATTACGACACCGTAACGGCTCTACAGAAGGCCGTGCAGGATAAAGAATTCGACTCGGATCAGATGCAGAATCGAATTAAAGTGGAGGCTGTGAAAATGTGTCGAGTGATGAGAGTACTTCATGAGTATGTCAGCGAGTGCGACAACGCCTATTTGGGCGAGAGGAAGCTCTTGCCGTTGCACAGGGCCTGCCGCGGCAAGCACATGGTCCTTGTAGTCCGTTTTTCCAGCCCCAACAGGCAGGACGATATCGAGTTGTACACGCATTCAAACGACACCCTCGCCTCGCTACGGAGGCATATTTTGCGAAGGGTCAAGCCCGGGATACACTGTAAACTAGAGCTGTTCGTGAACGGCGAACCATTGGACCCTGCTGACGATAGGAAATTGCTATGGCAGATACCTCTTAGAGATAAAACAGTAAGTTTTGTTTTGTTTTTATTCCATATACTTTTGTTGTACTTGAACAACATACTGCAACTTTAGAATACCACAATATTAATATGTATGTCAAAAGTTCTCTTGAACAAAGTACAGCAGATAGAAGGCTGTAATTGTCAGGAATAATTACCCATTCTATTAACTAATTATCCATGTATTATAATCGTTTTTATTCCATATACTTTTCTTGTAATTGGACATAAGTTGAATAACAAGATATTACCACTTTAAACTGCCACAATATTAATATGTATGTCAAAAATTCTCTTGGAGAAAGTACAGCAGATAGAAGACTGCAATTTTCAGGAATAATTACCCATTCTATGAGCTAATTATCCATGTATTATAATCGTTTTTATTCCATATACTTTCCTTGTAATTGAACATTTGTTGAATAACAAGATATTACCACTTTAAAATGCCATAATATTAATATGTATGTCTGTGGAAGACTATAATTTTCAGCAATAATTGTCCATTCTATGAGCTAATTATCCGCGTATAATAGTCATTTTTACTCCATATACTCTTCTTGTAAGTGAACATAAGTTAAATAACAAGATACTTACACTTTAAAATGCCACAATATTAATATGTATGTAAATAAAAAAATTATACATGTCGTTTTTATGCAATAAACTTTACTAGTTATTTAACATAATTCTGGAATTTATTTCAGCTTATATCAGCAAAGATAACGCAGATAAATTCGAACATGGCGTCCTCCCAGGACAGCAGTTCCGATAGTTCGACGTGCTCGCCTCAGCATCCGTACGATGTGCCGAATGTGGAGGCAGAAGCGGAGAACTCCCTCCCGGGAGTCCTCATGTCGATAGACCCGGTCTACGCCGCCTTCTTCTGCCAGTTGTCAGCCCTCGGCAGCGCGCTGGAATACGAAGCCTTGCGAGACGGCGCTCGGAACCTCCTGCTCCTGATGCCATGCGACCAGTCGACGATGTCGCAGTTACGCATCGTATTCGCGAACGACTACGAGGTTAACATGCCCATGGAGGATATGTTCTTCAGTCCCAGCCCCGCAGAGGTAAATAAATCGGAAGTAGATAAGAGAAAACTACCATAATTTCTTTATTTATTAATAGTTTTACAAATATTATTCAATTCTATTCTATAATCTAATAATAAATATAGTCATAGTCCAAAAAACGTTTTTACTGCAGTTCTAACCTCAAAAAACACTTTGACATTACTACTATCAAAACGTGGAAGCTCCATCTATATCTGTTTGTTTAGACTAATTGCAATTCTAACCTAGAATATTGACACTACTACTAGCGACATCTATATTTCCTCTACCTAAATTCCAGTAAGAAATAGTTTAACTCATTTTCTTTATGTTTTAGGTACTGTATAATTTAGAGGTACTGTATACGATGCTGATGCCGGCCCTAGAACCTCTTTCGGAAAAATCGTACACGATACAGTACGAGTTTATGGTGTCTGGAGAGGCGCATGTCTTCCTCGAGATGCTCACCAGGAATAATTTCATGTCTAGTGCGGATACGGCGACAAAACGGTCCGCTTACTTGGTTGTGCTGAAGATATGCAAGTTAATTTTGACATCGGTGGCGCATGTTCTGGTCAAACTGAGCGAAGAACATACGCCGGCGGAGAAGGAAGGCAAGAACGAGGCCAATCCGGGATTTTATCTGAAACATGCGCTGCGTTCTGTACCGGGACATTCAGATCAGGTCAGTCACGATTTTGAATGTGTCTATCCTTTTTTTTTTTTTTGTTTAACTTTAAACTACTTTTCTGCAAATTTGAATTTATTTATGCATTAACAAAGTAAATTTATGCAATTTTACAGTAAAGTTATGCAATTTTACAGTAGTTATGCAATTCTGCAGAAAATTTATGAAATTTTGCAGTAGATTTATGCAATTTTACAGTACATGTATGCAATTTTACAGTAGATGTATGCAATTTTACAGTAGATGTATGCAATTTTACTGCAAATCTGCAATTTTATAGTAATTTTATGCAATTTTACAGTAGATTTATGCAATTTTACTGCAAATTGATCCAATTTTACTGCAAATTTATGCAATTTTACAGTAAATTTATTTGTTTAACTTCGAAGTACTATTCTAGTTTATCTAAAGTAGAGATGATTTCAACTAAGAACGTCACGTCACGTGGCTTCCCGCCAAGTTGCGCTGTAGACCACTTTCCATTTAGCAGCGTAGATAGTTTGGTAGTAGACCGCCGCGCAGGTGTACTGGTAGGGGAGTGACGTTCTTAGTTGAAATCATCTCTACCATATTCTTCTGTAAATTTGAGTTCATTTATGCACTAACAAAGTCAATTTATGCAAGTTTACAGTAAATTTATGCAATTTTACAGTAAATTTATTACAGTATATTTATTCAATGTTACAATAATTTTATGCTATTTTACAGCAAATATATGAAATTTTTGGTAGATTTATGCAATTTTACAGTAGATGTATGCAACTTTACTGCAATTTTATGCAATTTTACAACAATTTGATGCAATTTTACAACAAATTGATGTAATTTTACAGTAGATTTATGCAATTTTACTGAAAATATATGCAATTTTACTACAAATTTATGCAATTTTACAGTAATTTTATTACATATATTTATTCAATTTTACAGTAATTTTATGCAATTTTACAGTAGATGTATGCAACTTTACTGCAATTTTATGCAATTTTACAACAAATTGATGCAATTTTACAACAAATTGATGTAATTTTACAGTAGATTTATGCAATTTTACTGCAAATTTATGCAATTTTACTACAAATTTATGCAATTTTACAGTAATTTTATGAAGTTTATGCAATATGATAAAATGTTAATTATCAGTCTTACATAAAATTTTATCCCACAGTTCATACTGAGTATAACCTAACCCCACTCCAACATTACTATAGTAACACTTTTTACACATTTGTTTTAATTTCAGATATTGAGGCAAGTATCGGCAAAGTTATCGCAGAGCCTCGCGGACCTAATGGTTGAATCGGGAAGCAGCGGACAGGTCCAGGGCCTCTTCAGCCAAGCGTTAAACTGGGAACTGCCCGATACGAGAACGGTGACCGCCCTGATGAATTTGGTGTGGGCGGCTAGCAGCGCAAATCTTCAGCATCTGAACGCAACGCCGGAAACTCTGCACTCGCTCTGTGACCCGGCGAAAAGAAACGCGCCGCTCGAGCTGCATAACGACGACGTCTCCCTCTGCAAGGAGACGTTGGAACTGCTCAGCATTGCTCTCGTCCTAAATCCCAGCAGTCTTGAGCATCTCTCCTCTTGCAAGGAGTGGCCGCTGTTCATCACCGATATCCTCCTTCTCAATTCGAGTAGGGCTGTTCGAATTGCCGCCGTCGAGCAATTTATGATTATCTGCACTTATGGCGCTGCGAGTAGGACAGCGCTAAATTTGGTTACACCGTACTTATTCTCCTTATTGGATACGTTGGTATGTAATAAGAGGAAAATATAATAGAAAAAGATTCGTAGATAAATAAATAAATCATAAATAACTATGAAGAAGAATAATGAAAAAGATTTTAATATTAAACAAAATTTTGACAATATTTGCTGTCAAGAACTATACCTTTTACACTATTACCCGATTTCACACTTTTAAAATATCATTTTACATTAACAAAAACTGATTTCTCGCAAATTAAAACATAATCCGCCTGAACGGGCGAATGTAGATGGCGCTTTTTACCCCTAGTTGTTTAATTCAAATTTCTACCCCCAGAGTGCGTCTCTCGCTTGTTCAGGCGAACGGCGCATTTCATTGGCTATTTACCCCGAATTGTTTAATTCAAATTTCTACCACCAGGGCGGGGACTCTTTCGTTCGTTGGGGCGGATTTACTTTCGCACAAATTAAAACTTTAATAAAAATTATAACTCAATTACAGGTACTTGAGAATGCGACAACATCGCACGAATTCTTCCAACTCCTATGCCGACTGATCAGCGTAGTTTACCTCTCTAATTATCCACTGCCTGAAGCGGAAAGCCTCCTAGCATCTGAGGTGGCGTGGCTAAGGAAAGCGCGGGGGCAGCACGACGTACTTCTCGAGGGGCACCTGAGTCTCGCCCGGGAGTTGCTGTGTTTTATGAGCACGGAACAGAAGTGCGAATTGGGCAGCGTCGAGTCCGGTAGCCTCATCAAGGAGCTGCTCGAAGATTTCTTGTTCCCCGCCAGCAAACTTATGCTGCAACTGAGCAGGACGGGACAGCTCGGCGAGGATCCCGCTACGCCGATCTGCGACACGCCGCAAACTCAAGCCGCCGCTTTTGAACTGCTCGTTTCACTCTGCATCTACTGCGTACCCAACTGTAGGCAACTTGTGACGATGCTCAGCGATATGTTCTATTCGGGTAAGTTGTGAGACTGTTGATTTGTTTTAAAAGTTTGTTTGAAAGGGGGGGGAACAATTTGTTAAAATTAAGAATATTATTTCATCAGAAATCTGTGTTAAATTAGTCTCAAAAATAAATTGATATTATTTAATAAAAAATGTAGCTTTTTTTGGGACGTGAAACTTAAACTTTTGAACCGTTGGTTGTGTAGAGGTGTGTATTATTTTTTGCATTATTGTACATATTATTGTCATTTTACAATAAATGTATGCAATTTTACAGTAAATTCATGCAATTTTACGGTAAATTTATGCCCTTTTACAGTAAATTTACGCCATTTTACAGTAAAGTTATGCCATTTTACAGTAAATTTATGCAATTTTACAGTACATTTATGATATTTTGCAGTAAATATATGCAATTTTAATGTAACGCAAAGTTTATGCAAAGTCTTGTTAAAAAATTACATTTCATTCAATGCAGGAAAAACCTTCATTAAGAAACTCATTGTGATTGTAGTATGGCCCCTTGATAAATAGCACGTTGACACTTTTTGCGGAATAAGGTTTCAGTATCCCCAGTATCTCGTTCTGATCTGTCTCTTCTGCAGCCTCACCTGGGGTGTGTCTGTAAATCTATGCAATTTTACTGCAAATTTATGCAATTTTACAATAAATTTATGCAATTTTACAGTAAATTTTCTCAATTTTACAGTAAATTTTTGCAATTTTAAAGTAAAGTTTATTTTTTCCGTAACATGTAGATGTCATGAGAAACTTGACTTTCTAAATATTACAGTAAATTTATGCATTTTTACAGTAAATTTTAGTTCACAAATTATTTTACTGCAAATTTATACAATTTTACAGTGAATTTAAACAATTTTGCAATAAATTTACGCAATTTTACAGTAAATTTACGCAATTTTACACTAAATTTAACTCAGTTTACAGTAAATAATTTGTAAGTAATTTGTAAACTAAGTAATTCACAAATTACTTCATTTCAGATCCGGAAACTGCTGTGGTTGAGTGGGACTACCTCCCAATTGTGGGTCCGAGGCCGTCCCAAGGTTTCGTGGGGCTGAAGAACGCGGGGGCCACGTGCTACATGAACTCCGTACTGCAACAGCTGTACATGGTGCAGAGCATCAGGGAGGGCCTCCTAGCCTGCGAGGGGGCCGCCACCGACCCCAACGAGGATTTCACCGGCGAGGAAAAGCTCGAGGCCGAGACGGACTCCTCAGCCGATAACCGCGACGCCATCGACGACAACAGGAAAGACTACAACGTCGGCATTCTCAAACAGGTGCAGGCTATATTCGGACATTTGGCTTGCTCACGGTTACAGTACTACGTTCCTAGAGGACTCTGGAGGCATTTCAAATTACAAGGTATGTTGATTGAGACATTATGAAAGTTTGTGGACAAGAGAAGCCAGGTTTACACAAGGAAAAATTACTAGAATGTGTAAATATGGATTTTCTTTCTTTTGTTTACATAATCTGTTACGATTCCTTTTCTTTCTTGTTTTTATTGTTTATTTCTTGTTTTTTATCGATCATTCTTCTTCATTTATGTAATTTATACCTTAATTTCTTTTTTCTCTTCTTTACGTTGTACAAATTACAATCAAGTTTGATAATCACCTTTAGGTGAACCTGTAAATTTGCGAGAACAACAAGACGCGGTGGAATTCTTCATGTCGCTAATAGAAAGTCTAGACGAAGCGTTGAAAGCTCTCGGTCACGAACAGATCATGGCGAAAATCTTGGGCGGTTCTTACTCGGACCAGAAGATCTGTAAGGGTTGCCCGCATCGTTACTCGAAAGAGGAACCGTTCAGCGTGATAAGCGTCGATATACGGAACCACAGCAGCCTGCAAGATTCGATGGAGCAATATGTAAAAGGTAGCTTTCAACAACCGGGACACCGGTTTCTAATCTGATCGTTTCTATTCTCCCTTCCAGGCGAGCTACTCGAAGGCGCTGACGCTTACCACTGCGAGAAGTGCGCGAAGAAAGTAGTTACCGTCAAGAGGCTGTGCGTGAAGAAATTGCCGCCGATACTCGGGATACAGCTGAAGCGGTTTGAGTACGACTTTGAGCGTGTCTGCGCGATCAAATTTAACGATTATTTCGAGTTCCCGCGCGATCTGGACATGGAACCGTACACTGTGTCGGGACTGGCGAAACTCGAGGGAGAGATTATAGACTGCGACCAGAATCCGGGTAGTAGCGACGTGTGTACAAGGTATCACCTCTCGGGTATCGTCGTGCACTCGGGGCAAGCTTCCGGGGGGCACTATTACTCTTATATACGAAGTAGGAGCACGGCTGGCGAGGTCAAATGGTATAAGTTTGACGATGGTGAAGTATCGGAGTGCAAGATGCACGAAGATGAGGAGATGAAGGTTTGCTACTTGATAAATTTTACTTTGAAGGGCTGGTTTATGCACCTACAGGTACAATCCTCCATAGCTATGTGTCGGATAAGTTCATTTTGTTGCCCTATTTTTTGCCGTTAACACAGAAGTATGTTAGTGGTAGTGTGAGATGAGTTCAGTACAAACTTATGCAATTTTACAGTAAATTTCTGGAATATTACTGCAAATTTATGCAATTTTACAGTAAATTTATGCAATTTTACAGTAAATTTATGCAATTTTACAATAAATTTTAGCAATTTTACAGTACTCTTATGTAATTTTACAGTAAATTTAGGTCATTTTATAGCAGATCTTCTATAAACCAAAAAAAAGAAAATTATTTTAGTTTACAAATTATTTTACTGCAAATATATGCAATTTTACGGTAACATTTGTTGCCCTATTTTTTGCCATTAACACTGAAGTATGTTAGTGGCAGTGTGAGATGGGTTCTGTACAAAGTTATACAATTTTACAGTAAATTTGTGCAATTTTACAATAACTTAGCAATTTTACAGTAAATTTTAGCAATTTTACAGTACTCTTACGCAATTTTACAGTAAATTTAGGTCATTTTATAGCAAATCTTCTGTAAACCAAAAAAAGAAAATTATTTTAGTTCACAAATTATTTTACTGTAATTTTATGGTAACATTTGTTGCCCTATTTTTTGCCATGAACACAGAAGTATGTTAGTGGCAGTGCAGAGAACGTGAATAAAAGAAACAAGTGATGAGTTGTGTACATCGTGATTAGTAATCTATTGCTTGAATGAGTTGTAACATACCAACAAAATTTGACTTATCTGACACATAGCTATACAGAACTTTACATGTAGGTGAACAAACCAGCCCTAAATCTATAAAAAACAATTTGTTCATTATCTATATCTTTTTATGTTTTCTTTCTGCACATTGGGTATATTTGTGATATATTGTCATATTTGTCATATATTGCAAAATATAACTTTTTCTTCACACAGGTGCAATGTTTTGGCGGCGACTACATGGGTGAAGTATTCGACCCGATGCTTAAACGGACGACCTACAGGAGGCAGAAGAGGTGGTGGAACGCATACATGCTGTTCTACACGAGGCAGGACATTGAGGAGAGTGAAATGTTGAAGGCAATGGAGAGTTTAACACTTTGTAAGCTTCTTTGTTCTAAAATTGGAAAATGATCCTATTATTTTACCGATTATTAAACCTATTATTTTTTTTGCTCATTTTGCAGCAGCAGATAAAAGAGAACATCACCTAAAGATGCCCGTTGCCATAGAGAACAGCATCAGGAAGCAAAACATTAAATTCCTTCACCATCGCAGCCAATTCTCTGCGGAGTACTTCAATTTTATCAAGAAGCTAGTCAGTGCGATCGCGCCGACCGGTCTTAGGCCCACGTCGCAAGCCAACAACGACTCTGAGCAATTGTCTATGCTTAGCGTTAAGTTGGCAAGTAGATTCTTGTTCCACACTGGATGGCACACGAAGAAGAATCTTCGGGGTCCAGCTATTGACTGGTAAGTTTCTTCCTCATTCAAAAATTATCAATCACAATTTGTGTTAATTATTCATTTTATTTTGTAATTTATTTCTATTACTTATTACTTTTGACTGAAGTAATTATTATTCGATATGCATAACTAGCAATGTTGCAGTCTTTTTGTGGTGAGAAACTAACAACAAACATGCTGAAGCTTCCAAAATTTTGTGGTTAGAGTCTGACAATTTAGCCAATGTTGCTTCAAAGTTGCTGTTTGTTTGAGGTTAGCATCTGACAATTTATTCAAAGTTTGTTGAAATTTTGACTGTTTTTTTTTTTTTTTTTTTTTTTGAGGTTAGAATATGACATTTTATCCAAACTTTGTTGAAATCTTTAGAATTGTATTTTGAGGCCAGAATCTAACAATTTATCTAATTTAAAAATTAAATTAATTTATTTATTAATTAAATTGTAAAAAATAAATCTTACAATTTATATAATATTTATTGAAACTTGCAAGTTAGCTTAGATACTGGTTATAAAGTTAGCTTAGATACTGACAATTGATCCAAAATTAACTTTCAAATGAATTTCAGGAGCGATACGTTGTGCCTCCACTTGAGATCGGCCCCGGCGATCCGATCTTGGTTTGCGCATCAGATGCTGTTTGCGTACCCGCAGCGGTTCTGCGAGTACCTTCTCAGCTGTCCGAGCGGCGAGGTCCGGAACGCGTTCATGAAGATTGTCGTCGTGCTCGCTCACTTCTCGCTCAACGACGGCCCCTGCCCAAACCCGCCCGGCATCAACAATCCCGACCCTCTGGCCACGCTCAGCGATCACATCATTTGGGCGCTACTCGGATTGTTACATCGGGACGTCAGCGAGCACGGACGACACCTACCACACTACTGTAATGTTTTTCACATGTACGCCAGTCAAGGTAAAAGGTTTATAAAATTTGAGCTGAATTATTGATAAATTTCTCTTTGTTTAAATTTATTTAAAATAGGTGTTCAAGAGAAAGCACAACTGTTGAGAATGAACGTCCACACAACGTTTATGTTAGTCGCTTTGGACGAGGGGCCGGGCCCGGCGATCAAGTATCAGTATACGGAATTGGGGAAACTGAACCAGGTTGTGTCTTGTCTGGTTAGGTGCTGCGATATTAGTTCCAAATGCCAATCCAGCAACAGCGGGCCGATACTTCCAAACCCGTACGGGGACCCCTCATGTCCTGAATATATCATGCCTCTGTCGCCTCAAGCGACTGAAATTCTGTTTGGACGAACTAGGTAAGTCAATCTAAAGAACTGGGTAAGAATTAATTCTTTTACCTGTTGTTTTTATCTATTTCTTTATTTTTCTTTGCCTATTTGTTATTACAGCTAATTTATTTGTTTTAATAATACTTTACCTACTTTTAGTAGGTGGTTTTGTACAAAAAATAAATCAAAAGACAGTAAATTAATGTTACAACATTATTCAATATTCAAGTATTTATTTATTCGGAACACTGCAATATCTCAATGGAACAAATTTCCAACTTTCTGATACAACAAAAAAAAAATTATTTGTTCCAGATTATATTTGCCTTACATAACTAGAAACTGAAAGTGGATATATTGTAAAAGTCCAGATTTAGGGCCAGTCTTACAAGTGCACTAGGATAAGCTATACCCAGTATAAATAAATTTTTGAGGCATTTCATTGGCTATCGCGTCTTGGTTACTACAGTAACAGTGTTATACTGTGTATAAACTATGGGATAAAATTTTTGAAAGACTGGGCCTTAGACATACAGTATAACTTTGCTAATCCGGACATATATCGTTCCTGACCATGTCCGGACTATTGAGGTATCCGGATCACTGGAGGTTTTTTTCTTTTGTTGGGAAGGGTCATTTTTTATGATGAAGATGAAAACAACTGGGAATATTTGAATATATGTGAGCCCGGACGCAAAAAGGGACCTGCCGTAACGTTATCTTGCACAATATTTTCGCACGTATGGTCTCTTCCGATATGTACCGTTATGCTGCACGTTATTTTCGCACGATAGGTCCCTTTTCGCATCCGAGGTCACATATAACCAATACATAAAATTAAAAACTAAATTCTTAAATTAAAATAATTTAAATTAAAATTAAAATAAGCAAAAGATTTCAGTTATTTTTTAAAAATGTGTCAATCTTTGTTTATATTCTTTTGGATACAGCTACATTAGTAAATTTTTCTCTGGGCCTTTTGAGAAGCAGGATTTCCATGGGAAAATTGTTTTCTGCAGACCACCTGATGCCCAAAGAAAACGCGTTGGCAGCATCGACATTAGAGCTTTTTGGGGCCTGTTAACCCCTGTTAAAAATGTCTTAACCTCAGGCTTAAAATATTTTTCGAAACATTCAGTAAGCAATGTTCTACTCATCCGTCCTTTATCAGACGCCTTGTACACAACTGGTATTGAGCTCATTCTGCATTTAAAAGCTTCTAGATTTGCCGCTATTGCTAATATTAAGTGGCAATTTATGTGATCCGGTTGCTTTACAGTAAGACATTAATGTTAAACAATACTTTGGTATTTTCTACCTAGTTTTAACTGCAAATTATATTTTGTGTCCGAACTAGGGAGGTAAAATTTCTAAAATGTTCGGTTGACAAGAGCGTTCGAATCACTGGAGTGTCCGTACTAGAGAGTGTCCGATCTATCGAAGTTGTACTGTATAGCGATACTAAATCTGCAACAAAATCAATTAACAAATTATATAAATTCAACGAATATGCAAAAGTACTGTTTTCAAGCTGTGTATTTTGATGAATTGGTAAAAAGCCACCATTCAGAAGGATCGTGGGGAATATCAAACTAAGTATTATTATCTTGCATTGCCTAGATGATAAAAATTGACGATGAATTCATTACAATAAACATTAAGCAAGCATACAAATTCATGGTTCCATTTAAAATTCCAAAAACTTATTAAGCAAGTAATAGATAATTGGGTAATTATGCTATTTACTTGTTGGTTTAAAAAAAAAACAAAAAAATCATTTGTCGACTTACCGTTACAGTTACATCAAGAAAGTAATCGAAGACTCAAGCCTGACAGACGAATCTGTTAAACTCCTCCAGTACTGCTCTTGGGAGAACCCAAACTTTTCCCGGGTGGTCCTGGCCGAGCTCCTCTGGCAGATCGCTTTCGCCTACTGCCAAGAATTACGACACCACATGGAACTCTTGCTGTACATCCTCCTGATCGAGGACTCCTGGCAGACGCACCGCATCCACAACGCCTTAAAGGGCGTCCCCGAGGAACGCGAGGGTCTCCTGGAAACGATCGCCCGCTCGAAAAACCACTACCAGAAGCGAGCGTACCAGTGCATAAAGTGCATGGTGGCACTGTTCAGCAAGTGCAGGGCGGCCCTCTCGATGTTACACGGTCACGCCGACTTAAGGAACCAGTGGACGCAAGCCGTTTCCTGGCTTCAAGAAGAACTGGTGAAACGATATCCGCCTGCTTCGCAGTATTCTTACAATACTTGGTCACCTCCGGCTCAAAGTAACGAGAGTTCAAACGGTTATTTCTTGGAACGTTCGAATAGTGCGAAGAACACCTTGGATAGGGCGTTGGAGTTAATTCCGGAGACGGAACGCGAGGAGGAGGACGTAAGCGAGGAGCAGTTGTCGCAAGAAGACGCCTCGGAAGTGGGTGGCTCGGAGCAGCCTGAGGCGCCGCGTGGAGACCTGCCGGACGTGACGCAAAGTTGCGACACGGCGCCGAATACTTAGTAGGGTGAAATATATCCGTATGATATGCAAAGAAAGTACTATTTATTCGAAAGAGGGACTTGTGATATGTAATGTGTATATAAATCTGACGCATTTCGCGATTTTTTACATTAACCGAATTGCATTTTGTGTCTGTACGTTCCTTTAGCGCGGAGGAGGTCCCTTCTATGTCGTAGTTGCTCCCCCCCACCCAACCCCAAGACCCCCCTACCTTACCTATCTGAGCGGTGTTGTTTCTTTCTTTATTTTGTGATTTTTCGTCTCTTTGTTAGCAATCTGAAAACGCTGCAGGATTTCGAGAGTTAATTAATGTAGCAATTCGTGTTCGGTAGTCATGAGTAAGTCGGTAATGTAGGTTTTCTTTTTGTTGGTTAGTACAGTGTACAGGATAATTGTTTAATCTAGAAAAGTTATTCATCTAAGAATGGTTACATCCCTTTTTAAATGTGTGTACATTGTTTTATATTTTTTATCCAGCACTTTATTTATTTTCGTCAGCCAATATGCACATAGATATATTTTAAATGTAAATTTGCCTTATGTCTTTGTATATTTTTATATTTAAATAATTTTTTTAACGTTAATTTAGAGAAATTGTTACGCCCCAAAATGACACTGCTCACCTATCACGATTTCCTTACTCGTACTTCTTGTAAATATTTAAAATAATAAAACTAGTGCTTTTTATTATTACACGATGTTTAAGGTGTTTCTTGCATTTTACAGCAAAAAAAAAAATAAAACAGAAAAATCTTACAAACACCAAACATACTTGACAGATAACAGTCGCCGTTTGAGGTGACCGCCGATTTATATATATATAATTGATTGAATATATAATATATATAAATATATATATAAAAATATAGTATTTTGTGAATATATTAATTTACCTCTTAAAGGGATGATTGCGTTTGCAATACAATCTATTATGTATAATTGAGTTGTCTGCAGATATATGATTTTCTAGATTTAAAAAGCTCTGTACTATAATAAATAAGAGAAAACTGAAATGAAATGTGATTGTGTTGTATGTTTGAATACAGCCATATACCTGTTTTTATTTTGAAATACCGTTATGTTTCGTTTTTTGAAACGGCGCTCTCCATTTTGCTATCGGTTACTTTTGCGTACCCCCACGGTGGCCAGTTTGTTCCCCCAAGCAAATTGCGATCAATCAATTTTGGCATCGATTCTATTCCCATTAATCCCTTTGCTACTACTATTGGCGTTCTTTTGTGTAACTTACCGTAGGCATACGTAACTTATAGTCGTTTGTTATTATCCCCTGTTTCCCATTTTTACAATCGCTAGCTAAAGCGCAACCTCTACAATTTGGTTTATCATTCATAACTATTAATTATTGACAATATATGTTGCACATGAATAAAAACTGATGTCATCAATTTGCCTTTTATTTATTTTTTTTTTCTATGCCATCTGCAGTCCATGTAGGAAAAGTAATGTGAAATGAGAAAATAAAGTAAGTACATATAATAATTTGTTATTTAATAAAAAGGAGTGGCATGTAATCAAGGTAAGTAACATCTTATGAAACCTAATAACATCCTATACCATGAGCGACGTGTGAAATCATATCCTACCTTTTTGTGTCACTTGCTTCTACTTCGTGTTACTCGCTTTGAAATTTTGTAGAGTGGCACGTAATGAAAGTAAGTAACATCTCTTGAAACCATTTTAATTACCAGGTGGAATTTAGACCGGCCCCAGAATTAATCTAATCAGTTATTAGTGTAATAATAATGTGAAGCCGGAAGGTAAAGTAAGTATAATAATTCATTATTTAATAAAAAGCAGATAAACTACACATAAAATCATCATGGATAATAATGACAACTACGTTGAATAATGAAGCCATTATGTGAAAGAACTGTCATCTTATGATGACTCATCTCACACCTTTGTAGAGTAGTTTCAAACTAAGAAGAGCACAGTTGTATATGCAATCAATCATACCCAGTGTATGGTTTATAAATAGCCTGAGTATATTTGGTTGCATATACAAATGTGCTCTTCTTAGTTTGAAACATCTATATATTTTGCTAGGATACCTAACCTTAAAATCACAACAATACAACACCTAATAAAACAGTTATTTTATGCAGTAACATGAAAAAACCGTAACGTATTTCAATGGAAATACTAAAAGGGAAGTTACCAGAAGTAATACTCAATAAATTAGTTTGTGGTAGGTACCAAAACAGCCTAATATTACAATAGGACTTAAATCAGCATACCCCTAAATCTAAATATTTTTTAGTTGATCTATCATGCCTTGAATCACTCCTAACTACAAAGCGAGATGTTTTCGAGGATAACGGATTAAGTACTGAGCAGATTAATGTATTACTAGACACTGTAAGCGAAATAATAATTTCTGATAAATTTCAAAGAGGTAACTTTATTGATACTTGTAAACTGCTGTTAAAAAACTGCACAACTATTTGTAGCTATAGATATACCTCCATGGGACAGAATACGAGTAGGAAATAAGGATATCGATCATAACTTACGGGGTGGAATACCAATTAGGGGAATTAACGAACTATATGGGGCAAGTGGTGTAGGCAAAACACAGTTTTGCTTACAACTAGCTATAACGGCACAATTACCTATTGAGTTAGGAGGATATAATAACGGTATTATGAATAAAATCAATACTTATTTCAATAAAGACAATACTTACATCTTTAAAGTATTGTTTACCAACTATTTCAATTGTTTTAGATGTTCTTTATATTTGTACTGAAGATCCTTTTCCATCAAAAAGATTAAATCAATTGGTGGATTTATTTCCAAAGAAACTGTATAGTAGAATTAATAAAAATTTCCAGGACAATATTTATGTCGAGCATATTACTGAATTTGTATGTAATTGACTTTTTTTCTAGATATATATTGTTTCTGTATTACCTAGATTTTATATATAATTTTCTATATTTTATATATTTTAGGAACAACTACGAATTTGTTTATGCGTTCGACTAAAAAAATTATTGGAAATAGCCAAAATTGGTTTGATAATAATCGATTCAATAGCGGGCATTTTTCGTAACCACGAGAAAAATAACTACCTCAGCCGAAGTCAAGAATTTGCTTTAATAGCAGAAACCTTATATAATCTCTCCGATGTGCATAAAATTTGTATCCTCTGTACAAATCAAGTATGTAAATAAAGCCGCATGATGGCGCTGAAAGCTTATCTCGATTTTCAAAATAAAGTCAATTTTTTTCAACAAAAACTTTGATTACTTTGCCACCATGTGGCATGTTTACAAATTACCATGGTAACCGCGCCGATCAGCATGACATCTTTGTCTCATTTTGATTGGTTGGAACTAAATGTTTTAAATATATTTGAACGATGTTAATTATTTTCTAGGTTACAGATGATATATCAACAGGAAAAACTGAGCCCTGTTTAGGCATGGCTTGGAGTAATTACGTGACATCTCGATTTTGCATTTCACGAGTGGGTACAACACGTATACGACAATTTGAAGTCGTATTTTCACCAGAACTACCCCCAAGTGTTTGTGATTTCCAAATTAATGAGGATGGATTAGGTCCAGTTGAAGATACATAAATGTTTTATAATTTTCTTATTAAAATATATCAATTGATTATATTTACAATGCTTTGTTTTTTTTTTGTCATAAAAAGCCGAGATCCGCCTTAAAATTTCTAGTAATCTATTTAGACAAGATGTCAGTTTTAAGGGTTGAAGTGAGTTATCGAAAAGAAGAACACAGGAGAAATGCAAAAGGTATGGATACTTTAAAAATATATAATAATATCTATATAATTTAATCAGGAAGTATTACAAACGGATTACGAAATTTGAAATTCTCCCGCGTGAGTTTTGCTAGCACTGCCGCCAACCCACAACCAAAAACTCCCTATTTCTCGCATCATATTTCTAAAATTATGACAAAATTACGTTTCAAAATGCACAACCCACATTATCTGACATTTGTACCTTGCATAAATTAATTATCCTTTCCAAACGAATCCAAACAACATGAAAACAGATAGAAATGCTTCCCTACAGGCGCGTAACCAGCGCAATATCTAAACCAAAAGCCACTGTGAGCGTGCAAAATTAGAAAATAAGATTTCTAATAAAAACTTCTACGATCTGCGTGTGTGTACGAAGTAGTCGCGATAATTCTCTAATCGTAGTGCGGAATAATGGTGGGCAATAATCCATAACTTCCTATGTGGAGTGAACATAACATAACCTCAATATTTTGTAGACTGCTGGAATAATTTTAACAGGCTTGGGGCTCGCCGCTGTTGGTTTTGCCGGCCGGTATGCTCTCAGACAGCTCCCAAACATGACGAGAACCGTTAACGAAGCTATGAAATCCATGCCTAAGTTTGACATGGAAGATGTAGCCAACTCGAAATATTACAAAGGGGGATTCGATCCTAAGATGAATCGTAGAGAAGCTGCTTTAATTTTAGGTAATTAAACTATATTATACAGTAACATGGAATAATATATACTCAGCACAAAAAATTTTGGGTAAAATTTTATTCAGTCAATTATAGATATGATGTTTTTGTGGTCCAAGTTGCCTAATCACTTTTAATGCCAAATTAATTAACAATCTATTGAAATCTTGTAAATTTAATGTTCATCTTCTATAATTTAGATATTTTTTTGCTTATTGTGACTCCTTTGTAGTTGTAGAAGTAATTATTTTAAAAGTTATTAGCTAAGAAGAATTTAAAAAAATTTGACTATAATTTCCTGAAAGAATCACCAAAAATTACACAAGTTATTGAAGATTGTCAAAATTTTAAGTTTTCTTGAGGCTGACTATCTTTAATACATATTCTTCTATAAATAACATTGAATTTGATAATTTACAATCATTTCGTATAAACATACAAACATAAAAACCTTTTAATGATTTTTTCTAATAGGAATTAGCCCATCAGCAAACAAACAAAAAGTAAAAGACGCCTTCAAAAAAGTAATGTCTGCAAATCACCCGGACAGGGGTGGTTCCCCGTACATAGCGTCCAAAATCAACGAGGCCAAGGATTTTCTGGAGAAGCACACTCATTAACGACAGATATTGTGTATATTTAGCAAATAATTATGTGATATGTATAAATAAAAATGATAAAAATCGCAATTGTACTTATTTACAGCATTATGAGACTAGATTAAATTAAAATGATGCTGTAGCTGGCGCTCCCCTGCTGCATTTTTTTCGGCTCCATTCTCGGTATTAGGGGTTTCATTACCTACGGGCCCCTGCGTTGGCGTGTTTCCTCCGTAATTTCTCTATTTGACTGTTCGAAAACGAACCTGGTGTAATAAATATTTGCTGAGAGAAAACAGAAAGAGAAATGGTTAGTTAAGAAATGGTAAGATATTTTTATATGTATATATATTAATATTCGTATGTATATTCATTTTTTTAAATATTTGGATGAATGATGTGAACATAAAGTATGATTTTGTCACTATTTTTTTGTCTTTATGTCTTTGTCTTTTAGTTTGGTAACAATAAGGCATTACGGTCATGTGGAAATTTAATTAGAATCAAGTATTAAATGGTTATACAGCATATAATATGACATTATGTTAACTTAATTATATTCGGAGTTGCAACTATTAAAATGAAAATTGACTAAGTGTAAAATTGTCAACGTAGCATAGAAATTAGTTACAAATGTAGGGTTTTTTGTTCTTATAGGGTTGTCATCACTGTTTGTTTATATTGTGTTGCAAGCTATCTTCACTCATATTTACTTTGATATTCTGGAGGGTATATTAGCTGGATATTAAAGTAACAACTGTTAATAATAAGTTTTATAAGTACAGTCATGTGTTTCCGTTGATTTGTTGTTGCAATCAGGCACACAACAAACTCTATATTGTTGTTTATATTTATTCATGATTGATTTTGTCTTTTGCCTCACGTAACCTCAATTCAACTACCGTAAATAACGTGAAGTATGCGTGTGCTGCCAACCCAGCAGCATAAAATAACTATGAGCAACGTTGTCAAGCTTCCCATTATATTTCCTTCTATGATTTTTATTCAAATTTCAGTCGGCGTTTTCTCTTAAATTAATGCATTGTTTCGATTTTTATTTGTAAAAGGATGGTCAGGAGGTAGCTTACTTTGTATTAAAACAGAATTTGTTTTTGTTGTTTTTTTTTTACCCTATTATTTTAAACAAATATGTACAGCACATGCAAAATTCAGTTAAATACTTACTTTCATGAACATGTGGCAGTCTAATACTTCTGGATTACTCCCCATACGTTTAAAACAATCGACTAGATCCCCGAAATCAGCAGCCTCCAAAATAGCTGCCCTATGCATAATAATAAGAGTCAGTGCCACCCGAAAAAGAATTTTCGAGCCCTCGTAGAAAAGGCAATCCCAAATCCTGAACACAGTTTCGGTCGGAAGAACTTCAGCGAACAAACAAATAAACCATTTTGTCGTACTAACTCCAAATTCCACTCCGACGTTACGTATATGCGCGTGAACCACCGGATCCTTGATCTGAATCAACTCATCGAGAACGGCAAGGTCCGTGAGAAGTCCCGACATCGTTTTTATATAATATTTTGGTAAAATTTGGTCGACTAGAACTTTTAAAAGCCAAAAAGTAACCTCTTCGTCTTTGGTCGCTATTAACAATAATCCGGCTATGTAGTTTAAACCTTGGCAGTAAGTGACTTCGGAATTTTGATGGGCGAACGTTGCGCAAACGTTGTAAAGTTGTAATGGAAGATGTCCACCTTTGGTGAAGAAGATATTTTCGGGAAAAGTCCTCGGGATGTCTAGTTTGATCATGGACATTATATTCTCATCGTTAATTTGATCTTGGAGTTGCAAGTATGATTTGGAAGAGGTATCTTTCAATTCTTGGGCCCCCGATGTGTGCATCCATACGAGGGGCCTCTCTGACATTGGTACGCCCTTTCGGATGAACCGTTTTAACTTCCCGCTCTTCCGAGTTTTGTCCCGATCGCTTAACGTTTTCCAACGTTGTTGTCGTCTCGTTAGGACCCATATGTAACGATCGAAGATCTCTTTGTGGTTCGTGAGGAAATTAGGTATCTCAAAACCGTATGCGTCCACTTTACTACTACAGAAAGAAGCGTAAAAAATTAATTAGAACATAATTTTATAATGCTCATTTTTATAATGAAAATTTTATTATATACACTTCTTTATAACATGGTATTTAGGATTTTGGCCTTTTATTATAAGAAATACAGATTATACAGAGATGTATAATCAATCCAAAAAATATCTAATCCATCTAATAGATATGAAGATTATGAAAACCCAAAATTTGTACCAATTTTAATACCAGTATGAAGTTATAAGTTTTAATACCAGTATGAAGTTATAAGTCATATTAGCCGAATTTTATTTCAAAAATAACTGAAATCCAGAGAAAATGTGATTATCCACTAATGCACAAATAATTGTTTTGAATAAGCTTTCAAGTTAATAGCTTATTTCTATACTTTTATTTTCTAGTTGTACAGCTTAATTTCTAAATTCTTCAAACGCGTCATGCACAAGAAAATCAATTAGGTAGATATACGATAGATAAAAAATATATAAAATAAATGTAAATATACTGTTTTTAATGTTTAAGTAAACAAACTTTAAACCTGCCACCGGCCCCACCAACTATATAGTAATAAATATTACAAAACCAAAGTTTCAACTAATAAATAACTAAAATCTATAATATTTACCTTGAATTTGAGTGAGCCATGGGATTTTCCTCTGTACCTTTCGGATTTCACAAAGCATCAGCTTACTGAATCACTGGCAAAACAGTAAAAGTGTGACTGAATGTACACAAATTGCTTCTCATGGTCACATCAGTGGTTAAACTAGCTTAATAGGCACACAATCGATACGGTAACGACTTAATAAAGATGCGTATTTGTCGTCATAATCATTCTTTACCGTAAATTTCTTTATGACCGAAGAACTAACCTAAAAATTACTAGACTAACGGCATAACCTACATAAATGACACTGACAGTTGTGTAAACTACCAACCGCAAAAAATTACTGAACTGCCATACTCGGCTTCTTATAAATCACACTGGCGCACACTCAACTCAATTAACATGAAACGAGAAACGGTGCAAATGACGTTATGCTATCATACATGATCTAGCTTTCCTTTTATTTTTGTTCACGATTATAATAATAGTCATTATTAAATAAAATAAATAAGTAAATAACTCGAACAGCCAAATTCGAGCGGTACTTTTTAGATTCATTGGTGTTTAGTTTAGTAACAATTTGGTGCATTTTAACAACGAAATAAAATTTTAGTCCACCTATGTTCCATCTATGTTTAGTATGCGCCAGGCTTACTATACCAGGAAGGTATTACAGATATTACAGAAAATCAAGCTTGTTTCCTGTCCTCTAATGTAATTTAAATATTTATAAGGTTGTTTGGTCACAATGCAAACAGGTCAAATAAAACTCTTTTATATTGTATAAGTCATCATTTTATCATTATAATCTGTTATTATAATTATAACAAAGACAAAAATACTGCGTTTTCCATTCTTAGCGCATCTCTCTATACATACTAGCATTATACTAGTTTCAAGGTACTCAAGTATTGTGGATTTTGTCTGGGTTTCCCACTGTGACGACTTGAGGTTGGTAACCGTGCTTGTAGTTCCCCGTCACTTTGCAGTTGCCATGGTCGGGTGTGCGGTACTTTGCAAGGTGTTGGTAGACCTGCTTCATACGCTGAATGTTGTTCTTGCTGGCGATTGCGTGGTTTACCATTGGCAATGGGTAATCTTTACCAACTATGCACTTAGCAGCTCTCTGGACGTTTTCAGGTGCCGTCCACGGCTCATGAATGTATTGCACGGGCATATTTTTCAGGACAGGAACATATTTTCTAAGGACAACAGAGTACATAATCTTAATTTTGATGTATTGTTAAATTGGTGTCTTTGGTAAATGGTAAATGCTTACCTGATATAATCTCCATTTGGGTCTGCTTTTCTACCAAACTTCACTGGGCAATAGCAATGGAAGAATTGCTGGAAGAAACTGGAACATGACAGCCACATCCACATTCCAGCGTTCACCGACCAATCGGCGTCTAGAAGTAGCTCTTCAAACACCTTGAGATAAATTGCATTCAGTTTTGATGATTTGTTGCTAAATCGTTTAATTTTACCTTCATTCCTTCCTCCCATGAGATCCAGAGGTCACCTCTGGTCAAGAAGCAGGCCACCGCATGTCTGGCCAAATGGTGGATCCAACCTTCTTCTCTGAGTTGCGTCATTATGGCATCTATCCATGGAAATCCAGTTTGGCCCTAAACAAATTACGAATATCATTATATGAAAGAATAATTGAAGAGTTGTAAATCAATCTAAGTACCATTTTTAGTTCACAGTATTCATCAAAGCACCGCATATACAAAGAGATAAGCTAGAAGATCTAAGGAACATGATGGAGTACTTGCCAGGTGAAGCTAAACACTTTAATTCAGAGCTTATCCGAGAGTTTGCGTAATACTGAATCAAGTGTCTTAATTAAGTTTTTATTTATATAAACAATAAACAAACACCTTGTATTCTTGTTAATATACCTTTCTTATTGTAGTATAAGAGTAAATGACGCTTCAACTTTTCGCCCTCTGTTGCATGAGGCATTTTGAGGACGCAACAGTAAGAGAGCTACGACGAGAAGAGAAGAGAAGAGATTCTCTTCGTAGCTCTCTTACTGTTACGTCCTGAAGATGCCTCTTGCAACATGTGTGCAAAACTTTGACAAGTTTATCGTCATTAACGCGGTTTCCTCCCTGAAATATAGAACTTAGTAATTCGGACCGCGGAAGTCCCCAATTGTCAAATAAGCATTGAGTCTTCATCTTTATTGTGGATAAAATAATATAAAATAACAACAATTGTCGGTGACTATTGTTGAATAGTTGGGTTTGCTGAAAAATTGCAAAAACGTTTGATCCCAAAAAGAGAATGGCCAATAAAATCCGCAGATGTCATAAAGACACGAAGGCAGAAGCAATTTAAGAAAAAGCACACTTACACTAGCCCATTTTGCCAAAGCCTCAGCGTTCTTGTCCCATGGAATTTGGACACAGATCGGATTTCCAACCATCTTATCAAAATTGGGATTTTTCGTAGCAGCGCAATAGAAAAACTCTCTCCACAACAACTGTCCGTGCAGAGACAACGGCGGGAAAGTCTTTCTAATCTTCTTATACAGATCAGTCAATTGGTAGTAGAACAGCCTCGTCGATAGACAACCAAATCGTAAATACGGCGACAGTCCAGTTTGCGAAGGTAGAAGCGATTGAGGTGTCATCTTCGGTCGTCCAAAAGAAGCAACCCAAGCCTTCCTCTCAAGATGTCGCTCCAATCTTCCCAAAGCTTCACTTTCACCACCTTGCCAAACCGGTGGTAGAAGCCCGTCAGTATCAAAACCTAATTCCTCCAAAGTTGGCACTCCGTACTTTTCATCATGGTCATCCGAGATTGGTGTTGTGGCTCCATTCAAAATTTTCGCGGTGACTGGTGGCTCTGCCATTGGCGGTGGATCCATACAAGCTATGATGGCTAGGAACTGGTGGTATGTCAGAGGAGCTCTACCATTATTCCTGTCTATAACGCGCTGGAGATGGTACAAAGTATGTGATACTTTCTGGACAACCGTGATACCCAATTCGTTGCATAATGTTGTGATATTATGGTCGCGGACTCTTCCAAATGGTTCCGGGTCTTCTTCGAAAGTTAGGGCGGTTGTACCCCATTCTTTGAATAATTTGGGTAGGGCGTCTGCCGGTTGCCCCCTGATAACAAACAATCTTGAATTTAATCTTCGCAGGCTACGGTCTAAGTCTTCTAGGCATTGCAGTAGGAATCTGAAATGTCACGGAAATTGTTGCTTGAATGAATGCAAGTTGTTACGTAATGACTACAAGTTAGAATACGTAAAGAATACAAGAACACGCCGGCAATACCATTGACCTACGGTATTATAAATTATGTTATGTAAGTGACAGGGAATGGATATTGCTAAGTGCATTATTATTTTTAATCGTTGCGGTGTTACTCAATAGTTCAATACTTTGTGTGCGTATGTAGATTGATAGACACATGGTCGTAGCGCATGCAGTTGTGACATGAATGGACGCAATTTAATATAATGTAGCCCTTACATAAAATACAAATCCATATTCATCACGTTAACTTGCGCGTGATATTATATTGTGGGCTTTTCAGTTATAAGTGCCGTGGTTGACTGGCAACTTCACACAATAAAATAATAGGGGCTGAAAAGGTCAGCAAGTGTGCAAGTCAGCATAAGTTTTGGAAATTTTTGTGCCATATATATGTTAGACCAAAAGAGACGCATGGATCTAGCCAAACTGGCTTTTCTAATTTTTTAATTAAATTATAGATAAATGTTAAAAGCTAAGAAGATCACCGTGATATATGCAACCAATTTGGTTGCATATACAACTATGCTCTTCTTAGATTGAAACATCTATAACAGGCTTGATATTTTCGTGGTCTTAGTTTAGAACACTTGATACTGTAACACTCGATACATACTTCGACAGGATGTACAGATTACAGTTATAAATCAGTATCTTACCTCCATTTATTGATGCCAACGTTGGACGATCCAGCAAACCAAGGGTCCAGCACGAAGACGCATCGGAACGTGGTGGCATTCTTCAGTCCTTCGCGGAGTGCCGGGTTGTCGTGCAGCCTGAGCCCTTTCCGGAACCAATGCACCAAGTGCTTCTCCTGGCCAGTTCCGCGTATCTCGGCCCGCTGCCCATTGCCGACTCCTAACGACCCACTCATTTACTCACACTGTCCTCGCAACAGGACATCATGGCAGACGGTGGAGATGGCACTCCTTCGATGCTAACGTTTTTATTAGTTGAGGTGTATTAGTTAATTTTACTTGCGAAATAGTTTTGGTGAAATAATATCACTTTTATGATATTATGGTGTGAATCTTATGGTCACTTCTTATGGTGTGAATCTGAAACAAAAAGAGTAAGAGATCTTTTAGATTGTGAGATCCATGGGATGGTTTTTTGAAATTTAACTGACGACACGTTCATGTTAATGTATTTGTGAACAAATTTATCAAGGTTGTCGTATGCATATGCAATATGCTAATATCATGTAATGGTTTACTTTTGAATGATCTTTATCATAACTGGAAATTCAGATGGCTTCTCACAAGAACTAAGTTCCCTAGATTCTTTTATGGAAAAGAAGAACATATTGTCAAGTCAATCAATCAATCTAACCATCCACAGCTATTTGCTGAAACTCTTGTGATATGTCTGGTTTATTTAGCAATGTTAGCTTTTTTATTTAATCTACTAACTATATTATACAAGGTTAACCGCGTTTATACAAGGTTTATTATACAAGGTTGACCGCGTTAAAGAACGAAGAAAAATTCAAGGGCCAACATCGAAATGCAAACGAAAATATCGAGTGTGGCCCCCACCCTACTTTCTGACTACACTGGTAGGTAACACATTTATAAACTTTCTAAACGTTGTTTATTTATGCGTCAATCACGAGCCGACGATACTGAGCTGACCTGACGCATATGACGTCAGTCCTCTATTACGTCACAAACCGATGGGTATAAACCCTTATAGCACCTAAACCGCTCATCCCATTGATCTGTAAATTTGTATACATAGTAAAATGACTGCAGGATGAGATGGTGTCAGTTTTGTCAAAATCGGATTAATCCCTAAGAAAACGCATGTAAAATTTGCCACTTCCGGTTGTCTAGAAAGAAGACTAGAAAGAAAAATGTTCTTATATGACTTTAGAACACGAAAATTCTTCAATAGCTGTTTGTTTAGTGTTATTATTGATATTATCAATATAATCTTGTACAATTAACTAAGATTTTTACTTTATTTTAAATATGTTGAAAAAAAACCTAAATAGATATTGTTTTGCACTAACTTGGTTAGTGCATGTGTTACATGTATATCAATAGATAAACAGTATACGTATTTATTATCAAAACTTTACAAATTTATTTAATTGTTGACAGATTGTCTTTTGTGCATAACCCAGTATTGACACCTAAAATGTAAATAACAAATAAGAATAATTTTGAAATAAATTTTATATGATTTTAAAATATTTTGTCTAACATCAAATATGTAATAAAACTCCAGAAGATGTTTCTCTATCATAATTGATTCTTCAATATAAAACTATTTTGAAAATGTATTGTCAAGTAATTTTATGTAGTCTCAATGTGTGCAATATTTTACTTTGTTGCATTAAATGAGATAATTTGAAATATTACGATTTACGAAACAGGTGTATTTGCATTAAAATATGACCTATTATAATGGTGCTTATTTGATCATTACATGACATACAGGGAATTCAAAATCTGTTACTTTAAGAAAAAGCAGATGCGTGACACTTTTTTCTTTAAAATGATACAGTGCAAATCCTGCACGAACGCCGTTCGTAAGAATAAAAAAATATGTTGTACAGCAGAAAATGCCTTTTGATTCATAGAAGATGCTTTTTTCTTAAAACTTTAGTTCAAAAGTTAAGACCTTTAGGACATATGTTCAATGAATTTTTTTCACAAAATGGACCTAAAACCTAAGGGTCGGTTTATGTACGACGCGACGCGAAGGTGAACGCGACGCAAACGCGACGGAGACGCGAACGGCATGTGGACATTAAGACATCAAGACCTTAAATATTAGCATGTTATTAAGAGACACCTGCACATATCATATACAGTTTCTGAGATATGCATTACTATGATTTTTTTCAGAAATCTATTAAAATTTGACTGACACTGGCGACTGATTTAGTTTTGTAATAATCATTTAATGAAACTAATAACAATAACTTGTTAGTGTTACAGAATTGAGAAAACTACAAGCGATACATTTAGTGGATGATATCCAGGCAGGACAAAGACTTTTATTATACGGAGAGGAGGTAGCCTTTTCGGAAGAAACTTTTTAAACTTTTTTTATTAGTTCTCATCTTGCCACATTCTCCATGGATATAAGATAAGTAAATAATAAATATCACTATTACAGTATCAGTGGCGTTATCAATTTTATAGACCAGTTTTGTAAGATAGCCTGTATACTATATTAACACCAAAGTGACATTTCAGTTCTATATTTTGAAGTTATTTTTATGCAAAACTTCAAAACATTGCAATATTTAAACTATAATTAAACTAGCTTCATTATTTTTTACAATTATTGTTATTTTATAATTTAAAAATCTGATGTGGCCAGCCACATGACTTTATCATACGATACAGCCGTGTTCAGGGGGGCAATTTGGAAGTTCAAGGGGCATCCGCTTACCATGATTTAATTTTTTTTTCCAAAAAATGGAATGGACATAAATTATACAAAATTTTCCTACTATAGTTTATTATTTAACTATTTTGACGAAATTACAGAAATGGCGGCTAATTTGCAAAATCGTTGAAAAATGATAAGAGTAAACCTCGAGTACCTTTGGGCCCTTTTCGACAAAACTTCTTTCAGCTCTAAGTTTAGTCACGAAACTTCTAAATATGAAGTTTCGTATCGATACCTTCAGTAGTTTCTCCGGAATCGTCGCCACAAAAAACGGGTACACACACACAGACATTTTTTTGTACCTTGGTCAAAAATGTTCAGGGGGCCCAAAAAGACCTATTTTTGCTAAAATCACAATTTTTTTTTCGACACGAATACAATACTTTGTCATACTACGTATGATAAAGTAAAAAATCAGCTTGGGCTAATGGCTGCTTTACTAACATTTTGCTTATATAAAGCAACACACTAATTAATAATTACATAACATCTACAAACGACATACTGTTTCTCCTGTAGCCTCTAGTCTAGACGGTTGTTGAAAAACGTTGGTACACTGAAAAACCGCACCGCTGAAACACTAAGGAGTCAAACACTAAGTCCCACAAAGTTCATTATTCACGCAAAGTATTGATTTAGCTATTTTTACTTTTTAAAATTAGTTGTTTTTACTTCGTTGGCGGACTTGCGTTTTCTATGAAAACAATTTACTTCTGCGGTAAAATCAAAGTGTGCAGGTATACGTCCACACCGTAGGCAACGTGATCCAAGTAAGTTCTTTTCAGCGATTGGCTGGCTACGTCACATGGGTTTCCTCTCACGTGGCAAAAGACGCGTTTCTAAACCATGTTAATACTCGACGTCGATAAAGCACCTGTTTACTGTACACCCCGCACCTGATCAACCCTTATTCAATGTTTATTATTATACTTCTTAAAATTTCGATTTGAAAAATCATTGTATTAGTTGATAGAATATTTAATATGATAGTTGAAGGTCCTTGGTTCGATTCCAAGGGGTTCAAACCTTTTATTTATGTTTTTTTTTTTAATTTTTAATGCCAGTACCTACATCTTTTGCTTTTGAATTTTTCAATGTAATTCAAATTTAAGTATTTTGTTATATATAACACTAGTCAACAGTCAAAATGTACATTGGATGCGACTATTTTTTTAATATAAACTAAGGCCCGCTAAACTCAAAAATCGCATTAAAAATTTTTTTAATGGATACGTTTTCGAGTTACAATTTTTTTTCTTTTTTTGTTTTTTTTTTTTCGGAGGTAGTTCGACTATTTGGAGCATATCTCGAGTTAGGAACGTCCAATCTGGTCGCTCGGCACATAAAATTGAAGCTAATTGTATCACCAACAACTGTCACTCATATAGTTTTTCAATCGCTTCAGTAGTTTTAGCGCAATAGGCCACAATATTATAAAAATTTGCCCAAAATGAAAATGGAACATTTACTCTATCACCTGTGAAAAATAGAAATCGTGGAAATATAGTTAGTTTAATATTTTTTACGTAGAGTTTGAACTTTTACGAAAAGAACAAGGTATTTACGATAAAAATCTATGCAAAAATAGCGAAGTTATGGTCATTTAAGATTGATAGGTACCAAACTACCAAAATTCTACTTTTTCTCTGTCATTTGCATCATAGCTGGAAACCACTTTTACGACCACCACAGCCAATCACAGCTACACCAAACCGCCCTCCCAACCAATAGTTGTTTGACTACCTGCGCAGGCACCTGCGCCAGGTACGTATAACGTCGCTCGAAACACGTACTGACATATCTGAATAGCATTTTTTGGTGAGATACGCCACTACGTGTTTTGAGCAACGATAAATACCCTCACCCTTCCACACGTTCATTCTCTCCGTCCTGAAGATGCCTCTTGCAACAGAGTGCGAAACGTTGACTAAAAGATGCGCATCTTAGTGCAAATCACGTGACGTACTCGTCTTCCGAATGGATCCGACCTCTACCATGCATTTTTCTGCTATAAATGACGAAAAATACAAAATAGAGAAAATGCTGAATTTTAGTAGTTTCGTACCCATCGGTCATAATTGATCATAACTTCGGTATTTTTTCATAGATTTTCATCGTAAATACCTTGTTCTCTTCGTAAAAGGGCAAACTCTACGTAAAAAATAAGAAACTGAGCATATTTTTACTATTTCTACCTTTCCCTGGCGGTTAAATGAATGTTCGATTTTCATTTATACTAAAAAAAAATCAAATTATGGTCAATTACACTGAAATCACTGAAGTGATTATAAAACAATATTAATAACATTTATTGGTGATTCAATTGGCTTTAATTTGATGTACAAAACGACCAGATTTGATGTTCCGAACTCGAGATATGCTCCAAGTCGAACTACCTCCAAAAAAAAGAAACAAAAGAAGAAAAATTCATAACTCGAAAACGTATCCATTCAAAAAATTTTTAATGCGATTTTTGAGTTTAGCGGGCCATGGTATCTAAGAAAAAAATAGCATCTAATGTACATTTTTTTTTTATTATTTTGTTGACTAGTGTAATCACCAATGACGTCACAACGATTCAGACATATATCTAGTATGTCGAGAATTCTTGACGTCTAACATCAGTTATGCTGTCAATAATCACCGCAAACACCACCCGACGTCTCCTGCAAAAACTCAAACCATCAGTTTCAATCGTCACCCAAAGAACCAAGAAGGACACCGCCAAATACAAGCCGTATTCTCCCTTCCAGGGAAAATATGGGCTTGTGGAATGGTGTGTGGTCAGAACTGATGACCTGATCAATTGGGGAAGGAAGTGCTCCTTATGGCCGTGCACTTTTGGCTTAGCTTGTTGTGCAGTGGAGATGATGCACATTGCAGCACCAAGATATGACATGGATCGGTTTGGTGTTGTCTTCAGGGCATCTCCTAGACAGACGGAGGTTATAATTATTGCTGGAACTGTCACGAATAAGATGTCTCCAGCGTGTAGGAAGGTGTACGATCTTATGCCCGAACCGAAATTTGTTATCTCCATGGGTAGTTGCGCAAATGGCGGTGGTTATTACCATTATTCGTATGCGGTGGTGAGAGGTGTTGATAGACTTATGCCGATTGATTATTATGTGCCTGGATGTCCACCGTTGCCCGAAGCGCTGCTGTACGCTATTTTATTGCTGCAGAAGAAGGTGAAGTATATGAGGCATATTCAGTTTTGGTACAGGAAGTAGTTTATGGATTGTGATATTGTTTTTAATCGGATTGGAATTTTAATTGATTTAATTCGTGTCTATTTGTTTTATTTATGTTATTTTATGTATGCTTTTGTTCTTATTTTATGTGTGTATTTATGTATATCGAGATTTCTTTATTAAATGTATTTTTATTTATTTTCTAGTTATAGTTTTTACATCTTCCAAGAATTTACGTTATTATTATTCAAGTTAATCATCCATGCACATGTAATAGTAGGATGGTGGGTTCCCGGAATGTGATTAGTGCATGACAAAAAATGTTCTAAAACATTTTCAAACACCACAACCCCCAACACAAGCCACCACTATTATTGCTCTTACACTCGC
This sequence comes from Aphodius granarius, assembly GCA_963971325.1. Classification (NCBI taxonomy): domain Eukaryota; kingdom Metazoa; phylum Arthropoda; class Insecta; order Coleoptera; family Scarabaeidae; genus Aphodius; species Aphodius granarius. Next base: position 4,466,148 of record OZ020225.1, read on the forward strand.
TCTGCACGTGAGTTCTTGCAATGGGACCAGTGCAGCATTTTAGCAGGCAAAACTAATTAAACTATGTACTTATATTGATATTTAACTCAAAGGAAAACACTTCTCAACAAAATAACAAATTTATTAAATTAAAAAAAACATAAAAATGAATGAATAAAAAATATAAAAGAGACACTTAATTCATCCTTAAAATTACCATCTAGAGGAGCTGTTAGATTCTCGTAAAAATACAAAGAAGTGAAAACACAAAGGAGGAAATAATAATCAGCTTACCATTTACAAAACACAAAACACTACACTAAGTTACATTATAAAAATAAATGAAAAAAGACTACATCTTAAGTAGAATGCCGAATGTCGGCTGTTAATCTCGACTGTTCTCTACAGAATGTTTTTTCTCTTCATCTTTGTGTCTTGAACTTATACCTCTCCTGTATAAACTATCTCGGTCCCCGATACCATAATTTATAATTAAGCAAATAACACACACACAAAATATCAAGACACAAAGCACTTAACGAAAGGGCCCTACTGATTTGGGCCATAAAACAGAAAGATTTACGAGTCTCCTAAGTTGAAAATATAACAAATCATACCCATGCGTGTGAAAAGGTCAGACAGTATCACCATTCACATATCCGGCATCACATACAATTTATCTCAAATTACAATGAACAAAATATGGATGCAGCTGAAATCCCCAATTATTACACACACAAATTATATTAATAACCCATGCAACATTGCGACCGCAAACTCGCATTAAACCTTAATAAATAAATAACGGACCCTCAACGTCAAATTACGAAATTTGCTTGCTTTCGTCGAAAGGAAATTGGCGACTGGAAACGCTAATAACAATTTTAACTTTCCAATTGTCAGAAATTACCATAATCTACAATCACACGTCATTATCAATGATTACAATACTGATAGTTCTAAATCTAACGGATTATTTAATAATCACCAATCAGTAACCTTGATCATTCATCACCATTTTGCAGTCCACTCGTATTACTGCTCATTTCAGTAGGTCATGGTAGTTGTGACTTATAACTTAAAGGAACATCTTATTCTTAAGATAATGTATCAAAGTATTCTGAGGAATGGAATTATTCGATTCGTTGGTCAGGAAAATGAATGGGTGATTCATACATAGTTCCCTTCACTGTACATAAATATCTAATGATGTAGGGTGATGTATAGTAAACTAATGTGAAAAACTGGTGTCCATTTGGATATTTGTATCGATTTTCAAGTGCATTATCAACGTTTTGTTCTTATTTGAACATGAGCTGGTAGTAACCATGGGTGCATATTTTATTTACCACTCTTATTATACTGGTATCTGATAATGATTGATGATGATATCTACCCCATTGTATTCTGAAAAATGCAAGGTGTATTTGTCTTTGAAATACATGTTTGTTCTGTTCACAGTCTTATTTTTAACTACCTATGTGAAGGTAGCCCCCAGCCCCCCTCCTATGGGAACTTACGTGTATCGAAAAACACTAATTACTCCACTGTCTTAAGAGATACCGCAATGAAACTAACACTGTTCGAAAGAACGTTCTTTGGCCAAACCAATAGTGGAAATGCCCCGTCTCAAATATTTAAATTAGTATATGTAATTAATGAATACCTTCCGAGATGTCACGAAAATTTCGTAAAAATCGGGATGTTTGAGACTCTGTATCTCGCTGACCCATTGTTCAATTTTAACAAAATAAACGTCATTCGATTCCCTAATGCCTCTACTATAGATATCTGGAAATGCCCGGTCGCAAATTTGAAGGGTTGAGGTAGTACAGGTGAGCAACCGTCGCCGTGCTGCGCGAGAGCCTGTGTTTAACTTCCAGCCCTCCTCTTATGGGAACTTACGTGTATCGAAAAACACTAATTACTCCACTGTCTTAAGAGATACCGCAATGAAACTAACATTGTTTGAAAGAACGTTCTTTGGCCAAACCAAAAGTGGAAATGCCCCGTCTCAAATATTTAAATTAGTATATGTAATTAATGAATACCTTCCAAGATGTCACGAAAATTTCGTAAAAATCGGGATGTTTGAGACTCTGTATCTCGCTGAGCCATTGTTCAATTTTAACAAAATAAACGGCATTCGATTCCCTAATGCCTCTACTAAAGATATCTGGAAATGCCCGGTCGCAAATTTGAAGGGCTGAGGTAGTACAGGTGAGCAACCGTCGCCGTGCTGCGCGAGAGCCTGTGTTTAACTTCCAGCCCTCCTCTTATGGGAACTTACGTGTATCGAAAAACACTAATTACTCCACTGTCTTAAGAGATACCGCAATGAAACTAACACTGTTCGAAAGAACGTTCTTTGGCCAAACCAAAAGTGGAAATGCCCCGTGTCAAATATTTAAATTAGTATATGTAATTAATGAATACCTTCCGAGATGTCACGAAAATTTCGTAAAAATCGGGATGTTTGAGAGTCTGTATCTCGCTGACCCATTGTTCAATTTTAACAAAATAAACGTCATTCGATTCCCTAATGCTTCTACTATAGATATCTGGAAATGCCCGGTCGCAAATTTGAAGGGCTGAGGTAGTATAGGTGAGCAACCGTAGCCGTGCTGCGCGAGAGCCTGTGTTTAACTTCCAGCCCTCCTCTTATGGGAACTTACGTGTATCGAAAAACACTAATTACTCCACTGTCTTAAGAGATACCGCAATGAAACTAACACTGTTCGAAAGAACGTTCTTTGGCCGAACCAAAAGTGGAAATGCCCCGTCTCAAATATTTAAATTAGTATATGTAATTAATGAATACCTTCCGAGATGTCACGAAAATTTCGTAAAAATCGGGATGTTTGAGAGTCTGTATCTCGTTGACCCATTGTTCAATTTTAACAAAATAAGCGCCATTCGATTCCCCATTCTTTTTACTGTTGATATTTGAGATTTAACTTGACGAATTTATAGTCAGTTTTACAAATTCGTACTAAAGCTATTGCATTAAATACAGAATTGACATTTGACTTTGTGAATATATCACTCTGACTTCGGCAATAGTAATTTAATATTTCATATTAATAATAGTAATTCAGTACGATTATTCTTGCAAAGATTTGCATCAATCAATTTCTAATTTATTCCGGATATTACAGCAATAAAACGGCAAGTACTTGCCGTTTTACTTTTGTTATTAACAGTTAAAAATTTCCAATTGACGTTCATAATTTACACTTCACACTACAATCGCCGCGATTTAAATAAGAAAGTTAATTATCATACAAGCGGATAATCTAGATATTCATTATTTATCACCTTTATCTTTACAAATCACGTCTCTCGTTGTTTTGCTAAAAAGAAGGAATCTGCATGACGCCGATTTCTGCTACGCCTGACAGATGGGGATTTTAAATAGGTCTACGACATGTGCACCAGTTTAACAACATATATATTAATGTTGTTGCCACAATTCTAGGTTTGCATGAGTTACTACAATTTTTTTTTTTCGTTAAGTAAGTATTACGCGTATGGCAGTCAAGCGGCACATGCTCATAGAAGTCGACGAACTTTTTATAGAGCTGAAAATTGTTCCTTTTCAGAGATTTTATCACCTGCCATATTATTACCAAGAAAATTGCGCTGAAAATGAAATTTGATATTTTTTTTTATTAAGATTCAGATTTAAAAAAAAGTTTACAAAAACATCAAACAACAACACACAATATATTATTCTAGAGCTAAAGTATCATACTTGACGAGTGAATATGAAATGACCTACATAAAAGTTCTTTGACAATATGTTGTTTCTTTTTTTTTTCAATTCTAATATCATAAGTATATCTTTTTAAATGATATATATTATGATATGATATGATTATGATATATATATTATTAAATGATATATAGAGCTGTAGAGCCATTGACTTTTCAACTAAATACTTCTAAAACATAGAATTTTTACTTTTATTGTCATCGTGGCCTTGCTTATGTTATTTACACTCGTGTACAATACCTTCAAAAGTTATGTAGTCAGGTTCAAAACAGGTAGTCAATAAAACCCCACTAATTGGTATTAAATATGAAATATTTTATGGTTGCAACACCTTCACCTGACAAAAGACAATATACATTGTCTCACTATTGTATGCACCTACCTGGTGACATATAAAATGCACCAGAAATAGTTGACCTTGTAGTTTGACCTGAGGTTTGCTGGTAAACAGCGTAACGTGACCACAAAACATCCGCTGGTTATTGTCGCCGCTAGCAGCAACAGCAACTAGCGGCCAGTAAAACAGCCTAGTGTGGCCATAGCATTCACTGTGCTCTGTTTTTGCAGATAGCACTACATTAGTTCGAAGGGTTTGGTCTCTTTTGTGTGCCCAAGCACCCAATCAAATTTAAGCACCCAATCAAATACAAATTGGATGCCTTGAATATTTGTCTGTTTGGAGCAACCCCAAAGTTGTATGCCGTAATGGGCTTTAACATTTGTTTATATACTTGTAGCTTGTTCCCTATTGACAAATGAGAATTTCTTCTCAAGAGCCAAATACAGTGTAATGGGTCGGAAACCCATTATTTATTTATTAAGTTATGATCAAATTAAGCGAGATATTTGTACGAACATTCGGGAATATCAAAGGTTTTTGCTAGGGTTGAACATCTGGTTTAGGATTTGACCGCGTGTTATAAGTTTAAAATTGAAGTGTTGCCATTGGCTAAGAAGAAATGCTTCCGGCTTCCTTTGGGGTCGAGGGATGCAAACGAACAGATCTCGCTCTTCTCATTTCAACCACCGTCATGTAAAGTACACGTTTTTGTGGAGCGTTCTTAGGCGCTTAAGTTTATCCCTGGTAAGTCTTTTCAACTCGTCTCGCATTTCATTGTAAATTAAATTATTCATATTTCTGCTAAAAGTGTGTCTGTCTAAATCAACTCCTAGGTTTAATTTAAACGTCAATATGTTCAAAGCTTCATTCATTTTTCTATGTAACCTATCAAACGGGATTGTTGATTATTAATAGTTAATAGATTGTTTTGATAAGTGTTTCGTTTCATTTGAGTAGTCTTGCTTCATCAGCCCTTATTAAATGTTAAATACTTAAACGCGTCAGTTAGTAGTCAGAAAATGTGTTCACAAGGTTCAAGAAAAAGAACCCAGTTAGTTTTGCCTTCGAATAAATTGGAAGAGATTTTATGAATTAGAATTTTGACCAGTAATTAAAGCCTTAGACCGCGCTCGGCCAAAATGCTACCATGTTAGGGAGTCGTGGTTGTTCCCGCCATTTTGACCTCCTACAACAGTTCTCTAAATTTAAGGCCAAGTTCGGATCTCTTCTTTTTTACAAGCTCTTTCTACCTAATATTTGCTGCCCTAATACGCTTCTCCGATAATGTTTTTTTTTTTTCGTTATTCTATGGACTTGATCTATGGTAGACTATTTTTTTTCTAACTGGTGGTTTGTCAAAGTTAAACTGGTGGTTTGTTATAAGATTTTTTCTTTCTATTATAAGTCTCATCCTCTTCAGAACAAGCTTTTCAAATAGCTTAGATATGATGGAATCATAAAAATAATTTGGTAATTTGTCTTTTTTTTTAAGACAAATTGTTAAATTTCGAGTATTTGCTGTATAAGAACACATCGTTTTTGCTTATTACCACAATTCTGGTAATGCTCTTCACATCATTTTACGAAAATCGTCACAATCGGTCAAAAATTACCCGAATTATGAATGATGAAAGTGAAGTTTACAAGGTTTCACGTAAAGCACCATATCTTCTTTGAAACATAACACATCAAAACGAAACAAATACCAATAGATTGCTAATCAACTGAGTTTTAAATGTAAATATGCTCGATCTTGGAGAAGGTCCTTAATTGTTCCACAGGATGTTCCAAACTTAGACCACAAAATCATCATGTCGGTTACAAAGATTAAATTTTCACCTGAAATCTTTACAAGCAACCGTGTAAACATACAATCAACCGCAACAAACCAAACAAAATCAATCTGGAAATAAAAGGACACCACTTATCATTTTCCCATCGGAGACGACGACCAGCGAAAGTGCAATTTCTTCTTTGACGGTGGAGCATTCCCGCGCCTAGTAATGAGTGCAAGTGTATTAAAGACATTAAAGCAATTACAGCAGCTCGCACGACAATCTAATCCATCTAATAAAACCGATAATTTCACCGGTATTTTTCACACAAACAACGGCACGGACTCCATCAAACTTACCACCACGCTTCCAGCAGCAGCGTGCTCACTCACCGTGCTGAACAGGTGGAAGACGCCTTCACTGCAGAACGACTTCATTTCCACTCTAGCAACCACGGTAGCATCAGGTGCATAAAATCCCCCTTTAGGGCTTCAACAAAACTCTTAAAAACCAAGTTTTCAAGACAAGTGGTGACTCATACTTTGATAATTTTCGTTCATCAAGAGGGTATCGCACCCTTGCATGTGGCAACCGGTGTTTACAAATTCTAACGTCAACATTGCATCAACCGATCAATAGTTAAAAGTTGTAACAGTGTTATAGTTCCGTGTTGTCTATTCGAGTACGAATATTTTCGGTTTTAAATTTCGTATTTTGATAGTAGGTGATTTAGGAAGGATACCATCGTCGTCAGGTGCGCCATATAGTGGTAGTAATGCGCTCCAGTTGCCAAGGAAACCGACGAATCAAGACGACGTGGTGAGTATACGCTGTGGACTTCCTTATTTTTCGTAACGTGCACATTCGAAGTGAAGCACTCTGTGTAGTAGACAATGACTGTTCTGCTGATGTTATCGACGTGCTAGGAACCGTAAAAGTCGTGTTGTAATCATAGACAGTTGATGATCAGTTTTCTTTTTTGTTTATCTAATTGTTTTTTTGCAATGTTGGTTGCGCAATTCGTAATGTTTTTCCTTAAACTAGAACACTTCCTTTATGGTTAGTGCTTTAATTATCGCTTTGGGTAAATCTATGTATATGTATTTTCAACAGTTGTGGTTAACATGTGTTGCTCAAAACCAGTCAAAATTTCAATTTATCTCCAATCCTGGCAAAATACGATGGCAAAAACAATACAAAATATAAATCAAATTTGGTATACGTATTTTGAATTACCACTGGATTGTTTTTGGTGATAATCTGACAACCGGAATTGGCAAATGTTACATGCGTTTTCTTAGGGATTCATCCGATTTTGACGAAACTGATACCAGTTTATCCTGCAGTCAGCTTCATTATGTATACAAATTTACAGATCAATGGAATGAGCGGCTTTGATGCTATAAACGTTTATAGAAGCAGTGTGACTGACATGACATGACATCAAATGTTATTCTATGACATGATTCTATGACTGACATGACATGACATCAAATGTTATTCTATGACTGACATTAGGTTAGGGTCCATAGTGGCTGTGACTTCACGATACTGAATAATTGCAAATCATTCACGAACAGTACCTCTTAGAGCAATAACATTATCACAAATGCATTTCTGAGATTATATCCTATCCGATACCGTTAGGTAATTCATATCAAGCAATTAGATCGGACTTATTCCTTTAAAAAGTGCAGAATATAGCAACAATTATTTTCAGGTAATTATTAGGTATTTGGGACTTCATAACTTGTTGACCGTGCCAAAAATTGAAAATTCCGTAGAATTGTATCGTGACCACAGCAGATATTTTTCGTGATATTTTAATAAAAATAATTGGGGTGGCCCTAACCCAACTTTCCGACTAAATGGTTGACACAAACAAGTGTCTGAACTGTGGTCTGAACGCTTTTGCAATTATTCAATTTGGTGAAACCAGAGCAACTCTGTACACTACCTAACGTCAATCTCTGTGACATAATAACATTTTTCTACTTTGCATTCACAATGCACACATTGTAACACTGTTTTCGGTGTTACAATTAGCAAATTGTAACACCGTTTTTAGTAACTTTTTTCTAAGATTGGTGACATTGATATCAAATGCATGTCAAACGAAAATACACATAACCACAAAAGTAAGCACAAACTGATTTTTTAGAATCGCACAAACTGCGAAGTATGTATATTTTTATACATATTTAAACATGCGTGTTGCATCCTAGGTTTCGTACTACTAGTATATGATGGTATATAATAATTATCAATAATTACTTTTTCACAGATATTTGAATTTAAGTGACAGATGACAGTGTTACCAACGGTTGCACCCATAAATACTCTAGATTGGAATTTTACCTAATATACTTCTAAATTTTTATAAAATTAATGACGCAAAGTAGAAAAAATAGTATATTACACTCGTTTTATAAGACATATTGGCGCATTCGTTCATTTGGGGCACGAGGAGCGTCAGCGACACAACAACCAAACAACTCATGCGCCAATTTGACGTCTTATAAAACTTGTATAATAATATACTATTATCACACTGACATTTAATGTGGGTCAGTGGTACTGACGTTTGTCAAAATCTGACAATTTGCAACACAGCGACGAAGTCTGTGGATTCTGTCAAACCGCTTTTATAAATACATATAGCACCTGAACCGTTCATCCTACTGATGTGCAAATTTTGCATACATGTTTAAAGGCACTGGTTACACGTCAATTTTTCTTAAATGCTGGTGATATTTTTACACTCATTATCTTGTACCATGATGATGCCATAAAAAGGCAACACCAGTAGTTTACTGAAAATAAATATTGAATAGGAAGGCCGTGTTATCCTGCTCGAATCTCTAATCACCTGTTTGCTGAAAACCTTTCCAAAATTAAATGTTATATCATATCTTTGGTCACTGATTTTTATCCAAAGTTTGCCGAGTTGCATCCATAGCGACTGAGGCTGTAGATTCTGTCAGAGAGCTTCTGTAAACGTATATAGCGCCCAATCCTTTCATCGCATGTATTAGTGTAAGCTAGTATTAGTCTGGTCAAATTCTGTTCAATTCTTGATACAATGACTCAAACTTTTTCTACCGGTTGTCAGATTGTCACAAAAACAATCTATGATTCGTCTCTTAATACAAACTTACATACATTTTACACGTACTGACATTTTCCAGAAATCATTGCAACGGATTCAGAGGACCTCAAAAGCTCAAAACATTTTGTGTGTATTTTTCTTCTAGTTTTAGTTTTCAATAAACTTGTAATTTCTGCTTTAAAGATTCTTAGCAATCATAATATGGTATATTGTACAAGACATTTCTTCAAAGAAAAACAGTTTAAGAAAGTATGACTTCGAAATAATAATAATAACTACTCGGACCATTTTGTTACTAGTTCTGGGATTCTGAATTGTGGATGTCCCACATCAAATTTAGTTTCAGAAACCTATAATGTTATAAAAGGTTTGGCAAGTTGAAGACAAACTGCAGAGATTTCCTGTAATAGTGCACATTTTCTTACAAAATCCCATAGTTTATACCCATCATATATCATAATGGTATAAACTCCACGATTACTGTAGTATGTAGTCAATGAAATACATCATTGGGTTATTTATTCTGGGTATAACTTAACATACAACTTATACCAACACTTGCAAGACTTGCCCTACCTTTTTACTTTCCGACTAGGAAAAATCGAATTTTTTTTTCGGAATTTCAGTGGAAATACGCGTTTTGGGGTCCCCTGAATCAATTGCAATGGTTTCTGGAAAATGTATGTATGTATGTATGTATGTATGTATGTGTATGTGTGTATGTATGTCTGTGGACACGATAGCGTCCAAGCGGTACAACGGATCGGGCTGAAATTTTACATACTTATTTAGAATTGCCGGGGGACAAACTGGATTATTTTTGGCAACAATATGACAATAGGAAGTGGCAAATGTTACATGCGTCTTCTTCGGGATTTATCCGATTTTGGCCAAACTAATATCAGCTCATCCTCCAGTGATTTTAAATAAGTATACTATTTACTACTCTTTACAGATCAATAGGATGAACGGTTTAGAAGCTATTAGCTTTTATAGAAGTGGCTTGACAGAATTCACAGCCTTCGTCGCTGTGTTGCAAATTGTGAGATATTGACAAACGTCAGTGCCACTGACATGACATCACATTAAATGTCAGTGTAACAAATGTTATTATGTCACAGAGACTGACGTTAGGTAGGGTATACAGTGGCTTTGGCCAGTGGCTTTGGCTGCCCCAACTTCTTGACATATTCCTTAAATATGTATAGGTACTAATTTACAGATCATTGGGATGAGCAGTTTAGGCGCTATAAGCGTTTATAGACGCAGTTTGGCAGAATCTTTCCGCCGTCTTTCCACCCCAGATATTTTTTTATAGTTCACAAATAGAAAACTAAAAAAAATTAAAATAAGTAAAGTAAGGTAAGTAAAATTATTACAAAAGAACTAGACAATGCTCTAAATATGCAAAGCGAAAGTCTTGTCATTATAATGCCTAAATTACAAAGCGAAAATCCACTCGGAAACATCTTAAATATTGAGTTTCACTTCCTGTCTTTTGGCTTTGTTGAATTGTTATCATAACATTAACCGGCGAGATTTTTTTACTACACAATACATGTAGATTGTATATTTTTATTTGAAAATGATTGGTTTAAGCTGCCTATAGTTTCACAGCAAAATTCTATTCTAAAAGTTTAAAATTTATTTTTTATTTATACATTTCCACAAGAAACCATTAAAATTATTCATAGAGCATTGTGCGACTGCCGAAACCATTTCAAAAAGAAACCTGGGACACGACAATAGAAAATTTGCTAGTTCTTAATATACAGGTCCATTAATTAAGAAGTTTAATATCAGTGAATCTAGGTCTGCGGTACAAAACTGTACCTGTGTTATACACTGCTAGATCTATTCAAAAAAGTTGGTTCTGTTCTGTATCACATGGTACCCAATTAAGAATAATCTAACTGATTATTCGCTTGGTGTTCTTGGTTCGGCAGTATAATGTACAAAAGTACTGTTAGATAAAATTTACGTGATATGAGAGTTACCCTGCTATATTTCTTCAAGTAGAAAATTTAAATATTCATTAATAACATATGTAAATATCTGGTGTGCCACCCACACAACTTTCCGGCTACATTGACACAACGTTAACATATTTATAAACTCTCTAAACGTATAGACTATAGTATAGAGGACTAGCTCTGTGTATATGTCAAAATTTTCGACTATAGTTATTGGGCATTCTAGAAATATGTGGTTAAGGCTTCCCACCTGTCCACATTCGCAATATGGACATTTTAGGATACATTTTAGGTTATCTGCTATCTGTTACTGTTGTTACGAATGTCCGGCAGGGGGCGTTTCGGGTTTGACGTTACTGTGGTAATAGCAGCAAAACACGGGTCGACAAAAATCGATTTTTTGGATCGAAAATTGTTTTTAAGGCCGTTTTTTTGCTCAAAACTCTTTGCGAAGGGTATTTAGAGGGATCTTATCGTAAGACATGAGAGCGAGCGGCTTTTATAAGGTCGGCAGGAACGGATAAAAAATGCAAATTTTTGACGTTCATCAATCCGCTTGACGGAATTTCTAGACGTCACGTGACATTTTCTCGAGGTTCGCCTTCACTCGACAATGTGAAAAAACGTGATTTTTTCAAAATTGACGCATTTAATTTACAAGATGTCGCGCAGTCCACGCGGAATTGTATCCTTTTTTCAATTCGAGAGTGAAAAGTAATATCGAAAAGCCCAATTTTGCAGCTACTCGATCGCAAATGTCGGCGAAAATGGGCGATTCCGCTGAACGCGCCCCACACTTGAAAGTTCGTAATTAGTATAGGTAGATAAAACGCCAAAAACGAATGTCCTTAAGATAATAATAATACTATATCGGGATTATAACAATACGACTGACTGACCTCTTGATACAAATAAGTCTAATATACTGTCACGTATCCGTGTGTTTTCCTACGAGGTTTATTTCTCTACTTCTTGTTTATTTATTCTTCAATCGCGCGCCGGACGATAATATTCAAACAATAACCTGTTAGGCTTTTTTGTAACACATCATTAATCTGATATTCCACAAAAACTAACTCTTTTATGAATTTGTCAATAGCGCACAATGACAAAATCAATCAACCATAAGATTGTTTTATTATGGGTCATTAAATTTAATACGCTCATTACCTACAGCGTTAAATACTGTATAAAATTAAAATCAAACAAACAGAACAGTATCTAATCACCGGAAATACCGTTTTTTTTTTCATTGCTTACTTTTATCCCACGGAAGGAAGCTGATGTCTCTTCAATTTGTATTTAATAGACCACATCAAGGCGATTTGTAGCATCATCATCAATTGAAGAAAATCGAAGATTAGCTTGCGGTAAATTAAATGTTTACCTTTCGGTGGATGGTAAATGATTGAAAAGTGGGCCGTGAATAACAAGAATGACGGCCATCAAACCGTAGCAAATTGATTACAAGTTCGTGTAATTGTAAATTTATTATTTATTTGCTTATTTAATCTGACACGCTGGGAGAGAGAGAGAGATGACATAGATTCGAATTTTCCCACAGGAAAATTGGAGAGGTTGGATTGAGTGAATTATTTTCTCATTTGTTCATTTGATACGTGCTTAGGTTTATTTCAATTGCTAATTTAGATTTAGATAGAAATTATTTAGATTCAAAATTACATAAATTCAAAGAATATACAAAAGTACTGCTTTCAGGCTGTATTTTGATAAATCGATAAAAAGCCACCATTCAGAAGGATCGTGGGGAATATCAAACTCGTTCATAAGACCCTCAACATTGTAACATACACGTAAAGATCCTTCCATTTTAAAATATGCTTTAAACGGCTCGTTACGCTTTGTAAATAAAGACACTGTCACACCTCGTGCGAAAAGATTCCATTCCTGTAGTCTAGAACCCAATAACTCGACTTTTTCTTTTGATAAACCTAAGTCTTTAACCAAATCATTCAGTTCGCACTGGTTTATAAGGTGAGAGGTTCCTAAAACTTCAAATGGCGAATCTTTACGACTTGCCTGATTTGACAGAGTAATTTCAGACACTCTGTGAAATCAGGCACGTTTCTTCAAACAGACGAAATTTCTTCTTTGTCAAAAATCGAAGATGACGAAGTGGATGGCAACCTACATGATTGGAACCTACATGATTGGAAGGCTCTCGCCATAACAGCATTTTCTTTTGCTTCCCTTTCATCCACTTTAAAAGTCCGATCTAACAGGAAATACAGCATATATTAGGTGTCCATGGCTTTTCCAGATCTCCAATTCTAAATACAAAATAGCAGCAGTAAGCTGCTTTTGCCCCTTCCGTAAGTTTTTTTAGATATGTCACTACATAACAACGTAACACACGTAACAAAACTTATTTGGTGAATTTTTACAACATCTTCTTTGATGACGTCCCATATTTTAATGCACAGAATGTCTGTATAACTTAACTTGATAAAATACAAAAAAAACTTGCTTCTTAATATTTTGAACAATCTTTTATGAGAACGTATGCACAAAAGGCTAATTCAAGCGAAATATGTGACTTCAAATAAAATTGATCTTAGACCTGTCACAACACTTTAATGACATGATCTATGAAAAGTGATGTTAGGTCAACAAAAATATGTAACTCGTGTACTAGAACTACTAGAACCACACGTGCTTACTAAACGATGTATCAAAAGCTGATTTTCAACAAAAATACATGTTTTGGGGTACCCTGAGTTCATTATTTATGTATGCCTGTAAACACGACAGCGCCCAAACTGTACCACAAATCGGACTGAGTTTTATTTCATTATGGAGACAAACATTCAATTATAAACACAAAAAACCCACACAGAATAATTCTCAAATAAACCTAAATATCCACAATAGAATTCATAATTGACTTAAAATTTTAAATGTATTCGACCTCATTTTTCTGTATTTTTGTTCCAGATGATTATTCGCCATGGGATTCTGGCAGATCGCCTCGATTTTTGCCTTCTGGGCGTCATTCCTTCCGACAACCATAAACCAAGGTATAGAAGATCTAATCGCATGAGAAATTTCCAACCACCCATCGTCAATTGTATTCAAACTCACACCATTAATTAAAACACTTTTTCAAACCATAAAAAAGAGATATAGGTATCATATAAACCACAAAAATACGACATATAATAAATATGGAATCGTATAATATTTATTAAACGATTAAAAGAACAATAAGAATTAATAACGAATGGATAAATAGGTGAAACTTTCTTCTGTTACTTACAAGAGTTTGAAGTAAAAGCAATCATAACCATCATATTAGTTATTTTTCGTTATTTTTGCTAAAGATGCCCTAGATTCATTCTAATGATATCCCCAGTTACCGATATGAAAGTAATCCGCGTCCAACTGCTGTTAAAATGTTCTTATTTTTAAAGAATTAACGGCCATGACATGTGTTAAATGTACTGACCCCAACCGGAAGGTGTTCGATAACCGTGCTTCCTTTGCGCTCAAGTGACTTGGATCCGGCAATTCAACTAGAATTGTCTTGAAAAAAACACCTTCTCCCAAATTTAAGGTCATCAAATTGCAGTTAAAATTCATTCCTCGAAAGCATTTCACTTTCGAACAGGCTAACGACTGCTAATTACTGATTTAATTTTGGTAATTTTGCGATATTAACACCGATTTCTTTTAGTGGCAAATTTTTTGTTGTAAATTAGGTCAGGATGTATTGTAATTGTCGGAGGAAAAAATCGTTTAAGCTAGCATTACTAATTTAATATTCCTGGGTGACACATAGGTGACTAGCAAGATCCGGAGTTTCAAAAGCAAGGCAAAACTTTATGTTAGGTATGTGAAGAGGTGCATTATTACGTTGGTGCTAAAGATGGTATCTGCATATCTGCATTAAACTGTGAGAAGTTAATTTGGTGAGCAATTATATACAGACGTTTACTGACCTTCAAGATTTATGATCAATTATTTGGAATGAGCTCAGTACCACTTATACGTAAACCGTAAAAATGTTGAGTTAACGGTTACAAAGAGTTGAATAAATAGACCTAAACAAATGGTCTATAGCTACTGGTTATGTTTAACAGTTACGCCACGGTCACACTAGGCTGTTTTATTAGCCGCTGGTAGCTGGTACTGCTAGCAGCAACAGCAGCCAGCGGCCATTATGTGGTCACATTACGCAGCTTACCAGCAAAAGTACTGCTGTCGTTGGTGGCTACTACCAGCAAGCCTCAGTTCAAACTACAAGGTCAACATACATCAGTGAGACAATGTATTAAAACTACATAAGTTCCTGAGTTAACATTCATGCTGGTTGCTGTAAAAGTTAAACAAGCGCTGGTGGGCTGGCTGCTGCTAAACTCTCTCGCAAACTGGTAAAACAGCGCTGCTGAGTGGTCACACTATTAGCAGCCAGTAGCAAATAACACGCTAATACCTAAAACGGCCTAGTGTGCCCAGGCCATTAGCCCAAACCCAAAAAAAAACTCGCTCCAATATCTCTTATACAAGGCTTCAAATTTCAGTAATTCCCGACAATAGATGTTACCTAGAAAATGGCGCATCTTCAGTAACATTTATAGTATCAGAGGACCTACCCATCGGCTCCCAGATAGGAGAGGTCCACGTTCATGGTGACCCATCACCACGAGGAAACATCCAACTCTTCATCAAAGAGCTCGACAGCCCAATAGCCATATCCCCAGGTTCGAAGAACTTAACATTACGAAGCCGCCTTGACAAGGAGGGCATAGAAGGTCCATCATCAGTTTTCATCAACCTAATATGCCAAATCCACACGCTGGACGCTATTTCCATCCCGGTCAATATCAGAGTAACAGACATCAATGACAACGCGCCAGTGTTCGTCAATTCGCCTTATGAACTGAATATATCAGAAGTGACAGTGGTTGGGACGAGAGTCTTACAAGGAGTTCATGCTATAGACGCTGACCAAGATGGTCCTTTTAATAGTATTCGATATAGCATTATACCAAGCACGCATAGTGACTTTTTCGAGTTCATAAACGAACTGGAAGGCACGTTAGTGTTGAAAAAACCTTTGGATTATGAGAAGTTGAAGAAATTCAGTGTTCGGATTAAAGCTGAGGACCATGGCGTCCCAAGCAAGAGCGCGGAAACTCTTCTTACGGTGAATGTGGTCGATGCGGATGATCAAAACCCAAAATTCTCTGAAGATCGCTACACGGCAACGCTAGCAGATTCGGCGATTCGTGATGAAGTTTTGGTCATCAAACCTAGCCCTATAAAAGCGGAAGATCAAGATATAGGAATAAACGCAGCTGTTGCGTATTTCTTTAATGGTGTTGGGAGTGAATATAAACTCTTCAAGCTAAATCCAGAAACTGGTGTGGTTTCATTGAGGAGAGACCTGAACGAGAATGATTTATTACATCCTTATACCTTGGTTATCAGAGCCAGACAGAAGGATAACGTTGATCGGTACGCCTTGACCACTTTGGTTGTCTCCAGGCTTAACTCCAGAGGGCTAAGGTTCCTGAAAAGGACGTTTTACATCAAAGTTTCGGAAACTTTACCAATTGGGTCGCATATTGCCACCTTTTCTAACAACAAACCAGGTTATCCCTTGAAATATTTCGTTTCTGAGCTAAAACTGTTAGAGGTCTTCGCAATCAACCCAAGAGGTGAGCTAATCTTGAAGAAGAAGCTAGATTACGAGACCAGAAATGAATACGTCTTTAAAATTTTTGCTACCGACTCAGTCACGGTAAGTTTTAGCATGATCTAACAATTTATGGTCTTCTTTCCTTAATTTAATCAGGCTATGTTATTCTTTTACTCGATTTTCTTTTAGAATGATTCTGTATCCGTCAACATCACAGTCGAGGACATCAACGAATGGGAACCAAGGTTTCGAGAGAGTCACTACGAGTTCTTCGTTTCCGGTGATCAAAGCGACCTGGTTGGTAGGATAGAGGCTGCAGATGGAGACAAAAATGACGCTTTGACATTCAATCTGCTCGGCATGAATGCCACAATGTTCACAATATCACCGAGTGGCGAACTTCGTCTGAGATCACCTGGGAATCATTATGGCATCGCTAGTTTGACAGTCACAGCGACCGACAGTGGAACACCACCGAAACGAGCTTCTGTACCAGTCACAGTCCACTTTCCAACCCTCCCCAGCCCAATTGGCGTTGCATCTGACAAAAACCAAGGTGCCCATCTCATCTTGGCCGGCTTGGGAGTAATATTGCTTATTCTAGCTTTCGTGGTTGCTCTTCTCATAGCATACATATGCAGAGCGTAAGTTTCAGCTCGTTCCTTAGAATGTTGTCCAAATTGTCGAATGATTAATTGTATGCTGATTGTGTCTAAATTATGTCCAAATTAGGTTAAAATAATGTCCAAATTATGTACAAATTATGCACAAATTATGCTCATGTTATGTCCAAATTATGCTCATGTTATGTCCAAATTATGCTCATTTTCGTCTAGGTTATGTTCAGATTATGTCCGAATTTTCTCAAAATTCTATCCAAATTCTGTCCAAATTCTGTCCAAATTCTGTCCAAATTATGTCCAAATTATGTCCAAATTATGTCCAAATTATGTCCAAATTATGTCCAAATTCTGTCCAAATTCTGTCCAAATTCTGTCCAAGTTCTGTCCAAATTCTGTCCAAATTCTGTCCAAATTCTGTCCAAATTCTGTCCAAATTTTGTCCAAGTTCTGTCCATGTTCTGTTCAAATTCTGTCCAAATTCTGTCCACATTATGTTCAAATTCTGTCCAAGTGCTGTCCAACGTATGTCAAAATTATATCCAAATCATGTTCAAACCATGTTCAAACCATGTTCAAATCATGTCCAAATCATGTCCAAATCATGTCCAAATCATGTCCACATCTTGACCAAATCATGTCCAAATAATGTCCACATCTTGACCAAATCATGTTCAAATGTCCGAATCATGTCCATATCGTTCAAATTATGAACAAATTATGTTCAAATGATGTCGTAATTATGACCTAATGATGCGCTAGATGTACCCTAATTATGGTCAAATTATGTCCAAATAATATCGAAAATCATGCCCAAATCATGTCCAAATTATGTCCAAATTATATCTAATCATAACCAAACCATGTCCAAATCATATCTAAATAATGTCCAAATAATGTCCAAATAATATCTAAATTATATCCAAAGCATATCAAAATCATGTCCAAATAATGTCTAAATTATGTCCAAACCATATCCAAATCATGTCTAAATCATATCCAAACCATATCCGAATAATTTCCAAATCATCTCCTAATCAGGTCCAAATCATGTCTAAATCATATACAAATGATGTCCAAATCATGTCTAAATCATATCCAAATGATGTCGAAATCATGTCTAAATCATATCCAAATGATGTCGAAATCATGTCTAAATCATATCCAAACCATATCCGAATAATTTCCAAATCATCTCCTAATCAGGTCCAAATCATGTCCAAATCATGTCTAAATCATATCCAAATCATGTCCAAATCATGTCTAAATCATATACAAATGATGTCCAAATCATGTCTAAATCATATCCAAATGATGTCGAAATCATGTCTAAATCATATCCAGGTGATGTCTAAATCATATCCCAGTCATGTCGAAGTCATGACCAAACCACGTCCAACTCACCTCCAAATAATGTCCAAATCATGTCTAAATCATGTCTAACTTACACTGTAGAAAGAGGAGGTCGCCCAGGGAAGTCTTACCATCGCTTCCATCGGAAAAATCACCGTCCACGAGTGCTTCTTCGATTGGTAAGGTTGCCAATCCGATGTTTGGAGATAGAATGAGATCACCAACAGCGTCTGCCATTGGTGGTCTTCCGCATGAAGTAAAATCAAGGATTCCAAGTCCAAAAGTACATCCTGCTCCTCAGCCACCATCCTGGCCGAGTTCAGCCTTATCAAACAGAGTGAAGAAGTTGAGTTGGGGTGATGACAAGGTATTATTTGAAGACTAGACGTCGGTATTGTACGCCTGATTATTTCTCTATTGTTTTAGACTGATTCCGACAGTACCGACAATCTCAATAACATCGATAGTACTCCCAAGATCACAGAGAATACGAATCTAACTGTATATTTTTAATGTTAAGTTAGTTTTTTGTATATTTATGTAGTATTTAGTTTATTTTTTGTAATTTATAGGTTTGTAAATATATTGTAGATGTAGATACAAAACGAATATAGTGTTTTATAGGTTTTAAATGGCTTGTATTTTTTATTTTTATCTTAAAATTTCAGAAGAAAAAAGAACGCTGAAAATTGCCAAACTTCTCGTTTCTTTTTAGGTTAAAAACAACAACTGATTTATTTGTTTGTCTTAACAAATAAATCAGAAACACATCCTTTCTTTAATTTCTTATTAATGCGTGATAATGATAATCTAATCTATTGCTTAACTAATTTGTTTCAAACGTAGTTAACAATAAATTAATCTACCACGACTGTATACATTATCGCAAACAAATCATTTTACAAAGAAATTACAAAACTTTGTTTTATCGTATCCGTCGTAAGTTGGGGATAACCAACCGGAGTTTCCATCAGAAATGTGTGCCAAGAGGTCACTCCACTTAACCGGAACTATGTAGACAGTAGACAGGTCTTCATAACAAGAAGACACCCACAATACAGAAATTTCAAAACCACATCTATTAAAATTACCCGGGTACAATGCAAAATTCGAATATGATTGCCAAAATTATGCTTTTTGTATGTAACAGGATGTTACGTTGACAATAAATATAACAAATTAAACAACAACAAAAAAAGAAGAGGCTAGCTGTCGCCAAAGAGAGAGTTTTAACAACTTAAATCCGATCAGTCTTACCTGGTCAACCGACACAAGAAGATGTCAAATTTAGCATACAAAACGCTTTACGCGTTCATCTTGCTTATTTCAATAATTAGATCAAATGCAAATGTGACTTCAATTGAAGATAGCGTTCAAGAAGAAGGAATATGGGGACCACAATTAGAAGAATTAGCTTTAGGAACAACCTCAAATCGGTAAGTTGATATTCCCCAAATTCCCAATATTTAAAAATTAATTTTGCGTAACACACAAACAGTGAAAAAAGAGTGATGAAACTGATTCCGGTTGGAAATGCTTTTGGTTCTACGAAGAGGATTTCTGATGGACCTGTTGGAATTCTGGACGAGAAGGAAAGTAAAATTTCGCCGGGAAAGGTGATTAATAATTACAATAAGCCGACAAGGCCGACTAATTTTGGGTCGGGAAAACAAGTGTCTGAGACTGACTTGTACCTGTTGGGCGCTATTGAAAAATTGGTTTATCGAATGGATTTTATGGAGAAGCGGCTCAGGAAGTTGGAAGAAATGCTGTATTATGTCATGGCTGGAAATAGGATTGATAAAGGTAACGTGGAAGAATTGATTGTTTACTTAACTGATCGAAACAATTTATGAAGGCAAAGATATTGACAAACATTTTTCTAAAGTTTATAACTTCCAAAATAATTAAGCAATGTTAATAAAACTAACAATAATTATTGCCAAGAGTCTAATACACAATTCAAAGTCTAGAGTAGTGGCTGAAACCACCATAAATGTCAGACAAAACAATATAAAGTCAAGGAAACAATTTATGGAAACAAATACATTGACAAACATTTTTCAAAAGTTTATAACTTCCGAAATAATTATGCAATTTTAATGAAACTAACAATAATTATTGCCAAGAGACTGATAAACAATACAAAGTTAAGAGTAGTGGATGAAACTACCATAAATGTCAAACAAAATAATATAAGGCACGGAAACAATTTATGAAGGCAAAGATACTGACAAACATTTTTCTAAAGTTGATAACTTTGAAAATAATTAAACAATCTTAATGAAACTAACAATAATTATTGCCAAGAGTCAAATAAACAATACAAAGTCAAGAGTAGTGAATAAAACTACCATAAATGTCAGACAAAACAATATAAAGTTAAGGATTCAATTTATGGGGGCAAATTTATTGATAAACATTTTCTAAAGTTTATAACTTTCAAAATAATTAAACAATCTTAATGAAACTAACAATAATTATTGCCAAGAGTCAAATAAACAATACAAAGTCAAGAGTAGTGAATAAAACTACCATAAATGTCAGACAAAACAATATAAAGTTAAGGATTCAATTTATGGGGGCAAATTTATTGATAAACATTTTCTAAAGTTTATAACTTTCAAAATAATTAAACAATCTTAATGAAACTAACAATAATTATTGCCAAGAGTCAAATAAACAATACAAAGTCAAGAGTAGTGAATAAAACTACCATAAATGTCAGACAAAACAATATAAAGTTAAGGATTCAATTTATGGGGGCAAATTTATTGATAAACATTTTCTAAAGTTTATAACTTTCAAAATAATTAAACAATCTTAATGAAACTAACAATAATTATTGCCAAGAGTCAAATAAACAATACAAAGTCAAGAGTAGTGGATGAAACTACCATAAATGTCAGATAAAATCATATAAATTCAAGAAAACAATTTGTGAAGGCAAAGAAGAGACAAACATTTTTCTAAAGTTTATAACTTTCAAAATAGTTAAGCAATCTTAATGTAACTAACAATAATTATTGCCAAGAGTCTGATGGACAATACAAAATCAAGAGTAGTGATTAAAACTACCATAAATGTCAGAGAAAACAATATAAAGTCAAGGATTCAATTTATGGGGGCAAAGATATTGATAAACATTTTTCTAAAGTTTATAACTTCCAAAATAATTAAGCAATGTTAATAAAACTAACAATAATTATTTCCAAGAGTCTAATACACAATTCAAAGTCTAGAGTAGTGGCTGAAACCACCATAAATGTCAGACAAAACAATATAAAGTCAAGGAATCAATTTATGAAGGCAAAATGTTGATAAACATTTTTCAAAAGTTTATAACTTTCAAAATAATTATGTAATCTTTATGAAACTAACAATAATTATAGCCAAGGGTCTGATGAACAATACAAAGTCAAAAGTAGCGGATGAAACTACCATAAATGTTAGACAAAATAATGTAAAGTCAATGAAACTTATGAAGAAACAGATGTTGATAAATATTTTCAAAAGTTTCTAACTTCAGAAATAATTAAACAATCTTAATGAAACTAACAACAATGATTGCCAAGAGTCTGATGAACAATACAAAGTCAAGAATAGTGGATGAAACTACCACAAATGTCAGACAAAATAATATAAAGTCAAGAAGTCAATTTATGGAAGCAAAGATATTAGCAAACATTTTCAAAAGTTTATAACTTTCAAAATAATTAAGCAATGATAATGAAACTAAAAATAATTATTACCAAGGGCCGGGTTAACAATAGAAAAGCAAGAGTAGTTGATGAAACTACCATAAATGTCAGACAAATAATATAAAGTCATGGAGTCAATTTATGGAAGCAAAGACATTGGCAAACATTTTTCAAAAGTTTATAACGTTCAAAATAATTATGCAATATTAATGAAACTAACAATAATTATTGCCAAGAATCTGATAAACCATACAAAGTCAAGAGTAGTGGATGAAACTACCATAAACGTCAGACAAAATAATATAAAGTCAAGGAGTCAATTTATGGAGGGAAAGATATTGATAAACATTTTTCAAACGTTTATAACTTTCAAAATAATTATGCAATCTTAATGAAACTAACAATAATCATTGCCAAGAGTCTGATAAACAATACAAAGTCAAAAGTAGTGGATGAAACTATCATAAATGACAGACAAAATAATATAAAGTCAAGGAAACAATTTATGAAAGCAAAGATAGTGACAAACATTTTTCAAAAGCTTATAACTTACAAAATAATTGTGCAATCTTAATGAAACTAACAATAGTTATTGCCAAGAGTCTGATAAACAATACAAAGTCAAGAGTAGTGGCTGAAATCACCATAAATGTCAGACAAAACTATACAAAGTCACGGGAACAATTTATGAAGGCAAATATGTTGATAAACATTTTCAAAAGCTTCTAACTTAAGCTTCTAACAGAAATAATTAAACAGTCTTAACGAAACTAACCAGAAATATTGCCAAGAGTCTAATAAACAATTTAAAGTTAAGAGTAGCGCGTGAAACTGTCTAGTAAATTTTTGTTGAGCTAAAACCATTTGACATGAGTTAGCATATTGTCACCATTTTCTACAATGTTCAAAGTGCAAACTGTAACTATATATTCTATTATTGTACCTATAGACGTAAGCACATAAATGCCCCATAATGCACCTCGAGACAACAAAGGAATTAGTAAAAAATCTATAGGGAATTCCACCAATTTTGTAACTGATAAAATTATTCAAATATATAACAGATCGTATTATATCTACTACTTCATAATACAATATCAATATAGATAAATCATCAAAAAGATGTAGGTAATCAATGACGCAAGCAACCGGGCATATTTCCAAGCCTCTATAATCATATAATCTCATAATTCCAATAATTCGATATCAAATAATGACGTTTGAGTATTTAATTGCTATATCGTATAAGATTTACGTAACAGGTAGATCAAACATTAATCACTTCCTCGTATAACTTATGATGATTAACGAATTCCAGAACCATGCCAGTCCAACTTCACAAGAATCGGGGGAAATTGCTACATGTTTCATGCCAACGCCGGCAGAGAAATGGACTGGAAGACTGCCAGCACCTTCTGCAAAAAGAATGGCGCCACATTAGCAGAGATGGAAACCATTGAAGAAAATCAAGATATGATTGCTTATATTCAAGCTTTACCACACTTAAAAGGTGTGGTAATATATTATTAATAATATATTATTTTGATCAATTCAATTTTTCACATTATTTTGTTTCTTTTGACAGGTAAAGACTTTTGGACTGGAGGTTTGAACCCTGGACTTCTTTGGATTTGGAGTAACAGCGCCAGACCAGTTGCTGGTCCAAATGGTAACAAGAAGAATCCATCCGCGGGCATATTAGGCGATGGTAGATGTCTTCGTTTGAGTTACGACCCTGCGTTGAGGAACTATAGTTATAAAGGCTCTGATTGTTCTATTAGATACAGCGTGATATGCGAAATTCCAGACAGTACCGGTAGCAATGAAATCAGCAGAATCGGTAGAAGCAAACATATATTTACAGACGAATTGTAAAAACTTATAACCAAAGCTTGATAAGTGTATAGATTTGTATTTTTTAATATTTATAAATGTTATGGATAAATAATAAACAATAATTTTTATTTATAGTGAAGTATATTATGTTAAACGATTAAATACACGTAGAAAGTTGAAGAAAGTAAGAAGAAGTAGGTAATAAAAATAATTTTCCGGGGAGAAGATAGCCATCAAAGTCTTTGATTCAAAGATATCCATAACGTCTTTTGTTCGAATTTCTTAATGAAATGTATGTCAATCGATAGAGCTATTCAAGTAGTAATTAGTATACCCCAGAGTTTTTCCACAAAAAATATCAGACGGTTTAGCAATAAAATGATTTAATTATTCTCAGCGCGGCATTTAAAAGATCACACATTTTATGGCTATCTTCTCCCCGGTAGTAATTTGTGTTTGAAGACTTTTGATGCTCCTGTATAGCAGGTGCACAACAAATATTATTGCGTGTTTTTTTTGCGTCACGCAAAGTTCTAAAGTGAATCTAGAATTTCAATCGCGTGTCGAGATTCCACTCAACCATTATTAAACTATTCGCGCGATGGTGTAACGTAATAATTTCGTAGATCATGCAATTATTTTCGGCGACAAGTAGCGCGTCCGCTTACGTCAATACTTTTTATTGCGCGCGTGGTTGCGACGTCAGCCGTGAGATGTCAGTAGACGCGCCGCTTTCTACAACGCTTTTGCAGTGCCGTCCGCGGTCTGTGTGTGTTTGTGTTCGAGATCCGAGCCGACAAAGAGGAAAAAGGGATTAAAAATGGTGACGCTTAATCGCACGCGAATAAAATAGTCCGCGGAGGCTCTAAAATTACCGACGACCCACGTGGAAAGGCGAACAATTAAACAGATATTGTTGGCGCAACCAGGTCTATATGGTAGGTGTTCCATTCCACTTCTAGCAAACAAATATGAAAAACCAGAAAAGTAAAAAGCTCCCTAAGGACATGTGTCCGACTGAGGTAAAGTCCAAACGTATCATAAGAAGTCCCCGAATGTACACGAAACACTCAGGTGCGTAATGTTATCCGTGCAACAATGTGCATTTAATAAACGCTTTCCTAATAGAGCTAAACAGCATGTCTCTACGCTTTTTGGAATTTGAGATGAGTATTTTGCACAGATTTTTTAGAATTTTTAGGAAAACACCACAATACTACCATATTATTAGAAATTAACCCTTTACGGTCAATCACAACAAACAGGGAAAGTTATTCACATATATTGGTGGAAGAAAAATTGTAGCAATAGTTTAATAATAACTTTTTTTTAAACATTTTGCAAGTATGCCTTTAAGGGCTAGATCATCTTATACCAATAATATCCAATTTTTTTTAATAACTAATTACTTGATTTTGAAAAATGGGAGTATGTGTTATAAAAAAATATCTATAAGAAAGAATATAGAAAACCTGGAACATAGATGAAAAGCATAATTTACTATAACCAACTATTAAGTAATATTCTAAAAGTCGGCACTCTGATCTGTTATTAATATTTGATATTAAATGATAAATGATCTATCATGACGACAGCAGATAACCACTGTCAATATGCTACATGCGGTATATTAATTTTTTGAAACGTGAAGGTCTGCCATATTTTGTCTACATGATTTTTTTTTCATTACTCACAGTCTGATTATACTTATCAGACATGTATTTTCCAAAGTTTTCTTCATTAACTTTTCATAGTGACCATAAACAATACGTTTAATTGAAATTGATTTGTTTAATTAAGTTAGAATTTAGTCTATTCAAAATGGTAAGTTTTAAATGCTTGTTATTCAATTAAAAAACTTGTTTGAGAACTTGTTTTATCATCAATAGACTTCTTTTTTATAATAGCAATATATAATAATAATAATACATAATAACAACAAACAAGGTAATGCACAGCAAATTTTAGACTAAAAGCAGTTATGGGATTTATAACATTAAATTTTTGTTGTTGCTTATAACTATTTTATAACTTTTGGAAATCAACAACTATAATCTGCTGGCAGCATATGCAACCCAATTAACATCAGTGACAGCATAGCAATAGGCAATAATGAGCCGCATTTTTTTAAATATACAATGTGTAACAGGTTTGAGTGCACAAATTGTGGGACATGATAGGTTCTGACTAGCTGATAACGTTCATATATCATACATATAAAGTTCATATATCAAATTTTTCTATTCTTCTTAATAACTGAAATATTGAAGCTCAAAGTAAGGACAGTACTGTTTGAGTACTGCGTGTGGTTAATGGCTATAGTGATTAAAATGGATTTTAAATCAAACCATGTTGACAAAAAAAAAACTAAAATCTTTATGAAATACATTTCCTATGTTATTTATTTCTATATTTTTGTATTTTCTTGCTATGTAACGTTTAAAGAATCAGTTATTATAAAAATTGTGAATAATTTTTTATAAGAATTTTATGGTCAGTAGCTCAAAATTTATCATCCCTCAATTTTTGTGCAATTCAAACCCATTACACCCTGTATAATTCGACAGAAACACAACCACCTGTCACAACTGCAAATTAGGTTGCATACAACAAAAAAACAACTTGTTAGTTAGGTTGCATACCCAAGGCATATTTTTTGAAAGCCTGTTTTAGTAGTAGTTTAAGCTACATTAATTGGACACAACCTAAACAAATCTAACTTTAAACATTTCTAACATATAAAATAAAAAAAAAATCGACAAAATTACATAATTAAAACAATTAAAATTAATAAATTTTTTAGTATTAAAAATGCTTGCTGTGATGGAGAATCAACAGCCGACAGCATCAGGACCGTCAAGCTCGTCTGCTACGACCCCGGAGAATGGAGTTCACGCGAAGGAATTTCTGTCGTCCGGAAGGACCGGCCGCCGGAATGCCTTACCGAACATCCTGGGAGAACACGCCGTTGTTGGGAGTTCCGATCTCCCGAATCGGCTCCAGGGGCTCACCACCTCCGAGAAGGGGGACGACGTCAAGGACACGTCCGGTCCGAGCAGTAAAAGTTGAATCCCTAACCTCGAAAAGTAGGCTTTAGCGATTGCAACAGTTTTTTACATTTACTAGCAGTTGCAAAGAAAAAAAATATTTCCCAGCAGTTGCAAAGGCAGCAGCATAGGAACGTGTGCGCACACATGTTCAACTGACACAATAACATTTTCAGGTTATTTTTTACTGTCAAAATGACATTTGAAGGTTATTTTCGACTGTCAAAATGACATTTGAAGGTTATTTTTGACTGTCAAAATGACATTTGAAGGTTGTTATCATCTGTCAAAATGACAGTTGAAAGTTATTTTCAACTGTCAAAATGACACTTTTAAGGTTATGTTCAACTGTCGCAATGACATTTTAAGGTTATTTACGACTGTTAAGGTTATGTAATCATCAAAGTGACATTTTAAGCAGCACAGGAAGGTGTGCGCACACAACGGTAACAAAGTCACTCATTGTTGGCATGATTTAGGTTAGGATCGACTCCGAACAAATTGCGTTCACGACTAATTTTGTTATGATTTTGATGTTACGCACTTACGAGACGACAGAAAATGTTCGAATTAGCTAATTTGAGGTTATAAATATTTATTTTGTGACAGTTTCGAAAATTTTACGTGTGAATCTCAATAGTTTTAGGTTAGGTATTTTTTGCGGAGTTCCTAATAATTTTAATACATACCACATAAAGTACAAAAGTTATGTTGAATATGCTTTGTGAATTTCCCATTTAGGCAGATTGGGGAAATTTAGTCTAATCTTGCCCTTATTTGAGACCTTTTGTTGCTAAGATGTATTGATAAGGATATGAGATAAAATCCAGAATAGCTATTGCGCTAAAAGTCGTTATTGTATTGTATTTTTTACAAAAAGCAACATAGTACATGTCAAAAAAGAAATTGCTAGAGTATTTTCAAACTAAGAAGAGCACAGTTGTATATGCAACCAATCATACCCATTGTATGGTTTATAAATTGCCTATGTATATTTGGTTGCATATATAACTGTGCTCTTCTTAGTTTGAAACATCTATACTCCCTGTATATCAAGTTATTAATTTTTATATTTACAGATGGCGCTATCGTCATAAAACGGTTTCTTTGGCTTTTATCTCAAGTATCTGTTATTCATAAGCACTTTTGATCAATTTCTTATTGTATTATCCAGAAAATACTCTGATTTTCTATTTTTATTTAGAGTGGCGTAACACAAATTGGATCTGTAATAAAATAGATCTTTTTTATATAGGAGAAAACTTTTTCATCCTATGTAATATTTGCGCCTATTTTATGATCAAAATCTAAAACTAAACTGCATAATTTAACACTTATAATACATATTATATATGTCGGATAAGCAAGCAAGCTTGTAGATAGCAGTATTATTTGGCCTAGTGTGTATATAGCCTTATATTGGTTTAGCAACGAGATTTGTGATATTAATTTTTGTGATCTGCAGCCGTAGATCGACGTTCTCTTGCGTTTTCACGTTAGCGATGTAAGTTACGATCAGTATAACCTTTGAATGTATTAATCGACGGTGTTAACTTTTCTACCAAAGTGAGGTCAAGATGTCCTACAGTTCAAAGTTTGTGTCGTAAAAGTGCAGGTAATTAGGGTGAGACACGACACTAAATTAAAATAATTTGTACTAACAGAAAACCAATACTGTTCAAGTATTTTGTAATTATAAGCTCACTCTAGTTAAAGTCTGTATTGATGTAGGACCCACGTATATTTTTTATATATTCCGCTCAAAGAAAGAATTGAGTATGTTTGTCTACAACTAGTCATAAATTGTAAACACTTAAAACAAACAAGAGTTTGTTCATAAATATATTTGTATAGAAATATAAATAATAAATAAATTAATAACAAAATTGAGTGTTCTTTTATTCATCGCTGTGTCGTGTTTTGTTGAGCGTGCAGTAATTTGCGCAAATTTTGTTCTGCGCTTTTCAAATTTGGGTCCAGCTGAATTGCCTTTTTGTACATATCTCTTGCTTTTTCCAATTTTCCCCATCGGTGATACAAAACACCTAAAACAAAGAACAAGTGACATATAACCTACTCTAAAGTTACATAGTACTGTCAAAATTTCAAGGCTATGTTCAACTGGCAAGATGACATTTTAAGGTTATGTTCAATTGTCAAGCTATGTTCAGCTGTCAAAGTGACAATTTAAGGTTATATTCAACTATAAAAACGACATTTTAGGGTTATTTAACTGTCCATATAAATCTGTTAGGCTATATTCAGCTATCAAAATGACAGTTTAACATTTTGTTCAACGTCAATATGATGTACCATTTTAAAAGGTCATATTTAACATCAAACTCAAATTTAAGTGGTACAAATTGAATGTTGTCAATATAACATTTTAAGGTTATGTTCAACTGTCAACATGACATTTTAAGGCAACTGTCAACATGACTTTTTAAGGCAACTGTCAACATGACATTTTAAGATTATGTTCACTTGTCAAAATGACATTTTAAATTTATTTTCAACTGTCCAAACTAAATTTTTAGGCTATGTTGAGGTGTTAAAATGACATTTTAAGGTTATGTTCAACTGTCAAAATGACGTACCATTTTTAAACGTCATTAAATCTAACCTAAATTCGATTGGTAAAAATGCATTGTAGGGATTAAAATTGATTGTTGTCAAAATAACATTTCAAGGCTATTTTCGACTGTCAAAATGACATTTTACGATTATGTTTAACTGTCAAATTGACATTCTGAAGTTATGTTTAACTGTCAAAATGCCATTTTAAGTTTATTTTCAGCTGTCCAAATTAAATTTTTAGGCTATGTTAAGCTGTTAAAATGCCATTTTAAGGTTATGTTCAACTCTCAAAATGACATTTTAAGTTTATTTTCTACTGTCCAAATTAAATTTTTAGGCTATGGTGAGCTGTAAAAATGACATTTTAATGTTATTTTCGACTGTCAAACAGATGCAGGTTATGTTTAATTGTCAAAACGGCATTTTAAAGGTTATGTTAAACTGTCACAATGACTTTTTAAGGTTAATTTCGATTGTTAAGGTTATGTAACTGTCAAAATGACATTTTAAAGCTATTTTCAACTGACATTTGAAGGTTATGTTCATGTACCTAAATAACGTACAGTACAACTTCGATAGTACGGACACTCCAGTAATCCGAACGCTCTTGTCAACCGGATATTTTAGAAATTTTACCTCCCTAGTTCGGACACAAAATATAATTTGCAGTTAAAACTAGGTAGAAAATACCAAAGTATTGTTTAACATTAATGTCTTACTGTAAAGCAACCGGATCACATAAATTGCCACTTAATATTAGCAATAGCGGCAAATCTAGAAGCTTTTAAATGCAGAATGAGCTCAATACCAGTTGTGTACAAGGCGTCTGATAAAGGACGGATGAGTAGAACATTGCTTACTGAATGTTTCGAAAAATATTTTAAGCCTGAGGTTAAGACATTTTTAACAGGGGTTAACAGGCCCCAAAAAGCTCTAATGTCGATGCTGCCAACGCGTTTTCTTTGGGCATCAGTTTCATCTGGTCTGCAGAAAACAATTTTCCCATGGAAATCCTGCTTCTCAAAAGGCCCAGAGAAAAATGTACTAATGTAGCTGTATCCAAAAGAATATAAACAAAGATTGACACATTTTTAAAAAATAACTGAAATCTTTTGCTTATTTTATCCATTTATGTTCAGAATTTAGTTTTTAATTTTATGTTTTGGTTATATGTGACCTCGGATGCAAAAAGGGACCTATCGTGCGAAAATAACGTGCCGCATAACGGTACATATCGGAAGAGACCTTACGTGCGAAAATATTGTGCAAGATAACGTAACGACAGGTCCCTTTTTGCGTCCGGGCTCACATATATTCAAATATTCCCAGTTGTTTTCATCTTCATCATAAAAAATGACCCTTCCCAACAAAAGAAAAAACCTCCAGTGATCCGGATACCTCAATAGTCCGGACATGGTCAGGAACGATATATGTCCGGATTAGCGAAGTTATACTGTACTATTTATAAAAGGTTATATTTAAGAACTAACCTAAATTTGAGTGGTACAATGCACTGTAGGGATTAAAATTGATTGCTTCCAAGAAATGTTTCTCGGCTTTTTCGAACTGCTGCATCTTCCCCAACGTATTTGCGA
This sequence comes from Aphodius granarius, assembly GCA_963971325.1. Classification (NCBI taxonomy): domain Eukaryota; kingdom Metazoa; phylum Arthropoda; class Insecta; order Coleoptera; family Scarabaeidae; genus Aphodius; species Aphodius granarius. The sequence goes on from OZ020225.1 coordinate 4,497,490, forward strand.
TGCTAAAATGCAAAGCTGGGGATTTTGGATTGTGCATTAGAGCCATATTTCCCAATTCGAGCACTTTGTTGTACTGCTGTAAGCTATCCAAAAGGACCAAGGTATTGCTCCAAGCCGCTGTGTGCGTTGGTTTATAAAAGACAGCTTGTTCCCAGGCCTTTAAAGCCTGGTCAGACTTATGTTGGTCGAGATACTGCAAAAGTAGCATTTTGTATGTACACAAATGTCATAGTAAAAGGATAGAATATAGTAAAGTAAATATTGTGTAACTTTTTTACCAGATTTCCTAAATTGTAATAACAGTCAGGATACTTTTTCCTATGTTCAATAGCTTTTAAATAACAAATTTCAGCTTCTTCTGCCATGTTGAAGTTCGTCAAAACTATACCAAGATTCATCCAAGCAGCAGCAAAATTTGGTCGAATTTTCACGGCTTTTCTCAACAATATTTCCGCTTCTTTATACTCTTTATTTTCTCTCAACAAGTTGGCTAAATTGTTCATCGCTTGTTCGTATTCAGGAAATAATTCTATAGCCTTCCTGTATTCACGGAAAGCCAAATCCTTGTTTTGTTCGTCTGCAGCAATTTTAGCAATGTTATAGTGAACTTTTGCGTTTAAAGGGCAGACTTCCAGCGCGGAAACAAATAGGGATTTCTCGGACAACCATTGGGAATTTCTATGGACCGTACGGAGAGCAAATATCACGCATAACAAATAGAAATAACAATACAAGATCTGCAAGGCATAAACAACGGATTTATTTTATTTTGATGAGATGTCAGAACATTACCTTTCTTCTATTTCTAAATACAGTTGTCAATTTCTGGAAGCCGATAGCGACTAACATGCTGAAACCTGCACTTGGTAAAAGCAAGGTACGTTCAGCAATTACAAATCCCACTTTGAAAAATATATTTGATGCAGGTAAAAAGGGTAGGACGATGAGAGATATTGCTAGTAAGGTAGAGATTCTAAAAGAAAAATAAACATTAGGTTTGCTCAAAACTAAGATAACGTTATAACTGTACCTTGAGCTTTGAGAAAAATAGCCTTTTAGAAGTTTGTATGAGCAAATTATCATGGAAACCCATAGAAATATGATAAAGATAATCCTAATATCACAAATATTTTCGATTAACGGTATACAACCCATGGACCAATCAAAACAAAGCCAATGTGGCCAAAAAAGGAGCAATAAGTTTATGAAGTAAATGTAATTGTATGTAAATATCTAGAAATAAGGAACAAAGAATATTAGGAGTAGCATAATAATAATAATAAATAATAATAAGTAATAAGTTGACAGCAAACTTTTCAATGAGATAAAAAAGATAATTATAAGTATATAATAATATTTCTTCTTTTACATAAAAAATAAGCTTTAAAAATGGAAAATGCTTAGAATCTGTTATCTAGTTATAAACTTACCCTGGTAAAAATGCTTTCGGAAAAACTTGCTGGGTTATCGACAGGGGCAAATATTGGTCCCTCAAAGTTCATAACCCAGAATCGAAAATACATAATTGTTATACCTATAATTGCTAAACCTATTTGTCGACATAAGAAACGTACATTTAGGCCGTTATTCGACAATCTTGTATAGAAAAAGTCGTATGCACTACAAAAACCCTAAAAAAATCCACTGTTTATCTTATAGATAGATGATTTGGTATGTTCAATAAATAAGAAAGATATTAGTGCACCATGATTTAATATTTTACTTAAATTTCTGTTGGCTATATACTTTAGGAATTGACATAAAAAACATTATACAGAAATGTCAGACAATTTAAGTAACAAAAACAACAAAACCGGTCAACTTTAACCTCTAAAACTTAGATAATGACATAAAGCAAAAAGAGATTTAAAGTTTAATTGTCAAATTTCAGAATAGCCAAACTATAATAATTTCCATGGCTCACTAAATTTTTTTTATTGAACATGCCTAAAATATATGTACTTACAATTGCCATAATAGCAGTTTCTTTACATAAAACTGCAATAAATACCACTACGATTACAAGAAAAAATAATATCACAGAATCTTTCTTAACTACATCCTTGTATAAAATCAACGAAAACACCATTAAAATTGAGCATAAGATGTCAGCTCGTCCAACTAAAGCAGCAACCACTTCCGTGTGAACTGGATGGACAGAAAACAGCAAAGCCGTTAAAAAACTTAACTCTCTCCGCATATGCTTCTCGAACGTGAGCATCCTTATAAACGGAATGAGCATTGTGCACAGTAAAACGTATAAAATAACATTTGTTAGGTGAAAACGGAACGGAATTATGTTAAAATCCGAAAATAACATGTTAAACCTAAAAGAATTATTTCTCAATTGTTTACAATTCAATAAAATTTATCTTACCTATAGCTTAATATCGTAAAAGGTCTGTACGACTTGTGACTTGTATTCAGCGATATATTGGTACCCCAGAAATCATTTCGAAAGATCTCAGTGACCGGTGTGTTTGGCGATACATCTTTGTTTTTAACAATTGCCTCGGAATCGTCAAAGACGAACGTTCCAAATAACGTGTTTAGATGGCAGACGAAGGCGACGATTGCCACGATTATATATTCCTTCATATTATCATAATTCTTTGAGATTTTCCCTCAGCTGTATAGGTTAAGTAGCGGTAGAATCTTCTTGATGACGATTTTACCGTTAAAATTCATAGTTTCATTCTGTTTACAGCTGGAAACGATGAAATGTTGTGTGAATGTTTTAAATTTTTGATCGGAAAGCACGATTTCAAACATGTAAATATACAAATATTGATCGAATTTACGGTGTCGATTGTTCCGAACAGATGGCGTTGGTTGTTGCGTACTAAATTTATTAATTTTTGAATTTATTTAAAATAATAGTGGCGTTTTTATCTAGATTATTTTAAAAATACACAAAATAGTGGCGAAATACCAAATACATGACTATTATCTATCGTAATTAATAAGCATAATCAAATAATTAGGTCTCAGCAACATTGATAATGGAGACGTGCTGTTTGTAACATAAAGCAGCACGAAGATAAGATTTTAATCAGTGATAAATGACATTTTTTTTTATACCAGTTAAAATGTTGTCTTGTTTTTTTGAGATAATCATTAGTCGTCTTCTATAGATTCCTATTCCTACATGTTTATGATGCAAATATCGCATGTTGCGTGGATGACCTTCCAGATTTCAATGTGAAATTGTTGTTCCCTACCAGTCCATTTCAACTTCATCATTCGATTGAAAAGGAAAGATACCACAGTCGTTTTTTAATCTGAAACGATTAGTGTAGTGTCCTAAGTTTAACTTATCGTCAGAAGTGTGTCCGAGTTCGACAAGTTCCCGGAAAATGACTGAAAGGTAAAAGAAAATTTTTTAATTTAGCGTATTGACGTATTGTGTTTGACATTAAATTCAAATTATTTCGTCTAGAAACCGCAATATTCAGAATTTGAAAAGGTGACAATGATCGGTGATAATTGTTTGTCTATAATAAGTTGTCCTAAAAGTAATTGAGGTTATGTGTTAGGTGACAAAATAACAAGTTGTTCGGAATTAAGAAGTAATTTAAGAATTAGTAAATTGGGGAACCTTTATATTATTTCATAATTACTCTTTAATCGTTTATATATTATATATTTAAATATAATACTCAAATTATTAAATCATAGTTAATTAATCTATAATTAAATATGTACTATGCTCAGCTTTGAAATGAGTCATAACTCATAAATAATAATCATTATGAATAATCGTAAGAATTTAATACATGAAAGCGAAAGTCTATGAAATAAACTAGGTTAGTGATCTCAATTTGTATTCAAGGTTGTTGTGTACGAAGTAAAAGAAAATAACAAAAGTAATTACAGTAATTTCAGTGATTTATATTAGAAATTTGGAACGGCATAAGTTATAAAATTTAAGACCGGATAAATCTAAGCAGTAACTAACTTAAAGAATTTCTTATTTAGTAGAATATAAGTTTATGTTAAAAAATAAATAGTTCTTTTTTCAAAATAAATTATTGAAAAAGTAAATCTTGTTTCTATCACTCAAGTGATGAGATTTGGGGGATGAACCGGAAGTTCAAACAGCTGTGAAGAACTAATTTGGAATTAGTTTTTTTTTTTTTTTTATGAAAATCGTTGTAATTTATAATAATGCGGTTGCCATTGAAACATATCTGGCTTATACTATCAAATGAATTTCAAAGTAGTTTTTTCACTGCTCGAACAAATCTATTGCATTCAAATTGAATTTTTGTTATCGTGCTTGCACAAAAATTAAAACTGAAATTATGCTTATCCTTAAAATTAATTTGTATAAAAGTTCAACTAAATTATGTCAGTGTTCATTAAAATTATATCAAAATCTAATGCAGCATTCAAACATGTAAGTGAGTGATAACTTTTATGTATTACGAAAGAACAAAGAAATGACACTTTAGATTGATATATGTCAAATAGTTAAAATATGTAAAAAGTATATAATTTAAACCTCCTAATTTATTCTTAAAATAAAATGTTATAAATTAAATGTGATTAAAAATGAGACTCTTCTACATGTTGTATTCCATATGTCGAATGAGTGTTACTCTTTTGAATTGTGCACCAAACGGAGAGTCGAATAATCATATCGAGTACGATACTAATCAACAAATTAATATAAAAAACAACCAAAAATTAATTTTTAATCCACATCTTTACTTTCAGATGTGGCGATATCGCTCTAATCGGGCTAGCCGTCATGGGTCAAAACCTGATCCTTAACATGGCCGATCACGGTTTCACAGTAGTCGCATACAACAGAACCGTCGAAAAAGTGACATCATTCCTCGAAAACGAAGCAAAAGACTCGAAGAACGTTATCGGGGCCACCTCCATCGAGGACCTAGCTAATAAATTAAAGAAACCACGTCGCGTCATGTTATTAGTTAAAGCAGGTAACGCCGTTGACAGTTTCATCGAGCAACTCGTACCTCACCTGGAAAAAGGTGATATCATCATCGACGGAGGCAATTCAGAATACACCGATTCTCAAAGACGATGCAGGTATTTACATGAGAAAGGGCTTCGATTTGTCGGATCGGGTGTCTCAGGTGGTGAAGAGGGGGCTCGATATGGCCCCAGTTTGATGCCCGGCGGTGATAAAGAAGCTTGGCCTTACATCAAAGAGATCTTCCAGTCGGTCTCTGCGAAAGTCGATAACTTACCGTGTTGCGATTGGGTTGGAGCAGATGGTGCTGGACACTTTGTTAAAATGGTCCATAATGGGATTGAATATGGGGATATGCAATTGATCGGGGAGGTTTATCATCTTATGTTGGCGATGGGTCTCACACAGGACGAGATGGCCAACACTTTTGAGGAGTGGAATAGAGGAGAATTGGATAGCTTCTTGATTGAGATTACTAAGGATATTTTGAGGTTTAAAGATAGCGATGGTATGTTGCACATTTTTTGTTAAATAATTTATGAAAAACGTTGATAAACATTTTCAAAAGTTTCTATCTTCCAAAATAATTCAACAATCTTAATAAAACTAACCAAAATTATTGCCAAGAGCCTACTGAACAATTTAAAGTCAAGAGTAGTGGTTTGAAACCACCACAAATGTCAGTCAAAACAATATAAAGTCAAGGGAACAATTTATGAAAGATTTTCAAAAGTTTCTATCGTCCAAAATAATTCAACAATTTTAATAGAACTAACCAAAATTATTGCCAAGACTGTACTGAACAATTTTAAGTCAAGAGTAGTGGTTGAAACCACCATAAATGTCAGTCAAAACAATATAAAGTCAAGGGAACAATTTATGAAAGATTTTCAAAAGTTTCTATCGTCCAAAATAATTCAACAATTTTAATAGAACTAACCAAAATTTTTGCCAAGACTGTACTGAACAATTTTAAGTCAAGAGTAGTGGTTGAAACCACCACAAATGTCAGTCAAAACAATATAAAGTCAAGGGAACAATTTATGAAAGATTTTCAAAAGTTTCTATCGTCCAAAATAATTCAACAATTTTAATAGAACTAACCAAAATTATTGCCAAGACTGTACTGAACAATTTTAACTCAAGAGTAGTGGTTGAAACCACCACAAATGTCAGTCAAAACAATATAAAGTCAAGGGAACAATTTATGAAAGATTTTCAAAAGTTTCTATCGTCCAAAATAATTCAACAATTTTAATAGAACTAACCAAAATTACTGCCAAGACTCTACTGAACAATTTTAAGTCAAGAGTAGTGGTTGAAACCACCATAAATGTCAGTCAAAACAATATAAAGTCAAGGGAACAATTTATGAAAGATTTTCAAAAGTTTCTATCGTCCAAAATAATACAACAATTTTAATAGAACTAACCAAAATTACTGCCAAGACTCTACTGAACAATTTTAAGTCAAGAGTAGTGGTTGAAACCACCACAAATGTCAGTCAAAACAATATAAAGTCAAGGGAACAATTTATGAAAGATTTTCAAAAGTTTCTATCGTCCAAAATAATTCAACAATTTTAATAGAACTAACCAAAATTACTGCCAAGACTCTACTGAACAATTTTAAGTCAAGAGTAGTGGTTGAAATCACCATAAATGACAGTCAAAACGATATACAGTCAAGGGAACAATTTATGAAAAATGTTGATAAACATTTTCAGAAGTTTCTATCTTCCAAAATAATTTAAGAGTCTTAATGACTAAAACTATTGCCACGAGTCTACTGAACAATATTAAGTCAAGAGTAGTGGTTGAAACCACCACAAATGTCAGTAAAAATAATATAGTCAAGGGAACAATTTATGAAAATGTTGATCAACATTTTCACAGGTTTCTATCTTCCAAAATAATTCAACAATCTTAATAAAACTAACCAAAATTATTGCCAAGAGTCTACTGAACAATTTAAAGTCAAGAGTAGTGGTTGAAACCACCACAAATGTCAGTCAAAACAATATAAAGTCAAGGGAACAATTTATGAAAGATTTTCAAAAGTTTCTATCGTCCAAAATAATTCAACAATTTTAATAGAACTAACCAAAATTACTGCCAAGACTCTATTGAACAATTTTAAGTCAAGAGTAGTGGTTGAAACCACCATAAATGTCAGTCAAAACAATATAAAGTCAAGGGAACAATTTATGAAAGATTTTCAAAAGTTTCTATCGTCCAAAATAATACAACAATTTTAATAGAACTAACCAAAATTACTGCCAAGACTCTACTGAACAATTTTAAGTCAAGAGTAGTGGTTGAAACCACCATAAATGTCAGTCAAAACAATATTAAGTCAAGCAAACAATTTATGAAAAATGTTGATAAGCATTTTCAGTAGTTTCTATCTTCCAAAATAATTCAACAATCTTAATAAAACTAACCTAAATTATTGCCAAGACTCTACTGAACAATTTAAAGCCAAGAGTAATAGTTGAAACCACCATAAATGTGAGACAAAACTATATAAAGTCAAGAAGTCAATTATGAAGGCAAAGATATTGATATACATTTTCAAACGTTTTGAACTTCAAAAATAACTATTAAATCTTTTGCACTACTATCTTCATTAACATAATGATAGACAGATTATCTGCCTTTAATTTTGACTGATTTACCACTACATAAAACTAACAGAAGAAACCAGAAAGAAGAAATTGTTTTGTTTTGGCCTTTTATAAAGTGTGTTCAATTAAAGATTACCCTCTTGTGTAGGCTGACAACTCTCAAATTTGACAATTAAACATTAAGCGCCTTTATGCTTCATGTCATTCCGCAAGTTTTAGAGGTTAACGTTGACCAGTTTTGTTGTCGTAAAGAAAAGAGTAGATTCAAGAAAAAGATTAAATCACTCTACCTTCCTGTGGTATGTTTTCAAATTATACAAGTACTATTAATTAAAAAATTACTTTGGAATTTCCTTGAATGTTAAATTTAAAACAAAAAATTAAGAATAACATTATCGACACCGTTTGTACATTGCAGGACAATATCTCTTGCCGAAAATAAGGGATACGGCAGGCCAGAAGGGAACGGGAAAATGGACTGCGATATCCGCCCTAAACTACGGAGTTCCGGTTACGCTAATCGGCGAAGCTGTGTTCAGTCGATGTTTGTCTGCGCTGAAAGACGAACGCGTCAAAGCAAGCACAGTTCTTCCAGGTCCAACTACAAAATTTTCCGGAGACAGAAAGCAATTCCTAGCCGATCTAAGACAAGTAATACATAAACACACTTCTTTATTTATATTCTTTAACCGGTTCTTTATTTTTTAACCTGGATTTTATTTTTTTTAACCCATTTTCTTTAATTTTAGGCATTATACGCGAGCAAAATTGTGTCATACGCTCAAGGATTCATGTTATTGCGCGAAGCCGCATGTCAGTACAACTGGGATTTGGATTACGGCTCGATTGCATTGATGTGGCGCGGCGGTTGCATCATTCGTTCCGTTTTCTTGGGACAGATCAAAACGGCTTTCGATAAAGATCCCAACCTAAAATCCTTGCTTCTCGCACCATTTTTCGTTGATGCCATGGTTAAGGCGCAAAAAGGATGGAGAAACGTCGTGTGCACCGCAACTAACTTAGGTTAGTTTTATTTTTTAACCACAAAATAATAAATTAATCTCAAATATTTAACCTCACAATATTTAATTTCAAGTTTTTTAAATACAAAATGTTGAAATTCAGTTAATGAACGTCAAAAATCTTTAACTTTTTATATATTTAACCTCAAAATATTAAAATTTGATATATATGTCATTCAAATGTTGAATTACTAAATATTTCAGTTCAAAATATTGAAGTTCATTATATTTAAACTTAAAATATTAAAATTCAATTAGTTAAGTACCTCAAAAAAACCCACATCATCTTCAATATATTTAACCTCAAAATATTGAAGTTCATTATATTTAACCTCAAAATATTAATGTTCAATATATTTAACCTCAAAATATTAAAGTTCAATATATTTAGCAATAAAATATTGCAATTTAGTATTGTTAAATTAACCTCAAAATATTGAACATTGGAACAATATTTTTAACCGTAAATTTCTCGATTTTATTTTAAGGCATTCCGACGCCAGCTTTGGGTACGGCTTTGGCGTTTTACGATGGTTACAGGTCGGAGAGGCTGCCGGCAAATCTCTTGCAAGCTCAAAGAGATTACTTTGGTGCGCATACGTATGAACTCTTGGGGCAAGAGGGAACATTCGTGCATACAAATTGGACGGGGCATGGCGGGAACGTGTCCGCTAGTACCTATAATGCGTAATTTCAGGTTATTCTTGGTTTAGGTTTCCAAAGGTTTATAAAGCTTCTGAATTTTTATCGATTATTTTTATAAGTGGAATTTATGCAAAATGTATTTAAACTATCGCTATTTATATAATTATATTTTATTGAGTTTTAATAAAAAATTATAGAGATATTGTTGCGTCATTTTTATCGCAAAATATAATTTGTACCTTTTGGTATATTAGAAATAACAGGATGTTCCTTTTATATTATAGAAAGAACATCTTACAGAATCTATAACATGTTTCTTACCATCATTATGTCCCACCTTCAAAGAACGTAACACGAAGTGGAAGCAAGTGACACAAAAATCACGTATGATATGATTTCACACGTCGCTCATGGTATAGGATGTTACTAGGTTTCATTAGATGTTACTTCCCTTCATTACTTGCCACTCTGGAAGATTTCAAAGATTGTAGAGTAGTTTTAAACTAAGTAGAGCACAGTGACATATGCAACCAATTATACCCAGTGTATGGTTTATACTTAACCCGCGTATATTCGGTTGCATACACAACTGTGCTCTCCTTGGTTTGAAACATCTATAACACAAATGGAAGTAAGTGACACAAAAAGGTATGATATGATTTTACATGTGGCCATAGCCTGTTCAAAATAAGACAAAAACAATGAAATGCAGTTTTCAATATTTTATTGATCACATCAAAAATAAAATGCTGAATAACTTTAATATACTTAATTTATTAAAACTTTGATGTGTATATAAAAATAACGAAAATACCCCTTAAACATATAACAGTACAACAAATAATAGTCCGTTATAAAGAGTATATAGCTCGCAAATATTTTGACACATGCACGCAGATTTATCAAAAAGGCCTGTAAACCAAATTCAATACATCAAAATCAACAACAAACAAACCAAAACTACCTTATACAGTCACCAAAACATCAATATAAAAAAAAAAAAACTACATGCACCAAAATTATTTGAGCTAAAAACAAACCGACACTATAGCAAATCTAACCCAAAATCTTCCTGATCATATAGTTCAGAATGCCGCCGTGTCTGTAGTAAAGTAGATCGACCTCTGTGTCAAATCTTAAGATGACCTCAAACTTCTTGCCGGTGTCCGTCGTCACCTCGATATGTTGACCTGGCTTTAGGTCCGCTGGCAAATTGATATTGTAACTTTCTCTTCCGTCGATGCCGAGCGTCTCAGCGTTTTGTCCCTCGAGGAACTGAAGTGGGACAATTCCCATTCCAACCAAGTTTGATCTGTGAATTCTTTCAAAGGATTCCGCAATAACAGCTCGAATTCCCTAAAAATATATCGTTGATATAGTAATTATTATGTAGTGTAGATTCTAAGTGTTTAGTAGTTTGGATAGTTTTATTGTAAGCAGGTTGAATTTCATAAGCATTTTGACAAATGAGGGCAAAAGAAATCATTTGGCACTATTTTTATTTTGTTTTTGTAAGAAAAATTGTTTCTTGATTGAAAAATAGCGCTAAACGTAAATTATTATTTTTTATTATTAATAATGATCATTTGGCTATTATATATGGAAAGTATGTAAAGTATGTAAACTCATTAATAATTATTTTATAAGATTTTTTTCCAATGGTTGTACATACTTAGTTAAAGCACCGAAAATAAATGCTTTAAAATCTGCAATCTAGTAATTACTATTTAATTTGACAATAATGAGAAATAATTCATATTTAACGACTTAAAAGAATATTAAGAAACTGTTGTTATAAATTATGTTTTTGCATTAATTAAATTGATTTCTTGTTAATGAGTTATAAAGCTCTTTCAGACTATGCAATTTATTATTAAAGATTTATTCAATTAAATTAGAAAATAACATTTTGACATTTAAAGGGTGAAAACAGTGATTAAAATTGTAAGGTAAGTAATATTGACATTTTTTAAATAATCTCGAAGAAAAGTTGCTAAATTGATTATTCTTCAAGACTTTGCAATGAATTGTTCAAGAAGTGGTATCGTATGCTCTATAAAAAAAGGTCTAATGTGGTATAGAAAATGTAGGATATTGGTATATACAGGGTGTAACAGGTATGAGTGCATAAATTTTGAGAGATGATACATTCTGGCTAGTTGATAACAAAGTTTCTATAGCAAATTATTCTATTCTCTTCTGTCTCTCCTAATAAAACTAAAATATCGACGGTCAAAGTTAAGAACAATATTGTTTGAGTATTGCATGCGGTGGTCATTAACCCCCATAGCGATTAAAATGGATTGAAAATGCTTACTGAACAGTAAGTGATAACCTTTTTATGGTCAGTGGCTCAAAATCTATTATCCCTCAATGTTTGCGTACTCAAACCTGCTACACCCTGTATAAAAATATAGTAGGTTGGCTTCTATGAAATTTGATATTAAACATTATGCTTAATGTCATTATCCAAGTTTTCGAGGTTAGAGTTGAGCAGTTTTGATGTTTTTGTTACTTAAATCTTCTAACATTTCTGTCTGACGTTTTATATGTCAATTTGTAAAGTGTATAGCCAACATTAATTTAAGAACATACAATCCATTTTTTGTATGAAACCGATCTTTGTAGTTGGTACAAAACAGTTTTTATGCAATCACATAACAAATATCAATCAATAAAGGCAAATATTTACCAACAAGAACGGTCCTTTTGCAGCCCAATCCCTACTTGATCCTGAACCATAATCCTTTCCGCAAATCAGGATAAGAGGCACATTTTCCTTAGCGTATCTCTCAGCGCAATCAAAGACATCCATCTACAAGTTTACGGAAAAATATATTAGTTCTTTCATCAAATCAAAAAACTGAAGAGACCAAAACCACCTTTTCTTACTACATAATAAAAAGAAATGCCAAAAATACCTCTTCATTCGTTGGAACATAAACAGTTCTCGGTCCCGGCTTTGCCAAGAATTTATTCACCAACCGGATATTGGCAAACGTTCCTCTAGCCATAACGGCGTCGTTTCCTCTCCTAGACCCATACGAGTTAAATTCCCTCGGCGTCAGATTTCTCGCCGCGAGATACCTAGCGGCCGGACTCGTCCTACCGATCGATCCCGCAGGACTTATATGATCCGTGGTCACAGAATCCCCCAGAAACAGCAAAACGCGAGAGTTCTGAATAGGCCTAGTCTTTGGCAAGTCCTTGGTCATCCCCTCGAAGAATGGAGGGCGCTTTATGTAAGTCGAGGTGTTATCCCACGGGTATAATTTACCAGAGGGTGCGTTCAACGCTTGCCAACTTGAGGAACCACTCTCAATTTTAGCATAAACCTATAATTATGAATTATTTCGTTAATTTGTAATTATGTTGTATACACCCTGTATATGCAAAGAGTACACATACACGGTGTATATACAATAGTTTACTTTTAGCATAAACCTATAATTACAAATTACAGTATAACTTCGCTAATCCGGACATATATCGTTCCTGACCATGTCCGGACTATTGAGGTATCCGGATCACTGGAGGTTTTTTTCTTTTGTTGGGAAGGGTCATTTTTTATGATGAAGATGAAAACAACTGGGAATATTTGAATATATGTGAGCCCGGACGCAAAAAGGGACCTGTCGTAACGTTATCTTGCACAATATTTTCGCACGTAAGGTCTCTTCCGATATGTACCGTTATGCTGCACGTTATTTTCGCACGATAGGTCCCTTTTCGCATCCGAGGTCACATATAACCAAAACATAAAATTAAAAACTAAATTCTGAACATAAATGGATAAAATAAGCAAAAGATTTCAGTTATTTTTTAAAAATGTGTCAATCTTTGTTTATATTCTTTTGGATACAGCTACATTAGTAATTTTTCTCTGGGCCTTTTGAGAAGCAGGATTTCCATGGGAAAATTGTTTTCTGCAGACCACCTGATGCCCAAAGAAAACGCGTTGACAGCATCAACATTAGAGCTTTTTGCGGCCTGTTAACCCCTGTTAAAAATGTCTTAACTTCAGGCTTAAAATATTTTTCGAAACATTCAGTAAGCAATGTTCTACTCATCCGTCCTTTATCAGACGCCTTGTACACAACTGGTATTGAGCTCATTCTACATTTAAAAGCTTCTAGATTTGCCGCTATTGCTAATATTAAGTGGCAATTTATGTGATCCGGTTGCTTTACAGTAAGACATTAATGTTAAACAATACTTTGGTATTTTCTACCTAGTTTTAACTGCAAATTATATTTTGTGTCCGAATTAGGGAGGTAAAATTTCCAAAATGTCCGGTTGACAAGAGCGTTCGGATTACTGGAGTGTCCGTACTAGAGAGTGTCCGATCTATCAAAGTTGTACTGTAATTCCATGTTAAAAAACAATAATTATGTCGTATACACCCGGTATGTGTAAAGAGTACACATACAGGGTGTATATGTAATAGTTTATTACAAACCTCTTGGAACATCCTTGGGATGACGTGCGTCTTCTCAACCTCCTGGATATCAGCCCTCGTGGGCCAGATATCCCTGAGGAAGACCGGACTTCCATCGGCTTTCTGTCCTAAGGGTTCAACCTCGAAATCTATATCGACGGTTCCAGCGATCGCGTAAGCGATAACCAACAACGGACTTGCTAAATAATTAGCTCTGGTGTTCGGATGGATCCTGCCTTCAAAATTCCTATTTCCGGATAAGACACCGCAACAAACTAAATCGTTCTGTTCGATGGCGTTTGCGATGTTTTCGTCGATACTGCCGCTGTTTCCGATACAGGTCATGCAACCGTAGCCGACGATGTCGAATCCGAGGGCTTCCAGAGCGGGGATGACTCCGGATTCGCGGAGGTAGTAGGTGACCACTCCGGAGCCGGGGGATAAGCTGGTTTTGATGTAGGGGGCAACGGAGAGGCCAGCGGCTACGGCTTTTTTTGCTAGGAGGCCTGCGCCTAGCATTACGCTGGGGTTGCTGGTGTTGGTGCAGGATGTTATGGCGGCTATGATGACGCTGCCGTGGCCGATGGTGTATTGAGTGCCGTCGTACATGAATTTTGCTCTGGTGGAGAGTTTTGATTCTGGGATGCCGAAACCTTTGAAGCTAACCTGAAAGGTTTGCGGTTATGTAGAAAAATATGTTGTTGGTTGTAGAAAAGTAGGTGTTTATTATGCAAACAATGTTCAACATGTATGCAACATTTCAACACAAAAGATAAAATTAAAATAAATCAAAATGATTTTCTATATTTTTTTAATTAAATGTTTTACATATTATGATATAAATTTCTTATTAGTATGATCCATTAAATAAAAAAAAATTACTGTTTTGGAAATAAAAGTTAATTTGTAAATGAAATCTTAAGATAAAGAAATAATGGTACATATACTACATATTGCAAAAAGTTTAACAAAAATCGGTTAACTGGTAAATTATAGGTACCTAATTCTCAGATTTTTTTTTTTTTTGACAATCTTTTGATAATAAATGGTATATGCAAATAGCTAAAATCTAAGTACATTTTTGTATTAATTTTGAAGATGTGCACATTTTAGTCCAGTTTTCTGTTATTATGGCTGATGCCTCATACGATTAGAATGTGAACATAAAACCATGCAATTTCAAGAGTAATGCCGCAACGGGAGAATGAATAAATGCAGAGTAAAAACAAAGTAAAATATTACATATAGTGAGTGTGCATAAAATTACTTGACAATACATATACTGTTTAAAAACAGTATAACAAAATCAATAATACATTCAACTTCAATATTCTTTTCGATTGCTACTCTGATTTCAGTTATGGTAGAGAAAAATCTTGTGGAGTTTTATTATATTATTGATGTTAGAAAAAATATTTATTTCAAAATTATTCTTATTTGTCAACATTTATGTGGAACAACATTTATGTAAACACTATGCACAAAAGACAATCTGTCAGCAATTAAGAAATTCGTTTTGTTTACTTGCAAACAGTTTTGATAAGTGTTTATCTATTAATATACATGCAACACATTCACCAACCAAGTCTTCAAGTCAAAAAATCTTTACAAAGAATGTGCACATTTTGAAAAACTGTACAAGGCTACGATAAGGATTTTTAATGTAAAAAATCACGTAAATTCAACCAGTTGACACCATTACAATTATGACACATTTAAGAAATAATTAACGCAGAAGAATTTAGCCAAATCACAAGCCCTTAATAACGCATTAGTGGACAAACACGCAAAATGCCAACAAATTCACAACATAGCACAAACAAATCGCATTCATATTACGCGTACATACTTAAAAAATAATTAAGTCCTTTAATGACACCCCAAACATTCCCTTTAAAGTCCGTATCAACCACAATACAACCATCAGTTCCAGCCATACCTGCACAACGCAAAGACATTATTTCCTCTTAGATGTTCTTGCTTTATCTTAACTTTTACTCAAGTTAAAGCATTGCTATTTAAGAGATAATATAACGTCGTATTACAGCCCTCGAAGAAGCCAAAAACTCGTGAAGAATAGTTCCTGTGTCTACCCTAAAAATTCCTTGCTGATTGTACTTATGGATAAAATCACTGGGAATTTTTTGGGTATCTAAAGTGACTAAAAACCGTGCTCTACAGTGCGCCATCGGCGCGATTAGGCTTATCAATGTGACAAATAAAGGTGACTACTATGCGTTTATTTTATAAAGTTATTCATTCTTTGTCAAGTTAAGTTCTACTGCTTTTCCAGAACAATTTAGCGTTATAAGGTGTAATTATTTCCTTAAAGCTTTACTGTTTTGGAGAAGCAGATAATAATCTCCATAACTGCTCGATAATCTTCACAAAACAGACACAAATAAGGAACTAATGTATGTGATTTGTGGATTTTTGGCATATCACAGCACTAATTCCCGTTTGTAGCTGTTTTTTTATTTATTTATTATTACGACATACCGAGGACGCCACGCTTTTCTCGTTCCTCGCAAATCACCCTGTAGATGTAAATATGAACATCACTGGGGGATTTGTAGAGAATCGGCGATAGCGAACTCACATCGCAACGTGACAGCGCACGGGACCACCGCATCTCCGATCAAAAATCAAGAATTTCTGGGTGATTTCTGATTCTCCGAACCGGTTTGGCTCTACAGGGTGTTCTAGTTTCCTTAAAGCTTTACCGTTTTGGAGAGGCGGTTTACCACACACAACCACTGGAGGATTCATGGAGTCATAACCGATTATGGAGTCATAAACAGCAACAATTAAGGAACTAATTATGTGATATGTGAATACGGCACATCACAGCATTAATTCCTGATTGGAACTGTTTCATTTGTCTGCGATTATGGAGTTTTTCACTGCCCAACCTGTATATTGAGAGGTATTCCCGATTCTCGCGGATCACCCTGTAGATGTAATGTACGTTCGTCACTGGGTGACTTGCGGAGATTCGGTGATATCGGGGACAACCGGTGATTTTATTTGACGAATTTGCGATCGTAAAAAGCAGATACACTCTTTACGGTGATGTTTTTATTTGTTGGCATCACTGGGATGAAAGTATCTGTTATTTTGGATTAAATATCGACATTATTGAATGACTTTTATTATTTGTAGCACCTTGTTAATACAATTTTATATTTGTTATCAACATACTTGAGGTTCTGGTAAGGTTAGGCTAATTCAAAAGAATTTGATTCTTTAGGATCGAGACATCGCGATTGGAATTTACAAAATTCTTGTCAAAGTTGTACTGTCAAAGTTTTACTGTTTACGTAGGGCGAGTTTATTAACCTACCCATAAAGTTCTGAAGAGTCAAATTTTGTCGCCCTACTACAAACTCATACAAGCAACATATTTCCGATGGAAGCGTACAAAATGTTGCTTGTATGAGTTGTAACAGGACTAAAATTTGACGTATTTGACAGATTGGATTACAGAATTTTATGGGTAGATGAATAAATCCGCCCTCACTACACATTTCTGTACTGTTCTTATATCAAGAATACTCCGTTTTTATATCAAGAATAGCCCGATTTTAAACTACCAAATTTATCACTGGGATAAAGTGATTATTTCCTAGTGTAAACATGGCTACTTGGTTTTTCCGCATAGTTTAAAAATAGACTTCTATAATGCTGATTAAAAATGATTTTGTTGTGAATTTGACATTTGAAGCTTTTATTATTTATAATTAATTAATTATATTGTTTGTATTGCAGTAGCGTAGCAATTCTATTGTCCTGGTGAAAAACCTAGTAACATGCACAATCCTTTCGCCACAATTTTAGACTGGTATGTAACGTGAGTGACGACTGACTAAATTCTGGTTTGGAAAGGTATATCTGATAGGTGAGATTTACAATCTGTGAGTTTGCTTTTCCCGTTTCTCGCAAATCACCCTGTAGACGTAAACTGAGACATCACTGGGAAATTTGTGAGAATCGGTGACAGCAATTGATACCACCAATATTTATGGTACACAATGACAACTGTAAAAGTTAAATACTAGATACATTCTTTTTCAGTGATGATCTAAAGCCGGCCGCACACGTTCAGTTTTAACTGACAGTTTGAACTGTTCAGTTCAACTGTACAGTTTAACTTCTATGTGTGGGGCTATTTCAGTCTCAGTTGAACTCAACTGAACAATTAAAATGAGACAAATGAAATTTCAGTTTTTCAACTGAACAGTTCTCGCTTCAATTGGATGCAGGGCTTTCCAAACTGAACTGAGAACTGTACAGTTGAATCTCAACACATGCAATGATCAGTTTAATCATTCAGTTGAAAAAAAAATGACATTTCATTCGTCTCAGTTTAACTGTTCAGTTGAGTTCAACTGAAACAGAAATACCCACACACGTAGAAGTTAAACTGTACAGTTGAACTGAACAGTTAAACTGTCAGTTAAACTGTACAGTTGAAGTGAACAGTTCAAAATGTTAGTTGAAACTGAAACATGTGTGGCCAGTGTAACATTTTTTATCACTGGAAAGAGTGTATCTAGTATTTTGTTTAAAAATGCAACCTATAAAACGCAATTAAGTATTTTTACTATGTACTTAATTTGTTTAACAAGCAGCAGGTATCACAGGTAATGTTTAGCACCTAATTTTGACATCGTCTGGAAGTCAGAATACATATACCAGCAAATCTTAATATTTCCTTTATCAGGTACCAATACGTTTGTTAATTTTCCTAAACAGTTTAGCATTAAATGGTATATTAGCTTCCTTAAAGCTTTACTGTTTCGGGGAAGACACTTCGCAGCAATCAACTCAGTTTTCACAACGTTTAGTTTACCGACGCTATTCCCGGTTCTTGCAAGTCACCCTGTAGATGGACATTCGGTCATCACTGGGACACTTGTAGAGAATTGGTGATAGAAATAATTGTGCAACGTCAACTGATAAATATATTATGTTAATCAAAGAGTACGTTGTTTAAAATACGCAACTTGTGTTGTATATTTATTCCTGTCTTCTGTATTTGTGCCATTCTTAAAAATTTGCATTTTATATTTTTCCAGTAACAATTGGATTTTCACATTTCCAGTAACAATTTATGTAATGTGAAAACAATAATGACTTAATAATCACATTACTATGTTTATAATTATATTATGTTCAGAAAGCTTTTTATTTACGGAAATAAGTATAAATTTATTAAAACTAGTTAAGTACATATATAGATTGACATACACTGAGACCCCCAGCATCAAAACAAGCGATGAAGTGTAGATGGCACTTTCATTCTCAATGGTATAAGTGTCAAGCTGTTTTTTTGAGCTTAGAGCTTCAATAACAAAGTCTAATTTGAAGAAACCATATGCATATTTAAATTAAGGGGAACGGTCACCATCAATATTACGATACACATGCAGTATACAAAATTGAGTTACAGTTATAGAAAATATTTAAAAATTAATAAAAATATAACAAATATCTATTAATTATTAACTTATATTGTTTCTTGTAAAATGTCATCCATACTGGTCAATAATAAAACTTACCTTGTTTGTTAAACAATTGACAAAGTCCTCTTTCATCTCAGACACGGAAACTCTATCGTTGGGCCTCTTGGGTCCGCTTACAGATGACACGACGGTCGACAAGTCCAATCCAACGGTTTGACTGAAGACTGGCTCATGCTCTCCAGAAGAATAATCCCTCAACTGTCCGGTGGCACGCAGATAGGCCTCGATTAATTTTACCTGAGGTTCCGGACGATCTACGCAAAAATATTGACAATTCAGACATTACCGATCCATTTTATTATTATTATTATTATTTTAAACTATGCGGACAAACCCAAGAAGCCAGATTTACACTAGGAAAATCTAAGTGTCTGTGTAGTTTAAAAACAGACTGTAGTAATAAAACACTCACTTGTCTGGCGTAGGTAACCAAGAGACGTCTCATCGACCGGGAAGAATCCAACCGTCGCTCCGTATTCGGGACACATGTTAGCAATGGTCGCCCTGTCGGCGATCGAAAGGGCAGTCACGCCAGGTCCGTAGAATTCCACGAATTTGCCAACCACTCCCAATTGACGTAAATGCTAAACGACATTAAATTAAAAAAATATGAGAAATTAAAATAAAAAAATTAAAAAATTGTGTAATTTACTAGAATATTCAGCACTTTCTGCCTGCACTGTTTGGAACAGGAATAATTTTGACAGATTTACCTTGGTTATGGTGAGGACAAGATCTGTGGAAGTAATGTAGGGCCCCAATGTTCCATAGAGACGATAGCCCACAACTTGCGGAAGCAACATGCTGATGGCCTGACCGAGCATGACGGCTTCAGCTTCAATGCCTCCAACGCCCCACCCCAAAACTCCGAGGCCGTTGATCATCGTTGTATGAGAATCGGTACCAACCTAGTTACAAAAACATTAACAAAAACAAGTTAGGAATTTCCCCTGATTTACTTTATATATATATTATATACAATAATTTCTCTAGATATGACATACATTTGACATATTGATGAATACCATCATTAATACGTAGGATGTTTGATGAAAAAAGCTAGTGTGGGATTATTTAATCTTTTTCTTAAGTTCATGCTTGCTATACGCTTTAGGAATTGACATATAAATTATCGGATAAAAATGTCAGAAAATGTAAGTAACAAAAACAACAAGTTCGATTCTAACCTCTAAAACTTGCGGAATGACATAAAGCAAAAGGGGGCTTAATTGTCAAATTTCTATAAATCCAACCAACAATATTTTCCATTTATGATTTAGAGTACTATGTTTTAATCTTTTCTAAAATTTATGTTGGTTATACTCTTTCGGACTTGACATAAATGTCAGACAGAAACGTCAGAAAATTTAAGTAACAAAAACAACAACAAAACTGGTCAACTATAACCTCTAAACCTTATTAAATGTTGACATAGAGCAAAAAGTTGGCAAATTTCAGAGTAGCCAACCTACACTATTGTCCATGGCACAGTAGGAGCCCATTTTTATTGAACATACTGTATGCACGGACTACTGTATGTGTATTATATCATATGCAATCGTATGTTCTATAAAAACAAAAACTATAGTGCCATGGAAAATATTGTAGGTTGGCTACCCTGAAGTTTGACAATTAAACTTAAAACCCTTTTTTACTTGATGTCCATTATCCAAGTTTTATAGGTTAGATTTGATCAAATAACTTCCATCTTTGTTTCTTTTAAACATGTTTACATAACTCGGGTGCATTTATTTTTATTTGACATATTAACCCTTCTTTATTCTTGTATTTGTGGGTACCTAAACATTTTATTTAATATATTCATTCATTTCATTTATTTAATGAAAATGTTTACACAGCCAATAATATTAAAACAATATAAACAATCTTTGCACAATTTTGCGGCTCAGTAAATAGGTTAACACTGAAACAAAAATTAGTCTAGCATAGGGAAATCTGGGAATCACAAGGCGAATTGTGCACAGGCGTTATTTTGAATCAGAGGTAAATTCGGCCGACATAAACCAAGGGCTACCTGTACATGACTTTTTCTAATGCAGATCGAACAAAGCTAATACTAACTTGTAGATTATAATATAAACTAATATAATATAAATAAATTCAATATCTTTAATAAAATCTGATATTTTACATGGAGATTGACATAATTTTCACTCTGATACCGAAATATTGATATGTCAATATAAAATAGATAGTATTTATTATTAAACAAAAATTTATCAGAACATCAAACTGCAATATCTGATTTAAAAAATCAATAAATAAAAGATTTATTTGTCACCAGATTAGTATATTATTTCTCAATCAATTATTTTTAGTAACACCTTAACAAAATACCACATAATTAAAAGTCACTTACAACTGTATCAGGATACAGAAGAGCCCCATCCTCTCCGTTGAAGACAACTCTGGCCAAATATTCCAGATTGACCTGATGTACAATACCACTTCCAGGCGGGACAATCAACATATTATTAAACGCCTTCGCTCCCCACTACAACAAACACATACCAATTTAATACATTTAATCTTTAACGTGCAACAATAAACCATACTTTTAAGAACATGAACCTCTCCTTGTTCCTTTCGAATTCCAAGTCTTGGTTCTTTTGCAAGGCGTTGGGTCTGAAAATTTATCGAAAAACAGGTAAAATCAATAGAATACAAAAGCAAAAAAACACTTACGATCGTACAAAGTCGACCTGCACAGAATGGTCGATGACCAAATCCGCGGGACAAATCGGGTTGATTTTTTCTGGATCTCCGCCCAATTCGCGGACTGCATCACGCATAGCAGCGAAATCGACGACAGCTGGGACTCCCGTAAAATCCTATATATTTAAGAACATTATAAAAACCACAGTGTTTACTATCGATATCGTAGATTATGTTGGTTATACACTTTAGGAATTGACGTATAAAACTTTAGACAGAAAAGAACAACAAAGCTGATCAAGTGTAACCTCTAAAACTTTGATAATGACATAATGCAAAGACAGGAGTAGAGTTTAATTGTCAGATTTCACAGTAGTTTCTCTTTTATTGAGCAATTATGATATAATACATATACAGTATGTTCAATAAAAATGGATCTATAGTGTGCCATGGACAATATTGTTGGTTGGCTACTCTGAAATTTGACAGTTAAACTTCAAGCCCGTTTACTCTATGTCAATATTTAATAAGATTTAGAGGTTAGATTTGGCCAGTTTTGTTGTTTTTGTTACTTAAATTTTTTGACGTTTCTGTCTGACGTTTATATGTCAATTTCTAAAGAGTATAGCCAACATAAATTTACGAAAAGGTTAAATCTCTCTAACCATAAATTGAAACTCTGGTAACAGATAAGAAATTTCATTTAAAACAAATGATTTTAAATCAAAATTTAGTGTCTCAGTGTTATAGTTGGAATAGGTAGATGCATACATCAGAATTTTAAATTTAAATTTCATAAGGTCAAACATTTACTTGATCCTTAACACTTCAATAGAACATAATTTCTTTCTATGGGGAAGAAAAATAATATTTAATTGTCAATTTTATACAACACAATAAACATACTATGATAAATAGCTAGGATAATGATAGTCATTATCCTATCACAGAACTGATCTAAAAATACACCATAATTTATTCGAATAATCAAATCATTCAATATCAAGGTTAAAAACAATTGACACACGACAATCACCTAATCGCAAAGATTTGTTTTCTTCAGCAATAATCAGTGCATTACGAAATAGAGCGATAAACAAGCGTATTAACGATGTAAACATTAGGAAATGCATAAATAAGCAGTTAATCAAATAATTACTGTCACAGAAGTTATCAGTGTATGGACTGTACGGAAAAATTGAGTTTCCGAAAAATTTACCTGTAGGATAACGCGGGCTGGTTTAAAAGCGACCTCGATCCCATCTTCTTTTGCTTGGTTGACCTCCCAATCTAAGATGTTCTTAACGTCATTGTCGGTGACTTGAAAATTGTCACAGTTACGAACTGCGGATTCCAAAAGTACCCGAATGGAGTATGGTAGCCTTCCTAAAGAATTTAATTAGTGTACAATAGGAAAAATTAATTTTAATTGATAATTACCGAATTTTTCTCCGAGTGAGGTTATATCCAAATACTTGTACTCCTTGCCGTTTACATTCAGGGATTTTATCAAGTTGGCGTAGGGATTATTGGCTAGAATTTCAATTTTTTTATGTTATCAAAACAGTTGATTCAATAAATAATTTGCTTGATGACTTACCAGCCATTGCAAGCGCACACGAAGTCACGTACTCCTTCTGCAATATGCGGGAGTTATGTATTTCACCAAGTCACCTCCTCGGGTTGGGCAATACAATTTTTTTAGAGTGTACCACTGCGCGTACTTTGCGCTTTTCCACGTTTGTGTATGTCGTATGAAGTACGACGTAACACTGTAATGAGTTTTGCTTTTTATCGGTCGTGGAGCTACTGAAATCTGTGCGCTTTGCTTTGCTTTGGCGGATAGTTTACGTGAGCGCTCAGCATCTGTCAATCTACTCGATTAGTGGATAAATTGCGTTAGAATTTAATCAATTCATTTCAATCAAGATATTGAGTTTGATTAAAGTATAATGCGCTATTAATGACTATCTGTCCGGTACAATATAAGACGCAAAAAAGTTCATAAACAAATAGGGAAAGTAAAAAATAATCTTATTGAGGAGCTAACCTCAATTCGAAAAAATGACAGTTGTAAAAAGCAGCAGCTCTATTCACATCTGGTGCAATTTTTCACCAAGTGATAAGGATTGATAGCATTGGAAGTCTTCGGGCTTATGCTATTCGCTGTGTTACAGAAAACTTCCGTATCTGAATATCACTTGGTGCAAAATTGCACCAAATGTGAATAGAGCGCCAGTTCATTGTACAGCAGTAGACAGCACTGGCTCTAGGCCCAAGCATAGTGTAACTATTTTTACATGGTGGGCCAAGAACTCCCCACTTTTCCGGCAATTCGCAGAGGAAAGGGAAGTGTTGCCAACATACTCTGTAAGGAACAAACATAGGACAGTAATATTTTGCCCTTCAGTTGCATGCGTGCGTGCGAATGCGAGATTTTGATTCCTATTTAAAAAATTAAACCATAATCTTGTCTTTCAACTATTCCAAATACTCTACATTGAATAACTTTGTTCAAACCGCAATGCATGGTAGTTTACAAAAGTTGTCGTTGCTACTATGGCCATCTATGGCTGCTACTCGAAGCTACATAGGTGACACCATTACAGTATTCTATAATAACTGTAATAATTTGTATTCTTTAAATTTTTCTTTCTGCACTACTATGGTCAATACGTCTTACAAAACGAGTGCTACATTTATCGTTTATAAATTTAGTAAATGTGACAACTATATTGGTTGGTGGATTCCATTGTTACCAAAGTCAGAAGTAAACACTGAGAACTGAGTCTACTGTGGAACCAAAGTAGAAAAATTCGAAATTCTTATTGCGAAAATTTCAAATGGTAAATATTGTTCTAATTGTAAAGCACCGACCTTCGATTACTATATATTAATAATGTTCTGGTGATATTTCCAATACTTGACTACACTTTCTGGTGTTTTTCCAACAATTGGCAAAATTGGGCTTTCTTAAACAAGGTAGATAGAGACGGACTAAGCTTTTTAGAAAGAGATCGTTGCGTTCTTGGCCCACCATGTAAAAATAGTTACACTATGGGCCCAAGAGCGTATTCGCAAAGTAGTCAGGGCCGTATTTAAACGGTTTTCAAAAGATTATTTGTTGTGATTTGTATTTTTTAAAGCAGTTTTATCCAAGAACTCATAACGTAACATTCTTGATAATATGTACGATAGATTCTGTACCCCAACGTAATGTCAGTGCCGTGGCGGTTTTTTTTTGTTTATCTAGTTTATCTCCTGGTATTAGCTGCTTTCCATTTGCACACTTCTGAATTGATCTTAGCTGAGCTAATCTAACACCGTCTGGCTTGGTCCAAGTTCAACTAAGCTAAGCTATGTTGGCAAAAGGAACGCGTTCGGTGCCATTCTATCTAACTTGATGTCAGCGAGTGGCGGCGCCACTTGCCTGACAACAAGTGTTATCAATGTTATCTATCATCTATAGCTACAAATAAGAAACATAGGTATCAGAACCGCTTCTTTGCACGCGTATACCGTCGTCGTGACTTAATTCCACTTCGTAGCGAAGATGTGTAATCAGGTCACACACATCAAATATGTTAACTTCATCCATCTTGCCGAAACTTCTTATAGTTTATAAAATAAACAAAAACCAAATTGCACGCACGCACGATGGCGGATTTAGGTTAGGTTCTCCTTCTTCTTCTTCTTCTATTAGGTTAACTCAGACAGCTCAGACGATCTAAGTTACCTTTTCGCATGACTAGCCAAGGGCAAGGGGAAGGTAATCTGTCTGAGCTTGTCTTACTTCACCAAAACAAAAGGAACGCTACGCATAAGTTAGATTAGCTCAGCTCAACTAAATCAACTCAGAAATGTGCAAATGGAAAGCAGCTATTGTATCAACACAGCAGTTCATTCTTTGAAATAAAACAAATAATATCGACTATGTTTTATTGATTTTGTATAAATGAAAAGAACAACTTAACTTAAACTAAATAAACATTTCAGTTTAATAAAAATAAACAAGAATTTCATTTCTAGGTAAGTCTAACTGAAAGTATAAATATATGAGTAATTAGTTGTTTAATTGGTATTGGTATATGTGTCATTATTCTCCAATTTTGATTTGAGTTGCTCAATAAGCATGGACATTTCCGCGGACTTTGCTTCTCTTATTTTTAACTCTGCTTCGTCAATTGTTAACGAGTTAGTTACAGCTTGAAGGTTTTCGAATTTTGTGTAGTTTAACTGTTGCGTCAATTCATCCTCCTTAACTTTGAGCACTTTCAAATTCGAAGCTATCGTATTCTTTAATACTTCCTTGGAACGCTGGCTCTCAGCGATTTTCTCCTGCAAAATCTTTGGATCCTGTCGAGCATTATTTATTAAATAGGACCACAAAACTAGTGTCAAACTTACAAATTGTTGCGACAAGTCCATCATCTTTTTTTCATCAAAGTTTAAAGTCGCGCGATTTTTTAACCTACAAAAAAATACCATCTTTTTATTTTGCAGCCTGTATAGACTGCCTACTGGCTTACATTCTTTCTTGGCATTCACTTATTTCGTCGTTTAGTTTCGCCCATAGTGCGTCTTGTTTGATCTGTGTATTTATGCAAGTGGATATAACTTTTTGCGTGGCGTTTACGTGCCCATCCAAGAAAAGTTTCTTCTGTTCCAGAAGCCGCAGACGTTCGCAGTTCTTATTGAAATTCTCTTCTTCCGCTGCGTAAAGCTGGTCGAAGGTATCTGAGAAATACTTTAGGTTTTGAACGGCACCTTCCTGAAATAATGAACAACTGACTAATGAAGAAAATAAATTTACTTAGGAAGAATACGCACCACTTTGACTACGACCTGCGCCACAACTTCGTGCGGCTTAGGAGAAGACATGTTAGGTGATGACATGGAAGCTTCTTAAAAGACAAAACAACAAGCTTCTTAAAAACAAAATAAAAATAATTATTCTTTACTAAATCAATTCCTTTTTTATATAAAAACGAATTTTGTATTTATTACTTTATTTTAATTGTTGTTTTGTTGGGATTAGATGAAAAATGCACAAGCGAACAAATTTCCAACTTTCTGATACAATCAAAAATAAATTATTTGTTCCAGATTATAATATTTGCCTTACATAACCAGAAACTGAGAAAACTGCAACAAAATCAGTTAACAAATTATATAAATTCAAAGAATATGCAAAAGTGCTGCTTTCAAGCTGTATTTTGATGAATCGATAAAAAGCCACCATTCAGAAGGATCGTGGGGAATATCAGACTCGTTCATAAGACACTCAACATCGTGACATACACGTAAAGATCCTTCCATTTTAAAATATACTTTAAAAGGCTTGTTACGCTTTGTAAATGAAGACACTGTCACACCTCGTGCGAAAATATTCCATGCCTCTAGCCTAGAACCCAATAACTCGGCTTTTTCATTTGATAAATTTAAGTCTTTAACCAAATTATTCAGTTCGCAGTGGATTATAAGGTGAGGTGTTCCTCAAACTTCAAATGGTAAATCTTCACGACTTGCCTGATTTGACAGAGTGATTTCAGACATTCTGTCAAATCAGGTAAGTTTCTTCAAACAGGCGAAATTTCATCTTTGTCAAAAATCGAAGATGATGAAGTGGATGGCGCACTTCTGAGAGGATGGTTCTCTCCATGGGGGATAGGTCGCGATGCTGATGGCAAATTTGGATATTTTATTTTATGCTTATCCTTCTTCAAATGTCCGGAGACGGTTATCGTGCAAAAATAGCAACCATCTACATGATTGGAAGGCTCTCGCCACAACATGGGAACTGCAAAGGGCATTTTCTTTTGCTTCCCTTTCGTCGAAGTTTGCAACCTTCGACAATAACTCTTCTCCATTAGTTTTGAATAAAAAAAGATCCCATTAATTTTAAAATACAAAATACCAAGTTTGTACTCCACAAAATCATGTTTTGTTCAATTCAAAGTGACATGTATAGATGTTTCAAACTAAGAAGAGCACAGTTGTATATGCAACCAAATATACACAGGCAATTTATAAACCATACACTGGGTATGATTGGTTGCATATACAACTGTGCTCTTCTTAGTTTGAAACTACTCTAACTGTTTTAACGGTTGCATTGCAAAGTGTGGTATATGCAACTCGATTACAGCGATTAGATAACTGTTGATTAGATTAGCAACTAATAGACAGTGTGACTTAATCGTAATGTGGTAAACCTAGTCATATAAATTGTTGATGTACCTACATGTATTTCGCTAAATAAACATTTGTTTAGTGAAATTAGTTTATCAAAATTACTTAGTACATCGTCAACTGGCGATGGCGGAACCACAAAATCCGATAAAGATTACAGTTGTTGGCGATGGCACAGTTGGAAAAACCTCTATGTTATACAGACACATAAACCACGAGTTACCAACAGGCTACCAACCAACGGTATTTGATAATTATCACTGTAAAGTCAACATAGATGGCAATGAATACGATTTACAATTATTCGACACTTCCGGACAAGAAGATTACGACAGGATTAGAAAATTATCATACACTGACGTAAGTATTCCCAAGACTTTACAAAATATTTCATACAGGTCCGAAAAAAATAACATTGACAATTAATAGTCAATATTGGCTTGAAAGAGCTGCAACCCAAATAACATATTAGATATTGACTTTTTTTTCAATAAATAACCCTAAATATTTTTTTTGCAGCGAGACTGTATAATCATTTGTTTTGCGGTAAATTCGTCGATTTCCTACCAACACGTAAAATGCAAGTGGATCTCGGACATACGAAACGCAAACAAAGAAGCGAAAATTATTCTTGTAGGTTAGAATTTGTTCGCAATTTTGTATCTTCGATAATATCCGATGGTTTTAGGTACGAAAGCGGATTTGAGGTTTTCCGGCGAAGCGCAAGTCACCGAAGCGGAGGGCGTGAAAATGATGAAACGTATAGGAGCGAAAAGATATATCGAATGTTCAGCGCTGAAGAACAGCGGTGTAGATTTCGTGTTTTCCGAAGCTATCAGAGTCGTAATACGAAGCCGCAAGAAAGGGCACCGAAAATGCGAGATTATTTGATGTTTTGACACGACAAAATGTGTAAAAGGACTTACCTTAGATATTTAGGAGTAGATTGTTTTATATTAAATCTATTGTCGGCTATTATTCTTGACAATATTGACCGCTTATGCAGAATAAATTGCGTTATTGTAGCTGTCAAAACTTTTGTTTGAAATAGGACTGGAACATTAACGCCGCCCATCGGTCGGGCACCAAACTAATCGGCGGATTATTTGAAATCAAATTCAATATTTTTACTTTCCGCCTAGTGGCCTAGAAGGAAAATATTGTAATAGACGAAAAAATGCTATTTCAGCGGAAATGCGCGTTTTGTGTTATCCTGAATCCAGTGCAAGAATTTCTATAAAATATCTGTATGAATGTGTCTATGTCTCTCAACATGATAGTGCCCGAACGGTACAACGGATCGGGCTGAAATTTGGTATACGTATTTAGAATTGACAGGAGATAAATTGGATTGTTTTTAGTGACAATCTGCCAACGGGAAGTTAGAATTTTGACACATAAATTGCGTTATGGTAGTTGTCAAACTTTTGTTTGAAACACGACTGGAACATTAGCGCCACCCGTCGGTCGGGCACCAACTAATCGGAGGATTAATTGAAATCAAATTTTTGATTTTTACTTTCCGCCTAGTGACCTAGAAGGAAAGTATTGTAATAGACGAAAAAATGCTATTTCAGCGGAAATACGCGTTTTGTGTTATCCTGGATCCATTGCAATGATTTCTATAACATATCTGTATGAATGTGTCTATGTCTCTCAACACGATAGTGCCCGAATGGTACAACGGATCGGGCTGAAATTTGGTATACGTATTTAGAATTGACAGGAGATAAATTGGATTGTTTTTAGTGACAATCTGCCAACCGGAAGTTAGAATTTTGACACATAAATTGCGTTATGGTAGTTGTCAAACTTTTGTTTGAAACACGACTGGAACATTAGCGCCACCCGTCGGTCGGGCACCAACTAATCGGCGGATTAATTGAAATCAAATTTTTGATTTTTACTTTCCGCCTAGTGGCCTAGAAGGAAAGTATTGTAATAGACGTAAAAATGCTATTTCAGCGGAAATGCGCGTTTTGTGTTATCCTGGATTCATTGCAATGATTTCTATAAGATATCTGTATGAATGTGTCTATGTCTCTCAACATGATAGTGCCCGAACGGTACAACGGATCGGGCTGAAATTTGGTATACGTATTTAGAATTGACAGGAGATAAATTGGATTGTTTTTAGTGACAATCTGCCAACCGGAAGTTAGAATTTTGACACATAAATTGCGTTATGGTAGTTGTCAAACTTTTGTTTGAAACAGGACTGGAACATTAGCGCCACCCGTCGGTCGGGCACCAACTAATCGGCGGATTAATTGAAATCAAATTTTTGATTTTTACTTTCCGCCTAGTGGCCTAGAAGGAAAGTATTGTAATAGACGAAAAAATGCTATTTCAGCGGAAATGCGCGTTTTGTGTTATCCTGGATTCATTGCAATGATTTCTATAAGATATCTGTATGAATGTGTCTATGTCTCTCAACATGATAGTGCCCGAACGGTACAACGGATCGGGCTGAAATTTGGTATACGTATTTAGAACGACAGGAGATAAATTGGATTGTTTTTAGTGACAATCTGCCAACGGGAAGTTAGAATTTTGACACATAAATTGCGTTATGGTAGTTGTCAAAACTTTTGTTTGAAACAGGACTGGAACATTAGCGCCACCCGTCGGTCGGGCACCAAACTAATCGGCGGATTATTTGAAATCAAATTCAATATTTTTACTTTCCGCCTAGTGGCCTAGAAGGAAAGTATTGTAATAGACGAAAAAATGCTATTTCAGCGGAAATGCGCGTTTTGTGTTATCCTGGATCCATTGCAATGATTTCTATAACATATCTGTATGAATGTGTCTATGTCTCTCAACACGATAGTGCCCGAACGGTACAACGGATCGGGCTGAAATTTGGTATACGTATTTAGAATTGATAGGAGATAAATTGGATTGTTTTTAGTGACAATCTGCCAGCGGGAAGTTAGAATTTTGACACATAAACTGCGTTATGGTAGCTGTCAAAACTTTTGTTTGAAACAGGACTGGAACATTAGCGCCACCCGTCGGTTGGGCACCAACTAATCGGCGGATTAATTGAAATCAAATTTTTGATTTTTACTTTCCGCCTAGGGGCCTAGATGGAAAGTATTGTAATAGACGAAAAAATTCTATTTCAGCGGAAATGCGCGTTTTGTGTTATCCTGGATCCATTGCAATGATTTCTATAACATATCTGTATGAATGTGTCTATGTCTCTCAACATGATAGTGCCCGAACGGAACAACGAATCGGGCTGAAATTTGGTATACGTATTTAGAATTGACAGGAGATAAATTGGATTGTTTTTAGTGACAATCTGCCAACCGGAAGTTAGAATTTTGACACATAAACTGCGTTATGGTAGCTGTCAAAACTTTTGTTTGAAACAGGACTGGAACATTAACGCCACCCGTCGGTCGGGCACCAACTAATCGGCGGATTAATTGAAATAAAATTTTTTATTTTTACTTTCCGCCTAGTGGCCTAGAAGGAAAGTATTGTAATAGACGAAAAAATGCTATTTCAGCGGAAATGCGCGTTTTGTGTTATCCTGGATCCATTGCAATGATTTCTATAACATATCTGTGTGAATGTGTCTATGTCTCTCAACACGATAGTGCCCGAACGGTACAACGGATCGGGCTGAAATTTGGTATACGTATTTAGAATTGACAGGAGATAAATTGGATTGTTTTTAGTGACAATCTGCCAACCGGAAGTTAGAATTTTGACACATAAACTGCGTTATGGTAGCTGTCAAAACTTTTGTTTGAAACAGGACTGGAACATTAGCGCCACCCGTGGGTCGGGCACCAACTAATCGGCGGATTAATTGAAATCAAATTTTTGATTTTTACTTTCCGCCTAGTGGCCGAGAAGGAAAGTATTGTAATAGACGAAAAAATGCTATTTCAGCGGAAATGCGCGTTTTGTGTTATCCTGAATCCAGTGCAATGATTTCTATAACATATCTGTATGAATGTGTCTATGTCTCTCAACACGATAGTGCCCGAACGGTACAACGGATCGGGCTGAAATTTGGTATACGTATTTAGAATTGATAGGAGATAAATTGGATTGTTTTTAGTGACAATCTGCCAGCGGGAAGTTAGAATTTTGACACATAAACTGCGTTATGGTAGCTGTCAAAACTTTTGTTTGAAACAGGACTGGAACATTAACGCCACCCGTCGGTCGGGCACCAACTAATCGGCGGATTAATTAAAATAAAATTTTTTATTTTTACTTTCCGCCTAGTGGCCTAGAAGGAAAGTATTGTAATAGACGAAAAAATGCTATTTCAGCGGAAATGCGCGTTTTGTGTTACCCTTTATCCATTGCAATGATTTCTATAACATATCTGTGTGAATGTGTCTATGTCTCTCAACACGATAGTGCCCGAACGGTACAACGGATCGGGCTGAAATTTGGTATACGTATTTAGAATTGACAGGAGATAAATTGGATTGTTTTTAGTGACAATCTGCCAACCGGAAGTTAGAATTTTGACACATAAACTGCGTTATGGTAGCTGTCAACGCTTTTGTTTGAAACAGGACTGGAACATTAGCGCCACCCGTGGGTCGGGCACCAACTAATCGGAGGATTAATTGAAATCAAATTTTTGATTTTTACTTTCCGCCTAGTGGCCGAGAAGGAAAGTATTGTAATAGACGAAAAAATGCTATTTCAGTGGAAATACGCGTTTTGTGTTATCCTGAATCCAGTGCAAGAATTTCTATAAAATATCTGTATGAATGTGTCTATGTCTCTCAACATGATAGTGCCCGAACGGTACAACGGATCGGGTTGAAATTTGGTATACGTATTTAGAATTGACAGGAGATAAATTGGATTGTTTTTAGTGACAATCTGCCAACAGGAAGTTAGAATCTTGACACACTTTAAATGCATCAAAGTGTCACCGAGGTTGTCGGAATGTTGTTCGAATTAATACTTTGTTTTAACGTTTCGATGTGATTTCATAAACAAGTCAAATAGTAAATTACTGTTATTATACGTATAATGAAAAAAGTATATTTTTTGACTGTTCTGCGAGTTTTTTTGACTTGTTCTTTTTTCCGGTTCTTTCAGTAGGTATACTTTACAATCAGCGTATTAACATTAGTGGTAAGTTACCAACATTATGATAACATCTTTATTATTATAGTAATTTTTTAACAGACGAGTTAGGGGTATTATAATGGGTATTAAATTTGACAGATATCATTATACCTGCTTACAATGGTACATTCGTAACGGTCAGGCAGGAACTTACGAGATATTAATTATGGTCTTCGGTGAATGAAGGCTTTGTTGGATACCTCGACCTATTAGGTATAGAAAGTTCGCAAGGAATACTAATGACCTATTTACGATTATCGTTATCAATTAATATTCAGCACGTATGGCACAACTATTTATTTCCATTTCATTTCGTCTACGATTCGGCAGTGCTAGTGTAGTGCATCTATATTTAATTTCTGTGCGTCTAGTGTTGGATTTTTATTCCCCATGAGAAATTAATTTAGCGTAAGTTTGCTATTTTTATTATTATACCTTCGTTTCGTTTGGCAGACATACTAATATTTACCTATTACAAGCTTATGATGTTCACGTTATTTGATATGTTTGAATTTCAATGATAAACTTTGAAACTTTTCGAACTTTCAGATCGAATAAAATTTGATTCCAAAGTGTCGAACATATCGACTAAGCAGAACGTCATACTTCTAATAGACCAGTTCTATGAGACACCTGTATAATTATTGTATCCATAATGCAGATTTTGTTAGGATAAAAACCCTAACTTAGGTCAAGATTGCTTATGGTGTTTAAAAATAAAAAAGGATCCAAAATTAAACCCTGCGGAACTCTGTTTTAAATACGGTTGAAGTTTGAAGCAAAAAGGTTATTTTCAATAATGACATCTTTTTAATTTCTGAAAATGTTTGTGAAAATAACAAAATATTTGTTAAATTGACTCCACTTTTTGAGATAAAGGCAATCCATTCATATTTTAAATAACATTAACTAAAAGAACCCAATATATTTAAAAGCTTTTGTTCAAAGATTTCAAATTAAAACAACGCTATAAATTATCGTCGGCATAAAGGTGACTAAGTCCATATTCAACGTAATTTTTTACCATTCGATGAGGCGTATTACACAGTTCTGAAATTAACAATAAAAGAATTAAAAAACCATAAATTTAAATTAAGGAAACGTTTTGTGTGTGGTTTTCTATTGTATTTTTGTTCAGGAGAGTCCCTTTCTGAGGTCCAGCAGTAGTCTGCCATTATATGGCAATACCATAGGCCTTCATATCTTTCATCCGTTATCTTGGTATACTGCTGAAACCGTTGCTCTTGTTCTTCATTGGTAATCACTCAGATTGTCATTCTAAATGACTATGAAAATAATGTAACTTGGTACTCATATTCGTTTTTCAAAATGTTTAAGCATTTTGTCAACGATTTGTATTGTTAATATTCAGCATGGTGATTTCCCAAAAAAAATTCTATAACTGACACAAAGCTTGTCCATGCTTCCAGTTCAACCTATGTCATGTGATTTGTGGTCCATCAAAGATACCGGCTTCTAATTTTCCTGTATTCAGGCCAGGATATGATTAACAAATATGTTTGGAACAAACATCATTCTTATATAAAGCTTTCATAAACTGTTTAATAAGCCCAAATTTAATATGTGGTCGTGGAAGAATTATTTGTTCTCGACTTATCAATGGTTCATGATCGATGTTAACTTTTCCTATGGTCAAATTTATTCTCGACGGCCAATTTTCTATCCCAATGTTCATTTTTTGCACGACTGTCCCACAGACAAAGAAAACAGGGATATTTAGTGTATCCATTTTGCTGAGCCAATTTAAAAGATTGGTTTTGATAAATAAAGATTTGCTAGCCGCACGAAAAACAAGAGCGATAACATATTGAGGTTTAAATTAAAATAATTTAACTTATACTATTCTTTTGATTGCATCGTTTATCACGAGAACTGGAGTAAATTCAAACAAAATAATTATACAACGAGTATTCCATAATCATAGTCCATCAAAAGTGATTGTTGTCGTTCTTGTAATGAGAGAATCAATATAAAATCTATTTCGAAAGTTGTTTCACGAAATACAGCATGTAAACTGTAATTGGCAAGGAAGTAAATGATTTGTATTTACTAACTTAAGCTAGCTAATAAACGTTTGTGTGTTAATATTTCCAAGCATTCCTAGTCATAATCATGATGATGAAAATAATACGATATAATGGCATGAATTAAGGGCGACTTAATTGACCAATTATGGCGAATGTAATTTTCGTGTGGTCGTGAAGGAAGTAATTCCACATAGGCGTGTAAAAATTTCACACGAATGTCATCAAGGAGTGTGCGTGTGCGAGCGTGTGTATGTGTGTGCGCGCAAGTATAATATGTGTATTAAATTCCATGCAATTCGTACAACATGACAGCGGTGTAGACGGACTAAACTACTGATAAGATAAAGTATTTCGTTTCCGTTTCACTTATGTTGCGCGAGTAGTTTCGTACCTCATCATCGGCATAGTAGGAACGATTAATTCGATAGGAGTTGTTTGAGTTTGTTCTTCTCCGTCAGGTAAGTGATTCTTGTGTTTTCCTTTTAAATTCCCGCGGACAATAATGGAACCATGGGAGATATCAGGGAACGCCCAGAAACCACTTATAAAAGTGTCTAATTAAACGAATAGATATCACAGCAATCACAATTCATTATAAATAAGCAAATTTATGTAACCAGATAAGAAATACCTTTAACGTTATTCTAGCATTACTTTTAAATCGTTCAATTCATCTTTGATTCAGTATTAATAGTATAAGCATTCTTTACCTTCTGTGTAACATCTAAGAACAATAATTATGTATAAACAAATGAGTCATCAATGAATTCCACTACAGATTTGAAGATTTTTAGATTTTTTGGCACCATTTCTAAATTTTATTCATGATTTGAAAAGCCACATAAATATGCTGACCAAGATTGTATTACAATCTGATTTTTCATTACAATGACGCATAAATTTACCGTTTACGTAAAATCTTAACCTACATTACAACATGATTTTGTGGATATCAAAATGATGAATGTATGATAGCAAAAGAAAAAGTACTTTTGATGACCAATAACTTTTGAAATCTTCTGTGGATTTTGATGAGATTTTCAGCAAAATATAGATAAATTCTTTCTAGCTAATACAACCTTTAGAATCATTCTTCTATTAATTCTATTAGGAAGAATTATTTTATTAATTCTGAAAATCTTTCTCACATCGTGAATACGATGAATCAAAACTTTTCAATGCACATGACTAT
Source organism: Aphodius granarius (assembly GCA_963971325.1). Lineage (NCBI taxonomy): Eukaryota > Metazoa > Arthropoda > Insecta > Coleoptera > Scarabaeidae > Aphodius > Aphodius granarius. The sequence continues at coordinate 4,533,914 of OZ020225.1, forward strand.
TCCAAACAAGCATTTTCGATCTTTACAGAACGAAGTGTGATAATGAAAAAGTAGTATTTTTGTGTGGATATCAAAATGATGAATGTATGACATCAAAAGAAAAAGTTTTTTTGATGACCAATAACTTTTGAAATCTTCTGTGGATTTTGATGAGATTTTCAGCAATATATGTATTAAATTCTTTCTATCTAATACAATCTTTAGAACAATTCATCTATTAATTCTATTAGGAAGAATTATTCTATTAATTCTGACAGTCTTTCTTACATCGTGAATATGATGAATCAAAACTTTTCAATGCACATAACTATTCCGATTTTCGATCTTTACAGAACGAAGTATGATAATGAAAAAGTAGTATTTTTAGAATTATCTATTATCTCATTGGCGATCGAAAATGTCATCATTCTAGTTTCCTGCTTTATGTTGAACATGATTAAGTTCTATAGGATTGATTTTACCAGTTTAACTCATTTTGTCAATATGTTGTTTTGATGTTCTAAGTTTAGAACACTCTGGGACTATCAAGGATCCATTGATTCAATTCAGTATGCACAGAAGGAAAAAATTATTCGATACAACACGAATATCTTTAAGTGATGAATATCACTTGTTTCTATATCTGCAGAAAGACCATTTGCTTGGTTCAAATGAAATACAAAATCTCAGAGTAAGAATATGATGTTCCTGATGTTCCAAGTATTTCGTTTTCTTGTTTTAAGTATGAAGGAACTGCTTGAAAGGAATTACGTCTGTTTTAAGCGATACGTATACTTTTGCGTCAAGAAACTATTTGTTCAAGCATGTATATTTTTCCCCCAACAAAATATTGTTGTTGTTGTTGTAAAACGAACGTCTTACTCTTTTTATATGTAGAAGAATAACATTTTCTTCGACAGAGCAAAATATGCTCAACATAAACATACTAAACTCTTAAACTAGAAGAAGCCGTTGAAATAACTATATATATTGAAACTCTAATTATAATCAAATATTATTTGGATAGCAAAAATATCCTCTTCATGCTACACTATATACGCAAGAACAACTTTTCTTGATATCCAAGAATAGAGTTCTCTCTGTGTAGGCTATTCCACTACAATTCTGGTTTTCCTCATAATCCTTGTAAGTCACCCATGAAATAAAACTCTTATGCATAGATGTAAGCAAACAATATACGAACACTCAATATCGTCAAACTTATATAGCGGTAACATGTGGCGAAAGACGCGAGAAACTGTTAGCGCCATCTGTAAAGCAAATGCACAACTTTCTATGTACCTATCAGCGTAAGAATCTTGGGCCAAGAATTTGTTGTAAGACGACCGTCTACTTTTTTTAAGAATAACTTTTTCTTCGTCAGAAAAAAATATACTTAACATAAACAGCAATAACGTTTTGTCGTAATTTTGAAAATAAAAATATATTACAATGTTTGATGACACCAGAAAACAATTTATATTCCATGAAAGTTACTCTATGAAAAGTGCTCGGTACTGTGGTAGTCACAGTAGTTTTCTTTTTAATACTCTTTCAAAATAATAAAAAAATCTAGCGAATGATGATAATATTTACTATATTGATATTATATTGTTTTTTTTTTATTTCAGGATACATGGCGGAGTCAAAAGTGAAAATAACCGTCGTCGGTGACGGTTTTGTCGGAAAAACTTGCATGCTGGTCGCTTACACGAAGAAGGCTTTTCCGGAAGAAGATTACATACCAACCGTGTAAGGAAAAAATATATCATACAGAAAATTTTAAACATTTTTTTTAAATTAATTTATCGTACGAAAAAGACTACCACGTTGACACATTGTAGAGGTTAACCCATCTGCAAATCATCAATATCGTGAAGCCACAGCCACTCTAGATCCACCGTTCTGTCATACTTCTATGACAGCTGAACCATTCATCACATTGATCTGTAAATTGATATATGTACATATTTAAAGTCGTTGGAGGATGAGCTGGTATCAGTTTGGTCAAAATAGGTTGAATCTCTAAGAAAATATATGTAATGATTGCCACTTCCGGTTGTCAAATTGTCACCAAAAACAATTTAGTTTCTCCTCTGATAATTCTAAATACGTATACCAAATTTCAGCCAGCTTTGTTGTAGCGTTGGGGCGCTATCGTGTTCACAGATATTCATTCATACATACAGACATTTTCGAAAAATCATTGCAATCGATTCAGGGAACCTTGAGATGCGTATTTCCGCCTGCTATCGTGGTAGCTATCGTGTTCACAGGCATACACGATATACCTATGTCTTCCAATCGATTTAGGCGACCTCAAAACGTGTGTTTCCGCTGACATTCCAAAAGTTTTTTTCTTCGTCTATTGCAAATACTTTCCTTCTAAGGTTGGTACTGATCGGAATGTAAAAACAGCAAAAAATGTTTCCAAATCTATCGATGAAATGTCACTAATTTCAGTTTTCCAAATTTTTCAATGCAAAAATATCGTCATTGGAAAATTTAACTTTAAAAAACGCCAATATTTTAGCGTGTATTTTGGACACTTTTCCAATATTTGCAATGCAAAAATATATCTATTCTTAACTTTTGAAATAGAAGAATAAAATATTTTTATTTGTCCCGTACATGCCAAGTAACCAACACGATCAATAATAATAATAACAATGCCAATTTGCAAGGCACATTAATTCATAAAGTCTTCAAGTGTCTATATAATTGACTATAAAAGTTATTTCTTTAAAGATCCTGTAAACTTTTTAACGTCACTTGTTTGCCACTCCTTCGAGCACTTGTTGTATTGGCTGTTCTGTCTCCTCGGGAATTCACCTGTTGCCAATCTGTTTGCCGGAAGTTGGACTGCCTGTCTCTCTCTGCAGTTGTATGTATGTTAACACGTTGTTAATCTTCAACCAGTTCAACCGATTTTTGCACTGCCCACTGACAGTTGTTTGTCTGTCCGAATCAGACTGTCAGGATCTGTAGCTGATAGAAGATAGAAGTATGGGAGGCATAGTGCCTTAGCATACTTATATGTATTAAAAAAGTACTATTTTTTCTTTTTGCAAAAAGCACATCTATATATAACATTAGAGGTTTATATTTTTGTATCACATTATAATAAATATTCTTCTTCAGATTCGAGAATTACGCAGAAGAATTGGATGTAGATGGAAAGCATTACAATATAACTTTATGGGATACAGCTGGTCAGGAGGACTACGAAAGGTTAAGACCTTTATCATATCCAAACGTAAGAATTTCTCTTCTTAATTTATTATAAATTGAACTATAACCAAATCTTGTATTTCCAATAACTCTATAATATTACAGATTACTTAAAAACTCTTCTATTTCAGACAACATGTTTCCTTCTCTGTTTTTCTATAAACAATAAAGATTCCTACGACAATATTAAAACAAAATGGGCACCAGAAGTAAGACATCATATGCCCCATACACCAGTTGTTCTAGTAGGTAAGTAAATCGACATTAGATAACTACTGGTTATCTACATGAATTAAAAGGTTTACTGGTTTCTTTGACTGAGTTTTATTGCTCCAAATCATATAGGGTGATCAATATCTAGTGTCAAAGTTGTCAAACTTTAGAGTAAGTTATTTTGCTTATCTTAAATTGGAACCTCTATATATTTTTATGTTAATCGATGCTGAATTAAAAAGCAAACAATCTTTCTAATTACAACTATGTCCAAATTCTTAACATTTAAAAAGTTATATCATCATCGGTGATGCTTTTCTTTGTTTAATTTAATAACTTCTTTGTTTTACAGGAACAAAAAACGATTATAGGGATGTAGATGATCCGAATCTCCAGCTAGTGACAGTAAAAGAAGGGAAGAAATTAGCCAGTCAGATCAAAGCTGAACGCTATTTAGAATGCTCAGCCCAAAGATTAAGCGGACTAGATGAGATCATACATGCGGCAGTACGAGCTAGCATGAAGAAACAAAAGTCTAGGAAACATCAAAGTAATTGCATAGTTCTCTAAGACATTTAAAAATGAATCAATCAACCCATAAGTGCCGCAAGAGCAATGTTTTAGTATTTATTGATTAAATTCTTTTACTGTTGAGTTTGCACAACCAAAAATTATTCATCAGTGATTCATCAATAATTATGAATTTTCTTACCTAACTAAGAACGTAATTCCATTGTTGCTTGTGCAGTACAGTTAAAGTAGTTAAATGAGGTTTAATAATAACTGCCAGTCCAAATGTTTCAATGTAAAATACTTAAGAGAAACAGTACAATAATAATTCTAACAGGCATATTTATGTATTTCTTTCTGAATGAGGTAAAAAGGAACAGTAGGTATATGTTCGGCGATCGTATACTTTCAAAGTACAGACCCTCGGACCAAAATTTTCAAACCACCCGATCGCAAAGTGAATACCCTTTCAACTATATGTTTATATTTAACTCACTCGGAAAGAAAATCTTAGCAAATGTTGCTGCATGTGTTATACTTATTTTTGTAATTATTATTTAAGAAAATTGTGATTTATTTACTGTATTTATCACCAAACGTGGTATTTTTTGAATTGATATTCCTTGCTTGATCAAATTATATTTATGCTGCATTTTATACACGAGCAATTTATTTATAATACTCTGTAAAATGATGTTTTGTAAGATGAATTTTGCAATAAACTGGTTTGATACAAGTTTTTTTTTGTTTATTGTGTGATATATTAGACATAAGTGGGGAAAATTAATTCATATTATTCATATTTTTGTAGGATGTATTTTCATTGAAACTAACATTACATTAAATATGTATACCGATTTTCAGATCAGTGGGATGAATGGTTTACGCGTTATAAGCGTTTTTAGAAGCACTTTGACAGTTGTTGTAGCCTTAGTCGCTATGGTTTGACGTGTTTAGACCAGTGGTTCCAAAAATTATTTGGTTCGTCGCCAGTGCTGCGTCCCATAGCAATAAATTACAAAATGACGATAATAACTTCAATTCTTAAAGAACAGGTAAATAACTAACCTTGGTGTCTGCATTTTTTATTTTTATTTTATATGGAGGTGAATCTAGATGGTATTCAATATTTAAATAAACACGTATTTTTAGAAACATTCTATAAGATTTTAAAATAATGTATTATCTGTGAGTGCAGTACACAAAATTAAATTATGTAACTATATGTGAGCTTTTGCCAAATAGCCCAAAAATGCCTCAAAATTAGGGTCAAAATTGCCACTTCCGGTTGTCATATCGTAGCCAAAAGCAATCCAATTCGTCCCCCGGCAATTCTAAATAAGTATGCAAAATTTCAGCCCGATCCGTTGTACCGCTTGGACGCTATCGTGTTTACAGACATACATACACACACAAACACACACACATAGTTTCCTTCTAGGGTACTAGTCAAAAAGTAAAAAAAAAACGACTGGCATAAAAAATTATAAAAAATTTAAAAGTGGGGGCTAGCTTGACTCAGGTAAAAGCATCAGGCTCTAGATATAGCTTTCAATGCCTTGCTATTTTTACTTTCCGTCCAGGTACTCTACAAGAAACGTATTGCACTAAATCGACGAAAAATACCAGATTTTTTCGTTTAGTTTTATTGTATTAAAACAGAGAGTATCGATACAGTAGAAACCACATATTTTGAGTCATCCGGTGTATTATTAATAAGTCTACAAACGTATGTATGTAATCTTATCGCAAGCCGCATATCTAATTTCCGTTTCTTTCCAAATGTCCTCACATCGTAATAAGTATCGCGTCATATACTTGGCAGCGACAATTTTACACGACAAATTGATATAAAATTATTGGTGATTGTGCTATTGTGTTGGTGCTATTGGTGCGCAGTAGAATAATTTGGATTTGAAATATATAAACTGTGTAAGTCTCAATTTACTTTCCGTTTCTTATCAAGCTACTTTATATGTACAAAATCTACAACTGCTATTTCCACAAAATGCAAGACAGAGTAAGAAAATCCAGCGAATAACAATGCAATTTTGGAAATCATTACCGCATTTTAGTAGTAATGGGTTTGCCTCATCGGTTAAATAGTTGTATACAAAACAAAAGTTTTATTATAATATACGTATTCTATCAAAAAGTCAATGACGTACGGCATAGATAACAGCAGAAATGAATGAGTCATTTAATCTACATTATTTTAATCCACATTCCATTTAATCTACTTTATTATTTTAGACTGAATTATTAAAGTACAACTTCGCATACTGTGCAATAAAAACGGTCTTATCTTCTTTTTATATCCATAGGAATGAAATGTTTACTTGCTATTGTTCACAAATTTCTTTCATGGTGTTACTTTTTATTTCATAATTTATTCCAAACGAAACAAATAACAATTGAATTGATAACAGCTACTATAAGGTTGCCATATTGCAGCGTAGACAATGTAGGTAAACATCCTTATACATAAAGTTCCTGTGTACACAAATTGTTTATTCATAATATGATTCAGTTTTGTTGTCCTTACCATAGTACAAACACCATTCTTCTCTTGTAAACGCGAATTCTTCAAATTAAACACACTTCTACTACCCAGGTGACAAATTTTCCTTACAGGATACAAACATGAAAGAAACCAAAGTGAAAATAACAGCCCTCGGTGACAATTGCGTTGGAAAAACTAGTCTGCTGACTGCGTATACAACCAAAAAATTTCCTGACCACAAACCACGTGTGTAAGTTGAAAACGAACGATTTTATCAAAATCAGAATCAAAACTGTAGAATCAGTTTCCTATTTCAGATTTGACAATTACGTGGAACATTTAGAAGTGAATGGTGTTAAGTACCATGTTACCTTATGGGACACAGCTGGCCAAGAGGATTATGAAAGATTGAGAACGTTATCGTACCCAAAAGTAAGGATAAATAATAAAATATTAGTGCATAATTATCGTCTTTATTTTGTTATTTCAGACAACCTGTTTTCTTCTGTGTTATGCAATAAATAAAAAGGAGTCCTACGAAAATATAAAGACCAAATGGGGTCCGGAACTGAAGCAATTCATGCCACATACACCGATTGTATTAGTAGGTGAGTTTAAATTTTATATTTTGATGTAGGTTATTTATTGATTTTTGACATGTTTTAAGGGACAAATAGCGATTATCGAAAAGTAGATAACCCCAGTTTGCAATTAATTTCTGTTGAGGAAGGTAAAGAATTAGCGAATCAACTGAAAGCTGAAGGCTATTTAGAATGTTCAGCTGAACGCCTAGAGGGGTTAGAAGAAGTCATATTAGCTGCAGTCCAAGCCAGTATAAAGAATAGTACTATAAAGAAAAGTTCTCGGTGTCTTATTCTCTAATTATTGTTTACGATTATTGATAATTCGAATTTTGTAAAATGATATTTATTATAAGTATTTCTTTTTTTATTGTCGTTTTTTCTTAATACATTTTATCATTTTTTTTTCTTATTTTATCATTCTTTATTTCAAAAGTACTTACATTTTTCTATTATCTAAATTTACAAGAATGCTATTGCAAAATTTGTTACTTTTAAAACGTAGGTATATCTAATACATATTAAATATTTTCAGTTTTGTTTGTAGTTTTCAGTTGGCATTTGTAGTCATATATTTCGCTTGAATTAACCTTCTGTACATACGTTCTCATAACAGATTGTTCAAAATAATACGAATCAACAAGTTTTTTTGTGTTATTTTATCAAGTTAAGTTATACCGACTTTCTATGCATTAAAATATGGGAAGTGATCAAAGAAGATCTTGTAAAAATTCACCAAATAAGTTTTATTACATGTGCGGTTGTTATGTAGTGACGCAATTGAAAAAAAAAATACGGAAGAGGTAAAAGCAGCTTACTGCTGCTATTTTGTATTTAGAATTGGAGATCTGGAAAAGCCATGGACACCTAATATATGCTGTATATCCTGTTAAATCGGACTTTCAAAGCGGATGAAAGGGAAGCAAAAGAAATTGCCGTTTGCAGTTTCCATATTGTGGCGAGACTTCCAATCATGTAGATGATTGCTATTTTTGCACGATAAGCGTCTCCGGACATTCAAAGAAGGATAAGCATAAAATAAAATATCCAAATTTGCCATCATTGCGACCTATCTCCTATGGACAGAACCATCCTCTCAGAAGTGCGCCTCCACTTCATCATCTTCGATTTTTGACACAGAAGAAATTTCGCCTGTTTGAAGAAACTTACCTGATTTGACAGAGTGTGCCAACTGAATGATTTGGTTAAAGACGAGGTGTGACAGTGTTTTCATTTACAAAGCGTAACAAGCCTTTTAAAGCAAATTTTAACATGGAAAGATCTGTACGTCTATGTCACGATGTTGAGGGTCTTATGAACTAGTTTGATATTCTCCAGGATCCTTCTGAATAAAGTTTTTTATGGATTCTTCAAAATACAGCTTGAAAGTAGTACTTTTGCATATTCTTTGAATTTATATAATTTGTTAACTGATTTTGTTGCAGTTTTCTCAGTTTTTTAAAGTATGTAGATTTGTTCTCTTCTGTTATTGGCATTAGCAATTTACCAAGACGTATTTAACTTGAAATTTTCATGAGAATTGATTCTCATGCAATTTGACGTGAAATGGATTCAAAAATAAATTCTATTCATCGTACTGTTCTAATACCCGATTGCACCACTTACTCTTAAGAGGAATTATCAGCCCTAGGACAGCGTTCAAAACAGACCTGCTGATTTACTCTGATTCCTAGTTTAATTCTTGGCCAATACTCAAGTGTTGTACATCAAATTAAAGATATACTGTGTGATTACTGTGTGAACTGGAAATGCTCACTTCAAATTAAAGATATGAAGTGGGTTTACTGTGTGAACTGCAATGCTCCTTTTTTCATTTTTATTGTTACTGTTTTACAAAATCAGGTCAAAAGAACATAACGTTATTAACAAAGCAGAAGAAGTGGATGAACAGTTAGTTATCTTACACTAAACGTATTTGTATTGAATTACAGTGTATAAAAATTATGTAAACACTTTGGTGGATGTGTACAAAATGCCATTTTGCTCAAGTCCGTTACAAAATGATAACACTATTAAACGACAACGAAAACAGGTTTTGCAATATGTTCAGAGATAAATTTACATTCTGAGAAATTCCATTAATATATCTCAATTTTGTTTATGTTTACTTGCTGGGATAGATAACAGAAAAAAAATGAGATTGATGCAGTACTATTGTTGTCTTAAAATATAGCCCATTCAGTCTACGTATCTCTACATATCGTGTCTTAGTAATGACTGCAAATTATTGAAATACTTAATATCATTAATATTGACTGCGCTACTGTGTACATAATTACACACATTTGAAATCTTATCAGCTCAAGGAAAATATGCTGCCGTAATTCTATTCTATCAATACTGAAAAGTGCTGAGAATTGTACACAAGTGTCCACTTTCTCCGGAAATGTCTCAAGAAATCTGTACGAGTAAGATGAAAAAGAATAATGAGTTGAAAATTATCGTCATTGGAGATGGGTTCGTTGGAAAAACATGTCTGCTGATGGCATATAAAACTAAAGAAGCTGTTCCTCCTGGCGATTATCTACCGACAATGTAAGTGTTTAAGTATTTGCAAGATTTTGAAACCTTAAATCTATTTTACCGTAAATTTGTTTATCTCTGTCTTAGCTTTGATAACTATTATACCGAACATCATCTTAATGGAATGGTGTTTTCAATGGCATTATGGGACACAGCTGGACAGGAAACTTATGACAAAATAAGGCTTCTAGCATATCCTAACGTATGTATTTTATGTTTAACTAATGTACGTTTCAATATTTCTAGAAAAAAATACTTAGTTTTTATAGAAAGAAATTGTTGTTGTAAGGTTTTACTGCAACAATTTTTAGTCACAAAATGTTTGATTTGTAAAGATAGCATTTGATAATAATATTAGGTGTGCATAAAATGTACACAACCTATCATGATAAGATAATGATGAAATATTATACATAATCTTTGATATCAAAAATAGTATATTTCCGCGTGTCACAGTTATTAAAACTTGAAACTGAAAGTGGATCTATTGTAACAGTTCGAGATTTACAGATACGGCGATATTAAAAGAAATTGAGAAAACTGCAACAAAATCAGTTAACAAATTATATAAATTCAAAGAATATGCAAAAGTACTGCTTTCATGCTGTATTTTGATCGTGGGGAATATCAAACTCGTTCATAGGACCCGCAACATCGTGACTTACACGTAAGGATCCTTCCATTTTAAAGTATGCCTTAAAAGGCTCGTTACGCTTTGTAATTGAAGACACTGTCACACCTCGTGCGAAAAGATTCCATTCCTGTAGCCTAGAACCCAAAAACTCGGCCCTTTCTTTTGATAAACCTAAGTCTTTAACCAAATCATTCAGCTCGCACTGGTTTGGTGAGGTGTTCCTAAAACTTCAAATGGTAAATCTTCACGACTTGCCTGATTTGGCAGAGTGATTTCAGACACTCTGCCAAATCAGTCAAGTTTTTTCAAACAGGCAAAATTTCTTCTATGTCAAAAATCGAAGATGATGAAGTGGATGGCGCACTTGGGAGAGGATTGTTCTCTCCATGGGGGATAGCTCGCGATGCTGATGGCAAATTTGGATATTTTTTATGCTTATCCTTCTTCGAATATCCGAAGACGCTTATCATGCAAAAATTGCAATCATTTACATGATTGGAAGGCTCTCGCCACAACATGGGAACTGCAGACGGCATTTTTTTTATTCCCTTTCATCCACTTTATTAAAAATCCGATCTAACAGGATGTTCAGATGTGTCACTACATAACAACCGCACACGTAACAAAATGTATTTGGTGATTTTTTACAATATCTTCTTTGATCACTTTCCATATTTTAATGCACAGAATGTCTGTAATATAGTACTACCATAAAGATTAAAAACCTTTGAACTTTGAACAAAATTTGGATGCTTGTTTTAAACTTAGACATTTAAGATTACTTATGTTTTCAGACAGATTGCATTATTCTCTGTTTCGCCATTGATGCCAGTTCGTCATACAGTAATGTTCGAAATAAATGGATGGAGGAAATAAATACGCACATACAAAATACACCCATAATTTTAGTGGGTAAGTTTGTTTTCTTTCATTATCCACGAACTTGTTATTATCAGTCATCCACAATTCTACAGGTACAAAAGCTGACATGCGTTCGGTGGACAACCCAAACTTGGGCTTGATTGCGTACAAAGATGGAATTTCGTTAGCAAGGCAGATAAAAGCTGAGTGCTATGTGGAATGTTCTGCTCATACATTGCAAGTAGAGTAGAAGCCGTTTTTGACGAAGCTGTCAAGGCTTGCCTGCAGAGAAAAATACAAGATTCTCATATTAAGGCTATACGAAGAAAATGCGTACTTCTATAATACAACACATAATAGATACACCATCTCTTATTTATTTATCACAGTATTTATTAACATTAATTAGCTTGATGTTTGTGTATGTCTAATGTCTAAACTTAGCGAATTATTCTCGAAAAAAAAAACGATAAAAAGTACTGACAAAAGTCTACATACGACTTGAAAATGACTTAATCTTTGGGTGCCCCCGCTACTAAAGTCGCTAGTCTGGCCTTACTCTCAAATTGTTTTTGAAAGATTTACGAAGAGAACCACAAACAATAAAGTGTTAATATTTTATTCAACAATTATATTTATGAACAAATCTTCTTAAGACTATACATACAGTAAATTACAGTAATAAAAATACATCATCATGTTTAGTTTTAACAATACACATAAAAGTCTTGTGGAAATCACTTCTAAAATCACTTATCTTTATATTCCGATTGTCCGTATAACAATTTCTTAAACGAATCCTCATTTATCGTGTCCAAGGCTGGTAATTTTGGTTTTCTTCTTTCCCCGGACTGGACAAATACAAAGTTTGCACGTCCGGTAAAGACGGCTACATCACCATCGTCAGGAAATTTTCAGTTTCAGGCACGTAAGGTAAGATCGTAGCACTTTCCACATCTACAATTATAAAAATTATACAAAAACCAGAGCTTATTTATATAGTATTATCAGTTCTTTCAACAATTTCTTCCTTTTTCGTATCGCCTTTATCAAATGTAAAACTCTGCCCGACAATTTGGCCATTTATATCGAAAATAATAGAGTAGACGTTGTTATTTAGAATGTTATGCTGATTGGTTTCTGATTGCTGGCTGATGTTTGTAATACTGTTAGTGGAAGAATTGTCTACGGTATGTTCTCTTTGGCATTGCCTCAAGATATTCATTTGGATCAATTTATCCATCAACGTTGGCGCTCTAACCACTGATCCTGGAGGGTTCACCGGACATTTATGGGACTTCTGACTCACTTTATACCTGAAGGATTTGTCGCAAGCAAGATACCCGTTGTCGAAAACATTATCCTTTAAAATAAAGACATTCTTGTTAATAGATGTTATTAGTATGTATGTATTATATTGTATATATGCATACTTTGTGTGTATGGTGTATGGTGTACAGTTAATTAAAAAAATGTGTAGAATTTTTGGATACCATACACATAAGGTGTAAAGATCTCAAATGTTAAAAGAATATCTTCTTACCACATGTTTCGCATGCGAAAGGACGTTCGCCAGAATGTGTCCTTTCGTGATTATGTAAGGTCGAAAACCTTTTTAAAGCTCTTCCACATTCTGTACAAACATGAGGCTTCTCTGAAGAATGGTACAACATGTGTTTATGATAGGACTGTTGAAATGTAAAAGATTTATTGCACTGTGAACAGAACTGCGGCATTTCACCTAAAAGAAATAACGACAATTGGCGTCAAAGATTCCTACTAGTGCTGTTATCAAGTGAAGAGTTGTAAATCAAAAGTGTCTAAGTACCATCTTTATGTTTTTTGAGTTTTGAGGTTTTCGTGTCAATGGGTTCTATAAGCCACCCTCAGTAACAATCAAAAGGATCTCAAAAGTCTAAAATCATACCTGTGTGAAGCCTTTTGTGTTTCTTCAAGAAATACTTTGTCGTAAAAGACTTTGAGCAAACATCACAAGACCATTGCTTATTATCCTTGCTATCTTTCTCAAAGGAAACGGTGGTTGTCCTCTCGCTGCATTTCTTCTTCACTGATGAGTCTGATTCGTCAACAGCCTGGTGTCCGAAACCGTAATGAGCCACTCGCAGGTGTACCATAAGACTGCCTCTCGTTTTAAATTTCTTACTGCACAAGTGGCAGTGATAACTGCATTTCCTCGTTTCTTTGTCGGCTTGAGTTTGATGTAATAGTTTCTGGTGCATCTCCAAAATCGTCTCATCGGAAAAGCAAAAATTACATATATCACATCTTAAAGAACCTTTATCTTCTATAACGTGTTCTATCACTGGATCATCGATCACATGTTTGGTCACCACCGTATTCTCCGTTTCCATGACTTGGTTTTAAGTAGTGGTTGGTGTTTGAGGTAATTCTGATTGGATCTGTTCTATCGGTTGCGTTTCGATTTCTTCTGATTTTGCGTTTAGTGGACTGCTATCCGTTATGTGACTGAAGAGATGGCTTGTAAGTTTGTCCAATCCCATCAGTAGCTCGTTACAAACTAGGCAGGAAATTGGTGATGTCGCCACTGAGATCAAACTTGTTCTTAAGGTATCCACGTCATCGAAGTGTGGCTTAAGACACAAAGGGCAGGAGAGAAGTTTTAATTCCATTTTAACCCTAAAGTAAAGAAGTTTACGATTTTACCATTTTACGTAAGCCTTAGAAAAGATGATAATTATTGAAAACAGAGAAAAATATATCAGTTAATTGCAGCAAATTTTGAATTTAGTATGTTTACGTTAGGTATACTTTTCTCTGACGAAGAAAAAGTTATTCGTCAATAAAAAAGTAGACGTTCGTATTACAACAAAAATATTTCGTTGGACGAAAAATATGTATGCTTCAACAAAAAAACAGTTTGTTGACCCAAGATTTTTACTCTGAGAGATACATGGAAAGTTGAGCAATTACTTTACAGATGGCGCCAACAGTTTCTCGAGTCTTTTGCCACATATCACCGCTATATAAGTTCGACGATATTGAGTGTTCGTATATTGTTTGTTTATATCTACGCAGAAGTGTTTTATTTCATGGGTGACTTACAAGGATTATGAGGAAAACCAGGATTGTAGTGGAATACAAGAATATCTAGTGTCAAAACACAGTGTATGTTTTGTGAAGGTGAGCATAAAAATCATGAATGTAGTGAATTTAAAACTGCAGCATTGGGGAAACGGGTTGAATGGTGCAATAAACTACGCTTATGTCGAAATTGTTTAAGATCAGGTCACATGGCAAGACAATGTCGATTATATGGTACATGCAAATTATGTAAAGAAAAGCACCACACACTTCTACACTATAATAAGGTAAAAAACGAGCAAGATACACGCAATCGTGTTTCATGACAAGTGATTTATGCAATAAATTAAAGCTAGAAAGGGCTCATATTAACTTTGCTGTAGCAGGTCTAGGTAGCAAAATAAGCCAAATAAAATACAAATGTAATGTAGAGATTTAGTCTCGAACAAATAATACTTCATTTACATCGGCATGTTTGATAATTCCGAAAATTGTTGGATGCTTACCCACATATAAGATAAATGCAGAAGAGCTCAACATTCCAAACGACGTATGTTTGGCCGATCCCACATTTGGCACTCCAGCCCAAATAGATCTTTTGATTGGAGCCGACGTATTTTGGCAAATAATGGATGTAGGGAGAAGAGAGCTTGGTAAGAATAAGCCAATCCTTCAAGAAACCAAATTAGGCTGGATTGTGGCAGGATTGTGGCAGAATTGGAAAAAGTTTCAGTAAAGGGTCCATGGTCTAAAGAAGAAATTGAATGTGAAGAATATTTTAGAGAAACGACGAAACGTATAGAGAATGGAAGATTTGAGGTATCCATTCCTCTAAAGGACAGTCCAGATAAATTGGGGGAATCTTTTGAACAAGCAAAAACAAGATTTTATTCGATGGAAAGAAAATTTGATAAGGATGCAAATCTTAAGAAAAGGTATACTGAATTCTTGAAAGAATATGAAGAGATGAATCATATGAGGAAAATAGATAAGGACGCGGAAAATGAAGGAGAAGAGAGAAAATCATACTACTTACCTCACCATGGAGTTGTTCGCGAAGAAAGCTCTACTACCAAACTCGAGTAGTGTTCGATGCATCATCACGCACTACAAGTGGTTTATCATTTAATGACCTACAGAAGGTAGGCCCAACTATACAAGACGATTTGGTATCCATACCATTGAGATTTCGACAACACAACATTGTATTGAGCGCAGACATTGAGAAAATGTACCGTCAAGTTAGAATTACAGATGAGCAAAGATCTTTGCACAGTATCGTGTGGCGTGAAAGAGCATGCGACAATTTGAGCGTGCATGTGTTAAATACGGTGACGTATGGGACAGCGTCCGCGCCTTTTCTCGCAATAAGGTGTCTTCATGAATTGGCGAACGAATGTCAGAAGGACTTACCTTGTATTTCACAGATCATACGCCATGACTGTTACGTAGACGACTTATTAACAGCTGTGACGATATTTGCGAAGCCCAGAGGATATGCACTCAAGTTTCTGCTATCTTGAAGAGCGCTGGATTTGTTTTACGCAAATGTTGTTCCAATAGCGTAGAAGTATGCACCTAATTTTGGAGGTATTTGGGAGGCGGGCGTTAAATCAACAAAGCATCATATGAAACGAGTCATGGGTAATGCGCATTTAACCTTTGAGGAATTTGCAACGGTACTCTCGCAAATTGAGGCCATCCTCAACTCACAACCACTTTGTCCATTATCTTCAGACCCTTCAGATCCTCTCCCACTAACCCCAGCTCATTTTCTTATCGGACGCCCACTAAGTTCAACACCAGAACCGGATCTCCAGCAACAGAATTGCGACCTATCCCCTATGGAGAGAACCATCCTCTCCCAAGTGCGACACTTTTATCGATTCGTCAAAATACAGCTTGAACGCAGTACTTTTGCATATTCTTTGAATTTATATAATTTGTTAACTGATTTTGTTGCAGGTTTCTCAGTTTCGCTGCATCGCTGTATCTGTAAATCTGGACCTGTTACAATAAACCCACTTTCAGTTTCTAGTTATGCAATATAATCTGGAAAAAATAATGTTCTTTTTTGTTGTATCAGAAAGTTGGAAATTTGTTGAATGAGTGAATTCTAATTGGCAAGGAAATAAATGATTAGTTTCTACTAATTTAAGCTACCTAATAAACGTTCTGGTGTTAGTCTTTCCAAGCATTCCTAGCCATAATCATGATGATGAAAATAATACGATATAATGGCATGAAGGCCTGTAAAAATTTCACACGAATAATGTCATCTAGGAGTGTGCGTGTGCTAGCTAGTGTATGTGTGTGCGCGCAAGCAATATATAATATGTGTATTAAATTCCATGCAATTCGTACAACATGACAGGGTTGTAGAGTGTAGACCAGTGTTTCCCAATCTTTTTTGAGCCATGCCCCACCGAAGGTTGTCTAAAAATCTCATGCCCCCCTTCATATTGCCTTTTTTATACCAATAGGCTATAACCATACGTTGGAAATGAACCTTACTCGGAACGGTGTAGGTTTCTCATTTCGTCATTGGTACACATTTTGCCCAACAAACTTTGACTAATTACCTGTCTGTGACGTAATGAAAAACTTCCGCCGTTGGGGGTATAAAAATAATAACATAAAACAATAATTTATTTGAGTATTGAAATAAGTACTAAGCATTTTAGCAGAAACAAAATTTGCTATATTCTGTTATAACAAAATAGAAATAAACATTCACTTAAAAACTAAAACAACACAAACCTGCCATATTTTATTATAACAACACAAAGTTAAACATTTACTCAAAAACTGAAATTGTCACTGCAAGTGTTAATCGTACCCCTGAGTCTAGTTATCAAATATTCCTGCTCATTGCTAAATCTGGATAAAGCACACAATAAGGGAAAATTTAATTAAACCGTCAATATCAACATTTGTAAAAACGGTTTTAGAAAAAGGTGACAAAGATGTGATAGCTGTGCCCCTTAGTAACAACACTGTCAGAAAAAGAATGGTTAACATGAGCAAATGGATGAATCAACGGTGAGAGGCAGTGAGGCCTTGTTGATAACTTATGTAAGATACATTAATAAGGAAAATTTTGTTGAAGAAATGTTATTCTGCAAATCATAAGAAAGCACCACGACCTCCAGAGATATTTTTTCTAGCTAAAAAACTATGTTATTAATTATGTCGATAATATTCCAATACAGAACATAACATCTTGTGCTGCCGATCGTGCTCCTAACATGATGGGCAAGAAAAATGGATGTTTAAAGATGAAAATCCAGAAATGCTTCTTGTACATTGTGTAATCCATAGGAAAAACTTGGTAGCCAAAAATATTTGTTCAATGAAGTATTAAATTCAGTTATAAAATGTATCAATTACTTTGTTCTTCACAAATTAACTTGAAAAGTCACATTCGGCATTAGCTTTGATATAATTGACATATTTTATAATCGAATTTAATACTTCATTGAGAACTGGACAAACATTTTTGGCTACCAAGTTTTTCCTGTGGAGCTATATTAAACAATGCACAAGAAGCATTTCTGGATTCTCATCTTTAAATAGCCGCTTTTCTTGCCCATCATGTTAGGAGCACAATCTGCAGCACAGGATGTTATGTTCTGTATTGGAATATTAAAGACATTGATGTATTTTTTTAGAATATCTTTGGAGGTTGTGATGCTTTCTAATTTACAGAATAACATTCCTTTAACCAAATGTTCCTCAACAATGTATCTTGAGTGGCATAGCTATCACATCTTTGACATATTTTTCTAAAATCGTTTTTACAAATATTGATATTTATGGCTTAATAAAATTTTTCCCTATTGCGTGATTTTTTCAGATTTAGCATTGTGTAGGGATATTTGATAACTATCCTCAAGGGTATGATTAACAGTTGCAGTGTGAGCGGCACAAAGAGACTTTAATGTAGGTTTTCTTTTTCAAAATGTTTCTATATTCCAATTGCCCCCCTCAACAATCATATTGCCCCCCAGTGGGGCGTACGCCCCACGTTGGGAAACACTGGTGTAGACGGACTAAACTACTGATAACTTGATAAGATAAAGTATTTCGTTTCCGTTTCACTTATGTTGCGCGAGTAGTTTCGTACCTCATCATCGGCATAGTAGGAACGATTAATTCGATAGGAGTTGTTTGAGTTTGTTCTTGTCCGTCAGGTAAGTGATTCTTCTGATTTGCTTTTGAATTCTCGCCGCCAAATAATGGGTGCCCATGGGACATATCAGGGAACGCCCAGAAACCACTTATAAAAGTGTCTAATTAAACGAATAGATATCACAGCAATCACAATTCATTATAAATAAGCAAATTTATGTAACCAGATAAGAAATACCTTTAACGTTATTCCAACATTACTTTTAAATCGTTCAATTCATCTTTGATTCAGTATTAATAGTATAAGCATTCTTTACCTTCTGTGTAACATCTAAGAACAATAATTATGTATAAGATAATGAGTCATCAATGAATGCCATTACAGATTTGAAGATTTTTAGATTTTTTGGCACCATTTCTAAATTTTAGTCATGTTTTGAAAAGCCACATAAATATACTGACAAAGATTGTATTACAGTCTGATTTTTCATTATAAGAACGAATATAATTTACCGTTTACGTAAAATCTTAATCTACATTACAACATGATTGTATGGATATCAAAATGATGAATGTATGATAGCAAAAGAAAAAGTACTTTTGATGACCAATAACTTTTGAAATCTTATGTGGATTTTGATGAGATTTTCAGCAAAATATAGATAAATTCTTTCTAGCTAATACAACCTTTAGAATCATTCTTCTATTAATTCTATTAGGAAGAATTATTTTATTAATTCTGAAAATCTTTGTCACATCGTGAATACGATGAATCAAACTTTTCAATGCACATGACTATTCCGATTTTCGATCTTTACAGAACGAAGTATGATAATGAAAAAGTAGTATTTTTAGAATTATCTTTTATCTCATTGGCGACCGAAAATGTCATCATTCTAGTTTCCTGCTTTATGTTGAACATGATGATGTTCTATAGGATTGATTTTACCAGTTTAACTCATTTTGTCAATATGTTGTTTTGATGTTCTAAGTTTAGAACACCCTGTTCCCCGTTCAGTATGCACAGAGGGATTTATTCGATACAACACGAATATCTTTGAGTGAAGAATATCACTTGTTTCTATATCCGCAGAAAGATCATTTGGTTGGTTCAAGTAAAGGCGTCAAGAAACTGGTTGTTTGTTGAAGCATGTATATTTTTCCCCCAGGAAAATATTGTTGTTGTAAAACGAACCGAACGTCTTACTCTTTTTATATCTAAAAGAATAACATTTTCTTCAACAGAGCAAAATATGCTCAACATAAACATACTAAACTCTTAAACCGGAAGAATAACTGGCCGTTGAAATAACTACATATATTGAAACTCTAATTACAATCAAATATTATTTGGATAGCAAAAATATACCCTTCATGCTACACTATATACGCAAGAACAACTTTTCTTCATATCCAAGAATAGAGTTGAATAAGCAAACAATATACGAACACTCCATATCGTCAAACTTATGTAGCAGTAACATGTTGCAAAAGACGCGAGAATATATTAGCGCCATCTGTAAGGTAATTCCACAACTTTCGATGTATCTTTCAGAGTAATAATCTTTTAAGAATTTATTATAGAAGAATAACCTTTTCTTCGTCAGAAAAAATATACTTAACATAAACATACTAAACTCTTAAATCGTAAGAATAATTAACCGTTGAAATAACTATATTGAAATTCTTATTAGAATAAAATATTATTCGTACAAAAAAGAAATCCTCTTCATGCTACACTATATATGCAAGAATAATTAAAGGTTGTAAATTTTACTTTAGTCTTTCATAACTCGTAAAATTCTAGACCAAATTTTCCAACACATTAAAAATAACTTTAACAGCAATAATATTTTGTCGTTATTTTGTAAACAAAAATACATTACAACGTCTGCTGACACCAGAAAATGATTTATATTCAATGAAAGTTAGTCTATGAAACGTGCTCGGTACTGTGGTAGTCACAGTAGTTTTCTTTTTAATTCTCTTTCAAAATAAGAAAAATCTAACAAATGATCATAATATTTACTTTGATATTATATTGTTTTTTTTTTATTTCAGGATACATGGCGAAGCCACAAGTGAAAATAACCGTCGTCGGTGACGGTTTTGTCGGAAAAACTTGCATGCTGCTCGCTTACACAAAGAATGTTCTTCCAGAGGAGCGTTACATACCAACCGTGTAAGGAAAAAATATATCATACTTGTATTCAGTTAGAAAATTTTAAAATTAGTAAACATTTTTTTTTCAAAAAATAAATTTATCGTACGAAAAAGACTACCACGTTGACACATTGTAGAGGTTAACCCTTCTGCAAATCATCAATATCGTGAAGCCACAGCCACTCTGCATCCACCGTTCTGTCATATTTCTATGACCGCTGAACCATTCATCCCATTGATCTGTAAACTTGATAAAGTCGTTGGAGGATGAGCTGGTACAAGTTTGGCCAAAATACGTTCAATCCCTAAGAAAATACATGTAATGATTGCCACTTCCGGTTGTCAGATTGTCACCAAAAACAATCTTCTCCTCTGATAATTCTAAAAACGTACACCAAATCTCAGCGCGATTTGTTTTATCGTTTGGACGCTATCGTGTTCACAGACACTCATACATACAGATATTTTGGAAAAATCATTGCAATCGATTCGGGGGACCTCAAAACGTGTATTTCCGCTGAAATTCCAAAAGTTTTTTTTTCTGCGTTGATTGTAATAGTTGCCTTCTAGCGTAGGTACTAGTCTGAATTTAAAAACAGCAATAAAATAACAATACTATTTGCAAGGCACATTAATTCATAAAGTCTTCACTTGTCTATATAATTGACTGTAAAAGTTATTGCTTTAAAGATCCTGTAAACTTTTTAACGTCACTTTTTTTCCACTCCTTCGAGCACTTGTTGTATTGGCTGTTCTGTCTCCTCGGGCATTCAGCTGTTGCCAACCTGTTTGCCGGAAGTTGAACTGCCTGTCTCTCTCTGGTGTTGTATGTATGTTGATCTCCAATCAGTTCCACAGATTTTTTCACTGCTCGCTGATGGATTTTAGGGATAGTTGTTTGTCTGTCCGAATCTGACTGTCAGGATCTGTAGCTGATAGAAGTGGGAGGCATTAAAATGTACTATTCTTTCTTTTTGCAAAAAGCACAGATATATAACATTAGATGTTTATATTTTTGTATTATATTATAATAAATGTTCTTCTTCAGATTCGAGAATTACCTAGAAGAATTGAATGTAGATGGAAAGCGTTACAATATAAGTTTATGGGATACAGCTGGTCAGGAAGATTACGACAGGTTAAGACCTTTATCATATCCAAACGTAAGAATTTCTATGTTAATTTATTATAAATTGAACTACAACCAAATCTTGTATTTCCAGTAATTCTATAATATTACAGATAACTTAAAAAGTCTTCTATTTCAGACTACATGTTTCCTTCTCTGTTTTTCAATAAACAATAAGGATTCCTACGACAATATTAAAACAAAATGGGCACCGGAAGTAAGGTATCATAAGCCCCATACACCAGTTGTTTTAGTAGGTAAGTTAATCGACATTAGATAACTACTGGTTATCTACATGAATTAAAAGGTTTACTGGTTTCTTTGACTGAGTTTCATTGCTCCAAATCATATAGGGTGATCAATATCTAGTGTCAAAGTTGTCAAACTGTAGAGTAAGTTATTTTGCTTATCTTAAATCGGAACCTCTATATATTTTTATGTTAATCGATGCTGAATTAAAAAGCAAACAATCTTTCCAATTACAACTGTGTCCAAATTCTTAACATTTAAAAAGTTATATCATCATCGGTGGTCCTTTTCTTTGTTTAACTTAATAACTTCTTTGTTTTACAGGAACGAAAAACGATTACAGGGATTTAGATGATCCGAAACTCCAGCTAGTGGCAGTAGAAGAAGGGATAAAATTAGCCAGTCAGATCAAAGCTGAACGCTATTTAGAATGCTCAGCCCAAAGATTAAGCGGACTAGATGAGATCATACATGCGGCAGTACGAGCTAGCATGATGAAACAAAAGCCTAGGAAACATCAAAATAATTGCATAGTTCTCTAAGACATTTAAAAATGAATCAATCAACCCAAAAGTGCCACGATAATATCCTTTTACTATTGAGTTTACACAATCAAAAATTATTCATAAGTGATTCAATGATTTATGAATTTTATTACCTAATTAAGTAAGTAATTCAAATGTTGCTTGTGCAGTACAGTTAAAGTAGTTTGTATAAGATGATGTTTACCTAATAATAACTACCAGTCCAAATGTTTCAATGTAAGATACTTAAGAGAAACGGTACAGTAATAATTCTAACGTACATATTTATGTATTTCTTTCTGTATGAGGTAAAAAGGAACAGTAGGTATACGTTCGGCGATCGTATACTTTCAAAGTACAGACCCTCGGACCAAAATTTTCAAACCACCCGATGGCAAAGTGAATACCCTTTCAACTATATGTTTATATTTAACTCACTCGGAAAGAAAATCTTAGCAAATGTTGCTGCATGTGTTATACTTATTTTTGTAATTATTATTTAAGAAAATTGTGATTTATTTACTGTATTTATCACCAAACGTGGTATTTTTTGAATTGATATTCCTTGCTTGATCAAATTATATTTATGCTGCATTTTATACACGAGCAATTTATTTATAATACTCTGTAAAATGATGTTTTGTAGGATGAATTTTGCAATAAACTGGTTTGATACAGGATTGTTTTTTGGTTTCTAGTGTGATATATTAGCCAAATTCACCATAAACGTCAGTGACATGACAACTCTCAAACGAATGGCGTAAAGATACATTTCTAATTTACTCAAAACTCACGTGATCTCAACCAAAAAAGGATACATACTCTCAAACCCTTTTTAAGAATTTTCGAACGACTGGCATAAAAAATTATTCCAAATTAAAAAGTGTGGGTTATCTTGACTCAGGTAAGACATCAGGGTCTAAATATAGTAAACACTTTCAATGCCTTGCTATTTTCACTTTCCGGCCAGGTACTCTAAAAGAAACATATTCCAGCAAATCGACGAAAAATACCAGATTTTGTCGTTCAGTTTTACTGTATTAAAATAGAAAGTATCGATACAGTAAAAATCACATATTTTGAGTCAATAATACACCGTATTAATAAGTCCACAAACGTACCTATGTATGTAATCTTATCGCAGCCCGCATATCTAATTTCCGTTTCTTTCCAAATGTTCGCACATCGTGATAAGTATCGCGCCATATACTTTGCAGCGATAATTTTACACGACAAATTGATATAAAATTATTGGTGATTGTGCTATTGTGTTGGTGCTATTGGTGCGCAGTAGAATAATTTGGATTTGAAGTATATAAACTGTGTAAGTCTCAATTACGTTCCGTTTCTTATCAAGCTACTTTATATGTACAAAGTCTACAACTGCTATTTCCACAAAATTGCAAGACAGAGTAAGAAAATCCAGCAAATAACAGTGCAATTTTGGAAATCATTACAGCATTTTAGCATAATAGTTGTATACAAAACAAAAGTTTTATTATAATACACGTACTCTATCAAAAAGTCAATGACGTTAATGACATTTAATCTACATTATTTTAATCCACATTCCATTTAATCTACTTTATTATTTTAGACTGAATTATTAAAGTACAACTTCGCATACTTTGCAATAAAAACGGTCCTATCTTCTTTTTATGAAATTCCATAGGAATGAAATGTTTACTTGCTATTGTTCACAAATTTCTTTCATGGTGTTACTTTTTATTTCATAATTTATTCCAAACGAAACCAATAACAATTGAATTGATAACAACTACTATAAGGTTGCCATATTGCAGCGTAGACAATGTAGGTAAACATCCTTATACATAAAGTTCCTGTGTACACAAATTGTTTGTTCATAACATGATTCAGTTTCGTTGTCCTTACCATAGTACAAACACCATTCTTTTCTTGTAAACGCGAATTCTTCAAATTAAACACACTTCTACTACCCAGGTGACAAATTTTCCTTACAGGATACAAACATGAAAGAAACCAAAGTGAAAATAACAGCTCTCGGTGACAATTGCGTTGGAAAAACTAGTCTGCTGACTGCGTATACAACCAAAAAATTTCCAGACCACAAACCACGTGTGTACGTTGAAAACGATTTTATCAAAATCAGAATCAAAACTGTAGAATCAGTTTCCTATTTCAGATTTGACAATTACGTGGAACATTTAGAAGTGAACGATGTTAAATGCCATGTTACCTTATGGGACACAGGTGGCCAAAAGGATTATGAAAGATTAAGGATGTTATCGTACCCAAAAGTAAGGATAAATAATAAAATATTAGTATATAATTATCATCTTTATTTTGCTATTTCAAACAACCTATTTTCTTCTGTGTTATGCAATAAATAAAGGGGAGTCGTATGAAAATATAAAAACCAAATGGGGTCCGGAACTGAAGCAGTTTATGCCATGTATTAGTAGGTGAGTAAAATTTTATGTTTTGATGGAGGTTATTTATTGATTTTTGACATGTTTTAAGGGACAAATAGCGATTATCGAAAAGTAGATAACCCCAGTTTGCAATTAATTTCTGTTGAGGAAGGTAAAGAATTAGCGAATCAACTGATAGCTGAAGGCTATTTAGAATGTTCAGCCGAACGCCTAGAGGGGTTAGAAGAGATCATATTAGCTGCAGTCCAAGCCAGTATAAAGATTAGTACTATAAAGAAAAGTTCTCGCTGTCTTATTCTCTAATTATTGTTTACGATTATTGATAATTCGAATTTTGTAAAATGATATTTATTATAAGTATTTCTTTTTTTATTGTCGTTTTTGCTTAATACCTTTTATCATTTTTTTTCTTATTTTATCATTCTTTATTTCAAAAGTACTTACATTTTTCTATTATCTAAATTTACAAGAATGCTATTGCAAAATTTGTTACTTGTAAAACGTAGGTATATCTAATACATATTAAATATTTTCAGTTTTGTTTGTAGTTTTCAGTTGGCATTTGTAGTCATATATTTCGCTTGAATTAACCTTCTGTACATACGTTCTCATAACAGATTGTTCAAAATAATACGAATCAACACGCTTTTTGTGTTATTTTATCAAGTTAAGTTATACAGACATTGTGTGCATTAAAATATGGGAAGTGATCAAAGAAGATCTTGTAAAAATTCACCAAATAAGTTTTATTACATGTGCGGTTGTTATGTAGTGACGCAATTGAAAAAAAATACGGAAGAGGTAAAAGCAGCTTACTGCTGCTATTTTGTATTTAGAATTGGAGATCTGGAAAAGCCATGGACACCTAATATATGCGGTATGTCCTGTTAAATCGGACTTTCAAAGTGGATACACGATCATGTAAATGATTGCAATTTTTGCACGATAAGCGTCTCCGGATATTCGAAGGATAAGCATAAAATAAAATATCAAATTTTGCCATCATCGCGACCTATCACCCATGGAGGGAACCATCCTCTCCCTAGTGCGTCATCCACTGGATCACCTTCGATTTTTGACACAAGAAAAAGTTCGCCTGTTTGAAGAAACTTACCTGATTTGACAGAGCGTCTGAAATCACTCTGTCCAAGCAGGCAAATCGTGAAGGTTCACCATTTGAAATTTTAGGAACACCTCACCTTATAAACCAGTGCGAACTGAATGATTTGGTTAAAGACTTAGGTTTATCAAAAGAAAAAGCCGAGTTATTAAATTTACATTCTGAGAAATGCCATTAATATATCTCAGTTTTGTTTATGTTTACTTGCTGGGATAGTTAACAGAAAAAAAATGAGATTGTTGCAGTAGCAGTACTATTGTTGTCTTAAAATATAACCCATTCAGTCTACATATCTCTACATATCGTGTTTTCGATCAATTCCCATATTTTAATGAACAGTATGTCTGTATAGTACATACTATAGAAAGTTGATTGCGTACAAAGAGGGAATTTTGTTAGCAAGGCAGATAAAAGCTGAGTGCTACGTGGAATGTTCTGCTCATACAGTACAAGGATTAGAGTCCGTTTTTGACGAAGCTGTCAAGGCATGCCTGCAGAGGAAAATACAAGATTCTCATATTCAGGCCATACGAAGAAAATGCGTACTTCTATAATACAAAACATAATAGATAGACCATCTTTTAGTTATTTATCACAGTATTTATTAACATTAATTAGCTTGATGTTTGTGTATGTCTAATGTCTAAACTTAGCGAATTATTTTCGAAAAAAAAAACGATAAAAAGTACTGACAAAAGTCTACATACGACTTGAAAATGACTTAATATTTGGGTGCCCCCGCTACTAAAGTCGCTAGTCTGGACTTACTCTCAAATTGTTTTTGAAAGATTTACGAAGAAAACCACAAACAATAAAGTGTTAATATTTTATTCAACAATTATATTTATGAACAAATCTTCTTAAGACTATACATACAGTAAATTACAGTAATAAAAATACATCATCATGTTTAGTTTTAACAATACACATAAGTCTTGTGGAAATCACTTCTAAAATCACTTATCTTCATATGCCGATTGTCCGTATAACAATTTCTTAAACGAATCCTCATTTATCGTGTCCAAGGCTGGTTTACTTTGGCTTTCTTCTTTCCCCGGACTGGACAGATATAAAGTTTGTACGTCCGGTAAAGACGGTGACATCACCATCGTGAAGAAATCTTCAGTTTCAGGCACGTAAGATAAGATCTTAGCACTTTCCACATCTACAATTATAAAAATTATACAAGGAATAAAGAATATTTATATAGTATTACCAGTTCTTTCAACAATTTCTTCCTTTTTCGTATCGCCTTTATCCAATGAAAAACTCTGACCTACAATTTGGCCATTTATATCGAAAATTATAGAATTGACGTTGTTATTTAGAATGTTATGCTGATTGGTTTCTGATTGCTGGCTGATGTTTGTAATACTGTTAGTGGAAGAATTGTCTGCGGTTTGTTCTCTTTGACATTGCCTCAAGATATTCTTTTGGATCAATTTGTCCACCAACGCTGGCGCTCTAACCACTGATCCTGGAGGATTCACTGGACATTTATGGGACTTCTGACTCACTTTATACCTGAACGATTTGTCGCAAGCTGTGCACTTATAAGGCATAACTCCTGTGTGGATCCTTTGATGAACTAAATATGATACCCGTTGTCGAAAACATTTTCCTATAAAACAAAAACATTCTTGTTTTTACCAAACATATCAAAAGGTGTAAAACCTAAAGATTTCAAATGTTAATACGATATCTTCTTACCACACGTTTCGCAAGCGAAAGGACGTTCACCAGAATGTATCCTTTCGTGATTATGCAATGTCGAAAGCTCTTTAAAAGCCCTTCCGCATTCTGTACAAACATGAGGCTTCTCGGAAGAATGGTACAACATGTGCTTATGATAGGACTGTTGAAATGTAAAAGACTTATTACATTGTGAACAGAAGTACGGCATTTCACCTAAAATAAATAACAAGAATTGGCGTCAAAGCTTCCTACTAATGCTGTTATCAAGTGAAGAGTTGTAAATCAAAAGGGTCTAAGTACCAAATATTTAGTTCCTAGGAAACGGAAAAACTTCTCTTAATTGTTTCTACGCCTAATTAATGTTTTTAACATACTTATACAAACGTTATTTGGTTAATGTGCCTACGTAATTAATTGTGTCGTTATGAACTTGGAGTCTTGCAGAAGGGTCTAAGTACCATCAGCCGAAATAAACAAAACGGTCCAACTGATATCAGAACCTACCCACGGGCTATGTGCCACATCGTATTATTTCAAACATAAATCAGGTATATTTAGATTGGAGACTTCCGCGGTCCGAATCATTAAGTTCTAGATTTCCGGAAGGAAACAGCGCCAATGACGATAAACAGCAACAGTTACAACAGCGTTGCAAACAGAGCGAAACGTTGACAACTTTATCGTTATTGACGCGTTTCAGTATTAAGCCTGGCAAGTACTCCATCATGTTCTTTAGGTCTTCTAGCTTATCTCTTTGTATATGCGGTGTTAAAGACGACGAATGGCAATTTTTACCATGCCATGCCATATTTTGACCGTTGTACAAACTAAACCCGAATTGACATTAACATAGATCATTTTGATTGTTACTGAGGGTGGCCTGTAGAACCCATTGACACAAAAACCTCAAAAAACATAAAAATGGTACTTAGACCTTTTTGATTTACAACTTTTCAAGTCTAGAATCATACCTGTATGAAGCCTTTTGTGCTTCTTCAAGAAATACTTTGTCGTAAAAGACTTTGAGCAAACATCACAGGACCACTGCTTATTATCCTTGCCATCTTTCTCATTGGAAAAAGAAGTTATCCTCTCGCCAGATTTTTTCTTCACTGATGAGTCTGACTCGTCAACAGCCTGGTGTCCGAAACCGTAATGAGCAACGCGCAAGTGCACCATAAGACTGCCTCTCATTTTAAATTTCTTACTGCACAAGTGACAGTGATAACTGCATTTCCCCGTTTCTTTGTCAGCTTGAGTTTGATGCAATAGTTTCTGGTGCATCTCCAATATCGTCTCATCGGAAAAGCAAAAATTACATATATCACATCTTAAAGAACCTTTATCTTCCTTAACGTGTTCTATCACTGGATCACCGATCACATGTTTGGTCACCACTATATTCTCCGTTTCCATGATCTGGCTTTGAGCAGTGGTTGCTGTTGGTGTTTGAGGTAGCTCTGGTTGGATCTGTTCTATCGGTTGAGTTTTGGTTTCTTCTTGGTTTGCGTTGTGTGGAATGCTATCCGTTATGTGACTGAAGAGATGAATTGTGAGTTTGTCTAATCCCATGAGTAGTTCGTTACAAACTGGGCAGGATATTGGTGACGTCGCCACTGAGATCAAACTTGTTCTTAGGGTATCCACGTCATTAAAGTGTGGCTTAAGGCACAAAGGACAGGAGAGAAGTTTTAATTCCATTTTAACCCTAAAGTAAAGAAGGTTAGGATTTTACCATTTTAGGCAAGCTTTACTCCTTAGGGAAGATGATAATTATTGAAAACAGAGAAAAATATACCAGTTAATTGCAGCAAATTTTGCTTTCTACCTCTCTCAATATTATCGTAGGAAAAGAAGGGAAATATATGAACGTAGAATGCATGGGGAGGAATTGTATAGAAAAATATTTCGGTAAGTCAATTATTTTAGATAACTTTATAGTAAAAAGCACTGTTCTCCCAGTTTCGATGCAAAAAAATGCTAAATGGGTGGCTGACGAGTTCTTAGGAAATCATATTGAGACGACAGGAGGAGCTTTGTCAAATATAGGGAAAATGAAGATTTTTAAGAAGTCTAGGTGATCCTGAGTTTCAACAAAGTGTTGGTGTAGATGTTGGGGTACGTTAAACCACCGTTGCAAAAATGATTAGAGAAGTTTCACAAAAATGTGTTGAAGAAAAATGTTTGGATCCCTTTTCCTCAAAATGCCTGCGAAATTCAATTAACTAAAGAAGGTTGGATCAGATTTGGATGATATCTGGAGCAATAGGGGCGAAAGATTGTACCCATATCAGAATAATGAAACCATAAGTTCATGTGGAAGAATATTTCAACCGTAAAGGATTTGGTAGCATTAATGCACAGGCTACATGCAATTCTTTGCTTTATTTTTGTCTTTATTTATCCTCGAAATAAACCAAAAGAACACTATTAAACATCAAGATTAATACCGTTTAAGAGCTGTAATAATATAATTACTCAAATTAATTAAGCAAACAAGTTTACACAACACTGTTTACAATTATGTAGTTAATACATCCAGGAAAAAGAAACTATAGATCGATAATTTTCTTGCAAAAATAAACATTCTCTTCAGCAAAGCGTGGTGTTGTTATTTAGCAGTTTACATTAGAAACCTTGGCCGGAAAAGCGAACATATTATTGGTTTAGTAGAACACAGAACAACGCCGTCAAAAAATACCGTTGGATGCGCTTTTCTTTGCTCACCAACCTGCAGAATTAAATCACGCTTTTTTCGCCAAACCAGACGAAAAATTCCACGTCCGTCCGCATCCAGCCACAAAAACAGAATTCGGTAAGTACTAGAATTCTATTTTTAAAGACCGTATGTCCATTCAGAACTGGCGCACCGTCAGACCCAGCGCCCTAAATATAAATCTCCATGGCGACGGCGCTATCAAACAAACAACTAAACGTCAGTTTGAAAGGCGAACCGGCCTCCACTGCAGATATTTGATGTTTAGGTAATGTAAACGCGTAAAACACAAAATGAGCGAGATAGAAAGTGTACTCAAGGAAATCGGATGGACCACTGGTTTCCACGTGCCAGTGGCCAATGCCGAAAATCAAGCATTAGAAGCTGAATTGGAGAGGTTAACCATTAGAAAGGCTAAAGCTAAATTAGCTAGTGAGGAAGCAAGCACTAGACAAGCTGCTTTGGAAAAACATCTCAAATATGTGCAACAAGAAGCAGAACAAAACCAGGTAATTAAAAAGTGAATAATGATAGAAAATATTTGGGGTGGCCCTCACCCACCTTTCTGACTACATTATTGGCACAATAAAGTGTCTGAACACTTTTGCAATTACTCAATTTTCTTAAAACAGAGCCACTCTGGACCCTATCTAACGTCAGTTTCTATGACATAATGACATTTGTCATACTGACATTTAATGTCATGTCAGTGGCACTGACGTTTGTCAAAATCTGACAATTCGAAACATAGTGATGAAAGCTGTGGATTCTATCAAACTGCTTCTATAAACTCTTATAGGGCCTAAAACTGAAGGATGAACAGGTATCAGTTATTAGGTCAAAAATCGGATGAATCTCTCAGAAGACGCATTTAACAATTGCCACTTCCGGTTGTCAGATTGTCACCAAAAACAACCCAGTTCGTCCTCTGGCAATTCTAAATATGTGTGGAAAATTTCAGCCCGATCCGTTGTTCCGTTTTGGTGTTATCGTGTTCACAGACATACGCACACACATACATTTTCCAGAAATCATTGCAACCAGCTTTGGTTTAGACATGGGAATTTTTTCAAAGTTTGCGATTACGAGAAACGAGCAAAATGTCACGATTTTGTATTTTGTCTCTAGCAATCAGAGTTGATGGTATAAGAAGTCATTCTATACTGTTTTAGTTAACTGATAGATTGGTTAATTAATCCTCAACAGTACAGCGTTCCACCAGCTTTGGTTTAGACATGGGAATTTTTCAAAGTTTACGATTACGAGAAACGAGTAAAATGTCACGACTTTGTATTTTGTCTCTAGCAACCAGAGTTGATGGTATAAGAAGTTATTCTATACTGTTCTAGTTAACTGATAGATTGGTTAATTAATCCTGAACAGTACAGCGTTCCACCAGCTTTGGTTTAGACATGGGAATTTTTTAAAGTTCGCGATTACGAGAAACGAGTAAAATGTCACGACTTTGTATTTTGTCTCTAGCAACCAGAGTTGATGGTATAAGAAGTTATTCTATACTGTTTTAGTTAACTGATAGATTGGTTAATTAATCCTGAATAGTACAGCCTTTCACCAGCTTTGGGTTAGACATGGGAATTTGTTCAATGTTCGCGATTACGAGAAACGAGTAAAATGTCACGACTTGGTATTTTGTCTCTAACAATCAGAGTTGATGGTATAAGAAGTCATTCTATACTGTTTTAGTTAACTGATAGATTGGTTAATTAATCCTGAACAGTACAGCCTTTCACCAGCTTTGGTTTAGACATGGGAATTTTTTCAAAGTTTGCGATTACGAGAAACGAGCAAAATGTCACGATTTTGTATTTTGTCTCTAGCAATCAGAGTTGATGGTATAAGAAGTCATTCTATACTGTTTTAGTTAACTGATAGATTGGTTAATTAATCCTCAACAGTACAGCGTTCCACCAGCTTTGGTTTAGACATGGGAATTTTTCAAAGTTTACGATTACGAGAAACGAGTAAAATGTCACGACTTTGTATTTTGTCTCTAGCAACCAGAGTTGATGGTATAAGAAGTTATTCTATACTGTTCTAGTTAACTGATAGATTGGTTAATTAATCCTGAACAGTACAGCGTTCCACCAGCTTTGGTTTAGACATGGGAATTTTTTAAAGTTCGCGATTACGAGAAACGAGTAAAATGTCACGACTTTGTATTTTGTCTCTAGCAACCAGAGTTGATGGTATAAGAAGTTATTCTATACTGTTTTAGTTAACTGATAGATTGGTTAATTAATCCTGAATAGTACAGCCTTTCACCAGCTTTGGGTTAGACATGGGAATTTGTTCAATGTTCGCGATTACGAGAAACGAGTAAAATGTCACGACTTGGTATTTTGTCTCTAACAATCAGAGTTGATGGTATAAGAAGTCATTCTATACTGTTTTAGTTAACTGATAGATTGGTTAATTAATCCTGAACAGTACAGCCTTTCACCAGCTTTGGTTTAGACATGGGAATTTTTTCAAAGTTTGCGATTACGAGAAACGAGCAAAATGTCACGATTTTGTATTTTGTCTCTAGCAATCAGAGTTGATGGTATAAGAAGTCATTCTATACTGTTTTAGTTAACTGATAGATTGGTTAATTAATCCTCAACAGTACAGCGTTCCACCAGCTTTGGTTTAGACATGGGAATTTTTCAAAGTTCGCGATTACGAGAAACAAGTAAAATGTCACGACTTTGTATTTTGTCTCTAGCAACCAGAGTTGATGGTATAAGAAGTTATTCTATACTGTTTTAGTTAACTGATAGATTGGTTAATTAATCCTGAACAGTACAGCCTTTCATCAGCTTTGGTTTAGACATGGGAATTTTTTAAAGTTCGCGATTACGAGAAACGAGTAAAATGTCACGACTTTCTATTTTGTCTCTAGCAACCAGAGTTGATGGTATAAGAAGTTATTCTATACTGTTTTAGTTAACTGATAGATTGGTTAATTAATCCTGAACAGTACAGCTTTTCACCAGCTTTGGTTTAGACATGGGAATTTTTTAAAGTTCGCGATTACGAGAAACGAGTAAAATGTCACGACTTTGTATTTTGTCTCTAGCAACCAGAGTTGATGGTATAAGAAGTTATTCTATACTGTTTTAGTTAACTGATAGATTGGTTAATTAATCCTGAATAGTACAGCCTTTCACCAGCTTTGGTTTAGACATGGGAATTTTTTCAAAGTTCGCGATTACGAGAAACGAGTAAAATGTCACGATTTTGTATTTTGTCTCTAGCAACCAGAGTTGGTGGTATAAGAAGTCATTCTATACTGTTTTAGTTAACTGATAGATTGGTTAATTAATCCTGAACAGTACAGCGTTCCACCAGCTTTGGTTTAGACATGGGAATTTTTCAAAGTTCGCGATTACGAGAAACGAGTAAAATGTCACGACTTTGTAGTTTGTCTCTAGCAACCAGAGTTGATGGTATAAGAAGTTATTCTATACAGTTTTAGTTAACTGATAGATTGGTTAATTAATCCTGAAAAGTACAGCCTTCCACTTGCTTTGGTTTAGACATGGGAATTTTTCAACTTCTGCGATTACGAGAAACAAGTCAAATGTCACGATTTTGTATTTTGTCTCTAGCAACCAGAGTTGATGGTATAAGAAGTTATTCTATACTGTCTTAGTTAAATGATGGATTGGTTAATTAATCCTGAAATTTACAGCCTTCCGTCAGCTTTGGTTTAGACAGGGTAATTTTAGAAAGTTCGCGATTACGAGACTCCAAAAAAATTTCCTGTCGATTACAATATTTTCCTTCTAGGGTACTAGTCGGAAAGTATTGTTTAAAAATAGTGTTGATAATCTTTTCAGAAACTTCTCACTGCGTACGTGCAACAATTGGAAACGGAGCAGCATAAATTGCGGCAGACTAAAGCGGAACATGACAGAACGAACCAGGAGATACGCCAGATGGGTAAGACCCTCGAGGAAGTCAAGATCAGGCAGTGTGAGAAGAGGAACGACCTCGAGAAGGGCCTGACGAAGATCGAGAAACTCAAGAGTGAAACAGCGTGGGACGCGGAAGCGTTGAAGGCATGGGAAGACTCCCTGAAGAAACGAGACGACGACGCTGACCTTCTGAAGAGATTCGCCGAACTCGACGACAGGAAGGCGAAGGAGTTGGAGGCCAGACGGAAGAACCTGCAGATGGAGGTCATCGAGAAGAGAGAAACCGTTGCTAAGATGATGGCCGAGATTAGGAATTACGAGCAGATGCAAGAGAGGACCGAGAGGTTGTTCAAGCAACAGGAAGAAGAGAGAAAGGGTCTCGTGGCCCAGTGGCAGGATGCCGTGAGGAACCTCCGACAGAGGGACGAGCACATCAACAAAGCGAATAGGGAGATTATGTTGGTCCAGGAGATAATGGGTGTTAAGCAGGAGGAACTGGACGAACAAAACGCCTTCCTGCAGAACGAGAAAAACAACAATAAACGAGTCGAAGAAGAGATCGAAGAACTGAACCTGATCAACTCTAGGATGAGGCGGGAGTACAACCAAATGGTGCAGTACATCCTCGATCTGGGCAACGAAATCAACACGTTGAAACGAACCTTAGCAATGAACGCGCACGCCTTAGATAAAGAACGCCAGGTGACAAGAGATATAAACGAGCAATTGCGCACGGGAGACATCAAAGTAACCAAGCTAAAGATGGCCATAGAAGACCTAGAGGCAAAACTGGAAGAGGTCAAGAATTCTTCGATGACCTCCTCGGAAAGAGCGAAACGCCTGGAACAGATGATCAACATCGAGCAGCAGATGTCCAAGAATCTCATAATCGACGCGGATAAGATGCAAGGCATCCTCTATCGGAACCAAATCGCCCTCGAAGACCTCAAAGACTCTGGAAAAACGGTCTACACGCAAATATCGGGGGCGGAGATGTCCAATAGGCACCTGATAAAACAATGCGACGCCAAACTGGGCGAGCTGCAGATGCAAAGAGAAATCGTGTACAGTTTGGAGTATAGGATCAACGAGATCGACGTGAAGATCGCTGCTTTGGAAGGCCAGACGAAGATCGACGAGCGAACCGAGCTTCTGGACGCGAAGATCGCCGAGATGGAGGCCGATCTCGCCGAGCACAACGAGGTGAAGAAGTTTTTGGAGGCGCAGGTCGCCAGGCTCCAAGACGAGATGAGAAGACTGAGCACTGCTATCACGAATGATTCATCGCTGATAGAGGTGCTTCGCGGAAAACTGCAAGATCAGATTTTGCTCTTCGAGGGAGGCGTGAAGCAAGCGGCAGCGGCTAAACTCAAGTCCCAGCAGAGGCAGGTCGAGGAGAACGTGTTAAGATTGAGGGTCGCCCAACTGGAAAAGGCCATCTCCAAAGAGGAAGATTCCATCTACGATCTGCAAAAGTTCAGGATCGAATTAGAGACGGTAATAAAACGCAATTTTCACGCAATACAATTCGCGATTTTAATTCTCCCGCAAACTTGTATTGACAGTCTTTGAGAGAACGCCAGATCGAGATCCAGACGCACAAGGACATCCTAATAGCGCAGAAGAAGAACTTGGAGGAGGCAAGGGGTCGGATGAGGGCTGATATCAACCTCAGGAAGATCAGGGTCGAGCAGTTCCAGAAGAAACACCATCTGGCGCTGATGGCCTTGGGGAAGGACTCCGACGGGCAACCGTTGTCCATCACGCACTTCAAGATCAAGAACGCCCAGGAGAAGTACATGCTTCAGCAGGAGGGCGACGAGCTGGATAACAAGATCAAGACAGCCGAGAAGGAGATCGTTGCCATGGAGAACACGCTAAAGGTTGTCAATATGACAAATGTCGTCTACAAGAAAAGCTTAGCGCCCATGGAAGAAGAAAGTACGTAGATTGTTGACGATCTTTTTAACGCGAATCATAACTCTGGTTTTGTTAAAGATCAACGACTGGAGCTGAAACAGCTTGAGCAGGAGATTTGCAACACGGGGATCGTCCTGAAGGCCCACAAGAAGAATTTGGCGGATAGGAAGAAGGCTTTAAAAGGTTTGGAGTTTGCGTCTCCTGTGCTGGTTTTTGTTTTTCTTCTTTTATATTAGGTTTGTCTTCTTTTAGATTTGCAGGAAAGTCTGGCTGCCGCCCAACAGGAGTGGAATGATGAACGCACAAAGTTTCAGGAACTCAATGACGTGTACTCTAGCCTCAAACAGCAAGAAGTCAACACTCATGAAAGGATCACGAAAACGTGCAAACAGCTGAAGACGCTAAAGAAAAAAATACCGCCAAATTTGTTGGAGAAGCACGAGGTATTTGAGATTTGTATTCCTTATTTTCTGTAACGCAATTACTTTTTCAGCGAAATATTGAAATTAGGCAGCTGCAAGATGCGAATAGATCAGCTCTTCACCAGTTAATGGAGATGTCCATGGAGCATCATGAGACCGCTCCATTGATCAGGCAGTATGCGGACGCATACGACCTTGCTCTGCCGACCTATAAGGGCAGGGCTTCCACTAGTTCGAGTTCATTGTCCACTTTAACATGTCGTAGCACTTCCAGCACGGCGTCGACTTGTTCTGCCCTGTCGCAAGTTGTGTTGAGTTTCCAAGATGATCACGGCAAATAGTGTTCAATTTTGTTGTAAATCGTGGACGTGGCGTTGAATAAAGCTATCATACATTCCGATTTAGGTGTTTTCCTCTTTGTAACGAAATTAGCGCAATGGTTAAGGTAGCCAGATTATGGCGGAGAGAATTCAGGATGATATATATTATGATATTGTGTTTTAAATTTACTTAAATTTACCGTTTATTACTCAGCACTTTTAATTTTTACTTTAACGCCTTAGTTTGCTTTTGTTTTGATTAACATTCTAATAGGACTGTTCCAATTGAGTAATAAAAAAATACAATACAGGATCTTCTGTCAAATAAAAAAAACATTATCAACTTAATAAAATAATCTGTTTTTATTCAAACAGTAAGTTATAAACATTGCAAATTAATCAAAATTAAAATAACAAAGAATATCCATAAATATTTTCTAACTTAATCCATCCCTGGTGGTAGAGGTTCAACCATCAATTGATCCGATGAAACACTCTCCTATGCAACAAAAAAAAAACAACTTTTACAAGACAAAAAAAATTACTCAAAGACTTACCGGTCGTTCAGGAGAAATATCCCCTCTCGACTTCCCTAATATAATCTCCTGGACCGTCACGGGTATATGAGCCCTTTGACTCTCCGAGAAAGTCATCAAATGTTCACTCAGCGCCACCTTTAAGTCCTGACACATATCCAAAGCTTCGCTCAATTGCGCTACAGGTAACTGCATTAACACTGTGAAACTTTGCGGCTTTGTACGTTGGCAACATCTTACAAAACCCTCCCAAACTACTTTCTGCTTCCACACCTATTTATAAAAGAAATATGTATTGTACAGTATTGAAAAAAGAATAAGTTCGTATAGTACAGGCTGGGAAAAAATAAACTTACCTGTTTTAAGATCAACCTTTGCAGAATATTCATTACAAAACCGGATAATCGAGGATAAGAAGCTAGGGCTTGGATCACGGTACGCATCAGTAGAGTGGGTATTGTAGGCTGATCCATCAATTGTTGTAAAACTACAGCTAGGACCTCTTGTGTGAATATCTAAAGTTACATTGAATTAATATTTTTTTTTTTTTGGTTCAGTTTATAGAAAAAGTTAGGGACTTACTTGTTTTTCAGATAGACACATAGAAGTAGCTTTCATGCATGTTTTCAGATCTACTTTAGACTGGTCGATGACGTGCAGGGCAACTAAAAGTTCCGTTGCCGTTATGTTGCTCTCGCCGTGCATCCCCAATAACCTATTAAATACTTCTTTGACGACAACCGGGTTTAGTTTTATCAGTTTTGGTAAGGCTGCTATTACCTAAAATTGTATTTGATTTGTTGTTTTTGTGACTTACATTTTCTGACATTTCTGTTTAACATTTTACATACGGATTGCAAAATTATTGCAATTTGTATTTACCGGTACACAGTATTATTAATAATATTTTAATACTATTAGTAATATTTTAACAAAAACTGGTAAATTATCGGCATTTAGCCAGGAACTAAGTACATTTTTGTATTAATTTCAAAGACGTGGACATTTTAGTCCAATTTTTTTAGAAACAACAGATTAAAGGCGATACATTTCAATTTACTGTTTTTTTTTGTTAAAATTTAAGAAAATATTCTTACAAAACCAGAAAATATTTGTTAGACTTTTCGAAATTTTTAAGCTTACCTCCTTCTTGGTTAAACCATTCAACACAGGAATGAGGAACCTCACATCCGAAACCCTCGTATTGTACAACTCCCGCACCCTGTGCACGAGCTGGGCGCTCGGGGGCCCCCTGTCTGTCAGGATATGGATCACTCTCGTCACTAAAGTTTCTGCTCCCTTCGGACATTCCTCCACCAACTTTAGTAACTCCACAGACTCCATCCCGATCGTTCTTATCGGCGCCTCCAGCAACCGCAAGATGCACCTCTTAATATCGGCGTTGGTCTGCACGTAAACAGCCGTCAACTCGTGAATTAACGACTCGTTCTGTGGCAGCAACGATATGTACGGCTGAAGACACGCCTTTGCGAGATCATCCGTCCAGTTCCCGGTACCTGCGTTGGAGATTGTTTTATTTAAACATTTAAAAGAAATCAGGTTTATCATGATCAGGTTTAATTTAACAATGTATTCCTCTATTTTCATTGGTGTGTGTTAGGTATTAAATAAATCTCAAGATTCTTTCTATAGATGAAGTTTAAATTATTGTTCTTTTTGGAACCTGGTTTCGAACAATCAATCAGTTTGTCATCAGCCAAGCGTCAATATATTACAAGAACAATAAACTAAGCTTCATTGGAAAATCTTGAGATTTATTTAATACCTAATGATCAGGTTTGTCGTCGCCAGGATCATCATGATCAGGATAATCAGGATCAGGATCATCATGATCAGGATAACTATGATCAGGATCATCATGATCACGAGCAGAATCATTATGATCAGGTTTGTCGTCATCAGAACCATCATGATCATGATAGTCATGATCGGGATTATCATGATCAGGATCATCATGATCAGATTTGTCATCATCAGGATCAGGAAATTATTGTTCTTTTTGGAACCTGGTTTCGAAAAATCAATCAGTTTGTCATCAGCCAAGCGTCAATATATTACAAGAACAATAAACTAAGATTCATTGGAAAATCTTGAGATTTATTTAATACCTAATGATCAGGTTTGTCGTCGCCAGGATCATCATGATCAGGATAATCAGGATCAGGATCATCATGATCAGGATAATTATGATCAGGATGATCATGATCACGAGCAGAATCATTATGATCAGGTTTGTCGTCATCAGGACCATCATGATCATAATAGTCATGATCGGGATTATCATGATCAGGATCATCATGATCAGATTTGTCATCATCAGGATCAGGAAATTATTGTTCTTTTTGGAACCTGATTTCGAAAAATCAATCAGTTTGTCATCAGCCAAGCGTCAATATATTACAAGAACAATAAACTAAGATTCATTGGAAAATCTTGAGATTTATTTAATACCTAATGATCAGGTTTGTCGTCGCCAGGATCATCATGATCAGGATAATCAGGCTCAGGATCATCATGATCAGGATAATTATGATCAGGTCATCATCATGACCAGGATAATTATGATCAGGATCATCATGATCAGGATAATTATGATCAGGATCATCTTGATCAGGATCATCATGATCACGAGCAGAATCATTATGATCAGGTTTGTCGTCATCAGGACCATCATGATCATGATAGTCATGATCGGGATTATCATGATCAGGATCATCATGATCAGATTTGTTGTCATCAAGATCATCATGATCAGGATCATCATGATTAGGATCATCATGGTCGGGATCATGATCAGGATCATCACAATCAAAATCATCATGATCAGGATCATAGTAAACATCATCTTACCTTCAAGTCTTCCCTGTGTAGGCCCGAACAGCTTCTCCGAAGGCTCGGTGTGTTCCAAAAACTCCAAATATTTCGTGACAGTTTCATCAATGTTCCTCCTTAAGTCTGGATTTTGGTAAAGATCGATCATGTGGCCGATGGCGCAATCTCGTATTAGTTGGTTCTCGTAGGTGGTGTGAGAGAGAAGGGCATTCAGAAAGATCGACTGTCGCGTCGGTCGGCGAATGATAAGATCACGCAGGAGCCCCATGGACCAGTTGCAGCGGTTTTCGTCGCGGCATATCACGCAGAGCTGGTCGAGGACCTGTTCCGTTACGACGGGGGCTTCGAGAAGGAGACGCGAAAGGACGATGGCGTCACTTGAAGAAGTGCTGACAAAGGAGCTGAGAAGCGTGTTGTAGCTCTGATCCAGACGGCTGTTGCGACGTAGGTCCGGCAATCTTGTGAAACCCTACAATGTTTTTAGTGTTTTAAGAGAAATTTAAGAAATTCTATGCACATGATGAATGATGAGACAAAAATGGGTTTTCCAAATAAGACTTTAGTAAGTATAGACCAAGGTATAGTAGGTATTATATTGCCCATGTTAAAAACGTATTTATTTATACTAACAAAGTCAAACTGGTTACAAATTAAACAAAGTTTAAGTAAATTTCTACTAACCTGCATTATGCTATACTCCTCGTAAAGCCAGGCCAATGCCAAATCCAAATTAGCCCGTAAATCGCATAGCAGAAAAGTCAAAATATGCTCCCTAACCAGTTCATTAAACGTCGACGCTATAGTAATTATAACCTTTTGCCCAAGAGGCATCT
Organism: Aphodius granarius; assembly: GCA_963971325.1. NCBI lineage: Eukaryota > Metazoa > Arthropoda > Insecta > Coleoptera > Scarabaeidae > Aphodius > Aphodius granarius. The sequence continues at coordinate 4,574,978 of OZ020225.1, forward strand.
GACACCTTTTATTACTGCTCAAAATCCTCTTCACAGCACCGACCAACAAATTCTCCTTCACATCCTTGTCCAAAGGCTTCGTTATCTCGGCCAACTTCAAAGTTTTGATCCTCGGCACCTTCACTCTTTCTTTCTTTGTTGGTTTCTCCTTATCCTCTTTCACAGCCTCCTCGATTGGTTGGTCTTTATCCTTAGCGTCCGCCTTCGGCTGCTGCCAGGGCAACTTCACCAATAACGGAGTCTTCCCGACAATTTTCGATCCGGGCCCCAAACCGCTCTCGACAAATTGATGCGCCAAAATCTTTGTTATCATTTTGAGGTTACCGGACTGGCCGTGCTTTAGCATCTCCGAGTAGTCGGTTTTGAATTGCGAGGGCATCGTATCGGGGACGTTGTACAAGCCTTTCATGACAAGTTGAACGGCTACGTTTTTCGTTAGGTTGTCGTTAATGTATTGTTCGTTGAGTTCGATGGCCGATGATTGTTTCTCGAGGATGTCTTGTTCTAGGTCTGCGTCTAAGCGGACTTTCTTTGCAATCTGTTCGCAGTTTATGTCGGTCTGTAGGGCCCTTTTTAGGTTTTTTCTTTCGGTGTTTTTTGGTGTGATTTTTGATAATTCTTGTGGGGTACAACCTGTCAAATGGTTGGAAGATTTAGTTGTGATTTTCTTTAAAATTAAAAAACTGGATTGATTTTGGTTATTTACTTGGCATACTCGGCAAACAAATGCTTCAAGATTATTACACGCCTTTGTAATATTCATATTATTAATTTATGGGTAAGTCTCTGTCTCTGATCTTCTATCAAAAATCAATGTAAAGTTTGGCCAAACACGTTTACTCTTGTGCGTGAATGTAATGTTACATGTAGTTAACACAAATATTAGAGTTTCTGTACAAATATCTCAAGATTAAATGACCATTATATATGATTTCGGTAATTTCCCAACCTTATTTATTATGTAATATTATTTATTTTCTTCTACACCTGAGCATTAACTACCTTAATTTTGTGATTTTTCTAGAGTAGAATAGTCCTACTAATAGAACATGGGTATACATGTTTGTGATTAATTATATAATTGTTTTAATTAAACGCTATTCTTTGTCCACCATTTTTGTGTCATTTTGGTAATATCAAGCTTGGCATTTGGTTACCTATACACCACAACCTTTGATGCGTCAATGTAGGCTGCAGTAGTTAGCATCATCGACGGTACACCAATCTTTGATTAGTAAGTTCTTCAATTAGTATATATTTGGAAATCAGTTACGTAGTTAATGTTACACTTTGAGACCGTATGTTTAATATGCGTCATTTCGGTAATGCTCTATGTGATTAGCGCTTGTAGAATGAAGAAAAACTAATTTAGTGATAAAATATGCCATATAAGCCTGAATAAAACCACACTTTTATTCTCAAGTATTATCATATGAGAAGGTGGTGTAGTTCACTTTTATATAGATTGTCATTTCGGTAATGCTTCCACATTCCCTATGACGTAATCATTACCAAAACTACTGATTTTCATTTTTTTACGGTTTTTCCTTAAATGTTTTTACAGCATCTTAAAACTAAAAATGAAAAAAGTGAAAAAAGATAGAACTGTGCACAAAAAAAACTGCAAAATAGGAAGATTAAAGAAAATTTTGGAAGAAAATGTCTGAAGCTGATTTAAAAAAAGAACTGGGACTGATAAAAAGTATAAAGGAGTGTGGTGCAAGAGAAAAGCATATTAGGCGGAAGAAGTGGAGAGTCACAACAGCAGAAGAACACATACAGAAGAAAACAGACTTTAGAGGTAGAGACAAGAGTCTTATTGAATCGAACCATCATTGGACAATAAAAAAAGTCATGTAAATGTGGAACAATTAACGGATAGTTCTAGAGAGGAATGTGTGGTAGAAATAAGGTGCTCAAGCACGAGCTTACAGACACTTGCAGACAGCTAAATTTTTCTTATCTTTAATAAATTGTTTCATTGACATTTTGTTTATTTCATTGTTGATATTAACATAGGCTATTTAGTAAAATAACATACATTACCGAAATGGCAGTATGCATAACCAAAATGATGTTATGCATTACCAAAATGATTTCTTTAATTATAGAAATATTACAAAGTTTTCCAATTTTGATTGCTGCTAACAATAGAGGTAGATAGAGAAATTTTTTAATATTTTTATTTTCGAAATACATTTTACTAATTATGCCAATACCTGACACTTACCCATAACAAAACAAATAAATTCTTATGAAAATTTTATGATCAGTAGCTCAAAATCTATTATTGTTCAATGTTTGTGCACTTAAATCTCTTACATCCAGTATATAGAAACAAAGCATGTTTAATCTTCTTCATCAAGAATTAATTTAGAATTATGTAGTTCCTACCAAAATGTATTTATAATGTAACTTTTATCTAAGTTAAGCATGACATAAAAACAAACAAAAATATAAATTGTTCTTTTCACGCTTACCTAGATCTGTCAACATGACAGATATATTATCGATGAATTCCAAAGCACTGCTATGCTTTATAAGCGCCATAAGTTCGGACTTCAACTTCTTCCTAACCGAATTAACCTGCGTTGTACTCAAAGTCGGCGGTAAGTTAGAATGCAGATTTTCAATGGCATTCACAACTTGATTCAAATAAACCGGCCTTAACTTCCCAATATTGGTCATCGCACCAATACATGCAAACAAATTCGCACTACTAACATGTTGCGATCCAATAAATTTCACCAACAACGCAAATATATTACTAAAAACATAACAAATAGGTCAAAAAAATTGCATATTTTGAGTGTTTTAAACATACTTAGCTTCTTCTTCTAATTTTCGTCTCCTGGCAACTTTTAAAGTCAATGGAACTTCATCCAAAGAAAAATCAGTTGTTGGTCTTGTCTCATTGGGGTCAGGATATGATTGCAGAAGTACGACACACTCCAAGAATTTTACAGAACTTGTTCTTATTCCATCATTATCACTGTCAATCATATTCACTATTTCTACTTTAATCATGTTCAGGCGATTCCAAGCATCTTCCATTTCTTTGGTTATGTGCGATGCCCGACATAACCAATACAGCATACGACGGTAAATTGTGATCGCAGCCTGTATTACCCGCTTCTGAACTGGGATGCTCTCATCACAAAGCAACATATGCAAGTTAACCATGACTTTTGTAAGGTATGTGTCTTCCTTTTTGCTACATTAATGAAATGAGTTTACCGTACTTTAAATATTTATATAATATTTACCATATTTCTTCGATAAATCCTACAAGCGCCCTTTTTATGTCAGCGTTACGATCAGTAGTGAAATTGAGAACATTGTCGAAGAAGTCGGTCAGCAGATGGGGACTTTTCCTAATCAATACTTCCTGAATCTTATGGAATATTTCCAATTTCTCGGACGTGTGTTGTGCGATGGCAATTTCGTTAAACCACTGAGTTATCTAGATTACAATAAATCAATAAGGTGCACTAAAATTTATCAGGATTTCTACAACATACCAATACTGAGTCAGAAAGTTCAGGATTGAAAAAATCTTCCATTTTTAGTAGTACCCAATCGATGGGTTACTTTTAGTTATTTATAGATATCCGCCGTATTAAAAGGCAATAAAAGCCTAAAAATTCTAGTATAAACAATGCAGAATAGACATAACCACAATCCAACGTTTCCTCATTGCCGAGTGGCGCAAATGACAGCGCATGCGAATAAGATGAATAGAGCAACAAATCACAAAAACCACTAAAACTCAAAAATATACCGCGAATAAGTGTAAAGTTAACACAAATTATTACTTCTAATATCTAAAATATTTATATTACAACAATATCAAATAAATATGCACTGAAAAAAAGTGATTATATGTCATATTTCGCATAAAATACATACAACTGGAGCGAAGTTAGAGACTACCAAAAAGTCCCCATGTCAAAAGTCAAAACATAATTAACCTCAAAAATTGTTTTGGGAATGGAAGGAATGGAATCTCCGGAACTCTTGCAAAAGAAGTTATATTTCTTACTTGAACAACTACAGAACATGGCTATGGATTTACACCCGTAAGTTAAATAAATAGATTATTAAAAGTTAAATAAATATAATCTTTTTCAAATATATGTCTTCTAGGAAATATCAGATGAGAGTTTCTCTCGATCTACTCTCAAACTCTAGCCAATTGTTTATTGAGCGATACCATATTTGAAATAGCGAAAGGTTTGATGGAAATACAACATGTTACGGAGCAGCACTTATACCAACAACGACTACAGTTCCTCAACAAACAGAAATGTAAGAACCTACATTGTTAATTTAAACATAATATTTCTTATAGTTGTATTTTGTAGTGGAAGATCAAGAAATACTAGATAGAACTGATATATCGGCCGAAACTAAGGTTAAAATGCTAAACGAGCTAAAAGTTACCCAAAAAGAAGCGTTGAAACAATTTGATAAAGGTTTGGTACAACAACTAGATCAAAAAGTAAGTTTATTATGTCAAAAACGGCATATCAATTGTTTGATATTAGTACATCACTTGTTTCAAACAATGGTCATTAAATAATTAACATTAACCTACAAACTGTATGACAGCTGTCAAATTTTATAGGTTATGGATCAACAGGTGACCTTGGAACAAGCTGGCGTGCCAGGTTTTTATGCAACTAGGATTCCTTTGGAAGTGAAAGTCCAAATGCATTTGTTAGATTTTATTTTTCGTTTAAGTAAAATGACAATTCCATCGTAATATGTTCTTGTTTTTAAAAAATTACATTGTTGATTGATTTTATCTGTCAATTTTTGTTTGTCGGGCTGAATATGTGAGGAGAAGTAGGCCTGAAAATACGGAAAAGATAAATTTTTTTATATGCATTTATTTTGACACTTACTTAATAGGACGATGGAAACTATAAATAAAAACCAGCCTGTGCTGCCGGTTATTAACAGGTGAGTTAATAGGTAGATTAATGCTAGATGTACCGTTAAGGACATAATTAAATATGTCACAACCAGATAAAATGGTCTTTCGATTTTTATGCAATGTTCCTGTTTTACATTCGATAATTGGAATAAATCTTCTGTTTTCTCATAACTGTCTCTTATTTTATCCTGTAAATAAGATTTAGTTATGCTAACGCATAAAAAAAGCTATTATAAATCATTACTTTTACTTGGAACATGTTGCGTAGAAACATTTCCTGTTCTTCTTCATCAACTGGAATTTTATTTTCGGCAATTCGTTCCACATAAACATTAGCAGACATTCGATGTCCAGCTAAAACATCGAAAGTTGTTGCTTTTACGTCCGTTTCTTTGAAAATAGTTTGTATGTTATAAACAGCTGGTATTTTTCCTTCCATGGCTGTCCTTATTGTAACAAATCCTTTAGTCCTAGGTTGCAAATGATAGTTTAGTTGCGGAAGACCACGCTCCTCTGCAAACTTTTGTGATTTTTTATGTGTGTTTTCGGTAAACCACGTCCCTTCTGGATATATCATCAACTATAATTTTGTTTGTATGTTGTTACTGTTTTTTTTTAAGTTAGTGTTTTTTGCTTACCCAAATAGGATATGGATAATTGCTAATCATCTCAATGGCTTCTTTGATTATTTTCTTGTCTTTACTGTATTCCCGATGAAGCATGATAAATTCGTTTAAGAAAAATCCCCAGCCAATCACCGGAATGTATTTCAAAGATTCCTTGATGACAACGCGAATGTTCTGAAAGATATTATTCAAAATTTGTTAAAATTATCGAATGATACTGACCCCTAATAATTTTAAGCGACCGCAAATGGCAAAAACCGGTAACCAATCAATGTCGTAGCTGTGGTTAGCTATTAATAACGCATGTTCTTTTCCAAAGTAATTATTAAAGTCATCTTTGTTCATATATAATTTTAGTTCTAATCCTGACCACCAGTCGGCTACAAAGGCCATTTCTGCAATATTATATAATTAACGATATGATAAATAATAATATAATAAGCAATTAGAAGTGATATAAAAATAATATTTCTTACGTAAATAAGCAAGTGCTGCTAAATACCATATTATTTTCCTATAAATTTTCTTACTGAACGGCCTGACGGTGATATAAAATACGAAAGCAATGCAAACTAATATAAAAGAAACCACTAGAAGTGTAACTGCAAAAGATAGATAGAATAAATTTGCAAGTAAAGTAGCCATGTTTTTACTTTATTCTGGTTATGTGTAGGTAATGTTTCACTGCTATGTGGGTGGTCTTTGTTATTGAAAATTAACACTTTATGATTCAATTTAACGGTTCGGTATCATAACGTATCCATTTATGTGAATCCCAACGTATTTTTGTATGGAAATAAATGACAATTATTAATGATTGGTTCACAGTGAAACTTTTTGAAAATAAAATAAACAAAAATTACATTTGTGTAATTTTATTAATTTTTTCCACTAAATTCTATCAAGAAAATTTAATTGTCATAATAATCAAGTTCTTGATTAATAATGGAGTGTTTTGAATATTCGAATTATTAGTATTCAAGTGATTGGCACACTTGAATGATTTGGTTCTCGAATAATTTCTGCATCTGAGATATCATTCACAACAAATGATGTACATTGCTTGGGAATTAAATAATATACGGCTTCAACCAACACTCTTCACTTTTTATTGTTCATTGGACTCTTTGCAATAACTATTGTCAGTTTCATTAGGATTGATTAGTTATTTTTTAAGTTAAAAACTTTTGAATGTTTATCAAAAATGTTTATCAATATCTTTGTATTCATAAATTGTTCCGTTGACTTTATTTTGTTTTGTCTTACTACAGTACAACTTCGATAGATCGGACACTCTCTAGTACGGACACTCCAGTAATCCGAACGCTCTTGTCAACCGGACATTTTAGAAATTTTACCTCCCTAGTTCGGACACAAAATATAATTTGCAGTTAAAACCAGGTAGAAAATACCAAAGTATTGTTTAACATTAATGTCTTACTGTGAAGCAACCGGATCACATAAATTGCCACTTAATTTTAGCAATAGCGGCAAATCTAGATGCTTTTAAATGCAGAATGAGCTCAATACCAGTTGTGTACAGGGCGTCTGATAAAAGACGGATGAGTAGAACATTGCTTACTGAATGTTTCGAAAAATATTTTAAGCCTGAGGTTAAGACATTTTTAACAGGGGTTAACAGGCCCCAAAAAGCTCTAATGTCGATGCTGCCAACGCGTTTTCTTTGGGCATCAGGTGGTCTGCAGAAAACAATTTTCCCATGGAATTCCTGCTTCTCAAAAGGCCGAGAGAAAAATTTACTAATGTAGCTGTATCCAAAAGAATATAAACAAAGATTGATATATTTTTAAAAAATAACTGAAATCTTTTGCTTATTTTATCCATTTATGTTCAGAATTTAGTTTTTAATTTTATGTTTTGGTTATATGTGACCTCGGATGCGAAAAGGGACCTATCGTGCGAAAATAACGTGCAGCATAACGGTACATATTGGAAGAGACCTTACGTGCGAAAATATTGTGCAAGATAACGTTACGACAGGTCCCTTTTTGCGTCCGGGCTCATATATTCAAATATTCCCAGTTGTTTTCATATTCATCATAAAAAATGACCCTTTCCAACAAAAGAAAAAAAACCTCCAGTGATCCGGATACCTCAATAGTCCGGACATGGTCAGGAACGATATATGTCCGGATTAGCGAAGTTATACTGTACTATGGTTGTTTTTACCAATATTCTTGACTTTATGTTGTTGTTTAGAAGCTTGGCAATAATTGTGGTTAGTTTTATTAAGATTGTATAATTATTTTTGAAGTTGGAAACTTTTGAAAATGCTTATCAATATTTCTGCCTTCATCCATTGTCCCCTTGAGTTTATAGGTATTGTATTGACTGACATTTATGGGGGTTTTAGCCACTACTCTTGACTTTGATTGTTCATTAGACTCTTGCCAACAATTGTTGCCAGTTTCATTAAGATTGCTTCATTATTTTGCATGTTATAAACTTTTGAAAAATGTTTGTCTTCAAAAATTATTCCCTTGATTTTATATTGTTTTGCCCGACATTTATGGTGGTTTCAACCACTAGTTTTGACTTTATTATGTTCATTAGACTCTTGACAATAAGTCTGGTTAGTTTTATTAAGATTGTTTAAATATATTGGAAGTTATAAACATTTGAAAATGTTTGTCAATCTTTGCTTTCATAATTTGCTCCCTAGCCTTTATATTGTTTCTTGACATTTTATTGTTTATTAGACTATTGACAATAATTGTTGTTAATTTAATTAAGATTGCTTAATTATTTTGAAAGTTGTTTCCTTGACTTATATGGTTTTGACTGACATTTATTGTGGTTTTACCCACTCATCTTGACTCTGTATTGTTTATTAGACTCTTGTCCAAGTACCAAATCAAATATTTATTATTATTAAAATACACAATAAATATGCATTAAAAGGCCAATATATGTGCAAAAAATATGTCTTAAAATGTTCGGCTTTCTCTGAAACTGAGATTTATATGGTTAGATATTTCATGCTAGGACCATAGAAAAAAGATGTGCCCTTGCATACTTTTGGTTGCCGTAGTTATCGCTAATGCAATACCTAGTTGCAGATTTTGAAGAACTAATGTATTGACAAATGAGTACCTATGTATTACAATGACAATAAATATTTATATTTACTGTTATGGACACAAAAAAGTTGGATAATTTGTCATCATAAGAGCTTTATTTTAGTACCTAGTTGTTACAGATCTTTTAAAGTTTACTTCACAAAAACAACGTACATTTTAAGAATAGAAAACACAAAATACATAGTTAAACATATAATTAAAATATACACATAAATAAATCTTTAGGTCAAACATATAAAAAATGTATTGAAGATTCATAAAAAAACTACTAAACTTAATTCTGTCCAACAATTAAATCAAAACAATCACCATCCTCGAGATCTAAACTGGCAATCTCTTGACCAGGACTCAATAATTCGCCATCAAAATATATCTTCAATTTTTCAATTGGTTCTTCGACTTCTTGCATAACTTGCCAAAAAACAACTTCCATCTTATCGCTTTTACGGCAACTTACGCTAAACATATTACTTCTTCTCGCGTTAAACTGCACCTTTAGCTTCAACAGTCCCGTCTCCTGTACGGAACCTGCCGATTTCTCCTCCAAATAACTCTCGGAAAGCGTACCACCTTCAATAACATCGCCTTCTTTAAGCTGTAAACTAACGACACTACACGTTTCTAGATCAATTTCTTTATTGTTCAGCATAAAAAACAGGAGTTTTGGATTAGCATTTTTTTCTTTTACGTAATAGTCTTTGATCATTTCAAACGTCTGGTATTTCTTTATTTGGAATGTTTGAATTTTTGCTGATTTCCATAACACTTTTACCGGCACAATTGGATTTAATTCTTCCGGGGTTTTAGTTGATTTATTTGATGTCTCGTCGTCACTTAAAACTATTGCCGTTGGTGTTGAAACATTTTGTGATCGATTTCTTGATCTCCTGGATCGTGTTGATCGGATGGGACCGTGGGATGACTGAAGACCAGGCAACGGAAAAGTCATTGCAGGGCTTTTTTCGACGGGAGCAGCGGTCACTATTTTTGTGTACGGCAACTGTATTTGCCGTGTTTTACGACGTCCCCTTGCCCTGCCTCGCGTACCTCTTGTCGGTTTAGAAGATGCCGCAAGAATTTCTTTGACCTTTTTCGATAACGTCTCCAATTTGTTTTCTATGTTAATATCGGCAAACTCGTCTATTTTATTCTTTAGTTTAGATGAATTTGTGAGTGAATTAGGTGAATTTGTCGGAGAATTAGATAAATTTGTGGGTGAATTTGTTTCTATTGCCTTCTCTAAAGAAGTTTTAGGGCTCTTCTCTGTGTCTTCGGGAGATATGTCAACAGTATCTTTTGGTTCCGGAGTAATTTTATCGTCTTCATCTTCTGTCAACTTAAACTTCTTCCAGAACTTGTCCTTGCCGAGTTTCGAGCCAGCATCGGTCATGAAGTCACAGACATCCGAGTCACTGTCATCTGATGACATTTTAAATTGCTGTCGAATTAAAAATTGACGGATTTTCGAAATTCAACAATACAGCTGTACTTTTCTTGGTTATGTTTACAAATATGGAGCGATCATAGCGACATCTACAAACTGCTTCTTTTTCAAATTAGAATTTTTTTGTTAGTGCAGGCCTAGTTATATAGGATCCGGTTCTAAAATATTCGTTTACGATAAACAAACATTATTTATCAAAAAGACGTGTAAAAATTATCAAATTTTGTTGCAGTAGCTCCCAAAAATTTAAATCAAACCAAGATGACGCTACGAACGACTAAGTTATCTACCATAACAACCGAGTAAACAATGCATTTCAAAATTCGGCGCGTAAAAATGTAGATAGCTTTCCGTTTAAAACTTGAAGTACTCATAATTGCAAAATTAAAAATAATAAAAACCCTCCACTCCAAAAAAATACAATGTTTAACATCTAAAACAATTTATTCACTTCTCGTTCTCAATATACTCAATACTAGGCCCGTCAAAAACATGGACTTCTTCATCAAAAATATCTTCGGGAAAATCCGCATTCTTAGCATCGAGAAGCGTAGGGAAGGGGACCGCCTTCTTAGGTTTCCTAAGGGGCAACATAGTATCGTAGATCGTAACTATGGAGTTGGTTTCCCCGGGAACCCCTTGGCCGGACACCCACAGAACATTATGCTTCGTATTCATTCTCCAGATTTTCAATCCTCTGTTGATTCTATATTCGTTACCCATGTGACCTGGCATTTTCGTACCGGGCCATACGCGACCTTTCTCCCCTCCACCGCCTATGTTACCACCACGACGGTGAGTCTTTGTCACACCGTGGGAGGCAGGCATACCGCTGAAGCCGTGACGTTTCATAACTCCTTGAAAACCACGATCAATCCTAAAATAAGTCAATGAAAATAAGGAGTTTTTATAGAAAAATAATTTTCTCTTTTTAATTAGTAGAAATTTGAATTAAACAAATCAGCGTAAATAGCGCCATCTACAATCGCTTGTTCGGGCAAATTTAAATTTTCTTGACTTTTCTGTCAGTGTGACATTTTATATGTCAATTCCTGTATAGCCAACATAAATTAAAGAAAAAGTTTAAATCACTAAATATTAGATCTTATTTTAATGAACAACTGTCACATGTGTCAGTGTCACACAAACTGTCAAATGGTGCTTTAAAAGCAGTATAGAGACTTACGTTTTTCCCCTAACATCTACAAAATTCCCAACTTGAAAATGCAAGGCTCCAATTGGTGTACCAGGTGGCAAAGCAGCTTCAGGACTAACAAAAAACCTAGCAAGATGCTTTTTTGGTAAAACACCGGTATCTTTAAAAATACCGCAGTACTCCTTGGTGAATAAAGAGGGGTCTGTGCTTTCAGCTCCTAACAATAAAACACCCTTCTTGTTGTAAACCTTCTTCACCCTTTTCATCGGTGGATCAAATTCACCGGGCGTGTAATATTTTATTACGTGGTTGTCTAAAACCTGCAGTAAGGTTGTGGTTATTTTTTCTCCGTTTTTTAGCCACATGGGGTAAACGCCGATCTTTCTGGCTATGACTCCTGTGCGTTTTAAAGAGGGTCTCCATTCTATTTGGTTGGTGATGGTTTCTTTAGCCAGCGATGTCGCTTCTTCGATTTTTACATGGTCTTCGACGATCTCTTTTAAAAATTGTTGATTATCGCTTGTGACAAAGTCGTCGTGGATTACTCTGTGTTTTTTTGTCAACCAGGTGGGATTTCTCAACCTTGGCGGTGGATTTAAGACGTGCCTCTCTCGTACTTGAGTCAGAATGCTTGGTAACCTACAAAATTTAAAAAGTAATATTTCGTTGTAATTTAAGTGTAAATAGATTACGTTAAATATAGAAGCTTATCTTCTAAACGAACAATATTCTTTGATAATATATTTCCAATAATAAAAGCCATTTTATTGTGGTATTTTGAGGTTAGGTCACACGATCATGTCGGCCACTCACCAGGAAAATTACGAAATCTCACTAGAAAAGTTACTGTTTGTATTTTTAGGCTAAAGGTGAGATGCACAGTAGTGCATTCCGAATAATAATATAGTTAATTATCACAATTTTAAATACAGTTACATATATCATGGGAAAACTATCTAGATTATAAATATATCTCTTATAAGTATTCAGAATACTTAGATAAAGTACAAGTTATAATTGTGTTGGAGGACTCTTGTTTGGGTGCATCAAAATCGTCGAAAATGCCACCGAAAAAGAAACGTGAAATCAATCCTTCTGCTATGACAACAAGGACAAGATCTGGGGCTAAACAACTAATACGAGAAGGTAATATCATGAAGCTCGTAGACACGAAAAAAGTTAAAAAGGACGCCATAAAAATTGAGACTCTCAGTTTTGAGACCACCTCAACTCGTTCTCATAAGAAATTCGGTAAATATCAAGTGATCGCGGAAAAAGAATCTCCCAAGAAAATAAAAGATGCGGAAACTAGTAAATCTACAAGAAAAACTAAAGATGCTACAGAAGTTAACGAATCTCCTGTAAAAAATGAAGAGGTAATAGAAAATGATGATAAATCTGTCGAAAATAGTGAAGAAATAATAGAAAAACTTCCTGAAAGAGATGAATATGTGATAGAAGAAGAAAACACGTCTACTGTAGAGTTGACAACGTCTGTAGAAGAGTTAACAGTATCCGAAACACCTCAAGAAATAGTTGAGATTGTGACTGAAGAAGAGGAGGTACCTCCACCTCAAATTGAGGAAAAAATGGAGGTAAGCATCGATGATGATAGCCAAGAATTCTCAAAGCCAGATGATGAAGCTATTTTATCGCAACAATTATCAAACTTAGAATTCGAAATGTCAAACATAGAAGTCGTCAAAACTGATTGCATCATGGAAGAAATCACCGACAAAGAGATAACCTATATTGACAACATAGATTCCGAAGTAATAATAGCAGACGACACAATCCCTGTATGCTACGAGCAAGAAGTCTGCTTGGAGAGCGAAACCGAAGAGATTAAATTAGAAAATGTTGAAGAAAATATCGAAATAAGTCAAGAAACAGGTGAAAATATCGAAATAATTGAAGAAAATCAAGAAATAAGTGAAGATGAACCGGAATTGGTTGAAGATAAACCGGAATTGGTTGAAGATAAACCGGAATTGGTTGAAGATAAACCGGAATTGGTTGAAGATAAACCAGAGTTGGTTGAAGATAAACCAGAATTGGTTGAAGATAAACCAGAATTGGTTGAAGATAAGCCAGAATTGATTGAAGATAAACCGGAATTGGTTAAAGATATACCGGAATTGGTTGAAGATAAACCAGAATTGGTTGAAAATAGTGTGGTAATGATTGAAGATACACCAGAAACAATTGAAGAGATGCAGGAAACAGTTGAAGATGCAACAGTACTCAATATAATTGAAAGATTAGAAACAGTGGAAGGTAGGACAGAAGTAATTGAAGATAGACCAGAAAAAATTGAAGATAAGCCGGAAACAATTGAAGAAAAAACGGATGTAGAAACAATTGAAGCTCATTTTGAGACTATCGACGCCGATGTGGAAACAATTGAACTAATGGAGGATGATCCAGATATAATAGAAACGGATCCTTTAGCGCTTGACACAACCGATATGGAAACTCCAGAAGTAGAGGGAAAACAAAAAACTCCGAAACCGAAGAAACCGAAACCACAGAAGAAGAAACCGGAAAAGGGGCAGAAAACCTCACCGGAAAACACGGTGCGTCGTTCGAGTCGAATAAAATCGATAAGCGTGTTAAAACAAAAATCGAAAGGTCACGGTTTAGTAAAACACAAAGAGGATGATACTTCAACCCAAATTACCGAAGAAAAACCTCAAAATAGCGACTCGAATTCGTCAAGTGAACCGACGAAGAAACCGGTAAAGATGAAGTCTCGCTGGACTAGGTCTTCGGAATTGGAACAGACAACAACTCCCAAGACGAGTCCCAAGGAAGAACCGCAGACTGAGCAACCGTCCGAGGATGATATCATCAAGAATAATCAGGAGGTGCAGAGGCGGCTTAAGCAGTTTGTGCACCTGAAGGAGAACTTGTATTTGACGGAGAGAATTAGTTGTAAGGAGGCTAAGAAGATGACGTGCGATTGTTTTTTGACTGAGGAGGAAATGGGCAGCGGAGAGTATGGTTGCGGGGAGGATTGTTTGAATAGATTGCTTATGATTGAATGGTTTGTTGTTAATGTTTGAGAATTGTTGGATTGAGTTTAATTCTTTCTTTTTTGTAGTGGGAGTTTGTGTGCTGTTGGGGATAGGTGTACTAATAAGCGGTTTCAGAAGGCTGATTTTGCACCTGTCGAGGTGTTTAACACCATGAAGAAAGGTTTAGGTATCCGGGCAGCAGCTAACATACCTTAGTAAGTTTATGATAACTTTAGTAACTTTATCATTATGCATATTTTTGTAATGCGGTAAATTTTGTGTTTTGTCTTTAGCAACCAAAGTTGATGGGATACAAATTCATTCTATACCGTTTTCGTTTGCAGATAGATTCCATAATTAATCCTGAAAATTACAGCCTTTTGTCGTCTCTGGTTTAACCAGGAGAATTTTTCAAAGATTTTTCATTTTGTCTCTAACGACCACAGTTGATGCAATAAGAATTATTTCTGTACAGTTTTAGTTCATAGATAGATTGTTTAATTATTACTGAAAAGTACAGCCTTGCACCATTTCTAGTTCAGTCAGAGGAATTTTCCAAATATAATGGATTTCCTTCAATATTCAATGTCTTATTACTGCATATTGTTTCATACCACTCAAATATTAGCGTAAAGCATTAAAACAATTAATAATAGAGACAATATTATTAATATCTTGTATGATTAATAATTTTTATATACTATTCTAGTGGTGAATTCATCCTAGAATATGTAGGCGAAGTTCTAGATCCTGATGAATTTGAAAATCGTGCCACTGAATACTCAAAAGACAAAAATCAGCACTACTACTTCATGGCGCTGAGAGCCGACGCTGTCATTGACGCAACCCAAAAAGGTACGAACATTTTTTTTATCCTACAAACCTAAAAATTCTAAAAACCTAACAAAAAATATCTAAGCCTTATCGTTCAAATAATTAAACAAAAACTTAAAGGCAATATATCAAGATTCATCAACCACTCGTGCGATCCGAACGCCGAAACCCAGAAGTGGACCGTAAACGGAGAACTCCGCATCGGATTCTTCAGCAAACGTACGATCCTGGCTGGAGAAGAAGTAACATTTGATTACCAGTTCCAACGGTACGGAAAGGAGGCCCAGAAGTGCTTTTGCGAGGCCCCCACTTGCCGTGGATGGCTCGGTGAGGAACCCGACGACGAAGATGACGATGAAGAAGATGCAGAAGATGACGACGAAGAGGAGGAGGAGGAGGAACAGGAAGAAGAAGCCGAAGAAACTGTACAACAACCAAACATTCCAGAAGCACCCGTTCCGGATGCTAAAAGTGGTGAAATGAGGGAACAACCTGAAGTTAAGAATGAGGAGGATCAACCTGTGCAGGTTATGGTTAAGAGAGAGAAAGTCGTGAAAAAGAAGGAGAAGAAGAAGATAGTAAGACAACGTTTGCCAAGGAAGGATATCTTTGAAGATTTGGATGTAAGTAAAAATTTTACGAAGAAAGGTTTATCTGTGATCTAATAATCAAAAAGAAAACTTTATATAACTAATTTTTGTTGTTTCTTTTTTTCTTCAGTTGGATGAAGAAATTGAAACACTGCAAACCACAGGCCTGAAGAACCAAGCCCATACCCTGAAGTTAAGCAGACTTATGGTACGGGCAAAGGAACCAGCTCAGCGGACGAAATTATTGAGGGTTCTGCGTAGAGGAGAGTTGCCGTGCCGTCGTCTCTTCCTCGACTATCACGGGCTGAGACTTATCCACGGTTGGATGACAGATGCCCAGCATATGGCCAAAGTGAACAAGAAACTTGAATCGTTAAGGTAAATTTTGTGGTGTTACAAGTATATTCAAAATATATTCAAGAATTATATGTATTATATGCAAGAAGTATTCAAAGTTTGTTTAGTGGTTGCACAGATTAGAAATATTGCCATTACCAAACAAAACAATGCTTCTTTCCTTTGCCTGTCGTTCCTTTGCCTGTCTTTTCTTTGCCTATCTTTTCTTTGCCTGTCTTTCCTTTGCCTGTCTTTCCTTTGCCTGTCTTTCCTTGGCCTGTCTTTCCTTTGCCTGTCTTTTCTTTGCCTTTTCTTTGTGTTCCTTGGCATTTTCTTTTCATTTCATTTGCCTTTCCTTTGCATTTCCTTTGTTGTTTTGCTTCATGTTTTATTTTGCTCCTGTTTGTTATTTTGAATTACTCTTTTCCACTAAGATAAGTTTCTCCATTGCAGTTCACCAATTTTTTTTTTTTGTAAATTATGGATTTTATTTTTTTTGTCTTTCCTTTGCCTTTATTTTGCCTTTCCTTTGATTTGTATTGCTTCATTTTGTTATTTTGCTTATTTTTGAGTTTTGAATTACATAGGTACTCTTTTTGTTACAACTACAATTTATAAGATTTTTTTATAAACTGCCTTGCTTGCTCCTTTCCTGCACCGTTCTTTTGGCTTTCCTTTAATTTGTTTTGCCTCTCTTTTAACTTTAACTTTCTAAATTGCAACTTTTGCATGTTTTTTTCATAAACCATGCATCCCAAGACAAAACCAAAACTAAAGCCAACCCATATAGAATAATTTTAAAGTATATTCAAAGTATATTTAACGTTGGCACAGGTTAGAAATATTACAAACGTTGGCAACACTGCCAATACCAAACAAAACGATGCTCCAAGACTCCAAAGTTCTATCGACAGTCGACAAATGGTCAAAGAAGAACGTAGAAGTCTCCCCCCTGGATTCGGACAGTAACTCCCCTCAAGTGGACTCCGAATTGAAACCGGAAGCTGCCAAATCCGTAGAACAACCAAAAACTGATCGCACGGTGGCAAAAGTACCCGACGAATCCTCCAACGAAGACATGGACATATCCCCGATAGCGTTTGACGAGAAAGATTTTCCACTCGACGGAAAATCGTTGGAAAGCCAACTGTCGGAGAACGATTACGAAACGGAAATTGTCGCTTTGGGGATCAAACTGCTGGACGAGTGGTCGGGCCTGAAGGAGGTCTTCAGGATCCCGAAGAAGGAGCGAATCGAACAGATGAAGGAACACGAACGGGAGGCGGATAGGAAATACCGCGCCGGCTTAGGACTCGAGCAGGATCTGCTCGAAAAGAAACACGAGAATCGGTACGGATATCCGTTGAAGAAACGAAGTAAGAAGAAACGGGAGTATCAAAAAGGTTTGTAGTAGCTTATATTCCAAGTATATTCAAGATATATTCTGAGTAGTGTTGGGAATAATCGAATGATTTGATGTATTGAATTATTAGTATTCGAGCAGTTTCTACAATTGAATGATTTGGTTTTCCGTCTTGACTTTATATTGTTTTGCCAGGCATTTATGGCTGGTTCAACTACTACTCTTACTCTTGATTGTTTATTAAACTCTTGGTAATAATTATAGTTAATTTCATTAAGATTGTTTAGCTATTTTTGAAGTTAGAAACTTTTGAAAATGTATATCAACATCTTAGCCTTCATAAATTGTCCCCTTGACTTTATATTGTTTTGTCTGGCTTTTATGCTGGTTTCAACCACTACTCTTGACTTTATATTGTTATTAGACTCTTGGCAATAATTCTGGTTAATTTCATTAAGATTGTTTATCTATTTTTGAAGTTAGAAACTTTTGAAAATGTCTATCAATATGTTGGCCTTCATAAATTGTCCCCTTGACATTATATTGTTTTGTCTGGCATTTATAGTGGTTTCAACCACTACTCTTGACTTTATATTGTTATTAGACTCTTGGCAATAATTCTGGTTAATTTCATTAAGATTGTTTATCTATTTTTGAAGTTAGAAACTTTTGAAAATGTCTATCAATATGTTGGCCTTCATAAATTGTCCCCTTGACATTATATTGTTTTGTCTGGCATTTATAGTGGTTTCAACCACTACTCTTGACTTTATATTGTTATTAGACTCTTGGCAATAATTCTGGTTAATTTCATTAAGATTGTTTATCTATTTTTGAAGTTAGAAACTTTTGAAAATGTATATCAACATCTTAGCCTTCATAAATTGTCCCCTAGACTTTATATTGTTTTGTCTGGCTTTTATGCTAGTTTCAACCACTATTCTTGACTTTATATTGTTATTAGACTCTTGGCAATAATTCTGGTTAATTTCATTAAAATTGTTTATCTATTTTTGAAGTTAGAAACTTTTGAAAATGTCTATCAATATGTTGGCCTTCATAAATTGTCCCCTTGACATTATATTGTTTTGTCTGGCATTTATAGTGGTTTCAACCACTATTTTTGAATTTATATTGTTTATTAGACTCTTGGCAATAATTGTTGTTAGTTTTGTTAATGCCTAATTATTTTGAAAATTATAAACTTTTGAAAAATGTTTGTCATAATTTTTGTTTTCATAAATTGTTCCCTTGAATGATCATAATCAATTATTTTATCGAAATGGGCAATTTTGGGTAATTTGATGGGCATTTTGAATTCACCCATCCCTAATTCAAAGTATATTAAAGGAATATTTAAAGTAGTCAAGTAAAGTTTTTTTTAATTATTATTGAAGTATGTACATATGTGTTTATAAATAGTTTATTATTATTCCTATAAAGGTAGCACAAAAGACGACTACGCCTCGATGGTAGATAAATATGAGAGACGAAAATTATTTGCCATGCAATACGAACAGCAAGATCTAGAGCGACGCCGCAAACAGCAGGAAATCTGGAGGCAGCACGAGCAGAGGTGCATGACGATGGGAGCTGATCCAAAATTCACAGCCCCCTTTGACCCGAACCAAGGTTTTCAGTGCATATGGAACCCGCAGACGAGCCAATGGCAGAATTTTCCTCTCCCCAACAACCAAACTGTGTTCAGTCAATCTGTGCCGATTCACTTCCCCGTTAGTGTAAGTATTTTGTCAATAAATTATGTTAAAATAAAAAAAATACCCAAAATTGTTTTCCTTTACAATATATATTTTCTATATATAAATATAGGTCAGTCAAGTCACTCAGAGTTTGATCCCACCTCACATGGCAAACCCGCAGATGGTGAAACAGATGCACACTCCGCCTCCAACTCTCGCCATGCAAAGTAAGGTTATAATGGCGCCGCAGATGCAGTTCAGGCCGAACATACCTCCTCCGATGCAGACTATGCACGTTATGGCGGGCCAGCCGATGTATCAGCAGACCGAGCACACTATGCAGGCATATCAGATGCAACAGGCGCAGAACTCGATGGCCGGACAGGGCATGCTGGCCAATATCCCCGCCTTAGGGATGACCGTGAATAAACCACCGCCATTGCCCACTTTGCCCTATCAGGAGAGTATGAAAGCACCAGACGATCCAAATCAGGTTAGTGTTGCCTTTTCTTTTATTTTATTTTCTTTTTTATTATTTTTGTCGGTTTCCCTGGATGTTTCTGAGTTTTGCTTGATTTTTTTCCCTTTCTCTTTTGCTTTTCCTTTTTGCCTTAATTTTTTGGTTTTCTTTTTACCTTTTTGCATTTTCTTTTTGCCTTACCATGGTTTTCCTTTTGCCTTTCCTTTGCCTTGCCATGGTTTTCCTTTTGCCTTTCCTTTTACCTTTCCTTTGCCTTTCCTTTGCCTTTCCTTTGCCTTTCCTTTGCCTTTCCTTTGCCTTTCCTTTGCCTTTCCTTTGCCTTTCCTTTGCCTTTCCTTTGCCTTTCCTTTGCCTTTCCTTTGCCTTTCCTTTGCCTTTCCTTTGCCTTTCCTTTGCCTTTCCTTTGCCTTTCCTTTGCCTTTCCTTTGCCTTTCCTTTGCCTTTCCTTTGCCTTTCCTTTGCCTTTCCTTTTCCTTTCCTTTGCATTTCCTTTTCTTTTCCTTTGCCTTTCCTTTCCTTTGCCTTTCCTTTGCCTTTCCTTTGCCTTTCCTTTGCCTTTCCTTTGCCTTTCCTTTGCCTTTCCTTTGCCTTTCCTTTGCCTTTCCTTTGCCTTTCCTTTGCCTTTCCTTTGCCTTTCCTTTGCCTTTCCTTTGCCTTTCCTTTGCATTTCCTTTGCTGTTCCTTTGCCTTTTCTCTGCCTTTCCTTTGCCTTTTCTTTCTCTTTCCTGTGCCTTTTTTTGGCGAAAGCTATGGATAACATTTTATTGATCCAGACATTAAAACTATTTACTATTTAGTACTACAAAAATTTAAATCATTTTGCATTCATTTTTTCATGCTACTACAAGTGACAAAAATAGGCTTTATTTTACTTTTGGTGATCAGATTTGGAATCTACGGAAAAAATCCTATTGAAATGATATACTTAATGTGTTTTTACTTTGGTCGGAAAATGTTGCTCAGTGTAATTAACTAGTTACTTTCTTAAGTACTGTTAGCGCCATCTACATTTGCTTGATCAGGCAAATACAATACTAAAATATTATACTAATTGCTCATTAGTTGAATAATTCATTTTTTTTTTACGTAAGGTAAAATTCATGGGTCCCATACCACCGCCCGCAAAATTACCTGAGAAATGGAAAACCGCCAAAGACAAGTACGGACGTCCATACTACTACCACATTAAGTTCCGGAAGCCTCAATGGGAGCCCCCGGAGTTACCTCCGGAAGAATTAGACGATTGTAAGTCAATATTTGCTCAAATTTTTATTGTAATTATTCTTTTTACACAACAAATTTTTAGTTTCAGAAACAACGTCTAGCTCGGACACCAGTAGTTTATCGTCCGACTCTAGCTCGGAAGAGTCCGACAGCGACGACGAGATCGACGACACCCGACTCTTACTGCAGATCAAAAACAAATTCCGAATAATGGACGAGAGAGAGAAGGCGGGCCTGTCCAACCAAGACATCGATATGCCCGAAGCAGGCCCATCGAAAGACGGAACCATCGACGACAAAGAACAATCCTTGGATGACAGATTGGAAGAGTTATCGTTTTTAAAAGAAGACACCCCACAAGTTAAGAAACGACGCGTCGGACTAGTCCAAGAAATCTTGATCAGTGTAAGTATCAGCGATTTTCTAACCTCAAATTTGAGGTTATGTTTTTATGTGTAAATTAATTTATTTTTATAATACACAGCCTAGAACTGAAGAGGATAAATTACAATTTAAAGAAGACGTTAAACGTTACAAAGCAAATAAGGAGAAGTTAAAACGACAGAAGGAGATGCTGCAACAGTTAGAAAGGAAAACTAAGGAAAAACCGACGCCAACAAAATCTCCAAAGGCGCAGAAAAAGCATAAAATCTCAGTTAAAGCAAAGCTGAAAGAGATGACGGATTCGGATGCTGCAAAAAAGATTAAAGAAACTTTTAGATCTAGCATGGCCATGGTTATGGTGTCAATTTTAAATCCGTACAGGAAACCCGATTGTAAGGATGGCAGGATTACCAACACGGAAGACTTTAAACATCTTGCTCGAAAGGTATGTTTCCTATTTTTTTTATTTCCTATTTTAATAAATAACATGTTCAATAAAAAAAAGGATTAGTGTGCCATGGAAAATATTGTAGGTTGGCTACTCTGAAATTTGACAATTAAATGTTAACCCCTTTTGATTTATGTCATTATCCAAGTTTTAAAGGTTAAATTCGACCAGTTTTGTTTTATATGTCAATTCTAAAAGCATGTAGTCAACATAAAAAAAGATTAAATCATGGCACACTAAAACGTTTTTTATTAAACGTGCTGATCAATAATAATAAATACAATAAATTTTTGGTCTTTTGCAGTTGACGCATTTTGTTATGCTTAAGGAGCTTAAGCACTGCCAAAATATCGAAGATTTGACCGTAACGGAGAGTGTAAAATCGAAAGCGAAGGAATTTGTGAGGAAATACATGTCGAAATTTGGGGAAACTTACCAAAAACCAAAAGACGAGGCGGATTTCTGCTGATTTTTGTGTGTTTGTGTTCATCTGTGATAACTTTTTTGTTTGCATTGTACATCAAGCATAATTTATACTTTTTAGTGTTTTACTTTATTGGTGTAGTCTTTTAATTTCGTGAGAACCATTGTTTATAAATTTTGTAATATATTTTTGTGCTTTATTTTCTATTATAATCCCGAAAACCCTTCCTGACGCTTTAAATTTCCCGCGTGCGTTGTCATGGAAACAGTTTTGATCGATGCGCCCGCTATCCCGGAATATGGTTATTAGATGGATGGTCGATTTGAATTTAGTGAGAAATGCGGTCATATTCAATATTGACGTATACGGGTAAAGCATTTTAAGATCATTTTAAAAATAAAAGTGGTGTCTCTTTTACAAAATCGACACAATAAATAATAATACACTAGGTATTAAAACCACTTATGAAACGAAAAACTAAAACTAGTAATTTCTTCTGTTAAGGTTGGTAGTCCCGTTTGTCAGATTCGAATTCTAACGGTTATGTGCATTAGTAAACAGATTCAAACGTGGTTGATCGTTGTAACTTTTAAAAGTGTTTTATCGTTAAAATATTGTAGAACGTTTAATCTACGGAAGGCAAAATGGCCTTATCGGCTCCGTGTACACCGAAAGGCAACGCGAATCGAGTGTGCAAAATTCCAGTGATCAATTATTTGGAACAAACGCCAAAATCGTTGGTTCTCAGCAACAGAAAGCAACGTTCCAGCCGAGAAAATGACGAAATGACACCGAAACGGTGCGCTACGAACCAGAACAATCTAAATACACAAACCCCGAAGTGCTACAACAGGGTCATCATTGAGACACCGGTTTTAGGCAAATCACGAGCCAGCAAAGACAAGTGTGATGAAATCAGTAACTTGACGGTGGCTGTACGTATCAGGCCGATAAATAGTAGAGAATTGGCGCACGTGGGTGCTGGAAATCTGATCAAAATCGAAGGAAATGAAGTTATTGTGCCATCGGCAAATCTACTAAATCATTGCTTCGAATATGACCATATATTCTGCTCTACGGACCCAAAAGACGAAAAATACGCTAGCCAGGAACATGTTTTTCAAACACTAGCAGAACCTTTAATCGATAGTGCTTTTAAAGGTTACAACGGTTGCTTGTTTGCTTACGGACAAACCGGATCCGGAAAAAGTTACAGCATGATGGGTGACAGCGTCTTTACAATAGACGAAAATTCTGGAATAATCCCACGATTCTGCGAAAGATTGTTTACAAAATCTCGGGAATTACCAAATAATGCCACGACGACCATAGAAGTTAGTTATTTTGAGATTTACAACGAAAAAATCTACGATTTACTACTCATAAGTCCAAATAATAGTGAGAAAACGGCGTTGAAAGTCCGCGAGCACCCCGAATGGGGGCCCTACGTCGTCAATCTCAGCGTGCATACAGTGATTTCTTACGAAGAGCTTAGGAAATGGTTAAATATGGGAAATAAGAATAGGGCGACGGCTGCTACGGCAATGAACGAGAAATCTTCGAGATCTCATAGTATTTTTTCGATTGAGCTTAGTATTGTTGAAGGGGTAGAGAATGAGACTTGTATGAGGAGTAAGATTAGTTTGATTGATTTGGCAGGGAGTGAACGATTGGGAAATGCGTCTAGCAAAGATGAGAAGACACGACAAGGGGTTTATATTAATAAATCGTTACTCACCCTGGGGAAGGTTATTTCCGCGCTGTCTGATCAGAGGAAGAATAGCCAGTTTGTGCCGTACAGGGAGTCTGTCTTAACTTGGTTATTACGGGTAAGATTCATTATTTTGCTTTATAATTATTATATTATTATTGTAACTATCCTCAACCATCCACAAAAACATAGTGTCGGTTACAGACAAGATCAAATGAGTTGTAGAAATAATTATTTTACAAATTGTATTAGCTACAAAGAATTTTTAAGTATTTGTCTATAATTTGCTGAAAGAATCATGAAAATCCACCAGAGATTATAAAAGTTATTGAAGATTAAGATTTGTCGTTTTTTAAGTAGGCAGTTTTTGTTTTGGCGCTGGGTAAAGTTAAGATTTAAGGACTTAAGGTCAGCTGTCCAACATATAATTGGGTACTGTAAGGTTTGAGTATTGTATATGTACATATATGTTGGGTTTTTGGAATTCAATAAAATATTAGTACAGCTGTTCAACACAGATAGATTGGCAGATGTTCTGGAATAAAAGGGACACTGTTCAGAATATACAAGGTCGCATTTTATGTAAGAAAGCAGCAATCTTTGTATGTAATGTATAGTAATGCTAATGTTTCAGGCTGCAGATGTGATAAATAAATTTTTATAATAAATTTTTAATTTTAGATTACTATATTTGTAAACTTCTTTTGATAAATTGATTTAGAATTTTAGACTATGTTGCTGTTTCAACATTGTAAACCAACCTGTGTTCTCAACACAGTATTTTGTTAATTTAATTAGGAGTTTTTTTTTTTATAAAAAAAATGTGTACATTGAAATAAACTTATCCTATTTTTTCTGTAATTCGAATATCAAATAGTGGTCACATTATACAGGAACCTGCAGCTCATAATCAGAGTGCATTTCAGGAAATTATTTTTTGATTAATGTCCCAAAATCGTGCAACGCCATAATGATATATTTTTTTAAATTGCATAATATATCTTTTTTTTACACATTACAGTACCTTTTATAGATACCTACATACCCCTAAAATTTTATTGAAATCGGTTGAGTGATAGAAGTGCAAAAAAATTAAAATGATAATTTGCATTACTAGATTAAAAAATTAATAAAAACCACAAGTCGCGTGGCTTTAATAAATTTTTTTGAGGTGGTCGTTTAGTAAGGTCTAGTGGTCTCTTTGAGCGAGTTTCATTGCTCCAAATTATACAGGGTGTTCAATATAATATAATAACTAGTGTCAAAGTCGTCAAACTTTACAACTACAGTATAACTTCGCTAATCCGGACATATATCGTTCCTGACCATGTCCGGACTATTGAGGTATCCGGATCACTGGAGGTTTTTTTCTTTTGTTGGGAAGGGTCATTTTTTATGATGAAGATGAAAACAACTGGGAATATTTGAATATATGTGAGCCCGGACGCAAAAAGGGACCTGTCGTTACGTTATCTTGCACAATATTTTCGCACGTAAGGTCTCTTCCGATATGTACCGTTATGCTGCACGTTATTTTTGCACGATAGGTCCCTTTTCGCATCCGAGGTCACATATAACCAAAACATAAAATTAAAAACTAAATTCTGAACATAAATGGATAAAATAAGCAAAAGATTTCAGTTATTTTTTAAAAATGTGTCAATCTTTGTTTATATTCTTTTGGATACAGCTACATTAGTAAATTTTTCTCTGGGCCTTTTGAGAAGCAGGATTTCCATGGGAAAATTGTTTTCTGCAGACCACCTGATGCCCAAAGAAAACGCGTTGGCAGCATCGACATTTGAGCTTTTTGGGGCCTGTTAACCCCTGTTAAAAATGTCTTAACCTCAGGCTTAAAATATTTTTCGAAACATTCAGTAAGCAATGTTCTACTCATCCGTCCTTTATCAGACGCCTTGTACACAACTGGTATTGAGCTCATTCTGCATTTAAAAGCTTCTAGATTTGCCGCTATTGCTAATATTAAGTGGCAATTTATGTGATCCGGTTGCTTTACAGTAAGACATTAATGTTAAACAATACTTTGGTATTTTCTACCTAGTTTTAACTGCAAATTATATTTTGTGTCCGAACTAGGGAGGTAAAATTTCCAAAATGTCCGGTTGACAAGAGCGTTCGGATTACTGGAGTGTCCGTACTAGAGAGTGTCCGATCTATCGAAGTTGTACTGTAGTTATTTCGCTTATTTTCAATTGCAACCCCTACGTATTTCTCTGTTAATCGATGCAGAATTAAAAAATAAACATTCTTTCTAATTACAACTCTATCCCAACTCCATTATTTAAAAAGTTATAATTTTAATATCTCAATAATTTTTGTACTTACCGTTACTTCCATATTTTTTGTATATTACATTGCAAAGAAATAGAAATATATTTCACCATACCTAAATACAAAAATTTAGTTAAAATTTCGTGTCTAATTCCAGGAAAGCTTGGGAGGTAACTCCCTAACAGCAATGTTAGCCACGATATCCCCATCAAACACTCAAGTCGAAGAAACCCTAGCGACCCTACGTTACGCCTGTCAGGCGAGAGCCATCGTCAACAGAGTCCGAGTCAACGAAAACTCCCACGACAAAGTCATAAAAGAGCTCCAAGCCGAGGTGGAACGTCTACGAGCCCTGAGACAAGAATTCGAGCGTCGTGCCGAGTCCTCGGTGATCTGCATTGATGAACTCGAGGAACTACGCCATAAACTCGCAGAGGCTGAGGAGAAAAGAGACGCTGCCAAATCCTATTGGGAGCGACGTTTTGTCGAGACGACAAAACGACAACAGGAAGAGCTTGCGGAAGCCGAAAAACAAAAAGAGGAACTCGAATCGAGATTGAGGGTTATGAAAAGGTGCGATAGTGAGGTAAAGATGTCACCGTACCGTTCGAATTTTCTAGAGGAATTAGAGGAATTGTTAGATGAGCCGGTTGTTGTTAAAAAAAAGTTGACGAGGGATCAGGTTTCCGGGCAGATGACGCAGATGTTTCAGTTGTTGTCTTCGTTGGGTTCAACGGTGGACGATTGCGAGGAAAATGTTAAATTGGTGTTTGCGAAAGCGAATAAATCCCTGCAGGCGTTGGAGACGGCGCTGTGTAAGAGTTTGAAGAGTGGTAGTTCGAAAACGGTGACTTTTAATGTATGACGTTTTATTTATTTTGTTTTATTTAGTGTTTGTATAGGAGCTATGTATATTTTGGATAGTAATATATGTTATGTCGATGAACATGCCTTACGTGCCAGTTGTATATTGTAAAATTTAGTTTTTTAATCTGTGATCTATACGGATTTGCACTACAATAATTGTACGTTTTAGTAACGGTGATGTAAACTTAAGAATTATTTTTGGGTTAAATGGAAAAGTAAGTAGTCTTGAGTTATAATAAATGTCGACTATATTGTTTCTCTGTTTTTGCTTTTATACACCCTTTTAAGTAAATAAATGAATTAAAATGAATTTGTATTTCTGTAGATGAAACTACCCTGATAGTAGTGTGAGCAAAAAATGAGTGTTACATTCAGGGTCCTGCAGCTCACCTCCTACCTTCTGTATCTCAGTACGTATTTATTGAAATCGGTCGAGTGAACATGTATAATAAAAATCAAGAACAAGAAAACTGATCCACTCTAACGTATAAAACTTACTATGGGACATAGTAGATAGAGACGGACTGAGTTTTTTTAGAAAGAGATAGTCACGTTTTTTTGGCCCACCATGTAAAAGTACTTACACTATGCTACTAGTGCAACGCACGATGGTGCAACGCTGTCAGCATGCTCTTGACAAAACTGTCAAAACCCTAGCAACGCCGACTGAGCAATCTTTTGGAAGATATTTGCAATTCTTGAACATCATGTACGTTGTAAAAAATTACAACTTCACACTAAACATAAAATAAAACTTTATCTGAAACAGGATATCCACAAAGTGTAAAAAAAACCAATGAAAATAGTTCTACCGCTTATTTTTAAATAATGATAGTCGAACTTACACTATTGCTCCACAGATATAAACTAATTCAAACGGAAATGAAACCAAAATTCGTAAGTAATAAATCTATTCAATTACATTGTACAAAACAAAAAGAAAAACAATATTAATCAAAATAATCTTCGATATCAACATCGGGATTAAGTAAATCTTCCTTGAAATGCGACAAATCCAGCTGGCTAAGTATCAAATTCTCCACGGTCTCCTCCAAATCCGTGTCTCCAATCAACACAGCTCCTAACAGCCGTCCATCCTGCATTATAAACTTCACATACTCGTGCTCCTTGGTCATTCGAAACAAAATTTCATAATCGTTCCCCAACGTCTGCCCATTATACAACCCCAGTAGCACAACTTTATACCCAAACAACCGCGTCGTATGCGTAAACAATTCAAAACAGAAATCCTGAAGTATGTTCTCCTCGTTATTGAAGTGTCCCGACATGCACTTTGCCACGTAACATCCCATCTGTCTCGCTTGCGTCCACAATTTCATCTGAAACCACGTCTTGGAATGCTCCCAAGTAGCGCAACAAACATCCCCAGCAGCGTAGATATTCGGAATAGAGCTTCTCATGTATTGATCGACTTTTATTTCGTTATTCGGAGATAAATCGAAATCGGTTGTCGTTTTAAATTCGATTTTCGGCTCAACGCCTGTAGCGGAAACGACTAAATTGCACGGGATTCTTGTTCCGTTTGTTGTTATTACCTCAATTGGGAATTCCGAATTTTGTGTTTGTACAACGTCCAGGATTTCGGATTTGTAATGGATGTTGACGGATGGGGGTAACTCCGAAGCGCCTTTAATATCGAAATTTTTGTACCAATCAGGTCCAAGGGCTGCTCCAGCTTTGTACGTTAAATCTTCTTCGTATCTCATGCGTTTTAAAGGGACTGGTTCGGAAACGTCAGTAGATTTTTTTAGGGAGGGTTGGAAAAATTCTGCAGCTCCTGGGTCGACAAACGTTGCTGTTATGTGGTTATCTTTGATAACCCAATCGATTTGAGTGTTTTGGATTTTATAAACAAGTTCTGACGCAATTCCCCCGTTACCGACAATAACAATCTTTCTCGCGGTGGAAATTTTCTCGGCAAATAATTCGACGGAGTCCGTATCCCGAATCCCAAGGATATACGGATTGTCTTTAGCTTGCGGAATTAATTTTGGACGGGCCCCCACACATAAACATAAAAATTTATATTTAATCGGAATTCCCGGAGAAACTATTATTGTATTATCAATATTGTTGATTTCTAATAAAGAAGCTTTAATTACTTGGACATTTTCGAATTTTTCTGATAGAGCATTCATGGGGGCCTCTTCGATATTAAAAGAGGTAATCGTCTGCGTAATCGCTAACAAATTCGTAACGGTTTTAATCAAGGAAGATTCGCTTACCAAAATAATTTTTTCATTGGGTTGGTAAAAAGCTAAGGTTTCCGCACACGTAACCCCCGCGATACCCCCTCCAACGACAACAAACGTAGCCTCCATATCTAGTGACTCGTACCACTTTTCAAGTCGTAATATTCGTTATAATCGTAGTGCCGAAATGGGACGTCAAAAGTGATCAAACCTTGATCTCTTGCTCGTTCAATCACAACTAATAATTCAGTATGTCTCGTTTGACATAACCCCGTTCTTGAATAATCCAAAATTACTTGCGTATGCGGGCATATAAACTGCTTCAACAATTCAACGTTTTTTTCGTGGAGAACTAAATATTCATCCCTGCATATCGGGCAGGGATTTCCCGTGCTAATCTGACCTTGTCGAATACAGGTGCGTCTTGTCTTTCTAGGTGGGATTCCACCGATAAAGTTGCGTCTGTAGGGGACCCAGACGGGTTGTTGTCCGTATGTTGTTCGGTAAGCTTCGCTCTGCAGGTAGTTTATGCTGGTTGTTACGTCTACTGGCTTCGTGCGGTCCTTGGTTATGTTTCTGAATGTTGTGGTTATGTGTTTGGGCGGCTCGCAGTAGAACACCGAGGTAGTGCTAAGTGTGCGACGCACTATTGAATTCGCCAAATTGCGTGAAACCCATGTGGATAGCATAGTATTATTGTGGAAATTATGGGTTGGCTTGACAAGGTGATCTAACCACACTTTCTTACATGGGTGACAGACAGGTGACAACAGAAGAATCAAAAGTTACTAAACAAAATTTAAATAATTTTCCAGGCTCATATAAAGAAATTTATAAATTTATTAACGAATCTCCTATTCATAAAATAAGTTTAAATCAGAGTTAATACTTAATACTTAATATTTCGAATAAATCAAAATTATTTTATAAATTGATTTTCTGATTAATACTGCGTGTGTCAATTAAAGTACATGCACCAACTTTCTAATTTAATAAATCGATTGAAATAATCTGTTATATAATTAGTATCTAAGAGCATAATATTTGAACTATACTTGCATAATCATTGATTAATATTAAATTAGAAGTATTTGTTGAAGAAAGATTAAAACGGATGCTGTTTTGATTCGGCTGTAGTTTCCGGTGAGGTTGGTAGCGCTGGAAACGCTAAAAACGCCGTTCAGTCAGATCAGTCACCATTTCCGTATTTGCATGGTAGAAGTTGAGCTGTAACTTCTTGCGTGCAAAAATATATCCAGACATCTCTTTATTATATTTATTTTACATTATTGATTGTTAGTATATTGGGTAAAACTAGTTATTGGTCGTAGCAAGAACGTTGAATAAGAGGCTTTCAACTTTCTTGTGGCTTTTGAAAGGGTTACAAAATATTGCACGTCATTGGAGGTCAGGGCGTCGGCCCCTCAACGAAAGAAGTTAAATACTCAAAAAAACGATAACTGTATAATAATGTACTAAATTAGAACAAGTAAAAACGCGTAACATATGCATATTCTCGGTAATATGTGATAATTTACCCCCGAGCTGCTACTTGGATATTGAGACAATATGGTAAGGTTATAAGGACGTTATTTTCTAATTATTTATTCTTAATACGGGTTTCTGCAGTGCAGGGATTCTTAATTGATCATAATCGAGTCATTTGTGCGTTTATAATACGCTAAAAAATCGCACGCTTTCACCGAAATTTCTATTCGATGAGTCACGCGTAATGGCGGGCTATTTGAATTCACATGGTCAACTTGCGTTTTCTGTTTTCAGCCGCGAATCGATCCATTACAGCTCCTCAACTGTTTAACAGTCCTGTTGTCACCGAAAGGCGGCATTTTATCAAAAAACGAAGTCCAAAGACTGGCAAAGTAAGTCCACTCCCACTTTTATTGATAAATCCGGTGATTGCTAATCAAATTTGATCGATTTTCTTTCCAGTTTAATGACGAAATTCTCCAAGAAACTAGTGAGTAAGTGTGTGTACGTATTAATTCTCAAGAACACCGAACGCACCCTGCTTGGACAATTTATGGTCGAAGGAGGATGGAACTTGGTCAACGTTTGGATGCAGGATGGCATCAATAATCAAAATTGGGACCTCGTCAAGGAACTACTAGAGTTACTACTGATATCACCGACAGACGTTGAACAGTTAAAGACGAACAACCTCCCTAAATTAGTGAAGAGCCTTTCCAAACATGAAGATGCCCACCGTAAGCCTTTTATTTTTAATTAAACTTCGTTTTTCTATAATCTACTACTAATGTCAGATAATATTAATTTGATTTTTGACAGAAATTGGCGAGTTAGCCAACAGCCTCGTCAACAACTGGTTGAAAATTGTTAAGGACGACCAGAACAACCGTATCACGGATCAGCAGGCAAACGCCGAAGCGGACACCGCTCTTCATCCCGTCATCAAAGTCGAAGAGCTCAAGCAAGAGAGCGAAGAAAAAGTGCCCAATAGTAAAGTTTCAGATGAAAAAGTGACAAGTGAATCCAAGGAGAACCAGAAAAACGAAGAAATACCCACCCAGGAAGTGAAGACGGACGAATCCGACAAGAAAAAGGAAGAGAGACGCGAAAAATCAAACCATGACAGGCATAAACGTTCCTCTTCAAAATCATCAAAAAGCAGCAAAGATAAAGAACGGGAAAAGGATAAAAACCGACATAAATCACACTCCAAAGAACGCCGAGGCTCCACATCCAGTTCAAGCTCAAAAGAACGAAGTCGGAGCAAAGATAAACACCGAAGTAACGGATCGTTAAAATCCAAGAGTAAAAACCCTGAAAAAGACTCAAAAGGCGACCCAAAGGAAAAACAAATGGAGAAAGATAAGGACACTTTAGCGAAGCTCCAACCGCAAACGCTCCGAAAACTCGGGAGGATACCGAAAAAGAGCTCCGACGATTCGAAAAAATCCGAAAAACCATCATTCTCGATTGAAATTCGAAAAACCGAAGAGAAACCGAAAACGGTTAAAATATACAACGCTAAAATGAGGTCGACGGGTCTCTTGGAGGAGGCGAAACCGCCTCCGCCGAGACCCGTCAAGAAAACCCCTCAACCGTTACCGGTGATTCCCCCCGTGAAGAGGCCTTCGCCCCCGAGGGAGCAAATACCACCGCCGGAGAAGAAGTCTAGGATCGAGCCGGCGGAGCGACCGGGGGCCATTAAACTGATTCCTCCGAAGCCGAAACGTAAGTTGAATTGGGGCGCGCCGTACTTACGGTTGGTTTTTTGTTTTTCAGGTGCTGTCGGTTGAGCGTCTGATTTGGGGGCCCCGAGTTCGACGCGGGAGGATTTTTGTGTGTCCGAACGGAGCAAGCGGCGGTCGAGTCGAGTCGACGCGTCGGCGATTGAAATCGTCGATTATTGCGACTTGTTTATTTTAACTTTTGATTTTGCCTGCCTGCAGGTTTTTCCGTTGGAAAAGTTGGATATTTGAGGGATTTTTGTGTTTGGTTAGGAGAATAAAATGAGATTGAAGAGCGCGAAGTTTCGAGCATGATAAAGATTGTTTGCTTCCGGTGTTAAAATAAAGAAGAATTGCATGATTTATGGGTGTCTCAATTTTATTAATGAAATAGTACAAAGTAATTTAAAAAATTGAAAGGTAGCACTTTATTTGGGTGTAGATATCAAAAAAGGGGAAATAAATCGACATATAAAATGGCTATAATTATAAAAGAAATTATCAACTACAGAAAAATTAAAAAAAGTGCATATGAGGAGTTAATTTTGTTCAATATTAGAAATCTAAAATAAAATTGTGACACCCAAATTTCATAATTAGCAACAAAGCAGAGAGAAACTAACGAAAACAAGTTCTCGTACAGCAAATACAGAAGATATCTGCGTTAAAGAAGTGCCCGACGTTTCGGCAATTTGTGCATTATCAGATCACGTGTGCACTTCAGTAAGAGGTAATATTAGATTAACATAAAAAAAACGACTATATTTTAGATCGGTAACACATTTTTCACACTATTATTCTTGCAAAACGGTGAATTTAATATTGCGTTACAAAACATAACCTCACTTTTGCTATAACGATGAAGAAAACAATTACCGTCGTTTGTCGATTGCTAGCGTACCACATAAATATGATACATTTATATTATCAGTTATGGAAACTATTTAAAATTGTAAATTAAAAAAAAAAAAAGGTGACAATTTCGGTCAAAATTTCAAATTAAACGATCTAAAGTTTGAGATTGAGACCTATAATTCGTAAAGTTGCCAAAAGAATACATTTTTCATATTTTCTACTATCAGGATGAGAGAAAAGTGTCTATTTTACTGATTTACTCAAAAAATTACTATAGATACCTGTTAGCAACACATTTTACATCTTCGAATTCAAAAAAATGCTCGAATTCTTGTGCCAAACATAATCGATACTTCGCTCAATGCAAACGTCATTTCTCAACTCTTCAACTCTCGAATATCCAACTTTGGTTCATGTAAAACGTAATTTTTCTTTTTGATTGAATAATCTCACATCTATTCTGAATCAGGTATGCGGCGGTCAAACTCAAGTTTTTGGTTCCTTTGACATGTTCTAGACTCAAAACAAAACAAACAAAAAATAGTGTTCCGAGAGACGGTTTGTGCAAATCATATAAGTATATAAGTGTATGTTTTCACAATAGATGGCGTATTGGTAAGTCGAAGTTGTATAGATTTTGGTATTTTTTAAATAAAGTGCAACGTCCAAACCGTATTTAAGTTTATAGGCAGGCCCTCATCCTTCCTACTAATATATCGATTTATGAAACACACGCAACCGATAACGAACGTCATACAGAGCGTTTCGCAAAATGCGACAGGTGTTGAATGGCGCCGCCTAGCGTGACGTCACGACATTACACCAACCTTTGCACCAATAAGGGCCCATTCTATTCAGATCATGTTAAATGCTGCATATTTTAAAAATTATTTAGAAGATATATTTATTTATTTTGAATTCATCGATACAAAGAATTATTTCAAAAATTAATTTGATTTTAGTTTCTATTTTGAATTACAGAGCATTGGACAAGTAAACAAAGACATGGATTGTTAATTGCATAAAATTTGGAGGTCTTTTTTATAACAGTACTATTGTTACTGGTAGAGCAACCAAACATATGCGAGACCTTTTTGGGCTTCTGACATTTGTTACGCCATATTTTTGCATATTCCGCTAAAATTTGCTATAAATCCAGATTTGCTAATATTGCATATTTTTATGCATATTTTGATAATTTATTTTTACGTATTTGCATCGTTATAGTAAATATGTTGTCTTTTTAATGCATATTTATTATATAGTTTAGTATGTATATTTTTTAAATATTTGATTTATAATATTAATACATTATGAAGGTAGTTAAAAGCATTTTGTAGTACCTATGCTGTCTGTAGAATTAAATAGAATGATCAAATAAAAATCTCATTGCGTAAGGTACACAAATCTTTCACTCTACTGTTAGCTGTCTAGTTATAGCATATTTTCATTTCTACATAGCATGTTTCAAGAATTTCAAACAGATTTTAAAGAGCATATTTTTGGTTATCCTAGTTATTAGTAATAAACAGGGCTATCAAAAATATGCTCTTTAAAATCACTTTTAAGCACTTAAAATATGCCATATAGAAATGAAAATAAGGTCTAAAATCTGAAAATATGCTCATAAAAATTACTCATAATAGAGTAAAATTACTGCTCCCCTTACACAATGGGATTTTCATTTGATCATTGTATTTTATTCCAAACGATGGTGTATTAATATTACAAATCAAATGTGTACTTGAAAAATATATACATGAAAATCCACAATAAATATGCATTAACAAGCCAATATATGCGATAAAACTATGCAAATATGTAAAAAAAAATAATTAAAATATGCAAAATTGTTAAAATATGCATATATATCGAATTTTTGCAGAATATCCAAAAATGTGCCTAACAAATATGTCTTAAAATGTTGGGCTTTTTTAAACAGATATATATATATATTTAACCAATTTCATGCTAGGATCACAGGAAAAACATATGCCCTTGCATACTTTTGGTTGCCCTAGCAATAAATAAAGAGATTTTTTATATAATCTATTCTGCAAGGAATATATTAAGTTACAATAAATAATATTAAGTTACATGGCAGTAATGTACAAATAAAAAACAAACGATAAATTGCATATGTCAGTATAGTATGATTTATATAAAAACGTTATTCAAAAGTTCTGAACTAAAAAAGAAAAAAAAAACGATAATGAACAAATGGATAAGCATATGCATAAGAAGTACTGGGGAATTCTTTTAAACACAATAATTATGTTTTCTTTTATCAAAGGTTCAAAATTAAATTAAAAATTCTAATTTCAAAACTAAATTAAAAGTGCAAAATTACTGATATTTTTGATATTCAAGTCTTTTTTTTTATTCAAAAACCTCTTTTTTTTATTTATAATCTACAATATATCTAGAATTAATCAACTATGAATAATAAATATTTGCCATGACTCATGATTTAGTCCATGCAACTTGCACCAACAGCTATTCGTAATCTGATATGAGCGGCACATCGCTTTTTATCGCATTAGCATTAATGGATCCGTAAAACTTCGTTTCCGCTCGCTTCTGATCATGAACTGAATATTTCGGATAAGTCAAATTCGAATTTTGGACACACAAAATCGAATTTTGGACACACAAAACCTCCTTCGCATCGAAAAGGGCCCACAAACCTATACATAACATCAAAAAATTAATCAAAACTTGTTCTGTTGCAGCTCCCGTCCTTTTGGAAAGCGACATCTTCATGGACGCCCTCACAGCTTCAGCGCACGCAAAGAAAGAACCAAAGAAGCGGAAACGGCGCACGAGCGTCTCAAAGGACGCTTCCGGTTCGCCACCGGCATCGCCGACAACGCCTTCAACACCTCCTGCCCCCTCCTTGATTACACCCGCCAACTTTTACCAGGACACCTTGGTCGAGACCGAAACCGAAAACAAACCAGAAGAATCAGCATCCGAGGAGAAAATGGAGGAAGAGGAGAATAATCCACCGACTCCAACCGACGACGGCGAGAAGATGGACGTCGATGAAAATCGCGACCCGAAAGCCCTCCGGGGCGTCTTATCCCACGGGAAGAAGAAAGGCCCGAAGCGATCGATTCGCTGGAAACCCGATAGCGACTTAGTAGAGATCCAGTACTTTGAGTTGGACGAAACGGAACGGATTAATGTGTTTAAAACTTTTGGGGAGATGTCCAAAATGGAGATGTGCGGTGAAAGGGAAGCGTTGCAACTGTCGAGGAATCGCCCAGTTCCAATGGATGATAACATGGAGCCGAAAACGCACTGGAGACCTTTGATGGAGCTGGATGTCAAGCCATACCTAGCGGAGCCCGGTTGTAAAAGTCTTGAGAAAGATATACAGTTCGCTAGAGAGAAAACGACGATTTCTCTTCCTCCGAGGATTCGATTGCAGGATACCCCTGGAGAACCGGATCCGGAAGTGCATCCGATGACTGACCCAACACCAATACCCCTCGACGATCCAGAAAATACCGATAATTCAGATGCACCTCCACAAGCTTGGCCAGAACCCAAGGGGTCACCACCTCACGTCCCAAGCGTCCCCCAAATATTCCCGAATATCCCCCAACCGCCATTCCAGCAATTCCCGCCGCAGCCCTTCCAAGCCCCGCCGTTCCAACCAGGGTTTATACCCCCGAATATGGGAATACCCGGGAATACAATGAACATGAATAATCAGATGAATCAGATGAATCAAAATGGACCGATGATGCCGAATATTCCGCCGGATATGATGAACCAAGGGCCTCCCATGTTCGGGCCGAAAGATAACTTCAACCAGAATGATTTTAATCAGCCGTTTAACAATCATAATATGGGTGGTGGGATGTTCCCCCAACCGAATAATTTCAATATGAGGGGACGGGGTGGTTTTAGGGGTAGGGGTATGGGGAATAGTCCGTGGATTAGGATGAACGGTCCTGGGCATGGTGGTTGGAATCAGAGGGGTGGGGGTATGAATCGTGGTGGTCCACCTGGAAGGATGTGTAAAAACGTGAGGAATCACGGGTATTGTAGGAACAGGGATAATTGTCCGTTTATTCATCCTAATTGAGCTGTAACTGAGCAATAAGTGTTGAGATGGAGGAAAGCATTTGTGATACCAGTGTATATAGTATTTATAAATCGTGAGATTTTGGTTTTTGTATATAGCTTTTTTCGATTTGGACACTCGGTTGGTGCAATAATTGAGGAAGGTGACCTTTGTATATAACATAGAATATATATACACGTAAGCTGCGAGACGATATGTTTAATTTTGACTAAGTGCATTTTTTATTTTACCAGAGACGTTGTAGCATACTTTATTAAAGTTAATAAACCTTGCGATAATATATTTTGATACGGAAGTCATTTTTATTATCATTTCCTCGCCTTCTGTCCCCTGTTTAGTGATGCGTTAGACACCATAGGGTCTAAATCAGTCTGCTTTACAATAACAATGTAAGTATTATCCTTATTTATAACACAATTCAGAAGTACTTGATAATTTACACTGGTCGAATTCGTGCAAATTTTATTGTAACTGTGTTGCGTTTAACACGTGTAGGATAAGAAATAATGTGTTGAAAACCAATAAGATTTGTACACTAGAAAATCTACATTGCGTACATGTGATTATGAATAATAATAATAATATTAATAATTAAAGTTTTCATATAAACATAAATTCTGAGAGTAAAATTGAGTTTTTATATTAATTATTCTTAAATAAAAAAAATGGAAATTGTGCTAAGCCTGAAGTTTTTGCAACCAACAATTTTAATCATATTCTGAGAGCTTCGTTATCTAGTTATAAGATCATCTAGGAGTGATATGTCATAATATGTCACAGTTTTATTATAGTATATTATTATACAAGTTTTATAAGACGTCAAATTGGCGCATGAGTTGTTTGGAGCACGAGGAGCGCCAGCGACGAGTGCCCCAAATGAACGAGTGCGCCAATATGTCTTATAAAACGAGCGTAATATACTATTTTTTCTACTTTGCGTCATTAATTTTATAAAAATTTAGAAGTATATTAGGTAAAATTCCAATCTAGAGTATTTATGGGTGCAACCGTTGGTAACACTGTTATCTGTCACTTAAATTCAAATATCTGTGAAAAAGTAATTATTGATAATTATTATATACCATCATATACTAGTAGTACGAAACCTAGGATGCAACACGCATGTTTAAATATGTATAAAAATATACATACTTCGCAGTTTGTGCGATTCTAAAAAATCAGTTTGTGCTTACTTTTGTGGTTATGTGTATTTTCGTTTGACATGCATTTGATATCAATGTCACCAATCTTAGAAAAAAGTTACTAAAAACGGTGTTACAATTTGCTAATTGTAACACCGAAAACAGTGTTACAATGTGTGCATTGTGAATGCAAAGTAGAAAAAAATAATTTGTTTGTTTCAGTAAGAAATCGTTGATATACCGTGTGATCAACAAGGTATGTAAAAACAAGTGCATGCGATTTAGAATCATGAGATTTCATTCATTAAGTTGGTCTGTTAGGATCTCTTCCAAACCTTAGAAACGTGTAATAGGTAGCAGAGCCCATTTATAAAGCTTAATATTAGAGCCATATGTTTAAATTAAAATAAATCCGTAATCCTTTTCGGACAGACTGAAAAAGTGTTCTAAAGGTGCGTTTTCATGCTCACAGATTTGTACAAATTGATTTGTTTAAGCATATTTGTGCAAATAAGATCAATTATTGTAGATACTTTTTCTCAATTTTGATTTTTACTTTCCGACTCGTACCCTCGAGATTTTCGCGGAAATACGCGTATTGAGGTCCCCTGAATCGATTGCGATGATTTTTGGAAAATGTATGTATGTATGTATACAGTGTCGGCCAGTTTCAGACGCCGTATAGCCCATAAGAGAGAGCAAGAAACCAATATAAAGGCGGTCACTGCATGCCCCCACCAAGCGACATGAACCAACCACGAGGCCGTGCTAGCGCGGTGCCTGCATTGGTGGGGATGTGTTTCAAACGTTCTCTCTCGCACTCGCACAAAACTGATGCGGCGGCTGGAATTCACCGACACTGTATATGTGTGTGTAGCCGTGAACACGATTGCGCCCAAACGGAACAACGGATCGGGCTGAAATTTAGTATGCATTAAGTTGTAGATTTCCGGGAGAAAACCGCGTCAACGACGATAAAGTAGTTAACGTTTCGCACTCTCTTGCAAGAGGCATCTTCAGGACGTAACAGTAAGACGGCTACGAAGAGAATCGTCGTTGACGCGGTTTTCTCCCGGAAATCTAGAACTTAGTGATTCGGACCGCGGAAGTCTCCAATCTAAATATTTGGTATGCATATTTAGGATTACCAGGGCACGAACTGGAGTTGTTTTGGTGACTATATGACAGCCGGAAGTGGCAGATGTTACAAGCGTCTTCTTTACAATGGATTTATCCGATTTTGGCCAAACTGATATCAGCTCACCATCCAGTGACTTTAAATATGTATACAAATTTGCTGATCAGTGTTTGATGGAATCCCCAGTCTTCGTGGTTGTATTGCATATTGTCAGATTTGGACAAACGTCAGTGCCACTGACATTACATGACATTAAATGTCAGTATGACAAATGTAATTCTGTCACTGAAACTGACGTTAGGTAGCGTCAAGAGATTGCTCTTGTGCCAACGATTTAGTCGGAAAGTATGGTGAGGGCCACCCCAGATATTTATGTTTGTGTTTATATATAATTTGTCTGCACAAGCAAATATTCGCAAAATTATTTTTGTGTGAAAACGCACCTTAAGAGAACCAGCCAAACAACTAAATTCAGACAAAAATTCGGTTCTGGAAAACTTTTTGAAAGTATGTAACTATGGTTTTAACACTTTTATGCCCGTTTGCACCGTATTTATTAAGAACGACTTAAATTTAAGAACAGCTTATCTTTATGCCTAACTTAAGTCAGGCATCATTTGCACCGTTCGCATGTCAGCCTTTCCTAACTTAAGCATTACTTAAGGGTTTCTGACGTTGGCAACACTGTAAAGTTCTAGTTATATTTGGAAATACTTGGTTCTAAAATCAACAGTATTGCGTCACTTGTCAAAACTTTCAATAGGTTAATGTGGCGGCAAATTTGAATTACTTTCATAACTACAAAAATTACGGCACAAAAAAAAGAATTTATGATCAAAATGAAACCATTATTTCTAATACACAATAAAACTGTAATTTTACATTACAAACTCCTAAAATCGCTTGATAACATGATAAATTGACACATATAGGTACAGTCTTGACATTTCTTAAAACGACATTTCATGTACAATGTGTGTCTACACCACAATCAACCAATCACAACTAAGCTTATATTTACGCTGGCTTTAAGCCGTCGATTTTCTAGGCTTAAGTTAGGTCGTTCTTAACTGTAGTTAGGTAATGGATATGTGACGGTGCAAGCAAAATCGATGACATAAGTACGATCTCATACTTAAGCCTTTCTTAACACAAACGGTGCAAACGGGCATTAATGATCGATTAGTAGACCAACTTATGTGTTTCTAACATTCCTGGTTATTAAGAAATCCTTTGCATTTTTACACTACAATATGATTTGTTGCAAAACTGTGAAATACGTATTCTTCTACAACTCATGGAGATTCTATATATGTACCAATATTCACATTTGTCACATTCATGTCTTTTAGACATAGCAATATTTTCCCTTTTCCCGGCATTTCAGCGGAAATAGGCGTTTTGAGGTCCCCTGAATGTGTGTGTATGTCTGTAAACACGATAGCGTCCAAACGATACAAGGGATTGGGATGAAATTTTGCATAGATATTTAGTATTGCATGGGGACGAACTGGATTGCTTTTGGTCACAATCTGACAACCTGAAGTGGCAAATTTATATGCGTCTTCTGAGGTATTCATCCGATTGAGATCAAACTCATACCAACTCATCCTCCAGTGATTTTAAATATGTATACAAATTTGCAGATCAGTAGGATGGACGGTTTAGGCGCTATAAAAGTGCGTTTACATACATGCAAGAAACGCTCGCGAACGTTCGCGAACGTCTGCGAATACGCAGTGTGAACGCTTCAGCATGCGCGAACGAGCGCAAACAAACTCCGGCGCGCACGAACGAGCGCGATCCGATCGTTGTCGGTACATCAAAAGAATTCGCGCGTTTTTGTTTGCGCAGTTTGAACGGCAACCTAATTACCAGCGAACATTCGCAGCAAACATGTCGAAAATGTGGAATCATGAA
This sequence comes from Aphodius granarius, assembly GCA_963971325.1. Taxonomy (NCBI): domain Eukaryota; kingdom Metazoa; phylum Arthropoda; class Insecta; order Coleoptera; family Scarabaeidae; genus Aphodius; species Aphodius granarius. Next base: position 4,616,491 of record OZ020225.1, read on the forward strand.
AAATTAAGTTAGTTAATTGATTTGTACAAATGTAAGGAAGAATTATGGAATCCAAACTAATTACTATATTAAACAATCTAAATACTGTCCATGGTTAATTAATTTAAGGTACTATCGAATTCGTGTGTTCAACATGGAACACTGACAAACACAAACGAACAGCGTCCGCTTGCACATATGTCAACGACACCGAAGAATATGCTTGCGAACGTTCGCGAATGTTTGCGAGCATTTCTTGCATGTATGTAAACGCACTTTAAGAGTTTATAGCAGCAGTTTGACAGAATACACAGCCTTCGTCGCTGTGTTGCAAATTGTCAGATTTTGACAAACGTCAGTGCCAGTGACATGACATGACATTAAATATCAGTATAGCACTGTCATTGTGTCATAGAAACGTTAGGTAGGGTCCAGAGTGGCTCTGTTTTAACAAAATTGAATAATTGTAAAAGTGTTCAGACACTTTATTGTGTCAATAATGTAGTCGGAAAGTTGGGTGAGGGCCACCCCAGATATTTTAGATGTAGCATTATATATAACTAAATAAATAATATTAATAATGTCACATTATCACCTTTAATTTATACTCTTTCAGGGACGAAAATTCCAACAATAATCTGTTGTCGTAGGTCTACATTTAACAGCTATAGCAAATTACATGTTTCTCGGCCTAGTGGTTTGCCCAAATTACATACTACATTTCAGACATGAGTCACATGACATTGAGTTGTAAAAAATATGGACTTTTCATATATCGATGTGGGTCTTTTTTCCAGAGATTTTTATTTATTCATCATCACTAATACATCTGTGGAACATGAAAAAATAATACAGATATTTGTTTAAAAAAACATAAAGAATGATTGCCCACCGCGCGCGACTCTGGTATTGCATTACAATACTCTGCAGTCTGCATTACATTTTTTCCATAGAAAAACAATAATATCGCTAAACGATTGCTATCTCAAACTTATTTATCATGTAGTAAATATTTTATATGTACACATTTTGTGTACATCCGAAATGCATTTCGATTACGTTTATGTAAGGTCAAAGGTCACTGTTTTGAAATTTTTATTACTCGTTGGCACAGTAGTCGCATGCACCTCAATTTTCAACTAACACACGAGCGATATAACCACTTTTTGAAATAATCTCATTTTGCTCCTATCTAAAAATTGAAATACAAACCAGTAGCGGCTCGTGATATGTTTAATTGGGTGGGCAAAATATCAATGCAGTTTTAAGGACTTATTTAATGAAGTATTACTATATGTTATTAAGTAAACACTACAAATTTGAACCGACATATTTTTAAGAAGTAGTTAACCGAACGAACCATCAAGAAGGTCGAGTAAACACTAAACAACCCTAATAAAACGGCAGACTTTTTGCGCGAATTTGTTGCATGTGCTATTGCCTATTTAGAATACGTCTATGCTATGGTATGGGGTTATCTGCCTAGTCCTCTGACGTCACAAATGCATTTTTCGCTACTCCCACTCCTCCGGCTTGCTGGACAGTTTACGCGCTTGCAGTAGAAAACCGTCACCGCTGGTGGGCACAATCTCAATTGCCACCCCGACCTGGTAGTTTCGGTTGCATACACTACAGTTATTTACCAATTCTACGGCCAGTAGCGTAGCAGCGTTGGATTTTATTATGTATTCAATATAATAATGCAGGCATATAGACAGTGGTTGTAAGGAATTTATATTAGGCAAATACTTAACTGTAACAAATATTGTATTAATAACGTCCAAATAAAAATGTGAAACACTGAATACCAGTACCAGGTGATCCAATATTTTTTCGGTGGGCACTGCCCACCCTGCCACCCCTGACGAGCCGCCACTGATACAAACAACAGCAGACAGGCCAACATCAGGTGGGACTAATTTATTGACCATTTATCCTTTTCACCTTGAATTATGATTATTGAATCATAAAAACGTATTGCTTCATTAGTATTTTATACTTGTGTAACCACTAAATTTTATTGTATGCGTTGTTCGATACCGTGTTATGCTTTTATTTGTCCCGGGCAAATTTCAATTTTATATACTCATAAACAGTGTGAGTTAGGTATATCTTCTCCTCGGATGCTGTTCTATTAATTTAAAAACAGATTATGCATTTTTACACCTTTTACACGTTTTATGTTTTAGTTAGATCTTATAAATGTATCTTATTACATATCTATTATTACTGGTTTTCTTTATTAATTTATTTGTAATCAGCAATTTTGTGGCTAGTTAGTAATTGCACCGACGCAGCACAGATGGCGCTCTATCAAATATGAAGCTTTTTGTTGGATCGTTAAGTTTTCTTTGTGTTTTTTTCAATTAATTTTGTACCTAAATGATATATTCTGAGCACGTTTTATTTGGCACGTAACCTAATCAATTTTAAAATTGATTATGCGCGCAAAAGGTTTATTTTTACATAATCTCCCCTCTCCGGGAACGAAAATAATAGAAATTCAATGTCAAAAAATGTAGCACACACACATGACGTTTTTTTAACCGCAGCCAAATCGCGCACGCGCTCGATCATTCAGAAATTATGTGTTTGGTGTAGTGTAGGACACTCGGGCGTGTACAGAGTACAGGTTGTATCCCTCAATTCCCAAAATGCACACGTGAAACCTCAATAATGACCCTGTGTCTACATTCGAAGTCCTTCAGGTGACATCGTCAGTAGTGGCGTAGTGTTGATAAAACATTAGCAAAATCAGGCTAAAACCTTATAAAACAACCATATTGAGAGACCTCCATCACAAAAGGTTTGTTATTTTACAGCAAGTTTCACATTTAGTGAAATCAGTAGCCTAATTACTTTATCTCATTGAAGACAATCAAGATGCAGCGTTGGTTCTTCCTCGAGAGCGAACGGCAGGCATTCCTCCGTAAACAAGCCGCAGCGGCGGGTGAGCAAGGCGAAGAAGCCCAGACGGAATCCAAGAGCACCCAGCAGTACAAAGGTTGGCGTTTCCGCGTCAAAGTGGAGAACCTCAAGCCCGAAGAGGTGGTATGCATCACGGGGGACACCGCCGAGCTCGGTAATTGGATTCCGGAGAAATCCCGAGTCTTGCAACGAGAACCCAACACGGATATCTGGTCCGAGACGATCCGCATCCCTCTAAACGATCGGATAAACTATCGGTATTGCGTTTGCGTAATCGTCGATCCGGGCACTCAGGTCATCGTCAGGCACTGGGAGACGAACGTCAAAACACGTAAGATAAAACCGGGCGGGAATTTAACTCACGAACCGGACGTTTACGGGACTTATCGGGGTTGTAGTAAAATCGATAGCGGGTGGCTTACGAAAGGTAGCATCGTCCAATTGGAGATTAGTAAAACGCCGTTTAAGATATGGAGGCCGCGGTTTCAGACTCGCGATATCCACGTTAAAGTCACCCCGGTTAATTTGGTGCGACATTCCGTGCATCCGATCGCCACCAAGAGCGCTTTCGAGAATTTAGATGAGTCCGTTAGTATGGACCATATGGAGGATAGACCGAAATTTAGTTATACCGAGGTTTCTAGTTTATTAAACGAGGATTCCGCGTTTAAACCGCAAGGCCAATTCGGGCATAAATTCGTAAACGGTGATATGTTAACGTTCAAAACTTTCGTTTTAAATCCGATGCACACGGCTTTTTTAATCGACCTGTACGTGTACAGTTCGAAAGCTGTCGATGATGAACCGCCGTATCACGCGGGGTTTACGTACCTTCTCCCGGGGGCGATAGATGACGCGACCCGAGGGGAACTCGTGCTGCCTTTGACGAGCATGAAACAGCGCCCTCTGGGGGAATTAAGGCTCAGATATCTTATGGTAAAGCCGTTAAAAAGCTTTGAATGCACGATGGAGAAGACTTTTCAAAGGTATTGGAACAAGAGCAAGAAGGGGTTGGATATTGGTCACAGGGGCTCGGGAAACAGCTTCAAGATGGAGTCTAAGGACTGCGCCGAGATCAGGGAGAACACCATTGCCAGCTTGAAGACGGCTGTTAATTACGGGGCGGATTTCGTGGAGTTTGACGTGCAGTTAAGTAAGGATCTGGTTCCGGTCATCTATCACGATTTTCATGTGTGTATCGCGATGAAGAGGAAGAAGACGCTCAGCGATGCCGATATGTTTGAGTTGCCGATCAAGGATCTGACCTTCGACCAGTTGAGGATGTTAAAGGTAAAAAACTGAAGTTACGTCAAATAATGCAAATTTCTTTGTTCTGTACTATAATCCTGAATTTCCATAAAATGGCATGATTTGCAAAATTTTCATAGCATATCTATCGACGTTATAGTTATGCTGTTTCTAAGTGAAAAAAAGTTGGCAACCAAAATACTTTTGTGATCCAAATACGAAAATAAACCTGTAAAAATAATGTTTTTAAACACTGAGGGTCTACGTGCTTTATATCTTCTACCTATACTAATTACGAACTTTCAAGTGTAGGGCGCGTTCAGCGGAATCGCCCATTTTCGCCGACATTTGCGATCGAGTAGCTGCAAAATTGGGCTTTTCGATATTACTTTTGACGCTCGAATTGAAAAAAGGACACAATTCCGCGTGGACTGCGCGATATATTGTAAATTAAATGCGTCAATTTTGAAAAAAAATCACGTTTTTGCACCTCTTCGGGTGAAGGCGAACCTCGAGAAAATGTCACGTGACGTCTAGAAATTCCGACAAGCGGATCGATGAACGTCAAAAATTTACATTTTTTATCCGTTCCTGCCGACCTTATAAAAGCCGCTCGCTCTCATGTCTTACGATAAGATCCCTCTAAATACCCTTCGCAAAGAGTTTTGAGCAAAAAAACGGCCTTAAAAACAATTTTCGATCCAAAAAATCGATTTTTGTCGACCCGTGTTTTGCTGCTATTACCACAGTAACGTCAAACCCGAAACGCCCCCTGCCGGACATTCGTAACAACAGTAACAGATAGCAGATAACCTAAAATGTATCCTAAAATGTCCATATTGCGAATGTGGACAGGTGGGAAGCCTTAACCACATATTTCTAGAATGCCCAATAACTAAAGTCGAAAATTTTGACATATACACAGAGCTAGTTTTAAATACTACAAACTAATTTTGTTTTGTTCATTTTAAATATTGAATTTTCTTCAATCTGTATTGTAAACAAATTGTACATCGCGTTTGTGTTTATCTGTAGATAACTAGAATAAACTGGTTTAACCAGATTAAGGCAGACCTTACACAATTTCTGTGGTTACACAAGCCTGGGTGTACCTTCAACTGTCAACGAAAGAGTTATAATAATGAAATTATGATAATTACAACAGCATGATGCAATTTTTACTTGGCACATTATCATGTTTGCAATCTTACGTCGTCATACGGTAAAATGTTTAATAAAATTTGCTTTATTTGATCACATAAGTTATGGATTCTAGTTAATTACTTATTGTTAAACTGTTTCATGATAAAAACTGATATCAACTTGACAAAACCGGTTTTTACTTTATCATACGTAGTATGACAAAGTATTGTAATCGTGTCGAAAAACAAAATTGAGATTTTAGCGGAAATAGGTCTTTTTGGGCCCCCTGAACATTTTTGACCAAGGTACAAAAAATTTCTGTGTGTGTGTGTGTGTGTGTGTGTACCCCTTTTTTGTGGCGACGATTCCGGAGAAACTACTGAAGGTATCGAGACGAAACTTAATATTTAGAAGTTTCGTGACTAAACTTAGAGCTGAAAGAAGTTTTGTCCAAAAGGGCCCAAAGGAACTCGAAGTTTACTCTTATCATTTTTCAACGATTTTGCAAATTAGCCGCCATTTATGTAATTTCGTCAAAATAGTTAAATAATAAACTATAGTAGAGAAAATTTTGTATAATTTATGTCCATTCCATTTTTTGGAAAAAAAACTAAATCATAGTAAGCCCCTTGAATTTCCAAATTGTCCCCCTGAACACGGCTGTATCGTATGATAAACTCATGTGCCTGGCCACATCAGATTTTTTTTGAATTGTCTTTGTCTTTTTGTTTCTTATTGACAAAGCAATCTTCATCTAGGTCTCGAGATATAATCTGTATGCAATATCGATATGTTCTTGCTTATCTGATAAAACCGCCAATTAAATCAACTGGCACTTATATGACACTATATAACCACGTGATTATACATCTCATATCAATTTATATTTGTTTTAATCCTGCGTATATCACTATACATACATCACTGGCTGTTTATTTACAAAATAAAGGTTATTGTTCGAATTGTCTAAGCTTTACGCAAATCTTTGCTTTGTTGATATGATGATTCGTTTGTTTTGCGTCCGCTGAACAGTGGACTATTGTAAATTGGTGGAGATATATTTATAGACTTTGCGTCTTGTGACTCTTGTGGGCGATTCACGTGCGAGGAGATTGTCGTGTTTACTTTCTATTTATAGACTTTGATATATTTTGTTGTGTCTTGAGCTTCAAAACAATAACGTCACATGGATTCCCAGTTGTTTGGGTATTTTTGCAACGAAGCTGTTGTAACCGGTGTATTACTTTATTGTAACATTCTCTACGGTTTTCTTTCGTATGTTGGCAAATAGTACAATATTGAAATGCCATGGGTAAAATTCTAAATATGTAGATGCGCTTGTACTGAAAAGGGTATATGGTAAAAGTTTATTACAAAAACGATGGGTAATTTTGTTACCCGTGGAAAGACAGTAAATTTAAAAAATGCCTTTTTTACTTGCCGACCCTAGAAGGAAAGTATTGTTTCGAAAAAAAAAAAAAAAAAAATTCGAGATTTGAGCGGAAATATGCGTTTTGTGGTCCCTTGAATCGATTCCGATGATTTTTGGAAATGTCTGTGAGTATGTATGTGCGTATGTATGTAGTATGTGTGTATGTGTGTATGTCTGTGAACACGATAGCGCCCAAACGGAACAACGGACTGGGCTGAAATTTGGTATACATATTTAGAATTGCCGGGGGACGAAATGGATTGTTTTTGGTGACAATCTGACAACCGGAAATGTTGCAAATGTTACAAACTGTCACCATCTTACCCTGCAGTGATTACGTACACAAATTTACAGATCAATGGGATGAGCGGTTTAGGAGAACTGACGTCATCATACCGCGTTAGCCCACACGTTATTGTTTAATAAATAAACAAGAAGTAGAGAAATAAACCTCGTAGAAAAACACACGGATACGGGACAGTATATTAGAGTTATTTGTATCGAGAGATCAGTCTCGTATTGTTGTAATCCCGATATAGTATTATTATTATCTTACGGACATTAGTTTTTGGTGTTTCTATAAATGTATAAACAGTGTGTCAATGTAGTCGAAAAGTTGGGTGAGGGCCACACCAGATATTTAATTAAAACATCATCAAGCGGGAACATTAAATGAAACAGAATTATTATTATTATCACCTACATTTTACAAATGAGTACTACAAACTAATACCTAATATTTTATAAGGGTTTATTGTTTGTGGTGACAATCTGACAACCGGAATTGGCAAATGTTAAATGAATCTTATAAGAGATTCTTCCGATTTTGACCTAACTGATGCCTGTTCATCCTCCAGCGACATTAAATATTATGTTCACCAAATTACAGATCAGTGGGATGGACGGTTTAGGCGCTATAAGAGTTTATATTATAGTTTGACAGAATCCACAGCTTTCGTCGCTGTATTGCGAATTGTCAGATTTTGATAAACGTCAGTGCCACTGACATGACATCACATTATATGTCACTATGACAAATGTCATTATGTCATAGAAACTGACGTTAGGTAAGGTCCAGAGAGTGGTGGCTCTGTCTCAACAGAATTGAATAACTGCAAAAGTGTTCAGACACTTTATTGTGCCAATCATGTAGACGGAAAGGTGGGTGAGGGCTATCCCAGATATTTATGTATTTACATATTATTTTTATTAATATTTTATTATGTGTACAAACTTTGCTACCTATAACAATAAAAAGTATATTACTTCGCCAGAATTGTGGCGTGAAATAACCAGTAAAATCTAAGAAAATTATGTACCTGTGTTTAGAATTTGAACGACAAAAAGTTGTATGATCTAATGTTATTCTGTGTTAAAAATACATGATACATTTTCTGATATGGTAACAAAGGTGACCATCATGTAGCAGCTACTAGCGACCGTTTACATACCATGAAAATGGCATTTTACCTCTATCTAAATTCCTATACTTAGGAATTTGTCAGAGAATAAACCAAGAAACGTTTAACACTGAGATAAAAGTGGTGTCCATGCCCTAGAACCTCACTCGTTTATAAATAGATCTTATTTCGGTTGCTTATTTATAAATTGCATAACATGGCAGTTTGCCAGATCGTCAAAGGTCACTGTGATCCGTATCCTGAAAATTACGCACGAGATTGTCATACTCAAAACAATAATATTAAGTTTAATGTACTACGATTTCAATTACTTAACACTGCATGGCCGACCGACATAAACAAACACTTTAATGATATGATGAATGATTTCATAGTTCAAATTGTTCAGTGTTGAAGGAAAAAGGAACTAGTGACGTATTTATAAAGTACTGGCATAATAAATTACATAGGGTACCTCAGTTTCTGTGATCCAGTTTGATAGACTATGATTATGAAGTACCTGTTGTATAATTAGTTTGTTTGAATTGACTCCAGTTCTCGTGATAAACGATGCAATCAAAAGTTAAAGTTAAATTAATTTAATTTAAACCTCAGTAAAAAATATTTTTGCTTTTCGTGCGACTAGCAAGTCTTCATTTGTCAAAACCTAAACTTTTTTATTGGGTAAGCAAAATGGATACACTAACAATCTCTTTTTTGTTTGTCTGTGGGACAGTCGTGCAAAAAATGATCATTAGGATAGGATAGAATGATGTTTGTTCCAAATATATTTGTTAATCATTTCCTGGCCTCAATACAGGAAAATTAGAAGCCAAGTATCTTTGATGGACCACAAATCACATGACTTAGGTTGAACTGGAAGTATGCACAAGCTTTGTACCAGTTATCAAACTTTTTTTAAGAAATTACCAAGCTGAACAATATAAACAATACAAATCGTTGACAAAATGCTTCAGAATTTTGAAAAACTAATATGAGTACCAAGTTACATTATTTTCATGGTCATTTAGATAAATTTCCTGACAATCTGAGTGATTAGTATATTAGTATATCAAGATAACGGAGGAAAGGTATGGAGGCCGATGGTATTGCCATATAATGGCAGACTACCTTAGAAAGGGACTGTCCTGAACAAAAATACAATAGAAAACCACACACAAAACGTTTTCTTAATTTAAATTTGTGGTTTTTTAATTCTGTTATTGTTAATTTCAGAATTGTGTAATACGTCTCATGATTTCGAATGATAAAAATGTCAAATTACGTTGAATATGAACTTAGCAGGTTAACACTTAGTGTCGACGATAATATATAGCGTTATTTTAATTTGAAATCTTTGAATAAAAGCTTTTACATTTATTGGGCACTTTTAGTTAATGTTATTTAAAATGGAATTGCCTTTATCTCAAAAAGTGGAGTCAATTTAACAAATATTTTGTTATTTTCATATTTAGTAGACCAAAATTACCTAAAATTGACTAATAAATCTCATGCCGCAAAATCAATGTTCCCCTGTGTTATTATTTTTGAGGAATAAAAACTTGAGTAAGACATACACTTTTGTTTGTACCACGGGCATAAATTGCTGTTCAACGCTTCAAAAAGCGGGCATGGTACATAAATAACTATTTTGCTCCTTGATAACATAAGAGAAAGCAATTTTATTAAAATAAATTATAATAAAAAAATCTAAAATCCATTATTTTACTTTTCAGGTGTACCACGTCATCGAAGGAAAGACGAAGAACCCGCGCTTCTTCGACGACGACCTCGAGGAACATCAGCCGTTCCCGACGTTGCAGCAGACGCTGGAGGCGCTCAGCCCGAAGTGCGGCTTCAACATCGAGATCAAGTGCTCGAACAAACTGATGGACGGCACTGAAGAACTCCACGATTTCCAAGACCTGAACATATTCGTGGACACGATCCTCGAGACTGTCCTGCGGTACGGCGCCGAGAGGCGCATAGTCTTCTCGAGCTTCAGTCCGGACGTGTGCACGCTGGTCCGATCCAAGCAGAACAAGTACCCGATCATGTTCCTGACGCAGGGCGACACCAAACGCTATCCGGCCTACGACGATCCCAGGTGCTGGACGCTACAGAACGGCGTGCACTTCGTCAAGATGATCGAGATATTGGGGATCAGCGCTCACACCGAAGACATACTCAGGGATCCTGCTTTGGTGAGTATTTTGGTGTCATACATACCCCCCAAAGTTTTGTTTTACGTTGCGTTTAGTTGCCAGGAAGAAAATTAACTAACAAAAATAATAAATCTGTCTGCTCTAACTCCTAAAACTGGTGGAATGACATAAAGCAAAAAATGGGCGCTTAATGTTTAGTTATCAACTTTCAGTGTTGCCAACCTATTTTTTACGACCCCCATTTCAGCTATCTGACGAGTCCAAAAGCATTACGAAGAAAAGTAATGGTGTAGTTTTGTTTTAAATTCATATTTATTATTATATAACAAAAAATAACTTGCTGCGATATAAACTTAACGAATTATTCACGAAAATGAATAATTTTGCGTTCAGGCTCGAAATTAGGCTTTGTATGAATTGTATTTATTTGTGGTCTAATCATGTAATGATATGTTTTGATAAAAATTATTATGTATTGTTTAATTTGGAATTCAAATCTGAAATAAAAAATCACACCTTTCTATTTTAAATAAGACAGTCGACTTCCTGTGACCGGAAGTGGCGTTTAGTTGCCAGGAAGAAAACTAACTAACAAAAATAATAAATCTGTCTGCTCTAACTCCTAAAACTGGTGGAATGACATAAAGCAAAAAATGGGCGCTTAATGTTTAGTTATCGACTTTCAGTGTTGCCAACCTATTTTTTACGACCCCCATTTCAGCTATCTGACGAGTACAAAAGCATTACGAAGAAAAGTAATGGTGTAGTTTTGTTTTAAATCCATATTTATTGTTATATAACAAAAAATAACTTGCTGCGATATAAACTTAACGAATTATTCACGAAAATGAATAATTTTGCGTTCAGGCTCGAAATTAGGCTTTGTATGAATTGTATTTATTTGTAGTCTAATGATGTAATGATATGTTTTGATAAAAATTATTATGTATTGTTTAATTTGGAATTCAAATCTGAAATAAAAAATCACACCTTTCTATTTTAAATAAGACCGTCGACTTCCTGTGACCGGAAGTGGCGTTTAGTTGCCAGGAAGAAAACTAACTAACAAAAATAATAAATCTGTCTGCTCTAACTCCTAAAACTGGTGGAATGACATAAAGCAAAAAATCGGCACTTAATGTTTAGTTATCAACTTTCAGTGTTGCCAACCTATTTTTTACGACCACCATTTCAGCTATCTGACGAATCCAAAAGCATTACGAAGAAAAGTAATGGTGTAGTTTTGTTTTAAATCCATATTTATTGTTATATAATAAAAAATAACTTGCTGCGATATAAACTTAACGAATTATTCACAAAAATGAATAATTTTGCGTTAAGGCTCGAAATTAGGCTTTGTATGAATTGTATTTATTTGTAGTCTAATGATGTAATGATATGTTTTGATAAAAATTATTATGTATTGTTTAATTTGGAATTCAAATCTGAAATAAAAAATCACACCTTTCTATTTTAAATAAGACCGTCGACTTCCTGTGACCGGAAGTGGCGTTTAGTTGCCAGGAAGAAAACTAACTAACAAAAATAATAAATCTGTCTGCTCTAACTCCTAAAACTGGTGGAATGACATAAAGCAAAAAATCGGCGCTTAATGTTTAGTTATCGACTTTCAGTGTTGCCAACCTATTTTTTACGACCCACATTTCAGCTATCTGACGAGTACAAAAGCATTACGAAGAAAAGTAATGGTGTAGTTTTGTTTTAAATCCATATTTATTGTTATATAACAAAAAATAACTTGCTGCGATATAAACTTAACGAATTATTCACGAAAATGAATAATTTTGCGTTCAGGCTCGAAATTAGGCTTTGTATGAATTGTATTTATTTGTAGTCTAATGATGTAATGATATGTTTTGATAAAAATTATTATGTATTGTTTAATTTGGAATTCAAATCTGAAATAAAAAATCACACCTTTCTATTTTAAATAAGACAGTCGACTTCCTGTGACCGAAAGTGGCACTAGAGATGAAAATAACTTAAAAGTTGACATCTAATAGACCATTTCTTTGAGACATATATATCTGTTCCAGGTCCAATACGGTTTGGATAACGGAATCATCATGTTCTGTTGGGGCGACGACATCGCGGACCCGGGCACCATAACCTACCTGAAGAATCTGGGCCTGCACGGTATCATCTACGATAAGATCTACCAGTACCTGGACAAGGACGGCCAGGAGAGCATCTACCTGCTGGAGGCGCGCGAATCGCAGAAGGAATTGTTCAAGCGGGCGGCGACGGAAGCGTCGAGCACCCACGGTCAGCCGAGCCAATTCGCCTTCAAGAAGGCAAAGTGCGACTTTGACCGTGACAACGTCTCGACGGCGACGTCGCTCGAAAGCTTAGAAACCGGTAAATCGATAACAGCCGATCATACATACTCGTAGTATTCGAATTAGCGGTTAAGATTATTTTTGTCAGGACTAGAAGTAATTTAAGTATTAAAAGTGGTATGCGCTTTGTCGATTTAAACAAAGTGGGGATTTTCCGTACTTTTTTTTTTCCTGTATGATCAACCTGTGATATGTAATTTTGTACGGAAAATGCTTTGCTTGAAATTTATTTTGTTGATGGTACGTTTTTCTCCTTTGCAGAGAACGATAAGGTGGCCAAGATTAAAGGGAGAAGGATTAGTAAGAAAAATGCATAATCATGTTGGTGTATTAATTTTTATTTTCTTTTGAATAAATATTGTATTTGTGTAACGTTAAAGTTTATTTTAGTAATTTATACATTTAAATGAAAACACTTCTTCGTGTTATTTGATGAAAGAACAACATGTATTATGAAAGAGTAACATATATTATAATTTCCTTTAGGGTAGTATTTATTTTATCTAAATATAGGAAAATCTGAATAGTACATACTCGGGAAATAAAGGGATACAACCACTTCTTACTCTTAGAAATCTTATAATAAATTAGTTCTCTTTTTAGATAGGTGTTTGTAGATTTTCCAGTAAGCAATTTTACATTACGAGCACCTATGTATTGTAATGTAGCTATGAACAGCAATATTAATATTAGACGTAGATGCGTTAATAGAACTTTTCCTAATATTATGTCTGTTGAGAGCTATATTATCGGTCAATGCTGTGATTGTAGATGGAGATGATTATGTGTACAGCTCTACCATAATATACGGGTATTGTAAAATGTCACTGAATATCGACTTTTTGTAAATGAGGTGATTAAAAAAAGTATGGCATAATATGTTCACAACTCTATACTATTTTAGGAACTCAAACATGCTTCTGGCTATTGTAATACAGATTTATCAATTTAAGGTAATACTTAATATGTTCAAAATGTATGCAAAAATATTTGAAAAGTCTATGAAAAAATATTTCAAAAATATATAGAAAAATTATTCAGAACTGAAAGATTCATGTCACTGGGACAATAATAAAATATGCTGAATTGGGATATTGCTTTTTTATTTTTCCTTGTCTAGTGCTTTAAAATGCTGATATATAATATATAATGTAAATTTGGGTAAGTAAAGTTTTGTACATAAAATTTATTTGCTGATTGTGTTTTCTTACATAGTGATAGTTAAATAGGTTATACAGTACAACTTCGATAGATCGGACACTCTCTAGTACGGACACTCCAGTAATCCGAACGCTCTTGTCAACCGGACATTTTAGAAATTTTACCTCCCTAGTTCGGACACAAAATATAATTTGCAGTTAAAACTAGGTAGAAAATACCAAAGTATTGTTTAACATTAATGGCTTACTGTAAAGCAACCGGATCACATAAATTGCCACTTAATATTAGCAATAGCGGCAAATCTAGAAGCTTTTAAATGCAGAATGAGCTCAATACCAGTTGTGTACAAGGCGTCTGATAAAGGACGGATGAGTAGAACATTGCTTACTGAATGTTTCGAAAAATATTTTAAGCCTGAGGTTAAGACATTTTTAACAGGGGTTAACAGGCCCCAAAAAGCTCTAATGTCGATGCTGCCAACGCGTTTTCTTTGGGCATCAGGTGGTCTGCAGAAAACAATTTTCCCATGGAAATCCTGCTTCTCAAAAGGTCCAGAGAAAAATTTACTAATGTAGCTGTATCCAAAAGAATATAAACAAAGATTGACACATTTTTAAAAAATAACTGAAATCTTTTGCTTATTTTATCCATTTATGTTCAGAATTTAGTTTTTAATTTTATGTTTTGGTTATATGAGACCTCGGATGAGAAAAGGGACCTATCGTGCGAAAATAACGTGCAGCATAACGGTACATATTGGAAGAGACCTTACGTGCGAAAATATTGTGCAAGATAACGTAACGACAGGTCCCCTTTTGCGTCCGGGCTCACATATATTCAAATATTCCCAGTTGTTTTCATCTTCATCATAAAAAATGACCCTTCCCAACAAAAGAAAAAAACCTCCAGTGATCCGGATACCTCAATAGTCCGGACATGGTCAGGAACGATATATGTCCGGATTAGCGAAGTTATGCTGTACTTTTATCAACAACTGCCACTGGTTGGTTTTTCCTAACAAAGCGAACTTTTCGTGAAATTATTTTAAGTTGCTTTAAAACTTTGCAAAGTGGAATTAAGGAATAAATCTTTAACACGATGTAGCGCACAGTATACATTACATTTTACGTCGTTTTGATACTTTGCACAGTGAAAACCTGACATATTAATGGTTCGACTTCGAAATTAAGACATCACTTTATTATCAAATATTCAAAACCAGGAAGACTCGTCCTCTCGATATTAATGTCAGGTTTTATGCAGTAATGCTTAATTATATTAGTGAATTTCGCACAGTGTCACCATATATGTAATAATCTTTTTCATCAGTTAAAGTTAAGTGCCAATTTGAACAAACTCTTTTCCACCAAAACAGTTTTTTGTTGTTCTTCAAGTCGGTTTGTGAGTTGTGTGGTAGTTTTATTTTGCAATAATTTTACGACTTAGTGGAGGATAAAATATTTGTGTCCACCAATGCCAATGTTTTTCTTTGCTTTGAAAAAAAAAAAAAGAAAGAAAAATACTAGTGATGAAAAGAATAAACCAATAAACATTAAATGTTTTTAATTTATATGTATTATGTATGTACACTGCTAATGGTTTTATACTGTAAATGGTATAATTTACATTTTTAAGTAGTTATTTTTAATTGATCACGCAACATTTATGATAAATAGATTAACGTAGGAAAGAGAAACTATACCAGCGTATGAATTTATTCGTGTCTTAAGAAGACTGAGAAAACTGCATCAAAATCAGTTAACAAATTATATAAATTCAATGAATATACAAAAATACTGCTTTCAAGCTGTATTTTATTGAATCGATAAAAAGACAACATTCAGAAGGTTCGTGGGCTGCCCATCACTCGTTCATAAGACCCTCAACATCGTGTCTTACACGTAAAGATCCTTCCATTTTAAAATATGCTTTAAAACGCTTGTTACGCTTTGTAAATGACACTGTCACATCTCGTGCGAAAAGATTCCATTCCTGTAGCCTAGAACTCAATAACTCAGCTTTTTCTTTTGATAAACCCAAGTCTTTCACTAAATCATTCAGTTCGCACTACTTTATAAGGTGAGGTGTGCCTAAAGCTGTCAAATCAGGCAAGTTTCTTCAAACAAGCGAAATTTTATCTGTGTCAAAAGTCGAAGATGATAAAGTGGATGGCGCACTTGAGAGATATTTTATTTTATGCTTATCCTTCTTCGAATATCCGGACACGTCTTATCGAGCAAAAATAACAATCATCTACATTCTACATGAAGGCTTTCGGCACAAAATGGGCAGTGCAAACGGCATTTTCTTTTGCTTCCCTTTCATCTACTTTAAAAGTTTGATCTAATAGGAAATACAGCATATATTAGGTGTCCATGGCTTTTCCAGATTTCGAATTCTAAATCCGAAATAGCAGCAGTAAGCAGCTTTTACCTCTTCCGTAATTTTTTTCAGATGTGTCTCTACATAACAACCCCACATGTAACAAAACTTATTTGGTGAATTTTTACAACATCTTTTTTGACCACTTCCCATATTTTAATACACATAATGTCTGTATAACTTAACTTGAGAAAATAACACAAAAAAACTTGTTGATTCGTAATATTTTGAACAATCTCTTATGAGAACGTTTGCACAGAAGGCTAATTCAAGCGAAATATATGACTTCAAATAAAATGGATCTTAGACCTGTCACAACTCTTTGATGACTTGATCTATGAAAAGTGATGTTAGGTCAACAAAAATATGTGATCGCTGTTCTGGTTGTATGACCCTTGTTCCCTTGTGTAATCAACACAAATTTAATCTTTTACATGTTTCTTTGTTGCGAGCCGAACGTGGCCATCCCGCATATAAAATGTAAGCTTGTCCACGCCACGCACGCAACTTCAACTTCTCGCATTAATTAGCACGCGCTTTAATTAACACAACAATTAGACTTTGTTACCGATCGCGTGCGACAAACCGCATATTTTTGCAGCATTCAGGCCATCGCATTGCCAATGTATTGCCACAAATACGACCGCATTTAAATACACCGTGGATCAGTGACTTAACACTGACACAGTGCGAACGAAAGAGGGCGTAAAGTTTGCGTTTCCGTTCAGCTCGACCAATATGGAAAACGTATAAATGTAACTGAACAAGTAGAAAATTGGTC
Organism: Aphodius granarius; assembly: GCA_963971325.1. Lineage (NCBI taxonomy): Eukaryota > Metazoa > Arthropoda > Insecta > Coleoptera > Scarabaeidae > Aphodius > Aphodius granarius. The sequence goes on from OZ020225.1 coordinate 4,633,470, forward strand.
AGTGCGTTACTTACCCAGTTTTAGACAAGATGGTCCTTTACCTGTGTTGTGCTTTACTATTTCTTAGTGTTAACTGTGCAGGAGATCTTAACTTTGTGGAAAGGATAATCAAATCTTGTGCAGAGGAGAAGTCATTGGTGTCATGCCTCACGAACAAAACTGGAAAGATGATAGACAGAGTTATGGACAAAGACCTCCAGTTATTCGATGGATTCATCCTGAAAAGGAACGAAGATCGTCCACATTCCAGGTCAACGAGTTTGCAAGATTCTATAAGGAATTTCATAGATACTCACACTTTGAGTTTAGACTTAACGAGTGAAAACACCCAAGGAAGAGACGATAAAGGAGGTTCTTCCTCCACCAGCAGTTTTGGCATTGGAAAAGTGGATAAGAAGGACAAGAAATATCTTTACTACGCCCTCACTGCTGTAATGGGGATTTTCGGGCTATCAGTGCCACTTTTGCTCAAAGGCATGGCGCTGTTAGCTGGTAAAGCGCTATTAGCTAGCAAAGCAGCTTTGATTATAATCGGTACAGTGGCTTTAAAGAAGATATTCCAAAGTGAGAAAGAGCCGGTTAGTGTTCACACTCATACTGTCAATGTTGATGATGATCATGATAGAGTAGCTGTTCTTGATGATGGATACCATCGGCCTTACCAACATTACGAATACTGACATATGGAAAATCTAGGTTCTAGCAACTAAAAAGAAAAGACTTTTTGTTCTACGCTGTTATGTTATCTGCTTTGTTGTAGTCTTAATTTATGTTTTGATTAATTTATTATTTTCCGTTTATTTTCTGTAAGATAACTTATTATTTATTACTGTTGTTTGTTGTTGTTGTACATGTGTAACAAATTTCTGTAAGAGAGGCTTATTTTAATAACATAAACCCTTATAAAATATTAGGTATTAGTTTGTAGTACTCATTTGTAAAATGTAGGTGATAATAATAATAATTCTGTTTCATTTAATGTTCTCGCTTGATGATGTTTTAATTAAATATCTGGTGTGGCCCCCACCCAACTTTTCGACTACATTGACACACTGTTTATACATTTATAGAAACACCAAAAACTAATGTCCGTAAGATAATCTACCTATACTAATTGCGAACTTACAAGTGTAGGGCGCGTTCAGCGGAATCGCCCATTTTCGCCGACATTTGCGATCGAGTAGCTGCAAAATTGGGCTTTTCGATATTACTTTTGACGCTCGAATTGAAAAAAGGACACAATTCCGCGTGAACTGCGCGATATTTTGTAAATTAAATGCGTCAATTTTGAAAAAAAAATCACGTTTTTGCACCTCTTCGGGTGAAGGCGAACCTCGAGAAAATGTCACGTGACGTCTAGAAATTCCGACAAGCGGATCGATGAACGTCAAAAATTTACATTTTTTATCCGTTCCTGCCGACCTTATAAAAGCCGCTCGCTCTCATGTCTTACGATAAGATCCCTCTAAATACCCTTCGCAAAGAGTTTTGAGCAAAAAAACGGCCTTAAAAACAATTTTCGATCCAAAAAATCGATTTTTGTCGACCCGTGTTTTGCTGCTATTACCACAGTAACGTCAAACCCGAAACGCCCCCTGCCGGACATTCGTAACAACAGTAACAGATAGCAGATAACCAAAAATGTATCCTAAAATGTCCATATTGCCAATGTGGACAGGTGGGAAGTCTTAACCACATATTTCTAGAATGCCCAATAAGTAAAATCGAAAATTTTGACTTATACACAGAGCTAGTAATAATACTATATCGGGATTACAACAATACGAGACTGATCTCTCGATACAAATAACTCTAATATACTGTCCCGTATCCGTGTATTTTTCTACGAGGTTTATTTCTCTACTTCTTGTTTATTTATTAAACAATAACGTGTGGGCTAACGCGGTATGATGACGTCAGTTCTCCTAAACCGCTCATCCCATTGATCTGTAAATTTGTGTACGTAATCACTGCAGGGTAAGATGGTGTCAGTTTGTAACATTTGCAACATTTCCGGTTGCCAGATTGTCACCAAAAACATTCCAGTTCGTCCCCCGGAAATTCTAAATAAGTATACCAAATTTCAGCCCGACCACTGTTCCGTCTGGGCGCTATCGTGTTCACAGACGTACACACATATATACCCACATACATTTTCCAGAAATCATTGCAATAGATTCAAGGGACCTCAAAACGCGTATTTCCGCGAAAAGCTCGAAATTTCTACTGCTTATACCAGTTTTCAGCACTAGTACGTGTGCCTATGTTACAAAATAGACAATAGACATACATATAGAAGACTGATTCTTTCTAACACGCGTAATCTGTCAAAAAGCATCTATGATGTACAACGAAATAACACCAGAAATCACCAGAAAGCATATGAAAAGCTGGTTATCTCCATTTTTCCTTATAGTTCTTCTAGAACAGTGTTTCCCCCGCTTGTCATTCTCCTAACACTAAATTAAGGTCAAATTGATGTTTTCATATCACAATTAAAGAGTTATTTTTTTTAAATTTAGACAAGAAACCTGACATGTATGTATAGCAGTATACTTGTCAGTTGTCTTTCTGCAAGAAATTGCCAGTAAAGTAGGGGCAGGTATGTTTCGACCCCTAAAAATGGTCAATATCCCTCTCCCCTTGGGAGTTGAAAAACTCGTCGAGCGATCAGATAGTCAAGAGTTATACAGCTTTTATCTTTTAAATAGGGATACTTTATATTTTATTTACGCGGAAAAGGGATAAAAACGCGCGTTTATGTGTCCCGGGTAAGTTTTACGTCCCCTTCCATGTCGACATTGGTTATAAAAGGTCAAGATAGATGTCGTTCTGCTAAAAGGGGCCAGCTTAATATGGCGTATTGTGAATTATTTATTTCGTTTTTTTCTGTTTCTTTCTGACTGATGCTGTCGTTGTTTCGGGATATTGGCGACAACCCTTGAATAAAATAGTTAACGTAATATTGGAAAAGAATAAGTTAAAGTGTATTGGGTAAATTTTTAGATATTATGGTAGGGTTCTGAAAGTTGCGGGTTTAGGGGTAGTTAACCCTTGACCACTCGATTTTTACACGGAGACGTCATCAACAACGGCTCGTTGGTCTAGGGGTATGATTTTCGCTTCGGGTGCGAGAGGTCCCGGGTTCAAATCCCGGACGAGCCCAAATTATCTTTTTTAGTTTTATTGCATTTTATTATTTGTGTATATCTTACTGACTAATAATGACAAGTTTTGTAACAGTGATTCGCGGTCGTAAAGTACTACTTAGGGCTATTCACCTAAGGTCCTGATTAGCCATGTGTCAAATAAGTTGATTTTGTTTTTTTTTTCATTAACACAAAAATTTGTTAGTGGCAGTGTGTAGAACGTGAATAAAAAAGGCAAGTGACGAGTTCTGTACAAAACGATTGATAATAATCTATTACTTGGACTGTAATGTAATGACATATCTGACACATAGTTATACAGGACTTTATGTGTAGGTGAATAAACCAGCCCTTAGTATCCAAGGACAAATGTCTAATGTCAGTGTTAAAGAAATTTTACGATTATTGAGCAAGAAAAATATGGGTAACATATAAAATTTTGTAATTTACTGCGCAAAAATCATTAGCCGATCACATGACATTCAAACATTAAAAATTACTCTGTATAAATCTATTGTTTATTCTTTATTATTAAACCAAACAAAGATTGAAAACTAAAGGATAACTACAGCAAAATATACTTGTAATGCAACAAGCTGATAAACTCAAAACATAAGCAAAAATAAATGTGTATTCTGTTTGGATCATAGTCTTATTAAAATAAAAAAGAAACTAAAACAAACCTTTCATACTCAGTTACTTAAATGTAAATATGGCTACACATAACAAGATAAACGAATGCAAATGCACATTATTGGTCGGTAAACACAATTTCAAATTTCGCGCCGCTGCAACGCAATGACCGATGGTCCGTCATACGCGACGTAGCGGTTAACGTCTTTTGAACAGTTTCTCGATCAAAATTAACCAAAAGGCGCGGAAATGTGTTTTTCTACTTTGCATTCACAATGCACACATTGTAACACTGTTTTCGGTGTTACAATTAGCAAATTGTAACACCGTTTTTAGTAACTTTTTCTAAGATTGGTGACATTGATATCAAATGCATGTCAAACGAAAATACACATAACCACAAAAGTAAGCACAAATTGATTTTTTAGAATCGCACAAACTGCGAAGTATGTATATTTTTATACATATTTAAACATGCGTGTTGCATCCTAGGTTTCGTACTACTAGTATATGATGGTATATAATAATTATCAATAATTACTTTTTCACAGATATTTGAATTTAAGTGACAGATGACAGTGTCACCAACGGTTGCACTCATAAATACTCTAGATTGGAATTTTACCTAATATACTTCTAAATTTTTATAAAATTAATGACGCAAAGTAGAAAAAATAGTATATTACACTCGTTTTATAAGACATATTGGCGCATTCGTTCATTTGGGGCACTCGTCGCTGGCGCTCCTCGTGCCTCAAACAACTCATGCGCCAATTTGAAGTCTTATAAAACTTGTATAATAATATACTATTTCGGGACTTGAAATTGTGTGTAAGTGCCAATTGTCAACAAAAAACTAAACATATAGTGTCGGACTCTTTGATAATGTGGTGACGGCCGCTGTTTTTGACATGGAAAACGTACGGAAAAGGTATGTTTTTATTAATGATTTAATCATGTTTTGATGGAACAAGTGCTGATGGTATGATGTGAAAGCTTGAACCTTAAAAATTCGATTGTTGAATGTATATATTTTTACCAATTTACATGGTAACCACACTGTTATTTTAATTAAATTAAAGTACAAGCTTTACACTTGTATATGAGGCATGAGCCTACATCAGTAGCGGCTCGTGATTTGTTTAATTGGGTGGGCAAAATATCAGTGCATTTTTATGGACTTATTTAATGAAGTGTTACTATATGTTATTAAGTAAATACTACAAATTTGAACCGACATATTTTTAAGAAGTAGTTAACCGCAAGAACCATCAAGAAGGTCGAGTAAACACTAAACAACCCTAATAAAACGGCCGACTTTTTGCGCGAATTTGTTGCATGCGCTATTGCCTACTTAGCCCATTAGAATACGTCTATGCTATGGTATGGGGTTATCTGCCTAGGCCTATGACGTCACACATGCATTTTTTGCTACCCCCACTCCTCCGGCTTGCTGGACAGTTTACGCACTTGCAGTAGAAAACCGTCACCGCTGGTGGGCACGATCTCAAGTGCCACCCCGACCTGGTAGTTTTGGTTGCATACACTACCGTTATTTACCAATTCTACGGCCAGTAGCGTAGCAGCGTTGGATTTTATTATGTATTCAATATAATAATGCAATCATATTGACAGTGGTTTCAAGGAATTTATATTAGGCAAATACTTAACTGTAACAAATATTGTATTAATAACGTCTAAATAAAAATGTGAAACACTGAATACCAGTACCAGGTGATCCAATAATTTTTGGGTGGGCACTGCCCACCCTGCCACCCCTGACGAGCCGCCACTGGCCTACATATATGAGCCTGCAGTTCGTTCACATCCAACGATTTGAATCATAATAAGACACTATTTTTACTAAAGAACTGTGTCGGCATGGATGCTTTTTACCTGGGTGGTATGGTTAAAAACAATTGTTTTAAAACATGCATTTTAAACATTTTTGTTTTAAATCAAATTAATTTATTTATAAAGCACACATTAGTACGTTTTTCAATGTGATTAATGTATAATGTAGATTGGTCTTCAAAGCTATCCATAAAATTATACTACACATATACTGGGCTGCATATTTGGTTGTCCAGAAATCGCAGCGATCTTATGGCTGGTCTACACGTTGCCAGCGACTAGCATGCCAGTTGCTACGGCACTAGCATGCCACCATTGGCAAACAAAGGATTGGGAAAGTCCAGTGGCTATTTACACGATGCTAATAACTGTCATGCAAGTGGCGGTCTTTCTATACAATGCCAGTTAACGGACAATGTCGTGCCAGCCAGCAGGAGGAATAAGAATTTTGGCGATCCATTTTAGGGCCCTTTTTATCTTTTTGGCCATAATTTATAACTATTCAATTTTCAATATAAACTGAACACTGCGCTTTGTCATCATAAGCTTGGACTGGCTTGGACTACCAACTGGCTTGGAACTGTTTACAAAGTGCAAGCATTTGCGCCAGTTCAAAAAAGTGGTGGGGAACTATGCCAGTCTGCCAGTGAATCAAATAGTTTTGTTTCGCTGGCATCGCCACTAGCTGGCACAACTGGCTTGCTAGCTACTGGCAGGATGGTGTCTACACTTTGCAAGTCGCTTGCCAGTAGAACTCGCCAGTCACTGGCAAACTCTACTGGCAGGCGTACTGGCACGTGTAAACCAGCCATTAGACCTACGGCAGAGATTTTGCTTTGTATGCTTATTTACATAAATAATGACTCATTGGCATTACAAGAATAGAGTAAAAGACGCGACGAAGCGATACTTTTAGATTCTAAAAAAGTGGACAAACTAGCGTGTACATATTGTGTTAACCATGCGTTAACCAGTGACGTTGGGTTGGCAACCGTTCGGTCGGTAATCGCGAATTGTGTAATACCACAGTATACGTGGCGGCGTACACGGGGTTTCGTAATTCCGTCGTCAAAATTGGCAGAGCGGCACACACACGCGCGTACGTGCAAACTCCGAGGGGATTGAACAAAACCGCGCAACTGGAAATTATATTAAAGTGCTCCTGCCGCCGCCACCGTCCCATATACGTGTTATATCTGCGCGCGGAGCGGCGGCGGCGGCGGGCGAGCGCGCTCGGCACCGAATCATCTCCCTGCGGCTTACTGTACAAAACAAAGTTACATTTCGTCGGCGCAAATTAAATTTTAACAGAAACGTAATTGAACGCTGAATGGCATGGCGCCCTATACGTTCCCGGCATCCCACTTATTTTCAGCTTAATACGCCGGCCGCGAATAATTGAGAGCCCTACAGCTTCTACCCAAACGTATATCTATTTTCGGAAATTTACCCACGCGAAAATATATCTTGGTAAAATTAACGATCTGATTTTAGTGCTTAGAAAATTCCAATCTAAAAGACTATTACAACATAACAATACAACAGCAACAATCGATAAATTATTGACGTTACTTTTGGGACAGTTTTTATAATCTTGAAATCCGGCACCTCCACCATTTTGAACGATTGTATATTCAGAAGCACAAATAGCAAGAAACTGTACTCTATTAAGTACGTAGTGAAAACTGATGTTTATATGACATGTCATATATCGGTCAATAGCTCTATTTTTCAATTTACCACCGTATAACACATTCCCCCATACTCATAATAAATCAAATATAAGTATAAAAACGTAGAATGATAAAAAAGCACGTTTTATTTATTATTGGAAAAGAACAAGAAAACAGGGCACTGTAGGCTGCCAACTCAAATTAAGCAAAGTAAACTTAACAAATTCTAAATAATTCAACCCTAAAGCACATAAAGTAATCGCTTTATTTCCAATAGTACAATTGGTTTAGTTAATTTATAAAATCTTCAACATTATTTTGATAGACCTCTATAACCAATCAATGTTCACTAATCTGACAGTTACCACGGTTACTGAGGAGTTCAGTTGAACTAAGAAATAAACCAGTATTGAAAAACTAGCTCTTACTGTTATTCTATGACTGACATTGGGTTGTGTGGCACCTGAGTACAAACAAACAAATTCGACAACCTAACAATTCAAAATTTAAAGAATAAATAAAAAATTGTTGTGCGAATTTAATGAATCAGGAATCTAAGACAGTCCGCCCACAAAAGAAATGAAGCGGCGATTATTTCTCTTCGTTCGAGTGGGTCAAACGAGCGATCTGAGCGCCCGCTATCGATTGCAGCCAGCCGGTGGTCCGTGAACGCGGATGCTAATGCCTACTCTCGGCCGTTCGCAGCATCAGAGTTCGGCGTGTCGCGCCGCGCCGACAGAGATCGCCGCCGCCGCCGCCAGTTGCCGGTATTTTGCGGTAAGTGTTTGCGTTCCGTTCGCACCGTAGTCTGTAGCATATAGGCGACTCTCCTTCCCTTTCCCCATTTCGCTGGCCATTGTTCCGTCCAATGACGATATACAATATGATATGAGTGGGGCCCACGTGGGGTCCGCCGTCATATCGATCCGGCGTCGGTGCGCCGACGCCCGCGACGCCACGCGACCAATGCCTGCCCGTTATTATTTCATATTTGGCCGCGATTGGACAATCCTGCCCAACGACCGCCAATCCTACACCGCTTATTATAATTCATATGCGCCCGGTTATGATTGGTGTGACGGCCCCCCTCGCGAACGACGACGCCAGCGTCGCGACGCCGTACCTACAGGAAAGCGTGGGAGAATTAACGTCAGACGCGACTCGGTACGTACTTCATTAGGGCTATTTATAAATTCGTCGAGGTTTATTCGGCTTAGCGTCACCTGAAAGTGATTTTATGACTGACTAATGTTTGGATTATGAATTTGTTTGGTTTATTCTTCAAGTTTGTTATGCTGTCTAGTGTTTGGCAATTTTTCGTACAACATGCTCTTCTATTGGACGCTTACTAGATGTTTGGCATTAGATTCATTACGTACATTGTCCTTTCCTTTCCTGTTTTTTCTTGTCGTTTCCTGTCCTTGCCTGTTCTTTTCTGACATTTCCTGTCCTTTCCTGTCCTTTCCTGTCTTTTCCTGTCCTTTCCTGTCCTTTTCCGTCCTCTCCTGTCCTTGCCTGTTCTTTCCTGACATTTCCTGTCCTTTCCTGTCCTTTCCTGTCTTTTCCTGTCCTTTCCCGTCCTTTTCCGTCCTCTCCTGTCCTTTCCTGTCCTTTTCTGCCATTTCCTGTCCTTTCCTGTCCTTTCCTGTCCTTTCCTGCCCTTTCCTGTCCTTTCCTGTCCTTTCCTGTCCTTTCCTGTCCTTTCCTGTGCTTTCCTGTCCTTTCCTGTCCTTTCCTGTCCTTTCCTGTCCTTTCCTGTCCTTTCCTGTCCTTTCCTGTCCTTTCCTGTCCTTTCCTGTCCTTTCCTGTCCTTTCCTGTCCTTTCCTGTCCTTTCCTGTCCTTTCCTGTCCTTTCCTGTCCTTTCCTGTCCTTTCCTGTCCTTTCCTGTCATTTCCTGTCCTTTTCTGTTGTTTCTTGCCCTCTTCTGTCCTTTCTTGTCATTTCCTGTCCTTTCTTGTCATTTCCTGTCCTTTCCTGTCCTTTCCTGTCCTTTCCTGTCCTTTCCTGTCCTTTCCTGTCCTTTCCTGTCCTTTCCTGTCCTTTCCTGTCCTTTTCTGTTGTTTCTTGCCCTCTTCTGTCCTTTCCTGTCCTTTCCTGTCCTTTCCTGTCCTTTCCTGTCCTTTCCTGTCCTTTCCTGTCCTTTCCTGTCCTTTCTTGTCCTTTCCTGTCCTTTCCTCTCCTTTCCTGTCCTTTCCTGTCCTTTCCTGTCCTTTTCTGTTGTTTCTTGCCCTCTTCTGTCCTTTCCTGTCATTTACTGTCCTTTATTCGCTTCCTTTTCTGTCATTTGTTGTCCTTTCCTGTCCTTTCCTGCCCTCTTCTATCCGTTATACCCTTTCTTATCCTTGTGTTCCCAGGTTCTGCTCTTTGCTGTCATTTCCTACCCTTTCTTGTCATTTCCTGTCCTTTATTCCCTTCCTTTTCTATCATTTTCTCTCATTTCCTGATCTTTCCTGCCCTCTTCTGTCCTTTCCTGCCTTTCCGTATCCTTGCGTTCCCAGTTCCTGCACTTTGCTGTCTTTTCCTGCCCTTTCTTGTCCATTCCGGTTATTTCCTGTCCTTTATTCCCTTCCTTTTCTGTCATTTCCTGTCCTTCCTGTTCTTTCCTGCATTCTTCTGTCCTTTCTTGCCCTTTTTTATCATTGCGTTCCCAGTTTCTGTACTTTGCTGTCTTTTCCTGCCCTTTCTTGTCCATTCCTGTTATTTCCTGTCTTTTATTCCCTTCCTTTTCTGTCATTTGTTGTCCTTTCCTGTCCTTTCCTGGCCTCTTCTATCCGTTATACCCAGGTTCTGCTCCTTGCTGTCATTTCCTACCCTTTCTTGCCATTTCCTGTCTTTTATTTCCTTCCTTTTCAATCATTTTCTGTCATTTCCTGATCTTTCCTGCCCTCGTCTGTCCTTTCCTGCCTTTCCGTATCCTTGCGTTCCCAGTTCCTGCACTTTGCTGTCTTTTCCTGCCCTTTCTTGTCCATTCCTGTTATTTCCTGTCCTTTATTCCCTTCCTTTTCTGTCATTTCCTGTCCTTCCTATTCTTTCCTGCATTCTTCTGTCCTTTCTTGCCCTTTTCTATCATTGCGTTCCCAGTTTCTACACTTTGCTGTCGTTTCTTACCCTTTCTTGTCCTTTCCTGTCATTTCCTGTCCTTTACTCCCTCCCTTTTCTATCATTTCCTATCCTTTCCTGATCTTTCCTGCCCTCTTCTGTCCTTTCCTGCCCTTCCGTATCCTTGCGTTCCCAGTTCCTGCACTTTGCTGTCTTTTCCTGCCCTTTCTTGTCCTTTCCTGTTATTTCCTGTCCTTTATTCCCTTCCTTTTCTGTCATTTCCTGTCCTTTTCTGCCCTCTTCTGTCCTTTCCTACCCTTTCCTATCCTTGGGTTCCCAGTTCCTGTACTTTGCTGTCTTTTCCTGTCCTTTGTTGTCCTTTCCTGTTTTTTTCTTGGCTTTATTTCCTTCCTTTTCTGTCAATTCCTGTTCTTTCCTGTCCTCTTCTGTCCTTTTCTGCCCGTTCCTATCATTGCGTTCCCAGTTCCTGCACTTTGCCGCCTTTCCTGCTCATACTTGCCTTTTCCCGTTGTTTCCTGTCCTTTATTCCCTTTCTGTCATTTCCTGTCCTTTCCTGTCCTTTCCTGTCCTTTCCTGTCCTTTCCTGTCCTTTCCTGTCCTTTCCTGTCCTTTCCTATCCTTTCCTGTCCTTTCCTGTCATTTCCTGTCCTTTCCTGTCATTTCCTGTCCTTTCCTGTCCTTTCCTGTCCTTTCCTGTCCTTTCCTGTCCTTTCCTGTCCTTTCCTGTCCTTTCCTGTCCTTTCCTGTCCTTTCCTGTCCTTTCCTGTCCTTTCCTGTCCTTTCCTGTCCTTTCCTGTCCTTTCCTGTCCTTTCCTGTCCTTTCCTGTCCTTTCCTGCCCTTTCCTGTCCTTTCCTGTCCTTTCCTGTGCTTTCCTGTCCTTTCCTGTCCTTTCCTGTCCTTTCCTGTCCTTTCCTGTCCTTTCCTGTCCTTTCCTGTCCTTTCCTCTTCTTTCCTGTTCTCTAGTTTCCTTTCCTCTCCTTTCCTTTCCTCTCTTTCACAAAATTTAGTTCATTTAGTTAAATTTAGTCTTTTTATAACTGACCACGATGTTGGACAAAAGTCGTTCTACAACCAAAAAAATAAAATGATAAAGAGGCTTCCCTGAAGTAAACGTGTGCATTTTGAATACATTACACAATCCTTAAAAGATCTACGCTGGAAAACGCCATCATCTCATTTTGGGATCAGATGGCGACTCGTCTTGAAAAAGTTTACCCGAAAGATTTCGCAATGTAAAGACCTAGTCTATATGTATGTATAGTTGAGAGACGGTCCCTGGAGAGGTCCGTCCCGTGAAAAATGGACGAACGTTTCCTTCGAGTCCAGGCGATGGGTTTGTCCGCTTCGTCCAGTTCAAATGTTGATCTTGCATCGGCCGTTATAATGCAACAGGACGACGCGGCGTGCGCGTCCGCTATTCCATCGCAGAATGGAGTAAGCGTGTGTGCTCTGTCAAGTGTTTACTTAAAGATGTTATTGATTTTCTATGTACTGGCCAGCAGCGGAACGAACTGACGCACACTGGTCGAAATGCCTGATGTAGCTGTGCAAAACTCGTATTAGAAAGAAAACTCAGTTTTAATTGGAAATATCATCTTTATTAGCGTTAAGTATTAAATTACTACTAATATTGAGTTTTAAACAGACATATACAGAGTGTTCCAATAGTGCGATGTCGGGAGATGGTACATTTTCTTAAAACTAGTGCTAAATAAATTAAATTTTCTTACATGTGGAATGCAAAAGTACTCATCTTAAAATTATTTTTCTCTTTACAGGATGGTCCATAAAATGTGTAGTACATTTTAGAGTAACGACAACAAAAATTGTATAAATCAATTTTCCTAGTCCTCATATTCATATTGTTAATCATGTCAGATGATGAATGCTGTCATATTCATATTGTTCATCATGTAAGATAATGTCTTCGCCAGTAACATCAACAGGTGTTTCCAGCAAAAGACTGTTAACGCTTTTATCAAATGCGTTATCCTTATAAGAGCGAGTAACTGCGAGTGTTGTTTTTTTGAAATTGAAGATATTAAAGAGTCAGATGTATATACAAAAATGGTTTTAATGAGCGATAACAGTCAGACAATACAAAGAAATAATCTTGCGTTTTAAACGTTGTAAAGTTCATGTTGTAACTCCACACTAATCATAAATAGGTACTTTATAAACTGAGATATGGTATTAATCATCAATTGTCGAACATGTTTTTCTCGTAAAGGAAGCCTCATTGGGTGGAGAAATCGTCGAAACGGCCTTCACTTTAAGATCTAACACTTGTGGATGTTCAATCGGGGTTGTCGTGAACTTGTTACTCAAGACCGCCGCCCGGAGTCCCGGAGTGCATTTAGCGGATCTGGCCCGCGAGCATCCGGTAGTCAAAACGGGTAATCGAAAACAAAGCTTCGCCTGCGAAGCATTCGCCAGAGAGGGGAGATGCTGACGCGGCTGTATCTGGATGAAGATGGGTATAGATGGGTAGTGAGATAACTAGGGAGCGCGGAGTACGCGGGGGGGAGTGGGGGTATGTGTCTCCACAGGTAGCCGTCGTCATCCGCGGCATGCAAATCGCGGTTATCGCGGCGAATCGATGATCAAAAAGGTCCACTTCCAAGGAGAGGGAACGGGACTCCTTAAGAGCCTGCCCACATCTGCTCCCTCCGACCAATCGAGACGATCGCGTTTATTACTTGCATAAATCCATCATATTCATAGTGGCGCGTTCCGCCGCGCTCCCATTGGCGGAGGGAAGTGTGGCCCCCGTGGCGCAATGCGGACCTTCTTCACTCCGCCTAGATATTAATATTGAATTTTTCGTGTCTCGGGCGCGGGAAGCGCGCGCGCACGCGAACCCACCGTCCGCCACTGGACAGCGGCCGGCTCTCTCTTCCTCGCTCTTGAAGGGTACGCGAGACTCTATTCCTCTATGTGTGTCTGTTGCACCACTAGGACCTCATTACTACACGCTGATATATCACGACGTCTTTCTCTAGAATCTAGATGCTTATATGGATGTGATCATTGTGGACGGTCTTTTCTGATAATGGAAAGGTCGTAAGGTCTTACAAAGCTTGCCGATTGATTTGTTTATGTATTGTCGAATATGAGGTGGTGAAGGTATCTACCTATACTAATTACGAACTTTCAAGTGTGGGGCGCGTTCAGCGGAATCGCCCATTTTCGCCGACATTTGCGATTGAGTAGCTGCAAAATTGGGCTTTTCGATATTACTTTTGACGCTCGAATTGAAAAAATGACAATTCCGCGTGGACTGCGCGATATATTGTAAATTAAATGCGTCAATTTTGAAAAAAAAATCACGTTTTTGCTCCTCTTCGGGTGAAGGCGAACCTCGAGAAAATGTCACGTGACGTCTAGAAATTCCGACAAGCGGATCGATGAACGTCAAAAATTTACATTTTTTATTCGTTCCTGCCGACCTTATAAAAGCCGCTCGCTCTCATGTCTTACGATAAGATCCCTCTAAATACCCTTCGCAAAGAGTTTTGAGCAAAAAAACGGCCTTAAAAACAATTTTCGATCCAAAAAATCGATTTTTGTCGACCCGTGTTTTGCTGCTATTACCACAGTAATGTCAAACCCGAAACGCCCCCTGCCGGACATTCGTAACAACAGTAACAGATAGCAGATAACCTAAAATGTATCCTAAAATGTCCATATTGCGAATGTGGACAGGTGGGAAGCCTTAACCACATATTTCTAGAATGCCCAATAACCAAAATCGAAAATTTTGACTTTTACACAGAGCTAGTAGGTATACTATATAATAAGAATATAATAATAAAAGGCAATGAAAGGAACTTCTGTACATCTTCCTTTTTGTCTTCCCTTGCATTTTCTTCGGCTTTCCTTTCCACGTCCTTCTTGTGCCATTGTCTTGCAATTGATCTATAAATAATAATACATCCTATGGACTGCAATGGACATGAAACTTCCAGATAATTTTGTATTTCTAATCCTGCCTTGTCTTTTCCTGCTTACTCCAATTTTGTTACTTCTTTTCACCATTATATATCCTCCCATGTTATTATTTTCTTCCCCATGTTCCTTTAGTTCCTTGTTTTCTCAATACCCTACTTTTAAACTACATTTAATTTTAACACATGATTCATAAAAGCACAAGTTTTGATGTTATAATAACACTGACCAAATGGTGCCTTTATATTTGCGGTTATCATATAAAGACACACCTTGTAAATGCATGGTATATAAAGCGAGCGGAGAGCATGTCTGGGAAGGGGCGGAAGGAAAAAAGAAAACAAAGGAAAAACGCGAGAGAGCTCCACCGGCCGGGCCGTCTGGAAAGGATCCGGCTCTGCGTAGATTGAAACGGAGAGAAAAATGACCACTGTCCATCCTGGGGGGTGGCCGTACTTCATTCCGGCGCGGCGAGAGGCTGCGGGGGGGAGTGGAAAACTTATCAAAGTTTGATGGTCGCACCCGGAGAAATGCCATGTCGGCCGCCGGACTGAGAACTGCCCCACGGAACTTTCTTTCTAGCCTGCAGCACTACCGCCGCTTTTCCTCGTCGACCAGCGCGCAAGAGAGAACAAAAGGAATCGGCCACGGGCAGCGCTCCGTAATTCTTAGATTTAAAACTTTTATTACTCATTTCGTGATTTTCCTTCGCTCGGCCACTGGGAGAAATATAACCTAATTGGTAGCTGGCACGTCCGCCACTAAATTTCTCTCTGTATTTTGACATGCAATCTGGAAACTAGACGACCCCTGTTTTACCGATTACGTGATGTCACTGCTGAGTAATTATGAGACCTCTTTTGATATTTTTATTTTTCACCGAACAAAATATTGTTGTTGTTGTAAAACGAATGTCTTACTCTTTTTATATGTAGAAGAATAAAATTTGTTTTCGTCAGAGCAAAATATACTCAACATAAACATACTAAACTCTTAAACCGGAAGAATAACTGGCACTTGAAATAACTACATATATTGAATTTCTTATTACAATAAACTATTATTTGGATAGCAAAAATATCCTCTTCATGCTACACTATATACACAAGAACAATTTTTCTTGATATCCACGAATAGAGTACTCTCTGTGTAGAGTATACCACTACAATCCTGGTTTTCCTCACAATCCTTGTAACTCACCCATGAAATAAAACACTTTTACACAGATGTAAACAAACAATATACGAACAGTCAATATCGTCAAACTTATATAGCGGTAATATGTGGCAAAAGACGCTAGAACATGTTAGCGCCATCTGTAAAGTAATTGTACAACTTTTTATGTATGTCCCGGAGTAAGAATCTTGGGTCAAGAAACTGTTTGTTCGTTGAAGCATATATATTTTTTTCCAACGAAATATTTTTGTTGTTGTAAGACGAACGTCTACTTTTTTATAGAAGAATAGCATTTTCTTCGTCAGAGAGTTCTCTCTGTGGACCAATCCTTAACTTAAATAACGAATGAACGTGTACTTAATGCGCAACCCCTCGCCCAGAAATAATTGAAGCAAGATCAGACATGCCCGAGGACAAGGAGGGTAACATTACAGCCCGTAAAAGATTAATTGAGGTGTTCGGAAATTTTAAACACCTGAATCTGACGAGGCGTAACAACGAATCCGAGACAGACAGAACAAACGCTTATATCGATCTATTAATAAAATCATGATCTCCGCTGTGGGGGATGAAAATACGTATCCGAACCTGTTCCGGACAGATCCAATTTCCCTTGTTTTTATTTGGCGATGTCGGGTCTTTGATTGGTTAGATGTGCTTTGATGTGGCCTGTCAGGTGTTCTTTAATTTCTCCGGTATACACTAGATGCGGGAAGAATGAGAAGAACTTTGGTCAATACTGTCCAGTGTGCCGGGGTATGGGAAAGTTTTATCTCACCCCCTACCCTGTACGCCAGAGGGGAGGCACGGACGCTCGAAGACGGGATGTAGGCGAGCGCACGAAATCCCTGAAAACTTTGTTCTTAGTTCGTTTGCCTTGGGGCTGAGCCGGACCTCGCACCGCTCGCTCCGAAGGGAAAGGTAAATACGGCCAAGACAAAGAATGACAAAGAAAGCTTTGCGGACGGGATTTGCCGGGAATTTGGAAACATAGTTGTGGCAAGCGCTCTTAAATAATCCAAATCGAATATACACTTCCTCGGAGCCCGAAGGACCATAGCTATGTATATTCTTCAACCATTTTCTATTAGTTCTTAGAACAAAGGTTTAATTGATTGAGCATTGTATGAAAGCAAGCTGAAAAATGAAGACTAAAATATCTAATATGGTAGAAAGCGTATTACTAAGTTGAAATTGCGGTATACGCTGCCAAGGGTTGTGCATTCTCGACAATTCATCTACCGTTAAATATTATATGGACAAAATCAAGCAGCAAATAAAGCAGACGGGAAATGGCGGATCCGACACCGCGCGCTCCGCTCCGGGCTCAGTTTAATGGCCGGATCCCGGAAATTGTGAGCACATATATCTCGGGGCAGATTTATGAAAGTGCTTTTCTTTCGAGTGGGGCAAGGGCGAGGAAGAAATATATACAACCCGCTCCCTTCGCCCTCCCGCCCTCCTCAGATACCCCTCTCCGACCTCGGCCACCTCTCCATCTCCAGTCGGCGGCGGTAGACGCCTACACGGCTCCGATGGAAACTTCACACCTGATTCCTGAAGATGTTATATAGCAATTTCGGATTTATTAATGCTGTAGTGAACACCATACGATTACCACGCGTAAACCTCGTTTTGGAGACAGTTTTAAAACTAAAAATGTTTTGTAACCGGCTTTAAAACTAAAAACGTTTATAAACCGGCTTTAAAACTAAAAACGTTTTGAGAACGCCTTTAAAACTAAAGATGTTTTTAAAACGGGTTTAAAACTAAAAGCGTTTTGAAAATGTCTTTAATACTAAAAACGCTTTTAAAACTAAAAACATTTTGAAAACGCCTTTAAAACCGAAAACGTTTATAAAACAGCTTTAAAACTAAAAACGTTTTATAACACGCCTTTAAAGCTAAAAACGTTTTGAAAACGCCTTTAAAACTAAAAACATATATAAAACGGTTTTAAAACAAAAAATGTTTCGAAAACGCCTGTAATACTAAAAACGTTTCTAAAACGGCTTTAAAACTAAAAATGTTTTGTTGCGTGTTTCGAGTTTTAAAAACGCTCATATACGATTTCGAAACTGTTTACGTTTGATTTACATAACCCCACTGTTACACTATTTCATAACATAATCACAACTGTCATGCATAAAATCAGTGAACGTCATACTACAACGACTCGATAACTAATATTTGATTAGCCAAATCATCATTTCAAGCATGACCAAGTTCTTTTTATCTAACATACTTCGTTTTTCCTTCAACTAAAAACGTTTTGGAAAAACTAAAAACCTTGTGAAAACTGCTCCAAAACTAAAAACGGATTTAAAACTAAAAACGTTTTCAAAACGCCTTTAAAACTAGACCCACTTTTACACTATTTTATAACAAAACCAGAACTGTCATGAATAAAATCAGTGAACGTCATACTACAGGGACTTAATAACTACTGTTTGATTAGCCAAATCATCATTTCAAGCATGATCAAGTTCTTTTCATCTCACATACTTCCTTTTACATTCAACTAAAATCGTTTTAAAGCTGGATTTAAAACTGAAAACGTTTCTAAAATGATTTTAAAACTAAAAATGGCTTCAAAACTAAAAACGTTTTGAAAACGCCTTTAAAACTAAAGATGTTTTTAAAACGGGTTTAAAACTAAAAGCGTTTTGAAAATGTCTTTAATACTAAAAACGCTTTTAAAGCTAAAAACATTTTGAAAACGCCTTTAAAACCGAAAACGTTTATAAAACAGCTTTAAAACTAAAAACGTTTTATAACACGCCTTTAAAGCTAAAAACGTTTTGAAAACGCCTTTAAAACTGAAAACATATATAAAACGGTTTTAAAACTAAAAACGTTTTAAAAACGCCTTTTAAACTAAAAATGTTTTGTTGCGTGTTTCGAGTTTTAAAAACCCTCATGTACGCATTTACATAACCCCACTGTTACACTGTTTCATAACATAATCACAACTGTCATGCATAAAATCAGTGAACGTCATACTACAACGACTCGATAACTAATATTTGATTAGCCAAATCATCATTTCAAGCATTACCAAGTTCTTTTTATCTAACATACTTCCTTTTTCCTTCAACTAAAAACGTTTTAAAAACTGCTTTAAAACTAAAAACGTTTTGGAAACTGCTCTAAAACTAAAAACCTTGTTAAAACTGCTTTAAAACTAAAAACGTTTTAAAAACGCCTTTAAACTAAAAATGTTTTGTTGCGTGTTTCGAGTTTTAAAAACCCTCATGTACGCATTTACATAACCCCACTGTTACACTGTTTCATAACATAATCACAACTGTCATGCATAAAATCAGTGAACGTCATACTACAACGACTCGATAACTAATATTTGATTAGCCAAATCATCATTTCAAGCATTACCAAGTTCTTTTTATCTAACATACTTCCTTTTTCCTTCAACTAAAAACGTTTTAAAAACTGCTTTAAAACTAAAAACGTTTTGGAAACTGCTCTAAAACTAAAAACCTTGTTAAAACTGCTTTAAAACTAAAAACGTTTTAAAAACGCCTTTAAACTAAAAATGTTTTGTTGCGTGTTTCGAGTTTTAAAAACCCTCATGTACGCATTTACATAACCCCACTGTTACACTGTTTCATAACATAATCACAACTGTCATGCATAAAATCAGTGAACGTCATACTACAACGACTCGATAACTAATATTTGATTAGCCAAATCATCATTTCAAGCATTACCAAGTTCTTTTTATCTAACATACTTCCTTTTTCCTTCAACTAAAAACGTTTTAAAAACTGCTTTAAAACTAAAAACGTTTTGGAAACTGCTCTAAAACTAAAAACCTTGTGAAAACTGCTTTAAAACTAAAAACGGATTTAAAACTAAAAACGTTTTCAAAATGCCTTTAAAACTAGACCCACTTTCACACTATTTTATAACAAAACCAGAACTGTCATGCATAAAATCAGTGAACGTCATACTACAGGGACTTAATAACTACTGTTTGATTGGCCAAATCATCATTTCAAGCATGATCAAGTTCTTTTCATATCACATACTTCCTTTTACATTCAACTAAAATCGTTTTAAAGCTGGATTTAAAACTGAAAACGTTTCTAAAATGGTTTTAAAACTAAAAACGGCTTCAAAACTAAAAACGTTTTGAAAACGCCTTGAACACTAAAAACGTTTTCAAAACGCCTTCAAAACTAACCCCTCTTTTACACAATTTCATAACAGAATCAGAACTGTCATGCAACTAATATTTGATTAGCTTCATTTCAAGCATGACGAAGTTCCTTTCATCCCACATACAATTACCACCGGAAATAACGGTACCTTATCTCCATCTCCCATCCCTTTAGCTCTCTCACCTCCTCGCCATTCGGTTATTGTATTCTTTTGCGAGAGATCAACGTGCGAGGGGGTTATAAAGCCGAAGATCGAAGTCGGCCAAGATAAGAGCCCTACGCGGAGATCTTATGCGGGGATATGGAAGGCCCCCCTCGCCCGCAATCCGCCGAAAACGGATGACGTGGAGAGAGACGGACGCGGGAAGAAAAAGATCGAACGGATATTGACAGTCAGAACAATTGAACGCTAGCGAAATGAGATAAAGGAAACAAATATAGTGGGCGAAGGTGGCTGTGACGGCGGTTTGCGGAGATGAACGAGTCCGGGTCAGGGGTCATACCGGACGGGGGCGGGTGGAGGCGCCCTTTCCCCGCCAAGTTCAAATGTAAACACGTGTGCGCCCGTCCTATTTCTGGTCTGTCCGTTGCATTTCAGCGATGCATCAATAGAATTTTTAAATCGTAAGAATAACTAAATATTTTTTGGATAGAAAAAACATCCTCTTCAAGAATAGAGTTCTCTCTGTGCATTGACATATCATTAAAATAGAAATAGAAGTAAAATGTGTTCCTACAAGTATAGCAATTCATGAAATGGGAAAAACATGTAACAGAAAATACGATTGATGGTTGAAGCGATGGACAGCACATTGACAGGTAAAAGTGAATGCATTAAAACCGATTGCCGAGGTTCCCGCCTCAAATGAAAAGGTTCTGAGTTGCGTCAATCAGGCGAGCACGGCTGACATTTAACTCCTGAAAGGCGGGTCTGTAAAAAAAGCAACTTCAATTAAAAGAGCCGATCGTAACATGGCACGCAAACTGTCGACGCGCGAATGTGAAGCCTTTGACACCGCTTAAATATTAGATTTTCCATCTCGGACCCGATTTCAATCAGGCGCGCTCGCATATAGGCATTTTAAGCGGCTGCCTGGGGAGAGGATATGTTTTAAATCACCCCCCTGAGGGGGTGAACTCTTTCCGGATTTTATTAAAAGATACATGCACAGTTGGAATTCGCTATTTGCGAGGGATGGTATATATTGCTATGCAGGGTTGACCCAGCCATGCCCGTCCGACCTGAATGAAGGGTTTCAGTTATATGGATAATCCTTAATCGTTTCCGGGTTTCATTTAAAACGACAATTAAACTTTCATTGGTGAATTTTGATCAGAAGTTTTCAGGTTTGTATGTTTTCAATTCGCGTTCAAAAATTAAAGATTTCCAATCTACGCCTGGACGGCCGGAGGCGTCCGACAAAAACATCGAAACGAGTGGAGAAAACTCCTTTTTTATCTTTCGTATAGCGGGCCAGCGTCGGAAAATAAATTGCGCGTACCAGAAGCGAGAGAGAAAGAGGTGAAGTACAATCCTTTTGTGATTTTTTCTTCTCCGGGGTCCGTACGTGCCCAACCTACCCGTCCAAGGCGAAATAGGAAATCAGTATAGCTCCTAAAATCAACAAACGAACCCGGACCGGCCAACACACACACATACAAACACATAGATACATATACAAACACACCCACACGTACAAACATCCCCGCGTATACGCGAAACAAAGAGAAATAGCTAGAAATTCAGTTTCTCATTTTATTTCCCGATGAACAATGGTCCAGAATCCGTTATAGTTGCTTTGTTAGCACTCCGGTGGTAGACCTGGGTATTGATCAGAGTCTCCCTTTGCTGCTGCAGGCCCGCACCCCGCGACCCCTTCACCCTACCAACCCTCCTTTCCCCCCGAACGGCTGACCAGTGCCCAGTCCTGGACTCCGGGCACCCACACTATGACAAATGCTCGCCCGAATCGATATATAACTGCTATTGACAGCCGCACGATCGAGAATTGCTTCAATTCACCGGGCACGAGGATATTTAATGGCTTAAATTTGATTGAGACCCCCCGTCCAACCCGACGTACACCCCCGACTCGCGGATGGACCAAATGCTCGGTCAGCGGACGATATTACGCACATTCAAATCGGGACGGATGCATACGGACTTTAAAGCCTCGCGTAATTTGAGTCCCTTGTGCGACAAGAGTCGATGCAGGAATTGTTGTTTGCAGAAAATCAAGCACAAAGTGTATAACTTATGGCTAGCGACCAATTTTGGCAAAATTCTTACAATTAACACTGAAAACACCTGTTGTATTTCACTACTGGATTTGTAATTTTCGAAGACAAAAGAATGTGCAGAAATATGACATACATCTATAAAATATCTGAGGTGGTCCCATTTCGTGAAGCCACAACTACTGTGGATCTCAACCTAATATCAGTCATGAAATAATGTTCAGTTGTACCGTTTGGGGGCTGTCGTGTTCACAGACATACATACAGATACACATATATTTCTTTCAAGGAAAGGAAATATGAAGGAAAAGGATTATTTGAGGTGAAATCTAAACAGTAAAAAGGATTTTTTTTGGGCAATAACCGCTATCTTAAATGCAACCGTAGACACGTGTTTCGAACTTATTAGTCCTCGTCAGTACGGTATAGCTAAAGAGAAAGGATGGAAACTCAATGGAGAACTCACAAAAGGGACCATAATCAGGGAGACCAACGTCGCCAATTGGAGCTTCAGTCACGACATCCTCGGATTGAGGATAAGACGCAACGTCGCGCCGAGGTAACAAGTACACCCCGAGGTACAACCTTAGCCCAGGTACTATGAAGGAAAAGGATTATTTGCGGTGAAATCTAAACAGTAAAAAGGATTTTTTTGGGCAATAACCGCTATCTTAAATGCAACCGTAGACACGTGTTTCGGACTTATTAGTCCTCGTCAGTACGGTATAGTCAAAGAGAAAGGATGGAAACTCAATGGAGAACTCAACAAAAGGGACCATAATCAGGGAGACCAACGTCGCCAATTGGAGCTTCAGTCACGACATCCTCGGATTGAGAATAAGATGCAACGTCGCGCCGAGGTAACAAGTACACCCCGAGGTACAACCTTAGCCCAGGTACTATGAAGGAAAAGGATTATTTGCGGTGAAATCTAAACAGTGAAAAGGACTTTTTGGGCAATAACCGCTTTCTTAAATGCAACCGTAGACACGTGTTTCGGACTTATTAGTCCTCGGCAGTACGGTATAGCCAAAGAGAAAGGATGGAAACTCAATGGAGAACTCAACAAAAGGAACCATAATCAGGGAGACCAACGTCGCCAATTGGAGCTTCAGTCACGACATCCTCGGATTGAGCATAAGATGCAACGTCGCGCCGAGGTAACAAGTACACCCCGAGGTACAACCTTAGCCCAGGTACTATGAAGGAAAAGGATTATTTGCGGTGAAATCTAAACAGTAAAAAGGATTTTTTTGGGCAATAACCGCTATCTTAAATACAACCGTAGACACGTGTTTCGGACTTATAGTCCTCGGCAGTACGGTATAGCCAAAGAGAAAGGATGGAAACTCAATGGAGAACTCAACAAAAGGATCATAATCAGGGAGACCAACGTCGCCAACTGGAGCTTCAGTCACGACATCCTCGGATTGAGGATAAGACGCAACGTCGCGCCGAGGTAACAAGTACACCCCGAGGTACAACCTTAGCCCAGGTACTATGAAGGAAAAGGATTATTTGCGGTGAAATCTAAACAGTAAAAAGGATTTTTTTGGGCAATAACCGCTATCTTAAATGCAACCGTAGACACGTGTTTCGGCGCGACGTTGCGTCTTATCCTCAATCCGAGGATGTCGTGACTGAAGCTCCAATTGGCGACGTTGGTCTCCCTGATTATGGTCCCTTTTGTTGAGTTCTCCATTGAGTTTCCATCCTTTCTCTTTGGCTATACCGTACTGACGAGGACTAATAAGTCCGAAACACGTGTCTACGGTTGCATTTAAGATAGCGGTTATTGCCCAAAAGAATCCTTTTTACTGAAAGGAAATATGTTTGAAACAAATAAGAAATATTTTATTTGAAAAATGTGTAAAAATATCGGCGTTCAATCAGGTAAAACTAAGGACCCCAAGCTTGAGGGTCAAACCCTACCTAAGAAATACGTCCCATATACAGAGGACCTCAAAGCGCTGAAATACCGATTTTTGGTATATGTGATATGTGATTTTAGCCTGCTGTAGCTGTTCTACTCCCAAGTATGTAAATAATCCTGCCCTAAGGTAAATAAAATCTCCAGAAGTCTGTGATAACTGGGAACTAGCTAAGAACTTGTCGCATTTTCATTCGATTTTTATTGATTACATTTCCCTAGCTCCGACAAAATTAATTTTCCCCTGGAGGGTGGTGGTGGTGTAGGAGCGAATGCAAAATCACAATCCAATCGTGGCAACCTTCGGAAACGAAATTATTTTCTTAGGGGTCGAGCGACGTCGAAAGGACACTCAATCATTCATGGAAATGACGGATTTTAATGTGACAAAGTTTTAATTCCGGTCTCTACTCCGGGCGGCCTGTAGAAGCGTAGTGGGGGAGGAGGTCGCCCATCGGAAATATCTTCGCATTTCCATTTAAATGTATTCAGGCCGGTCCAGTCTCCTTCGGCTCTCTAAGCTAAGATGTCGGAATTAACTTTGCTTTTTATATCTCCGCCGAGAACAGTATCAAAAGTTAATTTGTGGTAAAATCTGAGCGCCCTGCCTGCTTGCAGTATTTACCCTCTAATGATGGAGACGCGCAGGACTCCTTCCTACTTCGACTCTCCGTTTACATTTTATATTTATGGGTGTTCTTTTAAATTAAACATGAAAGAGACCACCACTCTCCTTAGTGTTGCTTCTGCTCGTCTCATTCCACCTAAATACGTTTCATTTGGAGATTAAACTCTGCTACGTTGTTATTTTGACTTTTTTCATAGGCTACACTAGATCTTAAAACATATGCTGACCTGTGGCGGCTCGTCAGGGATGGCAGGGTGGGCAGTGCCCACCCAAAAATATTGGATCATCTGGTACTGGTATTCAGTGTTTCACATTTTTATTTGGACGTTATTAATACAATATTTGTTACAGTTAAGTATTTGCCTTATATAAATTCCTTACAACCACTGTCTATATGCCTGCATTATTATATTGAATACATAATAAAATCCAACGCTGCTACGCTACTGGTCGTAGAATTGGTAAATAACGGTAGTGTATGCAACCGAAACTACCAGGTCTGGGTGGCAATTGAGATTGTGCCCACCAGCGGTGACGGTTTTCTACTGCAAGCGCGTAAACTGTCCAGCAAGCCGGAGGAGTGGGGGTAGCGAAAAATGCATGTGTGACGTCATAGGCCTAGGCAGATAACCCCATATCATAGCATATAATAATAGCTAAATAGGCAATAGCACATGCAACAAATTCGTGCAAAAAGCCGGCCGTTTTATTAGGGTTGTTTAGTGTTTACTCGACCTTCTTGATGGTTCTTGCGGTTAACTACTTCTTAAAAATATGTCGGTTCAAATTTGTAGTGTTTACTTAATAACATTTAGTAACACTTCATTAAATAAGTCCATAAAAATGCATTGATATTTTGTCCACCCAATTAAACAAATCAGGAGCCGCTACTGATGCTGACATCTGATGGTAAGGTGAAGGCATAGGAATAACTGACATGGCACCAGATGTATCACATGGCAGTGGGAGCTGAATTAATCAATAATGATATAATAATAATAATATATAGTCATCTATAAATTGAGTACAGGATTGGTACTAAATGGTATCAGCTATTGTGTAAAAAGTAAATATTTGTTATGTCACTTGAGGTGACAAATATTATCTCGGGAAATAGGTTATTTAAAAAAGTATGAGAAGAGTTTGCAAGTGTTATGATATATTTAAAAAGATATTAAATGCAAATAATATAATTCATGATATTTATTGTCGATAGTATAGTCAATTAAAAGTTATTGGTGAACATAATTTGTCAAATTTTGTGTGTGAAATAATATTTATTTAACCTTTTAGACGTTAAACCAGTTGTATCCTTCGACATTTATGGCAGCGTACGTATTATCCTACGTGATATAAGCACAATATTTTCCTATTTTTAGAACTCATACGAAAATAGAAAGAATGGAGAAAGCAGCACACAAGTAAAAACACTTATGATCCCTCTGGGATCTGCACTCCAAAAATAACATTGTCTCACTTAAGATTTACAACCGACCTCACAAATGTATTATGTCTACATTTTAAATAAGATTTACGCGTCGTAATAGAATGTTTAAAAGTCGACATTATCGCCTAAGTAATTTATACACCTCCAGCTTCTAGCTAACCATAACAAAAATCGATAGCACTCGGAATAATAACAATAAATAATCATCAACCATCTGTTCAAAACTGCAAGAGGCAGAGCGAGCAGTCTAGAGGGTGGATCTTTTGTTTCCCTATTCCACGTTAAGCGTATATTTCCTTAATTACCGACAAATCAATGTTTCAGTCTTTGTTCGTCGCGAGGGGGTAGAGCGAGATAGGGTGAGGTCATTTTTGGGAGTTTACCCTGGACAGTGGTCAGTTTCTCTCTGTGCCGTTGTCCGTGAATCTCCCCTCGACTTATTGCTTAATCTATCGGCTTACAAGCTAATAAAAGACGTGCCCGGAACATGAAATATGCTTCATTAACAGCAGCGCACCCTAGCACGCCGTAGTCGCACTACGGACATTTCTGGAACTTGTAAACATTTATTATAGTGGAACTGTCAGCCGGACCGGACTGCAAATACATCACTTGTCTCGTAAAACCAACTAATTGTTACATTTATGACGATTCACTGCCCCTTTCGGATGATAAATGGGTTTATTACGAATAGAAATTGACATGTGGTAGACGAGTTACTATACTTAAAGCAGAAAGTATTCGTATGTGATGACAAGAAAATAATATATGACCAAATACATAATTTTTTCAAGTGAAGGAAAACAATTTTGTGCAATAAACTATCAGAATTTTCATGTCAAATATTATTTATTGCATTATTTATATGTAACTTTACTTGAGTGAAGATAGAGATGAGTGAAGATTGGTTGGTTCAAGTAAAATATAAAATTCTCGGAGTAAGAATATGATTTTCTTGATGTTCCAAGTATTACGTATTCTTGTTTTAAGTATGAAGGAACTGCTTGTAAGGAATTACGTCTGTTGTAAGCGATATGTACGTATACTCTTGGGTCAAGAAACTGTTTGTTCGTTGAAGAATGTATATTTTTCACCCAACAAAATATTGTTGTTGTTGCAAAACGAACAAACTCTTTTTATATGTAGAAGAATAACATTTTCTTCGTCAGAGCAAAATATACTCAACATAAACATAATAAACTCTTTAACCGAAAGAATAACTAGCCGTTGAAGTACCTATAACATATACTAAAATTCTTATTACAATAAAATATTAATTGGATAGCAAAAATATCCTCTTCGTGCTACACTATATACGCAAGAACAATTTGTCTTGATAACCAAGAATAGAGTTCTCTCTGTGTAGGTTATTCCACTACAATCCTGGTTTTCCTCACAATCCTTGTAAATCACCCATGAAATAAAACACTGTTACCACCATCTGTAAAGTAATTGCACAACTTTCTATGTATCTCTTAGAGTAGGTAAGAATCTTGGGTCAAAAACTGTTTTTTTGTTGAAGCATATATATTTTTCGCCCAACAAAATATTTTTGTTGTAAGATGAACGTCTACTTTTTTATTGAATAATAACTTTTTCTTCGTCAGAGAAAAATATACTTAACATAAACATACTAAATTCTTAAATCGTAAGAATAGCTAACTGTTGAAACAACTATATTGAAATTCTTATTAGAATAAAATATTGTTTGTATAGAAAAAAATCCTTTTCATGCTACACTATATACGCAAGAATATTTTTTCTTGATATCCAAGAATGGATTTAAGACTTTTGTCGCCCACTGTATGCCAATATAATAAATACCCCATAGTTTGTAAAAGTCGCCCATAACTTTGCCCTTTGATATCTGCATTATTAGTTCAGTTTATTTTTTTTATCCACTCAATCCTGTATACATTTTTTTACACTAAATTAGAAATACATTCCAACGTGTGTGTATTTTAGAAATCGTGTAGAAATAATGAAGGAAACCTAATACGAGTCTATGACAGCATGTGAAATGATCCTCTGGAATGGTGCTATTTGTCAAAAGACATTCGCCGCTGTCCCTCAGCCAGTGTTGTGTTGGGCAAATGTCCAAAGTCGGATAGCAGATCTCCGTTTATTCATGATGGTTATAAATTGTATATTTAAAGATATACAGCGTGATTTACGCTGTATACGCAGCGAGGCGAGATTGAATGATATTTTGCAGACGACAGGTTATTACAAAGTGATTTATTTTCCAGTCCTAACACCTGGGTCTATTAACAACGATTATATCTGTAGTTACTTTATTTATTTATATTAGGATAATTTCTATAATAAATGGGATGGTGCAATACGCATTAGGGATGTGCTGTATCGATACTTTTATGCATTGAATTGATACTGATACTTTTCTAAACTCACTTAAAGTTATACTTAGAGTTTAAAGTTTAAACATTTACAGATACAGCGATACTTAAAAAAAAACTGAGAAAACTGCAACAAAATCAGTTAACAAATTATATAAATTCAAAGAATATGCAAAAGTACTGCTTTCAAGCTGTATTTTGATGAATCGATAAAAAGCCACCATTCAGAAGGATCGTGGGGAATATCAAACTCGTTCATACGATCCTCAACATCGTGACATACTCGTAAAGATCCTTCCGTTTTAAAATATGATTTAAAAGGCTCGTTATGCTTTGTAAATGAAGACACTGTCACACCTCGTGCGAAATTATTCCATTCCTGTAGTCTAGAATCCAATAACGCGGCTTTTTCTTTTGATAAACCTAAGTCTTTACCCAAATCATTCATTTCGCACTGGTTTATAAGGTGAGGTGTTTCTAAAACTTCAAATGGTGAATCTTCACGACTTGTCTGATTTGGCAAAGTGATTTCAGACACTCTGTCAAGTAAGGTGACTCTCTCTGTTAAATTAGGCAAGTTTCTTCAGGCGAAATTTCTTCTGTGTCAAAAATCGAAGATGATAAAGTGGATGGCGCATTTGGGCGAGGATGAGGGATAGGTCGCGATGCTGATGGCAAATTTGGATATTTTATTTTATGCTTATCCTTCTTCGAATATCCGGAGACGCTTATCGTGCAAAAATAGTGTACATCTAGATGTTGGAAGGCTCTCGCCACAACATGGGAACTGCAAACTATTTTTCTCTTGCTTTCCTTTCATCCACTTTAAAAGACCGATCTAACAGGAAATACAGCATATATTAGGTGTCCATGGCTTTTCCAGATCTCCAATTCTAAATCTAAAATAGCAACAGTAAACTGCTTTTACCTCTTCCGTATTTTTTTTTTCAGATGTGTCACTACATAACAACCGCACATGTAACAAAACTTATTTGGTAAATTTTTACATCTTCTTTGATCACTTCCCATATTTTAATGCACAGAATATCTGTATAACTTAACTTGATAAAATAACTCAAACAAAACTTGTTGTTTCGTAATATTTTGAACAATCTGTTATGAGAACGTATTTACGTATGCACAGAAGTCTAATTCAAGCGAAAAATGTGACTTTAAAATCTTCGTTTACTTAACTCAGAACGTTTCTACTCATACTTATTATTAATACTAATGCTATATTTACACAATCTTACTTAAATCTGTTGAAAAGACGTCAAGTAAAACATTGTATTTCCAGGGACAAGTTTATCTCATTAAATATAAAGCTTAGCGTTGAAGTGGCACCCCTCTAAAATGGAAGGGCGCAAGGTAGATTTAAGAGATTTCCATCCTCTCTCATAACAATTTAATAAACGTTAATAACAACGCCCGGGGCGTTATAAAGTAAATTAATTCCGGACAGAGGGAGCCACTGGAGGCGTTATAACTCCGTCGTCTGGAACCGTCTGAAGCCGTTTCTGGAGGAATGTCATTTATGCAGGTAAACATTAAGATGAAAACGAAATCTTAATAATTGTGACGCAAACATTATATGGCTCTCGCAGTCTCCGGCGCGACTTAATGGATATTTTCCCCTTCGTCTCCCACCCGTCGTCTCGCATTTCAATTTTCCATCTTGCTCATCTCGGAGTCTCATCCTTGTTCTCTGTCCTTCGTTCACCATTCCGAGATATTAAATTAAAGCCGCAATTGCCGGGAAAACTTGAACATGTAAAGTTTGCTTCGAATGTTTCGCTTCCACTTTAAGGGTAGATTTTTTCTTGACGCTCGCCCCTCGTCACTCGATTTGGGGTTAGGGAAGCGAACTAATTGATATACTTACTAATTTAATGGTTATAATCTTGTTGAATGTTAGTTTTACAGGTCGGTTTCATAATAAAGTTACAGTGGTTTTTAAATTGTTTATGGTCACTATCTGACAACCGGAAGTGGCAAATGTTAAATGCGTCTTCTGAGAGATTCATCCGATTTTGACCTAACTTATATTTGGTTATATAGTTTAAATTGAGTAACGAAAACATCAACAAAACTGGCCAACTCTAACCTCTAGAACTTGCTAAATGACATCCGAGGAACAAATAAAACTTTTACAGTAGGTACAACTTTTGCAGTCATATTTCTTTTCTCTTTTCATGCAAATAATTGATTCTATGAATCGGTTCTCAGAATCGATTCTAAGAATGGATTCCGAACACTCGATTGAATTATTCGAATATCGACATCGATAGTAGAATCGATCATTTCAAGTATTGAGATATCTCGATGTCGATTTATTCATTTGAATTCCCTCATTACTGGTGAGTACGAAACAAGACAGTGGGTAATTTTAACTGAAAGGTTCGTTTGTTGGTGTATAAGGACCAACATTACATTTCTGACCAAGTTTCCCCGAAACAGTTTAACGGTTCATAAAAAACGAGGACCCATTGAAGAGGGTGAAGAGAAAATTGATTAAGGCAAAAAAGAGCGGGATGTATAAGTTCCGCCCCCGGTGCAATTTAGGTTCAAAGTTCCGGCGTAGAAATTTGCTGACCGAGCGTTCACACGACGTTTAAATGCATAGCTGGCCGGTGCGAGCGGAATATATAGCGGGGGGCGGCCGAGGGCCGGGGGCGGCATGACGGAGGCGGCGGAGGTGGCGGCGGCGGCGGGAACGGAATAACGCGTCCGGGAATATAGCCGAGGGGTCAGCAAAGGATGATTTGTAGGCCGCAGAGCGCACCGCCGCGCGCAGAGAAATGGACTGTCCACTTGCTTTCCCCGGGCGTCTTTCCCCTTCGCCGACCCCCGCGTGAGGCATCGCGAGCGAGCGACCGGCGGCGGGAATATTGACGAGTGTGTTCGTGCCGGGCCCCCCTCGAAAACCGTCCATCTCTTGGAATTTATATGATGTTCACCAGGCGAAGAGCATTGGTCGGACTCGGTATCCAATAACCGGCGCCATTTCGTTGTCAAACTGAAAGAAACCGCACCGATAAAACATGACATTCCGAAATGGACAGCCACCCTACACACTCACACATATACACGACAGAATCCATAACCGCACCCCTTCCCTCCTACACCCGTGCAAGAACCCTATATCGATACATGACAAGGGAAAGGACGAAATTGCCACTGCCTTCTCTCTGTTTTGCCACTACAAGAGAAGATATTCAAAAAGTTGGAATCGGTATCAAAATACTATATCAGAATATGCATATATTTACATAGTACCAAAAGTATACTGAGCTATAAACTAGTTTAATATGCAAGAATAATAATATCGTACAAAATCAATATTTTTCAGGTTTACAAAATAACAGATTCAAACTATTGTTGTGGCACCGTTATTATATTGCAGAATGTGAAACAAAGAAGGATTTTTCAGTCTCAATTTCAATTTAGAATAGTAAATTGAAAGTATTAGTACATTCAATTTAAAATCTTTGTCAAAAATATTTCCGGCTCCTCCGCCAAATTTGTATAACATTAATATTCGTGAAAGCGTATTTTCTGCTTGACAAAAAACACCCATGTACTTCTACGGCCCAAATTCTGAAGAACACAAAAACGGTGCCGTGCTGTAAGTGAATAGGTACAATTACGAATTTAAATATAGTGATCAGAGCCGGTTGGTATCGCGCCCAAGAATCAATTAAACCGGTCGGAAGCCGTGAAAATTTCCGCTCCTCTAATTCAATTGTGAATTGTGATGGTTCGTAATATCACCGCCGCGTTGTTAAATAATGTTACGCCGCTGGCTGGCTTGTAGACGGGCGGCGAGGAAACTTTTCCGGCTGTTTCGCACGCCCGAAGAACAAACAATTGCGGTCGTCGGGAAACAAATGAAATTAAAAAGCGATAAACCGACAACGGCCGCGATGCCTATCTGCCCGCTATTCATGCCAAAGATACATAAACTGCGCTCTGTGTTTGTTTATCCTAGGCCGTGTCGAACGTTGTGAGGTCGACCATCAAATTCGGAAAGAAAAGAGACTAGATTTTATTGTATTCCTGTACGGGAATAGAACTGAACTAATTTCAATTCAAATAAGACAAAAAGATGATTTTGTATCAAGTGTTGAAGTTCAGAAATTGAATAACTGCCTTCAATAATTGTCTTCGGTATGTTGGGTAAAAACAATCTAAAGTGACCACATAATGCTTGTTTTTCAACTGAAACATATAAAATATAGAAACTAATCGATATCTGGATCTGTATTCGACATTGATATGAAAATTTGAGTCTTGATAATTTATACATATGTTGAAAATGTGTATTTACAACATAGTAGCTACTGTAAAGTTACCATTTAGGCGGGCATATTACACAAGGGAACAAGGGCCCTACAACCAGAACAGGGATCACATATTTTTGTTGACCTAACATTTCACTTTTCATAGATCAAGTCATCAAAGTGTTGTGACAGGTCTAAGATCCATTTTATTTGAGGTCATATATTTCGCTAAAAATAGCTTTCTGTGCATACGTTCTCAACAGAGATTTTGTACAGCGATACTTAAACTGAGAAAACTGCAACCTAGACCTGTTACAATAGATCCACTTTCAGTTTCTAGTGATGTAAGGCAACGTTATTAACTTGTTCAATTCTTTCAATTCTTTTAGGTACTCAAGAGGAGCATATCTCATTCAATTGTAAGTCCTAAAATCTTTCCAGGTATTCTAGACAAATGGTCATACATAATACAACCAGTAAAAAGTCGATCTGATCTAATCAAATAACATCGACGCTCCTTTCCAATTTCGGTCTGGCCTGAACGTAATAATAGTGAAACCAGTACAAGGAGGTAATTAAATAAGTTTACCGGGTAATCCTAATGGCGGCCGCATAGTGGGAGGGTTTGGGGCAGGGGGGAAGGAGACTAACCAACGGAATGGGCTATCTCGCCAAGACATTCTCAGATCTTTATTAAGAAAAGTTATACACGGCTAAACGAATTCGCCTCGCTAACTTCCACAATGTCGTTACAGCTCCTGGGGCATATTATCCGCAGGTGTACCGCCACCGGGGGTGGTGGGAGCGGTTGGTTGACCAGGGGTTGGTCGGCAATGGCCACGCTCGGCGGCCATTCTCGAGTTTTGTAGCCACATAAATAAGATTGATGTGCACGGAGATGGAAGAGAAAAAGAAGAGACCCTCCTCGGACTACTGCAGGCCCGCCACTCTCCAGAAATTAAATAACACTGGCCGGGGCGGCCGCCCGAAACGCTCCCAAGGACAAGGGGCAATAACAAGCGTTGTATTATTTTTTCATCAGCACCGACCGGTGGTTAGTTCCCATACTAGGAGGTATATACGTGCAGGAGCAAACCAACAACATCTACTACCGCAAATCACCCACAATCTGATTCATTATTTACCGTCTTTTTAACGTTTACATCAAGGGTATGGGGCAACTACGTTGATTCATATTAGTAGGTAATGTTATTACCTAATTCAGATATGTCCAATTATCTAAATTGTCCAACAACAACCCTTAATAATATTGTAATAAATAATCACTATATCATAATCTATAAGTTTGTTGCAACATCGGTAAAAAATTCTTCTGTAACTTGTAATGTTTTAAATTGCGTTTCATAGAACTGATTCTTTTACTATGCATGCTTACAGAAAATCGTTTTTATTACACAGGATAACATTGCGATAATTCTTTTAATTTCTCTTAGCAATAGTAAACGAAAAAGATTTATTTAATAATTCTACATTTATAAACATAGGGAAGGAAATATGAATATTCTTTTTCTCTGAGAGAAGATATTCAAAAAGTTGGAATCGGTATCAAAATACTATATCAGAATATGCATATATTTACATAGTACCAAAAGTATACTGAGCTATAAACTAGTTTAATATGCAAGAATAATAATATCGTACAAAATCAATATTTTTCAGGTTTACAAAATAACTTTTTCAAACTATTGTTGTGGCACCGTTATTATATTGCAGAATGTGAAACAAAGAAGGATTTTTTAGTCTTAGTCAAATTTAGAATAGTAAATTGAAAGTATTAGTACATTCAATTTAAAATCTTTGTCAAAAATATTTCCGGCTCCTCCGCCAAATTTGTATAACATTAATATTCGTGAAAACGTATTTTCTGCTTGACAAAAAACATCCATGTACTTCTACGGCCCAAACACGATAACATTGCGATAATTCTTTTAATTTCTCTTGGTAATAGTAAACGAAAAAGATTTATTTAATAAATCTACATTTATGAACATAGAGAAGGAAATATGAATATTCTTTTTCTCTGATTTAAAGAAAGTTTTCATCGTTAATTCGGTTGCATAGTTGCATATAATCCCTGACCAAAATTATGTCTTTAATTTGGCAAAAATGAGTGAGACCACTAAAAAAGCAACCATTTTTCATCGCGAATCACAACCAATAAAATTTTTTTACAAATCATCCCCCTTACCGCATCAACGTAATTACATTTCGCATTCTTTTGTTCGGCATCCCTCTAGCCGGTCTCATCTTCACGATCCACCCGACTACAGTTATCTATTTCACCCTTAACGAGGGCAGTTTGTGCGCGCGGATGCCGGGGCGTCGCATATGATGTATGGCATCGCTGACACGGGGTTAATTTGAAAGAGGATCCGGATAAATGCAGTTAATATAATAAAACGGGCTCTCCCCCATTTCGACCGAATAATTTGCCACTTTGTCAAAGGCGACGCGCAATATTGCCTACCAGTCGCGTACCGATCTCATCCACAATAGGAAGCGATCTAGACGCGGCCTAGACGCTGCAAATGCGGTGCCCGGAGTCGAACCGCTGCTACTGTCATTAGTGGTACACTGCGGGGTGTAGAGATATTACTATATTGCCCGTCAAAATAGGGATTTATTGAATGAACCCTGATGGCGGGTGCAAATTGCTGCTGAATAGAAATTGATAAAACAGGCGTGTTGAGGATGAGATATTTTGTAAGGGATTTATCAAACTATAACATACAATTTGTCAAAATGCAAGTAATTGTCAAAATGCAAGAAATTAATCAATCCAACTCGTCAGAAACAAGCTCCCAGTCAATGTCTATTTTCGAGAAGATTTTAAATGTCCCGCCCTCGCGGCACAGATTAATCGGCAGTTCTTAATTGGCGCGACGCGAAAAAGTTAATTGGTGTAGCAAAAAGGGTCGGGGGTCGTTCGCGCGCGCCAACCCCGCCAACCGCCGCGCCGCCCTCGACTGCAGAATTCATCTGCCCAGGTGACTTATAAGCCGCCTATCGCGAATTAATTCCGCCGCCCCGAAACAAACTACGAGCGGAACTTATATTGCTGCGATTAATTTTAGTAAGCGGGGATACGGTCCGGCAGAGTGCGCTCGAGTCGCGGTCATACCTTACGTCTAATTGTATCACCGTGAAATAAATTGCTCGCAATGCATTAATTACGGAGCGGTCAGGGGTGGCCGTAGATGGCGCTGCCCGCTGCTGCCCCCTCGTTTTCCAACCCCGCGAATGTATGAAGCATGCCGCCCGACGCCAGCGCCATATATTACGCTGAGTGGACGTGGCAAGTATTAAAAACGAAACACGACACGACCATGTTTATGTCTTTTCCCTGGAAGATACTGGAGCATTGCTCTTTTATAGAATGCACCACCATAAATATTAAGAAACATTCAAAATGCTATCAATATTTTCTTTCGTTCTCATTAGGTATTTTGGTTTTATCTGCTATGTATCTTTGATGGATCACAAATCACATGACTTAGGTTAAACTGGAAGCATAGACAAGCTTTGTATCAGTTATCGAAACATTTTTGGGAAATCACCAAGCTGAACAATATTAACAATACAAATCGTTGACAAAATGCTTTCGAATGGTAAAATAAAAGCTTTTAAATAATATTGGGCACTTTTAGTTAATGTATTTAAAATATGAATGAATTTAACAAATATTTTGTTAAACTAAATTTCACATTTAGTAGACCAGAACTAGCTCTGTGTATATGTCAAAATTTTCGATTTTAGTTATTGGGCATTCTAGAAATATGTGGTTAAGGCTTCCCACCTGTCCACATTCGCAATATGGACATTTTAGGATACATATTAGGTTATCTGCTATCTGTTACTGTTGTTACGAATGTCCGGCAGGGGGCGTTTCGGGTTTGACGTTACTGTGGTAATAGCAGCAAAACACGGGTCGACAAAAATCGATTTTTTGGATCGAAAATTGTTTTTAAGGCCGTTTTTTTGCTCAAAACTCTTTGCGAAGGGTATTTAGAGGGATCTTATCGTAAGACATGAGAGCGAGCGGCTTTTATAAGGTCGGCAGGAACGGATAAAAAATGTAAATTTTTGACGTTCATCGATCCGCTTGTCGGAATTTCTAGACGTTACGTGACATTTTCTCGAGGTTCGCCTTCACCCGAAGAGGAGCAAAAACGTGATTTTTTTTTTCAAAATTGACGCATTTAATTTACAAAATATCGCGCAGTCCACGCGGAATTGTGTCCTTTTTTCAATTCGAGCGTCAAAAGTAATATCGAAAAGCCCAATTTTGCAGCTACTCGATCGCAAATGTCGGCAAAAATGGGCGATTCCGCTGAACACGCCCTACACTTGAAAGTTCGTAATTAGTATAGGTATAGAAGATTACCTAAAATTGACTAATAAATCTCATGCCGCAATAGCAATGTTCCCCTGTGTAATAATAATGTGATTGTTACAAGAACTTGAAAAGGTTTTTATATATATATATATATATATATATATATATATATATATATATATATATATATATATATATATATATACATATATCGTCTTGTTTTTGCGCTGAAATCAATATAGCAAAAAAAGGCAACTCCATTATCTCGCAGAACCTCGTTAAAAATAATATTAGCTGACGCTGAAAAGCATTGCTTGATCTGTAATGCATTACGTAGGTCGTTGTTTTGCAATGTTGCTGCTCCGAGCAGTAGATTCTTTAAATCAATATAGCATTACGGTTAAGGCAAGCGTAGAATAAGTACCAGAAAGAAGAGTATTTTCTCCGCAGAAGCATTTGCCATTTATTTCGACGATTGTTGAAACAATAGATCGTGATCGGGGAGGACAGACTGCGCTGGCTGCTTTATTTCCATACGTACAATGAAATTCCCCGAGTAAAAAGTAATAAAAGCGTGAACCGTAAATTTATCGGCGATCGTTTGCGCATTTATAGATGTAAAGTTTATTGCCGGTCGAGACGGCCGGCGACGGCGACGCTCCATAAACAAAATATGCGACGTCGACGAGGACGGCGACGGCGCGGAATGGGAAATTATTTTTTGATTGTTCTCTCGGCTCGGATCCCGTATCGATTGATATAAATGCGGTTTTCGCGCCGACCACACACGTACGGCACCCGCCGTTATCTAAATATTTGCGTTGCTCGGGAGACGGGATCGTGTTTCTCTCAATCATTTCTTCGACGGTTTCTCGATGAAATTACCACGTTTTAATTACGGTCGGGCGTATTTTTGGATTGGGGCGATACTAATTACTGCCTACGGATTCCTCTCACTGTTTATTTGAACAGTATAGCACTGAGATGTAATGTAAAATATTCTTTGTCATAAATGTCCGAAACAATATAAATAAATTTAGATTATTATAATACTTTTAGTTGGAATTATTTAAATTCCTAAGAAAATGTCCCCTGGACATTTTTTGACAGTTTTGGAGATTTTGGCCACAGTTAGAACAATGTTAGATAACTTTCGATCATTTTTATTTCTCTTGTATTATTTTAAATGTAGGGCATTGTGGGGGATGTTTGTTTTTCATTCAATTTTTCCGCTTTTTATTTCGAGAGGAGGGAACAAATTTCCAATTTCTGATACAACAACAAAAATTATTGTTCCAGATTATATATGCCTTACATAACTAGAAACTGAATGTGGATTTATTGTAACAGGTCTAGACTTACAGATACAGCGATACTAAAAACTAAGAAAACGGGCAAAAAAAATCAGTTAACAAATTATATAAAATCAAAGAAAGTGCAAAACTCCTGCTTTCAAGCTGTATTTTGATGAATCTATAAAAAGCCACCATTCAGAAGGATCGTGGGGAATATCAAAC
The DNA here is from genome assembly GCA_963971325.1 of Aphodius granarius. Lineage (NCBI taxonomy): Eukaryota > Metazoa > Arthropoda > Insecta > Coleoptera > Scarabaeidae > Aphodius > Aphodius granarius. The sequence goes on from OZ020225.1 coordinate 4,671,900, forward strand.
TCGTTCATAAGACCCTCAACATCGTGACATATACGTAAAGATCCTTCCATTTTAAAATGTCCTTTAAAAGGCTCGTTACGCTTTGTAAATGAAGACACTGTCACTCCTCGTGCGAAAAGATTCCATTCCTGTAGCCTAGAACCCAATAACTCGGCATTTTCATTTAATAAAGTCTTAACCAAATCATTCAGTTTGCACTGGTTTAAAAGGCAAAACTTTAAATGGCGAATCTTCACGAGTAGCCTGATTTGACAGAGTGATTTCAGACACTCTGACAAATCAGGCAAGTTTCTTCAAACAAGCGAAATTTCTTCTGTGGCAAAAGTCGAAGATGATGAAGTGGATGGCGCACTTGGGAGAGGATGGTTCTCTCCATGGGGGATAGGTGGCGATAATGATGGCAAATTTGGATATTTTATTTCATGCTTATCCTTCTTCGAATATCCGGAGATGCTTATCGTGCAAAAATAGCCATCATCTACATGGTTGGAAGGCTCTTGCCACAACATGGGAACTGCAAACGGCATTTTCTTTTGCTTCCCTTTAATCCACCTTAAAAGTCCGATCTAAAAGGAAATACAGCATAAATTAGCTGTCCATGGCTTTTTCCAAGCAGAATCGTTGTCCATAGCGTCACCATGTCTACCATAGCGATGAGGACTGTGACTCTTGACAAACTGCGTCTATAAACATACAAAACGTTGGTATCAGTTTGGTCATCATTGATTGAATCCCAAAGAAATTCATATACCATTTACCACTTCAAGTTGTTAGGTTGACCAAAAAGCAAATATAGCACGGTTAATGGTTAACTTTATTTAATTCTACCTTGGCTCAACCTACGGTAAAAAGTGTGATCAGAAAGGAAAAATTGTATTGTTCTCTTCACGAGCGCTAAGCGAATGTGATATACCTTCTGCACGATGCGAATCCGGGCCAAGAAAACGAGAAAAATGCGAAAAAGTGTACGGGGTTCCCAGTTTAAGATTCGAATTCTGTATTCCATCCGTGTCATAGATCAGGCGCTAGACGGGACGGGAGCCGGTGATTCAGGGGTGTATCTGCATGCGAGAGGTTATAAAGCGGGATCGAACCTTGATTGCGCGCCGATACATTTTATAAGCATACGCCGCCGTTGCCGCCACCGCTTCCCGTCCCCTAGCCTCCGCACCCCACCCCCCGCGATCTTACCATTTGTATCGCCTGCATGAACCCCGGACAGGCGCCATAAATTAGAAGATATCTAATAAAGTCGCAGGGATTTATCGGTCCGTCGCTCCGACGGATTCCGGCGTGCCGTGTTGCGCCATCTACATGCAAATGCCTTTATTGAACACCAATGACGGATGTACATTAATATCCAAGGAGATGGTTGGTAGTTTCAATTCATTGAAGATTATGGGTTATGTTGGGGTTGATTAAAACTGTAATAATCGGGGATTTGAGTACTTATGTGCCTTATGTCATAGAACAATGGGAGAACTATGGGAGTAGAACAACTATGGGAGTTTAAAAAATTTCAAAGTAAAATTTTCGAGACACATTCTCAGAACCACAAGCTATAAGAAAATATAAAGAAAAAAAAATCGAATTTTTAATTTTTTTTTTTGACGATAATACCCCCTCAAATATAAGATCTTTGTTTAAATATTAACGTTAAACCTGATGATGCTCAAAGTACGGAAATAGAATATAAATACTAGCTCTGTGTATATGTCAAAATTTTCGATTTTAGTTATTGGGCATTCTAGAAATATGTGGTTAAGGCTTCCCACTTGTCCACATTCGCAATATGGACATTTTAGGATACATTTTAGGTTATCTGCTATCTGTTACTGTTGTTACGAATGTCCGGCAGTGGGCGTATCGGGTTTGACGTTACTGTGGTAATAGCAGCAAAACACGGGTCGACAAAAATCGATTTTTTGGATCGAAAATTGTTTTTAAGGCCGTTTTTTGCTCAAAACTCTTTGCGAAGGGTATTTAGAGGGATCTTATCGTAAGACATGAGAGCGAGCGGCTTTTATAAGGTCGGCAGGAACGGATAAAAAATGTAAATTTTTGACGTTCATCGATCCGCTTGTCGGAATTTCTAGCCGTCACGTGACATTTTCTCGAGGTTCGCCTTCACCCGAAGAGGTGCAAAAACGTGATTTTTTTTCAAAATTGACGCATTTAATTTACAAAATATCGCGCAGTCCACGCGGAATTGTGTCCTTTTTTCAATTCGAGCGTCAAAAGTAATATCGAAAAGCCCAATTTTGCAGCTACTCGATCGCAAATGTCGGCGAAAATGGGCGATTCCGCTGAACGCGCCCCACACTTGAAAGTTCGTAATTAGTATAGGTAGATAATACTTGCTTCAGTAAACAATATACTCGTCCATCTCAACAACGTCACAAAAGCAGAAAAATTATAGGATTACACCATAAGAAAAAAAGAGCAGGGAAATATACCACAACGTCCATTCTGCTTAGTTAATTTCGTCCCCGAGAAGTAGCCGTATTATACAAATGGTCATTCGTACGCACGATTAACGTTCATAAAAGGAAATAAAAACGGCAGCGTCCATATCGTCTCCGTTCTTCTTTTATTAATGAACCTCATGCATAGGGCGGCAGTTTATAATCCTCCCGGCTGTCGCGCTGCGAGCGCGTAGGTCCTTTGCGAGAGAGTAGGTCCGCCAGCCCGCCCAACTAGATTGATCACACAGGCCATTTGCTCTCTTCGCTCCGGCCAAAACAACCCGAAAAATAACCAGACATTGTTGATGACCCCGTTTTATTACGACCACCATATGGAATACTAATCTCCTCTACACTCTGCTGGATTGATTTAGTGATGGTTACCATGGAGAAACGTTATGCAATCTTCAACTATTCTGGGTGTGTAATGCTGGTACTAAGGGCTAGTTTTTCAATACTAGTTTATTTCTGAGTTCTACTGAAGTCCGTTCTATTTTGGATTTCTGTCAGATTCGCTAAAGTTGATTGGATACTGATCATCAAAACGTCATTGTCAACCGTGCTGAACTCCCCCGTAGTTTAAACTAGTATTAAATTCCGTTATTCCATTGGTTTAATTGGTTAATGTTGCGACATTTGAGCTTATGTGAATTTGTAACACAAAATAATCCTTTTCCTTCATAGTAACTGGGCTAAGGTTGTACCTCGGGGTGTACTTGTTACCTCGGCGCGACGTTGCGTCTTATCCTCAATCCGAGGATGTCGTGACTGAAGCTCCAATTGGCGACGTTGGTCTCCCTGATTAAGGTCCCTTTTGTTGAGTTCTCCATTGAGTTTCCATCCTTTCTCTTTGGCTATACCGTACTGACGAGGACTAATAAGTCCGAAACACGTGTCTACTGTTGCATTTAGGATAGCGGTTATTGCCCAAAAAAATCCTTTTTATTGTTTAGATTTCACCGCAAATAATCCTTTTCCTTCATAGTACCTGGGCTAAGGTTGTACCTCGGGGTGTACTTGTTACCTCGGCGCGACGTTGCGTCTTATCCTCAATCCGAGGATGTCGTGACTGAAGCTCCAATTGGCGATGTTGGTCTCCCTGATTAAGGTCCCTTTTGTTAAGTTCTCCATTGAGTTTCCATCCTTTCTCTTTGGCTATACCGTACTGACGAGGACTAATAAGTCCGAAAGACGTGTCTATGGTTGCATTTAAGATAGCGGTTATTGCCCAAAAAATCCTTTTTATTGTTTAGATTTCACCGCAAATAATCCTTTTCCTTCATAGTACCTGGGCTAAAGTTGTACCTCGGGGTGTACTTGTTACCTCGGCGCGACGTTGCGTCTTATCCTCAATCCGAGGATGTCGTGACTGAAGCTCCAATTGGCGACGTTGGTCTCCCTGATTAAGGTCCCTTTTGTTGAGTTCTCCATTGAGTTTCCATCCTTTCTCTTTGGCTATACCGTACTGACGAGGACTAATAAGTCCGAAACACGTGTCTACGGTTGCATTTAAGATAGCGGTTATTGCCCAAAAAATCCTTTTTACTGTTTAGATTTCATCCCAAATAATCCTTTTCCTTCATAGTACCTGGGCTAAGGTTGTACCTCGGGGTGTACTTGTTACCTCGGCGCGACGTTGCGTCAATCCTCAATCCGAGGATGTCGTCACTGAAGCTCCAATTGGCGACGTTGGTCTCCCTGATTAAGGTCCCTTTTGTTGAGTTCTCCATTGAGTTTCCATCCTTTCTCTTTGGCTATACCGTACTGATGAGGACCAATAAGTCCGAAACACGTGTCTACGGTTGCATTTAAGATAGCGGTTATTGCCCAAAAAAATCCTTTTTATTGTTTAGATTTCACCGCAAATAATCCTTTTCCTTTACTGATTATATTTCTATAATTAAAGAAATCATTTCAGTAATGCATTAAATCATTTCGGTAATGCATACTGCCGATTTTTTTTAAACTTGCTATTTTGCAGTTTTTCGTGCGCAGTTCTATCTTTTTTCACTTTTTTCATTTTTAGCTTTAAACTGCTGTAAAAACATTTAAGGGAAATCATAAAAAAATGAAAATCAGTAATTTTGGTAATGATCATTACCGAAATGGCAATCTATATACAAGTGAACGACACCATCTTCTCATATGATAATACTTGAGAATAAAAGTGAGGCTTTATTCAGACTTATATGGCATGTTTATCACTACATTACTTTTTCGTCATTCAACAAGCGGTAATCACATAGAGCATTACCGAAATGACGCATACTAAACATACGGTCTCAAAGTTTAACATTAACTACGTAACTGATGTTCAAATACATACAAATTCAAGAACTTACTAATCAAACATTGGTGTACCGTCGATGATGCTAACCACTGTACCCTACATTGACGCATCAAAGGTTGTGGTGTACCACATGCCAAGGTTGGCATTACCGAAATGACACAAAAGTGGTGGACAAAGAATAGCATTTAATCAAAACAGCTGTAAAATTAACCACGGACGTGTATACCCATGTTCTATTAGCAGGACTATTCTACTCTAGAAACTCTAATCTGCGAAATTAAATAAATGAAAAGTGTTGAGAACGGTGACACATAAACCCTCAAACAGAAGTAGTAAAAAAGTCAATACATTTAGTAAACGATTGTTCTCTTTCTCATGGCTTTACCACTTCCAAATTGGTAAATTCGTATCCTGCTCTGGCGTCCTTATATTTGATATGCTACCACACCCTGATGACATCAAATAGTAACGTGCTCGTTCCAGTGCAAACAAATCATCAGCAGTGTAAACATGTTAATGCTCAACGGCGACTATGAATCATGAACTGCGATGATGCATTATTAAAGTGGCGTTTCGCAGTGTACTGGGTGATATGCATATGTTGGGCAAACTCCCCGTTCCAGGAGCGTTCACATCTCCCAAGGGGTGTCTAACCCCCGATCGACCTTAACTCCTCCACAGTGAGCCACTTTGATTTTCTGTTTAACTTTTACACCAGCATCCGTCACGCGCCGAGCTTATTGATATTTCGGGGTCGGTACTTCGCACCAGTTTAATTAATATTTATTGTCAACTTCAAGTTTGTAATTAATTCTCGAGGTAAGGTATTAAAATTTCATTGTCTCTTATTACTTTGCTTGAGTGAATTTCGATCATATTTTGTAAATGGAAAAAGTTTTAAAATTGAAATCGTCTTATAAGGCTGGGGGTAGGAATCGTGTGGGAGCGGTGTTGGAATCTGCGGGTGAAATTGATGTGTGCGGATAAAAGTTTTCGCGAGTTTTATTTTATCATTATTGCACAATTTAATTTTACGTCTCTGTCTCTCCGAGCGGCTCACAGTTTGAAAGTGAACGATTACCGCGGAGTGGGGGTAAAAGGAACTGTTCATTTTACTGCCACATAAAATTATTTCTCAGGAATGGGGAGATTCCAACTTGAATTGTTGCTAATAGCAATAAATCACTTGAATAATGCTCTTACTGTGTGCATCTCGGAGAAAATGGAGTATAAAAAACTCTTTTCAATTTAATGAACTTTGCACAGAGAGAACACTATTCTTGAATATCAAGAAAAATTATTCTTGAGTATATAGTGTAGCACGAAGAGAATTTTTTCTATCCAAATAATATTTTGTTCTAATAAGAATTTCAATACAGTTGTTTCAACGGTTAGTTATTCTTACGATTTAAGAATTTAGTATGTTTATATTAAGTATACTTTTCTCTGACGAAGAAAAAGTTATCCTTCTATAAAAAGTAATCGTTCGTCTTACAATAACAAAAATATTTCGTTGGAAGTTTCTAAGTTTAAAAGAACTCCATTCTTGGATATCAAGAAAAAATGTTCTTGCGTATATAGTGTAACATGAAGAGGATATTTTTGCTATCCAAATAATATTTTTTCTACTTTGCATTCACAATGCACACATTGTAACACTGTTTTCGGTGTTACAATTAGCAAATTGTAACACCGAAAACAGTGTAATTGTAACTATTACAGTGCAATTGTAACACCGGTTTTAGTAACTTTTTTTCTAAGATTGGTGACATTGATATCAAATGCATGTCAAACGAAAATACACATAACCACAAAAGTAAGCACAAACTGATTGTTTGGAATCGCACAAACTGCGAAGTATGTATATTTTTATACATATTTAAACATGCGTGTTGCATCCTAGGTTTCGTACTACTAGTATATGATGGTATATAATAATTATCAATAATTACTTTTTCACAGATATTTGAATTTAAGTGACAGATGACAGTGTTACCAACGGTTGCACCCATAAATACTCTAGATTGGAATTTTACCTAATATACTTCTAAATTTTTATAAAATTAATGACGCAAAGTAGAAAAAATAGTATATTACACTCGTTTTATAAGACATATTGGCGCATTCGTTCATTTGGGAACAACTCATGCGCCAATTTGACGTCTTATAAAACTTGTATAATAATATACTATTATTGTAATAAGAATTTCTATATATGTTTGTTATTTCAACGGCTAGTTATTCTTCCGGTTTAAGAGTTTAGTATGTTTATGTTGAGTATATTTTGCTCTGACGAAGAAAATGTTATTCTTCTACATATAAAAAGAGTAAGACGTTCGTTTTACAACAACAATATTTTGTTGTGTGAAAAATATACATGCTTCAACGGACAAACAGTTTTCTTGAGCCAAAAGTATACGTACGTATCGCTTAAAACAGACGTAATTCCTTTCAAGCAGTTCATTCATACTTAAAACAAGAAAACGTAATACTTGGAACATCATGAAAATCATATTCTTACTTTACAGAAACAAGTGATATTCTTCACTCAAAGATATTCGTGTTATCGAATAAATGTTTCCCTCTGTGTAATAATATATATTAAAACATATAGCCTTTCAAGAAAAGAGAAACAAGAAAAGCAGGACAAATCTTGATGGTTGCGCTATCCGCATCAGGTCCAGTTATCCAAGCAATTCCTCCATTAATGTCGCGCCGATCCACTCGGACTTGATTTGATTAGTGACCGTTTTCCGGTCGGACGGGCCGCACCTGATCCGCTAGGGGGCGCGCGGCTCTGGGGTGGCGGTCCGCTTCCCCCGTCCACATGGTCATTTCACACCCTGCCTCCATTTGCGTAGATGATAACGCCGCAGCGGCTAATCTAATAACTAATTCCGGAGGATATCGGTCCATCCGCGTCTTGATTATACCGCAGGAGAAGGCATCCACCCTTACCCGACCAGCCCCATCGTCGTCTCACCCCCACGTCGTCGTTACTACCCTTGTTCTGTATCTCTCTTGTATCTCGGCGGTGGCGTCCGTTCTGCTTCCACGTTCTTAATTCTAATCACACGGACACCGACCAGACACGACCACCCCTGCTTTATGTACCCATAAAACGCTCTGCTCAACGTGTTGTATCTTGTACAGAATTTGCCGATTCCGTGCTTACGAATTCCCCGCTATAGGTGGGGAGATGTATTCCCAGGATTGCTGAGCTATTTAATGGACCGTATTGATGGTGCTGATATACCAAAACTTCGGAAATTGCTGGTTTGTAATGGTAGACAGATGTAGTGGAGATTAGCTTGTAAGGGATTGCTTCATATGCGGAAGCAGATTTCAACTAAGCTACAAGATTTTAACTGGAAGTTTATTTAGAATACGTACGTTTAACTAAAGTTCAATTCTTTAGTTCTTCCGAAATTTTCTTTAATCTTGCTATTTTGCAGTCTTTTTGTTTTAAGCTGATGTAAAAACATTTAAGGGAAAACCATAACAAATGAAAATGAGAAATTTCGATAATGATTACGTCATGTGGAATGTGGAACCATTACCGAAATGACAATCTATATAAAAGTAAACCTTGTGAGGCTTTATTCAGGCTTATATGGCATATTTTATCACCACATTAGTTTTTCTTCGTTCAACAAGCACTAATCATATATAAAGTGTGACATTAGCTACGTAATTGATGTCCAAATACATACATATTCAAGAACTTACTAATCAAACATTGGTGTACCGTCGATGATGCTAACCACTGCACCCTACATTGACGTATCAAAGGTTGTGGTGTATAGGTAACCACATGCCAAGTTTGGCATTACCGAAATGACACAAAAGTGGTGGACAAAGAATACTTGAGAATAAAAGTGAGGCTTTATTCAGGCTTATATGGCATATTTTATCACCACATTAGTTTTTCTTCATTCAACAAGCACTAATCATATATAAAGTGTGACATTAGCTACGTCATTGATGTCCAAATACATACATATTCAAGAACTTACTAATCAAACATTGGTGTACCGTCGATGATGCTAACCACTGCACCCTACATTGACGCATCAAAGGTTGTGGTGTATAGGTAACCACATGCCAAGTTTGGCATTACCGAAATGACACAAAAGTGGTGGACAAAGAATACTTGAGAATAAAAGTGAGGCTTTATTCAGGCTTATATGGCATATTTTATCACCACATTAGTTTTTCTTCATTCAACAAGCACTAATCATATATAAAGTGTGACATTAGCTACGTCATTGATGTCCAAATACATACATATTCAAGAACTTACTAATCAAACATTGGTGTACCGTCGATGATGCTAACCACTGCACCCTACATTGACGCATCAAAGGTTGTGGTGTATAGGTAACCACATGCCAAGTTTGGCATTACCGAAATGACACAAAAGTGGTGGACAAAGAATACTTGAGAATAAAAGTGAGGCTTTATTCAGGCTTATATGGCATATTTTATCACCACATTAGTTTTTCTTCATTCAACAAGCACTAATCATATATAAAGTGTGACATTAGCTACGTAATTGATGTCCAAATACATACATATTCAAGAACTTACTAATCAAACATTGGTGTACCGTCGATGATGCTAACCACTGCACCCTACATTGACGCATCAAAGGTTGTGGTGTATAGGTAACCACATGCCAAGTTTGGCATTACCGAAATGACACAAAAGTGGTGGACAAAGAATACTTGAGAATAAAAGTGAGGCTTTATTCAGGCTTATATGGCATATTTTATCACCACATTAGTTTTTCTTCATTCAACAAGCACTAATCATATATAAAGTGTGACATTAGCTACGTAATTGATGTCCAAATACATACATATTCAAGAACTTACTAATCAAACATTGGTGTACCGTCGATGATGCTAACCACTGCACCCTACATTGACGCATCAAAGGTTGTGGTGTATAGGTAACCACATGCCAAGTTTGGCATTACCGAAATGACACAAAAGTGGTGGACAAAGAATACTTGAGAATAAAAGTGAGGCTTTATTCAGGCTTATATGGCATATTTTATCACCACATTAGTTTTTCTTCATTCAACAAGCACTAATCATATATAAAGTGTGACATTAGCTACGTAATTGATGTCCAAATACATACATATTCAAGAACTTACTAATCAAACATTGGTGTACCGTCGATGATGCTAACCACTGCACCCTACATTGACGCATCAAAGGTTGTGGTGTATAGGTAACCACATGCCAAGTTTGGCATTACCGAAATGACACAAAAGTGGTGGACAAAGAATAACGTTTAATGAAAACAACTATATAATTAATCACGGACATGTATACCCATGTTCTTTTAGTAGGACTATTTTACTCTAGAAAAATCACAAAATTAAGGTAGTTAATGCTCAGGTGTCGAAGAAAATAAATAACATTACATAATAAATGAGGTTTGGGACATTACCGAAATCATATATAATAGTCATTTAATCTTGAGATATTTGTAAAGAAACTGTAATATTTGTGTGAACTACATGTAATACTACATCCATGCACAAGAGTAAACGTGTTTGGCCAAACTTTACATTGATTCTTGACCGAAGAGATGCCTGTTTTGATCACAGCATAGCATGGGACTCTCCTAATACCTGACATCCCTAAATAATAAATAACCTTTTACAGGATTTTTTTAAAATAATGTATAAAAAGTAACCTTGTGAGACTGGAGGTTTTTAGTACCTATGTTAGGTATGGATATCAAATGCAGTGTCCTGGGTATATCCTTGCTTGCGGAGTGACTCAGTCGAAGTCGTTCAGCCTTGAAATAGAACCAGATGGAGCAAATAGTCACAGATGTGCCCGCGCGGTGTCGCTTACATCTCAATATCAGGGCGATTTGTCCACGGTCACACGACGTCCCTTTGTATGTCGTATTATTATGCTACAGATAGCACATTAAAGTCTATAGTTGGCACAATGCACTCTTTAGATTGGCAAATGAAGACCTCGCAGCGTGGCTAATTTTAATTTTAAATTGAACTTGTTTAATTTGCAGTGTTTGTAAATATGTACCGAATTGGCTTAGCTTTTGTAAGTGGTTTTGCTATTACACTCCATTCGAATTAAGATGTTACAAAGTGCTCCATACAATGGAGTGCAAAAACTATAAGTAATCAAAACCATACAGTGTGGAAAAAAACTCTGGACCACCTAAAATGACAATATTATCCTCCAAAGGCATCTCAAAGAATTCCTCAAAAAATAAAAATAATAACAACGAAATACAATATCACAAACCAAAATCCATCGACCCATCAAAAACTGACAAAAGCGTCACGGCGGTTCTTTTAAACTCTCATTTACGATGAGATTAGCGAAAATTTGTCGCTGAATGCGTTCAACGTTCCGTGAAATATTTCCGGGGGCGGTGTGGCACTAAGGGCGGGTGAGGGTGCATCGAGATATGTAAACAGAGACACACCCTATTATTATGATAACGCGACCACGAATGCGCGCACCAACCGTTCTTCCACACCGATGGGTTAAACCTTGTCAGTGTCCTGACTAGCGAGAGGACACAGATACAGGGATGACATGTTACACTATTAAAATAGGTCTTTTTTACTCGGCGGAGATTAAAATCCAAAGAGACGACCTCGTGTCCCAACGGTACGGACCTCCTGTACCGTGTAATCGGGTCTATTTGGTCACAGTGACACAATGCGTTTAGGGAGCGATGTATTTTATATAGGTAGTTTTATGTCTTTATTTCGGGGCTGGGTGGTGGCAGTTGCAATTTTGATACGCGTATAACTTTGTCAATATTTGTGTTAGAGGGGTTTATGGGGCAATATAACAATGGATATATCAAAGACATTTTAGTTGAAAAGAGAAATACATGGCGTGTTTACACATTTATAAACACTAAAAACGAATGTCCGTAAGATAATAATAATATTTTATCGGGTCTATAACACTACTGTCATGTATCCGTGTGTTTTCCTACGAGGTTTCGTTCTCTACTTCTTGTTTATTTATTCTTCAATCGCGGGCCAGGCGATAATATTCAAACAATAATATGTGAGCGAACGAAAAGAAGGTTAATTTTTCTGCTGTCAGTCAAATAATTTTTGGACATAATTTTCTTGACAAAAAACTTGAACTTGAACAATAATTAGTGTTATGCAACTTTTCAGTATAAAAGTTTAAATATTACCTTCCTTAAAATTATATAGTACGGATTGCACGAGCTAATTAGTTTCTTTAAATGCGTGGATTTCCGTAGTTAGGGAAACGGGATAAGGGGTGAGGCTGTCGCGGGGCGGTTTGGGTTGGGGGGGGCGGACTGTTGGCGGTTGTCGGCGCCCTGTTTCTCCCCGCAGATGAGCGTGCATCAATCAGTTCGTCTGGCATCCATTCTTTGCGATGATGGAACTGAAGCTTCTACAACATCGCAGATAAGGGGGCGGCGAAAAAAGCGGGCCGCGCCGAGACGTCTCTCCGCGCGCCAGCCGCCACCGTATATAAAAGAAACGTTCAGACGGCGAATCCTAGCAGATCGCGCGAAAGCTTCACATTTATAACTAACCTCATCCATCTTCCTCCATCGCTCTTGGGGGGGACTCAAATGCAGCTCAATTTGTCAGAAAATCTAATGCTTCAGTTTCTTCCAGAGGCGGCCGCGGCGGCGACGGTGGCAGCGGCGCCCGTCTCCTGATGCCTCCACTATTCCCTGCCTCTTACGATCGCTGTATGCCGAAACGATCTTTTCGATTCCAATAAAACTGATTCGAATTATACGAGCAACCGTTTTCTGTATCTACTCGGTCTACGTTATGGATTCTGAGGTATTCTGGTAGTCAATGCTTGCGTAGATATACATGCAAAGTTCCCTGAATCCATTGCAATGATTTTTGGAAAATGTCTATGTGGAAGTATTAGTGTCAGTTATTTTATCTTTGAGCACTCTTGCAAAAAAAATATTTGTTCCAGGTTTACATAACTAGACTCAATGAAAATGCAGAAGTACTGTTTTCAAGCTGTACTTTGATGAATCGATAAAAAGCCACCATTCAGAAGGATCATGGGGAATATCAAACTCGTTCATAAGACCCTCAACACCGTGACATACACGTAAAGATCCTTCCATTTTAAAACATGCTTTGAAAGCCTCGTTAAGTTGTAAATAAAGACACTGTCACACCTCGTGCGAAAAGATTTCATTCCTATTGCCTAGAACCCAGTAACTCGACTTTTTCTTTTGATAAACCTAAGTCTTTAACCAAATCATACAGTTCGCACTAGTTTATAAGGTGAGGTGTTTCTAAAACTTCAAATGGTGAATCTTCACGACTTGCTTGCTTTGACATAGTGATTTCAGACACTCTGTCAAATCAGGCAAGTTTCTTCAAACAGTCGACATTTTTTCTGTGTCAAAAATCGAAGATGATGAAGTGGATGGCGCACTTGGGGAGGTTGGTTCTCCATGGGGGATACGCCGCGATGCTGATGGGAAATTTGGATATTTTATTTAAGCTTATCCTTCTTCGAATATCTGGAGACGCTTATCGTGCAAAAATAGCAATCATCTACATGATTGGAATCCTCTCGCCACAACATGGGAACTGCTAACGGCATTTCCTTTTGCTTCCCTTCCATCTACTTTAAAAATCCGGTCTGACAGGAAATACAACAAATATTAGGTGTCCGTGGCTTTTCCAGATCTCCAATTCTAAATCCAAAATAGCAGGACTAAGCTTCTTTTACCTCTTGCGTATTTTTTTTTCAGATGTGTCTCTACATAACAACCGTACATGTAACAAAACTTATTTGGTGAATTTTTACAACATCTTCTTGAATATGACAATAAGCAGAACGTAGATCAGTTACTTGTGATACCCTGTATACTCACTATGCATTCTCAGTATCACATAGGAGATGAACGAAGCCTCAGGCTGGTTAATCAAGGCCGGTTGTCCTGCACCATGAACGACTATTTATGACAACGGCATCGACGGCAAACAGTGCAAGGCATTGCCGAGGCTCGTGTACCGTATAAGCAGACACGGTTCGGTGGCGGTTATAGCGATAGTCGCCGGGTGTTGTCGTGGGCGCTATATGAGCCCTTTTGACATGGTAATGAGGACCGTGTCTCTCGACCAAGGAGTCTCCTCCTGGTGGACCGATCGCGTCGTCGTCTCCTAGCCCATAATGACGTAGAGTCGCATGAATATTTACCAGTTAATCCCGAGACCGGGCGACCGCCCAGAGATAATGACGATGTCTGATCGGGTATACGATGCCTGTCGCCGGATCCCGATCGGCCAATCTAGCCGTGATTATGCCGCCCCCAGGAAAGGATTAGGCGGCCGAAGGACAACGACGCCGCCAAGCCAATATTGCGCGACGCCCGGTGGACGACAGGCTGTTGAAACCGAAGACCGCCGACGCCTTGGTTTGGGATTATATTCTGGGTGGTAGACGGCAATTAAATACGTTGTGGGTGGGCATATTACAAAATGGGGTCGCTAGTTTTACTAGCCGCTAGTTGATGTTGCTGCTAGCAGCGTCCGCAACCAGCGGCTGTTTTGTCATCACATTACGCTGTTTAGCAGCAATAGTACCGCTGTCGCTAGTGGCTACTACCAGCAAACCTCAGTTCACATTCTACAAGGTCAACTATTTCTGGTGTATTTTATGTCACCAGGTAGGTACAGTGAGACAATGTATCATCTTTTGTCAGGTGAAGGCATCGCAACCATAAAATATTTCATATTTGATACCAAAATTGTGGGGTTTTATTGATTACATGCCTTGAATTGGACTTCATAAATTTTGAAAGCACTGGACACGAGTATAAATAACATAAGCACGGTCACGATAACAATAAAATTAGAAATTCTATATTTTATTTTAATTCTATATTAAATTCTATAATTAAATAATTATTTCAATTATTAATAAAATTATATATTTTCAGGTCTGCAATTGTTTCCCAGTATATTTCTAAATAAATTGTGCAAAAATTAGAGCTTTTATCCGTAATTTAGTTTCTACCTTATATTTAATATTTTATATCTAATGTTAACTTCAAACACAAAAGTTATTAATCAGTTTTCTTTATCGCTTCTGTTCAATTTATTAATTAAAATATAATATACAATTATATAATTATACAATTTAATAATATACAATTTATATCATTAAAATTCTGTATACTTTACAAAGGATATATTAGTACATGTGCATTTCTACTTCAAATAAAGCTCTACACGTCACAGCAACTTATAAATATTACATAATATTTGCATTGTATGCATAAAATGCATAAATAAGCATAATCCAGTTTATTCAATTTTGAAGAAATATTTGAATATATTACCTGTTTAAAAAAATTATAAATCACATATTTATCATTTTATATTATTAGTTATAGATTTAACAAAAGTAATCGCATTATGCTGGTTAACAACGGCTAATAATCTACAGCAAGCAGCAAATACTGAAACAGCGTAGTGTGACTACCGCGCACTTTGCTTTCCAATCAACGTTGCAGCATAACTTTTCGGCCGGCGACAATTCATTATGTGATCAGTATTTTAACAACTGTATCGCTTAAAACGCTCTTTATATATTGGGAGAATAATATCTCGTATAATATTTATAAAAGACATTTCAAAAATACATAATTCCCTGAGATAAAATTAATGCTGGTTGCTGTAAAAGTTAAACAAGCGCTGGTGGGCTGGCTGCTGCTAAACTCACTCGCCAACTGGTAGAACAGCGGCTGCTGAGTGGTCGCACTATGCTGTTAGCAGCCAGTAACAAATGGCACGCTAGTAAAGCAGACTAGTGTGACCATGGCATAAGAACTCACCAAAATTTCATGAACGGATTTCATTGAAACATACCATAACAACCAAAGAGTACTGACTGTACATGAAACAGCCACCATAATAGCATGCATAAGTACTGAAATAGAACGCATAGTTGTTGGTACAGTAGTACACAATTATAGTGCTTAAGTGTTAATTTAATTTTAATTTCCAATCGATTAATATATGCATGATCGCGGACCATAAACATTATAGGGCCGGTCGCGAAATTTTGAATAAAACATTACGGCATGACGGCGCCCCGAATTAGAGATAAAAGCAATCACAAATTGATGGGCTATTACCGCAGCGCCAGATTAAATTGGAAAAGTTTGCCGGCATTCCCCCACCCGCAACTACCACTACCCCTCAACAACTACAACACGGACGATTTTAAATCAAATCGACGCCAGCCTATAGGTACTTCGATATACCGCACCGTTTCATAAGCCTTCGCTTAAGGTGGAAACATACTACGGGTAACGTAGCGCAACGGTAACGGTACCATCTGTCAAGAACAAACGAACACCTTTTCAAATTCAATCTATCGAACTATCATCTATCAAATTCGATCATGCCCACCTTGGCATTGCGTTTTCGTACCCACATTATGCTCACTCCTTTTCTCTTACTATTTCTTGACAGATTCTCGACGTTACCTTACGTCGACCTTGCGTTACCGCGACCTGCATTGTGTTTCAACCTTTTTTTTTAAGCCTTCCGTACTTATTGATAAATACATCGACGTTGGCGTCGTTGGGTTGGCGTGACCGGAACACGGAGTTAAACAATAAGACCGCCGCGGTTCGGTGCTCAGCACCGCGCCCAAACGACTGGCACGCTATTACACAGAGCCCAATTAGCGTTTGATTTTTTTATGCGCACCAGACGCACATCGCGGTTAATATTTAACGACTTATTGCCCCAGTTAGAACGATCGCGCTATCGCGTTGTATCGTCCCGGTTTGATAATTGCCACGATGCACGATCGCCCGACAAAATTGTTTCCGGCTTATAATAGCCGTCTACTTCACTTATTAATTATTTGATAAGACGGCTCGGCATTGAAAAACGTCTTTTTACACAGAGAGAACTCTATTCTTGGATATCAAGAAAAATTATTCTTGCGTGTATAGTGTAGCATGAAGAGGATTTTTTTATCTAAATAATATTTTATTCTAATAAGAATTTTTTTTGTTAAATTATTTACCGTTTATCCGTAAACACAAATTGCGATAATTCTGCATTCCCTATTCATTACTGTTCGATTTTATGTTGACAAGATTACGATAACTTTACGGCACGCAGTTGGCAAAATAGGTTGGAAAATATCGTAGGCCATAAAATAGGTAACAGTCGATCCGCTTTCCGAAAAGAAAGGCATTCCGAAGAATTTATATTACGCACGTGAACCCCATCAGAAGTATTTCTTTCATTCTACCGATACCTATACTACGCCACTCGAACAAAAGGTCGAAATTCACCCCTTCATCTCATCTTCTACCACCAAACATATACAGGGTGTTTTACCCAGTAATACCACTTATTAAGAAAAAATAAAATAAAATTACGAAACAGAAGAAATTAGCTGACTGTTTGTCAATCGAAGGAAATAAAACTCTGTGTGTCAATAATTTTCGTCGAAAATATGTGGCCAAAGCCGGTATAGGTTTCTGTTATTGCTGCTGCTGACGAAATTGCTATTGCTACGGTGAGGTCGAGCGGAAAGGCAAAGAGATGAAAGTTGAGGTTCGACGGTAGGTAGCGCTGGCATAGGGACTTTCCTCCGAACTGTGCAATAAGTGCCGCGAGGTAGCGATGTTTTATGTGGCTTGGGGGCGCGGTTTCATCTTTCCCACCCCCCTGTTTCGTTTATTTTATTACTACGCTCTCCTACGTACCCGATTTTCCAATTTCACCGAAACTTCTCTCAACGTTTTCTATGTATGTGTGTGTGTATCTATAATACCGCGATAACTTTGCCTGCTCGCCTTGCAAAACGTTTCGCCCCCGTATTTTTCAACTAAAACTTATATCGGAAATATGTTACTTTAAACAGAAAATGTTTACTACAACTTTTATTTATAGCCACATTAAAACCATGCATAAAAACAAAATTAACAACGACAAAACCATTAAAACACTGCTCCCCATAACACGCGAGAGCTCCTGTCTCAATTTAATAAACAATTATTCCATGCCATTAAGTTAATTTTAAATTGAATCGGTATATGGTGTGCGCGCAGATTTTCCCTAATAACCAATTATGCGTATACGTTCACTTTACCGGGTCCGGGGGGGTCGAAACTCATATACATAAACATAAGCGTACGCATTCGACGTACCCGATGCATAAAGCAAATGACATGAATTAAGCATTATATCAATTTCTCGCGTGGCGGCTCGGTTAATGCGACAGAAGGTCAAACGGTGCGTAGGGTGCATATTTTTGCGACGCTCTCCAGTTCCGCCAACAAAAGCGACAAGCGACAACAATGGCACCGCTCGGACGGGATGCTACCCTCTCAACGCACTTGATCCGTAATCAGGTGAGGACTTTGATAATGGACTGTCACAATCTAGTCACAATAGACTTGATATGCTTACTGGATACGTGTGTGGAGGGAGGAATAAAATATTATTTCGAATTATAAAATATGTCTCTGTTTCTTTCTTTCCGAAAGAAAGAAAGAAAGAAACGACGAAACGACGAAAGGATGAAAGGACGAAAGGAGGATTCGACGAAAGGAGGAATCAACGAAAAGGGACGAAAGGTCGAAAGGAGGAATCGACGAAAAAAGGGGAAATGGAAGGAAACGAAAGGCAACGAAAGGAAACGAAAGGAAACGAAAGGAAACGAAAGGAAACGAAAGGAAACGAAAGGAAACGAAAGGAAACGAAAGGAAACGAAAGGAAACGAAAGGAAACGAAAGGAAACGAAAGGAAACGAAAGGAAACGAAAGGAAACGAAAGGAAACGAAAGGAAACGAAAGGAAACGAAAGGAAACGGAAGGAAACGGAAGGAAACGGAAGGAAACGGAAGGAAACGGAAGGAAACGGAAGGAAACGGAAGGAAACGGAAGGAAACGGAAGGAAACGGAAGGAAACGGAAGGAAACGGAAGGAAACGAAAGGAAACGAAAGGAAACGAAAGGAAACGAAAGGAAACGAAAGGAAACGAAAGGAAACGAAAGGAAACGAAAGGAAACGAAAGGAAACGAAAGGAAACGAAAGGAAACGAAAGGAAACGAAAGGAAACGAAAGGAAACGAAAGGAAACGAAAGGAAACGAAAGGAAACGAAAGGAAACGAAAGGAAACGAAAGGAAACGAAAGGAAACGAAAGGAAACGAAAGGAAACGAAAGGAAACGAAAGGAAACGGAAGGAAACGGAAGGAAACGGAAGGAAACGGAAGGAAACGGAAGGAAACGGAAGGAAACGGAAGGAAACGGAAGGAAACGGAAGGAAACGGAAGGAAACGGAAGGAAACGGAAGGAAACGAAAGGAAACGAAAGGAAACGAAAGGAAACGAAAGGAAACGAAAGGAAACGAAAGGAAACGAAAGGAAACGAAAGGAAACGAAAGGAAACGAAAGGAAACGAAAGGAAACGAAAGGAAACGAAAGGAAACGAAAGGAAACGAAAGGAAACGAAAGGAAACGAAAGGAAACGAAAGGAAACGAAAGGAAACGAAAGGAAACGAAAGGAAACGAAAGGAAACGAAAGGAAACGAAAGGAAACGAAAGGAAACGAAAGGAAACGAAAGGAAACGAAAGGAAACGAAAGGAAACGAAAGGAAACGAAAGGAAACGAAAGGAAACGAAAGGAAACGAAAGGAAACGAAAGGAAACGAAAGGAAACGAAAGGAAACGAAAGGAAACGAAAGGAAACGAAAGGAAACGAAAGGAAACGAAAGGAAACGAAAGGAAACGAAAGGAAACGAAAGGAAACGAAAGGAAACGAAAGGAAACGAAAGGAAACGAAAGGAAACGGAAGGAAACGGAAGGAAACGGAAGGAAACGGAAGGAAACGGAAGGAAACGGAAGGAAACGGAAGGAAACGAAAGGAAACGAAAGGAAACGAAAGGAAACGAAAGGAAACGAAAGGAAACGAAAGGAAACGAAAGGAAACGAAAGGCAAGGACAAGGAAGGACAGGAAAGGACAGGGAAGGACAGGGAAGGACAAGGAAGGACAGGGATGGGCAGGGAAGGACAGGGAAGACAGGGAAGGACAGGGGCGGACAGGGGAGGACAGGGAAGGACAGGAAAGGACAGGAAAGGACAGGGAAGGACCGGGAAGGACAGGAAAGGACAGGAAAGCACATGAAAGGACAGGAAAGGAAAGAAAGAAATAAAAAAAATAGTATCAAAAATTTGTCAAAACCCAGAGACTGACAACAGACAAAGATAAAACATCCGAACACGATTTCAAAATACCTACGTCCAAGCGGACAAATACAATCCTAAGCAAACAAATCCGGCTTGCCATCGGAAATATATTCGTATAGTTTGTCCCGGTAGTCCTAAATCGATTGCATCCAGTTATCTTGGGAATCATACTATTTTCTCTTTCAATTTCCGTCGTCCGCGTTACTAGTTCTTTTTTTTTTTGTTTTATTTTGCTGGCCGCCCTAGGGACAGTCGGACGAATCGAACTTATATATTTCGGCAACTGATGCCGTTCGTAGGGTAGACGTGTCCAGCATCAGACGGGGGCCGATGCAATCAGACGTGGCGCGTGACGGCCATGCGAAGTCGCCAGACATCGCGGATGATATCGTTAATGTTTATACAGTTATCGGGATGAGGCCGTCGACGTGACGACGCTGAAATAACAAACGGAAACAATTGCTAGGGAGACAATCAAATTTAAACTTGAAAGTTGTTATAAGTTGAAAGTTTTTAGGGGTTGTTTTTGGTTTTATTTTAAAAGCTGAATTCAGTATTAAAATCATATTAATTATGGTCTAAAATTGACAAGGTAGGAAATTTTAAAGTCTAAATTGAAGAAAATATTGTTTAAGTAATTACATTCATTTTAGGGCATTAACGGAGAAGTGTGAAAAATTTTTGTTTAATTTGTATGTTTGTCCATCCATAAGAAAATGTTGATACAAAATATAATAAAACTTCTACATGAAAATACAGTTCATTAAACCCAATTTCCATTACAATTACCAACATCACAACAAATCTTCGCATCCCGATCCCTTACGATCACATCAAGTCCATTTCCGCGCGGCGGCTTTCAAAATAACAAGCATAAGAACCCAAAGTGACTCTTCGGGGTGTAGTTGGAGTTCCTTAATCCGAACCCGGGGGTCCGTCGTCGACCGCAGCCGCCCCGGCGATGATAACAGCGGATCCCTCTCATCCTGCTCCTCCACCCGCCGCGGCGGCGACCGGGAAAGAGAGAGACGTAGGGCGATCGGCCGCGTTCGTGTATCGGAATCGCGTGAATCGAGAATTGAATTTATCATAACCGAAGGAGGTCGAGTTTGCGCGATACACGTGTGCGGTCACCAAAGATGGCTGGCACGGTTATGATAAGGCGATGCTTTAATGACGAGGTGGTCTCCATGGCGACCGGCGGGCATTGGGCAGGGCCGGGCGGCGGTCAGCAGGTGCGGGGCGCGCGGCCGGGGGCGGCAGCACACCAGCGGCGGCGGCGGCGGCCATCACGCAATCTCAAGCGGCACCCCCTGTCGATACCCGGACTCCTTCGGCCCCACCGCCCTGCCAACGACGTTATGACGCGAGGGGTCGCCTCGGACGCCTACGTGACCCCGTTACACCCCGAATAACCCGATACTATCCCCCCCGCGACGCACCGCGATCGTGGAATATTACAGGAAATATTATTTCTCCGGCGACTCCGCCATTCCGGTTTCAGAGATGGTTTATAGATTTCTCGTATGATGTATGTATAATACAGTTAGTATAGATGAATGATGTATATGATGTATATGAAATATGTTAGAGATGTGAATGGAAAAGAAGATGAAAAAGATGAAAATGAAAAATTTTGGAAAATGTTGTAAGAGTTTGTTTTTTGAGACAAATTAGTCTAACAGGAAGCTGTTGAGATATGTGTAGGTGTAAATATATGATATTTAGTGCTATATAGATATCTATTTTAAGATAATAATGTCGTGGGAATCAACTTTTGGAATGCACTCTGGATCTAGCTACAAATTAGGTATTCGATTTTAAGATGTAGTAGACATTAGGAGCAAGCATTTTGGTTGGCCTGTTTTTATAATATAGTTTGGTGCTTTGTGTTTTGTGAATGGGTAAGCTGATTATCATTTTCTCATTTGTGTTTTCATTCCTTTAGTTTTTGATGAGAATCCAACAACTCCTTTAATAAAAAGTTATTTAATTTAAGAGTAAATTAAATTGGTTCTTTCATAGTTTTATTTATTAATCATTTTGCTCTTTCTTGTTTCCTTTTAAATAATAAATTGTTATTTTGTGGAGGGGTATATTCTTTTGAGTTTATAGGTAGTGAAGGATTAGCAAAGTTAGTAAAGTGTTCGATATTTTTATGGATGTTTATTTTATGGGTCAGTATCACTAGTTTAAATAGTTTTATCTGCTAAAATGCCACGCTGCGCTGGTCCCATTGCAATCCAAAAACAATAATAATGGTGATCAACATTTGGGGTTGATATGACTTCGTTTATATCTCTTATTATAACATTTTATTTATTACAAACCACAATTTATTACATATATTTAGCTAAAAGTGCTAAATGTCCTAATGTTTTGACTAACCGAGAGAATTGCAGTTGTAGTGAGTATTACAATTAAGTTAGATGTTAGAATTTCTCCACTAAAATTTTTGAAGAACGAACAACATAAAAAGCAAGGGATTGTAAATTTTCCTCCGGAATCTGTATTGGTGTTCAAGTTTACTTTATCACTATGAAATGCGTTATCTCCTTCATGGTTGTTTCTACGACTTTACACAACTATTACAGATATAATACAACTTTGTAACAGCTGTTGTAGGTGCAATTTATAGAATTATGTCACAAAAAGTAACCAACGTAATTCATTCGTTGGAAGTGTTATCCATTTTATTATTATTTACTAGCATCAGCTCGGAAACTTGAAAGAATTTATTAATATATCGGACAGCCAGGAGTGGAAAGAAAAGATGTAAACTTGTTATGAAATACATTTCATATGTTATTTATTACTTTATTTTTGTATTTTCTTACTGTGTAACGTTTAAAAAAACTTTAGTGCAATCATATGATACGATTAATATGTTAGTTATTATAAAAAATATTATTATAATTTTTTTTATAAGAATTTTATGATCTGTAGGTCAAAATCTGTTATCCTTCAATGTTTGTACGCTAAACATGCATATTAGTACAGGAAATTATATCAAGCAAAAGGTATAAAGTCGTAACAAAGCTTGCATTCAAATGTTCAAAGAAGATATTCAGATATTCAGCAAAAAAACACCAATTTATCAATTACAATTTTTACCTTTTCCATACTTCATATTTTCTTGTGTCGTCTTTAGGTTTCTCTAACCAACGTCAGTTTTATGAAAAATAGAACAGTTTGGTCATCGATCTATAGTGGCAATCAACAATACGCACATGATTCCACCGAATCACCTCTCCATAGGGTTCAATCACATAACTATGTACCGCATATCTCCAAGAAAAATATAGTCAAAATTAGTGCAGCAGAGTTCAGATGAATGTTCAGTGTCGTTCTGAGCGTCGCAGGCTGGCTTCGCAGCGAGCGAGGCGGATCCAATTATAACTTGGAAACGAATTTCTCATTTCGAGACAATTAAAGCGGCATATTATAGCCGCTGAAGCGTCCTCGCAATACAGAGAAGCGGAGCGTCGCGTCACCCGGGACGGGCGTCTCCACAAATTATACTTTAGGGAACATTAATTTCGGTGATGGAAGGCACTGGCCCCGTATGAGCGGGGGGAACCGGGGAATCGATACCGAGGGCCCACTCAAAATATTACGACCCCCATCAGCGTTGCCAGATTACACAATTTACCACACTGAACATTTTTTGTGACTTATAATGTAAATGAAACTGAATATTTACTTGTCTTGGCATGTTTGCATTTAGGAATAGATAATTACTAATAGATTCTTTTTCATAGAGTAACATCTATGAAAAAGAATCTATTGTTTATAATGTTTATATGCTTGGATACTTGGAAACTAAAATTCTGGCAACACTATCCCCTACAGAGGAAGGACGCACCGCGTCCGTCGCGACGACCGGCGTCTTAACTGCCTAGGCTGTAAAACGACGCTCGCATCGTGTATTTAAGATCGAGACCATGTTGAGAAGGAACTTTCTTATGGGTGAAGTTTTTACTGTCGCGTTTCTGACACCGAAAATAAATAATACTGAAGTTAGATGATATCAAAATTACGTTTTATTAGGGTATAAAGTTCAATTCATCTCGGATACTATGTAAGAGTCTATTTTATGGCGCACAAAGTTTACTTATTCGGACGGGTTTTCCTGCTAAATTAGAAGAATCAACATCACATCAAATTATAAAAAGTGACAGAAGGAATAAATAAGAAACTAACAACTTTTTAAGTTTCTTAAGGATGTTTTAAAATAAAATATTCGTGTGAATATATTTTAAACTTGACCGAGGTTCTTTTCGATAGGATTTTTAGTGGCGGCGGGGTTCGTAATGAAGGGAAACTACCCGCTTACCTGTTGCGACGTCGGGATGTTTATCGCGCCTATCAACTCCCGGTTAAGTTCAGCATACGTTACGAGAAAGGACCTTTCTCGGTCACTTACTTAGAAATCTCCGAGTTCGTTCTACCTTGGAGAACGAATTCCCTGGATTTTACTGTGCTGTGGTCAAAACAGGCATCTCGTCTGTCAAAAATCAATGTAAAGTTTGGCCACACATGTTTACTCTTGTGCGTGATTGTAGTGTTACATGTAGTTCACACAAATATTAGAGTTTCTGTACAAATATCTCAAGATTAAATGACAATTATATATGATTTCGGTAATGTCCCAAACCTCATTTATTATGAAATATTAGTTATTTTCTTCTATAATATAGAGAATAGTCCTACTAATAGAACATGGCTATACAAGTCCATGATTAATTATATAGTTGTTTTCAATAAATGCTATTCTTTGTCAACCACTTTTGTGTCATTTCGGTAATGGCAAGCTTGGCATGTGGTTACCCATATACCACAACCTTTGATACGTCAATGTAGGGTGCAGTAGTTAGCATCATAGATGGTACACTAATGTTTGATTAGTAAGTTCTTGAATTTGTATGTATTTGGACATCAATTACGTAGTTAATGTTACACTTTGAGACCGTATGTTTAATACGCGTCATATCGGTAATGCTCTATGTGAATAGCGCTTGTTGAATGAAGAAAAACTAATGTAGTGATAAAACATGCCATATAAGCCTGAATAAAGCCTCACTTTTATCCTCAAGTATTAGCATATGAGAACGTGGTGTCGTTCACTTTTATATAGATTGTCATTTCGCCAATGGTCATTTCGGCAATGGTTCCACATTCCATATGACGTAATCATTACCGAAATTACTGATTTTCATTTTTTGGTGCTTTCCCTTAAAGGTTTTTACAGCAGCTTAAAACTGAAAATGAAAAAAGATAGAACTGCGCACAAAAAACTGCACAATAGTAAGATTAAAGAAAATTTTGGAAGAAAATGTGTGAAGCTGATTTAGAGTAAAAACGGAGAAAAGATCAACAACGATATCATAAGAAAAAAGACCTGGGACTGATAAAAGGTATAAAGGAGTGTGATGCAAAAGAAAAGCGTATTAAGCGGAAGAAGTGGAGAGTTGCAACAGCAGAAGAAACCATACAGAAGAAAACAGATCTTAGAAGTAGAGACAAGAGTCTTATTGAATCGAAACACACCACCATCATCGGACAATGAAGAAAGTCATATAAGTGTGTACAATATGTAACTTTTTTTTTTAATTTTTTCGAAATACATTTCACAAATTATTCCAATACCTAACACTAACCCAGTTTGTCAATCTAAAAAGTGTATTTTTCACTATGATTTCTCCATTATTCAATCATTGTGTCTGACACATCTGAAAACATTATGTTCCTTCTTGATTTTAGCTACTTTATTGTAGTTGCAGATCAATGGCTGTTATATATTTTTCTAACCTTTTAAAAGTGTTTCTTTTGTGTATGATTAAGTACCTACTTCAATTACTTTACAGCCATAAAATAATTACAAGCATACAAATTTTTGTTCATAAATCATCCAAGTTCCGATACATAAACCACCGACAGGAAATGTCGCTTAGCGTGGTGGCGAATATTAATGACGGTCCTGGAAATTCGTGGCCCGCGAAGATATAAATGACGGGGGTCGGTTATTGTGAGAGAGGGCCGCGACGGCGACGCCGGCCGTCGCTAAATCACTTATTAATGCGCAGGTGACTGTGTGGCGCCTTTGTCCTGTCGGCAATCCGGCCCATTTGAATCCAGCGTGTACAAATGACGTACAACGATTCGTACTTCTCCGCCATTCAACGGAAGGATTACAGCCGGAGGTATCGAGGCAGTGAAAGGCCGCGATGATAAATCGACAAGGACGGCGGCGGGCACCGCGACGCCACTGTTTAGAAAATGTAGATTCGGAATCGGCCACCGAGACGACACGTTCCAGTTCTGTCAGAACTGAAATATGACAGAAAGTACATTTGAGAATGGGTGACAAATTTCTTGTGACCATTAATAATGTTAGAGAATTAGAATTTAAGAGTTAGAAAGAGAATTTAACCATATTGTTCGCTTCTTCTGTTCAAAGGGAAAAAGCATTTGTGTTCACAACTTTTTTCATGTTCTCATTCTTTTATTTCAGTTTTATTTTGTCCTCAGAGTTGTGGATCGGTGTAGCTCAACAATAAAAGGATTTGTCCTCATGAGAGAGCATTTTACTCTCTTACTTTTCATATTTATATTGAACAAAAATAGATACGACCACAGACCATTGGTAAGGGTGCCGCAAGGTTCCACATTTGGACCATTACTATTTTGCTGTCCAACACTTCTTTGTTAACCTTAAATGAACAAAAAACTAGTAGTAAAACCACGAATATTTGTTGGTAAACAAACCTACTTTCTAACGTAAATATTATAAATATAATAACATATATCAGTGGCAGAATTTTTCTCGCCTAAAAACCATATTACCTTTATGGAGGCGATATGTTTGGAAACTCCGTTTTTCCGCGTACATGTGCGCGCCGAAGAAGGCGGCTGTAAACGGGTCGCCGGCAATGGTCCGGGCTTATCTGTAATTCCGCGCCGGTTGCTCGCAGGGTTCGCGCGACGAAAGTGCGAATTTATTCATAGACTCGCATAATGAGAAACTGTAAAAATGGACATTTCGCGCCGCCGTGACGGTTTTATGTTTTGATAAGGGGAATAACACGCCATTTTTCGAGCCACGCAGCAGCCGCAGCGCCCTCTCCGTACCGAAAACCGCCCGATATTTAGATGTGCGAATAAACATTCAGGCAAAGAGGCCACCCCAAAACCAGCCGGGGGTGGGCGAGAAGCAGAAAACTGAATAGGTTCTGATGCTGCGTGTATACCGCACCATTTCAATATGAAAATGAGGACACTGACTCCAGATGGGCGCGATAAACGGAATGGAAGGGAGGCAAGAAGATGTGTTACCCCCATTTTCATCCAAGAATATATTTTCTTGCTCAAATATCTTAGAGTTTAATAATCATCTGTAGACGAGTTTATTGCACTGAACGTTCATGTCTCTTGTGAAATAATTATAACATAATAAAAATATGAGAGTCGTAATGAATTTTTAGAATATCTAGGGTGGCCCTCACACAACTTTCCGACTATGCCGTTGGCACACTAAAGTATCTGATATTTATTGGGACTATGCGTGTGTCGATTCAATTACAGCATATTCCCTTTCGGAACGTACCTTTTTGGAAACACTGGTCGATTCCAGCAAGGAATAACAACGAGTGGGTTCAGTCCCGGTTCACAGTCGATCACTTTTATGGGAGGGCGAAAGGCGAACAGCGCGGAATATGGAAATTCCACTGTGGTCAATTGTATTTTTATAAGATTTATATGACGGAGATCAATTCTTGAGCGAGACTGGAGGAAACAAGATTATGCGCGATAAAAGATATTTATTGGCGACGGGCGATACGTTTTCGCCCCGCACCGGGCCCCGGACCCCTTTCTCGCTGCTCCCGCGGCCGCCCCCGATCGTAATTGTTTCAACGGTGAAATTATATCAAGTGGGAGCTATCGAATATCAAGAAGCGGCGAAGAGGAATGGAGGAGGCTCTCTCTCAATGGCCGTTACGCGTTACTCGAGATTTACCGACAATTTAACGGTTTTCTTGAGAGTTTTTCCAATTGGTATTGTGTGATGTGCACTTTTATTCCGCAGAGCAAAATTTAGGTGAAAAAAACTCTTCATTTTTATTAATCAAGGTTTTACAATGTACACAGAAACACTCTTTAATTAAACAAGGGAACAAATTTCTGATACAACAAAAAATATTTGTTCCAGATTATATTTGCCTTACATAACAAGAAACTGAAAGTGGATTTATTGTAACAAGTCTAGATTTACTGATACAGCGATACTTAAAAGAAACTGAGAAAACGGCAACCAAATCAGTTAACAAATTATATAAATTCAAAGAATATGCAAAAGTGCTGATTTCAAGCTGTATTTAGATGAATCGATAAAAAGCCACCATTCAGAAGGATTGTGGGGAATATCAAACTCGTTTGTAAGACCCTCAACATCGTGAGATACACGTAAAGATCCTTCCATTTTAAAATATGGGCTCGTTACGCTTTCTAAATGAAGACACTGTCACACCTCGTGCGAAAAGACTCCATTCCTGTAGCCTAGAACCCAATAACTCGGCTTCTTCTTTTGATAAACCTAAGCATTTAACCAAATCATTCAGTTCGCACTGGTTTATAAGGTGGGTTGTGACTAAAACTTCAGGTGGTGAATCTTTACGTTTGCCTGATTTGACAAAGTGATATCAGACACTCTGTCAAATCAGGCAAGTTTCTTCAAACGCGCGAAATTTCTTCTGGGTCAAAAATCGAAGATGATGAAGTGGATGGCGTACTTGGGAGAGGATGGTTCTCTCCATGGGGGATATATCGCGTTGCTGATGGCAAATTTGGATATTTTATTTTGTGCCTATCCTTCTTCGAATATCCGGAGACGCTTATCGTGCAAAAATAGCAATCATATCTACATGATTGGAAGGCTCTCACCACAACATAGGAACTGCAAACGGAATTTTCTTTTGCTTCCCTTTCATCCACTTTAAAAGTCCGATCTAACAGGAAATACAGCATATATTAGGTGTCCATGGCTTTTCCAGATCTCGAATTCTAAATCCAAAATAGAAGCAGTAAGCTGCTTTTGCCTCTTCCGTATTTTTTTTTTCAGAGTGTCACTACACCACACGCGTAACAAAACTTATTTGGTGAATTTTCTTCAATCTTCTGTGATCACGTCCCATATGTTAATGCACAGAATGTCTGTATAACTTAACTTGATAAAATAACACAAAAAAACTTGTTGATTCGTAATGGATCTTAGACCTGTCACAGCACTTTGATGATTTGATGTATGAAAAGTGATGTTAGGTCAATCCCTGTTCAGGTTGTTGGATCCTTGTTCCCTTGTGTTATTTATTTACTATAGATGCGAAAAGAATCATCAGTTTAAAATATCTTTTATGTTACTATTTACCTCCACATTTTTTAGGACCATATACCGAATGATTGTCGATTTTTACGTTAGATCAACATAGGCAATATTACCTACATATGAAGACACGTTCTCATCGTTTCAATGATGCGCCATAAAACCCCCAAATCGAAAAAGTTTAACCAATAGGCTTTCCTCCCCATCAAAATTTATGCCTCCTGAACGTATCCGAATATCGCGTAGCATCCCCTCACCTAAGTTTTTTTTTCTGCCACGCGGCGTTTATACAGACACACGCGGGCGTACGTATGCTACGTTCCTCAGCCATTTATTCGCGCAGTGCCATAGGCCATAACCGTTGCCCGCGCCATTGAATAGTAATAAGATGCCGGCTGCGTGCCATAGAAATGAATTGCCCTCTTTTTTATGGTATTGCGGGGCGGTCCCAGGTATATGCCGCTGCCGCCGACGCAGAAAAAACACCCCCGCTTCTGATGGGAGTTTGCCGACATCGTCATACGCGGGCACCATGCGCGAAATTGTAATTGAAAATCTTCGAGGTCCCAGAGTCTCCCTGGAGGCTGCAGATCTGTAAGGAAAATGTAGAGAAAGGGGGTTGGAAAATGTGCCTGTCAAAATTGTAGTATCTGATGTCGAGTGTTTTTCTTTGTGGTATTTCTGATGATGATACGAGTATACGATAGTTGTCACACTTCAACAGTGTAAGTTAAGTATATAAAAACTATAATAGATGTGGGGTTCTTGGTTTTGATATACGATTGATTGTATTGTGACTTATCCTTATCAATTATCACATGTGACAATGGACAGCGTGGGTGATTTTGCAAAATCACTCTCATTAGATCATCTGATACCGACATTTGACAGTAAGTATATGCGTATAACTACTTCTTATGAAATTGTTAATACGCTATGTGCAGTCTGTATTATCAAGGCAAGAAAATAACTGTTGAATACATAAGAAACTTACAGAGGAAGAAGTAAAAGAACTTATTCCGGCCATTGGAGATCGAATTGCTTTCCGGGAAGTTGTGAAGCTATTAGATTTGGAAACATCTGAGGTGAGAAACGGTATATATCTGTCATATGTATGTACATATTAAATTTCACCACAGGTGCAAATGATGCATTACTAAAGTTCCTACAGTACTGCATACAATGGACCAAGGTGTTTTTATAGCATGGTCCAAAGTAAGAGATGCAAATCAATGACAACAAATTCACCAGAGGTATTATTTAATTATTATATATATTTAATACTTTGAAATGTAGCAGATAACATTTAATTCTTTTATATTTTCTAATGTATTTTGTACTTATTTTGAATGTACTTTTTATTATAATATATTATAATATAATAAATTACTGAAAGTTACTGTACCCCTTTGCAGCAGCGGTAGATAGTTTGAACAAAACAACAAAATTATTCACTTCAAATCAATATATTATGTTGAATTTAAATTACTATTGCTTACTTTGAATAAGTGAATATTTGATGTAATACTACAGAGTTTCATTCAAAACTACTTTGTAGTTGATGACTGTTTGGTGTGACCTAAAAATTTACTCATTGCATCTAAATTTATTTTGAATACAGCACTTAACCCGCTTCTACTAAGAAAATTTTGTCTTGACTGAAGTGGATAGTTATTTCGTGGATATAGAAATCAACCGTTGTTTTGATTTAAAGTAATTCGACTTGAACTGAGCGTTCTTTTCTCTGTGTGTATACAGGTGTCCTACAACTTTAACAATACAGATCAAATTTCTTTACATACACTGTGGAAAAATGGCCTAAAATATCTACAAAAGATATTTCTGGCAATAACTTTCGAAGGGTCAAAAACTATAATAGATTAGCTGTCTTTTCATTAGCAAAAACTTTTTTGCAGTCTTTTTAGAACACATTTACATTAGGTTGCATAAGAAACCATGGAGTCATGCATCAGAATCAACACCCAGACAACCATAATCACAGGCAATAAACCTGATTGCCTTTCCCATTTTTCCCTCGTAACAATTCCTCATTAGTTGTGTTTCTTTTCATTTGGATCATCAGTTCGAGATCAGTGCCCGCCGCAGCTATCGGGGGCGGCCGCCTCGGCGTTATATTGCTCTCGCCACCTCCGAGGGGGCGGCGCACGGCCTCCTCCCGTGAATTTTAAGCAGTCATAAAACGAGTGATGTTAATTTTTCGCTCTCCCGAATGTAATATGGCGCGGCGGAGTTCGGACGTGACCCGCATGCGGCGCTGCCTTCTTGACGCCGTAGCCGACCCCCGGATTGTTGTTAACTTTTGCCCCGGCGGCAGTAAAATTGCCCTTTATGATGTTTTAAAAGTTCGCGAGCTCCTTTCATAAGGACCTCTCCTACCGGCGGAACGGCGGAATTACATTTTTCGTTTAGATGGGATCGGGACGTGTCCCGGTTCGACAAATAGGAAGAAGAGGTGTGGAATAACATGGAAGCAAATCGATAAAATAAATTAAGACTCTTCCAGGTGTTATTTTTACTTTCCTAAGAAGAAAACAAGGGATTTTAGTGGATATACGTGCAATTTTTGGAAAATAAATGTGTTAATATACTTACTGTGTGTCAGAAAACACTTTTCTGATCGAAATTTATTTTACTTTACAAAAGAAAATCTTTAAAATATTGCACCATATACCTATGTATTTCTTAAACTACCTGTTTTTTGCATAATATACAGAGTAAATTAAATTTACAAGACGCACAAATAGGAGCCTTAATAAAATAAACAACAAGAGATATAAATAGATAGGACAATTTCTACATTTCCAGAGAAAGATTTCCTTGAAACCCTTGAATTCAACGCAATCGAAAACAGCGAGGGGTGGTTGCGGGGTGACTGAGATCGAGGTGAGGGTGTGTCTGTAGGATCTCGGGTAGACGAAACGGCATAACTCGCCTCCGTTAAATTAAATTGTTAATTTATGCGTCGGTTATTATTCAGTTAGTTAGCATAACGACGGCAGCGCGGCGCTGCCATCGCCTGGTAACTCCAAGCGCGCCCTACCGTTGCTGAGGACAGAAATTTCCATAAACTTTTTAATGCGCATGATAAACACAAACAAAAGCCGGTTTGTTCGCGGCCGTTTCTTTTTATCGTAATTTCATACTAAAATCCATTTTGGATTAAATTTTTTAATTCGAGAAATATGAGTTTTAAATTTGATCTGGATTTAGAATTATGATGGGTTGCGTTTGTAATAATGTAATTTCAATTTAGGATTGATGTTGTTGTCCATGTTTAAATTGTTATAGCCTTTCAAATATGGTGCTTAAATTTGTCAATTATTTTATTTAAAGTTTTCAAAATAACGAAATTTGTTTGCCCATGACTACTGTGCTCATGAACACAGGGAAAAGAATGCTCAGTTCAAGTCAAATTACTTTGAATCAAAACAATGGTTGGTTTCCATATCCACGAAATAAGCCACTCCAGCCAAGACAAACATTTCTCAGTAGAAGCGGGTTTAGTGCTTGATTCAAGATAAATTTAGTTGCAATGAGTAAATTATTAAGTCACACCAAACAGTCATCAACTACAACGGACTATATGTAGTTTTGATAAAACTTTGTAGTATTACTTCAAATATTTAACCATTTCGACCAAATTAATATTGCTTTATTTCAACCATTGGATGGATTAAAGAGAATAATAATTATCAAAATAAGTAATTGGTTGTTTTGCTTGGAAAAACAAATGTTTCAGAAAAAGATTTTTAGGTTTGGTTCAACACATTCTGTATTCTGAGTAGAGTATTTCATTCTCACTGCAGGTAACTGTCTTTTTCAATGAAATGCAACCAATTATTCAAAGTAAGCAATAGTAATTTACATTAACATAATATATTAATTTGAAGTGAATAATTTTGTTGTTTTGTTCAAAATATCTAACGCTGCTGCAAAGGGATAAAAAGAAGACCATATATATCAATACAGTAATTTATTATATAAATAAAAAATACATTCAAAATAAGTACAAAATACATTCAAAAATATAAAAGAATTAAATGCTATCTGATACATTTCAAAGTATTAAATATTTATAATAATTAAATGATACCTCTGGTGAATTTGTTGTCATTGATTTGCATCTTTTACTTTGGCCATGCTATAAAAACACCTTGGTCCATTGTATACAGTACTGTAGGAACTTTAGTAATGCATCATTTGCACCTGTGGTGAAATATAATATGTACATACATATTATGATAGATATATACGATTTCTCACCTCAGAAGTTTCCAAATCTAATAGCTTCACAGCTTCCCGGAAAGCAATTCGATCTCCAATAGCCGAGATAAGTTCTTTTACTTCTTTCTCTGTAAGTTTTCTTATGTTTTCCACAGTTATTGGATTGCCTTGAAAATATAGAATGACTATGTATCTTGCACCAACAAATCAATTATACTTGTTTTGAAGCTCATATTTTACATATGTGATCTTGATTCAATGCATTGTTTATTTTTATTAGAATATATAGAATTTTTCAATACAAAACACCATGTTCTTAAACGAACTCATAATAACATTTAAAGCTATCCGACATAGTTTTATTTGGAAACAAAATCTTGTCGTTTCAAAGGAGAAATTTGTGAGTTTTGAATCAAAAAGCTCTTCTTAATTGAAAACTTTATTGATTTTTTCGTAGTAAATTTTCGCAAGACAACAAATGTCTTAAGCGTTTCTTTAATTTATCAGAATGGATCAGTTGTATACGTCAAAAATAATCGCAGAAATCGACTAGACATGTGCAAAAGTACTGAAATCAGGTATAATAGCGAATACCAAGCAATCTGGTAGATAGATACAGCCCCCAAAGTGTCAAGAAAAGATCGATACTTCCCTGGGAGAAATAAACGTGTCGCAGTGTCCGACTCTGAGCAGTTACATATGTTTTAATTACTGCGATCGATGGTTGTACCTTCTGGATTTGTGCGGTTCATATTGAAGCGGGTACGGGGAGGATGGGGGGGGGGCGGTGACGGGGGTTGGCACCCGTTCCGGAGGCAGCGGAGAGGTGAGATTAGCGGCGGCTTCATTAAAGTTGTGTAATAGCTTCACAGCATCACCTCGCCATACACCCCAATCCTTTCATCGCGCCATAGGTATTGCCTCCGATTACATATGCGCCGAATTACATACTTCATTTCATGACGCGCGATCGTAGCTGGAGGTTAATGTAATACGACAACCTCGTGTGTTGATAATTTGTGATTAAGTGCAATGGAAAATAAGAAAATCCTAGAAAATAGGAATGTAGAGATAAAATAAGCGATGTATGTACATACTTTTTACTTTATCATACGTAGTATGACAAAGTATTGTAATCGTGTCGAAAAAAAAATTGAGATTTTAGCGGAAATATGTCGTTTTGGGTCACCTGAATATGTTTCACCAAGGTACAAAAAAATGTCTGTGTGTGTACCCGTTTTTTGTGGCGACAATTCCGGAGAAACTACTGAAGGTATCGAGACGAAACTTCATATTTAGAAGTTTCGTGACTAAACTTAGAGCTGAAAGAAGTTTTGTCCAAAAGGGCCCAAAGGAACTCGAGGTTTACTCTTATCATTTTTCAACGATTTTGCAAATTAGCCGCCATTTCTGTAATTTCGTCAAAATAGTTAAATAATAAACTATAGTAGAGAAAATTTTGTATAATTTATGTCCATTCCATTTTTTGGAAAAAAAAATTAAATCATAGTAAGCGGATGCCCCTTGAACTTCCAAATTGCCCCCCTGAACACGGCTGTATCGTATGATAAAGTCATGTGCCTGGCCACATCAGATTTTTTTAAATGAACGTTTAATGAAAAATATTTTGTTGGTAGTATTTTGTTGGTAATAAAGATGTTTACGACAGTGACGTAAAAAACGAAGTTTTCAAAAAGAGACTTTTCGTACGAGTGTCCAATATGTTTTTCTAACATATAATTCTCCATCTTGCGTCAAATAGCACAAGGGAACAAATTTCCAACTTTCCGATATATATATATATATATATATATATATATATATATATATATATATATATATATATATATATATATATATATATTTGATCCAGATTATATGAGAGAAAACTCCAACAAAATCAGTTAACAAATTATAAATTCAAAGAATATGCCAAAGTACTTCTTTCAAGCTGTGTATTTTGATTGATAGATAAAAAATACCATTCAGAAGGATCGTGGGGAATATCAAACTCGTTCATAAGACCCTCAACGTTGTGACATAAATGAAGGCACTGTCACACCTCGTGCTACAAGATTCCGTTCCTGTAGCCTAGAATACAATAACTCGGCCTTTTCTTTTAATAAACCTAAGCCTTTAACCAAATCATTCAGTTCGCACTGGTTTATAAGGTGAAGTGTTGCTTAACCTTCAAATGGTTTCTTCACGACTTGCCTGATTTGACAGAGTCATTTCAGACACTGTCAAATCAGGCAAGTTTTTTTAAAAAGGCGAAATTTCTTCTGTGTCAAAAATTGAAGATGATGAAGTGGATGGTTCTCTCCATGGGGGATAGGTCGCGATGCTGATGGCAAGTTTGGTTAGGTCAACAAAAATATGTGATCACTGTTCTGGTTGTAGGATCCTTGTTCCCTTGTGCAATTTTTCCCTTCTTCAAGTTGGTTTCTTCTAATCCCTATACATATTTTCTGAATAAAGGTCCAAAAACACGTGCAAATGTGGCGAAGCGCTATTATATTCATCTTGTTGATACTGACTGTACCCCGACTGATGTACTGCCGGATGTAATCGGTCTTAAATTATACAAATGTCATCACCATCGATCCAACGTCACGTATAAATTTAATCCAAACGCTGTACAAACAGTCGATTTTCATTTAAAACAGCCGACGACTGGGGGTTGAAAGAATGCCGTTAGGGTTGTTGGTTCGGGGTGTTGCGAAACATAAAAAGAAAGAATCGAATGGCGGGAGAGCGAGGCGCGCGCGATATGGAAGACATGGGGATGATGCAGAATCATGGATACCGACCCCATTATTGATAGCGGAACATTCATTACCCGGTCTGGAGGCGCGTTTGGTTTTCTTAAGCGGGAAAACTTCTCCCCCGGCACCACGTATATTTATAAGTCCCCGCGCCGCCCCGCTATACACCCGCCGCCCCCGTACAGCCGACGGTTCACGCAAAACGACCAGAAAGAAATAGGTGATGTCGAGACTTATGGGTTCCACGATAAGATTCATTTTGGAGAGGCGGCGGCGGCAGCGGTGGCGGCAAGCGAGTTTCTTCTACAAACGGCCGTATCCTCACACCCCCAACTTCATCTTCGCGAGAGTTAAATGCCCCCGAAAAGCTATTTTTATTACGCCGCAGAAGCAATAATGGTCCTTTCAGTTTTATAGGATGCATTCCATCAAACAGAGCATAACAAACTAACTACGTAACCAACTAATGTTATTTAACGTTAGGTGGTTATTAAAATAATCAAAAGGATTCTACATTAATAACATATTTTTACTTTCCAACTAGTATCCTAGAAAGTAATGCCGCGGTCACACTAGGCTGTTTTGCTGTTGCTGCTGGCAGCGACAGCAACTGCTGCCGCTAGTGGCTACTACCAACAAACCTCAGTTCAGATACTATAAGGTCAACTATTTCTGGAGCATTTTATATGTCACCAGGTAGGTACATACAACAGTGAGATGATGTATTGTCTTGTGTCAGGTGAAGGCATTGTGAGGACTATTCATTATGTGATTAGTATTTTAAAATATGTATCGCTTAAAATCTCTTTATATACTGGGAGAATAATACCTCGCATAATATTTATTAAAAGATATTTCAAAAATATATAAAGTTTCTGAGATAACATTCATGCTGGTTGCTGAAAAAATTAAACAAGCGATGGTAGGCTGGCTGCTGCTAAACTCACTCGTCAACTGGTAAAGTAGTCACACTTTATACAAAACATCATCCCGACAAAGAAAACAGAAAGTTGACACACAGAGGGTGAGAATATTTACGTATAATTTCTCAGCGTCATGGCAACGTGTAGGGGTGGTTTGCAGATTTGCCGCACCGCCTCCGCCGATTATAAATGTAATGCCTTGCATAAACAAGATGGAAACTCGGGATAATCGCTTTCGTAGATATGCAAAGCGATCGCCGTTATTATAATCCATGATTCGCGTAATTCACGCCTGCAGATAGCGGCTCGGTTCGCGCGCGCTTTCCATCCCCCTGAAACGACGGCCGACGGCTTCAGGGGTGCCCGTTATCGAGACCTATGGGAGGAGTTGGCGCGTGCAGGCAGTCCGCCGACTTATGACGACCATAGAAGACCGTGATAAATCCCGCAATATGTCTCGCGTTATCTTGCAGTTTATTTGGCGATAAATTGCCGACATTAATTTCTGTAATCGCGATGTGTTTGTGCGAGGGTGCGCTCTTACCAAAGGGGTTTCACGCCCCATTACAATCTTGTTTTGTTGATGTTTGTAGGATTACTTGGATAATAATACACTATTGATAACACACACACACACACACAGAAAAATTATGCGAGAAGTCATCAAATCAGATGTTGTTCGACTATTTAAAAGTTAAAATTGACGTGTCCGAGCGTTTTCCTTTTCCGAACTTTATCACCACTCTGTACATACACACATACATACATACATTTTCCAGAAACCACTGCAATCGATTCAGGAGACCCCAAAACGCGCATTTCCGCCGAAATCTCATTTTTTTTCCGTTGATTACAATACTTTCCTTCTAGGGTAATAATCGGAAAATAAAAATGACATGGAATCATAATACTACGATAACAGCTGACATTCATATACAGTACATTTATATCCCTACAATTTAATCACTAAAATGAAGAATAAGCAAACACACATTGTCAAATAACTAGTAGGTATAACTGTTACGGTTAAAGTGATAAATGTGGTTTGTATTAATAATTACCGGCTATTATTAATAATAACCGCATCATTTGGTCAATGTGATTAGAAACACTTAAATAATCACATGGACCGGCTATTATTAATAATTTCCTAACGGGCACGGTAAAAGTGATAAAAATGTTACTTTTTACAAAAGATCTTTTGTATACAGTTTTCAAAGAAGTTAGCTCAGTTATTTTGATTACTATGTAAGCTATTATATTTATTTACTCGACGCAAATCATCAGTACGGCTACCCCAATGACCAAAATTACGAATAATACAAAACATTGATAATACAAAATGCTTTTTTGTCTCCCTTGTACTTTAGAAACTACTGGATATAATTGATACTGATATTTGGTATACACCCAAGAAGGACTCAATGACGAAAACATAAAAAAGAACAGTTTATACAGAGTGTTCAAAAAAGTTAACCATTTTATTATCAATAACACCCATTTTTATATTTAATGCATGTGGGTAGTTTATTGTAAATGTACAATTACAATTTATTAAGTAAATTCTCAAATCCTAATTATCTTGAAATTTTGCGCATTTAATAATAATTTTTTCAATATTGTATTTTCATGCAACTATGTACATGCAAGAACTAGATTAGTTTACATAGATGTTTTTACATAAATTGCACCGCACAAATGATGCAAACATTTTTGTATGGTTCTGTTCCTAACACGGTATTTTTACTTTTGGTGTTTGACAATAATTTTATAAATAAAAGATTAAACATGGTAACAACTTGCCTCCATCTTCCCTACATTAGTATGTCCATTACCTATACCTACCCTAAGTATATCTAATATCTCACAGATATATTTATTATAAAAGTGTTTATCACCAACAAAAAATACAAAAAAGCAAAAGAAGATGACGTCCTATTGTTACAAACTTTATTTCGTTTTATTTTTACAATATAAATGGTGTCATTGTTGTACTACCACAAAAAATAAAAGTCTAGAAGGACTTTTGTATTCAAAATTAAATATAAAACATTTTTTAAAGTTTTGTATTAAAAAGATAATAAAGTTACAAATAAAAATATTTTTTTTTGCCACGAGTTGCAAAATGCAGAAGCACTACGTACGTTTGCATTGGTAAAATAATACAAACCGAGTTTCTAATTTATTACTTACTTTGCTTTTAAGAATTGCGCAAATAAGCATGACCCAAAGAGTTACACACTCGTGCATGCAATTAGTGTGGATTGGCATTTTTTAGTCTCGTTTTGATAATCTTCCTTATTTTAGTCATGAGTAGTAACTAAATAAGTTAGTCAGGACTAACGACACTAAGGCCCAACACTGAAAACCCAGTGAATAGATTCGTTGTGTGGCGATTATGTAGATACTAACAGAATTTCAAATCTGAGGCTCTATTATATTGTAGCATCACCTTAATGCAATATCGAACTGAAATATATCACATTGACCACAGCATGCTGGAAATTATTAATAATAGCCGGTACATGTGATAAATTCTTCACTTTAACCTCTCCACTTGGCTATTATTAATAATAACCGGTAATTATTAATAATAACCTATTTATCACTATGACCGTAACATAACTATACAAACACAAACACTTGCCGTGCTAGATACAGAGTGAAACATGCACTCACACAACCGGATTACACCCAAGAGCGGTGTTACGCGGATTCATAGCTGGCATGATCCAGTAAATCACATTACAAGAAACGGCCGCGATAACCCGTTTAGGTGTTTGAGGGCATAAAACGCTTGATAACTGCATCAAGGCGGCTCTGCATACCAACAATAACGCAGACGGAGACCGCGATTGTCCCAACATTACTCCCATTCAACGTAACACCAGGAGTTAGATCCTATCTTGAACAGGTTAGTTGCTTGCTTATATGCATTTGCCCACAACGCGTATAAGTACGCGTTGTGTACATTTAAGGCCAGCCCTAACTGCTGCGAACACAAACACGGACACGAACACGAACGCGTACACGGTCACTTAATTCAATTGCGGTATATGGCGGAACCCTAACCGCCGCGTTCGCATGCGTCCCATATACCGCAATATAATTGACCGCGTTCGCGTTCGTGTCCGTGTTCGTGTTCGCAGCAGTTAGGGCTGGCCTTTAAGCATGCATACGCGACTATCTAAGCGTGTACGCATTCGTTACACGTGTTATTATGACGTGTGATGATGTAGGACCCACTCGGATCCTTTTAAGCCGCTTAATAGAGACGCGTGGTTTGAAGATGCCGCTAAGGAGACGGTTTGTTAAACAGCGGTATATCGTGTAAAATTATGAATGATAATAGGCGGTAAATTTTCGTGTTGACATGGCGGATCATCAGCGTTATTAATGGAGATGGTGGAGTGCTAGGAATATTTTATGTATTTCCGACAGAAGAGTCAGTTTTAAAGGTAGACTTGGCGATTCATAACACAAGAGAACAAATTTCCAACTTTCTGACAGGTCTAGATTTACAAATGCAGCGATATTAAAAAAAAAAAACTGAGAAAACTGCAACAAAATCAGTTAACAAATTATATAAGTTCAAAGAATAGGCAAAAGTACTGCTTTCAAGCTCTATTATGATGAATCGATAAAAAGCCACCATTCAGAAGGATCGTAGGGAATATAAAACTCGTTGATAAGACCCTCAACATCGTGACATACACGTAAAGATCCTTCCATTTTAAAATATACTTTAAAAGTCTTGTTACGCTTTGTAAATGAAGACACTGTCACACCTCGTGCGAAAACATTCCATTCCTGTAGCCTAGAACCCAATAATTCGGCTTATTCTTTTGATAAACCTGTCTTTAACCAAATCATTCAGTTCGCACTGGTTTATACGGTGAGGTGTTCCTAAAACTTCAAATGGTGAATCTTCACGACTTGCCTGATTTGACAGAGTGATTTCAGACACTCTGTCCATCCAGGCAAGTTTCTTCAAACAGGGGAAATTTCTTCTGTGTCAAAAATCGAAGATGATGAAGTGGATGGCGCACTTGGGATAGGATGGTTCTCCCCATGGGGGATAGGTCGTCATGCTGATGGCAAATTTGGATATTTTATTTTATGCTTATCCTTCTTCGAATATCCGTAGACGCTTATCGTGCAAAAATAGCAATCATCTACATGATTCCCTTTCATCCACTTTAAAATTCCGATCTAACAGGAAATACACCATATATTAGCTATCCCTAGCTTTTCCAGATCTCCAATTCTAAATACAAAATAGCAGCAGTGAGCTGCTTTTACCTCCTCTGTATTTTTTCAGATGTGTCACTACATAACAACCTCACATGTAACAAAACTTATTTGGTGGATTTTTACAACATCATCTTTGATCACTTTCCATATTTTAATGCACAGAATGTCTGTATAACTTAACTTGATAAAATAACACAAAAAAACGTGTTGATTCGAAAAATTTTGAACAATCTGTTATGAGAACGTATGCACAGAAGGCTAATTCTAGCGAAAATATGACTTGTCACAACACTTTGATGACTTGATCTATGAAAAGTGATGTTAGGTCAACAAAAATATGTAATCACTGTTCTGGTTGTAGGACCCTTGTTCCCTTGTCTTATCATCAATTAGAATTTAACCTTGTAGCACACTTATAGTGTCCCTCATGGTACATTAAGCTGTCTAATAATAATAATTCTAAACTTGGCCAATTTAATTTCAAGCCGGCCATAATAATCAATCTAAGCAGTAGCAACATTTCTACTAATCCCGCAAACGACGATTCATTGAATCTTGGCTGAAAAAAAAATTGAAATTTATCGCGTTCCGCTGTACATCCGGGCGTTAGAGGTGACATTATTCGTTCGACCGTGTAATTTTGCTTATAAATCTCTTTGTGCGGGATTAGCTGCACACTGTATACAGCGGATCCTCTCTCTTCTGGTATCGTTTTCGATTAAGTTCTGAATAAAAAGCGATCTGCTTCTGGGCGACCGCATGGGGCCGCTTGGGTCCCCCCAGGCGACCTTTTGCGACCGTTTGTCTCAATCAGGGCTTAGTCCGGGGCTCGTCTTCCGTCGCCCAATGCAAAATGTGAAATAATGTGACCAATTAATTCAATTAACCGTCAATTGATGGCCGCTGCCTTTGTCCTGCCTGCCTCGGTTACAAACGCCACTGGTCGGATTCTCTATCCTATAGTAATGGCCTTCCAAGTCGATAATCCGTTATTTAGAAAGATCAAAAATCGACTAAAACTGTTATTTTAGAAAATTTCATATAATTCAGTTAGTTTTGAGATTTATTTGTCTAATATGAAAAATCACTCTTTTTTGGCCTTACTTGAGGTCGCCACCGCAAAGAACTTACGCAGACTTGCAGTAGAAGTAACAGAGCACACCCGAGTGCCTTTTCTTAACCCAGCGCAAAAGTTTAACGGTTATTTTAAGGTCTCTCGTGCCTCGACGATAAATTAATTGGCCGCGGAGTGGATTGCAGCGATACGATCACTGTAATTACCTCTAACTATTGTTATTCGACGCTCACGATTTATGATTTTTGCCTAGATATAGGGGGCATATCACGAGAGAAGTTGTGCACTCGCTCACGGGGTCGGTCGCGCCACACTCTGCCATTAACTTCTCACGTGGTTTCTTTCGATTCTTTCGGCCTCACTCCCGAGGTGGATATTACACGGTGCTGCGCAAATTACAGTCTTCCGCGCTGAACCGTTGAAAAAAATCAAAATCGGGGCCAAAAGGGGCGCCCCAATTACTATGTCAGAACGAGAGAGAGTATGTATGGTGCCGAGCGAATGGCGGCGATTACTTGCCGGGAGATTTTTAGATGGGTAAACACGATATTGCCGGCAAATTGCGCTTCGCGTCCGTCATGATTGGCAGTTTCCTTCCGCAAAAGATAGATAATTCGAGCGATTTACTTCTCCCACGCGTTAGCCTTATTAGTGTTGCAACGGATAGCACGCACCAATGGGTTCGCTTTCTTAAGACAAACGCCTTCGAGACGGGCAATTTTCATCTTGACGGAGCCTCGAGCACGATTTTCTTATTATTACGTCCATAAAGGATTGGTCTTATTTACATGCCTTCCTTCTCCGACTGTACTTTAGTTCTAACTAGAGGTGGGTAGTTCGTGAACGAACTAGTCCGAGAGAATGGCTCCCGGCTTAGAACAAAAGAACTAGTTCTTTAAAATAAAAAGAACTAGTTCGAAAAAGACATGCTTTGCTAAAACATTCTCATTCACTGAACGACTTGTGTTGGGCGACATCAAACGCAGAAGACAACGATTCTTCGATCAATATAATTATAAATAATTATTTATTTTCAAAAAAAAAATACAAATAAAACAAAATAACGATTCTTCAAGATAAGACAAAGTGGGAAGGCAGACATAGATTCTGTCCAAACTAGATCCTAGTTTGACAGGGATGAAGACACGTTCATCGAAGTAGTATGTCTCAGCATCAAAGTAGTTCTTCAGAACTAGTTCTTTGAACTAGTTCCTTTTTGTGAACTAGTCCGGAAGAACTAGTTCATTAAAAAGAACTAATAAGCCCATCTCTAGTTCTAACAACATATAGAGTCGAACTTGCATAAACAGCATGTTTAAAGTGGAAGTAACAATACCTTTAACAGTATGATTTCACAATTTTGAAATATGATTTTTATTCAGGAAACTTTTAACAAACGAAATCAGAATTCCCTCTAACAAACCCTGATTTTTCTAATTCTAAAAATAGCTAAGTTTTATGAAGGTGAAATTAGCTTTTTCATAGTATGTTAGTGGAATAAATAATAAAACAATATTGTGTTGTCTCAAATTGATAAGTCTGAATAGCTTCGTAGCTGTCTTACTTACAAAGAGAATCATTCTCTTCGTAGCTGTCTTACTGTTACGTCCTGAAGATGCCTCTTGCAACAGAGTGTGAAACGTTGACAACTTTATCGTCGTTGACGCGGTTTTCTCCCGGAAATCTAGAACTTAGTGATTCGGACCTCGGAAGTCTCCAATCTGATAACTTAGTTCTCCTTAATGTGATTTCTGTTTTCGTTTGTGTGAAATCACTGTTCGTAACGTGAATTCTGTTTTCCTATGTGAGGAATCAGTTTTATATAATA
The DNA here is from genome assembly GCA_963971325.1 of Aphodius granarius. Lineage (NCBI taxonomy): Eukaryota > Metazoa > Arthropoda > Insecta > Coleoptera > Scarabaeidae > Aphodius > Aphodius granarius. Next base: position 4,716,383 of record OZ020225.1, read on the forward strand.
TTAATTTTATTTTCATTTGTGTGAAATGACTTTTGCCATGATTATGGCAGTGATTCGGACCTCGGAAGTCTCCAATCTGATAACTTAGTTCTCCTTAATGTGATTTCTGTTTTCGTTTGTGTGAAATCACTGTTCGTAACGTGAATTCTGTTTTCCTATGTGAGGAATCAGTTTTATATAATATTAATTTTATTTTCATTTGTGTGAAATGACTTTTGCCATGATTATGGCAGTGATTCGGACCTCGGAAGTCTCCAATCTGATAACTTAGTTCTCCTTAATGTGATTTCTGTTTTCGTTTGTGTGAAATCACTGTTCGTAACGTGAATTCTGTTTTCCTATGTGAGAAATCAGTTTTATATAATATTAATTTTATTTTCATTTGTGTGAAATGACTTTTGCCATGATTATGGCAGTGATTCGGACCTCGGAAGTCTCCAATCTGATAACTTATTTCTCCTTAATGTGATTTCTGTTTTCGTTTGTGTGAAATCACTGTTCGTAACGTGAATTCTGTTTTCCTATGTGAGAAATCAGTTTTATATAATATTAATTTTATTTTCATTTGTGTGAAATGACTTTTGCCATGATTATGGCAGTGATTCGGACCTCGGAAGTCTCCAATCTGATAACTTATTTCTCCTTAATGTGATTTCTGTTTTCGTTTGTGTGAAATCACTGTTCGTAACGTGAATTCTGTTTTCCTATGTGAGAAATCAGTTTTATATAATATTAATTTTATTTTCATTTGTGTGAAATGACTTTTGCCATGATTATGGCAGTGATTCGGACCTCGGAAGTCTCCAATCTGATAACTTATGTCTCCTTAATGTGATTTCTGTTTTCGTTTGTGTGAAATCACTGTTCGTAACGTGAATTCTGTTTTCCTATGTGAGAAATCAGTTTTATATAATATTAATTTTATTTTCATTTGTGTGAAATGACTTTTGCCATGATTATGGCAGTGATTCGGACCCCGGAAGTCTCCAATCTGATAACATAGTTCTCCTTAATGTGATTTCTGTTTTCGTTTGTGTGAAATCACTGTTCGTAACGTGAATTCTGTTTTCCTATGTGAGAAATCAGTTTTATATAATATTAATTTTATTTTCATTTGTGTGAAATGACTTTTGCCATGATTATGGCAGTGATTCGGACCTCGGAAGTCTCCAATCTGATAACTTATGTCTCCTTAATGTGATTTCTGTTTTCGTTTGTGTGAAATCACTGTTCGTAACGTGAATTCTGTTTTCTTATGTGAGAAATCAGTTTTATATAATATTAATTTTATTTTCATTTGTGTGAAATGACTTTTGCCATGATTATGGCAGTGATTCGGACCCCGGAAGTCTCCAATCTGATAACATAGTTCTCCTTAATGTGATTTCTGTTTTCGTTTGTGTGAAATCACTGTTCGTAACGTGAATTCTGTTTTCCTATGTGAGAAATCAGTTTTATATAATATTAATTTTATTTTCATTTGTGTGAAATGACTTTTGCCATGATTATGGCAGTGATTCGGACCTCGGAAGTCTCCAATCTGATAACTTATTTCTCCTTAATGTGATTTCTGTTTTCGTTTGTGTGAAATCACTGTTCGTAACGTGAATTCTGCTTTCCTATGTGAGAAATCAGTTTTATATAATATTAATTTTATTTTCATTTGTGTGAAATGACTTTTGCCATGATTATGGCAGTGATTCGGACCTCGGAAGTCTCCAATCTGATAACATATTTCTCCTTAATGTGATTTCTGTTTTCGTTTGTGTGAAATCACTGTTCGTAACGTGAATTCTGTTTTCCTATGTGAGAAATCAGTTTTATATAATATTAATTTGATTTTCATTTGTGTGGAATGACTTTTGCCATGATTATGGCAGTGATTCGGACCTCGGAAGTCTCCAATCTGATAACTTATGTCTCCTTAATGTGATTTCTGTTTTCGTTTGTGTGAAATCACTGTTCGTAACGTGAATTCTGTTTTCCTATGTGAGAAATCAGTTTTATATAATATTAATTTTATTTTCATTTGTGTGAAATGACTTTTGCCATGATTATGGCCAACAGTTCGCAATGGATTCAGGGGCCTTAAAACGCGTATTTCCGTGGAAATCTAGAAAAAACGTTCTGTCGATTACAATTCTTTCCTTATAGGGTTCTAGTCGGCAAGTAAAAATGACTCATTTGTTTCTATGCAGTATAGATGTTTCAAACCAAGGAGAGCACAGTTGTGTATGCAACCAAATATACGCGGGTCAATTATAAACCATACACTGGGTATAATTGGTTGCATATGTCACTGTGCTCTACTTAGTTTAAAACTACTCTACAGTACGTAAATTATACATATTCTATGTTATGAATTATATTTTTTTGTGGCAGAAAATAACCAACGTATTATTGTGTAAATTCTGCTAACAGTGTGTCATCGAGGTGACATTGCGCTATAAACTTGTAAACATAACAAATGAAGGCTATATTCCCAATAGGGCGATAACATCGAACAAAATCAATTACCGATATTGAAGGCTCTCGAAGTTTACAGTGGCCAGACGACGACGCGACGGACATACGGTACCGGAGAGTTTATGTATTAGAGATATATGGTAGCTGTCGTACATGCGTTCGGGGGCACATAAATGTGCATGTATCGGTCCGGCGATTGTGTGTAGGAGCGTAAGCAATCAATTTCGCCATTATCCTGGACTGTAGGGCGCTTGTGTGAGAGTACGCGAGGGAGAGAGATATTCCTCTGAGAATACTGACCATTTTAAAGGACGCACTCAGTAAATAGATATTTCGACTGACCCCATCAGGAGCACTACCGGCTTTTCGGCAAATATTACTCCCTTTGATATGCGAGATCGACCCTGCGTGTCGTCCACTACTAGAGAATCCGATCGGAATTTCTTATGTGTATTAAAATCGTGCGCGGCCCAGGGACACAATGGCCGGAACGCCCTCTTCTGAGCTTTACGAGAATTGTCAATCTCGAAGGATTTCAGGGTTTCCTTTCACAGAGATGCTGCCCCGATCTGTTTTATTGCCTCTCTAATATATTTTCCCAAATCTATTTTATGATTTATTCCGTGATAAGTTATGATCAATAAATAAATTGTGATTGTCCTTGCATGGAGAAGAATGTGGAGAAGATTTTCTTATTACAAGATACAAGACAACACACACTAGGATTCAAACTGACAACAAAGAAAGGGCGAGAGCTTACGGGTGCTGTGATCAAAACAGGCATCTCTTCTGTCAAAAATCAATGTAAAGTTTGGCCAAACACGTTTACTCTTGAGCATGAATGTAGTGTTACATGTAGTTCGCACAAATATTAGAGTTTCTTTACAAATATCTCAAGATTAAATGACTATTAGATATGATTTCGGTAAACCTCATTTATTATGTAATATTATTTATTTTCTTCTACACCTGAGCATTAGCTACCTTAATTTTGTGACTTTTCTAGAGTAGAATAGTCCTACTAATAGAACATGCGTATACATGTCCGTGATTAATTATATAATTGTTTTCATTAAACGCTATTCTTTGTCCACCACTTTTGTGTCATTTCGGTAATGCCAAGCTTGGCATGTGGTTACCTATACATCACAACCTTTGCTGCGTCAATGTAGGTTGCAGTAGTTAGCATCATTGATGGTACACCAATGTTTGATTAGTAAGTTCTTGAATTTGTATGTATTTGGACATCAATTACGTAGTTAATGTTACACTTTGAGATCGTATGTTTAATACGCGTCATATCGGTAATGCTCTATGTGATTAGCGCTTGTTGAATAAAGACAAACTAAAGTAGTGATAAAACATACTATATAAACCTGAATAAAGCCTCACTTTTGTTCTCAAGTATTATCATATGAGAACGTGGTGTCGTACACTTTTGTATAGATTGTCATTTCGGCAATGGTCATTTCGGTAATGATTCCACATTCCACATGACGTAATCATTATTGAAATGTCTGATTTTCATTTTTTATGGCTTTCCCTTAAATATTTTTACAGCAGCTTAAAACTAAAAATGAAAAAAAGTGAAAAAAGAGGGAACTACGTACAAAAAACTGCAAAATAGCAAGATTAAAGAAAATTTTGGAAGAAAATATTTAATGCTGATTTAGAGTAAAAACGGAGAAAAGACCGAGAATGATATCATAAGAAAAAGGAACTGGGACTGATAAAAAGTATAAAGGAGTGTGATGCAAGAGAAAAGCGTATTAGGCGGATGAAGTGGAGAGTCGCAACATCAAAAGAAAACATACAGAGTAAAACAGACCTTAGAGGTAGAGACTCGAGTCTTATTGAATCGAAATACACCACCATCATGGGACAGTGAAGAAAGTCATATAAATGTGGAACAATTAAGCACGAGCAGACACTTACGGACAGCTGATTTTTTTCTTATCTTTAATAAATTGTTTCATTGACGTTTTGCTTATTTCATTGTTGGTATTAACATAGGCTATTTAATAAAATAACGTACATTACCAAAATGGCAGTATGCATTACCGAAATGATGTTATGCATTACCGAAATGATTCCTTTAATTATAGAAATATTACAAAGTTTTCCAATTTTGATCTGACACTTACCCTTAACTACCCAAATAGCAGAGTTCTCCCCACCTTTCTACTTGATTTATCCGAATACACACTAATAATTACAAATTATGTACTGCTATAATTCGACAAATTCGAGTGTGAAATCCTTCATATACAACAAACTGAAGAAATGCTCGAACAGCTGGTCAATCAATCACCCCTTGGTTGTAGGAGCGTTATTAATACGTCAAATAAGTGTCGCATAATTCGCCTCACGATTATAATCACTCAAATACTCGTCACAGTCGTCAACACTTATAAATATTGACCTGCCAGTCTAACACTGCGAGGGGTGAACGGCACCCCGGACAATGCCGGTGTGTGTGTACACTTTGAAACGAATTTGGCGGAGGTTATTGAAGTTAAACTATTTAATTTCGCGCGCCGTTCCTGTCCCCACGGGACGCGGGGTCCCATATTTCATTACGGCGGGGCCGTCGACGCGTCGGGGTGTAGGCGTCGAATAATCGACGCACCTAAAAAAATCCAAATTGAATCGGCGATTGTTCTATTATGCCATTAGAGAGGGCGCGACCCCACTACAAGAAAACGCATTCAATTCACGATCAACTATGTATGAACACTTATGATTACTTGTTATGCCGACAGGGGGAGGTTTCGTGACGATTATTATATTGAACAGTCAAGATGCTCGGGGTGTGAATATATTTCGGGGACCAACATTTTTTTTGTCAGAAATAAGTCTTTTTGAAGTTATTTTACAAAAATTTATTCGATACGACACGAATATCTTTGAGTGAAGAATATCACTTGTTTCTGTATCCGAAGAAAGATCATTTGGTTGGTTCAAGTAAAATATAAAATTCTGAGAGTAAGAATATGATTTTCTTGATGTTCCAAGTATTACGTTTTCCTATTGTAAGTATGAAGGAACTGCTTGAAAGGAATTACGTCTGTTTTAAGCGATACGTACCTATACTTTTACGTTAAGAAACCGTTTGTTGGTTGAAGCATGCATATTTTTCACCAAACAAAATATTGTTGTTGATGTAAAACGAACGTCTTACTCTTTTTATATGTAGAAGAATAACATTTTCTTCGTCAGAGCAAAATATACTCAACATAAACATACTAAACTCTTAAACCGGAAGAATAACTAGCCGTTGAAATAGCTACATATATTGAACTTCTTTTTACAATAAAATATTATTTGGAAAGCAAAAATATCCTCTTCATGCTACACTATATATGCAAGAACATTTTTTCTTGATATCCAAGAATAGAGTTCTTTATGTGTAGGGTATTCCACTACAGTCCTGGTTTTCCTCATAATCCTTGTAAGTCACTCGTGAAACAAAACATTTATGCATAGATGTAAACAAACAATATACGAACACTCAATATCGTCGAACTTATATAGCGGTGATATGTGGCCAAATATGCGAGAAACTGTTAGCGCCATCTGTAAAGTAATTGCACAACTTTCAATGTATCTCTCAGAGTAAGAATATTGGGCCAAGAAACTGTTTTTTCGATGAAGCATATGTATTTTTCGTCCAACGAAATATTTTTGTTGTTGTAAGACGAACGTCTACTTTTTTATTGAAGAATATTTGTTCTTCGTCAGAGAAAAAACTAAATTTTCAAATCGTAAGAAAAATATTATTTGGATATCCAAGAATAGAGTTCTCTCTGTGTAGACTATTCCACTACAGTCCTGGTTTTCCTCATAATCCTTGTAAGTCACCCGTGAAATAAAACACTTATGCATAGATGTAAACAAACAATATACGAACACTCAATATCGTCGAACTTATATAGCGGTGATATGTGGCAAAAGACGCGAGAAACTGTTAGCGCCATCTGTAAAGTAATTGCACAACTTTCTATGTATCTCTCAGAGTAAGAATATTGGGCCAAGAAACTGTTTTCTCGTTGAAGCTTATGTATTTTTCGTCCAACGAAATATTTTTGTTGTTGTAAGACGAACGTCTACTTTTTTATTGAAGAATATTTGTTCTTCGTCAGAGAAAAAACTAAATTTTTAAATCGCAAGAAAAATATTATTTGGATATCCAAGAATAGAGTTCTCTCTGTGTAGGTGTTCCAAAATTTTATTTACACTGTAGATTACGTCCATACATGAAATAAAACAAATTTGAATATGTTTTTATTTATTATACAATAACAATACAATCCCAACTACACCGCAATCTGAATAAAACATGCCCCGATCCAGTTACGTCGAATATTCCATTCGATATGTCATCGCATTAATATTGAATACGCATTCGTGCGTCAGTTAACGGCAATTTGGAGTAACATTTTTTCCGTCACATTCAGAAAATCACTCTACCATGCGGCGGCGCCTATAAAATATGTATATTACGCCCGTATTTGTTATTCTCATCGCATGCGGCATTATTATTTCGTTCGGCAGAGGGAGCCGCCTTCAATTCATAAGCAAGTTGGCGTGATTGACGACGATTCCGAGTCGGCCGGTAATGAAGAGTGCCTAAGCGGCCGAGAAGAGTTTCCGGTCGGGCCGGAAGTCGCCCACTATCACGGTTATGACGATCTCTTAGGCGGCGTGCACTTGTTATGTTGTTTGGACATGTCGGAGCGACTCGCTTCCGATTCAGCGCCGTATGTCATAATGTAAATCAGGGGCGGGTATGCTCAGTGCAGACGCTACTTCCGCAGTTGGTCTTCCGATGACTTAAATGATATATACGAACGCTTCCCTTGCATTGCAAACGCTTCCGCAAGCAGGCATGAAACAGCCTCCCTTGGTGTACTGTATATTGGTATTATTGATACGCATGGACGATGTCATCGTATAAGGGTGGTAAATTTGATTTGATATTGGTGGAAATTATGGATAAACTTGGCAAGAATACTTGATATTAAGATGACCAATTTTCACCAAAATTTCAAGTGATCCATAGAAGATATATAGATCGTGAAATTGAAGAAGAAATTGAGAAGATATACGATGTACACAGAGAGATAAAAAAATTGGCAAAAACAAATGGCTACTTATGACACCTCTAGCACATAAAAGCACTTCTGAAATAACAATGACTTCTTCACTAATTGCACCCTCAAACGTCGTCCCTATGAAAAATTACCATGAAATAACCGAAGCAGTCCTACATAAATTCACTCTCCAGCATTTGATAAATTAATATTGCCTTTCAATATTGCAAATCCGGGGAACTGAAGTCCCTCTCGTACTCGACACATCATATGGTGAATGTAACGCTTCCACATGGAGTGGCGCGTATCGAGATAGACCCGAGAGTGGTCCATTTCGCCATCCACCATGGTGCAGAGTGCACAGAAGGGGGAATCGGAATATTATATTCAATGGAACGGAGAATAGACTTGTCGCTGTACGATTCAATTGTTCCTTGTTAACCCTACACCATCCGGCCAATGAAATAGTCATCGTGCGGCTGTGTTTGACTCCTTGTCGCACGGAGTAGATGGCGCTACTGGGACGATGTACGCCGCGCGTACACCACGTCCATATACACAATTCATGCATATTTGATGAATTTACCGGGACAAATTAAGGGGGAGCCCTTTGCAGGATCAAATTGGAATTGATATTGTTTAACTTATCCTTCGACGGGCAAACGGGAATCAACGGAATAGGGGTGCAGCTAGGATCCTAGACTAAGATCTAAGAAAATAACAGTTATATGCCATAAATGTACCAGAACACAGAATCTGAAAATATAGCATTTCTCTCCTAGCATCCGCTTGACGTTGAGTTTCGGGACACTGTATAGATAAGATGTAACAGATCTGAACGCACAAAATTTGAGAAATAATATGTTTTGGTAATGATTATAGTGTTTTAAATGTATTGTAAATGTTTTTTTATTTCGTTTTGGAATTATTGGAAATGTGCAGTAGTGCAACAGTACAAAAAGCATAATTTGTATCCTATTTTTTTGTTATATTGGCCTTTCATATCTTAGTTATGAGGGTGGTATAATAATTTAAAAGCGTCAGCTTATTAGACAGGGCAACAAAAATTATTTTTTCTGCGGCATCAGTTTGCATAATCAATTTTGATAGACTATGATTATGAAGTACTCGACATATAATTACTTTGTTTGAATTGACTCCAGTTCTCGTGATAAACCATGCAATCAACATATAATATATATATAATATAAGTTAAATTATTTTTTTAAACCTCAATAAAAAATATTTTTGCTTTTCGTGCGGCTAGCAAGTATTTATTTATCAAAATCAATCTTTGAAGTAACTTTTTGAAATATAACATGTTACTCTACAACTTGCTTGTGGTTTTTTATTGGGTCAGCAAAATGGATACACTACACTACACTATAAAATATCCCTGTTTCTTTGTCTGTGGGACAGTCGTGCAAAAAAATGAACATTAGGATAAAAAATCTGTGGTGGCCAGGCACATGACTTTATCATACGATACAGCCGTGTTCAGGGGGACAATTTGGAAGTTCAAGGGACATCCGCTTACTATAATTTAATTTTTTTCCAAAAAATGGAATGGACATAAATTATACAAAATTTTCTCTACTATAGTTTATTATTTAACTATTTTGACAAAATTACAGAAATGGCGGCTAATTTGCAAAATCGTTGAAAAATGATAAGAGTAAACCTCGAGTTCCTTTGGGCCCTTTTGGACAAAACTTCTTTCAGCTCTAAGTTTAGTCACGAAACTTCTATATATGAAGTTTCGTCTCGATACCTTCAGTAGTTCCTCCGGAATCGTCGCCACAAAAAACGGGTACACACACACAGACATTTTTTTGTACCTTGGTCAAAAATGTTCAGGTGACCCAAAACGACATATTTCCGCTAAAATCTCAATTTTTTTTTCGACACGATTACAATACTTTGTCATACTACGTACGATAAAGTAAAAAAAGTGGTTGTCGAGAATAAATATGACCGTAGGAAAAGTTAACATCGTTCATGTACCATTGATAAGGCGAGAACAAATAATTCTTCCACCGCTACATGTGAAATTTGGGCTTATTAAACAGTATGTGAAAGCTTTATATAAGAGTGGTGTTGTTTCAAATATATTTGTTAATCATTTCCTGGTCTCAATACAGGAAACTTAGATATCTTCGATGGACCACAAATCACATGACTTGATTGAACTGGAAGCATGGACAAGCTTTGTATTAGTTATTGAACATTTTTTGGGAAATCACCAAGCTGAACCGTATTAACAATACAAATCGTCGACAAAATGCTTCAAAATTTTGAAAAACTAATATGAGTACCAAGTTACATTATTTTTACAGACATTTAGATACTTTTTCTGACAATCTGGGTGATTACAGTGAAGTACAAGAGTAACGGTTTTACCAGTATATCAAGATGACGGAGGAAAGATATTAAAGCAGACGGTATTGCCATATAATGGCATACTACTGTTGGATCTTAGAAAGGGACTATCCTGAACAAAAATACCATAGAAAACCACAAACAAAACGTTTTCTTAATTAGTGAATATTATGTGATTTTTTAACTTCTAAACACAAATCAGCAAACATTGTCAACAAAGAAAGCTGATTTATACTTTTAACTTCAAAAGTAAACGTGACAATTTTACATGTTCTACAAAAGAACTTATGGAACAAAATAAGTAACATTTCAGACCAACTTCTCCAAACTGCTTAATATTTAATTAATCAGCCACCGTTACCAAAAAAATGTGTTTTACTTACCTAACCGCCGCATATTATGATATTAACGAGTCAGCCTTGTAAAATCCACACAAATAATGGGATACCCTTCAATCACGGAAGCCGTGCCCAACCGGCAACATCCTGCACATAAAAAGATCATATTGAACGTTATTAACTGGCCCCTTTGATCGCTTCAGAGCCGAACTAACAACCTCACGAGAAATTAATTATTACGCACAATGGCTTGAACGTAATTCGGGTGCTAACCAATACAAATTTACACCGCACTGGTTACCGACAATACCTCTTATATGCTGTGAGGTCGTTAAGATTTTAACGAAAAAAAAAAAAAAAAAAAAAAAAAAATCCAATAAGTCAGTTCCTGTAGACTGATTGTTACGTAGGCATAATGTACACTAATTTGGAATAAGCATGACGTGACGTGACGGCCACTATGACCATACTTGTACATATAAAGAAATAAGCATCATATTGCTTTTCTCGAAAATTATAAGAGCATATTGCTTTAGAACTTTAATAATATTAACAACTTTATACAATCAAGAAATACTCGACCCATATGTGACACTGAAAACACTACTTGACGATTTATAGATGACAGATTTTTATGGGACCATGACCATACACTGTCAAGAGGGGGGGCTTTGATTCATTACATTACTCAGGGACGTCAATGTGACGGTCTCTCAAGTACCTGTTCATCTATAATGCACTGTGCATCCAATCTCTGACTGACTCGCTACATTCAACCATGTGAATCACCGACGACGTTGGACCAACTCCGGGCTCGCTCCGGTCTACCGTGCCTTGGCGGTCACTCTTTTCGACTTTCGTTCGCACGTCCGCGTATAGATGGAGGTAGTTGTACCACGATCCACTTTTTTTGCTTTTTAGCCTTTTTGCGTAGTTTTTATGCAACGTCTGTTGTGCTAGTGCTTTTTTTGAAACTGGAAAATAAAAAAATAACCTTTTTAGAACATAATTTTACTTTTGTTATCGCTGTCATCCAGGAAGTAATTATCTGTTGTCGCGATCGCGAATGACAGGCATAAAAAGTACGAAGTAGGAAGTGCTCCTCATAATAATAGGTGTAAATTATATGAGTTCAAATCAGGCATGAACCGTTTGCGGCCTTATATCCTTCGTATAAATATTATAGTCATCATAACCGGAATCTATACAGGATGTACGGGTTAGCGTAATATGGACCATTGTTCACAAATTCTCACGATATACATTATGCATTTTATTGCGAGCCAACATACCGTAACTAGATACTTGATGGAACGATCTAGTAGAATATGATTAGTTTAATGGTTAGCTATACACCAGTTCACGATGATCATTGATCCAATCGAGTAAGAAATATTAATCAACTGAATGAACTTAACCGCTTTTTGTGTGTTTGTATGGTACTGATTGAGTACAGACAAGAATACAGATAAATTCGTAATGAAAGCAGAAACAAAAATTTTTTACCCCTGTAGTGTATTTCATTTCGATAATGTACGTTATTTTATTAAATAGTCTATGTTAATACCAACAATGAAATAAACAGAACGTCAATGAAACAATTTATTAAAGATAAGAAAAAATTCAGCTGTCCGCAAGTGTCCGTATGTTCGTGTTCGATCATTTTATTTCTACCACGCATTATTCTAGAACTACCCGTGTAGGAAAACACTCCAATTTCGATACTTTGGAAAGAGTGGGCGACGTTAAACGCTCAGCGTATCACGTCGGGCGCAGCGCAAAAATCCTGCTCCTAGGAAAACACGGCTTAAACGCTCAGCGTATCACGTCAGGCGCAGCGCAAAAATCCTGCCCTAGGAAAACACGGCTTAAATCAGCTTCAGACATTTTCTTCCGAAATTTTAATCTTTAATCTAGATATTTTGCGTTTCTCTTTTTTCTCTTCATGCTACACTATATAGGTACGTAAGAATAATTTTTCTTGATATCCAAGAATAGGGTTCTCGCTGTGTATATAATGGTCATTTAATCTTGAGATATTTGTATAGAAACTCTAATATTTGTGTGAACTACATGTAACACTACATTCATGCACAAGTGTAAACGTGTTTGGCCAAATTTTACATAGATTTTTGACTGAAGAGATACCTCTTTTGATCATACCATGTCATGGGACTTATGTAGTGTATTTCATTTCGATAATGTACGTTATTTTATTAAATAGTCTATATTAATACCAACAATGAAATAAACAAAACGTCAATGAAACAATTTATTAAAGATAAGAAAAAATTCAGCTGTCCGCAAGTGTCCGTATGCTCGTGCTCGATCATTTTATTTCTACCACGTATTACTCTAGAACTACCCGTGTAGGGAAACACTCCAATTTCGATACTTTGGAAAGAGTGTACGACGTTAAACGCTCAGCGTATCACGTCGGGCGCAGCGCAAAAGTCCTGCTCCTAGGAAAACACGGCTTAAACGCTCAGCTTATCACGTCGGGCGCAGCGCAAAAATCCTGCTCCTAGGAAAACACGGCTTAAATCAGCTTCAGACATTGTCTTCCGAAATTTTAATCTTTAATCTAGCTATTTTGCGTTTCTCTTTTTTCTCTTCATGCTACACTATATAGGTACGTAAGAATAATTTTTCTTGATATCCAAGAATAGCGTTCTCGCTGTGTATATAATGGTCATTTAATCTTGAGATATTTGTATAGAAACTCTAATATTTGTGTGAACTACATGCAACACTACATTCATGCACAAGTGTAAACGTGTTTGGCCAAATTTTACATAGATTTTTGACTGAAGAGATACCTGTTTTGATCATACCATGTCATGGGACTTATGTAGTGTATTTCATTTCGATAATGTACGTTATTTTATTAAATGGTCTATATTAATACCAACAATGAAATAAACAAAACGTCAATGAAACAATTTATTAAAGATAAAAAAAATGCAGCTGTCCGCAAGTGTCCGTATGCTCGTGCTCGATCATTTTATTTCTACCACGCATTACTCTAGAACTACCCGTGTAGGGAAACACTCCAATTTCGATACTTTGGAAAGAGTGGGCGACGTTAAACGCTCAGCGTATCACGTTGGGCGCAGCGCAAAAATCCTGCTCCTAGGAAAACACGGCTTAAACGCTCAGCGTATCACGTCGGGCGCAGCGCAAAAATCCTGCTCCTAGGAAAACACGGCTTAAATCAGCTTCAGACATTTTCTTCCGAAATTTTAATCTTTAATCTAGCTATTTTGCGTTTCTCTTTTTTCTCTTCATGCTACACTATATAGGTACGTAAGAATAATTTTTCTTGATATCCAAGAATAGGGTTCTCGCTGTGTATATAATGGTCATTTAATCTTGAGATATTTGTATAGAAACTCTAATATTTGTGTGAACTACATGTAACACTACATTCATGCACAAGTGTAAACGTGTTTGGCCAAATTTTACATAGATTTTTGACTGAAGAGATACCTGTTTTGATCATACCATGTCATGGGACTTATATTCTCCCAATACCTGACATTTACCCTCATACAAAAGTTCAACGTAAAAATTATAAATTTGTGGTTCATTATATCAATAGTTTTTGCTGGCTATTTGACTAAAAATGTTCTTTTTTGTTGTTACTGTTGGATATCTAGCTAAAACAGCTTTCATTACAATTAAAAATCATCAATAAATCCAATAAAGAAGGACGTGTACGTTATTTTTCCATTCAACAACTATTCAGCAGATTCGAAAGAAATCAATAGATTAATTTAACACACCTAGCATAAACGGCATTTCTCAGACCGTCGTGGTAGGTAACATACCGCATTCATTCATAACATAACCTCACACATCGCCGCATCTATCTCGCTCCTACGGTCATGTGTGCGCACCTCCAAAATATCCAATTAACTCGAAATTTTTCGCCTAGTCACTGCCCCAATTACTACTAGCAACGGATCCTATGACATTGGTGTCACATCTTGATACCTGACTCTGCCACCGTTGACCGTCAGCTTAAATTGGGCGATAGGGAATATTCCTTGGTAGACTATCCGGCCATTCAAGCATGTATCCTGTGATTGATGACGGATTACAGTTCAATTTTCGATCGGACCGAATTAGCCATGCCTTCGGGTTACTCCGCTACCATCAATGGACGCGGTTTTTTCATGTTTGTACAGACTTGCTTTGCTTGATTTGTGTTTGTTCTTTCGAATATAACGTTTATACACACCTTACTCCACAAAAAAAAACGCTTTAAATTAAAAACAAAGTCCATGGTTGACGTTTATCCCCCTCCATCTCACCTGACGTTATTAAAAACATAAAACGAATGTTTCTGGACCCGCCCACCCTCGCACGTGACGGAATTCCGTTGTTGTTGGGTATAGCCTGTAGAGGGCGACACAGTCGGAGGTCCGTGACGCGGACGTATCCAGCGAGAGGGTCGTTTGCTTTATGCAAATGCCACCCCGGCCCCACGGCTCGGGCGGGCTCATTACGAGGCCTGTAAACTCCTAATATCCGATCCTGTTAAATAATTCGACGGGTGACTCCAATAACCGGTAGACAGCGCCGCTGGAGACCCGGTAATAACCGAAAAACAACCGGATTAGAGCCCGCACGATCAACTTTTAATTAGTCCCTCTATCGGGATTTAATTAAAATATTTCATGTTGTTGCAGTCTTCAGTCGAAGGCATGTGTCAAGTGTTTAAATTATTTAAGTAACTACAATTGAATTCTCAAAACGATTTAGGTCTTTTATAAAACCTTTTAAAAACGTGTTAAGTTTTAAAAACTCGTGCTGGATATTTTGACCTTTGAAAAAGTCAAATTTTTATCAAAAGAGACAAGGAATTTAAAGAAAACGATTTTAAAAACTGCGCTACCGAATCCTATGTCCTTTTTTCGTTTTACCAAGAATCGCAAGAAAAGATACAACTCACAAGTAAGTTCTGTGACGATACAAAGATATTTCTTGAATAGTGTCAAAAAAGTTTGTTTATGGTCTACTTTGAGGATGGGTTAAACAGCTTGTATGTGAGACGTTTTTGCGAAATAAAGGTGACACATTTTTGGGGTATTGTAGGAGCTATCTGCGAAGTCCTTTAGCCATTAATAATTTCAATAGACACAGATGACCTGAATAGATGTAGAAAGACTGTAAACTGTAAACAGTGGGATGCCTATGGGAACAACTCTTTCAAAGTGGTGGTAAATCATCTGTTTGAGTACCTACCTGGGTTGAATGGGTGTAACTAAGGGTGCAAATGGGTGGTTTTAGGTGGTCCAGCCAACCCCAAACTTCGTAATTGATACACAACTTAAAGTTGCGTTCTTCGGTTAAAGGAAGTCAGTTAATCCTGTAATAATATTTAGACTGTTTATGATTTTTTTTTAATATTTTTATTCTATCAATTTTAAGATGAAGATATTAAGTTCTAGAGTTCCGGAAGGAAACCGCGAGAGGCACCTTCAGGACGTAACAGTATGATAGCTACGAAGAATTTTTCAAAGAAATAGAAATATTTTATTTGAAATATTTCTTAAGTAAAAAAAATAGTTTTCACTGAAAAAAAGAAACGATTCTTTTACACCAAATGGTTTTCCGTGATTTCCGTAATGTAGAAATGTTGTAGTAGAAAATCTGGTTTTGTTTGAAATAAAGATTGGCCTTGAGGTAAGCAACTATTTTATTTGAAATTATTTGCAAAAGAAAGATAATAGGTTTGAGAGAAAAGGTTATGGTTTTGAATAAAAAATGCGGTCTCTAGGCACCAATTGGCTTAGTTTGAGCTTTATATAAGCTGAGCTACAGCTTGAAAATATTATGTTATTAAATTTAAGTTAATTAACGTTCATACAAGTACGATAGCTTTGAATTTAATAAATGTTATCAAAGAAATAATTTCTTTCCGGCTACCAAAGCTTTGTCTGTCCCTATTTTATATCGATCTATCTTGGACTTGAAAAGAAATCGATTCATTCAATTTGTTTTTGTCTGTGCATTATCTAATTCCCTACAAAGTTTTATTGACAGACTTTATTAGGTATTGTCAAGAAGTGAGTGGTGCTCAATTCTAATATTTACGTTAGTTTCATTAAATTTACTTTGCTTAATTTAAGTTAAGTTTTCAAATAATACAGTTATCGAAATAATAAAAATATAAGTAATAAAATTACTGTCATATTGAAAGTTATTTTCAATAAAGAAAACAATACGTTTCTAACCAATTTGTTGAGAACTTGAACTTGGAGGTCCTTAGTTATTACACGTGGTGAAAACATCATCTCAGATAAAATGGATAAGTATTTCAATCTATCAAACGTAAGAAAAGGCAACAAAAAATAAAACTGCAAAGTAGAGGATAAACTTATTTAATACACAGAATGGCAACGATTAATGGACAAAAACCAATATGCTAGGAGATCATTTAAATTTTAAAGGAAAAACAAGTTTAGCCACGTTGCCACTTTGCATATCCTCTTACTTTATTAATTGATTCGATTAGTGTTAATTACACTACTTACTTAACCCATTAATTATGGTGTAGTTTTAATTTTTTCTAGGAAAATATGACAAATAAATATTCTGATTGGACAATAGATACATCCGGTGGTGTTTTTCTAAGAACGCATCCAAGAATATTACTTATTTTATAAAACCGATATAATAAACCACAATAAAATGCCGGCATTAGCGTCGCATTGTGACAGCTAAAGTACACTAAATCGTTTCCGAGAAGTCACCGTTTCTCGGTAATATATAATAAATTGTACGTCTATACACTAACCTGGATACAATTAAACGTGTTCCGATTATTAACAACATTATACAGAGAGGCCACTGTACGAAATGGACGTGAAATATTTTTATGACCGTCCTCTGTTGAACGGAAAAACAAAATCCAAAAATCTATTAAGTGACATTATGGAATTCCCGGAATGTTAACCGTAGCGTTAAGTTGCCTCGATAATGGCAATGGTCCATAATATAAGATCGTATTTGCCACTCTTCTTGTACCATAGGACGTAGATAATTACGAATTGGTCTGTAAGTGGAAGTTTATCATCATGAATCTGCGTAATCTGCCAGTTGTTAGATCTGGTTAGATTGGATAATATTCTGGAAATCTATTGTCCCAACTATACAGAAATGTACATGTAGGTAGCTCTCCCACGGTTGGGTATTTGGTACAAAAAGTCAAATGCGAAATAAAACGGATCTTAGACCTGTCACAACAATTTGATGACTTGATCTATGAAAAGTAATGTTAGGTCAACAAAAATATGTTATCCTTGTTCTGGTTGCAGGACCCTTGTTCCCTTGTGTAATCTGTCTTTCTGAATGTTTATTATAAGATGTGTGTATAAAGATTATCATTCTTGGAACAATCCAGACAATAAAAATATGACTCATTAATTAAGAATAACAACTCCTGAAATATACGACCAATAAACCGAAATTTAACTACTTTAATGCGTCATAAATTACTTTTATATCACGGTTGTTATAAAGTTAAGGTTAGCAGAACATGGCAGGTAGAAATGGAAAGAGATCATCTCGAAAAGGCAAGAACGAAAAAAAAAACAAACAATTTATATTTTGCGGAGATGATTTGAAGATTTCCCTTCTCATCATATGCTATAACTGCATCAGTCACGCCATATGCACTGCTAAGCGACCGAGAACACCTTCGAAAATTATTTTTGGAGCATAAAATTCACCGCCAAATTATTTTCTTATTAATTAATATGCTGAATCATCCGCGAAAGAAAAACCGTAAAACCAATTTGTTAAGTGATAGGAACCGAAATAAATAGAAATAAATTTTATTCGGAGAGAATAATCGTACGGAATATATTTAACTGTCTGTATAAACATATTAAAAATGTAGTACAGGCGGCGATCATCCCAAAATAAAGTATAATGTAAACAGGGTATTATATGATCAAGAAAATGAATTTGCGATTTAAATATAGAGACCCGTGACGTCGCCCGACCAAAGATCAACCTAAGATTTATGAATTCGAAATATCTCATTCATTTAATTCGCTTTTTGCTCCCACTCTCCTCGTATAATTTTACGTTTTTTTTTGCCAAGGCGCGGTCGTCATTGTTACATATATGATTAAAAATTCGACCACCCGTACAGGAAATAAAACTAATAACCGGTATAATAAACCTATAATTCATTTGGCGTCACGGATGATATCCGCTGACGAAATGCATCCTTCTCCAAACAAAGACCGTCTGCTTTTTTTGTTCGCGCCGACGATGTGTGAACTGTGAAATAGCGTAAAATGAAGGGAAATCGCCAACTCACCGCCCTTTAGTTGCATGCCGATGTCTCGGACAAAATCACCCCCTTAAAAACGTCATGGTTCGACAACACAAAACAAACAATAGCCGTCTTACAACATGCAATTCTCACACTTGAAATTGTACAAGAAGTTGTGCAAAGACATAGAAAGATGTAGCAAGACGTAGAAAGAGTTAGAAAGATGTATAACGATCAACAATGACCTAAAAAGGCAAATTACACAAGGGAACAAGGGTCCTACAACAAGAGTCTACTTAACATTGTAACAGATAGAGTTCTGTCTTTCAAGCACGCCAAAACATGTGTGTTACTTGCTTGCACCGACAATGCATTCCCTCTCGTCCTCATTATGTAGGAATGAGTAAGCGTATCAACGATAAATTCATACGCGGGAATTTCAATTGAAAGTTATGCGGTCCTGTATGGGCCTCGGGTCCCTTTCAGCTCTTAATTATAATGTCTAAATTTCCGCTTAGCAGTAACAATAAAAATATTAGCTTGAGTTTTCGGCGGCGCGGTATTTAGATCATGCCGTCTTTTCTGCGAAGTCGTTGGACTGGGCAGTTGGTCAGGATCGCGAGGAATTCGGCCGCGAGATCGACTGACGTCCGACGTAATGAGATTTGGCAGGGTGCAATCGAAATTTCGTGCCTCCCCGTACCCGCAACACGTGAACGAGTCTGGAACTCGCGAGTTGTTCTTTACAAGGCACAGAACTGCGTTTATCGCCAATATGAAGGCAGGTAAACAAAGTTAAAGTTTACAACAAGATATATCAATATTTATAATATCTATTAATTAATTGAATACCGTCAACTACGCGGTTTCCTCCCGGAAATCAAGAATTATCATTAATAACGGTTCTAATAAATTTTAAAGATAAAAAATCAACAAGGAAGAAAAAATGAAACGAGAATCGGAAATCGTAGGAATGGAAGGGCGGACAAATCGTCGGTGACGACGGGATTAGGCTTTCGTTTCTTAGAAGAGGACGTGATCGACAGCCAGATGAAATTGCCCATTGTGGCGGCCGTCTGTCAGTCAGTCATCGGGAGTCGCGGTGGCGCTAGCTGCGGCCGACTGCTATGATGGCCGGTGACACCAGAGGCAGCGCTGATTTATCGACGGTGCTCGCGGCCCCCCCGAAAAACCATAACATTCTGGACTGTCGGACGAACGACGTCGTCTGACGGAGACTGTCGCCAACGGCAAAGAACTACACTCCACGGTTAATTACGAGCCAAGAAGATCGTGTCTTCGATTTGGGAATGCCCATAGAAATTCAGAAAAAATCGACCGCAATGGGCCCCGCCAGATTGTGACTATAAATAAAAACGGTCATAAGGTCTTGTGCCGCCAACTCAAAAAACTAGGCACCAGTTTTATTTGGGTTTTTAGAAAAGAAGACATGGTGCAGTCAACTACATTGATATACTGAAGTGTCTAAACCTTTTTTTGTTTTTCGTTCTATCTAGTTGAAGATGGAGATCTGTTTTTTTTTCTCCCTTGCCGCAACATGCAAACTGCAGTTTGCAGGGCCTTCAAATCATGTAGATGATTGCTATTTTTGCACGATAACCATCTCCAGATATTCGTAGAAGGATAAGCATAAAATAAAATATCCAAATTTGCCATATGGAGAGAATTATCCTCTCCAAAGTGTGCCATCTACTTCATCATCTTTGATTTTTGACATAGAAGTTTCACCGGTTTGAAGAAACTTGCCTGATTGGACAGAGTGTCTGATATCACTCACTGTCAAATCAGGCAAGTCGTGAAGAAGGATCTTTATGTGTATGTTACGATGTTGAGGGTCTTATGAACGAGTTTGTTATTCCCCACGATCCTTCTGAATGGTGGCTTTTTATCGATTCATCAAAATACAGCTTGAATATATCGCTGTAGCTGTAAATCTAGACCTGTTACAATAAATCCACTTTCAGTTTCTAGTTATGTAAGGCAAATATAATCTGAAACAAATATATTTTTTTTGGTTGTATCAGAAAGTTGGAAATGTAATCGATTATTTCAAGAATCGTTTCTTTTACTCGAATGCGCCCATCACTAAGTAAAACTCCAAAAGATTTCTCCTTTAAAAGTCCTATACTGTCGTGCGACCGTGTTGGTTGTCAGTCATGTGAGCGGTCTTTTCGAACATGGTCGCCGTCGTTGATTACGTCAGATAGTGACGTCCGATTAAACGATTGACGATCTGGTCGCATGCGAAAATCTGAACCGTACAACGAAGCAAGATCGACTCGGTCTCGCCCGTGGCAAAAAGCAAGAAGAGCAAGCATCGCAAGCAACGGGCGACGACCACACGACGGCTTCTCGGATGGGAAGTTGGACTGACTGGTCGCCTCTTCGTGGGTGGTAGGCGACATCCAAGTATGATCCAATATTTATAACAGTTGATATCCTTTGACGGGCGATTTCTTGTCGAGGAACGGTCACCAAGGTGTATATAAATAATATAATTTAGTCTCGGAGGTTCTTTTGACAGACTGCCAGTGCACCGGGTCGTGAATAGATATTGCTGATTTGCGGCCAATTGAAATTCATCTCAATTATAAAAAGATTTTTAATTGTCGACGTCTATTAGTTACTTTTTCCTTTATTGGGATGGTTTTTTTGCGGTCGCTACCGCGGAACGCTTAATGGTTCGACCTCACCGCCTGAACCTACTCACTGCCTCTGACTCGAGAAATCTGGTATTCTGCGAATTTTTAAATTGCCATCGGTTATGTTAATGCGATCAATAAATACCCTTGTAGAACGTTTTTTTCGATATAGCCATTAGCGAGCGTGTAATGTACCTAACGATCTTGTCCACCTCATCAAATAAATTTCGTCTACTTTATGCCTTTCTTCTGGCGATTCTAACCTATCCAGCGATAGCCAGGTATAGTCTCCTTTTTCTTCATTTCAAACTGTTAGTTTTTGTTCTACTACCATATATTCGTAACCTTAAATAAATCTTCTATTTTGCTTCTTTCTTCCTGAGGCGCTATTTCTATTATAAAAAATATACCCACGCAGTAGAAGTTGTAACACTGTAGGAGGTCAAAATGGCGGGAACAACCGCGACTCCTTAACATGGTAGCATTTGGCCAAGCGCGGTTTAAGGGCTTTAATTACTGGTCAAAATTCTAATTCATCAAATCTCTTCCAATTTATTCGAAGGCAAAACTAACTGGGTTCTTTTTCTTGAACCTTGTGAACACATTTTCTGACTACTAACTGACGCGTTTAAGTATTTAACATTTAATAAGGGCTGATAAAGCAAGACTACTCAAATGAAACGAAACACTTATCAAAACAATAACATCTATTAACAATAATAATCAACAGTCCCGTTTGATAGGTTACATAGAAAAATGAATGAAGCTTTGAACATATTGACGTTTAAATTAAACCTAGGAGTTGATTTAGACAGACACACTTTTAGCAGAAATATGAATAATTTAATTTACAATGAAATGCGAGACGAGTTGAAAAGACTTACCAGGGATAAACTTAAGCGCCTAAGAACGCTCCACAAAAACGTGTACTTTACATGACGGTGGTTGAAATGAGAAGAGCGAGATCTGTTCGTTTGCATCCCTCGACCCCAAAGGAAGCCGGAAGCATTTCTTCTTAGCCAATGACAACTCTTCAATTTTAAACTTATAACACGCGGTCAAATCCTAAACCAGATGTTCAACCCTAGCAAAAACCTTTGACATTCCCGAATGTTCTTACAAATATCTCGCTTAATTTGATCATATCTTAATAAATAAATAATGGGTTCCCGACCCATTACAACACAACAGCAAATAAATAGTGTGCAAAATTATGAATTCAATCCACATTTACCGGAAGATTCAGAACGGACAAGCTGTAGAATAGATTGTGAACGTAATCCGTAGGCGGGGGGCTTTGGAAAAATCCCATTAGGGCCGGATGAGATGGCGGGGGGTGTCGGCGTCGTGGACGTTGTTTATTCTGCGACATTAAATTTTTCATGTCGCGCAAGCAGTTATAGATCGGGGGCGGGTGGCGTCCAACGGCGCGACGTCGGATATTTCACGTCACTTAACAGCATCGACGTGGGCTTTGCCGTGGCAGTTTTATTGGAGCTCCAAATTGGATCGCAGGCGGCGGTACGTGTGCCACGGAAGCGCCGCTGCCTCCGGGGTGGGTTCCAGCGCCCCCTCGCGGAATTAACACCGTACCATTGATCACCCGGTGTAATAATCCACTAATTTGTCCCGCATCTGGCTAATAGAAATTGTCAATCGGGAGGAGGTCCTGGTGCCGGTGATTTACTGGAAAGACGAGTTGCGAAAACACCCGCCCCGCCCCCCCTCTGTCCGCCGTCCCCAGGTCCCATACACACACCCCGGAGAAATTGCGAGGTCCGCCTTACCGCCTGGTTCAAAGATCAATCGAGTAGGCTCAACTCGGACAAATGAAGAGCGATTGCCTGGATGTTTTCCATTCGCTTTCTTGTATTTGTTTTTTGTTCACTGGTCAAAACGAATGGAAGCTACTTACGAGCAACACCACAATTTTTCACTAAAATGTATTACTGGTAGGTAGATCCAGGTTCAAACCCTGGTTGAGACTGTTGTAGTTTGCAGGTTCTTTTATCCATTTTTTATTGAAAATACGAGGTTCAATAAAAAAGATCTAATGTGCTATAATTTAAATAAATTTTTTCTCGAAATTTTATTAACACTTCCGCAATTATTCAATTTTTTGAAGCCATAGCCACTCTGGTCTCTATCTAACGTCAGTTTCTATGAGATAATGACATTTATTATACTGACATTTAATGTCATGTCATGTCAGTGGCACTGACGTTTGTCAAAATCTGACAATTCGCAATACAGCGACGAAGGCTGTGCATTCTGTCAAACTATGTCTATACACTATACTATACTGATTAAGGTCCCTTTTGTTGAGTTCTCCATTGAGTTTCCATCCTTTTTCTTTGGCTATACCGTACTGACGAGGACTAATAAGTCCGAAACACGTGTCTACGGTTGCATTTAAGATAGCGGTTATTGCCCAAAAAATCCTTTTTACTGTTTAGATTTCACCGCAAATAATCCTTTTCCTTCATAGTACCTGGGCTAAAGTTGTACCTCGGGGTGTACTTGTTACCTCGGCGCGACGTTGCGTCTTATCCTCAATCCGAGGATGTCGTGACTGAAGCTCCAATTGGCGACGTTGGTCTCCCTGATTAAGGTCCCTTTTGTTGAGTTCTCCATTGAGTTTCCATCCTTTCACTTTGGCTATACCGTACAGACGAGGACTAATAAGTCCGAAACACGTGTCTACGGTTGCATTTAAGATAGCGGTTATTGCCCAAAAAATCCTTTTTACTGCTTAGATTTCACCGCAAATAATCCTTTTCCTTCATAGTACCTGGGCTAAAGTTGTACCTCGGGGTGTACTTGTTATCTCGGCGCGACGTTGCGTCTTATCCTCAATCCGAGGATGTCGTGACTGAAGCTCCAATTGGCGACGTTGGTCTCCCTGATTAAGGTCCCTTTTGTTGAGTTCTCCATTGAGTACCCATCCTTTTTCTTTGGCTATACCGTACTGACGAGGACTAATAAGTCCGAAACACGTGTCTACGGTTGCATTTAAGATAGCGGTTATTGCCCAAAAAATCCTTTTTACTGTTTAGATTTCACCGCAAATAATCCTTTTCCTTCATAGTACCTGGGTTAAAGTTGTACCTCGGGGTGTACTTGTTACCTCGGCGCGACGTTGCGTCTTATCCTCAATCCGAGGATGTCGTGACTGAAGCTCCAATTGGCGACGTTGGTCTCCCTGATTAAGGTCCCTTTTGTTGAGTTCTCCATTGAGTTTCCATCCTTTCTCTTTGGCTATACTGTACTGACGAGGACTAATAAGTCCGAAACACGTGTCTATGGTTGCATTTAAGATAGCGGTTATTGCCCAAAAAATCCTTTTTACTGTTTAGATTTCGCCGCAAATAATCCTTTTCTTTCATAGTACATGGGCTAAAGTTGTACCTCGGGGTGTACTTGTTACCTCGGCGCGACGTTGCGTCTTATCCTCAATCCGAGGATGTCGTGACTGAAGCTCCAATTGGCGACGTTGGTCTCCCTGATTAAGGTCCCTTTTGTTGAGTTCTCCATTGAGTTTCCATTCTTTTTCTTTGGCTATACCGTACTGACGAGGAATAATAAGTCCGAAACACGTGTCTACGGTTGCATTTAAGATAGCGGTTATTGCCCAAAAAATACTTTTTACTATGTCTATACACTCTTAATACCACATAAACCGTTCATCCCACTGTTCTGCAAATTTGTATACATATTCAAAGTCACTGATGAGCTGGTATTAGGTTGGTCAAAATTGGTTAAATCCCTAGAAAATGTATGTAATAAATACATTTTCCAGAAATCATAGCAATCGATTCAGGGAACCTCAAAACGCGTATTTCCGCGGAAATATCGAAATGTCATTTTCCGTCGATTACAATACTTTCCTTCTAGGGTACTAGTCGGAAAGTAAAAATACATAGTTTAGCTATACCATTTCAGTTCATTCAATTCCTTATCGCATTTTAGTTACCAGCCATAATGATATCCATTTCTTATAAGTTTACCTTTTACCATTATCAAACAGCAATGCTTTTAGAAGAAATATTTAGTATTCCACGTATGCCAACATTCTATCTAAATTTATACCTACATACACCGGTTATGGTATGCGTTATTGGTACAAATAATGCACCAGCATCCATCCACCACATAAAACAAAGAGCAAAATGACCAGCACTTTTCTAATTAGGAAGATAAGTGAACGACACGCTATTGATATGTATTCCGATGGCAGTTAGTATAGAACCACTCGCCATTCGGTATAACTAAGCAACGAGGTAATTAGCCAATATAATATTCAGTCTTTATCGAATGTGCTCGGGAACAGTGGCTCCCTCTCGTCGACGTATTTTATGCAGACATGCCCATACCGTGTTCCTCTATGCCTCAATCGGTAACCCACCTGATGTACTTCGGCATTACTGCGCATTTATGCAAATATTGTCAATATTACGGCTGCCAACTTCCCACCGTCCACTGCAGTGTTCGCGTCTGTGTGAGTATCAGACAGAAAC
This sequence comes from Aphodius granarius, assembly GCA_963971325.1. NCBI lineage: Eukaryota > Metazoa > Arthropoda > Insecta > Coleoptera > Scarabaeidae > Aphodius > Aphodius granarius. The sequence continues at coordinate 4,742,132 of OZ020225.1, forward strand.
GCCATCGTTCGGATCCAAATTCAATTAAACTCGCGCTTTTTTTTTCGGTCCGTGTCCGCCAATTGATGAGATTTGTTGGACCGGTCTATTAAGGTGAATTTTGTCAATTGCAGGGATTTTTTTTTTTTTTTGATACAATTTTGTTCGAACAAGTTTATTGAAACATAAAGAAAATTAACGATTTCTTTGGTTTGAAGTTACATAAAGAGTAAAAGACCTAAAAAGATATGCCCAGAAACGACTTGGTTCATCTTCTATCTACTCGATGTTGTGGAAGGAGTGGTTTGAATGCATAGGTGTCCCGATCGTTCGTCGATAGCTCTAAACACCGCTATGATTGTGAATTACGCGCGGAATGAAGAGGACACGATCGGACGATAGCGTTCTGCATGCGACACAATGGCTGCACACGCACCAGCCGGCAAGTCGAGTGGCCATTCCCACGACACTTCACTGCCTAATATATGTGCTACACTAGGCATAGATATGACGTTTTTTAAAATGCCATATACGACTTATTCCGGCCTGACCGACTCCTAAATCCATCAGAGGATGTCAATCGCACGTAGCCCCTTTATATCTACCTTAATGGACTCACTTTATTCCATAGACTGACTATTGGTAGCCATAACTAGTATACAAGTACAAAAAATAAAAAAAAAATGCAAAAAATTCTGTTCTGCTCTGCCATGTAGGAGAAATATGTACTTTTACTTCACTCATTGCATTCAAACGTGAAAATTAGTATCTGTCAGTGTTTATTTAGGGATTAAAGAGTGCAACGGTAAGTGTAACTGAGCCGTTTACGAATATTTGACATTTCAGTATGGAAAAAATGGGAAATTTTTGCGCGCCGGTCATCAAAGGCGAGAGTTATGGCAGCGCGAAGGAACAAAGGTGGCGCCAGTGGGTAAATTGACCAAAAAGAGTCGACGACTTGTCTCTGAACGGCGTAAAAATAGAGCGCGACTTTGAATCGGGATAGACTATAGTGAGTAAGTTGAAACGCGGTGGCTTCTATACAAAACCGAAGCAATAAAGTTCGAAAATAAAAAGTAATGAAACAAACCAGATGTAAACTGTTAGTGGGTAGTGTAAATAGCTGGTAGATATGCACTGGAATACATCTATCTTATTTTATATTTATACACAATGATATATTTCTAGTGGGATTCTATCTGTGTAATTTTCTGTATCGGTGATTCATAGTATTCACGGCACGTATCAATATTTAGCGAACTCATACCGAGTTCTCTGTCGAAACTACAGATTCTGAATTAAAAGTCATTACGTACCAAGTTGTTTATTATAAACGATATTTTAGTGTGCAGGTGTCGACGTACAATTGTGGGTGGAAGATTGATTTAAATATTGTTATAAGCAAATTACACAAGAAAACAAATCTCCAACTAACAACAGTTAACAAATTATATAAATTCAAAGAATATGCAAAAGTACTGCTTTCAAGCTGTGTTTTGATGAATCGATAAAAAGCCACCATTCAGAAGGATCGTGGGGAATATCAAACTCGTTGATAAGACCCTCAACATCGTGATATACACGTTAAGATCCTTTTATTTTAAAATTTGCTTTAAAAGGCTCGTTAGGCTTTGTAAATGAAGACACTGTTACACCTCGTGCGAAAAGACCCCAGTCCTGCAGCCTAGAATCCAATAACTCGGCTTTTTCTTTTGATAAACCTAAATCTTTAACCAAATCATTCAGTTCGCACTAGTTTATAAGGTAAGGTGTTCATAGAACTTCAAATGGTGAATCTTCACGACTTGCCTAAGTTGAAAGAGTGATTTCAGACATTCTGTCAAATCAGGCAAGTTTCTTCAAACAGGCAAAATTTCTTCTGTGTCAAAAATCGAAGATGATGAAGTGGATGGCCCACTTGGGAGAGGATGGTTCTCTCAATGGGGATAGGTCGCGATGCTGATGCCAAATTTGGATATTTTATTTTATGCTTATCATTCTTCGAATATCCGGAGATGCTTATCGCGCAAAAATAGCAATCATCTACATGATTGGAAAGCTATCGCCACAACATGGGAACTGCAAACGGCATTTTCTTTTGCTTCTATTTCATCAACTTTAAGAGTCCGACCTAACAGGAAATACAGCATATATTAGGTGTCCATGGGTTTTCCAGATCTCCAATTCTAAATACAAAATAGCAGCAGTGAGCTGCTTTTACTTCTACCGTATTTTTTTAGGTGTGTCACTACATAACAACTTCACATGTAATAAAACTTATTTGGTGAATTTTTACAACATCTTCTTTGATCACTTCCCATATTTTAATGCACAGAATGTCTGTATAACTTAACATGATTTTTTAAATTTTGATCTCCAACAACTATGTACATATATCTTTGGTGGATTTCGACAAATCATTCAGCAAGTGATAGAAGAATTTGTCGAAATTCCTCCTATCTAACGCAATTTTTAATGTATGTTTTTCACAACTCATTTTTTATGTGTAACAAACATGCTGTTTTTGTAGTCTAAGCTTGGAATAAACTGTGGAACAATTAAGGATTTTGTCTCAAAGGATTTGTTGATGTTTTTGACTAATGTTCTCAACTTTGGATCAATGAAATATCCACAATTTCTGGACGTTTATTTCAATGAGAAATCCATATTGCTTGATGCCTGCCTGGTGTGAAGACATCGTAAAGGAAGAACGGCAATTCTAATGTTTTAAGTGTATAAGAAGCGAACAGGTACTTGAGGTGAGATAAGAGGGTAGGAAGGGTAGGATGGAACGGTGGTGGTGGATATCTTGATGGTGGGTTCCCAGGTGACTGGCGCCTCTGGTTTGATTTAGTGCTGTCGTCCTGGAGGGCCCCCCTTTTGGACATGGTTTATGCCCGGACCGGCCACTGGGACCCGCGACAATGAGAATCGGTTTGCAGATTTATACACTGCGGCGGTCTCCGGGCTGTCAATCTGTTTAGAACAATCCTTTTTTGTTTCCCCCGGCTCGCACCCCTCCATCCCGCAACCGGGACTTGATATAACGGGAAACTTCCCGATTTATTGCCCGGATCACCCAACAAAAAAAAGACAGAAAGAAATTGTACATATATGTTTGCAGGATCCCAAGTTTTGTTTTCGTCCATATTGTGGGTTATGAGTAATGAGGTATATATTGAAACAAGCAAGAAAGAGAGATGAAAGATGTCAATAACCTCTTTTTGCTACTGGCTGCTAACAGCATAATGTGACCACTCGCTGTTTTACCAGTTGGCGAGTGAGTTTACTACTACCCAGCCCATCAGCGCTTGTTTAACTTTTACAGCAACCAGGATGAAGGTTATCTCAGGAAATTGTGTATTTTTTGAAATGTCTTATAAATATAATACGAGTTATTATTCTTCCAATATATAAAGAGGGCTTTAAGCGATACAGTTGCTAAAATACGGACCATTGGATCATTGGTCTGAAAATTGATTGAATTACTTTTGTGTTTGAAGTTAATATTATAAATAAAACATTAAATATAAGGTAGAAACTAAATTATGGATGAAAGCAGTAACTTTTGCACAATTTGTTATTTAGAAATATACTGGGAAACAATGGAAGACATGAAATAGAGATTTTTTTATGAAAATATAATCAAAATCAAAATCAAAATATATCAAATAATAATTTTATAAATAACTAATTGTAGTAGAGCCATGGACTTTTCAACTAACGTGGCCTTGCTTATGTTATTTACACTCGTGTACCGTGCTTTCAAAATGTATGTAGTCAGGTTCAAGGCAGGTAGTCAATAAAACCCCAAAATATTGATGTCAAATTTGAAATATTTTATGGTTGCGACGCCTTCATCTGACAAAAGAAAAATACATTGTCTTACTGTTGTATGTACCTACCTGGTGACATATAAAATACACCAGAAATAGTTGACCTTGTATTGTGTGAAGTGAGGTTTGCTGGTAGTAGCCACTAGTGGCAGCAGTACTATTGCTGGTAATCAGCGTAATGTGACCACAAAACAGCCGCTGGTTGCTGCTAGCAGCAACAGCAACTAGCGGCCAGTAAAACAGCCTAGTGTGACCATAGCATAGCTAGGGGGACCGTGGTTGCTAACAGGAACATCGTCTTTTCTATTGACTTTTTTATTTAAACTGATATTCTTGTATCAATTTTTTTATTAAAATATCAAATATTTGGTATCATTGTAACCGCCAAAATGTTTTCTGTCGATCAAGCGTTATTTAGGTATGAAGTACGCGAGAAAAGAATGAGTTATTGCCAAAAGGAAAATAAAATCGTGCTAGAGGGCGTCATTGATAAACTATTGCTGAAAATCAAATTAGCTAAGGTTTAGTGGACAATTTTCGAGATTTCTTTGGTCACCCTATGGGTATTACCCTATAGGTATTACCCCTGATGTTCAAACTTAAGGTAAGCATATGAAACGATAGGATGTCGTTAATTTTCATTATCAATTACTCATTTTTTAATTGATGAGTAATCATCATCACGCAGAACTCCATGCAGAAAAGATGCGCATCAATCTTTGACGATTGTCGCCTCAATGTAGAAAAAAAGTCACCTTTAATGGTCGCTTCGTTCGGGATAGATTATTAAATCGGGTCTAGAACCTGGGTATATAGGCATTACGTTGGCCATGGTCGGTTAAAAACTGATTTATGGACCATAACTTTTATATGAGGATGGAATGGGCGGGGGCTATTTTTCTGTGTTTGTGTATGTGTGTGTGTATGTGTGTGTTTGTGTATGTGTGTGTGGACTGGTCGCTTGGCACAATTCGTTGCTACGTAAAACCCCCACGTCCAACTTATATCGCCTAACCTTTCATTTGGACCAGTTTATGATCGCTTAACGGCTTTACGGCCAAATAGAGTCATTATGGAAATTAATTTGATTTTAACGCGGCGTTAAAGGGTCAGTATCTGATCAAATTGGACGTCTAAGGGGGTACATGCATCTAAACTTCACATTTCTTTGAACTTAACACAGGGCAATTTCTTGATTTTATATTTTTATGTTTTACCATATTACTTTCCCATTTTGTACCTTCATAATCTAGGGTACACTGAGAGAAAAAATGTAAAAAGAAGATGTAAAAAATCTTTTACACCAAATGATTTGCCGTGATTTCCGTAATGTAGAAATTGTGTGGGTTTAATTGCAGAAAGACGTTTGAATGAAATAAATCTGGTTGAAATAAAGATCGGGCTTGGGGTAAATAAATATTCTATCTGAAATTATTTGGAAGAGAAAGATAATAGATTTGAGTGAAAATATTATGTGTTTGAATAAAAAACGTGCGGTTTCATTACAAATTATCGCTATGTCTACTGGCGGGAAGATGGCGCTAATAGTCTCTAGACACTCGTTGGCTTAGTTTGAGTTTTAGATAAGTTGAGCTACAGAATGCGAACGGTATTGTGGTTACTCTTCATTTGGGAATAAGTCTGTAGTGTTTACTAAAGATTTCCGTAGAGAAAAATAATCTTTTGTATTTTTCGACAACAGTATGTTTGGATTATAATCAACATCCCATGATTATATTCCTTCATTTTGCTTCTCCCCTCAAGTTCACCCAAACTAAAAAAAAAACGTCAACAATCACCACAAATTCAATTTAAATTCAAACGAACTCGTCGACGACACAAATGGCCCATTTATTTGGATAACCAACATTCATCCCCCATTCCCATACAAATGTTTAATAAAAAATGTCCCCCGACAGCTCGACTTGTTATAATATTCAAGGGATGAAATGCGACGCCCGAGCGGAAGGACGACGGAAGAAGGGGCGTCGCGACGCTGGCGGTTATACGCCGGCATCAGCGATTGTCTAAATTCCTGTATGCAAACGAAGCCGAGAAATGAGCGGGCGATCACGAAACACGGTTTGCGTCTTAATCTCATCAAAGATTCACCAGACGCAAGAGGTCGCGGTCGGCGCTAATGTCGAGACCCGCCCTCATTTTGATAACACAACTTTGCCAACCCCCCAACAAACAATTCGGCAAACATTGGAGGGACGATATTATATTCGTATGAGAGAATACTTTGAAAATATTTATTAGAAGCTCTTCTTTCTTTTCTTTTTGATAGCTTTTGTTCACCTACACAGAGAGAACTCCAAGAGACTTTTTTTCTAATAATATTTTATTCTAATAAGAATTTCAATATAGTTGTTTCAACGGTTAGTTATTCTTACGATTTAAGAATTTAGTATGTTTATGTTAAGTATATTTTTCTCTGACGAAGAAAAAGTTATTCTTCAATAAAAAAAGTAGACGTTCGTCTTATAACAACAAAAATATTTCGTTGGACGAAAAATATATATGCTTCAACGAAAAAACAGTTTCTTGACCCAAGATTCTTACTTTGAGAGATACATAGAAAGTTGTGCTATTACTTTACAGATGGCGCTAACAGGTTCTCGCGTCTTTTGCCACATATCACCGCTATATAAGTTCGACGATATTGAGTGGTCGTATATTGTTTGTTATCTATGCATAAGTGTTTTATTTCATGGGTGACTTACAAGGATTATGAAGAAAACCAGGATTGTAATGGAATAGTGGTCAATGAACCGTTGTTTGCAAAAAATCGAATTAACTATTTGTTTACCTAAGGTGTTTATGTCCAAAGCAATATCATAAAATAAAATTCCAGGTCACCCTGTTCGAATTCATCGGTGTAAATGTACTGAAAATCCAGTTTTATTGATGAAATACCGACATTTACTACGATAATCAAAATAAGCTCCGCCCTATAAAACAAACTATACCTGATTTATGGTCATAAATTATGTTGAACATCAGCTCCTAAAACACTCCTACGCCGCGCGTCTATTTTAATTTTCCTCCTTACAGTCATTACTGAATAAAATGTATCGAAAACGTGCCGAATAATAACTCGAACAGAACTAATCCTAGGTGATTAAATCCGGTTTGTTTTGCCCAGGTATTTTGAAGACCGGTAGCTCCCGAACTCCAAAGGACTGTGTATAATTGGAATCAATTCGGGAGCGAATGAACAGGGACGGGCTAACATTATACCTACAGCCTTTAGGGTTTCGTAATTTTACGCATTAACGCCTCGAAAATGAATTTAATTTGTAACCGTGGCACATGTACAAATATGATATGGGTCGATGATGGTATCCTCCAGGTACAAAAGGAAATAAATTGGGTATTCGATATGACAGCTTACTCACTGCCATATATCCGTTAAATAGAAAGGTGGTCGGATAACTTGGGTGATAGGTTGTATTGGTGTTATAATAATTACTAAGGACTAACAATTTAAAAATATGTTCTCTCTTTTTAAATCATAGTTTCTAATCAGGTATCTCTCTAATCTAATCTCTAATCTTCTAATCTTATTTGACCATTTCTTCAGTAAAAAGAAATAGTTTTCACTGAAAAAAAAAAAAAAAACGATTCGTTTACACCAAATGGTTTTCCATAATTTCCGTAAAGTAAAAATTGTTTGGGTTTAATTGCAGAAAGACGTTTGCGTGAAATGGGTTTATTTGAAATAAAGATCGGACTTGAGATAAATAAATATTCTATTTGAAATAATTTGAAAGAGAAAGACATATGAAGTTGATTGAAAATAGTATGTGTTTGAATAAAAAAATGTGCGGTTTCATTAAAAATTATCGCTATGTCCACTGGCACAAATGTTGGACAAAGATAGAAAGACAAGTATTTTATATTTTATTATGACAAATATGACGAAAGCGACAGACAAAACAAAGGTAGGTATATGCATTTGCTAAAAGGAATTTTACCTTCAAACCAAAACGTATCCTTGTCATTTTATCTTATTATTTATTAGCAAGATCCAAGAACTGAAAGCAGGAAATATCTGTGAGTCTACGACAGTGGTCTACGACAGTGAACGTCTGCCAACTGCCTACTAAACTACACAGAAATATGCGAGCTGTCTAGTTAGCCGGTAGGTGGTATAGTTCATAAAAGCATCTCTTAGGTGTCCGCAATAAATAACCGGAGTTTTGGCTCCGACGAGTCCCAGAAGCAAAAATTAATCTGTTATTATTTGTCTATCTGCGGCGATCGGAGTGTGTTCCCCTGCTTTTATTTTAACATTGCAATAAATAACGGCGGACCTTGATGGCCGAGATAGGCATCGGTGACGGTTGTTGAAAGTGTATATGGAAGAACTTTTTCGTGGCACGGAGTTCCGGAACGACCCTCTGGGGCGCCAGTCGATCACCCTTCGGTGGGCCATAATAAAGCAGTCACCGGCTGCCCAAGAGTTACGTAAACTTTAGGCTAGTCAGCTCAGTTAGTAGTCCGACGTGTAGATATCAGTGTTTTTCTGTTCTGTCCTTATTATTACAGCTAGATATAATTGTAGCTTGAGGGGAGCACATCATATGCATTATGCATGTGTATACCAAAAATGGACAGTTCTCTGGTTCAAATATTGACATGGGCTTTTCAAGGAACTGCTTGAAAGGAATTACGTCTGTTTTAAGCGATATGTACGTATACTTTTGGGTCAGGAAACTGTTTGTTCGTTGAAGCATATATATTTTTCACCCAACAAAATATTGTTGTTGTAAAACGAACGTCTTACTCTTTTTATATGAAGAAAAATAACATTTTCTTCGTCAGAGCAAAATATACTCTAGTCGTTGAAATAACTAGATATATTGAAATTCTTATTACAATAAAATATTATTTGGATAGCAAAAATATTCTCTACATGCTATACTATAGACACAAGAGCAAGAACAATTTTTTTTTGATATCCAAGAATAGAGTGTGAATAGCCTACACTACAATCCTGGTTTTCATAATCCTTTGTAAGTCATACATGAAATAAAACACTTATGCATAGATGTAAACAAACAATATACGAACACCCAATATCGTCGAACTTATATAGCGGTGATATGTGGCAAAAGACTTGAGAAACTGTTAGCGCCATCTGTAAAGTAATTGTACAACTATGTATCTTTCAGAGTCAGAATCTTGGGTCAAGAAACTGTTTTTTTGTTGAAGCATATATATTTTTTGTGTTGCAAGACAAACGTCTACTTTTTATAGAATTCTTCTTCCTCAGAGAATATACTTAACATAAACATACTAAATTCTCATTAGATAAAATATTATTTGTATAGAAAAAAAATCCTCTTCGTGCTACACTAATACTCTAATAAATAAATCAAAATAAACAACATTTTGCATAAAATTCGGATGCAAAAAATAAAATTAAGACCAAAATTATTCAAAAAAAAAAAAATCCAAAGAAAAGTAAAACCCTCTCGCATGAGTCGTTCCGAATCGGTTTGTATTAATCATTGTAGTCGTGCTGGATCAGCTCGGAATATTCGCGCCAGTCGAATTGAATTGCAAAAATAATTGGATCCCGATTGATATTCCATTCCGACCGATATTGAATTTATAACAGGATCCGTTCAGGTTAGCGCGTTTAATGGGAACGCGTACCTACACATTTAGATCAGCAGCCGGCAAAAGGATTGTGGATTTCCATTAGCGGCTACCCGGCCGAAGCCGTCAGATGGACAAATCGACGGCATTAGGCTCACGCTGGCGGTGGTCAGATACCGCCACAGTTGTCATAATTAATATTTCATTGCAAAGTACGGAAACACGTACTGCGCGGACAGACTACCAACCATTGTTGTTTATTCTATTACCTCTGCTGTGAGTAATCAGCGTTTATTCATTTTTGGTGTCGTGCTGTTCGTCTGCAAAGTGATAACTAGCTTTTTTGAGAGGTTTGCTGTAAATCTCTTCTCACTTTGTAAGAAGAACCTGCTACTGGAATCTGCAATGCCAATGTCTGAATAATTTATGGTCAGTAAAGATAGAAATGAGTATCTCGTAGTGGCGTTCGAACATTCCTAAGATATAAAAATACCTAAAACGTGTCGATTAATTACGTATTGTTTACGTTAGCGGTTTCCCAGGTTAGGCTGCGTAAATCACGGTGGTCGTTGCAACGGCGTGCATATGTATAGAGGCACTAAACAATACGTCCCGTTCAGGATTTAATGGTTCATATAGTAACCGGTTGGAGTAAACTGTCGGCAATACAAATATATCGATTAGACAGCGGTTAAAGATTACAGTTACCATTAGTGCATGCTGCACCGGCACATAACGTCGTAAACATTTATAAATATCCCGATTTTATATCCATGCACCAATGGCGTGTGAGCACTGTACCTTCTCATACCACCTCCTGTCCATCGAAATGCACTCTTCAAACGGTTTCCTCGCATAGACGCATATACATTTTATCCTTTTAGTCAAGATTTAGAACGGACATTGGCAACATCAAAGGAAACATTTGATAGATATAGTTGTTTTTCCATATAGTCAGTAGTGCGCATATCACGATATGAATTTCTGATTGGACAAAAGTGTATATGTTTCGGTATTCCCAATTTCGGGGGTTTACACAAACTGAGAGCATTTAATATGTCATGTAATACTTTCTGTTTTGTATTTTCTTGTAACTACAACAAGTCACAGTTATAGTTATGCACTAGTTTCAAGGCAAAATTGTCAATGAAGTATAAAAGAAGAGTTCCAAAAATCAAATCTAGTAAATATGTTCTTTATTTAGTTCTTTATTGCTGGTTTTCTGATATCTGTTCTCTCTCGCCGTATATTACACTAGTCAACAAAATAATAAAAAAAAATGTACATTAGATGCCACTATTTTTTTTCTTAGATACCATGGCCCGCTAAACTCAAAAATCGCATTAAAAATTTTTTGAATGGATATGTTTTCGAGTTATGAATTTTTCTTTTTTTTGGTTATTTTTCTGGAGGTAGTTCGACTATTTGGAGCATATCTCGAGTCCGGAACATCAAATCTGGTCGTGCGGTACATCAGATTAAAGCCAATTGAATCACCAATAAATGTTATTAATATTGTTTTGCAATTGCTGCAGTGGTTTCCGTGCAATTGACCATAATTTGATTTTTTTTTTAGCATAAATGAAAATCGAACATTCATTTAACCGCCAAGAAAAGGTAGAAATAGTAAAAATATGCTTAGTTTCTTATTTTTTACGTAGAGTTTGCCCTTTTACGAAGAGAACAAGGTATTTACGGTGAAAATCTATGAACAAATACCGAAGTTATGATCAATTATGACCGATGGGTACGAAACTACCAAAATTCAGCCTTTTCTCTATTTTGTATTTTTCGTCATTTATAGCAGTTTAAATGCATGGTAGAGGTCGGATCCATTCGGAAAACGAGTACGTCACGTGATTCGCACCAAGATGCGCATCTTTTAGTCAACGTTTCGCACTGTGTTGCAAGAGGCATCTTCAGGACGGAGAGAATGAACGTGTGTGGAAGAGTGAGGGTATTTATCGTCGCTCAAAACACGTAGTGGCGTATCTCACCAAAAAATGTTATTCAGATATGTCAGTACGTGTTTTGAGCGACGTTATACGTACCTGGCGCAGATGCCTGCGCAGGTAGTCAAACAACTATTGGTTGGGAGGGCGGTTTGGGGTAGCTGTGATTGGCTGTGGTGGTCGTAAAAGTGGTTTCCAGCTATGATGCAAATGCCAACCGTCATCTCTATTGAGATTGGAGGGATCTTTAAAGATTTCGATCGCTTCACGGATTCTACGAGGATAATAACGTGATTCCCGGGAGATGATTTTTGTTTGGTCGAGAAGAATTATTGTGTCTGTGTTCAGCAAGCGCCGAACTGGTGATCTGGCGCAGCCTTGTCCAACGTTCATGTTCTGAAACCCCAATGCTGACAGAGCGCTTTGTCTCATCAATGTAGACAGTGACACAAGCACATGGGATACGGTATACACCTGGAGCTACCAGTGGAGAAGATTTTTTCCTGAGAATGTTGGTGACGTTAGTGACGAGCATGGTGAGTTGTTTCACTAGGAAATGAAGACTATTGAGCGGCGCTACCAGGGATTTTGGATTGAAAAAATGATGGGCAACTACATCTGGTTTCTCATGAGAAAAACAGATATCGACAAGAATATAAGGCTAAGCAGCAATCAAACTCACTTCTAATCTCATTTATATTGAAAACATCACATTAAAAATAAGCACAATGAATTAAACTTGTAAACAGAGACAAAGTAGAATTTTGGTAGTTTGGTACCTGTCAATCTTAAATTACCATAACTTCGCTATTTTTGCATAGATTTTTATCGTAAATACCGTGTTATCTTCGTAAAAGTTCAAACTCTACGTAAAAAATATTAAACTCACTATATTTCCACGATTTCTACTTTTCACAGGTGATAGAGTAAATGTTCCATTTTCATTTTGGCCAAATTTTTATAATATCGTGGCCTATTGCGCTAAAACTACTGAAGCGATTGAAAAACTGTATGAGTGACAATTGTTGGTGATACAATTAGCTTCAATTTTGTGTGCCGAGCGACCAGATTGGACGTTTCTAACTCGAGATATGCTCCAAATAGTCGAACTACCACCGAAAAAAAAAAAAAAAAAAAAAAAAGAAATTGTAACTCGAAAACGTATCCATTAAAATTTTTTTTAATGCGATTTTTGAGTTTAGCGGGCCTTAGTATATATAAAAAAATAGTCATATCCAATGTACATTTTGACTGTTGACTAGTGTTATTATAAACTATTCAACGGAAATTTATAGCTTGTACGTGAGTGAAAAGTAGACAATGTTACAAGACAGTAGAAATTTCCCTCATTTCACTGCTCGCGTTGGCAGCCGTCCTTACAAATTTTACTTCACGTGAAACAAATTAAAATTTGACAAATCGCCCGTTAGCAGTCGTCGCTCCAGTTGTCGTGCGCTCATTTCAAATTATAATTTCCCACAGTTTTTGAATAACAGTAACCACCTACCTTCATCAGTATTCGGAACGCGTACGCCCGGTACTATAATATGGGTAAAAAACCATTAAAAAGAACCATCGCCGGAACATCAATATGTACACGCGGTATAATTCCGAATAATAGAAGAACATTAACATATTTTCCATGTGTTTCCATTCCGTCTGCGTATCCCGTTTGTATTTTGTTATTAAACGACAATCAGCACTGACTTGACGCCGTTTTGTAAGCCACACACGTTAACCAGTACATTATGGATGGTATGCTGGTAGGCCGTTGCAGTTAATTCATTCATATTTCATCGCACAATAAAGCCAACATGCTGGCATGTTCCGCATGCATGTATCTATGTATATTGAACGCACATAGCACACACTGTTACGTATAGTGCGAATATATCAATGAGCAGCCCGTCTCATTGTTTTATGACATGTTGCTTTGCATTATAAAGCCTTCTTCCCAGAATAGAGTATTTATTATCAGTTAACGTTAAAGGTGATATTTATCCTTGTGAAGCCAAAGTTATTGGAATGTTTTATTTAGTTAAATTAATAATTTTTACAAAACTATAACCCATGGTGGCACTTTACAGTTCCATTTTCTCATCTCATCACGTCTGAGGATGAGTATTGCGGCAGTTGGATGGCGAGGCGTTTGAGGAATCCGAACGGTTCTAAAATTGGACAGAGCCCGTGTCGCCCTTCGCGTCTGGATATTTGAAATAATCGAAAAGTTGAGTTAAAATCTCGATCCGGGCGTGTCACCGTGACAGCTGCAGTGACGACCGTATCGCGACCGTCAGACACACAAATCTTCGGCTCTCATTGTTTCTCGGTTAAAACAACACACATTTTGACATATTTACGAGGGACGGCGGCGGTCCCGTCTCCAACGACTCCCTACGCTACATCAGCCTAACAGATCCACAACAGAAGATTCTCCAGAAGGTTCATTCACAATACATATTGACAAGAATCGATAGAAACCTTCTCCAATTATAATATTATATACAGTGTCCTGCACTAACTTGAACACAAATAAAAAGAAGCATTATTTCAGAAAATTTTGTTTCAGTAAAACGTTTGCGTATTGTCCTAAACCTAAAATGCAAACATCAAGAAAATTACTAAAGAGTAAAGTACCTTTACTTTTAAAGATACTTTGGACATACATCTGTATGGCTGGCAACATTTTATATGATTAACTCACTTTTATAGATTTAGCGAAAAAACTGGGCCCATAATGGTGGCAATCTCTGGAATTGTCGGTTAATTCATTTCCTTGAATGTGCCGGTCGTTATATGGCAGCATCCGACCCATTGATAACTGTCCTGAGTGTCTCTCATTTCTGTGGAAGTTATAAACAGGTTCGAAGTCATAAAGCATAACCTTCCTGGAAGCGCAAAATGACACCTGCATGCGACATATTGTTGCGCGACCTCGCCTTTTGCGCCAAATCCTTTCAGGCATGAAATAACTTTCCTTTTTGATCGGAGCATCTTCACCAACCCCCACCACTCGTAGTCTCACAGATCATTCACATTTACTTAGCTCTACTACACTCTGATGAAGACGGAAAGAAGAAAGAAGGAAATCAGCTTTCCTTAATCCAAAATCACATTTCAAAAGCGTGTAATAAAAAAAAAATTGTTGCAACTCGTAGGGGATCTACTTTATCGACCTAATCGTAAGATACGATCCAACTTATCGACTGAGCGGCACCGCTTTGTGTACAGAGCGGTCCCAACGGGTATTACGTGTTATTATGTACGGATATACAAGTGTTATCATAATCTGATCAAATATGCATTAAATTGTTATGCGTGTAACTTATATTATGTTTGTTTAGCTTAGCGGGCCATTGTCGGGGCGTCACGGGCCATAATTAATGGGTGTGACGACGGCTACCATAACTCCCGACAACGCCCTCGTCCGGAGATATGATCAACCGCGGTCTCTACACTTTTCATATGTCGATCTAGATCCGAACGATCTAGATAAACTTGAAAAGAAATGGCTTCAACATGGATAGCTGTCAGTGTCAAATCGTGTTTTTTAGGTTAGGGGTAACTGTCAGATATTGGGAAAATTTGTATTTCGAAAATAAAAATATTAAAAAAAGTAAAAAAAAAACGACGTTACATACTTATGTACATATTGTACGTATCTCTATTGTTAGCAGCGATCAAAATTGGAAAACTTTTTAAATTTATATTCTCCCAATATCTGACACCCTTAGATAGTCATACTTCTTACTAAGATTTCATAAAAATTGGAAAAATTCTGGATGTGATGAAAAACAATTTCTGATATCTATTCAGCATATATATTAACTTGCTATACATTAACTTGGCACATGTTATTCTGTCTCACATAATTTCAATGCAAATATTCTGTTTCCTGTCGCATTTAATACAAATAAAAGTCACCAGTTAAATGCATTTTCTTGAAGACTTATCGCAGATATAAGTAGGCACCTATGCAAATAGAGGCGCTTTGTATACAATTAAGGTAAGCTAGGTGAAGATGCAAAAAGGTCAGAACCAACGTGGAGTAGTAAAATCTAGTGATTTATATCGTCGTCCATTTCACGGAATGCGCCTGTGCATAGTGGGTCCTTTGAAAACGCGTTAAAATTGAGATAAGACCATAAAACAAAACAAAGCTTTTAGAGGAGAAGATCAAAAGGTAACGTTAACGTGATGTGGAGCCGGAGCTGAGACATAAATGTAGAAAAATAATAAAAGCGGGAAGAACAGGTAAATACCATTCGGAAGAATAACTGCCACCCTAAAAGATGACATTTAGTGGATGGAAGAGAGGAAAACGCGTAAACGTCAGACGTGAGCTTATTTCGTAATCGAAACGACTCCTAGAATACTTTACCTTGAAAATACTTTGTTAGTTTTGTCAATAATAGATTGTGCATTAAAACGTTTTATTTATTATACTTTAATTTATCTGACAGCGTCTCCACGATATTGCAATTTTTTAGGAAGTAGAAGTAACAACTAGCTCTGTGTATAAGTCAAAATTTTCGATTTTAGTTATTGGGCATTCTAGAAATATGTGGTTAAGGCTTCCCACCTGTCCACATTCGCAATATGGACATTTTAGGATACATTTTAGGTTATCTGCTATCTGTTACTGTTGTTACGAATGTCCGGCAGGGGGCGTTTCGGGTTTGACGTTACTGTGGTAATAGCAGCAAAACACGGGTCGACAAAAATCGATTTTTTGGATCGAAAATTGTTTTTAAGGCCGTTTTTTTGCTCAAAACTCTTTGCGAAGGGTATTTAGAGGGATCTTATCGTAAGACATGAGAGCGAGCGGCTTTTATAAGGTCGGCAGGAACGGATAAAAAATGTAAATTTTTGACGTTCATCAATCCGCTTGTCGGAATTTCTAGACGTCACGTGACATTTTCTCGAGGTTCGCCTTCACCCGAAGAGGTGCAAAAACGTGATTTTTTTTCAAAATTGACGCATTTAATTTACAAAATATCGCGCAGTCCACGCGGAATTGTGTCCTTTTTTCAATTCGAGCGTCAAAAGTAATATCGAAAAGTCCAATTTTGCAGCTACTCGATCGCAAATGTCGGCGAAAATGGGCGATTCCGCTACACTTGAAAGTTCGTAATTAGTATAGGTAGATAAAATGTCTTTAGGAAATAAAATGCCTTATATACTGTATATCCAGTTGGTTCCTCTGGATAAAGAAACATTCAGCAAAGTATGATGAATCTGGGTTGTTATATAACAACCCGGAGCAAATGATGTACCTATGTAACTAATAAACTCCTGGGTCATTATTATAAGGTCTTTATACAGAGCAGTAAATGGTGTCGTCCACATTTTACGCCAACTTAAAATATAATAAAACAGTGGCCAATTGGGAGGGTCCATTACAGGTCCGGCGGGACCTCTATTAAAATTCTAAAACTGACCCTCGGTGCAGTCGCTCAGGTTCGCTCACTTAATTTTATTTGCGAGAGAAGCAGCGGCGAGCGAGCGGTGCGCTGCTGCTGGGGTCGCCGGCTCGCGAGCTTTATATTTTGACGTCGCCGGAATATTTATTAACGGGGCTTAACTGAAATTAGCATCAAGTTTCCATTCATCAGCGTGACATGAAGTTATCAGGAAATAACCGAGTCCTCCCCCTATTCTGAACCCCGGCGAGTACGGGGCCACCCCATACCGGCCCCTTCTCATCTGTTTGCTCTGTTGTCCGTGTTTCTGCCTGTCCGACACGAGATGATTTATCGCAACCGTAATAACACGCCAAATTTACTACAAGTGTTAAACTGTGTTGTCTCCTTTTCTGCCCATTCAACATTTAATGACTTCTAGGGGTACAGTTTTCAACAAAATTATGTGGATGAATTAACTAAACTTCTGAGGCCTCTACATTATTTATTGAAACAAAGTCAAAGATTTTTTGACTTTCATCAACACTCATGGTTGATCTTTCAGTAAATTCCTTAGGTGTACTTAACCTAAGTTTCGGTGCTACTTATGTTGTTTACTGAATCTGTGTTCTCTTCATATTATTTATTCAAGCATAATCTATTGAGACTTTCATCAACTTTAAAAAACTGAGAAAACTGCAACAAAATTAGTTAACAAATTCTATAAATTTATTAAAGTAGACCCTCAACATCATGACATACACATAAAGATCTTTCCATTTTAAAATATGCTTTAAAAGGCTCGTTACGCTTTGTAAATAAAGACACGGTCACACCTCGTGCGAAAAGATTCCATTACTGTAGCCTAGAACCCAATAACTCGGCTTTTTCTTTTGATAAACCTAAATCTTTAACCAAATCATTCAGTGCGCACTGGTTTATAAGGTGAGGTGTTCCTAAAACATCAAATGGTGAATCTTCACGACTTGCCTGATTTGACAGAGTGATCAGACACTCTGTCAAATTAGGCAAGTATCTTCAAACAGGCGAAATTTCTTCTGTGTCAAAAATCGAAGAGGATTAAGTGGATCGCGCACTTGGGAGAGGATAGTTCTCTCCATGGGGGATAGGTCGCGATGCTGATGGCAAACTTGGATATTTTATTTTATGCTTAATCTTCTTCGAATATCCGGAGACTCGTACAAAAATAGCAATCATCTACGTGATTGGAAGGCTTTCGCCACAACATGGGAACTGCAAACCTCTTTTGCTTCCCTTTCATCCACTTTAAAAGCTCGATCTAACAGGAATTACAGCATATATTTGGTGTCCATGGCTTTTCCAGATCTCCAATTCTAAGTCCAAAATAGCAGCAGTGAGCTGGTTTTACTTCGTTCGTATTTTTTTCAGATGTGCCTCTGCATAATAACCGCACATGTAACAAAACTTATTTGGTGAATTTTTACAACATTTTCTTTGATCACTATCCATATTTTAATGCACAGAATGTCTGTATAACTTAACTTGATAAAATAACACAAAAATTCGTTGATTGGTAATATTTTGACCAATCTGTTATGAGAATGTATGCACAGAAGGCTAATTCAGGCGAAATATATGATAATCAAATAAAATGGATCTTAGACCTGTCACAACACTTTGATGCCTTGATCTATGAAAAGTGATGTTAGGTTTACAAAAATATGTGATCCCTGTTCTGATTGTATTTTAATATTTTTAATTTTTATTCATTCTTGACATTCTTAGTAAGTAAGTAATTATATTTACTTACTAGGAATGGCGAGAATTAATAAAAATAAAAAATAGGTACTTTTCTTCATACTTGAAAACGTTGCAACAAAATATGCCTGTTTTATAGAACCTTAATTAATTCAAACGTATTTTAAATTTTTAATTTACAATTCATTTCGGTTATGACGCACACAAAACGGTAACAATGACACTTGAACAAAACGAGTGTATTATTCGATTTTTTTATTAGAATTATATTCAGAATATTCAACGCGGCCTAACGGAAGCCATCAATTCATCTAGCATAAAAAATCGTCCAGTTTTGAATATGAATGTTTGTTTTGAAATGAAAAACAAAGCAAATCGAGATATTTCTGAACGATAAGCATGTAGAATGTCCGGTCGTACATTATGGAAGCGGACGAGATTTATAAAATTTAAATATTATTAATGTCGCATAATATGTCGAATGACATTAGCATAGAATTATGCACCTTTGCTTTGTCCTATTTTTTTACTGTTATGATAATTATTTGACGATAACTAATCTGGATGACTACGCTGTGGGTATTTATTACATATTCATATGATAATCATTTGATTTTCATTGTGTTTTGTAATTTCAATCGTCCTGAGAATAAAATACACACAATTTCAGAATGATAATAAAATATGTTCATATCAAGATATAATAAGTACTTCGTTAAATTCTATAGAAAAAATAATAACTTCTCCTCCCCTGTAAGATCTTATTGTTCACTGTGAGCTGACAAAAACTTGACGCGCAGCTGTATAAAAATCCACGTAATTATAAGTCTTTTTGAATTTTGCCGATGTTGCTAATATGTATACACACATATGGCCGATTATGAATGGGTCCTGGAGTGGTACCCTGCGGGTTGCCGATGTCCAGAATGTGCCAAGTCACCTCCACCAGCTACTGTTTGAATTCGACTCGCGGCATAAAGTGGAAATGAAGGTTATAAAATTTTACAATCGGTGTGATGGTGCATTTTTTTCGATAAACTCGGTCACGCCGACTCTTCTGTTCGACGAAGGGTTTTATTCATCCAGAAAGTTCGACGTCAGGGCAGATTATTAACGCTTACTTTTGACGTTTATCAAATTCATAATTCATACCAGCATAAGGAATATGGAATAAACGTTAATAAAAGTTAATACCCAGCCACTAAACGTGGCTGGGTATTAACTTTGAAGCATTTGAAGTTAGTTCTCTAGTTCTCTTGTTGTGGTTGTAGGTAAAGAAAAGTAAAGTAAAAACTAGGCTGTTTTACTAGCGTGCTATTTGCTACTGGCAGCTAACAGCATGGTGTGACCACACAGCAGCGCTGTTTTACCAGTTGGCGAGTGAGTTTAGCAGCAGCCAGCCCACCAGCGCTTGTTTAACTTTTACAGCAACCAGCATGAATGTTAACTCAGGAAATTATGTATTTTTGAAATCTGGTTTTATAAATATTATGGCGAGGTAATATTCTCCCTATATATAAAGAGGGCTTTAAGGGATACAGTTGTTAAAATACTGATCATATAATGAGTAGTAGCAAATATTATGTAATATTTATAAGTTGCTGTGACGTGTTGAGCTTTATTTGAAGTAGAAATGCATATATACTAATACATTTTGTAGAATATATCGGATTTTAATTATATCAATTGTATATTAAATTGTATAATTATATCATTTTATATTATATTTTAATTAATAAATTGAACGGACCTGATTGAATTACTTGTTGATATAAATAAACCATTAAATATAAAGTAGAAAATAAATTGCGGATGAAAACAGTAACTTTTGAACATATGTTATTTAGTAATACACTGGGAGATTTTTTTCTATGTCTTATGTTATTTACACTCGTGTACAGTGCTTTCAAAATTTATATTCAAGGCAAGTAGTTAATAAAACCCCACAAATTGATATAAAATATGAAATATTTTATGGTTGCGACGCCTTCACCTGACAACAGACAATACATTGCCTCCTGTTGTATGTGACATATAAAATGCACTAGAAATAGTTGACCTTGCAGTTTGAACTGAGGCTTGCTGGTAGTAGCCACCAGCGACAGCAGTACATTTGCTGGTAAACAGCTTAATGTGACCACAAAATAAACCCTGGCTGCTGTTGCTGCTAGCAGCACCAACAACTAGCAGCTTATAAAACAGTCTAGTGTGACCGTGGCATAATGGAGAATGATTGAATTTGGAACATCCGGCTCGTATTATTAGTCTAAGATCCCGATCTAGATCGATCGACCTTCCCTCATCCTTTTTCCTAATCAAATCTATATTTCATACAATGTAAGGTATAAATGAACACAATGTGCTAGGGTTGCCGCTCCATATCCTGGCAAGGCTATTTTTAATTACAAATTATTTAAGGTAAATTGGTACTAGTAATTTACCCTCATCGTTTTTCCTAATCAATTGTATACCAAAATGTAGGTTGCTTTGTTGCAAACATCGTGGTGTAGGGTTGCCTTTGCAAAAGTTGGCATATCTTAGGGTTGTCGCGATTTTAAATATGAATAATTGAGTAAAAGGGTACGTTCACATGACAAGCCCCTAGCGCGCGTTTACACTATCGCTGTGCTATCGCCTACTATTACGACAGACAATGAAGCAGAATAGCAGTTACCTTCGTACTTACCAGTTACCAATCTTAGTTTGGCGTTTTTAGTAAGTCTTTGGCCTTCGATTGGTACCAAATTTTTCAAGAAAAAGAATGACCGGAACTATTTAAAAAATTCCTTAAATAATATTAAATTAAAAATAGCCTTGCCAGGATATGGGGTGGCAACCCTAGGACATTGTGTTCATTTATACATTATATTATATAAAACATAGGTTTGATTAGAAAAAAAGGATGAGGGAAGGTCGATCTAGGTCCGGATCTTGTACTATATAGAATGAAAAAACCTCGTACAGTAAATCATGCTGTCTGCGGTTCATTTTATAAAACGTTTGCCCACGAGATGGCGCAATTATTCGAATCATCCGGCGAGCAGGTTGTGCACCGTCAATTAACAATCGTAGAAATTTATGTTTTATAAACAATAACTTGTCAAGTCAAGGTAAGGCCGCTATTATCGTGAATCATTTCGCGCACGGCAATAACGCGGAACATAATTGAATCGAATTAGCCGAGACATCTGCACTCGATTATGGTCGAGTCGCGTCGGTATACTTGTCTTTTGTCCTCCTGCGCTCGGAATTCTTCGCCAAGACAGATTTCCCATAATTAATTCTAGACGGTAACATTTGTGCCGTCAAAATTGTTGCGATCGCATTAAAATAAACAAGTTATTCGCTTATTCCACGGATCGCTTTATGTCCGCCGATCCGTTGTCGGTTTCGTTGGTTTGTGGGGTTCAAACCACAGCGCAGCCACCTTTGTCGCGATGGTTACCCTGATGGGTCCACTATAAATTAGGCATGTCCCGGCATCTTATTACCTTATAACTCAAGACGAGGGTGTGGTAGAATCTAATTATCGGCCGAATTTATAAGATTTGGTCGGCCTTTTGATTAGGGTATCGCTTACTTTAACTAGAGGTGTATTGAATTGTACATCATGGTTAAGATGACAATATATATTTAATTTATATATACATATACAAATTTTGATAAATAAAAATTCAGCTAATGCATCCCAATAAAAAATATTTTAACTTTTTTTCTTCAACGTTTATTATAGCGTCAATTAAATAACATACACAGAAGATATTCCTTCACCAGATATTCTGTGAGTCCATCGATGTTTATAGCCTTATTAATACCGGCACGATCAAGGATGGAAGAACACGCGGCGGGTCCACGGTATAAATCACGATGTTTTAAACATGTCCTCTCATTAAAAAGGACTCTCGGATAAAAATCAACGCGTCTTCGGCCGTGGAGAAGTGGACACTTGGTGACAATGCCGGCTCGTGAGGCATATCATAAGGGCCCAGCCAACGTCGTGGGTCCGAGGCGTGCTAAACGCTGTCCGTACGCCAGACATCGTCTATCAACATCAGGAACAGGTATAAAACTCAGGTGTCCTCTTGCTTGCAATGCTAGATGCGCACCGACAGAAAATGTGCTGTAGATAGCCTAACTAAACTAAATGGTAATATTTTTATTTACTTATTTGAAGTTAAACATTCGGTATCAAGATCTAAACATTTAGATTTGAACAATGTTAAGAAGTGTCCAATTTTTCTCAGTAGTTTTCACTTTCCGACTTGAATCCTAGAAAGAACGTATTTAAATCGACGGAAAACGTCGAGATTTCAGCGAAAATATGAATTTTGAGTTGCCTTGAATCCATTGCAAAGATTTTTTAAATATATCTGTATGTTGTATTGTTGTATACATCTTATATTTTTTTATAAGATCTATATTCCTTTTTGAATTTAATAGCTTTTAATACAAGAACACAAAGGAACAAATTTCAAACTTTCTGATGCAACAAAAAAATATTTGTTCCAGATTATATTTGCCTTACATAACTAGAAATTGAAAGTGCAATTTTTGTAACAGGTCTGCAAAGAGGAAAACTGCAACAAAATTTTGATTCCCTTTCATCCACTTTAAAAGTCAGTTATAACAGGAAATATAATAATCCAAAATAGCAGCAGTAAGCTGCTTTTACTTCTGTATTTTTACTTTATCATACGTAGTATGACAAAGTATTGTAATCGTGTCGAAAAAAAAAAAAAAATTGAAATTTTAGCGGAAATAGGTCTTTTTGGGCCCCCTGAACATTTTTGACCAAGGTACAAAAAAATGTCTGTGTGTGTGTACCCGTTTTTTGTGGCGACGATTCCGGAGAAACTACTGAAGGTATCGAGACGAAACTTCATATTTAGAAGTTTCGTGACTAAACTTAGAGCTGAAAGAAGTTTTGTCCAAAAGGGCCCAAAGGAACTCGAGGTTTACTCTTATTATTTTTCAACGATTTTGCAAATTAGCCGCCATTTCTGTAATTTCGTCAAAATAGTTAAATAATAAACTATAGTAGAGAAAATTTTGTATAATTTATGTCCATTCCATTTTTTGGAAAAAAAATTAAATCATAGTAAGCCCCTTGAACTTCCAAATTGTCCCCCTGAACACGGGTGTATCGTATGATAAAGTCATGTGCCTGGCCACATCAGATTTTTTCAGATGTGTCACTATATGACAACCGCACATATAACAAAACTTATGTGGTGAATTTTTACAACATCTTCTTTCATCACTTCCCATATTTTAATGCACATAATGTATAACTTAACTAGATAAAATAACACAAAAAAACTTGTTGATTCGTAATATTTTGAACAATATGCCCTCTGGACAAAACTCCCTTTTAAAACCTTATATCGATTTTATTCCACTTTAAAAAGGGTTTAGTTTTTGTGGTCGTCTAAATTTTTTTCGTGGGACCATCCTCATAATGGGTCCGGTTTGGAATTTTTGATGGCAATACAGGAGACAATACAGATTAATAATAAAAGTTTCCAGTCCTGATGCGCCCATTAAATTATATGGGCCGGGGCTTATAAGGTATTCCGTTGTCCTTTAGGAGGACCCGGGTGGCAAGAAACCCGTTCGCGCCGCTTTGCCCCAAATGTGAAATCACTTTCGACAAAAAGGAATAATTGTGTCCGCAGTAAATCTTCTCCGTTTCCGATACCTGTACCTGTCACCGTGGCACTCATATATTAACTCAGGACTACTCGCTGACGTTAACGTATGTCAACGAGGACGAGATGTGGATACGCCGTCCACTCAATTCAAAATAACAAGCGGCAATCATAACCCAAATTAGGGTATATATGGATCCTAATGAGATCTATTGCCAAAACATACCTAAACTAAATTAAACTAGATTTAAATTATGAAAACCTTCCGACAAACTAGTTTTAAGCCGTTTAACGTGATTGCGGGTAAAATTTTGGCGCGTTGTCGCGCGCCCTTAGCCCGCGCTAATTAGGATCAAATGTCAACTTAATGACGGTGTCAAAGCGTTTCAAGTTTGCATGTAGTTAATGTTTTAGGTTAGGGTTTGAAGTTTCCGTACTCTCGCAGTGGCAGAGGCGAGACGAGGTGTTGGTTTAAGGTGCCCTGACCACCGCAGACCGGAACTGACGATCTCAAAACTGTGTTTCCGCTTCCACAGCGTCGAATTTCCTCAAAGTTACTCGCAAATTGCCTCCATGTCTTCGCCCCTTCGTCCTGTAACTATTGGCAAGACGTTACCCTGCAACTGACGTAATGCTAGTCGATAAACAACGCCGTTCTCAACACAAACACTGTGATAAAGTTACTAAATTAATAAAAATATGATCTATTATTTTACTTTCATCAGATTGTATAGACGTCGCCGTCGCAACGCGACGCGTCGCGTCGTTCCTCGTGTGGGAAGGAGACGATATTTGTTGACGTTTTGGTCTTGTGTCGGTATAACAAAGGCAACAGTGTCTCTCACTAGTAATGCATTAGCATAGAAAACAATAGGACAGCGGCGGTTTGGGATGATTTAATGTCGTGTTTAAATATTTCATAAATAACTCATATGGAATTTACGTAAGACTATGGTTGCGGTGGAGGGGGCAGACGGTGGATTCCGAGAACCTTTGTTGATTCTATTCACATACCGGAAGGAGATGAATTTATGTTCATCGATGGAAATGACAGGTTTTTCTTTCTGTTCTTTCGAACCGGCCTTTGTTCTCTGCCGTATTAAACTAGGATTAAACCACAGATTACACTAGTCAACAAAATAATAAAAAAAATGTACATTAGATGCCACTATTTTTTTCTTAGATACCATGGCCCGCTAAACTCAAAAATCGCATTAAAAATTTTTTGAATGGATACGTTTTCGAGTTATGAATTTTTCTTTTTTTTGTTAATTTTTTTGGAGGTAGTTCGACTATTTGGAGCATATCTCGAGTTCGGAACATCAAATCTTGTCGTTCGGTACATCAAATTAAAGCCAATTGAATCACCAATAAATGTTATTAATATTGTTTTACAATCGCTTCAGTGGTTTCAGTGCAATTGACCATAATTTGAATTTTTTTAGTATAAATGAAAATCGAACATTCATTTAACCGCAAGGAAGGTAGAAATAGTAAAAATATGCTCAGTTTCTTATTTTTTACGTAGAGTTTGCCCTTTTACGAAGAGAACAAGGTATTTACGATGAAAATCTATGAAAAAATACCGAAGTTATGATCAATTATAACCAATGGGTACGAAACAACCAAAATTCGGCCTTTTCTCTATTTTGTATTTTTCGTCATTTATAGCAGTTTAAATGCATGGTAGAGGTCGGATCCATTCGGAAGACGAGTACGTCACGCGATTCGCACCAAGATGCGCATCTTTTAGTCAACGTTTCGCACTCTGTTGCAAGAGGCATCTTCAGGACGGAGCGAATGAACGTGTGTGGAAGGGTGAGGGTATTTATCGTCGCTCAAAACACGTAGTGGCATATCTCACCAAAAAATGCTATTCAGATATGTCAGTACGTGTTTCGATCGACGTTATATGTACCTGGCGCAGGTGCCTGCGCAAGTAGTCAAACAACTATTGGTTGGGAGGGCGGTTTGGGGTAGCTGTGATTGGCTGTGGTGGTCGTAAAAGTGGTTTCCAGCTATGATGCAAATGCCAACCGTCATCTCGATTGAGATTGGAGGGATCTTTAAAGATTTCGATCGCTTCGCGGATTCTACGAGGATAATAACGTGATTCCCGGGAGATGATTTTTGTTTGGTCGAGAAGAATTGTTGTCTGTGCTCAGCAAGCGCTGAACTGGTGATCTGGCGCAGCCTTGTACAACGTTCATGTTCTGAAACCCCAACGCTGACAGAGCGCTTTATCTCATCAATGTAGACACTGCCACAAGCACATGGGATACGGTATACACCTGGAGCTTGCAGTTGAGAAGATTTCATCCTGAGAATCTTGGTGACGTCAGTGACGAGCATGGTGAGAGGTTTCACTAGGAAATGAAGACTATTGAGCGGCGCTACCAGGGATTTTGGATTGAAAAAATGATGGGCAACTATATCTGGTTCCTCATAAGAAAAACAGATATCGACAAGAATATAAGGCGAAGCAGCAATCAAACTCACTTCTAATCTCATTTATATTGAAAACATCACATTAAAACTAAGCACAATGAATTAAACTTGTAAACAGAAAAAAAGTAGAATTCTGGTAGTTTGGTACCTATCAATCGTAAATGACCATAACTTCGCTATTTTTGCATAGATTTTAATCGTAAATACCTTGTTCTCTTCGTAAAAGTTCAAACTCTACGCAAAAATATTAAACTAACTATATTTCCACGATTTCTACTTTTCACAGGTGATAGAGTAAATGTTCCACTTTCATTTTGGCCAAATTTTTATAATATCGTGGCCTATTGCGCTAAAACTACTGAAGCGATTGAAAAACTATATGAGTGACAATTGTTGGTGATACAATTAGCTTCAATTTTATGTGCCGGGCGACCAGATTGGACGTTCCTAACTCGAGATATGCTCCAAATAGTCGAACTACCTCCGCAAAAAAAAGAAAAAAAATTGTAACTCGAAAACGTATCCATTAAAAAAATTTTTTATGCGATTTTTGAGTTTAGAGGGCCTTAGTATATATAAAAAAAGAATAGTCGCATCCAATGTACATTTTGACTGTTGACTAGTGTTATGAATAATTAGCTGCAGAGACACAACTACACAGAGGGAAGAGGAATGTAAAATCAAATAAATGTATGTCTTTGCACATATTTTTTGAAGGATATTTTAATTGAAATATTTCTTAAGTCAAATGAAATAGTTTTCGCTGAAAAAAAACGATTCTTTTACACCAAATGGTTTTCCATGATTTCAGTAATGTAGAAATTGTTAGGGTTAAATTGCAGAAAGACGTTTAAATAAAATAAATCCGGTTTTATTTGAAATAAAGATCGGCCTTGAGGTAAGTAAATATTCTATTTGAAATTATTTGGAAGAGAAAGATAATAGATTTGAATTATCTACTAGTACTAAATTCTTCTATGTTCTTGAAACATAATGTTTATTTCTTTTTAAAATATTATATTATTAAATCTGAGTTAATTAACGTTCATGGCGTTCATGCAAACACGATAGCTTTGAATTTAATCAATTTTACCAAAGAAATAATTTCTTTGCGGCAACCAATTCTTTGTCTACCACTATTTTTTAACATCGATCTTTCTTTGACTTGAAGTAAATTCGTTTCAATCATTTTTTTTTCTCTCTGTGTATGCTCCAAATCAGTTATCCAAAGAAATTACTAAATTTCCCATCAGAGATACCAAAAATAAAACAGACACACAATCTTTAAAAAACGATAGCATTTTCCAGTCGCTCGCAAATTCCCCTAGCATATTTACAAGGGGTCGCGATATATCGCGACCATTTAGATAATTCTCGCCGCGGCCGGCAGAGGCGCTCCGGACGCATACCATCTCATTATTGTGAATAATAGCCGATGTCGCGTATCGACGATATCCTTTTTACTCTTTTCTACATTTGCGTTTGCTTTGGGCGAAGCATCCAGTACCGCGTGTAACTGGAAATTATTAGTGACAGGCGCGGACGTCGGGAGAGGGCGCGCAGAGCGCCGCGCCGTCCTCGCGCGCGACGCGACGTAAACAAAAAACGCACTCTCTGCATCTGTTGTTTGCGGTGTTTGCGCATAGATGGCCGTCCTGTGACTTTTGCCCGGAAAAAAGTAAAACCGAACGGAAACTCTCCTCTCTCCCCCCACCCCAATAACGGTGGAGAGCGAGTGCGACCCGATCGATTCGGCAAACAGAATCGATCAGATCGCGATACAATCTCTACGGGTCTATACTGCCCTGTATGTATATTTTTTTTACAAATTTGTTAAAAATGTAGCATTATTTGCCTTTTTGTATGTAAAAATTTGTGATCCAGCGGAAAACTTTAACGGACTTTCTGCGGCATCAGTTTGTGTAATCAATTTTGATAGACTATGAAGTACTCGTTGTATAATTAGTTTGTTTGAATTGACTCCAGTTCTCGTGATAAACGATGCAATCAAAAGTATAGTATATGTTAATTTATTTTAATTTAAACGTCAATAAAAAAAATATTTATGCTTTTCGTGCGGCTAGCAAGTCTTTATTTATCAAAACCAATCTTTGAACTAACTTTTTGAAATATAACATGTTACTCTACAACTTACTGATGCTTTTTTATTGGGTCAGCAAAATGCATACACTAAATATCCCAGTTTTCTTTGTCTGTGGGACAGTCGTGCAAAAAACGAACATTGGGATAAGAAATACTGGCCGTCGAGAATAAATATAACCGTAGGAAAAGCTAACATCATTCATGAACCATTGATAAGTCGAGAACAACCATTCTTCCAACACTACATATTAAATTTGGGCTTATTAAACAGTTTGTGAAAGCTTTATATAAGAATGATGTTTGTTCCAAATATATTTGTCAATCATTTCCTGGCTTCAATACAGGAATATTAGAAGCCGGTATCTTTGATGGACCACAAATCACATGACTTAGGTTGAACTCGAAGCATGGACAAGGTTTGTATCAGTTACCGATTTTTTTGGGAAATCACCAAGCTGAACAATATTAGCAATACAAATCATTGACAAAATGCTTCAAAATTTTGAAAAATTAATCTACCTATACTAATTACGAACTTTCAAGTGTGGGGCGCGTTCAGCGGAAACGCCCATTTTCGCCGACATTTGCGATCGAGTAGCTGCAAAATTGGGCTTTTCGATATTACTTTTGACGCTCGAATTGAAAAAAGGACACAATTCCGCGTGGACTGCGCGATATATTGTAAATTAAATGCGTCAATTTTGAAAAAAAATCACGTTTTTGCACCTCTTCGGGTGAAGGCGAACCTCGAGAAAATGTCACGTGACGTCTAGAAATTCCGACAAGCGGATCGATGAACGTCAAAGATTTACATTTTTTATCCGTTCCTGCCGACCTTATAAAAGCCGCTCGCTCTCATGTCTTACGATAAGATCCCTCTAAATACCCTTCGCAAAGAGTTTTGAGCAAAAAACGGCCTTAAAAACAATTTTCGATCCAAAAAATCGATTTTTGTCGACCCGTGTTTTGCTGCTATTACCACAGTAACGTCAAACCCGAAACGCCCCCTGCCGGACATTCGTAACAACAGTAACAGATAGCAGATAACCTAAAATGTATCCTAAAATGTCCATATTGCTAATGTGGACAGGTGGGAAGCCTTAACCACATATTTCTAGAATGCCCAATAACTAAAATCGAAAATTTTGACTTATACACAGAGCTAGTATGAGTACTAAGTTACATTATTTTCATAGTCATTTAGATAAATTTCCAGACAATCTGAGTGATTACAATGACGAACAAGAGCAACAGTTTCAACATTATATTTAGAAATTGCCATATAATGGCAGACTACTGCTGGACCTTAGAAAGGAACTGTCCTGAACAAATAGAAATTACGTTGAATATGCACTTAGCAGTTTAATACTTTATGCCGATGATAATTTATAGCGTTATGTTAATTTGAAACCTTTGAATAAAAGCTTTTAAATGTATTGGGCACTTTTAGTTATTTATGTTTAGTTATTTTAATATTAATGTTATTTAAAATATGAATGAATTGCCTTTATCTCAACAAGTGGAGTCAATTTAACAAAATTTTTGTTATTTTCATATTTAGTAGACCAGAATTACCTAAGATTGACTAATAAATCTCATGCCACAAAACCAATGGTTCCTTGTGTAATGTATATGTATATTTTTTCTACAAATTCGTAAAAAATGTAGCATTATTTGCCTTTTTCATGTAGCAATTTCGGATTCAGTGGAAAACTGCCCGTATTTTTGAAGATACTTAAAAAAGTGAGCAACAAAATGCTCATCAAGAATTTGACACGTTTCAATTTATTCAATTTAACTTTTATCTTCCAGAATTCGAGTATTTTTGACTGATCGTGACGGTGTTAGAAGAAGATTTAAAAAAGAATGTCACAATTAAGACTTGCTGAGGTAATTAATTAAGAAGAATATATGACAACTTCTTATACAGCAAGAAGAGAACGGATTATTATTAGGTGAAGGAAATCCAAGCACAGCTTTTTTATTGTGTCCATTAGTTTTTTGAACAATGATAAATACATGAATGAGATACATAAAATGATTGCAGTAAAACGTCTTACTAATATACGTATTCCAATTAACCCATTCAGCACATCTAAATTAAGTAATCAAATCGTGGTTGACATCCCACGACATTATTAAATTAGTTTGTTTCCAATCACCATGACGATATGATTAATGCGTCGCGGCGGTGAGACGCGTCAACGCAATTAAGATAATTGAGCCGTAACACGTTTATGAATCGTATTCTCCGAAATATTATGAAGTGTTAACACGAGTTGCCAAGCACGGCAGACTATTTAGGAGGGTGGAATATGGTTTAGGCGCGTGTCTAAAAGATGTATTTTTGGTCGTGTGTCGACTCACCCCCAACGTTATTGTTAACCCGGCACTTCCTGGGGGCTACGAATAACTAATATTACCCTTCCAACAACCCCTTGTGTTATGTTATGACTGATATTTATTGCGTCTGAGGCAATAACGTCTCTAACATAACACTAGAGACGACTCCATTCCAGTTTTCGTGTATATACAGCAGGTCTAAATAAACCAACGTATATAATTTAAGGAAAAAAACGCGTAGGACTGATAAAATTGTTGACGATTTCTTGGAAAATGTGTGTTCTTCGGGTGGTTCATTCATAAAATAGGAACGAAATCGGATGCGAGGTGGAGATGCGACTAAACAAACCACAGAACCGGTCTTGTGCGTTGCTTTGGTGACAGGCTTACGGCTGCTTTGACGTTTTTTAGTGGGAATTAATGCGGGATATCCATAACGATATTTTGTGTTTGGTTACCTTAATTAATTGAGGTCTCAGGTGGACGAAGAAGTCTTTAACATTCGATATGCCGACATCATTTTATGTCTGGATTTTAAGAGTTTAGAACTGAGACTTTGTAAGGGTCTCAGAGCTAGATGTTTTGGAAATATTATTCCATTATTTTCGATGTACTTAATTTATAGTAAAATTGGTTAAAGATTTAGTATATAGTGTCTCAGACCACTTTTTTATTCAAACACATAATCTTCTTACTCAAATCTATTATTTTTCTCTTCCAAATAGAATATTTACTTACCTCAAGGACGATCTTTATTTCCAATAAAACCAGAGTAATTGCATTCAAACGTATTTCTGCAATTAAACCGAAATAAACAAAAAATCGACTTCGAATTCATACGAATTCATCCGAAGAATTAAAATTTGACATAAAAAATACATTATTCCATTTAAAATAACAAAATTGATGTCGACTTCCGGTGACCGGAAGTGGCAGTTGAGCTGAGTATTTTAGATTGAAGTTCAGAAATGTCAAAAACCAGACCAGTTCTATTAGTCAGGTCTAGATCGACCTTCCCTCATCCTTTTTCCTAATCAAATCTATATTTCATACAATGTAAGGTATAAATGAAAACAATGTGCTAGGGTTGCCACCCCATATCCTGGCAACTCTATTTTTAATTACAAATTATTTAAGGTAAATTGGTACTAGTAATTTACCCTCATCGTTTTTCCTAATCAATTGTATACCAAAATGTAGGTTGCTTTGTTGCAAACATCGTGGTGTAGGGTTGCCTTTGCAAAAGTTGGCATATCTTAGGGTTGTCGCGATTTTAAATATGAATAGTTGAGTAAAAAGGCACGTTCACATGACAAGCGCATAGCGCGCGTTTATACTATCGCTGTGCTATCGCCTACTATTACGACAGACAATGAAGCAGAATAGCAGTTACCTTCGTACTTCCCAGTTACCAATCTTAGTTTGGCGTTTTTTGTAAGTCTTTGGCTCTCGATTGGTACCAAATTTTTCAAGAAAAAGAATGACCGGAATCATTTAAAAAAATACCTTAAATAATATTAAATTAAAAATAGCCTTGCCAGGATGTGGGGCGGCAACCCTAGGACACTGTGTTCATTTATACATTATATTGTATAAAAAATAGATTTGATTTGAAAAAAGGATGAGGGAAGGTCGATCTAGGTCCGAATCTTGTACTATATC
Organism: Aphodius granarius; assembly: GCA_963971325.1. Taxonomy (NCBI): domain Eukaryota; kingdom Metazoa; phylum Arthropoda; class Insecta; order Coleoptera; family Scarabaeidae; genus Aphodius; species Aphodius granarius. The sequence goes on from OZ020225.1 coordinate 4,774,855, forward strand.
AGACACCTCTATATAAATAGCAGAAAATAAATTGCTGAAGTAAATCATGTATGTACAATTCATACACAGTTAATGTAAAAAAATGAATTATTTAATCGTTACTGAGAACTGTTTATAAGTTTGTTAATTACAAAAATTGAATAACATATCAATCATGCCAATATGAACGGAAAATTAAAACAAATAATACATAAAACTGTTAATTGGACTTGAAACGTCAATGCAATTTACTAAAATCTTCTTTTAAACTTAACCCTGTTTGTTGTTTGTGGTATTCTAAGAATGTATAGTACTTATCTCAATTCTTTACAAATCGTAGATCTGATTATCAGACCCCAATTAACCGAATTAATTGCGTCCACCCAGAAATTCTTTTAGTTTCAGCGTCCCTCAATTGACATTGGTAACTTTGCATCGAAAGGGGCGAAAGGGCTGTAGCGACCTTAAAATTCCAAGAAAAGCCGTCGTCCGACAGATTCAACCCTTGCCGTTTCTACCCCTGCCGTCCAATTAAACACCAAAAAGAATAATTACTCCTGACTCTTCGAAATTTCAGAAATAAATTAAGACTGTTATTCTATATAATCGATGGCGGCCGACCCTTGAAAGGGTTACTGGAGCCAGCCGGAGGGAGAGGACGCTTTAATGGAGACATAGAAATTCGTTTTAATGATTTTATTCATCTCTGCGAATTGATGGTTATTTATTTTAATGCCTCACTTGATCAATTTAACAATAGATATATAAGTCGCACAGTGCAATAGAAGATAATCAATGTGATAATCAATTAATAAGCACTACAGACAAATAATATTTAAGTGAAGGAAAAACAAATAAATCACGCGTTTATATTTAGAAATCAAATTTATCTGGTCGTTATATCGGCTTTCTGCGTGTGTGCTGCTGTTGTATATCTACCTACCTACCTACCTATGCGATTATTTTGAATTTTGCACAGCTGGAACGAACACTCGCCGTTGATAAACAGGATTTAGACTGATGGAGCGAGTGTACGAGTGTGCCGTACCGCTGGACACTACGGATACCGGGCGAGCCCTTATGTGTGTCCCCATTAGCGACACAAATGGCAAAATCTCTCGCTACACGGTTCGCACATTGCGAAAGAAGGTCCCGGATAATCCCTATTATTCTGCAAGGGACTTGGATGAATTCATTTAGACAACCCTTTCTGCATTCAATCTCTGCCACAATATACAATTGCAAAGTATTGTTTAATGGAAATAATATCATAAAAACCATATAATTTATGCAAACGTATATGCCTAAAAATTATTTTGGGTGTTAATTAAATATAAATCGAATTAGGCGAAAGGTACGTACACAAATTGCCGTCCTATTATTTTAACCGAAAATATCGGCGCAACAGCGTTTTACAGCGGCGTCCGTCGGTGGCGCCCGCGGCGGCTGGACAATTAACTTCTAAAAAGTGAAATTTATACAAGTGAATCGCGCCGAGCGCATAGTTTACACCGACCAGGTAAAAATAAATAATGAAGCTGGCCGCTTTTTCCGGGATAATTCCAATGAAATTGATAGTAATTGTATCAATTTACGGTATGCACCTCTGCCAACTTTGGTTGGCCGCAAATTTTCACTATTTTCATTTGGGTTTCATTTGTCTCACAGACGACCGTGTTTCTACATACTAGTTCTAGTTTTGATAATAGTACCTAAACTAGCTCTGTGTATAAGTCAAAATTTTCGATTTTAGTTATTGAGCATTCTAGAAATATTAAGGCTTCCCACCTGTCCACATTCGCAATATGGACATTTTAGGATACATTTTAGGTTATCTGTTACTGTTGTTACGAATGTCCGGTAGGGGGCGTTTCGGGTTTGACGTTACTGTGGTAATAGCAGCAAAACACGGGTTGACAAAAATCGATTTTTTGGATCGAAAATTGTTTTTAAGGCCGTTTTTTTTTGCTCAAAACTCTTTGCGAAGGGTATTTAAAGGGATCTTATCGTAAGATATGAGAGCGAGCGGCTTTTATAAGGTCGGCAGGAACGGATAAAAAATGTAAATTTTTGACGTTCATCGATCCGCTTGTCGGAATTTCTAGACGTCACGTGACATTTTCTCGAGGTTCGCCTTCACGCGAAGAGGTGCAAAGCGTGTTTTTTTTTTCAAAATTGACGCATTTAATTTACAAAATATCGCGAAGTCCACGCGGAATGGTGTCCTTTTTTCAATTCGAGCGTCAAAAGTAATATCGAAAAGCCCAATTTTGCAGCTACTCGATCGCAAATGTCGGCGAAAATGGGCGATTCCGCTGAACGCGCCCTACACTTGAAAGTTCGTAATTAGTATAGGTAGATAGATAATTTTGTTAAAATATTTACCGTTTATTGGTAAATACAAATTTTGCAGTCTTGGATCACATGCAGTATTGTGTATGTCAGTGTTACAATCGATAAACACATCATACTGGAAAATATATGTATGAGAAACTCGATGGAAAGCCGTTATACCGCTAGAACAGTATGAATTATGCGAAGGTATGTTTACGCCGAGTATAAATTAAAATTTGCGGGCGCCTGTTCGTTCTGGCGATCTCGCGTATTAAATTCCATTTAATAAACGCCTCGCTCGTCCACCGACTTGGTCGTTATTCCACTTGAAATGTACGATTTCGTGGAATAATAAAGAGTAACGAACACGACGGATCTGCGCTCGCACACTTCCTGCATCCATGGATAGACGGAGTCATAAACTGCGTGTACTGTTTTCTATATCTAAATGCGGATTTATAAAGTACGTTACGCATAACGGACGGTATAAACGTCATATATGGCAGGCTTCATTCTCAAGAAACACACTCACCTCTGTAAACTGGTCGATCACCGAGTTTTTTTTTCTGATCTTATAATTGCGAGAGCGAGTGCAAAAACTAGTTTTCTCTCTCCATGGTCATTTTTAATTCACACCTAAGCAGCTAAGGCTGTAATTTAATAACAAGAACTAAACGTTTGTCGATGACACTTATTCCATAAATGATGCTTATCTCTGATACTTTCTCGTTAAATTATTGTTTGAGTATTATCGCCCGGCCCGCCATTGAAAAATAAATAAACAAGAAGCAGAGAAGTAAACCTCGTAGGATGACACACGGATACGTGACAGTATATTAGAGTTATTTGTATCGAGAGATCAGTCAGTCGTATTGTTATAATCCCGATATAGTATTATTACATTCGTTTTTGGTGTTTCACTCTCTATAGTCTCTCTAGTTTATAAATGTGTAAACAGTGTGTCAATGAAGCTAGAAAGTTGTGTGGGGGCCACACTAGATATTTTATTTCCTTCTCTCGTTGCCATTACGGTAGAAAAAAAATCTAAATATAAAACTGGCTATGGACTGCAGTTACAGGCTCAATTGGGTCGAAAATTGCCAGCGCTAACAATTAAAAAGAAAGTCCTTAATAAATATCCTGCGATACCCCGCGAGGACGGGCCCTCATTAAACCTCCTTCCTCCGCTCTATCTGCGCTCATCTGGGCTTGGTGCTGAGGAGGGGCGGGGGTGGCAGTATAGCGAGAGAGGAACAGAGCACCAGCAGCACCAGCCAGCAGCCAGATATGGTTATTTTATTTCGCGACACTCCCTATCTCGGCCATAATTTGTGACGCTATGTGAATTTATGGTCTTTATTTTGTGAGCCAATTAATTAATTCGCGTCCGCCATGTTCCCTACCGGGGCCCCGCCGCCCGCCGCAGAGCCCTGCGCCGACGGGGCACCATTATCCGAGATTGCGATGGCTTATAGCCCGACACTGCGCATAAATCTCGTTCCGGTTTCTAATATTCTCCGCTAAGAAATAAGAATGAACGACTTACCTGCTAGATAGCCACCTCTTTTCAGTAAAGATATTCAGCAGGTAAGTAATACGGAAATGGCTAACGATACATAGCAATTAGTGAAAGGAATCCAGAAACAATGTTTGTTGTGTCGATGGCTATATTTTAACTTTCCAACTAGTACCCTAGAAGGAAAGTATTGTAATCGACGTATACATAAAACTAACGAAAACATTTAATGTTTCAACGAAAATATGCAACATATTTTAATGAAGTATGTATTTTATCAAATTAAAATACGAAACAGGTAAAGGCAGCTTACTGTTGCTATTTTGGATTTAGAATTGGAGATCTGGAAAAGAAATGGATACCTAATATATGCTGTATTTCCTGTTAAATCGGACTTTTAAAGTGGATGAAAGGGAAGCAAAAGAAAATGCCGTTTGCAGTTCCTATTTTGTGGCGAGAGCCTTCCAATCATGCAAATGATTGCAATTTTTGCACGATAAGCGTCTCCGGATATTCGAAGAAGGATAAGCATAAAATAAAATATCCAAATTTACCATCAGCATCGCGACCTATCCCCCATGGAGAGAACCATCCTCTCCCAAATGAGCCATCCACTTCATCATCTTCGATTTTTGACACAGAAGAAATTTCGCCTGTTTGAAAAAACTTGCCTGATTTGACAGGGTGTCTGAAATCTCTCTGTCAAATCAGGCAAGTCGTTAAGATTCATCATTTGAAGTTTTAGGAACACCTCACCTTATAAACCAGTGCGAACTGAATGATTTGGTTAAAGATTTAGGTTTATCAAAAGAAAAAGCCGAGTTTTTGGGTTCTAGGCTACAGGAATGGAATCTTTTTGCCCGACGTGTGACAGTGTCTTCATTTACAAAGCGTAACGAGCCTTTTAAAGCATATTTTAAAATGGAAGGATCTTTACGTGTGTATCACGATGTTGAGGGTCTTATGAACGAGTTTGATATTCCCCACGATCCTTCTGAATAGTGGCTTTTTATAGATTCGTCAAAATACAGCTTGAAAGCAGTACTTTTGCATATTCTTTGAATTTATATAATTTGTTAACTGATTTTGATGCAGTTTTCTCGGTTTTTTAAAGGATCGCTGTATCTTGAAATCGAGACCGGTTAGAATAAATCCACTTTCAGTTTCTGATGTCTGATGTTCCCTTGAGTTATCGACTGCATCATCTGTGCAGGTCAGGTTCACACGGTTTAATAGAACAAGAAACGCAACGGCAAGCGTGCCGAAATAGTGATTTACGTTTATACAGCCATTAACGGGCATAATTACTCAAGTACAATTATAGGTATAAATTACACTTTATACATCATCATATGTCGATAAGAAGAAATGGAGGCTGGGGAGCAAAAAGCCCGGCGGACTTAAACGACGCATTAGCATTTAAATTGCATATTTTTGCTTTAAACGGCCCGCGAGCGCATTTAATTGGTTATTGCTGAACTGGAGGCCCAACATTTATGGGCCGTGAAATATTCGACATAATATGAAGGAAGCGAATGGCGTACGTACGCAAATGCTCAACTGAAACGACACCGCAATTCACCCTCAACTTTTAAAACGTTCTGTTTCCTTTTTTTTTGTTGGATATATAGTCACTGTAGGATGAGCTGGTATCAGTTTGGTCAAAATCGGATAAATCTCCAAGAATGTCACTAAAAACAATACAGTACGTCCCCTGGTAATTTTTACTGTTTAAACATTTCTGGCGGGTTGTCTTTTGTGTCTAATTAGACAAATGTCAAAGCATATTTTTAAATATAAATAAATATACGTCGGTGTGTTCTGATTCTGTCATTTCTCAATCTTCGACGGTAACATCGTTGGCTCGTAAAAGTTTTTACGGGTCCGTTTGTTTGAAATGGGCCGGTAGCCCGCTATAATAATATATTTTTATGATATTTCGGCTGTGCCATCAACTCTGAGTGCACTAGACTTTGTTTTTACGAGGTCGTAGCAGTAAAAATTTCTCTCTGAATTATAACCAATAATTATACACAGATCTGTTAAATTTACTTATCAAATGCTACCTGGATTTAAACAAATCCGACGTCCGCCGCATCATAAATTTTCCTTCCAACCATCGATGCCGCTATGGTGTAAATAAAAAAACCTCATTAGCATATACTACCGCGACGATTTATAAACATTTTATCAATGGACAAATAGGCGATTTGTTTTTACCTGTTATTGATGAAGAAATAATTTAATTACTTGATTAGTGTTTGGTAATTTATATACCAATGCAGTTCTGTCAAAAAGTGTATATGTATACTCCAAAATGATATTTATTAAAAGAAAAGGACGCATAATTAAAGAGAAATATCTTTAAATAAAAAGGAATTGCCGTTCATTTTAGTCGAGATAAAAGAAATTGTGCTTTGTAAAGTTACCGCTAGACGGACATAAAAATCGGCATAATTTTAATTGTAACGGACAGTTTATAATTAACCCTTATAGCCGGTAATCAACATCCTGGGCCATTAATTTGAATGTTGTACATTTTCAGGGCGCATGTACACTATTTAGAGCTCACACTGTTATCGTTCGGACGCTTTTACAACATTAAAATTCCAATTACAATAATAAACGTGAGTTATCGGCTCGCGATACTGCGTCGGCGGGTCCCGATTACCGATTTCAATGTTAAACACGAACCGACAGAAACAAACGATCATTTCCGGAAGTCATGCATCAACGATTATCTCTCTATCTTTTGTATTTGTGTTATTTGTTAATTTGATTGGGTTTGTAGGTAGTAGCGTTCAATAAATAGTAGTTTTCAAAGTATATATGTATATGGAAGAAAAAATTGTATTAAAAAAAAAGTATGGAATTATTTATACTTTTCTCAAAGTAAATATGTACAACAAAACCTTCAGTAAGTTATATGTAGTGACACCAGATATGTTATGTAGTAATGCCCTGATCCCACTAGGCTGTTTTACTAGCGTTCTATTTGCTACTGGCTGCTAACAGCATATTGTAACCACTCAGCAGCACTGTTTTACAAGTTGGCGAGTGAGTTTAGCAGCAGCCAGCCCACCAGCGCTTGTTTAACGTTTACATCAACCAGCATGAATGTTAACTAAGGAAATTATGTATTTTTTAAATGTGTTTTATTTTTTTTATTTAAATTTTATTGTCATCGTGGCCTTGCTTATGTTATTTATAGTCTAAGATCCCGATCTAGATCGTCCTTCCCTCATCCTTTTTCCTAATCAAATCTATATTTCATACAATGTAAGGTATAAATGAACACAATGTACTAGGGTTGCCGCCCCACATCCTGGCAAGGCTATTTTTAATTACAAATTATTTAAGGTAAATTGGTACTAGTAATTTACCCTCATCGTTTTTCCTAATCAATTGTATACCAAAATGTAGGTTGCTTTCTTGCAAACATCGTGGTGTAGGGTTGCCTTTGCAAAGTTGGCATATCTTAGGGTTGTCGCGATTTTAAATATGAATAGTTGAGTAAAAAGGCACGTTCACATGACAAGCGCATAGCGCGCGTTTACACTATCGCTGTGCTATTGCCTACTATTACGACAGACAATGAAGCAGAATAGCAGTTACCTTCGTACTTACCAGTTACCAATCTTAGTTTGGCGTTTTTTGTAAGTCTTTGGCTCTCGATTGGTACCAAATTTTTCAAGAAAAAGAATGACCGGAACTATTTAAAAAAATACCTTAAATAATATTAATTTAAAAATAGCCTTGCCAGGATATAGGGCGGCAACCCTAGGACATTGTGTTCATTTATACATTATATTGTATAAAAAATAGATTTGATTAGAAAAAAGGATGAGGGAAGGTCGATCTAGGTCCGGATCTTGTACAATTACACTCGTGTACAATGTTTTCAAAATTTATGTAGTCAGATTCAAGGCAGGTAGTCAATAAAACCCCACAAACTGGTATCAAATATGAAATAGTTTATGATTGCGACGCCTTCACCGGACAAAAGACAATACATTGTCTCCATGTTGCATGTACCTACCTGGTGACATATAAAATGCACCAGAAATATTTGACCTTGTAGTTTGAACTGAGGTTTGCTTGTAGTAGCCACCAGCGGCAGCAGTACTTTTGCTGGTAAACAGCGTAATATGACCACAAAATAGCCGCTGGCTGCTATTGCTGCTAGCAGCACCAGCAATTAGCGGCGAATACAACAACCTTATAGTCTGACCGTGCCATAAGAGGCATGCCAAAAGCAGGTATGGTATATTTTCGCGGTAGATCTCGTTTGCCTGAATTCCCTGAAAGGGTTGAATTTGGCTGGATGGATTGGCGCCCGATGTTGTGAGTCGTGTTTACTTGAACATTGTATATCCCGACGTATATTTACGCTGGTTGGTCGAACATACGTCCGTAATACAAATTCGGTACGGGTCGATACAGGCGAAATTAGAGGACTGGAGAGGACACAGAGGGAGAGAGAGAGAGACAGCATGGAGGAGGACGAAACGGCGGTGAGCGAACACGGGCCCGCCGCTTTGCACAAATGACCATCAGGCAATATTTGATAGAACCGCTGCAATCATCGGCGTCCCTTCTCCTCTTGTGATTACCATTAGCGTGCGGCTAATGGTGGCCGCTGATGCGAGATGATTCAGAACAGTAACTGTGCCGAATTGAATTTCCAGCATTAATAAGATTCAGTTGCCGAAGTAATTGCTCGAGCAATTTTAACCACCCCCGCTGGGACACTGAAGCGACCATGCTAGCAGCAACAGCAGTATTACTCCACCGAGATCCTGCTGGACCATTAATAACCTAATTGGAATTAGGCTGATTAAATCCGATTTTTTAAGACAGTTGCTCACATAAGTAGTTTAACTGCAAGTTATAGATAAAACAAAGATTTATTATCGTTAAACAAGCATCTCTTCTGTCAAAAAAAAAAAAAAAAAAACAATCTAAAGTTTGGCCAAACACGTTTACTCTTGTGCATGAATGTAGTGTTACATGTGGTTAGAGTTTCTTTACAAATATCTCAAGATGAAATCACCATTATATATGATTTCGGTAATGTCATTACTACCGTAATTTTGTGATTTCTCTAGAGCAGAATAGTCCTACTAATAGAACATGGGTATACAAGTCCGTGATTAATTATATAGTTGTTTTCATTAAATGCTATGCTTTGTGCACCAATTTTGTGTCATTTCGGTAATGCTAAACTTGGCACGTGGTTACCTATACACTACAACCTTTGATGCGTCAATGTAGGGTACAGTAGTTAGCACCATCTGCGGTACACCAATGTTGGATTAGTAAGTTCTTGAATTTGTATGTATTTGCACATCAATTACGTAGTTAATGTTACACTTTAATGCCGTATGTTTCATACGCGTTATTTCGGTAATGCTCTATGTGATTAGCGTTTGTTGAATGAAGAAAAACTAATGTAGTGATAAAACATGCCATATAAGCCTGAATAAAGCCTCACTTTTATTCTCAAGTTTTATCATATGTGAAGGTGGTGTCGTTCACTCTTATAGAGATTGCCATTTCGGTAATGGTTCCACATTCCACATGTTTTTATGTTTTTTTCTTAAATGTTTTTACAGCAGCTTAAAACAAAAAATGAAAAAAAAGGGAAAAAGATAAAACTGCGCACGAAAAAACTGCAAAATAGCAAGATTAAAGACCGATATCATAAGATAAAAGAACTGAGACTGATAAAAAGTATAAAGTAGTGTGATGCAAGAGAAAAGCGTATTAGTGCGCGGCCATATTGGACCTTCGTTCCTAGTAGAGAGCCTAGCTGCGCTCCTCGCAACAGAAAAGATTAACTTATCCTTATGAGGATGGCCGTAATGAGTCGCCTAGCGCCAAGTATCTATGCAACGGCGCGAGGAGCGCAGCTAGGCTCTCTACTAGGAGCGCAGGTAGGCTCTCTACTAGGAGCGCAGCTAGGCTCTCTACTAGGAGCGCAGCTAGGCGCTCTACTAGGAGCGCAGCTAGGCTCTCTACTAGGAGCGAAGCTCCAATATGGCCGCGCACTTAGGCGGAAGAAGTGGAGAGTCGCAACAGCAAAAGAAAACATACAGAAGAAAACAGACCTTAGAGGTAGAGACAAGAGTCTTATTGAATCGAAATACACCACCATCATCGGACAATGAAGAAAGTCATATAAGTGTGGAACAATTAACGGGTACTTCTAGAGAGATGCGTGGTAGAAATAAGGTGATCGAACACGAGCATACACTTGCGGACAGCTGAATTTTTTCTTATCTTTAATAAATTGTTTCATTGACCTTTTGGTATTAACATAGGCTATTTAATAAAATAACGTACATTACCGAAATGGCTACAATCTACAATTTAGATGATTTGTCGGCAATATTTCGTTTTCAAAATGTATTTAGTTCCACAAATAACTTTAAAAACGATGTAGTATATGTACGGTACGGAAATAAACCCATAACACAATATTAAAAGCTTAACTAAATCATAATTGAAATATAACAGCTAGAGAGCAGCTTGTGTAAACAGCGAGGGTGGACATTAAAGGAGCTTAACTCGCCGACCAGAAATGGAAAGCAAACATAGGCCCGAGATGCGACACTTGTGCGATCACGTAAAAATCCCATGGGGTTTTCGCACTGGTCAGATGGGGTAGTTCCACCCTAGGACGAGTGCATCTCGCGGGCCGATACAGCTTCCAACTTCCAAACTGGATGTATGCTCTTTTAGCAGTGTCCCGCGTGCATTATTAAACAGCACTCAGTCACGGTCCGGGAACAATCCACGACCGAAAACGCAGACATGCCAAAATTATGTTGCACACTTTTAGGCCGTTTCCACTAAGAACCACGCGGGACCGTTCTTTGATATATTTATTTTTAAAACCGTGTACGCTTATTTTCGCCGACAACGGTGTCTGAGCTGAAAGCCCAAGTGGGACAAAAGTGATGCTTCATTAGGCCGATGCGGAAATAAGTAATGTAAGAGAATGGGGAAGGGTGGTTAGGTCTATGTGTGTGTGTGTGAGTGTAGGTGGCGAGGGCTCTCTAGATGCGAGCTGCCAGATGTACTCATCAACTGGATGACCAGCTGCCCAGTTCACAGAACCTTTTCATGTAAGAACCGTTTCGCTAACTGTAATTACTATATTCATTTCGTACTAACGAAAGCAACCCATTCACATTTCGTATTGTCTAATCTGGAATATTTCTCTCGATATACCGGGTGATCCATACCTAAATTTCACCCCAAGGGTTGGGAGTGATGTTTAAACATGTCTGTTACTAAATCATAGCTTTTTAGGTCATTTTTGTAACTACATCAAATAAAACAACAGTTTTCAACGCTGACAATAAAGGCATTACTAATGCTATAATGAATATGTACATTATGTGTAATGGGTCGGAAACCCATTATTTATTTATTAAGATATGATCAAATTAAGCGAGATATTTGTAAGCACATTCGGGAATGTCAAAGGTTTTTGCTAGGGTTGAACATCTGGTTTAGGATTTGACCGCGTGTTATAAGTTTAAAATTGAAGAGTTGTCATTGGCTAAGAAGAAATGCTTCCGGCTTCCTTTGGGGTCGAGGGATGCAAACGAACAGATCTCGCTCTTCTCATTTCAACCACCGTCATGTAAAGTACACGTTTTTGTGGAGCGTTCTTAGGCGCTTAAGTTTATCCCTGGTAAGTCTTTTCAACTCGTCTCGCATTTCATTGTAAATTAAATTATTCATATTTCTGCTAAAAGTGTGTCTGTCTAAATCAACTCTTGGTTTAATTTAAACGTCAATATGTTCAAAGCTTCATTCATTTTTCTATGTAACCTATCAAACGGGATTGTTGATTATTATTGTTAATAGATGTTATTGTTTTGATAAGTGTTGCGTTTCATTTGAGTAGTCTTGCGTTATCAGCCCTTATTAAATGTTAAATACTTAAACGCGTCAGTTAGTAGTCAGAAAATGTGTTCACAAGGTTCAAGAAAAAGAACCCAGTTAGTTTTGCCTTCGAATAAATTGGAAGAGATTTGATGAATTAGAATTTTGACCAGTAATTAAAGCCCTTAAACCGCGTTTGGCCAAATGCTACCATGTTAGGGAGTCGCGGTTGTTCCCGCCATTTTGACCTCCTACATATGCACAAAGTTTTTGTGCATTTGGTACTTTGATGATATCCAAATTAATCGTCGACTTTTAAGAAAAAAATCGTATAAAACATAACTTAAGCATCACCCTTCTTTTTCTTCTTCTTCCGAAGATTAAACGAAGTCGTTACTGTGGTGACGCGTCCCTCTTGTCGCCTCCTCTGTCTCTGTAACCTTCTCGATCCAGCATCCAGCGCAATGGGTATACCGTCCACTAATTTATTGCGTCCAATCTAATGTACCCTGTATAATATAATGACGGCCTATCAGATCCTCGCCTCGTTCAGAGAGTTATGGTTATGCCTGGTTAATATATTCATACGGCAGATCGTAGGAGGTGCGAGGACTTGTTCTCCGTATTGTCTCATTGTCACCCGGGACTGGATCGTAGCTTATGTCCCTGTTGCTACGTTCACTCGTCGATTTCGTCCTTTTTCGCAGGCCGTTGAGCGTGCATTTTCGAACCGACCATATTCGGAATTGCCATTTTTATTGTGCCATTTAGAATTTAAAGTTAACGTGTTTGTTATTATTTACGGCGCGTGATCGTAACCATGATGTTTTGACAATTTAGTTAAACCAAACTTGTCTCTGTTTTTATCTCTACCTATACAAATTACGAACTTTCAAGTGTAGGGCGCGTTCAGCGGAATCGCCCATTTTCGCCGACATTTGCGATCGAGTAGCTGCAAAATTGGGCTTTTCGATATTACTTTTGACGCTCGAATTGAAAAAAGGACATAATTCCGCGTGGACTGCGCGATATTTTGTAAATTAAATGCGACAATTTTGAAAAAAAATCACGTTTTTGCTCCACTTCGGGTGAAGGCGAACCTCGAGAAAATGTCACGTGACGTCTAGAAATTCCGATAAGCGGATCGATGAACGTCAAAAATTTACATTTTTTATCCGTTCCTGCCGACCTTATAAAAGCCGCTCGCTCTCATGTCTTACGATAAGATCCCTCTAAATACCCTTCGCAAAGAGTTTTGAGCAAAAAAACGACCTTAAAAACAATTTTCGATCCAAAAAATCGATTTTTGTCGACCCGTGTTTTGCTGCTATTACCACAGTAACGTCAAACCCGAAACGCCCCCTGCCGGACATTCGTAACAACAGTAACAGATAGCAGATAACCTAAAATGTATCCTAAAATGTCCATATTGCGAATGTGGACAGGTGGGAAGCCTTAACCACATATTTCTAGAATGCCCAATAACTAAAGTCGAAAATTTTGACATATACACAGAGCTAGTTTCTACTAAGTATCATCGTTCTTTTTTTTATTACACTAACTTTTTATATCTTGAACACTACAATGAATGAATTTATTAAAATTATTGCCTATATCTTTAACATTATTATTGACCACCGTGAGATGGTGTTAAGGAGATACAGAGGCACCTCGATAAGGTCTGACGACGTGAACGGCGCGGCGTGGACGGTCCGCGGATGCTGCATGATTTGTCCGTGGACGACGGGGGGGCGCAGTCATCGCCGCAGGGGTGCAGCTCCCTCGCATGCGTCCCGCCGTTTATGGGATATGTAATTACCGATGGGGCCGCAATAATTTTCGTCGATCACTTCCGTTACGCAGGTCCGGATAATGTATGCAGCCCGTTTGGTCCGCCGGCATTCAAAACGGCGTTTTGGTTGGCCCCCCTGGCTAGCACACCACTCTTTAGGCCACGCTTATCAATTAATTCGTTTGTTGTGTGGTGTGATCGAGATCAGCATCCAGGGGGGATTGCTCGGATCGCTATTGCCTGTTTTTACTTTATCATACGTAGTATGACAAAGTATTGTAATCGTGTCGAAAAAAAAAATTGAGATTTTAGCGGAAATAGGTCTTTTTGGGCCCCCTGAACATTTTTGACCAAGGTACAAAAAAATTTCTGTGTGTGAGTGTGTACCCGTTTTTTGTGGCGACGATTCCGGAGAAACTACTGAAGGTATCGAGACGAAACTTCATATTTAGAAGTTTCGTGACTAAACTTAGAGCTGAAAGAAGTTTTGTCCAAAAGGGCCCAAAGGAACTCGAGGTTTACTCTTATCATTTTTCATCGATTTTGCAAATTAGCCGCCATTTCTGTAATTTCGTCAAAATCGTTAAATAATAAACTATAGTAGAGAAAATTTTGTACAATTTATGTCCATTCCATTTTTTGGAAAAAAAAAATTAAATCATAGTAAGCGGATGCCCCTTGAACTTCCAAATTGCCCCCCTGAACACGGCTGTATCGTATGATAAAGTCATGTGCCTGGCCACATCAGATTTTTAAACTATGTCGACACTGTCTAGAATCCGTTTTTCTCGGTTTTGATTGTCGGTTTGTCGAATACACGTCTGAGACTTCTCAATACGTTTTTCTTTAGTACTTAATTGATTTGTTTTTCACTGCTTTGATTTATTTGACAGGTGTAATGCATACATAACTCATCGTAATAAAATTACTACATAATTGGATACAGCCTGTAGTTTTTTTAATCGGTTTTAACAGTAGCGGCTCGTGATTTGTTTAATTGGGTGGGCAAAATATGAATGCATTCTTATGGACTTATTTAATGAAGTGTTACTATATGTTATTAAGTAAACACTACAAATTTGAACCGACATATTTTTAAGAAGTAGTTAACCGGAAGAATCATCAAGAAGGTCGAGTAAACACTAAACAACCCTAATAAAACGGCCGGCTTTTTGCGCGAATTTGTTGCATGTGCTATTGCCTATTTAGCTATTAGAATACGTCTATGTTATGGTATGGAGTTATCTGCCTAGTCCTCTGACGTCACACATGCATTTTTAGCTCCCCCACTCCTATGGCTTGCTGGACAGTTTACGCGCTTGCAGTAGAAAACCGTCACCGCTGGTGGGCACAATCTCAATTGCCACCCCGACCTGGTAGTTTCGGTTGCATACACTACAGTTATTTACCAATTCTACGGCCAGTAGCGTAGCAGCGTTGGATTTTATTATGTATTCAATATAATAATGCAGGCATATTGACAGTGGTTATAAGGAATTTATATTAGGCACGTACTTAACTGTAACAAATATTGTATTAATAACGTCCAAATAAAAATGTGAAACACTGAATACCAGTACAAGGTGATCCAATATTTTTTGGGTGGGCACTGCCCACCCTGCCACCGCTGACGAGCCGATTTGTTCACGAATGTTTGATCACGAATGATTGATCACGAATGTTTGATTATAATATTCTAAGAAGCATTTACCCGGGGGAAGTTAGCAATAAGTTTGTTTTTCAACCGATTTTAACGTCCTGATACCCCATGAGTGATTCCCATAGTGCGCGACATGTGGACCACAGGTGAATATGCTTAATTCAAACAATACCACAATTGTTAATTGTATGATTTATAGGCAATAAGTAATGAGACGCAACGACATACACAAATCACTCCCATACATATACGAGGCAAATTAACCTGTTTTATAATGTGATCATCCGGAAGCATAAAGAACGGCGAAATGAATAAACTATAAAATACGGACTGGTTAACAATGCGAACCAAATAACGAACGGTTCGATTTAAAATTTAAGTAGGTGTGTCTGGCACATTATCACAATTATATTATTGTGCAAGTTAGCTACAACAACGTATCGCCGATCCCATATATTAAACGGTGCGTCATTGTATATGAAATTGAAATTAAACTGTCCTTTTATGTCCAGGCCACAGACCGGATATCCCTGCATTCATAAATCCGGAACTCTAAATTGTAAAACTCCATCGTTCGCTTTTTGTCTGTTTGTTCTGTGTTCACGCGTTCTCGCGGGCAAGGCCGTTTTGTCAAGTGTATTGTTCGTCTGTTTTATTACCGCGCCACGGGATGATATGATAATTTGCCTCATAATGGATAGAGCGCGCTATTATTTTAATCTATGCGACATACGGCTATTGTGTTTAGTGTGATTTATTACTAAACCGGTATTTTTAAACTTTCAATGGCGATGTGGAACGAAAAATCTTGGTCATTGTTGATTTATATCCGACTCTAGTAAAATTATGTACCTTGCATACATTTTAAACTATGTTGATTGCCCCCACCCAACTTTTCGGCTACTAGTTAACACATTGAAGCTTGGAAACTATCCAAAATATCGGTAAAGGCATAATATACAAAAATTAACTTTAAAACTTATTTAATAAAATCTCCAAAATAGTAAAATATTGTGCATTTTGGCATAGAGAATTCAAATTAAAGCAGATACTTTACCAGACAAAATACATGATCTTATGTTTTAATAGTCCTTAACTTTAATAGTACGATCTAACAGGAAATACAGCATATATTATGTGTTACCTGTCCCGTATTTTTTTTCGGATGTGTCACTACATAACAACCGCACATATAACTTATTTGTTAAATCTTAAGCTTATTTGAACACTTCCCATATTTTAATGCACAGATCGTCTGTATAACTTAAGTTGATAACAACCACACAAAAAAAACTCAAGCGAAATATGTAACGTCAAATAAAATGGATCTTAGACCTGTCACAACACTTTGATGACTTGATCTATGAAAAGTGATGTTAGGTCAACAAAAATATGTGTTCACAGTTCTAGTTGTAGGACCCTTGTTCCCTTGTGTAATCGGAGATTAGAAACATTTTATTTCTCCTTTTTCAACATGACAGAAGTAGTCCAGTTTATTACATCGAATTACCAAACCTCAAAGTCATGTACTCTGTCAAAGTATTAAAGGTTATACACCATCAATATCCATTTGACATCTTGTCAATATAAGACCTGAAAATTCCAGTAAGATTCGCATAAAAACTACAAAATATGCAAAAGTTGCAAAAAAGAAAAAACAAGAAAGAAGCAAAATTAACTCCGCAAAAGGTAGCTTCAACCACAAGCGAGGTAGGCGTTGGTACCCATGACCATGACCCTGAGCAGGCGCAAGACCAAGACGATGAAGCCATGGGCTACGCAGTTGCAGAAACTTCACTGACAGTAATAACCAAAGGCGAGTTGCAAGAAGTGGCAGATCCGGACCTATTGGAGATAACGAAAATTATGACGGAGGCGGAGATTGAAGCAGAGGCCGAAGAGGAAGAACAACAGAAAATACTGAGAACCCATAAAGATATAGTCAAACAGGAGAAGCTTGAAGAGAGTCAAGAAGAAACGACTGATAAAGAGAGCGATAACATGGAGAGTAGCTTGGACGAGGAAGATGAAAATCCTACCGAATCAGAAGACGTAAGTAACTCTGATGAAGACACGCTTCCGAAACGCAGGAAGAGGATCCTCAAGAAGTTTTTCTCGAAGTTATTCAATGGCGGCTACTAAAGAACTTCGATATTACAAGATTCAAATATTTCCTGTTATTATTAACAATAAATCGAAGATATCTCACAAATTTATCTGATTATTTAGAAATTCCATACGGGATATTAATAATATCTTGGTCTTTCATACGACCGAAGAACCGATCGTACGGTTCTTCGCGTAACCGATATTAAATCTGTCGGTAAGGCGACTTTCCACTTTCCTAAATAAGACTGCTTCGGCCGTATAGATATAAGTAATGACTTTGGTACTTGTTAGATAAATCAGATACCAGAATCCGGGACGCACAAGATGCGAATTCCTGGTATGTACGAATGGACGAATGTATAGAGCTACTTCACTGTATCGTGTGTGTGGTATTACTCAAGGCGATGACATGCCAAAGGAGCTGTTTCAGGATTAATTGGTCTCGCCATTTTAGAACTATTTTTCCATTCTCTATTCGATGATATGAGTGTGTTTTATTTTTCTAGGGGTAAATATCAGTGAAAAGCATATTTACCAAGTAGGCATTTTTTAGGAAAAGGTAAAGTAATATTCTGCTCATACACAGAGAAAAGAATGCTCAGTTCAAGTCAAATTACTTTGAATCAAAACAATGGCTGATTTCCATATCCACGAAATAACTATCCACTTCAGCCAAGACAAAATTTTCTCAAAACTTTCTGTAGAAGCGGGTTAAGTAAATTATTAAGTCACACCAAACAGTCATCAACTACAAAGGACTATAGGTAGTATTGGATAAAACTTTGTAGGATTAGTTCAAATATTTAAACATTTTGACCAAATTAATATTGTTTTATTTCAACCATTGGATGGATTAAAGAGAATAATAATTATCAGAGTGAGTAATTTGTTGTTTTGCTTGGAAAAACAATTGTTTCAGAAAAAGATTTTTAGGTTTGGTTCAACACCTTCTGTGTTCTGAATGGAGTATTTCATTCCCACTGCAAGTAATTGTCATTTTAAATGAAATGCGATCAATTATTCAAAGTAAACTATTGTAAAGTGCTAAAGTGCTAAGTCTATATCCTAATGGTTTAACTAACAATAGAACCGCAGTTTGCTCGGACATACAATTTGTAAACGAAGACATTGTAGCAAGATCAGTTAAAGTTGACGATCTTCTGGAAGTTAGCACATCAGTTTGTGGATATGTGATGGTGAGTGGTCTGTGTAGAGTTTGCAGGTCCGGCGGTGTCGTTTTGCCGTGAAACTGCGGTGATAAATTCGAGTTATAGAAATGAAAACGATAATATCCGGAACATGGAAGTGCTTTATGGTCGGGTAGTAAACGGACGCGTCGGGTTAGGATTAATGAGGACGTATCTCCCGGAGAAATGGGGATTTATCGCCACATATCTGCCGCTTTATTAAGATTTATACAGGGCGCGTTCGTTCGCAGTCCACTCGTTCACGTCGACGCGGAATGCCGTCCGTCCGGTATCGCACAGCCCCACACACACACCTGCGCAAGGTCGACCCCGGACACTCCAGACTATCCTGACCGGAGACGACTCCACTACTTCTTCTTGTCGTCGCCCGCACTTGTCAGCTCACACCGGACACATACATACTTTGTTTTAGCTAGGAATTGCAAAATTATTTCTATAAAATCTACTAAATATTTTAACAAAAACAGGTTAACCGGTAAATTTTTTTCTGACGATCTTTTAATAATAACTGATACGTGCAAATAGCTAGAAACTTTTTACATTTTTGTATTAATTTCGAAGATGTGCACAAAATACGTATTTGTTTCAAACATATATTCTTTCCTTAAAAGAAATATGTGAAAGAAATACATTTATGTCATTTTCATGGCATGTTCTGAAATCACTATATAAAGCGTGGATCTGCACGCGTGGCAAAATGAACCCTTTTACAAGTTGGAATTACGCGAGGACACAGGGAACACCTCGTAAACATAATAAGCAATTTGTATCTCGTGTGCTTAGACCCCATGTTCCGTACCAGTGAGCCCATCACTAATTGGCTTTTCCTCCACACACACACATGTTATAATACGACACGAAGCATAATTGTGCAGTGATAGAGGCATTGTTCGCGCTTCAGGTCTGCGTGCTTCTGGTACACGCCCCGATTCACCAGATAAAGCGCAGAAAGAACCACAGATAACGTCGCAATTGCGTCAAAACAATGCTTCGGGGTTAATTATTATAATTAAACGACGTTATCATATCACCGCTGGTTAGAGTGAAAATAATTTGGGAAAGCGTGAAACAAATAAGAGTGTTTATTGGTCTCTGGAGGGTCTGTGGAGAGGTGGATGTGGCGGTGAAAAAAAAAGTAATATACTAATTAGTAAGTGTCATGCTGTGGCTATAAACGCATTGTTTGATAACACGAACCAATTTGAGCATTTAATTTTTTTCCTGTTACTCAGAATATTAGTCCTTTGGGAATACGTGGAACTAACGAGAATAATTTAACACCCTTGGTATTGGTGTGGACAACTTATGTTTCAGTTACTGATGGGTATTCACCAAAATGTCACATAAATTTAACATAAAGTCTAACACAAACTATACATACAAAGCCATATCAAGGTAATGATTATAAATCAAAAGGCATGAATGAAGATTGTTACGTCTTTCTTGATTTTTACTTTCCTAGATCCTCTAGTCAATCATCCGACGCGACCTGACTTTTCCATAAAGGATGATTTTTTAGAAATTCTTGATATTACAGGCAACAAATATGTCACATGATTCGCATAAAATAAAATTGCCCACTTTCGTCTTTCTATTCAGATTGAAAGATGAAAACATATTGCATATTTTAGTTTTAATGCCAGACTGATTCCTGCTAAGTGAACCACCTTAAGTACCTCAATTATAGAATCTGCAATTTCCGTAATTAATAACTTACGATTAATATTCCGACTTATAGACTTGTGCGTACACGCTTCGCTACCAAACCGGTAATATATCACATCATACTTAATTAAATTGCTCTTGGCACACTTACCACTTCGCATAACTCATATATGCGGTCCGAGAGATCCTTCACGCCGTATACGCTTTCCATAAATTCGCCTGCAGTGGCGACTACCGGTTTTATGCAGGAGCGCGCAGCGGCTTTTGCAGGCCAATCTCTGCCGGTGCCGCCGCCATATCGCATAAATAAATATGAGCCACGTCCATAAACAAAGCAATAAACTGTCGTCGTTCGTTAAGCGCCGCTACGGCCTTAATGAGGTCAAATAATAAAGGATAATAAGGCCATAAATCGATATCGGTCGGCACAAATCATTCCGCTACCTACCTGCCCAGATGTATTTATTTCTGGAATTAATCGGGGGATATTTATTACAAATTTAACGTAAGCAGAAACTGTACAGGTCGACGTCTGCCACAACTCAACTTGATCCGATTTCAAATGACCGCGATTCACTCACAGTCCAAGCAAGAAGACCATCGCCAATGATGTTAATGCTTTTGGATTTATCTCGCTTAGGTATGATGAGTGATGATGATAGATATATTCGCATTGGGAATGCTACTGAATATCAATAGGATCACAAATTGTATCAGAGAAAGCGAAAATCTGGCATATTAACTGGCATTTTCATGTTGTTCCAAGTATAACCGTTTTCTTGTTTTAAGTATGAAGGAACTGCTTGCAAGGAATGACGTCTGTTTCAAGCGATACGTATAGCTAAACCACTGTAAAGGAGACCTACTCGCACGTGTAAATAACCGGTTTTCTTATGGGAGAATTGGTCGTCTTTAAAATGGTTATACCATACGTAGACTTTTGGACAACGCAAGAATAATTTTTCTTGATATCCAAGAATGTATGTACATGTCTTTGTATGTAATTGTATGTCTGTGAACCCAGTAGCACCAAAACAGTAAAACGGGTTGGGCTGAAATTGGTACACATATTTAGAATTACCAAGGAACGAACTGGACTGTTTTCAGTGACAATCTCACAACCGAAAGTGACAAATGTTACATATTTTTTGCGGTTCAACCAATTTTGATGAAAGTGATCACCTCATTCTCCAGTGACTTTAAATATGTATACCAATTGTTGATAAAAATGCACTTGCGGAAAGATATATCTCTCATAACAATTTCGGATATTTTCGACTGAAAACTTGTTTTCAGACTGGCATTTTCAACTAAAACCTATAGTTAGCGCTAAACAGTTTTTATAAATGTCTCTTCTACGATCCAATACAAATTCAATATCGATTGTTGTTCTCATCGGAGTCTGCAAACAACGTTCTTTATTTATAAAACTCTATGGCAATTTGCAGAGTCGCGCCGTCGAGATGATAATCAAACTAACCCCACCCACCCCTTTCACGGGGTCCTTTCAGCCGGAGGGGGTTGGCTGTTGGGGGAGCAACAGGGGTATGCGAGAAATCTAATCAAAAGCGATTGCTATAATGTTTTGACTGAGTGTTCTGTTTACGCCGCGCCGCACCAACACTGATTAAACCCTTTGTGCATTAGCGCCGGTCAGAGGTCGCCTAGTTATATATGTGCCGAACAAATATATCGCTAAAACTTAATATGTCGCAGAGCTAGTAGAGAGGCAACGTCAATCGCGTTTGCCGGACTATGTCAACATTTGTTGCAAATGTCGCTTCCCTCTCACTGCATGGATGTATGTGTGTGTGTCGGTCCATCCTATGCTATAACTGGGCGTAAATGTAATTTACTATGGAAATGCTCGATGCGGATGTGGATTAAGTTTACCAGAGCTGTACGCCCAAATGGTAGTTGGGCTAAAGTAGATATGATTTTCTATTCGAGTTTATCTAGAATCTAGTTAATACCAACAATGAAATAAACAAAACGTCAATGAAACAATTTATTAAAGATAAGAAAAATTTCTGCTGTTTGCAAGTGTCGTGGTCGACACTTGCTCCGCGATACTCGTGGTCGATCATCTTATTTGTACCACGCATTCCCCTAGAACTACCAGTTAACTGTTCCACACGTTATGACTTTCTTCATTGTTCGATGATGGTGGTGTATTTCGATTCAATAAGACTCTTGTCTCTACCTCTAAGGTATGTTTCTTCTGTATGTTTTCTTCTGCTGTTGCGACTCTCCACTTCTTCCGCCTAATACGCTTTTTTACATACATACGCTTTTTTCTTGCATCACACTCCCTTATACTTTTTATCAGTCCCAGTTCTTTTTTCTTATGATATCATTCTCGGTCTTTTCTCCTTCTTTACTCTAAATCAGCGCTTCTCAAACTATGGGTCGCGACCCAAATGTGGGTCGCGTATGAAGCTAACCACAGCAAGAAATAAATCACAATTTACAATCACACAAAGAGGCGTACAACAGATTTCATTTGAACAGTACAGTACTTGTACTGTCAGTAGAGTACTTGTACTGTACGAACACGCATCCGTTTTCGCGCATCAACATCATAGCATGTGTACCACAC
This sequence comes from Aphodius granarius, assembly GCA_963971325.1. NCBI lineage: Eukaryota > Metazoa > Arthropoda > Insecta > Coleoptera > Scarabaeidae > Aphodius > Aphodius granarius. The sequence goes on from OZ020225.1 coordinate 4,797,616, forward strand.
ATGGCTCGCGTCTTTAAAGGCGGCTCCACACGCAACGGAAAATCCGAAAGTCTGCTCCACACGTAGAGGTTTCTCCATCCACACGTAGAGGTTTTCCTTGAGGTCTTACGCCTCGAGGCATGCCTTCCGATTTTCCGTTGCGTGTAGAGCCACCTTCATTTTCTGTGTTCAATGTAAAGTGTAAACCCGCTTATGAAACAGAAAGCGGCTAAGTACACTTTTGTCGAAGTTAAATAATTGCAGGTAAATAGCCACATATTAATTAAACTAATTTAAATTTACTCTCTTTGTATTTTCTGCATCGGGAGCAATTAGCTGCGAACGGCATGAGCGCAAGTCTTCATGAAATTTTAAATGAATGTGTAACAATTGTCAATTACATCCGTAAAAGTGTACTAAAAAAATTTTTTTAAAAATATTATGGGAAGGAATGGGACCAGAACATCAGACATTGTTTTTGAATTCTCATATAATGATGGCTTTCCAGGGCTAAAGTATTAAAACGATTTTTCGAACTGAGAATGAAAATTGAAATATTTCAAAATAATTTGTGTCTTGTACCTAGCATATTTGGCTGATATATTTTCCCACATGAATGACTATATGATCTTTCACTTCAGGGGTCTTCTTTAATTGTTATAATAAAATTGAAGCATTAATAAAAAAAAACAGCTTTGGATCGATACTATTAACAGAGGTTGCTATATAATGCTTCCTTCGTTTGCTGAATTAGTTGATGACATATGTACGCATAATTATACAAAGTCATTTGAAAGAATTGAAAGCAAAACTAGTGCAGTACTTTCCATCTAAGGACGACATTTGTCAAGGCAATATGTGGGTATAAAATCCTTTTAGTGCTGAATTATCGAATAATTTAACATTCTCTGAAAAAGTGCATTTAATTGAATTATCTACGGATAAAACTTTAGAACAAAAATTTCAAGTACACAAAAATAATATGTCGCGATTTTGGTTAGAAATAAGGGAAGAATATCAAATATTAGGTGAAAATGCATTGAAATTATTGCTTCCTTTTGAAACGACTTATTTAGCGGAAAGTAAATTTTCAACTATGGTAATAATAAAAACCAAATTGAGGAATCGCCTTTATCTGCTCGGCAATGCGAATTTCAATGACGAATTCGAATTCGATTATATATAATTATATTATATATAATTCGATTAACAATGATTTTGACGAATTTGTTGCTAAAAAACAGCAGCATCCATCTCACTAACAATAAGTTTATTAATACTACTACGTACTATAAGTATGTTTAAGTTCACTTTGTAATAAAGTAGTATTTTGTAATAAATAAAATTCAGTTGTATTACAATATCTAAAGGTTATAGTTATTTGGGTCGCGAGCTATTCAAACATAAAAATGTTGGGTCGCCAGTCTACAAAGTTTGAGAAACGCTGCTCTAAATCACCTTCAGACATTTTCTTCCAAAATTTTCTTTAATCTTGCTATTTTGCAGTTTTTTCGTGCGCAGTTTTATCTTTTTCCCTTTTTTTTTCATTTTTAGTTTTAAGCTGCTGTAAAAACATTTAAAGGAATAATAAAAAAATTAAAATCTGCAGTTTCGGTAATGATTGCGCGTAATTAAGGTAGTTAATGCTCAGGTGTAGAAGAAAATAAATAATATTACATAATACATGAGATTTGGGACACTACTGAAATCATATATAATGGTCATTTAATCTTGAGATATTTGTAAAGAAACTAGTATTTGTGTGAATTACATGTAACACTACATTCACGCACAAGAGTAGGTAAACGTGTTTGGTCAAACTTTACATTGATTTTTGACAGAAGAGATGCTTGCATCATTATTATCTATTTTCCTATTCTATCAACAGTACAAGTATATAAAAATATCTGCTAAATTTAACTGAAAATTTAAAATTTTCTTACCTTTGTTACATACTGTGTATGGGTCAGACAGATTTGGTAATTTACAATCTTAAACAATCAGTGTGCAACAATAAACAACAAATAGTAAACAACGATAAGTTTGCATGCATTTCTTATGAAAAGTAATAATCCTTTCTAGAAACAAAATATGCAATGCGTCGCAGGCTCTTCTCAATGCCAGTAAATCTATCCATTAGATAGATCGCGAGAGGCCCTTGGAATATGAATACGTACGGATAAGTTGGCAAACGTGCTGGATGGCGGCTTATACCGAGAGGCATATGCAAATTATGATTTAGATCGGCAACAGCGATTGGCACACCTGCAACGCGGTTATAAATACCTAGAAATATATCGCGAATTGATTGCATGGTATCACGAGCGCTTTTTTACCCACGCGGGCGCAGGGCAGCCAGCGCGCTAACTAGCGGACATTTCTGCCCGTACAATATTACAAGATTTACAACGCATTATTTTTAGCACGAAACCGCTCAACGGCCACTATAAATATGCCCTTGCAAAGTCGCAAAGTATCCGCTTTTGATACCTGAGATGTGGAAACTGAAAACACACGTCGCCATTAGGTTTATTTGATATATTTAATCGGCCTACGAGATTACTTACATAGGTGTTAGGGAAATTTGTTCATTTACACATTTCATTTCTACGTAACAGATTATTTTGAAATGTTAATGCGTTTTGTTAGTTGATTCTTTCAGGATCATAACAACATGAGGTTAATTATTTTGTCCAATTTTACATTGAAGATTACACACATTGTAAATAGTGTTAAATAACATAGAATCGATGTAATAGCACTGTGTTTCAACGTATATACATATATATCTCGCAGTTCTAAATGGAACGTATTGTACCGACACCAATTTATTAATAAATTAAATCGGGAACAGTTCATTATTCGTTTGTCCTGTGAGAGCTTTTTGCGAGCTGGACGCTTAATGGATGTAGCTTGTTTAGATGAAATCTGCATCGAATTGCATGTAATTGAGGTACAATTGAAACGTCAGTTTATTCAGTCAATTCATTTCGCGTATAATACCAACCCTTTATACAAAAAAAAACAGTTTTATTTGTCGATTTTCAAGATCTAATCTACTCTTACTGTATGTATCTACCATTAGTGAAATAATATAGAACTTTGTGCTCCTCTGAGCACACTATTTGGCTGTGTGTGCCGTTTTGTAGCATGCGCGAATCCATGACAGCTGAACGGTTATAAATTAACGCAGAGCATGTAAGTTGGAAGTTACAAGAGATTCTGTGCACGCACCGAGAGTTATGTTCCATTTTAAGGCTTATTATTCAGCATTAAATCTCTATTTGATAATTTAACTGCTAAGTACACGCCGGGTACATGATCGGGCCGTTTCAGATGCTAATTTACCATAAATCTAATACCCCACTAGGGATACAATGCACTGCTACAAACGAGAACGTTGCGTGGATAGACAAGAAGCTGTTTGACAGAAGTAACAAATTATATATAGCTTTTCGTTTCGTTATCTGAATGAAAAGTTTAGTGACATTTAACTGTCGCTATTTTACGTTCGCTATCACAACGAGCAGGTATGGCAGCCCTGCGGAAGATTGTTGATGTTTGTTGCTGTTTGCTTGTGACCTATAATGCCCGTTTGCACCGTATTTATTAAGAACGACTTAAATTTAAGAACAGCTTATATTTATGCCTAACTTAAGTCAGGCATCATTTGCACCGTTCGCATGTCAGCCTTTCCTAACTTAAGCATTACTTAAGGGTTTCTGACGTTGGCAACACTGTAAAGTTCTAGTTATATTTGGAAATACTTGGTTCTAAAATCAACAGTATTGCGTCACTTGTCAAAACTTTCAATAGGTTAATGTGGCGGCAAATTTGAATTACTTTCATAACTACAAAAATTACGGCACAAAATAAAGAATTTATGATCAAAATGAAACCATTATTTCTAATACACAATAAAACTGTAATTTTACATCACAAACTCCTAAAATCGCTTGATAACATGATAAATTGACACATATAGGTACTGTCTTGACATTTCTTAAAACGACATTTCATGTGCAATGTGTGTCTACACCACAATCAACCAATCACAACTAAGCTTATATTTACGCTGGCTTTAAGCCGTCGATTTTCTAGGCTTAAGTTAGGTCGTTCTTAACTGTAGTTAGGTAATGGATATGTGACGGTGCAAACAAAATCGATGACATAATTACGATCTCATACTTAAGCCTTTCTTAACACAAACGGTGCAAACGGGCATAAATGGCTTAATAAAGTTACTTTTAACCGTGATATTGCGTGCAAATTTCGGCATATTGTATGTTGTTATCATATTTGCAATTATAATAATGTAGGGAAGTATCGAACCAGCATATTATGAATGTTCTGTATTTATATGATGATTCAAATTCAGGATATTTCAAAGATAGATAATATATCATATTTGATTCATTATTCTGGTAAAGTAATATTGAATAAAACCGACAAATTTTAATAAAACGTGAAAGGTACAGCGGTTGTCACGCTAACAGGTTCCATTATCATCGCTACCAGGAAACATTATGCTTTACTTTCGGTCGACAACTATTTCTTCTCTTGTTTCCAATAAACCTAAAGAATACAATGCGTAATCTGATTAAAAACAACAAAAAAAGAAACTCACCGACACTCACGCATCGAGACGTGATCTTCCTTCAAAATATCGAATATTCCGCGGTTTCTTACAGCAGCGTTTGCTTTTATTTTAATTCAATAGTGAGTGGGCATCTCTATTATGCGTCGGCACCCATCCATCGTCTCCCATTCATCCGTTTCCCAGAAGCATCGGCATTTTTTTCGGGTTCGGCTACCGTCCAGAAAACCAAACAAGCCTAAGTAAATTTAACATGCTTGGATGAGATTAGCTCGGTAAAAAAAGACGCCACCAAAGCATCGACGGATAACTTATTCCGATATTAAAGAATTCCTGGTATTCGCGCCGAAATAATTGATAAAAATGGTCCGACATGCTATACTTCCAGGTATCTGGTAAATTAAGTTATTAGTCTCGATCGACACGTTTCATGCATCAACGCATTTATCTGACTTTTGAACGCAGGTTTTGATGGGCAGCTGGTGATCTGATGGCATTGCGTCGATGGGATGATTCAAATAAAATAAGTTGGCGTTTGGGTAATCTGCTATGAGGTTTAGTCTTTTTACCAAAAAATATTTTTCTTTAATCTCTGACCACTTTGTAATTAATTATAAGCGATATGAGTGTCGAAAACTGGTATAATTAAATCATATTATTATTATACCCTCAACGTTTGCGTCACGGAGAATATAACAACAAATTAAAGAAAATATTTGTGAAACAATTTATTTAAATTATTAAGAGTCCAAATATCGGCCCATTAAATTTCATTACGTTTCTGTTATTTGCCGTAACCGTATAAATATAAACATAAATGTTAGTGTGCCCAAGGTGATAAGTATAAGTTTCTTTTCCATCTTCTGATCCGTCTACCTGTTCGTGCGAAAGGTGAATATTACTATATAAAGATTGTATCTCGGTTTCTGCGGACGATGGGCGGAAACACTAATTTAATAAAGCTTCCAGTCCTCGAGCGCGCAGTCAACACTATAAATATAAACCAGTATAATTTTATTATATGCCCCTAATTCGGCCGGCTCGTAAATATGGGTTTTTTGTGGCCGGCCCTGAGAATCGAAATTAAAATACCTTTTAAACTGAAATATTCGGTTTCATTCATCGGGGTCCTCTGTTCATTTCGTTCCCACAAACTTTACCTGCCGACGACACGGTCTCACTGACCGACACTCACAATAAGACCTCTTCTTCCTTCCTTTTAACGCTTCCTCTCTCACACCGGTATCACTTCACATAATTTCCTCTCGTATGTGGCTTCTTTCGCAATTAATTTTGCACTTGGTAACCAATATAGGGTTGTATTTGGCGTATATGCATATCCAAGAACTGTAATTGTATACAGCTGCCCATTTAGGTCTTCCTCCATACTAACGTGCAGGAAATAAGTAACATATTACTTCAACATCTATATATTTCGACTCTTATAGGCTGTATATAAAGGGCTGGGCAGTGGGCATCTAAACAGAATATTCTCTACAGAATTTGATGAAATTTTATTTCTAAGGGTGTAATGACAAGCTGACTACAAAAATGAATATGTTTTTTTAATACCAGTTACCGTAAAAAATATTTCATTGTGTTTCGTTGAGTAGATAAAAAATAAAAATTGTAGACACTTAAAAATTAATTCGACCTTTATTTGATTTTGTGTTGTTACTTAAACTTAACTGCAATAGCATGAAGGATTATAAAAATATCAAAATCTAAATTTTAAATATAGTTAAAACAAATACTTGCTCCTTTAGTACCATACAATTAGTACCAAACAATTTTAAATAATAGTACTATAAAACACATTCAAAAACAAATATTTTTAATCCTCTTCATCGCATGATAAATCTTCGTTACTAAGTAAATCGAACTAATCGGGTAAGGTAAAAGGAACATCCCTTTCCAAAATATCTGGCTCCACCACATACCACAGTATGTGGAACATACAATTGTCTATATCTTTTACATGAGAAGTAGTTTTCCTATGACTAGATATGTATGGATCTGACCGTAGCAATAATATTTTAATTAGATCCCTATTACAATAAATTCTTGATGTCCTTCTTGTATGACTTAAACGATGCGTTCGAATTTCTTTGTGGGCAGCTTCTAAAGCCTCTTCAGATAAAATTTCTATAGGTAACTCAAAAGAACAAAGCCAAATATCGAATATATCACCATGATGATTATAATACATCGCTCTAAAAATATATACTTACATTACTTTCTGCACGTTTCTGCAGAAATTATTTATGTTTACAAGTAATAAAATAATAGAGCTATAATATGGCGTAAAATTCCCAGAGGGACTTTTTGGGCAATTTGCAAAAGCTCACATAAAGTTACATAATTTAATTTTATCCACTGCACTTCATAGATAATACATTATTTTAAAATCTTATAGAATGTTTCTAAAAATACGTGCTTGCTTAATATTGCATACCTTCTAGTTTCGCCTCCATATTAAATAAAAATCAAACACCAACTGTTCAACTTACTTCTGAACCGGTGAATGCATAAGTTTAGGCCTTACCCATCGTTAATGTCGAGCCGATCCAAACGAAATAATCCAACAATTGAGCTGTTTGGTTACTTATTTAGCTGTTTTTTAAGAATTGAAGTTAGTATCGTTTAAGTCATTTCGTGATTTATTGCTATGAAACGCAGCACTGTGCATATGTTGCCATTTAAAAACATAATTAGATTTTGTGAAAATTTGGGGAACAAATATTCAAACAACTTTTACATTTTTTGATAGAACTAATAATTTACGACCTGCAAAGAATATTTAATTGCCCAACCCGGTATGTTATAAAATTTATTACATTCTTATTAGAAATTGTAACAACCTAAATACATACTTTAGTTTTTATAGCCTTGAATTATCATATACCACCAACGTAGTCATACATAAATTAATATAGCACGGTTCCAGCAAAATGATATTTAATTTTTTACCGATAACTCGTAAAATTTTATTGAGCGATAAAACCAGATTTATTCATAACATAACATTAATCCTAAATATAGCAAAATGCCTGGCCATCGCAGTCTATCAATTTGGCACACCAACAGAACTATTAGTTAATATTCTATCAACGTCAGAGTTATTAAAATTCGAACAATATTATAAAGTACAAAATTAACGGGTATTGCTGATTTGATTTGCGTCACAGTCATTAGGATAATGTCATTTAGCTCTTTATTATTCAAGAAGCTGTATTATTAATAACTTTTTGAAAGTCGTGTTGATGTCTAGATAGAAGAGAAGAAAAACACGTCCATTTACATAGAAATCTTAATATTAGTCTTGTTGTGCGTCGAGTTATGAAATGTTATCGAATATTTTGCGTAAACTTTCACCTTTTATAGTTTATTCAGCTTATGTTGTCAGATTTCCACAACATAATACAGCGCTGTGATATAGAGGAAAAGTAGAAAAAGATTGGAATGTAGTATAAATATATGTACCTACCAATAAAGAATGCGACATATCTTGAGATAAAACACAAAATAAAGGATGGGTATTACTACATATCAATTTTATACCTCCTCTTTTATTTAATAAATATGATAATGCGTACAATCTTAATGCACCTTACAAAATTTATGTCCTTTCTTATCAGGCTGCTGCATTCAGAGCGCTCCATGTTGTTTTAAAATTATTTATGATAATAATTGATTCAGACATTGATTACTAAAGTAATATCAAACAAAGGTCATTTTCTTTTCTTTCGTCTTTTTTTGAGATTCTTACAATATCTTTTAGACAGAAAAGTAACCTTTTATTTGTGTTTTCTAACAAGCTATTTCACTTCAGCACAAGTTGCGGTAATTCTACTAATTCTAAGAAATCAGAATCCTATCCTGACAAATCAGCATTGTCAGGATAGGATTCTGATTTCTTTTTTTGTATCAAACTGTAGCACGGATAGAATTTTTTGTTAGTAGCTCGTATAATATTGTGTTGCAGTAGCGGCTCGTGATATGTTTAATTGGGTGGGCAAAATATCAATGCAGTTTTAAGGACTTATTTAATGAAGTGTTACTATATGTTATTAAGTAAACACTACAAATTTGAGCCGACATATTTTTAAGAAGTAGTTAACCGAACGAATCATCAAGAAGGTCGAGTAAACACTAAACAACCCTAATAAAACGGCAGACTTTTTGCGCGAATTTGTTGCATGTGCTATTGCCTATTTAGCTATTAGAATACGTCTATGCTATGGTATGGGGTTATCTGCCTAGTCCTTTGACGTCACACATGAATTTTTCGCTACCCCCACTTCCGGCTTGCTGGACAGTTTACGCGCTTGCAGTAGAAAACCGTCACCGCTGGTGGGCACAATCTCAATTGCCACCCCGACCTGGTAGTTTCGGTTGCATACACTAGAGTTATTTACCAATTCTACGGCCAGTAGCGTAGCAGCGTTGGATTTTATTATGTATTCAATATAATAATGCAGGCATATAGACAGTGGTTGTAAGGAATTTATATTAGGCAAATACTTAACTGTAACAAATATTGTATTAATAACGTCCAAATAAAAATGTGAAACACTGAATACCAGTACCAGGTGATCCAATATTTTTTAGGTGGGCACTGCCCACCCTGCCACCCCATACGAGCCGCCACTGTTGTGTTGTGCTCTCGTAAGGCTAGCTTCTCCAATTATAGCAAGCGCTTCAAAGGTACTGGCCATTTTTACAACATGTTTTTTAAAATAAGCTTTCTTGAACTTTGACGTTCGCTTTGGAGATACACTGATCTCTTCCTCTACTAAAGCGGTATCTCTTCTTCTTGTGCTATTCCGGGTAATTCATTTAACCTGAATGTTTGTAATACATATCTCGAAAAATATGCTTTGTATGGAAAGAATTTGAGAATTTTCCGAATCGGTACGTGTTTTGGAAAATCGTACGTAGTGCTGACCGTTCCGTATGCTCTTTCTTTTGGTAGTCCTATGAATGTACTTCATAATACCGATATTTTTTAATCTTAATTTTACTGTTTTGTAATTTGACTTATGACCAGTTAGATCGGCGATATACCTACCCCAGTTTTGCAAGTATTCGTTCCTGTGAGTGGCCACTTGTGAATTCTGTCATTTTCTTCAGACCATTAGAAATGCTGGCGCCCCATATACCGTTCCAACCCTTTGAATATGCAATGTCCATGTTCCAGTTATTTCAATTTAGATTCTAGAGCATTACATAACCCGTCGATTCTCACACATCGCTTTCTGATACGGATCTGACTGCCGCTAGCTACTACCTATAGTGAGTGCAATTCTCGATTAATATTAACATCGACACACACGTTCGCTACATAGAAGTGCCGTTTGGTATTCCTAGAACGGACATCACGCTCGCACATCAATCATATAATGGTGTTTTATTGAAATATAAATCAGGCACAGGTTGAGATTTGTGGAAAATAGCATGGAGACCTTGGTCGCGCATAATAATAAAAAACAATGATAGCTGGTAATAGTCGTTGAATTACAGCTGCCATATACACACGTCACGATCTGCATATTACGTGAGATATAAACAAAACTTATTGTTCGTCGGCCTGGCAAATAAATAAATACGCTGACAATCGGAAGGTTATAATTCGAACGAAAATGCTAATATGTACATAATAACTGATTAATTATGCAGTCTATACGTATCGGCTGCATTTCAGTAATGGTGAAATGACTGATATAAATAATGTTCACCCGTGTGGTGCAGTCTATACTAATAATAAACGTCTTTATTTATTTAGCAAAATTCATTAAAATTGTGAACATCGACGTCTGATGTATTTCTGCTTGTTGGAGTTGCTGGAGTTTTGGGCAGTTGAGTTACAATAGCTTTGGGTTGCCGCCCCATATCCTGGCAAGGCTATTTTTAATTAAAAATTATTTACGGTAAATTGGTACTAGTAATTTACCCTCATCGTTTTTCCTAATCAATTGTATGCCAAAATGAAGGTTGCTTTGTTGCAAACATCGTAGTGTAGGGTTGCCTTTGCAAAAGTTGGCATATCTTAGGGTTGTCGCGATTTTAAATATGAATAGTTGCGAAAATGGGCACGTTCACATGACAAGCGCCTAGCACGCGTTTACACTATCGCTGTGCTATCGCCTACTATTGCGACAGACAATGAAGCAGAATAGCAGTTACCTTCGTACTTCCCAGTTACCAATCTTAGTTTGTCGTTTTTTGTAAGTCTTTGGCTCTCGATTGGTACCAAATTTTTCAAGAAAAAGAATGACCGGAACTATTAAAAAAATACCTAAACATTTAATTAAAAATAGCCTTGCCAGGATATGGGGCGGTAACCCTAGGACATTGTGTTCATTTATACATTATATTGTATAAATAATAGATTTGATTAGGAAAAAGGGTGAGGGAAGGTCGACCTAGGTCCGGATCTTGTACTATTGGTTCAAAATTAATATTTTAGAATTTAGATGATGGAAATAATCGGTGATTGCTATTTATAAAGCAGTTGCCATTGAAATATATTTGTCTTAGACTGTCTAATTAATTTCAGACGTCATTATTTTTCAGAGAAATATGTATAAATATGTATTAAAAATATATAAAGTTTCTTAGTTTTATTAATGTATGTTGCATTGAAGATTTCATTTCAATTTTAGAGACCTATTTTATCGTTTTATCAGAAATATGAATCATTCAGTATCTCACAACATTTGTTTTGTGAATATCCAAAATTATTTTTTCACTGTTTTCTAAAATCAAATTTACTAGTTACACAAATGACACGTCCCCTAGTGGGGCAAGTAAATTGAAGAACGTGGGGGTAAAATTTCTGCGGATGACAAGAAGGGGTGTGGGCGAGCGGGGAGCACGCGCCCCGCGAACGGAACGGTGCGCGTTTTATATAATGCAAACGACAGTGAATTACATGATAAATTAAGCTACCAATCTCCCCTATATACAGCTTTAATTTTAAACAATGCGCCTTAATGAAATTGAGTTCGAAAACGGGTTGAATTAGGGAACCGTACCGGTAATACGTTTTAGTCGCACACGAGCTGAATACCGGCTCGCTTTATGGAGATTAAGATAAAATTTAGCATCCCGGTACTCGAGATGAATCGCTAAACAGACACACCATGGATGCTTGCTATCTGTCATCAACAAGATAATGTATAAATATTGAATTCGTTATTACATGAAGTCAAGAATCCTTAATGTAGATATTCTAATATTTCTTGAACTTCTGTCCAATCTAACAGTTACACCTGATTTATTTATCTAATCATCCCTTTTCTTAATCTCACCACCTCCATCCCCATTGAAGATTTTAAATAGGCGTTATAAGCGCAGCCCGAGGCAATACCGGAAGGGGTGAATGAAAATGAATCGTTTTCATTTTCTCCACCTTCCACTGCTGGCATCCCCGAATGCTAGGCAATAAAAACCCTTTATCAAGATCACTCTTAAGCAGATAACGTATCGCGGCCTCTTTTAATGAACGTTATTTATTCCCCTCGAGGCGAAACCGTGCGTTAAAATAATAAAAGAAGAGGACGCGCCGAAAATGAGAGGAAATAACGACACGATCTTAAGGGGTGGCGCTCGCCCACACCAATAAAGCCATGGAGAGGATTAGGCAATAATCAAGACGATTCTGTAACGTTAGGTTACTAACTACCGACTAAGAAATGTGCTTCACTTTTAAGTAGTCTTATAAAACTGCAAACTAATGCTTGGTATGAGTTAAGAAAATTAATATTATTGTAGAAATGGTTAATAGTAAACACGTAATATAAATGGCTGCTTTATTGCCAATCGTTTCTAGGTTTATAGCTATTAATATCATCAATCGATAGTCCGTTTAAATGTATTCATTATTCTGCATATTTCGAAGACATAAAAATACGTCAGCGACTTGGAGGAGTGTGTGTATCACAAGAATATTACCATACGTTAGTTGAATATATAATTGTGCAAGCTCTATATATAATTAGGGAAGTATCGTCGTTAAAAATCGAATAATATTCTCTTAAAAAATAATAAAAACCCGAAGAATTCCTCGCTTATCTAGAAAAATTTTACTACCTATAATTTATTTGACTGCTTATATCATGCCGACGTAAACAGTCATAAAACTCTGATATTCGATTGCAACACATGTCATATTCAAAAACCTTTTAACCATTGCGTAACCATTCTGTATATAATATCAATAACACATGTATGAATACATTATTCTTTGAGGTTTTTATTCTTTGGTTCGCACACCTACTTATCTTATAAGTCTTATAACTTATAACCACAGTAATAATTCTGGCGCCACCCCGGCTCTTTCTAGAGGCAGCAAATTTTGTAATCTGAACTAAAAATTTAACTGCAGCCTTTCATAACCGCTACAGGCGACAAAAATAAATTTATTAATCTGGACATACTTGAATTATTGCAATTTATTGTAAAATCCAAGTTGGAAGATTCACTGCCATATATTGTAAGTAGTAATACTACGAACAATCCTCACAATTGCCATAAGCAATGCCAGCGCTGAGAGAAGCTTTTCAAAATTAAAGTTAATCAAAAATTAAAATTAATCATAACCACGGTAAGATCAATCATAACCATGGTAAGGTCCACCAATCTTGTTATCTTGTGAATTGAAGATGGAGTATGTGATGCTGTAGACATAGATAGTACAATAAAAGAATTTGCTGTTAGAAAATGTAGAAGAATAAAGTTTTAGTTAAAGACAAAGGTTTTATTTTAATTCTATCATTTAAAAAGTATCTATAATAGCATCGTTCCTGTACCTACACACTCATTGCAAGTTGTTTTGCATTTCATGTTCTGTTCGCTGTTCCTCGGTACAATACACATTAATAAATTTTGAACCCGTTTGGATTTAAATGCTGAAATAAATAATGGGGCGGCAAATTTGGCCTGCGCCCCGGGCGGCTGAAACGCCACTGTAGAGCTGTTGATCAGGATTACTTTTGCATGAGTTATGCGAAGTGTAGTTGTAATTGGAGCCGTACGTTGAGTCTAGAGTCGTGAGATATACCGATATCTTGATGAGATTTGCAGACGTTTCTAAGTACATGAGGAGTCGCATATGTCCCCAGCATAGAATTTTTATTAGTTCCATGGGAATCATCGCATCCGTGAGCCTCCATTTGCTAATTAAAAAACCTAAGCGACCGCTTAGCAAAGAATTTTATCCCTCCCATTGATGCTTTATCCATACACTTCAAACTGCTTAACTGCTTTGGTATAGACACGCGTCACAACTTGTTTGATTAAAGAACAAACAATTGTTCTTCTCAAAAAGACAAGATTAGCTAAACATTGACACAACAAAAATGTCAAATATAGCGTTGGCGTTTATGTATGTTTTCGCTCGTAATTTATATAAAAATGAGACTTACCCTGGGACATCCATGCTATGCATTGTGAAAAAACAACCACCAAACATCCTTGTCACACTAATCACTAGAACTAGCTCAAAAATTGATTAAAATATCCATCTAAGCAAAATAAATGAGGAAACCGCACAACGAAGCAGCAACATTCTACCTTCGCGAACATCTGGTCAGTTGGCCTTCCCGAATTTTCCCGATGATAAGCCGAAAGCTAGTCGATGCAGGTTTTTTGTTGTGAACAATGCCAGAAATTCTTTACAAGTATATAGGCTGGTATAGCGTCAGTTGCATCAAGCTGCCTGATGTCAATGTTTCGTAGATTTTGATTAATGGCAGTGCTAAATAAATGTACATGAATCGTCAAACTTAATAAACAACAGTTCAAATTGGGGTTTGAAATATTTTAACGACTCTCATTATTTGTTCTTTCTTTGTATTTATCATAATATGCAGTGAAGGTAAACCAAACATATTGTTCACTACTGCTATGTTCAATATCAGCTCAACTAATATAGGCTGCCATACAGTGCATCGACCCAATACAAATGTGGTATAAAAATAGGAACGAGTTGGTAGAATTTGATGAAATGTTATTTCTAAGGATGTAATAACAAGTTGACGTCAAAAATAAATATGGGTTTTCTACTTTGCATTCACAATGCACACATTGTAACACTGTTTTCGGTGTTACAATTAGCAAATTGTAACACCGTTTTTAGTAACTTTTTTCTAAGATTGGTGACATTGATATCAAATGCATGTCAAACGAAAATACACATAACCACAAAAGTAAGCACAAACTGATTTTTTAGAATCGCACAAACTGCGAAGTATGTATATTTTTATACATATTTAAACATGCGTGTTGCATCCTAGGTTTCGTACTACTAGTATATGATGGTATATAATAATTATCAATAATTACTTTTTCACAGATATTTGAATTTAAGTGACAGATGACAGTGTTACCAACGGTTGCACCCATAAATACTCTAGATTGGAATTTTACCTAATATATTTCTAAATTTTTATAAAATTAATAACGCAAAGTAGAAAAAATAGTATATTACACTCGTTTTATAAGACATATTGGCGCATTCGTTCATAAACAACTCATGCGCCAATTTGACGTCTTATAAAACTTGTATAATAATATTTTAGTACCAGTTACCGTGAAAAAAAAGTTATCGTTTAAGTCATTTTGTGATTTAAAATATGAGGATTTTGATATCCAAAACACATATTTTGCATGAATACGTTAGAAAAAGAATCATCCCTTACATAATACTACCCCCTAAATCATTCATAGCCCGATGCAAATCAGCGGAAAGTAACCCGGAAACTCTGTTTAATTTTCCGGAAGAAAACCCGCCGGTTTTTTGTAACCATCCCCTCACCCCCTTTGAATACCAATCGCATCCCTCGATCTTTGTCAAAATTATACTCTCAAGTTCATATTGTGCAGAGAGAAGCCGACCGACGCCACCGTCGGACCACCGTTGGGGTGCAGCGAGGGCGCGGGGGTGGAAACTGGCGGCTTTAATATGAAGATTGCTCCAATTGATGGGCGCTTCGCAACTCGCTTGGAGATGAAGTCATTTGCAAATGAACATCGCATCCGCGTCTGGTAATCATTAGGGGCATATTCAGTAGGAATAATTTCGCGAATTATTTCGCCAGCCAGTGGGACCTGTGTAGCTCCGTCTCCTTCTTATCACAACCGCCTACCTACGCGGCACCGCTCTATGAAAGGAGCCAGACTGGCAGACGTTTAAGTGCATAATTAATTTTACTTGCACTCTGTATTAATTAAGGGATGCTCTGGTGTGCTATGGATCGTGTCCGATACAGCGATTTGAGATGTATTTGGATCTCTTAGTGTTTGATTATGAATCAATAAGTTTTTATGTGTTATTTTATCAAGTTAAGTTATACAGACATGCTGTGCATTAAAATATGGGAAGTGATCAAAGAAGATGTTGCAAAAATTCACCAAGTGACACATCTAAAAAAAAATAATAAATACGGAAGAGGTAAAAGGTAAAAGCAGCTTACTGCTGCTATTTTGAATTTAGAATTGGATATCTGGAAAAAACATGGACACCTAATCTGTGCTGTATTTCCTGTTAGATCGGACTTTTAAAGTGGATGAAAGGGAAGCAAAAGAAAATGCAGTTTGCAGTTCCCATGTTGTGGCGAGAGCCCTCTAATCATGTAGATGATTTGCCATCAGCATCGCGACCTATCCCCCATGGAGAGAACCATCCTCTCCCAAATGCGCCATCCACTTCATCATCTTCGATTTTTGACACAGAAGAAATTTCGCCTGTCTGATGAAACTTGCCTGATTTGACAGAGTGTCTGAAATCACTTGTCCAATCAGGGAAGTCGTGAAGATTCACCATTTCACCACCTCACCTTATAAACCAGTGCGAACTGAATCAATTGGTTAAAGACTTAGGTTTATCAAAAGAAAAAGCCGAGTTATTGGGTTCTAGGCTACAGGAATGGAATCTTTTCGCAAGAGGTGTGACAGTATCTTCATTTACAAAGCGTAACGAGCCTTTTATAGCATATTTTAAAATGGAAGGATCTTTAGTGTATGTCATGGATGTTGAGGGTCTTATGAACGAATTTGATATTCCCCACGATCCTTCTGAATGGTGGCTTTTTATCGATTCATCAAAATACAGCTTAAAAGCAGCACTTTTGCATATTCTTTGAATTTATATAATTTCTTAACTGATTTTGTTGCAAGTATCGCTGTATCTGTAATTCTAGACCTGTTACAA
This sequence comes from Aphodius granarius, assembly GCA_963971325.1. NCBI lineage: Eukaryota > Metazoa > Arthropoda > Insecta > Coleoptera > Scarabaeidae > Aphodius > Aphodius granarius. Next base: position 4,814,406 of record OZ020225.1, read on the forward strand.
TAAATCCAATTTCAGTTTCTAGTTATGTAAGGCAAATATAATCTGAAACAAATAATTTTTGTGGTTGTATCAGAAAGTTGGAAATTTGTTTCCTTGTGTTATTAGCGGAACTCATAAAATCTCAAAGGTTATTGCGTTTGACTGTTTCTTTTTAAAATTACTACGCAAAAAGTGTACATCATTGTACACTTGACCGTCGTCGTTTTATTTCTCTTTCCGTTTCTGCGTCTGGTGCTGGAAAAGAAAGAAACGAGATTTCGCGATAAAACTAAAATACATGCATTATACCGGGCAGGGCGCAGGAAAGTTTTAATTAAAATACTCATGGACAAGCGAAGCGGTGGAGGCGCCTCTACTGCCGCCTCCTGGCGGAAAGTACGAAAGTTAATAAAAACTTTTTCCAGATATTATACAGAAGTATTTCGCTGGGAAGGGCGCGGCGGCGCGCGAGCCACCCCCGATTGGCCTCTTTTTTCTCTCGTGAGTTATAACTGGGCGTTTAACGTCCACCTCTTGGAAAAACTTTATAGAAAAACGAACAAAAAGGAAAACAGCCAGGTGGGTAATGAAATACCTTTAAAATGGGATTTTCCGGAAGTAATTTACGTCGACAAAACCAACGCAAAACAAAGAATATGGCGATGTCTCTAAATTATGAAGGAACAAGACACGGTTAAAATAACAGAATTCAAAAAGCAAAAAAAACGCACCAATATAACACTGGAGAACATTAATTTTGCGGCATGTTTCAATTTTAGGTAATTCTGGCCTACAAAGTATTTGTTAAATTGACTCTACTCTTTGAGATAAAGGCATCCATTCATATTTTAAATATCATTAAATAAAAGGGCCCAATATATTTAAAAGATTTTATTCAAAGATAAATTGAATTTTTTTACCATTCGAAAGCATGAAATGTATTACACAATTCTGAAATTAACAACAAAAGAATTGAAAAACCACAAATTTAAATTAAGAAAACACTTTGTGTGTGGGTTTCAATTGTATTTTTGTTGTTGGACAGTCCCTTTCTAAGGTCCAGCAGTAGTCTGCTATTATATGGCAATACCAACGGCCTTCATATCTTTTTTCCGTTATCTTGATATACTGCTGAAACCGTTGCTCTTGTTCTTCATTGTAATCAGTCAGATTGTCAGGAAATTTATCTAAATGACTATGAAAATAACATAAGTTGGAACTCAAAATTTTGCAGCATTTTGTCAACGATTTATAGGTATATATTGTTCAGCTTATTGATTTCCCAAAAAAATTTCGATAACTGATACAAAGCTTATCCATGCTTCCAGTTCAACCTAGGTCATGTGATTTGTGGTCCATCAAAGACACCGGCTTCTAATTTTCCTGTATTGAGGTCAGGAAATGATTAACAAATATATTTGGAACAAACATCATTCTTATATAAAGCTTTCATAAACTGTTTAATAAGCCCACATTTAATATGTAGTGATGCAAGAATAATTTGTTCTCGACTTATAAATGGTTCATGAACGATGTTAGCTTATCCTACGTCATAATTATTATCGACGGCCAGGTTTTCATATCCCAATGTTCATTTTTTGAACGACTGTCCCACAGGCAAAGAAAACAGGGATATTTAATGTATTCATTTTTCTGATCCAATAAAATAGCAGCAGCAAGTTGTGCAGTAACATTTCATACTTCAAAAACTTAGTTCAAAGATTGGTTTTGATAAATAAAGACTTGCCAGCCGCACAAAAAGCAAAAATATTTGTTTATTGAGGTTTAAATTAAAATAATTTTTTGATTGCATCGTTTATCACGAGAACTGGAGTAAATTCAAACAAAATAATTATACAACGAGTACTTCATAATCATAGTCTAACAAAATTGATTACACAAGCTGATGCCGCAGAAAAAAAATGATTTGAACTGAATTAAGCCCACGAAATGTCACATCAAATGATGAATATATTCACGGAACATGCTGTATACTTAACGCGACCGCCAGTGGCGTCGCGACGGGTGATTTTTTATAAACTTGACGGATGATCGACGATCCCGTAAAGGTAAAAAGCATCTTCCGCCGACAGTCCGGATTGAAATGTATGGGCCGGTAATGCCCAAGGGTAGCATCGACGCCGACAACTGATATTACTTGATGTATCACGGTCACTTCGTCAAGGGACTGACCCTCAGCCCCCTCGGCCGAAGAGCGAAAAGAAAAAACTAATATAATAGTTTTATTACAGCTAAAAAATACCACGCGCGAGGGGAACTCTATCGCCAGAGAGTAAGAGAAAAAAGAACTCCCCCATACATACTTCCTGTCGCCTTTTTACGCATATGAGGGAACGGGACACGGTGGAATGTTTTATGATGTGCCAGTGTTTCGTCTTTGCTATTTTCGGTTGGAGAAGAAAACAAACGAACGCGCAACGTGCTCGGTGCGATCGTTTTTAAGTCTCTTCTGGTTTTGGTCGAGTTGGGGTATACAATGGGGGTTTAGAACCATTTCCAGGAGTAATAAATTCAGGTGATAAAGTGTAATGAATTCGTCGGCATATTATTGGTTTGGTTTTTTGTTACTTTACCGAGAATAATTACATGACTGTTTTAGTTGAAAAATTGTTCTTTTGACGGCGATTTTGAAGGTTTATTGTTAGTTCTAACCAGGTTCTTTTTTCAGAGCAAAATATGTGCGGTGTTTTCTTCCGTTTTCTCAATTACTGTCAATTTCAATCCAAATTAATTAACAATGTATTACCATTTCTTTCATTTTGATATAAACATTTCAAAGAAGATTTTATATATTATACCCTTTTTACTGTTTAGATTTCACCGCAAATAATCCTTTTCCTTCATAGTACCTGGGCTAAGGTTGTACCTCGGGGTGTACTTGTTACCTCGGCGCGACGTTGCGTCAATCCTCAATCCGAGGATGTCGTCACTGAAGCTCCAATTGGCGACGTTGGTCTCCCTGATTAAGGTCCCTTTTGTTGAGTTCTCCATTGGGTTTCCATCCTTTCTCTTTGGCTATACCGTACTGACGAGGACTAATAAGTCCGAAACACGTGTCTACGGTTGCATTTAAGATAGCGGTTATTGCCCAAAAAAATCCTTTTTACTGTTTAGATTTCACCGCAAATAATCCTTTTCCTTCATAGTACCTGGGCTAAGGTTGTACCTCGGGGTGTACTTGTTACCTCGGCGCGACGTTGCGTCAATCCTCAATCCGAGGATGTCGTCACTGAAGCTCCAATTGGCGACGTTGGTCTCCCTGATTAAGGTCCCTTTTGTTGAGTTCTCCATTGGGTTTCCATCCTTTCTCTTTGGCAATACCGTACTGACGAGGACTAATAAGTCCGAAACACGTGTCTACGGTTGCATTTAAGATAGCGGTTATTGCCCAAAAAAATCCTTTTTACTGTTTAGATTTCACCGCAAATAATCCTTTTCCTTCATAGTACCTGGGCTAAGGTTGTACCTCGGGGTATACTTGTTACCTCGGCGCGACGTTGCGTCAATCCTCAATCCGAGGATGTCGTCACTGAAGCTCCAATTGGCGACGTTGGTCTCCCTGATTAAGGTCCCTTTTGTTGAGTTCTCCATTGAGTTTCCATCCTGTCTCTTTGGCTATACCGTACTGACGAGGACTAATAAGTCCGAAACACGTGTCTACGGTTGCATTTAAGATAGCGGTTATTGCCTAAAAAAATCCTTTTTACTGTTTAGATTTCACCGCAAATAATCCTTTTCCTTCATAGTACCTGGGCTAAGGTTGTACCTCGGGGTGTACTTGTTACCTCGGCGCGACGTTGCGTCAATCCTCAATCCGAGGATGTCGTCACTGAAGCTCCAATTGGCGACGTTGGTCTCCCTGATTAAGGTCCCTTTTGTTGAGTTCTCCATTGAGTTTCCATCCTTTCTCTTTGGCTATAACGTACTGACGAGGACTAATAAGTCCGAAACACGTGTCTACGGTTGCATTTAAGATAGCGGTTATTGCCCAAAAAAATCCTTTTTACTGTATAGATTTCACCGCAAATCATCCTTTTCCTTCATAGTACCTAGGCTAAGGTTGTACCTCGGGTGTACTTGTTACCTCGGCGCGACGTTGCGTCAATCCTCAATCCGAGGATGTCGTCACTGAAGCTCCAATTGGCGACGTTGGTCTCCCTGATTAAGGTCCCTTTTGTTGAGTTCTCCATTGAGTTTCCATCCTTTCTCTTTGGCTATACCGTACTGACGAGGACTAATAAGTCCGAAACACGTGTCTACGGTTGCATTTAAGATAGCGGTTATTGCCCAAAAAAATCCTTTTTACTGTATAGATTTCACCGCAAATCATCCTTTTCCTTCATAGTACCTAGGCTAAGGTTGTACCTCGGGTGTACTTGTTACCTCGGCGCGACGTTGCGTCAATCCTCAATCCGAGGATGTCGTCACTGAAGCTCCAATTGGCGACGTTGGTCTCCCTGATTAAGGTCCCTTTTGTTGAGTTCTCCATTGAGTTTCCATCCTTTCTCTTTGGCTATACCGTACTGACGAGGACTAATAAGTCCGAAACACGTGTCTACGGTTGCATTTAAGATAGCGGTTATTGCCCAAAAAAATCCTTTTTACTGTTTAGATTTCACCGCAAATCATCCTTTTCCTTCATAGTACCTGGGCTAAGGTTGTACCTCGGGGTGTACTTGTTACCTCGGCGCGACGTTGCGTCAATCCTCAATCCGAGGATGTCGTCACTGAAGCTCCAATTGGCGACGTTGGTCTCCCTGATTAAGGTCCCTTTTGTTGAGTTCTCCATTGAGTTTCCTTCCTTTCTCTTTGGCTATACCGTACTGACGAGGACTAATAAGTCCGAAACACGTGTCTACGATTGCATTTAAGATAGCGGTTATTGCCCAAAAAAATCCTTTTTACTGTTTAGATTTCACCGCAAATCATCCTTTTCCTTCATAGTACCTGGGCTAAGGTTGTACCTCGGGGTGTACTTGTTACCTCGGCGCGACGTTGCGTCAATCCTCAATCCGAGGATGTCGTCACTGAAGCTCCAATTGGCGACGTTGGTCTCCCTGATTAAGGTCCCTTTTGTTGAGTTCTCCATTGAGTTTCCATCGTTTCTCTTTGGCTATACCGTACTGACGAGGACTAATAAGTCCGAAACACGTGTCTACGGTTGCATTTAAGATAGCGGTTATTGCCCAAAAAAATCCTTTTTACTGTTTAGATTTCACCGCAAATAATCCTTTTCCTTCATAGTACCTGGGCTAAGGTTGTACCTCGGGGTGTACTTGTTACCTCGGCGCGACGTTGCGTCAATCCTCAATCCGAGGATGTCGTCACTGAAGCTCCAATTGGCGACGTTGGTCTCCCTGATTAAGGTCCCTTTTGTTGAGTTCTCCATTGAGTTTCCATCCTTTCTCTTTGGCTATAACGTACTGACGAGGACTAATAAGTCCGAAACACGTGTCTACGGTTGCATTTAAGATAGCGGTTATTGCCCAAAAAAATCCTTTTTACTGTATAGATTTCACCGCAAATCATCCTTTTCCTTCATAGTACCTAGGCTAAGGTTGTACCTCGGGTGTACTTGTTACCTCGGCGCGACGTTGCGTCAATCCTCAATCCGAGGATGTCGTCACTGAAGCTCCAATTGGCGACGTTGGTCTCCCTGATTAAGGTCCCTTTTGTTGAGTTCTCCATTGAGTTTCCATCCATTTCTCTTTGGCTATACCGTACTGACGAGGACTAATAAGTCCGAAACACGTGTCTACGGTTGCATTTAAGATAGCGGTTATTGCCCAAAAAAATCCTTTTTACTGTTTAGATTTCACCGCAAATCATCCTTTTCCTTCATAGTACCTGGGCTAAGGTTGTACCTCGGGGTGTACTTGTTACCTCGGCGCGACGTTGCGTCAATCCTCAATCCGAGGATGTCGTCACTGAAGCTCCAATTGGCGACGTTGGTCTCCCTGATTAAGGTCCCTTTTGTTGAGTTCTCCATTGAGTTTCCATCTTTTCTCTTTGGCTATACCGTACTGACGAGGACTAATAAGTCCGAAACACGTGTCTACGGTAGCATTTAAGATAGCGGTTATTGCCCAAAAAATCCTTTTTACTGTTTAGATTTCACCGCAAATAATCCTTTTCCTTCATAGTACCTGGGCTAAGGTTGTACCTCGGGGTGTACTTGTTACCTCGGCGCGACGTTGCGTCAATCCTCAATCCGAGGATGTCGTCACTGAAGCTCCAATTGGCGACGTTCGTCTCCCTGATTAAGGTCCCTTTTGTTGAGTTCTCCATTGAGTTTCCATCCTTTCTCTTTGGCTATACCGTACTGACGAGGACTAATAAGTCCGAAACACGTGTCTACGGTAGCATTTAAGATAGCGGTTATTGCCCAAAAAATCCTTTTTACTGTTTAGATTTCACCGCAAATAATCCTTTTCCTTCATAGTACCTGGGCTAAGGTTGTACCTCGGGGTGTACTTGTTACCTCGGCGCGACGTTGCGTCAATCCTCAATCCGAGGATGTCGTCACTGAAGCTCCAATTGGCGACGTTCGTCTCCCTGATTAAGGTCCCTTTTGTTGAGTTCTCCATTGAGTTTCCATCCTTTCTCTTTGGCTATACCGTACTGACGAGGACTAATAAGTCCGAAACACGTGTCTACGGTAGCATTTAAGATAGCGGTTATTGCCCAAAAAATCCTTTTTACTGTTTAGATTTTACCGCAAATAATCCTTTTCCTTCATAGTACCTGGGCTAAGGTTGTACCTCGGGGTGTACTTGTTACCTCGGCGCGACGTTGCGTCAATCCTCAATCCGAGGATGTCGTCACTGAAGCTCCAATTGGCGACGTTGGTCTCCCTGATTAAGGTCCCTTTTGTTGAGTTCTCCATTGAGTTTCCATCGTTTCTCTTTGGCTATACCGTACTGACGAGGACTAATAAGTCCGAAACACGTGTCTACGGTTGCATTTAAGATAGCGGTTATTGCCCAAAAAAATCCTTTTTACTGTTTAGATTTCACCGCAAATAATCCTTTTCCTTCATAGTACCTGGGCTAAGGTTGTACCTCGGGGTGTACTTGTTACCTCGGCGCGACGTTGCGTCAATCCTCAATCCGAGGATGTCGTCACTGAAGCTCCAATTGGCGACGTTGGTCTCCCTGATTAAGGTCCCTTTTGTTGAGTTCTCCATTGAGTTTCCATCCTTTCTCTTTGGCTATAACGTACTGACGAGGACTAATAAGTCCGAAACACGTGTCTACGGTTGCATTTAAGATAGCGGTTATTGCCCAAAAAAATCCTTTTTACTGTATAGATTTCACCGCAAATCATCCTTTTCCTTCATAGTACCTAGGCTAAGGTTGTACCTCGGGTGTACTTGTTACCTCGGCGCGACGTTGCGTCAATCCTCAATCCGAGGATGTCGTCACTGAAGCTCCAATTGGCGACGTTGGTCTCCCTGATTAAGGTCCCTTTTGTTGAGTTCTCCATTGAGTTTCCATCCATTTCTCTTTGGCTATACCGTACTGACGAGGACTAATAAGTCCGAAACACGTGTCTACGGTTGCATTTAAGATAGCGGTTATTGCCCAAAAAAATCCTTTTTACTGTTTAGATTTCACCGCAAATCATCCTTTTCCTTCATAGTACCTGGGCTAAGGTTGTACCTCGGGGTGTACTTGTTACCTCGGCGCGACGTTGCGTCAATCCTCAATCCGAGGATGTCGTCACTGAAGCTCCAATTGGCGACGTTGGTCTCCCTGATTAAGGTCCCTTTTGTTGAGTTCTCCATTGAGTTTCCATCTTTTCTCTTTGGCTATACCGTACTGACGAGGACTAATAAGTCCGAAACACGTGTCTACGGTAGCATTTAAGATAGCGGTTATTGCCCAAAAAATCCTTTTTACTGTTTAGATTTCACCGCAAATAATCCTTTTCCTTCATAGTACCTGGGCTAAGGTTGTACCTCGGGGTGTACTTGTTACCTCGGCGCGACGTTGCGTCAATCCTCAATCCGAGGATGTCGTCACTGAAGCTCCAATTGGCGACGTTCGTCTCCCTGATTAAGGTCCCTTTTGTTGAGTTCTCCATTGAGTTTCCATCCTTTCTCTTTGGCTATACCGTACTGACGAGGACTAATAAGTCCGAAACACGTGTCTACGGTTGCATTTAAGATAGCGGTTATTGCCCAAAAAGTCCTTTTTACTGTTTAGATTTCACCGCAAATAATCCATTATATATTACATTGTTTAAACTGAAAACTTGAAAATTTAACCTTGTGCAATAGTCGTTTGAAACAGCCTGTAGTTCCTACATTATAAAAGAGACCTGTTAAAGGCAGTGTTGTTTAATTTATAGCATAATGCGCCAGTTATATCTATAAGGTTTAATTAGGTGTGATAATACAAGTACCAGACATACCAATTTTCATTACCTCTGTATAGAGCCCAATGATTAAAACCACCACAATAAAAGAACACCGAAACGGAATGTCATAAACTACAGCACCACATGCAAATATGAACGTTTTCATACTAATTATTAATGTGAACACTAATTCCATCCGTTTGCCCAAGTAATTCCTCCACGGTAACAAGTTATTACCGCCATTAATCTCAGTTAGTGGCACTCATATTCCCAAGAGGTAAAACGTAAACGCCGCGTGTCATATAATATTTCATTTCGGCCGTTATAACGCTGTTTCGGATCGTACGCTGGCGGAGGTGCTATAATCGTTTTGACGCGTTTTTGATGCTAATGTTTTGATAATTGGTGTCCCGGGAGCGGTACCAGTCAACTCCCGTGTTTACAAAACATGGGCGCGCGTCGGTATTTCATTTAGCGGCCGCTCATAACGAAATCGTCGCTCGCATTTATAAAATAAATTAGGAGATCAAAGATGCGCGCTGGTCCCGTGACGGGCGTATAAATATCGCCGCGTTCGTTCTCGGCGTGAGTAGTGTTGGTAAGGGGGTGTAAGGGCGTACGGGGAACGATCATTTCCGACCTGATATAGTGGGGAGCATCTGCCACCGTTATTTCACTTATTTATGAATATCATCCGAACCGGACTGGCAATATTTCTACCAGAAGTGCGCGCCGCCACTGCAAACTTTTTAACCGTTTTAACAGATTATTTTTGATGGGCAGGTCAGGACTCAGCCACGATTCCCACACAGAGAGAACTCTATTCTTGGATACCAAGAAAAATTATTCTTGCGTACCTATATAGTGTAGCATGAAGAGGATATTTTTGCTATCCAAATAATATTTTATTGTAATAAGAGTTTCAATATATGTAGTTATTTCAACGGCTAGTTATTCTTCCGGTTTAAGAGTTTAGTATGTTTATGTTGAGAATATTTTGCTCTGACGAAGAAAATGTTATTTTTCTACAAATAAAAAGAGTAAGACGTTAATTTTACATCAACAACAATATTTTATTGTGTGAAAAATATACATTCTTCAACGAACAACCAGTTTCTTGTCCCAAAAGTATACGTAACTATCGCTTAAAACAGAAGCAGTTCCTTCATACTTAAAACAAGAAAACGTAATACTTGAAACATCAAGAAAATCATATTCTTACTGTGAGAATTTTATATTTTACTTGAACCAACCAAATGATCTTTCTGTGGATATAGAAACAAGTGATATTCTTCACTCAAAGATATTCGTGTTGTATCGAATAAATGCTGCCCTCTGTGTAGCCATGTAATAGCCAATAGTAAGAAATGGAACAGAAATCAAAAGAATAAATATCTGGGGTGGCCCTCATCAACAACAATATTTTGTTGGGTGAAAAATATACATGCTTTAACGAACAATTTATTGGCCCAAAATATGCGTACGTATCGCTTAAAACAAGCGTAATTCTTTTCAAGCACTTCCTTCACAAAACAAGAAAACGTAATACTTGGAACATCAATAAAATTATATTCTTACTCTGAGAATTTTATATTTTACCTGAACCAACCAAATGATCTTTTTGCGGATATAGAAACAAGTGATATACTTCACTCAAAGGTATTCATGTTGTATCCAATAATTGTTTCCCTCTGTATACTAAAGTCTTCTTTCTTCTTTTGGAACGGCAGCACAAAGTTAATGTAGTTGTCAAGAAATTACACAAAAATACCATGTAATTTATAGTTTCATTAACAAATATCTGTACAAAAGTTACGGAACGCAGTAATTATATAAATTGTTACTTAACAAAATGAAACAATACAATTTGATACAGTAACGAGGGCATGCGAGTACAGTTGTATATACATATATAAATGTATGTACCTATAGAGCAAACAGCGTGAACCGTGACCGCAACAAATGTTTAATTAATTTAAATTTCGATGCAAATGTATGCAAATAGATTAGGTATGTCTAATATTATACAATAGCGCTGAAATGTAAAGCGGAGCGCGGAAGATACGAAGCAACGTTGCGTTCCGAATTCTGACGTAATCCGCGAACTACTTAGCTTTAATTGAAAATTTTATGTTTCCTCCAATATTGCGATTACCAAATTAAATCATTGAATAAACAGATCGAAACAGATAGTACCGTTTCCTTGACATTATTACAGAAATCGATGATAAACAAAATTGGAGAATTTAATAGGATTTCAGTGCAAAGAATGTCAAGAAAATTTCCGAAATCAAAACATTTTTCCAACAGTTATTTGAATGACAATAATAATTTTAGCTACAGCTATTCACACGCCAATTTTCGAAAAGTTTGTACTCATATCTCAGTGTTTCTCTTGTCAGTTACTATGGAATGCTTAAAGTGTAAGAATTGTGTCTTGTTTGTGCTTATGACTTACACAGGGGAACATTAATTTTGCGGCATGGGATTTATTAGTCAATTTTAGGTAATTCTGGTCTACTAAATATGAAAATAATAAAATTTTTGTTAAACTGACTCCACTTGTTGAAATAAAGGCAATCCATTCATATTTAAAATGAAATTAAATAAAAGTATCCAATATATTTAAAAGTTCTTACTCAAAGATTTCAAATTAAAATAACGCTACAAATTATCGTCAGCATAAAGTGTCGATGTAAAAATCACAAATTTTTGTGTGTAGTTTTCTATTGTATTTTTGTTCAGGACAGTCCCATTCTAAGGTCCAGCAGTAGTCTGCCATTATATGGCAATACCAACAACCTTCATATCTTACCTCCATTGTCTTAATATACTGGTGAAACCGTTGCTTTTGCCCTTCACTGTAATCACCCAGATTATCAGAAAATGTATCTAAATATCTATGAAAATAATGGTAACTTTGTCCTCATATTAGTTTTTCAAAATTTTGAACCATTTTGTCAACGATTTGATTGATACCTAAGTTTACTGTATTGAGACCAGGAAATGATTAACAAATATATTTGGAACAAACACCATTCTTATACAAAGCTTTCACAAACTGTTTAATAAGCCCAAATTTAATGTATAGTCGTGGAAGAATTATTTGTTCTCGCCGTATCAATTGGTTCATGAACGATGTTAGCTTTTCCGACGGTCATATTTATTATCGACGGCCAGTTTTTCCTATCCCAATGTTCATTTTTTTGCACGACTGTCCCACAGATAAAGAAAACAGGAATATTTAGTCTATCTATTTTGCTGACCCAATAAAAAAAAAACAGCAGCAAGTTGGAGAGTAACATGTTATATTTAAAAAAAGAAATTTTTTTGACGAATTCTGTTTTGAGAGTCGTCATAAAAACCGAAAACGCTATGTATTTTATTACAATTTACACATGGATTACTTAGATCCTACCTTATAGTGCCATCTTCGCCTTCAACGATAGATGCCAGCCATGGTCATCACCTTGCACACGATGTCTTCACCCCAGCAAGCTGGCTCACCATCTTTCTCTCACATCCACGGCTGACACTCAACCCTGTAAACCAAAGGTATAATTACTCACTACTAAGAACTATGTTGAAAAGTATAAGCCCCAAAGGCCATTTGGCTGCACCAAATACCACCAAACATAGCAAAAAGTTGCTTGGTTACCCTGGTAGACACATATTGCACGTGTGGTTTCTGCAATACCGGATGTTTAGATTTTAGGAACGTTGTATATGACGTTATTGTTTGAATTATTGGATGGTTATGTGTTTACTGAAGTCAATGGAAGGTCTAAAGTCTAAAATAATATGTTGACTTCATTTATAAATACTGCATGGAATAAATTCAGTTAAAATCTAACTCATAAGATAAATTCAAAGTTTAATTTAACCGAATTCCGAGAAGCGCTGGCATAAATCGCAAATTAATTTCGCAAAGTCGGTCTCTCCTCCGCTAATATCTTTAGCCGCGCGTCGGCCAAAGTTTATTTACCCGCGAATGATAATTTACAATATACCATTAATCTTGCGAACTAATTAATCAAGAGTTCTCCTAGCGCAGAACTCTCCTGTACAAATTATAAAATTGTTGTAATTAAAAGTAATTTATACGTTTGCGTTCCTCCGCGGCCCGGTCGGTTATGCACCGCTCAACTTTAATTAGTTTAAGGATGAGTCGCTAGGAGGCGCTCGCCGCCTTAAGGCGTCTTCGTCGGGAAGTCAGCGACTCCTCAAAGTTGGCATAACCAACGGCTCCCCAACCGCTCGATGAAATATTGAGTGCAGGATAAGTAGGTTACCACCAAGACTGGTGGAGGGTTGTGGCAAGGTGGGGTGCCTCAAACACCCGCGTTCTTTCACTTACCCCCTGGCAAATATAGGATATGTAAGCTTTGAAAATTTAAAATCCACCCAATATCGTACTTGAATATTCCATTTCGCCAAGGAGCCACGATCCAGAAACGAACTAAGCGAAAAGCCAACCCCTAAAAAGTATATTATAAAAGTAGTTCAATGACTGACATAGAAAATGTGCAGCAGTAAATGACAAGTCTTATATAAGGATATGTGTCAGGTATTGGTTTATTAAATGAAATAAACAAAGTGTTAATGAATCAATTTATTAAAGATGAGACTAAATTCAGCTCTCCGCAAGTGTCTGCATGCTTGTGCTCAATCACCTTATTTCTACCACGCATTCCTCTAGAACTACCCATTAATTGTTCCACACGTTTGTGACTTTCTTCACTGTCTGATGATGGTGGTGTATTTCGATTCAATTAGACTCTTATCTCTACCTCTAAGGTCTGTTTTCTTCTGTATGTTATCTTCTGCTGTTGCGACTCTCCACTTCTTTACCGAAATGACATAAAAGTGGCGGACAAAGAATAGCATTTGATGAAAACAACTATATAGTTAATCACTGACATGTATACCTTTGTTCTTAGTTCTATTCTACTCTAGAAAAATCATAAAATAAAGATAGTTAATGTTCAGGTCTAGAAGAGATGCCTGTTTTGATGACAGCATATCGTGGAACTTATATTCTCTCAGTATCTGACAATTACCCATAATAACCATTTCCAATTACATAAAAAGTATTACTTTCGTTCAATATCCGTCCACGTTAAATTTTGCTTAGTTCAGCACTCTAAAAGAGTCTGGAAGGATGATTTCTGAAATATAGGGCTTACAGGGTCCAGTCCATAAAGATAGTCCGCTGTAAACCTTTCAAATCCCCCCTACTGATGAAACGGTAACTCAAACTTATGTTTCAATATCATAATCCACCCAGAGCATACATAAAATCTGATAGGAGTGGCCGGCCATATCCATATTGGCGGGTCGAGGCATGGGTCATAACTTACATATCCGATAGCCAGCCGTATCTATCCACTTCGATATAAAACCTATATAGGTATAGTATAGGGGGGGTCCGAGGAAAGTAGCGGGTACTGCCGGGCACTAGTTCATAGCGAGATCGATGAGATGAGTGTATAGCCCTCAGGGGTGCCCACTTCCAAGGCCCATTTGTCCCTACTACGAACGAGGATGAAAAATCCATTTCTGGCCGACTTATTGATGCCACCCCAGGGGCTACCACGCTAATATTCCGCCTTATATAACTTATGATCGGCCACTAGTAACTCCCAGAAGCCAGAAGACTTTTCATTCCTATAATATGTTCGAGATATATCTCGATGCCTTAAAGATTAGGAAGATAAATGTTGAGACAAATGTTGAGACAAATCTTGAGACAAATCTTGAGACAAATCTTGAGATAAATCTTGAGACAAATCTTGAGACAAATCTTGAGACAAATCTTGAGACAAATCTTGAGACAAACGTTAAAAAAGTACTGAAAATATTTCTTTTAGTAGTGGGCATTTTAAAAAGCATCACTCAGCAGTGTATAAACTTTGACAAGACCTTGAATATATAAATGCGTAACGAGAGAGTGTTGGAATATGTGAAAGATTTCGGATGGCGGGAATTGCCCATGGGACGGCGTCGATTTGGACAGCGGAAGGAGGCCCTGAGTGCCCGCGACGCTCTGGGAGCAGTAAAATCTTACAGGACATCATAATAGCGCGCGTCTGCGGCCCGTTACACATAGACAAAAATGCAGACCTCACGGAACTTGTCTCTATAAAAGATTTTATGTGCCGGTCGGTACGTGCCGAACGGCCTCTAGATTTGTTTTAGACATACAGGAAGGTTTGTTATATTCATTCGGTTATGTCACGTAGATAAGAGCACGTTCGATGAATTTATTGTTTATTGGGTGATTACCAGACATTTGAAAAGCAATAAACGTTACTTTTAGAGAGACTACTAATTTAACTATCTGACACTTTAATTGTCATTAAGTTGGACAAACGACAATTTACATACAATAAGGTACATTTACCTTTTTGGTAAAAAAAGGAAATAACTCAAAAACAATTGATTTTAGGGTACTACGCAGAGAGAACTCTATTCGTGGATATCAAGAAAAATTATTTTTGCGTATATAGTGTAGCATGAAGAGGATTTTTCTTTCTATAAAAATAATATTTTATTCTAATAAGAATTTCAATATAGTTGTTTCAACGGTTAGTTATTCTTAGGATTTAAGAATATAGTATGTTTATGTTAAGTATATTTTTCTCTGACGAAGAAAAAGTTATTCTTCTATAAAAAAGTAGGTTTTCGTCTACTACGTTTAACAAAAATATTTCGTTGGACGAAAAATATATATACTTTAATGCAAAAACAGTTCCTTGACCCAAGATTCTTGATTCTGAGAGATACATAGAAAGTTGTGCAATTGCTTTCCAGATGGCGCTAACAGTTTCTCGCGTCTTTTGCCACATATTTCCGCTATATAGGTTTGACGATATTGAGTGTTCGTATATTTTTGTTTACATCTATGCATAAGTGTTTTATTTCATGGGTGACTTACAACATGAGGAAAACCAGGATTGTAGTGGAATAGCCTACACAGAGAGAACTCTATGCTTGGATATCAAGAAAAAATGTTCTTGCGTGTATAGTGTAGCATGAAGAGGATATTTTTGCTATCCAAATAATATTTTATTTAATAAGAAATTCAATATATGTAGTTATTTCAACGGCTAGTTATTCTTACGGTTAAAAATTTTAGTATGTTTATGTTGAGTATATTTTGCTCTGGCGAAGAAAATGTTATTCTTCTACATATAAAAAGAGTAAGACGTTCGTTTTACAACAAAAACAATATTTTGTTGGGTGAAAAATATACATGCTTCAACGAACAAACAGTTTCTTGACCCAAAAGTATACGTACGTATCGCTTAAAACAGACGTAATTACTTTCAAGCAGTTCCTTCATACTTAAAACAAGAAAACGTAATACTTGAAACATAAAAAAAATCATATTCTTACTCTGAGAATTTTGTATTTTACTTGAACCAACCAAATGATCTTTCCCTCTTGTACTACCACAGTTACTATTGTCTTGGAATTTAATAAGGAATCCAAAATTGTACCACAATATAGTGTTTTAAAATGTGCACCCAAGTTACATGTAAAAACACAAATGTAAAAAAAAAAACAGATTTCCAATATTGAGACAGTGTGTATAATTATAAGAATGTATGTAATATAGAACCACTAGACACGCACACGCTCAAGAAATAAACGTTTTGTTCGACAGGGTGAGTGTCCGAAGTAAATTAATGATACAAGCTCGTGCTGGACGTCAACACCACCATGATTAATGTTGGGGCAGTGGCGTCCGGACCATATGAGACCCCCCATTACCAAATTATATCCCAATTAATCAATAGGTTCATCCGCACTGGCTCCACGGTGACTGTAAATCATTTTTTCGACATATCGGCGATACCTACATAGCCCGATGACAGCAAACATACCCACGTGACTGGCCCGATGGAATCGAGGATGTGCAAAAAGCGGCAATCACAAGAAATACATGTCGAGCTGCATGTATGAAATTCGTCAGATTGCGGCGGCCGCCAGTCAAAGACTTCGAAGCCGTATTTGGCGGTGGAGCCTTCATCTGACTGCTGCGGATAGATCTTTCATGTGATGGTCTCCGCTGAAAAAAAAATCGACGGGAACCGTACTGGAATCTTGGATTTGTGTCACGTTCAATCGCCACAATTGAAACTACACCGATTCTAGAAATTAACGTGTGTTGGGTTCTTTTTCTTCGCTTTTTGGTTGTACTGTTTTAGCTTTAATACACTTTACATGGAAACTTTCTATCAGTTCAATTCTGTATGAAAGTTACTATTCAGGGGCTAAAAAAGTGAAGTTGTTAAAGGTTAAGTTTTAGTAACTTTTATAACAACTAGAACACAATTGTCAATTCTGTATGCAAAAGTTATAAAACCCCGATTTCTATTCTGTAACAGAGTTATTATTTCGGTTGCTAGGAAAGTAAAGTTGTTAAAGGTTAAGTTTTAGGAACCTTGATAGTAACTTGACTACATTTGCCAATTCTATATGTGTGAATTATTCAAACGTTACTACTTTCTATTTTGACAAGAGTTGTCAGCACAGTTGTTATTTAAGAACTGAAAGCGTCATTTAATAACTGTCAGATTGACAGTTGTTACATATTCACTCAGTTGTTATACACTAAGTTAGGCACATACAGAATACCAAACATCGGAAACGTTCTTATTCAGGTACTGTCACTGTCAGTTAACAACTTTTGTGGTTGCTGAGGTTAGTAACTTTGATACAGAATTGGAATCTTTCTATCGTATTTTTCGAGATAAATATAATTACTTTTTTAATCTAGAACTGGGTTTGATTTGAAACTTAAAGAGTTTAACAGTGATGTCTGAATTTATTGTTGCTGGCATATGACTAAAACCGATATATACATAGCTCCTATTAAATTTAAAAGGGAGATTTCACTAAAAATAACCCACACTGCAGCAATAGTACACAAGCGTACGAAAATAGAATAATTGTTTACCTTCCTCGGTGGAGTTGCTCTTGACGAATTATACTTTTATTTTTAGTCATTCGACCAAACTTATTTAAGTGCATTTTTAAATGGTCTGTATATAAAAAACGCATTCGAAATCCAGTTTGAAAGAACCCGCAGTCATCTGGTAGCAACTAAAACGGAGTCCACAGTTTGTCGGATCTCGCAGCGAAAGAGGGAAACTGGACTGATTTACCGATAGGGTAATTTTCCGAATTTCTGGAGGGTCCCTCTATTCATACAGAAACTGGGGGAGAGACACGCGGGGAGAGGTTGTAAAGCGTTGCTCATCTGAGCACCCATTATTTCGGGCCAAGCCGTTGCAGTTGTGCTTGCTTAATTTTATAAATATAGCGAACAAAGATTTTAATGTCTCTCTGATGGTGGAGTGTTTTGTCCCCTTTTACATTCCCCTCCACGCTCCTCTCACGACGCTCGAGTTAAATTTCTTCATCTGGGGAGGAAAGCAACCGAAACAAAAGAGCATTTAAAATATTTCTGGGTGTATTCAACAAAAGTTGATACAGTACCAAATAAAACTATGGTTTACACTATTATGTTATTTATTATTAGTGGGTTTACAACTAAGCTGAACAGTTGGTGACTAAATTTTTTTTGATGTTTATTTAATATGGGGGCGAATCTAGAATAATAGAATAAGATTTTAAAATAATGTATTATCTTTGAAGTGCAGTGGATTAAATTAAATTAACTTTATGTGAGCTTTTGTCAAATAACCCAAAGAGGCCCTCTGGGATTTTTACGCCATATTATAGCTCTATTATTTTACTTGTGCACATAAATAATTTTTACAGAAACGTGCAGATAGTAATGAAAGTACAATATTTATTTTTATTCAATAAATATTTATTTTTATTCATGGACCTGTCCAAGGCCTTCGACAGTGTTGACCATGATCTACTCCTGGACAAACTGGAAATTATGGGCTTTAGGGGCAAAATACTGAACATACTGAAATCTTACCTGTCAAACCGACGTCAGAGAGTTGCCACCAAAAATGAAACTACAGGAAGTAATATATACTCAGATTGGCTTTTTGTAACACAAGGAGTGCCACAAGGATCTATTTTGGGGCCATTACTGTACATATTATATACAAATGACTTTCCATCATTTTTGAAGTTTCTTGTAGGGCTGTACGCTGATGATGCTTCAGTTATTATCCCCGCCAAAGATGAAACCCAACTTGGAGATCGCATCAAAGACACACTGAGTATGTGTGAGAGATGGTTCAGTGGTCACAATTTAAAGCTAAATGTTGAAAAGACAAAACTACTAAAATTTAGTAACATCTGCTGATACTTCAAGTTTTCTTGGTCTAATAATGGATTCGTCTCTAACCTGGAAGTCGCACATAGATGGTCTAACAAAAAAAAAACCAGCGCAACATATCTATGCTATAAGAACTATCTCACACACTGTCAGTGAGGAAGCAGCCGTTCTGGCATACTATGGCCTTGTACAATCAAGGATCTCTTATGGAATAATTTTCTGGGGAAATTGTGCAAACTCAAGCAGAGTCCTCAGACTTCAAAAATCTTGTATTAGAAGTGTATACCACCTGAAAAAGAGAGATTCTTGCAGAGATATTTTTAAATCCAAGGAAATACTTACTGTCTACGCACTATACGTCAAGGAGAGCTGCTGCTTCGTCAAGAAAAACTACGATGAACTATTTACGCAATACGTACAAAGTCATTCCTATACCACACGAACAACAGAGTCTACTTTTTTGAAGATCCCCCAAACAAAGCTGGACAAAGTTTACAGAGGAGTGGTGGTGCAGCTATTAAAATTATATAGTCACTTACCAAATTACCTGGTGAAACTACCATTTAAGCAATTTAAGTATCAACTCACACGCTTACTATCTGAAAGACCGCTGTACTCCATAAGTGAATTCTATTCAACTATGTATTCTTGAACCTTTTTGGTCCTGTTTTTTTTTGACGATTTCTTTGCTTGTAGACTTTATGAATGAATAAATTATTATTATTATTATTATTATTATTATTTACTCAAGGAGACATGATAAAAAAATATTTTTTCACGGTAACTGGTTCTCAAAAACTATAATTCATTTTTGTCACCTTGTCATTACACCCTTAGAAGTAAAATGATATCAAATTCTACCGACTCTTTCTATTTTTGTCCAATTTTTGTATTGGGTCGATGCACTGTGATCTATTTTTCCAAAACAATACCAAGAAATACCGGACAATAAAGATAATTTTCCAATAGCAATCCACCCGATAAAAGATTATCCCTAATCCATCGTTCGCGTTCCACACAATTGGAATCGAACTTATCGACTCGACCGCTACGCGGCGCTCACTTAAACAATGAGAAACAAACAACACCATTGTTTGTTGTTGTTGTTGGGGGTGTTTGGTCGGTGCTCTTCGGCGTGCGGAGTGAGTGGTCGTTGTAGGAGGGCTGCGGCGTGGAGAGATTAAGTGCGAGGGCGCTGCAGGCAGATAGAGATAAGACGGCACCTCTAATCCGTATAACAACATTAAATACGAGTCCAATTTGCCGCCCCGTGATTCGGAATCATTCTTGCGTCGACCGCAAGGCCTCGCTGCCCGCGGAAATCCATCCCTTCTCCTCCCCTCCTACGACACCGGCCGCCGAAACGCTGATGGCTTTATTTAAATGAAAAGATTGTCCCCTCAAGTAGATACCGGTTGTTTGAGTTGTTTAAGTATCTGCACCTGAAGTAGCCCCAATTTATTTTAGAGGAGACTGAAAAAATCCAACTTCTCGACTACCTCGTGCTTGATTCGTACCAGAAACTAAAATAAACAAAATAGAATCCAACCAAGGTGAAAATAGAAGATCCTGATGCTTCATTTCAACCTAGCAGAGCACTCAATATACACACTAAACGTGTTAATAAATCAGAAACGGTTTGTTTTCGTATTAGGTAGGAATTTTTGATCGGGTTGGTTGTCGGGCGCTTGTTAGGCTATTTATAAGTGGTTGGAATAGGCATATAGGTACCTATACGAGAGAGAGGAGAGTCGGGACTGTTTGTTAATTGAGTAACCGACTCGACGGAAACAGTCTGTGATTTCCTCCGTTCTTAGATTAATCCGAGCGCGCTGAATTGTTTATGCCATTGTTTCTTTTTCTTCCCAGCGAAGTGAAACGCGCCACGAAACGGGTAAACAAATAGTTTCAGTAAATTTGAAATCTTTGTGTGATCGTCAAGGAGTCGAGGTTCGTTGAGACGGATGTCCTGTGCCACGCTTCCTTCCGTTTCCTAATAGATCTGTCAATAAATACTCATTTGAAAAGAGTTCTAATTAGATCGATTTAATTTTGGTGGCTACTCTAATTCAAGGCATTTCTATAGACTGCTAAAGCACCTTTTTAAATACTCCAACCTTTTCAGTAACAATCACCTTGACACAAGAAACGGAGTCTTGATACGTGTTGAATACTTATGCTCATCTCACTATCATTTTGGGCATCAGGGCTTGTCTTGTGCCATAAAATCGTCGCACCAGAGTTGAGAAAAACGGTCGTTATAGGAAAAGCTTCACAATGTGAAATAAAAACGCGGCGCTCGTGTCGCGTCGTGCGAAAAAATTGAATATTCCATGGTACGTGATAATTGGTTTAAGTGAACTGAAATTCGATAATTTTCAGTTTGTTTTGTATTTCTTTGGAACTGAACGAGGAAAAGAATATTTATTCATGGGGTTTACTCATTTACATGAAATGCCAGATAGGAATCCTCTAATATTTTTCAACTACCAACTTCACAACAATACATTCTCTTCCGTTCTTTCCTTTGCAAGAATAAGCTCCCCCTAATCCACCTACACCATATCTAATCCGCATGCGCCGTCATCCTATTCTAATGCAAATGGTTCATAAACTTATGCTTGCGTAAATTGGCAATAAAGCCAAGCAAGACTGGCCGCGGATTGGCGGCAGTATACGATTTACAGCTTCGAGACGGTTCAGCGAGTCCCGTTTCTCCGCTACACAAATCGAGCATTAGCCAGCAGAACCGTGGAGTAGTGGTGTAGGTACGCTATGTGTACCTGTTGTTGGATTTACGAGGTCGACCGTTTCCGCATCTGCCCTGGCATATTTGTATGATTTGCATACAATATGAAGTCGGTGCGTAGGCGGAAGGTGCTTGCTCGGCCGACAGCGGCAGCGCACGATGCGGTCGTCACGGGCCTATGATAAAGTGCTAATGCTCCGTCGTGTGCACGCAGCCCGTTCCGACGATTCACCTGTGCCCCCTGGCTGCTTACTCTGTCTGCCTTTCCCACCCACGCACCGCAAACGGCCCCAGCAGGTGCTCCTCACGAACCACCGCCAACCCAACGGGCGTTAATTTGTCGGTAAAATACGTTAATAGTACTCGTATCTACACAGATATTTAGGGGAAATAATGCACACCAACTTTCTCTTTTGTAAAACAAAAAAAAAAAAAACACAAAATACTAAACTGAAGTAAGTATGTTCAGTATAACTTCGCTAATCCGGACATATATCGTTCCTGACCATGTCCGGACTATTGAGGAATCCGGATCACTGGAGGTTTTTTTCTTTTGTTGGGAAGGGTCATTTTTTATGATGAAGATGAAAACAACTGGGAATATTTGAATATATGTGAGCCCGGACGCAAAAAGGGACCTGTCGTAACGTTATCTTGCACAATATTTTCGCACGTAAGGTCTCTTCCGATATGTACCGTTATGCTGCTCGTTATTTTCACACGATAGGTCCCTTTTCGCATCCGAGGTCACATATAACCAAAACATAAAATTAAAAACTAAATTCTGAACATAAATGGATAAAATACGCAAAACATTTCAGTTATTTTTTAAAAATATATCAATCTTTGTTTATATTCTTTTGGATACAGCTACATTAGTAAATTTTTCTCTGGGCCTTTTGAGAAGCAGAATTTCCATGGGAAAATTGTTTTCTGCAGACCACCTGATGCCCAAAGAAAACGCGTTGACAGCATCGACATTAGAGCTTTTTGGGGCCTGTTAACCCCTGTTAAAAATGTCTTAACCTCAGGCTTAAAATATTTTTCGAAACATTCAGTAAGCAATGTTCTACTCTTCCGTCCTTTATCAGACGCCTTGTACACAACTGTTATTGAGCTCATTCTGCATTGAAAAGCTTCTAGATTTGCCGCTATTGCTAATATTAAGTGGCAATTTATGTGATCCGGTTGCTTTACAGTAAGACATTAATATTAAACAATACTTTGGTATTTTCTACCTGGTTTTAACTGCAAATTATATTTTGTGTCCGAACTAGGGAGGTAAAATTTCTAAAATGTCCGGTTGACAAGAGCGTTTGGATTACTGGAGTGTCCGTACTAGAGTGTCCGATCTATCGAAGTTGTACTGTATGTGGTTTAGGCTGTTTTACTAGCGTGCTATTTGCTACTTGTTGCTAACAGTATAGCGTGACCACTCAGCAGCGCTATTTTGCTAGTTTGCAAGTGAGTTTAGCAGCAGCCAGCCCACCAGCGCTTTTTAACTTTTACAGCAACCAGCATGAATGTTAACTCAGGAAATTGTGTATTTTTGAAATGTATTTTATAAATATTATGCGAGGTAATATTCTCCCAAGATATAAAGAGGGCTTTAAGCGATACAGTTATTAAAATACTGATCACATGAATAGTCGCCGGCCGAAAAGTTATGCTGCAAGGTTGATTAGAATGCAAAACATAGGTGGTCACACTACGCTGTTTTAGTATACCCGCTGGTTGTTGTTGCTGCTAGCAGCACCTGCAACTAGCGGTTAATAAAACAGCCTAGTGTGACCGTGGCATTACCAAAAAAATATCAACTAAAACTTAAGCCGTGGGTCACACTGTATATAAGGCAGAACAAAGTCATTTCAGTATGAAGAAGTTGAACAGTTGCCAACTATGAACATCCGACGATACTCCTCTTGATTTTCCTTTACATGGAATTACATCGTTCCGCAAAAACCAACGTAAATCAAGCAGTAGCAGGCCCCAAAGATATATGCCCGGCTGACTTATGACGGAAAATAAGGCTTTTCAATTTTTCCGCTCGCTCTATCCTTCAGCGGTTATATTGGCGGGAGGAAGATGGCTGCCGAGGGCTATCCGACCCCGAGGTAAATGTTTGATGGTTGCACAATATATTTGATGGATTGCCCTAATCACGTAAGAGGTAGCGCGCGACCCCAAGAGTTATGATATGACCGGGCGGTCAGCTGAAACCGATATCGTGCGGAATGCTGATTCAATAACCCATATACCTACTGCTACTACCTCAGTGGGGAGACCGGGAAATCATTCCCGATAGAAACGGGCCGTTTATCACAGGATAAAAACGCATCATAAAGTTATTGATATCGTCGGATGGATCTATATATTTGTGGATTATATCCAACGTGACCCCTCCTCAGTCGAAAAGGGCTATTATAGAACAGTAGAAACGAATCTTTGGCTGTCGGTATCCTTCTGTCTCAAAGGTAACATACATTCAAGTCATTTACCAAATGCATGGTGGGTATTCCTTAAAATAGTGGAGTAATTGTTACCACAAAGAATTATTTGTTCCAGATTATATTTGCCTTACGTAACTAAAAACTGAAAGTGGATTTATTGCAACAGGTCTAGATTTACCGATACAGCGATCTTACAGCAACAAAATCAGTTAACAAATTGCATAAATTCAAAGAATATGCAAAAGTGCTGCTTTCAAGCTGTCTTTAGATGAATCGATAAAAAGCCACTATTCAGAAGGATCGTGGGGAATATCAAACTCGTTCATAAGACCCTCAACATCGTGACGTACACGTAAAGATCCTTCCATTTTAAAATATGCTTTAAAAGGCTCGTTACGCTTTGTAAATGAAGGCACTGTCACACTTCTCGTGCGAAAAGATTCCATTCCTGTAACCTAGAACCCAATAACTCGGCTTTTTCTTTTGACAAACCTAAGTCTTTAACCAAATCATTCAGTTCGGTAATTTATAAGGTGAGGTGTTCCTAAAACTTCAAATGGTGAATCTTCACGTCTTCCCTGATTTGACATTGTGATTTCAGACGCGCTGTCAAATCAGGAACGTTTCTTCAAACAGGCGAAATTTCTTCTGTGTCAAAAATCGAAGATTATTAAGTGGATGGCGCACTTGGGAGAGGATGGTTCTCTCCATGGGGGATAGGTCGCGATGCTGATGGCAAATTTGGATATTTTATTTTATGCATATCCTTCTTCGAATATCCGGAGATGCTTATCGTGCAAAAATAGCAATCATCTACATAATTGGAGGGCTCTCGCCACAACATGGGAACTGCAAATGGCATTTTCTTTTGCTTCCCTTTCATCCTCTTTAAAAGTCCGATCTAATAGCAAATACAGCATATATTAGGTGTCCATGGCTGTTCCAGATCTCCAGTTCTAAATCCAAAATAGTAGCAGTAAGCTGCTTTTAACTTTCCCGTAATTTTTTTCAGATGTGTTGTTGATTTGTAATATTTTGAACAATCTGTTATCACAAAGTATGCACAGAAGGCGAATTTAAGCGAAATATATGACTTCAAATAAAATGGAACTTATACCTGTCACAACACTTTGATGACTTGATCTATGAAAAGTGATGTTAGGTCAACAAAAAAATGTGATCCTTGTTGGTGGTTGTTGGACCGTTGTTCCCTTGTGTTATTGAAGCTTTCGATCGTGACCGGTAGGGGGCGGCAGGGGCGGGCGTTGACGGAACGAATACGCGGTCAACTGATGCCGTGACATGATATTTACATTTAACCAGTGGCGATTATGCGCGTTATACACAGGAACGAAGCTTGGCCACAAATGATTCCCAGGACACGATTGTGCCATTACAAGCGCGGCAATATGTAAAACGGTATTAATAACTTAATTTCGAGTGGCCGGAATATCCGTACAATGGGTAATTATACGCTACGTAGGTAGTAGGTACCATGTAAAGGTCAGAGTGCAGCTCTGTGTTATATTTGGTATCTTGTTACTCGTTAAAACGGTTGTAACTTCCTGATATGTACACTGCGTGGTATTCATGACCATGTCATATAATTTTAGTGGTGCCCTGGTACGTGTGGTCTTAAGATAGACACGTGCTGATTTGGCTTTCCTCCATACTCTCTCTGCTAGGCGCACACAGAGAAATGTTTACGACATTCGTTGTGTTGAGAAAATTTACCCCGAATAAATCAATAAAGTTTTCAATTAAGAAGAGCTTTTTGATTCAAAACTCAAATTTCTCCTTTGAAGCGACAAGATTTTGTTTCCAAATAAAACTATGTTGGATAGCTTTAAATGTTCTTATGAGTTCTTTTAAAAATATAGTGTTTTACATTGAAAAATTCTTTATACTCTAATAAAAAGAACCATTGCATTGAATCAAGAACACATATGTAAAATATGAACTACAAAACTAGTAAAATTGGTTGGTTGATGCAAGACACGTTTTGTGTGAATCAAGTAAACAAATACTTAGTTTAAAATATCGGGTGGTTTCATTGTGCGTAAAGCTTAGAGTTTGCGCGGTTTGCAGCACCTGTCCAACGTGACAGGGAACGGCGGCAGTTTTTAAATACGCAGTTATGAGGGATTTTACCACACATTCTCCAGTCACAACGTTAACAACTCAATGCAATATTGGTTAATTTTTAGCGGTTAGCAGTCTTGTACGTGTTATACGGGGTTGTCGGACTTTGATATACGCTTGACTGTATTGTCACTTATCCTTATCAGTTATCACATGTGATAATGGACAGCGTTGATGATTTTTTAAAATAAATCTCATTAGATCGTCTGATACCGATATTTGACAGTAAGTATATGCATATAACTACTTTTTATGAAAATGTTAATACACTATGTGCATTCTATATTTTCAAGGCAATAAAATAACTGTGGAAAACATAAGAAAATTGACAGAGGACGAAGTAAAAGAACTCATTCCGGCTATTGGAGACCGAATTGCTTTCCGGGAAGCTGTGAAGCTATTAGATTTGGAAACATCTGAGGTGAGAAACCGTATATATCTGTCATATGATGTACATATTATATTTCACCACAGGTGCAAATGATGCATTACTAAAGTTCCTACAGTACTGCATACAATGGACCAAGGTGTTTTTATAGCATGGTCCAAAGTAAGAAATGCAAATCAATGACAATAAATTCACCAGAGGTATTATTTAATTATTATGTGTAATTAATACATTGAAATGTATCAGATAACATTAATTCTTTTATATTTTTGAATATATTTTGTATTTATTTTGAATGTATTTTGTATTTTTATAATAAATTACTGTAGTGGTATATGTGAACTTTTTTTACCCCTTTGCAGGCAGCGGTATATAGTTTGAACAAAACAACAAAATTATTCACTTCAAATCAATATTATTATATTTAATATATGTAAATTACCATTGCTTACTTTAAATAATTGATCGCATTTCATATAAAATGACAGTTATTTGCAGTGAGAATGAAATACTCTATTCAGAACACAGAAGGTGTTGAAACAAACCTAAAAATCTTTTTCTGAAACATTTGGGTTTCCAAGCAAAACAACCAATTACTTATTCTGATAATTATTATTCTCTTTAATCCATCCAATGGTTGAAATAAAACAATATTAATTTGGTCAAAATGTTAAAATATTTGAAGTATTACTACAACGTTTCAGTCAAAACTTCATATAGTCATTTGCAGTTGACGACTGTTTGGTGTGACTTAATAACTTACTCATTGCAACTAAATTTATCTTGAATCAAGCACAAAACCCGCTTCTACTGAGAAAATTTTGCCTTGGCTGAAGTGGACCGTTATTTCGTAAATATGGAAATCAAACGTTGTTTTGATTCAAAGTAATTTGACTTGAACTGAGCATTACTTTCTCTAGTGTGTACATAGAGTTTACTTTCCAACTAGGTACCCTAAAAGGGCAGTATCGTAATCGACAGAAACGAAATACGAGATTTCAACAGAAATTCGTGATTGTTACCAGCTCATCTTTAAGTAACATTAAATCGTTTACGATTGTTTACTAATTATCAACAAATACACCTGGCGTAACGTTATGCATGTAACTTCAGAACGTACTGAGACCGGTAGTTACCAGTTGTCGTGTCTTTGAACACGGTGACACTCCACCGATTTATCAACGCCTTTCGCTATGTTACGTCTATATGTGTACATACTCATACCATGCACTTGGTATGCGTCTATGCGGAGTATTAAAAACCGACATGATTGCCTACCGTGAACTTACTTAGAAAGTGCATTATCGTAAACAACAAGGAAATGTATTTTGAACGGTGGCTGATTATTACTTACAACTTACAACGAAAAAACGACATGTTTAGTTCTTCTACAGCAATTTGTAGCGAGAACCAGGATATCCTGATGTTAAATAAGTTAACGTCTACTTATTAGTAAGACCAACAATATTTCATTATAAATCTAAGTAACTAACAAATTTGTTAGTCCATCCATAAATCGTCGTCACACTAAAGTGACGTAACTCAAAATATGTGGATTTTGAAAGAAAACACTCTTTTGATTAATTAATTGTAAACCGCCAAATCACAAAGTAAAATACCAAAAGCCCATATAACCTTTCTCTTCTTCGTTCTTAAGATTTCTAGAACTTCACATTCACCGCGTTGAGGGTCGTCCATCATGTTTGATGGCGACATTAGGCAATCACATAAAACTCACATAATGGCTATCGTTTTTATTAATCTTCGTAGAATAATGACACGCGCGTCGGGATTATTAATCACTACATTACCGGCGACGAAGAACCGAGCGCACCGACATCGGCTTATATGACCGACAGGCCAACAGCGTCTTGCTGTCGTCTATTAGTTTTAAAATGCTAGACGCAAACATCAGTTTGTCATTCAGGGCATGCCCATTAGAGTAAAAGTTAGACAAAACCGTGCACTTAATTCTAGTTTTACGAAAAAAAAAAAGGAAAATTAGAAATAAGAAATAAGAAACTAAAAACTGCAAACAAAAAACGAAACTTCAAATTTATGTTTGCTGATAAATCTTATGAATGACTGAATGATTATATTATTTGATATTTTGTTGTCACAAGTCACTAAATAATTATTATGTGTGAATTAAATTATTGTCAAAAATGATTTCATACTAAGCAAATATTGGTAGACACTCAATAAAGTGTTAATTGTTTTTTATTGGGCAGTTTATTTGCTTGCTAAGTGCTATTTAACCGCAACAAGAGTTTCATCGATTAAGTATCCATTATTAAATTATTAACCATTAAATATGATGTCTTAATTACTTCATAAATAATTTATTACACTTAAATAGGACTGTGGAAAATTTTATTAGTCACTGTCATGTAGAGTAGTTTTAAACTAAGTAGAGCACAGTGACATACCAGTGCAACCAATTATACCCAGTGTATGGTTTATAATTGACCCGCGTATATTTGGTTGCATACACAACTGTGCTCTTCTTGGTTTGAAACATCTATAGTCCAGTAACTGTACAACTATATAATCAGAAACCCTTTTTACTTTCCGACTAGTACCCTAGAAGGAAAGAATTGTAATCGGCAAAAACGAGATTTCAGCGGAAATACGCGTTTTGGGGTCCCCTAAATCAATCCATATCTATGAACAAGCTAGTTGATATGACAATATGTTATTCTATGACTGACCTTTAATTTAGTTTTATATTTTATGTTTCTTTGTCAGATGTTGTTGAATTCACAAATAAAATGTCAAGATAACCGATTAATTTAAAATTCTTAACAGCATAAACTGTTTCACTTGTGTTCTTTGCACTCTTACAGCATTACTGACAATAGAAATAACTTTTGGTCAGCAAAAACTCAGTTTAAAAAGTAAGGTATGTTATAATTTCCGTAAACAAATTCATTTTAAAATAGCAATGATAAAAATTATTTCGAAAAAATCCTTCAACATTTAAAATACGTCGACGATAACCTACATCTTCTTAAAAGAAAAATACATCAATTAATCAATTTCATTTTTGCTTGTCTTCCTGAAACTCTAATAAATTATTTTCGTCGTTCTATTTCTATGATTACACTGGGAGATTATACCCAGACGCCGACGCCGTCCGAAATTATACAACAATAGCCAAAAATCCAGTGTCAAAATCCTTTATATCGCGGACAGTTTTTTTGACTGATTTAGTGGCCCATTGTAAAAATTGGCCGGCAAAGTGCACCGGGCCAACAAAAACAATATAATTCGTACACAGCGAGACAGAAACAATTTTTCTCGGGAACAATAACACTTTTAGAAGCATCAGAAGTAATAAGAGCGTTGACATTTAGACTCAGACAATACAAAAAAATGCAGCGTACATAACACACTTAACCGTTGAAAATTTCGCCTTCCGCAAGGTGGCCACTTGAGTCCATGCTTATATACATTATTATACATTATTATAACCGTATTTGTTCACATTTTTGTTCGTTTATCTAGGGTTTTTCGACCGCCATGGGCGGGGGTTTAAATTAGATCGTCAACCGGACATAAAAATGTAAATTTCACGGTACCAGCGTGCTTTTTTTTGTTTCGTTATTCGGCCGTAATGTATTCATTGTCCGTAGATAGAGCTGAATTATATCTTAATTAAAATTTTGCCTGATAGGTTCGTTGTTTTAATTTACGTTAATTAGATTTTGAGTTCTGAATGCCCGTTTCTGAGTCCGGAAATCAATTTCATCCTTATGGTCCGTTACAGTTGCCCGTTTTCTACAGTTCTATTCGTTTCGATTATTATTGGGCACCGGCCTGTTACGGATTATTTTCCCCGCTGTCTATCTTCTTATCGGAAAGAAAAAGAAGACGAAAAAAATACACGGAAACAACGCTGAACCGCCAATTTTGTTTCGTCAGAATACTGGCAATTATCCGGTCAGTGCATTTGAATAACAATAAACAATGGAACTGTGAGGTGGGTAATTGTTTCTATTAGAAGTTTATGGTGTGTCGGAAAAAGTAGAAGTCTTTGAACTTTAGAAAATGCGGATTTATGTATATTCTGACTTGTTTTTGTACTACACAGAGAGAACTCTATTCTTGGATATCAAGAAAAATTATTCTTGCGTATATAGTGGAGCATGAAGAGAATTTTTTTCTCTCCAAATAATATTTTATTCTAATAAGAATTTCAATATATGTAGTTGTTTCAACGGTTATAACGAAGAAAACGTTATTCTTCTATTGACCCAAGATTCTTATTCTGAGAGATACATATAAAGTTTTGCAATTACTTTACAGATGGCGCTAGCAGTTTCTCACGTCTTTTGCCACATATTACCGCTATATAAGTTAGACGATATTGAGTGTTCGTACATTATTTGTTTATTTTGTTGTAATAAGAATTTCAATATATGTAGTTATTTCAACGGCTAGTTATTCTTCCGGTTTAAGAGTTTAGTATGTTTATGTTGAGTATATTTTGTTCTGACGAAGAAAATGTTATTTTTCTACATATAAAAAGAGTAAGACATTCGTTTTACAACAACAACAATATTTTGTTGGGTGAAAAATATACATTCTTCAACAAACAAACAGTTTCTTCACCCAAACGTATACGTACATATCGCTTAAAACAGACGTAATTCCTTTCAAGCAGTTCCTTCATACCTAAATACTTGGAACATCAAGAAAATCATATTTCTACTTTGAGAATTTTGTATTTTACTCGAACCAACCAAATAATCTTTCTGCGGATACAGAGACAAGTGATATTCTTCAATTAAAGATATTCGTGTTGTATCAAATCAATTTTTTCCTCTGTGTAGATGAATTTTACGTCTAGACAAATCTGTCTACGACGTAGTGAGAAAAGCGTTATAAAACGCGTTTAAAGTAATATGTTAATTTCGTTCTTAATGATTGGAAAAAGTGTGTGCGAGTACTTATGTAGGTGCAGTTAATTTATGACGATTTGATGGACAAGCGCTAGCATAGCGGTCATAATTAGCGTTGACATATTAACCAATTAGCGCATTACCAATTTCCGCTAAATGGGAGAAAAATAACCGTGTGCCAATTACCGTCGAACGGGTGTTATTAATAATTTGTGCATTAATAAATGACCGGGCTCGAACAACAAGGTCGTTTAATTGAACATAGAAAAACACGGAATCTAATTAGATACGATGCCGTAATGGCACCAACAAATTGATTTGATATGTAAAGTAAATATCTACATACATCTTATAGAAACCGACACGTATTTATACCAAATAAATTATCCATTTGGTCGCTTATTTGTTGATAGATGGGACATTAGTATGCAATTTGTTGGCACAGATAAGTTATGGTAAGATATAAATTACTTTTAGCTGTTAAAACGTCTTTAGATTTGAATGTCTTTTGAAATTATTGCTTGAATGCCTTTTAAGGAGAATAGCACGCTCGATTTGTCTCTTACTACGAAACAGTTTTATGAATGAGCGTCGATATTAAGAAGCGTGACAACCGATTCCACCAAATTTCCTTTGTACTTTGCCGCTCCCGGTTTTGATTCCTTGTAAAAATCACTCGGAATAATATATCGAATAATATTCGATCCGCGATTATATTCAGACTCCCATGAAATGTTCGAATTGATTTTATTATTCTTCACGGAATTTATACCGCTTTGTTATAATTCAAAGATGTACTCATGTTCTTTTGTATGGATGAACGGTGAGACTATTTTTACTCGAGAAATTAGGGACGGATTTGTTGTTGACCTAATTGTCTTTCTAAGGCGATATATATTTATGATATGCTTTGATCGACCGGTTAAATTAAGCAAGGTAAAGGGTTATTCTACACATTTTAAAATTAGTGTCAGTAATGGTGGACTTCCGCTTATACCGGAAATAAGTATCAACTTTGTTATTTTAAATGGAACACCCTGTATATTATTGCACTTTTGGATTCTTTGTTAAATTTGAATGGTACTTTGATAAGGATACATTATGTCTAAGTGGCATCGTTTTTGAACTACATGACAATTTTCGAAAAAAATGGCACTTGCAGAGTCTTTTAAATTTGGAAATATTTCCGAAACTGTAAAAGATAGAACGATGCGGTTTTCAGTTTTGGGTTAAGCATAAAAAAGCACTCGTCCGCTATTAGAAAATTATCGCATTTAAATTACAGAGGTCTTAAGTAGGGATCTGTAAATTTCGAACTTTTCAATCATGGATAACTTGATTTTTTTAAATGGAACGATATACCAATTTTTGCATAACCGGATGTAAAATTTAATTTCCTTTCAATTATATACAGGCATTATGGTGTCTATCTTTTACGGTTTTGGAGATATTCCCAATTTTTTACTTTTTCACGATAGAAACGTATTACGCAGCGGGCTTGGGACCGGTAAAATGCGAAGCGAAAGTGGCCGACGCTTCGCAATTTTATTAAAACTTGCAGTAGGGTTGGAAAACAAACTAATAAAAAACGCAGAAGCGAGTTTCCTTTATTATTAGAAAAGAACAGCAAAACAGAATCATCCATTTTATGAAAATCCTAGTTAATACTTTGTAGACACTATAGGAACTACGAAACCGAATCATTCATGGGGCAGAACAACACACAGGAAGACCAACATCGCAAATAAATCTTAACAATTATACCTACATGCAAATCACCGTTTCAAAATGGAGTCTCCAGGCAGCAGAGCGTGACAGGAATAACGCTCGGGATTATATCGTTGTGTAAACTTTTAATTATCCACCATCTCCACGGAGCGTATAATAAACGGGCGTATAAACCGCGCATAATCGCCTCGCGGGATCATAGCAGACCCCGCTGTCAAAACAAACGATTACGGAACAAATTCATAATTAAAATGGCGTTATTAAGTGCTTGTCGGCAATTAACGCGTTGATACAGTACGCCGAGCGCGCCACCTACCCGCCTAAGTTATGCAAACAGCTGCTCGCAGTAGAGGAAACACGACCGAGAAATGTGAAATGCGATTATGCTTTCTGTCCGGATAAGAATCTAAGTTATGGTCAGCGGTGACGTACTCCCACACCACCGCCCGGGGCCCTTCCGGCCCGCCGCCATCTTGCTTTTAATTCATGCAAACTAATTACCCACCTTGGACTGAGGTGAATCAGAACGGTTGGAATATCGAAGGAAGAAGAGCCTAGGATGTCGTTGGCGCAAGGCTTATCGTTGTCGTTATAATGTATAGCCGTCTCATAAACCCATATTGTACGTGTAGATGTGCTGATTTTGATAAATTCGACTGTCTTTGTTGGACTTTGCGTGTTTTAGGTCGGCGAATGTTTGTATGTTTGAAGGTTTTATCGACGACGAAAGCAGGGTTCTTCTAAAAGGGTTGTTGTTGTAGTTGTTTTGGGTGCGGTTTATTCCGCTGCACCTAGGCCAATTCTTGGCCCTTTGTGCTTACCCATTTTTACATACTGTTTGATAACGACAACCAGAGGTGTTCAACTGGTTGCCGGCACCCACGGTTTTACGCCTCTTGCGAAAGGCGGTGGGACGAGGATCTTCAGCTGATGCCTTGGATTCTTGGATTTGAACCCAAGACTTCCTAGCAGGAGAGCAGCACTCTACCGCTAGAGCCACTCGCCCCACTTCTAAAAGGGTTATAGTAATATATTTAAGAAAACGTTTAAGAAACATGTCTACTGTGGAGTCATTTCTTTCTGACAAATCTTAGGCATGGCATATTCTTTTCTTCACCTTTCGTTTTCCTTCATCGCTTCTCTGTATCTTAGTAATATTTTATTAATTCTTGTGTATTTCAATGTTAATTATTTTCAACAGACAACCGAAATTAAGGTCCCTACCCAACTATCCAACTATGCATTTGTATAGAAAATATATTGATAAAATATGTAATGCTAAGACACAAGTAAAAGATTTGATATAGCTCTCTTGGAAATAACTTACACAGGCATTGATTTTGCGGCATGAGATTTATTAGTAAATTTTAGGTAATTCTAGTCTACTAAATATGAAAATAACAAAATATTTGTTAAATTGATTCCACTTTTTGAGATAAAGGCAATCCATTCATATTTTAAATTACATTAACTAAAAGTGCCCAATATATTTAAAAGCCTTTATTCAAAGATTTCAAATTAAAATAAAGCTATAAATTATTGTCGGCATAAAGTGTCAACCTGCAGAAAGTCCATATTCAACGTAATTTGAAATTTTTTACCATTTGAAAGCATGAGGCGTATTACACAACTCTGAAATTAACAATAAAAGAATTAAAAAAAAAAAACACATTTAAATTAAGAAAATGTTTTGAGTGTGGTTTTCTATTGAATTTTTGTTCAGGACAGACCGTTTCTAAGGTCCAATAGTAGTCTGCCATTATATGGCAATACCATCGGCTTTCATATCTTTCCTCCGTTATCTTGATATACTGCTGAAACCATTGTTCTGAAACCATTGCTCTTGTTCTTCATTGTAATCACTCAGATTGTAAGGAAATTTCTCTAAATGATTATGAAAATAATGTAACTTGGTACTCATATTAGTTTTTCAAAATTATGAAGGAATTTATCAACGATTTGTATTGTTAATATTGTTCAGCTTGGTCATTTTCCAACAATTTTTCGATAATATTGATACAAAGCTTGTCCATGGTTCCAGTTCAAGTCATGTGATCTGTGATCCATTAAAGATCCCGGCTTCTAATTTTCCTGTATTGAAGCCAGGAAATGATTAACAAATATATTTGGAACAAACATCATTCGTACATAAAGCTTTCACAAACTGTTTAATAAGCCCAAATTTAATACGTAGTGGTGGATGAATTATTTGTTCTCGACTTATCAATGGTTTATGAACGATGTTAGTTAGCTTTTCTTACGGTCATATTTATTCTAGAGCCAGCTTTTCCTATCCCAATGTTCATTTTTTGCACGACTGTCCCACAGACAAAGAAAACTGGGATATTTAGTGTATCCATTTTGCTGACCCAATAAAAAAGCAGCAGAAAGTTGTAGAGTAACATGTTATATTTCAAAAAGTTAGTTTAAAGTTTGGTTTTAATAAATAAAGACTTGCTAGCCGCACGAAAAGCAAAAATTAAAATAATTTAACTTATACTATACTTTTGATTGCATCGTTTATCACGAGAACTGGAGTCAATTCAAACAAACTAATTATACAACGAGTACTTCAAAATCATAGTCTATCAAAATTGCTTATACAAACTGAAAAAAAAAAAAACAGAAAAAAAATTTTTGCCCTGTGTTATAATTTATACCTACATAGGTAGGTCAGTGCAACAAAACCGTAAGCAAGCTATTCCGGCCGACCACTTCGATCGAAAGAGGCGACTCTTATCCATCTGCTCGATCAAGAGCTATATCAGAAGCGTGCCACTGCATGATGTATGGCAGTTTTTTATTGCCGCGTATATACGTCACATATCGACCGTATAAAGAAGGGCAAAACTTGTAATAGCCGAGCCGATAATATCGCCTGATAGATTGCCCCTGATTCACGTAGGTGATTTTTATTGCCAACTTTGTATGGAAAAGTTGAAAGGTTATGGCTTATTGAATGACGGGGGCGGATATATACGGCCCTCTGCCGCCGCCGAGCCGGTAGCGCTGTCCCACCTATTCATATATCCGCCGGTTTTATCTACCATCGTGTGCACGGCAATATTATTTCTATAACTTTTGGAAAACGACCCATTTATCTGAAAGAATCTGCAAGATATTTATCCTTTTCAATTTTCTATATAACATGGCGTTAGGACGTTTTGAAAATATACAAGATTGTAGATCCTGGAGAACTATTAGAGGACACCATGAACTGTTTTAGATGACGCGCTGGTAATTAAATAATTTTTTTTTTTTTTTTGGTAAACCGTTCGATATTTTTTGTGGGCAAAACTCTGGGATATACTACTTGAATAGCTCTATCGATTGACATATGTTTCATTAAGAAATACGAACAAAAAAGTTATGGATATCATTCATATATGGCTATCTTCTCCCCGGTACGTAAAATCTCTGCAAAGTAGAAACAAACAAAACTCTGCAACAAAAAAGATTGATGAATATTGAACGACTCGAATGTCCTAAATCGATTACGAGGTTTCGGAGGGGTCGACCTTTGTTAATATCCATTATAAGGCCATCAAATTCGCCCAATGAAATTTACAAATCGGCTTATTAGTGTACACGGTCGTACGCCCCAACATGCTGCAGCTATACCTACTCATCGTGCGGGGTCCCCCTGCAGCGTAAGCTGCGAAATCCCGCTGCGAAAGCGTCAGATTCCATACGCAGATTTATAACGTGGGGCCGAGAGAGAGTGAGAGAGGGGCTGTTTAATACGCCGCATTAAAGTTGACGGATTTTATTAATCAAAACCGAACGGATTTAAGAGTGAAATTTTAGCTGTGGAGGGGGAGAATCCATTGTTCTGCAGATAAATTGAAAATGTGGATCGGAATTAATTGATTAAATCACTTTTCCAGTCAATTAAAATGATCAGTTTTTCTCATATTTTTGCAATGTTTATAGTGTTTTAAGTGAATTTAAGAGTGAAATTTCATGGTGGACAAATTAAAATTGCTGATTGAAATTAATTGATTAATTCACTTTTCCAGCCAATTAAAATGATCAGTTTTTCTCATATTTTTGCAATGTTTATAGTGTTTTAAGTGAATTTAAGAGTGAAATTTCATGGTGGACAAATTAAAATTGCTGATTGAAATTAATTGATTAATTCACTTTTCCAGCCAATTAAAATGATCAGTTTTTCTCATATTTTTGCAATGTTTATAGTGTTTTAAGTGAATTTAAGAGTGGAATTTCATGGTGGACAAATTGAAATTGCTGATTGAAATTAATTGATTAATTCACTTTTCCAGCCAATTAAAATGATCAGTTTTTCTCATATTTTTGCAATGTTTATAGTGTTTTAAGTGAATTTAAGAGTGAAATTTCATGGTGGACAAATTAAAATTGCTGATTGAAATTAATTGATTAATTCACTTTTCCAGCCAATTAAAATGATCAGTTTTTCTCATATTTTTGCAATGTTTATAGTGTTTTAAGTGAATTTAAGAGTGAAATTTCATGGTGGACAAATTGAAATTGCTGATTGAAATTAATTGATTAATTCACTTTTCCAGCCAATTAAAATGATCAGTTTTTCTCATATTTTTGCAATGTTTATAGTGTTTTAAGGAAATTTAAGAGTGGAATTTCATGGTGGACAAATTGAAATTGCTGATTGAAATTAATTGATTAATTCACTTTTCCAGCCAATTAAAATGATCAGTTTTTCTCATATTTTTGCAATGTTTATAGTGTTTTAAGTGAATTTAAGAGTGGAATTTCATGGTGGACAAATTGAAATTGCTGATTGAAATTAATTGATTAATTCACTTTTCCAGCCAATTAAAATGATCAGTTTTTCTCATATTTTTGCAATGTTTATAGTGTTTTAAGGAAATTTAAGAGTGGAATTTCATGGTGGACAAATTGAAATTGCTGATTGAAATTAATTGATTAATTCACTTTTCCAGCCAATTAAAATGATCAGTTTTTCTCATATTTTTGCAATGTTTATAGTGTTTTAAGGAAATTTAAGAGTGGAATTTCATGGTGGACAAATTGAAATTGCTGATTGAAATTAATTGATTAATTCACTTTTCCAGCCAATTAAAATGATCAGTTTTTCTCATATTTTTGCAATGTTTATAGTGTTTTAAGGAAATTTAAGAGTGGAATTTCATGGTGGACAAATTGAAATTGCTGATTGAAATTAATTGATTAATTCACTTTTCCAGCCAATTAAAATGATCAGTTTTTCTCATATTTTTGCAATGTTTATAGTGTTTTAAGTGAATTTAAGAGTGGAATTTCATGGTGGACAAATTGAAATTGCTGATTGAAATTAATTGATTAATTCACTTTTCCAGCCAATTAAAATGATCAGTTTTTCTCATATTTTTGCAATGTTTATAGTGTTTTAAGGAAATTTAAGAGTGGAATTTCATGGTGGACAAATTGAAATTGCTGATTGAAATTAATTGATTAATTCACTTTTCCAGCCAATTAAAATGATCAGTTTTTCTCATATTTTTGCAATGTTTATAGTGTTTTAAGTGAATTTAAGAGTGGAATTTCATGGTGGACAAATTGAAATTGCTGATTGAAATTAATTGATTAATTCACTTTTCCACTTTATTAAGAGGTGCCGCTGAGACGTTGGCAGATACAAGGCCCGATTGGTGTCGAAAGCAAGCTGATCGTCGAAAATATTTTGCTTCTTTATTAAATTTAAATCAGTTTTTTTCTCTGTTTTGGAGCAACCGTTCGCTCTCGTGTCATAGTAAAATTCTTATTGATTTCATGCATTTTTTGTCTAGTTTCGACGTTCCAATGGCTGGAATTATTTTTACGAGAAGACAGTTCTTTGAATTTTGTCATTCGAGCGTTACATTTCATTTTTAGCAGCATAGGCCGATAGTTATTGCAAAATGTAATAATGTACTCTTTTTTTCGAGAAATAATTTTTCTGCGGAAATACGCGTTGTCGGGTGTACTGAATCCATTGCAGTGATTTCTGAAAAATGTATGTGTGTGGGTATCTGTGTGTCTGTATGTATGTCTGTGAAGACTACAGCGCTTAAACGGTACAACGGATCGGGCTGAAATTTGGCATACATATTTGGTGGTATACAGTGGTACAAAAAAGTCTCCATACGATAGTACTTCTATACGTATTGTGTGAATATGTATATGGTTTATTTTTATATGTAAATTACAAATAATTAATTTTGCATGATTTTTTATTTCCAGTACTATTTATTTTATATTACCAGTACGTTTATAAAAAAAAAATGACATCCTTCTGTGTGATTAAGGGCAATTACTCAAAATCCAATATGTAACACGCAATTTATTTCATTAGTATTTATTATTTGGAACGTATATAATTATATTCATAAAACCCAAAATAACTTCGTTGAGATCGTAAATGTTTTTATTTCCACATGTTTGCCACCAGTTTATGGTCGTAAAAATGTTACAAGATGCAACTAAACGCGCATATATTCGAGAGATGGAGAGAGCGAAATTGGCAGACCGGATTTAATCTGGCCGTAAAAATCCGATCTTCTAATATATAATAAGGCGCGTAAAGTTTTTTATTAAAGATTGAATTTGAAATCCGACCTCGACGCGCGACTTTATGTATGCATCCAGTGCGCCGATGGTGGGACGATAAAAATTTCCCCGTTGCTCGTAAAGCCCGGAAAACAATTTGCAGTAAAATTTATAACAATGTTCGACAAGCGAATTTATATCTGTATGGCGATAAACCACCAATCCGGAGGCACCAATATTGAACTGCGGTTACACCCCACAACACGCCATTGCCTATTTGATTAGGGATATATTTATATTAAATAAAGATATGTTTTGGTTGATATTTTTAAGGTAGTAATGATCTCTACTAAGTATAGATAATGAATATTAATATTAATGGAGACTCTAAATAGATTATGGGAGCGAAATAACTAAATATGAGACTACATACTGTCAGTAACGTGATGGGACTATCTAGTAACGGTATTAAGTCTAAGGAGGCTTTTAAGTAAATTTATGCAAAAGTGTGTGTGTTCATCGTCATTATTATAGTGCGATTTCTAAAAAGGAACTGTGTTTCATTCTTGCTTAATTCTGTTTCTTAACCGGAAGTCGGCTACAATCACGCATCCGTTGCTTGCGATTGTTAAATAGCGGTGTAAATAGCGAGCATGACTTTTCCATTATGTCACAGATACATTCATTTCTTATTTATATCCTTTGGACCGGTAAATTTATGTTTGCATTTCTTTGTTAGAATCATCAATCGAGGAACTTAAATTAACACAGCGCCGAACAAAACTACCAATAGTGTTCAGCAAAATCACTCATGGTTCAAATAAAAAAAATTTGGTTAGATTATTTTTGTTTTAATATGGTTAAGTGTCAGGTATTGGAAGAATATAAGTCTCATGCTATGCTGTGATCAAAACAGGCATCTCTTCTGTCAAAAATCAATCTAAAGTTAGACCAAACACGTTTACTCTTGTGCGTGAAAGTAGTGTTACATGTAGTGCACACATAAATTAGAGTTTCTGTACAAATTTCTCAAGATTAAATGACCATTATATATGATTTCGGTAATGTCACAAACCTCATTTATTATGTAATATTATTTATTTTCTTCTACACCTGAGGATTAATTACCTTAATTTTGTGATTTTTCTAGAGTAGAATAGTCCTACTAATAGAACATGGGTATACATGTTCGTGATTAATTATATAATTGTTTTCATTACCACATACCACATGCCAAGTTGTCATTTCGGTAATGCCAAGCTTGGCATGTGGTTACCTATTCACCACAACCTTTGATGCGTCAATGTAGGGTACAGTAGTTACCATCATCGACAGTACACCAATGTTTGACTAGTAAGTTCTTGCTTTTGTATGTATTTGGACATCAATTCCGTAGTTAATGTTACACTTTGACACTGTATGTGTAATACGCGTATCGATATCGGTAATGCTCTATGTGATTAGCGCCTGTTGAATGAAGAAAAACTAATGTAGTGATAAAACATAAAGCCTCACTTTTATTCTCAAGTATTATATGAGGAGTGTGATGGAAGAGAGAAGCGTATTAGGCGAAAGAAGTGGAGAGTCGCAACAGCAGAAGAAACCCTACAGAAGAAAACAGACCTTAGAGGTTGAGATCAGTGTCTTACTGAATCGAAATACACCACCATCATCGGACATTGAAGAAAGTCATATAAGTGTGGAACGATTACACCATAAAATGTCTTCCAACGGAGTCATTTCTGGCAAAATCTTTTGATAGGCTTAAAAAGTATCACAAATTGTCTTAGATATATTAATAACAATCATTAAAAACACGAAACCATCGTTGGAAGAACACATCGACGTGCAATTAACTAATAAAGTCATCGTCTAGCTAATCTCTCACAGCGTGGCAGCCGTATAATTTCAGCAGATGTTGGCTTAGTAATTAGTCGATGGGACGTGTTAAAAAATCCATAAATGCGATTTGCATATTATACGCGAGGTGCGTATATACACGCTTTACTGGCGACGACGACGACCCCTTGCGTGCATAATTGAAAATTAATGTAGGAACATTAAAATCGCGCCATTAAGTAGCCCGGCGATTTAAACCGGGGACCTGTTTTGATGCATGTCCTCATTTAAATTTCGACCTGACAGCTGTGACTCCCTATCAATATGCATACTGACGCGTATAACTCTATTAGTGGGTGTCGTGCGGAAAATATCCCTGTGGAAAATTGACGTTTACAACACGTGACATGACAAATTACTAAATTGTAAGTCAATAAATAGTATTGTAATACTACTTTTTTCAGTTTATGTTGGATATATGCTTTAGGAATTGACATACCTAATAATAAATCATGTATTATCAACAATATTAAAGATCGTCGTGATATTTCTTAGAATTGATATCTGGGGATTATAAGGATTGCATTAGGAAAAGCAGTAGCTACCGAAATCCGTGAACATATGTGTCAAGGATCGAAGATTCTTGTGAGTGCCCTTAGAGGTACCTAGTAGCAATGTTGGGGCAATCCGAGGCAGATTTTTGCGCTCCGTCTCACTTTTGAGCGACTATAATCCGGTCAAGGAGGCCGCAGTTGCCGGGCCAGGACCCTAACAATCCTGGAACTGGGATATACGGACTAAGCCGAGCTTTCGTTATCCGTCTTATTACTGAACCGCCACTGGTCTACAGTAGATAACGCAATGCGGTCTCAGATCATAGCACGCCTCGGAACATTGTTTCCCGAACAACAATTATATATATATATATATATATAGTCTCAGTGTGTGTATTATGGCCTGCGTAGAATTACCAGGACCCGATTTTGAGGATTAAACTCAATTGCCTGCTTGCAGGCTTCCAATACATGACCAGAAATGGCCAGTGGATGCGATAGATATCGACACAGTAGATGGACCGGAAACTGCAAAAGTTCGTGGAACGTTTACTTAGGTGAATTTAACTGGAAGGTTGTACCTACATCGTTTTCTGAATGGAAAGGATTAAAGGTAGGGTTAAATTCCGATTATTGACACTTTAGACCAATTTGTTCTATGCGTATCGTAGTTAGTTCATGATAATTGTGCTTACACACAGAGAAATGTTTCAGACATTCGTTGTCTTGCGGAAATTTACTCCGAACAAATCAATACAGATTTTGTTTCCAAATAAAAGTATGTTGGATAGCTTTAAATGTTCTTATGAGTTCTTTTAAGAATATAGTGTTTTGCATTGAAACATTCTATATATTCTAATAAAAAGAACCATTACTTTGAATAGTTGATCGTCTTTCGTTTAAAATGACAGAAGAACACAGAAGGTGTTGAACCAAACCTAAAAATATTTTTCTCAAACATTTGTTTTGCAAGCAACACAACGAATTACATATTCTGATAATTATTATTCTCTTTAATCCATCCAATGGTTGAAATATTTGAAGTAACACTACAAAGTTTCATTCAAAATCACATACAGTCCTTTGTAGTTGATAACTGTTTGGTCTGACTTAATAATTTACTCATTGCAACTAAATTTATCTTGAATCAAGCACTTCAGCACCCG
This sequence comes from Aphodius granarius, assembly GCA_963971325.1. Classification (NCBI taxonomy): domain Eukaryota; kingdom Metazoa; phylum Arthropoda; class Insecta; order Coleoptera; family Scarabaeidae; genus Aphodius; species Aphodius granarius. Next base: position 4,857,485 of record OZ020225.1, read on the forward strand.
CTTCTACTGAGAAAATTTTTCCTTGGCTGAAGTGGATGTTATTTCGTGGAGATGGAATTCAACCGTTGTTTAGATTCTAAGTAATTTCACTTGATTAATGAGCAGTTTAATGTCCTTTGATTCATGAAAAGGCATGTTTATAACAGAAAGCTACCTCGCTCTATAATATAAAATGGAGCTAGGAAAATAATGACCAGAGCACGAAGAGGAAGTAAAGCTAAAGATGGCTGGAGTATGGTCTGGAGCAATAAGTTTTTGGAGTGTAAGTGGACACGGAATCAAGCTTTCTGTGCAGAGTGCGAGTTACGTGTCGGGTAGCAGTATCATGGGGGAGGCCATAAGGTATAATTTCCTAAAGACATAAAGAGAATACGCTGATGTCCAGCCGGGGTCGGCGACTCCCCCGGGAACCTTAAAGAAATTGCCGATGTATGAGTTCCGATTTGTTAGCCACGAATACTTCTCCACTACCCGAACTGTGCAGATACTCATAGAGAGATTTTATTCGGGGTATATGCGCTACGCGCCGTCCACTTGTGTGACCGTCCCTTTTCGTTACACTTTTACAACCTTATATCTCCTTGCGTCTCGTTTCCAATCTGTTCTATGGATATTGGAACGACCTAAATCATCGTCTCTCTCTGCATAACCACAATTGTCAGGACAGATCATAAATACTGGGATCATAAATGGGATGGATGGACGACCTAGTGTTATGTGAGATCGTTGGGCACGCCATGAAAAACGGGATATAAATATAAATTAGAATTTGTCAATGTATTCGGTTGACAGATAAGAATGAAAACTATTGAATTAAATTTATAAAATTCGAAATAGTTATTTGTGACTACATACTTTTCATAATTCATATTTTATCAATTATTCGAATGACACATTTAAATAATTATTAGTAGAATTCTCAGTAGAATCTGGCATATAACTACATAACTTTGCTCTGTATCTTCCCCAAGAATGAAGTATAAATGTTACTCACTTGACGATAAAAATTACTGAAGATACATAATAGTTCAAATAATAGATTGGGTGATATCTTAATTCATAATTTATCAATTATATGACACATTTAAATAATTATTAGTAGAATCTGGCATATAACTACATAGTTTTGCTCTGCGTCTTCCCCAAGAATGAAGTATAAATGTTACTCACTTGACGATAAAAATTATTGAAGATACATAATAGTTCAAATAATAGATTGGGTGATATCCTAATTCATAATTTATCAATTATATGACACATTTAAATAATTATTAGTAGAATCTGGCATATAACTACATAGTTTTGCTCTGCGTCTTCCCCAAGTATGAAGTATAAATGTTACTCACTTGACGATAAAAATTATTGAAGATACATAATAGTTCAAATAATAGATTGGGTAATATCCTAATTCATAATTTATCAATTATATGACACATTTAAATAATTATTAGTAGAATCTGGCATATAACTACATAGTTTTGCTCTGCGTCTTCCCCAAGAATGAAGTATAAATGTTACTCACTTGACGATAAAAATTATTGAAGATACATAATAGTTCAAATAATAGATTGGGTGATATCCTAATTCATAATTTATCAATTATATGACACATTTAAATAATTATTAGTAGAATCTGGCATATAACTACATAGTTTTGCTCTGCGTCTTCCCCAAGTATGAAGTATAAATGTTACTCACTTGACGATAAAAATTATTGAAGATACATAATAGTTCAAATAATAGATTGGGTGATATCTTAATTCATAATTTATCAATTATATGACACATTTAAATAATTATTAGTAGAATCTGGCATATAACTACATAGTTTTGCTCTGCGTCTTCCACAAGAATGAAGTATAAATGTTACTCACTTGACGATAAAAATTATTGAAGATACATAATAGTTCAAATAATAGATTGGGTGATATCTTAATTCATAATTTATCAATTATATGACACATTTAAATAATTATTAGTGGAATCTGGCATATAACTACATAGTTTTGCTCTGCGTCTTCCCCAAGAATGAAGTATAAATGTTACTCACTTGACGATAAAAATTATTGAAGATACATAATAGTTTAAATAATAGATTGGGTGATATCTTAATTCATAATTTATCAATTATATGACACATTTAAATAATTATTAGTAGAATCTGGCATATAACTACATAGTTTTGCTCTGCGTCTTCCCCAAGAATGAAGTATAAATATTACTCACTTCACGATAAAAATTATTGAAGATACATAATAGTTCAAATAATAGATTGGGTGATATCTTAATTCATAATTTATCAATTATATGACACATTTAAATAATTATTAGTAGAATCTGGCATATAACTACATAGTTTTGCTCTGCGTCTTCCCCAAGAATGAAGTATACATGTTACTCACTTGTGTCCTATTAACTTGCATGAGTAAATTGCATTGCAAACTATAAACCACGTCAAAGTATGCAAAACACCATATTGATGCATTAATATTCTTTTTGGGGAAATCAAGTGTAGCTAGAAAGTCATGTGCTTTATATAAATCGTTTTATGCTACAGAAATGCCAGAGATAATTAGTCAGTTAATGCTTAAATTAGTTGATAATAGTTTTCTTATAATTCAACTGATTTCATGAAATGTTGCATCGTACTAATAATACTTAATAACTGGAACAAAATACAATTATGTTATAACATTAACATGGGCTAAGTACCTACTAACACCGGTTAGTGTAAGCCTGTCTTAACAACTATATAGGAGGGTATGAGACATAAGCGGTGAGCGTCCATCAACGAAGTTTAGCAATTATCCGAATTGTTGAAGTTATAAAACGTAATTGACAGCGGTATTAACGTGAGATACTGTCCGACTGCTAATCTTAGATATTCAAAGTTGGAAGATCGTCCGAGAAGTTCATTAATCTCGCCGGATAGAATTAACTGCCGCATCGTCCTCACTTTAGCCAGCTTGCCGCTTGTGCATTTAATCGGAAACAAGCGATGTCGTTCGTAAGGGGATTATCAAATTTTGGAACAAACCCTTGATTTACAAGGCCCGATTACAAAGTTCTAATCGTGCCGTAAAAGAGAAGTCAGGACTAAATAAAATTCAATGTGGTAACTGCTCAAAATAAGAACTAAGGCCATAGGCAACCAATTTATCATTAATAAACATGTACCAACAAGCTTTAATAAGAATTGAAATGTAAGTAAATTCAAATTGGGATCAAGTAGCGTACAAGCAGGTGCGATTTGATCGAAATGAAAGAGCGAAAGAAATAAAGAATGAATAAAAAAGGAGAAAGTTATCGTGGCGTTGGCAAGCTACGAACGAATCGGCTAATTATTGCCTCTGTAGATAGCAGCACGCAATGGTTCCTTGGTTCTTCCCCTCCTCCTCCGTTCGCAAGGAGATTTCCGTGATCCAGATGGAAGTCGTGATAAAACTGCCTGAGTACTGCCCTGATTATAGGTATCTCTTGCGAACTGGCCTTTTCTCCTCTGTGGATCCAACACGAACAACAGTAGGAGGAAAATGCGGTATTAATTAGGGTTTCCCTGAGAAGGATAATTGCTCGGATGTGAAGAAGAGGTTTTGAGTTAGGTACGCTGGCTTATTTCCAAAATTCGGTGATATAATTGCTTATATTTGTATTTTAGCCCAGTCATTGACATTTCCAATCAATCTCCTGAATAAAGTACAGCAGATAGCAAGTTGTAATTTTCAAGATTAATAACCTAATGCCTGTAATTGAAGATGAAACAAAATCATGACATTCTTCCATCTAAAGACAATACAAAGTAAATATTTCAATAACTCTCCTAAATCAAGTACAGCGGATAGCTAGTTGTAATTCTCAGGATTAATAACCCAATGTATATTACCTATCTAGCCATATATAATAATAATTTATATTCCAACTAGCTTGCTTGTAATCGAAGATAGAACAACATTATGGCATTCTACCATCTACAGACAATACAAAGTCAATTTTCCAATAACTCTCCTGAATCAAGTATAGCAGATAGCAAGTTGTAATTTTCAGTATTAATAACCCAATGTATTGGATATCCAGACATATATAATAATAATTTATATTCCAACTAGTTTGCTCGTAATCGAAGATTAAACATAAACATGGCATTCTACCATCTACAGACAAATCAAAATCAATTTTCCAATAACTCTCCTGAATCAAGTATAGCAGATAGCAAGTTGTAATTTTCAGTATTAATAACCCAATGTATTGGATATCCAGACATATATAATAATAATTTATATTCCAACTAGTTTGCTCGTAATCGAAGATTAAACATAAACATGACATTCTACCATCTACAGACAATACAAAGTCAATTTTCCAATAACTCTCCTAAATCAAGTACCGCGGATATCAAGTTGTAATTTTCAGGATTAATAAGCCAATGTATTAGCTATCCTGATATATATAATAATAATTTATATTCCAATTAGTTTGCTTGTAATCAAAGATGAAACAAAATCATGACATTCTACCATCTACACACAATATAAACTCAATTTTCCAATAACACGTCTAAAGCAAGTTTAGCAGATAGCTAGTTGTAATTCTTCAGGATTAATAACCCAATGTATTACCTATCTAGCCATATATAATAATAATTTATATTCCAACTAGTTTGCTTGTAATCGAAGATGAAACAACATTATGGCATTCTACCATCTACAGACAATACAAAGTCAATTTTCCAATAACTCTCCTGAATCAAGTATAGCAGATAGCAAGTTGTAATTTTCAGTATTAATAACCCAATGTATTGGATATCCAGACATATATAATAATAATTTATATTCCAACTAGTTTGCTCGTAATCAAAGATTAAACATAAACATGACATTCTACCATCTACAGACAATACAAAGCCAATTTTCCAATAACTCTCCTAAATCAAGTGCAGCGGATAGCAAGTTGTAATTTTCAGGATTAATAAGCCAATGTATTAGCTATCCCGATATATATAATAATAATTTATATTCCAATTAGTTTGCTTGTAATCAATGATGAAACAAAAGCATGACATTCTATCATCTACACACAATATAACGTCAATTTTCCAATAACTCTCCTGAATCAAGTATAGTACATAGCAAGTTCAAATTCTCAGAATGAATAACCCAATGTATTATCTATCCAGTCAGATATAATAATAATTTATATTTCTACTACTTTGCTTGTAATCGAAGATGAAACAAAATCATGACATTCTACCATATACAGACAAAACAAAGTCAAACTTCCAATAATTCTGAATTAAGTGCAGCAGATAGCCAACATGTAATTTTCAGGATTTATAACCCAATGTATTACCTATCTAGACATATATAATAATAATTTATATTCCTACTAGTTTGCTTGTAATCGAAGATGAAACAAAATCATGACATTCTACCATCCAAAGACAACACAACTTTACAAATCAAGTATAGCAGATAGTTGTAATTTTTAGGATTAATAACCCAATGTACTAACTACCTAGTTTCAGTCTGTTGAAATCTCATTTTGATTTAACAAGAAGAGATATTTGAGTTCGATTATGTGTTCTCATTGAAGAACTATGTTGAATATCATTATATTCAAGCAAAGCACAATAAGGACGATAAATAATGTCAAACGTTGTATAACAAATAGCGTTGTACATATATGCATGAACTAAATCAAATAAAATTCAATGGATTTCCATTAAACCTAACTAAGTATTCAATGTGCATCTAAGCCTATAATAATAAAGCATAGTTTTGTGCGTTAGTACGCGAGAATTTTTATGTCTGTATGTATATATGATATCCACTTATTATTCGAGCAACATATGGATATACAGTTGATCCATTGCGATGCTCGCATGCTGGAATTTCCAGTGGGAACCAAAATTCACTATTGTCAATTCAAACATGTCAATATGTTTGAGGTTAGTTGGGTAATACATACAACTGTTTCATCACCTTTGATCTACTTGTTATGACAATGTAGTCTGTATGAAATTTAATACAAATCCTCACATCACTTATGCATGTCAAAACTTTCTACCATCTGTTCAAGTTATCGTGGTTTAACATATTTAGCCAACATCTCGAAAATAAGAAGTTAAAATTCCACTTGTGGATTGCATTTTATGTTAACGATAATCGTTCGACCACTCAAATTGTAAACATCCTCCCTGCATGGTCTTGCATCTGTACACATTATCTCCGTATGCTCTGTTCCATTAGTTTGTACCTCTCAGTCGCAAATATATGACCGCTTGTGTATATATTTATACTTGTATATATTTATATATGTATATATGTATATAGAAGAGTCAAATGGCCCAAGAGTTAGCGCGGGCAGGTGTCTTCTTGTAAGAGAATACATGAAAACCGGTGTACCAGACGTTCTGTCGCTAAAAAGCAGACACCTTATTATCGCCGTCGTATAGGCAAGTATTTTTATGACGACGAATTCTACATTTATTGCTGTCATATGACGATATTTCGCTCTGTTTTAATCAACCTTCTGTCATCAACTCCACAACGCATTCCCATCAAGTTCAATTATCTCTTTATCCTATGCTGCAAAAAATACCACCTGTTAAAGGTGGTGAAAAGGATAATTATATTTTCTCCAGTTTTTGTCAAATCAAATTTTATTAAATATACAATGAAATAAACAAAATGTCAATGAAACAATTTATTAAAGATAAGAAAGAATTCAGCTGTCCGCAAGTGTGTGTATGCTCGTGCTGGATCATCTTATTTCTACCACGCATTCCTCTAGAACTACCCGTTAATTATTTAACCTTACATAGATGAATACTGTATAGCGTTATGGTCATTATGAGCTTAATTTTCAAGTAGGACATCCATGATGGGATTGTTTGGGATACGCCAAAGTTAAATTCGGTCTTGTTCCAGTTTGAGTGGGGGCTGTAACTGTTATAGTTTCGTAATTTGCGGTTCAGGTTTGGTGCCGGAAAGGCTGCTGCGGGACGCGTTAAGAAATATATCTCCGGCCACCGCAAAGTTTGTTAAGTGCCTCTAATACCCATCAATTTCGACTAGAATCACCGACTGTGTACACGTTCATTTTCCTATTCACTGATTTAATTAATTAGGCAGCCAGTTGGACGCAGGTAATCCTTTGCCCTCAAAAATATATAGCCTCTCCGGATTTAAACGTGAAAATAGAAACGAAATCTCGGTCTGTGCTCTTTTTGCTCCTTTCGTTCCATCCCTACCGGTTTATGTCCCTATGAACGGGAGGAAAGGCGAGAAAAAGAGCAGCAAAAACGCCCCATTTGGATACGAGCACGTACAATACGGTGAGTTAATTACTTAATTAGTTCCGATGCAAAATGACGAGCGCGATGCCACTTTTGCCTCCCCATTAAGATTTTGTTAATTAAAAATCAACACCGCTCATCCCAAACCCTTCGAGTCAGTGCAAAGGATCTAAGTTTAAAAAGCACCGGATTCTTTAAATTCGCTTTTTAAACACTGTTTACTGTTTTATATTTCTTTCACTTCAATCTTTTCTGCTGGTTGCAGGTCTTAGGTTTTAATCTTTCTAGTTACTTTCCGACTAGTACACTAGAAGGAAAGAAAAAAAATCGGGATGTTTTGATGCCTGCTGAATCGATTGGAATGAAAATGTAGGTATCTAATTACATAATTTGTAATAACACAGTTACAGATAAAACGATACTTTAAAAAACTGAGAAAACAGCAAAAAAAACAGTTAACAAATTATATAAATTCAAAGAATATTCAAAAGTACTGCTTTCAAGCTGTATTTTGATGAATCGATAAAAAGCCAACATTCAGAAGGACCGTGGAGAATATTAAACTCGTCCATAAGATCCTTAACATCGTGACATATACGTAAAGATCCTTCCATTTTAAAATATGCTTTAAAACGCTGGTTACGCTTTGTAAATGAAGACACTGTCACACCTCGTGCGAAAAGGTTTCATTCCTGTAACCTAGAATCTAATAACTCGGCTTTTTCTTTTGATAAACGTAAGTCTTTAAACAAATCATTCAGTTCGCACTGGTGTATCAGGTGAGGTGTCCTAAAACTTCAAATGGTGAATCTTCACGACTTGCCTGATTTGACAGAGTGATTTTAGACACTCTGTACAACCAGGCAATGTCTTCAAACAGGAGATATTTCTTCTGTGTCAAAAACAGAAGATGATAAAGTGGATGGCGCACTTGGGAGAGGATTGTTCTGACCACGAGGGATAGGTCGCGATGCTGATAGCAAATTTGGATATTTTATTTTATGCTTATCCTTCTTCGAATATCCGGAGACACTTATCGTGCAAAAATAGCAATCACCTACATGACTGGAAGGCTCTGGCCACAACATGGGAACTGCAAGCGGCATTTTCTTTTGCTTCCCTTTCATCCACTTTAAAAGTTCGATCTAATAGGAAATACAGCATATATTTATTAGCTGTCGATGGGTTTTCCAGATCTCCAGAATTCTAAATCCAAAATAGCAGCAGTAAGCTGCTTTTACCGCTTACGTATTTTTTTCTTCTTTGACCACTTCCCATATTTTAATGCACAGAATATCTGTATAACTTGACTTGATAAAATAACACAAAAAAAACTTGTTGATACGTAATGTTTTGAACAATCTGTTATGAGAAGGTATGCACAGAAGGTTAATTCAAGCGAAATATGTATATTACTCCAAATAAAATGGATCTTAGACCTGTCACAACACTTTAATGACTTGATCTATGAAAAGTCATGTTAGGCCAACAAGAATATGTGATGTCTGTTCTGGTTGTAGAACCCTTGTACCCTTGTGTAATTATACTAATTATATACAAAGTATAACACTCGTTTAGCAAAAGTTGCAAACACTGTTACGGATTTTATGGTCTCGTCTCGGAGGATGGAACTGGCAATGTCGACTGTAAGTACTGGATGTAGATTTTCGTTGATATCCAGAGTCCGTGCGGTATGATAAAAAGTTGGTGAATAGTCGTCAGTGAGACGTGCGATTAAAAATGGAGCCTGGTAGAAGTCGCGTCGACTTGACCGTTTACGAGGTACACACAGTTTTTAATGATTTACAATTCCGGTAAAATCCCAAAGGGGGGATCTGTCCGAGGCTCGGCGTGGACGTGTACCGATTGTGAACGGCCCCATTAAATAATTCCAATAAATAAAACGATTTTACCTTAAATGCGCCATATTTGTCCGCCGGACCCATTTGAATTCTTCGACGTATGTGGCGGGCCGCGGTAGCGGCCGACCCGCGGGCCTGCCCCGTGCACGTGTCGTCGTCGCTCCACAGTAATTACCGCACGAGAAAATTCGCAGAGAACTGTGCAGAAAAAAACTCTAATCCGCCACAACCGGCAAAAATCAGATACAGTACAGACTGCAACCGGGATCCTGAATACTCGGACGGTATTGGTCGCTTGCCACGACGTCTGATCCTGTCAAGCAACGTCGGATACAATTAAAATTTTACCATTGTTTCCTGCGACCAACGTTTTTTGTGTTGTGCACCATCGATGAAGAAGGAATCCACCAAATGACAGTCTGTTAAATCTCGAAGGCAACATAATTTTCATGTTTGGTTTGTAATTTTTTCTTGTGTCGTTGATAGGTATTTATGTTGATGATTACGTTCGTATACTGTAGTTAACTTGGATAATAATAATAACGTATTAAATATGCTGATCTGAATATATAATATTATGATTGCGAGTGATTCAGTCCATCCATTTTATGATTTGGTGTGGTCTTTTAAAACATCAAGAAATCAATAAGTATTGTTGGGTCTCTTGTCATTGTCAATTAGCAAAAATGCGACTGCGAAGACAACTTACTTTGTACTGCCTTAGAGATTGCAGATTGTCCATACTTCAACCTTGATGATGTTGTGTGAAGCGTCAGTGATTACAAAAAGTGGGAAGTGGTTTTGCGCAGTTTGTAATCAATTAGGCATGCCTCCCGTTGTTTTAGGCAAAAGCTTGGACATCAACGTCGGTTTACATTTTGAAGTCGATGGTGGCTCCTGTCCGGACAAATCCGGTTCTGGACACACATCGATGTGTAACAAGGCAATAAAAGTATGGGCAGCGCGGCGCGGCGTCGCTGATTGACGTGACAAACGGGCCGCAACAAATTCTTCCCGCGTGTAGATCTAGTTCTATTAAGTACCGCGGGGTTGTAGGTAACTTTGGCCATAACAAGCCGCCATATGATTGCGATGCGCGGCATGCACGGTGCGCTCTGCTCTCTGCACCGAAGAACAACAACAGGTGTTTTTCCGATGCGTCGCCGCGACTCGTTAGGCACTTTTTGCCGGCCGTTATTTATTATTATTTTATATGTGACGATTTTTTGCCGTCGATATATCATAGCGCGCTGTGGTCGAGGAGGCGAAGTGGCGATCGCCACAGCGATAAGACGACGCGGACACCATTCCGTTCAGCGGCTTCTCTCTGTTGTTCTGGACGGGGAGGCGGCCAGTATTGCGGCCACAGGCATCCGTCGATACACCGAGCGGAGCTTTTTTCGGTGCGCATCTGGCCGACACCGATGAATTTTTGACATTTTTATCGCACTCCCAGCCCGCACTTGTCCGCTCCAACTCGGCCCACCAGTTCTGTTAATTAGCTGTCGGTACGTGTTATTCAGCCGCACGCTATAGCTTGTTTTCCGTCGATTGGTAAAACTGTGAATTTGGCCTTATACTGTACAGAAATGAAATAACACTCGATTTATAAAACACTGGTCATACAAAAAGCGATCTTGTAGTAGTTGTCTTCAGTGCTGATATTCGAATAAAAATAAAATTGGTATAATGAGAAATAAGCGTATTGATTGTCGAAAGCAATTTTAAGAAAATCTCTTGACAATACTTGGTCTCATAAAGATTATTGACCCAACTTTCCGACTAAATTGTTGACACAAGTGTCTAAAGACATATTATTCAATTTCGTGAAGCCACAGCCACTCTGGACCCCAACCAAACCTAGTCATAGAATAACATTATATATAATATAATCACATGTCATGTCAGTGGCCATAACTACTGACATCTGTCAATTCGCGACACAGCGACGAAGGTTGTGGATTCTTTCAAGCTGCTTCTATAAACTCTTATAGCGCCTAAAATGGTAACCCCAAGGATCTGTAAATTAGTATACATATTTAAAGTTGCTAGAGTATGAGCTGGGATCATTTTGGTCAAAATCGGATGAATCCCTAAAGCGTCGATTGCATTGAGCGAGTTTACCAGCTGCTAGTTGCCGAATTAAACTCGCCCAGTGTTAATCATGTTCACAAGCTGCTAGTAACATTGTGGACATGATGACACTGGGCGAGTTTAATTCGTCAACTAGCAAGTATAGTCAAGTATAGTCAGAACCAAGTATACTAGTCTAAAGATCCCGATCTAGATCGACCTTCCCTCATCCTTTTTCCTAATCAAATCTATATTTCATACAATGTAAGGTATAAATGAACACAATGTGCTAGGGTTGCCGCCCCATATCCTGGCAAGGCTATTTTTAATTACAAATTATTTAAGGTAAATTGGTACTAGTAATTTACCCTCATCGTTTTTCCTAATCAATTGTATACCAAAATGTAGGTTGCTTTGTTGCGAACATTGTGGTGTAGGGTTGCCTTTGCAAAAGCTGGCATATCTTAGGGTTGTCGCGATTTTAAATATGAATAGTTGAGTAAAAGGGTAGGTTCACATGACAAGCGCCTAGCGCGCGTTTACACTATCGCTGTGCTATCGCCTACTATTACGACAGACAATGAAGCAGAATAGCAGTTACCTTCGTACTTACCAGTTACCAATCTTAGTTTGGCGTTTTTTTGTAAGTCTTTGGCTCTCGATTGGTACCAAATTTTTCAAGAAAAAGAATGACTGGAACTATTTAAAAAAATACCTTAAATAATATTAAATTAAAAACAGCCTTGCCAGGATATGGGGCGGCAACCCTAGCACATTGTGTTCATTTATACCTTACATTGTATGAAATATAGATTTGATTAGGAAAAAGGATGAGGGAAGGTCGATCTAGGTCCGGATCTTGTACTATACGTACGTGTCGCTTAAAACAGACGTAATTCCTTTCAAACAGTTCCTTCATACTTAAAACAAGAAAACTTAATACTTGGAACATCAAAAAAATCATGTTTTTATGCTGAGTGATACATAGAAAGTTTTGCAATTACTCTACAGATGGCGCTAACAGTTTTTCGTCGTCGATTGCCACATATTAACGTTATATAAGTTCGACGATATTGAGTGGTCGTATATTGCTTGTTAACGTCTATGCATAAGTGCTTTAGTTCATGGGTGAGGATTATGAGGAATAACCAGAACTGTCAAATAGCGTAATTAATATTCCATACCCAGTACTAAAGCAAATGCCAAAGACTAAAATCATAGCTAACGGTCCAAACAATTAAATCTGGTAGCCCGATCTCGTGTCGAGCATACATGTGGGTCCAATAAGCGTTTGGCAATTAGTGATGGCGCATGAAACACAGACATAAAACGAAAACAATTCGCGTAGAAGCGATCCAATATCCAATAAAAATAAAACTATGCGCGCCCAAATAAATATTCGCCCCGATGCGCGCTACCGTCGTTCGCCGTTTTTTTATTTATTTTTCGTTACCCCCCGTTTTTTTGTAACGTTTTTCGTTTTGAGCGTTCGTCCGTAGTTTGCGATTCGGCGGACGACAACCGACGGTGACATCCCCTGCGCATATATCGGCACCGGGACGAGTTATAGCGGGTGTCCAACGGCCAATAGATTGGGGAACAATCTACTGACCTGTCAATAAAATCGCGACCCGACACACACCAACTCCACGTAATATTTCCCATGTGGATTTAGTGCCGTATGGCGATTTTCCAAAGCTTACCAGCTGACCGTAGTGTGTGCGAGTCATATCTCCGAACCCTCCTCCCTTCAACAGACCTGATTTATGCGTATTTGCAAATTGAGATGTCTAATAAAAGTAGGATATATATTTCCTTGTTTCACCGTCCAAAATAATTCAGGTTGGCGACTCTAAAATTTGATAATTCAACGTTTTTTGCTTTATTAATTTCTTTCTGTACATACACAGAGAGAACTCTATTCTAGGATATCAAGAAAAAATATTCTTGCGTTTATAGTGTAGCGTGAAGAGAATTTTTTTCTGTCCAAATAATATTTTATTATAAGAATTTCAATATAGTTGCTTCAACGGTTAGCTATTCTTATGATTTAAGAATTTAGTATGTTTATGTTAAGTATATTTTTCTCTGACGAAGAAAAAGTTATTCTTCAATAAAAAAGTAGACGTTTATCTTACAACAACAAAAATATTTCGTTGGACGAAAAATATATGCTTCAACGAAAAAACAGTTTCTTGACCCAATATTCTTACTCTGAGAGATACATAGAAAGTTGTGCAATTACTTTACAGATGGCGCTAACAGTTTCTCGCGTCTTTTGCCACATATCACCCCTATACAAGTTGGACGATATTGAGTGTTCGTATATTGTTTGTTTATATCTATGCATAAGTGTTTTATTTCATGGGTGACTTACAAGGATTATGAGGAAAACCAGGATTGTAGTGCAATAGCCTACACAAGAAGAACTCTATTCTTGGATATCAAGAAAAAATGTTCTTGCGTATATAGTGTGGCATGAAGAGGATATTTTTGCTATTCAAATAATATTTTATTGTAATAAGAATTTCAATATAATGTAGTTATTTCAACGGCTAGTTATTCTTCTGATTTAAGAGTTTAGTATGTTTATGTTGAGTATATTTTGCCCTGACGAAGAAAATGATATTCTTCTACATATAAAAAGAGTAAGACGTTCGTTTTACATCAACAACAACATTTTGTTGTGTGAAAATATACATACTTCAACGAACAAACAGTTTTTTGGCCCAAAAGTATACGTACGTATCGCTTAAAACAGACGTAATTCCTTTCAAGCAGTTCCTTCATATTTAAAACGAGAAAACGTAATACTTGGAACATCAAGAAAATCATATTCTTACTCTGAGAGTTTTATATTTTACTTGAACCAACCAAATGATCTTTCTGCGGATATAGAAACAAATGATGTTCGAATAATCAAAAGTAATAATCCAGGATAAAATAAAATCGAGGATAAATTGATTAAATCAGTTCATTAATTAATAAATCAGTAAAGCCAGAAACGAATTAATAATATAAACGAAGTATCTTAATTTCGGTCAATTTAACTTAATTGAGTGAAGCCAGCGAGCAGGTAACTCTTAATTTGCATATTTCCCTGAAAGCGACGTTTCCTTCGACGTTGTTTACTCGAAAAATCCTTAAATAAACGCATTACAGGATGCGTTGGTTATCAAGATGCGAGAATAACATAGCCCTGCCCGAGGCGTTTGTATCTTAATTTAATACGCCTAATTAATACGCTCGAATTACATAAACAGCGCGCGAGTAATTATGAAAGAATATTGGGAACGCTCCCTCTTTCTAATTACCGGCATTCGGCTCCCTTTTCTCTCCACTTCAACTCATTAAATACGCAACGAGATCATCAGCGAAGCTTACAGTAATTCTCCGCTAACATTCGCAATTATTTTCGTATTTTATTCAGTGATACGTGGGATTAGTTAATAATATAACACAACACCACATTCTAATGAATACGACGAGACAAAATAGGTTCATTATGTTGGCAATTAGCATGAAAACTAATTTTATATAAAAACGGAACCAATTAAGTACGAGAAATGTTAATTATGTGTGCTAACAATAATTGTAGTATTTAATTTGAATCGCCAAGATTTATGTTCTTAATATGCTAAGATATGCGATATTCATCAGTTCTTTGCTCATTTACATATGAACTAGAAGATACAACTAGAAGATACAATAAGTAACACACAGTTATTAGTACAATCAATTCGATAGCTGGGATCTATTGGCACGATAGTTTGGACGACAGAAGGTTGGTGAGTGAGTCCATCGAGTCAGCCCGTCATAATCTGATCCCTTGGGACCGGCTACACATAAATATTTTATGGATTTACGATGTTCAGTGCATTATACTTATCGTGTTCACTATTTGATCTGTTGCGACGACGACACTGACAGTTTCCCGTCTCACTTCCACGGCTTTATTGCCCCAAAACGGGTGCTGTTTCTCCCAAAAGGATTTAAGGAATGACGCGACGAACGAGGGGGCGGTAGGTGGCGGAAACCAACCTCCCCCTCCAACGTACGAAACAAAGTCACCGACGAACTCAATTAATAAAAGCAAATAAAAAGTGTGCGAAAGGCAGATTGACCCCTCCTTAATAATTCAACCGGATGAATAAAGTGTTGCCCATTATGGGAAGCTGCATATGACAATAGGGTAGCGCGCCCCTAATCTCTCCCCCAAGCTTGTCGCGTATGCGATTTTAATATTTAGATTGGTTACACCTTTTATCTGTATAGGAAATAATTTAGGGACATCTCTCCCCCTCAACGCACAGCGAAAAAAAGCGACCCGCACACCCCTTGTTTGTTTTTGCACTTGTTCCTTTGATGGAATGATTAATAGACTGTTATATAACGTCTAAATTGAAATTGTTTTGAACGGCTCCCGACCAACGCACGACCGAGGGCGACTCTTTTCGATGTGACGACCCCATGTTAACATTACGTGAACATTACCTTTAAATAATGAAATTTCTTCTTCCTTATTTCATGAGGAAATTTCTTCCTGAATTCGATTCCTGTAAGCTCTCTTGTGGATCGATAGTCTGTATTTCTTGTCTGGTAGCAGTAAAGTAGGCATCGCGAGCAAATTCTATCAACATAAAGGGAGACTTAATTGTACCATCTCTCGCGTTGATTGGTGCCAGGGGTCCGACGACCTGACTAAGACTTTTTCCTCTGCTCATCGACGGGATTTCAAATCACGGATTCGACGGATTGCTGCTATCGGATGGACGGGCGCGCACTGCCCTCCGGGGACTTTGATAATTGTTGACTTATAGGCCTGTCGGTCGGTTTGTCTGCGTTATGGCCTTCCCCGGTTAAACGAAACTGATTTAGGAGCTGATGCCTTCAGCCACCGGCATCCCCGATGCCGTGCCCATTAGTATTAATTGCCATTCGGACAGGGAAATCATTAATAAGTACTCAGGATACTCCTCCTCGTAAGGTCCAGCAGGATCTAATAAAACCTTTATGAGCTTATCTACTTCCATCCGATACGGTCTGACAATCAATGAGAGGAATCTCGGAGGAAATTATCGCAGACGTTGATGGCTTCTTGTACTTAGCCAACAAACTTTGTTTCAAAATGAGCAGAATTCTGCAGATGTACGCATTTTTGAGGAAGAGATTGTTTTTGCCTTCAACGTAACTGAATCAAGAATAAACGTGAAAGTAAAGTGCCTCTCCTAAATGTTAGTTTATTCCGAATTAAATCGCGAGCTGGACGGGAAAATATTTTTACGGTAGCCTGGGAGGAAATTATGTGGTAGTTGGAAGAGTGGCCGCCTGTATATTTATTGCGTGTAGCTCTCTCCGACTCCGATCCTTCGATATTATGTTTTAGAAAAAGCGTCGCGCAGTGGTCGTTATAGTTCGCGAGTTATGACGACGTCGCTCGGCCCTCTCTGTCACCGTGTTTGAATCGACACGCCGACAGCGATCCTATCGTTCCTCGTCGTTTTTACAGGTGCAGATTGTATAAAATTTTCAGGTCACCAAACGAAGCTACACGACTTTAAATAAGTAGTTTTCTGGACATTTCCCTAAAGATTAAGATCTTAGATATAATACTATAATTTATTGGTATAACAATTCTTAGGAAGCACTCCTTCAGTTGGATAAGATGAAATCGGTCGTGTGTGTACGCTCGATGGCAAATGCGGTCGTAATCGTACATAGTTATGGTATTGTTACGGGCAGTAGACGATGCGGTACCGTCCCATATCGACAAAACTATAACAGGAATCGTGTCTGAGAGCCCGATGACAATTGCGAGGCATTAAGAAGTCTCTCTCGGGTGACTATCGGCCATCGCCCCGGCATCCGGCTCGTAACCATTGATAAGATGCTACGCGACTCCTCACGTAACTCTAAACAGAACTCCAAGCTAACTCTGAACTCCAACGTAAGTCTATCCAGAGCGACTCCCTTCGATCCATGCGAATATTGCACAGGGGGAAACCGCATCGGAAAAATATTATGCCAACTGTGGCATATATCTAATTCGAAACGTCAGGTGAGTGGTGTACGTTACCTTCTGAATCGCTGCCGGGCAGAGCGGCTCCTGTCGGCGGTGCTGATGGATTGGGACCAAGCAGTTCAGGCTGCCGACACACTGCGTCAGCCCGCTTTTAACTCGTTGTCACCTCGTAATGAGTCGCAACCTTTCTCATTAGCACTGGAGGACTCCATCATCCACCACTGTTAACTATACAGAGGATAGATAGCTACGTATGTCTTGGTGAGCATGTGTGATTGATATAAAACGATTTGTCCTGAAGTCTGCTTTGCTTTACTTCGAAGTTCTGATTATTCTATTTCTTCAGGATGTTTCAATACTCGTTTTTCTACTACCTACACACAGTTTTTCTTCAGGGGCTGGGTTTATTTTAGAGATGAGTAGCCTGTAATTCATTCACTTATTGGAAAATTGCTGTCAATCATATGATTTGCTCTAATATTTGCTACTAAGCGCAGTGCTTTTCTGGTTTTGGGTAGATCCTCATTCATGCATTAATGTAACTTATTTAAAAAAAAATTAAAGAAATATGTATGTTTTATGGGTAATTAAACCATGTTTTTGTCATAAGTGTATTACTTACTTTATTCAAAGTTTTTCCATAAAACAACTAGTCTAAGGTTCCGATCTAGATCGACCTTCCCTCATCCTTTTTCCTAATCAAATCTATATTTCATACAATGTAAGGTATAAATGAACACAATGTCCTAGGGTTGCCGCCCCATATCCTGACAAGGCTGTTTTTAATTAAAAATTATTTAAGGTAAATTGGTACAAGTAATTTACCCTCATCGTTTTTCCTAATCAATTGTATGCCAAAATGTAGGTTGCTTTGTTGCGAACATCGTGGTGTAGGGTTGCCTTTTGGCTCTCGATTGGTATCAAATTTTTCAAGAATAAGAAAGACCGGAACTATTAAAAAAATACCTTAAATAATATTTAATTAAAAATAGCCTTGCCAGGATATGGGGTGGCAACCCTAGGACATTGTGTTCATTTATACATTATATTGTATAAAAAATAGATTTAATTACAAAAAAGGATGAGGGAAGGACGATCTAGGTCCGGATCTTGTACTAAACCATACCAAATCTAAATATCTGGGGTGGCCCTCACCCAACTTTGCGACTACATCGTTGGCACAATGAAGCGTCTGAACACTTTTGCAATTATTCAATTTAGTAAAGCCAGAGCCATCGCTGGGCGCTACGTAACGTCAATTTCTATGACAGAATTACATTTGCCACCTTGACATTTAATGTCATGTCAGTGGCATTGACGTTTATCAAAATCTGACCATTTGCAACAGAGCCATAACAGAGCGACGAAGGGTGTGACGTCTGTCAAACTGCTTCTATAAACTCGTATTGCGCCTAAATCACTGATCTGCAAGTCTGTACACACATTTAAAGTCATTGGAGGATGAGTTGGTATCAGCCAGGCTATTATACAGCTATGATGACGCAGCTATGATGATAAGCTTTGCTCATTGGCCTATGAGTATCGTCTATACTGACTCTAGTCAGGCTTTTCTTAACACAGTGTCGATGGTGATGTATCACTGAGCTAAGTACATCTGCTGAACACTACATTGAAGGTGTCAATCATAATATCCTGTATATCTGAAGTGGCAAAATATTCTATCCGTGCCAAACGGCCTCGTTAGGTTAAATAACATTCGGGACACATGTAGTTCCAGGTTCGAATACTGGGTGAGGCCATCCTTTTTCTCTCCTTGGATTTCAGGACGCTTCTCTACATTTTACACATTTGTTACTATTAGGCTTCAGCCAATAACCCTCATATCTTTGACTACATTGAACCTATTGCAGAAACAGAAGTGCAAGATGTGTAAGAAGGACAAAATAACTAGGTACTTCTCATTTTCTTCTCACCATTCAATATTCCGCTAGTAATTAACTCGATTTCTTGTCCGGAGTTACTAGCGCTTATATTCAATAACCAACCAATTGACAATATGCGTACGGCGCGCAGATAGATGTGTCGGTTAGTGCGAGTCGCGTACCGGCACGTCGCGCATACCCATATTTTTCGTGTTCATAATAGTAAACACTCTGGGCTCGGGCAAAAACCGATGTAATCGTATCTTGACAGCGTGTACGGTCGCATAAAAATGACCGGCGCGCTGCATACCGAACGTCGTAAAGCACACCTCTTGACACCTGGAAGGTCGCACTGCTCCCACGGATCGTCTGCCCCACATTTTATGGCGTTCGGCTATCGACACAAACAGTGTGCCCCGCGTCCGCGCCTTCCCCCCTCGCTCCGCGCGCTCCCCAGCCACTCAACATATTCGAAAAGGCGTGAATTTGCTTGTTATTTGTACGCGCCTTGTCACACCGAGATCGACAAACGCAATTGCCGAGAGAACAAATATGTACGATATCGAGTCACTCGATTGTCTGCGATTGCGATCTTCTAGGAGGTCTTTACAGGGTGTTCTAGAAAGAATACATGGTCTATCGACTCTTGAAAGGACTTTCTTAACTATTTTTTGATTATATTGAGCAAATCTGGTGTGCTCATGAGCTGACACCATTGATATAGTAGTTTTTGTTGTTGTGCATTCTGCTGCACAACAATTCCGCTGCACCTAGGCCACTCTTACGTCTCTTCCGAAAGGCGGTGGGACGAGGATCCTCTGTTGATGTCTCGATTTAAACTCCATCCTTAGGAGGTCTGGCTAGTCCTGCTAGGAGCAGCAGAGCAACGCTCTACGACTAAAGCCATTCACCCCACTGACACCATATGAGCACAACCAATTCTTGTGCTGATGAACTGGAATGAAAAGATGGGACAGTCAGACCAATGTTTAGGTGTTAGGATGACTTTAGAGTCAGATCTTTTGCTTTTTATGAAGGCATGTACTTTGTGAAGTGTCGGATAGTATTCATGCTCTTTGGTCTTGTTCAACTAGTGTCTCAAATGGTGAATTCCCCATTTAAGCCTAAAGACCCAGATAAGCTACTTCCTTAAGTTATTCATCCTCCATAGCTCGATACATAGCTCTTACCTTCATATATCTGCCTTGTTTCTATCATCTTAGTGTTTCCACCAGAGTATATCGTCCTGACTTCTAGTAGCCATTCAGATTGCAACATCGACCTATTTATCTGGTGGATCTTAGTTGATGCTGCAATCTCTTCTGATTTTACCATACGGTATAAACAACTAGTGGCTGTTTCCACTATCCATATACTAGTTTTTGCAAATCTGACTCCGATCGTTTCACAATCTTCGAATCTAGTTGGCATGAGCCAATCCACATCTAACCTATTTATATCTCGACAATACCGATCTGGCTTAACGTGACACCTGGTGGCGGTAACCAGTTTCTCAGATCTTGATCTCGTCATATCTCCGTGTGACAATGACACCTAGCGCCCACGCAACCTTGAGGACCTCCGGCGACCGTCGCCGTCGTCCGTCCGTCCGTCCGACAGATCGATCCTATCTTGGATCGAGTACGGCACCCGACGACGACTCTCTCGGTACCGTAAGCCGTGCAGTACAGCCACAGTCACTCATATTAATGTCACACATGCAGGTATGTGTCGCGTCAGCGGACGTGTCCATTCATCTTCGACGACTACCGGGTCATCACTCATATAATACATGACCAGTTTGTCTCCTGCCACTCGAGGACGACGTGAATGATGATATGTATTGAATACGTTGAATGTTATTATTATTAGTTACACAGTATTTGTGGAAATTGGAGTTCCACAGGGATCTATTCTTGGTCCACGCTTCTTACCGAGTTAAATCAATATCTAGCTTATCTCAGCGTAGTATCGACAATGTATATTGTGTCGTTTTTGCGCGCTTGGGTACGCGAGGAGCGGGAATATGCGGAGCAGTGCGTCGTGGTGTTTTTTCGTTGCGGAGAGTAGCACCAGTAGCAATTTATCTAATTGGACGTGACAGTGCATTGATAGTGGTGATGTTAAATAAGGTTTTATTGGTTATACGGGGTCTCTGCCAGCCTGCCTCCGCTGGTACCAACTTGAGCCGAGTTCTCGGTGGTCGTGCGTTAAAACGTTTCATTAGTAATTTTTGCCGCGCGCTGATTTTAATACGTGAAAGGTTTTATAATAGATTAGTACCGTACAGTCAGATCTGGACGTGTTTCTCGAACGCCACAATTCCACAAGTTTTCTTGCGCAATCGTCGTCGGAGAATGGCGAGCTATATATAACAGAAAAAGATTCAATCGCCAGATCAGGTGTTTTCCATCTAACAAACACCATAAGAAAGTCAAATACAGTAAGTGCAGGTTGCCTATTTGAAACGCCCTGTGCACTTTTCCTTTATTGACGTTTGAATATGCAAAATTTGTAGTGCAATCCTGGTCAGCCAACTGCCTTTCAGTTTTAGGTCCTTTATTCCAGATACAGAAATATCTGGTGTGGACCCCACTCTACTTTCCGACTACACTATTGACACATCCATAAACTCTCTGTATAGAGAATGAAACACCATTTAAACGAATGACCTAAGATAATAATAACTATATTAGGATTATAACAAAACAAGACACCTCTCGGTAGAAATAACTATTGTGTTTTCCTGCGAGGTTATTTATAATTCTACGATATTTATTTATTCTTCAATCGCGAGCCGACGATATTGAGCCGACGTGTATAAGGTCAGTCATCCATTACGTCACAAACCAATAGATAAAAACCCTTATAGCACCTAAATCGCTCATCCCATTGATCTGTAAATTTGTATACATATTTAATCACTGCAGGATGAGATGGTGTCAGTTTGCTCGAAAAATGATGAATCTATAAGAAAACGCATGTGACATTTACCACTTTCGGTAGTCAGATTGTCACATTTTCCAAAAATCATTGCAATCGATTCAGGAGACCCCAAAACGCGTATTTATGCCGAAATCTCAAACGGAAACTAAAAAATCTACAAAAACTTTAATGTTGGCTTCAATGTTGGTATTTATAGCATATCTAGCTGAAAAAAATCAACATCTTCGAGGGTAGCAACCCGAGATATTCCATTAGGGAAATTAGCATTGGGTTTCCGAATTTTATTATCCGGGCCCCCTTCGCGAAAATGTAAATACACGGCGAATAAAATCGGGCATTGTAAAATATTCTCCGGCGTCAGTACCTTGCCGGGTCGCGACGCGCCGGTGTTCGGGGACAATAAACACCCCCGTTCCGCGTTTACGGCCTCGTCGGGACCCGGATACGCTGATAAATCAGAATCAGGTAGGCCAAATTTCCGATATTTATACATCCAACCCCCCCCCCGCCCTTGCCCGCTCCCGAAGAAAATAATACGGGAATCTGAGACGCCACCAGGCGGAGGGTGAAAGTAAAAGGAAAGGAAACTGCTAGCGCGGTAACGGCCTGGTTATTTATATAAAAGTTAACGTTTATGCGCCTAGGGCCCAAACGGTCCCTTTCCCCGATCCCTCTAAAAAATCGAGCCCTGGAACTCCCGGTTTTATTTGCGTTTATACTTTTTAAGCCCGGGCGGGGGATTGTAAACAATGGTGCGAGGGTAGAGAGGGATGTTTACGCCGAACTGTATCAAAACGAGACAAAGTTTCTTCATTCTGACAACTCTTTCTTTCCACCAGGGGTGGATTCAGTATTTGCGTACTGAAGTAGTCAAGAGTGTAGTCCCAAGGAATGGTTAACCATTACAGAGCCAGAGACATAGAACTATATCAAAACCACTGAGGACGAGACAAGGACAAGAAACTTGGAGGAAATGAAATCTTTGTGGTAGGGGTGAAAAAATGCACATTTTTATAAGAAATCCCTTTCTAGATCTGAGCAGGAGACAGTCCTAGACATAAAGCGCTCTTTAATGCCGCGATCATATTAGGCTGTTTTACTAGCGTGCTATTTGCTACTGGCTGCTAACAGCATAGTGTGACCACTCAGCAGCCGCTGTTTTACCAGTTGGCGAGTGAGTTTTGCAGCAGCCAGCCCACCAGCGCTTGTTTAACTTTTACAGCAACCAGTATGAATGTTATCTCAGGAAATTATGTATTTTTGAAATGTTTTTTATAAATATTATGCGAGGTATTATTCATTGGAATGCAAAATATGGGGTGGTCACAATACGCTGTTTTAGTATTTGCTGCTTGCGGTAGATTATTAGCCGCTGTTAACCAGCATAATGTGACCACTCAGCAGCCGCTATTTTTTCATTCCGGCGAATGATTTTGGTCGTTGCTTGTAAAGTGGAACATGTTGAACTTTCATTAGCCGCTATTTAGAGCTTGCGCTGTTGGCTCAGGACAAATGTGGGTAAAAATTGTAGAAAATAGCAACCATCGATTATAATAAATAATTTAAAGCAACAATTGATTACTTTTGTTAAATGCATAACTAATATATGTGATTTATAATTTTTATTTTAAATAATATACTCAAATATTTTTTTCAAAATTATGCTTAGTTATGCATATAATGCAAATACTACCTACGTTAGTTAATATTATAAATAAAACATTAAATATAAGATAGAAACTAAAATATGGATGATAGCAGTTACTTTTGAACAATTTGTTATTTAGAAATATACTGGGAAACAATAATTGAAGACCCGAAAGAGATTTTTTTATGAAAATATATAATTTAATTAATAATAATTGAAACAATTATTTAATTAATAATTTTGTAAATAACTAATTGTAGTAGAGCCATTAACTTTTGAACTAAATACTTCTGAAATATAGAATTTCTAATTTTATTGTCATCGTGGCCTTGTTTATCTTATTTACACCCGTGTATAGTGCTTTCAAAATTTATGCAGTCAGGTTCAAGGTAGGTGGTCAATATAACCACACATACTGGTATCAAATATGAAATATTTTATACTTGCGACGCATTCGACCTGACAAAAGACAATACATTGTCTCACTGTTGAATGTATCTACCTGGTGACGTATACAATGCACAAGAAATAATTGACCTTGTAGTTTGCTGGTAGTAGCACCTAGCGGCAGCAGCACTATTGCTGGTAACTAAAGCAATTTGATCACAAAACATCCGCTGGTTGCTGTCGCCGCTAGCAGCAACAGGAACTAGTGGCCAGTAAAACAGCCTAGGCCCTAGGGTGACCATAGCATAAGACGTCAAGATAGTTTTTATCCTAACGGCTCTGAGAGAACATAATTTGAGAGAACAAATCTGAAAGAACCACGTAAAAATGATAGTCTTATACATACATATATTAAAGGCATAACATCTCCTTGGCTGGATAAGCAATGGCTCTCTTTTATCCAGTCGTTCATCTTTCCATGCGTAGATTGCACTGTGCAAATGACAGCACTGCTTCCATATTATCGTTTGTATGGCCTTGGGATATATTTTGTGGAGCTAATATCTGCTAGATGTGGTAGAACTTAACAGGAGCACACCAGACATAAGATCTCTCATTTTCATACCTTTGTAACTAAAATCCTAGTACCTTTTGATCAGATAGATGTCTTTAAGGATCACGTGGTGTGTCTTCATCCCTTTAGCAATGTAACATCAGTCTCGTCTCGTCGGCATCGGTCGTCTAGCTTCGTCGGTTTTTGGGAGGAAGGAAGATTGACTCGGTTTCATTATCGGGAGAGCTCATCATATTTTAAAGGGGGAGTGTAATTTCATTTGCTCAATAAAATCTAAGCCGCTCTAAATCTGCCCCGGGTCGCTCGCATATCCTCGTGAGCCGGCGCGAGGGGCGGCATATGCGAAGGTGGAGTAGGAGGAGGTTATATAGTTCACGGGCGCCCATTAAATATGAGCTTACTGAAATGTAAAACAGTCGGGGGTTTTGCATTTCGAGGCATAAACTGCCGACAAAACGGGGCCCCGGGATCCAGTTTATGTGGACTGAGATATGTCCCCGCCGACGTAGCCGCCGTCGCCGCCCCACGTCTCTCACCTACCCCTCTCCCTTGTTAATATTCCTACCCAGGCATCCCACATAGCAGTGCAGCTAACGCGACGTCTCCACCTACAGCCAGAGCGCCCCTATCCCATTGGACCGAGCTGCCTCGCGAGCGGACCCAGCGTATAATCTTCGCAAACGACACTTTACGATGATTTTCATGTTTACTGCATATTTAATTAATAGCTTGCTTCGCAAGGGTTCTCTCTCCTACGGCTACCCAAGCGTATGGATGGAAGCTAACAGGGAAGGACTCAGGCGAAAAGTTTTAACCCTTCTTCCTGACTATCGACAATAAGTCATAGTGAGGCTAGTGTACTTTTACTACTCATTCTGAAGAAATTTTTCCAACCTCTACAGGATTAAGTAATATTCGTTTAGAAAAAACACGACAACTTTCCTCCTAAATTTTATTTTTTCAATCAACTCTAAACAGTAATTACGATCATTGTACTTTCATCCGCGATTGGTCCACTAAAAGAGACCGTGTAATAGTGCTCAATGGGCATTAGATAACAATAAATCGCCTCCTAATAGATACACTGTCACAGTTCGTTTCCGTTTCAATATCTCTCGCGGTTCTTTTCGTTCGTGTGACGTGGCCCGATGTCATTAGGCGTATTTACGTCTACCTTGCGCTGTTTAATAAGAAGGAGAAACTCTTGAGGAGCATGCATGCCCATCCACATTTATACATTGCTGTTGTTTATGTTTCCTACGGATGTTCCTGCCCGTACATACGTATGTGCGAGCGTCTATTGGGAAATTTTTATTTCATTACCGCTACACAGTACGAAGAGATAAAGCCGTTTTTTATAGCGGACTCCGGCTCGCAATTTACTGTGGCCGCGCAATCACCGTAATTGCTACAAATGACGTCTCCCGCAATGATTATTACTTATGATTTACAAATGGAAATGGTTTTTACGAGGCAAACGTTACCAGACAAATGATTAGTATCAATCGTCAACATGTTGCAGTTTAGTGGGTTGATCGTCGATCGTGATTGATTTGTTTCTAAAGTGTGTATAATTAAGGTTTATTTGAATTTGTTTTTAAAACGTCATGAAATTTTCCAATGAACTAAACACCATATTGACGCCGTTAATGGATTTCTTTCAACGCAAAATTTATCTGTCTAACATATTTATCTTTCTTGGGAAGGAAGCTCACTTCTCTGTAGGGGATTCTTCGTCCTTCGATCTACAAATGAAAGAATCCGACTACACATACATGATTATTCAACTAAGTTGTGCTAGAAGGAAAGTATGTATTGCAATCAAACTGTTTAATAAGAGTTTGTACAAGACTGCTTTCGGATACCCTGGTTTGCAAATCTTGACAAATTGTCCATTTTTGCCCTATACACTTTTAAACTTTAGGAAATCTTCTACTAATATGATTAAACACTCAGTAGGGGATCCGAATTACATCGACATTAGCCTGTGATTATAGTTAATCACCAATTACTCCATAATCTCAGTTCATAACGCGTATGGTGTATTATTCATAGGCACATAAGTTGATTTTATATTGGTGTCGAGTATACGAAAGTGTGTTGGTGTGTGGGTGGATGCAGGATAGACAGAGGGGTGTTCGGCAGTGTATTAATGAGGGCGCCGGGCGTGAAATGACGCCGGACGGCTGCGACGCTCTATTAACGGATTAGGACTAAGCGGGAATCCGATCTCCATATTACTTCGGCGGGCAACACGGGAGCGAGGCGAGCGTTGCTGTGCATGCCATGCCACACACACAAAAACGGACAAAATTGCCTCTTATGCTTCGTTGCTTAGAGACGTCGGATTATGCCACCTACCCCCCGTGTGCGCCGTCGACGGACCGCCGGCCCCCCCATAAGCCCCAGCCGTCGCTAAACCGTTCAATAAAATAATTAATAGTCCCGTCCCGGGAGATATCCCGTTCGGATATATTTAAATTTGCGAAACTTTAGATTGCTTCCGAGATTTAGCCCCCACGGCGGGGTGTACAGTAATTAAACGAAGGTACGAGAAATTTATGCGATCGACGCGACTACCCTAACACATAAACTGGAATTAACGCCTTTTTTCTGTCTCTCATCCGAATATCTCTCAATAATTCTCTATAACGCGTCAAAATTTTTTTGATATACCAATAATTTTGTTATTGAATCTTTGAACAATATATAATTGGGTAGTTATAAGCAACTTTATGTATGTGTGTATTACACAAGGGATCAATGGTCATTACTTTTCATAGATCAAGTGTTGTGACAGGTCTAAGATCCATTTTATTTGAAGTCAGAAGATTGTTCAAAATATTACGAATCAACAAGTTTTTTAGTGTGTTATTTTATCCAGTCAAGTTATACAAACATTCCGTTCATTAAAATATGAGAAGTGATCAAAGATAATGTTGTAAAAATTCACCAAATAAGTTTTGTTACATGTGGAATTGTTATGTAGTGACACTGAAAAAAAATACGGAAGAAGTAAAAGTAAATGATGATAAAGAGGATAATTCTCAAACTACGTAAACCAACGGAAAAAATGGCCTGTTATGGTAGGATCCGAACCCACGACCTTCTGCTTGCCGGGCAGGCTCTACCAACTGAGCTACACAACAGGTGTGCAATTCATTTCTTCTCAGTTGGTAGAGTACCTGCCCGGCAAGCAGAAGGTCGTGGGTTCGGATCCTACCATAACAGGTCATTTTTTCCGTTGGTTTACGTAGTTTGAGAATTATCCTCTTTATCATCATTAACCATATCCTACGTAATTGATTCCAAATTCCATCTAATAGAAGTAAAAGTAGTTTACTGCTGCTATTTTGGATTTAGAATTAGAGATCTGGAAAAGCCATGCACAGCTAATATATGCTGTATTTCCTGTTAGATCCGAATTTTAAAGTGGATGAAAGGGAAGAAAAGAAAATGCCGTTTGCAGATCCCATATTGTGGCAAGAGCCTTCCAATGATGTAGATGATTGCTATTTTTGCACGATAAGCCTCTCCGGATATTCGAAGGATAAACATAAAATAAAATATCCAAATTTGCCATCAGAATAGCGATCTATCCCCATGGCGAGAACCATCCTCTCCTAAGTGTGCCATCCACTTCATCATCTTCGATTATTTTCTGTTGACTATTTTACCTTTGTATAAATTAAGTTCATATGTTTACACGAAAGCCATCAAGATAATATTTTCTTGTTGCAACGCAACGATCGATGTAAGTTGTAGGCGTCATGTCTACAGCGAAGACAATCCCTGCGAGATTGAGAAATCATTATCGCTAATGAATTGAGACCTCCCGTCGACATATTGACACATTAGTCAATCGCGGCTGTCGGGTATTACATCGGCAGCCTAAATCATAAGTCACGTGTGACGTGGCTCGCCCCAGGATCGTCATGCCGTGGCGGCGCCGCACACAAATCATCTCACCCCAGAGAACACGGGTAATATGATGTTATAGCCCGTCAGTGCTCTCAATCATCCTCGGCAGCTCCTCTATATCTACCTTTATGTCCGCGTTGGGGCACGCTTCGAAAGAAGAAGATAGCAGCCCCGGCTTGAACGATGACGGAGAAGGATGGAGGACGAGCTGTTGGCGGTAAATAAACATTTCTGAAGGATATAAGGTGCTACAGGTGTGGGGGAGGCCGCTAAAATATCATATCGAGGGGTGACCTTACGGCCAATATGTTATGTTCGCGTGGTTTTATGGGACCCTTTGACTCTGAGGTTATTGATATTGAGCCCGGAGAATATGCGGAATTTATGAAGTGCTCTACAAGATTGGCGAATTTACGAGTTTAGGCACGCGAACTGAATTCGGATTTTCACATGCTTACATTTATTATCCACTAATACCTATAAGACATCTTTTTAGTTGCGTAGAATGTACCTAAGAATGTACTTTAAACAAACACGCTTTTCTCTTCATTAATATTTGAGTCGAAATAATAATAATGTGTGGGTTAAAATTGCTTTCAATTTGTATCTTTAAAACGAAGTTAAACACACTTATGATAACACATAATCAACAATAACACAGGGGAACATTGATTTTGCGGCATGAGATTTATTAGTCAATTTTTAGGTAATTTTCTGGTCTACTAAACACAAAAATAATAAAATATTTGTTAAATTGACTCAACTTTTTGAGATAAAGGCAATCCATTCATATTTTAAATAACAAAGTAAAAGTGCCCAATGTATTTAAAAGCTTTTATTCAAAGATTTCAAATTAAAATAACACTAATTCAACGTAATTTGAAATTTGTTACCATTCGAAAGCATGAGGCGTATTACACAATTCTGAAATTAACAATAAAAGAATTAAAAAATAACACAAATTTAAATTAAGAAAACGTTTTGTGTGTGGTTTTCTATTGTATTTTTATTCAAGACAGTTCCTTTATAAGGTCCAGCAGTAGTCTGCCAGTATATGGCAATACCATCGGGTTTCATATCTTTCCTCCGTTATCTTTATATACTGCTGAAACTGTTGCTCTTGTTCTTCAATGGTAATCACTCAGATTGTCAGGTAATTGATCTAAATGACTGAAAATAATGTAACTTGGTACTCATATTAGTTTTTCAAAATTTTGTCAACGATTTGTATTACTAACATTGTTCAGCTTGGTGATTTACCAAAAAATTTTCGATAACTGATACAAAGCTTGTCCATGCTTCCAGTTCAACCTAACTCATGTGATTTGCGGTCCATTAAAGAAATCGGCTTCTAATTTTCCTGAATTGAGGCCAGGAAATGATTAACAAATACATTTGGAACAAACATCATTCTCATATAAATCTTTCACAAACTGTTTAATAAGCCCAAATTTAATAAGAAGTTGTGGAAAAATTATTTGTTCTCGACTTCAATGGTTTATGAACGATGTTAGCTTTTCCTACGATCATTTTATTCCCGACGGCCAGTTTTTCCTATTACAATGTTCATTTTTTGCACAACTGTCCCACAGACAAAGAAAACAGGGATATTTAGTATATGCATTTTGCTGACCCAATAAAAAAGCAGCAGCAAGCTGTAGAGTAACATGTTGTATTTCTAAAAGTTAGTTCAAAGATTGGTTTTGATAAATAAAGACTTGCTGAGATTTAAATTAAAATAATTCACATTATACTATATTTTTGATTGCATGGTTTATCACGAGAACTTGATTCAATTCAAACAAAATAATATTCCATAATCATAGCGTATCAAAATTGATTACACACAACTGATGGCGCAGAAAAAAAATTGTTTTGTTGCCCTGCGTAATCTATGACAGCTAGCAGTGGTATAATTTAATCTTCATCCAAGTTTATGTTACATGTCATTTTCCCATGTTAATTTTGATGGAAACGAAGGAAACGTCATTCACCCGTAAACTTGTATATAATTATCGTTTTCTTTTTATTCAGGGATTTACCGAGGGGTTAATTTGAATAATTTTACGAATAACCGACGTCCAGAGCGGCGATGTCCGTTCGCATTAGTAATTTTTCTGTCTCGACGTCCAAGTAAAGGGCCACACCGTGATATAATAACACATACACGACCAATTATGGTATCAGGATCGACCAGATGTGCTCCAGATCGGGTGGAAGGAGCGAGAGAGATCCATAATTACAATTCGGCGGTAAATCGGTTCCTTTGTTTCGTCGCTCGATCGCTCGCGAGCGCATTTTTATTCACGGCACTGTCTGCGTGCCTCTTTTCAATTATTTTGTAACTCATTTATTTGCCGAATTTAATGCGCATTCTTCCTCAATCTATTTCAATCATCGGGTACGAGCGCAGACATTTGAATGCGCTTTTCGTATTCGGCATTGTTCGTTTTTGCCCTAAATATACAGCCCGAATCGACGGCAATGAATCCCAAATAATAATAGACACGGAGGGGATCGAATCTCACTCTCACGCTCTCACTCACTCACTCACCCAGCATATTTTCTACTCTGTCTCGATACTCTTAGCTTTTTTTGTTGGCTTTTCTTCTCCCCGAGTACTCCAACGGTCGCACCAAGCAATTGGAATTAATTAAAACTTGTTCATAACTTTCCAAGGACTAATTACTTTACTTTGGCATTACAGAATCTAATTTGCTCGCCCTGTATAAATAAGGGATGTTCAATATAACTGCATCGCATCCGACTCGAAGAAAGAGACTTTTTCCGTGGTGACAGTAAATTATGATAAGAAACAAAACAAAAACATCTATTTAATCCCACTTTACTTGCTACACACCTACTTTATCATGAACATTGTACACCTTGGAACCTTGAATTTAAATTTGTGTCTGCTAGACAGAAAGTATAATCCATTTTCATGAAATATCCGAGTGCAGTTGCACCGTGGCTGTCTTTTTCAGTGACGCGTCGCCATCCTCCCTGAAACAATCGAAATATAGCAGCGCATTTGTTAGGAGCGCCGCGACGCCTGGCTAGTCTGGGCACTCACCGTCTGCACCTGACACCTCATCTCTGCATCGCGCGCCATGTCATACCCATTCCCGTTCGTTATATTGGTCTCCGAACACGGACCTTACTACGACTTAAAGGACGGACGCATTCACGTTCAAGCATGCACAGAGCAGCTATATACGCAATAAAAATGCGCTAATGCTTTGTTGGTACAATTTATGCAAAATTTTGACTAGTAGTTATTTGAAGGTGTTGTTAAAATGATGGACGTATTAGCTTTCACATTCTCTGAAGTAATTTTGACAATAGTATTTCGACAGCTCATTTTATCTATATAATAGAAACTAGAAGAGAAACTGGAACAGAAACTACAACGTACACTAGAACAGAAAATATAATAGAAAATAGAATATAAACTAGAACAGAAAATAGAGCAGAAACTAAAACATAAACTACAACACAAACTAGAACAGAAACTAGAACAGAAACTAAAACCGAAATTAGAACAGAAAACAGAACAGACGATAGAACATAAACTAGAACAGAAAGTGGAACAGACTCTGGAACAGACTCTAGAACAGAAACTAGAACAGAAACTAGAACAAAATCTAGAAAATAAATTAGAACAGAAACTAGAACAGAAACTGGAACAGAAACTGGAACAGAAACTAGAACAGAAACTAGAACAAAAGCTAGAAAAGAAATTAGAACAGAAACTAGAACAGAAACTGGAACAGAAACTAGAACAGAAACTAGAACAAAAGCTAGAAAAGAAATTAGAACAGAAACTAGAACAGAAACTAGAACAAAAGCTAGAAAAGAAATTAGAATAGAAACTAGAACAGAAACTAGAACAGAAACTAGAACAGAAACTAGAACAGAAACTAGAACAGAAACTAGAACAGAAACTAGAACAGAAACTAGAACAGAAACTAGAACAGAAACTAGAACAGAAACTAGAATAGAAACTAGAACAGCAACTAGAAAAAAATCTAGAAAATAAATTAGAACAGAAACTAGAACAGAAACTGGAACAGAAACTACAACAGAAACTAAAACAAAAGCTAGAAAAGAAATTAGAACAGAAACTAGAACAGAAACTAGAACAGAAACTAGAACAGAAACTAGAACAGAAACTAGAACAGAAACTAGAACAGAAACTAGAATAGAAAGTAGAACAGAAACTGGTACATAAACTAGAATAGAAACTAGAACAGCAACTAGAACAAACTAGAACGACAACTAGAACAGAAATTAGAACAGAAAGTAGAACAGAAACTAGAACAGAAGCTAGAACAGAAACTACAACAGAAACTAAAACAAAAGCTAGAAAAGAAATTAGAACAGAAACTAGAACAGAAACTAGAACAGCAACTAGAAAAAAATCTAGAAAATAAATTAGAACAGAAACTAGAACAGAAACTAGAACAGCAACTAGAAAAAAATCTAGAAAATAAATTAGAACAGAAACTAGAACAGAAACTAGAATAGAAACTAGAACAGCAACTAGAAAAAAATCTAGAAAATAAATTAGAACAGAAACTAGAACAGAAACTAGAACAGCAACTAGAAAAAAATCTAGAAAAGAAATTAGAACAGAAACTAGAACAGAAACTAGAACAGCAACTAGAAAAAAATCTAGAAAATAAATTAGAACAGAAACTAGAACAGAAACTAGAATAGAAACTAGAACAGCAACTAGAAAAAAATCTAGAAAATAAATTAGAACAGAAACTAGAACAGAAACTGGAACAGAAACTACAACAGAAACTAAAACAAAAGCTAGAAAAGAAATTAGAACAGAAACTAGAACAGAAACTAGAACAGAAACTAGAACAGAAACTAGAACAGAAACTAGAACAGAAACTAGAATAGAAAGTAGAACAGAAACTGGTACATAAACTAGAATAGAAACTAGAACAGCAACTAGAACAAACTAGAACGACAACTAGAACAGAAATTAGAACAGAAAGTAGAACAGAAACTAGAACAGTAACCAGAACAGAAACTAGAACAGAAACTAGAACAGAAACTAGAACAGAAGCTAGAACAGAAACTAGAACAGAAACTAAAATAGAAATTAGAACAAAAACTAGAACAAAACTAGAACAGAAAATAAAGCAGAAACTAAAACCGATATTAGAACCGAAACAAAAACCAACACAAGAACAGAAACTAGAACATAATTCAGAACAGAAACTAAACAAGCACTAGAACAGAAGTAGAGAGGAAGCTAGAACAGGAACTGGAACAGAAACTAGAACCAAAACACGAACAGACAAGAGAACCAAAAATGAACAGAAACTAGACCAAAATCTAGAAAAGAAATTAGAACGGAAACTAGAACAGAAACTAGAATAGAAAGTAGAACAGAAACTGGTACATAAACTAGCATAGAAACTAGAACAGAAAACAGAACAAAATCCAGAAAAGAAATTACAACAGAAACTAGAACTGAAACTAGAATGGAAACTAGAATAGAAACTAGAATAGAAACTAGAATAGAAACTAGAATAGAAACTAGAATAGAAACTAGAATATAAACTAGAATAGAAACTAGAATAGAAACTAGAATAGAAACTAGAATAGGAACTAGAATAGAAACTAGAATAGAAACTAGAATAGAAACTAGAATAGAAACTAGAATAGAAACTAGAATAGGAACTAGAATAGAAACTAGAATAGGAACTAGAATAGAAACTAGAACAAAAACTAGAACAGAAACTAGAACAGAAACTAGAACAGAAAATAGAGCAGAAACTAAAACCGAAACTATAACAGAATTTAGAACAGAAACTAAACAGGCACCAGAAAACAAGTAGAGAGGAAGCTAGAACAGGAACTAGAACAGAAACTAGAATCAAAACACAAACAGACACTAGTACCGAAACTAGAACAAAAACTAGAGCAGAAACTAGAATGGAAACTAGAATAGAAA
The DNA here is from genome assembly GCA_963971325.1 of Aphodius granarius. Lineage (NCBI taxonomy): Eukaryota > Metazoa > Arthropoda > Insecta > Coleoptera > Scarabaeidae > Aphodius > Aphodius granarius. The sequence goes on from OZ020225.1 coordinate 4,892,069, forward strand.
CTAGAATAGAAACTAGAATAGAAACTAGAATAGAAACTAGAATAGAAACTAGAATAGAAACTAGAATAGAAACTAGAATAGAAACTAGAATAGGAACTAGAATAGAAACTAGAATAGAAACTAGAATAGAAAATAGAACAAAAACTAGAACAGAAACTAGAACAGAAACAAGAACAGAAAATAGAGCAGAAACTGAAACCGAAACTATAACAGAATTTAGAACAGAAACTAAACAGGCACTAGAACACAAGTAGAGAAGAAGCTAGAACAGGAACTAGAACAGAAACTAGAATCAAAACACGAACAAAAACTAGAACAGAAACTAGAACAGAAACTAGAACGGAAATTAAACCCGTTGAGATACGACTACATCAAAAACTAATAAAAAACAGAATTGTTATTAACATTTCATTAATTATTTTATTGTTGTCAAAGGATATTTTGTGCAAAGTGCTTGACAGTAAATGGATCGCATTACCGATGTGTCAGCTACGCTAGAAATTGCCTCTGCTCGCGTCTCTCGATACGCGTTGCGACGTTTTGTTTGTCTCAATTAATGTAATTTATGGGCGGGCGCTAATTGAAAACCTCTAGTATTTCTCTAGTATTGTGGCCGAACAGTAAGCGGCGCGGCGCGGCGTTAAAAGACGAGTACTACTTTACTATACGACTTTTTACTGCCGAACATTAAACTATGTTACCTATGGAGAAATTGTAGTAAATGCCACAGAGAATTATTAGTAATTAAGTATGTAAAATCAAATATACACGAATTTTGTTTAGCTGTCATATCGTGGAAATTCTAATACTAAAATAATATAGCTAACTTCAGGATTATTTCAGTCGGTAGCGTCTTGCGGTGTTTACACAGAGATAGGGCCCGATAATAAGGGGAAGAGAGCGGTAATCGGGCAGGAAAAGAAAACAAAAGAGAGTTCGCATACCCTTCCACATACCCAGCCTACTGGCAGCGACCGCGAAGTGACAACAATGTTAATTTATAATTGCCTTCGATACTAAAGCACATTTTGTGTTGCTGCAATAAATGGGAATCCTATCAAAAATAAAAGAGAGAGGAGAGGAACTTGGTTGGCGAGAGAGAGAGCGCGCGGGGCCGGTGGAACGGACGTCGACTTTGCATACAACCAGTTCGCCTTTTATATAAAAAAGGACGTATTTATTGGCGACACACTGAATATAACATGAAATACCAGCGACGACGGAGAGCAACCCGGGCAGGCAAGCAGGCGGTTCGTAGGTCTGTGAGAGTGTTGACGGAAAAATCGCATACATATAATTTGAATTCTTTTATTTTAATGCTGCTCGCGGCGGCGTATAATATCGCGGTGGCTGCCGTGAATAGTTTTGTGAAATTTACACCGAGCCACAGCTACGGATCTCATTGTTCGCGATGAATATGCTAAGCGACCGGACGGAATGCGACCGATGGATTTCTAAATTCACCGCACCGCGGCCCATAACTACCCGCCGCGTAGCCGCCGCCGACGACGACGAGGACCCCTTCTTCTCAGTGGCCGGGTCGAGCCAGAGGCCGGCGATTTATTCTTGTAATTAGTCCGGAATCTGGAGATGCCGATACGCGAACGATGTGTTTGTTAAAATATCTCGCGGCCGATTCAGCTCCTACCCGCTTGAAACCATCGCACATAAATAGTTCGCCATTTCGTTTCTTTATGCGATACCGTAGGAAAATATACACCACGTCAAGGACATAATTTAGGTATGAAAGATGCTTATCGGAATTTGAAGCGATATTGTTTGCTACTCTGCCATGAACAGAGATTTTATGCGAAACGCCCCTCAACGCCCTATATACGGTACCGAAATATGGGGCACATAGACACAGATTACGAAAATATTAGTGCAACAGAAACCGACAATTCGGACGTTGGCGGGTGTCGGAACAACAGAGAGCTGCAGAACAGAAACTAGTACAGAATACTTGAACAGAAATTAGAACAGAAACTAGAACTGAAACAAGAACAGAAACTAGAACAGAAACAAGAACAGAAACAAAAAGTAAAACTAGAACAGAAACTAGAACAGAAACTACAACGGAAACTAGAACGGGAACTAGAACTGGAACTAGAACGGAAAGTAGAATAGAAACTAGAATGGAAACTAGAACGATAACTAGAACAGAAACTAGAACAGAATCTAGAACATAACCTAGAACAGAACCTAGAACAGAAACTAAAACAGAAACTAGAACAGAAACTAGATCCGAAACTGGAACTGGGACAGAAACTAGAACAGAAACTAGAATAGAAACTAGAACAGGATCTAGAACATAACCTAGAACAGAACCTCGAACAGAAACTAAAACAGAAACTAGAACAGAAACTAGAACCGAAACTGGAACTGGGACAGAAACTAAAACAGAAACTAGAACAGAAACTAGAACGGAAACTAGGATGGAAACTAGAACGGAAACTAGAACGGAAACTAGAACGGAAACTAGAACGGAAACTAGAACGGAAACTAGAACGGAAACTAGAACGGAAACTAGAACAGAAACTAGAACAGAAACTAGAACAGAAACTAAAACAAAAAATTGAACAGAAAATAGAAGAGAATCTAGAACAGATACTATAACAGAAACCAGAACAAAAACTAGAACATAAACTAGAACAGAAACTAAAACAGAAACTAGAACCGACACTTCACACAGAAACTAGAACAGACATTAGAACAGACACTAGAAGACAAACTTCTAAAACGCAAATCAAACAATTCTGGAGGAAAATATAAAAAGAAAATCATAAAAAGCAACAAAGAAGTTGGACATAATGCTTCAAAAGATATTAGGCAAAAATTCCGTGTGAAGGATATGCAGTTGGAATCGTCTAAAAACGACAACATCCTTCAGCGTTTTCCCCTATTCACAATACAAGGTATAATCTAACGTCGCATCGACTTCTCCATCCGTCCGTAATTATCATTCTGCTCCTCGAAAATGATAACAGATGAAAACGAATAATCATTAGTGTCCGGTCCCCCTTCTGCACTAATGGGGAGCAATACGGTTCGCTCTCCTGCCGGCGAGCGTATGGTAAGGAGGAACAATAATGATGGTAGTGATTAAATAGTAGGGTGTCTTAGATAAATGAGTGACAGCTCACGTCGATCCGCTTCTCCCGACGGTGTATTTATATAATGATAGAGTCCGGGAAGACGACCGGCCGGCCGTCGGGGTCATAACCTGATCCCTGATCTGCTCAGCACAATGGACAGGGTCAGGGGTGGCGAGCCCAATTACAGGACGATCACACCGACACCACCGACCGCCTCTAACCCCCACGTATTGCCCTCGCTACTTTCTCTACTCTTTGCAAAATGACCAGTGCAATCACATGACTAGTTCAACTATCGTTTATGGTACTCCGAGTCGGCGAGCCTACGAATAGAGTTATCAACTAGAAAAACGTTGTGCACCAATTAATTGTAGAAAAATAAGAAACAGCTAAAATCTACTTCGTCAAAATTCCTGGGTGGGTATAGTCTACATTCAGCCCCCGTGGATGATCTAATCGGCAGTCGCAAAGCAAAAACCAGAAGGGGTACTGCCAAAGAAATCAGTAACGCAATGGTTGACAGAAAATAAGCTAGAATTGAAACTACAACAGTATGTTTATTGTTGAAACATAGTGTCCGTTCTTTTAAGAACAGTAATCTTTCATGTTGATGGTTATCTCATATAAATTAAGGCAGACTTTCGAGATAATAAGAACAGAAACTATAACAGAAACTAGAGCAGAATCTAGAGCAGAACCTAGAGCAGAAACTAGAACAGAAACTAGAAAAGAAGCTAGAATTGAAACTAGACGGGAAACGAGAAGAAAAACTAGAAGCGATACTAGACAAGAAACTAGAAGAGAAACCAGACGAGACACTATAAGAGAAACTAGAAGAAACAAGAAGAGAAACTCGAACAGAAACTAGAAAAGAAGCTAGAATTGAAACTAGAAGAGAAACTAGAAGAGAAACTAGAAGAGAAACTAGAAGAGAAACTAGAAGAGAAACTAGAAGAGACACTAGAAGAGAAACTAGAAGACAAACTAGAAGAGAAACTATAAGGGAAACTAGAAGAGAAACCAGACCAGAAACTAGAGCAGAAACTAGAACAGAAACTAGTACAGAAACAAGAACAGAAACTAGAACACAAACTAGATCAGAAAGTCGAAGAGAAGCTAGATTAGAAACTAGAACAGAAACTAGAACAGAAACTAGAACAGAAATTAGAATACAAACGAGAACATAAACTAGAACAGAAACTACAACAGAAACAACGACAGAAACTAAACAGGAACTACAACAGACACTACAACAGAAGCTAGGACTGAAACTAGAACAGAAACAAGAGCAGAAACTAAAGCAGAACCGAAAGCAGAAACTAGACCAGAAATTAGAACAGAAACTAGAAAAGCAGCTAGAAGAGAAACTAGAACAGAAACTAGAACAGAAACTAGAATAGAAAATAGAACAGAAACTAGAACAGAAACTAAAACAGAAACTACAACAGAAACTAGAACATAAACTAGAACATAAACTAGAACATAAACTAGAACATAAACTAGAACATAAACCAGAACAGAACCTAGAACATAACCTAGAACAGTTGTAGTTTCTGTTCTAGAAAGTACGACAGAAACTAGAATAGAAACTAGAACATAAACTAGAACATAAATTAGAACATAAACTAGAACATAAACTAGAACAGAAACTAGAACAGGAACTAGAACAGAAACTAGGATAATAACTAGGACAGAAACTAGGACAGAAACTAGAACAGAAACTAGAACATAAACTAGAACATAAACTAGAACAGAAACTAGAACAGGAACTAGAACAGAAACTACAACAGAAACTAGGATAATAACTAGGACAGAAACTAGGACAGAAACTAGAACAGAACCTAGAACAGAAGCTAGAATAGAAACTAGGATAATAACTAGGACAGAAACTAGGACAGAAACTAGAACAGAAACTAGAACAGAAACTAGAACAGAAACTACAACAGAAACTAGGATAATAACTAGGACAGAAACTAGGACAGAAACTAGAACAGAACCTAGAACAGAAGCTAGAATAGAAACTAGGACAGAAACTAGAACAGAAACTAGAACAGAAACTACAACAGAAACTAGGATAATAACTAGGACAGAAACTAGGACAGAAACTAGAACAGAAACTAGAACAGGAACTAGAACAGAAACTACAACAGAAACTAGGATAATAACTAGGACAGAAACTAGGACAGAAACTAGAACAGAACCTAGAACAGAAGCTAGAATAGAAACTAGGACAGAAACTAGAACATAAACTAGAACATAAACTAGAACAGAAACTAGAACAGGAACTAGAACAGAAACTAGAACAGAAACTACAACAGAAACTAGGATAATAACTAGGACAGAAACTAGGACAGAAACTAGAACAGAAACTAGAACATAAACTAGAACATAAACTAGAACAGGAACTAGAACAGAAACTAGAACAGAAACTAGAACAGAAACTACAACAGAAACTAGGATAATAACTAGGACAGAAACTAGGACAGAAACTAGAACAGAAACTAGAACAGAAACTAGAACATAAACTAGAACATAAACTAGAACAGAAACTAGAACAGGAACTAGAACAGAAACTAGAACAGAAACTACAACAGAAACTAGGATAATAACTAGGACAGAAACTAGGACAGAAACTAGAACAGAAACTAGAACAGAAGCTAGAATAGAAACCAAAACAGAAACTACTAGACACGAAAATTTTACTATCGTTTATGTTTCTACGAGCCGGATTAAGTTATCAAATAGGAAGGCGTGTGTACAAATTAATTGCATTATTATTAAACCCCACATAAGTTATATATAATATAAACAGAAAGGTGCCTCCACAACGTATAATAACGTTATTCCATCACAGGTGTCGGCAGTTCTAACCATCGAATCATAAAAATGTACCGCAACAAAAGGGATTATTTTTAATCCCCGCTTATAGGTATGTTTGTAAACTTTCCGGAGTCCTCCGCGGCCCGTTTCAGGAGATCATGTGGCCTTTGAGACGGCATTATACCAGTCCGAGGCTGAGGTTTTCACACAACAACAGAAAATATTAGATATAGATTTCGTTTTGTGATATAGGCGGTGCCTTTTTCGATGGCTCACGTGTTTCGACAAAGTGCCCTAAATACCACAGATAATAACCTACTCAGTGGCAACGGCCTTTTTGGTATACCTTTTATACTGTTATGATGCGGTTTCTTTATTTAAATAGCAGGTATTTTACATGCATCGATGCGTTACGTATGAAGAAGTTTTAAATCTTTTCACAAATTGGTGGTAGATTTGTACCATTTTGCTTTATGTGATGAGAGGATTTGAATGTACGAACGTATTAAGAAATAGAAATTTTAGACCCTTTTTATCAGAGTGTAGAGATAAAATAAATCGCTATCATTTTATATATTTCCGGGTGAAATTCAATAAAGTTCGAGATCTCTGTGGGCAATCCCTTCACCGTTTTGAAAGGTGACACCTTCCAATGGGAAATTCTTTCGTATATTTCACGTCGCAACCGAAAGGTAGCTACAACCGATATACTATGTATATTCCCGCCCGCCGTATCGCCCTGAGTGGTTTCATAACAAAATTTTCGCATCTAACCGATATGCATTTTACATTTTCCAATACACGTCTTTTATATCCCCCTCGTCGCAAACCAGCGCACCCTATCCATCCCATTTCATTCGATTTCTTTCAATATTCCGCTTGTCAGGTCGCCCATAAGATGTCAGTGCTGTGACACATCGATTGACATTGATTGCGGACACTCGTCACTCGTAATTAAAATAACTCTCGGACAAATGACAATCGCCGATATGCGTGCGCCATATTTAAACAAAAGCCGCTGCTGCTCTGGGACAGCGCGGCAGTATAGCTATCGCGGCGCGGTCTTTTGCAGATGCATTAAAACCATAATTGTCCGTGACATATTTTATTAAAACAATGGCGTTTCAATCACCGTCTTATTTATCGGACCGTGGTTCGGTTAACTCTTGAGAGAAATAAAGGGAAACGCGTTATTACATTTTTTTCATATGATACGACGCAACGCACATCGCCAATTAGGAGAAGTAGGCCTTGGCGGAGCGACACCGATTGTTAAAATGGCTAATTACCGCCATTAAAACGATGTCAGGACTGTTGTCAAGAACGCCAACCGACCAGTAAATATTTTACCCAAATAAAATTATTTCTAGAATTCTCCATTTTAAATGTTTATATTACACTAGTCAACAAAATAATAAAAAAAATGTACATTAGATGCAACTATTTTTTTCTTAGATACCATGGCCCGCTAAACTCAAAAATCGCATTAAAAATTTTTTGAATGGATACGTTTTCGAGTTATGAATTTTTCCTTTTTTTGTTTATTTTTCTGGAGGTAGTTCGACTATTAGGAGCATATCTCGAGTCCGGAACATCAAATCTGGTCGTGCGGTACATCAGATTAAAGCCAATTGAATCACCAATAAATGTTATTAATATTGTTTTACAATTGCTTCAGTGGTTTCCGTGCAATTGACCAGAATTTGAATTTTTTTAGTATAAATGAAAATCGAACATTCATTTAACCGCCAGGGAAAGGTAGAAATAGTAAAAATATGCTTAGTTTCTTATTTTTTACGTAGAGTTTGCCCTTTTACGAAGAGAACAAGTTATTTACGATGAAAATCTATGAAAAAATACCGAAGTTATGACCAATTATGACCGATGGGTACGAAACTACCAAAATTCAGCCTTTTCTCTATTTTGTATTTTTCGTCATTTATACCAGTTTAAATGCATGATAGAGGTCGGATCCATTCGGAAGACGAGTACGTCACGTGATTCGCACCAAGATGCGCATCTTTTAGTCAACGTTTCGCACTCTGTTGCAAGAGGCATCTTCAAGACGGAGAGAATGAACGTGTGTGGAAGAGTGAGGGTATTTATCGTCGCTCAAAACACGTAGTGGCGTATCTCACCAAAAAATGCTATTCAGATATGTCAGTACGTGTTTCGAGCGACGTTATATGTACCTGGCACAGGTGCCTGCGCAGGTAGTCAAACAACTATTGGTTGGGAGGGCGGTTTGGGGTACCTGTGATTGGCTGTGGTGGTCGTAAAGGTGGTTTCCAGCTATGATGCAAATGCCAACCGTCATCTCTATTGAGATTGGAGGGATCTTTAAAGATTTCGATCGCTGCACGGATTCTACGAGGATAATAACGTGATTCCCGGGAGATGCTTTTGTTTGATCGAGAAGAATTGTTGTGTCTGTGCTCAGCAAGCGCTGAACTGGTGATCTGGCGCAGCCTTGTACAACGTTCTTGTTCTGAAACCCCAATGCTGACAGAGCGCTTTGTCTCATCAATGTAGACACTGCCACAAGCACATGGGATACGGTATACACCTGGAGCTACCAGTGGAGAAGATTTTTTCCTGAGAATGTTGGTGACGTTAGTGACGAGCATGGTGAGTTGTTTCACCAGGAAATGAAGACTATTGAGGAATTTTGGATTGAAAAAATGATGGGCAACTACATCTGGTTCCTCATAAAAGAAACAGATATCGACAAGAAGGCGAAGCAACAATCAAACTCACTTCTAATCTCATTTATATTGAAAACATCACATTAAAAATAAGCACAATGAATTAAACTTGTAAACAGAGACGAAGTAGAATTTTGGTAGTTTGGTACCTGTCAATCTTAAATTACCATAACTTCGCTATTTTTGCATAGATTTTTATCGTAAATACCTTGTTGTCTTCGTAAAAGTTCAAACTCTACGTAAAAAATATTAAACTAACTATATTTCCACGATTTCTACTTTTCACAGGTGATAGAGTAAATGTTCCATTTTCATTTTGGCCAAATTTTTATAATATCGTGGCCTATTGCGCTAAAACTACTGAAGCGATTGAAAAACTATATCAGTGACAGTTGTTGGTGATACAATTAGCTTCAATTTTATGTGCCGAACGACCAGATTGAACGTTCCTAACTCGAGATATGCTCCAAATAGTCGAACTACCTCCGAAAAAAAAAAAACAAAAAAAAGAAAAGAAATTGTAACTCGAAAACGTATCCATTAAAAAAATTTTTAATGCGATTTTTGAGTTTAGCGGGCCTTAGTATATATAAAAAAATAGTCGCATCCAATGTACATTTAGACTGTTGACTAGTGTTATGTATCTAAAAGTACCTAGTTTAATTTACATGCGTAAGTGTTGTTTTTTTTTACCCTACACCTTGCAAAAGTTTTGCGCATGGCACAGAGAAAAGAACATATGTTTGAAATAAATAAGTCTTTTTAAATTTAAATATCTGGGGTGGCCCTCACCCTACTTTCCGACTATATCGTTGGTACAATGAAATATCTAAACAATTTTGAAACTATTCAATTTTGTAATGTGTAAATATTTATCAATAAAAACGTTTCTTGTGGAACCTAATACAGAATATACATATTGTAAAATAGTCAAATGTAAAACGCAACTGTAAAAAATGTAAGCTGATGAAAAGAGGGCAAATTTATAATAGTTTTTGGCCCTGTCCAAGGTTTTTTTGCCAGAAACAACTCCTTTGGAAGATATTTTAGGTGCTGCAGTCATATTTACAAGCTGTATAATATCATATTCAACATACATGTGTTGAATATGACCTAAATGACTATACAGCCATTTAGGCCAATTATAAACTGCAGCTTTAACCATTAAATCAAATCTAATTTCTTAAAACATCCTATAATTGATGAGATGCTATGATTTTCCAAGTCCTAAACTAGAAGCAGTCCTTACTTTGACTTGAATGCTTTTATCTTTGACAGGTGGGACAGAGTTGTGGTAAAGGTCCCTATATTTCCTACCAAGAAGTACTTTAGAACAAAATACAACAATTATTTTTCACCTTATCTTTGTATTTAAGAGACATTTGAACTAGGTATACTTTTCCTGTTATTAACGATCCAAAATAAGCAAAATGAAAATAATGTTAGGCATCTTCTTCGTATCTCTTTGAGCTGCAAAGATTTACTCTTTCTGATTCGTTGAAATAATTCGGGACGACGAAATTGAGGGGTCCAATCGATCGTCTGAATATCAAATATCTACCCGATGCACTTATTGTACGTATAGGTAGGTATAGGTACCGTTCGAACGTCACAGATGCCAAAGTAGATTTAGAAGTTTTACTTTGGAAAAACATTAAATATGCATTGCATTTACATACAGCATCCGTATGCTCGCCAATTTCGATACGCAAACATATACCAGGACGTCGCTGGCTACAGCCAGCCAGAGCTGTATCAACATTTCGTCAATGATTTGTGAAAGGTAGATCTGGACCGGCATCAGGCCAGCATAGAGCTCGCACGCTGCAATTTCGAATTTATCCCTGTTTTCGATTTGCATCGCGAACTAAACCAAACATACTCTCGCCCGCAAACTGAAGTATTTACGAAGTTACTCATTGCGATACATAATTATTCCCGGACTCGCTGTTTATACAGTTACTCCTGAATAAATCCAGCGTCCGTTAACGCGAGTTAACGCAAAAAATCGCGCCAACCAACGCGCGCGCGAACGATCCAGTTGAACGTATTCTGGATGGCTTAGGTAAACTTTACTATACCGTTTTACCAATATTGCATCTTGCTATCATATCAAACAGAATCGAATTCGATTCTTACATTATTTCTCAGTCAATATCGTACTAAAAAATACCCAACTAATGTGGTGTAAAAGAGATTGTTCCCCCGATACCCTTAAAGTCACTGATTAATTAGCGAAAAGTCGAAATTGTTTACATATAACGCCCCCTCAGGCCATAATTACGAACTACTTAGCGCTGTTATCGTGGAACAGCGCATCCAGCTGGTGTAGACAAAATAAACGAAAGAAGCCAACAAAAGGAAGTTTATTATATCGCCATAAGGGTGGCTGCTGTTGCACTGGGGTTGTCGAACACCGAAGAAGAATAAGAAGCACCGTGGCGCGGCCTTATTTATAGATACGCGCAGAAATAACAAGAAGACTAACCACCCTCCTCGATGTATGGGGATAATTAATCCCCATGTTGCACATAATATTGTTTCGGTATATGTAATTACCGAGCTTGTACCCGCTGTCTGCCCGTTACAGTTCCAGTGCGCTTTAGTGCCGACCATTATACGGATTCGAGCTGGCTAGGGCTTATGTTTATCGCGGTTGGTAGCCCTGGTAAACCTTGTACCGAATTGACTTATGCAATGCGAACCAACTCGATCTGTTTCATTACTTTCCGACCACTCTAGCTAGCTCTCCAAATGCTATTTGCTTTGCCTTTGTGTTGTATGCAACCGCACATACATATCTGAACAACTGTACATACGAGCAGTTTGCAGTGTATTGTCATCAACGTTGATAATTGGATTGGATAATACATACTTCTAATGGTTTATATTTTTTAAGGATAATCCTCGTTGAAAGAGTACCTCCATTACTTTGACGCAATGTTTAACCTAACCACACAAATATTCTAGAGCGCAAACGAAAAAATCTAATTACAAAGCTATAGTACTTACATTTCCCGCTGGAAGACACCAAGCCCGCTCCAAATCAATCAAGAACACCTCAGAACACTACAACAAAAGTCACAAACCAAAAATACACCCCGAACCACGTAACCAACAAACTACTTGTTGCAGACACTTTTTCGCTTAAATCGATGCAATTTCGTCCAGTATATACAGAAAAAATGCAAAATTCGATAATAGTATATTATTATACAAGTTTTATAAGACGTCAAATTGGCGCATGAGTTGTTTGGGACACGAGGAGCGCCAGCGACGAGTGCCCCAAATGAACGAATGCGCCAATATGTCTTATAAAACGAGTGTAATATACTATTTTTTCTACTTTGCGTCATTAATTTTATAAAAATTTAGAAGTATATTAGGTAAAATTCCAATCTAGAGTATTTATGGGTGCAACCGTTGGTAACACTATCATCTGTCACTTAAATTCAAATATCTGTGAAAAAGTAATTATTGATAATTATTATATACCATCATATACTAGTAATACGAAACCTAGGATGCAACACGCATGTTTAAATATGTATAAAAATATACATACTTCGCAGTTTGTGCGATTCTAAAAAATCAGTTTGTGCTTACTTTTGTGGTTATGTGTATTTTCGTTTGACATGCATTTGATATCAATGTCACCAATCTTAGAAAAAAGTTACTTACTAAAAACGGTGTTACAATTTGCTAATTGTAACACCGAAAACAGTGTTACAATGTGTGCATTGTGAATGCAAAGTAGAAAAATATATTTTGAATTGTGTTAAATTGAGTTAGAAGATGAGCGTGACGTCATCGCTGAAAAAGCGCGCTGCCACAGATAGTCTTGCCGGGGCGATGTATTCTACATGGTTGTTGATTCTCCATGGCAACCGGCTCAGATATGCGTCAATCAGTACATAACCTAAACTATTTCCCATAAAACGATTTATTTTCGTTATTTCAACGGTTTTCAAAGCATCCTTTGTTCCAGGCAGTACACGGAAAGAGCAACACAATACATCAAGATGCCCTTTCTCCAAAAGACTTATTTAAAGGTTTCCCGTGGTTCGTTAGAAGCCATCGGCGGATATGGACATCAGAAACTGAGAACTGAGAGGCTGTAATCTGTGCACACGTCCTGTCACGCCGCATACGGCGACCTCTGATGCGAAGAGCAGCAGCGCACTTGTAAATATCAGGCGAAACGAGACAATGCTGCCTCCGTATTTATTCATCGCGACTTCGAGCTGAGCTGAGCAGATCGCCGCTCCACCTGGTGGCCTCCGCGCGATCTAATCAATTGTCCATTTCAATTTATTCTTCATAATCAATCACACCAAATATAGGTCTCCGGCATTAGCAGGATAATTGGCAGATTACCAATTTCTTGCCCCTTTGATATGGTCCGATGACATTTGAGAGGATCTGTTTCACATTCTCAGGACTATTTTTGTCATTAATTTGTTTTGTTAGAGGTTATGTTTTGGTTGTTACTGATATTATATTTGTTGTCGGGCTTATATATTCGATATTTTCATTTGGTTTTTGGTCTTTTTTTTGATTTGGTCTTTTGAGAAAGTAATGATATTGGTAAGGGTAAGCAGCCGACAGATAGTGCATGGACCCAATGCAAATGTTGGACAAAAATAGAAAGAGTTGGTAGAAGTTTCTTTGTAGGTAAGTCTTTAATATTGTGCCAATTCAGAAGCTATATTTCCATTGGTTTCATCTTTCTGTTGGTTATGTTGCATTTTCGTCCTTCGTTTTGCTATACACGTAAGTTTATCCAAAGATTATCATTCTTCTCGCGAGTGGCGAGTGGCTCTAGCGGTAGAGTGCTGCTCTCCTGCTAGGAAGTCTTGGGTTCAAATCCAGGCATCAGCTGAAGATCCTCGTCCCACCGCCTTTCGCAAGAGGCGTAAAACCGTGGGTGCCGGCAACCAGTTGAACACCTCTGGTTGTCGTTATCAAACAGTATGTAAAAATGGGTAAGCAGAAAGGGCCAAGAATTGGCCTAGGTGCAGCCGAATAAACCGCACCCAAAACAACTACAACAACAACGTATCATTCTTCTCTTCAGCAGTTAATTTTTCTGCAGTAAAACCAAACCTCCTTTAAGAAAAACCTGTCACATAAACCACAGTGCACATTCTGCTTCAAGTATTCCGTATTTCTTGGCTTGATTAATCGCGAGAGTGTATCTGGAACTTGCTCAATTACAATTATTTAATTAAATTGATACGAGTGCTAGTCGAGGAAGAGGACCGACAGTACAGGAGTCAGGTCTGCGATAGCGAAAGCGACACAATCGCGGGCAGGGCCAGGATCGACTGTGGCGAAGGAGTACCAGACGTAAGTAAGCTCGAGGACCACACTGGACGTATGCACCACCCAACCAACGACCATTAATGACCATTCGATGTTGGTATAATTTATGTGACCGTGTTGGGACGCGAGTGGGAAGCTAACGCACCAGAACGATACTTATTATCTTAAGTATTAGATATGGGGCGATGGCAGGTTAGTCCGAACTGACCAGTAATTACGCTTCATGGAGGATTCTGAAGGACTTTCTTCCTCTTCTTGTTGTTGTTGTTGTTCTACTTCGTCGAGAGTATTTAGTGTTGTGGTCGACGAGGGTGATGGATTTAGGGAGTTAAATTGATAAGTTGACTTCCTGTTGTTCTTTAGATTGGTGAGCTTGTCGCGGTGTTAAATGGTAATTAAATTCAAGTATTTAGATTTCATTTCGTATTGATTCAATTACTTTCCTCGGCAATACAACGTTTAATGTCTGGGAGAACCCACACAATTCCTTACCTCCTGGTTTTGCAATCACACTGTTAAAAAAAAGAAACTGGTTCCATATCTTCTAGTAATAATTTAAAACCGTGTTGATTGAGCGACCCTTGGGAGCTGATACATCCTAACCAGCTCGAAGGACCATATTATAAAAACCATGATGCGATCGAATTCTGTGAAGCGAAGGATTCTCGTCTTCACTCACTCTCTCTCTCTCTCTCCATGTCTGCCCTTCTCGCTGTTCTTTTTTTAATGGGCATATGCAAATCGCTCTAATTTTATGCGCACAGCTAGTGAATATACATATCTCTCAATCTGGTGTAATAAACGGGCCTCGGGCTCGAGCGGGCTGCCGTGGATTGGTTGGCGAAGTTCTGCCCGGTATATCCGCCTACGCGTCCCCCTATATTAATTAATCGGGTAGGGAGGCAAAGAATTCGTTAAGAAACAAATATTTATGACCTTCGGAACAAATTTAATTAGCCGGTTCGCGAGCGAAAAACAAAAGCGACCTGTAGTGGAGCCCCTGGGCGCATCCTCGTCATGAAGATTTGGACTGTTTATCAAGAAGATGTCGACTGCGTATGCAGTGGTTTCTGTCAATTTTATTTCTACCATACTTTCACTTTTGTTCGGTGAAAATGTTGAGGATTGAAAAGTAAAACAAACCACAATATACACTTTGGCATAATGGATGTTTCCGGGGTATAAGGGCACAATATAAGGGTGGATCTTGTGGAAGCATGTTCCGGTCTCAGGCGTGCTGTGTGTCGATTGTGTGGAGAACAAGATACATCTTCACACTTCACTGTTGAACGACTGTTATTTGCAAAACAAGAATAAGAAATGAGGATTATTCAATTGAGTAACCCTTCTACTGATATGGCAAAAATAGTCATTGTGCTTTTTTAGAGTCCTTAAAGACAAGCCTAAGTTTTCTGTATCTCTACATAAAAAGATTATTTCTAAATTAACTGATTCTATGATATTTTCTGTTTGTTTTCTGTCCTTTGACTATACAAAATGATTGTCAAAACTCTGTATGAAGATATCTCATGTTTGGCTCATAAAAAACTAAAGATGCGTTAGTTTTTCTTGCTTATGGGGTGTACTTCTTATCCAGAGATTAGTATCAATTATTCCTTTCTTCTGTCAGTCTGGGAATTACCTAGAACAGTTACTCTTCTGTGTAAAAAATCGAAGATGATGAAGTGGATGGCGCACTTGGGAGAGGATGGTTCTCTCCATGGGGGATAGGTCACGATGCTGATGGTAAATTTAGATATTTTATTTTATTCATATCCTTCTTCGAATATCCGGAGACGCTTATCGTGCAAAAATAGCAATCATCTAGATGATTGGAAGGCTGTCGCCACAATCCAAGTCCGATCTAATAGGAAATACAGCATATTTTTAGTAACAAAGGAAAGGCGAAAGATAGGCAAAGGAACGGCAAAAAAGATGATGGAAAGGCGAAGCAAAGGCTAAGGAAAGGCAAAGGAAAGGCGAAGGAAAGGCGAAGGAAAGGCGAAGGAAAGGCGAAGGAAAGACAATGGAAAGGAGGACGAAAGGCGAAGGAAATGCAATGGAAAGGCAAAGGAAAGTCGGAAGAAAAACAAAATAAAGGCAAAGGAACGCCAACAAAAAGTATGCCTTCCGAAACACGGCAAAGAGTATCACATAAATATTTAGCTCAACACCCACCTTTACAATATCACCACTAAAAATACTTGCCTCTACATAGACAATGTTAATTTCAGTTATCTAAATTTCATCGAGCTGTAGGAGGTCAAAATGGCGGGAACAACCGCGACTCCCTAACATGGTAGCATTTTGGCCAAGCGCGGTTTAAGGGCTTTAATGACTAGTCAAAATTCTAATTCAACAAATCTCTTCCAATTTATTCGAAGGCAAAACTAACTGGGTTCTATTTCTTGAACCTTGTGAACACATTTTCTGACTACTAACTGACGCGTTTAAGTATTTAACATTTAATAAGGGCTGATAAAGCAAGACTACTCAAATGAAACGAAACACTTATCAAAACAATAACATCTATTAACAATAATAATCAACAATCCCGTTTGATAGGTTACATAGAAAAATGAATGAAGCTTTGAACATATTGACGTTTAAATTAAACCTAGGAGTTGATTTAGACAGACACACTTTTAGCAGAAATATGAATAATTTAATTTACAATGAAATGCGAGACGAGTTGAAAAGACTTACCAGGGATAAACTTAAGCGCCTAAGAACGCTCCACAAAAACGTGTACTTTACATGACGGTGGTTGAAATGAGAAGAGCGAGATCTGTTCGTTTGCATCCCTCGACCCCAAAGGAAGCCGGAAGCATTTCTTCTTAGCCAATGACAACTCTTCAATTTTAAACTTATAACATGCGGTCAAATCCTAAACCAGATGTTCAACCCTAGCAAAAACCTTTGACATTCCCGAATGTTCTTACAAATATCTCGCTTAATTTGATCATATCTTAAATGGTTGATCATAAATAAATAATGGGTTTCCGACCCATTACAGAGCGTTTTTCGGGTATGAGTTTTGCGCTGATATTTCGAGTCGTGGCGCGGTTGCGTTTAAGCTTTCATGTATTCGTTGGAAGGTTTGAAGCGTTCGGCATTATTCAGTGTCCGATCGGCCGTATTGTTTGCAGGGCCCTAAGTCTTTTCCCCACGATAAAAATGGTCGTTTTGGTAAGTGCGCCGAAATAACTCAGGGCCGCGAGACAAGTAAACTAGTTTTGTGACAGGGTTCGGCGGACCGGCCCTGTCAGCCCGTCCACGGCCTAAACAAAACTCCATCTAATTGGCCCGTGGCCCGATATAATATAGATTTATATCCCGAAAACTGGATTCGGAGGTGATTTGTGGCGATCCATGAGACCATACCAACAGACCTGGTCCTCACCGCATACCAATTATTTATATGTATATATATATATATATATATATATATATATATATATAAACTGTTATGGGACAGAAAGCTGAAGGTACTACGATTTGGTTTAATTCTTTTGTCCATTGAGAGAAACAGAAAATTGTTAACTTGTTGTTAACTTGTTGCTAAGGGACATATTCTACACAGTATTCGGCGTTGTAATTAATAATGTTGGCTTATGCATCTGTGAGAATGCGGTTGGTAATCGTGGTTGATCTCTATGGGACCGGAGGATGTGGCGTTTTTTCCTTTGGAACGTCATATTTGGCCGATTATGAGTATCGGCAAACACAGGTGTGTGTGTGTGTGCGAGCGCGGAGATTTGGTTGCGGCGATAGCGCGAGCAGAAGGGGCGCATAACTCCGCACAACAATGGTTCGAAAAACACATGCCGACCAACTTGTTTTCATATCACCTTGAAGCATCCCGTATGAATTATTTATTTTATGTGATTCCGGCCCTGCGTACGGAATGCCCCGCATGCGAATCCCGAACACCTCGTCAAAGACACCGCGACAACCAGCACACCACCAACCGCTTATACCATCATCCCCTAAAGTTATGGTACAACGCAAAGTTAATAAGAACGTATTATATCACATTTTTCTTAACTTCTAAAGGAATTATTTGATGTAATATGTACTTAATTATTTAATCTTAATTTATAACTATATTAGAGGATGGCTTATACAGAAGATTTATACTGAATATTCCAATCAACAGGTTTACTAGAACTCTTTTGGGTTCTCGTACTCCTGTCTTTGAAATTCAGACTGTAGAGGTTGTTCATGCAGATCTTTTTATATAGCCGATAGGTTAATCAAATATAACGTTCTATTTTAGTGGGGCGAGTGGCTCTAGCGGTAGAGTGATGCTGTCGTGCTAGGAAGTCTTGGGTTCAAATCCAGGCAGCAGCTGAAGATCCTCGTCCCACCGCCTTTCGCAAGAGGCGTAAAACCGTGGGTGCCGGCAACCAGTTGAACACCTCTGGTTGTCGTTACCAAACAGTATGTAAAAATGGGTAAGCACAAAGGGCCAAGAATTGGTGGCCTAGGAGCAGCGGAATAAACCGCACCCAAAAACAACTACAAGGTTCTATTTGATAATATCACAGAGAGAACTCTATTCTTGGATATCAAGAAAAATGTTCTTGCGTATATAGTGTAATAAGAATTTCAATATATGTAGTTATTGCAAGGCCTAGTTATGCTTCCGGTTTAAGAGTTTAGTATGTTTATGTTGAGTATATTTTGCCCTGACGAAGAAAATGTTATTCTTCTACATATAAAACGAGTAAGACGTTCGTTTTACATCAACAACAATATTTTGTTGGGTGAAAAATATACATGCTTCAACAAACAAACAGTTTCTTGGCCCAAAAGTATACGTACGTATCGCTTAAAACAGACGCAATTCCTTTCAAGCAGTTCCTTCATACTTAAAACAAGAAAATGGTAATACTTGGAACATCAAGAAAATCATATTCTTACTGTGAGAATTTTATATTTTACTTGAACCAACCAAATGATCTTTCTGCGGATATAGAAACAAGTGATATTCTTCACTCAAAGATATTCGTGTTGTACCGAATAAATTTTTCCCTCTGTGCAGTAAAGAGGAACTAGGTGAGTATTTTGCAAAAGCACGATGCAAAGCGCGAAGGAATCTAATAACAAACCTTTTCAAAGTACAGTGCGCGCCGGTAATGTGGCGGTGACCATTTCCGTTATGGCCGTTTGCGATTAGCGCTACATAAGTTTCTATATCTCTGGTCCGAGCGTTCGTATTGGAGTCACAACACTGTAGAGACGATTATTTCGCTCCCGTTTTGGCCTAATGGTTAGATGAGCTCCGATATCTCCCGTTATCAGAAAATTTTAATTGATTTTACGGAATAAGAGGCACGTTTCACCGTCACCGTACCGGTTATACTTCCGCAAAAGTCTATCAATATCCCTCTATCATTTTTTTCTCGCTCTCCTCATCCTGTCCGCGTACTGTTAATTATAATTCTTCTTAGAAGATGCTTCTTACACTCGGATTATACGCATTTCTACGCGTACTAGAATTGCCTATGGCGCGGTTCAGCACGTGTACTTTGCCGGCAAATGTTCTCTACCTATTTCGGACCAAAAACGTTTTCCTTTAATGTTTCCAGTAGCTCTACTATATCGTTGCATGTGTCCATCGGTATTATCTGGTCACCGTACATGTTATTGTTATGTTTACAGGCATATTTTGTGTTAGACCGTTGTTAAATTTATATATTATTTGAATGGAGCTGGCCACGTTTTCGATTATGCTGTACCGCCGCCGGCCGCTGTAATCTATTCAGGTTTTATTTTAGCTCACCTACGCTCTGGAAAACTTCTAAACAATAGGGATTTATGTGACAGGGTCCTCTAATAGCTACTAGAGCCAGTTGTTCTCTCTATCTAACTCTTATAGTTCTTAGTGGTCTTTCTTACACACTAATGCCACGGTCACACTAGACTGTTTTATTAGCCGCTAGTTGCTGGTGCTGCAACAGCAGCCAGCGACAACAGCGGCTATATTGTGGTCACATTAGGCTGTTTACCAGCAAACGTACTGCTGCAGCTGGTGGCTACTACCAGCAAGCCTCAGTTCAAACTACAAGGTCAACTGTTTCTGATGCATTTTATATGTCACCACGTAGGTACATACAACAGTGAGACAATGTATTGTATTTTGTCAGGGGAAGACGTCACGATGACAATAAAATTAGAAATATTTTACAAGTATTTAGTTGAAAATTCAATGGCTCTACTACAACTAATTAATTATTAATTAAATCACTATTTTAATTATTATTAAGTAAATTATATATTTTCATAACAAAAATCTCTTGCAGGCCTTCAATTGTTTCCCAGTATATTTCTAAATAACAAATAGTTCAAAAGTTACTGCTTTCTTCAGCAATTTAGTTTCTACTTTATATTTAATGTTTTAATTCTATTAACTTAAAACACAAAAGTAATTCAATCAGTTTTCCGCCCAATATATTTATAAAACACATTTCAAAAATACATAATTTCCTGAGTTAACATTTATGCTGGTTGCTGCAAAAGTTAAACAAGCGCTGGTGGGCTGGCTGCTGCTAAACTCACTCGTCAACTGGTAAAACAGCGGCTGCTGAGTGGTCACACTATGCTGTCAGTAGCCAGTAGCAAATAGACCGCTAGTAAAACAGCCTAGTGTGACCATAGCAGAAGGGTACTGCCAAACGAGCGACTTTTTGTAGCGCGACAGTCGTGACGACACAAACAGCGACAGCGAAGTATAAAATTGATACATGTCTGACTTTCGAGTGTTGGTATACAGACTGTAGGGTTTCAAGGGTACAAAACTTGTTGCTTTAATTGCGCACCACAATAGTCACTCGTCTGGTCGTACCTTTATAAAAGAGCTTCTCCTTTTCGAGATACTAAAAATATATCATTGGATAGGTAAATGTTTTATGTTATATTTATTACAAAAGAAACCATAACGATCAACGAAAGTGGACCTAGTTTTATTTCCTGCTTACATTGCACAATACATAATGTTGAAATCGTAAAAAGAAAACACCTGTGCATATAATTGCGCATAATTGTGCATACATACATAAAAGGGCAAAAAATCGCCGTAATAAAGCAGGTGAATAATCAGGTCCCAGTTTAGCTACATGACTTATCAATTTGTACCGACCTCTTTATGATGCAATATAATTGTACAATTTCCATTGTTCTTGGCCACATCGCAGAGTGATTCGGCCGAACACACCTGGACATCCGCTCTTTACGCGCCCACAACAAGCAAAACAGTTTTCGCTCGATGTTCGTAAGCACTATGGGCTAAATGCGTCTATACGCTTCAGTTCCAGTTCCTTAGTGCTAATGTCCGCTTGATAAATAGTCCGAATCTTCAACAGGGAAATCGTAAATATCTCTTTCTTCATGAACGTTTCATTAATTTGACTGAAGACCAAAGTAAAAATTATGAAATCCGTTTATGGTACTGGCAAAAAAATACTGACACTAATAGTAAACGAAAAATAAATGAAATAGACTTACTTTTAGCTGAAATATTGCAGCATATTTTGTTAACACACAAAAGTAAGTGTAGAGATTGAGGAAATTGTAAAAGGTGAATTACATAAGATTGCACTATAACGAGCAATATACATTCATGAACGTATTTGAGTAAAATCTAGTCCAATAAGCCTAAGCTATAAACAATACTGTTTTATGCGACCGCAAAATTTATTTATTGACGTATCCATGTTTAGGCCAGTAGTGAGCGAGCATTAAATCCTGCTACGTGTGCATAATTAGCTGGTAATAGGTATTGGATATGCTTGTCGATCTCACGGCGGTTAGGCCTGGAACCATGGTTAAAAGGCCAGTTAATAATATATCAGTTTCTAATAAGGCAAGCCGGGTAAAAGTAATAATAATTCACCGCGGTTCTGTGCCGCGCACCGAACAGGTAGTAGCGTTTAGGCATTTCGTACACAATGCAGATATTTACGACGCTAGATGGCGATAAAGAGCCGTTTTCATATGTCCGCTTTCCTCCGATATCAAATGCATAAGAATGTATGTGTGTGTGCATGTATGAAAGCGTATGTATGCATAATTAGAGGCATAAAGCAAACTTTCAAATGTATACGAATGGGAATGAAACGTTGGTTCGTGCACTTTGCGTCCCATCGAAAGGAAAAGTTGAAATAACTACGTTTACAATATTTTCAGACGTAATTTTTAATAACACAAGAGAACAAATTTCCAACTTACTGATACAGCAAAAAAAAATTGTTCCAGATTATATTTGCCTTACATAACTAGAAACTAAAAGTGGATTTATTGTAACAGGTCTAAATTTAGAGATACAGCGATACTTTAAAAAACTGAGAAAACTGCAACAAATTCAGTTAATAAATTATATAAATTCAAAAAATAACGAAAAGTACTTTTTCTTTTGATAAACCTAAGTCTTTAACCAAATCATTCAGTTCGCACTGGTTTATAAAGTGAGGTGTTTCTAAAACCTCAAATGGTGAATCTTCACGACTTGCCTGATTTGACAGAGTGATTTCAGACACTCTGTCCAATCAGACAAGTTTCTTCAAACAGGCGAAATTTCTTCTGTGTCAAAAATCGAAGAAGATTAAGTGGATGGCGCACTTGGGAGGGGATGGTTCTCTCCATGGGGGTAGGTCGCCATGCTGATGGCAAATTTGGATATTTTATTTTATGCTTATCCCTCTTCGAATATCCGGAGACGCTTATCGTGCAAAAGTAGCAATCATCTACATGATTGGAAGGCTCTCGCCACATCATGGAAACTGCAAACGGCATTTTCTTTTGCTTCCCTTTCATCCACTTTAAATGTTCGATCTAACAGGAATTACAGCATATATTAGGTGTCCATGGCTTTTCCAGATCTCCAATTCTAAATTCAAAATAGCAGCAGTAAGCTGCTTTTACCTCTACCATATTTTTTTTATTTATTTTATTTTTTGTTATGTGTCACTACATAGCAACCGCACATGTAACTAAACTTATTTGGTGAATTTTTACATCTTCTTTGATCACTTCCCATATTTTAATGCACAGAATGTCTGTCACACTTTGATGACTTGATCTATGAAAAGTGATGTTAGGTCAACAAAATTTTATGATCACTGTTCTGGTTGTATAGATGTTTCAAACTAAGAAGAGCACAGTTGTATATGCAACCAAATATACACAGGCAATTTATAAACCGTACACTAGGTATGATTGGTTGCATATACAACTGTGCTCTTCTTAGTTTGAAACTACTCTAAGACCTTCGTTCCCTTGTGTAATTTTTTACTTTAATCCTGATCGTCATTTTTCTAATTTATTTCTAAACAAAAATGAGAACGGAAATCAAAATTGGCATGAATTTCGTCAATTCCAATGAGAATGTCGAATGCGGTTTACTTTTACTTCAAGTGTCATCCATCTCCATTAAGCAGTGCATATTTAACGATAAAGATTGCATTTACATGCACTTTTATTCATGCAATTTGAACGTATTTAGTCATTTCATTTCTTTGGCACGGTGAAACGCGCCGTGGAGACTTTACGGCCGCTCCAAAACCAAAAGCAATCAAACCATCAATTCGATGCCATATGCGCATAGTGGTCAGCACAACGCGTAAATTATTGCCATAGTGTGGCCGACCCAGTAAATCTACGGACCAACATGCAATGCAGATTTGAAAACAATAACCGTAATAGTCGATATGCATGCTCATGGACATAAATGAAATTTATGTCAGCGCTGTGTGTCCCCATATGTAAAACAGCGCGGCCGTTTATTATCCATACCCAGTGGCGTCCGCGAGTATCCATACATATACGAGCAGCTCGGTCAATAAAATGAAAACGGCGCGCGGTTTATGGCATCAAATAATTGCACTTGCGAAATGAGTATTTATGCTTTTTTTCTAATGAGTCCCGAGTCGAGAGTCAACTTGGATTGCTCGTCCTTGCTTAGTGGACAGGTGGCCGTTCTACACATCGCTATGGCACATTTTTCATAAAATATCTTCGTTCTTCTTGATTTGGTGTCGATCAATGACGAAATTGTTTCACGGATATGCTCAAATTGCGCAACTAGATTTGCGTTGAATATTTTTTTTATCAGTATCAGAGTTTTTTCCTTCAAATTGCGTGTAGATTTCCATATATGACAACGATTGCGCTTGAGTTACATTCTTCTCCAGCAATTTTAAACTTTTACTGCTTGCTAATACCCACAAATTAGACAAATATTGTACAATTTTGACGATAAAATGAATCTAGCATTCCTGCCTGTACACAAAGAGACCAGAAGAGTTGTTTCAACGGTTAGTTATTCTTATGATTTAAGAATATGTTTATGTTAAGTATATTTTTCTCTGACAAAGAAAAAGTTATTCTTAATAAATAAAAAAGTAGACGTTCGTCTTACGACAACAAAAATATTTCTTTGGACGGAAAATATATATGCTTCAACCAAAAAACAGGTTCTTGACCCAAGATTCTCACTCTAGGAGATACATAGAAAGTTGTGCAATTACTTTACAGATGGCGCTAACAGTTTCTCGCGTCTTTTGCCACATATCACCGCTATATAAGTTTGACGATATTGAATGTTCATATATTGTTTGTTTACATCTATGCATAAGTGTTTTATTTCATGGGTGACTTACAAGGATTATGAGGAAAACCAGGATTGTAGTGGAATAGCCTACACAGAGAGATCTGTATTCTTGGATATCAAGAAAAAATATTCTTGCGTATATAATGTAGCATGAAGAGGATACTTTGCTATCCAAATAATATTTTATTGTAATAAGAATTTCAATATATGTAGTAATTTCAACGGCTAGTTATTCTTCCGGTATAAGAGTTTAGTGCGTTTATGTTGAGTATATTTTGCTCTGATGAAGAGAATGTTATTCTTCTACATATAAAAAGAGGAAGACGTTCGTTTTACATCAACAACAATCTTTTGTTGGGTGAAAAATATTCATGCTTCAACGAACAAACAGTTTCTTGACCCAAGATTCTTACTCTAAGAGATACATAGAAAGGTCTGCAATTACTTTACAGATGGCGCTAACAGTTTCTCGCGTCTTTTGCCACATATCCCGCTATATAAGTTCGACGATATTGAGTGTTCATATATTGTTTGTTTACATCTATGCATAAGTGTTTTATTTCATGGGTGACTTACAAGGATTATTAGGAAAACCAGGATTGTAGTGGAATAGCCTACACAGAGAGATCTGTATTCTTAGATGTCAAGAAAAAAAATTTGTTGCGTATATAGTGTAGCATGAAGAGGATACTTTTGCTATCCAAATAATATTTTATTGTAATAAGAATTTCAATATATATAGTTATTTCAACGGCTAGTTATTCTTCCGATTTAAGAGTTTAGTATGCTTATGTTGAGTATATTTTCCTCTGACGCAGGAAATGTTATTCTTCTACATATAAAAAGAGTAAGACGTTCGTTTTACAACAACAACAATATTTTGTTGAGTGAAAAATATACATGCTTCAACGAACAAACAGTTTGATGACCCAAAAGAACACGTATGTATCGTTTAAAACCGAGGAAATTCTTTTCAAGCAGTTCCTTCATACTTAAAACAAGAAACCGTAATACTTGGAACATCAAGAAATTCATATTCTTACTCTGAGAATTTTGTATTTTACTTGAACCAACCAAATGATATTTCTGCGGATATAGAAACAAGTGATATTCTTCGCTCAAAGATATTCGTGTTCTATCGAATAAATGTTTCCCTCTGTGTATATTTTAGATAAAAGGAGGAATTAAAAAACAACTGACTCATATTCTTGCATTTTATACTATATACAATTCCTCTAAACTATTTCAAAAATAATTACATAAAATTCCCGAGCCGTAAACCTTGTTTTAATTAAAGATGAAAATAAAAAGAAGTCGAAATATTCTCGCTCCGTGAATAGTTTCTGACGGCATAAATCTAGCGGTTTATATAGAAATAAAAACGCTCCCGCACTATCTGTATTTCCTTAAATCACCGCCATCAATTTTCAGGAATGTTACAGTTACTTAAATATTTTCAGTTCCGTGCGGCTAAAATTAGAGTATATGCACCGCGCCGGTTTTACTACCGCTTCTGGTTTATTTAAACTAATTAAAAAGTGCCGTTACCGTAAATCAGGTACTCTGGTCTTATAACGTAAACAAACATCCACAATAGTAGGTGTGCAGAGACATTGAAGGAATTGCCACTCAAGATGCTCTTGCTATAATTTTATATACAAGTTAGGCAACTAAATCGTATGTTCTCTACAGGCTGTTATAAAAATGTTTATAAAAAAATTCTATAAAAAAACATAAAAATGTTCGGTTAATTTTCTTGTCTACCTCTATCAACCCCTAATAAATTATTAACTAATTGATATAAAAATTACATTTTCTATTATCATTTCTATTAGCCCGTATGTTCATTTACCACTAGATACCACCCATTATTATGGTAAGCAGTAAACACTGTCATAAGTCCGGTGTTACCTCGTTATGTGCGAATATAATGAAGACTAACGATTATTGTCGGAATTTAAAAAAAAATATTGATATTTATTGACCCTCATAACGCCGCGTCAGGACAACGAGGAACGCACGGAGTTCCTCGTTGTCCTGACGACCTCTTTATGTACCTCTGCAGTTGCATTGTAGGTTGTTGCAGTTTCCGTTCGATTCGCAGAAGTGCCGTCATAACGCGTGAATTTATTGAGATGTCACTTCGCATAGGAATGCCTATAACTGTTTCGATGATGGAACTGCGTTGGTCGATCGATGATGAGTTGGTATTGTGAGGATGTTGAAAGGATATTGCATAACACCAGGTGGATATTGGCAATTTAATTAATTATATTTAACACAATATTTATATTATATTATAGTTATAGTATTAAGTTTACAGTTAATATGAAAAGTCACTGGAGGATGAGCAACCTACTTCTGGTTGTCAGATTGTCGCCAAAAACGATCCAGTTGATGCCCTGGTAATTCTACATAGGTATATTAAAATTTCAGTTTTCGTCGATTACATTTTTTTGTTTCCTTTCGGTACTGGTCGGAAAGTAGAAAGATGCTATACGCAAAAACCCTTATTTGGTCTTTGTGACTTCTGCCAGACCTCCGACGATTTATTTTAACTATTAAACGCAACTGAGTTAATTCATGAATGGTGGTGATAATATATCATACAATAACTTATGGCTCTCATTATAGCAAATGTAATTTAAATAATGCCTGTTTGTGTAGCGGCATCTTTGTGAAATTATGAAATGCGGGTTATACTTCACTATTTTATTCTATTCGGAGAATTTCTGCCACCTTTAGGGAGCGGCTCCTGCTCGATACATTGCAGAAGAAAGTTAAATCTGCAAATGTGGTAGCTTACTACTCGAGCAGTCGATTTGAGCGCTGTCGTTTGGATCTTAAAGCGTTGCTTATTATATACCAACGGTGGGCAAATGTGGCTCCGAGAGCCGCATGCGGCTCTTCGTTGAGTTAAGTGCGGCTCTCACTAAAATCGTGGCTTTACTTTTTTCTCCTGTGTTGTAGGATGGCTGTCAACTTATAATGTTTTGAACCGTTTTGTGGAACTCCTAAATCCTATCATAACATTTGCAAAAGAAAAAGGCAAAACATGCCCAGAATTAGAAAATAAAACTTGGCTTTCTGACTTAATGTTGCTTAAAGATGTGCTAGAACATTTGCAAACACTGAATGTAATGAAAATAAAAAGTATTACTGATTTGTCACAAACTGTATTCAGTTTTGAAGCGAAAATTCAACTGTTTGTTTACGATCTTGAGAATAAAATATTTACTCATTTTCCACGAGTAAAAGCAAATGTAATTAATATCAAAGAAGAAAAGTTAGATGAACATACATGGTCCGGCACTAACTTGGACACAAATGGGAAAAAAATTTATTATATTTTTTTCAGAAAATTTTGTTTCAGTAAAAAGTTTCTGCATTGTTTTAAACCTAAAATGCAAACTTCAATATATAATTATCTACTTGCGTATACCGGATGTTACAAAATTAAAAAAATTACTAAAGAGTAAAGTCCTTTATTTGAAATTTTATTTGAAAAAGGTATCTAGAATGATTAGAAGCCATCAAATAGGAAAATAGAATCTCTTCTGTAAGATTTTTTTTAATCACAAGCTAACATTTTTATCAATTTTTATAAACTAGACTTTAACATTTCATTAATTTAAACATAACTAAAAAATACGACAAAACTACAAAATTATGCATTGAAAATCGGAGGGGCGACATTGAGTAAAATATTGTATTGTGATTTTTTTTGTTGTTTTTGTTTTTGTTACTTTTATTTTTTTCCAGTTGTTTGTTCATTAAAACAAAATGTTAGAATGTGTTATCTTCTTAATATTTTAACGATAAATTTCTGTTTTTGTGCTTGTTGTTCGTTTTTGTTTTTTTTTCTGTAGTCAGTTATCAAAATGAAATGTTAGGATGTGTTGCTTAGTTAATTTCTGCTTTTTTTTTCTTAGTTTATAAAATTGATAAAAATGTTAGTATACGATAAAAAAATCTTACAAAAATGATTCTAATTTCGTATACCTTGTAATCTTTCTAAATACATATGGCAAGTAACAATTTTGAGCAACTTCAAAAATAGGGGTACTTTACTCTTTAGTAATCTTAATATAATAATAACATCCGACATATGCAAGCAGATAATTATGTCTTGAAGTGTGTATTTTAGGTTTAAGATAATACAGAAACTTTACACTGAAATAAAATGTTCTGAAAAATTGATAATACAAATTTTTCTCATTACACAAGTTAGTCCTGGATCCTGTAAAAGAAAATTGAAAGAATTACAAGCAAATTTTAACTAATTTTACCACAAATTTAAAAAAAATGTCGTTAGATATTATTATACTTTCCATTAATAAATATATTTTTATTATATTTGATTTCTGTTATAATAAAATATTATGTATTTTAATTTTGAAATAAGTATTTTCTTTTTCAATAATATTTTTGTGTTCTTACGTGTGTTCTTTACGTGACTTGTGAAAATATGCAATTACGTTAAATAGAAAAAAATGTTTTTCTACGTGTGGCTCTTTATAAAATATAAAAACCGGTTTGGGGCTCTGTTTGGCCTCATATGTGCCCACCCCTGTTATATACCCTGCTCCTTATTATATCCACTGCACGCCGATCCGGATATTTTTTTGTTGGTGCGAGACTATTCCTTCGTTTCTGTGACGCACGTAATTCATGTACAAATTCGTGTTTATAGCCGATCAAAGCACGGTGACGCAGACCGGAGGTCACCGGTCGTCGGATTGGTCACTCGAGCGTTGATAAGCTTGTCGCGGCGTATTAGTCCGCGGCCGGAACAAGTGTCTCCGAGGAGGTAATCGGACCGGACACAGGTTACACATGTTCTGCGGGCTCGTCCCGTCGCGGAATACCAACAAGCGCGACATCTAACAACCTCGCCGTATGACCGCTTATTAGCGGTCGCATTCGGTAAACGACTGCGCCGCTGACAGTTTGATTGCCGCATCCATGTGCATGAGACTTGTCTTATACGTCCACAGTTCTCCTCTAAATTATGTATGACTGGCCGTTGTTGCTGTTGATACCGATGCGCCAGAACGGCAACCACAAGCGAGAGAGATCTGCAGCGAAAATAAACGCAATTTTTACGATTATCTTTAGTCAGTTTGGAGCCAGTCTCAAATTACCATGAGATTTCGTTTCTTTCAGTTTTGGTTGTCGTATGATATTTTTGATCGCATGCGTAACGATTACGTATGGTTTTCAAAATATCTACTGTCTCTCAATCTACTTTTTGAGTTGGTATAAAACTCCTCTTAAGGCTCTTAGGGAACCTTTTTGTTGTAATAAAACAAATATTGACATAGTTAACCAGAAACAAGTAGAACATACATTCTCAGTTCTTACACAGAGATAACTCTATTCTTGGATATCAAGAAAAAATATTCTTGGGTATATAGTGTAGCATGAAGAGGATTTTTTTTCTATACAAATAATATTTTATTCTGATAAGAATACCAATATAGTTGATTCAACTGTTAGTTATTCTTACAATTTAAGAATTTAGTATGTTTATACTAGCTCTGTGTATATGTCAAAATTTTCGACTTTAGTTATTGGGCATTCTAGAAATATGTGGTTAAGGCTTCCCACCTGTCCACATTCGCAATATGGACATTTTAGGATACATTTTAGGTTATCTGCTATCTGTTACTGTTGTTACGAATGTCCGGCAGGGGGCGTTTCGGGTTTGACGTTACTGTGGTAATAGCAGCAAAACACGGGTCGACAAAAATCGATTTTTTGGATTGAAAATTGTTTTTAAGGCCGCTTTTTTGCTCAAAACTCTTTGCGAAGGGTATTTAGAGGGATCTTATCGTAAGACATGAGAGCGAGCGGCTTTTATAAGGTCGGCAGGAACGGATAAAAAATGTTAATTTTTGACGTTCATCGATCCGCTTGTCGGAATTTCTAGACGTCACGTGACATTTTCTCGAGGTTCGCCTTCACCCGAAGAGGTGCAAAAACGTGATTTTTTTTCAAAATTGACGCATTTAATTTACAAAATATCGCGCAGTCCACGCGGAATTGTGTCCTTTTTTCAATTCGAGCGTCAAAAGTAATATCGAAAAGCCCAATTTTGCAGTTACTCGATCGCAAATGTCGGCGAAAATGGGCGATTCCGCTGAACGCGCCCTACACTTGAAAGTTCGTACTTAGTATACGTAGAGATTAGCTGTATTTTTCTCTGACGAAGAAGAAGTTATTCTTCAATAAAAAAGTAGACGTTCGTCTTACAAAAACAAAAATATTTCATTGGACGAAAAATATATATGCATCAATGAAAAACGAGTGATATTCTTCACTCAGAGATATTCTTGTTGTATCAAATAAATTTTTTCCGCTGTGTACGGTCTCCGATAGGGATTTTCGCACACAATTTCCCAACCATTTACAAATTAACCACGTCGACGTACTCCTCAGGTCGGTTATAAATTAATTCAAGTCTGCAGGATGCGTCGTCCGACTGAAGAATTATAGGTAACCATCATTTGTTGCCTTCCCTTTCGTTCGCAATCGATCGTCCGGCTGTCGCTGGTCGTACCCGTGCGTTCTCTCCTGCAGACCAGTCCTGCCGGCCGTCATATCTCCTGGAATTTATGCGCTCTTTCTTCTCCTGGTATTAATATTTCCATAACAATATTATGTATCTGTCATCGGCTACTGCGAGCCGGCCCTTTGTCCACTGCCGACGCCCATTCATTATTGGACGGCGGACGACGGCCCGTCCATCTGCGATCTGCGACGCGAAATGCCCGAATATCATAGAAACATTTGCATGCCGGCAGGCAGCAGCACCACTGGGCCTTGC
Organism: Aphodius granarius; assembly: GCA_963971325.1. Classification (NCBI taxonomy): domain Eukaryota; kingdom Metazoa; phylum Arthropoda; class Insecta; order Coleoptera; family Scarabaeidae; genus Aphodius; species Aphodius granarius. The sequence goes on from OZ020225.1 coordinate 4,923,455, forward strand.
CAGCCTTGACAGATTTATTGAAAAAGTCAACGGGAAAGTCTCGTACTAAAGTGGTTATTGTTTAGCAGTGACAGGCGGATGGAAATACCAACGTTGCCACTGTTGCTTCTGCCTTCTCCTGCCCTCCTCTCCTATCCCCTGCATATCATATGAAACTTATGTCAAGAGATCAACACGCTGATCGTCGTACAGGGACGAGTCTTTGGTGAGCCTTTCTTGGGCCTTGGAAGAGGAGGATTTCTGGAATGTATGATTGTTGTCATCGGGAATTTGTCTATGCAATCCTTGTAGAATACTTTCGTGTACAATGACCAGTATCACAAAATTTCGTTTCTAAATAAAACTATGTTGGTTTTGCATTGAAAAATTCTGTATACTATTACTTATTCTTATAATTATTATTCTCTTTAATCAATCCAATGGTTGAAATAAAACAATATTAATTTGGTCGAAATGTTTAAATATTTGAAGTAATACTACAAAGTTTCATTCAAAACTACATATAGTCCTTCGTAGTTGATGACTGTTTGGTGTGACTTAATAAATTACTCATTGCAACTAAATTTATCTTGAATCAAGTACATAACCCGCTTCTACTCTTGTCTTTCGATAAAAACACGCAACAGTGTTTGGCAACACTGTTGTGTTCCAAACGTATCCAAGACATCCATAACTCAAGTCTTCAGTATCAAGTCCCTACACATTACAGAACCGGCATCATATTTATTATAATGGCCGTCCCAATCGAAGAGCGATGCATCAAACAGCGCCTCCAAGTCAATTATTAAGTAGCGAATATATTGCCATTTTGTAGTTGGGTAAAGTTTCGGACAAAGAGAGCATCGGGACCGTGGGCGACATCGTTATGCTTTCTTGGCGTTATCTGTTTGGTCGGAGACCCTCAGCTCGGACTGCAGGTATAAGAGTGCGACATTATTTATGGGTCATCCTGTGGACAATCTGATATAATCACACAATCCTAATCAATGTTAATTTATAGCGGTCCCCTCTAATAAACATATATGAACCCTTTGTTTCAGCTGGGCCCGAGCAATGGACGTTTAATAATGAGCCGGGTCCAGCGGAAGGGTATCATTCGGTTTTAAATTTCTTTAGAAGTCGTTAATGGGCTACGCGCCCGACACGTGGGACGGCACCGCGTGAACCGTCTCTTCATTCAAGTCTTCATGGGCTCGGGTTAAACTACATGGTACTATGTTTGGTTGATTTTGGGGGATGGTCATCAATTTAGGGTAAGGTGTTTTGTGGGAATCATGGAAACAACAAAGTGACGACATTTGATATGATGATAAGGGTTTCATGGTGATATGATCTCGTTTTAGTGGATCCGGTATGGATATATGAGAGGAAAGTAAGCAAGTTGCAAGAACTGATTCGAAAAATTCATTAACTTGCCAAAGATTTTACTAGAAGGAAAATAAAAGGCATATGAAGAATAAGAACTAGGAAGAGAATCAGATTGGTACTAATATATGAGAAGAAGCATTTTGGACGAAGCTTAAGATTCTCATTTAATTCATATTGTTGACTATCACAGAGAGAAATCAAGAAAAATTATTTTTACGTATATAGTGTAGCATGAAGAGGATTTTTTTTTCTATCCAAATAATATTTTACGAAAAATATATATGCTTCAACGAAAAAACAGTTTCTTGACCCAAGATTCTTACTCTGAGAGATACATAGAAAGTTGTGCAATTACTTTACAGATGGCGCTAACAGTTTCTCGCGTCTTTTGCCACATATCACGCAACGACGACGATATTGAGTGTTCGTATATTGTTTGGTACATCTATGCATAAGTATTGTACTTCATGGGTGACTCTCAAGGATTATGAGGAAAACCAGGATTGTAGTGAATTAGTCTACAGAGGGAGAACTCTATTCTTGAATATCAAGAAAAAATGTTCTTGCGTATATAGTAGAGGTGGGTAGTTCGTGAACGAACTAGTCCGAGAGAATGGCTCCCGGCTTAGAACAAGAGAACTAGTTCTTTAAAATAAAAAGAACTAGTTCGAAAAAGACCTGCTTTGCTAAAACATTCTCATTCAGTGAACGACTTGTGTTAGGCGACATCAAACGAAGAAGACAACGATTCTTCGATCAATATAATTATAAATAATTATTTATTTTCAAAAAAAAAATACAAATAAAACAAAATAACGATTCTTCAAGATAAGACAAAGTGGGAAGGCAGACATAGATTCTGTCCAAACTAGATCCTAGTTTCGTTCGGAACGAGATATCAGCATCAAAGTAGTTCTTCAGAACTAGCTCTTTCAACTAGTTCCTTTTTGTGAACTAGTCCGGAAGAACTAGTTCATTAAAAAGAACTAATAAGCCCATCTCTATATAGTGTTGCATGAAGAGGATATTTTTGCTATCCAAATAATATTTTATTGTAATAAGAATTTCAATATATGTAGTTATTTCAACGGCTAGTTATTCTTCCGGTTTAAAAGTTTAGTGTGTTTATGTTGAGTATAGTTTGCTCTGACGAAGAAAGTGTTATTCTTCTACATATAAAAAGAGTAAGACGTTCGTTTTACATCAAAAACAATATTTTGTTGGGTGAAAAATACACATGCTTCAACGAACAAACAGTTTCTTAACCCAAAAGTATACGTACGTATCGCTTAAAACAGACGTAATTCCTTTCAAGGCGTTTCTTCATACTTAAAACAAGAAACTGTAATACTTGGAACATCAAGAAAATAATATTCTTACTCTGAAATTTTTTATTTTACTTGAACCAACCAAATGATCTTTCTGCGGATATAGAAACAAGTTTCTATATCCGCAGATATTCTTCTCTCAAAGATATTCGTGCTGTATCGAATAAATGTTTTCCTCTATAGATGGTCTGTAGAGACTACTCCATTTAATTGTCCAACCCTGTATATTTCTTTTGCGGAAATGCACATTTTCCACACAAGTCCCACAAATGGATATGTATTGTTAATTTTCCAAAATAATGTACGCAAACCTTTATCTAAAAATAAAAATTATACCATTATAAGTAAGTTATTTGATATTCATTTTCAGATATATTGCCACATACTTTCACACACAATCGTATGTTTGACGTTTATACACTTGCGTCAATTCCTCTTTTATTTGATTAACCGCCTGTCTTCCACCACTTCAAAAATTATCTAAGAGATATTTCATGTTATTCCCTCCTCCAAATTATAATCAATTTCTCAACAATATACATATTTTTTAAATTACGCCTTTTTATTTTATTTTAGGTAGGTATATTCGACTACAGATATAGAAGGGTGGTTGTATAAGTTATCGTACGGATATATACTTCAATATATCGACATATCAGATCATTTATGCAGCGGATGCGACACTACGCCAACAAATCTCACCCAATATCAATGTGTTGAGCAAACACGGCCGTGGGACCGAGGGTTCGTTTTTCTCCCCAAAGATACAAAGTCCCAACGGGATTTCCCGGGATATTCAAGTATTTCATAAACGGATTCAACGCATACACCCTCAAAAACAACCCCATAAAGCCATCGAAAGGGTTCACATAACACAAATAATACTGCCAAAGAAAAATATGTCGCTATGATTTATAATTATAAAGAATATATTGATTGTCAACAATTGATTTTGTTCCTGATGTTATCATATTATTGAGGATTTTGTATGGATTGGACATTAAGAGAATTCCACAGAAGGCCATCAAACATCACTTAAACCCTTACTTCAGCATTTTCGTCCTTAACACAATCCCCACATCATCACTTCTTATATCATGTCCTCATCAGAACCAAATAACGTGTAATGTAGTTATAAAGTTCTATAGTACCAAATTTGCGTTGTAAACGTCACAATAAGCACGTGTGCTGGACGCGACTCCTTGAATACGATACAAATAGGCGTTTCGTTGAGATATAATAGATCCTTGGAGATGTAACGGCTTTGAATGGTTAGCAAAGTAAAGAAAGGTGCAGATCGTGGTGTAGTGGTCCAGGTATGTTTTGGCAGTGCGGTGCATATCGGTGATTTATGAATTGGTGCTGAGTGGAACGGGCAGCCCACAATAGTGGAGGAGTAGCGCACTGAATGAGTTCCCTTTCCACAGGCGAGCACCAGGTGAGGAGGAGGCGTGGCCTGTGCCGTGGTAAGCCTCCGGTGCCGCTTCACGTTCAGTCTATACTTCGCTGCGACAATATTCACCAACGTTGTCGCCGTTGCCGTTGTTGTTGATCACCTGAAGAAGTCTTAAAGAGCTGCGGTGGTTGAAAAATCGCGGAGGTTCGTCTCCTTATCAGTGCTCAGTGGTTGAATGAAGTTCGGTGATAAGTGGTGCGCGTGTTGGCGCCGAGGGTAGCCGAGAAGGGGCGGCAAGGACCGAGGGTGCGATCCCGCCCCATCAACCCCCACCACGAGAGGCCTCTCTGACAGAAGGCATCTCCATGCCGAGTTAGTTGCACGCCTAGTGGTGGACGGTCATGAACACATCATAACTAATATTTTGTCCGGAGATAGGCGAGATCCGCCAGATCATCAGCCCCCACAGATCAGCGATCCGTGATCATGTTGTGCAGTTTGTAGTTGTTATTGATGTTGACTGACTTGCGTCAGCAGTGAGAACAGTGTTTGTGTGGACAGTGTGGTTGGTCGACATGTCGCGAAGAAAACAATCGAGACCCATCAGACACCTAGAGGACGAGTCCTCACCCAAACCCGCGGTTGTTATCGCTAATCCTGGTAAGTCCTAGTCTCTAAGAACGTGGCCCCTTCCTTGAGACCATTCCTAAAAGGAACAACGCGAAATAACAATCCCATGAGGACTCGAAACAAAAAACTTTTGCGAACTTAGCAATTTGTCGAAGAAGTTTATCATAACAATCTCTATCTCTATCATAACCATCATCAATTCGTGGAACTCTTAAGACTTTGAAGTAAAAAGTGGTGTTTTAACATAAAGTATATTCAGAAGAATCGAGAAAGAAAACAAAAGAATTGTTGATTACCCATACAGTACTAAGACTATTGGATGAATCAAGAAATCAGCAGGCAAGCAGAAACCAAGAAATCAGCAGGAACAAAATCTAGAAGAACGAAAAAATCTTCTTCCTTTTTCCCAATGTAAAATCATCCCAAATACCTTTTGGTAATATTCAATAATTCATGACTTTTGGGAAGTTATTCATCTGCCGAAGAAAGCATAATAAAATTCATAACCATCATCGATTCGTGGAACCATAAGAAGAAGTAAAAAGTATTTTTGAGCCAATTAACCTATCTAAGAATACATGGTCTTCATATCAATCCAATCTTCCTTCATCTAAAGAAGTGAAATCTGACGAAATTCAAAACAAAAAACAAAAAGTTTGATAGTACGACAAACATCAGCTCTTCTTCAATATTGTATTGCTTTTCTAAATCTTAACCAAAAGGTCTTACCTGGTCTTCACTTCACTTGAGTCTTCCTTCACTCAAGAAGTAAATTTGAGAAAATATACATTTTCCTTTTCAACTTTGTCCCAACCCAACCGAAACAACCAAAACAAAAACAATGAATACAAATCCAAAATCAAAATCATCCACAAAATTTCTAATTCCCATCAACATTCAACAACTGAGACATTAATCTCCTTAAAATTGCACCTTTCTCGTTCGTTTGCCGTCGGAAGTATCCTTGGGTCGCTCTAACCAAGTACCCAGGCACTGACAGCCACTCAGCGTGGCATAGTTTTTTTCACTCGAGTCCGTTTCGCGAACAAACAGTAAATTAAAAATATCATTGCGATATAAATTGGTCGTAATTTGTCCTTATTGCGGCAATTTAGCCGGCGTTCGAGAGATCCGCCGGCTGTGGCATTCGAAAATTGAAATTCTCTGCTTGTAACGCTCGGGATCAAACAGACCGATGTGCGGACACGCTCAGTGCCATCCGAGCGCACTCACACCGATAGGCGCTACATATCCGAACCCCTCAACGCTACGATTACCGAAAATCGACCAAAAATATCGAGAATTCACTCGTTTGTTAACGTTTGTAGCTATGTTCAGAGCAATTTTGACAGATCTACTTTGTGGTCATGTTGATTTTGTTACCTAGGCAACAGGAGAAAGTTATCGATGTAATGTCAATAATATTTGATGATTTTAAGCGAAAACCATAGAAAATGTTGTAAGATTTTGCAATGGATATTTGCATAAGTAAATAGGCGAATAATTTTTATACGATTCGCGTATTTTTGCGGTTTCTTGAGCGTTGCGGTTAGAGTATAGACCACAGAGTGTTGTGCCACCCACATAAGCCCCTAACATTTACAGGATTCTCTGTGACATTACCTTAGAACAAAACTGTGAATTTAGTACTTGAACAATCCTGCTACCATAGAGATACGTCGTGCATATATTACAAGCAGTCCGTAGATCGCGATAAGGTGCAAGAACTGCACCCACACGCTGTGAACGTATATGCAAGCTGCGTCTATCATAAACGCTGAAAAATCGTGTCCTTGGTCGTATCAACCAATGGATTCAATTTCCGTTTCGCGTTCTCGTCGCAAAAACCTTACAAAAAAAACGATCGTGAGAATTCTGCTGCGACAGCTAACCGATGTAACAGTATATCAAATCATAACCAACCTATAGCTCATGCCTTGGTCTGAAAAACTTGCCTCCGGTCTTAATTGATGATGGATGAGCGGTCTGCACAAAGGCTCATAATTTGTTGTCAATTTCTGGAGATATTGACGCGCAGACGATGACTTTGATCTCGACCGGCAGTGGAGAAGTCCATCCGCGTGGACCTCTGGTGGTCTGACGCGTCAAACATCAGCACTTTCCGATTCGGTAGTCGAAGGTATGATTGGCAAGCGCTAAGCGTCTCCTACGGTGAGTTGAGGGCCCGAGGCGACTTGGATCCACTTACCAGTGCGTCTGCTTTTTATCAGGTCGCTGATTCAACAAGGCAAATCGATTTGTTACGTAACTGACGGCGACAACAGATCCAGTATACGAAATACTCACGTCTGGTACGCTGGCTACCGAAACGAAATTAACTGTTACTTGGGGTTCGGTGTTCAAAATCTGGGAAATGGCAAATTGAGCTTGAACTTAACTATGTAATTCTTGTTTCTTTTTGCTCTAGATACTTGAAAATAAGTTTTTTCCACAAAATTTTAACATCGGCCAAACAAGAATCTACCTATACTAATTACGAACTTTCAAGTGTAGGGCGCGTTCAGCGGAATCGCCCATTTTCGCCGACATTTGCGATCGTGTAGCTGCAAGATTGAGCTTTTCGATATTACTTTTGACGCTCGAATTGAAAAAAGGACACAATTCCGCGTGGACTGCGCGATATTTTGTAAATTAAATGCGTCAATTTTGAAAAAAATCACGTTTCTGCACCTCTTCGGGTGAAGGCGAACCTCGAGAAAATGTCACGTGACGTCTAGAAATTCCGACAAGTGGATCGATGAACGTCAAAAATTTACATTTTTTATCCGTTCCTGCCGACCTTATAAAAGCCGCTCGCTCTCATGTCTTACGATAAGATCCCTCTAAATACCCTTCGCAAAGAGTTTTGAGCAAAAAAACGGCCTTAAAAACAATTTTCGATCCAAAAAATCGATTTTTGTCGACCCGTGTTTTGCTGCTATTACCACAGTAAGGTCAAACCCGAAACGCCCCCTGCCGGACATTCGTAACAACAGTAACAGATAGCAGATAACCTAAAATGTATCCTAAAATGTCCATATTGCCAATGTGGACAGGTGGGAAGCCTTAATCACATATTTCTAGAATGCCCAATAACTAAAATCGAAAATTTTGACTTATACACAGAGCTAGTAGTTTTACTAAATTTCAGAAAAGAAAATGAGTGCATCTGTTTTGTATAACTGTTTATAGAATTTTTGGACAGAAACGTGTTTTTTAGTCGCAAAAACTTGATTAAGGGTCTTAATTCTTCCATAGGCTGTGGTAAATTTACGGAACAAACATCCATCATTAAAACATGGTCAAAATATGGCGTTACGAAAGATGAATATTATTTCAAAATTTTAAATAAAAGCACTCTATCTTCTTCGAAAATTAATCCAGTTGAATGAATGAAATGTCTATAAATTGTTGAAGGAAATATGCATCAAAGCAGTGTGCGAGGACTTGACGAAGGTCCTTTATTTTTACACAGGGTGTTCTAAATTTACGTTATTGCAGTTACACAGATAAATGAGTTATAGAAATTATTGCGAGGTAAAAATATCACTTGATGAAAAAATCATCAAGGTCTATCACAGATTGCAGTTTACAACAAATGTCATCTATTCCATTTAACTTAAATAATAAATTATGTGAACAAATAAACTATTTCTTCATGAGCACAAATCGAAATAAGGAATTCAGTTTATTGCTCCACGACTATAATATTTCTTCTACTCAGATTCTACTAGAAAACTGTTGATATATTAAAATATTGATAAAACTTTGTGTGTCTTTTAAAACTAAGCTTGTGTTTTTTTTTCTTTGTTAAACAAAATGCCGTGTTTTTCTGAAGAAACCGTCTTTCCTTAACTGCAGATTAAGGTCATATGACACTGTCTAAATTGTAATTCCAAACCTAATAGCGAAATGGTTACTAATATGTATACATAGAAAATATTCATCCCAAAATATTTCTTCAAGCTGTAAGACATTTTTTTTAGTTTTTTTTTTTTAGAAGTTTTTTTATACTTTCTGTGAAAATTTATAATAAAATAAAAACGTTCTACCACAAATTGTCTTCATCAACATTTGGAAATGTCATATTGTATACATAATCACAAATTTTTGTACAAAACACAATTTTTAAATTATTCAAATCTCACTTGAAATTAGTCCTTTATTTTTACACAGGGTGTTCTAAATTTACGTTATTGTAGTTACACAGGTAAATGAGTTATAGAAATTATTGCGAGGTAAAAATGTCACTTGATGAAAAAATCATCAAGGTCTATCACAGATTGCAGTTTACAACAAATGTCATCTATTCCATTTAACTTAAATAATCAGATAAATTATGTGAACAAATAAACTATTTCTTCATGAGAACAAATCGAAATAAGGAATTCAGTTTATTGCTTCACGACTATAATATTTCTTCTACTCAGATTCTACTAGAAAACTCTTGATATATTAAAATATTGGTAAAACTTTGTGTGTCTTTTAAAACTAAGCTTGTGTTTTTTTTTTTGTTAAACAAAATGTCGTGTTTTTCTGAAGAAACCGTCTTTCCTTAACTGCAGATTATGGTCATATGACACTGTCTAAATTGTAATTCCAAACCTAATAGCGAAATGGTTAGTAATACATAGAAAATATTCATAGAAAATATTCATCCCAAAATATTTCTTCAAGCTGTAAGACATTTTTTTTTTTTAGTTTTTTTTTTTAGAAGTTTTTTTATACTTTCTGTGAAAATTTATAATAAAATAAAAACATTCTACCACAAATTGTCTTCATCAACATTTGGAAATGTCATATTGTATACACAAACACAAATTTTTGTACAAAACACAATTTTTAAATTATTCAAATCTCACTTGAAATTAGTCCTTTATTTTTACACAGGGTGTTCTAAATTTACGTTATTGCAGTTACACAGATAAATGAGTTATAGAAATTATTGCGAGGTAAAAATGTCACTTGATGAAAAAATCATCAAGGTCTATCACAGATTGCAGTTTACAACAAATGTCATCTATTCCATTTAACTTAAATAATCAGATAAATTATGTGAACAAATAAACTATTTCTTCATGAGAACAAATCGAAATAAGGAATTCAGTTTATTGCTCCACGACTATAATATTTCTTCTACTCAGATTCTACTAGAAAACTGTTGATATATTAAAATATTGATAAAACTTTGTGTGTCCTTTAAAACTAAGCTTGTGTTTTTTTTTTTGTTAAACAAAATGCCGTGTTTTTCTGAAGAAATCGTCTTTCCTTAACTGCAGATTAAGGTCATATGACACTGTCTAAATTGTAATTCCAAACCTAATAGCGAAATGGTTACTAATATGTATACATAGAAAATATTCATCCCAAAATATTTCTTCAAGCTGTAAGACATTTTTTTTAGTTTTTTTTTTTAGAAGTTTTTTTATACTTTCTGTGAAAATTTATAATAAAATAAAAACATTCTACCACAAATTGTCTTCATCAACATTTGGAAATGTCATATTGTATACACAAACACAAATTTTTGTACAAAACACAATTTTTAAATTATTCAAATCTCACTTGAAATTAGTCCTTTATTTTTACACAGGGTGTTCTAAATTTACGTTATTGCAGTTACACAGATAAATGAGTTATAGAAATTATTGCGAGGTAAAAATGTCACTTGATGAAAAAATCATCAAGGTCTATCACAGATTGCAGTTTACAACAAATGTCATCTATTCCATTTAACTTAAATAATCAGATAAATTATGTGAACAAATAAACTATTTCTTCATGAGAACAAATCGAAATAAGGAATTCAGTTTATTGCTCCACGACTATAATATTTCTTCTACTCAGATTCTACTAGAAAACTGTTGATATATTAAAATATTGATAAAACTTTGTGTGTCCTTTAAAACTAAGCTTGTGTTTTTTTTTTTGTTAAACAAAATGCCGTGTTTTTCTGAAGAAATCGTCTTTCCTTAACTGCAGATTAAGGTCATATGACACTGTCTAAATTGTAATTCCAAACCTAATAGCGAAATGGTTACTAATATGTATACATAGAAAATATTCATCCCAAAATATTTCTTCAAGCTGTAAGACATTTTTTTTAGTTTTTTTTTTTAGAAGTTTTTTTATACTTTCTGTGAAAATTTATAATAAAATAAAAACGTTCTACCACAAATTGTCTTCATCAACATTTGGAAATGTCATATTGTATACATAATCACAAATTTTTGTACAAAACACAATTTTTAAATTATTCAAATCTCACTTGAAATTAGTCCTTTATTTTTACACAGGGTGTTCTAAATTTACGTTATTGCAGTTACATAGATAAATGAGTTATAGAAATTATTGCGAGGTAAAAATGTCACTTGATGAAAAAATCATCAAGGTCTATCACAGATTGCAGTTTACAACAAATGTCATCTATTCCATTTAACTTAAATAATCAGATAAATTATGTGAACAAATAAACTATTTCTTCATGAGAACAAATCGAAATAAGGAATTCAGTTTATTGCTCCACGACTTTAATATTTCTTCTACTCATATTCTACTAGAAAACTGTTGATATATTAAAATATTGATAAAACTTTGTGTGTCCTTTAAAACTAAGCTTGTGTTTTTTTTTTTTTTTAAACAAAATGCCGTGTTTTTCTGAAGAAATTGTCTTTCCTTAACTGCAGATTAAGGTCATTTGACACTGTCTAAATTGAAATGCCAAACCTAATAGCGAAATGGTTAGGTACTAATATGTACCTATACATAGAAAATATTCATCCTAAAATATTTCTTCAAGCTGTAAGAGATTTTTTTTAGTTTTTTTTTTTTTAGAAGTTTCTTTATATTTTCTGTGAAAATTTATAATAAAATAAAAAAGTTCTACCACAAATTGTCTTCATCAACATTTAGAAATGTCATATTGTATACATAAACACAAATTTTTGTACAAAACACAATTTTTAAATTATTCAAATCTCACTTGAAATTATACGTATTTATTCAATCTCCAAAATCAATCTCCAATTTTATTGGTGTTTACTAATATTTTAAGCAATGTCTTGCCAAAGGCTCTAGTTTTGTTAGTTTTCTTGTCTGATTTACAAGATTTACTGTTTGATTTATAACATTTGCTGATTTACATGGAACTTCTCACCTATTTTCTATCAAAATATACAATTAAATAAACTAGAGCATGTTTCAGACGTGAGGAGAGTAACTCATCAATGTTTGCTATCATTTCGGACATACGTTACAGATAACCTCATAAATACCGCATAAATGAACCTCAATCTCTTTCTCGGTACATTTAATTTTGCTACGTTTCTATTTCAATTTTTGTTAAATACTTTCCAACACAACAACCTTATATTCCATATTTCTAAACGTGTGAATTTCAATTAGCTTTGTCAATCAATGGTATTTGCTGATTGGACGGAGGGAGGTTGAAAGTGTGAGATGAAGCGTGTGCCCGGGGATGTTATAACATCGGCGTATTATTAATCAGGGTCGGCCATTTTGCAACCCTTGCTATATCATAATCCCATTAGACGGGTGTCTGGCAAACCCGGTGAAGCATACTCAAATAGCGGCGTTAAAACGGCTATGAAAAGGGGCTTTAGCCGGGCAACCGGTCCCGGCGAGGGGCCGCCCCACGGATCAAAGATCGACGGAAGGGTTGGTGGTTCTCGCACCGCCCTTTAGGCATATTAAACATATGTAATAATAACGACCCCACGCAATTAAATTCCTTCTCTGCATCCATCTCGCTTTCTCTAATTCGAAATTTGATTTTCACCCCTCGGTGGAAAATTTTTCACCCCTTGGTGGGCTAAAAAAAGCGACCAATCGTGATGCCGGGAGCGCATCAGACAAGTTTTAAATAATCCCCATGGGTAATGATGACAATCGAGGATTATATTCGATTCCGGGCATTGTTGGAGCGAAGCCATCCGTGAAATAAGCGGGTCCCGTAATGTTTATTTTGACGTTTCCTACAAAGCGCCGACCGTGTACCAAGCATCTGTCACAATTGCGAAATTATCATATCAAAAAGCGAGGACATATGTAACCGCTACTTATCTATTATGTCCGTCGATCTTTGTTGGCAAATATGACGACAGCTATGTATAAATTGATTCATTCCCACGTATCATTAATATGTCACAAATTTTTTTAATATTGATTGATTTCCTGTTCTGTTCTAGTTCAATCTTGAAACCGTTGTCCATAAAAACTAATAGATTATGAATTTGTAAAAAGTTTGTCCAATGTTTCGAACATTTTTTTGTCGTCAAATAACTAAGAAATAAAATTCCGAGTTGAAATAGAAATCATTATTCTGCTTCCTACACAGAGAGAAGTCTGTAGCATAAAGAGCCAGTTTTTTCAATCCAAATAATATTTTATTCTAATAAGAAGTTCAATATAGCTGTTTCAACGGTTAGTTATTCTTACGATTTAAGAATTTAGTATGTTTATGTTAAGTATATTTTTATCTGACGAAGAAAGAGTTATTCTTCTATAAAAAATAGACGTTCGTCTACAACAAAAATATTTCGTTGGACGAAAAATATATATGCTTCAACGAAAAAACAGTTTCTTAACCCAAGATTCTTTCTCTGAAATACATAAAAATGTGTGCTATTACTTAACAGATGGCGCTAAAAGTTTCTCGCCTCTTTTGTCACATATTACCGCTATATAAGTTTGACGATATTGATTGTTCATATATTGTTTGTTTACATCTATGCATAAGTATTTTATTTCATGGGTGACTTGCAAGGATTATGAGGAAAACCAGGCTTGTAGTGGAATAGCTTACACAGAAAGAACTCTATTCTTGGATATTAAGAAAAATTGTTCCAAATAAAACTATTGTTCCAAAAATATCCAAATAATATTTTATTGTAATAAGAATTTCAGTATAATGTAATTATTTCAGCGGCTAGTTATTCTTCCGGTTTAAGAGTTTAGTATAGTTTGCTCTGCAAAGAAAATGTTATTCTTCTACATATGAAAAGAGTAAGACGTTCGTTTTACAACAACAACAATATTTAGGTAGGTATCGCTTAAAACAGACGTAATTCCTTTCAAGCAGTTCCTTCATACTTAAAACGAGGAAACGTAATACTTGAAACATCAAGAAATTCATATTCTTACTATGAGAATTTTGTATTTTACTTGAACCAATCAAATGAACTTTTTGCGGATATAGAAGCAAGTAATATTCTTCTGTGTACAACACCTTGCTCTCTACAAATGTAATCATGAATTTCTAATGGACATTTCTACATTGAATTTAACAATTTTGTGGGTAAATTTATTAAAAAAACACGTAAAACATAAATAATTATTCATCATATCTCCAACTATTTCTGTTCGTTGCATAAACCACGTTGTAATATGTCTAGATTTCAGCGAATTAACTACGAAATGCAAACAAGTTGTCAACTTTTCAAAGAGGTGTTGGGTTTAAATTTACTCGCCTCTAACTAATGATGAAGACCCTGAGGATATAATAGATTTATGCCCGGCGTAATATGGCTCATAAGGCGACCCATCCTCGGTAGATTAACTCGCTTATTGCGACTCCTTTCAGACTATTAAGATCTCCTACGTTACGTTATTATTAATTAGAATACCTCTCTGGAGCTAGCGTTAACTACGCCATTAAACACTCAAGACTTCATAAATAGTTCAACAGAAGCACAATATGCATAATACCATCGCTGTAGATATATCACACTTTTTTAAAACAACGATCTGTATGCGAAATGCAGATGTGTGCCAGTCTCAAAGTACAAAGGACTACAGGAAGGCTGTTTATGTTTATGAGGTCCTTCTGCATATCAAAAAATCGCGAATGTAAACGAGTTTTTTTTAAGTTAGAATTTAGTGCGTTGTTAAAAACTAGCTTTGCAGATTTCACGTTTGAAAATTCTAGAAAAGCGCGATAGTTATCCAGATGAAAGATGATCGCTGATTTATATAGACCCATTAATCGTGGAGAACAATGCACGTTATAGAGCGGTCTAAAAATAAAATAGGTCCCGCTAATGTTGTGTGTATCGTTCCACAATGACATTTAGGTGTATTTTTAACTTGTATTATAGATACGGGAATCTAAATTAGAACGCGATTAAATGTGTCACGCATTTAGGTGCCGACACATCTTCTGTTACAGAAAACCACAATTAGCGGCCACTTACAGAAACCATTTGGGCAAGAAAACACACGAAAGAAGAGGCACACCTTTTGGAAAACAACGTTTTGTGAAATCTTGGAAAACGGCATGTTTTTTTTTTAACATAATATCGACTGATTTATTGGATATATTAAGACTGATATGTTGTATTAAGACGCCACATAGGCAACCAAAAAAGCGATTGGTACAAGCGGGAACTCGTTTTTACTGAGAGATTATCTACCTATATTAATTACGAACTTTCAAGTGTAGGGCGCGTTCAGCGGAATCGCCCATTTTCGTCGACATTTGCGATCGAGTAGCTGCAAAATTGGGCTTTTGGATATTACTTTTGACGCTCTAATTGAAAAAAGGACACAATTCCGCGTGGACTGCGCGATATTTTGTAAATTAAATGCGTCAATTTTGAAAAAAAATCACGTTTTTGCACCTCTTCAGGTGAAGGCGAACCTCGAGAAAATGTCACGTGACGTCTAGAAATTCCGACAAGCGGATCGATGAACGTCAAAAATTTACATTTTTTATCCGTTCCTGCCGACCTTATAAAAGCCGCTCGCTCTCATGTCTTACGATAAGATCCCTCTAAATACCCTTCGCAAAGAGTTTTGAGCAAAAAAAACGGCCTTAAAAACAATTTTCGATCCAAAAAATCGATTTTTATCGACCCGTGTTTTGCTGCTATTACCACAGTAACGTCAAACCCGAAACGCCCCCTGCCGGACATTCGTAACAACAGTAACAGATAGCAGATAACCTAAAATGTATCCTAAAATGTCCATATTGCGAATGTGGACAGGTGGGAAGCCTTAACCACATATTTCTAGAATGCCCAATAACTAAAATCGAAAATTTTGACATATACACAGAGCTAGTTTGTTCTAATATAGATGGTTCTAAAAATATTCTATGTTCTAAAAATAATTTTCCGTACAACAGTGGTAAATATTATATTCTGTGGTGTCTTTCTTTACGGCGTGAAACATAAATAAGCTTTACTAGCTCGTATGGCTACTTAACAATGTTACGCGTTGAATGGCAATATTGAAAACCAAGATTCCCACGTGTGATTCGCATATTGATGCGCGCTTATAATTTTGATATCGCCCGGGCTTGCCACTACGTGTCAGACACGAACAAAATAACATAGTTTGTTTGACATAGTTCCATCACGTATCGCCGAACCCGTTATATGTAAGGTCGTTTTCTGTCGCATTTTTATTAGCTCTCTCAGTTATAAAGCCAAAGAAATAATATCGCCATTCGAATCGGTCTCAACTATTTTTAGATTAGAATTGCCATATTACATGATTTCTATTACTTTCCAGTTAAGACATTTTTTTATTATGATGAATAGAATAATTTGATGTAAGAATCAGCTAGCCACAAAATGTATACAGAGGGAAAAATTTATTCGACACAACACGAATATCTTTGAGTGAAGAATATCACTTGTAAATTCTCACAGTAAGAATATGATTTTTTTGATGTTTCAAGTATTACGTTTTCTTGTTTTAAGTATGAAGGAACTGCTTGAAAGGAATTACGTCTGTTTTAGGCGATACGTACGTATACTTTTGGGTCAAGAAACTGTTTGTTCGTTGAAGCATGTATATTTTTCACCCAACTAAATATTGTTGTTGTTGTAAAACGAACGTCTTACTCCTTTTTTATATGTAGAAGAATAACATTTTCTCCGTCACAGCAAGTTATACTCAACATAAACATACTAAACTCTTAAACCGGAAGAATAACTAGCCGTTGAAATAACTATCTATCCATCTATCTTCTACCTATACTAATTACGAACTTTCAAGTGTAGGGCGCGTTCAGCGGAATCGCCCATTTTCGCCGACATTTGCGATCGAGTAGCTGCAAAATTGGGCTTTTCGATATTACTTTTGACGCTCGAATTGAAAAAAGGACACAATTCTGCGTGGACTGCGCGATATTTTGTAAATTAAATGCGTCAATTTTGAAAAAAAAAATCACGTTTTTGCACCTCTTCGGGTGAAGGCGAACTTCGAGAAAATGTCACGTGACGTCTAGAAATTCCGACAAGCGGATCGATGAACGTTAAAAATTTACATTTTTTATCCGTTCCTGTCGACCTCATAAAAGCCGCTCGCTCTCATGTCTTACGATAAGATCCCTCTAAATACCCTTCGCAAAGAGTTTTGAGCAAAAAAACAGCCTTAAAAACAATTTTCGATCCAAAAAATCGATATTTGTCGACCCGTGTTTTGCTGCTATTACCACAGTAACGTCAAACCCGAAACGCCCCCTGCCGGACATTCGTAACAACAGTAACAGATAGCAGATAACCTAAAATGTATCCTAAAATGTCCATATTGCGAATGTGGACAGGTGGGAAGCCTTAACCACATATTTCTAGAATGCCCAATAACTAAAGTCGAAAATTTTGACATATACACAGAGCTAGTAACATATACTGAAATTCTTATTACAATAAAATATAATTTGGATAGCAAAAATATTCTCTCCATGCTACACTATATACGCAAGAACATTTTTTCTTGATCTCTGTGTAGGCTATTCCACTACAATCCTGGTTTTCCTCACAATCCTTGTAAGTCACCCATGAAATAAAACACTTATGCACAGATGTAAACAAACAATATACGAACACTCAATATCGTCGAATTTATATAGGGGTAATATGTGGCAAAAGACGCGAGAAACTGTTAGCGCCATCTGTAAAGTAATTGCACAACTTTCTATGTATCTCTCAAGAGTAAGAATCTTGGGTCAAGAAACTGTTTTTTCGTTGAAGCATATATATTTTTCGTCCAACGAAATATTTTTGTTGTAAGACGAACGTCTACCTTTGATTGAAGAATAATTTTCTTCGTCAGAGAAAAATATACTTAACATAAACATACTAAATTCTTAAATCGTAAGAATAACTAACTATGTTGAAATTCTTATTAGAATTAAATATTATTTGGATAGAAAAAAAAACTATATTCTATACTGGCACTCAAATCCGTTACACTATGTATATTGTCCTAAATCAAAACTGGCTAAATTCATTGACCGTGAAGTATTTAGATCGAAATGACTACTAATGAGAAGCCTTGGATTCGATTATCCGAATCGTGGAATTATAAAATCAATCCACTTACCTGCGCTGGCGGCGCGTGGAAAAAAAGAACGGTTTGTTTACAGTGATGTAATCGAATTCAACCAAATATTTACCGGCGGTAGTAGTAATATCAGTTAATGTTTCATATTCATTTCCTCTTAATATTCCTTTGGCGTCCGCTTTTTATATTCGTTCTGGTTTGCCTGTGTTTACACTAACTAATGCTGCGTAACTATATGAAGAATTTAAAGTAGCGGTTTATATATGCTTTATAGACATAGAATACGTAACGAAATAATATTAATATTGCCATATAAAATACCAGTGTTGTTAACGAATTTTTCTCACCTTATGCTGTGAAAGAGCGTTATGCATCTATGCCCAGTATGGACCTGGTGCCTGGTGACATATGCCCGGTGACAAGATACAGAGATAGCATCTCTTGGGGCGCAGCTGGTCCCTTTGTAACCGGACAAATTTTAAAGTAACATTAAATATATCTGATAGCGATCGGGCTAAGATCGCCGGTTCCTTTCAAAGGATATTAGGAAGGACCTCGCGCTTCTGGATGATGAATGACGCTAAGGAACCCAATGACTAATTGCATACAGTGCCTTCCTTACAAATGGTTGCATCTGTATGATTAACGATGCCAGCAAACAGTAAGTGATACAGACAAAAAGTGTTCCTTATTTTCTTACACCTTCAATTCCCGATGTGATAAATCAAATTCGTTTTCGGGGTTCTTTTTTACGCCGGTATCGGCTTTCCTCTGTTTATATTAAACACAATTACGAGTATTTTTAAATAGTTTCTTTTGCCATTAACACCGACAGATAAAAATCTGTATCAGCTCGACTGTCACATGAGGCACAGACAAGAATAGACCCAGACGTGTTTCAAATTTGGAGCATCCGAGTGAAATAATACGCGACTTAATTACGGTTTTGTAACTGGTCGTCTGCCTTCGCTCCAAACCAAACACAACATTGGTCTAGACGACGCAAGAATGCAAGTTTCCTGTTTAGCTAGTACCGATTTTCTTTTCAAACTTTATGCAACACCGTCTGGACTTAATAATAGGTCAACCCAAATAGACCAGAAAATCATACCCAACGAAATTATCAACGATATTCACGCAAGAACCAGTTTAGGAATCCGTATATAACTTCAAAAGTAACCAAAAACCAGAAAGATAACAGTTTAGGAATTTGGGGTACCTCAGGGTAGTAGATTTGTCCCACCGTTATTCATGCGCATGATTAAGCATTACAGCATAAATATAGACTTCAGGGGTTTTTAACGACAAGCCGCGCCCGTTCCAATCGACAAAGGAGGATTAGCCATAATATTGTATAAATATGTCTGCGGAAGGGCTCGTTGCTCTATTGTGTGCGCCCGGATTACTTTTTTCTCTCTACCGCATTCTATTAAAATTGCCCGGGGTTATTTTGGCGACACGCTGTGACGAAATATTGCCTTAGAACCGTTATGCGGACATCTGGATTCGAGATTTTGTCGCGAATAATCATCTGTACGAGGCTAGTACGGCTCTGCGCTGTTTATTATATTGAACGAGCGGCATTTTTGAGCGCTGCCCTCCGCTGGTTGCGTTAAAAAGAATGATGGTCCGAGTTTAAGGACCGCATTGCTGAGGAGCGGCTACGCAGCACCACCATAAATTCATAAAAACAAATGCCATAAACGAGAAATGCCGCGATAATATTCCTGAACTCTTCGAGGTTCGTCCTTTCAAGAATACTTTTCACAATGAAGACCACCAGCAATCCTTCCTCGTGTTTGCCAAAAGTAGACCATTTTAGTTCTTCAAGAACTATCATTCGCAAACTTTCTACTGTCGCAGTAAATCATAGTAAAGGCAACAATAGTTGGACGCCGCGTATACCTCGTCCAGAAACATGTCCTGTCCATCCTTCAAATTAATAACTGTCCAGGTAAGCTTTAACGTATACGCAAGAAAGAGGTCCGTAACAATGGAAGCTGGATTCCATTGACCGTTCATAGTAGAGCACAGCTATGAGCACAGCATGGCTCATTGACAATGCCGTAGTAGGAGCTGTCAATAACGAGGTCACTTATTGTGTCTCAAAATTTTGATTAATTGCAGGAAGTTGGTAAACAACTATTGCATGTGAGTCCTGCAAGAAACACTCTTGCATCTTGACAGTTCTTATCGTTATTCGCTTGTTCTACACGGCTGGACTCTGTTACGCCTGTTTCTATCCTTCATGGCATGCAGCGAGAGGACAGACATCTAATATTAAATATTATCTAGAAGTTGTAAACTACACGTGTACCAAGATTAGCAACTTCATGCTAGAGTTCCCACCTCTACGCTTTACCTCAGCAAGCATTTAAATTAATTTCTTGAGATTTATAGGTTAATTTAGGCGCCATGATTAACACTGCCAAGTCAACGGTCATGAGCATGTTCAGAAAGCCAAATCTAGTATATTGAATCCTAAATATGTTTGGTTATGAATATACATTGAAAATTATCTAAAACAAAATGTAATGTGTGTAATATAGCAAGAATTATCCAAAAGAACACTCAAGCAAGTATTAATTAAAATATGAGGGGAATGCAGAAAGACAAATGAGCGTCAGCACCGTTTATGACAGTTAAGTTAGGTTAGCTCGGTCGGTAATTGATGCAAGCGCCACCTACCGCTAACCGTGCCATAAATTAAGTGGTCTCGTCATTTTTGACGTTTTGCCATCGCTGCGTCGAGTTTATTAAAGGTGTGAGGTTAGAATTCACGAGGGATACACGGTGAGTCGCTTTCAGGTCTATTTTTAAGTACCGCTCGATTTTAAACACAAACCAGTTTTGTGTTTACTCTGTCGATCTGTTTCTTTATTTCTTTCGTCGGCGCGACGAATTGATACGTTCGGAAATGCGCCGTCGGTCGGTAATACAGTTTGCATACATTCCGTAATATGAAATGGAATTGTTATTCGTCCCTCTGTCGTAAAAGACCCGAAGCTATGACAAACTGTGCGGTTTCTGCTCGGTTCTTAAGCTCTTTGATGAACGTTTCATAAAGCAAGCAATAACGTTGTGCCACTTCCCGACTGTGTCGCCTCCCTGCGAGTTTGAATTGTAATATTATATATCGGCTGTTTGTTCAACTGTCGAAATTGAGGGGATATTACGGAGCCTGCGGGGTTTTGAATTTCATATTTGCAGAGTTAACATTGACGCCGCGCCACCTATCGCTCGCGCCTCGAGTTAATAATGGGGTTTTACACCTCGCGATTTATTAGTCGATTTCGTGTTATTTAGAGGAGTCAGTTTTTTTTCTAGTGTAAAAATACAAGCAATAAATAATGGTGAGGTTATTTAACATGATTGTTTAACTTGTTTTATTGTTTTATGATGCTAATTTTGATATTTATGTTTAATAATGATGAATGAAATAAAAAAAAGTCAGCAATTCACTAGATACAACGATGTCGGACGGCATAGGTCAGTTGTGCAATACTAAAATATTATTGGATGTTCGCTATCTCAATAATGTAATTAAATAAATTGTTAAATAATGCATGCATTTCTTAATTGGCTAATAATCAGGCTAATGCATTCCCAAGGCTATACTAATTTTGTTAAACAACCGATTTGCATACGCGTTATAACCACATTTTTACATGTGCAA
The DNA here is from genome assembly GCA_963971325.1 of Aphodius granarius. Classification (NCBI taxonomy): domain Eukaryota; kingdom Metazoa; phylum Arthropoda; class Insecta; order Coleoptera; family Scarabaeidae; genus Aphodius; species Aphodius granarius. Next base: position 4,945,164 of record OZ020225.1, read on the forward strand.
ATCAATTTTATTGTATCTACAGTCGTTTAACTCAAACAAAAAAAAAACAAAAGAAAAACAAATCCTGCAAGAAAAGGATAAAAATACAAATTGAAAATATAGTTTAGTGACCCTCCGTATCAATTTCGATCTTCATCTTTTAGCAGACCACACACGTTCAGTTAAAAAAAGCTATCCAACATAGTTTTATTTGGAAACAAAATATTGTCGCTTCAAAGGAGAAATTTGTGAATTTTGAATAAAAAAAACTCTTCTTAATTGAAAACTTTATTGATTTGTTCGGAGTAAATTTTTGCAAGCCAACGAATGTCTTAAACATTTCTCTGTGTTTCCTATAAATACTTGAAGACATAATGACGTTTGTCGGTCGATTACCCTTCGGAATAAGCATAACAAGTAAGCAATTTGTGTTGAAGTGCCCGAGGAATCCGTACAAAAGCTGTAGTCGAGACATGCTAGAAGAATGTCGTGTAAGGGTCTGTATACTTAGGGTACTTTTAATAATAGGGGGGTAAGATGATCCTCCTCCTTCACTATGACACTAATAACAGCAAAAATAGTTTTTAAAACTGTCCTTTTGAGACTTTATCAATCGTACTGATCTCCGTAAAGTGTGCGTATTCATTACACAAATGCAAGAATGGGGACAGAATACGCCTCGGTGGTTTTACATCAGCCGAAATATGTCGACAGCCTACGCCCAATCGGTTTTATTGTCAGCCTTCTACGGTATATTTGATATTTTTCGACCCCGGGTTTGACAATACCGGGACAATCTATTTAACAAAAGCCAGCGCACAAAAGCCAACCCCCAAGCAAACTAGAATATATATCTCCACGATGTCCCCAGAACCGGAAAGTTTTTATAGGAAGTTATAAAAACAAAAAGCATAAATTATCATCGATGGCTCGCGAATCGATTTTATTTATGGAATTTAATCTGCACAAGAGGCTCCGTTCTAATCAAGTGCTCTCTCTCATAACTGTACACCCCATTTACTCCTACCCCCTAAATACCCCGGACGAACTCTGTATATACACACAAAGTTTCGAAGACATATGGTTATTCATAAACTGACAGGAAATTAAAATATTTTCGTATGCGTCCCCTTGTTTTGGTCTGGAAACGGGATACCGGAACATATGCGACGTTTCGACGTTTATTTTGAGTAATTTTAACGTGAAAATTCAACGTCAGCCACCCCACAACTTTTGAGGGTAAAAGCACCAATTTTTACATTACATTTTCAAATGAAATAAACTCTGTGGATGACAAGCTAGTCTCACTTTGGTCAAAATAGGTTGAATCCATGATTTTTTTGATATTCCAAGTTTTCTGGTTTTAAGTATGAAGGAACTGCTTGAAAGGAATTACGTCTGTTTTAAGCGATACATACGTATACTCTTGGGTCAAGAAATTGTTTGTTCGTTGAAGCATTATATTTGTTTCACTCAACTCTTTTTATATGTAGAAGAATAACATTTTCTTCATCAGAACAAATTATACTCAACATAAACATACTAAACTCTTAAACCGGAAGAATAACTAGCCGTTGAAATAACTACAACATATACTCAAATTCTTATTACAATAAAATATTATTTGGATAGCAAAAATATCCTCTTCATGCTACACTATATACGAAAGAACAATTTTTCTTGATATCCAAGAATAGAGTTCTTTCTGTGTAGGCTATTCCACTGCAATCCTGGTTTTCCTCATAATCCTTGTAAATCACCCATGAAATAAAACACTTATGCATAGATGTAAACAAACAATATACGAACACTCAATATCGTCAAACTTATATAGCGGTAGTATGTGGCAAAAGATGTGAGAAACTGTTAGCGCCATCTGTAAAGTAATTGCTCAACTTTCTATGTATCTCTCAGAGTAAGAATCTTGGATCAAGAAACTCTGACTTTGTTGAAGCATATATATTTTTCGTCCAACGAAATATTTTTGTTATACCTTTTTTATAGAAGAATAACTATTTCTTTGTCAGAGAAAAATATACTTCATACAAACACACTAAATTCTTAAATCGTAAGAATTACTAACCGTTGAAACAACTATATTGAAATTCTTATTAGAATAAAATACTAGTGATTTATAGCTATTCTTATGTCCTAACGAGCCTCTAGTAACAGTTTGGTTTAGTTTGTGCTTATATTAGTTGAGTGCACGCAAACATGGAAAGATTTCTATGGGGCAGGAAATATTTTCAAAAAAAACAAAAAATACTTGTGTTATCGTTCATAAGCAATTTGTCGGAATTGCTTGAATAGTATAAACGAAAAATCACCCGGTATACGGTCTAGTGATATCACCAGATTTTCCCCTAAACAGGCCACGCCCATTTTATCGAGGCAAAACACACCTTGACAAATTGCAAGATTGCCGGCCGAAAATGCATTTTCGACGCGATTTTTTGCTCAATACTCGGTCCGAAGGGTATTTGGAGGGATTTTGTCGTAAGACATGAAGGGAAACGTCGATTATAAGGTCAGCAGGAAGCGACGAAAATGTACTTTTTTGACGTTTAGCAATCGGCTTGAACGGAACCGCTAGACGTCACGTGACATTTTCTCGATGTTCGCCTTCACTCGACAATGTGAAAAAACGTGATTTTTTTCAAAATTGACGCATTTAATTTACAAAATATCGCGCAGTCCACGCGGAATTGTGCTCTTTTTTCAATTCGAGCGTCAAAAGAAATATCGAAAAGCCCAATGTTGCAGCTACTCGATCGCAAATGTCGGCGAAAATGGGCGATTCCGCTGAACGCGCCCTACACTTGAAAGTTCGCAATTAGTATAGGTAGAAGATTATTTGTGTAGAAAAAAGTCCTCTGCATGCTACACTGTATACGCAAGAATAATTTTTTTGATATCCAAGAATAGAGTTCTCTGTGTATACCTACCTGTTGTATCAATTTGAACTAGGTAAACTATAAATCTGCTAGTTTTATTTCCTAAATAGAAAGTATTCGAGTCAATCTATTACATCGAAATTAATAGCCGTCAAGATCGTGTGTCATGCGTGGTCTTTCCATGGTCTTTCGTGGACCGTTGAAAAATCGCGTTCTGACTCCTTGGATCTGATCCAATAATTCGATTTTTTTTTTCTCACTCTTCAACGGCATCATTAGCCTATAACAAATGTGCAAGCGAAGAAATGCCTCCTTAACTTCTACAGCTCTTTTCGACGGAGTCTTAGGACGCGCTTCGGATTTGTACGCAATTACTACGTCACTTTATTCTTAGCTCTCCGCGACTCTCCAGTTGACTTTTTCTAAACTTCTTTCGATTTCGTTGCAGCGGCTTCTTTGTCTTAACCTCCGCGTTCACGGTTTGTTGTTGCGTGAACGACCAAGGCAATCGTTTACGCGCAATACGGTACTTGCTTTCGCTATGAGAAACTAAAGTTTCTTGTTTTGTTTTTTTTTTTTAATGATTTTAGTTATTGTCTTGGGAAGGCTTGCTGGTGTCAGGTGGTGGGTCACTCACAGCTATTAGGTTGGACCCCCATGTCGGTGGTTTACGTTGCTCCGATTTAGCTGGCCCTCCTAAAGGGGTAAAGGGTTTGTCTTTACTTTGACCTTTCAAATCTCTACAAAAAAGAAACGTGATTTAAAGGTGTTAAGAGTTTCTTTTCGAACCCACTCTTCTCCAGACTTCTTTTGTGACATTTTCGACGTTAGGCATAAATATGTCAAAATGACAGATTTTGTCTGGTTAAGGGTCCACTAGCTTGAGAAATCTACGTTTCTTCAGATGTGTTCTTCAAGTTATCACAAGTTTATACTGAGTTACAATTTCAACCTAATTGCAAGTTAACTTATAAATTTATTGATTATACAGAGAAAAAAGAAATGTAAAATCAAATAAATGTATTTCTTTACAGAAAGACGTTTGAATGAAATAAATCTGGTTTTATTTGTAATAAAGATCGGCCTTGAGGTAAATAAATATTTCATTTGGAATTATGTATTTGGAAGAGAAAGACATAGATTTGAGTGAAAATATTATGTGTTGAATCAAAAACATGCGTTAACATATAAGAGATGTATTACCTACATGTTGTATTAACTAACATCCATCTTGACACATTGAGTAGAAACATAACCTTATCAATCTAAACCCGATTACAATAAAATCTCATTATATAAACACTAAAGGAATGATTGGTGGGACATCCAATTTTCCTCGAAAAGCGTATAAGCGTAATGAAGAAACGAAACCGGTCGTCACTGAAATTTAATCAAAACATGATAAATTGAGAAGGGCATAATTGACATATCTGGTGGCATTCGCGTGTCAAGCGCGCGCTATAGAGTGGCGTGACAGAGTACAGTGCCGGCCACAATGCTACCAACAACGTACCGTGGGGGCATTAGCGGCGGTATAGCCAACAAAACACACCTAGTTATAGTAGTTATTGCGGCCAAATTCACGCGAAACAACCGAAGACAAGCTCCGGGCGTGTCGGATTAATCAAATCCGAGATCACGCACTATAGCGGTCGGTAGCCTCGACCGAAATTGATTACCAATTTGCATTTCACGCCTAAATGGTTATATTAATAAGTATTTTTATTCGGTTTCGGTAGCAGGTAGCACTGTTTAAGCACTAAATCGATTTAGCGTTACGTTCTTTCCTCTTTTTATCGTTGCTAAGTTCGTATCAATAAAAAGCAAGTTTAGAAAACACCGTTTACGCTAATCGCCATGGATGTCGGTTTTAGCGAATAGTTTTCCTTTTGTCAGAAAGTAATAACGCTTTCTTTTGACGTTCTATTGTTAATTTGCGTATTTATTCGTGAGTGAAACTAATAAATTATATAAAAAATCACAGCTCTAACCTAAAAAACACTTTGACACATGTTATCTAGAATAATTCTAGACGAAAGCGCCATCTATATTAGTTCAAATTGCGTATTTTTAAGGTTCATGAAATAATAAAATATTGATTTATTGAACGGTAAGTGTCAGATTTAAAAGCAACAACAACAACGGGAATGAATAGCGAGCGGAATTCGTTTAGTTAAATTCGCAGTTGGATAGTAAATTATTTTTATTAAATTAATTAAACGATTATGGGACGATTGGATTTGCCGGCGGCGGAAACAAACAAAAGCGAAACGGGTGCGCAAACAGTCGATGATTTAATTAATTTATGCGGGATTGAATATGCGTCCCGAATGCGAGAATCGGTTAAAAAAAAGTTTAATTTCGCGGATGCAGTATGAATTGAGGGGGGCTATGGTGGAGGGGCGTACGCCACTGACTGTCGCGTCTGATTTATAAAAGAAAGCGAGAAATATCAGTTGGCGGAGAGGAAATGGAATTAAAATCTGAGAGGATCTCATCTGAGAAGAGATTCGGCTCTCCAAATCAAATAAAATTATATTTTCCAGTCCGAAATGAATTAAACGCGTTCAATTTATTTTCAACACTGATTATTTAAATTCCTTAATGGATTATTGGAGGCGTCTCCCCTTACCAGTTGAATATTCAAAGCCGAGATAATCATCTCTATTACCGACCGAGTCGTATCTAACCTATCAACCACTCTCGACGCTCCGGCAGCGCCATCTTGCGTAGGTACTCGCATCGGCGCGGCATAATTATTGTTCATTTCGATGCATAAAGGCGACTAACAAGTTATGCTTATTATGGCCGGCCGTAAAAAATGCCTTTTGTACTTCACTTTTAAGAGTTTTATTGATACTCGGTCTATAAAACCGGCCTCAAATGGACTTATACGTAAGTTATTTATCAAAATAGCCGACGCACTGCATCTCAAGGCCCAAATTATCATTTTCCGAACATAAAACCTTCCACACGGACTCTTTCTCCACTAATTGGTCTATCCGAGTCCTAAAGAGAAGACAATTTCTGTTACTGTTCAGAACAATACCGACAGAAAAGACAAATACCTACCTGATATATATATATAATACTAAAGCATTACAGGTTTATCTTGTTTCCTACCATTCACTAACGTATGTATTTTATTTTTATTTACAGGTAAGCATGCTGAACACAATAGCATCTATCAACCCATACCCAGTAAAGGTAATTCATTTGCATAGATCCTTATTAAAAAAAAAAATACAGAACAACTCAAAACTTATCAAATTTTGATTATGAGTGATACTTTTCTAGGATACATTGGAATAAAAGATGTTCTTAACAAATCTACATAGTTGGAAGTTGGAAATTTTATATATAAATTTTTAAAACGTTTTTTTTTATTTTGACTCGTTTGTTCAATTCAGTTCGTCCCCTGGTAATTCCAGGGGACGTGTGTGTACCAAAATGCATACATACACAGAGAGAACTCTGTTCTTGGATATCAAGAAACAAACAGAACAGCTGCCCGGAGTTGGGAATTCAGTATTCAATAAATAAATGCACACAGCAGAAATAATATTACATACGACAATGTTTGTCAGTTGTTCAAATAGAATATTAACTGAAGAATAAATATCATACACAGACAGCAAGAAAATTATTTTAATTCTAGATAATACACAGAGAGAACTATATTCTTGGATATCAAGAAAAATTATTCTTGCGTATATAGATTTTTTTTCTATACAAATAATATTTTATTGTCAGAATTTCAACGTAGTTGTTTCAACGGTTAATTATTCTTATGATTTAAGAATTTAGTATGTTTATGTTACGAATATTTATACTACTATTCTTCTGTAAAAAAGTAGACGTTCGTCTTACAACAACAAAAATATTTCGTTGGACGAAAACTATATATGCTTCAACGAAAAAACAGTTTCTTGACCCAAGATTCTTACTTTGAGAGATACATAGAAAGTTGTGCTATTACTTTACAGATGGCGCTAACAGGTTCTCGCGTCTTTTGCCACATATTGCCCCTATATAAGTTTAACGATATTGAGTGTTCGTATATTGTTTGTTTAGATATATGCATAAGTGTTTTATTTCATGGGTGACTTACAAGGATTATGAGCAAAACCAGGATTGTAGTGGAATAACCTAGACAGAAAGAACTCTATTCGTGAATATCAAGAAAAATTGTTCTTGCGTATATAGCGTAGCATTAGGAGGGTATTTATGCTATCCAAATAATATTTTATTGTAATAAGAATTTCAGTATATGTTACTAGCTCTGTGTATATGTCAAAATTTTCGATTTTAGTTATTGGGCATTCTAGAAATATGTGGTTAAGGCTTCCCACCTGTCCACATTCGCAATATGGACATTTTAGGATACATTTTAGGTTATCTGCTATCTGTTACTGTTGTTACGAATGTCCGGCAGGGGGCGTTTCGGGTTTGACGTTACTGTGGTAATAGCAGCAAAACACGGGTCGACAAAAATCGATTTTTTGGATCGAAAATTGTTTTTAAGGCCGTTTTTTTGCTCAAAACTCTTTCCGAAGGGTATTTAGAGCGATCTTATCGTAAGACATAAGAGCGAGCGGCTTTTATAAGGTCGGCAGGAACGGATAAAAAATGTAAATTTTTGACGTTCATCGATCCGCTTGTCGGAATTTCTAGACGTCACGTGACATTTTCTCGAGGTTCGCCTTCACCCGAAGAGGTGCAAAAACGTGATTTTTTTTCAAAATTAACGCATTTAATTTACAAAATATCGCACAGTCCACGCGGATTTGTGCCCTTTTTTCAATTCGAGCGTCAAAAGTAATATCGAAAAGCCCAATTTTGCAGCTACTCGATCGCAAATGTCGGCGAAAATGGGCGATTCCGCTGAACGCGCCCCACACTTGAAAGTTCGTAATTAGTATAGGTAGATAGATAGTTATTTCAACGGCTAGTTATTCTTCCGGTTTAAGAGTTTAGTATGTTTATGTTGAGTATATTTTGCTCTGACGAAGAAAATGTTATTCTTCTATATATAAAAAGAGTAAGACGTTCGTTTTACAACAACAACAATAAGTTGCTTAAAAACAACCAAAATCCATCAAATCATATAAAAGTTATTGGAGACTTGTCTTTTTTATTTTAATTTATAACATCGTTTGCAAGGCTAACTATGCTGCGTGGGTCACATTCCAAAGTAGTAAATTTACAGTTTCTCCACTAAAAAAAGCGAACTCGTGTACAGCATTCAGTGTAAAAGCACTAATTAATAGCTTTAAAAGCGCTTGCCATTCACGATAAGGAAATCGCGTTCCGTTCGAACATGTTTTACTACTGTTTCTAACATATGTTGGTCGATGGGACGTTTACACTAGGTCATAAATCAACTGATGATAAACCAACAAATAATTTTATATCTGTGAACACTTAGTTATAGTGCGACGCGTTCAGTTGGTAAATAGGAGGCCGGATCTAAATAGATGATGCACTCAACATTATTAGCGCGTTTACGAGCTGCCAGTGTCGTTCCTGTAAATATTATGGTAAAATGCGTAAGTGAGGCCCTCTATGCTGTTCACGGAACTGTAAAATATGCTTTATTGTAAGTTTTTATGGGCGACATATGGCGCCCAAAGGGTCACTTGTCATAATTTCCCGATTCAAACAGACTACTACATTGATGCCGTTGTCTGTTATGTTATTTCCATCGAACAACTGTTCGTGCGTCATTAAATAATGGGTACGACAGTTCTGTATTTATTTATTTTTTGTTTGTCTATGGTCTATATACGGAGAGGGGTTTTTTCCTACAAAAATGCATCGCGCATTTGTTAGTATAATTGCGGAACGGAGTTTTGAAATTCAGATTTAAATCTCGCGACAGGCGGCTAATAAATTTATGAAAATCTTATCCTCGGATACAGACTATGCGGAATTATGAATAGAATTTCCTGTTCGGGATTTATTTGTCTTAAAATGACTAAGACACGTGCGGACGCTTCGACAGTTTTTACATCTGTTTCTTCGAGTCATCACCAAGAACGGCTGCACGGGGTTGGGAGATATTCGGTATTTGATAAATAAATAGACACAGCAGCAATAATATTACATACGACAATGTTTATCAGTTGTTGTTCAAAGAGATTATAAACCGAAGATTATAGATCATACACAGAGAGAACTCTATTCTTGGATATCAGAAGAGGATTTGTTTTTCTATACAAATAATATCTACCTATACTAATTGCGAACTTTCAAGTGTGGGGCGCGTTCAGCGGAATCGCCCATTTTTGCCGACATTTGCGATTGAGTAGCTTCAAAATTGGGCTTTTCGATATTACTTTTGACGCTCGAATTGAAAAAAGGACACAATTCCGCGTGGACTGCGCGATATTTTGTAAATTAAATGCGTCAATTTTGAAAAAAAAGTCACGTTTTTGCATCTCTTCGGGTGAAGGCGAACCTCGAGAAAATGTCACGTGACGTCTAGAAATTCCGACAAGCGGATCGATGAACGTCAAAAATTTACATTTTTTATCCGTTCCTGCCGACCTTATAAAAGCCGCTCGCTCTCATGTCTTACGATAAGATCCCTCTAAATACCCTTCGCAAAGAGTTTTGAGCAAAAAAACGGCCTTAAAAACAATTTTCGATCCAAAAAATCGATTTTTGTCGACCCGTGTTTTGCTGCTATTACCACAGTAACGTCAAACCCGAAACGCCCCCTGCCGGACATTCGTAACAACAGTAACAGATAGCAGATAACCTAAAATGTATCCTAAAATGTCCATATTGCGAATGTGGACAGGTGGGAAGCCTTAACCACATATTTCTAGAATGCCCAATAACGAAAATCGAAAATTTTGACTTATACACAAAGCTAGTCTTATTCTAATAAGAATTTCAATATAGTTATTTCAACGGTTAGTTATTCTTACGATTTAAGAATTTAGTATGTTTATGTTAAGTATATTTTTTTTCTGACGAAAAAAAGTAATTCTTCAATAAAAGAAGTAGACGTTCGTCTTACAACAACAAAAATATTTCGTTGGATGAAACATATATGTATGCTTCAAGGAAAAAAAAAAAGAGTTTCTTGACCCAAGATTCTTACTCTGAGAGATACATAGAAAGTTGTGCTATTACTTTACAGATGGCGCTAACAGTTTCTCGCGTTATTTGCTATACATCACCGCTGTATAAGTTCGACGATATTGAGTGTTCGTGTATTGTTTGTTAACATCTATGCATAAGTGTTTTATTTCAAGGGTGACTTACAAGGATTATGAGGAAAACCAGGATTGTAGTAGAATAGCCTACACAGAGAGAACTCTATTCTTGGATATCAAGAAAAATTGTTCTTGCGTATATAGTGTAGCATGAAGAGGATATTTTTGCTATCCAAATAATATTTTATTGTAATAAGAATGTCAATATAATATGTAGTTATTTCAACGGCTAGTTATTCTTTCGGTTTAAGAGTTTAGTATGTTTATGTTCAGTATATTTTGCTCTGACGAAAAAAATGTTATTCTTCTACATATAAAAAGAGTAAGACGTTTGGTATACAACAACAATAATATTTTGTTGGGTGAAAAATATACATTCTTCAACGAACAAACAGTTTCTTGACCTAAAACTGTACGTACGTATCGTTTAAAACCGACGTAATTCCTTTCAATCAGTTCCTTCAAACTTAAAACAAGAACACGTAATACTTGGAACGTAATACATACAACAAGTGATATTCTTCACTCAAAAATATTCGTGTTGTATCGAATAAATTTTTCCCTCTGAGTATAAATTGCTCACATAGTTTATCGGTTGGACAGTTTTGAGTTTAAACTTCGGAAGAGCAGTAACCGCGAGATCGACGAAACGAAAACAAGAAATAAAAATAAATCCGCCGTGTATTTGCATACGCATATGTGGTGATGGAAAGAACAATGGTGGAAGAGCGTAAGGCAGATCAAAATCGGAACGACAACGGATGAACAGTGGAACCGGCGGACGTTAAACATGACATGGTCGAGGAGGAAAAGAAGTAGAAGCAGACCCAGCAGCACTAGCAACAGCAACAGTAGTAAAAGAGGAGAGACACGAAGACATCCCAGATTTCCAGTCGTACTGCCACCGTCGCCAGATGCTTTAAAATATACTAATTGGACATAAGTCCGTCGTATGGCCTCCGTACTTTTTGCAGGTTTCAATGCTTGATTTGATATATGTAATATCGGATGGTACAAGTGTTCGTATTCGATCGATTTAAAACAGAAAGAGATGGAGGACGAGTGCATCATTCGATACCCACCACCACCCATGCTTGGAAAAAAATACAATATATACATACTAATCCTTGTAATGCTATTTGAAATAGGTGCTAGAAGTGCAATTGGATCAACGGATAAGTATTGTGTGACATAATGCTATCGTACGTTTATACATAGCATCGTACGCAAGCAACCCTAATTAAATACGGGACCAATTTGTCGAAAAAATACCGAAATTAACATTCCACCGTTTAGCACCTGTAATATATCTTATCTGGGCGAAGCCAGAAATAATTTACTGTATGCATAAGTAACTTTAACGCAATTTGACGGGACCCGTTGTCCGCGACCGGAAGTTTTAGACATAACTCCGCGATATGATAATATGAACGCGTGTTCACCACCTTTACAAAGTATAATTACTAATTACATCGTTTTGTAAACGCCTTATCGTCACCTTTATATGCACTTCATTTATTACTCTTATACCAATTTTATATTTACAAAACAACGATACATTAATTTACGATATGAATAACAAATGAACAACCTAAATTTTTATTAACATCCGGTGAATATATGAATACTTACCAGTCCTGACAATCTAATGAATAGGGCTACCAAAAGTATAGAAGGGCATATCTTTCTGTGTGCTTCTGATATGATGTTTAAAAAATCATTTTATTAAATAAGCATTAAATTTATTACAAATAAGTATCCGTACGAATATGACAGATTGACTGAATATTAAACAATTTTATTGATTCAAGAAAAAAATTAAACTCAGAAACAGAATATTAATATTTGGTAGGTACCAACCGAAGGTTCCGTTTTATTCCACTCTTCTTGTAGCTTTTCTTTCAGATCATCTTTGTTACTTTTTTTGTGTGTGTGCGGATTTTTCTCTCCAATTCTTCCCACAAATGTTCTATGGGGTTGAGATCTGGTGATTGAGGAAGGTGGATCCAGTGTTGCTTTGGTCCTATATAGAAGCCACTTCTTCACTATTCGAGATGTGTGTTTATCATTGTCGTGCATAAATATAAAATCATCTCTTATTCCCAAATTTTGGGCACTTTCTAATACAACTGTCCATTGTTTGGTCTATAAAACATAATTTTGTAATGGGTCGGAAACCCATTATTTATTTATTAAGATATGATCAAATTAAGCGAGATATTTGTAAGAACATTCGGGAATGTCAAAGGTTTTTGCTAGGGTTGAACATCTGGTTTAGGATTTGACCGCGTGTTATAAGTTTAAAATTGAAGAGTTGTCATTGGCTAAGAAGAAATGCTTCCGGCTTCCTTTGGGGTCGAGGGATGCAAACGAACAGATCTCGCTCTTCTCATTTCAACCACCGTCATGTAAAGTACACGTTTTTGTGGAGCGTTCTTAGGCGCTTAAGTTTATCCCTGGTAAGTCTTTTCAACTCGTCTCGCATTTCATTGTAAATTAAATTATTCATATTTCTGCTAAAAGTGTGTCTGTCTAAATCAACTCCTAGGTTTAATTTAAACGTCAATATGTTCAAAGCTTCATTCATTTTTCTATGTAACCTATCAAACGGGATTGTTGATTATTATTGTTAATAGATGTTATTGTTTTGATAAGTGTTTCGTTTCATTTGAGTAGTCTTCCTTTATCAGCCCTTATTAAATGTTAAATACTTAAACGCGTCAGTTAGTAGTCAGAAAATGTGTTCACAAGGTTCAAGAAAAAGAACCCAGTTAGTTTTGCCTTCGAATAAATTGGAAGAGATTTGATGAATTAGAATTTTGACCAGTAATTAAAGCCCTTAAACCGCGCTTGGCCAAAATGCTACCATGTTAGGAAGTCGCGGTTGTTCCCGCCATTTTGACCTCCTACAATTTAACCAACTTCTGCTGCCGACATACACCCTCAAACGATAATACTGCCACCTCTATGCTTAACAGTTACAGTTAAATTTTCGAAATTTAGTTCAGAACACTTTTTGTTTGTCATCTGATCCGCGAATATTATATTTGCTCTCGTCACTGAAAATTACCTTGTTCCAGTATTTTTATTTAGATATTCTTTGGCATATTGCAACCGTTTCACTTTGCTTACCGCCGAAATAAATGGCTTTTTTCGACAGGACTTTCCGTGTGGTTTCATCGCTGCACTTCACTTTCATCTCAAGTCTTAATTCTTTCTTAATTCTCGCACTTTTTCGGACACATTTTAAGTTTTCTTTAAAATAAATATTGGTCTCGTTGCAAGGAAGAACTAACTGTCCCAATTCATAGAGTGATAGCAAGCTCCCCACACCATGTGTCCGTGGAAGATCTGCTATTCCTAGATATTGTACGGAGACTTTTTTGTACTAAAATATGCTAGTTTTCACAGCTTTGGGGACTGTTTGAATTACAACCAAAATTTAATTACAAAATATACGTTGACATTAAAGTACGGAGATAACAATTCATGCAAAATTAATTATTTTTAATTTACCTACATATAAAAATACGCCATATATTCACAAAATACGGAGACTTTTTTGTACGCGGAACAATTTTGAAAAATTTGTCTGTAATTTGTTGACAAAATTATCAAAATCAACATGTTTTGAATTGAACAAGTTTTAGAACCTCTGTAGTTATACATAATGAAATAAATAAAATGACAATACATTGCCAATTAAGTACAAAAGTTATTGGAGAACAGAATTTGTCATATTTTTAGACGAGGAATATTTTTTTCTGCACAAATATCTCCCAGTAGTATTTTATCGTTATGTCTAACATATAAAATCCTTACTTTAGATTACTTAACAAATCAGTCGATTACATTTCGAAGCAATCGCAGAAACTCCAACAAAAGATCTTATCTCCGCAGCCAAGTCGAATGTCATAAAGAACATTAGTAGTGTTTACTGTTATAAATATACATAATTCGAAGATGTTCATGTCTTGTGCACTTTGTGTGGGTTTCTTTCGCCTTCAATTTTTCCAAGGTTGTGTCAATTTTAACCCGTATCGCGTAAAGATCAGGCAGCACAAAGTGGATTCTATTGTGGATTGCTGCAATAGGTAGAAGCTAAGGTCTTAGGTCCCTAACAACATTATAATTTCAAGTAATATATGCCAACATGCTTCGACTTGTATTAGCATGCATTAAAGATTCTAGTATGTATGTTCTTTAAAAGTACCAGCTTTAATTATTATTGGATATTCGTTTTTTTTTTCTTTTTCTTGTACTTTGTCTTTACTTTCTGTCAGCACAGCTGGTGATTATTGGAGTTCGTAGGACCGTCTTTTTACTACTTATTTTCTCGATTGTTTATGTATTGTTAATACAGGTTTATATGTTGGTAATACAGTATAAATTTCCACTCTAGCATTTCGTCCAATTTCACGCTAGGTGTTCACTGGATTTCCCAGAACTGTCCCAACGAGTGACAACGTTTGTTCCACTGGCGGCTATTAATAATTTTCTGTCACCGTGTACTCTATAATTCCAAGAATTCGTACATAAAGCCTCTCCATTCGGTTGGGAAATTTAATTGGAAAGTCTGAAAGCTGAGGAAACAATAGTCTCCACGCTGTATGACTTGTTCAATTCCACCACAATGAAAATACAGAAAAAAAATGTCGAGTTTTGTCATAGTAACACCTAACTGATCAGTAGACTTTATTAATTAGCTGTCAGATTAGATAATTAGAAAGATCCTAGAATCTGAAACGATTTTGTTGGATTCAAACATCAATTTATTAATTATACTTATAATTAACCACTTTATCGTCGCAAAAAGCAATGACTAGACTATAGTCGCCATTTTTAAATCCGAGTCGCGCATAAACGCTGATAATTGCTATTTATGTTGCGTATAAAATTTTATTGCCTGAATTGCGAGTGGCGGAGGTATTATGCATATTTAATGCACAATTATTGTCATGATTAATTAAGCAAACAGACCAGTAAAGCACTGCTGTCTTTCCCGCAATCATAGCTAAACATGTGTATGCTTTTAACGTTTACGTGCGATCTTATAATTGTTCTAATTATAAATTAATTTATTTATTACAAAGCAAATAATATAATACATAACTTATACAACTCAAAATACACCATGGAACTTGTTATTTCGGTCGGTAAATGGGGGTTCCTTTTTTAGCGATAGCTTTTTTGGTTGCCTATATGTACCAGTTTATATTTATAGCGTTTATTATCCATAAGAATAATGGTGAATCCACATGAACCAATTTATGAAAGCTGTAGGACTGGTAATATAAATCGTACGTTCCGTTTTGGCATTAATTAAATGCCAGAGATTTATGCCTTTGTCAAAAATAACCAAAGCTCGGGTCGCTTGATAAGATCTATACGTGGCCAAACTGTGAGCATATTTAGAACTGGGTTTAGATTCGAGGCATTGATATGTCTGCTGCTTCTTCACGCTCACTACTGCCCCCATAACGAATGGAATTATCTAATGCACTTACATTAGTAGCGGTGTAAACACGCCCCTCGAAAATAGAACCTGATTTAAGGGTTTATTAAAACCTTTTCAAGCATGTGCTTTATAGACTTTTTATACGGCGAGGATTTATAGCCTGGCTATCGATGATTACACCTTACCACGGCATTAAACCCTTCTTTTTATAGGTAAACACGTAAAAATAGCTTATGACTGCAACGCAAAGTATCTTCTAATTAATGGCTATAATGGAAGAAAATGGTTGGTATATTATTCCTATTCCATTAAAAGAGGGTATATGGTTTGAATTAATGATACACCCCACTAATTTCCAGTGAGTTATGTCAACGTATTTGAACTATTACCGAACCCGCTGATGAGTTTTCTTAATAACTTTTATCCATTAACGATATTACAGATATTTGTATTAGTCAGAAACCAACAAGTTTTAATGTTAAAAGAATTGCTTTCATCAATCGTCTTGGTGTTCTCACTGTGTTTTATTACTAAAAATCTATACGACGTGGGGTTGCTTTTAGTGTGAATGCCCCTTGAAGTTCTTTAATTGCATATTAAAATCTACAAGATTCAACATCAAAACAATAAACAAAGACAAGAAATTAAAGAAATAAAAGCAGCGTACTGGTGGTATTTTGGATTTAGAATTGGAGATGGGAAAAACCGTGGACACCTAATATAAGCTGTATTTCCTGTTAGATCGGACTTTTAAAGTGGATGAAAGGGAAACAAAAGGAAATGCCGTTTGCAGTTCCCATGTTGTAGCAATAGCCTTAAGCATTAAATAAAATATACAAATTTGCCATCAGCATCGCGACCTATCTCCTATGAAGAGAAACATCCTCTCTCTAGTGCGCCATCCACTTCATCATCTTCGATTTTTGACACAGACGAAGTTTCGCCTGTTTGAAGAAACTTGGCTGATTTAACAGAGTGTCTGAAATCACTCTGTCAAATCAGGGAAGTCGTGAAGATTCACCATTTGAAGTTTTAGGAACACCTGACCCTATAAACCAGCGAACTGAATGATTCGTTTAAAGACTTAGTTTATCAAAAGAAAAGGCCGAGTTATTGGATTCTAAACTACAGGAATGGATCTTTTCGCACAAGGTGTGACTGTGTCTTCATTTACAAAGCGTAACGCGCCTTTTAAATCATATTTTAAAATGGAAGGATCTCTACGTATATGTCACGATGTTGAGGGTCTTATGAACGAGTTTAATATTCTCCACGATCCTTCTGAATGGTTGCGTTTTATCGATTCATCAAAATATAGCTTGAAAGCAGTACTTTTGCATATTATTTGAATTTATATAAGAAAAAAGACAAAGAATTTTTAATTAAACATTAAAACAGGGTAGATATACACAAAAACTTGAAAAACATAACCTCTCAAAGCATCTGCACGACCGTGATCGTCCTTAGAGGTCCTTCGCGGCACCTCGGTAATTATGATATTAAATCCGACTTTACTGCCTGTCTTTTATTGCTCTAAAACAGTCAGTTGCCTTTAATGCGCGATCGTATAACTTTAATAAAGTAAATGAGCAATTTATGTACGCGATAAAATCACTATAAGGAGTACACTAAAAACGAATAAAATAATTAAAATCGCCGGGAGAGGGCGCGCGCGGTGTGTCCCCAAGTTTCCAACTATGCAACCTGAGGAGCATTACCGAGCAGTAAAGGTGTTGACAGCTATCCTAACATGCGATAGGACATAATTTATGCAGTGTGTACGCACCTTGAAATTTTGTTCGCAATTTTTATAACTTTTTCTTCCTGTTACCTTATATCTGACAGTATAATAGTTCTTAATTGTTAAATTTCGTTGTTATTTATGCTAATAACGGCGTTTGGTTGGAGTTTTTCGAAAACAATCAAGGTGTGTACATACTGAACGAGTTATTTTTTTGTGGTGTGGAATTCTCGGAACGTATAAAGCTGACATCAGTTAAGTCGAGCGTCGTTCCTGGGTTGTAATATCGCCGTAGACATCGCGTCTGGTGACCTCGCGTCTCCGCGAACGTTCGCGGGGCGCTCAGATAAGTGTTTTATATAGCGCACGTGTGCGGCGATGGCCTTTGCGGGCCCACAAATCGAGAGTATCTTCGGTTTTACTAATTAACTAAGAGCGGCTAGAAAAGTCCATAGCCGGCTACCGGTCAGCTCGCATGCCTTATTTGTAAAAAGAGATTAAAACCGTGTGTGCGTGTAATTGTAAACGGCCCTAATTGAATCCGAAGATTCTAATATAAGTTAACTGCTGCCTGGATAAGTGTTATAACCGACTGATTTTTCATTATAAGACGTTCTCTCGGGTGCACTAAAATTTGCAAGGGAAATCGAACTTGAGCTCGCGAAGCGAAGTGAATGCCTTGTCTATACTTGAAAGATCCATTTTAAAAGGCGATTTATTGCGGTTTTCTTACTGCCCATAAGCTAGTTTTCAATCACTACAACTTTTACACCAGTTTTTTAATATCCTGGAAGATGTCATTTCCTTTTGTGATAACATCTCAACGATGATATTTATTTGAGTTCATTTGAGATTGCGACACTTCTGATTGGATGAAACTGCACGGGCGGCAAATTTAAATCACCACCAATCATCGTGTCTGCAGTTCGAAAATGACATTTAGAGATTTCAGCGGAAATACGTGTTTTGAGGTCTCCTGAATTGATTGCGATGATTTATGGAAAATGTACGTATGTGTGTATGTGTGTGTGTGTAGGTATATCTGTGAACACGATAGCGCAAACGGAACGATATGACATTAAATGTCAGTATGACAAATGTCATTATGTCATACAAACTGACGTTAGATAGAGTTCAGTCATGGTTCAGTGTGGCTTTGTTTTAACAAAATTGAATAATTGCAAAGTGTTTACACACTTTATTGTGCCAAAATGTAGTCAGAAAGTTGGGTGAGGGCCACCCCGGATATTTTTATGGTGGTACCAACTCAGCAGAGCATGGTAGCACCTCTGACATTTACATAACCACAAATATTGGTCGCGTTCACCATGGTTCACCAACAGTCAGTGTTTGCAAACATTGAGAGCAACACTTCTGGTGAACGCGCAATAAACTATGCACTAATCATAAACGCATAAACGCGTTTGGTCAACGGTCGCCATTTTATCGAACGTAAAATTATTCCGTTTGCAAACACAAACGCTGTTTCATTAAAATCATTAACGTCAAAATGACAGAAACAGGATTGTTTACATAAAACGATTCAATGTCACCATGGTGACACTAAAGGTTTTTTGGTTATATGTACCAATAGCTGAGTTCTTTTTTGATGAACGCGGAGCATTACCGCAACCATTCGGTTGCCGATTTTCAGATTATCACAAAAAACGTCCCTTGGTAATTCTTTATGCCAAATTTCTGCCAGATCCGTTCAACTGTTTGAGCACTATCGTGCTCACAGACATACATACAACATACAATTTCCAGATATCATTGCAACGGATTCAGGGGGCCTAAAAAAAGCGTACTTCTACTGAAATCTCATTTTTTTCGTCGATTACAGTACTTGACTTCTAGGGGACTAGTCGGAAAGTAAAAATCACAAAACCGTAACCTTAAAAACATTAATCTCTAAATGAAGTTGTAACTTTAGCTCCTTATCTTATCTTCTATATGGCAAGCCTGGAAGCATCGGCGTGTGAAATTTTAGTATGTATCTTAATTAGTCCAGTGGAAACAATGAGAATTAATAATTCCAGTGGCGTGGAAGGGGCGGCGCTATGGGTCCGCATGCGCGCTTCCCGGCAACAATACATTTTCGCTGTCACGCGCTCTGTGTATATATAAACTTACGTAATATACTAGCCAGTTCGAAATTAGTGTAATCTTGACGCTAGCTTAACTGCGTGTGATATCGCCCGGTTCTACTACGAGGCTCATAGAAACGTGAATTGATTTCTAAAATTAAAATAGAACCAGATTGCCTGACTGTTTCTTATCTCCAGCTCTTCCTCATCGTGAACGTTTAGCTCGCGAGTACGCTTTATATTTTACATTCTTAGACCGAAGCGGTCTTACGTAAAACGTTATCGCGAGCAAATGAAACGTATACAACAATATCGGTAAATGTCAGCCATCTCATAATTTCATTGTTATTGTTGTGAGAGACACGACCGCGGCACAGACCGTATGCATGATCAGGGATATTAGAAATGCCCTAAGTGAGTTACGTCGTCGTCCTCGTCTACTGAGGATAGCAATAGAGAGTTGAACTTTTGCGTACGGGGCGCAGTTAAATTTAATGCCCTGTAGATTCACCGATATCAGGAATTATTATCCTTATGCCAACAACTTCCAGCTAAAGGGAGCTTTTCACTCAAACGCATTAACGACTTTGATCTACCACAAACCTGTGGCAGAATGGGTTTCATGAATCAATATTAGGTATCCAATATAAAGAACCTTCCTCCTTTATTCTGTTCTCTTAATATCAAAATGAAGTACACATCTAGCTTCCATATTTTTCAAGGTTTTTAAGGATGATTTCTTGTCTTCAACCACAAACCTGTGGCAGAATGATTATCATGAATCAATCTTAAGTGTCCAAGATAAAGAACATTCCTCCTTTATTCTGTTCTCTTAACATCAAAATGAAGTACACATCTAGCTTCCATATTTTTCAAGGTTTTTAAGGATGATTTCTTATCATCTACTTCAAACCTGTGGCTGAATGGTTATCATGAATCAATCTTAAATGTCCGAGATAAAGAATATTCCTCCTTGATTCAGTTCTCTTAACATCAAAATGAAGAACACATCTAACTTCCATATTTTTCAAGGTTTTTACGGATGATTTCTTATCTTTTACCTCAAACCTGTGGCTGAATGGTTATCATGAATCAATCTTAAATGTCCGAGATTAAGAATATTCCTCCTTGATTCAGTTCTCTTAACATCAAAATGAAGAACACATCTAGCTTCCATATTTTTCAAGGTTTTTAAGGATGATTTCTTATCTTCTACCTCAAACCTGTGGCTGTATGGTTATCATGAATCAATCTTAAATGTCCGAGATAAAGAATATTCCTCCTTGATTCAGTTCTCTTAACATCAAAATGAAGAACACATCTAACTTCCATATTTTTCAAGGTTTTTAAGGATGATTTCTTATCTTCTACCTCAAACCTGTGGCTGAATGGTTATCATGAATCAATCTTAAATGTCCGAGATTAAGAATATTCCTCCTTGATTCAGTTCTCTTAACATCAAAATGAAGAACACATCTAGCTTCCATATTTTTCAAGGTTTTTAAGGATGATTTCTTATCTTCTACCTCAAACCTGTGGCTGTATGGTTATCATGAATCAATCTTAAATGTCCGAGATAAAGAATATTCCTCCTTGATTCAGTTCTCTTAACATCAAAATAAAGAACACATCTAACGTCCATATTTTTCAAGGTTTTTAAGGATGATTTCTTATCTTCTACCTCAAACCTGTGGCTGAATGGTTATCATGAATCAATCTTAAATGTCCGAGATTAAGAATATTCCTCCTTGATTCAGTTCTCTTAACATCAAAATGAAGAACACATCTAGCTTCCATATTTTTCAAGGTTTTTAAGGATGATTTCTTATCTTCTACCTCAAACCTGTGGCTGTATGGTTATCATGAATCAATCTTAAATGTCCGAGATAAAGAATATTCCTCCTTGATTCAGTTCTCTTAACATCAAAATAAAGAACACATCTAACGTCCATATTTTTCAAGGTTTTTAAGGATGATTTCTTATCTTCTACCTCAAACCTGTGGCTGAATGGTTATCATGAATCAATCTTAAATGTCCGAGATTAAGAATATTCCTCCTTGATTCAGTTCTCTTAACATCAAAATGAAGAACACATCTAGCTTCCATATCTTTCAAGGTTTTTAAGGATGATTTCTTATCTTCTACCTCAAACCTGTGGCTGTATGGTTATCATGAATCAATCTTAAATGTCCGAGATAAAGAATATTCCTCCTTGATTCAGTTCTCTTAACATCAAAATAAAGAACACATCTAACGTCCATATTTTTCAAGGTTTTTAAGGATGATTTCTTATCTTCTACCTCAAACCTGTGGCTGAATGGTTATCATGAATCAATCTTAAATGTCCGAGATTAAGAATATTCCTCCTTGATTCAGTTCTCTTAACATCAAAATGAAGAACACATCTAGCTTCCATATTTTTCAAGGTTTTTAAGGATGATTTCTTATCTTCTACCTCAAACCTGTGGCTGTATGGTTATCATGAATCAATCTTAAATGTCCGAGATAAAGAATATTCCTCCTTGATTCAGTTCTCTTAACATCAAAATAAAGAACACATCTAACGTCCATATTTTTCAAGGTTTTTAAGGATGATTTCTTATCTTCTACCTCAAACCTGTGGCTGAATGGTTATCATGAATCAATCTTAAATGTCCGAGATAAAGAATATTCCTCCTTGATTCAGTTCTCTTAACATCAAAATGAAGAACACATCTAACTTCCATATTTTTCAAGGTTTTTTAAGGATGATTTCTTATCTTCTACCTCAAACCTGTGGCTGAATGGTTATCATGAATCTATCTTGAATGTCCGAGATAAAGAATATTCCTCCTTGATTCAGTTCTCTTAACATCAAAATGAAGAACACATCTAACTTCCATATTTTTCAAGTTTTTTAAGGATGATTTCTTGTCTTCAACCTCAAACCTGTGGCAGAATGATTATCATGAATCAATCTTAAGTGTCCAAGATAAAGAACATTCCTCCTTGATTCTGTTCTTTTAACATCAAAATGAAGTACACATCTAACTTCCATCTTTTTCAAGGTTTTTAAGGATGATTTCTTATCTTCTACCTCAAACCTGTGGCTGAATGGTTAACATGAATCAATCTTAAGTGTCCAAGATAAAGAACCTTCCTCCTTTATTCTGTTCTCTTAACATCAAAATGAAGTACACATCTAGCTTCCATATTTTTCAAGGTTTTTAAGGATGATTTCTTATCTTCTACCTCAAACCTGTGGCTGAATGGTTATCATGAATCAATCTTAAATGTCCGAGATAAAGAATATTTCTCCTTGATTCAGTTCTCTTAACATCAAAATGAAGAACACATCTAACTTCCATATTTTTCAAGGTTTTTAAGGATGATTTCTTATCTTCTACCTCAAACCTGTGGCTGAATGGTTATCATGAATCAATCTTAAATGTCCGAGATAAAGAATATTCCTCCTTGATTCAGTTCTCTTAACATCAAAATGAAGAACACATCTAACTTCCATATTTTTCAAGGTTTTTAAGGATTATTTCTTATCTTCTACTTCAAACCTGTGGCTGAATGGTTATCATGAATCAATCTTAAATGTCCGAGATAAAGAATATTCCTCCTTGATTCAGTTCTCTTAACATCAAAATGAAGTACACATCTAGCTTCCATATTTTTCAAGGTTTTTAAGGATTATTTCTTATCTTCTACCTCAAACCTGTGGCTGAATGGTTATCATGAATCAATCTTAAATGTCCGAGATAAAGAATATTCCTCCTTGATTCAGTTCTCTTAACATCAAAATGAAGTACACATCTAGCTTCCATATTTTTCAAGGTTTTTGAGGATTATTTCTTATCTTCTACCTCAAACCTGTGGCTAAATGGTTATCATGAATCAATTTTAAATGTCCGAGATAAAGAATATTCCTCCTTGATTCAGTTCTCTTAACATCAAAATGAAGAACACTTCCATATTTTTCTAGGTTTTTAAGGATGATTTCTTGTCTTTAACCTCAAACCTGTGGCAGAATGATTATCATGAATCAATCTTAAGTGTCCAAGATAAAGAACATTCCTCCTTGATTCTGTTCTTTTAACATCAAAATGAAGTACACATCTAACTTTTATCTTTTTCAAGGTTTTTAAGGATTATTTCTTGTCTTCAACCTCAAACCTGTGGCAGAACGGTTATCTTGCCTTAGTCTTATACTCATGATAGTGATCTTTCCTCCTTGGTTGCGTTCTTAACTTCAAAATAAACCACACTGCTATAGTACTATACCATTCAGAAGGGTCAAACCTAGGCCAGAATGGTTGTCTTGAACATATATCTCTTCTTGATTGTAAAGACTCTAAAATGAAGCACACCTCCGACTTCCTCGAATATATCTCCTTAACTAATGTGATGTTTGACTTTAAGAAGTATCATAACCAATACCTCCCTCTGGGACAATTGTTTCTTCACCACCTGTCTCCACCTCGACTATAAGATCAGCTGCTTAGAGTGAGGTAGTCAGTTGTTCATTTGAATATTTATACACCCCCGCACACTTCCTCCAGCAACAACACCTGTTTTCTTTTTCTTCTCTCCTTTATTTGAGGTTCTGGCGTACCCATGGACAGGGGGTGCATTTCAATATACGGAGTCAACGGCGGATGATACTGATAAAAAAGGTGAGAAAGCCGGTGAACGAACGAACGGTTGGTTAAATTGATTTACAACCGCAACGGTTTTAACGCGACCATCACATAAATTAGGTCCCAATTCCCAAAAGAAGATGACCGCGTAAATTATAAAATAATGCATGCGCGTCCGACGCTGGCTAGCAGGCCGAGTTCTTGTTAATTTATGCGATATTTGTATTCATAACAAGAGATCCCAGATTTAGATACTTTTACGTGCGAAATATTTTACCCCGGAGAATCCGGTTTATACTTGCAAATTCATGTCGTATTTATAGCGCAATCTAGCTTGTGTTTTGATGGAGGATAATGTATTTTTATGTCGTATATTATCCCACGAGATCTTGTAAATCGTTACGTTTTATTGTTAATGGACTTATTAACATTTATTTTGATTGTGGATAGTTTTTGATAAAGCTGATTGTCAGGAATAAAGGTTTTTGGTTCTGGCTTCTGCGAGCTTGTTCCTGTGTTATTGTTGACAATTGCTGCCATTATGAGCTTCTTTTGACATGCTCTGAATTTCATTCCACGTTAAAAACTACACTTAATGTTTCCAAATGCATCCAAATGGTTCTTCATGCCTTTACAAGTTGATTACTACCCCTACGCTATGACCTTCAAGCACAATTGATCTTCATTCCTGGTTCTAAGACAATTTAAGATCTTTCCATAGTTTTTGAAACGTTGGCGCTTATTATGCAAACCATATGTAAGAGGACACCCTATTTCTGTGAAAGAGCGTACCAGACTTGGTGTTTTCCTGTGCGGTTTCACGCAGACCATACGGAGATATTAATTGAGCTGTCAACGAATCTTGTCCTCCCTCTTTTTATCGAGTTACGGTCGCGTCTGGTGGTCAGTGTATATCAGATGTGGAGTGGGGCGTCCTGAAGGGCAGCGGAACCACCGGTCTGTTTACCATAAACGCAAGCCGCGCAAAGAACCACGAAATCATGGAAACGGACCTCGAGGAGGCGCGCTTATTACCATATCAATTTCGTGTGCGCCCAGGGCATAGCTCGTGTTGGCAATTAATCAAGTTTCTTTTGTTGCCTTGTGTGTGTGGGTGCGAGTGCAGGTGTATGGAAAAAGGCTCTCTCCCTCTTTCTCTGGCCGTTTCCGACGTTTCTTATAATGTACGATTATGAAGACAATAAATAAGGTCATGTGACAGGTGCCCCGACGTATGATGCAATCGGCAAGACGTATGAAGTCGCGGGCACGACCATTGCCCATTAAGGCTTTAAACGCTTCCAGCTCTGGACCTCTGGGAAGATAGAAAAGCGTCACGAAGGAGGCATACAGGCCTGGATTAAGCATGCTAATATTTAAATAGATACCGGATCGGGAACCTGGTTCGTATTATTTACTGGATTTCGCCGTGAACGCGAAGTCTATGGTACCGGTGGTGGTGTGCGATCGAAATCTGGGACTCCTTCCACACACACACACACACACACGTGACCTCATACTAATCTAAGTCATCGGCTCTGCCAGCAAATTGCTACATATTTCTTTCCGAATGCGTGCCTAGATTAACACATCTGACTCCATGGTATTTCTAATTATGTTTATTTTACCTAACTCAAGATTGGTACGATTTGATTCGACCATGCACTTGACGTAGAACTAGGATCGATTCAGTACCTACTTGGTACATACAAATTCGCCTCATCAGGACTTCTCATCTTTGCCATTTTTGTCCTTACTGGACTCTGCAGCTTCTCCATTACATGGATGCAGTGCAGTCCATCAAACATGATGATGGAACCAAATAATGTCATATTTTAAGGTGGAGAAGCTATCGTATTTGTATGAACGTTAATTAACTTAAATTTAATAACATAATATTTTTCTTTTTTCAATGTAGCGCCATCTCCCCGCCAGTAGACATAGCGATGATTTTTAATAAAACCGCATTTTTTTATTCAAACCCATAATCTTTTGTGGCAAATATTACGTGCGTTTTCTTAAGGATTCATTCGATTTCGGTCAAACTGCTACCAGCTCATCCTTCAACGACTTTAAACATGTGTACCAATTTACAGATCAATGGGATGGGCGGTTTAGGCGTTACTAGCCATTTATAGATACAGAATTGGTAGATTTTGAACGTCAGTGTCTACTGATAGACATTTCTATGACAAACGTTAGGCTGGAGTCCAGAGTAGATGTGGCTTCACAAAATTTAATAATTTCAAATTTGTTTAGATACTCAATGTGTCAAAGATTTAGTCGGAAAGTTTGGTGGGGACCACCCTGGATATTTTTATATCGCTTCTCTCCATCTTCTCAATTTGGTTTCTTGAAATATTGTAATTGAGTTTTTTTTTACTAATAGTATTTTTCCTTTTTTTCCAGAAGAACCGATTGTTCCATCACCGCCAGTGGAAGAATTTCCTAGAGGTAATTAGTAATTACCAATCTACCATACCCACTAATTTAAAAAATTACTTCTTTGAATTAGTTCAAAGAACACAATCGTCCACAAAAACATATCGTTGCACCCAACAAAAAAAAAAAGTATTATTAAAGCGAGAGGCAGAAAATATCGCTTAGTCATCGGTCAGATGGATTGGTTATGTTTTATTTGCGATTGTCACATTGTTCGGTGCAAAATTGGACGCAAACCAAGCAAGGCCGTGTATACGTTCGGCAATAATAGCGACGCGTCCGTTATTTTTAACCCCCTAGTGGCCCCAGTAAAATCGCAATTGATGAATTTAACATGTCAAAAAGTGTCAGGTCGGTTATCGCAAATGAAATTTTATTATTCCCGGTGTATGTGTATTTCGGGGCCCCGAAATGGTCGCTCGCGACCCCGAGGGTGACGCGCGGGGGCGGGCGGGTAGCTGTTGTACCGAATCGATATTTATACGCTCCTATGAAATATACAACAGAGAGCGGAGTGTTTTGTTAATTTCATTTTATTGGCGGTGATTTACATTTCGATAAACGTAAATTTCGCGATTCGGGCGGGATTTTTATTTCCTCGCATACCGCAGTTTTATGGGAAATCACTACTTTACCGATAGAAAGTTTAGAATTTGCTTCAAGTCAAAGAAGTTTAGTCGAAAACCACAATAAAAGGTCATGGTAGACATTTTAGATTATTTTAATCCACGGTAATCTTTAGTAAAGAGTACAGACTTATTCCCAAATGAATAGTAACCAGAATACCGCTCGCATTTTGTAGCTCAGCTTATATAAAGCCCAAAAAGGGCCAACGCGTGCGTAGAGACTGTCAGCGCCATCTCCCCGCCAGTAGATATAGCAATATTTCTTAATGAAATCACTGTTTTTTTATTCAAACACATAAGCTTTTTACTCAATCTATTATCTTTCTCTTCCAAATAGAATATTGACTTATCTCAAGGCCGATCCTTATTTCAAATAAAACCAGATTTATTATATATATTCTTTCCTTGACAAGACATACATTTATTTGATTTTACATCTCTTTTCTCTCAGTGTAGCATCTTATCTCATGTATCTGTGGTAACTGGTAGACACAGACCTAATTAATGTTACCATTCTTCGTATAATACCGCGCTAGCGTACAAAGTCACAAAAATTTCTTGATGAACGACTCAATTTGGCACATCCGTTCCGTCCATTATGAAAATTTATAACGCAGGCGTGTTATTTTCCCATAGAGATGCAAATCGGGGGAAATCGAAATCTCGGTTGTTGCTTCCCGGTCATACTAGATGGCGCTCAGCTCTTCCTCTTCTACCACGTCTTCATTAGGAGTAGCGGTGAAACGGTTCCGATGGCCACTAAGCCCTAATGATGTTATATCTGCAGCGCGGAACCGTCCAGACATGATGCTACAAATTGACATCTGGATATTTCATTCAATTATTCAGTTCCGTACGCGGCGAGTTTGTTGTAAACGTCAGAGCCGGGCAAGCCGTCTCACGAAAAAGGGTTGACGGCCGTCCCCTAACAGTCAAACTTATGAATTTTACAACTTAAATTAATTGAGGATGGACAGGACAGGATTATTTCACTTTTATCGTAGAAGAGAACAATTATATCGTTCAAAATTGTCCCCTCTTCTGCATCCCATGTAATCATTTTTTGTTTTTGTTCTTGGGTCCTGAATAGACTTCAAATTGTATTATACCCTGTTAAGGAATACAAGTAAAAATTGCCCTATAAATAAGCGTAACGGCGTCCAATAAAGTAATTCAATTAATTAAGTGGAATAGGAGAAAAATGTTGGCTGGGACTAGACTATAGGGCACATTATGATATAGATAAAGTTATAGCCTTATTAGTGATTGGTGTACTCCATTGTACCAGACAGCTATATGACCAATAAAAAACCACACCCAGTCTAGCCGTGGTATCTCTCGGTTCCGTTGATAAATTAAAATGTTGTGATGGTGCTGCCCTCCTACGTGCTTTCATTGAGACGCTCAAATATATCTATAGATGGTAGTAAGCAGTTTTTTTTAAAGCAGCTATAGATATATGTCAAGCTTTAATTAGTAATTTAGGTGGACTGGCCATCGATTTGTTTCCTACTCCTCTGCATCTGATATTAATTGGCTACTCAAGGACAACGCAAAGGATCAGATTTATCACCGTTGTAAATATCCAAATTTCACACTGAAATAAACTTGCTTTATGGCTCTTGATTCTCGGAAGGCCCTTTAGAAATATGGCCAACCCTTTACCTTCAAATCGTATAACAATATAGGACCTTCAACTCATTTTTTGTGGCGTTGTCCTAACGACCCTGATCTATTCAAGCCTAGTTATGTGTGAAATATAACCTGAAGTAATTATACTTGATAACAGAAGGGTACAAGGGTTCTACAGCCAGAACAGGGATCACATATTATTGCTGACCTAACATCACTTTTCATAGATCAAGTCATCAAAGTGTTGTGACAGGTCTAAGATCCATTTTATTGTGCATACGTTCTCATAACAGCTTGTTCAAAATATTACGAATCAACAAGTTAAGTTGTACAGACATTCTATGCATTAAAACAGTGATCAAAGAAGATGTTATGTTATGATTGTTATGTAGTCACACCGCTGAAAAAAATTATGGAAGAGATGAAAGCAGCTTACTCCTGCTATTTTGAATTTAGAATTGGCGATCTGGAAAAGCCATGGACACCTAATATATGCTGTATTTACTATTAAATCGAACTTTCAAAGTGGATGAAAGGGAAGCAAAAGAAAATGCCGTTTGCAGTTCTCATGTTGTGGCGAGAGCCTTCCAATCATGTAGATGATTGCTATTTTTGCACGATAAGCGTCTCCGGATATTCGAAGAAGGATAAGCATAAAATAAAGTATCCAAATGTGCCATCAGCATCGCGACCTATCCCCCATGGAGAGAACCATCCCCTCCCAAGTGCGTTATCCACTTCATCATCTTCGTTTTTTGACACAGAAGAAATTTCGCCTGTTTGAAGAAACTTGCCTGATTTGACGAGTGTCTGAAATCACTCTGTCAAATCAGGCAAGTCGTGAAGATTTACCATTCGAAGTTTTAGGAACATCTCACCATATAAACCAGTAAGAACTGAATGATTTGGTTAAAGACTTAGGTTTATCAAAAGAAAAAAACGAGTTATTGGGTTCTATGCTACAGAAATGGATTTTTTTCGCACGAGGTGTGACAATGTCTACGTTTACAAAGCGTAAAGAGCCTTTTAAAGCATATTTTGAAATGGAAGGATCTTTACGTGTATGTCACGATGTTGAGGGTCTTATGAACGAGTGATGGGCAATATCAAGCCCACGAACCTTCTGAATGTTGTCTTTTTATCGATTCAATAAAATACAGCTTGAAAGCAGTATTTTTGTATATTCTTTGAATTTATATAATTTGTTAATAGATTTTGTTGCCGTTTTCTCAGTTTAAGTGCCATAATTTGCTTAAAAAGCACCACTGCGCGTAATTCTTTATGCAGGTTAACTTCATGAGTGTCAGTCAATGACATGGGCGATTAGCATATAGATTGGTGCGTTTGTAGCGTGTCGAATATGGCGCTATTTCTACTGTGCAGTTCTGGCGGTTTTTACGATCTAGAACCGGCTTAACTGCAAATTCGTTGGACTCGATCATTAAGACGAAGCTGGGGGCTGAGGGTGATGCGATCTTTTCATCCTTTCATTGTCGAAGGGATATTATCCGGAACTAAATCTGGACATTGGGGTGCGGGGGTGTCAGTCGCGTGCCCTTGGCTGACCACATGCCCAAAGGGCAGCTGGTCTCTCTCTCCACCTATTGTCAATTGTCACCCACGCACCTCTGGAGAGTCTTGCCACCTAATTTACTGCGATTTCGGGAGGGTTAGCCCGAAATAATTCGCACATCTGGGTCTAATATTTCCGGGTGTGTCGAGCACGGGTTTCTAACTGTTAAAATGAGAGGAGTCACCCCAATTTTGGTCGTTGACAAACGACTTCATTTCGGGTTATTTTCAACTAGTCATTTTTCAATGGGGATGCAATCCCTGTTGGACAAGAGTATGCAATAACCAGAAATCATATCCATTGGAGACAATCACCTGGCGTGCATTCTATTTTCGTTTAGTTTCGAACAATTTCGTATAAAAACCTTCCTCCCCTTATGTCAACCCAAAAATACCAGAGACCAGACAAAAAATATATTACGCGGGGAAACAACAGACTAAATATATATATTTAACTGCTCTTTTTCTGGTGGTTTCGAGGGAAACAATTAGGACCGTACGGCGTCGCGTCGGTTGGATCGAGTTCCATGTCGGGAGAAAAAAGTGTCACACGACTCCCCCATAAGTCTGGTAATTCCTCCTCCATATGTTGTTCGTTGGGCACACGTCTAATGCGATATGACGTGAGGCAATTTTAGGGGTCGAACTTGAACGTCGCACGTCGTCTGAGGGTTAAAGATCGCGACCTACCTTCACGAATTAGCCATGTTACAGTTAGACATAATATCGGGCGACAGAAATACCTTGGCTCGAACTCCGTCGATTCCTGACGTTTATTTTTAGATGCGAAAGGCGGATATCCACTTGTACTTGCCTTGACCCTAACTAAATCTAAATTTGCCCATCGTTGATCAGGTTCGATGTTGTTGTTTTCTTGAAATCACACTTTAAAAAAAATGTATCCGGTGTTCCTCAAGGGGACATCTTTGCACCAGTGCTATTGATAGTTGATCTCCAATAAATTTTGTAATCTTTTGTGAAATAGGAGAGTGCTTCTTCTTGCACAATTTCGTAAATATTTTTCCACCTGATCTCGAATGAATGTGTTATGATTCTCGGACCTATTTTGATTCAATTGTATATAGAGCGATAAAAATGTTTGGGAGCTGGATTCGTGATGTGGGTTGAGGTGTAAATATTTAGGCGTAAAGAATTTTCGATATTATTTCGAAAGGTTTTTATGCGGTGGACCTGAAAGGTTGTTGTCTGGATTCCGGTTTGTCTGAGTGTATTTGAAGGCGAAGACAGGACGGTATGTTAATGGTGATTAACGGTGGTCGCATTTGTTGGGAAGTTTGTGTCTGGTAGAAGTGATCAACCAGCGGCTGTCGCATATCTTCAGTACAACATGAGAAATATTCAAATTATCCCCCCAGTCCAACAATAGCTTTGTTCCAGAGGCGGTTTCGGCCATAGTGTGTGTGGATATGTAAATCCGGACTGGACAGTATATTAACGCCTCCTTTAAGTGCGTTCCTCTGAGGCGTCTGAAAGCGGAGGAATATTATATTCTGGCGGCGCGTCCATAAAGCGATTTACTTTGACCGGACCCAGGGTAATAAATATTAATAAAACCGCATACAAACTGCATACATTACTTGCGGACCGGTGTAAATTTTAAACGCTGTCCCAGCAGAAATATACAACCTTCCGCCGACATTATCGGTTTTAATTGGTCTCCTCGCATCTCCTCTTGCTTATACGGTCATTGTCTGTCGTCGCCACGGTTTTTTCATTTCTTTTACTCGGCTTTACCTGGCGCACGAACATCCACAATCGCGACCCGCAAAAAATCCTACGATTTATACCGCCAAAATTTAACTTATTACGTTGACATTTACCAGTACATCGGAACCTCTTTAGATTGCACATTTTTCGAGTCGCTTTTTCACATTCTTCCAGGAACATGGTACAATAAAAATCAGTGTTAGTTTATTGGGGGTCGTTAAATTTTATTTCCACCATGGCATCTCCTCCGTTCGTCGATAGTTAGTCTTCTTCTCTACAGAGATGTATAAACCAAAATGGTGCCTTCTTTGTTCCTTGCCTTTTTTGTGTGAATAATGAAGTGGTGGGCATTGGTGCAGATATTCGTTGCTGGTGGCATTGCTCCAGTCCAAGGTAATCGTAAGATTCGATCGATAGACTCTCAGCTCAGCAGAGGGACACACTCACGCACACAGCAACAGAAGCTGGTGTAGCAGATCGGAATACATTTAATGATCGCGTTCGCTTAATTAAAATTAAAATACGGAGGTGCGGGTTATTGTTGGGAACGGATCGGTCGAGAGCGTAGTTGGCGGAGGACGATGGTCGCGCGAGAGAGGGAGGAGAGGGTGTGGTAGAGTGCGGTCCGGTGGTCGGAGTCATGTCGACCGTGCCCAGACTTACGACGTACACGCGCCATATCTCCACCGGGTACATATTGAGCGTTGTACTGCCCCGGTCGGGTCTCCAATATGATCAGTCTGGTTTTTTCCTCGCGCCTGAACGTGACGCGACTGCTCGCACCGTAATTAAATACGGCCAATAACACTTCGTGAGGTCCGCGCGGCGCGACGGCGTGGGTCGGCGGCCCAGCCGACATCGGCGCGATTCACGATTCTGCAATAATGTTGATGTAGATTCGCCTCTATCGATACGGACCCCCATAGGATAACGATCCTCCGCATTGTAATGTTCGCATTTAACAACTAACCGATAACCAGAGCCGGCCAGCCCGCTCCCATGCGCGCTACACCCTCCTCGCGCCACCCTCCCTCGATACCATAAATAAAGCCGTATTGCCTCGGCCGCATAGACTCTACAACCATTTGTACTAATATCAACCAACTACCGCGTACATACGTACAAGCGTTATTGCGAAGCCATTGACAAGCAAACCCAACGGACAAATATCAAACGCATCAGCATTACAAATACCTAGATAACCCCCAACGTTGCACAACACTAACTTTTCTCTTTCCATCCTAAGGCCTTGTTTCTATTGTCAAACCTCTCGTTGAGATTTGACGATACCAAAGAACTATTTCAAGTGCCTTTCTTTATGTTTTCACATTGCTACAACTAATAGAACAGTAACATTACCAATTCCTTTCTAAAGGCAACGTTGTTTTGTAAAGACTTCCTAAAGGCAATAACGTTTTGTCTTTACATTGCTATAACTAATACGGCAACTTTTTTCATCCCTTTTGAAAGACAACGTCGTTTCGTAAAGGCTTCCTAAAGTAAACGATAAAGGCAATAACGTTTAGTCTTTGCATTCCTATAACTATTGCAGCAATCCTTTCTAAAGACAACGTTGTTTCGTAAATACTTCCTAAAGACAACGTTGAAGGAAATAACGTTTTGTCTTTGCGTTGAAATTACTAATACAGCAACATTCCTCATCCCTTTTTAAGGACAACGTTGTTTCGTAAAGGCTTCGTAAAGGCAACGATAAAGGCAATATCGTTTTGTCTTTACATTGTCATAATTAATAAAGCAGTAACATTTATCATTCCTTACTAAAGACAACGTTTAGTAAAGACTTCGGAAAGGCAACGATAAAGGCAATACCGTTTTGTCTTTACATTGCTATAACTAATACAGCAACGTTTCTCATCCCTTTCTAAAGACAACGTTGTTTCGTAAAGGCTTGCTAAAGACAACAATAAAGCAAATAACGTTCTGTTTTTACAATGGTATAACTAATACAGCAATAACATTTCTCATTCCTTTCTAAAGACAACGTTGTTTCGTAAAGGCTTGCTAAAGACAACAATAAAGGAAATAACGTTTTGTATTTACTTTGCCACAACATCAATAACATTTATCATTCCTTTCTACACACAATGTTGTTTCGTAAAGGCAATATAATAATCTCATCCCTTTCTAAAGACAACGTTGTTTCGTAAAGGCTTGCTAAAGACAACAATAAAGGAAATAACGTTTTGTATTTACTTTGCCACAACATCAATAACATTTATCATTCCTTTCTACACACAATGTTGTTTCGTAAAGGCAATATAATAATCTCATCCCTTTCTAAAGACAACGTTGTTTCGTAAAGACTTGCTAAAGACAACAATAAAGGAAATAACGTTTTGTATTTACTTTGCCACAACATCAATAACATTTATCATTCCTTTCTACACACAACGTTGTTTCGTAAAGGCAGCGATAAAGGCAATGCCATTTTGTCTTTACATTGCTACAACTAATACAACAATAACATTTCTCATCCCTTTCTAAATACAACGTTGTTTTGTAAAGCCGTGCTAAAGACAATAACGTTTTGTCTTTACATTGCTATAACTAATACGGCAACCTTTCTCATCCCTTTTGAAAGACAACGTCGTTTCGTAAAGGCTACCTAAAGTAAACGATAAAGGCAATAACGTTTTGTCTTTACATTGCTATAACTATTACAGCAATAGCATTTTCATCCCTTTCTAAAGACAACGTTGTTTCGTAAATACTTCTTAAAGACAACGATGAAGGAAATAACGTTTTGTCTTTACATTGAAATTACTAATACAGCAACATTCCTCATCCCTTTCTAAGGACAATGCTGTTTCGTAAAGGCTTAGTAAAGGCAACGATAAAGGCAATATCGTTTTGTCTTTACATTGCTATAATTAATAAAGCAGTAACATTTATCATTCCTTTCTAAAGACAACGTTTAGTAAAGACTTCGGAAAGGCAAAGATAAAGCAAATAACGTTTTGTTTTTACATTGGTATAACTAATACAGCAATAACATTTCTCATTCCTTTCTAAAGACAACGTTGTTTCGTAAAGGCTTGCTAAAGACAACAATAAAGGAAATAACGTTTTGTATTTACTTTGCCACAACATCAATAACATTTATCATTCATTTCTACACACAATGTTGTTTCGTAAAGGCAATAACATTTTGTCTTTACATTGCTACAACTAATACAACAATAACATTTCTCATCCATTTCTAAAGACAACGTTGTTTTGTAAAGCTGTGCTAAAGACAACGATAAAGGCAATGACGTTTTATCTTAACATTGCTACTAAAGGTAACATCGTTTTCTAAAGACAATGTTAAAGGCAACTTCGTTTCCTAAAAGCTTACTGAAAGCAACATCATTTGCTACAGACTTCATAAGTGCAACGTCGTTCCCTAAAAAACGTTTCAAAAGTACCATTAAAGACAGCATCGCTTAATAAAGGCCTCCTAAACGCAACGTTGAAGGCAACTTTGTTTCCTAAAGGCTTACTAATCACAACATCGTTTCCCAAAGACTTCATAAAGTAACGTTCTGAAAGCAACGTTATATGAACAACATCGCTTTTTAAAGGCTTTTCAAAACGAACGGTAAGCCAACATCGTTTACCAAGGGCTTCATAAAGGGAATTTTAAAGGAAATGTTGATATCTAAGCCTTCATAAAGGAATAAGGCTTCCTAAAATCAACGTTGGAGGTTAACATTGGAGGGAAGGGTAGCACAGTAACTAAGTTCGGCGAGAAGAGTCACTCCATCCGAAAGCGACTTGTCGTTACAGTCTGTGAAGCAACAGTTTGAGGTGTTTTGTCTTTACTTTGACAGATTTGAGGAAAGAGTAGAACAAAAACGTTCTTCGTCGCTCTTTCGCTCCAAAACCTAGAAAACCGTAGAACCTCTATCACTTGAAGCAATGGAACTAGGAAGTATCATTCCTAAATCTTCTCGCTAAACGCTTGGACGAGGTTTAGACAATTGATGTCGTGTAGTCTACTCGCAGTATCCAATATTTCGAGCTGTGTGGACTTTGGTAGTTAATAGCGATCTTTCGTCTTTACGTTGGTGGAAGTGGAGTGCATACGTGGTGCATACGAGACGGAGAGCCGTGGTCGGCGTCGTGTCATTACTATTTTATGTGACTGGTCAATGAAGAATGCCAGTTCCCATTGGTGGCCTGGGCAAGTTATGACGAAGTGAGATTGGCTGCACCTGGGGTCTGGCGCCGCCCTCCCTACCTGGGCCGCTGGGCCTCCACTACCTGGTCAAGTACCATAAGCGGGCCGCTGGCTTTGGTTTATTGCCTGAGACTCGGCGTCGCGCATTGGTATATATAGGTATAGCGTGTGTATATAGTGGATACGGTGCTCGATGGGTTGTGTATGATCCTCAATAACTGGATAGACACGCGGCGAAATATAGAGCGTCGGTAATGAGGAACGTAGGAGAGGCCGGAGAGAACCAGTTTTCTGGTATAGAGCTTAACATGGCCGTTTGATGGGACCGGTCTAAAACAAAGAGAATTCCTGTTCCTGATCCGAACACTCGCATTCATCGACAGCCTCTCCGTACACTCCTTATCAATTCAATTCAATGCCCACCACATTTTCATCTGAATTTCTTGTAAGAGGTTAATTGGTTCACGTCAAGTTTCCGTGTTTTCTCGCGCTGTTCCTAGAATTAGCCTGATTTAGTATTATTTTATAATAAAAAAGCTAATTGCTCGAGGTAAATCTTGTCGTGATAGTTTCAGGGTATAATACCACCTGGGGGAGCGCGTGTTGCTTAATCGCGATTTCAGCATGCAACGCTGAATTTCTACACCGTGGGGATTGTAAAAATAGCCAGTGAAGCTCTCGATTATTTAGCTGATTCACTTTTTTCCAGCAGAAAGACCTGCCCATGGTCGCCTTTATATTTTCCTTTGTGGTCTGCGCTTAGGTAAACGTACAGGTTGCGCTGTCAGACGGTTTAAGTTATGTCGCGGGTTGCAGCGCGACAACACCGCCATCTAGCCGGGGCTTTCAATATGCAAGAAAAATAAATGCCGAGACTCCACATCCATAGAGCCTTTATAATTAGCGGGGAAGACTTTTTTCAAACAATGCGCTCGACCGATGCATGTTCGTCGCGTTTATTTTTGTGTTATCCGCGAGCATATAAAACGGATTTATGCACGACGCTGCCATTGATTTATTTTATTATTCCTGGAAGCCTTGCAAGCTAGTAAATTAATTAGGCTTTGTTAAGGTCGCCATGATGGCCTGCCAGGCTTAGAGACGCTTAATATGTTGTTTGACGATTTTGTCACGGGATGATGACGGATGAGTAGGTAACCAATTTCTATTGGCCAGTCAAAGATTACTGCTATTCGCATTCCGTGTTTGCTTTGGAGCGGTGCCCGAAAAAAATGGATGAATTTGTGTCAAAATTCGTAAAAATATTCTTTTATTTTTAAGTGGCGACGTTTACTGATAGTATTTTAAATGTGTGAGCGA
This sequence comes from Aphodius granarius, assembly GCA_963971325.1. Lineage (NCBI taxonomy): Eukaryota > Metazoa > Arthropoda > Insecta > Coleoptera > Scarabaeidae > Aphodius > Aphodius granarius. The sequence goes on from OZ020225.1 coordinate 4,982,678, forward strand.
TTTTTTAAAATATCGTTTGTCAGGTTTCACGAATGGATCGTGATCCAGGTCACGTCCCTGCTCGAATAGAAAACATGAGCGAAATTTCACTTTTACATTTGAAGAAAACACATAATTTTATTTTTGACAGACGTAACTTCTTTTCTACGTAAGCAGTGGTTTTCCCTTCGATACGAACAACAACAATATGTATATTAGATACCTAGAGTCAAGTTCATGCTAAAAGCTTGAATGAACCGCGAAATGTCAACGTGCCTCTAAAATATCGAAATCCATCGTTTTTCGAGACAGTGCATCGGACGTTAAACTGTCTGATAATTACCGCTATAGCTACCGGAGGCAGTTTATTATTTGAGAACAGTGAAAACATGTGTGCTAGCAACGTAGATTCTTGGCAATTGGCCCGAGCGGGCCGCAAAACAATTTGCCGAACAGGGGCTCGCGGGGTAGAGGAGCATCACCGCGAACAAAACGCGATCGAACTCAATTTAATAAACACATAATTCGGTCGGCGTTTAAACTATTTATATTTTCGGATTATTTGTGTTCGCGTTTTAATATCCGCGTACAATCGTTTCATCTCTGGAACGGCTTCCGAGAAACTTATTTCGACACGTAGAGTCCGGAATTCGCCATGGTTCTTTTGATAATTTCGGTCGATACTCCAGTTCACAAAGAACCTAAGAGAGTATCAATAGAATCAACAGGTATCGGGTATTATCCCAGGAGATCCTGTAATAGGTAATTGTGGTCGAGTTTCCTGTCTTGCGGAGCGAGCAGGTTGCGCCATCTTCTACGCCGCGCGGTTTCTGGCAATGAAAAGTTCCTTTATTATCTACCCTGAAAGAATGGCATGTAATACGAGCTGCCCTGTACCCAGGTAGGGCACCTCTCCAAATCGTTGCCCCATGATGTCGTTGTTGAAGACAAACAAGCGCTATATTTATGTCATTGTAATGTCACCGACGACGCATTGTGCCCCAGATTATGCGCAGGTACAGTCCGTTATAGGCACTCCAGGTATTTCGGTTCTTCTATACACAGCTGCGCCCACACAACCTCCATACTAACGCAATCATCGTTACGTATATTCGACAATATTTTATCGATTTGATCCATTATCTTTTGGCGAGGGTGGAGCATATGGCGCGCGCCCCTAATGTCAAAAACGCATGGTGCCCACCCAAAAAATATTGGATCACCTGGTACTGGTATTCAGTGTTTCACATTTTTATTTGGACGTTATTAATACAATATTTGCTACAGTTAAGTATTTGCCTAATATAAATTCCTTACAACCACTGTCTATATGCCTGCATTATTATATTGAATACATAATAAAATCCAACTCTGCTACGCTACTGGCCGTAGAATTGGTAAATAACTGTAGTGTATGCAACCGAAACTACCAGGTCGGGGTGGCAATTGAGATTGTGCCCACCAGCGGTGACGGTTTTCTACTGCAAGCGCGTAAACTGTCCAGCAAGCCGGAGGAGTGGGGGTAGCGAAAAATGCATGTGTGACGTCAGAGGACTAGGCAGATAACCCCATACCATAGCATAGACGTATTCTAATAGCTAAATAGGCAATAGCACATGCAACAAATTCGCGCAAAAAGTCTGCCGTTTTATTAGGGTTGTTTAGTGTTTACTCGACTTTCTTGATGGTTCTTACGGTTAACTACTTCTTAAAAATATGCCGGTTCAAATTTGTAGTGTTTACTTAATAACATATAGTAACACTTCATTAAATAAGTCCTTAAAGCTGCATTGATATTTTGCCCACCCAATTAAACATATCACGAGCCGCTACTGGTTATTTCTTGACTCGATGTTTTTTTTTTCTGTCTTGTTTTCGTTTGGTATCTTCGGTTACAAGTGCACGGTAGCGCCGGTTGCTTGTTGCGGCGTGACTCGTAACCGGCTGGTTCCCTATTTGGACACTAGAATAGCGAGTATTCTGCTGCACGACCATTGTTGTCATTAAGTATATGCGTTACATGTATATTTGCGGGCATACATTGCTTTGTTACAAGCAATTTATTAGGGCGTTTTAATCGAAGAGTCGCGCACGCGCGCCCCGGTTATGTATAAAACATTACGAAACTATTTACGTTACGCCATGCCGTAAGGTTTCATATATCTCGAATCTTTATATTTCCGGTAAAACATCTAAAAATACAGGCTCGACAATCCAGGAAATATTTTATAAATACGGAAGGGGAGGACGAAACAAAAAAAAAAGCCGAAATGATAGGGGTGGCGACTTAATAAAAACCCGAGTCGTCTCCAATAACCCGGTAAATTAACAGGAAGCGTGCTGCGTAAAATATTTCTGGGGTGCGGAGGACGTCGAAACATATGACAGCAGCCTGTTTCCAGCTTTCCGAAAAACGGAAACCCGGTCTGATCCATCAGCACGCGCGAGCCCATATGAGCCGGCCCATTTGTCTGTCAACTGCGACCCCTCCGACGTAAACACGCCAGATGAATCCACGGTTTCCCTCATCGCAAAGAAAAAGCACGTGCGCCGGCATATCGCGCGTCGTCGTCTATTTATGACGTTCTAGTTAAATCACCTTGACACTAACGAACTCAATACAATGCAAGAATGCGCTAAATATACACGGGTCCGTGTCGTAGAGGTCTTTGGAACCGGCTAAAAGCGAACTACGGCCCATCTGCCCTCTATACGTCCAACTTTACCCGGGTAATAATAATAATAATAATAATAATCCAAGCCTTAACATCCCCCAACAGCTTTCGCCAATTACAGGGGGAATCGGCAGGCCAGAGTATCCGCGCCTGTGGAACGTCTTAAGATGTTTGGCTCCCAGCATTCGCCAAGGAGTGAGGAAAACCACAGAAAACCTCACCCTGGAAGCAGGTCCCCGGGCTCGAACCGGAGACCTCCTGACTCCTGAGTGGGAATGGGATTATGAAATGGGCGTGCGCTAGGGCGGGGATTATTATACTCGGCAAGTGTGCCTTATTTATGAGTGGGTATGGCTCCTCCCACCTGTCATAATCGGCCTTGCAACTGGTCGGGTCTCGGGTCCTTAGTCATAACGGGGCCTGCGCGTAGTCCCCCTCATATATCCCTTCCCATTTCATATCTCATTTAATAAAGCTTGGACCTATGCCAGTCTTTCCTGGGCCTCTCGCGCGTTGGTTCGCTCGACATGCGTTTTGATCTTTTTTGTGCCTTCCTTCATCATCTCAGTACGTCATATTTTTTCAGACCCCTCCGCATCATCTAATCCATATTTTTACTTGCAGAGGAATCCACGAATGCTTCGAACCTCCAACCGTATCAAGAGCTGATGTGTCCGAGATGTCAGGAACAATTCACCGAAGTCGAGGAATTCCTACAACACAAACAGGAATGTTCCGAGAAAGCTAAAAAGCACGACGAACCCGCTCATTCCGACCCGGAGGACATGGTCGTCTCTGAAGACGACGACGAAGAAGAAAGTGAAGGTAAAAGTAACGAGAGAATGATGAGGTATAAGCAAGATGCGGCGAACAATAACAGCCTCGCCGAGCAATCTTCAGAAGCTGAAGACACACCCAGACTTCCGGATTTTACGTTTCCCGTTCCGGGGCACGTAACTCTGGAAGCGTTAGAACACACCAAAGTTGCCGTAGCGCAATTCGCGGCTAAAGCTATGGCAAATAGCGGCGACGAGAATGCGATGCAAGAATTAGCCGTTCTTCAGAATACCTTATTTACATTACAACACCAACAGGTTCTACAACTGCAGTTAATAAATCAGTTGCAACAGCAGTTATCTATAAATCGACCTGATGCGCCAAGATCCCCCGGCTCTACAAACGAAAACGAACCGGAAGAAAAGACACCTGAACCTTCGCCGATGGTGGTTGTTCCACCCATCAGAGAACCGTCACCTGTAGTTGCACCGCCGCCAACGATTCAGCCGAAAGTAGAGCCTTTACCGCCGACGACAGCACCATCCGCACCAAGCACGACTCTGATGCAGCCTCATATGCAACCTCTTTGCGGGATATCTTCGTCATTCGCATCGACAATCATCACCCATGATGATCCGCACTCGTCGCTCGATGAACCAAATACTCTAGAGGTGTTGCAGAAGCGTGCTCAGGAAGTACTGGATAACGCGAGTCAAGGTCTACTAGCCACAAATCTAGCCGATGAATTAGCATTTCGAAAAAGTAAGGGCTCGATGTCCCCGTTTGATCCAAAGGGACGCAACGAGCCATTCTTCAAGCATCGCTGCAGATACTGCGGTAAAGTGTTCGGGTCGGACTCGGCTCTTCAAATACATATCAGGTCCCATACAGGCGAACGTCCTTACAAGTGCAATGTCTGCGGAAGCAGGTTTACAACCAAAGGAAATCTCAAGGTGCATTTTCAAAGGCACAGTGCAAAGTTCCCGCATATCAAGATGAATCCGAATCCTGTACCAGAACACTTGGATAAATTCCACCCGCCCTTATTGGCTACTTTACCGCAATCAGCCGCGCTGTCTCCAGGTGGGCCACCTCCACCTCATATGGGATTTCCTGGAGGTCATCCATTTCCAACGGCCCTTCCTCCATTGTACAGGCCTGCAGCGCCTGTCGCAAATGAAGTTATGGGTACAAGACTTCAGCCGTCACCGTCGCATCGTCCGCCAGAACCGTCGAGGTTATTTCCATCGCATCAACTTTTCATGAGCCGTCAAGAGCAGGAACTACCGGAGAATCTCAGTAAGCCAGTACGAAGTCCGTCGCCGCCACGGGAAGCTGCTAGCTTACTGGAACCTGCTCAGGAAGAACCTCAGATAAGTCAACCGATTACTCCCAAACAAGAAATCGATACAGATAACGAGCAACAGGAACAAGAAAGGTTTAATACCCCTGGACCGTACGACGATTGCAGCGGGGATAGTGATAATAGTAACGAGGAAACTTTGGGTCAAAGGGCGAGTCCTTCCATGGAGTCGCATTCAGTACAAGAAGAACCGGAGAATTTATCCCAGAAGGGCAATAATTCGATGGGACCTTTGAATGTACTGACTGGTCAGCGATTGCCAGGGCTCTTTACGTTTGGACACGCTGCGACGTCACCACAGAGTAGTGCTTCCTCTGGTAGCTTAGGACATTTCCCGTCCACGCCGATAGCGGATCCAGCTAAAGACCCTGCGATTTACACAAGTCTGCTCCCTAGACCTGGAAGCAATGACAACTCGTGGGAGAGCCTGATAGAGGTTACCAAACCATCGGAAACGAGTAAATTGCAGCAACTGGTCGATAATATCGAGCATAAACTGTCGGATCCGAATCAGTGCGTTATCTGCCATAGGGTCCTTTCTTGCAAGAGTGCTTTACAGATGCACTATCGCACCCATACGGGAGAGCGCCCTTTCAAATGCAAGATATGCGGCAGGGCATTTACCACCAAAGGTAACTTGAAGACTCACATGGGCGTCCACAGGGCAAAACCCCCTATGAGGGTACTACACCAATGCCCCGTCTGCCATAAGAAATTCACGAACGCTTTAGTTCTACAGCAACATATCAGACTCCATACCGGAGAACCAACAGATCTCACACCCGAGCAAATCCAGGCCGCCGAAGTCAGGGACTTTCCTTCGCCCGGCGGATTTCCTCAACTACCCAATTCCATGAATCCATTCCTAAATCAAACTTTTCACGTTCCCGGCATGTCGCCGTTAGGCCAGGGGTTTCCCATGAACATGAAGATGGAGATGGACCGAGACGTTAAATCGGAGAATGACTACATGGATGATGACGACGATGACGATGATATGAGTAATTCGGAGCACATGGCATCATTCTCAAGCGCTTCCCCGGCTTTGGATCAACAGAACTCCATGGTCAATACCACGGTGCAGAAGATGATGCAACAACAGAGTGCCAGTTGCACGCCGGAGGATTTTTCGAATAGACACAGGGTGTCGCCTATGATGAATGGAATTTCGCCTTCACCTGCAACATCAAGCCCTGCTCCAACTGAAAATCGATCATCACCAAATGATATGTCAAACACCGTCCAGGTAAGTTATTATTTAAAACTAGTGCTTGAAACGAGCCGTACTAATAACTTGTGCTGATAATCCATAGGTAAAGCGTCCATCAACACCAGAACCTGCGGCGAGTCCAAGTCCATCTGAATCGAACTCGCTGGGTGCGTTAGATCTCACGCCGAAGACGTCCCAAGCACCGATATCGTCGAGTCCTGGACCTAATCCATGTCCTCCGTCAATATTCACATCCTTTGGGCTTATGCCTCCAGGAGCTCCATCGAGGGAGTCCTTGATGAATACCTCCCCACTGATGACATCAGCTTTATCGTCGTTGACGTCTTCAGTACTTACGTCGACAAGTTTTAGTCCTCTGAGGTTAGCGGTAGGGCCAACAGGTAAATTTCAATGATTTATTTGGAATTTTCTGGTATTTATCTGTGTTTTCTTTTGGTAGTAAGGGGTAATACGACGTGCAACTTGTGCTTCAAAACTTTCGCTTGCAACTCGGCACTGGAGATCCATTATCGAAGTCATACAAAGGAACGACCTTTCAAGTGTACTGTTTGCGATCGAGGCTTCTCAACAAAGGTGAGTGACTATCATATTTGTATCTCGGAGTTACTGGTCAAGGTATGTCTTTCGTGCCATTTAAGTAAAGCATTTGCGTCTAGCCTCACTTAGAGAAGTGAATTAGTTAGAGTACCACTAGACAGTCATATTGTGAAAGGTAATTTGCGAGTGGAGATGTGACAAAGTGGTGCTGTCTCGCTGCGGAGGCAAAATTTGTCGCGGCGCACGGCATTATGCACGCGAGATATATTTAAAAAAGGAGCAACGCCGGCCCGTCAGAATGTAAAAAGTGAAATTCTTAATCGAAAATAAACCACTCAGACAACTGACATAACTCACGGCTGGCCAGAGGCCAACGCGTTTAATTCTAGATGGGACACTTCTCATATATGTAGTAGTATTGTCACTCCTAAAAGGGGCTAGGGAAGCTTCACGATGTCTCCTTTATTTTTGATTCTATTGAACAGGATAGGTTGAAAATCTAAACGCCATACATAATCATTTTAATAACAGTACCAAACAAGATGTCAAAATAGATATAATTTTTGCAGACGGGCGAAGATTGTCTGTGCGGACAGAGGCGTATCCAGGCGGCGAATGGAGGCGGGGAACTGGTTCGAAAACGCAAACAGCCCGCACAGTCTCAACACAAGAAAGTACCCTCAGTATTCCCGCTGCCGATGAGCCCTGGATACGCCACTGCCTCGACCCCATCCGTGCCGATGCCGCACTGGAGTCAACTCGCGGTAAGCAACGCGAGGACTCCCATCACTAACACCAACCACTTACCACAAACCATTTCTACTTTACAGGGCAACATGAAACAGCACATGCTCACGCACAAGATCCGAGACATGCCCCAGCATATGTTTGAGAAGCCCCAAGGTGGCGACGGCGCACCGCCTCATCCTCAACAGCCGCATCAGCAACAGCCGCCTCCACAACAAGACTCCAATCAGATAAATCATCAACAGCATTCGCCGCAAATGCAGCCGATACCAAAGGAACCCAAGACGGAAATTGAACCAACTCCCAATGTGTCCACGTCGCAAAATAACCATCATAGTGAACCTCCCATGGAGTCCCCAACGAAGAGGCCACCACCTCCGGAAATTGACTTGCCGCCAGCTAAAAGACCACCTAGTAAGTTTGACCACAACATATTTTCTAAAGTCACGAATTGCTGGTCAAAAGTTAATTATTAGTTCACAATTTTCTCTGTTCCCCTTGTACTTGGAGATGATGCTTTATCTTCACCCATAACCTAATCGATTGATATTAATCGGCAGATTTGTTGACCTCTCGTTAAAAATGAGAACTTTGCTTGCACTAACAATAGCGGTTTCGGGGCTGATGTGTGTTCGTGTGTGTGTTTGCAGGCTTACAAGCGAAGCACTTGTGCCACGTATGCAATAAGAATTTCTCGTCCAGCTCCGCACTGCAGATACACATGAGAACCCACACGGGAGACAAACCGTTCAGATGTACAGTCTGTCAGAAGGCGTTCACCACCAAAGGAAACCTGAAGGTATGTCCAAAACTTTGGCAAATTAAAACTTAGCCCATATTTTCACCTAGAGTTAATTTCAAACGAAGAAGAGCACAATTGTATATGCAACCAAATATACGCGGGTCATTTATAAACTATAAACTGGGTATAATTGGTTGCATATGTCACGGTGATGGTGAAAATATAGGCTCTTAAGGCATGGCGTAGATAGTAAGTATGTTTCTCGTAGCTTGAGGCGCTTGACTAACGCGTATTAATTTCTCTAACGCACCGAACCCATTTGACCCATTCGTTTTTTGATGAAGTATCCGATGGTTTACAGGTCCACATGGGCACGCACATGTGGAGCAACGGAGCATCGCGAAGAGGCCGGCGCATGTCCCTCGACCTACCACCAATACCAATGAGCCCAAAGGATTCAGAGTTCCTGCAACGGAGGCCAGAGCTTTTCTACCCGTACCTACCGGCTCCATTCCTTAATGGAATGCAACAGAAGGTAAGTTTTTTATCATAATGATGAATCCTAAAGTCAATTGTCCACAAAAACAACCACAACATTACCGTTTGGTAGCAGGAAAATTCGTTTCTTGTCGCGTCTGCTGTAGCATTTTCACCCCATACTCCATTTTCTCCAAAACGTCCGAAATCTTTTCTCCTCTCGTTGGCAATCCTTCGTCTCTTTCCTAGTCGTGCCTCATCTTCTACTACCACTCCACTGCTGATTACGTCTTCTTGTGTTATCTTTTGATCCTCATGCCTTCAAAACAGATCTATAGCTGGAATCTTTTCTCTCTTCAGCTGAACGACATAACGATGGTGCAGAATCAGCAGAATGGTATTGGCGGAGCTGGCGGAGGAAAGTTTAATTTGCTGGGTTTCGGTTATCCGCCGACAGAGGTGCTTCGCTCGCAGACGAACTCGCCGGAGAGGCCGCCTTCGAGGCCGGCGAGTAGGAGTGAGCCTGAGCGGCTCTGGGACCTGCACTTTGACCGTAAACCATCGGCCGAACCATCGAGGGAAGACCATCTGTCGACCGGTAGGGAGGGTTTGGCGGCATGAACCGCCACCGCCGCCCTCTATGTTCCTATTTCAAACTAGTCTAAGCGTGCGCGGAGTTGGGGCAATGATTTCTGTGATAACACCGGCCGGTAGCTAGCGACATTGCCGGCCGTGTTAAATTTTAAACCCATTATAGTTTTGTATAATAATAACGAGAACTGAAACTGCGGAAGCGATTTATTATTATAACGTGCAGTATGGTAAATATATATATATATAGATATAAATATAGAATATTTATAAGTGTAAGTAAACGTGTTCTTAAGTATATATTTACATATTATATGTGAGTATGTATGTAAATATATAGCTAGGAGATCATCGCCAGTAATCACTGTAGCTTATCAACGTGACCGAATTGTATATAAGATTTTAGGCGCATTTGATGTATTATTATTATTATTATTATTATTATTATGAATTATTATTATCGATACGTATGGACTATTACGCATCTGTTTCGGGGCAATGTTACTTTTTGTTGCCTAGATAGGCAATCTTGTGGTTTATTTCTTTTTTTAAGACTGCATCTTTATGTATACAAAGATTATTATTATTATAATGAGGAAATTTATCACTTCTTTTCTACTTTAGGCATCTTTAGGGTTGCTGTTTTTTTAGTGTAAATACGTTTTATATAAATTATGTTTTTAACTCTGTGTTCAAGTGATTTTTAAGTAGGACAATGGCCAATATGTACCTATCAAATTTTAATTTAATTACCTTCTTCTAAAATCTTCGTACCTATCGTCTTTCACTTGTTTACCTTTCTAAGGAATGTACAAATTTTCTTCTCTGGCTCTTCTTAGTGTGTGTCGAACTTCACCAAACTGAAATTGTTTAATTCCTGGTCGTTATATCTAGATGAAAATCATCTAATTATAACTATAAGTACAGTAATTATTTGCATATAATTTAATTTGTAATCGAGAAGAAATTGTCTAGTCGAAGTTTTTATTGCTTGTTTGGTGCAGTTCTAAGAGAATCTTTTATTTATTGACTGTCTAGTTACGCAATTCGAACTTTACAACTGTTTTGTATGCTCCCAATTCTTGTAATGGAATGTTATTATGTTATTGTGAATGCACCTCGTTTCGTTGTAGATATCCAACATTATTTCAATTAGTTAAAAAGAAGATTAAATATCCGCCTGTATACTTGTATATTATAATGATCAGTGTCTTGTGTGTTGTCGGATGATTTCGTTTTTGTGTCGGATTATCTTATTTTGTACATAGTTATCTGAGGTGTAGAGACCTTACGAATATGAACTATCCTGTAAGAAGAAGAAAAACAACCTGTAAGTATATGAATGTCCTGTTCATTTTCAGAATAAATGTACAAATATTTTTAACTGGTTGTAATATAATGATGTAACGCCACTTTAAAATACATACGCTGATGAACTATGTCTGTAATTGTAAAGTTCGAGCCAGTTAAAACCTGTTTAATTATAAATTATAAATATTTATCACATTCAAAATCTCGTGTGTTCTATTTCTGGCCCCCCCACTTCACCTGACACTGCTGCAGAATACATGTCATCGAATCTATGAATCCTAGATAAATCTACCAGTGTATAGTTCGAATTATAAATTATTTCTGGGACGTTTCAGATAAATACTACCGAAAACTAAAATAGACTCCCCCAGTACACCATTCGGATGAATGTTTACATTCCCCTTCAAGATTAATGGAGTGTTAAGTAAGTGGTTTTCGTAAATAGTCTGTTTTAGGTTTGATTAAGTTAGTACAATATCGCCAACGAAAAGAAAAAGATTCATTTAATACCGAATAAAGGTTCCTAGAAACACCTTTTTGACAGTTTTTGTTAATATTATTTGAGTCCAGCGAAATTAGGGCAAATTATTTCTTGAAGAACATTTCCATTAATTAACATATATTTCCACATTAACATTATTTCCAAACATATATCACTTAACAATAATTTTAATTATTAATAATACAGTTTTTCTCAAGGTAGGTAAGTTTGTTGTAATTGCTTTACTTAGTTCTGTACTAATAAAGATAATGTACTAATTAGGTAGATATACATAGGTAGAAATTAAACTATATACGCGTGCCACTAATGCCCGTTTGCACCGTATTTATTAAGAACGACTTAAATTTAAGAACAGCTTATCTTTATGCCTAACTTAAGTCAGGCATCATTTGCACCGTTCGCATGTCAGCCTTTCCTAACTTAAGCATTACTTAAGGGTTTCTGACGTTGGCAACACTGTAAAGTTCTAGTTATATTTGGAAATACTTGGTTCTAAAATCAACAGTATTGCGTCACTTGCCAAAACTTTCAATAGGTTAATGTGGCGGCAAATTTGAATTACTTTCATAACTACAAAAATTACGGCACAAAAAAAGAATTTATGATCAAAATGAAACCATTATTTCTAATACACAATAAAACTGTAATTTTACATTACAAACTCCTAAAATCGCTTGATAACATGATAAATTGACACATATAGGTACTGTCTTGACATTTCTTAAAACGACATTTCATGTGCAATGTGTGTCTATACCACAATCAACCAATCGCAACTAAGCTTATATTTACGCTGGCTTTAAGCCGTCGATTTTCTAGGCTTAAGTTAGGTCGTTCTTAACTGTAGTTAGGTAATGGATATGTGGCGGTGCAAACAAAATCGATGACATAGGTACGATCTCATACTTAAGCCTTTCTTAACACAAACGGTGCAAACGGACATAAACGGTGCGAGTGCAGCGTGTTTATTGACCACACACTGACAATCTTGTATGACGTGCATGCTTGCGCGTTGAAGAATTCCAGTCAAATCGGAAAGCATGTGCGACGATCATGCTTGCGATATTTTGACCACACACTGGCGAATATCAACGCGCAAGCATGTATGACACGCATGAATGCAGGTGTATGAGGCGCTACAAATGTTTAGAGAAGCACAGAATCCACAGTCTTCGTCGTTGTGTTACTAATTGTCATAATTTGACAAATGTCAGTGGCCACTGACATGACATGACATTGTGTTATTCTATGACTGACGTTAGGTTTGGATCCAGAGTAGCTGTGGCTTCACACAATTGAATAATAAACCTCAATCATCCAATAAACCTGTTTAGATACTTTTTTCAACAATTTAGTCGGAAAGTTGGGTGGGGGCCACCCCGGAATTTTTGTAATTATTACCAAATATCTAGTAATGGTCCAATATGAACTTGTGACAACGTATTTTACGCAAAAATGATGAGCAACATTAGTAGACGCACTTTTTCCAGCAAAACAGTAGGTAACATTTTATGAAGATTTTAATTGGTCGTCATCGTCAAAACACGCATGGATATAATCAATACTTCAAAGCATGTTGGTCTGTGTCTACGTTAATTAAATTATAACGCTCCAGTTGCAATTATTGTCAATCGCGTGTCCATTATAAATCAGTTCCTTTGTCATAATGCATTTCAAAATGCACCCAAATAAGACGTTTTATTTCCTAATTATCTCGATTTCACTGACGGTAAATACTATTTATTATTAAACACCATACATCCAATATTATTATAACTTATTTCAGCTTGCTGTTGAACATAAAGTCACGGACCAAGTATTTTTCGACATAACCATCGGCAATAAAGAAATTGGCCGAATGGTTATTGGCTTATTCGGGGATATTGTACCAATGACAGTGAAAAATTTCCAAGTTCTTGCAACCACCGGAATTAACGGTATGAATTATACAGGGACTGAGTTTCATAGGGTTATTCATAAATTCATAATCCAAGGTAACATAAAACTATTCAAAGCCCATATAAATTCATAACCATTATTTCTTAGGAGGTGATATTTTATACAATAATGGATCAGGTATTACAAGCATATACGGTTATACTTTTGAGGACGAAAACTTTGACGTACAACACACAGCTCCAGGCTACGTAAGCATGGCAAATTCGGGTATGGCCAATTAAAATTTATAGCCAAACTCGCTTCAAATTGTTATGTATTTATTTATATTTATAGGTCCAAATAGCAATGGTTGCCAATTTTTTATAATCACTCGTGCAAATCCTTGGTTGGATGACAAACATGTTGTTTTTGGAAAAGTATACTTACTCATCCAGCAAATATATCCGATCAATAACACAGCTGAATTTTAGGTAATATCTGGTGCAGCTATAGTCCACATTATTGAACACGAAAAAACAGATGGCGACGACAGACCTCTCAAACCAGTTGTAATGACAAAATCAGGAACCATACCAACACCAAACCCATTTTTCATCGAGGATGATTCATACACGTGCGTTCCAAATTTAAATACGAGTTTATTTCATAAAATCGTACAATATTTTTCAGGTTTTGGGCATGGTTGAAAGCTGGTTTTATACCACTCAGCTTTTCATTCGCCATAATGGCTTTCTTCCATTGGGTAATAAGGAAATTAGACAGCTTCAGACTTGCAGCAGAAGGCCATCATCTAGATTAATCGTTGAATTATTCCTAAACTTAAACATTGTTATTTCCCTAAAAATATAAATCATAAAATAACGTTGTTCTTTCGCCATCTATTGACCAATAGGTTAAGCTATAACTACCCACAATTCATACTAGATGTCGCCGGTGATAAAAATTAGTAGATCCCTCAAGTCATAGATGGCGCAGCACGTAACGCTCCTACCTTCAGAAATATTATCCTTCAAAAGCAGCTGTTTTGTGTCAACCTAAAAATCACTCACAACAATGAACGAGGAAATTGATGAATCCGAATTTTACCATCAAGATTTTACAACAGCTTCCGACTGGGAGATGTTTATATCGCGGTTGGAAGAGGTAATCCACGAGTGGCGTATCGAAGAAATAAAAGCAGTAGATAAAGAAGTTGAAGAAAAGAAGTGGTTGGTGAAATCGGAGACGATTCACTTCACCGATGTGGAATTTCGGTTGAGTTTGTACCGTTTATGGTCCGCGATTAAGGATAAAGATCCTACAGAGAGTGATCTCGACGAAATGAAGTCAAAGAATCCGGTTGATTCGAAATTTGATTTTGTTTTAGACGACGGTGATACTGAGAACCAAGATAAGTGCATATATACGTGGTATGGTTTGAACGAATATTTGGTCCTTGCTCCAACTGATAATGGAGCTGTAATATCCGAGAGTCGTATTAAGATACTTTTAAGCTCGATTAACATCGCCGTAGGAAATTTAAACTGCGATATTCCAATTTTCGTACAAATCAGAGAGAAATGGCAGAAGTTATACTTGGGAGTTTACGAAGGTAATGGTATTAGGACAAATTACGATATGATACATTTACGTCGAAGCCCACAGCACTGCAAGTACTTAACCGGATTGTTAGATCTGTTCAAAACAAAAATTTTATCGCCTGTTATGTTAGAACCAATTGTAATTTCCGTACAACTAACTTATCACCTAACGGATTTTGGGAAATACATTTGGAGGCAAGACAGCGTAGATGTTGATTCCGAACATTTCGATAGTAACTCGTTAACAATTTTACCGTTTGGTGTTACGTACGACCCGATATTATGCTTAATCCTAAAAACTAAATGGTCACGTCTTCCGGATCATTCCATAACGGATACGGAAAGTTATTCTGATTTTGATCCATTACATGCACCATTATGGACTTTATCAGCTCAAATGACCGAACAGCCAGTTTGTATTTTAGCAGAATGCTTAACAGAGTTCATACACTTAATAAATAATAATTCCACGATTCACGACATCCTTGGTGATTACGCCGTTAATCCAGAAAGGGAAAATAATCCGTTAGATTTATTAACGGAACCGCAAATTCCTACTATATCTACTGTATTGAAGAAAGCGACCAGAAATTCAATTGTGAAGCAGAGGAAAGGAGGTGCGCCACTGTCTGAAGAAACTTTGGTCCCTCTTCTGTACTTTTTATTTCCTGACGCGTCCGAAGATCTAGTACATCCTTATAATACCGATAAACAAGATGGAAAGACTAAGGACTCGGCATGCCCCACCTTTAAAGAGGTAGGATTGCAATTAATACAATAATACTTACCTTAAGACCCTTAATATACCACAAACATAACCTTAATCTTCGCAAATGTGACGTTAACGTGTCGCCACCAGTCTCTGCACTTGTTTTGACTGGACTGTAAAAGTGTAATGTGTTGCCTAGGTAGCTTGCTGCTATTTGCAAGCGTTATTTGGGTTGCATAAGCTCCTGGTGTAAATTGTGATGTTTGTATGATTAGTTGTGTCCCTCTTCTGTACTTTTTATTTCCTGACGCGTCCGAAGATCTAGTACATCCTTATAATACCGATAAACAAGATGGAAAGACTAAGGACTCGGCATGCCCCACCTTTAAAGAGGTAGGATTGCAATTAATACAATAATACTTACCTTAAGACCTTAATATACCACAAACATAACCTTAATCTTCGCAAATGTGACGTTAACGTGTCGCCACCAGTCTCTGCACTTGTTTTGACTGGACTGTAAAAGTGTAATGTGTTGCCTAAGTAGCTGGCTGCTATTTGCAAGCGTTATTTGGGTTGCATAAGCTCCTGGTGTAAATTGTGATGTTTGTATGATTAGTTGTGTTTTTTTTTTTCTTTCAGGATCGTACTAAGACAATTGCGGAACTGTTCAAAGGATACAAGACGTGCGGGAATGACTCGCTCGTGTGGAGGCTGTCGATTGCTTTGGCGCAGGCTCTTGATACCCTTGGAGGTCCCCGAGCTTTGGCCCATCTGTGGTTCGAGTTTGTTCAGGAGATGAGGTATCGGTGGGAGAAATGCATCACGATTCCGGGGTGAGTTGCTTTATAATTATTATGTACTCTAATTTTGGTTGATTTTGATTTTAACGTATTTTATGAAATATTGTGTGAAAAACTGAAAAATTGGGAATATCTTCCATCACGCTAAACACTTGTGTGTTCAAATCCTGGATGAGATAAGTATTAAGTATATATGTCAATATATATGTCAATAAACACACTATATCAGTGTTATCTTTATTGCCTTTTAATGTCTGCAAGTAGGTATTACATCTGAAACAAGAAATGTCATTTTATTATTCTATTCAAATTGGTCTTTTTATATACCCTGATATTACAACAATGTCGCTACAAACGCATTTTCTATTTTGTGCGGTTACTATCCCTCTCAATATTGCATATTTGCGTAAAAATCCGGTTCTGCAGTATCCATACAAATACAAGTGCGCCCGATATGATATCCACCTGATACATATCAGGACATCATATATGAGAGACTTAAAAATGCGTCTCATATGCGGTCGTATCTATTGTACAAGGTGCAGCACTGCTGTTGTAATAACATTCATGTGGTTTCTTGTTTGTTATCTGGGATTATTGTTACCATATGTATATTATGGTTCTGCTATGTTGACTACAAAGGAGCAAATACTCATGTCGCAGAGATTTTGTAATAAATGGGAAAAAGAGTTAAAGCTGAGTATGAGTAGGCAAAAACTTCACCTAGGTCTTTAATTGTTGCGCAGGTTGTTGCAAACTTAGACCACAAAAACATCATTTTGGTTACATGGGTCAAAAGGGTTGCAGAAATAATGATTTTAAAAATTGTATTAACTAGAAAAAATTTAGTATTTGTCGATAATTTGCTGAAGAAATCATAAAGATTGTAAAAGTGGTTATTGAAAATCATGTGTCTTTATACAGTGATAATTTCAAAAAGAACAGCCAAGAAAGAAAACAGAAAACATACTTTTCGTTTAAATTATTAAATTTATTTTGTATACATACCAATATATACATAGTGCAACATTTTGGAATTGCTTATCAGCGTCCCCATCATACAATTATATCATCCATTCACATAAATCTCCGAATCCAACAAACAAACGTCTTTACAAAAAAAAACTAACCGCAAAAAACTCAATCAAAAGACAAAGAATCACGCGCACTCACACGAAATACTTGGGGTGGTCCATAGTCTCCTATTCAAGTCTTACACGTAAAAACACATAAAAAAACCTAAGAAGAAAAGAATCAAAACTCGTGAGGTGTAAGTTTGAGCGTCTGAAAACTAACTGGGAGTCTCTATAACGGCACCAATCCATTTCTGGTCGTCGGATTCCTCGCCATATAGATCTCCATGTCGTGGTCCGTCCAGTTGTCCGAGTTGTCGCAATAGTTGTTCAACGTGTGCGTAGAACCTGCCATGCTGTACCTACTTCCAGGTCGGTGGTGGTCTCTCGATCGCGATCTAGGTCTTGAACGCCTCGTCGACGACGTTATCGAGTGGGGAGGGGCGTGATGTTGAGGAATACGACTCAGACGGTCCGATTGCATGGCCAGAGATTGCCTGGATTGACGCAAATCTGGAAGATGATTCGTTCATTTTTTGTTGTTGTTTCTTAACAAAGATAATGGCCGATTTGATCCAATGTCGGAACATCTCAGCACAAAAATAGAGTTAATGGATTACGATGTAATGAGTAGAGTGCGGATTCTAAGCATTTTGCTTGGATGACTGGATGATTGTAAGCAATTTAAATTCTATAAGGATCCCCACGAATTAGAGCAAAAGAAATCATTTGGCGCTATTTAATTTTGTTTTGTTCTTTGTATTTTTCAGATAAATGCTTTTTTAACGGCATTTTCTTTTGCTCCCCTTTCATCCACTTTAAAAGTCTGATCTAACAGGAAATGCAGCATATATTAGGTGTACATGGCTTTTTCAGATCTCCAATTCTGAATCCAAAATAGCAGCAGTAAGCTGCTTTTACCTCTTCCGTAATTTTGTTCAAATGTGTTACTACATAACAACGTGAATTTTTACAACATCTTTTTTGACCACTTTCCATATTTTAGTACAGATGTGGTAGGTCGGAATTTTGTCTTTTGTTTTGAGATTGCATAGACAGGCAGAACAAACGGTTGTAACAGATGTAAGAATACCAAAGAGATGTTTGGTTAGGATATAGTTTGGGTCCTTTTGGACCGGATGTCATAAATACAGATTTTTTCTAGAAGTTTGTGGAACAGTCCGTGCGATCTGAGGGTTTTTGCTAAAATAACGAACTTTGGTTCTGTGTGTGGAGGGGAAACAGCTTTCCTGGTTTTGAAGTATGTTTTAGAATATCAGTCGAGGTCGTGGTTTAGAAGTCGAAAGGTGTAGTCGTTATGTGTTTTAGGGCAATAGGCCCTTATCTTGTGTTTTGTTTCTGTGTGTGCCCGTGATGCCATCTCTGCTGATGTAAATTTGCCAATAACAATTTAGGTAATTTTTATAAAATAATTATGTCTCTGTCATCTGTTTTCTCTCCAACTATTATCATTGTGTCAAGAGTTTCAATGATTATTGTACACTCGATCTGAAGGATTTTTAATCTTTTTGTTCATTTTGTAAATATATTTGTTTTGGTTAGAATTTGACTTTTAATCACCCTAAGGTTATACTTTGTGTTCATTTACGATTATTATTGGCTTCTAAAAATCGAGCGATACCAAACCCTCAAGGTTTCAAAGAAAGTTCTCGCGTCCTCCGTTTGAATTTGAGTTAAAGTAAATTACATTTTTGACCGCTCTGTTTGCTACGCTACAATAAAAACAGACTCAGGTCCTAACCTATTACATGGTGTCTAGCGGTGGGATATTTGATTCGTACTTTTGTAACCTCTTACACAGAATTACACAGTACATACACAGAATGTCTGTATAACTTAATTTGTCACTTTTGTCCTTAATTTCCAAAATTAAATGCTTCAAAATCCACAGTCTTATCATCACTGCATCGGGGATGGGAAATTAAATACAGGACGATACACAACGTTACATACTGTTCTTAATTGTCGCACAGGGAGAACTGTAGAAATTACTACAAAATTTTCAAAATTGTATTATCTAGGAAAGATTTCAAAGAATAAGTCTTAATTATTTGAAAGACTGATTAAAATTTACTAAAAGATTACAGCAATTTTTGGAATTCAAGGGTGTAAAATTCTTTAGGTGCGCCTCGTTTTGTATCGTCCTGTATATGAAATGTTAAAAAAAGCTGGTGACCGATTCTTCTCAGTACCGGCACAAAATAGAGTTAATGGATTACAACATGTAATAAGGAATGCGAACACAGATTAATACAAAACAGTAAGTTGCAAAACAGCGTGCTGAAATTGTCTAATATTGTTATTATTATTATAATTATGCCGTGATTGCAAATAGACTACTATATTGGATATCTTGCGGTGATGTGGCGCAAGTCTACGTGCCAGGGTCCTTATGCACGAACCACACGACGTCTAGATCCGCATACGCATCGCGTTCATGTATTTCGAGCATAGGGATGCGGTGTTAGTGCTCTGCTAACGCTTTGTGTTATTCCAGCATTTGTGTTAGATACACGATCTTTTATTTTTTTGATGTAATGTTTTTTTTTGGTTGGTTGGCGAAATTGAGAAAAAATATAAAGGATGGATTGTTTAAAAATGAACAAACGAGGACTACATTGTTTTTCAAAATTCGCAAACCAATCTAAAATTTGTGCTCATAAAATGCAAACATATGGAACAGTGATGCAGCCAAGTTAGCAACTCCATTCAGTAACAAACATACAATGTTGCATGAGTGATAGCAACTTACAACTCCCGTACACTGTCTAAGGACCTTAATAAGGACGCTACGGTCTAAGGTTTTCCCAATCATCAACGGATTGAGCTAGAAAAACAGAGAAATACCGTATTTTCGTACAACAATACACACATTCGACGATAGAAACGGCAAAGAAAGGAAGGTGTTTGTAAAGCTTGAATAAATGCGTACCTTGCCTAGACGCTAGCAAATTACTAGGGAAAACATTTGATGCCATGAACCTCCCCGAGTGGTTTGAGAAGCTGTGCTGCGATTGGCCGTCGGCTATTGACCGTGTTTTGTTACCTTTCGCGCTGAAGTGCGACCTCAGGTCGTCCTGCAAGGACGAAGGCTGCTCCATGGCGTACATCCTTGGACGCTGGGTACTATGAGTGCTATAACCAGAAATTTGATCCCAATCCTATCGGAGAAAAAGACAACATAAGAATAAATTATTAGTTAATATTATTGTAAAGGTTCATGAATGAGAGCGACTGAAGATGGACTCTATTACTTACTTTGCTATTGTTGAACGCGCTTATGGTTGGCAGTGATGATAATGGTCCTCCAGGACTCGCGGTTGCGCAACAGTTGACCGGAAGTCCTGCGATAGGTATGCCTCCTTTGAGTCCTAGTTTCTGCTGGTGAAGCTCCCTGAGCTTCTTTGATCTTCTGCGTGAGGCTATAACGAAGACGATGACCGCTAGGACGATTGTGCCGCATATAGCGGCACTAGCCGATATGGTGATCTTGTCCATGTTGGAGGAGATCGAAGTGACTGTTCTGACTTCACGGCACTGAGCGTATGGAACCGTTTCCGGTGTGACGTTGATGTCCTCTAGTGAGACCACACATACAACCATACACTCCTGAAAGGGGGAAAAAGAGTCATGTTATCAGTTTCAGTGCCAGTTTCAACGATAATAATAATAATAATAATAATACATAATAATAATAATCTTTATTACCCTACAGGAAATTCCCAATTACAGGATAATATACCACAATACATGCAAAAACAGGCACATACAGTAACTACTTTATTTCCTAGATATACACGTGGTGTTCAATAGTATAATTTGTATAATGAGTTTGTAAAATGGCCAGATTAATGCGAAAAATAGAAATTTTAATGATGGTTGACAATGGAGATCGTAAACGACAGCAACAAGAGGTTTGTGATTTATTCAATGATGTCTATTACGACAGAAATAGAAGAGGGGCAATCGAGTGGCCCCACGTTCACCGCAAATAAGCCCTTTGGATTTTTATTTATGGCTATGATTTAAAAAAAATGGGTTTATAAAGATAGACCGGACAGTTTAGAAAACATGAAGAAGTATAAAATGGAATATTCTCTGCAGACCGTAAATTATTAGTTTACGGAAAATGTTGTTTGACTATTTTATCTAATTCACTAGAGACTTTTATTGACAGAGTTTGACCGTCAGTATTATTGTCAAGCAGTGAATGGTGCTCAATTTGCACATTTACGTTAGTTTAATTAAGTTTACTTTGCTTAATTTAAGTTAGTAACCTGTATTTTCTATTTTTCGTTGGTCTCTTTTAATAATAAATGAAAAGCTCTCCATTGATAATTCTGTGGTTTTTATTAATTTATATTTGATTCATTGCATGGGAAAATGTGTTATACGGTTGTAAAGGTAAGAAATCGGGCTATCCAACGATATATGACGATGTGATGTTCCGATACCATCAAAGTGTCGATACCTACTCAAATGAGTAGTACAGTACAACTTCGATAGATCGGACACTCTCTAGTACGGACACTCCAGTAATCCGAACGCTCTTGTCAACCGGACATTTTGGAAATTTTACCTCCTGAGTTCGGACACAAAATATAATTTGCAGTTAAAACTAGGTAGAAAATACCAAAGTATTGTTTAATGTCTTACTGTAAAGCAACCGGATCACATAAATTGCCACTTAATATTAGCAATAGCGGCAAATCTAGAAGCTTTTAAATGCAGAATGAGCTCAATACCAGTTGTGTACAAGGCGTCTGATAAAGAACGGATGAGTAGAACATTGCTTACTGAATGTTTCGAAAAATATTTTAAGCCTGAAGTTAAGACATTCTTAACAGGGGTTAACAGGCCCCAAAAAGCTCTAATGTCGATGCTGCCAACGCGTTTTGTTTGGGCATCAGGGGGTCTGCAGAAAACAATTTTCCCATGGAAATCCTGCTTCTCAAAAGGCCCAGAGAAAAATTTACTAATGTAGCTGTATCCAAAAGAATATAAACAAAGATTGACACATTTTTAAAAAATAACTGAAATCTTTTGCTTATTTTATCCATTTATGTTCAGAATTTAGTTTTTAATTTTATGTTTTGGTTATATGTGACCTCGGATGCGAAAAGGGACCTATCGTGCGAAAATAACGTGCAACATAACGGTACATATCGGAAGAGACCATACGTGCGAAAATATTGTGCAAGATAACGTTACGACAGGTCCCTTTTTGCGTCCGGGCTCACATATATTCAAATATTCCCAGTTGTTTTCATCTTCATCATAAAAAATGACCCTTCCCAACAAAAGAAAAAAACCTCCAGTGATCCGGATACCTCAATAGTCCGGACATGGTCAGGAACGATATATGTCCGGATTAGCGAAGTTATACTGTACTCAAATCGGTTTGCGATACTACTCATATGAGTACTCCACAATACCTACTCATATCCATAATGATACTTTTTACTGAATTGGTCATTTTTCTTTGGAATATTTGACAAAAAAAAACATAGTTTTTCTAAATATTTAGGTGGCAACTTATTTCCCCAATATGGCTCATAGTTCTACCAGCCTTTAAAATTAAAATAAAATTAAATTCGCAAGGCAAAGAAGTTGCAACTAAACATAGCTGCTCTGTCTCCTACGCGTGCATTTTAAACAGGCTCTCACCCGTTCGACCTTGACGCTATGAGCGAAAACGCCGATCCGATGCGTCCGATTTCGTGACCGAGGCATTAAAAAGATGCAGACGATGCGGACGAGCCTGTATTCGTACTGAAGGCAAAGAATTCGAACATTTTAATTTGTAAAATAAAAGCACCTTTCTTACTTTCATACTTTTCGTTTTATTTTTCAATTTATTTCCTCATTTGATAGTTAATCAATCCTAGTTAAGGATTGGTTGAGTATCTTGAACTAATTTCAAATAAAAAATCTCAAAATTTGTTTTGGACAGAAAAGTAGCAAGCGTTGTACCTTTTTGAAATCTTAACTAAATGGCACATTTTTTTAAATAACTTGCCGAAGGTAGTGCAGTATACTTTTTCTGTAATAAAGAGTTAAAGTTAAGTGACAATTTTTTTTCAAACCACAACTCAATCTATCTTATTTTTATCAATGTCACAATTCTTTTTTTAATCGATTTGCGACTGCGATTAATGGTACGTTTATTTAAGATTATATTACCAAAAAAAAAAAAACGCAAAAGAATTAGGAAATTTGTTGCTACAGTTCTACTTTTTTGAAAAAATGCCAATTATCACTCAACTAATAAGTGATTTTGTGAAAAAAGGCAAACAATGTTTATGTTAACATTTTTTGATCGAACTAATAATTTACGGCCTGTAGAGAATATTCGATTTAGTTGCCCAACCCTGTATATTAAATTAATTAATATATTAAAATTCAAAGTATCTATTTATACGTGATAAATCTATTTCCTTATTACATTTTTTTTCACAGATCACGATTTTGTGTAGGCATAATTAATTGAGACATTACGTTCTATTATAATTATATGGTCATTAATAAAATATAAGTTCCGTTTCTTGACAAAATCTGCCTTTACGGCATAATTTTTAATTGAGGACGTGAGTAGTATGGATATACAGCCTGTATTGAGAAAGATGTTAATCAAAAATAATAGAAACCGGTTAAGTTATAATTAGCACCAACAGCTCACGGCTAGTTATTTATTTCTTTGGCTTTGGCAGTTTTTATCACCTTTTAATAGTTTAGTTGCTATTAAGAACTTTTATTGCACTAAACACTAACGAACATACACAAAGCAGCAAAGTCACCTACCTGTGATGGAACATTCTTTATCTTAAACTCCCTCTCGCTGGCTTCCAAGGGAGGTCCTTGCTTGAAACTCTTATCCCCGAACAACCTATAAACCACCCTAAAACCAAGGATATTCGCCGTCTCTGAGTTCCATTTGATCACAACGGAGTTATCCTGTCTATACGCATCCTTAACTATAACCTCATCAGCATCATCCTTGGTCCTGCTGAAGCCAGTAACCAAAGAAGGCCTATAACTAGACTCTTTCCTCCAAGGCGGTGAAGTCCCCTTCGTTCCCTTAGTAGTCTTAGTGGTCGAGTTGATGGTGGTCACCTCAGCTGTGGTGGTCTGCGCTGTGGTTGTCGTGGTTATCTGTGTTGTCGTTGTTTGAGTGGTCGTCGGCAGTTTTGTGGTGGTGGTGGTCGTTGTGGTTGGCGTAAAAGGTCTTGGTTTACTCACTGGTTCCTCTACTTCTTCGACAATCGGTGTCGCGACACCAAGAGCGTCGTTGGTACACGTTAGCGCTTCTGGGGTGATACTGTAAAAGCCTTTATCTCTAAACTGCGGTGGACTTCCGCAGAATTGGGGGTTCTTCTCTCTGCTGGTGACCTGGAGGTCGCCGTTTCTTATCCAGTCTATCACCCAGGATAATCTGCAGTCGCAATGGAGGAACCTCCCTCCTAAGCTGAAACCTCGTAGTGTTCCGTTGAGGTGGGCCAAGGCAGCGTATGGGATTGTTGGGAGAGGGTTGCCATCCAGTGCCAAGAGGGTGACTGATGGGTTTCCTTGGAAGGCATCCGTGGGTAGCTCTGTAAGCAAGTTGTAGCCAATGTCCAAAACTCTTAACTCGGTGAGCGTCATGATTGCCTTTGTGGGGAAGTCTGCTATTAGGTTTGTCATCAAACTCAACGAGCTGAGGGTGGATTTTATACCGAAGAAAGCGTTTTCTTCTAGTTTCTGGATGATGTTCCTCTCTAGATTTAAAGCAGTGAGAGAGTCTAAGCCTTCGAAGGTATTAAGCCCTCCAGGTCCAGGCAGCTCTTTGATTCTATTCTGCGATAAATCTAGAAAGGCTAACGTCCTCAACCCTCTTATTGCTTCTGGGATTTCTTTCTGACTAGTTCCCTTTAGGTTAAGATTCTTCAAGGAAGACTCAAGTCCAGCGAAGCAATCTTTATCCAGGGTCATGTTATTATCATTCAGCTTCATAGTGGTTAGTTTCCCTAATGTTTCAAAGGCATGTCCCTGGATGTATTCTATCCTGTTATTCGACAAGTCCAAGAGGTGGAGATTCTCCAAATTCTTCAAACTATCCATAGGCACCTCAGTTAAATCGTTATCCTGAAGATTCAGATTCTTCAAGTGAGGTTCTTGGCCATTGAAGGCCAAGTGTGATACGGTTTTTATCCTACATCGCGATAACTGGAGACTGTGGATCCTCAAATTTGCAAATTCGTTGTTCCTCAATGTGTTAACGGTCGAGTTGTTCACGTAAAGTAAATCTATCGCTGTTGAGGTTGTGTACCGTTCTAAAGCACCTAGTAAAGTCTTCCAATTCACTATATCACACTGCACTGACAGTTCACGTCCCAAATTGTACGAGCACAAACATGACGAGCTCAACTCCACTAAGTTGACGTCCCTGTGCCAAGGGCATTGTGATGAAACTATTGCTGGCAGCAATAGGGCTGTCAGCAGGAACGTAGACACTTCTTTTCGCTTCATATCTGAAAATAAGAAAAGAATGTTGAGGTAAACATGCGGAATTATTTTGTCAGCAAAAAAAAAGAAACAATGCTTTATTCATAAGTTAAGTGGTTATGATTTGAAAGTGTGGCCGGGATAGATGAGCTTGACATTTTGTTTTCTGAATGATATTAGCGTTTTATTAGCGTATATTTTGCGTAATGGTGTCGGTGTTTGGTCTAATGGATGTTGCGTTTGTTTATTTATGGGAGGTGTCAAGGATTTTAGGTTTATTATTGGAATTGGATCCACCAACGCTTATGGGACTCGTTATATGGTAATTTTTGTGGAATTTTGTAAGAGAAGATATGAATAATTTATGTTTACCAGAAATATTTGGTAATTTTTGCTCAGCATGGTTTTTAGGTGTGGGTTAATTTGAATTTTGCATTATAATTTAGTCTGGATTTCTAATTAGTAGTATTCAGTAAGTTTAGTTTTTTATTGACACTTTATAAGAAAAGAACCCGAAGCAACATGGAGTATCTATTGTTATTTATAGTTTAACGACGATGTTTTGTCGCCTGTTCTGTGTCTGGCAAAACAGAAACTGACGGCTTGTTACATTTTATGCCTTAGGATATTGAGGATTTCTGCATTTACTTGTATATAAGATGAATAGAAACAATCAAATATTTTATTTTTAATTTGAAAATGTCAGTGTCTTGAACATTTGATTGATTTTGAGCATGAAGCCCATACAGAAGTATTGTACTATGAAAAGAATGGACGCCAAAGGAACTTTTTTAGTTACCTTTATTAGTTTCAGGGTTTATTCACCTACACAAGTCCTGTCTAGGTATGTGTCAGATATGTCAAATATTGTTGCTGTGTTACTGTGTTACTCATTCAAGTAGTAAATTACCAATCATGGTGTACAGAACTGGTCTACTAGCTCTTACGTAGATTTCGTTGAAAATTACCGGTTACATTAGCTTTCTTTCAGCGCTCTCATGCGGACCTACCTACACCACCCAAATCTAGTATCCACCTGAAATCTAGTTTGATTGCTTTTGAGGAACAAACAAGACTAAAAAATGTACCACGGGTCATTACTTGAAGAACCGGTCATCATTCAAGCCATAAACACCAGATTATAGCATCCATTTGCCTGAAAACATTTTAAACTCAGAACTCACGTTTCTGAGATAGTTATTTCAAAAAAGTGATAAGACCTAAAGTGAAAAGGGATTTCTGTTCATTTTTGCTTTTCGACTAGTACCCTAGAAGCAAAGTATGTATTGCAATCTACAGAAACATGTTTTTGAGATTTAACCGCAAATACGGGTTTTGAAGTCCCCACGATAGCGCCTAAACGGTACAACAGATCAGGCTGAAATTTGGTATATACAGTGTCCTGCAGCTAACCTCCCGTCTTCTGCATACGTTTTTTTATCACTAGATTAAAAAGTTGATGAAAACCACAAATAGAATCTCGTTAATAAAATTTTATGACGTGCTCATTAAGTAAGGTCTAGTGGTCACTTTGACCAAGTTCCTCTTGATCCAAATTATACAGGGTAATCAATATCTAGTGTCAAAGTGGTCGAACTTTGAAGCAAGTTATTTTGCTTATTTTAAATTGAAACCCCTACATATTTTTATGTCAATCGATGCAGAATTAACAAACAAAAATTCTTTGTAATTACAACCCTATCGTAATTCCTACCATTTAAAAAGTTATACGACAAAAATTCATATTCCCTCATAACCTCGTATTCCTACCTCATTAATAAACCCAACTTTACGACTACATTATTGGCTCACTGTAGTGTCTGAACAGTTTTGCAATTATTCAATTGTGTTAAGATAGAGTCACTCTGGATATCTAACGTCAGTTTCTATGACATAATGACATTTGTCATACTAACATTTAATGTCATGGCATGTCAGTGGCACTGACGTTTGTCAAAATCTGACAATTTGCAACACAGTGCCGAAGGCTGTGGATACTTTCCTTCTAGGGTACTAGTCGGAAAGTAAAAATCGAACGTTTCTTTGGAAAGCAATTTATTTCATTAATTGAAGTGAAACTACTGAAATTGATGTTCGATATGTCCTCCGCTCTCTTCGTGGCAATACGTCTATTAAGTTTTACAGACTTTTTATCTGAATGTTGTCGACTTGTCAAAAAACAGTTCTTTTCACATTTTTCTAATATGAATATCATATCTACGAGAGAATGCAAGATATGATCTATTGACAAGATGGATTTTTTTATCGTTTTATTTTTTTTTGCGTTTCTATCACTCATCTGATTTCAATAAAATTTTAGGGATGTGTAGGCATCCATAAAAGACACCCAAATGTGCAAAGAAAGATATATCATGAAATTTAAAAAATATATCATCATGGCATTGCACGTTTTTGGGATAACCTGTGTAATCAAAAATTATTTCCTGAAATGTACCGTGATATATAGGGTATACCTGCAAAATGTCAAACTCTTAACTTATTCAATAACTGAACTACTGAAGACGGGATGTGAGCTGCTGGAGCCTGTATTTGGAATTATCAGGGGAGGAACTACATTGTTTTTTGACAATCTGACAAACAGAAGTGGTAACTGTTGCATGCATCTTTATGAGTTCAACGGATTTTGACCAAACTGATACCATATCATCCTCTAGACTCTAGAGTCTAGTATGATCAGTTCAGGCGCTACAAGCGTTTATAAACGCGGTCTGACAGAATCCACAGCCTTATGGTCAAGCTTTTTGGTGGTTGTAATGGTTGTGAATTGGCAAATTTTGATAGACGTTAGTTGATGTTATTATATGACTGACATAGGGCTGAAATTCAGAACGGCTGCGAATTAACGAAATTATAGTGCAGAAAGGTTAAGACGCTTCAGTGTGTCAACGAGGTAGCCCAAAAGTTGATTTAAATGTATTACAATTGAGATTTAGTTCTAGGTTGCAAAGTCTAATTCCAAAATATATCATTTAATTCATTAGTTAATAAATTCATAGAATTTTGATTAAAGTAGCGTGTCATATTTCCCATATTACAATTAAATGCTGCTACGAGTACAATAGAAGAATTTATTTGGTAAATTTTCAATATTATATTGAATTGTCTACCAGACAAAATGTAGACAAACAAAAAGTCACGTTTATTATCTAATAGTGACAACTGATAACCATATGAGTACCAAAAAGTCCCAAATAATTTACAGGTTCTCCATAAAACCGTTAACGTCAAGTACTACATCTCAACATCTCAAAAGAATTGAATTTATTCACCATCAGACGTAAAAACCAACAGTTAATCTAGCCAATTACCACAAAATTTGCTAACACAGACATTCACCCAATCAACAGCTTTCCTAATGAGCATTCAAGGCTATCCAAACAAGCTCTAATTCTCAAGTAAAGTATATTAACCTCAGATCAAAAAAATCCTACGTTGGCGGCCGCCTATCGCTGATGTTACTACCAATGGCAATTTTCCAGTGTTTTAGCACAACTGGCACGCGCTAATAGCTACTTTCCACATACTGTTTACTTTTGAACTTCACGCTCGCGATTGCTAAGACGTCAAGGCACACATTTCCGACCACCACGAGCGATTGTCTCGAGAACCGCGACCAGACTGACTGCTAGCCTTGCTCATCCGCTTTGAGAAGCCCACTGATGCTCAAGTGTAGGAAACGCCTCTGAAGAACCTGCTCTTGAAGCGTCTGCCGCTTAGTAAGCTTAGGAATTTCAGGTTTTTTTTTGGTGTGTTTGGTTCGTTTGTTCTACAGCGCGAGCCACATTCTGTTCATCGCGTGTTCCGTTTCATTGAGTTCGAGGATTTTTTCGTGTCCTTCGTGTGGGTTTGTTGATGACATAGAGAGAAGAAAGTGTTTCTGGTTACTTAGCTTGTTTTATATTTGTGGTAGATACAAGGGTATGTGGGCCTTTAGTCTTTTGTATTGATTGGCTTTAGTATTCTTTTTCACCTTTGGCACATTTTAGGAACGAATGATAAATTTCATCATTGACAAATTTCACATAGATCATGTTGTGTATTCTTGAGGGTCCAGCTTAATAATGTTAGATGTCTTTAGAATTTCTATTGCGTGCTTTAGTACGATGGCGCCATTAATTTCAAGTCGGGACTTTTGAAAAGAGATTACAGAATCACGTATTTCTCGCTGGGAGAGTTTTCAAATGTCATTACTGTAAATCTGTTTATACTAGAAGACTTCTTTTGGAGTTAAGGGGCCTTTACCGAACGCAGTCTTTAAGTATTTTCTCTTTAAAAGAGGAAATATGGAAAAAGAAAGAGAAGATAAGTAATTTTATCTAATTTTATCTGATTTATCTTACAACCGGAAGTGGCAAATGTTACATGCGTCTTCTGAGGAATTTATCCTATTGAGACCAAACTCATACCAACTCATCCTCCAGTGACTTTAAATATGTACACAAATTTGCAGATCAGTGGCATGAACGGTTTAGAAACTATTTATTAGCTTTTATAGAAGCAGTTTGACAGAATCCATAGCCTTCGTCGCTATGTTGCAAATTGTCAGATTTTGACAAACGTCAGTGCCACTGACATGCCATGACGTTAAATGTCATAGAAACTGACGTTGGGTATTGTACAGAGTGGCCCTGGCTTCACGAAATTGAATAAGTACAAACGTGTTTCATTGTGCCAATCATATAGTCGGAAAGTTGGGTGGGGGCCACACCAGATATTTTTCTAGTCAGATATTATTCATTTGAAACCCAACTCTACCCAATTGCCCTTTGAATGAAAACTGAAAAAGTAAAGAAAAGAACACCCTGAAAAACAATAGATTGGATCAAGCTGAGCCGGCCTCTCAGTATTGACATTTGATTTTTTCTTCTTCCGCTGGGAATGTAACCTTTAGGCGACCGTACCCCTGTACAGAGTACACTCCCGAGTCTTGCACAATCTTGCTCATCCTTATATTGTAAAACTTCACCGTGACTCTGATTTATTAGCGAACAACAAAGTCGCACAACACGATGAAGGTAAATCAGCATTTTTACATTACACGATTTGTCACTATTTCTCCTCTTGACCTTAATTGAACATCAACACCTTTCAGTTACAACAAAAGAAACAGCGAAGGTATAATATCATCACTGAAGTAAGTGGTATCGATATAGTAGGTATCGATATTTAGATCGATATTTAGTAAGAATTAGAAAAGACGGAAGTAAACGCAACAATGTATATAAACGGGTATATTGGTAATTGTTGTATTTATTGGGAATCGGTTGGCAATTCATGCTGGGAAAGGATACCTATGTTAGTTGTGCAAGAAATTTATTAGAGGCGATCGTAATTGTAGATAATTCGCTCTTAGAAAGGATGGATTTTTATAATTAGCAACGGTTAGGTTACGGAAACAGACAAAGCATCATTTTAGTTCAGTTGTACGTAATACATTTTGTAGCGTGTTGCTTTTACTTTCATCTATTATAAGTGTTCACTGGAGTAAAGTCAATAATTCAGCTTTTGCTGTTGAAGCGAAACAAAACGTTGGGCCCAAACATGTGCCCTGAGGGACACCTGCAGTTCTTCAACCTCGGAAAATATTTCAGTACTTCTGACGTCATCCTTATACATCACTTCCGTCCTGGATGGTCCTCTTTTGGCAAGGTGTAACTGTTGTATAACTTCACCTATAGCCCGCGGTGATCAACGGTGATTCGTTGGGTGCATCGATCTTAACCGGATCTGTCGAAGTTATTTGCACCTGCGCGATGCAGTCCAGGAGTGGTTGGATTGTTGCCTCTTCATCCTCAATTCGGGACAAACGTCAAAGTCGTGAGATTAATTTATCGTGTCGGTCGTGGGATAGAATCAGATTCTCTCGCGTAAGAATAATTAATAACACGCTCTTGTGTCAGTTATATGTAATTAAATGTTTGCGTTTTCTCTGAGATGTGTTGGTGAATTGCATTACTGATAACCGGTTACCGGTCATTATGACTTGAAATTTTTAAATGAATTCTTGAAAGAATTAATTACTGGTACTTTGGGTAATTTTGCAAAGTGCTAAAATTGCGACCTACTCAAAATTTATTGGTAATTTGACAGTCATTATAACGTTCGGAAGAAACTTCATAATATCCTTATTTAATGTTTTCAGACAAACGCTCGGACACGTCAATTTTAACTTTTCATCTGTGACGTCACCTACTTAGGAGCGACGATGTCATCCAAAATTTTTTTATTTTAATTTTGACTTTTTTTTGAAAAAAATGCACATTTAGTTTAACAAATAAAATCTTCATTTTAATGGAAAAAATTATTATTGAACCCAAAAAACCACAAAATTTAACGAAAATATTTAAATTGTTCTCTCCAGAATCTACAGCAAAGAATTCGCGCAGAATTGGAGCAAATGAATCTTGACAGTTTGGAGCGCGCTTTACACACAAGGTGTTTAGGCTCGTATCGGTCGATGATTACTGGTTGGTGAAAAACAGTTTGAACTACACAAAATACAAATTACACTGTCTTTTGCGAACCAACTCCGTAACAACTGGTGTCAGATCGGGATTTGCAGAATTTCAAAGACTGATTTATAAAAAATTAATAAGAATAATCATAGAGATACTTCTGGAATGAACGAAAAGCTAAAGAATCAACAATCAATATTTAATAGCTATGAATAAAGATCCAGCAATACATTGTAGGAGGTCAAAATGGCGGGAACCACCACGACTCCCTAACATGGTAGCATTTTGGCCAAGCGCGGTTTAAGGGCTTTAATTACTGGTCAAAATTCTAATTCATCAAATCTCTTCCAATTTATTCGAAGGCAAAACTAACTGGGTTCTTTTTCTTGAACCTTGTGAACACATTTTCTGACTACTAACTGACGCGTTTAAGTATTTAACATTTAATAAGGGCTGATAAAGCAAGACTACTCAAATGAAACGAAACACTTATCAAAACAATAACATCTATTAACAATAATAATCAACAATCCCGTTTGATAGGTTACATAGAAAAATGAATGAAGCTTTGAACATATTGACGTTTAAATTAAACCTAGGAGTTGATTTAGACAGACACACTTTTAGCAGAAATATGAATAATTTAATTTACAATGAAATGCGAGACGAGTTGAAAAGCCTTACCAGCGATAAACTTAAGCGCTAAGAACGCTCCACAAAAACGTGTACTTTACATGGCGGTGGTTGAAATGAGAAGAGCGAGATCTGTTCGTTTGCATCCCTCGACCCCAAAGGAAGCCGGAAGCATTTCTTCTTAGCCAATGACAACTCTTCAATTTTAAACTTATAACGCGCGGTCAAATCCTAAACCAGATGTTCAACCCTAGCAAAAACCTTTGACATTCCCGAATGTTCTTACAAATATCTCGCTTAATTTGATCATATCTTAATAAATAAATAATGGGTTTCCGACCCATCACAACATGTTTTCGAAAGTTTTGAGACGAAGTGACAAATTAGAAAAAAGAAGAAAACTGTAGAAGCCTAAAGTCGAAGTTAGAAGAAAATCCATGAAGCTCAAGCACAAGAAAATTCTAGAAACATCGATGGTGCAAGAAAACGTTAGAAGCATCGAGAAGAAATTAGAAAACGCTGAAGAAACTTCGAGAAACAACTCATAAAGAGCGTCTATAATATTTATTTTATGAAATAATAAGTTTGTACAACTTTACTACTATTATCGCTTGTTATCACCCAACGTCATATTTCCTGTTTTATAACAGTAATTAACACTTCGAATTTATCACAATCCTACCACGTAATCCAAAAATAACGGAAAATCCATACAACAATCAAGCAATAAACAACCGATTCACTCGTGTGGACTGCTTATTTATTGTTCAATCGTGCATTCCTATCGAAACAAACAGTCGAAACACAGTTAGCAACAATAACCATGACTCAAAAGACTCTCATTCACATTCAGCAAACGTAACAGTGTCGGTTTATTCATTGCCATGCGAGCATCGTCACGGCTCGAAACAGTGAAGAAGCGCTCGAATCCGGAAGACCCAAAACGACCCGCTGGAAGCAGACGAATCCGCGCTTGCCGCCTGTCTGTTGCTTACATTTAAAAATACTGTTACTTGACCATCCCAACCGCAACTACAGAACTGTTACGTCTGCAGCTACGAGCAAAGAGCTGTATAGTGTGTGTTGTTGATACTACGGCCACCTCCAGTTTCACGGGAACCAGGTCACCGTCTCAATGTTTCTAAGGTTCACACTGAGCGCAGATAACTTGATGTTTGCTTAGTTTGCGTGGTAACAAGTGGTGTTTTCTTGGTGAGCCTGGTTCTACTGGTTCTAGATGCAAGTTCAAGAATTTGAGGTGTGAACTAGCTACTAGAAGAGAGTCTATCAAATTGATATATGTTATCGCCTCTGTACCTTTTGTAGCAAGGATGATATGCATCGGTATTATCAAATGTTTTTTCTTTGCACTTCTGTTTTGTCTTCAACTATTCGTCTATTTCTTGATAGAAAAAATATTACGTCAAAATGTCAAAAGATATCGTCCATAAATATCCATAAATATTCACCATTTGAAATTCTTTGAATTCCGCGATAGGTATAGTAACCTTTGACCTTCTCAGTCTCATGTTGAGTGTCGATTAAGTCACCATTGTGTAATCCATCTTCATAGATGCATACCAATCGAATACCTACATGTTTACCCGTTACCTAAGAACGGCTACCATAAACCCAACAATACAAACAATGCGATTCTTATTATTATTACCATCCCATTATTATTTTCGCATACTTTCATCACGACAACAACTAAACAAGCACGTTCAAGTATCGGCAGTATCGGCCGTAGAGAAATGTCAACATTGCAGTCGTGATCACCTGTTAAGGTCAAGGTAAAAAACTATTAGAAGAAAGAAAAGTACGGACAGTCGATTTAATTCAAGTGATTACACGCTAAAATATTAAATTAAAACGGCCCTCTTATTAACGTTTAGCAAACCGTTCGGTTACTCGACACACTTATTATGGGAAAGAATTTTTTCGGTACCACTTCTGGTCATTGTGTTTCGAGAATTTTCAAACTATCGTAACACTTTGTTGACTTACGTAAAATACGTGGAAAAACAAAATTTCTCTCGCACTAGGTACGTTTTTAATCTGGGAACCACACATTGTACTTTTTTTATTACGCCATTACAAAAGGACTGTGCATACTGACCTAAAAGATCGTTTTATTTGTGTCACTCTTCAGTCCATGTTGCAGCGTCTGAAACAAGAACGAGAATGTAAACGACTATGACGTGATATTACATGTGTAAACATTTGGTAATAGGTTGATTATGCTTGTAGATATCGGCGAGATTATGAAATATGCGAATACTCAATATACATGGAGGTGTTATACAATATTTATTGATGTATGTTTGGTGAAGTATCTCTTCAGGAATTTTCTTTGGCACACTAGACGCCCACTCAAGGCTATATCCTCTCATTTGCATCTAAGATAGCTCCTGCTTATACTGACAATACCGTAATTTTGTCAACGTGATAATTACCATAATAAAGATTACACAAGAAAACTACACATACACTCAAACACTTTCAGTTTCAACAGTAATAATATAATCCAAAAGACACTTAAGGCAGTCGCTGAAAATGTCATAGAAAGTACGTGTCTCTACATTATCGCCTTAAGACATGATCCTATAAATTAATTATAAAGTAGTAACAGTTATTCTTTGTGGAAAACGTGATGGAAGTGCAAAAATAACGGTACGCCTTTCAGTGGGACGGATCAAGGTTGTTGTTTCTAATTGGCAATTTAGATTAACGTAATGAATAATAAAGGTGGTGTTGATGGAGTCGTGGAGCCTCTGATGGTATGCGGATTGCGAAAATGATGATTCTTCTGGTGGGTTGAAAGGTTGGATTAATTGATTAATTGATAGAAAAATGTTGATTTTTAGGGTAGGGCGTGTTGAGAAACAAGGTTTTGTTTTGCAATTTCTGATCAATTTGGTCGACACTTCCTGTCTATCGGAAGTAGATCACGTTTCTTCTTTTAAATAAAATGGTATAATTTTTTATTGCATATTCTAACGCTCCATACAAAAATATGTTGACTTTGATTAGGATTGTTTATACCTGGTGCTTTTCATTTTCAATTTATTTTAATTTTAAAATGTTTCTAACAATTATTACTAAATTGATATTAAATTACCAAATATTGCGTGGAATATGTACTTGTATTGACTTGTATATACTTATAGTAAAATAATTCAACATAGCCTTAAAATGTCATGTTGGCGATTGAGCATAACCTTCAAATGTCATCTTGACAGTCGACAATAACCTTAAAAATAATCATTTTGACAGTTGAATGTAACCTTAATATGTCATTTTGACAGCAGAATATAACCTTTTAATTTAAGTTTATTCTTAAGTTGCAGTAATGCGTTATTTGAAATTGGTCGTATTTCTTTTCTCATTTTCTGTTTATATTCCAAATTGATGTGCGTCTTCTTGAATCCTTAGTAGATATTGAAATAATCCATACAACAAGAATAATAACAATAATACTTCAGTCCATACAACTTCAACAAGATTAATGCCCGTTTGCACCGTATTTATTAAGAACGACTTAAATTTAAGAACAGCTTATCTTTATGCCTAACTTAAGTCAGGCATCATTTGCACCGTTCGCATGTCAGCCTTTCCTAACTTAAGCATTACTTAAGGGTTTCTGACGTTGGCAACACTGTAAAGTTCTAGTTATATTTGGAAATACTTGGTTCTAAAATCAACAGTATTGCGTCACTTGTCAAAACTTTCAATAGGTTAATGTGGCGGCAAATTTGAATTACTTTCATAACTACAAAAATTACGGCACAAAAAAAATTTAAATTTATGATAAATGAAACCATTATTTCTAATACACAATAAAACTGTAATTTTACATTACAAACTCCTAAAATCGCTTGATAACATGATAAATTAACACATATAGGTACTGTCTTGACATTTCTTAAAACGACATTTCATGTGCAATGTGTGTCTATACCACAATCAACCAATCACAACTAAGCTTATATTTACGCTGGCTTTAAGCCGGCGATTTTCTAGGCTTAAGTTAGGTCGTTCTTAACTGTAGTTAGGTAATGGATATGTGTCGGTGCAAACAAAATCGATGACATAAGTACGATCTCATACTTAAGCCTTTCTTAACACAAACGGTGCAAACGGGCATAAGTACCTGCTAAACAGAACCAGTTAATACTCAACAGTTGTTTCAGGTTCATAATCAAGGATCAAAACCCCACAACAGTTACATCATCTACATCCTATTCATAAGCCATTTGTGACAAAAATTTATTACGAATCGTCCAGTTAATGAACACTTATATACACTGGACAAGACTATAAATCTAATGAGTAATCACGTCCTAACTTCCGTATAAGTCTAATAAGCACAAAAAATATTGATAACCTGTCGTTAATATCAAATAAATTAAAATCACGAAAATAAAAAAAGTGACCAGTGTTAGATTCGAACCATGCCCCCTGTATTCTCTATGTGGACCCTATACCTATTAAAACCTATAACTGAGAATAAAAACGCATCATATCGTATTCATTGAAAGGTATGGTATCTAAACAATGTTAACAGAACAAGTATAGCGTAACAAACCACAGGCGGCGATTGTAATTATTAGTGCTACAAGCATAACGCACCGTTCTGATCTAATCGTGTTTTGCTCTGTAGGTAGCTTTTCGGAATTGGGTGAGTCGTGTCGCTCTAGTGAGAGCAGGCGAGATTATTGTAACGTGAATCTCGTAAACTTGGTCGGCACTTTTAGCTTTTAATGGCGAATTTTTAGTTTGACAGAAGCGTGTGTTGGAGATTTTTTTTTAACGGAATAAGAGGAATGAGTGAAAGCGTACGCATTGGATTACTAGAGCAAAAGTGTTTTGTGGATTTTAGGTTGTCGGTGTGGTCCTAGATGATGCAGGTGTACGTGACGAGATTGCGAGAGAGTGCAAGTTGCTGTAAATTGTGGCATTACACGACTTTTTTACGTTTCTTATACCAAAGATTACATACGTTTTTGCAGATTAAAATTTCTGTTAAATTTTTAGGTGGGCGGTTTTTATTTTTGTTTGGTGTAAATACTTCGGGTGATTCATTTAACCTGATTTATGTGCAATTTAATGGCTACTAATGGCGGCAAACAAATCTTTTTGTATGTTGGCAATATTGGAATTAGTAGTGTCGAACATACGGGTATAGTTTGGTGACGAGTTGAAATTGTTGTGTGTTATTTTTAAAACTACTACAACCTGGCAAAATCTAAAAAAGAAAACCTATAATTTGGTGAAAGAACCATGAAAATCTAACCGAAAGGCATTGTTTATTGTAATAAAATCTAGTTTTGATTTAGTCGGTATAATAAATTGCAAGAACATTTCTATAGTTTACTAATTATATTGACTCGTAGATCGCATTATTTTCTATACACATTGACTAGATTCAAGATCAATTCAAAGAATTCTAGGCCCCGCGTTACAAGGTTATGTCTGAATTATTGAAATATTCTCTTCGATCTAGTGTTCACATTCATATATAGATTGCATCATTTCGATCGACATATAAGGAACAGGAATGTTACGCAGTAGATTCTAAGATACAACTATTGTCCTACTGGCACAATAGTATTAAAGCAATTAGGTCAATAAAATAATATCGAAGTCTAGTATTTTTTAACCAGGAATTACACATCATTACAAAATTAACATATGTATTATATATTATGTAATAGTTAATCCATAATTTTGGTTACTGTGTGTGCTATGCTGATATTACCAAACAATCATAAATACTTCTCACAGTTTCAGAATGGGTAAATCGCCTTTTAAACACGCCTATTCATCAACGAAATTTCCCCAGGGTTTTCCTTGCGAAAACTTTAGCCAACACCTCGAAAAACTCGCCTTATTAACTCTTGCTGAAATCTATTATTACATCTCGAGACGCTGAATCCGAATTACATCATGCGTTGCGATTGTCTTCTTGTTTAGAGGATAGCTATTTCTTTTTTTTTTCTCTCTGGAAACGACAATAACTGTTGCAGGGAGATGCTGTCGCGATTGTGTTTGATTGCATTGTGCCAGAAATTCTCACACAAATTCATCTTGTACTCGCCTGCTTTATGATTACGTTGCGTCAAGTAGAAAAGGCATTTTGTTGTTTATTTATCACGCTTAAGTAGGTCCATACTGTACTGGTTTAAAACATGCTTCAAGTCGGAAAATGTAGCACTTTGTTGACGGAGACTGTTGAAAAAATCATTTTTAATAGAATTGTTGAATGTCTTCATTGCGTTTAAGGACAATAATAAAAGGCAATATGCGAATTAATGTATTAGTTCAAAGAGAGATCACACTTCAAGAAAATCTATTATCTAAATAATGTTGTTAAAATCCGTTCACAATCGTTTTACAGCAGCAATATCCGTTTGGATTTCCAAGCTAATGACCCACCATATGCTATCCTATGCAAACAGAAGTCCAAACGATGATTCTAAGCGAAGCATGTAGTACAGCCATCATGATTACAACTAACAGTTATTAATTCACCGTGCGGTTCAATGCTAATGGTGGTTTTTAAATGTTCCGCATGCTTCTGTTTAGTATCGGTAATAAAGCTAACTATCTACACTCCAGTTGGTGCGGAGGTTATTGTTTCGATTAATAACAAAAAATCGGTCAGAGATAGCTGTCTGACGCTCCCTAATGACGATAGATCAAATTAAAAATCACGGATAGTAACGATCTAGACCAGCAACTCCCGTTATTTGTCTAGAATATATAACAAATTTCCAACTTTCTGAGATAACAAAAAAAGTATTTGTTCCAGATTATATGTGCCTTACATAACTAGAAACTGAAATTGGATTTATTGTAACAGGTCTAGATTTACAGATACAGCTGTAATGGGTCGGAAACCCATTATTTATTTATTAAGATATGATCAAATTAAGCGAGATATTTGTAAGAACATTCGGGAATGTCAAAGGTTTTTGCTAGGGTTGAACATCTGGTTTAGGATTTGACCGCGTGTTATAAGTTTAAAATTGAAGAGTTGTCATTGGCTAAGAAGAAATGCTTCCGGCTTCCTTTGGGGTCGAGGGATGCAAACGAACAGATCTCGCTCTTCTCATTTCAACCACCGTCATGTAAAGTACACGTTTTTGTGGAGCGTTCTTAGGCGCTTAAGTTTATCCCTGGTAAGTCTTTTCAACTCGTCTCGCATTTCATTGTAAATTAAATTATTCATATTTCTGCTAAAAGTGTGTCTGTCTAAATCAACTCCTAGGTTTAATTTAAACGTCAATATGTTCAAAGCTATCAAACGGGATTGTTGATTATTATTGTTAATAGATGTTATTGTTTTGATAAGTGTTTCGTTTCATTTGAGTAGTCTTGCTTTATCAGCCCTTATTAAATGTTAAATACTTAAACGCGTCAGTTAGTAGTCAGAAAATGTGTTCACAAGGTTTAAGAAAAAGAACCCAGTTAGTTTTGCCTTCGAATAAATTGGAAGAGATTTGATGAATTAGAATTTTGACCAGTAATTAAAGCCCTTAAACCGCCCTTGGCCAAAATGCTACCATGTTAGGGAGTCGCGGTTGTTCCCGCCATTTTGACCTCCTACACAGCAATGCTGAAAAAAACTGACGAAACTACAACAAAATCAGTTAACAAATTATATAAATTCAAAGAATATGCAAAAGTACTGCTTTCAAGGTGTATTGATGTATTGATGAATCGATAAAAAGCCACCATTCAGAAGGATCGTAGGGAATATCAAACTCGTTCATAAGACCCTCAACATCGTGACATCACGTAAAGATCCTTCAATTTTAAAATATGCTTTAAAAGGGTCGTTACGCTTTGTAAAAGATTCCATCCCTGTAGCCTAGAACCCAATAACTCGTTTTTTTCTTTTGATAAATGATGAATCTTCACGACTTACCTGATTTGATTTGAGTGATTTCAGACACTCTGTCAAATCAGGCAAGTTTGTTCAAACAGGTGAAAGTTCTTCTGTGTGAAAAATCGAAGATGATGATCCAAATAAAATGGATCTTAGACCTGTCACAACACTTTGATGACTTGATCTATGAAAAGTGGTTTTAGGTCAACAAAAATATGTAATGCCTGTTCTGGTTTTAGGACCCTTGTTCCCTTGTGTTCTTATAGCTCAGTTACGTTACCTTTTCGGGCCATGCCAGACAGTAAGAAATAATAACGTATGTACTTTCTAAAAATGTCTTGTTTATTGAAGTCGGTTGAAAAAAAAAATATGCTTATCTTTTATGGCTAACTTCTCTCCGGTAAAATTAGATACGATTTAAATTTTTCAATAAGCAAAACTTAAAACAGGATAAGCAATTTGCAACATCCTCTATTACTATAACCTTTACAATACCACTTTACTATGACATAATGCAGTTCTTTTAAGAATGTATATATTTAGCAATGAATAATTAACTCATCCCATAATCGATCAATAATACACACCGGGAATTGCGCAAGAGTCAATCACCTTCACTTGATTTGTTAAATCGAACCTCCTTCATCTAACTGTAAAGAAAAAAAATATTATATAGGAACGCCTCTAAAAATATCCATTATCTCACATGAACAATTACGCTATGAAATGCTAGACGAAATAATAACATAACGCTGGAATGGTGAAAGTGGTTCGTTCACTCGTATCAATAAATTAATTTTCGATATTGTTACACAATATTGTTGTTCTGAGAATGTGGTACAAGTGTCAGTCATTTGACCTATCCACTTTTCGTTTGATTTGAATTAGTATAAATCTAATAAATTCTGAACCGCCCATGTTACGGGGAAATAAAACTGGAAATGTCTGTTTTGCAACGTAACAGGTGGACTTGATGAGATAATCTTGTTATACTTAACCTATTTTGCAACTGGAAATGTTAAAGATCACAGTTTTTTACGACCAGAATCATAATTTTTGTAGTTTGTATAGAATTAAGTATCAAATAGTATGAATTTTGTAATTTTACTTCCACTCAAAACATTAGAAACATATCTCAATAGCTCACATGTATTGTGATGTTTATAGAAAGCAGTATTTTCTTACACACAGAATTGCATCAATTGTATCGATAACTGTATATAAAACTAACGGAAACTATCGGAAAGCGACCAGCCGTCGGTTGTCTCGTCGCGACATAGAGAAAACTCCTAATCACTTACTACACCGAGAGAAATCAAAATCGTTGTAAATGCGACAAAATCTCCGTGATCTAGATTCTATATGACTCTAGCACACAATATCCCGGATTTAACACAGTATCAAGTAGAGCACAGGATTCCATCAAAATAATTATTACTACTAACCACGGAGCAACTTATGCCTGAAATAATGCAAATTATACCTTTTGCGAAAGCACACACGTGAAGAAATGAGCCGCGGTAGTTGTAAAGACGTAGTTCCCACAGAATTTCCCATGTGTATCACTTCCTCTATAGTAGACTCCGTTTGTAAGACACTGTTGACATGTTCCGTTGCGTCACCTCGCTAAGTGTATGGCATTATCGCGGAAAAGTGCTAGTTTGTTAGCTTTTCTTTTGCGTGGTTATACGCAAATTGTAAATTGTGTTTGCATAATGCGTAAGAATCCCATCAAACGTTTTAATAAGGAACGACAATGCATCGGTTTTTTGTACTTTCCTTTTGGGTTGTCAACATTTTTACTTTATCATACGTAGTATGACAAAGTATTGTAATCGTGTCGGAAAAAAAAATGAGATTTTAGCGGAAATAGGTCTTAACATTTTTGACCAAGGTACAAAAAATGTCTGTGTGTATGTGTACCCGTTTTTTTGTGGCGACGATTCCGGAGAAACTACTGAAGGTATCGAGACGAAACTTCATATTTAGAAGTTTCGTGACTAAACTTAGAGCTGAAAGAAGTTTTGTCCAAAAGGGCCCAAAGGAACTCGAGGTTTACTCTTAT
Organism: Aphodius granarius; assembly: GCA_963971325.1. Classification (NCBI taxonomy): domain Eukaryota; kingdom Metazoa; phylum Arthropoda; class Insecta; order Coleoptera; family Scarabaeidae; genus Aphodius; species Aphodius granarius. The sequence goes on from OZ020225.1 coordinate 5,025,244, forward strand.
CATTTTTCAACGATTTTGCAAATTAGCCGCCATTTCTGTAATTTCGTCAAAATAGTTAAATAATAAACTATAGTAGAGAAAATTTTGTATAATTTATGTCCATTCCATTTTTTGGAAAAAAAAATTAAATCATAGTAAGCGGATGCCCCTTGAATTTCCAAATTGTCCCCCTGAACACGGCTGTATCGTATGATAAAGTCATGTGCCTGGCCACATCAGATTTTTTCATTTGCAGGAAGTAGGAACTTCGTCTTTACACTTTCCATCTCAGTTCTTTTTGCGAATTTTCCTTTTGTGGTGTCTATTAATATCCGGCCATAACCTATAAATTCTCTTATATTGAAAGATTTCATCTCAGAGGAAAAGTGTTATTATCCTCTACCGGCAAATGAAACCAGTTCATACTTGCACTGAATAAGTGCAAAGGAAGCTATAACCGACCACGTCCGTTTTATAGAAATTTCTATTCATCCGTTTCTTCAATAACTACCCATATAAGATAATTAAATGTGTGTCATCTTGTGTGTCGTTTTATGTGTTGTATATGCCGTTCATATTATGAGGATCGTGAGATGAAAGTATTGTGGAAACTGTGGAATGGGAAATTTTCCGGTAAACAATTAGGAGACAAATGGAGAAACGGATAATGCATTGCGACAATGTATAATACATATTCGTTGGTTGAAGAATGAATGGGACACAGTTGCGAGTTGCTCAATTGGTCAGGCAACTTGTCGAGTTGTTTTACCGTAAGTTGAACGGTAGAAGTGATTGACTTACATTTCGCGGAATAGGAATAAATATGTAAGGCAGCGAATCGGTAACGTTACGTCAGTCTACATCAACACAGATGTGCTGACATTTACCCAGTAAACCTGAAATGTAGAAATATATGTGGTTGGTTTCTAGAAGCTTTTCTCTGAATGATTACTTAGTTTATGGAATAAAACTAAGATTACACAAGGGAACAAGGGTCCTACAACAGTGATCACATATTTTTGTTGACCTAACATCACTTTTCATGTCATCACTGTCATCAAAGTGTTGTGACAGGTCTAAGATCCATTTTATTTGAAATTTAAGTCACATATTTCGCTTGAATTAGCCTTCGGTGCATACGTTCTCATAACAGATTGTTCAAAACATCACGAATCAACAAGTTTTTTGTGTTATTTTATCAAGTTAAGTTATACAGACATTCTGTGCATTAAAATATGGGAAGTGATCAAAGAGATTAAAAATTTACTAAATAAGTTTTGTTACATGTGCGGTTGTTATGTAGTGGTATATCTGAAAAAAAATACGGAAGCAACTTACTGCTACTATTTTGGATTAGAATTGAATATCTGGAAAGACTTTTAGATCGGACTTTTAAAGTGGATGAAAGGGAAGCAAAAGAAAATGGCAATGTTGTTGCAAGCGCCTTCCAATCATCTAGATGATTGCTATTTTTGTGCGATAAGCGTCTCCGGATATTCAAAGAAGGATAAGCATAAAATAAAATATCCAAATTTGCCATCAGCATCGCGACCTATCCCCCATGGAGAGAACCATCATCTCTCAAGCGCGCCATCCACTTCATCATCTTCGATTTTTGATACAGAAGAAATTTCGCCTGTTTGAAGAAACTTGCCTGATTTGACAAATGACAGTGTCTGAAATCACTCTGTCAAATCAGGCTAGTCGTAAACATTCACCATTTGAAGTTTTAGCAACACCTCACCTTATAAACCAGTGCAAACTGAATTATTTGGTTAAAGACTTAGGTTTATCAAAAGAAATAGCCTAATTATTGGGTTCTAGGCTACAGGAATGGAATGTTGTCGCACGAGGTGTGACAGTGTCTTCATTTAAAAGCGTAACGAGCCTTTTAAAGCATATTTTAAAATAGAAGGATCGTTACGTGTATGTTACGATGTTGAGGGTCTTATGAACGAGTATGATATTCCCCACGATCCTTCTGAATGGTGGCTTTTATCGTTTCATCAAAATACACAGCTTGAAAGCAGTACTTTTGCATATTCTTTGAATTTATATAAGTTGTTAGATAGATGCATCTTGCATCTATTTTTTTCGGCAACTAGCTGTTTTTTTTTCGCATTATTTTTCTCTGTATGCGAATCGTGATGTTTGAAAGTTTCGGTATGCTTATTTACATAAATGTAACGTTCCCTTACATGTCGCACTACATTCTAAAGCACGATTCCTGCATGTTCGATTAAATGCTTTAACTATGCCGATATATCTCTCAATCTTCCCTAGAATATTGTGCAAACTAACATCAAATGAAAGAAATAGGACATTAAACAGAAGAAAATTGTACCGCAATTATGAAGCGAAACCGAACGAAATTCAATTATAAATACTTTCCCGTCCCCTTATTTGGCGACAACAATCGTTCCATTCCAGCTAAACACACCGTAAACTTTAACACTTAATTTAACGATTCATTAGTCGAAACGGTCACTAATATCCGTCCACTAGATTAATCCACTTATCGCCTAACAGTAAACGTTAATTCGCGCTAACTGCAGCTTATTGTCAATACTTTGCTAAGCATTTGGTCGGAACGGTATAAACAAACGAATAGTTTTGGCCTCGTTTCCGAAATTGTGGATTTTTTTTCATCGTGTGAATTATAATTGTAAACATAAATAGATGTGACGTAATTAAATCAAATTAAGGAGACAGTGTGTCGTAAAAGTTGTGTGAGTCAGTGAGTGGTGCAGCGGAGATTAATGAACTTGGAATACATAAATAATTCATTAGTTGTGCTCTGATATACCGCTGGAATACAGTTATAATTACCTAGCATTGTACTCGAGTCATAATTGTTGGCTTCGTAATTGTTCGGTTATTTGTTGATTTGAATATCCCGAACATAATTGCGATATTTTCACATTATGTTTTAAATGTTTCCGTACAACTTTATTACAAAATTAATAATGTATTAATTGATAATAATTGGAGGTAAAAGGTTCGATGAATGATATATAATCACAAGAGTGCAGCAATTGAGAGCAAGGTTGCGTATCATATTTTTATGATTATGTTTTCTCTGGGTTGTAAATTGTGCTAGAACGGTTTAGAAATGAACAATACATTCCAGGACCCACCTGCATATCATTTAGTAAAAGTATAAATGTGTAGGTATGTAACATTATTTATAATGCCTTCTGGTTGTTTTGTTGAACTCTTTGCTCTACGTCATCGTGTGAGTTAGTTACTTAATGTTTGACAGAATATAGCAGCGTTTGTAGAAGTTATCACAATTTTTGTTTAGTTTTTGGATAGAATCATGGTGGAGGTTTTGAAATGGACGCAAAGTATTTACAGTAAATACAAATATGTACATTACACGCCTTTTTGTTTTGTTAAATACTTCGTATCACTACAGTGCTTTTTACTTTCCGACTAGTATCCTAGAAGGAAAATATTGTAATCGACGGAAAATTACGTTTCGAGATTTTCGCGGAAATACGCGTTTTGAGGCCCCCTGAATTGATTGCGATGATTTCTGAAAAATGTCTGTGTGTGTTTATGTATGTCTGTGAACACGATAGCGTCCAAACGGAACAACGGATCGCGCTGAAATTTTCCATACGCATTTAGAATTACCGGGGGACGAACTGGATTGTTTTTGGTAACATTTGACAAACGGAAGTGGTAACTGTTACATGCATCTTCTTAGGGAGTAATCCGATTTTGACCTAACTGATATCTGTTCATCCTCCAATGACATTAAATATGTACACCAAATTACAGCCCAGTGGGATGGATGGTTCAGGCGCTATAAGAGTTTATAGAAGCAGTTTGACAGAATCCACAGCCTTCGTCATGATATTAAATGTCGGTATGAAGAATGTCATTATGTCATAGAAACTGACGTTAGATAGGGTGCAGAGTGGCTCTGTTTTAACAGAATTGAATAATTACAAAACTGTTCAGACATATTAATTTCCTAAAATCTGTTAAAATTTGAACAACGTGATGGGTAACAGCATTCCTAAATTCTAAGTTTAAGATGGTGATATATTTCTGTAATTTGGATTGTATATTAGATCTTAAAAGAATTTCAGTTGCAAATAAATGCCATTTGTCGACTTTATACACTGAACACTGCTATGGAACGACTTTGCATCCTGTCATGATCTATGATTGGAATAGCTGGCTTTGATCAGCAACTATAGAGCATAGAGAACATACATTAACTAAGTATTAAGATTTGATTTGTAGCATCTAGTGGACGCATGTATGATGTACATACAAACTGGCTTATTGGAAAGATCAAAGTTTTTCCAATCGGGGCGTCCCATATTATTTCAGAAACAATCTTCATCTTTTTCAGAATATTAGATAATCACCGAAGACACGAAGAACTTTTCTACAATCCACCAACTATCATCTATGATTTTTACACACGCGTTGTGACAACTGTTTTGTTAGTGTACCAAACACCATTTTTTTTTCGCGGAAATATTCCCGCATAAAATCACACCAGCATCGAACCAAGGAACCAAGCACCGGAATGCGGAGAATATTCACCGATTCACGGGCTCTCGCTCTGTGGGTCAGCGGTGCCATAATAACACACGCTCTCAGATCTAGCGGACCAACATCAGGCACGAGCTTGGCCAGCAGGTTATCGTCGATAACCACTGACTCGCAATGAGGTTAGGGAAGGCAAGGATGGAAGAAATTTTAAATCGGCCGATACCGGTGTACTGAGGCACCGGCCGATGTTCGTACAACAAGCGTAAACAAGCCATCTACAAGAGGTAGATGGCTGCGTATCGTATGCGAAGGACGCGTCACTGATTCGCGCATCCGGTCTTCGGTTTGGCCACATGGTTCGATCTTATGGAATAAAATCCACATTCGGGTACGTTGACTCATAACGGGCCACTCGCGACCACCAGTCTACCTGATGACGCTGTGCAATAAAGCACGACTCGCGTATAATATGTATGGCATGGATTACTGATACGTTACCCATGCGCAAAGTGTTTATGCATTATAACATTAATCTAGTGCGTTGATGATATAGCGACAGTGGTTTGTATTGTCTGGTGTGTTTGTACTGTTAGTAAGGATAATGGAATTTCTGAGCTGTATTGATTTTATTTGAGTGGATAATGCTTATTTTATGTTTGGTGCATTCTCTCTTCTATTTGAGGAGCTATCGTCTTTTATAGGCAAGATTATGACGATGATATGGGTAAGTGTCAGGTATTGGGATATTTGTGAAAATATTCAAAAATAAAAATGTTAAAAAGATTACAAAAACGACGTAACATATTGTACTTATGTACATATTGTATGCATCGCTATTGTTAGCAGCTATTAAAATTGGAAAAACTTTAAAATATTTCTATAATTAAAGAAATCATTTCTGTAATGCATAACACCATTTCGGTAATGTACGTTATTTTATTAAATAGCCTTAATACCAACAATGACAAAAAAGTGTCAGGTATTCTCCCAATACCTGACACTTACCCATATATGTTAGATGTTAGATTGCCATAAGATCCATGGAGGAGATCTACATTGCAACCTTGATAGTTTTTACTTTATCATACGTACTATGACAAAGTATTGTAATCGTGTCGAAAAAAAAATTGAGATTTTAGCGGAAATAGGTCTTTTTGGGCCCCCTGAACATTTTTGACCAAGGTACAAAAAAATGTCTGTGTGTGTGTGTGTGTGTGTGTGTGTGTGTGTATGTATGTGTGTACCCGTTTTTTGTGGCGACGATTCCGGAGAAACTACTGAAGGTATCGAGACGAAACTTCATATTTAGAAGTTTCGTGACTAAACTTAGAGCTGAAAGAAGTTTTGTCCAAAAGGGCCCAAAGGAACTCGAGGTTTACTCTTATCATTTTTCAACGATTTTGCAAATTAGCCGCCATTTCTGTAATTTTGTCAAAATAGTTAAATAATAAACTATAGTAGAGAAAATTTTGTATAACTTATGTCCATTCTATTTTTTGAAAAAAAAAAATTAAATCATAGTAAGCGGATGCCCCTTGAACTTCCAAATTGCCCCCCTGAACACGGCTGTATCGTATGATAAAGTCATGTGCCTGGCCACATCAGATTTTTTTTAACAGCACAGTGAGAAAGGAAATTTAGTATAAAACGTTTCTTTTCTCTCTATGAATGCTTTCTTTGAGTAGACTATATAAATATTAGTTGAAAGTACGTTAATTTTTATAGTTGATGCTACGATACATATCTTATTCATCTGTGGTTAACACCTAAGCATCAGTAGTAAAGAAACTCTCACTATTTAACACCAAAGCGACAAAAAAAAACAGAAAACTCAAGTTCCTACATAAAAAACCGATCACAAAGACAAATCAATTCATTGTTTCTACTCGTCAGTGGCTTTCGTGAGTGGCAATTGTCCACCCAACCTTGACACTAAGAAATTCCTGTCGGCTTAGACACAGAGAGAGCATTCCAAGAACGAGAAAACGAAATCTCGTTACGTTTTTTTAACGGTCGGCAACTTTAACCTAAATATGGTGGCTTAGCTGGGTCAGCACTCGAACAATAGGACGCTCACGTAAAAACGAACATCAATTCGCGACGTGACAAATACCTGTACGTATGTTTGACGTGATTGGAGACGGCGAAAGACTCATGGGTGTGTTCAGACACCTTGAGAATGATCGAAGAGGTATTCGACTTGTTCGTTTATCAACGCCAGTCGAGTGCTGTTGGCTTGGATTATGGTGTCTGGTTATGGTTGTCAGTTGATGACAGGCTTTGTTAGATCGTTTGGTGTAATATAGACATACCAAAGTGGTCTTTTTGTTTAAGTTTCTATATGTGTGTTCGTTTGTACATATGTTCTCTGCGTCTAACTCTAACTCTATTCTAAAATAAATGTAACGTTCCTTTTGTAACATTTAATATCAAAAAACATCTTTTAAAACCAAATAGGTTGGTTCTTGATCTAAGCTAGAGAACAAACTAGACGATACAGTGCGGGCAAAACTACAATATATGTCTAAAAAATGACAGCGAAAGCTTAATATCCTTAATACAGGACATTAAGGACAACCTGCTGGTAAATTGTGAAAAGTTACGGATACGCCGATAATTCTCTGGTAAAAGTAACGTAAATTTGTGCCTTTGCCAGCAAAAGCGCCCTGAACAGGCACGTATATTTTTCTGGGAATTATCTTCTGAAATTTTTCTTGTACACTAAAAAAAGAATTTGGTCAATTTACTATAAAACGACGGGTAATTTTGTGACCTGTGGAATGACAGTGAATTTACTTTACAAAGATTAACTGTACCATCCAAAAAATGTAATTTTACTGAAAAAAAAGTAAGTTTAAAATGTACAATCAGTAAAAATACTCGTTTTAAAAACAATACATTTCATGTTTGTAAATTTACAACTAAAGGAAGGTACATATTGATTTACTGGCGTGACATAGTATTTTGATCTAGTATTTTTACCAATCCTTTCTTTCTGTGTACAGATGTTTTAACTATTGTACAAACGTTTGAACTGTTAAGAATTATTGAGAACAACATTTTATGTTACAGTACCGATTTTAACGATTGAAATATGTCACTTTTAAAAGGATCTCTTCTCGCAAAGAATTAAATAATATAAAAATAAATGAGAAATATCTGGGGTGGCCCTCACCCTACGTTCCGACTACATCTTGGCGCAATGAATTGTCTGAACGCTTTTGCAATAATTATTCAATTGTGTGAAGCCACTCTGGACCCAACCTAACGTCAGTTTCTATGACATAATGACAATTGTCATACTACCATTTAATGTCATGTCAGTGGCACTGACGTTTGTCAAAATTTGACAATTTGCTACCACACTGCCGAAGGCTGTGGATTCTGTCAAACCATTTCTATAAAAGCTTATAACACCGTTCATCTCATTGATATGTAAATTGATATACATATTTAAAGTCACTGGATGGTAGGCTGGTATCATTTTGGCCAGAAAAGGGATGAATCCATCAGAAGACGCATGTAACATTTGCTAGTTCCGGTTATCAGATTGTCACCAAAAAACAATGCAGTTCGTCCTCAGGTAATTCTAAATACGTACGCCAAACTTCGGCCTGAAATTTGGGGTACGTTTTTAGAATTACCGGGGAACGAACCGGAAATGGCAGCCGGAAAATCCTTTTTCTTAGTGATTCGTTCGATTTTGACTAAATTGATACCTGTACATCATCCAGTGACTTCAAACATGTAGGTATACTACTTTACAGATCATTGGGATGAGCAGTCTGTGCGCTGTAAGAATTTATATCAGCAGTTTGGTAGAATCTACAGCCTTCATCGCTGAGTTCCAAATTGTCAGATTATGACTAACGTTATTCTATGACTGATGTTAGGTTGGGGTCCAGAGTATACCTACTTTGTACTCGAAGTCAATATATCATTTGTAATAATAATGTTGACGGATTTTTTTTGGTCTGCTAGATATCTTTAAAAAGTCTCAAACTAAAAACATCTTTCAGGCGTTATGGTATGAGACAACAAAATATTTTTCAATTGTCATAAACTGAATGAGTTTTTCTTCAAGGGGAGTCAACATTTAAATATCTTTGCAGGTTTTTGTACAAGTATCAAAATCACTAAAATCTGTTGTTTTTAAAATAACTATGTGCAGTAGAACCATACAAGAATTAAAACAAAACGCAGGGTACATTACTCGAAAGTAAAATACTTTGAACATTTAATAACTCTTCTGGTATGTATTATCAAAATCTGTGAAAACTTTATTCCCTGTATATAAATGCTCTATATCTCTAGCTATATATACTCATATAATATGACATAATAATACACATACTATGAAACATTTTATATAAAAAAAACAATGACACCCAGAATAAATTTTGCAACAGATACTCACCCACTAATAAAACAAATTAACCACCTCAAGAAAATTTACACATCATCACAATTTCTATCACGTACTCGTCCCTCTCAGAAATATTTTTTATTTCAAGTATCCACAAACGTCAAACACTTATTACCGGCTTAAACGAGTTACTTCTTCAAGACTTACTACACGCCACTAGCTAAGTTGCGCACTTCTAATAGACTGGACTGCACCGCTTTGGCACCTGTTTCCATCTCCAAGGCACCAGGTCTCGGAGGAACCCGTGGTGGAACACGACACCGCCGTATGATGAAGATACGCCTCGTGGTCGACACTCTTCAAGTTCCTAACTGTAAAAAAATCACCATTAAAGAATCGTATTATACACGTGCTAATTCATATCGATGATATTAAGCCATGACAAATTGTGTGGATGGTGCTTAATCGTTTTCTTTGGTAATGATCATTGCTTACTGGTTGAAAATTGGACCTGTGTAATTGGTCACTTTGTTATGCGCGGTTATTAGAACGTGTATATTGGATTTGGTTAATTGTGAAGTGATTTGGATTAATTAATAATGTTTTGTTGCTGTTAAATTGTCCGTCCAGATACGTTATATAAAAGCGTGGCAGACATAATAAATATTACTATTACTACATTATGTTTCTGGTTATGTATAGTATTAAGTCTGCATAATAGGGAACCAAAGTAACAGTTCCCATGAATTATTTGCAAACATTATCCCACTACCGTATGACTTTCATCATGAGATCCATTCTGTGTCTTCTAAATAATTAATGATTTCTGCAACACTTTCGAAAACGGGCGTCATAATCGGAAGGCGGTACCCCACGCGTCGTATAAACAATGGATAAATTGTTGCGGCGATCGTTTTTAGCATTATCCGCAATTGTAGGTACATTCTTCAGCTACACGTTCAGTTGCGTCATCGCGCCAACCTGTGCTAAAGACTCACGTTTACAAACCAAGCCAAAGACTCCACGAGTATACGAGTATACCGAATACCAAACGCGCCTTTTTATGATTGCAATCTATTGGATTCTTACGGCTATATCCGCCAACATGCAAAGGGAATTTAAATATTCAATACTATAATCGGTATTTAATCAATGTCAAGCATGTGTGCATATCTATAAATAGGTCACATATGGTTCAAACGGCAATAATCTTTTGTTAATATTTATTGAATCAGTAATATGACCATTCTTTTCACAAAATTGATATTGGTTTATAGATGTTTCAAACTAAGAAGAGCACAGTTGTATATGCAACCAAATATACACAGGCAATTTATAAACCATACACTGGGTATGATTGGTTGTATATACAACTGTGCTCTTCTTAGTTTGAAACTACTCTACATTATCTAAGTATTACATTAGTTTCTGCAATTTTATTTGTTTTCTTTTTTGATCATATACATAATAATTCCTTTTTTTGTTATTTGTTTACTATGGACAGCATTCAATGTCAGTGGCCGGTATTGTTTATCAAAATTCACCAATTTGCAACTATTACAACTAAAGGGCGATTTATAGTGCCGTAGCCGTAACACTTAACCGTAACGTAGAAAAGTGTTACGGTTACGGCACTATAAATCAACCTTAAGGCTGCAACTACTGTCAGAATGTTGAACAAGTTTGATATTCCCCACGATCCTTCTGAATGGTGTTTTTTTTATCGATTCATCAAAATACAGCTTGAAAGCAGTACTTTTGCATATTCTTTGAATTTATATAATTTATTACCTGATTTTGTTGCATTTTTCTCAGTTTTTTTAGTAGCGCTGTATCTGCAAATCTAGACCTGTTACAATAAATCCACAATTTTGTTTTTGTAGTATCAGAACCAAAAGACGCTATCATATTCACATATATAAACTCATACATACATCCAGACATTAAAAATAAAACCATTGCAATGGATTTATGGGACCTCAAAGTATGTTTTCTCTGAAATTCCGAAATTTTTTACGTCGATTGTGCTACTAGATGTAAACACGTCAGTATCAGTATAGTACCTCTTTATACTGTAGTGAGTGTCTGTCAGTCTACCTGTCAATTATCCACTTCTATCTTCATCACAAGACGGCCACTTCAACCCACATGGCAGCCAATTGTAATGGTAATACAGCTAAGCGCGCCTCATTCTTTGTACTTTCACGTGTTGTTGGTTTTTTTCTCTATAATTGCGCGAGTATTTTAATTGCAAAGGTCTGCACACCTTCGTATGCATGATTCATGACCAGGCACACCTAATATGACAAGAAATGCGACATTTGCATGAGCTTACTTCGCCTCCAAACTGTCTTTTGTACCACTCATTGCTAGAGCTAACTCAGATCCGCAATGAAATCAGAAAAACCGACACCATGAGGGTTGTTGTAGTTGTTTTGGGTGCGGTTTATTCCGCTGCACCTAGGCCAATTCTTGGCCCTTTGTGCTTACCCATTTTTACATACTGTTTGATAACGACAACCAGAGATGTTCAACTGGTTGCCGGCACCCACGGTTTTACGCCTCTTGCGAAAGGCGGTGGGACGAGGATCTTCAGCTGATGCCTGGATTTGAACCCAAGACTTCCTAGCAGGAGAGCGGCACTCTACCACTAGAGCCACTCGCCCCACACCACCATGAGGGTTATTAAATTTAATTTTTATAAAATATATTCAATAAAATTATATTAACTGTTATATTGAGAACCCTAGACACGATATGTGGAACAAAGTGAAGTTTATAGGAACAAGCAATGTACAAATTCTAATGCGTAAACTAACAGTACACCTATTACGAATGTAAATGCGGATTTACGAAGTCAAGCGGCGATAAGTGGAGCATGGAATGCACGCAAGCTGTGGACACGCCTTGTGGTCAGGGGCAGCCTTTCAAGCGGCGTCCACATCTCTCGCGGAGAAGACCTTCAACGGCATTGATGATGATTGGATTCGATTCTCCGGTGAATGAACGTTGTACACACGCAATTTTGTTGTATAGTAACACTGAGTCGGATGTACTTCCAACCATTATTTCCTATATCGAGTGAATTGGATCATTTTTAATATAGTTCGGTCCATAGTAACGGTCCAAAAGGTGAGCCCTGTGGTACACCATATTTTTTTTATTAAGTAACCAATACATTAGGCTGTATATATTGAAACTAATCTCACAGATTAACTTAGATCAGTTTGGATCTGTCTTCTTAAAATTAGGTTACTTGAACATTATTGAACATAATACCAAAGTCACTGGAGGATGAGCTGATTGTCACCAAGAACAATGCAATTTGTCCCCTGGTAATTCTAAATATGTATACTGAAATCGTCGACACTTTCCTTTTATGCGACTTAGGCCCAGTCTGTTACTGTAGTAACCAAGACGCGATAGCCAATGAAATGCCTCAAAAATTTATTTATACTGGGTATAGCTTATCCTAGTGCACTTGTAAGACTGGCCCTTAGTCAGCAAAAAAAAAACGAAAAATTGATTCTGGAATTGTGTTTAGTTTTGCTTGAAGTACAGAATTGTATAAAACATATTGTGTAGAAAGCATTCTAGATGAGATTATTACAATTACTATCAATATCTATAATAAATAAGATTTCTAATAACGCCTGCACCTACTATTTTATCCATTTCCTTGCTTTGCGGTCTTTACATATTCATTGCAACTTTCTTGGGTTGTCCCATACATTTCATTCAATTATATATTCAGAAATGCACTTTCCTATTAAAATAACTCTTAACCTAAAATAACTCAACTTAATCTTGAAATAAACTCTTGTTACGCGACAAACTTTTTCAGGTAAATCTTTTTCTCGATGAATTTAAAAATTATTGAAAAATTTAGTGTCGAAAAGGGTCATGGGTATTGCCAAATTGGCGATATCTAGATTGTTGAATGCTTTGATTGATGTAATAGTTGAAAAGTGCTAAATATGTGCGACTGCACCATGTTGCGACATCATAACCTAAAGGCAACTGTACATTTTTACAGTTAGGAGTGGAGCCGAAGCCGATATGGTGCTGGTGTAACAGTTTTGTCTATTATTAATTGAACAGTTGGCTGCGCGGCTGATTCATGCAATGTTGCAAAAGTATAATTATACATTAGATCTGAATTGAGAAGTTTTTAATTAAATATAAATCAGAGTACAATGGTTTTACGAATATGGTAGATAAAAATAAAGTATACTTGGGATAGATCTTTTATAAAGGAATTGAAATGCAGCAAAGTAATATGAATTACATTAATGTGAAATACGTGTTAGTTTAAATATTGTATACCTTCTAGATTCGCCTCCATATTAAATAAAAAATGCAGACACAAACTGTTCAGCTCACTTGTGAACTAGTCACGGATTACTCTGCGTTATTGCGATAATCAGGAATAAATAAGTTTAGGCCTTGCCCATCGTTAATATCGAACCGATCCCTGTATATGGAAAATAAAAACGTTTACTCTTTATTTCAGGCTATCCCCAGGATTTCCGGACCCCAGGACATGCCTCCTCCATCAAAAACTCCAAATGCTGAACTGCTGCATCGAGCGCAAAGCCTCCCGAGAATCCGAAACCAGCAGATCCTTCGAATCGGCGACTGATGAGGGTTCCTCCTCCACAGACGACGAGGAGTTCTACGACTGTGACACCACAGAAAAATCTGAAGATGACCCGCCAAAACGCAAGCACAGCTACTCCCTATGGAACCAACCAGTGGGCAGGCTTGGCAAATTCGAAAATCTAAAACTGATCAAAACGGGAGAGTTCCTGTACATTCCCGTTACGCAAGAACCAGTTCCAAAGACGGAGGATCAACTTGAGGAAGACACTGATGTTTTGCTGAAGCTGGGTTCAGATGCTCAAGGATCAGAACTACGGGCTAAAATGATGAGTGCTAGTTTGTTATCGGATATGGAGTCTTTTAAAGCTGCAAATCCGAATTCGATCTTGGAGGACTTTATAAGGTGGTACTCCCCTAGAGATTGGATCGAGGATGAGGGTTTGGATGAGTGGGGGCAGAAGAAAGGACACTTAAGTCCAAGGATGTTAATCTCTGATAATACTTGGGTGGAAATATGGGGCAACGCTAAACCAGTACCAGCGCATCGACAAAAGCGTCTCTTTGACGATACTAGAGAAGCCGAGAAGGTTTTGCACTTCTTAAACTCGCGCTCCATCTCTCACATAGTAGACTTACTACTCCCTGTGCTTTCACACGCCGCCATCTATCGCCTCACGGAAGAAATAGAACACCTGCACCTTCCGAACTCGTACGAACACCTCCGACAAATCGTAAAAACCGGCGAACGTCTCTCGCGAGAAGGAAAGATCTCTACACGTCGCTATGAGATCCTTATCCAAGAGATGGCAGCAGTGGAACTAACGATCTCCCAAGCAAATTCCCTCCTTTACAAGTTTAACCCCTCCAGGGATGATGATAAAGAATTGGACGAAGTAGTGCAAGGTGTCATCTCAGGGTGGGAAATTGAAATAAAGGGTAACGATACGTCAAAAGTTGGAAAGAGTTTGACGAATATGTTTAGCGAGGCCCAGAAATCGGCCAATATGATCGTGCAGGATTATGAAGGCGATCCTGGGAAGATGGCTAATGGTAGTCCGTTCCCGCAGGCTACCGAAAGGGAGTTTGTTATGAGGGTGGCGGCGCATAGGCCAGCGCTTTACTCCGCCAAGAGCCCTCAGTATTTAAGGGCTGTGCTCTCGAAGAATGAATTCCGCGTCGCGGCGGCCTTTTCCGAGGATATTGTTTTCTTTTAGATAAAGATGAAGTTTTAGCTGGATTTTTTTGAGGAAGGCTGTATGTAGCAAAGATGTAATCTTTTCTGCTCTGTTATTAGGAAATTTTGATGGATCGTGGATAATATATTGTTTTATTTGTATGCCTTTATGGTTATAGTATTTTATATTATATGAATGCAGTATTTGAATTAAAGACATAGTTTTTTTTTATAATTTGTGTTTGGTATCTAAAATTACTAAAAATGGACGATGTGTCACAAAGTTGGAAGGAATCAGTCATTACTTCGGCTCTAACACCGATGCTGTTGTATCAACTTCAACTGTACGTGAGTGTGCTTTGCAACTGACAGTTCAAACTGTCAGTTAAAACTGAACGTCTGCAGCCGACCTAAGTGAGTGTGCTTCACAGTGTAGAGCAGTGTTTCCCAACGTGGGGCGTATGCCCCACTGGGGGGCAATATGATTGTTGAGGGGGGCAATTGGAATATAGAAACATTTTGAAAAAGAAAACCTACATTAAAGTCTCTTTGTACCGCTCACACTGCAACTGTTAATCATACCCTTGAGGCTAGTTATCAAATATCCCTACACAATGCTAAATCTGAAAAAATCACACAATAGGGAAAAATTTTATTAAGCCATCAATATCAATATTTGTAAAAACGGTTTTAGAAAAATATGTCAAAGATGTGATAGCTTTGCCACTCAAGATACATTGTTGAGGAACATTTGGTTAAAGGAATGTTATTCTGTAAATTAGAAAGCATCACAACCTCCAAAGATATTCTAAAAAATTACATCAATGTCTTTAATATTCCAATACAGAATATAACATCCTGTGCTGCAGATTGTGCTCCTAACATGATGGGCAAGAAAAGCGGCTATTTAAAGATGAGAATCCAGAAATGCTTCTTGTGCATTGTTTAATATAGCTCCACAGGAAAAACTTGGTAGCCAAAAATGTTTGTCCAGTTCTCAATGAAGTATTAAATTCGGTTATAAAATATGTCAATTATATCAAAGCTAATGCCAAATGTGACTTTTCAAGTTAATTTGTGAAGAACAAAATAATTGATACATTTTATAACTGAATTTAATACTTCATTGAACAAATATTTTTGGCTACCAAGTTTTTCCTATGTATTACACAATGTACAAGAAGCATTTCTGGATTTTCATCTTTAAACACCCATTTTTCTTGCCCATCATGTTAGGAGCACGATCGGCAGCACAAGATGTTCTGTATTGGAATATTATCGACATAATTAATAACATAGTTTTTTAGCTTAGAAAAAAATATCTCTGGAGGGCGTGGTGCTTGCAGAATAACATTTCTTCAACAAAATTTTCCTTATTAATGTATCTTACATAAGTTATCAACAAGGCCTCACTGCCTCTCACCGTTGATTCATCCATTTGCTCATGTTAACCATTCTTTTTCTGACAGTGTTGTTACTAAGGGGCACAGCTATCACATCTTTGTCACCTTTTTCTAAAACCGTTTTTACAAATGTTGATATTGACGGTTTAATTAAATTTTCCCCTATTGTGTGCTTTATCCAGGTTTAGCAATGAGCAGGAATATTTGATAACTAGACTCAGGGGTACGATTAACACTTGCAGTGACAATTTCAGTTTTTGAGTAAATGTTTAACCTTGTGTTGTTATAATAAAATATGGCAGATTTGTGTTGTTTTAGTTTTTAAGTGAATGTTTATTTCTATTTTGTTATAACAGAGTATAGCAAATTTTGTTTCTGCTAAAATGCTTAGTACTTATTTCAATACTCAAATAAATTATTGTTTTATGTTATTATTTTTATACCCCCAACGGCGGAAGTTTTTCATTACGTCACAGAGAGGAAATTAGTCAAAGTTTGTTGGGCAAAATGTGTACCAATGACGAAATGAGAAACCTACACCGTTCCGAGTAAGGTTCATTTCCAACGTATGGTTATAGCCTATTGGTATAAAAAAGGCAATATGAAGGGGGGCATGAGATTTTTAGACAACCTTCGGTGGGGCATGGCTCAAAAAAGGTTGGGAAACACTGGTGTAGAGTTTCAACTGAGTTCAAACTAGAGATGGGCTTATTAGTTCTTTTTAATGAACTAGTTCTTCCGGATTAGTTCACAAAAAGGAACTAGTTCAAAGAACTAGTTCAAAGAACTAGTTCAAAGAACTAGTTCTGAAGAACTACTTTGATCCTGAGACATACTACTTCGATAAACGTGTCTTTGTGTGTTCTAGCACGTTTATATCTCGTTCCAAACGAAACTAGGATCTAGTTTGGACAGAATCGATGTCTGCCTTCCCACTTTGTCTTTTTCTTGAAGAATCGTTATTTTGTTTTGAAAATAAATAATTAGTTATAATTATATTGATCGAATAATCGTTGTCTTATTTTATTTAGGTATATTTCTTAAATATTTATTTAATAAGGCATAAAAGACATATTGCTGCACGTATTTTAGCCTTATTATACTGCAATTTTAGGTGGAATTGGGGTATTATTTATAAATTATAGTATAACATATACTGGCGAAACTACTATTAACAGTGTAATCCATTATCCAATAGGAAAAAAAAACTATACTCTAATTATATTTTTGACATCCGCCGTTAGGTAAAGAAACAACTGGCGGGCAGGGTGCTATGTCGCTCGTTTGATGTCGCCACAACTCGTTCACTGAATGGGATATGTTTCACCAAAGCAGGACTTTCGAACTAGATTTCATGTCCCTACAAGTCGTTCACTGAATGAGATATGCACAGAGATATGTTTTAGCAAAGCAGGTCTTTTGCGAACTAGTTCTTTTTATTTTAAAGAACTAGTTCTTTTGTTCTAAGCCGGGAGCCATTCTCTCGGACTAGTTCGTTCACGAACTACCCACCTCTAGTTCAAACTGCCATGTCAGTTGAATGTGAACGTATGTGGTCAGCTTAGGTATTTAAGTATTGTAGAAGATTACGACGTTGTAGTGTGTAAACGAGGTGGTTGGAAAGTTGGGTGAGGACGACTATACGATATTTTGAGAATGTGAATGGTACAGCAGATCGGACCAAAATTTGGTATACATATTTAGAATTGCCAGGGGAAGAATTGCATAAGTTTTGGCGACAATCTGACAACATTTTTTTAAGAATTCAACCGATTTTGACCAAACTGATATCAGATTATCCTCCAGTGACTGTAAATATAACAATATGCCTACGACATAAAAAAATTTGGTCGACCCTACTATTGTTTACGGAAAGAAATCTATTATAAGTCAAAACATTAGTTGATTAAACAGAATACGTTGTCATTTTTTCGCCATTTCAATCTTAATCATGACATAGTGAAAAAGCATTCCTAGTAAAAAAGCTCCTTCTCAGCAAACAGCAAAACACGACCCGTCATCCTTCTAACCGTGAAGTAATTACATTAACGTCGGGAAGCATTAAAATGCAACCTAGCAAGTACAGAAACCGCTGCGTTTCTATGCCCCAAGAGGAGTTCTTCCGTGGACTCGGAACGAATTAATCATAATAATTTCATCCGGAATTCTAACCATTATGGATTTCTACCAATCCCAAAGGAATCCACTCGGAAATTAGTTTACAAAATTAGCATGACGATAAACGCGACCTATTAACCCTACCCAACCACAACAACATTCGCATATTATTTGCACTTGTTCACACAATTTTCAACGCGGCAAACAAATATACGAAATTAGGTGAAAGGCTGCTTGTTTATAAAATACATACACGGTCTACATATTCACCTAATTTCGGACATGGCGAGACGGAAATGGGAACTGGACCTTGTTTATTCAGGATGGTAATTAGTGTGGTTGCAGCACAGGGTGTGCATACACGGTCGTTGCATTTCGTTATTAAAAACTGAGAAGTTTAAAGCGGCCAGTTCTGCCGGACGTGAAAATAAAACGCTAATGGACTTGGAAAGTATGTAGGAGTGTGTATTTTTTAGGAGTTGATCCAGCATGTGATCTGAATGTATGCATGAATATATGTTTCATTTTGTGATCAGTAATATTATTACGATAGAAATAAAAAGACAAAATGAAGTAAACATTTTTAGTCCTTAGTTAAAGTTAATTTTTACATGAATTAGGTACTAGTCTAAATTTCAAAGACGTAGGAGTACTAGATTTATTGATGATAAAAATCGATGCTCTTTCATACGTAGAATTCAAATTTTACACAAAAAATATATCATTCCATTTAAAATAACAAAGTTGATTACAAATTTCAAAGTTGATATTTGGAATTGCCGGAAGACGAACTGGATTGTTTTTGGTCACAATCTTACAACCGAAAGTGGCAAATGTTACTTGCGTTTTCTGAGGAATTTATTGAGACCAAACTCATACCAACTAATCCTCCTGTGACTTTAAATATGTACACAAATTTGCAAATCAGTAGCATGAACGGTTTAGGAGCTATTAGCTTTTATAGAAGCAGTTTGACAGAATCCATAGCCTTAGTCGCTGTGTTGCAAATTGTCAGACTTTGACAAACGTCAGTGCCACTGACATGCCATGACGTTAAATATCAGTATGACAAATGTCATAGAAACTGACGTTAGGTATTGTACAGAGTGGCTCTGGCTTCTAGTACAAGATCCGGACCTAGATCGACCTTCCCTCATCCTTTTTTCTAATCAAATCTATTTTTTATACAATATAATGTATAAATGAACACAATGTCCTAGGGTTGCCGCCCCATATCCTGGCAAGGCTATTTTTAAATTAATATTATTTAAGGTATTTTTTTAAATAGTTCCGGTCATTCTTTTTCTTGAAAAATTTGGTACCAATCGAGAGCCAAAGACTTACAAAAAACGCCAAACTAAGATTGGTAACTGGTAAGTACGAAGGTAACTGCTATTCTGCTTCATGATCTGTCGTAATAGTAGGCGATAGCACAGCGATAGTGTAAACGCGCGCTAGGCGCTTGTCATGTGAACGTACCCTTTTACTCAACCATTCATATTTAAAATCGCGACAACCCTAAGATATGCCAACTTTTGCAAAGGCAACCCTACACCACGATGTTCGCAACAAAGCAACCTACATTTTGGTATACAATTGATTAGGAAAAACGATGAGGGTAAATGACTAGTACCAATTTACCTTAAATAATTTGTAATTAAAAATAGCCTTGCCAGGATATGGGGCGGCAACCCTAGCACATTGTGTTCATTTATACCTTACATTGTATGAAATATAGATTTGATTAGGAAAAAGGATGAGGGAAGGTCGATCTAGATCGGGATCTTAGACTATTCAATTTTGTGAAGCCAGCGCGTTTAGAGAGTTTATAAATGTGTAAACAGTATGTGAATGTAGTCGGAAACTGTATTAGCGGTTGGTAAAAAGAGAGACGTGCTAAAGAAAGCTGTAGTATAGGAACATAAGTTTTATAGTCTTTTTATTGTTTCTCGGAGATGTGCGATCTGTTGAAAATACTTCCGGCGACTCCACCATATATGGCCATATGTCCAAATTGTACCTATTTTACGTGTAATAAATGTTCATGCCGATATAATATTGTTTTACGCTACAAAACTAAACATATGTATCAATAAACAATATCAGTCAACAATTTGTAGCAATTAATAAACCGAGAATTACGGAAAATGAACAACACATTCAAATTGCTAATCACAGCTGTTTATTAAATACAATGTAGATGTTATAACTGATATTGAATAATAAATATTTACACCAACAATATACACATTCACGCTTTTATTTGTTCATTTTATATTTATTTAATTAAAACGGTAAGTAAAAATAAACACTCACAAATAAACACTACATACGCCGACGACCTAAGAATCACAAATCGGAAACAAATAACCTCACATTATCCGGGTAAGACGGATCAATTTGCATCCGGCCAAGGTAAAATTTATCGCCGATCTCTCCAGAAATATATTCGATGACGGCGAAAAGTTGGTCAATTTTCAATAGGCGACCCATCGCCGGTATGCGTTCCGCACGTGAAATTAATTGATGTTTTGTGAAAGTTCCCGCGCGTTGCCATGGCGAAGCAGGTCGATCTAGTGATGGCCACTGCGCCGCTTCCAAGGGTTGCTCGCTCCCCAGATGATCCCGTCGTCATACCCTCCCCGATGCATCAGTTCACCAGGCACCGTCACAGCCTTCTATCGCTATCCATACACCGTTTCTCCTAACCTCAGATACGCCACTGTGCTACGTTCCACCGCTCCGCACTATCTTCTCTCCCTCTAATTTCTAAATTTTCCAACGAAATGACTAAATTACTAAGAGTGAAGTGTGAGTGAAACTACAAGCATCATCGCTCTTTATTTATTTAGAATTCTTATACCATGTGAGTATGAGCTATATTTTAAGGATCATTATGACTGTTTACCTGATTTTCTTCAATTCATAACTCTTTGTTTTTATTTTTATTTATTTTTTATTGTAATTTTTAATATTAAAAAAAAACGTAAAACGCAAATAGAATCTTGAATAAATTAGTTTTGTATGTATCAGTAGTTTTAAGTTTTATTGATTGTGGCGTAGTCAACTCATCTTCACAAGTTTTAATAATCAGATAAAACAATGCCATCAAGGGCACAAACGGACATAAAACGTACAGCTATAGCCAACCGTTTGGTGTGTTTTTATTGACAAGACATTGCTTGATGAAAAACTGCTCTATTACATTATTTTTTTAGTTTAATTAGTGGTATTAATACGTTTTTATGTTTTAAATGTCTAACTTTTTTCGTATCATTGACATGTTTCTGATACATTTGTTAGTATGCAACAGTTTTGTAAATAGTATAAACTCGTGTGTACTTACTAAATGGACTAAAATTGAGTTTCAATAACCTTTGAAACGCTTTGACATCACAATAAAAATAGAATATGTAAAAATTATTAATAATCGATTATTGACAAAATATATAATTAATGCCCGATTGCATGACTTCCCCTTAAATGTCTCGCTTGGCTAAGCTGCTAATGCCCGTTTGCACCGTTTGTGTTAAGAAAGGCTTAAGTATGAGATCGTACTTATGTCATCGATTTTGCTTGCACCGTCACATATCCATTACCTAACTACAGTTAAGAACGACCTCTCTTAAGCCTAGAAAATCGATGGCTTAAAGCCAGTGTAAATATAAGCTTAGTTGTGATTGGTTGATTGTGGTGTAGACACACATTGAACTGAAAATGTCTTTTTAAGAAATGTCAAGACAGTACCTATATGTGTCAATTTATCATGTTATCAAGCGATTTTAGGAGTTTGTACTGTAAAATTACAGTTTTATTGTGTATTAGAAATAATGGTTTCATTTTGATCATAAATTCTTTTTTTTTGTGCCGTAATTTTTGTAGTTATGAAAGTAATTCATATTTGCCGCCACAAATTTTGCCACTATTGAAAGTTTTGACAAGTGAAGCAATATTGTTGATTTTAGAACCAAGTATTTCCAAATATAACAAGAACTTTACAGTGTTGCCAACGTCAGAAATCCTTAAATAATGCTTAAGTTAGGAAAGACTGACATGCGAACGGTGCAAATGATGCCTGACTTACCTAAGTTAGGCATAAAGATACGCTGTTCTTAAATTTAAGTCGTTCTTAATAAATACGGTGCAAACGGGCATAAGTGAGACATTTAAGTGTGGCTTATGTTTATTTAGATGACACAAGTCACACATAACTGTCACATAGTAAAGTTACACTTATGAATGAAGTCGACTCGGCAATGCTTACCAATTTTTATAAGTAGAGAGCTGTAGTTCGGAAAGGCAAGCATATTTTTGTGTTTTTTTTTGTTTGTATATAATGTTTAGAATATATCTACGATTGACGTATTACGGTATTACTAATGGAATATTTTATTTAATTTAATGGCAAATTAACAAAAATGTACCATAATATATAAAATATTCTGAAAAGAGACCCGGTGTACAGTATACTGTACATTAATTTATCTATAAGAATGAAGAAGCAAAACGAAGACAAAATTGATACAATAAATACTAAAGCAGTATATGTATGATTCAAGTACTACACTAAGAAAGAAACATTAACATAACGTATTAACGAAGCAGAATAAGTGGATGAATAGTTAACTTACTAATTTTATTTGTATAATGTTATTTGGCTTAAGTTATTAATCATTAAAATATTACAGCAAGAATATGTGCTTCATAAAAGAGATAAACATGAACGTAACGTAGTGACACGTAAATTTTAGTATACCACCGTTCACATGTCACACGTTTTTTCCATTGTACGTTTATTTGCAGTGCAAACAGCATGTGAACGGTTGTATTGTTAATGTATGCGCCACACCTTTGGGTTAAACATTTGTTTTGATCGCGTATGTTTATGTTAAACATATAAAACTTAATCGTAAATATCTGGCCTGGCTCTCACCTAACTTTCCGACTACACCGTTGGTACAATGAAGTGTCTGAACACTTTTGCAACTATTCAATTTTGTGAAGACAGAGCTACTCTGGACCCTACCTAACGTCAGTTTCTGTGACGTAATAATATTTGTGACACTGACATTTAATGTGATGTCATATCAATGATGTTTATCAAAATCTGACAATTTGCAACACAGCGACGAATGCTGTAGATTCTGTCAAGCCGCTTCTATAAAAGCTAATAGCCCCTAAACCATTCATCCCATTGATCTGCAAATTAGTATACTTATTTAAAATTTTAGTTTGGCCGAAATCGAATAAATCCCGAAGAAGACGCACGTAACATTTGTCACTTCACAAATCCTGAATGAGTATACCGGCTCAACTGTTAACTTTTCTTGTAAACTGTGTATAACACTATTACACCCTTCTGTGATCGTCAATTCAAAGCAGAAGAGTTTATTGATTAATATGATTTCATACGGATGTAATTTATGTCAGTGTAATGCACTAAAAACTTTATGATGACTCAAACTCCTATGTGACCTCATTTCACGAAAACTTGCACGAGAATTACCACCATATCTCATAAAAATTTCAGGTTGATCGATCGCGATCGGCTCTTGGTGCCATGACTGGCAATAGTTTTACCAACCATTGATCGTGATATTGGTGCATGATCATGATGTATCTAATAAAATTAAAAAATCTTCCAGAACTATTTTTTTCATATCTCCGTAACCATACAGCATAGCGATTTCTGCACTGCATATTATCTAATACAAAATATCGATTGACATTTAAAAAATGTGTAAAAAAATTGGACTAATGAAAAGACAGGCTTTTGCCAGATATTTTGCCAGGCCTCTTGAAAATATTTCTATTGCCAGATTTTTTCCACATTATAAATTCACATATAGTATATTCATTTATATATCAATTTTAACATAAGCTAGCATAAAACAATATATAATTTTATCACTAATAACGCATTCTTTTATGATACGTACATATTTGCAACAGCTTAGAACAGTCCATATTGAAATTCAACCAACCTGACAATCTGACAATCAACTTTTATGTTTCCGTCGAAAAAATCAATTCTTTTAAAATACTTAGCGCAGTAAAGAGCTGCACGCAAAATAAATTGAATTCAGAAAATTTCACTATCGAGCGCCTAATTTACATCCTGTAAGGACACCAGCGCAAGATCAAAGTTTCCGCGTCACTAAGCTAAACACTTTGCCGATAAAGAACTGAAATTGCTTGAAAAAGCTTGAGCACTTATTTTGGACTTTTTATAAAACCAGCAAACAGAGTCTTACCTCAGTCGCCTGTAAACGTTTTGGAGTTCTTAGCAACAATTTTGAGACACTTCGGTTTAGGCATTTTCGCTTTTTATCCAATAAAAACTTACTACACTACTTACTATTGTGTTAGAAGCACTGTCAATGTTGTTACACAAAGCAATATTGTCGTATAACATAATAATCTACAAATGAAAATTGATTTAGTTCATTTTGACCACAAATTACGAACGTATATTTCGTACAATTCACGACCGCAGCAAGAAACCTTCCACTGCGATAGAAGATGACCGACCGTAGTTGAAGGAAGGGATTACGTATGTCCACGTCCCCGTGAACGAAGGGACGCTTATTCGGACATGGCGTAACGGCCGTGAAAGATTCTTGAGTGACGGGATTTACAAAAAAAAGCTGCAAACGGATAGATTTTACTGTCACAACCTGCTAGGCATTAGGATGTCCACAGAAGATGGAGCTGTTTCGAACAGACGACAATATAAATCTAGCACGTACCTAGCATTGTAGAATCCTACGACATACCCTAATATCAGTTGCAGTTAAAAAATACAAACACAAAATTATTGTACTGTTCACTCATGTTATGTAAATATAAGCATCTCTTTATTCTTTTAAGAGTAGCATAGGTAAATACATGAAGTTAACAGCTTCCTGATTGAAATTTACAATTAGGTTGTCATCCAGCAGTAGCAAAATCCACCAGCACTTTGAATTGACTAAATGTTAGCAATGTAATATGAATTCTCCCAACTTTTGCCAGTCAATAGTGCTCAACATTCCCCGGCTCGA
Organism: Aphodius granarius; assembly: GCA_963971325.1. Lineage (NCBI taxonomy): Eukaryota > Metazoa > Arthropoda > Insecta > Coleoptera > Scarabaeidae > Aphodius > Aphodius granarius. The sequence continues at coordinate 5,050,444 of OZ020225.1, forward strand.
CGGGTAAACGCCGACAACCACTTACAATTATCCGCTTCCGTCCGAACAAATTAGATTCACTTTTTTACTATAATATTACTTTTACACCACTTGTTGAGTTTCATATTTGTTTTTTACCATATATCTAGATACAAACTTTATAAAAGCAACATTACGGTGAATTGGAAACATTTTTGCGAGTTTAATTTCACTTCGGAGAAAGAGAAAGAGAAAGAGAAAGAGAAAGAGAAAGAGAAAGAGAAAGAGAAAGAGAAAGAGACAAGGGAGACAAGGGAGACAAGGGAGACAAGGGAGACAAGGGAGACAAGGGAGACAAGGGAGACAAGGGAGACAAGGGAGACAAGGGAGACAAGGGAGACAAGGGAGACAAGGGAGACAAGGGAGACAAGGGAGACAAGGGAGACAAGGGAGACAAGGGAGACAAGGGAGACAAGGGAGACAAGGGAGGCAAGAGGTCACTTAGTTGAGTGATAATTGCTTTTTTATTAAGTAGAAAATCGACATCCTTTTACCACATCTTTAGTTACTATCGCATTAAATTTTCTAATTCTCTTGCGGTTCTTTTGCTAATATGATCTTAAATAACTGTAGTTTAATTTCACTTCGGAGAAAGAGAAAGAGAAAGAGAAAGAGAAAGAGAAAGAGAAAGAGAAAGAGAAAGAGAAAGAGAAAGAGAAAGAGAAAGAGAAAGAGAAAGAGAAAGAGAAAGAGACAAGGGAGACAAGGGAGACAAGGGAGACAAGGGAGACAAGGGAGACAAGGGAGACAAGGGAGACAAGGGAGACAAGGGAGACAAGGGAGACAAGGGAGACAAGGGAGACAAGGGAGACAAGGGAGACAAGGGAGACAAGGGAGACAAGGGAGACAAGGGAGACAAGGGAGACAAGGGAGACAAGGGAGACAAGGGAGACAAGGGAGACAAGGGAGACAAGGGAGACAAGGGAGACAAGGGAGACAAGGGAGACAAGGGAGACAAGGGAGACAAGGGAGACAAGGGAGACAAGGGAGACAAGGGAGACAAGGGAGACAAGGGAGACAAGGGAGACAAGGGAGACAAGGGAGACAAGGGAGACAAGGGAGACAAGGGAGACAAGGGAGACAAGGGAGACAAGGGAGACAAGGGAGACAAGGGAGACAAGGGAGTCAAGGGAGACAAGGGAGACAAGGGAGGCAAGAGGTCACTTAGTTGAGTGATAATTGTTTTTTTTAAGTTGAAAATCGACATCCTTTTACCACATCTTTAGTTACTGTCGCAATAAATTTTCTAATTCTCTTGCGGTTCTTTTGCTAATATGATCTTAAATAACTGTAGAGATGATTTCAACTAAGAACGTCACTCCCCCACCAGTACACCTGCGCGGCGGGAAAATAACGACGTTGATAAATAGCTCCATATATCTACACTGCTAAATGGAAAGTGGTCTACTGCGCACTTGGCGGGAAGTCACGTGACGTGACGTTCTTAGTTGAAATTATCTCTACCATTAATCGCAGTCGCAAATTGATCAACAAAAATTGTGACATTGATAAAAATAAGGTAGTTTGTTTGAGTTGTAGTTTGCAAAACTTTTGTCACTTAAATTTGATTTTATTACAGAAGAACATACTACACTACCCTCGGCAAGTTATTTATAAAAATGGGCCTAATTTTCTGCCCAAAAAAATAATTGAGAATTTTTATTTGAAATTATTGCAAGAAACTCAACCTAGCCTAGATAATCAATTGAGGTAATAAATTGAAAAATAAAATGTAAAGTATGGGATTAAAAAAGGTGCTTTTATCTTACAAATTCAAATGCTTGAATTGTTTGCCTTCAGCACGAATACAGGCTCGTCGGCATCGTCTGCATCTTTTTAGAAATGATCGTTTGATAAAACGTGCATAGCGAACTCCATTGATCTCTTCTGCTACTTGAGTGGCGCAGCTTGGCGATATTTTGAATAGCGTTGGAATAAACTTTTTCCTTTCTGCAGTCCCAGTAAAAAAAATCAATTTATTTTTCAATGTATTTCCTCAATTGATTAACGAGGCTAGGTTGAGTACCTTGCAATAATTTCAAATAAAAATTCCCCGGTATATTATCACAACTGTCCGAAAATCATGTTTTGGACACCTGAATAAATGTACATTTGTTGGATGAACAAGGTTCGGGACTATATTAAGACATTTTGCTCAATAACCTAAAATGGTTATTGTCGTAGCACGAGTACCCACTTTATATCTTTAAATTAGAACAGGGAATTTTCAATTACCTAAGCTTTCCATTCATAAATTTTCGTTTGGAAGGACGACGACAATCATTGATGCAGAATCCAATTTGGAACGCTGCCCATCTTTTAAATAGAATCCTACTCATTTTGTTGTAGGGGAATCCGAGTTATAATTTAATTTAAGACGCTGAAATTGCATCGAACTTTTGGACTATTTATATGAACAATTGCTTACTTTTAAAATTAGTACTGTTAAAAGTAGTTTTTAAAAGTTTTATTTCTATTTATTTTTCTTTCATACTTATCCAAATTAAATTCTTCTGGTTTTTATTTTTTCATTTTCGACAAAATCAGTGGTAAGAAAAGGTATACTGAAAAATGAAGAAAAGGCTTTGGCAGTTTACATCACCGGTATTAAGAGAGGTGGCAGATCTTGTTACGAAACAAAGTTGAAAGCTACAACTTCCGGCCTCGAGGAAATTAACATGAATCAACCCTTCTTTTAAAATTTTCCTCCACCATCTTATGCAAACCTTACATAAAACAGTTTTTAACCGTTAAGACCGGTTTTCGAAGAGCAGCTTTAAGTTTTGTCTGCGTTAAGTTCTTGGATTTACATTAAGTTAACTTTTTAATTGAAATCCTAGTTAATTATTCAGGATACTAGACAAGTTTCTGCTCTGGAGAATCTCAAAAAGAAGAATCGACTTTTATTGAAAAAAAAGTTAAGTATAAATTAAATGAACACTAGATAAGTTTGGATTCGGAAATATTTGAGTTCTTTAAGTTTCTATATGGTTATCACGGGGGGGTTACAATTTTATGTCTGCTATTTTGATCAAGTGAATGATTGTTTAAATTACAACACATTATAATTTAGAAGCATTCATCGTACTATACGAAATTAGAGCTATTCCGTACAATACATGTACGTATGGCTCCTGCATACGTATTTATAAACATGTGTTAGAAGTTATTCAATCACCATGCACGAGAAACACAAATTATAGTTTGAACCACCTTTACAAATTTGCAGCTACAATTTATTTGATTACCAACTACCAGAATTTCCAATTCCCCGAAAATGCACAGCAATTTCTCTTTATTCTACAGTGACTTGTTACCCATAGCAACTGTTACAGCTAAAGTCATCACATTTGTCATCCAGGTAATCAACCATCAACATCATTTCCTCCGAGGTGCGCACGATATAACCAAATTACCCTAGTTTCACTAGTAATCCAACACGAAGATATCTAACGAAATACACCGGTTCAATCAGTACCGAAATTTCGCCGGCAATTTAGTTATCTCTAGGTACGGTGTACTCTAATGGTCTCCAATCCACAACCTCGCCAGATGCGCATCCCTTCCAATTCACCCTATTTTGCTTCAGACCTCATCAAACATTAAGTGTGCATGTGAGACACGGCCGTCGTACATTTAATTAAGAGAATAAACCGCGAGCATTTCCGTGTCGATAGGTGTCAGTGGGCAATGGAGAATCCGGCACATTAAATGCGCTATCAACCAAGGAAGGGTTGTATAATTTATAGGCGACAAACGGTATCGAACGGGAGGAACAGCCACGAAGACTAGAAGTGTTTGGTCATGGGCGTAATTCCATTATCTGCTGGCATTCGTGAATTTGTAATGTGATAGGAAAATCATTCTGTCTGGTGAGATTTGGATATTTGTTGTTTTTTTTTTTTTTTTTGATAAGATTTCGAGCAAGCGACTAACAAGACATGTTGCTATGTTATATAACACAAGGGAACAAGGGTCCTACAACCAGAACAGACATCACATATTTTTGTTGACCTAACATCACTTTTCATAGGTCAAGTCATCAAAGTATTGTGACAGGTTTAAGATCCATTTTATTTAAAGTCATATATTTCGCTATTGATAGCTAATATGTGCTGTACTTCCTGTTAGATCGGACTTTAAAAATGGATGAAAGGGAAGCAAAAGAAAATGCCGTTTGCAGTTCCGATGTTGTGACGAAAGCCTTCAGGATATTCACGCAGATGATTGCTATTTTTGCACGATAAGCGTTTCCGGATATTCGAAGAACGATAAGCATAAAATAAAATATCCAAATTTGCCATCAGCATAGCCACCTACCCCCACGAAGAGAATAATCATCTCCGAAGTGCGCCATCCACTTCACCGTCTTCGATTTTTGACACAGAAGACATTTTGGCTGTTTGAAGAAACTTAGAAAAATCTGTAGAAAAATCAGTCCCCCTGAAAATGTCACTGTAGTATGGAGAAAACCGCGTTGTGGCCCTTATAATTATCAAGATTTCGCACTCTGTTGCAGGAGACACCTTTAGGACTTGTGCACACTACAAGAGTTACGAAGAAAGTAACTCTCTTGGACTTTTTGTTGTGTTGAATTATCTGAACAAAGCCTTTGATGGAATATACTGACGTCAATAAAAATCCGTACGATAAAACAACTCTTAAAACCACTTCTTCGGTTGAAATGTTTGAGACTCTTCTCAGTAGAAAAGTTTTGCGATTAAGTGCGCTTTTTCGCGCTTGCCGACGTTTTATATTCAATATACTGACGACAATAAAAATCCTTACGTTATATATAGCGAATATATTTTCGCCATACGGTACATTTCCATGTAAAGCACAACATCAAAAAATAATTCATTCATACGCCCCTGGATATTGTTTATTTAGACTGTGCATACTTTCTTTCGCAGTTTTCCATCTAAATATAGCGTCGGCCCACTATACGCTTCACGGTCGGAACTCATCTATACTTGTGTGTGTGTTTACATCGACGGCAGCTACGTGTATATGCATACAGACAGGGACCCACGCATTACAAATTCGCGTGGCGAATTTGAGATGCGTTGCACGTAGTGTCGCGAGTGGACGGAACGCGGTGCGCGATTTTCAGTGAAAATGCGAAGACGAGAAATATTCAGGGGTTAGCAGTCGATCGATGGCGGAGATGTATAATTTTAATGGCATGGGGGCTTTTATGTAAGTAAATAGATGGAAGTATTGTGGATAGATCTAACTAAATAATAAAGCTAGATTTTAAATAATACTATTTGTAAATATCTGCTGTTGTATGGTGGCCCTCACAAACTCTTTTGAAATTATTCAATTTTGTGAAGCCAAAAAACCACTGTAGATCGTACCTAACATCAGTTTCTAGGAAATAATGACATTTGTGCCACTGACAGTTGTGTCAGTAACACTGACGTTTGTCAAAATCTAACAATTCGCAATACAGCGACGAAGGCTGTGGATTCTGTCAAACTGCTTCTATAAACTCCTAAATCGCCTAAACCGTTCGTCTCACTGATCTGTAATTTGGTGTACACATTTAAAGTCACTGGAGGATGAACTAGTGTCAGTGGTCAAAATCGTATAAATCTCTCAGAAGACGCATATGCCACTTCCCGTTGTTAGATTGACACCAAAAACAATCCAGTTCGTCCCCCGGCAATTCTAAATATGTATACCAAATTTCAGCCCGATTCGTTGTTCCGTATGAGCGCTATCGTGTTCACGGGCATACACACGTACACACATACACATATACATACATACATACATACATTTTCCAGAAATCATCGATTCAGGGGACCGCAAAACGCGTATTTCCGCGGAAATCTCGAAATGTCACTTTCCGTCGATTACAATACATTCCTTCTAGGGTACTAGTCGGAAAGTAATAATCACCACTTTACGAATATAACATAATATATTCAAATCATATAACATATAACTTTTCGGTTGGAATAATTTATTCAAATCAAACTCAATATGAACCTAAATTTGTTAGAAATAATTCCCGTAAAACTACAATTATTAAATCAGTGTAATACTCACCAATGATCACTATGATCAATATAATATAATAGCACCAATATGCAATACTCACTTGTCACATCCAATATCAAATAAAGAAAATATGGTGTAAACCAGTGTTTCCCAACCTTTTTTGCCCCACTTCATATTGTCTTTTTTTATACCTATAACAGAGTTGGAAATGAACCATACTCGGAACGGTGTACGTTTCTCATTTCGTCATTGGTACACATTCTGCCCAACAAACTTTGACTAATTTCCTCTCTGAGACGTAATGAAAAACTTGCGCCATTGGGGGTATCAAAATAATAACATAAAACAATAATTTATTTGATAATTGAAATAAATACTAAGCATTTTAGCAGAAACAAAATTTGCTACATATTCTATTATAACAAAATAGAAATAAACATTCACTTAAAAACTAATACAACACAAATCTGCCATATTTTATTATAACAACACAAAGTTAAACTTTTACTCTAAAACTGAAATTGTCACTGCAAGTGTTAATCGTACCCTTGAGTTTAGTTATCAAATATTCGTGCTCATTGCTAAATCTGGAAAAAGCACAAAATAGGGGAACATTTAATTAAACTGTCAATATCAACATTTGTAAAAACGGTTTTAGAAAAAGATGACAAAGATGTGATAGCTGTGCCCCTTAGTAACAACACTGTCAGAAAAAGAATGGTTAAAATGAGCAAGAGTGAGAGGCACTGAGGCCTTGTTGATAACTTATGTAAGGTACATTAATAAGGAAATTTTTTTTGAGGAAATGTTATTCTGCAAATCATAAGAAAGCACTACGACCTCCAGAGATATATTTTCTAAGCTAAAAAACTATGTTATTAATTATGTCGATAATATTCCAATACAGAACATAACATCTTGTGCTGCCAATCGTGCTCCTAACATGATGGGCAAGAAAAGTGGCTGTTTAAAGATGAAAATCCAGAAATGCTTCTGGTGCATTGTGTAATCCACAGGGAAAACTTGGTACCCAAAAATATTTGTTCAATGAAGTATTAAATTTAGTTATAAAAAGTATGAATTATTTTGTACTTCACAAATTAACTTGAAATGTCACATTCGGCATTAGCTTTGATACAATTGACATATTTTATAACCGAATTTAATCTTCATTGAGAACTGGACAAACATTTTTGGTTATCAAGTTTTCCCTATGGAGCTATATTAGACAATGCACAAGAAGCATTTCTGGATTCTTATCTTTAACCAGCCGCTTTTCTTGTCCATCATGTTAGGAGCACAGTCTGCAGTACAGGATGTTATGTTCTGTATTGGAATATTAAAGACATTGAAGTAATTTTTTTGCTTATGAAGAATATCTCCGGAGGTTGTGATGGTTTCTAATTTACAGAATAACATACCTTCAACAAAATGTTCCTCAACAATGTATCTTAAGTGGCATAGCTATCACATCTTTGACATATTTTTCTAAAAACGTTTTTACAAATATTGATGGCTTAATTAAATTTTTCCCTATTGTGTGTTTTTTTTTTTCAGATTTAGAATTGTGTAGGGATATTTAATAATTAACCTCAAGGATATGATTAACGGTTGCAGTATGAACGGTACAAAGAGACTTTAAGGTAAGTTTTCTTTTTCAAAATTTTTCTATATTCCAATTGCCCCCCTCAACAATCATATTGCCCCCCAGTGGGGCGCACGCCCCACGTTGGGAAACACTGGTGTAAACTGTATGCCAGATAGTGGGATGGTAGCGGCGCCAATAAAAATACCTTTCAATGGTGGTTGTTGCTTGTCACATTGTAGATATTTCAACTAAACTAACATAGTTTTGTAGACAAGACCAATTATGATTTTACCATTTACACGATAAAATAACGTATTTTGTAGTAGGTATTTTATATAAAACGTGTTTTTTACCAGATATATGGATAAATTAACAACTATATCTTTAACTAATCTAAAAACGCAAAAATAACTATCGAAAAACAGTAATACAACTAATGAACTGTATATTTTACCTACTTTTTACTTTCCGACTAGTACCCTAGAGGAAAGTATTGTAATCGACGGAAAAAAAATCGGGATTTCAGCGGAAATACACGTTTTGGGGTCCTCTGAATCGATTGCAATGATTTCTGGAAAATGTTTGTATGTATGTATGTGATTTGTGTATGTGTATATGGCCGTGAACTCGATAGCGCCCAACGGAACAACAGATCGGGCTGAAACTTTATATACATATTTAGAATTACCGAGGGACGAACTGGATTGTTTTTGGTGACAATCTGACAAGCGGAAGTGCCAAATGTTACGTACGTTTTCTTATGCCCGTTTGCACCGTTTGTGTTAAGAAAGGCTTAAGTATGAGATCGTACTTATGTCATCGATTTTGTTTGCACCGTCACATATCCATTACCTAACTACTGTTAAGAACGACCTAACTTAAGCCTAGAAAATCGACGGCTTAAAGCCAGCGTAAATATAAGCTTAGTTGTGATTGGTTGATTGTGGTATAGACAAGTGCACATGAAATGTCGTTTTATGAGTCAACAGTCAAGTGTCAATTTATCATGTTATCAAGCGATTTTAGGAGTTTGTAATGTAAAATTACAGTTTTATTGTGTATTAGAAATAATGGTTTCATTTTGATCATAAATTCTTTTTTTGCGCCGTAATTTTTGTAGTTATGAAAGTAATTCAAATTTGCCGCCACATTAACCTATTGAAAATTTTGACAAGTGACGCAATACTGTTGATTTTAGAACCAAGTATTTCCAAATATAACTAGAACTTTACAGTGTTGCCAACGTCAGAAACCCTTAAGTAATGCTTAGGTTAGGAAAGGCTGACATGCGAACGGTGCAAATGATGCCTGACTTAAGTTTGGCATAAAGATAAGCTGTTCTTAAATTTAAGTCGTTCTTAATAAATACGGTGCAAACGGGCATTAGGGATTCATCCGATTTCGGCCAAACTAACACTAATAAGCTTTTATAGATGCAGTTTGACAGAGAACTGTCAGAGTTTTACAAACTTGTCAGTGCGACTGACATGACATGACATTATATGTTAGTATGACATAGAAACTGACGTTGGGTGAGGTTCAGAGTGGATGTGGTTTTACAAAGTTGAATAATTACAAAAGTGTTTAGATATTTCATTCTACCAACGATGTAGTCGGAATGTAGGGTGAGAGCCACCCCAGATATTTCGGTATCTACGTTAAAAATCTTTTTATTGCAATATACGAGTGGGATACCATAGGGTAGAGCTGGGAAGAAAATACCCAAGAAAAATTGGTGTAATTAGAAAATTGTATGAAAATGTTATTGGAATAATGCTTGAATGAAGATGATAAACGTACTTAACATGTTAAAATAAGATATTTGAGGTTTAATTTTACTTTATTAAGAAAAACAACTGTTTCTGCCTATTAACTAACATATTAATTAACCACTAACTCAATGAAACACATCCAACACACAATAAACATATTTTAACTAAAAGTGTAGTCAACAAAGTGGTAATTAGTGTCTTTTAGTTAACAAACAAATTCATACAACTGTCATTATGATTACTACCATAAATGTGCACTAAAAAACCGAAAGATGTTCTAAAACTGAAATATTTTCCCTACATATTCAGATAATTTTGTAATCATTGTTTTATATAAAATAACAGTGAAAAGTAACAAAAAAAATATGCTGAAGAGCACTCTAAGAAAAGGTCGTAAATTATTAGTTCTATAACAAAATTTTGAACTTAAAAGTTGTCTACTTTTTTTTCCAAATTTAATTATATCTAAATAGTAAAATGAAAGCATCGCGACTATGACGTCATTGTTTTTAAATGGTAACATATGACGTGTCATGTATCGTTGGATAGCTCTATTTCTTACCTTTACAACCATATAACACATCTTTCCATACAATAAATCAAATACAAATTAACAAACACAGCAGAATTCATCAATAAAGAGCTTTTCGTTTATTACTAAAAAAAAGCAACAAAAAAATAAATCTAATAAAACTAAAGTAAATGTGGGAAAAGAACACCATTCACTTCTTGACTATAATAAAGTCTGGAATAAAACTCGGCAGTGAATTAGATAATGCCTGTGCTGGACACTGGAATGCGTATTAACTCACGTCGGATTTGTTCTTTCAAGTTTTCTAAACTCTCCAGTTTATCTTGATAAACCATATTTTTTAAATCACACCCATAAATAAAAATCCAAACGGCTTAGGTCCGGTGAATGTAGGGCCATTCGGTTGCCCCTCTATTTCTGTCGGAGTGGACATCACTGAATAATCACAAACCCTTGTTGCTTTTGTGGTCATTTCATGAATTAATTAAACAAAACTATTGAACACCACGTGTGTACCTTGAAAATAAAGCTTTATGTGCCTGTAACCTCGAAAGTAGCATTGAATCTGGAAATAAAAACTTTTTTTAGCAACGGTATTATCTGTATTATTTGTTCAACTTATGGCTTTATTGATCATTCTGTGATTTTACATTTGATTTATTATTAGTATGAGGGAATGTGTTACACGGTTGTACAACAACTTTTATATTTAACATTTAGTAGAATTAATAATGTATGTTGTGTAGAGAATATTCCATTTAGGTGTCCATCCTGTATTCTCTATAGCAGGCTGCACGAGCTGGACACTTTGGAGTCGAGAAAAGTGCTAAAATGAGACCATAAATATGTTATGTCGGTCCAAGGATTTAATGTATAATTTCCGTTGCTAATTATTTGTGGCTTGAGCGTGTTAAACCACAAATGTGTGGATTATTTTACCCGCACAGGGATTTAACAATAATTCTCGAGATTGGTTCAGATATGTTTTTGTTCAGGGTTGTTTTTGTACAACAAATAATTATTGAAGTTGAACACTGTTTCTGGTGTTGGTTTGTACACTGCATTTATATATTATTTTTTTTCTACTTTGCATTCACAATGCACACATTGTAACACTGTTTTCGGTGTTACAATTAGCAAATTGTAACACCGTTTTTAGTAACTTTTTTCTAAGATTGGTGACATTGATATCAAATGCATGTCAAACGAAAATACACATAACCACAAAAGTAAGCACAAACTGATTTTTTAGAATCGCACAAACTGCGAAGAATGTATATTTTTATACATATTTAAACATGCGTGTTGCATCCTAGGTTTCGTACTACTAGTATATGATGGTATATAATAATTATCAATAATCACTTTTTCACAGATATTTGAATTTAAGTGACAGATGACAGTGTTACCAACGGTTGCACCCATAAATACTCTAGATTGGAATTTTACCTAATATACTTCTAAATTTTTATAAAATTAATGACGCAAAGTAGAAAAAATAGTATATTACACTCGTTTTATAAGACATATTGGCGCATTGGTTCATTTGGGGCACTCGTCGCTGGCGCTCCTCGTGCCCCAAACAACTCATGCGCCAATTTGACGTCTTATAAAACTTGTATAATAATAAACCATTGTACCACTTGGAGACCTGAACTTAATAATATTATAAGAAAACTAGATGTTATTTTCTTGATTGGTAGTGATATAAGGGGGATTCTGGACCATTTGTCAAATATGAGTACTTTGGGCCAACCTCACCTAATGTTAAAAATGTGAGTTCTGAACCAGCTGGTATAGATGTTTCAAATTCTTGTGTTCTTCTTAGTTCAAAACTACTGTAATGAGTATACTGTTCCAACCCAACTTTATGGTAAAAATGTGAGTTCTGGGCCAGATGGTGAAGAATAGCTATGTATGTATTCCGAAAGAAATAAAAAATATTCTATTTACCAAAAAAATCGTTACGATCCCTGACTGCCGAGTATCGACAAGAAACCCTCATACGTTTTCATTAACGGTATTTCTGTGCTGCCCTCTGGGGTCAAAGCCACGATAACAATAACAAAGCCACCCGGATGCGGGTTTGGTGCGTCCCTTCGGGGTACCGATTTCTCTCACTAATATTTATCATGGAAGAGTAAAAAGCACGTCGACCTGTTTTGATACGTGATCAAGGAGGCCGTCGTGGGCGTCCATTAATCAACCGTTAACGTGTTGGTAACACTGTACTGGCGAATATTCCGACGCCGTTGCGCGACGATTAAAAACGACGCCCACGCAAACCGGCGCGAAATTCCTGAATCGAACGACCTGAAAGATGTTTTTCCCGGGTAGTTGTTAAATATTATGAGTTCGTAAATTGAGTTAAGAACATCTTATAATATAACTGGACCGCGGTTATGTAAACGTCATAATCGTAAAGTTTAGTATTTTGCGGACATGTTTAAGATTTAAGAATAGAGTTTGTGTGCCAGATGTGGTGAGAAATGATTAATAATGGCCAATGTATTGAAATGTAATGAAATAGTTTCATCTTCGAGATGATCAAGGAAATATTGAAAAACACATTTATCCATAAATTGGATTGAGGTCAAGCTATTTTAGGGTAAGGTCGACCCATATAATATTTGGCTTGACTATATCTGTAAATATGTAACTGGACGAGCATTTTTCAAAAAGATGAAACAATTTGGTTTTGCTAAAGATAACACAGAGCAACAAAGAAAATTTTTTTCTGCGACATCAGTTTGTGTAATAATCAATTTTGATAGACTATGATTATAAAGTACTCATTGTATAATTAGTTTGTTTGAATTGACTATATAGTATAGTATCAAAAAATATTTTTGCGGCTAGCAAGTCTTTATTTATCAAAATCAATTTTTGAACTAACTTTTTGAAAGATAACATGTTACTCTACAACTTGCTGCTGCTTTTTTATTCGGTCAGCAAAATGGATACACTAAATATCCCCGTTTTCTTTGTCTGTGGGACAGTCGTGCAAGAAATGAACGTTTCATTATTTTCATAGTCATTTAGATCAATTTCCTGACAATCTGAGTGATTACAATGAAGAACAAGAGCAACGGTTTCAGCAGTATATCAAGATATTGGAGAAAAAATATAAAGGCCGATTGTATTGCCATGATGGTAGACTACTACTGGACCTTAGGACTCTCCTGAACAAACATGCAGTAGAAAACCACACACAACACGTTTTCTTAATTTAAATTTGTATTTTTCTTTTATTCTTTTACTGTTAATTTCAGAATTGTGTAATACACCTCATGTTTTTGAATGGTAAAAAATTTCAGATTACGTTGAATATGGACTTAGCAGGTTAACACTTATTATTTTCATATTTAGTAGACCAGAATTACCTAAGATTGGCTAATAAATCTCTGGCTAATAAATGCTGCAAAATCAATGGTCCCCTCTCTAATTATTGCTTTATCAATTCCCAAATTTGCTTTTTGTTGATTCTATCATTACGGTGAAATGTAAATTTCCAGTCCAAAATTATGTCATAAAAATGGTCTGTTGAATAAAATGCTACAAATTGAAAACTAGTTTAAAATTAATTTGACGGGAAAAGCCAATAAGTTTTAATGGTAACTACATGCAAATAGCAATGACAGGATATTTGTGTCATCTAAAAAACTAATTCCGAACTAGTTGTTGACTCGGACAAAGCTATTGTAAACTGGATAACACTGGACACACGTCATTCGATGACGTTAAAGCATGGTCATTTAGTTCCGTCTAAAGTTTATTGGCACGGTAAACTTTGTTCAACACGATAACAACACCAAACTAACTATCGTCTTTATCGACCGAATCAACATGTTGATAAAGCTGCCACTATGTGCCTATATTGTCCTTTATTTCCGTTCATTTATGCGATTTTCGATTACTTTGATACATGTCTGAAGCCTTTGAAGGTTCGCAGTTTCTTTGTTGGCCCAAATGGTCACCCAAGACGATGAAATATTGGATACATTTTCCCAAGACAAATGCTGAATTCTCAACACTGTTAGAAGGAAGATGCAACAAGGTGTCAATCAAGGTGTTGATTATAATTACACAAAAAAGTCTTTCTTTGGAATATTTTTCAAAAAAGCTGTTTTTCTAAATATTTTTAGGTGACAACTTATTTCTCTTATGGCTCATAGTTCCGCCAGCCTTTGAAGATAAACATTCGCAGGGCACAGACTTTGCAACTATCATGAGATATTATTGCACGTATTTGTATAAACACGGATAAGGTGCCTTCTTGTCTTCCCAGTCTGCAAATGGATCGCCTTTAAAGATAAAACTGGATGTGATTCGATACAAATACTTTCTTTCGATGCTAAGTAAGTATCGAAATAAAAGTATCGATAATTTTCTTGTATTTACTTGTATCGGAACATCACTACCTAGGAGACGTGTGTTTTTTATTGTGCTATTGTGCTACACGTTCCGTATTTACTTTCAATAGCCCTATCTCATTCTGAACTTTTGTTTCCTTTGCGGAGGTTAGGTACCCCAATTGGTACCCGAAGCCTTCTTAAAGTTGTCTTATAAATGACACGATGTAAGCATTTTGTGTTAGAGCTTCGTTCATTTAATGTGCACATCACGCTGAGTAATTGAAACACTCAATTACCGAAAGGGCCACCGGCATTTTACACTTGTGATTTTGTAGTTACGTGTTCTAAGCCGGTTGACATTTACAGTACAACTTCCATGTCTAGCTAATTTCCAGTCCTTCGCGTAAACGCCGCCAAAGCGAGTAAACTAAATTACGGCCAACGGCGGCGCTTCAAAAGTATGATTAATTGCCAATTTCAGTGACTTTCATGTGAACGAGTCACATGTACGAGGCATTTTAGCAGTGGTGTAGAGCCTTTGAATTTTACTATTCGGCGTATAGTACGAAAAAAATGTGTGTTGTCCACACAAAAATACACCGATGATATATTGCTTATGCTTATAGCTAATTAGTTTCAACAGCGCCGCGCCGTCGCCGTGATTACTGGCCGCTCGTAGGGGACAAAAAAATATGTCGCCCCCAAAATAAAATAATAGACAAATGCATTTTTGATAGCCTATTTAATATTTAAGTTTGTGAATAATATTAAAAGACAAAAAAATTAATTTATTTTTATAAATACATATTTAATTAAATGCATATCTCCCTGCCACTCGACATTTCCACAAGTAACATTGATCTAAAATAGAATACAATGTTTAGGTAATCATACAATTAAAATAAATTAAATTAACCCTTCGGGATTTCATTTCAGAAACTTCTTTATCACGTCGACTAAATCCATAGCAGAGAGTCGTTGAGAGCCAATCTGACTTGAGACAGTGAAGTTCTAAGATAATTTTTAATTAGTTTTTAGAACGCAGGACTTCACAACTGACATTTTTTTCACAATTGAGGTTGGTGTTATTCATTTGATTAGCATCATATTACCATATTTTTGTAGTTGCGAAAATGAGGTCGATCATAAATCCATATTGATGTCTTTTCGCAAAATCCGCAAGTAAATTTCACACTAGGCTTGTTTTTGCTCGGGCCGGCTCTGCTGGTATGTGACCGGGATCTACATCTTTTATTGCATAATTTTAAACAGAATTCTCAATACTGAAAGCAAATTTCACCCAACTGAAATCAGATCTTGGGGTAAAAGATAATTTTAAATTAATTAATTAACAGTAGTAGGAAGTGTTGTTTGTACCTTTTTGAAATCCTAATTATATGGCCTAACTAAATTTTTTAAAATAACTTGCCGAGGGTACTTCAGTATATTTTTGTCTGTAATAAAGAGTCAAAGTTAAGTGACAACCTTATTTTTATCAATTTGACAATTTTTTTTGGATCGATTTGCGACTGCGATTAATGGTACGGCTATTCAGATTATATTAGCAAAAAAACCGTAAGAGAATTAGGAAATTTGTTGCCACAGTAACTAAAGATGTGCTAAAAAATGTCGAGTTTCTACTTTTTTGAAAAAAAGAATCTGATGTGGCCGTGTTCAGGGGGGCAATTTGGAAGTTCAAGGGGCATCCGCTTACTATGATTTAATTTTTTTTTCCAAAAAAATGAAATGGACATAAATTATACAAAATTTTCTCTACTATAGTTTATTATTTAACTATTTTGACGAAATTACAGAAATGGCGGCTAATTTGCAAAATCGTTGAAAAATGATAAGAGTAAACCTCGAGTTCCTTTGGGCCCTTTTGGACAAAACTTCTTTCAGCTCTAAGTTTAGTCACGAAACTTCTAAATATGAAGTTTCGTCTCGATACCTTCAGTAGTTTCTCCGAAATCGTCGCCACAAAAAAACGGGTACACACACACACACACACACACATACACACACACAGACATTTTTTGGTACCTTGGTGAAACATGTTCAGGTGACCCAAAACGACATATTTCCGCTAAAATCTCAATTTTTTTTCGACACGATTACAATACACTCAAGTAAGAGATAGAGATTTTTTTAATATTTTTCCAGGACGTACATAAACCGCTCTCTCTCCTGGCATTCGCTTGACGTTGAGTTTCGGGAACACTGCATTAGTTTTAGTTAAAATGAATTCTACTTGTGTTTGTGTGAAATTAATTTTCGAGATGTAAAATCATAGTGTGAAATTTAATATAAGTGTGATATTTTACTCTGAAAGGTAATAGTTTTCAGGAAAAACTATTTTCTTCCTTGGTCGACCAAACAATAGCTTTGCGGTAACAAAAATAAAACTAAAATTACAGTATTACTTACACTAATTACCTTAAAAATATGGTATTATTATGAGCTATGAAGAAACATTGAAATACTACATCACAAGTTGGATACCCAATGCTTAGAAATTACAGAATAGCCCATTATCCAATCTAATCCAGGTTGCCAGGTTAAAAACGTTTTTCTAAATACCCGCAAAAACAAATTTCCCAGCTATTTTATGTCATTATGTAATAGCTAATCTAAACCATCTACAAGATGGTTCTGTGAAGAAATACAAATTCTCGCAATTAATTATCGGAGTTTTAAAATCACATATTCCTCACAGTGACACTTAAATGTCAAAACTTAAAACGGTATTCATAACCTATAAGTTTGGAAACTCACTTTACTTTGTTGAGGCGTCCATCCTGAGATATTGCGCTATCGTTTCAAACCACTCTGGACATCCAGAGCAAACATTGCACTATTTTCTACACCATTTTAGAATTAATCTTGCTGGAATTTTTTTTTTTTTGGCAATTTCTTCCAGTCGGTTTAATGTTTCTCCGACCCACGATTGGTCCACGCGGTTCAGACTAAAAGAAAAAAGCACAACACGGTTAAGTATTGTTGAACGGAATGGCTTGAGCTGTCAAAATTAAGATTGATCCAAATGGGTGCCTGCAAAGGCACTTAGAACGTACACCAGATGGTAAATGTTATATTTAAAACATTATATTTTGTATAAGAAATGCCGATGTATTTTTTCCACATTACTATCCCGCAAAATAGAAATCAATTCCTGAGGGAAATGCACATCGTACCTTCGAGTTTTCCAGTTCTATGATGAAACGAAAGTCCCTTTGGGCGACATAACTGGTCTCCAGTGGCAAACTGTATTTCCCAACTTCGTATCATGTTTACCAGCTTCGTGTTTATATTCATAGATTCATACCAGAATTCTGTTGATTTTATCAATTAATTGTTTCGTTTACTTTTGCCTATGAGCTAAAATTACATGTACGTACTTGTTTTCTATTTGGACGCAATATAAGCAAAAGTTTCCAGTTTCTAAAATTGTTTACTCCTGTAACACGTTTCTAACATTAGAATCTCAGATAATCAGAACTATTAGATGTCAACCTTGTTTATTTTCACTCCAAAACCAAACAGGAAGACCAAATTCGAACACGAACGACGAAAAAATCCCTAGTTGCCTTGTTTTGACACGTTGCTACATACGGCTGCAAACTAGTGCAATTTACGCTCCAGCGAGTCAGCTAATTACTTAGTTAACAGATGCTCGACCAAACGCGATTTCGTAATCATTCGGCCAGCAAATAACTAGACTGCGATGCACGTGCGCGAACAGTGGGTCCACTGCCAGCTATTGAAATAGAATACCACATGTAGAACGTGTTGCAGACGATACAATGTTGCTAAGCCTTATTACAAATGTGTATATTTCTAGAATACCTTAATCAGACAATCTAAAAAAACTAAAGTTTGTGGTAGTGTTTGATTTTTTCGATCGACTCTCGTAATAAACGTGATGGCACCAGATTCCAGTGAAAAATTCAAAACACGTCATAACGTATACGTGACAGAACAGGGTTGGAATCAAATGCATGAAATTTAATCAAAACGCTGTCGCCCCTATTATCAACGTGTTCGATTTTTTGCGTGTAAAGGCACGTAAACAAACTCGAAAATCATTGTTTTCCGACCGATTTACCTATGGAGTTGGGGGGATGCGACGTACAGGGCCCTTTGTTACGCGTTGGGCGACGAATCGATCGTCAAAACCGGCACAAAATCATATTTACATACAGGTAAATCTCGTTAAAAACGAGTTTTAGGACAAACAATACGGATTCCGAATAACTGCACGTTGCGATACGTTATGGAACACGGTGAACGTAGACGCACAGCTATATTGGAATAATGCGAATGAAACAATGGGAGTTATCACTGTTTTTTTACGATTATTTTGTAGACTGTACGAAACGTGATTTGAAATTTAATAACTATAGCTTTCCAAATTTAGTGGTGCAGAAAATAACTGTTTATTCGGGTTTATAATCTTGTATTTCAGAAAGCTTTAATTGTTATTGCGGGTAGTATTTATTGTACTGAAGACGGCATCAGTTGATTTGAGAACTTAATTACTTTCTGACTAGGTCACCTAGAAGAAAAATTTCTTTAATTTTGTTGCGATCAAACGCAAGAGAATTCAGGATTGAGGCAGAAGTACGTGCCTTGAGATCCTGTGAATTCATTGCAATGATTTCGTGAAAATGTCTATGTGCGTGTTCATGTATGTATGTATATTATATCAATTGTTGGATTATTTCGTTAAATTATGTAACTTTATGTTAGCTTTTGTCAAATAGCCCAAAAAGGTCCTCTGGGATTTGTATAAAAAATACTAATTACTAGACTATGCTCCAAGAAATTGAAATGAAACTAACATTGTGCGAAGCAGTAATCATTGGCTAATCTAAAACTTGGTGGGTCCGATTCGAAATATAATAATTATTATGAATAATTAATTAATAACTGACTCGATGTCACCAAAAATTAGCTAAAATCTCGATTTTCAAAGGGCTGTATCTCAACGACAACGACTTTTTGCTCAATTTTACCAAAAGAAATAGTTTAATGTGTCAACAAGGTAGTGAAAAAGTTGGCGAATCCAGATGGTATGCAATATTTAAACTAGAAACATTCTATAAGATTTTAAAATAATGTATTATTTATTAAGTGCAGTCAGTACACAAAATTAAATTATGTAACTTTATGTTAGCTTTTGTCAAATAGCCCAAAAAGGTCCTCTGGGATTTGTATAAAAAATACTAATTACTAGACTATGCTCCAATAAATTGAAATGAAACAAACATTGTGCGAAGCAGTAATCATTGGCTAATCTAAAACTTGGTGGGTCCGATTCGAAATATAATAATTATTATGAATAATTAATTAATAACTGACTCGATGTCACCAAAAATTAGCTAAAATCTCGATTTTCAAAGGGCTGTATGTCAACGACAACGATTTTTTGCTCAATTTTACCAGAAGAAATAGTTTAATGTGTCAACAAGGTAGTGAAAAAGTTGGCGAATCTAGATGGTATGCAATATTTAAACTAGAAACATTCTATAAGATTTTAAAATAATGTATTATTTATTAAGTGCAGTACACAAAATTAAATTATGTAACTTTATGTTAGCTTTTGTCAAATAGCCCAAAAAGGTCCTCTGGGATTTGTATAAAAAATACTAATTACTAGACTATGCTCCAATAAATTGAAATGAAACTAACATTGTGCGAAGCAGTAATCATTGGCTAATCTAAAACTTGGTGGGTCCGATTCGAAATATAATAATTATTATGAATAATTAATTAATAACTGACTCGATGTCACCAAAAATTAGCTAAAATCTCGATTTTCAAAGGGCTGTATGTCAACGACAACGATTTTTTGCTCAATTTTACCAGAAGAAATAGTTTAATGTGTCAACAAGGTAGTGAAAAAGTTGGCGAATCTAGATGGTATGCAATATTTAAACTAGAAACATTCTATAAGATTTTAAAATAATGTATTATTTATTAAGTGCAGTACACAAAATTAAATTATGTAACTTTATGTTAGCTTTTGTCAAATAGCCCAAAAAGGTCCTCTGGGATTTGTATAAAAAATACTAATTACTAGACTATGCTCCAATAAATTGAAATGAAACTAACATTGTGCGAAGCAGTAATCATTGGCTAATCTAAAACTTGGTGGGTCCGATTCGAAATATAATAATTATTATGAATAATTAATTAATAACTGACTCGATGTCACCAAAAATTAGCTAAAATCTCGATTTTCAAAGGGCTGTATCTCAACGACAACGATTTTTTGCTCAATTTTACCAGAAGAAATAGTTTAATGTGTCAACAAGGTAGTGAAAATGTTGGCGAATCTAGATGGTATGCAATATGTAAACTAGAAACATTCTATAAGATTTTAAAATAATGTATTATTTATTAAGTGCAGTACACAAAATTAAATTATGTAACTTTATGTTAGCTTTTGTCAAATAGCCCAAAAAGGTCCTCTGGGATTTGTATAAAAAATACTAATTACTAGACTATGCTCCAATAAATTGAAATGAAACTAACATTGTGCGAAGCAGTAATCATTGGCTAATCTAAAACTTGGTGGGTCCGATTCGAAATATAATAATTATTATGAATAATTAATTAATAACTGACTCGATGTCACCAAAAATTAGCTAAAATCTCGATTTTCAAAGGGCTGTATCTCAACGACAACGATTTTTTGCTCAATTTTACCAGAAGAAATAGTTTAATGTGTCAACAAGGTAGTGAAAATGTTGGCGAATCTAGATGGTATGCAATATGTAAACTAGAAACATTCTATAAGATTTTAAAATAATGTATTATTTATTAAGTGCAGTACACAAAATTAAATTATGTAACTTTATGTTAGCTTTTGTCAAATAGCCCAAAAAGGTCCTCTGGGATTTGTATAAAAAATACTAATTACTAGACTATGCTCCAATAAATTGAAATGAAACTAACATTGTGCGAAGCAGTAATCATTGGCTAATCTAAAACTTGGTGGGTCCGATTCGAAATATAATAATTATTATGAATAATTAATTAATAACTGACTCGATGTCACCAAAAATTAGCTAAAATCTCGATTTTCAAAGGGCTGTATCTCAACGACAACGATTTTTTGCTCAATTTTACCAGAAGAAATAGTTTAATGTGTCAACAAGGTAGTGAAAATGTTGGCGAATCTAGATGGTATGCAATATGTAAACTAGAAACATTCTATAAGATTTTAAAATAATGTATTATTTATTAAGTGCAGTACACAAAATTAAATTATGTAACTTTATGTTAGCTTTTGTCAAATAGCCCAAAAAGGTCCTCTGGGATTTGTATAAAAAATACTAATTACTAGACTATGCTCCAATAAATTGAAATGAAACTAACATTGTGCGAAGCAGTAATCATTGGCTAATCTAAAACTTGGTGGGTCCGATTCGAAATATAATAATTATTATGAATAATTAATTAATAACTGACTCGATGTCACCAAAAATTAGCTAAAATCTCGATTTTCAAAGGGCTGTATCTCAACGACAACGATTTTTTGCTCAATTTTACCAGAAGAAATAGTTTAATGTGTCAACAAGGTAGTGAAAATGTTGGCGAATCTAGATGGTATGCAATATGTAAACTAGAAACATTCTATAAGATTTTAAAATAATGTATTATTTATTAAGTGCAGTACACAAAATTAAATTATGTAACTTTATGTTAGCTTTTGTCAAATAGCCCAAAAAGGTCCTCTGGGATTTGTATAAAAAATACTAATTACTAGACTATGCTCCAATAAATTGAAATGAAACTAACATTGTGCGAAGCAGTAATCATTGGCTAATCTAAAACTTGGTGGGTCCGATTCGAAATATAATAATTATTATGAATAATTAATTAATAACTGACTCGATGTCACCAAAAATTAGCTAAAATCTCGATTTTCAAAGGGCTGTATGTCAACGACAACGATTTTTTGCTCAATTTTACCAGAAGAAATAGTTTAATGTGTCAACAAGGTAGTGAAAAAGTTGGCGAATCTAGATGGTATGCAATATTTAAACTAGAAACATTCTATAAGATTTTAAAATAATGTATTATTTATTAAGTGCAGTACACAAAATTAAATTATGTAACTTTATGTTAGCTTTTGTCAAATAGCCCAAAAAGGTCCTCTGGGATTTGTATAAAAAATACTAATTACTAGACTATGCTCCAATAAATTGAAATGAAACTAACATTGTGCGAAGCAGTAATCATTGGCTAATCTAAAACTTGGTGGGTCCGATTCGAAATATAATAATTATTATGAATAATTAATTAATAACTGACTCGATGTCACCAAAAATTAGCTAAAATCTCGATTTTCAAAGGGCTGTATGTCAACGACAACGATTTTTTGCTCAATTTTACCAGAAGAAATAGTTTAATGTGTCAACAAGGTAGTGAAAAAGTTGGCGAATCTAGATGGTATGCAATATTTAAACTAGAAACATTCTATAAGATTTTAAAATAATGTATTATTTATTAAGTGCAGTACACAAAATTAAATTATGTAACTTTATGTTAGCTTTTGTCAAATAGCCCAAAAAGGTCCTCTGGGATTTGTATAAAAAATACTAATTACTAGACTATGCTCCAAGAAATTGAAATGAAACTAACACTGTGCGAAGCAGTAATCATTGGCTAATCTAAAACTTGGTGGGTCCGATTCGAAATATGATAATTATTATGAATAATTAATTAATAACTGACTCGATGTCACCAAAAATTAGCTAAAATCTCGATTTTCAAAGGGCTGTATCTCAACGACAACGATTTTTTGCTCAATTTTACCAGAAGTAATAGTTTAATGTGTCAACAAGGTAGTGAAAAAGTTGGCGAATCTAGATGGTATGCAATATTTAAACTAGAAATATTCTATAAGATTTTAAAATAATGTATTATTTATTAAGTTCAGTACACAAAATTAAATTATGTAACTTTATGTTAGCTTTTCTCAAATAGCCCAAAAAGGTCCTCTGGGATTCGTATAAAAAATACTAATTACTAGACTATGCTCCAAGAAATTGAAATGAAACTAACATTGCGCGAAGCAGTAATCATTGGCTAATCTAAAACTTGGTGGGTCCGATTCGAAATATGATAATGAGTATGAATAATTAATTAATAATTGACTCGATGTCACCAAAAATTCGCTAAAATCTCGATTTTCAAAGGGCTGTATCTCAACGACAACGACTTTTTGCTCAATTTTACCAAAAGAAATAGTTTAATGTGTCAACAAGGTAGTGAAAAAGTTGGCGAATCTAGATGGTATGCAATATTTAAACTAGAAACATTCTATAAGATTTTAACATAATGTATTATTTATTAAGTGCAGTACACAAAATTAAATTATGTAACTTTATGTTAGCTTTTGTCAAATAGCCCAAAAAGGTCCTCTGGGATTTGTATAAAAAATACTAATTACTAGACTATGCTCCAAGAAATTGAAATGAAACTAACATTGTGCGAAGCAGTAATCATTGGCTAATCTAAAACTTGGTGGCTCCGATTCGAAATATAATAATTATTATGAATAATTAATTAATAACTGACTCGATGTCACCAAAAATTAGCTAAAATCTCGATTTTCAAAGGGCTGTATCTCAACGACAACGACTTTTTGCTCAATTTTACCAAAAGAAAAGGTTTAATGTGTCAACAAGGTAGTGAAAAAGTTGGGTAGTGAAAAAGTTGGATGGAGACCGCTCCAGATATGTTACAAAACGATGATAGAAACATATCATAAACATTATATGTTCTGCCTCGTGGAAGAGAAATATTCACGAGGTCTAAACATTTCATCACAATCTAGTTAAGAATACCAATAACGATTATAAGTCACTTTTGACAGAACTCTCACCGGCTCTTAACTCATTCCTCGCTATATCCACGCTATTGTAGTCCATTCGTATACCTTTGAAACAAATTTGACTTTCCAAGGTAATTCGTTAATCGATAATTCTGGTTGACTCCACAATGCCAGAAACCTCAAATTTCCAAGCAATCGAAGATGTAATCGAGGTTCTGGAACAATGCCATACTAATTGGATGTTTTGTTAACAACCCACCTATACAAAATCTCCTATTCCCTATTGTTGTTCCTTTGTGGATTATACTATATTCTCCATTTGTTAAGAGTGGGTAGCTGGTGACTTAACTGTGATATAACTGGATATTATTGAGTTACGAGTGAATTGAATAAGCACTACTTTTACGTTTTTATTTTCTTTTATAAGAATAAACATCACAGCTAAACATCAGCGTACAGACTACTGCTTCAATTTACACCTATCCTCTCACCCATGTCTATGGAGAGATTTATACTGGCTTCCTGTATCTAATTTCACCCCATAGGGCTTTACAAATGATCCCATTATCCACTATTCAGGAAATTCAGCCGGCTTCATATCGATATAATTCATATCGCTACCAGTATCGTCTGAGCTTATCAATAGAACATTAAAAATCGTCTGCAATATAGCGATGGAGTGCTATGTGGTAGGCAGGTTCACAAAGCGCAAATCAATACTTTCCATGCGGAAATTATATGTCGACGGACGTCGAGTTTGTCGAAAATTCAACGTGCCTACTAGCGACCGGAAAACCTGAATACTACTAGCCTATAGCAGGCGACGTTCTCTATTATTTCACGTTCTACTAAATCGATATGGTCGGAGAAAATTTGGACCTGTTCCCTGGGATGTTAGACGCGTCGTGTTTGCGAGTTGACACGGTGCAAAATGTAATCGAATACCGAGCGGGTGGTATGCGGGGGGGAAGATGAGAATCAAGGAAAACGACATGATGTAGGATGATGGATAACTTACTTAGTTTTTATTGGAAGGCCGATGGTTTTATTATCATGGAATTTGCCTTCGGTGTAACATGATTGCTGTTATCTGTCTTGTGTTCAATATTAAAAGTAATACTTATGTTAAGTTTAGAAAAACATCATTTTTTTATTCCAGTTGTGGACTTTTAAGAAAATCAGTCCTAAAATAATAATTGTTAGTTACTTGTATAATAATATCAATAATTATTTAGTATTATTACTATTTTATCATAAGCAACCTAAATTCCATAAGGATCTCCACAGACAGAAATATAGTTTGTGGTCCACATTGCTATAAGAATAGATAAAATTATGTTCATGGTATCCAAAATTGTGAATGATCAACAGTTGGACAAATAAAGCCAATTACTAACTATGTTCCAGAATATAATAATTTATTTAATAATAATTTGGTGGAGGCGCATACATATACTGGGTGTAACAGGTTTGAGTGCGCAAACATTGAGGGATAATAGATTTTGAGCTACTCAAAATTATATTCTTATAAAAAATTATTCAATTCTTTATAATAACTGATATATCAAAGAACAAAGTTACGGACTAGAATGGTCAACGTCGGTCGTGTCATATAAGTGAACTGAAGTTCCTTTAAACCTTACATAGCAAGGAAATACAAAAACAAAGTAATAAATAACATACGAAATGTATTTCATACAGATTTTACAGCTTTTTTTGGTCAACATGCTTTCCCCCTTATGGAATACAAGTGGTGTTTTCTTCCTACTGCTGACTGTGGGATTGGTTCAGAGGTATGCAGGTTATCAATAACTGTTCCAAAATCATTTAAAATCCATTATAATCGCTATAGCCATAACACATACGATACTCAAACCTCCTCAACTTTAACCTTCGATATTTCAGTTGTAAAGAAGCATGGACAAAATAATATAGGAACTTTGTTATCAGATGGCCAGAACCTATCACCTCCCAAAATTTGCTCACACCTTGTATATATAATGTGTATGCGCCTCCACCAAAATAGGACGACAATGAGAAAAATTCCATGAGTCGAATATGCTATCATAGCAGCCAATGGAATCTGAACCAGTGCAAGATTTCCAGCAATTCAATTACATTTTAATCCGATTGGTATGCGGTGGAAAAGCCAGATGTTATAACTTATTCAGTCGTACCCAAATTATTTCGATGCGGAGACGTTGCAGTGCTGGCTCGTTTCATTTCCTCTTCCTGCCCCTTCCATTGGACAAGCCCCTCGACTACCCCCACTACTGCCGCTCGCTCCCGTAAGCAGGTTCGTTTTTGGAGTCGCGCTAATTGTCCCTATTTGCTTTCCGGTATTAAGACCAGTTCTACCGGTGCCTTTTTCCATCTTCCTCTCGCTTATTCAATTTTAATTTGGGTGATTTATTTCCGAGCCCCTTCTTTTTCTAATACGAGAGGGTTGTACGTAAGTCCCATGGCAACTTTTAAATAGTTTGCAACTTTGGCTTGTTAATGCACCCGGAATTAATCTGAAATTGTCCGAGCGCGGTCTATTTTTGTAATTATTTCCAGATGTAATCGCCGAGATGCTAATGCTTCAATTAAAAGTTTAAGTTGATTAGGATGGAATCCAGATTTTATATTGTTGTGCAAACTAGAATGTACTTTAAGATCAAGCTCTTTAGGTGGGTGCATCAAGAAAATATTCTAATATTCTATCACCAATATTATTACTTATCTACAAACCAAGGATCACCAACACTTTTTTTCAGCAAAATTGTTTTACATGTATTTGGCGCGTTGATGGCTTGCGATGTGAGAGACAGGTTCAGATTGAGATGCACACTTAACCGCACGTGAATTTGCCACATTAGCATTAAAAATCGATTCTGACGCGCCGGCCGTGGAGAGCAGGCCTAAAATAGAAACAGAACTGCGACGCGCGGAAATCTGCGTACTCGAGCTGACCTGTCTTCGCTGCTTTCATGAAGACATCCATAAACCAACATGTCGAATTCATCCGCCGAAATTATGATTTATAACCGCGCGTCTTCATGTTTTCGAGAATGTTTTCGGTGATATGTGTTTCCTACATATGTAATTGGTTTCTTTGATATTTTACTGCTTTTGTAAATAAATATGAAAGTATGAATCCCAAAATTTAGGCGACAAAAACGGGAAGAGTGAATGAAGGAATGAAGGAAGGAATGGAGAAATGGAGGAATGGAGGAATGGAGGAATGGAGGAATGGAGGAATGGAGGAATGGAGGAATGGAGGAATGGAGGAATGGAGGAACAGAAGAACGGGGGAACGGGGTAATGGGGGAATGGGGAAATGGGGGAATGGGGGAATGGGGGAATGGGGAACGAAAGAACGAAAGAACGAAAGAACGAAAGAACGAAAGAACGAAAGAACGAAAGAACGAAAGAACGAAAGAACGAAAGAACGAAAGAACGAAAGAACGAAAGAACGAAAGAACGAAAGAACGAAAGAACGAAAGAACGAAAGAACGAAAGAACGAAAGAACGAAAGAACGAAAGAACGAAAGAACGAAAGAACGAAAGAACGAAAGAACGAAAGAACGAAAGAACGAAAGAACGAAAGAACGAAAGAACGAAAGAACGAAAGAACGAAAGAACGAAAGAACGAAAGAACGAAAGAACGAAAGAACGAAAGAACGAACGAACGAAAGAACGAAAGAACGAAAGAACGAAAGAACGAAAGAACGAAAGAACGAAAGAACGAAAGAACGAAAGAACGAAAGAACGAAAGAACGAAGGAACGAAGGAACGAAGGAACGAAGGAACGAAGGAACGAAGGAACGAAGGAACGAAGGAACGAAGGAACGAAGGAACGAAGGAACGAAGGAACGAAGGAACGAAGGAACGAAGGAACGAAGGAACGAAGGAACGAAGGAACGAAGGAACGAAGGAACGAAGGAACGAAGGAACGAAGGAACGAAGGAACGAAGGAACGAAGGAACGAAGGAACGAAGGAACGAAGGAACGAAGGAACGAAGGAACGAAGGAACGAAGGAACGAAAGAACGAAGGAACGAAGGAACGAAGGAACGAAGGAACGAAGGAACGAAGGAACGAAGGAACGAAGGAACGAAGGAACGAAGGAACGAAGGAACGAAGGAACGAAGGAACGAAGGAACGAAGGAACGAAGGAACGAAGGAACGAAGGAATGAAGGAACGAAGGAACGAAAGAACGAAGGAACGAAGGAACGAAAGAACGAAAGAACAAAAGAAGTCGACGAGAACAAGTAAATATGAAAAATTAGCAATTCTGGTACTTAATAAATTCACTCAAAACTCTAAAAATAATTGTAAAATTTTATATTTAGATATCCCAGAATACATGGTAAAATATATACAACCCTCTTTCGACCTAGCGGGCGCATGTTAATTGCCTCGTCGAGTTTTAGTTAAAATTAAACATAAGCTGCTGCGGACGGCACCTGTTCCGGCTTAATTTGACGTGGGATACTTTATTCATTTTCAGCAATTCGGTCGCAACGATTAACACTGTCTACAGCATTTCACACTCTCACAATAATATGTAATTACTCCATACGGAAATGAAACTGGGTTGGACACTTGCTAATTTGTTTTTTAATTGCATGGAAAATGAATTAAACCTATGGGGGTAACATAATTATGTGTAACCCACAAGTTTACCACACATTATTTACAAAATGTTTATGTATATCTTATCGATTACTGTACTACCATTTTATTTTTTTTTATTTTAAACTTTAAATATTCACTTATCGATAAAAGCTCAAACAAACTCAATTCAGTTGGCTACCTACATTACAATATTATAGAAACTGTTACTCCCGGTAAGTGGGTAAAGTTAATGCACTTGGAAGCACTCCAATACCACGTAAACATCATAAAGAAAATGCAGTTCTGCGGTACTAATGCACGGTTTGATACCACTCTAAATCCTAGACAGCAAACACAAAACAAACTGACATCCATAATTCACGGTTTGCTAGACATGAAGTGCAATATACCGCAAAATTCTTGACGTATATCATCTTGTCTCGTATTGACTCTCTCGCTGGTATAACAACGCCTATCATGTTATTGTTACGGTACACTCCCGGCTATTTGCGATAGCATCCCGAGGGATACCAGACTTGCCTGCGAACGTTGCGCTGGCGTGTCTGTTTAATACAATTATAAAGTCTGGGCAGAGAGACGCGCACACCTGCATAGCATGTATGCGTCAGTCAATAGTGATAATATTTGGAAATGTTTGAATTTCAGATAAGGGTGATTGAAAGCTAAGATGAGAAAGAAAACATTTTCAAACGCTTCAGGAATTTGAGTTACAAGGTGTGAGCGTGACTGCCTGAAATGCCTCGTTTCCTGTAATAATATTTAAGTGTTGTTTATTTTTAGATCTAACGATCTGGTCTAGAGTAACGGAAGAGTATTTTACAAATTCCGAAGATAATCGGTTTCTTAATAGAAACTAACGATGTTTTAACAAGCTACCAACAAAAATGCGTATGCATAGTACAATTGAGTAGGCTTTTATCGTTAGTAGGGTACCAAATATAAATGACGACCTCAGGCATGTTTTATTGCCCTTTAATGTCACTTTTACTACTGGAAAACTTTTGTATTAGGTGGTATTATCGGAATGTCAAGTGTTCAATACAGAATATTACAAATCCAAACAAAAGAATACAAAACTGCTGTATAATAAATCAAATTAACTAAAATTAAAAAAATAAAATTAACACACCATGGACCTAAGAAAACTTCGCTATATCAGAAATAGCTGAAAACCTGAAATGGGACGGAGTTAATCGCAAATTACCATCCACATAAGAATTTTTGCCGGAAGCTTCTTTTGGAAACGTCTACGCCGACGTGTAACATGACAGTAACGCAGGGCTTTTTTAGCTTTAATAAATCTGACCTCCACTACGTTTCCCTACATGCCAACTGGGTTGATAAATTGTCACGAGGTCACCGGTCCTATATTCCTGCGCAGGATGCAAATTTACATTTCCTTAATAGCATTTTGCAATTCTTCATGTTTCCGTATTTATATTGATATGTAAACTGAAAAATATGTAGATTACATTCCTTGACTTACAGTGTGGAAAAAATCTGGAACACCCAAATTATCTTCAAAAGACTCCTACACAATTTTGGTAGACTGTGATTATGAAGTAGTCGTTGTATCATTAGTTTGTTTGAATTGACTCCAGTTCTCGTGATAAACCGTGCAATCAAAGTATAGTAAAAGTTTATTAAAAAGATTATTTTAATTTAAACCTCAATAAAAAAATATTTTTGCGGCTAGCAAGTATTTATTTATCAAAACCAATCTTTGAACTAACTTTTTAAAATAGAACATGTTACTCTACAACTTACTGCTTACACCAAATAATATTTTCTTTGTCTGTGGGACAGCCGTACAAAAAAAAGAACATTGGGATAGGAAAACTGGCAGGTGAGAATAAATATGACCGTAGAAAAAGCTAACATCGTTCATGAATATTGATAAGTATAGAACAAATAATTCTTCCACCACTACATATTAAATTTTGGCTTCTTAAACAGTTTGTGAAAGCTTTATATAAGAATGGTGTTTGTTCCAAATATATTTGTTAATCATTTCCTGGCCTCAATACAGGAAAATTCGATGGCGGTATGTCGGACGGAACAAATCAACCACAAATCACATGACTTAGGTTGAACTGGAAGCATGGACAAGCTTTGTATCAGTTATCGATTTTTTTTGGGAAAATCATCAAGCTGAACAATGTTAACAATACAAATCGTTGACAAATGCTTCAAAAATTTGAAAAACTAATATGAGTACCAAGTTACATTATTTTCATAGTCATTTAGATAAATTTTCTGACAATCTGGGTAATTATAATGAAGAATACGAGCAACGGTTTTAGCAGTATATCAAGATAAAGGAGGAAAGATATGAAGGCCGGACCTTAGAAAAGGACTGTCCTGAACAAAAATACAATAGAAAACCACACACAAAACGTTTTCCTAATTTAAATTTGTGTTTCTTTAATTTTTTTATTGTTAATTTCAGAATTGTGTAATAAGCCTCATGCTTTCGAATGGTAAAAAATTCAAATTACGTCGAATATGGACTTTGGTGCGTTAACACTTTATGCCGACGATAATTTTTAGCGTTATTTTAATTTGAAATCTTTGAATAAAATCTTTTAAATATATTGGGCACTTTTATTTAATGGTATTTAAAATATGAATGGATTGCTTTTATCTCAAAAAGTGGAGTCAATTTAACAAATATTTTGTTATTATCATATTTAGTAGACCAGAATTACCTAAGATTGACTAATTGACTTATGCCGTAAAATCAATGTGTTAATAATTAAAATACCTGTACACATTTTGTTATTTCATTGGGAATTTCTATATGCGACTGAATAAATCAATGACAAAACTTTGCTTTCGAATGGTAAAAAATTCAAATAACGTTGACTATGGACTTCGGCATAAGAAAAAAATATAAACAAAACACAAAAAGAGCCTTATTTTCATCGCTTTCTGCTATACACAATAGGTAAAGTATAGTTCTCGTCTTGAAAACTGTATTTTGACTAAACGTGTTTGTCAATACTTCAATGATTATATTGCCCATTTCTTAAGTTATTTCAAGCTATTTTCTGAGCAAGGAATCACATATTGGTTGTATTTGTCATCAACTAATAAACATAAAGAAATGCACTTTGATACAAACATTCTAATAATGGCGAAGGCGCCGGGTAACGCAATCGTAATAATACTTAATGACATTTCGTTTCACATTCGAGTCTTTTTACCAATTCTATATAGGTAGCTGGAGTAGAAAGGAACAAACAATTCCCGCGTTTCGAATAATACAGCGAACTCAGCGTTCTGTTTTCTTCAATTTCAGGTCAAGCGTGGATTTATTGCAGCCCATCCCGTTCAAGAGCCAATGATGTCGGAATGAATGCAGTCTGTCCGCTGTTCTTGCTCTTTTCGATCGCAGTGGCCTCCGACAACACATCATCGACGATCGAGAACAATGAGGTCTGCACCTCGAAAGCACTGCACGAATCAGTAACGCCGACCGGACTGACCTTTGACGTTTCCGTTACCATCAATGACATCCTCGGTGAGATCGGGGCGACTTCGCCCGCGAATTTTTCGGTTATATCGCGAAAATTTTTGGCGTCGAACGGGGAAATTGCCGGTGTGATTTTGTGTTCCGCTTCGAGTGATCCATTGCTTGCGCTTAATGTGAACGGAGGTGTTAAGTTGTTTGATAACAGGACGTACGATACGGAGATGTTCTGGAAGACGTACGATTCGGCACAGTTGAACGGCTGGGCACCGCCCTTTCGGGAATGTACTTTTTTACCGAACGTTTGGATCTACGCGTACGTTCTCAAGGAGAAAAATGTCGGCCTCGCGTTGTTCTTGCCGATTAAAATGGACACATGCGACGGTGAGAGGCATAAGTGCGACCGCCAGACCACTAGGGTAAGCATTTGATTTTTAATAATTGATTTCCTTCTGTTGAATAGAAACATGTATGTTTTATGACTTTGTAAAAATCACTAGCTTTTTGTGTTCTTTCATAACATCTAGAGCCACAATTAATTCAAAGAAAATAAGCTGTATAATCTGTATTACATCACCAATAAGACTCTTATTATAAGAACAAACTAAAGCAAGTGGTGTGGTTTAATAAAATAGGTCGTGTTAAGTACTTACAGATGTTTAGACTACCAAAACAAGAAAACAAATTTATCACCTCATAACATATTATATTTGATCGTAAGCTGAAATCGAATCTAGTTCAGTTACCAAGCCATAAACCTAATTGGAAACGATTATATTTAGTTAATTTCACTCACCGGAAATCAATTTCGATAATAGATTCTATTATACCACTCAACAACAATTAAGCTCACTTTTCGTGATATACTGATCAATATAATAGACATAAACAATTCGAAATATGATTAAAAAAATCAGAAATTGATTTGTACCGGTTAATATCTTTATTTACTATTGATATTAGTTGTTACTTTGGCCGTTATTATGTTTTTGAGAGACAGATACCGAAATTGCGTGCATAAAAGTTAATTTGGTATCATTTTTGCACTAGCTTTTTTACAGCTTTCGGCATTTGGAATTTGTTTGCCATATCGAATGCAGAACTTTGAATTTTGAATTTGCATATCAAACTCACATAAAAAGATATTAATACTATTCTAAAATAAATATTCGTCTATATATTCAGAAAATACTATCGTACGGAGACTTTTTTGTATCACTGTACATCGTTACTTATTAGGATTATAACTTTTAATACGGAGCACTGAATAACATTTCAAGTATCAATTCAAAATGAAAGTAATACTACCTTTGTTTTTGTCAAGGTACTATTATTTACGTCGCATTGTTTGCCTTTGTATTTTAGTTTTGCTGGATTATGGTACCGAGGGTAACGCACAAACAGGAACCTACAGACAGATATATGACACCCTTTGTGAGCGTTTGTCCTGGGACATGAAGTAGTTTGCTAGCGGAGACATTTTTCAAGTAACAAAGAAAATAATTCTACATTTAGGGTTATGTGAAAAAACAACAACAAAACTTTGATCATCAATAATGTTTGTAGATTTTGCCCATTCTTTCGGCAAATTAAAAAGAAATTATTCTTCAGGACGTAACAGTACTGTTACGTCCTGAAGATGTCTCTTGCAACAGAGTGCAAAACGTTAACTACGTTGACTACGCGGTTTTCTCCCGGAAATCTAGAACTTAGTCAATGTCCTTTGATTCATTTCAATATGTTAATTATCGAAGAACTTGCTCATTGAACTATCATTTAGCCTGGTAACTTTAAGTTGTGTACAGTACGATTAATCAAACGATAGGCCATCAAGTGATAGACTCCTAATTACTTTACCGTGCTTCAAACTTATACTACTGCAGTATTTGTTCTTGCTGCGGTACAAGAAATTGTAAGATATTTTAGTTTTCATCTTGTTGAAAAATCGTCACAATCGGTCATAAGATATCCAAGTTATTGAAGTTATTAAAAATTCTAAAAGAGATCTATTTTTCGTACATCTACCTGCAGATACTGAAAAACAATGTGTTTTATACCTGGTAATTCTAACAAATTGATGCAGTTTTGTTCCATATAAAATATATATTTGAGGAACATCGTATACAGCGAAATAACCTTCGTAGAACACGTCACATCATTTGCAATATCCACAACATGTTACAAACGCAATATGCCGATGAAATAGCTTATGGATGGAAAAATAATACCTATTTTCTGTGAGTATTTACTTACGCTGCCTAGACGCAGCACGGTCCAATTTATTGTATAATACTTTTCTCTCTTTATTTGTTCTTTCATAACATTTGAAGCAATAGTTAATTCAAATAAAATAAGCTGTATTATAATAATAAAAGTCAACCACAAATAAGAGTCTTATTATAACAAACTAAAGCAATTGGTATGGATTAATAAAATACGTCGTGTTAAGTACAGATGTTTACACTACCGAAACAAGAACACAAATTTATCACCTCATAACATATTATATTTGATCGTAATCTGAAATCGAGTCCAATTCAGTTACCAAGCCATAAAACCTAATTGGAAGCGATTATATTAAGGTAATTCCACTTACCGGGAATCAATTTCGATAATCGATTGTATTATGCCAGTCAGCAACAATTAAGCTATTTTTTGTGATATGCTGGTCAATATAAAAGACATAAACAACTCGAAATATGATTTAATAAATCAGAAATTGATTTGTACTGGTTAATATCTTTGTTTACACTGATATTTGCTGTTACTTTGATCGTTGTTATGTTATTTGCAAAACTTTGACAACTTTATCGTCATTGACACGGTTTCCTCCCGGAAATCTAGAACGTACTGATTCGGACCGCGGACGTCTCCAATCTAAATATAATATACCTGATTTATGTTTGAAATAATACGATGTGGCCCATAGCTCGTGGGTAAACCTACCCACGAGCTGTCAGTTGGACCGTTTTGATTATCTCGGCTGATGGTACTTAGACCCTTCTGCAAGACTGAACGTTCATAATGACACAATTAATTAAATAGGCACATTAACCAAATAAAGTTCGTATCACAAATCAAGTATGTTAAAAACATTTATTAGGCGTAAAAACAATTAAGGAAGTACTCATTTTGAAATTTTATATAAAGTTTGTCAGATTCCTAGGAACTAAATATTTGGTACTTAACCAAACTTTATCATCACATGTATAGGTATGTAGAAGTTAATATTGTTAGGAAATAAGTCGTGTTTTTCCACTTACTTTTTAGGACAGGGGAAACCACATATTTTCCTCATATAAACTCACATGTTTGAACAAAAAAAAACGATGTTTTATTTAATGTACAGTCTTAATTATTCCTATATTGTTTTATCTGTCAACAAATTAAATAAAAAATAAAGAAGAATGTAATACAATATTCTCCTCATTATATTGAACAGTCGCGCTCATGATATTGCACTTTTTTTCGATTCTTTTACAAGCAATAGGCGATGCCATTGCAAAGTCGTCATGTTCCCCAAAAGTGTCCAATATACCTCCATTTTATTGTCCTTTTTCTCTCCAATTTTCAGTGCGAACCGCTCCTGGGGCACGGTGAACGTCGCGGCGGATACCGATGTGTCTGCAGGAAAGGATATTACTATCCTGGGGCAAATATCAGCTGGAGAGGTTTCTCGGGCGAAGATATTGAAAATGGCCTTATTGCCACTCACAGGTAGGTCATATTTTTGAGTATTGTCAGTCAGTATGTAATTTCTTACCGCGTAATATTTCCGTTTGGATTTTTGAGTGGGTTTTCTAGTAGAATTCGGATTCGTACCTTAGACTTGGCAAAAAAAATGTATTGCATCTTAAATTTAATCGAAATCCACTATTTTATAGAAGTAGCTAATCAAACATTACAACAGGTCACAATTTACACGGAAAGCAAACGTTACCGTAGAAATTGCTGTTAGTATTTGAGCATTGGTGTGACCAATGTTGCCATACATCATCAGTTTACATAACGTCGATCAACAATCGTTTGTCATGGCTGGAACCTGGGTTTGTGACGGAGACTGGGGGCGGCAAGTATGCACGTGTTCGGTTCGGTGGGATTAATCAAATATTTAACCAAATTACCGATCATTCGGACGAATGGAAATGGACGGCCGTCGGTCATTCCTCGGGAGCCGTGCATAAAGCGGGTCAATAAGGTTTACGGTTGGAATTTATGTGCGAGGACAGTTTTCCGGTTTTACTTAAGCCCGGAAAGTTCGCTTGTAAAACTTTGATTGCGCGCCGATAGGAAATCGTAAATTGGTGCATTTCGATGATTGGTTTGAATTTTGAGCTATGTATATTCAATCAGTTTTAAGCGATCTAGGTACTAAAGTTTTGATAACCGATTACTTTCTCTAATAGTTTTTTTGTTACGTCATATGAAATACCAACATTCTTTGAAAGGATAGATTCCACGCTGACGTCATAGCCATCATGCTTTCATTTTACTATTTAGATATAACTAGATTTTGTGAAAAGTTTGATAAAAAATAGTACAACGACTTTTAAGATTAACATTTTTGATAGAACTAATAATTTACGCTGTGTGAGAGAATAATCTTTTTAGTTGCTGAACCCTGTATAGGTACGTATGCATTCTTTTCTATTTTAAAGGAAACGCGACAAATATCCTTTAAAAAGTGATGAAGTCACGAATTTGAGGAAAGGGCATTGATGTGAGCAAGGTATGATGGAGATTGGAAACGTGTTCAAGCATAAATCCGATCAGCTTGTATCGTTGGCTGGAATAACTTTAAATTGTGAGACATATTGGCGAGTAGCGCATGCTATTAGGCTTTAACAGTGAGACACTTCGGTGTCATTTTAGTACCAGTTTTTTTACAACTTTTAGAATTTGGAATTTGTGTTAATCATATCGAATGCAGAACTTTGAATTTTGAAATTTTCATATCAAAATCGTAGTAGCTAGATGGTGAATCAGTGGCCACTCACATAAAAAGGCATTAAAACTATTCTATGACAGATAGATTGGGCTCTAAAGTCGCTTGACTTCACGAAATGGAATTATTGCAGAAGGTATTGATAATTCAATGTATCGACGGGATAGTCGGAAAGTCGGGTGGAAGCCACTCACTCTATTTTTTTATACAAAATAAATATTAACAGAGGTTTATTAAATTGAAAAATTTTGGTTTCTAATCTGTTTTCACTTTAGAAATGGCGAATAAATGACGAAACATTAAATAACACAAAAGTACCATTTTTATGTATTTTGAGGTTTTTGTGTCAATGGGTTCTACAGGCCAAAGTGATGAAGTCACGAATTTGAGGAAAGGGCATTGATGTGAGCAAGGTATGATGTAGATTGGAAACGTGTTCACGCATAAATCCGATCAGCTTGTATCGTTGGCTGGAATAACTTTAAATTGTGAGACATACTGGCGAGTAGCGCATGCTATTAGGCTTCAATAGTGAGACACATTTAAAGAGATACCAGCGTTTTTTTTTTTTTGTTTTTTTTTTTTAAGTAGTTCTTACTAATTAGCAATTTAATTAGCAATGAAATTCTCCATATTATTGAAATAAATAGTGTAGAAAGACAGTAGTCGGATTTCAATAATTTATTAAATGTTCTTATGGTAGTAGTTCTTACTACTTACACTTAGTAACAGGTCTGTAAATTTTCGCTGATACACACTATTATGCTGTTAATTACTGTTATTGTTAATGACATAATATGGAGCTTTCAACCGGAACTGAACCAAAGGCCAAAAAAACGTTACTTTTGTCAGACAAAACAAAATTGCGGTTCACAACACTCACGTTGCTTTGACATTGTTATTTCTGGTATGCTGGCATACATTAAGTATAAATATATATGTACATACTCATAGCAAAAAGCAAATTATAACCAAATTTCTACTTTCAAGCTAATACAAGTTTTAAATTAAATAATTCCACTCATTGATATAAATATGTAACTCATTTTATCTATGCAACCAACACGATGTTGTTGTTTGGTCTAATTTTGGAACAATTAACTCCGTGAGGAACAATTAAGAGGGCTTGTAAATGACACAAGAATTAAATTAAATAAAAAAAATTCAATAAAAAAGTATATTAGAGTTATTTGTATAGAGAGGTCAGTAAGTCGTTTTGTTATAATCCCTATATAGTATTAGTAGAGTTTATAAATGTGTAGGTAAATAATGTGTCAATGTAGTCGGAAAGTTTGGTGGGGGCCACACCAGATATTTTTTACTGAAACCTTGTAAAATGAACTTCCAACATCCATAACTCGGGTGTTTTTTGACCGATTTTTTTCAACAGCATGTAAAAAGATTGTGAGAATTAACAAGCACTATGGTAATTATCAAAAAGATACCTTCCCACTTTTTATATTGCAAGTAGAAAGTTAGAGAGTGATTCTGCAAACGGCCATTTATCTTCTACGATAAATAACATGAAATGTCACCAACATCGTTTATTTTTCCACAATGTGTTTGGAACTTTAGTACAAAATCATCATACCGGTTACACAAATCAAATGAATTGTAGAAATAATTATTGTATTAGTTAAAATGTAAAACATTGTAAACATTGTATTAGTTAAAATGTTGACTATAATTTACTGAAAACGTGAACAAAATCCACCTGAGATTATAAATTTATTGCAGATCAGAATTAGTGAAATTTTTGGGTGTTTTGAGTGTAGTTCTATTAACTAAACCATTCCAACGTTGTGGATATCTGTTGTGGCCAAATTCACCAACCGGTTCTGTGCTTGTACACAGTTGTGATTATGTTTCGCTTTTTGGTTTATAAGTGGTTCTGGATCAAACAGGGTTTTTTAATTAGTGCTCTTGACTAGAATTCCCAGTGAGAGTACTCTGGTGTACCATTCTGCCTTTGTGAACTGAAAATGCTGAAATTGGCGTATTTGTATGGTAATCTGACTCAGTGATGGTAATTTTTTTGTTGCATCAAACTAGTATTGACGACAGGTCCGCACAATTTTCATTTCAAAGACCAATAGATATCATTGTCTTCTTTCTTCTGAGTGGTATTTTAATTTTAATTAGCTGAAATGTCTTCACCGATGTATGCGATCAATGCGCCGGGAATTGTGAAAGCTTGAACGGTGTTAATAAATAAAATTTGATGTACTCCAAGCACTATTAGGGAAGAGTTACTTAACACCGAAACTCCATTGAATTCTGTCAAGAGTTTCTTCGATAAAAGCACGTAAAATTTACGGATTTGCTGCATCAAACGTCAACCTGCGGACCGGGCGCTGCATTTGGCTGATTCTAGGCAACGGAGACCGGGTCGACCCGATAACCGAGCAGCCTTAATTTTCATAAATTCCGCCCGAATGGTTTTAATGAGGATCGCCGCGCCGTAATCGAATTTCTGACGCGAACGGCCTATTAATAATTTTACAAATTCCAGATCGAGGCTCACGCTCGTCCGCCGCGCCTCCGATAAATTCGTCCCAATTTTAATGGGTTACGTAGGTATTCGATCTTTGAGAGCGCGGCCCGTCCTGCAGCGGCGGCGGGCGTCGGCAAATGTCCGACGACGGGTGTGCGAGTCAAAATGTAATTAATTCGCGACTCCGCGCTACGATAAAAGACGCCAAGCGGACCGGCTAATTTCAATATTAAATTAGTTTCGTTCGCTCCCCGGTATTAATAAACTAAATTGAGAGAGACGCAACGAGGTTGTCTCGATTGAATACTTATTAAAGTTTGAGGCGATAAATATGAAGCTCGAGACTCGATGCAATAATACAATAGTAAATAATGTGACATACAAGACTAAGCAAGAAAAGACCAGAGTGTACAGTGGTACAAAAAGGTCCCCGTACAATAGTACTTCTATAAATTAAAAATGATTAATTTTGCATGAATTTTTATCTCCGTACTTCCTTGCCAAGAGACGAATATATATTTTAGAGAAAACTTAAAATGTGTCCAAAAAATGCTAATTCAGTGAGGTCATGCGTCTATCTTTTCTAAAAAAAAACACGGAAATCGATAGCAATAAATTGAATTGTCA
The DNA here is from genome assembly GCA_963971325.1 of Aphodius granarius. NCBI lineage: Eukaryota > Metazoa > Arthropoda > Insecta > Coleoptera > Scarabaeidae > Aphodius > Aphodius granarius. Next base: position 5,090,726 of record OZ020225.1, read on the forward strand.
TTCTTCTTATTCTCTCAAGTAGAGTATATGTATTATGCGAGGCGTTATTTTTTGTGCGTGGGATTGAGAGCCATTCGTTCGCTGGCTGTAAATGACAACGCGAAGACGATGATAGATGGCAACAGAGGGCAGACACCCCGATCAATCTGCTCTTTATTGCTCTCATTCGTATATACGTAACTTCGGAGTTGCACTTTCCGATTTCATCAATACCAAAACGACCAAAATAGAACGGTAAACAACATCTCAAATAAGGTAATGGTTGGAAAATAACGCGGAGTAATAACATGACGCTTTCGCTGAAAGTCTTCCCACAAAAATAGTCCTTGTTTAATGGTTTTTATTTTAAACAAACAACAAAGAATCGACAATTTTTTCATTGTTTCAGTTGTAAATTATGTCCAGAAGAGTGCGACATGTGTGGTATAGGGGGCGTTTGCGACGCTGATAGGAATATCCACCTGAGGACCATTATCCTGAGCGTCCAAGTGGCCTGCATGGGAATGACTGTAATCGTGGCCCTTGTCGTCTTCAGGCAGAGAAAATGCAAGGTAAGAGAATACGGGAGAGAGATTGCGGACGCTCACCTAATTAAAAGTGGGACTAGAGAGAGAGAGAGAGAGGGAGACGGTATCGAACTGAGGAGAACCTTTTAACTGTTTCGTTACGTTGGGGCTTTTATCGTTGCAGACAATCGCCTCTGGGATGTGGACCGTACTCGAAACGACGCTACTCGGCATATTTCTTTTGTACGGAACAGTAAGTATTAATTGACACACATCACGGTACCGATAGAATGGAAAAGAAAGAACAAAAAGACAAAAAAAAACGGATAAATGGAGTGTAACGGATTTTCCGTACTCAATATGAGACCCGCTTATCCTAATTTCTTTCGTTTTTACTTTATTTATATACGTTTTGTCTACAAGTATTGTAATAAACGTGGCATTCTTTAACTTGTTTATAACTGTTACGATATAATAACACACAGTTTTGGCACCTTATGTGCTACTTTTAGTTTTTTGCTAGAAAATCCACTTTGGATCCCATCCTAATATCAGTCATAATAACAATAAAAAATGTAAAAGACTGTGCCAAAGTCATTAGAGAACGAGCTGATGTCAGTTTGGCCAAATCGGTGAATCCTTACGAAAGCGAATGCAACATTTGCCACTTCCGGTTGTCAAATTGTGTCAAAAAACAATCCAATTCAGTCAAACCAAATTTCAACTAGCCGTTGTACCGTTTGGGTGCTATCGTGTTCACAGATATATGTACATGTGGTAGGGAAATAGTTATTTCAGGCAAAAAGCTTTTGTCTAGATCCTAGGCGAAGGCTGTTTGTCTGTAATAACCACTTGTCTGCGATATACACATGTGTGTATATTAAGCTATACCAGCGCTTCTCAAACTATGGGTCGCGACCCAAATGTGGGTCGCGTTAAAAAATTTTTGGGTCGCGTATGAAGCTAACCACAGCAAGAAATAAATCACAATTTACAATCACACAAAGAGGCGTACAACAGATTTCATTTGAACAGTACAGTACTTGTACTGTCAGTAGAGTACTTGTACTGTACGAACACGCATCCGTTTTCGCGCATCAACATCATAGCATGTGTACCACACATGGCTCGCGTCTTTAAAGGCGGCTCCACACTCAACGGAAAATCCGAAGTCTGCTCCACCCGTAGAGGTTTCTCCATCCACACGTAGAGGTTTTCCTTGTGGTCTTACGCCTCGAGGCATGCCTTCGGATTTTCCGTTGCGTGTACAGCCACCTTAATTTTCTGTGTTCAATGTAAAGTGTAAACCCGCTTATGAAACAGAAAGCGGCTAAGTACACTTTTGTCGAAGTTAAATAATTGCAGGTAAATACCCACATATTAATTAAACTAATTTAAATTTACTCTTTGTATTTGCTGCATCGGGAGCAATTAGCTGCGAACGGCATGAGCTCAAGTCTTCATGAAATTTTAAATGAATGTGTAACAATTGTAAATTACATCCGTAAAAGTGTACTAAAAAAAATTTTGAAAATATTATGGGAAGAAATGGGACCAGAACATCAGACATTGTTTTTGAATTCTCATATAATGATGGCTTTCCAGGGGTAAAGTATTAAAACGATTTTTCGAACTGAGAATGAAAATTGAAATATTTTTACGGGAACAAAAATCAACTTTATGCGAATTCTTTCAAAATAATTTGTGTCTTGCAAAAGTACCTAGCATATTTGGCTGATATATTTTCCCACATGAATGACTAAATGATGATCTTTCACTTCAGGGAATGCAGATTACTCTCTTTAATTGTTATAATAAAATTGAAGCATTAATAAAAAATCAGCTTTGGATCGATACTATTAACAGAGGATAGCAACCTCTGATGCTTCCTTCGTTTGCTGAATTAGTTGATGACAACTCAGCAACAAGTGCTCGATGTACGCATAATTATACAGTCATTTGAAAGAATTGAAAGCAAAACTAGTGCAGTACTTTCCATCTAAGGACGACATTTGTCAAGGCAATATGTGGGTATAAAATTCTTTTAGTGCTGAATTATCGAATAATTTAACATTCTCTGAAAAAGTGCAGTTAATTGAATTATCTACGGATAAAACTTTAGAACAAAAATTTCAAGTACACAAAAATAATATGTCGCGATTTTGGTTAGAAATAAGGGAAGAATATCAAATATTAGGTGACAATGCATTGAAATTATTGCTTCCTTTTGAAACGACTTATTTAGCGGAAAGTGGATTTTCAACTATGGTAATAATAAAAACCAAATTGAGGAATCGGCTTTATCAGCTCGGCAATGCGAATTTCAATGACGAATTCGAATTCGATTATATATAATTATATTATATATAATTCGATTAACAATGATTTTGACGAATTGGTTGCTAAAAAACAGCAGCATCCATCTCACTAACAATAAGTTTATTAATACTACTACGTACTATAAGTATGTTTAAGTTCACTTTGTAATAAAGTAGTATTTTGTAATAAATAAAATTCAGTTGTATTACAATATCTAAAGGCTATAGTTATTTGGGTCGCGAGCTATTCAAACATAAAAATGTTGGGTCGCCAGTCTACAAAGTTTGAGAAACGCTGAGCTGTACTATACATACACACATACCGTGGACCGTTATTATACGTTTGCAATATCGTGTCCCAATTAGTATATAGATAGATAACCTGGCAAATTGATGACATGAATATTAACATAACACAACGAAATTAGTCAAAGCGAATCCCACATTAATGCAAATGTAATATCTGCAATATGCATAATATTACTGAACAATATTGAATCAGTTGGCAAACTGATATAAATTACTTTTCCATTCATACCGGGTTATGTTATATTTACTGCGTTAAATAATTATCATATTTTATACCAACATTTTCCAATATATTTAACCATTCTTAGGTAGTCATCCAATTCTTTGAACCATCGGTAATCCAGTGCATAATAGAACCTTGGTCAAGAGAACTAGGCTTTATCGTGTGTTATGGTGCAATCGTCCTGAAGCTATATAGACACCTCATCGAGTTCAGGACGAGAAAGGCACACAGGTGGGTCATCAAGGACACGGACCTGCTCAAGTATCTGCTCATCATGGTCCTGTCAGTGTTCGCCTATATGTCAGCGTATACCTCGATCAGCCTGAACTTTGTCCAAGAAAACTACAGCCTGATATACGTCAGGCAAACCAGCGATGGCGTGACCTATAAAGCCTGCAAACCGTTATGGTGGGATTATGTGACAGAGGCTGGAGAGATGGCCATCTTATGCTTTGGAATACACCTGAGCATAGGGAGCAGAAACGCGAGGACTCCATTTAATGTAAGTAGGAATATAGTTGCTAAAAGAACTAAACTTTTTTTGTGGTTTTATCTTGAAGTTATTAATTCTGTTATATAATTAAATATAATGTTATATATTTGCACGATAATTGTTCATATAATCCACGTAAACATGATACGTACTGATTTGTGTCCTGATATACATATGTAAATGAGCCGATAACAAATACGGTGTTCAGACAGATTATGTCTCGACTACCCATGATAATTGACAAGCGTGGCCGCACGTTAACAGCTGATTAATGCTGAATACTCAATAGCCCAAGTCTACACATTTCATCGATTTGATTGATAATTGCGGCACTCAATTATGTCAGTTCGATTGTCTAGTTAACTAGATTTACCGAACATACTCAGATCATCAATTTTCATCATTTACTTCGGTTGATGTTGCATAACAATTTATTTTTGATCAGATAATCCGGGGCGCTATTCATTTTGTATAGCTCTGTCAATAAGGTGTTGAATATTATCCACGTACGAGCTACAAGAAGCACAATTTATGGACACTAACGTACGCTTTATTTATTTTTTGCAGGAGCGGATATATCTATGCGCCTCGATAGCAATCGAACTGATCGTCAGCCTACTGTTCTACCTCGTAAGGGTAATCGTGATACCAGAGCTGCATCCCGACATGGTCCTCTTGACATACTTCGTTAGGAGCCACATGACAACCACTCTAACACTCATCCTGGTTTTCGCGCCGAAATTCTGGTACCAGCAGAAACAGGCCAGATCTTTAGCGCAAGACTACTCCTGCAGGGTGCCAGTGGACGCTTTCAAGGTAACGTACAACATTATACTTTATTCACACAGAGAAAAGAATGCTCCGTTCAAATCAACTTTGAATCAAAACAACGGTTGATTTCCATATCCACGAAATGACTATCCACTTTGGCCAAGACAAAATTTTCTCAGTAGAAGCGGGTTAAGTGATGCCGAGTTGTATGTAATCAAATAGGGTGTTACAACCGGGGAGAAGATAGCCATAAAAGATATCCATTACTTTTTTTCTCGAATTTCTTAACGAAACATACATCAATCGATAGAGCTATTCAAGTAGTATACTCCAGAGTTTTGCCCACAAAAAATATCGAACGGTTTAGCAAAAAAATGCAAATAACGCCATTCGCCGATACCGTAGAACATCGGGGATAACAAATTCGGAATCTACATGAAATTCTGCATCTGGTAATGGTATCAATCCGACACTACCGTTATGGTTACAACCCCTCTTACATAAGTAAAGCTGTAAATTGGTGTGCGGCTTATCAAGTGGTTTATATAAATGTTTATAACTATTGCGAAAGTTGATGCATAACTTTGATTACTACGTCGAAATGTAGGTAATTAATAGGGGTAACTATCCTGAAAAGGTCAGAGTTTTGCCCACTCAATAACACCCCTAAAATGATAATAATATTGACCTACCGCATAACAAGGAATACGACGGCAGACAGATAAAATGTTTAATAACTTTTGTAAATATTCTTGCATAACTTTGCTTTATACGTCAAATTGTAGATAATTCATAGGGGTAACTACCCTGAAAAGGTCGGAGTTTTTCCCACTCAATAACACCCCTAAAATGACAATAATGTTGACCTACCCCATAACAAAGAATACGACGGCAGACAGATAAAATGTTTTATAACGCTTGTAAATCTTCTTGCATAACTTTGCTTTATACGTTAAATTGTAAGTAATTAATAGGGGTAGCAACCTTGGAAACCTCGGAGTTATGCTCACTCGATAAAACACCTTAAATGATCATAATGTGGACCTATCCAATAAGAAGGAATGCACGGGCAGAGAAATAAAACCATTAATAACTTCGGTAAATATTCTTTCATAACTTTGATTCGTACCACAAATTATAGGTAATTAATAGGGGTAGCTACTCAGGCAAGCTCGGAGTTATGCTCACTCGATAACAAACCTTAAATGATCATAATGTTGACCAATCGCATAACAAAGAAGCCACCGCCACACTGATAAAACATTAATAATTTCTATAAATGTTCTTGCATAACTTTGAGTTACTTCTATTAATTACCTACAATTTGACGTATGAATCGAAGTTATGCAAGAATATTTACAAAAGTTATTAATTATTTTATCTGTCTGTCGTCGTATTCCTTGCTATGGGGTAGGTCAACATTATTATCATTTAAGGGGTGTTATTGAGTGGGCAAAACTCCGATCTTTTCAGGGTAGTTACCCCTATTAATTACCTACATTTTGACGTACTAATCAAAGTTATGCATCAACTTTCGCAATAGTTATAAACATTTATATAACCCACTTGATAAGCCGCACACCAATTTACCGCTTTACTTATGTAAGAGGGGTTGTAATCATAAGGGTAGTGTCGCATTGATACTATTACTAGATGCAAAATTTCATGTAGATTCCGAATTTGTTATCCCCGATGTTCTACGGTATCGGCGGATGGCGTTATTTGCAATTCTATTTGAAGACACTATGAACTGTTTTAGATGACGCGCTGGTAATTAAATCAATTTTGTTACTAAACCGTTCGATATTTTTTGTGGGCAAAACTCTGGGGTATACTACTTGAATAGCTCTATCGATTGACATATGTTTCATTAAGAAATTCGAACAAAAAAAGTTATGGATATCTTTTATGGCTATCTTCTCTCCGGTGGTGTTACACACGTGCGTACGATTTGCATCCCATTTGATTATATACACCTCGGCATCGGTGTCGGCGCCGACACCGATTTTGTCGGTGCGTCTGTAACTGCACCTAGGCATTAACCAATATCGCATTGAGTTGTTAACGTTGTGACTGGAGAATGTATGGTAAAATCGCTCATAAGCGTATCTAAAAACTGTCGCCGTTCCCTGTCGCGTCAGACGGGTACCACAAACCGCGCAAACTCTCGCTTTCCGCACAATGAAACCACCCGATATTTTAAACTAAGTATTTGTTTACTTGATTCACACAAAACGTGTCTTGCATCAACCATCCAGTTTTACTTATTTTGTAGCTCATAGTTTACATAATATGTGATCTTGATTCAATGCAATGATTCTTTTTATTAGATATATAGAATGTTTCTATGCAAAACACTATATTCTTAAAAGAAACTCATGAGAACATTTAAAGCTATTCAACATAGTTTTATTTGGAAACAAAATCTTGTCACTTCAAAGGAGAAATTTGTGAGTTTTTAATAAAATAGTTCTTCTTGTATGAAAATTTTATTTATTTGTTCGGAGTAAATTTTCACAAGACAACGAATGTCTTAAATATTTCTGTGTGTGTTGTTAGTTTATTTCACGAATACTCCACAGTCTACAAAATAAATGTTAAAGTCATACGCTTAAAAATAGACATTTTTTTTTCAAAACGTTTTCTTGGAAAAGTACTTTGTTCTTTCGGTATGCATGTTCGACGATTTACAGTCGCATCTGCGTCTGACGCGTCCACCAGTCGAAATATCGTTAGGGTTATTGGTTTATTGACAAATTCTGAAAGGCGTCGAAGCGATGAAAACGCTCTGAAAGAGGAAAGAGGCGTCGTTCGCTTCGAAAATTGACGGGGTTATTGGAACATCCCGCAGAGCAGAAATCGGAGTGCTCATGTGTGTATTTTATGTGTTTATGGATACGAAATTGGTGTTGCGAACTTGCTGGGTGGATAAGGAGTTAAAATGTGTGTAAAATTTTACTAGCGTAATAGTTTATTATCGGAAAAATAGCTTTTTCGTTTGAGGGCTTTTATTTTTTAGCTTGTGAATAAATATAGCCATGCGTCATATTCTAAACTTTGTCAATCCTTCACTGTTTATACCAATTATGGACTATAAGCAAAATATTGATTGCGACATCAGTTTCTGTTTTGATACACCATGATTATGAAGTACTCGTTGTATAATTAGTTTGTTTAAACTGACTCCAGTTCTCGTTATAAACGATGCAATCAGAAGTACAGTACAAGTTAAATTATTTTAATTTAAGCCTCAATAAAAAGATATTTTTGCATTTCGTGCAGCTAGTTTTTTATTGGGTCAGCAACATGTCTGTGGGATAGCAAAAATGAACCATTGATAAGTCGAGAACAAATAATTCTTACACCACTACATATTAAATTTGGGTTTATTAAACAGTTTGTGAAAGCTTTATATAAGAGTGGTGTTGTTTCAAATATATTTGTTAATCATTGTCTGGCCTCAATACAAGAAAATTAGAAGCCGGTATCTTTGATGGACCACAAATCACATGACTTAGGTTGAACTGGAAGCATGGAAAGCTTTGTATCAGTTATCGAACATTTGTTGAGAAATCACCAAGCTGAAGAATATTAACAATACAAATCGTTGACAAAATGCTTAAAAATTTTGAAAAACTAATATGAGTACCAAGTTACATCATTTTCATAGTCATTTAGACAAATTAACTGACAATCTGAGTGATTACAATGAAGAAGAGGCCGATGGTATTCCCATATAATGGCAGGCTACTGCTGGACCTTAGAAAGGGACTATCCTGAACAAAAATACAATAGAAAACTACACACAAAACGTTTTCTTAATTTAAATTTGTGTTTTTTTTTTTAATCCTTTTATTGTTAATTTTAGAATTGTGTAATACGCCTCATGCTTTCGAATGGTAAAAAATTTCAAATTACGTTGAATATGAACTTTAATTTGAAATCTCTGAATAAAAGCTTTTAAATATGCTGGGTACTTTTAGTTAATGTTATTTCAAATATGAATGGATTGCCTTTATTTTGTTATTTTCATATTTAGTAGACCAGAATTACCTAAAATTCACCAATAACTCTCATGCCGCAAAATCAATCAAATTCTTATTTGTACCAAAACAAAACAGCCATAAAGAACTTCTATAAATACACAGTTTCTGCACTTTCCAACTGACAAAGGAACAAACCAAAACAGCGACGGTTCTATTTATATATCGATCAGCTGTCCATATTACTCTATAAATTATTTGCCAAGCTGGCTGCGGTACTGAGATGGCACGACACGAGCGCCCCCTTTTATTAATTCGGCTTATCGTCGAGGACTACAAATGCGAACCGTAAGCTCAGATGGAACAGCAACCTCGCCTGCTGCTTTAAAATGATTAAAAGCTGTACCCTTGTAATGTATGTCATACCCGCTAGACGGCACCGGCACTGAAATGATTCATTGAGCCGGTCATTTGGAGTTTACCAGATACTGTCGCCTTAAGTGGAAAACAGAAGGGAAAGAAGCGGGGAAATGGTGCATTTAATCATTGCGTGCAGGGAAAGTGAAGGAGGCGGAATATTAATGAAATAGGGGAAGTGGCGGATGAGAAATGACAGTTAGCTGATGTAAGGGCATTTATTTCACGCTGAGGTTGATTATTTATCAATGTTGGATTGCGTTGAGTATAGATCTTCTTTAGATTACGCGGAATAATTGGATGTATGTTTAAAAATGCTAAATTTTTAATCTCCAATAAGTTTTATAACACAGGGGAACACATGGATTCGAATAAGAATTTGATGATTACACAGGGGAACATTGATTTTGCGTTATGAGTGTTATTAGTCAATTTTAGGTAATTCTGGTCTACTAAATATGAAAATAACAAAATATCTGTTAAATCGACTCCACTTTTAGAGATAAAGCCTAAAAATTAACAATAAAAGAATTAAAAAAAAACACAAATTTAAATTAGGAAAACGTTTTGTGTGTGGTTTTCTATTGTATTTTTGTTCAGGACAGTCCCTTTCTAAGGTCCAGCATTAGTCTACCATTATATGGCAATACCATCGGCCTTAATATCTTTTTTCCGTTATCTTGATATACTGCTGAAACCGTTGCTCTTGTTCTTCGTTGTAATCGCTCAGATTGTCAGTAAATTTATCTAAATGACTATGAAAATAATGTAACTTGGTACTCATATTAGTTGTTCAAAATTTTGAAGCATTTTGTCAACGATTTGTATTGTTAATATTGTTCAGCTTGGTCATTTCCAAAAAAAAATCGATAACTGATACAAAGCGTGTCCAGGCTTCCAGTTCAACCTAAGTCATGTGATTTGTGGTCCATCAAAGATACCGGCTTGTAATTTTCCTCTATTGAGGCCAGGAAATGATTAACAAATATATTTGGAACAAACATCATTCTTATATAAAGCTTTCACAAACTGTTTAATAAGGCCAAATTTAATATGTAGTGGTGGAAGAATTATTTGTTCTCGACTTATCGATGGTTCATGAACGATATTAGCTTTTCCTACGGTCATATTTATTCTCGATGGCCAGTTTTTTCTATCCCAATGTCCACTTTTTGCACGACTGCCTCAGAGACAAAGAAAGCAGTGATATTTAGTATATTAATTTTGCTGACCCAATAAAAAAGCAGCAGCAAATTGTAGAATAACATGCTATATTTCAAAAAGTTGGTTCAGTGTTCATCGTTTATAACGAGAACTGAAGTCAGTTCAAACAAACTAATTATACAAGGAGTACTTCATAATCATAGTCTATCAAAATTGATGACGCGAATTTTTTTTGTTGCCCTGTGTAATCTTTGGCATCGTACGGAATTCTTAACTCAAATGATATGCATATGTATCTATATGCCATTGTGCAATATGTATTATAATAATATGGTGACATTCTTGTATATTATGGCTGTCAAGTGCATCATGGACAAGAATAAATAAAAAATATGCTTTAAAACAGATAGCAATCAATGTTAAGCGCTCTCTACACATTACCTAACGTAACGCTAAGCACCCCCAGCAGAACCGCAACAATTTTTCACGTCGTCATTCCGTATGTTTTCCTTTTCAGCACGACTCGAACGCTCACGGGCCATTAGCGTCGAACAACAGCGACGTGGACGTGGGTGAGGTGACACTAGCCGATATGAGTCCGGACGACATCCGGGCTGAACTAAAACGACTCTACATGCAACTGGAGATCTTCAAGAACAAGACCATCTGTAGGGACAATCCTCACATTTCGAAACGGCGCGGCGGAAAGAAAGCTCAGCACCGAAGGTTCAGTTTGCAAGTAAGGAGACCGTTCCCCGGTGCATTCCCCCCGCAGCTTTGTAAGCTCCAATAACCTCGATAGCAACCCCCTCACATTCCCTTCTTTGTGCTCTTTGTGCCCACGAATCAGTGTTGTCAGATGTTACTCGCAATCTCTCGTTTTGGCAGAAAAATCGGGTTTGGTCGCATCCTATTCCTCAGGTATATTCATATCTAAATACTGGCAACACTGATTGGGCGTTCGCCGCCCATCGGCGAGCGCGTTAAGTGCCTTTTAACACAAGCCGGCTCAATGCACGATTGAGAGTGACATGTGAAATGATTGATGAACGCGATCCCTTTTTTCTTTGCTTTTTTTGTATTATAGGGTTCGTTTTCATACTAAATTGATTATACGATCAATCGATTAATCATTAGAGACTCAAATATCACCAAGGATATGATTGCTGGTCGGTGCATAAGCGGAATGAAATCGTGTTTTGTAAACATAAATTCGAGTAGCATTATGTATGCATTCTTCTTTGCGCCCGATGTAGATGGCGCTACTACTTATATATTATTGATATTTTGACGATTTTCCATCGTTTGGATAAGATATTTTTGTTAAATAGTCAATTACCACTTTCTCTTTAACGAATAGTAATATGAAGACGTAGTGCAGTCTGAAAATCCATATCTCCCCAACCTCACCAATGGCGTTGCGCTTTCCACTTAGTCGCCGCGGTTTGCCACAAAGATGAAGAGGAGCTTTGAGTGCCTGTCGACGTAAGCACGTCGGGTTCACTATCTCTCCTGGTGCAAACTCTATATTTATCCCTACATTTGCTACGCTATGCAAAGAACCCCTCTTCTATCTATATGCACTCATGCATTTTGCACGAGTAGACAAAAATGCGAAATTGTGTTTGAAATTGTCTACTAGGATACTATGACGTTTGGTGTCTCATTCAAGAAATTTATTTTTGGAGAAATATAGAAGGAATTTGTTCACGCCGGATCCTGGTTAGTAAAATTAACGAAAATCGGACACTGCGGTGATAATGCTTAGGCGTCTCCCCGGAGAATGTAAGCCAATTATACTAATTTCATCTCGACCCCTCAATCAGGCCTCATGGCCCCTTCGAGGCAGCTTTCACGTACACGTGGACAAATTCTCGCACTTTATTTCCGCAGTCAGACGAAGTCAGCAAAGAAAAGCATATCTATTGTCCATTGTCCACAAATGTAAGTTATAGAAATTTGTGGTTTGCTTATTCAGAAGCAATAACTTGTATAAGTAAGAGTAAAATATTTAGTTCCGAGGAAACTGACAAACTTTATATAAAATTTCAAAATCAGTACTTCCCTTAATTGTTTTTACACCTAATTAATGTTTTTAACATACATGATTTGTGATACAAACGTTATTTGGTTAATGTACCTATTTAATTAATTGTGTAGTTATAAACTTGGAGCCTTGCAGAAAGGTCTAAGTCAGACGAGATAATCAAAACGGTCCAACTGACATCAGAACCTACCCACGAGCTATGTGCCACATCTTATTATTTCAAACATAAATCAGGTATATTTAGATTGGAGACTTCCGCAGTCCGAATCACCAAGTTCTAGATTTCCGGGAGGAAACCGCGTCAACGATGATAAAGTTGTCAAAGTTTTGCACACATGTTGCAAGAGGCATTTTTAATTGTGAAATTAGATCTCAATAATGTGAATTCTATTTTGATTTATATGAAGACAACTTACATTTGTGTGAAATCAGGTTTTATTAGAAAGAATAGGGTATTAAATTCTGTTTTAATACAAAGTAAGCTACAAATAAAATTCGAAACAAAGCTTTAACTTAAGAGAAAACGCCGATTGAAATTTGAATAAAAATCCTCCCTATGACGTCACAAGTAGGAAATATAAGCTTGACAACGTTGCTCATGGTTATTTTATGCTGCTGGGGTGGTAGCACACGCATACTTCACGTTACTTACGGTACTTGAATTGAGGTGATATTGAGGCAAAAGACAACATCAATCATAATAGTATATTATTATACAAGTTTTATAAGACATCAAATTGACGCCCAAATGAACGAATGCGCCAATATGTCTTATAAAACGAGTGTAATATACTATTTTTTCTACTTTGCGTCATTAATTTTATAAAAATTTAGAAGTATATTAGGTAAAATTCCAATCTAGAGTATTTATGGGTGCAACCGTTGGTAACACTGTCATCTGTCACTTAAATTCAAATATCTGTGAAAAAGTAATTATTGATAATTATTATATACCATCATATACTAGTAGTACGAAACCTAGGATGCAACACGCATGTTTAAATATGTATAAAAATATACATACTTCGCAGTTTGTGCGATTCTAAAAAATCAGTTTGTGCTTACTTTTGTGGTTATGTGTATTTTCGTTTGACATGCATTTGATATCAATGTCACCAATCTTAGAAAAAAGTTACTAAAAACGGTCTTACAATTTGCTAATTGTAACACCCAAAAAACAGTATTACAATGTGTGCATTGTGAATGCAAAGTAGAAAAACAAATTTAAACAACAATATAGAGTTTGTTGTGTGCCTGATACTGCTAACATAACGTCCGAAATGTCAAAGTAAATACTAGCGAAGATATATGCAACACCATATAAACAAGCAGTGATCATAACCCTATAAGAACAAAAATATTTTTAAATAATTTCTAGGCTACGTTGACAATTTTACACTTAGCCAATCACGACAGTCCTCGACAAATTCATATTTTAATTGCAACTTTCTCAATAAACTCCGAATATAATTAAGTATTAAGTTAACAGAATGTCATATTATATGCTGTATAATCGTTTAATACTTGATTCTACTTAAATTTCCACATGACCGTAATATCCTATTCTGTTTTCATTGTGAGAAGTTAGCTTTGCTTAATGCAAAATCATACTGTATAAGGATAGTTCAAGTTTGCTTGCTCGTAAACTTTACCATGTGATGTAGGTGAGTATATATAGTACTGATATGAAGTTTGTGAACTTGAGCAGTGAGTAGCTTTATTAGAACTGTCTAACCAAAGCAGTAGCTGCCAATGAACTTGGTAGAAGTGTGTCTGTCTATCGCGTATCTCATATCGATATTTTGACACACAACTGTCAGACAGAACGCTTAAATATACTGCACAATATAATGGGTTTTAGTTTTCATTTAAAACACATACAGTTTACAAAACACCTAAAATATCTTCAAAATGTGTCATTTCTGGCAAAAACTTTTGATGAAGTCAGCAACTATTATAAATATACAATTTTAAATTGCCTTTCCATTAGCCTACGCTTTTTTTACGACTCGCGTTTGAATGTTTAAAGGGGGCACACTTTTTAAATGACATTCATTATTGTTTATTCGATAATACAGAGCAATACATTTTTTGAGTTCTTACAACAATGTTTGTATTAGGATGCATAAGAAAAGGCCAGTTGTGTATTTTTCTGAATATACCAGTTGACTTTTCTTGGAAACTCTGAAAAGCTTTTTATACTGACATTTTTTTACGAGATTTTCTTTATGTTATATAGCAGAATTAAATGCCTTGAAAGTTTGATTTAAGTATATCGTCAATAAAAATGTTCACTCTTAAAATACTTATAATAAGATCATCTTTTATTTAAAACATGTTGCAGTTGATTAATATGTTAATAAAAGCAGTTTATTCTGTCAATTTACTCTTCTGTTATATGCTCCACAAAGTTTTAAAGCCAACTTAATTAATAATGTATCATTCTTCCATTCACGTCGATAAATTAATTTTCGGACACATTACAGTGTTTTAACTCAAACATTGTACATTTAACTTTTGCTTAAACCGTTAATTTAATACTAGGGCCATAATACATCAGTACGTTTTGAATTAACTTGAGTTTCGTTATAAGATAAAAGCCTTATTTATTAGATTACTTGAGTAATTTTTCTTTTTGCTGTATAAGGCGTTGTAAGACATGTTTTTCATACTTCAAACAGTTTTTTTTACATTGTGTTGAAAAATAGTCACAATCGGTCCAAAAATTCCCGACTAATGTAACATAACTTTAATTTTAATTAAGACACTCTTCTTCAAAGATTAACATAGGAGATCAGAATTTGTCAAGTAAATGGAATAATATTATATAATCATCAAAATGACAGATAATTTTAATCAACACAACGTCATTCCTATTCCGTTTCTTTATATTTTCCCCATAAATGTAAGAAACAGGAACACATAGAAACGACCACAAACTGAATTTAAAATTGCCACATGACAGTGCCAATACGACTTCCTCAGTCATCATTTCGTTCTCCTTACATGTACGCTACGTGTCGGTATATAGTCATAGTATATAGTACACAACGCAGCGGTGGCAGTTACGTATTTTGTGGGACGAAGCATGGAGAGCACGTCTCAGTTTGCCCGCCAGGGTATGCGGAGTTTAATTTTGGGAGTTTATTGACTCCCCAGAGAGATAGAATAATATACCATGAAGAATGAAGAGACGTTATTAGTCCTGTTGAGCTGCGGCACATATCACATAATATCCACTACGCCAGTACCCAGGAAACACACTGACGTTTATAAAACGTTGTGAAATGGTAGAAAACTAAACGTTGTTAAAATACTGATCACATAATAAAAAGTGGTCACACTACGATGTTTTAGTATTTGCTGGTTGCTATAAGGGGCATTCCATTGTGACTGGTGGGACATTTGACTCCAGAATGTGACCTACTTTGAGCTGTAACTATGTCATCGTAACATAAAATAGTGAAATATATACTTTAACACTTAGATAAATAAGTAAAGCATCAAATCCCATTAAAAAGAAACCCAAACAGTTAATAAGTTCTTTGTAAATATTATGTGAATGAATGTGACTGGTGGGACATGGAAAAACCATCCTTTCTACCTTTGTGCACTCAAGGATGAATTTCAGCCAGACCACTTATTTTTAAAATCAGCTTTTTCTGTATTGTAAAATATATAGTATATGCTTTCGTTTTCATTAAAAATTAGACTGATAACATTCATAACAACAATAAAAAAAATATTTGAAATTGTGACTGGTGGGACAGGTCTTTGTGACTGGTGGGACAAGTACAAAATATGTGAAAATAGTTGCTTATTAAAATTAGTTTTATTATCGTTTTTAACAGTAATAACAACAATAGAAACAAAAATAATACAAATAAAGTCAATAACGAAATTTTAATAATAAAATCTCAATAAACTCTAGTTATTATTAACCATCAGAACCTTTTCGAACTGAGAAGATGTTGCAGTCTGGGCATAAATGATGTATTTGTTTTCTTGGGATTTAAAATGGTGGTGTGTCTGTATATATGGGATCGGTTTAATTAGTTGCCATCTGTCGTCAAGTTTTTCTAGCTGTTCTTCAATACTATCAACAGCAATATAGAGAATATGCAATCGATTGATACCTTTGGATAGTAAGTATTTGTAACAGTCCCAGCTATTTTCAATTACTGCTTTTCTTGTCATTATAGCAGACCAAAGTGTTCTTTTTGCTGTTGCTCCGATGCCGTCAACTGCCCCTTTACCATGGCCAGAGGCAAAAAAACTCCAAGTGGTTTCAACACCCCAGTCCAAGTCAGAGTAGCACAGGGTCGACAAAGTAAATCGATTTTTACATTGTGCAGCACATCCATCAGAGCAAATTGTGACTTTCTTTAGGTACGCAAACCGAGATTTTAAATCATCAATAATTTTTTTTAAAAACAGCCATACAGAATATTTATCGTGAATTAATGCGTTGCTCACAATAACATATGAATGCTTTTCTTGGCCTTGGTTAGACCATGCACATCCCGTAAACAGAGTCACTTGAGGATGGCGCCAATGTGCAGACTGAATTTCATCTTGATTTAGAATTGCGAAGTTTTCTGCGAAGTCAATTTGTAGTACTACTTCTTCCTGCGTACTTTCTTTAATTTTTGTATCAAAGTATTGAGATTGTTCGTTTTTAACAAAAACATGGAACTTAAATTTTAATGTTTTGCTATCGAGTTGTTTGATAAGTTCTTTTACGGTACCTGTAGCATTTGTTATTTGATATCTTTTTTCGACTGACTGCCACTGTTTCCATGTCACTTCCAGTGTTGTATCTAATGTTAGAGGAAGAATGTCTGATATTTCGTAACAGTTCGAACATTTACCAGTCATACACTTTTCGTTTGATATGTCACACGTTATTTTTTTTAGAAATTCTGTAGAAGAAGTCGGGAGTGTTGGCACAATCTTGTTTAAAGCTTCTAGCAGAAAGTTGCAGTTTGCATGATGAATATACACACAAACATTATGTGGCATTTCGTTCATTGGTCTCACATGCAAGGGTCTGAACTCAAAAAATTTGCTCTTACCGAGTTTTATATTAGGGTTGTCAATCACGAACAACGCATACGCTTCAGCAATTGTCATCATCATGTGCCTTTTAGCTACGTGAGTACGTTTACCTGACTGCAAATCTTTTACCGACATTGTATCTTCTATTTGGAGAAGCACGGCTGATGTCATCTTTTTCGTAGAAATCTTCAACTTTTTTCTTAATTTCATCTGTAATAGGTGTGTTTCTATTATTGTCACTCAGCCATTTGCGGCATAATGTTCTTCATCATGTCCCACAGAACTGGTTTAGAGCGACTAATAATTTATAAATTATTAGTCGCTCTAAACCAGCATGTGAGCACTCAGCAGCCGTTATTTTTTTCATTTTTTACAAAATAAAGGTTCATTTTATCAAAGAAATAAACCAATGATGTTTCTTAAACCTCCAAAATATTTATAAAACGTTCTTTAGTCATATGTACTTGTGTTGCCTAGGTGGTATCTAAAGGTATCCAGACATTTCCAGAAAAATGGTTGCTCTATGATTTCTTGATCATAGTGTTTCATTGTACTGACGTGTGCGAGAGAGAAACAAATCTCTCTTGGGATTGGGTTGTTAATATGTGTTCTAGTTTGAATACCACTGCTCTCAGTGTTCCATTTTTCTCAGTTGTCCAAGCAGAAGAAAAATAAACCAGAAACGAGAAAAATATCGAATAGAACGGACAAACAAAGATAGATTGTTTACACACGGATCTGGTCTGCTATTCTTGAGACATTCGCTTTGGTAATAGTTTCAGAACTTGGTATTCAAACAACCCAATATATAAAGTATCGATTGTCTTTTTTAATTCAAGATAATATCGTCACTGAAACCTCACATTAAAATCGCTAAAATACACGTTTTGATAGCGAGTGACTTTGAATTTAGCGAAGGGTCAAGAATAGTGTGCCTATGTTGGAGATGTGCGTCATAGTACGCTATCTTTCTCTCCCTCGATAAACTATTCACTACGTGTATTTGTCCGTTGGCAGATTATTTCGCCCCATACGAGGCCTCCCCTTTCCCCACCGGTTCAAGCACGGAAACAGAATGAAATTTTGAATATTTTACGAGAAGGGAGGTCGATTGCCGCGGGTGTTCTATCGGCGATCGTTGCGTCATGTTTGTTACTGGAATATCTATTTTTTTTTCTACTTTTAAATCATATGGAGAACAAAACGGTTCTCAAATAGTGAAAATTTACAAAAGAAGCAATTATTTTCTGTCATAGTTATGTGCGTTTCACATTTTTTAAACACCCAGTATATGGTACAATATTTTTAAGATCTTATGATAGTATTCTTGATTTCAGACCTAACGCCAACTTTCATAAAGAATCAAATTTTCTGAGAAATGCATAATAAAAGATTTGTGTACTTGTGTACAAGAATCATCTTTCTATCCCTTGCAATAGCAAACCTCAAGGTTTATGAACAACTCACTGTCTTTATGATGTCACCATGGCATACCATACAAAAATATGGTACATAAACATTTTTTACAGTGGCATTATGTTATTTTGTATATTTTAATCCTGAAACGCAGGGTTAAAATTTCCACACTGAATACTTCATAGCTAAAAGCTGTTTTTCTTCTAAATCTACGTCTTATGTATCAAATCTACTTATAATTGTGTAACACACCAAACGATGAAAATATATTTCATAAAATTTAACAAAACTGTTTGAATAATCCTTTTAATGTGATACTAAAATTTCTTATTATTTTCACGCAGAAGAAGGGAAGTAGAGAAAAGGTAAGAGTTTTTGAGCATTTAGCTACTTTCTTGCACTTACGTACTTTTAGATCAGTAAACGCACATAGGGACTGCAAAATTTGCATTTCAATAATATTGATGTCATTATTTTGACTTTTTGAATAGCAAAAATTTAGTTCTTGATGTATTTCTTTTGTAAAAGTATAGTTCTTTTGTAACGTAAGTTCTTGGTTAATGAAAGCATGAGTTTGACTAAAATTAACCAGTTCTTATTTGGAAGGATGTAATACAAAAACATGTTACTTAAATCTGTTGAATAAGCGTTTACAGTGTTGTTATACTGTAAACCGTTTTTTTCTAATTTAAATCTCTATTGAATTAACTACTCGATCGCCTGTTCAACACCTGCGCTTTACTATCTATATTATTACCACATTTTCTCTTCTTCTTCTTCTCAGACTTCTTAACTTTCTCATTATGCACTACAAAGTTAATTTATTACTTCTCAAATAACCTAATTACTCTTCAAAAAACTTCCGTACAGTAATAAGCGTAACAGTAAATCCTATAACATCCATCAGAACTTCGAGGAATCCCCATAATAAGCAATAAAAATCACCTGTGTATTGATACCAGTTTTTCTCATAATTGACCAGCCTCAGCTGCGGTCTTATTACCGCTGTAACCATCCAGTTCGTTCCAGAGCCACCAGAGGCGGTAGCGTCTCTTCCAACGGAAACCGCTAACGTATTGTTTAGGTAGTTTAGCCGATACTATATTTACTTGTCTGGTACGTATTTACTTGTGTAGTACGTATACACACTCGATGGAGAAAAATTTACAGTTAGCATAAACGATAACAAATCGTACTGCTCGTAGTACACACGCTGTATCTCTGAGCCTTACGGGCACTAGGTACAAATGTTTAATTCATTGCAGAGTTGGAGGAACGGATGGAGTTGGTTTGGTAAAAAGAAAGACGCATACTTTACTTAGTAGCTGTTGACATGGAGTGATGTTGTTAGTGTTGTTACAATGAAAAATATCCCGTTCTTTGTCGTGCAGAAACTATATGTTCCGTGAGATGTTTAATAATATACAGAGCGAGAAATGGGTATTGCTGTAATTGTTATTTCTTTTTTAGTATGCTGGTTCTAATGTACTGCACAAGGAACACAGTTGCTAAAAGCTTTTTAATTTTGTCACGAGCATTTCAGGTTGAAGTACCTACATAAGTGGATAATTCCACATACATATGTCAGATAATTTGACGACCAGCACTTTTAAAAATAAAGTTTCCCTAAACTTACAATAGCAAGTCAAAAAAAATTGTTTCAAACCATATGATTGTGCGTTCGTGAACATTGTATTACGGTCATGAGTCATGAGGAACAAACTTAAACTTACTTGGACTACGTTACGGTAAGTCTGATTTGAACACATTTTTAAATGAATGGTGCAGTAAGAAAGCTTGAAACAAAATTTTAACACGAAAATTTAAAGGAAAAACTAGGTAAGGCGTAGAGAGGTCAAACTCTGCATTCAATGTGGACTTAAGTGCAAGTTTCGTCGCGGTGAATTGTGTCGCTCCTGAATAAGGATGAGGCAGGGCAATAAAGAACAGACCTCAACCATGTGGCTGCACGCGGTTCGATAAATTTCAGCGGAACATTGTGTTAATATGGGAGGACCCAAAGGAAACGATGAACTATAACATTAACAGACAAACATTAAACAGAGAGAACATTAAAATGGAACAGAGATTCTACCACTGAAAAGGAGCTTTTGGTAATTATCTGGGCTTGTAAGCAATTCAAACAATACATCTACGGGCTAAAGTTTACTGTGATAATTACAGATCACTGATCTTAAAAGAACCTAATATTTAGTTCAAAGAAGATCAAACTTAGTGAATATGACTATGACATCATTCCTCACTCAATTATTGTGTTGCTGATTATATCAAGCTCTAAAATATTATTTTCAAATACTCACGACTGTAATACTTCTCTCACGACAGTAACATCAGTTATCAGAGGATGTTACGGTCGTGAAGGTTACGGTAATTGTACTGCCAACAAAAAACGACGCCAAACGCACAAAATGGGGATTAAAGTTAGGATAGGTTGAGCAACGAGTTGTTCACTGATAGACTATTAACACAGGCTAATCGTTGATTTGTGAAAGTTAAGCCTTTTCAGAAAATAGCACGTTAAGATTTTATACAATCCCAGTGTATACTCACCAGAAAAATTTATTTATTTCCCTTCAAAATGCAAGAAAGGCCACCAACAATTGTTATTGCCTGTCTCTATATCACTTTATAAAACAGGACATAAACAAACAGGCATTCTTTGAAACTTTTGACCAATTTTCGAATTTGTAAATAGTTAAATTTTGGCTCAATATTGACTCAATTTAAGACTTCTTGTCGAATAAATAGATACTGAATGTTATTAATCAATATTTCAATAAAAAGTTGAATAAAACATTCTCTGCTTCACAATATCGATGGTCACCATAATATCTGAATGTGTTAATCCTTTAAGGCATATCTCATTTTGACGTCTGTTAGACAGCAATAAAATACACTACAATAAAACATTTACAGTTTGCGTTTGTACGGTTAGAACTGCACTCAGAACTACTTACGTACACGTCAACATACGAAGAGCAGAACTGATTTAAATAATCTAACATGGCAAGTTAACCAATGAAGACATGACAGACAAGCGACCGTTACTCGATAAACTAATTTATAGCACTTGACAAATTAACTCTCTTCATCAGATAATCGAGAATGGCTGAAATTCTGCGCGAATTCAGGTCAGATTATAACAGTTAAGGGAATGCGTTCTATAGTACATCAAGTGTCCATGTAAGGAACCGTTTAATTTCCAAGTCGCCAGTTAATCGCTATAAAATCGCAATAAATCAAACATTGCAAATAAATTGCCGACCGGTGTGTGTAGACTCCGGGAGATTTATTAACGGTTTTGAAATGACGGTCAAAAATGTTAAAATTTACTGCGATAAACACCTTTCGAATCAGCAGGGAATGAAAGATCTGAAGAAGTTTTGTTTTCGAGACAAGTATGCAGATTATAATAAAAAAATATATATCAATGAGCACAAAAACCGTCCAACGATTGTGCAGGAATAATTGAAAATATCGCGGTCTTCATTCTATTCGTTGGAATATTTCAAGTATTTTTTAGTTGCCCTTACTTGAACGAGTAAATGTCTGCAATAACTACTGTGCAGCAATTCTGGTTCTTGTAAACCCGTCTTATGCTTTTAACCCATAAATCGATGATCCGTTTGACCGTTCTTTCCTCGTGATGTCTGCAATCTCAAGCAAAACGGTCTCAAATTACTTGAACTGTTTAGCTACATTGACGATTTAATTTCTCCATAAACTCTTATTCACAAAAGAAAAAATCTTAGAAAATAGTGATTAATTATGTATGTTCTTTTTCAGAATCTCTATGGCAAACACAGGAAGCACATGGAACAGGACATGAATGAACCAGAACCTTCGAGGACACCCGAGGACTCAGTTTGCAGCACAGAAGGACCAAGCGGCATCTACAGCGATTTACCATCAACCCACACTGATCAACGACAATGACAAATAAAATGGTAATCGACAGGCAGAAAATCAGAAGTCTCTGGTCACAGAATGCTCGGTGTGATCAAATATTGTTAAACGCTTAATACGTAAACGAAAAGCTTTCATTTGTATAGGTGGACTTGAAAAATTAAGGTGAAGACACACCGACCGAGCTATGCTCGCAAGGGCTCGCGAGCATAGTTTTTCTCCGTGTGTCCACGCCTTTAAATGATCAAGACTTATTTCGGTTTCGTTGCTGATTCATGACCATTAATGTATGAATCGAACAATCTAATATTGTTGTATTGTAATGTAAAAAGAATTAAATACAAATTAAGTTTTTCCTAGGTCGAAAAATTAAGGTGAGGACAAACCAAGGCTCACAGGTGTGTCCTCACCCGTACAGTCATTTCTATTCCGTTACAATTCATGACTCATAGTAATCAAGCTTTTCTTAGGTCGAAAAATTAAGGTGAGGACAGACCAAGGCTCACAGGTGTGTCCTCACACTTACAGTCATTTCTATTCCATTACAATTCATGACTCATAGTAATCAAGCTTTTCTTAGGTCGAAAAATTAAGGTGAGGACAGACCAAGGCTCACAGGTGTGTCCTCACACTTACAGTCATTTCTATTCCGTTACAATTCATGACTCATAGTAATCAAGCTTTTCTTAGGTCGAAAAATTAAGGTGAGGACAGACCAAGGCTCACAGGTGTGTCCTCACACTTACAGTCATTTCTATTCCGTTACAATTCATGACTCATAGTAATCAAGCTTTTCTTAGGTCGAAAAATTAAGGTGAGGACAGACCAAGGCTCACAGGTGTGTCCTCACACTTACAGTCATTTCTATTCCGTTACAATTCATGACTCATAGTAATCAAGCTTATCTTAGGTCAAAAGATTAAGGTGAGGACAGACCAGGGCTCACAGGTGTGTCCTCACACTTACAGTTATTGCTATTCCGTTACAATTCATGCCTCATAACAGTTAAAGCACTAGAAAAAGCACAAATACTACAAATACTGTAAAGAGTAGGAAATATAATAGATAGGAATTTAAACGAACCACATAAAAAAGGAATTAAATCGGAAATGAATGCATGATTTCTAGGAATAAATCTGTATTTATCGTTTTTGTATAACGATGACTCATCACTCACTAACTAAGGTAAAAAAACTTTAAAATTGAACTTCGACAAAAGTCTTATATAAGTTAAGTATATAAGACTGAGCCAACGCAGACGAGAACAAATGAAATGTATCGCGATAAAAACTGAAAAGATACTTAGCGCCTATTTTCATTTTTATCGGGAAAAATGTGTCGTTTCTTTGCCCAATTTCGTTGCTAACTCATGACCATTAATGTATGAACCAAACAATATAATATTGTTGTATTGTAATGTAAAAAGAATTAAACACAAAAGAAGCTTTTCTTAGGTTGAAAAATTAAGGTGATGACAGACCAAGGCTCACAAGTGTGTTCTCACCCTTACAGTAATTTCTATTACGTTATAATTCATGACTCATAACTGTTAAAGTACTAGAAAAGAACAACTACAAACACTGTATAGCGTAATGTAATGTAATGTAAAAAGAATTAAACACAAAAGAAGCTTGTCTTAGGTTGAAAAATTAAGGTGAGGACAGACCAAGGCTCACAGGTGTGTCCTCATCCTTACAGTCATTTCTATTGCGTTACAATTCATGATTCATAATGCAGAAGCTTTTCTTAGGTCGAAAAATTAAGGTGAGGACAAACCAAGGCTCACAGGTGTGTCCTCATCCTTACAGTCTCACTAACTAAGGTAAAAACACTTTAAAATCGAACTTCGACAAACGTCTTATATAAGTTATATAAGACTGAACCAACGCAGACGAGAACAAATGAAATTTATAGCGATAAAAACTGAAACGATATTTAGTGCCTATTTTCATTTTCGTCGGGAAAAAGGTGTTGTTTCTTTGTCCTGCAGCCGCAGAGCGTTTTGCGGTTTGTTTGATGGCACGTTCCTCTGGCTTTTTATCTGAAATAACTGTAAACTATTTAATGATTTCGAGAGAATTACATAACACGGTCGTGACGTTACTTGCGTTCTGGTTCTCGACATGAAAATACAGTGTAGATAAATAACTTTTTTTGGCATATTATCTGGACCACCCACGGAGTATGAAATATATTCTGCATCAAGGAAAATTCGGCTCATACATATTCCAGTGTGGGTGAGATTATATTTACGTTGTTTACTTTTTGTGACAACTATTGTAGTATACAGAATATCAGGTGTTACTGCATTTACAATAATGCTAATATAATGTTTTGAAATGTCCGAAAAAGTGCTAAAACCAAACCATGTAAAATCCAAATGCCCTCCATACAAATAAATTAAAAAATTACTTCTAAAAGTAAACGTAAAACACTACACATTAAAACAAACATTACACTAAAGAATTAAGAAATGTAATTGTAAACGAAACAATTACCATAACTACATATCTACCCATCAAAAGTTATACCTCGATTAAATAATAAGGTTAATGTTTTCAATTTAACATTACATGGGTCATTCGGTTATTACCAGCATTCACAATCCCCAAAAAAATTACTGACAGTGCCAAAATACATATCATCTGCAGTAAAAAAAAAAAAACAAAAAATACTACATATTTAAAAATGCATCTAATATAAAACCAAAGCGCACAAACCTAAATGTAAGTAGATATAATAAAATATTATTTTACCTTAGTTAGTGAAATAAAGTTACATAAAAATAGAATGTATAATATACAATAGAATGTATAATATGCATAGGTATTACGTCCGCCAGCAGATTTTTGTTCAAACGGTTTTAGAACTACTTTCGATTGAATTCTAGAACTGTCTGAACATTAGTAGCAAAATGATTGTTGTACATAAAAGGCACAAAGTAAATTTGTTGAATTATATACATAGATATTTTATACGACATACCAGAATAGAAAATAAGTAAATATCTAGGCTTGTATAGCGTTTTTCGTTTCCATGTTTTTAGTTCTCATTAGTTTTTAGTATGCGGGACCAAGATGACTATGGGCCCTTTCAGACAAGCGAATTACTCGTGCGGTAAATTGCGGCTACCGGATGAACGCTCGCACTGTGTGAAAGGGCCCTATCGCGTACCAGTTATGCCCAAATTACGGATCTTACTTTTTCGCTTCTAAAAAGTACTCAGTCATTGGTTCACAATTACAGAGTATGTTTATCCACTTGCATGCTGCAGGATAATCGTACTTACTGAACATTCTTAAAACTTTCCGCCAAATTAACGACGACTACGCAGCGCCGATTGCATTTCTGAATATGATATTACGCATGTGCCATAGTGCAAAGCTGAAAATATTTGTAGTCTCTTAGTCTAGTCTATGGATGTACTGAAATCTAGATGTACAGTATTTATGTGTATATATCTGAGGAATTAATTTGTACAGAAGAATTAATAACATGTGCTGTATTTACTATTCAATATTATTGAATTTGTTTAATATATATTTATTGTTTCAAAAACTCTGTAGTTTTATTTTTCACTCTTGTTTCCTTGTTTAGAAATATTTTAACACTAGACACGAAAATTGGGTCTTTTGTCATTTCACACTAAGCTGTTTTATTAGCCTATAGTTGCTGGTGCTGCTAGCAGCCAGCGGCTATGTTGTGGCCACATTACGCTGTTTACCAGCTATAAATATAAATTATACATCACATTTTATAAGTTTATATTATTAGTTATACATTTAACAGAAGTAATGAATTGTTGCTTTAAATTATAATCGATGGTTGGTATTTTCTATAGTCTAGCTTGCGCTGCTAGCTTTACAAGCAACGGCCAAAACCAATCGCCGGCATGCAAAAATAGCGGCTGCTGAGTGGTTCAGCAGCCGCTATTTTAAGCGGCTGCTGATATTAAAGCTCTCAGCAAATACTAAAACAGCGTAGTGTGACCACTCCACATTTTGCATTCCAATCAACGTTGCAGCATAATTTTTCGGCTGGCGACTTTTCATTATGTCATCAGTATTTTAACAACTGTATCACTTAAAACCCTCTTCATATATACGGAGAATATTACCTCCCATAATATTTATAAAATTCATTTAAAAAATACATAATTTCCTGAGTTAACATTCATCCTGGTTGCTGTAGAAGTTAAACAAGCGCTGGTGGACAGGTTGCTGCTAAACTCACTCGCCAGCTGGTAAAACAGCGCTGCTGAGTGGTCACACTATGCTGTTAGCAGTCAGTAGCAAATAGTAAGCTAGTAAAATAGCCTAGTGTGACCAGGGCATAACGGAGAAAGGATTCGTCCAATTTGCACTTCGGTGATTGTATGCCAGCTATCATTCGATGTATAAGTAGATTATAAAACGTGGTGAATGTCACTCGATAGAACATTAACAGTTAAGGCGCAATTAAATCCTCCTAGGACGATGATTTTTCGAACTCGATCTTCGTGCCTATTTTGCATTCCACTTTGAGCTACCGCGGATGGCGACACGCCAACCTCGTCCACAACTGTACCGGCATTGTTTCTTCGTCGATTTAATTGTGGACGAAGAGAAAGAAAGAGAGACAGACGGCATTGTGTGGGAAGAATCCTGGGGCACAATAATCTCATTGTTGCCGCGGACCATCATCAACACTTTAGCGGTACAGTAAGCCGGCTTGGATCATCAGTGGAAGTAATTTCGAGCAGTAGGGCCCACGGTTATTAAGATATTATAAGTTTTACAGTTTTAATCGGACCGTGGTTAACAGTTAACGTGTGTTGACGATCGTTTTAATCGTATACTAAATCGGATTGATTTTGTCATGTTGTCCACTGTTGTACTGCTTATGAAAAACATGACTAACGCAATATAAAAGTTCATTAAAATAAATTTGCTACGGTATTAACAAATTAATAACAACATGAGTAGATAATTAAGGATTAAAAAGTTAATTATTGCTGTTAATTGATTGAATAATGTCGCAAAGTATCCAGTACTCACCGTAGACTGAATGAAACGCAATGACATCTTAATTGGTATTTAACCCTC
Source organism: Aphodius granarius (assembly GCA_963971325.1). Taxonomy (NCBI): domain Eukaryota; kingdom Metazoa; phylum Arthropoda; class Insecta; order Coleoptera; family Scarabaeidae; genus Aphodius; species Aphodius granarius. The sequence continues at coordinate 5,118,442 of OZ020225.1, forward strand.
ATTATCCGAATATCCATCTAACAACTGGTGGTAATAATGGCGGTATTATGCATAAAAGTACAGATAGCTGAACAGTTATAAGTGCGCTCATGATAAAGTGGAGATTCAACTGCAATGGCAGCGTATGAACTGTTCGTTGACCAGTTAACGGAATTTAAAATGTCGCCAGCATTTTAATAATTCTAGAGAACAACGACCACGTAGACACCGTAAAAAAGTACTAAAATGGTACCGCAAACGAACTAAATTATTCGTATACAACGTCTAAGGCGTGTATAAATTGTTAAAACTAAATATAAATCATTCATTGGCTGACTGTTGCCAGTACTTTTGCTTTTTGTGTGTGCAAAATATTATTGTGCTCAGATCAAAGAGTTTTCCTGGATCAATGTTGGCATATAAAGGCATATAAATCGCTTGAATTGGCCTTCTGTGCATACGTTCTCATAACAAATTATTCAAACGACGAATTAACAAGTTTTTTGTGTGTTAATTTATCAAATTAAGTTATACAGACAGTCTGTGCATTAAAATATGGTAAGTGATCAAAGATGATGTTGTAAAAGTTCACCAAACAAGTGTTGTTAGTGCTGCTATTTTGTATTTAGAATTGGACATCTGGAAAAGCCATGGCCAGCAGTACTTTTGCATATTCTTTGAATTTATATAATTTATTAACTGATTTTGTTGCAGTTTTCTCAGTTTTTTTTTTTTAATTGCTGTATCTGTCTAAATACATCTTAACGCTTCAGAAGAGAGCAGTGAGGTGTCTAACGGCGGAGCACCCACGAAGCCACGCTAAACCGCAGTTCCAGCAGCACAAAGTATTGACTGTACACGCAGCATATGTCCTGCGCTGTCTCTGCAGTGTCCACAAAGCCAGCAGGAATATCCCGAAGCAGACGGACCATCACAACCACCAGACCAGGCGCGGAAACGACCTACGACCAGACGTCTCCCGTTTATCAACAACCGATCACTACAACAAATCAATCCGCATGTACAACAACCTGCCAACCAGCTGGAAAGCCCAAACAACCAGATCCTTTCGGAAGACCTTGAAAGACCATCTACTGCAAACCTCACCTTACAGCGTCGAAGAATTTACAAGTAGCCTAAAAGAAGCAAAATGAAATGACATACAACAATATACATACACTATGACTTTGTTCTGTACAGAATGCCAAATATATATTTCTATTTCTTTCTAGTTCTGTAAATCTAGACCTGTTACAATAAATCCACATTCAGTTTCGAGTTATGCACTAGGCAAATATAATCTGGAACAAATAAATTTTCTTTGGTTGTATCAGAAGTTGGAAATTTGTTCCCTTGTGTTATCTATAATCTATCGCTAATTCCCTCACCATGAGACCCATAAACAATCCCATTTAGCCATCGCTATTTTATCGCCCGAGGACAAAAACCATAAGTCGTAGATCAGTTCGACCAGAAACAAGAACGCCATCTCAGTCGACCCCATTGACTAAGTAGCAAATAAAAGCATAAACGGCGAACTAATAGCGACTAAATAATAGGAATTAATAGCAATAAATAAGCGCTGGCTCGGAGAGTGGTTGATCGACGAGTGCCCCGGGCACGCAAAAATTGCCCATCTATCTATCATTAGACCACTTACCGGATCACAGTCCGAACCGGTTCCCGTAATGGTGCGATGCTTAGCTGCGCCGGTTATGCGGTTTTTTTTTTCTTCGGACGATTTTGCGCCCAGGCCGCAGGATGACCGATAAATTTATGATGAAGACCGCTTTTCGGAGCGATCGAGATAGCCAAAACGATTTGCAATTAGAGTAGGTAAGTTAAAATTTAAATCAATTAACGGGTTGTGCTCAACGTACCGTTTTTTGTATGGACATGTCGTAGTTCCGCAAGTTGGTTCGAAAGTACGTTTCTTGCGTTACTGAAGATGTAATCTACTACTTTGCATGATTCTAAATGATGTCTTAATTGGAGAGTAAGAAGATAAGGCCAGTAAGGCCGTCATAAATCTGCAAGAGATATGAGAACGCCTTCGATGACTAGTCCCAACACAGTAGACTGGGCTAAACTGTAAAATATAAGGTATAGGGGTTTCCAAAACGAGGTCTACGCATTTTTTTTTTTCAGTTTACATTGTTGAAATAGCTGGTGTGGCCCCCACCCAACTTTCCGACTACATTGACACACTGTTTATACATTTATAAACTCTCTAAACCTATAAAATAGACAATAGAGGGTGAAACACCAAAAAGGAATGTCCGTAAGATAATAATAATAATACTATATCGGGATTATAATAATACGACTGACTGACCTCTCGATACAAATAACTCTAATATACTGTCACGTATCCGTGTGTTTTCCTACGAGGTTTATTTCTCTAATTCTTGTTTATTTATTCTTCAATCGCGGGCCGGGTGATAACATTCAAACAATAACGTGTGGGCTAACGCGGTATGATGCCGCCAGTTCTACATTACGTCACAAACCAATCGATATAAACCGTTATAGCCCATAAACCGCTCATCCCATTGATCTGTAAATTTGTATACATATTTAAAATCACTGTAGGATGAGATGGTGTCACTATGGTCAAAATCGGATGAATTCCTAAGAAAATGTATGTAACATTTGTCACTTCCGGTTGTCAGATTGTCACCAAAAACAATCCAGTTTGTCCCCCGGTAATTCTAAATATGTATGCCAAATTTCAGCCCGATCTGTTGTTCCGTTTGGGCGTAATCGTGTTCACGGACATACATACACCCATACATTCTCCAGAAATCATTGCAATGGATTCAGGAGACATCAAACCGCGTATTTCCGCGGAAATCTCGAAATCTTTTTCTCCGTCGATTACAATACTTTCCTTCTAGAGACTACTCTAAAACTACTTACTTGTCCGACTACATCGTAGGCACAATAAAGTGTCTAAACTTCTAAACACTTTTGTAATTATTCAATTTTGTGAAGCCACAGCCACTCTGGTCCCTAACCTAACGTCAGTCATATAATAACATTTAATTTCATGCCATATCAGTGGCCAGGTGGCCAAAATATTGACTTGCAAATATCGAATATATGTAAGTTTGGAGAAAGGAAATGTAAGCTAAGTCGCACTGTTAGCTAGGTAGTAAACTAGTAAAGAAATATTCTTGAAGAAGATCTAGAATTCTAGATGTATAGAATGTACGAACGAATGTACCTCATCGTGGAAGAACAGTATATAATATACACGTACGAAATTTTGTGCACATAAAATTACTGTACAAAAGCGGAATGGGTGACGTCGTTTAACATAACCATAAGCAGAAGACAGCTGACGAAGAAGACGTAGCGAAGAGCATCGACCCCTTCTTCTCAACAGTCGAACCATGCATGCAGCCCAAAGTTTTAATCAGTCTTTGCGTACCTGAGCCAAGAGTTGGCCGCGAACTGTTTGTATTATATATACGCGTTAAACATCGCGAAGCACTACACAAAACTCAACAATCACCAAATTCAAACAAATATTAGAAAAAAAAAATAATTTGAACAAAAAATATTTATTTCCTCCGTGATAAAGAAAAAATTATTTTTCTATCGTACTGGTATAATAAATGTGTGGTTAATTGGTGTGAAAAATGTTCATCCTGGCAGTTTTTTCGCTCCTATGCTTCACCACGGACGCAGCTAATAACTCAGGTAATATTTATGCACTTAAGTAGCGTGTTGTGAATGTTAATGCTATGGTCAGTCATAAGTTAAGTATACCAGACGGTATTAGTACCAATGCAATCAATTATTGTGAGTCCATTAGTTTAAATCGAAATATTGATAGATCTAAATCGACCATAATAATTTTAAACACACCTTTGGTGTTGTACGAATGAATATTTTGGTAGCTTTCAATTTAAATGTTGCCATAAATATTTGCTTGTAAAGGAAATGAGCAAAGCAGGGCTACAATAAAATAACAACTATCTGAAATATTTTATGTATCATTTATATCTTTTAACAGATTTTTATCGATCTTTTAAATCTCTTATCGGTAAAAATGTATTATCTTATTACCGTGAAGAAAAAAATGGTTTTGAAATAATTTTCAGTCTATCGGAAGCAGACTATACTTTTGCTGTTGACTTCTATCTAAAATGTTATTACATTCGCAATGAATGTAAAATAAATTTAAAATATCTGCTTTTGTATAGCTGACCATGACAATGAATTGAATTAACTTTGTCACTATGTTATTTAATGTTCATATTTATGTGGTTATGTGTACATTTGACCTATTACAAAAACAGGTTCCAACCGCAATTTTAGTTTTTGTTGAGAATATGCACAAAAATATGCTATAACTTAATTTCATTATCGGCATCACTTGTAATGAGAATTTTTTTTGTTTCAACTTCCGTCCAAAAGCTAGAAAGCTTTTGCAAGTTTTTAAAATATCTTTTTACATCCGGCTAGTACCCTAGAAGGAAATTATTGTAATCGACGGGAAAAAAGTCGCCAGGGGACGAACTGGATTGTTTTTGGCCACAATGTGACAACAGGTTTACATATATTTTCTTAGGGATTTATCCGATTTTGACCAAACTGATACCAGTTCATCCTTCAGTGACTTTAAATATATATTATATACAAATTAGCAAATCAGTGGGACGAACGGTTTAGGTGGTATAAGAGTTTATATGTAGAAGCAGTTTGATAGAATCCACAACCTTCGTCGCTGTATTGCGAATTGTCAGATTTTGACAAACGTCAGTGCCACTGATATGGCATGACATTAAAGGACAGTATGACAAATGGCATTATCTCATAGAAACTGACGTTAGATAGGGTCCAGAGTGGCTATAGCTTCACAAAATGGAATAATTGCAAAAGTGTGACACTTCATTGTACAAAAGATGTAGTCGGACAGTTGGATACCTCTCGTTGAATGTTCTACACGTTCTACCTAAATTTTTATGACATTCACAATAAATGTAAAAGAAATTTAAAGTAACTGCTTTTGTATAGCTGACAATGACAATGAATTGCTTTTAACAGTTTTAGGTCAAATGTACAGATAATAACAAATAGGTACAATTACAAACATTATATATCATAGTAACAAATTCCATGGTTTATTAATAAAGAAAATAAACAAATTCTGACATTTTGTGTAACCACTATTTGAAGAAAGAGAATTTTAGAAAACAAGAAGGGATATATTTGATCAAACACATTGATTATCATGTTTTCTGGTGCACAAATTAGTCATACTGATGGTTTCTTTATTTGTGAGAGTCAAAAAAATATTGTACAGAAACAGGAAAAGCACAACTGGTATTGACGTAAATCATTCAAGTTCCTTAAAGATAAAGTATAAAACATACTTTGAAACCCAGATTTGAACATTTGAAGCCGATCAAAATATCAAAAGCATCTTCGTGAATTATGTATTAATATGTAATAATATTGAGGTACATATTAAGATCAATACAAAAATTCTTTTTTAACAATTATTTCATTCGTTAAAATAATAATGAACTAATTTTATTATAATCTAATTTATCCAACGATTTAAATAACCACGGTATGTGTCATGTCCTGGAACCTGGAACAGCAAGGTGCGAAGTATTCCATCCGAACAATATATTTCCGTTACATTCAAGACTTATGCTTACCCAACAATAGCTGTGAAGGCAGTAATTCGTATAATATAATCAAAGCAAAGGCTAACACGTCTTGCTCGCTAAAATACGACTACCTGCATCCTGCAGCTGTACCTTAAGCAAAACGTACAAGTTTCCTCGTTTCCTAACTATTATAGTACCAACAAACGTGACCATAAACCCTACAGAATAATGCAGTATCGTATTTTCAACGCTAAATAATAAACATTAATGGTACTCGGTGGAAATTATTCGCTTCCTTTTAGCGTTATGGTGTGATATAATAATACTGGTTGAGTGGTTTTAATGTGAGGTATTCATATGGAAATGTCCATTATCAACATGTATGACACCTGTTAATAAATTTAGTGTATGGAAGAGAACACAGTGTATACAACAATTAACAAAAAACACAGAACGACTTTTCCGAGCATTAAACAAATTAAACACATCATCAAAACACTCAGTTTCAAGGAAATCCAGTACTTCGTTAAACGCCAAATATTTAAAATTGTCCAATTAACGCTAATAAACCTGTCAGTGGTTCTTTTCAACGTACGGATGGTAAGAAACTCTCTTCCAATAAACGGAGCCAAGTTTCCAATTCGCAAAACAAACGAGCGATTCGCGTATATAGACGCATTCGATTCCAGAAATAGAGCGCCTCGTTTTATTTACATAAAGAGACGACATCCGCCCAAAGGAGGATAAATATAAAGAAACCGGATGGAAGTCGTTTGCTGCGTTGACGGCAAACCTATTTTAACTTGGTAATGTAGACTGTGAACGATTACACTTCAGTATAATTTGTCTGAAACATATCGAAGTTAAGATTCCTTCGATATAAATATCCGTAATTATTTCTGATGCTTTCATAAGCAGTGAAGATATATCACTCTACGTTAAGGTTGTTAATCATTAAGCTCGTTAGATAGTCAATGTAAACACATAAAGTAATAATTATTTAATTGGTTTCAATGATTTACTGAGTTGATTGTAATCCATTAATGATTTATATATCTTAGGTGCTAGTACACAACCAAACCATCTTATAAATTTGTGCTGGAAGTTGAACAAATATGAAACCCCATAGCGTTTCAAGAACTCTCATCAACCATCTATCATTAAACTTCGTGGAGGGCATGACTTTAGGTGCAAAACTTACATTGAGAAAAGGATATTATCTGAACCAAGCTTTCAAATTGGTCTATGTGTCACTGTGCGGATATAAAACTGACCTTTTCACATACCTATGGATAAAAAGTATAATTTACTACAACAAAAAGTCCACTAGGTAGTACAGAGTGCGCATTAACATACGGACATTATTTTCCAAACACCGGACAACCTTACAACATAAAACACCTAATTTGCAAGTGCGCTCTATCTGCACGTCCTGATCACGCCTCCAAACTAGTACACCAGCAACCTAACCACGCTTACCACACAAAAACAAACGCAACATCCGTTAACGACCATCGGACAGACAAAACGGATGTAATTTCCTAGTGGCCGACCACGGCCGAATGGGTCTATCAATCATGGTACGGGACCCAGTTCGCCGCCATGCGGTAAACAATTTCCTTACGTGCAAAATCGCCCGCGACTGCACAAGATGCAGCGGGAATCAGTCGGCCTGAGAGCAATTAACTGTCGACCCAGTGCCCTCTATGCTCCAGAACGGACAATAAACCGAATCAGATGCTCATTATCCCGGGTTTAATTTGGTGGAACGGAATCGACTAGGCGCGCACCGCTGTTCGATGAACTCTAACAATGGTAATCCATTGTTGTCAGATGGTTGAATGCAGCACCAGGTTGATGTTGTACCACAAAGACTCGATACAACCTGATGAAGCAATTCACCTATTTTCATTAGGAGATATTATCTAATAGTAATATTTAAAATAAGAAGAACACATGGTAGTCTTAGCTCCAGAACTTTAGTAATCACTTCTATTTCAGATGTAAAAAACCTGATTGGAGAACCGGATTATAGAAGAGTCCGTTTACATTGGGACGTGGAGGAATCACCGCCAAATGGATACCAAGTGAGATACTGCGAGTTGCAGTCTTGGGGTGCGCAAAGATGTCGCCTGAAGAATGTCGAGGAACCCAACCAAAGATTAGATGATAAGATCATCACCTACGCAGCTGATATCGAAGGTTTACGAATGGCCACAACGTACACCTTCGAAGTTAGGCAGACCAAGAAGGAAGGTCGTGAAGACAGATCTGATGGTGACGACAAGAATCAGAATTTGATTGTGATACCTACTAAGGGCTGTAAGTATAAAAACTAGTTACGCATAAACTGCACAGCAAAAATCGACATCCTGTTCATGAAATAGGTCAACACAATTGCCTAGTAACCGAGCTCATATAAAAGATTATCTTCGTATCCTGTATTTACCCCAAATTCTGAGTAATCGACATTCCTTACTGAGCATGGCAAGCAATCATAATTAATCCGCTCGGGTATTTGCGGTACTTTGCGTACCACCATAATTTCCCATAATGGTCAATTGAACTATACGAGTAATTCGTGATTTGGACCACTATGTCTGCCCCTGAGGCTGTAGGACGTTAAATCACGAAAAGGATAAGTGTAACTGTACACGCTTTGGTACCCAGTACTACCGTTCACACCTCCAATGCATATCAAACAGTAAATCCATCACCGGAGGCAATTGAGGCACGGAGATAATGATTCTAAGATGTATTTCTGTAATGCCTTCTCAGTTCTATTGGATGCTTGTAGGCATTCAAGTGATGCATGACCAAGTCAGCAATAATACTGCCAGGCAATTGTATTGAATTATATGCTAGCCAATACTTGAGGAAACTCGTCTACTTTTCCTTACTGCTATGAAGACCAAGTTAACAATATTCCTTTAAGTTTGTTGGCTTTTGATGTACAATGGACGACAAAAGTGTACGTACGACCTCCATTTCTGCTATCTGACTAGTCCAAAAGTATTACGAAGAAAAGTAAACAACACTCAGTAACATAGAGCATTGCATGCTCTATGTTACTGTGTGCTGCTGGATAATGGAGCATTGCATTCTATGTCGTTTTTTTTTGTGAATAATTCGTTAAATTTATACCGCAGCAAGTTATTTTTTGTTTTATAATAATAAATGTGGATTTAAAACAAAACTGCATCATTACTTTTCTTCCTAATACTTTTGGACTCGTCAGATAGCAGAAATGGGGGTCGTACGTAGTTTTTTCTCGGCCACTGTAAGCTGGTTCCAAATACCTCTGGTATGAGAGCAAGCTGTTTATTTAATTAATCATCACCCATAAATAACCAGGTCAAAACTCACTTTTCACCAATTAAACACACCAAAAACACCAACGCTAGAGTTATAAATATGGTAACAATATACTTTCCCATCCTTCCGTAAACGTTTGGAAAGCCATGACGCATCCTTGCTTTCTACGCGGACAAACAGAGCGTGTCACCAGGTAAATTGCCCGGCACGCTCGAAAAAAGACACTTTAATTCACTTAATCTTACGACAAACTAATTATTTCCAGTTTCCGCCAAAGCAACGCAATGTCTGCCGCAAGCAAGCGAGATAGAAGTGTCCACGGGGCCTTACTTTGCCGGAAGAATCGCGGTGGAAGCAGCCGATGGTGAACGTTGCGCTTTGGACGGCGAACCAAATAGTCCAAGGGACACTTATACGTTAAGAATAAACCATTTAGAATGCGGAAGCAAGGTGAACGATACCACCGTTGCCACTTTCGTTATAGTCCAAGAGAATTTACCGATTTTGACGCACAGCACTAGGAGATTTTTGGTCTTGTGCTCGTATCAACCTGAAACGCTGACTGTCAGGGCAGGATTGAGCTTGCCATCGACTAAACACGTCGGTCAAGGACACGCGTCCGTTTCTCATGAGGACGGTGGACAATATTCAAGAAGATCGAGACATATGAGGGATGAACAAAAACCACAAGCTTTAGGTGAGTTCATAAGTACTAAATTAATCTTCATTATGTATTTAGGAAGGTCCTTCTTTCGTTACATAACAGTATTAGATGAGACACAAGAGCTTAATAACAGAGACGAGTTGCCTGAAGATATAATATTATTATTCCTATAGACATCAATTCTCATCACATTAATAGATATCTGTCATCGGCCGACTTAATTAGCCAATTATATACCGGGGATTGGATTATTTATAGCTCTGTTGCATCAAATGGATGTTTTTAATGCACATCTTTCATGCATTACTTACATTGATTATTGTCGGTTATTAAAAACGGAAATTATAGCGTACGTCCATTAGTCGTACCATTAACGTTGCCGTCAAATTGCTTGTCATGCAGCTGATTGTGGACACTTGAACAGTCAGTTTATTCACATAATTAGACGAATTCTTAAGCAACATTGTATGAATGGTCAAGAAAGATCTTCAAACCTAACTTTATAAATGTAAATTTAGCAAATTAACTATTTCTATTATTTAAATTTGAGACTTCCACGGTCCGAATCACTAAGTTCTAGATTTTCGGGAGAAAACACGTCAGTGATGGTAAAGTTGTCAACGTTTCACACTCTGTAAGGGTAAAGGTTGTTGTAGGTACCTGTAGCGAAATTTTATTGGGTGGAAGGACGGTTGGGGTAGCTGTGATTGGCTGCGGTAGTCGTAGTGTCTACAGATAAGTGTCAGGTATTGGGAAAATATAAATCCCATGCAATGCTATGATCAAAACAGGCATCTCTTTTGTCAAAAATCAATCTAAAGTTTGCCCAAACACGTTTACTCTTGTGCATGAATATAGTGCACGGTTTCCTTCCGGAAATCTAGAACTTAACTATTGCTATTGTTTATCTCTTCATTGTTTTCAATTATTTATTATTATATCATTCAGAATGTACAGTATAAGCACCTGTTAATGTGAAACGTGTCGGCAAGTCACGAATTGTTTGAACTTAACGAAATTACCCGCAGTTTATCCTGCCGTTGAAAACGTTAACTGTAAAGCCGAAATTACAAGCAACAGTCATGTCATCTAGCGGATAGACCAGCAAGTAGCACCGCTTTAGGTGAAGAGCCAAATTGCCGTCATTACGAATTCGTGATATCATTACTGGACGTACTTCTTGCCATTTACACTACCTAAATGCTTTTGCACGTTTATAATCTGACATTGTTTTAATTTAGCAGAATTGTGAACGGTTTTTTGTGGTAGACCCATTTTTTTTTTCTCTGTATGTCAGAGAACAGGACTGAAGCTATGCATTATTTAAACATTACTTGTACATAAGTTACAGTATAAGTTCACTAAAGTGATTTTTGTTTTAAAACTGACTGAACTATACCAAACATTTTCTTTTCAGTTGACAATTACCAGGAATATCATAACAATCATAGAAATAACGTTCTTCCAATCACGATAATCACCCTGTTAATGGTGGCAGTTATAGCAGGATTAGTGGCAGCTTCGATCCGATGGAACGCAAAGAAACACTCCGAAGAACTAGATAATATTTCGGTTCATTCGACATTGTCAGTGAGCAGCACAAGTACCACAGTTGAAGCAGATTTCTTTGAAAATAACTCGTCGTAATTTTAAACCATCTAAAACCGACTCTAATGTAATTACAACCCAGAAACCATTTAATGTTTCGATACCCTTACTTATACTTATGAACTTTTTGACGTACTGTGATAGGTTATATAAATTGTACGTAATACTTCGGGTGATATGTTCCTTAATTTCTAAATCCGCTACGTACTTCACTATTGCATCACACTGTATAACTATTGCGTATTTAGTTTATGATGTACAGGGTGTTTTGTGTTAAAAGACTATAACGCCCTTGTACAGTACGCAATTGACTTTTCGTTAAAAATCTGTTTCAACTTATTTTAGTAGTATTTATTTATAGAAATGTATAAAATTTAAGTTAAAAGATAATAAAGATATTTTAGTGAGTTCCTTGCTTTTTATTGTGTCGCTACCCAGACCACAACCCAAAACTGCAAGGGGACCGAAATTCTCAATATGTGCGGCATAAACAACGCAGAGCTATGATATTATGAGGCTGGTGTTTATGAAAGCAAAGCGATATGAAGCAGACGACCCGTTGAAAACAATTTCTTCAAAAAGAATATTTTAATCTTACCTTATAGTTTGGATGCATTTCCTCGATGTTCAGTTCGTTAGCAAGATACCATGGATAAATATGGAAATCGGTCGTACTGTAGTAATCATCAGGTGTCACTGCAAAGACGTGCAGGAAAAGTCACCCATCGAAGCCCAAGAACAGGTAAAATTTTGAATGAATTTCAACTACAAAATGTAACTAACAACTTGAACACTAAAAACGCTACAATTGCCTCGTTTTGTCTATAAACAATAAACACGTTTTGCGACACGATATTTCAAACACTTCCGAAATTTAAAACGCGCATCTCGACTAACAATACCGAACTGAACATTGAATTCTATGTGCAAGGCGAATTTCCATAAAAAGTGGAAGTTTGTCAGTCTAGCAAACCGGTTTTTGTGAGCGTTCATCAACTCAGGGTAGAATACACTGCTATGGTATTTCGAAAATTCAATTTTAAAGTCTGTTAAGGTGGCTCCACACGCAACGGAAAACCCGAAGGCATGCCTCGAGGCGCAAGACCTCAAGGAAAACCTCTATGTGTGTATGGAGAATTTTGTAGAGATATTCCTGCGGATCTGACGCCAGGAGGCCGGAAATCTCAATACAAAATCTTATTCGGCTTGCCTCTCCTTATATGCGTCTTAAGGCCGACCGGACTATGTGGAGGGATGTGAGGTAGGCCTTTTATTACTTTCTATAGCTAAAATAAATCAACAACAGCAAGAGCATCATTTGTTGACGCCATTGCGCGAGCACAAACTGGAATGCCTTAAGGCTGGCCTTCGTATGTGCCGTAGTGTGTGGAGACCCCCCTTATTTTTAGGTTTTTCTCGAGGCCTAGCGCCTCAAGGCATACCTTCGGATTTTCCGTTGCGTGTGGAGCCACCTTTAGCAATTTATCACTGAATAACCTATAGTATTAGGGAAAGGATTAGGGAAATATAACGCATATCATATACTCTTTAACCAGTTTATTTTTTCTCAACTTCTCCTTACTTACAACAGAAAACTGACGATCTCAGTCCAACATAAGAACATTTTTATCAGAATGCAGCTTCGGCGTTGGAAAAACAAACTTCTTGACGTTCTCATCAAGTTCCTCGAGTGCCAGTTGGGCCTGCAACCTCATGACGTCATCAGCGTCATTATAGTAGATGTTCTTCAGAGTCCTATAGACTTCCAGCATGTGTTCCTTTAAAAAGACAATCATGTCAGCATCTAGACCAGCCAGCAATTGTCTTATAACTGTAACCGCCGCTCGACGTGCCTCCACGGCTTTGTCAGTTGTGATAATCGCGTGAACACAAACCAGTACCTGAAGAAAAAAGGATCCAATACATATATGTAGTTGTTGGAGATATTTAAGATGGCAGTGTTGAGAGTAGTTGAAACAACAGATGCTTAAAGAGACCTAGTACCCAATAATACATTATACATACCTCAGTAACAATAGAACCTAACTTATATCCTAGAACTCTGCATATTTCTCCTAAATTTGATAAACTTGAGGCTCTGATAAGGTGATCTTCGTCCTTTGTCCCAACAAGGAACGTGTTCAACAACACACTTTTATATTTTGGTGCCATATCACCTAAAAGTATGTTTTTACCTATATCAAGACATCTTTTTCTTTTGAATTAACTCACCCAAAGTCCTTGTTATTCTCACTAAACATTCCCCTAACTTCATTCTCAATTCATTGCCATCCTCGCTATCTTTCTTAGTAAAATCAGAATATTCTTCAGTTAAAATTTTGATCACATTATCAGGAAATATATCACCCATAGCTGACAATCCATTGATCGCATTTAGGTAAATAAACGAATCATCATTTCTTAAGTTTTGCTTTAAAAAATAAAAAAAATAGTTTTGTTATACACAACCAAACTGAAATTGAATCAAATTACCTGGAATATGTTCAAAATGAAATTCTTCTTCTCCAAGGCATGTTTATCCTTGGCTTCTATGAGCTTCCCCAATCGTAAAAGACCATGACCTCGTACAGGTAATAAAGCGTCACATACATCATCTATAGCTCTATCTACTTCTGTCTTGACGATTTTTTCTTTGGTTTTGTGTTTGTTATGCGAAATTAAGTCCAATATTGTTTTGAGAGTTTCTTTTAATTCTAGATATGACGTTTCTCGGTACATTCTTTCAACAGTATCATATAATATCTTATAATTAATCAAATTTGATTGTGTTGAGTTCATAACTAAAGCTTTTAGAGTTAAGACTAACGTGAAAAGTGCTTGGAAATTTTGATTTTCACAGTCTGTAGATGCGTGTATGTTGCTCTCTAATGCTTTGGTTAAGGAGTTTTCGAAATAGTTAATAATAGTTAGGGGGTTTTCGTTTATGTATTCTTGTATCACACTATCGTCCGAAAAATCCGCTAAATTCTGGTAAATCATTAATTTAGTTTGTGTTATTTGATCGATCGTAAATTCGTCTTCTGTGTTTAAAAGATCTTTGTTTGTATTTGATTTGATGTATTTTTTTGGGTCAATTAAAATTTTGATGTAGTATAGAAATAACGAAACGTACAAAGTTTCGTTTTTCTTGCATAACTTCTTTAGGGTATTAAATTTCCGGGATATACTTATATTTGAATTAATATCAAGCTTTTTGATTATAATTTCATTACTAAATTCTAAATACATGTCTCTCTGGATTGTCAAAATGTTATCAGTGGAAATATCAAATAGAAACAAATCGAAAATGTTATTCAGATCTTTTAGGGACTTTAGATATTTAATAATTATTTCTTCTAATTCGTTATGTATTATTTTATGAGATGAATCAATTGATGCTGTATATAACTCCATTAAAATATTTATTACCTTATTTAAGTGTGAAATTGGTAAATCAGTTGTCTGTAAGCTCTTCCCATAAAAACAACGATATAACAAATTTACTGTTTTGCTGACGTATTCGGTTACCACATCATTATCTGAAAATTTTGATTTTTCAGATAAACATTTAACCTTACCAAAAATAACCGGAAAAAATATTTTTTCACACAAACTTTTATCAATTAAATATAATCTTTTAACGCATAAACAAAACAAATCAATACCCCAATCATTGTTAATATCAAACAATTGAATGACTTGTTTAGAAATATTTGTTTCGAATGCTGGTTTCTTGTAGAAATTTAATATTAGCTTAACTAAAACCTCTAGAATTTTCCAATCTTTCGCTCTGTCTGATTTTGCGGAATCAACTGTGGAATCAAGCATGGCCCAAGCTACAGTTTCAATACCTTTATCAGAAAGTAAAATGATGTCCAAATTTGCCGAAATAGCTTTTCTAAACCAAAGCGGAGAGTTGTTCCCAACCAACATCATAGTTTCCCTAACATATAACGCTTTAAGAACAGTTTTAGATAAATAATCAAACTCAATTTTAAATTTTTCACGATCGGATAATAATTTTTCATAGACCTCTTTCGTCATAACAAAACCCTTAATATTGTCATCATTCGGTTTCTTAATAGGGCAATAAATTATTTGATATAAAGCATTTAAAATCGGTTTAAATTCAGATAAAACAACACTCCGTATTTTACTTGATTTTATACATTGTATTAGACAATTTGTCGTAAAAGCTAAACAATCGTAATAATTTAAAATTGTCCAATTTTCCTCGATATAAGGTGTTGGTAATTTGCGATAACAAGGCATATTCGGTTGTAAATTTGCGCATATACCGATATAAATGAAATGTCGAATAGAACTTTGTAACGTTTTATTTTGTTGCACACTCAATATATCAGAAGGTGGCGTTTCATCTAAAGATTTTGTTAATTCTTTTAGGAGATATGCATTTAGAGTGATATAATTCCATAAGTTTGATTTATCGCCATTATTATATTCCTGTGATTGATCAGAGACATTGCCAAGTTGGTTTTGTATTGCGGAAATGTTTATTTCTAAAAGTACGTTAAGATCTCCATCACAATCTAAAATTATTAGGTTAGGTTGTCTCAAGATCTTAAAACGATACTTTTATCATGAAAACTTACCTGACGGATTGTTATTATTTAAGATACCCAAACATTGAATAATACTGGCTCTATTCATCATGAAACTTTATTGAAAACACTGCGTTTATAACAAAAACGTTTCAGTTTGAATTCGATACATATGTTTTGACAGCGTGTGTCAAAAACTTACTCTGTTGGTAAAACAGTTTACAATTTTGTCGTTAAATTTTTCAACAAATAATAATACAATCTTTGATTTGTCAAGTTGTTGTTTTGACAGCGTGTGTCAAAAACTCACTCTGTTGATAATGCAGTTTACAATTTTGTCGTTAAATTTTCCAATAAATAACAATTACAATGAAGAATAACAAATAAGTTACGTAGTAATAGTTTAAAGGAGTGTTTTGTGAAAAATAAAGCCGTAACTTACAAAATATGATATATTAAATAATGTTCATCGGTAGCCATTAACAAAGGAAATTATAGCACGGCGGAGCCACCACGTAGAGCTAAAACTAAATGTAACACTGAGCCCCCTTGGACTTTATAGTCCTGGGCAGTCTTTTCGTCGTTCCTAAAATAAAAAATTTCATTAGAAAACTAGGGCAACGGTTAACGATGTCAAATGTATACATTTGTTTGCCGGAAAAGATCAAACGTTGCTGTTGGGGTGGAATACCCTCTTTTTCTTCCACTCGTTCCTTGATCCTCTCCACTTTGTCGGTGGGTTCAATATCAATTTCGATCTCCTTACCGGTTAACGTCTACAAATTGTTAAAAAGAAAGCCGTCAAAAGTTTACACATAACCTCACCATGTACCGACCTTAACTTTAATCAGCATCTTTATTTATTACTTCTACAACACTTAAGGTAAATATGTTAAAATTTATCGGATAAAACCGGTACGTAGCCACAGATTTTAGCGTAAAATCAGCGCATTTATAACGAAAAAACCTCGCAGACGTCTCTGACAGGTCGGTACTGCAGATTTTGATAATTTGATAGGTCGTATACCGCGCTGGTCAAAAGTGCGCTGAACCGGATAAATCATGTTACCAACTCACGCAAAAGTTTGGAATAAAACATAACTGAGGAATAGAATACATTTATTTGATCTGAACATTTACCTACAAGTATGAACGAGAGAAAGTCCATGGAAGACAACATATTTTTAAATCTAACAAACTTAACACACCGAATATACACTAACAAACGACCTAACATGTATAGTAATACTGTTTTTGAGTATTGTTTATATAAAAACCACATTTATTATAGTTAAAATGACAAATGCCTGAGCGTTTTATTTGATTTTGAGACACACTGATGCGTAACATTGATCTTCTCTAACATGTGCGTACGCAATATATTAAACTAACTACAGAATATTATAGTATGTAGATGAACGAGGGAATAAACGTATTTTATCCATTTTATTCTACGAAACAAAGAAGAAATTCTACGGTCATTTGTAACACGTGTTACGCTTTATACACCCTGTAATAATAATTATCATCACAATGTTACATAATGAAAACGTAAATGCATTCTGTTGTTTTTCAGTTTGAGATTCTGTTTTTAAATTTCTCAAGGTCTACATTACTAAACTTTATTATTTAAAAAAAAATCATTTTGTACTTTTTGTAGACCCGACTTTGGAAATAGTACAGAAGGAACAGTTTTAATTTGCGCAATATATATTTGTATCAAATTTATTGAAAATCGTCACAAAATATATCCATTTCATGATTAAATTATTCCTTATTGTTTATTTAAATGAATGTATAATAATGGAAACGATTGAGCAAAAGAAAAATTAATTATAGCTATTATTTCTATGGCATATCAACTATGTTATACATTGTCATGGTACACAGATGATTACTTAAACTATGTAGCCTGCATACTGGGTAAGAATATATACATTTTGATAAATGGGTAAGGCCGTAGTACTTTTTTTATGTTCAACTAAAATTCATAGTTTAAATAAAAACAAACAATATAACAATATTCTTAATTCAGTCTTTGAGTTTTTTGGGTTTAATTATTTCACCAAAGAATTTAGCACAAGTGCCTCGTCATAAACAGAAAAATCTTAGTACAGTGTGTCCAGAAAGTAATACACCTTTAATACGTTATGGAATTTGATTCCTTAGTTCTAATTTTAAATTTATTGAAACAAACCTATTGTCAACACTCTGTCTTTGTTTAACAATCAAAAAATAGTTTCAAACATATTTGTCTAAGGGTTGCTTTATTCACCTATAAGTTGATTTTGTTGCCCCATATTTTGCCATTAACACAGAAATATGTTAGTGGTAGTGTGTCGAACGTGAATAAAAGAATCAAGTGACGAGTTCTGTACACCATGATTAGTAATCTATTACTTGAATGAGTTGTAACACACCAACAAAATTTGACCAATCTGTCACACAGTTGTGTATGCAACAAAATATACGCAGGTCAATTATAAACCATACACTGGGTATAATTGGTTGCATATGTCACTGTGCTCTACTTTGTTTATTCACTACTCTACATGTAGTGAATCATATGTCATGTGTGTTTCATCAGTGTTTCATTTAAGTAACATTTTATTACTTTCTGGACAGGTGTATGAAACATTCCTCTCCAAAATGGCGTTGTGTCCAAACGAATCGTTTCTTTAGTCACAAATCAATACAAATAGAACGTGTTTTTAAGGTTACGGCCCCCAAAACAAACACGACATCCACATCGTTACACGTCTAATGTCGTGGTACGGAACGGATTGAGTTTCAGTTCTTGGCAAAAAGTGGTTTTATTGAATAAATTATGTACAATGATTAACCGTCTGCGAGGGATGGAGTGACCCAACCGTACTTTTCGTGCGTCTTGACGAGTGACCGAAAGCTCTCTTCCGCTGTCCGTCGACTAAAAACTTTCTGGCCCTTGGCCTTCCGCTGGATACGGCCCTGTCCCTTCACGACACTAGCGGCGAACTGCATGATCACAGCTTCGACGGTATAAGCACTGGCCCAACCCCTAGGCGTAAGCAACTCCATGCAAATTGCTCCACCCTCCATAACAAAACCTTTCTCTATCCGCGGCGTGATCACCCTCATAAACGGCGGCGCGAACGGGAAATTCTCCGGAAATATCAGATGCAGTAATATATGATTAATCCCTAATTCGTTCATGTCATTTTGGAGATCACTCTCGGGATCAACCCTTAACAATCGAACGTGCCATTCGAACAGATTATCGTCAACTAATTCTACGGTAAAAACTGGATCCGGGCGCGAATGTTGAATCTTCTGTAGGTCCTTGAATTCTTTCATGAGGCGTCTCGCACGGACCGTCTTTCCTGATGGCGGTTCCTCCAATGGGACCTTGCGGGAGGATAAGGCGTTCGCGTACGAGGGACTCCCCGACGGCGCGGCTGGAGATACCGAGTCGCGGCAGCCGCGTAGAAGTCTGCGCGCCGGTGAGCCCGAGTTCTGTTCGCTCTGCTGTTTGCTCGAGCCTTCTCCGTTCTTGCTGGAGGATTTGAACAACTTCCGGAACATCGCAGCCATTTTATCTTTGGGACGGGACGACATACTGGTACGAAGGAGTTGGCACTGGAAATATGAAAAAGAAACATTGTACAGCAAGTCAAGAGAAGTATAGTCTATACTTCTGGTAATTACGTTTTGAGCAACACAAACCAAAAGGAACCAAGAGAAAGTCAGTAGAACTATTCGGCGCAAAACGTCATTGCCTGCAGTACTGAAACTTGGGGTGTATGCTACTGTAGAAAAAATCGTGTTCTGAAGTATTCCAGAGAACGTCTGTACAGTTTAATAAAATTGTGAATAAATTGAATGTATCTGCCGTCCTGAATGTACTTTTGAATATACACCCCGCCCTTGTTTTCGGGGACCATGGTAAGGTCCCCGAAAACTTTCAAAGCAAAACTACCAAATGACTGAACTATAGGCATCACAGCAGAACATGTTGCCACCACAGCCGCTGTAGTGTTAGTGGCAAAACTGCACACTAACGAGTTTTGTCACTACAGTTATACATACCCCTAAGAACTATAAAATCGTGTTCTGAAGAGTCGTAAGCGCTAGAGTAGTTTCAAACTAAGAAGAGCACAGTTGTATATGCAACCAATCATACCCAGTGTATGGTTTATAAATTGCCTGTGTATATTTGGTTGCATACACAACTGTGCTCTTCTTAGTTTGAAACATCTATATCTTGTCAGCGCTGAGACAGGGCTGTTCTTCTGAACACAACCATGACTCTATGTTTACATATGTCTGAGAAAAATTATGGTCCAGGCACAAGTTACCCGATCTTAGTTGTAAATGGCAATAAAATAATGCTAAAATGTTAAACCTACATATTCTAACTAATATAGCACATGTTACTTTCTTATGATAGGAGCGGAAGGAGTGTTTCATTTTTCATTACCCCGAACGAATTAACGAGAAGGATCGTACAATATTGTAAATGAGTTCTTCATCTAAATTCATCCTGAAACAGGTACAAAAGCAACAAAGAATATAACCAGTTAGCGACGAGTTTTAATTCTGTTTTACCAAAGCTTTGTAGTATTATTCATGCTCGAGATACACAACACAGAAGAATGCATTGTGGATAAATAACCAAAGAAAATGTTCATTTTATGAATATATACAGATAAATATTTGAATGTGCAGTAGATATTTTATTTATTACATCCCACAAGCATTTTACAGTAAAATATGTAAAATATAGTAAAAATCACAGTAAAATGTTATTCTTAGTGTCAACTGTAAATTTACTGCAAATTTATGGTAATGCAATAATAACTCTTGGGAATAACACATCTATTATAGAAAATTATCCTAAATTTGCGATAAACAGTATTCTAACAAAGGTTTGTAATTTTTTTATTACTTCTGTAGATAACAGGTTTGTCCGAACAGTGAAAAAAACTAGATGAAATTAATATTTCAGAGTAGGCCCGATATACCTCAATGGTAACTGCATTATAAATACCAATGACACATTATTTATTGTGTCATCTAAAAAATTAATAACGAACTAGTTCGTGACAGCTGCTCGAACAAATCTTATATACATTGTTGGAAAGTTACCAGAAATGGTAACGGTTACACAATTCTTTTTACGCCGTATGGTAAAAAACAATATATCCTACAGTGTCTTATACCCAAGAAGAACAATGACTTTCGTAGTCTAAATTTGAAACTCCCAGTGGAGTAATCTCACTAAAAGCATCGGTGTTCACACTATTTAATTGAGTTTTATAAGTTTTATAAGGAAAAACCTTGACCAAGGTCCTTAATTGTTGCACAGGGTGTTCTAACATTGAAACATTGAATCACAAAAACATCATGTCGGTTACAAAGATCAAATAATTGGTAGAAATAATTATTTTACATTATCTATGAAGAATTTTGAAGAATTTGGGTATAAGTTGATAAAAAAAATAATCGAAATCCACCACAGATTACAGAAGTTATTAGATCTCATTTTTTTTTCAGTGGGCGTTTTCTTTTGTACCGAGAATAGATATACATAGTATATCTCATATGTTTATACAGATCAGCAGTAGCGGCTCGTGATATGTTTAATTGGGTGGGCAAAATATCAATGCAGTTTTAAGGACTTATTTAATAAAGTGTTACTATATGTTATTAAGTAAACACTACAAATTTAAACCGACGTATTTTTAAGAAGTAGTTAACCGTAAGAACCATCAAGAAAGTCGAGTAAACACTAAACAACCCTAATAAAACGGCCGGCTTTTTGCGCGAATTTGTTGCATGTGCTATTGCCTATTTAGCTATTAGAATACGTCTATGCTATGGTATGGGGTTCAGCGCCGGATTTAAGACTGTGGGGGCCCCTGGGCAGAAAAGCTGTGGGGGCCCCTGGGCAGAAAAGCTGTGGGGGCCCCTGGGCAGAAAAGCTGTGGGGGCCTTAAAGACATAAGCACATTACTTGATCATGAACTTGCATTGCAAACACGTAAGTATTAGTACAATTTATATTTTGGTGGGGGCCCCTTTTTGGTGGGGGCCCCTGGGCTGCAGCCCAGTCTGCCCTCCCTTAAATCCGGCGCTGATGGGGTTATCTGCCTAGTCCTCTGACGTCACATATGCATTTTTCGCTACCCCCACTCCTCCGGCTTGCTGGACAGTTTACGCGCTTGCAGTAGAAAACCATCGCCGCTGGTGGGCACAATCTCAATTGCCACCCCGACCTGGTAGTTTCGGTTGCATACACTACAGTTATTTACCAATTCTACGGCCAGTAGCGTAGCAGCGTTGGATTTTATTATGTATTCAATATAATAATGCAGGCATATAGACAGTGGTTGTAAGGAATTTATATAAGGCAAATACTTAACTGTAACAAATATTGTATTAATAACGTCCAAATAAAAATGTGAAACACTGAATACCAGTACCAGGTGATCCAATATTTTTTGGGTGGGCACTGCCCACCCTGCCACCCCTGACGAGCCGCCACTGAGATAGATATTACCAAGCTATCATTACTTTGTACTAACAATAAAAAACGACAAAATCTTCCAGATGATGATGAAGCTAACCTAACATTGCCCAACATTAGATGCTGTCAAATACAGAAAGAAAGGAGGACAGTGTTGTCCTGTCCATCTCTTTTACTTTTGGAACAGGGATATATCGGTTTCTTATAGTCGTACAATGTTGCTAATGAAAAAAAAAATAGTATATTATTATACAAGTTTTATAAGACGTCAAATTGGCGCATGAGTTGTTTGAATGAACGAATGCGCCAATATGTCTTATAAAACGAGTGTAATATACTATTTTTTCTACTTTGCGTCATTAATTTTATAAAAATTTAGAAGTATATTAGGTAAAATTCCAATCTAGAGTATTTATGGGTGCAACCGTTGGTAACACTGTCATTGTCACTTAAATTCAAATATCTGTGAAAAAGTAATTATTGATAATTATTATATACCATCATATACTAGTAGTACGAAACCTAGGATGCAACACGCATGTTTAAATATGTATAAAAATATACATACTTCGCAGTTTGTGCGATTCTAAAAAATCAGTTTGTGCTTACTTTTGTGGTTATGTGTATTTTCGTTTGACATGCATTTGATATCAATGTCACCAATCTTAGAAAAAAGTTACTAAAAACGGTGTTACAATTTGCTAATTGTAACACCGAAAACAGTGTTACAATGTGTGCATTGTGAATGCAAAGTAGAAAAACAATATTCTTAAATGATTATGGAGAAAAATTCTTCTTCATCCAATGTTACGTGAACAACACACAGTATATGTATAGCAAAAGGAATGGTCAAGAAATACTGACGCCATATGAATTTACACCGAAGAAATAGTTTTATATTATATTCATGCGAAAATTGATGTTATTCGCACTGGTATCGAAAATAGGCAATTCGTAGAAATAGTTAATGGCTCATTAACCGAACTGCTAATGGACATTATCGTTAGACCATTGTTATTTTTATCCGAAGGACGGTAAAATAACATTCGTATTGCCTGGAATTACAATTAATTTGTTGCTTATTTATTACTTTATCATTTAAAAGGGTTTCCAAATTAATTCTCAAATTTATTTTTATGTACATACTTACATAAAACTAGTTTTATTTGACAGCAATATTTAATCATTATAGAGTGACGAACGTTTTAGTAGGTAATGATAATGAATGGTGAAACATGGTTCTACATATGTAATTTAATACATAATTCAAGAGAATGCAACATTTTAACAATTTTAACATTACAAAATGCTTATAGAGATTTGGAAATAGAATTTGTGGTAAAATACTATACTGTTATAATTATCTTATAAAATAGGTTTTGATATGGGTGCGCAATCACATTAATGTGGATAATAATTGATAGTTCGAATCAAATGTACCAAGAATAACAACTAACAATTTAGATATGCACCTCATAAAAGTAATTCTATAATTATATTTGAGAAACGCCTATTATTGATTAGATTGGCATATCGGAAATGTGAACATAATTAATGCATAAATACGGTAAAGAAAATGAAAGAAATGACATTCTTGTCACTTGCCGCTATGAATATTGCCTATCAAAAAATGCAGTTATCATTGTGGTAACATATTATAGAGGTTGTATTGAGTGCAGTATCAAAAGATAACAATAACAATTGCGTTTGTTGAAAAGTGCTGGACATGGATGACCCAGGAACGTCATTCTGACGTCAGAGCAATGTTTTGAGGAGTACATTTCCAACAAATCTTTTACAACATTTCTTCCGCGTTCCCCATATTTCAAGAAGTTATGTAAATATTACCAGTTTGCACCTTATGTAAGGCTCTTATGTCTTTCGGTTTAAGTAATCCGTGAAAGTAACTAAACGATTTTTCGATCTGTCAACACTCAAACTAAGTACTCACGTTATTCGAAAAGCTATATATTGAACGGCCGAAGCGCTACGGCGAATTTGCTTGCGGATTCCATGGTTGTCTGTCGGATTTTTCGACGATGGTAACAGGAAAATTTCGCTCGAATTCCTACATTTTACGGTGTATCTCTCTATTTGACGTTTGCAACGTCTGTAACGCACTGACAAACTGACTTTCACATTGCAGTGTTTGCGGGTCTGTATGAAAGAATTACCTTTACAGTTGGTGGGCTTTCCTCTCTATCCTTTTCTTCGCATCGTACATTCGATTTTTGGATGAATACGGACTTGGCCGGTTTTGCTCACTGCGGATAGCGTCAGGCGGGACCTCCGCACAGGCAGCTTTGCATTACAGCACTACTCCACGATCGATTTTATGCCGTCCAACATGGACGTGCGTTTGCGGCCTAACACCGCTGAAGTGCCAGCAAGACCGCCGCGTTTCAGCGGTTCAGGCTTGATGAGGCCCTGGTTCCATGATAGCTTATGATTGATTGGGAAAAATTTTGCACCCGGAGACAATTGCAATGAGGGAAATCCGAGCTGTTTTCCCGCACTGGTAATTTACCTAATCGCTTTTCAATTTGAGGATGGGTCGAGCATAATACACTCTTTTATATTGGGTTTTTGTATGCGATGCTTTGTCCTTTCTGTTCTACCAGTGGCGTGGCTACGGTGTAGCAGTTGCAAATGCTTGTGCCACGGATTTTTCGGGATGAAAAATTAGCGAGGAGTAAATTTATAACAAAACTTTAACGTCTTTTTTACTTTATCATACGCAGTATGACAAAGTATTGTAATCGTGTCGAAAAAAAAATTGAGATTTTGGCGGAAATATGTCGTTTTGGGTCACCTGAACATGTTTCACCAAGGTACAAAAAAATGTCTGTGTGTGTGTGTGTGTGTACCCGTTTTTTGTGGCGACGATTCCGGAGAAACTACTGAAGGTATCGAGACGAAACTTCATATTTAGAAGTTTTGTGACTAAACTTAGAGCTGAAAGAAGTTTTGTCCAAAAGGGCCCAAAGGAACTCGAGGTTTACTCTTATCATTTTTCAACGATTTTGCAAATTAGCCGCCATTTCTGTAATTTCGTCAAAATAATTAAATAATAAACTATAGTAGAGAAAATTTATGTGTCCATTCCATTTTTTGGAAAAAAAAATTATATCATAGTAAGCGGATGCCCCTTGAACTTCCAAATTGCCCCCCTGAACACGGCTGTATCGTATGATAAAGTCATGTGCCTGGCCACATCAGATTTTTTATATTTTATATAGGGTGACATAGAACAAACTACAGTGCATAGCACCACGTCATAGAGAGCCGAAAAATAATAAAAAATGTCCGATCGCGTTTTGTTTTCATTCAAGTTACCGGCTGTTGAAGTTCTTTATAAATGTTATTTAGTATTACTTTAACTAGCTCTGTGTATAAGTCAAAATTTTCGATTTTAGTTATTGGGCATTCTAGAAATATGTGGTTAAGGCTTCCCACCTGTCCACATTCGCAATATGGACATTTTAGGATACATTTTAGGTTATCTGCTATCTGTTACTGTTGTTACGAATGTCCAGCAGGGGGCGTTTCGGGTTTGACGTTACTGTGGTAATAGCAGCAAAACAGGGGTCGACAAAAATCGATTTTTTGGATCGAAAATTGGTTTTAAGGCCGTTTTTTTGCTCAAAACTCTTTGCGAAGGGTATTTAGAGGGATCTTATCGTAAGACATGAGAGCGAGCGGCTTTTATAAGGTCGGCAGGAACGGATAAAAAATGTAAATTTTTGACGTTCATGGATCCGCTTGTCGGAATTTCTAGACGTCACGTGACATTTTCTCGAGGTTCGCCTTCACCCGAAGAGGCGCAAAACCGTGATTTTTTCAAAATTGACGCATTTAATTTACAAAATATCTCGCAGTCCACGCGGAATTGTGTCCTTTTTTCAATTCGAGCGTCAAAAGTAATATCGAAAAGCCCAATTTTGCAGCTACTCGA
Source organism: Aphodius granarius (assembly GCA_963971325.1). NCBI lineage: Eukaryota > Metazoa > Arthropoda > Insecta > Coleoptera > Scarabaeidae > Aphodius > Aphodius granarius. The sequence continues at coordinate 5,144,657 of OZ020225.1, forward strand.
TCGCAAATGTCGGCGAAAATGGGCGATTCCGCTGAACCTTGAAAGTTCGTAATTAGTATAGGTAGATTAATTAGGCAGTAGAGGTAGCATACTTTGATTTCATGAAACCAGACCTATGGTACTATCAAAGCAAGCTAAAGTCAAGTCATGTTTTCAAGAAAAACGCTCCGCCCTCGGACACGTCAATTTTAAATATTAAATAGGCACCTTTTGAAAAAAAAAATTGAGGTCATCCTTAATTTTTTTAAATCACAACCCCAATTATTTTGCTGTTTTTCAGTAGAACTCGTTACAGCTTAAATAACGATGTAAAATAATTAGTACCTTCCATAACCATCTTTTTTTTTGAAAAAAAAAAATAGCACATTTACTTTAACAAATAAAAACATAATTTTAATGAAAAAGATTATTATTAAATCCCAAAAAACACTAAATTTAGCGCAAATTTCTTGAACAAAAAGGAACTGTTGCAAATTGTCTCTACCCATGTCGAACAATTTTATGAAACCCAAAAAATTGTTGGAATTTGGCTGGTACACGAATTCAACTGCAATTGAGCTCAAAATATGACAGTACTGTGGCGACAACATGTTCATGTTATTTGACTGCACAACACAGTAAGCCTTTGTTCGCTAATTTGGTGGTTGAGCCAAATGAACAATGAAAACGCTGCTTATAAGAACAAAGTAAAAGTTATTTGTGAAGTGCCGACAACAAGGTTGGCAAAATGTCAAAACTTATGATGATCTTAGTGCGTAAACGAAATTGTTTACGTAAACAAAAGTGGGTATTCCAATTCAGTCAACCCAAGTCAACCTTCCGCATTCTCTAATAAAAATGCGTCATTTCCAACATCAAATTAATTCGATTTATTGAAAACATTCTAGAAGTCGATGAAATGTGAATGAGGCAGAACAATATTCAAAGTAATGTCCGTTAATCAAAATAAATATCTGGGGTGTCCCTCACCCTACTTTCCGACTATATCGTTGGCACAATGAAGTGTCACTTTTGCAATTATTTGTAAATCCACAGCCCTAATGTCATACTGACATTTAATGTCATGTTATGCATCAGCACTGACGTTTGTCAAAATTTGATATTGAACGATTGAACGACGAAGGCTGTGTGTTCTGTCAAACTGCTTCTATAAACGCTTATAGCGCCTAAAGTGCTCATGCCAAGGAGCTGTTAATTAGTATACATATTTAAAGTCACTGGACGATGAGCAGGTATTAATTTGTCAAAATCAAAATCGGTCAAAATCAGATGAATCCCTAAGAAAACGCATTTAACATTTGCCATTTCCGGTTTGCAGATTGATACCAAAACCATTCCAGTTCGTCCCCCGGTAATTCTGAATCCGTAAGCAAAATTTCAGACCGATCCTGTTCGAACAAAACTATACAATATATAAAATATAAATGTTGAAACTCCACTGAAAAAAGCCGTAAACCTTAGTTTGACGTTTCTTGATTTGTCAAAATGACAGATGTCTGTAAACATGACGTTTGCGACAGATTTTAAAAAGGTTATTTTCATTACTTAGTAATTGATGCAATTACTGATTTCTTGAAATTCTGTAACTTAAATGTGATAATAATGGGAAACGCACTATAATAAAATAATTATATAACATAATTAAAGGCAGACTCCACGCCGTATACGAACGACATAACCTCAAACAACAATAATACCTACAAAAACTGTTACCAGTGGTAAAATAGCAAGTTATAAAGATACTTACCTGCACAGTAGTCTTATATTATTATCACAGATAGGCTGTATCACAAAGAACAATATCACAACACCATACAGCTTTCGTTTTTATGCATTTTGTCACTACAGCAAATGCTGATTGCTGCAGCACATTATAACTGAAGTGAAGTTAGCTAGAGTTCACGACGAGTTCACAAAATTATAACTATTTCATAAGTTTATTCAAAATTAGAACTAAAATTGTCAATTCCATAAACAACATACTGAGTATAACTTATTCTAATAACTTACTTACAATAAAAGTCAAAAACAATAACCGTAAACAATTTATTTCAATTTTTTTCGGCTACAAAAGAATTATAAGTTATATATTCATTAGATAACTAAAACTAGAATGGAATACGCTAATAAAAGCAATTATCTGGAAGATATAAAGGACAGAAGTTGGGCGTAAATTACAATTTGGGAACGGCACCACCCAATAAACATACAAAATTCAAGAAATGGACCTCTATAAAAATATCTATAACAAATTGTGCCCCTAAAATGCATCACCGCATATCGTTCCCATAAAACAAAAAACAGGGATACTTTATAACATTCTTTAAAAAGCATTTTTATACAGAAAACATCCCTTAAAACTAAAAAAAGCTAAAATTAGTTACAGCGTTTAGGTGTGCGTATAACAAAACAATAAATTAATTGACTATAGTTGGAAGGTAACGTAAGCAAACGGGTCACTTACAAAAATATATCAAGACTAGTTCGTAGCTCAGGTAAATTAGTTTGTGTTAGTCGAGTCAATAAGCCAAAATAAATAGTTAAAATAACTCCACAACTTTAATGAAACTCCCAAACAAAATAAAGTTTCATTAAAATCGAATCTGTTAAAGCAAATACCTTCATTGGCTCGACTATTTATTAGGTACCCAATATAAATTCACGTTAATTTACGTCACATCACAGAAACGATAATCTCAACACAAAGAGACATCTATCTATATACACATTTATATATCATATATTTATTACCTATGTACATAATGTTAAAACTCATTCGAGGCATATTCAGGTCGCTATCTACAGATATTCGGATAAAACATCGCCTAAATAACAACATTAAATTAAAGTTTTTCTTTTTTCTTTTACTTAAGGCAGGATGGCCACTAGAGCCGGGTATACTTAATTTTACGGTACATAATTTTTTTTAACTTAAACTATGGGTACTGCTTAATCCGTAAAACGTTACACAACGTTAATTATCAGTAGTAAACACAAAACGGAATGTTCACCGTTCAGCAGGAAGCTATTTTGAAATGAGCTGTTATTAGAATACATTAAACGGCAAGTAAGATATGTACAAGAATTATTGTTTGAGATATTATTACTTAGTTACTATTATTATTTTAAAATTTGTATTTAGGTGGAAAATGTCTGTGTATCATGACGGTGTTTGTGAGTTACAGAAATGTGCGTTTCAAAAGAAGATAACAAGAAGTACAAGTACTAAGTATTTGTACTTTTGTACTAAAGAATAGGCCTTACTAACATGGAGTTATCATTCAAATATACAAACATTGGAAGTTAAAAATTCATTAGTTATTTTTTGTGAGCTAGTTTCTACTAGTCAATATTAGAGGATGGTTTATTAAGTCATGTATAGCTAAGAGTCAGATAAGTTAATTTTGTTGCCCCATTTCTTACCATTAACACAGAAAATGTTAAAAATCAAGTGACGAGGTTTGTACACCATGATTAGTAATCTATTACTTGAAAGAGTTGTAACACACCAACAAAATTTGATCTATCTGACACATAGCTATATACAGGACTTTACGTATGGGTGAATAAACCGGCCCTTAAACAAATAAATAATTATTATTTTCTATCCTTTAAAAAGCAAAAAAATAGCATTATAAATATATATGTACAAATTTTACCATAATAAATTGCATTTTGAATTCAAATTCCATGAATTTAAAATTTAAATACTTACATCTATACTTATTTTCCGGCAATATATTGTCATAACGCTAATACTTTGTCCCACTATGAGCTACATTTAAAACAGAAGGAACCGATCAACGACACACAGACATCTCTCTGTCCCAAAACAAACCCTGCAATTAATTAACAAACGCATCTCTCAAATTGTACTAACGTATGTGCAGCTCATTAAAAATTCGTGCGTTTTCATCGACCTAACCTCTAATAGAAAGAACATAACCTCAAACGTCAAACCGACCGATCTACCCGCATCTTCGTCATAAAGTATGCTTGTGGATAAGCATATTCATGTATTTCGACTTCCTAAGCGTAATTTTGCCGAAATTCGTGCGTTTTCGTCGACCTAACCTCTAAATTGAAAGAACATAACCTCAAACGTCAAACCGACCGATTTACCCGCATCTTCGTCATAAAGTATGCTTGTGGATAAGCATATTTATGTATTTCGACTTCCTAAGCGTAATTTTGCCGAAATTCGTGCGTTTTTGTCGACCTAACCTCTAAATTGAAAGAACATAACCTCAAACGTCAAACCGACCGATTTACCCGCATCTTCGTCATAAAGTATGCTTGTGGATAAGCATATTCATGTATTTCGACTTCCTAAGCGTAATTTTGCCGAAATTCGTGCGTTTTCGTCGACCTAACCTCTAAATTGAAAGAACATAACCTCAAACGTCAAACCGACCGATCTAACCGCATTTTCGTCATAAAGTATGCCTGTGGATAAGCATATTCATGCGTTTCGACTTCCTAAGCTTAACCTTGCCGGTGCCCCCCGGTGGGGCCCCAATTGGGCCCCACCGTGGGGCCCCATGATCACAATTGCTGCTACTATTACTCACTACGATTACGTTATGGGCGGCCGAGTCGCGCAGACGAGTCGTCCCGGGTGGGCCCCCCTGTGGGGCCCCATGATCACAATTACCCTGATTCCTCGCCGCGAGCGAGGCGCGGAGGGTCCGCTCGTCGTGCACCTCCGCCAGGACGTCCAGCCTGTCGGCGGCGCACTCCGAGGGGGGACTCGCCGCGGCCCCGTTCGCCGACTGCTTCGGCCTACTGTGGTGCTGGTCGATGCTGTTCGCCCTCGTCTCCCTCACGCTGCAGTCGTGCGTCCATATGATGACCACTCAATCCCCCCGATGGGGGCCCTCCCGGACAGGCTCGGTGTTGCCCCTGTACCAGTACACCTGCAGCAGGATCAGGAAATCGATCGACACCTGCATGCACCCGCACACCCAGAACTGCAGAGGGGCGTTGCGGAATTTGAAGTACAGAGTTTTGAAGATGTCCCCGCATGTCCAGAAGGCAACCATCATTATGCTGACAAAAAATTGTACAGATATGTATTATTAGACATTTTTAAACTAATAGATAAAATAATAGAATTACAAAGTATCATAAACACAGAATAAAAATGAACATCATGATTTCACACAAAAAGTGTGTCTACAGCAACTAAATTAATTTGTTTTATGAACTTTATATGGCACACATGGGCCAGTAGTATTTTAGAGCCAGTTGTTAGATAAGGTAATCTCTACTTGTAATAGCAGGGCTAAGCCTAGTTAAGACACAATTACACAACAGAAACTAGCAGTGAAAAAATGTATTTTATATGTCATCTTCTATGAATATAAATTGATATAATAATTAATGAAATATTCAAATTAATTACACAAGGAAACAATATATGTTCTTGATATCAATGAATTTCTTGATATCAATATAAGAATTAATTGGTTGATAATACTAATCAATTCAAACATATGCCGACATGAAATTATAACAAAAAAAATACAATTTAAATAAGTAATCGAAAATATTTCTTGTAATCTTTTGCTCACCTCATGCCTTCCGTTGATTTGCTGCGATAATTTCGCACAAGCTGAGGCGTGCCAAGCATGGCCTCCGTAAAGACTGCAAGGAAACCGATGATCTCGACGAAAACCTTGTAGTCCATAAAAAGGTACATGAGTAATGATGTTAAAATGGAGAAGATGATCATACAGTCTATATACGACTGGAAGTCTGACCAGTTCCAGAATTCCTGCATCTTGAAATCTACAAATTCGAGTACTAATCCGTTAAAAAGACATATTTACGAAAATACAAATAGGGGTTAAAACGGAACATGCGATACACAGGCACTATTCTAGCTTCTATAATAAAATGTTTGTTTATTTATGTATTTAAGTTTTTTTTTTTATTGAAATTTATGTTACACACACAATCTAAGAATAAAATATAAGATCTGTATAATATGTTGTGTTTCCAATTAAAATACATAATCAAAACTTCCAGCAGAAATTGATAAATATGAGATAAGTTAAAGTAGTATGTATGTATATTACGTATTTAAACGTAGAAATCTATAAAAGGACCTATTTTAGAGAAACAAGAAGTCAAACAACGAGATTAAGCAGGGTTATCAGAAATAATGTGTAGTCTGACCTCTCCGCGTTAAAACTAAATAAACCAAGCATATTATAGTGGTACTAGGAAAGATACTTCGTAATACAATATATTTTCACATTCACATTCCATGGGTTTGTTTATTTCAATGAGTTCATAACATGTCAAGAATTCTGTATGTTTAGTAATAATTAAATTTATTCATAATTCTACATGCAGTGGTAGCACTGAAAAAATGTTCACTCCAGGAAAGTTCACTCCATATAGAAAAAAATGTATTATTCATTTCTGAGATGATGTCTGTACATATGATAGACGATAGCGTCCAAAGGGAACAACGGATCGGTCTGAAATTTGGTATATACATTTAGAATTACCGGGGGATGAACTGGATTGTTTTTGGTGACAATCTGACAACCGGAAGTGGCAAATATTAAATGTATCTTCTAGGGGATTCATCCAATTAAGATCAAACGCATACCAGCTCATCCTCCAGTGACTTTAAATATGAATACAAATTTGCAGATCAATGGGATGAACGGTTTAGGGGCTATAATAGTTTATCGCAGCAGTTTGACAGAATCCACAGTCCATTTGGTGTGGACTTTCCTGGACAACTGTATAAATCTACTAATTTAAAATTATATGACAAATGCTTCTAGAACAGCCTGTATCTAAATATATTTGTATTACTGAAGTGTCTCGCCATACAACAAATCTTTCCATGTTAAAAAATTATAGCAATATGATTTTTATTTGATTTTTTTTATTATTTATTTGATTTTAGATAAGATCTTAACCAAGCTACTTATTTGTTCCACATGTGGTCCTAATTTATAGTATGTACTATAAAACTAAATTTTAAAATCTAAAATATCAAATTTTAAGCCAGCTTTCTTTTTTTGGGCTTAATAAAGAATAAATAAATAAATGAAAATAGTTGTAAATATCGATATTGCTAGTAAACAGAGGTATTTTTTATTAAAACTAATAATAAATTTCAAAAATTTATCTTATATTTTTTACTGTTTTGCTTTTGTATTAATTTGTAACTTATTAATGCAACGTACTGATTTGAAGTTAAGAAACAATTAACCAGTTGATAAACCCGAAAGGTTAACATGGAAGGACAAAAAAATAAGAAAAATTCATGCGATTAGTAAAAGGGGGTGTCTAGAAAGCAGAAGCGTGCAAGCAAATTTACCGCAGATACTGTGAGTGGAGCGTGACGGTTTGGACTGAAGCAATCTGACCACCTCGCTGGGCGACGCTGCCAAAAATATATACAACATATAAAGACGGGAGAATAAGAAAATTATTTCAAATAATAAAAAAAAGATGTACATTAGTAGTCACGCCGGAAAGTTACAATCAAGAACTTGGGAAGCGTTTTGCTATCGGAGCGTCTAAAACATACCTGTGAAGACACGCTGTCTAGCTTGCGACAACTGATTTACGTTACGGACACGGACGCACAAATGTATCATCGCAAACATTGTTATGTTCATGATGATGCTCTGTATGAGGAGAGGGTATTCAAAATGTTTACCAAACCTGAAAATTTCATATTTTCGATAAAAAATTTGGGTTAATCGTATTGCAAGACTTACCAAAATAATATACGTAGCGTGTTGGCTATAAGCAAAGCTAGACAAACTAATAGAGAAAACCCCTCGGCGTTTCTTTCACGTTTAATTTGCCTGTACTGGGGGATGTAAGGGATGACACCCCCAATAATCATGGCCCCAGCACTGATCCATCCCACGACGTGCCCCACGGTCAGGGATAACTCGTCCGATATCACCCAATCCATCGCGACGACTATTTATTAAAATTTATTGAAAGCACTTAACATGATTTACTGATCTATTTTTGTGTGTCCGGTGACCGGTATACAAAAGCGCACGGGAAATGTCAACAGAAATGTCAGTCTCGCGCATTTATATCTCTTTATCCTTATCGGTTTTGTAGATTTCATATCGCCCCATCTCTATCACACGTAAAGTTCAACCAAAGGCCGTCGGTTGATTAGAAAGGAATCAGTGGCGTACACAAAAAAATATTTCAAGGGAACAGAGCATAAACGTGAACAAAAGTAGGGCATTATTTGATAAATTATACTGATTTATATTTCCTTTTGGATTGAGAAAGCGAAAAAAGATATGTCTAGATGCTTTTATATCCGTTCTTTGAATCTTCCCCAGGCTAATTCTTTCACTGAATGGTATCTTTACAGCTCTTAATTTTATCTAATCAACAACAATCCATATTGTAAATTATTCACCAAAGGAGCAAATATTATTGAACGACCCCTGGTGAATAAAACAATGTAATGCCACTGTCAAATACAAAATTTTAATTTGCAATTCAAAAAATGAATAAAATACTACTGTAATAATAATTTTTGTGTAATTATTGAGACGAAGCGAAAAAAGTCGAACTAATTCAAATCATTATTTATAAAATTTAGCCGGTGACTTACATAACCTCCATGTTGTCAAATAAAGTAAAGTAAGGTTATATGAACAGATAGTGGAAAATATCTATAACTTCAGGAAGTACGTACGAAAAATACAATTAATAACGAAAATAAATTAATAACATTGATTCCATTTTAGATAGAATGACGATATCCAAGATAATATCACCTTTCCTACGACACGGTAAGGCTTTATTCGAGAATAGATCGCTCCCTTTGCTCGCAGTCCATAGATTAAAAAGTAACAAGGTGGTAACGACAAGTTCTCGCACAGAGATCGACACGAATGTAAAGCCGTTAGGAGAAAAAGTTAGAGAAACAACAAAAACTGCATCATACTTAGGCGTAATATTGTTAGGCGTAGGTGTGACGGGCACTTTGTTCTATGCTGTTTTCCAAGAACTATTCTCGAGCAAAAGCCCGAATAACGTATACACCAAAGCTGTCAAGAAATGTCTAGCAGATACAAGAGTCGAAGATAAATTAGGAGCCCCGATAACCGCATACGGAGAAGAAACCAGGAGGGGTAGACGACAACACGTAAACCATCTTTTATATTTAAAAGACGGAAGGAAGCACCTGAGGATGAGGTTTTATCTACAAGGGGCGTTCCACAAGGGTACGGTGCATTTAGAAATGAGAGAGGTTTGTTTTCGGTAGAAATTAATTTGCAAAGCGAAGTTCTCCTAGTGGATTATAGATGGCGCTAGTCTTGAATTATTAATAAGCGCCATCTACATTAGGAGAAATATTGGTTTGGAGCAGATTTCTATACTTAATTCATTGTTCATTGATGTTTATTTTTTGTTGCAGAGTGATTCAGGAAGTTATGAGTATAGGTATTTGTTCGTGGAAGTAAATGATTTACTGAACACAAAAATTCTTATCGAGGATAACATAAATCCAAAGCCTGTTCTGCCTGCTCCAAGTTTTTCGTTCGAATAATCGTCTTTAAGGTACTGAAGGGTGTTAAATTTCAGGTAATATTTGTGGTTTTGGATAAATTCAATTCAACGATTAATTTAATGAACAGTAGTCGTTTATTTCTTTATTTATATTTACAAAATATAAGAAACAAGTTTCATCAATCTTCTTTAAGTTTTAGTTTAGGTTTTTCAGTATGGAACACCACTAAACGATTATCGAAAATAAATTTTTTAATTTTATTTAAAATCCACCAAAAAATGAGAAATATTGAACAGTATTGCATCCAGGCCCATTTGACCACCTGCCAAAATCTTGGTTGATAATATATCCTATGGTCTGGATATTTGATCTTTAAATTAAGCTCAAAATTTTCTTCTGAAAGACCGAAAGTTCTGTAAATTGAACTTAAATATGTTGTCACTAAAAATACATGAAAATTAATATTAAAAAGTACTCAACATATTGAGATAATTACCATTTCGTTTGCTGTAATCTTCAAGAATATTATTAAACTTATAATTATCGATATTGGCCTTGTTGCTGATCACAGATTTATTGAAATGTGTATTTTTGATTTTAGGATGGCAAGAGATAGGAGAAGACTGTGATAGTTGAAGAATGGAAGTAATACCTAATTGACTGATAAAATCGTTAACAAATTCTTGTATTATAACTGCTGATTGCATATGCAGACGACATGTTCCCTAAAGCAAAACACCAAAATTAAAATTTGCATTTTTCTACATATGTATATTCTTTTATACTTACGTGTAATTTGTAGTCGATTGTAAGTAATAGATCGAAGCGTATAATGCGTGTGTCTTTTGGAAGATCGCTTAACTTTAAGTCAAAATGTATTTCATCTATTTTACCGTCTTGATTGTTATCTATTTCTATTACCTGGAATGAAAATAAAAATATACTACTTAAAATTTGTCATTTTAAGTAAATTAATTACCCTTATCTCTGCACAATCATCTTGCAAGTTGTCCTCGTAATAAGCAAAATTATTGCAAATTATCTTGTTACTTATATTATTTGTGTATCCGATAAACAAGTACTCTCCTCGAAATTTGACATCTGGTTGCTCGTAAAATGTGTCATGCTTCAACCAGAAACCTACAATTTAAGTCATACATTAAAAACCAACTCAGAATCTAAACTAAATACTACCTCTGCTATTATATGCTATGAAGAATGGGACTATAATATTAATTAGCGTTATTATAGCTATGAAAATTGTTGCTCTGGAAAGTAGATAATATTTATACTTCAGTTGTAAGCATGTTGAATACAATTCTAGCACAACCATTGTTGACACTCAACAGAAGTCAACAAACGCACAACCATGCTTTACTTTGAATGTTTATTTGTATCGCACGGTTGCTACGGCAACGAGGCGCTTGGTTTATTTCATTGAGCCAGGTGGCGCTATCTATTGGCGAATCGGTCTCTGGAATATACAGGGAGCGGCAAAAGTTGCTGGGCTGAAATTCAGTAATTAGGAGTTGTTGTGAGGTGATCAGACGTCCCGAATTTGGCGGGACAGTCCCGATTCTTCAGACCGTGTCCTGCGTCCCGCCGACGTTGACGAAATGATCCGCTTTCTGATAAATCGTTCACTGGATTTAGAAGTTGGTTTTAGTTTTCATCTGACAAACTCGTTACCACTATTACAAAGAGTGATTTTCACACATATTTAACCCAATAAAATTGTGCTAGGTCCCGATATTGAGTTTTGTAACTAGACAGAATTTAATTCAATACATTTTCCTGACTATAAATTCAATAAACAGACGAGTGTATCAATAATGCACTTGCAGTAAAACAGCAGGTAGTCTCAATTATAAACTTATCTTTATTAGTCAGGAATGTTGTATTTTATGTCTAGAAAGAATAAAACAGCAACGAGGTTTAGGGAATTAAATTCAGGGAGTATCAATAAGAAATAAACTAGTCTTAGATCAGGAATGTTGTAGTTTATTACTAGAAATAATTTAATTTCCAAAAACCAGTAGCAATAACACAGTAGGTAGTAATAGTACAAGATCCGGACCTAGATCGACCTTCCCTCATCCTTTTTTCTAATCAAATCTATTTTTTATACAATATAAAGTATAAATGAACACAATGTCCTAGGGTTGCCGCCCCATATCCTGGCAAGGCTATTTTTAATTAAATATTATTTAAGGTATTTTTTTAATAGTTCCGGTCATTCTTTTTCTTGAAAAATTTGGTGCCAATCGAGAGCCAAAGACTTACAAAAAACACCAAACTAAGATTGGTAACTGGTAAGTACGAAGATAACTGCTATTCTGCTTCATTGTCTATCGTAATAGTAGGCGATAGCACAGCGATAGTGTAATCGCGCGCTAGGGGCTTGTCATGTGAACGTACCCTTTTACTCAACTATTCATATTTAAAATCGCGACAACCCTAAGATATGCCAACTTTTGCAAAGGCAACCCTACACCACGATGTTTGCAACAAAGCAACCTTCATTTTGGTATACAATTGATTAGGAAAAATGATGAGGGTAAATTACTAGCACCAATTTATCTTAAATAATTTTTAATTAAAAATAGCCTTGCCAGGATATGGGGCGGCAACCCTAGGACATTGTGTTCATTTACACCTTACATTGTATGAAAAATAGAATTGAGTAGGAAAAAGGATGAGGGAAGGTCGACCTAGATCGGGATCTTAGACTATAAATAAACTTATCTTTGGTCAGGAATGTTGTATTTATGACTAGAAAGAATTTAGTTCGAAAAAACCAGATGCCATAAAAGAACGGTACCGGTAGTCCCAATAATAAACAAACTTGTCTTAGGTCAGGAATGTTATATTTTATGAATGAAACAATTTAATTCGCAAAAACTAGATGCAATCAAACAACAGGTAGTCCCAAAAATAAATAATCTTGTCTTAGATTAGGAATGTTGTAGTTTATTACCTGAAATAATTAGTGGTCTCAATTCCCAAATAGACATTTGCAATAAAATACCAAAATTTAGCCTTTAGTTTAGGTTTTTTTAAAATATTAATCAATTCAGCATATTCCGTGTTTAAGAATTTTTCACATTGATCTTAATCTGTTTTGACCTCAAATCCTGAAGATTATGTCTGGATTTGTCTCAAAAATGTCGAAATGTTTCGAATATACTGTCTCTGTCGAAATTATTAGACGTGGTCGACCACTGTAAAGACGACCAACGTATGTAAATAACCGGTTTTCTAATGGGTGAATTGACCGTATTTACAATGGTCGACGCGTACAATGGATTTTGAATTACATTAATTCTCGGCCCTGGTAATATTATTACATGCGCCAAAGATTTTTATAATTACATGCAAAGTGAATTTTGCATGTAGTTTCAGTTTCTTGCATAAAAACTATTGTGCGTCTAATAATATGGTCAGGGACTGTAGATGGCATTTCCAATCTGCAGTTTTTTTTCCTGAAAGCGTCATTTTTGCTTTCTAACTTGTCCCTAGAAGGAATGTACTATGTACATATTGTAATCGGCGAAAAAGTGATATTTCAACGGAAATACTCGTTTTGTGGTCCCTTGAACCGATTGCAATGATTTCTGGAAAATGTACATGTATGTGTGTTGTGTATATTATAGATAGACCGTTTAGGCGTGGTCATGGCGTGGTTTAGGCCCAATAAGAGTTTATAAAAGCGGTTTGACAGCCTTCGTCGCTGTGTTGCAAATTGTCAAATTTTGACAAACGTCTGTGCCACTGACATGACATGACATTAAATGTCAGTATGGCAAATGTCGTGATGTTATAGAAACTGACGCTAGATAGGGCCAACGTGACTATGGTTTCACAAAATTGAATAATTGCAAAAGTGTTTAGACACATAGTAGTCGGAAAGTTGGGTGAGGGCTACCCCAGATATTTTACAAAGTTGACAAGTCTCCTTGTAAGGTCTATGAACTCACCGGGTTAAGATACCCAAAGAATAATGACATATCTGAAAGTTAAAACGCCGTTAAACGTTCTTTGTTTAAATTTAGCTACTAGAACACCCATATCATATTTCCGCAACAACAAGAAATAATACCAACAAGATCGGTGCAAATAGAAGATAAACTATAAACATTTTTCTCACATAAACCACAGTTTACAAATGTGGAGCTTGCGTACAAGACCTGTGAACTCCTAAAATATTTCAAGAAACTTATATGAAACCGGGCTATGTCTTCGTTGGTCTAAAGTAGAGTTTACAGGTTTAGCACTCAAGCTTCTCAAATTTGCTTCATTGCAATTTCAAATCAGTTGTTATCCATAGTGGATTGAATCCATGGAACGAAATGAAGTAACAAACTTTATGGTATAATACTATTTAAAAAATCTAACTTTAAACAAAAGTAACAATGCAATAGAACTGAGCTACAAGGATGCCACCTTTCACCATCTCTAGAAGAAAAAATTGCGTAGTCACCAGTTTATGCATTCCACCATTCCTCAAAAAATAACAATGATCCGTTCCAGTTCCTAAGGCGTTTTAGGTTACATGATCTAAATTATAAAACGTGGGAGCGTGAAGCTCATATCGCAGATTGTGACAAGTGGTCGTTGGACAAACAACCAAAACGATAGTACACAGTCAAGATGTCGATGGACCCCTTGGACGTTCAAGGGTTCGATTTCTACGCAAGAGACAACTCACGCGAGCATCACACGGAGCGTTATGACTTGGTGGCTCTACGTGATAAACCAACACCTATCTTCAGAAGAGGATTCAGTTTCATCTTTACGTTGCGGTTCAACAGGAACTTTGACGAGTCCAGGGATATTGTCTACATCGCTTTTAGTTTTGGTATAATCTCTTTAGAGTTATAAAGACAACCAGGTAATATGCGTGTCTCTAATAGGCCCCAAACCTCATGTCACCAAGGGAACGAAGATCATCTTGCCTCTGCTTACCAGAGATAAGCAGATGCAAAAGGAAATGTACAGATGGAACATGACCATGCAGCGCAACGAAGGCAACACGGTCACCATGCAAATCCATATCCCTCCAAATGCCCAGGTCGGTATTTGGAGATGCGAAATTCAAACGGAAATTTTCGGTGGGAGGTCCTACGAGGCCTATAGGAGAGGTGAACTTTACATTGATGGAAGAGACAACCTAAAACGGGACGATTTTAGAGTAAGTTGTCGAAAGAAAATTCCCAAAAATAGTTCAAATAACTTCATTTTGTCTAGTGTGAAGAAGACATCTATATCCTCTTCAACCCATGGTGTAGAGATGACGGTGTCTTCATGGACAGAGAAGACGAGCGCCAGGAATACGTTCTGAACGACAGCGGCAAGATCTGGTGTGGGACTTACAAGCATCCCAAAGGAAAACGTTGGATCTTCGGCCAGTACGACGAAATAATCCTTCCAGCGGTGTTATTCCTTTTAGACAAATCCCATCTTCCTTACGCGGATTGGGGCTCACCCGTTCTAGTCTCCAGGGCGATAACCCAAGTGGTTAACGCCTTTGATGACGAAGGATTGCTCGAGGGGAAATGGGATGGGGATTACCGTGGTGGAACCTCTCCTCATGCTTGGACTGGCTCCATTGCCATCTTGAGCCAGTTCTTGAAGTCAGGGGGACGTCCTGTCAAATACGGACAATGTTGGGTGTTCTCAGCTTTGGTTGTCACCATCTGCAGGGCTTTAGGAATACCGTGCAGGTCTACTTCTAACTACGTTTCGGCTCATGACACGAACTGCTCGTTAACGGTTGATAGATACTTTGATTCGCGTGGAAATCGCTTGGAGTATGGACCTAGGGGTGAGATGTATAGGTATAAGAGGGTTACACCCTACCATCACCCGAGGGTTAACGACCAAGAGAGACGCATTCAAAGGTATGATGCATCAAGAGAACCTGATTACCAAGACTACCAGTGGCATAGGAAGGATTACTCTGATAATACCGATCGGTTATTTAGAAGATATCCATGGTCCAGAAGGAATTATTACAACTTTCAGTATATTCCGTACAGGTTCGATGGAAGTTATGGAAGGGGTGATGGTTACGATGGGAGAAGGGGAAGTTATTATTATGATAGACGCAGAGGGAGCGATGCGTACGACAAAGGTAGGAGTTACTTCGATGGTAAAGGATATTCCGATTCCAGAAGTTGCTTTGACGGAACTGGACCTAGGAACAGGAGCTACTTTGATGGAAAAGGGAGTTACTACAATTATGACCGACCGGCTCAAGATGCAAGCAAGAGCTATTACGAGACTAAAGAGGTCGACGGTAAGAGTTGTGGAGATGGAGCTCTTAGCTGTTATAGACCGAGTAGTTGCTTTGACGGAAAGGACAACCGTAGTGAATACGACAACAGAAGCAAAGATTATATCGACGGTAAGAGTTACTACATGGATGGAAACCGCTCCTATTTTGATGGCTATGGTTATCGAAACAGGAGTTACTATGACAATAAAGGATATGATTACGATGGCAATAGAAATTACTGGGATGGTAGCAGAAACTATTGGAATGGCAACCGAAACTACTGGGATAACAGCCGGAGCTACTACGGTTGGAACAGGAGCTATAACGACGGCAACTGGAACTACAGCAGGAATTGGGACCAGGACAGATACTGGAATCGTTCGAACTATGATTCTAACTGGGACAACAACAGATATTGGGATAGAAGCAATCCTTACGACGGCAATAGATACAACTATTATGATAGAAACAGGAATGTTGCTGGCAATCCCAGTTATTATGATGGAAACTACTGGGACAGCAATAGGTATTGGGAAAGGAGCAAAGATTATGATGGAAGAAGGCCATACTACAGTGGCAACACCGGTGGATTCTTCGAGAAAGACAGATATCGAGGAGGTAGAGGTTATTGGGATGGCAATAGAAGTTACTACGAATGGGAGAACAAAATGCGATGGGACCGAGGAGATGGACCCCCAAGTCCATCTCCCCCAAGTCGATGGTATAGAAACCGTCCATGGAGCCAAAACTACTGGGATGATGACCAATACAACAGTCGCTACTGGGGTCGCAACGGCTGGGATGGACAGAGCGACTACAGAAGCCGCTGGAACCCAGACAGCTTCAGAGGTAATTGGTACAGGGACCACTTGGATAGTAACCGAATGGACAGATGGAATCGCTGGGATGGTGACAGTGACTGGGATAGAAATCGTTATTGGAGCAGACATTGGGACGGCGATCGTAACTATTATTGTTGGGGTAGGGGTTACACCGATGGCAACAGGGGTTACATTGATATGGCTCGTAGGTTTGACTACGACCCTGATCGATATCTTGGGTACAATGATTATTACAGAGGAAGGTATAACAGGGGTGGTTGGGATGCATATAACAGGGATGGTTACCATAGAGATGGTTATTACAGAGATGGTTATTATAGAGATGGCTACAACAGAAACTTTTGGGATGGCCGGTATGGCTTTGATGGCTACAACCGAGGATTTGATGGAAATTACAGCAAGAGCTTCGATTACAACTACAACAAGTTTAGCTATGAGGGACGCGCCAACGGCAACAAGTATTACGACAACTACTCCAGAAACTTCCCTGAGGGTTATTACGACTACAATTATAACAGGGATTACGGGAATTACTACGATAGAAGTTACTACGATCGGAACTACGACAACCGCTACCGTAATGTGGATTCCTCAAACTTCTTCAACAGAAACTACTACGACAGAGACTATTACAACAGGAGATTCTACGAAGGACACGATAATCGTTACGACTGGAGATTCAACAGGGATTATCATAGCCCTGATTACAACAGGGACTATTACAATACCTGCTGGACCTTCCATGCTTGGAACGAGGTCTGGATGGCCAGGCCTGATCTACCTCCAGGTTATGGAGGCTGGCAGGTCATTGACGCCACCCCACAAGAACAAAACGATACAATTGTCAAGTGCGGTCCAGCCTCCATCGAAGCTATCCGAAGAGGAGAGGTAGGATTCCTATACGATACTCCGTTCGTCTTCGCCGAAGTTAACGCTGATCTCTGCCATTACCAAGAAGACCCTAGAAGTGAATGGGGATACAGCCGATTGTGGCTTGATCGTTACCAGGTTGGTCGTCGTATCGTCACCAAACGTGTCGACATCCAGGACGATGCAGGAGAGAATGACTTATGGGACATCACCAGAGAGTACAAGAATCCAGAGGAAACTGACGCTGAGAGATTTGCCGTTTACAATGCCATCAGGGGTGTTCCAAGGACTCACCCAATGTACGAGTTACCTGACGAATGCATCGCTCAAGATGTAGAGTTCAACCTGATTGATGTTGACGCTGTACCCATTGGTCAAGACTTCAATGTTTTGATCAACATCTGCAACAACGCCAATGAGCCAAGAACGGTCAATGCGATGCTCTCGGTTTATTCTGTCTTCTACCACGGTATGACTGCTGGAAACATTAAGCGTTACCAGCATACCTTCACACTGAAACCAAGGGACAAAGAAGTGATGAAGCTCCACATCTCTGCTGCTGAGTATTTGGGTAAATTGGTTGATCACAGCATCATGAAGATCTATGCTATTGGTCATGTGAAGGAAACGAACCAAACATGGAGTGAGGAAGATGACTTTACTTTGATGAAGCCGTATCTCCAGATCCATACTGACCAGAGATGGATAGTTGGACAGGAAAATCGAGCAGAATTCAGGTATGGAAATGTACTTCTTAATCTCAATTGTGTTAATTTAGTTCTTCTTAATATTTTGATAATTCTAGCTTCCGCAATCCTTTGAACTGCCGATTGACTGGATGTTCATACACTGTGGAAGGCCCTGGACTTCAGAAGACCAAGGTTAATCATTACAGGGATGTGCAAGCGAATGAACTCGTTACTTTCCATGAGAACTTCTTCCCGCACAGAGCTGGAGATCGAAGAATTGTTGCTAATTTCAATTGCAAGGAGATTGATGGTATCAATGGCTCACTCACAGTTCTTGTTCAGTAATGCTTTGTTGCGATATCCATATGGACTATGTCCATGGCTTCGGTGTCAAGTACAATAATTATATAGGCAGTGCCTTGACGACTCAGTTCCAGCTCATATCTATATGTATACTGTCGCCTTATAGCTATGGAGTCTCCTCATTTCACATTTCTTGGTGTCTATCGTCTTGAAAAGTAATCTTCCGAGTTGGAATTGGTGTTTCAAGGCAATCATGTATACCCGCACCATTTTTAGGTTACGTTTGTATTTACAAAGGTTGCAGTTGAATTATTTCGGTGTATTATGAATATATGATATGTATAAGATGAGTTTTACAGTTTTTAATAAACGTGTAAATGGTATAATACCTACTTGTTTTATTGAACTGTGTTTGTACTGTTTATACATTACCTAAGAGTCTCTAAAGATATCTATCTATATGCAATAGATCTTGCAGCAAGACTGCAATATGTATATACTATTTGTCTAAAAATAACTCTCTAATTCTTATGCATTGCATGCTAATTAGTCTTGAGGTTTTAAATTATGATTCGATAAACACGTAACATCTTGCGAAATCACTGGTAAGGAATTCCATGGTGTACCTTCCGTTTATGAATCGAGCTCCCACCAATGGCTTGAAGAAGTTCTGAAAGTTACTCAACCGTTATACTACAAACACAGTTCAGCCTCAGCTGCGTTACAGCTAATACCCAAGATCGAGAATACCGACCAAACTGGTCTCGTAATCCAAACGACCGAGTTTAAGACATACATAAACAGACGACCGACTTTAGTAACAACAAATAACTTGTTGGGTAGTCAAACATGGGTAGAAAAAAGTGGTATAAATGCAATTGTTTCGGGTGCACTCGTGCCAAATATCGTGTCAATGATGGTACACCTCTTCAGCAGCTTCCAAAACCAAAACAAGCAGGTAAGATTTTTTTTTTAATAATTCTTGTTAAACTTTTTGCGAAGTTGTTTTACATATTCGAGATGACAACTCGATGAAATCATTGCGATAAAAATAGAATTTAAGAATTGAATTTCTTATCTGTGTTGTTGTTTTTGTAAATCAATCAATATACATGCATCGAAGTGTTATTCTCAAGGTAAACATTGCTTTGTGTATGTGTACATCGTAAATATCCTGTTCTCATTCAAATATAAAGCTTATGGCGCGCTTCCTGGGTTCTTGGGCGTCTTGATCTGTTTTCTCACGTTGCAGGCACGATGCAGCCCTTTGATATTTATGTACAATACGTCGAGACAAATCACGTTGTTATAAAAGAAATCGTAATCTGAAAATAAACATTTATGTTGCTATATTCTTACAAAACAATGATTTGCAAGGAACTGCGCAATTATTATGGATTCCCACCAGATTTTGAAATTCTTCTTGTTAAAATTGTCTGGTCGTTAGTGCTTGGTGAAATTAAAACAAACACCTACAGAAAACCTACATGAATCACTATTATTCATTAAATTATTTAGAATAACTGATGCTTATTTTAGTTTTGTATAAGTCAACTGATTTTCCATTTTTATTCCATTCGTAAAATAAGCTTGGCTAGCCAAAGAACACAAAGAGAAAAACAATTTGAATGAAACGAATAAGAGCTTATTTTTTCAGTAAAAACTATTTCTTTTGATTTCAAATAAAATATTTCCTTCAGCCCATCCATGCAACTCACAACTTTTTAATTTAAAAATACTTTTATTTATTTCAAACATATATTTTTTCCTTGAAAGAGGTATGTTCAAAGAAATACATTTATTTGATTTTACATTTTTTTCTCTCGGTCTACACATACACAGTATACACACAGACATTTCCAGAAATCAGTACAATTCAGGGGACCTCAAAACGCGTATTTCCTGTAAAATGCCATACTTTTTGCAATACTTTCCATCTAGTAGTTAGCCTGGCAAATCCATTGTGTTTATTTGAAAAATATGTCTATGGCTTACTTTTTCCTAGTAGTCTTGTCGGTTTTCATTATATCGACAACAAAATGTTAATTGGACACTTTTAAAATTAAAAATAACATTAAAAGGGGGAAGTTGTTCCAAAAATACATCAAATTGGTTTTGGATATTACCACATAAACTGTCTACTTTTCAAACCAAGCACATAAAATGATTCATGCTAAATATTCAAATTAAATGTATTCATCGATTAACTTCCAAGAAAAATAGTAAGCCACATGCAAAAATATTATTAATAGATGGAGCGTCATTGACGTGTAGGATGCTTTGATTGTATATCGTAGAACGGCGTCTGTCAATGCTTAAGAACCTTTGATGTCTAGGTTAGCAGCTCTAAATAAAATTGTAATTAAGTTTGCAGTATAATTAGATGGTCGTGCGAATTTCTGAACAAAAAATAAACTACAGTACCATAATAATAGTCGTCATACTATGTTTTTTTTGAATTACGATGACATCAGTGTCTTGTAACGCCTTAGCAAAATTAGCAATAAATTTTCAAGTATTTCTGCAGACATCCAAAGTAATGGTTCACATCCTCGAATAACAATAGTTCCAAAAATAGGCGTTACTAAAATGCACATAAAGTAAATGTGTCACACCTTATTGTTACGATCCTTATTAAAAATTTAAAACCCCACGCCGAGCTATGTATAAATAACACGCAAATGCTTTGTGCTATGATTATTTGTTAATGCTACAGTATTAGTTTCATGAACAGCAATTATCTTAAATTATGGTGGTTGAATTTTAAATGCTAACATTCGAGCTTATGGTATTACGGCTATTTCATAACTAGTATAATTTTATACCAGAAAAATATTATGGGTAAAAATTTGAGTTGTTAGTTATTCTACAAAAATTTGGTTAAAATGCAGTTTTTGGCGTTAGTCCTTTTGAGTAGTAAGTTTGTTATTGTGAGTGTGTTGTAGAATGTAGGATATTGACATATTTGCACAATACATTTCTTAGATAACATTACCAATAAAGCAAATATTAACCTTACACCCACTGACTCAACACATTAAAGAGTTATCATTGTACTAAAATTGATGTATATGTTACGGTCATAGTGATAAATAGGTTATTATTAATAATTACCGGTTATTATTAATAATTACCGGTTATTATTAATAATTACCGGTTATTATTAATACTAGCCAAGTGGGGAGGTTAAAGTGAAGAATTTATCACATGAACCGGCTATTATTAATAATTTCCAGCATGCTGTGGTCAATGTGATATATTTCAGTTCGATATTGCATTAAGGTGATGCTACAATATAATAGAGCCTCAGATTTGAAATTCTGTTAGTATCTACATAATCGCCACACAACGAATCTATTCACTGGGTTTTCAGTGTTGGGCCTTTAGTGGCGTTAGTCCTGACTAACTTATTTAGTTACTACTCATGACTAAAATAAGGAAGATTATCAAAACGAGACCAAAAAATGCCAATCCACACTAATTGAATGCACGAGTGTGTAACTCTTTGGGTCATGCTTATTTGCGCAATTCTTAAAAGCAAAGTAAGTAATTAATTAAAAACTCGGTTTGTATTATTTTACCAGTGCAAACGTACGTAGTGCTTCTGCATTTTGCAATTCGTGGCAAAAAATATTTTTATTTATAATTTTATTGGCTCTTTTTAATACAAAACTTTAAAAAATGTTTTATATTTAATTTTGAATACAAAAGTCCTTCTAGACCTTTATTTTTTGTGGTAGTACAACAATGACACCATTTATATTGTCAAAATAAAACGAAATAAAGTTTGTAACAATAGGACGTCATCTTCTTTTGTTTTTTTTTTGTTGGTGATAAACACTTTTATAATAAATATATCTGTGAGATATTAGATATACTTAGGGTAGGTATAGATAATGGACATACTAATGTAGGGAAGATTGAGGCAAGTTGTTACCATGTTTAATCTTTTATTTATAAAATTATTGTCAAACACCAAAAGTAAAAATACCGTGTTAGGAACAGAACCATAAAAAATCATTGCATCATTTGTGCGGTGCAATTTATGTAAAAACATCTATGTAAACTAGTCTAGTTCTTGCATGTACATATTTGCATGAAAATACAATATTGAAAAAATTATTATTAAATGCGCAAAATTTCAAGATAATTAGGATTTGAGAATTTACTTAATAAATTGTAATTGTGCATTTACAAAAAACTACCCACATGCATTAAATATAAAAATGGGTGTTATTGATAATAAAATGGTTAACTTTTTTGAACACTCTGTATAAACTGTTCTTTTTTATGTTTTCGTCATTGAGCCGTCCTTGGGTGTATACCAAATATCATTACCAATTATATCCAGTAGTTTCTAAAGTACAAGGGAGACAAAAAAAACATTCTGTATTATCAATGTTTTGTATTATTCGTAATTTTGGTCATTGGGGTAATGTAATAGCTTACATAGTAATCAAAATAACTGAGCTAACTTCTTTGAAGACTGTATACAAAAGATCTTTCGTAGAAAGTAACATTTTTATCACTTTTACCGTGCCCGTTGGGAAATTATTAATAATAGCCGGTCCATGTGATTATTTAAGTGTTTCTAATCACATTGACCAAATGATGCGGTTATTATTAATAATAGCCGGTAATTATTAATACAAACCACATTTATCACTTTAACCGTAACATATATATTCAGTACTGATGTTTGTATAAATACTTTAGACCACATACTAGACAACATAACACGATATTTGTACGTATACAGTTTTGTCCAGGAAAGTCCGCACCATACGGTTAAATCTTTTATTATGCATTTCTCAACAAATTTTATTCTTTATGAAAGTTGATGGTAGGGTTGAAATCAAGAATACCATCATAAGATCTTAAAAATATTGCACCATATACTGAGTGTTTAAAAAAATATGGATCGTGCATAAGAGTAAAGTATGTACCTACCTGAAATATCAGTATTATCAAAAATTTTATTTGGGAATGTTGCTCAGTGTCACATTTTTAAACACCCAGTATATGGTGCAATGTTTTTAAAATCTTATGATGGTATTCTTGATTTCAGTGATTTCATTCACGTCCAAATATCGTGTTATGTTGTCTGGTATGTGGTTTAACGTATTTATTTACACAAGTCATCAAGTAATAAATTTAAAATTCCTAATAATTACCGGTAAGTATTAATAATAACTGCAACAATTGGTTAAATGTAATAATTACTGGGATAATACTTATTCATTTTTACCTATTATAGAAAGATCAACACGAATTGATAGAAATCTTTTAACACATGTTTTATATAAAATTATGGCACGAAGCCGTTAATCTTACCATTTTAATTTCACTCTCAGTGCTCGACACAAGGTCAAATGACGACCTACATCCCACATCTTAATGAATATATATATTTGTTCGATAAATATATATTCGGCTTGCATTGACGATGATCAAATTCGCTTAAAAAAAAAAAACAAAAAATTTCTTCTTTTAGATGAAACCGACGGCGTGCCATACATCGACTCTGAAAAGGAAGCAGACATTTTGATAGTACGAAAGGTAGATCCTTGCATAGCAATCAACGGTGCGTCACATCACACATCAAAGTACGAGCTGATGACTAGGTCACTTGATCCCCAATTAGTGGTGCGAAGAGGTCAACAATTCCAGCTGACAATCCAATTAAGTCGGCCTTATAATGAAGACAAGGATGGAATATCCTTCATCTTTATTGTTGATGGTATTACAGCACATTTTATATAACATTTTTGTAGCATTTATCAAATATCATTTTAGACGAAGGCAAGCCCAGTTATGGTCAGGGAACTCTAGTCGCGGTGCCATTGCTCAAGAAACTCGATAAGACCTTATCATGGAACGTCCTCTTGGAATCATTAACAGAAGACACGCTCACAGTCCAGGTGATGTCTTCTGTCGATTGCCCTGTCGCGAAATGGAAGATGGAAATCGACACGAAGATAGTCGATGATGGGGCTTATAGATACAGCTGGGATACGAGCATCTACATCCTCTTTAATCCTTGGAATAAACGGGATCAGGTCTACATAAAATCAGAGGAATGGAGAACTGAAACGGTGGATAATGATGTAGGGTTGATATGGCGTGGAACGGCCAATCGTCTACGACCAACCATATGGAAATACCACCAATTTGACAAAGACATCATGGAATGTTCTTTGTACTTGATCAGTCACGTTGGAAAGATTCATGGTGCAGCTAAAGCAGACCCAGTTCAAATCACTAGAGCCCTTGCAGCTGCCGTCAACAGCATTGATGATGAGGGTTGCATCATGGGAAATTGGTCCGAGAATAACTCAGGAGGAACTGCTCCAACCAAATGGATAGGCAGTGCTGAAATTCTTCAGAAGTACTACAAGAAAAAGAAGCCTGTGAAGTATGGACAATGTTGGGTGTTTGCTGGTGTTCTAACAACAAGTAAGTATTATCGAATCGTGTTATTTTAATTATAAAATTGTTAACTAGGTATGTTTAATATACCTAGTTGACCTTGGATGAAAAAAGTGTCTGGTATTTCGATATGCAAACATTGACGCATCCATGCTGGCATAATCTATTAACATTCATGAGATGCTGTGAGTGATCACCTGCAAGTAGATGCGCTATTGTGCAATTATGCGTGCCAATTTGCGTTTAGTTTCCCATAATAGGCATATTCAAATTTGTACGGTTATTGAATGCTTGATAATCTCTGGCATGCCTGTTGTTGGTAAACAGCTAAGTTTCTATCTATGTGAATGTTTATGTCTTATTTAAGAATGTGATATGGATGCATGACTCTCTATTCTCATCTGTTGTGACCCCAAATCTTTAAACACCCCAAATCTTTAAACATCCCTCCAATCTAAATAGAGATGACGGTTGGCATTTGCATCAGTGCTGGAAATCAATTCTACGACCACCACAGCCAATCACAGCTACCCCCAATCGCCCTCCCAACCAATCGTTGTTTGAGTACCTGCGCCAGGTACCTATAAATACCCTCACCCTTCCACATAAACGCCATTCTCTTCGTAGCCGTCTTACTGTTACGTCCTGAAGATGCCTCTTGCAACAGAGTGCGAAACGTTGACTACTTTATCTTCCTTGACGCTGTTTTCTCCCGGAAATCTAGAACTTAGTGATTCGAACCGCGGAAGTCTCCAATCTAAATATCTGTGTTGCTTTTTGAAAGCTAATCCTGTCAACCACATTTTCTCTTCTAGTTTGCAGAGCAATTGGGATACCATCAAGAGTTGTCACGAATTATTCTTCAGCACACGATACGCAGTCCTCCCTCACAGTCGATTACTTCATGGACGAGAATGGTAAAGTGTTGGAAGACCTCAATTCTGATTCGATTTGGACATTCCACGTGTGGAACGAGGTATGGATGAAACGGCCGGATATTGGCGACGAATATGATGGTTGGCAAGCAATTGATGCTACTCCTCAGGAGCCCAGCGAGGATATGTACCGTTGTGGTCCGGCTTCAGTTGCTGCATGCAAACGAGGCGAAGTTCTTAGACCTTACGATGGCACGTTCTTATTTGCGGAAGTTAACGCTGACAAGGTTAGAATGTCTAATTCCAAATGTCTAATTGCAAAGCAGGATATGTTTCCTATACGAATTCTTTATTTGAATTAGCAATATTCTTTTTCTAGGTATTTTGGAGATATACTGGACCAACCCAGCCGTTGAAACTACTCGGAAAAGACATGTTAGGCATAGGCAAGCTAATCAGCACGAAAGCAGCCGGACGCTTCGACAGAGAAGACATAACCTACAATTACAAGCACCCAGAGAAGACAAGAGAAGAGCGAGTAACCATGCTTAAGGCCCTTCAACAATCAGAAAACTCTTTCTCGAGGTATTATCTAAATGAAGACTTCAACGACATCCATTTCAACTTTGAACTGAGAGATGACATAGTGATAGGAGACCCGTTTTCTGTTTGTCTCGTGATGAAGAATCGAAATAAGATCAAAGACTTCAAAGTGTCGATCACGTTGAGAGTTGACGTGGTTGCATACACTGGAAAGATGTCCGAACAATTGAAGAAAGATAAATTTGACGTGACTGTCAAAGCTGACTCCATACACGAAGTCAAACTTGAAGTTGCTTATAAAGAATACGCGAAAAAGTTGAAAGGACAAGCCAACTTCAATGTCGGTTGCTTGGCAACGGTTGAAGACACCAAGTACGAGTACTACGCTCAGGACAACTTCAGGGTGCGAAAACCTGATATTAAAATAACGGTGCCTGAAAATCTTCAAGTTGACAAAGAAATAATCGCTGATGTTGAAGTGGATAATCCGCTTCCTGTGCCTTTGAAGAAGGGCGAATTCTTGGTTGATGCTCCTGGAGTTCGTCAGATCAAAATTAAGATCAAAGGTGCGGTGTTGCCAAAGCAAAAAGCCGTTGCCCAATTTAAGTTTACACCCAATGATGTTGGTAAGCAAACCATCGGTGCTAAATTCACCTCTAAAGAGTTGGATGATGTCGATGGGTTTGTTAATTTTATGGTTTTGCCAAAGGAAGACGCACCTGCCTCTTAATCACTGTTTTATTTTCTTCTTTTAGGTGTATTTATTATTTTTATTTATACGTAGCACCAAATATGCATGTTATTATTATTATTATTATTATTATTAATTGTATTGCTGTGCTTTATTGTGTCATGAAAAAATAGAATTATGTTGAAATGTATAATGTACGTTGAATAAATTTGTATATTGGATTAGTTTCGATTTTTTCTTTCCGACTAGTACCCTACAAGGAAAGTATTGTAATCAGTGTAATTTTGTTTTGTTTTTTGTTTTTTTTTTTTTTAATTTATATTATGTATGTGAGTATGTTGGTATGTATGTATGTCTGTGAACACGATAGCGACCAAACGGAACAACGGATCGGGGTGAAATCTAATTGCTAAGAATTGGTGACAATCTGACAACCGGAAGTGGCAAATGCGTCTTCTGAGAGATTCATCCAACTGAGATCAAAATCTTACCAACTGATCGTCCAGTGACTTTAAATATGTATATGTTACGGTCATAGTGATAAAAAATAGGTTATTATTAATAATTACCGGTTATTATTAATAATAGCCAAGCCGCGAGGTTAAAGTGAAGAATTTATCACATGAACCGGCTATTATTAATAATTTCCAGCATGCTGTGGTCAATGTGATATATTTCAGTTCGATATTGCTTTAAGGTGATGCTACAATATAATAGAGCCTCAGATTTGAAATTCTGTTAGTATCTACACAATCGCCACACAACGAATCTATTCACTGGGTTTTCAGTGTTGGGCCTTTAGTGACGTTAGGCCTGAGTAACTTATTTAGTTACTACTCACGACTAAAATAAGGAAGATTATCAAAACGAGACTAAAAAATGCCAATCCACACTAATTGCATGCACGAGTGTGTAACTCTTTGGGTCATGCTTATTTGCGCAATTCTTAAAAGCAAAGTAAGTAATTAATTAAAAACTCGGTTTGTATTATTTTACCAGTGCAAACGTACGTAGTGCTTCTACATTTTGCAATTCGTGGCAAAAAATATTTTTATTTATAATTTTATTGGCTCTTTTTAATACAAAACTTTAAAAAATGTTTTATATTTAATTTTGAATACAAAAGTCCTTCTAGACCTTTATTTTTTGTGGTAGTACAACAATGACACCATTTATATTATAAAAATAAAACGAAATAAAGTTTGTAACAATAGGACGTCATCTTCTTTTGTTTTTTTTGTATTTTTTGTTGGTGATAAACACTTTTATAATAAATATATCTGTGAGATATTAGATATACTTAGTGTAGGTATAGGTAATGGACATACTAATGTAGGGAAGATTGAGGCAAGTTGTTACCATGTTTAATCTTTTATTTATAAAATTATTGTCAAACACCTAAAGTAGAAATACCGTGTTAGGAACAGTACCTAGTAAAATGTTTGCATCATTTGTGCGGTGCAATTTATGTAAAAACATCTAGGTAAACTAGTCTAGTTCTTGCATGTACGTATTTGCATGAAAATACAATATTGAAAAAATTATTATTAAATGCGCAACATTTCAAGATAATTAGGATTTGAGAATTTACTTAATAAATTGTAATTGTACATTTACAACAAACTACCCACATGCATTAAATATAAAAATGGGTGTTATTGATAATAAAATGGTTAACTTTTTTGAACACTCTGTATAAACTGTTCTTTTTTATGTTTTCGTCATTGAGTCGTCCTTGGGTGTATACCAAATATCAGTATCAATTATATCCAGTAGTTTCTAAAGTACAAGGGAGACAAAAAAAGCATTCTGTATTATCAATGTTTTGTATTATTCGTAATTTTGGTCATTGGGGTAGCAGTACTGATGATTTGCGTCGAGTAAATAAATATAATAGCTTACATAGTAATCAAAATAACTGAGCTAACTTCTTTGAAGACTGTATACAAAAGATCTTTTGTAAAAAGTAACATTTTTATCACGTTTACCGTTCCCGTTAGGAAATTATTAATAATAGGCGGTCCATGTGATTATTTAAGTGTTTCTAATCACATTGACCAAATGATGCGGTTATTATTAATAATAGCCGGTAATTATTAATACAAACCACATTTATCACTTTAACCGTAACATATACATATTTGCAGATCAGTGGGGTGAACGGTTTAGGCGCTATAAGCGTTTATAGAAGCAGTTTAACAGAACCCACAGCCTTCGTCGCTGTAGATGTGACAACAGATTTTGATAAACTTAAGCGGCCACTGACATGATGACATGACGTTGTATTATTCTGACGTGAGGTTGGGGTCCGGACTGGCTGTGGTTTCGCGAAATTGAACAATAGTAAAAGTGCTTAGACACCTGAATCAACAATTTAGTTATTACTTCCCAAAGTAATGAAAGATTTACGAAAATAACATTTTACTGTCACTTTTTAAGCATCAAAGGTGTCACTTTTTAAGCAACAAAGGTGTGTCGACTGATCGATTCAAACTATATTCGAACGACATTCCTCCTAGCACGGAGAAAGATATCAAACTTTTGAGCTATTAGTCATTTTTGTTTGTATACTTATAAAAAAAGTTAAAAATATAACGGTAATGCAGTTTTCTGTATTGTGGTCTACATGCGTCGGTAGTGATGAAGCCTATTATAATAACATGCTTTCTGTTATCAAACAGTGGGGTAAGGACTAAGGACTCATTCCAGACGGCCTCTGCTCTTCGGTTTAACTACTGTATCGGAGATGGCGCTAGCTGCATCAAATACGAATGCTTGCGGCAAATTGTCAGCCGCTTTGTAGCCACAGCCTGGCTGAATGCCCCATAGGACTTTACAAATTTATATTTTATTTTTTAAATTTTTAACTCTTTTAAACGTAACGGTAGTGATATCTGTGTGAGATACCACTACGATGCGCGGACCCTATGATACGGTAAACAATTCGGACCTATGTTCGTATCCAAGTCGTGGTAGCAAATTTTTTATTTACAATCTGCTTGTTGAGTCATTTACAATTTTTTGTCATAATTATCGTTGTTTACAAATTGCCATTTTCAAATAACTGTAGTCAGAAAGCTTAAGAGCAAATATCCCGCGTCGACAGCCATAGTGGTGCAGCTTTTACACAGTTTGAGCTTAGTAGTTTACCAACATGCACGAGTCGTATATCAAAGTAAAGATAAATATTAAAAACCGTACAAAAGAGCCCTAAAATGGACAATCCATAATCGTAAAGGTGGTAAAGCAGAATATTTAAATGTTTACAATGATTAAATTTGAACCTTGTATAAACTTTCGAATATTCAATAATAATTGTCAAACATAAGACCTGTAGAAATGATTTTGCCATATTTATTTTCGAACAAATGTTGTAATAGCTGCTTTCCATTTGCACATTTCTGAGTTGATATTAGCTGAGCTGAGCTAATCTAACTTATGCGTAGCGTTCCTTTTGTTTTGGTGAAGTAAGACAAGCTCAGACAAATTACCTTCCCCTTGCCCTTGGCTAGTCATGCGAAAAGGTAACTTAGATCGTCTGAGCTCTCTGAGCTAACCTAATAGAAGAAGAAGAAGAAGGAGAACCTAACCTAAATCCGCCATCGTGCGTGCATGCAATTTGGTTTTTGTTTATTTTATGAACTATAAGAAGTTTCGGCACGATGGATGAAGTTAACATATTTGATGTGTGTGACCTGATTACACATCTTCGCTACGAAGTGGAATTAAGTCTCGAGGACGGTATACGCGTGGAAAGAAGCGGTTCTGATACCTATGTTTCTTATTTGTACCTATAGATGATAACATTGATAACACTTGTTGTCAGGCAAGTGGCGCCGCCACTTGCTGACAGTTCCACGAACTTAGTTAGATAGAATGGCACCGAACGCGTTCCTTTTGCCAACATAGCTTAGCTTAGTTGAACTTGGACCAAGCCAGACGGTGTTAGATTAGCTCAGCTAAGATTAATTCAGAAGTGTGCAAATGGAAAGCAGCTATTACTAGTTGCTACTGGGCGTTAGAAAGCTCGCGGCTCTCGAGCGTTTTAACCCGTCACCATGGAGGGCATAAACATTTACTTTATGCCTTTGGTGCATAAATAAATATTAGGACTGTCCAACTAATGTTTTAGTTTTGTTGACAAATCACAAAGTGCCCAGTGAGAACAGTATTGCTAAGATACTACAACACAAACAACTTATCTGACATTTAAACTATTAAAATCCAATATCATTGAAGTAACACCCAAAGGTATTTTCTATGGTAACACCAAGTAACACTGGATTTGCAAGTGAATGTTGTCACTGCTTTGTTTTAACTCACTCGCAATTTTATGTCAAACTTGACGTTCAAATTGGCGATATTCTGTTCTTTTACTTCCCAACTAGTGCCCTAGAAGGAAAATATTGTAATCCTCGGAGAAAAATCTGGATTCCAGTGGAAATATGCATTTTATTTTTGGCGACAATCTGACAACGACAAGTGGCAATCTTTACTGGCACCCTATTCAGGGGAGTCGCTACTATGCCGCTGTTTGCCAGTTGGCAAAGCCAAAATGGTAAAGCCAGTGGTTCGTGTACATTACTTGTGGTATTGCCAAATGGCCTTGTCAATCTTGTAAACAGCGGCATAGTGAGGACGTGCCTTTAGGGATTGAACAGATTTTGATTACAGTGATACCAGGTCATCCTACAGTGAGGCTGTCTGACAGAATCGCTATGGTTGCAAATTGGCAAGTTCTGATAAAAGTTAGTTAGCTTAATGTTTAGTTGGGATCCAGAGTTAAGAGAGATCCAGATCCCCAGATATTCAGTCGCATATTAACAAAAATGCAAAGCATTCAATAGAAATTTGGTAGATCTTGAACTTTAGTATTGGAATCAATCAGAAACGGTAAACGCTTTATTGTGCAACAATAATTAGTCTTCAGTGACTACGGATCGCAGAAGCCCAAGCAAACTTTCAAACAATACATCGTCGACCAACAAAACCCAGAAGAAGAAGAAAAGAAGATGCGGGCGGCTCTCCAGCGCGAAGGACTAAAACCAGCGGTGGGTAAGCGCGCTTCGGCCGTGGACGAGGAGCAAAAACAAAAGAGAGGTCTGCGGTTAATCGGCGTTGTGTGCCGTTATGCGTTACTGGCTCGGCTCGGTTCGTTCGCACGGGGCATTTCACGGACCTTCTCTCCCTCCTGACTGCGCCGAGGAAGCGACTAATTCATCATATCGCTGTTGCCATGCCTTGTAATTATACCGTGGCGCCGCACTCGCACCTCCACCGAACCGCCCCCTTTAGCGCTAATATCCCCTCGAAGCGTAGAACCGTTTAAGGCCGACAGAGGCCGACTTCGTCGGTCCCTTTACCTCTCCTCCACCACGCCATACCATCGCCTGCTTCGTAACGTACGCTGTAAATATTATCTCTAATGAGTTTGTATACAACAATTACGATTTATATTAAGGCCTGCAGGCTCTGTCTCTAACGTGGCCAAAGACTTCGAGTGGTTTTGTGATGGTGGGGCAGGAGGGGTGCGTGTAATAATCGGCCTCGGTTATTTCTTTAATTGAGTTTCGAGGTTAGGTTAAATGTAGATGTGTCGGGTATAATTAATCGATCATGTTCAGTCATACCTACACAGCGAGGTTTAAGTAGTCGTGTGAGTTGTTATAATGATCGGTATTTATCCCTTTATGGGTTTGTGTGCCTGTTATTTTGACTTTTCTGTTTCGTTGTACCTTCTGATTCTGTGTACTGTAATGCTGATTGTTGTGACTAAAGACATAAAGCACAGAGACAAAACTAGAGTAGTTTAAAACTAAAAAGACCACTGTGACATATGTAACCAATTATACCCAGTGTATCTTCTTAGTTTGGCTACAAAAGCAAAGCATAACAATCCTTTCTTGTGTGTGGTGTAAGGGAACGTTATGTCTTCAAAGAAAACCAAGAAGTTGACCAAGAAGTTGAGTCGTGTGAGTTGTTATAATGATCGGTATTTATCCCTTTATGGGTTTGTGTGCCTATTATTTTGACTTTTCTGTTTCGTTGTACCTTCTGATTCTGTATACTGTAATGCTGATTGTTGTGACTAAAGACATAAAGCACAGAGACAAAACTAGAGTAGTTTAAAACTAAAAAGATCACTGTGACATACGTAACCAATTATACCCAGTGTATCTTCTTAGTTTGGCTACAAAAGCAAAGCATAACTATCCTTTCTTGAGTGTGGTGTAAGGGAACGTTATTTCTTCAAAGAAAACCAAGAAGTTGAGTCGTGTGAGTTGTTATAATGATCGGTATTTATCCCTTTATGGGTTTGTATGTCTATTATTTTGACTTTTCTGTTTCGTTGTACCTTCTGATTCTGTATACTGTAATGCTGATTGTTGTGACTAAAGACATAAAGCACAGAGACAAAACTAGAGTAGTTTAAAACTAAAAAGACCACTGTGACATATGTAACCAATTATACCCAGTGTATCTTCTTAGTTTGGCTACAAAAGCAAAGCATAACAATCCTTTCTTGAGTGTGGTGTAAGGGAACGTTATTTCTTCAAAGAAAACCAAGAAGTTGACCAAGAAGTTGAGTCGTGTGAGTTGTTATAATGATCGGTATTTATCCCTTTATGGGTTTGTGTGCCTATTATTTTGACTTTTCTGTTTCGTTGTACCTTCTGATTCTGTATACTGTAATGCTGATTGTTGTGACTAAAGACATAAAGCACAGAGACAAAACTAGAATAGTTTAAAACTAAAAAGATCACTGTGACATATGTAACCAATTATACCCAGTGTATCTTCTTAGTTTGGCTACAAAAGCAAAGCATAACAATCCTTTCTTGTGTGTGGTGTAAGGGAACGTTATTTCTTCAAAGAAAACCAAGAAGTTGAGTCGTGTGAGTTGTTATAATGATCGGTATTTATCCCTTTATGGGTTTGTGTGTCTATTATTTTGACTTTTCTGTTTCGTTGTACCTTCTGATTCTGTATACTGTAATGCTGATTGTTGTGACTAAAGACATAAAACACAGAGACAAAACTAGAGTAGTTTAAAACTAAAAAGATCACTGTGACATATGTAACCAATTATACCCAGTGTATCTTCTTAGTTTGGCTACAAAAGCAAAGCATAACAATCCTTTCTTGTGTGTGGTGTAAGGGAACGTTATTTCTTCAAAGAAAACCAAGAAGTTGAGTCGTGTGAGTTGTTATAATGATCGGTATTTATCCCTTTATGGGTTTGTGTGTCTATTATTTTGACTTTTCTGTTTCGTTGTACCTTCTGATTCTGTATACTGTAATGCTGATTGTTGTGACTAAAGACATAAAACACAGAGACAAAACTAGAGTAGTTTAAAACTAAAAAGATCACTGTGACATATGTAACCAATTATACCCAGTGTATCTTCTTAGTTTGGCTACAAAAGCAAAGCATAACTATCCTTTCTTGTGTGTGGTGTAAGGGAACGTTATTTCTTCAAAGAAAACCAAGAACTTGAGTCGTGTGAGTTGTTATAATGATCGGTATTTATCCCTTTATGGGTTTGTGTGCCTATTATTTTTACTTTTCTGTTTCGTTGTACCTTCTGATTCTGTATACTGTAATGCTGATTGTTGTGACTAAAGACATAAAGCACAGAGACAAAACTAGAGTAGTTTAAAACTAAAAAGATCACTGTGACATATGTAACCAATTATACCCAGTGTATCTTCTTAGTTTGGCTACAAAAGCAAAGCATAACAATCCTTTCTTGTGTGTGATGTGAGAGAACGTTATTTCTTCAAAGAAAACCAAGAAGTTGACCACCCCCAATGTATTTTTCTTTCGGTTTAAACCGAGAACGTACAAGACTATTGGCAACTGCAAAAACATCGTTTATTTCGATCAGGGCAGTCTCGCGCCGTGTGTGGCTGGCAAATTGAAACTTTTACACCCCTAGCGGATCTGTTTTAAATCGCAATTGGCGAGGTTTATTGCTTATGTGCGTCGTAGTGAGCGATTGCAACGCGGAACGCTCCCCTGCCACGACGACGACCACGACCATAAACTCAATTAATATTAAATGAACGGCGACGGGTTAGTGTCGCATTTCGTTCCTCCACCAGGAAAGG
This sequence comes from Aphodius granarius, assembly GCA_963971325.1. Lineage (NCBI taxonomy): Eukaryota > Metazoa > Arthropoda > Insecta > Coleoptera > Scarabaeidae > Aphodius > Aphodius granarius. The sequence continues at coordinate 5,179,814 of OZ020225.1, forward strand.
AACCTTCTCGTATGGCAGAACGCATTCGCACCACATTCAGTACTAGTTCAGATGTCAACGTTATAAATCTTAACCCGGTTAACCCTGCAAGTCGGCCGTGGTACGTGCTGAGGACCGCAGCTCGACCACCACTGTTTGACTTGCCAGTGAGTTATTGCCGAGAGCGACCGGTAAATATAAACGCGATTAACGTCTTTTAATAAACGACTTCTCTCCCTCCATTCATGAGTTTTCCCCTTCTTCGGCGCAGATGGAACTCTACCTACTGGTGCGATCATACTTCGAAGTAACTTGAGGTGTCCCATGAATTGAGTCCATTTCATAAATATGATTTTTAAAAAGAAATTGATGAACACGGATTAGATTTCTTATTCAATGTTGAATGGTATGATTTGGGATATCAGGGATGTCAATTTGAAGGAACTAAATTATATACGAACCATATTATACACAGGGGGAAAAATTTATTCGAAACATCACGAATATCTTTGAGTGAAGAATAATATCACTTGTTTCTGTATCCGCAGAAGATCATTTGGTTGGTTCAAGTAAAACACAAAACTCTCAGAGCAAGAATATGATTTTCTTGATGTTCCAAGTATTACGTTTATATTCCAAGTGTCAAGGAACTGCTTGAAAGGAATTACGTCTATGTTAAGCGATACGTACGTATACTTTTGGGTCAAGAAACAGTTTGTTTGTTGTAAAGCGCACGTCTTATTCTTTTTATATGCAGAAGAATAACATTTTCTTCGTCAGAGCAAAATATACTCAACATAAACATACTAAACACTTAAACCGGAAGAATAACTAACTAAATTCTTATTACAATAAAATATTATTTGGATAGCAAAAATATCCTCTTCATGCTACTCTATATACGCAAGAATAATTTTTCTTGATATTCAAGAATAGAGTTCTCTCTGTGTAGAGTGTGAAAAAGTCTGAACGTCCGGAGTCTCTAGCAACAGGCCTTTTATGTTTAAACCTAACTTACCTAACGTACCAGTGGATTAATAAACAGTGCCAGCTGACTGTCCATTACTTCTCGAGTTATTAATTCATTCAAAACGTATTATGTCTATCTAATATCCTCTTAACTAGTTCCGCCTCTCAATCTCCGTTCAAGCCAAGACCTCGACCAGGCGAATCTGCCGTATTAATACCTACGTTTTTTCCACTGCTTCTTCTCCTTCTGGCGTATGGTTCTCGACCGATACACCTCCATAGGTTCCGGCCGATTCGTAGTAGTCCCATAATGAATTATTAGCTGGGGTAATTGCCTTCCAAGTTTACACCTAAGTAATGATTTCGACACTGAATGTTTAAAGGGGCCGCTCTGCTAGGATGGATGGCCGACAATGGCCTAATAGTCCGTCGTGCGGCCCATTTAATTTATGGGACTCGCGGCGGCTCAAAACTCTGAACTCGAGGCCCTCGATAATTAGATGCTGAAACTAATTAACCGACCGAACGGGTCGGAGGTGTGAAACAAAGAGCCGGCCCGCCTCGGGCCCGCTGTCCTGTCCGCCCCAATCGCCAATACTAATGTTCGCCCATCATTCTCCACGGTCCGCGGTGGATGCTCGAGAAAACCGCTCATCTGAGGAACTGGACGCGAATTAGGTGCATTCCTGGATGGCTCTTTGAAGTAAATTGCTTCAACTATTGATGATATGCAAAAGAAGACTAGAAAGAAATTCTAATCTGATTGGCAAGTCACTTAGATGACAGGTTCTCAATTTAGGACCCCCAAACTAAAAAAGGCGACAAGACGGTTTGATTTAATAAGGTTTTGGCAGGATAGAGGGAGAAATGCGTAACCCAAGAAGAATAAGAATCAATCAGAATCATTCCTTACTCATATCTCAACATTTCAAATAGTTTTATAATATTAGAAACTCACACAATTACTTAGGAAACATAAACAACTTATTCACCGGTAAATTCTACGAAGGATAAAATCATTATAGCGGCAGGAGCGAACCCTTTACAGTTGATTACCACTCGAAGCGGCACAAATCGTTTTTTAATGTTGCCCATCCGTCTAACACCATCGAAAATTACAGGTTTACCAACATTACGAATCTATAAGTATAGGTTCCGGATATTGTTTTCGTCTAGAATATTAGAACCCCTTTTTTGCATTATATAGCTATTGTGCATCAAAAGGAGTAAATTTGAAGTCCTATAAGGTATTTCCTTGAGTGATACAAGTTTATTGGTATGTACCTATCTCATCTCGCCTAGTAATAATGCGTTTGCAAAGCACTTTGGGCTACAAATTACCATCATCGATTAGATCTCTACCGTGCGGCTAAACATGTACAAACATAATCGACACGACTCTCTAGGATCTCTCTAAGCATTCGATCCGACTGGTACCTTGGTGGAGATAAGGCTGGTCGGCAGATAAGGCCAAACTGAAAGTGCATCTTCAGATTGGCGATTAAAACGATGGCAGGTCATCTGGAACGGGACCGGGCATCGGCAGGCCCACCTAATTAATGACTGTTATGGTATCGTAAGGCACGAAGGCACCATAATGATACCGAGGGTCTCCTTGCCGCGCACTGAGAGATGTGATTGCGAACAATTCCTTCACGATTTATGGGAGAAGAGGAGAGATTCTGTGACCGCCTCCCGCCTTTCTGGTACCATGGTACGTGGTGTACTCGCTGTGCATCTTCTCTGAGCAATTACCACGATGGAAGCGTTTCTTTTTTTCTGTTGGAGACGACCGCAAGATACGTACGTGGCGGCTAGATCTGAGGGAAACTCTATTCTTGGGAGATTTTTGTGTGGAAAGTCGGCGTGATTGTTCAAGTCTATTTTTGTGCCGTCGACACGATTGACGGTTCCATCATATTTGATTGGTTTTGGACTACGGTGTTATGCTCTATTAAGGCGTTTTTGTTCATTGTTTATGAGAATTCATTGTTTGTATGTTTAGAACCTTCGAGACCGCGTGACATAATGTTTATTCATAGATAAAATAGATAAATATAACTAACAAAATCAACTGACAAAAATTGATAAAACCTTAGCTGTACATTAGGGGTGGCCGGAAAATCCCCGTACCCACAAGTATCAAATTTAAAGTCAATTGTTTAAGTGTTATGCAAATGTCGGGTTGGCGTATTATGTAAATTCGCGTCAATTTTTAAAGGCACCGACCGCTCATGCCTGTGTACCAGCGGCGCACAGATCGGGGTACGTACTCTTTGTTTGTGTAAACAAGACCTCAAAGGGTAGTAATATCGGGGTGACATCTGTGTCGCATTGGCCCGAAACAACGGTGTACGGTGTGTGCGTGAAACGCGCATACTAATGAGGGGGTAATTTGCATGTAACACGCAATGCGAATAGCGCACCCTGGTGTTACTGTTGACACAGCCGCGCGAACTTGCCGTCAATCATCTCTATAGATCGGCTGCTGACTTGGGATGAGATGACACGATGTCGCAACCTATACTTCCGTTACTTTGTACTCAAAAGTGTAACCGTAACATAATACACACCAACACTCCTCTTTGTAGTCCAATTTTTGTTTTTGGGTTGTCAAGCCAACAAACACATATGGAAAAGTTTTTGTTCCAGTTCAATCCAGTTCATTTGCTGGTAATTCTAATATGTATGTTACGGTCATAGTGATAAATAGGTTATTATTAATAATTACCGGTTATTATTAATAATAGCCAAGTGGCGAGGTTAAAGTGAAGAATTTATCACATGAACCGGCTATTATTAATAATTTCCAGCATGCTGTGGTCAATGTGATATATTTCAGTTCGATATTGCATTAAGGTGATGCTACAATATAATAGAGCCTCAGATTTGAAATTCTGTTAGTATCTACATAATCGCCACACAACGAATCTATTCACTGAGGTTTCAGTGTTGGGCCTTTAGTGACGTTAGTCCTGACTAACTTATTTAGTTACTACTCATGACTAAAATAAGGAAGATTATAAAAACGAGACTAAAAAATGCCAATCCACACTAATTGCATGCACGAGTGTGTAACTCTTTGGGTCATACTTATTTGCGCAATTCTTAAAAGCAAAGTAAGTAATAAATTAGAAACTCGGTTTGTATTATTTTACCAGTGCAAACGTACGTAGTGCTTCTGCATTTTGCAACTCGTGGCAAAAAAATATTTTTATTTGTAACTTTATTTTCTTTTTAATACAAAACTTTAAAAAATGTTTTATATTTAATTTTGAATACAAAAGTCCTTCTAGACCTTTATTTTTTGTGGTAGTACAACAATGACACCATTTATATTGTAAAAATAAAACGAAATAAAGTTTGTAACAATAGGACGTCATCTCCTTTTGTTTTTTTTGTATTTTTTGTTGGTGATAAACACTTTTATAATAAATATATCTGTGAGATATTAGATATACTTAGGGTAGGTATAGGTAATGGACATACTAATGTAGGGAAGATTGAGGCAAGTTGTTACCATGTTTATTCTTTTATTTATAAAATTATTGTCAAACACCAAAAGTAAAAATACCGTGTTAGGAACAGTACCATACAAAAATGTTTGCATCATTTGTGCGGTGCAATTTATGTAAAAACATCTACGTAAACTAGTCTAGTTCTTGCATGTACATTTTTGCATGAAAATATAATATTGAAAAAATTATTATTAAATGCGCAACATTTCAAGATAATTAGGATTTGAGAATTTACTTAATAAATTGTAATTGTACATTTACAAAAAACTACCTACATGCATTAAATATAAAAATGGGTGTTATTGATAATAAAATGGTTTTTGAACACTCTGTATAAACTGTTCTTTTTTCTGTTTTAGTGATTGAGCCGTCCTTGGGTGTATACCAAATATTATTAGCAATTATATCCAGTAGTTTCTAAAGTACAAGGGAGACAAAAAAAGCATTCTGTATTATCAATGTTTTGTATTATTCGTAATGTTGGTCATTGGGGTAGCCGTACTGATGATTTGCGTCGAGTAAATAAATATAATAGCTTACATAGTAATCAAAATAACTGATCTAACTTCCTTGAAGACTGTATACAAAAGATCTTTAGTAAAAAGTAACATTTTTATCACTTTTACCGTGCCCGTTAGGAAATTATTAATAATAGCCGGTCCATGTGATTATTTAAGTGTTTCTAATCACATTGACCAAATGATGCGGTTATTATTAATAATAGCCGGTAATTATTAATACAAACCACATTTATCACTTTAACCGTAACATATACATACCCAAAGAAATTATTCCAATGGATTCAGGCGATTCCAAATAGCATATTTCAGCATCATTGTTGTTGAACAGCTCAGTACAAGATCACATAGACTCACACCTATGGCAAAACCTGTAAACAGCAGACATATTGTAGATTGTAGACCGACTGGTTCGATTTTCAGGGCAGTTTAGCATCAAAAGAGTTCCTTCGTTTTAATATTGTACTTTATAGGTTTCCAACGTTTTTCTTGTCATATGTAATTATATGTAGTTTTAGTTGCTATGTCGGAGATTAATCTAATAGTTAAACTAATTGCAGATGTTATAATTCTATGCTAAGCATAAAATGCTTTTATTCTCCTTTTGTAATCTTCGTTGAATTTTCATGATTCTTTCAGCAAATGACGAACATGTTCAAAAATTTTTCTAGCTAAACATTTTTTTAAATAATTAAGTGTATCAGGATTTTCATCTGTTTAACCGAAGTGATGTTTTGTGGTCCAAATTGGAATATCCTATGAACAAATTAAGGTCCTTGGTCAAATTTTCGACCACACAGTTTTAAGCCAAATTAATTAGGAATCTAATGTCCTTTGATTCATTTCTACAAAGATACGTTGTTTGGACTGCAGTCTTGCAAATTTAGGTGTGGTTGCAGGATGATTCAAACTTATACTACTGGACATAGTGTAACTATTTTTACATGGTGGGCCAAGAACGCAACGATCTCTTTCTAAACAGCTCAGTCCGTCTCTATCTACCTTGTTTAAGAAAGCCCAATTTTGCCAATTGTTGGAAAAACACCAGAAAGTGTTGTCAAGTATTGGAAATATCACCAGAACATTATTAATATATAGTAATCGAAGGTCGGTGCTTTACAATTAGAACAATATTTACCATTTGAAATTTTCGCAATAAGAATTTCGAATTTTTCTACTTTAGTTCCACAGTAGACTCAGTTCTCAGTGTTTACTTCTGACTTTGGTAACAATGGAATCCACCAACCAATATAGTTGTCACATTTACTAAATTTATAAACGATAAATGTAGCACTCGTTTTGTAAGACGTATTGACCATAGTAGTACAGAAAGAAAAATTTAAAGAATACAAATTATTACAGTTATTATAGAATACTGTAATGGTGTCACCTATGTAGCTTCGAGTAGCATTCATAGATGGCCATAGTAACAACGACAACTTTTGTAAGCTACCATGCATTGCAGTTTGAACAAAGTTATTCAATGTAGAGTATTTGGAATAGCTGAAAGACAAGATTATGGTTTAATTTTTTAAATAGGAATCAAAATCTCGCATTCGCACGCACGCATGCAACTGAAGGGCAAAATATTACTGTCCTATGTTTGTTCCTTACAGAGTATGTTGGCAACACTTCCCTTTCCTCTGCGAATTGCCGGAAAGTGGGGAGTTCTTGGCCCACCATGTAAAAATAGTTACACTATGCTACTGGATGGAGTCTTTTTACTTTCCGATCAGAACCTAACTAAGGTAGGTACGGGAAAGTATTGTAATCGACGACAATACGAGTCTTGGGGTCCCCTAAATCGATTGCAATGATTTCTGGAAAATGTATGTATGTATGTATGTGTGTGTGTGTATACCTATATCTGTGAACACGATAGCGTTAAAACGGTACAACGGATCGGGCTAAAATTTGTTATACGTATTTTGAATCACCAGGGGGCGAACTGGATTGTGTTTGGACACAATCTGATAACCGGAAATAACAAATGTTATATACATTTTCTTAGGAATTTATCCAATTTTGACTAAACTGATACCAGCTCATCCTCCAGTGACTTTAAATATGTATACTAATTTACAGATCAAAGGGTTGAGCAGTTTAGGCGCTGTAAACGTTTATAGAAACAGCTTGACAAAATTCACATTTTTCGTCGTTGTGGTTACGAATTGGCAGATTTTGTTAGTGGCCAGTGACATGTGTTATTCTACGACTGACGTTTGGTTGAATAATACGACAGTTCTTGTCGGAAAGTTGGGTGGAGGCCACTCCGGATATTTATTTTATAAAATTGATAAAAATGTTAGCATGTGATTAAAAAAAATCTTACAAAAGGGATTTTAATTTCGTATTTGATAACTTCTAATCTTTCTAAATACCTTTTACAGACAAAATGTCCATTTTTGTCCAAATTAGTGCCGGACACTGATACATATGATATATTTCTGATATAATTTTGACATATTTCTATCTGATATGTGGGGTGTTCCATTTAAAATTTTCAAATTCTTTGGAAGACCCTAATATCTAGTCTCTCTCGCTATTATTGTAAAGCTTATGTACGCCTTTTCAGTATCAAACAAAAAACACAAAAGTGCGTGTCGATGAACATTATGAACCTTAGCTAGTGCATGCCTGGTGCATGTTTCACGCCATCTTCATATTACTAAGACTTGTGTTGGTATGCGGATTATCTTTCCATTAAGCATTCCTTACTAATTAAAACAAATCTGTCGCTTAATATTACCTATTTACCATAAGCATGTTCCTTAATATTCAATACCTTGGTTTTATAATTAACCATAACTTTATGGATATGACGTTCATACACGAGTATGACGACGAAATCCGACAAAAACTTTTCAATGCACTAATTAAGTAGCTATACAAATAAACAAACCAATCACACACGCTCCATTGGTTACAGAAAACAAACAATTACCATGATTGGTGTGGAGCTCTCTCACATCGGGCCCTATATCACATAAAAAAACAACCATTACATCACCTTAATTTCATGAAATACGTCTTTGCGAAAGTTTGAAAATACCATACGGCCATAACTGTTCCAGATTAGTTGCGAAGCAGGAATTTCAAACAATGGGCAATCTCGCTGTTTACAGACCAAATGCGATTATGGCTGCTGGTTGCGTGGAACCGCCCACAATATTACTGCCTCGCTTTATTTAATAAACAATTAACTCTGTGTACAAGACGAGGTATACAAATGGTACCACACACGGCGTTAACGCGTTTCTTTGGGCGGGGTACCAGCAGACCCGGTACCATGAATGTGTAAGCGTGTGTGTGTGGACTGTGGAGGCGATTTACAATAATAGCTTGGGCTACTTGACAACAATACTGGTCGCTTTGGCTTGTTAGGTATGCGAATTGGCGACGAGGATTGCGTATTGCATGGCGCTACTACATTATGTAAACCGTTTTAATGGAATGACATATGAGATTTAGGTGAAGGCATTTATTAGACGATTTAAGAATGGTATCTCCGCACACCCGTGAAGATACTGTAGCTAGATTGTGAGGAAATAGCTAATAATTCATCGCGTTCATGTCTAAGAACATAACAGATTGTTCAAAATATAACGAATCAACAAGTTTTTTTTTGTGTTATTTTATCAAGCTAAGTTATACAGACATTCTGTGCATTAAAATATGGGAAGTGATTAAAGAAGATGTTGTAAAAATTTACCAAATAAGAAAGTTACATGTGCGGTTGTTATTAGTGACACATCTGAAAAAAAAATACGGAAGAGGTAAAAGCAGCTCTCTGCTGCTATTTTGGATTTAGAATCGGAGATCTGGAAAAGCCATGGACACCTAATATATGCTGTATTTCCTGTTAGATCGGACTTTTAAGGTGGATGAAAGGGAAGCAAAAGAAAATGCCGTTTGCAGTTCCCATGTTGTGGCGAGAGCCTTCGAATCATGTAGATGATTGCTATTTTTGCAAGATAAACGTCTCCAGATATTCGAAGAAGATTAAGCATAAAATAAAATATCCAAATCTGCCATCAGCATCGCGACCTATCCCCCATGGAGAGAATCATCCTCTCCCAAGTGCGCCATCCACTTCATCTTCGATTTTTGACACAGAAGAAATTTCCCCTATTTGAAGAAAATTTGACCTGATTTGAGTGTCTGAAATCTCTCTGTCAAATCAGGCAAGTCGTGAAGATTTACCATCTGAAGTTTTAGGAACACCTCACCTTATAAACCAGTGCGAACTGAATGATTTGGTCCTAAGTCTTTAGGTTTATCAAAAGAAAAAGACGAGTTATTGGGTTCTAGGCTACAGGAATGGAATCTTTCGTACGAGGTGTGACGGGGTCTGCGTAAAGCGTAACGAGCCTTTTAAAGCATATTTTAACATTGAGGGATCTTGACGTGTATGTCGCGATGTTGAGGGTCTTATGAACGAGTTTAGTATTCCCCACGATCCTTCTGAATGGTGGCTTTTTACCGATTCGTCAAAATACAGCTTGAAAACAGTACATATGCATCGCTGTTTCTGTAAATCTAGACCTGTTACAATAAATCCAATTTCAGTTTCTAGTTATGTAAGGCAAATATAATCTGGAACAAATATTTTTTTTTGGTTGTATCTCAATTCGACATAATTACTTAACGGGTAAACACAAAAAGAAAATAATAACCGAAAATCGTTCACTTCCCAGAGAAAATCTCGCGCTCACTAACCGACACGACATAGAAAAAAGCAGTAAAAAGAAATCTGACACGATAATTCGGAAATCTATCATTTTTGACAGTTCGGTTGGTAGCCAGTAACGACCACATCTCAATTTCCCTGATTGCCTTCGATGTCCGAGAGAGAGAGAGAGAGACGCGACGTTTATTTTTTTATTACCACGTCCTTTTTTGTTGTATTGTGACCCTCGGACATCGGGTAATTTTATTATTTTCGCTGCGTACGGCCGTTGCGATCGCAGCGCCGCTGTCGCGCCGCGGGGGGATGACGCAGCTCGTCGGGGTCCATCTATCTACATCACGTTTAATTCTTCACGGAGATTTTGACCACAGCAGCGGCCACGCAGTGCCAGTCGTTCGGTCCGTCATGCCGTCGAAATAAATCGTCCGTCCTTACTGCCTTGTATCAAATAATACTCGCCCTAATGGCACAAATCATGGATTATGGGTGCACGTTCTGATGAATTTGCATAAAGATTTCAATCGGGGTTGATACTTTTATTGAAGGGTACGCGGAAAGAAGCAAGATAGATGAGCAAGATAGACAGTTTATTTTATTAACATTTTCCAGGATAGTTATTTGATTTGTGCACAGAGGGAAACATTTATTCGATACAACACGAATATCTTTGAGTGAAGAATATCATTTGTTTCGATATACGCAGAAAGATCATTCGGTTGGTTCAAGTAAAATATAAAATTCTCAGAGTAAGAATATGAGTTTCTTGATGTTCCAAGTATTACGTTTTCTTGTTTTAAGTATGAAGGAACTGCTTGAAAAGAATTACGTCTGTTTTAAGCGATACGTACGTGTTCTTTTGGGCCAAGAAACTGTTTGTTCGCTGAAGAATGTACATTTTTCACCCAACAAAAGTTTGTTGTTGTTGTAAAACAAAAGTCTTACTCTTTTTATATGTAGAAGAATAACATTTTCTTTGCCAGAGCCAAATATACTCAACATAAACATATTTAACTCTTAAACTGGAAGAATAACCAGCCGTTGAAATAACAACATATATTGAAATTCTTATTACAATAAAATATTATTTGGATAGCAAAAATATCCTCTTCATGCTCCGTAATATATGCAAGAACAATTTTTCTTGATATCCCAGAATAAACTTCTCTCTGTGTGTAACTGTCTATTTTCAATAATCTTTTGTGTTACAAAGAAATCCTACATTTTTTTCAGAATACATATATTTTTGGTCCTAGATAAATATGAAAGATGATAAGCAACTATGTCTAGTGGTGGAAGCATCTTACGCAAAAATACCATCATCGGTATACATGATCGACGAAGGCAACGTGTTCAGTGTTCCGAAGCGCGAATTTCGAACGTTAACGTATAGAAATCATCGCCTGTCGCGTCAATTGTAAATTTGCGTACGGCTAGGCGTTATTTTTAGCGTTAATTAGTTTATGTTTACCGTGTAGGCAGGGTCGTGCGTTAATTCGTCGGCAGTAAAACCGGTGTATAAACGTTGCCGTTATCTTGCTGCCCATGTGTACAACAAACGCTTTTGAAGTGGTATTTTCATAATAATAAAGCATTGTGTTTGTACGAAGGAGGAGTAACGCCACTGTAAACACGGTGGCGAGCATATTTTCATCTCCCGACTTAATAAATTTCGGCCGCCGCGCCGGTGAAATCGTTGTTTATAAAATTTTTAATGCCGCGGTCGATGAAACCCAGAATTGAATAATTATTATTATTAAGTTGTTTTTTTCGGCGGCGATGTTGAAAATTGATTACGCAAAGGAGTCTTAGAAAATAGAAAAAACTTGAAGGCTGTTCTGAAGAATTTATGAAAAGTCTCTACCTATGCTGGTGTTTACAGCATGCAATATGATGAATGTTGATGAAAATTCAGAATATCCTTTTATATTACATTGTCTTGTGTTTTGAAACAATATATATATTTTAGATTGGTTGATTGTGGTATAGACACACATTGCACATGAAATGTCGTTTTAAGAAATGTCAAGACAGTACCTATATGTGTCAATTTATCATGTTATCAAGCGATTTTAGGAGTTTGTAATGTAAAATTACAGTTTTATTGTGTATTAGAAATAATGGTTTCATTTTGATCATAAATTCTTTTTTTGCGCCGTAATTTTTGTAGTTATGAAAGTAATTCAAATTTGCCGCCACATTAACCTATTGAAAGTTTTGACAAGTGACGCAATACTGTTGATTTTAGAACCAAGTATTTCCAAATATAACTAGAACTTTACAGTGTTGCCAACGTCAGAAACCCTTAAGTAATGCTTAAGTTAGGAAAGGCTGACATGCGAACGGTGCAAATGATGCCTGACTTAAGTTAGGCATAAAGATAAGCTGTTCTTAAATTTAAGTCGTTCTTAATAAATACGGTGCAAACGGGCATTAGACACTTCTTCTTGATGCAAAAGATGTAGTCAGAAAGTTGGGTGAGGGCCACCCTATGTTTGTAACTAAGGAAAAGACAAATAGTCTTTGATATGAAGTTCAGTAGATAGCTGTCCAAATATATTCGACAAACGAAAGTGGCGTAATAAATGCTATTAGTCCTTATGTCTACTAGGTTTTATGTCTACTACAATAATTGATATTGTTTTTTTTTTGAGACAGTATGCTGACTCGAATAAATTTGCCCAAATCCTCTCTTCGTCACCGAAGCAGTTGCTATATCGATGTTCATTGATTTTCACAGATATGGTCCTGTTATAAATATCTAATGGATGTACTACCACCTCTGCCAAGTTAGCCCCCAATTAGGGTATTATTAGGGTAGTTAGCCCCAAGTATTAAACGATTATACAGTATATAATATGACATCCTGTTAACTTAATACTTATGCCCGTTTGCACCGTTTGTGTTCAGAAAGGCTTAAGTATGAGATCGTACTTATGTCATCGATTTTGTGTGCACCGTCACATATCCATTACCTAACTACAGTTAAGAACGACCTAACTTAAGCCTAGAAAATCGATGGCTTAAAGCCAGAGTAAATATAAGCCTAGTTGTGATTGGTTGATTGTGGTGTAGACACACATTGCACATGAAATGTCGTTTTAAGAAATGTCAAGACAGTACCTATATGTGTCAATTTATCATGTTATCAAGCGATTTTAGGAGTTTGTAATGTAAAATTACAGTTTTATTGTGTATTAGAAATAATGGTTTCATTTTGATCATAAATTCTTTTTTTTGTGCCGTAATTTTTGTAGTTATGAAAGTAATTCAAATTTGCCGCTACATTAACCTATTGAAAGTTTTGACAAGTGACGCAATACTGTTGATTTTAGAACCAAGTATTTCCAAATATAACTAGAACTTTACAGTGTTGCCAACGTTAGAAACCCTTAAGTAATGCTTAAGTTGGGAAAGGCTGACATGCGAACGGTGCAAATGATGCCTGACTTAAGTTAGGCATAAAGATAAGCTGTTCTTAAATTTAAGTCGTTCTTAATAAATACGGTGCAAACGGGCATTAATCGTATAGGTCATGTATATGAACACGTGCAATATTATTGTGTATATGAAATTAATCGTCATTCCAAGAGAATATTTTATCAGACAACTCACAAATATTCCATAGTCTGCATGTTATAGTACCTACAGCCTAGCCTAGCATGCTCTCCAATTACATTTATTCAATTTATTACTTCGTAACTCGTCCATTCCTCAAAATATAAATTACCCATTCATAGCGGATTGCACACCTTGGCCGGGGCATGCATATTTAATTTACGGTACCGTTGCACTATTTGAGGCCGTAAACTGACATTTACATCACGCTCCTCATGTTCCCGTGTCATATTTCCGCGGCACGAAAACGAACGAACGAACGCGATTTCTGCGAATCGCGCACACCGAGTAATTTTTTTCTGGATACGAGGTAATTCGTCCATAGTTTATTCGTCGTTAACACGGAACGATTGCCCGGTGGCATAGCAGTAAAAACTGGGCGAAATCGCTTTTGCTACACACGTAGGCAAGCAAGCTATAGCCGTGCAGAATTCAGCGTGCTGAGAAGTCATCATACCACACAGCAGTATGACGCACAGTGGTCAATTTAATACATATTTTGGAAGAAAAGTTTAATGATCAGATTGGAAACTGTCAATTCGAGGAGAGGTATGCTTACAGAAATGATTAGAATGTATGTTAACTGTGAAATATCAACTGTACAAAATATATTTTTGTCTTTTCCGAAAACATTGTTTGTCTGGCTATTCAGTTTTGACTTTAAATTTGAAGTTATACTCCACAATACGTTCAGTACATGGGAATTGCGTTATATAATATAAGAAGTATAATTTAGGTTTATAATTCTATTTTATAACGAAAAGAATACTGATTTTTGGTTGCCAGTCATAACCAGATAAATAAGAGTAAACATTTGTTAGTGCAAAACACAACACACGGGAACAAATTTCAAACTTTCTGATAGAAATTATATAAATTCAAACAAAATCAGTTAACAAATTATTTCAACTCAAAGAATATGCAAACGTGCTGCTTTCAAGCTGTATTTTGATTAATCGATAAAAAGCTGCCATTCAAAAGGATCGTGGGGAATGGTAAACTCGTTCATAATACCCTCAACACCGTGACATACACGTAAAGATCCTTCCATTTTAAAATATGCTTTAAAACGCTCGTTTCGCTTTGTAAATGAAGATACTGTCACACTTTGTGCGAAAAGATTCCAATCCTGTAGCCTAGAACCCAATAACTCGGCTTTTTCTTTTGATAAACCTAAGTCTTTAACTAAATCATTCAGTTCGCACTGGTTTATAAGATGAGGTGTGCCTAAAACCTTACATGGCGAATCTTCATGGGTGTCTGAAATCACTCTGTCAAATCAGGCAAGTTTTTTCAAACAGGCGAAATTTCTTACTAATTTCAACTACAAATTATATAAATTCAAAGAATATGCAAATGTTCTCCTTTCAAGCTTTATTTTGATGAATCGATAAAAGCCACCATTCAGAAGGATCGTGAGGAATACCAAACTCGTTCATAAGACCCTCAACATTGTGACATACACGTCAAGATCTTTCAATTTTATAATATGCTTTAAAAGGCTCGTTACGTTTTGTAAATAAAGACCCCGTCACACCTCGTGCGAAAAGATTCCATCCCTGTAGCCTAGAAGCTAATAATTTGTATTTATCTTTTGATACACCTAAGTCTTTAACCAAATCATTCAGTTCGCACTGGTTTATAAGGTGAAGTGTTCCTAAAACGTCAAATGGTGAATCTTCACGACTTGCCTGATTTGGCAAAGTGATTTCAGACACACAAATCAGGCAATTTTCTTCTAACAGGCGAAATTTCTTCTGTGTCAAAAATCGAAGATGATAAAGTAAATGGCGCACTTGGGAGAGGATGGTTCCCTTGGGGGATAGGTCGCGATGCTAATGGCAAATTTGGATATTTTATTTATGCTTATGCTTCTTCGAATATCTGGAGACGCTTATCGTGCAAAAATAGCAATCATCTACATGATTGGAAGGCTCCCGCCACAACATGGGAACTACAAACGGCATTTTCTTTTGTTTCCTTTTCATCCACTTTAAAAGGTCGATCTAACAGGAAATACAGCATA
This sequence comes from Aphodius granarius, assembly GCA_963971325.1. Classification (NCBI taxonomy): domain Eukaryota; kingdom Metazoa; phylum Arthropoda; class Insecta; order Coleoptera; family Scarabaeidae; genus Aphodius; species Aphodius granarius. Next base: position 5,195,129 of record OZ020225.1, read on the forward strand.
TATTAGTTGTCCATGGCTTTTCCAGATCTCCAATTCTAAATCCAAAATAGCAGCACTAAGCTGCTTTTACCTTTTCCGTATATTTTAATGCACAGAATGTCTGTATAACTTAACTTCATAAAAGTTAATAAAAAAACTTGTTCATTCGTAATAGTTTGAACAATTTGTTATGAAAACGTATGCACAGAAGGCTAATTCAAGTGAGATATATGACTTGTCACAACACGTTTATGACTTGACCTATGAAAAGTGATGTTAGGTCAACAAAAACTTGTTTCGTCCACATTGGCAACTTGACCACTGTGTTGCGTCGAGTGGTATGCCTTTGCACGCATATTTTAGGTATTATTCACAGCTCCTAGAGGAAATCGTAATTTACCGATTTGTGTATTTATGTCGGCGCGCTGAATCCTTACGATTGCGCCCAAAGGACATCGTACTGCTGCATAAACTGCCAGATTATCGGCATCCTTTCAATTATTTGTAATAAAATCTTGCACGTTACGGCTTTAGGTCGCGGACTCACAACAATATACGCTAAATCTGTTTTATACGGTATCGTTACTATAGCGCACCCTAGGAAACATTGATTCTAATAACGTCTTCGATAACAATAAACAATAAAATAAGATAATGGTATGTATATCAAAAGATTTTTGAATCCTGAATAGAAACTATGCTAAACAATACTAGAAAGAGTTAGTTTATTTTATAAATTACCGAATGAATAATCAATTGCAAACCCTGAAGTTATAATTATTGTAATAATTAAAATAATAATAATAATACCTGAGCTCGTACGTATATTTTAAATTATGTATGCGACAAGCACGCAAGAATGAAAAAAATATGTTGCACTTTATTATAGAATTACGGGGGCATGCAAGATAAATTGCACGCAGTATAATTAGCACGAACAAGTCAACTAAATGACGTAGCTATAAATTTAATTTTCAACTTTGTTGGCGGATGGTAAGTACTTGTTTGCGTTGTATCTATTATGTAGGGATTCTAGGGTGTACCACTACAATTAATAATTTTAATTCAACGTTACGAGAAAATGTATATGTATTACATTGTTAAAGATGTTTGTAAAAATACCTGCAACAAGATGTTTCCTTTCATTTTTAGGGTAGAACAAACCATACAACCAGAGCAGGATCACATATTTTTGTTGACCTAACATCACTTTTCATAGATCAAATCATCAAAGGGTTGTGACAGGTCTATAATCCATTTTATTTGAAGTCATATATTTAGTTATACAGACATTCTGTGCATTAAAATATGCGAAGTGGTCAAAGAAGATGTTGTAAAAATTCACCAAATAAGTTTTGCTACATGTGCGGTTGTTATGTAGTGACACATCTGAAAAAAAATACGGCAGAGGTAAAAGCAGCTCACTGCTGCTATTTTGGATTTAAAATTGGAGATCTGGAAAAGCCATGGACGCCTAATATATGCTGTATTTCCTGTTAGATCGGACTTTTAAGGTGGATGAAAGGGAAGCAAAAGAAAATGCCGTATGCAATTCCCATGTTGTAGCGAGAGCCTTCCAGTCATGTAGATGATTGCTATTTTTGCACGATAAGCGTCTCCGGATTCGAGAAGAAGGATAAGCGTAAAATAAAATAAACAAATTTGCCATCAGTATCACGACCTATCCCCCATATCCCCCATAGATAGAACCATCCTCTCCCAAGTGCGCCATCCACTTCATCATCTTCGATTTTTGACACAGTAGAAATTTCGCCTGTTTGAAGAAACTTGCTTGATTTAACATAGTGTCTGAAATCACTCTGTCAAATCAGGCAAGTTGTAAAGATTCACCATTTGAAGTTTTAGGAACACCTCACTTATTAAACCAGTGCGAACTGAATGATTTGGTTAGACACTTAGGTTTATCAAAAGAAAAAGCCGAGTTATTGGGTTCTAGGCATAGTGTAACTATTTTTACATGGTGGGCCAAGAACTCCCCACTTTTCCGGCAATTCGCAGAGAAAAGGGAAGTGTTGCCAACATACTCTGTAAGGAACAAACATAGGACAGTAATATTTTGCCCTTCCGTTGCATGCGTGCGTGCGAATGGGAGATTTTGATTCCTATTTAAAAAATTAAACCATAATCTTGTCTTTCAACTATTCCAATACTCTACATTGAATAACTTTGTTCAAACCGCAATGCATGGTAGTTTACAAAAGTTGTCGTTGCTACTATGGCCATCTATGGCTGCTACTCGAAGCTACATAGGTGACACCATTATAGTATTCCATAATAACTGTAATTATTTTCTATTCTTTAAATTTTTCTTTCTGTGCTACTATGGTCAATACGTCTTACAAAATGAGTGCTACATTTATCGTTTATAAATTTAGTAAATGTGACAACTATATTGGTTGGTGGATTCCATTGTTACCAAAGTCAGAAGTAAACACTGAGAACTGAGTCTACTGTGGAACCAAAGTAGAAAAATTCGAAATTCTTATTGCGAAAATTTCAAATGGTAAATATTGTTCTAATTGTAAAGCACCGACCTTTGATTAATATATATTAATAATGTTCTGGTGATATTTCCAATACTTGACAAAACTTTCTGGTGTTTTTCCAACAATTGGCAAAATTGGGCTTTCTTAAACAAGGTAGATAGAGACGGACTGAGTTTTTTAGAAAGAGATCGTTGCGTTCTTGGCCCACCATGTAAAAATAGTTACACTATGTCCAGTAGTATAAGTTTGAATCATCCTGCAACTCCCCTAAATTTGCAAAACTGCAGTCCATACAACGTATCTTTGTAGAAATGAATCAAAGGACATTAGATTCCTAATTAATTTGGCTTAAAACTGTGTGGTCGAAAATTTGACCAAGGACCTTAATTTGTTCACAGGATATTCCAATTTGGACCACAAAACATCACTTCGGTTAAACAGATGAAATTCCTGATAGACTTAATTATTTAAAAAAAATGTTTAGCTAGAAAAATGTTTGAACATGTCCGTCATTTGCTGAAAGAATCATGAAAATTCAACGAAGAAAGCGTAACGAGCCTTTTAACGTATATTTTAAAATGGAAGGATCTTTACGTGTATGTCACGATGTTGAGGGTCTTATGAACGACTTTGATATTCCCCACGATCCTTCTGAATAATGGCTTTTTATCGATTCGACAAAATACAGTTTTAAAGCAGTACTTTTGCATATTCTTTGAATTTATACCTTTTGTTATCAGATTTCGTTGCAGTTTTCTCAGTTTTTTTAAGTATCGCTGTATCTATAAAACTATACCAGTTACAATAAATCCAATCTGAGTTTTTAGTTATGTATTGTTATGTACTGGTCACGAATTATCATAGATTTACTATCTAGTTAACTAGATAATAAATCTATTAAGTAGATGCTTGTTGATCATGATAGTCAAACCCTCCCTAGACAAACAAATCCAAGTCACTTAAGGCGGTATATCTAAGATAAAAGCTACCCTCCATTTACGACAAACAGATTTTCAACTATGCCAGCCGATACATGCCAAGAAATAATAAATATTTGGCAGTTTCTCGTGCCTGGCTGGCGTCAACTTTTCAAATTTACCGAGGGCACGATACCCCGGCTAGTAACGTTCACCCCTTCCAGCTAAAAAAAAAAAAACAAAAAATAAATATATACATCGATATACCTGTCTGATACGTATGTATATAGGATGACAGTGTCGTACACGCTTTGATGTGGAAGCGAAATTGATGTAGCAGGCGGCTTCGAAATAATGTAAACAAGAAGGGCGACACCGCTCCTTTTCATCCCCCGCCCCGATCCGCTTGTATATACATGCATCTCATACATATTTATCTGAATATAAGCCGCCCTTAAACTGATATTATACGTAAACTGTACGCTCGCGCTACAGCGGGGGGTTGGAACAGATTAGGGGTCTGTTTTGTAAAATATGCCGTTACACTTTGTAGGGATGATAAAATTGTGACAGACAGGATGGTGGACTTTACAGGGCGTGCGGTCTCAGCGACGATATTTTATTCAGCTTTATCGGACGGATGTAATTGGAACACGCTGAAAAATAAAATACTGCCGACTTTTGAGGCTGCGGAGATATATTGTATATGTATATTGTATATTTGTCACGGAGGGCCCTCGATTTATGGAATAATAATTTATAGGCACCGATGTGTGCTGCATGGCTAAAAATTGATAAAAAAGGAAGAGAATGACTACACTACAGGCTTTTCATTGAACATTCTACATTATGCATGTTAACCGAGAACTAATAAATTGAAACGAAGAGCGAAATAATAACACCTTATAAATATTCAAGACGATCCTCGCCGATGTCCGGTCGCGAGAATTCCCCAAAACAAAACGAAATCCCGCGCATTTTTGCATAATTGGCCGAGCGCGGTATTAAAAGTTAATTTATGGCTTCCCATTAGGCGTTATTCTGGTCGTCGTCGTCGTCAACGCGTTTCACTCGCGCCCTTTTTCTCTTATCCTTTTTCCGGAGGTGGCCCATCTCGGTGCGTAAAATCGCCCAAATTCGCGATGGATGTTAATTTTAGCCGGTAGACCGGCAACAATCGCAGCTGTGTGTACCGATGAATATTAATAAACCGGGTCATTTTCGCCGCCGATTACCGCCTTTGATCTTCGGCCCAGTAATTGCGGTATCCGCCGTTGACGTGCAGCGCGTGACCGTCGCGAATCGCCGGCTCCCGGACACGAGGTGATGCCGGGGATACGCGGAACCGACGACGCCGATGGGCTTTCCCCCCCATCGCCCCGACTTTGCTCCCGTGCGATTTTCAGGAGGGGTGGGCGGCAGGAAACGTTGTTTACAGCCCCGACCTGCTAGGTGTTACCGCCCGCCAATACTACAGTGCTGTATTTCACAATTTTTGTTGGCCAAATCTGAAAAAAAAAATAGTTTCATTAGTTTCATATTTAAACCTAAATTTTCTTATTTTTAGCGGCTTTTTGACCATTTTGGAAAATTTGAGACAATTATTGACAATTTTGGTCAATTTTGAGTTAGTTATAATGTTATCTGTGACATTTTGGGTTTAATATAGCGGTGTGGGGTGTACGTGGTATGCGAGAGGAGCGGGAGCATCGTAAACACCGAAATAACGAACACCTCCACGGCGATTTGCCGATTTCCGCCGCTACGTGTCGCCACGCTCGCCTAAAGATAGACCGATTCTCCGGAACAGTAAACCTACATACACCTGACGTTCCGAGAATGGCGGCGGCAACGGCATGGCAATTTGCTAGCAGCTATCGTCGCAATATACAATAAAAGCGCCAACTGAGCGAAATCGAACTTAAAGTATACCTACATAATCTCTGGGAACGAATTTTCGACCCTATAATGGCCATACAGACCCACACCACACACACAGCAATTTTCAATACTTAATATTTTGTCATTTAAAATAATTGTGTCTTCGAAAAATGGATTTCTGTGTAACAAAGGGTTTTTACTGACGTTATGGTCACACTAAGCTGTTTTACTAGCGTGCTATTCGCTACTGGCTGCTAACGGCATAGTGTGACCACTCAGCAGCGCTGTTTTACCAGTTGACGAGTGAGTTTATCAGCAGCCAGCCCACCAGTGCTTGTTTAAATTTTACAGCAAACAGCATGAACGTTAACTCAGAGAATTATGTGTTTTGGTGGTCACACTACGCTGTTTTAGTACTTGCTGCTTGCTGTAGATTATTAGCCGCTGTTATCCAGCATAGTGTGGCCACTCAACAGCCGCTGTTTTTGCATGCCGGTGAATGGTTTCGGCTGTTGCTTGTAAAGTTGAACATGTTGAAGTTAGCTGCTATTTAGAGTTTGCGCTGCTGGCTCAGGACAAATGTAATAATTGGGGATTTCAGCTGCATCCATATTTTTTTCATTGTAATTTGAGATAAATTGTATGTGATGCCGGATATGTGAATGGTGATACTGTCTGACCTTTTCGCACGCATGGGTATGATTTGTTATATTTTCAACTTAGAAGACTCGTAAATCTTTCTTTTTTATGGCCCAAATTAGTAGGGCCCTTTCGTTAAGTGCTTTGTGTCTTGATATTTTGTGTGTGTGTTATTTGCTTAATTATAAATTATGGTATCGTGGACCGAGATAGTTTATACATGAGAGGTATAAGTTCAAGACAAAAAGATGAAGAGAAAAACATTCTGTAGAGAACAGTCGAGATTAACAGCCGACATTCGGCATTCTACTTAAGATGTAGTCTTTTTTCATTTATTTTTATAATGTAACTTAGGGTAGTGTTTTGTGTTTTGTAAAAGGTAAGCTGATTATTATTTCCTCCTTTGTGTTTTCACTTCTTTGTATTTTTACGAGAATCTAACAGCTCCTCTAGATGGTAATTTTAAGGATGAATTAAGTGTCTCTTTTATCTTTTTTATTCATTCATTTTTATGTTTTTTTAATTTAATAAATTTGTTATTTTGTTGAGAAGTGTTTTCCTTTGAGTTAAATATCAATATGAGTAGTTTAATTAGTTTTGCCTGCTAAAATGCTGCACTGGTCCCATTGCAAGAACTCACGCGCAGAGCGAGTGTAAGAGCAATAATAGTGGTGTTTGACTTTAAATGTTTTAGAACATTTTTTTGTCATGCACTAATCACATTCCAAGAACCCACCATCCTACTATTACACAAATATTGATATTGTAGAAAATACCAATCATCGATCATAATCAATAATTTAAAGCAACAATTCATTACTGTTGTTTAATGTACAACTAATAATATAAAATTATAAATATGTGATTTATAATTTTTGTTTTAAATAGTATATTCAAATATTTCTTATGTTTATTTATCCATTTTATGCATAGAGTGCATATATTATATAATATTTATAAGTCGCTATGACGTGTTGAGCTTCATTTGAAGTAGAAATGCATATATACTAATATCGTTTGCAAAATATATCGTATTTTCATTATATCAATTGTATAATTATATAATTCTATATTATATTTTAATCAATAAATTGGACGGAAAACTGATTGAATTACTGTTGTGTTTCAAGTTAATATAAATAAAATATTAAATATACAGTAGAAACTAAATTACGGATGAAAGCAGTAACTTTTGAACAATTTATTATTTAGAAATATACTAGGAAACAATTGTAGACCTGAAAGAGATTTTTTTATGGAAATATATAATTTAATTAATAATAATTGAAATAATGATTTAATTAATAATTAAAACAATTTTGTAAACAACTGATTGTAGTAGAGCCATTGTCTTTTCAACTAAATACTTCTAAAATTAAGAATTTCTAATTTTATTGTCATTGTGGCCTTACTTATGTTATTCACGCTCGTGTACAGTGCTTTCAAAATTTATGTAGGCAGGCTCAATGCAGGTAGTCAATAAAACCCCACAAATTGGTATCAAATATGAAATATTTTATGGTTGTGACGCCTTTACCTGACAAAAGACAATTGTCTCACTGTTATATGTACCTACCTGGTAACATATAAAATGTACCAGATATAGTTGACCTTGTAGTTTGAACTGAATCTTGCTGGTAGTAGCCACCAGCGTAGAGTGACCACAACATAGCCGCTGGTTGCTGTTGCTACTAGCAGCACCAGTAACTAACGGCTAATAAAACAGCCTAGTGTGACCGTGGCATATGTGGAAAATCTTATTCTGGCGTATTGTAGAAATATTTCCTTATTCAGGCAACTTAGGAATTTAATAGATTGAAGTGCGGTATATCGATCACAGTGCATGGACAATTTGGAGAAATTTTTGTCAATTTTAGAGAAATTTTAAATTCCTTTACTTATTTACTTGCAATTTTGACTAACTTTTGACAAATTTTCGGTATTTACTGGAGTTTGTTCTTTTTTTTTGGTAAATTGGGTACAAATTTGAACTATTTTTAGCTAGTATTAATGTTAGTTAGACATTTGATCATTCTTTTACCATATTTTCTTCGTCCACTCATCGCAAAAACAGATTTAACCAAACGCAAAATCAACCCTTTCCTTCATCATTCACCCCCAAGACGGATTGTCAAAATATTATCGCTAATCCTGACCGCAACAATTCATAATAGCGCTGATAAAAACTCGTCTGATTTATCATCGTTTAGGCGTTTAATCCTTACGCCGTTAGGTGTCCAATTTTGACAAAGTGACATCGGTACTGTAGGGTTTGCTTGCACAATGGTACCCCCTATCTCTCGGGTTGATGCACCCCTGGGCATATCAAATTAGGGAGGTGGCGAGACGACACGGCATCCTACGGGATAGACACCGATTACCATTATCGTATCATACGGATGTTAGTTATTAAAAGCGTGGCCTGCGTAGCTAATCGCGCTAATGGCCCGGGCGGGCGCTAGGCCGCGCTGCAGTCAACTTCACAACCCCACCGAAATACGAACAAACGCGGCTTAGAAAGTGAGATTGAGATGAGGGGGTTGACGACAAATGGGGATGGATATCGAATGGGTTTATCGATTTATTTGATCTATGTGTAGGGCTGATGTAACGGCTCAATATACAGTTGACATGAACAATTAAATTATTGGACGAGGAAGGATAATAATTGAATATTTGTATAGGAATTGGATAAGAAAGTAAATAATAATGTTTTATGATGTAGCTTGTAGGGTATGTCTTCAAATAAACACTTATGCCCGTTTGCACCGTTTGTGTTCAGAAAGGCTTAAGTATGAGATCGTACTTATGTCATCGATTTTGCTTGCACCGTCAGATATCCATTACCTAACTACAGTTAAGAACGACCTAACTTAAGCCTAGAAAATCGACGGCTTAAAGCCAGCGTAAATATAAGCTTAGTTGTGATTGGTTGATTGTGGTGTAGACACACATTGTACATGAAATGTCGTTTTAAAAAATGTCAAGACAGTACCTATATGTGTCAATTTATCATGTTATCAAGCGATTTTAGGAGTTTATAATGTAAAATTACAGTTTAATTGTGTATTAGCAATAATGGTTTCATTTTGATCATAAATTCTTTTTTTTGTGCCGTAATTTTTGTAGTTATGAAAGTAATTCAAATTTGCCGCCACATTAACCTATTGAAAGTTTTGACAAGTGACGCAATACTGTTGATTTTAGAACCAAGTATTTCCAAATATAACTAGAACCTTACAGTGTTGCCAACGTCAGAAACCCTTAAGTAATGCTTAAGTTAGGAAAGGCTGACATGCGAACGGTGCAAATGATGCCTGATTTAAGTTAAGCATAAAGATAAGCTGTTCTTAAATTTAAGTCGTTCTTAATAAATACGGTGCAAACGGGCATTAGTATATTCGTAGCCACCATAATTAACCTAATCCTACTTATATTCTGTTGGTAATGTAGGTAACATCAATGACTTTAGAAGATACGATATTGCGCAGGTCGGCCGCCATATTGATGACGTAGTGTCTTAAGTAAACGTCAGATGAATGTCAACCGCAAAAGTACAACGTGAATAAATGAAACATTTTATTAATTCAAACAAAATAGTATATTATTATACAAGTTTTATAAGACGTCAAATTGGCGCATGAGTTGTTTGGGGCACGAGGAGCGCTAGCGACGAGTGCCCTAAATGAACGAATGTGCCAATATGTCTTATAAAACGAGTGTAATATACTATTTTTTCTACTTTGCGTCATTAATTTTATAAAAATTTAGAAGTATATTAGGTAAAATTCCAATCTAGAGTATTTATGGGTGCAACCGTTGGTAACACTGTCATCTGTCACTTAAATTCAAATATCTGTGAAAAAGTAATTATTGATAATTATTATATACCATCATATACTAGTAGTACGAAACCTAGGATGCAACACGCATGTTTAAATATGTATAAAAATATACATACTTCGCAGTTTGTGCGATTCTAAAAAATCAGTTTGTGCTTACTTTTGTGGTTATGTGTATTTTCGTTTGACATGCATTTGATATCAATGTCACCAATCTTAGAAAAAAGTTACTAAAAACGGTGTTACAATTTGCTAATTGTAACACCGAAAACAGTGTTACAATGTGTGCATTGTGAATGCAAAGTAGAAAAATACACAAATTATATGCTTAATTATTTAATGCAACGAGTATTTTTCCAATGAGTGAATATTTTTTGTCAATATATCATTTTCTAACAGGATATGTATTGGAAATTTCGGTGCGAGAAATATCATTCATATTATATTTTACGTAAGGGCTGCAGCTAGAGTATCAACATTCAAATTTATTTCATTTAATGTTTTTTTTCTCTCCCTGTACTTTCGATCATTTTGTTAACATTTGTGTTGCCAGTTCGAGTTAAGCTAAGAACACACGAGGCGGCGCGGCGACGAATCGTCGAACCAGAATACAGCAACGAAATGTCGCCGCCTGCGTTTGCACACACGCAAGCGTCGGACGAATCGGCGCCGCGCCGCCTCGTGTGTTCTTAGCCTTACTTCGGCGCATCTTCGGAGTTCTAACCGCTTTATCGAGATGTGTATAATCCATTGCCGCTGTAGCCGCATCGGTGATCCATCTGGCTATGTAAATTTCGGGAATTTGTGATGGCCTGCACGTATGAATATTTCATACGCGGAGTCCACACCTATTGTACAGGTGACAGTGAAGAGGGTCCGCGTCGAATTTGATTCTCGACGCGGTCGCTCTTGCGGCGAGCAGACGTCACTCAAAATGCTTCCCGACAGCGGCGAACGACCCTACAGTGCACCCATATACGACATTTACCCCCACAGGGGCAAACAAGACCAGCAAACAATTCCCATTAATTGTGTTATAACCCAAGGTAAGCTTTTGATCCTTCTTTTTGTACCAAAGTTAGTTAAACTATACAGTTTACCCTTGCTGTGCAATTTTTTTGTACAGTTTGATTGTAAAAGAATGTCGTATTTCTTTGAGTTGTATTTGAAAATTTGTCGTTAATTGAATTTTCTTTAGATGTTTACGTGAATCTCGGTAAAGTGGAAACGTAGAAATTGGAGAAATAAATGAGAATGAAATAAGCTGGGAAAGCTGTTCCCGGGAAAAGGTTCGTGTGTGTGTGAGTATTTCGTCGGGGTTGACGGTGATCCACGTCACGAAAACAGAAGAAAATCCGTCCCATCTAATAAGGGTCGGTGCAGAACCCGGAGGGCAGGTGCTCGCTCCCTCCTATGGAATTACTATCAAATCTGCTGCGGCCCGGAAAAATCCGGACTATTAGCCGGATACCGGAATCTTGCCGCACCTGCTTCGACGTCTGCAATCACTGCTATAGCCAAATAAGTCCCTTTCTGCCTCACGTCATCTTAACAAATCCATAAATGCCACCAGTGTATAGAAAATATATTTGATCTGTGCTATGTGTATACTAATTCGGTTATTCTCATTTCTTAACAGTAACCTACCAAAGATTTTAAATAAATAACATGAATTGAGCACCACACAAGGTTTTGTGTGAATTTATTGCATTATAATAATCGGGAAACCGTGTTATTGCCACGTGAATTATCTAGTATAATATTTTTTTGGGTCTAGTGGCAATATGATTTGGAATTAATCATGTGACGAATTTTTTGATAATTTTCGAATAATTTTGTGGCAGTTTGGACAATTTCGGACAATTCCAGATAATTTTCTGTAATTTAAGACTACTTTTAGAGAATTTAAGTCAACCTAAACAATTTTTGATGATTTCGGAGAAGTTCTGACAAGTTTGAAAAATTTTGGACAAGTTTGGTGAATTTCGGTCAATTTTGGACAATTTTTGGTCGGTTTGGAAAGGTTTGACCAATTTCGAACAATTCTAGAAATTTTTCTTCAATTATTGGAAAATTTTGGAGAAAATTTTGAACAATTCTAGACAGTATTAGACAATTTAGGACAATGTTAGATAATGTTGGAATATAGAATAATGATAACATCTTTGACGGTCCAGTGTCCCTTTTCCGATGTTGTTTAACGTCAATATGCATTTATTAAACATTTCATTAAACGTTAATAAATCATATAAAGCAATTTTAAGGAAGTTTGGACAATTTCGGATAATTTTGAACAATCTTCTGCAATTGAACAAAACTTTTGGGAAGTTCCGTCAAATTTAGACAATTTCGGAAAGTTTTGATAATTTTTGCCAAGTTCTAGATTTCCGGGAGAAAACCGGAAGAGATTCTCTTCGTAGCCGTATTACTGTTACGTCCTGAAGATGCCTCTTGCAACAGAGTGCGAAACGTTGACTATTTTATCGTCGTTGACGCGGTTTTCTCCCGGAAATATAATTTTTGCCAAGTTTGGTCAAATTTGGTCAATTTTGGACAATTTTTGGTCAGTTTGGAAAGGTTTGACCAATTTCGAACAATTCTAGAAATTTTTCTTCAATTATTGGAAAATTTTCGAGAAAATTTTGAACAATTCTACACAGTATTAGACAATTTAGGACAATGTTAGATGATGTTGGAATATAGAATAATGATAACATCTTTGACGGTCCAGTGTCCCTTCTTCGATGTTGTTTAACGTCAATATGCATTTATTAAACATTTCATTAAACGTTAATAAATCATGTAAAGCAATTTTAAGAAAGTTTGGACAATTTCGGATAATTTTGAACAATCTTCTGCAATTGAACAAAACTTTTGGGAAGTTCCGTCAAATTTAGACAATTTCGGAAAGTTTTGATAATTTTTGCCAAGTTCTAGATTTCCGGGAGAACACCGGAAGAGATTCTCTTCGTAGCCGTATTACTGTTACGTCCTGAAGATGCCTCTTGCAACAGACTGCGAAACGTTGACTATTTTATCGTCGTTGACGCGGTTTTCTCCCGGAAATATAATTTTTGCCAAGTTTGGTCAAATTTGGTCAATTTTGGACGATTTTTGGTCAGTTTGGAAAGGTTTGACCAATTTCGAACAATTCTAGAAATTTTTCTTCAATTATTGGAAAAGTTTCGAGAAAATTTTGAACAATTCTACACAGTATTAGACAATTTAGGACAATGTTAGATGATGTTGGAATATAGAATAATGATAACATCTTTGACGGTCCAGTGTCCCTTCTCCGATGTTGTTTAACGTCAATATGCATTTATTAAACATTTCATTAAACGTTAATAAATCATGTAAAGCAATTTTAAGAAAGTTTGGACAATTTCGGATAATTTTGAACAATCTTCTGCAATTGAACAAAACTTTTGGGAAGTTCCGTCAAATTTAGACAATTTCGGAAAGTTTTGATAATTTTTGCCAAGTTCTAGATTTCCGGGAGAAAACCGAAAGAGATTCTCTTCGTAGCCGTATTACTGTTACGTCCTGAAGATGCCTCTTGCAACAGAGTTCGAAACGTTGACTATTTTATCGTCGTTGACGCGGTTTTCCCCCGGAAATATAATTTTTGTCAAGTTTGGTCAAATTTGGTCAATTTTGGACAATTTTGGGTCAGTTTGGAAAGGTTTGACGAATTTCGAACAATTCTAGAAATTTTTCTTCAATTATTGGAAAATTTTGGAGAAAATTTTGAACAATTCTAGACAGTATTAGACAATTCAGGACAATGTTAGATAATGTTGGAATATAGAATAATGATAACATCTTTGACGGTCCAGTGTCCCTTCTCCGATGTTGTTTAACGTCAATATGCATTTATTAAACATTTCATTAAACGTTAATAAATCATGTAAAGCAATTTTAAGGAAGTTTGGACAATTTCGGATAATTTTGAACAATCTTCTGCAATTGAACAAAACTTTTGGGATGTTCCGTCAAATTTAGACAATTTCGGAAAGTTTTGATAATTTTTGCCAAGTTCTAGATTTCCGGGAGAACACCGGAAGAGATTCTCTTCGTAGCCGTATTACTGTTACGTCCTGAAGATGCCTCTTGCAACAGAGTGCGAAACGTTGACTATTTTATCGTCGTTGACGCGGTTTTCTCCCGGAAATATAATTTTTGCCAAGTTTGGTCAAATTTGGTCAATTTTGGACAATTTTTGGTCAGTTTGGAAAGGTTTGACCAATTTCGAACAATTCTAGAAATTTTTCTTCAATTATTGGAAAATTTTCGAGAAAATTTTGAACAATTCTACACAGTATTAGACAATTTAGGACAATGTTAGATGATGTTGGAATATAGAATAATGATAACATCTTTGACGGTCCAGTGTCCCTTCTTCGATGTTGTTTAACGTCAATATGCATTTATTAAACATTTCATTAAACGTTAATAAATCATGTAAAGCAATTTTAAGAAAGTTTGGACAATTTCGGATAATTTTGAACAATCTTCTGCAATTGAACAAAACTTTTGGGAAGTTCCGTCAAATTTAGACAATTTCGGAAAGTTTTGATAATTTTTGCCAAGTTCTAGATTTCCGGGAGAAAACCGAAAGAGATTCTCTTCGTAGCCGTATTACTGTTACGTCCTGAACATGCCTCTTGCAACAGAGTGCGAAACGTTGACTATTTTATCGTCGTTGACGCGGTTTTCTCCCGGAAATATAAATTTGCCAAGTTTGGTCAAATTTGGTCAATTTTGAACAATTTTCGGGCAATTTTGGAGAAGTTTGGTCAATTGCGGACAGTTCTAGATACGATTTTGGAAAATTTCCGTCAACTTTATACAATTTTTTGAGGGATTGTAGACACATTTGTCAATTCTGGACAATTTTTTACAATTTTGGAAACATGAGACATTGACATGAGACACAGCCATCAAAACATCTCGCTTATCCTGTCATATTAATTTCGAATTAGTTCTTTTTTTCACTGCTTGAACAATCACTGTTTTTCGTGTGTAACATAGGCTGCCCTATCTATATGGTGGGTTTTCGTGGTTCTAGTCAATTTATTCTTGATTCTTCCGGAGAAACCGAGTAGTTAACGGTATAAATATCACATTTATATCGTCATCCACGTAGTTGTCACAATAATATTGTTAATTACACTGTTTCCTACCGGTTGTCAAGAATTAACTAGCTATCCTAGTGAAAAATATTGTTTTTCCAAACTAGATGGTATTCTTGGGTAAAATTATTTTTGCACTTTTATGTAGCAACTCATGTGTACGCTGTCTCCATTCTGGTATCCACTACCTGAAATTATATGAAAACAATAAGCATTCGGGATGGTTCTAACCAACTGGTCTCCGTCGACAAATTATGTAACCCTAAATGTTCTTCATATTTGTAATAAATTGACTTCTGGCAACCCTAACCGCTTCCAATTTCCATTTCCTCCAAAAGAGACGTCCCAATTAAGGACGGGAAAGGTAGATAATTGAATTTCTGCAATATGTAAATATTTCGCCTCGCGATCGTTCATTTTTATCAGTAATGCAAATGTTAATGCGTTTTGCTTAATGAGACACCAAGATAAGTCGCTACGATGGTAGAGCGGTTAGGTAGGCTGGCTTATGATTTATTTTATAAAATAAATACTCACGCGCTCAGCGCCGTATCAGATCTTATTTAAATGACAATGAGTAAATTTTTAATTATACACGCATTGCTATATAACGTGTATTCATCATGTGACCACGACTTCATATCCATTACCGTGCTATATAATCTTCACACACCAGCGAGCATCGCTTATGTATGTTTACCTTATGTATGAATTACCTCTATAGTATATCTACTAGCTCTGTGTATATGTCAACATTTTCGATTTTAGTTATTGGGCATTCTAGAAATATGTGGTTAAGGCTTCCCACCTGTCCACATTCGCAATATGGACATTTTAGGATACATTTTAGGTTATCTGCTATCTGTTACTGTTGTTACGAATGTCCGGCAGGGGGCGTTTCGGGTTTGACGTTACTGTGGTAATAGCAGCAAAACACGGGTCGACAAAAATCGATTTTTTGGATCGAAAATTGTTTTTAAGGCCGTTTTTTTGCTCAAAACTCTTTGCGAAGTGTATTTAGAGGGATCTTATCGTAAGACATGAGAGCGAGCGGCTTTTATAAGGTCGGCAGGAACGGATAAAAAATGTAAATTTTTGACGTTTATCGATCCGCTTGTCGAAATTTCTAGACGTCACGTAACATTTTCTCGAGGTTCGCCTTCACCCGAAGAGGTGCAAAAACGTGATTTTTTTTCAAAATTGACGCATTTAATTTACAAAATATCGCGCAGTCCACGCGGAATTGTGTCCTTTTTTCAATTCGAGCGTCAAAAGTAATATCGAAAAGCCCAATTTTGCAGCTACTCGATCGCAAATGACGGCGAAAATGGGCGATTACACTTGAAAGTTCGTAATTAGTATAGGTAGACTAGTGATTTATAGCTATTCTTATGTCCTAACGAGCCTCTAGTCACAGTTTGGTTTAGTTTGTGCTTATATTAGTTGAGTGCAAACGCAAACATGGAAAGATTTCTATGGGGCAGGAAATATTTTCAAAAAAACAAAAAATACTTGTGTTATCGTTCATAAGCAATTTGTCGGAATTGCTTGAATAGTATAAACGAAAAATCACCCGGTATACGGTCTAGTGATATCACCAGATTTTCCCCTAAACAGGCCACGCCCACTTTATCGAGGCAAAACACACCTTGACAAATTGCAAGATTGCCGGCCGAAAATGCGTTTTCGACGCGATTTTTTGCTCAATACTCGGTCCGAAGGGTATTTGGAGGGATTTTGTCGTAAGACATGAAGGGAAACGTCGATTATAAGGTCAGCAGGAAGCGACGAAAAATGTACTTTTTTGACGTTTATCAATCGGCTTGAACGGAACCGCTAGACGTCACGTGACATTTTCTCGAGGTTCGCCTTCACTCGACAATGTGAAAAAAACGTGATTTTTTTCAAAATTAACGCATTTAATTTACAAAATATCGCGCAGTCCACGCGGAATTGTGTCCTTTTTTCAATTCGAGCGTCAAAAGTAATATCGAAAAGCCCAATTTTGCAGCTACTCGATCGCAAAACGCAGCTACTCGACCGCTGAACGCGCCCTACACTTGAAAGTTCGTAATTAGTATAGGTAGACACTCAGTATCAAACAAAAACGTCTAAATTGTAATCTTTGACAGTTCTCTGTAACTCTGCTGTTTTGGTGGTGTTTTTCTGGAACGTAGTGTATAATATATATTATATCTATAAAGTTATTATATTCTTAAAACATCCACCAGGTGTTCCTACGAAAATTAAGCGGTTGTTCGAATGTGGACGCGGATGCAGTAAATATTATCAGGCGCACATTAAATGTCATTGGATTATATTTATACTTATTTTAATGTTCCTGGACGACGCAACTGTTTTCCACTTTGAGGATTTCATATGTAAGTTATTTATTAATAACGGTCGACATGAAGCGGTTGGGGGGAGATAAGGTGCGTCCGTGCGTTTGCTTGCGGCTTCATTAAAAATTATATTCTAATGCGGTGTCGTCAACGTAAAGTGTCGACTTAAAACATGGTTGATACGTGGGGCTTAATGGATCCTCATTATCCGACAGATTTACATGGGAATTTCGGATTTGGTGAAAGGTGCGGTTGTTGTCGAAAGAGAAAAAAATTAAATCTTTTTAATATTTTAAAGATTCGTTTCACTTTCTTTTAACCATTTTTTTTTTGTCATATCTCAAAAACTAAAATGATTTATTTTTAGTTTCATCTTGTGCGTAAAGGCTACCGTCTTTAACGGATGTGGGATGCTTTTAACGGCAGTGAATATTACGTCGAGAGAATAATTAGCAATGGGTTGTAAAATGATTTAAATAGTCGAGTTGTCTGAAGAGGCCATGAATAACATTAACAGTCAATTTCCATTGTGCTTGCGCGTCCATGGTTTTTGTTCACAAAATAAACGTGAAACAATCCCACCGGCAATTACATTACCATGGAAGGAGCCATAAAAACGTCATTAAGCCATTGAAGCCACTTCGGAATTGTCGTAACATGAAAAAGTCAGTACGTACGCAACAAATAACACCTTTGCTAGACGTTTTCTTTCTTCTTGCAATCAAATCGTGGCAGTTTTATTGTCCACAATCCACATGTCGTTGAAAAATAGAACTAGCTACACAGAGAGAACTGTATTCTTGGATATCAAGAAAAATTATTCTTGCGTATGAACAGGACTTTTTTTCTATAGAAATGATATTTTATTCTAATAAGAATTTCAATATAGTTGTTTCAACGGTTAGTTAAAAAAGTAGACGTTCGTCTTACAACAGAAATATTTCGTAGGAGTAAAAATATATATGTTTCAACGAAAAAACAGTTTCTTGATCCAAGATTCATACTCTGAGAGTTACATAGAAAGTTGTGCTATTACTTTACAGATGGCGCTAACAGTTTCTCGCGTCTTTTGCCACATATTGCCCCTATATAAGTTTGACGATATTGAGTGTTCGTATATTGTTTGTTTACATCTATTCATAAATGTTTTATTTCATGGGTGACTTACAACGTTTATGAGGAAAACCAGGATTGTAGTGGAATAGCCTACACAGAGAGAACTCTATTCTTGGATATAAAGAAAAATTGTTCTTGCCTATATAGTGTAGGGTGAAGAGGATATTTTTGTTATCCAAATATTTTATTGTAATAAGAATTTCAGTATATGTTATAGTTATTTTAACGGATAACATCAATAATAAAACTAAACAAACAGCTATTGAAGAATTCATGTGTTATATTAAAATAAATTATTTAAAATTAACGTTTATTTCTAACGTGAAATAGTAATAAGATAATTAAAAAATGATCGAAATTACTAACTTTAAATTTAATAAACCTTACCACATAAATAATTTATTTGCGGCAACCTGCTACATTTAACATCGATATTTATTTGACTTGAAGAAAATTCGTTTCTTTCAAAATGTTCGTCTCTTTGTACGGACTCTGATCACTTTTTGGCTACCTCGAAAACCGTTCTTGTATCTCAATCACCCCCCTCTTTCATAACCCCTGTGAGATAACTACCGAAAAAAAAAATCTCCCGATTACAATGTTTCCCACGTTCGCAATTCCCAGTAATTTTTTCGACGCTGCCGCCGTTTGGGCCGTAATGGCCGTATCGTCCGCTACGGCTAATCAGCTATTTCGTCGCATAGTCGCCTTCGTCACGGTAAGTCCCTAGATGGACCCATAGGCGTCCGCCGCCCTGGGGTACACTCTCCGACGTCCCCTAATTTGCATGCGTCGCCCGAAGGCTCGGCGCGGAGCGCGAAAATAGCCGCATTAATTAGCATTTAGATTGTTTAATGATAATTAGAATACGCGGTGGTGGTGGTGGTAGCTGTGATAGGGGGAGCGCGCGCTCGTGGAGCAGCTTGGGGGGATAAAACATGGCGGCGCCGTGGGAAATGGTGTGAAAAGAAGAGACGCCCCTGAATTAACGCCGTAGTCGCCGGATGCGAAATCTCGCCGCTAGGTGGCGGAAAATCGCCTAGTCGGGCGATGAAGACGTGGAAAGGTCTTGGCGTCGCCTCCGCCTTCCCTTCAGTTCATAATCTTGACGTAACGGCAAGGAAAAAGTAGATAAGGTTTGCTAAGATGGTGTACGCATTAGGAAGTTTGAGTTTTAGGATGTTATAACGTAGGAAGTTGAAGATATAATGCGATCTTCGGTATTTATGATGGAGAGTTTAGATGGTATACTAAATGGGACTAAATGGTATACTGGTAAATACTACACGGTTGTTTGAAAAAACAAAAATAACGTTTTATTCACGGTAATAAATTGTGATAAATATGATATATATTTCTTGTTTTAACTTGAGTAACTAAAGAGGTAGATGCTTACTGAAAAAAAAAAAAATATTGTTGCGAACGTCATACAAGCCCAAAGTCAGGCGATTTGAGGGAATGCGTCACAGAACGTCCATATAACGAAGAAAATTAGTTATCAATAATTATAAATAAACATCATTATAAAGCAAATCAGACCGCGTTTTGCAAACAATATTACAAGACATGGTTAACAAATCATGTAAACCTACCGCACCACCCTTAATACACCGAAATTTCAATTTAAATATTCAATCTCCCTCTCCGCGCCCGTTATCCTTTAAATTAAACATGCCCCGTGCGAATTTCACGGGTACACACGGGCATAAAGTCGACCGTGGGCTTATTTTTGGGAATATAATTTAGAATTCTGATTCACCGCTCGGTCCTTTTCTACAGCCACAACAGCAGCAAACCACCCTGCCTGCGGTGGCGCGATGAGCGGCAGACGGCGCACGGTTCCCGTCCTGAATACTAACGCCGACGACGACGTCCGCAAGGGGGCGCGCCGGCATGCATCCGGAGCATTCTAATCCACCTGATCCCTCCATGCCCCCCCCTCGAAAACAAAAATCCCCATCCTTACAAGCGGACGCGGCACGATTCGTCATAACTCGAAAGGGTCGAAGCGCAATAACCGCAGGATTATGGCTTTAAGGACGAGGTCCTGATGCGAGTCCTGCGATTGGATGAAGACCTTAGGGCGAACCGCGAATTTGAATGATGCCATCCAATGTGTACTGCAGAATTATAAGTGGATCCGATGCAATATGCTATGAGAAGGCGATTCATAATGCGTTCTTATTGTGTAACAGCTGGATTTTGTTGAAAACAAAAACAGTTATTGGTTTATTACAATTTACAATGTCTATGTCCAAAATAATATCTAACACCCTTTCTCCACAATTAGCTTATCGAAAGGAATAAACGGACATTGTTAACTCGTTAATTGTCCAGAGGGTGGTTTAAAAACATCAAATAAGGAAGAATTATGAAGAATATGGTCAAATTTTAAGGCGATTCATAATGCGTTCTTATTGTGTAACAGCTGGATTTTGTTGAAAACAAAAACAGTTATTGGTTTATTACAATTTACAATGTCTGTGTCCAAAATAATATCTAACACCCTTTCTCCACAATTAGCTTATCGAAAGGAATAAGCGGACATTGTTAACTCGTTAATTGTCCAGAGGGTGGTTTAAAAACATCAAATAAGGAAGAATTTTGAAGAATATGGTCAAATTTTTTCTTTTGATCGATTTGCGACTATGATTAGTGGTTATTTAAGATCACATTAGCCAGAAACCGTAAGAGAATTCGGTAAACCACCCTTTTTCCTGGCATCCGCTTGACGTTGAGTTTCTGGACACTCTGTATAAAAGTTATATTAATATTAAATGCAGCAAAGTGTAATTAAAACCATAGTACGTATCAATTAGTAACACACATAGTAATTAGAAAATTAATCAAAAGTAAATAACCCTCTTCAGGTATACACTTGAAAACTTATTAATAACTATAATTGTATATGTTCAACATTATTACTTAAAGAAACAGAATACCATGTTGGAAGAAATATGATAAATTCTTGTTAATTGAAATAACCGCCAAAAAAAGAGTGAGCAACGAAACGATCTCATTACTTTAATTATAGGTTAGGTCCAAATGACTCCCGGGGCGTACCTCGAAAATTCCAAATTAATTTATACTCGCAAACTAATCCCGAGAACCGATAATTAACCAAAAAAGGTTAATTACAACTAATTTTCCGCCATAATTTCTCCGGCGGTGTGCACCTTATCCAACGAAAGAACGTCTAAAAATGCGATCGTTAATTAAAAAATAATGCCCGAAGTGTCGCTTCTGTAAATGCCTCCCGAGATAACTTCCAAGTGAGGGGTGTATTAAGTTGAAATTTTAAACGGGCACTTAAACTTTTTGAAGGCCCCTACAAAGTCGAAACAAATTGGCCGAGAATTAAGGAGATCCGAGATGGCTGGCTGGCTGCTCAATTACAAGGAGCTTTGTCAGATCCGGGAGAGTGTCGCGCCATCTACTGTCGCCATTAAAAAAGTAGCGGGAACGGGGGCGGAGGGAGGCGAAAGAGGGCGCGCGGCGCACAATTAGCCAATAATCCGCGCGACCAAATCCCAATTTATTCCTCGCCATATATCTGACGGACGCGCGACAGGGGACCCATCTCCCGTTATTATGTTATCAAGATTAAATACACCCCGGCAGAGAACGCGTACTTCTACACTGATTCCGCTAGGTGGCGTGTCGGAAAAAGTTTCACTCCCTCCTAGTCATTCATTACCTGGCAGACCATAAAGTTTATTTGGCGATATTTATTGTTATATTGTTAACTTCCACATACAATGGCCGCGTTTTGTTACATACATAGTCTTGCGAAAATTTACTCCGAAGAAATCAATAAAATTTTCAATTAACTTACTTGCAGTGAGAATGAAATATGTACTCTACTCAGAACACAGAAGGTGTTGAACCAAACCTAAAAATCTTTTTCTGAAATATTTGTTTTTCCAAGCATGAAGCAAAACAACCAATCACATATTCTGATAATCACACTAGTCAACAGTCAAAATGTACATTGGATGCGACTATTTTTTTAATATAAACTAAGGCCCGCTAAACTCAAAAATCGCATTAAAAAATTTTTTAATGGATACGTTTAAGAGTTACAATTTTTTTTTCTTTTTTTTGTTTTTTTTTTTTTTGGAGGTAGTTCGACTATTTGGAGCATATCTCGAGTTAGGAACGTCTAATCTGGTCGCTCTGCACATCAAATTGAAGCTAATTGTATCACCAACAACTGTCACTCATATAGTTTTTCAATCGCTACAGTAGTTTTAGCGCAATAGGCCACAATATTATAAAAATTTGCCCAAAATGAAAATGGAACATTTACTCTATCACCTGTGAAAAGTAGCAATCGTGGAAATATAGTTAGTTTAATATTTTTTTGCGTAGAGTTTGAACTTTTACGAAGAGAACAAGGTATTTACGATTAAAATCTATGCAAAAATAGCGAAGTTATGGTCATTTAAGATTGATAGGTACCAAACTACCAAAATTCTACTTTTTCTCTGTTTACAAGTTTAATTCATTGTGCTTATTTTTAATGTGATGTTTTCAATATAAATGAGATTAGAAGTGAGTTTGATTGCTGCTTCGCCGTATATTCTTGTCGATATCTGTTTTTCTTATGAGGAACCAGATATAGTTGCCCATCATTTTTTCAGTCCAAAAGCCCTGGTAGCGCCGCTCAATAGTCTTCATTTCCTAGTGAAACCTCTCACCATGCTCGTCACTGACGTCACCAAGATTCTCAGGAAAAAAATCTTCTCCACTGCTAGCTAGTGTATACCGTATCCCATGTGCTTGTGGCAGTGTCTACATTGATGAGATAAAGCGCTCTGTCAGCGTTGGGGTTTCAGAACATGAACGTTGTACAAGGCTGCGCCAGATCACCAGTTCAGTGCTTGCTGAGCACAGACACAACAATTCTTCTCGACCAAACAAAAATCATCTCCCGGGAATCACGTTATTAGCCTCGTAGAATCCGTGAAGCGATCGAAATCTTTAAAGATCCCTCCAATCTCAATAGAGATGACGGTTGGCATTTGCATCATAGCTGGAAACCACTTTTACGACCATCACAGCCAATCACAGCGACACCAAACCGCCCTCCCAACCAATAGTTGTTTGACTACCTGCGCAGGCACCTGCGCCAGGTACGTATAACGTCGCTCGAAACACGTACTGACATATCTGAATAGCATTTTTTGGTGAGATACGCCACTACGTGTTTTGAGCGACGATAAATACCCTCACCCTTCCACACGTTTATTCTCTCCGTCCTGAAGATGCCTCTTGCAACAGAGTGCGAAACGTTGACTAAAAGATGCGCATCTTGGTGCGAATCACGTGACGTACTCGTCTTCCGAATGGATCCGACCTCTACCATGCATTTAAACTGCTATAAATGACGAAAAATACAAAATAGAGAAAATCCTGAATTTTGGTAGTTTCGTACCCATCGGTCATAATTGATCATAACTTCGGTATTTTTTCATAAATTTTCATCGTAAATACCTTGTTCTCTTAGTAAAAGCGTAAACTATACGTAAAAAATAAGAAACTGAACATATTTTTACTATTTCTACCTTTCCCTGGCGGTTAAATGAATGTTCGATTTTCATTTATACAAAAAAATTCAAATTATGGTCAATTACACTGAAACCACTGAAGCGATTATAAAACAATATTAATAACATTTATTGGTAATTCAATTGGCTTTAATTTGATATACAGAACGACCAGATTTGATGTTCCGTACTCGAGATATGCTCCAAATAGTCGAACTACCTCCAAAAAAAGAAACAAAAAAAAGAAAAATTCATAACTCGAAAACGTATCCATTCAAAAAATTTTTAATGCGATTTTTGAGTTTAGCGGGCCATGGTATCTAAGAAAAAAATAGTGGCATCTAATGTACATTTTTTTTTATTATTTTGTTGACTAGTGTTATTATTCTCATTAATCCATCTAATGGTTGAAATAAAGCAATATTAATTTGGTCAAAACGTTGTCCTTTGTAGTTTTTAGAGCAAATGTTATCGTTATCTATACCCAAAGAAATTGGTTGGAACACAAAACAGTCCAATACTAAGGTTCAATTATAATTGAGGTAAATAAATAGATAATCTTCCCGACAAAAACCAATATCCCAAGACGATCTATACGTACAATATGTATCTCGAAATCTTTAGTAATCGCGCCCAAGTCCAAGAGCCGGCTACCCATTCAATTTTACGACATTATTATACGGAGTTCTTCTACAGCCGACTCTGACCATCCGCTTCCACCAACCCCGATTTTGATACAAAACAACTCGACATTACTCAATTCCTGCCTCGATTTCCCGGATAGGAGAGCCGAATCCGCATCCGGCACAAATATATTTTACGGCCTCTGGTCGACGCGTGCAGATAAAAGGTCCTCCAGGATGTGTGTTTTCGAGGGAACCAGTAGTGGGCAATAACAATAACATAAAGTGCGGATTTGAATTCAGAAGCCCGCGCGACGTTCAGATAGAACGAGACGGAGGAACCGAATACACGCAAGAACGTGGTCAAGCCGTTTAGATAACAGTCCCGTTTTGCATTTACTTACGTCGAAGAGAGGAGGATGTTTTGCCGAGCGCTGATAGATAAATAAAGAGATATTAGATGGGTGGCCGGGACGAGAGCGCCATCTGGCGGGCCTCTCTTGGTAGGTGGCGCACGTCCTAAATGGCGGAGCCACTGGTCAAGGGCTGTTATCTAGACTGATCTATGCAGGGGGGTGGGTACATCCCCTGAAGTCTCTGGAACACGTTCAGCACTTTTGAACGTCGCGAGAATCCTTGAAGGCATTTTATGACTTGGGATTTCCAATCTTTACTTGGCGTTTCATTCAGCCCCCTTTCGTTTTGGCGTTATTGGAGAGCTTTTGCGTCAATGTAGGGTACAATAGTTAGTATCATCGACGGTACACCAATGTTTGATTAGTAAGTTCTTGAATTTGTATGTATTGGGAGATCAATTACGTAGTTAATGTTATCGTATGTTTAATACGCGTCATATCGGTAATGCTCTATTTGATTAGCGCCTAACCAATGTAGTGATAACTTTTATAGAGATTGTCATTTCGGTAATGGTCATGTCAGTAATGCTTCAACATTCCACATGACGTAATCATTACCAAAATTACTGATTTTCATTTTTTTATAGTTGTCCCTTATATGTTTTTACAGCAGCTTAAAACTAAAAATGAAAAAAGTGAAAAAAGATAGAACTGCGCACAAAAAACTGCAAAGTAGCAAGATTAAAGAAAATTTCAGAAGAAAATGTCTGAAGGGGAGTAAAAACGGAGAAAAGATCGAGAACAATATCATAAGAAAAAAGAACTGGGACTGATAAAAAGTATAAAGGAGTGTGATGCGGAGGAAAAGCGTATTAGGCGGAAGAAGTCGACAGTCGCAACAGCAGAAGAAAACATACAAAAGAAAATAGATCTTAGAGGTAGAGACAATAGTCTTATTGAATCGAAATACACCACCATCATCGGACAATGAAGAAAGTCATATAAGTGTGGAAAAATTAACGGGTAGTTCTAGAGAACGAAGTTCTCGAGCACGAGCTTACAGACACTGAATTTTTCTTATCTTTTTTTCTTATCCCAAGCAAGGAAAATACTAAGGTCTTCAATCCTAAATTTTATCTCCGACTATTTCACATTTCTTTTCCAGCAACCCTTCCACACAAAATAGGACTCTTTTACCCAACATCAGTCACAATTAATTCGCAAATTAATCCTAAACCTACTCTCTCTGCCGCGTGTTGTTAACAGATAAAAGAGCCACCTAATCGTGTTAAAAGATGCACAGGGTGTCCGTATAGACAGCAGCCATTCGGCAACCATTTTTTTTGTCCGTGAGCCTATAATTACCGTGGCAGTGTGTACACAACGCACAAAGAGAACTGGTGAGTATTCTATTCACAAAGTAGGTGGTTTATTTATGGTGGGCACATGAAGACTCAAACCAAACTAACCGTGCCTAAACCAAATGCGTTAGTGTGAGTATGAGGTCGATAGGGATGCCAGAATTACTTTTTGGTAGAGGACTCCTTCTAGTCCACGTAATAATATGCTGAATTTTCATCTTTAATAGTTTTTTTATTCCAGAAGACGTTCAAAAATTACACCAGCGTTTTTTCTGCGTAACACGAGACACAGACAAAATAAGAACCTACCAACAATAATAATTTTAAAAATTAAGAATCTACCTATATTTTGCTGAAAACCCCATAAAAATCTATTGAAATTTTCATAAGTTATTACAGTTAGAAATTCGTCATATTTTTAGGTTGGTCTTTGGTTATGTATTTCTGGCAACCCTGTGCTTGGGTATTAGCCTGGTATCGTGAAGGCAGCATTCGTAATGGCATATAGAGGAATATATCCTTCTCCAGAGGTACGGGTTGTGTATTGCCATTGTCCAAGGACTATTAATCATGGCGTTAGCGTATGGCAATATAAACAAGTCTTTTTCATGTCATCGGATACCTGACACATCGGAATAATGCCGTGTTTATCATTGCCATCATCACTACGGGACCCGGACCACGGCATTCCTCTCTCCTCTTTTTAGACTCCATTCAGGATTTAGGTTTGTGGGTGGGCTTGGGAGCAACCATTGATATTCATAAGTTAATTCGATGTTTTTCACGTCTCGTCGCATATGTCTGCCCGTGTGTGTGTGTTTCTTTTGCTTTCTTGTTGATTGTTGTCTACTGCAATTTGTATAGCGCTCGGTACAGTCCAGGGAAAGAGTTTGATTGGAAATTGATGCAAATCAAATGAAGGGAATTTGAATGTTAGAATTTATCATTTTCAGGATTCTGACTGAATCTGAATATTATGGCCATCAAACGATAGTTGACCATTCTAGTCCAATAATTAAAGTAAATACATACCTACATAAAAAACTTGGGTTAAAATATGCGTTTTGAGCAAATTTACAAATTTGCGATTACTGGACAATGTTTGTATGCATGAGGGTATGTATGTTTGTGATCTCGATAGGTCCTAAGCGATACAACGGATTGGTCTAATTTGGTATACATATTTAGAATTATCAGTGGACGAACTGGATTGTTTTTGAACACAATCTGACAACCAAAAGTTTTCTTTGAGATTCTTCCGATTTTGATCAAATTAATAACAGCTCATCCTCCAGTGACGTTAAATATGTATGTATACATATTTGCAGATTAGTATTATGAAAGGTTTAGGTGGTATAAGACTATAAGAGTTTAGAGAAACAGTTTAACAGGATCTACAGCCTTCGTCGCTGTGTTGCGAATTGTCAGATTTTAACAAACGTGACATGATATGACATGACATTAAATGTCGATATAACAAATTTCATTATGTCACAGAAACTGACATTAGATATGGTCCAGAGTGGCTATGGCTTCAAAAAATTGAATAATTGCAAACACTTCATTGTGCAAAAGATGTAGTCGGAAAGTTGGGTGAGGTTACCCCAGATATTTTTTATAAGAGTATGCATAAAGTTAAATCATACATAAAACAAATATAAAATGAAATCATCCAATTAAAAATTATACTTCACATATACCGTGCAGTTCAAAATTATAAATTTGCGACTTTACTAGAAAACTTCATTTATTTAAATTTTCAGCTTCAACTTTCAGCTTTCATTCTTACAATTTTTTCTTAAACTGCCTCAAAAATATTAATATTGTTACTGCAAATTTGATGCTTCTTCCCGATGTATTGATTGTAGTATTGATGTTATTAATCTTAAGATAAATAACTATGGCGGTCCTAACCCAACTTTCCGACTACCTTGTTGAAACATCAAACCTTCTTCAGCAGTACGTCAATTCCGCTCCTAATGTCAGTGACTGACACTGACGTTTAACAAAATGTGTCAATTTACAACCATAGCTGCGCCTATTGTCGGACTTCTGATATGAACGCTTATAACACATAATAAAGAAAAATTAAATGCAAAAAAATGCATCTAACATTTGCCACTGCCAGTTCTCAGATTGTAACGAAGAGCAATCTAGTCTTCTAATCGTCCCTTGGCAATTCTAAATAAGTATATTAAATTGTAGCACGATCCGTTGTATGATACAAGATACAACTTGTATCTTTCGACACATATACATACAGTGTATGGTTCGTGCTTGGATGTACTCTCATCGAGTCGGATTCAAAGAGTGCAGAACTCTTGTTTACGACTTATTTTCGGGCTCAGGCGGGAGGACCATGTATCTCACAAATTGGGTGAGGTTGGATGGTTGAACATGGTTAATCGTCGACGCTATCATTTATTAGTTTTCTACCACAAGTTGCTCTCCACACACGTTCCTCAATATCTGTACAATAAAATTCGATTCAGGACAGATGTCCATAACGTTAATGTTAGAAGTAAGGGAACCATTACACCCCCCATGCATAAAACCGCTATTTACGAAAGATCTTACTCTTTTAACCTGCCAAATTTGTATAATCCGCTGCCTGACTCCTTAAAACAGTTACCTCTGAATGGATTTAAGAAGAGATTGTGGAAAGCGCTGTTTGCTGCTCAGTCCACCAGCTAGTCATAGTATTTCTTTTATGTGATCTCTCTCGGCCAGTTTAAAGTTTATTTTATTATAAGTAATTCAAGATATGAAGTTAATAATTATTTTATACCTATACATTATTTTTCTTTTTATTTGATTGTTTTATTTTCATTTTTCTTATGGCAGGGTTAAGTGGAAGAGGAGAATATATTCTCAACTTCGCCCTGTTTTTGCTAATCTTTATTTTGTATTATGTTTATTTTTTCCGCAATAAAGACACTTTATTATTATTATTATTATTATTATTATTATTATTATTATTATTATTATTATTATTATTATTATTATTATTATTATTATTATTATTATTATTATTATTATTATTATTATTATTATTATTATTATTATTATTATATACATACATATATACATACATTTTCCAGAAATGATTGTAATCAATTCAGAGGACCCCAAAACGCGTATTTCCACTGAAATTCCGATTTTTTTCCGTCGATTACAATACATACTTTCCTTCTAGGGTACTAGTCGGAAAGTAAAAAGGCGCCGCAAATAGGAAAAGTTTGAGAACCACTGCCCTAGGGCATAAAGTAGCACTTTATGTTCTACCTCGTCACAGTTATATCACAGTTATAAAACTTGTCACGCTTTGTATACGTCAGTAAGACATAAAATTATTATATTGCTATGTAATTATTGAATTGCTATTGCGTTTTCTATCTTTTATAGGTGCATGGATAATAAACAAATTGCATAATTTTTATAAAATACACTTTTTAGATAAACATCATTTTGGTGGAAATTAGCATCCTCAATAACTTGCTCAAACTATTTTTTTATGTAAGGCATATATTACGCGTTTTAAAACACGTTCAAGTATTTTTCTAAGGAGAATGCAGAAGCTTAGCAATACGCTTATTAGCATGGTAACGTAAGATATATACGTATTAACAATATGTATATATCTTTAATTATCGCTCACTTTACCCACGGTTTAAGTACCCAATAACTTAACGAAATTATCGCTTAATTAAGAAGTTTACATTCGATTGTGTTCACAGGGAGACTGGCAGGCAAGCCTGCAATAATTAAAGTCTACACCGCTGTTAGATAAGCCAAAGTGCTTCTTAATTAACTGACTTTAATTCAATAAATATTTTAATGTGATCGTTTTTTAGTCGGTATCGTTGTTTTTGCGTAAACACAAAAGTAAGCAGTTGGTAAGTGTGTACGTAACAATTTTAACGAGCACATTTCCAGGATACTCGTCATAAATACTTCGAAAAATATCTCGATAACATTTCAAAGTTATGTTTTATGTGATTTACAGCACTGAACTAACGACAGACACGGTCTCAAACTTGCGATATCATTGCACATATTTACAATATTTTCTATACGTAATCTTAAGTGGAATTTTTTCACAAAACATTAAAAAAATATTGCTAATTAAGAATGAGAAGACAATTGAACCATGATTTTTCTCTGTACATTGTAGAACCCCTAAGGAAGGGGTTGCAGGTGTTATATCCGAATAATAGCACACGTATGAGGGTAGGTATGAGTAACCGGATCAAGAATACTTCTAATGTGTGAAGCCTTGCTAA
Source organism: Aphodius granarius (assembly GCA_963971325.1). NCBI lineage: Eukaryota > Metazoa > Arthropoda > Insecta > Coleoptera > Scarabaeidae > Aphodius > Aphodius granarius. Next base: position 5,225,659 of record OZ020225.1, read on the forward strand.
AGGTTGTTATGAGATTTTGTGCGGTGTGTTTTGATTGGCGTATGATGGATTACGAGCACCCGTTATTCACCATGTGGATAATCCATCTTGTTAAACGTTGCATTTCCTCATTCAGTATGGACATGAAGGTGCATACTCTAAAAAACAGAATTATCACTTATGGACTACACAATTCAATTGTACACAGAGGGAAAAAATTATTCGGTACAACACGAATATCTTTGAGTGAAGAATATCACTTATTGTTTCTATATCCGCAGAAAGATCATTTGGTTGGTTCAAGTAAAATACAAAAGTGTCAGAGTAAGAATATGATTTTCCTGATGTTCCACGTACTACATTTTCTTGTTTTAAGTATGGAGGAACTGCTTGGAAGGAATTACGTCTGTTTTAAGCGATACGTACGCATACTTTTGGAGCAAGAAACTTTTTGTTCGTTGAAGCATGTATATTTTTCACCCAACAAAATATTGTTGTTGTAAAACGAACGTGTTACTCTTTTTATATGTCGAAGAATAACATTTTCTTCGCCAGAGCAAAATATACTCAATAGAAACCTATTAAACTCTTAAACCAGAAGAATAACGAGCCGTTGAAATAACTACATATATTGAAATCCTTGTTACAATAAAATATTGTTTGGATAGCAAAAATATCCTCTTTATGCTACGCAATATACGCAAGAACAATTTTCTTGATATCCAAGAATAGAGATCTTTCTGTGTAGGTTATTCGACTACAACCGTAGGTATCCTCATAATCCTTGTAAGTCACCCATGAAATAAAACACTTATGCATAGATGTAAACAAACAATATACGAACACTCAATATCGTCAAATTTATATAGCGGTAATATGTGGCAAAAGACGTGAGAAACTGGTAGCACCATCTGTAAAGTAATAGCACAACTTTTTATGTATCTCTCAGAGTAAGAAGCTTGAGTCAAGAAATATATATATATATATATATACACTGTGGGCCAAAAAAACGGTACAAATTTTCAATTACCTGTATTTCCAGTAATTTTTAGTAAATTCAAATATTTCTTTAAAAAACGAATTGCTTATAGTTTGAAGAATGAAAACATACCATATTCACGATAATCGAACGTTTGAATACAAAGTAATGTTACTTTATGTGTGACTATGCAGGATTTTCTAATAATATCGGATCACTTTAATGTGAAATGTGTGTGGTTTTAACAAAAGGGTCAGTACAGATTTTATAGACTCGTATACAGGATGTTTTTTTACCGGCCTCATGGAATCTCGATTATGTTATGAGATACAAAGTGGGTTAATTTGGGGTAATTTTCACTTGTTCGATGTTACTTTACTTATGGTTATCTAAATGTTGAGTTTCTAATAAGAGATGGCCTCTTTATTGTTAAATAAATTCTGTGTAAAGTTTTTTAAGCAATGTGATTTCTTTATTTGTTTGGTTGCTTAGGCAACGTTTATTAATAACGTTTGTTAGTAACTGGAATCAGTTGCCTCAAAATCAAATAGCTATAGCGATTAGACAATGGCAAATGATTGTCGAAAAAAAAATGGTGGTCACATTGAGCCCTATTTGTAAAAGTAGTTGATAATTGTTATTAACTTCAGTTAAGCACCAAATTAAAAAAAGAATAAAATAAATTTAATAGATTTAAATAATAATTAAGTTATTGTTATTATCTTTTATTTCTTATTTTTTATAAGCAATTCGTTTTTTAAAGAAGTATTTGCGACCGATCTTTTTTAGGGTACTTCTTTAAGATCTCACGTGCAGATAAAAAAAAATGTACCCAGGCTTTATTTAACATTAAAGTAACTAGATTTTATTAGAAACTCAACATTTACATAACCATAAGTAAAGTAACATCGAACAAGTGAAATTAACCAAATTAACCCACTTCTCTTAAGATATAAAGGTCCCATGAAGCCGATAAAAAGAACACCCTCTATACTAGTCTAAAGTCTGTACCGACCCTTGTGCTAAAACCATACCAATAAAACCAATGTCATTGCCCACCAACTTCAATACCCCACATTTCACATTGATTTGATCCGATATGATCAGAAAATCCTGCATAGTCACACCTAAAGTAACATAACATTGGATTGAACCATTCGATTATTTCGAACATGGTATATTTTCATTCTTCAAACTACAAGCAATTCGTTTTTTAAAGAAATATTTGAATTTACTAAAAATTACTGGAAATACAGGTAATTAAAAATTTGTACCGTTTTTTTTTTGACCCACAGTCAAGTGTCAAGTAAGAATAACTGACCGTTGAAACAACTATATTGAAATTCTTATTAGAATAAAATATTATTTGGATAGAAAAAATATCCTCTTCATATCCGCAAGAATAATTTTTCTTGATATCCAAGAATAGAGTTCACTCTGTGATAATTTTCGAGATTTATTTGGAAAAATACATTATACAAGAACCCAGAAGATGACAAGACACCAAACTTTATCTCCGGAATCTTGCAAGGTGCTCAAATCAACATTTTTTCCCCGAGGAAACCTTTCTGGTTTACATAATTACCAGGTTGTTTTAATTGGTTAAATTTCGGATGATTGGCTACGAAACGGGTTCAAATAAAAGCAGGCTAAAGGGACTTAATCCTGAATACTTGCATCATAAATAATCCGGTAATTTCGATGGGTGTAGAAGGACCATATTATTCGATTATTACAAGTTGTGCGCGCGGGTCATCTTGATTTATGTTTTCCGTTTGGTTCGAAAGGCTTAATGACTCGATATACAGGGACCTGCACACCTGGATTATCGTTATTATTAACGGCACATAACCGTACCTGTCAATATACTAGCCCCATTTTAAAATCTAATTAGATAGGTTTATAAATTGACAAATTTAACTTAAAACAATCAAATATTCATTTAAAAATTGCATTTATTACAAGCCAGTTGATTATAAATTACATAGATTTTAAATTACAAATGTGTATTCAGAACGTGGATTCGAACCAAGAGCCCTCAAATCTAGTTATTAATATGAATCGGATACCTGACGGTGTCCATGTTTCAAGTTCTTAACATTATGAGGTTTAGTTGGCTGCCGTGTGGGTAGATGTCGCACCCGTTCACTATTTCTGAGAACGGGGGCTCTCGCTCGCGCGAGCTCTTGTAGTAGTAAAGTAATTTATTGGAGCCGGTTTAGTTATAAATACGGTGTGTTACTAATGATAATATATCGACGGGCAGGACGCTAAACAGATTCTAAAATACGGTGTGTGAAAAATATTTACTGCCGAAATGTTTACGTGTTTGGTGTTTGAGGAGACCGTACAGGTTATAGGTGTAGAGGCACGGGGCCTTATTTATAACCTAGCGCTAATTAGAAAACCATTTTATATCGGGGCAACGGTAAAGCAAATTTTCGAATTTTGTAGGTGGTGCCCTCTTTATTGGCTACTGGTGGTGCCATCTTTATTGGCTACTGGAACTTGATTGACAGGTGTTGTTAACAGAAACGTCAGTTGCCACTGACGTTTGTCAAAACTAGCCAAATACAAATAATAATTACATAATCGCCCAATGCCCCATGTTTGTTTACTTTTTTACTTGTTTTCCTTCCGCCTTTCAAAATAGAGACAAGCATATCATCTCCCTGTGACCATGGCAACCGTATCTAATGCAATTCGTAACACCGTCCAATAGGGAGCACGCTCTAATGGGACAATAGCCAACATTGACACTTTAACCCATACAAGGAACTACAACAAAAGGTACCAGCGTATTCCGCAAAGGGTCAGACTGACCTTATCGACTCGGGAAGGCAGTAAAAGATCTACGCTGCCCAACGGCAACTGTCATAGACCATAAACTGCTTTAGGAATGATCGAAGAGCGCACCCTACGGGCCTACGGGACTCATGTGACAATGTCACGAAGGTTATTTAGTAAAGACAACATCATGACTTGGCAACTCCATTGTAATTAAGTACTGAGAATTGGTAGATTTCATCGGTAGTTGACTTTTGGGGGTTTTCTCTGCTAATCCTTGTTAATAGTTTGTTGAAAGTTGTGTCTGGTCAATTGTCTGCTTGTCAACTGCAGTGGCGGCTCGTCAGGGGTGGCAGGGTGGGCAGTGCCCACCCAAAAAATATTGGATCACCTGGTACTGATATTCAGTGTTTCACATTTTTATTTGGACGTTATTAATACAATATTTGTTACAGTTAAGTATGTGCCTAATATAAATTCCTTATAACCACTGTCAATATGCCTGCATTATTATATTGAATATATAATAAAATCCAACGCTGCTACGCTACTGGCCGTAGAATTGGTAAATAACTGTAGTGTATGCAACCGAAACTACCAGGTTGGGGTGGCAATTGAGATTGTGCCCACCAGCGGTGATGGTTTTCTACTGCAAGCGCTTAAACTGTCCAGCAAGCCGGAGGAGTGGGGGTAGCGAAAAATGCATGTGTGACGTCATAGGCCTAGTCAGATAACCCCATACCATAGCATAGACGTATTCTAATAGCTAAATAGGCAATAGCACATGCAACAAATTCGCGCAAAAAGCCGGCCGTTTTATTAGGGTTGTTTAGTGTTTACTCGACTTTCTTGATGGTTCTTGCGGTTAATTACTTCTTAAAAATATGTCGGTTCAAATTTGTAGTGTTTACTTAATAACATATAGTAACACTTCATTAAATATGTCCATAAAAATGCATTGATATTTTGCCCACCCAATTAAACAAATCACGAGCCGCTACTGGTCGACTGTCTTTTAGCTTTAGAAAACATGTAAAGAACTTTATGCAATGTTTGGGAATCGTTTCTGCTGTATCACTGGGTTCAACAGTATATCATTGGGTTTCACTTTATTGGAAAATATATGTTATGTTAGTGGATAAATGGCAAGAAGAACCTTACAAAAAAAACTCTAATCTATTTTAATCTATTAATGCAGCAGTAAATAGTGATTTGTAATCAATTTGCTTTACAAGCTTTGAAACTACTTTCATGTTTAATAAAAACAATACAAGATTTATTTATGCATGTAGTGTGTAGCAGTTGTAGGAAGCATACAACTGATAATTGTTTAACGAAATAATTACAACTGACAAATTGTATGTCTATCTAATTCCAACATTAGTAATTGTACATTAATAAATAAATAAAAAATTGGCAAATGGGTATAACAAGTGCAACGTTTTCCTTGGTTTTTAACATAAATTTATGGAAAGATGGCACTTATTCTTTACCTGATTGGAACCTTTGAACAATGGGTCACTCATGCAAAAAATAACAATTCAAACGGCCCGCCTAATTCCGCATCGTTTAGTGCATTCTCCAGAGATGGCGCTTGCCAACTATCCCAAAAATATTGCCAATAGATGGCGTTTTATCACAGGTATTCTATATGCCAGGCCAAGTAAAATTTTGAGGCTTTGAGAATAACTTTTCCTGAGTGTATTTTTAAATTGCTCTCAATTGAAAGAAACCATTGTATCTCAAAGTCACATTTCCGTTCATAAAAATAATAAGCCACATGTTACCTATTAGTTTGTTGAGTAAATCTATACAACCTTCCATATAAATTGAGTAGGTACAATATTCATAATGTCTTCCTACCCACCATGATTGCTTGGTTGTGGCCAAATTGTCCACCGATTTATCTGCGGAACGTTGTTGTTGCGTCCAATACACTGATATTTATCTAGATCGACAGTAATAAATCAGACGTTTATGGGCCCATTTGAAGTGATATTTGTACGGGCAGAGAAAGCGTGTGAAATGAACGCATTACGCTATAGACCTCCAGGTGGGCAAACCGCTTAACATTTAAATCCGGGCAAAACATGACGACGATCATGGTATAGGTATAGGTAATCCCCCAGAACTTCGTAACTGGCCGTTCGTCGCATTTTTTTAACAATCGGTGATAAATTTCGTCGTGTTTGCCCTGTTGTTGTCCATTAGGTCTTTTTAGAGAGATGAGATCGCATTCAGAGTTGTAGGCCACCTAGGTCGTTTCTGGAGCGATGAGTGGTGGCTTGCGACATTGCTTCTAAAACCCGGGTAGTTTTAGAAGCAATGTCGCAAGTCTATTTTAACACAATGGGTGTCTTTTTCTTCTCGGAGCCTGTCCGTATAACAAATATATTGTGCGAAGATTGAATATCTGCTTAATTGGCCGTTGAGGGGTTGTTTTTTCGGGGCTGATCAGTATACGGTAAACCAGAGAGAGGCCTCTCAACAGGGCAAACCCTCCGCTGGCACCTTGGAAGACACCCCGTCGCGTTTACAATAAAAGCACCCCCCGAGAAACCAGATATATACATGTGGTCTCCTCTCTAAGAATTGCGGTTTTGTCCTCGCTAAATGGCGTATAAACGCGATCCTTGACTTAGCTGGTATACATATTACATTAGGTAGGTATATAATATAAGATTGAGGTCCGATTCGGCTATTATTATTACCTGGGCTGGCTGACTTCTGACTTCTGGTCTCCCTTCTAATATAGGAATGAAAACCGTTTCAACGCTGTGTATATGCTCAATATATACTCAAGCCCCCTTGTTATGTACCTACATAAGTTACCCAGAAGTGAAATCCGATAAATGGAAGTTAAAGACGTGACAGGACGTTTGCATATGAAATAGGCATTGTTACGATTGTGCGTACTGCCTTGGTGCAAACGGTACATGTTTTTGTGTAGGTCAATTTGAGATAGGTATTACCGAGGTTAGAAATTTTGACACCAGCAAAACTAAGGTTGTTCTTGAGAAATTGAAATTGAAGCATTCTTATTACCAGGCAAACTAGGGTTTTTATATTACACAAGGGAGCATTGATTTTGAGGCATGAGATTTATTAGTCAATCTTATTCTGGTCTACTAAATATGAAAATAACAAAATATTTGTTAAATTCACTCCACTTCTTGAGATAAAGGCAATTCATTTATATTTTAAATAACATTAAATAAAAGTGCCCAATATATTTAAAAGAATTTAAAAAAAAACCACAAATTTAAATTAAGAAAACGTTTTGTGTGTGGTTTTCTATTGTATTTTTGTTCAGGACAGTTCTTTTCTAAGGTCCAGCAGTAGTCTGCCATTCAGCCTTCTTAGTTTTCTTTCGTTATCTTGATGTACCTACTGCTGAAACCGTTGCTCTTGTTTTTCATAGTAATCACTCAGATTGTCAGGAAATTTATCTAAATGACTATGAAAATAATGTAACTTGGTACTCATTAGTTTTTAAAAATTTTGAAGCAATTTGTCAACGATTTGTATTGTTAATATTGTTCAGCTTGATGATTTCCCAAAAACTTTCGATAACTGATACAAAGCTTGTCCATGTTTCCAGTTCAAAAACAGTTCAATGTGATTTGTGGTCCACCAAAGATACCGGCTTCTCATTTTCCTGTATTGAGGCCAGGAAATTATCAACAAATATATTTGGAACAAACACCATTATTATATAAAGCACAAACTGTTTAATAAACTTTTAGCTTTTCCTACGGTCATATTTATTCTCGACGGCCAGTTTTTCCTATCCCAATGCTCATTTTTTGCACGACTGTCCCACAGACAAAGAAAACTGGGATATTTAGTGTATGCATTTTGCAGACCCAATAAAAAAGCAGCAGCAAGTTGTAGAGTAACATGTTATATTTGAAAAAGTTAGTTCAAAACTTGGTTTTGATAAATAAAGACTTGCTAGCCGCACGACCAACAAAAATATTTTTATTAAGGTTTAAATTAAAATAATTTAACTAATACTTATACTTTTGTTTACATGGTTTATTACGACAACCGGAGTCAATTCAAACAAACTAATTATACAACGAGTACTTCATAATCATAGTCTATCCAAATTGACTATAATATAACTGGGGAATTCTTCATTAGCTGTTTGTTTAGTTTTATTATTGATCTTATCCATATATATAATCTTATACAATTAACTAATGCCCGTTTGCACCGTTTGTGTTAAGAAAGGCTTAAGTATGAGATCGTACTTATGTCATCGATTTTGCTTGCACCGTCACATATTCATTACCTAACTACAGTTAAGAACGACCTAACTTAAGCCTAGAAAATCGACGGCTTAAAGCCAGCGTAAATATACGCTTAGTTGTGATTGGTTGATTGTGGTGTAGACACACATTGCACATGAAATGTCGTTTTAAGAAATGTCAAGACAGTACCTATATGTGTCAATTTATCATGTTATCAAGCGATTTTAGGAGTTTGTAATGTAAAATTACAGTTTTATTGTGTATTAGAAATAATGGTTTAATTTTGATCATAAATTCTTTTTTTGTGCCGTAATTTTTGTAGTTATGAAAGTAATTCAAATTTGCCGCCACATTAACCTATTGAAAGTTTTGACAAGTGACGCAATACTGTTGATTTTAGAACCAAGTATCTCCAAATATAACTAGAACTTTACAGTGTTGCCAACGTCAGAAACCCTTAAGTAATGCTTAAGTTAGGAAAGGCTGACATGCGAACGGTGCAAATGATGCCTGACTTAAGTTAGGTATAAAGATAAGCTGTTCTTAAATTTAAGTCGTTCTTAATAAATACGGTGCAAACGGGCATAAGACTTTTATTTTATTTGAAATAAGTTGAAAGAAAAGATCTATCTGTATGTAAACACTTTGTAATCTTTTGTAGTCCATACAGACCATATTTGTGTAAAATTGTAATATTTACAATGGAATATGAACTTCCTTTACTTAGGTATGTCTGAATTCATTATTTTTTAATAATACATTATACAAAGTATGATTTTAAAGGCCAATAAATTACTGATTCGTCCGCTAGGTGGCACACACATACATACACATCTCGCTTATTGTTTTAAGCGCAGCCAAGAATTAATATCTTTCGAAGGATGTAACCGATTATGACAATGTATTTTACGGTCTATTCCTGGAAGGTGGGCATTGTCTTCATTTTCATGGGTTTTCCACCCCGTCTGGCACCAACTTTATGTCTTCATGAGAGAGTCTATTAGTGTTAATTTATTCGGACACATGTGGCATGAGGCTGCACTTATTCTGTACCTATATACCCTCCGATTTCATTTTTTTATCGCTTCAAAGTAGGCGGAGGCACATTAAAACGGAATTAAAATACGGTTACGTCACTTCCGCGTTTCTTGTCTCAACAAAAGTGCCCTTTCACCTTAATTAATTTTTAAGTTGGCCCGCAGACGCTACGTAAGAATATTAAATGTAATTATTCAGCTTATTAAGCTCCAGTCATAACCGTTTTAAATATTTTTATTGTGGATTAATGATCTGTAGGTACTATAACACAGTTTTATTTTCTTTTATTCTGTTATAACTAGCAATAAAAGTACCTACCTACAAAACATATATAAAATCATTAACGCGTTTTATTGCTAGGTACCTAATTGGATATTTTTTTGCCTCTATTATTTACTGTATTGCTGCTTCTAAGTGGTGTTTTTTTCTAGTTTTTATTTTGCATACTTCGTCGTAATTACTATTTTGTAGAGTGTATGTCACAGCTGGCCATTAGTGTCACTTGTTGTTTCTTGTAGTTTTTTTTTTTACATTTTCTAGTTTATATATTAAATATGACTAAGTAGACTAAGGTAATAATAATGAGAAATAATAAAAGACATAAATTTCTTTGGAAACAAAATAAATAACCAATAAATTTTAAATTTTTTGGACGTTTAATTCGAAAATTTAAAACCATATTTGAGAACGGTTTTTGCATGGGTGGATTTGTTCTTTTCCTAAATTATGAAAATTTCTTCATCGATTATAAAAAACTTCTTTTACCTTTAGTAAACATTTTATAGTGTGAAAATGTTTGATACAGTTACTGACAATATTGTCGATTTATTACTTGACGATTCGGGAATGTACGTTTTCTACAAACCAGATACACCTCCAGCATTTTTACTTTATCATACGTAGTATGACAAAGTATTGTAATCGTGTCGAAAAAAAAAATTGAGATTTTAGCGGAAATATGTCATTTTGGGTCACCTGAACATGTTTCACCAAGATACAAAAAAATGTCTGTGTGTGTGTACCCGTTTTTTGTGGCGACGATTCCGGAGAAACTACTGAAGGTATCGAGACGAAACTTCATATTTAGAAGTTTCGTGACTAAACTTAGAGCTGAAAGAAGTTTTGTCCAAAAGGGCCCAAAGGAACTCGAGGTTTACTCTTATCATTTTTCAACGATTTTGCAAATTAGCCGCCATTTCTGTAATTTCGTCAAAATAGTTAAATAATAAACTATAGTAGAGAAAATTTTGTATAATTTATGTCCATTCCATTTTTTTTGAAAAAAAAAAATTAAATCATAGTAAGCGGATGCCCCTTGAACTTCCAAATTGCCCCCCTGAACACGGCTGTATCGTATGATAAAGTCATGTGACTGCCCACATCAGATTTTTTGTTATAAACTTATAACAGCTTTGTTCGAGCAGCTGTCACGAACTAGTTCGTTAATAGTTTAATAATCCCAACAAATTTTGACAGATCTGAGAGATAGGTTATGTTATAGACCAGCGTTTCTCAAACTTTGTAGACTGGCGACCCAACATTTTTATGTTTGAATAGCTCGCGACCCAAATAACTATAACCTTTAGATATTGTAATACAACTGAATTTTATTTATTACAAAATACTACTTTATTACAAAGTGAACTTAAACATACTTATAGTACGTAGTAGTATTAACAAACTTATTGTTAGTGAGATGGATGCTGCTGTTTTTTAGCAACCAATTCGTCAAAATCATTGTTAATCGAATTATATATAATATAATTCTATATAATCGAATTCGTCATTGAAATTCGCATTGCCGAGCTGATAAAGCCGATTTCTCAATTTGGTTTTTATTATTACCATAGTTGAAAATCCACTTCCGCTAAATCAGTCGTTTCAAAAGGAAGCAATAATTTCAATGCATTTTCACCTAATATTTGATATTCTTCCCTTATTTCTAACCAAAATTGCGACATATTATTTTTGTGCACTTGAAATTTTTGTTCTAAAGTTTTATCTGTAGATAATTCAATTAACTGCACTTTTTCAGAGAATGTTAAATTATTCGATAATTCAGCACTAAAAGGATTTTATACCCACATATTGCCTTGACAAATGTCGTCCTTAGATGGAAAGTACTGCACTAGTTTTACTTTCAATTCTTTCAAATGACTTTGTATAATTATGCGTACATCGAGCACTTGTTGCTGAGTTGTCATCAACTAATTCAGCAAACGAAGGAAGCATCATATAGCAACCTCTGTTAATAGTATCGATCCAAAGCTGATTTTTTTATTAATGCTTCAATTTTATTATAACAATTAAAGAAAGTAATCTGCATTCCCTGAAGTGAAAGATCATTTAGTCATTCATGTGGGAAAATATATCAGCCAAATATGCTAGGTACTTTTGCAAGACACAAATTATTTTGAAAGAATTCGTATAAAGTTGATTTTTGTTCCCGTAAAAATATTTCAATTTTCATTCTCAGTTCGAAAAATCGTTTTAATACTTTACCCCTGGAAAGCCCATCATTATATGAGAATTCATAAACAATGTCTGATGTTCTGGTCCCATTTCTTCCCATAATATTTTCAAAAATTTTTTTTAGTACACTTTTACGGATATAATTTACAATTGTTACACATTCATTTAAAATTTCATGAAGACTTGAGTTCATGCCGTTCACAGCTAATTGCTCCCGATGCAGAAAATACAAAGAGAGTAAATTTAAATTAGTTTAATTAATATGTGGTTATTTACCTGCAATTATTTAACTTCGACAAAAGTGTACTTAGCCGCTTTCTGTTTCATAAGCGGGTTTACACTTTACATTGAACACAGAAAATTAAGGTGGCTCTACACGCAACGGAAAATCCGAAGGCATGCCTCGAGGCGTAAGACCACAAGGAAAACCTCTACGTGTGGATGGAGAAACCTCTACGTGTGGAGCAGACTTCGGATTTTCCGTTGAGTGTGGAGCCGCCTTTAAAGACGCGAGCCATGTGTGGTACACATGCTATGATGTTGATGCGCGAAAACGGATGCGTGTTCGTACAGTACAAGTACTCTACTGACAGTACAAGTGCTGTACTGTTCAAATGAAATCTGTTGTACGCCTCTTTGTGTGATTGTAAATTGTGATTTATTTCTTGCTGTGGTCAGCTTCATACCCGACCCAAAAATTTTTTAACGCGATCCACATTTGGGTCGCGAGCCAAAGTTTGAGAAGCGCTGTTATAGACCACGCTGCAAGAAAACACAAGCGCACTCATCTCTCAATAACCAAGAACCTTACAATACGATTAACGACCGACAGATGGAGCACAACACATCTCGATTAAAGGCCAGCCCTAACTGCTGCGAACACGAACACGGACACGAACGCGAACGCGGTCAGTTATATTGCGGTATATGGGACGCATGCGAACGCGGCGGTTAGGGTTCCGCCATATACCGCAATTGAATTAAGTGACCGTGTACGCGTTCGTGTCCGTGTCCGTGTTTGTGTTCGCAGCGGTAAGGTTTGGCCTTTATTCATCCGGGTGCATCGGTAGAAACAAAAACGAGCATTGCCGCCATTAGATCGGATCCGGGCCGTGTCGAAACGTTGTAAAAACAGTGGCGTAGGTAGCTAGGTTGGCCGTCGGTCGGATTGAATGAAACGCGTGCATAATGCTGAGCAATGGCCGTGCGGTGGTGATTGCCGTGGTCAGCGGTGTGTGGCCCGCGGGCCGGCGGGTCGGCGGGGGAGGTCGATATCAAGTGGCTGTCTACAGAGCATGTCGCCACCGCGACCGCACGGTCCCCAGATTGATGACCAAGCCGAGCGAAACTGATATCGGGGACCACACACGAGGCCACGCCCATTATTCGGCCGAGGCCACGCCTCCTCTACCGCGTTACCGCAACCGAAGCCACGCCCCCTCTAACCGGAGGAGAAAACTCGGGGGAACCACTACCAGTCAGTCTGTCCTTAGCTACAACCGTAATGTGTTGCGTTACCAGTTTGTGAATGGGAGGCTTCAATCTGTGACTGTCGCGATTTGGTTTTTTGGATTTTGAGTATGCTCGTCGGTTTTTACTCGAGGATTTTTCACTGATTTTCCGCGTGTGATTCTTTTTGTTGTTGTTGTGTTTTCTTTTTCCGCGGGGAATTATGCCTGACGAAAGTGTTGCTATTGTTATGCCGACGGCTAAAGGCAGCAGAGCCACTGATTTTTCTATCGCCGCGATTATGGCCAGCCCTACTTCTTCGTCTCCGCCACTGGTCAGGAACACCGAAACACCCGACGGTAAGCGCTGTTTTTTTTTTTACTCAATTTTTACCAAATCCGCCACAGGAAAAACATCGACATTCTAATTTCTGACATAATAAAGTACAGTTAGTTTATTCCATGATCAAATTTCTATAACGCACCAGGGAGGGTATTGTAAATCTTTTGGTCAATTCTCACATTATCAAAAGCCATACAAAGGATCACCAAACAACAAAAAGAGTCAACTTTTCATTGCAAATCCTACACAGGTAGCCCATGTCTGAAAAGTCGAAGGAAACCCCCTTAGATTTCGAGAAATGACTTCCTAATTTGTCACATTAAAACTTATATTGTAATACAGGTAGTTTTATAAGTCTCACTCTCACCAAAAACACGAATTTGTGGAATTTGAACCATAGGGTGTTACCGTTATTATTGTCTCTGATGACAAGTGATGAATTATAGACACCACAGTAAAATGTTGACTTCCATGAGCTATTTGAGGTACCGCTATTTGACAATGAACAACATAGCAATTGATAGTTCTAACTGCAACAATGAAAAATAGAAAACGGAACTTCCAGTCATAAATATCACATAAAGACTGTTTATTTGGTTTCTTCTTTACGTCTCTTTCATAGTAAAGTCAAATTTCTCTCTTGCTGTAAAGTCTCCCAGTCAGTAAATTTATATGAAAAATGTTAGTTCTTTGAAGATTATTACAAAAATACTTTTTAAAACAGCCATTTCCAATGTTGGTGTTTACTTAACGACTCTTATATATGCTCTGGTTTACTTCTTTTGCTGTGAAGTCACTTTTTGTCTTCCACTCAAATTATAAATATGAAGAAAGTTAGTTCTTTGAAGATTACTGCAATAATACCTTTAAGAAAACCTTCCAATCTTGAAGAACAAATAAGGAGTGACAGGAAAAAAACAAATAAAGAGTCTTTATGTCATTTTCATCAATAGATGTTGCATTTTCTCAAAGAATCCTTGTAGTAATGTCCAAAGAACTAGGAATTAATTGGTGTAATGAGAAACAAGATTTGGGTTCACATCTACAGATGTAAATGAGAAGATAACATAAAAACTCTTCATATGGTTCATATAAAGAGTTTTTATGTTATCTTCAGTTAACTTTGCTAAAAAAACATTACATTATATCGTTTCTCTTTTACATTTTTTTGATGTGAAGTCAAATTTTCACTCCTATTCAACGTATATTGACAAGAAGAAAGTTAATTCTTTGGATATTACTATAGGTCCTTTTTTTGTCCTATACGTCCTTTTCGAAAACTCAATTTTCAATTATGAAGATCACATAAGAATTATGTGAGTTTTCTTTTACATTTGTAGATGTGAAGCCAATTTTTGTCTCCCATTCAATCAAGTTCTTTGGACTGATAAAGATGACATAAAACTCTTCATTCTGTTCCTTATTTACATTTTTTTTGCTGTGAAGTCAAATATTGTCTCTCATTCAATCAATTAATAAGAGGAAAGTTAGTTCTTTGGACATTGCTTGAAAAATCCTTTCTAAAGAGCAACGTTTAATGATGAAGATCAAACAAAGACCCTTTATATTGCTTCTGCTTTACATCTTTTGCTATAAACTCAAATTTTGTCTTCCATTCTGATTATTATTAGATTTTAAGTTAATTATTAATTATTAAGTCAATTCTTTGAATATTACTACACAAATTATTTTAGAAAAGACCATTTCCAATGTGGAAGATCAAATAAAGACTCTTCATATGAAGTTTCCTTTGCATTACTTGCTGTGAAGCAGATTTTTTTTGCTGTGAAGTCAAATATTGTCTCTCATTCAACCAATTAATAAGAGGAAAGGTAGTTCTTTGGACATTGCTTGAAAAATCCTTTCTAAAGAGCAACGTTCAATGATGAAGATCAAACAAAGACCTTTTATATTGCTTCTGCTTTACATCTTTTGCTATAAACTCAAATTTTGTCTTCCATTCTGATTATTATTAGATTTTAAGTTAATTATTAATTATTAAGTCAATTCTTTGAATATTACTACACAAATTATTTTAGAAAAGGCCATTTCCAATGTGGAAGATCATATAAAGACTCTTCATATGAAGTTTTCTTTGCATCACTTGCTGTGAAGCAGATTTTTTTTGCTGTGAAGTCAAATATTGTCTCTCATTCAACCAATTAATAAGAGGAAAGTTATTTCTTTGGATATTGCTTCAACAATCCGTTTTAAAAAGCAACGTTCAATGATGAAGATCAAACAAAGACCCTTTATATTGCTTCTGCTTTACATCTTTTGCTATAAACTCAAATTTTGTCTTCCATTCTGATTATTATTAGATTTTAAGTTAATTATTAATTATTAAGTCAATTCTTTGAATATTACTACACAAATTATTTTAGAAAAGACCATTTCCAATGTGGAAGATCATATAAAGACTCTTCATATGGAGTTTCTTTTGCATCACTTGCTGTGAAGTCAAATGTTTTATTTAATAAAGATAACCAAATTGTATTGTAAACAAACCAAAATTGATAATATCGACTGTTGTTTTAAAAACCCTCCTTCAGAAAACCAGTTCCTATATGATTAACATTTCCCAAAAAAGACTCTCTATATGATTGTTCCTTTCATACTCTTCCAGTGGTTTCAAGATTGAGTTCACCAGCTTCGATAGAAGACGACGAGGTGGAGGTGGACGTTGAGCAACTCTCTGACGGTGATATCTCGTCGAGAATTGCAAATAGGGAAGCCCAGTCTCCGGTGTCGGAATCTGGTTCAGAGCCGACAGAAACTGACAGAGATACCCCGGAAAAGTCGATATCAAAAATACCGAAAATCCGTTGCAACTGCGACGAGCTCCTAGCTGTCGAATGTCACCTGGAAACGAAAGATCTCTGGGATAAATTCCACGAATTAGGCACCGAAATGATCATCACAAAAACAGGAAGGTAAGTGTCTATGAACAGTATATTAGTATGAAAGTATATGGAAGTGTTGTGTAAGTTGTAGATATAGTCAATTACATGGGGATTTGGACACCCCCTCTTCATGAAGTACCAATTTAAGAGGATATATATATATAGCGAGAGGGTGTTTCCCCTTGTAAATCGGTAATCTGACTTGGTGGTGTGATTGAAATACAATAGGGCTAACACCAGTGCAGAAATCCACCCCAATTCGTCTCAATGCCAGCCAATTTAAGCGCAATAGTGATTATTTTTATTGCCCACGGTCACACTAACAACTTTATTACATGAACCATTGAATCTGAAATATCGACTTTCCGGCACGTTTTATCGCTTTTTAAGCCACTGTGTCGACCAGTAGCTCCACATCGTCGAGTCAGTAGCAGAAATTCCATAACGCAAACTCTTAATTAAACTGTCAAATTAATTCTATGAATATATTTCAAATGGTGAACCGTTAGTTTTCATCGTGATACCACAAAAAGAGAACTTTCGATTGAAGAAATCCATCCGAAATATTATACATTCCATCGGCTAGTTGCCAGAGCCACCTGTCGGGCGCGTTATCAGTTTACAAGATCTGACAGCGTGTTTTATAAATCTGCGGCTATTAAGTAGGGTTAGGTCTGCGTTGAAACAGTTTCTGGTTTTGCTGTGTTGAACATTTTAGCACGGAAATCGATAATTATTGCGTGTTTCTGTGCTTCGAACGAACCCTGACCTCAAAATACCAACCAGAAGTAATTTTCGCTCATTACTAGTACCCTAGAAGTTACTTTGCAACCAAACTGTCAATTTAAAGATTTAAAGTTATTTTGTAGGTTATATAATTATATTTTTCTACTTTGCATTCACAATGCACACATTGTAACACTGTTTTCGATGTTACAATTAGCAAATTGTAACACCGTTTTTAGTAACTTTTTTCTAAGATTGGTGACATTGATATCAAATGCATGTCAAACGAAAATACACAACCACAAAAGTAAGCACAAACTGATTTTTTAGAATCGCACAAACTGCGAAGTATGCATATTTTTATACATATTTAAACATGCGTGTTGCATCCTAGGTTTCGTACTACTAGTATATGATGGTATATAATAATTATCAATAATTACTTTTTTACAGATATTTGAATTTAAGTGACAGATGACAGTGTTACCAACGGTTGCACCCATAAAAACTCTAGATTGGAATTTTACCTAATATACTTCTAAATTTTTATAAAATTAATGACGCAAAGTAGAAAAAATAGTATATTACACTCGTTCTGAGACATATTGGCGCATTCGTTCATTTGGGGACTAGTCGCTGGCGCTCCTCGTGTCCCAAACAACTCATGCGCCAATTTGACGTCTTATAAAACTTGTATAATCTATAATATACTATTTCGGTGTTACAATTAGCAAATTGTAACACCGTTTTTAGTAACTTTTTTCTAAGATTGGTGACATTGATATCAAATGCATGTCAAACGAAAATACACATAACCACAAAAGTAAGCACAAACTGATTTTTTAGAATCGCACAAACTGCGAAGTATGTATATTTTTATACATATTTAAACATGCGTGTTGCATCCTAGGTTTCGTACTACTAGTATATGATGGTATATAATAATTATCAATAATTACTTTTTCACAGATATTTGAATTTAAGTGACAGATGACAGTGTTACCAACGGTTGCACCCATAAATACTCTAGATTGGAATTTTACCTAATATACTTCTAAATTTTTATAAAATTAATGACGCAAAGTAGAAAAAATAGTATATTACACTCGTTTTATAAGACATATTGGCGCATTCGTTCATTTGGGGCACTCGTCGCTGGCGCTTTGATTTGATGTCTTATAAAACTTGTATAATAATATACTATTATGACAGTTCTTGATGTTTTTTTGTTTTCGTGCGCACTTATGGACTTAATTATACCGGATAATTTTTGCATAGGCTTATATTCCTGATGAATAGCAATTATCTAGTTTATGCGACGAATTAGGGACATTTAAAGTCGAAACCCAGTAATTAATCAGTTCACTGAGCATCAACAATGAGTCCGCTAGTATTTTTTTGCAAAACCGGATGTGTGTGTAGGTACACAGAAACACGCAATCTTGGAAATTGAAAGAGAACTAAACGAGGTAAAAAGTTTGTTGGGATTGAAAAGTAGTCATATTTAGAACCAAAAATCTTGGTGTATACCGGAATCACAACAGATCGGTGAAGACGAAAAAAAACTGTAGATGGAAATTTAATATTCGGCCGTTGCGTCGGAGCTGTCATCCTGAAATTCTTGAGGGCTTAGAATTTTGTGCCTCTCAGCGAACGGCGTCAGTGACATGGATGACATTTTAAATAAGAGGCCCAGCGGGACCCAAATTTCGAGGCAGCCGTACCTCAACGTGTTGAAATTAACTTTAACAAGCCGTATAAGAAGAAAGTGGTCGTAGCAAATTTTTAAACCGTTTGTTGTTCGTTTTATACGTTCTTTTGTTTCCGATTTTTATTGTCGCAATAAAACTGCGACATACCGTGCAAAATTTGCAACAAGGGATAAGAAAAGTGTAGTATATAGGTATATAGTATGCACTGTCAATTAGCATAGGCAAACACACAAGTCCGGAAGAAGATAAAAATATGCGAAACGGGCCAATTATTATTAATTTTATGCGTGGCAACTGCAAGAAAATGAGGTGGTAACTTCCTCGCAACAATTAGACATGCAATAGTATATTATTATACAAGTTTTATAAGACGTCAAATTGGCGCATGAGTTGTTTGGGGCACGAGGAGCGCCAGCGACGAGTGCCCCAAATGAACGAATGCGCCAATATGTCTTATAAAACGAGTGTAATATACTATTTTTTCTACTTTGCGTCATTAATTTTATAAAAATTTAGAAGTATATTAGGTAAAATTCCAATCTAGAGTATTTATGGGTGCAACCGTTGATAACACTGTCATCTGTCACTTAAATTCAAATATCTGTGAAAAAGTAATTATTGATAATTATTATATACCATCATATACTAGTAGTACGAAACCTAGGATGCAACACGCATGTTTAAATATGTATAAAAATATACATACTTCGCAGTTTGTGCGATTCTAAAAAATCAGTTTGTGCTTACTTTTGTGGTTATGTGTATTTTCGTTTGACATGCATTTGATATCAATGTCACCAATCTTAGAAAAAAGTTACTAAAAACGGTGTTACAATTTGCTAATTGTAACACCGAAAACAGTGTTACAATGTGTGCATTGTGAATGCAAAGTAGAAAAATAAATATTTTAACACGTGAGTAACATAGCCTTATCGCAGGTCAAACTTAAACGACGTCAAAATAAATACTAATACATAGATAGACAACTCAAACAGTTAGTTTGGAAAAGAGTTAGTTTGGAATGCCCTAAATATTGATGCTAGACACTCTCCCTATCCGATATTAAAAAAGCCTGAATAACATTGGGATATTTTGGGACAATATTGTGAAAATAAACTATTTTTTTCCGAATGAGGGTGACGCTATTGTTCGGGTAACGAAAGGTTTACTTCGACCCGTTCTGTTTACAAGATAAATTTGATTTAAACCAACGACCCGTTCGGTTTCCTCGCTTCGTTTCACCAGATATTCATAACTTCTTGCGGTCGTTATTAATTTTCGACCATTTGTTACGTAAACTGTTTTCACTATTCGCTCTTGTTATGTTATCTGGTGAAATCGTCACGACGATTAGTCGATATTCACGAATAAACTGTGAAAAGTTGTCCGGAGCGATCTATATTTAGTCATTGTTCTACCATAGAATTTAACATAATTGCTCCAACAGTTTAACTCGCTCGCTTATGTCCCTTCGGCCAGAACAACCAGAGATTACCAATGTCCAAGGTGTGAAAATGATCCTGGGCATGTATAATCCGCCACCTGTCTGCGTTAAAATTCGCCCATTACAGCACCGTGAACGTATAATCTTCCACCGACTAATAACCATTATTGGGCGGAGCGCGTTTTTCGGTAATTGGCCCCGAAGAGTCTTTGAGGTGGAACAACACCGTCCGGTGTGGGCAGATTCAAAACACCTCGCAGTACATACTGTTTGTTGCCTTTTCGGGTTGACAGATGTTCACCAGGGCACAATACCCATAACGAGATGTCCTCACCGGTAACAATTGAATGCGAAAACGCGTATCAGAGAGGCCGTTACAAGCCATTATGAGAGGAATCTGTGAGTTTGCTACCTAAAAGGACACCACCACTAGAATTATCCTAAACAGAAATCAATTTTAGTCCTTTATGTGCGTATTTGGGAATGGTAGCCAATGGACAACAAAAGGAATTGGGAATTCTATTGTTCTTCTTGAAGCTTTACAAGAAGTCAAGTTCCATAAAATAATTGTTAGGTGTGGATATCAGACGTGTAGATAATAATCATTGGGCTAAGACCCGAGTGGTAACCGTTCATTACTATGGTGTGTCAACGGAACCACAAAAACGAGGATGGAAGACCACAGATAATGACGACTAAGTCGAAAATACGACTGTTCTAACGATGGAAACCTCGAGCGGATGCCGCGCCGGTTTTTGTCCAAGCAGTTGGGATATGGAAGACGACATGGTCCCGGGTTGTAACACGCGAACCGATCGTCAGCGACATTTGTGGAGGTCCCCCTTAACAATGACAATAATTGCGCGACACCCGGACGCGTAGTCACACGCGTGAAGACCGGTAAATTGCGAGCCTCCCGGTATGTACGCCGAATGTCAGCGAGCCATTGTGCGCCCGACACAAAACCCAGAATTATTCGATCATAATTGAAATTTAGTGTACGCCGCGCCACCAGGTTTAGGACTGGAGGTGCTATTCAATTTATTGTTGTATTTATCGTCATGGGTTATGTGTATGGAGGAAACATTGACATGCCGGAGGTGGGTAAAATATAAACGTTCCTGTATCAAAAAGGTGCCCAGCCATCATTATTTGCCTAACTTCATTTTTATTCCAGGGTATTTCTACCTTCTTATTTAATTAATACAATTTCCTCAATCACTTTAGGAATGAGGCATTGTTAATATCTCATCTAGCAAGAGTTGCTTCAATAAGTTTCACCTCATAATCATGTGTTCACACCATCTCCTCTATGGTTTTCCCAACACACAATTGATGTACACAATAAACATCTAATCTATTCAGTTGCTCTAAACATTTTTATTTCTTTGGGATATAGGAATGTGCTTCCTACAAACTTCTGGCCATTTTCTCGATGGTCTTCCTCAATAGGCAACTTCAGCTCAAAGAAGGAGAGCTCAAAACTCGGCTTCTTTCAATCTTGAAACCATTTACTGTATGATTACCTCAATAGACATTCGACATCCATAATAGATCTCTCTCTATCTCCATCTCTCATCCATACATGAGATTTTCACCCAAAATCATAATTAATAAGTGAGCTTCTTCCATTTTCAGTACATTTCTCCAAACATCTGTCACCTCCTCTATGGTTTTATCAATAGACATTCGATAATAGACATTCATGTACGATAAACATCGTTATTCCAAATTCTATCTTTAGACCACTTCCTCAAACATTTTCGACCTGCTCTATGGGGTTTTCAATGGATTTTCGACATACACCATGGAAATCTACCCTATTAATTTGTTCTAAACGATTTTGCACCTCGGGATCGTTCGGTACGTAAGGTGCCTCCATTTGCATACCATTTTCCCAAACATTTTTTAGTTTCGAGCATATTTGTACTTCGTCGTTCAATAGGTACGTAAGTTTCATCTTTAGATCATTGCTCCAAACATTTTTGAGCTCCTTTATGGTTTTGTCTCTATTGTTTTGCTTAACAAGTGTTGCAATGCTTGATTGAGATTTTGCCAATGCCAATTTCATGTCATCTTCAATATTATTTTTGGCTTGATCTGCAGGAGAGTTAAAAATCTACTTACTTTCCCAGAGGTGAAGAGAAACACCAATATTCATGTCGCTGCTTTTTTTGGCCAGATGAGTATTGACTAGATTTTTTATTTGTCACCAAAGAATCAAGCACTTCATGCAAAATCTTTGGAACACTGTTGGTAGCAAGAACAAATCGGTGAATCATACACTGTGATCCTTTTGATTGAGATGTAAGGACATTTTGACTTAAAGTCTGATCTCGTACCAAGCATTGCCGATGCTCCATCGGTATACATAGTCCACACAAGTGTTTCAATTGCTTTACTTTCAAAGAATGAACTTATCATCATCATGGCGTCATCAACCTTTTGCAGCAGTTTTTAGCGCCCTGTAAAACATAAACCCTCTTGGTCTCCTGAAGTGAATATATCTCCCAAAGTCGAGCAATTGAGAACATGAACAACATCACTTGACAGAAGCAAAAGACAGGAGATAACATTACTTATAGAACATTAACATTACATAAAATTTGTTATATCACATCTATGGAGATGTTTGAAAGACGTCCCTAAAATGGTGTTGTTAGACAAGAATATACTACCCATTTTCACTCCTTGTTCCAAAAACTAGCTTCAGTTATAACATACACAATAGACATCTCATCTATCTATTGATATTCTTACAACCTTCAGACTAGTTGTCTATCTACCTATACTAATTACGAACTTTCAAGTGTAGGGCGCGTTCAGCGGAATCGCCCATTTTGGCCGACATTTGCGATCGAGTAGCTACAAAATTGGGCTTTTCGATATTACTTTTGACGCTCGAATTGAAAAAAGGACACAATTCCGCGTGGACTGCGCGATATTTTGTAAATTAAATGCGTCAATTTTGAAAAAAAATCACGTTTTTGCACCTCTTCGGGTGAAGGCGAACCTCGAGAAAATGTCACGTGACGTCTAGAAATTCCGACAAGCGGATCGATGAACGTCAAAAATTTACATTTTTTATCCGTTCCTGCCGCCCTTATAAAAGCCGCTCGCTCTCATGTCTTACGATAAGATCCCTCTAAATACCCTTCGCAAAGAGTTTTGAGCAAAAAAACGGCCTTTAAAACAATTTTCGATAAAAAAAAATCGATTTTTGTCGACCCGTGTTTTGCTGCTATTACCACAGTAACGTCAAACCCGAAACGCCCCCTGCCGGACATTCGTAACAACAGTAACAGATAGCAGATAACCTAAAATGTATCCTAAAATGTCCATATTGCGAATGTGGACAGGTGGGAAGCCTTAACCACATATTTCTAGAATGCCCAATAACTAAAATCGAAAATTTTGACATATACACAGAGCTAGTTCCATACTATTTCTCTGTGGCTAACAACAGTATTCGTGGTATTTTTTTCATGTTATTTGGTGACGAGGTGTAGTAAGCCAGACAGAGGTTACGATGCGCGTCCTGTTCGGCGTCGGCACTTTCGACGCCGATCGATACAGGGCATATGCTCACCACGCCCCTCCGGGAAGTTCAGCTAGCCTGTCACCAATCCGCTGCTGTAATTAATGTATGTGTGGCTGGCTCTGAAACGCTAATACTCCGATAATGGAACTGTGCGACCTCCAACCTCCACACCAGATGATGCTTCGGCCCACCATACGGATTATAACGTTGTATAAATAATGAATTTGGACATGGGTGAAGTCTAAATTCATTTTGCGGGGTTCTTCTTCCCTATTCAGAAGCAGCTTGATGAGCCATCCATAAAAATCCTACCACCTTGCGTCGTAGTGTGTCTTTTCCAGAAAATTTACAACATCCTGACTGATCCTGATGGCTGTATGGCTCATAAAAACTTTGTAACGTAATCAAAATCGCCCGTATATGCTGGATGAGGCATCCCTTGCAATTAAGACGTGTGTAGGGCCCCTTATCTGTGGGTTTGTATCTCGAACACACTGGGCACCTGTATCCATGCGCCAACGGCGCTACCTTACGTCTCAATCGTAAACTCACCTATTCGATTACAGGCGCAGATAGGCCGACAAATTTGTTTTTAATACCCGGACGGTGCGGGTTTCTTTGTCTCAACCGAGATCTTGATGTAATTACGGAAATCAGAGGCTCATCTAATCTCTTCACTGCCCCCTCGCTACCGTAATCACCGTAATCTTTCTAATTCGTGACAAGCATGTACCATTTTTTTAACAGGAAACGATTTTCTACACTTTGACGTGTACTGTTGATGGTAGTCGAGGCTTTTTTTATCTTTGGTCTATTCTACTTATTTGTAACCGCAATATAGTGCTCTAAAAATAAACCTAAAGAGCCGAAAAATATCATACCATAATCGTAAACAGTGGCAAATGGGGGAGATTGGGTACAAAAGGCCCGAGATACCGTTATATATACACAGACACACGCTCTTGACATGATGTTAATATAACCGTTTGTTTTCTTTGAAAACGGCGTCACTTAAGATAATAAAGGGGACCGGGCGCCAAAAATTCTTCTAGGGACACTTATCCTTATGGAATCTACACATCCAAGCGCATCAACCTCGCAAACACATCAACAGAGCAGACCTTCCTACATTTTAACCTAGAAAATCTGTAAAAAATATTGACAGTTGGTCAGCTGTTGGCTATCGACCATCTTGTTTACTGAGATGTGCAAACATAACCTAATCTTTCATCTCGTTGCTATCGGAATTGTTACTTCGTCCGTCTGTCATAACTTCTCGGTCATTTTGATGTGTCGCTTAAAATTCTTGTATAGAAATAATACCACCTCGTTCATGGTATTAGTCCGTGTTCTGTGTTTCGCGTAGAACATGAGACCGAGTCGAAATCGACCGGGTTCGCCGACTCGTTCGAAGGAACGACGGCAATTTTGGGATTGGTTCGTAATACCAAACTTCAGTACGATCTTGTTCGTGTTGTACTTGTCATTTTTGTCCGCGCTGAGCTTCTTCTACCTCGGTTGTGCGGTCTACGTGTTCCTGAACAAGAAGGACATCGATCCTGACGACTATCTCGGATTGGATGTGATGGCAGCCATACTGATCATAACGTTCGCTGTCAATCTGACGTCGGTATTTTACGGATTACTTGGCATCGTCAAGAACAAGGTACTGATGTACGAAATCGAGATCTTCTTCAGTGCGTTATGCGTCGTACTTTTGGCATTGGTGCTCGTCAGACTCAAATTTAACATGTACCCAGAATTCGACACGGCGTCCAAACGAGTACTTCTGGAACGTTACGCGGATTATTACTTAGACGATAGCGCTAGGCAAGCGATCGACGACCTACAGACTACTTATAAATGTTGCGGGATCAAAGGACCTTCGACCTTCCCTAGGAATAAGATACCAGCTAGTTGCTGCGAAAACGACGAACCCAATTGCTTATTTCCGATTATAGAACCTTGCCTATCGCACTTCACGAAGGCTTCTCATGAGATCTTACGGTATTGGGTATGGGCATCCATTTTCTGTTTAGCTGTACAAATGTTCAACATGTTTATACCTGTTATACCTATATTAACTATTATCAAAACGAGACCGAACATTCCAAATATATAACTAAACCTCGTGAATATTTGTTTTCTTACTTGTTTTTCTTTAAGTACCTACTTTAGTTGGCTATAAGATAAGAAGGCAACGTAATGACCGCTTCGTCTTCCATAATTTCGTATGGTAATCGAA
Organism: Aphodius granarius; assembly: GCA_963971325.1. Lineage (NCBI taxonomy): Eukaryota > Metazoa > Arthropoda > Insecta > Coleoptera > Scarabaeidae > Aphodius > Aphodius granarius. Next base: position 5,251,532 of record OZ020225.1, read on the forward strand.
CATGCTATATGCTGAAAATTGAGCCTGCTCTGAGCGTTATTAAGCCATATAATGTGATTATTGATCGTCTATTACGTAAAAAACCACAGACGAGCCTAACTGTATCATTATAAGCGATGAACTGGATGTAGCACGATAGCCCAGGGGCTTCACCACGGGTCTAATGGTGCGAAGAAACGTGCTGAAGGTGTATTTTGATACGACTTGACTTTCTTTCATCATCTATCATGTTAAAACAAACTAACCAACAGAGATTTGACATGGACCAACCAACAGAGACATGGTCCATTAACAATAGCGTCAATTATTTTTGCATTTCACGGTCCGATGGATCGTGCATCCTATTATTTCATGTACACATTGTCGCAGGACACGATATCCGACTAGATAAAATAAACAATGCGTTCCGCAAAACCATGCGCTCAAAATCAACAGCAAATTATTGCGACTGTCCACCGTGCCATTACGATAAATGATATATTATCGTTTTGCACAATGCTACGCCTCTCGCCCGCTAATGCATACGATTACCGCGTGATTTAATACGTATTATGCGCGCAATTTCCTAACCAAGGTTGCTCTTCTTGGTTCCTGGTTTATAGATATTTCAAACTAAGAAGAGCACAGTTGTATATGCAACCAAATATACATAGGCAATTTATAAACCATACACTGGGTATGATTGGTTGCATATACAACTGTGCTCGTCTTAGTTTGAAACTACTCTACAGCTACATATTTCATACATGGAAGCTTTCGGCTTTGTTGCTACGCTACTACGCAAACAAATGTGTGCGTTCGGTTGTCTATATATGGAATATGTTAAATCTAGAATGTCTAATGCCCGTTTGCACCGTATTTATTAAGAACGACTTAAATTTAAGAACAGCTTATCTTTATGCCTAACTTAAGTCAGGCATCATTTGCACCGTTCGCATGTCAGCCTTTCCTAACTTAAGCATTACTTAAGGGTTTCTGACGTTGGCAACACTGTAAAGTTCTAGTTATATTTGGAAATACTTGGTTCTAAAATCAACAGTATTGCGACACTTGTCAAAACTTTCAATAGGTTAATGTGGCGGCAAATTTGAATTACTTTCATAACTACAAAAATTACGGCACAAAAAAAGAATTTATGATCAAAATGAAACCATTATTTCTAATACACAATAAAACTGTAATTTTACATTACAAACTCCTAAAATCGCTTGATAACATGATAAATTGACACATATAGGTACTGTCTTGACATTTCTTAAAACGACATTTCATGTGCAATGTGTGTCTACACCACAATCAACCAATCACAACTAGGCTTATATTTACTCTGGCTTTAATGCCCGTTTGCATCGTATTTATTAAGAACGACTTAAATTTAAGAACAGCTTATCTTTATGCCTAACTTAAGTCAGGCATCATTTGCACCGTTCGCATGTCAGCCTTTCCTAACTTAAGCATTACTTAAGGGTTTCTGACGTTGGCTACACTGTAAAGTTCTAGTTATATTTGGAAATACTTGGTTCTAAAATCAACAGTATTGCGTCACTTGTCAAAACTTTCAATAGGTTAATGTGGCGGCAAATTTGAATTACTTTCATAACTACAAAAATTACGGCACAAAAAAAGAATTTATGATCAAAATGAAACCATTATTTCTAATACACAATAAAACTGTAATTTTACATTACAAACTTCTAAAATCGCTTGATAACATGATAAATTGACACATATAGGTACTGTCTTGACATTTCTTAAAACGACATTTCATGTGCAATGTGTGTCTATACCACAATCAACCAATCACAACTAAGCTTATATTTACGCTGGCTTTAAGCCGTTGATTTTCTAGGCTTAAGTTAGGTCGTTCTTAACTGTAGTTAGGTAATGGATATGTGACGGTGCAAACAAAATCGGTGACATAAGTACGATTTCATACTTAAGCCTTTCTTAACACAAACGGTGCAAACGGGCATAAATGCTTTGTACAGTAAAAGGTTATTAGGATGTGAGTTAACGGTTAAATTGATAATATTTATATTATAACGTTTTCCGAAACCGCAAGATGTTATTTATACTAATAGAGAGTCCGTTTGTGGTTTTGTCGTAATTGAAAATTGAGGGGGACCACCCAATGGGATAAATCATTGCAATCGACTAATAAAATTGATGCTGCTTATAAGTATTGTCTTCGGTAAGCCGAAGAGGATATATTAACTAAAGGGAGGGAGAGAAAAAGCAATTTGGTCGGCTTATTGCCACCGCCGCCGAGAGAAATCAATGGAGGGTAAGTGGTGGGGACGGGCCACCGGATCGGAATTATATACACTTCTGACGGGAATTACTCGTCGGAAATGTGTCTGGAAGAGACGCCCTCCAGAGAGATTTTCATGCTTAATTGGGGTTGAAGCTGTCTGTAAATCAAATCGTTCCCAGTAACAGCTTGCTCTACACGAATCTCTCTTTATTTAATCGCCATACAGGAGATGATTCTTCACCCTCAAGCACCCCTCAATTTACTAATGGAATCCCTTCTTCGTCGTTTTTCCACGACAATTAAAACTTTTTTTTATTAATTAATGGGAGCACTTATTTTACGCTAAGCTAATTTTTCTTGATCCCTTGTTGGAGGACATCAAGCTCAGACGGTTTAAACAAAATTTAGAAGTCAATCCAATTATTTGGATCATTTTGGACAACTTTTTTTGCAGAAAGGCTTCACCAAAATCAATCAGAAGTGGGCGGGGTAATCTAAATCAGTTTTATAGATGTTTCAAACTAAGAAGAGCACAGTTGTATATGCAACCAAATATACATAGGCAATTTATAAACCATACACTGGGTATGATTGGTTGCATATACAACTGTGCTCTTCTTAGTTTGAAACTACTCTACATGGAAGTATGTAATATCCAGTGTCATTATAAAGCAAAAGCCATGACAAATACATAACCTCCAAATTAAGAACACCTTTCTTTGCAGCATGTACAAACATCTATTTTGTCACCGATAGGCGGAATCCTGTCAAAAAATACATTTCCCTTATTAAGCTGGTTTAAACTTGGTGTTTCTTAAGCCAATTCGCCTGACCGGGTGAATGTAGAGGGCGCTAACATCGGCGCATGAGTCGGGATAAAATTTAAATTAACTATGGTCAGCTATATGACTTTAATTACTGACGAGTATTTACAAGTATTTTCGGAAACCTTATTGAACAAATATGTATACATATTATCAGGGACAACCCCTTGAAGAAGGAGAAAAGTTATTTGCAGCAGGAAAATGTGACTGTATGTGGATTTCTTAATAAAAACGTTTCATTTAGAGGTTAGATCCGCAATATGTCAAACTTAAAAACGATATGATTCCTTTACTGTACGCTCAACTTGATTTATTCGTGTACAAATCTTCTTTTAGAAATTTTTAATATACATACGTCGCCACTCACTGTGTATAAAGCCTGATTTATAGTGCCGTAACCGTAACACTTAACCGTATCCGCAACCGTGCGTTCAACATTGCGTTACGGTCACTATAAACACAGTCGAAGAAGCGTGCAAGGTCAACTTTTCTACGTTACGGTTAAGTGTTACGATTACGGCACTATAAATCCACCTTAACCTTTTCGCTTTAGGAAACACGTGAAATGGCAAGCCCTCGCTGTGATATGAACTGCATTGTGGAACGCAACAATGGGTCTTACGTCTGCTGCTTCTATTTTGTTGTTTTTAATCTTTTATATTTAAATACCGGCGAAATTATACTCAAAGTCTTATACCACACCATATAAATTATGAAAATTATCCCGAAGACACTAGTTAATACTTTCACCACCAGAGCGGCGACTCTTTCGCTCGTCGGGGCGAATTGCTAAAGCAGGTTATGAAAACAGAATAAGTCGTAGAAAATGCATACTTAGTTGTTGTTATATAACGGCAACTAACTTTTTTTAGCACATCGCCACCCTCAATAGCTTTGTTGATATCGCCTAAATTTCTTAAGGCGTTCTTGCGGTCGAACTACGCGTGGAGTCCTTAGGCGTGACGGTCCTCTGCCATTGTCCGGATCCCGGATTTTCCTAGAAGTGCGATTAAGGGATTGATGTATTGCGGATGCTCTCGTCCATTCACGCAACTAAAGACGACAATAACTCGAGGTGACCGTAAGATAGAAAACAAACAAAATAGAAACGATTGTGCGGTGGCCAGCGGGTGGCCTAAGCAATAAATCGCACGCGTCAACAACGCCTCAGGCCTTAAAGGCAAAGTGGGTGGTATAGTTAAGAAGAAACTAAGCTAAGAAGAGACGATGGTACAATTATTCGGGAAAGAGATGGAGGTATGCAGACAGTGCAGCAGGTGGTTATTGCATGTTGAAAATTTGGTCCTCCGATCCGGATAAGGTGCAGTACAATCAGTAGAAAGCTAAACGATCATTAGTAATCCTCGACTTACCAGCATACATATCTAGCTGTCAGTCGGTTGTAACCTATAAAAACGCACTTAATACCAACGGTAACCAGACTTGAGCACAATCGACAGCGAACCTGCATTAAGCAATTGTTACGAGCGAACAGTTAATCCCTACTAATGGATCCCTACTTGGACGATAATTAATCAAAACCGTTTTAATTGGTAAAGAGGTGCCTGCAGTGCAACCCTCATCATGGCATTTTACAGTCGATTATACACGTATAGGCCTCGGGTCACATACGATCGTTGTGCGGGGTATCATTACCTGACTTTACTAAAGACAACAAGGAGTTTAGGAGTGTGTAAAAGCGCAGGTCTGCTCGTTTCCGGTCTCGCATGCAGCGTAACCCCGTTTCCGTTTCTTAGATCTTATGGATAAGGGCTATCCGCTGGTCGATCTACAGTTTAAGGGTCGTGTATAATATCCAAGTGAGTTAAATTTGTGTAACCAAAAAAAGGGTTTCTTTATGGAGATTATGACTGATGTGGCGATGGACGCAACAAAGAATGTACAACGTTTTTAGTGGTGGTGATGCCTTTAAGTAATATGTCTTTTGTGTCTTTTGTTCAGAGTGATAATAGCCTCAGAAGTTCTCTGAAAATGAGAAGAAACATAGAAAAAATTAGGAGGGTCATGATGAGGGAAAGTTTTTTTTTTGTAAATTTTAGTAAATTTGTGACTGATGGCATATTTCCAACACGAATACACTACACTACAGAGAAAAACTCTTTTGTGACAGTTTGAGACTTTTGACAGATAAATGTCAATTCAACGAACAGATGTTAGATGCATTAACTGTTATATTCGCCTCAAGTCGCCGCTCTGGTGGTGAAAGTATTAACTAGTGTCTTCGGAATAATTTTCATAATTTATATGGTGTGGTATAGGACTTTGAGTATAATTTTGCCAGTATTTAAATGTAAACGGTGAAAAAAACGACAAAAAAGAAACAGCAGAAGTAAGACCTATTGTTACAAAACGTTACACAGTGAGTGGCGATGTGTACTATAAATTGGCAAACATGTCTAAAGACATATGCTAGTGTGTTCAAAGCATTTTCTAAAAGAAGATTTGTACACGAATAAATCAAGTTGAGTGTACAGTAAAGAAATCATATTGTTTTTAAGTTTGACATATTGCGGATCTAACCTCAAAATGAAACGTTTTTATTAACAAATCCACATACAGTCACATTTTCCTGCAGCAAATAACTTTTCTCCTTCTTCAAGGGGCTGTCCCTGATAATATGTATACATATTTTTTCAATAAGGGTTCCGAAAATACTTGTAAATACTCGTCAGAGTAATTAAAGTCATATAGCTGACTATAGTTAATTTAAATTTTATTCCGACTCAAGCGTCGATGTTAGCGGCCTCTGCATTCGCCCGTTCGAGGCGAATTGACAGTTGTTACATATCCGCTCAGCCACTCAGTTGTCTACCTACCTATACTAATTGCGAACTTTCAAGTGTAGGCCGCGTTCAGCGGAATCGCCCATTTTCGCCGACATTTGCGATCGAGTAGCTGCAAAATTGGGCTTTTCGATATTACTTTTGACGCTCGAATTGAAAAAAGGACACAATTCCGCGTGGACTGCGCGATATATTGTAAATTAAATGCGTTAATTTTGAAAAAAAAAATCACGTTTTTGCACCTGTTCGGGTGAAGGCGAACCTCGAGAAAATGTCACGTGACGTCTAGAAATTCCGTCAAGCGGATCGATGAACGTCAAAAATTTACATTTTTTATCCGTTCCTGCCGACCTTATAAAAGCAGCTCGCTCTCATGTCTTACGATAAGATCCCTCTAAATACCCTTCGCAAAGAGTTTTGAGCAAAAAAACGGCCTTAAAAACAATTTTCGATCCAAAAAATCGATTTTTGTCGACCCGTGTTTTGCTGTTATTACCACAGTAACGTCAAACCCGAAACGCCCCCTGCCGGACATTCGTAATAACAGTAACAGATAGCAGAAGCCTTAACCACATATTTCTAGAATGCCCAATAACTAAAGTCGAAAATTTTGACATATACACAGAGCTAGTAAAACATTCTAAAGACTAAAGTTAAAGCCACATACAGAATTCCAAACATCCGAAAAGTTCTAGTAGGAATTGTCACTGTCAGTAAACAATTTTTGTGGTTGCTAACGTTAGTAACTTTGATACATACCTAATTGGACAGAATATGAATATAAAGTTAATTAGTTAAATAGGAATTGATATATAAAACGTCATACAGAAACGTCTGAAAATTTAAGTAACTAAAACAACAATGCTGATTAATTCTAACCTCTAAAACTTGGATTTAATTGTCAAATATCAGAGTAGCCAACCTACAATATTTTCCGTGGCGTGCAGTATGAATTTAGTTATGAATTGGTTATGAAATTATGATTCTTTTCGTTAAAATTTCAGGTCGTGTATGTTGAGAGCATGCAGGTGCATATAATATTCCGCACGTCTCCACCGTGGAGAATATTAATTATTTCGAGTACAATTAGCGAAATTTATGGAGCTATTATACGGATTATTTTATATCATATCTCTTGCCGGAGCATCCAGCTCTAACAGCGGTGCTGCGCCCTCGCGGTCGTTAAGGAATTATTGTAATAAGCTCTCGATAGCACGTCGTTTAGACAGTTATTATTACAGAACCCGCCGGTGTTAAGTTAATAACTTTATTATTCAAATTATTCATGTTTAATTTTTTTTACGAAAACTATAGGCTATTATTATTTTTAACAGAATTCTAAGAATTTCATCGCGTTTTGTGATAAAGTTGTGAACTGAATGTGTAAAGTAGTAGTACGTGCTTAAAAGAAATCTAATCAAATTAATTGTGGTAGACCTTCTAAAACAAACAATTTAAAACTCGTAAAACATTATCAAAATCCAATTTGGAACAAGCAAAGGTTACATAAGTCGGGCGTCGTAAAAGTCCTAAAAAATTAGGATCGAGGCCGAATTTTTATTTTCCCAGACAAGATTTTACTGCGTTCTTATCTCCGGACCAATTTTTCTACGTTAGAATTAACAACCGAGCCTGATAAGGGTATCAAATGACGACACGTTATGCCTGACGATAAAAATCTCGGTGGCAGTAAATCAAATCGTTGTCACTGCGACACATACTAATTGCACTGACATCTCTCCGCGCACGTTACAATTTAGTCGAAAACACTTCGATAAACTGCCGTTTAATTATTCCTTTATACGCATAATCGCATCGAGTTAATTAATTCTTGCTCCCGGGCGTCTCGAGATTGTTAAGGCGGTCATTAATCAAGACAGACCCCGGCCGCATATAAAATCCTACAGTCAGTCAGTTAAAATATTATTATATCACGCCGTCATTACGCGTATAAACCGGTGAACGATGAGACCAAATAACAATTTGTAAATCATCAATTAGCTTGAGTAATGAGACAGGGCGGTAATTAGGTTTTTCGCGGGGGCGAAGCCACGGAAAATGTAATTAATTTTATGCGAATTTCAGTGTCCAAACACGGAGGTCTTCACATAACCCACTCAATCCATCGATCAACCGATTCTGCTACACGTCAATCGTCTTTTTTAATCCTGAATAAGTTCAGAGATCTTCCTTCTGGGTGGTACAACCTCCATTAGCATAATTCACGATATTATTTGCACTTTGTCTTCTCCTTCTTCTTCTTCCGTAATTTAATGGGGAATACGTACATAATAGACCTCTGAGAATGTGCAAATAGCTGGTGCTCTTAATCACGTAATTTTAGCGCTGCTAATGCATTGGGAACGTTTGTTGGCAAAACCCAACGAATTCTAAAAGAACAAGAAGAAGAAGAAGATCACACGCGCGTTCATCTAGAGAAGAAATGTTTGGTTATTATCCTAAGTGTAACGGTGAACACCTTGATGAGTTGCTAACGTTAATATCCTTTGCAGACATTAGCTATCCAAGTTCTGTGGCAGGTATACATTGTTGCTGCTGATTTTAAAGAATTTCTTTTTGGAAAATAAGCGCTTTATTAAGTACTAGAACTTTCCGACTACATTAAAACATTGTTTTCACATTTCTAAACTATCTAAAACACCACACAGAGGGAAACATTTATTCGCTGCACCACGAATATCTTTGAGTGAAGAATATCACTTGTTTCTATATCCGCAGAAAGATCATTTGGTTGGTTCAAGTAAAATACAAAATTCTCAGAGAAAGAATATCATTTTCTTGATGTTTCAAGTATTACGTTTGAAAGGAATTACGTCTTTTTAAGCGATACGTACGTATACTTTTGGGTCAAGAAACTGTTTGTTCGTTGAAGCATGTATATTTTTCACGCAACAAAATATTGTTGTTGATGTAAAACGAACGTCTTGCTCTTGTTATATGTAGAAGAATAACATTTTCTTCGTCAGAGCAAAATATACTCAATATAAACATACTAAACTCTTAAACCGTAAGAATAACTAGCGTGGAATAACTAGTTGTTGTAAAACGAACGTTTTATAGAAGAATAATTTTTTTCCGATTGCAATATGTTCCATCTAGGGTACTAGTCGGAAAGTAAAAAGCATTATAAGTAGCGCTGTAATGGGTCGGAAACCCATTATTTATTTATTAAAATATGATCAAATTAAGCGAGATATTTGTAAGAACATTCGGGAATGTCAAAGGTTTTTGCTAGGGTTGAACATCTGGTTTAGGATTTGACCGCGTGTTATAAGTTTAAAATTGAAGAGTTGTCATTGGCTAAGAAGAAATGCTTCCGGCTTCCTTTGGGGTCGAGGGATGCAAACGAACAGATCTCGCTCTTCTCATTTCAACCACCGTCATGTAAAGTACACGTTTTTGTGGAGCGTTCTTAGGCGCTTAAGTTTATCCCTGGTAAGTCTTTTCAACTCGTCTCGCATTTCATTGTAAATTAAATTATTCATATTTCTGCTAAAAGTGTGTCTGTCTAAATCAACTCCTAGGTTTAATTTAAACGTCAATATGTTCAAAGCTTCATTCATTTTTCTATGTAACCTATCAAACGGGATTGTTGATTATTATTGTTAATAGATGTTATTGTTTTGATAAGTGTTTCGTTTCATTTGAGTAGTCTTGCTTTATCAGCCCTTATTAAATGTTAAATACTTAAACGCGTCAGTTAGTAGTCAGAAAATGTGTTCACAAGGTTCAAGAAAAAGAACCCAGTTAGTTTTGCCTTCGAATAAATTGGAAGAGATTTGATGAATTAGAATTTTGACCAGTAATTAAAGCCCTTAAACCGCGCTTGGCCAAAATGCTACCATGTTAGGGAGTCGCGGTTGTTCCCGCCATTCTGACCTCCTACAGCGCAACCATAAAATATGCTCTAAAAAATCTCTCAACAACTGAAGTTCTTGGAGATAAAATTGTGAAATTTTTAGCATAAAATTAGTACTGACGCATAGTAACATTAAACTTCTTGAACAAAAAAAATGGACCTTCTATATGGATAAAAATGATGTGTGTTTTGTAAATCTGTGAAGTATCAAGTTTTTTTTCTGTATTAATTTCGAGACGTGCATGCAGTAGGTATCATGTCTTCAGGGACAAGTTTGGGGATTAGTAACTGTTAAGTTGGCGGTGTTGGGTTACGTGTAGGGGCCACCAGGCTTGAGGCTTGTATGATTTAATATTGACGGTCAGCTGTATCTTCATTTTAAGCCGGACAAATAACTTTTCTGCCTGTCTTCGTGATGGGCCACAATAAAAATAGATTAATAATTATCATTCCGGTCGTCGGACGAATGTAAATACGCGGTGTAAAATATTATAATAAGCGGCGATATTTATCATAATTTCCTCTTTTTGTTTTATGAAGGGCGCTCATAACTTTGACGGGCAGCTGCTCTGTCAGCTGGGCTCTTGGTATAAGCTCGGTGCCTCCTCAGCACCACACAGCAGCATTAATGATCGTTTTGTAATTAACCACTCCAACCACTATAACACTAAACATACCACCAGTGAACGAACGGCAGACCTACACCAGTCACTAATCGCATACCATTTACGAAACTACCATTTACGCTATTATTGGAACTGATGACGATTACGAACAGCCATACACTTCACAACCATAGCGAACGTGTCGTAAATTTCTCTACATTGCCCGTTATACGTTTAAAAAGGAAAAACAGTAACGACCTATATCTCATTCGTGCTCATATCTTCAAAGAACAGGAGGGAAAATGACGATGTTTACTTATGCGAAATGAGATAAAACGACCTTAATTGTTTTATGCAGATGTGGGATTGTGAATTATTTGACTTCTTATGATGGGTAATGATATACATGCTTTAAGCCTGCCATGAAAACACTATCATTTAAACTTTAAAGCATACCCATCATAACTTTTACACTATTTTTTTGTCCTTTTGAATTTGTCACTTGTTTTTTTGTTTAGATGTTTTTGAGGCAGTTTGTTTGGTTGTTGAATGAACTAAACAAATGGAATAGAGTTCTCTCTGTGTAGAACAGAATTTTTTAATAAATTTTAAAAAAATCTGACATGACAATGTTAACAAAATAAATAATAAGTTTTTATATTTGATTTATGTAAAGAATTTAAAAGAGAAGAGGGTAAAGATAACTGGAAAACTCAAAGTATTGATTGTACAGAAGTTATACTTTGCAAATCTAACCTTTTCTCTAAGAATTTAATACGAATTAATACTTCTGTATACATATAATGCCTTTTGAGCTAAATATATTTAATCTACTTATTTATTAATTCATTCATTAATTCATAATGTTTCCCAAAAAAGCGCAAGACGTTTTTTTTGTTTAAATTTTGATCGCAATTTTGTTGATAGAGATACAGTAAAAATGTAAAAATCCATTAGTATCAATGAACTAGCTCTGTGTATAAGTCAAAATTTTCGATTTTAGTTATTGGGCATTTTAGAAATATGTGGTTAAGGCTTCCCACCTGTCCACATTCGCAACATTTTAGGCTACATTTTAGGTTATCAGCTATCTGTTACTGTTGTTACGAATGTCCGGCAGGGGGCGTTTCTGGTTTGACGTTACTGTGGTAATAGCAGCAAAACACGGGTCGACAAAAATCGATTTTTTGGATCGAAAATTGTTTTTAAGGCCGTTTTTTTGCTCAAAACTCTTTGCGAAGGGTATTTAGAGGGATCTTATCGTAAGACATGAGAGCGAGCGGCTTTTATAAGGTCGGCAGGAACGGATAAAAAATGTAAATTTTTGACGTTCATCGATCCGCTTGTCGGAATTTCTAGACGTCACGTGACATTTTCTCGAGGTTCGCCTTCACCCGAACAGGTGCAAAAATGTGATTTTTTTTTTCAAAATTGACGCATTTAATTTACAAAATATCGCGCAGTACACGTGGAATTGTGTCCTTTTTTCAATTCGAGCGTCAAAAGTAATATCGAAAAGCCCAATTTTGCAGCTACTCGATCGCAAATGTCGGCGAAAATGGGCGATTCCGCTGAACGCGCCCTACACTTGAAAGTTCGTAATTAGTATAGGTAGATAATATTTCTTCGACTTTAGTGACAACGTTATTTGTCGCTATTGTTGCTTTTAGACTGTACCTATTACTTTGTTATGTCTCATAACATAAGTATTATCGACTATGTTATATTTTTTTTAAACATTGCTTTCATTGTACAGTTGTCCTTGTTAAAATTAAACTTGGTTCCTTACTAAGCCTAGTTATAGACAGTATAGACACTTATTAATATCGATATACCTAGAAGGCTTTTATCTCCATTTTTCGTGGATATCGTTACAACCATATCCAGATAATTTATTCCTCGATTACCATACTTTCGTCGTGTAAGTAATACGTCGCGTTCACATCATCATTTTTACGTTCTCTTTTCTCGTACGTCCATAATTTATGTGGCACTTCCTTTGTTGACACTGGGGACATTAAATATACATTAATATCAAACTCTGTAACGACCATGCGACGCCTCGAGTACCACACTCTTCTCCACAGTCAACATGAACAACACAGAAAACAATGTGATTTTTACATCCTAGGTATAATTACCACTACGGTGACATGGTGTTCGCGAACGACGCGACGTTCCATCGTTAAAACAATGACAAATTATCCAACAGCTAGCGAAACGCAGGCCCGCTTGTATCGATTGGCGATAAAAACCCTGTGTAAGCATATGTATAACATGCTACCAAGCGCTATTTCCGCTTCATACACGCTCACCTGCTACACATACACATACGTACAGGTTTCACAAGATTATCATTCGCAATTTGTCCGCATATAATAAGCCGGAATACCGGTGTACTTATTTCACAAATTTCGGACGCTTAAAATTGCATTTTACCGATGATATACAGGATAAACATGTTCTTCACACCGTCACCCCAACTCGGACGGGTAACGTTATTGCCTATTACGCATTCCAACGGGTTTATGTCGCGTTTATTTCTCGAATTTTAACGAGGCCCATGCGAGATAACTACTTTGGATCAGCCTGGACATAAGCAATCATCGCTTAAACGAAACTTAAACGCGTCAAATGGACAAATAGCCACTCACTCAGGGCTGTTGAATGATCCTTTCTACCTTTATTTATACTTACCGCGTATATCTGATTATTTATGGCAACGATATGATAATTAGCTTCTTACTAATGCTAACTGTTATATGTTTAACATAACATAACCTTAATTTTATGAACTGTTCTTGTTTGACGTACAAATTTGCGGGTAATTTAAAACAGACCAATCACAGTGTAATAATCCGAGTTAGAGCTGTAGTTTGACATTTGAAACTAATCTAACCTAAAAAAGCCACATTTTCAAGTATTTTTTACAAAATTGCTTAAAATAAAACATACATTTTGCTGCAAAACCCCGACAAATAGAAGACCTTATTTTCCAGCATCGCAGACTTATTTTGTTACATAACCTTAAGTGTCATATTTGACGTACAAATTCGTGGGGAATTTAAAATGATTGTCACCAGACCAATCAGAAATATCCAAATTTTATGCTGTTAGGGCTTTAAATTTGGCATTGGAAACTAACCTAACCCCACATAATGACAAGATTTTTATAGACAATTTTGTCTTGGCTACAAACGACTACAAAACCTTACTTTTTTGGTATTACAGACGTCATTTTGCAACATAACCTTAGTTGAGTTTATGAACTGTCAAATTGTCGCCATGTTTTACCTAGAAATTCGCGGGTAATTTAAATAAATATATAATAAAATTGACAGTTGAAACTAACGTAACCTCACAAAATGATTTTTTCTTACAAAATATCTTTTGTGAGAAATTGCCATCGAAAAGAAGACCTTATTTTACGGCATAACTGACAGGCGAACCCGTTTATTAAGCTAAACATTTTCTAACATATGTTGACACGTACGGTGCGGCAGTTGGCAGCGCTGCTGACGTGTCACGGCATCGGTGGAATATTAATACGTTTTTTTTCTCTTTTCCCGGTGTTGGCGAAATCGCCGCCAACCATAATTTTTTACACCTCGGCTCACGCGAACATCTATCTCTGGGCCCGCGAGACAGACAGCTATTCCCTCTATGGTAGGAAACTGTAATTACGGGCTGTCGACCCGAGACACGGGTAATTTGGGCATTTTAACGCTGCGGTTAAGTCACTTTTTCCCTAAAAAAGAGATTTTTTCGGCGCGGTTTTTCGTCGACGTGTGGCAAACGAACAAAGGAGAACATCGACGGTTAGGTTTTTACGTTTTAAGTGAAATTATGGGATTTTTTTCGTAATTATCCGGAGTGTGGAGTGTCGAGGGCATTCGTTAATTATTTTTGTAATTAACGTTAGGCATATTTCTCTACTGACACGTGAATAATATGCACCTTTTACGCAGCAAACGAGCTCGCAATTAAATAAACAACACGCCATGCTTCATGAAGGAAACATTAGATGTACTCCTTGTACAGGACAGGCTCAGTAATTTTACTCATAACGATAGATTTTAGCAAAACATTAAAATCACAATAACGAAGAGTATTCATTTAATAAAATCAATATCGAGGTAAGCACAAAGGGCAATTTTACGTTATTAACCGATCTGTCAAGTTTAGGTAATCTTTTATTGCTGGAAAATGCTTTTACGAGACCTTGCAACTTGGACAGACGGTCCTGCCTTTAGTTATTCGTGTTGCTATTCTAAACTTGTTTTCCGTTTGTAGTGACAGAATTATCGCATTTTTCCTTTTATATCCATAAAGAAGACTTAATATTTACATATATCTATACCTATACGACTTAAGTTTGAAAAAATCCTGCAAATTTGACATCCATTTTGCGTTTATAACAAATTATGCTGATGGTCGCTTATTAGATGCATTTGCTAGACTTTTAACTGAATTATTCACACAGTGGCAAGCATAATCTGCAGTGTTAACGGCGCTATAACAGGCAAAGACATCGCTAAACAATTTGCAACAGCGCGTCTTCTGGCTTTCTGCATACGGGCGAACGTATAAGGCATTATGTATATCAGGCAATTAATAACCAATTACCAGTCATCGAAAGGCCGCTGCTGCTACACGTTAGGCCGGTCTCCTTCCGTCTGATTATTTATTTAAAAACCCGTATGTACGCGCGTACCGCGCAGGTAAGATGATGATACATGATTTCCTGAACTCATTTGTAACTTTTTGCATGGCGAGCGTTACCAATATGCACGACGGACATCGCGTCGCCCTAGTAAGTATGTTTGCTCTTCGTGACAGCGAAGATATATGCCTCAGGACCGTTTCTTACATTTCAATGCGCCCATCAATAATAAGGCTACCGATACGAAATTTATGCATATCTCGCTGAGCATCTGGTTAATGTTATACGATGAAAAATTAATCGCAAATTTAAGCAATTTCAAATTAATGTTCAACATGTTATAGGCAAATTATTAAAGATTTTACTTCAGAGCAATCACAGTGTATTGTACGAGTTAGAGCTGAAGTTTACATAACCTTAATTCAAGTGTCACATTTGACATAGAAATACGTAGGAATATTTTAAATGATAAATAATTAGCTTCTTAGTATCAAAAAAAACTAGCTCTGTGTATATGTCAAAATTTTCGATTTTAGTTATTGGGCATTCTAGAAATATGTGGTTAAGGCTTCCCACCTGTCCACATTCGCAATATGGACATTTTAGGATACATTTTAGGTTATCTGCTATCTGTTACTGTTGTTACGAATGTCCGGCAGGGGGCGTTTCGGGTTTGACGTTACTGTGGTAATAGCAGCAAAACACGGGTCGACAAAAATCGATTTTTTGGATCGAAAATTGTTTTTAAGGCCGTTTTTTTGCTCAAAACTCTTTGCGAAGGGTATTTAGAGGGATCTTATAGTAAGACATGAGAGCGAGCGGCTTTTATAAGGTCGGCAGGAACGGATAAAAAATGTAAATTTTTGACGTTCATCGATCCGCTTGTCGGAATTTCTAGACGTCACGTGACATTTTCTCGAGGTTCGCCTTCACCCGAAGAGGTGCAAAAACGTGATTCTTTTTTCAAAATTGACGCATTTAATTTACAAAATATCGCGCAGTCCACGCGGAATTGTGTCCTTTTTTCAATTCGAGCATCAAAAGTAATATCGAAAAGCCCAATTTTGCAGCTACTCGATCGCAAATGTCGGCGAAAATGGGCGATTCCGCTGAACGCGCCCTACACTTGAAAGTTCGCAATTAGTATAGGTAGAAAAAACATACTAATAACGGTGTAAGTATGTTTGACGATTTCACGATTTTTATACAAAATGGTTTAAAATGAAACATTTTGTTACCAAGCTCTAACGAATAGAAGGCCTTATTTTGCTACATAACCTTAAGTGTCATATTTGACGTACAAATTCGTGGGGTATTTAAAATGATTGTCACCAGACCAATCAGAAATAAGCTAATTTTATGTTGTTAGGGCTTTAAATTTGGCATTGGAAGCTAAGCTAACCTCACAGAATGACAAGATTTTTATGTATAGTTTTGTTTTGGCTACAAACGGCTACAAAACCTTACTTTTTTGGTATTACAGACGTCATTTTGCAACATAACCTTAGTTCAGTCTAAGAGCTGTCAAATTGTCGTACCTACCATGTTTTACATAGAAATTCGCGGGTAATTTAAAAGAGACAAATCACATGACAATCATGCTAATTTTCTGTATTGTTGACGCTATAAATTTGACAGTTGAAACTAATGTAACCTCACAAAATGATTTTTTTTTTGTTAAAAAATAACTTAACTTTTGTAAGAAATTGCCATCGAAAAGAAGACCTTATTTTGCGGAATAACTGACAGGCGAACCAGTTTACTAAGCTAAACATTTTTTGACATATGTTGACACGTACGGTGCGGCAGTTAGCAGCGGTGCTGACGTGAAACAACGTTGAAAAATTAATCGCAAAATTAGGCAATTTCAGAATAACGTTCATTATGTATAATACTTCTGTTAAAAATGCAAAGCCAGCAATGTGCGCAAAGTGCTTGAAGGACGAAGTGAATGGGCATGCTTATAACACATCGTATATTTCTCCTGTTAACAGACTATAATTAACAATATTTTTATAGTGACTAGGCGCCTTTTCCTAATACATTTTGGCATTGGAAGCTAAGCTAACCTCACAGAATGACAAGATTTTTATGTATAGTTTTGTTTTGGCTACAAACGGCTACAAAACCTTACTTTTTTGGTATTACAGACGTCATTTTGCAACATAACCTTAGTTCAGTCTAAGAACTGTCAAATTGTCGTACCTACCATGTTTTACGTAGAAATTCGCGGGTAATTTAAAAGAGACAAATCACATGACAATCATGCTAATTTTCTGTATTGTTGACGCTATAAATTTGACAATTGAAACTAACGTAACCTCACAAAATGATTTTTTTTTGTTAAAAAATAACTTAAAATGGTTAACTTTTGTAAGAAATTGCCATCGAAAAGAAGACCTTATTTTGCGGAGTAACTGACAGGCGAACCAGTTTATTAAGCTAAACATTTTTTGACATATGTTGACACGTACGGTGCGGCAGTTAGCAGCGCTGCTGACGTAAAACAACGTTGAAAAATTAATCGCAAAATTAGGCAATTTCAGAATAACGTTCATTATGTATAATACTTCTGTTAAAAATGCAAAGCCAGCAATGTGCGCAAAGTGCTTGAAGGACGAAGTGAATGGGCATGCTTATAACACATCGTATATTTCTCCTGTTAACAGACTATAATTAACAATATTTTTATAGTGACTAGGCGTCTTTTCCTAATACATTTTAGACAGATTCGTGAAGAAAAAGCCGCGACCCGACTTCCGGTGGCTTTAATTAAGAATTCATACGCCGTAAACGCGTTGCAACTTTTTGATTGACTTCAACATCGTAACGTAATTAAAAAGATGAGTTGCTAATTTTGAGGATCTGATAAGCCGTCGGATGCATTGTCTATCACGAGGCGTCTTAATTAACACCGACCGACGAAAAAAAAAGTAAAACTCCTAAAGTGTAAAACCGATATAAGAAAGCGGCCAACTTTCATCGACCGGTCCTTAATAATTACTCAAGAGTCGGGACATAAATATAGCACAGGTGCTCCGGCAACCGGGGAAATGGTAATTGGTTCTTCCTTGCAAATAAAACGTCCAAATTGAGTTATGACGATGGAATTTATGCTAAACATTTCGTGTAATACGCGAAAAACAACAGTGGGACCAGAGCTGGGTCTTGCGGCACCCTATCGAACAATTTCTCAAAACAAATCGTTTCTTTTGTTTCAGGCGTATGTTTCCAACTCTTCGAGTGTCCTTTACGGGAATCCGACCGGAGCAAAGGTACGTGGTCCTATTGGACATAGTGCCAGTGGACAACAAGAGGTACAGGTACGCTTATCACCGGTCTTCGTGGTTGGTGGCGGGCAAGGCTGATCCTCCGGCGCCGATAAGGATGTACGCCCACCCCGACACGCCATTCTCCGGCGAACAACTCAGGAAGCAAGTGGTCTCCTTCGAAAAAGTCAAACTGACCAACAACGAACTGGATAAAACTGGCCAGGTACGTCAGGTACGTGTGGCATGTGCAGCCGATTTGCAGATGTTTCTACACAGAATGAATGTATGAGTGATTAACCGTTGGCATTGAGGTATACGCGTATCTATGCGGGAGGAATGCTTGTACAAAAAAAATGCTCGTTAAATCTAAAACAAAAGCGAAATTGTTGGCATTCTGCACTATCGGGGTATTATAATTGCGGGATTCCAAAGATATTACGTAAGATGTATACATGATCACCCACTTAATAGTTTGGTGGAAACGTGTTAAAAGATCTGACGTACCCGATGACAACGGGAATAAACGAATCCCAACGATTAAAGTTTCGATCCCCACCCACAAAATATCATTCCCCAAATATATTTATTTGCTCTGGCGTGCTTAGATGTGGAGAGGCTGGTAGAGGGGCATTGTGAAATCGGCGTAACACACTGAGCGTCTGTTATTAATTTTGAAATACGGCCTCCGTTGAAAGGTAAGGCAAACAAATGCATTGTTGAAAGTGTATTTTCCTTTCTGCGTCTAATTATAGACGCCCAGACAATGCTCCTGCCAGTGGATCTCGCATTCATAGTCGCGCTAAGTTGGTGTTATGGCCATTACTCATAAACGCCCATCTCCCATACTGGTCATTAGTTTACATACAGGTGTAGCAACCACTACACAATACTAGGTTCTAACCAAAATATCCTTTTTTAGTTACGTATTGGTGTCATATAAATCTTAAAACCGAGTACCTTGTTAAAAGATGAAAAGACGACTAATAATTTGGTTCATTGTGTCATCCGCGAAGGACAATGGTGTTTGTTTTCTGAAGGTTTTCGGTGGATGATACGTTCAGCCTCCATGAATGGGACTGGTCGTAATTTTCACTGTGTGACGTGAGGTGTTCGCCACCAAGTTGCTTTTATTCATTAAGCTGGTCGCCCTTCAAATAAATAAGGGACATTATGCCTCCAGACCGCGTTTTACGACCACGGCCAGCGGCCTGTTGTTTATTTTTCCCGGTCGCGGCTGTATTTTTTCCGCTTTCATCGTTTTCGACCTCTTCGACTGCTCTGTCACTGGCCGTATCTCGGACTTTACGAGACTTTCAGCATTAATTTTCGTATATTATGATGGCCTGCAGCAGGTTTAATATTCTCCGTCGCGGACTCTCTACCAGCAGGACATCAGCGGAAAGGTGTTTCGTTTTATTGCCACCACGAATTTATAATCCCTTTAACACTCTTGAAGATGTGCTAAAATTTGATTTGTATGATGTGTGGTAGCTCCGAGAAAATGAATATCATCCTCTTATTAACAGACAAATGAGCCTTCTTCTACCATTGTACCATTCTTGGTCTCTTCCTATGGTTTACCTCTGGTCTTCAAAACGTCGAGCAGTTTTTCTGCTCATTTTTCAAAAGCTTATCGTCCAGATCCCGAAATTACAGGTTCATAATCGTCCAGCGATAACAACCTCTATCGCTGCGTGGCATCTCCATCGCGCATTAATCCTGGGCCCGTGAAGAATGCCCGAAAACGCGTCCGCGACAATGGTGGCACATGTTTAGTCCTAATTTGTGAGCCGGGTTAATGCCGTAGATCGGGCGCGAGATAGCGCTCTCTCACGTCGCGCGCGCACACCACCATCGCGCCCCATAACTCAACGCTGACGTCGAGTATTAGTCAACCTTATAATGTACCTTAAAGCATCAACGGTCGCCGAATTTATCAGCCACCTAACCTCCTATTCTTGCGACACACCGGACCTGTCCACTAATTACTCACTCCACGGATACGGTTTTCGGTATCGTGTTGTTAGTTTTCGCTGCGCGCTGATAACCATCGAATTTTCGGGGGAAAATTGATTTAGTGCGGTGTGGTTTTCTCTACGTGGAAGGTGCCCGACTTGGAGAGATGATTGATTGCGACCTTGTTGGGTTAACTGGTTTTTAGGCTGGACTCTTGGTGTTGGTAAATGATTACATAGTTGTGGCTACTGGGTGATGATTCTCTTAAGGTCTTCAAGAGATTTTAGCAAGTTTTCTAATCTTCTAATATTCTAGTCTTCTAGTCTTCTAGTCTTCTAGCCTTCTAGTCTTCTAGTCTTCTAGTCTTCTAGTCTTCTAGTCTTCTAATCTTCTAGTCTTCTAGTCTTCTAATCTTCTAGTCTTCTAGTCTTCTAATCTTCTAGTCTTCTAGTCTTCTAGTCTTCTAGTCTTCTAGTCTTCTAGTCTTCTAGTCTTCTTTCTAGTCTTCTTTCTAGTCTTCTTTCTAGTCTTCTTTCTAGTCTTCTTTCTAGTCTTCTTTCTAGTCTTCTTTCTAGTCTTCTTTCTAGTCTTCTTTCTAGTCTTCTTTCTAGTCTTCTTTCTAGTCTTCTTTCTAGTCTTCTTTCTAGTCTTCTTTCTAGTCTTCTTTCTAGTCTTCTTTCTAGTCTTCTTTCTAGTCTTCTTTCTAGTCTTCTTTTTAGTCTTCTTTCTAGTCTTCTTTCTAGTCTTCTTTCTAGTCTTCTTTCTAGTCTTCTTTCTAGTCTTCTTTCTAGTCTTCTTTCTAGTCTTCTTTCTAGTCTTCTTTCTAGTCTTCTTTCTAGTCTTCTTTCTAGTCATCTTTCTAGTCTTCTTTCTAATCTTCTTTCTACTCTTCTTTCTAGTCTTCTTTCTAGTCTTCTTTCTAGTCTTCTTTCTAGTCTTCTTTCTAGTCTTCTTTCTAGTCTTCTAGTCTTCATAGTCTTCATAGTCTTCATAGTCTTCATAGTCTTCATAGTCTTCATAGTCTTCATAGTCTTCATAGTCTTCATAGCCTTCATAGTCTTCATAGTCTTCATAGTCTTCATAGTCTTCATAGTCTTCATAGTCTTCATAGTCTTCATAGTCTTCATAGTCTTCATAGTCTTCATAGTCTTCATAGTCTTCATAGTCTTCATAGTCTTCATAGTCTTCATAGTCTTCATAGTCTTCATATTCTTCTAGTCTTGTAGTCTTCATAGTCTTCATAGTCTTGTAGTCTCTAGTCTTCATAGTCTTTATAGTCTTGTAGTCTCTAGTCTTCATAGTCTTGTAGTCTTGTAGTATTATAGTCGTCTAGTTTTCTAGTCTCTAGTCTCTAGTCTCTAGTCTCTAGTCTCTAGTCTCTAGTCTTCTAGTCTCTAGTCTGCTAGTCTTCTAGTTTCTAGTCTTCATAGTCTTCATAGTCTTCATAGTCTTGTAGTCTTCTAGTCGTCTATTCTTGTAGTCTCTAGTCTTCTAGTCTTCTAGTCTTCTAGTCTTCTAGTCTTCTAGTCTTCTAGTCTTCTAGTCTTCTAGTCTTCTAGTCTTCTAGTCTTCTAGTCTTCTAGTCTTCTAGTCTTCTAGTCTTCTTGTCTCTAGTCTTCTATTCTTCACAGTCTTCTAGTGTTCACAGTCTTCTAGTGTTCACAGTCTTCTAGTCTTCACAGTCTTCTAGACTTGTAGTCTTCATAGTCTCCATAGTCTTCATAGTCTCCATAGGCTTGTAGTCGTCTAGTCGTCTAGTCTCTAGTCTTCTATTCTTCACAGTCTTCTAGTGTTCACAGTCTTCTAGTCTTCACAGTCTTCTAGGCTTGTAGTCTTCATAGTCTTCATAGTCTTCATAGTCTTCATAGTCTTCATAGTCTTCATAGTCTTCATAGTCTTCATAGTCTTCATAGTCTTCATAGTCTTCATAGTCTTCATAGTCTTCATAGTCTTCATAGTCTTCATAGTCTTCATAGTCTTCTAGTCTTGTAGTCGTCTAGTCCTCTAGTCCTCTAGTCTTCTAGTCTTCTAGTCTTCTAGTCATGTAGTCTTCTCGTCGTCTAGTTTTTTAGTCCTGTAGTCTTCTAGTTTTCTAGCCTTGATCCTAAAAACATAAAAACCACGTCATCACTTCGGATAGCAGCGAATGTCGAGAGCATTGGTCCTAAGCCACCTTGAGGCACACTACACCATCTAAGAGTAAAATTTCTTGGAGGATATGGTTCGTTGTGGTCATGATTGTGTTGGGTGTTGTTGTTGGTGGTGTCGTGAGATGTTGTAGTGTGTGAAGTTTATGGTGTGCGTTTAAAGCATTCCATCGGTTTCGATCGTGTCATTGGTGAATGGGACCCCCCCGTCGTTCACTCTTGTATACAAACGGTCATATTTCAATCACCGTGAAATGGATTTTAAACGAGTTGCCTTGTTAGACTGTAGGTGAGAAATTTGTTGTCCACTGCGGACGTCCCGCTGTTTCGCATACGCACCGGGCACCGTGTTTAGGCGAACCACCACCGGGGCGCTGTACGACACATATTCAAAATAGGCGGTCGCCCAGCGAGTCGCGGGGATTACCAGCTGCGTTAGGAGACGGTCTCCTCGCTTTTTACATTGTCACATAATCATAACTCCTGATGTTAATATGCATGACTTTCCTCTGCTCCTCGCTCCCCGTCCCACCGCGACTCCTTTCTTCGTCGCTTTTTTTATATATAGTCTTCTTCGTCCTACTAGCCATTGAGTAATGATAAATTGACAGATTGTAAGCAAGCAGCATCCTTCTGGTATTCAAGCGTATTTGGATTGGCCTCTCCATTCATTAGCCTTGGATAATTTATGGACCTCGGAGATTTATATTTTAATTCTTTGGAATAGTGTTGATGTCCCTTTATTAATAATCGGTTTTTATTACCTGAGATCCGTGTATTTTATGGTCAACCAGCGGAGGGGCCAACCCATAAATTAAACCGTTTAATTGGACATTAGAATTTTTGGACGGCGTACTGAAAATATACCATTTTATAGATCGTTACTTGGACATTTCCTTCACATTCCTTTCGAACCCCTTGAAAAACAGGTCATCGACGTCTACACCATCCATCTAACCAGAACACTCTTTAGCGCTCCGCAAACTCCTCAGTGCACAATTCTCAAGAATAATCGCTAGGCACAAGTTCGTCGCCCGTTCGTCGAGTCTAGGAGGCCGTGAAAGCGCGCGGGGTTGCGCCTGCGTCCGTCCGCGGCGCTGAACGCGAGCGCTCCCCCGCACTTGACCGTTGCCTGGCAACGCACTCGTAACTCCTGGTGGCGCTAATGATTGGCGGCGCCGCGACTTACAATGGCTGCCTACTCGGCACGCGATAAACGCTATGCACACGGTCACCGCACACTCGATGTCGACGGAAACTTTCTTCCATCGCTCGCTTTACTATCAGAAAGCGCACTCGACCAGCCTTTATGCAAATTTACTTACCACTAGCATCGCTTGGTTGCGAATATAGAAATTCTCTTCCATCTAGATCAGTTTTTGGTTGGTTTCCTCTTTTCTTTCTTATCCTTCCTGGTTTGTGTCCATACTGGTTCATATTGTGCGACTTAAGGCTGACATATGGAATAAAACATGTCTAAATTTGGTTCTTCTTCCTTTCAGATTGTGCTGAACTCTATGCATAGATACCAACCAAGGATACACATCGTGAAGTGGAGGGAACACGGTGGTCCCATAACAGATTTGGAGCAGGAACAGTACAGGACTTATATCTTCCCGGAAACCGTTTTCACTGCCGTAACTGCCTACCAGAACCAATTGATCACAAAACTGAAAATAGATTCGAATCCTTTCGCGAAGGGTTTTAGGGATTCCTCGCGTCTAACAGACTTTGATAGGTAAGTTTTTCTTGTACGTAACAGTGCTGGACGTAATTATTTGAACGTTATTAGCGGAGTGATTTTATGGGTCGTAAACTGGCACAGTAGCCGAGATGGTGGGCATGTGTTACTGGGTAAGACTGTTACAAGTCCGAAGGTGTCTAGAACTCGTAAAATACTTATTTGACGACGTCGAGCTGGGTTAATGAGAAGGCAGGATTCGCTGTTGGTTGTAAGCGCGATTTGTCACATGTCGCGAGACATTAAACACACAGGTTGCTCATTATTTCCTCAAATTGAGCACTTAAATTACAGGCACGGTGATTCGTACAACGTCGAAATTCCTACACTGCTTTTCGCATCATGTTCCGTTGATGTTCATCATGCTTGAAATCGTTCGAATGCCGTGTTTCAGGTGAACTACTAGGTTATGTCGTCGTCATTGTAGGTACATTACCATTTTCAGTGGCTCACTTATCGACAATATCGTCATCTGCAGTATGTTACAAAATACATTCTTCATGGTTGTTTATTTTTCGTCTTTAAACATTTTATGAATGATTGAGTCATCGTTGTTGAAAGGAGTCCAAAGAATTGGGAATCCACAGTATTCATAATAATTGTTTTTATGGTATGTTGATATACGTAATTAATATAATTATATATTGTCAATGGACTACGCATCTTATTAGTTGTTGACAATCCTTTTGCAGAAATTCATTCAGGTGTTATTGAAAATAGTTGACGTGTTAGTGCACGTTATGAATGAGTGACGTTTGGTGGCCTTGGCAATTATTTTAGTTCGTTAATACGCACGTCGCATCACGATAGCCCACGGGAGTCCCCTACTTCCTCCTCTGATGGAAGGCAATGATAAACTGTCAAAAAAGAAGCCTTCGATCTCAATTTATAATTGGATCCGATCGAAATGCATTAGACTGCTGGAATTCATCTTTCCGTCGCAATTAGCGCATAATATCCTGTTACGTCCCCTCTGGCAATCGCGATGAGATGAGAGGTTGTTTTCCCGGTTATTTTCTCTCGATTCCCGAGACGTTTTTTGTACGTGCCGCGCTGTCACAAGTGTGTGTGCCGGTCGCGCCGCGCCGCGGCGATTGCCTATAATTAGAGCGGCGAGAGCGACCCCTGGTGGTGGCCCGCGGCTATAGGCGGAGCTCCCGGGCCTCTCATTATCGGCTCACCGCGCCGCCGATCGCTCCATCTCAATATTATTGATTGTTTTCACTAAGCGCCCCGCCCACCGCCACTCACACCTCCCCCGTCCGTTTCACGCCGAACTCGACCGAAGCCGACGATCTAACCTTGCCTATTACGATCCGTTACGGTTTCCCGAGGAAACGCGGAGGCGTTAATACTTGCCCTTGCACGTTATCTACACGTATGTCTGCACGTACTCGACGCCAGGCTAGCTACTAGCACAAGGTATGAAACTGAGAGAGAAATGAACTTTTTGCTATGATGGGGACTTTTTGTTCTGGTATACTCTGATCCCAACTGACATCACTCATTACCGGATTTATTTAGTACATTTTAGAGGTTAGGTATCTTTTCTCCGTATTTTGAAGGGTAGGAATCTTCGTTCAAGCGTACAAAAATATTTTTTGGATTTACGTACCTCAATTCGACTCAGAATGTAGTTACTGACGTTTCCGTGATAAACATGGCGGCCGCGTGAAGTTAGCACCAATCGGGAAATGTCAAAATTACAGGCGTAGATGTGAGACCGACCATGTTTTAATGTAATTCAGAAGGCATGACATAGTTCAGTTTTATTTGCGTTCAGTTCGCGTATATGACCTCACGTGGTAAGTGAGGTCGTATGCGCGAACTGAACTGTCAAAATTGTTGTGTGTATCCAAGCAACTATGCCAGAACATGGTGACAACACATGTCAAAATGACATTACTTCACTGCTTGTGCCATAGCCGACTGTAAGTTTGACGTTAGAATTTCAATTCAATTCATATTTGACATATTCAGTTCATATTTGACATTTACATGACAATCACTTACCACATGACGTAAGCAATATGGCGTCGTATGTGCGCAATATCATACCTCTCCGTTTTTAGATTATTCTTTACGAAATGTTGCTTACTAAATAGAAAAACTATAACAGTACGTTACCGGGTCTATTACCTGCTGAAAAACGGAGGCGACAAAACGCGAGATCTGCCCGCGGGCGTTTGGGATCACTAAACGCCGAGGTTGCGTGAGCGGTGTATGTTGCCGCGCTACCACACAACCGTTAATTATCTGGTGTACGCCAGAGGGCGCGCTAGCCTTTGTAATGGAAATCCGGCCTTCGACGGTAACGCTTTACACGCCTGTCCGCCGGTGACATTCGAACATCGGACGTCAAGCGCAATCATCTTCACACCGCGTTTATCTGTCTACCGATATTAATGTGAAAAACCGTTTTTAATTCGGTGGTTCGTCACACCGCCGCCAGAGGCGTTTCAGATTTGATGTGCTTATTCCCTTTTTGGAGCAGATGACACCTAAACATAACCTAACTTTTTATGTGAAACTCTTGCATTCATTTTCAATTAAACTCAGTTCTTACTCATTCTTTTTTACCGATGTAGCAAAACACCAAAAACTGATGATTGAGGCCCTGGGATGGCCAGTTGTTCGCTCTCGATAGAATTAATTTACGCGTTTCAATCTGCGGCGGTGTTGAATGGGCGTGTCCGTGGAAGCCGCCCTGTAATTTCAGACAATCGTTGTCTTCATGAGGACGGCTTGATGATATAATGAAGCCGGCGTATTTTCTCACACCTCGGCTCAGGTACTGCGCGAGATGTGAGGCTATTTTGAGACCACAACCGACCACCAGTGGCGTACTCAGCCCCTTACCCAACCCATCACAATTTACCCATCAAGATTTAGACCGTGTCAATACGATCGAACCAAACTCAGATGATTGATTACTGTTTTTGGTCATTCGGATGTTGACCCCCACTATAAACATTGCTATAATCATTTTTTTTTTGTTACAGAGAGCCTCCACTAGAACCAATCTTCATGGACCCACACTTCTTAAGAACCTCATTAAGGCTGTATCCTGACTACGATGGTGACAACAATAACCAATCGGTGTTCTCCTCAGCAATGATGGAGAAGGCTAGAGCCCACATACAACTCTTCCGGTCTTATCCTCCGATGGAATCGCCGCTGAGTCAGCTCTTCCTTGCGAATCAGCCGTCGCAGCTGTACCTGAGACCTGGGATGTCCCTTCCAGGGAATATCTTCAGTCAGGTCGGTGCCCAATGGCACGGTGGTCTTCCTCCGGGGTTATTGCCGCCTCCCCAAGTGCCCAGGCCTAATATAACCCCGCCACCGAGTTCCACCCCTAGTTCCTCCGGCTCGCCGAGTCCCACTTCCATAAACACTTCTTCCAGCGATCTTCGGTTACCTAAGGCCATGTACCAGCCGTCTTTTAATAGGTACAGTCCTTACCATCCGATTCCTAGACAGGTTAACTCCAGTCCGATCTCGAGGCATGCGCAATGATGAATTGAGGTTATGAGCTCTAGAGATGTTTATACCAAAGATAGTAGGTACCTAAAATATTTTTAACTTGTGATTTTGATGATCGCAGATTTATATTACTTAAATTATTTTCTTGTACATTTTTTTTGTTCGGATGGCAACTGGCAGGTTAAAAAGCTTAACAGTTACTATACATATTGTAAATATAGCTGACATATATTGAATTAACGGCAGATCTAAATTGATTTAAATGTATTTAATTTAATTTAAATCTCGACAGTTTGTTCTGCTGTTAATCGTTCTTGCTGTACATAGTTATGTATTATAAAAGAAGGTATATATAAATATAAATGTGTATTGTTGTAATTTATTGATATAATATGATGGACGTGTAGATTATTATAATAGAAATTAAGGAATTCTAGTAACTATTAGTGTGGTACGTCCCATGAAAGATTGGTTCCACGTCTTTTTTTGTAAGCATACAAGGTTTTCTTTGTATCCTGATGAGTAGTGATAATGTGCGTCAATCTGATATGGGATGAACCCTTTAGGTATCCGCGGTATATTTTTTACTAGTAAGCAAGCAGTATTAAGGATATTGTGTATTTGTATTATAAGATTATATATGATTTTATCGACCCTTCTTCACTTCCACACGTACCTCAAATTCGATTTCAAATGTTTTTAGTAAATTTTATCCTAATTTTTATTGTTTTTTTCATAGTTTATCATAAAAACTATCTCCTGGCTCGTTTAGTTTAGTTATTATGTGATGTAGATCGCTGAAATGCTCTATTCACGACAATATCTTGCCAAAAATCTAATTTTAAACGTAAATAATCAAATTATTTCGTTAAAGCAAGAGTGCGGTTGTCATGGCGGTGAGTTGTCGTAAGTTGGACATTTCGGCTAATTGTAAATCCTAAATTCGTTATTTGTTTATATATATTCTCGTCAGATGACCTCAGTGTACAGTTAGGTGCTGATGTGTACATAATGTGTTATTATTATTATTATAACAAGTATGAAACAAATAAAAATAATATGCAAAATTTTGTCGCATTTTATTGAGTTGCAACAATTTACAGTGAAACAAATGCAAGAAAATCACACTAGTAGGTAGGTAAGTTAAATGATGGGAATGATGATGGGTAAGTTAAATGATGAACGTCGAAGATCAATAATTTGCTTAATTCAACTATACAGAACGCTATACAAAAAGCAATTATGAGCTGTTTTGGAAATTTTTAAACTCTGAAGATGTCAAGGATTATAGTTGGTAAATAATAAGAAAAAAATTTGTTCCGGATTGTATTTATCTTACATAACTATAGAAACTGAAATTTGATTTACTGTAACAGGTCTTAGTCTAAGATCCCGATCTAGATCGACCTTCCCTCATCCTTTTTCTTAATCAAATTTATATTTCATACAATGTATGGGATAAAGGAACATAATGTCCTAGGGTTGCCGCCCCATATCCTGGCAAGGCTATTTTTAATTAAAAATTATTTAAGGTAAATTGGTACTAGTAGTTTACCCTCATCGTTTTTCTTAACCAATTGTATACCAAAATTTAGGTTACTTTATTGCGAACATCGTGGTGTAGGGTTGCCTTTGCAAAAGTTGGCATATCTTAGGGTTTTTGTCTTTGGTTCTCGATTGGTACCAAATTTTTCAAGAAAAAGAATGGACTATTAAAAAAATACCTTAAATAATATTTAATTAAAAATAGCCTTGCCAGGATATGGGGCGGCAACCATAGGGCATTGTGTTCATTTATACATTATATTGTATAAAAAATAGATTTGATTAGAAAAAAGGATGAGGGAAGGTCGATCTAGGTCCGGATCTTGTACTATCTAGATTTACAGAAACAGCGATACTTTAAAAAACTGAGAAAACGGCAACAAAATCAGTTAACAAATTATATAAATTCAAATAATATGCAAAAGTACTGTTTTCGAACTGTATTTTGATGAATCGATAAAAAGCCACCATTCAGAAGGATCGTGGGGAATATCAAACTCGTTCATAAGACCCTCAACATCGTGACATACACGTAAAGATCCTTCCATTTTAAAATATGTAACCTCGGATGTGAAAAAGGACCTATCGTGCGAAAATAACGTGCGCCATAACGATACCTATCGGAAGATACCTTACGTGCGAAAATAGCGTGCAAGATAACGTCACGATAGGTCCCTTTTCGCATCCGAGGTCACATATGCTTTAAAAGGCTCGTTACGCTTTGTAAATGTAGACACTGTCACACCTCGTGCGAAAACATTCCATTCCTGTAGCCTAGAACCCAATAACTTGACTTCTTTTGATAAACCTAAGTCTTAGTCTTAGTCTAAGTCGTGGGGCGAGTGGCTTTAGCGGTAGAGTGCTGCTCTCCTGCTAGGAAGTCTTGGGTTCAAATCCAGGCATCAGCTGAAGATCCTCGTCCCATCGCCTTTCGCAAGAGGCGTAAAACCGTGGGTGCTGGCAACCAGTTGAACACCTCAGGTTGTCGTTATCTAACAGTATGTAAAAATGGGTAAGCACAAAGGGCCAAGAATGGCCTAGGTGCAACGGAATAAACCGCACCCAAAACTACTACAACAAACCTAAGTCGTTAACCAAATAAATCAGTTCGCACTGGTTTATAAGGTGAGGTGTTGCTAAAACTTCAAATGGCGAATCTTTACGACTTGCCTCATTTGACAGAGTGATTTCAGACACTCAAATCATAAGTTTCTTCAAACAGGCGTCTCAAAAATCGAAGATGATGAAGTGGATGGCGCACTTGGGAGAGGATGGTTTTCTCCATGGCGGATAGATCGCCATGCTGATGGCAAATTTGGATATTTTATTTTATGCTTATTCTTCTTCCAAGACGAGACACTTATCGTGCAAAAATAGCAATCATCTGTATGTTTGGAAGGCTCTCGCCACGACATGGGAACTGCGAACGGCATTTTCTTTTGCTTTCTTTTCATCCACTGTTTAATCTCATTAAACAATTTTCTTTCTTATTTTTATTATTATTCTTACTATTACATATAATAAAGATTAACCCTACAAACTTTCCTGATATCATAATATATAGCAATTAACTTAAGTAATAATATTTAAAGTTATTAAATTCATTGTTAAATTGAATTCTTAATACATAGAAACAGGTGAACGACAATTTGCTGAGGTTGCAACTCAGTCCGATCTAACAGGAAATACAGCATGTGTTAGGTGTCCATGGTTTTTCCAGACTTCCAATACTAAATTTAAAATAGCAGCAGTAAGCTGCTTTTACCTCTTCCGTACTTTTTTTCAGAGACAACATCTTCTTTGATCACTTACCATATTTTAACGCATAGAATGTTTGTGCATCACAAAAAGCTTGTTGATTCGTAATATTCTGACAGACATGAAATACCTTTTTAATCTATGACATGTCTGTTGTCTGCTTGTTGAGGGATATTTACTTGGGTTGATTATGGCAAAAAGTTTGTGTCTGGTTTTGGCGTGTTGGTAAAAACTTTGGTCAACGAGCATCAACAAAGGGTCATAGCATTTAAAATAGGAGATTCCCTAGAACAATTACGCTAATAGTTCCATTGTCCGTTGATCGATTAATAAGGCAATGTAACGCGCGACGTAATAATACCTGACCTACCTCTACGGGCTGTCACAACCCATCCTGAACTCCGCACCTGAGACAGCTACTTCCTGCTGGCGGCCAATCGACTGGATTAAACTAATTACCCATTTTGCAACTATCGACGGAGAGGTTAATTATCCGAGATAATTGCGACAAAATCGTGCTTTCATTCCGTTACTCAATCCGTACGTGATTTATTGTATGTAGTAGTAGGTGTGCGCAAACAAAATGCGACAGGAGGATAAATCTTCGGACTAACTTAACTAACTTAACCTAAAAGGCTACACAATTTCTACATATTCGTTAGATTTTGATTTTAAGAAAAAAAGTGTACAAGCTTCTTTTCTTCTTCTTCAGTTTCACAAAAGTCACATCATACGTACTTAAGTATTATCAAAAAAAGCAATAATAAATACAGTCCTCTTTGATAGCGTTTACACACGCAATCTCAAGATACCTTTTTCAACCACAAAACTAGGTGTTTCTGTTAATAATTATATTCAATTTACAAAGCGTCATTACAGTGTCGGCGTGGTGGTCGGCACCACACAACTGCTTCCACGCATTAAAATGGACGACAAAGTTCTCGCCTCGAGATTTCATGATAAAGATTCGTATAATTAAGTGTAATGATAAAAATGGAACAGGAGATTTCATGGCTTTTTTCTTGACTCATTTGGGCGCTAAAGGCGGCGTTGGTGGTCGTTTTTACACCATTAAATCTGACGGTGTTGCCGTCGCACGATAATTTTCGTTTTTGTGCGGAACGTCAGATGGTTCGTCTAACTTATAATTATTTGTAATAAGGAGGATGTCTCTGACGGTGCTATTCCGGATCCAAACAGGGAAAATTCTTACGTGTTGCTGGTCTAATAGCATGTTACAGCACCGAAGTTTCCTTCCATATATACGTACTGTTTGTTGACTTTCATATTTGTAAAAAACAATTTAGTGATAGGAAGTATGTTATTCAAATTTTATCCAAGCATTGTTCAAATAACATTCAAGCATACAAGAGAAATATGCTATTGTAGAAAAATCGATTGTTTGTTAGTTCTCTTGCACCAATTTCCAATTATATTCCGTATTAACACGTGTCATAAAACTCACTTGAAACTTTTTACTTCGGACTTGCTAATTTCAAATTTTCAGGTTCACCATAAAATATATATGTACATAGTATATATACAGGATTTAAAAAAGGTACAACACTTGCTACGTTACTGTCGAGAACATATTTTGAGAATTTTTATTTGAAATTCTTGCAAGAAACTCAACTTAACCTAATTAATCATTTGCCTTCAGCTCAAATGCATCTTTTTAAAAATGTCGAAAATGACTGTCACTCAGCTAAGTGATACAGACTATTTTTTATGTTTTTGCCAGAACTTACATAAACCACTCTCTCTGCTGGCACCCGCTTGACGTTGAGTTTTGGGGCACCTGTATATGTATAAAGTATACTTTTATTACCCCTGCTGATTAAAAGCATATTATCCGTTTTTTTTTTTTTCGATTGCATATTATTATTATTAGATTTTCATTATAAAGTTTGCATAATTTGTTATCAATTTAGCAACAGTTGAGGAACAAATAAAAATATCTGCGTTGGCCCTCACCCAACTTTCCGACTATATCTTTTGCACAATGAAGTGTCTAAACACAATTATTCAATTTTCTGAAGCCAATACCCACTCTGGCACTTACCTAACGTCAGTTTCTATGACATAATGACATTTGTCGTAATGACATTTAATGTCAAAAAACTATTGAAAGACTATTGAAAAACTATTGAAAAAGCAATTGAAAACAATTGAAAACAATTGGAAAACAAGTGAGAAGCTATTAAAAGGCAAAAGAACAATTAACAAACGATTGAAAAACAATTGACAAATAATTGAAAAACAATTCAAAAACAACAGTCGAACAACAGTTGCAAACCAGTCAAAAAACAATTGAAAATCTATCGAGAAACAAAAACAATTAAAAAAACAATAGCAAAACAATTGAAAAACAGTCGAAAAACAATTGAAAAACAGTCAAACGACAATTGAAAGTCAATCGAGACCCAATTTAAAAACAATTGAGAAACAATTGAAAAACAATCGAGAAACAAATGAAAAACAATCAAGAAACAATTGAAAAACAATCGAAAAAAATTGAAATCAGATGAAAAGGAATAAATTGATAAGCAATTTAAAAAAATGCAAAACAGAAAAACAGTCGAAAGACAATTGAAAAACAATCAAAAATCAATTGAAACGCAATCGAAAAACAATCGAAAAACAATCGAAAAACAATCGAAAAACAATCGAAAAACAATCGAAAAACAATCGAAAAAGAATCGAAAAACAATTGAAAAACAATCGGAAAACAATTGAAAACAAGTGAGAAGCTATTAAAAGGAAAAAGTACAATTAACAAACGATTGAAAAACAATTGACAAATAATTGAAAAACAATCGAAAAGCTTGTTCTCAACATGGTTTTTAATTCAAAACCAGATGGAAACCAATTTAAAACAATTGAAAAACGATAGAAAAACAATTGAAAAATAACTGAAAAACAATTAAAAAACAACAGTCGAACAACAGTTGAAAACCAGTCAAAAAACAATTGAAAATCTATCGAGAAACAAAAACAATTAAAAAAACAATAGCAAAACAATTGAAAAACAGTCGAAAAACAATTGAAAAACAGTCAAACGACAATTGAAAGTCAATCGAGACCCAATTTAAAAAACAACTGAGAAACAATTGAAAAACAATCGAGAAACAAATGAAAAACAATCGAGAAACAATTGAAAAACAATCGAAAAAAAATTGAAAACAGATGAAAAGGAATAAATTGATAAACAATTTAAAAAATGCAAAACAGAAAAAAATTGAAGAACAGTCGAAAGACAATTGAAACACAATCAAAAATCAATTGAAATGCAATCGAAAAACAATCGAAAAACAATCGGAAAACAATTGAAAAACTATTGAAAAACAATCGAAAAAAAAATGAGAACAGATGAAAAGGAATAAATTCATAAACAATTTAAAAAAATGCAAAACAGAAAAAAAATTGAAGAACAGTCGAAAGACAATTGAAAAACAATCAAAAATCAATTGAAATGCAATCGAAAAACAATCGAAAAACAATCGGAAAACAATTGAAAAACTATTGAAAAACAATCGAAAAAAAAATTGAGAACAGATGAAAAGGAATAAATTGATAAACAATTTAAAAAAATGCAAAACAGAAAAAAAATTGAAGAACAGTCGAAAGACAATTGAAAAACAATCAAAAATCAATTGAAATGCAATCGAAAAACAATCGGAAAACAATTGAAAAACTATTGAAAAACAATCGAAAAACATTTGAAACCGATCAAAACACAATAAAAAAACGATAGAAAATCGATTGAAAAACAACTGAATACAGGGTTGACATTAGTGCTTGACGCGGGACAAACACCGGTTGACCCTAAATACGGCTCTGGCAGCGACCGGGCCCGAATAGTATTTATGGTCGCCGGGCGAGTGTATGCACCTTAGCTAATTCATAATGAACACCGGCGGCAAAACGGTTCGGAATCAATTAGTCCAGCAGTTTAACAGATAATTCACCGACAAATTCCACTGCAAACCGACCGCCATTATTCGTCGAACGTATACCGCGCTCGCCGCCCGTTCTCTGGCCTGCGATCTATTACACATTTTTGCCCCAGCTATTAACCATAAAGTGAAATTATAACGCACGGTTACGTCGGCTATCTCAATGAGCTACGAAATTGCTTTCTTGTGGTGATGGTGATTGGCCTATCATCAATTTGAATGAATGAATGAATGTGGACGAAAAGTACTATTCTTTATTTATTACTTATTCTTTATTTGGGTAAATATTGTATAACTTTTCTTCCTTTTATAATAATTAACAGAGAAATTAAATAACCAATTATGGAGATATGTATCGTGACTCATAAACAGTCTTAACGTAATTAGGATACAGCAGCATATGAAAATGCCAATAAAGGTAATTATCTCGCTCAAAATATCTTAAACCAATTAAAAAACAAATTAAAACAAATAAATATATCCCATTAACAGTTCGTGCATTTCAGTCAATGGTATGAAATGAAGTGAAAGTCCATGTGGAATTGTGGAACACCATTAACGCCGTAGTGTCCGTTAGTTAGTTCAATTTTGCTGTTATTAACGCAGCTTTGCGGCATCTCGTTCGTGCTAATATTATATACGCAGACAATAAAAGTGCAAAGAAAATTATCGCTAAATGTTGCGAAACCATATGCATTATCGGCTTCCTGCTATTACGCTCTATCCGACCGCACTTATTGGCTGAAATCACTTTAATTAAATTAATAAGGAAGTGCCGAGTTAAGTGCTTTTCTGTATTAAATATTTTAGACGAAGAGCCAATTACATCGGTAATGGTAATATTATATTTATCGGCAACTGGTTGTAAACTTGGTCTGAATACATACTTGTGTACAGCCTCAATTAAATTAGGCTCTCATCATAACTAATACCTTGAGTTTTTTCACAGAACTAGTGTGCAACTTTTAACTTCACACTTTTCATAAATGCCATCTTGACAATCTACATAATGATTTGAGAATTTGACGAAGTTGTGGATGCTCAGATCAAAACAGGCATCTCTTCTGTCAAAAATCAATGTAAAGTTTGGCCAAACACGTTTACTCTTGTGTGTGAATGTAGTGTTATAGTAGTTCACACAAATATTAGAGTTTCTGTACAAATATCTCAAGATTAAATGACCATTTTATATGATTTCGGCAGCTTAAAACTAAAAATGAAAAAAGGTAGAACTCCGCAGTAAAAGCGGAGAAAGGACCGAGAACAATATCATAAGAAAAAAGGGCTGGAACTGATTTTTTTCTTATCTTTAATAAATTGTTTCATTCACGTTTTGTTTATTTCATTATTGGTATGAACATATAATTATTAGCTTGCTTTCCTCATTCAAGTGAATCAACATACGTAAACGACGTAAATGTTAGTTCAAAAAGGGAATTGTCTATCCTTATTTTCCAGCAAAACACCGTCAATAAAATCACCCTGAATATACAAACAAGTTTGGCAACACAATAACTTCCACCGCATTAGATTTGGCGTGTATAGGAGGGTGCTAGTTTCAGCAATAACCGCCGCTCATTGACTTGCCGTTGTCCAAATTCAATTTTCCGGTTATTGGCCATCGATATATATCACGGAGTCATGGACCAGTCGTGAACCCACATCAGCTGCTTGCTAATTTAAATCTCAATTTAAAGTGGGGCGGAACGTCTATTAACAATAAATCAGGGAAACACCACCGATCTCCCCGAGAGTACGTAACCACCCCCTACTCACAGAAAAAAATACGAATGTCGCCTCGATTTCGCTTTCCCCCTTCCACATTCAATCAGTGTTTAATGAGCTCTCGTATCCATCCACCACCCCGGGGGTGAGTTATTAAACGGAACGGATTTTCTCTTCCTTTTCCTGTTATACACCAGACCGTTACGAATCACGAATTCGATAGGCCAGTTCCAGATTCCCCCTTTGTATTCGCTGATTATGCAGATGTAAATGCCCGGCGATGTTTTTCGAATTCGTGAATAGCGTATTTTATTTGTTCAATCCTCGCGTGTTAGGGTACGGCCAGACGAGCAACTTTTTGTGGAACGAGAGTCGTAACGCG
Organism: Aphodius granarius; assembly: GCA_963971325.1. Taxonomy (NCBI): domain Eukaryota; kingdom Metazoa; phylum Arthropoda; class Insecta; order Coleoptera; family Scarabaeidae; genus Aphodius; species Aphodius granarius. The sequence continues at coordinate 5,288,527 of OZ020225.1, forward strand.
AGACTGTCGAACCACAAAAGTCGCTCGTCTGGTCGCACCCTTAATGCCACGGTCGCACTAAGCTGTTTGATTAGCCGCTAGTTGCTGTTGCTGCTAGTAGTAACAGCAGCCAGTGGCTATTTTGTGGTCATACTACGCTGTTTACCAGCAAAGGTACTGCTACCACTGGTGGCTACTACCAGCAAGCCTCAGTTCAAACTACAAGGTCAACTATTACACAACAGTGAGACAATGTATTGTCTTTTGTCAGGAGAAGGTGTCACGATGACAATAAAAATAGAAATTCTATATTTTAAGTATTTAGTTGAAAAATCAATGGCTCCACTACAATTATTTATTTGCAAAATTATTTTAATTATTAATTAAATCATTATTTCAATTACACTAGTCAACAGTCAAAATGTAGATTGGATGCGACTATTTCTTTTATATATACTAAGGCCCTCTAAAATTAAAAATCGCATAAAAAAATTTTTAATGGATACGTTTTCGAGTTACAATTTTTTTTTCTTTTTTTTGTTTTTTTGCGGAGGTAGTTCGACTATTTGGAGCATATCTCGAGTTAGGAACGTCCAATCTGGTCGCCCGGCACATAAAATTTAAGCTAATTGTATCACCAACAATTGTCACTCATATAGTTTTTCAATCGCTTCAGTAGTTTTAGCGCAATAGCACGATATTACAAAAATTTGGCCAAAATGAAAATGGAACATTTACTCTATCACCTGTGAAAAGTAGAAACCGTGGAAATATAGTTAGTTTAATATTTTTTGCGTAGAGTTTGAACTTTTACGAAGAGAACAAGGTATTTACGATTAAAATCTATGCAAAAATAGCGAAGTTATGGTCATTTAAGATTGATAGGTACCAAACTACCAAAATTCTACTTTTTCTCTGCTTACAAGTTTAATTCATTGTGCTTAGTTTTAATGTGATGTTTTCAATATAAATGAGATTAGAAGTGAGTTTGATTGCTGCTTCGCCTTATATCCTTGTCGAAATCTGTTTTTCTTATGAGGAACCAGATATAGTTGCCCATCATTTTTTCAATCCAAAATCCCTGGTAGCGCCGCTCAATAGTCTTCATTTCCTAGTGAAACCTCTCACCATGCTCGTCACTGACGTCACCAAGATTCTCAGGATGAAATCTTCTCAACTGCTAGCTCCAGGTGTATACCGTATCCCATGTTCTTGTTGCAGTGTCTACATTGATGAGATAAAGCGTTCTGTCAGCGTTGGGGTTTCAGAACATGAACGTTGTACAAGGCTGCGCCAGATCACCAGTTCAGCGCTTGCTGAGCACAGACACAACAATTCTTCTCGACCAAACAAAAATCATCTCCCGGGAATCACGTTATTATCCTCGTAGAAACCGCGAAGCGATCGAAATCTTTAAAGATCCCTCCAATCTCAATCGAGATGACGGTTGGCATTTGCATCATAGCTGGAAACCACTTTTACGACCACCACAGCCAATGACAGCTACCCCAAACCGCCCTCCCAACCAATAGTTGTTTGACTACCTGCGCAGGCACCTGCGCCAGGTGCATATAACGTCGATCGAAACACGTACTGACATATCTGAATATCATTTTTTGGTGAGATATGCCACTACGTGTTTTGAGCGACGATAAATACCCTCACCCTTTCACACACGTTCATTCTCTCCGTCCTGAAGATGCCTCTTGCAACAGAGTGCGAAACGTTGACTAAAAGATGCGCATCTTGGTGCGAATCACGTGACGTACTCGTCTTCCGAATGGATCCGACCTCTACCGTGCATTTAAACTGCTATAAATGACGAAAAATACAAAATAGAGATAAGGCTGAATTTTGGTAGTTTCGTACCCATTGGTCACAATTGATCATAACTTCGGTATTTTTTCATAGATTTTCATCGTAAATACCTTGTTCTCTTCGTAAAACGGCAAACTCTACGTAAAAAATAAGAAACTGAGCATATTTTTACTATTTCTACCTTTCTCTAGCGGTTAAATGAATGTTCGATTTTCATTTATACTAAAAAAAAATCAAATTATGGTCAATTGCACTGAAACCACTGAAGCGATTGTAAAACAATATTAATAACATTTATTGGTGATTCAATTGGCTTTAATTTGATGTACCGAGCGACAAGATTTGATGTTCCGAACTCGAGATATGCTCCAAATAGTCGAACTACCACCAAAAAAATTAACAAAAAAAAAGAAAAATTCATAACTCGAAAACGTATCCATTCAAAAAATTTTTAATGCGATTTTTGAGTTTAGCGGGCCATGGTATCTAAGAAAAAAATAGTGGCATCTAATGTACATTCTTTTTTATTATTTTGTTGACTTCAATTGTTGCCCAGAATATTTCTAAATAACAAATAGTTCAAAAGTTACTCCTTTCATCCGCAATTTAGTTTCTACTTTATATGTAATGTTTTAATTCTATTAACTTCAATAACTAAAGTAATTCAATCAGTTTTCCACTCAATTTATTAATTAAAATATAATATACAATTATATAATTATAGAATTGATATAATTAAAATCCGATATATTTTACAAAAGATATTAGTATACGTATTGCATTCTTCAAATAAAGCTCACGCTATGCTGTTAGCAGCCAGTAGCAAATAGCACGCTATTAAAACAGCCTAGTGTGACCATAGCTTAACGTTGGTACGAGCATTTAATTTTGTTGTCGTCTCACTTAAATGTCAAAATTTCCTTCTTATACTAAATTATAGCAAATTTCAGACTAATTTTCCAACCTATATTTACCGATAGGTAATCCTTCACTTGAAACTATACAATTTCGTTAGCGTAGCCAATCGATCGTTTTCAATTTGTGAAATTGGCACTTTAGCGGATTGCAGTTTAATGGTGGCAACAATTGGAGCTCAGTCATGCCGCGGGACATTTAATTCGAAGCGGCTGGTACGCATTACCGGAGAATTTATGATGTGAAGATCGAGCTAATACGCGAAACTACCACCACTACCTCCGATAACTACCGACAATTAATAAAAGAACATGTTGCCGTGTTGCAATCAATCATCGGATCGACTTTTGCGGAACGGAATATCGCACCGGCCGCCGCCGCATCGTGACGTCCGAACCCAGACGCAGCAATAAACTATACCTTCAACAGATCGGAAAACGCGAATGCCAACCACTTGAGCTGTAATAACTCACGATGGATTGACGTGCTCAATCATTTTAATGCTGAGCTTATTGGATGTGCAATCGAACTATGAAAATGCAAATCACAATTGGCTAACCAGTTGGCTAGTCAATCAGCTAGCCAGAAACAACACAAGGGAACAAATTTCCAACTTTCAGATACAACAAAAAAAATATTTGTTCCAGATCAACCGCACATGTAACAAAAATAATGTCTGTATAACTTGATTTTATACAATAACATCAGCACCTAATGGTTAATTGATAAAAGCATATAGAATAAGACGTACACTTATTGTTAAATATCTAATCCCATACATTATCCGCATCCTCTGTCATTACTTCAAGTTTCTTTCCAACTGAACCGAAGCCGCTGCATATAAATCTCCCGTCAACTTTCCTAATAACTCCTTTACCGCGCTGTGAACACATCACAACTTTTTACTCACACCAACAGCGGTTAAGAGGCGTGCATTTTCCCGTTGGCCGGTCTGATTCGGTGTAACAAATCTAGAAACTATTAAGCAATACTATATAATTATGAACCATTAAGAAACGTGATAGACCTCTCCGTGCTAATGAACACCGCGAATAGAAGGAAGTGGCAAATTATTCCGATAGGTTCGAAAGAAGCAGAAGTAGCGCCCGAAACGTGAAATTAATTTGTAACGTCACATCTAAGGAGTCTCTCAGAAGTCCCAGGACTACCCAGGACCACACACAATGTTCCTCTTCCTCTCGTTTAATTGCCTGTAATAACCGAGATGTCTATATATCACCATTCGGTGGGATAGAGCAAGAGAAGAACAGACAAGTTCGGAGGTGTAGTTGACACAGTTATGATGATGTATCTAGTGACAGATGAACTGTGAATCCCATAGCAGTAAATCATTTTCTCCCGGCGAGCTGACAGCGGATCCCAGCTCTTTAACTTGATACCACAAGCAGCCCAGACGCCGGTGTTGTCTTGTGTTGCCGAGCGCACAGCATATGCTGCAAGCATACCACGCATACTATTTGCCTGCGAGAAACATCGACTACGGATATTGTGACACATCTTTTGCTGCATGAATAACGACCGTCGTTCGTACACGGCCACCACGAGTTTCTGGCATTCCTCACTACATGCTCTACTTCATAGGGAGCCCGCTAGAATCCATTTATCTAAACTAACTAGATGGACGAAAATGTGGTAAGGTGTCAAACAGCGTTTGGAAAAGAGTTTTTGATTGGAATGTTCGTTGTTGAAATGTGCTGGACAATAGTGCGAAGACATTAAAGCAAAAATATCATTGTAAAAGCCAAATTTCTTGTCTTAAAGTATACCCTGTCTTGTAAGTCCTAAGTTTTTCTAACAAACGCCTCAAGATTACATTGAATAATCCAACCCATTGAAGGCACCACAAGCGATATCTCTTCATCAATAAATTCCCAGTATCTAACTAACTTTTTTTTTCGTATGGTATAAATAAACTTGACTGAGAGAACGTATGAATACAAAAACAGAATGAGTTCGGGCTTGTACTCGCTGAACTGTGGTGCTAATGGCTATAAGTACCAGTGGTCGTTAACATAATTAGCGCTAATTTTCCCCGCCGAAGCTACAAAATACCGTATAAAATTCAAATCGAATTATGCATCCGTGATTATACACTTAGCTGCATGCTGCGTGCCTTCTAATTGCGGTTTTGCGCCCATCTCGTCGATTCGGAATGAGATCTGTTCACAAAAAGATTGAAGATGATCTGTTGTTTTCTTTCTTTCTTATGATACACTTTCATAGTGAAGAGATTGAAAGCGCTGAATGACCCCAATGAACAACAGTTGAGTGCGTTTTCAACATTTAACCTCACTGTATGGCAGCTGTCAAAAAATAGTATTTAACAAAATTCCTCATAATAATGTTCTTTACACAAAGAACAGTTAGAATAGAATTAACTCCAAATTTTCAGTAATACCAATCAAACACAGAATCTTTTCGACAGTGTTCTGGTTATGACAGCTGTCAAAACAGAATCTAACCTAACTCCCAATAATAACTGTTAAGAGAAAAATATATTTGACAGTTTTGTAGAGCTATAGACTAACCTAATTTCAATAATAACTGTAAAAAAGGTGAATCTTTTGGTTTTGACTCCTGTCTTATTATACACTTTGACAGTGAAGAGAATGAAAGCGCCATCTACATTCGTTCGTTCAGACGAATGTAACATGTCCATGTTGTTCTATTAATTCTGTGTTAAAATTCTGAAGGACTTTGACGATTTACCTGAGAGCATGTTTAACCATGTCCCCAATGAACAACAGTTGAGTGCGTTTTCAACATTTAAACTCACTTTATGGCAGCTGTCAAAAAATAGTATTTAACAAAATTCCTCATAATAATGTTCTTTAGACAAAGACCAGTCAGAATAGAATTAACTCCAAATCCTCAGTAATACCAATCAAACACAGAATCTTTTCGACAGTGTTCTGGTTTTGACAGCTGTCAAAACAGAATCTAACCTAATTCCCAATAATAACTGTTAAGAGAAAAATATATTTGACAGTTTTGTAGAGCTATAGACTAACCTAATTTCAATAATAACTGTAAAAAAATTTGAATCTTTTGGTTTTGACTGCTGTCTTATTATACACTTTGACAGTGAATAGAATGAAATCGCCATCTACATTCGCTCGTTCAGACGAATGTAATATGTCCATGTCGTGCTATTAATTCTGTGTTAAAATTCTGAAGAACTTTGACGATTTACCTGAGAGCATGTTTAACCATGTCCCCAATGAACAACAGTTGAGTGCGTTTTCAACATTTAACCTCACTTTATGGTAGCTGTCAAAAAATAGTATTTAACAAAATTCCTCATAATAATGTTCTTTAGACAAAGAACAGTCAGAATAGAATTAACTCCAAATTCTCAGTAATACCAATCAAACACAGAATCTTTTCGACAGTGTTCTGGTTTTGACAGCTGTCAAAACAGAATCTAACCTAATTCCCAATAATAACTGTTAAGAGAAAAATATATTTGACAGTTTTGTAGAGCTATAGACTAACCTAATTTCAATAATAACTGTAAAAAAAGTTGAATCTTTTGGTTTTGACTGCTGTCTTATTATACACTTTGACAGTGAAGAGAATGAAAGCGCCATCTACATTCGCTCGTTCAGACGAATGTAATATGTCCATGTTGGTCTATTAATTCTGTGATAAAATTCTCAAGTACTTTAACAATTTACCTGAGAGCATGTTTAACAATGTCCCCAATGAACAACAGTTGAGTGCGTTTTCAACATTTAACCTCACTTTATGGCAGCTGTCAAAAAATAGTATTTAACAAAATTCCTCATAATAATGTTCTTTTGACAGAGAACAGTCAGAATAGAATTAAATCCAAATTCTCAATAATAGCTATCAAACACAGAATCTTTTCGACAGTGTTCTGGTTTTGACAGCTGTCAAAACAGAATCTAACCTAATTCCCAATAATAACTGTTAAGAGAAAAATATATTTGACAGTTTTGTAGAGCTATAGACTAACCTAATTTCAATAATAACTGTAAAAAAAGTTGAATCTTTTGGTTTTGACTGCTGTCTTATTATACACTTTGACAGTGAAGAGAATGAAAGCGCCATCTACATTCGCTCGTTCAGACGAATGTAATATGTCCATGTAGTTCTATTAATTCTGTGTTAAAATTATCAAGTACTTTAACAATTTACCTGAGAGCATGTTTAACCATGTCCCCAATGAACAACAGTTGAGTGCGTTTTCAACATTTAACCTCACTTTATGGCAGCTGTCAAAAAATAGTATTTAACAAAATTCCTCATAATAATGTTCTTTAGACAAAGAACAGTCAGAATAGAATTAACTCCAAATTCTCAGTAATACCAATCAAACACAGAATCTTTTCGACAGTGTTCTGGTTTTGACAGCTGTCAAAACAGAATCTAACCTAATTCCCAATAATAACTAAAAAAGTAGAATCTTTTGGTTTTGACGAGATTAACAACGCCATCTACATTCGTTCCTCCAGACAAATATGTCCATGCCTTGCTATTAATTCTGTGTTTAAATTCTTTAAATACCCAACTTTATTAACATCATTACACCGGTGTGTATCACACGATATCGATCAAAGAAATGATGGATTGGATGAGGGTCCGTTGGTAATGTTTTCCTCTTCAAGAACAACTTGAACACAATGAACGCCTCGACCGACATAGGGGTAATTTGCCATACGCCGGTGACATACAATTAATACTTTGGAGGTAATAAGGCATAAATATCAGTTTTTAGTCCGGGGAGCGATGTGACAACGCGTTAGCAGCAGCGAAAATTGCTTATAATGCCAACGCTCGGCGGAAACGGTCTGCCATTTCCTGTAAACGTATGTGCACTTGCTTTACACGCTGTACGCCACTGACGTGGCGAGTCAGTGGCGTTCGTTGCGAACATGTGCACCCGCCACTTATCTACCTGTTGAACCTCTAACTAACGTAGTAATGGACGGGTAAATTAGATAATTCCTACATGTATGAGCGTAACCACGGATACTGATGTGTACGTATGCTTGTTGCAGTTGCAGTCTTGCATCTTTACATGACCTCCACAAATATTTTTTTTCTTTATATAGGAACTTTATATATTATATAAAATCAATTTTGCGATACGTAGGGCAGAATTTATTGTTTTCTTCAGAGGGTAAACTGCGAAACAATTGTTGAGAACGATGCTTTTACTCGCTTCTAAACAATTGTTCTGCAGGATACCCTATGTTGGAAAACAATAAAAACTTAGACTAATAAAAAGACAGGAAATTTATAATAGTCTTTTTATCCCTGCTAGAGTCTTTTTTCCAGAAATAACTAACCAGGTGTTTCACATTCCAATAAATTATGCACGTGTCACTAAGTAAATTGTTTTGCTCGAAATTGAAATATAGATTTTCTCACCGCCACAAAGTGTAACAATTTTATTTTTTATCCGGACAGGACATTATTTATAGACGCACATACTTACCATTAAATAAGAAACGGCATAATTACCAGTTATTAGCAAACCGTCATCTCGGGTTGCGGTTTGCCCGCACTTTGCTGCACATGAGCGAGCCGATGGCTCGCGTAACATACGTCATTATCCTGCTAATTAAGCCTTCATACATTTCGATTTTTTTACCGCTCGGCCAACGAGTCCGGATAGCCCTCTAACCGCTAACTTCCCCGCAGCACATCGATTACGTTTGCAGTTCATAAATTATCGGCTAAAACGTGATGAATGTTGCAGTGCAATTACACCGACTTATTTATAACGATTTGAAATCCGTCCGGTCTAAGATATATGATTGCACGCGTGGCCGCGTAGTTTGGTTTAATTGTTAATTAATAAAATTTTAAAGCAATAAAAAATCTTAGAGTTTAAAAAATTAGATAATTGATTTAAATAGTTTATTTAATGTGTATTATTATATATTTTATAGATAAACAAATTGTTGTTTCATCTACTTTTTACTTTTCGACTAGTATCCTATGGAAGGAATGTATTGTAATCGCAGAAGGAACTCGAGATTTAAGCAAAAATACGCGTTTTGAGGTTCCTTGAAACCATTGCAATGATTTTCATTGCAGAAATTTCGCCTGTTTGAAGAAACTTGCCTGATTTGACAGAATGTCTGAAATCGCTCTGTCAAATCAGGCAAGTCGTGAAGATTCATCATTTGAAGTTTTAGTAACACATCACCTTATAAACCAGTGCGAACTGGAATCGCAGAAGAAACTCGAGATTTAAGCAAAAATACGCGTTTTGAGGTTCCTTGAAATCATTGCAATGATTTTCATTGCAGAAATTTCGCCTGTTTGAAGAAACTTGCCTGATTTGACAGAATGTCTGAAATCGCTCTGTCAAATCAGGTAAGTCGTGAAGATTCATCATTTGAAGTTTTAGTAACACATCACCTTATAAACCAGTGCGAACTGGAATCGCAGAAGAAACTCGAGATTTAAGCAAAAATACGCGTTTTGAGGTTCCTTGAAATCATTGCAATGATTTTCATTGCAGAAATTTCGCCTGTTTGAAGAAACTTGCCTGATTTGACAGAATGTCTGAAATCGCTCTGTCAAATCAGGTAAGTCGTGAAGATTCATCATTTGAAGTTTTAGTAACACATCACCTTATAAACCAGTGCGAACTGGAATCGCAGAAGAAACTCGAGATTTAAGCAAAAATACGCGTTTTGAGGTTCCTTGAAATCATTGCAATGATTTTCATTGCAGAAATTTCGCCTGTTTGAAGAAACTTGCCTGATTTGACAGAATGTCTGAAATCGCTCTGTCAAATCAGGTAAGTCGTGAAGATTCATCATTTGAAGTTTTAGTAACACATCACCTTATAAACCAGTGCGAACTGGAATCGCAGAAGAAACTCGAGATTTAAGCAAAAATACGCGTTTTGAGGTTCCTTGAAATCATTGCAATGATTTTTATTGCAGAAATTTCGCCTGTTTGAAGAAACTTGCCTGATTTGACAGAATGTCTGAAATCGCTCTGTCAAATCAGGTAAGTCGTGAAGATTCATCATTTGAAGTTTTAGTAACACATCACCTTATAAACCAGTGCGAACTGGAATCGCAGAAGAAACTCGAGATTTAAGCAAAAATACGCGTTTTGAGGTTCCTTGAAATCATTGCAATGATTTTCATTGCAGAAATTTCGCCTGTTTGAAGAAACTTGTCTGATTTGACAGAATGTCTGAAATCGCTCTGTCAAATCAGGCAAGTCGTGAAGATTCATCATTTGAAGTTTTAGTAACACATCACCTTATAAACCAGTACGAACTGAATGAATTGGTTAAAGATTTAGGTTTATCAAAAGATAAAGCCGAGTTATTGGGTTCTAGGCTATAGGAATTGAATCTTATCGCACCAGGTGTGACAAGGCCTTCATTGACTAACCGTAACGAGCCTTTTAAAGTATATTTTAAAATGGAAGGATATTCCCCAAGATCCTTTGCTTTTTATCGACTCATCAAAATACACAGCTTGAAAGCAGTACTTTTGCATATTCTTTGAATTTGTTAACTAATTTTGTTGCCGTTTTCTCAGTTTTTTTTTAAGTATTGCTGTATTTGTGTATCTAGTTCTTACAATAAATTCACTTTCAGTTTCTAGTGATGTAAGGCAAATATAATCTGGAACAAATAAATTCTTTTGGTTGTATCAGAAAGTTGGAAATTTGTTCCCTTGTGTAGTATTTTCCAATTACTCAAAGCGAAAAGAACCAAACGATTGGTGAGCGTCGCATCGGTCGGTTAAATTCGCGGTGCGAAAGTTCAGTGGCGTGCAGAGGGCCATATAACAGGGCAATAAACATCAATTCGGTCCGGTAATAATCCGGGTGCAATATTGATATAAATTCGTCCGTGGGGCAATAAATACGCGCGGATAGCGGGTGTATGCAAACCGTACACGCTCACGTATCATTTTCCATGCATTTTAATCCGGACTTTCAAGTTTATGGAAAGCGTTCGCGCGGCGCCCACCATCAGAAATTATTTATGGGGGATGGAACATTAGGGTTGTTCCGACTGTAGTCGCATTTTTATTACAATAACCGCGAGGGCCGCGAAGCCCCGAACGCGCGAATGGCACGTGCTGCCATGAAAATGGAATACGGACGCACGAAAATGATATGCGGCGGTTGGGGCGGCGGCTGGTTGCCGGTTCGGGGCGTAATATTGTAAATTGAATTTCCGCCAGTGACATCTACATTTCAATAAGGGAAACAGCGCCGTCGCCGGCCTTTTACCGCAATTTCACGCGCCCCGCACGAAAATACACCTGTCTTTTATGTCTTCCACACTTCTGTCTGGGTAACAGGAAGAATATGACGTTTTTCGTGCATAAAACTTGTTTATTTCCGTCATATTTCAACATAAATGTCACTTTTTTAATTAAAAGGTTCACACTTCAGTAAGTCGTCATATCACTCATTGCTTTTCATAATGCTTGCAAGACTTTATTTAACAATATTATGCAGCTGTTTACTTTTACGAATTGTTTGAAGTAAGTTTTTATTATGTTCATCTGCCACTTACACAAGCGAACAAATTTCCAACTTTTTGATACAACAAAAAAAATATTTGTCCAGATTATACTAGAAACTGAAAGTGGATTTATGGAAACAGTTAACAAATTATATATTCAAAGAATATGCAAAAGTACTGCTTTCAAGCTGTATTTTGATAAATCGAAACCAAATCTTAACCAAATCATTCAGTTCGCACTGGTTTATAAGGTGATGTGTTCCTAAAACTTCAAATGGTGAATCTCCAATCAGACAAGTGTCTTCAAACAGGCGACATTTCTTCTGTGACAAAAATCGAAGATGATGAAGTGGATGATGGCGCACTTGTCAGAGGATGGTTCTCTCCATGAGGAAAGGTCGCGACGCTGATGGCTAATTTGGATATTTTATTTTATGCTTTTCCTTCTTCGAATATCCGGAGACGCTTATCGTGCAAAAATAGCAATCATCTACATGACTGGATGGATCTCGTCACAACATGGGAACTGCAACGGCATTTTCTTTTGGTTCCCTTTAATCCACCTTAAAAGTCCAATCCAACAGGAAATACAGCATATATTAGGTGTCCATGGCTTTTCCAGATCTCCAATTCTAAATTCAAAATAGCAGCAGTAAACTTCTTTTACCTCTTCTGTATTTTTTTTTTCTGATGTGTCACTACATAACAACCGCACATGTAATTAAACTTATTTGGTAAATTTTTGCAACATCTTCTTTGATCACTTCCCATATTTTAATGCACAGAATGTCTGTATAACTTGACTTGATAAAATAACACAAAAAAAACTTGCTGATTCCCAATATTTTGAAGAATCTGTTATGATAAAACCGTGTTTATTGCAATATTAAACATTTGGGCTTTCACATAACAATTTTCCGTTTTATCCACTATCACATATCCCTTAGGTGAAATTATTTCCAAAAACTATCTCACGAAGGTTTCCCACAATCATAAAACGTACCCAATTTCCAAATCTACAGAGACCGAAACGCGCGCCATCCACATTTCGCACGCGTATCATTCCACCCTCAAATACCCAAAAATACGCAGAGTGACGTTCGTCAAAATTTCCCCCGTCCTTGCGTTTAACCCCGCCAGTCAATACACAAACTTTTTATGACAAGTCAATACTCGGCGCGTCCCTAAACGTGTCGTACACGCATCGAGCATCTCCCACGGGATGACGTTAAAGTGCCGCAGCGCTCCTGGGAAATCTCTTCATATGCGGTGGTGGTGGTCTTCTGTTCACCCCATTCGGGAAACGAGCAGCGATTTATTGGTTGTCGCTGTACGGCTAATTGACTTGTGTAGGAAGGTTTGCTTAGCAGAAGCGAAAGCAGCCTTCCGCTTTATAGTAGTGCTTACTGCTTGGTTAGTCGGTTACCGGTTACGGACTTACCGGGTAGGCAGGATATGGGCCTGAATTAACTGCGTAAGGACTCGCCGCGTCGCTTAATCTTCGCGACGCTGTTCTATGTCAAACTTGAAACGTTTGCCTTAATACCTCGTTTAAATCGAAGATTATCATAAGGCGTATGTATACTTGCTGCAATTAACTTTGCGGGTGTGAGTGTAGAGTAGAGGGGTTGTAATTTTCGTTCAGGATTTGAATTGCGAACAATTTGGATTTTCGATTACCTACGACAAAATGTTTGCAAGATTATAAAATTAAATATCTGGGGTGACCCTCACCCAACTTTTCGACTACACCGTTGGCTCAATGAAGTGCCTGAACCACGCTGTGCTAGCATTGGGCAATATATTGTGAATAGTATATTATGTAGGCACTGAAAGCACAATGGCGCTGAAAGCATAAACTGCAGCCTTGGATTGTGCTGGTCATGTCCGTTACAGCTAGTTCAAAGGCTAATTAACAAACCTTAACTAAGTTAGATCACTCCCAAAAAACTAAAAAGATGAGTTTTATTTCATTTGGGTACTGGTTCAGAATAAGAAAAATACTCGCAGTTCTTTCCTTACAATGCCTTATATTTACTCAAGCATCACAGCCATCATAACGAAATGCCGCTAATGTTAGTATCATGTAAGCACTGTGTACAAAAAAAAACCATTTATCAGTGTATTCCTGTTCCCATAGTGTTCTGACCTACAGATATTGGTATCGTTAAATTCTAATGTGAAAATTATCTAAAAAACAAAAAAGTCACCATTAACGAGGAGTCATGTCTGTCATCAGACCTAGGAATCCTTTTAACACAAGAAACGGAATACGAAAAAGCTGGTAGTGCATTACACAATTTTCTCGTGTCATTACGTTTTTTTCTCATTGTTTCTTCTCCACTTTTTCTTCACTCGGGTCAGTTCACGCAAACCGTACGTTTCCTGTACTTACGTTACGCAGTGCCGTTTTTTAATGCCCGACAGTTAATTTGATGTAATGGAGCATAGTTAATGATAAGTCGCAACATAGACTCAACGGTCTTTCATATAATTCAAAATCCATTAAAATAAGTGCAGGCGGTAGGTACTGAGGTGGGCAATTCTTGCAAATGTATTCGTTAGGTAGGTGTTATTGCTCTTTTGCAAATTGCCAGGGAACTGTATTCTTATTCTCAGGTATAATAAAATTATTATTTGTTCTGATAAGATCTTTAGATGGGATATTGTTCTGGTTTACAAACAGTAGAACTTGATTTACGATAAAAATCTCTAAGATTTTAAAATAGCAATATCAGTACAATGTAGATTAACGTACAGTCTTTTCATTAACCTATTTCTTACAGTGGCGTGCGTTTGCAGGGTTTAAGGAGGGTATTTTTTATATGGCAATCCTCATTTTTATTCGATATGTTTGTTTTTCGAATATAAGAAAACATTGTAGCTTACTTTAAAACAAGATAATCAGCAAAACAACTTTGCTAGTCAGTAAGATCTGTACACAGAGAGAACTCTATTCTTGGATATCAAGAAAAATTGTTCTTGAGTATATAGTGTAGCATGAAGAGAATTTTTTTTTCTATCCAAATAATATTTTATTCTGGTTGTTTCAACGGTTAGTTATTCTTACGATTTAAGAATTTAGTACGTTTATGTTTATGCTTCAACGAAAAAAAAAACAGTTTCTTGACCCAAGATTCTTACTCTGGGAGATACATAGAAAGTTGTGCAATTACTTTACAGATGGCGCTATTAGTTTCTCGCGTCGTTTGCCACATATCACCACTATATAAGTTCGACGATATTGAGTGTTCGTGTATTGTTTGTTTACATCTATGCATAAGTGTTTTATGTCATGGGTGACTTACAAGGATTATGAGGAAAACCAGGATTGTAATGGAATAGCCTACACAGATAGTACTCTGTTCTTGGATATCAAGAAAAATTGTCCTTGCGTATACAGTGCAGCATAAAGAGGATATTTTTGCTATCCAAATAAAATTTTATTGTAATGAGAATTTCAATATATGCGGTTTTTTCAACGGCTAGTTATTCTTCCGGTTTAAGAGTTTAGTATGTTTATGTTGAGTATATTTTGCTCTGACGAAGAAAATGTTATTCTTCTACATATAAAAAGAGTAAGACGTTTGTTGTACATCAACAACAAAGTTTTGTTGGGTGAAAAATATACATTCTTCAACGAACAAACAGTTTCTTGACCCAAAAGTATACGTACGTATCGCTTAAAACAGACGTAATTCCTTTCAAGCAGTTCCTTCATACTTAAAACAAGAAAACGGTAATACTTGGAACATCAAGAAAATCATATTCTTACCCTGAGAATTTTCTATTTTACTTGAACCAACCAAATGATCTTTCTGCGGATATAGAAACAAGTGGTATTCTTCTTTCTGAAACCTGATCTAAAATCAAATCTCAAACGAATGCCAGCTACATGAGCACACACTTAGAGTGCGTTCTTGTGGCTAACTATGTAAAAGATACATATTAAACATTATAATGCATTGAATAAATTTACTAAAGAGAAACAATCTGCATTCCTCGATGACCATAAATGACGAAATGGTCCATCAATAAATTCATGTTACCACAACACCTCATTTTCTGTTTACATTCCGCCGAATCCAATAAAACAAACCACCAATAAAAATCCCAATAAATCAAGAAATAACTTTGGTGGTCCAAGTAACTCAATCACATGTTTACCGAAAATCTCCCAGAAGAAGTTACCAAAATAACGCTCTCGAATTTTATCCGGCCCTTGATCAAAAACCGCGCAAGGGTAAACGGCGTTTTACTGTTTTGTTCCAGTAACAGCAGCGGCAACACTCTTCCGAGGCTCTGAATGCATGCATATATACACACGGCATACGGTGCCGCAAAATCCGAAATAAAAGTGATATATTACCGAAACGACTGCTGTGTTAATACGTTGAGGTGTGCACGCATACAACTTGAGGGTTTTTAGTGGGCTGGGCCCGAGGTATCAAGTTCCGACGACCAGGGTGGCCAGTAGCAGTTGTAGCTGCTGCTTGTGCCCTGCATCTACACGGCCAGCGCTAATAATAATTACCATTTGATGCCTATCTGAAACCGAAAGCGAATGATATATCTGACACTCGCTCTCTCTGTTCGAATCTGTGAGGCCTGTCATGCGGTCATGATCGATTTGAAACGTGCCCTTTATGTGACTCCACTTAATTTCCAGCGGTACTTAAACCACAGGTTGTGTGGATAGACATTGTGATCAGGCTTCCTAAATATTAGCGGTTACGGTTTTTTGTGTGGTATTTAGAAGACAAACAGTATAAAAGCATCACGTTCTTGGAGGTCCAAATGTCTTTTTACAGTCTTATTTATTCCATCTTATCTTGTTCGATTCCTTCCAATACGTCATCTCTTCTTCGATAATCTTTCTTCAAGAATCTTTCCAGCTTCTGTAATCTCACAATGTTCCCAGCTTTATCTTCTACTCCATATGGTCATTCTTCTGTTATCTCTGTCTTCGTCTCTGGTCTTAATGAAGAATCTTGTTTCTTTGTTAAAACTACCCTTTTACCTAGTTTTATCGTCTAGTGTCTTTCTCCTTACATTCAGCTAAATTTAGAACTAAAACATATGTATTGTACATCAATGGAGAAAAAGCTGGCTGATGAAAAGCATGGGGCGTTGTTTGTTTGACACCCTGTAAAAACAGGCAATTCGTGAAGATTCACCATTTGAAGTTTTCGGAACACCTCACCTTATAAACCAGTGCGAACTGAATGATTTGGTTAAAGACTTAGGTTTATCAAAAGAAAAAGCCGAATTATTGGCTACAGGAATAGAATCTTTTCGCACGAGGTGTGGCAGTGTCTTGATTTACAAAGCGTAAAGAGCCTTTTAAAGCATATTTTAAAATAGAAGGACCTTTACGTGTATGTCACGATGTTGAGGGTCTTATGAACGAGTTTGATATTCCCCACGATCTTTCTGAATGGTGGCTTTCTATCGATTCATCAAAATACAGCTTGAAATCAGTACTATTGCATATTCTTTAAATTTATATAATTTTTTAACTGATTTTGTACTTTTGAAAAAGGCACGCCACGTGGCAACTGTTGAATACCGCTGGTCCAATGACCACGACTTACCACAAATAGCACCAAGCTAAGCTTCTAACTGTGAGTAGAGTTTAGTGTGTAACGCGTAATGCATCGCGCGATAATGATCTTGACGGGCCGAGGATTGAAGTGGACCTCGCATGACAGCAAAAGACTCAAAGAACCACACCACCACAAGCACGGTTCCCAGTCAGTACGGTAACGTACTAGACCGGCGATCTCCGGCGATAGGCAGCCTATGAAATTTACGTCGTTTATCACACACTTATGGCTTGTCAAAGCCATGATCGAATTATGGCACCGAATCGGTCTTCGTATTCGTGAGCGGCCACCAATTACTTAACGTGGTCGTCGTGTTAACGCGCCTTGACAGATTGAAATGGCGTAGTCATTCCTGGTAGACTAGCAAAGATGGATTTGCTCGAGTAAATCTTGCATTTTCATAATGCAGGATTGCTACTTTTAGTTGCTTGGACTAACATGGAGGTATTGAGGATTCACCAGTGCACATTGATAAAAAGAGGCAAGTAGGATGTTTAGATCATGTTGAAGCCTACAGGACATCTATAACACAGGTTCTGGTTAAGTCACCCATGAAATAAAACACTTATGCATAGATGTAAACAAACAGTATACGAACACTCAATATCGTCGAACTTATATAGCGGTGATATGTGGTAAAAGACGCGAGATTCTGTTTGCGCCATCTGTAAAGTAATTGCACACCTCTCTATGTATCTCGCAGACTAAGAATCTTGGGTCAAGAAACTGTTTTTTCGTTGAAGTATATATATTTTTCGTCTTAAAACAAAAAGTTGTTGTAAGACGAACGTCTACTTTTTTATTGATGAACAACTTTGTCTTCGCCAGAGAAAAATATACTTAACATAAACATACTAAATTCTTAAATCGTAAGTAAACAACTATATTGAAATTCTTATTAGAATAAAATATTATTTGGATAGAAAAAATCTTCTTCATGCTACACTATGTAGACAAGAATAATTTTTCTTGATATACAAGAATAGAGTTCTCTCTGTGTAGATCTAACTTTATTTCTTACTGCATAAAATTTTCACGTCCGTTAAAACAAGTTTGTCTTTTTATGAAAATACATTCTTTAAGTTTCCTGTTTTTTTTTTACTATAAATATGTGTCAAATGCTCTAAATGGTGACAAAGTAATAATTTGTTGTATAAATAACTAGTTATTGTTGAAAAGAATAACGATGGACAAACACTACCACATTATTTATGTTAAACTAATAGTTTAAACTAATAATGGTAGAAATTAATTTAAATTCAGTTCTCTTAATTAAGGTCTCAAATCAGTAAATTACGTCAATTTTTGATTTAATTTTCGTAACTGTATGTACGTAGAGGTTCTTGTTAAAATTAAAATAACTCGAGGATGGGTTTCTTTGGGCATATCCGCCGATAAGCCAATATTTTTAAAATAAACCTTTTCAGGAATTACCTCTAGTAACACTAATAACTACACTCCACAATATACATCTATAAAAATGTAACATAAATAGTCCGAAATCAACCGACAGAAGTCTGTTCAGGAGTCTGTATCAGCACCATAGTGTAGCTATTTTTACATGGTGGGCCAAGAACTCCCCACTTTTCCGGCAATTCGCAGAGGAAAGGGAAGTGTTGCCAACATACTCCGTAAGGAACAAACATAGGAGAGTAATATTTTGCCCTTCAGTTGCATGCGTGCGTGCGAATGCGAGATTTTGATTCCTATTTAAAAAATTAAACCATAATCTTGTCTTTCAACTATTCCAAATACTCTACATAATAACTTTGAATAACTTTGTTCAAACCGCAATGCATGGTAGTTTACAAAAGTTGTCGTTGCTCCTATGGTCATCTATGGCTGCTACTCGAAGCTACATAGGTGACACCATTACAGTATTCTATAATAACTGTAATAATTTGTATTCTTTAAATTTTTCTTTCTGTACTACTATGGTCAATACGTCTTACAAAACGAGTGCTACATTTATCGTTTATAAATTTAGTAAATGTGACAACTATATTGGTTGGTGGATTCCATTGTTACCAAAGTCAGAAGTAAACACTGAGAACTGAGTCTACTGTGGAACCAAAGTAGAAAAATTCGAAATTCTTATTGCGAAAATTTCAAATGGTAAATATTGTTCTAATTGTAAAGCACCGACCTTTGATTAATATATATTAATAATGTTCTGGTGATATTTCCAATACTTGACAACACTTTCTGGTGTTTTTCCAACAATTGGCAAAATTGGGCTTTCTTAAACAAGGTAGATAGAGACGGACTGATTTTTTTAGAAAGAGATCGTTGCGTTCTTGGCCCACCATGTAAAAATAGTTACACTATGATCAGCACTCAACGCAGTTGACGACAAATAAGTTTGGAGTTCCCAGAATTTTAACCATTCGCGCACCACTCCATAACTCAGCTGACGTCATTGCTTAGAAGAGAACGCTTTTCGCCAAATAACTCGACATACCGGGTATAAGTGTATCGTGATCTTGACATGATATGGTGGTATATATGTATGGTCTACTACTGTTAACCAGTACGCGAAGATATTACGCATGTATTGTACGTAGTAATCGTTTCCAATTATGTAAAGTATGCCCACTTCGGCCGTAATATAAATCGTAATTGCCCCGTATTAGTCGGTACTGAACCCATGGGCATAGAGCGACCCCTCGCGTCAGTCCACTGAACGAGATAATAACTACAAGCCTTTTATTGATTAAGCTCACGCAGACAACACTCTGCTCCATTCACTCTCAGCACATGCACGTTAGCCGACCACCACCAGCAACCAGTACATCGGATACATTTCATTTCATGGTAGATTAATATTGGATAAGTTATGGATAATTCGAAAGGGTGATAGATTTCCCTTGGGGTGGGGCGGTCCGTACATCCCCTAGCCGGGCTTTCGCAGAAGTCAATTCCATCAAGTGAACGGTGGTGTGGTGCCGACGGGCGCCGATACGCGCCGACCGGCCACGATAGAGTGCAAAGTTGAAGCCATTAGCGTCTTATCGCGCCTTCGCCCGAATTGCCCTCGTATTTCCTACCCAGTCCTATCTCAATAATGCATCTGGATAGTGCTCATCTTCTCTCTTCTTCTTCCTTCTCCCCTTCGTCCTTTACACATCCTCCGCATACTCTCGCATCTCGGGATTGGTCGCCTGGCGTCGAGGTGTGGATCGTCGACGACGTCGCTATGGTATCGACGCGGAACCCCTATCTACCCATTCCAGGGGATCGCCGCCTTGCCATCCTTACGCTCCTGACACGTTTATAGCACCGTTGCGGATATGCCAGAACGGGCGCGTTAGAAGGTGGAAATGATGGTAACTGGAGGCAAAGTCTTACGACCGCAATGGTATGAATTCTCCGCGCTTTCGTGATAAGAGCATTGTGCCATTACATTTTTGCTTATCTTTCTTCAGATGGCTTCATCTTTAATTAATGTGTTCTCATTTTATCTCCTGTGTTGTATTGTCTTCTATAGTCTTTCTTTTTTGCATGCAATTAGAGCCTAATATAATTTTATATGAGACAGATACATAACAATCTTCTAGGGGCGGGCTGCAGATGTTGGTGACTAGTAAACTTTTATATCACGCATGTCAAATTTGTCTCTATGGTCTTTGTCCAGTTGTCCATGTTATAAAATGCTTATACAGGGTGTAACATGTTTGAGTGCGCAAGTTTTGGGTTCTGGCTAGCTGATAACAAAGTTCCTATATCAATTTTTTCTATTCTTCTTAATAACTGAAATATCGAAGGTTAAAGTTAAGGACAATATTGTTTGAGTATCGCAATGTATTTTAAATTATTTTGGAGAAGGTATTGATAGCCTGCATACCTCTGAACCAGTCCAACAGCCACCAATAGAAAGAAAACACCGCTTGTATTCCATAAGGGGGAAACCATTTGACAAAAAAAGCTGTAAAATTTTTATGAAATACATTTCATATGTTATTTATTACAGTAAAAAGGATTTTTTTGGGCAATAACCGCTATCTTAAATGCAACCGTAGACACGTGTTTCGGACTTATTAGTCCTCGTCAGTACGGTATAGCCAAAGAGAAAGGATGGAAACTCAATGGAGAACTCAACAAAAGGGACCATAATCAGGGAGACCAACGTCGCCAATTGGAGCTTCAGTCACGACATCCTCGGATTGAGGATAAGACGCAACGTCGCGCCGAGGTAACAAGTACACCCCGAGGTACAACCTTAGCCCAGGTACTATGAAGGAAAAGCATTATTTGCGGTGAAATCTAAACAGTAAAAAGGATTTTTTTGGGCAATAACCGCTATCTTAAATGCAACCGTAGACACGTGTTTCGGACTTATTAGTCCTCGTCAGTACAGTATAGCCAAAGAGAAAGGATGGAAACTCAATGAAGAACTCAACAAAAGGGACCTTAATCAGGGAGACCAACGTCGCCAATTGGAGCTTCAGTGACGACATCCTCGGATTGAGGATTGACGCAACGTCGCGCCGAGGTAACAAGTACACTCCGAGGTACAACTTTAGCCCAGGTACTATGAAGGAAAAGGATTATTTGCGGTGAAATCTAAACAGTAAAAAGGATTTTTTGGGCAATAACCGCTATCTTAAATGCAACCGTAGACACGTATTTCGGACTTATTAGTCCTCGTCAGTACGGTATAGCCAAAGAGAAAGGATGGAAACTCAATGGAGAACTCAACAAAAGGGACCTTAATCAGGGAGACCAACGTCGCCAATTGGAGCTTCAGTGACGACATCCTCGGATTGAGGATTGACGCAACGTCGCGCCGAGGTAACAAGTACACCCCGAGGTACAACCTTAGCCCAGGTACTATAAAGGAAAAGGATTATTTGCGGTGAAATCTAAGCAGTAAAAAGGATTTTTTGGGCAATAACCGCTATCTTAAATGCAACCGTAGACACGTGTTTCGGACTTATTAGTCCTCGTCAGTACAGTATAGCCAAAGAGAAAGGATGGAAACTCAATGAAGAACTCAACAAAAGGGACCTTAATCAGGGAGACCAACGTCGCCAATTGGAGCTTCAGTGACGACATCCTCGGATTGAGGATTGACGCAACGTCGCGCCGAGGTAACAAGTACACTCCGAGGTACAACCTTAGCCCAGGTACTATGAAGGAAAAGCATTATTTGCGGTGAAATCTAAACAGTAAAAAGGATTTTTTTGGGCAATAACCGCTATCTTAAATGCAACCGTAGACACGTGTTTCGGACTTATTAGTCCTCGTCAGTACGGTATAGCCAAAGAGAAAGGATGGAAACTCATTGGAGAACTCAACAAAAGGGACCTTAATCAGGGAGACCAACGTCGCCAATTGGAGCTTCAATGACGACATCCTCGGATTGAGGATTGACGCAACGTCGCGCCGAGGTAACAAGTACACCCCGAGGTACAACCTTAGTCCAGGTACTATGAAGGAAAAGGATTATTTGCGGTGAAATCTAAACAGTAAAAAGGATTTTTTTGGGCAATAACCGCTATCTTAAATGCAACCGTAGACACGTGTTTCGGACTTATTAGTCCTCGTCAGTACGGTATAGCCAAAGAGAAAGGATGGAAACTCAATGGAGAACTCATCAAAAGGGACCTTAATCAGGGAGACCAACGTCGCCAATTTGAGCTTCAGTGACGACATCCTCGGATTGAGGATTGACGCAACGTCGCGCCGAGGTAACAAGTACACCCCGAGGTACAACCTTAGCCCAGGTACTATGAAGGAAAAGGATTATTTGCGGTGAAATCTAAAGTCCGAAACACGTGTCTACGGTTGCATTTAAGATAGCGGTTATTGCCCAAAAAAATCCTTTTTACTGTTTAGATTTCACCGCAAATAATCCTTTTCCGTTATTTATTACGTTGTTTTTGTATTTACTTGCTATGAAACCTTTAAAGAAACTTCAGTTCATAAATATGACACGAAGTTGACCATTGTAGTCCGTAACTTTGTCCTTTGATATATCAGTTATTATAAAAAATTGATTATCCCTCAATGTTTGTGCATTCAAACCCTGTATAATATGGTTCGGTGATGCATTTTGTCTCACGTTCCTACTGAAGGTTCTTAGAATCGTTATAATATAACCTTATAATATAACCTTACTATTTCGAAGCATCATCTTTTACTTCACACCACAGCTGAGAAGTGCCTTTGACTACATAAACTTTACGCAAGAACAAATTATGTTCAAAGTTTTGGTTGTCCATTAGACATTTTGACCAGTATTTTTGTTACTTTTATATGTCACTGCGTCACTTTTGGACTTTTGTTAACTTAATGTCAGATAACTCACGTCAATCAACTGTTAGGACCAGATTTTCAATACTGTTGTCACACAACGATGTCTTGGTTATTTTTCTATATCAATTAAAGCATAGAAATGTTTATCTCAATGTCTAAACTCTATCCTAATTAAATTTTAGATAATTAATTACTCATACAACATCGTTCTCCGTAATAGTTTATCAATCATCACAAAACGTCATCGTCGGTGCACTATCGGACATATTAAAAGCATATTAATTACCATAAACACGCAACGTCTAAAAAAACACATACACACACAACACAATACAAACTAAAAAGCTGGCCATCGGCATCGTTAATAACGCGCCTTATCTAATTCCCGCCATACTTACACGTCAAAGCCTCTTTTGATCGGCTCGTTGATCTCACGACGGACACGATAAGAGCGACGGCAATGACGACGGACTGCTCCGTCGAAAAAATAAACTAACTTAACGAAATTATTCATGTAAATCTACCGTCGGGGCAATAAAAGACATTAAAGGGTAAACATATCTACCATTAATTAATTTGCTCGAGCGACTTCTTTGCAGCGCCCCCTTTACCTTCCTTATCTGCGAACCGTAATCGTCGTTTAAAATGCAAGAATGCGCAGAGTGAGATGGAGGCGAAGAACGAAGAGGAGAAGGGTTTCGTGTCAATGTCTAGCGACCATTAGGTCTCCGATCTGATAGGACTCATGTAAACACAATACGCGGTGGAGATGAGCATTGCTGATAGACGGACACGCTGTCCTCATCGGTTGATGGGGTCCGGTGGTGGGGGGAAGATTTTAATGGAATCCTCTGACAAGGTTACGATGACGACGACTTGCCTCCGGGTAACCTCTGGGCTTCCAGAGATGATGCTGTGAGCTACCCGAAGCCCATTGCCACTCGTAAACGTAACTGGTATACTTATGCCGCCACATATATCTTCTGGCGCTTATCACTCGACCGTTTTACTGCCGTTTTCGGAGGGGACTACTACTGTCCTTCCGGCTCCTGCTAAACGTGGTGCAGGATCGTCCAGAATGATCATTATTCCACCCATCATATCGCCGTTACTACTCGGTTTGTGCTATTCACGACATATCTTGAAGTTTATCTTTCTATTTGCGGTATTGAGATTTTAAGAGCATTTTTTCATAGTAACAACTAGAATAGTAATAACCGCAATGGTTCATTTAAAGAAAATTTGTATTTAAATTTTAACATTGAAAAAAAGAAAACAATTATTACGACTAGGTATTTATGCAATAAATTATCAAAGTATAAACAGCTTTCAGTTCTGAAGCTATGAAACTAAAACATGTTTTGAATTGTTATAAACCAAAACTGATTTATGAAGGAATTTTTCCTCAAAAGGGCATTAATTACACAAGGGAACAAGGGTCCTACAACCAGAACAAGAATCACATATATATTTTTGTTGACCTAAGATCCATTTGAAGTCATATATTTCGCTTGAATTAGCTTTCTGTGCATACGTTCTCATAACAGATTGTTCAAAATATTACGAATCAACAAGTTTTTTTTTGTGTTATATAAAGTTAAGTTATAGAGACATTCTGTGCATTAAAATATTGGAAATGATCAAAGAAGAAACTCCAAACTCCATGGAGACAACCATCCTCCTAACCCAAGTGCGCCATCCACTTCATCATCCAATTTTTAACATAGAAGAAGTTTCGCCTGTTTGAAGAAACTTTCCTGATTTGACAAAATGACTGAAACCAGTCTGTCAAATCAGGCAAGAAGATTCACCATTTGAAGTTTTAGCAACACCTCACCTTATAAACTAGTGCGAACTGAATGATTTGGTTAAAGATTTAGGTTTATCAAAAGAAAAAGCCGAGTTATTGGGTTCTAGGCTACAGGAATGGAATGTTTTCGCACGAGGTGTGACAGTTTCTTCTTTTACAACGCGTAACCAGTTCAAAATATTACGAATCAACAAGTTTTTTTTGTGTTATATAAAGTTAAGTTATACAGACATTCTGTGCATTAAAATATTGGAAATGATCAAAGAAGATGTTGTAAAAACTCCATGGAGACAACCATCCTCCTAACCCAAGTGCGCCATCCACTTCATCATCTTCAATTTTTAACATAGAAGAAGTTTCGCCTGTTTGAAGAAACTTTCCTGATTTGACAGAATGTCTGAAATCAGTCTATCAAATCAGGCAAGAAGATTCACCATTTGAAGTTTTAGGAACACCCCACCTTATAAACTAGTGCGAACTGAATGATTTGGTTAAAGATTTAGGTTTATCAAAAGAAAAAGCCGAGTTATTGGGTTCTAGGCTACAGGAATGGAATGTTTTCGCACGAGGTGTGACAGTTTCTTCTTTTACAAAGCGTAACCAGCTTTTTAAAACATATTTTAAAATGAAAGGATCTTTACGTGTATGTCACGATGTTGAGATTCTTAGGAACAAATTGGATATTCCCCGCGATCTTTCTGAATGGTGACTTTTTATCGATACATCAAAATACAACTTGAAAGCAGTACTTTTGCATATTCTTTGAATTTATATAATTTGTTAAACTGATTTTGTTGCAGTTTTCTCAGTTTTTTTTAAGAGTCGCTGTATCTGTAAATTTAGACCTGATACAATGAATTCATTTTCAGTTTCCAGTTATGAAAGGCAAATATAATCTGCAACAAATATTTTTTTTTTTTAGTTGTATCAGAAAGTTGGAAATTTGTTCCCTTGTGTTATGTTTGTAAAGGGGACAGTGGATCAAATAAGATGTTGTTATAACCAGTCACTGGTATAAAATGTGATAAATATTACGTACTTAACCCAGTTCAACAGAGACTAAATTCCCTACAAACTACAAAACAGGCGTATTTAAATATTACCTTTTATAAGTACACGAACACATTAGCTCCGACATAAAATGTATATAATCCTTATTATCCTAGCAGTAATAAACGACTGGAAATTTACATGTTACACGCAGGACACCTTGTAGCTATCCGGCGCGAACGATCTTAATTATTGGTAAAAAAGCGAACTTTTATGAATCGTAAAAGCGGCGGTAGCGAGCTGCCTGAGTGACGTTTTAGTGGAAGTAGTCGCGAATCGGGTATTCCGAGTCCTCGAGGACCCTCTGTCGGTCTAATTAACCAATCTACTGTCGAAATCAGAGCCGTTAACTGACTCGAAACACATTGCGACCGGCATAAATATAAATTAGCGGCAGCTTAACGACCCGGCGGCCGTCTGGGCCCGCGAAGCCGCTGTATGATTTAAATTACTTCGAGACGCTTAATTATAACTCGGGTTAGTAAAAACGATGATACTTAAGCGTCTTAAGATCGCCATTTGTGTATTATTAAGTTACCCTGTAATATACTTCTGTACTGTGGCTACTGACGGCAGGGTGTGTTAATCCTATAACAAAGTCGAAAACCATGTCAAAATACAGGAATTAGGAACTCCTGTAAAGAAATTTAGTTTTGGTTTTATTATCTGTTGGTATACTGATTCCACACATCAGTTGGTAGCATTGCGACTTGAAAGACCAACAAAGCGTTTTGCTGATAACTCAACTCTTGAGTTCGCTGAACGCGCCCAATAGTTCAAAAATTCATCAGCGTGCTATTTGCTACTGGCTGCTAACAGTATAATGTGACCACTCAACGGCGCTGTTTTACCAGTTGGCGAGTGAGTTTAGCAACAGCCAGCCCACCAATGCTTGTTTAACTTTTACGGCAACCAGCATGAATGTTAACTCAAGAAATTATGTATTTTTGAAATGTGTTTTATAAATATTACGCGAGGTGATATTCTCCCAATATAATAAAGAGGGCTTTAAGCGATGCAAAATTTATGTAGCCAGGTTCAAGGCAGGTAGTCAATAAAACCCCACAAATTCATATCAAATATGAAATATTTTATGGTTGCGACGCCTTCACCTGACAAAAGAAAATACATTGTCTCACTGCTGTATGTACCTACTGGTGACAAAAAATGCACTAAAGTTGATCTTGTAGTTTGAACTGAGGCTTGCTGGTAGTAGCCACCACCGGCAGCAGTACTTTCGCTGGTAAACAGCGTAATGTGACCATAAAATAGCCGCTGGATGCTGTTGCTACTAGCAGCACCGGCAATAAAACAGCCTAGTGTGCCCGTGGCTAGGTAAGAGTATGGTTAGAAGTTATAAAAAGGGAAAATAGATAATGGTCATGTCGAGCAATTTATTAAAATTGCCAAGATGTAAATGTAGAGGCAATTTTACTAAAATTGCAGGTTTGAAAGTGCCGCATCTAATTGCATAGGTGTACAGGCACATTTAATGTCGTGTAAGGTTGTACCGAAAGTCATTACAGCCACATCATTATGGCGATATTGCTACTTACTTTTACTAAATGATTATCTGTTTTGAGTTGTTTTCTTCATTTATCTGTTGCAGAATCTTCTTACAATGCCTATACTTGGAGATTGGGTGATGTTGACTTCAATCTGAACAACCCATACCTACACTTTTTCCGTTGTCATCCAACAAAATCGTTGTCATCCGTCACTAAGCACCAATCGATTTCATTCTTCAATCGAAGGCTGGTCCTTTCGAACCCACTGCTGATAAGATCTAAACTCCATAGATTCCACTACTCGATAAACAGTCCGTATGGATCCATCTATCACCAATTTCACGCGTTTGTGAGAAACGATGCCGGTGGTCCATACCATAAATATTAGCCTTTCATTCTTGAGATGACAATCTTGAGCAGATATATTTTGTTTTGTGGTCGCAGCGTAAGCTATTTTAAAGGCAACAAACAATTCTTCTATCTTATACAAATGTAATAAAACGCAGTGTGAAAATGAGAGGTATTTTATTAACTTCCTTTTTGCTTTACATAATGATTTATACATTTTTTTTGTTTGCTCACATCGAGACGAAAGGCTCCGTGGAGCAACAGAGCGCAGACGTGACGAGTACCGAGGAGGACGAGACGCGGTCCCCGAAACCATCACCGACTGGTATAATTAATAACAGGGAGAAGTCGAACATTCTGCAGCGCAGTTATCGTGTCCTTCATCGGTGCACGTCTTATTGTAAACTAAGGATAAATAATGATCCTGACTAATGCCTCCGCTGCTGAGAGACACGGACGACGTTAACTTATATTAGCCTTTCAATTATAATAAATTATACTTTAGGATATATACACAAATATTGTACACACTTCTCAATCTCATCTCCCTTCTTCCCACCAATAACCACATACAAACGACAACAATCGAAATAAATGACTATTTATAAAACATCTATTAAGCTCCACAATTACAAAAAATATTAATACTCGACTTTCTTTTAAATAATACATTTTGATGCCATATCACATGTTTCTTCTTCTCTCTCCTAAGAAGGGCTGTTGGGTTGTTCGTGGTCTTCCCTCAGGCTTGTGTCCGGCGAGGATCTGGATGGAGGAACATAAGGGGAGTATCTATGTTGGGCTAGTGGTCTGGTAAGGGGTGATAAGGGCGATTGGAGCTGTGACGATCCAGCAGCTGCTACTGCTGCCAACTGATGCTGATGAGCCAGAAGTGATGGACCCAGGCAAGCCCACTGGTTCCATAAGACTCCTGGAGGAACACCCTGCGAACCACTAGCACCGTACAAACCACCCATAAGCGTTCCATAAGGTCCTGCAGCCGCAGCTGCAGCAGCACGAAGAAACAACTGAGATCTTGCAGCCAATATCGCCTTGTCCTCTAAGGATAAGTTGTTGTTGTGGGTATCCAATTCGACAAAAGGTCTTAAGGGAGATCTTAGGTAATGTTGTTCCGCCAACATAGACTCCATAGTTTCCCTAGAACAAAAAAGGAAACTCTTGTAGACCAAACGAGATAACCTATGGTGAAAGTCACTGATCTATTTCTGGTACTGTTACGCATGGTTAACCGTAAAAATGAAGTGCACAGACAACTTACTTACAACTAATTTGTTAACGCACGATTTCGAACATGATAACTGTCAGTGAGTTGAAAAATTAAACTGGGAAATGTTCGTTACCAGCCATAATATATTACGTGTTACCTGGCTATAAATGGCAAGTCACGAAAGATTGCAAATAACAGGCTCATGATATAAATAAAGTAATTATTGCTGCATGACATTCTGATGTAACTATTAAATGTGAATAATCTGCTAACATCATTTGTGGAAGAAGGGAAGGTAATACTTTCAGTCAGTGTTATGTATGAATTAATAAAGTGCACGGTGGTGAATTTCAATACCTGCCTTTTGAAATATGCAAGAAAAGGAGAATCCACAAAAAATGAAAAAAGGAAAATAATGCCTTCAACCAGCAATCTGGAAACTATCGTGAAAATTTTACCAACATTGATAAACTTTAGACACTCAATATATAAAGAGGGCATTAAGCAATATAATTATTAAAATACTGATGTCGCGGGCCGATAAATTATGCTGCCACGTTGATTGGAATGCAAAACATGGGGTAGTCACACTACGCTGTTTTAGTATTTGCTGCTTGCTGATTATTAGCTTATTAGATTTTATTATTATTAGATTATTAGCCGCTGTTAACCAGCATATGCCACGGTCACACTAGGCTATTTTATTAGCCGCTAGTTGCTGGTGGTGCTAGCAGCAACAGCAGCCACCAGCGCCGCCAGCGACAGCACCACTTTTGCTGATAAACAGCGTAATGTGACCACAAAATAGCCGCTGCCTGCACCAGCAACTAGCGGCTAATGAAACAGCCTAGTGTGACCGTGGCATTACTGATACAAAGATGAGATTATAACTGTGATACGCGGGCATAAGGTAACAGTTAATGCCCTAGGACGTTAAGGACATGAAATCTATGTCACTGTCCGAGATATTTCATGATCGTTTAGGAACAAAAACGAGGGTATGGCATAAAATTTTGTATGTATTTTAAGCCATCACTAGATAAATAACTAGTTCTTTTTTTTGATATTTGAAGAATTTGTTGTTATTTGTTTAGGTCAATGATTCCCAACAATTTCTCAATCGAGATCTTTTCTTAATTTTTAACAATGTTTGCGACCCCTTTCTTATTTGCTATATTTGATCAATAAAACAGAAAATTAAGGGTTGGTCAAATATACATTTGACGACCTAACAACGATGATAATATGCACATAAATTCAAACAACAAATGATATTATATGTGAGGATTGATTTGTTGTAATTTCTGGTTAACTTTTTGCCAAGGCCATGTTATCTTAAACATTATTTATTTCTGGCTTTTTTATCTGCAGAAAAATTGAAAATCCTCTTTCGCAGAGGTTAGTTGAAGTAAATGGCACCAATATCTATGTCGTTGCATAGGTCTTTGAAAAGATGAGTATTAACTAGATTTTATATAATTGACAACAAAGAATTAAGCACTTCATGCAAAGGCAATTTAACATCCAGTGTTTCTGTAGAATTAAATAGTATAAGCATTGTCTAAAGGTGTTCTCCAGTGATCAGTCAACACCTCAAGAATGAGAAGACGCAATGCACTGAGTTCCGAATTGTTCCTAAAGCTAATTGTCTCGTTGTCTTCATAGCAATCATCAAACCTTTAAATCAAATATTGCCCACTCATGCCCACACTCATACCAAATGAAACATTATGCCCAACCAAACATTCCTCCTCAACACTGGACTTGACGATTCGATATGCATAACAAAATACCCTCGCACATCAAAATCATCGAAAAAAAAAAGAAAAGAAAAGAAAAGAGACAACTTACCGTTCAAACTCCGTCAGACGTGAGGAGTCCCTGAAGCCCTTCGCAAATGGGTTGCTGTCAATCTTGAGCTTGGTAATCTGTAACAAGGGAGAGCGCCCATTAACAAACTATAATATCTTAGCATAAAATGCCGAGAGACGAAACGTTATTCAGCGTTTTTCCCTGGCTCGCTTTTTCACATCGCCGCTGCTTGCTAAGTAGGATTAATATGCCATTGATTTGTTGTGGTCTCGTCCGGCCGGTGGACAAATCCTGACCTTATCTGATGCGAGAGATCAGCCCAACGTTCGGACGATGACTCGAACATCGATGATTCCTCGATACGAAACCGCGATACGTATCAGGACAGACTTTTACAGAGAAAATGATACGCCGTTATTAGATCTGATGGCTGCGTTTTATATCAAAGGATTGTCAAATGTTAACAATGACTATGGGTATTTTCAATTTCACCTACGTCGATCAATTCAATTGTTAGGCTAGGCTTTTAGGATTCTAAACTACGAAAAAATGTCCAGTGGTTAGTTAGTTAAGTGTAGTTTGCCGCTAGTTATAACAAGTATTGCGATCGAGATTGTGTGGAGTTAAAGTGGCTCCTGAACCACTGGCTTACAGAATTAAGCCGAGTTTGTTTTGGCAACCATGGAAAGTACGCATGCAAAATTCAATTTGTCTTTCTTCATTCACTGCATGTAATTTGTGTGATGTTAGGTTGGTGTTTGTTGACCTTCACCATGATCGATTATTTCAACCGGATAATTTTGTTATAATTTATTGTAATAAAATAAACAAGTCCGGTGCGAACGAAAATGGGTTAAACTAGGAAAATATCAGGTTTGAGCCACGTGACTTAATAAATACACAGAGAGAACTCTATTCTTGGATATCAAGAAAAATTATTCTTGTGTATATAGTGTAGCATAAAGAGGATTTTTTTCTATCCAAATAATACTTTATTCTAAAAAGAATTTCAATATAGTTGTTTCAACGGTTGGTTATTCTTACGATTTAAAAATTTAGTATGTTTGTACTAAAGAAAACTAAGAAAAAGTTATTCTTCAATAAAAAAGTAGACGTTCGTCTTACAACAAAATTTCGTTGGACGAAAAATATATATGCTTCAACGAAAAAACAGTTTCTTGACCCAAGATTTTTACTCTGAGAGATACATAGAAAGTTGTGCAATTACTTGACAGATGGCGCTAACAGTTTCTCGCGTCTTTTGCCACATATCACCGCTATATAAGTTCGACGATATTGAATGTTCGTATATTGTTTGCTTACATCTATGCATAAGTGTTTTATTTCATGGGTGACTTACAAGGATAATGAGGAAAACCAGGATTGTAGTGGAATAGCCTACACATAGAAAACTACCTATTCTTGGATATCACGCATGTGCTTAGTTCAGTTACAGTACAACCAACGAGAACAGCAACTAAAATTTTGTAAACATTAGAACGCAGGAAGAGCAGGAAAACCTCCACGAGTGCGATCAAGAGAACACGAAATTGGCCAAAATTTCATTATGCTATCTACTTTCCTGTACTTGGATGTTTATAAAGTTGATTTAGGTACTTTAGAAGAAAATATGTTAAAATCCTTTGTGGCCTACGACATAAACGAAAAATATCTTTTAATCTGCAAACCTGTTGTGTATACGCGTGAGCAACTGAATCAGAATTAAATTAATTATAGTAATAACACTCGGCCTAGTAGAACCTTGTCCATTCTGGTTGCGAAAACTCCGTTATTCCGTAAGAGAGCCGAACGAATCGTCGACCATTGAGTGATAAATGTTTCCATATGTGTACAGCATAAATAATTAGTTTTAAACGTGGCCCATCAATAAGAAGGCACGAATCAGTAAAACAAACAGGACTGGACTCCTGGGGTGGGCCAATTATCTGTTCACGGGGAGTGACAGCACCCGATATACTATGCCTGGAATGCGGCTTCCCGCGTGCAGGACACCCTGCCCCTACTCGCCCGTCCTCCTCTCCCTCCTCACTGTTCTCTCTTATGATGCATGAGACAGCTCGGCTGAGTCCCGGTAGATGACGCGGATACCGGCCCATGGCATTCTTAATGCATGTAATACATTACTTATGCAGAATTGAATGCGCGCCCGAGACGCTATCTCTTTCTCTGGTTTGTGCTCTCATGTCTAGAGCGAATTCTGCCATTCCGGTGATGCTCCGCAGAAGGCATTCGCGCGCAGCAGGGCTCCAACTATGTCTCCTCCACCGCCTTCCATGCGTTGGAGCTTGAGGTTCCTAGACGCTGCGCGGTGAAACATTTCAAGTATTCATTGAGTTTTACAGTGATTCAAAAGCGTTTTTTTTGCTAATTCCCATGAAGCCCACAGTGATTATATATTATTCTGTGCATTAAAATATGGGAAGTGGTCAAAGAATGACACATCTGAAAAAAAAAACTGAAGAGGTAAAAGCAGCTTACTGCTGCTATTCTGGATTTTGAATTGGAGGTTTGGAAAAGCAATGGACACCTAATATATGCTGCATTTCCTGTTAGATCGGACTTTTAAAGTGGATGAAAGGGAAGCAAAAGAAAATGCCGTTTGCAGTTCTCATGTTGTGGCGAGAGCCTTCCAATCATGTAGATGATTGCTATATTTGCACGATAAGGGTCTCCGGATATTCGAAGAAGGATAAGCATAAAATAAAATATCCAAATTTGCCATCAGCATCACGACCGATGCCCCCATGGCATGGAGAGAACCATCCTCTCCCAAGTGCGCGATCCACTTCATCATCTTCGATTTTTGACACGCAAGAAATGTCACCTGTTTGGAAGAAAATTGCCTGATTTGTCAGAGTGTCTGAAATCACTCTGTCAAATCAGGCAAGTCGTGAAGATTCACCATTTGAAGTTTTAGGCACACCTCACCTTATAAACCAGTGCGAACTGAATGATTTGGTTAAAGACTTAGCTTTATAAAAAAAAGCCAGTGATTGGGTTCTTGGCTACAGGAATGGAATATTGTCGCACGAGGTGTGACAGTGTCTTCATTTACAAAGCGTAACGAGCCTTTTAAGGCATATTTTAAAATGAAAGGATCTTTACGTGTATGTCACAGTGTTGAGGGTCTTATGAACGGGTTTGATATTCCCCACGTTCCCTCTGAATGGTGGCTTTTTATCGATTATACACAGCTTGAAAGTTGAAGTTTTAGGCACACCTCACCTTATAAACCAGTGCGAACTGAATGATTTGGTTAAAGACTTAGCTTTATAAAAAAAAGCCAGTGATTGGGTTCTTGGCTACAGGAATGGAATATTGTCGCACGAGGTGTGACAGTGTCTTCATTTACAAAGCGTAACGAGCCTTTTAAGGCATATTTTAAAATGAAAGGATCTTTACGTGTATGTCACAGTGTTGAGGGTCTTATGAACGGGTTTGATATTCCCCACGTTCCCTCTGAATGGTGGCTTTTTATCGATTATACACAGCTTGAAAGTTGAAGTTTTAGGCACACCTCACCTTATAAACCAGTGCGAACTGAATGATTTGTTTAAAGACTTAGGTTTATCAAAAGAAAAAGCCGAGTTATTGGGTTCTAGGCTACAGGAATGGAATCTTTTCGCACGAGGTGTGACAGTGTCTGCATTTACAAAGCATAAGGAATCTTTTAAATCATATTTCAAAATGGAAGGATCTTTACGTGTATGTCACGATGTTCAGGGTCTTATGTACGAGTTTGATATTTCCTACGATCTTTCTGAATGACGACATTTTATCGATTCATCAAAATATAGCTTGAAAGCAGTACTTTTGCATATTCTTTGAATTTATATAACTTGTTAACGGATTTTGTTGCAGTTTGCTCAGTTTTTTTAAGTATCGCTGTATCTGTAAATCTAGACCTGTTAGACCTCCATCAAAACTCTCAATTTACCGAAACACCATTAGACCAACAGCAAACTCGATCATTTCGATAGCAAGCACGCCTTCCATCACAATTTATCACACATACCACTCTCCCATTTACTTTTTACGGAGCAAATTGACACTTCGAGTATCAGTTACGCGAGGTGTATGCTTAATGGGAACATTAAGCTGAAACTCGATCGTCAAGCAACATTCAGCCCAACGGTTTACTTAGCGATAGAGCCTTGGACGCATCGTTACCTACCATAAAGCGTACCACTTTTGAATTAATACGTGAAATTATGGAGCAGAGGTAAACATGATTCATGCCTTCACGCTTGTGTTTATGAAACTGAATGCCCGAGCTGTACCATCTAACATTCAGAGGCAAGTGATATCTAGTAGATATGAGTAAGGATAGTCTCCTGGATAGTTAGTACTAGATGGATCAAGATGAATAAATATATTCAATTTGCCTTTGACGTTTTCATCAATATACCTCAACGTACCAACGTTGGCCCACTGTTCTGCCGCGGTGGGCTCATAAAAAGTCGATCCGCACCTCTGCGCTGCGTGGGGCCCCGCAGGCTAAAGTTGTGCGGGGACAAATTGCAATCGCCGTTGGCGCAACAACGCCAACAACAGCAGTGGTGTGGTTCAACTCGGAGCGCCGCAAATCAAAAGCGAATTAAGGGCCTGGTGGGTAATTGAAATCGACGCGTACCGGCGGACCACGGTCCGTGGCGTATTTGTCGCCGCGCGTACTAATCTCGGATTCGATTTAACGGTTGCCGTTTTTACGATTCTACCGCGTCGGAATAAAGGTTAATTAAAAAAAAAAAAAAAAAAACTGCGACCGCCTACCGAACAATGGTGGGGAGCTATGATAGGCAGAGGGAATACTTTAAGACCTCGTGGCGTCAGAAATAATTGAAAATAGCCTGCGTTGGCCGCAGTTGTAATGGAATTGGAATGCATAAAACAATGTCTTTGATTGGTAATTATAGAGTTTGATGACTCGGAATGGTCCTGAGTGATAGACTAATATGTTTTTAGACAAGTTAGGTGATTTCTTTTGGGTGATAGTTTTGATGATTAGGCTTTGTGTCTGTTCTCTGTCTTTATCTTTTCTTTATTAATTATATCAGTTTGAAGGATCATAAAAAAGCTCCCAGTACAAGACGTCTCCTGTCATACATAAAAAATTCTCTTGGCAATGTACGATTACTGAAATTTGGAAAATGAAACCTGAAAATGAAAGGTAACTAACGAAATTGTTGCTTACGCAAATTTTGAAAGATGTATGTACTAAAACAACGTCTCCTGTCAAGCCCATGTTGTTATGGACGCTTTAATATTTCCCAGTCTTCTTGACTATTAACTGTGGTGTTTCCTGGTTACACTTTGAATTTTTATTATGCGCCAATATTCATGAAATAAAAAATTGTTTCAAATAATTAAATATTATTTTCTCATGAAGACTAGCATAGTTTTTAAAGATAAAAGATTAGTTAACAAAATGTTTGATGGATTCTCTGTCGTTGCCTTCAAAGCATTGTTTTGGTAGTTATTGTATTGCTTTAGAATCAGGCTTGACAAATTGATCGAATTGTTATGGCCCCAATTCTTCTATTAACAACTGCAGTGAATCAAGAATGGTGTCCTTTGATTGTTTTATTACTGGATCGAATTATTATGGCCCTAATTCTTCTATTAAAAACGGCAGGGGTTCAAGAATGTTGTCCTATTATTGTTTTATTCTTTAGTCCAAACATGCTTTCACCTCTGATACTCATAAAAACGATTTTCATTCATATCTAATTTTAAAAAAGCTATTACATTCCACCACCATCTTAGCATTCATGTAGAATTAAATATTTCGACAATGTTTATCTGTTGTATTTGTCTGCCCAGACTATTAATTAACAAAATATTTTGTGGATTTTTTGTTATTATGTTCAAATCATTGTTTTCATATTGGGTCCTTTTAGAATCAGGCTTTATAAGAGCAACTAGCTGAAGATACCGTCTTCAGCTAGTTGCCCTCAAGATAATCATGAAAAAAAAAACGATCGACCCACGTGAAGTAAATTTGCTACTTGATCGCTGTCTCCCGCTTAAGATTATCCACTGAGTAAAAGGCTATGTGAATCAATGGTCTCGGAAAAATATTATCTCCTATGTTGACTTCGTCTACCAGCAAAAGAGAGCGAGAAAGAGCCGAAGTTCGTTCACGCGAGGAGACAGAAGGAGCAGCAGCAGCGAGCGGAGCTAGCGAGCAACAAAAGTGGGTGTCGTGGAACACAGGTCGTAAAACACCTTCACACATGCGACTGGCGCTACCTCTCTTTGCCGCTATATTTCACCGACTGTCTCCTCGGTGCTTCCACGTGCGTCCGCCGCGATAAAGATAGCGATCTAGTTGCCGCCGATCTTCTTCTTCTTCTTCCACTTCTTCGCGCATCTCATTCCCCGAAATATCCCTCACGAAAGCGGGCACCGCGAGACGGTGAAAAAATGCGCCATTTGATAATGCCACCCAAAGGGAAGCGGGGAATTTATCGTCTGCGTATCTCCCGGGTTGTTTGTCTCCTGCTTGTCACTTCGAGCAAATACACTCAGGGCTTTATAGCCGTCACAAAGAGATAATTAAACTTTGGGAAAGGTATAATAAAAGAGATTTGATAAAAGACAGATTGACACATGGGTATGCCATCAAGTGTTTGGTTTTTTCCATTCTTAAAGCAATTACACTTCAAAGTGTTTAGTCATTGGATAGTAGGAATGGGTAGGTCGAATCTTTTGTGGGAATCGAATCATACTAGTATTATAATTCGGGAAAAGATTCGCGTCAAAGGATGCGTTCATTTCGTTCACCAAGTTAGCGACTCGGAGAACAGAATGAACTAAATGATTCGCATAATATATTCTGTATTTCTTGTTAGATTGTACTATTAAAGTTGGGTAAAGGGAGCAAAAGAAAATGACGTTTGCAGTTCCCCGAGAGCCTTCAAATCATCTAGATGATTGCTATTTTTGCAAGATCTTAGGATAAGCATAAAATAAAATATCCAAATTTGCCATCAGCATCGCAACCGATGCCCCCATGGAGAGAACCATCCTCTCCCGAGTGCGCCATCCACTTCATCATCTTTGATTTTTGACACAGAAGAAATTTCGCCTGTTTGAAGAAACTTGCCTGATTTGACAGAGTGTCTGAAATCACTATGTCAAATCAGGCAAGTCGTGAAGATTCACCATTTGAAGTTTTAGCAACACATCACGTTATAAACCAGAGCGAACTGAATGATTTGGTTAAAGACTTAGGTTTATCAAAAGAAAAAGCCGAGTTATTGGGTTCTAGGCTACAAGAATGGAATCTTGTCGCACGAGGTGTGACCGTGTCTTCATTTACAAAGCGTAACGAGCCTTTTAAAGCATATTTTAAAATGGAAGGATCTTTACGTGTATGTCACGATGTTGAGGGTCTTATGAACGAGTTTGATATTCCCCACGATCCTTCTGAATGGTGGCTTTTTATCGATTCATCAAAATACACAGCTTGAAAGCAGTACTTATGCATATTCTTTGAATTTATATAATTTGTTAACCGACTTCGTTGCAGTTTTCTCAGTTTTTTAAAGTATTGCTGTATCTGTAAATCTAGATTCATTCGTACATGCACCTCTATTGGATGCTGTTGGACCTCATGTTGCAAAGTACATCTTCAGCCATTAAGAAGAAATCCTTACCACTTAATCTCTCCACTACGAGAATTTCTGGGAATCGAAACGGTCCTAGCTCCGCTTTATAAATGATAATCGTAAACGAACATCTTGTTCGGTTCCTTGTTCCCTGTCAGTGATGATTAGGAATCGCACCGATCCCAGACTACGCAAACCGCGGCATCTTCGAGTCCTCGCACCACCATAGTGGAGAGAACTAAGAAGAGAGCGTCTACTCAATGCTCTATCTCACTCCACCTCTGCGTTTCGCTCCAACATACGTAGTCAGGCAGACGTTCAAGCGTTCGGCACGGTAGCATTCCGCGCGCGACCCAAAGTAAACATAAATAATAGTTTTTAAATGAGACAGGACGTTTCACAAGGCAAGCTCGTGTGTGGCGCGACAGATGATGCGATGCCCTCGTCGACTGACGGATTGCCGAGGGGACCACGATCCACGAGCACCGACATGACACATTTCACAACACACATATTCGTTACTTCACTAGTGGAAGCCGAAGAAGGGAGGCTGTCTGGATGTTGGGAGGGAATCGAGGGGCAACGCTAATGAGATCTATGCGAGAGGAGTCGAGCTAGGATGTCGGGGTAAAGCGCCTGGAACAGATATTCGACGCGCCGTGTTAAAAACCATAGGTAATGATCATTGCCGGTGTCGCTTCCAGGCAGGATTCGAGTTGGTTTGACGTTTCTTATGACCGAGCTAAAAGTGGATGCGAGGGGAGTCGTTAAATGTAAATTAATGAAGTTGGCTATTGGGGTAATTTTCGTCAAGAGTAAGGTTCGTATACCAATGTAAAATTTGAAAGAAATGTTGGATGCCATCTTATGAATGTGTGCTGAAAGGTAAAAAAAAAAAACTAAGCCCCATACAGTTTCAAGAACTTTCATCAACGCACGATTATTTAAGTCGATGAAGCTATTTCTTGGAGCAACGAGTGAAAATGCGTAGTAATTTCTTGTCCAACAACACCATTCAGAGACGAATTTCAGACATGTCCATTGATGTGATATAACATATTTTATCTTAAGTAATGTTATCTCCAGTATTTTGCTTCAATCGATTTTGTGAGATATATTCACTTAGAGGAGATCAAGGAAGGTTTCTGTTTTGCAGAGCACTAAAAACTGCTGCGCAAGATTTAAGACGTCATGAAGATAAGTCTTTGAAAGTAAAGCAATTGAAAAACGTGTGTGGACCAAGCATCGCCGGTGCTTCATCGGTGTATACCAATCCATCGACGATATACTTGGTAAGAGGTCGGACTTTCAGTCAAAAGTTGCCCTTGCACTCCAAGCAAAGGGATTACTTTGCACGATTCACCGATTTTTTCTTGCTACCAAGAGGTTTCCAAAGGATTTGCATGAAGTTCTAGATTCTTTGATGGCTCTTTGATGGCTTTGATGGCTTTGGATCTGTTCAAAGAACTACATACAACACTACGAATACTGGTGCAATTTGCTTCTACCTTGGGTACCTCTGACAAAGTGAATTTTCAACTCTTCTCGGTCTCTTTATCATCAAAGAAGACCTGTTGAAACCTTTAATTTAGATCCAAACGTACCTATTCATCTCCTACATTCAAACCGTTCTAATTCTATTTTCTACCCTCGTACCTATTATTTGTTACCTTGCACATACGTTGTGGAATTTCACTCCAAATACAAAGCAACATCGACGGTGGTCCAGCCCGTCTGCAGACCTTCGCCAATGCTACATGCCACCGTGTTCCTTCGCTCGACCATGCTCCGCGTATTAAATTTTTATGGAGTTATATAAAGTCCACTAAAAATATCAAAGCGACGCACTGCGAGCTCTACCCTTTTCTGCCATCTGTAGTACGCCCGCCACCGTTGCCGCTGACGATCGCGTCCGTCGTAAAAACGGCTTTGTAGTGTTTGGACAACGTAAACAATCGCAATGACACCCGGAGACGTGTACGCACTCAACGCGGATTAACGCCCCACTCACTATTTACAGAATACGCAATTCGATGTTGTTTATTCGGCCATTTGGTTGCAGTTTAAAGAAAATTTCGTTCGCTTTGATGGTTTATAGGTACCCGGTTGGTTGCTTTGAACAAATCTCTGTTCCCAGGAGCTTCTTTTATACATATTTAGTTCATAAAAGTTTTGCTTTCCGTTAGCTGGAAGTAGACAAAAGACAGTCAATAAAAACGTTGAAACACCTCCTCAAAATTGATCAGTATGGCTCAATTTAAAATAAAAATATCTCGAAATGGATTTCAGACCTTGGATTCTTCCTCGTCCTTCCCACTTCATCTCAGATGTCGAGAAGAAGAGGCGATATAAGATATTGCCGGTGTTGGGACCGTGTCGCGCAGCTAGTTTATTGCTAGTAGATGGTATCGGCACCAAGATTTATATCTTAATTACTGAGAGTCGTACACATTTCGGGTTCGACACCGGAGGTG
Organism: Aphodius granarius; assembly: GCA_963971325.1. Lineage (NCBI taxonomy): Eukaryota > Metazoa > Arthropoda > Insecta > Coleoptera > Scarabaeidae > Aphodius > Aphodius granarius. Next base: position 5,329,470 of record OZ020225.1, read on the forward strand.
TCCCCGTGAGTAGGAGCGCAAAGGATCTCGTCCTTTGCGCTCCTACTCACGTTGGCCTCAAGAGGCCAACGTTGTGTACCCTTCCCTCTCTGTCTTGTCTTGTGGCGATACATCTAAGCGTTCCAGGTTGTCGTGACATCAGTAAATGTCCATGCGAGCAAAGATAAAGTATTTAGAAGTGTACATTAAGGACTCGTAGCGGCCACTAGAGATGCTATCTGATGGCGATTCGCCTCTACGGCTACCAATAAATAGTATGGGACGTAGGAGATGTAGGAACCTAATTGGAAAAGGAATGATTTTCGTCGCTAACGCTTGTTAGATAGCTCATTTTTTACGTAATGTGAAGAAGCGGTGTTAGTTTCATTGTGTGGTTTTAATTTTCTGGTAACCGAATATGCTTAAGGTGGATGGGTGAGTTATTTCTAGGATTGTTATGGCTACTCTTGAGGATTATGGTAATTTGATTGGGAGAAATTGAATTCCTCCAGAACGAGGTGAAGGAAATGCTAATGGGACACTGGAAGCATAAAAATAACACAAGGGAACAAGAGTCCTACAACCAGAACAGTGATCGCATATTTTTGTTGACCTAACATCACTGTTCATAGATTAAGTCATCAAAGTGTTGTGATAGGTCTAAGATCCATTTTATTTCTCTGAATACGTTCTCATAACAGATTGTTCAAAATATTACGAATCAACAAGTTTTTTTATGAGTTATTTTATGAAGTTATACAGACATTCTGTGCATTAAAATATGGGAAATGATCAAATGTTATGCTATGTAGTGACACATCTGAAAAAAATATGGAGCAGGTAAAAGCAGCTTACTGCTGCTATTTTGGATTTAGAATTGGAGATCTGGAAAAGCGATGGACACATTTAACACTATTAAAGAGAATGAAAGGGAAGCAAACGAAAATGCCGTTTGCAGTTCCCATGTTGTGGCGAGAGCCTTCCAATCATATAGACGCTTGCTATTTTTGCACGATAAGCGTCTCTGGATATTGGAAGAAGGATAAGCATAAAATAAAATATCCAAATTTGTCATCAGCACTACGAGCTATCCCCCATGGAGAGAACCATCCTCTCCCAAGTTCGCCATCCACTTCATCATCTTCGATTTTTGACACAGAAGAAATTTTGCCTGTTTGAAGAAACTTGCCTGATTTGACAGAGTGTCTGAAATGACTCTGTCAAATCAGGCAAGACGTGAATTGAAGCTTGTTTTAGCAACACCTCACCTTATAAACCAGCGCGAACTGAATGATTTGGTTAAAGACTTAAGTTTATCAAAAGAAAAAGCCAAGTTATTGGGTTCTTGGCTACAGGAATGGAATATTGTCGCACGAGGTGTGATAGTGTCTTCATTTACAAAGCGTAACGAGCCTTTTAAAGCATATTTTAAAATGAAAGGATCTTTACGTGTATGTCACGATGTTGAGGGTCTTATGAACGAGTTTGATATTCCCCACGTTCCCTCTGAATGGTGGCTTTTTATCGATTCATCAAAATACACAGCTTGAAAGCAGTACTTTTGCATATTCATTGAATTTATATAGGTTCTGCAGTATTTTAAGTAGACAATTGAATAAAGTGGTTTGAAATAATCTTAGAACATCACAGTCTCTATACTTTCCAGGTTGAAACTTTGGTCAACGGAACTGATAGCATCTATAATTTTTCTAGTGACAAATTGGTTGTAGTCAATAGAATAAAGCATGATTAACGTCGATGGGCGACCGTTCCATAGAATAAATTACGACATCCATTAAAATTCAATATTACGCACCGAATCGTCCAGCCTATCCGAAAACCTAACCTAATCTAAAATGTAAATGAAGCAATTTGGGTCCGAGCTCACCGCTATTCATCACCTGTTCTCCGCTCCCTGTTCAAACGAGCGGTGGTCTTCCAGGTGTGTACCTGTGCCCCCTGTGCTGATAGAAGATGTGCACGGACATGATCACCGTGTATATGTCCCATCCCCAAGTCCTGCGTTGCAGAAAGTCGATCCCTAGTTCGAGGAGGATCTCCATGCCTCTGCGGGGTTGGTGACGTGGACTCACTCACATTGTAAATTTTGATAATTGGTGCGGTTGACGCGAGCATCCGTCAACTGTCAGACGCCTAACGAGACACGACCGTCCACCGCGTCTCTCGTCATTTACCGCTGTTACTGCTGGATGATGTATGCTACGGGTGCTCCTAATTTGCATTATTTGTCGATGGAGGAATTTTGATGGGGTCCATTCTTTTCGAGTTGGTGATGTGGGTTATAGGTATGGATATGGTAATTTTCGATTGTTGTCATTCAAGGGGCTCTTTTTGGTTATGAAGCTTGATGCGCTCCATACGCTACTGCTATATAATGCAAGTATCCTTAGATAAAGCTTACCTTCCCAGCTTTTTAGAGAATTGAACTATCTTGGATTGGGACATGTGAAACGGCACCAAGTTTACACCGGTTTACACAAATAATTACAAGAAATGTCAATTTTGAAAGTTGACTTTTCAAAAGGCATTGTCCGCTTATGAGTGACAGAATAGATGCTGGGCCATGAGGGGAACACTTGACGGTGTGTACAATAGTAAAAAAAAAACGCCTCTTTTACCGTTAGCTGGTTCCGAAATGCCCAGGGCAGCCAACCTTGAGGAATAAGAGTGTATGATTAATTAATTACTAAAGTTTTGATGTATGTTGTATGATATATGATTTTTTGACAATTATTAAACGATGGAAAATATGTGCTCCTGGTAAAAAGTCCTTCTAATAACATATTAATCTCCAGCATTATATCATTACGACTAAAATTTATTTTACTCGGTAGTTTTCAGTATTTTTTTTTTGGCAATTTAAATATTAATAAACTGATGACCCACATAAGTAGAATAAATCTAATTTTGTTTGTAATCTAGTTATTTCAATATTAATAATCACTAAATAACTATTGTTGATGTAAGGAGCGCTCATAATATTTTCTCTCCAGTAGGTAATAATTTAATAAATTTTCTAATATGACTAAGGGCTGGTTTATTCACCTACACGTAAAATCCTGTATAGTTATGGGTCATATATGTTAAATATTGTTACTACAAAGGAACAAATAATACCTGCGAAGAATTTCTCAGTCAGAATCTGTGTCTACAAGTACTTCTAGTGAAGATGATTGTACAAAACGATAGATCAGTGTTTAAATTTAACTTTCGCCAGCTGTCAGAGATTTGGGAACTTTTCATAAGTTTCCAACATACTAGGGATATTTTGGCAGTTGGAATTTCTGGTCATTTCAGAACCATAATAAACGAAGAGGGAATGAATATTAGATAGAGATGCTCGCCTGTTGTACTCACCAGGTGATGTATCCCCCTTGGTTTAAACATGAACGGCAGTATAATGTTATTTGGTGATATACTGGTGACCGAAAAGTAGTGAGACCGAGCTTAACCATACCTTTCAATGTCAAATGGGCTCGATCAACCAGATCAATCATTATCAAATAGACCAACACAGAATAAATAATTTGTCATTAAGCGCGTTCAGCAAACTTGACATATTACTACTTAAAGGGTCATGTTTTTCTATAGTTCATTTCATTCCTTGACTTAATGATAAGAGCCAAACCTATTAAGACATACCACAGGCGCGGAAAATATATTTATTGTCTGTTCGAACCCGCGAGACACTTGCCCTGCCTCGATGGCCATTCATCCGTGCATCTGATGTCTCCACATGCTGTTATCCACCTCGCTAAATTTAAAGAAACGTCCACAGCGGTCATTAGAATAATCTACGGTAGGCATTAAGTATAACGTGCGTCGTTCCAAAAAAGAAGTGCAGACCTCGTAAACATCTGAAAGGGATATGTTCCTGTCGGTCGGCAAAAGGAGTGTGTCCGCGGTGGCAGACGCGACGTTAAAGAGACCGGTGTTAATGTGTGGTCGACGCTGATGACCGCCGCCGTAGCCCGATATATTCCGCCAGACCGTGAATTGGTAAAATTGTCACTATGACCAGCGTCATTTATTCAGTTATCAGCACCCAGGCGTTGGGTGGCCTGACAGCTCGACTGGCACACGTCCAAACACCGGGCTGCAACTGCGGCGGCGACCCCGGTCCCGGTGTTAATTGAGAGATTGCCGTTTGGTGGCGTTGCAACAACAATATTTTTGTTTGGGGACAAACTTAATCCGACCGCTTATAAATACTGTCGCCCGTCTGCGACTTATGATTAAAATGCTGCATGTGTCCGCAGCGTTCGCGGTTGGCTCTTTTTTCGATGTTTTGCGACATAAATTTCGCCCTGGTACTCCTCCTCAATTTACACGCCGGCCCCAGACCTCGCTTTTTACGTCGTTACGCCACCTCGTGTTAACTTCTCTAACTGCACATCATATTTACTAGCGGCGAGACGCAGTAAGTTTCGCTTAATTAGCAAGCATCGAAATAGAAGATGGATTACGGCGAATGGTTTCTCGTGGTGCTTGCTATTCAAGTGTCCAGTTGTTCGTGACAACATTTTCTATGGAATTACAAAACTCTTCTGGCAAATTGGTGATGTTTGGAAAAGTGATTTCCAATATAATTGAAAAATGGTATTAGTTTTCTGTTAAAGCCTACGGGTTATCAAAAAAAAATTAGAAAGAAGTAGATTTTTCCCGTTTTTACTTTCCGACTAGTGCCCTAGAAGGAAAGTATAGTAATCGACGAAAAAAAATTCGAGATTACAGCGGAAATACGCGTTTTGGGGTCACCTGAACCGATTGCAATGATTTCTGAAAAATGTATTGCGCCAAAACGGAACAACGGATCTGGACTGAACTGGATTGTTTTTGGTGACAATCTGACAACCGGAAGTGGCAAATGTTACATGCATCTTTTAAGGGATTTATCCGATTTTGGCCAAACTGATACCAGCTCACCATCCAGTGACTTTAAATATATCTACCTATACTAATTGCGAACTTTCAAGTGTAGGGCGCGTTCAGCGGAATCGCCCATTTTCGCCGACATTTGCGATCGAGTAGCTGCAAAATTGGGCTTTTCGATATTACTTTTGACGTTCGAATTGAAAAAAGGACACAATTCCGCATGGACTGCGCGATATTTTGTAAATTAAATGCGTCAATTTTGGAAAAAAAAATCACGTTTTTGCACCTCTTCGGGTGAAGGCGAACCTCGAGAAAATGTCACGTGACGTTTAGAAATTCCGACAAGCGGATAGATGAACGTCAAAAATTTACATTTTTTATCCGTTCCTGCCGACCTTATAAAAGCCGCTCGCTCTCATGTCTTACGATAAGATCCCTCTAAATACCCTTCGCAAAGAGTTTTCAGCAAAAAACGGCCTTAAAAACAATTTTCGATCCAAAAAATCGATTTTTGTCGACCCGTATTTTGCTGCTATTACCACAGTAACGTCAAACCCGAAACGCCCCCTACCGGACATTCGTAACAACAGTAACAGGTAGCAGATAACCTAAAATGTATCCTAAAATGTCCATATTGCGAATGTGGACAGGTGGGAAGCCTTAACCACATATTTCTAGAATGCCCAATAACTAAAATCGAAAATTTTGACTTATACACAGAGCTAGTATGTATTCTAATTTACAGATCAGTGGGATGAACGGTTTATGCGCTATACCCTTAAGTGTTTCTAGAAGCAGTTTGACAGAATCCACAACCTTCGTGGTGCTTCGTGGTTTTATAGCAAATTGTCAGATTTTGACTAACGTCAGTGCCACTGACATTACATGACATTAAATGTCAGTATGACAAATATAATTCTGTCACTGAAACTGACGTTAGGTAGCGTCCAGAGATGGCTCTGGCTTTACTAAATTAAATAATTGCAAAAGCCTTTAGGCACTTCATTGTGCTAACGATTTAGTCAGAAAGTAGGGTGAGGGCCATCCCAGATACTTAAGCTTTGGAACGTCATAACCGTTTAAGATAGAGAAAATCCAATAGCACCGTTGAACTGGCAAAAACTTGACTGGTGTCAAAATCGTTTCACAGAGAACCATAGCAATTATGTAACAGTTTTATTGACATATTTCACATTATAACAGCGATAAAGTGAAATAAATATACATTATTTTGTGGATGAAAGATCCCGTAACTAATGTCTATTAAGTCCAATATTCTGAACTGATCTATAGAAAGAATGAATCTGTCTTTGTTATATCCTTATATCACGCTGGGCAATCGTTGGCAGGTCGGTATGCGACCTGGCATGGGCGACCATCTTCAGTGCCAAACGGCCACGTCCAGGTGTTTACACGTTGACAAAGTATTTCAAATCACCTTTCGTTACAACACTTGCGCGCGTCCAAAATATGCCAACGACGCTTTGATCCGAAACGATTCGATCGCAGCAATGCGCTTTGATCTTATTTTTCTCTTGCATTACGCAAGAGACAAAGGGACCATAAGGTCGACACAGTAGGTAATCTGTAGGCGAGTCCGATTATCAATGGTGTAATTTTCAATTTTGCCGTCGACGTTCTGCCGATCGGCGTATGGCGATAATTGACACATCCTCGGCAACGTCATTAACGGCACGGATTGTCGCTCACGGTGGGAAATGCTGAAAATAGAAGATGCGACTCTTCGTTCCGGCTTTAAAATAACTACACGGGAAATGGGCGAAACGCGATGAGGGCATGTCCCGCTAAATATCTTCATTGTTTACTTTATTCGTCCTAATACATCTCGATTATTTATAGATATTGCGAATATTTCTTCAGTCTACAACGCGAGATATCGAAACCTAATCGATTTTGCGTAAAATTTTAGGGTTTTTTTTTAAATCTGTAAAACAATAAAAAAATTACAAAACCAAAAACTCACCAATTGATTTTGATACGCCGTCACAGCTGTGAACACAGTTTCGGGGAAAATGAACGTCTTGTACTCTTCGTTCTCCAGGTCCAATACTTGACCGGAAGTGCCTTCGGGCCTCTTGATTAGATGAATTCTAGGCTGGTACTTGTGCATAGAGTTCAGAACCAACTGCAATACGAGAACAAACCAAAAGAAAACATCAGATTACGGATCGCTAAAAGTGACAACTGAATCTGTGTGCGTGTAATTCAATGCTATATATACGACCATCTGGTTTTAATTAAGACTTTAGTACAGATCATAAATCCCTGGTAAGAGAGGTACGTAAATGTTTCGGTAGTACCTTGATTACTTGCCCGATTTGATGGATTTATTTGATTATGGGATCGAGATGTGATCTAAAATGCTGTCTAATTTTAAACTTGAAATATTATATTGGAGTGTAATATATAGCAACATTATATGCAAGTTTCTACAGCAATTATTATAAGTACCGAACCCTTTTTTATTACAATCTGCAAGATTCGTGGGATCTCTGTAACCAAACATACAAAAATTCTGGGATTCTTTCTGATGACAGCAGAATTTTGATTGTTAATTTCCACCTCTGCCTGTTGGAACGATAGGCAAGATTGAACAAGTTCTTAACGTGAACAGACTAGACACTTATAGGTTATTAGGTTGCCTATATGTTAACATTCGTTACCATAAAGAATAGTTGCTTTGTTGTTCAAAGAATAGTTGAAGGAAATAGTTGTTATGGACAATCTTCTCCTAGTATAACTTCAAATAATTTACAACATATCGTAAATTTATATTATTAGCAAACAAGTGCTGTCTTAAAGCAAGCAAACAATAAGTATTCATTGTGTTTACGTGCATGTATAATGTATGTATAATCAACGGCAGCCAAAGCAGGACCAGCAGGTAATAATTTTGTTTAAAAGGACGCTTTAGTGGAGGTTTTTAACAATTCCACGCGCACGTCGACGTATTTCACACACTGTTTGAACGCTAATGCACTTCAACGGTGGTAAATTTCGCACAAAGTGCAGATAAATAAACAGGCTAAGCAACAATGGGACGTTACTTAAACAAACGACAGCCTAATTACCGACCTCCTTTGTTTTCGCGCTGCTGAAAAAATTGCGCAGCAAAACAAACACGGTCTCGTCTCTTAACACTCGATATATTATTTTTTTTTAAAAATGATGTTAAGTAAATATTGTTGAACTGGTCAAATTTTCTTTCTGTTTTATTTACGTCGCAGTTATTTGTGATCAAAAACTTGCGAACTGAGTTATAATTATCGATATTTAAATGGTGTACTTACGTGTCCGTGTTTGTCCATCTCATTATTGGTCAGTTTAACCTTTTCGAAGGAGACGACCTGTTTCCGGAGTTGTTCCCCGGAGTAAGGCGAGTCCGGATGGGCGTACATCCGACACGGCGCCGGAGGATCCGCTTTTCCAGCCACGAGCCAAGATGAGCGATGATAAGCGTACCTGTACCTCTTGTTATCGACGGGGACGATGTCCAGAAGGACGGCGTACCTCTGATCCGGTCTGATGCCTGTGAACGACACCCGCACCGTTGGAAACATCCGCCTACAACAGAAGGATATTTAGAGTTAACTGGTTATATTCTGCCACATGATTTAGCAAAATTATAACAGTCAATCTTAAGAAGCTAATAAAAGAATCGTTTCCAGTTTTGGTCCTGATAATATTTTAGATAAACTGAGGGCTTTACAAAATTTTGTACATCATTTATACTAAGAAATTGCCGATACGAATCATTGTGTTTACAAAATTATCTTCAACTTTGAATAGAATCGCTAAATCGGTTAACTTTTGGCCGAAATCGGTTTCAAGAGAATGCAATGCGTAAAAAATTTGCTGTGGCCATCAGGGTACCGACAGGGTTACTATTTATAGAGCAACTGAAGAATATGTACATTGTATTATTGTAAGATTTACTTTAAAAAAAATTCTGCGGTATCAGTTCCATGTAATCAAAAGTATAGTATAAGTTAAATTATTTTAATTTAAACCTCAATAAAAAAATATTTTTGCTTTTTGTGCGGCTAGCAAGTCTTTATTTATCAAAACCAATCTTTGAACTAACTTTTTGAAATATAACATGTTATTCTACAACTTGCTGCTGCTTTTTTATTGGGTCAGCAAAATGGATACACTAAATATCCCTGTTTTCTTTGTTTGTGGGGCAGTCGTGCAAAAAATGTACATTGGGATAGGAAAAACTGGCGGTCGAGAATAAATATGAACGTAGGAAAAGCTAACATCATTCATGAACCATCGATAAGTCGAGAACAAATAATTCTTCCACCATTACATATTAAATTTGGGCTAATTAAACAGTTTGTGCAAGCTTTATAGAAGAATTGTGTTTGTTCCAAATATATTTGTTAATCATTTCCTGGCTTCAATACAGGAAAATTAGAAGCCGGTATCTTTGGTGGACCACAAATCACATGAGTTAGGTTGAACTGGAAACATGGACAAGCTTTGTATCAGTTATCGAATTTTTTTTGAGAAATCACCAAGCTGAACAATATTAACACAAATCATTGACAAAATGCTCCAAAATTTTGAAAAACTAATATGAGTACCAAGTTACATTATTTTCATAGTCATTTAGATAAATTTCCTGACAATCTGAGCGATTACAATGAAGAACAATAACAACGATTTCAGCAGTGTATCAAAATAAAGGAGGAAAGTATGAAGGTCGATGGTATTGCCATATAATGGCAGACTAGGTACTGCTGGACCTTAGAAAGGAACTGTCCTGAACAAATACAATAGAAAACCGTACACAAAACGTTTTCTTAATTTAAATTTGTGAGTTTTTTTAATTGTTTTGCATGCATTTTTTTAGTTTTTAAATATATTGGGCACTTTTATTTAATGTTATTTAAAATATGAATGGCTTGCTTTTATCTCAAAAAGTGGAGTCAATTTAACAAATATTTTGTTATTTTCATATTTAGTAGACCAGATATACTTACTATACGAAGATTGACTAATAAATCTCATGCCGCCAAATCAATGTTCCTTGTGATATCTTTTTTTTATTTTACAGAATATTTGGACTGACGAAATTAAGTTAAAAAAGTTAGTTTCATAAAAAAAAGTTGGTTTCATGAAACATTATACTTCCAAACAATTTCAATGGCTGGAAGTGGCAATTAGGTGTGCATGAGCCACGTTCATCGTGTCAGTCGCGCTCCTTTGATAAACACGTCGCGCGACACTCGAAGTGAGACGATCACGGACCATTTGAAGTGTCACCCGGTCTGCCTGCCGTCGTCTCTTCCACGGCATCCGCCTAGCTACCGATCAGCTTCAACAGCAAGTCCTCAATCCTAATTAAAACACGCGCTCTTGTCGCGAGATTTTAAAAATACCAGCGCCGCCGACACCGCGCGCGTACATAATCAAAGGTGCCCGCTTATGCACAGGGCCCTGTAATAACGGCGATATTAATTGCGGGGCATGGACGATTGATCGCCACACGCGCTGGAATGCTTTGTCTTATTAGCGAGGCAGGGAGTCGAGAAAAATTGAGCAGGAAAGCTCTGCGTTTTCGACACGTATCATTTACCAGGGGACCGTTTCTGGAATCGATGGCCATTTTGTACGAGCGCTTCGACTTCCGGATAATCTGGCGATAAGATCTAATGGCGGCCAGATAAGAGACGATGATATCTCGTAATTACATGTTGCCAAAGCCATGTTTGCTCTCTTTGTGACGGACGATGGATAGCCACGCTTGCAGTCGCTTGGATTTCCCGGGATACGGAAAAATTCTATTACACGGCTTCAATTATAAAGGCATTAATTTTAGGGTTTGTGCATCTGCGGTCGGTTGCCGGCTGTGAATGTTCTATGTGAGGATTGATAATAGCTGCTTTCTATTTGCACACTTCTGAATTAATCTTAGCTGAGCTAATCTAACACCGTCTGACTTGGTCCAAGTTCAACTAAGCTAAGCTATGTTGGCAAAAGGAACGCGTTCGGTGCCATTCTATCTAAGTTCGTGGAACTTGATGTCAGCGAGTGGCGGCGCCACTTGCTTGATAACAAGTGTTATCAATGTTATCATCTATAGGTACAAATAAGAAACATAGGTATCAGAACCGCTTCTTTGCACGCGTATACCGTCCTCGTGACTTAATTCCACTTCGTAGCGAAGATGTGTAATCAGGTCACACACATCAAATATGTTAACTTCATCCATCTGGCCGAAACTTCTTATAGTTTATAAAATACACAAAAACCAAATTGCACGCACGCACGATGGCGGATTTAGGTTAGGTTCCCCTTCTTCTTCTTCTTCTATTAGGTTAGCTCAGACAGCTCAGACGATCTAAGTTACCTTTTCGCATGACTAGCCAAGGGCAAGGGGAAGGTAATCTGTCTGAGCTTGTCTTACTTCACCAAAACAAAAGGAACGCTACGCATAAGTTAGATTAGCTCAGCTCAGCTAATATCAACTCAGAAATGTGCAAATGGAAAGCAGCTAATATACTTTGCTTACGACCTAGCTTGAGTTAGCTTGAGAGAAAACTAAGAGAAACGTTTGCTCTTAGTTTTAATCTGCACTATTCAATGTTTGTGTGTATTTTAGAAGGTTGTTTGCTTTTATTGTAATCTTCGTGCTTAAGCTCTTATTTCCCAAAAACTAAATATATACCTACCTCATAATTCGCAGTTTAACAAATAAAATTGTATTTTTGACAGTCTTTGACAGTTTTTGACAGTGTAATTAGATATTTTAAACTTTTTCAGAGGGTTAAAACACCACGAAAATTGCTGCTCCCCCAGGTTTTGAATTATAATGCTTCTACTTTTTAATGTCTCTCTCCAGCTGAAACTGTTATTAAACCATTTACTAGTAACGTTGTTTATTCGAGGTATTTTTGTATAAATATTCCATTTTGTTGAGTTTTCAACAGTTTTAAAACATTCTTATGTTTCTAGGGTTTTGTCACCAACCGCTGACAGGTGACAAGCTGTCAGTTTAACGACACGAGAAAATTAAAGTTGCGCACGTCAACATAGCGTATAGTAACCCCACAGCACAAGGGTACGGAGTCCGTTAACCCTTTCTAAAATTCATACGCTAAAATAATTGAGATCACTCCGTTAATTCTCAAGGGGCGAGGCGAAGAGTCGGAGGGAGTTTGATCTCCCAGTCAGTCGGCTCGACTCGGATGCTTTAATGAAATTGCTGCGCATTAGTCTGATTGAGATTATTTAGCCTAATTGTTTCGTTGCTCCGGCGAAATTGCGTTCTTCGAGGTGAGGATTAACGAGTTTAGGACGCCGTCTTGATGGAAATTTCAAGCTACAGTTCACTGATTAAAAATTAAGGGCTGAAGTCGTTAGTTAAAAGTTTACTTGTTCAAACCGGATTTCAGGGGGATTATTCGTTGCCATGTCAAATTTTCCAACTGTTCAGCAACTTCGTTGACGTTCTAGTACAAGATCCGGACCTAGGTCGACCTTCCCTCACCCTTTTTCCTAATCAAATCTATTATTTATACAATATAATGTATAAATGAACACAATGTCCTAGGGTTGCCGCCCCATATCCTGGCAAGGCTATTTTTAATTAAGTATTTAGGTAAGGTATTTTTTTAATAGTTCCGGTCATTCTTTTTCTTGAAAAATTTGGTACCAATCGAGTGCCAAAGACTTACAAAAAACGACAAACTAAGATTGGTAACTGGGAAGTACGAAGGTAACTGCTATTCTGCTTCATTGTCTGTCGCAATAGTAGGCGATAGCACAGCGATAGTGTAAACGCGTGCTAGGCGCTTGTCATGTGAACGTACCCATTTTCGCAACTATTCATATTTAAAATCGCGACAACCCTAAGATATGCCAACTTTTGCAAAGGCAACCCTACACTACGATGTTTGCAAGAAAGCAACCTACATTTTGGTATACAATTGATTAGGAAAAACGATGAGGGTAAACTACTAGTACCAATTTACCTTAAATAATTTTTAATTAAAAATAGCCTTGCCAGGATATGGGGCGGCAACCCTAGTACATTGTGTTCATTTATACCTTACATTGTATGAAATATAGATTTGATTAGGAAAAAGGATGAGGGAAGGTCGATCTAGATCGGGATCTTAGACTATTCCAATTTTATGAAGCATCAAAATTTGCCAATTTATAAATTATAGATTTTTTCCGTCGATTACTGTCCTTATAGGGTAGGTACTAGTTGGAAAGCAAAAATGCATACTTTTTAAAATACTTTGTGTCAATGTTCTTCTTAAAATTTCGAAGGCTCTTATATTAATGATTTTTGCGTTGAACTGGCGCACGTTCGCTGATAAAATCGACACAGGTTTTTACTTACAGCAAAAGGAAGCGTGTACGTTGTGCTGCCGCGCAAGATTTATACGCGGATTACTGTGTCAGTTATGATTTATAATTTCCCATTCGCGTATTGTCGACTTGCCATTAAATCCGAGAATTACTTCGCCGTCTGCGCCGTTCTCGGCCAATCAACGCGCGACGCTCTAATTTTCCAATATCCAATCCCCATATTATGGATTACGAACAGTGTGTTCATATGAGTCATCTTTAGGATCTTTTTTATTAAGTATATTGGAATAATTGACACAGTAAACGATTTTGTTAAGTTAAATTAACAAGGTATACGTGAACGTATAATTAACGTATAAAACGTGGGTATAATTTTCTGAAAAAATCATCAAAGTTCACTAAACATTTCAAAAGTTATGGCAGATTACTGCCAAACCTATTTGCTGTTAGATTGAAAGAAATAATGCTATTAGTAAATTTTCATAACAGATTTTGTGAGAAGTGTGTTATGCTAGCCAATTCAAATAAATTGACAAATGGCCAAAATATTCATTGCCTAAAATTTCCAAAATCCAGAGCATATTTAAAGGAAAATCTTTAAAATGTCTTAAAACAATCGAAGAAATTAACACAGAAGCAAAAATATCTGGTGTGGCCCCAACCCAACTTTCCCACTACGTTGATACATTGTTTACACATTTATAAACTCTCTAAAGGTAGAGACCATAGAGGGTGAAACACCAAAAATGAATGTCCGTAAAATAATAATAATAATAATACTATATCAGGATTATAACAATAAAAGGCACCTCTCGATACAAATAACCTTAATATACTGTCACGTATCCGTGTGTTTTCCTACGAGGTTTATTTCTCTACTTCTTGTTTATTTATTCTTCAATCGCTGGTCGGGCGATAATATTCAAATAATGACGTGTGGGCTAAGGCGATATGATGATGTCAGTTCTCCATCACGTCACAAACCAATCGATATATACCCTTATAGCGCCTAAACCGCTCATCCCATTAATCTGTAAATTTGTATACTCATTTAAAATCACTGCAGGATGAGATGGTGTCAGTTTGGTCAAAATCGTATGAATCCCTAAGAAAACGTATGTGACATTTGCCATTTCCGGTTGTCAGATTGTCACCAAAAACAATCCGTCTGGGCGTATCGTGTTCCAGAAATCATTGCAATCGATTCAGGGGACCCCAAAACGCGTGTTTCCGCCGAAATCCCCAAAAAAAAATTTCCGTCGATTACAATACTTTCCTTCTATTTAAGTATTCCAACTCAAATTTAATCTATAACCTATACAACGTAGATATGTGTCAAACTGAACATAAAGCCCTATTCTTCTTTATGATGAATAAACCAATACGAAAACCATAATTTGCGGTTGATATCAAAGGGAAAGATAAAGTAGATTTCCTAAGATCGATTTCAGTTGAATTTGCTCCAAGATTGGACTACAAACGGCCGGTGCTTGTTTCCCCTGTAATAAAGAACGACGCGAATTCGCCTCTAGTAAAATTTTCATCATGAAAATTGAAATGGTGGCGGCGATCCCTTGCGGTAACAGTCGGCGTCGTCTACCGCAAGGGCTGACACTGACGCCGTTGTCACTATAAAATTCCAGGAACATTTATTCCCGCGTCCCTAATCAAATTTCCCCGTGAAATATTTAAGGAGAATGAATAAAAAGCGGACGGAGGGTATTTCGTAAATTATTCGGTGAATTATTAAAGCGGCAGTTTTATTATTGTCTTGTACATATTTCTTTTTTGGGAAGTTGACAAAACACAAAAGTATTATAATTGATAGAGAAAAAACTACTTAAACAATAACTAACCACACATTTGGCGTTAGAAAATAAATAGTTATGTGATAGATAAAGTCTATAGAACAACGATTTTTTACTAGCATACCAATTGCTACTGGCTGCTAACAGCATAGTGTGACCACTCAGCAGCGCTGTTTACCAGTTGGCGAGTGAGTTTAGCAGCAGTCAGCCCACCAGCACTTGTTGTCTTTTACAGCAACCAGCATGAAAGTTAACTCAGAAAATTATGTATTTTTGAAATGTGTTTTATAAATATTATGGCGACGTAATATTCTCCCAATGTATAAAAAGGGCTTTAAACGATACAGTTGTTCAAATACTGATCAAATAATGAACAGTCGCCGGCCAAAAAGTTATGCTGCAACGTTGATTGGAATGCAAATTGTGAGGTGGTCACACTACGGTGTTGCAGTATTTGTTGCTTGCTGTAGATTATTAGTCGCTGTTAACCAGCATAGTGTGACCACTCAGCAGCCGCTATTTTTACATACCGGCCAATGGTTTTGGCTGTTGCTATAAGGTTGAACATGTTGAACTTTGATTAGCCGTTATTTTGAGCTTGCACTGCTGGCTCAGGACAAATGTGGGTATTGTAGAAAATACCAACCATCGATTTTAATAAATAATTTAAAACAACAATTCATTACTTTTGTTAAATGTGTAACTAATAATATAAAATTATAAATATGTGATCTATAATTTTTATTTTAAATAATATATTCAAATATTTCTTCAAAACTGAATAAGCTGGATTATGCATATTTGTGCATTTTATGCATACAATGCAAATATTATGTAATATTTATAAGTTGCTGTGGCGTGTTGAGCTTTATTTGAAGTAGAAATGCATATATACTAATATCTTTTGTAAAATATATCGGATTTCAATTATATCAATTGTATATTAAATTGTATAATTATATAGTTGTAAATTATATTTTAATTAATAAATTAGACGGAAAACTGATTTAATTACTTTTGTTTTTGAAGTTAATATAAATAAAACATTAAATATAAAGTAGAAACTAAATTACGGATGAAAGCAGTAACTTTTGAACAATTTGTTATTTAGAAATATATTGGGAAACAATTGAAGTCCTGAAAGAGATTTTTTTATGAAAATATATAATTTAATTCATAATAATTGAAATAATGATTCAATTAATTAAAATAATTTTGTAAATAACTAATTGTAGTAGAGCCATTGACTTTTCAACTAAATACTTCTAAAATATAGAATTTCTAATTTTATTGTCATCGTGGCCTTGCTTATGTTATTTACACTCGTGTACAGTACTTTCAAAATTTATGTAGTTAGGTTCAAGGCAAGTAGTCAATAAAACCCCACAAATTGATATCAAACATGAAATATTTTATGGTTGCGACGCCTTCACCTGACAAAAGACAATACATTGTCTCACTGTTGTATGTACTTACCTCTTGACATATAGAATGCACCAGAAATTGTAGACCTTGTAGTTTGAACTGAGGCTTGCTGGCAGTAGCCACCAGCGACAGAAGTACTTTTACTGGCAAACAGCGCTTGCTGCTAGCAGCACCAGCAACTAACGGCTAATAAAATAGCCTAGT
Source organism: Aphodius granarius (assembly GCA_963971325.1). Classification (NCBI taxonomy): domain Eukaryota; kingdom Metazoa; phylum Arthropoda; class Insecta; order Coleoptera; family Scarabaeidae; genus Aphodius; species Aphodius granarius. Next base: position 5,346,131 of record OZ020225.1, read on the forward strand.
GTGACCGTGGCATTAGGCGCTATAAGAGTTTAAAGAAGCTGTTTGGGTTTCTTTGCGAATTGTTTGTTGGCTTGACTAAACGAGAAATTCTTTGGAAGAAAATGTAGTTTAGCTTTTTCAATATAATCTTCCAATGCACGTGAACAATGAGAAATAGAATTGGATACATCCAATCTTGCATCTTGTGTTAATCTTGAAGTAATCTTGCGAAATGATTAGCTGGCGATCAATTGATGTAGATAACCAGGTCGGAAATGTGACAGGTAATACCCGGACGGGATGATGCTGCGGTGGGGAGTAATCCTCACACCTCTTGGACAGCGCAGCGGTACCGTGAGTTATCGGAGTTTGATTTGTGTTGTTCGTAGAGTTTGGATCGGTCGGCATCAGTATCCGTAGTGTAGATCCCTCGAAGATATCGAAACAAATTAGCGCTGAAATTATAGGCTTTTAGGAGCCGCTATCTTCATCGGGCTGCGATTTGCCGCGGGTGCGATCGATTATTATTACGATCCGGGTACGTTCGGATATCGGCGATAATAAAGCCGCAGAGTGGACTATGGCCAGATGGCCGACCCATAATTCAAATTCTCGTATTGCCGTCCGTTTTGCCGCAATGTTCCGAGGCGGACAGTTTCCACAGTTGATTGTGGTTTTAATATACATCGATCACTCGAAAAGCGCGGCCAAACGGGCCGACCTCGCGCAACTTTCTCACACAATTGCCGAAGAGGTGCTTAGGGAAGCGAGTGTGGATAATTATACCTGTCACTATTTATTGGAAATCTACTCTAGTGATTGTTATTATGGCGTTTTACTCATTTTGTGAGGTATTTAACTTGATGTTTCAACCGATCTATCTAATTGAACCTACTATAATAGTTTTCGTTTATCTTTCCTCCTCATCGTTTGAAAAGATTTTTTTTTCTAAAATGTAACTTTTAACTTACAAATAGGTCCATAAACTATGTGTCTCCTTAAGAAAGGATTCATTATATTACACACAGAGAAATGTTTAAGACATTCGTTGTCTTGCGAAAATTTACTCCGTACAAATGAACAAAGGATTCAATTAAGAAGAGCTTTTTGATTCAAAACTCACAAATTTCTCCTTTGAAGCGACAAAATTTTGTTTACAAATAAAACTATGTTGCATAGGTTACTCATTAGATCATCTGATACCGATATTTGACAGTAAGTATATGCGTATAACTACTTTTTATGAAAATGTTAATACACTATGTGCATTCTGTATTTTCAAGACAATAAAATAACTGTTGAAAACATAAGAAAACTTACAGAGGAAGAAGTAAAAGAACTTATTCCGGCTATTGGAGATCGAATTACTTTCCGGGAAGCTGTGAAGCTATTAGATTTGGAAACATCTGAGGTGAGAAACCGTATATATCTATCATATGTATGTACATATTATAATTCACCACAGGTGCAAATGATGCATTACTAAAGTTCCTACAGTACTGCATACAATGGACCAAAATGTTTTTATAGCATGGTCCAAAGTAAGAGATGCAAATCAATGACAACAAATTCACCAGAGGTATTATTTAGTTATTATAAATAATTAATACTTTGAAATGTATCAGATAACATTTAATTCTTTTATTTTTTTGAATGTATTTTGTACTTATTTTGAATGTGTTTTTTATTTTTATAATAAATTACTGTATTGGTATATATGAACTTTTTTTACCCCTTTGCAGCAATGCCAGATAGTTTGAACAAAACAACAAAATCATTCACTTCAAATCAATATATTATGTTGAATGTAAATTACTATTGCTTACTTTGAATAATTGATCGCATTTTATTTAAAATGACAGTTAATTGCAGTGAGAATGAAATACTCTATTCATAACACAGAAGGTGTTGAATCAAACCTAAAAATCTTTTTCGGAAACATTTGTTTTTCCAAGCAAAACAACCAATTACTTATTCTGATAATTATTATTCTCTATAATCCATCCAATCGTTAAAATAAACCAATATTAATTTGGCCGAAATGTTTAAATATTTGAAGTAATACTACAAAGTTCCATTCAAAACTACATATAGTCCTTTGTAGTTGATGACTGTTTGGTGTGACTTAATAATTTATTCATTGCAACTAAATTTATCTTGAATCAAGCACTTAACCAGCTTCTACTGAGAAAATTTTGTCTTGGCTGAAGTGGATAGTTATTTCGTGGATATGGAAATCAACCTTTGTTTTGATTCAAAGTAATTTCACTTGAACTGAGGATTCTTTTCTCTGTGTGTACTAGAGATGGGCTTATTAGTTCTTTTTAATGAACTAGTTCTTCGTTCACAAAAAGGAACTAGTTCAAAGAACTAGTTCTGAAGAACTACTTTGATCCTGAGACATACTACTTCGATAAACGTGTCTTTGTGTGTTCTAGCACGTTTATATCTCGTTCCAAACGAAACTAGGATCTAGTTTGGACAGAATCGATGTCTGCCTCCCACTTTGTCTTTTTCTTGAAGAATCGTTATTTTGTTTTGAAAATAAATAATTATTTATAATTATATTAATCAAAGAATCGTTGTCTTATTTTATTTAGGTATATTTCTTAAATATTTATTTAATAAGGCATAAAAGACATATTGCTGCACGTATTTTAGCCTTATTCATACTGCAATTTTAGGTGGAATTGGGGTATTATTTATAAATTATAGTATAACATATACTGGCGAAACTACTATTAACAGTGTAATCCATTATCCAATAGGAAAAAACTATACTCTAATTATATTTTTGACATCCGCCGTTAGGTAAAGAAACAACTGGCGGGCAGGGTGCTATGTCGCTCGTTTGATGTCGCCACAACTCGTTCACTGAATGGGATATGTTTCACCAAAGCAGGACTTTCGAACTAGATTTCATGTCCCTACAAGTCGTTCACTGAATGAGATATGCATAGAGATAAGTTTTAGCAAAGCAGGTCTTTTGCGAACTAGTTCTTTTTATTTTAAAGAACTAGTTCTTTTGTTCTAAGCCGGGAGCCATTCTCGCGGACTAGTTCGTTCACGAACTACCCACCTCTAGTGTGTACATATGTTTTGTGACAAGTTACAAGATATCATAAATCATAAAATATCATAAAAAATCTAATAACAGTATATTCTGCACGAAAAAATACATTTCAGCCAGAAAGATGTGTTGTGCTGGATTTGATTAAAAAAAAATCGTGACTCTAGTTGTCGATCAGTGAGTGTACGTTATTAACCCAATGACATGCCTAAATATTATTACTACTAATTTCAATATAATTGGGCAGGTGTCGATAATAATTGACCTACATTATTTTAGTGGCCGGTGCCAACCCAAATCTGTTGTTAAGTGTTTAAACATACAAATCAAACAATGAGCAATCATATTTTACGCTTACTAATCTGAACTAATAGCGCGTTATACCACAGGCGCCAAAGAAAGCTGTGTGCATAAGAAAATATAATCGCGACAGGTGCTCGAAAAATCAAATTACCTACACTACGCAAAGCCCCCATTAGACCAATGGCTACATTCATAAATACTCCACTTAAATTTTAGATACGGACCACTATTAATCAAAAAATACGAGTGTACACCGGTATTAATTTAAATTTTTAATTACTGAGCCGTGCGTGTACGTTTTTTTTTTTTTTCGGTTTGTTGCATTACTGCGATTGCGATCTAGATTAAAACAAATACATTTTTACAATAATAAATGTATCTGTGTATGGTTGGGGTATTGGGGGGTGATTTTAAAATTAGTTTCGGTATGTGTAAACGTAAACGTAAACGTGCGGTGGTCCAAAATGGTAAGCAGATGTTGAAATTTTATGCCAATTAACTAGGGAGATCAATCTTTGGGTAAATTGGCTCATTTATATTATTAATAGTGCAATTAAAACAGAGCAGTCCCGACGTGTGGCAATTAAAGTGTGCAAATGAAACGGACACACCGGGAAATTATTAACACTAGACGGCGAATGTCGTTTGTCGATATCGATCAATTAGCCAACTGATATTTGCATCTGATATATTTACAAGACAAGTCTTCTAGCCATCACCAAGAGGAAATAATTTACTTATGCAAAGCAAAAAAGTAACATTTTACATTGGTGATATGTATAAGTTAAAAGAATAATGATACAAGAATGGAAATTAATAAAATAAGTATATTATACTAAATGACTTATTTTTTTATAAACTGTAACATTCACGGTTCGATGATGCCATATGCACTGGATATCAAGTACATACAGTGTCGGTCAATTCCAGCCGCCGCATCAGTTTTGTGCGAGTGCGAGAGAGAACGTTTGAAACACATCCCCACCAATGCAGGCACCGCGCTAGCACGGCCTCGTGGTTGGTTCATGTCGCTTGGTGGGGGCATGCAGTGACCGCCTTTATATTGGTTTCTTGCTCTCTCTTATGGGCTATACGGCGTCTGAAACTGGCCGACACTGTATATGCTTTCTGAAAAGTAATAAAGATAACTAGAACCTCATTGGTGCATTGAACTGAATATTGGTCCTATGAGCTGGCAATAATTTTGATTCTAAAAATAGGCTTTTAATTTTTAGCTTTGAATATAGCGTCGATACTAGGTCATTTCTCCTACTATAATAGGATAATAACAATTAAGTATTTGTCAGTTTAAAGTAAAATGTCGCGATTCTCTGTTCTACAGCATGTGCTTCTAGAATCCACCGCATTAAAATTATACAAACAATCCCAGCATGACGCACAAATTAGTAGTAAGAGAAGATGGACAGTACATCCCCAAGACCGTCATTAACATTTTGCCGTTTAAAGATCAATTATATCTATTTATTGAGTCTTGTTGCATGTTTTTCTTTGATTCTTCAAGTAGAGTAGTTTCAAACTAAGAAGAGCACAGTTGTATATGCAACCAATCACACCCAGTGTATGGTTTATAAATTGCCTGAGTATATTTGGTTGCATATACAACTGTGCTCTTCTTAGTTTGAAACATCTATACGCCGAGTGGGGCGAGTGGTTCTAGCGGTAGAGTGCTGCTCTCCTGCTAGGAAGTCTTGGGTTCAAATCCAGGCATCAGCTGAAGATCCTCGTCCCACCGCCTTTCGCAAGAGGCGTAAAACCGTGGGTGCCGGCAACCAGTTGAACACCTCTGGTTGTCGTTATCAAACAGTATGTAAAAATGGTTAAGCACAAAGGGCCAAGAATTGGCCTAGGTGCAGCGGAATAAACCGCACCCAAAACAACTACAACAAACAAGTACGCCGAAAGGCAGGGTTGTATTGACAAGGATTTAGGAGGTAATGATCCAAGTTTTGCAGCTATACTGACTTCACTAAACCACAGAGTCGAAGAGGACGGAACAACATCAAAACTGATCAGCGTTAATCAAATTTTTCACCAAATTCCAATTCATGCAGTCAAATATGTTTGCCATAGCAGGTTAGACAATGGCTGCTTTCCATTTGCACACTTCTGAATTAATCTTAGCTGAGCTAATCTAACACCGTCTGGCTTGGTCCAAGTTCAACTAAGCTAAGCTATGTTGGCAAAAGGAACGCGTTCGGTGCCATTCTATCTAACTAAGTTCGTGGAACTTGATGTCAGCGAGTGCCGGCGCCACTTGCCTGACAACAAGTGTTATCAATGTTATCATCTATAGGTACATATAAGAAACATAGGTATCAGAACCGCTTTTTTCCACGCGTATACCGTCCTCGTGACTTAATTCCACTTCGTAGCGAAGATGTGTAATCAGGTCACACACATCAAATATGTTAACTTCATCCATCTTGCCGAAACTTCTTATAGTTTATAAAATAAACAAAAACCAAATTGCACGCACGCACGATGGCGGATTTAGGTTAGGTTCTCCTTCTTCTTCTTCTTCTATTAGGTTAGCTCAGAGAGCTCAGACGATCCAAGTTACCTTTTCGCATGACTAGCCAAGGGCAAGGGGAAGGTAATTTGTCTGAGCTTGTCTTACTTCACCAAAACAAAAGGAACGCTACGCATAAGTTAGATTAGCTCAGCTCAGCTAATATCAACTCAGAAATGTGCAAATGGAAAGCAGCTATTAGCTGCTTTCCATTTGCACACTTCTGAATTAATCTTAGCTGAGCTCATCTAACACCGTCTGGCTTGGTCCAAGTTCAACTAAGCTAAGCTATGTTGGCAAACGGAACGCGTTCGGTGCCATTCTATCTAACTAAGTTCGTGGAACTTGATGTCAGCGAGTGGCGGCGCCACTTGCCAGACAACAAGTGTTATCAATGTTATCATCTATAGGTACAAATAAGAAACATAGGTATCAGAACCGCTTCTTTCCTCGCGTATACCGTCCTCGTGACTTAATTCCACTTCGTAGCGAAGATGTGTAATCAGGTCACACACATCAAATATGTTAACTTCATCCATCTTGCCGAAACTTCTTATAGTTTATAAAATAAACAAAAACCAAATTGCACACACGCACGATGGCGGATTTAGGTTAGGTTCTCCTTCTTCTTCTTCTTCTATTAGGTTAGCTCAGACAGCTCAGACGATCTAAGTTACCTTTTCGCATGACTAGCCAAGGGCAAGGGGAAGGTAATTTGTCTGAGCCTGTCTTACTTCACCAAAACAAAAGGAACGCTACGCATAAGTTAGATTAGCTCAGCTCAGCTAATATCAACTCAGAAATGTGCAAATGGAAAGCAGCTAATATTTCGAATAGCATGAGTCACGGTTCGTTCACATTCTCGCTCGCACTAAACCATCCGATGATGCGGTCCCAAAAGCAATCTCCCCAATTAATTCAATTTAATGGTCAGCACGTTAGCGTACGGTCCGTCGCGTCCCGTCGAACGGGTCGACGGCGGTCGGTTGCGTCCCGCGTGAAAATAGGCGCAGATCAAAAGCGTCGCCAATTCCGCGCTACCAACGCCACCGTCGCCGCGGCGCGTTTTATAAATGATCGGCAACGCACAATTAGCCTGCCGGAGGCATGTCGCCACGCCTGAGCTCGCCAACTGACGTCCACGCTAGCCAGATTGATTCATTACGCTTACATACTATTCCGTTATTAACAACCTGCACATTATTTAGTTGTCGCCTGGGATTTATGTGGACGGATACATCGCAAATCTACCGTGGTCCAGCAAAATCTTAAATAGATTTGTCTCGGAGATTGGAATTTTTAGGGCTGTGATCATTTTGTCGGGGTAATGCCACGCTTACACTAGGCTGTTTTCTTAGCCGCTAGTTGCTGATGCTGCGACTATTTTGTGACTATATTTTCACCCGCTCGTTCGCCTGATCACGCCCTCAGGGTGGATCTCTGACGCCTCTGTTATTCCGTCGGGATCTCGTCGTGTCTTGTCCGTGATGTTAAGGGACCGCCGAACAGGTGTTGTTCGATTTGCGGATGAAAATCACGGAGATTGAGGACGGCACAATGATGGATATTGCTCTGCTTTCTAGCGATTTTAGGTTAGAAAATTGTAACAGGACACGAGACGTGTGTGATGGTGGTGTATTCTAAGATTTGTTAGGTCGTTTTGTATCATTTATCTTAATTGGTCTACTGTTTTGTTTTGTACAGTTTGCGTACTGCTTGATGACATGAAGAAGATGTCATACGAAAACTTCAAAGCTATTGCCACGGTCACACTAGGCTGTTTTATTAGCCGCTAGCAGCACCAGCAGCCAGCGGCTATTTTGTGGTCACATTACGCTGTTTGCCAGCAAAAGTACTGCTGCCGCTGGTGGCTACTACCAGCAAACCTCATTATCAAACTACAAGGTCAACTATTTCTGGTGCATTTTATATGTCACAAGGTAGGTAGGTACATATAATAGTGGGACAATGTATTGTCTTTTGTGAGGTGAAGGCGTCGCTACCATAAAATATTTCATGTTTGATATCAATTTGTGGGGTTTTATTGACTACCTGCCTTGAACCTAACTACATAAATTTTGAAAACACTGTACACGAGTGTAAATAACATAAGCAAGGCCACGATGACAATAAAATTAGAAATTCTATATACTATTCATTATGTAATCAGTATTTTAACAACTGTATCGCTTAAAGCCCTTTTATATACTGGGAGAATATTACCTCGAATAATATTTATAAAACACATTTCAAAAATACATAATTTCCTGAGTTAACAATCATGCTGGTTGCTGTAAAAGTTAAACAAGCGCTGATGGGCTGGCTGCTGCTAAACTCACTCGCCAACTGGTAAAACAGCACAGTGCAATTTCCTGGATTGATTACTCAATGTATGACTATTAACTATTGACATTACTGGTGGAACAAGCTGTGTAAAACTTAGTTTCTTCCTTGAATTTCACAAAATATTGTAAAAAACCGTGTGTTCAATTGTGATAATTTAAATGCAAAGCTGGGGAACAGGTGTTCCGACAATTAGGGCGACTGTTATTTGGGCAGATTCGTACTGCTCTTAAAATATGATACTACGTGGCTGTAGCGGGTGTTTTGGGGCAGGGAGGGAGGGCAGGCGTAACTGAAGACGTCGGTGGCAATATTGCAGGCAACTTGACCCCGGCTGAACATCGAGAGGTGGCTGGCATGTGCCGTAATGCCCAGACGGACCACACACCTCGTCTGCCAATAAACCATGTTCTCATTAAACGCACCCACATTATGGACGGTTTTTGTTTACGTGGCAATTTGTAATCCGTCCCCGTACCGCCGCGCCATCTACCAGTACTGACCGGATTTAATCTTCTGTGAAATATGAAAACTATAAATAGGTTGGGACTGGGCTTCAAAGTGCGTGTGGTGTAGATTTATTGTTAAGAAATCGTCAAAATTAATCCACAAAACATCGTGCCATTTACAAAGAAGAATTTGTTTAAAATTTGCAGTGGGGATGTTTTTTGTTTGTTTTGAAACGTAGTATATTTCATCAATTGTTACAACTGTGATCGTATATAGATTGTACATCTATTAGAAATTCCAGTTTTGGACGTCTATGGAAGAAAAAGAAGCGATGGTTGTACAACAGTTATCAAACTGGCGGATCTCTTTAACCTTCTTGTACGTTTTTATTGTTGGTAGCGCTGTGCCTGAAGGCATAACGCGAACTAATTAAGACCTGAAATTGTCTGTTTAAACGTCAATTAGCGATATTTCGCATGTCCGCGGCGCAATGTGGCCTTTCGTTCGGCAGTTGCTTCGCTTCTTGTACCGCGACGGCTAATATGAATTTATGTCTGTTATAATCGTCCATATCCAGAGAAATAAGATTCTCCTGACACTTAACGAGCGTTTACGACCATTTTTATAGATTCCGGTATTTTATTTACACGTTAAGCTGAAACGCGTTGTGTACCTATTATATCATCTTTCTTAATGAGACTCGGCGAGTAATTAATATTGTTCTATAGAATTTATTTTACTAAATTTGTGATTTATTTTGACTATTTGTTTGCATAGAAATCAGAAATTATTTTCTGCAACCTTATCGTTGAGTGAAGAATATCACTTGTTTCTGTATCCGCAGAAAGATCATTTGGTTGGTTCAAGTAAAATATAAAATTCTCAGAGTAAGAATATGATTTACTTGACGTTCCAAGTATTACGTTTTCTTGTTTTAAGTATGAAGGAACTGCTTGAAAGGAATTACGTCTGTTTTAAGGGATACGTACGTATACTTTTGGGTCAAGAAACAGTTTACTCGTTGAATCATTTATATTTTTCATCCAACAAAATATACTCAACATAAACATATTAAACTCTTAAACTAGAAGAATAACTAGCCGTTGAAATAACTATAACATACACTGAAATTCTTATTACAATAAAATATTATTTGGATAGCAAAAATATCCTCTTGATGCTACACGATATCCGCAAGAACTATTTTTCTTGATATCCAAGAATAGAGTTCTTTCTGTGTAGGATATTCCACTACAATCCTGGTTTTCCTCATAATCCTCGTAAGTCACCCATGAAATAAAACACTTATGCATACATGTAATTAAACAATATACGAACACTCAATATAGTCAAACTTATATAGCGGTAATATGTGGCAGAAGACGCGAGAATATGTTAGCGCCATCTGTAAAGTAATTGCAAAACTTTCTATGTATCTCTCAGAGTAAGAATCGTGGATCAAGAAACATTTTTTTTTTTTCGTTGAAACTTATATATTTTTCGTCCAACAAAATATTTTGTTGCAGTATTCTTTGTCAGAGAAAAATATACTAATATAAACACGCTAAATTCTTAAATCGTAACAATAACTAACCGTTGAAAAAACTATGTTCTCTCTGTGTACAATTTTTCTCTGTGTCCCAAAAAGTGGTATTAAATTTGATTTATGGATTTATTTTCGATATAATATGAATTGTCTTTTATTGTTTGATGATTTTCTGATGAATTGTCTGATGTTTACTATTTGTGCATGTAATAGTATAATAGTGCATATCACGTTACAAATAAATTGAAACAAACTAATTAAGTCCATCGAATTAAACACTTTTGCGTTTTCTGCGTCAAATTCCAGTTACCCAACAAAATTTAAAATCCCACCTGTTTAAATATTTCGATCCTTCCTTGGGGGCGCAACCCCAATACCGGTATATAAATCGGGTGCACCTCCCACGGCATCGCGCGATAATATCTTCAGAGCGGCAGTGCCGGCAGGCAGCAGTGCGGCGTACAACAAAAGCTTCCTCAACTATACACGAGAGGAGGCGAAGAATGATTGGTACGATTTTAAACGGCCAAATACGCGCGTAATTTGACACCTCCCGAAAAAGGTAACACCTTTAATCAGTACGTTGAGTGAATTTATGGGGCGCACCGGCTCATAATTTTATTTATATCGACGTTTCGCCGCTACCCCGAGCCACTTCTAAGACGCGCCGACCATAAATTACGCTACGTGCGGCCCCGGTACAAACGGAACGGAACACACCACGAAAAAATCAACGGGAAGAACACATGCACAGAAAAAAAGAATAAGGCTGCTCGGACACGAAGACCGTTTTCAACAATATAATCGGTCGCAATTACCGGATGGTGAGATCACAATGGTGTTGGACTGTGGTTATTGCTGTTAGAAGGAAATGACATCGGTAATAATTGTATAGTATGTCAATATTTTTCTTAAATTTATGTTATACCCTTTAGGCTATACCCTTTAAGATGTCAGACAGAAACGTAAGAACATTTCGGTAACAAAAACAACAACAAAGATGATCAACTACAACTCTGAACAATTCTAACCTCTAGACTAGACCTTGGATAATATATTGGCATCATATATTGTGGTCAAATCCGGGATACTCAAAATAAAAACGCTGCAAACGACATTTTTATCAGGTAGATAAGATAACAGGGATTGCGTACAGCAAAAGACTTTAATTCAATTTGAATCTACTGGGAAAATAGTCTAAAAACTGGACTTCTTGCAATAGTTTATTAATAGTTTTATGACTGATGTCTATTGACTATATTCCCTATGGATAACACAATGCACACACAGAGAGAACTCAATTCTTGGACATATATATAATTGGACATATATAAATAAATATATATGCTTCAACAAAAAAACAGTTTCTTGAGCCAAGATTCTTACTTTGAGAGATACATAGAAAGTTGTGCTATTACTTTACAGATGGCGCTAACAGTTTCTCGCGTTATTTGCTATACATCACCGCTATATAAGTGCGACGATATTGAGTGTTCGTATATTGTTTGTTAACATCTATGCATAAGTGTTTTATTTCAAGGGTGACTTACAAGGATTATGAGGAAAACCAGGATTGTAGTAGAATAGCCTACACAGAGAGAACTCTATTCTTGGATATCAAGAAAAATTGTTCTTGCGTATATAGTGTAGCATGAAGAGGATATTTTTGCTATCCAAATAATATTTTATTGTAATAAGAATGTCAATATAATATGTAGTTATTTCAAAGGGTAGTTATTCTTCCGGTTTAAAAGTTTGACCTTGGACCTTGGATAATATATTGGCATCATATATTGTGGTCAAATCCGGGATACTCAAAATAAAAACGCTGCAAAAGACATTTTTATCAGGTAGATAACAGGGATTGCGTACAGCAAAAGACTTTAATTCAATTTGAATCTACTGGGAAAGTAGTCTAAAAACTGGACTTCTTGCAATATATTATTAATAGTTTTATGACTGATGTCTATTGAGTATATTCCCTATGGATAACACAATGCACACACACAGATAACTCTATTCTTGGACATATATATAATTGGACATATATAAATAAATATATATGCTTCAACAAAAAAACAGTTTCTTGAGCCAAGATTTTTACTCTGAGAGAGACATAGAAAGTTGTGCAATTACTTTACAGATGGCGCTAACAGGTTCTCGCATTTTTTGCCACCTATTTCCGCTATATAAGTTTGACGATATTAAGTTTTCGCATATTGTTTGTTTACATCTCTGCATAAGTGCTTTATTTCATGGGTGAGTTACAACGGTTATGAGAAAAGCCAGGATTGTATTGGACTAGCCTACACAGAAAGAACTCTAAGAGAACAATAATATTTTATTGTAATAAGAATTTCAGTATATGTTATAGTTATTTCAACGGCTAGTTATTCTTCCGGTTTAAGAGTTTAGTATGTTTATGTTGATTATATTTTGATCTGACGAAGAAAATGTTACTCTTCTACATATAAAAAGAGTAAAACGTTCATTATAGAACAACAGCAATAATTTGTTGGGTGAAAAATATACATTCTTCAACGAACAAACAGTTTCTTGGCCCAATAGTGTACGTATCGCTTAAAACAGACCTAATTCCTTTCAAACAGTTCCTTCATACTTAAAACAAGAAAACGTAATACTTGGAACATCAAAAAAATCATATTCTTACTGAGAGAACTTTGTATTTTACTTGAACCAACAAAATGATCTTTCTGCTTATAACAGAAACAAGTGATATTCGTCACTCAAGATATCGTCGACACAAGATATTCGTGTTGTATCGAATAAATTTTTCCCTCTGTACAAGAAGCATTTCTGGATTCTCATCTTTAAACAGCCACTCTTCTCGTCAATTATGTTAGGAGCACTATCTACAGCACAGGATGTTATGTTCTGTAGTGGAATATTATGTACTTAAGTCTTTTTTTATCTTAGAAAATATCTCTGGAGGTCGTGGTGCTTTCTAATGATTTACAGAATAACATTTCTTCAACAACATTTTCCTTATCAATGTATCTTACATAAGTTATCAACAAAGCATCACTGTCTCTCACCGTTGATTCATCCATTTGAAATAAAAATTATCTCGTTTTCAGTCATTCAACGACTTGAACTTCAATACCATTCCTAATTTCATCTATTCTCTTTCTAACAGTCTTGTTACTACGAAGCATAGCTACTACATCTTTGTCATTTTTTTTCTAAAACCATTTTTAAAAACGTTGTCATTGATGGTTTCATTAAATTTTCAACTATTATGTTATTTTTTCCAGATTTAGCAATGAGTAGAGATATTAGATAACTAACCTCAAGGGGAGATTTCAGTGGAAATACAAGTTTTGGTGTCCCCTGATCGATTACAATGAATTCTGGAATATGTATGTGTATGTCTGTGAACACGATAGCGTCCAAACGTTACAACGGATCGGGTTGAAATTTGGTATAAGTAATTAGTTTGAATTGTCAGGGAACGAACTGGATTGTTTTTGGCCACAATCTGACAACAGGAAATGGTAAATGTTACATACATTTTCTAAGGGATTTACCCAATTTTGACCAAACTGATACCAGCTCATCCTCCAGTGACTTTAAATATGTATACGACCTTGCAGATCAGTGGGATGAACGGTTTAGGTGCTATAAGAACTTACAGAATCCAGGCAGAATCCACAGCCTTCGTCACTGTGTTGCGAATTGTCAGATTTTGCCAAACGCCAGTGCCACTGACATGACATGATGACATTAAATATCAGTATAACAGATGTATTGTTTTGCAGCAAGCACAAATTAATATAATATATGTATTGGTTAACGATATAATTAAATTAATGAGACGTTAAGTTTAATTGTCAAAATCCTGAACAATCCTGAAAAAAATAATTACATAATTATTTTATCTACAGTCACTTCACAAAATCATGAAGAGAATGTTTGACTGACGATCAATAACAAAACTACAAAAGAAAACAAACACTTGTTTTGATTTGGCACATGTTAGAACATCAAAACCGCGTCCCAATGCTTGACATCTAGTATAGAACGGATGCGGGGTCTATTACAACTTTCTGTCTTATTTTTTTGTTCCCCAAATGCAAGTTAAATTACCTCGGAAGGCGTTTTTTTTTTTGTTACCGAAGCCATATTTTTACGGATCTAATTATAGCGGGGCCGTTGTTCGTGTCATTAATTTTCATCACTCCTTGGTGTTCCTTCCACGAGAGGGCGTCCTTGTCGCTCCACAAAAAGGAGCGCTGGTTAAATATAGTAGTGTCAAATTGCCAACATCGGCAGTCAGTCCGCTTCACAGACCATCATTTTTCACCGGGCACACCACGTAAATGATACAGATAAATTAATAAAATACACACACTCGCATAAGTTTACGAGGACCGCCGTAATGAAGCATGCCTAATTACGGTTTAACATGCATAGGTTACGAGCATTGAATTCAATTTGGGCAGTCATTATGAACCGGGCTCTTGACTTTAGATCTTAGATTAACCTCGGCGAACGAACAGTTTTTGATGAATTGTCGGGAAATTAAAGTGTTTCATAATCCTGTCAAGTGGTGGCAGCACAACGATGACGAGACTCAACTTTAGTATCACTGCTTCGAAGCTGAATATGTTTTGAATTTGTTTTTAATTAAACATAAATCATTATTCCACTATGCCTGTGATATGTCACTAAAAATTTTTATAATTTAGTCGTTTGATAATGTGACGTTAAATTATGGAATTCTGCGAGTCAAATTGTAGTTTCTACCAACTGTGGTTCAGAACCAATGACAATTTGAAATGGTACTGCTGATGCGTGTAGATGGCAATCGATGTGCTAGCATCACTCAACATGATGCCTTGCCATTCATCATTGGTGATCGGTTCATGACTTGTTACGTTTAACTCAGGTCTAATTCTTATCCGTTGATCGTGACAGGCATCAATCATTCATCGACCACACCGTGCGAATGTACACGAGTAATTGCACACGATGTGGTCAATTTGTATGTACATATGTACTTATGTACATTAGAATTTGAAATGACATGATTTTCTATCTTCATTTCTGTCATGCCCTGAACTGAACATTTTATCTGGTGGTTGTAAACCAGCAAGCTTTAACATGACTATATTCTTATTCTTACACAGAGAGAACTCTATTCTTGGATATCTAGAAATTGAATATAGTTGTTTCAACGGTTAGTTATTGTTATGATTTAAGAATTTAGTATATTTATGTTAAGTATATTTTTCTCTGACAAAGAAAAAGTTATTCTTCAATAAAAACGAAGACGTTCTTCTTACAACAACAAAAATATTTCGTTGGGCGAAAAATATATATGCTTCAACGAAAAAAACAGTTTCTTGACCCAAGATTTTTACTCTGAGAGATGCATAGAAAGATGTGCAATTACTTTGCAGATGGCGCTAATAGTTTCTTGCGTCTTTTGCCACATATCACCGCTATATAAGTTCGACGATATTGAGTGTTTGTATATTTTTTTGTTTACATCTATGCATAAGTGTTTTATTTCATGGGTGACTTACAAGGATTATGAGGAAAACCAGGATTGTAGTAGAATAGCCTACACAGAGAGAACTCTATTCTTGGATATCAAGAAAAAATATTCTTGCGTATATAGTGTTGCATGAAGACGATATTTTTGCTAACCAAATAATATTTTATTGTAATAAGAATTTCAATATAATATGTAGTATTTCAACGGTTAGTTATTCTTCCGGTTTAAGAGTTTAGTATGTTTATGTTGAGTATATTTTGCTCTGACGAAGAAAATGTTATTCTTCTACATATAAAAAGAGTAAGACATTCGTTTTACATCAGCAATATATTGTTGGGTGAAAAATAAACATGCTTCATCAAACAAACAGTTTCTTGACCCAAAAGTATACGTACGTATCGCTTAAAACAGACGTAATTCCTTTCAAGCAGTTCCTTCATACTTAAAACAAGAAAACTTAATACTGAGAATTTTATGTGATATTCTTCACTCAAAGATATTCGTCTTATATCAAATAAATGTTTCCCTCTGTGTAGCTATACTGTGTTTATATGTATGCTGGTTTTACTTTAATTACTTTCTAGTAAAATTGTAAATGGTTGTTATTTAGTAAACGTACAAATTTCACAAATAGAAAATAAAAATATGGTGTTTGCTTACAAACATTGAGACATGTGTCGTTCAAACCGGCGTTTATTTATACAATGTGCAACGTTAACAAAGCGAGAGCCTTAATTTATTAACCCAACAAAATCTACCAATAAAAAATTATTATTATTCCAGGAAAATCTTGAAATTTCCACGCCACTTTTTGATTTATATTTAACAACGTACCTACTTTGCGACCGCGGCGCATTAATTAGTACCGCGTAACATAACCAAACCTTAGCGCGTTCGATAGCGCAGCAAAACCATAAATATTTTATTGGCATAATTAAAATCGCTCGAGTACGGACGGATTTATCGCCGCCATTGTGTTTTTCGCGTACACGCGACGCTGCCGAAGCGGTGGCGGCGCGGGTGCCGGCCAGAAGATTGATTATAAGGCAAATAAAAAGTGGTCCGAGGTAGCGGTAAATCAATTTGTATCAACAACAAGTCATATAAATCGTAAGGTAAGGTACGTTAGAGTGTTGGTCAGTGTTGCCACATCAAAGGCATTTATTCTTGTTCTGCAATAACTCTTCTAATAGTGGATTTTGGTTACCTTTCATGAACATGTTTCATTCATTCTCCATGTACCATTTATTATCAAAAGATCGCCCGAAAAAAAAAAACAGAAAATTACCTATAATTTTGCAGTTTCTACTGGCAACACTATGTGTAAGTTGGTACACCTTTCTTACTAGCGCAATCGACGAAACGGAATCGCCCGCCGCGCCACCTCGCGGCCATTTATCAAGTACGCGCGCTCCCCGAAGGCGAGCCTTCCTTTTATTTGAGCATCAATTAGAGCGCTGAGTGATTGCTTTGTTTGTACAAGAGTTTGCGCATCGATACGATCAATCACCCGGATTCTAATTACAATTATGCAGCAACCAATGTCTTGAATCGGACGCACCTACCTTCACGCGAGTCAACCGAGAACTAAACGCGCTACGGCGCCATCTAGTAACGAAACGCCGAACTACTCGCCAATGACATTATTTTCGAGATTTTTCGTTGTATGTTGTAGGTATCTCAAAATTTTCTAAGCTAAGGACATAAAGAAATATCTTACATAGATTGTGATTACCACATAAAAGCCCCACCCGAAACTTTCCGCAAACTCTTCAGGGCAACAAACCCTCCCAAAGTCCATTAAAAATCTCCCCCGGATAATGTTTCCGCCAAAAGGGCGAACGAGAGAAAGAGAGACAGAATCGCTCGACGCTACTTCACTCACTCGCAGAGAATAAGAAACTTTATTAATACCAACCTCCCGCTTTTGGTGATTATCATTTCCGTTCCTAAATCGTTGAACTTATCCCATAATTCCTTCGTTTCTAGGTGACAGGTAACGTTCCTGAGCTCCTCGCTGGTGCACTTCTCCTGCAGGAGCGGATTCCTGTGGCTCGAGGGCGACCTACGACCCGTCGAATTGCACGCCACTGACGTCTCGGACGTCGAGGACACGTCCACGGGGGAATCCCGACCGCTCTCCGCCTGCGGACTCGTCAACAGACAGTCTAAACCGGAGGGCGGCTCAGGGGTTGACGTCACCGACGACGCCGATGTTTCTACAAATTTTTCTGAAATAAAACAGAAATTGTGTAAATAAGTAACTATAGTAAATTCAGTCATGTGGAAATTTAAGTATATTAAATGATTATACAATACATAATATGACATTGTGTTAACTTAATGCTTAATTATATTCGGAGTTTGTTGAGAAAATTGCAATTAAAATTTGAGTTTGCCGCCTGTCGTGATTGGCTAAGCGTAAAATTGTCAAGGTAACCTAGAAATTATTCACAAATGTAGGGATTTTTGGCCTGACAGGGTTGTCATCATTGTTTGTTTATATGGTGTTGCAAGCCATCTTCACAAGTATTTACTTTGACATTCTGGAGGTTTTGGGTTTTGGTTTTGCTGTATATTAAAGTAATTACTGTAATAAGTGTTGTAAGTATAGTCATATATTTCTGCTGATTTGCTGTTGCAATCAGACACATAACTATATTGCTGTTTAGATTTGCTCATGATTGATATTGTATTTTGCCTCACTTAACCTCAATTCAACTACCGTACATAACGTGAAGTATGGGTGTGCTACCACCCCAGCAGCACAAAATAACTATGAGTAACGTTGTCATAGCTTTGCATTATATTATTTCCTCCTTGTGGCGTCACAGGGAGGATTTTTATTCAGATTTCAAACGGCGTTTTCTCTTAAATTAAAGAGTTGTTTCGAATTTTATTTGTAAAAGGGAGGTCAAACGTGCCGTAATACCTTAATCAGTATATTATAGACCATTGTATTATACATATTGAAGTGCATAAATTACCTTCAAGTAGGAAGTATTGAGAAAATTTAAACACAAATAAGTCACTAAAGTCAACAACCACCTCAAGGAATTTAACTTCCGAGAAGCACTTACAGATGTTGACTTGGTGATGTAGTCACCGACTCAACTGTCAACACAATATAATATCCCGTCGACTTTAAGTAATATTAATCTATTCTCGGTGTCAGTTCTTCTATTTGACGACAAAACAAAACAACAAACTATTATCGAAACCGGAAAAACAGGGCCACAATGACATTCACACACACACATACAACCATTACCCAATATACTGGATCGGTCCCAAGGGGCACGGGTTCTCGTTAGTATAGCCTAGAATCCCCGCGAGGGAATCTCAAAAATCTACACAAATTCTTGTCAACGGTCCGCCGTCCACAAAAGAAACGAGAAACTCTTTGATGAAGTGGACCACAGTTCCAACAATCCCAAGAATTTCAATCATGCGTGTTGCGGTATAAAAATAAGTTCCAAAGCGCTATTTTACTCCCTGTGAAATGACAGGTGACAAAATATAAATTCTGAGAAAATTGCATGAGGAATTCTCGGACTTAGATTGCTGCTAAAGTCTGATAGAAAGAGACAGAGTTATAACATATAAAAACTTAGAACGACAAACTTAGGATTGGAGACAAATGCTGCCATCTATGGGACAAACTAGGAAACAAACCCGTTTAACCTAAAAAGATAATTTAAGTAGCGAATAGCTAAACATAAAACTCGAGAAAATGATCTTATTCTGAATGCTGGCAGTTAAATTCGACATGTGTGAGTTTGGGCGGAGAACTTAGGTGTTCTGAGTCATCAAAGGTATTAACACTCCTTCTTCGACACCTGAATTTACACGAACCGCACTAAAATAATAAATAAACCCAACCAAACCGTTGCGATACGTTGATGTTCGACTATCATCGTTAATTGGATGAACTCCAGAATAGCAATGAGGAAGATCTTTCAATAACTTGTTAAGAGATATCCCAGATTCAAATAGAAGCTTAGCAGGCAGAAAAAAAATCGGTGGTACCCTCTACCAGACTTTCTTTCTGTAATAAGCTTGTCGTGCCACTGGGCACTGACGTTTATCAACATTTGTACAATAATTCTCACAAAATTTCGAATTTACGTTTGACGCTTGTGGTTTGTCAGAGGTAAAGCCATGTAACTAACTTTAATAAAACATACGGGTTTTCTGTGTTTTTTACACTATGTTGGGATTGTAATCAAGGTGCCATGATCATAATCCAAACATAATTTCAATAATGATTTAATTAAAGTAAGATTATCTATTATATCAACAGTTTGACAGCGCCGCCATCTTAAGTGGGTACTCGTTGATTTCTCGTACAATATTATGGCGGGAGATTTAAATAGGTATTGAGGACAGAATGTAGCAATATATTACGTGCATGTTAATAACTGGATTTTGTACAGAAAAAGTTATACCACCAAAGAAATTACTTAAGTTTTCTTAATAATATATCAGTTTATCATCCTTTGCCTCAGTAATACGACTAATAAGCACTGATGTATAATAAAAATATATATAATAATATTATAACTCATTTCTCTTCGGGCTTAAGATTGGTATCGGTAACAGAAATTCGTACAGACCACAAACGTATGCAGGCGACATATGTTCTTTGTGCGAGAAGATCGCTCGATTGTTAGGTGAGGAATATTTGAAAATTATATGTTTCCGTCGATTTTAAACAGTTAATTGTTGGCTATGGGCGCCATAAAAGAGAAATACTGCTTCCTTCTACGCGACGGCTTTGACAGTTCACGCGAGCGTAGGGATTACAAAGTCACCGTTTCGTATTTGAGGATGAATATGAAATATTACAGGTGAGCACGTTATATTAGTGTTTTTAAGACATTCAAGCTTTTATAGGTTATGTTGATTTTCTTTAGGTTGGTAGATTTGGTTATATTTGGTGGATTTTATGTTTGTGTTGTTGGCGTGTTGTGATCTGTGATGACATCAGATGACATAACCTTGTTTTAGAAGTTGAATTTTTACCGAATAATTAAAACTGTTTGTAATATATTATTTACAGAAGATTTAGTGTTCTGGTGTGAGTTACGGCATCGGTTGACTTGTCCTGTAAACTGCCTGCTACTGGGCTCTCAATAACCCTCTTACGAAAACAATCTGCCGAGCTTTTGTGCCGGTCCGATGCCGTGTATAATCAAAACAGCGCGCGGGTGACTCATGCAACCAATGATACCTGCTGCCATGGTGAACGGATCGGCCGTAAACGGCAAACCCGAGGAGGACGGCTTGCTTATTTACGTTCATGCGTTCCGGGAACGGATCCGATTCGCCCGCGGAGCGAAGTTGTAAATCCGTCCGAAAATTTCGAAGCGAACGACCCGATGGCTGTAAATTTGCAATATTTCAACACGACCGGCGCAACATTGTAAAAAGAATATGCGGCCGCGCGTATTGTAGATTATTGGTTTGTTAATCGTCCGAATACCAACAAATATTTTGTAATATTATTTTACAAACCAACAATTACGAAAAAATCAACAACAACTATCAAAACTATACATTTTTTAACCAGGAATAACATTTAATACGCAGATCATAATTCCTGCGGAAGAAGCTACCTACAAACCGTATCAAACAATTTAATGACAACTATTACCGCTACATAAAACACAAAAAAAACATACAATAACCCGTTACAATCGTGCAGAGCAAACATAATCCCGAGATCTAATGCAAAACAGGCGAAACGCAACGGACCGTCTAATGGAATCGCTGGTACACGCATTATATAATTGTTGGTTTTTGTAAACGGCCAGAATCATTAGGCTATAATTTACATTGTCATTACATACGCACGACTCGCTCGCTATCAACAGATAAGATCTGCGATTATCATCATTTTTTTTCAGCATTGTTGGTGCCCGACAACATTAGGACCAGCTTCCGGTTGGTGTATTTAATGTTCTAGGCTCTGGATGGGAACCAGCTTCGACGGAATTTGTAGCCAACATACGATAATTACTGTAAACAAATCATTTATCTTCTACCTATACTAATTACGAACTTTCAAGTGTAGGGCGCGTTCAGCGGAATCGCCCATTTTCGCCGACATTTGCGATCGAGTAGCTGCAAAATTGGGCTTTTCGATATTACTTTTGACGCTCGAATTGAAAAAAGGACACAATTCCGCGTGGACTGCGCGATATTTCGTAAATTAAATGCGTCAATTTTGAAAAAAAATCACGTTTTTGCACCTCTTCGGGTGAAGGCGAACCTCGAGAAAATGTCACGTGACGTCTAGAAATTCCGACAAGCGGATCGATGAACGTCAAAAATTTACATTTTTTATCCGTTCCTGTCGACCTTATAAAAGCCGCTCGCTCTCATGTCTTACGATAAGATCCCTCTAAATACCCTTCGCAAAGAGTTTTGAGCAAAAAAACGGCCTTAAAAACAATTTTCGATCCAAAAAATCAATTTTTGTCGACCCGTGTTTTGCTGCTATTACCACAGTAACATCAAACCCGAAACGCTCCCTGCCGGACATTCGTAACAACAGTAACAGATAGCAGATAACCTAAAATGTATCCTAAAATGTCCATATTGCGAATGTGGACAGGTGGGAAGCCTTAACCACATATTTCTAGAATGCCCAATAACTAAAATCGAAAATTTTGACTTATACACAGAGCTAGTCTACCTATACTAATTACGAACTTTCAAGTGTAGGGCGCGTTCAGCGGAATCGCCCATTTTCGCCGACATTTGCGATCGAGTAGCTGCAAAATTGGGCTTTTCGATATTACTTTTGACGCTCGAATTGAAAAAAGGACACAATTCCGCGTGGACTGCGCGATATTTTGTAAAATAGATGCGTCAATTTTGAAAAAAAATCACGTTTTTTCACATTGTCGAGTGAAGGCGAACCGCGAGAAAATGTCACGTGACGTCGAGCGGTTCCGTTCAAGCCGATTGATAAACGTCAAAAAAGTACATTTTTCGTCGCTTCCTGCTGACTTTATAATCGACGTTTCCCTTCAAGTCTTACGACAAAATCCCTTCAAATACCCTTCGGACCGAGTATTGAGCAAAAAATCGCGTCGAAAACGCATTTTCGGCCGGCAATCTTGCAATTTGTCAAGGTGTGTTTTGCCTCGATAAAATGGGCGTGGCCTGTTTAGGGGAAAATCTGGTGATATAACTAGACCGTATACCGGGTGATTTTTCGTTTATACTATTCAAGCAATTCCGACAAATTGTTTATGAACGATAACACAAGTATTTTTTGTTTTTTTGAAAATATTTCCTGCCCCATAAAAATCTTTCCATGTTTGCGTTTGCACTCAACTAATATAAGCACAAACTAAACCAAACTGTGACTAGAGGCTCGTTAGGACATAAGAATAGCTATAAATCACTAGTCTACCTATACTAATTACGAACTTTGAAGTGTAAGGCGCGTTCCATCGGAATCGCCCATTTTCGCCGACATTTGCGATCGAGTAGCTGCAAAATTGGGCTTTCCGATATTACTTTTGACGCTCGAATTGAAAAAAGGACACAATTCCGCGTGGACTGCACGATATTTTGTAAATCGAATGCGTCAATTTTGAAAAAAAATCACGTTTTTGCACCTCTTCGGGTGAAGGCGAACCTCGAGAAAATGTCACGTGACGTCTAGAAATTCCGACAAGCGGATCGATGAACGTCAAAAATTTACATTTTTTATCCGTTCCTGCCGACCTTATAAAAGCCGCTCGCTCTCATGTCTTACGATAAGATCCCTCTAAATACCCTTCGCAAAGAGTTTTGAGCAAAAAAACGGCCTTAAAAACAATTTTCGATCCAAAAAATCGATTTTTGTCGACCCGTGTTTTGCTGCTATTACCACAGTAACGTCAAACCCGAAACGCCCCCTGCCGGACATTCGTAATAACAGTAACAGATAGCAGATAACCTAAAATGTATCCTAAAATGTCCATATTGCGAATGTGGACAGGTGGGAAGCCTTAACCACATATTTCTAGAATGCCCAATAACTAAAATCGAAAATTTTGACATATACACAGAGCTAGTAATAATAGGTTACTAAACAAAAAACTCCATAACCTCAAAGATTAATCGAAAAGAATCATAAATCACTCGATTATAACAATAAGTGAAACTACCCTTATTGGAAATATTAAAGAAAATACGGTGTAATATGTTCTGTAACGTATACCTTGATCGCATTAAAAATTGACGGTTTATGACGACTTGGCGTTGGTGGAGTTTAGTTGCGGCCATAACATGGTAATGTTGGGACATTCCGCGACCTAATGTCGTAATTTGTGACCCGCCATTGACACTCAATAGCTGAATTGGATATTTGACGATCATGCTAATGTCAAAATTGCATGTCGGATAAGTGCCCGCCCGGCGTTTGTTACAAAATAACAATAACACCCGATAAAATTGGTGGATAATTTGTCTAACACGCGCCGTTGGGCTATTAGATTTCAGATTTACACTTGGAACAGGACCGTACTCGATGATTTCTTTAAGCTTTTTACTATTCTACAAATGTACATGTAGTCTTCTGGAAATTAAGTTAATTCTGAATAGATTAACATTGTAATCGCTTTGGAGATTAACAGTGTAACTTCTTTTAAAATTAACGTAACGTATTAAATTGTATAGTGCACAAAATTTGGGAGATCATAAGTTTTAGCCAGCTGATAACAAAATCAAATTATTCCTTTTTTGTTAACTAAAATACCGAAAGTTGAAATTAGGGAAATGTAAAATCAAATAATAGTATGTTATTATACAAGTTTTATAAGACGTCAAATTGGCGCATGAGTTATATCGTCGCTGGCGCTCCTCGTGCCCCAAATGAACGAATGCGCCAATATGTCTTATAAAACGAGTGTAATATACTATTTTTTCTACTTTGCGTCATTAATTTTATAAAAATTTAGAAATATATTAGGTAAAATTCCAATCTAGAGTATTTATGGGTGCAACCGTTGGTAACACTGTCATCTGTCACTTAAATTCAAATATCTGTGAAAAAGTAATTATTGATAATTATTATATACCATCATATATTAGTAGTACGAAATCTAGGATGCAACACGCATGTTTAAATATGTATAAAAATATACATACTTCGCAGTTTGTGCGATTCTAAAAAATCAGTTTGTGCTTACTTTTGTGGTTATGTGTATTTTCGTTTGACATGCATTTGATATCAATGTCACCAATCTTAGAAAAAAGTTACTAAAAACGATGTTACAATTTGCTAATTGTAACACCGAAAACAGTGTTACAATGTGTGCATTTTGAATGCAAAGTAGAAAAATGTATTTCTTTGCAGGATTTCTTTCAAGGAAAGAATACAAGTTTGAAACAAATATTTCTTAAGTTGCAATGATTTCCGTAATGTAGAAATTTTTTGGGTTTAATTTAGTTAAAAAAAAAACTTTTATCAAGAAAATTAAATCCCATTAAGCAAAATAACAAAAGTCCGCCCCTGTGTATACAATCTAAAAGAATCGCATTGATTGAATCCGAATCGATATAGTAATTCACTCAACCACTACACACTCAACACAGAGACGACGCCGACGAACAGACATTAGACAGTATTTAATTCAATCATCGCGCTGCATTCGATGGATTCATTACACCATTAAAAACAAAAGAACATCGGGTATTGATGATGATGATAATTTATTTATGCGGTGGCGGCATCGGTCGCGATGTATACCACATCGGTAATTATTATTGATGGAACACAATTGTAGACGGGTAAAATAAGTTACAGTAATTGTCGTTGAAAGTGCAACAAATGGAAAATAAATTGCACTTTTTTCGAACGACCAGAGTAAAACATAAACCGTTTTTACTCAGTTAAGAGTTTAGACAGCGATGAATTAGCATAATGATCACATTAATATTCCATAGGACAAGTGCATTAGATCGAGCTCTAAGCACTAAGCGATTCAGTGTTTAATTTTACAATGAGGGTAATGGTATAGTATCACGATTGTATGTAATTTTGTATTTTTTTAATGAATTTATTCTATCAAACGGTCTCTGTTATTTTTAATCAATTTTATTCCTTTTTTACGATGTATTCATTAGAACATCCTTAATTATTTGAATATAAAATCTACATAACTTACAAAAACATGATATTAGAAAGTTTAGATATCAATTATGTTTGTTATGAGTGTAGGACAATAATTATTTGTTCCAGGCTAAACTCCACGACTTCTCTACACAGAGAGAACTCTGTTCCTGGATATCAAGAAAAATTATTCTTGCGTATATAGCGTAGCATGAAGAGGATTTTTTTTTCTATACAAATAATATTTTATTCTAATAGAAAAAAAACAGTTTCTTGACCCAAGATTCTGAGTCTGAGAGATGCATAAAAAGTTGTGCTATTACTTTACAGATGGCGCTAACAGTTTCTCGCGTCTTTTGCCACATATTACCGCTATATACATAAGTTTGACGATATTGAGTGTTCCTATATTGTTTGTTTACATTTATGCATAAGTAGGTCTTTTATTTCATGGGTGACTTACAATTATGAGGACAACCAGGATTGCAGTAGAATAGCCTACCCATAGAGAACTCTATTCTAGGATATCAAGAAAAATTGTTCTTGCGTATATAGCAACGGTGGGCAAATGCGGTTCTTCGTTGAGTTAAGTGCGGCTCTCACTAAAATCGTGGCTTTACTTTTTTCTCCTGTGTTGTAGGATGGCTGTCAACTTATAATGTTTTGAGCCGTTTTGTGGAACTCCTAAATCCTATCATAATATTTGCAAAAGAAAAAGGCAAAACATGCCCAGAATTAGAAAATGAAACTTGGCTTTCTGACTTAATGTTGCTTAAAGGTGTGCTAGAACATTTGCAAACACTGAATGTAATGAAAATAAAAAATATTACTGATTTGTCACAAACTGTATTCAGTTTTGAAGCGAAAATTCAACTGTTTGTTTACGATCTTGAGAATAAAATATTTACTCATTTTCCACGAGTAAAAGCAAATGTAATTAATAT
This sequence comes from Aphodius granarius, assembly GCA_963971325.1. Lineage (NCBI taxonomy): Eukaryota > Metazoa > Arthropoda > Insecta > Coleoptera > Scarabaeidae > Aphodius > Aphodius granarius. The sequence goes on from OZ020225.1 coordinate 5,372,931, forward strand.
CAAAGAAGAAAAGTTAGATGAACATACATGGTCCGGCACTAACTTGGATACAAATGGGAAAAAAATTTATATTTTTTTCAGAAAATTTTGTTTCAGTAAAAAGTTTCTGCATTGTTTTAAACCTAAAATGCAAACTTCAATATATAATTATCTACTTGCGTATACCGGATGTTACAAAATTAAAAAAATTACTAAAGAGTAAAGTCCCTTTATTTGAAATTTTATTTGAAAAAGGTATCTAGAATGATTAGAAGGCATCAAATAGGAAAATAGAATCTCTTCTGTAAGATTTTTTTAATCACAAGCTAACATTTTTATCAATTTTTATAAACTAAAAAACAAAAGCACTATCAGAAGTAACAGCAGACTTTAACATTTCATTAATTTAAACATAACTAAAAAATACAACAAAACTACAAAATTATGCATTGAAAATCGGAGGGGCCACATTGAGTAAAATATTGTACTGTGATTTTTTTTGTTGTTTTTGTTTTTGTTACTTTTATTTTTTTCCAGTTGTTTGTTCATTAAAACAAAATGTTAGAATGTGTTATCTTCTTAATATTTTAACGATAAATTTCTGTTTTTGTGCTTGTTGTTCGTTTTTGTTTTTTTTTTTCTGTAGTCAGTTATCAAAATGAAATGTTAGGATGTGTTGCTTAGCTAATTTCTGTTTTTTTTTCTAGTTTATAAAATTGATAAAAATATTAGTATCCGATAAAAAAATCTTACAAAAATGATTCTAATTTCGTATTTAATACCTTGTAATCTTTCTAAATACATATGGCAAGTAACAATTTTGAGCAACTTCAAAAATAGGGGTACTTTACTCTTTAGTAATCTTAATATAATAATAACATCCGACATATGCAAGCAGATAATTATGTCTTGAAGTGTGTATTTTAGGTTTAAGACAATACAGAAACTTTACACTGAAATAAAATGTTCTGAAAAATTGATAATACAAATTTTTCCCATTTGTGTCCAAGTTAGTCCTGGATCCTGTAAAAGAAAATTGAAAGAATTACAAGCAAATTTCAAACATTGGTTTGAAGATTTGGAAAGTTTGAAACCTACACTTGAATATTTTGTGCACCCATTTATTTGTGACATTATTTAGGATGGATTTCCAATTTCAGAAATAATACTACTGACAGAATTTCTGCGGACAGCATTAACTAATTTTACCACAAATATAAAAAAAATGTCGTTAGATATTATTATACTTTCCATTAATAAATATATTTTTATTATATTTGATTTCTGTTATAATAAAATATTATGTATTTTAATTTTGAAATATGTATTTTTTTTTTCAATAATATTTTTGTGTTCTTATTTGTGTTCTTATACGTGACTTGTGAAAATATGCAATTACGTTAAATAGAAAAAATGCTTTTCTACGTGTGGCTCTTTATAAAATATAAAAACCGGTTTGGGGCTCTGTTTGGCCTCATATGTGCCCACCCCTGGTATATAGTGTAGCATGAGGAGGATATTTTTGCTAACCAAATAATATTTTATTGTAATAAGAATTTCAATATATGTAGTTATTTCAACGGTTAGTTATTCTTCCGATTTAAGGGTTTAGTATGTTTATGTTGAGTATATTTTGCTCTGACGAAGAAAATGTTATTCTTCTACATATAAAAAGAGCAAGACGTTCGTTTTACTACAACAACAATGAAAATATACATGCTTCAACGACCAAACAGTTTCTTGGCCCAAAAGTAGGTATACGTACGTATCCCTTAAAACTGACGTAATTCCTTTCAAGTAGTTCCTTCATACTTAAAACAAGAAAACGTAATACTTGGAACATCAAGAAAATCATATTCTTACTGTGAGAATTTTGTATTTTACTTGAACCAACCAAATGATCTTTCTGCGAAGTGATATTCTTCACTCAAAGATATTCCTGTTGTATCGAATAAATTTTTCCCTCTGTGTAGAATCCACTACAATGAACTATTTACGTTTTTTTATTAGTTTAGGACATAAACAATAACAGAATTCATTATGTGTTCCAGACTAAAAACACTAATTTTTAGACATCACAAAATCACTCCACGACTTTATCTCATCATTCATTTTTTTTGTATACTGTACACTTGAATGAAATCTCTTCCTGTAACATCTTAAATAAATCTTCTCTACTTGCGGACGATTTATGTAGGCGTTTCATCAATTTATTTAATTATAAATACCCTTTGAGCTCGGTTATTAGCCGACGACAACAGCATCCGCCCTCAAGCCGTCTAACGCGATTTTCTCGCGTCTGGCTGTTGTTAAAATCACATCCGCGATAAAATAGACAATTGAACGGCATAAACAAATACGATGCGCGTCCAATAAACAATTGAAATACGCCTTGCACCATTCAGCCATTGTTTGCGCTGACTGACAAACGCCAACTGAACAAATGTATCTAAAAGGACGCGCGCTATTGCAGCAATAATAAAATCCGGTCATTTCGAAATGTTTAATTCGATTTCTTCCAATGTCAAACATTTTTTCACATCTGGTTATAAATGGTGGTATATTTGGGGAACGTTTGACAAAATTGCGCCTATTGGATTCCGTTTAATTTGTGATTGGGGTCCGCGTGTGCGTACGTCATTCAATGGCGATGGGGTTGACTTTCAAAATTGAGATAGATGACCGTACTAAAGCCGGGTTCGAACCCCGTTCGCCAGTTTGTCGATTTGGCACCCAGATTATGAACTAATACAAAATCGATGCCGGTAATTAGTTCGAACGGGTCGCCCCGTTTCAGCCGTTCATCAATTTCAAAAAGTGTTCCTCCCTCTCTTGGACTGGAAATGTTCATTTCATTTAATGCGTTTAACTATAATATTTTCAACACGGAATAATAAGCTGATGCTATCAATTGATGTTTTATTAGTTATAATTTATGGGATGTTTATGTAGGTAAATAAATTGAGGGATATGTTGGAAATGTAAAGTGTTGTAGTTAATGAAATGTATTTAATATTGTCGGCAAGGTTGAAATTGCAGGATTTATGCGATGGTAATTTGCGTCTTGATTTCACGGACTTTATATAATTACGATTCGCGCGTGTATTAATGAATGGTTAGGATACAATTAGCGCCCATTAATAGGTATATATGTTGTATATACCTACTTATTTTTTATAGTAATTAAAGAAAAAAAAATCTGATGTGGCCAGGCACATGACTTTATCATACGATACAGCCGTGTTCAGGGGGGCAATTTGGAAGTTCAAGGGGCATCTGCTTACTATGATTTAATTTTTTTTTCCAAAAAATGGAATGGACATAAATTATACAAAATTTTCTCTACTATAATTTATTATTTAACTATTTTGACGAAATAACAGAAATGGCGGCTAATTTGCAAAATCGTTGAAAAATGATAAGAGTAAACCTCGAGTTCCTTTGGGACCTTTTGGACAAAACTTCTTTCAGCTCTAAGTTTAGTCACGAAACTTCTACATATGAAGTTTCGTCTCGATACCTTCAGTAGTTTCTCCGGAATCGTCGCCACAAAAAATGGGTACACACACACAGACATTTTTTTGTACCTTGGTCAAAAATGTTCAGGGGGCCCAAAAAGACCTATTTCCGCTAAAATCTCAATTTTTTTTTCGACACGATTACAATACTTTGTCATACTACGTATGATAAGGTAAAAAAACGTACAAATCCACAGTAATAGGTACCTATTTTTTGATATAATTCTTGTAGTAACACAAGACGTCTAGAATGACACGCCATTACATTAATGAAATTTATCTCCATTTTGCACCTTCTCTTTTTAGAATTTCTGTCTGTTTGAGCTTTTATGGTTTAATACATGCCTAAATATCGAATTCATTAAAATTTTAAACTGTTGTATGAGGTCAAAATGGCGGGAACAACCGCGACTCCTTAACATGGTAGCATTTTGGCCAAGCGCGGTTTAAGGGCTTTAATTACTGGTCAAAATTCTAATTCATCAAATCTCTTCCAATTTATTCGAAGGCAAAACTAACTGGGTTCTTTTCTTGAACCTTGTGAACACATTTCTGACTACTAACTGACGCGTTTAAGTATTTAACATTTAATAAGGGCTGATAAAGCAAGACTACTCAAATGAAACGAAACACTTATCAAAACAATAACATCTATTAACAATAATAATCAACAATCCCGTTTGATAGGTTACATAGAAAAATGAATGAAGCTTTGGACATATTGACGTTTAAATTAAACCTAGGAGTTGATTTAGACAGACACACTTTTAGCAGAAATATGAATAATTTAATTTCCAATGAAATGCGAGACGAGTTGAAAAGACTTACCAGGGATAAACTTAAGCGCCTAAGAACGCTCCACAAAAACGTGTACTTTACATGACGGTGGTTGAAATGAGAAGAGCGAGATTTGTTCGTTTGCATCCCTCGACCCCAAAGGAAGCCGGAAGCATTTCTTCTTAGCCAATGACAACTCTTCAATTTTAAACTTATAACACGCGGTCAAATCCTAAACCAGATGTTCAACCCTAGCAAAAACCTTTGACATTCCCGAATGTTCTTACAAATATCTCGCTTAATTTGATCATATCTTAATAAATAAATAATGGGTTTCCGACCCATTACACTGTTGCAAAATTAAGAAAATTACTAAAGAGTAAAGTAAAGAACAATTTTTTTTTTCAAAAAAAGTATTTAGAAAGCTTAGAAAGTATCAAATACGAAATCAGTCTTCAGTGACTTTAAACATGAGCACCAATTTACAGATCAATGGGATGAGCGGTTAGCGCGTATAGATACATTAGATGCTTATAGCGCAGCATCTATAGAAATAGTCCGACAGAATCCACAGCTTTTGTCGCTGTGGTTACGAACTTACAGATTTTGATAAACGTCAGTGTTCATTTACATGACATGAGATTAAATGTCATTCTATGGCTGATGTTACGATGAAGTCCAAAATGACTGTGGGGGCCACACCGGATTTTTTAAATTGGTCTGGCGTTTGTGGCCAGATCTTTAGCTAAGTTTGTGGCCAGGTCTTTAGCTAAAAGAAGTTTTATGATTTTGGTAAATACTAATTTGACACTACCAATTCTTAGTTCTATCTAGACTGGAGACTTCCGCGGTCCGAATCGATGAATTCTTGATTACCGTAACTCCGGTAACGTGAAGAAGCCCTGAAGATGTCTGTTGCAATAGAACGCGAAACGTCGGTAATTATGGATATAGCGATAACAAAGCGGTTTCTTCCAGGAAATGAAGAATTAATTTTTGGTTCTATTTTCAATAATAATTTTCATATATTTAATAATTTCGTAATAAGTACAAATATTTTAAGTACATATTGAAATAGGTAGGTTATCTAACGTTTACCTACATCATTACCTACATGTTAGCATCAGTTTCACTATTTGTATTATTGCTTTACTATCATAATATATGATATAATAGTATATTATTATACAAGTTTTATAAGACGTCAAATTGGCGCAAATGAACGAATGCGCCAATATGTCTTATAAAACGAGTGTAATATACTATTTTTTCTACTTTGTGTCATTAATTTTATAAAAATTTAGAAGTATATTAGGTAAAATTCCAATCTAGAGTATTTATGGGTGCAACCGTTGGTAACACTGTCATCTGTCACTTAAATTCAAATATCTGTGAAAAAGTAATTATTGATAATTATAATATACCATCATATACTGGTAGTACGAAACTTAGGATGCAACACGCATGTTTAAATATGTATAAAAATATACATACTTCGCAGTTTGTGCGATTCTAAAAAATCAGTTTGTGCTTACTTTTGTGGTTATGTGTATTTTCGTTTGACATGCATTTGATATCAATGTCACCAATCTTAGAAATAAGTTACTAAAAACGGTGTTACAATTTGCTAATTGTAACACCGAAAACAGTGTTACAATGTGTGCATTGTGAATGCAAAGTAGAAAAAGGTATTTTTAATCTCCACACTTTCTCTGAATGAATAAACACATTTTAATTTATTTATGACAGTTTATTACAGTTTACATAACTTATATTTCCTGTCATAATTAAGAAAAGAAATATTTCTAAAACTCATTTTATCTGCGTAGGTATATCTGTCTAGAGCTCACTGTAGCATAATTAAGGACCTTGGTGAAGATCTTGCATACTTATAGTTCTTCAGTCAAATTAATTATTTATCAATGTCTCTTTTGATTCATCTCTATATGTGAACTTTCGAAGGACTTTCATCTTCTCTAAGTAATAGTTACTTTTTTACATAAACCTTTCGAGATCTTGTTTATAGGCCTTTCAAAACTATTTCGTACTTCGGAACAAAACAACGGTGGAAATTACATCAAAAATGTTCTTACCTAGAGGTGAGATGCTATCCGGCGGATCTCTATCCTTGGCGCAGCGATTTTTGGCCCGTCCATGCCGCGACATGATCGCCGCGATGCTAAAGTCTGTGGCGCAAGGCCTCAAGGTACAATTGTCTTCCATCACCTCACCTAAAACACCATCACAGTCAACCATCATACCGATGAGAAACACACGAAAAAATCCCAACCGATACCCCGAAACAAACGTTCTAGCGCTACGTCCCGTCCGTAATCCTAGATGGCAGCACCGCGCAGAAGAAAACACGAGACGCGTTGCCGTTCCACCAAGGTTTCCACCGATATTTGAACAGCGCCGTTTCGGAACATCGTGCACGGGTTTACGCGCCGCCAACAAGTAGCGAGCAACACACGTTCAGAGAGGTAGGTAGCAAAGATGTTTTGACAGAGTGAATATTTAGAATCTTTTGACTCACATTTAACGAGATTAGCGCGAGAAGTCGCGAGATTGGTCGCTCTCCCACTCAAACAGAGGCGGGATCTGTCTCTCCGACCCACCGCTCGCTCGGTAAATTGATTTAGAGGTTAGGACGGGAGGTCTGGTTCGGCCGGCGACGTCGGCCGTTGTAGCAGCGCCGGGACGCGAGCGATCGCAAGGTGGAAAGAGCGACCGATTTTAGCGACGTCGCTCTGCCGTCGCGCGCGCTTTCTACCGCGATTCTATGCCGCTCGCTGCTCCTGCTGCTGCCATTTTTCGGCGCTAGCTGCGATGACAGCACGCCGTAACCACCCCTCCCCTCCCTGCCCCACCACCACGACAACGAAGTGTGCACGCCCACCAGGGACGGACTTAGCACTAGCGACAAGCGACCACGTAAGATTTTGTTGGGTACACCTTTTTTTTATAATTTTTACTTTATCATACGTAGTATGACAAAGTATTGTAATCGTGTCGAAAAAAAAATTTTGAGATTTTAGCGGAAATATGTCGTTTTGGGTCACCTGAACATGTTTTACCAAGGTACAAAAAATGTCTGTGTGTGTGTACCCGTTTTTTGTGGCGACGATTCCGGAGAAACTACTGAAGGTATCGAGACGAAACTTCATATTTAGAAGTTTCGTGACTAAACTTAGAGCTGAAAGAAGTTTTGTCCAAAAGGGCCCAAAGGAACTCGAGGATTACTCTTATCATTTTCAACGATTTTGCAAATTAACCGCCATTTCTGTAATTTCGTCAAAATAATTAAATAATAAACTATAGTAGAGAAAATTTTGTATAATTTATGTCCATTCCATTTTTTGGAAAAAAAATTAAATCATAAAAAAATTGAGATTTTAGCGGAAATATGTCGTTTTGGGTCACCTGAACATGTTTCACCAAGGTACAAAAAAATGTCTGTGTGTGTGTGTGTACCCATTTTTTGTGGCGACGATTCCGGAGAAACTACTGAAGGTATCGAGACGAAACTTCATATTTAGAAGTTTCGTGACTAAACTTAGAGCTGAAAGAAGTTTTGTCCAAAAGGGCCCAAAGGAACTCGAGGTTTACTCTTATCATTTTTCAATGATTTTGCAAATTAGCCGCCATTTCTGTAATTTCGTCAAAATAGTTAAATAATAAATTATAGTAGAGAAAATTTTGTATAATTTATGTCCATTCCATTTTTTGTAAAAAAAAATTTAATCATAGTAAGCGGATGCCCCTTGAACTTCCAAATTGCCCCCCTGAACACGGCTGTATCGTATGATAAAGTCATGTGCCTGGCCACATCAGATTTTTTTTTTGTAATAAATTGGTAATCACTGTAAAAAAAATGGCAAAATGTAACAGGATACATGGACCTTGCAATTTCACTGATATTTTACAGTAAATTGATGATTAAAACTTGGGTTTTTTGAAAAATATTTTTTGTGCATAAAAATGTCGAATGTCACGTTGGTTGGAAACAAAGGTACGGAAAAAAGCACGTTCATATAATTTGAAAAAAATCCAAGTCGGTCCATCGAATAGGCAATTCTTGAGATATCGTGGAGACCAGTTTAAAAAACATGATTTTTCAAAAAAGCAGAACAAAAGTCAGGTCCTTACTGTTAAAATGTGCACTCATCACTAACCAAAAAAAAAATTCTTAGAAATCGTGTTAATCCGGTCCTGGATTGTCCGTGCATTGTATGCACCTGGGCGTGTACAGGAGCGATCCCAGCACGCGGTGATCCTTTCTTTCGGTCGGTCGGGCGAGAGGTGGGTCCTTGGGGAGACACGCCCCTGGGCAAAACAACGCGGCACGGCCTATTGCGATTTAGCCGGACTCGAACGCTGCACCCAGTTGAGCAACGCTCAGAGCAATGCTTGCTCATCTACCTCCACCTGAGAAGGAAAGGATATCGTCCGTTCATCCGTTCCAATGGAGGACCCTTTATTTTTAATTTTATTGCCGTGGTAGTTTCCTCTCCCGATTTACCCTCTCCCCACCTATTCAGGACTTCGTCCTTAGGGGCTGATTTTTATTCGACCCACGATAAAATGATCACATTTTTCCTTAGCCCCTAACAAGCTATAAGAAAATGAGGGTCTGGTTTCTTTCTTTTCGTCTTTTCTTTTCAGGGGAGGGGTAGGGGTTTGTTTTTCTTTCTTTTTTAAGGGGGGAAATTAGTAGTTGATGGTATTCTTTCTTCTTAATTGTAAGGTTGTTATTTATGTTGTTGATGGATCATGTCTATAACAGCTGCAATTAGGGATTGCCGATAACCGATCCACCGGTTAACCGGCTTTACCGGTCATTATTTACCTGTCAAATTTACCGATTTCTTACGTAAATTACCGGTATTTCGATAATTCTATTAGGTATCTAAGTTTTTACTTTATTTATATTATGTTATATGTTGAAATAAAAACCTATGATATATAACCGGGGAGAAGACCCCAGAGTATACCCCTTGTAGTATACCCCAGAGTTTTGCCCACAAAAAATATCGAATGGTTTAGCAAAAAATTGATTTAAATACCAGCGCGTCATCTAGAACAGCTCATGGTGTCCTCAAATAGAATTGCAAATATCGCCATCCGCCGATACCGTAGAACATCGGGGATAACAAATTCGAAATCTACATGAAATTCTGAATCTAGTAATGGTATCAATACGACACTACCCTTATGGTTACAACCCTTCTTATATAAGTAAAGCGGTAAATTGGTGTGCGGCTTATTATTTGAAGACACCATGAGCTGTTTTAGATGACGCGCTGGTAATTAAGGGTTCTTTTTTTGCTAAACGGTTCGATACTTTTTGTGGGCAAAACTCTGGGGTATACTACTTGAATAGCTCTATCGATTGACATATGCTTCATTAAGAAATTCGAAAAAAAAGTTATGGATATCTTTTATGGCTATCTTCACCCCGGTTGATATATATGTTACGGTCATAGTGATAAATAGGTTATTATTAATAATTACCGGTTACTATTAATAATAGCCAAGTGGCGAGGTTAAAGTGAAGAATTTATCACATGAACCGGCTATTATTAATAATTTCCAGCATGCTGTATGTGTCAATGTGATATATTTCAGTTCGATATTGCATTAAGGTGATGCTACAATATAATAGAGCCTCAGATTTGAAATTCTGTTAGTATCTACATAATCGCCACACAACGAATCTATTCACTGGGTTTTCAGTGTTGGGCCTTTAGTGACGTTAGTCCTGACTAACTTATTTAGTTACTACTCATGACTAAAATAAGGAAGATTATCAAAACGAGACTAAAAAATGCCAATCCACACTAATTGCATGCACGAGTGTGTAACTCTTTGGGTCATGCTTATTTTCGCAATTCTTAAAAGCAAAGTAAGTAATTAATTAAAAACTCGGTTTGTATTATTTTACCAGTGCAAACGTACGTAGTGCTTCTGCATTTTGCAATTCGTGGCAAAAAAAATATTTTTATTTATAACTTTATTATCTTTTTAATACAAAACTTTAAAAAATGTTTTATATTTAATTTTGAATACAAAAGTCTTTCTAGACCTTTATTTTTTGTGGTAGTACAACAATGACACCATTTATATTGTAAAAATAAAACGAAATAAAGTTTGTAACAATAGGACGTCATCTTCTTTTGTTTTTTTTTTGTATTTTTTGTTGGTGATAAACACTTTTATAATAAATATATCTGTGAGATATTAGATATACTTAGGGTAGGTATAGGTAATGGACATAATAATGTAGGGAAGATTGAGGCAAGTTGTTACCATGTTTTATCTTTTATTTATAAAATTATTGTCAAACACCAAAAGTAAAAATACCGTGTTAGGAACAGAACGATACAAAAATGTTTGCATCATTTGTGCGGTGCAATTTATGTAAAAACATCTATGTAAACTAGTCTACTTCTTGCATGTACATATTTGCATAAAAATACAATATTGAAAAAATTATTATTAAATGCGCAACATTTCAAGATAATTAGGATTTGAGAATTTACTTAATAAATTGTAATTGTACATTTACAACAAACTACCCACATGCATTAAATATAAAAATGGGTGTTATTGATAATAAAATGGTTAATTTTTTTGAACACTCTGTATAAACTGTTCTTTTTTATGTTTTCGTCATTGAGTCGTCCTTGGGTGTGTACCAAATATCATTACCAATTATATCCAGTAGTTTCTAAAGTACAAGGGAGACAAAAAAAGCATTCTGTATTATCAATGTTTTGTATTATTCGTAATTTTGGTCATTGGGGTAGCCGTACTGATGATTTGCGTCGAGTAAATACATGTAATAGCTTACATAGTAATCAAAATAACTTAGCTAACTTCTTTGAAGCCTGTATACAAAAGATCTTTTGTAAAAAGTAACATTTTTATCACTTTTACCGTGCCCGTTAGGAAATTATTAATAATAGCCGGTCCATGTGATTATTTAAGTGTTTCTAATCACATTGACCAAATGATGCGGTTATTATTAATAATAGCCGGTAATTATTAATACAAACCACATTTATCACTTTAACCGTAACATATATATTAATTAATAGATAAACACTACACGTATTTATTATCAAAAGTGTTTGTAAGTAAACAAAACGAATTTGTGCATACCTAGTATTTAGGTACATCTAAAATGTTTACAAATAAGAATAATTTTATGATTTTAAAATGTTTTTTTTTTCTCACAATGATAATGTAATAAAACTCTACAAGATTTTTCTCTACCACATTTGAAATCAGAATATAGCAAACGCAAAGAATATTGCAGTTTCCAATGTATTATTGACAATTCCAATGTATTATTGACTCTTCAATATACTTAATACTATTTTGAAGAAGTATATTGTCAAGTAATTTTATTCAGACTCAATGTATGCAATATTTTACTTTGTCGCATTACAAGAAGTAATCTGGAATATTAAGCAACAGTGCATCTGCATTTATTCATTCTACCTTTGGGTTATTATACTGGACATCACATCGGCCATATTAACAAAAAAACCGGAGTTAAATGTCCACATCTTCAAAATTAATACAAAAATGTACTTAGTTCCTAGTTATTTGCATGGAGGTACCGTTTATTATCAAACAATCGTCCGAACAAATCAGAAAATTACCGGTTAACAGGTAAATTTGTGATAATTTTGCAGTCCTTAGCTGCAATAACTTCTGTTATCTTATGATATATCTTATTATTCTACATTATCTATCATTCTAGATATACCTAGGTACATAACATATGTATGTCCCTACGTAACGTTAAAGAACTTAAAAAAATACAAAAGAATCAGAGAAATTTGAATTACAGTAAATTTATGTTGACACTTGATAGTTTCGACAGTCAACATAAATTGCTCGTAATTTAAAAGTTTAAAACTAAATAATAATTCTGGTAATTTAGGTAGGTATACTTATAGTACAAGATCCGGACCTAGGTCGACCTTCCCTCACCCTTTTTTCCTAATCAAATCTATTATTTATACAATATAATGTATAAATGAACACAATGTCCTAGGGTTGCCGCCCCATATCCTGGCAAGGCTATTTTTAATTAAATATTTAGGTAAGGTATTTTTTTAATAGTTCCGGTCATTCTTTTTCTTGAAAAATTTGGTACCAATCGAGAGCCAAAGACTTACAAAAAACGACAAACTAAGATTGGTAACTGGGAAGTACGAAGGTAACTGCTATTCTGCTTCATTGTCTGTCGCAATAGTAGGCGATAGCACAGCGATAGTGTAATCGCGCGCTAGGCGCTTGTCATGTGAACGTATCCTTTTTCGCAACTATTCATATTTAAAAACGCGACAACCCTAAGATATGCCAACTTTTACAAAGGCAACCCTACACCACGATGTTTGCAACAAAACAACCTTCATTTTGGTATACAATTGATTAGGAAAAACGATGAGGGTAAATTACTAGTACCAATTTACCTTAAATAATTTGTAATTAAAAATAGCCTTGCCAGGATATGGGGCGGCAACCCTAGCATATTGTGTTCATTTATACCTTACATTGTATGAAATATAGATTTGATTAGGAAAAAGGATGAGGGAAGGTCGATCTAGATCGGGATCTTAGACTATTACTTATTTAATCTTATGCATAAAATGCAAAAAAAAGATTATTTAAGGTAGGTACCTATTAGTCATTGGTAAAATCGCATTCTTGTAATGCACCTACAAAATATTCAAATTGAATGAGATTATCAATAATTTTACACATACATATGTCATTTTTAAATATCCACATTTCTGTGAATTGTGCATAATAACAATAGTACTTAATAATATACTGAATAAATGCTTGAAACTGAAATTTGTTTATCGTTTTATCGTTTTAAGAAATCGCTATAGATGACAGCAGATGTGTAAATAGTTAATATTGTGTGTAGGTATGTATGTACAAATACATATTCCTGTACTGTACAGGCTGTACACTATAGCTGCCAAATGGTACAACACATCGGGATGAAATTTGGTATCCATATTTAGAATTACCGGGGGACGAACTGGATTGTTTTGTTGACAATCTGACATCAGGAAGTAGCAGATGTTACATACATATTCTTAGGGATTTAATCGATTTTGACACTACTGATCCTAGCTCATCAACAAATCACATTAAATATGTACACCAATTTCAGTGCAATGACGAAATTGAAGTACTGGGAGTTTCGACGTTTTAATGTGTAAGCGAGGTAGTGGGAAAGTTGGATGGGACATCTCAGATTCTATTATTACATAAAAGTATCAATTATACCAATTTAACAAAATGACAGTGCCTTGAATCAAAATTATACGCGACCAATATACCTTTGCGTGACAGTTTTTTCATTGTCGGGAAAATCTACACCAGGAAACAATATAATATAGGTAGTAAGGTAGGTAGGTCCCCAAGGCGTGGTACTTTTGACCATAATAATAACATATATAATGAATTCTCGCAAAAACGGCCGTAAGTTGTTATAATTAGAGGTCTAGATGTACGTCATTTGCTTGCTAAATTGCTTCATTAGCCTGTGGAAGCATAACTTATTACGGAACAGAAAAGCAGTACGATTATTATTACACAGCTTAGCAGAAAATTGCAGGCGACAAAAACACGGCAGAACCTTTTCAGGACATTCCGCGATATAAGTATTCTACAGGTGTCGCACCAAACAGAAATATACAACAATTCTGCCAACTTTGACACGTATTTTAGTTACTATCAGTTTATACTTCTTGCATTAGTTTTGGTTAGGTAGGTTTTGGTTAGTAGGTTTGACTATAATAGATGTCATAAAATATTCTTATAACAATTTGCTTCATCCTTCATAGCAACAATCATAATAAAATCTTTAATCCCTAATATTTTCACTCGGACATGTTACATAATGTATAACGTTGTCATAGTGTTTGTGTGTGCTTTCCTTGTATGAGGGTAAATAAAAAGTCTTGTTACATTGATGGTATATGTCCTTGTATGTATGTAAATGAGTAAAATGCGTTTAACAAGGGTGGAGTGCATGTTGCACATCGTTTATGTGCTTAGTACATTGCAGATAAGCGAAGTGTTGAAGTAATTTCCGGCACATAATATTCTCAGGCCAGGTGACTGCCATCAGAAGCTCAGTTAACCTACCCATATAGCCTAAATGTACCCGCACTTTGCATCAAAGTAATTGTCCAAGAACAGTGTGTCGATGTAATTATTACAAAGTTATGTTACCACGGGAAACTATTAAATATAAAATTTGTTGCTGATTATAAAGATCTGAATGTTATAATACATGCCCATCTGACATATTTTATTTTCTACCTACGACATTGTCATCTTTATTATTCAAATGACAACTGCTGAGCTCAAATCTGTTACTTTCTATATTCTAGCCAATTTTTGGAATCATTATTAAATTTTTGAGTTATTTCTTCTTTTATTTAAGATATGATAAAATTCAATCAAACACAAACCTTTGTGACAATTTCATAATATACACACAGCAAGATTTTCTCAAAACGTAAGAAATAATATTCTTGCTGTTATTGATTTGAATGAAACTTAATATTTACTTGGCTTGGCATATTTGGTATTATTGAAACATATTTGTCAGGCAAGCCTATTGTTTTTGGTACAAGTAATAAAATTGCTTAAATACAGGAAAGTCCGCACCATATGGGAAAATCTTTTATTATCCATTTCTCAGAAAATTTTATTTTTATGAAAGTTGGCGGTAGATCTGAAATCAAGAATACCATCATAAGATCTTAAAAATATTGCACCATATACCAGGTATTTAAAAAAATGTGAAACGCGCATAAGAGTAAAGTAGGTACCTGGAACATTAATATTATTGAAAAATTTTAACACAAAATTTAGCGCAAATGTTTAAATTGTTCTTTTCAGAGTCTACAGCAAAGAATTCGCGCAGAATTGGAGAAAATTAATCTTGACATTACAAAGTGTTGACGCTCGTATCGGTCAATGCATGCTAAATGGTTGGTGGAGAACAATTTGAACATTTGCGCTGAATTTTGTGTCTTTTTTTGGGTTCAATAATAATTTTTTTCCATTAAAATTAAGTTTTTATTTTTTTTTTCTACCTATACTAATTACGAACTTTCAAGTGTAGGGCGCGTTCAGCGGAATCGCCCATTTTCGCCGACATTTGCGATCGAGTAGCTGCAAAATTGGGCTTTTCGATATTACTTTTGACGCTCCAATTGAAAAAAGGATACAATTCCGCGTGAACTGCGCGATATTTTGTGAATTAAATGCGTCAATTTTGAAAAAAATCACGTTTTTGCACCTCTTCGGGTGAAGGCGAACCTCGAGAAAATGTCACGCGACGTCTAGAAATTCCGATAAGCGGGTCGATGAACGTCAAAAATTTACATTTTTTATCCGTTCCTGCCGACCTTATAAAAGCCGCTCGCTCTCGTGTCTTACGATAAGATCCCTCTAAATACCCTTCGCAAAGAGTTTTGAGCAAAAAAACGGCCTTAAAAACAATTTTCGATCCAAAAAATCGATTTTTGTCGACCCGTGTTTTGCTGCTATTACCACAGTAACGTCAAACCCGAAACGCCCCCTGCCGGACATTCGTAACAACAGTAACAGATAGCAGATAACCTAAAATGTATCCTAAAATATCCATATTGCGAATATGGACAGGTGGGAAGCCTTAACCACATATTTCTAGAATACCCAATAACTAAAGTCGAAAATTTTGACATATACACAGAGCTAGTCTACCTATACTAATTACGAACTTTCAAGTGTAGGGCGCGTTCAGCGGAATCGCCCATTTTCGCCGACATTTGCGATCGAGTAGCTGCAAAATTGGGCTTTTCGATATTACTTTTGACGCTCGAATTGAAAAAAGGATACAATTCCGCGTGAACTGCGCGATATTTTGTAAATTAAATGCGTCAATTTTGAAAAAAAAATCACGTTTTTGCACCTCTTCGGGTGAAGGCGAACCTCGAGAAAATGTCACGTGACGTCTAGAAATTCCGACAAGCGGATCGATGAACGTCAAAAATTTGCATTTTTTTATCCGTTCCTGCCGACCTTATAAAAGCCGCTCGCACTCATGTCTTACGATAAGATCCCTCTAAATACCCTTCGCAAAGAGTGTTGAGCAAAAAAACGGCCTTAAAAACAATTTTCGATCCAAAAAATCGATTTTTGTCGACCCGTGTTTTGCTGCTATTACCACCACAGACTAGACAGACAGCGCAGTAAACGTTATTTTCCATGACCCCCGATATCTCGTTTCTCTCTTCAACTATCGTCTATTTCACTCTAAAAGCATGAAACCGTGACATAGGGGCGCTTGGGGCACGTTGGCGCCATATTTGAAATAAATCTTTCGAATTAATAACTAGTTAGTTAAACTAAATGTGATATTAAAAAAAGGTCATGTAAGATACCATTTATTTTAAAAATTATGGATGACGTCATTGCTTTGAAGTAGGTGACGTCATAGATGATTTTTTTACGCCATAAGGTGGCTATTTAAAAGTTAAAATTGACGTGTCCGAACGTTTTTCGTAAAAACATTAAATAACGATATAATAAATTTTGTTCCGAACTTTAACACCACTCTGCAGATAAAATTAATGATTTATCGATACCTAATGTTTGTTTCTGTGTAAACATTGCCATTTAATAATTGATTTTTACCAGTCTCTACCTACATACATAATTGCTTTTTGCGTTTAGGATATTTTTGTATGTAAACTAGTGTCAAATAAACAGTAAACAAACACTAATCAGTCGAAGGTGAAACTGCTGAAAATAAGTTTATACGGCCGATCCCGTCATCGGCGCTGACTCACTAACCTCTTCCTTCTCAATTATCTATATAGTCATCAAAGGGGGATCGTTTTATTTCACATACAAGCAGTAAAAAACCGACGGCGCCGTTTACAGGGCCATTAAGTTTCTTTCAGTGGCTAGTTGAAAATTAACCTGAAAACGCTAGTCGATACAGAGAAACGTTTGCCCAACGGGTGACGCGTCTTAGGCCTCTTACTCATCCGGTCTAAATTTAAATTTCGGAAAAACAAGCAAGTCGTAATCGAAAATCAACTTGCATGATTTTGAGTCGAATTAACGTGGCAATTTCTCGCCTCTGCTGGTTTTCTATTTACCTACATCGGCGAATAGGCGGAGCCTGGTTGATTTTACTCGCCAATGATACCGACCGAATCGGACAAAATTAATAATAGTCCCAGCACCCCGGCAGTCACGCCAACCGGTAGAATTTATAGCTCGGCGCGAATGTTTGCTTTAAAATTGGAAATTTATGGCGCTTTTCATTAATTCGAGTTGCCGATTACAAAGACTTGTCGGTAGCTCTTAATCAATACCATTCCTTTTATTTATTTATCCTTCCTTTGCCACAAAAATAATGTTACGTATTCTCGGAATAGTAAATAACAAAATTGGGCGCGCGGATTTCTGGGTTTTACCTCACATTAAGTTAGAATTTCAGGCAGAAATACGCGAAGTTTTTGTGGAATTACTTTCAAATAAGTATGTCGAGAATGCTTTAACCTTCAACCAAAGAATTTTCCAACAGAATTCACTATTTTAATTACTTTTACAATAATCACGCAACTTGTCTGTGATGTGTGTTTGTGCGTCTGTGAACACGATAGCGTCCAAACGGTACAAAGAATCGAGCACATATTTATAAAAAAAATTATATTATTAGTTATACATTTCACAAAAGTAATGACGTATTTTCTATAATATCCAGCCTGAGCCAGCAGCACAAGCTCTAAATAGCGGCTAATCAAAGTTCAACATGTACACCTTTACAAGCAACAGCAAAACCATTCGCCGGCATGCAAAAATAGTGGCTGGTCACACTATGCTGGTTAACAGCGGCTAATATATCTTCTTATATCGTTAAGATGGCTGGACCATCGATGGTTGAAGTACTGATATACTTGATCAACTTGATGCTTACCTCTGGCATCTTCCCGGACTGTTTGAAGGAAACTGTTATCCTACCAGTGCATAAACGTGGTCCAAAACATGACATCGGTAACTACCGGCCAATTTCTCTTCTACCAGCATTTTCTAAAATCTTTGAAAGAGTAATGTATCAGAGACTATACCTATTTTTCCGCGATCACAACTTGATCTCCCCCACCCAGTTTGGATTTCTTCCAGGCTCATCATGTGAAAAGGCTCTCTTTAGTGCCATTACCAGCATCTTGAACCACGTAGATGCAAAGCGCCATGTGGCTGCTATCTTCTTTGACTTGTCCCAAGCATTCGATAAGGTTGACCACAGCATTCTTCTCAAAAAACTATATTCCTACGGAGTGAGAGGTGTTGCGTACGAGTTGATAAAGTCGTACTTGAGAAGCCGGCGTCAGCGGGTTCGGGTGAACGGGATTTTCTCTGATCAGTCGTCTTTGATGAGCGTGGGTGTCCCTCAGGGATCAATTCTTGGCCCATTGCTCTTTTTAATGTATGTTAATGATTTGTCCGCCAATATCCCATTGGGCGAGTTATGCCAATTTGTGGATGATACCACGCTGATCATATGGGCTAACAGTGTGTCTGAATTGTCTGCTGCTATTAGTCATGCGGTAAAATGCATGGATGAATGGTGCAGGGCTAATAGTTTAATCTTAAATGAAAGAAAAACCGCTGTAGTGCATTTTTCTCTGGATACGCCCAAAATGTCGCTGTTGGTTAGGTCTGTGGGGGGGTCTATCCCTCGTAGCTTGGACGTGAAATTTCTTGGAGTCTATCTGCAGGAATCTTTAAAGTGGGAGACACATATTGATTACACTTTTAAGAAATTGAACAAGCTCTACTTCTCCATGTACAAACTTCGGGATAATGTGAATGTAAGCACACTGAGACAATATTATTTTGCCACCATCGAGTCGGTGCTGAGGTACGGCATTGTTCTCTGGGGTTCATCGGCGAAGTCGTTGAGGCTATTTAGACTGCAAAAGCGATACATTCGATGCATGCAAAGACTTAGACATGAGGACTCCTGCAGGGGTCATTTCAGGGCATTGAATATCTTAACATTACCGTGCTTGTATATTTATAATCTTTTGGTGTTTTGCAAGACCAATTTTAGTAGATTTGTAACAAACGGTGACATATCGGGTTCATTTCAGACCCGTGGCTCCTTGCGTCTAGCCATCCCTCAACACACCACGTCCACTTTTGAGACAGGGCCTTTGTACATGATGATAAAGGTGTATAACGCGCTGCCGAAGGACTTAATTAGCATAGCAAATTTATCGCGATTCAAGGGGGCGGTGCGTGAGTATCTCTTGGGGAGGGAATTTTATGACCTCTGCGACTACATCACTTGCTCCAACTGATTGATTTATGGATTTATTAATTTTGTTAAATTGTTCTTATTTTAAAATGTATTCTTATCGTAATTCTTTGTCGGATATATTTTTTTTTTGTACACAATGACAATGTCTATATCTTCATTAGATCATCGACAATAAAGGATTATTATTATTATTATTATAATAATCTACAGCAAGCAGCAAATACTAAAACAGCGTAGTGTGACCACTCCATATTTTGCATTCAAATCAACGTTGCAGCATAACTTTTCGGCCGGCGACTATTCATTATGTGATCAATACTTTAACAACTGTATCGCTTAAAGCCCTATTTATACATTGGGAGAATATTACCTCGCATAATATTTATAAGACACATTTAAAAAATACATAATTTCCTGAGTTAACATTCATGCTGGTTGCTGTAAAAGTTAAACAAGCGCTGGTGGGCTGGCTGCTGCTAAACTCACTCGCCAACTGGCAAAACAGCGCTGCTGAGTGGTCACACTATGCTGTTAGCAGCCAGTAGCTAATAGCACGTTAGTAAAACAGACTAGCTCTGTGTATATGTCAAAATTTTCGACTTTAGTTATTGGGCATTCTAGAAATATGTGGTTAAGGCTTCCCACCTGTCCACATTCGCAATATGGACATTTTAGGATACATTTTAGGTTATCTGCTATCTGTTACTGTTGTTACGAATGTCCGGCAGGGGGCGTTTCGGGTTTGACGTTACTGTGGTAATAGCAGCAAAACACGGGTCGACAAAAATCGATTTTTTGGATCGAAAATTGTTTTAAAGGCCGTTTTTTTTGCTCAAAACTCTTTGCGAAGGGTATTTAGAGGGATCTTATCGTAAGACATGAGAGCCAGCGGCTTTTATAAGGTCGGCAGGAACGGATAAAAAATGTAAATTTTTGACGTTCATCGATCCGCTTGTCGGAATTTCTAGACGTCACGTGACATTTTCTCGAGGTTCGCCTTCATCCGAAGAGGTGCAAAAACGTGATTTTTTTTCAAAATTGACGCATTTAATTTACAAAATATCGCGCAGTCCACGCGGAATTGTGTCCTTTTTTCAATTCGAGCGTCAAAAGTAATATCGAAAAGCCCAATTTTGCAGCTACTCGATCGCAAATGTCGGCGAAAATGGGCGATTCCGCTGCACTTGAAAGTTCGTAATTAGTATAGGTAGATAGACTAGTGTGACCATAGCCAGAATTTAATGTCTATAAGTTCATAAGTTGAGTGGGAGGACATTCCAGCTATATGAAGTTACTATTGATTCATAGAAATAAACAAGCTCTGTATGTACGTTTTCCTTTTTCAAAATCATTTGGAAAACTTTGTATCAAAAACAACATTTGGAACAAAGACGTCAAAGTATGGATTCTCAGAAAACGTCGTGGCGGCGTCGGCGTTGATCCTACTAAAGAGAGTCGGAGAACGGATGGCGGCAAAGTTTGTTGTCTGGAAGGATCTCCAGAAGGAGATAAGAGTCCTTACTCGGCCGCCTCTAGAACAGCGCCGAATGGGACATTATACAAATTCTCTCCCTTATTCTAGATTGTTGTTTATCCGATATGCTGGAGGCTTTGCATCAGGTCCGCAATTAACTGGAATAAGAGAGAGAGTAGGGGGGCGAGAAGTCTGAGAGGCGTCGCGGGGAGAGGGTTATCGGTACTATAAACCTCCACCAGGGGGATTCGATTTTCTCCAACAGTCGTAAATGCCTGAATAAATAGATAAAATAGGATAGAGTTAACAATAAGAAAATAAGATAGCGGAATATTTTGTTGTCTTTGTATCTCTTGTAGTAAACACCCTGTATATTCTAAGATATACATTTTGCAATAATAAAGTGATACTAATGACGTTGTTGAGTGATACTCTAGAGTGGTTTAATTCAATTTAGATCGATTTGTCTGTTCGAACTTGGTAGTGTTTACAAGCTATTTATTTTTCTAAATCCGTAATGTAATGTTTAGATGGTTTGGTAAACAGGACCTGTATATTCCAATCCGTTATTGATTTGTGAGTAAATATTTAAGAAACACCGGACGATATACGTGTTATATGTATAGATATACAACAATAAATTTACCACATCGTAATATACAGAAATTAACGTAAAGTCTCTAGAATTTTGCAACTTTGCTCATATGACACGAGAGATTCATAGTACCTATTTATGTAAAAAGCTATAAACATAATTATAAAGCTAACATTTTTATAAAAAAAAAACAATTAGTATTAAAAAACTAGTTATTGATTCGAAAGATTTATTTCAAATATGGCGCCAACGTGCCCCAAGCGCCCCTATGTCACGGTTTCATGCTTTTAGAGTGAAATAGACGATAGTTGAAGAGAGAAACGAGATATCGGGGGTCATGGAAAATAACGTTTACTACGCTGTCTGTCTAGTCTGTGGTGGTAATAGCAGCAAAACACGGGTCGACAAAAATCGATTTTTTGGATCGAAAATTGTTTTTAAGGCCGTTTTTTTGCTCAAAACTCTTTGCGAAGGGTATTTAGAGGGATCTTATCGTAAGACATGAGAGCGAGCGGTTTTTATAAGGTCGGCAGGAACGGATAAAAATTGTAAATTTTTGACGTTCATCGATCCGCTTGTCGGAATTTCTAGACGTCACGTGACATTTTCTCGAGGTTCGCCTTCACCCGAAGAGGTGCAAAAACGTGATTTTTTTTTTCAAAATTGACTCATTTAATTTACAAAATATCGCGCAGTCCACGCGGAATTGTGTCCTTTTTTCAATTCGAGCGTCAAAAGTAATATCGAAAAGCCCAATTTTGCAGCTACTCGATCGCAAATGTCGGCGAAAATGGGCGATTCCGCTGAACGCGCCCTACACTTGAAAGTTCGTAATTAGTATAGGTAGATTAACTAAGTAACACAAAACGAAAGCCAACAAGCAAGAAAAACAGAAATTTATTGTTAAAGATAACACATTCTAACATTTTTCATGAATGAACAACTGGAAAAATACTAAAGGTAATAAAAACAGACATTTTTTTATTAACAACGCATTACAATACCATATTTTACTCAAAGTGGCCTCCCCCATTTTCAATGCATTATACTGTACGTTTGTTCATCTCTTTATGCACATTTCTGAGCATTTGTGGAGTTTTGTCTTGAGGCGCTTCCCTGTTAAAGTTTTATATTAAAGTATAGTTCTAATTTCCCTTGAAAGACTATTCTTCAATCATTTTATTCGTAATAATTCGACAGTTTTTCGATATTTCGTTGTTTTTTTCTCGTTTGTTCTATTTTCAATTGACAGATAGCGGTAGCGAAACACCAATAATAAAATCCGGTCGGTCGAATAACCCATAAAGAACGGGCGTTTACCTCGGTCAAAAAGCGGCCGGGCCCATTGGGTTATAAAAGCGACAATAAACCATGATTAATATGTCAGAATCCAATTAGATAATAAAGCTAAAAAAGCCCGATGCGATCGTAGCGCTCCCTGTCGGTCGATCCGTGGGGACGACGGATACTTATAGAATCTAGATAGACCGGGCCGGGTCCTCTAGATGGGCCCCATTACGCGTCCCCAGGCTACTGCGATTAGCGGACAAATCACGGGCCCCGAGGGGAAAGACTTATGTGCTCGTCCCGGACAATCAATGTCCAGACGAAACTTGCCCCGTTTCGCCCTGTTTTTACGCCCGACGAGGCGACTTTGAAGGATTTATTTGTTTGCTCCTCGCTTCACTCTTATATTTGCTTCTGTTGCTGTTGCTCCACCAAACCACTACTTACCCCCCAGATGAATCGACAATCTCGTTTAACTGCACTGGAATTTGCGAAAAGAACGCAAAGAGGTAAACAATTTATTCGATACAACACGAATATCTTTGTGCGAAGAATATCACTTCTTTCTATATCCGCAGAAAGATCATTTGGTTGGTTCAAGTAAAATATAAAATTCTCAGAGGAAGAATATGATTTTCTTGATGTTCCAAGTATTACGTTTTCTTGTTTTAAGTATGAAGGAACTGCTTGAAAGGAATTACGTCTATTTTAAACGATACGTACGTATACTTTTGGGTCAAGAAACTGTTTGTTCGTTGAAGAACGTATATTTTTCACCCAACAAAATATTTTTGATGTTGTAAAACGAACGTCTTACTCTTTTTATATGTAGAAGAATAACATTTCCTTCATCAGAGCAAAATATACTCAACATAAACATACTAAACTTTTAAACCGGAAGAATAACTAGCCGTTGAAATAACTACATAATATTGAAATTCTTATTACAATAAAATACTATTTAGATAGCAAGAATATCCTCTTCACGCTACACTATATACGGAAGAACATTTTTTCTTGATATCCAAGAATGGAGTTCTTTCTGTGTCGGCTATTCCACTACAATCCTGGTTTTTCTCATAATCCTTGTAAGTCGCCCATGCAAAAAGAACACTTCTACGTAGATGTAAACAAACACTATACGAACAATCAATTGTCAAACTTATATAGCATAAATATGTGACAAAAGACGCGAGACACTTTTAGCGCCATCTGTAAAGTAATTGCATAACTTTCTATGTATCTCTCAAGCCTTGTTTACACGGGTCATGTGGCGGCGCAAGTAAATTGCCTTCGCACTTGCATAGTTTTTTTCTACTTGACTTGACTCAACTACAGTTTGAAGACGCCCGTTTACATGAGGTTCAAGTAGAGAAATACCGAGTGCGTCAAGTAAAGTCTCTAATCATGGGTGCTAAACGCACTGTGGCACAAAATTGTTTAATTAATTTAACAAATCATCTGTATTTTTTGTTTTGACTCAGTAATGCCAAAACCTTCCTTTCCCATCCTTTTTATAACGTTTTTCTCCGCTGCTTTCCTGGTATTTTTATTGCAGTAATTGGCGTTACTTTTTCTCCACAAGCATTCCTTTTCGCAGTACAGATCGACAAATTTAAGTGTCTCTTCCTCTGCACAGAGAGAAAAGAAATGTAAAATCAAATAAATGTATTTCTTTGAACATATTTCTTTCAAGGATCTTTAGTAAAAAGATTATTTGTTTGAATAAAATGTTTGAAACATATAAGTATTTTTAAATTTAAAAAAAATCGTTGCATAGGTTGAAAGAAATATTTTATTTGAAATAAAAAGAAATAGTTTTCACTGAAAAAACGATTCTTTTACACCAAATGGGTTTCTGTGACTTTTGTAATGTAGAAATTGTTTGGGTTTAATTGCAGAAATATGTTTGAATAAAATAAATTTGGTTTTATTTGAAATAAAGATCGGTATATAACATAAATATGTATTCTATTTGGAAGAGACAGATTTGAGTAAAAAGATTATTTGTTTGAATCAAATGAAAATTGATTTCATCAAAAATTATTGCTATGTCTACTGGCGAGGAGATGGCTCATGCGTTGGGCTTTTTTGGCCTTTATATAAGCTCAGCTACAGAATGCGAGCAGAATTCTGATTACTCTTCATTTGGGAATATCTGTAGTCTTTGGTAAAGATTACCGTGGAGTAAAATAATTTAATGAGTCTACCATAATCTTTTATTGTGGTTTTCGATTCAACTATGCTTGGATTATATAATCAAGGTCCCATGATTATAATCCAAACATAATAAAATATTGATTTGATAGTACACTTTACTGAAACTAAAGTGCTATTTGATTATATCAAAATTTATAGTTTTTAAAACAACATTCGATTTTATTAATTCAAGTACTAAATTTTAAAATAGTAAAGAAAAGCTTTTTTATTTAAAAAGAACATCGAGTCTTTGAAACAAAATGCTCATTTTGTTTAAAAATATTATGTTATTGAATTTAATTTAACTAACGTTCATACAAATACGATAGCTTTGAATTTAATAAATTTTACCAAAGAAAATAGTAGTGCGGGTAGTAGTCAAGTCAAGTTACTTGTCCACCGTGCAGAACAACTTGACTTGCCTCACTACATGACGCAAGTCGGTACTTGACTTGACCCGAACTGTTTACACGATTCAACTTGAACAATATACTTTACTTGACCGTTCTACATGACCGTCTACATGACCCGTGTAAACATGGTTTCAGAGTAAGAAACTTGGGTCAAGAAACTGTTTTTTCGTTGAAGCATATATATTTTTCGACCAACGAAATTTGCTTGTTGTTGTAAGACGAACGTCTACTTTTTTATTGAAGAGTAACTTTTTCTTCGTTAGAGAAAAATATACTTAACATAAACATACTAAATTCTTAAATCCTAAGAATAACTAACCGTTGAAACAACTATATTGAAATTCTTACTAGAAAAAAATATTATTTGGATAGAAAAAATCCTCTTTATGCTACACTATATACGCAAGAATAATTTTCTTCTTGATATCCAAGAATAGAGTTTTTATGTGTCGGCTATTCCACTACAATCCTGGTTGTCCTTTTGCACTAATAGAATGGCACTAAATATATTTAATTTTCTCAATGTTTGGCAAAAATGTAGTGAAATGCTTGGTAAAATCAAAGCACCCAATCCAACAACATGACTCTAACAATACTGGAAATAAAACCATGTGTTTGTTGTCAAAAACATCTTGGACAAAATCGCCCATCGTTATGATATTGCACACATTGTTTACCCAAGTAAATTAAGTATAATCGGTAGCTCTCGAGCACCATCTTGAGATGGCTATCATCGGTCCTCGTCCACGCAAAGCAGTTTGTTTTTGTTCCCACTCTGGCGAATAAAAACTCGCTTCCACTCTAAGAAAACAATACGATCCGACGCCGACGTTTATTAGTCCATTGTTGGCGGCCGTTCTGCTTAGAGAAAACAAACATCGGGGCGACCATGCCATAGCGCGAACGAAAACAAAATCTCCTCGAGAAGTGACAGATATATCTGGGGGTCCAATAACCGAAACGGCGGATCTTTCCGTATGCGAATTTCTTCATGCACAGTTTTTTTGTAGAAAATTGTCCTGTCTAATAACTTGCTCCAGATTATATTGGCCTTATAGTACAAGATCCGGACCTAGGTCGACCTTCCCTCACCCTTTTTCCTAATAAAATCTATTATTTATACAATATAATGTATAAATGAACACAATGTCCTAGGGTTGCCGCCCCATATCCTGGCAAGGCTATTTTTAATTAAATATTTAGGTAAGGTATTTTTTTAATAGTTCCGGTCATTCTTTTTCTTGAAAAATTTGGTACCAATCGAGAGCCAAAGACTTACAAAAAACGACAAACTAAGATTGGTAACTGGGAAGTACGAAGGTAACGGCTATTCTGCTTCATTGTCTGTCGCAATAGTAGGCGATAGCACAGCGATAGTGTAAACGCGTGCTAGGCGCTTGTAATGTGAACGTACCCTTTTTCGCAACTATTCATATTTAAAATCGCGACAACCCTAAGATATGCCAACTTTTGCAAAGGCAACCCTACACCACGATGTTTGCAACAAAGCAACCTTCATTTTGGTATACAATTGATTAGGAAAAACGATGAGGGTAAATTACTAGTACCAATTTACCGTAAATAATTTTTAATTAAAAATAGCCTTGCCAGGATATGGGGCGGCAACCCTAGTACATTGTGTTCATTTATACCTTACATTGTATGAAATATAGATTTGATTAGGAAAAAGGATGAGGGAAGGTCGATCTAGATCGGGATCTTAGACTATTACATAAGTAGAAACTGAAAGTGGATTTATGTTGTTCAAAGTGGGTTGCTATCTTATGTGAATTTGATCGAATCCGTGTACGAATTCAAATCCACTCGTTCGAGAATAAGCCACCTGGTCGAAAGAATAGAGACGTTTCGTCGAGAACGGCTAGCCGCCTACCAAATCCTCATCGAAAAATATAAAATGGGGACAATATTTTCACGTCACGGGGGCGATATAGATAGCCGGGCACCCGGGGGTAGTGAAATATCACCAGTGGGAAAGATTACAATCCGCTTAGCTGCGCCACCGGTCCGGGTGTTTGTTACTTGGAGAATTTATTAGGGAGCCCCTGTACTGCTAACGCGTTTAGTGAGGCCCGGTCGGCGTGGGTGGGCTTGGGTAGGTGTCTGGGGGTGACGGATGGGGTCACCGCCGAGAGACCTCCTCATTAGCACATTGCTGAACAACCCTTGCCATCTCCGACAGCAGTTCCATCATTGCCATCTACACGTCGGATCCTGGCCCAACCCCCACTGTCCCTTTCCAGGCCCTACCGCGCTATAGGTGGTAGGTGGCTAAGTTCACACCAAAAGCTAAACACACCCATGCACTTGTATACAACTGTCATGGGTATTTTCGAAATATTTTATCTCGGATCTTTCTATCGTGACTGGTAAGTAGGTCGGTACGCTTTGCTATGTTTCTCGGCTTGGCTTATATGTAGGAAGTCAGAATGGCGGGAACAACCGCGACTCCCTAACATGGTAGCATTTTGGCCAAGCGCGGTTTAAGGGCTTTAATTACTGGTCAAAATTCTAATTAATCAAATCTCTTCCAATTTATTCGAAGGCAAAACTAACTGGGTTCTTTTTCTTGAACCTTGTGAACACATTTTCTGACTACTAACCGACGCGATTAAGTATTTAACATTTAATAAGGGCTGATAAAGCAAGACTACTCAAATGAAACGAAACACTTATCAAAACAATAACATCTATTAACAATAATAATCAACAATCCCGTTTGATAGGTTACATAGAAAAATGAATGAAGCTTTGAACATATTGACGTTTAAACTAAACCTAGGAGTTGATTTAGACAGACACACTTTTAGCAGAAATATGAATAATTTAATTTACAATGAAATGCGAGACGAGTTGAAAAGACTTACCAGGGATAAACTTAAGCGCCTAAGAACGCTCAACAAAAACGTGTACTTTACATGACGGTGGTTGAAATGAGAAGAGCGAGATCTGTTCGTTTGCATCCCTCGACCCCAAAGGAAGCCGGAAGCATTTCTTCTTAGCCAATGATAAACTTCTAACACGCGGTCAAATCCTAAACCAGATGTTCAACCCTAGCAAAAACCTTTGACATTCCCGAATGTTCTTACAAATATCTCGCTTAATTTGATCATATCTTAATAAATAAATAATGGGTTTCCGACCCATTACATATATAAGGATGCTTGATACTTCTGGTAAACAATTAGGACGCCGATAATATGTTTTCAAGTCATCATCATCGCAATTTTAAAACAGTGGAACGTTTTGTACAACTTCAACAAAAATAGAAGGTTCTGACTAAATCAAATTAATCATAGGCAATGGTAAAATCTGACAATTATCAACCACAGCGACAGAGGTTGTGGATTCCGTCAGACTGTTACTGGGAGATGAGCTACTATCAGTTTGGTTCAAATCCGATAAGTTCCTAAGAAAACGCATGTAAAATTTGCCACTTCCGGTTGTCAGA
The DNA here is from genome assembly GCA_963971325.1 of Aphodius granarius. Taxonomy (NCBI): domain Eukaryota; kingdom Metazoa; phylum Arthropoda; class Insecta; order Coleoptera; family Scarabaeidae; genus Aphodius; species Aphodius granarius. Next base: position 5,402,009 of record OZ020225.1, read on the forward strand.
TTGTGACAAAAAACAATCCAGTTCGTTCCCTGTTAATTCTAAATAAGTATATAAAATTTTTGTCCGATCCGTTGTACCGTTTGGACGCTATCGTGTTGACAGACATATACACATACATACATTTCCAGAAATCATTGCAATGGATTCAGGGGTCCCCAACATGAGTATTTCCGCTGAAATCCCATTTTTTTCCGTCGATTACAATACTTTACTTCTAAGATACTAGTCGGTAAGTAAAATTAATGAAAGATACCAGCATTTAAAACTGACAATTAAGAAAATGTAATAATTAGGTTTTTGCATTGTCGGTACTTTTTCATAATGAAATGTAGACACATTGTTAGCATTTACACCGACAATTGATACAAATTTCTGTAAAGTGACATATTGATCGGCATACTATACTAGAAAGGTGCCACCAAATGAAAAATTATTCTTTAGAAATGAAAAAAAAAAATACCGTTATGCGGATTGCACAGTTGTCTAACAAAACCGTTATACAAATTTTTACAAATAATTAATGTATACCTTATGAATATTTCAGATTATTTTAAAATGTAAACTGCGATTGATCAACGTATTGAAATATGCCACTTTATAGCCTAGCAACAGCAGCAAAGCTAGCAATGCTTAGATCAGCATTACACTTTATGCCACTTTTCAACCAATTACAATTTTGAATTTTCATAACTCACTGGGTTTGGGAACAATCTTTCCTTTGCATTTTTACTGGAGGAAGTTGTAGAACACCTCACTTGTTCTATATCTTGCTCTATATCTCGTAAACCAGCGCACGGATTTTAATAAGTCTAATAGTGTGTCTAGTAGTGTGTATTATGCCAAAACGAGCGTAGGTTAGTAGACGTTGTGGCGCATAGAGTGGCGTATTACGTTGGCGGTGTCAAAATACGACCTAATAACGTGCAACCGGACCTCCTTAGAATTGAATTATGCGTTGAATAACAGATTACCGCATTACAATATATGTAAAACGTGGCAGACAGTCAGTATTTGACTTGCATATGGGAGCTGGATGCAAATGAGACAGTGTGAGGTCCATGGCGCCATGTTGCTCACCGTATTTGGAAGCGTGAAAATTATCATGTACGACGGATTGTATACACGCGCGGAAGAGATACACCGGGAGGCCTCCAGCTACCACAAACCTCCCCTGGGGGTAAATGAAGAGGCGTGCATTCATCAGAATTAAATTTATTAAAAAAAGGACCTGCAACAAAGTAAAGGATGTATGGAGATTATCTGGAAAGATCAGCTGGGTGCCTACCCGTTCATAATTGATTACCTCGATCATGTTTTATTCGTTTACTTGTAAAAATATCTGCGGTGGCCTCCACATAACTTTCTGACTACCTCGTTGACACCTTGAAGCGTCTAAAAACAAGGGATCGGCAGGATTTTTGTTTCCATTATGTTATGGTCACACTATGCTGTTTTACTAGCGTGCTATTTGCTACTGGCTGCTAACAGCATACTGTGACTCCTCAGCAGCACCGTTTTACCAGCTGGCGAGTGAATTTAGCAGCAGTCAGCCCACCAGCCCTTGTTTAACTTTTACAGCAACCAGCATGAATGTTAACTCAGGAAATTATGTATTTTTTAAATGTGTTTTATATATATTATGCGAGGTAATATTCTCCCAATATATAAAGAGGGCTTTAAGTGATACAGCTGTTAAAATACTGATCACATAATGAATAGTCGCCGGCCAAAAAGTTATGCCGCAACGTTGATTGGAATGCAAAATGTGGGGTGGTCACACTACGCTGTTTTGTATTTGCTGCTTGCTGTAGAGCTGTAGACTATTAGATGCTGTTAACCAGTATAGTGTGACCACTCAGCATATCTACGCTATTTTTGCATGCCGACGAATGGTTTTGGGTGTTGCTTGTAAAGTTGAACATGTAGAACTTTCATTAGGCGCTATTTAGCGCTTGCGCTGCTGGGTCAGAAGAATTGTGGGTCTTCAACACAGATTTTCTTTTTGTTTCTTTTGTCGTAACTCGTAGTAGGTATTAAGATTTCCTATTTCCTTTAGAATACGTATGAAGGAATGAATAATTTCATGGCAAAGTAAGTGGTTACTGAAGTTTCTGTTTTGACATCTTAAAGACACCTCTTTGTCTTGTAAAATATTAGCACCCCCGCAATCACTTAAATACGACAAGCACTCCCCTTAAACCATCTGCCTCTAGATTACCTCATGCCCACTAAACAATCAATCCACTATCCAACGTAAACCTAATAATCTTTAAGAGGCACTCCAACCACAAAAGAGATATCATCTAGCACCAGATGAAAAATAAGCCATTTTGACGAATCCCAACCACCAGCATAAAATCGACCATTAATCTTTCTCCGCGAACAAAGGGAAGTGAAGACTTTTACCTCTCGATCCTTCAACTAATACCTGAATATATGGCGCGGTCCATTCAATTATATTCGTATATGGTAGGCAGCCTCCTGTATTCGTGAGGGCTGGTACACTCTTTATTCGTGAGCGTTTGATTTAGGGGCTTCGGTCGCGTGTTCGAGACGCATTGAGGCGGACAGGCGAGCCATGGTGACCACCCCGACGCTGCCTTGGACATAAATAAGGCATTATTGCGGTAAGTACCAACATTTGCACAATTGGATGTGTCCGAGGACCGGTTATGGCCGCTTGAGCAACTTATCAGTTTATACTGACCTTGGTGACACGATTGTCGGATTGTTACTGGGCAACTATCAGTTATAAAGGGGGGTATTGTGTAGCCAAAATATATCTTTTTGTGGGGATTGTTGAAATTTTTGATTTGGGATTAACTGTTTTCAAAAGAATTTCAATATAGTTGTTTCAACGGTTAGTTATTCTTACGATTTAAGAATTTAGTATGTTTATGTTCAGTATATTTTTCTCTGACGAAGAAAAAGTTATTCTTCTATCAAAAAGTAGACGTTCGTCTTACAAAAACAAAAATATTTCGTTGGATGAACAATATGCATGCTGCAACAAAAAAAAAAAACGGTTTCTTGACCCAAGATTCTTACTCTGAGAGATACATAGAAAGTTGTGCAATTACTTTATAGATGGCGAAAATATTATGTAGCTCATTTTTTTTTTTAATTTAACAATACTTATTTGTTTTGAACATTATATTCTTTCCATGAAAGTAACATGTTTCGTCAAGAACTCTTAAAGTTAAAAAAATAGTATTTCATGAAAAATTTCAACGTTTTGTTGTAAAAACTTTTCAGTAAGAATGTCTAGTATGTTTGTTTCTGAAACCCATTATTTACAAACAACACGATAAAAAATATGTATATTTGTCCCATTAAAGCCACTAAACGATCAAATTATCTTATCAGGGGCATGTAAAACAAGCATTCGGCTGCCGCCGCAACAGTAGCAGCAGCAGTGCGTCCCACTTTCTTAATTTATTTATTCTCACTTATCTGTTTACGGAAACCACCCCGATTTAATTATGCCGTAACGGCCCCATGAAATTTCTGTTGCTTTTAGGCCTTTGACGCCGCCGGTCTGCCGCCTTTGGAGGACCAAAAAGGCCGATATTTAAAAGGCCAGATAACACCCTAAAACAGATGTCTGGTAACTGGTAATTACCAGTCCCCCGTGAAAGAGAAAAAAGCGAACACACACACACACACAACACGAGAGAAGAACTAAAGAGAAAAAACTCACCCTCGACGTATTTTATTTCGACGGTAGGTTGGTTAAAAGGGCCGATTCTGACCTCGGGTCAAATGCATAAATTTGGTCCGCGACGCCGGTCGACGGCGGACCTCTGTCGGAAATCACGGGCACTACTGGTAATACGAGAACTTAATGACCGGATTAAACCGGTTTATCGAAAAAGTTTTATTTTCGAAGGGACTAACCCTAACTTGGTAGCCATTCAGGTGCTTATAAGGGAGAGATGTGAGGTTTCTTCTTCTTTTGTGTTGGTTTTAGGCCAACCCGTTGTACCGCCCAAACGGTACAACGGGTCGGGCTGAAATTTGGTATATTTATTTAGCATAAGTCAAGTGCTAAATTGTCAAACAGCAAAGAAAGATCTTTTATTTAAGTTCTTGAAACAAAATGTACATTTCTTTTGAAAATATTATAAATATATATAAACATAATACGATAGCTTTGAATTTAATAAATCTTACCAAAGAAATAATTTCTTTGCGGCAACCAAAGCTTTGTCAGCCACTATTTAACATTGATCTTTCGTTGACTTCAAGCAAATTCTTCTACTGTTGTTAATTCTACAAAACGTTCATCGAAGTTCAATTCATCGATAAGACAGTAGTTTTTGCACATACCACCATTTGTCTCAGCACAGCAAAATCTCTGAAACAGATCAGTGGAAGAGCAATATTCCATTAAGAGATCGGACGTCGATAACACGAAAGAAACAAACGTAGACCACCGAGTAACAGCGGCAGCGGTCAAATTCGATTATCCGCCAGAAACAAACGTTAGTGAAGCCTAGCATGATTGCTGCTGGTTGACCGAGGCAGATGTGTTCTGTTGTCCAGCGGCCGAACGTGCGGTACTTCGAGTGCAGATCGATTATATGCGAACCGCGGGGTGTCTTTCAGATTGACCAGTGGCCATTTAGAGCATTGTTAGCGGTCGCAATTCGGGGCACGCGTTATCTGAGTGAATCATCAGACATCAGCTGCGAGATCCATGTTAATGAAGTGATCGGATTATCCGGGCACGATTTATGGTCCTACGGTAGCACGGGTAGCGCCAACTTGCTAAGAGGAACCCGAGTTTCCGTACCCGACGGCCCAGATTACCCCAGCAAAATTCATTGGCTCACACCCGAATTCACTTTACTCCTAATTCGATACGGATAAGGTCTGGAAACGTTCGGCAATAAAAGGAATCTTGGATAGTTGTTAGTTTGTGGAACACAGGGAGAAACATTGTGGATAAATCGTTTGAATTTGGTCAAACAAACAGAACATTGATCAAATATTTTTGTTGACCTAACATCACTTTTCATAGATCAAGTCATCAAAGTGTCGTGGCAGGTCTAAGATACATTTTGATTGAAGTCATATATTCAATTCGAGTTATTGGGTTCTAGACTACAGGTGTAGGAGGTCAAAATGGCGGGAACCACAACGACTCCCTAACATGGTAGCATTTGGCCAAGCGCGGTTTAAGGGCTTTAATTACTGGTCAAAATTCTAATTCATCAAATCTCTTCCAATTTATTCGAAGGCAAAACTAACTGGGTTCTTTTTCTTGAACCTTGTGAACACATTTTCTGACTACTAACTGACGCGTTTAAGTATTTAACATTTAATAAGGGCTGATAAAGCAAGACTACTCAAATGAAACAAAACACTTATCAAAACAATAACATCTATTAACAATAATAGTCAACAATCCCGTTTGATAGGTTACATAGAAAAATGAATGAAGCTTTGAACATATTGACGTTTAAATTAAACCTAGGAGTTGATTTAGACAGACACACTTTTAGCAGAAATATGAATAATTTAATTTACAATGAAACGCGAGACGAGTTGAAAAGACTTACCAGGGATAAACTTAAGCGCCTAAGAACGCTCCACAAAAACATGTACTTTACATGACGGTGGTTGAAAATGAGAAGCGCGGGATCTGATCGTTTGCATCCCTCGACCCCAAAGGAAGCCGGAAGCATTTCTTCTTAACCAATGACAACTCTTCAATTTTAAACTTATAACACGCGGTCAAATCCTAAACCAGATGTTCAACCCTAGCAAAACCTTTGACATTGCCGAATGTTCTTACAAATATCTCGCTTAATTTGATCATATCTTAATAAATAAATAATGGGTTTCCGACCCATTACACAGGAATGGAATCATTTCGCACGAGGTGTGACAGTGTCTACATTTACAAAGGGTAATGAGCCTTTTAAATCATATTTTAAAATGGAAGGATCTTTACGTGTATGTCACGATGTTGAGGGTCTTATAAACGAGTTTGATATTTCAGTTTCTAGTTATGTAAGGCAAATATAATCTGGAACAAATAATTTTTTTTTTAGTTGTAGCAGAAAGTTGGAAATTTGTTCCCTTGTGAAATTAGCTACCCCATCTGGTGGTCATCAAAAATATTTTCGGGCTCTGTTTATTTATTTATTTTTCCCACTTGTCCGCACTTTAATACGGTCTAGTCTAGAATAAAACCAATTTCTACACAACGCCTTTTATTTAGTTTCTCGCATAACCTTTTCCATGACTCAAAAAGGACTCTGATATGCAAAGAAACGGCAGCGATAGGACGTCCTCCCATCCTTCCTCTGTCGATAGTACGGCTCTAGATCCAATTACACGGTCCGCCGGATGAGGTCGCGACAGCTTCTCACTGCCAAGTTGGCAGCCTTGCCACATCGCTCCGCCACTTATTGGCGAGCATTTTTTAGCCGCCCACTGGAAGGAGCAGGTCGCCCTCGCACCCTTTCCGGACTCAATTCGCATGGCCAACACCCCATGATAAACTCCGGCTGCTTTCCGATCTCCGCAACGTTGGGATTTCCGAGGGTAAAAGCTGCGAGAAAACGTTATTTATTGGGGACGATTGCCTCTGCGACGTCTCGCCAATCGTTAATCCGCTTAAAACTGAGGGGCTATTTTAAATTTAGGTTCGCGAAATTTGTTAGTGGTGGAGTGAGGACGGTGAAGGAGATGGACGAACCAATATGGTGGTGGTATACACAAAAAATTTTACAACGTTAGTTAGTTAAATTTCTATTTTCTCAGGCAAGCTTTAGTTTTTGGCACAAGTTAATAATTTGCTTACAGGTAAGTGTCAGGTATTAGGAGAATATAAGTCTCATGCTATGCTGTGATCAAAACAGGCATCTTCTCTGTCAAAAATCAATGTAAAGTTTGGGCAAACACGTTTACTCTTGTGCGTGAATGTAGTGTTACAGTTCATACAAATTAGAGTTTCTGTGCAAATACGTCAAGATTAAATGACCATTATGTCATTGTGTTGCAAATTGTCAGATTTTGACAAACGTCAGTGCCACTGGCATGACATGACATTAAATGTCAGTATCACAATTAAATGTCATTATGTTAGCAGGTAAGATGAAGAGTGGCTCTGGTTTCACAAAATTGAATAATTGCAAAAGTGTTCAGACCGTTCATTGTGCCAACGATGTAGTCTGAAAGTTGGGTGAGGGCCACCCCAGATATTTTTATATATTTTTTTAAATATTTTATATATTAACTACGTAATTTTTATATATTAACTATATATACACTGTGGGCCAAAAAAAGCGGTACAAATTTTTAATTACCTGTATTTCCAGTAATTTTTAGTAAATTCAAATATTTCTTTAAAAAACGAATTGCTTATAGTTTGAAGAATGAAAACATACCATATTCGAAATAATCGAACGGTTCAATCCAATGTTATGTTACTTTAGGTGTGACTATGCAGGATTTTCTGATAATATCGGATCAAATCAATGTGAAATGTGGGGTACTGAAGTTGGTGGGCAATGACATTGGTTTTATTTGTATGGTTTTAGCACAAGGGTCGGTACAGACTTTAGACTAGTACAGAGGGTGTTTTTTTTATCGGCTTCATGGGACCTTTATATCTTAGGAGAAGTGGGTTAATTTGGTTAATTTCACTTGTTCGATGTTACTTTACTTATGGTTATGTAAATGTTGAGTTTCTAATAAAATCTAGTCACTTTAATGTTAAATAAAGCCTGGGTACATTTTTTTTATCTGCACGTGAGATCTTTAAGAAGTACCCTAAAAAAGAGTGGTCGCAAATATTTCTTTAAAAAACGAATTGCTTATAAAAAATAAGAAATAAAAGATAATAACAATAACTTAATTATTATTTAAATCTATTAAATTTATTTTATTCTTTTTTTAATTTGGTGCTTAACTGAAGTTAATAACAATTATCAACTACTTTTACAAATAGGGCTCAATGTGACCACCATTTTTTTCGACAATCATTTGCCATTGTCTAATCGTTATAGCTATTTGATTTTGAGGCAACTGATTCCAGTTACTAACAAACGTTATTAATAAACGTTGCTTAAGCAACCAAACAAATAAAGAAATCACATTGCTTAAAAAACTTTACACAGAATTTATTTAACAATAAAGTGACCATCTCTCATTAGAAACTCAACATTTAGATAACCATAAGTAAAGTAACATCGAACAAGTGAAAATTACCCCAAATTAACCCACTTCGTATCTCATAACATAATCGAGATTCCATGAGGCCGGTAAAAAAACATCCTGTATACGAGTCTATAAAATCTATACTGACCCTTTTGTTAAAACCACACACATTTCACATTAAAGTGATCCGATATTATTAGAAAATCCTGCATAGTCACACATAAAGTAACATTACTTTGTATTCAAACGTTCGATTATCGTGAATATGGTATGTTTTCATTCTTCAAACTATAAGCAATTCGTTTTTTAAAGAAATATTTGAATTTACTAAAAATTACTGGCAATACAGGTAATTAAAAATTTTTACCTTTTTTTTTGGCCCACAGTGTAGATAGTAACTGTTTCTAAACCCAATGCAATTGTGTTGTTGACTGAATATCTGCACTCATTTAAAGAAATATTGTCTCGAATATTGAAGCCTATTTTCACTTCGAGAATATCGCTTTATTGTCAACCTAAGTAAATATTTAGTTGCGGCTGCAGAAATTAAATAATTTATTCGGATGCACGCATTTCTTTGAGTAAAGTGTTACTTTTTCTGTGTGTAAACATGAAAAAAGTTTCTTAAAGAGATGTGCCAAATTAAATTGATCGAAACAACTCAGAGAAACGTTTGATACACTGGTAATACCCAAGATAAATTGTTGAACGATCAATATATTCCTGGTTGACGTTAAACAGGTGCGGACACCTTAAAAAAAAACCTTAAGCACTCCTCTGTGCCTAAGCCTTCCGTGCAACAAAAGGCCGCAACGGATTTTCGAGTGGTCTCGGCTCCCATGGCAATAGATCAAGTGCGGCCGTATCTGTTTATCTCTCGCATTTTAAATTTGTACCTGCTGGATGTAGTGGTGGTTAGACATCGCCCTAAGAAGGACGCAACAAAACACTTATATTGACAAATTGCCTTATTATAATTTCTAATCAGGCTGTATGCGGCGTGGAGGGCCTTAGTTGGGTGCGTGTGCACGAAGGGCCCACTAAATATAAACACCAAACAGTCCGCTTCCTGCTACCGACTGCCAGAGTACCGCCACTAAATCTTGCCGCCTCTTCACTGATAATCTAGGAACCAGAAGGCAAATTAAGAAGGTTGTTTCAATCAAGCCATACACGCTTTCACAGATACTGTATTATATCTTTCAGATGCACAAATAGAGAGATAAAAAGTGGAAGACGACTTGAAGCAACTTCCAGTCAAAAAAATATCGATGGTATAGATAGAGTGTCAGACAAATCCTTGGTGGCCACAAATAATTATTTCATTGGTAAGCGTACTGCATACTATCCATAGTTAAGCTTATGGGCAAGTGCATGGGTATTGAGAGAATATAAGTCCCAAAAAACTGCAAAATAGCAAGATTAAAGAAAATTTTGGAAGAAAATCTCTGAAACTGCTTTAGAGTAACAACGGGGAAAAGACCGAGAATCATAAGAAAAAAAACTGGGACTGATAAAAAGTATAAAGGAGTGTGATGCAAGAGAAAAGCTTATGGCGGAAGAGATGGAGAGTCACTACAGCAGAAGAAAACATACAAAAAAGACAGACCTTAGAGGTACAGACAAGAGTCTAGTGAATCGAAATACACCACCATCATCGGACAAAGAAGAAAGTCATATAAGTATGGAACAATTAACAGGTAGTTCTAGAGGAATCCGAGGTAGAAATAAGAATTGAGCAAGAAAAAATTCAGTGTCTGTATGCCCAGACACTGAATTTTTTCTTACCTCTATAAATTGTTACATTGACGTTTTGTTTATTTCATTGTTAGTATTAACATGGGCTATTTAATAAAATAACAAACATTATCGAAATGATTTCTTTAATTATAGAAATATTACAAGTTATCCAATTTGTACATAAGTACAATATGTAACGTTTTTTTAATTTTTTTTAAAATTTTTGTTTTCAAAATACTTTTCACAAATTATTCTAATACCTGACACTTACGCTTATATACCCACAAACCAAACTGATATGGAATTAGAGATGTTCAGCGCCATCTTCCAGCTAGTAAACGTACTGAAAATTACGCCAAAACCCTATGTCTTTTATTCCAAGCACATAATCTGTTTACTCAAATCTATATTTCTTTCCCATAATTTAAAATAAAATATGAGGACAAGGACATTTTCCTGAAGATCGTCAGCATACAAGGTTTATTATAGAATTTTTTATCCGCTGACTAACCTATAAAAGCTCCGAACGTAAATACTAGAAAACTCGAGTAAAATTGTCTCTTTTCTCTCCTTTACAAAAGCAATTACTTTTTAAATTTGTTCCCATCCTACACTCTTCGGCGAAAATACTCGGTATTACGGGGATATAGTAAGTAAACCAGTCGCAGGTGTTCCTTGCAGGATTGTCTTCTTAAAGGGCTTAAGCGGAAGAGCCGGGAAAAAAGCAACAAACGCAAAGATACGCTATTACAAGGAGGATCTGGGAAAAACTTACTTGCCAATAACTCCTGCAGAGATTACCGGGTAATGTTGCCTCGGTGTCGCGAAGGGGACACTTTATACACTCGAGGCTTAATAAAAAATATCATTTTACGGTATTTTCGAGACGTAGCAAAGTTTTAAATGTTCAGGTAATTATAGAGATCCAGGATATACATAAATTACATGAATATTCTAAAGATACGATGATAAATAAAATCACATCTTTTTATACAGAATAATAATTGTTTACAGGCCTAGGCCTCGTCCAGTAAGGGTAATAATTAATGTGGACGGCAGTGGTATGTCAGTTAGAATGACTTTCAAAGGGGAGGTAATATTTTTTAATGACATATTGAAGTCCTGTCGCGGTTTATCACTCCTCTGTTAAGAGCGGCCTCGTATCCATCACTTTAATAGATACGCATTGCAAACGGGCGTTTCGCTTTTGCGGATTGATAGGACGCAATTACGTAATTGTCATATGTACCGCAGGATACCACGGACTGTTGTCAAACCGGCCCCCGGGCCGGTCCTGGCTGCCGACCCCCGTGTAAAACCAGCTTTATTCGTGACCGGTACATTTGACATTTCTTTTATGGTCCACTATTAATTTTATACTGACGGATGTTAACGTGATAGTTAGCTACTGGTCGATTTTTAATCTATAACAGGAAGAGTTTTAGTTTTAGCATTTGAAAAATGGCAACAACCTCTAAAAATTCCAAATATGCCATGCCAGATCCATCGATATTTTACCTCTTGAAGGGTAACATCATTAACCGCCCACCGATAGCTTGTAGACAGAAACTCGAATCTAATAATATAATTAGTGATCCAGGCTGACGATCTGACAAGTGACGTGTGTCGATAAGATCGACACCGTCCCAACCGACCGACCGGCTCTCTCTTCATCGGACGAGTGTAAAATTGTTTGTTAATGCCCACAGAGAAACAAGTATAGGCCGACACGGCCGCCGTTCTGGTCCCTAATCCGATGATTAATGAAAGAGTTTTCGGATAGGGGGCGCATAAGTCTATTCGACTCACTCCATTTACCCTGACGAGCCGCATCAGTGTTCCGTATAATATTATCAAGTTGGACGACGTCGATCGGGCGAGGAGGGTGGCGTCGACTTGCGTCCGAAATGATAGCCAATTGGATACGCCCATGTTGTTAGCGTACTTAGCCTTAGAGATTTGTATCATCTCATCTCATCTCCCCTTTGGAACAGTAGAGTCGTCAGCGGTGGTAGTAAAAAATGACCCCCGTTTATACGATTTGATATGAAATGTCGTATAATAAAATGCTAAATCCTTATTCTATTATCCTGCCCACTTGGCTTTGGTGTCTCATAGAAAAAGGTCGTAAATATAGGACATAGTATTGGCCCAAAGGCACTGCCTTGCGGTACTCCAGCAGCGTACCACAAAACATAAGTAATTGAGGGTGCACAGAGAGAACTCTATTATTGGATATCAAGAAAAATTATTCTTGCGTATATAGTGTAGCATGAAGAGGATTTTTTTTCTATCTAAATAATTTTTTATTCTAATAAGAATTTCAATATAGTTGTTTCAACGGTTAGTTATTCTTATGATTTCAGAATTTAGGATGTTTATGTTAAGTATATTTTTCTCTGACGAAGAAAAAGTTATTCTTCAATAAAAAAGTAGACGTTCGTCTTACAACAAAAATATTTCGTTGGACAAAAAATATATGCTTCAACAAAAAAGCAGTTTCTTGACCCAAGATTCTTACTCTGAGAGATACGTAGAAAGTTGTGCTATTACTTTACAGATGGCGCTAACAGTTTCTCGCGTCTTTTGCCACATATCACCGCTATATAAGTTCGACGATATTGAGTGCTCGTATGTTGTTTGTTTACATCTATGCATAAGTATTTTATTTCATGGGTGACTTGCAAGGATTATGATGAAAACCAGGATTGTAGTAGAATAGCCTACACAGAAAGAACTCTATTGTTGGTTATCAAGAAAAAATGTTTTGTCTTATATAGCGTAGCATGAAGAGGATATTTTTGTTACCCAAATTATATTTTATTGTAATAAGAATTTCAATATAATATGTAGTTATTTCAACGGCTAGTTATTCTTCCGGTTTAAGAGTTTAGTATGTTTATGTTGAGTATATTTGGCTCTGACGAAGAAAATGTTATTCTTCTACATATAAAAAGAGTAAGACGTTCGTTTTACATCAACAACAATATTTTGTTGGGTGAAAAATATACATGCTTCATCGAACAAACAGTTTCTTGACCCAAAAGTATACGTACGTATCGCTTAAAACAGACGTAATTCCTTTCAAGCAGTTCCTTCATACTTAAAACAAGAAAACGTGATACTTGGAACATCAAGAAAATCTTATTCTTACTCTGAAAATTTTATATTTTACTTAAACCAACCAGAATACAAATGATATTCTTCACTCAAAGATATTCGTGTTGTATGGAATAAATGTTTCCCTCTGTGTGCTGATCGCGAATATGAACTTTGCCAACCATTTTTTCTTCAAGAACCACCTTCAAGAATCTCAAAAAAATACGTTGGCGAAGTTCATAATCATATTTTGCTGTTGATTCTGGCGACCATGCCATGTTTTGATGACCATGCCAAAAAAAATGACTGATGTTGGCCTGTGCTCAAAAAGGCAACGTTTCCCCACAAACAAATCCATCATAATAGTGTGAATCGGTGGAAGTTTCTCAACCAGTGATCCGTTGTAATCTGCTGTTAACAAAGCGGACTAAACCCGAAAGTCGACAAATACATTTAAGGCTGTCTTTACACCGGATAATAAGCATATGCGTGGACCTACATCAGTCGAAGGGCCCGTGGCACTTTGAATTTCGGGGCGGCAGTTTTTATATGCGTGTCAATAGATGACACTTATTATGCGGTTAACAAAAGCGACCGTGCCGGCTGCAGACCACTTAGCGACACATTATATAATGCGATCTGTGGCGAGTACAACGGCGGACCTGTCATAACCGCGTGACGGATCTGTGTGTGTACACTGAGCTGTCGTTATTTCGCCACAAAAGTCATCTGCCGTCATTGTGTTTAATGTGTATTGGTTGGATCTTTTATGCGCGCGAGAGTTTTTGAGGTTTTCTTCCGTACACATTGTTGCGGTACGCCGAGACATCGATGTTTCACAACAAACCTAAACGTGTCAACGGATGTCCGTAAAATCGGGTAATTTCAGAGTGATATGCGTTTTAGCAAAATGGTCTCATAGCTGTAAACATCTTTGATGAATTAGATTTGCTAAGGTTGGTCAATATTCACTTATTCAAGAACGAGGAGTAAAAAAAAACATGAGGTTTTCAAGTGGGTTTGAGGTTATAAAATGTATGTTTAACATAAAACCTCCGCCAAAGATAAAACCTCCTCAACTTAGGTTCGCATCAGTTCCCGACAAGATTCTCTGAACAACCTTCTCCAAATCTATAAAACCATCTTCTTTCGATCTGCAGGTTTCTCCGATTTTTGCTTCTTTAATAGTTATTTATCAACAAAAGTTGCTGACATCAGGACCTACTCACGGGCTATGTGCCACATCCTATTATTTCAAACATATGTAAATCAGGGATATTTAGATTGAAGTTCTAGATTTCCGGGAGGAAACCGCGTCAGTGACGACAACGTTGTCAACGTTTCGCATACAATCATAAATCAGGTATTTTACCTAATTAAGCGTCAGCCACTCTTATACTTCAATAAGAGAGGTATATTAACAAGAATACAAGGTATTTGTTTATTGGTTATGTAAATAAAAACGTAATTACTAATTCAGTATTAAGCAAACTCTTGGATAAGGTCCGAATTAAAGTGTTTAGTTTCGCCTGGCAAGTACTTCATCATATTTTTTCTTTAGGCCTTCTAGCTTATCTATTTGTGTATGCTGTGCTTTGATGAATACTGTCAACTGGTGGGTAGGCGTGTTAAAGACGACGCATGGCACTTTTTGCCATGCCATTCCATCTTTTGACCGTTGTACGAACTAAACCCGAATTGATATTGACATAGATCCTTTTGATTGTTACTGAGGGTGGCCTGTAGAACCCATTGAGACAAAAACCTCAATAACATAAAAATTATACTTACACCCCTTTGATTTACAACTCTTCAGCTTTAACCACCATAAAATAAACAACATTTATTACTTTTCTCTACAATAAATTCAATTTCCTTCATCAAAAATCAATGTTTAGGATGTCGGTACTGTTATTTTTTATGTTCTTGGAAATACATATTTATTTTTAATTGCTTTTAATTCTATTTATTCGTTTGCAGATGCACCAATCAGAATCCCTGACTAACTTTTGACTTTGTATTTTGGTTATTTTTTAATTTTCTTATTACATTGTTTGTAAATTAACCATAAACATGTTTATTACTTACGTTCTTTTTGCATCAGGTCACTTTTTTACTTCTTCACCAATGTCAATTTGGACTGGATCACTGCAAGCAAAAATAAAATAAAATTTAAGAATCCTGCAAATCACGATTATTAGGTACTCTACTAATATCAGATAGGTTTTATAAAGTATTCCAAATTACCAGTACATACTCTGTACATATTCTACATATTCTGTATATTACGCTAAAAATAGAACCTTCTGCTTGTTCTTTTATTATAAAAATATCATTTTCCCAATAGCGACTCAAAATATAAATCTAGACTCAAAACCAATTGCCTACGACACATACAAAATGAATTTGCTAGTTATTTTGTTTAATAAAAATATCGGGGATCTTTCCGACTGCGTCGTTGACACTCTGGACCCCAAACTGTTAGTTTAAAATAACATTCATTGTCAACTCATGTCAGTGGCCATAGCGACTAAGGCTGTTGATTCTATCAGATTGCTTTCATCAACGCCATACTGCCTAGACCGACCATCCAATTGATATATAAATTATATTTAAAGTCACTGGAAAATGAACTGAACCATGGTTTAGGTGACAATCTTGGTTGATTCTCAAAAAAACGTACGTAAAATTTGCCACTTTCGGTTGACAGATTGTAATCAATAACAACCCAGTGCGTCTCCTGGTAATTCTAAATATGGATACCAAATTTCAGCCCTATTGTTCCTATCCACAGACATTTTCCAAAATTCTTTGCGATTCAGGGAACTTCAAAAAGGCCTATTTCCTCTGGAATTCCAGAATACCTTCATTGCATCTATGCCCATTGATAATTTTCTACGTTTTCATTAATAAGCCACCCCTCGAAAGAATCAACATCCATAACTCTTAAACAAGAACCTTCTTCAAATTGTTACCTACTAAAAAGGTATCAATGACACATCTATGGAATCTGTAAGATACACCTGCGTGTCGTCCAGTGAGTTTCTATGCACTCCGGAGCCGAAGACAATGGTTGCAGTGGTGCATGAATGAGCAGTAGCCACAACTGTCCGCCCGTCGACGAATTATTGTCCTCGGCCGCCATAAACGGGTCCTTTAACAGCATGAAAATAATGTGATTTATAACTCCCGTAATTTGTTTATAATAATTGCGGGGAAACTTGAGCCCACATTGTCAAAACGCTTGAATAAATTTCAATAAGTCGTAAATTTCGAATAATGGCCCACCCGGACCCTCGCCAGCCAGCTCGTTTCTTCGCAGTGTTGCCACATTTTTCAATTCCTCTACGCAAGCAAAAAAAATCTTGGGAAATTTGATTGTGAAATTCACGTACATATTGTAAATTATCAAAAAATGTCGTAACTTATCAAAATTTCATAAATAAACAGTAAAAACAGAATTGTAAAACTGCACCTTCTCCAAATTTAGATAAATCGTCAAATCTGACAACACTGCCTGTTCACGTTTTTATTTCTTCGCTTTTCATTTTTCGTCGCGGACGAGGACTTGGGGAGCTGGCGCCCCCCGCGGCGTCCGATCACACTTGTCGCTTTCAACGTACGACGATTGTTTATGCCATGACGTCCGGCAAGCCACCTCCCAGCAAGCATTCCTCCAGATAACTCGCTCAATCTTTTTCAATTTATGCTACGTGGGATTTTAATATTGGACCGTGTCCAACTCACACCCAACAGGGGGACATTCAGATGCACTGGAGACTTCATTAAATGCAACTATATACAACATATGTACAAAAAGTAGTGTTCAGAATCGACTCCGTGCAGCTTCGTACGTTGCTACGCAGTACCCACCCCCTCTCTTAATTGATGGAGTGGTTGGTTGTGAACGCAACTTTATGGATTGAATTTCTAAGAAAAGGCATGTAACATTTGCCAAAATAAGATTCTAGACCAGCGCTCCTCAAAGTATGGGTCGCAACCCAAATGTGGGTCGCGTTAAAAAATTTTTGGGTCGCGTATGAAGCTAACCACAGCAAGAAATAAATCACAATTTACAATCACACAAAGAGGCGTACAACAGATTTCATTTGAACAGTACAGTACTTGTACTGTCAGTAGAGTACTTGTACTGTACGAACACGCATCCATTTTCGCGTATCAACATCATAGCATGTGTACCACACATGGCTCACGTCTTTAAAGGCGGCTCCACACTCAACGGAAAATCCGAAGTCTGCTCCACACGTAGAGGTTTCTTCATCCACACGTAGAGGTTTTCCTTGAGGTCTTACGCCTCGAGGCATGCCTTCGGATTTTCTGTTGCGTGTAGAGCCACCTTAATTTTCTGTGTTCAATGTAAAGTGTAAACCCGCTTATGAAACAGAAAGCGGCTAAGTACACTTTTGTCGAAGTTAAATAATTGCAGGTAAATAGCCACATATTAATTAAACTAATTTAAATTTACTCTCTTTGTATTTTCTGCATCGGGAGCAATTAGCTGCGAACGGCATGAGCTCAAGTATTCATGAAATTTTAAATAAATGTGTAACAATTGTAAATTATATCCGTAAAAGTGTACTAAAAAAAAAAATTTTAAAATATTATGGGAAGAAATGGGACCAGAACATCAGACATTGTTTTTGAATTCTCATATAATGATGGCTTTCCAGGGGTAAAAGTATTAAAACGATTTTTCGAACTGAGAATGAAAATTGAAATATTTTTACGGGAACAAAAATCAACTTTATGCGAATTCTTTCAAAATAATTTGTGTCTTGCAAAAGTACCTAAGCATATTTGGCTGATATATTTTCCCACATGAATGACTAAATGATCTTTCACTTCAGGGAATGCAGATTACTCTCTTTAATTGTTATAAAATTGAAGCATTAATAAAAAAATCAGCTTTGGATCGATACTATTAACAGAGGTTGCTATATGATGCTTCCTTCGTTTGCTGAATTAGTTGATGACAACTCAGCAACAAGTGCTCGATGTACGCATAATTATACAAAGTCATTTGAAAGAATTGAAAGCAAAACTAGTGCAGTACTTTCCATCTAAGGACGACATTTGTCAAGGCAATATGTGGGTATAAAATCCTTTTAGTGCTGAATTATCGAATAATTTAACATTCTCTGAAAAAGTGCAGTTAATTGAATTATCTACGGATAAAACTTTAGAACAAAAATTTCAAGTTCACAAAAATAATATGTCGCGATTTTGGTTAGAAATAAGGGAAGAATATCAAATATTAGGTGAAAATGCATTGAAATTATTGCTTCCTTTTGAAACGACTTATTTAGCGGAAAGTGGATTTTCAACTATGGTAATAATAAAAACCAAATTGAGGAATCGGCTTTATCAGCTCGGCAATGCGAATTTCAATGACGAATTCGAATTCGATTATATATAATTATATTATATATAATTCGATTAATAATGATTTTGCATCCATCTCACTAACAATAAGTTTATTAATACTACTACGTACTATATAAGTATGTTTAAGTTCACTTTGTAATAAAGTAGTATTTTGTAATAAATAAAATTCAGTTGTATTACAATATCTAAAGGTTATAGTTATTTGGGTCGCGAGCTATTCAAACATAAAAATGTTGGGTCGCCAGTCTACAAAGTTTGAGAAACGCTGTTCTAGACCACTTTAAGAGATACACCACTTTGTTTGACGTCATGTCTTCTTTGTTTGAGATAGGAAATAATGCAGTTTGAAATTGAATAAAACACACGTGCATTTAGATCATGGATATTTTCTACTTATTAATTTTAATTTGAATATCTCTCGACAAATAATAACGAAGAGGAAATTACTGCAACGATCATTAACTTCGTTATGCGTAGTCATAATGAATAAAATCCGCTCATAATTTTTATTATTGGTTAAAGTAATGACGACCAATAACATTTTTACGGTAATTATGGACGTGAAAAACAATACGCGCAGCGCAGTTATGAATCTGGTATATAACGCTAATAGGCCGCAAACTCGTTAAATTTACAATTAGCGATATTAAAATATGCAAAAATCCTGACCGCCAGTGCTTCAGGTATTTTAATTGCCCGTCAGGATGTATTTGCTGAGTTCATTAAATATAAATGAAATCATAAATCCATCATCAACGATCGTATAGGAGATCGGACTGATTAAGCAAAGAAAATAAATTGTAGAGAGCGACAAAACAAAATAACATTAACATAAGGAAAAATATAGTACTAGAGCCAGATAAATGCTTAATGGCTGAGATAAAAAGCGACTACATTTAAAGTTATTAATGCTACTGGCTTGCAAGGACTAGTAATTGTCAAAACACATTGATCAAATAACACAAGGAAACACAATATATGCTGTATTTCCTGCTAGAGCGGACTTTTAAAGTGGATGAAAGAGAAGCAAAAGAAAATGCCGTTTGCAGTTCTCATGTTGTGGCGACAGCCTTCCAATCATGTAGATCGTTACTATTTTTACACGATAAGCATCTCCGGATATTCGAAGAAGGATAAGCATAAAATAAAATATCCAAATTTGCCATCAGCATCGCGACCTATCCCCCATGGAGAGAACCATCCTCTCCCAAGTGCGCCATCTACTACATCATCTCCGATTTTTGACACAGAAGAAATTTCGCTTGTTTTAAGAAACTTGAGAGTCTGAAATCACTCTGTCAAATCATGCACGTCGTGAAGATTCATCATTTGAAGTTTGAGGAACACCTCACCTTATAAACCAGTGCGAACTGAATGATTTGGTTAAAGACTTAGGTTTATCAAAAGAAAAAGTCGAGTTATTGGGTTCTAGGCTACAGGAATGGAATTTTTTCGCACGAGGTGTGACAATGTCTTCATTTACGGGGCGTAACAAGCCTTTTCAAGCATATTTTAAAATGAAAGGATCTTTACGTATAAGTCACGATGTTGAAGGTCTTACGAACGAGTTTGATATTCTCCACGATCCTTTTGAATGGTGGCTTTTTATCGATTCATCAAAATACAGCTTGAAAGCAGTACTTTTGCATATTCTTTGAATTTATATAATTTGTTAACTAATTTTGTGGAGTTTTCTCAGTTTTTTATTATCGCTGTTTCTGTAAATCTAGACCTGTTACAATAAATCCACTTTCAGTTTTTAGTTAAAAATATAAGGCAAACATAATCTGGAACAAATTTTTTTTTAGTTGTATCAGAAAGTTGGAAATTTGTTCCCTTGTATAATCAAATAGGACCAATCAGCTCATGTTTGTTACAAACCTGATCATTCATAATAACAAAAAATAATCAGACCTATAATAGAGGGAAGAAATCCGATCACCAGTCACCAGTTTGGCTCTAGACAAAACCATTCTGCGATAGATAAAGTTCATAGAATAACAAACGTGGTGAAGACATCATTAGAAGAATGACTTCTTTCTTTTAGATAATAAGAAATCTGGAACTTGTAAAACATTGACACAAAGTGCTATCACACTACAACAACTTAAAGAGCAGAAGAACCCAAAGATATGTTCCTTCGATGGATTACAACGCATTGTATGATGTGAAGATCAAAATTTTGTTAGTCTTTGTATGTATATCCATAACGCGAAAGAACTCCAAGTAGTACATTAAAAAATCTGTAATTCCATGAAGACGGGGACTTTAAAAACTATAGTTAAGTCTACAAAATAATAAAAAAATGTACATTAGATGCCACTATTTTTTTCTTAGATACCATGGCCCGCTAAACTCAAAAATCGCATTAAAAATTTTTTGAATGGATACGTTTTCGCGTTATGAATTTTTCTTTTTTTTTTTTTTGTTTATTTTTCTGGAGATAGTTCGACTATTTGGAGCATATCTCGAGTCCGGAACATCAAATCTGGTCGTGCGGTACATCAGATTAAAGCCAATTGAATCACCAATAAATGTTATTAATATTGTTTTACAATTGCTTCAGTGGTTTCCGTGCAATTGACCATAATTTGAATTTTTTTTAGTATAAATGAAAATCAAACATTCATTTAACCGCCAGGAAAACGTAGAAATAGTAAAAATATGCTTAGTTTCTCATTTTTTACGTAGAGTTTGCCCTTTTACGAAGAGAACAAGTTATTTACGATGAAAATCTATGAAAAAATACCGAAATTATGATCAATTATGACCGATGGGTACGAAACTACCAAAATTCAGCCTTTTCTCTATTTTGTATTTTTCGTCATTTATAGCAGTTTAAATGCATGGTAGAGGTCGGATCCATTCGGAAGACGAGTACATCACGTGATTCGCACCAAGATGCGCATCTTTTAGTCAACGTTTCGCACTCTGTTGCAAGAGGCATCTTCAGGACGGAGAGAATGAACGTGTGTGGAAGGGTGAGGGTATTTATCGTCGCTCAAAACACGTAGTGGCGTATCTCACCAAAAAATGCTATTCAGATATGTCAGTACGTGTTTCGAGCGACGTTATATGTACCTGGCGCAGATGCCTGCGCAGGTAGTCAAACTACTATTGGTTGGGAGGGCGGTTTGAGGTAGCTGTGATTGGCTGTGGTGGTCGTAAAAGTGGTTTCCAGCTATGATGCAAATGCCAACCGTCATCTCTATTGAGATTGGAGGGATCTTTAATGATTTCGATCGCTTCACGGATTCTACGTGGATAATAACGTGATTCCCGGGAGATGATTTTTGTTTGGTCGAGAAGAATTGTTGTGTCTGTGCTCAGCAAGCGCTGAACTGGTGATCTAGCGCAGCCTTGTACAACGTTCATGTTCTGAAACCCCAATGCTGACAGAGCGCTTTGTCTCATCAATGTAGACACTGCCACAAGCACATGGGATAGGGTATACACCTGGAGCTACCAGTGGAGAAGATTTTTTCCTGAGAATGTTGGTGACGTTAGTGACGAGCATGATGAGTTGTTTCACCAGGAAATGAAGACTATTGAGCAGCGCTACCAGGGATTTTGGATTGAAAAAATGATGGGCAACTACATCTGGTACCTCATAAGAAAAACAGATATCGACAAGAATATAAGGCGAAGCAGCAATCAAACTCACTTCTAATCTCATTTATATTGAAAACATCACATTAAAAATAAGCACAATGAATTAAACTTGTAAACAGAGACAAAGTAGAATTTTGATTGTTTGATACCTGTCAACCTTAAATTACCATAACTTCGCTATTTTTGCATAGATTTTTATCGTAAATACCTTGTTATCTTCGTAAAAGTTCAAACTCTACGTAAAAAATATTAAACTAACTATATTTCCACGATTTCTACTTTTCACAGGTGATAGAGTAAAAGTTCCATTTTCATTTTGGCCAAATTTTTATAATATCGTGGCCTATTGCGCTAAAACTACTGAAGCGATTGAAAAACTATATGAGTGACAGTTGTTGGTGATACAAATGGCTTCAATTTTATGTGCCGACCGACCAGATTAGACGTTCCTAACTCGCGATATGCTCCAAATAGTCGAACTACGTCCGAAAAAAAAACAAAAAAAAGAAAAGAAATTGTAACTCGAAAACGTATCCAATTAAAAACTTTTTAATGCGATTTTTGAGTTTAGCGGGCCTTAGTATACATAAAAAAATAGTCGCATCCAATGTACATTTTGACTGTTGACTAGTGTAATCAAGTTCTGGTACTATCATACGTATACACAATGTAAAAGCACTGGATTCTAGGATTCTTTATTAGCTTCCACCACGTTCAAAATAACCATAATCAACAATAATAACAATGAACATTAAAGTCACCTTATCACCATAACAAAAACATCACACTCCTGCCTGAAAAGTTATCCACCAAGACATTTGACGACCAAAATAGCTTTCTTATGACAATGAGATCACACGTTGGTATTTCGTAAATTACGAAAACGCATTGAAACGAGAAAGGGAAGGGTCAAGAGTATGATGCGACGGGGGTTCGGCGTAAATAAAATTTCAATATTAAAACGATGACACGGCGCGCAGGAAACATAAATTCCGTGAATGTGTTCCGTCAGGGGGCGATAGCATCGGCCGGCGCTCCACGGTGGCACCAATAACAATCTCTCGTCGTATGAATTGTTATGGTCCTCGCTATCATTTATGCCGTGCTGGACAACTCATTCCGGACACCAACGCTCGTAAACACACATCATCTCCATGGTCAGAGCTCCTCCATTCATATCTCTCCACGGACGCATTCACAAAAAGAAGACGATCCACAACAAGACGTCCACCATGCACACCAATTTAATAATGAGCGCCTCGCTCTGCTGACCGTTTTGTTTTTGTCGCGTGAATTTATGGATTTCCGTTATGGAATTCTTGAAATGTGGTTATGGGCGTAGGATAACTGGTAGAGACAAATACTGAGCAAAATTATTGGATTCTTTTCAATTACCTGTAGACTGTGATACGCAGGCATGAAGTGGTACATTATCCAGTATGGGTTATTGCATTCTTGACCTAATCAGTACAAATTTAAATCTGAAAATCACTCGAAAGAACGAAAAGATCTCATAGATGGAAGCGTGGATTCTTGTAAGTATGGGACCCCCATGTAGATGCAATCTAGTAAGTGGAGCATAAGAATGGCTACAAAGGCGTTTGTCGAAAGTATATGTAAATGTATCTTGATAGCAGAAGGCGAAGAAGTAAGTGCCACAGCCGTTCACAGGGGGCGGTAGTGTGCGGTAGGTTGCTCGCTCGTAGCCTCGTACAGCAGGATAGTAAAAAGTCTTATGCATATTTAGTCGTGGCGGAGAATGTCGCGGAACGTGCACAAAACGTCGGGGAAATATTAAAACTGAGACATGTTCTTCTATAAAGGAGGGGGGATCGCGCAGACTGAAATATATTCACCCCAACGCAGGTGGTATCGCCCGTCGACATTTTCAATATACTTGATTTAAGTTTATATCTTTGCAGTACTAGAACGCTTGTGAGCCAACAGGAATTACTATGTATGAGACACCATAGAGGATGGCTACTATAAAGTTTATATTTTTTAATTTTCTTATATTAAGAAGTAAAAAAGAAAATAAATACATCGTAATCAGGAGACTGCGAATTTTTAAGTATAAAATGAACATAACGCCTTCATTTCCTCTAATTCGTGAAGACTCTTGTGGAATTTGAGCTGCTCAGGTAAGTCTGCTTAGAACTTTCCGAACCTTTCGAGTCTTAGAACGATATGTACCTTATATTGAGGTTAGTTTTAAATATACATATGTACACACAGCGAAAGGAATGCGAAATAACTGTCCACTTCAGCCAAGACAGAAAATTTTCCCAGTAGAAGCGGATTAAGTGCTTGATTCAAGATCAACTTAGTTGCAATGAGTAAATTATTGAGTCACACCAACCAATCATCAACTACAAAGGACTATATGTAGTTTTAAATGAAATTTTGTAGTATTACTTCAAATATTTAAACATTTCGACCAAATTAATATTGTTTTATTTCAACCATTGGATGGATTAAAGAGAATAATAATGATCAGAATAAGTAATTGGTTGTTTTGCTTGGAAAAACAATTGTTTCAGAAAAAGATTTTTAGGTTTGATTCAACACTACAATTAAATAAGCTTGTACATACTGAATAATAGTCTTAACACATAGTCAAAATGATAAAATTTTCACACATCACACACCATATGACATCGAGAACGAAACGCCTTGAACTAGAATCCTCATGCAGGTTATCACAATGTTTTTTTCTTTTCTTTTTAACCCAGACAACTGGTAACGTATCAGAACAACCAAAAATTTTAAATTTTTAACAATCTTCAAGACGAAAACATGACTATTACAAAAGTAAATCAAATGTACCTATGTCTATATAACACAAAACCAACAATTTAGAAAAAATATACATCATTCAATAAATAATAATAATAATAATAATCCAAGCCTTAACATCCCCCAACAGTTTTCGCCAATTACAGGGGGCATCGGCAGGCCAGAGTATTATTATTATCGCCCGCGCCTGTGGAACGTCTTAAGATGTTTGGCTCCCAGCATTCGCCAAGGAGCGAGGAAAACCACAGAAAACCTCACTCTGGAAGCAGGTCCTCGGGCTCGAACTGGAGACCCCCTGAGTGCAACGCCAACGTCTTACCACTAGGCCACACTCAGGCTATCAACCAACAATCAACCAACAAACAGATGCAAAAGAGGAGAAAACTGAATGAATAATTAATTATTATAGGTATAATTTTATTGATTTGTTCGGAGTAAATTTTCGCAAGACAACATTTCTTGTGTGTACGTAATTATAGTACAGATATTATTTCACAAGTCTCGTGTCAAATCAACATTCAAAACCATCGACCGATTGGTAAAAACAGAGAACCCAAACGAAAATCACCAATTCGGACATTGGTAAGTCCGTAATTGGATTTCGATCGTAGGGAACGACACGCGCGTAGGTACTCCTGTATCCAGCATGCGATGCGGGTGGTATTGAAAAAGGAGCAAAACTGAGGTAGCGAGACTGCGACTGGTCAGTCCTGCTGGTCGGCGTTATCCTGCCAATTACCATCGGGCAAACGCCGCCGCCGATGCGAACGGAACATGACAGTTGACCTGATTCAATTGTGTCCGCCGACCCCCAAGATTTGTTTTCCATGTCATAAATCAGTTTCGGGACAATCTCGATATCCATTATCGTTAGCCGTGCCGGCCGGACTGAAGCCGTTGCTTCGGTCGTGCGTCCGGTTTAATATCTAATAGATTTGCCGGTCCGTCGTCCCTGACTCCGGGACGAGCCGAATCACAGTTGTTCGGATTGTTTTTATGGCACCCCGGTTCCGAATTACACGTCTCTAAAACTGCAAAGCGTTATTGATTGTATTTTAGGCGGATTGGGGAGGTTTTATGTTCGATGGAAACTGAGAAGCAATGACGACTAATATCTTTTGCAAAATACATCGGATTTTAATTATATCAATTGTATATTAAACTGTATAATTATATAAATATATTATATTTTAATTAATAAATTGAACGGAAAACTGATTGAATTACTTTTGTGTTTGAAGTTAATATAAATAAAACATTAAATATAAAGTAGAAACTAAATTACCGACGAAAACAGTAACTTTTGAACAATTTGTTATTTACAAATATACAGAGAGACTTGAAAGAGATTTTTTTATGAAAATATATAATTTAATTAATAATAATTGAAATAATGATTTAATTAATTATTAAAACAATTTTGTAAATAACTAATTGTATTGCAGCCTGTGACTTTTCAACTAAATACTCAACCAAAATATAGAATTTTTAATTTTATTTTCAGCGTGGCCTTGCCTATGTTATTTACACTCGTGTTTTGTACCAAATATGAAATATTTTATGGTTGTCACGCCTTCACCTGACAAAAGACAATACATTGTATCACTCTTATATGTCCCTACCTTGTGACATATAAAATGCACCAGAAATAGTTGACCTTGTAGTTTGAACTGAGGTTTGCTGGTAGTAGCCACCAGCGGCAGCAGTACTTTTGCTGGTAAACAGCGTAGAATGACCACAAAATAGCCGCTGGCTGCTGGTGCTGCTAGCGGCTATTAAAACAGCCTAGTGTGACCGTGGCAATAGCTTTGAAGTTTTCGTATGACATATTCTTTACGTCATCAAGCAGTACGCAAACTGTACAAAACAAAACAGTAGACCAATTAAGATAAATGATAAAAAACGACCTAACAAATCTTAGAATACACCACCATCACACACGTCTCGTGTCCTGTTACAATATTCTAACATAAAATCGCTAGAAAGCAGAGCAATATCCATCATTGTGCCGTCCTCAATCTCCGTGATTTTCATCCGCAAATCGAACAACACCTGTTCGGCGGTCCCTTAACATCACGGACAAGACACGACGAGATCCCGACGGAATAACAGAGGCGTCAGAGATCCACCCTGAGGGCGTGATAAGGCGAGCGAGCGGGCGATTCGGCTACGTCAGATTTGGTTGTAGATAGAGGACGGTAGGATGACTGGCGAGTACTCCAACGGTGCCCTGGGTCTACCATTCATCCTTATCACTGTCAGTCCTAAGCAGATTACGTTCTAGTGACGCGTGAAGCCGTCTGTAATCCTCGCATTGACGAACGTTACTTATGTGTTCCAATCAAACGGCACACGTGGCCGGTGTTCCCCGGACGGACGGTTTGTGTTGCGCGATCGGTTTGTCGGAAGGGGGGGTGGAGATAATCCGGTTGTCGCCTTGGTTTTACCGATTCCGGGATTGTGGTGGAGGAGGAAGAGGGTCCGGTATCGACCCTTCTGAACCGGAACGGATATGCGACTAGTGGAAATGATCGCCCTCAATGCGATGTCCACGTCTGGGTTATTGGGAAAAATTGAAATTTTTATTGTGAGCGGAGGAGATCTGTTTCGTCATTTGTGAAATGTAATGTTGGTTTGGTGGATTATGTTAGCTTTAATACTATAAGGAGGAAGATTATATCTAAAACGATATGGAGTATAGACAGGACAGGGACCCTTCGTGACGCTTCTTGTAAAACTACCTTTTTTCAAATTTTGATACGAATTATTGCACAAATGATAATTTTATTTATATCCATTTGTCATAGTAGATAATAAGTATCGTGGAATTCTTATGAACATAAAATGAAGCAATAATAATATGATAATAAGGGTTTCTAGAAACTGTTTGACAGAATCTACAGCCTTCGTTGTTGTATTGCAAATTGTCAGATTTTGACAAATGTCAGTGCCAATGACATGACATTAAATGTCAGGATGACAAATGTAATTCTGTCATTGAAACTGGCCTTAGAGGTGAGATGGCTCTGGCTTTACAAAATTGAGTAATTGCAAAAGTGTTCAGACACTTCATTTTGCCAACGATGTAGTCGGAAAGTTGGGTGAGGGCCACCCAGATATTTTGATGTTGCCATCAAAACCTTCATCTTTCCAGTAACCTAATTTACAAGTAGGCACGTCCACTACTTTTGAATTGACACCTTATCAAAGTACTTTTTTTTTGCTTGCTACTGCGGTCAAAATATGGTTTTTAAAGCAAAAATATTACAAGAACGAAGACTATTTCTAAAATTATCTAAAATTTAGATCGACGGGAAAGTCTTGATTTTCCAGTAAGCCAATTTTCAGGTAGGTAAGTCCACTACTTTTGAAGTTACAGCTTGTGAAACTGCCCATAGTTTGCTATTTCGATTAATATATTTTTATTTTCATTTCTTTTTTATTTATTTTTGGGAAAAATGCTATAAGAAGTACGATTGTTTCTTAAATGAGAATTTGTCTTTCTTATTGCAGAAGTTATTTGGAACATACGTTCACGATTCAGGTTAAGTTAAATGTTAAAAAGAATTGCAAAACCACCAACACACTGATTCGACAATTTAGAAAAAAATACACAACAAAACATCTTTTCGTACCATAAAAGTCATGACATAAAATTTTATCCAGTGTGCTCCTCAACAATGAACTTTATAAAATCGGCCATCAGCACGTTATGCGCTGCGGTTTTTCCTAAAGCGATCGCAACGAGAGCTTCCAACGGATTGATTTCATAAAATTTAATGCACTTTAATGACGATTATCGGGCTCAGAATTCAATTTCGCCAGATGCCCTATTAACAGGAGTTTACAACGTTGGGTCATAACACACACCGATAATAGACACTCCCATGGGAATCACGTGTAAAACATAAACGTATAACTGGCAATAATTGCCGCCGAAAAGAAGCGGAGCGAAGTGGATTGGTCTCTGTGCGGTCTGCAGAGTGCATTTAATCAGCGTTTTCCCTTGATTAGGGAACATTAGGGACCCCTGTGTACTGCCCCCTTACCTGCCGTTATTATGTTGGTCATGCCGCCCCTCACCGCGACCGCCCCCGTCCACTCAAACACATCCACAACGAGACAACTTTCAATTTAACAAAGTGCTGACCCAAGTGGACGAAGAATCCTTGGGTAATGCGTCTTACGTCCCACTTATTTTATTTTCTCGTAGGTTGCTGAACTTGTTGGGTTTCTTACGAGTTAATCCTTGTGGTGATGAAATTGCGACACTTGTTTTTCTTGCAGGGGATTGGAAGAAAATGCAAAAAATTCAAAATAAAGCTTTGACACAGAGAGAACTCTATTCTTGGATATCAAGAAAAATTATTCTTGCGTATATAGTATAGCATCAAGAGGATTTTTTTCTATCCAAATAATATTTTATTCTAATAAGTTTTATTCTTACGATTTAAGAATTTAGTATGTTTATGTTAAGTATATTTTTCTCTGACGAAGAAAAAGTTATTCTTGATTAAAAAAGTAGACGTTCGTCTTACAACAAAAATATTTAGTTGGATGAAAGATATATATGCAACAACCAAAAGACAGTTTCTTGACCCAAGATTCTTACTCTGAGAGATTCATAGAAAGTTGTGCAATTACTTTACAGATGGCGCTAACAGTTTCTCGCGTCTTTTGCCACATATCACCGCTACATAAGTTCGACGATATTGAGTGTTCGTATATTGTTTGTTTACATCTATGCATAAATGTTTTATTTCATGGGTGACTTACAAGGATTATGAGAAAAACCAGGATTGTAGTGGAATAGCCTACACAGAGAGAACTCTATTCTTGTATATCAAGAAAAATTGTTCTTGCGTATATAGTGTAGCATGAAGAGGATATTTTTGCTATCCAAATAATATTTTATTGTAATAAGAATTTCAATATATATAGTTGTTTCAACGGCTAGTTATTTTTCCGGTTTGAATTTAGTATGTTCATGTTGAGTATATTTTGCTCTGACGAAGAAAATGTTATTCTTCTACATATGAAAAAAGTAAGACGTTCGTTTTACATCAACAACAATATTTTGTTGGGTGAAAAATATACATGCTTCAACGAACAAACAGTTTGTTGACCCAAAACTATACGTACGTATCGCTTAAAATAGACGTAATTCCTTTCAAGCAGTTCCTTCATACTTAAAACAAGAAAACGTAATACTTGGAACATCAAGAAAATCATATTCTTACTCTGAGAAATCTGTAGTTTACTTGAACCAACCAAATGATCTTTCTGCGGGTATAGAAAGAAGTGATATTCTTCACTCAAAGATATTCGTGTTGTATCGAATAAATTTTTCCCTCTGTATGGAAAATAGTACCGCCCACGACCATTGTTCTCTGTCCAGCAATACCAACAATCAAACAATAACACCACCATCCATACTTGAACATGCAGATAACACTTCCACGGTGAGATACATCTAATTGAACGTTGCTCTGTACACGATTTTTTTTTATGGTACGCTGACCACCAATGGGCGTGCTCGGTCAGATCGCGCGCCGTTGAAATGTGAAATTATTTGCAATTTCAGAATCCGCTCGCCGAGTGATATCTGGACGTCGGTTTTTATTGTCCGCGTCGTCGGTGGGTTTGCGCGTTCGCTCCATTGTCTGCTCTAAAAATTCAAGATAATGCGGTATTTTTATTTTGCAATTTAATTAATCTTTTCATTGCCCGCGCATCTATTCGCGATTTGGACCTGCGGGCCAATTATTACCGACGCTAATAATAAAAACGCGCGGCTAACGTAAGATACCTTAATTAAAAAACGCCTGTTTTGCGTTTTTAATTGGAACGATTTTATACGAGGCTTTTGTGGGTATGAATACGGAGAATATTTGCGATTTTCTGCATAGATTTTTAAGAAATGTCCGCAGTATTTTTATATACCTACACACACAGAGAAATGTTTTTTGATTAACAATATTAATTTAGTCGAAATGTTTAAATATTTGAAGTAATACTACAAAGTTTCATTTCAAAACTACATATAGTCCTTTATAGTTGATAACTGTTTGGTGTGACTTAATAATTTACTTATTGTAACTAAATTTATCTTGAATCAAGCACTTAATCCGCTTCTACTGAGAAAATTTTGTCTTGGCTGAAGTTGATAGTTATTTCGTGGATATGGAAATAAGTACTGTTTTATTTTAGTGTATACTTATCTAGCAGGTTTCCTTATCAGTTCACATGCATAATAATAAATTACATTCCCTTCGATAAGCTCACAAATTCGAAACCATCAACATGACCGTTATAGCTCGATAATCCAAAGAGCAGCAATCCACTCAACCCGAAACATTTGGCACGAATTTAACTCGACCGACTTCATATTTTCAGTCGAAACGTATCGCAACGCTTTTCATGCTTATTACACGATATTTTATTGCCGGCCATTCGGCACAAAGTAATCTATAAAACAGACCGAGTGTCTTCTTGAAATGCTTCAGCAGCTATCTGGGCCTGTGCAGGGAACTTTTACATCGCTCTTCGTTAGTAACAGAAAATATCTTTCCAGAGACTCCAGACGAGCACGTGGTGCACGTGTTACAGCTGATAGTAAAGTTTTTAAAATGTTCTCCGCTACCGTTTGATGTTCCGGCAATAATTTAATGGGCACAGGTTAGATAACAGGTCTGAAAGGAGTCAAAAGGATCTGCTGCATTGCGGATGTGGTGTCTTGACGACGTCTCTACATAAAACACGTAAACACCAGACGTCTATTATGAACCATGTGTGCTACCTACTTACGAAAGTACTCGTTAATGGTGCGTCTTATCAAACTATCTCAAGATAACTAATTAACTAAAATTACTTACTATATTCTTGTTTATGTTTTCGCTCAAAACTTTAAATAAAATTGGGTTTTTTGTCACCATAAAAATAATATATAGACCCGGGGGAAGTTTGTTTTTCAACCGATTTTAATCAATGATACATCATTTTAAAGCTCATAACGTCCTGATACCCCATGAGTTTTTCCCGATCGATCAAATCATAATTAGTGCCCTAAAAATAAGAATGAAGGTTACGTTTTTCGACAATTTGGTAAATTTTTCGACATCATATCTCGGCCATGACTTACTGATCATAATGAGCAATACATTAATCGAAAGCACAAGTCTGTACTCCCCATAGTTTTCCCGATCGACATTATAACAATTACCACCTGAAAAAAAATAACAAAGTACTAGCGTCGGTCGCGGGGATTTGGACAACACAGTGCAATGGCATGCCTTGAACACCGATCAACAAAAGCGTAAAAAATAAGCACTTCCTGTTATCCGATTTTAACAAATTATGCACCAATCGATAGCTAAGGGTGGCAACCACTTATGCTAGTTTTGCCCGGTCGCGATTCAAACAATTAGCGGATGAGAATAATTAACAAAGTTTGTGTTCCTGAGACATAGAGAAAGGACCGGGTCGGGTATAACGGTGAATAGAAGCAAACTTTTTAAGCAGTTCCAATCATCCGATTTTAACAAATTGTACACCAATCAATAGCTTAGGGTGGCAACCACTTATGCTAGTTTTGCCCGGTCGCGATTCAAACAATTAGCGGGTAAGAATAATTAACAAAGTTTGTGTTCCTGAGACATAGAGAAAGAACCGGGTCGGGTATAACGGTGAATAGAAGCAAATTTTTTAAGCAGTTCCAATCATCCGATTTTAACAAATTGTACACCAATCGATAGCTTAGGGAGGTAACCACTTATGCTAGTTTTGCTCGGTCAAAATTCAAACAATTAGCTGGCAAAAATAATTAAAAAGTTTGCGCTCTGGAGACATCCAAAAAGGACAGAGTAGGGTGCAACGGTGAACAAAATCAAGTTTTTAAGCATTTCCTGCCATCCAATTTTAACAAATTATGCACCAATCGATCGCTTAGGGTGGCAACCACTTATGCTAGTTTTGCCCGGTCACGATTCAAACAATTAGCGGGTAAGAATAATTAACAAAGTTTGTGTTCCTGAGACATAGAGAAAGGACCGGGTCGGGTATAACGGTGAATAGAAGCAAATTTTTTAAGTAGTTCCAATCATCCGATTTTAACAAATTGTACACCAATCGATAGCTCAGGGAGGCAACCACATATGCTAGTTTTGCTCGGTCAAAATTCAAACAATTAGCGGTCAAAAATAATTAAAAAGTTTGCGCTCTGGAGACATCCAGAAAGGACCGAGTAGGGTGCAACGGTGAACAAAGTCAAGTTTTTAAGCACTTCCTGCCATCCAATTTTAACAAATTATGCACCAATCGATCGCTTAGGGTGGCAACCACTTATGCTAGTTTTGCCCGGTCAAAATTCAAACAATTAGCGGGCAAGAATAATTAACAAAATTTGATATTGTACCTAATCGTGAAAATGTCGAAGATTAAGATATGGGTGTTTTTAGGCAACGTAGGCAACGAATCTATTTATGCCATTCAAATCAGTCGGTCCGTAGTGTGGTTCTTGTGCCCCCCTTTATATTTTAGAACCACTGGATAGAATTTTATGATATTTAGCACACACACTGAGTTTGACCGAATGATGAGAACGTAAAAAAGTAGAGTTGTATTCAAGGTGTTTCCAAAAAGTAGATCATGTTATTTTGTTTATCATACGGGGCTCTAAAATAATGTATCATTTATTAAAATCGGTTGAAAAACAAACGTATTGCTAACTTTTAAGTTAGCATTCCCCCGGATAATGTAGTACAGTAGTATAATAACATTAATAACCATATTAGACCTACTGTCAATGTTGAAAACGGTGGAAGCAAATCTTACACCCAACCGTTTTAGATTCATCACATAGCAAGGTTGTACGTGACAGCTCAAATATTACAGATAACTACGAAACGGTTAACCCACTTCATAATTCCCGTAGCGCATAAATAATGCAACTATTAAAACGCTGATGACGGCAATCAATCAGAAACGGTCCTCACTGGTCTCGCATCAACGTCAACCTATGAAAGTTAACGTCAACCCATTGTTCATCACCATCTGGGACATGGAATCCGTCCGTCGGCTATAATGGTTTTTTAAAGCGCTCATTGTTGGAGGTACACTTCTGCAGGTCTCGTGGATACCTGCACATGTCACCGGTCGAGGAGGACATCACCCGGCCCCCGGTATCTAAATGAAATCTCGAAACCACCTCTCGACATTTTTTTTTTAATATGATAAATACCCGAAACATAAATAGGATAGTTTATGCTTGCATTATGAATGGGAACATTTGGTATTGTCTGGCTGGCGAGTACAGCGCCATCTGTCAAAAGTGAGCAGCCATCGGTCATCACCGGACCACCGGCATTAAATATCGCCTGACATCATCTTGCATCTTGGATATCGACTCATCCGACCACTTATCGACCTCTAACACATTATGCAACGTTTTTGTGGTTTCCGTTGTGCAATGTGATGATGAATCGACGTCGAAAAAACTGGAGAGGAGACTTTATTGTTGATTATAAGCGTCTCAAACGAAATTGTCATGACACCGATCAATCAAACTTAAAGTTAAAAAGTTTTGATGGGATCTTTATCATGTTTTACCATGTTTTCCCATTTCTGAACTCTTTCAACTCCACGATCTGTTCCCCATAAGCGATAATAATAATAAAATTACAATTTAAAATAACGTCCACATAAAAAAATTATGATAATTTAATAATTCGCGTTTAGCATAGAGGTCGCATTACCTGCGCGCATTTTGATTAATTTTAAGTGCGTGCGCCGCCCGTAACACACGCGTAATTGATATGCAAAATCGTACAAAATGCTCATCAGGTGCCCGCCCTGGACTTTCGGCTTAATGAAGCATAATGACGCCCATGAGCGTAACATAACGCGCTTAATATGTAATGCCCGGTCTTTTTAATGCTCACATTAATTATCAATTTGCGCTGCTGCGCTCCTAAAAAAAAATAGGAGCGGAAAAGAGTGAGTGGTGTAGAGAACGGGTGGAGAGAATCGGCCGCCAGTTTTGCCGGTCGCTTCAAAAACGTGAATTTACATGTTCAATCAGACCTAAATTGAATCTAAAGGCTGTGTTTGCGGTAATTACTGTGACGATAAGCATCGCTTACCAGATAATTTTGGATCTCGCATGAGAAAAACAAGAGAATTGCGAATTGTGGACAGGATGTTCGAGAACAGGTATAACCAGGACCGTATCTTGGAGAATTGTTGAAATCATCATTGAAAAAGGGTTTTTTGCTTGACAATTGTTCTTTCTAGGCGGAGAAATTTGGGATTACAATATAGAATTCTTGAGAATTGTTGAAATCATCATTGAAAAAGGTTTTTTTGCTTGACAATTGTTCTTTCTAGGCGGAGAAATTTGGGACTACAATATAGAATTCTTGAGAATTGTTGAAATCATCATTGAAAAAGGGTTTTTTGCTTGACAATTGTTCTTTCTAGGCGGATAAATTTGGGATTACAATATAGAATTCTTGAGAATTGTTGAAATCATCATTGAAAAAGGGTTTTTTGCTTGACAATTGTTCTTTCTAGGCGGATAAATTTGGGATTACAATATAGAATTCTTGAGAATTGTTGAAATCATCATTGAAAAAGGGTTTTTTGCTTGACAATTGTTCTTTCTAGGCGGATAAATTTGGGATTACAATATAGAATTCTTGAGAATTGTTGAAATCATCATTGAAAAAGGGTTTTTTGCTTGACAATTGTTCTTTCTAGGCGGAAAAATTTGGGATTACAATATAGAATTCTTGAGAATTGTTGAAATCATCATTGAAAAAGGGTTTTTTGCTTGACAATTGTTCTTTCTAGGCGGAGAAATTTGGGATTACAATATAGGATTCTTGAGAATTGTTGAAATCATCATTGAAAAAGGGTTTTTTGCTTGACAATTGTTCTTTCTAGGCGGAGAAATTTTGGATTACAATATAGGATTCTTGAGAATTGTTGAAATCATCATTGAAAAAGGGTTTTTTGCTTGACAATTGTTCTTTCTAGGCGGAGAAATTTGGGATTACAATATAGGATTCTTGAGAATTGTTGAAATCATCATTGAAAAAGGGTTTTTTGCTTGACAATTGTTCTTTCTAGGCGGAGAAATTTGGGATTACAATATAGGATTCTTGAGAATTGTTGAAATCATCATTGAAAAAGGGTTTTTTGCTTGACAATTGTTCTTTCTAGGCGGAAAAATTTGGGATTACAATATAGAATTCTTGAGAATTGTTGAAATCATCATTGAAAAGGGTTTTTTGCTTGACAATTGTTCTTTCTAGGCGGAGAAATTTGGGATTACAATATAGAATTCTTGAGAATTGTTGAAATCATCATTGAAAAAGGGTTTTTTGCTTGACAATTGTTCTTTCTAGGCGGAGAAATTTGGGATTACAATATAGAATTCTTGAGAATTGTTGAAATCATCATTGAAAAAGGGTTTTTTGCTTGACAATTGTTCTTTCTAGGCGGATAAATTTGGGATTACAATATAGAATTCTTGAGAATTGTTGAAATCATCATTGAAAAAGGGTTTTTTGCTTGACAATTGTTCTTTCTAGGCGGAAAAATTTGGGATTACAATATAGAATTCTTGAGAATTGTTGAAATCATCATTGAAAAAGGGTTTTTTGCTTGACAATTGTTCTTTCTAGGCGGAGAAATTTGGGATTACAATATAGGATTCTTGAGAATTGTTGAAATCATCATTGAAAAAGGGTTTTTTGCTTGACAATTGTTCTTTCTAGGCGGAAAAATTTGGGATTACAATATAGAATTCTTGAGAATTGTTGAAATCATCATTGAAAAAGGGTTTTTTGCTTGACAATTGTTCTT
This sequence comes from Aphodius granarius, assembly GCA_963971325.1. Taxonomy (NCBI): domain Eukaryota; kingdom Metazoa; phylum Arthropoda; class Insecta; order Coleoptera; family Scarabaeidae; genus Aphodius; species Aphodius granarius. Next base: position 5,438,699 of record OZ020225.1, read on the forward strand.
TCTAGGCGGAAAAATTTGGGATTACAATATAGAATTCTTGAGAATTGTTGAAATCATCATTGAAAAAGGGTTTTTTGCTTGACAATTGTTCTTTCTAGGCGGAGAAATTTGGGATTACAATATAGGATTCTTGAGAATTGTTGAAATCATCATTGAAAAAGGGTTTTTTGCTTGACAATTGTTCTTTCAAGGCGGAGAAATTTGGGATTACAATATAGAATTCTTGAAGTTATCATTGACAAATGCAAGGTTGCAAACCGTTTTTTTTTCGTTTCAGCAAAAATAAGGTTTCTTTTCGTTCAGTTCCAGCTAAAACTACCTAGCTTGTGTTTGAAAAGAGCACAGATTAACATAATGCGTTATTGATTGAAGTTGGATTTCCAATTTGTATAGTTTCAGTTAAAGTGGTTAAACCATTGTATTTTGGTTGAAAATGAACACATCGGAATGAAACAAAAGGCAAAATATTGCTAATTAACACAGACCAAACAAGCTACAGAAATCTTTTTTTTTTAAATAGGAAACTAGAAAGAATTTCTAAGAATTTGGTTAGTAAAGGTATGCTGAAAGAGTTTTAGGTGGTCAAATTTTCCTTTCGACTAAAATAATGTTTTTGATTCAGTTCCTTTTAAAGCCTTGTTGTGTTTCGAGACAACCTGTATAACTTACAATAGGTCTTGTATGGTGTTAAATCATGTAAAACAGATATATTATATTTTAAATAAGTACAATATTTAAAGCATTTGTTTTCAAATTACCTCAAACAGTTATATTTAAAAGCTCTGAAAAACTTCTCGCAAAATGCGCATGCTTACTTTATATTGAGTTCTGGCAGTTCATGCACCGCTAATAACAAACAATTATCAAGGAATCCGAAGGGGCTAATTGCTCTTGGGTGAACGATGTGTGCCGCCAGGGTCTATATTTGCAAAGCACTCGATCGCTGAACGAGAACGCTCGTCAGAAAGAAGCACATATCGTATTCGCTCCACAAGCGTATGGTTTGAAAAATCTGCCTCGAACAGGCGAGCTTTTGGATTGTCGAGCAGACGAGAGCAGATAGAAGAAGATCCTTGTTGATGGTCCGGTTTTTGTGCTGTGTGCGGATGCCGCGAAGACACAAGATTGGTGGCATGGGCAAACGCGGATATGGTAATTGTTTTGCAGATGGTAATTTTATTCGAGGCAACACTGGTCCCCTTATACTTTCGGTTGCCGCCCTGTAATATCACAGCCGCCGAGACGTTCATTGCAATAATTAATAACTTCGCTACTCGCCACCACTACGAACGCGACGTGGCCGTTTTTATTCTTTGTGACGTGACGGAGAGACATACAAAAATATAGATTCGGTGTCTATAGGTTAGGAATAAGGTACGAGACTACAATATACATACAACACAATTGTTCGATATTAAGTTTCCAAAAGATTGACTCCCTAATGCATCCACCCTAATCATCGGCAATTAATTCAAAAAATATAGCGCTTAATTGTTCAGACGCAATATGTTTAGCTGTAAACAGCATGGCGTTGTTGGTCTATAACTCTGGCGGTTAGTTTCAGTTCGATGGTCTTAATGGAATAGAAATGAGGATCGGCAGCCTAGTGTAATGCGTTTTTTATTTAATTCGATTTGTCCATGTGTTGCGACACGGCATGCGAGCCATTTTACCACCCTCTCCCCTATTCATATTGATTGCCCCCAAACAAATGTTACGGTTCGGCTTTCACGCTCACGACATTACCCCCGAGGATTAACAGTACGTATAACTGGTTTCATGAACAAAAGACCGAAGTAATTAGACAAATAGTTTTCATCTTGACCTTTTAAGGGTGGTAATTTCATTAATGCGGTGGAAAAAGTTGTTTACGTGGAAAGTAAATAGCATATTAATTACAGTGCTAGTCTACAACCATATTGTACATTTTTTTCCAAGTTGAATGAAACGAATTTGCTTCAAGTCGAAGAAAGATTCATGTAAAGTAGTGGCAGACAAAGCTTTGGTCGCCCGAATTGCTTGAATCGATGCGGGGTAATTTCCGAACAACCCCTAAAGAAAGGGGAGAAAAATGCGAACAACGCGTCCATAGAACGAGAAGAAAAAGATGGCGGGGGGGAAGTTTAAAATTTTCAGGAGATATTCAAGATGATTACTGCGTCGGGGCGCCGCATCGTAAGATCCAATAAAGCCCGGACAGAGGGCGCGCCCGTCGCAGCATTACCCGGGCCCGTCGTGAATTGATGAACAAATTCCTATTAAATCCGGTCGCCGCCGGGCGGCCAAAACTTCTTTTTATATTGAATAACTTTTAAACGATTTAAAAGTACGTAGTGCGCCAACCGCTCGACCCGCCATCTGGATCGGATTAAGTTTACTACCGCGGCTGCCCGCGTTATTACACCCCATATTGCCTCTCGTGTCTCCTCACAATCGTCTCGACCACCCCCGAGGGTTGCCAGATCAGAAATTAGTTCTTGAATTTTGTAGATAAACTTGTATTTTGATAATTAAACCTAACACGTCAAGGTTTTTTAAAAATCGTGTGAACTGCAGATTTTATGTAAGCAAAATGTTGTGGATCAGTACGAGTTTGAAATATGGCAACCCTAAACAACCCCTCGACTGGACTCTGGGGTCCACCCCTAACCGACAGACCGATCCCTCAAGTCTATCTATTAGGGAACTTTTTACGTCCGTCATATTTTTATAACGACCCTCCTAAGCCGCGATTAATTTGTTTGCGCTTGCTTAATGCATGAACAATTAGGAGGATTATATAGAGGGCGGTCCGTGGACCACCCTCGCGAAATTGTTTTACTTAACCGGATTAGGGTATTGTCCTTGATATCCTGCGTATTACTGGGTACAATTAGTAAAAAGAAAACCAACAACTGCTACCGCATTTGTTTGTTTAGTCCAATATTTACTTATTATCTTTGTTATGCAAATTTGGGGGTGTTCATAATCATACAAAATTGGGCGTTTAAAAACATTTCAAAAAAACAGCTCTGTGTTATTTCACTTAGCACTACCGGCAAATTCAAATCTACCTATACTAATTACGAACTTTCAAGTGTAGGGCGCGTTCAGCGGAATCGCCCATTTTCGCCGACATTTGCGATCGAGTAGCTGCAAAATTGGGCTTTTCGATATTACTTTTGACGCTCGAATTGAAAAAAGGACACAATTCCGCGTGGACTGCGCGATATTTTGTAAATTAAATGCGTCAATTTTGAAAAAAAAATCACGTTTTTGCACCTCTTCGGGTGAAGGCGAACCTCGAGAAAATGTCACGTGACGTCTAGAAATTCCGACAAGCGGATCGATGAACGTCAAAAATTTACATTTTTTATCCGTTCCTGCCGACCTTATAAAAGCCGCTCGCTCTCATGTCTTACGATAAGATCCCTCTAAATACCCTTCGCAAAGAGTTTTGAGCAAAAAAACGGCCTCAAAAACAATTTTCGATCCAAAAAATCGATTTTTGTCGACCCGTGTTTTGCTGCTATTACCACAGTAACGTCAAACCCGAAACGCCCCCTGCCGGACATTCGTAACAACAGTAACAGATAGCAGATAACCTAAAATGTATCCTAAAATGTCCATATTGCGAATGTGGACAGGTGGGAAGCCTTAACCACATATTTCTAGAATGCCCAATAACTAAAATCGAAAATTTTGACATATACATAAAGCTAGTTTTAATACTAATGCTGGTAATTCGGTTACATCAGTTAAGTAAACTGACTGATTTAGAATACACAAGAATATGAAGAATGAAATATTTGAACAAAGGCCAAGAAGGGTTTAGATGTGAACATTAATGTCACATATACATGACGACGGTTCATTTTTTATTACGACTTGAATCGTATCAAAAGGTTGCTTGTATACAAGAGGCTAACAAATGCATCAATAAAAGTCGCACGTATAGAATGTTTTACACCCAGATCAGCGTGTTATAATCACAATGATCGTGGTGTGTTTGAATATAATATTTATGGCAAACTTTATGGATACGTTTTGTATTATTATAACCATAAGAAATAATTAATTTGATACAATATAAAAAAACAACGTTTATTACATTCCTAGTAGGTTCCCTACAATTTCATTAAAAATACGCATTTTGAAATAGCTGACATCAGTGCAATACGTCCATGTGTATGCCTTGTTCATATTATGTATTGTCAAAAATCGGGACTTCATCAGAAACTCATGTTTCGAGGTCAGTCTTCGGCTTCATCAGTAAATACTTAAGAAAACTGAGAAAAAAACGGCAACAAAATAAAAAGCCACCATTCAGAAGGATCGTGAGGAATACCAAACTCGTTTATAAGACCCTCAACATCGTGACATACAAATAAAGATCCTTCCATTTTAAAATATGTTTTAAACGGCTCGTTATGCTTTGCGAATGAAGACACTGTCACATCTCGTACGAAAAGATTCCATTCCTGTAGCCTATAGTCCAATAACTCGGCTTTTTCTTTTGATAAACCTAAGTCTTTAACCAAATCATTCAGTTCGCACTGTTTATAAGGTGAGGTGTTACTAAAATTTTAAATGGTGAAACTTCACGACTTGCCTGATTTGACAGAGTAATTTCAGATACTGTCAAATCAGGCAAGTTTCTTCAAACATGCGAAATTTCTTCTGTGTCAAAAATCGAAGATGATGAAGTGAATGGTGCACTTGGGAGAGGATGGTTCTTTTCGTGGGGGATAGGTCGCGATGCTGATGGCAAATTTGGATATTTTATTTTATGCTTATTCTTCTTCGAATATCCGGAGACGCTTATCGTGCAAAAATAGCAATCATCTGGATAATTGGAAAGCTTTCGCCACAACATGGGAACTGCAAACACCATTTTCTTTTGCTTTCCTTTCATCCACTTTAAAAGTCCGACCTAACAGGAAATATAACATTTATTCGGTGTCTATGGCTTGCAAGAAAAACATGTTGAGGACCACCGAAACAAAGCCTCGACAACTGGTTACTTCCCCGTATGGGACCATCCAGCGTCACGGGTAACTTTGCGGCAGAAAGTAGCATTAATTCACAAGTGACGTGAAGATGTCAAACACCCACACGCTCGCCACTTGTTGTCCGGATCGGGGGGCTTCCCGTCTCGTGCGCAGATTCACCCAACGGCCGCCAGGGGTCGTCGCGGAGGCGTTTCGCCATAGGAAATGAGCAGTTGCATAGAAATTGAGTTCGTGAGACAAAACAGTAATTGAAACCGCACCTGAGCTCGGCTCAAGTGATTATAGTTCTCATTCCGTGTCAATTAGTTTGGTCTGTTATTACGCCGTTGACCGTCTCTTGGTCGCACAAGAGGACTAAGAAGCGGAGGCGGCTTTAGTTGCCGAGGTTTATAATCTATTTCGCAGCTGCTTGCCTACCGGACTGGATTTTCTACCTAAAATCGGCAATTTAGGTGGATAATCGAGACGATTCCGGACTTTTTGTGTTCTTTGTGATGTTATTACCGCGGTATTAAGTGGGATTCCTGGGAGTAATAATGTTTTTTGGGGCGATGGTTGTGTTTATATAAACACCGCAAATGATAGCGGATTTGTTATTATTGGACATGTGCCGATATAAAGTTTAAAACTCATATTTAGGGAAGCAAAAGAAAATGCCGTTTGCAGTTCCTATGTTGTGGCAAGAGCCTTCCAATCATCTAGATGATTGCTATTTTTGCACGATAAGACTCTCCGGATATTCGATGAAGGATAAGCTTAAACTAAAATATCCAAATTTGTCATCAGCATCGCGACCTATCCCCCATGGAGAGAACCATCGACTTCATCATCTTTGATTTTTGATACAAAAGAAACTTCGAAGAAGAAACTTGCCAGTTTGTACAGAGTGTCTGCAATCACTCTGTCAAATCAGGCAAGTCGTGAAGATTCACCATTAGAAGTTTTAGGAACACCTCACTTTATAAACCAGTGTGAACTGAATGATTTCGTTAAAGACTTAGGTTTATCAAAAGAAAAAGCCGAGTTATTGGGTTCTAGGCTACAGGTATGGAATCTTGTAGCACGAGGTGTGGCATCGTCTTCATTTGCAAAGCGTAACGAACCTTTTGAAGCATATTTTAAGATGGAAGGATCTTTACGCGTATGTCACGATGTTGAGGGCTTTATGAACGAGTTTGATATTCCCAACGATCCTTCTGAATGGTGGCTTTTTATCGATTCGTCAAAATACACAGCTTGAAAGCAGTTTTATCCAATGAACAAAACGTCCCAGGGTGGTTACTCCTATTAATTACCAACAATTTGACGTATCGACTAAAGTTATGCATCGATTTTCACAGTTGTTTTAACCCGGCGTTATATCTGCATTCTTTGACATTTCTTTAGTGCTTGCCCACTGTAAAAGTGGTGGAGGTTTAGGTATAATTGTGGGGGAAAGCGTGAAGCAAGTAGCCTTTTCTCCCCGTAGTAATGCGGCCGAAATTTTCGTTTCCTAATTTAATCAACGGCCGTCCGAGGGTGGTTTAATTTCGCGAAATAAAAGAAGGAATCAAATTAGGCGAACGGTAACTTAGGGAACCATTTCGTGAGGGCGCTATAAAAACGAACGGACGTTTCGTGGCGCCCAACGTCTCGGAACTAATGCAACCCCGGTCCGTCCCTAGGCAATTAGCCTTTCGCTCGTCTTCGGAGTTTTTAATTTTGACTACGCCATAACCGCAACCCCTTTCGAATAGTCAAACATCACCAATGGGGTGAAAGTAATTCGATACTTAAAATTTGCTTCTTGCAGATTCAAGATAAGCAAAATAGCTCGGACGATTTTGACTCCACTCGCCTACGGCTCGTTCCGCAAACTTCGTCGTCGTGATTTATAGCCCTCATTATACTCGAGTCCTAAAAATGGTGCTTTGGTAGCGTATTGATAAAATAGGCTTTATTTATTTTATCTACCTATACTAATTAAGAACTTTAAAGTGTAGGGCGCGTTCAGCGGAATCGCCCATTTTCGCCGACATTTGCGATCGAGTAGCTGCAAAATTGGGCTTTTTGATATTACTTTTGACGCTCGAATTGAAAAAAGGACACAATTTCGAGTGGACTTCGCGATATTTTGTAAATTAAATGCGTCAATTTTGAAAAAAAAATCACGTTTTTGCACCTCTTCGGGTGAAGGCGAACCTCGAGAAAATGTCACGTGACGTCTAGAAATTCCGACAAGCGGATCGATGAACGTCAAAAATTTACATTTTTTATCCGTTCCTGCCGACCTTATAAAAGCCGCTCGCTCTCATGTCTTACGATAAGATCCCTCTAAATACCCTTCGCAAAGAGTTTTGAGCAAAAAAACCGTCTTAAAAACAATTTTCGATCCAAAACAATCGATTTTTGTCGACCCGTGTTTTGCTGCTATTACCACAGTAACGTCAAACCCGAAACGCCCCCTGCCGGACATTCGTAACAACAGTAACAGATAGCAGATAACCTAAAATGTATCCTAAAATGTCGATATTGCGAATGTGGACAGGTGGGAAGCCTTAACCACATATTTCTAGAATGCCCAATAACTAAAATCGAAAATTTTGACTTATACACAGAGCTAGTTTTTTACTATTTCTGAGTATATTACGAAGCCGCTTGGATAGAGCGCAGTAAATTACGTTCGAGAATCGTAGAGGCGTGAAATTTTACGGCGGGTACAGTGACGTACGGGGTCGCAGAGCGAGACAGTTTACAATTTAGCCCCCTTTTGCTTAGAGGGGCCGTTGCGAGTAAATTGCATTTTTCAAAAAGGCGAGCGGCGGGCGTCAGTACCGTTTCGTGATTTGTTAACTCCCGGCAGTACGTAACGGGGGCGGCAATGTTGATTTCGCAAGTCCGCCGGCATCAGTAGCGTACGTACGTTTGGGAGAGTGCGGGCAAACCCCGAAGGACCCCCTTTAATTTAACGCTTTATAACTTGGAATTAAATTGAACGGGGTGGCTGCTAGGATGTCACGCGAGTGTCGTGTGTATGCTAAGCGACAACCACCCCCCAGCTTCTACCGGGGCGGCATAAAAATAACACGGCTGGTGGCGCCATCTAGCTCCAACCGACGGAACGACAGTTAGTCCGGAGGAACGCGTGCAAAAAATACGGGAAAGCGGTTTCGATTTAGTACATCCTGAATTAAACATTAGCCCCTTTGGGGGTTGCCTAATACATACATATTAAAACGGGATTTTTCCTTTGAAAGACGTATACATTTGTACATAACAATTTTTACTTTATGCAAAAGGGAATGTTAAAATAAATATTTTCAATCATGATTTGTACATGTTTGTGATGATTTGCGTTTTGTGAATCTGTTATGTTGTCTGTGCACATTTCTCTTCGGATTTATGAGAATCTTCGTCCGGAGGAACAACACGGTGCGATGTATTTATTACTGCGTGTAAAATACGATTGTAACGGAGATAGTACGTTAATTTTTGCTAACTGCGGCTGGAGAGGGATCGTTATTTATAGGTGTGCACCAAAACAGAGACTCTCAAACAACTTGCTTCTGGAGAATGGAGACACGAACAAATAAAATGATATGATTTGATTCCATAGGTAATGTTCAAAAGTGGTAATTTCCGGTCGATGAGAAAGGACCACTTTACACACAAAAAATACTGGATTATCTCACTCCGTTTCCATCCTCTCACTAAAAAATTCGCCAATAAATGTACTTTTTGTTTAGATGATCCCCAGAGTGGATCTACAATACTTGATTTTAATTTACATCGTTATTTATTTCTATAGATACATATTAAATTTTTCTATGTTTTCAATTCAATTTTACCGTCAGGTTTTGGTACCAAAGGGGGTCAGCTATTGATAAATTAGAAATATGTGGAGTTGAAGTGTAAAACAGTTTTGTTTTATTTGATTTAGGGCTGGTTTATTCAGCTACACGTCAAGTTCTGTATAGCTATGTGTCAGATAAGTTGAATTTGCTGCTTATTTTTTTGCCTTTAACACAGAAATGTGTAGAACATGAATAAAAGAGCAAAGTGACGAGTTCTGTATGCAAAGTGATGAGTTGTAACACACCCACAAAATTTGACCTGTCTGACACATAACTATATAGAACTTTACGTGTACGTGAATAAACCAGCCCTTAGTTACAAAAATGAGCCCTTAATGTGTCAGTATGTCTTCACCTTAATAAATAAATAAAATCATCACCATTTTTCTGACATTTATTTCCAATTTGCTGACGTCTTTTACTGAAACAAACTTCTTTTTAATATTTTTTAACCAATATCTGTTACTTATTTTATCCAACTATATACTAATAAGAATTTAATGTAAAAAAATAATGTCACGTCCAAAACAGGTGAACCATCTCCCTCACTAACCATAAACCTCTCTTGAACCATTCGATTCAATTACCCAATATTCACGCTGGCCAAAAAACCTCAAACCACAGATTAAACCTATAACGTACCTTTAAGATTTTTATTAAAATATCATCAGAAGTTTTGGCAGTAGTAATTACGGACGATTTTAACACCGACCAACGCGACTAATTGCCGATAATTCTAAGACATCCCATCACATGTGGGCGTACCACCTGTCCCCCCATTCATTACTATTATTTTTTATTTGCGGGGCTCGATTAAGAGGGGCCTCCGACCAGCCGGTAATTGATATATAATCTAGTCCCCGAAGAGTTTTGAGCAATCACAGTTATTAGGGATGATGCTTATGTTTGCATGTTGTTGCCCTTTTATTACTGCACCGTTTACGTGTCGGGGCGGTCGCCTGCCATCCCAAAAGTTAATCGCAGCCCCGAATTGCCGCCCTGAGAACCCTTGAGTGACCGGTGCTTCCCTAACTCCCCGCACGAGACGAGACGTTATTAAATTGATTCGATGATCCCCAGAGTGGATCTACTTGATTTTAATTTACTGATTACTCGCCCCTATTTAAGCTCTAACTTTATATATTATGGTGAATTTTACTTACTGATATATTGTTTATAACTACAGAAGCAAATCTGCTTCTAAAGTATAGATGTTTCAAACTAAGAACAGCATAGTTGTATATGCAACCAAATATACGCGAGTCAATTTATAACCGATACACTGGGTATAATTGGTTGCATATGTCACGGTGCTCTCCTTAATTCAAAACTACTCTACCACCGTTTTTAACCGCTAATATTCTTAATCCATTATGTCAGCTATGCAACTTAACTCTACCATCTAGAATTTTTAATAGCCGGCAATTTGTTTTCAAACTGTCAAAAGGAGACAAATATCCGTGGGTAAAAGTATCGGTCAAGTGGCATTTTACTATATAATCACGAGCCCCATGTCATTGGAGTCTTTCTCACGAGTAGCGGCCGGGGGTCCAAGTGGATGTTTTATCCGCTTTTTTTAATGCTGTTTTCGAGGGAGAGATGTCCCCCTGAAGAGCAACGGTGTCGCGAAGAACGGCAGGGGGCGCGCAGGTGCCGAGAGATATCGCCCAATCTGACTGATGACTCCCATTGTCCACTCCATATCTCCACACAGTTTGGTTATTCCAAATATTTGTCCACCATTTGTATATATTATGGTTTATGCGTTGGTCAGGACGAAATAGGCTGACACCTATTCATGCAGGTTTTACGGCAACGGGATACGCTCGGTTAATACGTTCGGAGATTTGTCGTGTTGATAATAGTTTGAGGGTGTAAAATATGGTTTGTATAATTTTACGATCCGAAAGCAATAAAATGGTATCGGGAATTATGGATTGTGAAAAGATCACGTTTCTTAATACATAATTTAATACATCTTTGCAGGTTATGCACGTTATAAGTACAGTTCGTATACCGGGTCATCATAAATGAGAGTCATCGGGTGCAAAACTTTGTTCCGGTAGTTTCGCACTAAACTTTAGTCCCAGTTATAGCGCCAAATGCTTGGAGCGTTATTATTGGTCAAACTATGTCTAACTTCACACTGTTTACCAAAAGTTGGACTAGTTGGACCAATAAAAACGCTCCAAGCATTTTAAATTCACTGGCGCTATAACTGGGACTAAAGTTTTGAGCGCAACTACCGGACCAAAGTATTGCACCCGGTGACTCTCATTTATGATGACCAGGGTTCGTATAGTTACTTGACAATGTTTACACATTCGCCTGAACGAGCGAATGTAGAGGGCGCTAACATCGGCGTATTCGGAACCCTTACTGAAAAAATATGTATACAGATTATAAGGGACAACACTTTGAAGAAGGAGAAAACTTAGTTGCAGCAGGAAAATGAGACTATATGTGGATTTCTTAATAAAAACGTTTCGTTTTGAGGTTAGATCCGCAATATGTCGAACTTAAAAATGATATGATTCCTTTATTGTACACTCAACATGATTTCTTCGTGTATAAATCATCTTTTAGAAACTGCTTTGAGCGCACTAGGCATTTTTGCCAGTTTTTAGTACCTACACGTCGCCACTCACTGTGTAACCTTCTCCTTTAGGAAACTTGTGAAATGACAAGCCCTCGCTGTGATATGAATTGTATTGTCTTTTTTAGACGCGTTTTTTATCTTTTGATTTAAATTCCAGCAACATTATTCAACGTTCTATAGCACATCATATAAATTTTCAAAGTTATCCCGACGAAACTTAGTTCATACTTCCACCACCAGAACGGAGACTCTTTCGCTCGTTAAGGCGGATTGTTTTTTATCCAATTTATAAAGGGTTTCCATGTAATTAAATTTATAAATGTACAAAATCAAAAGGTCAGTAAACTTATCCTAATCTTACCTTTAGAGTCTAGAAGAGGCACCCTCCTCACTATTCTGTTCGTTCACTTACACAGTATTTAAAATATACAGCATTTTCACAGGTTTGGCATAAATGTTAACTAAGTACAATGAATAAAGTGTAAAAATCGGCCGTTCTTTGCTAATTACATCAGAAAGCATTTTCCGTCACAAGCTCCATGAAGATGAAGTTATAAGCTGAGTTTATTAGCTTGGTTCTTACCACAATGCAAGAGAAACTCAAATACGTGCAGGAAAAAGCCTTCAATCCCTTTCATGAAGAACGGGCGGAATTTCAAATGGAAAAACGTTGATAACAGCGTAAACAGTGAAAATACTGCGATTGTCTTATTTTGTCTATAAACAATAAACACGTTATTTCACACAACTCCACAATTTAAAACGTAAGTATGTACATACCCGCAATCAGCACTGAACTGAATATGTATCAGAATTTGCCAGATGGCCGATTTTCCGCAAAAACTCGACGTTTGTTTGTTAGCAAACCGGTGTTGTGTGGCTTTACCAAGACAGTGACGGCACATATCAGTATGGAATGTCGAAAATTCAATTTTATCACAACTTTCCGACTACCTGGTTGGCACAGGAAGCGTCTAAATCTTCTGCAATTTTTTAATTTCTCGAAGCTGTTTCTCAGATTGTTTCTCAGATGTCTCTCAGATGTTTATAGCGCCTAAATCGTTCATCCCATATAAATGTAACTTGGTATAGATATTTACAGTCACTGAAGGATGAGCTAGTATGAGTTTTGTTAAAATTGGTTGAATCTCTAAGAAAGTGCATGTAACAAATGCCAGATTATCACCAAAATCAACCCAATTGGTGCTCTGGTAATTCTAATTATGTATACCAAATTTCAGGCCGAATTCTTTCGACATTGGGGCGCTATCGTGTACATAGTATTAAAGCAGTGAAACCTTTTTGACCACAGACTATATTTCTGACCCTGAAAAATCATATAATTATACCAATTTGTTCTAATTATTTTTTAATTTAGTTATCCTTTGTATGGTTTCTTACTGCTACAAAATACATCAACATAACATATTATATTGTAAGTTTTATTAAAACATAAGAGAAGTTTCAAAGATTGTACATCAAACATAATTACATTTACACACAGACAGAAAATTGAATGAAACAAAAAATCTGCTTGAAGTCAAAAAAAGATCGATGTTAAATAGTGGCAGACAAAGCTTTAGTTGTATCGTATCTGTATGAACGTTAGTTAATTTAAATTCAATAACATAATATTTTCAAACGAAATGAACATTTTGTTTCAAGAACTCTACGTCCTTTTTAAATAAAAAAAAACCTTCCTTTACTGTTTGGCAATTTAGTACTTGACTTAATAAAATTGAATGTTGATCTAAAAACTACAAATTTTGATAGTAATTTAGTTTCGGTAAAGTGTACTTTCATTAGATAAATATTGCGAGTATTACGAACGTGAATTAATCATTAATTAATACTTTATTATGTTTGGATTATAATCATGGGACCTTGATTATATAATCCCAAACATAGTTTAGTCGAAAACCACAATAAAAGATTATGGTAGACTCATTAGATTATTTCACTCCACGGTAATCTTTAGTAAAGACTACAGACTTATTCCCAAATGAAGAGTAACCAGCTATCACTCGCTTTCTGTAGCTCAGCTTAAAACTAAGCCAACGCGTGCCTAGAGACTGTCAGCGACATCTCTCCGCCATTAGACATTGCAATAATTTTTAATGAAACCGCAATGAAACCGAATAACTCTGCAGTTATTCCCAAATGAAGAGTAACTAGAATACCGCTCCCGTTCTGTAGCTCAAAGTCCGTCAGTACCATTCCCAGTAGACAATTTAGACATAGCAATAATTTGTCATGAAACCACTTTCTTTTATTAAAACACATAATCTTTTTACACAAATCTATTATCTTCCAAATAGAATATTTACTTACCTCAAGGCCGATCTTTATTTCAAATAAAACCAGATTTATTTCATTTCAACGTATTTCTGTAATTATACCCGAACAATTTCTACATCACGGAAATCCATTTGGTGTAAAAGAATCGTTTTTTCAGTGAAAATTATTTCTTTTTCCTTCAAATGAAATATTTCTTTCAGCCCATGTAGCTCACTTTTTAAAATTTAAAAACATATTCTTTCCTTGAAAGAAATATGTTCAAAAAAAAATATATTGATTTGACTTTACATTTCTTTTCTCTCAGTGCAAATTGAAGATTAAAATAAACTAGAGCTTGCAGTTAAGCACAGGACCTTGGTATAAAACTGTTCAATTGGAGAGCTTAGCAATGTGGAAAACTTTTAAAATTTTAAAGAAAGTTGTACCTAGCTTGTGGATATTATTTTATAAATGCGGTAAATAATATTTTTGGAAGTTAATTGAGAAAAGATGAAATGGTACATTTGATATAATTGTAATAAGGAATGAATGAATTTGAACAAGATTTGGGAAGATTTTTGTTGCCAACCATCCACTAGCATAACATATAGTTTTGTTACAAAGTGTAGAGTTGAAAACTCTACACTGTCTGTAACAAAACTACACGTCCATTTGCAGAATCAAAAGTCATGCCAGACAAATAAGTTCCACGATTGCTTTCCTTCCAGGAGACCCGGCAGGTAAAAACAATCACAGTTTCGTGAATATTCAAAAATAACCATTAGCCAAAACACGTAGGTAACCACAAAATACATCTTCAACACAATACCAAACCGGTACAAACTCTGGTACAAACCTCAAATTGAGCAGTGTAAATTTGATCCAATGATATTAAATCTATACAGCTACAATAACATAATATACTTTTAATGGCCGTGTTGTCGGTTCGTATCCGCCATTATTATTTTACTTATCTGCCTGTATCTTAATTCGTCGGTGGTTTCGTGTGCTCGCTGCCAGCGACAATAATAATAGTAATGATAATGATAGCAGCACGATGAAAAGTCTGCCATTTCGGGAAGTGCACACAACGGTCACACCGGTAATTATCTCTCTGCTTCTGACATAATTGCGGAACAACTAAACAACTGTTCTTCCACCACGGTCGCATGGCGCTCGAACACAATGACAAAACTGCAATCAAAATTCGATGCTATCTCCTTAATGCCTTTTCAAACGAATTACAAAAAGACACATGAATCCGTTTATTAACCGTATATAATAACATATGACGTTCCAATTTTAAAGGTTGTTTAACATTATATGTATCTCTAATTTATAACGTTTTCCAGAAATCATTGCAATAGATTCAGGAGACCTCAAAACGTGTATTCAAACGCTGAATTCTCAATTTTTTTCTGTCGATTACAAAGCTTTCCTTCTAAAATATTATTTTGAAAACAGGTCCATTACTGTACAAAAGTGCCTAAATGGATAATTTCAACGGTTACAGTTCTTTTCCATAATATTTTTTGGATAATTAGGTACAACAGAGTTGTGCTGGTGGTTTTTATATAAAAATCTTCTAGACATAATAAAATATGATTAAATATAACTACGAGAGCAGTTATTAAACAGGGCTCATAATTTTTATAATAGTCTGCGTCTCCAAATAAGCTTAATAGTCAAATCATTTGGTGCTCAAAAAAGATGTGACCTGGAAAATTTTATGGTAGTTTTGAAAATTGGTGATTTTATAGATTTCGGTGTGCTCTTTCCGAATTTCTACTTTGCCACCTCGTATCTCTGCCGCTCGCGCCGCCAATAGTGGAACACAGTTTTTTGACAATATCTCTTTTCCGACTAATTTTACGATAAAAACAGTTATGTAATAAATTAAACTAGAGAAAATTTCCTATAATTTATGTAATAACCTTTTTTTGGTCAAATGAATAGTTTCAGCGTACGAGTGCCATAAACCTTGTTAAAACTGATTTTTTTCAAATGCAAAATAGGATGTAAGAGAGAATGTGGATTCAGAAAAGCTGGATTAAAGTGCTCCATGACATGCACAAATTGTAGTGGTACCTGCAATAATTCGCCAGTTCCATCCCAAGATAGCGATCAAGAGGAAAAAATGGAGACTGTTCTCGAGCAAACGTATGATAAAATCGAGGACGAAGAGAATTGCAATGAAACTGTTAATCCCATCGCGGATGATGTGGAAGAAATTTCTATTTGTGGCGTTACGATCGGTACTGAAGACGATGAACTTGCAACACCTGGTTCATCAAGAACAACGAAGCGAAGGAGAATGCGGTAAATTATGGAATAGTACATTGCATGTGGATTAGGCCTACTGGGGATACCACGATAAAAAACACGCTAGTTACTCTACCTCATGGTGGTGTGGAAATAAGTTTTTTTAGCCAAAACGCATGTTACAGGAAAGTTTGTGGCGCTCGTACGCCAAAACTATTCATTTTACCAAAAAAAGGTTATTACATAAATTATAGGAAATTTTCTCTAGTTTAATTTATTATATAACTATTTCTATCGTAAAATTAGTCGGAAAGGAGATATTGTCAAAAAACTGTTTTTAGGCGCAATTTTTCCAATATGGCGGGGCGAGCGGCAAACATACGAGGTGGCAAAGTAGAAATTCGGAAAGAGCACACCAAAACCTATAAAGCCACCAATTTTCAAAACTCCTGGAAAGATTTCCAAGCTCCAGCTACCAAATGACTGAAGTATAAGGCAAGCACTACAATAGTTATTGAAGATGAAGATCAAAAGTTGTCAATTTTTTATAATATAACAAAAATAGTTTTTCATTCGGTAGATCCTGCATGGAAACACAACCTAGTTGCTTTATATTTTATATTATGCTCCTGTCTATTGCTTCATAATTTCCTCAATTATAAGATTCTAAGGTGAAAATACAACTATGGGATACAATTATGTACAATAAAATATTTTCCTAAATTATTGAAATAGAAAACAAAACTGTATCGTGTCTGGTTGTCATTAGATTTTCTAGTGCCGGCTAGTTAGTTTAAACTAGCTCGGTGTATATGTCAAAATTTTCGATTTTAGTTATTGGGCATTCTAGAAATATGTGGTTAAGGCTATGGTTAAGGCTTCCCACCTGTCCAAATTCGCAATATGGACATTTTAGGATACATTTTAGGTTATGTGTTATCTGTTACTGTTGTTACGAATGTCCGGCAGGGGGCGTTTCGGGTTTGACGTTACTGTGGTAATAGCAGCAAAACACGGGTCGACAAAAATCGATTTTTTGGATCGAAAATTGCTTTTAAGGCCGTTTTTTTGCTCAAAACTCTTTGCGAAGGGTATTTAGAGGGATCTTATCGTAAGACATGAGAGCGAGCGGCTTTTATAAGGTCGGCAAGAACGGATAAAAAATGTAAATTTTTGACGTTCATCGATCCGCTTGTCGGAATTTCTAGACGTCACGTGACATTTTCTCGAGGTTCGCCTTCACCCGAAGAGGTGCAAAAACGTGATTTTTTTTCAAAATTGACGCATTTAATTTACAAAATATCGCGCAGTCCACGCGGAATTGTGTCCTTTTTTCAATTCGAGCGTCAAAAGTAATATCGAAAAGCCCAATTTTGCAGCTACTCGATCGCAAATGTCGGCGAAAATGGGCGATTCCGATGAACGCACCCCACACTTGAAAGTTCGTAATTAGTATAGGTAGATAAAAACTCATACAATTAAATTAATTTCAAGAACCCGCATTGTGGGGACATCTATGGTAAAGCAGCGATACTAACTTCAGTTTGGACAACAACCAACGAATGGTGAGACACCTCTCGTCTGCTCTTGACAGCTGACGCGCAATTAATAGCATCAGTCCACTAGATGGCAGCGCCAGCGCTGGTTATAAACCAAAATAACTGTTCAATTTGCTTTGATCATTTGGATACGTATAGCTAAACCAGTGTAAAGGAGACCTACTCGCACGTGTAAATAACCGGTTTTCTTATGGGAGAATTGGTCGTCTTTAAAATGGTTAGACCGTACTTTCCGTTATATTTTTATATCATTTTTTATTTTAGTTTTTGTGGACCAATACTGTGATGTATAAAAAAACTAGTGTACTCAAAAAAATAAAACAATTTATATCAATAAAATATTTATTTTCAAGATCAAAATCAGCACTGGGTAGATCACAAATTGAGTAGCATAATTTGACATGAGTGTATACACATTAAAAACTAGCATCTAACAAATTAATTTATTAACCTAAACTTACTTATATACATAGTCAAAAATTGTAAAATAATTTACAGCACACGCAAACAATAATATCTTTGGTATCACAAGTTAAATCACTGCAGCCTATAAACTTTCCTTTCCACCGTATCGACAGCATCCAATAAGCTCAACGTGTCATTTAAACGCAACCCCTGTCGTCTTAACTCAAGAAAACGTTTCTCAAGTTCATCTTTATCCCTTCCTTTTACCCACCAAACCTTTATACAAACATGAAGCAATGGCAAGTACAATTCTAATAATTCTGCATCGCTGACACCTTCAAAGCGATGTAACGCGATATCCGCCCATTTATCAGCGTTAGGAGAGCCGGGAATTGAAACACAACAACCCAATAACCGACATAACGCGAACAAAACCGGCGGAGATCTATCCGTAAAGACGTTATTTAATAATCTAAATTGATTTTCTAAGACAGAAACGGCGAAAGAATACTCATTGCTTACAATGTATTCTTTAATCTTAGTTAATTCGTCCTCTTGTAAAAAGTTTAGTAATTCCTGAGCTTGTCTAAGTTTTGGTTCTGTTGAGATGTGTTTTAGTAATGCTTCAAAACCGGTGCTTCTAGAAACAATTAGCGAATTGTCAAAATTACCTGTTAGCACCTTTTTTGGGAAATTTATCGATGACAATAATTCGGGGTATTTGTTTTTAAGGCCATTGTATAGGTTGAAAAAATTGGTGTAACGTCTTTCGATTGTCGCTGGTTTTGAATCATGCCTTCCGGATACGTGCCTAACCTGTACCGTGTAAACGACGTACTTTTTGTCGGCACCGTCCTTTTCGCAAATGTATGCCGAGACAACTTCAAATAACAAAGGGGTCTCCTCCTGACCTGTAATTTAATTCATTCTTCGTTTATTATATTTTAAATTGTATTGTTTACGTACCTTCAGTAGTCTCTGCTAAACTTGTCATGTTTGATTAATGCTAGATGAATGATTTCTTTTGTTATAACAGTCTTGTGTATGCTCTATTAGTTAGAATTTTCTAAACAAATAAAACGTGAATCATTGTCAGTGCGTGTCAGTTTGTAATAATAACAAAGTAAATAAAGGTTACCTGTGAATTGTGATGTATTTCTGTATGTAGATGGCGCTAAAGGCAAAAGAGGCAGTGGAGTACGTGACGCCGTGTAGCGGTGGTCTACTCAGGTCATAAATAAATGATGACTGGAGACGTAAAATGTGGTCTATAACTTTAAACAACAACATGCCAGCAAGTCTAGAGATATTCACGTGATTGTTCGTATGTGTCATTATGAGTAAACGTTGCAAATTGCTGATAATTTAATTTGAAATAGTGCGAAATGTAAACAGTATCTTTATCTTTATGTACAGCATGGTCTTTTCGCTTTCCGCATCACATATGTTTATTTTCCGAAAATCATTTTAATCTTTAATTCGAATACTTATGTAGTATGTATGTATAAGTTGAACTTATTGTAGTGGAAACAAATCAGGACAAAATCTCAGGATAAATGAGTAAAATTTGCAATCATGGAGACATTTCTGAGTGGATAATTATTTTTTCTACTTTGCATTCACAATGCACACATTGTAATACTGTTTTCGGTGTTACAATTAGCAAATTGTAACACCGTTTTTAGTAACTTTTTTCTAAGATTGGTGACATTGATATCAAATGCATGTCAAACGAAAATACACATAACCACAAAAGTAAGCACAAACTGATTTTTTAGAATCGCACAAACTGCGAAGTATGTACATTTTTATACATATGCGTGTTGCATCCTAGGTTTCGTACTACTAGTATATGATGGTATATAATAATTATCAATAATTACTTTTTCATAGATATTTGAATTTAAGTGACAGATGACAGTGTTACCAACGGTTGCACCCATAAATACTCTAGATTGGAATTTTACCTAATATACTTCTAAATTTTTATAAAATTAATGACGCAAAGTAGAAAAAATAGTATATTACACTCGTTTTATAAGACATATTGGCGCATTCGTTCATTTGGGGCCAACCCAACCCAACCCAACCCAAACAACTCATGCGCCAATTTGACGTCTTATAAAACTTGTATAATAATATACTATTAAAAACCCTCGGAAATTCTCACTAGTTATAAAATACAACGTTCCTGATCTAAAATATGTACTCAAGAATATGTAATCAAGACTATTTTTTCTTGCTATTAAGACTGCTATTGCTTTTTACTCTCTGACTAGTACCCTAGAAGGAAAGTATTATAATCGACGGAAAAAAAAATCGGGATTTCAACGAAAACGCCTGTTTTGGGGTCCCCTGAAACAATTGCAATGATTTCTGGAAAATGTATGTGTGTGTGTGTGTGTATTGCCGTGAATGGTATATGTATGGTTTTTGGTGACAATCTGACAACCGGAAGTGGCAAATGTAACAAGCGTCTTCCTAGGAATTTATCCGATTTTGGCCAAACTGATATCAGATCACCATCCAGTGACTTTAAATATGTACACACCTATACTTAACAATTTACAGATCAATGGGATGAACGGTTTAGGCGTAATATGCTTTTACAGAAGCAGTTTGATAGAACCTACAGCCTTCGTCGCCGTGTTGCGAATTGTCAGATTTTGACAAACGTCAGTGCCACTGACATGACGACATAACATTAAATGTTAAATGTCAATATGACAAATGTCGTTTTGTCAACTGACTTCATGCAAACTGACGATAGGTAGAGTCTATAGATTCTGGCTTCACAAAATTGAATGCAAAAGTGTTCAGACACTTCATTGTGTCAATGATGTAGTCGGAAAGTTGGGGGAGGTGTTCCAAAAGCACTTTTAAACCATTTAAATTACCATATGTGGTATTCTAACAGTTTGTGCACTCAAGCAGGGTGTAACAACCCTGTATATGTCTGTCATTTTAGACACGATTTTAGATAATATATAAAATGTGTGACATGTTCAAAATCGGAGACGAATTTACATAAATAAAACACAAATATTCTAAAATAAACTTTTTTCTTAAAAATGATCAACATAAATTACATTATATAATTAGTTATATATAAGAGCATACAGCTTTATTTGGTCCATACGATTGGTCAGGTAAATAAATACAAAACTATGCACTTAAGACGATAGCTTATCCTCAGAAGGTGGGTAAGTAACACCCATAAGCTTCTGTAAAGCTTGAGTAATCTCCGTGCTGTACCCAGTGATGCGAACTGACTTCTTTGTCTTCACAAACAAATAGTATACAGGAATGCCTAAAAAAAAAAAAACAAAAACACCGAATTTTGTAGTATACTTTATATGAAAGTGTAGTGCAAAATTAGATACATACCTGAAAGCGTAATAGCAGCTCCGACAACCGTATTCCACGGTTGGGACGGTATTGGGAATAAAATCAGGAAGACACAGCATGCAATAAATAATACCGGTATGGCAGTGTTAATCCTAATTGGTCTCGGCCTATTTGGTTCCTTCTTCCTTAGCCACAGCATACCAGCTATGCTCGCAGCAACAGAAAACCACAATATCTGGCTGAAGTAGTTGATAAGGATGTAGACATCACTAACTAACAGCATCGCCAAGGATGTCACACACTGCAAAACACACAACAATAAACATGTTTACATTCAATAGTGTATTTACGAGTGTAACTTACACTAAACATGAGGGAAGGTATTGGCGTCATTCGTTTTGTGTGAATAAACGAAAATAGATCAGGAAGGTGTCCTTCTTCAGAGCCTGTTTTGAAGAGATGACCTGATGTGAAGATTACACCATTTACACCTCCAAAGCATGAGAGAGCTACAAATACTGGTACAGCCCAGGCAATCGCTGGAAAAGCTTTATTTCCAAATGACTGAAAAAAAAACTTTGGAATTGTAATATGTTAATGAATCAACAATATTCTAGTTTGGTTAGCTTTTAATGAAAAGTGTTTGCTGAGTAACAAATTTTAATCAATATCAGAGATTAAATAAACACCTACCACCGCGACAGCAGGTGAGCTGAGAATTTCTTCCTTAGACAAAAGGACGAAATATGCAACATTAGCCAGGACATATACTCCAGTCACTAATGGCATGGCAATCCATATCGCCCTCGGGAGATTCCTGAAAAAAGAACAAAGATTTTCAATTACAAGAATATCACAACAATCACGTCAAGATCTCAGTTCTCAACAAATTTTAATTGCCAATAACTTTTGTAGTATTAGACAGATGTTTATGATTCTTCCAGCAAGTTGGTCATAAAACAAAAATATAAACTTTTTATAACCTATACTTATAGGTAACCTTGCTTATGTCCGATCTCTGTTAATGACAATTTGAAATACGAAGTAAAATACGTGCTCTTCAACAAACGACGTTACTAAAAGCTTCACAGTGTCGGTGATAAGTAGCCCGATTCCGTTAAAAGCACGTAGGTTCTATAGGAAAGGGCAAGAATGCCTAATTCATGTCCTACTCCATTAAACATGATTCTCGCCCAGTTCTAAGATAAAATTGGAACTTCTCCTAAGTGTTTTTTCATACGTACCTATATGGATCTTTCAGTTCGCCGGTTACGAAATTCAAATAATTCCAGCCACCGAAGGCAAAGAGACCAGAATAGAAGGCGAATGCGATCGAAGTCGGATCGTAGTTCCCTTCAAAAGCGTCGTCGAAGTTCTCAACTCTTCCTGTAATTAAATGAAACGGTTGAATGGGCGAATTTACAGCTGAAAGCGTCCTTTGGAGAGGTAAATTTAGTTAAAAGATGATCTTGTTACTTACTTCGTTGATCATTGTATCATGGGTGCTTTAATTTAATGATAGATTTTACTTTTATTTACATACGACTAGAATGTATCAAAAAATTTACTAGTTTCTAGCTATTTGTATGCACCTTCTATTATCAAAAAATCGTCAGAAAAAAATCAGAAAATTACCAATAATTTACCGGTTTTTGCTAAAATATTTACCGTTTATCGGTAAATACAAATTGCGACAATTTTGCAATCCCTAACCTACGTTATACATACGACATGTAATACGAGCACTGCTATAATATAATGACTGTGATATGATATACGATTTATGCACATGATATAAGAAAACTTTTTCTTTCATCTCAACAAGGTCACTTAGCGTTTAGATTATCTGAGAAAAACAGGTGACGGGTATTGACCTGGTTAGAGCTAGTTCACAATCGTTATCTGAAATAATAGCATACCAATTTATTATGCTTCGATTACTATGACTATATAATTTTGTTATTATTAAAAATTATTCACACTTCATAAGTTTTTCTTTGCAGCTTTCTCCCATGCCTTATTTCTATAAATTAATTTAAATACATAATCGTATATACAATACATATATGTACTGAAGTTGGGTAAGAATACGAATAGCTTTTATCAAAATTTAGAATTTTGTTGAAAATTTTGGAGTTTCCTCAATTCCAACAATTTCTTGAAAATGGCTGTGTGTAACTGTAAATATGAATGTTTATGAATATTATCAACATGATAGCGCCCGAATGGCACAACGAACAGCCTCAAATTTGTTGTTTTTTGAGACAATCTGACAATCAGAAGTTGCAAAAGTTACATACATTTTCTTGGAGATTCAACCGATCTTGACCATAACAACTCATCCTCCAGTGATTTTAAATATTATACCTGTAATAATTGGGGATTTCAGCTGCATCCATATTTTGTTCATAGTAATTTGAGATAAATTGTATCTGATGCCGGATATGTGAATGGTGATACTGTCTGACCTTTTCACACGCATGGGTATGATTTGTTATATTTTCAACTTAGAAGACTCGTAAATCTTTCTTTTTTATGGCCCAAATCAGTAGGGCCCTTTCGTTAAGTGCTTTGTGTCTTGATATTTTGTGTGTGTGTTATTTGCTTAATTATAAATTATGGTATCGTGGACCGAGATAGCTGATTATTATTTCCTCCTTTGTGTTTTCACTTCTTTGTATTTTTACGAAAATCTAACAGCTCCTCTAGATGGTAATTTTAAGGATGAATTAAGTGTCTCTTTTATATTTTTTATTCATTCATTTTTATGTTTTTTTAATTTAATAAATTTGTTATTTTGTTGAGAAGTATTTTCCTTTGAGTTAAATATCAATAAGAGTAGTTTAATTAGTTTTGCCTGCTAAAATGCTGCTGCACTGGTCCCATTGCAAGAACTCACGTGCAGAGCGAGTGTAAGAGCAATAATAGTGGTGGCTTGTGTTTGGGGGGTCGTGGTGTTTGACTTTAAATGTTTTAGAACATTTTTTTGTCATGCACTAATCACATTCCAAGAACCCACCATCCTACTATTACATACCAATTGGCAGATCAATGGGATGAAGAATGTAGGTATTATAAGCGTTTACTTAGAGAAATTAGCTGGTAGCCATCCCAGATACTTAAAATCACTTTTAAGCGTTTAAAACAACCCATGTACAAATAAAAATATTCTCTAAAAACCTAGATTTGTTACACAATTGAACACACCTAGTGTGAAATATTCCTGCTCCCTTACACAATGGAATTTTTATTGAAAAATATATGAAAATGTCATTCAATCATTAACAATTATTGAACACCTGCGTGTTCATTTCAGTATGGAAAACTTTCTGTATCATTTTTTTGCATTTAAATCATTCATGGTCTATGAAAAATTACCTATACCTTCGTGATGTATTAATATTATAAATTATATATTAAAAAAAATACATACAGGCCGTCACACAACAAATTCTACAAAGCAGTGACTAAGTTATTTACATTTTCATGAGCCACGTACCAAATAAAATGGTTTGATGAAACCTATTTTTCAGGCTAACTTCATTTGAATCATGTTTATCAGAAAGGAACCAATCGAAATTTTATGAAAAATGGGTTTAAGAAGCCAAACGCCATATAAATATACATAGATTTTTATTCAGAAAAGAACCAACTCACTTCTTGTCCATAAGGTTGAATATATATATATGTTACGGGTAAAGTGATAAATGTGGTTTGTATTAATAATTACCGGCTATTATTAATAATAACCACATCATTTGGTCAATGTGATTAGAAACACTTAAATAATCACATGGACCGGCTATTATTAATAATTTCCTAACGGGCACGGTAAAAGTGATAAAAATGTTACTTTTTACAAAAGATCTTTTGTATACAGTCTTCAAAAAAGTTAGCTCAGTTATTTGATTACTATGTAAGCTATTATATTTATTTACTCGACGCAAATCATCAGTACGGCTACCCCAATGACCAAAATTACGAATAATACAAAACATTGATACACAATGCTTTTTTTGTCTCCCTTGTACTTTAGAAACTACTGGATATAATTGATACTGATATTTGGTATACACCCAAGGACGACTCAATGACGAAAACATAAAAAAGAACAGTTTATACAGAGTGTTCAAAAAAGTTAACCATTTTATTATCAATAACACCCATTTTTATATTTAATGCATGTGGGTAGTTTTTTGTAAATGTACAATTACAATTTATTAAGTAAATTCTCAAATCCTAATTATCTTGAAATGTTGCGCATTTAATAATATTTTTTTCAATATTGTATTTTCATGCAAATATGTACATGCAAGAACTAGACTAGTTTACATAGATGTTTTTACATAAATTGCACCGCACAAATGATGCAACCATTTTTGTATGGTACTGTTCCTAACACGGTATTTTTACTTTTGGTGTTTGACAATAATTTTATAAATAAAAGATTAAACATGGTAACAACTTGCCTCAATCTTCCCTACATTAGTATGTCTATTACCTATACCTACCCTAAGTATATCTAATATCTCACAGATATATTTATTATAAAAGTGTTTATCACCAACAAAAAATACAAAAAAACAAAAGAAGATGACGTCCTATTGTTACAAACTTTATTTCGTTTTATTTTTACAATATAAATGGTGTCATTGTTGTACTACCACAAAAAATAAAGGTCTAGAAGGACTTTTGTATTCAAAATTAAATATAAAAAAACATTTTTTAAAGTTTTGTATTAAAAAGATAATAAAGTTACAAATAAAAATATTTTTCAGTGCAAACGCACTACGTAGGTTTGCACTGATAAAATAATACAAACCGAGTTTCTAATTTATTACTTACTTTGCTTTTAAGAATTGCGCAAATAAGCATGACCCAAAGAGTTACACACTCGTGCATGCAATTAGTGTGGATTGGCATTTTTTAGTCTCGTTTTGATAATCTTCCTTATTTTAGTCATGAGTAGTAACTAAATAAGTTAGTCAGGACTAACGTCACTAAAGGCCCAACACTGAAAACCCAGTGAATAGATTCGTTGTGTGGCGATTATGTAGATACTAACAGAATTTCAAATCTGAGGCTCTATTATATTGTAGCATCACCTTAATGCAATATCGAACTGAAATATATCACATTGACCACAGCATGCTGGAAATTATTAATAATAGCCGGTTCATGTGATAAATTCTTCACTTTAACCTCGCCACTTGGCTATTATTAATAATAACCGGTAATTATTAATAATAACCTATTTATTACTATGACCGTAACATATACATGAACCAACCACCAAACCCTTTATTGGGCATTCTAATATTTGGCGCTTGGTACCTTTCTAATAAACATGGTCCAATTTTATTTTCCAACTTCAATGTCTAGCGATTGTCAACTTTTGTTGTCCAAACTGGTCAGTATATATATATTTTTGTGAATGTATGGAAATTTCTGTTCTAAATCTATCGATGTACATACAATACATACATTTTAGTTCTAAATTTAGGAAAAACATTTTCCGAACATTCTCTTAAGGGGCCCATCCACGGTATGCCTTTCCCCTGCGGGAAAGAGATGTTTCAAATCGTCATAAGTTTAGCCAACATGAAGAAAATTTAAGAAGTTTTGGATCTGTCAAGAAATCGAAAATAGGAAATTTTCTGAAAACGTAGAGCTGGTTTTGAAAAAGCTAGGTTAGGTGTTAAAAAAATAGCCAAATTTAGAACTAAAATCTCCAACAATGGCGAAACAAAATATACACCGAGCAATTTAAAAAACAAGAGTTGAAAATGGCTAGAAATCGGCGTTAGCCTAAATATAATATCCCAAAATATAATATTTGTCACCCTATATATTCAATATACCTACAATAAACATGCATTAAAAGCCAATATATTCACTAAAAACTATGCAAATATGTGAAAATGATTAAAACGACAAAATATGCCGTAACAAATTTGTCTTAAAATGTTCGACTTTCTCTGAAACAGATTTATATCGAAACAATTTCATGCGAGAAGCATAAAAAGGATTTGACCTTGCATACTTTTGGCTGCTCTAGTTATGACAATAAGCAAACAGTGAAAGACCCATCACATTGTCGGCTTTGAACAAAACAGTATCACATGTCAAACTATATATAGAAGAATGATATGTTTCTTATAACGATGTTTCAAAATATAAAGATAAAAAGTTATTTATCAGTTGCGCAAAATATAACAAACAATCAAGAAGAGTAAAAATACGCAATACGCATGATTGTATTTTGTTATGAATAATCTGACGTCCCATTTTGATACGCTAATGATAATATTGGCCACATATGGTAGGAACATGTTTATTTTAGAAAATATAATTGATTAAAACTGATCAAGATTCATTTTTTTTAATGATAAACCTTTTAGTTGATCAAACTAGCTTTCCAGAGTATAGTTGTTGACACCGCGGCCTTATCAACAAATTAAAGGTGCACTTAATCGACTATTAAATTGCTATTAAGACTCTTCAAAACTGTTTGTCGAGACATTTCTACTTGATACTATTTTTATTCAGGAATCTTATTTTATAACTTTCGACGAAAAAAAAATGGGTCATTACCTCCAAACACAAATAACACAAACAGGTCAAAATCTAATTCTTCGATTCTCAGATAACAACATGATGTATTAGTATTACTATATCTCTTCCGTCTGATGAATGCGTTCTAAATATCGATCCAAGGTTTTAATTAGATTAATAAATAATTGATTATTTCAATGGGTTTTTGTTATATATTACCAAAAAATATCAAAATATAGATAACCTTAAAGTGTATTATAAATAGAATATGTTAGTTATACTCACCAATAACTAAAAAGTAAAATCCTGTAAGGATAATAGCGATCAACGCGAACAATTTGGCCATTGTGAAGATGTCCTGTATCCTCATCGACCAACGCACACTCAAGCAATTAATTGCGGTCAGGATGCCTGCAAAAGACGGATAGGATAAGGAGATGGTCTAATTATGAGGTTACATAACTACAGATAATTATGGGACCAATTGTCGTGTCGTCCACAGATCGTTACGTTCAGTTCCTCTCACAACATTTACAAGCACAATGAAGTAAAACTGAAATATAATTATTTATCATGTTTATTTTCTATATAATACTTATTTATACACTTTACACCATATCTTTAGATCACTTTTACAAGAGAACTGACAGAATATGACGTCTATTGTCCCATTTGAACATTTCCTGTTCTGGTTCATGTAGCCTAGAATCTAGATATTATCCTAGACCCTAGACGACCTGAGGTGTCTCCCATTGAAAATAACTTATCCTGTATGCCAAACCTTAACGTTTACTATGATTCGTTCAATTCTGTACGTGCTTTGGCAGAGAAGTAAAGAGACGAAAAGCCACTCTCAACATATGGTTTCAATACAGCTTATTTAACAACTTTAACCAATGACGACTACGTGTATTTACAACAATGTGGTCTTGTTGCATTTATAGATTTATTACTGAAGTTCTGAAATCATATTGTTAGATGTCAAATTTGACAATCGTCAAAGTAGATAATGTCAAATATGGCATTTGTTAAACTTGATAGATGTCAAATTTGACAGATGTCAAACTTGATAGATGTCGAATTTGTCAGATGTGAAGCTTGATCTATGTCAAATTTGACAGTTGTCAAACTTCATAAATGCCAAACTTGATAGAGTCGAATTAGTCAATCTTGATGAATGTCAAATTTGATAAATGCCAAACTTGATAAAGTCGAATTTGTCAATCTTTATGAATGTCAAATTTGACAGATGTCAAACTTGATAGATGTCGAATTTGTCAGATGTGAAGCTTGATCTATGTCAAATTTGACAGTTGTCAAACTTCATAAATGCCAAACTTGATAGAGTCGAATTAGTCAATCTTGATGAATGTCAAATTTGATAAATGCCAAACTTGATAGAGTCGAATTTGTCAATCTTGATGAATGTCAAATTTGATAAATGCCAAACTTGATAAAGTCGAATTTGTCAATTTTTATGAATGTCAAATTTGACAGATGTCAAACTTGATAGCTGTCGAATTTGTCAGATGTGAAGCTTGATCTATGTCAAATTTGACAGTTGTCAAACTTCATAAATGCCAAACTTGATAGAGTCGAATTTGTCAATCTTTATGAATGTCAAATTTGACAGATGTCAAACTTGATAGATGTCGAATTTGTCAGATGTGAAGCTTGATCTATGTCAAATTTGACAGTTGTCAAACTTCATAAATGCCAAACTTGATAGAGTCGAATTTATCAATCTTGATGAATGTCAAATTTGATAAATACCAAACTTGATAGAGTCGAATTTGTCAATCTTGATGAATGTCAAATTTGATAAATGCCAAACTTGATAGAGTCGAATTTGTCAATCTTTATGAATGTCAAATTTGAGAGATGTCAAAGTTGATTGATGTCGAACTAGTCACTCTTGATAAATGTCAGATTTGACAGATGTCAAACTTGATTGATGTCGAATTTGTTAATCTTGATAAATGTCAAATTTGACAGTTGTTTAACTTTATATATCTCAAATTTGACACATGTAAAACTTGACAGATGTTGAATTTAACAGATGTCAAAGTTGATAAATGTCAAATTTGACAGATGTCAAACATTGATGTCGAGTTTGTTCATTTTGATAAACGTCAAATTTGACAGTTGTTTAACTTGATACATGTCAAATTTGACAGATGTAAAACTTGACAGACGTTGAATTTAACAGATGTCAAAGTTGATAAATGTAAAATTTGACAGATGTCAAACTTGATTGATGTATTTGTCAATCTTGATAAATGTCAAAATTGACAGAAGTCAAACTTGATAGATGTCGAATTTGTCAACCTAGATAAATATCAAATTTGACAGACGTGAAGCTTGATCTATGTCAAATTTGACAGTTGTCAAACTTCATAAATGCCAAACTTGATAGAGTCGAATTTATCAATCTTGATGAATGTCAAATTTGATAAATACCAAACTTGATAGAGTCGAATTTGTCAATCTTGATGAATGTCAAATTTGATAAATGCCAAACTTGATAGAGTCGAATTTGTCAATCTTTATGAATGTCAAATTTGAGAGATGTCAAAGTTGATTGATGTCGAACTAGTCACTCTTGATAAATGTCAGATTTGACAGATGTCAAACTTGATTGATGTCGAATTTGTTAATCTTGATAAATGTCAAATTTGACAGTTGTTTAACTTTATATATCTCAAATTTGACACATGTAAAACTTGACAGATGTTGAATTTAACAGATGTCAAAGTTGATAAATGTCAAATTTGACAGATGTCAAACATTGATGTCGAGTTTGTTCATTTTGATAAACGTCAAATTTGACAGTTGTTTAACTTGATACATGTCAAATTTGACAGATGTAAAACTTGACAGACGTTGAATTTAACAGATGTCAAAGTTGATAAATGTAAAATTTGACAGATGTCAAACTTGATTGATGTATTTGTCAATCTTGATAAATGTCAAAATTGACAGAAGTCAAACTTGATAGATGTCGAATTTGTCAACCTAGATAAATATCAAATTTGACAGACGTGAAGCTTGATCTATGTCAAATTTGACAGTTGTCAAACTTCATAAATGCCAAACTTGATAGAGTCGAATTTATCAATCTTGATGAATGTCAAATTTGATAAATACCAAACTTGATAGAGTCGAATTTGTCAATCTTGATGAATGTCAAATTTGATAAATGCCAAACTTGATAGAGTCGAATTTGTCAATCTTTATGAATGTCAAATTTGAGAGATGTCAAAGTTGATTGATGTCGAACTAGTCACTCTTGATAAATGTCAGATTTGACAGATGTCAAACTTGATTGATGTCGAATTTGTTAATCTTGATAAATGTCAAATTTGACAGTTGTTTAACTTTATATATCTCAAATTTGACACATGTAAAACTTGACAGATGTTGAATTTAACAGATGTCAAAGTTGATAAATGTCAAATTTGACAGATGTCAAACATTGATGTCGAGTTTGTTCATTTTGATAAACGTCAAATTTGACAGTTGTTTAACTTGATACATGTCAAATTTGACAGATGTAAAACTTGACAGACGTTGAATTTAACAGATGTCAAAGTTGATAAATGTAAAATTTGACAGATGTCAAACTTGATTGATGTATTTGTCAATCTTGATAAATGTCAAAATTGACAGAAGTCAAACTTGATAGATGTCGAATTTGTCAACCTAGATAAATATCAAATTTGACAGACGTGAAGCTTGATCTATGTCAAATTTGACAGTTGTCAAACTTCATAAAT
Source organism: Aphodius granarius (assembly GCA_963971325.1). Taxonomy (NCBI): domain Eukaryota; kingdom Metazoa; phylum Arthropoda; class Insecta; order Coleoptera; family Scarabaeidae; genus Aphodius; species Aphodius granarius. Next base: position 5,470,304 of record OZ020225.1, read on the forward strand.
GCCAAACTTGATAGAGTCGAATTTATCAATCTTGATGAATGTCAAATTTGATAAATACCAAACTTGATAGAGTCGAATTTGTCAATCTTGATGAATGTCAAATTTGATAAATGCCAAACTTGATAGAGTCGAATTTGTCAATCTTTATGAATGTCAAATTTGAGAGATGTCAAAGTTGATTGATGTCGAACTAGTCACTCTTGATAAATGTCAGATTTGACAGATGTCAAACTTGATTGATGTCGAATTTGTTAATCTTGATAAATGTCAAATTTGACAGTTGTTTAACTTTATATATCTCAAATTTGACACATGTAAAACTTGACAGATGTTGAATTTAACAGATGTCAAAGTTGATAAATGTCAAATTTGACAGATGTCAAACATTGATGTCGAGTTTGTTCATTTTGATAAACGTCAAATTTGACAGTTGTTTAACTTGATACATGTCAAATTTGACAGATGTAAAACTTGACAGACGTTGAATTTAACAGATGTCAAAGTTGATAAATGTAAAATTTGACAGATGTCAAACTTGATTGATGTATTTGTCAATCTTGATAAATGTCAAAATTGACAGAAGTCAAACTTGATAGATGTCGAATTTGTCAACCTAGATAAATATCAAATTTGACAGACGTGAAGCTTGATCTATGTCAAATTTGACAGTTGTCAAACTTCATAAATGCCAAACTTGATAGAGTCGATTTTGTCAATCTTGATGAATGTCAAATTTGACAGATGTCGAACTTCATACATGTCGAATTTGACAGTTGTCCTGTACTGCCGTGCTTTGGTAGAGACGTAAAGAGATACGAAAAGCCACTCTCAACATATGGTTTCGATACAGCTTATTTAACAACTTTTACCAACGACGACAACGTGTATTTTCAACAACGTAAAGGATATATTTTGTGGTGTTGTTGCAGTTTTAGATTTATTACTTAGGCATAAGTTGTGAAATCATATTTTTATCCAGGTTGCTCAGACAACACCCTTTTTCAAAATCTTTGAGACATAGACATAGCACATATGTATATACAATTGATTTTACTACTATATTTATCCCACAAGAAAAACAGTGTTGTGTGTTAGACATAATAAACTTAAAACTTTATTTTTGAACTGTACGAAGTTGCTAGCGTAAACAACGACAGTAGCGCTGGAATAAATTTACACATAGAAATGATAGTGACGTCTTTTCAAGGAACCCAAAATATGAGAAGTGCCAATTAATTAAAACCGTGGACTATATATTTATATACTATATATTTCTTCCGCTGTGACCTTGCATAATACGTTTATATTATGCGTAATTGTGTCCTGAATTTCACGTTCAAGGTTGCTGCGATAATATAATGCCAAGAATAGAGCACGTTTGAAATTGAAGACGCGAACAACAATACTGCAAATATGTCCCACATTATTATGTCAAAATATTTGTATTCATACAATGTTCTTTATTGTGTGGGTTTGTCAATTTTTAGACATTCCTATAAGTACTTTGTAATACTGTATATTATTCAGAATGCAAAAATGTGAATCAAGGTATGTATTTATTCACAAAGATGAAGGAAGTTAAATTATACAAAGAATTTCAGGATGCGAGTAATTGTGTATGCACAGTTGACAGGTTTCGCTTTAATTACGCTGTCTTGACGTTTATTAAGTATGCAAAACGACCCATAAATTTTAATGGTCTGTTGTCAAACCATACACTTGAAAATATTCAAGGTTGAATTTACAAAACGTGTTTTAATAATCGCACACTAATCTTAATTTATAATGAATGATTTGATGATTAACAGATCAACAAATCAGTTGGATATTTACTAAGCCAACCGGTTCCTTGCAAACTGCATTATGTTTTATTCAATACCAGAGTTGCTTTATTTTTGTTATTTTATCCTGTTCTTTATTCTCATATAAATAATTTTTTGTGTTTTTGCTTATTTTAGACCAATTCTAGCAGGTTCATGATTTTCAACTTAAATCTTTGCTTGCTATAGTTATTTAATATCGTTAGTCACTACTGACCTTCTGTTTTGCTTATAGAGATTACAATACCAAAACTTAAGGATAAATGTTATTCAGATTACCTCAAAATTGATTTTCTATTTACCTGTATGAAAATACGATATATACAAAAGATTTGTTTAATAATCATTTTGAATTAGTTCTGTCACTTTGTACTATTGTTTTAATGTACCGATAATTTTTATACAACCTTTCAATTCAAGATTTCAGGTAAATAACGAAAAATAATACGTAAAATATTTTTTATTTTTTAGATTTTTCTTGTTTATTTTAGACGTGTTTTCAATTCAGAAATGTTAATACAACACAGTTTCCAAAGCAATATTGTAACTATGTATTTCTCAGGGCTTCGAATTAGAACTGAACCGAAACGAAAACCGGAACTAAACCTAAAAAAAAATGGCGGTTCGCAATAAACATGTTGGCATTTAAGTTATTATTATAGGCTTGCTGGCATACATTAATTATATGTGACCGTGCATATTAAAAAGGGGTTGGTGAGTAAAACGTAGTTATCGAGAAAATCCCGGTTATAGATTGGGCCGATTGTATACTTTACGTTTTCCGTTACAAAATTGCAAATTTGAAGAACTTCGAAGACACTTCCGAGACTCAGGGCCAATTTTGAAATTGAACCGATGTATACTTTTTGATATAAATTCTGTTAAAATAAGATGATGGGTCCAAATACATTAATTACACAAGTGAACAAGAGTCCTACAGAATAGGGATGACATATGTTTGTTGACCTAACATCACTTTTCATTGATCAAGTCATCAAAGTATTGTCACAGGCCTAAAAACCATTTTATTTGAAGTCATATATTTCGTTTGAATTTGCCTTGCATAAGTTCATAACAGATTGTTCAAAATATCAACAAGTTTTTTCGTGTCATTTTATCAAGATAAGTTATACAGACATTCTGTGTATTAAAATATGGAAAGTGATCAAAGAAGATGTTGTAAGAAGCTTACTGCTGCTATTTTGGATTTAGAATTGGAGATCTGAAAAAGCCATGAACACCTAATATATACTTTTAAAGTGGATGAAATTAAAGCAAAAGAAAATGCCGTTTAGTTTCCATGTTGTGGCGAGAGCCGTCCAATCATCTAGGATTCTAGATGATTGTTATTTTTGCACGATAAGCGTCTACGGATATTTGAAGAAGGATAAGCATAAAATAAAATACCCAAATTTGCCATCAGCATAGCGACCTATCCCCCACGGAGAGAACCATCCTCTCCCAAATGCGCCATCTTCTTCATGATCTTCGATTTTTGACACAGAAATGTCACCTGTTTGAAGAAAATTGACTGATTTGACAGAGTATCTGAAATCACTTTGTCAAATCACCTTATAAACCAGTGCGGACTGAATGCGTTGGTTAAAGACTTAGGTTGTTGTTGTAGTTGTTTTGGGTGCGGTTTATTCCGCTGCACCTAGGCCAATTCTTGGCCCTTTGTGCTTACCCATTTTTACATACTGTTTGATAACGACAACCAGAGGTGTTCAACTGGTTGCCGGCACCCACGGTTTTACGCCTCTTGCGAAAGGCGGTGGGACGAGGATCTTCAGCTGATGCCTGGATTTTAACCCAAGTCTTCCTAGCAGGAGAGCAGCACTCTTCCGCTAGAGCCACTCGCCCCACGACTTAGGTTTATCAAAAGACTAAGACTTAGGTTTATCAAAAGAAAAAGCAAAGTTATTGGGTTCTAGGCTACAGGAATGGAATCTTTTCGCGCGAGGTATGACGGTGTCTTCATTTACAAAGCATAACAAGCCTTTTAAAGCATATTTTAAAATGGAAGGATCTTTACGTGTATGTCACGATGTTGAGGGTCTTATGAACGAGTTTGAAATTCCCCACGATCCTTCTGAATGGTGGCTGTTTATCGATTCATCAAAATACAGCTTGAAAGCAGTATTTTGGTCCTACGTTGTGGGATTGAAAAATAAAATAACAATTCCTAAACGCCTTATTGGACGATAATAATCGCTCTTTATTTCACTCAAGACAAGTTGTAGATTCCATATTGAATAATAAGGTATCAGTTTATTTTCTAGTAGAAACAACTGATATGTATGTAGAATAATGTAGATTGTAGATGGATGTCATACACTACTTGAATCCCCAATATACTTTTACATCGGTTTTAAAAGCTGCTGTTGGCCTAATGATTGATTACTAGAAAATTATGAGTTTGGCTTTGAAAGGATGAGCTATTGAACTTATTGAACAAGTCTCATTTTGTAGAGCATTATCTTTATCTTAAGCATACAGCATAACATCATTTTAAAGATTTTTTTCTTCTTCATTACACTAGGTACATGCATTTTTGCCTATAGTTTAACTTTAGAATGACAGAACTACTTTATCTTGGTACACAAAGACATTCTTTCTGTAGAATTTGCAGTTTTCAAGCCTTTATATTCTCTAGGTTTACGACGAATATAAATTCTTGATTTTTTAAGATTGTTTAATGATAAGTTCAGGATTCCAGTATCAAAAGCACTTCTAGTGGGTTTGACAACCGTTCAGTTCATCAATTGTCGGTATATGTTGTCTTTTCCTGTCTATTTTATCCAGTATATGTCATTAGCAGAGAAATTTTTACAGCAACCAGGACAACAATCATTTAGTCGCAAATTTTGAAAACTATCAGAAATGCACATCAAACACAAGACAATTAGGAGATGTGGAACGAAAGTACTAGCTTCATTTCTGCCAGTATTACGTTGTATTATCATTTATCAAGCACTAGCAGCCAATGTCTACAAATAATCCACAAATCAACAGGTACTGAAAACATGTGCGCCAATATCCCCCGAACAAACATTGCTTATCTATAAATTCCAATGGATATATACAAAATACACAGTCAGTTACTTACATAAACACATCGCAGCTAGGAGCCGGCAAGCGTCTTGCGGGGGTTCACATCCAGGGAAGAAGGGTTTCACCGCATATTGGGCAAAAGTCAGGGCGACTATTGTCTGGGTAGTAGGTCGTATGATCAAGATAGCCACCCACAGTCTTAGAAAAGCAGCTAAAGGTCCGAAGGCTGTATAAATATAAGCGTAATCTCCACCTGACCTGGTGATCGACGTCCCTAATTCAGCATAACATAAAGCCCCCAACGTCGAGAAGAGACCAGACATGCACCAGATGATTATAGAGGCCCCCACAGATCCGGTGCTTTGAAAAACTCCGGTTGGCGATACGAAAATCCCACTGCCAATAATGGTGCCTATAATCAAACCAACCCCATTCATGAGGGTGATTTTCTTGTGCTTGTGTTTCGATGAGGGAAGGACGGCTTCGTCCGCGTCCTCTTCTTTTTGAGTCATGCCAATTGTGTTTTTGGGTTGATGGTCGATTGAAATTTGAATTTAAGTGAAAGATCTACTACACTGTTTACGCGAAACGATGAGATTGTACAGCCTACATGCCGGACACGGTCTAACTGAAGCGGTTGGCGCGCACGTGGTTCTGTCGGAACTCGGAAAGCGGTAAAGTTGCGTGGTGCGTCTACCAGGGAAGCATGCGCAAGGTTTTGCTTTCAGGTAGTTTTGAGGCGATCGAAGGGACCGCTATGTATACAGTACCGTTCGTGCATATTGTCCACGATATAACAGTTGGCCTATTTTCGTTAGTTAAATCTTTCTTAGTAATTAAAAATAACGTTGCATTTATGTCTGACGTTTTCTATGTCAATATTGTCAATTCCTAAAGCATGCCATACAATAAAATGTCTATACCCAGGGGCGACTAAGGCTCAGAGGCCATAATAGTATATTATTATACAAGTTTTATAAGACGTCAAATTGGCGCATGAGTTGTTTGGAGCACGAGGAGCGCCCGCGACGAGTGCCCCAAATGAACGAATGCGCCAATATGTCTTATAAAACGAGTGTAATATACTATTTTTTCTACTTTGCGTCATTAATTTTATAAAAATTTAGAAGTATATTAGGTAAAATTCCAATCTAGAGTATTTATGGGTGCAACCGTTGGTAACACTGTCATCTGTCACTTAAATTCAAATATCTGTGAAAAAGTAATTATTAATAATTATTATATACCATCATATACTAGTAGTACGAAACCTAGGATGCAACACGCATGTTTAAATATGTATAAAAATATACATACTTCGCAGTTTGTGCGATTCTAAAAAATCAATTTGTGCTTACTTTTGTGGTTATGTGTATTTTCGTTTGACATGCATTTGATATCAATGTCACCAATCTTAGAAAAAAGTTACTAAAAACGGTGTTACAATTTGCTAATTGTAACACCGAAAACAGTGTTACAATGTGTGCATTGTGAATGGAAAGTAGAAAAAATTGTTTAGTTTCTTTGGATGTAAATTCTTCAGGTCTAAGATAGACAACCAAACATACACCAGAGTAGATGGGGAGTGTCTGTAATTTGGCGAAAGAAATGTCAATGTCATCTTTGTATCCTGCTAATTTTCTAAACATTTATATTGATAATGTTATCCACAGTATGTATGCGTTTGTTCTGTTTTTTCTAAGGCGGGGAACAAAATTATTTAAACGATAATAACTTCAATTCTTAAAAAAAAACAGCTAAATAAGTAACTAAACCTCTTAATTGTTGGATTATTTCGTTTGGATCGGCTAGACATTCACGATGGGCAAAGCCTAAACTTATTAATTCCTGATTATCCCAGTCCGCCCCTGTGGGGGTGGAATTTCCTTAGTTCGACAAAATTGTATGTGTAGCCTGCCTGCGATGTTAGTGATTGGTCAAGGTACAGAAATGTGTAGCCGAATACACGAGATAAAAAAACTGTATTCAGTGGTATACATGTAGTTACACATTAGGAAACAATTATTCACTCGCACTGTTGTGCGTTCAGTGCGTAACCATGTAAATCCATGTATTCAATAAAAATACATAATTGAGTGAAAATTATACCTTGGATTTTTTTAACAGTGAGCAAGGTCAGTTCGTGAAGTAAGCGGCGTGGCATTTCTGGCATTCTTTCTCCAACATTTCTCCTACCATAATGAAAACCTTGAAGTGCTGGAGAATAATTCGTAAACAATAGACAAAAAATTTCAATTTATATGCTAATCGCCAATGGATAGATAATATACATGTACAGTACTGTAGTTATAATGATTTAATGGAAATAATTTAAAAATCCCCTATAATTCCAGTGAATTAAATTGGAGATTGTCGAAAACCGCAAGATGATGCAAGAAAGCAGAAGCGAGCACAATAAACAGAGAAAAACAAACCATACGAACAAAAAGGGTATGTTGGACAATCGATGAGTATTGCATCAGCTCGTAGGTACCTGGAACCACGTAGAAGTAATTTTCTACCAAAACGGGGTCTCGAACAGTAGCGGCTCGTGATTTGTTTAATTGGGTGGGCAAAATATCAATGCATTTTTATGGACTTATTTAATGAAGTGTTACTATATGTTATATGTATATATGTAAACACTACAAATTTGAACCGACATATTTTTAAGAAGTAGTTAACCGCAAGAACCATCAAGAAGGTCGAGTAAACACTAAACAACCCTAAGAAAACGGCCGGCTTTTTGCGCGAATTTGTTGCATGTGCTATTGCCTATTTAGCTATTAGAATACGTCTATGCTATGGTATGGGGTTATCTGCCTAGTCCTCTGACGTCACACATGCATTTTTCGCTACCCCCACTCCTCCGGCTTGCTGGACAGTTTACGCGCTTGTAGTAGAAAACCGTCACCGCTGGTGGGCACGATCTCAAGTGCCACTCCGACCTGGTAGTTTCGGTTGCATACACTACTGTTATTTACCAATTCTACGGCCAGTAGCGTAGCAGCGTTGGATTTTATTATGTATTCAATATAATAATGCAGGCATATTGACAGTGGTTGTAAGGAATTTATATTAGGCACATACTTAACTGTAACAAATATTGTATTAATAACGTCCAAATAAAAATGTGAAACAGTGAATACCAGTACCAGGTGATCCAATATTTTTTGGGTGGGCACTGCCCACCCTGCCACCCCTGACGAGCCGCCACTGGTCTCGAATTGCATGAGAAATTAACGGAATCATCATATTGTATCGACTGGGTGATTCAAATTGCATGTTTTAACAATTACACTCAGTATTTTCCATTTGTCCTTGATAAATTTTGTAATAAATGAATACAAACATTAAATAAGCTCTAGGTAAACCTGATAAAAAAAGTATGAACCTATCAGCTGGAATTTGAAATAAAAAAATATACCGTTCTATTTAAAATAATTAAGTTAATGTCTTCTGCAGCTTATGAAAATTCAAAATACCAATATATGTGTCATACCAAAATCTGTCACATTTATGAGTTTTTAGATATAGCATCGATAATTAATAATATCATCTTCAATTTGTTTCCTTTAAGGGACGTTAATTCCAAAAATGATTTGTTGGTGAAGGACTACATTTTAATAGAAATGCAGCTGGCAAATTACATGTTTCTCGGCCTAGCGGTTTGCTTTTGGTGTTACATTTCAGACATGACATTGAGTTTTCAAAATATGGACTCTTTCCAGAGAATATGGTCTTTTTTCAGAGATTTTTATTCATTCATTACGAATATATCTCTGGAACAAGAACATGCCATATTTGTTTCAAAAAGATATCAGAAATTTACAATTGTTTTATGAGAGAGATAAAATAGCCTAAAATTAAAAATTGCTAATAGCGTTTATAACATAAATAGAACATCTAGTTTATTTATATCACTCCGTACAGATATGCGACAAGTATATAGGCCTTATGTCCGTCAAAATTAGATCCATTTAGCATATTCAGTTTCCGATCGTCAAGCAAACTCGTAAAATCGCAAAATCGACGTAAACCAGGCAAAATTCCGATAAACAAATCGAGTACGGCCGGCGTCCGCCGAAACATGCAACATGAGACATAAAATAGAACAATTATAAAAAACACGACGCGGGAGATAGTCTCAAAATAAAACGCTTGCAGTCGCCGATGTCCCCAGATTTAGTTAACTAGTTGTTATACAGCATCACCTGCAAACTACCATTCTCCACGTTTTCCACGCACATGATATACCTTCTCGGGCAGAAAACATAGGAATTTAGGTGAGTGTTGACAGTATTCGCTTAATTTTTGCGTTAATATTAGAATTAAGCATGTTTCGTGAGTCACGTTAGCTCAAGTCACGCCGTGTTTTCTATCAAAATCGATGAAATATGAATCGAAAACGCCAGAGGTCGTTACGGACCATCAAAGAATTTTCTGTTTTCGTCAAAAATTGCGTGGGATTTAGTTTAATCGGTGTGTAGAATCACACAAAGTAAGCTTACAAGATATGTTTTGCTGGCCATCTTGTTTTCGCTTACCCAACACGGCGATCATGTTATGCTATTTTTATACAATCCATTACATCCAGACGAATGTAATTTCGCATTTTCTGTGTTATTCGATGCAGAAATGGACCAAAGGGTGGCAGAGGCCAGGGAGAGGTCACGCAGACCAATCAGAAACAAAAGATACAACAGGTTAGGTCGATTTCCAGCAAGTTTGATTTGGATTTTTTTGCCGAATTTTTTTACTAACGCCGAAATTTGATTTTTGTTTGTGTCTCTAATCTGTCACTGATGTGATCAGACGCGTGCTTTTCTTTCTTTGATTTTTGATCCGAATTTGAGTGTGTGATGTCACCTGATACGGGTGTTCCAGCGCCTTATAAAGTTCCCAACTGTTTTGCGTTACAGGAGGAATTTTGGCGAGGATAGACGACCCCCGAAGAGACTTTTCACCCCGGAAATTAAGAGGTACTTGAAGGGGTGGCTCGTTAGGCGAAGGGATAACCCGTATCCTAATAGGGATGAGAAGAAATCACTCGCCTTACAGACTGGACTCACTTATATTCAAGTAAGAATTATATTCAATTTTGCTGCAAAAATTGAGTTTAGAACGACTTTTCTTGCATATTATCATCACCAAATAGGCTTTCAACAATATTGAAGAGTTGTAAATCAAAAGGGTCTAAGTACCAAATATTTAGTTCCGAGGAAGCTGACAAACTTTATATAACATTTCAAGATGAGTACTTAATGTGCCTATTTAATTAGTTGTGTCGTTATAAACTTGGAGCCTTGCAGAAGGCTCTAAGTACCTCCAGCCGAGATAATCAAAACGGTCCAACTGATATCAGAACTTACCCACGGGCTATATGCCACATCGTATTATTTCAAACAGAAATCAGGTATATTTAGATTGGAGACTTCCGCGGTCCAAATCACTAAGTTGTAAATTTCCGGGAGGAAACCGCGTCAGTGACGATAAAGTTGCCAAAGTTTTGCACACATGTTGCAACAGGCATCTTCAGAACAGTAAGAGAGCTACGAAGAGAATCTATTATCTTCTCTTCTCGTCGTAGCTCTCTTACTGCTACGTCCTGAAGATGCCTCTTCCAACAGAGTGCGAAACGTTTACAACTTTATCGTCTTGACGTAGTGTCCTCCCGAAAATTTAGAACATATAAATCAGGTATTTTACCAAATTAAGCGTCAGCTACTCTTATACTTCAATAAGAAAGGTATATTAACAAGAATACAACGTATTTGTTTATTGGTTATGTAAATTAAAAGTTAATTAAGATACTTAATTCAGTATTAAGCAAACTCTCGGATAATGTCCGAATTAAAGTGTTTAACTTCGCCTGGCAAGTACTCCATCATATTCTTTAGGTCTTCTAACTTATCTCTTTGTATTAAAGATGCGTATGGCACTTTTCGCCATGCCATGTCATCTTTTGACCGTTGTACGGACTAAACCCGAATTGATATTGACATAGATCCTTTTGATTGTTACTGAGGGTGGCCTGCAGAAACTATTGACACAAAAACCTCAAAAAACATAAAAATGGCACTTAGATCCTTTTGATTTACAACTCTTCAATTATTGTATGTTCCAGGTATGTAACTGGTTTGCAAACTGGCGAAGAAAATTGAAGAATGCCGGCAAGGAACCACAGCGAAAGACCTGGGGTTACCTGATAAAAACCTACAACAGCCAGGTCCAGGGTAACGTGGAACACTTCAGCATTTGCTCAGAAGACAGCATCTGGGCTGACGATGGAACCCATACCATGGAAATAGAGTCCGATCAACAATATGAAGACTACGTTCGAGAAAATTTCCCAGAATCAGACCTCAATGACAAAAACTACGACCATTGCTATACGGTAGAGGACGATAAATCTGAACATTACACCTCAGCAAATAATAACAATTCTGTCCAACCTCAGTGCTACTACATAAGTTCGACAACTGTCGAGAACGATCTAGATCCAAACTCAATATCCCAACCGGGGAATAAATACAAGAGCCACATAATGGAGAAATATCTAAGAGATTGTCAGAAAGTAGAGCATTATCTACCAACAATCGAGAATGTGAATTACGATGACGAGATTTCGAAACCGTCGATAGTTTCGAAATGGCGCGAGAGTGCAGCTAATTTCAGACCGAGCGAGAACAACTATCTCCACTGGACCCTAACCAAAACCCAAAAAAAGAAAAATAGAAAGTCAAATTACGACGTCAATTATCAACAACACGGAAGGGAAGAACTAGACGCTGCCGAAACTTTGACAAGACTAGCAAACGCCCACTCAGTAATATGAAAACAAAATGGCGGACGTTTTTTTTTTGACAGATTGGCATTTATCGATTTTTTTTTTGTACTAGAAAAGATAGAGATCTAAAATGTGGGTTCAGGTTTTCTCTATGCTTATCACTACGTTCCAAATATTATTATTATTATTATTAACAATTAGGATAATGTTTAGTGAGTTACTCATGGCGAAAAAGACTTGTTTTGTTGTTGCTCAACTTTATTTATACTTGTACTGTGATTGTGCTGTTTTTCGTTATGTTTGTATTTTGTTAAATGCGTCAAGAGTTGTTTTTTTCCTCTCCTTGAGATTGTTTAAAGTTTTGAATAAACTATTTGAGGTTATGATGTATTCTTTTCTTTTTATTTTCCGACTAGTACCCTAGAAGGAAAGTACTGTAATCGACAGAAAAAAATAATTCGGGAATTTAGCGGAAATACGCGTTTTTCTTGGTTTCTATTCATCTTAAATTTAAAAAAATTCCCTAAACGAGCGAATGTAGATGGCGCTAAAGAAGCACCCTTACGCCGACTGTAATAATTCAAATTTCTACCACCAGAGCGGGACTCTCGCTCGTTGAGGCGAATAGTCAATGAAATGCGCCATTTGCCTGAACTGGCGAATGTAGATGGCGCTATACGAGCAAACTTACGCCGACTCTTTTAATTCAAATTTCTACCACCAGAGCGGGGACTCTTCCGCTCGAGGAGGCGTATTGCTGTCAAAAGCAACTTTGTAACTCATAAAATGACAAATATATCGAAGAAAAATAAATAATTCACATTAGAACATAAAAAACGAGCTTCAGTCTTAAATATATTTTAGGCAAATTAACCCATTAATAATCATCATCATTTTCAATAACTGGGACATAATTTTCTGCGGGATTTCCCCACAGTTTTATGGTATTTACTGAACCTGTCAATATGACATCTTTTCTAGGATGAACACTAATGCTATTTAGCACTTTACGGAATGTATGTTCATATCTTTTAACAACTTTTGCTGTAACTAGATCCCAAACCCAAAGCTCTCCTGTTATTGAGCCAGAGAGGACATAACTATCATTGGCTATTATAGCACTTTCCACATGCATGTCTTCTGTCCTATGTCCTACGTACCTGAAATTAATATGTATAGATTAATTTCAGGTACTAATTTAAATAATTAATTTGTTGATTTTTTAAATATTGCTATCAACTTTCCTCGGATCTTCTGTACCTCATTTATTTATTAGGTTAAGGGTTTTACATTTTGCAGGCATACCCTGCATACAGATTGTATTTCAGGAAATTATTTTTGATACATAATTTTATGGAAATTTCGGAACCCCTACTTAACTTATTATTAAATTTATTATTATTATTAATTGACGCAGAATTAAAAAAACCAACATCTTTTTTTTGTTTGAACCATAATAAATAATTGAACGTAATGAAACAACAAATACATACTCAGATAACATTTCTCCAGTAACTTTGTCCATTAACCTAACTTTATTGTCACTTGTGCTTACAACTATACACTGACCATCATTCGTAATATTAACAGTTGTAATTGGAGCTACAAAAAAAAACAAACTTATTTACCATATACTATTCAAATATTCCAAAATCTTACCTCCGATAAAATCAGCAAACATCTGCCCGTTCCTAATATCATACCTCCTTACAGAACAATCCACGGAACCAGTTAAAATTTCATGATCGGTCACCTGTACGGAATTTACACAATCCTTGGCATCATTTAATGTTTGAACAGGTTCGTTTCTTCGAGATTTCAAATCCCAAATCATCACGGTATTATCGTGACTTCCCGAAATCGCCAAGGATGACTCCTCGTTAAATTTTACACAAGAAACCGTGCTGGCGTGGCCCCGCAAGCGACGTAGGGGTGTCCCAGTAGATACGTCCCATAATATAACAGACTTATCTGAGGAACAAGATATTATCTGGCTGCTATCGCAAGACCCAGCTGCGTCCAAAACTTCGTTTCCGTGGCCCCCGTATATTTTTAGTTGTAGGCCTTTGTAGGGGTTCCATAGTTTTATTTTTTTATCTGCACCACAGGTAAGACAGTATGCTCCATCAACTAGAATTATATTTTGTCAGTGTTATTGGTTTTAGTTAATTATTTTAGAAGATTTACTGTTGAATCTTACTGCTCTAATAGCGCCTTGTTTACAATCTATCGTGTTTATACACTGCAGATCCATATTTGATAACAAGTGAGGTTATGTTATGATTTTTGTACTGAAGTTAGATACGTATAACGATTTTAGTTGCGAATCTTGGCCACAGGTGGCCCTCACACGAGAAACTTTTGCACTTTCCGCCAAAACGAACGAAAGGGTCGCCGCCCTGGTGGTAGAAATTTGAATTAAAAAAAGACGGGGTAAAAAGCGCCATCTACATTTGCCAGTTCAGGCGGTTTGCTAGTCATTTGCGCCATCTATGACCTTATTTTGTCAATGGAACTAAAAATGCGATTCAAATTTATGCGGGAGAAATGAATAAAGTAACAATAAATTTTAAACATTTTATTTTATTTACATAAATAATACACAAAGTTAATTTTCTTCTAATTGTTTTACTCTTTCCTGCAACTGGGAGACCAAAATATTTGATCGTGCATTCAAATTTGATGTTAGCTGACTTCCAACGCTGTTTAATGTTTGTATAAAGGCAGCCTGTGCTGTAGCAAGATTGGGAATCAAGCTATACTTTTGCAAGTCGTCTCTACTAACAAATTTTCCTTCCAGAACACCAGCTGAAATTGTTTCAATATAAATTTCATATAAATAAAAACATAGAACAGGTATTATAAATTTTATGCATACCTAACAGAACAATTTGTGGGAATTTCTTGGTAATATTTATTAATTTTTTAACTTGGGGTTCCGGACTGAAAAGAATCATACTTTCCGAGACAAACAGATTTAAAATTGCCTCGTAGGGAGTTCCTTTCACCGCCATTTGTACAGTTTTTCGACCGTAATCTTTCAAAATCATATTTTGTCGATTGAATAAAACTCTTGCCTTGAATAGATCTTCTCCGCCAAATGGATTTTTATGGAAGAACGCAATCATTCTGGATGATTTGATTTCATCCAGTAACTCGTTAGCTAGGATGCGTTCATATGGGTTTTCTGTCGAGAACTGTTCAAAAAATTTTACATCCTTATCGCACGTCTCATACAGTGGTTTTTTCTCTGGCTTTTTAAAATACATCTGCGTCAGAGCTAGGTACTTGGCCCTCTCAAAATGAGGTGGTTTCGGTTTCTGTATGTTTATTTTTCCACGAAACCTTTTAGCTTGGGCGACCGCGTTTACAGGTCTTAGGATTTCTGGAAAATCAGAATTATAGACCCCTTGGTAACTTTTTATCTCACACCGTATTTATCTTACCATTCCTTGTTACGGAAAACATTATTTATTATATTTATTTCGGGCTTTTGGTGTGGTTATGTGAAAAAGTGAGGTTATGTCAAATTGACAGTGGGAGCCTTCGTATATTTTTGGTCAGCGCTTCTCAAACATTTCTTATGTCAGGTTCTCGATTAATAATCGAATGATTTGAATAATCGAGTGTTTTGAATGCTTGAAATGATATCTTGTTAATAATATCTTTGTTCCCTTGACGGATGATAACCGATTTTATCATTCGAATGTGCTCTCAATAATTGAGACATCTCGAAACGTTTTAAGAATTGATTATAATCAATTATTTCATTGAATCCGCCCATCACTAGTATAACCACAAATACACTCAACAAGTTTATTTATTAATCAATATTCTACTTGCGTAAAAATTTAGGTAACCCTTCCGTTTGACAAGCACTGTTTTGTGTTACGTGATGGGCCTTGATTCACATAGGCGAATTGATATTTGAGGCGGATGATTCTACCCAATAGCGTGACAGTTGGTTCGCTACGTGCGTTAGCGATAACGATCGATTCGCGTTTCTGAATCGAGACCCCGATCAACAGGAAATGCGGGTTGCATAATATCGCAAAGTATGGCGGAGGCGCTAGAAAATCAATATTTTAGAAAGTGCGACATGCACTTGTTTAAAAATTGATAACGATATTAGTTGTAATTTATGTAGAATTTGATGTAGGTCGGTCGTAAAGTCAAATCGCAATTTAACAGCAGTGCAGAACAGATAAAGTGGATTTTATTTTTAAAATGATGCACCAATAAATAAGTACTAAACAAAAATTCTACTATTGCTTTTATAAGTAATATGAATGAAGGCCAATTGTTTTAATTTTCAAGTAAGTCCCACACATAAAATATTGTTTTTCTTTAGGGATAATCAATACTTGGGCTCAACTGTTTGTACATTGCAGATTATCGCTTTGTTTCTGTTATCGTTGGTACCATGGCCTGGTCCTATGGTATTCAAAATCTCCTGCCCGAGAGACAACGCTCGAATAGTACGAAAAATTATCCAAAGCAAATGGACCCCGGTATTAGATAAATTTAAAGTATCGATCCCGTTAGAGTGTCCGTTCCACCCGCTCAGGGACATCTTCGGGCCCCAACAAGCGGCCAAACACCAACATCGTCCCTCACAATGGACCTGCGGCTTATGCGGAAAGTCATTCTTTGAGGAACGTTTTCTAGATATGCATTTCGACAATCGTCATAAAAATTACATAAATATGGTATGTAGAGTGGTTTTGAACTAAGAAGAGCATTGTATGCTTTATAAATTGACCGCGTATATTTGGTTGCATATACAACTGTGCTCTACTCAGTTTAAAACATGTATAACTATTAAAAATTTTTAAAACATGAAATTGAAATGTGAAAATTTTGTTTTTAAGGCTGAAGATGCTGTGTGCCTTGCAGATTATTGCGACATTATGCGTTGCGACGTTTTAATGAATCAAGATCAAAAAATGGAATACCCAGACGGTCCAAATACCGATATAGAAATATGGAGGGAGACTTCTGCGTATTCCAAAGCCCTGGCCCCGACGGGGCCCAGGGATGTTGTTAAATATTCCGTGAAGAAAATTGTCCCGCAAAAGAAACCTTCCTTGACAGAAAAAGAAAAAGCCCATTGCAGGAAATCCGATGCACCTAATTCTTCTGAAAATAATGGTACATTTGTTTAATAATATTCTCTTTCTGTATTAATATTTTCTTTTTATATTAAAAAATCTCTTTTTCGATCAGAAGATACGGGTGATGAAAAAGCACAAAATAATAGTTATAATAACTTATGTCAGAACGATTTGGTCGATTCGGCATTACCCGCCGCAGGAAATAAGCAGCAACGAATCATCGAACTTGAGAAATTGAAGGCGAACTGCAAGCCCGAAGAACTGCAAAAGATCAAAACTAAGTGCGAGCATTTAGTACATGATTGTGTTGCCAGTCTTCTGATTCACTTATCAACAAAGGATTTTAAAGAAGTTGAAGGTTGGTTTCTCTCTAAACAGTGATTTGGTCAGTAAAACAATAGCTTTGTTCGAGCAGCTGTTAAGAATTAGTTCAGAATTAATTTTTTAAATGACACAATTTGTCATTTCTGGCTATAGAATAAGCCAGGAATTAATTTTCAAACTAATTATTTCATTGCTCAAACGCTATTTATCCCAAATTGTTTAATTCAAATTTCTACCACCAGAGTGGGACTGTTTCGCTTGTTGAGGCGAATTGTAGATTTGTAGGTTGGCAACT
Source organism: Aphodius granarius (assembly GCA_963971325.1). Lineage (NCBI taxonomy): Eukaryota > Metazoa > Arthropoda > Insecta > Coleoptera > Scarabaeidae > Aphodius > Aphodius granarius. The sequence continues at coordinate 5,487,701 of OZ020225.1, forward strand.
CTGAAATTTGACAATCAATCTAAATCTATAAGGTTACTTTGTCATTTCGCTAGTTTTGGAGGTTAGTTAACTCTAACCCATCTTTAACCTTTAATTAACTTTGTCGTTTTTTATACATACATTTTTGTCATAAATTATTCTTTCTTTTCTTTTCAGAGGAATTAAATCGTGCTGTTTGTTGGTACCTGACCTGTGACCGTTACTGGGAAGATTCTCAGTCGGAGATAAGACATTTTCCGTGGGGCCTCTTATGCATGGTGATAATGGTGCTGTCTCTAGGGATATGTTTCTGTTACTATATAGTTTGGGTACTTTTCGAGTAAGTATAGCGTATTCGGTAGTGACATTTGGTCGTCAGTAATCGATGTGACATTTTTATAGTAATGATGATATTAGTGTTACAAGTGCTAGTTTGACCGACAGATCTACGCCTTCGCCGGCGCACTTGGCTAAACACGACCCCGGTTACTCCGACGCCCACCCCGGCTATTCCGAAGAATATTACGCTAATGACAAAGATAACGAGTATATTTACGTTACCTATCCACCAGATCTCAAAAGACGACTCCTAGAGAGGTGAGTTACAGATTTTATACTAATTTAGAGACTAATTTAGAAGTATTAAAAATCTTTAGTTATGCATGTCTCTCTTTTTTAGAAGAGCTTAATTTTATTTTTGCTGAATTAAAAATTTACTTTGTTGAGAAATATGTTGACATTTGGAGTTCAAACCAAGGAGAGCACAATTGTGTATGCAACCAAATATACGCGGGCCAATTATAAACCATACACTGGGTATAATTGGTTGCATATGTCACTGCGGTCTACTTAGTTTAAAACTACTCTATGTCCATTAAAAAAAAAGACTTCAAGAGTGCCATGAAAAACATTGTGGTTGGAAACTTTTAAATTTGCTATGTCATTCCGCAAGTTTTAGAGGTTAGAGTTAACCAGGGTTGTTTTTGTTACTTACAGCCCATATAAATTTAAGAAATCATGGCATGTTAGAGGTGTTTTTAATTAAACAGTAGTAGAGTAGTTTTAAACTAAGTAGAGCACTGTGACATATGCAACCGATTATACACAGTGTATGGTTTATAATTGACCCGCGTATATTTTGTTGCATACACAACTGTGCTCTCTGTGCTTGGTTTGAAACATCTATATAGTATAGAATAAATCATAATGACTGTAGCTTATTTTTAATTGTCTTTCTGTTTGTCCAGTTGTTACAATAGAACAACACGCTTGTGAAGACTAGAAAACCATAACTAAAAAATTAGGACCCACCGCATTCCAGCATAATAGTTATTAATTTGTAAATTATAGATAGAATATTACTACTTACGATAATAGATAATAAAATAGTAGACATTTTTCATCAAATACTATTAGGCTAGATTTACATACTAATTTTGTGCAAGTATATTTCTTGATTAGACGTAAAAGTCTACTGTTTTACTCAAGAGCCTATAAACCTAGTAACAAAGTCAACTTATTGAGAGCATATTCTAGTACAAAAAAGTATACTTGGACAAATAAAACCCCATAAATTAGTAGTACTAAGTTTTATTTTCTTATACAGAAACAATAAGAAATGATTACAGCTGTGTACATCTAATTTGTAAACAAATGTCCTTGGCATACCTTACAACCTTTTGTCGGTCAGTCTTGGATGATATACACAGAACTCGATCATTTTTGCTTGTTGATGCTTGTGAATTAACCCAGAACTAACATTTCTACCTACAGAGATTTGTAAACAATTGTTTCGCTGGTAAATAAAGTTTATTAATTAATATATCTTTGTCCATTCTTTGTACACTAGAATCATATAAACGGCCAAACGACACAATTAACTCTACGTCGAGTAAAACGCGTACTTCCGTCGACGTCCCTCGGTGATTATTTTATTTTTTTAAACGAACCGGGGGCAACGGTACGTCACGGCAAGCTGAAAAATCTATAAGAAAATATGTTATCGCATTCACTCACTCCACGCACTCACCCTAGCCGACGAGAAAGAAACTATAAAGTGAAATAAGCAAAACGGAGCGCGTGCATATCACTTGGCGGAGAAAATAAACTAAATGGAGCATATAGAAAAAAAAAATTACATAGAACTACATGATAAGGGGAATAATTCAAGAAATTAAAAGCTGACGGGTGTTGGTTGTTACTGGAGGGGAATTAGCGAGAAAAATGGAAAAGTTAGAGGTAAATACCGCGCAACCATGCACACTCCTGACCTAAAAGAAACGCTGATGGGTTTTACCCATGCATCAATCGTACTTTCGACGGTACGGTGCCCCCCGCACAAAGTCTGACCTGCCGCCGCGACTAGTCTCCGCTAACATCTTCTTGTGCTCCGCCATCCGCTCTAACCGCTGCCGTTGTTTTGTTGCAATCTACAACAAAAGAAAAAAATCAATATAATTTAGAAGCTCACAAGATAAATTAAAAGTGAAAATAATTTGCAACTCTGATGTCTTAACTATGATTTTTTTTGCTAAAATTCTTGACTATACAGTCATTTTTAATGTTTGAATGTCACGTGACCACCCTTATTGAAAAAAAAAATATGTATACATATTATCAGGGACAACCCCTTGAAGAAGGAGAAAAGTTATTTGCAGCAGGAAAATGTGTCTGTATGCGAATTTATTAATAAAAACGTTTCATTTTGAGGTTAGATCCGCAATATGTCAAACTTAAAAACAATATGATTCCTTTACTGTACACTCAACTTGATTTATTCGTGTACAAATCTTCTTTTAGAAAATGCTTTGAACACACTAGCATATGTCTTTAGACATTTTTGTCATTTTTTAGTACACGTCGACACTCAATGTGTGACCTTTTCCCTTTAGGAAATGTGAAATGGCAAGCCCTCGCTGTGATATGAATTGCATTGTGGAACGCTTACTTCTACTGCGTCTTTTTTGTCGTTTTACATCTTTTAGATTGAAATACAGTACAACTTCGATAGATCGGACACTCTCTAGTACGGACACTCCAGTAATCCGAACGCTCTTGTCAACCGGACATTTTGGAAATTTTACCTCCCTAGTTCGGACACAAAATATAATTTGCAGTTAAAACTAGGTAGAAAATACCAAAGTATTGTTTAACATTAATGTCTTACTGTAAAGCAACCGGATCACATAAATTGCCACTTAATATTAGCAATAGCGGCAAATCTAGAAGCTTTTAAATGCAGAATGAGCTCAATACCAGTTGTGTACAAGGCGTCTGATAAAGGACGGATAAGTAGAACATTGCTCACTGAATGTTTCGAAAAATATTTTAAGCCTGAAGTTAAGACATTTTTAACAGGGGTTAACAGGCCCCAAAAAGCTCTAATGTCGATGCTGCCAACGCGTTTTGTTTGGGCATCAGGTGGTCTGCAGAAAACAATTTTCCCATGGAAATCCTGCTTCTCAAAAGGCCCAGAGAAAAATTTACTAATGTGGCTGTATCCAAAAGAATATAAACAAAGATTGACACATTTTTAAAAAATAACTGAAATCTTTTGCTTATTTTATCCATTTATGTTCAGAATTTAGTTTTTAATTTTATGTTTTGGTTATATGTGACCTCGGATGCGAAAAGGGACCTATCATGCGAAAATAACATGCAGCATAACGGTACATATCGGAAGAGACCTTACGTGCGAAAATATTGTGCAAGATAACGTTACGACAGGTCCCTTTTTGCGTCCGGGCTCACATACATTCAAATATTCCCAGTTGTTTTCATCTTCATCATAAAAAATGACCCTTCCCAACAAAAGAAAAAAACCTCCAGTGATCCGGATACCTCAATAGTCCGGACATGGTCAGGAACGATATATGTCCGGATTAGCGAAGTTATACTGTACTGGCAACATTATACTCAAAGTCCTATACCACACCATATAAATTATGAAAATTACCCAGAAGACACTAGTTAATACTTTCACCACCACAGCGGCGACTCTTTCATTCGTTGAGGCGAATAATGAATTACTATACAATAATGTCATAGCACAAGAATTTGACTTGGGCTGGGCAGTAATTAATCATAGCATTTATTTACATATTATTATTTAAATAGACAAAAAATGTAAAAATATGGTAAAATTTGCACTAATGTACCAACCAGACATACAAATGAACTAACAGCAATACCTGTAGATTCAACTCAAATGTTATTTTTTTAAATATTAGATTGAAAACAGTTCTACCACTGTTGGTAAGTGGCCCCATGTTGAGGCAATTTTTAACAGAAGCAAGTTTTTTTTTTTCAGAGAATATATTCCATATTTATGTTTTTCATACAATTATAAATTTTTGAATGAAGGAAACAAAACTAACCTCTTCAGGAGTGAGCGGCTGCCAATATATGCTAGGTGTCGCCTTTGTCTTTTGGAACAAGTCGTCCATGAGTTTCTGCGGCACCTGGTCCTCCACCTTCTTCCTTTTCTTGGATGAATAATCTATAGAAACAAAAAGAGTTTTAAAAAGTTTCAAAAAAAGCATAAAATCACTCTGAACAGTTCAAAAATTTAAACAAATTTAAAAAAAATGAAAATTATTAATGCCTTTATTAATAAAATTAAAAATAAAAAAAATTACCATCTGCTGGGGAGGAGGATCGCCGTGAATGTCTTCGCTTTTCTGAATGCTCATGGCCTCTAGATTTTGGCCGGTGGAGGTCCTCCTTTCCAACGTCCCACTCCCGAACGTGTTGACGCTTCTCCTTTGCAGGTTCTTTCTCTTCTTTACTTTCCGCACGCTCAGATTTCTTCTTCTGTTGTTCCTATAAACATACAAATATTCTAAGCACCTTGCTTGGACTATTTTATCATATGCAGCTTAAATTTAAAGAGTTAGAGCAAAAAAGTCGCGCTTTTAATCATTTTTTACTTTTCGACTAGTCCCTAGAAGGTAAAGTATTGTAATCGACAGAAAAAAAATTCGAGGTTTTGGTACAGAAATAAACCTCATAGCAGATCACACGGATACGTGACCGCATATTAGAGTTATTTGTATCGAAAGGTACCTTGTATTGTTATAATCCCGATATAGTATTATTATTATCTTATGGACATTTGTTTTTGGTGTTTCACCCTCTATAGTCTATACCTCTATACGATTAGAGAGTTTATAAATGCGTAAACAGTGTGTCAATGTAGTCAGAAAGTTGGGTGGGGGTCACACTAACCTCATTCTCCTTGTCGCTCTTCGAGACCTCGACGACCGGCTGTGGAGGGTTCCTGGCCTTCTCCATTTCCTCTGCAGTGCCGTAGTCGATGATCAGCTTCTTGCTGTTTCCGCTGGGCCAGTTCACCCCATGCAGGGCCTCCCTAGTCTCTTTCGCTTCCCTAAACACATATAAAAGTAAAAATAACCACTTCTTTAGTCAGTTTATCATAAAATTTTAGCTAAAAAACAAACAACTCACTCTTCCGTCTCGTACTGGACGTAGCATTTCGATTTGATCCTGTCAGTCCAGAACCCGTCTTCCTTTATCTTCCCGGTCCGTTCCAGCAACTCCCTGAGGTGCTTCAGCGTGAAAGGCCTCACCAAATTCGTGATGAACAAGACGTCGGAGGTGGGATTCTTCGCGGGACTGGGCGGCGCCTTCAAATGCTTCGCCGAATCATCGATTATCGAAATCTTCCTGTTGAACGCGATTATGTTCGAATTATCCGGTTCCTGATCCACCGATTCGTTCCGCGAGGACTCCTCGGACGTTTGCCTGTCGTATCCGTGACTCTCCATAGAGACCCGTCGGTCCCTCTTCCCGTCAACGCTATCCGCAGTGGAGATCTTACGTATTTTCGGTTCAGACTCCAATTTGACCTCGGATTCTTCTAGGAGTTGCGCCGTCGGGAAGATTATCTTGACAACGGTAGAATCTACGTCCGCGGTGGTCGAGAAGAGTCTTAAACCTCCGCCCCAGGTACGTTTGTTTCGGGTTTCGCTCGATTCTGAACTTGCCGAACTTAAGCGGTTGAGTTTGATTTTCTGTTGACTCTGGGGAAGTCTTAGTTTACGTTTTCTCTCCGACGGTTCAGGTTTTGTGTCTTCTTCCGGTGTTTTGGTTGATTTTCTCAGAGATTTTTCGCTCTCTTCGGAATCTTGTTTTTCCTCAAAATCTTGTTTCTCCTCAACCTCATGTTTCTCCTTGGAATTTAGTTTCTCCTCAGAATCTCGTTTCTCAGAACCTTGTTTCTCCTCGATGGACGGTCTGGAATCATCGAATGATCTCTGGGCGACATCCTCGGTGGTTTCTTCGCGACTGTGGTCTTTTTCCTCGTTGTCTTCGGGTATGCCATTCTGATTTTCTTGTGGTGTTTCTTGTTCTTCGGTATTGGTTGGTTTTTCTTCCTCCGCTGGGTTTTCTTCTTCTCTTGAGATGTCTTCCATTGGTATATCGTCGTCATTATTGCTTGCTTCTGCCTTTGCAGGTTCGTCATTGGAATTTTCTTCAGAATGCTCTGGCTCAACAACTTCTGATTCTGGTTTTGCTTCTTCAGTCTTTTCTGGTTCGTCCGGTTTTACTACTTCTTCAGTCTTTTCTGGTTCACATTCTTGGGTTTCTTCAATTTTCTTGACATCCTCAGCGGGTGCAGTGGTCACTTCTTCATTGATATTGTTAAGCTTTTCAGAGTCTGTAATATGAATTATAAAAACAATAGAAATAAGTTCTCACCAAATAAATAAATAATTGAGCAGAGTGCGGATTATTAGTTCTGTTGATATAATTTTGCTTGGGCTGTTTTAGTAAATGCACCATAAATTCCATTAGAATCTATACAGTTTGAAGCAAAAGAAGCCATTTGCCGCTACTTTTATTTCGCTTATTTTCTTATTTTTCAGAATGCCATTTACTGAGCTTTTGAGAATATGTTTTGTTTTTTTTTTCTGAATATTTGCGGGGCATTAAAAACTGCTTTCTTTCAACTTCTGGGGGTAGTTTTTACCTATCATATTAATCACACGCCTATTTTGCGATTTATCAGTTGATTGTTTATAAAAACAAAGTTATGCAGCTTGGATTGCTGACCAATTAGTCAAAACAAAATGGAACAGCGTTTAAATTTATAAAGAAATGTAAGCAGTTTTTAATGCCCCGCAAATGGCATTAAAAACTGCTTTCTTTCAACTTCTGAGGGTAGTTTTTACCTATTATATTAATCACGCCTATTTTGCGATTTATCAGTTGATTGTTTATAAAAACAAAGCCATGCAGCTTGGATTGCTGACCAATTAGTCAAAACAAAATGGAACAGCGTTTAAATTTATAAAGAAATGTAATGTTCTTAACCCGATATTGCTTCTATTCACAAAGTTCAAAGAGAACACTAAAAATATAAATATGTAGTTTTTTGTTAATGGACTATGTATTTATTTTCAAATTTATGTATGTTAAATTATACAAATAAATGTGTAAAATGATCTTTTTCTGTTTCTACTCTTTTTTGAGCCATTTCCCCTTATTTTAGAGCTTATTTTCAAAAAATAAATGTTTAAAAATCTGTAGTCCAATTATGGGTCAAAATAAAATAATGACAATTAGCGCCACTAATAAACAAAACTATTGACTATGTCTTAATCAGCAGCAAGTTAATCAGAAATGGATTAATCCATATCAAGCAATTAAAACAAATACAGTAGAAAGTGTAATAAAAAATGCTTATAATTGCATCATTTTTCAATACTTTTGGATGTCATAACATCCAAAACGTTAGACATAGGAATTGCAAAAACTATCTCATTGTAGAATAGTTACCGGCAAATTATCGGTAATTTTCTGATTTTGTTTTCTGACGATCTTTTGATAATAAATGGTACAGTAGAACTCCAATTATCCGGATTAATTGGGACCAGACCCGATCCGGATAATCAAAAATCCGGATAAGTGGATTTTTCAATGTAATCGAGTAGAGATGATGTCAAATTTTTCCTATCATAAGCAGTGGAAGTTTGTGAGTTCCTGTTGAATTTCCGCAAGTCAAAATAGTAACATGGTCTTTGCTCATTTTATAGCCAGGTGCCGTAAGTTCTTTTTTTGAAACCAGAGTTCTCCTAGGCAGTGCTTTCCAATACAAACCAGTTTCATCAGCATTGTATATAAAATCTTTATCGAATTGTCCTGAAAACTTTATTGTGAATTCAGAAACAAATTTATCTGCGGCATGCTTGTCGGCAGACATTTTTTCGCCGTGAATTTCAAGCTCACGAATTCCGTGTCTTTCTTTAAAGTTTCTAAGCCAATCTTGACTTGCCTGGAATTGCGGATTTCCTCCTAATTTTTCATTGAACATTAATGCTTTTTCTGAAAGTACAGGTCCAGATATAGGCTGACCTTGAGAACGTTTCTGTAAAAACCAAGTGTAACCCGCATCCTCAACTTTATCATTTATGGGCCCTTTCATAGATTTCCTAGATGAACTTCCTGCTTCAAATTCAACTTTGGAAACAAATTTTTTTAATGAATCCGCATTTCTTTTTATATCGGATATCGTTGAAGTTCCGACACCAGACTCATCCGCCAGCTTTTTCCCAGATTCACCTTTTGCTAAACGATCAACGATTATCATTTTGTCCTTCACAGTTAAAACAACACGTTTTCTTTTTGGCACCATCACTCAGCATAATTTAACAATCAAACAATTTTACAACTGCACCAGAGATCACAACGAAAGCAAGGTAGGGAGTTCCCCTAAGTATGTGTTGGAACTGCGATAGTGCGCACGTATATTATTGCGGAATTTCCCGAATTCATCGTTCCAATTCAGCTACATATGTAGTTGCTTTTATCTGGATAAACTGAACTAAGATTTTTTCGCTGTTAAAATCGTTGCTATTCTAACATTCAATCTATTAAATAAAATAATTTTTTAGCTATGAACATGAACAATTTTCGAATCCGGATAATCGAATATCCGGATAATCGAGGTCCGGATAATTGGAGTTCTACTGTACATGCAAATAGCTACAACCTAAGTACATTTTTGTATTAATTTCGTAGATGTAGACATTTTAGTCCAGTTTTCTGTTATTATTGCATGTTGTATAACCGTATGTGACACTTATATGTAATGTGAACATAAACCATGCAATTTCAAGTAATGCTGTATTGTTTTTGTTTGCTACTTTTTATTACATTATTGATGTTAGAAAAAATATTTTAAAATCATATAAAATTTATTTCAAAATTATTCTTATTTGTTAATATTTTAGGTGTAAAGTTATTTTAGGAGTTATGCACAAAAGACAATCTGTTTATAGAAGATGCATGCAAAAGTGTTTATCTCTGAGAATGATCCAAAATTTACAAGATATGATAGGTTTGAAGAATTTTATGTTTATCAGAGAAATATGTAAGAACAAAAATGTTACAAGTTACATAATATTAAACGTAAAACAAAAAACTCACCTTTTTCGGATTGCAGCTCATCCACATTCGTAATTTCTGGTTCATTCACCTTATCTTCAGTTTCAGCTGAAGACTTCTGCTCAGCGCCACCTTTATCGCTATTATTTTGAGGATTTTCAGTATTAGCCTCACTTAGATCTTTCATCTCAACATCTGATGGATAATTGTCAACATTTTCGGCAGGTTGATTCTCAACGTCTGCCTGATCGTTGTCATTATCTTTAGCAGTAGAATCCTGGTCATTTCCGTCGATATCTGGCTTTGCGTCGCCGTTATCTTCCACGGCACGCTCGGTAACAACAACCGCACTCTCACATACAGGTTTATCGATAACGGTTTCTGGTGACTGAGGTGTCACCTGTGCATTTGCAGAAATTTCACTCTCTTTACATGTTTCCGACTCATATTCGGTCGCGTGGTCGCCTTTGCCAACCTTTGACTTATTTTTACCTTTAGACTTACCTTTCAACGTTGCCCCCTCTTCGTTGGCTACATCCGGCGTTCCCCTACGTTTTGACACAGCTTTTACATCGCTCTTACGTTTTCTACCACCGCGAGTTTTTCTCTCCGGCGATTCGTCTCTATCGCTCTCTGTCTGAGCTTCCTCTCCCTGCGTAACGTCCATTTGCACATCGTGTTCGTCTTCTGATTTTTCACTTTCAGAACTTGTTGATTTTCTACGACGTCTTGATGATCTACGACCTTTCTTCGCGGCTGGTTCCGCCTGTTTAGGTTTATCCGGTGTTTTTGTCGTGTTTCTCGTACTCTTTCTTCTCATTTTGTTGGTTTTTATGCTACAAACAAGTTTTATGTAATTTATAGGTTATGCGCAGCAGACGCCATTGTATTTGAGAAAAAAGACAACATAGGAAGTGTCTGGCTAAATTTTAATAAATTCTGAGGCAATACCTGATTTAACGCGACGAGTTTTGTTGAGTTATTGTTTTTCGGGTCGTTTTAAACAACACAAAATGCGTAAAACGAGTATTTCACGTCAAATTACTGCTCTTCGTCACTCTCGGCGTTTTTGCTACGTGTGTAGCAAGATGGCAGATGGCGTTACCAGGCGTTACCAACTACCAACCTTGGGAAATTTAAATATTTGTTAAATTTTCTAGATATATCAATTTATGAACATCAAACATTCCTTCATCTTATTTGAACATAAGAGATCCGAGGATCCAAAGTAAATATGTGACAAACTATACTTACGAAATAACAATTTTAATTTCAAGGGTGGTGGTCATTAGTGGCGCTGCTATCGCATTTTAAGAGATGACATGTCAATCCTTGACATGTGTTTGTTTGCAGTCGATTAATCGAATCGATAATTTGCATATTCAATTATGTATTTAAAAAAGCATTAGAATTCCACATACTACACCTAATTTATTGTTAGTCAATAACTGCAAAGTTAATATTCAAGAATTAGATAAGAAATCGTAGGTCCCATCCAGTATTTTTTACTCCATGCTTTCAGTTTTTTTTCGGTTTGCTTCAAAGGCAATTTCGTGACAGATAAAGCGGTTTATGTTCCAAAAATACCGTATATTCACTTTACATCTAGCTTACGGTTATAGCAAAGATTCCGTATTTTTTCTTTTGGAACTCCCACGCTGAAAACGGGGATTTATTAATGCTGTCACAGGGTAAAAATCGCTCCTTTATCTCGTGGTGACGTTTCACATCGTTTGTATGTGTGCTGCATACGTATTTTGTCTTGTAAACCTTAAGTATGCATTAGAAGACGTAAATTACCGCTGCAAATATGAAGGAAACTAGTTTGGTTTTGTGTTTTGTACTCGTGAACGTCTGTCAAGGCTTTTATCTACCCGGTTTGGCACCAGTAAACTTCTGTAAGAAGTATGAGTCTGACTCAGAATCATGCAAGGTAAATACAACGCGTTTTTCCATATAATTACCTCAACTATTCCTATTTATTAACTTTTAGACGGAAGTTCAGTTGTACGTGAACAGGTTAAACACAGAAGAGTCCGTTATACCGTACGAATACAGCCATTTCGACTTCTGTCAACCTTCTAGCGATATAAAATCCCCCGTTGAAAACTTGGGGCAGGTTGTCTTCGGGGAACGCATACGACCCAGTAGTTATGAAATATCTTTCTTGACGAATGAAACATGCAAAGTGTTGTGTACAAAAACATATACTGGGGGTAAGAGCCAAGACGAAAGATTACTAAGTATCCTTCGAAAAGGTGTCAGCTTGTATTATCATCATCATTGGATCGTTGATAATATGCCTGTTACGTATTGCTATGAGTCTACTGATGGTCCGTACTGTAAGACGGGTTTTCCAATGGGATGTTACACTAGGAATAACAGAGGTACATGCTTAACGAACACTAAGGATGCTACCTATATATACAATCACGTTGACTTGATGATAACTTATCATTCGGGCCTGAACGAGGAGTGGGGGACTGGTTTTAAAGAGAAGGGCGGAAGGATTACATCGATTAAGGTTATTCCGAGGAGCATAAAGCATAAAGACGGGTAAATAAATTTTTAAATAATACTGGACAATAACAAAAAATGTAGAAGAAATATAATGATAAATTTATTTGTCAAATATCCAGAATTTATTGTTTGAAATTAAGTAATTTAATTAATTTGCCCGATTTTGATTGTAAAGATTATATATTTAATCTTTGAATTAAAAATTGAAAGCACATTGATAAATTAACGTGGTGAAAAAATTATTGGATAATCTACAATTTCAGTTTTTGACTTTTTTTGAACAGTGTGTTTTTTGGTTTATGCTAAAACATTCCAGAAAAGAAGAGCACTGTTATATGAACTGATACTAACAGTACTAACACATTAACACTAAAACACCATATAACGTAAATAATAGTTCACATTCAGGTGACAATATAGAATGGTGTTTTAATAAAAAAAAGCAATTTGACAAGTTTTGGTTGTCACATAATCATTAGTTTAAATTTAAATTAAAATATGCAACTAAATGATGAGTATAGGGTAATTTTCTTTAATAAACTTTCAATGCAATAATGTATAACCAAAAGTGTGCAGTGATGTATTTTTCTTATGCTCCTGCAAAGAAATTGGTTAGATATACATAAATTTATTTCATATTAAACTGAATTTCGGCCCTATTGTTTGGTCAAATTGTGCAAAATTATCAAAAAATAACCAGAATTATCCAAAATCGTTTAAAACTGTAAAAAAATGTTAAAAATTATCGAATAATTGTCCAAAATATGTAAAACCTTTGTCCACACCAAATCAATATTGCCCAAAAGTACCAAAGTGCTAAAAAATTGGTCCAAAAAGAAAACAAAACATACCAGAAATACCCTAAATAATGCAAAATGTTTCATTACTATCCGATTTTGTGCAAAATTGTCAAAAAATGCCCAAAATTATACAAAATTGGTGCACTGTCAAAAATTGTGTTGCAAAATTAAAAAAATTTTAAAAACTGTCCAAAATGATAGAAACTGGTTAAGGTACCAAAATGGTACAAAATTGGTATGAAAAGCGAAAATGCCTAAAACAAAACAAAATGGTTCATAATTCATCGAAATGGTCCAAAATTGTAAAAACTTGTCCACACTAGGTCAACATTGCCTAAAGGTTCCAAATTGACACCTAAACGAGAAATAAAAACCACCAAAAAATGATACAAAACGGTTTATAATTGTTCAGAATTGTGCAAAAGTGTCCAAAATTATCCAGAATTGTTCAAAACTGTCAAAAATGGTAGAAACTAGTCCACACCAAGTCAGCGTTGCCATAAAATATTATAATGCTTCAAAATTGTAACAGAAAATAAAAACCCATTAAAAATGCCCAAAAACAAAACAAAGAGGTTCATAAGTGCTCAAACTGGCACAAAATTGTCAAAAAGAGAAATTCAAAATTATCCAAAATTTTCAAAATCTGTACAAAATTGTGCATAAGTATTCAAAATTGTCAAGAATTTTATTAACTTCTCCACACCAATCCAGAAGCTACTACTCTTCAAAAAAGGTAAAGTTTGTTTTAAAAATGTTTGAAAACAAAGTTTTTAAAACATGTTTTTTTCTACTGTTACTGTTTATTTCCGAACTACATTCAATAGAATCATTTAGAGACTACCAGGGTTGTTTAAAAATAACAGTGTTAAAAACCTTTTAAAATAAATAATAGTAAAAAAATTGTTTTGTATTAAATCCAACTAACCGCCCGTGAGGTATTCCCCTAACCGTCAGGGAATCTCATTACAACGCCAAACGGAACAGAGAACCTACCATCAACTCAAGCGAGCCAACATTTGTAAAAGGATAGATTTTATATTATTCTTAAATCTCCATGAGTATCCCTTTATATTCAAAAACGATAATTTATTTTTTTCTGACTCTGAAACAAAAAAACATGATTTAAAACATGTTTTTCTTGGAGGTGTTTTAAAAATTGTTTCATGTTTTAAAACAAATTTTAACAAAAAAAAAACTGTTTTTGTTTTAAATAAAAAAAAAACAACCCTGGTTCTTATTATTCTTCAGTTAAAAAACATACTGATTTTCGAATGAATCATATTTACAATTAAAAACAATAATCTTGTAGCAATCGCGATTGTTCATCAACGGAACAATTGGAGATCCCCATGAATTTAGGCAGGGGCGAGGTCTACAATATTACGTACACATACAACATACGATTCATACAGAACAACGCTGTGAAGTGGTCGTCAAGGTGGGACTACATATTGGAGTCAATGCCGCACACAAATATCCAGTGGTTCAGCATATTGAACTCCCTGATTATCGTGCTCTTCTTATCGGGCATGGTCGCCATGATCTTACTGAGGACTCTGCACAAAGACATTGCTCGGTACAATCAAATTGATAGCGGGGAAGACGCACAAGTAAGTTTCAAACATAGTTATTTATTGTATAGGTGTTTCAAAGAAAGAAGAGCACAATTTTATATGCAACCAAATATATGCGTGTCAATTATAAACGATATACTGGGTATAATTGCCAAAAAAAAAAATACAATTTTAGCGTAATTTCAGGAAGAGTTTGGTTGGAAGTTGGTGCACGGTGACGTGTTTAGGCCCCCGAGGAAAGGGATGCTCCTCTCCGTCCTTCTGGGCTCCGGCGTGCAAGTATTCTGCATGACTCTGGTCACTCTGGCATTTGCTTGTCTGGGTTTCTTGAGTCCGGCGAATCGTGGGGCCCTCATGACTTGCGCCATGGTGCTTTTCGTACTTTTGGGGACCCCCGCTGGTTACGTCTCCGCGAGGATCTACAAGAGTTTCGGCGGAGAGAAGTGGAAATCAAACGTCTTGTTGACGTCGATGTTATGCCCTGGGTAAGATATTTGCTTGATTAATTAATTAAATTGTTTGATTTGAATTAATTAATTTTTAGGGTTGTCTTTGGGCTGTTTTTTGTCATGAATTTGGTACTATGGGGAGAGGGAAGTTCAGCTGCGGTGCCTTTTACGACGCTGTTGGCGCTCCTGGGATTGTGGTTCGGGGTTTCAGTGCCGCTGACTTTTGTCGGAGCTTACTTTGGGTTTAGGAAAAGGGTAAGTTTGAATTGAATCGTCATTTTTTAGTGGTTGTAATCTGTAATTTATGTTGGTCCTAATAGTTGTCATAATAACTGTGGATAATTATTAGTTTAGAAAATTGGAAATTGAAAGAAATGCAGAATAGGATTACCAGAAATAAGTTAAGTCAAGATATGCACAAAAAATAGATGGAAAATAAAAAGTACAATAAATGCCCAAAATAGTTTATAATTCTCTCTGTGTAAAGTTATCCAAAGTTATCAAAATTGTCGCAAATAGTAAAAACTTTTCCACACCAAGCCAACATTGCCCAAAAGGTACTTAGGTCACTACATTTAGGTACCCAATTGGGTACCCAATGGTACATAAATGGAACAATTGGATGAAACAAAAAAATAAAAACCGCCAAAAAGGCGCAAAAATAATAAAAACTTGTCCACACCAAGACCAACATTGCCTAAAAGCTAATAAAATTGTACACAATTGACTTAAACTGAAACTAGAAAGCACCCATAAGGACCAAAAATGATCCAGAACAGTTCATAATTGTCCAAAATAGTGTAAAATTGGCAAAAAATTTCTAAAATTATCCGAAATTGTGCAAGCAAACATTTCCCAAATGTTACTTAGGTCACTTACTACATTTAGGTACCCAATAGGGCACTCAATAGTACATAAATGGAACAATATGCGTTGAAACAAAAAATAAAGACCGCCAAAAAGGCGCAAAAATGATAAAAACTTGTCCACACTAGCCAGCATTGCCCAAAAGCTAGTATTGTACGCAATTGTCTTAAACAGAAACTAGAAACCACCCATAAGGCCCAAAAATGATCCAGAATGGCTCTTTATTGTCCAAAATGGTGTAAAATTGTCAAAAAATGTCTAAAATTATCCGAAATTGTGCAAGCAAACATTTCCCAAATGTTACTTAGGTCACTTACTACCTTTAGGTACCCAATAGGGCACCCAATAGTACATAAATGGAACAATATTCGTTGAAACAAAAAATAAAGACCGCCAAAAAGGCGCAAAAATGATAAAAACTTGTCCACACTAGCCAGCATTGCCCAAAAGCTAGTATTGTACGCAATTGTCTTAAACAGAAACTAGAAATCACCCATAAGGCCCAAAAATGATCCAGAATGGCTCTTTATTGTCCAAAATGGTGTAAAATTGTCAAAAAATGTATAAAATTATCCAAAATTGTGCAAGCCAACATTGCCCAAAAGGTACCTACTTAGGTCACTTACACATCTGGGACAATTGAATGAAACAAAAAATAAAAAAAAACTCAAAAGGGGCAAAAATTATAAAAACGTCTGCTAACATTGGCCAAAAGCTAGTAAAACTCTACACAATTGGCTTAAACAGAAACTAGAAACCACCCATAAGGCCCAAAAATGATCCGGAATGACTCTTAATTGTCCCAAATATTGTAAAATTGTCAAAAGAATGTCTAAAATTAACCAAAATTATCCAATACGGTAAAAACTTGTCCAGTTTGGTAAAAACTTATCTACATTAAGTAGCAAGTTCCAGAAATGATCCAGAACAGTTCAAAATTGTCAAAAAACTTGTGCACATCAGGTCAACATTCCCTAAAGGTATCTAAACGGTGCAAAACTAACACCTAAATGGGAAATAAAAACCATAAAAATGTCCAAATTGATACAAAATGGTTTATAATTGTTCAGAATTGTACAAAAGTGTCCAAAATTGTGCATAAATGTTCAATATTGTTCAAAAATTTTCTGTACTAAATTGGTAGAAACTAGAGGAAAGCCAATTTTGCCCCAAAATAAAAAATGCATAAAAAAATGCCCAAAATGAAACCAAGTGGTTCATTGTTGTTCATACTTGCACAACATTGTCGAAAAAAGAAGTTATCCAAAAATTATCCAAACCTGTCCAATACTGTGAACATTTGTCTCAACCTTGTCCACACCAAGGCAGATGGTACAAAAGTGATATAAAATGGTACAATGACCAAAAACAGTTCATAGTTGTCCAAAAGTATGTAAAATTGTCAAAAATATTCAAATATTATCCAAAATTGTTCATAACATAACCAAAACCGTTCAAAAATAACCAAAAAATGGTCCAGAATGGTAAGGAATTGTCCAGCCAAATCAACATTGTTCGATATTTCAAAACCAGTGATTGGAAACCAGGATTGGTCTAAAACGATCAGAAGTGACCCTAGTCACTTTTCATACAGTCACAAAATGATTCAAAATGATCCAGGACTGACCAAGATTATCGAACCGATCACACCATTCTCCAGAATGCCTCAATCCAAATTAACATCATTCCAAATGACCCACAAAGATGTCTTCACATTGCACTAATGGTCAAATATAGCAACCAATACTTAAAAACTATTTATCATGCAGTAGAGTAGTTTTAAAGTAAGTAGAGCACAGTGATATATGCAACCAATTATACCCAGTGTATGGTTTATAATTGACCCGCGTATATTTGGTTGCATACACAACTGTGCTCTCGTTGGTTTGAAAGATCTATAGCCATATAAATTATACTGAGTTATTAATTAACAACTGTTCTTTTACCTTCCCAGGCTCTTGAACACCCAGTGAGGACCAATCAGATACCCCGATTAATCCCGGAACAATCAATCTACACGCAAGCGGTTCCCGGAATAATCATGGGAGGCGTTCTACCGTTTGGCTGCATTTTCATTCAGTTATTTTTCATCTTAAATTCCCTCTGGTCCGGCCAGATGTACTACATGTTCAGTTTTCTCTTTTTGGTCTTCATCATCTTGGTGATAACATGTGCAGAGACAACGGTCCTCCTCTGCTATTTCCACCTCTGCGCGGAAGATTACCACTGGTGGTGGCGGTCGTACCTTACTTCCGGTTTCACCGCCGTCTACCTCCTCTTTTATTGTTGTCACTATTTCTTCACTAAGTTGCAGATTGAGGGTGCGGCTTCTTCGTTCTTGTACTTTGGATACACGCTGCTGATGGTGTTCTTGTTTAATCTGCTGACGGGAACGATAGGGTTCTTTGCGTGTTTCTATTTTATAAGGAAGATTTATAGTGTGGTCAAGGTGGACTGAGGAGGAGGAGAGTGTGATGTATACTAATTGCGTTTATTTAATATTTTTTTTTATTTTTGTTTCCCTCTTGTACGAAATTTTTACATGTCATGCGAGGGGGTCTCTCGATTTATTTAAGTATTGATTTTTTTTGTATATTATTAATTGTCCGGTCACACTAAGCGCTAATTTTATTATTCTATGTTGCCTTGACGTTCCTTATTAATAGTATTCTTCACGGTTTCTATCGAGTAATTATGTTTTATTCTGTTTATTTTGAATTGAAATACAAGTTGCATGTGATGTGATTTTTAGTTTGATTTGTATATTACCTGCGAGTTTAATAAATGTGTTACACAATACTTAGTCTTGTTTGTTGTTTACCCGTTAAATTTTCAGATAGCGACATTTGTTGACATCTGTTATTGTGAGTCATAAAAGAATTTAATTTGCAAAACGCAGATGCAATGAAGTAGCAGGTAATGAATACTAAACTTGTCTTAGACCAGGAATGTTATATTTTATAAGTAGAAAGAATTTAATTTGCAAATGCAGGTAGTATTAATAAAAAATTAATCTTTGGTCAGAAATGTTATATTGTATAAGTATAAAAAATTTAATTTGTAAAAACCAGGATGCAATAAAATAGCAGTACATATGTATTACAAAGTAACGATTACTTCATTACCCGCCCATCACTACTGTAAAGTTTTATGTATAGTTCGGGTGAATAAATATATTCTTACACATTATTGTACATATGTATATTGATTGTTATATCAAAAATCGTATATCAAAATAAAATATAATGACTAAGGGGACAATTTGTTGCAATAATTTTACCTGCCACTTCTTATAAAAACAATATTACAACAAATTTGCGTGCATAAACCGCACACGTGCGTTCGTCACGAATCCCTCACGTGTGCTAAGCACGCGTGAGGAGCACAACGTGCTGACATAGTGCGCTCATATGAACACTCACTGCGTCAGCAAGGCGTCAACACGCGTGTCAAAATTTAGCACGGCGTGTTGGCACCATGCTCGAAACGTGTCTAAATTGCTTTGTGGGAATATGTATACAAATTTGCTGATCAGCGAGTTTTTGGTGCTATAAGCACTTATAGAAGCAGTTAGACGTGTTGCAAATTGTCAGATTTTGACAAACGTCAGTGCCACTGACATATGACATTAAATGTCATTTTGACAAATGTTGACTGACGTTAGGTAGGGTCCAGAGTGGCTCCGGCTTCACAAAATTGAATAATTGTAAAATTGTTTAGACACGTCATTGTGCCAACGCTGTAGTTGGAAAGTTGGGTGAGGACCACCCCAGATATTTTCTTTTTACCTTGACAAAGATACCCAGTGACGTCATAACACTGTTTAGATTTGAAGACATAGGGAGTGAACAATGCTCTAGAATCTAGAAAATATTCGATATTCTTGGTTATTGCTAACTTGCTGGGTGATTTTACTTTAAGAATACACTATTTTCCAATGGAACATCAATGGAACCAGCGTTATTGACGTCATAGGTTTCCCAAATAAGTGACTAATGCCCGTTTGCACCGTTTGTGTTAAGAAAGGCTTTTAAGTATGGGATCGTACTTATGTCATCGATTTTGCTTGCACCGTCACATATCCATTACCTAACTACAGTTAAGAACGACCTAACTTAAGCCTAGAAAATCGACGGCTTAAAGCCAGTGTAAACATAAGCTTAGTTGTGATTGGTTGATTGTGGTGTAGACACACATTGCACTGAAAATGTCTTTTTAAAAAATGTCAAGACAGTACTTATATGTGTCAATTTATCATGTTATCAAGCGATTTTAGGAGTTTGTAATGTAAAATTACAGTTTTATTGTGTATTAGAAATAATGGTTTCATTTTGATCATAAATTCTTTTTTTTGTGCCGTAATTTTTGTAGTTATGAAAGTAATTCATATTTGCCGCCACATTAACCAATTGAAAGTTTTGACAAGTGACGCAATACTGTTGATTTTAGAACCAAGTATTTCCAAATATAACTAGAACTTTACAGTGTTGCAAACGTCAGAAACCCTTAAGTAATGCTTAAGTTAGGAAAGGCTGACATGCGAACGGTGCAAAAGATGCCTGACTTAAGTTAGGCATAAAGATAAGCTGTTCTTAAATTTAAGTCGTTCTTAATAAATACGGTGCAAACGGGCATAAGTCAATCTGCTCATGGTAGAAGCACATGAAGCATGACGTCTTTTCACGCTGTCGTATGTTTTAAATCGCTTAAATCAGTAAATTGGAAAACGCAAGGACGCATCTTTAAAGAATGAGTTGTAAATTGTACGATATTGACGACTTTGTAATGAGGCTTGAAAAATACAACATAGAAAACCATAGCAAAGCAAGCTTGCTATGGTTTTCTATGTTTTGCCGCACGCGCGTTTTGTTAGTTATTCTACTATTACTATTCTTGACTTTCCATGACAACATGGTTTGTATTGGTTTTTCGGCTTCGAAATTAAATTTTCTTTAGTTTCTTAAATTTTGACAGATTCAACCTTAAAAGGGTCAGTTACGAGTCGGATACCCCAATCACTTCGAGCCATGACATATCACAACATGACTGGTTACATAAACACAAGGAGGTGTAATAACTAATAACACAAGGGAACAAGGGTCCTACAACCAGAACAGAGATCACATATTTTTATTGACCTGACATCACTTCATAGATCAAGTCATCAAAGTGTTGTGATAGGTCTGAGATCCATTTTATTTGAAGTATTATACTTCGCTTGAATTAGCCTTCTGTGCATACGTTCTCATAACAGATTGTTCAAAATATTACGAATCAACAAGTTTTTTTTGTGTTATTTTATCAAGTTAAGTTATACAGACATTCTGTGCATTAAAATATGGGAAGTGATCAAAGAAGATAAAAATTCACCTAATAATTTTGTTACGTGTACGATTGTTATGTAGTCACAGATCTGAAAAAAAAAATACGGAACGGGTAAAAGCAGCTTACTGCTGCTGTTTTGGATTTAACATTGGAGATCTGGAAAAGCCATGGACACCTAATATATGCTGTATTTTCTGTTAGATCGGACTTTTAAAGTAGATGAAAGGGAAGCAAAAGAAAATGCCATCTGCAGTTCCCAAGTTGTAGCGAGAGCCTTCTAATCATGTAGATGATTGCTATTTTTGTATGATAAGCGTCTCCGGATATTCGAAGAATGATAAACAAAAAATAAAATATCCATTTTTGCCATCAGTATCGCAACCTATCCCACATGGAGAGAACCATCCTTTCCCAAGTGCAATTCATCATCTTCGATTTTTGACACAGAAGAAATTTCGCCTATTTGAAGAAACTTGCCTGATTTGACAGTGTCTGAAATCACTCTGTCAAATCAGGCAAGTCGTGCAGATGCACCATTTGAAGTTTCAGGAACACCTCACCTTATAAACCAGTGCGAACTGAATGATTTGTTTAAAGACTTAGGTTTATTAAAAGAAAAAGCCGAGTTATTGGGTTCTCGGCTACAGGAATGGAATCTTTTCGCACGAGGTGTGACACCTTGTCTTCATTTATAAAGCGTAACGAGCCTTTTAAACCATACTTTAAAATGGAAGGATCTTTACGTGTATATCACGATGTTCAGGATCTTATGAACGCGTCTTATGAACGAGAGATTCATCAAAATACAGCTTGAAAGCAGTACTTTTGCATATTCTTGAAATTAAATATAATTTGTTAACTGATTTTGTTTTCTCAGTTTTTTTTAAGTATCGCTGTATCTGTAAATCTAGACCTATTGAAGATGAAAGATTTATAACTGTGATACCCAGGCATAAATTACGACTTAGTTTTTCAACAGGTTTATTTCTAAGTTCTACTGAACTCCCCCGTAACCGTGGTAACTGTCAGATTAGTGAAGATGGATTGGATATTCGACAGTAAAAAAGCAGTACTGAACTTCGGTCATGGTTTAAGCCAGTATTAAAAAACTGGCCCTAATTAATATCCTAGCCCATTGTTGTCAAGGTAATTTAACTATTATAGTCTCAAATCTTAACAGTAGTATCCCATCCCACAGATAAAATGAATTAGATGCTTAGATAAATAAATTATTCAACAAAAAATTGACAGAAAATAAGAACATAGTAAACATTCTCCAAACGCTTTTATTTTTATACAAAAAATATCAATATACATTTATAATTACATATACCTATGGCAATTTAAATGCTACAAAATACACAAAATCACTCTTTTGATGCATCCTATATGATCATCGCTACATATCGTCCTGTATCGGCTTTCGGTAATTATCAACTGCTACTTTATTTACCGTTCAATAATCCAGTAATGTTGGGCCTACTAACAACGGAGATTTGATTCGTTAAACCTCCAAGAGGCTTGGTACTGCTAAAACCAGGTGTTGAATCCTTCAAAGGATCAGGTGCTATAGGATCTAGTGGTATTGGCTTATCGGTACTTGAACTCGCAGGTTTGGTGGTACTTTGAAATGGGTTAAAATTCTGTATAGCGGTCTGGATTGCTTGGATCGGCCCTTGAGCTGTAGCTGATGAATCACCAGTTGGATTACCAGGCCTATTGAACAAATTGAAATTCCCTAGCGCGTTGTTTATGGAGTTTTGGATATTTTGAAATGGGCCAGTTGAATTTTCATCGGCAGGTTTCTGTTGCGGATTCCAAAAATTATTAACACTCGTTTGGAGCTGCTGGACGAAACCTTGGATGGGATTGGGCGAAGATGTATTGGACGGAGAATCTGATGCCGGCCTTTGACCTGAAAATGCTGCGCTGAATGATGATTGCATTTGACCGATGCCGTCCTGGAATGCTTGAATTACGTTTTGGGGGAAAGACGGTTGTTGTGAGCCATCTTGGGGTTTCTGGTTTTGTCCTGTCAACCCGCCGAAGAAATTGTTCGCAAAGCTAGAGAATTGGTCCAAAATTGTAGCATTGTTGGCTTGTCTATGAGAATACCTGACGTTTTTTAAGAAATCGCCGACTCCATTGTTAAAAGATGTCCATATTTCAGGAGCAACCACATCTTGAGTTTGCTTCACATCCTGTTGGATTCTGGTCACGCCGCTATTGATGATTTCTTGAATCCTATCGAAGAATTTATCCTCTTCAGTTGGTTGCTGTGGTTGAACTGGAGGAGTAGGAATGTTATCTGGCAACACAATCTTCGGGTTATACTTTTCTTCTGTTTCCTTTGGTGTATCCTCAGCTTTGTTTGTAACTTCTTCAGGTGCTTTAGGTAGGTGTCGCAGAGCGATTGGTAATTCCTCTTGAGACAGCTGCAATTTCTCATTATGGTTCCTCAAAGCGTTGCTGAATGTCTCTGATGGTTTCGCGACATTTTCTAGGATAATTTTGTGTTTTACTTCACCATCTTCGGTATTGTCTAGGTTTCTTCTGTACGCTCTATGGTCTTCTTCCTTCTCGTAGATAACTTTAACTGGGATAGCTCCTTGTGGGATAATAGCTGAGTAAGCGACCGCCACAAGACACAGCAACACTAACCAATTGAAATGCATCGTAAGAACTGATGTTGATGAACTTTAGATGTTTGGTTTTATACCATCTCTTTCGATGCAGATAACGCCCTAGTAGCAACGGACCGGTTCCTCCAGGTTCATTAGTTTTATTGCAACGACAGAGTGAATCTTTTGCTTTGTTACGAATTATTATGTTTTTATGGATGTTATTTATCTTTAAGCTTGTTGCTTGGTATGCTATTTATAAATTATTTGTGTGTTGTCTCTATCTAAAAAACTATGGGCTTTCTCACATTTTCTCACGTAAAGATGTCACTTTGGAATTCACCATGGTATTCGCTCTTATAAAATATTGATGTTCGTTTTCCGATTTATTGTATTTTGCCGAGCCAAAGAAAATAATCTACAGCGGAAATATAAACAAATATACGTATTACTGTTTTAAATCATGACAGTGACTTTACGTCGACACTCTGGTTATTACATTTAAAATACCCTAGAACATTTTGTTATGTTAGTTATTTCTTATAATATAATTAATATTATTATTATATTTAAACGTTGGTGTTTAAAACATCACATTTTAAATTGTTAACAGAGACATACAAAAGTAACTTACAAAAAGGCATTTTTTTTGATATTTTTATCGGGATGATCAAAATGTGTGATCAGTTTCGACGATGTGGACATTTTAGTCCGGTTTTCTGTTATTATGTCATGTTGTCACATACGGTTATAATGTGAACATGCCGCATAAAATTACTTGATAATATACTTTTTCAAAATACATAGTCTTATATTGAAGATGTCATAACTACCACAGGACTTTAGATGATCCGCATGTAAGTACTATTCGTCACAGCTCATTTTGAGACCTAATTAAATATCAGGCCTTTACTGGATTTTAAGTAATCCTTATCGACAGTATATTCAAATTACATTTGTAAATTCTTTAATAGTAGGATAAAAATATTGTTTATTAGAAAACCGTCTAGAAAGACAGAGAAAATTGTAAACGCATATAAATTTTTTCACTTTCTAACACTAAAAGCACATAATGATTACTTCCATTGACAACAAAAGGTGTCAAAGTCAATCAAAATGGGCTTGCTATTATGAAACTGACACCAAGACCAAGACATCACTACGAGAAAGCAAATAACAGTAAAACTAATAAAATTTCAGAAAATAATAAATTTTAATTACGAAAAATAATAAATAAAACCAAACAACCATCTTAAAGAAACGTTTATTTTCACAGAAAAAAAAAATAATCAAATTAAATTAAAATAATAAAAATAATAAATAATAGACATTACTCAGTTCCTACGACATAACAAATAACACAAAAGTATCAAATCTTACATAGTATCACTCGATCTATCAATCAGTTACACATCCATCAAACTCCCATTTTACGATCCGGGAACGGCTGGAATACTTCCTTGAACGGCACTGGCCACTTGTTGCGCAACACCTTGTAGACCCTCTACAGGATTAGTTCCCGTAGGCAAAGGATTACCACCGACGGCATTTGTAATCTGGGTGGCAACTCCTTGTAGAGGATTTCCACTGCCGCTCAAGGATCCGGGAATATTGGGAATACTAGGAACATTATTTCCCCCGCCAACAGCACTGGAAATCTGGTTGATTGCACCTTCCACAGGGTTGTTGGTATTGCTCAAACCAGGGGTTGCACCGCTGATGGCGTTTGAAACTTGTGAC
Source organism: Aphodius granarius (assembly GCA_963971325.1). NCBI lineage: Eukaryota > Metazoa > Arthropoda > Insecta > Coleoptera > Scarabaeidae > Aphodius > Aphodius granarius. Next base: position 5,512,987 of record OZ020225.1, read on the forward strand.
CCAATTTGCTGAAGAGGATTATTTCCGGGAATCGATGGGATTGGGTTGTTCCCTCCGGTGACTTGTTGGATGGCACTGGATATTGGATTGTCACCACCTAAAGGATTCGTTGGGATCGGATTGCTTGAGCTTGTGTCAGAAGGTTTGCTTGTTGTTGAGGGCTGAAAAGGGTTTAGATTTTGAATAGCGGTTTGGATCGCTTGGAATGGCCCACCTTGGGTTGATGACTCATCACCAGCCGCAGCACCGGGTCTATTGAAGAGATTGAAGTTACCCAGTGCGCTGCTAATGGAATTTTGGATGTTTTGAATCGGATTATTAGAAGAATTCTCATCAGCAGGATTCGACGAAGGGTTCAAGAAGTTGTTAACACCGGTCTGGAGTTGTTGGACGAAACCTTGGATGGGATTCGAGGATGGCGTCGTGGCATCTCCAAGCACGGTTGTGGTTTGACCACCGGAAAAGGTAGAACTTAAAGAGTTCTGGATTTGGCCAATGCCGTTTTGGAAAGCTTGTACAACATTCTGGGGGAAACTCGGTTGAGCTGTGTCTTGATTTTGACCTGGCAGTCCTTGTAAGAAGTTTGTGGCAAAGCTAGAGAATTGGTCTAGGAAAGAGCCGTTGTTACTGGCTTGCCTTAGGGAATACCTGTCTTTAACGCTCTTCAGGAAATCATTGACTCCATCGTTGAAGGAAGTCCAAATTTCTGGAGCGATGACTTCTTGGGTTTGTTTGACATCCTCCTTGATTTTGACCACGCCGTTGTTGACGATCTCCTGGATCCTATCATAAAATGTATCGTCTCCACTCGGCTGTTGTGGTTGGTCTAGAGCTACAGGACTGGAGGACAGGACTGGGGCTACTGGAGCAACAGGAACCTCATCGGGCACCACGATCTTTACTTCGTTGTCTTCTACTGGGATATTTTCTGCCGGGGTATCTTTAGCTACAGTTTCTTTTGGTGTATCCTCGGCTTCATTTGAAACTTCTTCAGGTTCTTTAGGTAGGTGTCTCAGCGCATCTGGTACTTCTTCCGGAGACAACTGCAACTTCTCATCATGGTTCTTCAACGCGTTGCTGTATACCTCCGTTGGAACAACCTCAGCTTTAATTACCTCTGGATTTGCGATATTTTCAGCGGCGATTTCTTGTTTTACTTCGTCCTGTTGGGTTTTGTCTAAGTTTCGCACGTATACCCTATGGGCTTCCTCTCTCTCGTAGATCACTTTAACGGGAATGTCACCTTGCGGGATGACAGCGGAGTATGCGACCGCCACCACACTTAGGAATAGCAACCAATTGAACTGCATCGTAGGAACTGATGTTGATGAACCTAAGATGTTTGGCTTTATACTCTTCGGCTCATCGGAGGCAGATAACGTCCTGGTGGTAGCGGACCGGTTCCTCCGGCTCTATTCTTTATTGTAAGACGACGGAGGCAATCTTTCGCCGGTACCACACGGAGCTTCTTCGCACAGGGACGGACACCAAGAAATTTGCTTTATAGTTATGCCCTAGTCACACTAGGCTTTTTTACTAGCGTGTTATTTGCTACTAGCTACTAACAACATAGTGTGACCATTCAGCAGCTCTGTTTGGCCAGTTGGCGAGTGAGTTTAGCAGCAGCCGCCCACCAGCGCTTGTTTTAACTTTTAGAGCAACCAGCATGAATGTTAACTCAGGAAATTATGCATTTTCGAAATGTCTTTTATAAATGTTATGCAAGGTAATAATCTCCCAATATATAAAGAAGGCTTTAAGCGATACAGTTGTTAGAATATTGATCACATAATGAATAGTCGCCGACCGATGTTGATGCTACAACATTAATTGGAATGCAAAATATAGGGTGGTCACACTACGCTGTGTTAGTATTTGCTGCTTGCTGTAGATTATTAGCCTCTATTAACCAGCATAATGTGACCACTCAGCAGCCGCTATTTTTGCATGCCGGCGAATGATTTTGGCTGTTGCTTGTAAAGTTAAACATGTTGAATTTTGCGCGCATTATGTGGGTAAAAATTGTAAAAAATACCAACCATCGATTATAATAAATAATCTAAAGCAGCAATTCATTACTTTTGTTAAATGTGTAACTAATAATATAAAATTATAAATATGCGATGTTTGAAGTTAATATTATAGATAAAACATCAAATATAAGGGAGAAACTAAATTATGGATGAAAGCAGTAACTTTTGAACAATTTGTTATTTAGAAATATACTGGGAAACAATTGAAGACATGAAAAAGATTTTTTTTTTGATGAAAATATATAATTTAATTAATAATAATTGAAATAATTATTTAATTAATAATTAAAATAATTTTATAATATATATATATATATATATATATATATATATATATATATATATATATATATATATATATATATATATATAAAAATAACTAATTGTAGTAGAGCCATTAACTTTTCAACTAAATACTTCTGAAATATAGAATTTCTAATTTTATTGTCATCGTGGCCTTACTTATGTTATTTACACTCGTGTACAGTGCTTTCAAAATTCATGTAGTCAAGTTCAAGGCAGGTGGTCAATAAAACTCCACTGGTAGTAGCCACTAGCGGCGGCAGTACTGTTGCTGGTAAACAGCGTAATGTGACCACAAAACATCCGCTGGTTGCTGTCGCTGTTAGCAGCGACAGCATAAAAAATTCAGAAGCTATCAGGATAATCCTAACAGATCCTAACTAAAGTATGGTGACCAGATCTACATTTCATACAGAACTATCACTGATGTTAAGATGGGGTTCAGAGTGATTGTGGCGTCACAAAAGTAAAGTATTGTAGAAGGTTTTGATGCTTCAATATTATCCCTTAATGTTTGTGTACTCAAACCTGGTACACCCTGTATACGCCGCATTTTTAAACTGTATCAAGATTAAGTCTGAAGACAGACCTGTCTTTGTCCTGATCAGTTCTGCTCATCTGGTCTTCACGCTTTTAGTTACATATGGTGTAGCAATCCAACGGAGACTTTATTACAGCCATAAATAACGATAGGGAATATAATATCTTCAGGTTGGTTTTAGTACCAATTAATGAACAAAACAACTAGATACCTCCCTGCCTTCTGCGAGAGTGTTGACTGTTGAGGTCAAGGTTTGTTTAACTGTACCCCGCCAATAAACGTTAAACATTTCTACAAATCTCGTAAAATATTAGCAACCGCGACCCCGTAAACTGATTTCGTTAGAAACCGCTAGTTTAACTATCGCGCAGATCTGCGAAAGAGCCAATCTTTAAAAACCGACTATCCATCGAATGAAAAATAACCGTTTCGATTTTTCCAGACGGTGATTTGTGCTTGCGGCATCGTTGAGGTTAAAAAACTCCGGCATCCTCTCTTCTATCCAGCCATTTATTGCCATCTACTTGAGCATGACTTCTTCGCCAGGTCGAATAAACCCAAAGGCCAATGACTCTACTGCAAGATCCAACGAAGGTGCTATTTCTCGGAAAGAGAGGTTTTCTAGTGTTTAAATATTGGTACAGGCAAATTTGTTTGTTCGTGTGGTATTTGGGAGAGTTGTTTTGATGGAGATGACCACAGCAAGTGTTTTTTGCTTTAACCTAGATGAAATTGGTGTTATTATGGATTTATTTAGTGGGTTAATGGCTTCTACTAACATCAAGAAGAGCAGTACCGCATTAAAAAGTGCATAAAAATATTAAGAAATATTACATATTTAGTCTAAGAATGGGCCTTCATGAAAATTTAATATCTTTTCTTGTTTATTTACTTGATTAGTTATCACAAATTATGCACTTACAACATATAAGGATTATGGAATATATATTTTTGTAGTTCGTTGACCAGAAGATAAACATTTTCTACAAAGTTTATTAATCTCAGTAGGATAGAAACAAAAGGAAATTAATGACAGAACAGTAATACAATCTCCAGGTGGATATTTACTAATAAATGTCACATTATGTTTATAATTGGGGAACAGAGTGTCCCGAAACTGAACGTCAAGCGGAAACCAGGAGAGAGGGTGGTTTATTGTTGAGTTGAGTGATAATTGACATTTTTTCAAAAAAGTAGAAAATCGACATCCTTTACCACATCTATAGTTACTGTGGTAACAAATTTCTTAATTCTCTTGCGGTTTTATGCTAATATGATCTTAAATATTAATTAATTGCAGTAGCAAATCGATTAAAAAAATTGTGACATTGATAAAAACAAGATAGTTTGTCTGAGTTGCGGTTTGTAAAAATTTTGTCACTTAACTTTGACTTTTTATTACAGAAAAAGTATACTGTACTACCTTCGGCAAGTTATTTTAAAAAATGGGCCATTTACTTAAGATTTCAAAAAGGTACAACACTTGCTACTTTTCTGCCAACAAAAATTGAGAATTTTTATTTGAAATTAGTGCAAGAAACTCAACCTAGCCTAGTTAATCAAATGAGGAAATAAATTGAAAAATAAATGAAAAGTATGAAAGTAAAAAAGATGCTTTTATTTTACAAACTCAAATGCTCGAATTCTTTGCCTTCAGCACGAATATATAAACATAAAAAATGTATACATAAGAACAAACTATGATTTTGGCATTGAACACAGAAAAACGCATACAGTCCAAAAAGATATAGTGATTACCAGAATACTTATTTCAAAATTTCATCATAAAAAAATCTGATGTGTTCAGGGGGGCAATTTGGAAGTTCAAGGGGCATCCGCTTACTATGATTTAATTTTTTTTTCCAAAAAATGAAATGGACATAAATTATACAAAATTTTCTCTACTATAGTTTATTATTTAACTATTTTGACGAAATTACAGAAATGGCGGCTAATTTGCAAAATCGTTGAAAAATGGTAAGAGTAAACCTCGAGTTCCTTTGGGCCCTTTTGGACAAAACTTCTTTCAGCTCTAGGTATAGTCACGAAACTACTAAATATGAAGTTTCGTCTCGATACCTTCAGTAGTTTCTCCGGAATCGTCGCCACAAAAAACGGGTACACACACACACACAGACACTTTTTTGTACCTTGGTCAAAAATGTTCAGGGGGCCCAAAAAGACCGATTTCCGCTAAAATCTCAATTTTTTTTTCGACACGATTACAATACTTTGTCATACTATGTATGATAAAGTAAAAATAACATTTTATATTCTCCTATAACAACCTCAATAATAGATGGAAATAAAATGTTCGTTTAATTGTACGATGGATCTGATGTTTGTAGGGCAAGTTCTGTTCTTGCCGTCCTTTTTGTTTTGTTCGTTGTCTCGTCAGAAGCAATGATTGCAATGCGGCATCTGATCTAGCAGTTCTAATTTAACGATGCTTGGTGCCGTGGACTAGTCTAGATCGGTTTCTGGTGAGTGAGTGGTGACCTGAATTAAAAAGCATTGTGTGCGTACTGAAATGGCCGTTGTCGATTTGCATCTGAAAAAATCGGATAAGACCGCGTGGGGCTTCAGGTTGGCAGGGGGTGCCGATTTTGACGTACCCCTTACTGTCATCAAGGTACTCCACCAACAACAATGACTAACCACTCAGCTAACAATGTTACAGGAAATGATTTATAATATAGGAGGAAGAATAAAATAATTATTAATTAAATTTCAAATGCACTTGTTAGAAAATTCAATTGAGTAAATGGATTAATACTAGATTTGGGGGCCTACCTACGTATTTTTTTTTATCAAAAGTGGGATCAGAATTACGACTGATTTCGTAAACAAAATTCCAATGTGTGTCTGAAAAAATCTAAATGGTAAAATGCAAGGCGTCATTTTTAAATGTCATGCATCGTTGGATAGCTCTAATAACTTCTTTTGTATTGGGCCATTCATTCAAAATTTTGACAAAGTAATACAGAGCCAACATGTAAAATATTTTTAATAGGAGTTATTACTGAGAGGCTAAAAAATTATTATAAATTGGCTGTATTTTCTCTAGTCAAAAGTTATTTACAGTGGCCTGCGTTTGAACGATCGAAGGGGACACACCCATTTTCTTGAGTATTTTAGAACACATTTTTTAGTATGTTGCACAAGAAATATTTTGTAAAAAAGTCAAATTTGGACCCGTTAAGTTTCCAGTGTAAATACAAAATGTTTACGCTCGTATCGGTCAATGCCAAATGGTTGGTGAAGAACAATTTGAACACTTGCGCTAATTTTTGTGTTTTTTTTGGGTTCTATAATAATTTTTTCCATTACAATTAAGTTTTTATTTGTGAAAATGATTATTTTGTTTGATAATGGATCTATTATCCGATGATATGTGGAATACACGAATTATTCGTGACGAGTGAATAAATATTAGTAATGAGTATTTAGCTTATAAGTTAACAATGTTCTGTTTGTAGGTAAATGAGGGGAGTATAGCCAAAGATGCTGGTATGCAAATTGGAGACATGGTTGTTAGAATAAATGACACTCCGGTATCGGATTTGACACATGTAGAAGCACACGATGTCATAATGAATGCTGGAAGTGATTTTATTTTTGCTATCAGAAGGTATTTAATAAGTAATAACATAAATACAGCTTGATCAGTTTCAATAACTGCCTTGTTAATGAATCGTATTGTACATGAACTGTTTGTAATTTTTATTATTCACATTCAAAAGGGAAAGTTAACAGAATGCAACTCAGAACACAACAGAAATGAGATGTATTATTTGAATTGTAGTTTGCGATAACATACTTATACATTAATTTATACAAAGTTATGCGTATTCTGTTGTAGAAAAAGTAGGTTATATTTTCCATTAATGAACTTCTATTGCTTGAATGAATTTTGATCTGATATTATACGTTTTGTATTATGTTGTAAACAATATATAACACATCAGTCACTCATTCTATTCTAGCAAAATTGCGATAACAAATTACTACGCTTATCTCTTTTAATTGTATTCTAATGCATTCTTTTTGTCTTTATCTCCCATTTCTTTCTTGTTGATCACGTACTTGCATGCAAAAAAATTCATTAAAGAAATATATTTCTATTTGCTGCCCGATTGTATTACTTTTACAATATATTGATTGTATAAAACTTTACCCTAACCATAACTAATCAAATAATGCATATGAATTTACTAAAAGTATAAAGACTTTTGGAGTTTAGATTTAGAGAAAGACAGGTTATTTAGAAAAGAAAGTTATTCACAAAAGAAAGAAAGGGGTTATTTACAAAAGAATGACATATAACCCACCATTTTCAACTGCAATGTGCATTAAGTAAATTGTTTTGAACAACGTGTGTCCATGTGACGAAAAATTCACGTGTACGACGAGTGACATTAACTTTTAGTACTATCCGTGCCAAAATATGCAGTGTCGCTAATTGGGAAACTGTTGGCAGTACTGTTAGTCTCAAATAATTAACATTCAACGTGAAGAATTTAACTGCCACATGCGAATTGCAAATTTCTCTCAGAAACACTGAATAAACAAACGGCAAAGTGTCAATTTTTTCCATTTTCATTCGCATCACGAGTAAACTGAATGGATTCTAAAAATACAATTTACAATAAGGATAAAGAATTGCGTTAAGTACATATTGCAAAATTGTGATAAGGCATAATTATAATGTATAGGTACTTCATGTTGTACATCAAGTATTATATCTTTACATCTGTATTGTTCTTGATAATGAAATAAATCGATTCTCAATGATTTCCTAATTACGACAACGACACAGAAATAATTTTATGTTAATTTTTAGGGGTGACCTATCACATCTACCACCCAGGTTACTCCTGGTAAGATTCCTAATAAATCGATTGAAAAAGATCACTAATTATTGGTTATTTATAGTATGATACAGATACCGATGATGAACATGAACAGAGCAATGTGGAATCTTCGACCATCACTGGTAAGTAAAAGCAATTTTCCTATAACACAAGGGAACAAGGGTCCCACAACCAGAACAGTGATCACATATTTTTGTTGACCTAACATCACTTTTCATAGATCAAGTCATCAAAGTATTGACAGATCTAAGATCCATTTTATTTGAAGTCATAAATTTCGCTTGAATTAGCCTTCTGACGTTCTCATAACAGATTGTTCAAAATATTACGAATCAACAAGTTTTTTTTGTGTTATTTTATCAAGTTAAGTTATACAGACATTCTGAGCATTAAAATATGGGAAGTTATCAAAGAAAGTGTTGTAAAAATTCACCAAATAAGTTTTGTTACATGTGCAGTGGTTATGTAGTGACACATCTGAAAAAAATACGGAAGAGGTAAAAGCAGCTTACTGCTGCTATTTTGTATTTAGGATTACAGATTTGGAAAAGCCATGGACACCTAAGATTCGCTGTATTTCGTTTAGATCGGACTTTTAAAGTGGACGAAAAGGAACTATTGTCTGGAGTTCCCATGTTGTGGCGAGAGCCTTTCAATCATGTAGATGATTGGCTATTTTTGCACGATAAGCGTCTCCGGATATTCGAAGAAGGATAAGCATAAAATAAAATAATCACCTCACCTCATAAACCAGTACGAACTGAATAATTTGGTTAAAGACTTAGGTTTATCAAAAGAAACAGCCAGTTGTTGTGTTCTAGGCTACCAGAAATGGAATATTTTTACAACAGGTGTGACAGTGTCTTCATTTACAAAGCGTAACATGCCTTTTAAAGCATATTTTAAAATGGAAGGATCTTTACGTGTATGTCACAATGTTGAGGGTCTTATGAACGAGTTTGACATTCCCCACGATCTTTCTAATTGGTGGCGTTTTATCGATTCATCAAAATACAGCTTGAAAGCAGTACTTTTGCATTTTCTTTGAATTTATATAATTTGTTAACTGATTTAGTTGCAGTTTTCTCAGTTTTCTAAAGTATCGCTGTATCTGTAAATCTAGACATGTTAGAGTAAATCCACTTTCAGTTTCTAGTTATGTAGGTCAAATATAATCTGGAACAATTTCTTGTTAAGGGATAGCCTTCATAAATTGTTCTCTATGATATCTTGTCATAAAAGAATCCATTATTTCATTAGAATGTCCCCATCACTAGTTAAAACTATACAAAAATGTTAACATTCTCCGTAGCACAACAAACTGAAGCCGATTTAAACATAACAGATGAAGAAATAGCGAATATTATAGGAGAACAGGTCCTTTTAACAGTCCAAGCAAAATCGCAACAGGAGGAAACAATTGAAATTGTTCAAGAAGCTCACCATAGCGAAGTTTCTAAGGTATTCAGTCGCCAGAATGGCTTATATTTGTACTTACGTATGATGTTTTAAAGCTTGTAAGAAGTGAAGAAAGTAGTCAAGCGCAAGAGAAGAAATGGTCGACGTTTCTTCAAAAACCCAAGAATCCCAAACCGATATTGAAGAAGGAGAGTAGACCAACTGGACCAAATGTAACGTCATATTTACCTGATTATCAAATACTCCAATTTCTTCTGTTAATTTTTAGGATAAACCTTACAGAGTCGTGATAAAGAAGCAACCAAAGAAGGAAGAACGAGACCGAATTGCAAGGGTAAGTAATCATAATCGTTAATCGTTCTCATTTTCATCTCCTCAACTCTAAAAGGAAAAGCTACTCCTCCAAGAGAGTATCCATCAAAGCAATACCGAGCTCATTCCCGAAAATAGTAACCAAAGCATTGATGATGCTATTACCCAGGAAAAGCAAGACGAAAATAAAGACGACCCGGAATACGTTAGCGTCGATGGTGAAAAACTGGAACAGGATAACGACGAAGGGTATACAGAACTTCAGGAGGACGCCCAGGAAGAACAGGAGATCAGAGAAGAAACTGAAAGTGTGACCAGCGAAAGTCGTACCGTCGAAAGAGAGGAGGAAGAAATCAGACTACAGTCTGAATCTCAAAAGAGTAATGCTTAGTATTCGCAATTTTTATTTGAAATAATGTAATTATTGAAATTTTCTGGCAGAACTATCGATGAATTTGGAAGAGCAGCTGGCACAGGTTCAAAAACAGTTACTAGCACTCTCTCAGCTGCCATCAACGATTCAGCAAACTTTGAATGCGGTCACCAAGCAAATTTCCGAATTGGTTTCTGCATCTGCTCAGGTATGTTTATATTAAATATATTTAATGTGAAAGTACCAATACCTCACACTTTAAAGGGTCATTAGGTAACACTGTAAATGTTCTTCATGGCTACTGTAATAATAATCCAAGCCTAATGCTATGGGCACACTAGGCTGTTTTACTAGCGTGCTATTTGCTACTGGCTGCCAACAGCATAGTGTGACCACTCAGCAGCGCTGTTTTACCAGTTGGCGAGTGAGTTTAGCAGCTGCCAGGATTATGCTTATTTATACATTTTATGCATACAATGCAAATATTATGTAATAATATTTATAAGTTGCTGTGACATGTTGAGCTTTATTTGAAATAGAAATGCATATATACTAATATCTTTTGTAAAATATATAGGATTTTAATTATATTAATTGAATATTAAATTGTATAATTATATAATTGTATATTATATTTTAATTAATAAATTGGACGGAAAATTGATTGAATTACTTTTGTGATTGAAATTAATATAAATAATTATGTGATCAGTATTTTAACAACTCTATCGCTTAAAGCTCTCTTTATATATATTAGGAGAATATTACCTCGCATAATATTTATAAGAGACATTTCAAAAATAAATAATTTCCTGAGTTAACGTTCATGCTGGTTGCTGTAAAAGTTAAACAAGCGCTGGTGGGTTGGCTGCTTCTAAACACACTCGCCAAGTAGTAAAACAGTGCCGCTGAGTGGTCGCACTATGCTGTTAGCAGCCAGTAGCAAGTAGCACGATAGTAAAACAGCCTAGTGTGACCCTACCAAGATTATTATTATCGTCAGCGCCTGTGGAATGTCTTAAGATGTTTGGCTCCCAGCATTCGCCAAAGAGTGAGAAAATTACAGAAAAAATCACTCCTTGGCGAAACCACTCACTCCGTGATAGTATAATATTGACAATGTCAGCTATTGTTGCCTTAATCTTAGTATCGCATTTTGTGACAGCATTCAAATAACAAAATTCTTTGTTTTAGGAAGTTACTGTGGAAACCAATGTTCATATAGAGGAAGAGGAGTCAATTGAAGAGCATTATGAACACACTGAATCGACTGGTAAGTCTGATCACATCATCAATTACAACAACCCGTATTTTCTTCTTTTATTATAAGATATTCTTTCAATTCATGGTTTTATCATTTCATGATAGAATGTCACGAGCAAGCGCTGTCAGTACTTACGGAGGAAAGTTACCAAGAAGACGAGGAGGTGAGGCACGTGACCTTTGACGCGAGGAACGAAAGTGAAGACGAGCAAGCACTCTTCGAGGCCTTGGAACGTGAGTGCGAGGAGCAGAGCAGAGAAGTGGAGTCGCAGATAATGACCGAGGAAGAAATGGAGGCGCAACGCATCGAACTGGAAAAACAGGAAAAAAAGGAGAAGGTAAGCGAAGCCAGAGGTCGACGTATTTCATAAGAACTTAAAACGGACTAAAACCATCATCTTCGTGCACTTGAGCCATTTATTATTCCAGAGGAATTTATGTATACCATATGGTGCACTTGGCGCTTATACTTGCTAGCATTTTATAGACATTCCAGTGTAGTGCATACACTGGATTTAGTAGCAAGTTTTGCAGAATGGCTGAGAGCATCAGTATCAAATGGAAGGAGCGTTTAAACTATTTTGTTCAGCGATAAAGAGAAGAGATTGAATCGTCAAGCTAAGAAATGTTTTAAACCTGGTAAAAAAATCTTGCTACTTTAGAAAATTAATCCAAAAAAATATCGTTACTACCTAACCCAACCCAAACCAACCCTTTTTGAGGAAAACCCAACCCAACCCAACCCAACCCAGCTATATGTACTAAGTACTAACGCATCAGCCAGTAGAACTACCATGCAGCATTTTTGTGAAATTTGCAATATGAAGCAACATAAAGAGATTAAAGAAATAGTGATCTCAGTGGGAGCAGGTTCATCGATACCACTCGCAAAGAGACTTATCCTAGAGCAAGTAAATGTTGCAGGAGGAAAGGAGGACGTCTTGGCAGAGCACCTCGCAACCCTTGACCCCTCTCCAGAGGCCGATAATTTTGCCGGGTGGTCGCAAGTGGTCACAACCGGATGACGTTGTCTCCAATTTGAGGCGACCCTCAATGACCGACGAGAGAATTGCTAACACTATCAATCCGTTCACCGAGGTGGTCGTTGGCAGGACCATGGGGTAGGCCTTATAGCATTAGTCCAACACTTAAGGGGTTGCTCTTTGCAGGTTAACCACTGGAACCATATCTGGCCATGGTGCGACGAGGAAAAGCCAGTCTACAGGTAGGTGACTCTCGATAAGGATGTCCCACGTTTTGGTCATTTCAGGTTCGATGAATCTTCGGTGATTTTGGATGCTGTTGTGGTTCGTTGTGCGGAATTTTAATTCCGTTAGATTTTATAGGTACATTCTTTTTGTGGTGCACAGGAAAAGTTTGCCGTGTGGATCCTTTACTTGATACTTAGTAAAGATCCACACTTAATACGGTTTATTCACCTACCAATAAAATCTTGAATAACTATCTGTCAGATAAGCTGATTTTGTTACTCCATCTTTAGAGTTGTAGAGATGTAGTAGCAGTTTGCAGAACACGAAAGATAGAGTAAGAGGTGTGTTTTGTAGATCTAATCGCCAACCCTCCCCCATGAAAAATTTCCATATTGCTTGTACGAGTAATAGGGCAACAAAATTTTACATATTTGGCAGATCTTTATAGCGTAGGTGAATAAATCCGCCCTTACATTAATGGAATTTGTGTAAGTTTTTAAATTAGAAAGTGATAAACAGCATTTAAGTAACACAAAGACAGTACGTACAAAATAATGGTTATTTTAGTTGATTTTTTGCCCGTAAACGCTGAATTTATAATTGAAAAAGTAGAAAGGCGATATTTTCGATTTGGTGACTGATTCCGTGCATAGAATTTATCTCTTTCTGCCAGGGGTACTGTCAGCCTTTTGTGGTTCGACAGTTGTAACGCGAAAAATGAAACTAACAATTTTGGCCTCGTAATGTAATTAGTGCAAGTTAATGTTTATTTGGTTTGCAGCTATTTTACCAACCACATAATTCCTAAATTCATATACACCTATAATAATTTATATACACCTGTAAAAAAGTTAATTTGGAACACTAACACACACTCTAATGACACAAATTCACACACGTTCGTGCCAGAGGATAAATTTCCATCAAGCAAAACCAAACATTAACCTAAAATTGGCCACTTTCTCCACACAACAATACAAAGACCCCAGTCCAATCACCATAAATTAAACTGTCACTAAATTATTGTATTATTTGTTTTAATTGATCAGTATAGTTTCTTGATGGATTGTCAACTACACTGAAGGTACAGTACGAAGACATAATTATTAATATCCTATTATTATATCGTTAGTTTAGTTCATTATTGATGTGCAGACTAATTGTGTATTGTTTTGCAGGATCAACTTTCTCAAGTACAAACCACTACCGAAAAACATGGATTTTTTGCAGAAGAGCGGAGTCTATAAGTTAATCCACGATATTGAGCCACCACCAAGGGGTATTGTAGCCAGAGACTTCAAGATCTTAGCTGAACAAGATTACTATAGTCAGGTAAGCATAAATACAATTACTTCATCTAGCATCATCTCCAAATAAGTTGTAGAAATACCAATTTTCAATATAACGAGTTATTTGTAAAGAGTTTGTTCCTTTAGTGTTGTGTTAGTTTTAACTGTGGTTAGAGAATATTTAATTATGCAACAAGGATACTGTTAGAAACGTACAGAACAGGTACTGCAAACACATGCTAAGAACACTTTCCCAGAAAATAACTCGTGTTAAGCATTTTAATTTGCTATCACGTGTATTGACTACACTGAAATCTAAAATAGAATATCTTTTTTTCCTTACAGAAAGACGAAGGATCTACGGAACATCCACAGATGGAACGTTGATATGCTTCAGTTTTAGGCTTTGTTTTATTTATATAAAATTACTTAAGATGTAGATTGTGATTGTGTTTGAATTTAAATTATTTATGTAAGTAGGTACTTGTAGGATATATCTTAATCTGCAATTTATTGAATAGTGATAGCGAGTGCAAATTCATTGTTAAGTAGATAGTATCAGCGTGGTTACTTGATTACTTAAATATAGTATACTATGTATTTGAGTTGCTACGTCTATTTTATTTACCGGTTTTATCAGACAAGAAGTCCATTAATTTTAATTACAATTCCCATCTTTCTTCTTAGTATGTTTCCTTAAAAAAAATCCATATTTTGACCGAACAATGTGTACAATGTGTAAAAATCCATATTTTGCATAAGTAGCTAACAGTGTGCCGAACGAAGTTTATAACATATGTTGTTTTTTGTTTCATTTAGCAATTTCCTGTTCGTATATTCAAAAGAAAGCAAGAAAGGATTAAATACGTAATAGTAAATGAATAACAATTCTATGTTGAAACCAGTGTAAATAATGGTACTTTTACAGACACAAAATTTTCAAAATCTCTTATGGTCCCTTGGTTTTCAAGCAATTCAGCAGATGTAACGATTTGTTTAGAAGTAACTATACTCTTATGCAAGATAGAATACATCAGATCCAATGTTGACAGTACAGTTTTACAACACGATAGCGCCCAAACGTTGCAACGCATCGGGTTGAAATTTGGTGTATGTATTTAGAATCACCAGGGGATGAACTGGATTGCTTTTGGTGATAATCTGACATCTGGAAGTGGCAAATGTATCAGGTATTCCCTTACGGATTTGACCAAACTGATACCAGCTCATCTTCCAGTGACTTTAAATAATCTTCCAGTGACTATAAATGTTCATAGAGGCTATCTGATAGAATCCACAGCATTGCGTATTGGCAGATGTTAATAAACGTCAGTGGCCACTGACATGACATGACATTTATGTTCTCTGCATGATATCAGGTTGGGATTCGAAGTTGCTGTGGCTTCACGAAATGGAAATATTGTAGAACGTTTCGATATTTTATAAGAAAACGCCAACTGACTAAGTAACAAAAGAACATTTATTTATTACCTGCTTTAAGTTCATATTAAATATATTAAATTTATACTTCCAAAAATGTATGGAAGCTTATGCGCAATGAGATTTAGTATTACATATGACTAGTCCTTCACCTTAGTTCTGTCGTTTATTCTGCAAAAAAAATGAAAAGACTCGATATAATTCTGTCGATGTTGTTTAATTGCTAAAACAAGTCATAATTACTTTGTCTGGGTGTGTCTGGGTCTTCGTTCTAGTTACGTCATAATGCTTTAGCTCCTTATGAAATATTGTTGCCTTGGTTGAGTTTTGTTCCTGCGTTTTCATTTGTTTGTTTCGAGAACCAGAAGAAAACGCAGCATTGTGTGGAAAAAATTACAGCAGAATCAACTGTTATTAAGTCTGTCTATCATCACTGTTTTCTGAATTGGAGACACTATATGTGACCCTGCTTTACAACTTTACATTTCGATTACAAAATTGCAAACCTGAGGGATTAACGGACACATCCGGAACTTGGGACAATTTTTTCTGAACAGTCAGGCATATTACATGTGGAACCATGAAACGCAAGTTAAAATGTCAAAACTGACTCACAAAAGCCTTTTTAATATGCAGGGTCACATATACTAGATTTAAGAACAACATACTAGAACTATATCAAATCGCTGTTGTAACGTTACAAACCTTACTTACTGACAGCTATGTTGACAGCTAAAAGCTAGTTGAAGGTGTCATGCGTAGTACATACTGTATTATTTTGGTGCTAATGCGTTATTTGGTAGTCACATGTCACTGCATTCATATCGACCACGTGAAATATGAATGGTGCAATGGATTTGAATGAATTCATTGATTGAAAATGAGATCACGTTACTTGCCATTCACATTTATTCGCCTGCGCACATGTCATCTGTCATCACACATCGTGAAAGATGAAAACGCATGATAAGATTAGCACTCATTAACAGGTACAGAAATGCTGTTTTTACCAACTGCTATGCATTACATATATGAAATACACTTTACAAATTACAGCAATTATTATTATTACCTAATGGTAAATAATGCATGATACAGACATTTTAGAAGGAATTTAGTCCAAATAATAGATAGAGTAATATTCTCATTAATATTAATATTAATATTTTAAATCGAATACCACGATGAAATAAATATATTATTAGTAGAATCTGGTATATCACCAATTCGACGAAAAAAAAAAATACATTAACTTTGTGCAATAAATTTGTTTTTTTTTTTGTCGTTTGTAGCTCACTGATTGGGATTCGGACTTACATTGAAAATATGAATCATAATCTCTACGCTTTCCACACACCATTTCGCAGAAATTACAAATGCGACTAATTTGTATTTGAACAAAAAAATCTATTATATCTACCAACATTTTCAATTGCCACAAATTGTCAACTCGATTTATTTATTAAATTTCATTGAAAAGATTAATATTAGTTAAAGACAAAACATATTTTTGTAGTATGTTTTTTTATAATTTGAGTACCTGCTTTGCTTTTAGTTTTATTGCCCATTACAATG
This sequence comes from Aphodius granarius, assembly GCA_963971325.1. Lineage (NCBI taxonomy): Eukaryota > Metazoa > Arthropoda > Insecta > Coleoptera > Scarabaeidae > Aphodius > Aphodius granarius. Next base: position 5,529,620 of record OZ020225.1, read on the forward strand.
CACGGATTTAGGGACTACTTTAGCTACAAAAAGCTTTTTAATATGCAGGGTGACATATACTAGATTTAAGAACAACATACTAGCACTATATCAAATCTCTATTGACAACCTTACTTACTGAAAGCTAGTTGAAGCTGTCATGCGTAGTACTGTATTATTTTGGTGCCAATGCGTTAATTGCTAGTCACATGTCACTTCATTCACATCGACCACGTGAAATATGAACGGAGTAATGGATTTGAATGAATCCATTGATTGAAAATAAGATCACGTTATTTGCCATTCACATTTATTCGCCTGCGCACATGTCATCTGTCATCACACATCGTAAAAGATGAACACGCATGATAAGATTAGCACACACTAGCAGGTGCAGAAATGACCTTCAAGTTATTTTTTTTCTATCCTTCTCAGCATCATCTCGATATGTCCATCATCATCAAATTCATAATTAACCTGTATGAGCCAAATCAATCATTTAGACACCATTGGCCATTCTGAAACACACCTTTAATTTTTCTTATTTTGAAGACGTTATTATAAAAGTAATATATAAAAATAATAATTATATAAATATATTTCAATATATACTTCAATATAGATTTTTCAATGGATACTATACAATGGTAAGTATAACAATATTAATTGTTAATGATAAACATACAAATTACTATTTTTGTATTGTTGTACGTGTTCCACTGCAGTACCGCATGCCGAAAACATGAATTAGTTTTTTTTTTACGTTATACTTTGAAGTTGAACGTATTGTGTGCGGATAAGAATCTCGTAAAATGTGACGTTAATAATTGTAATTCATAAGTAATTAATTGATTGTTATCTATAGAATTGATTGTAGATTAGTTATTTACGTATTTACTATTCTTAATGAAGTGGTGAATGGTGATATTTCTAAAACAATAGGACCGACTTTTCAATGAATATTGATCGATTTGTTAATCTGATTGTTCTTAGTACACAATGTTTGTGTATTGCTCAATTGTATATTGGCAAATAACTGCTGTTTTTTTTCGTTTTAATGGGGACTGATAACGTTTGTTGTGAATTATGAGCGAGTTATGAATAAACTACAGATTTTTAGCTGTTTTGAGACGCAATATTTTGATCTTGCACAATGCGAACGTAATATTTTTGAGATTTCACACAATATCGACAAAAGTACCTAGCTATTTTTTGTAAGGACAATGACTTCAGAATATCGCTCACGTATAATATACACGAAAAGTATGTCACTACATTACATGTCATATATGAAATCCACTTTACAAATTACAGCAATTACTATTACCGTAATAGTAAATAAGGCATGATACAGAAATTTTAGAAGGAATTTAGTCAAATGGTTAAAATAATTGATTGAGTGATATCCTCATTAATATTTGATCAATTTTAAATAGAATGCCACATTAAAATAATTATATTATTAGTAGAATCTGGTGTATCACATAACATTATTCTGCTTCTTAATTCGATGAACAAATGTACAGTGCAATAACTTTGTTTTTTTGTCGTTCTTAGCTTACTTAATGGGATTAGAACTGACATTGAAAATATGAATGATAATCTTTACGCTTTCCATACACCATTTCGCGAAAATTACAAATGCGACTAATTTGTATTTGAACAAGAAAATCTATCACATCTACCAAAATTTTCAATTGCCACAATAAGGTTCTAATATCAATTCGATATATTTATTAAATTTTATTGAAAAAATTAAAATTAGCTAAAGAAAAAACATATTTTTGTAATATGTTTTTTTTATAATTTGAGTTATAATTTGCAATTGCACGAATTTAGGGTCGTTTCTTTCCCATTGTCCGTTTGAATCATTGTTGTATATGAAACAGTATATGAAAAATTGTAGGTTTATAAACGATACGTATGTAAAACGCCAACTGACAGTAACAAAAGAACATTTATTTATTACCTGCTTTAAATTTATATTAAATATATTAAATTTATACTTCCAAAAATGTATGGAAGCTTATGCGCAATGAGATTTAGTATTACATGTGACTAGTCCTTCACCTTAGTTCTGTCGTTTATTCTGCAAAAAAAATGAAAAGACTCGATATAATTCTGTCGATGTTGGTTTAATTGCTAAAACAAGTCATAATTACTTTGTCTGGGTGTGTCTGGGCCTTCGTTCTAGTTACGTCATAATGCTTTAGCTCCTTATGAAATATTGTTGCCTTGGTTGAGTTTTGTTCCTGCGTTTTCATTTGTTTGTTTCGAGAACCAGAAGAAAACGCAGCATTGTATGGGAAAAAATTACAGCAGGATCAACTGTTATTAAGTCTGTCTATCATCACTGTTTTCTGAATTGGAGACACTATATGTGACCCTGCGTTACAACTTTACATTTTCGATTACAAAATTGCAAACCTGAGGGATTAACGGACACATCCAGAACTTGGGATTAGCTTACTTAATGGGATTAGAACTGACATTTAAAATATAAATGATAATCTTTACGCTTTCCATACACCATTTCGCGAAAATTACAAATGCGACTAATTTGTATTTGAACAAGAAAATCTATCACATCTACAAAAATTTTCACAAATTGTTTTGTTGTATTTTTTTAAGTAAGACCATTTGTTTTTATGTAAGGTAAGGTTCTAATTGCAATTCGATTTATTTATTAAATTTCATTGAAAAAATTAAAATTAGCTAAAGACAAAACATATTTTTATATGTTTTTTTTTATAATTTGAGTCCCTGCTTCGCTTTTAATCTTATTGCCCATTTGCAATTGCACGGATTTAGGGTCGTTTCTTTCCCATTGTCCGTTTGAATCATTGTTGTAGACCATAAACAAATTTCGATATGAAAAATTGTAGGTTTATAAAAGATACGTATGTAATTCCACGAACATGGCTGCATTGGCGAATTTTAAGGCTTTTCTCTGTTCTCTACCTACTTTAAAATATTTAGTGACATTGAAAGTATGAATCATATAACATAAAAATATATAATATTTGTTATTTATTATATTTAGTGCAGTTTATTATTGTTGTTGTTAGTTTATTCATTTATCTATTTATAATATATAATATTTAATAATATGTACAATATAATGACCTATTTGTTCGGTACTAATTATTTCTTCAGTAACGATCAGAAAAACATATCTCTTTGTTAATGTAGACAAAAAAAAGATATTTGATAAATAACCATAAGTAAATTGAGGTGTGGAACAATTTGTCTATAATTTCCAAATTCTTAAAAAAAAATAAATAAAACAGTTTTCTACAACGTGCAAATGATACCATATTGATAAAAATAGGTATAATTATATATTTTAACCTGTTTTAGTGTAGTTTCTTCCAATAATTGCAAAGTGCCAAACTGTTTATTAGTGTATTAAACAAAGATGCATTTTTTGTTATCCTGACGATAAACTATCTGATGCTAGTATAGTACCCAACAATCTTGATTTGCAGGATTCTTCAATTTAATTTTTTTCCTTACAATGATAAACAAAAAATTCTGGTATGAGTCGACATTGCGGAAGAGGCAAAAATGTGGCCAAACCACTTTTTATGCAAAAAAAGCGAAATATGTACATGTACAATGACTTTTGTGACGCACAATTGCTATTGATTAATGCTATTACGAAAACTACATTCATCATAAGACTTGCAACGATTGCCCCATACAGTCATGACTATGACACATCTGGTTCAATATAAATTCTGCACAGAACACGGTCAGAATATTTTTACTTTCTGACTAGTAGCCTAGAAGAAAAGTTTTGTAATCGACGAAAAAAAGTCGAGATTTCAGCGGAAATACGCGTTTTGGGGTCCCCTGAATCGATTACAATGATTTCTGGAAAAAGTATGTGGTATGTGTGTACATCTGTGAACACAATTGCGCCTAAACGGAACAACGGATCGGGATGAAATTTCGTATACATAGATATTTAAATTTACCGGGAGACGAACTGGATTGTTTTTGGTGACAATCTGACAACCGGAAGTGGCAAATGTTAAGTGTGTTAAATGGACGGTTTAGGTGCTATACGAGTTTATAGAAGCAGTTTGACAACCTTCGTCGCTGTGTTGCAAATTGTCAGATTTTTGACAAACGTCAGTGCCACTGACATGACATGATATTAAATGTCAGTATGACAAATGTCATTATGTTAGGTAGGGTCCAGAGTGGCTATAGCTTCACAAAAATGAATAATAGCAAAAGTCTTCAGATACACTTCATTGTGCTAACGATGTAGTCGGAAAGTTGGGTGGTATTATTGGTATTTTTTTTGCTGAGATTGAGGAATTCAAATTCTTGATCTTTTTACGTTACAGTCAACTCTTTATGATATGTCAATGATGATATATCAATAATATTTATCCCGTAAAGTTAAACTCTTTCATATTTTTCGCAAGAGAAAAGTAAAGTCATGCAGTTTCGAGCAAAAATTGATCAACTTTAGATAAATAAGATAATATGTAAAATACGATGTACTACGTGCGAAACGATCATGCAAATTCAAGCACATGGACGTCTAAAAAAATCAAACTATCGGCATTATCAATAAAATCGACCACTTAACCAGAGTGTGGAGAGATTTTTGGCCTGATCAGTTAAAAATATGTATCTTCAAAGCATCACAGTACATTAGATTTTTATCTGCCCTATCGAAATCGCTCTGATTGCGTCGTATGGGTATTTAATAGGTTTCTGCAAGGCACTGAGCATCAGACTGTTCAAGACCATCGTCTGAACTGTTTTGAGCAGTTGAATCTTTATTAAATATTTGAAGAAAAGTGACATCAGAAGACACGACAAGATGTCTACGGTACTCGTTTTATTAGTGACTGCTTTTGTGCTATTCATGGTGCACAGATACTTCAAGAATAAGAGATTCAATGAGCTTCTCAGCAAGTTGCCATCGCCACCAGGAGCTCCGATACTAAGGCATGCGAAGCAATTCAGGAAACTCGACGGTGAGTGACAATTTCTTCAACTTAATAATAAAAAAATAAAATAAAAACGTATTCAAACATTAGTGCATAACCAATAGAAAACAGGCACTTGACATTGGCCAAAACAAGTGCATTTCAACATTTTGTCTTACGAAAAACTACAATCACGCTTATCACTCACGAATGTGGGACATTACGATAACTTCAAGTATGTGACCTTTATTTTACCTTCGCAGGAATGATGGAGATGATCAGTAACCATTTGGAGACGTACGATGGCATCGTTCTTCTTCACCCAGGCCCAACCATCAACTACTTCGCATGCGCCGACCACAAACTAATGGAATACTTGTGCACCAACTCGAAGAAAGTAATCAAATCGGCGAGGTACAGGCTCTTCGTCAAATGGTTAGGCATTGGTTTGTTCACTGGGGAAGGAGAAGTCTGGAAGAAGCACAGAACATTAGTAACACCAGCCTTCCACTTCCAAATCTTGGAACAATTCGTCGACACCTTCAACTCTGTCACTGACGTCTTCGTTGAGAAGCTGCAGGCCGAATCCAAAGATGAAGAGATCGATATCTTCAAACAAATCAGTATGTGCGCCCTGGATATTCTCTCTGAAACGGCCATGGGCGTTTCCGTGAATGCCATGAACAATTCCGACTCGAAATACGTACACAGCGTCCATGAGATGTTGAGAATTATTGCTGTTAGGTCGTTCTCGCCTTTGAAAGTCCACGATTGGTTCTTTAGATGGACTGATGATTACCAGAAGGAGGAGGAAGCTTTGAGGATCTTGAAGGGTAACACCAACGCTGTTATTGAGAAGAAACAAAGGGCTTTGGACAGTGGTGAGGATAGAGTCATCAACCCTGAGAAGAAGAGGAGGTTAGCTTATTTGGATCTTCTGCTGGAACGTCGTGGTAATGGCATTACGGATGAGGACATTTCCAACTCAGTAGAGGGATTCATGTTTGCTGTAAGTCTGTTTGAAATTGATGAAAATCGCAAATTATTTATTGATTTCTTTTCTTGTTTAGGGCCATGACACATCTGCTATTGCCATGGGTTGCACGTTCTATCTTCTGTCTAAACATCCTGAAGTCCAGCAAAGAGCCTTCGAAGAACTGAAAGATATCTTTGGAAATGACACCAAACGCCATGCCACGTACAAGGAATTGCAAGAAATGAAGTACCTGGAGATGGTTATCAAAGAGGTTTTGCGCTTATATCCACCAGCACCAATCATCAGCAAACAACTTTTGGAAGACTACGAATTCAGTAAGTCCCCATTCTAGATACACTTAAATACCATTATAAATTGATGGGCTAAAATTTAAAATCTAAAACCTGACGAAAATCTAACGACACCAATCTTTACTTGCAGATGGACACATTCTTCCTAAAGGTCTCAACGTTCTCGGCATGATTCACTCCATCCACAGAAGGGAGAAATACTTCCCAAATCCCAACAAATTCGATCCTGAGAGGTTCAGTCCTGAGAATCAGATCAACATCAAGCCTTTCAGTTATATTCCTTTCGGTGCTGGTCATAGGAATTGTGTTGGTCAGAAATTCGCTATGTTGGAGATGAAAGTGGTTATTTCCCATGTACTGAGGAACTTTGAAATCTTACCTGTAGAAGGATTTGAGATGCATTTGGTACCGCAAATTGTACAGAAACCCAAAGATGGCATTAAAGTTCGTATGGCTGCCAGGCAGTACTAAGAACTGATGAAAGTGAAGAAAATTGATAAAGTTTATATTAAACTGAGTCCCTATATTTATTAGACTGTAAAGATAATGTGATTAAAATGTCTTATTTCTTGAGTTGTGCTAAACTGATATAGACCAACTTAAGATGGTATTGTATCGATTTAGATGTATTTATATGTAAATTAGGTTTATATTTATATAATGTGTATTGATATTTTACAATAAAATAGATAATTCATGACTGATAAGATGTTGTATTGTGCGTTAACTGCCTATTAACTGAAGTATTGGATCTATTTTATCAATAAATAGTTCTAATAATGGTCTTTTATCAATAGAGCCAAAATAACAAAGCCTGATAAAAAATGATAAAATACTCTGGAGTGTGGCCTTGAAACCAGTATGAATAGGAATATGGAAAAGGTTACCAGAATTAAATAAGATCATCTTTTTCAATTGTTGGTTTTACCCTTTATTTCTATTATTTATTAGGATTGTTGGAGAAGTAAGAAAACTAAACTAATTGGCAACTAACGGCATTAACATAGCTGTTTACCCTATTTAATATCGGAAAGTACCTTACGGAAAAATGTTAACGCAAATTTTCTGTAAATATATATGCCTGAAAGTTAGCAAATAAATTATTAACTAGTGTTTTTCTAATTTGATAGAAATTCCATTAGCAGACTTCATAGCAATCAAAGGAACCAACACTGGTTTGAATCCATCTACCGGCAAAATACGAAAGTTCCGCAATATATGGGAAACGTTAGCCTTCAACTCTAGCATGGTGAATTTTTGCCCTAAAATATACAACCATCAAATTACAATAATCATTAACATTTTAGGTAAATCCAATATCACCCATGCAATTTCTAGCTCCCGCACTAAACGCTAAATAACTGTAAGGATTTCTCTTCGTCTGATTTTCAGGAGTAAATCTTTCGGGGTCAAACTTTTCAGGATCGGGATAATTTTTAGGATCCCCATGGACACCGTACACGAATACTAGAAGTTGACCTTGTTGTGGAAAAGTACCACCAACTGCAATATAATATGACAAGGGACTTGTAAGAAGATTGTCTACTATAGAACTCACAGAATTTCACATCATCAGTAGGAGATCTAGCGAATATAGGGACAGGAGGATATAACCTAAAACATTCCTTAATAACCATCTCTAAATATCTCATGCTTTGTAGATCTTGAAGTGTAGCACATCTTGTATCATCCGCAAATATATTTCTTATTTCCTGAACGACTTTTGCCTGGACGTCTTGATTGATCGATAAACAGTACAGGATAAAACTCATTCCTGAAGCTGTAGTGTCATGGCCCTATAAAATAACAACATGATTTCCTAATTTCAATTGATAATTTCTCGTTTTTTTGCCCTACAGCAAACATAAAAGTATTAACTTCGGCCATAATCTCTTTATCAGTCATTGGTCGTCCATCGATTTCAGCTTGTAGGAGTAAATCCAAGAATGCTAAATATCTTTTTCTTCCATTCGAAGATTATTCCTTCTTATCAATTTGTTCCGACCTTCTTAGTTTGATGATGGATCTATGATAACCGAGTAATATCTCTAAAGACTTTTTCTCAATTTTGTAGTCCTTGGTGAATATGTAAATGCAATTAAAGAATTTCAAGGGGTTTACATATCTATCCATGACAATCCTGCACAGATCTTTGACTGCTTTGACGTAGGCTGAGTTCTCATTGGTTTGGGCATGAACTTTTTCCCCATCGCTGTCTCTACAATATAATTATGGGTATTTTTCACCGGATATTAGCTTTTTCTTACCGCAGATTATGTCTAAGGCACATAACTCGACATAATGAGGCTACGTCAATACTCTCTCCACACTTTGCTCTAAGTTTCTCTATCAGAATGTTGCTGGATGCATGAAAAGCTTGTACATACTCTTCCAAAATTTTAAAATGAAAAGCGGGTGTTAACATGTTTCTAGTTTTTCTTCATTTTTCAGCTAAATTGTGGGCAAAATTGAGTTTCCCTTACATACTTACATTTTCTATTACCTACAATCTGCCGTCAGTAATCCAGTACCGAGCCAATTGCGAAGATATGAATATAAAATACCTTTATTCAAAATGCACGTTGTACCCAACAATATTCCGTCTAGTTTGCTGACAAACTGAAGCACCTCCAATATTGTGAAGATAGCGACAAAATAGTAATATTCAATAACCACTTTAAATTAATACTTCAATATTATTATTTTTGTTAGTTAAGTCGTAAATGCATATTTTACATATCCTTAATTTTCTAGTTGATAAAATATGACGGATGAACAAGAGGAGTCGCAAATATTTTCAAAATTAAGTATCTGGGGTGGCTCTCACCCAACTTTCCGACTACATTATTGGCACAATAAAATGTCTGAACACTTTTGTAATTATTCAATTTTGTTAAAACAAAGCCACTCTGGACGCTATCCAACGTCAGTTTCTATGACATAATGACATTTGTCATACTGACATCAGTTTGGTCAAAATCGGATGAATCTCTAAGAAAACTCTGGTTGTCAGATTGTGACCAAAAAAACAATCCAGTTGGTTCCTTCGTAATTCTAAATAAGTACACGAAATTTCAACCCGATCCGTTGTACCGTTTGGGTGCTATTGTGTTCACAGGCATACCTACATGCACACATACCCACTTACACACATACCCACATACGCAATTGATTCAGGGGGGCCACACTGTATAGTACAAGGCAGCATGTAAACTTAAGTAATATCTTAAGATGAATTTTTATTTTAATAATACTTTATAGATAAGCGATAACCTTTTCAATATATAATAGGACCTCTTTATTTTGGTATTCACTTGAACGATGTCAACAATGTATCCACTACTTCTGTATTCTCTTCTAATATGTTTAGCGACTTTTCTCTACAAGAACTGGACGCTGATGTACAATGCAATAAGGGCTGATTTAATTCTGCAGCAATACCCACATGCAAAAGGCTACCCGATTATAAGGAATCTATTGGATTTCATCAACGTAAAAGGTAAGTAATTAATTATCGAATGTAATTGTTTATAACACTCGTTTGCAGACATTCTCCCAAAAGCTTATAAAGGAGTGATGAACCATGGAGGAATTGTTATTATGGGTGGTATTATAGGCACAGGTAGTGTAGTAATAACTGATCAAAAGATCTTAGAATATTTATTGGGAACTACAAAGATTTTGAATAAGGGAATTTTGTACCATTTTATGGAAAACTGGCTGGGTTCTGGGTTATTGACAACTAAAGGTAAGGATAATAATATAAGTATAAATATAGCTACAAATACTACCTTTCTTCACTATTTGAATTTCAACTTTCTATAGCCGATAAATGGCGAAAGACAAGAAAAATATTGACTCCAGCTTTCCATTTTCAAATTTTGGAACAGTACATTGAGATTTTCCACTCGTCAAGTTTAACTCTCATTGACAGATTGAAACAGAAATGCAACATTAACTTTGATATAACAGAAGATATTACGCTGTGTACACTGGATATGATATGTGGTAAGTAACCCAAAGCTTATTCCTCTTAGGCGTCACATCTTAGGGTACGGCCAGACGAGCGACTTTTTGTAACGCGACAGTCGTAACGCCAGAAATGGCGACAGTCAAGACGCCACGCGAATCACACTTTGCGATGTCGTAAAGCATGCCACAAAATTCGCTCTTCTGGCCGTACCCTTAGAGAACATATTATTGATTTGTTGTTGTAAACATTAATACGTATAAACTTTTGTCAGAGACGGCAATGGGAACAAAGGTAAACGCACAATTAGACGGTAACTCTGCTTACGTTCAAGCAGTTAGGGAAATGTGTCGAATCATAATGGACAGATATTTTAACGTCTTGAAAATATTGATGTATGTATTTAGTAAGGATTACTATAAAGAGAAGAAAGCTTTAAAAATTCTGCACGGATATACCAGTTCGGTTATAAAACAAAGAAGACAAGAGATGGTGTCGACTGAGGTTGATGGGAGTAAGAAGAAGAGAAAACTGGCGTTTCTGGATTTGCTTCTAAAGTCTGAAATTGACGGTAGACCATTAACCGACACTGAAATTCGCGAAGAAGTTGATACTTTTATGTTTGAGGTATTTCTTTTTAAATGTCATGGTTCAATACTCTAATAATTTTGCAGGGACATGATACAACATCATCGGCAATAAGTTTTACATTATATTGCTTGTCAAAGAACCAGGATATTCAAGTAATACAAACATTGTATAAATTAGTATCAAGATGTATATTTACCACGTTTTAGGAAAGAGTTTTTGATGAACTCCAAGAAATGTTCGGAATAGACAAACTTAGAGCAGCAACGATGGAAGAATTACAAGATATGAAGTACATGGAGATGGTGATCAAGGAGTCTATGAGGCTTTATCCTCCTGTTCCTGCTTTTACACGAACACCGGATAAAGATATAAGTTATTGTATGAACAACCAAATTATCAAATTTCAGTGCAATATTTTATTTCGATCATTTCTTTTAGTTGGAGGTACATTTCCAAGAGGTGCCCAACTAACAGCATTTGTTTTTGGTGTTCACAGACACCCGACAAACTTCCCAGATCCTGAAAAATTCGATCCTGAAAGATTCACTCCTGAAAATCAAGCATCACGAAATCCCTATAGTTATTTGGCGTTTAGTGCAGGCCCAAGGAACTGCATTGGTATTAAACTTATGTGGTCGGTTTATTATATTTAATTATTTTCTTTCCAGGTCAGAGATTTGCAATGTTGGAAATGAAGTCTACACTTTCGTATATATTGAGGAATTTTCAGATCTTACCTGTGGATGGATTTGAACCTATTTTAATACCTTTAACTGTGCTGAAATCAGCTAATGGTGTTCGTATCAAGTTAAGAGAAAGGATGTAAAAATACTTACTATTTACTGGTGATGGAGAATGAATTCTTGAACAAAGAACAAATAAAAAATAGCTACTTTTATTTGAGTTATGTGAGTTATTTTTCGGATTTTTCGATCTTTATGAGTGATCAGTTCGTTTGTCTTTTCGTGAATTCTATTTTCGTTTGTGAGCAATCATTTTTCTTCAATGTGAATTCCGTTTTCATTTTTGTGAAATCAGTTTTCGTTAATATACAATCATATTTCAAACGTGTAAATCCCCATGACAGTAGTATAAACACTGATTGTCTGAGCTGAACTATTTTTTACCTACATTATATTATGTTTAGAAAGAATTAAAAGCTGATTTACATTTCCACAATCGACGGACATTTAATACATTTAAGACAAGAAACGCACAGAAATAATAAAAAATAAACAAATTATAAAAATAATTAAAAGTAAACCAGTATGGTCGTCAATCTAAAAAGTACTATCCTCGTAATGTTTGTTTAACGATCTCTCCTTAAAAAACAATACGCTATTTTATGCCACATGGTTCGTGGTATCAATAAAACAACACTAAATCATTTCAATCTCCAACGCAACAAAATTTTGCATTACGGCATTTGATTAGTTATGACTCAACGCGTATAAAACTGCCAGACGGCACTACAACAATGGTCGTGGTCACCGGCAACGCAAAGAATCCAAGAGAAACTGCAAATATATTCTCGTATTTCACCTTCCTGTGAGTATAACCATTAAAATGATTGTTGTTGTTATTGATATTGTTGTCTTTGTTTTATTGTTGACAGATGGTTTTTACCGACGATATTAAAAGGCTACAAAAGACCTCTGAACGAGAATGATCTATTTGAAGTCCCTGATGAGTACAAAGCTGACAAACTCGGAGATCAGATGGAGGAAGTATGGGAAACAGAAGGAGAAAAAGATAATCCATCCTTGCTAAAAGCTGTGCTGAGGACGGTTGGTCTCAAGGGCATCATTATCTATGCTATATATGGAAACATCTTGGATTTCACAAAGTAAATCTTACCTTATTTACGGTCTAAAATCAATTAGTAACATTTTCAGAATATCCCAAATTGTAATCCTTATCAGACTGTTAGAAAATCTCTCAATACCAGAGCCGAATGAAACAATACAAAGAAATATCTACATGTATGCTGGCCTGCTCGTCGCATGTTCCGTTTTCATTGCAACAACGCAACATCTGTACACCTTCGGAAGCAAATTGATTGGAATGAAGGTCAGGTTAGCTCTATGCTCGATCCTGTACAGGAAGGCTTTAAAATTGAGCAAGAGATCGTTCGGAGGTGCCGTTGGACCATTGCTTAATATGTTGGGCAATGACGTAAGCCGTTTTGACTTATTTGCCATCTCATTCAATCACATCTTCTCCCCACCACTGCATATTGCCACCATCTTGACGATTGTTTATTATGAAGTTGGATGGACTGGATGTGTAGGTGTTGCCATCATACTCAGCTTCATACCTCTACAAGGTTTGTATCTTTGACTTCACCAGATCAATAACTTATCCAAATTGTCTTACAAAAACCTCCATAAGTATGACTAAGGACTAAGAACTAAGGACTAAGGACTAAGGACTAAGGACCAAGGACTAAGGACTAAGGACTAAGGACTAAGGACTAAGGACTAAGGACTAAGGACTAAGGACTAAGGACTAAGGACTAAGGACTAAGGACTAAGGACTAAGGACTAAGGACTAAGGACTAAGGACTAAGGACTAAGGACTAAGGACTAAGGACTAAGGACTAAGGACTAAGGACTAAGGACTAAGGACTAAGGACTAAGGACTAAGGACTAAGGACTAAGGACTAAGGACTAAGGACTAAGGACTAAGGACTAAGGACTAAGGACTAAGGACTAAGGACTAAGGACTAAGGACTAAGGACTAAGGATTAAGGACTAAGGACTAAGGACTAAGGACTAAGGACTAAGGACTAAGGACTAAGGACTAAGGACTAAGGACTAAGGACTAAGGACTAAGGACTAAGGACTAAGGACTAAGGACTAAGGACTAAGGACTAAGGACTAAGGACTAAGGACTAAGGACTAAGGACTAAGGACTAAGGACTAAGGACTAAGGACTAAGGACTAAGGACTAAGGACTAAGGACTAAGGACTAAGGACTAAGGACTAAGGACTAAGGACTAAGGACTAAGGACTAAGGACTAAGGACTAAGGACTAAGGACTAAGGACTAAGGACTAAGGACTAAGGACTAAGGACTAAGGACTAAGGACTAAGGACTAAGGACTAAGGACTAAGGACTAAGGACTAAGGACTAAGGACTAAGGACTAAGGACTAAGGACTAAGGACTAAGGACTAAGGACTAAGGACTAAGGACTAAGGACTAAGGACTAAGGACTATGGACTAAGGACTAACGACTAAGGACTAACGACTAAGGACTAAGGACTAAGGACTAAGGACTAAGGACTAAGGACTAAGGACTAAGGACTAAGGACTAAGGACTAAGGACTAAGGACTAAGGACTAAGGACTAAGGACTAAGGACTAAGGACTAAGGACTAAGGACTAAGGACTAAGGACTAAGGACTAAGGACTAAGGACTATGGACTAAGGACTAACGACTAAGGACTAACGACTAAGGACTAAGGACTAAGGACTAAGGACTAAGGACTAAGGACTAAGGACTAAGGACTAAGGACTAAGGACTAAGGACTAAGGACTAAGGACTAAGGACTAAGGACTAAGGACTAAGGACTAAGGACTAAGGACTAAGGACTAAGGACTAAGGACTGAGGACTAAGGACTTTTTCTTGAACCTTGTGAACACATTTTCTGACTACTAACTGGCGCGTTTAAGTATTTAACATTTAATCAGGGCTGATAAAGCAAGACTACAAAAATCAAACAAAACATTTATCAAAAACAATAACATCTATTAACAATAATAATCAACAATCCCGTTTGATAGGTTACATAAAAAATGCTTTGAACATATTGACGTTTAAATTAAACCTAGGAGTTGATTTAGACAGACCTTTTAGCAGAGATACCAATAAACAATTCTAATTCTAATTCTAAAAATGAAATGCGAGACAATTTGAAAAGACTTACGGATCAATAAACACTACAAGCACACTTTTGTGCTCTCACAAGTACATCTAGCCCATCTCGTGTCTTGGGACTAAGTAGACCTCTGCCTGTAGCGTCTTTTCCGCACCCCGGCTTCAAAATGCGGAAGTACGCCAAACCGGCCAATAGAAACAACTCTACTTTTGAATTTTAAATAGGCGCTACTAGTAAAACGGTTAAGTCAAATTCTCAGAACACCACATGTTCAACTGAACACCAAAACTTTGACATTCTCGAATATTCTATACTGTCTGTATCTCGACTAATTTAATCACTTATCTTAATAAATAAACAATGGGTTTCCGACCCATTACATAACGGGTACTGTACATAAAGGTAACGGGTAGTTACAAGTATTCGAAAGTAACTAAACTTTACATCACTACTAAAGACTAAAGACCAGAAACTCCTATGTTATGATAAGGGGCCAACTGGCATATTATGCTTGTTTTAGGATTTCTTTGAGTTTGTTCTGTTTCAGGTTTAAAATCTTTAATTACCTACTAATCAAAAAAATGTAACAAATGCCTTCTCTGGGTGTACATTCAAGGGTACATAAAATCTTATATTGTATTAATATTTCTTTTAGTTCTCTGGGGTAAGTTACTGGTAAAATACAAGCAACGGATAGCCCAGAAAGCTGACCAACGTGTCCACGTCTCAAACGAAATAATCTCCGGCATCCAAGTGATCAAAATGTACGCATGGGAATTATTCTTCAGCAACTTGATATCAAGAATTAGAAAGTAACCCTTACCACGATCAACATGGGCCCAACTAATCACCTATTATTTCAGCGTTGAGATCAAACTTCTGCGATACAACTACATCTTGACTTCAATCACTGGATCAATATACCAGGTGATACCACAGTTACCGTTGTTGTCAGCTGTTCTTCTGTATATCGCTATGGGGAATTATATAAACCCTGGATACGTCTATGCTTTGGTGGCGTGCTACAATATTTTAAAGTCTTCTCTTCTAAGTTACTTACCTTGTGCCATCTTGACGTACGCTGATACTAAAGTAGCAGTGAAGAGATTTGAAACGTATCTTTGGTGTGAAGAAGTTCCTATTCCTATGGTATCAAAGGAGAAATACATTCCATTAGAGTTGACTTCAGAAGAATCAAAGATTGCCGTTAGTCTTGAGTATGTTTCTGCTGAATGGGCCAAAGAGGAAAACAGTTTAGAAGATATCACCATGAATATAGCTGATTCTAAACTGATAGCGATAGTAGGCCCAGTTGGATCTGGAAAAACTAGCTTATTAAACGTGATTCTTAAAGAATTACCTCTGATCAAAGGGAAACTGACAGTCAGTGGTACCGTATCATACGCCTCGCAAGAACCGTGGTTATTCCTGGGAACAATACGAGAAAATATTCTCTTCGGCCAAGAGTACAACGAAGAAAAATACAAGAAAGTCATCAAAATGTGCGCCTTGGAACGAGATTTCTCATTATTTCCAAACGGTGACCTGGCCATAGTTAGGGAAAGAGGTTCTAATTTGAGCGGTGGTCAAAAGTCAAGGATAAACCTGGCAAGAGCTATCTATAAACAAGCGGATATCTACATCATCGATGACCCATTAGCAGCAGTCGATATACACGTTGCAAAGTACATCTTTGAGAATTGCATTCGGGGTTACCTAAAGCCAAAGTGCGTCATCTTAGTCACTAATCAACTGCAGCTCTTAAAAAGCGTCGACTACGTCTATATACTGAAGGATGGACGGATAATCGACGAGGGAACGTATCCCGGTTTGAAACAGAAGCAAGTTTTTAAACATTGTGATGGCACCGACCACGAAAAAGTACTCATAGATGGCGGATTTGCTTACGCCGATGGCACTGGTGAAACCGATAGTCAAGAAGAGCAAACCTTCGGCGAAGTCAGTCTGAAGTTGTATAAGACTTACTTCAAGGGTGGTGGAGGTGTTATTGTTCGAGTCTTGTTGATTCTTGTGTTACTGCTTTACAGTTGCCTGGTACCCATAAACAGTTTATTCATGAGTCATTGGTGAGTATCTTACAGCAAAACTTTGATCGAATATATAAATTACGTATGCTTTAAGGAGCAACATCGACAAAGAACTATCTTCTGGAAACAACACATCAAATGAGACAATATTTACCAGAGAAAATTACATAATCTTTTTCACGGGCGTTGCGGGATTATTGTTCTTATCATCAGTAATTTACGCGATGAGTTTCTACATATTCTTTGTGCAATGTAATAAGAGCATTCACGAAAGGGTCTTTTCAAAAGTTATCAACGCACCTATGCAGTTCTTCAGCTTGAATCCTTCAGGAAGGATTCTAAACCGTTTCGCCCGTGATTTAGGCATTGTCGACAACAACATAGCTGTAGCTATATTCGACGTGATCAATGTATGTTAAATTTCTGAACTTTTCAGATGGTAATAGAACCATCGTTTTAGATTACCATGCAAGTCATCCAGATTATGGTAATGGTCATCATAGCAAATGCCTGGTTGTCGCCAGCTGTTGTTATAGTGCTTGTCTCCACTTATCTGATTAGGATGATCTACCTTCCAGCGTGTGTAAGCATAAAACGCATAGAAGGAATTTGTATGTGTTTTGTTTTGGTAGAGGTGATACCGATTCTCTAACCATAATTTTTAGTAAGAAGTCCAATATTTACTTTTATGAAAGGCACTCTGGAAGGTCTAGCAACCATAAGAGCGTCTGGAGAACAAAGCGCGATGAAGAATACATTTGAGCGATTGTTGGATGCCCATACGTCAACGTGGTATATGTATTTAGCAAGCACGCATACATTTGGGATAGCAATCGACACATTATGTGCTTTGTTCCTGGCAATTGTGACTCTCAGTTTTGTGATTCCAGGCCAAGGTAAACCAAGGCAACACTAAAGAACGTCTATAATACTTATTTTGTTGTTTAGACATCTCTGCATCAAGAGCTGGTTTAGCCATTACTGAGTCTTTGGTGCTTATTGAAACTGTACAATGGATGATGAGGCAATGGAATGAATTGACCACCAATATGACATCAATTGAGAGATTGGCTGAATACCTGGGTATGGATATTTCTTTACATCACCAACAGCACTGGTGGTCACATAATTTAACATTCTAGACCTTGAGCACGAAGGAGTTAATGATGATAGGACTTTAACGCCCGAAAAACACTGGGGTGACCGTGGTAGCATCGAATTTAAAGACGTGAATCTAAAATATTCTCCTTGGTCGAAGCCTGTCCTCAAAAAAATCAACTTCCATATCAACCAATTCCAGAAGATTGGAATTGTTGGTAGAACAGGAGCTGGAAAGTCTTCTCTAAGTTCAGCATTGTTCCAACTAGCACACACAGAAGGACTAATCCTTATAGACGGTGTCGATATATCAAAAATACCTTTAAACATTCTTCGAACAAAACTGTCCATTATTCCACAAGAACCAGTATTGTTCACAGCGACTCTGCGAGAAAACCTGGATCCCTTTGAAGAGTATGACGACTCGTATATATGGCAAGCTTTATCGGAAGTTGAATTGATGAAGGTGGTATCAGAGCTACCCAGCGGTCTAGAAACTAATATTTCAGTGGGAGGTGCAAACTTCAGTGTTGGACAACGTCAACTGCTCTGTTTAGCTAGAGCTATACTGAAAAGGACAAAGATTTTGATCATTGATGAGGCAACGGCCAACGTGGATGCTGAAACTGATGCTCTCATCCAGAAAACCATTCGGAGAAAGTTTGAGGATTGCACTGTGTTGACCATAGCCCATAGGTTGAACACTATCATCGATAGTCATAAGGTTATGGTGCTCAATGAAGGCGAACTCCAAGAATTTGATTCTCCGTTGAAGCTACTAGAAAATAAAGGAATGTTTTATGATATGATTCAGAAGACAGGAGAAACGCTTGCAATGAATTTACATAAGACAGCTGAAATGGTTGTGTTGATATGAACTGAGCGAATTGTTGAAGTAACCTTGCTATTTTTTAGGCACATAGAAGAAACGCTAGTCCTTAGGGTTTGAAGGAGATAATATAATTATTTATTTTTTTTGCTAGTGGGGAAGTTTACATCAGCTACCTATGGATGATATGGAGTGTTGACCATTGAGACAACTTAAAAATAAAATTGTTTATTAAATAAATACATTTACACAATAAAGAAACATAATCCTATAGTCCTTACGATGCATTATAAGCCTGAAAATACATGAGATTATTAAATAATACACACAGAAATAATCCACTTACGTTTTGTGCAATTTGGTGTAGATTATCAGACATGGCGGCTCCTGTATTCTTGACCATACCATAGAAGATGCCTTTGTTCTGCAGTAACTGGTACGGATGATCAAATTCTTTTACTTCACCAGCCTCCATGACCAAAACTCTATCACTATCGATGATAGTGTGCAGCCTATGAGCAATCGTCAATACCGAACAATCAGCAAACTTCCTCCTAATCGTCGATTGTATCAAAGAATCTGTTTTGGGATCGACGTTAGCAGTGGCTTCGTCCATTATTAATATCTTGTTTTTCCTCACTATAGCTCTTGCCAAACAAACTAACTGTCTTTGGCCCACACTGAGGTTTGTTCCGCCCTCTGACATCTTTGTTAGAAGACCATTGGTCATATCAGCGACGACCTGTTTCAGTTCCACTTCAGCTAAAGCGTTCCACAAATCCGCATCGTCGTATTCCTCAAACGGATCCAAGTTCTTCCTCATGGTTTCGGAGAATAGAACAGGTTCTTGTGGAATGATGGCAATTTTTGATCTGAGATTCTGCAGAGGTATCGTCGATATATCAACCCCATCGATAAGGATTTTCCCTTCCGTGTAAGCCAATTGAAACAAAGCTAAGCTTAGGGATGACTTTCCAGCTCCAGTTCGTCCGACAATTCCAACTTTTTGTTTTGGCTTGATATGGAAGTTCAAATTCCTAAGCACTGGAGCTGATGACGGGTCATACCTTAGATAGACATTTTTAAACTCGATTTCACCTGAATGTGGCCATGTATCAACTGGTATAACATCCCTCTTTTGTATGCTTTCTTCATCTTCAATATCTAAATATTCAACGATGCGTTCAACTGATGTCATATTATTGGTCATTTCGCACCACTGCCTTATGCACCATTGCGCTATCTCCATTATCATTAGGGTTTGTGTTATTGCCAGTCCAGCAGAACCACCACTTGATTCCGTTTCCCAAAAGAAGAAACTGAACGTGACAATAGCAACCAGCAGCGCACATAGTGAGTCTATCATGAAGCCAAATGTATGCGTGCTTGCTAAAAACATATACCACGATGATGTGTGCGTATCTTGGTGAGTATCAAAGGTCTTTTTGAAGGCCTCTTGTTCTCTAAATGCTCTGATCGTCGCCATGCCTTGCAGGGAGGTATTCATGTGGGTGTACACAGGACTTCTAGCTAAAATTGATATTTTATGAGTATATTGATATAATAAAATATCAAATAAGATATATTGAAAAATACTAACTTGTGCCTTCCAAACGTTTAATGGCAATACTTGTTGGCAAGTACAAGCGTCTTAGGCCGTAAAATGTAACTAAAACAAGAATCATGGCTACACAAAGCCAAGGATTGACGATGGTGACCAAAACAACAACACCGATGATAACGACGGCAATCTAAAATAGAACTAACCTGATTTCAGTTAATATTTAATGGGGATAGCTCACCATTAAAGCATCGATTATGACACTGGGTAAGTAATCGTCCATTAATCCTAGATCTTTCGAAAACCTGTTCAGAATTCTCCCAGATGGGTTCAAATGAAAGAACCTCATGTTGGCGCCGATTACCTTTGCGAAGATTGCGTTGTGAAGGTTTTTCGAACATTCAATGAAGAACATGAAGCAATATATGGAAGATATGATGGCAGTTATGACCAGTAAGGCCATAGTACCGGAGTAAATATAGATATGGTCGTTCCGTGTAGGTATAGTTCCATTGGAGGTGCCATTGCTGGCAACCATGGCTTTATCAATGTTACTCCTGTAAAATTATAGTTTATAATGCGTGGATGTTGTTTAAGAAGAAGCTTGTTACCAGTAACTGGTGAAGCCATCAGCAAAAGCAGCAGACGCTTCGAATATTACCAGTGAAGCCAAAATTAGGAGATGTACATAAAACTTTCCTCCGGCTGCTAGGTATGTTTTATATACTTTATTGCTGACCATTCCAGAGTCAGTCCCTTCTTTGTTTTCGTCTTGTTGGTCACCTTCCTTGTATTCGAAGTTATCATCAATTGTACCTCCAGCAATTTTTTCGTCATCACCTTGCAATAGCTTCAAAAATTCAACTCCAGAGTCTTGAAGTTGTTTATAGATACCTCTGGCTTGTATTATTCCATTATGCAGCATGTAGATATAGTCTACATATCGTAAAAATTGCAACTGGTTCGTGACAAGAATCACACATTTATCCTTTAGAAATTTCGAGATGCACTCATCGAAAATAAGTTTGGCAACGTGAGTATCAACGGCTGCCAATGGGTCATCCAACAGATAGATATCCGAGTTCTTGTAAACAGCTCGAGCCAAATTGATCCTTGCCTTTTGCCCTCCGCTTAAGTTGGCCCCTTTTTCTCCAACCATGGTCATGTCTCCGTTTGGAAATAATGAGAGATCCCTTTCTAGGGCGCAGACTTTGAGCACTGATTTGTACCTCTCCTCGTGGTAAGCTTGTCCGAATATGATGTTGTCTTTTATGGTTGCTACGAGCAACCAAGCCTCTTGAGATGAATACGATATACTTCCTGTCAAGTTGATTTCTCCTGAAGACAATGCAAGTTCTTTTAGGATTACGTTAAGGAAACTAGATTTTCCACTGCCTACAGGTCCAACCACTGCAATAAGTTGAGAACCTTTGATATCTACGTTGATATTGTAAAGTGTATTATCTGCAGATGTTTTCTCCCATTTTGCAGTGGCGTTCTTCAGTTGGATGTGGGCTGTGTTATAAGTAGGAGTAACTTCTTCGATTCTTCTGTATTTTTCCTTCATGCCTTTCAAGCTTGCTACTTCACCGTGACTTAGGAATTCTTGTATCCTCTTTGTTGATACAATTGCTTCGGCAGTTCTGAAAATACCTTGTGGGAAGAAGATGTTTACTGAAAGCTTGATTAAATTGTAGAAGACCACTAAGGAGAAGAGGTACGTTGGGTCTAAGATGTATCCTTGGGTGACATGGACAATTATGCTTGTAAAAACGCCCAGTTTTGGTAGGAAGTTGATGAATGCTAGGATGATTCCAGTCAGGAAAGCTACCATGCTGATTTTTGATATTTCTGATCTGGAAATAGGAGAAGAGCATTGCAGAAGATGAGCATGGCAGAAAAAGAGCATGGCAGATGTTCTTGATATGGAACAAACTTACTTTCGAATTGTTTCTATTACTTTGATGAACGGCTTTTCCCATGTGTACATCTTGATAACTTGAATTCCTGATAATATTTCATTCATTAGACGAACTCTTTCATCAGTTACTGTGGCGATTTTCAGTCTATACTGAGAAATTTTCTTTCCGACGTAAACTAAAATGATAAGTATTTTATCAATATTATGCTTGATTATCTCCATAATCAGAAAATACTTACTTTGAATTGGTATGACCAATATAAACAGGACAACTCCGATAGTTCCAGTCCATCCTGTTTCAAGCGATAGTATAATAAGAATGACTATAGTCTGGATAGGCGATAGCCATATGGTGTTCATAAAAACAGCAGCGAAATCAAACCTGCTGACGTCATTCGTAACTAAATTGACTAAATGTCCAATGGTGGTCCCACCCATGGAGCTTTTGCTGATCTTCAGTGACTTCCTGTAGATCAGCGAACAACAAGCTACCCTAACCTTCATACCAATGATCTGGTACCCGAACATATAAAGATGGGAACCAATGGCTACGCCAAAACCACAGATTGTCAACACACCAGCGTAGATGTACGCTTCGTTTTTGGTTATGGTCGATTCAGGGTCTGAGAAATACTTGAGTATTCGTAGGAATGATAAGCCTTGGCCTATTCTGAAAGATGAATGTTAGCACAAAAGCACATTTATAATTGGAAATTGTGGTGGTGCTTACTTGAAAATTAGTTCTGTGGATGTGGCTATGAGGCCATAGGAAATGAAGTTTAAACCGAAGACCTTCCATATCGCTCGAAGTAAGGATGGCTTTGGCTTAGTCTGTTCTTTTTCCCATGCTTCTTCTAAACAATCGCCTAAATAAGTGGAAGTGTGGTCGGTTAAGGTCCCGAAAAGGTCTGGTTCTTGTAAAGGTTTTCTGTAGCCTTTGATAAGTGTAGGAATAAACCAACTACGACATAAGATTAGATACATTATGCACTATCTTGCTTATAAATAGTTTACAAACAAAAAAGTAATAAAAACCGTTCATCCCACTGTTCTGCAAATTTGTATATATATTTAAAGTCACTGGAAGGTGAGTATACATATTTAGAATTACCGGAGGACGAACTGGATTGTTCGTTTGTTTAAATCTGACAATCGCAAGTGGCCAATGTTACATGCGTTTTCTTCTCATCCTGCAGTCATTTTAAATATGTATGTATACAAATTTACAGATCAATGGGATGAGTGGTTTAGGTGCCACTCTGACCTAATATGCGTCAGCTCAGTATCGTCGGCTCGCGATTCACGAATAAATAAACAACGTAGAATAATAAACAACCTCGCAGGAAAACACACGTATACGTGACAATAGTGGTTTGTATCGAGAGATGTATTGTTATAATCCCAATATAGTTATTATTATCTTACGTCATTCGTTTAATTGGTGTTTCATTCTCTATACGTTTAGTAGAGTTTATAAATTGTCAACAGTGTAGTTGGAAAGTAGGGTGGGGGCCACACCAGATATTTTATAATAGCTGATGTATCAAAGGACACAGTTACGGACAACGGTATAGTTTTTTTGTCAACATGGTTTTCTCCTCAGGGGAATACAAGCGGTGTTTTCTTCCTACTATTGGTTGTGAGATTTGTTCAAAGGTATGCAGGTTATCACTAACTGTTCCACAAGCATTTTAAATCAATTTTAATCGCTATAGTCATTAACCACATGCGGTACAAAACAATATTGTCCTTAACCTTGACCTTCGATATTTTAGTTATTAAGAAGAACAGAATAATTTGATATATGAACTTTGTTATCAGTTAGCCAAAATCTATCATCACTCAAAGTTTGTGCACTCAAATCTGTTACACACTGTATATTATCTAATACAATACAACATCATATATGTACATAAAATTAAAAAAAAATGCACTAATGAGTGACCAGACAAATAAATGAAGAAACCTACGTCAATACTTTATGTTGAGTCAACTCAACTCCCTCTGTCCTACATAAGAAAAACATGGTGGAGTCGAATGTACATTTTTTGACTTTTTGCTTCTAGGGTAGTGTTATTTTCTATTTATATATTTATTTCTTCCAAACGTTAAACAACATGTTTACAGAGTGATTACAAATGCTACTTACGCAAATGTGCAATACGATAGAATATTTGCACTTTCTCTTGGATTCTTTGCTTTGAGTGTGACCATGTTCTGGAAAAAAAAATCTACACAATGAAATAAACATAAGATTATAATACCTAATACATCATTTACAGTAGTATATAATAGTCGTTTTATTGCATGGTTGACGATGAGGTAATAGATCCTTGTACGAATGTACATTGTCTAATTAAATTACTCATTTGTGTTGGAAAAACAATACATTCTTTCGTGATGTCGGTATGTCAGATATGTGATCTGATTAATTTTCATTAATAGTCAGTAGAAGTTATGGAGTTTGTTAAGGTAATTGAAGCATTATTCTCAAGGACTATTGACAATATTTCATGACAATAATGTCATTTATTTTTAAATTTTGGAGAGAAATTAGTGAAATAAAAATGCCATGTCAATGACCATTCACGTTTGTCAAAGGTTGTTAATTTACGACCATATATAGCTGTGACAAACTGTGAATTTCGTCAGACTGCTTCGATATAGCGCCTAAAGCACTAAACCGTTCAAACCATTGGCATTGATGTGTAAATTGATATACGTATTTAAAGTCTGTGGAGGATGAGCTGCGACCAGTTTGGTCCAAATTGATTGAATTCTTAAAAAAGTGCGTGTGACATTTGCCACTTTCTGTTGTCACTAAAAACAATTCAAATTCAGTTCGTCTCCCGGCAATTCTAAATATGTAAGTATACCAAATTTCAGCCCAATCAGTTGTACTGTTTCCGCGCAATCGTGTTCACAGGCATACACACATAATATATAGGCACATACACACATATACGCACATACACATAGGCAGATATACATAGACAGTGTCTCAACATTATTGCAATTAATTCAGGGGACTACAAAACGCGTATTTCCGATAAAATTACAATACTTTTCTTCTAGGGTACTAGTCCGAAAGTACAAACATATCATTGTCAAAAGAAACGAAAAAAAAAAAAAATCAAGAAAAAATGTTTCAACAATTTTTTTACTGAGAAAAATCATTTTAAGTTGCAACAAAAGTTAGATTTATCTGCGTATAAATATATCGAGGAAGTCCAGTGTATTTTATTGTGATTGTTTTCCATTAAATTTATTAGATAATGTACTAATTTATTCGTAACGCATTACTCACTAACCACACGCTTTATTTTGTATTCATCACTAATGCAAAATGAAAATACAACAGCGTTGTGTTTCAAACAATTAGTGAAATAATTAGAACCAAGGTTGATCTTTCAGTAAATTTTTTTATTCCGTTGTTGCATTGTTACAACAGTTAGCAAATCAATTGGTTGGATTAACTGGTCAACCTTTTGAAATTATTTTGCAATATATTAATTCATTTCTGGATACCTTTGTTGGAATTTATCTAATGTTATAATATCATTATGTGAATTGTAAATATAATTTCACATCTGCCCCCCAATGTTGCTTGAATTAATTATTGAATTATAAGAAACTATTTTTCGCAGAAGAATAAAATTATGGGGTTTTCCGCTGATTAAATTTCTACCTGACATGTATTTTTAACTAGCCCCATATTTAAGATAATTAAAGATCGGGATTTCAGCGAAAATACGCGTTTTGGGTTTGCGGAATCCATCGGAATGATTTCTGGAAAATGTCTGTAGGTGTTTATGTATATGTGTTTGCGTCAATTGTGTCTGTGAACACGATAGCGACCAACGGATTGGACTGAAGCTTGGTATACTCACTTAGTTAGAATTACCAGGGGACAAACTGGATTGTTTTTTGTTACAATCGGATAATAACCGGAAGTGACAAATGTTACAGGCATTTTCTTAGGGATTGAACTGATTTTGACCAAACTGATACCAGATCATCCTCCGGTGACTTTAAACATGTTTCTGGTTTTCAGACCAATGGGTTTGGCCGTTATATTATGTCAGGAAGCCTCTATAAAGAGGTTGTCTAAAGGAATCGATAGCCTTAGTCGCTGTGGTTTCAAATTGGCAAATTTTGATAAAAGTCAGTAGCACTGACATTAGTTTTATGTGTCAACGAGATAGGTTGAAAGTTGGGTGGATAAAAAAACTGCATTAAAGAGAAATTTATAAATTGTCGAATGAACAGTTGCGATGAAGTGTCAACGAAAAACAATTTTTCGAATTTGTTTCTTGTTTGTACTCAGATAAATAAACTTATTTTTTACCATGTGAACATTATACAATTAGAATATTTTAAAAATTTTTTTGACGCAGTTTAATCACTTAGAATTTGATATACTTATCTTTTATTTCTAAGTTCAAAAGGGAAAATTTTATTTAAATATCCCTTTTTTGTCGATCGGATAAAAAAATGTTTAAGTTTCTTTAGGATATAAGAACGCGACTAAAGGACGCCATAAATAATAACATACCTATGCGAAAATTAACACTTTACTATATCCAAAATAACAGGAAACGACACAAAAAGCGTACTTCAGTGCAATTGTCACTGCACTGTTCAGCACAAGTCACACATTTGTCTAGTGCTCCATTTCGCGAAAAAAACTAACGCATTGTCGTGACACAAGACGCGGAATGCGTCGACTGCCTCCAATGGCAACTTCTTGGACATATCCGCAGTCTCCAAGGCCAACTAGGTGTACCGGTCAGCAAGGGTATAAATCTTACGACCGACATAGGACAGTAAAATTTTTCGAAGAAGTATTTTTGAGTTTTCTTTATTAACCCTTTTTAACAATATCTTTTTCTAGGGATAATATAAAGAAATAAATCTAAGTTTTGACAGCAATAAATGCATGAAAAATTAAAATAAAAATATTTCTTTTTGATCATGTTAGTAATTACCTGATCTATTATTTTTAATAGAAATACAACCAGAAAACAATTATTTACTAAGGTAGACATTGACCTAATGACATTGAATAAGGATTTCTCTTTTGTCATTTTTTTTGTTGCCTAACTATTTATTTACCTGCCAGACATGACGTCAGTGGTTTAAAACAGCCAATCTGAAAGTCAGATGTCAAGATTTGTAAACAAACTATAGCGTGTTTGGACGTTTTGGTATTAAATTTCCAACTACCTATTATTTACTTCAATGTGGTAATTATAATTCAATTACGCAGTTAGTGCTTTAAATTTTAAGGTTCCATTGTCATATTTAAAATGAACTTTTGAAGGTTTTACATATTTAAATATCTATCTGGCATTGCATCGATTTTTATTTTGCGACTAGTACCTTAGAAGAAATGTATTATAATCGATGGAGAAAATTTGGGGGTTCCTGAATCCATTGCAATGATTTCTGGAAAATGTATGTATTATGTGTGTATGTAAGTAGGTGTGGATGTGTGTATGTATGCTGTGAATACGATAGCGTCCAAACAGTACAACGGATCGAGCAGAACTTTGGCTACTTACTTAGAATTTAGTCTTCTAAATTACCAGGGGACGAACTGGATTGTGTTTTGGGCACAATCTGTCAACCGGATTTTGATCAAATTGAAACCTGCTCATCCTCCAGTTACTTTAAATATGTATACTAAATTACAGATCATTAGGATGAGCAGTTTAGGCACTATACGATTTAAAGAAGCAGTTTAACATGTAAACGTCTGTGATATATTGTACTGATAGCAATATTATGTTATATGTGTTTCATACCTATCCGACTAGGCATGTGATTGTATTGATAGAGTGGTGGACAGTTAAATAAAGAACGTAGAATTTGTTTGACTTGAAGTTTTGACAAGGCGTTGCGAACTTAAAGCAAAAAGTTGATTTATTCTTGATTAAACCATTCAGAATAGATAACCAGGTTTTTTCAGATATTTCGATAATTTCCGAAAAGAAAAAACGCTACCCCAAAAGCTCTCAGTGTAATCCTGGCTATTAAAGATATCCAACTTTGGGTGTATCCTGATATTATTGCTTCAGTTTGCAGGCCTTCTGTTATTCAAACCATGATAGCAAACATTATGCATAGACATAACGACGGCTGAGATGACGTTTTATGGGTCAATTGACTTTACAAGTTATCTTTATTTTTCAAACCACATTACAAAGCTAATGGGAAATATCGTACAACTCCTTAAAAGTGTGTTCTTGCAATTGTCCATTTACCTTTTTAACCGGTTTGAAACGTACAACAGCTTGAAAAGTCCATTGGTTCTGTCATCATTTACACCAGTGTTTCCCAACCTTTTTTGAGCCATGCCCCACCGAAGGTTGTCTAAAAGTCTCATGGGGGGCATGAGATCATATTGCCTTTTTTATACCAATAGGCTATAACCATACGTTGGAAATGAACCTTACTCGGAACGGTGTAGGTTTCTCATTTCGTCATTGGTACACATTTTGCCCAACAAACTTTGACTAATTTCCTCTCTGTGACGTAATGAAAAACTTCCGCCGTTGGGGGTATAAAAATAATAACACAAAACAATAATTTATTTGAGTAGTGAAATAAGTACTAAGCATTTTAGCAGAAACAAAATTTGCTATATTCTGTTATAACAAAATAGAAATAAACATTCACTTAAAAACTAAAACAACACAAATCTGCCATATTTTATTATAACAACACAAAGTTAAACATTTACTCAAAAACTGAAATTGTCACTGCAAGTGTTAATCGTACCCCTGAGTCTAGTTATCAAATATTCCTGCTCATTGCTAAATCTGGATAAAGCACACAACAGGGAAAATTTAATTAAACCGTCAATATCAACATTTGTAAAAACGGTTTTAGAAAAAGGTGACAAAAATGTGATAGCTGTGCCCCTTAGTAACAACACTGTCCGAAAAAGAATGGTTAAAATGAGCAAATGGATGAATCAACGGTGAGAGGCAGTGAGGCCTTGTTGATAACTTATGTAAGATACATTAATAAGGAAAATTTTGTTGAAGAAATGTTATTCTGCAAATCATAAGAAAGCACCACGACCTCCAGAGATATTTTTTCTAAGCTAAAAAACTATGTTATTAATTATGTCGATAATATTCCAATACAGAACATAACATCTTGTGCTGCCGATCGTGCTCCTAACATGATGGGCAAGAAAAATGGGTGTTTAAAGATGAAAATCCAGAAATGCTTCTTGTACATTGTGTAATCCATAGGAAAAACTTGGTAGCCAAAAATATTTGTTCAATGAAGTATTAAATTCAGTTATAAAATGTATAAATTATTTTGTTCTTCACAAATTAACTTGAAAAGTCACATTCGGCATTAGCTTTGATATAATTGACATATTTTATAACCGAATTTAATACTTCATTGAGAACTGGACAAACATTTTTGGCTACCACGTTTTTCCTGTGGAGCTATATTAAACAATGCACAAGAAGCATTTCTGGATTCTCATTTTTAAATAGCCGCTTTTCTTGCCCATCATGTTAGGAGCACAATCTGCAGCACAGGATGTTATGTTCTGTATTGGAATATTAAAGACATTGATGTAATTTTTTAGAATATCTTTGGAGGTTGTGATGCTTTCTAATTTACAGAATAACATTCCTTTAACCAAATGTTCCTCAACAATGTATCTTGAGTGGCATAGCTATCACATCTTTGACATATTTTTCTAAAACCGTTTTTACAAATATTGATATTGATGGCTTAATAAAATTTTTCCCTATTGTGTGATTTTTTCAGATTTAGCATTGTGTAGGGATATTTGATAACTATCCTCAAGGGTATGATTAACAGTTGCAGTGTGAGCGGTACAAAGAGACTTTAATGTAGGTTTTCTTTTTCAAAATGTTTCTATATTCCAATTGCCCCCCAGTGGGGCGTACGCCCCACGTTGGGAAACACTGATTTACACCATTATGGTCATGTCTAATGTCTTTACGCCATACTTAAAGCTACGTATCACTACGTATAACGTCATTCTCGGCTACGATAGAACTGAATTCGTGTTTCATTTGTTATTTACATATGTACTACCAAAAATACTGCCGCCTCCTGTGACATTGAGGAAGACATTTTGTCTTTAGCAAGGTTAACAGTATTCGACAAAAGAGTAAATACTGGTACACATAGCTTGATTAAATCATTTCCTGGTATAAATTTTATTAGTACAGTTTGTTGGTTAAATATCGAATTTAATAATTCACGAAGCAATGTTTAATGTACAAACACATAAATATTAATAAAAACATTGGAATTTAAAAGGTTTATGTTGACCCAAAGTCAAGACTCAAGTGCCACATTCTTGAGGGCAACGTCCAATAATTACCATTCCATTTACACTCGCATGCATATGCAAGAAAATGAAATTGTTACGACTTCGTTATCCTTGAGCAAATATCTATCCAGTTACCCAGCATTACTTAACGGAACCATAACATGAGTTGGAGGGCAAGGTTAAGACACCGTGGGTATAACAAGGTCGACAAAATCGAATTCCATACAGAAAATATGATATTATAAGACAGAAAAAAAAACGCACTGGCTGGTATACACTTTTTTGTATCAACTGTTGGATGCGTGCAAAATACTAAATTGACGAAGAGGAGATTCGGAATTTTCTCGACAAGGTTAGCAACTGCGATGAAGAGGTTATTCACCTTTTAGAATACCTGTCCCGAGTTACCTGTCTGTTCTAAAAAGGTAAAATTCATAAAAATCTTATCGTACATTATTACAACTTTATTTAAAAATACATTCAACAGTTTACTCTTACAATAGAAGATAGATTTTATCTTATCACCTAATTTCTCCAAGGGTCACCGTTTCGATTTATAATTCTGAAATAAAAAAAAACATGATTAAATTTATGAAAAAGCACTAAAAGTATTCTTACCGTTTCTGCTATTTTGCTTAAAGCGTCCGTCATTGATCTGCCAGTCTGTTGTACCATCCCATAGAAGATACCCTGCTGCTGCAGGAGGACATGCGGATGGTCAAACTCCTTCACCTCCCCGGCATCCATAACCAATATCTTATCAGAGTCCATCACGGTGTTCAGTCTATGGGCTATCGTCAAAACCGTACAAGAAGCAAATTTCTCCCTAATAGTCTGTTGGATCAACGCATCAGTCTGCGGATCTACGTTAGCGGTGGCTTCGTCCATAACCAGGATCTTATTCTTTCTGATTATGGTCCTAGCCAAACATAAGAGTTGCCTTTGGCCAACGCTAAAATTCGATCCACCCTCAGAGACGTTCGTGTTTAGATTCGAGGGCGTTTCACTGATTACATTCTTCAGTTCTACGTCTTCTAAAGCGCTCCATAACTCATGGTCTGAGTATTCATTGAATGGGTCTAAATTTTTTCTAAGAGTTCCGGAGAAAAGAACTGGATCTTGTGGAATTATCGAGACCTTCGCTCGTACTAAGGTGATTGGATACTGCGAGATATCTCTTTGATCTATCAGGATCTCGCCTTCGGTTCTGGACAGTTGGAACAGA
Organism: Aphodius granarius; assembly: GCA_963971325.1. NCBI lineage: Eukaryota > Metazoa > Arthropoda > Insecta > Coleoptera > Scarabaeidae > Aphodius > Aphodius granarius. The sequence continues at coordinate 5,561,297 of OZ020225.1, forward strand.
GCTGTGATAAGGCTAGACTTCCCAGCACCGGTTCTTCCAACGATCCCAACCTTCTCGCTTGGCTCAATTGTGAAATTGAGATTCTTCAGAACGTATGGGTCGTTGATAGAATACCGCAAGCTGACGTCTCTAAATTCAACCCGTCCTTCCTCAGGCCAATCGTCGGGTGGTGAGTCCTTTTCACGTCCTTCGACCTCTTCCGTTTCCAGCTTAGTGTACTCCACCACTCTTTCCACAGCGGTCATCTGGTTCTCCAATTCACTCCACTGTCTCATACCCCACTGGAATGTCCCAGTTAACATGATGGATTGCGTTATGGCCAAACCGACATTACCAGCGTATTGGTCTAAAACGAAACAATTCAAAACTTTTAATCTTTCAATTAATTGGTGACGTACTACCTTTTCCAATTATTAAAAAGCTCATGGTCACCGATCCAATGTACACCACGCATATCAGGTCAAGCCAGAAACCGAAAGTTCTTGAACTGCCAAGGTACATGAACCAAGCGGAACTGTGCAAGTCCTGGTGGTTGTCGAACTCCTTCAGGAGCATATCCTGTGCTCCAAAAGCTCGAATCGTCGTTAATCCCTGGAGGGACATGCTTATGTGCGTGAATACTGGACTCCTTGCTAAAAGTAGTTATTAAAGGCCCAGAGTGAAGAAAAGGATGAAGAAAAAACTTACTAATTCCTTCTAATCGTTTCACATTGGTACTGGTCGCCAGATATATATGCCTGAGGAAATAGAAGATGGTCAAGATAGCTCCTGACACCAAAAGCAACCAAGGGTTAACAGTTGCCACGACACAAGTGATTCCAAGCACTTTTAGGCCAATCTGAAACAAACATAGGTTGATTCTAGTTGCACCACTAAATTTTGCTAGTTGCACCACTAAGGACTAGTTTTTCAATGCTGGTTTATTTGTAAGTTCTATTGAACTCCGTTCTATTGTCGATTTCTCTCAGATTCGTCAAAGTTCATGGTTTAAACTAGTACAGAAAAACTAGTCCTTAATTAGCTAGTTGCACCACTAAATTATATTTATTACTTGGAAGGTGTCGATGATAACAACCGGTAGAATCTCATCTATGGCGCCCATGTCCTTCGAGAATCGGTTCAAGATCCTACCTGAAGAGTTCTGGTTAAAGAAACGCATCGGAGCCTTGACGATCCTCGAGAACATCGTGTCGTGCAAGTTGACGGACGCCTTCAGGCAGAACGAGAAGAATGAGAATGATCTCGTCAAGAATATGAAGACGGTGAAGAGTATTATGGCCGAGTAGATGTAGATGGTGGTCTCCGTGGTCAGATATTCGGTGTCGTCCGTGGTTTCTGTCGCTTTCTTCTGTTCAAGATTAGTCCAATAGCTCAAGAAGTAATCGCTCCCGCTTGCTGACATTTGCGCGATGAGGAACAATAAAATCAATACAGCGACAACAATTCGTTTACCACCAGCCCTAAAGTAGCTGCCGTAGATCTTAGAACCGATACTGCCGCCAAATCTTGATTCTTTGTTCTGTATCGGTTCTAACGTGCTAGCCTCGCTGTAGACATGTTCTAATCTCTGTTGTTTCTTAGTTGTTTCTTCCTCCTCTTCTTCGTCGCCTTCTCCTTCTAATAATCTAGCAAAATCCAGTCCGCTTTCTTGAAGTTCTTGGTAGCTTCCTGAAGCTACGACGACACCTCGTTCCAACAGGACGATTCTGCCTACAGATCTCAGGAATTGGAGTTGATTGGTGACCAAGATCACGCATTTATCTTTGAGGAAGTCCAGTATGCACTCTTCGAATAATTGTTTGGCCACGTGGGTATCCACAGCGGCTAGGGGGTCGTCCAAGAGGTAGATGTCGGAATCTTTATAGACGGCCCTTGCCAAATTGATTCTGGCTTTCTGTCCACCGCTCAGGGTGACTCCACGTTCACCAACTATGGTTAGATCACCTTGTGGCAGTAGAGAGAAATCTCTTTCTAGAGCGCATACATATGCTACTCTCTTATATCTAGATTCATTGTAAGGTTGACCGAATAGGATATTATTCCGTACCGTCCCTCCAAATAACCAAGCTTCCTGAGATGCATAAGATATCGCCCCCCTGACTGAGACAGTCCCAGATGTCAGCGGTAATTCCTGGAGTAAAACATGCAGGAAACTACTTTTCCCACTGCCTACGTAACCAATGATCGCAATGAGTTCACCATTTGTTGCTTTTAGAGAAACGTCCGTTAGGGTGTTCTCTGGCATTGCGCTGATCCATTTTGCGTTGGCATTTTGGACTTCAACTCCAGTCTCCTTCCCATTGACGTATCCATTCTGTTCCAACCTCGGCGGTTCTCTATCTTCTAGCATGAGGAACTTCTGAAGCCTACCGATGGAGACCATTGCTTCTGCGCACTGGGTTATGCCATTCGGAAGATATACCGTCATGGACTGTCGGAGGATATTGTAAAAAGAACTCATGACGAATACATATTCCGCCCGGACTTGGTTCCCAGTAAGGACGTACGTCAGAATACTCAAAAATAAAGCCAAGCTACCCAGGAAGTTGGTGAAAGAGAGGATGGTGCCCTTTATGTAGGCCGTACCTCGTATTTCTTTGATTTCTAGCCTGCAATTTATAGTACAATATTAAGAAGTTCTGTAGTAATTTATGATGGAAACGTACTTTCTGGCTAGAGCTACTAGTTTCGCAAATGGAATCTCCCATGCGTACATTTTTATGACTTGAATGCCGGTGATAATCTCGTTCATTAGGCGAACTCTTTCATCTGTTTTGATGGCCACTCTGAGTCTTAGCACTGAAGATCTTTTTCCGAGGTATACTGAAACAAAAACCAAACATAGCGCAATGAACACAATAATCTCACGTAATAATTCCTAGAGTGTAACCTTGTAATTATAAATACATTAAAGTTTATTGCAAAATACAATACTTGCATAAAACAATACTCAACAATAAGATCTACATTTCTGGGAGAAAACCGCGTCAACGACGATAAAGTAGTCAACGTTTCGCACGTAAGGGTAGGGGTTGGTATTTGTATCACAGCTGGAAGGCATTTCTACGACCACCACAGCCAATCACAGCTACCCCAAATCGCCCTCCCAAACAATAATCGTTTGACTACCTGACCGCCAGGTACCTATAAAAACCTCTACCCTTACGCACACACGTCATTCTGTTCATAGCTGTCTTACTGTTAAGCCCTGAAGATGCCTCTTGCAATAGAGTGCGAAACGTTGACTACTTTATCGTCGTTGACACGGCTTTCATCCGGAAATCTAGAACTTAGTGATTCGGACCGCGGAATTCTTCAATCTAAAAAAATACTCAACAATGCTCATAACTTACTCTGTAATGGAAGAAATGATAATATAAAGCAAACTCCGATAATCCCAGTCCATCCAACGTGAATATATACCAAATACATAATAAGAATCATTTGGAGTGGGGCAACCCACAAGTTATGGACGTTGATGATACACAAATCGAATCTGTTGACATCATTCGATAGCAAATTTATCATTTGTCCGGTTGTTGTTTCAGCTAGAGCAACTTTGCTCATCTTCAGCGATTTTCTGTATATTAGGGAACAGCAGGCCACGCGCATTTTCATCCCTAGATGCTGAAGACCCATGACATAGTTATGGCCTAGTAGTACCGTGAGGAACGAACATAAAATAATAACTCCAGCAAATAGAAATGCCTCTTTTTGTTTGATTTCGGTTTGTCCAGGTGTGTAGTAATAAATAAGCCTTCCTAAGGCCAACGTTTGAGCTACTCTGAAAAAATAATCGTGATTACCTGCTCGGATCGCGTAAGGAGGTAGAACATACTTAAATACAAGCTCATTTAGGACTGTTGTTATCCCAAATAGTATTATCTTCAGTCCGAATACTTTGAATAAAGCCCGTCTAAACAATGGTTTCTTTCTTAATCTTTCTTTCTTCCATGCTTCTTCTAATTTGTCTCCTAGAAAACTAGATTCGTGTTCTGGTAAGGGAGCAAAGAGGTCATCTTCGTCTAGAACCTTCTTGTATCCTTTAACGAAAGTCGGTACAAACCATCTGAGGAATTGCAAACAATATAGGGACTGTAGATAATATAGTGTTCGGACTTGTTGTATCGAGAAACTTACGCAAATGTTATGATAGATAAAGGATTTGCTCCTTTCCTGGGATTCTTTGGTTTGTCCCGCTTGCTAGGCTGCATCTTCGTCATCAATAATCTAAAAATGACAAGCAATGAGCACTTTTTGAGGCACATCTGGATAGAAAGCTTTTTGGCAATCTTCAAACGTCAAACTATGCATTTGTGCTGACAGATTTCCTCTTGCTTACTACTGGCGTAGAGTGGAAATTTGAATTTGACAGTTGATTGTCAACTGCTTGAACGCAGTAGTGTTTTCGAAATGTCCAAATCATGTCCAAATAATTCGTGTATTATGAGTAGATATTTTAGTACATGGAAAAGGGTAATAACAGGGTAATAATGTAAGTATTAATTTTATACAAATGGAACACCCAGTATGTGAGTACACCATTGGAAGGAGGATTGTTTTCTCTATCAATCGGTATTAGGGTTCTCTATACGTATCCTGTGTAGTTCTTGAGATGTTACTGACTTTGCAAAAATGCATTCACAATTAAGTTCTAAATTTTCGGGAGAAAACCGCGTCAACGACGATAAAGTAGTCAACTTTCGCACTCTGTTGCAAGAGGCATCCGTAAGAGTAAGAAACGATAGTGTGTCCAGATACTTCATTGTGCCAACAATATAGTCGGAATGTAGGGTGAGGGCCACCCCAGATATTTACTTTTACGTAATCAAAATACATATCTTCCTTTTATGCTGACTGATTCTGTTAGCAACCTGTGAAAATTCATTTTGTCATTTATCTATTTGTTGGCTGACATGACAACAATATGGTGTCGGATGTGCACAATATCACACCTCATAAATAATCATCGTATCAAGGTTCCAAGGTACTGTCAATATGTTGCAATAGACATGAGAAATAGTAAACGCCATCTGTGGAGTAATTGAAAACTTTCTATGTATCACTCGGTTATTGGGCGTTATTGAACCATTATTGGCTAATTATAAATATTTTTTCAACTGAAAAGCATGATTGGAACAATATTAACTGATTATCTGCTATTCAAAATTACGATTGGGCCTAATTGGTTGTTTATAACAATTTGGGCTAAATGTGATTAATATTGCGCCATGGAAAAATATTGGACCAATATAGGCCTAATCATTTTGTCTTACGTTGGATGGAATATAGTGTTTTGTAAGACTGGACCGTTGTATTGTTGAAGAAAGAGAAAAAAAAGGATTGAGCATGTGGTAAAGCAGATTTGAAGATGACTTGCCAGAAGAACATCAAAACTACCGAAGCTTAAATTAAAACAAAGGCAAAAAGTCTTTGTTTTAATGTAAGCTATTATTTGAACAGAGGTGATTGCTTGTGTTGACATATAATTACGATATTTACTTATTATATTTATGCACGGATGAGAAATACATAGCAACTGATTTTGTTTTTGCACTGACCTTTACAAACCTTTGTAATATTCTGTTGCTTTGTGGTGTATTGTTCCGTTTATTTTGATTTATGTTTAAAATTTCTGGAATTTAAATTTTATTCCCTTATATTATAAATATTATTCCCTTATTAATCATGTGATTTCATTGCGCCATGTGCCTTTTAAACCTAAACTCAATTACGATCAATTGATGTGATTGATCTGCTATTTAGTTACGCCATTTGATTAAAATGGTTTATATTTTTTTAAGTCTATATAATAACATCCAGTAGTATCTATATCTTTATAGCACAATTGTTTCTGTTGGTATATTATTTAATCTCCTTCTATATAATTGGATATTTTAAACGTCCACGTTCATGGACATCTCTAAGTAATATTAACTTTTGGAAGATTACCAAGTATAGCAACAGCACTGTTCACTACTATTAATATTGTCGTATGCGCTAGTACATACTAAATAAAAACATAACCTACGAAGAATTCCCATTCTAAATAACACATTTTGCAAAAGAAATATTTCTTTTACAAAACATGACTTACGTGGCCAATAATATTGAAGAATTCCACCGTAGAAACAAAAATGGTATATCACAGTTGGGAACTATCACTACTACACAATTAGGTACCTATCACTACAAAATATCACAGATCATTTGGCCACACGCGTATCAAATGAGCGCATCGGTCTCACCACGCGCTCCGCACGATTCTTTTATACATACTACAAATTCGTTCCCGTAATGTTGCACGTCATGATAGCAACAATTCACTATCTCTGTTTACTCTTTGTTTAATTTACGGTACTATTGTAGCAATTAATAGAAATGTGCAGAGAGATATTGAAGAATTGGATTTATATTTTGGTCTAATTCTTTAAATATGGTGAAATATTGTTTAATGTGATGAAACAATACATTATTATGTAATTCCCAGTTAGTTATTGCATAATATGGTTGTTTGTGGAAATTACAAGTAATGAAAAATAACACACTTGATTACTTGACGTTTATATTATCTCACTATAATACAAAACATTGTAAACTATAAGTTACTCTTTCCATCTTCTATGGTCATTCTAAAATTCTGAAAAATATAATAAAAAATCATACATAAACATACAAGGTTACCATCCTTACATTTTCAGCTATTCCGCCCAATTCATCAGCCATTGGTTGTCCTAATTGTTGTACCATGTCGTGAAATAGCCCTCGACTTTGCAGCAGCTTATATGGATGATCAAACTCCTTCACAAAACCATTCTCCATAACCAAAATTCTATCAGAATCTATGACGGTGTTCAATCTGTGTGCAATGGTTAAAACAGTGCACTCTTTAAACTGATTTCTTATTGTGCTCTGTATCAAATGGTCAGTTTTTGGGTCCACGTTTGAGGTTGCTTCATCCAAAATCAAAATGTTGTTTTTCTTTATTATTGCTCTGGCTAAGCATAATAATTGACGTTGACCAACACTAAAATTTGAACCTTCTTCCGAGATGATGGTGCTCAGACCATGTGGGTTATTATCTATGATGGTTTTGAGCTCAACTAGAGCTAACGCGTTCCATAGCTCGTGGTCTGAATGTTGGTCAAAGGGGTCCAGGTTTTTTCGCAGTGTTCCTGAGAAGAGGACAGGATCCTGAGGGATGATTGACATTTTGGACCTTGATGATGCTAGAGAGATATCTCCAATTGATACACCATCAATAAGTATGATTCCTTCGATGGGAGCTAATTGGAAAAGTGCTGTTATCAAGGTAGTTTTCCCGGCACCTGTTCTGCCAACGATTCCAATCTTCTCTTTGGCGTTTATCTTGAGATTAATATCCCTGATGACGTACGTTTCGCCATATCTTAAAGACACGTTTACGTATTCAATCTTCGGGTTAGTCGGCCAGTTATCATCAGAAACAAGTCCCTGTTTGTTTTCCTCGACATCTAGATTAGTATATTCAAGTACTCGTTCAACGGCAGTCATATGATTTTCAATTTCACCCCATTGTCTGACACCCCATTGGAACATAGCGGTCAGCATAATTGTTTGTGTTATAAGCAGTCCAACATCGCCACCGTATTGATCTGAAATCTAAAGGTGAGCATTAGTTGCAAAATGGTCTGTTTTAAACTCACCAGAACCCATGAAGAGTACACTCATTGTCACCAAGGATACATAAGAAACGCAAATCAGGTCCAGCCAGAATCCAAAGCCCCTTGAGGAAATTGTGAAGAGGAAATAAGCAGAGCTGTGGTGGTCTTGGTGGTCGTTAAATTGCTTCAAGGCGATTTCCTGAACACCAAAGGATCGAATAGTGGTGAGCCCTTGCAAGGATTGGCTGATGTGAGATAAGACTGGACTCCTGGCTGAAATTTCAAACTTGAGATTCAGTGTTATTTAGCGTTATTCTTGGCTTACTCAATCCTTCTAATCGTTTGAGGTTTCTGCTGGTCTCCAGGTAGTAATTCTTCATATAATAAAAGACGACCACTATTAGCATTGATATAGGGATAAGCACTGGGTTTATTATCGAAACTATAATCATAATTCCAAGCACTGTCAAGAAGATCTATGAAATATGATTATTTAGATAATTGATTTTAACCAGAGGGTTAGTACTGTACTTGAATAGCGTCTAAGATCAACAGTGGTAAAGTTTCATCTATGGTTCCTATGTCCTTAGAAAACCTATTGAGAATCCTGCCTGAATTGTTACTGTAGAAGAATTGCATAGCAGCGCCAACGATTTTAGAAAACATTCTGTCATGCAAGTATATGGAAGCCCTCATGCAGAAGTTATAGAACATGTAGGATCTTAGTAGAAAAATTAGAACAGTTGATAAAACTAACGATCCATACGAAAATAAATATGGATTTTCAGTTAAAGATCTTTGTTGCGTCATATTATTTGACTGGTTTAAATCTTCCATATTTGTCCTGAAAAATAATTGTTAAAGCAATGGTTTTCTGGAGCATATCCAATATAAAATATTTCTCTGATTCAGATTTTTTTGTGGTTTGGTTTCACCACAAGGATCTGGTTTTCTGAGAAACATAGTTACTAAAAGGTCTGAAATGACTAATATGCTCATACATACCAATGCGCTAAGAAGTAATCTGATCCAGTTGATACGAGTTGTGCAGCAACGAACAGCACAAACACAAATAAAGCTGACAGTAAACTTCCACCAGCTCTAAAATAACTACTATATACTTCTTTCTTAACAGTCCCATGCTCTTTCAGAGTTGCCTTCTTTTCCTCCTCTACCTTCTTTTCAGAAAACTCAATCTTTGGACTATCTTTTGTGGTAACAACTTCTTCAACGCTTAACTGTTTAAAGAGGTTATTTCTTTGGATGTCTCCAAAGACATTATCCTCGACAATATGTCCTTTTTCAATGAGTATTATTCGATCCACATCATTCAAGAAGTGCAGTTGATTGGTGACCAAGATGACGCATTTTTCTCTTAGGAAATTTGAGATGCATTCTTTGAAGATTGTTCTTGCTACTTGGGTGTCCACCGCTGATAATGGATCGTCCAAAAGGTAGATGTCCGACTGTCTGTAGACTGCTCTGGCTAGATTGATCCTTGCTTTCTGACCACCACTTAAGTTTAGACCTCTTTCGCCAATAATGGTAAGATCTCCATCTGGGAAAAGGGAGAGGTCTTTTTCCAAGCAACATACACGTATAACTTCTTGGTATCTTTCTTTGTGGAGTGCATCACCAAATATTATGTTCTCCCTTACGCTTCCAGCAAATAACCAAGGCTCTTGCGCACTGTAAGATATACATCCATTTATGTTTATGGTGCCAGAAGTTAGAGACAGTTCTTTTAGGAGAACTTGTAATAAAGTTGTTTTCCCACTACCCACGTGTCCAATCACAGCAGATAACCCATTGCATATTTCCAAGGTAACATCGTTTAGGATTTCATTTTCATTCCATTTGATATTGCCTTTAGTTATTTTAATGCCTATTTTTTCACTGAGGTCAATATGTTGTTCAGGTACTGCAGCATCTTCCAATAAGAGTAATGCTTGTATTCTTTGCAACGAAACTAGTGATTCAGCTATGATTGTCACGCCTCTTGGTAAGTATATCGTCATAGCCAGTCTCAAACTGTTATAGAACGAACTCAGGACGTAGACATACGCTGCTGATATCGTATTTCCGGTTAGTATATACGCTATAATGCTTAGTAACAGTGAAAAATTTCCCAGCAGATTCGTTATGGACATAATCAGACCGTTCATGTAAGCAGCTGCTCTCATATGTTTGATTTCTAACCTCCTAGCCTTGTCGATCAGTTGTACAAACGGCTTTTCCCAAGCGTACATTTTGATTATCTTAATTCCGTTGATGACCTCATTCATTAACTTTACACGGGCATCTGTTCTATTTGCTGTTCTTTCTCGTAGTGTTGTTATCCGTTTTCCCAAGAGTACTAAAATGATTTCTTGTAAAATTAAGAGGCAACACACATGAACCAACATACTTTGCAGTGGGAAGAACGCCATAATAAAACAAATACCAACCAACCCAGTCCAACCAATCCTACTGTAGACTAAATACATGATGACCGCAGCTTGTAGAGGAGCCACCCAGAAGTTGTGAATGAAAAGAAGCACTTGGTCCAATCTGCTTACATCATTCGCCACTAGATTTATTATTTGGCCAGTGGTCGTTTTCTGGTGAGACATTTTACTCGTGGTCATTATTTTTCTATAGACCAGCGAGTTGCAGCCTATTCGTATCTTCAAGCCTAAACTCTGCAAACCTATGACGTACGTATGGCCGAAAAGTACATTGCCAAATGCGCATATGCTTATCACCGTTGCGTAGATGTACGCTTCGATTCTGGACGTGTCTGCTTGGTTTGGTGTGAAGTAATGTATAAGGGCACCCAAGGCTAGTGTTTGGGTAATTCTAGAAATAGTTGAACTTAGAACAGTACAGCTTTTTCTTTCATGGACCAGAAAACAGAAAATTTTGGTCAATGTCGAATAGTTGAACTAACTTACTTAAATACAACTTCCAGCAAGAGAGTCGGTATAGCAAATGTCATAATTTTCATTCCGAATACCTTAATTAAAGTCTTTGTTAAAGATGGATGTGATTTTTGTTTTTCTTTCTCCCAAGCTCTGTGCAACTTTTCACCGAGAATGCTTGACTTATGATCGGATAGAACATCAAAGAGGTCTTCTTCCTCGAAAGGTTTGTTATAACCTTTTTTATAAATTGGCAAAAGCCACCTTAAAACCAAAACTTCAAGTCAATATTATGATTTTCAATTTCAGTTATCATCTTCATCATCACTTACGAAAACGTTATGCGAGATATAAAATTTGCACGTTCTACCGGGTTTTGTCTAGATCCATATTTTGCTCCGACATTTTTCAACATCCTATAAATTAATAATCCTATACTACTGTATCGAATAGAGGAGGTTTGTTCGAAAAGTAGTCAAACGAATACATGAATTCTTGTGCGTTTGCGTAAAGCAAACATGGTAGAAGTGGAAACCAGTTCTAGTACTATTATTACATTGCGCATGCGTTGAAGAATTTATGGATTTTTATGACTACTGTTCGAACTAAGCTAATATTATTTTATTATTCACTATATATTTTAAATAAATTTCCGGCACACCTAATGGTACATATTTTACAGAAGAAGTTGTATTATACTGAACTTGACTTACGCGGTTAATAATTTAGCAGAATTTCACCGTAAAACAAAAACACTACATCAGAGTAGAGGGCACTATCCTTATTACACAATTACTTATCACTACGAAATATCACAGATTAGTAGCCAGTCGAGTAACAAATGATCTCATCTATCCCAGTACGTGTTTCATGAGAGATTCTTTTGTACATGCGCTTTATACGTTCGTTCCTGTACTACTAAATGTCAACATGGTAACAGTTCACTATCTCTGTTTACTTGTTTAATATTCTGTTTAATTTACGGCATTATCGTAACAATCAACAAAGAATATACTATCAAATTGAGGAATTTGGGATTTATATGGTTTTATTACTAAAATGTGGTGAAATATTACTTAATATATGGAAATTATACATTATTATGTAATTCCCAGTTAGTTATTGCATAATATGGTTGATAATGGAAACCAGAAATAACGTAAACTAAGACAATGGATTGTTTGAAGTTTATATTATCTTTGTATAATACAAAACCTTGCAAACTATAAGAGACTCTTTCTAGCTTCTATGGTCAATCTGAAATTCTGAAAAAAAAATTAAAAATTCATACAGAAACATAAAAGGTTATCATGCTTACATTTTTAGCAATCTTTCCTAACTCATCAGCCATTGGTCGTCCTAATTCTTGCACCATGTTGTGAAATAGACTTCGATCTTTCAATAGCTTATAGGGATGATCAAACTCCTTCACAAGACCATTCCCCATAACCAAAATTCTATCAGAATCTATGACGGTGTTCAATCTGTGTGCAATGGTTAAAACAGTGCACTCTTTAAACTGATTTCTTATTGTGCTCTGTATCAAATTGTCAGTTTTTGGGTCCACGTTTGAGGTTGCTTCATCCAAAATCAAAATGTTGTTTTTCTTTATTATTGCTCTGGCTAAGCATAATAACTGACGTTGACCAACACTAAAATTTGAACCTTCTTCCGAGATGATGGTGCTCAGACCAAGTGGGTTATTATCTATGATGGTTTTGAGTTCGACCAGAGCTAACGCGTTCCATAGCTCGTGGTCTGAATGTTGGTCAAAGGGGTCCAGGTTTTTTCGCAGTGTTCCTGAGAAGAGGACAGGATCCTGAGGGATGATTGACATTTTGGACCTTGATGATGCTAGAGAGATATCTGCAATTGATACACCATCAATAAGTATGATTCCTTCGATGGGAACTAATTGGAAAAGTGCTGTTATCAAGGTAGTTTTCCCGGCACCTGTTCTGCCAACGATTCCAATCTTCTCTTTGGCGTTGATCTTGAGATTAACATCCCTGATGACGTACGTTTCGCCATATCTTAAAGACACGTTTACGTATTCAATCTTCGGGTTAGTCGGCCAGTTATCATCAGAAACAAGTCCCTGTTTGTTTTCCTCGACATCTAGATTAGTATATTCAAGTACTCGTTCAACGGCCGTCATATGATTTTCAATTTCACCCCATTGTCTGACACCCCATTGGAACATAGCGGTCAGCATAATTGTTTGTGTTATAAGCAGTCCAACATCGCCACCGTATTGATCTGAAATCTAAAGGTCAGCATTAGTTGCAAAATGGTCTGTTTTAAACTCACCAGAACCCATGAAGAGTACACTCATTGTCACCAAGGATACATAAGAAACGCAAATCAGGTCCAGCCAGAATCCAAAGCCCCTTGAGGAAATTGTGAAGAGGAAATAAGCAGAGCTGTGGTGGTCTTGGTGGTCGTTAAATTGCTTCAAGGCGATTTCCTGAACACCAAAGGATCGAATAGTGGTGAGCCCTTGCAAGGATTGGCTGATGTGAGATAAGACTGGACTCCTGGCTGAAATTTCAAACTTGAGATTCAGTGTTATTTAGCGTTATTCTTGGCTTACTCAATCCTTCTAATCGTTTGAGGTTTCTGCTGGTCTCCAGGTAGTAATTCTTCATATTATAAAAGACGACCACTATTAGCATTGATATAGGGATAAGCACTGGGTTTATTATCGAAACTATAATCATAATTCCAAGCACTGTCAAGAAGATCTATGAAATATGATTATTTAGATAATTGATTTTAACCAGAGGGTTAGTACTGTACTTGAATAGCGTCTAAGATCAACAGTGGTAATGTTTCATCTATGGTTCCTATGTCCTTAGAAAACCTATTGAGAATCCTGCCTGAATTGTTACTGTAGAAGAATTGCATAGCAGCGCCAACGATTTTAGAAAACATTCTGTCATGCAAGTATATGGAAGCCCTCATGCAGAAGTTATAGAACATGTAGGATCTTAGTAGAAAAATTAGAACAGTTGATAAAACTAACGATCCATACGAAAATAAATATGGATTTTCAGTTAAAGATCTTTGTTGCGTCATATTATTTGACTGGTTTAAATCTTCCATATTTGTCCTGAAAAATAATTGTTAAAGCAATGGTTTGCTGGAGCAAAAACAAAAAATATTTCTCTGATTCAGATTTTCTTGTGGTTTGGTTTCACCACAAGGATCTGGTTTTCTGAGCAACATAGTTACTAAAAGGTCTGAAATGACTAATATGCTCATACATACCAATGCGCTAAGAAGTAATCTGATCCAGTTGATACGAGTTGTGCAGCAACGAACAGCACAAACACAAATAAAGCTGACAGTAAACTTCCACCAGCTCTAAAATAACTACTATATACTTCTTTCTTAACAGTCCCATGCTCTTTCAGAGTTGCCTTCTTTTCCTCCTCTACCTTCTTTTCAGAAAACTCAATCTTTGGACTATCTTTTGTGGTAACAACTTCTTCAACGCTTAACTGTTTAAAGAGGTTATTTCTTTGGATGTCTCCAAAGACATTATCCTCGACAATATGTCCTTTTTCAATGAGTATTATTCGATCCACATCATTCAAGAAGTGCAGTTGATTGGTGACCAAGATGACGCATTTTTCTCTTAGGAAATTTGAGATGCATTCTTTGAAGATTGTTCTTGCTACTTGGGTGTCCACCGCTGATAATGGATCGTCCAAAAGGTAGATGTCCGACTGTCTGTAGACTGCTCTGGCTAGATTGATCCTTGCTTTCTGACCACCACTTAAGTTTAGACCTCTTTCGCCAATAATGGTAAGATCTCCATCTGGGAAAAGGGAGAGGTCCTTTTCCAAGCAACATACACGTATAACTTCTTGGTATCTTTCTTTGTTGAATGCACCACCAAAGATGATGTTATTCCTTACGCTTCCAGTAAATAACCAAGGCTCTTGCGAACTGTAAGATATACATCCATTTATGTTTATGGTGCCAGAAGTTAGAGATAGTTCTTTTAGGAGAACTTGTAATAAAGTTGTTTTTCCACTACCAACGTGTCCAATTACAGCTGATAACCCGTTGGATATTTTCAAGTTAACATCATTTAGGATTTCGTTTTCATCCCATTTGATATTGCCTTTAGTTATTTTAATTCCTATTCTTTCACTGGGGGCAATATGTTGTTCAGGTATTGCAGCATCTTCCAATAAGAGAAATGCTTGTATTCTTTGCAAGGAAACTCGTGACTCAGCTATGATTGTCACACCTCTTGGTAAGTATACTGTCATAGCTAATCTCAAACTGTTATAGAACGAACTCAGGACGTAGACATACGCTGCTGATATCGTATTTCCGGTTAGTATATACGCTACAATGCTTAGTAACAGTGAAAAGTTTCCCAGCAAATTCGTGATGGACATAACTAGGCCATTCATGTAAGCAGCTGCTTTCACATGTTTGATTTCTAACCTCCTAGCCTTGTCGATCAGTTGTACAAACGGCCTTTCCCATGCGTACATTTTAATTATCTTGATGCCGTTGATGACTTCATTCATTAGTTTTACACGGTCATCTGATCTACCTGCTGTTCTTCGTCGTAACGTGGTAATTCGTTTTCCGAAAATTACTAAAATGTTTTCTAATTAAGTATCAGAAGTGACACAATAGCTAACATACTTTGAAGCGGGAAAAACACCATAATAAACCCAATACCAACCAACCCAGTCCAACCAATCCTACTGTACACCAAATACATGATGACTAAAGCTTGTAGAGGTGCCACCCAGAAGTTGTGAACGTATAGAAGCACTTGGTCCAATCTGCTTATATCATTGGCGACTAGATTTATTATTTGGCCAGTGGTAGTTTTCTGGTGAGCCATTTTGCTCATGGTCATTATTTTCCTGTAGACCAGGGAATTGCAGCTTATTCGTATCTGCAGGCCTAAACTCTGCAAACCTATGACGTATGTATGGCCAAAGAATACATTCCCAAATGCGCATATGCTTATTACTGTGGCATATATAAAAGCTTGGATTTTGGACGTGTGTTCTTGGTTTGGTGTGAAGTAATTTATGAGGGCACCCAAGGCTAGTGTTTGCGTAATTCTAAAAATTGTTTTTTTAGAAATATGCAGTCTAGAATCTGTCTATAAAGCGTCTATAAAACATACTTAAATACCAGTTCTAGTAATATAGTCGTTATGGCAAATGTCATAACTTGTCTTCTAAAAACCCTAATAATAGTCTTTGTCAAAGATGGTTTTGATTTTCGTTTTTCCCTCACCCAAGCTCTGTGTAACTGTTCACCGACAATGCTACACTTATGGTCGGTTAGAACATCGAAGAGGTCTTCCTCCTCGAAAGGTTTGCGGTTACCTTTTCGATAGATTGGCAGAAGCCACCTAAATTAAACACTACAAATCATAAATGTGTTTTTCAAATTATCATTGTCGCTTACGAGAATGTTATTCGGGATATAAAATTTGCACGTTCTAACGGGTTTTGCTTATCTCCACTATTTCTTACAACGTTTTTCAACATCCTATAAATAATTTGACGTATCGAACACAATGTTATTTTCTTTTGCAATGGAAAACTTACGGCGTTTTGCTGGTCCCGTTCTCCATGGTTTAAATAAATTAACTAAACACTAAAGAAATAATTTTTCGGTAAAAATTACACGCGTGTACGTGTACACAGTCACTATGAATAATGGGAATATATCTTGATTACAATTGACATCCAATCTTATCTATTGGTTAATCTGTAAAGCGATAATAAATAATTAATATGCTCTCCAGGTATAACACAATTAATTTGAAGTACATTAAGTGCCACTATTATTATAATGCTATTTATATCGATATTAAAAATGTCACATGTCATCATGTAATCTCAACTAATGGGCTCCCAGATTGCCCTACCCAAAATCCATCACAAAAATAATTAAATTAGCGACCCACAAAAATTGTGATAATCAAAAGACAGCATTAACATAGCGATGTATGTATTAACGATGGCACAATTGGGTTATTAAATATCAAGGCGTATAAAAAATACAAAAATACTGCAGATACGGAATTAAATAATACTCGACTAACTGGTTAATTGACGTCGAGTTTCCTCGTAATGCTGAAAAAAAAATAGAATTATTAATAAAAAAACTCATCACATACTCAACCATCTTACATGTTGCGCTATATTTCTCAAGTTATTCGCCGTCGTCTTTCCAGTGGTTTCGACCATCCGTGACAAGTACCCGTTCTCATTCTGGAGTAAAATATACGGATGATCAAATTCCGCCATTTTCCCTGAACTCATACACAGAATTTTATCCGAGTCCATGACAGTGTGAAGTCTATGGGCGATGGTCAACACTGTAAACGTTTCAAAGTTTCTTCGTATCGTCTTCTGGATGAGGCCATCCGTGTGAGGATCAACGTTGGCAGTAGCCTCGTCAAGTACCAGAATTTTATTGTTCCTAATAATGGCTCTAGCCAAGCAAACCAGCTGTCTTTGGCCTACGCTGAAGTTAGTACCGCCTTCGCTAACGTTGCTACTCAAACCAGCTGGCAGCTCAGCCACGACTTCTTTCAGTTCGACTTGTTCTAGAGCATTCCACAGGACGTCATCGCTATATTCGTCGAACGGATCCAGATTCTTCCTCATCGTACCAGAGAACAGCACAGGCTCTTGAGGTATGATCGATATATGCGACCTAAGCAGATCCAAAGGAATCTTCGTCGTATCCACGTCATCGATGATTATCTTCCCTTGGATTTCGTATAGTTGGAAGAGCGCTGTTATTATAGAAGACTTTCCAGCGCCGGTTCTTCCAACTATGCCAACCTTCTCGCCGGCTTCTATCGTGAAATTTAGGTTCTTCAGGACGTTATCCTCGCTTGGATTGTACCGCAGGCAGAGATTTTCAAAGGTAATCTTTCCGAATTCAGGCCATGATTTCGATTTGGGAAGCTGCGATTCGTCACGTTCTGGTTCCATATCCAGCTTGGTGTATTCCAATACCCTCTCAACCGACGTCATTTGGTTCTCCAATTCCGTCCACTGGCGAATGCCATATTGGAGAGTACCCATCATTCCTATATACTGGGTGATGAGCAACCCCAAGTCCCCACCGTAGGATACTGCAATAGAATAATAAATTACTTGAACTGGAATGTTATTGACCACTTACTTCTATTGAAAATCAAGAGGCTGATTATTATAACAGCTACGAAAACAACACACGTGGTATCCAACCAAAAGCTGAAACATTTGGTGGAAGCTATAAACAAGTGCCACGCGGAACTGTGCTGGTCCTGGTACTTATCGAACTCATTGACGAGAATCTCTTGTGCATTGAAGGCACGTATGGTGCTTAAGCCATTCATGGATGCTGTCACTTGCCCAAAGATTGGACTCCTATCTGAAAGGAAAACAACCATCACAGAAACAAGTAGTCACACTTTAGATGAGAACTTACAAACAGACTCAAACCTCTTCACCGATCTGCTCGTCTTCAAAAAGATAGACCTCATCCAGTAAAACGCAACCAGTAACACAATGGATGGTATGGCCAACCACTGATCCACAATAACAGACAAAGCTAAGACACCACACAATGCAAGAGCTATATCAATTACGTCGAAGAGTAACAGCGGTATGTATTCATCTATGACTCCTATATCTTTAGAGAATCTATTAAGGATTCTGCCTGAACTGTTTGTATTGAAGAACCTCATTAGGGCATTGGAAACCTTTACGAACGTTGTGTCGTGTATCTTAATCGAGGCCTTCATCAAGAATTGGAAGTGGTACAGGCAATGCCCAACAGCTAGTATGATAAGAAGTAGAATTAAACCAGAATAGATATAGATGATTTCTTCTCTGCTGATAGGAGCCACGGTATCGTTGTGAGAGGTCATATCTTGCTCGAGATTAACCCAGTAGGTAGTAAAGTACGCTATCCCGTTGCCTGTTCCTTGACATACAATAAAGAGGGCTATTAGAAAGGCTATTGACAAAATGCTTCCACCGTATCGTAAGTAAGTCGTGTACACTGATAGAGTAACCTTTCCAGTTTCCATATATTCTTTATCATCCAAAGGTCCTTCTTCCTCATTTTTATCATCTTCTGATTCTGTCAGTAGTCTCTTTCTGACTATCTCAGCTTCATCTTCATTGTGGAACTCCTTAAGCAAATTAGCGAAATCTAACCCGCTGGTTTGTAGTTCATTGTAAGTACCCTGTTTTTCAATTAAACCATCTTTTAAAATGATTATGTGGTCTGAGTTGTTCAAGTACTGCAATTGGTGAGTTATCAGGATTCTTATTTTGCCTTTTAGATGTTTCTTGATGCACTCGTCGTACAGCTGCTTTCCCACTTTTGCATCCACAGCTGATAACGGGTCGTCTAATAAGTAAATATCAGCGTCCTTGTAGATGCATCTCGCCAAGTTCACGCGTGCCTTTTGACCACCACTTAAAGCTGTTCCACGTTCGCCGACCATCGTGCGATCACCATAAGGCAGTATGGCCAAATCCGACTCCAGGGCGCATACCCTGATAACGTCGAAGTACCTGTGTTCATCGTAAGCATCACCAAAGAGGATATTCTGCCTCACGCTACCAGAGAATAACCATGGCTCTTGCGAGGCGAAGGATATTTTACCGTTGATGTCCAAAGTCCCGGAAAGCGTGGGTAACTCTTTAAGGATAACGTTAAGTATGCTCGTTTTTCCACTTCCGACAGGACCTATCACAGAAACTAACTTATCGTTGGATATATCCAGGTTGATGTCGTTCAAGGTGTTTTCTTTGGATTCTGGTGACCATTTGGCGTTTAGGTGTTCTAGTTTAACATAGGGTGGCTGCACGTCAGTTTCTTCTTTTGTGAATTCCCCATTGGTAATGACCGTTTTGTTGGTGATATGGTTGTCTTCTGGCAGTTCTTCGTAGCATAGGAATTTGTGTATCCTCGTAATTGAAATGTGCATTTCTGCTATTGATGATATGCTTAAAGTGAAGAGCATCGTCATTATTGGTTGCATCACGTTGTATATAGCTGTCACCGCGAAGACTTTTTCCGCTGTGATCTCCTCCCCTATAGTGATATAAATCAAGATACTGATGAATATCGATGTTTTCGCGACGAACTGTTCTAGTGATACCATGATACCGAGGAGGTAGGAGTACTTCTTGATCATGCTGATTTCGTTTTTTCGCGCCATTGATATCAGCTTTGCGAACGGCTTCTCCCACGTGTACATTTTGATCACTTGTATCCCAGCTATTATCTCATTCATTAACCGTACCCTCTCATCAGTTCTTAAGGCTGTTTTCAAACGAAAAACAGAGGTTTTCTTCCCCAAGTAAACTGTAAAGTATAACGATGTTTTATTGTGGACACGCATTCTGGATACTCATTCTGGATACTTATTTTAGATACTCACTTTGCAATGGGATGAACAGCAACAAAAAGCCGACGCCTCCAAAAGTGGCAACACCAATCTCCCTGTATAACATGTATGTGCCTACTGCTGTTTGAAGGGGCCCAATCCACACAAAAGGGACTAGGACTAGGCCTTTATCGAACTTACTAACATCATTCGAGAGTAGATTGACTAGTTGACCAACAGTGGCTTGTCCAAGAGCCGAACTTGACAATTTTAGGGTCTTCCTGTATATCATAGCACTACATGAGACCCTGATTTTCATGCCGATGTGCATCAGTTCCATCACGCTTGGGTGACTGAGATAACATTCAGTTAAGAATGTTAGAATGATCAAAGCTGAATATATATATGCTTCGTCCTGTGATATCTCAGTTTGGTCCATCCTAAAGTACGCCACTACTTTACCAATACCCACAGGAAGCAATATCCTATTGAAAAATAGCAAAAATATTACACATTAATGTCTCAGTTGTTTTTAAATCAAATCAACTCACACCAATGAAAGTTCATGTACTGTCTTCACTACTCCTAATAACATAAATTTGAGACCAAACATTCGGAATAACGCTCTATGTAGCGCTGATTTTTTATGTTTCCTGTACTCTTCCCGCCATATCTGATTTAATTTATCACCCAGTTTGCTGGATTTATGTTCGTCCAAAGGCTCGTATAGGTCCTCCTCCGTAAGACCACGCTTGTAAGCTTTTTTGAAAACGGGAAAAACATATCTGAAAAGAACACAAAAATAAGTGAAAGATGCACACAAACAAAATAAATGTTACGAACGTCAAGATTAGGCTCGCGCTAACATCCACACTGGGAGTATATAGTATATACTCGACACTGCGAGTGTATACTATATACTTCCAGTGTGGAGGTTAGCAGATAATTATATATTGAAGTCTGCATTTTAGGTTTAAAACAATGCAGAAATTTTTTACTGAAACAAAATTTTCTGAAAAAATTATAATAAATTCTTTTCCCATTTGTGTCGAAGTTAGTAAATATTTTGTTCTCAAGATCGTAAATAGTTGAATTTTCGCTTCAAAACTGAATACAGTTTGTGACAAATCCGTAATATTTTTTATTTTTTTTGTAAAGCCAAATTCAGTTTTTGCAAATGTTCTAGCACATCTGTAAGCAACATTAAGTCAGAAAGCCAAGTTTCATTTTCTAATTCTGGGTATGGTTTGCCTTTTTCTTTTGTAAATGTTATGAAAGGATTTAGGAGTTCCACAAAACGGCTCAAAACATTATAAGTTGACAGCCATCCTACAACACAGGGAAAAAAAGTAAAACCACGATTTTAGTGAGAGCCGCACTTAACTCAAGGAAGAGCCGCATTTGCCCACCGTTGCTATATAGTTTGAGATCCAAGGAGGGATTCGAATCAACTGCTCGCGGATAAGATACCGATGCGACGCGACGTCGCGAATATAAATAAGTGTGAACATAAAAGACAGTCAGGCAGATAGTTTGGGTAGTGTTAAATTTTAGTGTATGTAATAATTAATTAGTTATAAATAAATCTCACTAAACCACAAATCAGACTGCGTTTTACGAATCAATTCGCAATCTATCCAATTTGTCGATTAGAGAATCCGATCATTGAATGTTTGTCTGTGGTTTTATTTTATCTAACCTTGACACACTACAGGATGCCGGGTATACCTACACGTGTTCTGTGGTCGTGTAGAATAACAGAAGTTTTTACTTTTTAATATATTATTTTATGGAATATTATTACTTACAAAAACATCAATATCGAGAGAAAATTTGCGTTAGCCCTCGGATTTGCTTTCCTATTCACAGGCTCGTAGGTGTACATTATAATTTAAACTAAAATAATAACACACATAGAGAAATAACTGTTTTATGTATATTTGTAGAAACTTCCTAAAAGTCAAATTCAGCCTAGGAAAACATCTACCACGTATAAAGGCAAACAGTATACTGGACGGTATTTCAATCATATTGCGAAATTCATATCTCAGCTGATCGCAGTATCGAGGTTATATTGGTTACATACATTTCGATAAAAGCTAAATATTTTGGTTGTCGCCACCTCGTCGCAATTGTAGTCTAAAAACATTTCCACATTAATTAAATTGAACTTTGAAGTAATAATTGTACCTAATCAGTTCCTTTAGGATATTCGCAATTTTTTTTAAATTTAAATCATCGCTTCTTTGATTACCTTTTCGACCTTGTGCATTTTATCCTTTCGTTAGGCACAATTCTGCTACTCCTGACTTTTCTCACAGTTTTTGCGGCAGCTAAACAACAACATTCAAATAAAGTGTATTTATTATTGACTAAACAATTGGATTATAGCTTAAGAACAACATAAAGGTCTTACTGAAATATATCACATGTTAATTTGTATAAAAAATACTGCATAGATATGAAATAAAGTACTAATTGACTAACTCATTGACGTCGAGTTTTCTCATAATGCTGCAACATAAAACGACATTATTAATAAACAAACTCTTAATATAATCAAGCTACTTACATTTTGCGCTATCCGTCTCAAATTCATCGCCGTCGTCTTTCCAGTGGTTTCGACCATACGCGACAAGTATCCATCCTCATTCTGGAGTAAAATATGCGGATGGTCAAATTCCACCATGTTGCCTGAACTCATACAAAGAATTTTATCCGAATCCATGACAGTGTGAAGCCTATGGGCGATGGACAACACTGTAAACGTTCCAAAGTTTTGTCTTATCGTCTTCTGGATGAGGCCATCCGCATGAGGATCAACGTTGGCAGTAGCCTCGTCAAGTACCAGAATTTTATTATTTCTAATAATGGCTCTAGCCAAGCAAACCAGCTGTCTTTGGCCAACGCTGAAGTTAGTACCGCCTTCGCTGACGATGCTACTCAAGCCAGCTGCTAAGTCAGCCACGACGTCTTCCAGTTCGACTTGTTCTAGAGCTTTCCATAGGACGTCATCGCTATATTCGTCGAACGAATCCAGATTCTTTCTCATCGTACCAGAGAACAGCACAGGCTCTTGGGGTATGATCGATATATGTGACCTAAGGAGATCCAAAGGAATTTTTGTCGTATCCACGTCATCAATGATTATTTTTCCTTGGATTTCGTACAGTTGGAAGAGCGCCGTTATTATGGAAGACTTTCCGGCGCCGGTTCTTCCAACTATGCCAACCTTCTCGCCGGCTTCGATCGTAAAATGTAGGTTCTTCAGGACGTTATCCTCGTTTGAATTGTACCACAGGCAGAGATTTTTAAAGGAAATCTTTCCGAATTCAGGCCATGATTTCGATTTGGGAAGCTGCGATTCGTCACGTTTTGGTTCCAGGTCAAGTTTGGTGTATTCCAGTACTCTCTCTACCGATGTCA
Source organism: Aphodius granarius (assembly GCA_963971325.1). Lineage (NCBI taxonomy): Eukaryota > Metazoa > Arthropoda > Insecta > Coleoptera > Scarabaeidae > Aphodius > Aphodius granarius. The sequence continues at coordinate 5,584,660 of OZ020225.1, forward strand.
TTTGGTTCTCCAATTCGGTCCACTGGCGAATGCCATATTGGAGAGTACCCATCATTCCTATATACTGGGTGATGAGCAAACCCAAGCCCCACCATAGGATACTACAAAAGAATAATAAATTACTTGAACAGGTCTGGTATTGAACACTTACTTCTATTAAAAATCAAGTGGCTGATTATTATAACAGCTATGAAAACAACGCATATGGCATACAACCAAAAGCTGAACCATTTGGTGGAAGCTATAAACAAGTACCACGCGGAACGATGCTGTCACTTGCCCAAAGACTGGACTCCTATCTGGAAGAAAAACAACCATCTGAGAAGCAAGCAGTTAGCGTTTATACTGGAACTTACAAACAGACTCAAACCTCTTCACCGATCTGCTCGTCTTCAAAAAGATCGACCTCATCAAATAAAACGCCACCAGTAACACAATTGATGGTATAGCCAACCACTGGTCCACAATAATAGATAAAGCTAAGACACCAAATAATGAGTCGTGTATCTTAATCGAGGCCTTCATCAAGAATTGGAAGTGGTAGAGGCAATGCCCAACAGCTAGTATGATAAGTTGTGAGAGACTATATCTTGCTCGAGATTAACCCAGTAGGTAGTAAAATAAGCTATCCCGTTACCTGTACCGTGACATACAATAAAGAAGGCTATTAGAAAGGCTATTGACAGTATGCTTCCACCGTATCGCCAGTAAGTCGTGTATACGGATAAAGTAACCTTTCCAGTTTCCATATATTCTTTATCATACAAAGGTCCTTCTTCCTCATTTTTAGCATCTTCTGATTCTGTCAATAGTCTTTTTCTGACTATCTCAGCTTCATCTTCATTGTGGAACTGCTTCAGCAAATTAGCAAAGTCTAACCCGCTGGTTTGTAGTTCATTGTAAGTACCCTGCTTTTCAATTGAACCATCCTTTAGAATGACTATGTGGTCTGAATTGCTCAAGTACTGCAATTGGTGAGTTATCAGAATTCTAATTTTGCCTTTTAGGTATTTCTTGATGCACTCGTCGTACAGCTGCTTACCCACTTTAGCATCCACAGCTGATAACGGGTCGTCTAATAAGTAGATATCAGCTTCCTTGTAGATGCATCTCGCCAAGTTCACGCGTGCCTTTTGACCACCACTTAGAGCTTTTCCACGGTCGCCGACCATCGTGCGATCACCATAAGGCAATATGGCCAAATCCGACTCCAGGGCGCATACCCTGATAACGTCGAAGTACCTGTGTTCATCGTAAGCGTCACCGAAGAGGATATTCTGCCTCACGCTACCAGAGAATAACCATGGCTCTTGCGAGGCGAAGGATATTTTACCGTTGATGTCCAAAGTCCCGGAAAGTGTTGGTAACTCTTTAAGGATAACGACAAATATGCTCGTTTTTCCACTTCCGACAGGACCTATCACAGAAACTAACTTATCGTTGGATATATCCAAGTTGATGTCGTTCAAGGTGTTTTCTTTGGATTCTGGTGACCATTTGGCGTTTAGGTGTTCTAGTTTAACATAGGGCGACTGCACGTCAGTTTCTTCTTTTGTGAATTCCCCATTGGTAATGACAGTTTTGTTGGCGATATGGTTGTCTTCTGGCAGTTCTTCGTAGCATAGGAATTTGTGTATCCTCGTAATTGAAATGTGCATTTCTGCTATTGATTATATGCTTAAAGTGAAGAGTAGGGTCATTATTGGTTGCATCACTTTGTATATAGCTGTCACCGCAAAGACTTTTTCCGCTGTTATCTCCTCCCCTATAGTGATATAAATCAAGATACTGATGAATATCGATGTTTTCGCGACGAACTGTTTCAGTGATACCATGATACCAATAATGAAGGAGTACTTCTTGATCATGCTGATTTCGTTTTTTCGCGCCATTGAGATCAGCTTTGCGAACGGCTTCTCCCACGTGTACATTTTGATCACTTGTATCCCAGCGATTATCTTGTTCATTAACCGTATCCTCTCATCAGTCCTTAAGGCTGTCTTCAAACGAAAAACGGAGGTTTTCTTCCCCAGGTAAACTATGAAATATGTAATGATGTTTTATTACCGATGATCCTCCTGGATACTTATTCTGGATACTCACTTTGCAACGGGATGAACAGCAACAAGAATCCGATGCCTCCAAAAGTGGCAACACCAATTTCCTCGTATAACATGTATGTACCTACTGCTATTTGAACGGGCCCTATCCACACAAATGGGGCTAGGACTAGGCCTTTATCGAACTTGCTAACATCATTCTAGAGAGGTAGAGAGAGAGTAGGTTGACTCTTTGACCAACAGTGGCTTGTCCAAGAGCTGAACTTGACAATTTTAGCATCTTCCTGTATATTATAGCACTACATGAGACCCTGATTTTCATGCCGATGTGCATCAGTGCCATCATGCTTGGGTGACTGAGATAACAATCAGCTAGGAATGTGAAAATGATCAGAGCTGAATATATGTATGCTTCGTCCTGTGATATCTCAGTTTGGTCCATCCTAAAGTACGCCACTACTTTACCAATACCTACAGGAAGCAATATCCTGAAGCAAAAACAGTACACGTTAATTTCTCGTTACCTTTTCATTCAAATTAACTCACACTAATAAGAGTTCGTGTACTGTCTTCACTATTCCTAATAATATAAATTTGAGACCAAACATTCGGAATAACGCTCTATGTACAGCTAATTTTTTGTGTTCCCTGTGCTCTTCCCTCCATATTTTATTTAGTTTATCACCCAATTTGCTCGATATGTGTTCGTCCAAAGGCTCGTATAGATCCTTTTCAGTAAGACCACGTTTGTAAGCTTTTTTGAAAACGGGAAAAACATATCTGAAAAGCGCACAAAACAAAATAAGTAAGGTAATATCGTAAGGAGCGTTTGAGATCAAAGGAGGGTTTCGAATCGACTGTTCGCGTAGTAAGACACCAGCGCGAATATTAATAAGTGTGAACATGAAGAATAGAAAGAAGATAGTTTGGGTAGTGTTTAGCACTCTTAGTATTATTTTTAGTGTAATAAAGCATTAGTTATAAATGAATCTCATTCAACTACGAGTCAGACTGCGTTTTGCGAACCAATTCCGTAACAATATCAAATTTGTCGATTCAAATTAGCGAATCCGTGTTTTGTGGCGAGAATGATCTCGGTTATATTATATGTGTTTTTATTTTATGTAACCTTGGCACAGATTACATGATACCGAATATTCCTACACATGTGTTCTGTGATTGTGCATAATAGCAGTTTTTAGTTTTTATATATTATTTTATGGAATATTGTTACTTACAAAAACATCAACACCGAGAGAAAATTCGCGTGAGCTCTCGGATTTGTTTTCCTATTCACAGGGTTGTAGGAATACATTATAATTTAATTTTTTTCAATATTAAATTACATATACTATTTTGTGTAAACTTCGTAAACGTGAAGATTAAGTGAAGTGAACAACAGACAATAAGACATCCAGTAAGTATAAAAGCAAACAGTATACTGGACAGCATTTCAAATATATTGTTAAATCATATCACAGCTGATCGCAGTATCGAGGTTATATTGGTTACATAGATTTAATAAAAACTAACATCTTGGCCGTCGCTAACTCGTCGCAATTGTAATGTCAAAATATTTCGCTCGAGTCTCGACTTTTGTCACCGTTTCATGGCAGCTAAATTAAAACAACAACATTCAAATAAAAGTGTATTTATTACCGGCTAAACAATTGGATTACAGCTTAAGAACAACACAAAGATCTTACTGAAATATATCACATGTCAATTCGTATAAAAAATAAAAAATACTGCATAGATATGGAATTAAGTACTAATTGACTAACTCATTGACGTCGAGTTTCCTCATAATGCTGCAACATAAACGAAATTATTAATAAACAAACTCATCACATAATCAAGGAACTTACATTTTGCGCTATACTTCTCAAGTTCTTCGCCGTCGTCTTTCCAGTGGTTTCGACCATACGCGATAAGTATCCATCCTCATTCTGGAGTAAAATATGAGGATGGTCAAATTCCACCATATTGCCTGAACTCATACAAAGAATTTTATCCGAATCCATGACAGTGTGAAGCCTATGGGCGATGGTCAACACAGTAAACTTAGCAAAGTTTCTTCTTATGGTCTTCTGGATGAGACCATCTGTGTGTGGATCAACATTGGCTGTAGCCTCGTCAAGCACCAAAATTTTATTGTTTCTAATAATGGCTCTAGCCAGGCAAACCAGTTGTCTTTGACCAACGCTGAAGTTAGTACCGCCTTCGCTGACGTTGCTACTCAAACCAGCTGGTAGCTCAGCCACGACTTCTTTCAGTTCGACTTGTTCTAGTGCATTCCACAGGACGTCATCGCTATATTCATCGAACGGATCCAAATTCTTCCTCATCGTACCAGAGAACAACACAGGCTCTTGGGGTATGATCGATATATGCGACCTAAGCAGATCCAAAGGAATCTTCGTCGTATCAACATCATCGATGATTATCTTCCCTTGGATTTCGTACAGTTGGAATAGCGCTGTTATTATGGAAGACTTTCCAGCGCCGGTTCTTCCAACTATTCCAACCTTCTCGCCGGCTTCTATCGTGAAATTTAGGTTCTTCAGGACGTTATCCTCGTTTGGATTGTACCGCAGACAGAGATTTTCAAAGATAATCTTTCCGAATTCCGGCCACGATTTCGATTTGGGAAGCTGCGACTCGTCACGTTCTGGTTCCATATCCAGCTTGGTGTATTCCAATACCCTCTCAACTGATGTCATTTGGTTCTCCAATTCGGTCCATTGGCGCATACCCCACTGAAGCGATCCCATCAATCCAATATACTGGGTGATGAGTAAGCCTAGATCTCCACCATGGGACACTGAAACATAAGGTTTGTTTAGCTGAATGGATGTGCATGTTTATTGTTATTAATCGTACCTCTGTTTAAACTTAACAGGCTGATGATGATCACAGAAATAAAGGCAACGCACACGATCTCCAACCAAAAGCCAAAGCATCTGGTGGAAGCCAAAAACAGGTACCAAGCAGCGCTGTGCTGGTCTTGGTACTTATCAAACTCCTTGATGAGGATAGGTTGGGCTTTGAAGGCACGTATGGTGCTTAAACCATTCATCGATGCTGTCACTTGCCCAAAGATTGGACTCCTATCTATAAAGAAAACAACCATCAGAGAAACAAAAAGTTAGAGATTATAATCGAACTTACAAATTGACTCTAATCTCTTCACTGCTCTGCTGGTCTTCAAGAACATCGTCCGCATAAAGTAAAATATCACGAGTAGCAAAAAAGCTGGAATGGCCAACCATTGGTCCACGACAATTGACAAGGCTAAGGCACCGAAAAGTAGAAGCCCCACTTCGACTACATCGAACAGCACTAATGGTATATATTCGTCGATGATTCCCAAATCTTTCGAGAACCTATTCAGGATCCTTCCTGAAGTGTTCGTATTGAAGAACCTCATGAGCGCCTTGGAAACTTTCACGAAAGTCGTATCGTGAATTCTGATCGAAGCCCTCATCAGGAATCGGAAATAGTAAAGGCAATGCCAAACGGCCAATACGATAAGAACAAATATCAAGGCTGAGTAGGTGTAGATGATCTCTTCCCTGCCCATTACTGGTATGGTGTCGTTGTGTGAAGCGAGATCTTGCTCTAGGTTAACCCAATAACTCACAAAGTAATCAGTGGCATTGCCAACACCTTGACAGAGAACGAAGAGACTGACGAGAAAGATGATCGCGAAAACACTACCGCCGTATCGGAAGTACGACTTATAAACAGATAGCTTCACTTTCCCGGTTTCCATAAACTCTTTATCATCCGCTGGCCCTTCTTGTTCATTTTCAACATCATCTGATTCAGACATCTGTCGCTGTTTGACAGTCTCAGCTTCATCTTCATTATGGAACTCTTTTAGCAAGTTAGCAAAATCTAACCCGCTGGTTTGTAGTTCATTGTAAGTACCCTGTTTTTCAATTGAACCATCTTTTAGAATGACTATCTGGTCTGAGTTGCTCAAGTACTGCAATTGGTGAGTTATCAGGATTCTAATTTTGCCTTTTAGGTATTTCTTGATGCACTCGTCGTACAGCTGCTTACCCACTTTAGCATCCACAGCTGATAACGGGTCGTCTAATAAGTAGATATCAGCGTCCTTGTAGATGCACCTCGCCAAGTTCACGCGTGCCTTTTGACCACCACTTAGAGCTTTTCCACGCTCGCCGACCAACGTGCGATCACCGTAAGGTAGTATGGCCAAGTCTGATTCCAGGGCGCAAACCCTGACGACGTTTAAGTACCTGTGTTCATCGTAAGCGTCACCGAAGAGGATATTCTGCCTCACGCTACCAGAGAATAACCATGGCTCTTGCGAGGCGAAGGATATTTTACCGTTGATGTCCAACATTCCCGAGACTGTCGGTAATTCTTTAAGGATGACGTTAAGTATGCTCGATTTTCCACTTCCGACAGGACCTATTACAGAAACTAACTTATCGTCGCTTATATCTAAGTTGATGTTGGTCAGGGTGTTTTCTTTGGATTCAGGTAACCATTTGGCGTTTAGTTCTTCCAGTTTCACGTGCGGCGATACCGTTCTGGTTTTCTCTTTTGTTAAGTCTCCATTGATGATGGCCTTTCCATTGATGGCTAACTTTTCTTCGGGTAATTCTTCGTAGCATAGGAACTTGTGTATCCTATTAACTGAAATATTGACTTCGGCTATTGATGAGATGCTTATGCTGAAGATCATGGTGATGATTGGTCGCATCACATTGTATATAGCAGTCACGGCGAAGACTTTCTCAGCTGTGATATCCTCGCCCATGCTGATAAAAGTCAAAATGCTGATAAATATCGACGTTCTCGTGATGAACTGTTCGAAAGAGAACATGATACCAAGGAGGTAGGAATGCTTCCTTATGGCGCTGATTTCAGTTCTTCGCGCCAATGAGATCAGTTTTGCGAAAGGTTTCTCCCACGTGTACATTTTGATCACTTGAATTCCAGCGATTATCTCGTTCATTAAGCGTACTCGCTCATCAGTCCTTATGGCTGTCTTCAGACGAAGGTCCGAAGTCCTCTTACCCAAGTATACTGTGATGAAAGAATAGTATGGTTATAAATACCAATTTAGGATTGATGTTATTGATATTTGAACCGGGAAACGGTTATCGCTTCTTCCTATTTTGATCTCCAACACGTGTGACCCTCAAAAGATATAATACTCACTTTGCATGGGTATGAACAGCAACAAGAAGGCGATTCCTCCGAAAGCAGCAATACCGATCTCCCTAAAGATCATGTACGTCCCTACTGCTGTTTGGATAGGTCCGATCCACACGAAATGAGCCAAGACAAAGCCCTGGTCAAACTTGCTGACGTCATTGGAGAGTAGATTAACCAGCTGGCCTACTGTGGTCTGCCCGAGTGCTGTTCTGGTCAACTTTAATGTCTTCCTATATATCATAGCACTACAGGAGACCCTCAACTTCATGGAGATGTGCATCAGAGCCATCATGCTAGGGTGGCCCAGAAAGCATTCAGTTAGGAACGATAAAATGATGAAACCCGAATACATGTAGGCCTCCTCTGGTGAGATTTCAGTTTGGTCTACTCTGAAATACGCCACAACCATACGAATTGCTATGGGAAGCAATGTCCTATAGGAACAAAGTGGATATTAGTTTTTGGCCTTAATGTTGTGGGTGTGTACTGAATACAATTATAATAAATATTGTTGTACGATAAACTTATAATAAAAAAAAATAAACTCACACTAATGTCATTTCGTGTACTAATTTCACTATTCCTAATAGCATAAATTCGAGGCCAAACATTTTGAATAGCGCTCTGTGTAGCGCGGATTTTTTGTGTTTCCTGTGCTCCTGTCGCCATATTCGATCCAGTTTGTCACCTAATTTGCTCGATCTGTGTTCTTCCAAGGGCTCGTAGAGATCATCTTCCGTAAGACCACGTTTGTACGCTTTTTTGAAAATTGGCAGTACATATCTGAAAGTATTAACAAAGTTCTCAACTTAGATTAGCGATACAAGATTAAAGATGTCAAACGGAATTTTTGACAGATAGTGTCAGATATTTGGAGCAATACTCACATAAAGATTTTTATAAACGTAAAGAACATAACTATTTTACACACCGATTGATTTTGTACAGGTATCAAATGAGTAAGTTCTTATATCACATATATTTACAGGTAATTTGTGATGTTTACGAATCATTTAGGTCTTTTTTGCTCAATCACGCTTTCACCAGTACGTTTACTTCAATATTTAGTGTCCATTTCTGAAGAATGTATGAGCAAAAGAACTCATATAGACTTATAATCATTGATTTACGCCATGTAATTGATGGTGATTAGACATCGTTACAATACAGCAGCTGCATCAGACCAATATGATTAATTAAAATGCAGTTTAAAGCGAACTAGGTCAAAGTTTACAGCCTTAGTTGTGCTTAATTATTCCAATACTTCATGAAATAGTATTGGCATTGTAACAGTGAATATCCTAGCCAGTGAACAATGAAATTTGTATAGAAGTAGAAACTGTTTACAAGCAATAAATTATTGCTAAACTGCTAGCCGCTGTAGATGATTAAATTTGCTGGTAAAGAATGTGCGGATTTTATAACAATGGGTATATAGGAAAAGTTTGTACCTTGGAAATAGCCAAGGATGATTAGATTAATGAAGTAACGTGTTATTATCTGGCAATAGCGTGATGATTGGCCCCCTTTATACACTGCATATGGTGTATGGCGTGTTGTTGATAAGAAATGTTAGAAATGCAGATTTCTTTTTACATAAAAACAAGGTATTAGTTTTTAGAGTCATATGTACCTACAAGTTACAATAATATCTAGCTGTTGTAACAATGGTATTTGCTGAGTAATAATTGTTGCTAAGTATAATTATAATATTCTTTCAGTAATAAATCAAACTTTTTATCTCATGCATTAAAAGTAAAAGATAAACTTGGAAGACATTTATTCAAATAAAATATAACAATATTTTGACCAATATTGTAAGTACTTACAATTTCAGTTTACTACATGAAATAATAACTAGCAAAATGCATTCGTTAATCAACATAAATATGTACACATTTCGTGTTATTTTTTAATACACTTTTGGATCCCTAATTACCTTGACCCATTTGGAATTAAAAGAAACTTTAGGCTATGAAAATATTATATAATGGCGAAAATATTATAGATTTTTAAATTTGCTATAGTTTAGTAGAAAAAAGTAATATTACTTTTAAAATAAATCATAGAAAGGAAATAAACGTTGGTTTATATCGTCTTCCCAAGAAAGTGTGGTTAAACATTGTTCATTGAATCATTGCAACATAACAATACTAGCTTTGTTTGTTATTCTTATTAATATAGCTAATGTCTCTTTTCGTTCTTGAAAATTAACCTTGGAGTACAAACTGCGATAAATAATACTATGTACTATAAATGTAGCTAGTGCCTAGTAGACCATTAATATCTATAAATATTGCACTATTCTGGACTCGTAAAACAGTACTCGTATCGAGTTGCTGTGTACAGAAGTTACTCAGGGGAGATAAGATGCAAGATAAGAAGAAATGTAATGAATCTGCAGTTTATTTCCAAGAATATGCAGTTTATTTTCAAGAATATGCATTTTATTTCGAAATAAATCAAAATGTTTTATAACTGATTCGTTCGAGCAGCTATCACGAACTAATTCGTTATTAGTTTGTTAGATGACCAAATGAGTTGCCATTGTCATTTATAATGCAGTTCGTAGTAAAACATATCTGGTTTATTCTGTTTTAAAAATTTTCAAACCACTATTTTTACTGCTCGAACAAACGTATTATGAACTTGGATGTTACCAAAGAAACAAAAGATTGACGCTTGAAAGAATCTCCGTTACAATTATTCTTGCTTTGCCGTGACATTTCATGACAATTGCCATGATTTGCTACGCATTGTCGCACGAAGGAGTATCTATACCGTGTCATTATTAAAGAACAGACTGCAGTAACGCATCAGTAACTTACGTCACGTCTACATTACATCTGTCAGTAGCCTTATAGTCCGTGGTTGAAGGCAGTGTTATGCAGTGCATTCATCAGAACGCCATCCGAACGCTACATTTGAAATGTCAAATTGTTTGTATTGGAGTATCCTAGCAATGAAATTATCATTGGCCATTGAAGATGGTACCCTGTAATAGCGCTTATCAGCCCTCGAGCTTTAGTCGCCCGAGAGCATTAAACACAAAACATTTCCTTGACAGAGAATGTTATTCTTCTACATATAAAAAGAGTAAGATATTCGTTTTACAACAACAATATGTTGTTGGGTGAAAAATATACATTCTTCAACGAACAAACAGTTTCTTGATAGTTCGTGAACGAACTAGTCCGAGAGAATGGCTCCCGGCTTAGAACAAAAGAACTAGTTCTTTAAAATAAAAAGAACTAGTTCGCAAAAGACCTGCTTTGCTAAAACATATCTCTATGCATATCTCATTCAGTGAACGACTTGTAGGGACATGAAATCTAGTTCGAAAGTCCTGCTTTGGTGAAACATATCCCATTCAGTGAACGAGTTGTGGCGACATCAAACGAGCGACATAGCACCCTGCCCGCCAGTTGTTTCTTTACCTAACGGCGGATGTCAAAAATATAATTAGAGTATAGTATTTTTTCCTATTGGATAATGGATTACACTGTTAATAGTAGTTTCGCCAGTATATGTTATACTATAATTTATAAATAATACCCCAATTCCACCTAAAATTGCAGTATGAATAAGGCTAAAATACGTGCAGCAATATGTCTTTTATGCCTTATTAAATAAATATTTAAGAAATATACCTAAATAAAATAAGACAACGATTCTTCGATCAATATAATTATAAATAATTATTTATTTTCAAAACAAAATAACGATTCTTCAAGAAAAAGACAAAGTGGGAAGGCAGACATCGATTCTGTCCAAACTAGATCCTAGTTTCGTTTGGAACGAGATATAAACGTGCTAGAACACACAAAGACACGTTTATCGAAGTAGTATGTCTCAGGATCAAAGTAGTTCTTCAGAACTAGTTCTTTGAACTAGTTCCTTTTTGTGAACTAATCCGGAAGAACTAGTTCATTAAAAAGAACTAATAAGCCCATCTCTAATACGTACGTATCGCTTAAAACAGACGTAATTCCTTTCAAACAGTTCCTTCATACTTAAAACAAGAAAACGTAATACTTGAAACATCAAGAAAATCATATTCTTACTCTGAGAATTTTATATTTTACTTGAACCAACCAACTGATGTTTCTGCGGATATAGAATCAAGTGATATTCTTCATTCAAAGATATTCGTGTTGTATCGAATAAATTTTTCCCTCTGTGCAGAAGTGTACAAAATGCATCTCTTACTCTTCCTTTCAGGTTCAGCACACTGCCATCACTACAACTTATCTATCAACTCTAAAAATGTGGCAACAAAATCAGCTTATCTGACAAGATAGCTGCTATTCAGGTCCTTTATGGGTGGGTGAATAAACCCGGCATAAGTGATTAATTCAACTATTAATAGAAAATAATCTATATAATAAACCTCAACCCATACACAGGTATCAAAAAGGTTCTCCTTCAATACAATAACTGTATCCCTACCTAACACAGACCGGTCTAGCGTATGGTTTATGTTCTTTTAATCTTAATTTTTACGTCACCATTTTTTATTTCCTTTATATACATAAGTAGGTAGTTTACCGAGCTCCGAGAAATATTCCGATTATGTCTGGTTTAGATCAAAGGTGTTACAGCACCGACCTGCAAATTCTCGTGAACTATTAAAACGGACTTTCCAAGACGTACAGTTGTACTTTCTCACTGTTGTACTTTCACAAAACATGGATAAATACATTGTATGCGCTTTAATTGCATACTTATTATTTATTATTGGTTTTACAATACACATACCTTAGAAGTGAACATTTAAAGAAATGCATAAGAATATGTGATAATAATATAAAAATGTTAACATCACGTATTATAGTAAAACATGTGATGTGATGTGATATACATATGTAACTTACCTCTTCCGGTTAGATTCGGAAATTTTTACTTTTTTGTACCTAAACGCTCGTTCAGAAAATTTACATGATTTGAATTACGAGAATTTACATGCTTGAATGAACACATAAATTATACTAATAGACTAAACAAATCAGGCCTGAGGCAAAACGATTTATTGATTACACAAAACTTTGATGTAGAAGAGAAAGGATCAATCATGTTTAAATTGTTACTTGGTGTAAGTATTTCTCGTACAAAAGGTCACCACACAGAGGGAAAAATTTATTCGATACAACACGAATATCTTTGAGTGCAGAATATCACTTGTTTCCAGAAAGATCATTTGGTTGGTTCAAGTAAAATATAAAATTCTCAAAGTAAGAATATGATTTTCTTGATGTTCCAAGTATTACGTTGTCTTGTTTTAAGTATGAAGGAACTGCTTGAAAGGAATTACGTCTGTTTTAAGCGATACATACGTATACTTTTGGGTCAAGAAACTGTTTGTTCGTTGAAGCATGTATATTTTTCACCCAACAAAATATTGTTATTGATGTAAAACGAACGTCTCTCTTTTTATATCTAGAAGAATAACATTTTCTTCGTCAGAGCAAAATATACTAAACATAAATATACTAAACTCTTAAACCGGAAGAATAACTAGCCGTTGAATTAACTACATATACCTATTGAAATTCTTATTACAATAAAATATTATTTGGATATCAAAAATATCCTCTTCATACTACACTATATACGCAAAAATAGTTTTTCTTGATATTCAAGAATAGAGTTCTCTCTGTGCATAGTTGATGTTATACACTAGTGATGTAGATATCTTAATATGAGGTCGTACAAAATTATTTTGTCATGTTAGATTTTTTAGTATCCGAAATAGTGTTGCTGCTTCTCTTTTAGATGACAGCAAATATTTCTTTTTGAACATGAACGTGTTGTCGTATGCTAGTAGTGTAAAGATATTTTAACGTAAAATGTCGCAAATTATAAAAAAATATTAATACATACATTACATTCATTCCACAACTGAATTTAAATAAAAAATATTTAAAAATAAATATCAATAAATGATATAACATTTGACCTATTTTTTAATGAGAGAATAACTATGTATTTCTACTTGATATGGTATCCTGATAAGATAGTAGTAATTATGCATATTGGCAATGAATCACTGGTGGCAGAACTTTACCTTTTCCAGTGTATTATCAGTTTATCACAGAAGTTAGACTAGTATAACTTCTTGAAAATATGAATTGTGTGGTGTCATATTTAGTAAATATAATTAAACAAAAAAAATCAACAATGTTCAAATGTTTTCATAATGGTAAACATAAAGTCATATTCATTATAATATTACATTTGTTAGATGAGCCTTGACACGAAAGGGTCACAACATAGTTAATATTTTCGCGTGAACGTAATTAAAAATAAATTAGCTGTCCTAGATGTGGTCAAAGACATGCCGAAGGTTTAAATTATACAGCATTTTGAGGTTTAATTTTAGTGGACCACGATCTTGACACAGATAATTACACCGGGTCTTGGTAACACACATGTGCTTAATTCTCCAATATGATCACGATAATCATAAATGATGATACAACTTTATATTGTTCCTAACATATAATTACTTACAAGAACATCAAAACGGATAGAAAATTAGCCTTCGCCCTTGGATTTGGTTTCCTCTTAACTTCTTCTTGACCATCCATTTTTGTATAAATTAAATTAATTAAGTATAATTAGATTATATCACAAATTTATTAATTCTCTCGGCGTATATTCGATTTTTAGATTCAACTGTACTTGTCTATTTCAGGAACTTCCTAAATTTGAAGTCCACACAAGCGCGACCAACTCAGCGAAAGCGCTGCCAAACACTGAACTCTAGTCTGAATGTACTCGGCATTTAACTTGTGAAATTCATGTTGCCAGCTGATCGTACCGTGCTGCTACTATGGTCAGCACTGATATTGATTCATCGACCCGGATAAAAACGGCATGGCAGGTAAACACACCGACAAAACACTCGAGTGCAGATGGATGTTCTATTGTTATCGGAGTCTATTGGTACCAGTCCACAGGTAGCTTAAAAATGTAGATTATAGGTACCAGGGGACAGGAATAGATTGAGTTTTTTGTTAGTTTTTTAATGGTGATGGTGAATGTATGTTATCTACAGAATACAGACGTTATTGCATAGTATTCAGATATTTATTGTATGTATTTAGCTCGATAGTTTTGCCTTTTGAATAATAGTTATTTTTATTTTAATGATTTATTGGAAATAGAATCTATGAAGAACAAAATTATGACAGTATATTATAACAAATTTCAATCTTTTGAATTGTGGAAAATTGTGAAATATGGTGAAATTAATAAGTAAAGTATCAAAGGTCATTGTCACGGACAATATTGATCGAGTACCCGTCTGGTTAATGATTATAATGTTTTAAAAGGATTCACAATGCTTTTGGGAGAGTTGTACTCCAAAACACCCCATCCAACTTTCCGACTAATTTGTCGACACATTGTAGTGTCTAAGAAACTTAGCAATTATGCAGTTTTGTGAACCCACAGTTACTCTGTACTCAAACCTACATTTTTCTACTTTGCATTCACAATGCACACATTGTAACACTGTTTTCGGTGTTACAATTAGCAAATTGTAACACCGTTTTTAGTAACTTTTTTCTAAGATTGGTGACATTGATATCAAATGCATGTCAAACGAAAATACACATAACCACAAAAGTAAGCACAAACTGATTTTTTAGAATCGCACAAACTGCGAAGTATGTATATTTTTATACATATTTAAACATGCGTGTTGCATCCTAGGTTTCGTACTACTAGTATATGATGGTAGATAATAATTATCAATAATTACTTTTTCACAGATATTTGAATTTAAGTGACAGATGACAGTGTTACCAACGGTTGCACCCATAAATACTCTAGATTGGAATTTTACCTAATATACTTCTAAATTTTTATAAAATTAATGACGCAAAGTAGAAAAAATAGTATATTACACTCGTTTTATAAGACATATTGGCGCATTCGTTCATTTGGGGCACTCGTCGCTGGCGCTCCTCGTGCCCCAAACAACTCATGCGCCAATTTGACGTCTTATAAAACTTGTATAATAATATACTATTTCCGTTGCGTGTAGAGCCTTAATATTAATAATACCTTAAAGGTGGCTAAAATCAAAATCCGAAGGTCTGCCTTGAGGCAGCCTTGATGCGGTAGGCCTTCTCCATACACACACACAGAGGTTTCTCCATCCACACATCGAAGTTTTTCTTGAGGTCTTGCGCCTCGAGGCATGCCTTCGGTTTTTCCGTTGCGTGTGGAGCCGCCTTAACTAGTCATGTCAGGGACCACTGACGGGGAACGGCTACTAAACTATTAATTTCAAGTTTTGGTGTGGAATTGATAAATATATCAACCTGGGCGTAGCACAAAATAAGGATGATGCGAAACTTTGAGGAACGACTACAGCAGTGCATTGCAAAAAAACGGACGTATCTACCTTACATTATTTTCAGAACATAATTTAACTTTTTTATTGTTAAATGGTAACATTTAAGCTTTTCAACGTTTTCATAACTACATTCTTTTCTGCAGCTGAGTTATTCTCATTTCAAAAACGGCCGTCCATTCTGCCCCACCCTGTACCATAAATGTAGTGTACTCGTTATACCATTAATAGATGCAAAATTGCATGTGGATTACGAATTTGTCACTCCCTATGTTCTACGCCTCTACGGTATCGGTGGATGGCGCTATTTGCAGTTCTCTTTGAGGGCGCCATGCGCTCTTTTAGGTCGTGGTTACAGTGGAGCGTTGATACTAGCATGGATATTAACCGCTAATAATTAGCGTCGACATTAGCGTAGCGATGTACATACATAACTATGATCACTAGTAGACCTTTTAACATACTAGGTCATTTCTCCTAATATGATAAGATAATTACAATTTAGTATTTGTTAGTTTAAAGTAAAATGTCGGGATTGTCTGTTCGACAGCATATGCTTCTAGAATCCACCGCATTAAAACTATATAAGCTATTCCAGAATGGCGCAAAAATTAGTCAAAAATAACTCGTAACTCGAGGAGATGGGCAGTCCATCCTCAAGACCGTTATAAAAATGTTGCCGTTTAACGAACAAATAGAAGTATTTATTGAGCTTTTTTTGCTTGTTTTTCTTTGATTCTACAAGTACGCCGAAGGACACGGTTGTATTGGCAAGGATTTTGGAGGTAATGGTCCAAGTTTTGCACCCATACTTAGTTCACTCAGCCACTCAATGGAAATAAATTGATATTTTGTATAAAATCGCACACAAAACCAGTAAAATGTGTAATATTTACCTTGTTTCTTTCTTGCAAATCATTTGTTTGTTTCATTGGGAATGCTGATCAGCAAATATGCTACAAATCAGAGGAATTGTTTTGCTAAGACAAATAGAAAACAGTACAGTATCTACTCACTAACTTTCTTCGAATGTTAATGTCTATCGAAGATTTCCGAGTGCTATGTAAAACCAACTGGTCGCTTTGATCAACGCCCGACTATATTGGATCCAATTTAAAACAATGGTTCCGGTTTTACAGCGCGGCTAGTGTCGAAGCTAGTATAGTACAAGCCAGGAGAGCTGTAAATGATTCATCGCTTGCAGGGTTACGAAACAGATATACAAAAAGAAGGCTGTTTTATTTTAATCTGCGTGATCGGTGAAACAAGATCTGTCGCGTACGTCAAAAATAACAGAATAAATCGCTTAATCATTTGCAGCTCACCTGGAGTTTACTATATCGACGCTCAAAGCTTCACTATAACCTCAGCCTTAGATGACGCGCTGATAATTAAATAATTTTTTTTTTTGCTAAACCGTTCGATATTTTCTGTGGGCAAAACTCTGAACTGAATAGCTGAAACTTGAACAGCTAAATCGATAAACATTAGTTTCATTAAGAAATTCGAAAAAAAAGTGATGGTTATTTTTTATCCGGTGTTATAATCTTTTTTATACTACTATTGATTTTATGTATATTGTTGATTGATTGAAAGAATGTTTAACACATTTATAAGCGATGGGGACCATTCGTAGCGTTATTCTTTGATATCTTTCTTGATAGTGAGAAATGCAATAAAATTTATAAGAATATTATGAATTTTATTCTACACCCTGTATATTTGGAATCAGTTTTTACCGTTGTTTATTAAAAGCTGTTTGAGATTTATCTAAGTGCATTTTAAAATTAGATACGACAATGCGAGTATGCGACGTCTGGCAAACAGTGACGTAGCATTGCAAATGTTTTTGTATTATTGTGCAACTCTCAAAATGAAAATAGGTCTGTTGACAATGACATCAATAAACACTTACATGAGTTGAAAGTCCTGATAACCGTCTTCAATTGGAGATAAGAAGTCATATTCGGTTTATAATTAAATCCAGATTTCATCAGATTACTTTAGTATCTCGATGTATAACGTCCACATCGAGATTTTATGACATTACGTCTAATTTGTATATTTTTTTGTCAAACACACGCATTAAATACGCAAGAAATGATCCAATGTGATGCAATTTTGACTAAGCTTTCGTACATTTTATTTAGATCAAATAAAGTTCAGATGCCTTGTGGAAAAATACAATAAATTTTGAAAAATGTCGGATGGCGCGGATTGTGTAAAAAATATAATGAGATTATTTGTGCTAAGTTCTTTGTTTTCTGGGATAGCAAATATTTATACAGAATGTATCGACCTTGTATGATGATGTATCTTAATCCATTATACCACAATACCATAATACTACTTATGTTATATGGCGCCAGACTTTACACTTGTAGTACGGCAACCAATGTTGTTCAATTGTAACTTTTCACTTAAATATTTATAGGAAGGTGTTGTAATCGACGGAAAATAACATTTCGAGATTTCCGCGGAAATACGCGTTTTGAGGCCCCCTGAACCGATTGTGATGATTTCTGGAAAATGTATGTATCTGTGTGTGGGTATGTGTATGTCTGTGAACACGATTGCTTCCAAACGGTACAACGGATTGGGCTGAAATTCTGCATACATATGTAGGATTACCGGGGGACGAACTGGATTGTTTTTGGCGACAATCTGACAACCGGAAGTGGCAAATGGGAAATTACATACGTCTTCTGAGGGATTCATCCAGTGACTTTAAGTATGTATACCAATTTGCAGAGCATTGGGATGAACGGTTTAGGTGCTATAAGCTTTTATAGAAGCAGCTTGACAGAACCCACAGCCTTCGTCGCTGTATTCCAAATTGTCAGATTTTGACAAACGTCAGTGCCACTGACATAACATGACATTAAATGTCTGCATGACAAATGTCATTATTTTATAGAAACTGACGTTAGGTGGAGTGGCTCTGACATCACAAAATTGAGTAATGGCAAAAGTGTTCAGACAGACTTCATTGTGAATTGTGACCACGATGTAGTCGGAAAAATAGCAGTAGGTACTTGGAAATGATTAAGATTATGCTTTGTCTAAAATGTCCTTTCCTGTCAGTGACCACTGACGTTTATGAAAATTTACCTATTTGCAACCATGGCGACTAAGTCTGTGTCATACTCATAGTGTAACTATTTTTACATGGTGGGCCAAGAACGCAACGATCTCTTTCTAAAAAACTCAGTCCGTCTCTATCTACCTTGTTTAAGAAAGCCCAATTTTGCCAATTGTTGGAAAAACACCAGAACGTTTTGTCAAGTATTGGAAATATCACCAGAACATTATTAATATATAGTAATCAAAGGTCGGTGCTTTACAATTAGAACAATATTTACCATTTGAAATTTTCGCAATAAGAATTTCGAATTTTTCTACTTTGGTTCCACAGTAGACTCAGTTTTCAGTGTTTACTCCTGACTTTGGTAACAATGGAATCCACCAATCAATATAGCTGTCACATTTACTAAATTTATAAACGATAAATGTAGCACTAGTTTTGTAAGACGTATTGACCATAGTAGTACAGAAAGAAAAATTTAAAGAATACAAATTATTACAGTTATTATAGAATACTGTAATGGTGTCACCTATGTAGCTTCGAGTAGCAGCCATAGATGGCCATAGTAGCAACGACAACGTTTGTAAACTACCACGCATTGCGGTTTGAACAAAGTTATTCAATGTAGAGTATTTGGAATAGTTGAAAGACAAGATTATGGTTTAATTTTTTAAATAGGAATCAAAATCTCGCATTCGCACGCACGCATGCAACTGAAGGGCAAAATATTACTGTCCTATGTTTGTTCCTTACAGAGTATGTTGGCAACACTTCCCTTTCCTCTGCGAATTGCCGGAAAAGTGGGGAGTTCTTGGCCCACCATTTAAAAATAGTTACACTATGGTCATACTATGGTCATACTGCTTAAGCGCTTATAGCGTATAAGTATAGCGCTATAAACCGTTCATTCTATTGATCCGTAAATTGTTATACGTATTAACTTCTAAATATGTATGTGTATCAAATTTCAGCCCAATCCGTCGGTTACTAGTCGAAAACTAAAAATACATGTGTATAAATAATTTTATTAAGATACAACAAATATAATATAAAAAACAAATAACTCACTAAACACTACTTCTCTTTGGATATAATATCATAAAATACAGAACTGTGATCGTTAAGTAAATTCTGCGGATTATCGTACTCAACAATCTTCCCATCACTCAAGATCATAACTTTATCATAGTTCAAAACCGTCTTGAGCCGATGTAGGATGGTTATCAGCGTACAATCAGAGAATTTCGTCCTTATCAACCTCTCAATCGCGTCACTGGTCTCGTTGTCTAAATACGATGTGGCCTCGTCCAAAATCAACACCCTATTCTTAGTAAGCAAAGCTCTAGCCAAGCAGATCAGCTGTTTCTGACCAGGACTGAATGAAATCTGACCTTCGTTTATACTAGCATCCAAGGTCACTTCCTCCTGACAGAATTGCTTAAAGTTAACTTCACTTAAAGCCTTCCAAAGTTCAGGATCTGTATATTTGGAGCTAGGGTCTAGATTTGATCGAAGAGTACCTGTGAACAGCATCGGATTTTGTGGAATTATCGACAGCCCACTTCTAAGGGTCTTCAAGGAAACATTTGAAGTCTCCTGTCCATCTAATAAAATCACTCCTGATTCTTTTTCGTATAGTCTGAACAGCGTTGAGAGCATTGATGTTTTTCCAGCTCCTGTCCTACCGATGATGCAGACTCTCTCCTTTGGGTTTATGGTGAAGGATATTTCTTTAAGGACGAGTTGGTTTGTCTTTGGGTAGCGCAGGCTTACGTGGTCGTATTCAATCTTTCCGTCTTTCGGCCAGTCCTTGTGGTCGCTGCCAGATTTTGGTTCTGTGCGGATGTCGCGATATTCTAGGACTCTTTCTACTGACGTCATTTGGTTTTCCAACTCCGAAAAAGCTCTGATAACGGTCGGTAGGAATTTTGTGAGGGCGTACGACTGAGTGAGGATCAGGCCTACTCCTCCTGTTGATGCGTCTAAGGAAGAACAAAAAATTGTTAAAATTTGTTTTTATTTAGAGGGTGGAATACCTCTATCTTAATAAATAAATAACCTACAAAATTTATGTAGGTTCAAGGTAAGTCAATAAAACCCCACAAATTGGTATCAAATATGAAATATTTTATGGTTGCGACGCCGACGGTTTCACTTGACAAAAGACAATACATTGTGTCACTGTTGTATGTACCTACCTGGTGACATATAAAATGCACCAGAAATAGTTGACCTTGTAGTTTGAACTGAGGTTTGTTGGTAGTAGCCACCAGCGGCAGCAGTACTTTTGCTGGTAAACAGCGTAATGTGAAACTGAGACCAGTAATCCTCCAGTAACTTTAAATACTCGTATAGATACAAATTTACAGATCAATGAGGTGTGAATAGTAAGTTGTTGTAGTTACAATTATTACCAAATTTCTTCATTTTTTTGTACTTGGTTTATTATAGATCAACTATATAGATACTCACTTTCCAATACAAACAGACAATAGATGATAACTCCTCCCAGATACACACACAGGAAGCATTCCACGCAAAAACACAGAGCCCTATTCACAGTCAGGTACATAAAATCGCAGGTCGTGTGCAAATTTTGATTCTTATCGAATTCATCCCTCAATTGCTGCTGCAACCCGCTGGTCCGTAAAGTATTCACGCCATCTAGGGTCGTCCTCAGTAAACCGATGACAGGACTCCTGGCTAAAATCAATTAGTTTATTATTGCGTTCTATGTTCTCCACAAAACTGCATACTTGCTGCTTCTAGACGCTTCAAACTTCTGCAGGTCGGCATATAGAGGCTTCTGATCAACCAGACCACTATTATTATAGTTAGAGATAATCCCAGGAGACCCAAGCTTTGACTTCCTATTAGCCAGAGACTTCCAAAGCTTAAGAACACTTGCTAAAAATAACATTAGGTTTAATATGATCAAGTATTATTATATGGTCAAAAGGTGGTAAGCTTACTTGTAGAAGATGGTGAACTATCAATGGAATGTACTCATCAACAGCAGCCACGTCTTTGGAAAACCTGTTCATGATATTTCCAACTAGATGGTCATCGAAAAAGCTTATTGGGGCGTGGATTATATTCATAAAGGTTAACTTGTGCAGAGTTTTCGAGGTTTTAGCGGTCAAGAAGTAGAAAAGGTAGGTTTCAAGAAGATACGTGACAGTTATTCCGGTCATGATCATTCCGAATTGTATTGGAAACCTTGCTCTTTTCATTTCGACTTCTTGCAATACTGAGGCGTTGAACGTACCATTTAGCTTGAGGAAGGCATACCTATCTTCCGTGTTCGTCCACACTTTGATAAACTTCTCGAAACCTGATGTGAAAACCTGCCAACCGATGAAGAAAACCAACAGCAAGGCTACATAGAAATAACCAGCTCGTCGTAAATATTCGAGATATACAGAAAAGTTGACTTTTCCTATTTTGGCATCTTCGTGGTACATGTTTTCTGTGGCATCTATCAGTTTAGTGTTTTCATCCGGTTCCACATAACCACTCTTGTATATGATACCAGAGTATTGCTCCTCCATCTCATCCAGTAAATCCAACGGGATATTTTTGATGTTTTCGTGGTTATCCAATATCTCGACTTGGTTGTTCCTTATGGTGAGGATGGTATCAGCTTGTCTGAGATATGTATCCCTATTGGTCGAAAATATGCAGAGTTTATCTTTCAGGAAGGACTTCATGCAATTTTCGAAGATGTGGTTCTTGATTTTTGTGTCTAGTGATGATAGACAGTTGTCCAAAAGGTAGATATCGGCTTCTTTGTAGAGAGCACGAGCAAGATTGATCCTCCCTTGTTGTCCACGACTCAAACAGATCCCATCATCGTTTATGACGGTTTCGTCACCTTTTGGGAAGTTGGCCATGTCCTTTTCCAAAGCGCAGATCCTTAAGATTTTGCTATATCTATCTTTGACGAATCGTTTTCCGAAGATGATGTTTTGTTGGATGGTTCCTGGGAACAGCCATGGTTCTTGCGATGCATAGGACATAACACCATTAATTTCAATCTCTCCTTTATATGGTAAATCTCCTAGAAGTGTTTTGAGGAGCAATGTTGTGCCACTTCCCAATGGTCCACTTAAACCAATCAAACCGTTGTCGATTTTAAGGTTTGCTGTTAGGAATGTTGGGTTGTCTCTGACTCCAATGGTGCAGTTTAAGCTTATGGATGGATTGCTCGTGATGATATTTCTTGAGTCCATGTCCATGTTTGCTTCGTCTGTTGTTAGAAGCTTTTGGATTCTCTTCAGTGATGATACGATTTCTGCTGATGATGCTAGGAGTTTTGGAAAGTCGACTACTGTTACCATGCGTATGGTATGCATGCAACTCATTATCAAATAGATGTTTCTGGAGACAACAAACTCCGCGAAGTGTGTGTAATAGAAGATGGCAGCGAATAAACCAAGACGTACTGCTATCGTGCCAATATGGGCGATGAATGATTTTAGGTAGAATACTATTCGCAAGTTTAGGATTTCGTTCCTGAAACAGAGGAAGAACTAACTCAAATTTTATTCACTAAAATTAGACAAGAAGATTGGACAGTAATTTGATTAAAATTTTGTATTTTATATTGTTCCAAACGTATTTTTAGTTGTTTTAATCTTTTATAATCACCAACCATGGGCGATACTCAAGCATTAGTGTCCTTAACTTTGACCTTCGACATTTCATTTATTAAACAGAATGGAGTAATTGAAGTTTAATTAAACTTTCGAGGTAGCAACGCGGTTTCTATTAGTAAATGGAGTCTTGTTATCTGGTATATAAACACTGTTTTCTGTTATCACATAAGAGAGAAAATTAATAGCAGATAAAATATAAAATTTATTAGTTTTATTACTGTGCTTCGATAGTTGTTAATTTGTTATGGCGTTTTTAAATTAGTTAAATTACTAGTAGTTTCAACTACAGTTTAGATGAAATAAATTTCTTCAAAATACGTTATTTAATGCGTCCAAACGGTACAACGGATCGCGCTAAAATGTTTCATACTTATTTCGAATTACCGGGGAACGAACTGGATTGCTTTTGGCTACAATCTGATAGCCGGAAGTGGCAAATGTTACATGCGTCTTCTTCGGGATTTATCCGATTTTGGCCAAACTATCAGTTCATCCTCCAGTGATTTTGAATATGTATACTAATTTACAGATCAATGAACGGTTTAGGTGCTATTAGCTTTTATAGAACTGTGTGTGTGTAGCTGTGTTGAAAATTGTCAGATTTTGACAGACGTCAGTGCCACTGACACGACATGACATTAAATGTCAGTATGACAAATGTCATTACATCACAGAGATGGTTCTGGCTTTACTAAATTGAATATTTGCAAAAGTGTTCAGACACTTCATTGTGCCAACGGTGTAGTCGGAACGTTGGGTGAGGGCCACACCAGATATTTTTTGTATGTAATAGCAAATGTTTACAAAAGAGATATAAGGAAACCCAAGCATTAAATTTATGAGGAAAATATGATTTGCCAGAAGGTATGATTATGATAATAATATTTAGTCGAGTAAACTGTTAAATATTCTTACCGTTTAGACACCCAAAACTACATAATAGCAGTAAGCCTCAATGCTATATTAAAACCTTAAATGATGAAGAAAAACAGGGTTTATGGAATGGCAATTCATTAAAATTTATTTCTATGAAATACGGGACAATAGTACATTTGCCACTTCTGGTTGTAAGCTTGTCACAAAACACAATCCAGTTCAAATTTCATCCCGATCCGTTGTATCGTTTGGGTAATAGCCACAGCCTTTCATACACCCAGATATTTTACACCCAGAAATCATTGCAATGGATTCTGGGGATCTCACAAGATTTCTCCCTCAGATACTTATTGAAAATATTAACTAAAATAGAAAATTAAATATAAATTAAATAGAATAGAAATTAAAAAACAAGTTTTAATAACAATTTCCAAGTCCAAAAAACAAAACCACCAAATTAATAAAAAATCCGGCTTGGCCCTCCCAACTTTCAATATATTGTACCTACTTTTATTTTTGTACTATTCATCACAATTTTAAATCGTATTGTGCTTGATATTTGTAGTTCAAATATGTTAAAACTGCTAAATATTGAAGGCCCAATTGCGGTTATATCACGTATTGCAAATGGAAAGATTCCTCTCAATTCGTTCCTTCTGTGATTTGTTCATTTTTATTGTAATCATTAAGTGTTATGAAGTGTCTTTACGTTAAAAAGTATTTGTATGTATATTGTACTTTCGATTATTTAGTTCTGTAGTATTTTTACAAGTAGAATTATGTGTCATGTTGATTATACTGTGTTATTGTGAACAAATGTACAAAACGTAAATGAATAAATGTACAAAATTTTTCAAACAACTGTGTATTATTTATCAAACTACCATATGGTTCAATTATCTAATTCGTATGTGGCAAGTTACCTAAAAACGTGATAAAAAATCTGGGGTGGCCCTCATCTAACTTTCCGACTACACCGTTGGCACGCTGAAGTGTCTGAACACTTTTGCAATTATTCAATTTTGTGAGCCAGAGCCACATTGTATCCTACCTAACGTCAGTCTCTCTGACATAATAACATTTGTCACACTGACATTTAATCTCATGTCATGTCAGTTGCACTGATGTTTGTCAAAATCTGACAATTTGCAACACAGCGACACAGGTTGTGGATTCTGTCAGGCCGCTTCTATAAAAGCTAATAGCGCCTAAACCGTTCATCCCATTGATCTGTAAATTAGTATACTTATTTAAAATGGTGTTCACATACACACACACCCATACACACACACACACACTCTATCTATTTGAGCTATATTATATTATTATATATTATTTCGTTAGCTAATTTTTAACCACGATTTCTAGATATATTATCTAAAATATAAATGATTTTGCCGCAATATTTCTTTCTGTGTAGACTAGGTGTCAAAAAATTATATTGGATACTAGTTCAGCTAGTTTAGTTAAAGGTGGAGATGTAAATTTAAAATTTATTTCTGTGCATAGTGATAACTCAAAAGAATCAATAGTAGTACTACTGATGCAATGGAAGATATGTTGTACCGCATTTTTGATAACAGAAAACCTAATCTCTATAACTTTTATCGCTGATTCATGTTCAGATACATGAAGACGAGATAACGTAGACGTGTGTATTTACACCGTATTAATGGATGTTTTAGTTATTGACATATACAAACAAAATGATAGGTATAATTAACATAAATATTCCATTATTAATGCGTTCTTTTCTTTTTAAAATATCTTTGATCTTATCATGTTTTGTTTATCGCATGTGGAGGGGTTCCCAATGGACATTCCTAGGATCGTAGGAAATTGCTTAATTTGCTTATCTCATAATTATCAACGGAATCAATAACATCGTTAATTAAATTCTAGACTTGGACTGGATTAATCGATATCTAGTCACGTTTGGTCTCTTCAAGTGCGCCGGCAATTTAGGAGTTCACATTGCTGAATTTCAATGTCAGATATATGTACGTAATATTTAAACCGTGACTTGTTTTGATTATTATTATCATTGCTTTTGTACATAATATACATAATAAAATATGGTTCTTTTCTCTGCATTTCTCACGTTAGTTGTCAAATTTGCTATCTTCTTAGGTAACTTTTCAGACAAGACGTATATATATATATATATGTAGGAATTATCAACACATTAAATCAAAATACATACATCGTAATAACAACGTTGTTAACGAATTTAGATGCGTATTAATCTTGACCTTTTCGCGATAGCACAGATAAAAGTGTAATTTAAATTAGGATTATGACCATTAACATTGCTAATAACGATAACATAAATGTATACAAACCTTCTGCAAGCATTGATAATTTTCACGAAATAGTTTTCCCAGGTGTACATTTTGATGATTCTTATCGATGATAAAACTTCTTGGATGATCCTCAACCTTTTGTCCGTTTGAGCAGCGGTCCTCAACCTCTTCAAAGTAGTACACCTGCTCAAACACACTATTTAATATTTATAACATCATACTGAAGTGATTAATCAAAGAACTTACGTTGTAAAGGAAAAACCAACACGAGGAACGACGTGCCTATGAACGAAGAAGAACCTACAAAGACATACATCAACCATACATTTCCGATCAGTTGAATAACTCCGCAGATTGAATCCTGAAGGGCTATGACGAAATTTTCGAACTCCCTAATGTCCTTTGAGACCAGGGTCACCGTGTTTCCTATTGTGAACTCGCTGACCGTTGCTGATCTCAAGCGTAGACATTTTCTATAGATCAGCGAGCTTAGAGACACTCTGATTTTTAGGGCGATCTCTTGCATGCACATCAGGTATGTCTGGGTGTAAGTTGTCAGGATAATTGTGCACAGGATAAAGGCAAATCCGTAATATTTTGCCGTGGATTTGTCCGAGTGCTTTGCGTTTGCTCCGTACATAGACAAGATCTGTTGTAAGGCAATCTGACGAACAATCCTGAAAGAAGTAATTTTAACAATTTTTGTCGATATGTACTTATTTACACACAAATATAGGGAGTATACTAGTTCTTTCTTAATTATTATATGTGCTGTATGTACCATATGTATGTACTTTGTGTCTTTCCAGAATAGATGTTAAATATTAATGTTTGTGCCGTTGATTTAATTAGCAAGACTTACTAGAAATATGCATGAATGGTATTGATTAGATGAATTCTGTCAATATTTAACTATTTGCAAAAGCAAGCAATCTTTTTTATTTACACATTTGCTGAAGCTTTACGCAAATTCTACAGAAGTGCCTTTATAAAAAATAAATTATGTAAATGCTCTCTTGCATAAGTATCCCACGTAATATTTATTTATCGTTAACTTGCTTGCTGTTATTAGTTCTTAGAACTGTGCCCATAAACAGTTTGTTTAAGCTCTTCCAACACGTTGTTCGTAAGTATTAATGTTTGTATTTTTATTGCGTTTGTTGTCTAATTTTAGGTATCGTTGAAAACATCACAGGTGTGAAGTTAGCAACAAAATCCAGCAACAATTTTTTTCTTCATTTGATTGCGCAATGAACGATACAACATTGGAAAGTCCATGGCGAGCTGAGTTATACCATAGCTATTGCAGAGGGACCAATTAACAATTACTACCTAAAAACTTCAAAAGAAAGTCAAAATTTCAATGAATTTCCATATATTTAGAACCGCATATATTCTGCTATTACTTACTTCATTACATAGAAAGAAAAGAAATGTAAAATCAAATAAATGTATTTCTTTGCATGTATTTTTTTTTCAAGGAAAGAATATATGTTAGGAACAAATCAGTATTTTAAAAAAATGAGCTGCATAGGCCGAAAGAAATATTTTATTTGAAATATTTCTTAAGAAAAAGAAATCATCTCACTGAAAAAACGATTCTTTTACACCAAATGGTTTTCCATAATTTCTGTAAAGTAGAAATTGTTTAAGTTTAATTGCAGAAAGCGTTTGAATGAAATAAATCTGATTTTATTTGAAATAAAGATCAGCCTTGAGGTAAATAAATATTCTATTTGAAATAATTTGGTAGAGAAAGTTATATTTCTTCGTTTGGTAATAATTTTGTAGTCTTTACTCTTTACTAAAGATTTCCGTAGAGAAAAATAATCTAATGAGTCCACCATAATCTTTTATAGCGTTTTTCGACATGGGACCTTGACTAAAATCCAAACATAAAGAATCCAGACATAAAGAAATAATGATTAAATTAAAGAAAAAATATTTTATTTATTTTAGTTTAACAAAAAATAATTTACGGTCGCAATATTTATCATATTTGATAGTAGACTTTACTGAAACTGAACTATTGTTCGGTTATGTCAAAATTTGTAGTTTTTAGATCAACCTTACCGTACTAAATTGTCAAGTAAAAGAAGATTTTTTACTTAAATGGAACGTTCTTGAAAGAAAGTGTTCATTTCTTTCGAACATATTATGCTATTAAATTTTAAATTAAATTAATTAACGTTTATACAAATATGATTGAATTTAATAAATCTTACCAAAGAAATAATTTCTTTGCGGCAACAAAATCTTTGTCTGCCACTATTTAACATCGATCTGTCTTTGACTTGAAGCAAATTCGTTTCATTCAAATTTTATTTTCTCTCTGTGTACACATGATGAATGCCTTACCTCTGTGTATATTTAACAAGTGTAACACCAATTGAAAACGCAAGATTCGTTTTACCACCATAGTTCTTGCAGCCCGAAATTTGGTAATTAGTGCCTGATATAAATTAATCCAAATATAAGTATTTTCAACATCAGGCTATCATATGTAGCACACCTAAAATAAGTTAAACAAACGCATTCCCTTTATGTGATCATATCGATAAATACATCAAAAGATAGCTGAAACCTGCCCCTATCTACCGTAGTTATTGTAGAGCAAAATTATGACAATTAGTGGGCGAAATAAATTAATGAATTCCAAGCACTTTTTCGTTCAGCTATTAATCGACGTCGAACAGAGGTATGTAACTGCTTTGTGCAAACTTTTTCCGAAATTAAATCATATCAATAAATACATCAAGGTGAGACTTCCAGCTACTTATCATAGTTATTTCGGAACAAATTTATAACAATTAGTGAGTGGAAGAAATTAATCAATTCCAGGCACTTTTTTCATGGTTATTTTTTTAGGTAGTAATTATTAGTTGATCCCTCTGCAATAACTGTGGTAGACTCAGCTCGCCATTAGCTTACAAACGATGTATCGTTTATTGTAATGGGATAAAAAAATCTTTGCTACTGGCTTTTGTTGCTAATTTCACACCGGCGAAAACGGCAGTGTTGCTATTATAGTACCTTGTGGCACACCTTTGCTCCATTATTGACTTTATCGCCTATGATCGTGTTTTTTAATTTTATCACAATTATCTTAGAGATTTAAAAATATTCCGGAAACGGGGATTAAATGAAGTAAAGGATGTACTGTTTTATCTCTAAGTAAGTTTATAATATCATTAATCATTAATCGCCTAATAAATACCAACTGCTGTTGAATTTTTGTTTTATTTATTAAATAATTGTGCGTCGAAATCTAATTGTGACCTGTAGTATTTGAGATAAATTTTAATTTATAACATAATCCGTGTTGTCCGCTTTACCGATAAAATTGCATTCTCTGAGTTTTTACTGCAACCGCAACACCAGAACAGCAAAGTTGTGGATTTTGCAACCGAACTTTTTTAGGGATCAAACCATTAAAAGAAATTTCACAATGACTCAGATGGTAAATTATTGTTGCTTTTTTTCCGAGTGTGTCACAATTGTGTTTTCGTTCATTTCAATGAATTCAATTGATTTGGGAAAGGAAAACAAGCTACTTTTAGTCACTGACTTCAATGGTCAACATGAAACACACTACTAAAGCCGTCACACACGTTAAGTTTAAAGTGGCAGTTTGAACTGTTCAGTTCAACTGTACAGTTTAACCTCCAGATATGTGGCTATTTCAGTCTCAGTTGAACTCAACTAAACAATAGAGGTTAAACTGTACAGTTGAACTGTACAGTTCAAACTGCCAGTTTGAATTGAACGTGTGTGGCCGGCATAAGAGAAGTATAAATTAATTGGAGAAAATCAAGGCATATAAGATCTGTGCCAAAGAGTGTGGCTTTGAATATTATAAATAAATATTTATGTAACCTAATTATTTTATTAGCAAATAACATCAAAGTTGAAAATCTGTATATTATTATTATTCCTAAAGATGCTGAATGCACTTACGTAGTTGACGTTTTCAAAATGACCTGGAGCACTCCGAAAATAACAAATTCTTTTCCAAAAGTATTTTTCAAAGCTCTGAAGAGTGACGGTTGATCCTTGGTTTGCTCTTCTGTCCATTTCTTCTCCAGTTTGTCAGTCAGACGACTGGAGTCATGTCGTCGCATTATTTGGTAAGCATCTTTTTCTTTTAGTTCTTCACCGTAACCCTTCCTTACAAGGCCTAACGTAAAACTAAAGAAGAAAGATTAAAATTACTACTTTGTTATTACTTCAAACAAAACATAAGTAACAAGAGTAATAAGAATAATTTTGAATCAAATTTTATATAATTTAAAATTTTTTTTTAACATCGATAATGTAATAAAACTCCACACGATTTTTCTCTACCATAATTGAAATCAGAGTAGTAAGCGAAAAGAATATTGCAGTTGAATGTATTATTCATTCTCCAATATAAGACTATTTTGAAAAGGTATACTGTCAAGTAATTTTATGCAGACTCAATGTATGCAATAGTTTACTTTGTTGCATTACATGAAGTAAACTGGAATATTACGCAACAGTGCAAATGAATTTATTCATTCACCATTTGCGGCGTTACACTTGAAATTGTATGGTTTTATGTTCACATTTTAAACGCATGTCATAACTAGTCATAATAACAGAAAACTAAACTAAAATGTCCACATCTTTTCCATGCACCATTTATTTTCAATAAATCGTCAGAAAAAAAATCAGGAAATTACCGATAATTTACCGGTTTTTGTTAAAATATTTACCGTTTACCGATAAATACAAATTGTGGTAATTTTGCAATCCTTAGTCACTAATCTAAAGGTGTATTTTACATTGTAGCATGCTGAATTAATAATTAATAATAATATAATTGAGCAATTTGTATGCCAGAACAGAATATGCTATGGTATGCTATATATTTTCCTTGGACCACCCAACAAGATGCTTGCTAAATTATACTGTGTTAACATTTGCATATAAGTAGGTAAGTACTATTTTATTGAAATAATACACAAATTAGATGAATGTAAAGTTACAGATCTGCAATGCAAAAATATATAAATCACAACATGATACTTTATATTAATAAGTTACGTATTGGACGTTATATATTTGACAGCATTATTTTTGATGCCCAACATAATGTTTTTATGGCTTGAAATTCGTTCACCTTGACAGTAAATGTACCATTGTATCATAGCAAACATTTTGATCTTCAAGCAGAATCTGGATTAAACATATCCTGGAGCTACTTTTCACCGACATAATAATGGGCGGAAATAACCGTATTTGAAATGAGGCAACGTACCTGTGAGGCACATGCTGGGGACCCATTATATTCTACGGAGCATATTCTTATTATCATTCTTTAAATTTAAGAATTTAGGTTTAATAATAAGTAAGTAATAAGCTCAATATAAGTGTAATTATTTTAGTTAATTAATTATGTTAATTTACTTTTACATTGAAGAGGAAGGAACATAAATTAATTAATGGACTAGCCTTGCCAAGACAATTAATCAAGAAACATTTTGTATTTTATGATTATAATGTTTCTTTTCTACAAAGTGAATAAATATTTTCTTTCTAATGCCGGCCATACACGTTCAGTTTCAAATGATAGTTTGAAATGTTCAATTCAGCTGTACAGTTTAACCTCTACGTGAGTGGGTATTTCAGTCTCAATTGAACTCAACTGAACAGTTAAACTGAGACGAATGAACTGTCAATTTTTGCTTTTGAATGGTTAAACTGATCGTTGCGTGTGTGGGAATTCAACTGCACAGTTCTCAGTTCAGTTTGTAAATCTCTGCATTCTATTGAACCGAGAACTGTTCAGTTGAGTTCAACTGAGACTGAAACATCCACACACGTAGAGGTAACTGTCAGTTGAAACGGAACGTGTGTGGCGGCCTAATGTGCTAATTCAGCAGGCTATTGCAAAAATAAATAAGTAGTATTTTTTACATTTAATTCTGTTTTTTTAGAATAAAGGCATTTCCTTGCTCTTTCTGAGAATATTTGCGCTTTTAATGCTTTTTTTTCAACTTTTGAGGCCAGTTTAGATTGGCGCCTAATTGTCGGTGGAGTTTCTGTAACAAGCCTTGCAGATGGAATTGCTGTCCAAAGAACATCGTTTACACTATGTTATGAAAAAATGTGTCTGTCCTCAGGGGTGATTTTTTTTGCAGAAAAATATTAATATTGACGTGCCCGTTAATAAAAAAACTTGCAGATTTATTCAGTTGACGTTGAGAGAAGCTTTTCAATGTATAAAGATATAATATCCAATAAATGGATAACTTTATTAGACAACTTCTAATTATTTTTATAAACAACAATAATTTCACCATGCAATGCAAACACAGCGTTGATTCTGTTCACAAAGTTCAAACAGAATATTAATAATATATAGACATTTTTTTATTAAGTACTTTTGTCAAGGTTGTTTTGTTGTTGAATGCACAGCTTATTTTCAAGTATTGTTTCCATAATAAAAAATGCATTAAATTTATTATGTACTTTGTACTTTTATTATTGATTATCATAATTTTTTATTGAATTATGTATGAAAAGTATGAGTAAATATGTAGTTTTGAGGTCCTCTGAATCCATTGCAATTATTTCTGGAAAATGTATGTGTGTATGTAAATGTCTGTGAACACGATAGCGCCTACACGAAACAACGGATTGGGCTAAAATTTGGTATACCTACATATTGAGAATTACCAGGGGACGAACTGGATTGTTTTTTTGTGACAATCTGCCAATCAGAAGTGGAAACTGTTACATGCGTTTTCTTAAGGATTTATCTGATTTTGACCAAATTGACACCAGCTCATTCTCTAGTGACTCTAGTGACCAGTATGTAAACTAATTTATAGATTGAAGACTTCCGCGGTCCGAATCACTAAGTTCTAGATTTCCGGGAGAAAACCGCGTCAACGACGATAAAGTAGTCAACGTTTCGCACTTTGTTGCAAGAGGCATCTTCAGGACGTAACAGTAAGACGGCTACGAAGAGAATGAACGTGTGTGTGGAAGGGTGGGGTATTTATAGATACCTGACGGAGGCACCTGCGCAGTAGTTAAACAACTATTGGTTGGAAGGGCGATTGGGTGCTGTGATAGGCTGTGGTGGTCGTAAAACTGCTTTCCAGCTATGATGCAAATGCCAACCGTCATCTCTATTGAGATTGGAGGGATGTTTAAAGATTTCGATCGCTTCACGGATTCTACGAGGATAATAATGTGATTCCTGGGAGATAATTTTTGTTTGGTCGAAAAGTATTTTGTGACCCGTGTTGTGTCTGTGCTCAGCAAGAGCCGAAGTGGTGAGCTGGCGCAGCCTTGTACAGCGTTCATGTTCTGAAACCCGAACGCTCACAGAGCGCTTTGTCTCACCAATGTAGATACTGCCACAAGCACATGATCATTGGGATGATCAGTTTAGGCCTCATAAGAAGCATTTTGACAGAATCCACAGCCTTCGTCGCTGTGTTGCAAATTGACAGATTTTGATAGACATCAGTGCCACTGACATGACAATATGTTATTCTATGACTGACCTTAGGTTGGGTTCAGAGTGGTTGTGGCTTCACGAAAATGAATAATAGCAAAAGTGTTTAGACACTTGTTTCTACAATTTAGTCAGAAATTTGGGTAGGGGCCAACCCGGATTTTTTCTATGCTTATCTTGAAGGATTTTATTGTAAAATAAACTATTTGTGTTTTTTTTCCTAATTTTTAGTGGGTATTTAAAACATATATTTTCATTGTTATATAAACATTGTTAAAAAATATCTATCTTTTGCATTACATAGTATTATGATGCTTTAATAGAAATTAAAATAGATCTATGACTAATAAAAAAAACTACGATTGATAATGCCAATCGTGAATTTCTGAATAGTATAAATGTGTTATTGAAGAAAATATATGATAACAAATTGCATCATTTTATGTTTGTTGTTTTAATTATTGTACATTCCATGAAAAGCCTTATAAAAAGATAGCACCTGTAGATTGATCGGTGTAGATTGTTTGAAAAATTATATCTAGGTTAATGTACTTTATTCAGCAAGTGTTAATTAATTAAACATTACATATCCCCATTTATAAACAATCAGTAGTTTGAATTGAGTAGGTACTATTAATGGCTTATTCTCTGAATGGGATGGACTGAGTAATTCATTTTCTCATACTACAGAGATACCTAATTGAATTTTAAAGGTTTCTATACTATAATAGACTAGTACATACATTATACCATTCCTATAATCTACATGATTAATATTCATTATCTACTACTTTCTTTCCGTATTTAAGTTTATGGATATAAATATAATAATCCACACCGATTATGATAAAAATGCAATTGATGATGCATTACCAGAATTATAAGATTAGATTATTTTATCCACATTATTCACATTGATCCACAAATATGTTCGTGCAGGTGTAAAAATAGGAATTTAATTTTTAAAACATTTTATGTAATATCTAAATTTCTATAATGGAATGTATATGTTATAAATTTATAATCGAAAGCACTGGATTTATTTTTTTATTAAGTTTTGTCATCGATCGACGTCTAACGTCTAACTTATAAAAAAAATGGTTTGAACCAGATTAACCAACTTGACGCTAATCCTATAAAACTGATTGTCCATTTATGTATATATCTAGGATTACCTAGATATATTTTAGAAGTTTGCGTATCATTTAAAGATAGATTAGAGAATTTAAGAGCCTTAGGTTTGATTTGTTCGATTTTGTTCGATTTTTGTTAATTTATAATTTAACTGGAATTAAATGTATCCTGAGTCAGAGTTACTATCCTAAGAGAATTTATTTTCAGCATAATAAATACATTGTAGATAATTATTAGCAATTATTAGTTTTAAATTGATGTAAATTTGATTCGTTACATCTATATAGTCGGTTTATAATTGCTTATTTTAAATTATTTATTTTGTTAACTATTTAAATAACTAAATCTAGAAAATAACTTACAAAAAAGTCAAAATTGATAATATCCCAGCACCATCACGTGGATTTGGCGTTCTGTCCTTCATTGAATATTGAAAGTCTTCAAACATTATAAAAAGATTTTCACAATGTCATTAACGAGTTAATATTTTACTGTACACTTAAAAACCTATCGTCTATCTCGTCTCTTGTTCCTTGCTAGTTCACTATCACACAACGGTCGACGGTAAACTAGCGCGGCCGGCATATCGTAATCGGTTATATAGAGAATCTATTATTATCAGCACAACAAATTTTGTCAAGTACCTTCGATCAAAACATGAAAAAAAAATACCGCACTGTTTTTAAAAATTAAATAAAAGCATTATTATAAAAATTCAACTGTTGTAATTAAACTACAAAAATACAATAACGCTATAATTTTAAGAATTGTGATAAATGAGTTTTTTAACTCACTAGGATTAGATATCTGGGGTTTACTACAGTTGTGACAGCATATCTACATGTGCCTGTCCATTAGAATTCTTCCAGAAGGTAGATTTTTTACTACCTGCAGAAAGTCTCATTTTAGTTGTGTGACTGTTAGGAATGTAGTCATGAAACGTTTCTGGAATGAAGTTGTTAAAAATGGGTAATGTAAAGTTCATTGTCGTTAGAAAATTTCATTGTAGTTATAAATTCAAACAATTGAGTCATTTAATAATTTAACTGTGTGAAATTTCTCATAAATACATAGTGGCAAATTCTATAGAAGGTATGTATTAGCATAATTTGATTTTTTGCACAACGTTTGAAACATCATATGTTCCGGCTAGCTAATAAGAAAGTTCTTATATAAAATTATTCTATTCTTTTTAATAATACTTTTGGAACAGTTAATGATAACCTGCATACCTTTGAACCAGTCTGAAAGCCTATAGTAGAAAGAAAACAACGCTTTTATTCCATAAGGGAAAAACCATGTTAACAAGAAAAAACTATAAAATGTTTGTAAATTTTACAAATCACGACCATAGCGACTAACGCTACTGACAACTGTCAAACTGCTTTTATAAAAGCTTATAGCACCCCACTGATCTGTAAATACATACATATTTAATATCACTGGAGGATAAGCTGGTATCAGTTTGGTAAAAATCCATTAAATCTATAAAATGCGTGTAACATCTGCGATTTCCTGTTGTGTGATTATCACCTAGAACAGTCCATACACACATACATAAAATCCCAAATATCCGTGGATTACCACACTTTCCTTCTAAGGATTATAGTCGGAAAGAAAAGTACTGAAGAATCATTTTTTTTTTCGAATTTTGAATTGATTATTACTGTTATAGAAATTAATTAATTAATTAAAATAAAGAAACAGAAAACTTTATTTAATTCAAGTCGAATTGTACAATACACAGTACAAATTTGGAAATAAAGTTTTCATTTGTCTTTTTTATGAGAATTATAAGAGGACAATTTTGTATTATATTGGTAAGAAGATTGTCAGTACCAGTAAAAAAATGACATTAGAAGATAATTTAAGGTCGAAAATTGATATGTGTACTAATAAAAGGTGGTATATACAAGTGATCTTTTGAAATAATTATCCAGTATGAGCTCCAGAATTGAGCGGTTTTGCACGGATGCTCGTCAAAAAAGTCTTTGGTTGTCTTTTGTTAAATACAATAGAAGCAGACGGATTACAACAGAACGCGTACGAATGCAACAATTTTACTTTGTTATGCAGTCATGTCCGCGCCAAGATCAATAATAAACATGTTTTGTTCATGAGATCCACCTTTGTTTATTTTATGAAAACAAAAATGTCACGTACATATTGCAGCAACAAACAAAACCACACACAATTTTCAAAAAAGGATTGGCATTTTTGTTTGGCATTTTTGTAATTAACTCTTCGGGTGTTACACAATATATTTGAAGTATAATGAATAAGTTTTTCTAGAACAATCAGTAGACACATACATGGTTTACCACCTTGTTCGAATTCTTGACGTAATTCCACAAGATTAGTATTAGTACGTAAGTCTAGTGTACAGCCTTAAGCACTGTAAGTAACTCCCCAATTCGGTAGCGGAAGTAAACAGGACGAGCGTTAGTGACAACACTGTGGACATATTTTCGTAGTAGGTACTCTAATATATATAAAAAATACGTGATATGATTGGTAAAATATTCATTATATAAAAATACGGGGTGGCCCCCACCCAACTATCCGCCTAAATTGTTGCCAGAAGTGTCTAAACACTTTTACCATTAATCGATATCGTGAAGCCACAGTCTCTCTGGACCCTAACCTAACGTGGGTTATAAACTGGAAATAACACAACGTCAATTTCTTAAAAAGCAATCTTCTTTTCAGGGTTGTACTTCGGTGGTGAGAAGGAATTGAATATAATTGGTTAAAAGCTGTTCACTTTCATGCTGAATATGCAATAAAACGCTATTCAACGTTTCGAAGTAACTGGTTAGAAAAATACTTCCTGAAAAACCCATAAAAAATCATGATTTTATACTCATCTTAAAATAAAACTGACGATAAATAAATCTATTTAAGAAACTCTTATTTCTAAAGTCTCTAAAGTCTTATTTTTGCCAAATATGTCTTTTTATTATATCTTTTTGATTAATTTCTTTTTGCTTGAACGATCTACATATCTGTGTAGTCAATGTTTTAACACTGATTACATCTTACATGGATCAGTGGACTCGTGACTTTATTTAATTCTAATCATAGTCAACGGAGCTCACCTTGCCTACACTGTCAAGGATATCTTATAATAAATAGTTTTGGTCATGTTTACCAATTTGCATTATGCAATATGCCGTTAAAAAGTACTAAAAATAAGTTTATTATCTTTTAATCACATTTGTCACCAGCGTTTGCGGTTCTTGTTTTTACTTCGCATTGTGGGCCATGATCTTTCCATAATATGTAATGTCATAATCTAGGCGGACACTGTATTTATAGGAACATGTGTCCCTAGTCACGTACACCCATCGAAAGAAGTAGACATCTAGGGAACCTACTACCGTAACACCACCGAATTCAATCTACATTGTGTAACAACAAAATTCTTAGCACAGAACACCAATATAACTGTGAAATTGGTTTAATCCACAAATGGCGGTTTTGTTGAAACTTTCTGTTATGTTTTCAATAGTAAATAGTTAATAACATTTTGAAATATAGATAGAATATAGAAACCTGACATTTATCAAAATTTGCCAATTTGCAACCATAGCTACTAGGACTGCTGCTATTGTTATGCCTCGACCACGGAATTCTCGCTAGTGGCGAAACGCTACAAGCGTAGAGCTCCTTTCTCTCTTCTACGCGTGCGTTTGGAACAGACTCTCGACCGCTCAACCTTGACGCTATGAGCGAAAGCGCCTATGCGTCCGATTTCGTGCCCGAGGCATTAAACTGCTTATGTGAACGCTTATAGCTTCTAAACCGTTTGAGGTGCCCTGAATCCATTGTTATTGCAATGATTAGGTACTGGAAAGTCTTGAAAAGGCTGTAAACGTTTATATAAGCTGTCTGACAGAAAATTTTTGTTAAAAGTCAGTGGGCACTGGCATAACATTTAACGTTATTATATAACTGACATTAGGTTGGGATTCAGAGGGGGTATGGCTTCACGACATTGGAGTATTGTACACTCTTTTGCAATTATTCAATTTTGTGAAGCCAGAGCCCACATAATGTCAATTTCTATGACATTTAATGTCATGTCATGCCAGTGGCACTAACGTTTGTCAAAACAACAGCGACGAATGCTGTGGATTCTGTCAAACTGCTTCTATAAACGCTTATGGCGCCTAAACCGTTCATCCCACTGATCTGCAAAAGTCACTGGATGATATGGTATGAATTTCATCTCAATCGAGATGAAACTCATACCATACAGAAATCGTATGTTACATTTGCCACTTCCGGTTGTCAGATTGTCACCAAAAACAATCCAATCCCCTGGCAATTCTAAACATGTGTACCAAGTTTCAGCCCGATCCGTTGTACCGTTTGGGCGCTTTTGTGCTCTTTTTGCTTCCTGTGCATTAGGAGTAAAAATGCCTGTCCTCTACATCGTCCTACATCAGACACATGTTGCCACATGTTTACTAGATATCCTCTTAGAGTGATCGTAAACGAACGTGATGTTTGTTCTAACTGTAATATAGATAGTTGTTGAAAGATTTTTATTATGCTGGGTCAATAATGGAATATAGACTATTGCCAAAATACTGCTTTTAAACACTTCTTTCTCATTGTCCTTTGACGTAGTAGTATATTTCGACGCGTGTATATATTAATCAACGTGTTGTTTACTAATGTTGCAAATACCATGTATTTTTAGAGTCTATAGTACAGTTTACAGGAAATTCTGGGAAATACCAATTACCAAAGTAACCTTTAAGTTAGGCATCAAAACATTAATAATGCGCACATTTTGATGTGTTTAATTCTCGGAATTCCAACTGTTTTCAGCAAACATTTATATAGTTTTGCTGATAATGTTGACAGATTTATTTAACACAATTTGCAAATATTACATGCGGCAACTTAAGGATCCCATCCACTGTTATGCATGCATGCGAGCCGACGCCCCGCCCACCAAATATCAGAAAGGTTTGAATTCCTTCATGCATGCTGTCATGCAAAAAACAGCCTCATGCAACGCCATTCACGGTAATGCAAAACAAACAATATTTTTGTTAATATAACATGTTTATTTATTATTTTTTTTAATACAAATTGTTTAGCGTGTTAACATAAAATAAATAAAAAATACTGACTATTCGACTTCTTACGACTTTAAGAGACCTGATTGAGATACTAACTGATAAAAACTACTATCTGGATTCTTGAGTAATGTCTCTGGACTGTCATATTCAGCTATGGTTCCGCTGCTCACCACCATTACTTTGTCGGCACCCATTACAGTATTCAGCCTATGAGCTATCGTCAAAATTGTACAATCGGTGAATTTCCTACTTATGGTTTCTTGTATTAACACATCAGTTTGGGGATCTATGTTAGCAGTGGCCTCATCAAGTACAATAATCTTATTATTTCTTAAAATAGCCCTAGCCAAGCAAATTAATTGCTTTTGCCCAGCACTGAAATTTGTACCGCCATCGTTGACTTTGAAATCCAATTCGATGTCTTTCATTTTAACTTCCTCCAACGACTTCCAAATATCCGCGTCTGAATATTGATTGTAAGGATCCAAGTTGCTACGAAGTGTTCCAGAGAATATGACAGGATTCTGTGGAATAATCGAGATTTTTGACCTAACATGCTCCAAACCGATACTCTTAATTTCCAACCCATCAATTGTAATCGAACCATC
Organism: Aphodius granarius; assembly: GCA_963971325.1. Taxonomy (NCBI): domain Eukaryota; kingdom Metazoa; phylum Arthropoda; class Insecta; order Coleoptera; family Scarabaeidae; genus Aphodius; species Aphodius granarius. The sequence continues at coordinate 5,625,530 of OZ020225.1, forward strand.
CTCCAGACCGTATAATCGAAACAACGCTGACATGATTGACGTTTTTCCAGCACCAGTTCTTCCAATAATACCAATCTTCTCTCCGGATTGGACGTCAAACGTGATGCCTTTTAAGATCAATTCTTTGGTCTTTGGATAGACAAGATGGACGTTTTTGTAAGAGATCTTTCCTTGCTTTGGCCAATAATCTGGTTTATCGCCTGATATATTCTCTTCCTCGATTTCGGTGTATTCCACCACTCTTTCCGCTGATGTCATTTGATTTTCAAGTTCAGCCCATTGTCGTATACCATATTGTAGGATTTGACTAAGACCAAAGGATAAATTCAAAGCCAAACCAACTTTTCCAGCATTTGTACCTAAAGAACAGAGAACACTAGGTTTAGTAAAGTCAAAGTGCGCTTAGAGTGACTCTTACCTGTGAAAATGATGAGCGAAAACATGATAATAATTGAATAGAAGGAACATAATAAGTCCAAGAAGAACCCAAAAGCCCTATTAGTGCTCATGTACATGTACGCAGTGGAGCTGTGCAAATCTTGATGGGTATCAAATTGACCAGATAAGATGGGTTGGGCGCCACTAGCTCTGATTGTTATTAAACCTTCCAATGATGCATTTAAATGCCCAATAACTGGTGCCCTAGCTAGAAAGAAAGAACAATAAATTATGTTCTTTTTAAATAACTTTTGCAATTACTTACTGACACCATCCAGTCTCTTCAAACTTCTACTTGTTGGTAAGTATAAGCACCTCACACCATATAAAGCAGCTGCAAACGCAATAGACACAAAGAAAAATTCCAGTTTGATGATTGTCATCAAACATACTACCCCGAGAAGGATAAAACCAATCTAAAATGTCAATATATAAAATATGTTAAAATCTAATATAACATATAAGAAAACAATCATGGGGACTTACCCTTACGCACTGATATATCAAGAATGGAATCACCTCGTCGATGAGTGAAACATCTTTTGAGAACCTATTCAGAATGTTTCCCGATAAATTTTGATCGAAGAAACCCATGGGGGCCCTCAGAATCTTCCAAATTGCTTGGTTGTGCAGTTTAGTATTTGCCATACCGGCCATTATGAACATGAAAATACCACCGAAGTAATTTAAGACGGTAGCTGCTGTCAAAATGCCTGAATAGTATATTGGAATCATTGCCTTTTTTTCCAATAGCGCTGTGTACATGGTAGAGTTCACCAAGGTTTCATTTTGGCCCATGACCATTAATTTTTCTTCGATGTTGATCCTGCAGGTAAAATATACCAGTAAGATAAGTATGGGTAGATATAGGATAAGACTTACCAATAGGAGAGGAACATCTCAAAACTGCTGGAGAATGTTTGTCCTGCTATACTGATGATGAAAAACAAAGGAATTGTCTTCCAGCCACCAGCAAATCCAAACAACTTCTTGTAAACCGACCATAAAACCTTTCCTTCTCTTTTGTTTTCGTAGTACATCTTTGTGGCATCAGCACCGATGCTCATGGCGGATTGATTGATCAGTTTGGTCGTTTCAGTAGCTTCAGATTCTGGGTCCTCTGATTCTCTCACATCTTCTTTGTCATCGTTTGCACTATCTGCGACGAAATCAGTACCGAAATTGACACCTTTAGCTTCGAGATCATCGAATTTTCCTTGGTGTACAATCCTACCATCATCCATGACTAAGATGGTGTCCACCTCCTTCAAGAATTGCATTTGGTGCATAACAGAAACGACTAATTTGTTCTTCAAGAAGCCTTTGAAGCAAGTTTGGAAAACGTGTTTGCTGACATTAGCGTCCAAAGCTGATAGCGGATTGTCTAGTAGGTAAATGTCAGCTTTCTTGTAGATTGCTCTTGCTAAATTGACTCTAGCTTGCTGGCCTTTGCTCAAATTTAACCCGCGATCGCTAACTAAGGTTCTATCGCCTCTTTTCATCTTCTCGAAGTCTCTAACCAGGCCACATACCCTGATGACTTCATTGTAGCGAACAACCTCATACGTTTGACCAAATAGTATATTTTGTTTTATCGTACCAGGAAATAACCATGGATCTTGGGAAGCGTACGAAATGGCGCCTTTAACTTTTAATTTACCTTCAGTTAAAGTTAAATCTTCCAGAATCATCTTTAACAAGCTCGACTTTCCACAGCCCACAGGACCAGTTACAGCATGAACGCCTGGTTGGAATGATATGTTGATATCGTGAAGGATTGTGTTGTCTTTCAGGATTTCAGCGTTAACACCAATGGCGTTGACTTCTGGTTTATCATTGTCGATTTCTTCACGCATTGGGGATGTCTCTTTCGCAAGAAGGAGCTTCTTGATGCGTTTGACTGATGTTTTAGCTTCGGCAAACTGAGAGATACCCAGTGGAACTGTCACATTGACTATATGCTGCACTGCGGTGTAGCAGCTGAGTACAACAAACGCCGTTTCAGCTGTGATATTGTCATGAAGATAGATGTAAGTGATCATGCAGATATAGAAGGAGATTTTGGTGCTCATGCTGCCAATCGTGATGCCTGAAATCTTTAGGTAATACGTGATTTTCAATTTGGATACTTCACTCCTGAAATTATTGAATTTTTATAGTTATTGGTCCTTTTTGTAGTTATGGTTCGTAGTTCTAACTTACGATCTAACTTTATCGACTAATCCTCTAAAATACTTCTCCCACGTGTAGATTTTGATGATTTGGATTGTGGATAGAATCTCTTGGATTAGTCTGATTCTTTCATCCGAAAAGCCTAAAGTCTTCAGTTTTACATTCATGGTGAACTTTGCCAAGACAACTGGGAACAAAACGAGTTATAAACTAACTGAAACTTACTTTAAACGTATCCATCTTACATTGTAATGGAGATATGAGTATCAAAAAGCCAACACCAATGACTGCGGCAATTTGAATTTGTCTGTACATTATGTACGTCATGATGAACAACTGAATGGCCCCAATCCATACGTCATTTCCGAGTTGCATCATTGTCTCGAAGAGTAGAACATCTTTGGTCATTAGCGTGACTATTTTACCATTGGTGACTTCCGCTAAACTTGATGTAGTCAGTTTTAGAGATTTTCTGTACATGAGTGAGCAGATGGCTATTCTCATTTTATGGGCCACTTGCAGCAGAAAAAACATGTAAATATGATTGAAAAATGCTGAAAATATTAGATTAGACATATGTAAACCAAACCATAAGTAATTCTTGCTTACAATTTAACATAAGCATTGACGTCAGAATTCCAGCGTAAGTGTAAGCGTCGTTGATAGTCTGTGTTGAGCCAGGACTGAAGAACGCTACCAGTCTCCCAGTGGCAAGTGGTTTAACTACCCTGAAATCATTAAGATTATCATTAATAGGTGTTTACTACTTGGCGCAGTTGGGAGGATATTGTATACTTACATAATTAGTGTTCTTACGACAAATTTTGCAACACCCCACAGTATGCATACTTTTCCATATCTACTCCATAGGACTGAAGTGAAAGACGGATGTGGTTTTACTTTTTCTTTGTCCCATTCTATTTGTAGTTTGTCTCCTAGTTTGTTTGACTTGTAATCTGTTAGCACTTGATATATGTCATCCTCTTCAAATTCTTTCTTTAGGCCCTTTCTGAAGATGGGGATTGTAAATCTAGAAAGAAAAGATTTTTTTACACATTTATGAAAAATAAATTATTATAAAGCACACGAATCTGCATCAAATTGGCGAGTAATCAAAACTATTTTGGTGAATCTCATGTTAACAACAACTTTGTAACAACAAATTTTATGGACTAGTACCCTAGAAGGAAGAAAGTATTGTAATCGACGGATTTTTTAAGAGATTTTTGCGGAAATACCCGTTTTGAGGTCCCCTATGTATGTATGTATGTGTGTCTGTGTGTATGTATGTCCATGAACAAGATTGCGTCCAAACTCAGCAACGGATCGGGCTGAAATTTGGTATACTTATTTAGAATTACCGGGGGACGAACTGGATTGTTTTTGGTGACAATCTAATAACCGGAAGTGGCAAATGTTAAATGCATCTTCTGAGGAATTTATCCGATTAAAACCAAACTCATACCAACTCATCCTCCAGTGACTTTAAATACGTATACAAATTTGCAGATCAGTGGGATGAACGGTTTAGAAGCTATATGCTTTTATAGAAGTGGTTTGACAGAATCCACAGCCTTTGTCGCTGAAACCAAATCCAATCCTCCCCTGGTAATTCTAAATAGGTATACCAAACTTCAGCCCGATTTGTCGTACCGTTTGGGCGCTATCGTGTTCACAGACATACTCACATACACACATACATTTTCCAGAAATCATTGCAATCGATTCAGAGGACTTCAAAACGCTTAATTTCGCGGAAATCTCAAAATATCATTTTCCGTCGATTACAATACTTTCCTTCTAGGGTACTAGTCGGAAAGTAAAAAGTATAAGCTGTCCAAATAAAAAGTTCACAAATTTTCATATCAAATAACGTTTTTTTAAATATTTATTTTAAAATATACGACACATTCATTTCAATTTTGAACAATAGTGACATGTCTCTTAATTTACATGTTGCATTGATGTATTATTCTTAGCCTTGTTGCATTGCATGCAATCGTGCCATGAGTCTCAAATTACGCCTCAAAAAAAATTGTAGACAACAAAAATTGTAGAACAATGGAGTACATACCGTAATGTTCATATCGGCAAATGCGTGACAGCATGCTAAGACTCCTATATATTCTCTTTATCAGTAATAAATAAATGGACACTCTCTCTCGTACCCGCCAGGAAAGTTTAACTTAATCGTCAAAATAATTGAACGGACAGTTATAAATTGGATTTCGTCTATCGCACATATCGGCTACGACGATGTACAATTAACACAGACAATTAAATGCCATAAAAACTGGTGGAGACGCGATCGACAAATTATCATGCTATATATCACAAAGTCCAAATTATGAACACCCATTTATTGGTTATATGTATATAGTGTGTTAATTAGGAATAATGTCACCGGCATTGTTTAGACATATTTTAAGATAAGGACCGTGTGTAAATATGAATGTTATCTTTATATTTGTGTTATTGGTCCAAGAGCAAATTAATGATTCTTTATTAATTTATTATTTGGGATTATTTTATTCTTGGATAGAAAAATGCATGGCTAGACCAAGGAGGTAAGGAACGAACTAAAAAAATTGGCGATGTGTTAAAATTGAAATAAACGAACATGTTAACAAAGCACGTGGCAGTGCACATGTCACAATGACAACCAAAACACTTAATAACTAGTGTTTTATTGTCTAGACTAGAAACAAATAATTTTTAAGATAAACAAATTTATTATCACTGAAGTGTGTCAATATTTTGAGTGATTTAGTTATAATCAGCAGCATGTTGCAATTAAATGTTTATTCAGTATATTTTGCACCTTTTTCCAATATATTATGTCTATTATTTTTTTTTACCACTAATAGAGATCCTTCAATATAGCTTTGTAATGATATATAGAGACAATACTGTGAATATGGATCGTATAATAAAATGTTCTAAAAAATTGTTACAGCTTACATTCTTAGTTTCTAATAAAATTTTACCTAAATTAATGATATTCGTTTAAAACACATTCTTCAATAGTGAATAAAGAACTCTATAAACTTTAAAATTGGAAACCTTACTCTATTCTATTTTTTTCTTCTAATATCAATCATGCAAACATTTTGATCTGTATATATGTAGTATATTTACAGTCTACACAATTTATTTATAAATTTGCATATTAGAGAAAACTCTGTCATTATATTTAACAAAGAAGGAACCTTTCGAACTAATAAAATTACTGTCAGTTTCCATAGCAATAAATCCGAAGAGTTTGTTCAATAAACTTCATCTTTTTAGAGCATTAAAAAATAGTTGAACTGATACTTATTTCAATAACCATAATAGATTAACTGGACCAAAAACAAAGAACTAATAATGAGAACTATGCACTAAAAAAAGAAAGAACTTACATGAAAGTAATGAGTGAAAGGAAGCCAGCTTTCTCTCTGGGGTTAACATCCCTATTCCTGGTGGTCCCCTGGTACATGTTGAGGCAAGGAGCACCAACTCACTGACAAGACCCTTAGAAAGGTGTGCACGTTACATATATTGGATAGAAAAGCAAATATCTAATCTATATTTTATTGTAATATACGATAACCTACAGAGGCTAGAAATAATGGCTGCAATAATATTTATTGTAGTCTAAACCCTGGAAGCGATGACGAGCGTTAAACTGATTATAGGTTTCCGATTTTGTTTCTAACTGTGGAAGCCCTAGATCCACAATTTCTATAATTGTCAAAAATGGCAATGTGGTGGAAAAAATCAATTTGGTTTGTACTTAGAAAAAGTATGAACTTTTTACATGGACGTTTTTATAATTGAAAAGGATTATGTCATTTTGCTAATCATCATGTCTGCAAAGTAAAGTCCCTTATCGATATTTTATTGGGCTATTATAGTAGTTTGGGAGATTACTATTTAAATTATGCAGTTTAAGTTCTAGGATACAAGAAACCAAGGTCTAATAATAATAATATTTAAAAAAATTAGGAAGTACTATAACCTAAATAACATTATAAATAGTCATACCTGAGAGCAAATATTTATAGGATTGATATGATGTAAAACAGTAAAGAAGAATATAACATATGACTGTGGATGCATCAATATTTTCTTTGATATATGAACAATAAAAAGGTCAGCAAAAGATAACATTTCAATAAATAAAATGCAACAGGGTTTCACAGGTTAGACTGCACAAGCTGAGTATTTTGGCTCTGGCTAGCTGATAATAAAGTTCCCGGTGACATGTTGAAAAGACATGAAGTGTCTAACCTTCCGCAAATCTTCAATTTCCTGAAGTCACAGCAATTATAAATCCCAATCTAACGTCAGTGACCAACGACGTTGATAAAAATACGATTGAATACGATACTTTCCATGTAGGAAAGAAATGGGAAAGTAGTAATATGATGTTCTGAGTAAAATATGTAATAGATACTACTATCTTATTGATAGCATTTAACCAACATAAATACAACATTTTTTGACCAAAATAGGATTTACTAGCCAAATATTTAGTTTTCGTTGAACTATAATTGTGAAAATTATTATTGCAACTAGTCCCTCAAATATCTCATAGAAATTTTGCATTCATTATCGACAACAAATGATTTTTTCGGTGTAGATATTATTTAAAATTCCACTCGTCGACATTCAATGACAAAGGTACATAGTGCGCCAATGGCTTTGACGTCAGCTCATCTTTCTGCAGATACACACTTCCTCTCAGCTTATTGTTACTGACCCTATATTTGCAACTATAGAAATCATTTACGCAATAGCAATTTGTGACTATGTAAGTGCAACTTACAGAATGAATGCATTAATAATTTTAAGTTTTGTTAAATATACACAGAGGGAAAATGTATTCGATACAATACGAATATCTTTGAGTGTTTCTATATCCGCAGAGAGATCATTTGATTCCAAGTATTACGTTTTTTTAAGTATAAAGAAACTGCTTGAAAGAAATTACGTCTGTTTTAAGCGATACGTACGTATGCTTTTGGGTCAAGAAACTGTTTGTTCGTTGAAGAATGTATATTTTTCACCCAACAAAACATTGTTGTTGGTGTAAAACAAACGTCTTACTCTTTTTATATGTAGAAGAAAAACATTTTCTTCGTCAGAGCAAAATATACTCAACATAAACATATTAAACTCTTAAACCGGCAGAATAACTATCCGTTGAAATAACTACATACACCTATTAAAATTCTTATTACAATAAAATATTATTTGGATAGCAAAAATATCCTCTTCATGCTACACTATATACGAAAGAACAAATTTTCTTGATATCCAGAAATCCAGAAAGAGTTCCCTCTGTGCACGCTACCCCACTACAATCCTGGTTTTCCTCATAATCCTTGTACGTCACCCATGAAATAAAACACTTATGTATAGATGTAAACAAACAATATACGAACACTCAATATCCCCAAACTTATATAGCGATAATAGTGGCCAAGGACGCGAGAAACTGTTAGCGCCATCTGTAAAGTAATTGCACAACTTTGTATGTATCTCTCAGAGTAAGAATCTTGGATCAAGATACTAAGATATCTGAGATATTATTTAGATTCATATATATTTTTCGTCCAATGAAATATTCTTGTTGCTGTATGACAAACGTCTACTTTTTTATAGAAGAATAAGTTTTTCTTCGTCAGAGAAAAATATACTTAACATAAACATACTAAATTCTTAAATCGTAAGAATAACTAACCGTTGAAACAACTATACTGACATTCTTATTAGAATAAAATATTATTTGTATAAGAAAAAAAATTCCTCTTCATGCTACACTGTATACGCAAGAATATTTTTTCTTATATCCACGAATAGAGTTCTCTCTGTATATAGTGCTTATAGTATGTTAATATCAACAATACTCTTTCCCTTTTTGGAAAAACAAAAGAACACAAAAATATCTGGGGGGGGGGGCTCACCCATCTTTACGACTATATCATTGGGACAATGAATTGTCTAAACACGTTTGTACTTATTCAATTTTGTGAAGCCAGAACGACTCTGTACCGTAGCTAACGTCAGTTTCTATGACATAATGACGTTTGTCATCCTGACATTTAATGTCATGTCATGTCAGTGGCACTGACGTTTGTCAAAATCTGACAATATGCAACATGGCGACGAAGGCTGTGTCATCGGAATTTATACGATTTTGGCCAAACTAATGTCAGCTCATCCTCCAGTGATTTTAAATAAGTATACTAATTTACAGGCCAATGGGATGAACAGTTTAGGCGTTATTAGCTTTTATAGAAGTGGCTTGACAGAGTCCACAACCTTCGTCGCCGTGTTGCGAATTGTCAGATTTTGACAAACGTCAGTGCCACTGATATGACGTGTCATTAAATGTCAGTATGACAAATGTCACTATGTCATAGAAAGAAGCGCAGAGTGGCTCTGTCCAATAATATAGTCGGAAAGTTGGGTGAGGGCCACCCCAGATATTTTTCTCGTCGATTGCAATACTTTCCTTCTACGGTACTAGTCGGAAAGTAAGAAAGAAAATTATTTAAGCTTTGTTCGAAAGTATCAATCTTTTAAAAAATATTTGCTCTTATCATTCCGTTGTTTTTGGCTATTTGTTCTTGTGATGTTGGTATCTAGACAGTATTTTTTCACTTTTCCTAGTTTAGTGTCTGTTCAAAATAGTGCAGTAAAATTGCAGATAAATAATGTTGTTTGAGTAATGATGAAATCGTTTGTTGAAGTACCCAGTATTTATTTACATATTTTTTTTGCCGTACATTCCACAATTTAATTTCAATACAAACATACAATTCTTTTATATGATCATTGGTAGAGTGGTAACTATTGCAAAGGCTATAGAAGTTGAAAAAAAAATGCGACAGGTCAGTTCATTTGCCATCAGTATTAGATTTTATCTAGACAGTATTGCATATCTTATTTTACGCTTTGAGCATTACGATATCGAGTCCAAAACATGTGTAGGGCATGTAATTTTTAGCATTCGGTTGAGTATTGTGCTCATAATCCACTTGCTGGTGGATTAAGATTAATCTTTATTGTGTCAACGACATATGATTGTTCATGCAGTATTTTTTGTTTCGAATTTTGCGCGATACCTATATGATTAGGCATATTATTTTTCGTACAATGAGCATGGTGACCTTGCTAAATACAAAAAGTTAAGGATAAAGAAGTATTGATTTAAAAGTGATTCATGTAATTCCAAAACCATTTTTTTAAAATCGGATTAATTATTTACAAAGTCCATGTTATTAGTTTCAGTAAGAACAGGTGTATGGAATTATAAATATTCTAGGATACTTAGGGTTAAGATTCAGGGATGATTCTAAAACGTTCAGACAGTACAGAAAATGAGGTTACTCATCATTTTGGATCGTTTTTTTTTTTCATCTAAAATAATTTGCAATTGTCACTTTGTTCATCTAGTAACAAGTCTAGCAACAACTATCTCATATTGCATTGCCAATTGGCGTAGTATTAATTATTTGTTAAGTAAATATTATGTATGTGCCTTAGAATATAACAAAGAGTCTATTCAAAAAATCAAAGACCTTGATAAAATAGCTTTTGCAATCTTCGATGTAAACTATTTTGAAACTGGTATGAACAAAACTTAATGAAATTTACTTAGTGCTTTAAAATGCGATAGTTTAGTTGAATATTTATGTATTATTTATATATTAATGACATATTCAAGAATGTGATACAAATTTTGCGTCTTAGTTCCAGACACATAAAAATAGTATTTTTCGTATTGTTCAGGGGCAATATAATAAGACCATGCACCATAAACCATTGTTTTGCTTTCGATATCTCTCGTTTATCCGCTACAAAATCGACATTTTCGATTTTTATCAGGTCTAATAGTATCATAAACACGCCATACTACAATAACCGTAATATAATTTTTGTTGCATCATAGTTATTCATCATATTTTTGTTAATTCCACGATTTAGTTCAGTCTCACTTAATAATTACACTATCCTATATTTCAAGTGGCTAATCTAAGTAATCTAAGTGGCTAAGTATCAGTATTATTCTAATCAATGTTGATCAAATGTTGTAGATTCATTCATATTGTTAGTATGCACTCTAATGTCTAATTAAAATTTCCGGTTTGACTAATTACCTTTGTTGTGTACCTGTAGACAAATAATGTACTTTCATAAAAAATGTGTATTTGCTAATTGTCATATCTTGAGTCGTATCTGTTAAAAAATTATGTGCATTACTATGTTACTACAAAGGGGGCTCAAGAAATGAATCAGTCTCTAGGCTTATACTAGAGACTGAATACACTGAGAGAAAAGAAATGTAACATTAAATAAATGTATTTCTTTAAACATATTTCTTTCAAAGAAAGAATATATGAAACACATAAGTATTTTTACTTTCCGACTAGTACTCTAGAAGGAAGGTATTGTAATCGACGGAAAAAAATCGGGATTTTAGTAGAAATAAGCGTTTTGGAGTCCCCTGAATCGATTGCAATGATTTCTGGAAAATGTATGTATGTATGTGTGTGTATGTATGTGTATATGCATGTATATCTGTGAACACGATAGCGTTCAAACGGTACAACAAATCGGGGTGAAATTTTGCATACTTATTTAGAATTGCCAGGGAACGAACTGGATTGTTTTTGGCCACAATCTGACAACCGGAAGGGGCAAATGTTACATACATTTTCTTAGAAATTTATCCGATTTTGACTAATTTGAAATATGTTTGAATGAAATAAATCTGGTTTTATTTGAAATAAAGATCGGCCATCAGGTAAGTAAATATTCTATTTGGAAGAGAAAGATAATAGATTTGAGTAAAAAGGGAATAAATCTATAGTATTTTCTTAATATTACCGTGGAGTAAAATAATCTAATGAGTCTACCGTAATCTTTTATCGTGGTTTTCGACTAAACTATGTTTGAATTATATATTCAAGATCCCATGATTAAATCCAAACATAATAAAATATTAATTACTGAGTAATTTGCGGTCGTAATATTTATCTAATTGGTAAGTACACTGTAGTGAAACTGAAGTACTATTTGATTATATCAAAAGTTGTAGTTTTTAAATCAATTTCATTTTATTAAGTTAAATACTAAATTGTCAAACAGTAAAGCAGGGGTTTTTACTTGAACGTAGAGTTATTGAAACAAAATGTTCATTTTGTTTGAAAATATTATATTATTGAATTTAAGTTAACTAACAACTACGATAGCTTTGAATTTAATAAATTTTTCCAAAGAAATAATTTTTTTGAGGCAACTAAAGCTTTGTCTGTCAGTATTTAACATCGATCTTGTTATAACATACAAACACGCTCTTTCGCCTAAAACAATGTCAACTGTTTCTAGAAAACGTACTAAAACTAGATAAACTAAAACGGAAATGAACTAAAACGAAGAAATAAGCAACCAAATTAAACCGCTCATCCCATTGATCTTTAAATTAATAATATTATAATACATATTTAAAGTCACTGGAGGATGAGCTGGTAGACATTTTGTCAAAATCGAATAAATCCCTAAGAAAACGTATGTAATATTTGCACTGCCGGTTGTCAGATTGCTGTCAACAACAATCCAGTTCGTCCCCTGACAATTCAAAATACCTATACCAAAATACATACAGACATACATATACTACTTATAGCAATAGCCACATATATTTTCCAGAACTCATTGCAATGGATTTAAGGGACCCCAAAACGCGAATTTTTGCTAAAATTCCAATTTTTGTTTCGTCATTATTTTAACGAACAAAAGAAATAAACTCATTTCCTTTTACAGATATTAAAGGAACCAATAATTGAAACAAAAACGTTATATACATACAACGTCGGCAAATGTACTGAACCTGGGCTAATGTGCCACTAGTTTCGGTGATGAAGGAAAAATGTATAGACCGCAAAATATCACAGAAATATATGAAGAATTCCGTACACAGAGTAACTTCAATAATAACCGAGATATTGAATTTTAAACTTCACAAAATCTGGGTCGAAAAATAAATAATCCATATTACAGAATGATGTATTACAGCCTGCGTTGAATATTTATTAAAATTTATAATACATAGTATATTATTATACAAGTTTTATAAGACGTCAAATTGGCGCATGAGTCCATTCCAAATGAACGAATGCGCCAATATGTCTTATAAAACGAGTGTAATATAGGTACTATTTTTTCTACTTTGCGTCATTAATTTTATAAAAATTTAGAAGTATATTAGGTAAAATTCCAATCTAGAGTATTTATGGGTGCAACCGTTGGTAACACTGTCATCTGTCACTTAAATTCAAATATCTGTGAAAAAGTAATTATTGATAATTATTATATACCATCATATACTAGTAGTACGAAACCTAGGATGCAACACGCATGTTTAAATATGTATAAAAATATACATACTTCGCAGTTTGTGCGATTCTAAAAAATCAGTTTGTGCTTACTTTTGTGGTTATGTGTATTTTCGTTTGACATGCATTTGATATCAATGTCACCAATCTTAGAAAAAAGTTACTAAAAACGGTGTTACAATTTGCTAATTGTAACACCGAAAACAGTGTTACAATGTGTGCATTGTGAATGCAAAGTAGAAAAAGAAATATGCGAGAAACAGTCATATCTAAACATCTGGTGTTGCAGGAAAGTCCATACGCGCAATGTGTTTTCTACCTGCTTACCGCGCAACCAAGCAACTGGACCATGACTTCAGGATTTCGAGCGTTTTTTCGCCAAAAATGTATGTTTGTTGTCCAAAGTGCGATTCTTTGCTAGTATTTACCGAATTGGTCGGGAAAACAGTGTGCTATGTCGAGAAATGCTTGTAAATGGGTGATTTGTGCTGTTTCGTGCGGTGTTTCAAGTGATTTTGAGCGGGTTTGTATTCGTTTTATCCTTGATAATTAGATTTCGGTGAGCAACAGACAAGTAGCAGTGCATAAACTTATTAATGTTTGCATGCAATATGCATCTGAATCTGCTGTTTCTTTTTGCGTTTACTATGTTTGGTCGAAGTGTTGTTGGGCCATGGATCATGGCCGTTATATTCTCGTGAAGTGTCAGTGTGGTGCAGTGAAATGGCCGTTCGGGCTTGTACTTTTCAATATACTTTTTAGTAGTGGGTGATTATACTTTTTGTGTGCAGTGTTCAGTGTCAGCCGTGGATGTGCGTGGGAGCTGGACAGCTGGAGGAGGATCCTGATAGATATGCAGCTTGCTGGGGTGAAGACAACGTGTGCAAGGTAGGTCCCATGGATGACAGCCGTCGTTGGAGGCGAGAAGACACTATAAGGTAGGATCAAAGTACCTATGTTCTATTTCCATGGCGTTTTCGGTTTTTGTGACGACTCTGAATTCTGTAGAAAGAGAATATCGTCTGCAAAATTTGACTGAAGAGTGATAATACTGTTTATAACAGATTTGCGGTACGTATTATTTGTTTAATCTAGGTATTTATTGGGTATATGTTTTAGAGATTTAATTGACGTAAGGAAAGTATTCAATATTAATAATAATTGGAATTAATATTTACTAATTTAATTTCTAGGAGGAGGTTGAACATAATGTTGGCTTAGGAGTTCCACTTCCTGATGGTTGAGTTCTTTTCTCTGAGATTAACTGCGATGGTAAGGGTTATGGTCTTCTTCGATCTTTTTTATGTAGGTAGTTTTGTACAGCATCAGTGATTATTTTAACAACTCAGTGTTTCTTTCTTTTGTTGTAGGTAAGGAATAGAGGATCAAATGATCTAGATTAGATCCAGAGATTCACAGGGCTTCAATGTATTGGCTACACCTGCACTTTGTGAAAATATTTCAAGGCTAAAAAGGTAATAAACCCGTTTTGTTACGTTTTCAAATAATTTATATGCGAATCTCATGTTATTTGATTAAGGGCGAGTCTTACAAGGGCACTAGGATAAGTTATACCCAGTATAAATAAATTATTGAGGCATTTAATTTGCTGTCCCGTCTTGGTTACTATAGTAACAGTGTTATACTGGGTATAAACTATGGGATGATTTTAAGACTGGGCCTAAACTAATGAAATTGTTTACGTTTTTAATAAAACTTTAACGTTGTATGTCTACACAGCTATTTTTCTTAGATATCTTTGAGCGTGTGTGTTTGTCAGTGTCCGCATTTTCGAAATATCTGGCGTGACCTCACCCAACTTTCCGACCACATCGTTGGCGTAATTGTTTTGCAATTAAACAATTTTGTGAAGCCAGAGCCACTCTGGACCCTACCTAATGTAAATTTCTATGACATAATGACATTTGTCTTTTTCTATGACATACTGACATTTAACGTCATGTCATGTCAGTGCCACTGACGTTTGTCAAAATCTGACAATTTGCAACACAACGACGAAGACTGTAGATTCTGTCAAACCGTTTCTATAAAAGCTAATAGCTTCTAAACCGTTCATGCCACTGATTAGAAAATTTATACACATATTTAAAGTCAGTGGAGGATGAGTTGGTATGTCTCAATCGGATAAATTCCTGAGAAGTCGCATGTAACATTTTCCACTTCCGGACCAAAAACAATCCAGTTCGTCCCCCGGTAATTCTAAATATGTATACCAAATTTCAGCCCGATCCGTTGTTCCGTTTGGACGCAATCGGGTTCACAGACATACACCCATACCCACATACATTACATACACATGTGTGTATGACATGGCGCTATCGTGTTCATTGCAATCGATTCAGGGGACCCCAAAACGGTTATTTCCGCTAAAATCCCGACCTTTTTTCCGTCGATTACAATACTCCCTTCTAGGGTACTAGTCGGAAAGTAATAAAATAAAACAATCCATTATTTTGTTAAAATATTATTCAGTAGAAAATAATTACAATTACAACAATTAGTCAGTCAGTTAATTCCATCCCCCGAGCCTTGCGACACCAACTGGTAAAATCTAGACTCTTTATTCTCCATCAAAACCTTCGGATTGTCAAACTCGACCACCTCCCCATCATCTACCACCATAACCTTATCCGTATTCATGACAGAGTTCAACCTATGCGCAATAATCATGGTCGTGCAATCGCTAAACTGCATCCTCAACGTATCCTGTATGAAACTAGCCGTCTTAAGATCAACATTAGCGGTCGCTTCATCCAAAATCAGTATTTTATTCTTCCTAAGAATAGCTCTGGCCAAACAAATCAGTTGCTTCTCGCCAACACTGAAATTCGAACCATTTTCATTGATTGCACAATCCAGTTGACCTTGAAGATTAGTTATGGTCGTCTTCATGTTGACTATATCCAAAGCCAACCAGAGATCACCATCAGCAAATTGTACATCCGGATCTAGATTGCTTCTCAAGGTTCCTGAAAATAATACAGGATTCTGGGGAATGACTGAGATCTGAGATCTGACCAAGTTAAGAGCGATTGAGTTTATATCTGTATCATCTATGAAAACGTATCCTGATTCTATTGAGTATAGCCTGAGCAAAACTGAGATTATTGATGATTTTCCAGCTCCAGTTCTACCAACTATCCCGATTTTTTGCTTGGGGTGGATCATAAAAGATAGATCCTTCAGGACAAGTTCGTTGGTCTTTGGATATCTCAGTTTCACATTCCTGTAGACTATTTTACCTTCTGCTGGCCATGATTTTGGCTCAAACCCTTTTAGGTTCTCAGGAGGGATATTGTTATATTCGATTATACGTTCCATTGAGGTCATTTGGTTCTCTAGTTCGGACCACTGCCTTATTCCCCATTGGAGTAAACCCGTTAGTCCAAAGGCTTGGGTTATTGCCAAGCCAACGTTTTCAGCAGCAGTACCTGGAAAGAATTACATAAACAGTCTTCTGATCTAACTAAATTCTAATCTAACTAAACAGTTATCATTTACTTACTACGTGCAAGAAATATGAAGCTCAACATTATGACAGTTGTGTACAAGGAACAGAGCATATCCAATACAAAACCAAATGCTCGATTCGTTGTTAAGTACATGTAAGAAGTTGAGCTGTGAACATCTTGGTGTCCATCGAACTGTGCTGTTAGAACATTTTGGGCACCGCTGGCCCTGATGGTCGTCAGTCCTTCCAAGGATGCATTAAGGTGACCAATCACAGGACTTCTAGCTGCAAACTTAACTTCAATATCTCACTGATAATATTTGTGCTTGGACATGGAAAAGAACCACATACAAGAAGGTTGTAACGAGCACTTGATGAGTCTTTTGCTCATCACAATTTTGTGATCCCTTTTCACATCACGGTACACATTTTTTGGAAAGACTTACTAATGCCATCCAGTCTTTTCAGACTCCTACTGGTTGGTAAATAGTAATGCCTTACAGCGAACAAAACTAACCCAAATCCAGCTGATGGAAACAAGAAGTATATGTTGACCTTGAGGATTAAAGTCAGAGTTCCAACAAGAATGAAGAAAATCTAAAATGGAAACGATTAAAGGGTGTTTGAGTGTTTTTCGGAAGAGCATTACTCTAAGACATTCGTTTATGATGTATGGAATGAACTCGTCCACTGTTGAGAAGTCTTTTGAGAACCTATTTAGTATATTTCCTGATAGATTGGTGTCGAAAAAGGACATTGGTGCTGATATCACGTTCTGGAAGCATATGTTGTGTATTTTGGTCGACGCAGTACTTGTTAATCCGAAAAACATGAAGGATTTTATCAGAACCAGAGCGGTCGTGAAGAGTAGTACTATTGTATAGATCCATGGTATGTTGGATTTTGTTTGAGCTATGTCACCATATTCCTGTAGTACGGTTTCATTTCCTGTGACAGTTACATTTTGAAGCAACTCCGACAATCTGTTATAGTTCTTCTCTACGTTTATCCTGAAATAGAAAACAGTGACAATAAGTTTTGTTACATGTGCGGTTGGTATGTAGTGGCACATCTGAAAAAAATATGGAAGAGGTAAAAGCAGCCTACTGTTGCTATTTTGGATTTAGAATTGGAGATCTGGAAAAGCCATGGACACCTAATATATGCTGTATTTCCTGTTAGATCTGACTTTTAAAGTGGATGAAAGGGAAGCAAAATAAAATGCTGTTTGCAGTTCCTATGTTGTGGCGGGAGCCTTCCAGTCATGTAGATGATTGCTATTTTTGTACGACAAGAGTCTCCGGATATTCGAAGAAGGATAAGCATAAAATAACATATCCAAATTTGCCATCACCATCGCGACCTATCCCCCATGGAGAGAACCATCCTCTGCCAAGTGCGCGATCCACTTAATCATTTTCGATTTCTTACACAGAAGAAATTTTGCCTGTTTGAAGAAACTTTCCTGATTTGATAGAGTGAAATCAATCCGTCAAATCAGGCAAGTCGTGAAGATTCACCATTTGAAGTTTTAGGTATACCTCACCTTATAAACCAGTGCAAACTGAATGATTTGGTTAAAGACTTAGGTTTATCAAAAGAAAAAGAATTTCAGTTCTTTTGAAGAACCTTTTGAGTGGTCATCTTTCAAACTACTTTATACTTTGTTGTATACTTTGTTGTATACTTTGTTGTATACTTTGTTGTATACTTTGTTGTATACTTTGTTGTATACTTTGTTGTATACTTTGTTGTATACTTTGTTGTATACTTTGTTGAAAGAAACGTTCAAATCAGAACCAGCGAAATGCAGAAGAAAATAAGAATAATTCAAATGAATGTTCACTCACCAGTACGTGATGAAGTAGTCAAAGTAGCTAGCTCCAAATTGGGCGACAACGTACAACAACAGCAACAAGACAATCCATTTATAGTTTCCACAGTATCCAAAGTACGTCTTATATATTTCGCTCTTGACTTTTCCTTGCTCTTTATGTTCGCTGTACAACTTTGACGATTTTGCGAGACTAGTGGAAGATTTGATCAAATAATCAGTTTCAAGCGGTTCTTCTTCAAGGTCTAACTCATCTTTGACATCGTCTTCGACATCGTACACGTCCCGATCGGAAATTTCAATACCAAAGTCGACATTCTTGTCTTTAAGTTCTCTAAACGATCCCCTATCGCAAATTCTGCCATTGTTCATGACAAGAATTTCTGTCACTTCTTGCAGGAACATGACCTGATGCGTCGTCAGGATAACCAGCTTTCCTTTCAAGAAGTCTTTGATGCAATTCTTGAAGACTTGTTTACCCACTGTACTATCAACAGCTGATAAGGGGTTATCTAAGAGGTAGATATCGGATTTCTTATAGATCGCCCTAGCTAAGCTAATCCTAGCTTGTTGACCTTTGCTTAGATTTAATCCTCTATCATTAACTAAAGTATTATCTCCTTTGGTAAAATTATCCAGGTCCTTCTTTAAGCAACAGATTCTGATCACAGTTTGGTATCGTTCTGCATCCAACTCAAGACCAAATAAAATATTCTGTCTTATTGTACCAGGGAATAACCAAGGTTCTTGTGAGGCGTACGACACACTTCCATTGACGTTCATATAACCAACGGTTAGATTTATATCATCCAATATCAGTTTTAATAGATTCGATTTTCCACTTCCAACTGGACCTGTCAAACCATACAAGCCAACGTGAAGATTCAAGTTTATATCGTGTAAAACCGTCTTGTCGTTTATTATTTCAGCTGATACGCTCTTCAAGGATATTTGTGGTGGTCCTGATATATTTTCATTCGGGTCTTTCACTTCTATAGTCAGTAAATATGCCGTGATCCTCTTAATGGAGGAATACAAATCAGCAACTTGGGATATACCTAGTGGTATAGCTACTGTTAAAACTGATCTTAGCGATCCGTAGCAACCCAAGACCACAAAGGCTTTCTCTGCGGTTATTCGGTTTCCCAAGAGGGTGAACGAGATGAGACAGACGAAGAAAGAAAATCTTGTGCTTAAAACACCCAGTGATATCATGGTTGCTTTTAAGTAGAATATGATTTTTAATTTTGAGATTTCGCTCTTCCTTAGGTAGTCCACCAGTTTTCCGAAGTAGTTTTCCCAAGCGTACGTTTTTATGATTGATATTGTTGTTAACACTTCTTGGATCAGTCTAATTCTTTCATCGGATTTCGATGCGGTTTCTAACCTGGCTTTCGTGGTCTGCTTACCGATAAATGCTGAAATGATAGTGTACTTTTAATAATAGTAATAATAAAAATAAAAATGGTCAATGGAATAATAAAGTATGTTTTGATTTGTTTCAGTACCTATATGAATTTTTAATTTATGTGAATTTTACACAGAGAGAACTCCATTCTTGGATATTAACAACAGTTATTCTTGCGTATATAGTGTAGCATGAAGATGATTTTTTTCTATCCAAATAATATTTTATTCTAATAATAATTTCAATATAGTTGTTTCAACGGTTAGTTATTCTTACGGTTTAAGAGTTTAGTATGTTGATGTTGAGTATATTTTGCTCTGACGAAAACAATTTTATTTTTCTACATAAAAAAGAGTAAGATTTTCGTCCTACAATAACAAAAATATTTTGTTGCGTGAAAAATATTCATTCTTCAACGAACAAACAGTTTCTTGACTGTTTACTCTGAGAATTTTGTATTTTACTTGAACCAACCGAATCTTTCTGCGGATATAGAAACAAGTGATATTCTTCACTCAAAGATATTCGTGTTGTATCGAATAAATTTTTCCCTCTGTGTGCCTCAGGGTACTATCTTGAGACCACTTCTCTCTTTTACTGGCATTATGTGGTCCTTCAAAGCTTGAAATAAAGACAAAAAGGCCATTAACGTATTGTTTTGATGTTCCCCAAGGTGCTGTTTTTGGCCCAGTGCTCTGAAATCGTGGTTTTGATAGATTTTATGCCACAAGAGGAAGGAGGGATTCCATTGAGTAAAAAACAAACTATAGAAGCGTTGAACAGGTATGCCGCAAGGTACTGTCTTGGGACCACTTCCCTGTTTACTATTTTGTCAATTCGGGCGTCAATGCAATTACTGGCATGGAGCGTAATCAGTGAACAGATGGATCATCAACACCTACCTACCTTGGAATGGAATCAGCAACAAAAGGAAGCCAACTCCAAAAATCGCCGAGACTCCGATTTGCTTGTACATCACGTAGGTCATCAGGACGACTTGTATCACGCCGATCCAAATATCGTGCGCCAATACCACCGACGAATCGAATAGTAGCACGTCTTTCGTTATCAAGGTCACTATCTTGCCGTTGGTGACGTTGACCATAGCCGATGTGCTCAACTTCAACGATTTTCTGTAGATCAGGGAGCAGAGTCCGATTCGGATCTTTTGGGCCATCTGCTGAAGGTAGAGCATGTAACCATGATTGTAGATTGTCTGCAGGATGGTTATTGCGATTACTATGGTTACATAGTAATAGGCATCGTGGATTGTCATTTTGGAGTTTTTGTCGAAATAGGCTACTAGTTTTCCCATGGCCAATGGCCTTGTAACCCTAGAGATATCAGAAATAATTAATATTTTAAGTTTAAGTTTTGACCTGCTTGTATACAAATTTTCACGTTTGGTAATCGGTATTTGCAGTGTTATCTATGTAAATGACATATTTGCATTTTGCTCTTGCAAACACAAGAACAATAATTCACAATGTTAATCTTCATTTGTTGTTTATTGGCATGCGTTTGGCATATTAATAGATGCTATTGTCAATGAGTCTGGTATTGCGGGCTAGTGTATTAATTGCATAATAAAATATATACATATTCTGAATTATGCTGGCATTCTTATACATGTTTTTCTATTATTCTCAGTTTTTTTATGTCCACTTGTGAATTATATTAGAATACTTTAAATGTAGAACAAACCTACAACACTAAATTTTTTTATTGAAGCATTCCAGAATTGAATGTCTGTTGTTGATTATCATGGTGTAGGTTAATCATTATATTTACGGTCACCTACTTGATAATTTATGGACAAGAACATTTAATAAAATAATAATTGGAAATTGTAACTAATGCAAGTTTCGTATCTTATAAAAAAATACTACATAATGATATTTGTTTCAGCAATGTTTTTTCTCCTTTTACTTGGTCAAAGTAAATATTGAAAATAAGACCAACTGACCTTGTTCATGAGGAATTACTGCTAATAAAACTAAACTTAAACTACATCAAAATTAATTAATTTAAATCAAATAAAAACTACAATCGACCTTAAAGGTATTATTGTCAATTCTTTTAAATTTTGGAAACTAAATCATTGAAAACTTGTACATTTTGGTTGTATATTTTATTGAATAACTACAAGACCATAAATTTGACAAACTTTGATGTGCTAGAGTCTAGACGAATAACAACAGACTCTTGTGAATTGTATTAGAATACTTTAAATGTAGAACAAACCTACAACACTAAATTTTTTTATTGAAGCATTCCAGAATTGAATGTCTGTTGTTGATTATCATGGTGTAGGTTAATCATTATATTTACGGTCACCTACTTGATAATTTATGGACAAGAACATTTAATAAAATAATAATTGGAAATTGTAACTAATGCAAGTTTCGTATCTTATAAAAAAATACTACATAATGATATTTGTTTCTGCAATGTTTTTTCTCCTTTTACTTGGTCAAAGTAAATATTGAAAATAAGACCAACTGACCTTGTTCATGAGGAATTACTGCTAATAAAACTAAACTTAAACTACATCAAAATTAATTAATTTAAATCAAATAAAAACTACAATCGACCTTAAAGGTATTATTGTCAATTCTTTTAAATTTTGGAAACTAAATCATTGAAAATTTGTACATTTTGGTTGTATATTTTATTGAATAACTACAAGACCATAAATTTGACAAACTTTGATGTGCTAGAGTCTAGACGAATAACTACAGACTCTTGTGAATTGTATTAGAATACTTTAAATGTAGAACAAACCTACAACACTAAATTTTTTTATTGAAGCATTCCAGAATTGAATGTCTGTTGTTGATTATCATGGTGTAGGTTAATCATTATATTTACGGTCACCAACTTGATAATTTATGGACAAGAACATTTAATAAAATAATAATTGGAGATTGTAACTAATGCAAGTTTCGTATCTTATAAAAAATTACTACGTAATGATATTTGTTTCTGCAATGTTTTTTCTCCTTTTACTTTGTCAAAGTAAATATTGAAAATAAGACCAACTGACCTTGTTCATGAGGAATTACTGCTACTAAAACTAAACTTAAACTACATCAAAATTAATTAATTTAAATCAAATCAAAACTTCAATCGACCTTAAAGGTATTATTGTCAATTCTTTTAAATTTTGGAAACTAAATCATTGAAAACTTGTACATTTTGGTTGTATATTTTATTGAATAACTACAAGACCATAAATTTGACAAACTTTGATGTGCTAGAGTCTAGACGAATAACTACAGACTCTTATTAAGATTCCTTACTAAGATTCTTTCTGTAGTGTTCTTCAAAATTCAGAAATGTTGAGTTCATACAATATTTCAGTTAAATTTTTGCAAATGAAAGGTTTTTAATAATTTCTTTCTTATTGCTGTTAAAAGATGGAATATTTTAATCAACTTGACAGTTATTTTGGCCAGTGAGACGTTGTATATTTTATTATTTTTACTTTCCGGCTAGTGCCTTAAAAAGAAAATATTGCAATTGATGAAAAAAAAAAAACATGATATCCCGAAAAACCGTGGCAACTGTCAGATTAGTGAAGATTGATTGGTTATTAGACAGTACTGAACTTCGGTTATAGTTTAAACTAGTACTGGAAAACGGCAAATGTCGTGTCGTGCCAGCGGCCTGTAAATTGATACAGTTATTCAAAGTCACTGTAGGAAGAGCTGTTATCAACAATCCTGTTCACACCTTAATAAATTTTATTTTTTTTTTTCGTCTATTACAATACTTTTATTCTAGGGCATTAGTCAGAAAATAATACTCGCTTTTGGAACCAAAATATTTATTTATTCCCTAAATTTTATCCATATCTTTTCTTTTTCAAACACATTTAATGAATCAATACAAAAATAATTGAAGCACATCATTAAAACACACACATATATATATATATTATGTAATTTAGTCGAAAGTTTTTATGTACTTCTAATAATTTCAATACCCACTACTAAAAATAATCCAAATTAAATGAAAATTAACGTTGAAGTCTAACGTCGACTAGTACTTTCTGGTGCCGCTAGTTAGGCGATGATGTCACTAGATAAGATTAGAACTAAAACTTTTTCGGAAGTGGAAATTTCTCAAGCATCTACTTACGCTAGATGGCGCCACCAAAGACAGTACAACCCAATTTTCAGATTTTACAACCATTTATTGCTTCTAGTTTACTGACGACAAAATAATGACCATAGTGTTGTTAACATGAGTTTCAGAGTGTAGTATTTAACACATTCAACGACAAAATAATGAATCATTTTCTTTTGCATTTAGAAAATTTTATCGTTATACTGTTGTCTTGTATATGTTGCCTTGTCATTTTTTTGCATCGGGTCTGTAACCCACAGATAGTTCTGCTATCTCCCACAAGATCGTAGCGCAATTACTATAGATATTTTTCGCAAAACATGGTACATATTACTAAATTTTCTTTTGTGCTATGACGGAATTTATTTTGCGTAAATGTTGGACACCACGCGATTGTAGATGAATGTGTCTGGGGCTAAAAGCATAATGTAACTATTTTTACATGGTGGGCCAAGAACTCCCCACTTTTCCGGCAATTCGCAGAGGAAAGGGAAGTGTTGCCAACATACTCTGTAAGGAACAAACATAGGATAGTAATATTCAGTTGCATGCGTGCGTGCGAATGCGAGATTTTGATTCCTATTTAAAAAATTAAACCATAATCTTGTCTTTCAACTATTCCAAATACTCTACATTGAATAACTTTGTTCAAACCGCAATGCATGGTAGTTTACAAAAGTTGTCGTTGCTACTATGGCCATCTATGAAAGCTACATAGGTGACACCATTACAGTATTCTATAATAACTGTAATAATTTTTATTCTTTAAATTTTTCTTTCTGTACTACTATGGTCAATACGTCTTACAAAACGAGTGCTACATTTATCGTTTATAAATTTAGTAAATGTGACAGCTATATTGGTTGGTGGATTCCATTGTTACCAAAGTCAGAAGTAAACACTGAGAACTAAGTCTACTGTGGAACCAAAGTAGAAAAATTCGAAATTCTTATTGCGAAAATTTCAAATGGTAAATATTGTTCTAATTGTAAAGCACCGACCTTTGATTAATATATATTAATAATGTTCTGATGATATTTCCAATACTTGACAACACTTTCTGGTGTTTTTCCAACAATTGGCAAAATTGGGCTTTCTTAAACAAGGTAGACAGAGACGGACTGAGTTTTTTAGAAAGAGATCGTTGCGTTCTTGGCCCACCATGTAAAAATAGTTACACTATGGCTAAAAGTCATTTTTATCCTCCCACTCGGATGTCAGACGAAAACCTCCCAATTCTTTACTTGTAAACAACTTTCCGACTTTCCCTCACATCTGTGAAATGCGTTAGCTAAACCACTTTGCTAAAACATGACCTGCTTTTCTCAAGAATTGAAATAATAAAGTGCCATATTTTTGTGCTATCAGGGGGTCAGAAGTCTACGTTAATGTGAACGCTACATTTCTGATAACAATAAACCAATCGATATTGAAAATATACTTTATAACAGAATGCGGACAAAATAAAAGGGATTTGCATACAGATAAGTTGTGCAAACATTTTATCTTTTATAACAAAACATTCCGGTGCGTACGATTATTATACATTGAGTAATACCGCATTATAATCTACCGGCTCATAAGTAATGGTAATGAGCACAACTGATAAATTTCATTGTAAAAAAAACATATATACAGGCAACTATAATGTCTGAATTGCCAGGCGGTTGCATAAACTAAATTCTTTTAGAAATTCTTTCGGTTCTGCTAAATATCTGGTAAATATTTGGTAAATATCTTTGTAAATGTTTAGAATTTAAAATTTCACTTACATGAACGTTGTCCTTACAATACACTGCACTAATCCACAAGTTAAGTACGCTCTCCCAAAAACTCCAAAGAGGCACTTCACCAAGTTTGGTTTCAAACTCTTCACTTGTTTCTCCCATTGTTTTTCCAATTTTCCTCCAAGCTTTGACGACTGGTAACCATTCAATATCTCGTAAATATCATCCTCGACAAGGTCTTTCTTGATCCCCTTCTTGAATATTGGATAAGTAAAACTATAAGTCAAAGTACATAATCTATCGACAGTTCTGTGAAGTACAGCACACGATGTTTCGATTGAGACATTATGCAATAAATAATACTTCGTTTAATGCGCGATCGAGGTAAGTAAATAACAAATAGCTTTTAATCTATTGATACTATCGACGGGTTTTAGTGAGAATTCTAAAGCACGTGAAATTATTAAGACTATATTATAGATTATTAATCTGATAATTTGTTTGTTTAGAGTGTTTAAGGAAGGGTATAAAGGGCATGTATGTATCATAAATGTACTCTTAATAAAATTGCTTATAGTCAATTAAAACATTGATGCGTGGGTTTGATATAAAAGCAATCATAAAATGGTTTAACACATTTAAAATTTTAATTCAAATAACAATAAGGTTTCAGTTTACTTACGCGAAAAATAATATTGACATTATTCCAGCTTGTTCCCTCGGATTCCTCTCTTTCTTCCTGGTCTGTGACTGATACATGTTGCCCTACGTAATTTATCCACAGACTGTCGAACCATCAGTGATGTTCTCGGTTTATTTTATTATCTAATCATTGTGTCAATCGTCAAAATCTATTGTGATAGGCGTTCGCGGCGATTCTTTTAGGTTGTTTTTTTTTACGGAAAATATAGTGCACTCATTACACTTGTCGAATTAAAATGCGCTCTTTGGATTGCCCTAGACTGCTTTTGTTTGGACAGCAGAGAGCAGATTCCTTATCGTTTGTTTGTTTAAGGAAATTGGTTTGTTCACATGTGTGGATGGAGTTTCTGAAATGTCAACGCTACATATACGATTCTCTTATAATAACATGATACAAATAGTGGTAATTGTGGAATAATACATTATTATAAGTCACCCAGCAAATAGAGATTATGTTTCTTTGCAATATAATGTTTTTTGAGTCATTTCGATGTGTTGGTTGTGGAATTAGATACTATCTTACTAACTTGTCGTTACAATCAGTCGAAAAGGTCCGAGTGATGGATAATGAAATCTAAATTTTAGAAGGTATCAGTGAAAATGGTGTATTTTATTTTAAGTTTAAAACGTTTTTTATTAAATATATTTTATAACAAAACATTTTCGTGCGTATGATTATCATACATTGAGTAATACCGTATTCTAATCTACCGGCTCATAAATAACGTTAATGAGCACAGCTGATAAATTTAATTGTAAGAAATCCCCCTGTACAGGCTGAACTGCCAGATAGTTGCATAATATATAGGAAACGAATACTATTTGTAAAAAAGATTTGCAAAACAGATACTGTTTGTAAAACATAAATTCCACTTCTTTTATAAATTCTCCCAGATCTGGTAAAGTGTAAATTTATTCATCTGATTTTGCACTGCAGTGATTTTAACCAGCTCACCATCTCATCCTGCAGTAATTTTAAATATGTATACAAATTTAGAGATCAATGGGATGAGCACTTTAGGCGCTATTGGGATTTACATAAATCGATTTGTTTATGGCGTAATGGAGAACTTGAAGAATAAATAAACAAGAAGTAGATAAGTAAACCTCGTAGAAAAACACACGGATACGTGACAATATATTAGAGTTATTTGTATCGAGAGGTCAGTCAGTCGTATACTCGTATTGTTATAATCCCGATATAGTATTATTATTATCTTACGGACATTTGTTTTTCGCGTTTCACGCTCTATAGTCTATAGTTCTATACGTTTGAAGAGTTTAGAAATGTGTAAACAGTGTGTCAATGTAGACGGAAAGTTGGGTGTGGGCCGCAATAGATATTTATTTATTAACGTGACAGTGAAAATGCTGTATTTTCTTTGAATGTTAATATATCGAAATGAAGCAAAAGCAATAAATTGCTAATTGATATTGTAGGAGGTCAAAATGGCGGGAACAACCGCGACTCCCTAACATGGTAGCATTTTGGCCAAGCGCGGTTTAAGGGCTTTAATTACTGGTCAAAATTCTAATTCATCAAATCTCTTCCAATTTATTTGAAGGCAAAACTAACTGGGTTCTTTTTCTTGAACCTTGTAAACACATTTTCTGACTACTAACTGACGCGTTTAAGTATTTAACATTTAATAAAGGCTGATAAAGCAAGACTACTCAAATGAAACGAAACACTTATCAAAACAATAACATCTATTAACAATAATAATCAACAATCCCGTTTGATAGGTTACATAGAAAAATGAATGAAGCTTTGAACATATTGACGTTTAAATTAAACCTAGGAGTTGATTTAGACAGACACACTTTTAGCAGAAATATGAATAATTTAATTTACAATGAAATGCGAGACGAGTTGAAAAGACTTACCAGGGATAAACTTAAGCGCTTAAGAACGCTCCACAAAAACGTGTACTTTACATGACGGTGGTTGAAATGAGAAGAGCGAGATCTGTTCGTTTGCATCCCTCGACCCCAAAGGGAGCCGGAAGCATTTCTTCTTAGCCAATGACAACTCTTTAATTTTAAACTTATAACACGCGGTCAAATCCTAAACCAGATGTTCAACCCTAGCAAAAACCTTTGACATTCCCGAATGTTCTTACACATATCTCGCTTAATTTGATCATATCTTAATAAATAAATAATGGGTTTCCGACCCATTACAATATAGTTTTAAAACTGAGTGGACAAGAACTGGTCAATTTTTTCAGAGGTGTTTCAACGTTGACCATAAATTTCGATCACACCGAAGAAATGAGTTGTAGTATTAATTATATAAAAAAATACTGCCTAGGAAGCATTCCTAAAAGATAAAATATCATTTGTTGATTTCCATGGTATAGATTTATGATAATATTTGTATCTAGAATCATCTTTTTTCTACTTGAAGTTTTCTTCTTGTTAGGGTGGCATACTGAGCGTTAGATGGCGCTGTTAGTTCTAGTCACAATATGTAACGATTTACGATGGTAACAAATTGCCAAACACAATAGAAAGACGCAATTCGGAAGCATTATTTAATAATGAGAAAGAATTAAAACTTATTCTTCCGTAAATTGTACATCTGCCGATATTTCGACTAGTCACTAGAGTTTGTGGATTGTACTTGGTTATGAAAAATTTGACATTTCATAACCTACAAGTTCTTAATTTGTTAACTTTGTGGAACGTGGAACTTTGTGGTCTAAAGATTTGCAATGATTTTATTTATACTGAAAATTGCTATGTTATTAAGGCTTATTTTAAGGCTAAATTGCTATGTTATTAATCGTCCTCCTTTAGGGAGAACAGTCCATCTTTTGTAGGTTCTGTCCAAGTTTTCGTGTTGAGTTTTTATCGAAAGAAATGCCTGATATTAAAATCGATAACAATTTTTGTGTTTTTGAAGAAATTAGAAGACTGAATGTACAGGTGTCCCGAAACTCAACGTCAAGCGACCGCCAGAAAAGAGGGTGGTTTACGTTCTGGCAAAAATATTTTAAAAAAATTAGTTATTTTAAAAAATGGGACATTTAGTTAGGATTTCAAAAAGGCACAACAGTTGCTACATTTCTGTCCAAAACAAATTTTGACAATTTTATTTGAAATTATTGGAAGAAACTCAGCCTATCCTAGTTAATCAATTGAGGATATAAATTGAAAAATAAAACGAAAAGTATGGGAATCAAAAAGGTGCTTTTATTTTACAAATTCAAATGCTCGAATTATTTACCTTCAGCACGAATACAGGCTTGAAAAAGGCATGGTCGTTTTCGCTCATAGCGTCAAGGTCGAGCGGGTGAGAGCCTGCTCCAAATGCACCCGTAGGAGATAGAAAGCGTCAAGCGTAGAGCTCGCTTGTAGCGTTTCGCCAAGAGGTAGCATTTAAACCATGTTTACACGGGTCATGTAGACGGTCATGTAGAACGGTCAAGTAAAGTATATTAGTGGAGTAAAATCGCTCTTCTAACTCGCTGTTTTCTGAGGGTACGTGACTCTGAGGTATAACCAAATGAAACCTATACCATCTTATAGAGGACATTTTAGGGCATAGGAAATGGAAAGCTACAACTTTTTTTAGTAGAACCGAACGTTGAAAACGACGCTTAAACGCGACTGATCTGGTATTCGAAAAACCACGTTTTTCTTAACGTTTATCGTTGTATTAATTCAAGTATACAAGCTATGGTTTTGATTTTTTTGCAGACATATACATAAAATGTGAGCGCTTCCAATGGCCAGTTGGAAATTTCAAAAATGTTTAAAGTTTTTGAAAAAATAAATAAGGAGTATTGAATTATCAAAATCGTGCATCTAAAACTTCTCCCTGCGGCGAGCTATGTGAATTGTTGAAAATGTTTATATACATATATTGAGTGAAATGTAGTCAGAACATTGAGAAAGTTTTTTTAAAAAAAATTAAGTCGATAGCTGCACTAGTTACAGAAATATGAATTTTTATATAAGAGCCTTGGAATGCGCGCTAATGCCGAGAGCGGCTAGCGGCTACCATACCAGTCTGGAAATCATTTGCGTTACAGGGTGCGGCAACTATTAATTCGTTTTTAAAATGCGTATTAAATAAAAATGCAACAAATATTTTTAAATAAATTATAGTTTATTTTTGTTAATACACTTTCCGGTTAAGAGTGAAATACTATTTCATTTAAATGACTGCTTCGACTGGCTTTGCACTAGCCCATTCTGTCAACCCAATTTTTCACTATATTTTCAATGATTTGAACCTCTATTTCGCCAAGAGTCCCTTTAATGGAGTTTTTCAAAGCCCAAGTCGTCTCTGGATGATCAACATAACATCTGTCCTTGGCGGCGCCACACAAATAAGAATCCCAAGGAGTCAAATCACAGCTCCTAGACGGCCAGTTGACATGGCCATTTCCGCTGAATATGCCATTTTTCGAAAATAGGCCGCATAACGTCGCCCTTCTTCAAAAATCGCATTTTTGTGTAAAATCCTTCGCAAAGTCCTATCGCTAATGTTTAATTCTTGTGCGCGATGGCCGCACCCTATAGAAACAAAATAAGAAAATTTTTAGATGTAGAGTACGTAAGTAAACCGTTTTGTATAAAATTTACTTTAAATGTTTTCCTCTTCGTCATCCTCGTACAATTCAGCAACATTGTTCTGACAATTTTTGCAGGAACAATCTCTGCAGCATTTTAGGCCCTCTTTCAAGCATACACATCTATTATTTTGACATAACCAGTAGCCTAATATCCGTTGGTATGGGATCAGCGGTCATTAAAACAGGCTCTAAAATTCCGTTATTCCTAGTCCAACCAAAGTTCAGAGGGTGCACAACCATATACGCAATTGATATGTATATGCATCTAAAATTTTGATTAGCATACCTACCTTAGTACATGCTGATAAAATGCGTCATACATTGGTGGAAGTTATGAAGGGGACTTACTGGAAGTTGTGGTCAACTGATACCTCAATTCATTGAGTGTTTGAATGACCTTATTCTTCTAAATAGGGTCAATGCAAATTTATTGGCAATATTAACAGCTTCAGTTGTAGACACGAAGTTTAGTTTTGACCGCTCATAAATTTTAATAGGAATCGCTTATTTTCTGACAATTTAAAAAAATTTCGAAACCACTTTTCTACTTTCAGAAACTTTATAGGCATACGCATCTGTCAAATCACCTCTTCTGCGTCTTTCCAAAGATATTCACGATTCATTATGTTTATCAATATTTATCGAACGATCCCTATTAAAAATTGTGAGTGGTTGGAACATTTGCATTCGCTCTATTTAGAAATAAGAATAAGGCCATTCAAACAGTCAATTAATTGAGGTATCACTTGCGCACAACTTCCAATAAGTCTGCTTCAGAACTTTGATCAACAGATGACGCATTTCATCAGCATGTACTAAGGTAGGTATGCTAACGAAAAAAAAAATCCATTTATGTGATCACCAAAAGTTTAGATGCATCTATCAATTGCGTATATAGTTGTGCAGTCATATACCTATTATGCCTCTAGTTGACCCTCTTAACTTTGGTTGGACTAGGAATAACGGAATATTAGAGCCTACTTTAATGACCGCTGATCCCATACCAACGGATATAAAGCAACTGTTGAATATCTTTTGCAAAGATAAGTTATGTCAAAATAATAGATGTGTATGCTTGAAAGAGGGCCTAAAATGCTGCAGAGACTGTTCCTGCAAAAAGTGTCAGAACAATGTTCCTGAATTGTACGAAGATGACGAAGAGGAAAACAGTTAAAGTAAATTTTATACAAAACAGTTTACTTACGTACTCTACATCTACAAATTTTCTTATTTTATTTCTAGATGTAACGCAAATGATTTCCAGACTGTATAGTAGCCGCTCTCAGCATCAGCGCGCATTCCAAGGCTCTTCTATAAAAATTCATATTTCTGTAACTAGTGCAGCTATCGACTTAATTTTTTTTTTAAAAAACTTTCTCAATGTTCTGACTACATTTTACTCAATATATGTATATAAACATTTTCAACAATTCACATAGCTCGCCGCAGGGAGAAGTTTTAGATGCACGATAATTCAATATTTCTTATTTATTTTTTCAAAAACTTTAAACATTTTTGAAATTTCCAACTGGCCATTGGAAGCGCTCACATTTTAAGTATATGTCTGCAAAAAATCAAAATCATAGCTTGTATACTTGAATTAATACAACGGTAAATGTTAAGAAAAACGTGGTTTTTCGAATTCCAGATCAGTCGCGTTTAAGCGTCGTTTTCAAAGTTCGGTTCTACTAAAAAAAGTTGTAGATTCCCGTTTCCTATGCCCTAAAACATCCCCTACAAGATGGTATAGGTTTCATTTGGTTATACCTCGGAGTCACTCAAAGTCATAATTTCACTGTGATTTTACTCCACTATATTGTTCAAGTTGATCGTGTAAACAGTTCAGGTCAAGTCAAGTACCGACTTGCGTCATGTAGTGAGGCAAGTCAAGTTGTTCTGCACGGTGGCCAAGTAACTTGACTTGACTACTACCCCCACTACTATTTTCTTTGGTAAAATTTATTAAATTCAAAGCTATCGTATTTGTATGAACGTTAGTTAACTTAAATTCAATAACATAATATTTTCAAACGAAATGAGCATTTTGTTTAAAGAACTCGACGTTCTTTTTAAATAAAAAAGCTTTTCTTTACTATTTTACAATTTAGTATGTACTTGAATTAATAAAATCGAATGTTTATTTAAAAACTACAAATTTTGATATAATCAAATAGTACTTTAGTTTCAGTAAAGTGTACGATCAAATCAATATTTTATTATGTTTGGATTATAATCATGGAACCTTGATTATATAATCCAAGCATAGTTGAATCGAAAACCACAATAAAGATTATGGTAGACTCATTAAATTATTTTACTCCACGGTAATCTTTACCAAAGACTACATTTATTCCCAAATAAAAAGTAATCAGAATTCCGCTCGCATTCTGTAGCTGAGCTTATGCTTATATAAAGGCCATGCTCATTTCGTTTGAAAAATATTATGTTATTGAATTTAAGTTAACTAACGTTCATACAAATACGATAGCTTTGAATTTAATAAATTTTACCAAAGAAAATAGTAGTGGGGGTAGTACCAAGTAAGTCAAGTTACTTGTCCACCGTGCGGAACAACTTGACTTGCCTCACTACATGACGCAAGTCGGTACTTGACTTGACCCGAACTGTTTACACGATTCAACTTGAACAATATACTTTACTTGGCCGTTCTACATGACCCGTGTAAACGTGGTTTATCAAACGATCATTTTTATTCTTCGGCCACGAAACACACTTCTTCAGAACCGTGTGTCCTCTACAAGTGCTTGCAAATGGGGACGAAACGGCCGATTTGTCGCAGCTAGGAAGTAGGAATGTTGACACGTCACCGGCGCGCGGCGCTGCTGCTAGGCGTTTTGCCGCACTGCATTCGTACACAAAAATCGCACGGCTGGTGGCGGCCACGTGTTTTCTGTCTACACGGAGCGGCCTGGCTTACGGCCTGGCGCCACAAAATCCAGAGGGTCTACATTCCACATCCGCTACCCCCTAGTCTGATGGTCTAGTCTAGTCTAGTACGTGTTAAAACGGCAGCGCGCTGTGATATGGTGATATCTATCCAGTTCGAAATTTACGCACGCTGCAGTATACAAATATGCCGAAATCGGAAGCAGAAAGTGAGTTTTTAAGAGCATTTATTAAATGCTACAAAACAAATACATGTTTGTGGAAAGTAAAGTCACGTGATTATGGTAACAAAGTGAAAAGGAATGCTGCCTATGAAGAGCTAATTCTTGTTACCAAGAATTTTTTTGTCCAAGCAGATAAGAAATTCGTCGTGAAAAAAATTAAGAGCATCCGGGACAGTTTCCGCAAGGAATTAAAAAAAGCGGAAAACTCGAAGAGATCAGGGACAGGAAGCGACGAAGTGTATGAGACCACTTTGTGGTATTTCGACTTATTGTTATTTACGGTGGACCAGACTATTCCTGGGCGCATCCCAGGAATAGACATTGACTATGTGTTGAGTATAACAATATATTGTGTCACAGTTTTTTTTTTTTTACAATAAGACAAAATAAAAACGCATCACTGTGCACTATTTTTATCCAAACATCTTGTCTTGTCAGGGTACTTTTCCTTTACCCAGAAAATAATGCTCGTATTTATCGCGAACCAGTTTAGCATCCGCTATAAAATTTCTGGAAGAGGTGGCCTTTAATTCTCCTAAAACAGTTCCTTCGTTTCTCCAATCCCCATTTACATCTCTGCACAATTTCTTCTTAAAATATCTGGGGTGGTCCTCACCCAACTTTTCGACTACATCGTTTGCACAATGGAACGTCATTTTCTATGACATATAGAGATTTGTCATACTGACAGTTAATGTCATGTTAGTCGCACTGACGTTTGCCAAAATCTGACAATTTGCAACACAGCGACGAAGGGTGTGGATTCTGTCAAACAGTTTCTATAAACGCTTATAGCGTCTAAACCGTTCATCCCACCGATCTGCAAATTTGTGTACATATATAAAGTCACTTAAGGATAAATACGAATCAGTTTTGTCAAAATCGGATGAATCCTCATGAAGACGTACGTAATATTTCCCACTTCCGGTTGTGACCAAAAACAATCCAGTTCGTCCCCGATCATTCAAAACATGTAAGTATACCAAAATTCAGCCCGATCAGTTGTTCTGTTTGGGCACTATCGTGTTCACTGACCTATATACATACCCACATACATACACACATTTTCCAGAAATCATCACAATCGATTCAGGGGACCCCGAAACGGGTATTTCAGTTAAAAGTTGGGAAATTGGGAAAATTCCAGTACAAATCAAATCCTCGACCAATTGTCTCCCATTGTTCGGTAGTGGAAGGTAACTAAAATGACAATATTTACAGGATAATACACAGAGCACTATGGATGTCGACGAAAGAAAAGATGTCGTACCCGAAGATCCAAGTAAAGATGAGAATTTACAAAACGTAGGCAAGAGGAGATTTTCAGACAGGGATACTAGTGACGCTGACATTATTAGTAAAGCATGTTCCACACTCTGCAAAGAAAGTGATGAGCATGACTATTTAGGGAAGATTGTAGCTACTAAAGTCCGCAGAATGTCCAACGATCAGAAGCTGTATTGCGAAATGATAATACATTCTGCCTTGCTAAAAGGGGCCCTTGGCAAATTGACAGAAAACAGTAAAATTATGAAAGATTGATCTATTATTATTGTTTATTAAAGTATTTTTGTCATATATTAAAATAAAAGCTATATCCACATCTTGTCGTTTTGTCTTTGTAGCGTAATCGTAAAGGTTCAAAGACGAAGTAAAATATTAACTATTTTATAATAAACTTGCCTTCAAATAATCATTACTTAACACGTTTATGTCTCTGGGATAATTTTAGACAGAGCATTTTTGAGAAAACGATTGAATATTGGACATCTGTATATGGTCGGCCCGTTGCAAAAAATCTTAAAATTGCTGTTAGTAGTTCATCTGCAGATATCGACATTCTCATGTTTGTATCTTTTTTCTTAACTGAATTCTACTAATGTCAACAGCATTATATATGTGTCTTCATTCGTTCTTAAATAATTTCTAAAATCTTTCGGGCACGATCTAATTTGCCTGCTGCATTCTTTTTCTTCACGTTTATTGACATCACTCAAAATAATTAGCGCACATAGCTTCCTCTGTCTCTCCGTCGTTGGGGTACAATACACCCAGGCAGAGGGCAGCGTGCTCGATTGCTTCGTGTCGACACATGTGCTGGCGCGACGATCTGAACCGTCCATGAAGCGAACAAAGAAGCTGTCAGCCTTTCTTGAAGTCGCATCGTGTATACTAGAGATGGGCTTATTAGTTCTTTTTAATGAACTAGTTCTTCCGGATTAGTTCACAAAAAGGAACTAGTTCTGAAGAACTACTTTGATCCTGAGACATACTACTTCGATAAACGTGTCTTCGTGTGTTCTAGCACGTGTATATCTCGTTCCAAACGAAACTAGGATCTAGTTTGGACAGAATCGATGTCTGCCTTCCCACTTTGTCTTTTTCTTGAAGAATCGTTATTTTGTTTTGAAAATAAATAATTATTTATAATTATATTGATCGAAGAATCGTTGTCTTATTTTATTTAGGTATATTTCTTAAATATTTATTTAATAAAGCATAAAAGACATATTGCTGCACGTATTTTAGCCTTATTCATACTGCAATTTTAGGTGGAATTGGGGTATTATTTATAAATTATAGTATACCATATACTGGCGAAACTACTATTAACAGTGTAATCCATTATCCAATAGGAAAAAAACTATACTCTAATTATATTTTTGACATCCGCCGTTAGGTAAAGAAACAACTGGCGGGCGGGGTGCTTTGTCGCTCGTTTGATGTCGCCACAACTCGTTCACTGAATGGGATATGTTTCACCAAAGCAGGACTTTCGAACTAGATTTCATGTCCCTACAAGTCGTTCACTGAATGAGATATGCATAGAGATATGTTTTGGCAAAGCAGGTCTTTTGCGAACTAGTTCTTTTTATTTTAAAGAACTAGTTCTTTTGTTCTAAGCCGGGAGCCATTCTCTCGGACTAGTTCGTTCACGAACTACCCACCTCTAGTGTATACCAAATGCTATGGTCACACTACCCTGTTTTATTGGCCGCTAGTTGCTGTTGCTGCTAGCGGCCAATAATAAGATACTTTCCTTCTAGGGTACTAGAAAGAAAGTAAAAATCTGTTGTGACCACTACAGTATTAACCACGTTTATTTTATAGACTAACTGAATAATAATGAGTACGATTAATTCCCGAGTACAAAAATAAATGGTTGTTTTCTTTGAAATAAGTAGGAAATAAGTTTGAAGTAAATGGGACAATAATTAGGAAGGATGAGTTTAAATTCAAATAAAACTTGTACTTAAGTTTTATCATAGCTAAGCTCACGTAATACCCGATTTATACCGCAATAAAAGTTGATTCGTTTTGTTGTAATCAGCATGATTATTAGCAAACTGTGACTAATCAGAGTAATCAGTAATGAATAAAAGTGTTTGTGTTCCACTCAAATTTATGCCCAGAATTATAAATATCAGCAATATTGGTAAAAGTTAGTAAATACATAGCTATCGGATCGTCTATGATGGGTGTGCTCTACAAATGCAGATTATATAGTTTACATTTGATACGAATAATGATAGTATACTAGGATATCAACTGATATTTTAATCAATTCATATATTTATTTAACTAGGTAATGCTCATGCACAAAATTGCACATGAAATAAAATAAAATAAATGTTTTACAAGTAGGTATATATTTATTAAGTGTTAATATTACTGTGGCAGTTTTTTCTTTGTAAATCTAATAATTATAATTTCAAGTAACCACGGTATAGCGCATAACAGATAAACTACTGTTAACAAATGAACAACAGCCGTGTTACTTCCAGTTAATACTTTGAGTCCAGCTAAAAAATAAAGAGCCAATAAGAATCAAAGCAAAAATCTGTCAAAAGATTACGTTACCTGATATTACACCAACTATTAAGGAAATAATACCACACACAACCATATAGAGAGAAAATGCAGTGGCAAATCTTGGTCCGTATTCTTCAGCAACCACTAAAGGCATTGGGGTTTCTATAAAACATCTGAAGAAACCGAGACACGCCGATACAGAAACGATCCAAGAAAACGACGAATTCATAGTAAAAGCTAAAAATGTAGGTGTTATTAATACGGCAAGTCCCTTAACAAATAAAAACATTACCAATTCTTAAAATTGCAGAGCAAACGGAACCCAACAAAAACACATATCTGTTCCTAATTTTTAATGTCGCACTGACAAAACAAAATATTATTCTGCTAATCAAATCTCCTATGAAGAATATTGTCATTACTGTTGTGGATTCCGCACTGTTGAATTGTAGGTCTGCCAGTATTAAGGGATATATTGTCAGGAATACCATGTCTGATATCATTCCGAATGCCAAACCTGAAGAAATGTTGACGTAGATTGGATCTTTGAATAAACCAAGATCCAAGGCCTCGACTAAGTTTTGCCTAAAATATTTCCGGTTAATTGTTATTTGTTACACCATTTAAAATCGTAATACTGATCTAATGATAAATGATTAGTTTCAAGTTATCAACATAGAACATTAACTTTTAACGGACAAAAACTAATTTGAATAATTGTTTTAGTATACCACAGATTTGTTGGTTTTTCACGTTTTGTCTCCTGCTGCATAACAAGGAGAGAACACGGAAAGCCACTTAGGCTTGGAATGGACATTCTTTTCGTGCTTAATAAATCATTTCCAGTATCATTGGATCCCTTCTTAATCATCAAATGATCAGATTCAGAACTACAATCTTTTTCCACTTCCTGGTTTTCTTTGTTTCTACCTGAACAAAAAGTTAATACATGGTATAACTTCTACGTTTTACCTACCAAGTTCTGCATTTCCATCACCGATTTCCTCCATCCTCAAGTGCCATTCCACAGGCTGTAACGCACCCATGGCAACAAACCCGTTCAAACTAAACGCAGCAAATAAAGCTAACGTTCCACGAAAGCCGAAATTTGTCATGAGAAATTTCGTGATCGCAGGTGCTATAACTGAAGCGCCAACAATCAGTGCTTGGCAGACTGCCATAACAATGTTTTGTCTCTTGTCGAAGTATACATTAAAGGCACAGAATACAGATGGGAGCATCAATCCATAGCCAATACCTAAAAATTGTGAATCGTTACAAAGAATTTTTTGAGCAAAATAAACTTTGGAGTTACCTTGAATAATACCAAAAGAGATCATCATTTGCATGAAGGATGTTACAAATATGTTACCGAATGCTCCTATGGAGTAAAAAATTGCTCCAAGGAGACCCACAGTTCTGTATGAGTGTTTTTGGAGAAGATGATTAGCTGGTAATCCTGAAGTTTTTCTTTGTATCATATATAGTTTTAAACCAAGAACAGCACCGTGACATATGCAACCAATTATACCCAGTGTATGGTTTATAAATTGACCTGCGTATATACGGTTGCATATACAACTGTGCTCTTTTAAGTTAGAAACATCTATACTATTACCTGTAAAGCAGAAAACGGTATACATAACTCCATTTAGTAATGTCGTAGCTGAAGTTGGATCTCCCAAAGTGGTCAAGAAGTCGGTGAAGGTGATTCCAAATACCAGCAACGGAACTACTGAAATTATCTACGGGATAACTTGATTCACACTTCATTTGACTCAGCTTACGTATGTTATGCTGACAGATAGACCAATAATGTATCCCCATCCGCTCTCTGGTGGTACCATATGGTACCTTTTGCCATTTTTAACGAACGCACGCGCGGGCATTTCCGATGAAGGAGCACAACCACACTATAACAGTTTTAACATTTCCCACGATAAAGATCTGCAAATTACTTTATCAGTATAGTTGATGACGTCAACAATGGTATGTAATATTTGTTGATGGATTCATATTTGCATTTTGTTGGTAAATTTTTTGTTTCTTCAGATAATTTATTAGGGACAATAAATTACCTTTCAGTAGTTAAAGTGCTTATTGTAAAGTCTAGACAGTTTAAGTCACATATAATATAAATTAAGGTCGCATTTTACCTCATATTTTTTATTCGTCAATTTTCCTCCATATGAGTGTTTCTCTACTAAAGATTATTGGTTGAGAACGATTCAACAGGTTTTAATCAAAAAGAACAAGGGCTCTATCATAAAACAACTGCATGAGAGAAATAGGCCCTTTTGTGTTTGTCGACAACTCGTTCATTAGAACGGAATTCAGTTTTGTTCCAGACTTATTTTTACCTTGGAAAGATAAATCTGTAGTGGATGTAGCACTTTCTGTGTTTAATTTTTAAATTCTTATCTTAGAGTTGAAATAATTAAGTCGAATTTTTTATTTTAATCTTGTTTATTTTACGTTAGCCTTTTTCTGAAATACTTTGTGAGATATTACAGACAAGGATACATGTCGTAGTAGCACGTAGTAGCACAGTGGATGCTAATAAATATAATATTAAACCGAGCGTTTGTGTTATATTGAAGATTAACAACATCCAAACGTTACATGGTGTCAGAAGTGGGGATCAAGCACCAAGTTTCCAAGATCAAATGGACTTGCAGAGTGCTATTCAGACAGCAAAGCTCACCATCAAGAAATGTCATAAAGATCGTACAGATATTTATTTAGCCTTAGTGAACCACCGTAATACACCTCGTAATAACAGCCTAGGTTCTCCCAGCGAGCGCTTAATGAACAGGCTAACACAAACAGACATTCCCACTAGTGACCAAATAATAAAATCATTAATAAGAAGAATCGTCAAGATCAGACTAAGAGAACTACAAAACGCTAAAGTCAGTCATCACAGAAAACTCTACCAACCTTTAACGATTGACAAGAATGTCCTAGTGAAGCAATCATAGAAGAATTTGGTAGCATCAGTGGTAGCACAAAAAGGAAGCCAACCACGATCGTATATAGCCAAAACGGAAAAGGCACTATTAAGAAGAACCACATGGTATCTAAGACCAACCAAGGCAGTCATTAAACCCGATCCTGATCCTGTGGTAAACCGTACCGCAATCCAAGGTCGTACCACATCAACACAGGTACGTACCACTGGCAACACCTCCTGCAACACCAGCAGAACCAGCTTTGATTCGACCTCTTTCCGACAGAGCCATCAAACCAGCAGTGAGGTTGAACCTTTAACTCAAACGGGAAGATGTAAAGAGCCGCTTGTATCCTTTTAGACGAGACGCCCATGGCCGCCAACTTTATTTAATACTTTTTGAGATATTACCAACAAGTTGTATACATGTAGTTCGTTGAATTATATGTAAGATTAATAACAACCAAACATTACATACTAGTCCCATCATGACTGGACTGGGGACCAAATGATTAACTTCCTTTTCCGATGGAAGGCGATGATTTTTACTTTCTGACTAGTAGGTACCTTAGGAGGAAAGTATTGTAATCGACGGCTTTTGCGACTTCAGCGGAAATACGAATTTTGG
Organism: Aphodius granarius; assembly: GCA_963971325.1. NCBI lineage: Eukaryota > Metazoa > Arthropoda > Insecta > Coleoptera > Scarabaeidae > Aphodius > Aphodius granarius. The sequence continues at coordinate 5,666,910 of OZ020225.1, forward strand.
GGTCGCCTGAATCGATTACAATTATTTCTGGAAAATGTATGTGGATATGTGGGTATGTGTGTGTGTATGTCTGTGAACATGATAGCGTCCAAACGGTACAACGGATCGGGCTGAAATTTGGTATAGGTACATATTTAGAATCACTGGGGGACGAACTGGATTGTTTTTGGTAACAATCTGACAACCGGAAGTGGTAAATGTTTAGGCGGTATAAGAGTTTATAAAAGCAGTTTGACAGAATCCACAGCCTTCGCTGCTGTGCTGCGCATTGTCAGATTTTGACAAACGTCAGTTCCACTGACATGTCGTGACATCAGATGTCAGTATGGTCTATAGTAAGTCCAGAGTGGCTCTGCCTATGGCCATGAATTGAATAATTATAAAAGTGTTCAAACACTTCATTGTGCCAACGATGTAGTCGGAAAGTTGGGTGAGGGCCACCAAAGATATTTCGTATTGAAAATCAAACCCCAAACAACGGCATACATAGGAATTATTTACAAATTGCCACTTTTACTTTTCTTTGGAAATTAAATTACTATATAAGTGTATAATAACACTTGAGATAATCTTCACTTAGATCACTTAGAACTGGTTTACAACACTCTTATCTTTGGGATAGAAACTTATTCACTATTGTTCTTTCTATAGATGATATGTACACTAATTCAACTTAGTATCAAGCAGTGTAGATAATTAATATAAATTAATAGCATCTTAGTACCTAAGTTAATCAGCGGAAAAATAAATTTTCCCTACACCTGTTAGAATAGATTTTTCGAATTTTATTCATCTTTTGGGTAGGTACGAGTATTCAATTTTCAAATAGTGTATTTATGGAGCTAAATTGTAATAGTGTAGTTATGGATGCTAAACTGCAACTACAAATATCAAATTTTATTTAACAATCTTTCGGATTTACCGACAATTGATTAGCCGGAAAGCTCACGGAAAACACAGACTCACGTCTTTCAAGTTTTTTCTTTCCGACTAGTATGTGCCCTAGAAGGAAAGTATTGTAATCACCAGAAAAAGAATTTCGCGATTCCTGTAGAAATTTGCGTTTTGGGGTTCCCTGAATCGATTGTAATGATTTCTGTGAGTGTACAACGGATCGGGTTGAATTTTGGATTACTTATTTTGAATTCCCAAGGGAGGAAACTGGATTGTTTTTGGCCAGAATCTGACAACCGGAAGTGGTGAATGTTACATACGTTTTCTTGGGGATTTATCCGATTTTGACCAAATTGATACCACCTCATGCTCCAATGCCGTTAAATATGTATACTAATTTACGGGATGGGGGATTTAGGCGGTATGAACTTTCATAGAAGCAGTTTGACAGAATGCACAGCCTTCGGTGCTGTTGTAGCGAATTTGCAAATTTTGACAAACGTCAGTGGCCAGTGACATGTATTATTCTATCATTGATATTTGGTTGAACAATAGTAAGAGATTGAATAATAGTGTTTAGACACTTCTTGTTGTCGGAAATTCGGATTGGTGGCAGTTTATTTTTCTTTAGAAATCTAATAATTATAATTTCAAGTAACCACGGTATAGCGCATAACAGATAAACTACTGTTAATACCTAAATGAACAGCCGTATTACTTTCAGTTAATACTTTGAGTCCAGCTAAAAAATAAAGAGCCAACATTAATCAGGACAAAAATTTTTCAAAAAAATACGTTACCGGATACTACCACTAACTATTAAGGAAATAATACCACACACAACCATATAGAGAAAAAGTTCTGCGGCAATTCTTGGTCCGTATTCTTCAGCAACTACTAAAGGCATAGGCGTTTCTATAAAACATCTGAAGAAACCATAGTCTTAGTCGCTATAATGTAGTTGCACGTTGGCAAATTATAATAAATGCCGGTGGCCACTAACATGACATGACATTTCATATTATGACTGGTATTGGGTTGGGATCCAAAGTAGCTATGTCTTGACGACATTGAAGTAATAGAAGGTTTAAACGATTTAGGACTAGTTTTTCAATACTGGTTTAAACCATGGCCGAAGTTCAGTCTTGTTTTTTGTCGTCTAATAACCAATCAGTCTTTACTAATCTGACAGTTACCACAGTTACCGAGGAGTTTAGTAGAACTTAAAAACAAGCCAGTATTGAAAAACTAGACCTTAATGGGTAGATGAGGTAGTCGGAAAGTTTTGATGGACCCCAGATATTTTTCGTTTCAGGTGCTTCTTTAGAAAGATAGTTCAGAATCCATTTTAAGAAGTTAACTCTCAAATTTGTCGAATTTGTCGTATTTATCATAAAAAATGTATTGATAAATCGATCCAGGTAATAAAGTAACACTTTAACTAGCAGGATCAATAATTTTGGTTGTTGTTAGTGAAAGATCCAATTAGAATGATCATATGTACCCTTGGAATACGTCTGCATTTTAAGAGGGAATAAATACGTGTCGCTAAGCAGTTACAAGCTTCAGTTCTCTCTGGTTAGGCGTCTAGATCAGACGTCGCTAGCGTCTAGGAGGCATCGCGTGCGTCCGACGCGAGTTTAAAATAAGTTCCTTCTGTCTGATGCATGGAAGTTCAAAAAGTGTGAGGGTACAACGTGCTCTAGAAGCTTTACTCAGTGGATCAAGCATTATTTTCTCCGGTTCGTTCTTAGGAGAATTAGGGAAATGTAAACAAGTCCGCGGATTCAAAATAAAACGTAAGTATTATCCGGAGCTACTCGCACTTACGAGATTACTTAAGTTCGTGAAGAACGGTATGTTAAAAATAACCGAGAAGTATGTGACAAATGGATTTAAATTTAGTTAAGTTGCCCGTTAATAGAGTCCGGCCTTTAGGTGTATATGTTTCGCTTACTGTTTATAAATATGTGAAGGTAAAAAATTGTCTCCTTCAGTTTCTAAATCGTTAGACGTTCTTCTAGTAATTGTCTATTTTTATAAGCTTAAAGTTTAACGTTTAAGCCTTAAACGTTTCTTTTTGTTTGGAGAGAAATGGAGAAAAATAATAATTAATAACATCAATCAGAGTTAAGGTCTCTTTGATTCTTTGTTAATCACTGGATAGATTAAAGGTGGCTTAAGATTTATTTATCTTCGCAGTCGGTGGGCGAAAGTGTTAAAGTTTCACGAGCTATAGTTAGGTTAGTAAGTTTAGTTTATGGGTATGTTGTATCTAGATGTACTTCTGTCGTGACAAGTTCGTGAAGAACGGTATGTTAAAAATAACCGAGAAGTATGTGACAAATGGATTTAAATTTAGTTAAGTTGCCCGTTAATAGAGTCCGGCCTTTAGGTGTATATGTTTCGCTTACTGTTTATAAATATTGATCATGTAATCCATCTATAACAGAAAATTTAAGACATATCTGTTTTTACGAATTTCTTTCAACATTCTTTATCATATATATCTTGTAATAAAATAAATATTATGCCTCAATTTAATCAATTTTTAATACATAAAAATGCATTTTACCTCTATCAATTAATATGATCATAAAATTTCAGCGGAGGTTCGCGCCATTGAGGCGACTGATTTCTTTAATGCTTAATCCTTCTTTAATGCTTAACGTTTTGATTTTAATTTTAATTACCTAGACATCAAAACTTGCACAAACGATATTTAGTACTTAAATCAATATACGGTTATAAAGGTAAAAGTAGAGCTGTCCAGCGATATATGACACGTGATATGCTGTCAGTTAGATTTGAATTTTTAGATATAATTACATTTTGTGAAAATTTGGGGAAAAAATAGTCAAAAAACTTTTATCTTTAACATTTTTTGATAGAACTAATGATTTAAATGTAAATAAAGTAAATGAAGATCTAAATGAATCAAAAGATATTAGATTGCTAATTAATTTGGTTTAAAACTGAGTAGGCAAAAACTTAATCAAGGTCCTTAATTGTTCCACAGGTGTTCCAAAATATTATGTTCGTTTAACATGTCAAATGAGTTATAGAAATAACTGTTATATACACTAGTCAAAAGAATTAGGGGATAATAAAAATTTGTCAAAAATTGAAAGTTGATTTTCTACCAAACCATTCATCTGATTTTGATGGTTCTTTCACTCACTGGTAGCCCAATTCTTCAGCAACAGTGCGGATGGACAGTTTTTATTCGAATTTTGAGTTTTGAGCATATACAGGGTTAGTACACCCTGTGATGTTTTTTTTGCCTGAACTTTGAAGGCACTATATGGGTTTTTCCAGCTGTAACAACTGGCAATAACTGAAGTGCAACGGTAATCTGATCTTTTGTGAACATTTTGTTTTTTGATTTACTTTATTATCTCTTTTTTTGAAGGAGATACAACAGGAAAAGTAATAACAAGACGGAACGATTTCAAGGTTGATTTTCTCTGGAACCGCTTAACAGATTTGGGCGATTTTTTTTGGCATGTCGGTTGATTGCCCACCAGTAAATATGGTGATGAAAGCTTTTGCTTGACTTTCAATTTTACTCATATACAGGGTGTAAACGTGAGGATACGTTTCTGTCCATCCGCACTGTTGCTGAAGAATTGGGCTACCAGTGAGTGAAAGAATCATCAAAATCGGATAAATGGTTTGGTAGAAAATCAACGTTCAATTTTTGACAAATTTTTCATTATCCCCTAATTCTTTTGACCAGTCTATATTAGAAATAGAAATAATTCATCTCATTTATTTATCAAAACTACCTGGCCTGGCTAGTTTTACTGTCAATAACGTGTATAAGTTAAAAAATTGAAAGAATTTTTTCATAAGTTCTTCACTTTAAAACTAATTATTTATATATCAAAAATATTACTGAGAAAAGCATCTTGCTAGTTCTGTTAGTATTAATGTAATTTTATTCATTTCTAAATAACGGTACTATTTCATTTTATTATTATATTGTATCTGATTAAATGTAAGACTCAGTAACCAATAACAACTACTTGCTAAGTGATCAGTGCATAACTTCACATGGGTGTGTCGATTAATAATAGGTATAGAAAAATACTACAAATTAATTTAAATAACATTAACATCCACATAACTTACGTTAGAATATATGTTATTAAACTTACCACATTCTCCACGTACATTCCACCATTCTTTTAAAGTCGATTCCTCTATAGAAAACCTATTTCCCAGAGATCAACCCAAGCCAATAAATATGTACTCTCGATTCATATAAGTAGAAACCACTTAGTAAGTCCGCGGATGTTAAAACTTAATATATCAATCGGTTAAAACGGTCAAGTGTGTCCAAATGGCCGCAAACACTGCAAATAGCACTAATGTAAAGAGATAAATGATCTTTCTGCACAAGTGGATGATGAGGACGATTTTGTGGTCGGTCCCCTCGCTCTTATAATATCCCACAGGCGGTTGCAGTCAATTAACATGACGTGTATTCAGTGTCATATCTGAAATAACTCGATACATCATGTGAAGGTAAAAAATTGTCTCCTTCAGTTTCTAAATCGTTAGACGTTCTTCTAGTAATTGTCTATTTTTATAAGCTTAAAGTTTAACGTTTAAGCCTTAAACGTTTCTTTTTGTTTGGAGAGAAATGGAGAAAAATAATAATTAATAACATCAATCAGAGTTAAGGTCTCTTTGATTCTTTGTTAATCACTGGATAGATTAAAGGTGGCTTAAGATTTATTTATCTTCGCAGTCGGTGGGCGAAAGTGTTAAAGTTTCACGAGCTATAGTTAGGTTAGTAAGTTTAGTTTATGGGTATGTTGTATCTAGATGTACTTCTGGAGTCTGTTTTTAGAATTAGGTAGATACTAGATCAAATTATATCGCTTGCCTAGTTTATAGCTCTTTTGTAAATAAGCAAAATTTAATTTTGGCTATGCGTACGATTTCCGCAATAATAAACTTCTTCTATAATGGTCTTATTTTACTGTGTACTATACTGTGTCGAATACCCTGACATAACTAGCTCATTGTAATTTTTTTATTATTATTTATTATTATTTCGTTATTTTTTTATTAGTAGACCACGGAATTTTCACTTCGACATTTAATGTTTGTATGATCAGTGGCATGAATGGTTTAAGCGATATAAGCGTTTATAGAAGCAGTTTGACAGAATCCACAGACTTCATCGCTGTGTCGCAAATTGACAGATTAACGTCAGTGCCACTGACATGACATGACTTTAAATGTCAGTATGACAAATGTCATTATCCCATGGAAACTGACGTTCAGTAGGGTCCAGGGCTTGGTCGATAGTGGGTATGGCTTCATAAAATTGAATAATTGCAAAAGACACTTAATTATGCCTCGTTTTTAATTAAAAATTAAAAACGAAAACGAAAAGCACCCGGTATGAAGAATCCCGATCAAATTCAACATATTTTTACATGGAGATTTAGAATATTTAGTAAAAAATACGCCATTTCATTTAAAATAACCAAGTTGTGGTCCACTTCCGGTAGACCGGACGTACGACCATGTTGACAATATCTTAGAAAAAAAGATTAAGATGAAATTGTGTTTTTGACCGTTTATACAAATAAGGTGTAATTCTTCCGGAGCGAAGTCAGTGCCAGAGTTAAAATAAAACTACAGTTTAATCCGTTCGACGTTTTGCATTTATTGGTAAATGCTTCTTCAAGAATGGTTTAGTGCTGGTTTAGTGCATTTTTGTTGGTTACTTGAAAAATGAAGTCATGGGTATATATCTGTGTAGCTCTTATATTTTAAAAACCCCCACTATAACCCCCATTATAAATTTTACAATAAAACTATGTAAAAATGCCTTAAAATGTGTGGGAATGGGGCGTACATTCGTTGATTTTTTTTGCTTCATTATTATATTAAAATGTAGGTACTTCACATTTTCATTTTTCGTATATTGTTAACGATCATTGTTGTGTAGGTAGTTATCTATTACCTTATTTGTATATCACTTTGCATAGATCAAATCAAAAAAGTGCTGTCACAGGTCTAAGATCCATTTTATTTGAAGTCATGTATTTCGCTTGAATTAGCCTTCTGGGCATACGTTCTCATAAGAGATTGTTCAAAATATTACGAATTCACAAGTTTTTTGTGTTATTTTATCAATTTAAGTTATACAGACATTCTGTGCATTAAACTATGGGAAGTGATCAAAGAAGATGTTGTAAAAATTCACCAAATAGAGACAGAAAAAGTTTTGACAAAACGGCAAACGTTGAAAAACCTATAAACGAGATGGTTGAAGACGCTTTGTGGCTGTGGTTTTTACAAGAGCGAAGAAGAGGCACGCCATCAGCATCGCGACCTATCCCCCATGGAGAGAACCATCCTCTCCTAAGTGCGCCATCCGCTTCATCATCTTCGATTTTTGACAGAAGAAATTTCGCCTGTTTGAAGAAACTTGCCTGATTTGAAATCTGAAATCACTCTGTCAAATCAGGCAAGTCGTGAAGATTCACCATTTGAAGTTTTAGGAACACCTCACCTTATAAACCAGTGCGAGCTGAATGATTTGGTTAAAGACTTAGGTTTATCAAATGAAGAGAGTTATTAGGTTCTAGGCTACAGGATGGAATCATTTCGCACGAGGTGTGACAGTGTCTTCATTTACAAAGCGTAACGAGCCTTTTAAAGCATATTTTAAAATGAATCTTTACATTTATGTCACGATGTTGAGGGTCTTATGAACGAGTTTGATATTCCCAACGATCCTTCTCAATGATGGCTTTTTGTCGATTCATCAAAATATAGCTTGAAAGCAGTACTTTTGCATATTCTTTGAATTTATATAATTTGTTAACTGATTTTGTTGCAGTTTTCTCAGTTTTTTAAAGCATCGCTGTATCTGTAAATCTAGAGTTGTTACAATAAATCCACTTTCAGTTTCTAGTTATGTAAGGCAAATATGATCTGGAACAAATAATTTTTTTTTGGTTGTATCAGAAAGTTGGAAATTTGTTCTCTTGTGTAATTTGAAGGTTTTTATTTGTTTGTGTAAATATCGCTTTATTGTTTTTTAACTAAACCACCGAATGTTTTGAAATTACATAAAACAGGTCTGATACAAAGCAGGTCTCCGTGGCATTCGATCACCAATAATCTGCCGGTGAATGAATACATTAAGCAATAACCACATTAGTGTTGAATTACATTAAACCTAAGCTAATTATATGATATTGTATATGAGGTTGTGAAAAAAATCCGATTTTTTATGTGTTGTGAAATATTCCCACTGAAGAGGAACTGTCATCGAATAGAAAAAAAATTACCCTCACAATATTTTCTTTCCCCAGTTAACCCAACACATATAAGCGACGACATGTGTATTTCGGCACCGTCCATAAAACAAGAAGTTGTTTGAATAACACAAATTACTGAACTCACAGTTCAACGTTGCTGTATAGTCTCTGATATAATGGCAAGCAATAAATAGTAGGCGTCGGTGCACTCAGCCAGAAACCCAAAAATAAACTCAAATTTTGAGCAAGGCTAACGAACTTCGATAACAATAAAATTAATAATCGCACCCTACAATGCACTCTATGGCTATTTTTATTCCTACCAAAGCAATGCAGAAATGAACTTGACCCCAATATTATCAGCCAGACTATATTTAACGTCTGATGGTTATATTAATAGACTTGACAATCCCGAGATGTTGCGCAATCAACTAAAGAATTCTTTTGTTATGAGAGTTTTGACAAATTTATTCAACGATTTAAATAGTTTGAGGCTTTTTAATGTCGCAATTGGGTTCTAGCGTAACTTTTGCTAGTTTATGTGGTGGATGAACTAAGGCGTTGCTGTAAATAACTCTGTTTGAGTAAAGATAAAGAGCGAAATCGGTAGTAAACCCTGTATTTATGGGGGAAGATGTTCGCTTTAAATCTTGTCGGCGATAATAATAGATCTAAGAATCTGTCATCCACAGGCAAGTACATAAAGAAGTAATTACTTGGGTTGCTTACACGTTGTTAGTCTCGTAGATCCAGATATTTTCTGTCCACTATTTTTCTGCTAATTAATATTGACTTATTTAGGTTCTAATTGCCAATAGACACTACCAAACTACTAGAAAAATACCTTAGAAGTTAACTTAGAACAGCGCAAATTATTGCTAATAACACAAGTGAACAAATTTCCAACTTTCCGATACAACAAAAAAAAAATTTTTTTCCAGATTATATTTGCCTTACATAACTAGAAACTGAATTTGGATTTATTGTAACAGGTCTAGAATTACATATGCAGCGATGCTTAAAACTGAGAAAACTGCAACAAAATCAGTTAACAAATTATATAAATTCAAAGAATATGCAAAAGTACTGCTTTCAAGCTGTATTTTGATTAATCGATAAAAAGCCACCCTTCAGAAGGATCGTGGGAAATATCCAACTCGTTCATAAGACCCTCAGCATCGTGACATACACGTAAAGATCCTTCCATTTTAAAATCCGCTTCCGCTTTGTAAATGAAGATACTGTCACACCTCGTGCGAAAAGATTCCATTCCTGTTGCCTAGACCCTATAACCCAAGCGAAATATATGACTTCAAATAAAATGGATCTTACACAAATTTATTCGATACAACACGATTATCTTTGAGTGAAGAATATCACTTGTTTCTATATCCGCAGAAAGATCATTTGGTTGCTTCAAGTAAAATATAAAATTCTTGGAATAAGAATCTGATTTTCATGATGTTCCAAGTATTACGTTTTCTTGTTTTAAGTATGAAGGAACTGCTTGAAAGGAATTACGTCTGTTTTACGCGATACGTACGTATACTTTTGGGTCAGAAACTGTTTGTTCGTTGAAGCATGTATATTTTTCACCCAACAAAATATTGTTGTTGATGTAAAACGAACGTCTTACTCTTTTTATATGTAGAAGAATAACATTTTCTTCCTCAGAGCAAACTATACTCAACATAAACATACTAAATTCTTATACCAGAAGAATAACTAACCGTTGAAATAACTACATATATTGAATTTCTTATTGCAATAATTGGATAGCAAAAATATCCTCTTCATGCTACACTATATAAGCAAGAACATTTTTTTCTTGATATCCAAGAATAGAGTTCGCCCTGTGTAGGCTATTCCACTACAATCCTCGTTTTCCTCATTATCCTTGTAAGTCACCCATGAAATAAAACACTTATGCATAGATGTAAAGAAACAATATACGAACACTCAATATCGTCGATCTTATATACCGGTGATATGTGGCAAAGGCCGCGAGAAACTGTTAGCGCCACCTGTAAAGTAATTGCACAACTTTCTATGTATCTCTCAGAGTAAGAATCTTGGGTTAAGAAACTATTTTTTCGTTGAAGCATATATATTTTTCGCCAAAAGAAATATTTTTGTTGTCGTAATACGAACGTCTACTTTTTTATTGAAGAATAACTTTTTCTTTATTTAGATTGGAGACTTCCGCGGTCCGAATCACTAAGTTCTAGATTTCCGGGGGAAGACCGCGTCAACGACGATAAAGTAGTCACTAGTGGTTGACGCGGTCTTCCCCCGGAAATCTAGAACTTAGTAACTTTTTCTTTGTCAGAGAGAAATATACTTAACATAAACGTACTAAATTCTTAAATCGTAAGAACAACTAACCGTTAAAACAACTATATTGAAATTCTTATTAGAATAAAATATTATTTGAACAGAAAAAAATCCTCTTCATGCTACACTGTACGCAAGAATAATTTTTCTTGATATCAAAGAATAGAATTCTCTCTGTGTAGTAGCTGGTTTACCAAAAGAATATGAGGACAGAGAAAGTATCAACAAATTACTATTATATAACAATTCCCAATTACTTTTCATTTCAGATAAATGCCCTTCAAAATGGAGATCGACCACATCTCGTACATCTTCGGTAGTTTCGCCAGACGTCGCCAAAGTCAGAACGAGCCCAATTCACCAAAGAGGCGATCCATAGACCAACCTAAAATATCTCACGACAGGTCAAAATCAGCACCACATACAATCCCACTTGCAGAAACCCCACCTCACAGGGCAAAGAGTGCTTGCAAAGTGACAGTAACCCACAATTCCTTAAAATGCCCTCTTTGTCATGAAGACTTTATCGACCCACGTGTACTACCTTGTTTGCATACACTTTGCTCCAGGTGCTTACATCAGTTAGAAATGGAAGCTTTATCAAAACCAAGCGGTAAGTGCTATTTTTGTTTTGCATTAATGCAAGAAGAAGGAAATCGAGATTTATAATACTTTACTGGCGTTACCAACAGAAACCTTATAAAATCAAAGCTGATTACAAACAGTATGCGCGAATCCATAAAAATAGTCGACTTACCTGAATTAATAGGCGCGTGTGCTTTGGATGGAATTAAAACCAGCTTAACGATGTTTATTTTTGTATTAAGTATTTGTTTTGACTGTTTTATTGTTTCTTTTAGATAGACGAAATACTATCACTGGGGATTCGACAAAAGGGAGACGAAACACTATTGCGAGCGAAAAATCCGCGCTTGTACTATCGTGTCCGATATGCTGTTCGGATTATCAAATTTCGTCTGTTGGAATTAAGGCCCTTCCTGTCAATTATCTAATTCAACATAGAGTTGTCTTGGCGGCTCTCAACAACCACGGGACAAGGTTACTTTGTGATATGTGCTCTGGAGATATTGCTGTAAGATCATTTAATTATTTCATTAAAAGTATGTCATGTCGTGTCATTTAGAAAACTAGAAAACCTACGTCTAAAAGATTACAAGATTTTTATTTTTAAATCACAATAATAAAGAAATTTATATAAACGCATTTAAATAGTAATTTATTTTGATTGTTTAGGCTACATCGCGATGTTCTGAATGCGCCTTGAGTTTATGCCAAGAGTGTTGCGATAATCACAGAAGACAACGGAATTTCAGCAGTCATGAAGTACTACAACTGGACGAAGCTAGAAGAAAGGGCATCACAAATGTTAGAAGACAAATCATGTGTCTGCTTCATGTGGATAGCGAGCTGTCCATGTTTTGCGCTACTTGTTGCCAGGTACAAAAACGTTTCATATACAGGATGTAACAAGGTTTGAGCGCACACTTTTTAAGAAATAGGCTAGCCGATAACAAAGTTCTTATACCAAAAAGTTGAGGTCTGTACGCTTTTACAGTTATGGTATGGTCACACTAGGCTGTTTTACTAGCATGCTATTTGCTACAGGCTTCTAACAGCATAGTGTGACCACTCAGCAGCGCTGTTTTGCCAGCTGGCGAGTGAGTTTATCAGCAGCCAGCCCACCAGCCCTTGTTTAACTTTTACAACAACCAGCATGACTGTTAACTCAGGAAATTATATATTTTTTTAAATGTGTTTTATAAATATTATGCGAGGTAATATTCTCCCAATATATAAAGAGGGATTTAAGCGATGCAGTTGTTTTTATTTTAAATATAATATTCAAACATTTCTTCAAAATTGAATAACCTGATTATGCTTAATCAGGTTATTTTAAACAGATCTTACAGCATCGTATACCCCAAGCAGAAACAAGAGTTCAGTTTATCCCTTGAATAGATTTTACATTATAATAATGTCCTGATTTCTCACAGAAAGTTTAATTTACATGGTCTAAGTGTAGGTTAAATATGTATCCCTTAATATTTTGTCAATAATTTGCCCAAAAAATCACCAAAATCCGTCATAGATCACAAAGTTGTGATCAAAGTTATTGAAGATAAAAAATGTCAGTTTTTTTTTTAATTACAAGCTAAGGTAATTAAAAAAAAACTGCTAAGCTTTTCTTTGACGGTGATATTTTGCAATAAGTTTATAACACTATACAATCGCAGTATGGTTTGCCTCAAGCTCAGGATGTGATCATATTGGTATTTGTAAATGTCAAACAACATACGCGTTGAATCAGATTTATTTGTTATTATTACAAGTTGTTAGCAAACAGCAACTTCCGAAAACCTGCCTGTTTCCGGGAATGAAATATTTAGTATAAACAAACAGACCGATTTAGTCCGCTTGCAGCGTATATACATATCACAGATCTATGAAATCAGTTGTTTGGCAATATGGTGTTCATTATTTATATAATGAGGCAAGCATCCTGAAGTATTCTTACAAAAATTATAAACATTTTCATCTTGTTTCAATCGTTTTCCTCTTAAGAAATAGTTCCTATTAAGAAATTACATAGTTCATGAATACCTAATCTAATTTCTAGGTGATATGTCGCGAATGCTTTACTACAAACCACAGAGGACACACACATGAACCAGTCGCGAGACCAGCAAGAATATACGCCTCGAACATCAAACTAGCCCTGAACAAAACAAGAACAATCGCAGAAAAGACCATAACTGCTTCTACCAAACTCCAAACCACCTCCCAAAGAATAGAGAACCACTGCAATCAAGTTCAAGGCGACATAGACCAATTTATAGAATCATATATCAAAGCAATCCAAGAACACCGAACCAAACTTCATCAGGAAGTCCAGATAGCTAAAATGGAAAAGTTACGTAGAGTCGATCAACAGTTGAATGATCTCCAGAGACAATTGAACCAGACCAAGGATCTGTTAACCTTTAGTGAGGAACTCCTGAAAGATGGGACGGAGGTCGAGTTTTTGACTTTTGTTAAGCCAATATTGAAGAAGTTGGAGAGCTGTAATCAAGTTTACATTCCTGAGATTCCGGTGTCGGAGAGTTTGCAGTTTTTACCAGAGGAAGCCGCCCAGGAAATGTGGAATTCTTGCCCTCTGTATGGGATTGTGACCACTCAAACTGTTTGTCCTAGTCACTGCGTTCTAATACAAGAAGGTAAGGGTTCTTATTTTTGTTACGAAGAAGTGTTGAAGTTGATACGAAATTTTCAACTGTTATTAGGTAAGCTCAAAATTAGTCAAATTTGTGTTTTTTTTGCGTAGTTTGCTGCAATTAATTAGGTCATTAATTTGGTGAGGGTGGCTGCAGTTAACAGTTGATTAAAACCCTCACAAATTACACCTAGTCAGCTCCGTTTAAGCAGATATGTTTTCAAAATAAACCAGACGTTTCGCATCCGCTTAAGACGGCATTCCCCCTGATGGAGGGTTGGAGTATTTAGACCAGGGCGTAGACTTGCCACGTCAAAATAAGCACGTGCCGCGTCCTTCATTCACGGCAACTTGAGCAACCCCAATTTGGAAAAATAAATATAGGTGGCATCTGTCACCCTATAAGGCAAAACGGAAATTAAAACGACAGACGAGACCACACGAATTCCAAGCCAGATTGCGTAAAATTGTATCTCAGAACCCAAACATAGGGTGCGGATTGTAGACACACATGGTTAACACATGCGATGACTGTCGCATTTAATTGCAAACACGTTCATCCTCTAGATTTCATGGTTTTTATTGAATAGTATTATGTAATTATGTATGTAATATGTATGTATGTATGAATGTGAATACGATAGCGAACAAGCGGTCCAAAAATCAAGCTGAAAATTTTGATTGTACATATTTAGAATTGCTAGGGGATTATTTTTGTTGACAATCAACCAATATACGTTCAAAATATCACTATTAAAATAATCACTGGCGTTATTCATTTTACTAAATGAAAACAGTTATACCATGTATATGACATACATTTAAAGTACTCTTTTACTTGTTCATATTTGAGGTCCGAATTCATAAATTTTGACAAACACCTGTGATGCTTTCAATTTGAAACCAACATCTTCAATATCGCTTCAAAATATTTACGTAACATCTTCATTATAGGCCTCCAAAATATAAGGGTCGGTAAGAGAACAGAGATCATCCTGGAACTTCGCGATAAAAACGACACACCCCTCACACGAGGCGGTGAAAAAGTAGCGGCAGAAGTCCGAAGTCGAGACGCCACGAAAACCCAAAATCTACAAATCGAAGACAGAAAAAACGGCTCTTACCATATCCACTATGCACCAGATGTAGCCGGAAAGCATACTTTGACAGTTACTGTACGAGGACAACCAGTAAAGGTAAGAAATTAACTTATTTATTTCAAAATAAAAATAACTGCAATAATGATATTGTAATTATTATATCAATGGGAAGGCCTTTTAGATGAAAATAAAAGGCATTAAATAATTAAAAGTTTCAAATATAAGTTTTAGTAGTAAATATTTCATTTCTTGATTTGAATTTTGTGTAGTTACGAAAAGTTATTCTTTGTGTTTCTTAGGATAGTCCGGTGGTCTTATTGGTCAGACCATTTCGACCTCATCACGGTTTGTATCATTGCTGCAGTTTCTGTTCAAGTGGTGGATTGAAGGATGCTATGTGTGGATGTGGAGGCAAGATGCCTGGTGGTTATAAAGGATGTGGACATGGTCACGAAGGACATCCAGGACGAAGACACTGGTCATGCTGTGGTAACACCATGGAACATTCAGAATGTGAGAAGAGAAATTCGACACATTACCAATTTACTTTGTAAAGACTCATTGCTTGTATTTATTAATAAAAATAATTTATTTATTTTAAAGAAGAATAGAAATTGTTCCTATTTTGCTCAGCAAAGATTTAGAAGAACAAAAGCGACAAAAATATTTTAAAAATAGGTTTATTTTAATATCTTATTACAAGTAGGTAATAATAAAATTTTAACAGTAGAATTATTTACAGAGGCGTACCCCGGTGACATCTCTTGCTTCCTGGCACACAACATCTCCCTTCCATTGTGACTAGCAAAAACTGTACATCCGGTCCCCAAGGCGTACCAACCTAATCCTACAATATTACATTCACACGTCCACAAATCCATTTACAATATTTACAAATCATCATTTTATAATCGTAATAAATCACTAAAATATAGGTAATTATGATAGTAGGTATAATGGCTGAAGAAGATAAACAAGGTTTATCACAAGTAATGGTGGCCTAAGCATCAAGAAGTACACTTTTGTCCCTTTCAACACAAGGAAGACCATACACGAGCACAACCAAATAGTTTTTTTTTAATTAGTTCAAACCGTCGATTTAAATAGTCCATATTTTATTATTACGCGCTTTTCTCAAAAGCTTGAGCTCCAATTGTATTCACTATCCAATGCCTGATGTCGCTGTTGATTGATGTGTACAATGCGGGATGACCACTTCTTCCACAGTTTCCATGGTGACTTAAGACACCATGTAGCTCGGGGATGCTCGTCGACTCTGAGAAGCACATAAGAGGTGCCCCTTCATCATTCTGAAAGAAAGAAACAGAAAACATAACAAATGACAACGTCCCAAGTTGTGGCAATCAGTTGAACACCTCTGGTTATCGGTATCAAACAGTATGATAGTATGGGTAAGCGCAAAGTGCCAAGAGTGGCCTAGGTGCAGCGGAATAAACCGCACCCAAAACTAGTACAAGTCCAAAGGTATGGCCTATAGAACAAATCATAGAAACAACGAATAGAGGCTACTCACATAGCACGGTGTTTTGTCAGATTCTGTGTATCCTGCACATATTTGTGCTTTGGTAACATAACCATTGTAATGTTCAGTTGAGTTGCATCTCTCCCGATCAATTATGGGCACTGGTAGGTATCGCAGATATTTTTGGACATTGGATTCTACAAATAAGAATTAAAACATCAAATCTTCATCTTCTGATAACATCCATTAAACACACATTAAACACATATTAAGCACACATACCCCCAGGCTTATTATATCCCCAACCTGCAGTTACGCAGAGTTGCCTTGGCTCGATGTCCTTATCAGGTAAGCAGATGGTACTGACATTCCTACCAATCACTAAAGGTGTCGTCAATTCGATAAGAACCAGGTCGCTATCAAATTCGAATTGCTTGAATTTCAGCTGAAATCGGCAATATGAGAATGCGGAGGGATACGTGTCATGATAAAATTACCTGCGGATGCATTACAATGTCTTTCACCCATCTGGCTTGAGTTGAGGAGTTGTCGCTATTGTTAAAGTAGGTAGAACCGGCGTACACGACCCAATCTTTAGCTGGGATTGTTTTGGATTGTTCTTCGGCCATACACGAGAAGCTTGCAATCACCCAGAGTGGGGTGATGATGCTTCCAGTGCACTGCACGTTAAGTTTCTTGTTATATAGCAGAGAAACGCTAGGCCATTGGGTTTCAGTAGCTGTATTGTTGCTGATGATCCTTGCTGACTGGATGTCGACAGGTGTTGGGTTTCCACAAGCTAAAATAGAAGCAATCATAAGCAACATAACTAAAGGTAGAACACTCAAAACGTACTAAACTCTTGGCAACTAATCGAAACCACTTGATCACAGTCATCAGAAGCCTCCTCCAAATGAGCCAAGATCTTAGAACCGTACGGTTGCATTTCTCTCTTCAACGTCAAAGGCTTGCCACTGAAGTTCTTTGGGAATGTCACGTCTTCCGTGGCAATAGCTCCTTCGTATCCCATTTCACGACAGAACAGATCCGAGAGAGTCGTGTTCCAACCTGTGGAGCAAACTGGGTGCCAGGTGTTGTTGGAAGACTGTATCATCAAGTAGGAAGCGTTGCTCATTGTTGTTTCACCATCAGTGGTGCTGTTCAGGCTATCAGTTTTGACGCAGTTCCATTCGTCTGATCTATCGGCGCATTGGTCAATGCCGTCGCATCTATTTGACATTGATATACACCCTCCACCCATGGCGCATTTGAATTGATCGATTGCACAGTCTATTAAAGAAAATAATTAGGACCTACTGTATCCAAACAAGACTAGAGTATAATGGCATACCACATAGTTTTTCATCTTCGTCGTTCAAGCAATCCGCCTTTCCATCACACCTCCATGTCAGAGGTATACAAGTATCTTGTTGGACACAGTGGAGTTCATCGTTCTTGCAGAATTTCGGGTTACAGTTGTACTCGTCGTTTCCTCCTGGACACTGGGCCCTGCCATCGCATTTCCAAGCTAGAGGAATACATCTTCCATTCATTCCGCATTGGAACTCGTCAAATTCACACTTCCATGTACCTAAATAAGAAAACCAATCAACAAGAGTAACTAGGGGTTAGTTTTAATACATACCACATTCCATTTCGTCTGTGCCATCAGCACAATTGAGGATTCCATCGCAGACTAAATGTCTTTTGATGCACTGGCCGTTCTTGCATTGGAAGTTGTTTAGACAACGTTCTTCTTGGCAGCCGACTTCATCAGACGCGTCAGAGCAATCATCAACCGAATCGCACCTATCACTTCTTGGAATACAATAGCTTCCATCTCTCAAAGATGTTCCGTTGGTGCACTGAAACTGGCCAATGGGGCATCTCGAAAACCCTTGTAGGGAATACCCTTCAGTAACTGGTTTTACCTCTTCTTCCTTTATTCCTTTCTCAAACTTCAATTTCTTGTCATACAGGTCCTTTTTATCTCCTGCGTAAGTAGATTTCTTCGACGATTTCTCAAACGATGGAACAGTCGATGTTTCTTCTTCAGTTTCTTTCGTATGTTCATGGATGTGATCAGAACCAGCGTGGACATCGTTGATTTGGTGGTTGAACTTCTCCAGGACGCTAGCGTCTTCATTGTTGATAATGTTTAAACTGTTGAAGTCGTCTAAATTGTTCAAGTTGTGTTCGTCTTGCTTCTGGTCGAAATCGTCATTCTCAGGCAATGGAACAACGGATAAGAATGCCTCATCATCACCACCTGGTTGGATAATATCCTTTGAAGTTGCTTCAGTATCCATTCTGCCTTCAGTGCTACTACTTTCGGTAGTCTTTAGCATTAAAGTACTCTGCGTTGTGACATCCTCAACAGTTTCTGAGACTTCGTACAGATGTTTGTTTTGTGTCGTCTCCTCTTGTTTGTCAGTTACTGTATTCTCTGTACTATCCTGAGAGTTATCTTCATTAATTGTAGCGTCTAGGATATTGATTGTTTCCGTGACAGTTTGAAGAATTTCAGCATGGACGGTTGTAAAATCTTCAAGCTTTACTTTACTACGGATTCCTAACGATGGTTCGGGTTGGGTTTGTTTGCCAAACGTTGTTGTTTCCATTGCTACTAAATCTTCGGTACTCGTAGATATATCTTTTTGTTCAGTTGTGTTGTCTTCAACTTTAGGTGTGGTTTCCATCATCATAGCGGTAATACTTTGTTCTACTTCTGGTTCAGTAACGTTACCATCTTTAACCACAGCTACTTCAGGAGTGGTAACCATGGTCATAGTAGTAATATCATTTTGTTCAGCTTCAGGCGTCATGGTGGTTTCAAGAGGCATCTCTTCCGTTGTTGTTTGTTCGTCCACAGATGTAACAACTTCATGTTGGTCATACAAAATCTTTGTTTCCATTCTCTTCTTGTCCAAGTCATCACTGATACTATCGAAGAAACTATTGCTGTGGACGTTATTGATGATATAAGGGTTTATGGTGGTCTGAGTTTCAATTGCCTTGGTGGTAGGTTCAGTAGGGATTTGTTTTATTGTTGTGTACTTATCACCGGGGCTCGTAAGAGGGATTTCGTTTAGATCTTCCAGTTCTCGTTGTTTCTCCAATACTTCGTCAACGGTGTTTGTCTCATTATTTGACAACGGCACGACGGCTAAGCCCACATCAGCTGGATTCAAATCATATATATTCGTTGTATTCATTTCGTCGTTATCCAATCTAGGTGGTGGGGTTGATTTCGCGACTTCATAGTACTCCTTATGGTCTACGTCATGAACATCGGAGTGAAGCATATGAATCAAGGTGTCGTTTTCAATTTCTGGTAAAAATGGTGACATGTGCTCGTAGATGTGAATGGGTTCCGTTTGATTCTCGACTGTAGTTGTTGAGTTTACTGGAGTTACAACAGTGCTTATTTCATATTCTTTCTCTTGTAAAATTGTGTTGATCTCATGTAGTTCATTATTTATGGTGACAGGAATTATTTCTATGCTCTTGGTTGTCGTTCCATTGCTATCTTCTTCCGGGTGCAAGGAGACAATGTTTTCTTTATTGGTGGTGAATTCGTTTTCATTCAGATCTCGGAATATTGCTACAACTTCTGAAACGTTTTCATTCACTTCTGGCTTGTTGGAGTTGACAAGCACTGGATATTGAGTTGTAACTGTAGATTCTGTTTGAACTTCTTCATTATCAGACAGTTTACTTTGCCTAGAGGATTCTTGTTCATGGTTATGGTCATTATTGCTCATTTTCATGGTCACTATTGTTGTCATGTCCTCAACTTCTTTGTGTGTTGTTGTTTCTTCAAACTTCATAGTTGTTATCTCTTTAGGTTTTGCTTCGGTCATCATTGGTACTTGTTCGTGTTGCAATTCAGTAATGATAGGTTTTTGTTCTACATCATCCTTCATAGTTGTAACATCTTCTATGTTGACTACTGCATCCTCGGAGATTGGCCAACCATCAGTCACATTTTGCATCGTAGTGGTCATTTCTCGTTCTTGATTGTTAACCATGGTTGTTAGTTCTGGTTCTTGACTGTGTACCATGGTAACCATCTCTGGTTGTATAGTGGTTTCAGCATGTGCTAGAGCGTAGTCGATGTGATGCAAGAAAGTTTCGCCCATACCAGATTTTTCTTCAGTTGTTGCTTGTAGGTCATCAACCAACACTGGCATATTTTTGCCTGGTCTTTCTTCGTTCATAATAACACTGCTCGTTATACTTTCTTCCTCCATGTTTCTTTCTGTTTTTACCTCTTCCTCTGCCTTTGACTCTTCTAATCTCATGGTGGTGTGCACTAATTCTGGTAAATGTACGTGGTGGATTTGCTCATATTCAGTTCCTTGCTGGTATTGTTGAGTTGTCGTTGCGGATTCAGTGCTTTCAGATACTGGTACTACTGCTAGGATTTGCTCTGTTTTGGCTACTACATCAGGCTCTGTTGTGGCTACTACATCAGGCTCTGTTGTGGCTTCTGACACTGGCACTGGCAATGCCTTAGGTTCCATTGATGTCTCGTCTGAAGGTTCTGTTGATTGATCTGTTTTGACCTCGGTAAACGCAATTACGTGATGCTCTGTGATTGGGTCCGCAGAAGGTTTAGGCTCGGCACTAGGTTCTGGTTCCGAACTAGGTTCAGGCTCAGCGGTAGGGTCAGCTTCTGTTGATTGTTCAGATTTGATTTTGGTTATCGCAATCAGATGAGGCTCCGTGGAATGTTCATGTTCTGCACTAGGTTCAGGCTCTGCGCTAGGTTCAGGCTCTGCGCTAGGTTGAGGTTCTGCGCTAGGTTCAGGCTCTGCGTTAGGCTCCGGTTCTGCACTAGGTTCAGGTTCTGTTGATTGCTCAGATTTTACTTCACTTACTGCAATTAGATGAGGTTCTATTATTGACTCCGTGGAATGTTCATGTTCTGCACTAGGTTCAGGCTCTGCGTTAGGTTCAGCCTCTGTGCTAGGTTCAGGTTCTGCGCTAGGTTCAGGCTCTGCGCTAGGTTCAGGCTCTGCACTAGGTGCAGGTTCTGTTAATTGCTCAGATTTTACTTCAGTTACTGCAATTATATGAGGTTCCATTATTCTCTCCGTAGAATGTTCATGTTCTGCAGAAGGTTCAGGCTCTGCGTTAGGTTCAGGCTCTGCGCTAGGTTCCGGTTCTGCACTAGGTTCAGGCTCTGCGCTAGGTTCAGGCTCTGCACTAGGCTCTGTAATAGGTTCAGGCTCTGCACTTGGTTCTGGTTCAGGGCTAGATTCTGCTTTAAGCTCAGGTGCTGGCTTAGCACTGGGTTCAGGTTCAGCGCTAGGTTCTGTAATAGGCTCAGGTACTGCACTTGGTTCTGGTTCCGGACTAGGTTCTGCTTTGGGCTCAGGTTCTGGTTCGGCACTAGGCTCAGGCTCAGCGCTAGGTTCTGTGATAGGTTCAGGGTGAGCTTCAGGTTGGGGGTAATACTCCTCCTCAATGACGCTACGTTCGCAAGTCTTCATATCGGACCTTAACCTTTGTCCAATTGGGCATCCACAAATAAAGTCAACTATGGTATAGTCGAATGAGCAAAATTGTTCACAGCCATGATTATCGATTTTGCACAAGTCCACGATCCTGTCAGTCTGCATGGTTCTGTCAGCTAGATGGTAATCTCCTAGGTACCCATCTTTAGTGATAACGTCTTGGACTTTCGTGTTTAGCATTTCCTCGTTGATTGGATCTTCGTTATCACCGTCCTCTTTGTATACCCAAGCGATTCTGTACTTGACCACAACACTTCCAGGCGAGAACTCGATGACCTTCAGTTTGATGTGCGAGTCTCCGTAGTCCAATTCCTCTGAAGTGAACAACTTATTCATAAGCTCCTCTTCGAGCCTTTTGGAGAGTTCCTTATATTCGGTGCTGTTGGGATTTAATAAAGCTGGGTCGAAGTCCAAGTTATCAATGATAACTTCAGATTCTATCGCTCTGGGTACTGCAAAATAAAATAAACAATGATTCATGGTGTCTTCTTTATGTCTATCATTCTTACCTTGAATTTTTGATGTGTCAGTGGCCAAGATTGGTGGAATTGTTGTCACTGGTAACCCTGGCGTAGGACGAGGTTGTTTACCCGCACCAAACACACCAGCAACTTCTAAATCTGGTATATCGTTGTCTGAGGAGGAGGAAGAGGATGATGAACCTAGATGTCTCGCGGTCACTTCTTGATTTTGCATCTCTTGGCTACCAATTACGCCAACTACAAAAGAAATCACACAAGGTCAGATGAATTACTTCCAGAAGCAGCAAAGTAGTGTGACCTCAAGTAAATAATTACATCATGGTTAAGACAGATCTCCTTTCATTGCCAAAGAAAGAGACACATGGGTTGTTCTTAAGAAGTAGTTCAACTTACCAGCTGCTAATATGCCGACGATTAGAGCTGCAGCCACTACAGCCAAGCAAATTCCCCAACATAGGCATTTGTTTCGTTTCTTGGTGTTTCTCTTGTCCATGGTAACGTATAGTTTTTCTCCTCTACAATGATAAAAGCTACAGTCAGTTGCTGTACACCGGGACAGTAAAGTCAAATGATTATGTAGATTATTGATCTAGATTGATAAACCCAATTATTTAGCCCCGTCAAAGACAAAATAATGGAAATACAACTTTTGAAGTGAAGTAAGGACTAGATTTGCGAACTTTTCCTTTAATTTGCTTTGTCGACCAGGCTAAATATTGCATCTAGCAAAGAGGCTAATCTCCAAAATTGTTAATAGCTTAGCAAAACGGCAGCACCAACACCATTCAACACAACCACTAGCCAGTGAGGATGTAGGTAATTAAAAGTTAAAGCGTAAATCTGTTGGCAGACAACTCAGAACCGTCAACATGATCTTATTATGGATTCAGTCAGTTTTGAGTCGCCTTGTATATACATGGCGTGGTATGTGGTATGATTTAATGTTGGTACCGTCGTCTCTCTAGCGTGCTCAACCAATTCGGGTAATCCACGATTCCCCGCTCTGGCGTTGTCAGGGAAAACCCGTAGTCGTCGACTCCTGACGAACCCATTGAGTCAGCGAAGGTAACACTGTTTCGACCTTTCCTCGGAGCGCTGTCGACAAGCAAGCGTCATTGTTGGTATTTAGCGCATCTTATAAAACACCCACGTACACTATTTCAATGAATTACCACGACGCGGTTTGCACATTTTAATTTTAGACACGTTACTTGGTAATGTACCGTCGAACTGGTGAGCGTTTGTATTCGTAGTGTTTGTATACACCGAGATGAGAGCTATGGGGTTGGTTCCCCTAATGTGCAACAAACTTGTGAATCACAACATGGTTACCGGTTGATACGGTGACCAGTACACAAGGGGTATAAGAGTAGGAGCCTAACAGGTGTTCAAACCTAGTTTCGTAGAAGACTTTGAAATGGAAAATTACATCTTGTTATAGTGGTAACAATTTTCAAATGTTTCGTCAAACATTTTGTCAAATCGAAGGACCAAAAAATTTAAAAAATTGATAATTAATAATCTGATCTTGGGATTTAGTTCCAATTTTTTTAAATAGTAAATACCCCGAATGTTTCTAATATTATCTGATGTTCGTGTGATAACAGCAATATTCAGTCAAAATGTTCAGCTAATCGGTACTTGCTAATGAATCCTGCATCTACTTACAATGTTATACATTATTATAAACATAGTCACAAAATTGAAAAAATATGCCAACATTTGCACTAATGTATGGCCAGACATATTAATGACCTAACTTAAAACAGTACTTTGTAGCTGCTTTGTAGATACTTTGTAACTGCGAATTAAGTTATGAATTTATTCAATTACTAAACAATTTGTATGCGTTTTTTGTACAATCATAAATATTGTTCAAAACTTGCGTACCATAAGATCTGAAGGAAAGATCGTAATTGATGAAACTATAGATCTTTTTTTCAGATTGCAATGATTTCTGGAAAATGTCTGTGTATGTGTGTATGTCGGTGACGATATCGCCCAGCAGGCTGACAGAATTTATATCCTTTGACGCTGTTGTTGCAAACAGGCAAATTTTGATAAACGTTAGTGACCACTGACATGACATGAAATTTAATGTTATTCTATGACTGACATTAGGTTGGCATCGATAGTGACTGTGGCCTCACAAAATTGAAGTATTGTAGAAGGTAAGTTCTAGATTTCCTGGAGAAAACCGCATAAACGACGATAAAGTAGTCAACGCATTCTCTTCGTAGCTGTCCTACTGCTACGTCCTGAAGATGCCTCTTGCAACAGAGTGCAAAACGTTGACGGAAATCTAGAACTTAGTGATTCGGATCGCGGAAGTCTCCAATCTAAATATTTTAGAAGGTTTTGAGGGTGTGTGTCAAAACCTTGTGACCTTGTGTCAGCTTGGTAACCGGAAAGTTGGTTGGGGGCTATCCTAGATATTTTGTTTTTAAATCAAGAC
This sequence comes from Aphodius granarius, assembly GCA_963971325.1. NCBI lineage: Eukaryota > Metazoa > Arthropoda > Insecta > Coleoptera > Scarabaeidae > Aphodius > Aphodius granarius. The sequence continues at coordinate 5,691,704 of OZ020225.1, forward strand.
ATTTACATCTTGACTTCAAAACGTTTTGTAATAATAATTAAAATTTCCTAGTCCAAAGTTTTGATTGTAAAACATACCGAAGAAAAAGTGGTTACAGCCCATCGTTTTCCACTGAATAGCTGTCTTTGTACAGAGTGTGTCATTTTGTGTCATAGTTATTATTGAATTCTACATATTATTTTTTATTGGTTGGTTAATATTAGATATCCTCACCCAACTTTCTGACTAAATTGTTGATACACTGAAGAGTATAAACACTGCAATAATTCAATTTCGTGAAGCCACAGCCACTTTGGTCAGTGGCCACTGACGTTTATCAAAATCTGACAATTCGCCACCACAGCGACAAAGGCTGTGTATTCTGTCTGGCCCTTATAGCGCCCAAACCGCTCATCCCATTGATCTGGAAATTGGTACAATTCTAGAACTTAGTGATTCGGGCCGCGGAAGTCTCCAATCTAAATACATCCCACATACGTTTTCCAGAAATCATTGCAAGTGATTCAGGGACCATAAAACATGTATTTCAGTTGAAATCTCGATTTTTTTCCGTCGATTACAATACTTTTCGTCTAGGGTACAAATTCGGTAGCTTAAAAATTTAAGAATTGCTTTTCAAATATTTTATGAAAGAAGAAAATGGCTAAAATTATTTTTTTATAAACGAAAACAAGGATATGGCAGAACCCAAATGTGGTTCGCAACAAGAAATAACAAAATTAGCTACTGCAAATAAAATATTGTAACAAAATAAAGGAGTCCTACTCATAAACATCTTTAGTTTGTAGAAAACACAAACATGACGACAAATATGTGGAATATATGTAAGAAAACAACTGACCAGAACAGTGCTACAAGGCAAGCTTGTTGATTAACAATCTATTTTTATCATCTACTCATCAATTCTAAAATAATAATAAGCCGTCTCTTATAAATATTCTGAATGGCTATAGCATTATTACAACTAAGAAGTAACTATACATACCTCATATATTTCCTATGTTCATTAACTGGCACAAAGTACTCATCATATCTCTTCCCAAGTTCAACATCAGTCTCCTTCTTCACAGGAATGCTATCCATACCGTTACTCTCAAACTCATAAGGACCAGCAACATCTTTGCTATTCGGCTTCAAGTTAACCAACTCCAAGTTAACAGCTTCAGCCATCGGATGATCATCGTTCTTGGTAGGCGACGTTAAATCCAACACAAGCGTATTCTTCTTCATATCGCCATTATTATAAGGCCTATTATCATCAAAAGTCGACTTCACAGTACCATTGGTCTCCGCCTTCGGTTCGTCGTTACAAAAAGCAGGATTATCAACACCTGACCTCCTTTTGACATGGGGCGTATCACCATTTAACTTTTTGGTGCTGCTGTATTTAGATTCTTCCTCTGGAGCATCGTTGACGTTCAGGTTTGCTGTTGATAGATAGTGGGGTAGTTTTGACGATGGGCTTGTTTCGTCATAGTTTACTGGTAGGGTAATCTCGTTCTTGTGGTAATAGTGGTTGTCTTCTGGTTTTGTGATGTGGACTTCACCATTATGGGCAGCGTGGTCGTGTTGGTCATGGGATGTGTCCATTGTGAAGCTGTTTTCTGGTGCTGAGCAGTCTTGAGCTGTATCACTACCACCGTAACTACTGTCAGCGTCCATTGTCTGAAACAATAGATGATATTTGATTAGTTTATCAATCTAACAATGAATCAGATATCCTCTGACTAACTTATTATTATCAAATTATCACACTGAAGACACGCAAGAAGTAAATGGTCACATCAAGGTAAGTGTAATTGGTTGGCCTCAGCGGGTCAGGTGTGGGGTAATTAGGGCTGACAGAGAGCAAAATCAAATTGTCAAATGAGGAAATTAAACCGATTTTGTTTGTTGCTTACGCAATGTACTGTAGTACTGTGAAGGACGACGATTATTTTAGGTTTTGCGCGAATGAATCTATGGCGTGCTGAACGGCTGCTGTTCCGTACCAAAGGATATATGGCACAAATTTAATTTTCGATTATCGGGCTTTCCTATGCAGTTCTGCGCGAGAGATTAACGCACCATTTGGTCTATGCTATTTCGTGAACGATTAATTGCTGTGGGTTTCTAGTTTTATTGCTTTAATGAGCACACGAAATAATTCAATTTTGTTCAATTGCGCGTTGATAAAATTATTTTAGCTGCTTTTAATGAAATCATTATAAATATGTTTTCTTTCATAGATATGCAGGTTATCTGGGTGCATATTTCATAATTATTTTTATTTATACAGTATGCAGTTCCATTTGGGTAATTTAATTTGTATGTACTGTGCGAGTTCTGAAGTTTTGACAAAATCTGTGTGCTGTAAATGCATAATATGATAATATGCAAATATTCTGCTGATCTGTGAAAAATAGGTTTATAATATCTACATTAATAATTTATTGTCTGTTGACATTGGTCCAAAAAAGCAGATCAGGACTGAACTTCTTGAAAAAGAAACAGCCTGTGTATTCTCTCATACTGCTTCTATGAATGCTTAAACCTGTTAAACCGCTCATCCCATTGGTCTGTAAATTGGTATACATATTTAAAGTCACCGGAAGATGAGCTGGTATTAACGTGGTCAACATCGGTTGAAACCCTAACAAAATTCATGTAATATTGTATCTGAATATCATCAATTATATAATTACTATATAATTCAACAATGTTTTGTCTCAATCGGATGAATCTCTAAGAAAACGCACTTAACATTTGCCATTTTCGGTTGTCAGATTGTCATAAAAAACAATCCAGTTCGACGCACGGTAATCCTAAATATGTATAGCAAATTGCAGCCCAAACCATTTTACCCTTGTTCACATACACACAGATACTATTGCAATGGATTCAGGGGACCTCAAAACGAGTTTTTCGGCTAAAATCCTGATTTTTTCTTGGATTACAATACTCTTCTCCTAGGAGACTAGTCGGAAAGTAAAAAGAAAGATAAAGAATGATAAATATAAATATACATAATTAAATATACACATGTCGTGTGTGCTTATGTATTACAGAAGATTACTATTCTCGGAATCAAATAATTATAATTATCCAATAACTGATTTTTATTGACTCATTCCCTTTCATCAATAAAATTGATTCTTCAGACTTAATTACTAAATTATCTGTTATTATGATGTAAATAAGACAGTACATACCCTTATCATTAACAATATATGTCCTAAAATGCCCTCATCTAGCCTGGTAATTAAAACTTGAGAATGTATAAAATTGGCAATTTTCATGCCACACGATACCTATACATAGCTTAGAACTATACTAATTCAAATAGACACACTTTCTAAATTATGATGTCTGTAGAGTAGTTTCAAACTAAGAAGAGCACAGTTGTATATGCAACCAATCATACCCAGTGTATGGATTATAAATTGCCTGTGTATATTTGGTTGCACATACAACTGTGCTCTTCTTAGTTTGAAAGATCTATACATATGACATTCAAAAAGCAATAATTAGATATTAACTAGTAGTAATTTGTTGAAGAGTTTATCAGCTGTTATTTGAGATTATCACCAAAAATTCCTTTCGAGTTTCCAGACTTCCAGACGATATGAAAGCAACGATAATAAACTACATCATTAGATTGTCGCTGAAGAGACTTGTACATATTTTTTGTTGACTTCTAGAATTCTCAATGAAGGATTGGTCATCCATTAGTGACAGACTTATTTATGGATGAGCCGAGATTAACTTGTTAAACATTTTCAATTCCTCGAAACGGTCATATGACTCCTATTAGCAACTCTATATAAACAGGATGCCCGTAATCCAGCTAATACCAACATTCATTAATGCACCACATTACAAAGTGTACAAATCGATCCATTATTATAATCCAATATGACATAACAAGAAACGGCGTCTTACGGCAAGTTATTATCCAGTTGATATGAGCAGTTTTCGCGTTGTAACTGTCACCCTGGATTGCGTAAGTGTCAACAGAAAAACCGGTTCTTAACAAGCAAATTCCCGACCTCACAGAGCGATTGTTACAGTTTCTGCACTCGAGTCACTCATATTATAGATAATTATTGCAGAAAGAAACACAAGGTTGATTAACAGTACTAAACGTGATTTTGTGTCTGTTTTCTTACGCTAAAAGTACATCGGTAATTCCATTGGGACGTTTGTCATTCATTTAGTCTAACAAACAACGCACTAAGCATACGAAATGAACACAAAGTTACATAAACGACCTTGCTCATCTTTTAATTATCATATTTTTATAGTTAGCTCTCTGATTTACAATGATACTTAGAGGATAAGTCAATAATATTGAGGATATTGGAAAATCACAGTAAAACGCTCACAACAATGGTTTTATTTCCTTAGATGATACTTATTAACGACTCATCGATTACCACATACGTAACCTAAAAATTATCTGACATTTACTTCGGAATTTCTCATCTCAGTCGGTAACTGTCGTGCAATTGTTAATTGAGTTGCCTATGTAGAAACAGTGCATTTTCATACTACTTTTTTGCTGCAGCGAGAAAAAGAAACACAATCACACATTTCTTTAAATTTCAAGTTATAAAACAAATCCTCTACTGTTAGTTCGCCTTTCATTTGGTTCATTTAGTCCAAATTTCTCATTTCAAGCGACATATTCTTGAATTATAATCATAATTCCTATGTAGCACATGGTTGTCTACTAATCTGCACCGCAAATGTTTAATGGACGTTTTTCTTTCATAAGCTCTTGTAATATTCCAACTTTCCACATACCAAATGTTACTCGAGTGCCATCTGCGCAAATTCCGACACCATTTTTTCTAGGTTTTGCAACAGAAGTACAATCGTTGACCATTTCTATCAATCCAGTTTCTATATTTCTTGATGCGTGCTTGATTATTGCACGATTTTGAGGTTCTGTTTTAGATTTAATTCATTCTACCTTGCGAAAGAATTATGCCATTTCGCAAGGTGCATTTTACAAATTCTTTCAATTTTATCAAACTCTATCAAATTATAGATTAATACTCGTTAGTATTAAGTAACTTCTTCTAGCAATTACAAATGACTTCTGATTTATTTACTCGTGCTAATTTCAACTAAATACCCACATTGTAATTGATTAGGAACGCAATTTATCTATTATGGAGTGAATCGATTATAAGATTGTTAAATTCCTGGCGTTAAGAATCACAAAATGTCCGATTCGAATGCCATATGCAGTGAAAGTGTATTTTAGTAACACTTTTACATAACTTCTTTTTATCCGGACAATGAAATTCTGCACGAGACGAATACAGAGTGCACTTTCTACGTATTTCCCCGAGCTTCGATCATTTCGCAATTAGCAACTGGTTACGTTTAAATATGCAATGATCTCGTTGCATGGTCGCAGCGTGCAAAGCAAAAGAAATTCAGGAAATATGGTTTGAAACTATCATCTGTTATTCGAAACGAGAAAAATCTCTGCAGAAGAAAGTTGATGATGAGATTTATGAGTTTGGTCTCTTGGATGGAAAGTTTTATGATTTGTTCTTTTTGTTTGTTTTCTTTAATCATTACACTCACAGGTAAACTTATGCCCGTTTGCACCGTTTGTGTTAAGAAATGATGTCTGACTTAAGTTAGGCATAAAGATAAGCTGTTCTTAAATTTAACTCGTTCTTAATAGATACGGTGCAAACGGGCATTTTAGCTATACCATCATATATCATCATGACATTTGATGTCATGTCACTGATATTAATCGAAATCTGTCAATTTGCAACCATAGCGACGAAGCTGTGTATTCTGTCACACTGCTTGTATAAAGTCTTATGCCATGGTCACACTAGGCTTTTTTATTAATCAATATTTCATACATTTTATGTCACCAGGCCCTGTTTAATAAAACTACTTTGCAACTTTTCATTTTGCACTTTGCAAATTTGCATTATTTTTTGTTTCATAAAGAATAGCTTTGCAAAGATACAAAGCTGGATATGCAATGTGTAAAGTGCAAAGTAAAATTGTAACAAGATTTCTGTTTCATAAAAATTTGACAAATGCTTAGTTGTCAGCGTTACTTTCTACTTTGCATACTTAAATTGCAAATGAATTCGTTTGCAACATTAGCAACATTACAGTATTTAGAATGAACAAAGATTCAGAAGAAGTTAGGAGCAAATAAAAAAAGGATTTATTATCGGAAATTCCAAAAGCTTCACTAATAAAGCAAAGCAGTCGACATGGGTAGACGTTCTAGAAAAGGCAAAGACAGTTTTCTTTGTTCATTTATATTAATTAAATTAAAATAATGTTCTAACTGAAAATTAATTAATTTCAAATTCATTTCATACTGTTCAAGAATGTATCGAATGTAGGTACTATTTAATTGTATTCTTTATTTGTTAAATTTATTATTTCTTTATTTCACTGTATTATATTGACTATTGTACGCACTTTTGTCGTCAATAAAGATTATTATTATTAAATACACAATGCATTATCAACCCATGTAAAGGTCCACGTAAGGGATTTAAGCTAATGAAGGAAGTAGAATTAAAATAGTCTTTGAAATCTTTGAACACAACGTTGCAGCATAACTTTTATTTTAACAACTGTATCGCTTAAATCCCTCTTTATATATTGGGAGAATAATACCTCGTATAATATTTATAAAACACATTTCAAAAATACACAATTTCCTGAGTTAACATTCATGCTGGTTGCTGTAAAAGTTAAACAAACCCTGGTGGGCTTGCTGTTTCTAAACTCACTCGCCAAGTGGTAAAATAGCGGCTGCTGAGTGGCCACACTATGCTGTCAGCGGCCAGTAACAAATAGCACGCTAGTAAAACAGCCTAGTGTGACTGTGGCATTATAGCGCGTAAACCGCTCATCTTATTGATCAGCAAATGTTTATGGATTTTTAAAGTCACTGGAAGATGAGCTGGTACGAGTTTGGCCTCAATCGGTTGAATCCCTAAGAAAACGCACTTAACATTCACACCCACATACATATCTACATATAAACAGTGTAAAGTAAAGTAAAGAAAAATATAAATCGTTATTAACACATTAACAAAATGTAACCTAGATTTAAATTTTGACCTTGACATCACTATAAAATTACCACACCAGTTCTACATTTTACTACTCACACACTGATTGCAGATGTTACTACCTAATTACCTATGTATTTCGCGTCTCACATCTTCTCTCCGTTCAAAAGTAACCCGATAACTTCTACTTTGCTCTATAGAGCGCATATACCTTTCTTCCTTTCTAAGGTGCTCCGGTTATCGGATTACAGACGTAAGTAATCCTCACAAGTACGACGCCATAGGACTACACCTGTTCCTAACAGATTCTCTCAAAAGAGACACTCCAACGCCAGCAGAGTGGTACCACGACCGCAAGTCACTCATACTATCTCTTGGGTTAATTTCACTGCGCCAATTCCCTTGGGGCACCGAAACCAGACAGTGGAGATCCACTCTCACGAGTGTGCCAACCCCAAAACACAGATTCCGACGTAACATATAACCTCCTCTTCCTCCTATTCAACGAGAAGAATCGAGAAGATCGAATTTAGGAATGAAAGAATAACAGGTGGGATTTCAAAGAGGATTTCTGCAGACAATAGTGAATTTGTGATATTGCAGAATAACAATTAATGGAGAGTGATCTTTTTTCTATAGAAAAATAGAAACAATCACTCTCACAGTTACATTGGTTAGCATTGATGGATAACTCGTATGTGTAGAATGCGTGAAATTGGAGGTTATCGTTTGTGATTTTAAAGAAATATGTATAACTTTCGTTGTGTCTAATTTTGATTTAATTATTGCCTTTCTCTGGGAAATGGGTACATATGTGATTGTGTAGCCATCAGAGCATCAACAGCCAGAGGTCACAATTTTATTGCCAAAATGTGGAAATAATAGTCCACCTAAAGATACTTGGTTGATCGTTTACGATGTTTGATCGACTTTTATGTTAGACATTATAAATAATTTCTTAGCGTTAATCTCCTTCTGAATACATAGAAACAAAGACAAATATCTGTTGTGGATCCACCCAACTTTCCGACTACATAGACATACTGTCTACACATTTATAAACTCTCTAAATGTATAGACTACACAGAGGGAAAAATTTATTCGATACAACACGAATATTTTTGAGTTTCTCTCTTTCTCTCTTGTTTCTATATCTGCAGAAAGATCATTTGGTTTGTTCAAGCAAAATATAAAATTCTCATAGTAAGAATATGATTTTCTTGATGTTCCAATACGTTTTCTTGTTTTAAGTATGAACGACCTGCTTGAAAGAAATTTCGTCTATTTTAAGCGATAGGTACGTATACTTTTGGGTCAAGAAACTGTTTGTTCGTTGAAGCATGTATTTTTTCAGCCAACAAAATATTGTTGTTGATGTAAAACAAACGTCTTACTTTTTTTATATGTAGAAGAATAACATTTTCTTCGTCAGAGCAAAATATACTCAACATAAACATACCAACTCTTAAACCGGAAGAATAACTAGCCGTTGAAATTCTTATTACAATAAAATATTATTTATATTATTCAATATTATATCTGTTTCTAAATATTATATCTGTCCACAATAACTTGTGGACTAATGCGGTATGATGTCGTCAGTTCTCCTTTACGTCACAAACCTATCGATATAAACCCTTATAGCGCCTAAACCGCTCATCCCATTGATCTGTAAATGTGTATACATACATACATACATACATTATTTTTTCAGAAATCATTCCAATGGATCCAGGGGACCTTAAAACACGTATTTCTGCAAAAATCTCGATTTTTTTTTCATCGATTACAATACTTTCCTTCTAGGGTACTACTCGGAAAGTAAAAATGGTGTCACTCAAGTTTTCTAATGCACTTTATTATCAATGTTTTTCAATTCTTATGGGATAGTCACAAAATAGCTGCTTAATTGATACTTTTCTCTTAATTATCAAACTGAGTCTATAATGATCTACTTTGCCACAGTCTGCAAACAAACGATCCTTATGAAACGATTCGATATTACAGAATGGAATATACACCACCAACCACAGAGCATGTGAACCACTTACGTCGGTAGAATCACGCACAATAGGAATAGGACTTCTAATTGCAAGATAATTGGACCCTCTACGAGTATTCATACACTATTACCACATATCACTTAGATAACTTCTTACACACGACGGCATTTGCGCAATTGCGGTTCTTCTTCTTATATACCAGAAGATCAACAGTAGTAATTACAAATAGAAGGAAGATGCAAGTACGCAGGAGATTATATAATAATTATGAAGCATTATCTAAGAAGGACTTCTTGCTACAAAGTATACAGTATGTATGTATACAGAATGTGTTAGTATTGTTTTAAAAGTTTTCCAAACAGTCTCAATTGTTATCGACAGGTTGCTGTTAATTATCGAGTTGTTGCAGTTGACATTTTCGCTGCAAACCGTGATTCATACCGCAATAAATTCTAAACTTAATTAACAACGTTTTCAGGACAACCTCAACCACAATACCTCATTTAAGAACACCATTTCAAGGCAAAAAAAGACACTCTACAACTGAAGCTAGGTATTGTACCACACAATTTGTAGATTATGACATCGCTAAACAAGTTCTGTGTCAAGGAGGAAGAAGCAGAAGAAGAAGTGACCAGACGAAGAGTGGCACAGATTTTTTGGTGATTACGGATCTGAAGATACGCGAGTTCGTCTCTTCTTCTTCTTCTTCTTGACGGTGTGGAGAGTCAACGAAAAGTTTCGCGACTTCGCATTGGAACCGCTGCGTTGGCCCGGAGGATCAAGGCCAACCGGTTTTAAAATGTCTGGATCTTTTGTCACGTTCGCGTGTATTATACAGGGCGGTGGTATAAGTCTCCATCTTAAAGCGCACGCGAATTTCTCTACTCCTACAGGCCGGAAGAATGCTACTAGTGACCTCTACCAGTCACCATAATATCTCTTCAAAATCATCCAACATAAGATTTTTGTTGATTGAAGACTTTTATCGTGGTTATATCACGATAGGTTGGGCATAAACGAATGATCTTCTTGAAATCTTTATGCTAGAATCAGTTTGTGTAATAAATTTTGATAGACTATGATTATGAAGTACTTGTTGTATCATTTATTTGTTTGAATTGACTCCAGTTCTCGTGATAAACCGTACAATCAAAAGTATAGTATAAGATAAATTATTTTAATTTAAACCTCAATAAAAAATATGTTTGCTTTTTCTGCGGCTAGCAAGTCTTTATTTATCAAAACCAAACTTTGAACTAACTTTCTTAAATATAATATGTTACGCTACAACTTGCTACTACTTTCTTAATGGGTCAGGAAAATGTATACACTAAATATCTCTGTTTTCTTTGTCTGTGGGACAGTCGGACACAAAATGAACATTGGAATAGGGAATAGGGAAAATCTGGCCGTCGGGAATAAATATGACCGTAGGAAAAAGTAACATCGTTCATTGATAAGTCGAGAACAATTAATTCTTCCACCACTACATATTAAATTTGGGCTTATTAAACAGTTTGTGAAAGCTTTATATAAGAATGGTGTTTGTTCCAAATATATTTGTTAATTATTTCCTGGCCTCACTATAGGAACATTAGAAGCTGGTATCTTTGATGGACCACAAATCACATGACTTAGGTGAAACTGGAAGCATGGACAAGCTTTGTATCAGTTATCGAATTTATTTTGGGAAATCACCAAGCTGAACAATATTAACAATACAAATCGTTGACAAAATGCTTCAAAATTTTGAAAAACTAATATGAGTACCAAGTTACATTATTTTCATAGTCATTTAGATACATTTTCTGACAATCTCAGTGATACTAATGCAGAACAAGAGCAACGGTTTCAGCAGTATATCAAGAAAACGGAGGAAAGATATGAAGGCCGATGGTATTGGCATATAATGGCAGACTACTGCTGGACCTTAGAAAGTGAGTGTCCTGGACAAAAATACAATAGAAGACCACACACAAAACGTTTTCTTAATTTAAATTTGGTTTTTTAATTCTTTTATTGTTAATTTCAGAATTGTGTAATAAACAGGTTATGCCGACGATAATTTATAGCGTTATTGTAATTTGAAATCTTTGAATAAAAGCTTTTAAATACATAATGGGCACTTTTATTTAACGTTATTTAAAATATGAATGTTGCCTTTATCTCAAAAAGTGGAGTAGTCACTTTAACAAATATTTTGTTATTTTCATATTTAGTAGACCAGAATTACCTAATATTGAAACACATGCCGCAAAATCAATGTTCCCTGTGTTATTATTATTACAAAGCATTTCAAGAACCGGATTAATCGATTATGGAAATCCCTCAAATACCTACTAATAATTCGATCCTTCATATCATTCGATTATGCCCAACACTACTCAGCAACAGCAGAAAATCTGTCCAGACCTCATCCATACAAACGCATTAAAAACATCGATAAATCCGGCGTCGAATTTACTACCTCTATCGCATAAATCAAACACGCAGCGGACAAATAAAAACAACGTCGATAACACCGAAGATTGTAAAGCGCAACCTGCGTACGAGTCATTTGTGCTTTATGGTCTCGGATGTACGTCTCTGGTCGTTTCTTCGTCTACGTACGCCGGTCTTCATAATTAAAATCCATTGTGGTGCTTTCCGAACAACGTATATGGACCGTTCACCCCGGCCAAAGTCGTAAAACCGAACTCCAGTCATAATATCGCCAATAGTGGGCGGATGGAAAACTTGCGCCTTCGGACAGCAGTACGTGCTTCGACTCACAACCAACCGCTCGTTCCTCAACACTTGTTACACGCAAAATTTACTCTGAGAGAAGTTCCAACTTTCAAGTTCCCAACTTTCTGATACAACCAAAGAAACTGAAAGTGGATTTATTGTAACAGGTCTAAATTTACAGCTACAGCGATACTTTGGAAAAAACTGTAACAAAATCAGTTAACAAATTATATAAATTCAAAGAATATGCAAAAGTACTGCTTTCAAGTTCTATTTTGATGAATCGATTAAAAGCCACCACTCAGAAGGATCGTGGGGAATATCAAACTCGTTCATAAGGCCCTCAACATCGTGACATACACGCAAAGATCCTTCCATTTTAAAATATGCTTTGAAAGGCTCGTTACGCTTTGTAAATGAAGATACTGCCACACCTCGTGCGAAAAGATTCCATTCCTGTAGCCTAGAACCCAATAACTCGGATTTTTCTTTTGATAAACCTAAGTCTTTAACCAAATCATTCAGTTCGCACTGGTTTATAAGGTGACGTGTTCCTAAAACTTCAAATGACGACTCTTCACGACTTGCCTGATTTGACAGAGTGATTTCAGACACTCTGTCAAATCAGGCAAGGTTCTGCAAACGGGCAAAATTTCTTCGGTGTCAAAAATCGAACATGATAAAGTGGATGACGCACTTGGGAGAGGATGGTTCTCTCCTGGGTGATAGGTCGCTATGCTGATGGCAAATTTGGATATTTTATTTTATGCTTATGCTTTTTCGAATATCTGGAAACGCTTATCGTGCAAAAATAGCAATCATCTACATGATTGGAAGGCTGTTGCCGCAACATGAGAACTGCAAACGGCATTTTCCTTTGCTTTCCTTTCATCCACTTTAAAAGTGCTATCTAACAGAAAATACAGCATATGTGTGGTGTCTATGACTTTTCCAGATCTCCAATTCTAAATCCAAAATAGCAGCAGTAAGCTGCTTTCATCTCTTCCTCACTTATTTGTTGAATTTGTACAACATTTTCTTTGATCACTTCCCATATTTTAATGCACAGAATGTCTGTATAACTTGACTTGATAAAATAACTCAAAAAGACTTCTTGATTCGTAATATTTTGAACAATCTGTTGTGAGGTCAACAAAAATATGTGATCTCTGTACTGGTTATAGGAGCCTTCTTTCCTTGTGTTGTCTAACATTATTCATTGAGCTGTACATATTTCTTAGGCTTTGCCAAGGTAATAAATTATTTTGCGCATCCTTACTTAAGAGTTCACGCATGAGAACGCATTAAAATATGGGCTCATTAAATCTCAACGTAACAAAACATTTTCGGCATAATTACCATCACACCGTATAAGGTTAATATTAATTGCTCTCCCAGTAATAACGTCAAAAACGCTTCCGTCATCATTAGATCCGAATGAATACAACATCGTCCGTGAAATTTTCACACAGCGTTGCCTCATAATTGCACAAATATTACCCTAACTGTCAACGGTCCAACTAAACATTTACAAACCAATAGATACTCCAGTTATCCTTCGGTATGCAACTCAGGCAATACCGTAGTTATTTTTAACCGTTTCTTCTCTTTTTCCCCCGATTTGTAAGCAACACTAGTAACACTGTTGATGTGATTTGTAGCGGAAATCAATCTAAGTGTACAATGCAAATGAAGAGTGAGTGAATAACGGAAGATACCGCCCTGGACAGTAAAGTAAACGTTAAGTGAAGCCCGGCATTTCCGAATAACGGTGCGGAGGCTGGTTTTTGCCGGGCCCAGGGAAATAATAACATGCTTGCTGGAGACATTTGCTATTAGAGAAGCATCCACTTGCATAAGTCATGGCCCTCCCCGCACCATCCCGCGATACACTCGTACTTTGCTTGGCTCAAGGAAAACTTGATTCGGTTGTTAAACAGGACCGGAATCAGGTATGCTGAATGTAACTGCTAATTTTCGACAATTAGAAGCGACGAAAGGAGGAAATAAAAGGAAATAATTTTAAACGGACAAGTTAATAAGAAAATTAAGTCTAATTGGACAATTTTAAAAGTGAAACTCGATGATGAGGACGTTAAAATTATTGAAGTTTCCTGTTTTTTTTTTTGAAAAGTCATTTGCTGTGTTAAGGAAACAAACATCCACACAGAGGGAAACATTTATTCGATACAACACGAATATCTTTGCGTGAAGAATATCACTTGTTTCTATACCGCAGAAAGATCATTTGGTTGGTTCAAGTAAACTACAGATTTCTCAGAGAAAGAATATGATTTTCATGATGTTCCAAGTATTACGTGTTCTTGTTTTAAGTGTGAAGGAACTGCTTGAAAGGAATTACGTCTGTATTAAGCGATACGTACGTATACTTTTGGGTCAAAAAACTGATTGTTCGTTGAAGAATGTATGTTTTTCACCCAACAAAATATTGTTGTTGATGTAAAACGAACGTCTTACTCTTTTTATATGTAGAAGAATAACAGTTTCTTCGTCAGAGCAAAATATACTCAACATAAACATATATTAAACTCTTATACCGGAAGAATAACTACTAACCGTTGAAATAACTACATATATTGAAATTCTTATTACAATAAAATATTATTTGGATGGCAAATATATTCTCTTCATGCTACACTATATACGCAAGAGCAATTTTTCTTGATATCCAAGAATAGAGTTCTCTCTGTGTAGTCTATTCCACTAGAATCCTGATTTTCCCATGGGTGACTCTTGTAAGTCACCCATGAAATAAAACACTTATGTATAGGCGAGAAACTGTTAACGCCATCTGTAAAGTAATTGCCAAACTTTTCATGTATCTCTTAGAGTAAGAATCTTAGATCAAGAAACTGTTTTTAACAGTTTCTTCTTCTAAGAAAATTCTTAAATCGTAAGAATAACTAACAGTTGAAACAACTACATTGAAATTCTTATAATAAAATATTATTTGTATAGAAAAAAATCCTGATTATGCTGTAGGAGGTCAAAATGGCGGGAACAACCGCGACTCCCTAACATGGTAGCATTTTGGCCAAGCGCGGTTTAAGGGCTTTAATTACTGGTCAAAATTCTAATTCATCAAATCTCTTCCAATTTATTCGAAGGCAAAACTAACTGGGTTCTTTTTCTTGAACCTTGTGAACACATTTTCTGACTACTAACTGACGCGTTTAAGTATTTAACATTTAATAAGGGCTGATAAAGCAAGACTACTCAAATGAAACGAAACACTTATCAAAACAATAACATCTATTAACAATAATAATCAACAATCCCGTTTGATAGGTTACATAGAAAAATGAATGAAGCTTTGAACATATTGACGTTTAAATTAAACCTAGGAGTTGATTTAGACAGTCACACTTTTAGCAGAAATATGAATAATTTAATTTACAATGAAATGCGAGACGAGTTGAAAAGACTTACCAGGGATAAACTTAAGCGCCTAAGAACGCTCCACAAAAACGTGTACTTTACATGACGGTGGTTGAAATGAGAAGACCGAGATCTGTTCGTTTGCATCCCTCGACCCCAAAGGAAGCCGGAAGCATTTCTTCTTAGCCACTGACAACTCTTCAATTTTAAACTTATAACACGCGGTCAAATCCTAAACCAGATGTTCAACCCTAGCAAAAACCTTTGACATTCCCGAATGTTCTTACAAATATCTCACTTAATTTGATCATATCTTAATAAATAAATAATGCGTTTCCGACCCATTACAATGCTACAGCATATACGCAAAAGTAATTTTTCTTGATATCCAAGAATAGAGCTGTCTCTGTGCAGTGTTGGCG
The DNA here is from genome assembly GCA_963971325.1 of Aphodius granarius. Taxonomy (NCBI): domain Eukaryota; kingdom Metazoa; phylum Arthropoda; class Insecta; order Coleoptera; family Scarabaeidae; genus Aphodius; species Aphodius granarius. Next base: position 5,707,313 of record OZ020225.1, read on the forward strand.
TTTGTTTCAATTATAACATGAATTGCAAAAGGTTTATACGCTGCAATGGGTTAACGAGGTAGGCAGATAATTGGGTTGGGGCCACCCCACATATTAAGCTTACGTAATATTTATATAGTTGCAAAATTACACGACTGTCTTAGTATTACGGATTAGTATTAAGGAGCATAGATACAAATCTGATCTTTAAAATCAGTGCTTTTAGTACCACATGAACCAAACGCAAGAAATATGGGACGTAATGGTTCTCGAACAATAAAATATCAAGATCATTTTATTAATTAAGTTCGAATTGTGTATTATCAGATATAGAAAATGAGTTATTTCTTTTGATTGATCTCTTACATAGCCAATACTGTTACACAATGGCTTCGCCAACATATTGATAAGCTATATAATACGCTCTACATTTTGTTTTGCTCAAACCTGCGAGTGTCTATGTCTATCATTCCAATATATTTTAAAACATAAATAGTAAAAAAGGTCCACGAAATTATCCTTAAACCGTCTCTGTAGATCAGCGCATCTTCATAAAATAACAGCCTCTCATTCCCAGGCGAACTAACAACAACGGCGTGACTGCGTCAAACAAAAATATCTGCCGCCGATCGCTAGCTTTCTACTCGATCAAACGTTCCTGTTAATTAGCATGCATTAAAATATGAAATTATGGACTCTCCCAAAACGAAAGTCATGTTGACACGCGCGCGAGCCCGAAAATTTATCGTAAACTTGAACGGAATGGGACGCAAATGCCTGATATATGTAGATCGGCAATATTGTTGGGTAACAGTGAAACTATTTGCTCACGGTAATAGCAGTGCTGTCATTAAGTAAGTAAGCTATTTATTTGCGTGTCTGAAACTGGAGCGTATTTGATTTTTGTTTGTAAAGCGCCGTACGTACTCTCATTGATAGGTAATTGCGTATCGGTGGTGTGGAAATTTGGGGTCTATTGCAAAATAAAAGTTGTTCTGCATTTATTTTGAACATATACGTTACGTGCATCTGTAAGCATGACATTTGTTAAATGAAACAATCTTATTTTCAAGTTTTCGAAATAAATTTACAAATAAATCTGATAACCAGCCCAAATATTCTCTCAGAAAGGTTGATATACCATTATACAGGCCGTGTGAAAAGTCAATGATTGTTATTTTTCAATAAAATAATAGGATTAAAATTCGTACCTTTTTAAATAATATTACAATTTTCAGTAATGCAATAACAACTTTTAACTACTCTAAATAGGCATATTACAGTATTCTGTCATGCAGCAGAGGTTTTTTTTTGTTACGCTGTTTTACTTTGCTGCCTAAAGGTATGGTATCTTAGCTTTACTTCGAAAAAATGTGATATATATTTTAAGTACTATAATATATGTAAGCATCTGATGTAAATAATAATAATAATAATAATAATCCAAGCCTTAACACCCCCCAACAGCTTTTGCCAATTACAGGGGGCATCGGCAGGCCAGAGTATTATTATTATCCGCCCGCGCCTGTGGAACGTCTTAAGATGTTTGGCTCCCAGCATTCGCCAATTTTCGTGAATGTCACAAATATGCCAATATCTCAACAGTGTAAATTTTTACTAAGGCATATTTTGTTTTTCTGACCAGTCATGGGCTGCTGTATTGTTCCTTAATGGGATAATGTTGACTTGTAGGATATTCTGTATAATTAATTTATCATTTTATGGATAAAAAATTGCTTCATTATTAGACATCAGACTTGATTGTTTTGCTCATATGTTACTTGTTAGCAAATTCTTTAGTTTTGCTTAGTACTACAATAGCGAGACAGTTGTAGGAGGTCAAAATGGCGGGAACAACCGCGACTCCCTAACATGGTAGCATTTGGCCAAGCGCGGTTTAAGGGCTTTAATTACTGGTCAAAATTCTAATTCATCAAATATCTCTTCCAATTTATTCGAAGGCAAAACTAACTGGGTTCTTTTTCTTGAACCTTGTGAACACATTTTCTGACTACTAACTGACGCGTTTAATTATTTAACATTTAATAAGGGCTGATAAAGCAAGACTACTCAAATGAAACGAAACACTTATCAAAACAATAACATCTATTAACAATAATAATCAACAATCCCGTTTGATAGGTTACATAGAAAAATGAATGAAGCTTTGAACATATTGACGTTTAAATTAAACCTAGGGGTTGATTTAGACAGACACATTTTTAGCAGAAATATGAATAATTTAATTTACAATGAAATGCGAGACGAGTTGAAAAGACTTACCAGGGATAAACTTAAGCGCCTAAGAACGCTCCACAAAAACGTGTACTTTACATGACGGTGGTTGAAATGAGAAGAGTGAGATCTGTTCGTTTGCATCCCTCGACCCCAAAGGAAGCCGGAAGCATTTCTTCTTAGCCAATGACAACTCTTCAATTTTAAACTTATAACACGCGGTCAAATCCTAAACCAGATGTTCAACCCTAGCAAAAACCTTTGACATTCCCGAATGTTCTTACAAATATCTCGCTTAATTTGATCATATCTTAATAAATAAATAATGGATTTCCGACCCATTACACAGTTTTTTAATACTCGTAGAACAAATTATTTAATTTAATGCACAAATTTAACTCTTCTTTTACAATTTATGTACTGAAATGATGCATACATACGTACATGTCATATACAATATGACAATATGAATAACAATAACAATATGAATTATCTGAATTGTACACAGAACGTCAGATTAGAACATTTTGTTAAAATTATCAAAAATATAGATTAATATACAAATAATGATTCCTGTTCATTCGGTTATTAAACTTTTATTAAAACCACAATTATTAAACTTTCTCATAAGCTTGGAATTAATTTGTGCTGCAATCACAATCTGCTCCACTATGGAATGCAGTAAAAATCAATTTACTTAATAATGTAATTTTTAGATTATAGAAAACCAAGCGACGTTATAATTTCGGAAAGCATCTAGCATCAAGCTACTTTCAATAACCAATTAATTAATTAAATTTGGTATGCAACGGTCGCTTAAATACGACATAACAAGAATAAAAATCTAATTTTACGTCTGCGGTAACCAAAATCAATTAAGAGCGCTGAATCACAACAAAATAGTCTTAGAATTACATAACCGTTAATTCTACTAAAAATTAATTTTACCTAAAATTAAACCACTTAATTAAATAATAATCACCTCCTTGCCTTTCATCCATTCTTCTACTTTCAAGGATATGAAAATTAACAAATTTAATAATGTTATTTCGTTATCTGCGCTGTAATAAACTATTGTTCTTGAAGTAGTAACAATAATAACAGTGCTATTATAATACTTTCTCGAGTTTCTGCGAAGCCATGAAAGTAGGATGACAAAGTAAACATTCAATATTATTAATTCTATAGGTGGTCTATGGATGCGGTTCGGAATAGACAAATGGAGAACCCACGAGTCGAGTGGATGGATTCGCTTAATGCCATCACGTGTCCATTGAAAGTGAAATCAACATTCTCCTGCGGCAACGCGAGAAACTGGTCTCATCTTCTTCTTCAAAGGTCGAATTTTTGTCGAGCCGTTACTATACACCTATACAGCTGGCAATCCGGTCGCAGTAAAATTAGAATTAATCTTGTTATTACATCTCGTAAAACTATGAGTTTATAGGTATGTTTGTATCTGGGACACGAATGTTCCTTTTATGGTAACTCTCTAGAAATCGCGTATATCTTCACGAGTGCAAATTATCATCACGTGATGAAGTAATTGGCATATTGATAAACACATTACACAGGGGAACACTGATTTTGCGGCATGAGATTGATTAGTCAATCTTAGGTAATTCTGCTCTGCTACATATAAAAATAACAAAATACTTGTTAAATTGACTCCACTTTTTGACATAAAGGCAATCCATTCATATTTTAAATAACGTTAAATAAAAGTGCCCATTATATTTAAAAGCTTTTATTCAAAGATTTCAAATTAAAACAACGCTATAAATTATCGTCGGCATAATGTGTTAACCTGCTAAGTCCATATTCAACGTAATTTGATTTTTTGCCATTCGAAAGCATGAGGCGTATTACACAAATCTGAAATTAATAATAAAAGAGTTAAAAAAAAACACAAATTTAAATTGAGCAAACGTTTTGTGTGTGCTTTTCTATTGTATTTTTGTTCAGAACAGTCCCTTTCTAAGGTTCAGGACTACCATTATATGGCAATAGCATAGGCCTTCATATCTTTCCTCCGTGATCTTGATATAGGTACTGCTGAAACCGTTGCTCTTGTTCTTCATTGTAATCACTCAGATTGTCAGGAAATTTATCTAAATGACTATACAAATAATGTAACTTGGTATTCATTATAGTTTTTCAAAATTTTGAAGCATTTTGTCAACGATTTGTATTATTAATATTGTTCAGTTTGGTGATTTCCCAAAAAATATTCGATAACAAAAGTTGTCCATGCTTCCAGTTCAACAAAGTGACTACTCCACTTTTTGAGATAAAGGCAACATTCATATTTTAAATAACGTTAAATAAAAGTGCCCATTATATATTTAAAAGCTTTTAGATTTCAAATTAAAATAACGCTATAAATTATCGTCGGCATAAAGTGTTAATCTGTTTATTACACAATTCTGAAATTAATAATAAAAGAATTAAAAAACCAAATTTAAATTAAGAAAACATTTTGTGTGTGGTCTTCTATTGTATTTTTGTCCAGGACACTCACTTTCTAAGGTCCAGCAGTAGTCTGCCATTATATGCCAATACCATCGGCCTTCATATCTTTCCTCCGTTATCTTGATATACTGCTGAAACCGTTGCTCTTGTTCTGCATTAGTATCACTGAGATTGTCAGAAAATGTATCTAAATGACTATGAAAATAATGTAACTTGGTACTCATATTAATTTTTCAAAATTTTGAAGCATTTTGTCAACGATTTGTATTGTTAATATTGTTCAGCTTGGTGATTTCCCAAAATAAATTCGATAACTGATACAAAGCTTGTCCATGCTTCCAGTTCAACCTATGTCATGTGATTTGTGGTCCATCAAAGATACCAGCTTCTAATTTTCCTGTATTGAGGCCAGGAAATGATTAACAAATATATTTGGAACAAACACGATTCTTATATAAAGCTTTCACAAATTGTTTAATAAGCCCAAATTTAATATGTAGTGGTGGAAGAATTATTTGTTCTCGACTTATCAATGAACAATATTAGCTTTTCCTACGATTATATTAATTCCCAACAGCCAGTTTTTCCTATCCCAATGCTAATTTTCTGCACGATTGTCCCACAGACAAAGAAAACAGGGATATTTAGGGTATCCATTTTGCTGACCCAATAAAAATGCAGCAGCAAGTTGTAGAGTAACATGTTATATTTCAAAAAGTTAGTTCAAAGATTGGTTTTGATAAATAAAGACTTGCTAGCCGCACAAAAGGTAAACATATTTTTTATTGATGTTTAAATTAAATTACTTTAACTTATACTATACTTTTTATTGCATTTTTTATCACGAGAACTGGAGTCAATTCTAACTAATCATACAACGAGTACTTCATAATCAAATTGTACACTTTAGTTAACCGAAGTAAATAACCAAGAAATTAAATTATTATATAGCACAACTCTCCATATAAAAGCAAATATATAAAAATATCATTATTCCTAAAAATAAACGCCTACCTTTAACATTTACTAGTAGCAATCATACAAATTATCGAGTAGTAATAAACACAAGACTTTCACTACTAATTTGGCATCCTCCCAATAAAAATTAGCATAAAATTAAAATATCTTTTTTTGTTTTATCCGTTACTTAACCGAAATGTTACGTACACAAGTTACGGTATCGTGTGCAGTGCCCACCAGACTCGACCTAGGAAAGAATATTCCAATGACAGAACGTCATCAACGCCGCAAACTTTGTCGCACACTTTGAACAACGTTTTGCCTTTCTTGTAACAGGATGTCGGCACAACACGGTGAGTAATCCTTCTGTGGCCGTGACCGTGTCGAAAAAAACCTTTACCAAACGAAAAACTGCTCGAATATACAATATTTACCATGACGCGTGTTGCCAAACATAAGCTATTTTCAAACGGTTCATAATTGACCTCAAATCCTAAATTAGCGAATAAGGGTAAATTGAATTTGTAAATACTGTCTTAGTTTAACGACGTAATATATTATTATTGAACTAAGGAAAATATTGGTAAGTTAGTTAAAAATTAATAAATTATATTTCTTAAGATTTATGCTAGTGCTAATGATTTCAAAAAACATTCACTAATAGAATCTACTTCCATTACATCAGTTTTTGTTAGGAGAGATCAACGTTAGAATAAGACACAAATCTTCCTAAAGAAATGAATTGTAATGGGTCGGAAACCCATTATTTATTTATTAAGATATAATCAAATTAAGCGAGATATTTGTAAGAACATTCGGGAATGTCAAAGGTTTTTGCTAGGGTTGAACATCTGGTTTAGGATTTGACCGCGTGTTATAAGTTTAAAATTGAAGAGTTGTCAATGGCTAAGAAGAAATGCTTCCGGCTTCCTTTGGGGTCGAGAGATGCAAACGAACAGATCTCGCTCTTCTCATTTTCAACCACCGTCATGTAAAGTACACGTTTTTATGGAGCGTTCTTAGGCGCTTAAGTTTATCCCTGGTAAGTCTTTTCAACTCGTCTCGCATTTCATTGTAAATTAAATTATTCATATTTCTGCTAAAAGTGTGTCTGTCTAAATCAACTCCTAGGTTTAATTTAAACGTCAATATGTTCAAAGCTTCATTCATTTTTCTATGTAACCTATCAAACGGGATTGTTGATTATTATTGTTAATAGATGTTATTGTTTTGATAAGTGTTTCGTTTCATTTGAGTAGTCTTGCTTTATCAGCCCTTATTAAATGTTAAATACTTAAACGCGTCAGTTAGTAGTCAGAAAATGTGTTCACAAGGTTCAAGAAAAAGAACCCAGTTAGTTTTGCCTTCGAATAAATTGGAAGAGATTTGATGAATTATAATTTTGACCAGTAATTAAAGCCCTTAAACCGCGCTTGGCCAAAATGCTACCATGTTAAGGAGGACGCGGGGTTCCCGCCATTTTGACCTCTTACAGAATGATACAAAAGAAAGTGTAATCATAAAACACCTATTCTCTAACAAAAATTGCAGTGGCTAGCGTAGCTTTTTGCTGGAGAATTCAATGTTAAAGCAAGACACAAACCTTCCCAAGGAGATATCACCAACACAAGCAGTTGAGAATTTATGTTAATAGCAACGATACATATTATAGGTAATCTCAACAAACTTTCTACCTGTGTTGTTTGCATACCGTTTATGACATTATGACGTCGAGTCGTTAATAGATTATTTAAAGATACTTATACCTACATCGAAATAAGCTAAAATATCAGTGGAGAAATGGCGCACCCGTGCTGGTGTGATAAAGATCGTAAAGAAGTGAAAGATACAGGTCGTTGTACCTGATTAAATTTTTAAATTCTTCCTGCAAACTTGTGCATATACCTATACCTACTCGGGCTTGATCAGAAAGTTGCCGCATGTGCGCAAAAGTGAAATTTGCACGAAAAAAATACTTCCCCTTCCTGCATTCTTGCGGTATCGACCTTGCAGATGTGTATACGGGCAATCGCGCGTGACATTCATAATGAAAATTATGTGCCGACGGCGTGACATTTACACCTTTTTATGTATTGTTTTACGTTTCACAGAACGAAACGTTGCATTATCCTTCGTAAGCACTATATAAAAAGTGTGCGAGAAATTAAATAAAAAGAACAACCAGATGACGATTTTATAACGCAGCGGGTAATTGCCGAATTTTACACAGTTCGGTACACTCGAAGAAGGAATGGACTTTGAATGACTTAACACTTATCGCGAAGACCGCTGAGATCATGAAACCTTTTTAAGAATATTCATTAATCCTTATCTGATCTTGTTCAGTGGATAACAATGTACGTACAACAATGTATTTATGTAGGTATATCGAACATTATTTGTACTGTGATTTTTTAGTTTTGCTACTGAAATGTGTATCATTAATAAGAACTTACTTTATCTGGTGTACGGTATTAATATAAAGTGTTGTCTCGTGATTTCTGCCATGTCATTATTGTAAATTGTAGCTTGTCCGGTAGTTTCAGATAAACATCAAGCAGTCCCGAAAATCCAATTAATAATCTGTTCAAATTAGTTCTCGGAATTGATTAGTTGCTAATCTGGACTAGTGTGGCAATTTTTTAACAAACATCGAACTGATTCTTACGCTTACTTCAAGTACCTAATAAATTTATTAGTGTAATGGGTCGGAAACCCATTATTTATTTATTAAGATATGATCAAATTAAGCGAGATATTTGTAAGAACATTCGGGAATGTCAAAGGTTTTTGCTATGGTTGAACATCTGGTTTGGGATTTGACCGCGTGTTATAAGTTTAAAATTGAAGAGTTGTCATTGGCTAAGAAGAAATGCTTCCGGCTTCCTTTGGGGTCGAGGGATGCAAACGAACAGATCTCGCTCTTCTCATTTCAACCACCGTCATGTAAAGTACACGTTTTTGTGGAGCGTTCTTAGGCGCTTAAGTTTATCCCTGGTAAGTCTTTTCAACTCGTCTCGCATTTCATTGTAAATTAAATTATTCATATTTCTGCTAAAAGTGTGTCTGTCTAAGTCAACTCCTAGGTTTAATTTAAACGTCAATATGTTCAAAGCTTCATTCATTTTTCTATGTAACCTATCAAACGGGATTGTTGATTATTATTGTTAATAGATGTTATTGTTTTGATAAGTGTTTCGTTTCATTTGAGTAGTCTTGCTTTATCAGCCCTTATTAAATATTAAATACTTAAACGCATCAGTTAGTAGTCAGAAAATGTGTTCACAAGGTTCAAGAAAAAGAACCCAGTTAGTTTTGCCTTCGAATAAATTGGAAGAGATTTGATGAATTAGAATTTTGACCAGTAATTAAAGCCCTTAAACTGCGCTTGGCCAAAACGCTACCATGTTAGGGAGTCGCGGTTGTTCCCGCCATTTTGACCTCTTACATTAGAAGAATGTCTACACACAGAGGAATGTTGAAGACATTCGTTGTCTTGCGAAAATTTACTCCGAACAAATCAATAAAGTTTTCAATTAAGAAGAGTTTTATTTGGAAACAAGATTTGTTTCCAAATAAAACTATATTAGATAGCTTTATATGTTCTTAGGAGCTCTTTTACGAATATAGTGTTTTGCACTGAAAAATTATATACATTCTAATAAAAAGAATCATTGCATTGAATCAAGATCAGAATTGTTCACTTCAAATCAATATATTATGTCGAATATAAATTACTATTGCTTACTTTGAATAATTGATCGCATTTCATTTAAAATGACAGTTACTTGCAGTGGGAATGAAATACTCAATTCAGAACACAGAAGGTGTTGAACCAAACCTAAAAATCTTTTTCTGAAACAATTGTTTTTCCAAGCAAAACAACCAAATACTTATTCTGATAATTATTATTCTCTTTAATCCATCCAATGGTTGAAATAAAATAATATTAATTTGTTCGAAATGTTTAAATATTTGAAGTAATACTACAAAGTTTCATTCAAAACTACATATAGTCCTTTGTAGCTGATGACTGTTTGGTGTGACTTAATAATTTATTGATTGCAACTAAATTTATCTTGAATCAAGCACTTAACCCGCTTCTACTGAGAAAATTTTGTCTTGGCTGAAGTGGATAGTTATTTCGTGGATATGGAAATCAACCTTTGTTTTGATTTAAAGTAATTTGATTTGAACTGAGCATTCTTTTCTCTGTGTGCAGAATGTAATAAACGGTAATATACATTTGGGGTCTCATTTTCCATAAAATTGCTCTACAACCATCCAACAAAACCGAACAATAGTCATTTTTCCGTTTTCTTACACTCAGCACACTTCAGTTTCTAACCAAACACAAATTTACATACGATTAAAATCTGACGCATTTCCTGCCTGGCGGTTAGAAAAAAAGAGCAAACGGAGCACGTGGACGCATACAAGGAGTTAATTGGTAATTTGATTACTCCTTCTTCCTTCCACCCATATGAGATAATCAGATATCATTCACAAAACGTTCCTCCTTTGTGCATTTATAACGGGTTAGCAGACTGTGACGACCTGTGGACCGTGTAATGCAGTCGATGTTCCACGTTTTAAAGACTCAAAACCAACCAACGGATCGCCCACGAAACCACATCGACTCCAGATGGAAAAATAGCGAAAGTTTGACTCATATAATGTGTAAACAGCCGCTCTATTTAAAGGTTAAGAAACGTTTACTCTTGTGTATAGCGCGACACTGTTACAGTTAAACGAGGTACTCACCTTGGACAACTTATTAAATTATGTATTGAATGCATTGTGTTAATTTAGCAATTTGATATTGTGTTATGTGTGGTGTGAAGCAGTAACTTGTTGTTTATATTGTAGTTATGTACAGTTATGGTTATAAACACTGTTTTTTATCCTAAACGTAAATTGTAATCTACAGGAAAAAAACTGGACGGAAAACAAGAAACAGTTGCAAATTTCCATAGTTATGTCTAAAAGAATGAAGAATTGATAACAGGGAATATTGATTGATCAGTGAATAAGAATACGAATAACATTTTATACTGAGTCAATCTCCTTGACCTAAACTGTTAGTAAAGTCATACATTACATTTACACATTATCCTTATTTCTTGAAATTTAATTATATCGATTTGTAAGGTTGATTGTATGTCATTGACAGATGTAGGTTGAATACATAGATTGAATGCATCACTGTCTAGTGTTTTTAATAGTAAAAACAGCACGAATGACAGCAAGTTTATTGCATTGCCTGCAAGTTATAACGACAATTAATATTTTACTATTTTTACTTTCCGACTAGTATCCTGGAAGTATTATTATATAAATTTTCGAGATTACCGCGAAAATACGCGTTTTGGGGTCCCCTGAATCGATTGCAATAATTTTTGGAAAATGTATGTATACAACGGATCGGGCTGAAATGTGGTATACATTTAGAATTACCAGGGGACGAACTGGATTGTTTTTGGTGACAATCTGACAAAGCTTTTAGCCAAACTGATACCAGCTCACCATCCAGGGACTTAAAATATCTATACCAATTTACAGATCACTGGGATGAACGATTTATGCGCTATAAGCTTTTACAGAAGCAGTTTGACAGAATCCATAGCCTTCGTCGCAATGTTGCAAATTGTCACATTTTGACGAACGTCAGTGCCACTGACATGAAATGACATTAAATGTCATCATGACAAATGTCATAGTGATGATGATTGTTTGTTTACAAATCTTCATTATAGTCTAAGATCCCGATCTAGATCGACCTTCCCTCATCCTTTTTCCTAATCAAATCTATATTTCATACAATGTAAGGTATAAATGAACACAATGTGCTAGGGTTGCCGCCCCATATCCTGGCAAGGCTATTTTTAATTACAAATTATTTAAGGTAAATTGGTACTAGTAATTTACCCTCATCGTTTTTCCTAATCAATTGTATACCAAAATGTAGGTTGCTTTGTTGCGAACATCGTGGTGTAGGGTTGCCTTTGTAAAAGTTGGCATATCTTAGGGTTGTCGCGATTTTAAATATGAATAGTTGAGTAAAAGGGTAGGTTCACATGACAAGCGCCTAGCGCGCGTTTACACTATCGCTGTACTATCGCCTACTATTACGACAGACTATGAACCAGAATAGCAGTTACCTTCGTACTTACCAGTTACCAATCTTAGTTTGGCGTTTTTTTGTAAATCTTTGGCTCTCGATTGGTACCAATCTTTTCAAGAAAAAGAATGACTGGAACTATTTAAAAAAATACCTTAAATAATATTAAATTAAAAACAGCCTTGCCAGGATATGGGGCGGCAACCCAAGGACATTGTGCTCATTTATACATTATATTGCATAAAAAATAGAGTTGATTAGAAGAAAGGATGAGGGAAGGTCGATCTAGGTCCGGATCTTGTACTATTACGTAAGTGCAATATTAATAAAATATTAACGTACGTATTATTAATAAATATTAATAATCAATATATAGTACAGTATATAGTAGTGGATTACAGTTTTTTAATATGAATTAATGAAGCAACACAACGCGACATTAACAGTTATTTTACGATCAAGTGTTTCTCAACACTACGTGAAAGGCTAAAGAGACAAGACGTTCTCCTCCTGAACCATCATTACCACCCTTTTTATATCATTTTCCCTGTTATTATCTTCCTTGAATTTCAATTACTTATGCCACTTTTCAGTAAAGCGATAAAACAACAAATAACAGCCTGTAGACGACAAAAACCAGTAACGATGATTGAGATTATATCACACACTTTGAGCTAATGGATTCATTCAACAGATAATTACCAACAATTCAGAACAATTCAAAAGGTAATCAACTAACACTAATAACCAATACACCGTTTGTAGTGCTACTGGCAGTGACGATTATTTCGGTATTTCTGCGTAACTTGCGTTCACTTTCACGACGCAGTTAGACGGCTTTATGTAACTATTAAGTCCGTATTCATCACTTTCAACGGTCGAATGCGTTTATAACTACATATAACGCGCAGTTTTTCTTATTTCCGACTCACCTATAATCTGTAATTACATACTATTCACGCTACCTGATTTACTCAATTAATAACGCATAATAAGAACACTTTGCACTGACCTTATATTTAAATTTAATCGCTTCTAGTTATAATATAAATATAATTTGTAATTAAACAGAATTTGGAGACATGGTCAGACAATTAAAGATGAAAGTTTGACTTTTTTCTTGGACAGACTGAATCAGCAACCATGAAAACCGTGCAAAAACTCAAAACGGGAAACAGCAAGACAAAACGTAATAAAGCACAGTCTTATTATGTCCATATAGGAGGAGAATTTACCACACGCCCACATGTATACGTCTACTCTGGGTTGACATTTCTAACATTCTTCCAGCTAAGGCGCACCTTTGTGTGTGGTGTGTACCGAAGGACCTTCGTATCCGAGCCCCAGAGTAAGCAGCCGAGCAAGTCACAGCCACCAATCGACGTCACTCTATGGCTAGGTTGTTTTAATAACGATTGTGACATGGTTTTATAATTTCCGAACAATAGCGTCTTCCTATGCCACGTGAACAAAGTCGAGAGTGTATTGCTTCGAAAGTGAAACCGTCCGTCCGTTCGCTGCATCTTTGATCTTTTGGTGCGCCCGATTTATTCCAAATTAGTCATTGTTGCAGATTTGGAATGGTGTTATACTTGGCTGTTAGGAGAGAATTGCATAATTGTGGATTGTCCGTCGATTGGTTCACACGGATTTAGAAAATATTGTGCTAGATAGCATGCATAACTAATTATTGATTTATTCCTTGCATTGTATCTGAATGAATAATCAAAAATATTAACAAAAGATTCTGCTTCGTACTTTCGAAATTATGGTATTTTTGGTAGATATTCATATACTGTAATTTTAGAGTGACGTAGAAGTTAGAACAAATAAATTTTTATGATAAATTGTATTATAATATAATATAAAGTTTCCTTCCTATTAATTAAAAAAAAAACTGTAAGAAACAGCAAATTAAAACACCAAACACAAGAGACTAAGGTCCTACAACTAGAACAAGGATCACACATTTTTGTTGACCTAACATCACTTTTCATACATCAAGTCATCAAAGTGTACTGACAGGTCTAACATCCATTTTATTTGAAATCTTATATTTCGCTTGAATTATCCTTCTGTGCATACGTTCTCATAACAAATTGTTCAAAATATTACGAATCAACAAGTTTTTTTTTGTGTTACTTTATCAAGACAAGTTATACAGATATTCTGTGCATTAAAATATGGGTAGTGATCACAGAAGATGTTGTAAAAATTCACCAAATAAGTTTTCTTACATGTGCGGTTGTTATATAGTGACACATCTGAAAAAAAATACGGAAGAGGTAAAAGCAGTTTACTGCTGCTATGTTGGATTTAGAATTGGAGATCTGGAAAAGCCATGGACACCTAATATATGCTGTATTTCCTGTTAAATCGGACTTTTAAAGTGGACGAAGAGGAAGCAAAAGAAAATGCCGTTTGCAGTTCCCATGTTGTGGCGAGAGCCTACCAATCATCTAGATGATTGCTATTTTTGCATGATAAGCGTCTCCGGATATTCGAAGAAGGATAGGCTTAAAATAAAATATCCAAATTGGCCATCAGCAGAGAGACCATCCTCTCCCAAGTGCGCCATCCACTTCATCATCTTCGATTTTTGACACAGAAGAAATGGCCTGTTTGAAGAAACTTGCCTGGTTTGACAGAATGTCTGAAATCACTCTGTCAAATCAGGAAAGTCGTGAAGATTCACCATTTGAAGTTTTAGGAACACCTCAACTTATAAACCAGTGCGAACTGAATGATTTAGTTAAAGACTTGCTTTATCAAAAGAAAAAGCCGAGTTATTAGGTTGGAGGCTACAGGAATGGAATCTTTTCGCACGACCTGTGACAAAGCGTAACGAGCCTTAAAAAGCATATTTTAAAATGGAATGATCTTCACGATGTTGAGGGTTTTATGAATGAGTTTGATATTCCCCACGATCCTTCTGAATGGTCGCTTTTTACAGATTCATCAAAATACAGCTTGAAAGCAGTACTTTTGCATATTCTTTGAATTTATATATTTTGTAAACAGATTTTGTTATAGTTTTCTCAGATTTCTCAGCAAATATAATCTGGAACATACAATTTTTTTTGTTGTATCAGAAAGGTGGAAATTTGTTCCCTTGTGTAATCAATAAACATCCTTTATACATGCATAGTGTATAGTTGAATCAATGAATATATTCAGGTAATTCAGAAGGTGGGTAGGCGTTTATCCTTCAAACGTACTTTATGAAAGTTACATCGAGAATAATTACAGTCGCCAGTTGTAGCAAATATGCAGAAATGTACGTCTACGCACGACTGCAACCAATATACCTGAAAGATCATTTTTATACATATCTCAGACGTCCGAACGATGAATCATCCTTAAGCTCAGCAGTTGTTGAAATTTAATTACGGAATTATTTATGGCAGGCTTTAATAATCGGTTTAGAGATCTCAGATCGACTTTATTCGAATTTATCACACAAAAGAGACGTTTTTGTTTACCTTGAAGCGTAATTTCCGGTCGTTGGTCTGACAACGATTTATAAATATCGACGATTATTGGGGAAACATGCCAAAGGTACTGTAATGTATAATAATAGCGATAATGGTACTTAATTCATCGATGAAATAAGAATTATACGATAGAAAATTGGTTTAATTTTATTATTTCAAGGTTTAACTCACGAGAATTTATCTATCAAATTGAAATTCAACAGACGTAAAACTTCACCTGTCACTAACAATAAAAAGGAACGGTAACAGGTGCCGTCGTATGCGGTTTCCGATGTCGCTTTCATCCGCAGGAAACGATGGAAACGATTCACTTTTATTTTAACGGAACCGAAGAAGAAGGAGAGTCCAGACGGAATAAATTGCCGTGAAGTAACAGCAATGGTCGACTTTCGAAGTAAACGCTCACGTGTGAGCCGGTTAGGTATGCAACAGAGTAGAGATGGGCTTATTAGTTCTTTTTAATGAACTAGTTCTTCCGGATTAGTTCACAAAAAGGAACTAGTTCAAAGAACTAGTTCTCAAGAACTACTTTGATCCTGAGACATACTACTTCGATAAATGTGTCTTTGTGTGTTCTAGCACGTTTATATCTCGTTCCAAACGAAATTAGGATCTAGTTTGGACAGAATCGATGTCTGCCTTCCCATTTTGTCTTTTTCTTGAAGAATCGTTATTTTGTTTTGAAAATAAATAATTATTTATAATTATATTGATCGAAGAATCGTTGTCTTATTTTATTTAGGTATATTTCTTAAATATTTATTTAATAAGGCATAAAAGACATATTGCTGCACGTATTTTAGCCTTATTCATACTGCAATTTTAGGTGGAATTGGGGTTTTATTTATAAATTATAGTATAACATATACTGGCGAAACTACTATTAACAGTGTAATCCATTATCCAATAGGAAAAAAACTATACTCTAATTATATTTTTGACATCCGCCGTTAGGTAAAGAAACAACTGGCGGGCAGGGTGCTATGTCGCTCGTTTGATGTCGCCACAACTCGTTCACTGAATGGGATATGTTTCACCAAAGCAGGACTTTCGAACTAGATTTCATGTCCCTACAAGTCGTTCACTGAATGAGATATGCATAGAGATATGTTTTAGCAAAGCAGGTCTTTTGCGAACTAGTTCTTTTTATTTTAAAGAACTAGTTCTTTTGTTCTAAGCCGGGAGCCATTCTCTCGGACTAGTTCGTTCACGAACTACCCACCTCTACAACAGAGAGATCTATCTCGATCAATGACCAGACGGACAATTCGGACAGATATGATTTGTCGACTTTGTGATTCGTTATGTAAAGAAACAATGGACCGCGAATTGGGCGCAGTCGGCATATTTTTTTGCGCAATATTTCTTGTTGGATTGTGCGCTCGAAAGTCGAACAGTGTTTTGTCCGGTTTTGGTATTTAACGTTGGCTTATTGCGGTTGGTTTAGGTGTGTGCGGTATTTTAATGAAAACTATTAACAGGGTGTTATGTATTTTAGTTTACTGGACTTTATATACCAATAACTTAAGTATCGGACAATATACGCAATATTCAGAAGGTTCTTCAGTTCTCGTTAACAAATAAACAATCTAACAATGAGTCATGGGAATCAGGTAAAAAAATAATTAAGGCCAATATAATTACTCCTCCCACACTTGCTGTTTTTTATGAATAATCCTCATCAAAATAACTGACGCTTCGTTATAAACAGAAATAAATGAGCAATTGTGCATTGTTGTGACTCCAAAGAATCATAATTCGTCACCAAAACTAATAAAATTCTTTTTATCGAGAAAATTACAAACACTCTCGCTATAAATTCAATATTTAACAACTGGTATCATACACTAGAATTTCTCTGTGGAATTTCTCCACAATTTTTTCTGCGGTAGTCGCCTGAAAGAAGTGAACTAATTGCGGACACAGCTGCCGAAGTATGGTGAAATGCACTCTCAAAAATTATGCAACACCCAAGCCGTCCGTGAGTCAAACTGTGCCCACAAGTCTTGAAAATGTGTGTGTGTGCGCCTTGGGTGTGCAGACGTGTGACAAAAGCCGTGTCGTGTCGTAGGCATGGCAAAGTTATGCCATTGGCGAGTGCCCAGATCAAGGCAGTCTACTTCGGCGAGAATGAAAGTTATATCAAGAAACGATACATTCATGTTGTATATATCTAGACTTTCAATTCAATATGCTAGCTGCTACACATACCTAGATTATAATAAGCACACCGTTATGTTTGACATCTGTGTCGTGTCCGTTGGGCCAGTTAGCTTTTCAATCGCTTACAAGAATTAAGTGTTGTTTTTTAATTCGCGATGACATGAAAATTGATTTCTCCTTCGATAGCCGTTTAAAATTGATAATCCTTATTTGTCTATTTCAATTAATCCTTCGTGTTCAAACGACATTAGAGATTTATAATATTTTAGAACAACGGCTACAGTTAGTAGTGTTGCAATTTTCAAGCATGGCTGCTCTCTATTGAGTTCTTTTCGTACTGCAAGCGATAGAAATACAGTTGATTGGACCTTTTTTTTTAATTAGAAATCTAACATATTTGTAACTAATAAATGTTTTGAAATACTCAATGCAGGCTACGCCAAAAAAACTAAGCTTCAAATAAAAAAAAGTATTTCTGTTTGTGAAACTCTGAGACCCTAAATTCTTAATATTTTGTATGCAATATCGTCCTTGTTATTGCTTTGCTTTTATTAAGTGAACCATTTAGTAATTATTCAATTTCGTAAGCCACAACCACCCTGCATCCCAACCTAATACCAGTGGCAACTCACGTTAAATAAAATTTGCCAATTTACAATCGTAATGACAAAGGCTACTGCCACGTCACACTCCTTCTTAGAACGCTTATAGTGCTGAAACCGTTCATCCCATTGATATGAAAATCGGTGTGCCACTTCCGACTGTCAGATTGTCGCAAAAGATAATCAATTTTGTCATATTCTTATTTTTTTTCCAGTATTTAACTCAAACCTAGACAATTTTAAGTATAACAACATTTCGAAGTAGACAGAATCAAAATTTGCGAGAAATCCATTTCTCTGAAAATTTTATTCTTTATGAAAGTTGGCGGTAGGTCTGAAATCACGAATACCAGCATAACATCTTAAATATATTGCACCATATACCGGGTGTCTAAAAAAATGTGAGATAAGAAATTTGAACAAATATCTAAGTGTAATGGGTCGGAAACCCATTATTTATTTATTAAGATATGATCAAATTAAGCGAGATATTTGTAAGAACATTCGGGAATGTCAAAGGTTTTTGCTAGGGTTGAACATCTGGTTTAGGATTTGACCGCGTGTTATAAGTTTAAAATTGAAGAGTTGTCATTGGCTGAGAAGAAATGCTTCCGGCTTCCTTTGGGGTCGAGGGATGCAAACGAACAGATCTCGCTCTTCTCATTTCAACCACCGTCATGTAAAGTACACGTTTTTGTGGAGCGTTCTTGGACGCTTAAGTTTATCCCTGGTAAGTCTTTTCAACTCGTCTCGCATTTCATTGTAAATTAAATTATTCATATTTCTGCTAAAAGTGTGTCTGTCTAAATCAACTCCTAGGTTTAATTTAAACGTCAATATGTTCAAAGCTTCATTCATTTTTCTATGTAACCTATCAAACGGGATTGTTGATTATTATTGTTAATAGATGTTATTGTTTTGATAAGTGTTTCGTTTCATTTGAGTAGTCTTGCTTTATCAGCCCTTATTAAATGTTAAATACTTAAACGCGTCAGTTAGTAGTCAGAAAATGTGTTCACAAGGTTCAAGAAAAAGAACCCAGTTAGTTTTGCCTTCGAATAAATTGGAAGAGATTTGATGAATTAGAATTTTGACCAGTAATTAAAGCCCTTAAACCGCGCTTGGCCAAAATGCTACCATGTTGGGGAGTCGTGGTGGTTCCCGCCATTTTGACCTCCTACATAAGAAACCGTTTAAACAGAATCATTTCAAATCACTAGCCGCTACAAAACTCTTTTCCAATATTGAAAACTTTCTGACAAATGGATAATAAAAGATTTTCCCATATGGTGCGAACATTCCTGGACACTCTGTATAGTAAATAATATTTCTTCAAATTAATATTTTAAAACACCACTAGATTTGAGGGAATGTTAAATAAAATCTTCATAAAGTCAAAACAGGTACAAAGTAATGGAAGAAATGTGAGATAGAACCATTCAAGAAAGATACCGCGAGATAAGAGTGTTAAAACTACGTGATAAGAATGACACATAGCCTAATAAAAGTTATCATGATGATGAGTTACAGGTAAGAAAGTCGGGTTAAGTAAGGTCAAGACTATGTTAAAAGTAAATTTGTACAGAAAGACTAATGATAGAAATTATCAACAGAAGTAAATCTCAGGTAATATATTATTCTATAAAAATAGTTCTACGCTTAATTATATTATGAGAAGAAATGTATATTCATTAATTTTAGAATCATTAAAGCTTTCGTATTATATTAATTGCGATCATCGGTGCTGTTCTTGTGAACATTACCATTTCCAACGATGAGACGCGTTAAAGTACCATTATCTTAACATAATTAGCATTGCAGTGTCTTAACGCAAGGCGAAACCGGTCTCAACGATATTATAAAGCTTCTATAATCACACTATAAGTAATAATATTACGTACTTTCTCACACTTGCCATCATTACACTCAAGTAAACTTATAATTTGAGTGCATAACTTATTCATCAAATTCATTAAAGAAAAGAATACGTTACAAAATATATTTATAGACAATTCTATAGCTCTAATAAAAATAACTAACATCAAGGTGACTCGTTCACCTTTACAAAATGCTAATAGTCACGATCATCACAAAATTATAATCGAGACGAGGAAAAAATGGAGATGGAGACTCACCGTTAACGTTCAGTTCTTAAAATATTGTCCTTTCGGCGCACTATAACATTATATCCTTATCACTTTTTGCTTCGAATTAAATAGTGTATAGTTCGGTTAATCCACACCTGAAAAAGAAAAGAAATCGTCCTGTTAATTAAGAAATAATTGTATACTGTCGGTATTTATACTGGTTTGTAGTAAAGAATTTGGGAATTACGTAAATATGAACGAAAGTACCTAACACGAATGAGTGCATTTAATTTGACAAAAGTACGGAAGCATATTTTTTGATGTGTATACTTTTACATTATTGCATAATTTTATGTTGTTATAATTTGGAACTTACTGCTATAATAGCGTAAAATATTTTAATTTTGCAGCTCAATTTCGGTATTGTGTAATCTGCACTTTTTAACAACTTAGTACCGCCGATACAGTAATAATTTAATAGTTTTAAACATGTAAAGAGAGAATTGAACATGTTACGAGATTTTACCATGACATAGTTTCTAAAATTGTGGTTCAAAATTGTATGAATTTGTTTATATAATGTATTCTATTTCATTATATGTTGGTAGATTAAATTAAAGCAAGTAAACTGGGATAGATCTGCAGTTTTTTTTACCTAAAATAAGTCTGTCAAGAACTGCCTCACGTACTATACATGTGTCTCGCGGAATTGATCAATTACAAGTGTCTGACATTTCACTTACTCGACATTTCTTAAACTTTGTAAGGGTATTATATTCCATCTGAAGTTTCAATCTAAAATATTTTCAGCTCCACCGTCACTTCCGGTCACCGGAAGTCGACATTAACTAAATGGAATAATATATGTTTTATATCAAATTTGATTTCTGCATATGAAAATGAAATATTAAAGCTAACACTTTCATATTTGGTAGGCAAATGCTCGCAAATGCCCCATTATGTTCGAAACATTTAAGTATTCTAACAAAGGCAGATAAAAGTCAATATGAGTTCTCATAGCTTGGTATTAGAGATGTATGTAATGACCAACGTATGTCCATTAAAAGAAAGTTGTTAATCATGTCATTACTCAAAAATAGACGTAATATTCATTTAGCATTTAGTTTTTACACATATATTATTATATGCCTAGTTAACAAAAGAATAATAGATATAGAAACAAAATCAACAATACTTATAGAATCAAATCAATAGTATCTAAATTTAATTAGTTAGAAATACGTGTTTAGGTAAAAACTACACTATCACTGATTAACCTTTTCACGTCCAAAGTTGTTCATATCTTTCTAGATAAATTACTATAAATATTCCCGATTAATCACCCAATATTACTTTCCCTACATCGTAAAAGTGTGAATAACGAAATTGATAGGAAATAATCATTTAACACAGATAAGCATCATTTAAATTTTAATTATTTAAAAAAGACACCATTTTCACCAAATTGAGAATAACCCATGGCTAATTATAATTATTAAAAAACACTTTTGTCACTATACAAAAAATAAACCCTTCAAGGGTGACCCTTAGTTAGTTAGCTTTCAACACATCTTTTGAAGGATAATCACGTCCTTACGACAACTGAGGGGCTATCCATTGACACTGAATACTAACATAAAGGTTCTTCTGGCGAAGACACTGACACAAAGGCACTATCGGTTTGTCGGTGAGGGGGGCACTTGACTATATATCGATGGTGGGTCAGCGTTCAACACTTGCTGGTAGCCGCAAAAGAACTGACTGTACAGGTAACTCAGGTTCACCTGTTCCTGATGATGATGGTGGGGCGACCAGTACATTCGAACCGCAGAAAACGTTGGGATCAACTCATCTGGGCGAGCGGGGCACCCATTCGGACGCCTCATTTCGAATTGATAAACGTTTTTAATGAGTCATTAGAATTAATTTTTGATTGCGAACCCGTATCGAAATCTTCGTGTTCGTCTTATCGCGAATTTGCACCTGGGTAGATGAGATGTTTCTGTTATTCTGCTTGTTTTTGGCTTGAAGAAGGTGAATAATATTTACCTACTTTGATTCGGTTTTGCGAGATTGGGGTGAGAGTAACCTGGAAGGAATAGAATTGGGCGAAACGCTCTACCTTGCGGCACCCCAAATCATATGGTCCGTAAATTCGTTTTCTTCTATACGACGAGATAATACTTTTAGTACTGCAACAAGAAATAGAATTATTGATTTAGGAAACATGTGAGAGTTATAATACTTCATGTACACCACAAAGCAACAAAAGAAAACATAGTTACTGGTCGCAATCACTTATTCAAAGTCATAAAATATTCGTTCCAAGTGTATAGTAAACAATAAATAATTTCTAAATAATGTTTTATTTCATGGTAGTATTGTTTGAACATAAAAGACACTTTTCTCGCATAAAAACGATATTAATGTGTTTGCTTTTTATTGCCTTTTATTGAAATATATGGCGTTTGAACAGTAAAATATTAATAATAGAATTCATACCACATGTCTACATAATAAGTCCATTTGTTAGTTATGAATTGTAGTTATTCAATGACCGAAGTATATCTAGTATATTTATGACATTTTTCATTTTATTGGTCAAGCAAATGTGCAAGAAAAAGACCAAACTGTTAAATGAAGTATCAAATTTATTAATTACTTATCAATTAGTAATAAGTTATTAATAATAAACTAGGGATTGCATTACTGATAACCGATTAACCGATAAACATGTTTGTACTGTTACTGAAAACCTGTAAGAATACAAAATTAGATTTTTTTTAAACAATGCGTACTCCTCTACAATTACAAGTTTTGTAATAGTTACCTCTGAAGTTTAAAATAGTTTTCACAGAAAAAAAAAACGAATTTGTTAAAAATTAAAGAAAAGAATTTTAAACTAATTTAATAAGATAGAAGTGGTTACAGATTATTTGATTTATTGACAGGTCCCATAAAGAGTCCCTTACGAGGGGCAGTATCGTCGAGTGAAGGTGTCCCATAAAGTCTGTGTGAAGTATTAACACTTCTTAAGGAGCTTTGTCCATTTCTTTGTACTCGACACCGCTGGTTAACTCCGGAAGTATAGGTACTTACGTAACCTGGAAAGTTAAAACAAGTTGGCGTATAGTAAAACCCTATCACTACAAAAAGGACAAGAAAACAAAGGACTAAACAGTAAACAACCACAGATAACAGAACCGTAAGCATTTACGACCACAAAAATCTGTCAGAAAGTTTGCATAACACCCAACACAACTTCTATAATATTTGTAATCACGTTACAACGCTAAAATATATTCTTATTGGATTAGTAACCTCAATAGAGCACCTCATTTACCAATTCACCTATTACTCACCTCATTAAGAATCGATTATTGCAATACAGGACAATTTCCTTTGAATTTGTCGCCAATTGTTGTTCCTTTCTATGAAATGATACACTTCATTATACCGATATTGCACAAGGATGATGCGGATATATCTCTATTTATGGATGAGTTTAATTAACGTTAGAATTGTCTACTCTCCCCCATTGACTTAAGCAAGGCAAATAAGAACAAAACGAGAAGAAAGTTTAACATTTAAGGCAGCTCTTCAAATCGCTATATTTGTATCTGATGAAGCATGACTCATTCTTGAGGTATGAGGCTATAATCGTTCCAGTCTAGTCATCATGAACACTATAAGATTCCCCTGATTTCAGACTGCCTAACTCAACCTCGATCTTTTGTTCTTTTATGTTCTTTTCGTGATGATCACATCATCTTTGATGTACAATTTTTCCTTGCAATAATAATTCAGTGTTATTGTTATTATTGTATAATCATGTAAAATTTTTATTTAGTACTTCTATACCGCATGTTTCGTATTCTAAAAGCCATCTTCAAGTAGTAGAACGTCGTCAAACAAGAAAGAAAATTTAATTTGCATCAGCATAATTTCGTCCGTTGGAAGAATTGTGTGTGACGAATATTAAGAAGTACGGTCCGATGGTTTGGCCTTGAGGCACTCCGGCGAAGACAAAACACCATGAGGGGTTCTTGGGTGGCGTCTACATCCGTTCTAACGTATGCGCGACTCCGGAGCAACAGGTAGATGAAATGTAGACGCGATCGACTGGCCAAAAAGAAAAGAAAAGGGAATCGATGACGTCAGATATTGTCACGGATTAGCTAACTTATGGGGTTGTTAACTCAGGGATTTACTAGAGCGGAACTTGTGTCTCAACGAACACAATGTTGGTGTAGCCGCTAGTTACTGGTGCTGCTAGTAGCAACAGCGACCAGCGCTTACTTTATGGCCACATTACGCTGTTTACCAGCAAAAGCACTGCTGTCGCTGGTGGCTACTACCAGCAAGCCTCAGTTCAAACTACAAGGTCAACTATTTCTGGTGCCAGGTAGGTATATAACACAGTGAGACAATGTACTGTCTTTTGTCAGGTGAAGGCGTCGCAACCATAAAATATTTCATATTTGATACCAATTTGTGGGGTTTTATTGACTACCTGCTTGAACGTTAGTACATAAATTTTGAAAGCACTGTACATGAGTGTAAATAACATAAGCAAGGCCACAATGATAATAAAATTGGGAAGTCAATGGCTCTACTACAATTAGGTATTTACAAAATTATTTTTATTATTAATTAAATCATTATTTCCATTTTATTATTAATTAAATTATACGTTTTTATAAAAAAAAATTCTTTCAGGTCTTCAATTGATTCCCAGTATAAATATTTCTAAATAACAAACTGTTCAAAAGTTACTTTCATCCGCAATTTAGTTTCTACTTTATATTTAATGTTTTATTATGTTAAATTCAAACACAAATGTAATTCAATCAGTTTTGCGTTCAATTTATTAATTAAAATATAATATACAATTTAATATACAATTCATATAATTAAGATCCTATATATTTTACGAAAGATATTAGTATATATGTATTTCTACTTCAAATAAAGCTCAACACGTCACATTAACCTATAAATATTACATAATATTTGCAATATATGCATAAAATGCATAAATAAGCATAATCCAGGTTATTCAATTTTGAAGAAATATTTGAATATATTATTTAAAATAAAAATTATAAATCACATATTTACAATTTTATATTATAAGTTCTACATTTAATAAAAGTAATGAATTGTTGCTTTAAATTATTTATTATAATCGATGGTTGGAATTTTCTACAATACCCACATTTGTCCTGAGCCAACAGCGCAAGCTCTAAATAGCGGCTAATAAAAGTTCAACATGTTCAACTTTACAAGCAACAGCCAAAACCATTCGCATGCAAAAATAGCGGCTGCTGAGTGTTCACACTATGCTGGTGAACTGCGGCCAATAATCTCCAGCAAGCAGCAAATCCCAAAACAGCGTAATGTGACCACCCCACATTTTATATTCCAATCAACGTTGCAGCATAACTTTTCGGTCGGCGACTATTCATTATGTGAACAGTATTTTAACAACTGTATCGCTTAAAGCCCTCTTTATATATTGGGAGAATATTACCTCGCATAATATTTATAGACGACATTTCAAAAATACATAATTTCCAGAGTTAACATTCATGCTGGTTGCTGTAAAAGTTAAACAAGCGCTGGTGGGCTGGCTGCTGCTAAACTCACTGGCCAACTGGTAAAACAGCTGGCCAGTGTGTGGTCACACTATGCTGTTAGTAGCCAGAAGCAAATATCACGCTAGTAAAACAGCCTGGTGTGACTATAGCATAAGACACGAAGACGATCACAATTTAAATTGATTTTTTGTCATTTGGGAAAATATTACTTTATTAAAGAAGTAAATATGGCTACTACCAGCAAGCCTCAGTTCAAACTACAAGGTCAACTATTTCTGGTGTCAGGTAGGCATATAGCACAGTGAGACAATGTACTGTCTTTTGTCAGGTGAAGGCATCGCAACCATAAAATATTTCATATTTGATACCAATTTGTGGGGTTTTATTGACTACCTGCTTGAACGTAAGTACATAAATTTTGAAAGCACTGTACATGAGTGTAAATAACATAAGCAAGGCCACAATGACAATAAAATTGGGAAGTCAATGGCTCTACTACAATTAGGTATTTACAAAATTATTTTAATTATTAATTAAATCATTATTTCCATTTTGTTATTAATTAAATTATACGTTTTTATAAAAAAAATTCTTTCAGGTCTTCAATTGATTCCCAGTATAAATATTTCTAAATAACAAAAGTTACTTTCATCCGCAATTTAGCTTCTACTTTATATTTAATGTTTTATTATGTTAAATTCAAACACAAATGTAATTCAATCAGTTTTCCGTTCAATTTATTAATTAAAATATAATACTATTTAATATACAATTCATATAATTAAAATCCTATATATTTTACGAAAGATATTGAAAGATAGTGAACTGCGGCCAATAATCTCCAGCAAGCAGCAAATCCCAAAACAGCGTAATGTGACCACCCCACATTTTATATTCCAATCAACGTTGCAGCATAACTTTTCGGTCGGAGACTATTCATTATGTGAACAGTATTTTAACAACTGTATCGCTTAAAGATCTCTTTATATATTGGGAGAATATTACCTCGCATAATATTTATAGACGACATTTCAAAAATACATAATTTCCAGAGTTAACATTCATGCTGGTTGCTGTAAAAGTTAAACAAGCGCTGGTGGGCTGGCTGCTGCTAAACTCACTGGCCAACTGGTAAAACAGCGCTGCTGTATGGTCACACTATGCTGTTAGTAGCCAGAAGCAAATATCACGCTAGTAAAACAGCCTGGTGTGACTATAGCATAAGACACGAAGACGATCACGATTTAAATTGATTTTTTGTCATTTGGGAAAATATTACTTTATTAAAGAAGTAAATATATGATAAAATACAGATACTTTTATATTACAGGGTTACAGTATAGAAAAGAACAACGTTCAACCGTTCAACACAGAACCAAGTTAAGAAATAATATTTGGAAAGGTGTGACAAACTAAAAATTTTTGGTATTCCACACAACTGGTTCATTAGAACTTTTTCAAGTTAAGGATCAAAATTTATTTTCCACACTACTAAAAACCATACACTAAAGAAAATATACTAGTGTCGCTAGTTGAATGCAGCTGGCATGAGCGAATTGCTGGCGCACAGCATCTTAAATCATTCCCCTTTCTCATTAATAATTAAATTGTAGGATAGTCGAGTGCTTTGCGCAACAAAGTTATTGACCAACCAACGTTCCGTAGAATGTTGATCGTTGGCCGAGATATACCTACCTAGTGTGGCGTTTTCCTAATACAACGGCGAACGTGTATGCATTATTCTCGATTGTTGTTGTTACACTTCTGCAAAAATACCCGCTATTTTCGTCGTGTGCCGATTGTTCTGAAGCACGGCACCGGACCGTCGTTAGCGCCATTCTTATATGAAAGTGATAATTTCCTCTTACCTTACCGGAATGTTAGGAATTTGCGTTACGGAAAGTGAACCTGATAGATTTGGTATACAAACCTTCTGGTATACATATTTAGAATTACCGGGGGATAAACTGGATTGTTTATCGCCCTATTAGAGATAAAACATTAGCAATGTTACGCCAGATCCATCATGTTCTATCATACGGTAATTTCTTCACCTTGGAACAAACTTGTTAACTCGTTAACGATGGCCGTTATATTTTCTTCAAGATCTTTAGAGTCCAGTCGATCTCTTTATTATGCATATTTACATAATTCTTTGTTTTCCAATGGTTCAGTATTATGTAAATTGCGCCATAAAGTAGCTCACATTTTTTGCTCTTAGACCGCTGCACGTGGCTAGAAATCATGATAAATGCGATTAATCTGAACAACCGCGGTATTGAATCGAACATTTCAATCAACTGCTAAGTACGAACTCTCTCCTTGTCAAATGCACGTTCTTATGTATGATTTACGACACTAGAGATTCAAATATTAAGTGTATTTCTTCCGGGAGAACAAAGCGATGGAAAGAAAAGAATTCAATTCATTCACCGTAATGTAACTTGAATTGTTAGGAAGTAAAGACAGGAAGTAATAAATTTAGGTGTGCGCACTGTACAGAATCCAGTGCATACTCAAGTGCTTTGTGATAGTAGAGTATCACACTTGGTTGCCGATGTTTGCATAGGCATCGAATCATCTTGTGAATCCTAGGATGGAGAGTGTAGAAGGTCAACTTAATCCAATGGTAATCGGTTAGTTGTGGTAGTAGAAGAGGCAATTTCCAACGGACACTTGAATAATGGCCAATTATGCACACAATAATTAAGTCTCGCAAGTTTTATTCCAAGGAAAGTCATATGCTAAGTGTCCCCAGAAGAAAACGTGTTTACCGTGGCGTTATTAATAATTATGTATGTTTCTCGGTTCGTTTTAAAATGATAATTAGTTTTATGAAATTACTTACTTATTAGATCTGGATTAACCCATCAGGGTATCTCCACTCCACTTCGAGATTAATTGGTACGTATATCGAATTGATATGTACCTACGTTTTTGCGTTTCCTGGAGTCTGATTCATAATTAATGTATGTAAAGTATTAAATAGGTTCTTTTTATATTTGTACTTTGTTCTGTATTTATGAAACTTTGGCTGTTAAGTTATTTTTTATGTGTTTTTGGAAAGAATAATATTG
This sequence comes from Aphodius granarius, assembly GCA_963971325.1. Lineage (NCBI taxonomy): Eukaryota > Metazoa > Arthropoda > Insecta > Coleoptera > Scarabaeidae > Aphodius > Aphodius granarius. Next base: position 5,736,103 of record OZ020225.1, read on the forward strand.
TTAGAAAATCACTTATTTGGGGTTATTTGTAACCTACACAGGAGTTAATTGGATGTAAAGGAACTGCCGGAGAAGGCGCAAATGCAAGCCTAAGGACGTACTATTTTATGAAAAGAATAGATCATGTTGTTACTCTGTACATAAGTTTAATTTCTGTCCTACGTATTCCTTTGAGTCCAGTAAGTAATACTCAACTTGACAGTAGCTTCTCTGTTGTAAACACATGTTTTCAACATAGGTGCAAACTATCAACTTACAAGCTTTCATGTCAGTGCCCACATCATGGGTTCTACTGGCTACTTTTGTTTTGAAATAATGACCAAATACTTATTTGGCAGACATAATGATCATAATAAAAGAATCAAATATGTGTAACATAATGAACTCATACATTGTATGTTACTTTAGTGTATGCTTTCATATAAAACGCCACTGTCAAGTGGCATATTTTTGTTGTTAATCGCTGTCAGTATGTTACACTAAGGACTGGTTTTTCAATACTGGTTTCTGTCAGATTTGCCAACGCTGATTGGTTACTGATCTTCAAAATGCCATTGCTAGATGAGCTTAACTCAGCCTGTGGTTTAAACCAGTATTGAAAAACTCACCCTAACACTGGGAACACAAATACTGAGCCGAAATACATATGCTACCAGCGCCACAGCATATTGCTAAGTTATGAGATGATATTTTGTCTCCGTAGTATTAAGGGTCAAGCATTTATTTTCAGCCAGAGCCATGTACAACATTTCGTTTAGGGTCAGTTAATTACTTTCCGACTACTACCCTAGAAGGAAAGTATTGTAATCGATAGAATTTTTTGTCTCGGGATTTCAGCGGAAATACGTCCGTTGAGGTCCCCTGAATCCATTGCAATCATTTTTAAAAAATGTATGTATGTATTTGTGTGTGTATCGTGTTCACAGACACACGATAGCATTCAAACGATACAAAGGATCGGGCTGAAATTTAGTATACATATTTAGAATTACCGGAGGACAAACTGGTTGTTTTTGGTGACAATTTGACAACAGCAAGAGGCAAATGTTACATCCGTCTTCTGAGGGATTTATCCGATTGAGATCAAACTCCAGTGACTTTTAATATGTATACAAATTTGCAGATCAGTGGGATGAACTGTTTAGGCGCTATAAGCGTTTATAGGAGCAGTTTGACAGAATCCACAGCGTTCGTCGTTGTGTTGCAAATTGGTAGATTTTGACAAACGTCAGTGCCATTGACATGACATGAGATTTAACGTCATTAAATGTTATTGTACGACTGTAGTTATGTTAGGGTACAGAGTGGCTGTGGCTTCACAAAATTGAATAATTGAAAAAGTGTTTAGCCAACGATGTAGTCGGAAAGTTAGGTGGGGCCCGACCCAGACTTTTTTTGCAAAACGATACTTTTTATGTGGTGGTACCATAACTTTTTATTGTGTAGAAAAGTGCATGAATTCCAAAAATGTAACCATATACAGGACGTTCCATTTAATAAAATCGACCTTTGGTATAAAACCCGTGTTTCAAATGTGAACTGGTATAGTGAACGCCTATATGTAAAGTTCTATGCCTTCTGTATTAAATTGTTAGAAATATTTGTTTGTAATTGAATTTTATCATATCAAATCGTACATTGTTAGGGTTTCTAAAGAACAATTTTTCCTGAAAATGCTGTTTTTTAGTCAAAAACATTTTTCAACTCATAATTATTGCCTTAAGAAATCCAAAAATACCACAATATAAAGCGTTTTGTTTTAAAAAACAAATTTGATGTGTCACGCCCTTACGGAACACTATGTATGAGTAAAAATAATTTTAAAATGTGCACCCAAGTGTCGTGCACATATAAAAAAAATCAGATATCAAACATCTTCACTAATAACTGCGTTATCGTCCGAGGACACAAATATAGCGATTGAGTTGTTATAAATGTTCTCTATATAAATATAATGTATAAACATACTGAATTGCTTTTTGTGATAATCCTACAACCAAAAGTTGCAAATGTTACATAAATTTTCTTAGGGATCAACCGGTTTTGACAAAATTGATACCAGAATAAAATGCGCATAAAATATCACCTAGGTTGGAAGTAAGGTTTCACTTTACAAGCTATGAACTGCAATAAAATCATCATAAAAGAAACTTTTTAATTATTGTTACGTGTCACAAGCCAAAACCACAAAACAAAGCATTTTAAACACTATTATCACACAAAAGATTTATCGCCACTTCAAAGTAATTGAATAAATTAATCATGAACGAACACAACTACAACAAAAACAACAATAACTTACTGGAATGACAATTTTATTCTGAAAAAAAAAACAATATTTAATTAAATATAAAATATAACAATTATTAAAACTTCACACGTGCACTTTTACCACCAACACATTCACGTACAGTTGCGTTTAACCTCAGTACAAAATGTCTTTCATGCGCTATCTACACTTCTATATAATAAAATAAGATTAGTCATAAATACTCATTTTATCGTTAAAATAAAATAAAACTATAAAATCTAGACTGATCGACGCGACGTAGGCAATATTCACAGCGATTATGCGACGCCCTGTAAAAAGGGGGTGTTGCCATTTCTATTATCCACCACGGCACCGTAGCTGTACGCGCCCAAACCAAGAGTGTGATCCTTCTTTGGCCAAGCTTGCGTCTTGTAGCTGTTGCAAGCTATCAAACTGTTCATACCAGCAGGCCTACTCTTCTCAATTGAGATTCCATTCGCAAGGCTTTTAATACTGAAAGATAAAACAAATTCAATCATTAATATGAATGTCGTAATACATAAAAAACGTTGGTGAATGTATATGGGATATATCAACACATTAAGACCGATTAGGTTGATAATGAAATCGACAATTCACTTTCGATCTTTTTCTTTACACTTTACTTTCTTTCAGTTGCAACAGATTGTTGACCCTAAGATAACCTTATGGCGATGCTGCTTTTATGGTCATATATCAGCGCCAACGGAAGGTGAAAACATCTGATTTCACAATTTTAGATATTCCTCGCAGATGTTATTATGGAAATAAAGTTTGGGTCAAGATTTTATGAACGTTTTTCCATTTTACCCACGGGATAGGTATGCTTAATAACATTATCCGATACAAATCAACAAATTCTAGTCAAGAAGATCAAAATCGATGGACCATAATAACAAATGTCAAGGATAACTGCTATTTTACAAGATTTTTTAAGTAGTACTATTTAATTCATGCGTTAGTCCTAATTACGTTATTAGTTATTACTAAATGTATCGCGTAATATGATAGACAATGTAGATCATGCTAAAAATAGAATGTATCCGTTTTGATTTTCGGCGTATTTCGCAACTCAGCACCGATAATAAATGATCTAGATAATTAATGCAATGTCCTTAACTATTACCTTGGCTGAATCATTCTACCAGAGAAATATTTACTATAATTACTATACAAGGTAAATGAAGTCATAATTTCAATCAAACTTCAGTACACGCAACTATTTTACTGGAACTTTTTCTATATACAAAAATATGTTGACTTTTATTAGGATTGTTTATATCTGGTGCCTTTCTTTTTCGAGTTATGTTAATTTTTCCCGAGTCCGAGCACCAATCTCCAATGTATTTGTAATAATTCAGTTGCCACATAGGCATCACAAAGCGCAGTAGGTAAAAAATAAAAGCCATTTACCGACTGAGATAAAATTGACATTATGTAAACATTTGTCATATTATGCAGGTCCATTATTTATAAAAATCTCGGTTAAATATTTAAAATAACACTATGTGAAACAAAAAAGAAGCTGGTGGGTACTTTTTGCCTTACCTTTTTGTACTTTCCGCTAAGCTAGCGTGAGACCTATGACTGTTGCTGATGTCACCGTTTGACATCTTCTCCGTGTCTTTGATTTCGACATATTCTCTGGGTCTGCGCGAGAATACGAGGAAGACTGTTACGGTAAGACCAACAATGAGATGTATTGCCACAATGAACATCGTCGCATTACGGAATCCAACGCTATCAAAGAGAATGCCACTCACTGATGGGCCTATGAAAGCACCCAGAGCAAACGTGCTCGTCCACAGTCCGGAGATTAGGCCAAACGTTTCCAAATTGTTCGGAAATCCATAAGCTCTAAGAAACGAAACAAAAAATAAAAATATTTTGCACTGCACAATTTCGACTTTTTGTGGATTTTATGCCAGATATTAGATTGCAAAATTATACGAAATAGTAGAATAGAAAACTTTTGATTGAGGTATTAATAGAACTATAGCGCCATCTATTAAGTGAAGGCTGTAGTATTATTCCTAAGAATGATACACAATAGTCGCCTGCACAGAATGTACAGAGAAAGTAGCTGCAAAAGATAATTTAAATTTTGAATGCTTAAGTCGTCGATTCAACCAAATACTTCAAAATTCTTTATAGCTTATAAAATTTTGATAATAATTATTTATACAACTTATTAGTTCAGTAGCTAAGAATGTAGGTATTCTTAATTTATAATTTAACAAAATGGAAAATACTTACATGCTAGTTCTTAATGCATCTGTAAATGAAGCTACCAGTTGGGCAGCTATCCCCAAACCATGTATTACCAGACCCAGCACAGTCAGCCACAACATTCTGAAAAATATGTCAGTGTTAGTTAACAAATATATTCTAACAGTGTTTTTCTTATGTAGTTTTAAAAGCATAAACTGTAATTAGCACAAAAACTTGACGTTTGATCGCCAATAACTTTTGTAATATTTCAGCAAATTAAAACCAAATACTTCAAAATTCTTTATAGCTAATAAAATTTTGATAATAATTATTTATACAACTTATTTGATCACACTCTGTGGAATAATTAATCATCTTTGTTCACTTTTCGACACCTCAATTTATATTCTTCCTTAAAACTATGTTCTAGATTTCCGGGAGAAAAGCGCGTCAACGACGATAAAGTAGTCAACATTTCGCACTCTGTTGCAAGAGGCATCTTCTGGACGTAAGAGACAGCTACGAAGAGAATGACGTGTGTGCGTAAGGGTAAGGGTTCAGGCAGTCAAACGACTTATGGTTTGGAGGGCGATTTGGGGTAGCTGTGATTGGCTGTGGTGGTCGTAGAAGTGCTTTCCAGTTGTGCAGTTGTGATGCAAATGCCAACCGTCGTCTCTATTGAGATTGGAGGGATGTTTGTAAATTTCGATCGCTTCACGGATTCTACGAGGATAATAATGCGATTTTTCTTTGGTCGAAAAGTATTGTACGACCCGTGTGCTGTCTATGCTCAGCAAGTGCCGAACTGATCATCTTCCGCAGCGTTGTACAACGTTCATGTTCTGAAACCCGAACGCTGACAGAGCGCTTTGTCTCACCAATGTAGACACAGCCATAAGCACATGGGATACGATATACACCTGGGGGTAGCAGTGGAGAAAGTTTATTTTTAGTGGATGGAAGTAAATCAGAAATTTTGGTTAAGTGTTTGAAAATGGGTTTGATGTTGTACTTTTGAAGATCCCACCAATGCGAAGAAAAGCAGTTGCGATTGGTGTGTTAGGCTGTTGATCAGGTTGTGTCGCTGTAGAATTGAGGTGTTTGGTGATGGATTTCCGTATGGAGGAAATGGTATAAATGTTTTGGAATAGGACTCTGGTAAGATGGTCAAGTTCCATGTGGAGATTATTGGGGTGGGTTATTGAAATAGCTTGTCTTACAAGTGTGCTGATCACGGATTGTTTCTGAGCTGGGTGGTGGTGGGAATTGGCATTCAGGTATCTGTCAGTATGGATGAGTTTCCTGTATACGGCGTGGTTGAGGGAACCTCTGGGGTTCTGCGAGACCAGAACATCTAAAAATGGGAGACAGCCATTTGTTTCCACTTCCATGGTAAAGCGTATATCTGTGTGTTGGATGTTTAGGAATTGCAGACAATCGTCTAAGGATTGCCGTCCATGTTGTCAGACGAAAGTATCATCCACGTATCTAAACCAATATTTTGCTTTAAATGGATGGGATTCTAGGACCTGTTGTTCGAAAGCTTCCATGCAAATGTTCGCAACGACAGCGGATAATGGAGAACCCATCGCCGCTCCCGAGGCTTGTTTGTAGAACTTGTCCCGAAATTTGAAATAGGTCGAGGTCAGACATTGGCTTATCATTTCAACATAACAAGGTGGTTGCGCGTTGGAGGAAAGGATTTGTAAACAGGGACACTACATAGAAACTTACTAGGATGTTACAACATTGGGATCAACTACCAAGCTTTGGATTTTCTGGACAAAATGTTGTGAATTGAGTATATCGTCGTTGACGCGGTTTTCTTCCGGAAATCTAGAACTTAGTGATTCGGACCGCGAAAGTCTCCAATCTAAATATTCTTCCTTAAAATTTAAGAACGAATAAACTTTCTGCATTTTATTAGTCATATAGAAAAAAAGCCAGTTACTTAAATATAAAAAAATCTCACCTTAGCTAATATTGCTTCAAATTATGTATAACAGAGACAATCCAATTTCCAATTACATTTTTACACATTTAGGTATAACTATACAGAGCATTTTATTATCTTACACGCTCAAGAGCTCAAGAAGTTGCTTATTGGCCAAATACATAGTGAAGTAAATTCAGTAAACGCATCAAAATCATTGTAGTCAAATACAATGTATAATCTTTTATAATTCAGAACCTATATAAATGTTGACAGAAGAGCAAATGGTCAGTACATAGATATATTGGTTGAGAAATCTTGAGATGAAGCAATATGTAATGACTAATGAAGTAACAAATCCCTGAGTTACAGGCAACCAATGCAGCCACAGACTGCTATAAGTATATAAAGAAAACTTTAATCATTATATTTAAACTACCAGAATAACCTTCTTTTATCTTTTGAGTAGTGCATCATCAATTAATTAATAATAAACATCAGCAAGAAACAGTACAATAATTATAGTAATTATATTAAATCAACTTACGTTCCCTGAGGTATGAACGGAGCAGGACCCACCAAAAGAAAAGCAGCGGCTACCAAAAGCGTGCCCGAGATTGTGGCAATCTTCGGCAACATATGGCTATCGCACAACCATCCCCAGATGGGAGCAGTGATAGCGTACACGCCACCATTGATAACAAACATCAACCCTAACACAACAGGTGACAGACCAAATTGCCTCAAGTGTGGTTCCAACGTTGCCTGCAGGAAACCTATTGACATGCTAGTAACGATAATACTAGCTGCGGATAGCAGCACAGCTGGTATCCTTAAAACTCTTAAGACGGACGCTGAAAAAAGTAAAAAAAAGTTCAGAGTCAGGTCTTTGGTTTATCGTTAATACTTACGCCCTTTGGCCTCATCTTCTCCGTCGTTATGTTTAGGTAGAACAAAATTGGTGAGAATCGCAGAGCAGAAGAGAGCAGCACCTAGTACGGCAAAGGGGGTGGTGTAGCCCCCAACTTGGTACAGCAAACCTCCGACAGTGGGACCAACTATCAGTCCCAAGCCAAAGAAGGTTTCCAGTGATGCCTAAAATATGAAAGATGTGTTGTTGTGGAAAGTTTCGTATCTTTTGAACAATGTTTATTAATGCTACTTGGAAGTCGATAGTATTATTAATGATAACAATGTGGTTAAGCAAAGAATGTGCTTAACAAATACAAATATCACATACATAATTGGATAATGATATGAGAACTAGAATCGTTGGTATTACGGTTTGAAATAGGACCTAAACTACCAAAAAACGATTGTTAAAATAACCATCATAACTATATGAAAGGTGAAAAGAATAAAATCCATCGAGGATGAAATATGTATATAATAAAGGTCCTTACGAATGTTGTTGCAACATTGTTGGGAAATTCCTTGGCTATGATGGCGAAGCTTGCTGTAAGGAAGGCTGCATTTCCCATAGCCTCCACGATTCGTATGATAAAACTTAGTATTATGAATGGATACCGACCTTCAACCTTATCTAATAACCTGTAAATGAGTAATAAATGCACGATTAACGAAAAAAGGATTCATTGCACCAATTTGAATGTCAATATTACCCGAAAAGGATGGCGCATACACCTGTTGTATAAATTCCGCCATTGAACATTACTTTCGGGCCTAATTTGTTAAGGTGTTGTCCGTAGAGTGGACTCACTATGAACACTACAAGTTCGAAAATACCGAAGACCAGACCGTATTCTGTCGCTGTAGCTCCTTTCTTTTCTGCCTGAAACAAAAATATAAAATATGAAGCTAAATATTATAGTTCTACAATTTTAAATAAAACAAGGGAACAAGGGTCCGACAACCAGAACAGGGATCACATATTTTTGTTGAGCTAACACCCCTTTTCATAGATCAAGTCACCAAAGTGTTGTGACATTTTATGCATACGTTTTCATAACAGATAGTTCAAACTATTACGAATCAACAAGTTTCTTTTGTGTTATTTTATCAAGTTATGTTATACATATAGATATTATGTGCATTAAAATATGGGAAGTTATCAATAAAGGTCTGTTAAAGTGGATGAAAGGGAAGCAAAAGAAAATTCCGTTAGCAGTTCCCATGTTGTGGCGAGAGGCTTCCAATCATGTAGATGATTGCTATTTTTGCACGATAAGCGTCTCCGGATATTCGAAGAAGGTTAAGCGTAAAATAAAATATCAAAATTTGCCATCAGCATCGCTACCTATCCCCCATGGCGAGAACCATCCTCCCCCAAGTGCGCCTTCCATTTCATCATCTTCGATTTTTGACACAGAAGACATTTCGCCTGTTTGAAGAAACTTGCCTGATTTGACAGAGTGTCTGAAATCACTCTGTCAAATCAGGCAAGTTGTAAAGATTTACCATTTGAAGCTTTAGGAACATCCTTCTGAATAGTGGCTTTTTATCGATTCATGAAAATACAGCTTGAAAGCAGTACTTTTGCATATACTTTGAATTTATATAATTTGTTAACTGATTTTCTTGCAGTTTTCTCAGTTTTCTAGACCTGTTACAATAAATCCACTTTCAGTTTCTAGTTATGTAATGCAAATATAATCTGGAACAAATAATTTTTTTGGTTGTATCAGAACGTTGGAAATTTGTTCCCTTATGTAATCAAATTAAGATAGTAGAGTAAAGTGTCTCCTTATTTTCATTCAAGAAAAGCACAAAACAGAGAAAATGTTATGTAGGTTGGGCATCACAGAATTAATTGATAATTGCATGTAAAATAAAAAATATAACTTAGCGTTTGAGAAAATCAATAACTTTGAAATGAAATTTTTTGTAAAAATTCCACTTTATCACTAAACGTTATTAATTAAAGTCCACACACTAAATTTGTAATCGATAATGGCGCCAAGATAAGTAGCAATTAGCATGTTTGCGGATCGAATTATCTAAAAGTCAAAACACATCAAATTTTCAAAAATACATGCGTATTTTGATAAGACCCGGTCGGATCTAGTCTCGACCATTTAATAGCGTACTTCCTAACTATAAACATAAGTTTTATCAATCAATGTGGACATAACCTTGTGTGTCAAAAGTGAATTTAATCATGCGCTTATGACAAATATTGAATTGGAAGTTGATCTATGGCAGCCATCGATGTTTATCCTTATTCTAATTTCTAACATAAGATTACTAATTTCATACGGAAGTTTATCAATGGAGGACTACACTGTTATTTACGACGTGTTAGTGACGATCATAAAGTATCTTTTTGAGATATCTCGTTGTATACTGAATTATTGTCAGAAATAAAACATAGACGGGACCAAACAATACGTAAATCGGTTGCTAAATTTATCGTTTGCTTACAAATTACAACAACTAAAAGTATTCTTCGCATTTCAATATAATGTATTGAAAATTTTTTGTCATATTACAATAAATTTTTCCATGAGATTTCGCGAAAAAATATTATCCGTGTTTTGTGCAGATACAAATGTAAATGTAAATTAAATTAACATTACTTTGTAACAAACTAACATCTGTAATAAACATATTTATATCTTTATTGATAGGTTTCTTAACCTCATTATTAATAATTACATGAATGATTATATTGCCGACCTACACGCATTACGAAAACTCATTGTCATTTAAGTACCTACATATTTTAGAATTTATTATCACCAAGTGAAATAAATAATCGTCATATTTTAATCATTAATTATCTCATGTTTCTTTAATCTAGCTTTTCAAACCATAACCGTCCTCATTTCTTATTTTATTATCACGTTCCCATTTACATAATAGTACTCGAAAAATAAATAATAAATAAAACTATATGTTACAAACACAAAACTAAATATCTGGGGTGATCTCACCCAACTTTCCGACTACACCGTTGGCACAAGAAAGTGTCTGAACACTTTTGCAATTATTCAATTTTATGAAGCCAGAGCCATTCTGTACTCTACCTAACGCCAGTCTCTCTGACATAATAACATTTATCACACTAAAAGTTAATGTCATGTCATGTCAGTGGCACTGACGTTTGTCAAAATCTGACAATTTGCAACAAAGCGACGAATGCTGTGGATTCTGTCAAACTGCTTCTGTAAAAGCTTATAGCGCCTAAACCGTTCATCCCATTGACCTGTAAATTGGTATACATATTTAAAGTCACTAGATGGTGAGCTGATATTAGTTTGGCCAAAATCGGACAAATCCCTAAGAAAACTCATGTAACATTTGCCACTTCCGGTTGTCATATTGTGGCCAAAAACAATCCAGTTCATCCCCCGGTAATTCTAAATAAGTATATCAAATTTCAGCCCAATCCGTTGTTCTGTTTGGTCACATTCGTATTCAATTACACACATACACACATACATTTTCAAGAAATCATTGCAATGGATTCAGGGGACCCCAAAACGCGTATTTTCGCTGAAATCCCGAAACTTTTCTAGGATTCTAGTCGGAAAATAAAAATTGTTACATATCTCCAGTATATTTTTATTTGATCGACAATTTCTGATTCGTCGTTTATAATATTCTTATTGATGCTTTAAGAAATGGATAATTTTAGACAATTTTATTCATTCACAAACATATTGATACAGATGAAACAAATATTGAATGAAATATTTCAGTATCCATACAATTCATGCAAATATGTAAAATGGGCAACATATGCTCTAGAAATATGTAAAAAACTAAAATACGCATGAACTAACGTGTTTTGACAACTAAATTATTTTAATTACTATTGTTTCTATAAGTAATTCCAACATTTAGCAACACATCAAGTATTGATGGCCTTTCAATTATTGTTTATTGAGTTTATCTTTTCGAAATACCAGTTTTCTTTTGATTTTCTCCAAAAATAAGAACCTATAAATTATATCTTTATTTATTTCGACCGGGGTCATAACAAAAAAATAAAAATGTTGAGCTGAAAATGTTAAAAAATAAAGAAAAGTTTCGTTATTTGATTAAAGTTGGTTATTTTGTTAAAATAAAGCCTAGAGCCTAGAGCAACACAAATAAATCATTCTCTACTTATAAAAACAATTGCTGTATTGTTATGTGATGCATAAAAGTTAATTAATAATGATGTTCCAGAACATCTTATTATTGAGAAAGTTATTATTCGACGCCATATAAAACACTAATGTCATTTAATCTCGGGCCAATATCAAAAATAGAGTATAACTTCTAGAATCTTGAACCTCGCAACAAATACAGCAATTATTATTATTTAAAATACTAAATTTAATTATCCGTTTACAATATATTTTTGTATTTGTTGTATTTGTAGTTGTATTTTTTTGAGATGTCTGGTTCTGTGTGTAATAACAGTAGTTAATAATCTGTGCATCCGTTTTAAATTAAATTATGTGTTTATTTCTTAAGATCTGTTGATATGTTTTACTTCTAGATTTATGTATGTTTATTGTTTACAATTACTTACAAGTCGATAGAAGTAAACAAAGGAATGTATATTCTAGAATATTTTGACAAATAACAATTATGTACCCGATTAATGATATCGTTCATTAAATCGTATTTATTAAACACAATTATTAAAGTATGTAACAGTCATAAATAAAATCACTCAACTTACCTCAGCAGGATAGAAAGGTGCTTGTAGTGAAACACAGACAGCATTACAGAAATCAGCAATACCGATCACAATCAGAGTCAACCACTGTCTCTTCGTGAAGTTTACCATTTTTCTCACCGTCTGACTAGATTATACGAAGAACACGAACTGGTACGTCCGAAGTTAAGATTTGCACTTGTCCTTCTGAGAGTAGCTTGCGTTTTTTTTTCCTTATCGCTTAAAACGGAGGTCGCCAGAACAACTCAAATCAACTTAGGTTAAAATTTGACAACTCCATAAGTATCAAATAGTTGTTGTAGAAGAAGATTCTATTCACCATATTGAAACGATCATGTATGAATGAATGGTAGGCATTCAATGCCCAGAAATCAGACACACTGTTGACTGTGCATCGACTACAACAATGTTGGTCTTGGTTATTTCTTTTATTTGCTGTGATCAGAAAGCAATTAAGTAGATGATTTGAACGGGGTGGTGGGGGAAGATAATGAGTCTCACTGGCTGACGACCCTTTTGCACAAGAAACAAAATTGAATTTGTTCCATCGGTCGAGGAGCTGCGCTGGTTAACTGGGTCTTAGGTCAAAGTTGACAAGGTTCATCTCTATTACCAGGAGATAACGGTTATTGTACAGGCATTGCGTTGCGGTCATTTTTATGGTGATATTGGCTTTCTTGATTGTCTTCATAACTTGCAATTTGGACGACCTGCCCGAAGTCCTGTATTGATTTATCTCATGTTATTTTTGTCTTCGACATAGGTCGGACATTGCTTTGATAATGATATGAACTTGAGTGTGGAATTTTTTTGGGTCGTCTTATCCAAAGATGGTGACAAGATGGTGACAGAAGAATGTAAAGCACGTGCTGGATTTTGAGTTTTTGGGTGATTTATGTTAACATGAAAAAATAAGGAAAGCATTATTTGACAAGGAAAACTTTCGAAAAGTTAATGATTTTATTTTCTCCCTTGCTTATAAAAAATAGTACAGTAGGATACATGACTTTTCCGATTTATTTGACTGGTGCCCAAACACCATGTTACTTATATTATAAGTTTTTTTTTTTATTATTTGATATGGAGTCTTGTTTTTGTTTGTATAAGGAAAGATACGAAAAGGATAGTACTGGTTGAAAATTACAAAAAAATATGGATTTTCAGGTAAGTAATTTAAGTTCGATTAAGAACTTGTTATCACTGTAAATATATAAGCTCTGAAAGTACATATTTGAATAAAAAGAACGATTGCTTATTACATAATCAGGTCTCATTACAACATTCTGTATGTGTATATGGATATTAAATATCAATTTATCGATGTTAGCAGTTACTTGTTGAAATACTTAATTTTAATTTTACCTATTTGTAAACAAACTTTAGCTGAGAAAAAGTCGTTAACGTTATTTACTACAATTCCGTCTAATGATAAATTGATAATAATATGTTTACAATAAATATACATGTGTATTTACTAGCAAGGAATTATTTAACCACAACATAGTTATTGTAAACATGTTATAATATAAATCTCTAATAATATAAAAATCTAATCACTAGAAAAAAGTTAAAGTAATTGATAATAAATGATAAAAACACCTTACACGATATGCTAAGTAATTATTGTTATTAATAACTAGTAACATTTTATAAATACAAGTAAAACGGAGATTTCAGATATACAACTAAAATTAAAACTTGTGGCCATTATAGTACCGACCGCTTCTTATTAGAGGCCAACTGAAGAACAAGAATCAATACCTATCTTCAGACGTGCCGTGACGTGACGTAAAATGCAGTGTGGAGGGCATAATTTTGAGGTGAGGGCTTGTAGAAGCTACGCATGCAAAGAAAAATTTGATAAAACTAGATTTTGAAGTCTGTTTTTCAGACAAAAATGGTTAGTGTTAATCTCTATGCAGCAATATACTTTAATATTTAATACTTTTTGGCTCGTTCTCTCAGATTGCGGCCAAAAGTGGATCAGTTCTTGCTTACACTGAGAGAAAGGAAATGTAAAATCAAATAAATGTATTTCTTTAAACATATTTCTTTTAAGGAAAGAATATATGTTTAAAACAAATAAGTATTTTTAAATTAAAAAAAAAGTGAGCTGCATGGGCTGAAAGAAATATTTTATTTGAAGTAAAAAGATTTAGTTTTAATAAATAGATATTTTAATATATTTTCAGTCAGTGACTGACAGTTTAGTATTTTATTAGCATATTATCAATACATAAAGTACAACATATTATACATTAATGTGACCATTGACTTACATTGAAGATGCAGTTCTTTAAGTTATCGCTTCTGGAAAAAAATAGATCTATTTATAGAATCCATGGGATCAACTGAAGTATAATGGTTTGTTTACATTGGATCTTAAAATAAAAGTTATCAATTACGTATTCAGTTTTAATCATAGTGCATAGTATCAATTTGAGACGTGTTCTTGAATATAAAGTTTAAACAAAACGAGAATAATTCACATTAAAGTTCCATTGTGTACGTACTTCTACAGGATGTAAATAAAAGTATACAGAAACGTGATCAAAAACACATTTTTGAGGTCGTACAACAACAATTTAACGTCCTAAAAATATTTATTTTTAGATACTTAAGTACTTAAATTTCTGATAGTTTATCGAATATTCGAAAAATATGTCAATATCCTACGCATAGTCCGTACTTTGACCTAACTTTTTGGGAATTTTATTGAAGTTAATACAATTTTATTGAAGTTAATACATTTTATGAGTTTATTAATTTGATTTCATCATTACGTGCATTTGGTAATATAAAAAATTGTTAAGATCCTAACTGACCTTAGATACAGATGCAATAATTAACGTATTAAATAAAAATTATCTTATTTGTTATCTCAAAAAAATGTTTTGGTGTCGTAAATTCTGCATCCGAGATTCGAAAACAATTTTTTTAAATTGCATACTCATAAAATTAATTTTCCGCGATTAGTTACCTTATCAATATTAACTTATAACGTTTTACTTCTATTTTATAGGCATCCGTATATTCATTTTCAGATTAAAAATTTAAATTATTATGTATTACAAAATACGTCTATAAAAATGTTTACTTTTTAAGGCTATTGACATTGTAAATTACGTTGTAGTTTGCTATTTATTTTGACTCCAAAGTACTATAAATACGATATGATAATTGAAATATATTTTTTAATTAACAAGATGTCACCGATTAACGATTCAAAGTTTATCGGAAACATTTGTTGATTTAATTTGCTTCAATATTTCTCTTTATGAACCTATTGTTTACTATAGTTATAAGAATAGATTCCAGAAATGTTCTGTATCAAATGTATTATTTATCACATCAACAAGCGTTATAAAATTTAAATTGCGAATAATGTATACTGATACTAATACCGATAAATACACCAATTAACATTCTTTCGAACAGTTAATTATAACAGATTGTATACTCAAAATTATTTATTACAAAAACTGTATATTACACAAAAATCCTATCACTGGTTTCTACGATACACAACACTTCTATACGATACACAACTAACAATGCTATAATAAATATAAACATTTATTCACCTTACTCTTTGTTCATTTTTTGTTAAAATACAAAACTACTTAAATTAATGTTTTTTTTTATTCTATTGGATCGTCTGGCAGCCATACGTGGATGGGTAACTGAAGAAAGGCGTTATTCAAAAATTGTTTGAAGTGCTTGGCTATGCTTTGCGATGCCGCTGGCTTCATCTCCTTTATTATTTCATCCGAATTGTTGTTGAGGAATTGATTCATGGCCTCACCTTAAAAAAAATATTTTTATAATATACTGTACTATTCACTATGTGCATTTTTAACCGATCGCTAATAAATTACTGTATAAAATAATCGGAAATTATTCGATTCTTTAGTTTTACTTTCTGTCTAGTTCTCCAGGAGGACGAAAAATGGCATTTTGAGGTGTCCAAATTCCATTAAATGCTTAAAATACAAAAAATGCTGATAAAAATGGAGTAGCAGATATTGAAATGTATCTTGGCCTTTATAAGTATGTAGCAGCAATAGTTTCTTTTTTATTTCAGGTGGAATATCAAATTTATTTTATATTAAACCTATAATTGCAACAAAAGCACAACAAAAGGAGAATTAGGAAGTCATTTTGGAAAAAAAAACTAATCACAGGAAGAGAAATAAGTAAAACGTCCTGAAAAGAGAACCACAATGGAACAAGGGAAATTATTTGTTCTTAGATATATTTGCCTTAGATAACTAGGAAAGTAGATTGCTTGTAGCAAGTCAAGAGTTGCAGATATAGCGATTCTAAAAAACTGCAATAAAATCTGTTAACAAATTATATAAATTCAAAGAATATGCAAGAGTACTGCTTTCAAGCTGTATTTTGATGAATCGATAAAAAGCCACCATTCAGAAGGATCGTGGGGAATATCAAACTCGTTCTTAAGACCCTCAACTTCGTGACATACACGTAAAGATCCTTCCACTTTAAAAGATGCTCTAAAAGGTTCGTTACGCTTTGTAGATGAAGACACTGTCACACCTCGTTGGAAAAGATTCCATTCCTGTAGCCTAGAACGGATCGTGCAAAAATAGCAATTGTCTACATGATTGAAAGGCTCCCGCCGCAAAATGAGAACTGCGAACGGCATTTTCTTTTGCTTCCCTTTCATCCACTTTAAAAGTTCGATCTAATAGGAAATACAACATATGTTAGCTGTCCATGGGTTTTTGAGATCTCCAATTCTAAATCTAAAATAACTTCTATATTTTTTTTGTCAGATGTGTCACTTCCCATATTTTAGTGCACAGAATGTTTGTATGATTTGAGTTGATAAAATAACACAAAAAGAACTTGTTGATTCGTAATATTTTGTACAATATGTTATGAGAACGTATGCACAGAAGGTTTATTACTTTGATGACTTGATTTATGAAAAGTGATGTTAGGTCAACAAAAATACCCTTGTTCCCTTGTGTAATTTTTCACATTGAGGACATCTTATCTTACCTATCACATTTCCATGATTTACAATATCCCTGACCCTGAATCTACTCTTCTGTAACTTAAAATCAACATTTATCCTTTCAATCTTCATATATTGCACACCATCTCTCGTAATCTCCTTCCCAAAAATCTTGGCTATCGCGTCAACATTCACTAGAAAATAAAACATAAATCATCAAAATATGTCGAATCCACAATCATCAACAAATACCCACCAAAAATTGCCCAAAAATCTCCCTTGGACCTAACAGGAAACAACAGCACATTTCCTCCAACCTCATACTTGCCACGTATGTCGATTTTTGGCAACTTCATGGTTAACTCAATTGTGTAATGTTTTACATCAGCCCTGTAATCAATTATTTAACGGTGAGTTCATTACGATATACGACCACGTATGATGAAAGTAATTTAAATTCAGGAGCAATGATTGTCCTTGGTGCAAATGTAAGTATGCCGTCGATGCCAATCAAACAAGCATTGTCTTTGTTTGTCACAATAATTAGGCAAACACTTTACGGGGAAAATAGCCTATAATAGTGTGTGATCAGAATAAGTTTGATGACCTAGGACAACAATGGTCTGAGACCACCACCAAAGTTCTGATTCTACATTGACAAATAATAAACACATTAAATTGGGTCGTGAATTGTTAGGGATCCATATCAGTTCTGAGAAGTTCAAGAATATTAATTACTTAGTATTAATTGGAATTATTATGTGTTCGTATGCTCAATGTTGTAGACTTACTTGATGTTTTCGACTGAATAATTACTGGATCCATATACGGTGATGTTTGTGAAGAGAGCTTTGATTCGAAAAGCTCCTTGGCCATTTTCCATGAGAAGTCTTTCGATTGTTAAGGGATCTATGCTGGGGACGTCTATATCTTTAAGACCTGTCACTAGGTAAGGTCTGAGATGTTCAAAGGTCCCTCTGAGGCAAGTGTTGAGGTTAGGGTCGTTCCTGTTGCATGGTAGTATATATTCAGCTGAAAATAAAACATCAAGTAAGTTTTATGCCCGACAATATCTTCTCCATACCTTCTCTAATAATTCAACTTCGTGAAACCACAGCCACTCTAGATACCAACCTGTCAGTAACATTAAATGACTTGTCATGTCTGTGGCCACTGGCGTTTATCTAAATTTGTCAATTGGTAACCATAGCGACTAAGGCTACGACAACTGTCAAACGACTTCTATAAATACTTATAGCGCCTAAACCGTTCATCCCACTGATCTGTAAATTGGTATACATATTTAATGTCACTAGATGATGAGATGGTATTAGTTTGGACAAATTCTTAAGAAAGTGCAAGTAATATCTACCAGTTCCGGTCTACCATATTCAAGAAATCTTTGCAATGGGTTCAGTAGAACTCAATACGCGTATTTCCGTTGAAATGTCGAATTCTTTTTCCATCAATTACAATACTTTTCTTCTAGGGTACTAGTCGGAAAGTAATAACAAAATACAACATATACATACCGGTTTGAGTGCACAAATGTTGACAGATTATAGGTTCTGGCTAGCTAAAAACAGCTAAAAGTTCTGTTCAAAAAAAACTATAAAATCTTAATGAAATACATTTTATATGTTATGTGTTACTGTTGTATTTTCTTGCTATGTAACTTTTAAAGAACCTTTTACATTTATATGACCATTTATATGATCAGTGTGCTTTGTTCTTTGTTATATCAGTTATTATAGAAAAAATAATATTTTTTTACAAGAATTTTATAGTCAATAGCTCAAAGTATATTATTCTTCAATATTTATGTACTCAAACCTGTTACACCCTGTATATGCAATACATATTGTTATTACATACGCGGTTCGCAGTACAGAAAAAAATGAAGTGACTAGCAGAAGAAATAATGTATTAGAACAACTCGATATCTAATTATAGATACTTGTTTTTATGGAATATGTTTTTTATTTTCATTCAAAGAATGCCATTCTCTTTAAATGCCTCATTTATGTGGGATTCATTCATGTTTATGCATTAATGATTGCTACATATAGATTAAAAGTGTATAGTCAATTATTACACTCGACAATAGAATAAATGGATAAATAAAAACCCTGTTATCGGGTTTTGATCCTCGAAACATTTTTTTTGTACTGGATAAATTAAAGATTGATTTTTGAGACACATTAATATGAGTATGAATGTATTGCTTGTATTATTTTTCATCTACAATACTTTGCAAATACAGCTGTTCAATTTCTACAATTGATTTATAATTATGAAATATTATTAAATTATCTTAATTTGCACTAAAAACATTAACACTTCTTTGTTTTAATAATTAAAACAATGAATACGATTAAATCACTATTAAATATTATATTATTGGCAATTCCAGGTATGTAATAAGCTTTCAAATGGAGTCCCCAGTTTCAAAATCCAAAGTTCATTTTAACTGAATTGAGTGGGACGTTTCAACAACAAAGCCAACAATATGAAACCCAATACAGTTCCAAAAAAGCTCATCAAACATCGATTATTAACGCCTGTTAAGCTAGTTCTTGGAGTACAGTATGTGGAAATGAGAAATATATTCTTGTCCAACAAGAAAACTCAGAGACGTATTTCAGACATGTCCGTAGATGTGATGGAACAAATGTTAAAAGAGGGTATCTCCTTGTTTTTGCTTTCAAGTTGACGAGGCAGCTGATATTAGTTTATGTTCTCTGATTCTTTGGTGAATTAGTCAATTATACAAAATCTATTCAGTATTCATGTGTTCAAAGAACTATGCCTAGACATGAATATTGGTGCGATTTGCTTCTACATAACTCTGGTAAAGTGCATTTTCAACTTTTCTGCAGATTAAGACAAAAACCAGAAACTAATAATGTTCAAGATGACACGTAATTGACTTTGAAAAAAAAAACTCAACCAAGAATTGCAACGCTTGTTAAACAGACGTCAGCTCACTCACCACACTGAAATAAATACTTAAATATTATCATTTTTATTAAGACGTAAAATGTGTAGTTGCAAATCCTTAAGTTTCTGTTTTATTGGTCAAATATAGCGGATGAGAAAGAGGGTCGCAAATATTTTAAAAAATTTAAATATCTGGGGTGGCCCTCACCCTACTTTCCGACTAAATCGTTGGCACAATGAAGTGCCTAAACACTTTTGCAATTATTTAATTTAGCACAGTAATTTAGTAAAACTAGAGCCATGTCAGAACGCTACCTAACGTCAGTTTCTGTGACAGAATCGACTCAGGGGACCCCAAAACGTGTATTTCCGCTAAAATTCCGAACTTTTTTCCGTCGATTACAATACTTTCCTTTTAGGGACTAGTCGGATAGTAAAAAGGATCAGGCAAGGGTTCTATCCTTTGCTGCTCCAGTGCATTAAGCACACTGAAGAGACATTCTTCAATATTTTTACAAGATCTTACAATTTCGTCAAACAATTATATCTAATTCTACAGTAAGAGTCAAAGTAAGATGTAACAGTTATCTACTGACAATTTCTTTAATATGTTACAAGATTTTATAATTTATACAAACAATTACAACCAATTTTAAAGCAAAAGTTAAAGTAAGTTGTAACAGCATTGTCTACCAAAAATTTATTTATTTATGGTCTCCTGGAGAAAGTATTTTAAACGAGAAAAATCGGGATTTCTGAGAAATTTTATCTAGAATAGCCCACATTTTGCAAAACTCTAGAATTGCAGAAGGTTGTTGCCCACAAAATTAACGAATTTAATGATATTATTTGTATTTGAATTTTCTAATTACTAGCCAGGATTAAAAAGAAATTTATATCACACATCAATTAGATTATATCATATGATTAACAAAACCCAGTCATCCGGTTCATGGCAAATCGATCGCAAAACGCTTCCTCGTTCCTTACGCAACCTTTGCCCGGCGAATTAAAACTTTTCACTTTCCGGAATCGTGGTCAACGTGTAGCAGGTACCGTTTTCATCGCTCCAGTCAATCTACTCTACCTCAGCTGACGGAATACTTTCTTCTTACGTAATATCGACACGAAGAAGTGTGTCATCGTGTTACGAGTACCATTTTCGCACTAGATGGACATTACGTAGACATTTATTGTCGTAGATAACCGAGCATGAAACTATATTCTTTGATTAATGCCAAGGGAATTTTGGTTTATTGAGTTGTTACGTAAGTTGGCTTTTTTCGCTATTATTCTTCGAATCTTTTAAATCTTTTTGTGTTTAGTTCTTTAATTGAGTTAATTTCAAGTTATGAATAAGTAAAGTTAATCTAGCATGGAATTATTATTGTTGATGTACATATGTTCATCAGCAAAGAAAATAGAAATCAATTTTAAATTCTTTCACAATTGTACATCAGTATGAATAGCACAGAAATGGAAATGCAATTTGTAAATGTTTTTAGAGCCTGATCTGTTGCCATTTATAGAATAATGCTGAAAATAGAAACGAACTGATTGAGAGAGGACAGTAATAGATCATTGTTCCTAACCACTGTATCAACCGCAAAGGTCGTATGTTTCTCATCACTGCATTATCCAAACCATTATTATAGCATCAGTAATAAGTGTGCTACATTACGATTACTTAATAACGAGATTGATTAAAGAAATCATAAGAACATTGTACATTATGTATTTCAATACATAGGTAAAGAAAAATGTAATTAGGTGTTGTCTAAATGTTCCCACATTTTTATATAGGTATGTCTTATTGCAGACATTATATAAACCTAATAAAAATCTTTCAGAAATCATTCATTAAACTGTAGGTAGATATAAAATGTAGGTTCTATCTAACCAATTGATATTAACGAGAAAATATGTACATCAACAAATTTTCTCTCTACCTACAAGTATTTGGACACAGTTATTGTAACTAATTGTTTCTATTAAAGTAACAAATGTCACATTACTAAGTATTATTATTAATCATATTACTAAATATTATGTGTCCAATGTTTATGTATTTGGCTTCGTGAACAATACATATACTTTATGTAACAACCCGAATATTCTATGAATACAAATGAGAAAAGTTTAGTACATTTATCATCTTACATCATCTACATTGGCTCGCCTAAGTGAGGCGTTCCAAATTTCTTTACTGTGGCTGAATAGTCCATACTCCATAGTGCAACAAAGCGACGGAAATTTAGGTACCTGAAATATGCTCGGTGACATTGTTGCCTTGTACACATACAATCAGTCATCACTTTCCCCGGACATCGGAGTCAAACCCCTGAATTATGTAATCCAACGTTACTCGTGCAAGAATATACAAACATAACGGTAATGCGAGTTAAGTAACTTGACTATAAGACGCAGACTAGCGTTTTGTAGTTTCCTATTGATAATTATCGTGTAGGATGGATTTTTGTTCAAATAACAAAGTTCCCGTCCAATGATATTGTTCGTCAATGCATGTTTTAATTTGTATTTTGATTCTAATCATTGTGGAATGAATCGTAAGTGTAGTGTAAACTTTTTACAAATTTTATTGTCATTTATAATGGAACTATAAGTTTGTTTTGTTATAATGCAATATCATTGTATGTGAGTTCCCTGAGGAATGCTATCTAATTCTAATCAAAATTCAAAAAGTTGCACAAATGTCATGTTTTTAAAACTTGATGTAGCTGACCTGAACGAATCAGGCTGATGAAACAGATGACAGATGATATATGTCATATTATGTCAAATGAGAAATGTCAGTGTCAGAAACATTTTATGATTTTTAAGGAAAAATCATGGGTAAGACATAAAATGTTGTATGTATCTCGGGCAAAATTTGATGTTTAACGCTCTCGGGCAACTAAAAAGCCTTTGAGGACATGGACATCTACTTTATGCCCTTAGTATCTAAATATCTATTACAGGCTTTCTCCTGATATATGTATAGCATACAGAGGACTTGTAAAGCGTTTTGTTATCTTAAGAATGTATTTTCTAACTTTTTAAAATTCAGTCAGAAAATACTTTATACTATTGTTTACAAAAATGTACCAAGAGCACTTCTTGCCTATTGTTTATAAACGCTAAAAATATTTTCTAAGAACGAACATGTACGTCAAATTTTGTGGCAGACCTAATTGAGCTAGGTATTAGTGAGAAAGGTGTTAGTTTTCTCATCATTTTAATAAACTTTCTCCTTTGAATTCAGAAAATAACAATGTTGTTAGTAAGAAAATAACTGAGTAGACTCTTGTCTAAAATATTAAAATGTAGAAATATGATGTTTGATTGAAAAATTGTTGGCAATGTCGTACTGTTATCTATATTAATTATGTTAGTGATTATAAATTTTAAAACAGTTTGTAAAAAGTGTATAAAAACATATGCTTAAAGACTTCTTCATAGTTGGTATTAAAATATAAGTTAAACAAATTAAAATATATTAACAGATAAGAGAACAATGAACATAAAATCATTTTAGGTTGTATGACAATAACAATACTTCTGATTTAATTTTAAAATTTTCAATAATTTTTCGAGAAACTATAAAATCATATAAGCATTACAAGAAACCCTACGACATAAGATTGGGATATTTTTAATATTTTGTATAGATATAATTTTAAAACGGTGAAACATGTCAGTCTTAAATTTGGCATTATACTATATATTCTAATAAGAATTTCAATATAGTTCTTTCAACGGTTAGTTATTCTTACGATTTAAGAATTTAGTATGTTTATGTCAAGTATATTTTTCTCTGACGAAGAAAAGGTTATTCTTCAATAAAAAAAGTAGACGTTTGTCTTACAACAACAAAAATATTTCGTTGGACGAAAGATATATATGGTTCAACGAAAAAACAGTTTCTTAACCCAAGATTCTTACCCTGAGAGATATATAGAAAGTTGTGCAATTACTTTGCAGATGGCGCTAACAGTTTCTCGCGTCTTTTGCCACATATTACCGCTATTTAAGGTTGACGATATTGAGTGTTCGTATACTGTTTGTTTACATCGATGCATAAGTGTTTTATTTCATGGGTAACTTACAAGGATTATGAGGAAAACCAGGATTGTAGTGGAGAGCCTACGCAGAGAGAACTCTTTTCTTGGATATCAAGAAAAAATGTTCTTGCGTATATTGTGTTGCATGAAGAGGATATTTTTGCCATTGAAATAATACTATATTGTAATAAGAATTTCAATATATGTAGTTATTTCAACGGCTAGCTATTCTTACGGTTTAAGAGTTTAGTATGTTTAGTATATTTTGCTCTGACGAAGAAAATGTTACCTGTAAAAGAGTAAGACGTTCGTTTTACAACAACAGCAATATTTTGTTGGGTGAAAATGTACATGCTTCAACGAACAAGCAGTTTCTTGACCTAAAAGTATACGTACATTTTTTTACTTGAACCAACCAAATGATCTTTCTGCGGATACAGAAACAAGTGTTATTCTTCACTCAAAGATATTCATGTTGTATCGAATAAATGCTTCCCTGTGTGTAGACAAAACTGTATACACAAATTTCGTCAAAATCCAAGAAGGTGCAAACAAAAATTTACAACTGTTTTTTTCAAATAGAGTTTTGAGTTACTTATAATGTAAATTTATATTGAAGCGTTTTCGAAAATTTTAATAATTGAAAACTGTATTTTTAATATACGACAATTCCAGTGTTTGACAGTAATGCTACTAACAATGTATGTAAAAGTTACGTGAAATTGAATTAATAAATTTGCTGCGATCTAAAAACAAAGTTATGTATTCTCAAATTAATTAGCAAAAGGATCATAAGAAATCAATAAAAAATATGATCTTAAAAGCAATTTGAGAGATTAGAATTTCTACAATGTAATTAACGACATGTTTAAATGCAAAAAAAACTTTGTTAATAATTAAGTACCCAATTAGCCTATTGCGCCTCAAATGATATCACTCTTCAATTATCATACACTCTTTGTCTTATCATATGATTAGAAACATCTTGGAGTTAGACCAAATAAAGGATACACAGCGGGCAAATTTTAAAAATAATATGTTTAATTAATAATCAGGATGCACTTTATATCTCACCGTACAAACAAAGAAAAAAAACAAACCAAACTCAGATAATAATATTTTTTGGAAAAGTTTACAGAGTCACTTACGTATCGTGTAATTCTTGCTCTTCTCTTGCGTTGCTAACACTTCTATTACAAGTAGAACTAATCCGAAAATAACACCTTTACCGGACATTTTAACTAAATTAATTGATTTATTAATCGCTCTAAATATTTCGTACGAGTGATTTTCGAAAAGTTTACATTAGACCGTCGCGATTGTTGTATTTGGTGAAAGTGTACCTCTTCAGTTTTATACGCTTTATACAGGGTGTACTGAGGTGGGAAATTCAACGATGCATGGGAAGGGAGACTTTGAATAACACCGTGCAAATATATACATACATACATTGGCACGTTTAATTGATCTTTAAATATGCGTTGTACTCTCGAAGATCTGTTTTTGTCGATGTTTAAGGTACAGGTCGTAATAATCCTTATTATACTTCCTGTCCAGGACAATAACAATAAAATTATCGATTGTTATTGTTTCATTTCCTTTCGTGGTTGTCGTGCTGTGCTCTAGGTTATGTTTCGATTGTTTTCCTCTAATCACGAAGCGTGATTGGCGGTGGTTTTTGATTTATTCTTGTCGATAACGGTAACCTTTCAGGCTCTGAAAGATGGTTTAATTTAGCAGTATTGTTATGATGTATAATTGTTTAATGGGGTTATTGATAGTATAACGTGGAAAATGGTAGCGTGTCTAAGGACACATAGACAAAAAAAAGCAGTTTATTATCATTAATTGAGTAGATTATAGGAAGTGTATGGTCTAAATCAGAATTTTGTCCTACGGTGTATTTATTTTAACAGTTTTAAAACGTTTTCCATAGAATATATTTGCACAAATTGTTTTTTTTTTACGATATGGGATAATTACCACTGTCAGGATTTTGTGCAACTTTTAAAAATGGTTATACGCTTTTCATGTACAATATTTCTTTTTACCTGTCAACATCAGTCAGAAGATCTGGGTAAATGATTATTATTTACTCAGTAGGTATCAAAATATCATGCAATATGTAACGAAGTAACTAAGTAAGTAAATTACCTTTTATTGACTTATTATACGTGATTATGGGTAGCCAGTACAATACCAAGAATAGCGTTTTATACTTCCATTTCGCTTCCTCGTGCTTTAGATGTTTGCAGTACAAATACGGGGCAGCTAATAAGAAAATTAAAGGTAATTTACTTACCTGTGTTAGGTATTTATAGTATAAGAAGAGCCATTTTGCGTTAACATATTTAAAATTGCGAGTAGGAACATTTCAACAAATATCTAAAAAATGGACGGGAAAACAAATAATGAAAATAAAAAAAAGCAACCAACAATAGATTGTGATCTCAAATCTGAGAGTAATCATTAATTCTAAGCAATATTTTAAAATAGTGTTTACCGATATTACCTATTAAAATTAAGAGTAGTTTACTCTTATGCCTGGTTTGTAATAAATTGGCATAAAGTCCTGAAAACAGCAGAGTAAAATAGATTTTAGCCGTAGGCGTAGGTAAGTTATTTGCCTTTAATGATATAATAATGACGATTTGTTATTAGAACGATTAATATGTTATTAGAAAGGCTTTTTACCAGAAGCATGTATTTTTCATCGTTTGTCAAAAAAGTTACATACATCGAAACTACAGTAAGAATTAATTAATCAAACATTCTACTGTTGAAAACCTAAGATATAGAAATTTATTACTTAAGATTGGCGGGCATGACTATATCTCAACCAAGTCGACTATTCTACACAACTTCTAGTATTTTTCCCATGGTGTTTCGTTGTTTATTTCCTGTGTAGTCATGTAATCTCCCAGACGTTTTATTCACCAATCTAAGAAGATTCCAGGCAATAGTACCAAATCTAAGATAACAAAAATGTTTTCCATGCTGCGGACTTTCTTGAATATACTGTATAATGTCATGTATGGAGCACAATTTTAAATTTGATTGATGCCATTGTGAATAGTACCTATATATCAACTAAATTAACTAAATCAATTTTTAAAGGATTATTTTAGACAGAAATAGTTCGAATTTTGTGGTTACGACCTATAGTAATGTTAACTTTTTCCGGAAATGAAACAATTACGAAAATTATTTCCAAATTTAACACTTCTTTCCTTATGATAATTTTTCTACCTCCCGTAATAGATCAGCACAGTAAAAATTGATGTGTTTTGTTTACATCATAGTGTAACATCAAAAGTTCTCTCCGGAAAGTTTTGAATTTTTTTTGCTTTCATCTAAAACATATTACCTAATATTTAGGGCGATATCTTTACCCTGTGATGGGAAATACAAAAAATGTAACTTATATTTCAAATTTGTTTGGTGACGAAATAAGATATATGAATAAATTGTGCAAAGATTGTATGGATGTAAAAGAATGAAAACTGACGAAACGTCGTATTGTCACAATCCATATTGGTAAAACTCTACTAGGCTTGAATAAAATATAACTTTCTTATTCAACATAGCAAAAACTCTACCAGCGTTTATGATAATTTTTATCGCCACAATATTGAGGTTATTACTAATAATTATCAATTATTACTCATTACTTATTACCCACTCACCATTATTACTCATTAGTTATTACTCATTATGGATCATAAATATGCGGTAAAATAATAAAAAATGTGCGCATAAAATGCATCCAGTTTAGACAAAATACGCAATACTTTTGCGAAAATATGACCGGGGAGAAGACTTTTTTTTGTTCGAATTTCTTATGAAACACATATCAATCGATACAGCTATTTATGTAGTATACCCCACAGTTTAGCAAAAAAATCGTCTTAATTATCAGTGCATCATCTGAAAGAGCGCATGGCGTCCTCATAGACTAAGATCCCGATCTAGATCGACCTTCCCTCATCCGTTTTCCTAATCAAATCTATATTTCATACAATGTAAGGTATAAATGAACACAATGTGCTAGGGTTGCCACCCCATATCCTGGCAAGGCTATTTTTAATTACAAATTATTTAAGGTAAATTGGTACTAGTAATTTACCCTCATCGTTTTTCCTAATCAATTGTATATCAAAATGTAGGTTGCTTTGTTGCGAACATCGTGGTGTAGGGTTGCCTTTGCAAAAGTTGGCATATCTTAGGGTTGTCGCGATTTTAAATATGAATAGTTGAGTAAAAAGGCACGTTCACATGACAAGCGCATAGCGCGCGTTTACACTATCGCTGTGCTATCGCCTACTATTACGACAGACAATGAAGCAGAATAGCAGTTACCTTCGTACTTACCAGTTACCAATCTTAGTTTGGCGTTTTTTGTAAGTCTTTGACTCTCGATTGGTACCAAATTTTTCAAGAAAAAGAATGACCGGAACCATTTAAAAAAATACCTTAAATAATATTAAATTAAAAACAGCCTTGCCAGGGTATGGGGCGGCAACCCTAGGACACTGTGTTCATTTATACATTATATTGTATAAAAAATAGATTTGATTAGAAAAAAGGATGAGGGAAGGTCGATCTAGGTCCGGATCTTATACTATTAAATAGAATTGCACATAACGCCATCCACCGATAACGTAGAACATCGCGGATAACAAATTAGTAATCCACATGAATTTCTGCATCTCCTAATGGTATAATCATGACACTATCCTTATGGTAACAACCCCTCTTATATAAGTAAAACGGTACATTGGTGTGGGGCTTACTGTTTTTTATATAATTGTTTATAAATGGCAAAAGTTGATCCATAACTTTGATACTTTGATTAGTACGTCAAATTGTAGGTAATTAAGGGGTGACTACCCTGGAATGGTCAGTTTGCTCACTGGATGACGATGGTGTCCGCCTAATAAACAGTATGAAGTGAGCCGTTTGGCAAATAATCATATTCATCATAACTTAAGTATTGTATTAGGCATCAATTTTGGTGATAGTGTAGAAAATGATGTCAATACCTTGCAAAACATACAAGATAATAATAGCAATAAAATTTTGAAATTTATGGATATAAGACAGAAAAGGCAATTTCAATAAAATGGAATATTAATTATATTGCAAGTCATGTAATTAAGAAATAAACATATGATAATAAAGTAATATATATTACAATAAAAATAATTACATACAAAAGTAACAACATGATTGATATTATTAATCAACAATAATAAAGAACATATACGACCGAAATAACGAATCATAATATTTTATTTCATTTTTTCCTGTAAATTGCAAAAAAGTTTTCTAGAAGAAAATTAGGCTTTTGCCAGTAAACATGTTCTCATAAACCGAGAAGCTTCACTCTATTGATGTAATTGAAGCAACTTTGGAGTTGGGGTGTAGCCAGTGGAGGAGGTTGGGTTTATGTGCATTCTCAGCTACGGGACGCAAACGCCTTCAATGAGTTTTTTTTTGTCGATTGCATCCCTAAAGTACCGGCGGCGGACCGTGAGTACGGGGACCAATTCATGTATAAACCAGTAGATGTTGAAACCGATCGTCGGATGATATTTGCACAGAAATCTCCCAGTTGTTACGTTGGTGGAATTTCTGTTGGAAAGTTGCAGCTTGCAGCTTTCTGTTCCGAACGATTGGCACATATAATTAATTACTCATTTAAAATTGTAAATTTCCTTTCTTGTGGAAATCGGCATTTATTAGACCAATTCCAAAGCAATGATCAGCTGATATTTTTAAGAACTTCTGTCCAATCAGCATTCTTTCTAATTCAAAGGATAATGCCCGCCATGCCTGGTTTTCGGAAGTTCCACATTTCTGGATCAGCACTGCCGAGTGTCCTCGATGAGACAGTGTGCTTCCAGTAGCTAGATATGGTCACAGCTTTGGTCCTTTTCGATATGCCAAAGGCATTCGATACCGTAGGGTTTGACTTCATATTAGCCAAACTTTAATAGTATGGAACTGACGGTCCAGTTTTGAACTGGTTTCGCTAATACTTAGTTTGAAGAATAATCTACACCAAAATTGATGATGGAAATGTCTCTCAAACCATCGAATCTTAGTCAGGCATCCCTCAAGGATCACTGCTTGGTACGCTACTGTTCAACATCCTGACTGCTGACATGCCGACCACTCTCAGGAATTGCAGTTATCATATTTATACAGACGATATCGATGTTCCAATTCGCTCTATGACAATTAGCGATAGTCTTAAGTCAATCTACGAAGATTTGGCACGTCTCTCCTCCTGGGCCACAAGTAATTCGTTGGTGTTAAATTCAGCAACATATCAGGTTCTCTTTATCGTCAATAAACCGAATATCGATGCCGTAATATCAGCTGGAGCGCAGCTGGAGCTCATCAGGACTCGCCTGCCAATTTTAACCGAGGCTAGAAATCTTGGAATCTCTTTTAATAGAGATCTAACATTTGACTGTCACGTGGACAGACTGTCGAACAGCATACGCAAAACTGAGGCTATTATATCAATTCAAACATGTTTTTCCCACTGATGTTAAACTTATGATTTCAGATTTGCTGATTGTGTCTGCTGTAGGATATGGAGATGTCATATACGGCCCTTTCCTCTCCCAGGCACTCCTTGAAAATAGTTGACTCATCATTATTCTTACTGTTTTGGAAAATCTTTTACGACACCTATGGAGTAGCGGATTTGAATAAGTTTGCCAGGTAAACAAGCATTATCACAAGGCCGTATTTGTTGTTAACAATTCCTGGTTCTTTTCCAGAATACTATAAACATGTACTAGTGCTACAAATAACGAATATATATATATATATATATATATATATATATATATATATATATAAACTTATTGGCAAATAGCAGTACCTAAATAACCATGCCTACAGTCAACATTCAATACGCTTAACAATGTCCCTCACTTAATTTGTTGTAGTGGCACTCATGGTTCGAATAACAAGACCATAAACTCTACGCAAATATTATAGTTTCCAAGTATTTTTGGTCTCCGGTTTTAGTAGTGATGCTCAGACAAATGTTGACAAATATTAAATTCTAAATGTGGACACCAATTATCTGAATTCTTTGCAGTATGCAAACTGTACTAACAAATGCAATAAGACAAGGAGAAATGTAAAATAAATGTAACTTCCTTGTCATTGAAGCTTTACTTAAATCAGAAGTTTTATTTAAGTCAATACTTTATTTAACAACTTAACATCGGTTATGACTCAAGATAATAAAATGTTATGAATAATTGTTGTATTATTAATTGAGTACAAAAGCACAACAAACGAATAAACCAACTATGAAAATTATTTATTTTTATTTTATGCTTAAAACAGTAAGAGAATTATTGAACAACAAATTTCTTAGCCAAAAAATGTAAATTATTTTTATCCCAACAGATATGCAACTTACTTTACAAGTTTACTGCAACTAATTAATTCAGAATTATTTCACTTTCCATTGATTATGAAACAAACAACACTATATAGGATAATCAAAGATGTTCTAAGATAGACAGATAAATAACAGATATGATAATAATTTTCAAGCAGGTGGTCCTACCTACTACTTTTTAGAACAAAATTAAAATTAAAATATTAAATAACCGTTTTTAATTTGTAATAAAATAATTACAAAAACATTGGATGCTTCAATAACTAAACAACAACAATAAATATAACATATTTGCAACTTTTATCTACTTGAACATAGATTTTATAAATCTAAAGGTTATTAGTAATACAAAATAAGTCTTAAGTATCAGATTTTAACCTAAAAATCTTCACAGCGTTTACTTTTCTGATTGAAGAGCATGATAATTAACAAATTCATTGTTCTTTGGATTCTTCTTGCGGATCTTCAGTCCTGGTAGCATCAATCTTTGGCAGCCAAAAATCTGTCGGCATTTTCGAGAAAATATTATTGGTGATTTCGATGAATATTTCTGCTAAACCTTCACCAATACTTTCTTCTAATTCTTTAACAATTTCGTTTCCTCTCTCATTGAGAAAACTATTAACAGTTAATCCTAAAGAAAAACAAGGATATTTATATTGTAATTTAGGAGGGGTTTCTAGCAAGTTCTATTACCCAATATTTTATTTCCATTAAATAGGTTGTCCAATTGTACTTTTATCCCTTTCAGTGTGAACGCAACTTTCATGCTGTCCAATCGCATTATTTCACGGCCTTCCTTCTCGTGAAAACTGACATTGGCTGTAACTTTTGTATTTATACCAAATAATGACATCTGACAGTCACCATGACCGACTAGAGGCAGGATCAAGATTTTGCCCTTTAAGTCATACTTGCTCTCGATGTCCAGTCTTGGAAAATATATCCCGAATCCCATTTTCTTATTAGCTATGTCTAAACTAAAATATAAAAACGACATTATATTTAACAATAATGGTATAGAATTAAATCATACTGTGTTGACGTTGGTGTTGAATTTGAAGGTCCTGTTACTGTAATATTAAAGAAGCTGCCACTTAAAGTGACAGCACCAGAACCCTTGGTTATGGTTAATCGATCCAAGTGTAGTGGTTCGAATCCCTCTACATTTATTTCGGGAATTCCTGAAAAATATTGCAATATTTTGGTGAATGTATAAATAAATTGAGATAAAGATGAATCTCGTTTTTTCACTACGTACACCAACAGAAAAAATGACCTGTTATGGTAGGATCCGAACCCACGACCTTCTGCTTGCCGGGCAGGTGCTCTACCAACTGAGCTACACAACAGGAACCTGCCCGGCAAGCAGAAGGTCGTGGGTTCGGATCCTACCATAACAGGTCATTTTTTTGCGTTGGTGTACGTAGTGAAAAAACGAGATTCATCTTTATCTATACTTAATTCCTACGTTTCCGATTCCGTATTTAATCGAAATAAATTGAGGATAGTAATTCACTTTCTAGACAAGTATCATGAGTATATTGACGTCAGTTACGAGCATTTAATTGCATAAAAGAAACTACGTAATTATGGTGAATATTAGGATAGTGTTCACATTCTGTGTTCACAATATCAAAAGATATTGTGATATAAAGGCTATGTTGTTGCTTGTGGTACCTGTAGCCAGTTGAGGAAACATTCCATCCAATACGTCATTCAGGCAATTGTCCAGGTTTGGGTCGTTCCTTTGACATGTTTTCAACCAGAAAGCTAAAATTTAAAAAAAAATTACATAAAAATAAATACACACATTACATACAAACATTACAATTATTATTATTATTATTAGTATGAGCAGATTTATAAAATGCAAAAATCTGGGGTTGCCCCCACCTAACTTTTCTACTACCTCGTGAACAATTTGAGTCGCCGGTAAATCATATATTTTTATCATACTCATAAATAAAAATCCAAAGGGCTTAAGTCCGGTGAACGTTGGGCCACTGAATGGTCCCCCTTTCTGTCGGAATAGACATCATTGAATAAAACACAAACCTCTCTGTTGTCTACCATCATTAAAATTTGTATTTTTTTTCGAGTTCCATTAATCTGGCCATTTTATAAATTAACTAGACAAATTGTACTCAACTGTACTGTTGAATTCCACGTGTATACCTTGGAAATAAAGCTGTTCCTTATGTGTCTATAACGTCGAAACTAGCATTGAAACTGGAAATAACCACTTTTTGTAGAATTTCAAATAAATAAACCGATTTCGTCCAGTTTACTAATTTGAGTTAGCAGCCTATGGTGTCCTGTGTTGTTGTTCTTTTCTAATAATAAATTATACGCGCTTTATTGATCATTCTGAGTTTTTTATTAATTTACCTTTGATTCATTACAAAGGGCAACACAAAAAAGTTTTTTCTGCGGCATCAGTCTGTGTAATCAATTTTGGTGGACTATGATTATGAAGTAGTGGTTGTATAATTAGTTTGGTTGAATTGACTCCAGTTCTTGTGATAAACTATGCAATCAAAAGTATAGTATAAGTTATTTTTTTTTTCATTCGGCTAGCAAGTCTTTATTCATCAAAACCAATCTTTGAACTAACTTTTTGAAATATAACATGTTACTCTACAACTTGCTGCTGCTTTTTTATTGGGTCAGCAAAATGGATATACTAAATATTCTTGTTTTCTTTGTCTGTGGG
This sequence comes from Aphodius granarius, assembly GCA_963971325.1. Taxonomy (NCBI): domain Eukaryota; kingdom Metazoa; phylum Arthropoda; class Insecta; order Coleoptera; family Scarabaeidae; genus Aphodius; species Aphodius granarius. The sequence goes on from OZ020225.1 coordinate 5,770,302, forward strand.
ACAGTTGTGCAAGAAACTAATGTGGGGATAGGAAAAACTGGCCGTCGAGAATAAATATGATCGTAGGAAAAGCTAACATCGTTCATGAACCATTGATAAGTCGAGAACAAATAATTCTTCCACCACTACATATTAAATTTGGGCTTATTAAGCATTTTGTGGAAGCTTTATATAAGAATGATATTTGTTCCAAATATATTTGTTAATCATGTGCTGGCCTCAATACAGGAATATTAGAAGACGGTATCTTTGATGAACTACGAATCACATGACTTAGGTTGAACTGGAAGCATGGACAAACATTGTATCATTTATCGAAAAATGTTTGGGAAATCACCAAGATGAAAAATATTAACAATACAAGTCGTTGACAAAATGCTTCAAAATTTTGAAAAACTAACATTAGTACCAAGTTACATTATTTTCATAGTCATTCAGATACATTTTCTTACAATCTGAGGGATTACAATGAAGAACAAGAGTAACGGTTTCAGCAGTATATCAAGACAACGGAGAAAAGATATGAAGGCCGATGGTATTGGCATCAAATGGCAGACTACTGCTGGACCTTCGAAGGTAGTATCCTGAACAAAAATACAATAGAAAACCACACACAAAACGTTTTCTTAATTTAAATTTGTGTTTCTTTTTTAATTCTTTTATTGTTAATTTCAGATTTGTGCAGATTTGTCAGACACCTGCTTTCCAATGGTAAAAAAATGATTTTATGGAAGGACGTTAAAAAATCGTTGGATAAAAATGAAAATCCTTGCATAAAATTGATTTTATCCAAGGATTTTCTATAGGAACTAGTCCAGGAATTACTAGGAAATTCTCAGTAAATTCAGCCCGTATAATATTATTTATGTTTTAGTGGAGTAACAATCTACAATTCTGTTTGTTGGTTGATTTTCTTTATTTTAATACATTGACGTCAATTGATTCAACATTTTAGTCTTAAAAACATGTTTAAAAACCCTGGCACAAGCTAACTATTAGGTTTTATTGTATATAAGTGCTAGGTTGCATGCACTCACGCACGAAATTAATGCAAATTTCTACAATAATCATCAACTGTACTTAACAAACACTTTATAAATCAAATCGACCACGTTTGTTCTATACTCAGCTATCATCGACGTATAAAATTGCAAAACAATTAAGAATAACACCATTTAACATTCGTTTTTTTGATTTGTTTATTTGCACGCTATAATGAAATGGAATATAACAAAAAATACTTATTCAAGAATACTTACGTTTTTCTTTTAATAAAGGTCCATCTGTTACGTGATAACCGCTCACAATTTTGCACGACACCAATAAAATCGTCACAACTTTCAGGAGCATCTTAAAAAGGCGTCAATTTTCTGTCAGCTTAGAGTAACAAATAAATTAACCGGCATCCAAAAAAGGATTACAGCTCTGTTGTGTTATTTTGGAGGTGGCTTTCTTGTGGGGAATTGATATCTAACGCCGTTGATAATATAAGCGAAAATCGAATGCAAACCTAGAGGAGAAAGTCAGCTAACATTTCTCTTATGGCATTTATTACTTTGTCACTGTTACGTGTGTATATAAATACTACCTGTTTATGTAAGAGTGTATAAATCTTGGTGGTGTGGATGTGACATAATACCAAATTAGGAAGAATTTTCGTTTTCGATTAGACATTACCTACGTGTGGAAAACTGTGATTATTATCATAATTATTACCAGAGAGAGATTTAAAGTAATGATTTTAATCTTGAAGATACAAGTATATTTTGCTACGTATTTTGTTAGTTCAATTTGCTACATATTTATTTCATAAATAATAAAAAACGCAGATATTAAGAAGAAAACAGAAGCAAAATATGAAAGTGAAATTATTGGTAGAAGAAGCCTGTTTTTAGAAAATTATTTTATCATCAATATAAACAAGTTTTTTTAATTTGGTTGTTAAATCACTATGTATTATATCGGTTAATGTTTAAGTTGTGATCATTAACCAATTACTTACCAATACAAACCAATTGCGACTATAAAAATTTATAATTAAAAATTAAATATATAATATTACACATAATACAGTGTGTCTCACCAGAACTGGTTTATTAGAAGTTTTTGACGTTTCACTTAGTTGACATATTTTAAATTTTTTGATGGTAGCATATTCCATCTAAACTTTCAGTCTAAAATACTTTCAGCTCAACTGCATCTTCCGAACACCAGAAGTAGACATGAACTTTCTTACTTTAAATGGTATTATATATTTTTTATGTCAAATTTGAATTCTGCATACGGAAATGTATCTATTTATGTTAGGGTTTGTTATGCCCAAATATCACCGTTTTTTTAGTTATTTTGGTTTTTCTACAATTTTTGCTGTTTTCGGGGTGAAGGTTAATGTTGAATATCTCGGTTAATATTAAATTGTCTGCAAAAAAAAATACAGCGTTGGCTGTAATATTAACCAAGATATTCAACATTATCCTTTTCCCCAAAAATTATACGAAAATTATAGAAAAAAACAAAATAACTATAAAACGGTGACATTTGGGTATGGGAAACCCTGATAAAAATCGATGCATTTTCATTCGCATCCATTTAAAATAATAAAGTTGATGTTGACTTCCGGTGAGCGGAAGTGACAGTGTAGCTGAAAGTATTTTAGATTGAAAGTTCAGAAGGAATACAGGGTGAATATTAAATGAGTGCAATAATTTGGAGGGGTGATGTAACTCAATATGAGGAACAAAAAGTCTTAATAAAGTTTTTCAAAATTTTGCATTTGAAAATTTAATTGCCGCGACCCACATGTTTTCATAATGTGTAGTACTCCGTCGAAAACTAGCTCGCACCTATCTGTAGCACGCGAAGCTCTCGAGCTCTCTGGTCAAGTCGCTACTACCCTTTCTAAAAACGTGCGTCGTCAAATTCTGCATTTTCAATAATTAATTACTCAATACTGGTGTCACTTAGAGAAAAAGCGTATTTGAATTTTTTACTCCAATTATGAAGATCTATAACCCCTAGAAATTATTGCACTCATTTAATATTCACCCTGTATAATATAATTACAAAACTTAGGAAATGTCGAATAAGTGAATCGTCTGAAACTTCTAATAGGCCAGTTACGTGAGACAGTAATATATATTCCTTTATTGACAATCGATTAAAATAAATTACTTAAGTATAATTAATTAAAAATTACTATAACAGCTTAGTTTGGCAACAAAGAATTCATAGGGAACTTATGGAAAATATTGTTGGCAAATCTCTTAAATATATGCGCAATAGTATCTTCTAGAACCGGTTTGATTTCGTCCGCAACATTTTTCCAATTGTCGTTCAAAAAACAGTTCATTGCTTCTCCTGAAAGTATACAATGTTTTAAATTGTTTTAATTCTCTTCTCTTATACGTTCTTATATATTTTCTAGTACCTAATTCTTTATCCCCATTGAACAAATCATTCAGCTTTACGCTGGCGTGTCCTATGGTAAAATCCACGTAAAAATCCTTTATATTGAAATATGTCTTGTTGTCCTTATCAACCCTTTCACCTTGCAGTGTTATAGTTGCATCGATATCAGCTGAAACATGCCAAACAAATCTGAGCAATAAAACCAGTGATAAAGATATGTAAAAAGGTTTGGACTATAGAACAAAAACTGACATGTTAATAATAGGAGACGTTTTCTAATAGAATATTAAAGTTCATTATTCCTACAGGGTGGTCTAAAGTTAGCCAGTAATTTTAAGTTTTATATAACAGGTTAAATAAACGTATGCAGAATATAAATAACTTGTTTGCGCGTAATTAAATAATTAATAACAACTTGCTTCCAATTCAGGCTGTAATGAATGATAATTTCATAACATTATCCTGCTCGTGTCATACCAATCTAGTTTTAAATAGTTTTATGCACCAATAAATTATAAATATGATTCAATTCGATTGCATTTTTGTCCGATGATGACCTATGTACTCTAAAATAAACACATAATTTAAAAATCCGTACTGTAATTTCCACTGCTTTTACCAGCTCCTGAAATTGGCATCATGAGGATTTTTCCATCCATTTTGTAGTTACAGGTTAGCTCCAAATGTGGTAACCATATTTTTAGTTTTACTCTGTCCTTATCCAAGTCAATCCTATAAGAATATCTCATTAGTTTCTATTATACTATGGTTACATTAATCATGAATCTTACTTGACACTTTTTAGCTCAAATTCCGAAGGACCGTAAACCTTGATGTCCTTGTATGTCGATTTGACTGAAATAGGACCTGATCCTTGGTCAATTACTACTTCTGGTATTTGAAGTGGTTCACAACTTGGTATACCAAATTCTGGTATTCCTTTGGAAAGTAATGGTTTGAGTTCCTTAACTGATTTCTTGATGCATTCGTTGAGGTTGACATCGTTTCGTTTGCAAATCTTCAAAAATGAAGCTAAACATAAACAATAAATAATTAAGAATATATTGAAATATTTTGAGAAAACTTACGTAGCGCTGCTGATTGAATACTTTGTGAATTTATTAGTACGCAGATTAATATGCAAAATTGGATTAACATGGTGACGTGAGGTTATAACGTCAAATAAAGTATGCAATTAAATTAATATTAAACGATCAGCAGGTACTGTTTTTTTTTGCTGATAGAGCAATTTTTTAATTAGGTCATGCGAGAGTTTGTTTATGTGTACCAGTTATGTGAGGTAATTTTTTATCATTAGCGGGGAAAATAAATTTTGCGTGACAGTCACCAGGCTAATTATTACGAATGTATACCCGTTTTCCAAAAATAATTCTGTTTTGCATCAAGTCCCACGAGGCACAAGATTACACTACTTACATATTAATTAAGTTCTAAATATAAACAAACAGATATATCTTAGATTAGTAGACGCTAAATTCTGCTTTAGTACCAATGATGTTGGAACATATGGAAAGAGCAGTTATTGTAATGAGTTTAGGAATTATGTGCTTGGCAAAAGAATAACTCCAACCCAAATGAACATCAACTTGCACAAGAATTACCAAGTAGTACCCTGATGAAGCCTTTGCATTATTCTATAACATGATGATGCCATATCCAAGCCGAAACCTTGGTAATAAAAGATGTACACTCAAAAACTTCCCTTTGGTATATTTGATAGCAAATGGAGAATTTTCATAAACCTATGGTAGTACCTGTGGGTTTTGCAGAATTAATAACACAAACTTGTTATGTTTAACATTTTTGTTTTGAGTATGTTGGTGACGCTTGATATTTTGCTATAAATAATTTACATGGTATATTATATACATATGTATTATTATTACTATTTGTTTTTAAAAATAGTAGTCCGTGCATAGAATAAACTAAATTGTTCATACTGATGCTGCACACGGTTATGCAGTTATGTGGACACGTCATCGACCAACAATGCATAATTCTACTCAATAGTTTCTTTATGCAAATGCTACCTTAGCGTAAGTGTTTTTCAATCCTAGTAGTACAAATGTGCGACTTAATTACTTCAAATTTATATATTTTCCTCAAACAGAAAATCCCTTAATTTTCATAAATGTTCCGACCTGAACAAATTAATGAATAAAAAACACTAAGATCTAGGTTTCCGGGAGAAAACCGCGTCAACGACGATAAAGTAGTGAACGTTTCGCACTTTGTTGCAAGAGGCATCTTCACGACGTAACAGTAAGAAACGTTCACTACTTTATCGCCGTTGACGCGGTTTTCTCCCGGAAATCTAGAACTGATTTGGAACGCGGAAGTCTCCAATCTAAATAAAGAACACCTTCAGCGTAGGTGTCTCCTACATTACAATAAAATTGTCCTTGCCATTGCACTTTATGTTGTTGATCTTCTCCATGATTTATTGATGATCAGGTTTCAATTTCCCCATATAAGTGCAACATAATACTTGCCCTCATCATTTCATGTCTATTCGCATGTTGGCTAAGATGAGTCTCCGGGATACAGTATGTTTAGCAATTATATGCATGGCTACGGTATCAACCAAAAAAAGTATACGTAAGTATTGTTAAATACACTCTCACAATCATTACAGTCTAATAATACAGTATAATAATATCATTCATGTTCTTTATCAGCTAGTTACGTAAAACTTTGCAAACAAACCGATCCAAATTTGGACAAATGCATAATGGACACAGTAAAAGAGCTGAGACCATATTTGGCCAAAGGAATCCCCGAAATGAGGATACTTCCATTTGATCCGATGGTTGTACCAAAGTTGGAATTACACGCGCTCAATATCGATTCGTATTACACGAATATAAAATTCTACGAAGGCCATTTAGTCCAAATGAAAGATGTTCATTTTGATTTAGAGAAAAATACGTTGTCCGGTACTTTCCACATAGACGTGCTTCGACTCGAAGGAGAATATGAAGTTAAAGGAAGAATACTTATGTTTGATCTCAACGGCGCTGGACACTTCACTGCCAATAACAGTAAGTTTCTTCCTAATACAACTATATAGGTACTAATCTATAATATTTTTAGCAAATATAAATTTTATGGTTATCTTTAGTGGAGAGCGTAAGTTGAAGAATGGACGTGAATATTTAAATTTTACCGATATCGACCTCAAATTAAAAATTGGCGATGGAAAAATGCACTTGGCCGATTTGTTTAAGGGAAATCCAGAACTGACAGAAAGGACAAATGAAATTTTAAATGAGAATAGTGGGGACATTTTGCCTGAACTGGAGCCAATTGTCGGTGATGCGATGTCAAATGTTCTACTGTCTACCGTCCAGAATGTGTTCAATTCGTTTACATTGGACGAATTGTTACCGAAATAATGCATTTGCTGAAATGGTCTGTTGGTATCTGACGTACCAAAACGTGAACTGAAATACATTGTATGATATTTATTCTATTGTGATAATTTTCATAATTTGTATTTAATTTTGAAAAGGACTTTCATTGCAACTAGACTAGATGAAATATAATATGCAAGATATGAGTTCTTTTTATGAATCTTATCGACAAACTATCTGACCACCAACCTTTCCTTATGTATTTTTAAGTATTTGTAATAAATATCAGAGTCGATTAATAAACATTTGTACATTCGAATTAAAATTGATAAAATATTAATTAGAGTATAACTCAATCTATTATTTGAACCATTTGTCTATTCCTTATAAAATGTCTCATGCATTAATTATTGTTACGCAAATAAAAATTGTTGTAATTTGTAAATAGTATTTCATATATGTAATGTATAAAGGTTGGTAAAAACAAATACCGCCAACATAATACCTTAATTGCCACAGCAATAAAACGGACAGGTCACAAAATTAACGTGACAGCAGGTAGAGAAAAGGACACCTCATAGTACTTTTCTATGTAGCGCACAATTAAGCTACGACCTACGCCTATATGGGCCGTGGAAACGCAGTGGATACATACATATTGACCATGGTGTACACCTTGACTAAACAATTGAGAATTTTATCAATTTGACCTTAATTTTCTGTTTTATTGATCAAATATGGCGAGTAGCAAACAATTTCATGAATTAAGTTCTAGATATCTGGGAGAAAACCGCGTCAACGACGATAAAGTAGTCGACGCTTCGCACTCTGTTGCAAGAGGCATCTTCAGGACGTAACAGTAAGACAGCTACGAAGAGAATTATTCTCTTCAAGTTCATATCTTGCATTCGCAGTGGTACTTATTCAAGGTATTTACACATCAGTATTTTTGTTTCGTCATGCAGTACAAACAAGAAGAGTTCGTAGATATGCACAAAGAGAAAAGTCAACCTGCTATTTCAACATACATAGTTCATTTAACTAAGAATTTAGCTGGTTTATATATTTATCGGTACGTATTCAACAGGTAAATTCGATAATTTAGTAGGTAAGTTAGATGCCTCAAGTTCGAGTAGAAGAATTTTTGCCCACTAAATTAGTCGAATTTTAGGTGATGTACCTACATTATTTTTCTCTGTGAGATACTCATATACAGGAATGTAAAAAGAACTGTTATTTTGCCAAATCGAGTTTACGCACAGCGTTATCCTGAACGACCACATCCAGATAAAAGAAATCTGCAAAACTTATTACTTTATTAGACTTGTTGTCTCGAAGAGAACGGAAGACATAGTCTAAGATTCGGTATAAGAAATATATGCCTTTATCTGTTATTTAATGATGGTCTTTAATGGTGGTCTTCGTCGCGGTATTCCAAATTATCAGATTTTGACAAACGTCAGTGCCACTAACATGACATGACATTTAATGTCAGTATGACAAATGTCGTTATGTCGTAAAAACTAACGTTAGGTAGGGTCCAGAAAGGCTGTGGCTTTACAAACTTTAATGCCCGTTTGCACCGTTTGTGTTAAGAAAGGCTTAAGTATGAGATCGTACTTATGTCATCGATTTTGCTTGCACCGTCACATATCCATTACCTAACTACAGTTAAGAACGACCTAACTTAAGCCTAGAAAATCGACGGCTTAAAGCCAGCGTAAATATAAGCTTCGTTGTGATTGGTTGATTGTGGTGTAGACAAACATTGCACATGATATGTCGTTTTAAGAAATGTCAAGACAGTACCCATATGTGTCAATTTATCATGTTATCAAGCGATTTTAGGAGTTTGTAATGTAAAATTACAGTTTTATTGTGTATTAGAAATAATGGTTTCATTTTGATCATAAATTCTTTTTTTGTGCCGTAATTTTTGTAGTCATGAAAGTAATTCAAATTTGCCGCCACATTAACCTATTGAAAGTTTTGACAAGTGACGCAATACTGTTGATTTTAGAACCAAGTATTTCCAAATATAACTAGAACTTTACAGTGTTGCCAACGTCAGAAACCCTTAAGCAATGCTTAAGTTAGGAAAGGCTGACATGCGAACGGTGCAAATGATGCCTGACTTAAGTTAGGCATAAAGATAAGCTGTTCTTAAATTTAAGTCGTTCTTAATAAATACGGTGCAAACGGGCATAAGTGTTTAGACATTTCATTGTACCAACGTTGTAGTCGGAATGTTGGGTGAGGGCCACCCCAGATATTTTAATTTAGTGACGCAACAGCGTCTTTTTGTTTTAATTTTTTGCGCTGCTATCATTTAACCGATTTTAATCAAATTTTAGGGATGTGAAGGCATCTATAAAAGGCATCCATAAAATACATCATTATGACATTGCACGTTCTTCGGACAGCCTGTGTCCGTCTGTGGGGGGTATACCTGCAAAATATCAAACTCTTAACTTAATCAATAAGTGAGGTGCTGAAGATGGAAGGTGAGCTGCAGAACCCTGTATATTTCCATACACTTAAAAATCATTAGACATATTTGTATATCTAATCACTATTACCCACTATTGTTTTTAGAAACAAAACTGACGCACACTATCTAGACGTTGAAAAAGTTTTAATTGCACAAGTGCAAGTATAAAAGCTATTGCCATCATTACAGCAAACCAATTCACACTCTCAGTACGAACACCTCAAACTAACTACAATATGAACTTTTTTCTGTGGTCCTTCACAGTGCTGTGCTCAGTTATTTTCACCAGCAATGGCAAATCTATACGTAAGTTTATTTTGTTTTCCCTGGTTGTTAATTTATATATTTGTTTTTTTTTTTTTTTAATTTTATCTTTTTCGTTTCCTCGTCCTTCGTTTTGTTAAATTTGGCATAATTATTTCTAAGTCACACTTGAAATTTACAAATTTAATACCATTACAAAAATGAAAAAAAAATCTGTTTTATTTCCAGCATCTTATGTGAATCGTTGCTTACAAAACAATCCATCACTCGACGCCTGTATTACCCAAACTATCAACGACCTAAAACCAAATTTAGGTCGGGGAATCCCATCAATGAAAATCCCACCGTTAGATCCATTGGTTATCAGCGAGTTGGACATAAAATCGCCAAATTTTAATATCCACTTCACAAACATGCAATTCTTCAAAGCGCAAAATTTCGACATCGAAGAATTACACCTGGACATTGACCAAAACTCGATGCATCTTGTTATTAATTTTCCATTCCTGAACCAAGTTGGTGTTTACAGGTTAAAAGCGAAAGTCGCGATTTTACAACTTGATGGCGGTGGTAACGTGGAAGGAAATTACAGTAAGTTCTGTTGCATTAACAGGTTTACTAACTTGGATATGATTTTTTTTTTTTTTTTTTAGCAAATGTTCATTTGGATATGCACTTGTCTGGTGTGAAAGTCATGAAAAAGAATAAACAGTATCTAAATTTTAATTCGAATGACCTGAAACTTACGCTTGAAGACGCTATCGTTCGACTTGATGACCTATTCAAAGGAAATCAAGAAATGACTGACAACGCAAATGCGGCGCTTCGGCAACATAGGAAAGAACTGATCCCAACCTTGGAGCCCAGTATCTCAGCTGGTTTTCAGGAAGTCATGTTGTCTATAATTAATAATGTCTTTATCTCTTTTCCACTGGATGCTCTTCTGCCAATGAATTGATTATACACCGTCATTAGGTTAATAAATAACGTTTTAGGCTAATAAATAAAGTTTTAAAAAATTAGGTGCTTTATTGAATTCCTTGGCCTGAACAACAATCACCCCACTATCTTCTTCAAAAACTATAACCAAGTTTTACTCAAAACAGTAACAAACTAAAATAACGTTTTTTTTTATTCTGGAAGCAGTTGCTCTGCTGGAATGTTGGACAAGCCTTTGTTGAATTCAGCCATGAAGAACTCAGCTGCATATTGGACGTAGATTGGGTTTATAGCATCCATAACTAAACGTGGATCAGCATTGTAGAAATTGGCAATTAGATCAGCTAAAAATATCAAAATGTATTCATTACTTATTAAAATACATCAAAATATTAGAGCAAAGAATACACTCCCGATGAAAAAAAATATTATTTGAAATAGCGTTTTTTACCTGCAAATTGAAGTTCTGGATTTTTAGAGGTTAACTTAATCACTCCATCGCCCACTCTGCTCTTCAAGGACATCTTGTCAATTTGAAAGTATTCCTCGTCTTCGCGTTGGACGCGCTTGACGCTAAATTTCATGTTGTATGTTGTGTCGGCTATAAATTTCAAATGGTTATTGTTAAATTGAAATGTGAGAGTCTCTTTGTAGCTTACTGAAATTGCCATCGAAATATCCTTTGCTTCGCAGTGGGACGATTAAAAGTTGTCCAGAGACTTCGTATTCCATCGAGAGATGGAAGTGTGGTACAGTAACTGCCAGCTCACCAACCAATGTTTTTGGGTTAAATCTGCAAAGAAGTGGTTCACAGTTAATAATAATTAACATAAAGAGAAACCCAGGAAGTATACATATCCAAAGTTATTCCGTGTTCCTCATGTATCAGTTTTCTGGTGTGTCTCCTGCGATATACGTTTGAAATTTGTCCCGACAAAAGTATGCTATGTCTGCTACGAAAGTATTCTAACCGCAAAAGATTGGTGTATTTTTACTGCATAGAACAACAAATCGACACACAACAGAAGTTTATGCCACATTTTTTAAGTGTACTGTACAAAAAACTTTTTCCCAGCACATTTCTCTTGAAATAAGTAACAAAAGTTTATCGCACAAAAAGAACGTAGCTGAATTTCAACATCAAAATATCAGAGAGGAAAAAATTTACCACGCACGAGAGGAAAGGAATGGCTCCACACCAGACAGGAGTTTATACTTTGTGTTTTTAAAAGAATTGTAAATTTGTTATTCGTGTACACTTATATCACAATAAGATTTTTAGTTTATTTTAAATATGTTGATAGAAGAACTTAAATGGATATTATTCTACATTAACTTGGTTAGTGTACGTTTTGCATGCATATTAATAGATAAACACTAAACGTATTTATTATCAAAACTGTTTGTGCATAACATAAATAAATCTGGATTTATTAGAAATAAAAATCGGCCTTGAGGTAAGTAAATATTCTATTTGGAAGAGAAAGATAATAGATTTGAGTGAAAAGATTATGTGTTTGAATCAAAGAAAAAATGATTTCATTAAACATTATTGCTATGTCTACTGGCGGGGAGATGGCGCTGACGGTCTCTAGGCACGCAATGTGAGCGATATTCTGGTTACTGTTCATTTGGGAATAAGTCTGCAGTCTTTACTAAAGATTACCGTGCGATAAAATAATCTAGGGATTATATAATCAAGGTTCCATGATTATAATCCAAACATAATACAATTTTAATTAATTATTAGTTCACGGTCGCAATATTAATCTAATTTGAAAGAAAGTACACTTTATTGAAACTAAAGTACCTACTATTTTATTATATCAAAATTTGTAGTTTTTAAATAAACAAATAAACGATTTTATTAAGTCAAGTGCTAAATTATCAAATAGTAAGTAAAGATTTTTTTTTACTTAAAAAGGGCATAGAGATCTTTATTTGAAATTCATATTCATATATTTGATAAATGTTTTTTCTTGTAAGCAAGATTCTTAAAATATCAATTTAAACAAAATGCACAGTACATTCACCTCCAATTTGGGAGGTAGTAATATTTGTAGTAATATGCCACATATTTTCAAGGATAAACGATAAATTTTGATTTATAATAACCAATTAACAATCCAGATTATGCAACACCTAATCACTTAGAATGATTAGTTCACGGTCGCAATATTAATCTAATTTGAAAGAAAGTACACTTTACTGAAACTAAAGTACCTACTATTTTATTATATCAAAATTTGTAGTTTTTAAATAAACAAATAAACGATTTTATTAAGTCAAGTGCTAAATTGTCAAATAATAAATAAAGATTTTTTGTACTTAAAAAGGGCGTAGAGTTCTTTATTTGAAATTCATATTCATATATTTGATAAATGTTTTTTCTTGTAAGCAAGATTCTTAAAATATCAATTTAAACAAAATGCACACTATATTCACCTCCAATTTGGGAGGTAGTAATATTTGTAGTAATATGCCACATATTTTCAAGGATAAACGATAAATTTTGATTTATAATAACCAATTAACAACCCAGATTATGCAACACCTAATCACTTAGAATGATTAGTTCACGGTCGCAATATTAATCTAATTTGAAAGAAAGTACACTTTACTGAAACTAAAGTACCTACTGTTTTATTATATCAAAATTTGTAGTTTTTAAATAAACAAATAAACGATTTTATTAAGTCAAGTGCTAAATTGTCAAATAATAAATAAAGATTTTTTGTACTTAAAAAGGGCGTAGAGTTCTTTATTTGAAATTCATATTCATATATTTGATAAATGTTTTTTCTTGTAAGCAAGATTCTTAAAATATCAATTTAAACAAAATGCACACTATATTCACCTCCAATTTGGGAGGTAGTAATATTTGTAGTAATATGCCACATATTTTCAAGGATAAACGATAAATTTTGATTTATAATAACCAATTAACAACCCAGATTATGCAACACCTAATCACTTAGAATGATTAGTTCACGGTCGCAATATTAATCTAATTTGAAAGAAAGTACACTTTACTGAAACTAAAGTACCTACTGTTTTATTATATCAAAATTTGTAGTTTTTAAATAAACAAATAAACGATTTTATTAAGTCAAGTGCTAAATTGTCAAATAATAAATAAAGATTTTTTGTACTTAAAAAGGGCGTAGAGTTCTTTATTTGAAATTCATATTCATATATTTGATAAATGTTTTTTCTTGTAAGCAAGATTCTTAAAATATCAATTTAAACAAAATACACACTACATTCACCTCCAATTTGGGAGGTAGTAATATTTGTAGTAATATGCCACATATTTTCAAGGATAAACGATAAATTTTGATTTATAATAACCAATTAACAACCCAGATTATGCAACACCTAATCACTTAGAACTACATACATAACATTCGAGAGAAACTAGTCATCATTCAAGCACTAGTTGCATCGTTGACTGTTGACAGACTTTCTCCTTTTCACTTATACACGATATCGACTTTTAAATAAAGCAGTTCAGTACTTCCTCATTCTGTTCAGTGGTTTCTATTTTTGACTTTATCAATGAATTCAATATTTCCTTACAATTATTTAAACCCACATAAGAAATTACAGTTCATATTGAAGTATGTTATTGAAATATACTATTTAAATACTTGTTGATTTACAAACCTGATTTTTTCAATCACGGTGTCCTTAAAACCAACTATTTTGGCATCCTTGCAGATAGCGTTGATCACAACAAGGTCGTTTATAGTCCTATTTACAATTGTATATTCAACAACCAATGGATCCATGGTTGGCAATTTCAGCTCAGGTATTCCTTTGACCAAATATGGTTTTGCCTTTTCGACTGCATCAAGAAGACACTTGTTGTATTTTGGATCTGACAGTTTACATCTTTCTGGCAGGTATTCAGCTGAAAATACGATTATGATTAATGAAAATATGATTAGGTACTTTACCGTTAAAATCGAATACCAAAGAATACTTCTTATATCTCTTCTTATAATCATTGCTGACTAATTGAAATAATTTCATCGTTTTGAGGGTGACAAAATCAGAAAACCTTTCTGGACTTTGTTGATTTGATATTTCGTTTTTCTTTATTAGTATCGTATTCAAGTACATAATTCTAGTAAAACTTACGAATTGATAAAGAGTTTATTAACCCTATTTGGAATAAAACAAAACCAATGATAAGCACTTTCATTTTTACTGTTCTGCTGTACACCACTTATTACTGTAGACGCGATAACTTCGTAAACATTATATTATATAGTTGCAAAGTGGTGGGATAAGTTTTCTCATTTGTAATACGGGAGGAGAGGTGAAAGCTGCTCTTAGCAGAAGAAAATAAACACCTTTATTGCCAATCCAACCAATGATGCTCATTTTCAATAAATGTACTCACGCAATCTATGCCTAGGACTCCTAGAAGTGTGAAAATATGCAATTATATAAAAAAGTTTGTCAAAGCAGAGGACACCATTGCGTTTTTACCTTACCAAAAAAATGGTTATGATGTATGTCTTGGCATATATAAAGTTCAACGACTTGCAAATTATCTGCTATCAGATACGCAAGTCGTAATTTCAAAATTAGCAAAGTACCATGTTCTTGCCAATCTGCTTGACATTTCCCGCATGTTTTATATAAATATAAATGATTTAAGTTTTTACTGAACTAAGTCCTAGTTGTGGTTACGATAAGTATATAGACCCTAAGTGGAAATCACAGCCAGTTGAACAAAGTTTAAGAAAACGTTTTACATGTGCTCAAACGTTCCTAAACACACTGCATATGAAGTAGTCAATCTGCGTGTAATTTGTGCTTCGAATCGTAAAGAACGCATTAATTAAAACTAGTTTTTTTAAGGACATCAAGAAATATTTAATGTACGATTCATTAATTTGTTATTTAAACGGACAGTAATAGTACAAAAAATCTAATTGTAGATGTAATTTATCTACTTACACTGCTCATATCCAATATCTGACAACATTTGTTTGTTTTTCATTTTAGAGTGGAAGCGTTATTGTTACAAGGTGATGAATTAAATGTATCTTGCTATAGGTATCCGAACTTTTTGTTAACAGAAATGGTATGTTGGAATGTTTCACTAGGAATTTCATTTTAAAAAATGCCGCTAGTGTTGTCTAATTAAATTTCAGACGCCAGGGTCAACTACTGGCTAATTTGATGGAATAATTAAAATTAAATTATAAAATATTCTCATACCACAATTTATGATTTCTCCATTGATTTTCTTCGTAAGCGTGTAAGCTGTACTTCTATCTTTTATTAACATTTGTGTGCTATTTAAATATTAACGAAATCGTCTTACTGTTACGTCCTGAAGATGCCTCTTGCAACAGAGCGCGAAACGTTGACTACTTTATCGTCGTTGACGCGGTTTTCTCCCGGAAATCTAGAACTTAGTGATTCGGACCGCGGAAGTCTTCAATCTAAATACACAATCTTTACGTTTACCGAATATTTTGTACAATTCGGCTTTTATTACTTCTCTAAGTAAGTGATTCGTCTTTGATATGCTTTTTGAGAACTTCATATTTGGTCTTTGGCTTTTTTTATGCCTGTCCAACGAACTAAGAACGCGTTGTCCAAAACTATGTAGTCATAGTCCAAAAGGCTCATAGAAAAAGCCTAAAACACAATTTTCAAGTGAAAATTTGACCAGCAAGCCTCGTCTAGAGGTTTACTGATGTAATCTTGTTGTTTTGGCCCTCCCATGAACGTTCGTCAAACAGCGGAGCATAGCGGGTTTATATTGGTTCGCCCTTTTAGCGACTGCCGTAATGTTATAATCATCAGTTTCATTCATTTTCTCCATGTGGTCATTTCTGGTAGTCTGTGACACATAGGACACAGGTTATGGTAGAATAGCAAAGCTGTTATTCCCAGGAACTACAAATACTTTGGGTTTTGAGTTTTCCTGTAGTCGTGGATTACTTGCTACCATATGCAGGAATTGTGGAATAAAACCATGGGCTGGGTTAGAGGGGTGATGTTCTTGCTAGGGCTATCTATTGTGGACTAGAGTAATCTAAACCTCAGTACTAGATGTCGCTGATAGCGACATTACGCAGCAACTGCCAGTCTGCGTACTCAAAAATGCGTTGTCATTCCACTCGTTCCAGTTGGTTCCAGTCAATTTCAGTGAGAAGGATCACCAATCTAACCTAAAAACGTCAACTAAGGTAAGTTTTAATCGTTTTATTCGATCTTTAGACACTAATTATTGAATTCTTAGCTAAAATCAACCATGTTGAGGCGCACTGCAACCGAAATAGAGTTAACTTTGGACGATTTGGCCGAGTACGATCAAATTAGGAAGGATCGAGAGTTTCGTAAACCGCTCTTTGGTGGAAAAACCAAACCTGAGAATGATGTTCCCAAATGGCAGATAGGGCAAAAAAACTTGAAGGAAATCCGTAGTAGAATCGGGTATCTGAGGAGTGACAGCGAAAGTCCTACTTATTAATATGGAAAATTGTGTTTCTCCTTGAAATTCTCTACAAGAAGACATATTCATTATATTTGATTGATTGTAATGTTTCTGTTTAATGAATAATTTTTGAGTGATACGCATTTTTTTTTCTGTCTTATTATTGCTCATATCAATAACTAATGATATTACAAAAATGGTAAAGGTGAAAATTCTCTACCATCAATGATTATTATAATATTAATAAGCAAATAAATTATTATTGTGTAAAATAACTATTGTGATTAACAATAGTTTTTGAATTACATATAAACATTTTTTATTTGTGTTTCTATATGGTCAGTATTGACACTACGTCACTTTCGACAAATTTTCTCCAAATCTGTCACTTATTGTCACTTGAACAACAACATTACTGGATTATTAATGAGACTACCTACTATTTTATTGCAACTGGTTTTAGGGAATTACAATATTTCTAGTCATAAAATACAACATTCCTAATCTAACACAAGTTTATTTATTATTGAGACTACCTGCTGCTTTATTGCATCTGGTTTTTGCGAATTGGTCACCTTAATTGCTGTTGTAGTTCACCGATAAATCGGCTAACTAATCCTGAAAATTACAGCGGTCTCTCTTTTGTGGTTTAGTTAGGAACAACTTTCAAACTTCGGATATAAACCAATTGGACAGAGTTGAAATGTCTTTCTTCCACCTCATTTGTCGCCGCTTACAAACTTGCTGGAATAACAGAGTAGAATTGCTGGAAAAATATTGAATGGGAGTTAAATTCAGAATGATGTCTTTCATTTTCTTTTCAAATCAATTCCATCTAAAGTGAAACATACTGTCTTTATTTGAAGAGAGCAAACCAACATTCACCCTCATAGTGCTACCAGCCATATAATGTAATATATAATAACTTCAAGATGAACTTCCTTCAGGATTCACCACAATAGTCAAATCTATTCGTAAGTTTCTTTTCGTTCGTTTTGTCGTGTTAACTTTATCATATTTTTTTTATTTAAAGTTATAAATTTACTTATTAACATGTCAGTTTTACAAGCAGTGTTTTTCAGAATCAAGAATTATAACATACCTAAATTATTGTTCTTAAAAGCAATTATCTAGCTACTGAAAGCTACTGTCTTTATTTGAAGAGAGCAAACCAACATTCAATTCACTGCAGATGTCAAATCTATTCGTTAACTTTATCATATTTTTTTTATTTAAAATTATAAATTTACTTATTAACATGTCAGTTTTACAAGCAGTATTTCTTAATCAAAAATTACAATACACCTTTACAAAAATGTAAAAGAAACTTTTTTTCATTTCCAGCTTCGTTTAATATTGTCGTTGTTCACAATATAACCCATTCCTCGACGGCTGAGAGAGATATAAAAGGATAAATAGTTTTTTTTAATACAAACGGCATGAACCTCAAGCTTGAAGACGATATAGTTCGACTTGATGAGTTAATCAGAAGAACCCAGAATTAACTGACATCGCAAATGCGGTGTTTCTGCAAAATAGGAAGGAACTAATTCCAACCTTGGCGCCAAGTATCTCAGTTGGTTTTCAGGGAATCATGTTGTCAATAATTAATAATGTCTTCCTCTCTTTTCCACTGGATGACCTTTTGCCAAAGAATTAATTATATACCATCATTACGTTAATAAATTAAGTTACTTTACAAAATTAGGTGCTTTATTCAATTCCTTGTTCTGAACAACAAGAGTATTCACACCACTATCTTCTTCAAAAACTGTAACCAAGTTATTACTTAAAACGGAAAAAAAGGAAATAAAATAATTATCAATTTTTTTTTATTCTAGAAGAAGGTTCTCTGCTGGGATGTTGACCAAACTGTTGTCGAATTCAGCCGTGAAGAAGTCAACTAAATATTGGACATAGATTGGGTTTATAGCATCCATAACCAAACGTGCATCAGAATTGTAGAAATTGACAATCAGATCAGCTGAAAATATCAAAATTGATTTATTACTCAAAATGTAGATCAAAATACTTTATGACTTTATTTTCCACGCCATTCTTTTCTGATAGGTGTGAATGAAGTATAAATTTCCTCGCTCTTTGTGGTAAAATATTGTTTGAAATTGCTTTTACCTGCAAACTGAAGTTGTGGATCTTTGGAAACTAACTTAATCACGCCATCGCCAATTCTGCTTTTTGCGGATATCTGGTCAATTTGGAAGTATACTTTGTCTTTGCGTTGACCGCGCTTGAAGCTAAATTTCATGTCGAATGTTGTGTTTGCTAAAAATTTCGAATGGTTGATAAATAGAAATGTGAGTTTTTTTGTAACATACTAAAGTTTCCAGTGAAATATCCTCTGCTTCTCAATGGGATGACTAAAAGATTTTCAGTTACGTCGTATTCCATCGATCGGTCCCCTTTGCCCATGGGCCCGTGTGCACCGCACACCTTGCACACCCTATTGCTATGTCACTGATCATAACGCCTCTTATGATTTCTACAGATTTCTACATTAATTTTCTTCGTAAACGTGTAAGCTGTAGTTCTATCTTTTATAAATTTTTCCTTATTCAAATAATGCCAACTTAATATGTGCACGAACTAGTAAAAAGAATTAATTATATAGCATTATTAGGTTAATAAATTAAAGTCACTTTACAAAATTAGGTGCTTTATAGAATTCCTTGTTCTGAACAACAAAAGTATTCGCGCCACTCTCTTCTTTAAAAACTATAGTTATTACTCAAAATTATAAACAAAATAAATAAAATAATTATCTTTTTTTTATTCTGGAAGAAGTTGCTCTGCTGGAATGTTCACTAAGCTTCTGTCGAATTCAGCCGTGAAGAAGTCAACTAAATATTGGACATAGATTGGGTTTATAGCATCCATAACCAAACGTGGATCAGAATTGTAGAAATTGACAATCAGATCAGCTAAAAATATCAAAATTGGATAATTACTTATCAAAATGTAGATCAAAATACTTTTATTTTCCACACCATTTTCAATCAGTATGAGTGGAGAAAGTATAAATTTACTCTCTCGTTCATTCATTCGTGGCAAAATATTGTTTGAAATAGTTTTTACCTGCAAACTGAAGTTGTGGATCTTTGGAAATTAACTTAATCGCGCCATCGCCAATTCTGCTTTTTACGGACATCTGGTCAATTTGGAAGTATACTTTGTCTTTGCGTTGAACGGGCTTGAAGCTAAATTTCATATCGAATGCTGTGTGTGCTAAAAATTTCGAATGGTTGTTATAGAATAGAAATGTGAGGGTTTTTTGTAACCTACTGAAATTTCCAGCAAAATATCCTATACTTCTCAGTGGGATGACTAAAAGTTGTCCAGTTACGTCGCATTCCATCGAGACATTGAAGAGTGGTACAGTGAATGCCAGCTCACCAACCAAAGTTTTTGGGTTAAATCTGGAAAGAAATGGTTCACAGTTAGTTGTTTTTATTATAATAAGTAATTATATCTAGTTTATTTTGGAGATTAAGAATGTAATAACATTATATAGACAAAACTATTGCAAATTATTGAAAAAGACTACTTAAATACTTGATGTACAAACCTGATCTTTTCAATGACGGTGTCCCTAAAACCAAGTATTCTGGCATCATGGCAGACAGCGTTGATGACGACAAAGTCGCCCGCACTCCTGTTTACAACTCCATATTTAACAACCATTGGATCCCAGGCTCGCCATTTCAGCTCTGGTATTCCTTTGATCAAATATGGTTTTGTCTTTTCGAAAGCGTCTAGGAGGCACATGTTGTATTGTGGATCAGACTGCTTGCATCCTTCTGGTAGATATTCAGCTGAAAATATGATTATGATTAGTGCAACAATTTTATCCAGGTTTTCAAATATCATTAAAATCGCCTGCCAAAGAATACCTTTTACATAAAAATAAATACAAACTGCTATTTTCGTTGAATAAATCATTACTGACTAACTGAAATAATTTTAATCGTTTTGAGGGTAAAAAAAATCAGAAAACACTTTACTCGACTTTGTTGTTTGATTTTGTTATTATCGTAATCAAGTATATATAATAGTATAATAATATAGTAATACTTACGAATTGATAAACATTTTATTAACCCTATTTGGAGTAAAGCACAACCAAGGGTAAGCACTTTTATGTTTACTGTTTTGCTGCACACTTATGGCTATCGCCTCGAAAACTTGATAAACAGTAGATTATATAGATTAAGGTGGGAACACTTTTCTCTGTTGCGATACGGGGAAAGGATAAGTCTTTTTGCTCTTAGGGGTACAAAAATAAGCAATTTCAATGCTAATCCATCCAATTCATGCAGTGTATAACTGAGAGTATGAAAATATACAATTATCTACAAAAGTTTGTCTAAGCAGAGGACATTGCATTTCATTTTTACCTACCAAAAATGGCTATGAATGTAATGGCTTGACATATATAAGGTTCAACGACTCACAACTAATCTGCAATCAGCTGCACTAGTGGTAATTTCAAAGTTTTGCAATGTGCTTGATCCTTGCCAATCTGCTTGATATTTCCAGCACGTTTTATGCAATAATTCTTATATAAATATAGATGATTTGGTTTTTTCTTACTGAAGTAAGTCCTAAAGTTGTTGTGTTAAGTTTGTACTTATACACCCTAAGTTAAAATCACAGCCTGTTGAACTAGTTTGAAGAAAATGTTTTGCATATGCGCAAACTTTGAAATCGAAACCATAAAAACTAACTTTCTTTAAGGACATCAAGCAATAATCAATGTAAAATTCAAAAATTTATCATTGAAACGGAAAGTAATATTAAGACAAATATAATGCATATATCCAATTTCTGATTTTCCCCTACCTGATTTTTTTTATGTATGAGTACGTGGTGCTTCCTTGGAGATTTTTAGAAAAGTTAATCACTTTTCCCATAGTTTTTCTTTTTTTTCTAGAGCCCATCAGAGTTGTAGCAAGTCTGAATACGGAGTATAATAATAATCCGTTTATTTTGAACGTTAGACGATTTTCTATCCTTAATAAGAAAATATAGTTCATTTTGGAGATTAAGGATGTAATTACATTATATAGACAATACTATTACAAAATGTTGGAAGAGACTACTTAAATACTTGTTGATCTACAAACCTGATCTTTTCAATCACGGTCTTCTTAAAACCAAGTCTTTTAGCATCGTGGCAGACAGCGTTGATAACGACAAGGTCGTTTATACGCCCGTTTACAACTCAATATTCTATAACCAATGCATCCCAGGTTCGCAATTTTAGCTCTGGTATTCCTTTGATCAAATATGATTTTACCGTTTCGATAGTATCTAGAATGCCCTAATTGTAGTTTGCAGCTGACTGCTTACATCTTTCTGGTAAATATTCAGCTGAAAACATAATTGTGAATTTATCTTATACAGGATCCTGCAGCTGACCTCCGGTCTTGTGTGGCTCGGTTATTTAGATTTTGATATTTTGCAGGTATGGGTACCCTATGCATTTCAGGAAATTATTTTTGATTACACTGGTTGTAACAGGTTTCAGTGCATACATTTTGAGAGATGATAGGTTCTGGCTTCGTAATAACTAAAATATCGAAGGTCAAAGTTAAGGACAACATTGTGTGAGTAGGACAGCATGTTGTTAACGACCATAGCAACAGTCAGTAGAAGAAAGAAAACACCGCTTATATTCCATAAGGGGAAAGCCACGTTTACAAAAGAAAAACATTTAATGTGTTATTTATTAGAACAATGTTGTCCATAATTTTGTCCTTTAATATATCAGTTATTATAGAAAATTGAATAATTTTATGGTTAGTACTTCAAAATCAATTATCCCTCAACGTTTCTGTACTCAGACCTGTTACACCCTGTATAGGCTGTCCCAGAAAGGACATGATGGTATATTGTTTCAAATAGCATGATATATCTATTTTTACACATATGGGCCTTTTATGAATGCCTATACACCCCTCTAATTTTATTGAAATCGGTTGACTGCTAGATGTGCAAAAAAATAAAACGAAAAAAAATCCCTTTTGCAGTACTACAAATCTTCTTTAATACATTTCTATTGCCCCAAATTTTACAGGTTTGTGGCGAACGTGTGGTAGGTCGGAATTTTGTCTTTTGTTTTGAGATTGCATAGACAGGCATAACAAACGGTTGCAACAAATGTAAGAATACCAAAGAGATGTTTGGTTAGGAAATAGTGTGGGTCCTTTGGACCGGATGTCATAAATACAGATTTTTTCTAGAAGATTGTGGAACTGTCCGTGTATGATCTGAGGGTTTTTATTATTGAGGGTTTTTGCTAAAATAACGAACTTTGGTTCTGTGTGTGGAGGGGAAACAGCTTTCCTGGTTTTGAAGTATATTTTAGAATACCAGTCGAGGTCGTGGTTTAGAAGTCGAAAGGTGTAGTCGTTACGTGTTTTAGGGCAATAGGCCATTATCTTGTGTTTTGTTTCTGTGTGTGCCCGTGATGCCATCTCTGCTGATGTAAATTTGCCAATAACAATTTATGTAATTTTTATAAAATAATTATGTCTCTGTCATCCGTTTTCTCTCATCTTCATCTTCAATATGTCAAGAGTTTCAATGATTATTGTACACTCGATCTGAAGGGATTTTAATCTTTTTATTCATTTTGTAAATATATTTGTTGTGGTTAGAGTTGACTTTTAATCACCCTAAGGTTATACTTGACATTCATTTACGATTATTTTTGGCTTCTAAAAATCTAGCGATACCAAACCCTCAAGGTTTGAAAGAAAGTTCTCGCGTCCTCCGTTTGGATTTGATATAAAGTAAATTACATTTTGACCGCTCTCTTTCCACGCTACCAATAAAAACAGACAACAGGTCCTAACCTATTACAAACGCACACCCGGCCTCCAATTTTGACATTTAATATTTTCATCAAATCACAAAATGTCACTAAGTTTCGTTCATCTTATTGATTTCGATGAATGTCATATTCATATCAAATATTTCAAGCTAGCAAATGTGTTTTATTCGCTTTAGGGTTTTTATATTAAATAAATTATTTCAAAGTTAAACGCAACATTGGTGACCCCAACAGTGCACCCTTCTGCGCCAGAAGTTTCTGCCTGCACCCAACCACGCCCGACGTTGCTGCCTGAGCCATATGTCGCGGCCACACTAGGCTGTTTTACTAGCATGCTATTTGCTACTGGCTGCTAACAGCTTAGTGTGGCCACTGGGCAGCCGCTGTTTTATCAATTGGCGAGTGAGTTTCGCAGCAGAAAGCCCACCAGCGCTTGTTTAACTTTTACAGCAACCAACATAAACGTTATCTCACGAAGTTATGTATTTTGAAATCTCTTTTATAAATATTATGCGAGGTATTATTCTCCCAATATATAAAGAGCTGAAATAATTTTAATTCCTCTGAGTTTGCTTTTTTGCTATTATCGTAACGAAGTTCGTATGTATGATGATACTAACGCATTGATAACCAGTTTATTAACCTATTTGGAATAAAGCACCGCCAATGATAAGCACTTTCTATTTTACAGTTTTGACACACTTACCGCCGTCTACTTGAAAACTTCGTAAATAGCAGATTACATAGATTCAAGGTAGTAGGAAGAGTTTTTTCTCAGTGGTTGTTGTTGTTGCTCTTAGGAATAAAAAAATATTACGAATGCATCCAGTGGTGTTTATTTTGAATACCTGTATTTATGCAATCTTTATATAACAAGAAGTGTAAAAATGTACAATTAGTATATAAATCACAAATTATCTGCAATCAGATGCACAAGTCGTAATTTCTTCTTTATAAGATTTTGCAATGTGCCTTATCCTTGCCAATCTGCTTGTTATTCCCATCGCATCTTTTGTAATAATTCTCATATAAACATAAATGATTGACGTTCTTTACTAGATTAAGTTCGACAGTGGTTAATTATATATGTATGTAAGTACATCCAAAGTTGAAGAAAATGTTTACCCTATGCTGAAACTTTCCTGAGCACACTGTATATCAAGTGAAAACCTAGTTTCTTTAAGGAGATCAAGGAATATTTAGTGCAAGATACAAAATGTTGTTATTGAAACGGAAAGTAATATTAAGAAAAATGTAATGGTAGAAATAATTTACCTACCAATTCTGCCCGCCATATCTAATGTCTGGCAAGTTTTTTTTTCCTTTTCGAGTAGAAACGTTTTTGTTGCAAGCTGAAGAATTAAATGTACCTAAAAATATATCTGATTTTTTTGTTCATGGAAACTTTTCACTGAAAATTCGA
The DNA here is from genome assembly GCA_963971325.1 of Aphodius granarius. Taxonomy (NCBI): domain Eukaryota; kingdom Metazoa; phylum Arthropoda; class Insecta; order Coleoptera; family Scarabaeidae; genus Aphodius; species Aphodius granarius. The sequence goes on from OZ020225.1 coordinate 5,795,517, forward strand.
TTTAAAAATGCCGTGTTCAATTTCAAAATGTCAAGGTCAAGGCTATGAATGAAAAACAAAATAAATGATAAAATTTGGTGACTTCTACATGTTATTAATATTTGTATGTTATTTAAATATTAACTAATTTAAAATATGCACAAGTAAAAAGGGCAGAAGGGACAGTGTTACAATAGTGTGTCCTCGGACGATGACGCAGTTATTAGTGAACATTTTATTTCCGAAAAACTGTGTGTGTACTATTTGATATGACAAAATTCGATTAAGAGCGACTTCTAAAAATTTTATGACAGAACATCGACTTTATACACAGTGTGTTCACAGTAGCAAGTAATATGTAATACCTACTGACCAAATTGATACCAGCTCATCCTTCAGTGATGTTAAATGTTAGAGAATAAAGGGATCAGCGATTTAGGTGCAATAAGCCTTTTTAAAAGCAGTTAACAGAATCCAGAACCTTCGTCGCTGTAGTTGCGAATTGACAGAATTTGATTAACGTCAGTATCACTGACATGACATTGCATTAAATATCAGTATGACAAATGTCATTATGTCATAGAAACGTTATATAAGGGTCCAGAGTGGCTTTGGCTTCATAAAATTGAATAAATGCAAAAGTGTCTGGACAATTCATTGTGCCAACGAAGTAATCGGGATTTCAGTGGAAATACGCGTTTTGAAGTCCGCTGAATCGATTGCACAGATTTCTGGAAAATGTATTTATGTATGTGTGTGTGTATGTGTGTGTGTGTGTATGTGTGTGTGTCTGTATGTATGTCTGTGAACACGATAGCGTCCAAGCGGAACAACGGATCGGGCTGAAATTTTGCATACTTATTTAGAATTGCCTGGGGACGAACTGGATTGTTTTTGACCACAATACGACAACCGGAAGTGGCTAATGTTACATGTGTCTTCTTCGGGATTTATACGATTTTGGCCAAACTAATATCAACTCATTCTCCAATGATTTTAAATAAGTATACTAATTTACAGATCAATGGGATGAACGGTTTAGGCGCTATTGGCTTTTATAGAAGCGGCTTGACAGAATCCACAGCTTTCGTCGCTGTGTTGCAAATTGTCAGATTTTGACAAACGTGAGTGCCACTGATATTGCATGACATTAAAAGTCAGTGTGACAAATGTTATTATGTCAGAGAGACTGACGTTAGGTAAGGTACAGAGTGGCTCTGACTTCACAAAATTGAATAATTGCAAAACTGTTCAGACACTTCAGTGTGCCAATAATGTAGTCGGAAAGTTGGGTAAGGGCCACCCCAGATGTTTAAATAACGTTCTAACCTAAAATCTTAATAATGCATCAAACTGGTCGACCAAATTCCTGGTTAGCAATTGCTACTTTATATTAATCATGCAGATGATCCATTTTATAACAACATTTCAGTTGTCTAGATCCAATGAACTTATGAAGAAAGTTGTCTTCTTTTTCCGTAATCGTTCTGTGCATTTATGGTTGAACTACTAGCCAAACTTTCACCACATCATTATCACGATTCACAACAGTAAAAGTAGATTGTGTAATAAAACATATATCAGTGTGTATGCATAGAAATCACATTATTACATATTATGTCAAATTTACATTATAGCAAATAATTGCCATGTAAAAGACATCTAAAACAGAAGCAGAACAAGGTTAACCACAAAGCAACTTTAGTTTGTGGTACGTTTGGAATTACAAAGACTTTTATAACAACTTATTTATTATTCGAGAAACTCAAACCCTTCTATAATAAATCATCTATTATCAAAGAAAATATCAATATATTATTACTTTATTATATCAACGACAGTAAGAAATATTAAAACACACCTACAGCTACAACATACAGCTAAGGAAATAGTTCTTGATATGTAAACCGCAGCGTTATTTTATTAGCTATATCCGTGAATTTTTCCGCTAAAGAACTTTCAAGATTCGGTCTGATTTCGTTCAGGAAAAGGTCAGTATTGTCACTCAAAACTTCATTTGACACTCGTCCTAGTACGGTGTCACCACCGAATAAATTCTCCAGGTGCAGTTTAGCCTCACCGACGTGTATTCGGACTTTCATCTTGTCGAAACGTATGTAATCAGCGCCATCTTTCTGTATTATGTTGCCTTTCATCACAGCTTCGAACTCATAGTTACCTGAAAGTTAAAACATTATATTTTCATTGGCACTTATGTTGACATTTGTAAAAAAACTAATTAATTTGTCCTTTGTCGGTTTAACAGGTGTTTCTAAATGTTTGTTTTATGTGTTATGTGATTCAACCCAAACCTTCTGAATATGAATGAGGATTTTAAAAATCATATTTTACTTTCCGACTAATACCCTAGAAGGAAAGTATTGTCCCCTGAATCGTGATAGCGTCCAAACGGTATAACGGATCGGGCTGAAATGTTTCATACTTATTTAGAATTTCCGGGGGACGAACTGGATTATTTTTGGCCATAATCTGACAACCGGAAGTGGCAAATGTTACATACATTTACTTAGGAATTTATCCGATTTTGACCAAACTGATACCTGCTCATCCTCTGGTGACTTTAAATATGTATACAAATTTGCAAATCAGTAGGATCAACAGTTTAGGTGCTATAATAGTTTATAGAAGCAGTTTGACAGAATCCATAGCCTTCGTCACTGTGTTGCAATCTGTCACATTTTGACAAACGTCAGTGCCACTGACATGACATGACATTAAATGTCATTACGACAAATGTCATTATGTCATAGAAACTGACGTTAGATAGGTGCCAGAGTGGGTATGACTTCACAAAATTGAATAATTGTGTTTAGACACTTCATTGTGCAAAAGATACAGTCGGAAAGTTGGGTGAGGGCCACCCCAGATAATTTGGGTTGTAATACCCGTAAGTTTTTGAAATTCAAAATGTAGAGGTTGTTCATTTCGGTCTTTTCTATAAAATAAAATCAAGATGGTCTCCACTTCCAGTCTACCGGAAGTAAACCGCAACATAAACCGAGTCCAACTGGACTAGCGATTTTATTTTAATGATTCTTGTTACTTAAGTTTCGAGTTTTAAATCGTCCTCAGTTACAAACGGCATATACCGCATAAGCATCTTGAAACAAAGTGGCTTTAAAGATATACATAAATATCACGAACATTATAAATTTTGTTTCTTGTGTCAATGACTTAGTACACACTCATTCGGTCACAAATTAAATATTTAAAAGCTAAGAAATAATATAAGTAATAGTAAAATATAGGATGAATGACGTTTAAGCAATGTTTATATGAAGGTATGCCAGAAAGTCGTTTATTGAGGAAAAGTTCGAATAATTTCCGGCAAAAATTGCCCGCCGACATGGACAGGTATAATTATTTTCTGAAATCGCGTAATACCTTTCGTGAGAATATCAGAAACTGTCATTGATGCCAGTTATTTGACAGAAAATGCAAAACAAGCGACACATTTTGTAGAGTTAAACCAAAATGGGATACAAAAGAAAATAAAGATTGTGATGTTTTTTTAAGAATCTAAAACAAGAATCGAGTAAAATTGCTTACCAGGTAACAAACAACTATTCTGAGTTTACTTTAGAATCTCAATCTGAATGCAGACAAATGCGCAAAACTTTCCAAAAGACAACTAACCACTAATATATTCCAGTGGATTATTTAGTCCTATATTAAGGACAAGAACTCTACAGAACAAAAATCAACAAATAATATCACCCTCTAGAATCTAGATTGTAGTCTCGGTAAGGAATTAAAATAAAAAAATTCTCGTCAAGGAGCACAATAAGTTGAAGAATATAATCAGTAATGACCACTAGAATCACTAAATGGTTAACAGATCGAAGTGAAGTGCCAGTATGTCATTAATGAAACATTCATGTGCATTCATGCCCCAAGCTGCTCCAAACTGTTCTGATATACCCACGAACCAAACGAAAAAACCTAATGGGTGCGTTCAGCGAGCTTAACGGTTGCCAACAGTTGCCAACAACTGCCAATAGCTGAGAGAATCGGTTCACTGAATGTTTGCAATGAGATTTCAGCGGAAATACGCGTTTTGGAGTCCCCTGAATCGAATGCAATGATTTCTGGAAAATGTACTATTGCGCCCAAACGGATCAACGGATCCCTTTGAAATTTGGTATCCATATTTAGAATTACCGGCGGACGAACTGGATTGCTTTTGGAGACAATCTGACAACCGGAAGTGGCAAATAGTACATGCATCTTCTTAGGGATTTATCCGATTTTAACCAAATTGATATCAGTTCACCCTCCAGTGACCCTAAATATGTATACAAATTTGTAGACCAGTCAGATGAACGGTTTAGGAGCTATAATCGTTTATAAAAGCAAGTTGACAAAATCCACAGCCTTCGTCGCTGTGTCTGCCACTGACATGACATGACATTAAATGTCATTACGACAAATGTCATTATGTCATAGAAACTGACGTTAGGTAGGTGCCAGAGTGGGTATGGCTTCACCATGGCTTCACAAAATTGAATAATTGTGTTTAGACACTCCGTTGTGCAAAAGATACAGTGGAAAGTTGGGTAAGGGCCACCCCAGGTTTTTACTTTCCGACTAGTACCCTAGAAGGAATCGATTGCGATTTTCTGGAAAATGTATGTATGTATGTTTGTATGTATGTGTGTGTGTGTGTGATCGGGTTGAAATTTGGTATACGTATTTTGAATTGCTAGGGGACTTGAGTTGTTTTTAGCCACAATCTGACAACCGGGAGTGGCAAATGTTACACACATTTTCTTAGGAATTTAACCGATTTTGACCAAACTGATGCCAGCTCATCCTCCACTTACTTTAAATATATATACACATTTGCAGATCAGTGGCATGAACGGTTTAGGTGGTATATGAGTTTATAGGAACAGTTTAACAGAATCCACAACCTTCGACGTTGTGTTGCGAATTGTCAGATTTTGACAAACGTCAGTGCCACTGACATGACATGATATTAAATGTCAGTGTGACAAATGTTATTATGTCAGAGAAAGTGACGTTAGGTAGGGTACAGAGTGGCTCTGGCTTCACAAAATTGAATAATTGCAAAAGTGTTCAGACACTTCATTGTGCCAACGGTGTAGTCGGAAAGTTGGGTGAAGGCCAGCCCAGATATTTGTCATTATGAACAGTTGTTGGATAAATGTGTGATTCGATAAAAACTTGAAATTTTTGGGTGTCGATTGCCATATCTGTGATTGGAATTGTTTGGCCTGGTTCCACATTTATATTGCTATGGCGAGATTCGGTTGATTCGCTTAGTAGTTCTACGACTTCTGGTGGTTGATCCTTGTTGATCCTTTCCTTACCAATAGGTACTGATGTTCTTCCTTCTGATGATACTTCCGATGATGATATTCCTGATGGTGGGTTCATTCTTTTTCTGCCTGTAGGTGCTGATGGTACTGGTTGGTGCTGAGTGTGACAACTGTCATTATGTCATAGAAATAGACGATGGATAGGGTCCAGAGGAAATTGAATTGTTACAAATGTGTTCAGGCACTTTATTGTGCCAACGATGTAGTCGGAGGCCACGCCAGATAGTTTAGGTTGGGGACGTCAGTTTAGTTATTGACATGCATATGCCTACTCATAAATATCTCTAGCATTTAAGAAACAATATTGACGGGAAGTGAAATTACAAGCCAGAAATATAATCTGTGATCAAAAAGATTTTAAATTGGCATAAGAATGGAGAAAATTCATGGATGATGTTCATTTCATAGCGTCCACAGCTGTGGATGATCAACAAACAGTTGCATAAATCATGCCAACAAAAACAAGTAATTTTTTATGTCACTGCTTGAATACGTTGGTTGGTAGGGTTGCTTATTATCAGAGTCATACACCATATGATTCAGCACACAACTGCTACTACTACATTACCTACTACACAACCGTCGAGTTCTCTGAACGCGCCCATTCGCTTAAATCATCGTTTAAGAATCGCTTGTGTGTCACGGCAAAATACTGAATTATGATAATGTGTCCCGAGTATAAACGCAGGAATTTCTAGCACAAGATCATTTTAAAATAAAATGCATAATCCTTACTAAAATTGCCGGTAATAGGTCCATTGCCGGCTAATTTCAACAGCAAAATCTGCATGTCCAAGTCATATTTTCCCTCGAAGTATAAATACGGCAACTTCGCCTTGAAAGAAAATTTGTGTTTCTTCACATTTACCCTGAAAATTCATATAAGTTACTACATACTATCAAAAGATGAAACAATCGTCGATTACCTCAATTCCTTAATGATGAAATTCGAAGCGCCCCAGACTTTAATATCAGTGATATTAGCTGATATTCTTGTGCTGGTTGGTCCTCTACGTAGGAGGATCTCATCCAGAGGTAATGGTTCCAATGGAGGTACTCCTAGCTCCTCTATACCCTTCTGCAATTGTGGTTTCAGTCGATTTACTGAGTTTAGGATGCATTTTGATATGTCTGGTTCTGTGCTCTTGCAAACGTGTATGTACTCAGCTGTAGAAAGAAATAGTAGTTAAACATAAACATAAACATACTCACATATTGGTGTTATTGAATATTCTTTATGTTATAATACATATTAAAGCATAGGTATTATTTGGCAATAAACTGAACCAATAGTTGTAAACATTGGCGTTTTTATTAATACCAAATATAACATACTATATTCCATGACGACATTAAACAATAAGGTATTTTTGTTAACGCACGATAAATTTAGCATCAAAATAACAATATACTTTAATGTGGTGTGGTCCAAATAAGATATTGGAAAGAAACAAGTTTTGACGACACTTATAGCACGCATATATAGACACCCGAAAACCGCGAAGGTTGTAAATTTAGCATATTTTGTATGATTTTAATATTAACATAATATACAAACATTATCCAGTGTTTAGCAAACTTGGGCTGTGTAGGCTCAGCAAACATAGATATCTAACACTATAATATGCGTTCGTTTTATCGATGTTGAAGAATTTGTAGCCATGACAAGTTATTTTTAAACTTGTAATGCTCTCTTTGAATAGATGTTACCAAAGTGTGTAAAAACGTTAAAAAAAATCTGCTGTAGCCACCACAGTATCGACCGTCCTTCATTTATAGACCATCTAAAGATTTGAGCTGAAGATTATGGTCAGGTAATTTTATGCAGACTCAATGTATGCAATATACTTTGTTGCATTACATGAAGTAATCTGGAATATTACGCAACAGTGCATGTGCATTTGTTCATTCTTTCTTTGCGGCATAACACTTGGAATCGCATGGTTATATATTCACATTTTAACCGTATCACTACATACAGTAATAACAGAAAACTGGAGTAAAATGTCCACATCTTTTTTTTTAGGAAGAATTAAGTTTTATTTTCACATTATCACTACCATAATACTATAAATAACAAAATATCTGTCATATTTCGATCTTAGGTTTGCGACTTTTTTTATAAGTAGAGTACCATCGTAATATTTTTTAACATATTTGTTGACATCCAAGTAACACTGCTTATTTGTTATCGACGTACTGCAATAGTATATTATTATACAAGTTTTATAAGACGTCAAATTGGCGCATGAGTTATATCGTCGCTGGCGCTCCTCGTGCCCCAAATGAACGAATGCGCCAATATGTCTTATAAAACGAGTGTAATATACTATTTTTTCTACTTTGCATCATTAATTTTATAAAAATTTAGAAGTATATTAGGTAAAATTCCAATCTAGAGTATTTATGGGTGCAACCGTTGGTAACACTGTAATCTGTCACTTAAATTCAAATATCTGTGAAAAAGTAATTATTGATAATTATTATATACCATCATATACTAGTAGTACGAAACCTAGGATGCAACACGCATGTTTAAATATGTATAAAAATGTACATACTTCGCAGTTTGTGCGATTCTAAAAAATCAGTTTGTGCTTACTTTTGTGGTTATGTGTATTTTCGTTTGACATGCATTTGATATCAATGTCACCAATCTTAGAAAAAAGTTACTAAAAACGGTGTTACAATTTACTAATTGTAACACCGAAAACAGTGTTACAATGTGTGCATAGTGAATGCAAAGTAGAAAAAAGACATTATGTTTTCCCACACGAGTCACTGGACAGATTGGTCTGAAGCGGATAACAGTTCATTTCCTTTCGAAAATACACTGAGTTGTCTTCCATCCATTGTTCAAATATTAAACTATAGAATCCAAACACTGATCAAGGTATATTGCAAAATGTATAATGTGTTCTAGAAAGTTTGCAAACATTAGGAAACTAGTTATACACTAATTATAATACGAAACTATTTATATATAAGATTATTATCTGTAAAAGTGGCTTGAAGAATCTTGATATGTTTTCTGCAATTTACCTTTTTTTTTTCAGAATACTTTAACATTCTACAGTGTTATGGTTTTAGAGCCAGTTTCCTATTTATTAAGTTAAAAATGTATTTTATTAAATTTACTCATCATCTGAATATAAAGTCAGTTCTAATAAGTTGACTATATGCCTATAACCAGGGTAAATAGTATTTTCTTGCTATCATTAAACTCACTTTAATATCTGCAAATATGGTGTCGAAAATACCCTCTAGCTATAATTGCTCAGAAAATACTTAATTGATCTATAATATTGCTTAATAGTTGATATGAAACGAAACTGGTACATTTATTGGTATGTATATATGTACATAAACTATCTATACATGAAAACATCAAAACCTGTACATAAAGTAGCACTACTAATTAATAAAATAAATTCTGTAATCATTGAAAATTGAACTAATTCATTACGACATGATAATTTGATCTAATAACCGTTTTTAGAACTTTTATATTACGAAATCCTACAGTGACAACATTCAAATAAAAAGCTATCGATGACATAATTAATAATAAAGCCAGTCCCAAAAATGTTTGTATTTCAACTTACGTATAACAGCATTGCTGTATCCCAAAATAGTCGAAAGCGCGACGAAATGCACGAATAAAATCGCCATTATATCGGAACTGGTATAGCGAACCTCTATCGGCAAGAATATCGAGGTTTCAACTGCCGAATAAGCAATGAATAAAGCTGCACCGGGCTACTGAACAGTACCTATGTACAGAGTGTGCCGGTCCTTGAAATTAAAATGTTATAGACACTTTTCACATAAATATGGTGTGATTGTGAAAAGCATTGGCGAAACGATTCGTTCGGTGCATATTAAACTCTCATTGTTTGCCACAGATCAATTATTATCAGTGTTCTGAATTTATAAGTGGTGATGATCTTAACATGTTGACATTGGAAGTAACTTTATATATGTAGTTATATGTACAGAAGGTACGAAATTAATTAGAGGATTACACAAATTAATTTGTTGTGAATGTCATCTATTCTCATAATGACAATATAGAACAATAAACATTTATTTTTAAACAAATAAACTGGATTGTTTTTGGTGACAATCTGGCAACCGGAAGTGGCAAATGTCACATACGTTTTCTTAGGGACTTAGGGACGATTTGGACCAAACTGACACCATCTCATCGTGGAGGGATTTTAAATATGTATACAAACTTACGGGTCAATGGGACGAGCGGTTTAGGGGCTATGAGGGTTCATATCCATTGGTCTGTGACGTAATGGAGAACTGACGCCATCATACACGTTATTGTTTGAATATTATCGCCCGGCCCACGATTGAAGAATAAATAAACAAGAAGTAGAGAAATAAATCTCGTAGGAAAACACACGGATACGTGACAGTGTATTATAATTATTTGTATCGAGAGGTGCCTTCTATTGTTATAATCCCGATATGTTCCCTATATGTTTATCCCCATATGTTTAGAAAATGTGTAAATAGTGTGTCAATGTAGTAGGAAAGTTGGGTGGGGACCACACCAGATATTTTCTGTCTAGTTACATTCTGTATAGTGCGTTTTCTTGTCCTACTTCTTGTTAATTAGAGAACATATCCTGGAAATCTTTACACCAGCAAATTTTGTTGCGTAATTTGCAATGACGCCAGCTTCATTAAATCCATTAGGAAACCGTATATTTATTGGGCAATTTTATTTACAAACAAACGTTTTACCAACAACAACTACTATTGGCAGGTATACTTTATTCTCTTGACGTTTGAATTTTTTGCAAGTCTATTATTATCCTCTGGTCAATGATGTTTACTAGTCACGTCTTGTAGATCTATACCAGTTCTTTTGTTTGTGCTCCATGAGTGTATAGAATTTTCCATAATTAAATGCCCAGTATTCAATGTGAAATGGTATGTTTTGAAATCCATTTTCTTCTTGACAATGTCACGTGCAAAAATAACCTTGTTGCTCAAATTGATGCGCGCGTATCAAAATAGGTAAGTACTGGATAAGCCGTTCTCTGTAAACCGTTAAATTGTGATGGTTGTTTTGAAATTATTTGATGCAGAAAGTCACTATCGATATGACAAAGAGGCTGTTCTTTCATTATTCATTTTAGTATCATCCATGTTTGCAGGCTGGTTAAGTTGTAGTTTTACAGATTGCCTATTTTTCTATCATATTATTATATGATCACTTAAGTAATTTATATCATATATTCTAATAAAGCCATTAATGAGTAGCTCATAAGTAAGTATTTTATTTCGTTGTTCAGATCCAAGGTTTAATGTGAAAAAAGAAAGAGGATGCTATTCAAGGATTCGCAATAATTATAGAAAACCTTGCACAAAGTAACGCTATCATTATTATTTATTATTCAATACTCTAAATTCAGGTAAACTTAAAGCCGGTTGCACATCTATACGACATGTCGCGGACAATTTTGTTTACAACGGACAATCGACACCATAGTGTAACTATCTTTACATGGTGGGCCAAGAACGCAACGATCCCTTTCTAAAAAACTCAGTCCGTCTCTATCTACCTTGTTTAAGAAAGCCCAATTTTGCCAATTGTTGGAAAAACACCAGAAAGTGTTGTCTAGTATTGGAAATATCACCAGAACATTATTAATATATAGTAATCGAAGGTCGGTCCTTTACAATTAGAACAATATTTACCATTTGAAATTTTCGCAATAAGAATTTCGAATTTTTCTACTTTGCTTCCACAGTAGACTCAGTTCTCAGTGTTTACTTCTGACTTTGGTAACAATGGAATCCACCAACCAATATAGTTGTCACATTTACTAAATTTATAAACGATAAATGTAGCACTCGTTTTGTAAGACGTATTGACCATAATAGTACAGAAAGAAAAATTTAAAGAATACAAATTATTACAGTTATTATAGAATACTGTAATGGTGTCACCTATGTAGCTTCGAGTAGCAGCCATAGATGGCCATAGTACCAACGACAACTTTTGTAAACTACCATGCATTGCGGTTTGAACAAAGTTATTCAATGTAGAGTATTTGGAATAGTTGAAAGACAAGATTATGGTTTAATTTTTTAAATAGGAATCAAAATCTCGCATTCGCACGCACGCATGCAACTGAAGGGCAAAATATTACTGTCCTATGTTTGTTCCTTACAGACTATGTTGGCAACACTTCCCTTTCCTCTGCGAATTGCCGGAAAAGTGGGGAGTTCTTGGCCCACCATGTAAAAATAGTATGGTCGACATGTATGGTACACAAATGACGTAAACAAAACTTGTACCTCGCACATTTTAAAGCGACATCTCGTGGGATGAAGACGTCCTGATGTTAGCATTATTGCAAAGAAAAAGCGAAAATATTGGGTTCATCCGAATAATATAATGAACTCACATTTTCACAAATAAAAAAATTGTTGTGTGGTTCGGTGTGTCTTGTAATTATCTACTTCTACACTCATATTAAAAATTTTTAATTAAATTTGTGTGAGCAAACTCGCCTTCTTCGTAAAAAAGAAAAAAAAATAGCTCCAATACTTAAAATAAATACTTTATGGTATAAATTAGGTACATAAAACTCCTCTTAAGAGCCTCACAAAATTACAATAAATTATCAGTTAGGAATCTTTACAAAATTAACGTTACATCCTCAGTATTTACAGCCTCAGTAATCGTTCTGTCCGATGATCCAAGCATCGTACGGTATATTTTGAAATAGTGTCTGTACGAAATTCGAGATTAGGGCGAGTAATTTCTTCTTGAGATCGGGTTTCATCTCTTTTAGTAGTTCCTGGGAATGCGAATTGATGAATAAATTCAACGCAGCCTCTGAAATGTAATTAATTTTAATTAATTGTAGGTCGAGGAATTGGGTTTTAGCGATTTTTAGCGTTATTATCATTGTCTTACGTATAACGGAGTTTCCATTGTGCACGTTGTCTACTCCCATTTTAATATCCTTAACTGTGAAATCCATTTTGACTTGCTCCAACTCCAAATATGTCCTTCCGTACCTGTTGGTTGGGTTTGCTTTGATGTATACCTTAGCCTTGACTCCCTCTGTAAAAATTATAATTTATTAAAATTTGATTTATTTCAATTTATTACCAATTTACTTAAAACCCAAATATACCACCATATGCCTAATAATTTGGTATTGATAATTATATTATACAAATTTATGCAACTTTATCTTGTATGCATATAAGACAATAGTATATTCTTTTTATATTGTCTACTTTACATTCAACACCAATGTTCTCGTACCTACTGCAAACGACCTTTCAGGCATCCCAAATTAAATTTAACGAAATTAAACCTTGACATAGACCCAGTATATTTAAAAATATAATATTCATGACACGCCTTCGTTTTTTTTTTTTTTTTTTTTCAAGGATATGATGTGAAATTATATTAAAAATCACAAAACTGCAACCCATTATATTAATTTAAGACAGGAAACTTTAAAAACTATCTAGAGATGAAAGGACTACTTCTAAAAATATATCCAGGGAGGTTGTTGACAGATGAGAGCGAAGTATAATTTTGTATTGGTTTTTCAAGAATATTTAGAAATATATGAAGAGAGACTTGCAAGTGTTCATTTGACAGAAGTACCTATGTATGTGATAGATACCAATCTATTCACATTCCTTCAGATGGGCTACTAAATTATATGAAAGTGTAACTATAGTGGATGCCACTATAGGATAGTTGATACAACCACGTAAGAACGGTACATTTTTACTTGAAACTAAGATCCGAGTTAAAACACAAATCATAACATATACAGTCTAGTGAAAGATTTGTATCTAAAATATTACGATAGATAATGCCCGACTACAACACTTCTTAAATGTCTAGCTTAACTAAGCTGCCCTTAATATTTAAGTGTGACTTATGCATGTTACGATTGCACAAGTCACACATATCTGTCACTTAGCAAAGCTTTTTGTCACTTTATGTTGTCACTTATGAATAAAGTCGATTCGGCAACGTTTATTTTTCTGGTGATTTTATCAACAATGTTCAGTTTACACTGAGAGAAAAGAAATGTAAAATGAAATAAATGTATTTCTTTGAACATATTTCTTTGAAGGAAAGAATATATGTTTGAAACAAATAAGTATTTTTAAATTTAAAAAAGTGAGCTGCATGGGCTGAAAGATATATTTTATTTGAAATATTTCTTAAGTAAAATGAAATAACTTTTACTGAAAAACCCGATTCTTTTACACCAAATGGTTTTCCATGATTTCCGCGATGTAGACATTGTTTGGGTTTAAGTGTAGAAAGACGTTTGAATGAAATAAATTTGGTTTTATTTGAAATAAAGATCGGCCTTGAGGTAAATAAATACTCTATTTGAAATTATTTGGAAGAGAAAGATAGTAGATTTGAGTGAAAAGATGCTAGAATAAAAAAAAATGCGGTTTCGTTAAAAATTATCGCTATGTCTTCAGGCGGGGAGATGGCGCTGACAGTCTCTAGACATGCGTTGGCTTGTTTTGAGCTTTATATAAGCTGAGCTTATAGAACGCGAGTGGTATTCTGGTTACTCTTCATTTGGGAATAGTCTGTAGTTTTTACTAAAGATTTCCGTAGAGAAAAATAATCTAATGAGTCCACCATAATCTTTTGTTGTGTTTTTCGACTACACTATGTTTCGATTATAATCAAGTTCCCATGATTACAATCCAAAAATAATAAAATAATGATTTAGTTAAAGAAAGATTATTTATTTTAATTAAACAGAAAAATAATTCACGGTCGCAATATTTATCTAGTTAAAAGCACAGTTTACTAAAACTAAAATGCTATTTGATTTTATCAAAATTTGTAATTTTTAAATCAACGTTCAATTTTATTAAGTAAAGCACTAAATTGTCAAACAGTAAAGAAAATTTTTCTTATTTAAACACAAATGACACAATAAAAACCTTTACAGGTTTACAGGCCTTGCAGCTCACCTCCCGTCTTCTTCTGTTATTGATTAAGTTATGAACTTATGAGTTTAATATTTTGCACTCATTATGTAAGGTCTAGTGGTCACTCTGACAAAGTTGATCCAAATTACACAGGGTAATCAATATCTAATTACAACCCTAAATAAAATGTATCAAAATAATCTTACCATATTCACCCCAATATTCACCACCCCCTGTTGCAGGTACAAGAATTAATATACCAGAAGATTCATATTGCGCAGTAGCTGATATTTTCGGAATGTAGAAAGTGAACTGGAACTGGTTTGTTGGAATATCCGAACTGTAAATAAATATATTTCAATATATCAACATTCAATATTTCTTATAAATAATATAAATATCTGGTGTGGCCCCAACCCTACTTTCCGACTACACTGTTGACTCATTTATAAACTCTAAACGTATATAGAGGGTGAAACACCAATTAAACGAACGACGTAAAATAATAATAACTATAATGGGATTATAACAATACAAGGCACCTCTCAATACAAATAACTACTGTCACGTATACGTGTGTTTTCCTACGAGGTTGTTTATTATTCTACGGTGTTTATTTGTTCTTCAATCGCGAGCCGACGATATTTGTTGCATGTACGTCAATGTCAAGTTACATAAACATTGAACATAAAAGTGTTTCTATCAAATTGATTGAAATAAGTACTGTAATGCCGTATAATACCAACAGAGCAAACTATGCAATATCCTTTTCACGAAAGAACTGGCAAAGAGGTTGGCAGACGCTAATATACAGGGCGTTCACGTTTATACTTTGCATCCTGGTGTGATAGCAACTGATCTGGCGAGACATTTGGACGATTCCGTTTGTCCTAGTATGACTTTCCTCTATAGGGATTTGGGAAAATTGTTTTTAAAGTCCCCTAAACAAGGAGCTCAAACTACCATCTACTGCGCAGTTTATGAAAAAGCAGGAAATGAGACCGGATTGTATTACGCTGAATATAAAGTTAAGACGCCATCTGTGAACGCTAGAAATGAGGAATATGCTACAAGATTGTGGGAGGAGAGTATCAAATATGTGAAGTTGGAAGACTATGATCCTTTTTGTGTATCAATAAAACCTATAGTTGCCTAAAATATAATTTTACAAAAAATCTCGAAATTTCTTTTTTCGACGATTACAGTACTTTCCTTCTAGAGACTAGTCGGAAAGTAAAAAAAAGGTAATTAACTTGTCATCATTTAAAAATTAATCTACCACTGAAAAAAGTTTATCAACTCTTGTGGAATGCTTACCGTACTTGTGTTATGGTTAGGTTACTGACACCGTAGGCTTGAATATTTCTGAAGGACGCTCTGTATCCATCTGGTCCACCTCCCAAAGAAATACCAATCTCATCGATGATAATGGGTTCCGGTTCTGTTAAACCCAACTCCGGTATTCCATACTTCATATGCTCGAGGAGGAAGTTTGCTGACCTCAGCAAGCATTTGTTTACGTTTGGATCCGTCTTATCACATTGTTTCATATAATAGTAATCTAAGAAATCAAAGAAAAGCGATAAATTAATAAATAACAAGGAAAAATAATTTTGATTTTCTAATATTAAGTGAGTAATCACTATGACTAATATTGGCAATACAAAACCACTCATGCCCTGCTTTACTTAAATTAAGAGTTACTCAAAAACAATACCTACTCAATAGAAAGTGTTTAATTTTCCAATCACACACTAAAATAACAATCTTCTGCAAAATTTTGACGTCATTCGGCTAAAAGTAGGTCAATATATTCTACTTGAATCTTTAATTTTTTATTATATAGGTATTTGTTATAATAGTGTCCTTATTATAGTACAATAAAATAAAACACATACCTCCTTGTGAAATCACAATATGAATTAAACTAAGTCCGAAAAAAAGCAACTTATACATCTTCTCAGTAGCTCTTGTGATGTCTTTAGGTGTTCCTCAAGTTCTTCGGGAAGCTCAACAGCTACTGACCTCTTACAAACTTGACCATGACTTTGATATTAAAGCGGTAATGGTGGGGATCCGTATAAACAGGGTTACTGGTAACTCGGTCTGAAGACATCAAACTCACCGGTTAAAAATGTGAAGAAGCAACTGTATTATACCTCGGATGTAACGGTACATCGAGTTGTGGCCTGTGGGTACAACAGGCTTTCGTTCGTTTGTGTTTTTTTCTTCTTCAATGTTTGAAGTGTTGATAAAATACGGAGATGAATGTGCACGCAACTTTCGCTTGATGATTACCGGAAAATCATGTCTAACGCAAGAAAAAAAAACTTTCATTTGATAATAATATAGTTTCACTATACCATGATTTCATTTCACTTCAACGAAGTGCAATTCCATCGAATTAATAAGAAATATAAGATATAATCATTGGAATTCTTTAGTCCTAATGTTTATTGATAGGAGACTTATAATAATAACTATAAAAGAATAATTTTACAAATGCTAAATTTTCTATTCCAAATTTGTTATTTTGTTGCTACTGACGTTTCCTCCTTTGGCTTGTAGAATACATTTAGTGGTATATGAGTAAGTAGCTTATTTGCTATACTCTGGAATACTGAAGATAGTTTGTTGCGGAGTTGTGGCGTCATTGCGTGTAGGACTTCTTGGCCGTTTTCTCGAAGAAATAGGTTCATAGCTTCAACTGAAAATAAAAAGAAACAAAATTAATACTAGCAAAAATACTATTTGTGTTTTACCCCATATATTAATTACTACATTATTACACCCTGATACAATTTACTACACACTGGGAAAGTTCTTTACGAAGCAATTCCTAGGACAATTTTGTCTGATCTGCAATGATGATTACCTGTTATTATTTATTTGTGTCCTGTACAGGAAAGAAGTGGATAAGCGTCTATTCTATTACAAAATATGTGTAATAATAAATTTCGATTAGCCCACTTGAACAGGGCTGCATTAATTGAATAATAGACTGTTTTGGTTCTTTTCTGCTCTTTATTTTAAATAAAATTGTTCAGTGACAAGTTTCAGCCAAAGGCCTTCAGCATCTCCAGTCAATGGTCATCTACTTTTTTGTCATAGCAAACGAAACCCAACCATAAAATGTTTGGGGAATTCAATTTCGTTAAGCCACAGCCTCTCTGCGTCCCAAACTGATGTCAGTCATAGAATAAAATTAAATAAATAAAATAATTAAGTAAATATAAAATTTTCCCAAAACTATTTTTCTGGACAAAGTGCCTGGGTGAAAAACTAGTTGCCTGTTAAGCGAAAGTACAAATACATCCTATATGTTTCCTTTTTGTCATGGAACACAATGAAACGGCGTTCCCCCACCTTTTCTCGATACTGACAGTAAAAATTCGGGGTAGCCCCCACCAAACTAAATTTTAGCCCCCACCCGACTAAATTTTTGCCACAAGTGGAGGGCAACTATTACTATTAATTAATTTTGTGAAGCCAAAGCCACTCTGGACCCCAACCCAAAATCATTCATAGAATAACACATCGTCAGGGCCACTGGCAGCCTGACGTTTGTCAAAATCTTACAATTCGCAACACAGTGACGAAAGCTGTGGATTCTGCTAAACCGCTGCTTATAGCGCCTAAACCGTTCATGCCACTGATCTGCAAATGTGTATACATATTTAAAGTCACTGGAGGATAAGCTGGTATATTTGCAACTTCCGGTTGCCAGATCGTCTCCAAAGACAATCCAGTTCGTCCCCCGGTAATTCTAAACATGTTTGGCAACCATTGTGTTCACAAACATATATACATTTTTCAGAAATCATTGCAATGGATTCGGGGGACCCCAAAACGGATATTTCTGTTAAAATCCCGATTTTTCCCGTCGATTACCATACCTTCCTTCAAGGGTACTAGTCGAAAAGTAAAAAGAGAAGTCGAGAAGTTTTGTTAGATAAAAACTGTTAACTGTTAGATAAAAACATTCATAGTGCCATGCTTTATTTCCCATTTAATGCTATGTACTGAACTGACAACAAGCTTTTCAAATAACCAATTTGTAAAGAAAATAAAATGATGGAAAGTGACTTGGGAAACTAATATCTCCAATTTCGCATCTTCATTTCCGGCTTTCTATTTCCGGTGTCATTAGACTACCGGAGAGTCAGCAAAGAGATTTTTAAATGTTTTTGCTGGTATGTTGGTATTATTTTCGCTTTTTGTCCCATGATGTCTCAGATGTTCTACTGTTATTATATGTTTCTTGTATATTATATATATATAAACCTGATATCATTTGTTGTTTCATCTTGTTTTATATGTTTATTACAAACTTTCGCTCATTTTCTGTTCTGCAATGCTATTTACTTTGTTGCAGCTTCAAATAAACCCATAAGAACACTATTTTAGTACTACTCTACCTTTCAAAACAGATTTCTATAAATTATTAATGTTAAGAACTTACCAGGACACATTAAATAAATGAAACAGAAAGTTATATGAAATGCAGTAGCCTATGTAATTAAATCCAACATGCCAACAAATCAACTCAGGCATGAAGTCATTACAGCACATTTACAACTGTTTTCTATTGTTTCAGTCAATGGCATGAAGAAACCAATTACCTTCCATCATTATTATTATAATTTATAATAAACTTCTTCGTCTGATATATCTTAAGGGGAATTCATTGTTAATTACAGTATGAAATAGAAAGGTACATACATTGATTACAACAATTATAAATGACGCAGTTGTTGCATTTGATTAAAACAAGATTTCAAAATTATATTAAGTAATTTATCATTAATTTGCATCAATTCTTACCTAGAATTCTGCTATTTCTGAACACGTTCTTAACGCCCATGTTTATATTCTTCACGTCCATGTCGAAACTTAATTTGTCGACGTGGAGATAGTTTTTACCATCTCTGATATTCTGACTAACAGTTCCTTTAACTTGCGCTGTGACATCCCCTAAAATATGTGTCATTTGTTAAATTGTTCTTTGATCAAATTAATGGTAAAGTTTTACTGAATCTTCCAAAGAATGTTCCTTTTCCACTCGCTGGTAAAATAATGAGGACGCCACTGCTGGAATATTGGGAGCTGATTCTCAATTCGGGAATGAAGACTTGCGCTTCAAAAGGTTTACCGTTTTCACTCAATCTGAAATCAATCAAAAGAATAATAATAAAAAGATGTTATTTGTTATACTAAAAACATACTTTAAATTGTTGACAGTGAAATTGCTTGCACCGTATATATCAATTTCGCTTAATGTTACTTTATAACCATTTGGTCCTGTAGTTAAGGATAATGTTAATTCATCCATCCTGAAAGGTTCCACTGAGGGAAGCTCAATTTCCTTGATACCACTGGCTAGATATGGTTGCAAATGATGCAGACCACTGATGAAGCAATCTATCAATTTTGGATCTCCTTCGTGGCATTGTTTTACGTATGGGGCTGAAAAAAAAAACAATTATATCACAAACATAATTATAGTTAATGCACAGGTGCACTATTATCTACAAATTTATCGTATTAAATAAAGGACAATGTAATAACACGTTAGAAAATTTGTCAAAATTGTATAATTTGTATTGATAATGAAGATAATGAACATAGGTATATCATCTGTTGAATGGAGGAGTTATCAGAATCACTGCGCTGAAAAATGACTTTGATCTTGACACACTTTACGAGTTGTAATGAAACAAATTATTTTACCTGTTGTTAAACACAGGTACTTAGAAAAATATTTTATAAGTAACTTTTTTTGTAAAGTTGGAATTAAAAATATTGAGAGATATAAGGATTGGAGATTGGAAATATAGAGATTGGAACGCATATGATGAATGAGATTGGAACTCATATGATGATGAGATTGGAACGCAAATGTGTCTTGAGATATAAATTTAATAACGCAGAATTCTACGTTCATAATGATTACTTGCGGTAAGAATTATGGGAATTATTTTCGGGTATCTAAAATTGCCGCTAGGGGGCACAACAACGAATTACAAATGTTGCTTATCTTAGAATTTCCCTCTATTAACTGAACAAAAATATATTCTTATTATTTATATAAATTCTAGTTAAAAAGTGGTTTGAAAGTATTTGTAAACAAATGCCAATAATTTCAAAATGGCTGATCAGAATTTACTAAACTTAGGATCGTTGAAAAGAACTTTTCTTGGACTACAAATCCTACCTTATTTGAGGTGATCGCTATTTGGCACGTTGCCATAAGAGAGAAGAAATATATGGCCTTTCTGCAAAAATAAAGTTAGCAGGCCTTTCTGTAACCCGGGCATGTATCTTCTACAATAATTAACATATCAAAATGAATCCAAGCATGTAATATTTCTAATTAATTTGGCGTTAAAACTGAGTCGGCGAAGACGTGACCAAGAATCTTATTTCTTCCAGAGGACATTTAAAACTAGACCACATAACCAAAAAATCACATAAATTGTAGAAATAATTATTCTAAATGACGAATTTATAAAGAAAGAAAATTTGTGAGCTTTCCAAAATAGCTACTCTTATTAACTACCTACAATTTGACATATAAATCAAAGTTATGCAGGAATATTTACAAAAGTTATTAATGATTTTATACGTCTGTCCGTGAATTCCTTGTAATGGGATAGGCCCACCACATGGTCATTTAAGGGCTGTTATACAATGATCAAAACTTCGACCTTTCCAGGGTAGCTACCCATATTAATTACCTACAATTTGACGCATTAGTCAAAGATATGCATCGCTTTACTTATGGAAAAGGGGTTGTTCCCATAAGGGTAGTGTTGTGGTAATACCATTATTATATGCAGAAATTCATGTGGATTACAAATTTGTTACTCCTGATGTTCTTTTGCTAAACCCTTCGATTTTTTTTATGGGCAAAACTCTGGGGTATACTACTCTATCATTTGACATATGTTTTATGAGAAATTTGAACAAAAAAAAAGTTATGGATATCTGTTATGTCCGTCTCCGTACCGGCCCCCATTGTATACTGCAGATTAAGTGCACATCATGGTTATTTAAAGAGTGTTATCAAGTGAGCAAAACTCACAATTTTTCAAGGTAGCTACCTTTATTAATTACCTACAATTTGACGTATGACCCGAAGTTATGCAAGAATATGTACAGAAGTTATTAATGCTTTTATGTGTCTGTCGGCGTATGCCTGGTTATAGAGGTCAACATTATGATCCTTTAAGTAGGGTTTTCGAGTGTACAAAAATACGAGTTTCCAGGGTACCTACCCCTGTTAATTACCTACAATTTTACGTATTAATCAAAGTTTATTTATTTTTTTACCATGATGTCATCACTTGTGGGACGAACTGACAAAACGCATAAAATTCAAAAACACATAAAATGCCATAAATAGCTTTGTTTTGTCTAGTCATATATACTCATACGCATTTTCTATTTCTTGTATTGGATATAATATGTAAAAATAGCGACTGGAGATTATTTCAATCGTAAAAACTTGCGTTTTAGTACCCAAGATTCATCTTTGGTAATCAACAAATAACAAACTAGAGATATTTTTGTGATTTTTATGTTGGACAAAATTATTATCATATTTTTTAAACAAAAAAAGAAGAAGTGTGGAAGCCAAGAAGCCAAGAAACTGCAACATTCGTATAATCGTCGATAATTGCCATCTTAAACATCTTGGGGCGACATTACGTGCAAAAAAAAAACATTTATCTATTGACATAAGTACGAGAAATTTCTAAAATTGCCACACTATTCGAAATTCTATTCTATTTGGATAACGTTGTGGGGCAGTTTCATAACTGCGGCATAATCCATCGTTGCCGTTATTATCTGATAGCCTGTTACGCATTTTTTGGGCCACATTATATAATTTGTGAGGACAGGTCAGTAACTTTCCATTCTCTGTTTGTTTTTGTTTTATAACCAATACGAGTTATATACTGGAGAAAGCAACACGAGGAAGAATCACTGCACAGGGATGATAATTAAAATTGTTAATTAAATTACAAGATCGGTTTCTCCTTCATGAATTGTAATTATTTATCATTACTTTCCGTAAGAGAGAAAGGTTACTGGTTAAGATTTAGGTTTTGGGTGGAAATCTATGTATAAATCTGTAGAAAATCAGCAATAAACAATCAATACAGAAAACATAGAAACTATTATAGGAAACAAACAAAAAAAGCACTTACGTATAACGTCTGTTTTATCACCAAGTATTTCGACGATTAAAAAACTAAGTAAACTAATTAGAAACATGATGCACTGTGGTAAGAAAATTGTCTTTGTCTTCTTGTTCAGAGCTTTAGCTGTTAACGATTTGGCGTTTCGCTGACAAGTGAAGCCCTCCACCTGATACTGCTTTGACTTTCTCTCATTGTGCAGCAATTTCCGAAGCAGCGTACCGCAAAAGGCATTTACGATTTTGCGTACTTTTAGTAGATTGGTAGTTAGCAGTGGAATGGGCTCTCGTATTAGCGATGGTTTTTATATATGATTATTTAGTGATGGTAGTATGTAATAGTCCACTGAATTATTACAGAGTTATTTGTTAATGACGTTAAGTTAGGGTCCAGACGAGATGTGGCTTCATGAAACTGAATAATTACAAAAGTGTTTAGACACTTCAATGTTTTTCAATAGACGTAAATTTCTATAAAAAGGCTTACTTCAAATAGGTCATTTGCCATAAACTTCCGATAAACGTGTTTTCAAAACATAACTGACTTAAAAATCTCGTGAACAATGAAATAGTAGAATGTATATTATTAAACACTTTTACTATTATTCAATTCCGTGAAACCGCAGCCACTCTGGATAGCAACCTAAAATCATAGAATAACACAATATCATGTCATATCAGTGGCAGTGAAAACTGCTTCTATAAACGTTTATAAGGTCTAAACTGCCGAATCCACTGATCTGTAAATTAGTTTACATAATTAGTCATTAGACTATTAGAGGATGAGCTGGTATCGGTTTGGTCAAAGTCGGATGAATCTCTAAGAAAATGCATGTAACATTTACCACTTCCGGTTATCAGATTATGCCCAAAAACAACCCCAGGTAATTTAAAATGCAATAATAATTTTGGGGTGGTTTTTACTGTCTGGCTATGTCGCCTAGAAGAAAAGTATTGTGGATTGCTTTTGGGTGAAGATGTAAAAACCGACAGTGGCAACTATTGTTTGCATTTTCTTACTGATTCGGTCGTTTCTTACTTGCTTGAATATAGTCTACCAACCTAGCATCACTGCAAAGTGTGTAGAGCTAACGTACGGCGCCTCCGCCAAATATGTACCAAAACAATTCACCTCAACGAGCGAAAGAGTCTCCGCTCTGGTGGTGAAAGTATTAACTAGTACCTTCGGGATAATTTTCATAATTGTGGTATATGAGTATAATTTCGCCGGTATTTAAATCAAAAGATGAAAAATGACAAAAAAGAAGTAATATCTATTGTTGCGTTCCACAATGCAATTCATATCACAGCGAGGCCTTGCCATTTGACAAGTTTCCTAAAGGAAAAAGTTTACACAGTGAGTGGCAATGTGTACTAAAAATTGGCAAAAATGTCTAAAGACATAATATGCTAGTGTGTTCATAGCATTTTCTAAAAAAAGATTTGTACACGAATAAATCAAGTTGAGTGTACAGTAAAGGAAGCATAATATTGTTGTTAAGTTTGACATAGTGTGGATCTAACCTGAAGCGTTTTTATTAACAAATCCACATACAGTCACATTTTCCTGCTGCAAATAACATTTCTCCTTCTTCAAGGGATTGTCCCTTATAATCTGTATACATATTTTTTCAATGCGGGTTCCATAAATACTCGTCAGAGTAATTAATGTCATACAGCTGACCACAGTTAATTTAAATTGTATCCCGACTAATTTGCCGATATTAGCGCCCTCTACATTCGCTCGTTCAGGTGAATTCAGTCCGAAAAACTTGCCGTAAAGTAAGGTTGTTGTTGTTCTTGTAATGTATTAGCATACACCTTTTTAACTCACCAAACGTTCTCACACTTACCTGATTCTTTCCCGACAGTATCTGGGGTGGCCCTCACCCAACTTTCCTACTACATCGTTGCCACTATGAAGTTTCTAAATACTTTTGCATTTATTCAATTTTGTGAAGCCATAGCCACTTTAGATCCTCCCTAACGTCAGTTTCTATGACATAATGACATTTGTCCTACTGACATTTAATGTCATGTCATGTCAGTGGCACTGACGTTTGTCGAAATCTGACAATTTGCCAAACGGCGATGAAGGCTGTGTATTTTTCTTGCAATTTTCAGTTGCGCTAAAGTTTGGTTGCATGTTTGTATTATATGAAGTGTTATGGACCTAGGCACACATGCAATTACAACAGTTATTGTAGTTGACATTGTAAGGTTGCCTATTTACAGAAAAAAAAGCCTTATTTCAGTTATAAACAGTATCAAGATAATCTGCTTCAAAAAACTGCAAGTACTATACCCTAAGTTGTTCAAATACCAACAAACACAACTAAAAAGACTCTATTCCTTGTACAGAAGATGAATTGCTGAAAACCATTTGTATAACGCAAACTCATGAGTTCTCAATAGTAATTACTTATTACATAAACTTGCCTACTTTCATTATTTCCGAATCTCTTAGATTCCAATTAATCCACTCCAATAGATTTACAGTTATGCTTTACAATAGCAAGAAAGACAATCTATAGCATCGCTCGCCTCTCACAAACGCAAGGCGGTTGTAGAGCGAGTAAAATATCGGATACACAACGCCAGCAACGTCGAGAAGAAAGTGAAAGCCAAACTCGATCGAAGCCAGCCGACAAAAATCCGTTCAAATCGCGCGATATATACATTTTTACGCATACTTTATTAAAATATCAGGCAACGAGACCGGTACAATTTCTTCCTGTTTGTTGAACGGCACCACCACTATGGTAAGCTTAGTTCCGATCTTCTTTTTTCCGAATGGCTTAGTATGCTGAGATATGTGGTGGGGTACGTGGAAAATTCAACTTAACTTTGTGTGGCGGTAATCATTTTCATGTCCATTCAGTTTTAAACAGTCGATTGTTCGAACACTAAAATTTGCTCGTTTAGAGCGTTGTAGTTTGTTGAATATGGAGAATAGAAAATTGATTTGTCTGTTTGTGTTGTGGATTTGTTGTTGTACTGAAATAAGGAGTCAGAATTTTGGTAAGTAGGTAATATTTATTAAGTCCGAAATATTTTCTTCTTAGTTTTGTGTTATTATATAAGTGTCACATGTCTTTTAATTCTGGTAACACCCTGATGTTTATATACTGTTAAGAACTATTTCCATGTTTTAAATAAATGCGGTAAATGCCTTTTTAACGAATGGACTTTTAAATATGGGAACAAAATTAGACCAGCATGTTGGATTTATAAAGAGTGTTAATATTCATATTTAAACTGTTATCATCACAAGTACACAAGAGTCCGTGCAGTAAATAGAATTTAGAAGTGAAGAAACTTATTTTTTACAAGTTTTACATCTAAACAATATGGGTTTTTGTTGTAATATATTTTAAAATTTCCTACGAATTTTATGTCATATTTATATATCCATTTATTGGATTTTAATTTTACTACTTTTGCGAAGAAAGAATGTATTACGAATCATCATACCATTTAGACAAGATTTTATTGGCATTATAGCATTAGATTATTACGAAATATCCCATAAACTAAAGAAGAAAACATGGATACTGTAACCTTAACCGCATTTTACGTAAACGCTTCACAACAACTCATCACAAAGAACACCGAAATGCTGCAAAACCTGCAAAATTATTATTATTTCTGAAAACTTCTCCAAGAATTCAATTTTTAATTATACTTAAACTTCTGATTTCAATAGATTATTTAAATTTTCAGCATCAGTTGTTTCTTAAATAGTAACATAATATTTTTGAAACTGTACAATACTTCAATTTCGTGAAGCCACAGCTAATCTGGGCCCTAACCTAATGTGGTTCATTCGATTATCATTAAATATAAGGCTATAGTTGAATACTTTATACAGGGTGTGTTTATAGTAACTTTATGCATACCTGTATTTTATTTTAACTTGATTTTACGTGATAATAATTATTATCAAAAGCATTCGTAATTTATTATTCTTACATACTAACAATAAACATGTTTCTATCGTAGGAAATGGTTAGTATATGTTTCTCTTGTAAAAATTTATTACAAAGATTGTCAACCTTATCAACAAGATAAAAATGGCAATTTTAAATTAATATTAATTACTTTTACATTAAAGAAGTTATAAAGTAATACTTTTTAACATATTGTCATAGACAATTAACTAACTAAAAGTTTTATAAACATGACCCCTTTTATGTATGTAAAATCTTGTTTTTTTTTTGTTGATCAATAATTTGTATTTATTATTTTAAGTAATTTAATATATCAAATATTCTTATTAGAAAAAAAAATCTGGGGTGGCCCCCACCCAACTTTCCGACTAAATTGTTGCACAAGTGTCTAAACACTTTTACTATTATTCAATTCCGCGAAGCGACAGCCACTCTGGACCCCACTAACGTCACTCATAGAATAACACAATGTCAGTGGCACTGTCGTTTATAAAAATCTGACAATTTGCAACACAGCGACAATGCTGCGGTTCTGCCAAACTGCTTTTATAAACGCTTATAGCGCCTAAACTGCTCATCTCAATGGTCTGTATTAAATTAGTACATATATTTAATGTCACTGGAGGATGAGCAGGTATAAATTTGGTGAAAATCGGATGAATTCATAAGAAAACTCATTTAACATTTCGTCGGCTGGCAATTTTAAATATGTATACCCACAACAAATTTTTTTTCGTCGATTACAATACTTACGTTTTCCTTCTAGGGTACTAGTCAGAAAGTAAAATGTAAGTTGCAATTTATACCGCAACGAACTTACAACATGACCTAAGAATTACGCGAATTCACCTTATCTACCTACATCAAAACTTAACAGCGAGACAGAATGATCGGAAGTTCAACCAGCAAAACACGGAAGAGAAAATTACATTACATTGACATTCTAGCTGAACTTACGTAACTTTCTCTGCGTGGACCAGCTGAATCGTAACGGAGCAAATATTTTCCAAATATCAAAATATCGGCCACGATATACGTGGTGCAATAATTACATAAATTCCTCGCCAGAGCGAGTTCGTACGAAGACATTTTATTTAAAACGCAACTTTCGTGAAGAGTTGTGTTAAGTATTACGTATAAATTTACACCAGTCGATCCATCTGTGTTGTTGAATCAAGTTTTCTGTGATATAATATGGGAATTCTTGCGTATACTGTTGCGAAATCAGTCAATTATATTAGATGTGTAATAATTGGTTTTGTGTTTTGAAAAACCCTAATTTAGGTACATTTTTTAACTCATAGATGTGAGTAAACTGCATTTTTTCTACAACAAGAAGTCTCTATTAAAGTTAGTAACATACCATTTCTAGTAGATGTTACAATTCCCACTCTAGAAATTCTTGTCTTAATGTAGGTACCAATTACTAATTACCAATTAATTGTTATGAGAAATTTCAAGTTTCCGTGAGTGAAAAGTGGAAGTGATTTTATGAAGGAAGCAAGTTTGCAACTTCCTCACGTATTGTGTAAAACTTACGGATATTTTACCTTTGGTAATATACTTCATATCAGTATTATCTTCTCATACAATTTATTGTGTTTCAATGCCATTAACCTTTTTATCTAACACCTATTTATTATTGACACGTATGAATCAAATATATAGTAGCCCAACAGTTTTTTCTGTGCATTGTAAAGAAATTTACTTATGTAATGGCGTCCCAGATTATTTATGCAAGTGTGTACAGCAAGTGCACGGATCATAAATTGTCTGTTATACTGGTTGGCATGCACTGCATTTATGTTTGTAATTGGATGAAGGCGTTGGCCAGTTCCTTATGAAATGAGTTTCCGTCTTATATTCTCGAAAGTGTTCAGTAATCCAACACAATCTAAACTTTCAAATGAATTTGTACAACTGAATCCATTACATCATAACTGATACTTCTAGATCTTGATGGATCCTATTTCACCATACACTTACTTAGTTACTTATGATTTATGTTTTCCATTGAGAACTTGTCATTTAGATTTAGTACTCATATTTGGAAGATGTAATTATTTATTTCGCAGATCCTGAAGATGAGAACTATACCATTCAACATTTTAATAAAAGCCAAACCAATAACTTTTAATGAAATTAGCAATCAATACAGAACCTAACAGACTTCTGGCACACTTTTCACATCCGGTTGAGTTATATAACTAAAATGTTTGTCTTATTTTGATTAGCAGCGTGAATTAATAATAAAACTAACCACAGATCATAAATATGTGATATACCTTTCTAAACTCAGCTCAAAAAAGCAATATAGAAAGCGCAGTAAACGAAAAAAAAACGAAAAACTATACCTACCTAAGCAACTGGAGCATTAATGTTAACACGTAATATATACGTACCATTCCATTTGAGATAACAAAGTTGTAGACTACTTCGGGTAGACCGCAAGTGGCTACCATCTTGAAAATATTTTACATAAAAAAAACAACCTCCGCAAAGAGGGAAAAACAGAAAGATCATTTGGTTGGTTCAAGTAAAATACAAAATTTTCAGAGTAAGAATATGATTTTCTTGATGTTCCAAGTATTACATTTTCTTGTTTTAAGTATGAAGGAACTGCTCGAAAGGAATTACGTTTGTTTTAAGCGATACGTACGTATACTTTTGGGTCAAGAAACTGTTTGTTCGTTGAAAAATGTCTATTTTCACCCAAAAAAATATTGTTGTTGATGTAAAACGAACGTCTTACTCTTTTTAGATGTAGAAGAATAACATTTTCTTCGTCAGAGCAAAATATACTCAACATAAACATACCAAACTCTTAAACCGGAAGAATAACTAGCCGTTGAAATAACTACATATATTGAAATACTTATTACAATAAAATATTATTTGATTATAAAGACGCGAGAAACGTTAGCGCCATCTGTAAAGTAATTGCACAACTTTCTATGCATCTCTCAGAGTAAGAATCTTGGGTCAAGAGACTGTTTTCGTTGAAGCATATATATTTTTCGTCCAACGAATTATGTTTGTTGTTGTAAGACGAACGTCTACTTTTTTATTGAAGAATAACTTTTTCTTCGTCAGAGAAAAATATACATAACATAAACATACTAAATTTTTAAATCGTAAGAATAACTAGCCGTTGAAAGAACTATATTGAAATTCTTATTAGAATAAAATATTATTTGGATAGAAAAAACATCCTCTTCATGCTACACTATATACGCAAGAATAATTTTTCTTGATATCCAAGAATAGAGTTTTTTCTGTGACATTCTGAATTTCAAAGACGAAGGAGTAGCAGAACAGAAACATGTCCAACCAGTTGCGTAGAATACCCTGTATATCGCAACACAACATTATGACACAATAAATTCATGTATTAGTTACAATTAAATGCTTATTTTTGGTTTGTGTTGTGTTCTAGAAGCTGCATTTGAAAACTGCCATACTGATGATCCAGAATTTGATTCCTGCATGAAGGAAGCCTTAAATGCTGTCAGACCATTCTTCAAAACAGGTATACACTTTGACCTCTACTTATATTTTATTGAAATCCGTAATTTATTACATAATATATATACTAAATTTATCTTTCTCTTCTAATTTTTAGGTGTTCCAGAATGGAATCTACCTCCATTTGATCCATTTTTCGCAAAAGAAGTCGTCCAAAATACTGGGATCCCGATGTTTCATTACACCTTAAAATTAACGAACGTCACTGAATCTGGTTGGACCGTTTCTCAAGTGACAAACTTCAGGTTCGTTCCGTGATTTACAGATACAGCGATACTTTAAAAAACTGAGAAAACTGCAACAAAATCAGTTAACAAATTATATAAACTCAAAGAATATGTCAAAGTACTCCTTTCAAGCTGTATTTTGATGAATCGATAAAAAGCTACAATTCAGAAGGATCGTGGGGAATACCAAACTCGTTCATAAAACCCTCAACATCGTGACATACACGTAAAGATCATCTCATTTGAAAATATGCTCTAAAAGCACCGTTACGCTTTGTAAATGAAGACACTGTCACACCTCGTGCGAAAAGTTCCATTCCTGTAGCCTAGAACCTAATAACTCGCCTTTTTTCTTTTAATAAACCTAAGTCTTTAATTAAATCATTCAGTTCGCATTGGTTCATAAGGTGAATTGTTCCTAAAACTTCAAATGGTTAATCTTCACGACTTGCCTGATTTGACAGAGTGCTTTCAGACACTTTGTCCAACCAGGCACGTTTCTTCAAACAGGCGAAATTTCTTCTGTGTCAAAAATCGAAGGTGATGAAGTGGATGACGCACTTGGAAGAGGATGGTTCTCTCCATGGGGGATAGGTCGCGATGCTGATGACAAATTTGGATATTTTATTTTATGCTTATCCTTCTTCGAATATCCGGAGACGCTTATCGTGCAAAAATAGCAATCAGCTACATGATTGGAAGGCTCTCGCCACAACATAGGAACTGCAAACGTCAATTTCTTTTGCTTCCCTTTCAGCCACTTTAAAACTCCGATCTAACAGGAAATACAGCATATATTAGGTGTCCATGGGTTTTCCAGATCTCTATTTCTAAATCCAAAATAGCAGCAGTAAGCTGCTTTCACCTCTTCCGTATTTTTTTTTTTTTCAGATGTGTCACTACATAACAACCGCACATGTAACAAAACTTATTTGGCGAATTTTTACAGCATCTTCTTTGATCACTTCCCATATTTTAATGCACAAATGTCTGTATAACTTGACTTGATAAAATAACACAAAAACAACTTGTTGAATCGTAATATTTTGAACAATCTGTTATGAGAATGTATACAGAGAAGGCTAATTCAAGCGAAATATATATGACTTCAAATAAAATGGATAGACCTGTCACAAAACACTTTGATGACTTGATCTCTGAAAAGGGACCTTAGGTCAACAAAAATATACGACCCCTGTTCTGGTTGTAGGACCCTTGTCCACTTGTGTTATTAGGCGTCTCTACTTACGGAAACCCTTAAATATTCCTTTTTTGATTAAGCGTTACATAAAAATGTACTTTCGAAGTAAGGATTATATACTTATACTTACGTTCAAAGTGTTGTTGCGCAAAGGGAAGATAATGAGCGCAAATTGTAGCTGGTGTGATGTTGCTCAATCAGAATGAGAAAAAAACACTAATGCGTAATGAACGTTAATTCAAACGTTTCTTCTATGGTTGATTATAATGATTATACGTGTGTGATGTCGCATAAGAAAACGTATTTTTCAACGGTTTAATTTTTCGTATCCATATATAGTGTCTTTCTTTCCTTAAATCTTTAAAATTCTATTCTGCAGGAGTGACTTTAACAAAAATCTGATAGAGTACACCCAATTCTTCCCGGAGAAATACCTGAACGGTTTCTACGAGTTCTCAGGAAGCGTCTTCGGGAACAAAATGAGCAACGCCGGTTCTTGGAATTTGGCCCTATACGACTTCATCCAGACCACCCAAGTGTCCAAAAAGCCTAGGAGAGCCGCACATTTAGACGACCAACCGTACAGAGTCAAAGTGACAGTTCATACATGCAGAGACATGAAACTCCACGTGTCACATTTACTCGGCGGAAGACGAATCTTAGGTATAACATAATACTTTCTTGGCTTGGAGCACAATGCTAAGAAATTAAAGACGAATAAAGTATTGTAATATAAAATTTATTTTAGAAATTCTTATGGATCGAATCATCAACGTTGCATGGCCTCCAGGTTTCATGATCATGAGACCTTTGGTGAATGATTTGGTTTCAACGGCCTTCACGGATATCTTCAACAACGCCTTCAGGGATTTTCCTTTCGACAACTTGATCCACTAATGGAGATTAGACTGCCAAATTATCGTTTCATTTCGATGCTCAAACTTGACTAAAAAAACTTGACTGGAGATTTGATAATAATCGTTTCATATGTGATAATCGTTATGTAGTCATTAAGTAATTTCATTTTTTTATCATGTATTTGTGTAAAATGTCAGATCAAGTTATATATTATGGCAATTGTTACATGTCACTTTATTCTGTAAGCCTGAGAATGTGTATATAAGTACTATAAGTAGTTATGTATATTATAGAAATTTTATAATTTAATGAGACAGTTGTCATATGCATATGTGTACATAGTTGAATTGCTTCACAAAGGTTAATTCTGATTAAAAATTGCTCCTCAGCTGCTACTCGGTTACTTAAATTAGCTAACCAGAACTGTTATTCCATTGCATACTTGTATTGGTCACTTACTTGTATATGCTGAAAATACTCTATAGATTTAGATGCGTACGTAATTTTTTTATAACCATTTCTATATTTTTCTAATAAATACATATAAACAGCTAGTTGAACTATATTGCCTCTTTTTACTTTCTGACTAGCACCCTAGAAGGATAGTATTGTAATCGACGAGAAAGAAATCGAAATTTCAGTGGAAATACGCGTTTGAGGGCCCCTAAATGCCCCCCTGAGTAGACAATATCACCGGACGTTCAAAATTATTTTTTATGATCCTTTGTCGCTGTGGCTGTGAACTGGAAGATTTTGATAAATGTTAATGTCCACTGACATAACATGACGTTAAATGTCATTCTATGACTGACGTTATGATGGGGCCCAGAGTAGCTGTGGCTTCACAAAATTGAATAATTGAAAAAGGAAAAATTGTAAATCAACAGTTGATGTTATCGGTTCAAGATTCTCGTAATAAAATAAAACACAGAAGACAGGGTCTGAATAAATAAATACGTATAATGTGCATATGTTTGTGCTTAGAGATAAAACAGTAGGAATCTTATATCAGTGCCTGAAATGCTTCAAAATATCACTTCACATTTATGAATGACTAGATCAGAGGTACAGTCAATACTTAAAATTAAAATACAGTGTGGTAAAACGTCTGGAACAACAGATTTGTTCGAACAGTTTGCAATTAATTTACACTTGTATAAACAGAATGTTTCCAGCCAGATATGTTTCAATGGTGTGTGTACAAAAACTAATAACGTGCTAATAACGAACTAGTCTGTGACAGCTACTAGAACAAAGTTGATATATCATTTCCCAACTCAAATATTTGTTGTAAAATACTTAAACAAAATATGTTCTTTCATGTTATCGAATAACAAATAGGAATTGTCATTTCAAAAAGTGTGTCTCCTTTAAAATAAAAAGATTATGTATACTTAATAGTTTTAGATCATTTCGAGGATTTTTTTCAGAAATAATTACTTTTGAAGATATTTTAGACTTTTTTACCACTCTGTATACATATAAATAACGTTGCCCTATTTCAACAACATGTTATTAGGCGCAACCATTACTTCAGTTGTGCACGAGTTACTTTGTTTTCTAACTGGCCTGCGAATTCTCAATTTCACTATAACTCCTTGCATGACTTTTCTCTTCAGCATAAAAACGCAGAATATCCAAAAACCTACAAAATCCATTTTTTTTGTAGATAAGAAGATTGTTTGCATAATAAGTAATAACCACACTTACCTTGAAGGCAGTTAAAAGTATCGAATATAATTTCAATAACCTCTAAAATTGGAGATTGTTTAAAATCAATGAAAACCGAAATTGACTCAAATAACCATCCAAGTCCCATTATGATAAATATTCTGACTATCATAGTAATCCTATAACATAATTAAAGCTGTTTCGTTTTATCTTATAGATATTTCTTTATAGTTACCTCTCTTTATCTATATTAAACACTCTCCATCGCCGTTGGTAATCTCCTTCGTCCGTAGTAATCAAGACAGCAATGTCACTTTTAACTTTTAAAATGTACAGTATAGTCTTGAAGAAGATGATCAGGTTTGCCAATAAGAATATTGCGCACGGGCCAGCAAAGAACATGTAGAATCCGTAGTTACTATCTAAAAAAAATATAAAACATTGTCAAACAATTCTGTTTAAGACTACAAACTTACTTATCCAACTTACTTTGTGGATTATTTACTATAACACACTTGTGGACTGCAATCTCTGGTCGTATTATCGCTGGTAGAAAAGGCTTATGAAAATCCACAAGTGGGATGGAAATAATAACTATCGGTACTAACCAGGCGTATAAACTATAACACAAAAGCTTTTTACGCTTGTTGTAGAGATTGGACCCATAATGTGTCATGGACCTAGGAAAGAAACAAACAATATAATTATTACTTTTTAATTATTAAAAAACAGTCAAAGCAAAATACACAAAAGTCAAAATCAACTACAAACCAAAATTTATTATGATATATTCCTAGCTCAATGTGGTGTAATGAATCACCAATAAATGTTACTTTTCTGTGTTACATTCTGCTATAAAAGAGTGTTGGACAAACCATTCGTAAATAAATAAACTTTGAAATTCACAGTCACTTCTAATCAATGTTTCTAATTGAAATTCTGTAAAATATTGTTTGCTTGAACTAAGTTTGCTCGATTAATTGAATTAAAACGGTCAAAGATTAAGCTATTTATGTCAACGAACTAATAAATCAGCCTGATATTGTTATCAGTTGCTATCAGGCGGTTACAGTACTTTAAATAATTAAATTGCGTTCGATCAGATTATTATGCATACTCATTCACACACCTACCTACTAACTTAGTTAATTACTAACAAGGACAATTTGTCCAGCTATGATCGCAGTAAATGTTACTATTTTAAAGCTATACCTTTTTAAAGCTATATTCTAAAGTACTCAATGTGAAATGTTTAATTTCTGTATTGTTAATACATATCGAAGGATCTTTATTATTAACCCTATACAAGAGTTAGTACTAGTTACTAAGTTATTAATAATCTGCATAAGATAATAACCTAACTCTCCTAATGACGTAGTTTGTGCATGAAAGTGACATATTGTGTTTGCCCTGGGTGTAATTTGTCATGGTATCAGTCTCAAGTTACCTGGTGATATTTTTATAACACCTAATGGTCATTCTGCAAAAGCAACACGAGTTTAATAAAATAAGAACTTTGAAAATGACCCATATTTCCTGTAATACATGTATGTCTATAGTATGTCTATTTACTTATTAGCTAAGTTTGAATTAATCTTTGTTGAAGCGTTTCTTATGTCCAAACGATTGATTATTTACATTATGCTTTTATAACTCTCTTCCACCGTTATTCTAGTTGATGAGTGAACAAGAAATAGATGATTTTTATTACGCTTTAATAACATGGAATGTTTAGATATCAAAACTTAAGTGACATACTTACCCCAAAACTCGCCATATTTCAAAACTTAAAACGTTCATCCAAGCAAATGCGGCCAACATGAAAAATGCGATCAGGAAAGCTGAAAAAAAGACCATTAATTGAAACATAACCAAATAATGGAACAAAGGATCGGGTTAAAATTTGGCGCACATATTTAGAATTACCAGGGGACGCACTGGGTTGTTTTTTGTGACAATCTGACAATAGGAAGTGGCAAAATTTAGATGCGTTTTCTTAGGGATTCATCTGATTTTGACCAAACTGATACCAGCTCATCCCACAGCGACTTTAAACATGTGTATCAATTTACAGATCAATGGGATGAGCGGTTTAGGCGCTATAACCATTTATAAAAACAGTCAGTTAGATTTTGATACACGTCAGTGTCCACTGACATGACATTACATTAAATGTCGTTTTATGACTGACGTTAGGATGGGGTTCATAGTGGCTGTGGTTTCATGACATTGAATAATTGCAAAAGTGATTATACACTTCAATGTGTCAACAATGTAGCTGGAAAGTTGGAATTTTTATCGTAGTCTTATAATGCCATTAATAAAAATAACACAATATTATAATATGGTGCTCGCTGTAGTTTACAATTGTAGTAGATGATGTTCAAAACCATATTCGAAATTTATGTGCAATTAGTATACAATCGCTACTATACTCTTTATTATTATGCAATAGAACCTTATATGACGTTCCGGTAATATAAATGAGACCACTATAAATTTAAATGAGCAAATAAACAATGCATCATTCATAAAAATTTAACAGCATGAGGTCAGCACAGCAGACCGACCAAGCAGTAGAATATATTAATAGGAAAATATAGTATAGATGTTTCAAACTAAGAAGAGCACAGTTGTGTATGCAACCAAATATACACAGGCAATTTATAAACCATACACTGGGTATGATTGGTTGCATATACAACTGTGCTCTTCTTAGTTTGAAACTACTCTAAATGTCTTTGCAGTTTGCACCAAGCATTTCAATTTAAATGCATCCATCAATAATAATGAAAAAACAATAAATAACTATATATCATACTCATGCAATCAGAAACCTTTTATTTTGTTTTCAGCAAAACAAAATAACTTAATGTACGTGTATCAACTATATATTTTTTACAAACCCAGTGAAAACATTGTTTTGAGCCATTAAAGCTCACAACAAAATATGAACTAACCTTAGCCTGAAAATGCATGTTTCTGCAAACGTGTTAAACGCAGGTATGTAATAATATTTGACACGCTTTAAAAGCATCACTTTATGACATTCAGTATAAAAATCTGGGGTGTACCCACCCAACTTTTCAACTACTTCGTTGGCATATAGAAGCATCGAATTCTTCTACAATACAACAATTTCGTGAAGCCACAGCAACTCTGGACACCAACCTAATACCAGTCATAGAATAACATTCAATGTCATGTCATGTCAGTGGCCATTGACGATTGTCAAAATTTGCCATTTCGCAACTATAGGGACTAAGGCAGTTAATTCTGTCAGGCAGCCTCTACAAACGTTTATAGCACCGAAACCGTTAATCCCATCTAAAAATTGGCACGTCGCTGGAGGATGCACTAGTATTAGTTTGGTCAAAATCAGTTCAGTTCCTAATAAAATCCCTGTAACATTTGCCACTTCTGCTGGTCAGATTGTCAATAAATAATCTAGTTCGTCCCCTGATAATCATAAATACGTATACCAAATTTCAGCCCAATCCGTTACAGCGTTTGGGTGCTATCGTGTTCACAGACATAACCACATGTATAGCTGTTTCAAATCAAGGAGAGCACAGTTGTGTATGCAAACGAATATACGCGGGTCACTTATAAACCATACACTGCGTATAATTGGTTGCAGATGTCACTGTGCTCTACTTAGTTTTTAAACTACTCTACACATACATACACGTTTTCCAGAAATAATTGCAATTTGATAAGGCGTTGAGTGAAGGAGTATAGGGGAGCTCAAAACTTGTATATCCGCTGAGTCCCAATTTTTTTCATCGATTACAATATGTCCTTTCCTTCTAGCTAGGGTACTACACCCTTTCCAGTTGATATTCGGAAAGTAGCAATTGTAATTCAACTATTCCAATTAATATTCAGAAAGTAGCAATTGTAATTCAGCTATTTCAATTGATTTTCAGAAAGTAGCGATTGTAATTCAGAAAGAACTTTCTGCATGATGTAGTCGGAAAGTAAAAACGTCAGTAAATGTGTTAATTGGATTATTTTATCGGAGGGCAAACAAACGTTGTAGCACTAGTTAAAAAAGAGATCGCTAGGCGATGTAAAAGTATAAGATTACTAACATAATACCTAACTTTAATGATTCTATAAAATAGACCTACTCAAAAAAAGAGCAACACTGATCATTATATATATATATACAATCTTTATTCCAACAACTATATATG
Organism: Aphodius granarius; assembly: GCA_963971325.1. Lineage (NCBI taxonomy): Eukaryota > Metazoa > Arthropoda > Insecta > Coleoptera > Scarabaeidae > Aphodius > Aphodius granarius. Next base: position 5,833,657 of record OZ020225.1, read on the forward strand.
TATGTACATTCTATTTCATTTCACAAACTTTATTTTGTTCTTCTTTCCCTGTGTTGGAATTGGCTATCGACCGAGGTCTTTCTGCCCTTTGCTGATCTAATTGCTGGTTTCTCTACTCTTGCTCATACAATGATTCGATATACTCTAGGAGGGTTTTTTCTGGATATTTGAATTTTGGTGGGACATTGTTGCGGTGGAGGAATAGGTGTTGAATTGTATTGGGAAATTTTGAACAGGTTTTTTTGTGGAGCTGGTTAATTCTTTCTGTAAAGGGAACGATTCCTGTTGTTTGGTATAGGAGGGTATTTGAAGGATTGTGGAGTGGATTATTGGAATGTCTTATTCTTGTGAAGCATCGAAGAGCTGTTCTTTCTGCCACGTTAAGGGATTCCATTATGGACTTGTTTAGGTTGGCCATCAGAAGAGAGCCGTATTCGATTATTGGTCTGCATATGGATTTATAGATGTGGCACGCCGTCTTTCGATTGATTCCTTGCTGTTTGTACGTCAATGATCTAAAGTTGGTAGCTCTGATTTTCATGTTCGCCTTTGCCATCTTTACGTGTCTTTTGAAGTTGATTTTCGAGTCGATTATAATGCCTAGGTATTTGCATGAGTTTGATGGTCTAATGATTTCGTTCTTTAATCGTATCGTAGGAGAAGTGGGTTTTAATTTATGATATGGGATAAGTAGCTGGGTTTTTTTTCGGGGTTTGCTGTAATACGCCATAAGTTAAACCAGTTGTCGGTATGGTCAAGTAATTCTTGCAGTTTCTTTATAGCGTCGGTAAGATTAGTAGCGTGTCATCGGCGTACTTGAGTATATAGGATGTGGGATTTATCTTGTTGGGATTGGGATCATAGATATCAGAACAAAATATATTGTACAGGAGGGGAGAGAGTGGGGATACTGATCACTGCTGGCCTCTAAATTAAAAATAAAACTTTTGCTCAAGCAAAACAAGCTATAAAACAGTGACATGAGGCAATCTGAAGAACAATACCTCCAAGATTAGCATGTCAATTCAAAGGCCAAGACTGGGAGAAAAATAATACAACAGTTACATTCCAACATGGGGGTTTGCGACCGAACAGTCCGAACAGTGTGACAAAAATGTTGGCTTGCGTCAGTCTAAAAATTAGTGTTTGTTAATAAAATTTGCTTAATAAATAGTGAGTGATACATGTTGAGTTTCATTATAAAATTCCAGAGTGTGCAATATATTATGTATCATATATTATTAAACAATTTACTACTTCATGTTCCAAAATAATAACATTATAATGTTATTTCTTTCCAACTAGAACTAGTGATGGGCGCATTCAAATAAAATAATCGATTATAATGCATTGTTCAAATGTCTTAAAATGTATCAGTCATCAAACGATAATTGATAATCATTCTAATTATTTTTCATTCGAATTAACATTGTGAACCTCGGTAATCCGAACGCCGAAAAAGCGATACGCGATACTACATTGAATCAAGTGGAAAGGGTAGAAGTGGTACATAATTAATAAAATTGCGTTTTTCAACAGACTTGAAAACGAAAACAGAAATTCATTGCTGAGTTTTGGTATGCAGGTGTTGCATATCATTTTATTCCTTGTAGAGTAGTTTTAAACTAAGTAGAGCACAGTTGTGTATGCAACCAATTATACTCAGTGTATGGTTTATAATTGACCCGCATATATTTGGTTGCATACACAACTGTGCTCTCCTTGGTTTGAAACATCTATACTGTGTTTATGTTAAGTATATTTTGCTCTGACGAAGGATATTTTATTCGTATAAAAAGTATAAAAAGAGTAAGACGCTCGTTTTACATCAACAACAATAATTTGTTGGGTGAAAAATACACATGCTTCAACGTACACACAGTTTCTTGACCCAAAAGTGTACGTACGTATCGCTTAAAACAGACGTAATTCATTTCAAGCAGTTCTTTCATACTACCAACCAAATGATCTTTCTGCGGATATAGAAACAAGTGATATTCTTCACTCAAAGATATTCGTGTTGTATCAAATAAATGTTTCTCTCTGTGTGCATATGATATTCAGACAGTAGCAATTGATACTCAGACAGTAACAATTTATATTCAGATATTATAGATAATATTCAATTAATCAATAAAATCAAATATTTAGAGGAATATAACTACATATTTAATAACCATCTTTGTTCTTCTTGTTATCCAACTATCTTTGGTATGCAAACCACTGCACATTTCCTCAAAAGTTGTAGCGGCTGGAGAATTCCTGAATTACATTTAATTTATTCTGAATTACATTTGCTACTTTCTGAATTACAATTGCTACTTTCTGAAAATCACCTGAAATAGCTGAATTACAATCGCCTATTTTTGAATATCACTTGAAATAGCTGAATTACAATTGCTATTTTCTGAATATCAACTGGAATAATTGAATAAAATTGCAATTACTGCTTTCTGAATACCAACTGGAAAGAGTTGAAAACATTTTGATTTTGCAACCACCTTCGTCCCAATTAGTTCGGATTATCGACGCTCTACTGTATATATTCTCAAATTATGACGCATTCGAGTGATAACCGAGATCTTTCAAATTTCAAGCAACGGCATTAAATCATGAAAATTACCGCTTCGCTTCTAAGCTATGGTTGCGAACTGACCAAATTTAACAAACGTCAGTGGCCACGAACATGAAATTTAATGGTAGGTATTCTATGACTGAAAATAGGTTAAGATCCATCCAAATATTATAGATTTCAACGCATAAATTTAATAAAAAATACTCACCGCTAGATGCACAGGTACTTTCTTGGTCTGGATGAAACTGTATGTACGTCAAAGTGACCATCGCTATCAGCAAGCACAGCGAATAATGGACAATAATTATCCCGAGGAAATTCTTCAATTCCTTCAATGTCAAGTAGCCAATCAGTGTTAACAGCAAACACACGCAAGAGATAATATTAGCTCCTCTGTATATCATGAATTCGATGTGAATATGCACTATGGTGCATAGCCATATCCCGTAAACGTCATCCCTCAAGTAATATTCCACACAATACATGTTATCCTCAACAGAATAAGTCTTCCAAACGTTCAGTTCTTTTATTTTTAATCTCCCATTACGCGAAATGCTGAACGTATAGTCATCAGTAGCCCTGTAGCGCTTACATTTCTTTGATGTTATCACACCTGTGAAGTCATCTGAAAGAAATCAAACAATGCATAAGTAATTAGAATCGCAAATGTTACGTAGGCAAGAGAACAAATTAACAACTTCCAAGGCAAAGTAAACAAGCATAATTTAATGCATATTCGTGAGATAAAATGTTCAGCTTTCATGTATGTATGCTGATACATTTAGATAAAAACATTGTGAAGTGGTTAGTAGCTATTAAATATAAACAGTGCTGTTTATACTGTGGATATATCACAAAAACCATAATGAATATCGATGTTAAAAATAAATGTAGACTTAACCTTGTAAAGTGTACCAAATGTTATGAACTAATTACTTAATTAATCCCTAAAGTTGATTAAAATGTTACGATTATCAGTTCTCTTAACAGAAATCCCTGTGGTCCGCACACTTATCTATTGCCTACCTATTTAATAGAATTAACTCCACATTTTTTGTTGTTAAATGCTGGGCAAAAGGTGTCTAGAACTCGAAACTCGAATGATTGTTTTACAATGGAGATCTATACTTTATATTTGTAGAAAAATAACAACACAACAATACATACAACACAATATCTTTTCAGATATGTTGAGATCCACCCCTCAAAATGAATTAACTCGCCCTTGTGACGTAAATGTCTTAATGAGCCCTCTTACTATATAGCAATTAAGAAGCTATTTCATACTTTCTCAATGGTGCTTTGATTAATTAGAGACATGATTAATTGATAACCCAGGGACGTTTTAATTATAATTCTTTATTTACAACTTCGACTTTACGACTTCTAGGATAAAAAAATGTATGTACCTACATACATATTTTATGACACTATATTTTTCTTATATACTTTGGTCCCTAAGTACTTTGGACTAAGATCTAGATTTTCGGGAGGAAACCGCGTCAATGACGATAAAGTAGTCAATGCTTCGCAAATGTTTCTCAGCAAGAGGCATCTTCAGGACGTAACAGAAAGAAAGCTACGAAGAGAATGACGTATGTGCGTAAGGGTAAGGGTTTTTGTAGGTCCTGGAGGTCAGACATTAAATCAGTGCATTAAATTGCTTGGGAGGGCGCTTTGGCGTAGCTGTGATTGGCTTTCTACCTCATCGTTTGACGTTTATTGCTGATGGGTCATATCAGAATGTAAACAGTAAGGAGTAAGGATGTACATTTTTCGTTGTTTATTCATTGTAATTCTTATCTCCCTCAATCGTGGATGTGTCCTCTGCAAAAAGGATGCATTTTTATGTCGATGCATTGTGGATGTTACCTATTTATGTACAGCAGAAAAACAATGGGAGTCAGAACCGAAACCTGGGAGACACCACTTTCATATAACTGATCTGTTCTTCAGATCTCGTTCTTCAGTTTGACATGCTGATCTCGACCTCTTAAGTAAGACTGCACTAACTTGACTCTTTAGCAAATACGATAATCAAAAATTCACTGAAACACTGGGAACAGTCGCAAAAAAATCATTCGTATTTTTTACGTAGAGTTTGCACTTTTACTAACCGAACCAGGTATATAAGACAAATAGGGCGTCCAATGCACATTTTTTGATATTTTTTGCCTTCTACCTTTTTACCTTCTTTTTACCTTCTAGCCATGCACTACAATATACTGTGCAGGATGTGATTAAAAATGTATATAACAATGTATACAGATGTTTTATCGAAGTTTAAAGTACATACCTACACTATTTTGTACATATACATTGTAAACCATTGTAGAAAAGAACATTGTAACAAACCTATGTTAAAAATTTATTAGGTCGGTAATAGAAAGATTGTAAATATGTACGTGTGATGACACTGATGACTGATACTGTTATAGAAGTTATATATTCATTACAATAAATGTAATAATAATAATAAATGTGCATTAAATATCTAACCTATTAAAAATTCTCAATTTTTAGTTCAATTTCATAGCCACATGTACAAAATAGAACGTTTACTAGACTCAAGCACCATTCGAGGTATTGAATTCTTTCGTCCTTTCGACAATTAAGGGCTCTTTTGGCTCTTGGAATTTCAATAAAAGGGAAAATCACGCGCATATTTCCTCCGAGAGACACGGGTTCTACAACATAACCTCCTACGCTCTAGTAATTACTGTAAATTCTTGGCTCCGTCCCTGATGGGATATTTCAGACCATATTAAGCTGGGGACACTGCGAGCCGAACTTTAATACCAGGTGGATTACAATCATATTTAAAGTTGGCCGAGGATACACGGTTGTGGGCTTTGGGCTACACCTCTTTGGTTTGGCCAATTAAAAGTTAACCCATTATATACATCTAACTGACCAAAGTCTAATAACCATAATTGTAAATTATACATTAGTTTTCTACTAGCTCTGTGTATATGTCAAAATTTTCGATTTTAGTTATTGGGCATTCTAGAAATATGTGGTTAAGGCTTCCCACCTGTCCACATTCGCAATATGGACATTTTAGGATACATTTTAGGTTATCTGCTATCTGTTACTGTTGTTACGAATGTCCGGCAGGGGGCGTTTCGGGTTTGACGTTACTGTGGTAATAGCAGCAAAACACGGGTCGACAAAAATCGATTTTTTGGATCGAAAATTGTTTTTAAGGCCGTTTTTTTGCTCAAAACTCTTTGCGAAGGGTATTTAGAGGGATCTTATCGTAAGACATGAGAGCGAGCGGCTTTTATAAGGTCGGCAGGAACGGATAAAAAATGTAAATTTTTGACGTTCATCGATCCGCTTGTCCGAATTTCTAGACGTCACGTGACATTTTCTCGAGGTTCGCCTTCACCCGAAGAGGTGCAAAAACGTGATTTTTTTTTCAAAATTGACGCATTTAATTTACAAAATATCGCGCAGTCCACGCGGAATTGTGTCCTTTTTTCAATTCGAGCGTCAAAAGTAATATCGAAAAGCCCAATTTTGCAGCTACTCGATCGCAAATGTCGGCGAAAATGGGCGATTCCGCTGAACGCGCCCTACACTTGAAAGTTCGTAATTAGTATAGGTAGAAGATTTTCGAATGACTTGATGCACGGAACAACGCTGAATACTTGTAATAATAATGCTTAAAACAAAGTATGTAGTGGCAAAACATAAATTATAACGAACGAGGTGATCTACAATAAATAATATTTATAGCTATTATGTGATGTCACTGAATACAATCGTTGAAATAATTGTAACGAGATTGCTTTCATAAAAAAATATGGTAATTTTAAGACCTACGCAAATTGTAATATTGCTGAATGGAAGTCAATTTTCTTCGAATGTTACGTGTTACGTATATCGTCAAGGATTTTACGAACCCGGTACTTACTATACAATGAGTGGCAAAAATAGTTCCGCAATATTTATCTTTGGCATATTGTATACAAAACGGACGTTATGTATAGTAGGGACCAAGAGCATACCAATTGCTCTCGTACTATGTTTAAAAATAATGTTTTTGTGGTAACGTAAGTCAACGACAAAATTGTGTTTGAAATTTCCACATAAATTCTTTATATCGAATTAAAAATAATCAAAATACAATTATTTGACTGGTTTTTGAACTATATCCTTAAAGAAATATGTTTATGAAATAATTGTTTATTCAAGTAAGGAAATATTCCTTATCAACTAATTTTTATGCAGCCGATAAATCAATTTATTGCGCATATAATTACGTATTTATGCAACAAAATTCCCACAAAATAATAAAACAAAATTAACGTTATTTGATGGTCAGCAACAACTTTTTATATTGAATCTATACTTTATATAGCTTAGTCACATTGCATGCTTTTACTCATATAATTACTTAATTTGGAAAACCAGTAGCAGTTCTTATTCAATTAACATTTCAACAGAAACATCATATTAATTGGTAGCCTCCCACTCAATTAATTATATACAATGAATATTGCCAGTGGTTTTGTTGTTAAAAAAGACATCTCTCGTTATACATGATGTTATAAATTAACACATCACAAGTCTTAAATTTCGAAAACGTTGTTTAATGTTTGGAAAGTAACTTTTTCATTTACTACAAGGATTTCATTTGGCAATTAACTCATAATTAATGATAATTCACAATTGTGTTTGTGTTTTTTGCGTTTGATACCTGCTTTTTTGTATGCGATAAGTTTAGTACATATTCTTGTGGTCAGAAATATCTTTTGTAATTTTCTGTTTTCTTACAGCCACCGATAGACACTGGCCTACAGAATTAGATACAACTTTATACCGAAGAAGAACTAAAAATACGATTAGATCTACCAACATTTTTATAGCCACGTTTACTATTTTTAGTACACATTGCTACACACGCAAATGTCGCCGATAATTTAGGAAATTTATTTGTTCATTAACAACCTCCAAGCCTTTCCCGTATATTAAAAACTTACCTAGTAATTTAAAACATAATTTTCATACCGAGTCTTCTAAATAAAACCATCCGGACTTTGTCAAATTTAATCTAAATATTTACACATCTGTTTATTTTCTCATCATCTATTCATACTGCTATAAAAACGCAATAATAACACGCATACCTGTAGGATCTTTAAACCTGGTAAGATTTTGAACTGATAATCCGAAATTTGGCGCCGGGGTGCATCTTCCACGTGAATTATAAACATAACCATCCCTACAACACTTCCTTAAGCATCTTCTTCCTTCACAAGCGCTGGGTTCCTCGCAAGTCCTGGCTATCGTCCTTCTAGTGTTAAAATCCTTATCCAAACAATATTCCGTTACATTATACTCTGTTCCATCGAGAATTATTGATCCAGTCTCTCTTATAGTTATAGCATCTTCATCGATTACATGATCAATCATCACAGGGCATGCCAATAAACTTTTAATTAACACTTTTCCGTCTAAATCATCACATATTGAAGCGTTCTCGTCCGGAAGACATCTATGGCGTGAAAAGTCGTACGAATGACCTGGTGGACAACATTTTGGAAGGTAATTGAAAGTGTTGAAGTCGATGTCATCGCATATATCTTTCACTCCTGAGGATTCGTCGTTGGATTGAAGATAAAATCGGTCTCCATCGGTTAACGATCCGGAGCAATTTGGTGATACGCTGATGCTGGATGTTTCGAAAAATGATTCACAAGATATGCTGGATGAAAAGGGTATGTACAACACTATAACTGTAATTATAACGTGGAGGACCATCTCCGAAGCTTGCTCTATGTCAAGACTTCGCGGTTCACTGAATTAAAACCACGCTCGCGTACCGGATCCATGCTTTGTCTAGTGGACGCCGGGCAATTGCCATGCGTACGTTCTTCGACAGAAAGCCGTCATCAGGATGGCCAAAATTCGTGGTAACCAGGTTGTTGTTGCTTTTTTTTGTGAGAGGTTATTATAATTTATGATGACGGAAGAATATCAAGGCCACTGTTAGGTAGGTATAGTTTGTTAATATTCACTTATTGTCTTGTTGAAGACACTATACTAAGCAAAGGTAAACATGGATAGGCGATGAGATATGAGTCACTATATATTATGAGTATTTTCATATTACGTAACAAATTTCTTAAGGTTACTGTTTTATAATACAAGTTTGCAATTTAATTTTACTGGTGTTCTGCGTGGAGTGCAAATGTTTTGTACTTAAATAAATACATTTGTTGATAAATAAAAATATAATCAATTCAACTTCTCTTCGTCTTGATGTCATATGGACGTCATACCTTATAACTTTTGACGTATTGACAACGTCATTCCACAAAAGTTCTGAAAAACTATCATAAATTAATATAAACATTGCTACCTGTAATCGACAAGCGTAACAATGATAACTATTTGCATAAATTTGCTATTACAAAGTAGTCATTTATGGGTGCTAATTACGTATGCTGTATAATTGATATATGATCTAGGCATGTGTATGAAATTTGAGTATGGAATTTGTTAAATTATGCCCATCACTAATACATTAGTATTAGTGATGGGCATAATCGAAAAATTTCAAGAATTGAATAATTATTAATTATTATTATTATTATCATTATTGGTATTCGAATAATTTGAATAATGGAATGAATGAAATCGACTCAGAGTAGTATCTAATTGAAAACATTTACAAAATATCTCAAAACCGAGACATTAGCTGCTTTCCATTTGCACATTTCTGAGTTGATATTAGCTGAGCTGAGCTAATCTAACTTATGCATAGCGTTCCTTTTGTTTTGGTGACGTAAGACAAGCTCAGACAGATTACCTTCCCCTTGCCCTTGGCTAGTCATGCGAAAAGGTAACTTAGATCGTCTGAGCTGTCTGAGCTAACCTAATAGGAGAAGAAGAAGAAGGAGAACCTAACCTAAATCCGCCATCGTGCGTGCGTGCAATTTGGTTTTTGTTTATTTTATAAACTATAAGAAGTTTCGGCAAGATGGATGAAGTTAACATATTTGATGTATGTGACCTGATTACACATCTTCGCTACGAAGTGGAATTGTCACGAGGACGGTATACGCGTGGAAAGAAGCGGTTCTGATACCTATGTTTCTTATTTGTACCTATAGATGATAACATTGATAACACTTGTTGTCAGGCAAGTGGCGCCGCCACTCGCTGACATCAAGTTCCACGAACTTAGTTAGATAGAATGGCACTGAACGCATTCCTTTTGCCAACATAGCTTAGCTTAGTTGAACTTGGACCAAGCCAGACGGTGTTAGATTAGCTCAGCTAAGATTAATTCAGAAGTGTGCAAATGGAAAGCAGCTATTGATAACTCGAGGGGTTCGCAATATATAAAATAAACGGAATTAGTCGAAGTAGGTACTAGTTTTCTTTTTCAAACGAAAAAACGTATTAAATATGCGATTCTTTCATTGGAATGTCCCTATCACTGCTTAGTATGGGTGCTCACTGCTGTTTGGGTTTTGAAATAAGTGCGAGAAGAAAAAGTTAACAATGACAATTTACTCAACTAGCAATAGGACTCGTGCGTAAAAAAAAATAAATTACTATCTATCGGGGTAAGTGCGTAATTCTGAACGGATAGTTATTTAAGCCAACTTTTACAATGATAAACGATTACCAAACGATGCAACGTTATGAATAACTATATCCGATATTTATCAAAGTAAATATTTTATTAAACATATTTTATTAATGTTAAACTGATATTTCTACCGCTGAACCACATGGCCAATCTTGTAATCCAACAACCAACCTTAGCAAATAATTTTAAAACAAAACGAGATGCCCTGCTGCAGATAACTTTTCCCCTTCTCTAACGGGTGGTTCCTTATACTTCCTACACATATTTTTGGAATAAAATTCCGAAAATTCATGCAAATGTTGGAGAGTGCTATCCGCCTGAACAAGCGAATGTAGATGGCGCTATTTAACCCGAATTGTTTAATTCAAATTTCTACCAACCGAGCGGAGACTCTTTCGTTTGTTGAGGCGAATTATTTTCATGTTGATGCTAACTTTATCGCGGCTGTTGCGCCGCTGTTCGCGCCAACTACATTCGCTCGTTCAGAAGAATAACAAGCAATAGGGTAAACATACCAAAGAAATGACTTTTAGTTCAAATGCATTTTTTTCAAATGCAATAGTTTGTATCTCTTACAGGTAAAACAAATTTTGTAGAACTGAAATTTACTGAAAGCACACCGAAAACAAACTAGAAACAAAAACTCGTGTTAGCACAGCCACTGGAATATTTGAATAAATAGCTGCTTTCCATTTGCACACTTCTGAATTAATCTTAGCTGAGCTAATCTAACACCGTCTGGCTTAGTCCAAGTTCAACTAAGCTAAGCTATGTTGGCAAAAGGAACGCGTTCGGTGCCATTCTATCTAACTAAGTTCGTGGAACTTGATGTCAGCGAGTGGCGGCGCCACTTGCCTGACAACAAGTGTTATCAATGTTATCATCTATAGGTACAAATAAGAAACATAGGTATCAGAACCGCTTCTTTGCACGCGTATACCGTCCTCGTGACTTAATTCCACTTCGTAGCGAAGATGTGTAATCAGGTCATACACATCAAATATGTTAACTTCATCCATCTTGCCGAAACTTCTTATAGTTTATAAAATAAACCTTCTTCTATTAGGTTAGCTCAGACAGCTCAGACGATCTAAGTTACCTTTTCGCATGACTAGCCAAGGGCAAGGGGAAGGTAATTTGTCTGAGCTTGTCTTACTTCACCAAAACAAAAGGAACGCTACGCATAAGTTAGATTAGCTCAGCTCAGCTAATATCAACTCAGAAATGTGCAAATGGAAAGCAGCTAATGAGAGGATGTGACATTGCTAATATAACAGTTTATTTTCTCGCATATCTGAATGTTGAGTAAATTACAAATGATGTTTTGTTTTATTCTTACTTTCCGAGTGGGTTCCGCTGAAATTAGTATACATATTCAGAATTACCATGAGACGAACTGGATCGTTTTTGGCCACAATCTGACAACCGCAAGTGGCAAATGTTACACGCGTTCGGCGTTTTCTTAGTGATACACACAATTTTGACCAAACTGATACCAGCTCATTCTCCAGTGACTTAGTATACCGCTATAAGCGTTTATAGAAGCAGTTTGACAGAATCCACAGCCTTTATCGCTATGTTGCGAATTGACAGATTTGATGAACGTCAGAGCCACTGACATAACATGACATTGTGGTGTTCTATGACTGACGTTAGATTGGTGTCCAGAACGGCTGTGGCTTCACGAAATTAAAATAAATTTGAATTCTTGCGGGAAATATGACACTCCCGACATTAATATTTGAATATGGAATAAAATCAAAAACATTCTTGAAAATGTCTATTATTTGAGTAGACTTTTTTATTATAAATCACAATATTACACATAAGATCAGTCAAAAATATAACAAAATTACAGGATTCAATTTATTTGAGTATTTCATTCCTTTTTTACTCTCCGACTAGTACCCTAGAGATTTCAGCAGAAATACAAGTTTTGCGGTCCCCTGAATCGATTGCAATCATTTTTGGAAAATCTATGTATGCGTTTGTATGTATGTGTGTGTACGTCTACAAACACGTCCAAACGGTGCAACGGATCGGCCTGAAATTTTGCATACATATTTAAAATTGCCAGGGGTTGAACTGGATTGTTTTTGGTGACATGCGACTTCTTCGGGATTTATCCGATTTTGGCCAAACTAATATCAGCTCATCTTCTAGCAATTTTAAAGTACAGTATAACTTCGCTAATCCGGACATATATCGTTCCTGACCATGTCCGGACTATTGAGGTATCCGGATCACTGGAGGTTTTTTTCTTTTGTTGGAAAGGGTCATTTTTTATGATGAAGATGAAAACAACTGGGAATATTTGAATATATGTGAGCCCGGACGCAAAAAGGGACCTGTCGTAACGTTATCTTGCACAATATTTTCGCACGTAAGGTCTCTTCCGATATGTACCGTTATGCTGCACGTTATTTTCGCACGATAGGTCCCTTTTCGCATCCGAGGTCACATATAACCAAAACATAAAATTAAAAACTAAATTCTGAACATAAATGGATAAAATAAGCAAAAGATTTCAGTTATTTTTTAAAAATATATCAATCTTTGTTTATATTCTTTTGGATACAGCTACATCAGTAAATTTTTCTTTGGGCCTTTTGAGAAGCAGGATTTCCATGGGAAAATTGTTTTCTGCAGACCCCCTGATGCCCAAACAAAACGCGTTGGCAGCATCGACATTAGAGCTTTTTGGGGCTGTTAAAAATGTCTTAACCTCAAGCTTAAAATATTTTTCGAAACATTCAGTAAGCAATGTTCTACTCATCCGTCCTTTATCAGACGCCCTGTACACAACTGGTATTGAGCTCATTCTGCATTTAAAAGCATCTAGATTTGCCGCTATTGCTAATATTAAGTGGTAATTTATGTGATCCGGTTGCTTCACAGTAAGACATTAATGTTAAACAATACTTTGGTATTTTCTACCTGGTTTTAACTGCAAATTATATTTTGTGTCCGAACTAGGGAGGTAAAATTTCTAAAATGTCTGGTTGACAAGAGCGTTCGGATTACTGGAGTGTCCGTACTAGAGAGTGTCCGATCTATCGAAGTTGTACTGTATACTAATTTACAAGTCAATGGGATGGACGGTTTAGGCGTTATTAGCTTTTATAGATAATTGCAAAAGTGTTCAGACACTTTATTGTCTCAACGGTATAGTCGGAAAGTTGGGTAAGGGCCACCCCACATATTTTATTTCGCCTAAACAACTACAATAAAATAAAATTCACACATCTCCACAACAACACAAAATTTACACATTTTTTTATCTTACACAAACACACACATAAATAAAATCAATCGCAATCAAAATCAGTCTCGAAATTCACTCAAGTATATACTAAACAGCGTGCGTTTTCATATGCCTATTCAGATCGTTGGCCCTTATAAACCGCTTGTCGCACACGTTACAGGCAAACGGCTTATCGCTGGAGTGCGTCAAATAATGTTCTCTCATATCGGTCGCCGTTAAGAAAGTCTTTTCGCAAACCGAGCACACAAAGTTTTTCTGCCCACTGTGCCTCTTCATATGCACCGACAGACAACTTGACTGCGCAAAGGCCTTATTGCAGACGTGACAAACATACGGACGCTCCCCTGTATGAGATCTCCTATGCACTATTAATGTACTTGAGCCATTAAAACCTGCAAACATCGAAAATAATTCAATAATAATAATATTAATAATAATATTAATAATAATAATAATACTAATAGTAATAATATTAATAATAATAATAATATTAATAGTAATAATATTAATAATAATAATAAAAGCCTTATCATCAGGCATCTGCAGGTCAGAATCATTATTATTATTATTACAGTACAACTTCGATAGATCGGACACTCTCTAGTACGGACACTCCAGTAATCCGAACGCTCTTGTCAACCGGACATTTTAGAAATTTTACCTCCCTAGTTCGGACACAAAATATAATTTGCTGTTAAAACCAGGTAGAAAATATCAATGGATTGTTTAACATTCATGCCTTACTGTAAAGTAACCGGATCACATAAATTGCCACTTAATATTAGCAAAACTGGCAAATCTAGAAGCTTTTAAATACAGAATGAGCTCCATATCAGTTGTGTACAAGGCGTCTTATAAAGGACGGATGAGTAGAACATTGCTTACTGAATGTTTGGAAAAATATTTTAAGCCTGAAGTTAAGACATTTTTAACATGGGTTAACAGGCCCCAGAAAGCTCTGATGTCGATGCTGCCAACACGTTTTCTTTGGGCATCAGGTGGTCTGCAGAAAACAATTTTCCCATGGAAAATATCCTGCTTCTCAAAAGGCCCAGAGAAAAATTTGCTAATGTGGCTGTATCCAAAAGAATATAAACAAAAATTGATACATCTTTAAAAAATAACTGAAATCGTTTGCTTATTTTATCCATTTCTGTTCAGAATTTAGTTTTTAATTTTATATTTTTGGTTTTATGTGACCTCGGATGCGAAAAGGGACCTATCGTGCGAAAATAACGTGCACCATAACGGTACCTATCGGAAGAGACCTTACGTGCGAAAATAGTGTACAAGATAACGTTACAACAGGTCCCTTTTCGCATCCGGGGTCACATATATTCAAATATCCCGAGTTGTTTTGATGTTCATAATAAAAAAATCACCCTTCCTAACAAAAAACCTCCAGTAATCCGGATACCTCTATAGTCCGGACATGGTCAGGAACGATATATGTCCGGATTATCGAAGTTATACTGTATTATTGCTCACGCCTGTGGAACGTCTTAAGATATTTGGCTGATTTATTTAAACTCATATCCAATTTGGTATGAACATCTATGTTGGTGATTATTACCTTTTTGGCAAATATCACATATGTGTGATTTCTCGCCAGTGTGAGTGCGCATATGCTTTGTTAATTCGTTCGACTGACAGAACGCCTTCTGGCAAACGCAGCAAACGTAGGGTCGTTCGCCTGTGTGGATCCGTATGTGAGCGATTAAGTTAGAACTGGTGGAAAAGGCTTTCGTGCATAGGGTGCACTTGTGTGGGCGTTCACCTAAAAATACAATTAAAAAAAACATAACTTTCCTTTAGAGCTATCGACCTAGACATTTAAGAGAAAGTGGGGCTCAAATGTGAAATTTTCAAACAGCCTTTAAACAACAAACCTGTATGTGTCCGCATATGCTTTTCAAGATCCTGAGCCTGTCTGCAACCTTTATTACAAACGGTACACCTAAAGGGCCGTTCATCCGTATGCATCCTTAAATGTATTTTATAATTCCCACTGTGCGAAAACGCCTTATTGCAAACATTACATTTATAAGGCATATCAGCAGAGTGCGTTTTCATATGCCTCGTTAATTTTATCGACGTGGGAAACACCTTATTACAAGTCAAACATTGCTTCCCACTCTCACTTTCCCCCTCATCCTTTTTCATCTTTGTCGCAGGTTTTGATTTGTTCTTATCTTCCGCCACGACTACGTGTTGCGTTTCTATTATCGGCTGGTGTTGAATTATTTGAGCGTTCTGCATGTGCATTGGTGCGGTTATGACTTGATTTTGAATCACGTTTGTCGTTTGTATTTCTTGCACGGGTATCGAATAAGTACCGTTGTAAACTTGTACGGACGCAATATTTTGTATTGTGTTATAATTTAAGTGATTGTCAGGTTGTAGGTTGTAGTTTATTTGTGTTAAATGGTCTTGTTGATGCGGAACATTACCAAAATGTACAAATTTATCCGTTTGTTGAGGCATGTCTATTAAAGGAGCGCATTCGATGAAAACGCAACTGTCACCCGGATTTATTTGTTGTGGCTGCGTAACCTGGGCAACATGTGTTATTTGTTCTACTTGTTCATTTGTTTCTTGTGCATGTTGCTGTTGAGCTGTATTATGTTCGTTATTAGTTAAATACTGTCTTAGCTTGGCATCGCTTTTCTCGCACTGTTTCTTAAACTGGAAGGAAATATGCAACTTTGCCGAACACTTGTTGCAAATTTGAGTCGGTAAACCATCATTCGGCCATACCTAAAACACAATATTGAGTATAAAGAAGTACGGTATAGCAAAACTTACTTGAACGGAAGCACAGGACATCATTTTCTTTGAAACATTCACTTTGAATATGGACTGCATAACTCCTTCGTTTAGACAAACCCTGCATATTTTGGAGAAGTCAAGGTCCATTTGCTTACTCATTGATTAAGTAACTTTTAAATAATTTTTGTGAAATAACCTCAAATTGCAAACCAAAACAAAAATAAACATTTGCATTTGTGCGCAAGCGCAAAGTGCAGATAGTAGTTCAAATAATTCATCCTTATGAGGGAAAACAAAACAACTAGAAGATTTCTCTCTGAATGTGTTTGGTGAAAACGAGATAAACACGTATTGCAATTTAAATTATTCGTGCTGTTGCCAGTTGCTGCTTCAAATTTGGCGTTATTATTTCAGTTCTAACCTCAATCTGCGCACTCACTAGGCGCCATCTATATTACTTCGTTCCAAGCGAACTGGCATTCAATTGTGTATACGTTTGTCCGTCAATATTGTCAATATTGTTTAATTCACAAATATAGTATACCGTAAAGCATTTTACCTGTATTACGTTTCAGGAATAAGTTTTCGAATCGTAAATATTCCGTGCGTAAAATGCTGGGTCGTGATTGGCCGCTGTGTTCATTTCTGAACGTTTCCTCTCCGATAGTGCGCATGCGTTGACCGTTAATGAAATTCTAGGAGCCGACAAACGAATCCTACGTTCCATTTGTGATTTGATGTTGAACGTCGCCATTTTGGCGTGCACGCTGTGAAAAGTTGAGTCGCCGTTGCGGTAATTTTTCCATTAGTTCAATATCCACTTTGCGGTTATTTAGTTAGTTCGTGAGCAGTGTCAAGTATTCGAGCGAATTCGGATATAGAACGCTAGAAAACAAGTGCCATACGATTGTTACGTTGGAGACGGTATAGAAAACCAAATTAAATATGGCGTGTGCTACACTCAAGAGATCGTTAGACTGGGAGCCCGTTTTGGGGGCCAGGCCGGCGAAGAGGAGACGTTGTATTCCGTTCTGCGCCAGCCCTAACCACCATAAGGACCGTCAGAGTCCAACGCAGACGAGTAGTCCCAGTACCAGCACAACACCCACGAAATCCGTATTCCCCGATGTAGTTAGCGAAAAGTTTAAGTCAGGTAATTTAATATTCATTTATTCTAATCACCCATGGGCACTAGTTTACGCATTTACGCGATAAATGAGTACCCCCCGTCGCGAGGTACGCTCTCATGGGTGGATTTATTATTTGTTATGTTGACATTTGATTGATGTCAGCTGATTAGAATCTCCTTTTGTTTGTATACAAAGTACCATCATCTACCAAATTGTGATGTGAATAATAACATTTATTCAGAGTTTTATTTTTTTATTCAGTTTTATTTTATAGTTTTATCAGTCATATTTTATAGTTAGGAATGTACAATAAAAATCTAGTCAAAGTCGTTCCCAAGTTTTTACAACTATTCTTTGATTTTGTTTTCCAGTACATGTGTATAAACAGTGTGTCAAATAAATCGTTCTTTGTCAAAAGGCAAAGGTAATGATAACATAAATAATTTTAGATTTATGGTCACCGTTTTTTTTTTTTTTTTTTTTTTTTTTTTATTGAAATCATCAAAGCATGACAAATTGTTATAGTGATTGTACAGTTTTGATAAACGCCAATATTCATAACACAAAAATGAACATGTTTGTATTAAACTATTGGTCAATTTTGTCTGTCATATAAGCAGTCATTTTCATTGTGCAAAAATGCATCTTCTTTTGTATGTGTGGCTATAAACATAGAATAACAGTTGGAGGAATAATGGGATATTTATTTATTGAAGTTGGAACATGTTTTGAATCATGATTATAAATACATACAATTATTAAATTGACATCCACGTGTGATTTATTGGATAAAGTTATGCTGGCTGGAAGTACTGAAATTACTATAAATTTCTTACCTTTTGGGGTTAGATGATACATACAGATGAAATATATACGAAAACTGCATGGGAGGTCGAATCTAAATGTAAATAATCTCGTAATATCCCTCTGAAATGACCACAATCAAAGGTATGTATCCCATTTAATGACATCTCTAATCTGACAAGTAATGTCTCAACGTCTCTATTATAGGTTATATTTACGTCGAGTGACAATGTCAAAGTATGAAAATTAGGCGGCAAATTCAAAATGAAATTTTGCAAGGTGGGAAAATACTGCTATTAGACTTTCTTCAATTGTTTTTATGATTTTTTTACGTGCAAAACGCCATTTTCTAGGCGATTTTCAATTGTAACAGCACTTCCAGTACTATTAACTTTTTCCTTGGTAGGTCTGATATCAAGAATACCATCACTAGATCTTTAAAATGTTACACAATATACCGGGTGGTGCAAAATGTGTGGAAATGTTTTTTTTTTTTTTACTTTTTAAAAGTTACGTATAACTTTTTTTGTATTGTCTTGTTAATGGGAAAACCTGTTACACAATAATGGTTATCATTATTATTACAAGTACCTATATAAAGAATTTGGGAATAAGTTTGTAGTCTTTGCTAAAAATTTCCGTGGAGAAAAATAATCTAATGGAGCCACCATAATCTTTTATTGTGTTGTTTCGACATAGGACCTTGATTATAATCCAAACGTAATAAAATAATGATTAAATTAAACAAAGATTATTTATTTCAATTTAACAAAAAAATAATTCACAGTTGCAATAGTTATCTAATTTGAACGTACACTTTATTGAAACTAAACTACTATTTGTAGTTTTTAAATCAACGTGAAAAAATTGATTGAAAAAAAATTTGTGGTTTTTAAATCAACGTTCGATTTTATTAAGTCATGTACTAAATTGTCAAACAGTAAAGAAAGATTTTTTTATTTGAAAGGAACATTCTTCAGAGTTTTTGAACGAAAATGTTCATTTCTATTGAAAATATAAATAAATATAAATATAAAATATCCAGGCAATCGTAAAAAAAGATTTGCATTCCATATTCTATGTTTAAAGAAACTTCAGCATATTTATTATTTGTATAACAGACAGTTTACCAATAATAATACATAATGGTGTTATTATTTATTTTTTCCCATTTTTAAGGCAATCAGTTTATAACTGGGTCATTTAGTTCTATTTTGATTGCAAAGATCTCTATGGCATAGTCTTATTCTATTATAACCCGTGCTGCAAGATTATAATAAAAACACTTTGACAATAGTGGCTTGAATGAAAAGGTTTTGATTAAAAAAAAGGTTAATAGCGACTTGCATTTTATTTTTAGAAAACATGGCTGCCAGCCTTCGGGCGCAGTTTAAGAGGCTACAGAGACGCAAACAGTTACAGTTCAGCTGCAATTCGGACACCTCAGAAGGCAACAGTTCCGGCGGTGAACAAAACGACCAGCGTGCCGAGAAGCCCTTGTTTACGTTCACGCAGGTAATATTCGAAAAACCTATCTGCGGATTTAGGTTATTTTTATTTACTCTCTATTGTAGGTTGGTTTGATCTGCGAGCGCATGCTCCGAGAGAAGCAGTCTGAGATCCGGGAGGAATATGACAACATGTTAGCGTCGAAGCTTGCCGAGCAATATGACACATTTGTCAAATTCACCTACGATCAGATACAGAAAAATTACGCCTCTGTTGTACCTAGTTGTAAGTATGAATATTTCTGATCGATAGAATTTGAGGTCTGATATTTTTTTTGTTTGTTTCTTTTTAGATTTATCATAAGGAATGAAGATTTACATTGCTGTATTCAGCAGGTCTAGGAGAAGAAACACACCTTAGTTATCGTATCTCTATACAAATGTTTTACAGTCATATCGGGTCTAGCAGGTTTGTCTGCCTTACTTGTCATCACCAACCACAACACCTCCATGCTAGCCGATCTGTGTATATAAACTACTATATATGTACTTTTGGAATTGATCGATAATTACAATGTATTCTGTTCTGTACATACGTGTTATGATTTACCGCGAATTTTTGTACGACAAGTTTTGACCGCGATGCCGTTTTGTTTTGTTGGTTTTTTTTGTTCTAGCGTAAGGACGACGAGCAGAAAGCAGTTTTTTTTTTCTCTTATTTGAGTCTTATGTAATCTGATATCGTATATTTTAAGATTCTTTTCTTTGTAAGTTCGACCATTTCCATGCAATTGCCTTAAATTTTATTTTATGTATCTGCAAGTAAAACATAACTTAGGGAGTTAGTTTATAGATGTGTGTGTATGGGGTGAATGTGAGTAAATATATATACATATATATTTTTAGCTTGTAATATATACCGCAGAGTGGAATGTCGTATAAATAAATATTGTTTTTTTTTATTACGAGCGTGTACATTTTGTATGTTATGCATCATCCACTTTTATACATGGTGTCCCATTATGTATCCAGTGATTAACTTCTACCATGTAAAAAAAAGATTTTCTGGATGAAAATGGAACACTCAACTAAAGTAACTATGAATACTTAACTGTATTGCCATAAATGTGATTTTTTTTCTGTTTACACAATAACTAACAAGTGAACGAAAAATAACCCATATACATAATAGAGGTATAAATAATTTTTTTTGTGATGCGTGTGTTCAGTTGTGTCTGATAAATATAAATACTAGGTAGATTATTATTAATGAAACTAAAATAAGACTAGTATTTCATTTGCAATTCTCACATAAGTTTTTCTTTTAGCTTTTTATTTAATAATACATGATGATTTCCATATTTTATTACTCACTCAGTGCTGTAATCTTTAATTTTAGTTTATTTATTTTGAGCTTTCATTTAGCAATCTGCATGCCTTTCTCGACCTTACAACTTATTATCCTTACTCAAATTGGTCGACTATTCACGTCTATGATTTGTTATGTAGAACATTTATGCAAATAAATCTTTTTTTGGGTAAAAATGTTTTGTCTTTTTTACTTTAATATATTTCTCTACCAGCAAACCTAACCTGCGCAATGGTAAAGTGACTATTTTGTAGACTCTCTAGTTATACATAAAAATTGAAAAGAAAAAAAAAACAATAACCTCTATTGCTATTTTTATTATCTTCCTATTATCCTAAATGCATATAATACAACCAACAATTAATTCCTTTAAATATACATACATAAAATCTACTGTAATAAAAAATAGTGTATACTGTATACATTAATAATATAATAAAGCACTTTTATATGTTAACAATCTCTTCTCTCACTTCCTCTTCTTTAACTCTTCAAAACGTCGTGTCAAATCGTCAAAATCGATATCGTCATTAGCGGACGGCGATACGATTTGGTCTGACGGTACAGAGGGCAAATCTGGCAGGTCGGGGTATGAGTTATCCGAAAATTTTGAGCGTGGAGCCGGTTTTGGTACCTCCTTGTCCTACGCATCAAAAAGAATAGATATTTGTCAAAAATAACGCAGTCATTATACACACCTTGTTTACGTCAGGTGGTAGAGATGTGTAAGGTGGTGGTAGAGACCCCTTTAAAATAAAACGTGCAAAATAAAAATTAAAAAATAATTTTTGTGAGTCGCCTACAATACTAACTAAAAGCAGAGTAATCAATAAAATCTTTCCTGGTTTGTGTTAGTGTTGTTATTTTTAAAATCTTGCATAATGCTATAAAAGATAAAATAAGAAGAAATGTACCGGATACTCAGTGTTTGACTCCTTTGATTCTGGACCTGGTGGGATGTTATAAGAAAATGGGGCACCGTATGGTAGGCCTCCTCCACCGCTGCATGTAGGAGCACTTGCGTTATTGCTTGGATCGTTAAAATTCATGTTGGAGTTGCCACCCATTTGCTAAAAATCAAATAATTTTTGGTTGAGAGTAAATCCAATAATAAAAACAAAGTTTCTGATTTGTTGCATACATTTATGGGCCACAGTGTATTAAGTGTGGTGTATGCCAAAAAATAAAACCTTTTCGGCAGTGATGATTTAAACTAGAGTTACATCGGAAATACATTAAGTACTGGGCTCAAAAGTTACTTGAATGACAAATTTTATAAAAACTGTTTTAGAGATAAAGAAGTTACCTTCGTGCTTAGGCAGGCAGAATACTACAACGATATCAGTCTTAGAAATGCTATTATTAGTAAAATTTGGAAGATTTTTATACACTCATCACCAAACAAAAAACCGCCAAAGTAAAAATTTGACAATTTTTTTAATTTCTAATAACTTTGGAAATGTTTGGTGGATTTGATGATTCATTCGGCAATTTATAGACAAATTCTTTGATATTTTTTCTAGCTAATACAGTTTTTAAAATTTTATTCCTTATTACCACAACTCAAATGAGCTGCGTAGATGATGTTTATGTGATTTGGCCACCCTGTAGAGCAACTAAGGACCTTGTAAACACAAATTTAAAAGCCAAATTAATTAACAATGTAATGGCATTTGGTTCATTTTCAGTCCTTGAAAAACATACTTAGTTAGCTGTTGTATGAATTATCATAATATCGTTGTAAAGAATATCGTTCATCATAACATCCTATTGTCAAAACCCGCACATCTGGAGTGTGAGAGGTGTAGCCAATTACCTGCTTAGAACAGGAAGAAAACAATAAGTCTAAATTAACCACAGGACCAGCCCGTTAGAAACTATCATCCCGTTACAAACAAGGCGTACCCCAGGGATCAGTACCTGGACCATTACTCTATAATCTCTATGTCCAGGATCTACAAGAGCAACATTTTACAACAAATTACAATTACAAAAAAAAAACAAATGTGTTACAACTAAATAGAGATCTGGATAAATATCCAACAAGAGGTGCTCAACGCATTCATCAGCCCAGTGTCATTCAAACAGCGTGCGCAATGGTCCAATTAATACTGGCATTGCCAGTTATGATATATTAAAAAGATTACTTTGTAATCATCAATCAATTGTCATTACTTTATAATATAAAGCAATGACTACATTGACACACAGTTTACACATTCATAAACTCTCTAAACGTATAGACTATAATAGAGGGTGAAACACTAACAACGAATATCCGTAAGATAATAATAATATTTTATTGGGATTATAACAATACATACAAGGCACCTCTCAATACAAATAACTATAATATACTGATAATATTCAAACAATAACGTGTGGGCTATGCAGTATGATGCTATCAGTTCTCCATTATGTCACAAACCAATAGATAAAAACCGTTATAGCACCTAAACCGCTCATCCCATTAATCTGAGAGGCTAACGTGAAGACATTTCATGGAATGATACACACAGTTAATTGAGAAGAGAAGCGGGTCGGTTGATAGTTTTGGGATAGTTTGATTCCTTGGATCTGATATAGATCTAAACTTTGTGAATTTATCAAGAACTAAGAACTTTGTATATTTTGCCATCCAACAAATAGTCCGTATAGTTAAACATTGTTCGTTTGATTTGAGTGTTGTGACATAAAATTATAAAGATGAGTCAACGTCGAGGTTTTGGACGCCCTTCTCCGTCAAATAAATAAAAATTACCGGTAATTTACCGCTTGACCGGCTTTTGTTAAAATATTTACTGTATACAGGCACATACAAATTATGGCAATTTTGCAACCAAAATTCTTTAACAATTTAGTCTTTTTTCTGCAACAGTTTGGAGAAAAATGGTTTCAAGGTTGTTATGATAAACCGCAAAATATATAACAATAATGTTCCAAATACTATAATAAATGAGTTTATATTGTGTTTTATTGTTAGTATGTTGAAGTCACAGTGACCTGTTTTTCTGCAATGTTCCCATATCTGAGGAACAAATGTTTGAGAGCTTTTTTAGTGTTTTTGGTTTAACGTTATTCTGTTGCTTGTAATAATCGTAATAATAATAATTATAATAACTTGTGAGCCCTTGTAGTAATGATCAAAAAATGCCTACTCACATTCTTCTCACTAAATCCCTCATCCAAAAATCGGTACAACTGCAAAATTTAGACTTAGAAATCAAATTATTAGAAAACTATGGTGAGCAAAAGAAAATTTGTAATTATGTTGGGCTAATAATAAACAAAAAAAAAATAAAAAAAATCATAGTAGACAATGAATCACAAAAAAAACAATCCATCAACCAAATAAAAAAAAATAAAAATAAAATTTTCTTCATTTCATAAAACTACAACACCTCTTACAATGCTCTAACTTACCGGGTAGTTAAAAGGCACCTGTTGGGGTAAAGCAGGCGGCTGTGGGTATCCAATAAACCCCGGGGGCTGCGGGATTCCTCCTCCTCCTCCGCCGCCCAAATTATTCTTGTCGCTCAAGTCGATCAACATCCCGTCGTAGGTTTCCGCCATAACCTGTGGGTCAGGTTCATAAGGAATATCGTAGGTCTTTGCAATCTCGATCAAATATCTCTCGACGAGGATTTTTGGTGGACTCTGAATGGACATTTTGTGCTTCAACTTCTGACTAATGCGAGCCTCCGATTCATTCTTGCATCCCTCGGCGAAAGGCAATCCGTATTTAGCGGCCAATAGATCAGCGATTACTTTTAACTCTGGGCAGTCTGCTTGAAGACGCGGGGCCACCCATAGCACACTTGCGATTGCTTCACCTATGCCTTCGTCTAGTTCTTTCATTTGGGTTATTAGGCCAAAACGAGCTAATAGAAGGTCGCAGTACATTTCTACTAATTCCATAGCTTCCACAAGATAATCTTCCCTAAAATAAACACAAAAATATTCATTAAACAAAGGGATTTGGTGATGTTTCTTTTAATACCTGATAATGTGTTCCACACGGATTTTTGCCCGTTCATATTTACCAGTATGGATAAAATCCGAAATCTCCTTACGCGATTTTTGCGTAAGCTCTGTCTTCTTTTTTTCCAGCAATTTTAACCTGTTTATAGCCAACCTAAGGTGGGTTTTCAATTTTGTATAATTGGGCCCGCTGGAAAACATCTTGTCCACTCACTCCACAACAACAACAAAGTATGAAGTGGACAATTATCGAAAATTTAGATCAAATTCTAATCAGTGACTAACAATCTGACTCATCTATAAAAATATTATCTTCGGATGACAGCACACACAGCACAGCTGACAGTTGTCAAAGTACGGTCTCAGCGACATCTATGGAGGATTTCCGTAATTATAACAATAACTTTATTTTCGCTAAGAAAACTAATAAATTAATATTAATTATTATTGAGTTTGTCTTAATTGATACATATATGATTATAAAACAATTTATAGGCGTTTACTTACAACATTTTGCTTAGTTTCTCCCGAAAATTAAGACCACTTTAGAACGCTTTCTTTCCCCTTCCACAACACTCATAACCCACGTGCTTCCGTTTATTTGTGGTTATGTTCTATTATTTTGAAATAATTGACGATCTTTTATAACATATTAGGACAAGAATTATTGCCTAATAACAATAAATATTGGATTTTTAAAGCACACAAATATGCCGAAAGTGCGGGTTGAGAAAAAGAGCAGGGTGCACAATGAGGTTGCTAAACAAGGTTAGTTTTCCATTATTTCTATTATTATTGCAGAAATTTAACTATTTCTATTCCTAGGTATTATGTTCAACAAGGACTTCGGTCAGCACATCCTTAAAAACCCCATGATAATCACATCAATGCTAGAAAAAGCTGCGCTACGACCAACGGATGTCGCTCTTGAAATCGGTCCTGGTACTGGAAATTTAACAGTTAAAATGTTGGAAAAGGTCAAGAAAGTTATCGCCTGTGAAATCGACACAAGGTAAAGTATATATTTTCTTAAATTAATCATCAAACTAATTATTATTTAAGACTTGTTGCAGAATTACATAAACGTGTACAAGGTACTCCAATGCAGCAGAAATTACAGATAATGGTGGGGGACGTCTTAAAAACTGAACTGCCCTTCTTTGATATTTGCGTTGCAAACATTCCCTATCAGATTTCGTCACCGTTGGTCTTCAAATTATTACTTCACAGGCCATTCTTCCGTTGTGCAGTGTTGATGTTCCAGCAGGAATTTGCTCAGAGATTGGTGGCCAAACCTGGTGACAAACTATACTGTCGTTTGTCTATCAATACTCAGTTGTTAGCTAGGGTTGATATGCTGATGAAGGTATGTTAATTTTGCCTCTCACTTTTACAGTTTAATAGCGATTATTTTGGTAATTCTTAACCAATTTTGGCACTATTGAAAAATTCTTCAAGTTTATCATATGTTTTTGCTAGTTTGAAATTTACTAAACGTCAAAGTTTGTCAAAATTTTAAATATTTAATGTTTTCTTAATTATGATATTTTTCCATCAGGTAGGAAAAAATAATTTTCGGCCACCACCAAAAGTTGAGTCATCTGTTGTGAGGATAGAACCAAGAAATCCACCTCCCCCTATCCCTTATACTGAATGGGATGGTCTGACTAGGATTGGATTTACAAGAAAAAATAAGACTTTAGCTGCTGCGTTTAGACAAACCTCTGTATTGGCCACTTTGGAAAAAAATTACAAATTGCACTGCAGTTTGCATAATAAGGTATTAGAATTGTTAAATTGTCAAGAAAAATGTATTTTATCGAATGTATTGTAACTATTTTAGGAATTTCCAAGTGATTTTAACATCAAGGCAAAAGTTGAAAGTATTTTAGTAAGTATTGATGCTGACAAAAAGCGAGCTAGGACTATGGATATTGATGATTTCATAAAGTAAATATAATCTTTTATTGTGTTTTTTTTTGTAATTTATGAATTTTTTTATCTTTTCAGGACTTTGCATGCATTTAACAGCGAGGGTATACACTTCTCATAACATTTAATTATATTTATAAAAATATGTATAAATAATATGCATAAAATTAATTTGTAACCTAGGTAAAATATATATAATACATGTTAACAACAATATCTTTGGATTTCTTGTTTGTTACTTAATATAACGTAACAAATACTGGGTTCCTCTGTAAGTTACTCAGCCGTCCGAAATTTCTTCCTTTCCAAATTTTCAAAGAATGCTATCCTGTTCTTTGTAATCTCGGCAGGTAGTTCATCCTCGGCTTCTTCAGCCGTTTCAGCACTTTGATTCTCTGTAAAGTGAGCATAAAATAAATAAATAAGTAAGCAAGTTTTAGAGGTTTCTAACAAAACGTTCACTCTATAGATTTAGAAATTAGTTTTTATTTTTCATCAATTAGTAAAATAAAACTAGCTTTCACTATTGAAAAAGAGTGATTTCACGTATTTTTAACTGAATAAAATTGCCTTAAGTGATGATCTAATTGCTAAAAGCAATGCAGTAATGCAGTCAGAAATGTTGTAGTTTATTGCTGGAAATTATTTCATTATTCTCTAAAACCTATAAAACAGCTGGTAGTCTCAATTATAATAAACATATCTTAAGTGAAGTATATTGTGGTTTATTACTAGAGAAATCATTTAATTTCCCAAAAAAAATACAGATGCAATAAAACATTTAATTTCCCAAAAAAAATACAGATGCAATAAAACAGCAGGAGCGGTTAATTCAATAATAACTTTCCTTAGGCCAGAAATGTTTGGACACTTGTGTCACCAATTTAGTCGGAAAGTTGGGTGGGGGGCACCCCGGATTTTTATGTTTTGACTTCATATCCTGGGCTTTTGTCACTATTTGTCTTATCCTGACGTTTTATACGTCAAGTGACTTTTAATTTTATATGTCAATTCTTAAAGCATATACTCAACATAAGAAAACATTTAACCAATGGCACACTAGAGGTTTTTTTATTGAACATACTATACCTTGTTTAATAATTGATAAGTCCTCATCACTCTTCAACTGCTGCCTCACACTTCTGGGCAAACTCCTCGCAGTTAAACTGCAATTGACAGAATCTTTCTTGCCTTCATCCTAAACACAAAATAACATTAGAATGACTAAGCCTCTCACCTACCCAAAACACATACCCGATCAAACATTTTCTTCAAATTCTGGACGGACGGGATGCGGTCAACTTCATCATCTTCAGACTGGACGCCGTTTTGAATGACGTTATCATCAGCAGGAGTCACATCATCCACACATACTTCCCGTTTAATCTCCGGCTCTGGTTTCTTCTGAACAACGGTGGATACATTAGGAAAGCTCTTTGAATACCTCCCCAACAAATCTTTGACTAATTTTTTCTCTTTCAAATCGACAATTTCAGGATCCGCTTCAGCGGAGCTTTCAGGTCGCGACATGGCGTCGTCGGTCACATCCGGTGAATATTCCAAGCTGAATTCTTTATCTTCCGACGGGTAATCTTCCTCGGAATAATCGGAAGTGTTTGTCGACGTTTTATTTTCGAAGAAATTCTTCACTTCCCCGAAGTATTTCGCTGGAATTCGATCCGACCTTATTTTGATGATTTTACCATACTCTTGGACGTTGTTATTGTCTTCAATGACCTCTTGTGGCGTCTCAGGAACTAAATCATACTGGTAAGATTGGTGTTTCACCTCTTCTTTGGGAGTTTCGAATTCGCTGGCTATATCATCAAATTTATCCAGAGTTTCCTTTAGTTTTGGAGTAATTTCTGGAACGGACGTAGGAGTTGCTTCGTGGGAAACTGGAGTCTGTGATTCTAATGGCATATCGCTGATTTTGCTCTCCGAATTATCATAGACAGACGCGACTATGTCTTCCATTTCCGCTGGTGTGCTTTGTCCACTTTCGCACGTTAAAGACCTTAAGAATTCCCTCTTCTGGACGTTCATGGTACGATTATGGTTCTCGTCAACGTAAGTATCAAAGTCTTTCTGGACGTATTTGGTACATTCAGGACTTTTTGACTCGACTACAAACTCCTGACTGACACCACCGACGTTTTGGATCACCCTGCCACTTTGCAAGTTGTAGATGCGTTCAATGCTCAGGTCGGAATCACTGGACACGTCCAGTTGGTTCGGACGAATCGCTGGTGGTGGGGTTGATGAATAAGCAGGAGCTTCTTCAAACCCATTGCTTGGAGGTTCTTCCTCATCTGGCGTGACTAAGCAAGGAACAGCTGTGACCAAGGTATCTTCGCCAGCCTGGTCAAAGGAGTTCATCTATCAGGAAAGTATTAGTTAGTAAAGTGTGATTATGGGCGAAGTCATGATAATGGCGATGAAGCACCAAATGAAAGAGCGCAACAATAAGCGGTTATCTGTCTGAAAGAGACATTACTACTATCTATAAAAATAGTAATCGAGATTTATCGAAGTGTTTTCTACAAACGGAACAACACTGTTTTGGTAGATATAAACTTGATAGTGTGGTATCTCAATGTAAAATCAAATGATTCATTATCAAAACAACGTGCTGTTCAAATATTATAGATAAAATGTTTTTTTTTCTTGTAGATATGGTAAATTAAAATTACCCATGATGATGGATATTTGTTATTATGAATGGAAGGTGCTTTTGAAGTTTTTTTTATTGCATACAACAAAACAACTTAAGAAACATGACATGAGAAAGAACTAGCAAAACTATACAATATTTTGGAACTACCGAAACTATCAAAATTATGAGATATTATCACCTTCTGCTACACAACTCGTCCAATGCGTTCCAATCCGCTTTCAAATGTGCATCATGTTTCTTATTTTGATATATAGGTATGCTTATGGATTAGAAACCCAAATTTGAGAGATAAAGCATTGAGTATTGTTAGTATTGCAATGGTTAAACCTATAAAATTATTCACACGTAAAGAAAAGCAGCGATCTCAAAAACTTACCAACATCCATCAATATGGAACAGGGTCAAATAACAACATCTATACATACTGAAATATATCGTCAACAAACGCTAATTTATTACATAATACAGCCAATATTAACAATACCCAATAGTTTTCAGTTTGATGTGACGCTATAACGTGCTAGTATTTCCATTTAGATACAATAAAGGATTTTTGGCAAAATTTCGACTTGAACTTCTCGGCGAGTACAATCTTCTAGTGAAATTCTGGTATAAGCAGATACCTTCCAATTCGTTTAATTGACGGTCCAAACTTACCTCACTTTCTTGCGGAAGGTCTTGTTTCTTCCTTGTGCCTGCCGATTTTGCTGCCTGTTTTATGTAGTAGTCTCTTCCATATCTAGATTTTATGAATAAAATAGTTTGAGTAAGACAAATGTCTACTGTAAAGGTATGAATTAAAACTGATTGGATTTAGGTGTATGTACAATGTAAGATTATATATCAGCAATTATTATAGGAATGTTTGTCAAAAATTAGTTCCATATTTATTTTTAGATTAGATTTAGACTATCTTGTCTAAAATTATACATTTATACGCAAAAACCACTCAACGCACGTCGATTTTGATGATTCTTTGAGACTGTAGACAAATTCTTCCTACTTTACAGTTTTGAAAATATTTTTTTCTACAACTCATTTGAACAGTGTAATCTACATGATTTGCGTTCCAAAATAAAGAAAATTGGAAACTCAGTAGGAAAACCTAACTGAGTAGGTTGTTAGTTGTTGTACAAGGTGTTCCAAACATAGGACACAATAACATCATGTCGTTTAAAGATCAAAGGATTTGTAGAAACAATTACACATATAAAAATTCTATGAGCTAGAAAAAATTTCCAGGAATTTGCTTATAATTCGCTGAAAGAATCGACAAATTTCATCAAAAATGGACATTAAGTTTCTAGTATTAAAAAACTGAATAAAGTCAGTTATCACTGTTCATATTTCTGAATTTCACGTAGGTATATGACAGTTTTGAAAGTTTTAAATTGTATTGTATATAATGTGTTTGTCATTTTATTCGAAATTATTCTGAATGCCATGTTAGTGTCATTAGCTAAGATTGATTGGATCGGTTATTGATACCGATAAAAGTACTGACAAAATAATTATGCCAACATAATTGTTATATAAACTCGTTACAGTTACATATTTTACATTTAATTCTTCCCATGTGGCCGTCTGTTTAACAAGTTTTATGGCCCCTGGAAACTTGTTATCTCGTTCTGCATGTGAAATAAGATATGTTTTCTGAGGCCACAAACGCAATTTAAAGAATGCATACGCGTTAGCAAATATCACGTAGATAATAGAAACATCTCGACAATTTAATCAAAATCCCCTCAATAATAATGAAGATAAGCCATTGTAAATAGCAGTGCCTAAAGATAAGATTTAGTTAGACAGACATTCTTATAGATTTTCTTCCTTATAATTGTTTCGAAAGTTTGTTTTTCAAAACTTATTTTCTCACTTTGTCATTAAAGAAAATAAATCAAGTTGATGATTAAATAGGTAAATTAAAAATAAGACTTTTACTTCAACAGAGTTTGATGATGTCTTATATCACTTTTTATATAATACGGTTGAAAAAATCCGAATATCGAAAATCCCTTTTTCATTATTCAATTAATTGCAAGAAAATATGTAAATACCTGTAATTTTTTGACCTCTCCTCGTTTAAAAGTTCTGCTAAACTCTTCCCCATCGTGTTTAGAAACTGCTGTTCGTCGCGAACCAGACACACTGACATTGGATCAGTCGATATATTTTTGATAAGATCTAAACGATTATTTCACGAAATATTTGTGAATTCGCGGAGATAGTATTATCCAGAAATGGATAACGTTCGGATCACAATACATTCCTTTTTTTTTTTTTTAAAAAAAAGCCTGATTTCGGCGACCAGTGAATTTTGCGTACCTGCTAAACTATTGTTTCGTTTATCTTGTTTTGCGCTTAGTATCTGGTTTCAGTTAAAGCAAATATGTTTAACGATGGCTGTAATTATTATTATAGTATTATTATTATGTTCACAGCTGTGGTTATACGTTACAACAAATATTTGCTATTCCTAATCATCTTGTGTGTTTCTTTGATATTTTACACTTGACTTTATTATTTAAAAGTACCACATAACATGGAGAAATGCAGGATTTTTTAACACGATAATGATCCAAAGAACGCTTCGCGAGTCGTAAAAGATTAGCAGTTGGACAATCTTCTGGATTGGTCTGCTCACTCGCCGGATGTAAATCCGATAGATCACTTATGGGAAGAGCTAAGGAGGCATACTCGAACAAAAGAAAAATCAGAATGTGGAGGATCTGATGCAGGCACTGACCGAAGTGTGTAGAAAAAAATCTGTGATCGAATCGTGGATTTGGTGGACTTTATGCCGAATCGGTGCGCCAAAGTCAGAAAAAAAATAAATGTTATGCAACCAAATATTAACGTGATTTGTTACACTTTTGTTAAATTGTTAATTTGCTATGTTTTCAACTAATAAATACATTGTTCCGTTTTTTTTTGTCCCCTCAAAAAGGAGTAAATTGAATAAATGCCACAATCTGACAACCGGAAGTGGCAAATATTACAAGTCTTTTTAGGAATTTATATAAATAATTATATATTATGTACTTACAGAGAATTGGCACTACTGTTTGACGACCTGCTACTTAGCCGCCTTTCCAAATTTTCAGGCGAATACGGATTATTCGGCATTTCCACAGAATTTCTCCACTTTTCTTTCTCCTTTCGACTGTAACTTCCTAGAATAAGAAACGTGCGCGTCATATACCTTTGTTAAAATTGTGGAGTCTAACCTTCAAATATTTGATGATCGTCAGGGGTCTCATCATCGAACAAATGATCCTGAAGAGAAGCTTCAGACATGTTACCATCTTCTTCAAATATTTCAATATCCTGCTGATTTGATGGCACATCTTGAGACTCGTTCACTTTAGACATTCTGAAATCATAGATATTCCATTGGCTTTTGGATTTTCCAGAATATTCCAGAATGAAATAACACCAGAAAACAAGGAAGAATCTTACCTAGGTGTTGGTTTGGGTTCCTTAACTATAGTTCTTGGTAACGACGCGTATTGCTCTGTATACTCAGTATCTTTTTCAGTATTGCTATCAATAGACAATAACGAGTGGTCCTTATTGTCTTCAGCCTCTGTGGAACAAAACAAATACGTTACAGACATGACTTACCACATAAGAGTTAAACTCACTTATTTCAATCTCTGCTTCTAATTCCTCTTCCTCCACCTTGGGATTTTCAACATCAGCAACATGATCAATAACATCTTCTTCGTGTAGATCCTCAACATTCTCAATGACGTTTTTACCACCGATGATAGTTCTTGAGTTGACTAGAATATGTTTAATATCTGGTACGACTTCTTGTTCTTCACCATAATCAGACTCCACGTCTGATATCTCATTGGCTTCCCTATCGCCTATGAAGACCTTAGCTTCGCTCAAAGGATTTGGAACCAGCATAGGAACTGGTACCGGTGAATGGCTACTCGTAAGGTGCCTCTTCTGTAAGTACCAATTCTCATTCCAGTTGTCTTCAGCGTCTAAGAAGCCACTACCGTGATTTGATCCTGCTTCAGATACCTCATCACCAGAAGAACCTCCATCATCAATATGTTGTTTGATCTATGCAGGAAAACAACTTATTTCGTGGTCATTTCGAAGACCTTTTATACTTACAGTGAGTGATATTCGATCCACATACTTAGCAGAGCCCATACTTGATTCACTTCGTACCCATTCATCTATACTTGAAGCTGATGAGGTATCATCAGCAATTTTGCCGTTCTTCCATTTGTCGTTGAGGGTCTCATCTGAGAAGAAGTACTCTTTATTTGAGTGTTGTTTTGATCTTCCTGAGGCTCGGCTACCAAAGCTGCCAGTTGATGATCTCGGTCCATTTTGGTAACTTTCAACCACCTGGGAAGCAAGGGTGCTGTTAGTATTTTTTGCCGGTTGATTTCTTTTTGAGGAGGCGAGTAGAACTAGCGTCATTCTAACTTTAAATGCATCTGGTTGCAGTATTGATTTGTTAGGAAGCCTTACCTAGAAGATTTGGTGATGGGATTGCTTCGCTAAGTGAGTTAGTTAGGTGTATAACAGTTGTTATTATCAATGTTATGATTATTGAACAATAGTAGTCTTAAACAGCTTTTAAATTGACAACTGAGAAGATTTATATGAGACAGTTGCATTGACAAATAATTACCTTGATTACTAAAGCAATGTAATTTATGTATCGTATGTACCACATGTGGAATAATCTATGTCGGGGAAGTTATCTATATTTGTTCGGTAATTTTAGGACTGACTCATGTTCTGTTAATTTCCTATAGGGACAATATGTATCTACCATAACGTGATGCCTTATCATCAGTTAAACAGCCCGAGTATAAAGTAAAACTAACTACTGAAAAGGCAAAATTTACATTACTAACATTATGACATATACCTTATTGATAATGGCCGTCGATAGTAAATCTTCATACGTCCTGTCTGTAGTTTCTTCCTCGGGGACTGCAGGATGGTCCTGTATCCTTTTCAGTTCCGGTAGTTCAGCAGCTTCGCTACTAAAACGTTGAATCAAATTCTTCAGTGCAGCGTGGGCAGTACATGGTGATTGACCAGTTATGGGCAAATCTGAAGAAAGAATACTCATGTAAAATATTATGTAAAAAGTTGCAATTAGGTCGTATTAGAAAAGAAAACGGACATAAATGAAAGACATTGAATAATAACAACTCTGACCTGCCGATGCTCCCCGTAATTGGCAAAAGCTGTTGGATGATGTTAAGGCTTGGATTATGATTATTATTACTATATACAGGTGTAACATGTTCGTACACAGTTTTTTGTGTAAATGACTTATTAATAATCTTGATTTTTTTGGCGTAATTTGGTATGGAAAATAGTACCGCGATTCTTGTAAATGTAGTATAATATTTTATTTAGCTGGATTGAAACCTTCTGTATTCACCTATATTCAGTTAGATTTATTTTTTTTATAAAAGAGAAAATATTTTGGTACAATCTTCAACTCAAATTTGCTGTAGAAAATTGCATATAATGATGCTACATATTATTTTTATATGCTGTGATCGCATACCGGCGAGTGTTATTTGATGTGTGGCAGAAAGAAATCTGACTGTCACGCTCATTAAAACAATTTTTGTCCCAAGAA
Source organism: Aphodius granarius (assembly GCA_963971325.1). Classification (NCBI taxonomy): domain Eukaryota; kingdom Metazoa; phylum Arthropoda; class Insecta; order Coleoptera; family Scarabaeidae; genus Aphodius; species Aphodius granarius. Next base: position 5,868,848 of record OZ020225.1, read on the forward strand.
GCGATGTGGTTGGACAAAAACTGCAAAAATAGAATAAGTGCTCTTTTATATACTTCTGACTCTATAATATCTTCATTTTCAAAAAGCAACACTCCCAGTTATTCGCTTTGATAAGGATAACGCATGCGATGAAAACGTTAACAATCTTTTGCTGGACACATCTGTTGATGTTACTGGCGAAAAGATTATTTTACATGATGAACAATATGAATATTAGAGCGTTCATCATCTGACATGATGAACAATATGAATATGAGAGGTAGGAAAATTAATTTATACAATTTTTGTTGTCATTACTCTAAAATGTAGGTACTACATATTTTATGGACCACCTGTAAAAAAAAAATAATTTTAAGATGACTACTTTCGCTTTCCACATGTAAGAAAATTTAATTTATTTAATACTATCTTTAAGAAAATGTACCATCTCCCGACATCGCACTATTGGAACACCCTGTATATGTCTGTTTACAGCTCAATATTAGTAGTAATTTAATATATTTCGATCTGTGTGGATTGGGCTGAAATTTGGTGTACTTATTTAGAATTACCAGGAGACGAGCTGGATTGCTTTTGGCTAGAATTTGACAACCGGCAAAAGTACTGGTAAAAGTTAAATGCGTTTTCTTAGGGATTCAACCGATTTTGACATAGTTGATGCCTGACCATCCTCTAGAGCAGTGTTTCCCAACGTGGGGCGTACGCCCCACTGGGGGGCAATATGATTGTTGAAGGGGGCAATTGGAACATAGAAAAATTTTGAAAAAAAAACCTACCTTAAAGTCTCTGTACCGTTCATACTGCAACCGTTAATCATATCCTTGAGGCTAATTATTAAATATCCCTACACAATTCTAAATCTGAAAAAAAAACACACAATAGTAGGGAAAAATTTAATTAAGCCATCAATATTTGTAAAAACGTTTTTAAAAAAATATGTCAAAGATGTGATAGCTATGCCACTTAAGATACATTGTTGAGGAACATTTTGTTGAAGGTATGTTATTCTGTAAATTAGAAAGCATCACAACCTCCGGAGATATTCTTCATAAGCAAAAAAATTACTTCAATGTCTTTAATATTCTAATACAGAACATAACATCATATACTGCAGACTGTGCTCCTATCATGATGGACAAGAAAAGCGGATGTTTAAAGATAAGAATCCAGAAATGCTTCTTGTGCATTGTCTAATATAGCTCCATAGGGAAAACTTGGTAACCAAAAATGTTTGTCCAGTTCTCAATGAAGATTAAATTCGGTTATAAAATATGTCAATTGTATCAAAGCTAATGCCGAATGTGGCATTTCAAGTTAATTTGTGAAGTACAAAATAATTCATACTTTTTATAACTAAATTTAATACTTCATTGAACAAATATTTTTGGCTACCAAGTTTTCCCTGTGGATTATACAATGCACAAGAAGCATTTCTGGATTTTCATCTTTAAACAGCCACTTTTCTTGCCCATCATGTTAGGAGCACGATTGGCAGCACAAGTTGTTATGTTCTGTATTGGAATATTATCGACATAATTAATAACATAGTTTTTTAGCTTAGAAAAAATCTCTGGAGGTCGTGGTGCTTTCTTATGATTTGCAGAATAACATTTCCTCAAAAAAAGTTCCTTATTAATGTACCTTACATAAGTTATCAACAAGGCCTCAGTGCCCCTCACTCTTGCTCATTTTGGCCATTCTTTTTCTGACAGTGTTGTTACTAAGGGGCACAGCTATCACATCTTTGTCATCTTTTTCTAAAACCGTTTTTACAAATGTTGATATTGACAGTTTAATTAAATGTTCCCCTATTTTGTGCTTTTTCCAGATTTAGCAATGAGCACGAATATTTGATAACTAGACTCAAGGGTACGATTAACACTTGCAGTGACAATTTCAGTTTTAGAGTAAATGTTTAACTTTGTGTTGTTATAATAAAATATGGCAGATTTGTGTTGTATTAGTTTTTAAGTGAATGTTTATTTCTATTTTGTTATAATAGAATATGTAGCAAATTATGTTTCTGCTAAAATGCTTAGTATTTATTTCAATAATCAAATAAATTATTGTTTTATGTTATTATTTTTATACCCCCAATGGCGCAAGTTTTTCATTACGTCACAGAGAGGAAATTAGTCAAAGTTTGTTGGGCAGAATGTGTACCAATGACGAAATGAGAAACGTACACCGTTCCGAGTAAGGTTCATTTCCAACTCTGTTATAGGTATAAAAAAAGACAATATGAAGTGGGGCATGAGATTTTTAGACCAGCTTCGGTGGGGCATAGCTCAAAAAAGGTTGGGAAACACTGCTCTAGAGTCTAGTGGCTGTAGATATGTATACCAAATTACAAATCTTTTTATTAGGCGCAGTATATAGAACCACTTTGACAGAATCCACAGCCTTGAATACAACGGATCGGGCTGAAATTTGGTATACATATTTAGAATCACCCAGGGAACGAACTGGATTATTTTTGGCCACAACCTAACAACCAGAAGTGGCAAATGTTACGTTTTCTTAGAGATTGATATTTTGACCAAAATGATACCAGCTCATTCTCCAGGAAGTCCAATGACTTTAAATATGTGTACTAATTTACAGATCAATGGGGTGAGCTGTCATTGTGTTATTATATAACTGACGTTAGGTTGAATAATAATAAGAGATTGAATAATGTCAGTGTTTAACACAAATTATGGATTGAAATAGTGTTGTCGCACTTGCAATTTCTTTTTCTGTTTTAGCTACAGAGAAGATTAATTTCTTTTAAAATATGGACAAACATTTTAACATTTTACGCTTTGTATTTAAGTGCATATAGCGAATATAAATCGCAAGCATTTGATTTATTAAGATTAATATGTACATAATTATGTGCTCGTTAAATAATATTCCATTATACACGCCAGTATACAGTATTTTGGTCCAAATACACTAGTCAACAAAATAATAAAAAAAATGTACATTAGATGTCACTATTTTTTTCTTAGATACCATGGCCCGCTAAACTCAAAAATCGCATTAAAAATTTTTTTAATGGATACGTTTTCGAGTTTTTTTTGTTAATTTTTTTTGGAGGTAGTTCGAGGTAGGTTTCACTAGGAAATGAAGACTATTGAGCGGCGCTACCAGGGATTTTGGATTGAAAAAATGATGGGCAACTATATCTGGTTCCTCATAAGAAAAACAGATTTCGACAAGAATATAAGGCGAAGCAGCAATCAAACTCACTTCTAATCTCCTTTATATTGAAAACTTCACATTAAAACTAAGCACAATGAATTAAACTTGTAAACAGAGAAAAAGTAGAATTTTGGTAGTTTGGTACCTATCAATCTTAAATGACCATAACTTCGCTATTTTTGCATAGATTTTAATCGTAAATACCTTGTTCTCTTCGTAAAAGTTCAAACTCTACGCAAAAAAATATTAAACTAACTATATTTCCACGATTTCTACTTTTCACAGGTGATAAGAGTAAATGTTCCATTTTTATTTTGGCCAAATTTTTATAATATCGTGGCCTATTGCGCTAAAACTACTGAAGCGATTGAAAAACTATATGAGTGACAATTGTTGGTGATACAATTAGCTTCAATTTTATGTGCCCGGCGACCAGATTGGACGTTCCTAACTCGAGATATGCTCCAAATAGTCGAACTACCTCCGCAAAAAAAAACAAAAAAAAAAGAAAGTCGAAAACGTATCCATTAAAAAATTTTTTTATGCGATTTTTGAGTTTAGAGGGCCTTAGTATATATAAAAAAAATAGTCGCATCCAATGTACATTTTGACTGTTGACTAGTGATATCATTTATAATTAAGTTGTTAATGACGTTGTTAGAGCTATTAATATATAGAGCTATATTATATATCCACAATAGAAAATGTTATCTTTTACATAGATCACATTGTATATCAGCACAATGTTCACTCGAACTTATAGTATTTCACTTTAAACTTATACATATTATTTCTTAAGCTATTTAAATCATTATTCATTATTCATGCAAAGCTTACAATCTTATATTTAAATTCTCGTCTAAAACTGGTTTGAATAAAAACATAAAACCAAATATGTATTGTTTTTATTGTTTACAAAATGATATTTGACGCTTTTGCCTGGTCATTGTGACACTTCTTTGTAAACAGATTAGGTTAAAAAGGTTTATTTTATTGATCTGATCCTAATTTCAATTCAAAGAAGAATTTATTACGTATTAAAAATCAAACGTTGTTGTGATTCATGTATCTAATGTATTTGATAACAAACCGATAGTCAGTATTTATTGACTTACCTAAGACCACCTCGATGATGTAGTGGATATAATACAAAGCCGAACTAACCGCTATCCAGAATCCAATCAAAGAAATAACCACAAATTCCGAGAACATCTCAGCACAATACTCATATATTGCACTCATTTCGTTTGTCATACGCGCACTCACATTGCATCGTAAAAATCACTGGATACGAACACTTTATCTATATCTATGGTAAGTGTATATCGTATATCGCATGTATGTAGTTGTAGACACTGAGTGTGTGGGATCACAGATCATTTCACTTGAGAAGTGCTGCATAGATAATAAAAAAATATATACGCGGTTTAGCGGTATATGGAATCAAAATGCGAATTCCTCCTGTACCATGCGAAAAGAAAGCTAATTGTCCGACTGCGATAGGCGCAAAAGATAGCTGGCTTACTGCGAGAGATACCTGTCAGCATTGGGTTCAGAGAACGGTATGAATAATTGGATATTGCATCAAGCTAATCCCAGGCGAAAGGATAGATAACGCGATTTAGAATTGGTCTGTTGATAGACCATCTCCTCGTTCGAAAATTGTAAACGGAAAAACGGAATGGTCATTTAGCAGCGACCGTATACGACTTTCTACCAATAATTCCAACATCCAACACGTGAGGTTTAAGATGAAATCGGGATTTCTTTGCCCAGGGCAAGGCTATCCTATACCATGATTTATATGGGCACGCGTTACTCATGTCAGTTATATGATATGTGTGCGTGTGTATATTTTCTCATCAATTTCTGGGAAAAGCTGACTGAACTATGCCGCCATAATTGGAAAACACAAATCTGGGTTATCTAGAGATTATAGACAACGTAAGTCATTTTATAATGTTATGTTTTGTTTGCTTGTAATAATTTTTTGCTTTTGTATTGTTTAGTGTTATTGCGATTCGTCATATTATGGGCTTGGTAAATAGAGAGTGAGATGTTAGGTATCAGTATCAGGTTTCACTTGACATAGTTCGGTAATTCTTATGTCAATGTACTGGGACAATAATCTCGAATCAATGGCTGCGGATCCTTGGACATTCTGCTTCTTTCTTTCTTAGGCCATTAGATGAAGAGACTTAGATCATTCCCCATGCGGATTAACTCGCTTATTGTGGAAAATACGAACCCTAGTCTGTTTGAAGTAAAAGAAATCAAATGCGTCGTTTCTGAGTTTATTTCTTGATGGAAATCTGCCCAAACATACTCAGATTATGTTTGCGAAAACAGATTTACTGAGAACATTTAAAAAAGTTATGGATGGAGAATAGTAATTGTCAATATTTAATTTGCTGTTTGCTGCACCAAAGTAATGAATAAAAGAGACATGTCATATGGTCTTCAACGTGTCGTGATTGAAAATTAATGAGCAAAACATAGAATTTATAAAAAAGTAATGAATCTAATGATTATTATTGATGCCTGACCATCGTATAACGATTGTAGACAATCAACTTGTCATAGATCAATGAAACTTTTTTTGATTCTTATTAAAAACATCTTGCTGCTTTAGGATTGCAAATGAAAAAATCCGGAGTGGCCCCAACCCAACTTTCCGACTAAATTGTTTGACACAAGTGTAAACACTTTTACTATTACTCAACTTCGTCAAGACCAGTCACTGTTGACCACAAGCTAACGTCAGCCACATAATAAAAAATGTCATGTCATGTCAGTGGCACTGACGTTTGTCAAAATCTGACAATTCGCAGCGACGACGGCTGTGGATTCTGTCAAACTGCTTCTAAAAACTCTTATAGTGCCTAAACTGTTCATCCGACTGATCTGTAATTTGGTATACATATTTAAAGTCACTGGAGGAAGTTGTTTGGCTAAAATTGGATGAAGCTCTCAGAAGCTCACAAATTTATTCTGTAATAACTATGATAGGTAGGTGGAAGTCTTAGCTATCTTTTGATGTGTATATCGATATGATTTAATCTCGCAAAAAGTTTGCACAATGCGGTTTACATAACACTGTTCGACGTCGACCAATAGTCGATGAAAAAAGTGCCTGGAATTCACTAATTTATTTCACCCACTAATTGTTATAATATTGCTCTGAAATAACTATGGTAGGAAGTGGCAGGCCTCAGCTATCTTTTGATGTATTTATCGATATGATCACACAAAGGGAATGCGTTTGCTTAACTTATTCTAGGTGGGACTGCATATGGTAGCCACATGTTAAAAATACTCATATTTGATTAATTTGTTTGAGGCACTAGTTACCCAAATTTCGGATTGCAATAACTATGGTAGTATAACGGGAGCTTGCGCTTTCGATTGGTGTTACACTTGTTAAATACAATGAAGTATTAGCGAAGATATACGGTTCTAAATATATAATTTTTTTTTAGGTAGTAATGATTAACTGATTCCAACGAGGTAGTTCCAAAGTTGGGTGGGGACCATCCCAGACATTTCAATTTTTTTGGTAGATTTTAGATCATGGAACCCCAAAACTTCAAAGCTTCATACAGTAATTGCTGGTGAAATTCTAAGTATGTACAGATTTTTGTGGAAAGTCTAGTAGGAAATGGAACTGCTATCTGCTTCAATAAGCACAGCACCATTATAATAGGTAATTTTTGATAAGTATATTGAATTCTCGTGTCGCTTATTTTTAGTCCTTGTACAAATACAATCACTAGACATGAGGTTAAAGTACCTATGTGGAAATGAAGTACATATTCATGTTATTACTTACTATATATCATTATATCAGAATTGTCTGATATATAATAAGTAAGTTCAATTTAATTTATGTTCAATTTAAAATCGAATAATGTTAGAAGACATTCTTTGCAAGGACTGTTACACATACAATTTTCATAGAAAAGTTACATTATTAGTTGCCTTACTTTCGATCAAATGATGATATTCATTATATTCGACCAGAATGTGCCAGATTTTCTTTGATGAATACTCATTATTTCGATGTTACAGTCTACTAACTTCAGCAACACAATTTCAAACATTCTACAAATATGTTGCTATTAAAAGCTACCATAAGGATACTTCTTTCCAAGAAATAAGGATTTCTTGTACTTACAGTTAAAAAGATTGAGACACTTGCATTGCATCAATAAACTTAATTAATATTCTAGATACATTTGTCTGATATATTTCGGCAGATGCAATTACTATTTCACCTGAATATTTTCCCATGTTTCATTGTTTAATATATTGCTAGTTACGACACAATATGATCTGTGAACTAGTTCATAATAATAGGCAATTACTAAAATGAACACAAACAAATTTTTGCTATTACAGCATTACCATTAATCGCTAAATTGGTTTCGTGTACGAAAAAAAAACCGTTATATAGCATAAAATTGGCACATTTCAAATTTTCTCCGATAAAATTAAAACAATTTACGTGTTATTGTGCGTAACAACAATCAATCTACTATTAAACAATTAAACATGATTTATGTACACGTTCGAAATAATGGAATAAAGGATAACATTTAATTGAAATGATTTAATCCTTGTACTAGTTTCTGGTATGTATACTTATTATAGAGTAAAAATTAAAGAGTTTCTGTGTGAAAATAAAATATGTAAACTATAATTATCATTTCTATATCTTTACAAAATAAAACCGAAACAATATGACTAGTTTTCTTGTTTTATCTAACAGTCAAAATAGAGCTGATGTATTACAGAAGTGCGAATTCTGAATCATTGACTATATTGCGTTTACCTTGGATAAATGATGTTGCAAATTTCCTAAAGACGTTTCTGTGTTACGGCTGGGTATAATCGTAGACGTGCTGACAATAATAAATAATGAGTTTTTTTAGGAGAATTACATGCTGTCCTGACGTGTATAATAACAAGTCAAGGGTAAAGTAACACATGGTAACACTGACGATGAATGATGATCAAAGGTAATGGATAATTTTTATAACTATTTTTATTTTAAATAGCTAAGATGACGTATGGCTGCTTTAATATGAAGGTAAATAAATAATATTTGCATGTTCTTTTTAAATTATACGTATATACGTCAACGTATTTTACGTCAACTTATATAAAAATAGTTTTGGATACAAATTTCTTTCACGCAATAGAAATTAAACTTGGAATAATAAATTGTACAATGTACAAGCATGATTACAATTTATGTATTTTTTTTTTTGGTCATAGTATCCATTCTACCATTATTTATCCTTACTAAAAAATTACCATAGATTAGTCATCTTAAAGAATTATATGGATGTGTCACTCTTCTATAAACGGAAAGGTCTGAAATTCTTACATTATTCATTTCTAGCATAGTTACAATTTCCACAAAAATGTCTGGTAAATACGCCATTAACACACCTTATTAAAAATTGCACTGATTTATCTATTTTCTTTAACGATTTAAAGAATTATTTCATATTTATGTGAAAAGCCGGGTAAATCCATTCTTCAAAACTGTCAGAATACATTTTAACATATTTCGATTAGTCCTTTCAAAGCCTATCGTCCAGCGAACTCAGTTTTTTTTCCTGCGGTATAACAAATTATCAAAATAAAATTCTTGTATTGTTGTTTCAGTTAAAATATTGTAGCTTATTTAGAAATTCACATATTGAAAACGAAATAATTGACAACACATGGATATGTAATTTGCATATAATACTAAATTGTTCTACAGTGTGCACCGAGAGAAAAGAAATGTAAAATCAAATAAATGTATTTCTTTGAACATATTTCTTTCAAGGAAAGAATATATGTTTGAAACAAATAAGTATTTTTAAATTTAACTTAACACTGAAAAAAAAACGATTCTTTTACATAAAATGGTTTTCCGTAATATAGAAATAGTTTAGGTTAGTTGTAAAAATACGTTTGAATGAAATAAATTTTATTTGAAATAAAGATCGGCTTTGAGGTAAATAATATTCTATTTGGATAAGAAAGATAATAGATTTGAGTAAAAAGATTATGTGTTTGAATTAAAAAAAGTGGTTTCATTAAAAATTATGGCTATGTCTACGGCGGAGAGATGGCGCTGACAGTCTCTACGCACGCGTTGGCCTTTTTTGGGCTTTATATAAGCTCAGCTACAGAATACGAGCGGTATTCTGTTTACTCTTCATTTGGGTATAAGTCTGTAGTCTTTATTAAAGATTACCGTGGAGTAAAATAATCTGACGAGTCTGATGAATCTGATGAGTCTACCATAATCGTGTATTGTGGGTTTTTCGACTAAACTATGTTTGAATTATATAATCAAGGTCCCATGATTATAATCGAAACAAAATAAAATATTAATTAGGTAATGTTTCATTCACGGTCGCAATATTTATCTAATTTGAAAGTACACTTTACTGAAACTAAGAATAATTTGAACATATCAAAATTTGTAGTTTTTAAATAAACATTCGATTTTATTAAGTCAAGTCCTAAATTGTCAAACAGTAAAGGAAGGTTTTTTTTTATTTAAAAAGAACGTAGAGTTCTTGAAACAAAATGTTTATTTCGTTTGAAAATATTATGTTATTGAATTTAAGGTAACTAACGTTCATATAAATACGATAGCTTTGAATTTAATAAATCTTACCAAAGAAATAATTTCTTTGCGGCAACTAAAGCTTTGTCTGCCACTATTTAACATCGATCTTTCTTTGACTTAAAGCTCAATGTGTGTATCACATTGATATCATTGAGGAGATTTTAATTCCATAACGTAACCACTGGTAACCCTCAACAATAAAACTCCACAAACCCAAGGAAATAAACCATAATCCCAGGCGCGCCGACTCAATAATTGCAATCCAATTAATAAACAGTCACGAAGATAATAAATTAAAAGTGTACCACTGGTTGTTGCAGCAATTCCCACACTTCACCGTAAGCGCGAGCAAGTTCACATTCTCACAATTCTATGAGACAAGTCACTGTCATTCCGGTAAAGTACAGACACCTACTGAACCGTTTTACAACACGCGCGTCTCACAAGCCAACCGTCCGTGTCATCAATGAAAGAATGCATCATCAAAGGAAACTCGCCACTCTCATACGTTACTACTACTGAATATATTGGCAATGTATTGTTCAAAAGCGATGAGAAGAGTGGGAAATTCGCAACAACACATAATGAGTTTGCGTTGATAACGCAAAAATCGTGCTGTACAGGTTGTTTGACTATTAGATAAAGGATACCTTTGTTACGTCAATATGCGTCGACGACTGTACTTGTTATCTTTAATGGTAAATAACACTGTATGTTATTTTTTAAATGGCGTTTAATTTTTTGTATAGATGGTTGGAATTGTGATTGAAATAGTGATTCTTTTTGAACAATAATTTTAGTTTGTTATTGGTTTTTTTTAGATGACACAATCTGTCATTGGTATTTATAATGCAGTTTTCATTGAAGCAAATCTGGCATACCTTATTTATTAACTAAAACATAATAACGTGCAGAAGTTACTTCCAAAAAGTTTTTTTTTGAGTTTTGATTACTTTCCTTTATAGGTAGTCCAGCCTGCAGTCCACAGGGCGATAAGCAAAAATAGGTGGAGGCGAGGGGTAAATAACACAAGGGAACAAAGGTCCTACAACCAGAACAGGAATCACATATTTTCGTTGACCTAACATCACTTTCCATAGATCAAGTCATCAAAGTGTTGTGAGAGGTTTAAGATCCATTTTATTTGAAGAACGTTCTCATAACAGATTGTTCAAAATATTATGAATCAACAAGTTATTTTGTGTTATTTTATCAAGTTAAGTAATACAGATATTCCGTGCATTAAAATATGGAAATTGATCAAATAAGATGTGTTAAAATTCACTACATAAGTTTTGTTACATGTAGTGACACATCTGAAAAAAATTACTGAAGATCTGATAAAGCCATGGACATCTAATATATACTGTATTTCCTGTTAGATCGGACTTTTAAAGTGGATGAAATGGGAGCAAAAGAAGATGCCGTTTGCAGTTCCCATGTTGTGGCGAGAGCCTTCCAATCATGTAGATTGTAGATGATTGCTATTTTTGCAAGATAACCATCTCCGGATATTCGAAGAAGGAAAAGCATAAAATAAAATATCCAAATTTGCCATCAGCATCGCGACCTATCCCTCATGGAGAGAACCATCCTCTCCCAAGTGCGCCATCCCCTTCATCATCCTCGATTTTTGACATAGAAGAAATTTCGCATGTTTGAAGAAACTTGCCTAATTTGACAGAGTGTCTAAAATCACTCTGTCAAATCAGGCAAGTCGTGAAGATTTGAAGTTTTAGGAACACCTCACCTCATAAACCAGTGCGAACTGAATGGTTTTGTTAAACACTTAGGTTTATCAAAAGAAAAAGCCCACTGTTGGTATTTAGTAAAAGTAATACAAAAACTGTATTCAATTATATAATACTTATCTAACACAACGAATATGTCTGTTTATAGTATGGTGATAGCAACACATAAAAGGGTCTGTACTGATCCATTAGTTCTAAGATTTGTTGTTGGAAGTTATATACAAAATATTATATAGTAAGCAGAAATTAAAATGCTGATTGTACCTCTGACAGCGTCTGCGCTTATTTTGGCATTATGTATATAGAACGCCTTGTAACTTTATACTTACTTCTTTGTTCGAAGCGTATGAACTATGCAGGTAAATATAATACTGTGAACCTCTTCGTTAAATTAACATTAAAAGTTAATTACAAGTGAAGTGTTAGTTTTATTCAAAAGAACCTGCCCATCTTCCTCTGATAACCAACACCCACAATCCTTCTGAATTATGGCTTTTGATCGATTCATCAAAATACAGCTTGAAAGCAGTACTTTTGCATATTCTTTGAATTTATGTTGCACAGATATTTTACCAATGCGGATTTTGCTAGCCAGAGTTTATCTGGTACGATAGATAAGGCGTGCGGAGGGTTAATGTAAACACTAGGGAAAGTAACCTAGAGGCTCGAGAAAAAGAGGCCAGGCAGTACCATAGACTGGCTCTAAGGGTCTAGTTGTGTGAAATGTGTTGTTGCTGCAGTATTGTAAAGTGGCTCTAGGGGTATAGTTGTGTGGAAAGTATTGTTGTTCTTCTAGAATAATTTAGACATGGAGTCATATAACTTGGGCTTGTCGTGGAGACATGGAGTTATATGGCTTGGGCTTGTCGAGGATAGTATAGACATGGAGTCATATAACTTGGGCTTGTCGTGGAGACATGGAGTCATATGACTTGGGCTTGTCGAGGAGAACATAGACATGGAGTCAGACGTATATGACTTGGGCTTGTCGAGAATAGTATGACATGGAGTCATATAACTTGGGCTTGTCGTGGAGACATGGAGTTATATGACTTGGGCTTGTCGAGAATAGTATGACATGGAGTCATATGACTTGGGCTTGTCGTGGAGACATGGAGTCATATGACTTGGGCTTGTCGAGGAGAACATAGACATGGAGTCAGACGTATATGACTTGGGCTTGTCTATCTTCCTGGGTGCCATAATAGGATATTATGCGGGTTCCCCCATGACTTGCACCGGTATATGGTAGCAATGGCACTGGCTAGTGCATTCCGCTCTGCTTCACTGTGTGTGTAAAGTTCCATCCAGGTTGTGGTTGATTTGGAGTATTTTAGGTGTGATAAGATAAAGTGTGCAGATGACCAAGCTAGCCTATGAGTCCAAGGAAATAGACGACATGGACTGGGACTGAAGTCTGGGGACAGGAGTCCCCGGGTAAGTTAACCTTACACTGTATCGTTATCGCTGTTTAAAGAGGGTATTTCTATATTGTTATATGATACGCGAGGGATGTGTAACCGTTCGGTGACGATTGGAACAGCCGCGGATTCTTTCCAATAGTATTTACCAATGACGTGTCATATCGGTGAGTTATTATCAATCTATTAAGCATGTTGCAGTTTGGTATCAGATGAACCTGTTTTAGTAATTATGAAAAAATTAAGTGCGGCAAAAATCCATAGCCAACATTTATATAATTTGTTAACGGATTGACCTGTTACAATAAATTCACTTTCAGTTTCTACTTATATAAGGCAAATATAATCTGGAACAAATAATTTGTTGTTGGTTGTATCAGAAAGTTGGAAATTGTTCCCTTGTGTAATTTTCCACTCTGCATATTACAATAAAATACAAAAATAGTTTGCTAAAGAAAGCATGAAGCAAAACAGCAAGCAAAACTTACTCGATATAGAGATGTGAAGCGATGATCCGAGATCAGTAATAGCGTTGCTGAGATCTGTATGGTATCTGTCGAACAGAGAATCATCTGCAACCCAAGTTAGTTAGCGTCAAGGCGCGTCCACACTACAAGCGCACCATGTTATCTCCATAGCAATTATATTAGGTACAAACGTTAGAATTATGCTGTTCGAGTATTATTAAATATCAAAAGCATGATTATTAGGTAAAATTTAAATATGCCACTTACATTTAGTATCGTTGTATAGTCTCCCTACGTTAACTTCATCTAAATTACCACCAAGAAAAGATTCTACCAAACGCTCTATAAACTCTCTAACTTGTTCACGTTCTTTCTTTCGCAATTGCATCAAATCATCGTCCAGTTCATCCACAGCGCCAGCTTCCATCTTTGAATAAAGACGGCCTAAAAAATAGGACGTCGTTTTATTAGCTTCCTTGGAGATTTAACAATACCCATTTTATTACTTAAGTACGCACTTTTACTTGGATGTATGGCGTTTAAAATCGTCTTGAACCACGTTTCGGGTTGTTGGCATATCTGACAGATCCATCCTCTCATCGGGTTTCTTCTTGAGCACCGAATTCTGCAGACTTTCTGCTGACATTTTGCGCACTTCACTACTTTTTCAACCTCTAGGACGCCCTGAATTGATCGAAATTGGCTGCCGCATACGCTGCAATGCCATGGAGTACCCAAACCGTGATTTCTAAAAGGGAAAAATAGTTTATTTTACTACATTTTGCTACATTTCTTTCTTTTTACAAAGTCAATTTGTTTTGTATTACGTAAAGAGAATTTCATCAATTTTATTTAGAAATTGTATCAAATATTGTCTAGAATGATAAAACTCTACTTAATATTGGTTACATTTCTTTGATACAATAGTGCATTCGGATTTAGAACGAAGTGGTGGGCGGGGCCTCAAAACGTGTATTTCGGCGAAAATGGAGTTTTTTTTCTGTCGATTACAATACTTTCCTTCTAAGGTACTAGTCGGAAAGTAAAAGTATGATGTAAAAAAAAGTAAAATGGGGAAATTTTGCTGGTGTAAACGTGGTGTCATTTTTAGCCAATCTCAAGCCTAATTATTATAGGTATAGATATAGTTCCAACACTTTATTCTTAACGTAAAAGCAGTTTACAATTTTCTTATTCAATAATTTTGTTGAACGTATTGAACAAGAAAATTGCGTATTAGGCTATTAGGCAATGTGGCCGTAAAAAATACATCATGATTATTTAAAGTAAATGCAAGTCAACATATTTAAGGAAACACAAATCATAATAATTATGCATATCTGCATAATTTAAGATAATCTCTAACCTTTCTTATCTCAGAAAATACAGCAAAGATATATTGTAATTACAATCAAGTAAAACATCAATAAAATTGCTCTGTACGAACGTTAACGATTAGACGTCATAATTACATTAATTACATAAAACACAATTTATCTAACCAGAAATAAAAATTGCAAATTTGTAATTAGAGGTTATGTTTTATGATTCAAAATTTCAAGTACCAAATTACAAATTGTACGTGAGATATGTTACACTTACTGTCGTCAATACTAAAAATTGTTTTTTGAAAAAACTATTCATTATTAAAATTTAAGTAACTAAACTTTAATTAACCTAGGCACATGTATTTATTATTTTAATCGACCGAGAGCGTTAAACATCGATTTATATTCGTGGTACATACAACATTTTATGCCTTAGGTACATAAATCATAAAATGTTTCTGTCACTGACATTTTACATATGATATAACATGACATATGTATATTATGTCGTGCTGTGTCATTTCTGCGTGTTGGTTACCTCAGCAAAATATGTGGGGTTGCCCTCGCCCAACTTTCCGACTACATATTTTGCACAATGAAGTGTCAAACACTTTTGCAATTATTCGATTTTTTAAGCCACTGGACTCTATCTAACGTCAGTTTCTACGACATAATGACATTTGTCGTACTAACATACAATGCCATGTCATGTCAGTAGCACTGACGTTTGTCAAAATCTGACAAATTGCAACACAGCGACGAAGGCTGTGGATTCTGTCAAACTGTTTCTATAAACTCGTATACCACCTAAACCGTTCATCCCCCAGATCTGCAAATTTGTATATATGTTACGGTCATAGTGATAAATAGGTTATTATTAATAATTACCGGTTATTATTAATAATAGCCAAGTGGTGAGGTTAAAGTGAAGAATTTATCACATGAACCGGCTATTATTAATAATTTCCAGCATGCTGTGGTCAATGTGATATATTTCAGTTCGATATTGCATTAAGGTGATGCTACAATATAATAAAGCCTCAGATTTGAAATTCTGTTAGTATCTACATAATCGCCACACAACGAATCTATTCACTGGGTTTTCAGTGTTGGGACTTTAGTGACGTTAGTCCTGACTAACTTATTTAGTTACTACTCATGACTAAAATAAGGAAGATTATCAAAACGAGACTAAAAAATGCCAATCCACACTAATTGCATGCACGAGTGTGTAACTCTTTCTGTCATGCTTATTTGCACAATTCTTAAAAGCAAACTAGTAATAAATTAGAAACTCGGTTTTTATTATTTTACCAGTGCAAACGTACGTAGTGCTTCTGCATTTTGCAACTCGTGGCAAAAAAAATATTTTTATTTGTAACTTTATTATCTTTTTAATACAAAACTTTAAAAAATGTTTTATATTTAATTTTGAATACAAAAGTCCTTCTAGACCTTTATTTTTTGTGGTAGTACAACAATGACATCATTTATATTGTAAAAATAAAACGAAATAAAGGTTGTAACAATAGGACGTCATCTTCTTTTGTTTTTTTGTATTTTTTGTTGGTGATAAACACTTTTATAATAAATATATCTGTGAGATATTAGATATACTTAGGGCAGGTATAGGTAATGGACATATTAATGTAGGGAAGATTGAGGCCAGTTGTTACCATGTTTAATCTTTTATTTATAAAATTATTGTCAAACACCAAAAGTAAAAATACCGTGTTAGGAACAGAACCATACAAAAATGTTTGCATCATTTGTGCGGTGCAATTTATGTAAAAACATCTATGTAAACTAGTCTAGTTCTTGCATGTACATATTTGCATGAAAATACAATATTGAAAAAAATATTATTAAATGCGCAACATTTCAAGATAATTAGGATTTGAGAATTTACTTAATAAATTGTAATTGTACATTTACAACAAACTACCCACATGCATTAAATATAAAAATGGGTGTTATTGATAATAAAATGGTTAACTTTTTTGAACACTCTGTATAAACTGTTCTTTTTTATGTTTTCGTCATTGAGTCGTCGTTGGGTGTATACCAAATATCAGTATCAATTATATCCAGTAGTTTCTAAAGTACAAGGGAGACAAAAAAAGCATTCTGTATTATCAATGTTTTGTATTATTCGTAATTTTGGTCCTTGGGGTAGCCGTACTGATGATTTGCGTCGAGTAAATAAATATAATAGCTTACATAGTAATCAAAATAACTGAGCTAACTTCTTTGAAGACTGTATACAAAAGATCTTTTGTAAAAAGTAACATTTTTATCACTTTTACCGTGCCCGTTAGGAAATTATTAATAATAGCCGGTCCATGTGATTATTTAAGTGTTTCTAATCACATTGACCAAATGATGCAGTTATTATTAATAATAGCCGGTAATTATTAATACAAACCACATTTATCACTTTAACCGTAACATATATATTTAGAGTCACGGGAGGGTGAACTGGTATCAGTTTGGTCAAAATCGGATAAATCTCTAAGAAAACAATCTAGTTCGTCCCCTGGCAATTCCAAAGACGTATGTGTACCAAATTTCAGCCCGATCAGTTGTACCGTTTGGTCGCTATGGTGTTCACAGACATACATACACACAAACATTTTCCAGAAATCATTGCAATCGATTCAGGGGACCCCAAAACGCGTATTTCCACTAAAATCTTTTTTTCCGTCGATTACAATAGGATACTAGTCGGAAAGTAAAAAAGTCTACGTGAAGTAGACTAAAACTTTGTATTTTGCATAGAATGGCATATCTTTTCGACGTGAGATTTTAGATTGTTCATTGATTATTTATCTATTGCAATGTGTTTTTTGGTACTTGCCTCCTATCAATAAAGTACTTTGATCAGTACTATTGATCAGGATTGGTGCTTTTCGTTCGCAAGTTATTTTAATGTTAAGTGTTCATAATAATTACTGCTATGGCTATTAGAACCGCTTTGCTCAGTTATGTTAGGATATTAAAACTATACAATTACTCCTCAAATAGCATCAAATGAAACATCGTTAGTTTTATCGGTCTATCTCGGTCTATCTATTGATGAATATTATACTATATAGATCAATATCTAGTGTCAAACTTATTACAATATTTTGCTTATTGTAAATTGGAACTCCTACATATATTTATGTCAATCGATGCAGAATTAAAAAACAAACATTATTTCTAATTACAGCCCTATCCTAATTCCTATCATTTAAAAAGTTAAGCGCTGAAAACTCTACTAGTGGCATTTCCTGAAACTTACTCTGATATATAGGGTGTAAGTACTTATCTGCAAAATATTAAACTCTTAACTTTAACAGTAATGCTATGGGCACACTAGGCTGTTTTACTGGCGTGCTATTTGCTACTGACTGCTAACAGCATAGTCTGGTCTGATCACTCAGCAGCGCTGTTTTACCAGTTGGTGAGTGAGTTTAGCAGCAGCCAGCACACCAGCGCAGGAAATTATGTATTTTTGAAATGTGTTTTATAAATATTATGCGAGGTAATATTCTCCCAATACATAGAGGGCTTTAATCGATATAATGGTTAAAATACTGATCACATAAGCAATAGTCACCGGCCGAAAAGTTATGCTGCTAATAAGTTGCTGCTAGCAGCACCAGCGACTAGCGGCTAATAAAACAGCCTAGTGTGACCGTGGCATTAACTGAGCTACAGAAGACGGGAGGTGAGCTGCAGGACGCTGTATACGTCTTCCAAAACGTTATCCAACACATACTGTTATAACGGTATGTCGTAACAGCCACATAATCGCGCTTTTATTTTTCGTGTCTTACACGATAAGAGGAAAGTAAGTTGTGTAACATTAACGGTTTCACTTTTACTTTTCGTGCATCGTAATTCAAAACAGTACCAACTAAACCTCGCTACAATCGACACCGCAACTATACAAAACTGTCTTAAACAACAATCTTCACACCACATGCATAACACAGTTAATTGAGATCAACAGATTTGTGCTAAAATTAAATTTGTGCTAAACATACAAATGTGGTTCGGTAACATAGTGTTGTGATGTTATTTTTGCTAAGCCTTTTGGGCAGTTTGGACGAAGTCACAGTTAAGTCAACTTATAATACATCGTCGCAAAGAGCAGGCCACGGAGGAATGGATTTTTTTATGGCCCTCTTCATGGTCTGTGCGATCGAGGCCGTCGTGGTAAAATTGTTTCTATACGAGCAAAGTCAGAATTATGGACGGGAAACTTCGGCAAGTACTTTCTTCGATCGCGAGTGATGTATTTATTTATTTATTTAACTAGTGAGCTATTTAAATACTGTTGTTATAATTATAGAATATTTAGTTAGTGAGACGTAATATTGTTAAGTGAAAAAGCATTTACTCATTAAAATATGTTATATGAAGTTGTTTTATTACTATGTGAAGATGTTTTATTCTTGGTTTCTTGCATTTTGTATACAAAATATGATAGCTTTTAATATTACCCACAATAATTTGGTGACGTTTTTACATAAATACTTGTTGTCATTCTTTACCAGGATTTGGGACAATAGAGCAAACAATGATTAAAATTTTAGGGGTTTTCGGCCCCTTTTAAGGAAAATAGCAAATGAATTTGAAAAGATCGTACTAGTAGTGCACGAAATAAATATCTTTAATTTGATGTATTTTTGGTGTCCGTCTTAAGACTTTATATCAAGATCGACCAAAAAAACATGTCGATAAAACTATGCTTCGTTTTATTTTCACATTCAGCACAGAATGGGTTCAAATAATCTTGTTTTTTGTTATCCTTCATGTACTACCAAACAAGAACAAAGTTCGGTATTTGAAATACCTATACAAATATAGGTATTTCAAAAACATTTAATAGACCTAATCACTAGTTTATATTTATCTATTTGGATCTATTATTAGCTGCTTTCCATTTGCACACTTCTGAATTAATCTTAGCTGAGCTAATCTAACACCGTCTGGCTTGGTCCAAGTTCAACTAAGCTAAGCTATGTTGGCAAAAGGAACGCGTTCGGTGCCATTCTATCTAACTAAGTTCGTGGAACTTGATGTCAGCGAGTGGCGGCGCCACTTGCCTGACAACAAGTGTTATCAATGTTATCATCTATAGGTACAAATAAGAAACATAGGTATCAGAACCGCTTCTTTCCACGCGTATACCGTCCTCGTGACTTAATTCCACTTCGTAGCGAAGATGTGTAATCGGGTCACACACATCAAATATGTTAACTTCATCCATCTTGCCTAAACTTCTTATAGTTTATAAAATAAACAAATCCAAATTGCACGCACGCACGATGGCGGATTTAGGTTAGGTTCTCCTTCTACTTCTTCTTCTATTAGGTTAGCTCAGACAGCTCAGACGATCTAAGTTACCTTTTCTCATGACTAACCAAGGGCAAGGGGAAGGTAATTTGTCTGAGCTTGTCTTACTTCACCAAAACAAAAGGAACGCTACGCATAAGTTAGATTAGCTCAGCTCAGCTAATATCAACTCAGAAATGTGCAAATGGAAAGCAGCTATTAATTACTACTAATGTCTTTGTGTTGAATTTAAAGCGGGCTAACCTGTCATATTAGGTAAGGACAGAAAACAACAAATCACACAAGTTTAGTGTTTTTCAAAAAGTTGCCCGAAAAATTGTCCCAAAAAAATGCAGAATTGGTATTAAATTAAAACCTATTATTTTCTTGTGTCCACCATAGTATACGCCAATCATTGAGCATGTTATAAAATAAGAACCTCAACTATAATATACTATAAAATATAGTATAAGAACGTCAAAAGCAAAAAAACAAATTAATCTACATTAAAATAGCTACCCTTAATTTAAGACATCCTGCAGATTGCTTTCTCTTGGTACTCGTTAAATCCATGTAAACTGAATAAAGTGAAACGTATTTATTCAGGTGGTATGTAACGTCTGCATGTTTGCTGGTCATTTCTGTTCAATAAAAGCAGACTTAATGATTACTTTAATTAATATATCCTACATAGAACCTTTCTATTTCTGTACTGAAGTAGGTATAGTACGTTGACAACGATGTAGAAATGTTTGTTAAATTGATATCTCGGAGGATAAGAGTCTATAAATATGCTCTTAAGTAAATTGACTTGAGACATTCTGCAAATCGTATATATCTGGATTTAAAACGAGATTTAAAATAAAACAATTGCTGTTAACAGTTCATTTTCAGTAAGTTTCTGTAATTTATGGCAGATAAATTATAGTTGTATCAGTTTATCGTAACTAAATTAACCGTATTTTCTTTTTCCATTTATTTTATTTACATATCAGCATTTTGTAAAGGTCTAAATTAAAAACGAAACCTCTAAAAAAACTAAATCTCAAACCTATGTCAGACTGCTTCTATGAATTATAACATTGCAACGGATCATCTTGATCTTTAGTCTATAGAGTTGGTATACATGTTACGGTTAAAGTGATTAATGTGGTTTGTATTAATAATTACCGGCTATTATTAATAATAACCGTATCATTTGGTCAATGTGATTAGAAACACTTAAATAATCACATGGACCGGCTATTATTAATAATTTCCTAACGGGCACGGTAAAAGTGATAAAAATGTTACTTTTTACAAAAGATCTTTTGTATACAGTCTTCAAAGAAGTTAGCTCAGTTATTTTGATTACTATGTAAGCTATTATATTTATTTACTCGACGCAAATCATCAGTACGGCTACCCCAATGACCAAAATTACGAATAATACAAAACATTGATAATACAGAATGCTTTTTTTTGTCTCCCTTGTACTTTAGAAACTACTGGATATAATTGATACTGATATCTGGTATACACCCAAGGACGACTCAATGACGAAAACATAAAAAAGAACAGTTTATACAGAGTGTTCAAAAAAGTTAACCATTTTATTATCAATAACACCCATTTTTATATTTAATGCATGTGGGTAGTTTGTTGTAAATGTACAATTACAATTTATTAAGTAAATTCTCAAATCCTAATTATCTTGAAATGTTGCGCATTTAATAATAATTTTTTCAATATTGTATTTTCATGCAAATATGTATATGCAAGAACTAGACTAGTTTACATAGATGTTTTTACATAAATTGCACCGCACAAATGATGCAAACATTTTTGTATGATTCTGTTCCTAACACGCTATTTTGACTTTTGGTGTTTGACAATAATTTTATAAATAAAAGATTAAACATGGTAACAACTTGCCTCAATCTTCCCTACGTTAGTATGTCCATTACCTATACCCACCCTAAGTATATTTAATATCTCACAGATATATTTATTATAAAAGTGTTTATCACCAACAAAAAATACAAAAAAAAACAAAAGAAGATGACGTCCTATTATTACAAACTTTATTTCGTTTTATTTTTACAATATAAATGGTGTCATTGTTGTACTACCACAAAAAATAAAGGTCTAGAAGGACTTTTGTATTCAAAATTAAATATAAAACATTTTTTAAAGTTTTGTATTAAAAAGATAATAAAGTTACAAATAAAAATATTTTTTTTGCCACGAGTTGCAAAATGCAGAAGCACTACGTACGTTTGTACTGGTAAAATAATACAAACCGAGTTTTTAATTAATTACTTACTTTGCTTTTAAGCATTGCACAAATAAGCATGACCCAAAGAGTTACACACTCGTGTATGCAATTAGTGTGGATTGGCATTTTTTAGTCTCGTTTTGATAATCTTCCTTATTTTAGTCATGAGTAGTAACTAAATAAGTTAGTCAGGACTAACGTCACTAAAGGCCCAACACTGAAAACCCAGTGAATAGATTCGTTGTGTGGCGATTATGTAGATACTAACAGAATTTCAAATCTGAGGCTCTATTATATTGTAGCATCACCTTAATGCAATATCGAACTGAAATATATCACATTGACCACAGCATGCTGGAAATTATTAATAATAGCCGGTTCATGTGATAAATTCTTCACTTTAACCTCGCCACTTGGCTATTATTAATAATAACCGGTAATTATTAATAATAACCTATTTATCACTATGATCGTAACATACATACTAAACCAAAGTGATACGAGCTCATCCTCGAGTATCTAAATATACTAATCTACATATCTATGGCGATTTAGGCGATATAAACATTTATAGAAACCGTATGACAGATTCCACCTTCGTCGCTGTGGTTACAAATTCACAGATTTTGACAAACGTCAGTGACCACTGACATGACATACCATTAGGTTAGGGTCCACAGTGGCTGTGGCTTTACGATGTTGAATAATTGCAAAAGTGTTCTTCAATGCACTTCAATGTACCAACGACGGAGTCGGAAAGTTAGGTGGTAGCTTTATTGACTTCTGGTGCAATTTTGGAAATGGTTAAATCCACAACCATGTGAAAGGCAAATAGCTTTTTCCTAGACAAAAGCTGTTTTGCTTGCGACACATAGGTTAGGTACATACATACACACTGAGGTTATCCATAAATCATTTTAATGGATTCAGGGGACCCCAAAACGAGTATTTTTTCTTAGTTTTGTTCCAACAACACTGGGACTGTGTTGCAACATTGCTGGGACACAAAATTCAGAAACGACGGTTTTTAAAAATAATAATCAGGGAAACAGAATTTGGCCGTTCAAGTTTGAGATTGCGTTATCTCAATTTTGGATGATGACACAGTTTTATTCGAGAAATAGAGAAACTGTTGGATGATAGTATGATTGTAGCATTCCTACAACTTGAATTGCAGGAAATGGTACATGTCGTACATAACCTGAACCTTAGACATAACAAAAAGAAAGGTCTATCATTCGCTCTGAATCCTATCTAGGTAAAACCTTGTAATGTGCATGCAGAGGTCACAGAGTATGTCAAATTCGAAAGCTAATACCATCTCCGCGCAGAATAGTACCTATTAACAAATACTTGAAATCCATTCCAACCCAACAGATCATTACATCTAAATTAAAAACCACCTTACTGTATACTGTACTACACCATAACTTTCCACTTTGTACTACTCCAATAGCAAACGGCACTTAACACAAAACAGCCATCAGCTTCTTCACCACAATTGAGTCACCTTTGTCTATTCAAAAGCACTTTCCGGTTGCAGATCCAATGAGAACATTTTACTTGATGATTGATGGAACGTAGGTACTGTTAATCATTATTTGATGTGATAGATGGAGATGGTTGCATGTTTTTTAAATGTTTTCATCGCGCAGTGAAACGGTTTGCTCACTGTACAGTATGACACTTTCGACTGAATGCTTATGGTCCGCTGGATTTCGATATCTCGTCACCGGAACTAAGCCATGAAGGTACTTTGCTGTTGGAGCGGAACAATTACACACATACCTAACTGTTTAACGGTTAACAGAACATATAGGGGACAAAATACACATATGGGTAGGTAGTATCTTCTGTTAATGGGCGTGTATTCAAAACCCTTTGGTTATCCATTAAAAATGATTATTTATTAATTATAATATATTTGAACTTCTTTACGACAGATCCTAATTGGAACTTTTTTTCGAATTTCTTAATGAAACATATCTCAATCGATAGAGCTATTCCCTTTGTTCGAGCAGCTGTTACGAACTAGTTCGTTATTAGTATTTTAGATGACATAAATAATCTGTCATTTATGATGCAGTTACTATTGAAATAGCCTGTAGTTTTAACAGAAATTGTACCAAAACAAACAAGAAACCGTTATTATTGTGTTCAATGTCCAAACCTCAGTATCAAATAACCTGAGTTGTAAGTCCTGATTTTAATAGTTTATTTTTAAGGCTAAAAAGGAGTACCTAGTAGCTTAACCAGGCATTTTGTTACATCTATAAATTCCTACACAAAAATGGTGAAAGTTTTCTCTTCTAATCGTCGCAGCTGTTTTTTGGCAGTTCTTTGGACGAGTTCAAAATACAAATGTGAATGTGAAAGGATGAATTTCACTTTTCAGTACCTAATAGCAAAGACATCGCAGATCTTAGAAACACCAAACATGGAAGGATATGAAATATACAGCGTGTCGAGGTGTGGACAAATCAATAATACAACTCGTCACAAAGTAATATTTGAGTTCAGTACACCATAGAATTTCCGATGTGAAAATTAGATATTTTACATTTTATTTGTAAATTTACACGAAAAAAAAACATTAAAAAGTATTAATACTTGCAATTATGGAAAACGGTTTCACATTATTTATGTACATAGAACATATTCAAACATGTAGAATCTACTTATTCTTTTGGGAAAATTACATTTGCTTCGTGACAATAAATAACCATTTATATATCGTGTAAAAATAACAGTGTGTATGTATGTATGTACGTATGTATGTGTAACAGTAACAGGCATGTCACCAGCAAATCTACTGATTTATGTTCTCTATTTGTAATAAATTTAAAAAAAATAAAAATATTGGATTCAGAAGCATCAGTATTAATTCGATATATAAAATAATCCATTCTGCATATCCCTAGCTGGTATACAACAGTTTGCAACTATTGCAATATTGAAATTACAGAACTACAGAAGGAGAGGTAGGCGAGAACAAAAATTATGGACCACTTACGAAACAATTAAAAGTTTATTGTTTGGTAATATTTCAGAAGGAGAATTCTTTTGACAGGAAAGTGTTACAAGAAGTAATTGCTAAATTAACTATTTTATCAACAAATATTTAGCATTTCCTATGATAAATGAAATAGGTAGATAATATCGCTGGTATTTTCAAAATATCTAATATAGCTTAAGTTTGAATACATATTTATTATTTTTATGAATTGTTTTAATAAGCCCTTCCAAATAAAACAAGTGATAATAATGATAAATGTTGCTTTTATTAAACGTAAGGAACGGATCGGGCTGAAGTTTGGTAGACGTATTTAGAATTACCGTGGGACAAACTGGATTGTTTTTGGTGATAATCTGACAACCGGAAGTGGCAAAAGTTACATACGTTTTCTTAGGGATTCATCCGATTTTGACCAAACTGACACCATCTCATGCTGCAGTGATTTTAAATATGTGTAGAAATTTACAGATCAATGGGATGAGCGGTTTAGGCGCAATAAAATTTTATATCGTTTGGTTTGTGATTTAATGGAGAACTGATGGCATCATACCGCGTTAGCCCACACGTTATTGTTTGAATATTATCGCCCGACCCGCGATTGAAGAATAAATAAACAAGAAGTAGAGAAATAAACCTCTTAGGAAAACACACGGATACGTGACAGTATATTAGAGTTATTTGTATCGTGAGGTGCCTTGTATTGTTATAATCCCGATATAGTATTATTATTAGTATTAAGTATACACTGTTCTATGTTGTGACTTTTTTTTTATTTTTACTTAAAAAACTTATTCTAAAAAAAATTTTAAAATCCTTTAAAATCCGCAGTCTAGTAATAGGTAAGCATATTCGTGCAAGACGGAAACAAAGCATATCAACAAATTATCATTTTTGCGGTGTTGAGTAATCATTAATAACTAATCACTCTACTTCAATATTTCTTATCGCTAAATATTAGAACATTAATTCAATATCACAAATGTCTACGTCAAAATTAATAATATGGTAATCTGCTTTAATGCGATTACTCAGAAAATGTATGAGTTACTTTTATTTATTATTTGTTCGTAGATAAAAAGATATTATGTATTTAAGATACAATGTGTAATTCCTTCCATACTAGATACAGGCTATTTTAATAATATATTTCAACTTATCGTAATTATTTCCAAATAATAAAATACGAAAAACAGCATATTTTTTTCTATTGCATTATTCAAATCAAAATACAGTATTCTACTTTCAAAAACGTCTCTCTACAACGTGCATAATTAACAGTAAATACGGTACATAATCACGAAAGGCATTGAACTTTTACTGATTAAGAAAATAATTACGTATTTCAGGCTGGTAGACTGATTCGAAAACATGGAAAATTATGTTTTTAGTACAAGACGATTATCTTGTACGTTCATTTTTTGATGTGGTTAACCAAGAACCGTATAATCCTACTTGATGACTGAAGGTTATGGCCAATAAAATGTCGAAGAAAATGAGCATAATATAACCACAGAAGATTATTTTCATTAACTGTTCATTCTTATGAAAACAATTACTTATCTATTTTAAAAGGATTTTAATTATAACACAAACAAATTATCTTTTTCTTTCGTTTTCGGTGTTACAATTAGCAAATTGTAACACCGTTTTTAGTAACATTTTTCTAAGATTGGTGACATTGATATCAAATGCATGTCAAACGAAAATACACATAACCACAAAAGTAAGCACAAACTGATTTTTTAGAATCGCACAAACTGCGAAGTATGTATATTTTTATACATATTTAAACATGCGTGTTGCATCCTAGGTTTCGTACTACTAGTATATGATGGTATATAATAATTATCAATAATTACTTTTTCACAGATATTTGAATTTAAGTGACAGATGACAGTGTTACCAACGGTTGCACCCATAAATACTCTACATTGGAATTTTACCTAATATACTTCTAAATTTTTATAAAATTAATGACGCAAAGTAGAAAAAATAGTATATTACACTCGTTTTATAAGACATATTGGCGCATTCGTTCATTTTGGGCACGAGGAGCGCCAGCGACGATATAACTCATGCGCCAATTTGACGTCTTATAAAACTTGTATAATAATTAGCACATTTAGCACATGTATAGTAAAAAAATATTACGATATTTAATCAACTCAGCAATTATTAAAAATAGATTTTATTTTATGTTGATGACAAAACAGAGAGTTTTACATTATTGCTGATATAAATAAAATGTTTTTTTTTTGTACATACGATGTACACAATCTTTTATAAAAATATCTGGAGTGGCCCTCACCCAACTTTCCGACTATGTGATCGGCACAATGAATTGTCTAAACATGTTTGTAGTTATTCAACTTTGTGAAGCCAGAGCCACTCTGTACAATACCTAACGTCAGTTTCTATGACATTTGTCATACTGACCAATACTGAGCTTTAACGTCATGGCATGTCAGTGGCACTGACGTTTGTCAAAATCTGACAATTTGCAACACAGCGACGAAGGCTGTGGATTCTGTCAAACTGCTTCTATAATAAATTTCTGTCGATTACAATACTTTCATAGTCGGAAAGTAATAAATAAACAAGAAGAAGTGAAGATGAATCTTTTTGATAACTTTAAGATGCACGTAAAAAATAAAAATTGATTTTATTTATTGAAATGTGTTAGGAATAGCTCAACAATCGGAGACATTGCAATGTAAGTTACAACGTGACTTTTAAAGTGGTTGCGAATTAGTTACGTAAACATAATACATTATAAACGCTTTAATATTGTATAGACTTGCTTACTTCACTACTTTTTACAAAAATTATTGCTTAATAGAATTCCATCGCATATACTGAATAAAATACTTAGTAACACAGCAATACTTTTATAAAAAATAATAAGTCACACTAATTACAAAGCAGAAGAAAATATATAATTCTTAGAATTCTTATAGAATTATAGGTATTCCTAATTATACTGTATACACTATTTGAAAGGATGTATAATTGGTGAAAGATTATCCATCCTTTCAAATACGTATTATGAGATAAAATACAGATTCTAGTCACGTGTTTTCGATAATATTACATTACAAAACAGACTTACGTTTTTCTTTTCAACCCTTGAGCTAAGATGTAACATATTCCGCTAACAACACCAGCTAAGACACTAACACCTAACCCAGTGGTGACGGCAACAGTCAACGCGTCTGATGGCATTTCAATGATAATCATATATGGCACATCTTCAAACACAGCATCCACAAAAAACCACACGAACTCGGTCTGTTTAGACTGCTGGGAAGTAGCGTCTATCTGTAGTTCAGAAGCACCTGCTTAGTGCTTACTGACTGGTTGTTAACTTTCTTCCGTCGATAGCGGAGTATGACTATTGGCGATTGATACCAGCGGGCCAGTGTCTTGGGCAATAATTACGACCTTGCCAAGGTAAAATGGTAGAATGGGTGCGATGTGCGACAAGTGAAACCTACATTGAGCACTTGAAGGTATTCCAATCTGGATATTACTGACTGACGACAAGTGGTAATCTTGGCGTTGCGTTTTTGAGGCCGGCGGACAATGCAAATAGAAGATAGTGAAAGATATTGTGTTATCCGCGCGCGTTTTTGCATTACTGGGTAACGGGAACGTTAAACAATTACGCAAACAATGTCGTGGTGTTGTCTTTGTAATAAAAATGGTAATTTTATGACGTTGAAGCGTCTAAACATTCTACATTTCTTCAGCAACGGCATCTTTGGGTCTAGGATCGAATGTTAGTGGCTACTGACGTTTATCAGAATTTGCCCAAGCATAGCGGATGGGCTGTGGTTACTTCTATGAACGCTGATAGCCCAATCAGTTTGATAAAATTGGTTGTATCATGCGAAAATGCATGCTATATTTGCCACTTCCGGTTGTCACATTGTCAATAAAATGAATCCAGTTCCTCCCTTGGTAAGCTGGGTCCACATCAATAAAAATTTGCGTTGTGTGGATTGTATACGTTGTATGTGGGGTGTGTGTGTGTTGCAATGTGGACGCTTTGACGCACAAAAGTGTTGCACAGATATTTTACCAATGCGGATTTTGCTAGCCAGGGTTTATCTGGTACGATAGATAAGGCGTGCAGAGGGTTAATGTAAACACTAGGGAAAGTAACCTAGAGGCTCGAGAAAAAGAGGCCAGGCAGTACCATAGACTGGCTCTAGGGGTCTAGTTGTGTGAAATGTGTTGTTGCTGCAGTATTGTAAAGTGGCTCTAGGGGTATAGTTGTGTGGAAAGTATTGTTGTTCTTCTAGAATAATATAGACATGGAGTCATATACCTTGGGCTTGTCGTGGAGACATGGAGTTATATGGCTTGGGCTTGTCGAGGATAGTATAGACATGGAGTCATATAACTTGGGCTTGTCGTGGAGACATGGAGTTATATGACTTGGGCTTGTCGAGAATAGTATGACATGGAGTCATATGACTTGGGCTTGTCGTGGAGACATGGAGTTATATGACTTGGGCTTGTCGAGGATAGTATAGACATGGAGTCATATACCTTGGGCTTGTCGTGGAGACATGGAGTTACATGACTTGGGCTTGTCGAGAATAGTATGACATGGAGTTATATAACTTGGGCTTGTCGTGGAGACATGGAGTTATATGGCTTGGGCTTGTCGAGGATAGTATAGACATGGAGTCATATACCTTGGGCTTGTCGTGGAGACATGGAGTTATATGGCTTGGGCTTGTCGAGGATAGTATAGACATGGAGTCATATAACTTGGGCTTGTCGTGGAGACATGGAGTTATATGAATTGGGCTTGTCGAGAATAGTATGACATGGAGTTATATAACTTGGGCTTGTCGTGGAGACATGGAGTTATATGGCTTGGGCTTGTCGAGGATAGTATAGACATGGAGTCATATAACTTGGGCTTGTCGTGGAGACATGGAGTTATATGACTTGGGCTTGTCGAGAATAGTATGACATGGAGTTATATAACTTGGGCTTGTCGTGGAGACATGGAGTTATATGACTTGGGCTTGTCGAGAATAGTATGACATGGAGTTATATAACTTGGGCTTGTCGTGGAGACATGGAGTTATATGACTTGGGTTTGTCGAGGATAGTATAGACATGGAGTCATATAACTTGGGCTTGTCGTGGAGACATGGAGTTATATGACTTGGGCTTGTCGAGAATAGTATGACATGGAGTTATATAACTTGGGCTTGTCGTGGAGACATGGAGTTATATGAGTTGGGCTTGTCGAGAATAGTATGACATGGAGTTATATAACTTGGGCTTGTCGTGGAGACATGGAGTTATATGACTTGGGCTTGTCGAGAATAGTATGACATGGAGTTATATAACTTGGGCTTGTCGTAGAGACATGGAGTTATATGAGTTGGGCTTGTCGAGAATAGTATGACATGGAGTTATATAACTAGGGCTTGTCGTGGAGATATGGAGTTATATGACTTGGGCTTGTCGAGAATAGTATGACATGGAGTTATATAACTTGGGCTTGTCGTGGAGACATGGAGTTATATGACTTGGGCTTGTCGAGAATAGTATGACATGGAGTTATATAACTTGGGCTTGTCGTGGAGACATGGAGTCATATGACTTGGGCTTGTCGAGGAGAACATAGACATGGAGTCAGACGTATATGACTTGGGCTTGTCTATCTTCCTGGGTGCCATAATAGGATATTATGCGGGTTCACTCATGACTTGCAACGGTATATGGTAGCAATGGCACTGGCTAGTGCATTCCGCTCTGCTTCACTGTGTGTGTAAAGTTACATCCAGGTTGTGGTTGATTTGGAGTATTTTAGGTGTGATAAGATAAAGTGTGCAGATGACCAAGCTAGCCTATGAGTCCAAGGAAATAGACGACATGGACTGGGACTGAAGTCTGGGGACAGGAGTCCCCGGGTAAGTTAACCTTACACTGTATCGTTATCGCTGTTTAAAGAGGGTATTTCTATATTGTTATATGATACGCGGGGATGTGTAACCGTCCGGTGCCGATCGGGAGAGCCGCAGATTCCTTCCAATAGCGTGATAATCCATTTACCAATGACGTGTCATATCGGTGAGTTATTATCAATCTATTAAGCATGTTGCAGTTTGGTATCAGATGAACCTGTTTTTGTAATTATGAAAAAATGAAGTGCGACAAAAATCCATAGCCAACAAAAGCAACACATATTTTCGCCGCACAACGAACCACGAGTTACCAAAAAAAAAAAAAAACAATCCAGTTCGTCCCCTGGTAATTCTAAATACGTATACCAAATTTCAGCCCAATTCGTTGTTCCGTTTGGGCGCGATAGTGTTCACAGACATACATACCTACATACATACCTACACACCCACATACATACATTTTCCAGAAATCGAATCGATTGCAATGATTAAGAGGACTTAAAAAGGCGTATTTCCGCTGAAATCTCGAAAAAAAATAAATTCCGTCGATTACAATATTGTCCTTCTAGGGTACTAGTCGGAAAGTAAAAAGTAGGTAATTTTATAAAAAATAAGCTCATAAAATTCACAACGAATAAATCAGTAATTAAGAAAGTTAGAAATTCAATTTGATAGAACAAATTCATATTTTGTAGTCAGAGGATCGAGATAAATAAATCACTTTCGATTTTTTGTCTACTCTTGCCAGATGAAAGGTAACTACATAATTAATCACTTTCTTTTAAATGCGCACACCAAAGGGTGTGGTTGACCATACCTCATGTGTGAGACAAGAGGTCGACTTGCAAAAAGTAACATTGTATAGTTTCTCTTACCTTTACGATATAAAATCAGATCAAATAATACGAAGCAATTCGATATTTTCTATCTGAGCACGTTATTAATTTAGATATTATTGCAGATAAATGTCAGATCTCATATTTCAATACATTAGCAATTTACACAATGTGGTAAGTAATAACATACCTTTTACTGGATCTCATCGGGAAAGTATTTGCTGAACCAGGTTGTAGTTTTCTAATAAGTTTCTTAAACTCATCACTCTGTAGGGCTGCTGCAAAAATTATAATATCTTCTTTATGGGCCAGTATTTTATTTATGCATAATATCTATATTATACGATCCTTATCAACTTAATCAAATTAATCAGGCATAATAATGAATACGCCAATAATAATCTTAATATCTATTTGATAGATACCTTTTCTATTCCAATCATAATTCATTCTTTACGGACTATTGCACAAAACTGCTTCAAACTACTGAGCAAGCTGTATATTGACAATTGATCTTAAGTCCATGAATCGGTAGGATATCCGTACGTGATATCCTGCATAATAATGTATGTGTATGTAATACCCATTACTTGACACAACGCAAGAAGTCAATGCACCTGTACAAGTTGTTTACTTAGTAGCTACAATTACGATAGCCCTTAAGAGAGCTTTTTCGCGATGATTACAACGATGCAACTGGGATTTTCTTATTCGGAACGAAACAAATAATGATACTCTAACATTCTAAAAACGCAAAAATGTTATTTCTGTAATCTCTGGACAAACCGTTTCATTTTCTTTTAATAAAAATTTCAACAGTTTTCTCTGTTACTCCGAGCGGCACTCTTTAGTGTGAATACTTGTCGATATCATTCATTTTTTGGGTTCCTGTAGGACCAAAAAACGCATCGTCGACGAAAAAAAGCAGTATTTCTAAAATTTGTACATTTATCTGAACAGGCGAAAGAGTCTCCGCTCGGGTGGTAGAAATTTAAATTAAACAATTCGAGGTAAAAAGCGCCATCTACATTCTGCATCGTGCAGAAAATGTTCCGAATCAAAACTTTAATATCTCCAAGGGGAACATCCGCTAGAGAATCTAATTCTGACCAAAATGATATGAAAAAAAAGTAAAACCATAATTAAAACGGTAGGAGCGAGTTCAAAAGCGCGCCATGGTTCCATGCGGTCGGTTGTCAAGGTTACTAGTTTTGTTACTTTAGGTTGGTAGTGGCCGCCCTGTGTCTGGTTGGTTTAACAGGAAACTTTTCATCGCGTCATTGACGTTTTTGTGCGTGCCTCGCTTCGCTTCGGCCGCCTTGACAAGATGGTCGCACCGCGTTTCTAGATTTTATTTATAAGTACGCCAAAATATACGTTGTCCGGATGATATCAGTGTTTAAAATCGAAGAATACCGAGTGAAAACGTTACTGTGATGGTTGTGAAGTGCATAAACACGTTACGTGCTACCAAATCGATAAACGCATAGTGTACATTTTTACTGCCGCCCGTCGTCGTCCTGTAAATAACGCGGGCAAAAAACCAGGCGGCTTATTTTCATTGCGTTTAGGTAGTTTATTTTTGTTTATTTATAGGTTCTTAGTTATTTCTCACAGGAGTTAGCCGGGAGAGATGTACAATTAACGTTCCTTTTGTATTATGTTGTGCTTTAAATTAGATAACAAATAAATAAAGTTATTGAACTAAGCTTAGTTTATTAATGTTTGCTCAAAATCGTCAAAGTAGATATTTGGTTTGAGGGGTTTAGGCAACTTGTTTATCAAGTATTTAATAGATGATTTGACCATTTTTATAGGTTGACAACTGAACACTACTACCATGGCACATTCATTTGTTAAAGTAACAGAAAGTCAGCAAAGTGACAGCTTATTGTTAGTTGTTGCTGAAGATGGTACTGTCACCCCAGATAGGGCAACAGTTGAATCGTATCTAAGTAAGTTTTACAAACCCCATGTATACCTCAAGAACTACCACTAATTCCTTACCCTACAGATAATAGATCTGGAGCTACGGAGCTACAAGTCATGCATGTAAACAAAACTGACGGCCAAAACATTGACGTAACTTTGGATACCCTCATGTATGTCCATACAGAAGAAATCACAGGTTAGTAAATAAACCACAGTTTCTTTGTTATTATTTATGTGGTACCACAAAAAAATTGAAATTGCATCATAACCTTCAAATTATAACAAAAACAAAAATTTGTCAAACCGTAACCTATAAATCATTCCAGAAAATGAAGAAAGTCCTCCGCTAACGGAAGAAACCTTTGCAAGGGATAAATTATTACGATACATAAGCATGGATCATGATTATTTCCCGGTGAATGACACCCAACAAGGATCCGTCGACGAAACGGAAATAGTTGACGAATTAGCGCAAACGCTTAGCTTACTCGAGGGCACGACCGAAGAAATTAAACCAACGAAAGTCGTGAAAACAACCCCGGCAAAACCACCCAAAAAGATGGCGCCACCGAGCACCGCCAAACAAAAGGCAAAAATGATCACAACCCAACAACTTTCCGCAACCCAGAAACAACCCAAACCTCCGGTGGCCCCAAAAATTGTCCGACAGACTCCCAAACCCGTAATCCAAGATGACGACGAAGAATCCGAAGACTCGGATGAAGACTATGATTTGGAATTCGAAGATGACGAGAACGATTCCGATTTCGAACTGGAAGAAGCCCCAAAAGTCAAAACACCGAAGAAAAAGCCAAGAGGGGCAAGACGTATCTCAGAGAGCAAAACCAAGGTTAAAAAAGTCGAAATTGAGGAGAAAAAGGTGGAGAAAATTGTGGAGAAAGAAGTTAAACCGCAAGAAGTTAAATCCACGGAGAAAAAACCTGTGAAAAAAGAGAAAAAAGTTCCAAAACCTCCCGACGATTTCGCGTTGTTTTCTACGCCGGATATTATCAGACGCGTCGGAGGGAAGGAACCGTCGTTACCGACTACGCCAACAACACCGGAATCGCCGAAGAAACCGGGGAGGATCCTCTTCGAGAATCGTAGCAAAAGCTTCGATAAGAAG
Source organism: Aphodius granarius (assembly GCA_963971325.1). Lineage (NCBI taxonomy): Eukaryota > Metazoa > Arthropoda > Insecta > Coleoptera > Scarabaeidae > Aphodius > Aphodius granarius. Next base: position 5,904,060 of record OZ020225.1, read on the forward strand.
CCGCGGACTTCGACTGACGAGAAAAAGCCGAAAGAAATCAAGAAAACCGCTGAGAAAAAACCGGAAGGGAACGTTTCTGTTCAAGGTTACGATGAGTCCGTCGGAAGTAACTCGAGCGAGTCTGTTTTGGAGCCCCAATTAGAACCGATTCCTTCTGCGGAAGATATCCGTGCGATAATTCAGAATGAGAATACGAAATCGTTTACGACTTCTATGGTTATACCGGAGATGGTGGGGAACGATCAGAGTCAGATACCGTTGGAGGCGGGGGGTTTGGATTTGGACCAGGCGATGTTGGATAATATCAATACGGATTTATTGGCGGAGGATATTTTGGCTCAGGTTGCGCAATCGTTAGCCGATAATCCGGACTTGCAGAACGCGATTGATAAGTCAATTGTCGATGGGAATTTAATGCTCGATCCTGGTTTGCAACAGGCGATGTCCGAGGAGCAAAATTTACCTCAAGCTAACCATCTCCAGGTAAAATACGCTTCTTTGATGTACTGTGATTATTTAATAAAGAGATTCTTCGATGTTGATCATTTCTTTCCTATAACAAACCCCCTCCAAATTTTATTATTTCAATTCCTGTATTTATTTATTATCCTTAGACAAATATAGCATCAAACTAGTATTTTTATCCTTTACTTTTTATTCTTTACTAACATTCACACGTAGTTTGAAGTATTCCAAATTGTATTAAACAAAAAGAAAATTGGTAAAGAAAGGAACAAGTAATAAAGATTTGTCTGTTTTTAGCCGACGATAATGTCGCCTGCGCCTGAATCAGCAAATCGTGGTACGCAAATTGTGAGGCCGGACGGTCGGGTTCTCGTTTTGCCTCCAATTGAGAGGCCTACCACAAGGAGCCGAAATAAGAGGGACGATGGTCAAAGTCAAGAGGGTACCCCAACTCAAAGGTTAGTGATTTCCATTACAATCTATTTTAAATATACATAATCTATTTTTAAATAAGCAGATTAGAATAAGCATCAGTCAACCTAATTAATTATTATGATACATTGCTGCATCTCAGCGCAAGAGAAACCTTACCTAAATATTTCCCAAATTTTGGTATCTAATAGCTTTTGTAACTTTTCGTAGATTTTTATGATTCTTTCAGAAAATTATAGGGAAATTGTTAACAATTTTTTCTTTCTAATACAATTTTTAACATTTCAATATCTCAATCCTTCTAATCTAAGATCTGATTAATGCTACGATTTGCATAGATCACCCTGTATATCGCTTTATCTGGATGTGCAGAAATGAATATTTTTTATATTCATATACAGTATAACTTCGCTAATCCGGACATATATCGTTCCTGACCATGTCCGGACTATTGAGGTATCCGGATCACTGGAGGTTTTTTTCTTTTGTTGGAAAGGGTCATTTTTGATGATGAAGATGAAAACAACTGGGAATATTTGAATATATGTGAGCCCGGACGCAAAAAGGGACCTGTCGTAACGTTATCTTGCACAATATTTTCGCACGTAAGGTCTCTTCCGATATGTACCGTTATGCTGCACGTTATTTTCGCACGATAGGTCCCTTTTCGCATCCGAGGTCACATATAACCAAAACATAAAATTAAAAACTAAATTCTGAACATAAATGGATAAAATAAGCAAAAGATCTCAGTTATTTTTTAAAAATATATCAATCTTTGTTTATATTCTTTTGGATACAGCTACATCAGTAAATTTTTCTCTGGGCCTTTTGAGAAGTAGGATTTCCATGGGAAAATTGTTTTCTGCAGACCACCTGATGCCCAAAGAAAACGCGTTGGCAGCATCGACATTAGAGCTTTTTGGGGCCTGTTAACCCCTGTTAAAAATGTCTTAACCTCAGGTTTAAAATATTTTTCGAAACATTCAGTAAGCAATGTTCTACTCATCCATCAGACGCCCTGTACACAACTGGTATTGAGCTCATTCTGCATTTAAAAGCATCTAGATTTGCCGCTATTGCTAATATTAAGTGGTAATTTATGTGATCCGGTTGCTTCACAGTAAGACATTAATGTTAAACAATACTTTGGTATTTTCTACCTGGTTTTAACTGCAAATTATGTTTTGTGTCTGAACTAGGGAGGTAAAATTTCTAAAATGTCCGGTTGACAAGAGCGTTCGGATTACTGGAGTGTCCGTACTAGAGAGTGTCCGATCTATCGAAGTTGTACTGTATATATATCACAATAATAACAATTGTTTTTGACTTCAAATTCGAATTTTATGGTATTCAACAACAATTTGGTCAATTAACACTAAATGTTCATTAATTTTTGTAGACTTTTGAAACCGTTGGATGACGAACACGTCTCAGGCAACGAGCTGGACAGTTCAGGTGACGAACAGATCGAGGAGGACGATGAGGACCCGAATAAGCTGTGGTGCATCTGCAACCAACCGCATAACGGTAGATTCATGATATGCTGCGACAAGTGCACCGAGTGGTACCACGGCAAGTGCGTCGGCGTCTCGAAGAGCCAGGGCCAGCTGATGGAGAAACAGAAGAAGGAGTGGGTGTGCCGCTTCTGCAAGGTAGTACCTCATTTCAGTTTGTCGTTGGTCATAGTTCCCGTTAAATGTTAGCCTCTGGCGTTTATATCTTCTGTACGCAGTGTGTTATGTAGGACTCGACGATTATTATTTTTTTTTAATAAATGTGAAGAGCGATCTTGAGCATTTTTCTAGCACTATCCTGTCATGGTATTTGTTGTCTTTTGTGTGTTTCTTTTTTTAGTTAGTTGCTGTCGTATAAAAATTATCAAATTAAATTATAAAAAATTATCTTTATTTTGGGCATTAATTTTGCCTACAGTAGTACTAAATTCATCAAAAATTCTTAAACAATTCTTATAAAACTATTAATTTTGTGACAGGTTTTTGTTTGAACCTTGAATTTGTATGGGAAGTGCGCCATCTGTAGTCAGTAGGATCAACTAAACACATTTGACATCTTGATATTTGGTATTTTTTATTGAAGGCAGGTGAAAAGTGACAGACAGGATTTTTAAGGAACGTGTTCCCTTTGGTACAGAAATATGGTACATGCAAATAGCTAGAATCTAAGTAGACATTTTGTCCAGTTTTTCTGTTATTATGGCATCTTGTCACATACGGTTATAATGTGAACATAAAACCATGCGATTTCAAGTTTAATACCACAAAGGGAGAATGAATAAATACAGATACACTGTTGTCTAATATTCCAGATTACTTCATGCAATGCAACAAAGTAGAACATTGCATACATTAAGTCTGCATAAACTCTACTTGACAATATACCTTTTTCTACATGCTTTTATATTGAAGAATCAATAATACCGGGTCATCATAAATGAGAGTCACTGGGTGCAATACTTTGGTCCGGTAGTTGCGCTCAAAACTTTAGTCCCAGTTATAGCGCCAGTGAATTTAAAATGCTTGGAGCGTTTTTATTGGTCTAACTAGGTCCAACTTTTAGTAAACAGTGTGAAGTTGGACCTAGTTGGACCAGTAAAAATGCTCCAAGCATTTGGCGCTATAACTGGGACTAAAGTCTTGTGCGAAACTACCGGAATAAAGTATTGCACCCGGTGACTCTCATTTATGATGACCCGGTACATACTTTCAACAGCAATATTATTTTTGCTTGCTACTCTGATTTCAGTTATGGCAGAGAAAAACCTTGTGGAATTTTATTACAATATCAAGGTTAAAAAAAATATTTTTAAATCATAAAATTCAAAATTATTCTTATTTGTAAACATTTTTTGTGTAAAAACTGCGTTATGCACAAAAGACAATCTGTCAACAATTAAATAAATTCCTTTTATTTACTTACAAACAGTTTTGATAATAAATTCATGTAATGTTTATCTATTAATATACATGTAACACATGCACTAACCAAGTTAATATAAAAAAAACAATATCCATTTAGGTTTTCTTTCATATTTAAAATGAAGTAAAAATCTTAGTTAATTGTATAAGATTAGCTGCTTTCCATTTGCACACTTCTGAATTAATCTTAGCTGAGCTAATCTAACACCGTCTGGCTTGGTCCAAGTTCAACTAAGCTAAGCTATGTTGGCAAAAGGAACGCGTTCGGTGCCATTCTATCTAACTAAGTTCGAGGAACTTGATGTCAGCGAGTGGCGGCGCCACTTGCCTGACAACAAGTGTTATCAATGTTATCATCTATAGGTACAAATAAGAAACATAGGTATCAGAACCGCTTCTTTGTACGCGTATACCGTCCTCGTGACTTAATTCCACTTCGTAGCGAAGATGTGTAATCAGGTCGCACACATCAAATATGTTAACTTCATCCACTTGCCGAAACTTCTTATAGTTTATAAAATAAACAAAAACCAAATTGCACGCACGCACGATGGCGGATTTAGGTTAGGTTCTCCTTCTTCTTCTTCTTCTATTAGGTTAGCTCAGACAGCTCAGACGATCTAAGTTACCTTTTCGCATGACTAGCCAAGGGCAAGGGGAAGATAATTTGTCTGAGCTTGTCTTACTTCACCAAAACAAAAGGAACGCTACGCATAAGTTAGATTAGCTCAGCTCAGCTAATATCAACTCAGAAATGTGCAAATGGAAAACAGCTATTATATGGATAATATCAATAATAAAACTAAACGAACAGCTGTTGAAGAATTTCCGTGTTATATTAAAATAAATTATTTAACTTTATAATTTATTTCTATTGTGAAATAATAATAAGATAATTGAAAAATGATCGAAATTACTGGTAATTTACGTCTCAAATTGTAACTCAGACAAAAATATGACACCCGTTCCGTTTGTCATGTCACATTAGCTTAGAGGAACTCAGGTGAACTATGATAAGTTATATTAGAAAAATCCACCTAACTGCCGAAAATTTTGATTTCTACTAGAAAAAAAATACTTTTTCTAATGACACTACTCCCAGGTCTCTACAATGCTTAGAAAAAAGCTGGTAGTAATTTGAAATGTTGCGATAACGTCATTTCTGCGGGTAGGTCCTTTTTGTCAGTCCAGGTCACCTCATTTCTCCATTTATCCAATCCATTCATGGTATAATATTTAGAAGGTATGACAAAATTTAGATTTATTTGCTTTATATTCGCGCATTTGACGCCACGCGGTAAATTGTTGTATATATATCCAAGCAACTATGTCACAACACGGTGACCACCACATGTCAAAATGACATTATTTTGGTGCTTGTGTCATAGCCGACCGTAAGTTTGACGTTTATATACTTGGGCAAATTCATCACGTAAGCAATATGGCGTCGGATGTCCGCAATATCATCTACCAATCCATTGTTGTTTGACTTACATTTGACAGTTTTGAGTGAGTGTATCCTAAATTGTCAAATGTTCCCTCGTACAGAGGTTAAAAACAGAGTATAGCAACCGTCAGACCACCGTTTGACGCATAATCAATTGTCACCACTCTTATCGACACAAAAATAACTCAATTCCTTCTTCTCGCAAAAGAACAAAGGCGGACAGAGACCGCCAGCGGCGGCGCAAAGGGTGAGGAAGGCGTCGAGAGCGTCCCGTACGTCGTCTGATAGCGCGGGAAGCCAACGGAAGTCGACTTCTTCGCTAAATTCGGAACCGGGCACTCCTCAGCACCAGCATCAACAGCCGAAAGCGCCCGCCTGCATAGTCTGCGGTAAGCCGTCTAGGAACAGCTCGATCTACTGCAGCGACGACTGCATCCGGAAGCACGCTCTAGGCGTGGATAAGGTCGGCGTGGAGAAGGTCGGAGGTTATGGGGAGCGGAAGGTGATACGGACGCTGTCCGGAAGCGGGACGCCCATCTCGAGCAATCTGGATCGGTGGTTGCAGGACCATCCGGAAGGACTACGTCTCGGCGGCAATAAGTCTTCCGGCGGACCGAAGGTTTGTTTTTCGATATTTGGCTTTTGTAGTTTACACTTAAATGTAAAGTATGGTCAATAAATAAAACCTCTAGTTTGCCACGGGGAATATGTTAGGGTGGCAACTGTGAAATTTGACAAATTTTGAGCGTTGCATTTTGGTTTATGTCATTCCGCAAGTTTTGGAGGTTTGATTTGACCGGTTTTGTTGTTTTTGTTACATTGTTTTCTATTGTTAACTAAAAATAACTCAACAAAGCGTTGAGGTTGTCTGACATTTTGTACGTCCTCTGAAAATTAAAAAAAAAAACGCCAAAACATGCCCCATCTGAATATAATGTTATTTTTCCTTAAGAACCGATTGCAATGACTCTGGAAATGTATGTATGTACAGTATAACTTCGCTAATCCGGATATATATCGTTCCTGACCATGTCCGGACTATTGAGGTATCCGGATCACTGGAGGTTTTTTTCTTTTGTTGGAAAGGGTCATTTTTTATGATGAAGATGAAAACAACTGGGAATATTTGAATATATGTGAGCCCGGACGCAAAAAGGGACCTGTCGTAACGTTATCTTGCACAATATTTTCGCACGTAAGGTCTCTTCCGATATGTACCGTTATGCTGCACGTTATTTTCGCACGATAGGTCCCTTTTCGCATCCGAGGTCACATATAACCAAAACATAAAATTAAAAACTAAATTCTGAACATAAATGGATAAAATAAGCAAAAGATTTCAGTTATTTTTTAAAAATGTGTCAATCTTTGTTTATATTCTTTTGGATACAGCTACATTAGTAAATTTTTCTCTGGGCCTTTTGAGAAGCAGGATTTCCATGGGAAAATTGTTTTCTGCAGACCACCTGATGCCCAAACAAAACGCGTTGGCAGCATCGACATTAGAGCTTTTTGGGGCCTGTTAACCCCTGTTAAAAATGTCTTAACTTCAGGCTTAAAATATTTTTCGAAACATTCAGTAAGCAATGTTCTACTCATCCGTCCTTTATCAGACGCCTTGTACACAACTGGTATTGAGCTCATTCTGCATTTAAAAGCTTCTAGATTTGCCGCTATTGCTAATATTAAGTGGCAATTTATGTGATCCGGTTGCTTTACAGTAAGACATTAATGTTAAACAATACTTTGGTATTTTCTACCTGGTTTTAACTGCAAATTATATTTTGTGTCCGAATTAGGGAGGTAAAATTTCCAAAATGTACAGTTGACAAGAGCGTTCGGATTACTGGAGTGTCCGTACTAGAGAGTGTCCGATCTATCGAAGTTGTACTGTATGTGTGTTTGTATGTATGTGTGTATGGCCGTGAACACGATTGCGCCCAAACGGAATAACGGATCGGGTTAAAATTAAAATTAAATTAAAATGGTATGCGCATTTAGAATTGCCGGTAGACGAATTGGATTGTTTTTTTGGTGACAATCTGACAACCGGAAGTGGCAAATGTTACATGCATCTTCTTTGGGATTTATCCGATTTGTAGAACAGTGGGATGAACGGTTTAGGAGTTATAATCATTTATAAAAGCAAGTTGACAGAATCCACAGCCTTCGTCGCTGTGTTGCAAATTGTCACATTTTGACAAACGTCAGTGCCATTGACATGACATGACATTAAATGTCATTACGACAAATGTCATTATGTCATAGAAACTGACGTTAGGTAGGTGCCAGAGTGGGTATGGCTTCACAAAATTGAATAATTGTGTTTAGACATTTCATTGTGCAAAAGATATAGTCGGAAAGTTGGGTGAGGGCCACCCAAGATATTTTTTTAAAAGAAATAATGAAGTAAAATTTTACTATTTGACTAGTTTTTTTAACAAAAAAACATTTTTAATTTCTAGAAAATGACTCAATCAAGACTACAACTGGTGAAGAACACTGCGGATGAAGGTGTTTCTCTAGCATTGAACAAGAAAGGTCTGCACGTCGGCGTTCTGCATCATTTGCCTAAAGGGCAACAGGAAGGAACACCAAAAATAGTAAAGAAAGTACGTAAATTGTTTTCGTTTATTGAAATTCAACAAAATCAATCCAAAATCAAAATAAAAAAATACAATAATCTTTACAGATCACACAGATAAAGATGCTGAGCAAACAGGGTCCTCCACAGAAAACGACAAAATTAATCCAACCGGTCCCGATTACAAAACCGCAACCTGTCCCGACTACACCCACCACGACAATAACAACCCCCGTAAAAACAAAACCGACTCCGCCCACTCCCAAGACACCGACGCCTTCGCCGAAGGAGAAACCTGTCGTCATAAAAACGCCAAAATCGCGACAGGCCGAAATCCAACAGCAACCGAAACAGGAGAACATCCGAGAGAACGTCCAGAAGACGCTCATGGAACAGTTGACCAACCGTTTGAAGTTGGTCAACGATTTGAAGCTGACGGAGGACGAGGTGAAGGATATATCGACGGAAATCGAGAATCAGTTGTACAAGTGTTTCGGGGAAACCGGCCAGAAGTATAAGAATAAATACAGGAGTTTGATTTTTAACATCAAGGATATGAAGAATCAAACGTTGTGGAGGAGGATCTGCGAGAAGTCGATCAATCCTTACCAGCTGGTGAGGTTGTCGCCCGACGATCTGGCCAGTCAGGAGTTGGCGTTGTGGAGGGAACGCGAGGCCAAGCATCAACTCGATATGATCAAGAAGTCCGAGCTTGAGTTGTTGCAGTGCACCAGGCAGTATGTCTTCAAAACTCACAAAGGTATAGATGTTTCAAGAATAGTACAGTTGTATATGCAACCAAATATACGCGGGTCAATATATAAATCATATACTGGGTATAATTGGTTGCATATGTCACGGTGCTCTTCTTACAAAATTACTCCATGTTGAAAAGAAAGATGGATAATTTGATTATAATATAATTGATAAAATGTTTATTTAACAAGTCTAATTACCAATTGTTGCAAAATTAACAATTATTATTCTAGGTGAACAAGTTTTTGAAGATGACCGTCCCCAAGATCAAACGGTCTCCGACGTGATCACCGGCCTGAATGCGGACGTAACCGTCGACAAGGAAGAAGCAAAGAAAGAGACCTCGAAAGAGAAAGACCGGAAAACGTCTTCTTCTTCCTCGTCGAAACACAAGCGAGATAGAGAACGCAGCAGAGATAGAAAATCCAGCAAGGAGAAGAGCGACAGTAAGGAGAAACGTAAGGACCGGCGTTCGGGTAGTAGAGACAAGGACCGTAGCGGTAGGGACAAGAGGCGCAGGTCCAGGAGTAGGGATCACAGTTCCAGGCACGGCGAGAAGCGGAGATCACGGAGCAGGGATAGGGATCGACACCGCAGGAGCTCGCACAAGAGTTCCAGGCACAAAAAGGATGTGGTGGCGACGGATAAGCTCGACAAGAAATCGAAGGAGATCTGGGAGCAGCTTGTTGATAAGCAGATTGTGCCCCCGTTGGAGGATAGGCTCTGGAAGCACGTGCCGCAGGAGGATATTGTACCGGGTATGTGGAAATTTACAAAATGTAAAATTATTATTATTATTATTAAATAAAAAAAATGTGTAAAAACGTAAAGAACAGAAAAGATTGATGGTTGAGTATTATTGAGGTTTGCGTTGTTGTTGTGTAGCCACAAATGAAGAAAGCGAGAGTGATCATGAACCTACATCTACGGTGACGATACCGACTCCTCCCAGGAATAGTGACTCTGACGATCTTCCGGTAAATCCGCCAGCTCCTGATGCGGTTGATAAAAAAGGTAAGTTTTTTTTTATTATTATTTAGCTCTAATTTATGAGAAATATGCCATACCTGTTGAACTTTATCGACAGTAAAAATCACATAACTGTCTCATCACGTCATACATGAATGTCTTCATAATAACCAACCAACGCAAATTGCTTGCAGAAATCTGATCCAATAATTTTTTTTTACTATAATTTAATTTTTACTTTCTGACTAATCCCTAGAAGGAAACTATTGTAATCGACGGAAAAAAAATTCGAGATTTCTTTCTCTATTTGTTTATTTAATGGTTTGTACGCGTTCCCATTATAAAAATAATATAGTACGCCACTGCCCTATTTATTTACGGTACAAAATTCATTGCAGCCAACATGTGTACATTTGGTTGCCTACATCGGTAGTCACGTGGCATTCAATCATTGAAAACGACTCTGTACTTGTATTATCTGACGTCATTCGTTTAATTGGTGTTTCATTCTCTACACGTTTAGAGGTTATAATGTGTCAACGGTGTAGTCGGAAAGTAGGGTGGGGGCCACCAAATATTTATTTAAGCAGAATCCAGGTTTACACTAGGAAAAATCAGTAGATAATGTCATCGGATATTTTGGCAGATGAATTTGAATTATTTTCAGGTTAAACGTATTTATCAGTCGGCTGTTTGTGCAGTACTTTAGATTGATTGATTTTTACTTTCCGACTCCTAGAAGGAGTATTGTAATCGACGGATTTTTTTTTGAGATTTTAGCGAAAATACGCGTTTTGGGGTCCCCAGAATCCATTGCAATGATTTCTGGAAAATGTATGTGCGTACGTGTGTATGTGTGTAGGTATGTCCGTGAACACGATAGCGCCCAAACTGAATAACGGATCGGGCTGAAATTTGGCATACGTATTTAGAATTACCGGGGGACGAAGTGGATTGTTTTTGGTGACAATCTGACAACCGAAAGTGGCAAATGTTACATGCGTTTTCTTTGGGATTCATCCGATTTTGACCAAACTGACACCGTCTCATCCTGAAGTGATTCTGCATATGTATATAAATTTACAGATCAATGGGATGAGCGGTTTAGGCGCTATAGAGATTTATTTCAGTTGGTATGTGACGTGATGGAGAACTGACGTCATCATATCGCGTTAGCTCACATGTTATTGGCCGCGTTCTCCAGACGAACGCGTTTGCGATAGGTTTGCATCAGATTGCGCTGCTTATGTTGACGTCTGGGGAACGTTGATATAGGACAAATCGGTTTGACAGTGCGCATGGCATACACGTCGTTTTATCGTTCTGCCAGTAGATGGTGCTCGGCTAGCTGTGAGTCTAGTAGCTACTTAATCAGTGATATTTTATTGAAGAGTATGTTAATTTTTGTTATTTTAGATGTGTCAATTTATCAAATTTGTATTAATGATCAATGTTTAAAGTCAAATACCATTTGCGCCAACTTCATTTATGAGTAAAGGCTAACTTCGTGGTACTTCGCCGGTAATGTGGTAAGCACGTGGTATTCTTAGTTGACGAATGACAGTTGTTATTTGGTACTAGTCAATCTAAAGCGCGTCAGATAATCACAAAAATTCGTGATTATCGAACGAATTTCTTCTTATATACCCCTATTCCTTCTTACCACTTTGCAACACAGTGTGTACATCTTTATACTCCGTTATTTCATATAACAACCCCTCGTACATGTAATTTCTGCTTTCCATCTTTTTGAAATACAAACTTCCGCGCGACCAACAGCAAACACGTTTGCATCAGCAAGCATAAAATCACACTGCTTCTAAAAATGGCGACCGCTGCGTAAACACGTTCGCTGTTGCTATCGCGTTCCCCAGACATGCTACCAACCGCTTGCAAGCGGCTTGCCAACAATTTCGTCTGGGGAACGCGACCATTGTTTGAATATTATCGCCTGCCCTCGATTGAAGAATAAATAAACAAGAAGTAGAGAAATAAACCTAGTATTATAACACGGATACGTGACAGTATATTAGAATTGTTTGTATTTTTATTCGAGAGGTTATAAATGTGTAAACAGTGTGTCAATGTAGTCGGAAAGTTGGGTGGAGGCCACACCAGATATTTAGTTTAGGCAGAATTAGATGCATTTTAACAAAACAGTGAGCTCAGGTAACAATTTTTGAGTGTGTTAAATCCATTATAACCGTAGTACGGATGGCAACATTGTCAACCGTACAGTTTGTGATGATTAAAGGCGTTCGAGCAGTCACAAATACCGACACCAATTTCCAATTAGTTCTTAGCTAGGCGCGCATAGAAGCTACAGTCATCGGGCCGATTGCCGGAATTTTGTGTCAAGTCACAGATTGTTAAATCGGCCGATAAGATTAGCGTCCAAACGCGCTTATACATAAACACCTATGTTGTTAGTTTGATCGCCCGACGAGTTTAGCTTCCATGTGCGCCTAGCTAGTTGCGCATGCGCATATTAAACACCCTCTAGTGTCCCATGGAAAATATTGACGTTTTATGTCAATTCCTAAGCGTAAAGCCAACATAAATTGAACATCTAGTTCTTTCGCATTAAGAGTAAATATGTCGAATGCTGCTTGCAAAACGTTAATTAAAAAAAAGACATTAATTAAATCGAACTTAAGGTTAATAAATAACAAAGTTTTGACAACTTTCGTGTGTAAAGCCGTCCGAAAACACAGAATAGTAAACAACTTCCAGAATAGTAAACGACTTCCAGCCAATCGCGTGCAAGGTTGTCCTAGTGATAAATTTGAAAATGTCCGCATGGTTTAGCGCAAACTTTCAAAACTAGAAATACATTCAGTTCTCATCTGCGGATGTCGCTCGAAATGCAGATACGTATGATACATTTTGCCACCATTGCCACCTTTAAATATTCTTTTAGGTTATGTTTAGTTAGATTGTGGCAGTTGTACGATTATAGTTGGTAGTGCCGACATTCGCGCCAAGTTCTCATTGTTCATTTTCTCAAGTTCTCATTGCGCCAAGTTCGAAATTTAAATTCTTTTTAAAAAACGTGAATAGGAAGTTAACCGAATAACGCTATACAAGCTGGTCTAATATGGTGAGACGTATAGGTAACTGTCCAACAACCTTAATACGCCGAATACGAATCGGCACAAAAGAAAAAATGCTTCGTTAAACGGTTAAAGCATTTAGTTAAAGTTCTCATAAAGAAATCAATCTGAGACGAGCAAATCTTATTTCAGGGAAAAACTTTGTCGCACCCAGAAAGGTCAGCATCGACTCCAACGAACCGCTTTCACCCAAGGACGACACCTCGAGTGCTTCTCCGGCGTCTGAAGCCATCTGGACTGGCAGCATTAATATGGTTGACGTTGCCCAGATAGCTATAACCGCCCATGAGGTGTCAGGTAAGATCTCTACATATGTATATTTTACCTACCTGTCATCTTTACGCAAGTTATAGATAGCGCTGCCAGTCATTCTAACCTGTCTTTTATGCAGTGTGGTGTAATAGTATTGCAATTTTCTGACCTTTTTGAGGCAATGTTTGGTTATAGGTAAAATTTGTATAATGCAACATCATCTTGACAATGAGTGAAAAGTTATAGATGTTTCAAACCAAGGAGAGCACAGTTGTGTATGCAACCAAATATACTCGGGTCAGTTATAAATTATACACTGGGTATAATTAGTTGCATATGTCACTGTGCTCTACTTAGTTTAAAACTACTCTATATATACTACTTTTGGCTCTTGTATACCACCAATAGTATACCATAAATGTAATAGAAGCGAGAATCAAAATAAATTTTCTTGTAGGTGACTGCCAAGGGTTAAGCGAAGAGCTCCCCTCATCATTGGACATCGTGGGCCGTATCTCCCCTGACACAGTCTGGGACTACATCGGCAAGATGAAGTGTTCGAACAGCAAAATGATCTCCCTCCTCAAGCTAAAAGCGACGAACATGGAGGAAAAGATGCCGTACATTGCCCTCTACAGCTACCTCTCAAGCAGAAATCGCCTCGGGGTCGTGAAAAGTACTAACAAAGCCGTCAAGGATTTTTACATCCTTCCCTTGGACGGCTCATCCTCCCTCCCGCCGGCCTTGCTTCCGATACACGGTCCCGGGTTTGAGGATAATCGCTCGGCGCTGCTCATCGGGATAATTGTCAGGGATAAAAGGAAGAGGCCGATTCTTGATTCGATTACGAACGCCGTCGTCAACAAGAAGGTCAGGGTTGAGGTTGTGGTTCCGTCACCACCGGCGACGGTGGCGACATCTGGGTCCGCCACGCCTCCCCAACCTCCTAGCACCACGAGATCTTATACGCCTCCGCCAAATACCGGCAATCGGGATCCTAGGATTAAGGCACCGGCGGTCGTTGTTCCTCAGCCACCGGCGACGCCCCCTGCTGCTAGCACTGCAGATGAAGGTAATTCTTTATTTTATTCACTAGGGCTATATAAACAATAGTACAACGGTCGATTTTTCTGGTTATTAATTATGTTTTAATTAATTAATTTTCTTTATTTCATCCACTATTTTTTTATCAATTTCTTATGTTAATCGTATGTCAAAGATTTAAAACAAAAATACTTTAAATTTCAGATGAACCTTACAGCCCGGAAGATTCTGATCCGGAGGCGACAACACCTCCACTTCCACTGTCAGATTCAAGCATATTATCGGCGAATTTGATGAGCAACGTCACGAAGAACAGCTCTTTCCTCAATACGGGACTTCCAACGCAGGCTGCATTTAAACCATTCACCAATAAATTTGATGATATCCCCGGTAAGTTAACTATAATATAATAAAAAATAAAGTTAAGATTTATACACTATGTATATTGTAGTACATGATCACAACAAAAGGAATGATATTATCAATATAATAAAGAGTATAATTTAAACACTGAATAAAAAAATAATGTTTGCATATCTTGTATACATTTTTGATACATTTGATAAAATATTTCCGAATCACTAGATTTCCGGGAGAAAACCCGTCAAACACGATAAAGTAGTCAACATTCTCAATAGAGATGACGGTTGGCATTTGCATCATAGCTGGAAAGCACTTTACGACCACCACAGCCAATCATAGCTACCCCCAATCGCCCTCCCAACTAATAGTTGTTTGACTACCTGCGCAGGTGTCGGCGCCAGGTACCTATAAATACCCTCACCCTTCCACACACACGTTCATTCTCTTCGTAGCTCTCTTACTGTTATGTCCTGAAGATGCCTCTTGCAACAGAGTGCAAAACGTTGACTACTTTATTGTCGTTAACGCGGTTTCCTCCCGGAAATCTAGAACTTAAATAAAAGAATTACTTGGCAATTTATAAAAGCAACTCAATAAATGATCCTTTTCTTTTCTGTTTAGGTCTGGGCTTGGAAGATCCGACTGCACTCCCCAATAATAGTACGGAGCTGCAGAGGAAGATGGCGGAATTGGACCAAAGGATTGCCATGCAGGAAGCGGAGATACACAACATGTCGCAGGACATTGTGTCTTCCGCGTCCGGGTCGGACATTGGCACGACGGCTCTTGCAAATATTGCCTTGCCCAATAATTTGCAACAGATTTTGGAGAGCATCAAGATCATTGGCGCTGCCCGTACGGACACAGAACCAACGGTAGGTGTTTTTACTTTTTTCTGTGTAGTTTACACAATAGAATAATAAACAAGTCGTTCCGTTGATAGAAAAGTGACGCATGTCTAAAATCTTCATTTTTTGACATAATGTATTGTAATGAACCCAAAAAAAATTTTTTTCCAACATTGTTATAGATAGTGGCAGAAAATGCGCTTACATTAAATTAGGCTCACAACAATTTTTCTTATACATATATGAAATCATATTTCTATAACTTACTATAACTTTATTTATCTCTTCCAGGCTGGCAACAGTTTAAATTCATCACAATCCGACCTAACAATACCTCTGATGCTGCCGAAAATCAGCTCTCGACCGCTGACAGGCGCCGCAGCTAGAGCCGAAGGATTATCACCCACAATCCCGTTAAATCTCCCGAAGATCAAGAGCAAGCACTCGGCGACTAATTCTCCGCAGAGGGTTCAAGACTCCGATAAACAGTCGCAGTCGAGCGTCCTCAGCTCCCTCTCGGAAGAAGACTTGATCCGAAAAGCTGCGGAAATGCTCGGAGAGAATGAAGACACTCCGCCGCCTAAAAAACCTAAGAGGGCGGAGCCTGAAAAAGACGTGATGCCGTCTTACATTGTACCCCCTCCTACTGTGTTCTCGCAACCCCCTCCACCGATAAATCCGCCATTGCCTACGTCGCCCCCTGTGAAACGTTCAAAAATCGATTGTAACCAGCCTCCTATACCAGGTTTAGAGGATTAGTGAAAGAAAAAAGATGTTTATGAATGGTGTAAGTAAAATTATTTACGAAAAGGTGCTAAAAGAACATACCGTTAGAGAAATTTGTGCGAAACAAACTACGCTTTGATGAGATACCCTTCCAGTTTCGTTGGCGATATCGTTTTATTAATTAAGTACAAAGTATTGATTGATTTTTTTTTTATTTGGTTCAGTTCTCGGATGTTTGAGTTTTTTATCGGATTCGGCCAGGATTTTTGATTTTGATGAGCGTTTTTATTGGTATGTCGCAGGATGTATGTAAATTACCTTATGCTGTTTATAAAGTCGTATATTTTTTGTACAAAACAAAACGTTTTAGTAATTTGACTTAGTTTAGGATAGGTAAGCGTAGAATAGCTACACTCCATTTTTTGTATATACTTATAAATATATTCGATTTAAGTAGGATATATATTTGTTTTTATGTGTTTATGAGGTCGTCGATTATGTTTCTATCATTGTATCGATGTAGCAATTCGATTATAGCACAATAATACTATTTTGTGTTTTTTTTTTATCCAACCTTTTAACATATTCCCACTTTCTCAGTAATCATAAATTGAGGAAGTGATTTTACAGTGAGGGTTTACTGTTTTGCAAATTTTCTAATGATAAACTGTTACTAAACGAATGGTCACGTTATGAACAACAATATTTGTTATGATAAATATTTATTATATAAAATATTTACTATGTTACTATAGTAAATATTTGATTCAACTTGTTTTATTGTTTTTATTTTATATGTTCAACTAATGATTTTTTTCTAATATAGAATATGCAGAAATACAGATTTTTCTTTGTAGTCTTCTTACTGTTACGTCCTGAAGACGTCTCTTGCAACAGAGTGCAAAACGTTGACTACTTTATCGTCGTTGACGCGGTTTTCTCCCGGAAATCTAGAACTTAGTAATTCGGACCGCGGAAGTCTCCAATCTAAATAGTTTCTTCATTGCTCGAACAAACCTTTCATCATTTGATACTTACCAATGTATTAGCTAGAGAGAATTTCGAACAATTAGTCTATAATTTGTTGAAGGAACCATAATTCAACAAAGATGAACTACCTAAAGCATTAGTTCAAATATCAATGTATTTTTGCACCGTTTTTGTTAAGAAAGGCTTAAGTCGTAGTTCTGTCATCGATTTTGTTTGCACCGTCACATATCCATTACCTAACTGCAGTTAAGAACGACCTAACTTAAGCCTAGGAAATCGACGGCTTAAAGCCAGCATAAATATAAGCTTAGTTGTGATTGGTTGATTTTGGTGTAGACACACATTGCACATGAAATGTCGTTTTAAGAAATGTCAAGACGGTACCTATATGTGTCAATTTATCATGTTATCAAGCGATTTTAGGAGTTTGTAATGTAAAATTACAGTTTTATTGTGTATTAGAAATAATGGTTTCATTTTGATCATAAATTCTTTTTTTTGTGCCGTAATTTTTGTAGTTATGAAAGTAATTCAAATTTGCCGCCACATTAACCTATTGAAAGTTTTGACAAGTGACGCAATACTGTTGATTTTAGAACCAAGTATTTCCAAATATAACTAGAAGTTTACAGTGTTGCCAACGTCAGAAACCCTTAAGTAGTGCTCAATTTAGGAAAGGCTGACATGCGAACGGTGCAAATGATGCCTGACTTAAGTTAGGCATAAAGATAAGCTGTTCTTAAATTTAAGTCGTTCTTAATAAATGCGGTGCAAACGGGCATAAGTCCCGGAAATCTAGAACTTAATCAATGTATTTACTTTATTCCATTATAATGGAATGAAGTAAATATGTACACAAATGTGTAAGTTCGATACGCATAGATTAATTAGTAATTTACGTGAAAGAAAATTAGAATCTTTGCAAAATAAAGACCATAGACAATTACAAACAGAAAATAAAGTTATTAGCAGAAAACAAAGCTGGCCCCACGCTAGAATTGTAAGCATTTTTACTTTTGAAAGTTTGCGCCCTTCGTCTTACTGTCGCCCTCTGGTGGGAGTGGTGGGTCAATTAATTTTCGCATCGAGAGGTGGTGTTATATGCGCATTTTTTTCTCCGCGATTTATCGAAATCATCAGACGTTATAGCCTTTGCGCGGATGCTCAATCGTGTCCATAATGTATCTTACTACCTCGTACAGCGTTCGCAACGCGAGATTTCGCTTAACAACGCCGCAATTTCGAAGCATTGCTTCGCGAAAATGACTCGAGTTTTGAGTTTACGAGTAACAGCGCGCCTGGTGGCAGTTGCGCGGACCGGTTGAGTGCAGCTGAGTTCGACATGGACGCCGCGCATTTTGACGTTTACGCTCGTGCTTCGACTTTTCAACGTAAACTAAACGATTAATTAATTTTCCGAGCGCTTTTGTGTGTAGAAATAAGATCTTTACGTGCTTTTTAGTTACTTACGTCGCAAACTGATCCACGCTTGAGGGGTAAAGATTTTCAGTTCGAAACTTGCACGCCTCGTCCACTTTTGTGTTGAGTTTTATAGGATTTTATCATCCCACTTTTGTCGGTGTTTTGTGTCTTTGGTGAAGTTCTCGTGTAGTGTGAGTGTAGTGAGACTTAGAGAAGTGTGCGAACAAATCTTTCGAGTGATATGTGAAATGTACTTTAAAGTAACGTGCGACTTAAAACCTGCGTGTGTTGTCTTTGTGTATGCCGGTCTTGGATAATCCAAGGACGAAGGACAACGCAGGAGAGGATGGAGCTTCCAAGACAAAGTGTGCAAGGTAGGTGATTACAGTTCACATTTAGTAGAATACACGGTTTCTGCTCCAAAAGTCGATTTTTTGTTGGACTTGCAGTAACATATTTTAAATATATATACTTATTTTTCTGTACAATAAAATACTATCATGTGGAAACAAAAGATCATGACATAAATCTCTCAGTTCATAATATTTCTAATATTCGCCTGAACGAGCTAATGTAGATGGCGCTAATATTCGCCTCAACGAACGAAAAAGTCCCACTCTGGTGGTAGAAATTTGAATTAAACAATTCGGGGTTTTCCGTTCAGGCGGATCCGCCTCAACGGGCGAATGTAGATGGCGCTTTTTACCCCGAATTGTTTAATTCAAATTTCTACCACCAGAGCGGAGACTTTTTCATTCGTTGAGGCAGATACTATCATAAAAGCACTGTCACATTTGCATGTCTTTTTTGACCTTTATTGCGAAAATATTTATAGGGATTATAAAGAACCACCCTTTGATGAAGGGAAAAAGTTATTTGCCGCAGGGCTTGTCGTTTTGTGGACGGTAATGTTATTTGCAGAGATTTACTAACAAGAATCGCCGCTGAACCACATACAGTAAACATTCAATAATTGAACAAAGCTGGTAAATAAATGGTAAAAGCATTTTAATAATGGCAATTAGTATGTGCTTTAGTCACATTTTAACGTTTTGCTAATTTGATTATCTCCGAGATGTGTGAATGGTGGTTTATGTGTGTTTATGTATGTATATTTCTAATAGTTATGTGTTTGATCATAGTAAAATGAGTTGCACTGTGGCACACAATCATGATTCTTACGTTGTGTCAGTCTTTTGTCTCTCTTTTCCATTTCTTATTTATATATAAGTGACATTAGGCTTAAATTGCTATACTTTACCATGTTCTATCATGAATCTTATTATATATATATTTTAAAAATAAGCTATTTGACAGTAGGATTTGTTTTGAAACAAACATTGTCAACATTGATGCATACGATACAGCATACGATTGTACGACTCTATTGTTTTGTAGAAATTTGGTTCTCTGTAAGGGGAACATTACTCTTAAAACAATGACAATACAGGTAAATAAAAATCATATATTCTGTATATAAATATATATAAATAAATATTTCTTACATAAAATACATATAAATAAATACAAATAATAAGTTAGAGTCAACGATATTAACTATTTTAGAGTAGATATCACAATTATACACAAGTATACAACTTCAATAACTATCTGTCATTGTTGTCGTATGACTATGTATTTTCGGGTTCTGAGGTATCGGATGGCTTTAGAATACACTTTTTATAGTGCGTCCTCATATTGCTGCTTTGAGAGAATGCCAGACCGCACTTCTGACAGGTGTACGGCTTCAACCCCGTGTGGAAATTCATATGCGTCTTGAGGTGGTGCTTCTTGGTAAAACTCTTCGAGCATAAATTGCATGCATATGGTTTGATACCTGAAAAACATATTTTCATTATAGCAAAATGGGCGATGAACACTCAGGACGAGCTTTTCAATACTAGCTGCCACGTGTACAATTCGACAAGTCAATTGTAGGCAGGCTTCATTGAATTGTATAGGTATTAATAGCCAGCAATCTGTCTCTTAGACGATTATTGGTTACTTTGCAATAAAATATGCAGACACGGTCAGAACAATGGTTGTAACTTTGCAAGATAAATAAAGAACATACCTGTGTGTAATCGAGCATGCAAGCTCATATTGGACCTATCGGCAAAGCTTTTTCCACACTCTGGACATGCGTACGGGCGTTCACCAGTATGGACACGCTGATGTTGCTTGAGCAACATTTTTCTGGAAAATGTTTTCCCACATGTTGGACATTCATGAGGTTTTACACCTGCAATAAAATTAACAAATAATATTAGTACATATATAATAAGTAAATAACCATTATTTCAATAATTATCTAAATCTTCAAAATCTTTAAAACTTGTCACCAATAATTACTATGTAGTCATTACTATGTCGTTTACGGTGCAACACTGCTTCGCTTTAATTTGACACTTATTGTTTCAGAGTGAATGTGTTGTATTTTAACTTTAACTTGTCAAGTCAAGGACCTTTACCTGTGTGAATTCTCAAGTGCATATTGTAAGCGACGCGTTGATTGAATCGTTTAGGACAGTGTGGACAGCCGTATTCCTTTCTGTCTCTATGGATCTTCATGTGACTGCTAAGATATCCTTTGTCGTTGAAACTCTTACCACACTCAGGACATCTAGCTGCAAATTCTTTAGTCCCTTCGTGTATCGATCTGAAATTAAAACTGACATTGATACAGAATACTAAGTAATCATTGCATTCCATGCATGTACTGAACTGAAATTTGCTGGCCTTATGAGAGCACAACAGTGGCGGCTCGTCAGGGGTGGCAGGGTGGGCAGTGCCCACCCAAAAAATATTGGATCACCTGGTACTGGTATTCAGTGTTTCACATTTTTATTTGGACGTTATTAATACAATATTTGTTACAGTTAAGTATTTGCCTAATATAAATTCTTTACAACCACTGTCTGCATTATTATATTGAATACATAATAAAATCCAACGCTGCTACGCTACTGGCCGTAGAATTGGTAAATAACTGTAGTGTATGCAACCGAAACTACCAGGTTGGGGTGGCAATTGAGATTGTGCCCACCAGCGGTGACGTTTTTCTACTGCAAGCGCGTAAACTGTCCAGCAAGCCGGAGGAGTGGGGGTAGCGAAAAATGCATGTGTGACGTCAGAGGACTAGGCAGATAACCCCATACCATAGCATAGACGTATTCTAATAGCTAAATAGGCAATAGCACATGCAACAAATTCGCGCAAAAAGTCTGCCGTTTTATTAGGGTTGTTTAGTGTTTACTCGACCTTCTTGATGGTTCGTTCGGTTAACTACTTCTTAAAAATATGTCGGTTCAAATTTGTAGTGTTTACTTTATAACATATAGTAACACTTCATTAAATAAGTCCTTAAAACTGCATTGATATTTTGCCCACCCAATTAAACATATCACGAGCCGCTACTGGAGCACAATACAATATTATATGAGGTACTAACAAAAAATACCTTCTATTCGTTTCTGTCTAAAGATATTGTAAGCATTCTCAAAAAAATGACGAAAGAAAAGAAAATGACCTTTTTTTTCTGTTTACTAAAGTGATATCTTTAGTAAACACATTAGTAGTCAATTTCTGAATCAATTCTTATCATAAATAATTTTCATTGCACAGTGCGCAGTGGGAACTTAAATCACAAGTCTTTTCTTTGAAATTTGAAATAAAATGTTCTAATTTTTTGTTGTTTTTTATCCCATATACTGCACATACCTATGATATTTATAATTTCTTAGTTGACTGAAGCATTTCCCGCACTCCTCGCAATTATACGGCTTCTTCTGGTCATTTTTACTCTTAGAAGTGTCACTATCTCGATCCCTCTCATTATCAATTTCTGTTTCAACGGATGAATCTTCAGGAGAACTTGATGTCTTCATATCAACTTGCAGAAAGTCCTCAGCCTCGTTAGAACTAGAAGTTTGTCCTTCAAAATTAACGGACTCTGAACGACTGCGGCAATTTTTTAGATCCAAAGCGACACACTCTGTTAAACATTTATCTTGCAATTCGTGATGTTCCGTTGACTTGTCAACATTTGCACTGGTAAACCTTAAAATAGCCTTTTTATGGATGAATTTAGTCTTCTTGATAACAGAGGCCTCAACTATTGGCACCACAGGATGGGATATTTGGAAGTTGTTGTTTGAATCGTTTTCTTGCGGTAGCTCTTCGTTTTGTGGAGGGGATAACTAGAAACATGAACAAAATTGTACTTTTTTTATTAAGTAGGTAATTTACACATGTATACTTACAGCTCGGTGATTTGGGTGATCATTTCGTGGGTCACCCATGAGCGGGGCAAGTCTTGGACACCAAGGACTTGGGCTGATATGACTATTCAACGATTTTCGAAATTTTACAGAAGTTATTGGCAGGAGGTTTGGGACTTTCCTCTTGAACGCTTTGGTCACCTTCTTTTCGTCATGTATACCATCCAAGTCCATTTTCCGTTCATCATTCTCTAATTTCTTGTCGATTTTGGAATATAATTGATCGTTAACAATTTTAATATTTAAAAGTACTGCGGCTTGAAGAAAGTCCTTGAGAATGTCAGATCTAATATTCACACTTCCCGTGTATATGTAATCCAGTACTAGCGCCATTATGCTTGATGGAATGTCAGGTAATATGACGATAGACGGTACGGTTGTGTTATTTTTTAGAAGATCCTGAAAGACAAGAGTCATAGTACATTTATTATACCAAC
Source organism: Aphodius granarius (assembly GCA_963971325.1). Taxonomy (NCBI): domain Eukaryota; kingdom Metazoa; phylum Arthropoda; class Insecta; order Coleoptera; family Scarabaeidae; genus Aphodius; species Aphodius granarius. The sequence continues at coordinate 5,927,127 of OZ020225.1, forward strand.
GAACATTTCTTATACCAAAACCAAAGCTTGCATACGCTTTAAATGTTTAGAAAACATGCATAAAACGGCTTTCTCGTTTCAATGTCTCGTTTGTAGTTAAATGTTTGCGATAAAGGCGTGCTTTATGCCCTAAAGTGGCTTGTGCCTATAACAGCACGTTTGCACGCTGTTTGCCTGTTTATGGTCTGGGGGATTCGCGTCCGTATGGGTATACGGCTACGCACACGCAGCCATAAACTACTTTTATAGTGCGGTTGATAAAACTATTATTTCTGTGAGGTTTTCTTTTTTACCGTTTGCCCTAGATTCTAGCCTTTGCGGCTTGTGTCTTAGATTTCTGACAAATGTAATACACTAATATTTATCCGCACCATTTGTTACTTTATTAAAGCAAACCATCAAACTATATATTACAACGGTGGGCAAATGCGGATCCGAGAGCCGCATGCGGCTCTTCGTTGAGTTAAGTGCGGCTCTCACTAAAATCGTGGCTTTACTTTTTTCTCTTGTGTTGTAGGATGGCTGTCAACTTATAATGTTTTGAACCGTTTTGTGGAACTCCTAAATCCTATCATAACATTTGCAAAAGAAAAAGGCAAAACATGCCCAGAATTAGAAAATGAAACTTGGCTTTCTGACTTAATGTTGCTTAAAGATGTGCTAGAACATTTGCAAACACTGAATGTAATGAAAATAAAAAATATTACTGATTTGTCACAAACTGTATTCAGTTTTGAAGAGAAAATTCAACTGATTGTTTACGATCTTGAGAATAAAATATTACTCATTTTCCACGAGTAAAAGCAAATGTAATTAATATCAAAGAAGCAAAGTTAGATGAACATACATGGTCCGGCACTAAAATGGATACAAATGGGAAAAAAATTTATTATAATTTTTTCAGAAAATTTTGTTTCAGTAAAAAGTTTCTGCATTGTTTTAAACCTAAAATGCAAACTTCAATATATAATTATCTACTTGCGTATACCGGATGTTACAAAATTAAAAAATTACTAAAGAGTAAAGTCCCTTTATTTGAAATTTTATTTGAAAAAGGTATCTAGAATGATTAGAAGGCATCAAATAGGAAAAATCTTCTGTAAGATTTTTTTAATCACAAGCTAACATTTTTATCAATTTTTATAAACTAAAAAACAAAAGCACTATCAGAAGTAACAGCAGACTTTAACATTTCATTAATTTAAACATAACTAAAAAATACGACAAAACTACAAAATTATGCATTGAAAATCGGAGGGGCCACATTGAGTAAAATATTGTATTGTGATTTTTTTGTTGTTTTTGTTTTTGTTACTTTTATTTTTTTCCAGTTGTTTGTTCATTAAAACAAAATGTTAGAATGTGTTATCTTCTTAATATTTTAACGATAAATTTCTGTTTTTGTGCTTCTTGTTCGCTTTTGTTTTTTTTTCTGTAGTCAGTTATCAAAATGAAATGTTAGGATGTGTTGCTTAGTTAATTTCTGTTTTTTTTTCTTTCTTAGTTTATAAAATTGATAAAAATGTTAGTATCCGATAAAAAAATCTTACAAAAATGATTCTAATTTCGTATTTAATACCTTGTAATCCTTTTAAATACATATGGCAACTTTACTCTTTAGTAATCTTAATATAATAATAACATCCGACATATGCAAGCAGATAATTATGTCTTGAAGTGTGTATTTTAGGTTTAAGAAAATACAGAAACTTTACACTGAAATAAAATGTTCTGAAAAATTGATAATACAAATTTTTCCCATTTGTGTCCAAGTTAGTCCTGGATCCTGTAAAAGAAAATTGAAAGAATTACAAGCAAATTTCAAACATTGGTTTGAAGATTTGGAAAGTTTGAAACCTACACTTGAATATTTTGTGAACCCATTTATTTGACATTATTGAAGATGGATTTCCAATTTCAGAAATAATACTACTGACAGAATTTCTGCGGACAGCTTTAACTAATTTTACCACAAATTTTAAAAAAAAATGTCGTTAGATATTATTATACTTTCCATTAATAAATATATTTTTATTATATTTGATTTCTGTTATAGGTAATAAAATATTATGTATTTTAATTTTGAAATAAGTATTTTCTTTTTCAATAATATTTTTGTGTTCTTATACGTGACTTGTGAAAATATGCAATTACGTTAAATAGAAAAAATGCTTTTCTACGTGTGGCTCTTTATAAAATATAAAAACCGGTTTGGGGCTCTGTTTGGCCTCATATGTGCCCACCCCTGATATATTACCTCAATCAGCAAACTATGAGATCTTCGCACTGTTTGCTTTTTGACAGTTTGACCATTGTATTTTGTCATAGAATAAAATTCTGTCTTTACTTTTGAAAACAATATTCATATTCATACTGTCACAAACGTAAACGAGTATTTAAGATATACGGTGTGTTCAGGCCAGTCAGCACTATGAAAAATTTTTGTATTATCCATTTGTCAAAAAATATTGTTCTTTGCAAAAAAATCCAGAGCTTTTCTGTTGCTTTATGAATATAACTTTTTTCCGACAAAATAGACAGTTCAGATTTGTATTCAGTACCCTCATAAGCAGGACAACATCCAAAATTAGAAATTGATAACTTTGCAATCTAAATCTAACTAGAACCATTTAACAACCAAATCGAATATCAAATCAACAACTACGAAATAAATTCTAAAAACTTATTAATAAACTTCTTCTGTAAACTAATAAAGCTCGACACAATATCGGCCTGCCAAATGCCAAGGCAGTTGGCTCCATAAAGGTAGACATGCACGTAGAGGACATCCTTAACGAGGAAATCCTCCAAAGTCTCCTGGATATGTTTGAGGATTTCCTCCACATCATTGCTTACACACGAACAGGATTTTCTGTCCGTTACTTCAAATACTTTCATCTTCAAATAAAAGTTGTTTCTTTTACACTAAATGTGATGAGTAATATTGTATTCACTAAATACCTGAAGTAATGGGCTAGCGATGGACAGGATAATCTTGTGTGCGCTGAGTCGATAATCGCTGCAGCAAATAATTACATCACAGGATGCATCGGTCGTCAGGATACGCAGGGCACCATCTCTTATTAGTGCGTCCATCTGCAAAAAAAGAGAAAAACACACGTTCAGTAAGATCGCCACATTGCAGTCATATTCTACCAGTCTTTTGATCCAGCAAAATCGTTAGATGGTCGCGAGAGGTTTCCTGCATATATGGGTTTAGGTATTTGAGGGTGCAAGGCATCATGTGGTTGTTGTTAAAATAAAACTACTCTGTACTCTTCTTTGGTAAGGAAACAGCGTAAGCCACCGTAAAAAGACAACTTAGTTACTTATAGCTATTATCTAATATAAATAATATAAATTATAATACCTTTATTATGATCGAAAAATGTTATTGAAATAATGCTTAGAATTAGAGAAATCAATATCACCGTCCTAACGTATTAATTAAGCGTACCTCGTGCTACCAATCTATTGGCAATTAGCACTTACCAATACATGAATGTGTTGAATACTAATGCCGTGTATAATTTCTAGAGTACTTAAAATTACTGTGCATAAATAGTTCGAGCTATGTCGAACCATTGGCACGGGTCAATTTATATATTCAACACGCGATAATGCATTGATTAGCCACGGTACTATTCGATTTGACATTAGTGGTGTAAACTGTCCACTTAATTGCGAATTGTTATAAATTGCTGTTAGCAGTTTCTTCTTTTTCTGCTTCTTCAAAGGTCTTCGAAGAATACGGTTTTAATGTACCTGTTTGTGGTTCTGTAGTATGACCATTTATTATTTAATAACACTTTTTTCCGGTTTAAATTTAAAAATTATCGTTAAGCTTGCCACACACGTTCAGTTTCAACTGACAGTTTGAACTGTTCAGTTCAACTGTACAGTGTTCTACTGATCGTTGTGTATGTGGACTTCCACTGTACTAGGGGCCATTGCGTTTTGTTGTGTGAAAATGTGTCATATTTAAGTCTGAAGGATTGAACTGTATGTGTATCATAGTGTACAGTTTCGACGGAACAGTTTCAACTAAGTTCAAACTGTCAGTTGGAACGGAACGTGTGTGGCGGCCTTATATATTATGTATTGAAGTTTTGGAGTGGAATTTAATAGTATAGCATTTTCGACAGGATAAACACGTTGTTAGGTAATCTACGGACCATTGAGTGTTCCAATAAAAGAAATGAACAGTTACAATGTGGCTAGTTACGTTCGTTTCGTACGCTGATTCGCCGCGGTCGTCCATCGAGTAGTGAATCTCCATTGACTTTGATGCTCCGTTTATTTCTGCTGGTAACCGGTACCAATAACAGCACTAGAACGGGAAAGATCACCTGTACTTCTACAACTACATACCTATACTAGTGATTCGTTTGTGGCCTTCAGTTTTGAACTTAATGTAACCTAGTTTCCTTATGCCACATTTATATCACAGATAAATTATAGTTTATAGCACCAGTGTACACTTAAGGGTCGTCGAGATACAGTTCTTTGAAAATCGAGATTTTTGGTGTCATCGAGTCAGTTATTAATTAATTACTCATAGTAATGATTTAGGGAGTAGATTGGCCAAGAGGGCTGGAGGTTAACTTCAGAGACGTTGACTAAATTAGAAAGAAAGCCACACATTATCAATTGTACTCCAATGAGTAAAACTAGTGGATTCCATGAGGTAGATGCTTGTCTTTAATTATTATATTGCTTGTTGTTAATGAATTGTTATATTGTTGTTTTTGTTAGGAAGCATTTGCTAAAGAAAGCAAGAAACTATGTCCCGTTTTATGTCTCACTAGCTTTATTGACACAGATGATATATATTAACGGTATATTTATGGTGATTTCTTTAAGCTGATAAATTGCTATTTCTTATTAAAAAAACAAATGTTTTATTTTGTTGTTGTTATTTCATTCTCGCATAATTAGAAAGGAATCTCGAGAAAAGCGTGCCAACTTGTTTTAAATAAGTACAGTTTTTCCTTACTTCAAGCCGCAGAACTAATTAACTTGCGTCGCTGCTTGGATTTACAATTATTATTTTCTTGTACCTAGATAATGCGCAAGAAATATCGGTAAATAATATATAACAGCTATTAAAAAATAACACGATGATAATGCCGCAAGAAGAAATTAATGATATTCTCCCCAGCAGGCGCAGGCAGTTGTAATTACGAGATGCTAATACGAGATATCCGCAGTGTATTATCTATTGAGCGTGATGCCCACAACTGTAACTTCGACTAGAGAAGCGTTTGATAGGCGTTTCTTGCCCTGTGTTGTACGTTCTGCTCCATTTTCTCTTGTAAACCGATCAAAGCGTTCACTTCTGTGCATAATTCCATGCACATGTGTTGACCTTGCTCATGAACGGACGCCGATGGTGAGTGTTTTTCCTGGATACGTATTAAGCCAGAAGGAAGCTGCACAAGAACCAGGAATGATGGTCATTTAATGCATTCTACCTACTCGCCAATCTTCGATGTATAATCATCTAAAATTGCCACCGCCGGAGTGCAATTAATTGACCAATAACCATTACTTGTTTTCACGTTTGATGTGCATACGGATTCATTGTAATGCACCTATATTATCTGCTTTCCATTTGCACATTTCTGAGTTGATATTAGCTGAGCTGAGCTAATGTAACTTATGCGTAGCGTTCCTTTTGTTTTGGTGACGTAAGACAAACTCAGACAGATTACCTTCCCCTTGCCCTTGGCTAGTCATGCGAAAAGGTAACTTAGATCGTCTGAGCTGTCTGAGCTAACCTAATAGAAGAAGAAGAAGGAGAACCTAACCTAAATCCGCCATCGTGCGTGCGTGCAATTTGGTTTTTGTTTATTTTATAAACTATAAGAAGTTTCGGCAAGATGGATGAAGTTAACATATTTGATGTGTGTGACCTGATTACACATCTTCGCTACGAAGTGGAATTAAGTCACGAGGACGGTATACGCGTGGAAAGAAGCGGTTCTGATACCTATGTTTCTTATTTGTACCTATAGATGATAACATTGATAACACTTGTTGTCAGGCAAGTGGCGCCGCCACTCGCTGACATCAAGTTCCACGAACTTAGTTAGATAGAATGGCACCGAACGCGTTCCTTTTGCCAACATAGCTTAGCTTAGTTGAACTTGGACCAAGCCAGACGGTGTTAGATTAGCTCAGCTAAGATTAATTCAGAAGTGTGCAAATGGAAAGCAGCTATTATTATCATTAACACGCCATGATACTGAATGTAAAAGATTGCAGATGCAAAGAAATTCTCAATTTCCAACTTTTTCATCTTTTGCCCTGAATAAGAAGAATTAATTTGGCGAATTGTGAGCAATGAACTATGTAAGAACGTGAAGAACAAAAGACTAAACTATTTTAACATTTTTCTATTTTTAGTACCGGAAACGTTAACAAGATCACATCTATTCTGTCTATAGATTACAAACATCTGTATTTAATGAAGCCATTATGCTTGTCTCGCAAAAGCGCATGTAATGTATCATATCAATTTCTCCTTTCAATTGACCATACCTCATGGTTATAACTCCATCAAATGATAGTCATCTCCGCACAAACGGTTTCGTGCTGGCGGGCGAAAAATTGGTTCCACTTGTTGTGGATTACTTGCAAATTTTTAGGATCCAGGCTCCAGTAGACATGACAATTGCTCAATGGTGAAAGAATTAACTTTTAATTACTACTTATTTCTAATTGCTATCAATTATCTATCTACTTATACTAATTACGAACTTTCAAGTGTAGGGCGCGTTCAGCGGAATCGCCCATTTTCGCCGACATTTGCGATCGAGTAGCTGCAAAATTGGGCTTTTCGATATTACTTTTGACGCTCGAATTGAAAAAAGAACACAATTCCGCGTGGACTGCGCGATATTTTGTAAATTAAATGCGTCAATTTTGAAAAAAAAATCACGTTTTTGCACCTCTTCGGGTGAAGGCGAACCTCGAGAAAATGTCACGTGACGTCTAGAAATTCCGACAAGCGGATCGATGAACGTCAAAAATTTACATTTTTTATCCGTTCCTGCCGACCTTATAAAAGCCGCTCGCACTCATGTCTTACGATAAGATCCCTCTAAAGACCCTTCGCAAAGAGTGTTGAGCAAAAAACGGCCTTAAAAACAATTTTCGATCCAAAAAATCGATTTTTGTCGACCCGTGTTTTGCTGCTATTACCACAGTAACGTCAAACCCGAAACGCCCCCTGCCGGACATTCGTAACAACAGTAACAGATAGCAGATAACCTAAAATGTCCATATTGCGAATGTGGACAGGTGGGAAGCCTTAACCACATATTTCTAGAATGCCCAATAACTAAAATCGAAAATTTTGACATATACACAGAGCTATTATTGTTCTAATTGTTTGCCACTATCAAATTTTTGCGTTAAGGAAAATACAGTAATTATTTTGGATGATTTATTAATTAATTTAATGAATGTTTGCATATGTTAGTTCCTTTGAATTGAGAATAAATAAAACGTGTATTTTATTGTTGACTAAATTTTATTTAAAGATGTTTTATTGTGATTTTAAATGTTGAGGGTTACACAACAAAAAACATCGTAACGCTTTAATTATTCCTTATTTCAGGAAGCATCTGCGGTTTTTAAATAGCTTCGTTTTGTGTGACCATACAGGTAGACGATGGTACTTATCATATGTCAGTGTGACCATATATTATCCAAACTCAGCAATCTTGTTCGGAATGAAATGATAAATTACCCATACGCATTTCAGTATGTTGCGTTGAGTTTTTTGTTGGGTGTAACATATCTTTCGTGTATCTGTCAATGCGACGACACGAATCAGTGACCTCCATGTATTTTCCGTTTGTACACACTTCGGTATTGCCACCGTCATATGTCGGCTGTCAGTCTTGTTGTAGAAGATATACTCATTACCACAGTGAGGATTCTGAGCGTGTTGCATGTGCTGTTATCCATAAATATCTTCACGAATTAGAAAACATAAGTAGTTCATTGGTGCTACGTTGAGGGAAACTTTTCAATTTATAAAAATATATTATCTAATAAAAGGTATAACTTGACAATTTAGAGCAACATCTGATTTGTAATTTTTTTTATAAACAATCCCACAATGTTGTGGAATTCTTGTTCTAAACACGGTATTGCTCCTGTTCATAAAGTTTAAACAGAATATTAAAAATGTCAGAGATGCTAGTGCGTAAATATTACGATTTTAGAACTGTCTTCTCTCAAAGAGCAACTGAAAATGTAAACTAGTACCTACCAAGGACTGAAAGTATGTACTTATATACTTAACATCTTTAGAATTAATTAGTAATCTTGTGTTGGTTTTCCGTGAAATTCTCACTTAGCCTTGTTTGATTAGTATGTTCGTACAAATCACTTGTACCTACTTACGTAACCAAATCAATTTACTATGAGAGTTAGACATACGTGGATCCAGGACGGTCAAAAATGCTGCATCAACACTGAGAAATTGTTAGGACAAAGTTTATATTTCTCTGTTGTACTGTTTGTCTTTTTTTTTTAATTTAGGTGCAAATATATAACAAATATTCATTTGAATGTCCACCGCCCGCTGATCACTATAAATTATACCAACCTACTCGAACACAATAGTACGGTTACAGGAAAGGAGAGCGTAAAGCAATTATTCACGAACAAAGCCGCTGCATTCTAGCCTCAAGAGGAAATAAATTAATAAGGCTTCAGAATGAGTAAAAGCTGATCCTTGGTAGACCGTCCCCGTTCAACGAATTGTTCATTAATTAAAGCAATTTGCTTCACCGGTAATTTTGACAGCATTACTAAACGCTATTAGCTATTTATGGGCTGGAAATTGTGACGATATGATGGATTTAGTACGGTAATTATAATTTCCACCGTATGATTTCTTTAGTAGATAATTATTGTGTGCAATAAATTTATTTTACCGTCATTGTTCACCTTTAAAAAATTATTACGACTAGTACATTTCATTACACAAGGGAACAAGGCTCCTACACCCAGAACAGGGATCACATATTTTTGTTGACCCAACGTCAGTTTTCATAGATCAAGTCACACAAAAAATACGGAAAAGGTAAAAGCTTACTGCTGCTATTTAGGATTTAGAATTGGAGATTTGGAAAAGCCATTGACAGCTAATATATATGCTGTATTTCCTGTTACTTTTAACTTTGCCTTAGGCCATTCGAGAAGATTCACCAAGTTTTAGGAACACATCACCTTAACCAGGCGAACTGAATGATTTGACTAAAGACTTAGGTTTATCAAAAGAAAAAAACGAGTTATTGGGTTCTAGGTTACAGGAATGGAATCTTTTCGCACGAGGTGTGACAGTGTCTTCATTTACGATCTTTACGTGTATGTCACGATGTTGAGGGTCTTATGAACGAATTTGATATTCCCAACGATCCTTCTGAATGGTGGCATCTTATCGATTCATCAAAATACAGCTTAAAGCAGTACTTTTGCATTTTCTTTGAATTTATATAATTTGTTAACTGATTTTGTTGCAGTTTTCTCAGTTTTTTAAAGTGTTGCTGTATCTTTAAATCTAGACCTGTTACAATAAATCCACTTTCAGTTTCTAGTTATGTAAGGCAAATATAATCTGGAACAAATACATTTTTTTTTGTTGTTGTCCAAGGGAAATTTGTTCCCTTGTGTTATGTTAGTTATAACTCCTATGATATTTGATATAGACATGTACCAGTTTGCCATCAAACAGTCAGTGGCATTTACTGCCAGTTTAATGGCTGTTTTGATGGTGGCATAACTCTAACAACATTTACATTTACATATATATGTACTTGTTTTAAGAACTGTAAAATGACTAATAGGGAAGCAAAATAATTGTTGTTTCTTTAATTCCCAGTTGTGATCGTTATGTTACCATTTTGTTATCATTTTTGCTTTCCTATTGGAACTTGAAAACAGCATATTTCATGCCTTTTCAGATGGTAGCTTCTTACTGTCCATTAATGATTTTAAATTATATAAGTAAACGATTTGTCAGAATCGTTCAAGGTGATTGATATTTGTATTTAAAAAATGTGTCGATTGCGTTTTTATTCTCAACTTTTTCACGTCAGTATATAGAAATAAAGAGTTGACACTTATTAGCTTTTCAATAATCAGATTAGCATATAGGTTATAGTATCAATTACTTAGCTGCACTGGTATAGATGTAGTGAACAGACCGACAATAAAATCTGTCCGCCCATATTCAGTGAGTAACGATGCCAATCTATCAGCTGGTTAATAATTGACGGATGTCGGTGCATATTATAGGTAGTACATACAGCGTTGGTTGTACCTCGCAATTCTAACCAACATCAACATTATCCCATCAATCACGTCGAACTTACGATCTATAGAATAGTATCTGAGACGAAATGGCTTTAACCGTAGTCATTGGCCATTTACAGCCAATTGGCTACACAATTTGTCCTCAAATCAGTGATAATATAGCAATTTTCGAAGTCCTTCCGTCATTCCTTCGAAGTCCTTCACAGTTATAGAGTATTTTATGGAAATGTTGGTAAACAAAATTTCTACAATTAATTTTCTTATGTGTGATTTATTTCCCAGAATTCTACAATTCTGTTCAATTTTACCTTTGTCAGTATTTATGCATCTCTTGCCTCTTTAGTTTACTGCATAAAAATAATTTATAATCGTGGTTTGACAAGATATTAGTGAATAGTGGAAAAATATTTGGTATATGTAGTGATTTGCATAATATGTTTACCGTTGTCATCTGCATTCTCCACACTATACGACTTATAAGGGAATTTATGGTAAAAGCCGTTTGATGTATCCTATAGACAGCAATCCTGAATAACAAGTAACGTAAAATATTTTACTAGTCAAATAACCAATATCTACCTGTTACCATCTGAAGTATTTATGAATCACGGCTCATGCAGCACATAAGTTATGGTCTAATATCTTACTCCGGTGGTGGCAACTGAAAACTAACAACCGATAGTTAACTTCGTGCTGGTAATGGATTTGTAACAGATTTACGATGCTATGCTGTATAATTCTAGGATGTAAATAAGAATTATTAAGTAGTAAACATAAAATGATAATCGGTTAGCGTTATTTGTTACCGGTCGTAATCAGATAATTGTTGGTTTAAAATGACCAAAAGTTTCCTTCTACACTTCAGTTGCGGAAGTGCAACTAAAAACCGTAACAAAACTGGCAATAATATGAAATTTAAAATACAAACTATAACCACAAATCTTAATTAACCACGTGCTTACTGTAACAAAATAGAAGTTGGTTGATTTTGCGTAATTAGACTACCCGTTGAGTATATATAATTACAGGATACATAAAATAACAACGACAATATCGTGCATAACGTGCTAGTAAAAATAATAAGCTCTCATTAAAGTTCATAATATGTGCATTAAATCATTTCCATTCACGTGATAATCCTAAGCGGTTAATTCTTTATGATCATTAAGAGAATTCTTGACCTAATACATTCGTACCTCGAAGTCGGTGTCCAGCTAGGTATTTAAGTTGAGACGCTGCGCTGTTTTGAAAACATTACACAATGCACAGACGCACTCCAGTTAAGATACCTATAAAATATTCCTACAATGTGCGATGCGGTATGTGTAGCTTTTGTGAATATGTGTGCACAGAGGTGTCTTGTGAGAAGGTGGAGTTAAAGTTATTGCCCACAATGACTTTTTACGGATCTCTAATATTATAAATTATAATGTATTAATGTACAATGTGCCTTGCACAGAGAAAAAAAATAGTTTTCATGATTAGAATTATTCATTGCGTTACAGCAGTGGCGGCTCGTCAGGGATGGCAGGGTGGGCAGTGCCCACCCAAAAAATATTGGATCACCTGGTACTGGTATTCAGTGTTTCACATTTTTATTTGGACGTTATTAATACAATATTTGTTATAGTTAAGTATTTGCCTTATATAAATTCCTTACAACCACTGTCTATATGCCTGCATTGCTATATTGAATACATAATAAAATCCAACGCTGCTACGCTACTGGCCGTAGAATTGATAAATAGCGGTAGTGTATGCAACCGAAACTACCAGGTCGGGGTGGCAATTGAGATTGTGCCTACCAGCGGTGACGGTTTCCTATTGCAAGCGAGTAAACTGTCCAACAAGCCACAACAAGCCGGAGGAGTGGTGGTAGCGAAAAATGCATGTGTGACGCCATAGGCCTAGGCAGATAACCCCATATCATAGCATAGACGAATTCTAATAGGCAATAGCGCATGGAACAAATTCGCGCAAAACGTCGGCCGTTTTATTAGGGTTGTTTAGTGTTTACTCTTTACGACCTTCTTGATGGTTCTACATATTTCTTAAAAATATGTCGGTTCAAATTTGTAATGTTTACTTAATAACATATAGCAACACTTCATTAAATAAGTCCTTAAAACTGCATTGATATTTTGCCCACCCAATTACACCTATCACGAGCCGCCACTGCGTTACAGATGCTTATTTTATGATCGCACTTTTCGGGAAATACCTAAGCGATGACCATCAGCCAACAAGAAATGTTTTACAGAAGAAGAAAAAGATAAAAAAGCCATTGGTTCAACCAATGGAAGAATTTTTATTTCACGGCAGTAACCAGCAATACATATCTGTTTTTCTTGAAAATGAACAAAATTACGTACCTAGAATAAAAGCTGTAAAGGATAAATTAGGCATAGGCTTCAGTGATGTCTTTTTAGCAGGGTTAGCACACAGCGCCAGTGTTTCCGACTTTGTGAGAAAGGTGAGAACATCATATTTCTGTAATGCCCTGCCACACTAGACTGTTTTACTAGCGTGCTATTTGTTGCTGGCTGCTAATAGCATAGTGTGGCCACGCAGCAGCGCTGTTTTACCAGTTGGCGAGTGAGTTTAGCAGCAGTCAGCTCACCAGCGCTTGTTTAACTTTTACAGCAACCAGCATGAATGTTAACTCAGGAAATTATGTATTTTTGAAATGTGTTCTAAAATATAGAATTTCTAATTTTATTATCATCGTGGCCTTTGCGTATGTTATTTACACTCATGTACAGTGCTTTCAAAATGTATGAAGTCAGGTTCAAGGCAGGTAGTCAATAAAACCCCACAAATTGGTGTCAAATATGAAATATGGTATCAAATATAAAATGCACTAGAAATAGTTGACCTTGTAGTTTGAACTGAGGCTTGCTGATAGTAGCCATCAGCGGCCGTAGTACTTTTGCTGATAAACAGCGTAATGTGACCACAAAATAGCATCTGGCTGCTTTTGCTGCTAGCAGCAGCAACAACTAGCGGCTAATAAAACAGCCTAGTGTGACCGTGGCGTAAGGGATGTATGTATATCAGTCAGTCTATAATATGTGCGGTCGATAACGTATCGTAATACATGTTTTTTTTAGAAAATGGGTACCTGTTCAAATAAGATAAATATTACTAACGAATTTATTGGGGTTTCCCGTATCAACAACGTGCGATAAAGAATCAGCAATTGAGGTGGCTCAAGATATTAAAATTAAATTGTCAGTCGATGCAATGGTAGTGGCAATGGTGGTGTCTTATTATTTTTCCCTTTTTTCAGATGGGATACGTTTTTACGAAATTACAATGGCAATTTTTCCCTACCATGTTACTGAAAATACTATACGACCTTTTACTGAACTATTTTTGTTTGATGTTCACGAACATGTCCGCTGAAAAGAAAGCTTCTTTACAGGGACAAGAGATCTTTAATACATTTCCGTTCGTACCATCACACGTTGAAAAGGGTTAGTGTGAAAAATGTGTGGGAGGATGATAATTTTCAATTTTTTAGGTATGATGATGAGTACCGTAACGTATGATGGACATGTGATGGACGTCTACACATCACTTTGGTGGCAAACGAAATTTTTTTGGATAGCAGAAAGGAATTGGAAGATATTATGGACGGTATTTTCGATTTTATAAATAAACTAGACAACGAAGTTCATAACTTGACCTCATGATGACAACGTGTTGAGTTATGTGACTGCGATCGCATAACTTATTTATTTATTACGTATGTAGTTGTAGCAGCAGACTGCGTATATCTTAGACTTAATTATTTATTATTTTGTCTAGAAAGTATGCAGTCGCCAATAATAACGTGTAATTTATTAAGATGTTTGCAATTTTTTGTCGCCGATATACAAAATATACATTTAAAATGCGATAAAGACTTACTTTATATAACAATATTTATTATTTGAACCACGTCTTATATTAAAGATAGAAGGTTTATTCAAAATGTTTTTTAATGTTCAATTTTGGCACTTTTTCAGGTAACTACGACTGTCTCGCTTTGTCACTAGCACGATTGCACTAACGCAAAAGGTTTATTTCTCGTGAGTCTTCTAACTTCTTATAGCTTTGTTCGAGCACACGAGTAACAGTTAGTTAGCGCATGCGCAGCTAAAGACTAATTCGAATCTTGTGCCGATAATTGTGACTGCTCGAACGCTTTTAATCATCACAAACTGTGCGTTTAACAATGTTGCCATCTCTGCTACAGTTGTAATAGATTTAATACACTAAAACAAAATCTAGTAATTATAATGATTTCTGGAAAATGGATGTATGTGTGTATGTGGGTATGTGTGTATGTTCGTGAACGTGATAGCGCCCAAAGGAACTAGGGTTCGGGCTGAAATTTGGTATTCTTATTTAGAATTACCGGAGTACGAACTGGATTGTTTGTGGTGACAATCTGACAATTGGAAGTGGCAAATGTTACATGCGTTTTCTTTGGGATTCATCCGATTTTGACAACAAACTGACACCATCTCATGTTGCAGTGATTTTAAATATGAATGCAAATTTACAGATTAATGAGATGAGCGGTTTAGGCATTATAAACGTTTATATATCTCGGTTTGTGACGTAATGGAGAACTGACGGCATTATACCGCGTAGCCCACACATTATTGTTTGAATATTATCGCCCGGTCGGCGATGGAAGAATAAATTATCAAGATGTAGAAAAATAAATCTAGTAGGAAAACACACGGATACGTGAGTATATTATAGTTATTTGTATCGAGAGGTGCCTTGTATGTATTGTTATAATCCCGATATAGTATTATTATTATTTTACGGACATTTGTTTTTGGTGTTTTTTATTTTTATTTTGTTTTTTATTTTTTTTATAAAAGAAACGCTAAGAACAACAATGTTCTTTAGTTGTTTTGATAACTAAAATTAACTTAAAAAAATGAGAACAATTGCTTTGTTCGAGCAGCTACCACGAACTATATTTGTTATTAGTTTTTTTAGATGACACAAATATTCTGTTATTGTTATTACTTTCCGACTAGTACCCTAGAAGGAAAGTATTGTAATCGACGAAAAAAAAGTCGAGTATGTGTGTATGTCCGTGAACACGATAGCGCCCAAACGGAACAACGGATCGGCCTGAAATTTGGTATACTTATTGAGAATTGCCGGGGGACGAACTGGATTGTTTTTGGTGATAATCTGACAACAGGAAGTGGCAAATGTTACATGCGTTTTCTTTGGGATTCATCCGATTTTGACCAAACTGACACCATCTCATCGTGCAGTGATCTTAAATATGCCTATACAAATTTACAGATCAATGGGATGAGCGGTTTAGGCGCTATAGGGATTTAACAAGAAGTAGAGAAATAAACCTCGTAGGAGAACACACGGATACGTGACAGTATATTATAGTTATTTGTATCGAGAGGTGCCTTGTATGTATTGTTATAATCCCGATATAGTATTATTATTATCTTACGGACATTAGTTTTTGGTGTTTCACCCTGTATAGTCCATATGTTTAGAGAGTTTATAAATGTGTAAACAATATGTTAATGTAGTCGGAAAGTTGGGTGAGGGCCACACCAGATATTTTTGACGGGTTTCCAGCGGAGCTTAGCGTCAAATGTCATGCTAAGATATTTAGCTGAGTTTGCGTACCGTACAATTTCGTCATTCATTGTTGCCCAGATGTGCTCTATCCTTCTGTTAGTAAAATCATCATGTACTTAAGTTGGTTGAGTTTAATGCTTTCCTTTTTCGTTCACTCCTGAAAATGACGAACTACACCGCTTGTTTTTATAAACTCGACCGACAAAGAAGTGCCAACCCAAAACTAACCCCTGAAGTAAAGAGGGCTTTAAAAGACATAAAAGTGCGAATATTCTAAAAAATAACAAAATAAAAATGGGGCCAAATGACTTTTCTCTGCTCTAGTTTGTGGTGATCCTTATGGAATTCAAGCTGCTTACATAAAGACTGTCCAAGTAAAATGCTTAGAATCTGCACTCTAGTTATCATACGTGTTAGAAACGTAGAACGGTTTTGTTTCAACATTCATTTTATTTCGGTGTATCCCAATGCATGATAACAAATACGTCTTATTAAAATAATACTGTGGATGCCATAGGTCAACGCAAATATTGTTAAATAAATTATGGATAAATATAAAATTATATTTGAATATAAATATTGTAACGACTTTTTGACTAATTTTACATTAAGTTATTCCAATTTCACTTTTTATTCTGTAGATATGTTGTAATCCAATGACTTTTAAATAATGTAACCCTATGACCTCTTTCCAACGATTTCAAATGATTGATGCAAGACACTTGATAAAATTCAAACATATCTGATATACACACTCTGGTTGTTATCTGCAAATTGGGTGTCAATTCACTGTGCGTTATCCACATACATACCTACTTACTATTATACACAGTAAAAAATTACTATACATCTAGACTTCGTTAAACCGAATTATGTACGTAAGAATGCAACAATAATTTTCAATCTTCCTAATATCAAACTTTAAACTTTCACCGACGTGGATTTAAATTTGACTATTTTAAAAGCTGTCTCCAGTAAGATGCATAAGTAATTTAAACACCATGTTTATATATCAATACATAAATATATTATTATCGGTTTATTTTAGAATCAGTGTCTTGGCTATAAATATGTGTTGCGATTGAAGTAAATTAAACCAACACAACGTAGTTTGACTAAATTTAGCATGGACTGAAATGAAGTGGACTTAAAATCTTGAGTGCTAAAATATCTAATGTGAAAGGCAACTTTTTGAAAACTTACGTCTAAATTTTGAAATAAATATCATATAGTATAAGTAATGAGCTAGACCACGATATACCAATCCTTTTGAAATCAGTGAATGAGTTGCAATATATAAATTGTTGTGGCGTTATATCTAGAGATATCAGCTATTATGTTGCAAGATCAGAAGAAGAACGTGTGATTAAGTTTTGAAGATATTTGCAAAGTATAAGAAGACGAATTCCCGGTGCAAAGGTTATTTCTTAGTGTCCTCTAGTATTGATTAGTAATTGTTATTGTTTAGAAATCCGGTAAAGATTTGGGAATCCATCCTATCTTACATATAAAAGCGAGCGTTTACTGATATCGGAACGTCAGTTATAGCAAAATGTCTGTGCGTGGTGTTCTGAACATGATGCTGCGAGTTTTCGCATGCTCATACGCGCTATGCAAGGTAAGAACTAGATAATTATTTTCCTTATGGCCGATATTACATTGGCAATAGGGTAAGTGTTGGAGGTGATATTCTCTTATCCTGGGAATAAGCTATGGGATAAAGTATTTTGTAAGACGCTCAGTCTTAGCTTAACAAAACTGGTCAACTCTAACCTCTAAAACATAGAGAATGACAAAAATTCTCTAAGAAGTTTGTCAAAATTTACAGTTGCCAACCTACAATAGTTTCAGTGGCACACTAAGAAGGTATTTTTTACTGAACATACGTTAATATTTTGGTTGCACTTATGATCACTGGATTTTCTCCATTTCTATTGTTAATGTACCTGTCACTTGTCTCACAACAAAAATTCAGCAATATAATTAGGCAGGGGCTACTCTGGGCCACTCTGAGAGGTTTTTGTTTTAATTTGAATATTTTTTGTTTATACTGCTTCTATACATTTCAATTAACAACTGTAATAAGCCATTCAATTCACGGGCTGATGTTTTCATAAACTGCAAGATAGTAACTGAAATAATTGAAGTAATGTTAGTACATAATCAACAGCTATATTAAATGCGTTAGTTTAAACATTAGTTCAAATTCAAACATAGTTAAATTTCAATATTGTCAATTACTTCTAGTACTTTATTAAGTAGTACCTTCTTTTCGATATGAGGAGATAAATACACTACTCTCGACAATTGACTTCGAAATTTTGCTAGGTCACTGTCAGTGTTTATTTATGTTTGGGAGAATTATATCTCACCTTATCAATAACTGTAACGATAAACTTACACAAATATTAAGAATTGTGAACGAAATGTTGCAATGGATGTTTCAAGAAAGACAACGACATTATTTAAGGCTTTAATTAGCCTAGTCGCAGTATAATTAATTATTTTTCTGATATTTGTCACCATAAACAAAAACATTTTTAATATTTCAGGAACTGTTTAACCATGACGTCATACACCAATACACCGCAAAAAATCCACAACTCCAGCTGACTATTAAAGGGATTATCATTGTCCTAGCGACACTGTTAATCATTGTAGTTTTTGCCCTAATAATACCGTTCGTATTATTCAGGACTCTGGTACACCTGTACCTGAAACTCCACTTTGGCAAAGACTTTGGTGCGTTCTTAGAAGGCATCTCGCCGATGTTCGAAGTAAATAGAGAAAAATCTACGATAATAACAGTCTTTATGCTGGAGAAAGATCCAAATTTCTATAAGAAACTGAAACAGTCGGTGAAGCTGATGCACGAATCGAATTTCAGATTTTCCAGCGTCGTCAGGAATTGTTTGGGTTATAAATATTACCTAACCAATCAGGTTAGACCTGAACATGTGTTGAATAAAGTGGTTCTGAACGATAATGAAACGATAACTAAAGATGATCTCCTCACTTATTTGGAGAATTATAAGGTTATCTATGATAGAAAGATGTGGGAGGTAAATTATTTCGAACAACCTCTAGTCGATGATGATAATAACGAGAGGATAGCCTTTATGATCAGGATTAATCATTGTGTTACCGATGCCTTTTACATGATTGCCCTTTTCAAAAAGTATCTCCAAGATCCAGTAGTTTCAGCGCATAACGAAACTGACGTCTTGGAGAAAATTAATGTGAAGAGATCCAAGAGTTTAGATGATTTATACTTAAATCATTTTCCCATAATCAGGGATATGGACGAATTCTTATTCCACGGAAGTCAAAGGGAGTTCATGGTTACTTTCATGGAAGATAGTGTCGATTATGTACCAAGGATAAAGAAGATCAAGAATAAGCTTGGCGTTGGATTTACTGATGTCTTGCTTGCAGCTGTTGTAGCCAGTACTTCCGAGTTTTTAACAAAGGTAAATGTAGATTTTATACTTTTTTGCTGTTATGACTCGTTTATTTTTACTTTCCTACTAGTCTCTAGAAGAAAGTATTGTAATTGGCGGGAAAAATCGATATTTCCGCTGAAATACTCGTTTTCAGGCCCCCTGAATCCATTGCAATGATTTTTGGAAAATTTATGTGTATGTATGTCCGTGATCACAATTGCGCCCAAACGGAACAAAGAATAGGGATGAAATTTGGTATACATATTTAGAATTACCTGGGGACGAACTGGATTGTTTTTGGTAACAATCTGACAACCGGAAGTGGCAAATGTTATTGACGTTTTCTTAGGGATTCATCCAATTTTGACAAACTGACACCATTTCATTCTGCAGTATTTTAAATATGTATACAAATTTACAGATCAATGGGATGAGCGGTTTAGGCGCTATAAGGGTTTATATGTATTGGTTTGTGACGTAATGGAGAACTGACGGCATCATACCGCGTTAGCCCACACGTTATTGGTTGAATATTATTACCCGGCGTGCCATTGAAGAATAAATAAACAAGAAGTAGAGAAATAAACCTCGTAGGAAAACACACGTATATGTGACAGTATATTACAGTTATTTATATCGAGAGGTGCCTTGTATGTATTGTTATAATCCCGAATCTTACGGACCTTCGTTTTTGCTGTTTCATCCTCTATAGTCTATACGTTTAGCAAGTTTATAAATGTATAAACAATGTGTCAATGTAGTCAGAAAGTCGGGTGGGAGCCACTCCGGATATTTAATTTCAGTCCCATCACCAACTTCTATAAAGAACAAAATTTCCTGAGACGTTGATAATGAATTTTTTCTCAAGTCATTCCCAAGAACTGTAAATTATCTTTTATGGTCGACGAGTTTCGCACACTCATAAATAGCAAAAATAATTTAAACATCAAATGAATAGATTAACTTCTAAAATACTCTTAATACCGTTAATTTTTTTCTCTACAACAGAAACTTGGCAGATGTTCCAACAAGATGAATATCTGGCTGACAACTAGAGGTAGGATTGACGATGTCGTCAAAATTCTAAATGGATCATTCGATTCAAAGGAACTGAGTAACGAATTTGCCATGTTGGCATTTTCGGCTCCGACTATCGCACACAATGAAAGTGCCATCAATGGATTGAAGGACATGAGCAGATCCTGCACAGCAGCAAAGTCATCAATAGATACACAAGTAAGCAACAACACAAATTTAGCACTACAAAAGATTGGCGAATGCTCACCCGTTTTAAAGACTCTAATTTGGCATTGTGTTTATTCTAGCTGGCGTATTTATGTCCAAAGTTACAATGGCAGTATCTGCCGAGTTTTATGCAGAAGTTTATCTTCAAATTAATCTCGAGAGAAGTTTGTCTCATGAATACTAATATGGCAGCAGTTGATGAAAGTACTATCGCTCAAAATAAGGTTATGAGCATTATGGCGTACACTGCTCTTTACATGGATCAAGGTAATTTATTTCAAAACCTCTTTTTCTGCAATTTATTATTATTATTCTTTATTATTATCTTTTATTAAATTTTAAATGACTTTTGTGTCTTTATAGGTATGATGTTGAACACGGTGACATATAATGGGCGACTGCAGACTACTTTGGTGGGAAGGTTAAAATTCTTGGACGATAGGGCCGAGTTGCAGTCTATTCTGGATAACATGTTCAAATATATCGATAAAGTAGAACAAGAACTTGAAAAATGTTCGGGTACCAACGGGTACAAGTAATTTATGTGCATGATATGATTTATTGTTTGTGATGTCAGAAAGTACGTGTGTGTTTATTTATTTCGTAATATAAGTTTTGTACATTTCTAATTATAACAATAATATATAATATAGTTGAAAAAGAAACGGTGTTTACATTTATCTTACCTTCAGTTTACTTAGTTGGTACTCCACAAAAGTTTGTTTTTAAAGAACATCTGTTGGTCAAATCTGAAACAAATAAACTATAAGTAAAATAAACGATATTTATTGATGATTAATTTTTTTTATAAAATAAACGTAAAGAACAACAATGTTCTTTAGTTGTTTTGATAACTAAAATTAACTTAAAAAAATGAAAACAATAGCTTTGTTCGAGCAGCTACCACGAACTATATTTGTTATTAGTTTTTTTAGATGACACAAATATTCTGTTATTGTTATTACTTTCCGACTAGTATCCTAGAAGGAAAGTATTGTAATCGACGAAAAAAAAGTCGAGTATGTGTGTATGTCCGTGAACACGATAGCGCCCAAACGGAACAATGGATCGGCCTGAAATTTGGTATACTTATTGAAAATTGCCGGGGGACGAACTGGATTGTTTTTGGTGACAATCTGACAACCGGAAGTGGCAAATGTTACGTACGTTTTCTTAGGGATTCATTCGATTTTGACCAAACTGACACCATCTCATCGTGCAGTGATCTTAAATATGCCTATACAAATTTACAGATCAATGGGATGAGCGGTTTAGGTGCTATAGGGATTTAACAAGAAGTAGAGAAATAAACCTCGTAGGAAAACACACGGATACGTGACAGTATATTAGAGTTATTTGTATCAAGAGATGCCTTGTATGTATTGTTATAATCCCCATATAGTATTATCATTATTTTACGGACATTTGTTTTTGGTGTTTTACCCTCTATAGTCTATACGTTTAGCAAGTTTATAAATGTATAAACAATGTGTCAATGTAGTCAGAAAGTCGGGTGAGAGCCACACCAGATATGTAATTTCAGTCCCATCACCAACTTCTATAAAGAACAAAATTTCCTGAGACGTTGATAATGAATTTTTTCTCAAGTCATTCCCAAGAACTGTAAATTATCTTTTATGGTCGACGAGTTCCGCACACTGATAAATAGCAAAAATAATTTAAACATCAAATGAATAGATTAACTTTTAAAATATTCTTATACCGTTAATTTTTTTCTCTACAACAGAAACTTGGCAGATGTTCCAACAAGATGAATATCTGGCTGACAACTAGAGGTAGGATTGACGATGTCGTCAAAATTCTAAATGGATCATTCGATTCAAAGGAACTGAGGAAATTTGGTATACTTATTGAGGAAGTGGCAAATATTACATGTGTTTTCTTTGGGATTCATCCGATTTTGACCAAACTGACACCATCTCATCGTGCAGTGATCTTAAATATGCCTATACAAATTTACAGATCAATGGGATGAGCGGTTTAGGTGCTATAGGGATTTAACAAGAAGTAGAGAAATAAACCTCGTAGGAAAACACACGGATACGTGACAGTATATTAGAGTTATTTGTATCGAGAGGTGCCTTGTATGTATTGTTATAATCCCCATATAGTATTATCATTATTTTACGGACATTTGTTTTTGGTGTTTCACCCTCTATAGTCTATACGTTTAGCAAGTTTATAAATGTATAAACAATGTGTCAATGTAGTCAGAAAGTCGGGTGAGAGCCACACCAGATATGTAATTTCAGTCCCATCACCAACTTCTATAAAGAACAAAATTTCCTGAGACGTTGATAATGAATTTTTTCTCAAGTCATTCCCAAGAACTGTAAATTATCTTTTATGGTCGACGAGTTCCGCACACTGATAAATAGCAAAAATAATTTAAACATCAAATGAATAGATTAACTTTTAAAATATTCTTATACCGTTAATTTTTTTCTCTACAACAGAAACTTGGCAGATGTTCCAACAAGATGAATATCTGGCTGACAACTAGAGGTAGGATTGACGATGTCGTCAAAATTCTAAATGGATCATTCGATTCAAAGGAACTGAGGAAATTTGGTATACTTATTGAGGAAGTGGCAAATATTACATGTGTTTTCTTTGGGATTCATCCGATTTTGACCAAACTGACACCATCTCATCGTGCAGTGATCTTAAATATGCCTATACAAATTTACAGATCAATGGGATGAGCGGTTTAGGTGCTATAGGGATTTAACAAGAAGTAGAGAAATAAACCTCGTAGGAAAACACACGGATACGTGACAGTATATTAGAGTTATTTGTATCGAGAGGTGCCTTGTATGTATTGTTATAATCCCCATATAGTATTATCATTATTTTACGGACATTTGTTTTTGGTGTTTCACCCTCTATAGTCTATACGTTTAGCAAGTTTATAAATGTATAAACAATGTGTCAATGTAGTCAGAAAGTCGGGTGAGAGCCACACCAGATATGTAATTTCAGTCCCATCACCAACTTCTATAAAGAACAAAATTTCCTGAGACGTTGATAATGAATTTTTTCTCAAGTCATTCCCAAGAACTGTAAATTATCTTTTATGGTCGACGAGTTCCGCACACTGATAAATAGCAAAAATAATTTAAACATCAAATGAATAGATTAACTTTTAAAATATTCTTATACCGTTAATTTTTTTCTCTACAACAGAAACTTGGCAGATGTTCCAACAAGATGAATATCTGGCTGACAACTAGAGGTAGGATTGACGATGTCGTCAAAATTCTAAATGGATCATTCGATTCAAAGGAACTGAGGAAATTTGGTATACTTATTGAGAATTGCCGGGGGACGAACTGGATTGTTTTTGGTGACAATCTGACAATCGGAAGTGGCAAATGTTACATGCGTTTTCTTTGGGATTCATCCGATTTTGACCAAACTGACACCATCACATCGTGCAGTGATCTTAAATATGCCTATACAAATTTACAGATCAATGGGATGAGCGGTTTAGGCGCTATAGGGATTTAACAAGAAGTAGAGAAATAAACCTCGTAGGAAAACACACGGATACGTGACAGTATATTAGAGTTATTTGTATCGAGAGATCAATTAGTCGTATTGTCATTGCAATGGATTCAGGGGACCTCAAAAAGTGTAGTTTCAAAATAAAAGAAGGATATTTGTTAACTTAGGAGAGAAAAGCTGTGATTGGCCGTTGTTTTTACTTTTATATTTATAACTTTTATATTTTCGAATCACCAGCTTTGTAATGCAGAATAGATAACTTGTTTACATCGAAGAATGAATACGACAAACTGGGACAGTCATCTTCCATCTAATTTATCTTGCGCTAGTGAAACACTGTCTTTGTCGATGTACAACAAAGAACTAAACACGGGCACTTATGCGGTTTTGAGTTAAGTAAAATAATTCCACCATCCAAACCACAATATTGCTTTTAGCGGCTTGTAAAATTTAATTTTTGTCCTCGAATTATATCACCGCATCAGTAAGGTACGGGATCAGCAGTAAATTTTGCATGTTTTATTCATTTTCTGTTCATTATTATACCACCGGTGTCCTAGTACCTACATACAGTACACCTCAATAGCCATTGTTGTTTGCGGTTTTCTGGGGCAAACGTGCACCGTTGTTGTGCTTCGTTCCTTTGTTTTTATGAAAAGCGTCACCTGAATCTTGCGTCGACTATACTACTACTGTATGTCGTTATTCGGCAGCGAAGAAAACCCGGTTAACGATCGGAGTTTGTAATTTATAGAGATTTGAAAGAATCGGTAGGTAATCTTATAACTAATTGCAAGTGATTTGTGATATAAATGACTACCAGATCACCGCTTTTATTACAAAGTAGGTTGGTATGTGTTCGCTCATAGATAAAATGTCGTACAATGTTTCAATTTAAGAGAATTTTGGAAAAAAATGCTGTGACCACCACACTAACCGAAGAACACCGGTTTCTCCATGTGTGCCATCACTTTGATTAATACCAAGGAAACTGAACATTAACCAGAAAATCAAGATGTATTAGACCAACGGTGGGCAAATGCGGCTCCGAGAGCCGCATGCGGCTCTTCGTTGAGTTAAGTGCGACTCTCACTAAAATCGTGGCTTTACTTTTTTCTCCTGTGTTGTAGGATGGCTGTCAACTTATAATGTTTTGAGCCGTTTTGTGGAACTCCTAAATCCTATCATAACATTTGCAAAAGAAAAAGGCAAAACATGCCCAGAATTAGAAAATGAAACTTGGCTTTCTGACTTAATGTTGCTTAAAGATGTGCTAGAACATTCGCAAACACTGAATGTGGCTTTACAATGAAAATAAAAAATATTACTGATTTGTCACAAACTGTATTCAGTTTTGAAGCGAAAATTCAACTGTTTGTTTACAATCTTGAGAATAAAATATTTACTCATTTTCCACGAGTAAAAGCAAATGTAATTAATATCAAAGAAGAAAAGTTAGATGAACATACATGGTCCGGCACTAACTTGGACACAAATGGGAAAAAGTTTATTATAATTTTTTTAGAAAATTTTGTTTCAGTAAAATGTTTCTGCATTGTTTTAAACCTAAAATGCAAACTTCAATATATAATTATCTACTTGCGTATACCGGATGTTACAAAATTAAAAAAATCCCCCTTTCGTTTTTGTTTTTTTTTTCTGTAGTCAGTTATCAAAATGAAATGTTAGGATGTGTTGCTTAGTTAATTTCTGTTTTTTTTTCTTAGTTTATAAAATTGATAAAAATGTTAGTATCCGATAAAAGAATATTACAAAAATGATTCTAATTTCGTATTTAATACCTTGTAATCTTTCTAAATACATATGGCAAGTAACAATTTTGAGCAACTTCAAAAATAGGGGTACTTTACTCTTTAGTAATCTTAATATAATAATAACATCCGACATATGCAAGCAGATAATTATGTCTTGAAGTGTGTATTTTAGGTTTAAGACAATACAGAAACTTTACACTGAAATAAAATGTTCTGAAAAATTGATAATACAAATTTTTCCCATTTGTGTCCAAGTTAGTCCTGGATCCTGTAAAAGAAAATTGAAAGAATTACAAGCAAATTTCAAACATCGGTTTGAAGATTTGGAAAGTTTGAAACCTACATTTGAATATTTTGTGAACCCATTTATTTGTGACATTATTGAGGATGGATTTCCAATTTCAGAAATAATACTACTGACAGATTTTCTGCGGACAGCTTTAAGTAATTTTACCACAAATTAAAAAAAAAATGTCGTTAGATATTATTATACTTTCCATTAATAAATATTTTTTATTATATTTGATTTCTGTTATAATAAAATATTATGTATTTTAATTTTGAAATAAGTATTTTCTTTTTCAATAATATTTTTGTGTTCTTATGTGTGTTCTTATACGTGACTTGTGAAAATATGCAATTACGTTAAATAGAAAAAATGCTTTTTTACGTGTGGCTCTTTATAAAATATAAAAACCGGTTTGGGGCTCTGTTTGGCCTCATATGTGCCCACCCCTGTATTAGACGATGTATTAAATGTTTTGGGCGATTAGTTCTTTCGAAATATAGACTCACGCAGAGCATTACGGTCACCAGAATAGGACACCGAATATGCCGTGGTCACATTAGGCTGTTTTACTAGCCGCTAGTTGCTGTTGCTGCTAATAGCGATAGCAACCAGCAAGAGTACTACTACAAACTACAAGGTCAACTATTTCTGGTGCATTTTATATGTCACCAGGTAGGTAGAGAGTCTTTTGTCAGGTGAAGACGTCGCAACCATAAAATATTTCATATTTGATACCAATTTGTGGGGTTTCATTGACTACCGGCCTTGAACCTGACTACATAAATTTTGAATGCACTGTACACGAGTGTAAATAATATAAGCAAGGCCACAATTATAATAAAATTAGAAATTCTATATTTTAGAAGTATGTATTTAGTTGAAAAGTCAATGGCTCTACTACAATTATTTATTTACAAAATTATTTTAATTATTAAATAAATCATTATTTCAATTATTATGAATTAAATTATATATCTTCATAAAAAAATCTCTTTAGGGCTTCAATTTTTTTCCCAGTATATTTCTAAATAACAAATTGTTCAAAAGTTACTGCTTTCATCCGCAATTTAGTTTCTACTTTATATTTAATGTTTTATTTATATTAATTTCAAACACAAAAGTAATTCAATCAGTTTTCCGTCCAATTTATTAATTAAAATATAATTAACAATTATATAATTATACAATTTAATATACAATTGATATAATTAAAATCCGATATATTTTACAAAAGATATTAGTATATATGCATTTCTACTTCAAATAAAGCTCAACACGTCACAGCAACTTATAAATATTACATAATATTTGCATTGTATTCATAAAATGCATAAATAAGCATAATCCATGTTATTCAAGTTTGAAGAAATATTTGAATATATTATTTAAAATAAAAATTATAAATCACATACATATTTAAATTATTTATTATAATCGACGCGACGGTTGATGTTGATTTGTCCGAAGCTCAAAATAGCGACTAATGAAATTTCAACATGTTCAACTTTACAAACAACAGCCAAAATCATTCGCCGGCATGCAAAAATAACGGCTGCTGAGTGGTCAACCTATGCTGGTTAACAGCGGCTAATAATGTATAGCAAGCAGCAAATACTAAAACAGCGTATTGTGACCACCCCAGATTTTGCATTCCAATCAACGTTGCAGCATAACTTTTTGGCCGGCGACTATTCATTATGTAATCAGTATTTTAACAAGTGTATTGCTTAAAGCCCTTTTATATACTGGAAGAATATTACCTCGCATAATATTTATAAAAGACATGTCAAAAATCAAGCGCTTGTGGGCTGGCTGCGGCTAACTAACCCGCCAACTGGTAAAACAGCGGCTGCTGAGTGATCACACTACGTTGTTAGTAGCCAGTAGCAAATAGCACACTAGTAAAACAGCTTAGTGTGACCGCGGCATAGACATAACGATGCTGCTGGTTAGATATTACTGACAGGAATAAAGAAGGTGTTAATAGGAGACAAGCCTTCCAGTTGTTTGTACAAACAGACCATTGTGCCGTATAAGGCTTGCTGAATAGAAAAGGCAAATTGTATTGTAATGGTTATAATTGTTTAGTGTATACTTTTACCACTACATTTGCTGCTATTAATGATTAGTTAGTTTGACTGTTTGACTGTAATTGGACTGTTCACCCACACGACAATGTATAAAACTAAATTTGATCAATAAAACATCACTGTGTGTTACTGCCCATCCATTATAACAGTAATATTTCTAGCTCCACGCATACAAATTTAAACGTGAGACATCGGGTCAGGTAGAACGTGTTAATTTTCTCTAAGTACTAGCAGTATATTTCTTATCTTTCCTTTCTTATATAAACACCATTTGAGAGAAAACTCTTATGGTATACATTTAAAATAACAGGACCGTTGTAAAAGGTGATTATTTGCCGTGTAACATACTTTTTGTTCAACACGCCAATAGGAAGATATACAATTAGTAACACTCTACTTTCTAACGGTTAAATTCTGGCCCAGGTTGCTTTTCAGTTTGGGCGGCCGTGTCAGTCGATGACGAAAGATTACGATGCTGTCAGGATGATCCATGTGGATAAATCTTTTAATCTATGAAGGTCATCAATATGAAAACAGGAACGAAGTGTTTTGCATGCCATTCCGAAGCTTCAGTGTGTTTTTTGCAGTAAATCATAAAAAAATCAAGCTAAATCGGATCTACTTATCAAATAAACCGTAAGCAATCGTAATTCCCCATGACTAATTATGAAACGTTAACAAAATTTTTAATACTTTTCTACTTTCCATTGAAGCAAAGTCAGTCAGATTAATTTTTTTTATGTCACCTAAAGCGATGTAATAAATCAAAACTAGGTGCTAACGTCTTGCATTAATCATCTTGTTCTGATAGTTCTCCGACAATCTAATTAATAGTGTATAGATATGTGTACAGTGTGGAAAAAGACTGACTTTCTGGCAGAAACTTTAGGTTCAAGGTATCAAAAACTTTCCTATATATACAATTATTTATTTGAGAATATTAAAGAACATATTTTTTTGAGTATTTTAGAACAAGTTTTGTATTAGGTTGCATCAGAAAAATTTTGTGAAAAGGGCAATTATTTATATAGGCCCTGGAACAAATTGTTTATTTTTATTGGATGTTTGTAAAATCAAATTCCTTTCAAATCAAGTCTTTCTCTAAAAATTGGATATATCTTGCAGATATCAGATTTCCATCAGAAAATACAAGAAACTTACAAAGAGACATTTTGAGTAGATTTTTGGAAGTTATATAGCACAATTAAATGCCCTGAAAGTAAATTTGATTTAACTAATATGAAATATAGATAAACAATGTGTTCAAGACATTCTTCATGCTATATTATTGCTGTAGATATAGATATACAGCTTTGAGCGCACAAACATTGAGGGATAGTAGATTTTAAGCTTAAATCTACTGACCATAAAATTCTTATCAAAAATTATTCAATTTCTTTACTGTAACTTAAATATTCGGACAAAGTTACGGCAACATTGGTCAACTTCGTGTCATATAAATGATACATAGCAAGAAAATACAAAGATTTGAGTGTATTTATGCGCGCTATTATGTTATAGGTATACATATTTAAAATCTTTTACTTAGTGCTTTACGTAAGTAATTTAATATGAGTAATAGAAGAGGATTTTAGATTTAATTTCAAAAAGGTAGTTTAAACCACCAAATTTACTGATAAGACTTCTAAAGAAAGACACGTTTTTTTTGAACATGGCAAAAGAAACTGCCAAATTATAGAACAACTTCTTAAAAAAAAAAAACTGTTGTGGCCAACAGCGACCTCCTTTCATTTATAGACAATCTAAAGAACAAATGGGCTTTTTTTTTGATGTGACATGATCCTCAATGTCGTGTGCGGCCAACAATCTTGAAGTTAAATAATGCCATTGTCAAACATAAAAGTACATCAATCATCAAAAGTAGGTACATCAAAATTACACGTATATATTTTGAACTGTAAGGTTTATTTTGAAGAAATATAGTTTAAATAAACGTTTTCTATTTTGTGAACGCGACCAGTATTAAGTATGTTAGCCATTCATGTTTTATTTCCCTTAATTAAGAAAGTACATAATAAGTTTGTTCAATCAGTAAAAAAAACTACATATTTAGATATTAATTTTGCAGGATAAACCAGAGATCTCTTGACAGCTGGTCGAACAAAACTATTGCATAGAAGCAATGGATTATGTCAGACAAATTTAGACATTATTTGTTATTAGACATAGATTTTTATCATGTAAACGAATGAATTCATTTCGCATCACGTTTTTTAGCACGTTGAGAGATTCTTTAAGATTTCACAACTGGACGATTTAACAAATCTTTGTGTTGTCAAATTTACTACTTAATTCGCACGTTAGCGTTAACTAAAAACCAAACACCCAAACCACGTAGTATGCATATTTACACAATATTTTGCAAAATGCTAGAGCGGTGTTTACAGAATTTATTACTGAGTACTTAGTAGTGAATTAACGACAACAGAATAATGGCACAGTCATCCGATAAATTAGTAAAAAGATAAAGTTATCATCAATAAATTCTGTTGATTTGGCGTGTTACAGCCGCAGAAACTGTTATTCAGTGCAAAATTAGTCCAGTATTAAGTCCAAAAGTAATATTTCCGTTAATGCGATTTTGATGCTGGTGTTTTTTAGTATCTGTCGAGTCATCATGATGTGATTTAAACTTAGATTAGAAAGGAGACACTAGTAGTAAAAACTTGATCGTGACTAAAGGCGTTCGCGTGGTAATTGAAGTATCTCACTGTGTACACTAGCTTATATTGTAAAGGCCAAACGAATTTACGAATAATTTTAGAGGAATAATTCTGTCACTCATTGAAGACACTCTCATTGAAGGAACCGAATATAATTAATTCACATATTTTAGTGTTCTCGTTAGTGATGATGTTCTACTACGTCTTAACGCGACGTTGCGTTTTGGGACACCTGTTTATTTTCGCAATGTAATGACACTTTTAATAATGATGATGAAGAAGTAAATAACAAAATTTGAACTCCCGTCAATCATGACAACATCAGTTTTTTTCAGCATGTCCGAGGAGACGGCTGAAATCGCCGATGAGTTGCGATGTTGCGATTTTACCATTTTACAGACACGCAGAGCTGGCATAACTGATGATAATGATCCCATAGCGAGACGCAAACGTGACTAGATTTACGGTTGCGTTACAGGTGGCTATTTTAATTGGATATAATGGATGCGGCGTACATTAAGACAATAACACCATTCCAAGCGATCATTATTTTCACACTGCGGCAATGAACTTTAGGTGCCATTGAAATAGAGAGTGCTTTTTGGATTTTTACTTTCCGACTTGTATCATACAAGGCAAGTTTTGAGGTCACCTAAATCCATTACTTTTCTCGAAATAATGATATGTACATTGATTATATTGCTGAAAAATGTGTGAACTCAACTTCTACTAAACAGAGTAGATATATGGCGTCTAACTAGGTGCATTACCAATTTACAGATCAATGGAATGAAAGGTTTAAGCGCTATAAGCGTTCATAGATAAACATTTTTTGAAAAACATCAGTGACACCTGACATGACATTTAACGTTATTCTATGACGTTGGAATCCAGAGTGGCTGTGGCTTTGCGAAGTTGATGTATTGCAGAAGGTGTTGAAGCTTCAATGTGTCAACGAATTAGTTCAAAAGTTGGGTTGAGGCACCACAGATAATTAATGTTAATTAGTTTAATCTTTTTATACACTTTGGTGGCAAGTTTTCGACATATGAATCTCTCTGACTTACTTTCCTTCTAAAGACTACTTTAGAAGAAAAAAAATCGACATTTTGTAGCAAAAATCCAACCAAAAATGTCTGTATATATCTACCTACACTAATGCCACGGCCACACTAGGCTGTTTTATTAGCAGCTAGTGGCTGGTACTGCAAGCAGCAACAGCAACCAGCGGCTATTTTGTGGTCACATTACGCTGTTTGCTAGCAAAAGTTCTGCTGTCGCTGGTGGCTACTACCAGCAAGCCTCAGTTCAAACTACAACGTCAACTATTTCTGGTGCATTTTATATGTCAATAGTCTAAATTACAAGTAGTAGTTGTCATTATGTGATCAGTATTTTAACAACTGTTTCGCTTAATATTTATAAAACACATTTCAAAAATATAAAATATTTTCTGAGTTAACATTCACGCTGGCTGCTGTGAAAGTCAAACAAGCGTTGGTGGGCAGCAAATAGCATGCTAGTACAACCGCCTAGTGTGGCCACGGCATAAAACACATTGTGTCCAGATTGCTAAGTACTTGAATACAGTGGACGCAGACGAAAACAAACAAGTGAAGATTAGTAGTTAAATACATATGTCTTGAGCAAACAATTTCGTGTGTTGGTACTCTCAAATGTAATTCTTGAAGTGGGCCATAACATTTCCAATACAAACAATTTAAATCCAAAATTAATGTCATGGGTTATAGTGGTTATACTATAAAAGTACACACATTCGAAAAGTACAGTTACTTCTGGATGTGCGGCGGCCTTATTTTGTGTAAACGTCGCGGTGCTGTGTTCAAAAAAATCCGTCAATATTGTACATACCTAAGTCAATGTCGCGACGATGTGTGAAGCCCTTTAGGCAGCTATAGTAATAGGTATAAATTTGACACCGTTTTCGATTGAAAATTGTACAGTCGACTTGTAGTATTTAGAGATTATATTACCGATTAATAACCGATTGACCGATGAGCCGGTTACCAGTTATTAGTCTCTCAACTGGCACGTGTAGCTTATAGTTTGGTATCCCTTTCTCATAAAGCTGTAATTTCTGATTAGAACTACGGAGGGAAAAAACGGTTTTCGTATATACGATATCTACAGTTAAGTAGGACGAGAAGAAAGAATAAATTAGTGGGAAGTTATCGCTAATTGGCAGGATGTGTTTAAAAATACCGAAAGGTAAATCGGTGTCCTAGTGAAGATAGAAAAAACGGTTACCACGCGCTTGGCGAAATACCTTTCTTTCATTGCCATTATACCTAATAATTGATTGTACATATAAACATAATTAACGCAAACACAGAACCTTTTTGTTACTGGGAGCTTAATAATTAAAAAAAAGATACTATAGCATTTCAAGTAAAAAAAGTTCAAGTAAAATACAAAATTCTCAGAGTAAGAATATGATTTTCTTGATTGTTCAAGTATTACGGTTTGTTGTTTTAAGTATGAAGGAACTGCTTGAAAGGAATTACGTCTGTGTTTATGCGATACGTAAGTATACTTTTGGGTAAAGAAACTGTTTGTTCGTTGAAGCATGTATATTTTTCACCCAACAAAATATTCTTGTTGTTGTAAAATGAACGTCTTTAGTCTTTTTATATGTAGAAGAATAACATTTTCTTCATCAGAGTAAAATATACTTAACATAAACATACTAAACTCATAAATCGGAAGAATAACTAGCCGTTGAAATAACTACATATATTGAAATTCTTATTACAATAAAATATTATTTGGATAGCAAAAATATCTTCTTCATGCTATACTATATACACAAGAACAATTTTTCTTGATATCCAAGAATAGAGTTCTCTCTGTGTAGGCTATTCCACTACAGTTCTGGTTTTCTTTATAATCCTTGAAGTCACCCATGAAATAAAACACTTATGCATAGATGTAAACAAACAATATACGAACACTCAATATCGTCAGACGTATATAGCGGTAATATGTAGCAAAAGACGCGAGAAACTGTTAGCGCCATCTGTAAAGTAATTGCACATCTTTCTATGTATCTCTCAGAGTAAGAATCTTGGGTCTAGAAACTGTTTTTTCGTTGAAACATATATATTTTTCGTCCAACGAAATATTTTTGTTGTTGTAAGACGAACGTCTATTTAAAAGAATAACTTTTTCTTCGTCAGAGAAAAATATACTTTACATAAACATACTAAATTCTTAAATCGTAAGAATAACTAACCGTTGAAACAACTATATTGAAATTCTTATTACAATAAAATATTATTTGAATAGCAAAAAATCTGATGTGGCCAGGCACATGACTTTATCATACGATACAGCCGTGTTCAGGGGGCAATTTGGAAGTTCAAGGGGCATCCGCTTACTATGATTTAATTTTTTTTTCCAAAAAATGGAATGGACATTAATTATACAAAATTTTTTCTACTATAGTTTATTATTTAACTATTTTGACGAAATTACAGAAATGGCGGCTAATTTGCAAAATCGTTGAAAAATGATAAGAGTAAACCTCGAGTTCCTTTGGACCCTTTTGGACAAAACTTCTTTCAGCTCTAAGTTTAGTCACGAAACTTCTAAATATGAAGTTTTGTCTCGATACCTTCAGTAGTTTCTCCGGAATCGTCGCCACAAAAAACGGGTACACACACGCATACACACACACACACACACACACAGACATTTTTTTGTACCTTGGTCAAAAATGTTCAGGGGGCCCAAAAAGACCTATATCCGCTAAAATCTCAATTTTTTTTTTCGACACGATTACAATACTTTGTCATACTACGTATGATAAAGTAAAAAATCCTCTTGATGCATAATAATTTTTCTTGATATCCAAGAATAGAGTTCTCTCTGTGTACTACATTCAGTAGAGTACTATAGAAAAACTGTGTAAACCAATAACAAAGCAAATAGTATCTGTCTGGAAGACACAAATTAACAGTTACAATGTGCCAAGTACTGTTCTTTTTTTATACAGGAAGTGCCACGATGTTTCAAGTGGTGCATTTCAATGAGGTTTTTACGCTCTGTATACCACTCTGTAAATTATACTAGACTGTGAAAGTTCACCTATAGCACCGTGATTTTAGATTAAAAAAGGTCGCTAGCTACTACATACAGTATCCACTGCTCTTACTTTATACACTAACTAATAAAAGAAATGCAAAGATTATCTTTTACACTTATTACATTCCGTACTCCGCAAGAAAATACCTACAGTTTCTGAGAATATGCAATTTAGAAATATTCCAGCGACCACTTAAAGTGTGTTTTACTTCTTGCTGACATTGAGAAGTAGTTACTGTGTCGAATGTTCTGCTATGCATAATTCACCGTTTGCAAGCTGCAATTTTCTTTAATTTTCTATGTTTAGAAATGCATGTAGAAACGCAGAAACGTGCCACAAGAATGGAAGTAGCGTGCAAAACTCCGGTTCTTGTCACACTTATTTCCGGAATGGTTGGACGAGAACGGTATAAGCGAGGGGACTGGTAATTAAAATGCGATCAGGTGGTATCATTTGTTTATTAGGACGGCTGGATGCACCCAATGATTAGCTTTATATGAAAACGTATTTCAAAAGTGTAATAATCTAGTACCTACTTTCATTTCAGGACTTTTTATGTGGATTGATGTGAATATTTTTACACCCTTACACAAGTTTTCATTGAAAAATATATGAAAATGAGATACAAACCATTATTGAACACACATTATTTCTTTGCACATATTTCTTTCAAGGAAAGAATATATGTTTGAAACAAATAAGTATTTTTAAATTTAAAAAAGTAAGCTGCATGGGCTGAAAGAAATAATTTATTTGAATTATTTCTTAAGTAAAAAGGAATAGTTTTCACTGAAAAAAAAAAAACGATTCTTTTACACCAGATGGTTTTCCGTCATTTCCGTAATGTAGAAATTCTTTGGGTTTAATTGCAGAAAGGTGTTTGAATGAAATAGATCTGTCTTTATTTGAAATAAGGGTCGGTCTTGAGGTAAGCAAATATTGTATTTGAAATTATTTGGAAGCGAAAGAAAGATCTCTAGGCACGCGTTGGCTTTGTTTGAGCTTTATATAAGCTAAGCTACAGAAGGCGAGCGGTATTCTGCTTACTCTTCATTTGGGAATAAGTCTGTAGTCTTTACTATACGT
Source organism: Aphodius granarius (assembly GCA_963971325.1). NCBI lineage: Eukaryota > Metazoa > Arthropoda > Insecta > Coleoptera > Scarabaeidae > Aphodius > Aphodius granarius. The sequence goes on from OZ020225.1 coordinate 5,963,326, forward strand.
CCATTTGATTCTACACACAATATAGGTAAACATGTAGAAATGTGTTTTTTTTTTAAATGGCATTCTCATTTTTTTTCTAGTTTCTATAGAACTCACCACTTAAATGACGATGTAAAAAAATAGTACCTTACATGGAAACTTAACGTCTGTATTCGTGCCGAAGGCAAAGAATTAGAGCATTTGTAAAATAAAAGCAACTTCTTTACTCTCTCTCACAAGTTTCGTTTTATTTTTCAATTTATTTCGTCAATTGATTAACTACGCTAGGTTGAATTTCTTGCAATAATTTCAAATAAAAATTCTCAAATTTTTGTTTGGCCAGATAACTAGCAAGTGTTGTATCTTTTTAAAATCCTGACCAAACGGCCATACTTTTGCCATTACTCAATTTTGTGATGTCAAAGCCACTTTATACCCTACCTAACATCAATTTCAATGAAATAATGTCATTTGTCATACTGATATTTAATGTCATGTCATGTCAGTGGCACTGACGTTTGTCAAAATCTGACAATTCGCAACACAACGATGAAGGCTGCGGAGTCTGTCAAACTGCTTCTATAAACTCCTTAAACACCTAAACCGATCATCCCACTGATCTGAAAATTTGTATACATGTTTAAAGTCACGGGAGGATGAGCAACTATCAAATTGGTCAAAATCGAATAAATCTCTAAGAATATGTATGTAACATTTGCCACTTCCGGTTGTCAGATTGTGGCCAAAAACAATCCAGTTCGTCCCCTGGCAATTCTAAATAAGTATGCAAAATTTCAGCCCGATCCGTTGTACCGTTTGGACGCTATCGTGTTCACAAGCGTACATACATAGAGTAGTTTCAAACTAAGAAGAGCACAGTTGTATATGCAACCAATCATACCCAGTGTATGGTTTATAAATTGCCTGTGTATATTTGGTTGCATATACAACTGTGCTCTTCTTAGTTTGAAACATCTATACATACATTTTCCAGAAATCATTGCAATCGATTCATGGGACCCTAAAACGCGTATTTCCGCTGAAATCCCGACATTTTTTTCCGTCGATTACAATGCTTTCCTTCTAGGGACTAGTCGGAAAGTAAAAAACATTGATTAACTTTTTTTAAAAAAAAAACCTAATACCTAAGTATCACTTTTTTATGATCGACCAGTTATTTTAGATCAACCGTTCAGAGAGAAGATACATCAGTGCTGCTATACATAGCTACCCGGTCTATAAACTTGTCGTCATATCTTGTACGGTATGTTTATTACATTTGAAAATACCTAAGTAGAAGTACACACGATTCGGACGTAAATAAGGGTGCATTTTAAGACTGGTTGCACGCATAAATGCACATCACAGCAAACTCAATCGCTGGACGAGTGTTAAAATAGAGCATATATAGACACGAATAGAAAAGTGATAATGAACCGTAAGTTAATAAGTATAATTAGTTTCAAAACAAATATCCCACAGTTATATTTAGTATGTAACCAATTATATTTATTAACTTGGTTGCAAAAGTCTCGAACGTTCTAACATCGTAAAGCCACAGCCACTCGACCTAATGTCAGTGATACAATAGCAAATGTCATGTTATGTCAGTGGACACAAATTTTCAAATTTTGCTAATGCGCAACTATATAGAGTGCAAGGCTGTGGATTCCGCCAAACAGCTTTTATAAACGTCTTATAAGTGTTTAGAATTCATTGAAATATCTAATTCAATGAAACCTCAAAACGCGTGTTTCTGATGAAATCACGAATTGGTTCTTCCGTCGATTGCAATACTTTCCTTCTAGGGTACCAGTGGGAAGGAAAAAGCAACAAATATCTAACATCTGACACATAGGTATGAATATAAACCAGCCTCGCCCGTTTTGTAAGTGAAGAAGCAAGAAAAAACTCAGGTAAGAGTTATGTCCAGTTGTAAATATGTTATACAATCGGTACATACTCGTAAGTCAGTAGAGTAATACGATACTAACCGAATTAGGAAGCTTGGAAATACGAGGAATAGTAATAATTCCAATATATTACATGATATATGTACATAAATTCCTCCACTTGAGACATTTTTGCACGACATCATTTTCACAATTATTATAATATACTAGCTCTGTGTATAAGTCAAAATTTTTGATTTTAGTTATTGGGCATTCTAGAAATATGTGGTTAAGGCTTCCCACCTGTCCACATTCGCAATATGGACATTTTAGGATACATTTTAGGTTATCTGCTATCTGTTACTGTTGTTACGAATGTCCGGCAGGGGGCGTTTCGGGTTTGACGTTACTGTGGTAATAGCAGCAAAACACGGGTCGACAAAAATCGATTTTTTTGGATCGAAAATTGTTTTTAAGGCCGTTTTTTTGCTCAAAACTCTTTGCGAAGGGTATTTAGAGGGTTCTTATCGTAAGACATGAGAGCGAGCGGCTTTTATAAGGTCGGCAGGAACGGATAAAAAATGTAAATTTTTGACGTTCATCAATCCGCTTGTCGGAATTTCTAGACGTCACGTGACAGTTTCTCGAGGTTCGCCTTCACCCGATGAGGTGCAAAAACGTGATTTTTTTTCAAAATTGACGCATTTAATTTACAAAATATCGCGCAGTCCACGCGGAATTGTGTCCTTTTTTCAATTCGAGCGTCAAAAGTAATATCGAAAAGCCCAATTTTGCAGCTACTCGATCGCAAATTTTGGCGTAAATGGGCAATTCCGCTGAACGCGCCCTACACTTAAAAGTTCGTAATTAGTATAGGTAGATTATCGATAGACCTGTGTTGTTCCTTAAGAAAACTTGTATTACCTTTAGCTTCTTATGATATCTATTATTAATCTGAACCATCTTGTCAAACACGGGCGTAAATGTGAATACCTAATCATAACGTGTCCGGTCGTATCTGATATAAAAACTCACAACTCAAGGTCATCTAACAGTATACTAAATGAACCTCAGAAAACTGGATCAGAGGTATAACCTTTATTTTTAGGCCAGCATTGGAAACTCATTTTTTAACAACTACATATGGAACTAGTTTGTGGTCTGTAGAGTAGGTAAATACACGATCATCTGACTTATAGATGTGAATAAACACTTTTGAACTAATATGGTTAATCCAATTAGCTTCGCAGATTAGCATAACAGAAGAATAATTGTATAAATTATTTTCTTGGTTTGACGTGCTGCGCTGGCGCTGCTGGTACGAAAGAAAAAGTCGAATTTCGGTCACTTCTTGTTTATCCCTTCACTTCCTTTCCATCAAAAACAGTTACATTCCATTGCCAACAAAGTTAATGGTATGCTCATATGCGCACTGAGTAAAATAAAAAAGAACCAAATCAGATAGAAGAGGTAGAAATGAGTTCATTAAGCAAATACAATCGCTATTGTAAAACACCATACTGTTATTAATAGTAGTGCTATAATTTAAAATAAGGTACGATTATTCTCTTTCACATGTTGGTCGAGTATCTCTGAATAGCAAAGCAAAAATATCTGGGGTGGCCCTCACCCAAGTTTCCGACTACATCGTTGGCACATTGTGTCTAAACACACTTTCATGGCCGTGGTCACTCTGGACATTTAAGGTCATGTCATGTCAGTGGCACTGACGTTTGTAAAAATTTGCAATACAGAGACGAAGGCTGTGGATTCTGTCAAACTGTTTCTGTAACATGTAACACAACTTTAGGTTGTCAGATTGTCGCCAAATTTCAGCCTGATCCGTTGCTCCGTTTGGGCACAATCGTGTTTACAAACATATACACATACAGTTATACCAACATACATACATTTTCAAGAAATCATTGCAATGGATTCAGGGGACTCCAAAACGTGTATTTTCGCTGAAATCTCGAATTTTTTTCCGTCGATTACAATACTTTCCTTCTAGGTTACTAGTCGGAAAGTAAAACATGTATTAAAGTCTACAGACTTGGTGGCTTTGGTTGCGATTTTGGCAAATTTTCATAAATGCCAGTGACATAACATGACATTAAATGTTATTCTCTGACTGACTAGAAAGAAAGTATTGTAATCGACCGAAACATTTTTAGTTTCTGGTTAGTCCCTAGAATGAAAGTATTAGGAAATAAATTCAGATTTTCGCGGAAATACGCGTTTTGAGGTCCTTTGAATCCATTGCAATGATTTTTGGAAAATGTATGTATGTATGTGAACAACGATAGCACCTAATCGGAGCAACGGATCAGGTTAAACCTTGGTATTTATATTTAGAATTACCAGGAGATGAACTGGATTGTTTTTGATGGCAATCTGACAACCGGAAATTGACTAGTTAGAGCGCGAAATAATCTTTTGTTATCCATCCTGAGTGTAACTAGGCAAAATCAACTCTGACGTTACAGATCAATAGAATGAACGATTTAAGGGATTCATCCGATTCAACTCATACTACCTCATCCTCCAGTGACTTTAAATGTATAGAAATTTGCAGATCAATGAAAAGAGCGATTTAGGCGCTATAAACGTTCATAGAAGCGGTCTGACAGAACCCAAGGCAGTAGTCGCTTTGATCACGAACTGATTTTGATAAACTTCAGTCTTGACTGACATGACATGACATTGTTGCTTCACGAAATAAAATTATATATTGCGGAAAGTATTGACACTTCCATGTACGGTCTAACCATTTTAAAGACGACCAATTCTCCCATAAGAAAACCGGTTATTTACACGTGCGAGTAGGTCTCCTTCACAGTGGTTTAGCTATACCAGCGTGGTAGTCGAAAAGTACTTAAGATAGTTAAGATATTACATTTTAAGATTGCTATTGATCACGTTTCAAAATAAAACTAACAGTACTTTTAGCTTTCTGCCAGCAAAGGAAAATATAGCCTAAGAAAAAATCCCGGTACAGCCTAGCAGATTACTGTAATTATGTCCGATTTAAGTGTAGTAAAATATGTTGCTTTATTAGATGGTGTAATGTATGACATTTGCTCAGCTAGGTATAGCAAATACAACCATTCCCGAACGAGCACGTACGCGTGAATATGTTTCGATAGTTACAAATTCTAATCAACATAATTGCTTAATTAAACTGACAAACTATTTTATCAAAGAATAACTTTAAACAAAGTCATGGATGCACTTATTTTCGGGGAGGACTTGTAATATTTTCACCAATGTCTGCCACTGTGATTGTTAGAATTTCGTCCATTTTATTTTGATGAAAGACAAAGTTGTACTAGTTTCTTTTTGAAGTGTGATATCTCAGTAAGTAATTTTGTACGTGTAAAACACTAGTATATGATTTAAACTTACATGAAAATCATAAAAGTCAATACCACAAAAAATTAGTAATTTTTTACAGTTCCTTTATTTTGCCGCTGAAAGTAGTAAGTAAGTCAGAAGGACCCACCGCAGAACTACATACATCGTAAGACAATCGATGCATCGGAGTGCTTTATTATCTCGAAACGTCATCTTAATAAGCTAATAATGCGCACAGACCATCCCACCCGACCACCTACCGTACCAAATTATGCAATTATTAACTATCCAACTACATACTTAACACAACGTACACATACCTCTGCAAATTTCGCTCGTTAAGCACGCTTTAAGTTATCGCTTACAGGCACAAACATCAAGCATCATCCGCACATCCGCACCTTGCACACCAATCAGTAGAACAAACACTTTACAATTATTAAAATAAACTCTACGGTAAATTTTTAGAATCAGCGTCAGTGAGAAGTTTTGAATTCTCGAAATGCCTCTACCGGTCGGTCGGTTCTACGTTTGAACGGTGTGGGTTCGCGGTTGCCACTGAAGTAAGACGGACGGGAAGCAAGCGCGATGTTACGGGGAGAAGAAGCTCGCCGAAGAGTGGTTGGAGTGCTCTCTGAGACGCCTGAAGAATCTTTATCGTTCAACAACGCCCGTCACCTGCAATTTGCCGAATTTTGGAAGAATGGGTGCGACTCGCATACCATCTGTCGTCGGTATTTTCTTACATTTTGGGTCCGGAATTATGAAAGCTACGTTATTTTTACCGTTTATATGCCATCCCGTTAAATTTATTGCCAGTCTTAGTAAAACTTTCTTATTTGTTATTAATCTTGAAACTGATGTTCATGTATCAAAATTTGCCAATTCGCAACCATAGCAACTAAAGTTGCGGCTGCTGTCAGACCGCTTCTATCAACGCTTAGGGGAGAATGAGCTGGCATCAGTTTGAACAAAATCGTTTGAATCTCTGGTTGCTGGGCGAGATATTTCATAGTGATAACATGACCGTCTCGCAAGACAATACCAAAGCATTAATTTATTTTGTTAAATTAATTGTAAATATCCGTTGGGGTGTCTCCAACCCAACTTTCCGACTAAATCGTTGACACATTCAGCTTCGGTGCATATGCATATGCATATCCCATTCATATCGGATCATGTAGGTATCGTACCATTTGTCGCCTCTCATATTGTATCTCACTAGTGTGTTTGTATCCTGTTAATTATAAATATGTATGCCAATTTCAGCGCAATTTGTGGTACCGTTTGATACCATACATACCCATACACACGCACAAGCATACACACATAAGAACTTCCGTTCCTGTATAGGAGGTCAAAATGGCGGGAACAACCGCGACTCCCTAACATGGTAGCATTTGGCCAAGCGCGGTTTAAGGGCTTTAATTATTGGTCACAATTCTAATTCATCAAATCTCTTCCAATTTATTCGGAGGCAAAACTAACTGGGTTCTTTTTCTTGAACCTTGTGAACACATTTTCTGACTACTAACTGAGGCGTTTAAGTATTTAACATTTAATAAGGGCTGATAAAGCAAGACTACTCAAATGAAACGAAACACTTATCAAAACAATAACATCTATTAACAATAATAATCAACAATCCCGTTTGATAGGTTACATAGAAAAATGAATGAAGCGTTGAACATATTGACGTTTAAATTAAACCTAGGAGTTCATTTAGACAGACACACTTTTAGCAGAAATATGAATAATTTAATTTACAATGAAATGCGAGACGAGTTGAAAAGACTTACCAGGGATAAACTTAAGCGCCTAAGAACGCTCCACAAAAACGTGTACTTTACATGACGGTGGTTGAAATGAGAAGAGCGAGATCTGTTCGTTTGCATCCCTCGACCCCAAAGGAAGCCGGAAGCATTTCTTCTTAGCCAATGACAACTCTTCAATTTTAAACTTATAACACGCGGTCAAATCCTAAACAAGATGTTCAACCCTAGCAAAAACCTTTGACATTCCCGAATGTTCTTACAAATATCTCGCTTAATTTGATCATATCTTAATAAATAAATAATGGGTTTCCGACCCATTACACCTGTACGCAGTAAAATCGAGATTTTCCTCTTTAGCGTTATTTAATTCCTTCGTAATTGATTCCAGTATCATGTTTATTTAATTCCAATATCACGTTTGTACACATAAGATCTGGTGTTGACTCTGGTGCACTCTGGTGTTGACAGTGCAGACGGTGTAACGTAGACGGTTTCAGACGACTTCAAAACACGTATCTTTGCTATAATCAGATTTTTTTCGTCGATTACAATACATACTTTCTTTCTACAGTACTGGTCGGAAAGTAGCAATAGATAAACAAACACTAAACTGTTATAGGTCTGGCATTCTCATATTTATGAGATGAGTACAAGCTAAAATGTAAATCAATGCATATAATTAAATAATAAACGAGCATCCTTTACAGAAATAGCGTTTCCTTTCAAGTGCACCCGATTATATTCATGAATGCTTTAACTATGACACTATCATCATTCGTGTACGCTTACGTAGGCAGAGTCTTTTAATGCATGACCCATTCGTGTGTCCCATTATAAAAGTGCACAAAGTCGTGACCAATCAATTATCTTTAGCGAAACGAGAAAAGCGCGAAAGTCTGTACTGTCGTAGGAATGGTACGGTAGCAGCCGAAGTAGATGAAAATCGCCGGCACGGAACTAATAATTCTTCCGAGCTTGTATCTCCATTCTGCGGATATAATCGTAATTATCCACGGGTAATTAATGCAAGACGCGGCTGGAGACCTCACTGGAGCGGTTTTTATCTATTATAAGTGATTAATAAGACGTTGCTACGACATTACATTATCTGATTATGTCAGTGAACATATTTTTTCAGCAAAATGTCTTGGGCGTATGTTTCTTTTGTTGGTATATTTGTGATGTTTATTACCCCCTTGTCTTTCTCAGTCATTAACGTATAGTTGCTTTGTAAGTAGGCACATATGGTTGAAGGTTTTTATGGTTTCTAAATATGTATACCAAATTTCAGCCCGATACGTTGTACCGTTTGGACGCTATCGTGTTCACAGACACACACACACACACACATACTTTTCCAGAAATCATTGCAATGGATTCAGGGGACCTCAAAACGTGTATTTCCGCTAAAATCCCAAAAAAAAATTTGGGTAGTAATAAAGTAAAAGCATTGCCATACGCAAGAGTGGTCTGTTAATGACCGAATTCTTTCGTGCGAAAGAAATGCACATTAAATCGGTGGATCTGGTGTCCTACGTAAGGACTCTTTACCCAGCAATTTCAGAAAGTCTGGGGCATCAGCTAGAGTGACAGCTAGACAAAATCTTGGCATTGAATAAAATATCCCTACTAATTTCTCTACGCTGTGCCAAGAGAGGCAATAAAAGCTCAGACCGAAAACGAAATGACAAGTAATGTTTGAATCTATTCTGAACTCTCTGTATACGATTGTCATAAACATGATATTGCGGGAACCACACCCTGCTAGCATATTCTAGAATACATCGCACCAAAGATCAATACAACACATCAAACTCGAGTGGTGCTCAATTGAGCATATAAAAAGTATTGGTAACATTCCTGTTACGTGTAAATTTGATGTACTTACACTTATTGATGTTTAATGACAATTTGTTGGTTTTGCAATATGCAGCAAACTTATCAATGTCTTCCGGTTCCTCAAACTGTCAATTCGTCTGTAAATTTTCATGTCAACATACATGCGAAACCAAGAATTTAGAAAGAATTTAAAAAGACATCAAATCAATACTAGTTTGGTGCCGTTAATAACCTACGACGCACTGAGATCTTCCACTGAATAAGACGAATGCCAGTGGAGCAGGGAGTCAGACATACCAACTCCAGCCAACTTGGCGAGCAGAATATAATGATGTATCTTATCAAACGGCTTCATGATGTCAGTGTAGAATGCATCAACCCGGCTACTGCCATCCATCTGGCTCAGCACAATGCAGTAGTAAGGTGAGTTAGCATAAACAGTAAATTACTTTCGGTCTACCGACCGATCCAGAATGCTTGCTGCTCGCGAATTAAGGATTGTTTAAGGGTATAAGAGAGCTGATCTTATACCATTAGTTCCAACACTTGACATAACATGGTCAACTTTAAAATAGGATGGTAGTTCTTGACCAAGCTCCTGTCACCACTATTAAAAATTGGAGTGACATACGCTTGTTTCCACACAAGAGAAAACACTCGCAAGCGAAGAGATTTGTCAACAATATATGGTAAGGGACTGCATAGAGAATCTCTGCAACTAATAATAGCGCCCAATTTATTCTTTAGTTATAATACCTTAAAATTAATTAAAATGAATTCAAATAATTTTCTATAGCTAGTTTTGGAAATTTAGGCTGTCCTCATATGAGGACGCTGGGCACTGATGGGTTAAGTTAGGCATAAAGATAAGCTGTTCTTAAATTTAAGCCATACTTAATAAATACGGTGCAATCGGGCATTAGTTGTTAAATACTATTAAGGAATTCGGTAAAATGCTCGTTTTGCATTTTCGAGCCATAACAAATATTTAAATTACTCCTATATGGCGCGATTTCTTATTGCCGACGTACGTAAGTGGTATCGATAACCTGTATGGAATGGAATTGCAATTGAAACAGTACCACTAAAAGTTGAAGAAGGAAAAACAAGCGGATCATTTCTTGATACATATTTATTGACCGATAAATCACATCTGTGCAGCATCTCGCCACTCAATACTAGAAGCGGAACAAAAACAGAAATGATTCTTGCACGTTGTCATCAATTCCGTTAGGTGCGTGCTTGGATAGGTGTAGAGAGAGTAGATAATTCATCTCCCAGCGCTGAGCTGGTAATAAATCAAATGTTCAAAGCGGCAACTTTCGAAGATTATGCGTAATAATTAACATTGCATGCGTAGTTAATAATATGACCACGCTTTAATTTATTGATTATCATTTATCTGTAGATCTACATTGCAAGTATCCACGGAGTAATCTTTATTCACGTAATAGTTATAAATTCAATCAAGCTAAAATATGTGTTAAATCAGCGATATGCAGTAACTTTGTTTAGGTCATCTTTCGACAGGTGGTGTTTCGCGTACTTTCCTTTTCTCGGCGATTTTTACAAATAATAATAATTAGACATTATCGGCTTTGCGCAAGTGCTGGAATGTGTTAACTGGGCTTTAATTACTGGTCAAAATTCTAATTCATCAAATCTCTTCCAATTTATTCGAAGGCAAAACTAACTGGGTTCTTTTTCTTGAACCTTGTGAACACATTTTCTGACTACTAACTGACGCGTTTAAGTATTTAACATTTAATAAGGGCTGATAAAGTAAGACTACTCAAATGAAACGAAACACTTATCAAAACAATAACATCTATTAACAATAATAATCAACAATCCCGTTTGATAGGTTACATAGAAAAATGAATGAAGCTTTGAACATATTGACGTTTAAATTAAACCTAGGAGTTGATTTAGACAGACACACTTTTAGCAGAAATATGAATAATTTAATTTACAATGAAATGCGAGACGAGTTGAAAAGACTTACCATTAGTTATAGTATTGGTTTTTTAAATAGTTACATTCAGTACAATTTTGGTTGATCTATAATGCGATTATAACAATTCTTATTAGTCAACAGCCGCCATCCTCCTCTTCGTGCACATTCTAAATCTTGTATCACTGACCCTATCCAATTTTATTAATAGGAGGCGTTTTGCTTATACAAAATACATTCTGATGAATTTTTTACCGATTGATTAATTCTAAATACTACAAACCGTTACAATACCTATCATAAATATGTGGGAACACCTTTTCATTAGCATACATTTGTATCCATATGGTGATCAGAAAACTGGACGTATTAACGAAAATAACCTACCCACATTAGAGGTTAAACACGAGTCGAGAAACATTCTCCGCCACGATCGATGATTATGGTTGAGTTTTATTGGTCAATGGTCATCCAACAAGTAAAGACATAATTGTCAGTAATACACTTAGCTACATCAAATGAATAAAAGGCATTTATAAAAAGAATAATTAAGTTAAAATTATGCACTTGTTTCATTACAAAAGAAAAGAAAATTAGATACAGCACTGTAAAATTTTGATTAATCTCCAGCAACAGGAATTTCGCTCCAAGAAAAAATAGTAATTGAAAATAATTGACCAACTTAAAATCCGTTGCAGTTGCCTCATGCATATGGATTGATAGATATGTCAATGTTCCTACTGTAATGGAATAATCTTGGTTAACATATATGTAGCGCAATCATAAAGACTTTTCTCAGATTACGTCATTAATATTTTCAAGAAACTACCATATTCAATTACTGCACGAACAAGTCATTAGATTTATCGTTATTACGGTTCAACATACTTGCTTGTTGTCTTTCTATAGTTACGTACTTCTTTTCAACGGTTTTAACGATATTGAAGAAGCACTACTTATCAGTATTTATTGATTGTCTAATTAATTTTCTAGTAAATTTTATTGTTGGTACTTATACTAATGTTTTAACTGTTCAATAAGACATAGGTACAGTGTGTACAGAAAAGGCAGCACCATATAGAAAAAATGGTATTATTCATTTCTCCGAAAATGTGTAACTAATTATTACACAGGGGAACAAATTTCCAACTTTCGGATACAACCAAAAAGAATTTATTTGTTCCAGTTTATATTTGCCTTACGTAACTAGAAACTGAAAGTGGATTTATTGTAACAGGTCTACATTTACAAAGACAGCGATACTTTAAAAAAACTGAGAAAACTGCAACAAAATCAGTTAACAAATTATATAAATTCAAGCCACTAATCAGAAGGATCGTGGGGAATGTCAAACTCGTTCAAAAGACCCTCAACATCGTGACATACACGTAAAGATCCTTCCATTTTAAAATATGCTTTAAAAGGCTAGTTACGCTTTGTAAATGAAGACACTGTCACACCTCGTGCGAAAAGATTCCATTCCTGTAACCTAGAACACAATAACTCAGATTTTTTCTGTTGATAAACCTAAGTCTTTAACCAAATCATTCAGTTCGCACCGGTTTATAAGGTGAGGTGTTCCTAAAAGTTCAAATGGTGAATCTTCGTGACTTACCTGATTTGACAGAGTGATTTCAGACACTCTGTCAAATCAGGCAAGTTTCTTCAAGCAGGCCAAATTTGTTCTGTGTCAAAATTCGAAGATGATGAAGTGGATGGCGCACTTGGGTGAGAATGGTTCTCTCCAAGGTGGATAGGTCGCGATACTGACGGCAAATTTAGATATTTTATTTTATGCTATCGTTCTTCGAATATCCGGAGACGCTTATCGTGGAAAATATCGTGCAAAAACCTCTTCCGTATTTTTTTTTCAGATGTGTCACTACATCACAACCGCACATATAACAAAACTTATTTAGAGAATTTTTCCATCAATTACCATATTTTAATGCACAGAATGTCTGTATAACTTAACATGATAAAATAACACAAAAAAAACTTGTTGAGTCGTAATATTTTGAACAGTTGTTATGAGAACGTATGCACAGAAGGCTAAGTCAGTAGACCTGTCACAACACTTTGATGACTTGATTGATGAAAAGTGATGTTAGGTTATTATTAATTAAGTATCTGTACAGTTTACCAATTACAATACCTCCCACATACAGTAATGTATTAGCTATCAATAAAAGAAATAAGAGAAATAACCACATAGAAACCTATAATATTGTAATGGGTCGGAAACCCATTATTTATTTATTAAGATATGATCAAATTAAGCGAGATATTTGTAAGAACATTCGGGAACGGGAAGGTTTTTGCTAGGGTTGAACATCTGGTTTAGGATTTGACCGCGTGTTATAAGTTTAAAATTGAAGACTTGTCATTGGCTAAGAAGAAATGCTTCCGGCTTCCTTTGGGGTCGAGGGATGCAAACGAACAGATCTCGCTCTTTTTTCAACCACCGTCATGTAAAGTACACGTTTTTGTGGAGCGTTCTTAGGCACTTAAGTTTATCCCTGGTAAGTCTTTTCAACTCGTCTCGCATTTCATTGTAAATTAAATTATTCATATTTCTGCTAAAAGTGTGTCTGTCTAAATCAACTCCTAGGTTTAATTTAAACGTCAATATGTTCAAAGCTTCATTCATTTTTCTATGTAACCTATCAAACGGGATTGTTGATTATTATTGTTAATAGATGTTATTGTTTTGATAAGTGTTTCGTTTCATTTGAGTAGTCTTGCTTTATCAGCCCTTATTAAATGTTAAATACTTAAACGCGTCAGTTAGTAGTCAGAAAATGTGTTCACAAGGTTCAAGAAAAAGAACCCAGTTAGTTTTGCCTTCGAATAAATTGGAAGAGATTTGATGAATTAGAATTTTGACCAGTAATTAAAGTCTTAGACCGCGGCGCGGCCAAAACGCTACCATGTTAGGGAGACGCGGTTGTTACCCGCCATTTTGACCTCCTACAATATAAGCCACATACAAGATACTTCTGTTCTAAAAAACTGCTCTTTAAAATTCACAGATACTTCAATAAATTTCCTGTGGTTACAATAACAGTCACATTATGAAGTTAACGGCGACACACCAACTACAAACTAGACCTAGACTGTAACGCGTACAGAACTCGAGGTAATACATTTATCCGAAGCGATAATGCATTATAATAAAAGGAAATGGTCATGCCTCGCAGGTTTACGAAGTGCACGTGCTATCGTACGGAACATTGCATCCAGATGAAAGGTGTTATCCTAGGGCAAATTAGCAAAAAAGACTTCTGCAATAATTTCTATATTATGCGAAAATGTAATAACTAAAAACTGGAACTATTTAATTTATCGAATAATTTATTAGATTTGTACGCTATAAATATGAAAAGTGGCAAAGGTGTATTAAATTGAGTTGGTATATGACAATTTAATGATTTACTTCTTAAGGTAAAATTGGTTTAAAAAAAAGAAGGTTGCCCAGTCCCGTAGAAGAAAGTATTGTAATCGACCGAAAAAATAATTTTGAGATTTGAACGGAAATACGCGTTTTGAGGTCCCCTCTGAATCTACTGCAATGATTTCTGGAAAATGTCTATATGTAGGTATGTATTGTATGTGTGAATATATAATATACATCCTGCTTAAATTACTAAAAGTCACAACATTACATAAAGGTGCCCACATATTTTTATGTCGACGAAAAAATCTCATCTCGAATTCGTAATTTAATACATGTCATGAGGACTTATACCGGTAACAATAACTGCGAACACCTTGAACAATTAAATTTTAAATGAACCAAGCTGTAATGCTTTATATGGGTCAATAACACTGTGAGTTGACAATAGGTTGTTCTTGTACAGTTAACCAATTGTAAATTCAAATGTTTTTGTGGTCAATGTTACTACAGATATTTCTAGCTTCCAATGGGACCTAACCAAGATTCCTACTATAGTAGCGCACACAATGGTGAATAGAGTATCCGTCTCACCTACGTGGTTATGATCTTGGCCATGATTAGCTCCATGGACATATATAAAGGATATAAATCAATATAAGTGTCCTTGATTATTTTTTGCTTCTGACCTACTAAGTGCTTACGATTGAATAAACCGATAAAAAAATAACTGATGGAAGTGTATTAAATGGAGAACTGTTATGTTCTGCTCAAGAATAATGTAACGATATTAATCATAGAAGTAGTGCACATAAAAGATTAAATTGACGCGATAATATCGAAAAACTGGTTACTACAACTGTGTAATAGTGGGATGGTGGCTTCTTGGAATGTGATTAGTGCATGACAAAAAAATGTTCTAAAACATTTAAAGTCAAACACCATGACCCCCCAAACACAAGCCACCACTATTATTGCTCTTACACTCGCATTGCTCTTACACTCGCTCTGCACGTGAGTTCTTACAATGGGACCAGTGCAGCATTTTAGCAGGCAAAACTAATTAAACTACTCATATTGATATTTAACTCAAAGGAAAACACTTCTCAACAAAATAACAAATTTATTAAATTAAAAAAACATAAAAATGAATGAATAAAAAATATAAAAGAGACACTTAATTCATCCTTAAAATTACCATCTAGAGGAGCTGTTAGATTCTCGTAAAAATACAAAGAAGTGAAAACACAAAGGAGGAAATAATAATCAGCTTACCATTTACAAAACACAAAACACTACACTAAGTTACATTATAAAAATAAATGAAAAAAGACTACATCTTAAGTGGAATGCCGAATGTCGGCTGTTAATCTCGACTGTTCTCTACAGAATGTTTTTCTCTTCATCTTTTTGTCTTGAACTTATACCTCTCATGTATAAACTATCTCGGTCCACGATACCATAATTTATAATTAAGCAAATAACATACACACAAAATATCAAGACACAAAGCACTTAACGAAAGGGCCCTACTGATTTGGGCCATAAAAAAGAAAGATTTCCGAGTCTTCTAAGTGAAAATATAACAAATCATACCCATGCATGTGAAAAGGTCAGACAGTATCACCATTCACATATCCGGCATCACATACAATTTATCTCAAATTACAATGAACAAAATATGGATGCAGCTGAAATCCCCAATTATTACAACTGCGTCTACCTTTGTCGAAAAAACGTTGCACACTAATAACGTCCACATTTCGGTGGCTTGTCATTTTTCCATATACCATCAATTTACTGTATAGTAGAAGAAACATAATTATTGTTTCTCATATGTGAGATTTTCAGTAGAATTTGTATATTTATCGCTACTTATTCAATAGATACGTTAGATAATTTAGTAGGTAAGTTAGATGATTCATCAAATTGGAGTAGAAGGCTAATTTTTACCAACTAAATTAGTCGAATTTTAGGTGGTACATTATTTTTCTCAGTGTACCGTCAACAGCGCGGTTTCCTCTCGGTAATAAAGAGTTAATTGATTTGGACTGCAGAAGTCTCCATTGTAGATATAGGTAAAATTATCTTATATCAAACTTTAGAGGTAACATTGCTCACGTAAAGGATTTAGTAAAGAACTGTGGATAAGGCAATAACACCGCACAAAATCGCGTTACACAGGCGAAAGCAGACAGAAACCATTTGTCTACGACGATTATTTATTACATTTTACAGATCGGCGTGTAGTAGGTAGACAGGTGTGGGTTTGCTATTGTTCATATTAAGTTGTTCATATTCGATGAGTCCATTCTCATAAAAAAAATCATAGATACTATCCAGAAAGGCAATAAAACAGAAAAATTTAAAAAAAGCAGTAAAACAGGAAAATTTTAAATATAATCAATAAAAAGGATTCTTTTGGGCAATAACCGCTATCTTAAATGCAACCGTAGACACGTGTTTCGGACTTATTAGTCCTCGTCAGTACGGTATAGCCAAAGAGAAAGGATGGAAACTCAATGGAGAACTCAACAAAAGGGACCTTAATCAGGGACCTTAATTTCCATCCTTTCTCTTTGGGCTATACCGTACTGACGAGGACCAATAAGTCCGAAACACGAGTCTACGGTTGCATTTAAGATAGCGGTTATTGCCCAAAAGAATCCTTTTGATTGTTTAGATTTCACCTCAAATAATCCTTTTCCTTTAAATATAATGTTGCTTTCCTCTACGACAAATTCGCTACTCTATTTTTGTTTTATTTTATCATTTTTATTGTTACTTTCTGTTGCCGTAGTTCACTACGTGCTTTCTTTGGCCACGAGTAAGCATATAATTGTGTCAACCTTTTTACTTTTCGACTAGTACTCTAGAAGGAAAGTGAATTTCAGCAGAAGTACGCGTTTTGGGATCCCCTGAATCGATTGCAATTTCTGGAAAATGTATGTGTATGTATGTGGGTATTACCAGGGGACAAACTTGGACAAACTGGACTGTTTTGGCCACAATCTGATGACCGGAAATAACAAATGTTAAATGTGTTTTTTTAGGGATTCATTCGATTTTGACCAAATTGATACCTAAACATCCTCCAGCGACGTATACTAATTTACTGATCTTTGGAATGAGCAGTGTAGGCACTATAAGCGTTTGTGGAAGCAGCTGGGCAGAATGCTCAGCCTTCGTCGCTGTGTTGCAAGTTGTTAGATTTTGTCAAACGTCAGTGCCACTGACATGACATGACAATTGAGGGCGTTTAGTAGAGGTGGGTAGTTCGTGAACGAACTAGTCCGAGAGAATGGCTCCTGGCTTAGAACAAAAGAACTAGTTCTTTAAAATAAAAAGAACTAGTTCGCAAAAGACCTGCTTTGCTAAAACATATCTCTATGCTTATCTCATTCAGTGAACGACTTGTAGGGACATGAAATCTAGTCCGAAAGTCCTGCTTTGGTGAAACATATCCCATTCAGTGAACGAGTTGTGGCGACATCAAACGAGCGACATAGCACCCTGCCCGCCAGTTGTTTCTTTACCTAACGGCGGATGTCAAAAATATAATTAGAGTATAGTTTTTTTTCCTGTTGGATAATGGATTACACTGTTAATAGTAGTTTCGCCAGTATGTTATACTATAATTTATAAATAATACCCCAATTCCACCTAAAATTGCAGTATGAATAAGGCTAAAATACGTGCAGCAATATGTCTTTTATGCCTTATTAAATAAATATTTAAGAAATATACCTAAATAAAATAAGACAACGATTCTTCGATCAATATAATTATAAATAATTATTTATTTTCAAAACAAAATAACGATTCTTCAAGAAAAAGACAAAGTGGGAAAGGCAGACATCGATTCTGTCCAAACTAGATCCTAGTTTTATTTGGAACGAGATATAAACGTGCTAGAACACACAAAGACACGTTTATCGAAGTAGTGTGTCTCAGGATCAAAGTAGTTCTTCGATGAGTGAACTAATCCGGAAGAACTAGTTCATTAAAAAGAACTAATAAGCCCATCTCTAGCGTTTAGCCAGGCTAGGTAGCAGCGAGCGCAAAACTGCTAACTTGTCCACAACATCTGGTTGTTATGGACAACTGATTGCTGTGGACAAGTGTAGCAGGTTTGCGGTAGCATAGAGCCTGACTGAACGACCCCATTGCGTTATTCTATGACTGATTAGTTAGGTTGGGGTCCAGAGTGGTTGTGGCTTAACGAAATTAAATAATAGCAAAAGTGTTTAGACACTTGTGGTAATAGTTTAGTCGGAAAGTTGAGTGGGGGCCACTCCAGACTTTATATATTTTTTTTATATCTGGGTATCTGGTAATACATAGTGTCCAGAAATGAAAATTTTAACATATAATTAGTCTTTAATCATTAATCTTTACTGGCAGGAGACTGAAACGTGGTCTTTAAAGAAGCCGTCATTGCGTACATCTTTCTTGTTCCTGCATTCCTGTAGGTAAAATGCAATTTGGCACACATCAGTTTGCTGAAAAACAGCGGCTGTACGATATATATTTATCATGTTATGTCAAATGTGAAATGTCAGCGTCCAAGAAATTTTATGATTGTTCGAGAAGCCATCATGGGTAAGACATAAAATGTTGTATGTACCACGGGCATAATTTTTGTTTAACCCTATTGGATGACTAAAACTCGTCATCCTCGAGGTCATAAACATCTACTTTACATTGATTGGTACATAAAAAAAGTATTCTGGCTACTGCATAAACCCAACACACTATTCACAAATATATTTATCACCTCATTAATTTACGGCAATTTATTAAACTACGACAATAATAAGGCAAATTACTCCTTTCCTTGGGAGTATACAGACTGAACAGATAATATGCTACACCGGTTATACTAAAAAAGCTTACTGTAATGCATCAAAGTCACCGCTGTCGTTATTCATCTTACCTTCAACTATGTACCTGCAAAATTATTTCAACAGTCCGTACATTCCAGTCGTTACGCATCTGTGGCTAATTAGGTATTTGAATTTATTGCCGTGCTTCTCTACGATTTAAGTGACAAATTTAATTACAGATGCTTCTCGGATGCGGCTCGTTAACATAAACGGATGACGAAACAGCTTCATTATTTCCGACCATTCTTTCTCCTAACAACGCGTGTGGATGCCTTTAAGAAGAATTCTGATGACCATCGTAATTGCTAAAATGGTTCCTTTTTGTCTGATGATGGTTACAGGTTACAGGTCAACGTAGATCTTATGAATCTTGAGTTAATTAATAGGCTCTATCCTCGAGAGCACTTCCTAAAAAATCTTTCCATTTTTCTGTAATTGACTTGATTTATGAGGTTTGTACAGGTGGTATATTCAAAGGCTACTTAAGGATTCTGCGAAATCTATTAGGTACGAACTCTGTGGGATCTCAAATCAACAGAATAATAAAGACGCGTCACGCCACGCTGCGCCACTTCAATATAATACACGAAGGCGTGGACGCAGAATTATTTTCAATAATGCCAGTTCACCTTTCTCTCAATATCTCCTTAATTAGATCTCTTGAAGCTGTGTGGGCCGCATTTTGACTATATTGGGTATACTTTTTTGTGTAATGTATCTTCCGCCAAGCAACAAGCTAGCAATTAAGGTATCCAAATGGCCGTTTGTTCAATTCAATTTATACATCAAGACATATTTTTTTAATGCTTTCCAATCTCTTAAAGAATTTACGCCACTGTATGTAAAACTGATCTTCTGGTAACTTCATGTCTTCCACTAAGCTGAAATCATTTCTAACTAACTTTGCTGAAGCCCTGCTCTCGGTGATCTATTCCAACATATAGGCACAAACTATGCAGCTGAAACAGACGTCTCATGAAACACGAGACCATTTTCGTCGAGCAAAGTCCATCGTGTTACGCTTAGAGTGTGCTGTTGGTGAACTGTTGATGGGCGGACCGACACCTGTCTTTAATAGTGACTTGTGGGAATATTGAACTCACCTTGGCGCTCTACATGAGCGAGTTATCGCTAGAAACTCACTTAGGATGGATAAAATGTGGCACGCCGTCCTATGATGAAACCTTTGAGAGGGAGTGGGGTAATCCAGTTATCTTGTAGATCGACATTGGCGTCAATGATAGGAAATTTTGGTGGTACGAACAAATGTCTTTACTCAAGAAGAACTCCTTGCTTCAGAGTTCTAACGAGTCGAGATTGAGACGGGCAAATGCTGGTGCCGCGGAGATTGAAGATTTGTAATCATTTTGTTTGTTCATACTTCATTTCCAGTTTTCCAAATCAGCCTTTGTGGTTCGTATCTGTGATTCCGAAATGAATTGTTAGATACACCTGATTTTTTCTGTGAATTGGTATACATATTTACCTATTCGCTTGAGGATGAGCTGGTACCAGTTTGGGTAAAGTCGGATGAATCCCTAAGAAAACGCACGTAAATTTGGCACTTCCGGATACCAGATTGTTTTCAAAAATAATCTAGTTCGTCTCCTGGCAATTCCAAATGCGTATCTGTGCTATCGTGTCCACAGACATACACACATATATTTTCCAGAAATCATTGCGATGGATTCTGGGGACCCAAATGCGTATTTTTAGTGAAATCCCATTTTTCGTCGAAGTCAGACATTTGCTTCTATCACACAGATAAAGTACCAATGTTTACGTAAAACATAAAAGAACACATTTTTGCTTTGAAACTATGTAGTTCGAAAAATAACTAAAAAAGAATTTGGTATAAGTATTTAGAATTCCTGGGGGACGAACTGGATTGTTTTTGGTGACAATCTGAAAGTGGCAAATGTTACAAGCGTCTTCTTAGGGATTTATCAGATTTTGGCCAAATTGATATCAGCTCGCCATCCAGACTCTTTAAATATGTATACAAATTTGCAGATCAGTGGGATGAATTTTAACCATAAAAATCTCTAAACGTTTCATATCAAATTGTTTTAAAAATGATGAAATAAACGTAAACGAGGTACATTATCTTGTACGGGTCAACCACTGTAAAGACGACCTACTCGTACGTGTAAATAACCGGTTTTCTTATGGCTGAATGGGTCGTCTTTACGGTGGTCGACCCGTACTTCCCATATTTTTATGTGAAATAATTTATACATTTATAATATATTCAACTATTATACGACGCCGTATCTGGTCTGTCGGCTCTTCTAATGAAAACTATAGCATCTCGAGTAGGATTGCGATATCCTGTTTATCGGGACATGTCACTTTGTGAACTGAGCTGTCCTGGTGAATAAATGTATCTCGTTCGACCAATCAAGAATTAATTATTTCCCATTCCGTTCATCTAGAAATAACAAACATAGCATAGATAGGAATAAAATTAACGGTATGCTGAAAACTATACAGGAACGTGATGGTGCTATATCCCGCCTTTCCCATCAAAATATGGCAAATGTAAACAATTATGGTAATCACGTTCATGTGTTTATCGCACGTAGAGCGTAAATATACTGATTTTGCATATTTCTCCGGTTAGTTTAAGTGACTTCTCTGATAAGTTATTTTAAAATTGTCGAACACTCAAATGCTCAAATTTGTGATAACATGGTACTAGGTGACGGTAAACAGAGTAAGTATACATTATAAGAATCACATTGCTAAACCAAGGATCTGCATTTTATAACGTACGTAAATATTTTCCAATTCGACAGAAGGTATACATACAGTACATTCCCCTGAACGCTAGGAATAGGATTTACTGAAGAACATTTAGCATTAACATTTTATGACTCCGTTCCAACCTCTCAAACAATGTGACTGAATAACTGAAACAACTGAATAAAAATTGTAATGTAATATATTATTCAATTTTATGGAACCCACATACGCCTAACAAGTGCAAGATCTTCTGAGTTGGTGTATGAATGTAATGTGATATAAGCAGGCCCGCCGCCAGCCACTTGAGCGCCCGCGTGCATAACCAACTATGCCGCCCCCGTCCCCATCCTTTACGCCAGACGACTTAGTACTAAACATTAGCAGAATTGCGGGTATTGTAAATAGTGTGACTAGTACTAATTAGTACTAAGCTCGTGTAAGAATGACATTATTTTCCACAAATAGTGATAAGTGTTGTAGAAATTTTCTCTGCATAGAGATGAGGTGTAAAGCAAACAAATAATTATCAAAATCATTTTATTAACTTCACTACAGAGTGACTCAACTTATCAATATATAAATATATGTATATAGGAACACAAAAAAAAACAAAACTAAACTGTCTATAGGAACTGAACTTTTCTTGATTTTAAACTTGCGAAATCTGCTATTAATTCTGATGTATCCAAACTATCCAAGACTTCGTGTTCAATTAAAACAATAGATAAATTATTAAGCCTGTCCTGGTGCATAGTTAAGCGTAAATAATTTTTTATAATTTTCAACTTTGAAAAGGATCTTTCACCAGATGCCACCGAAACCGGCATAGTAAGCAATATTCTCAGGACTATTGATGTGTTTGGAAATGTAGCAATCAAATCATTTTTTAAAAGATATTTAAAATATTATATGGATCACCAGGCTGATCAGCTAGAAAATGCTGCTTTAAACCCGGGGGAAGTTAGCAATAAAAGTTAGCAATAAGTTTGTTTTTCAACCGATTTTAATAAATGATACATCATTTTAAAGCTCATAACGTCCTGATACCCCATGAGTTTTGCCCGGTCGATCAAATCATAATTAGTGCCCTAAAAATACGAATGAAAGTTGACTTTTTCGACAATTTAGTAAAGTTTTCGGCATCATATCTCGGCTATGACTTAACCGATCATAATGAACAATACATTAATCGAAAGCACAAGTCTTCATGTACTCCTCATAGTTTTGCCCGATCGATATTACAACAATTACCGCCTGAAAAAAAAAATAACAAAGTACTAGCGTCGTGGGGATTTGGACAACACAGTGCAACCGCATGCCTTGAACACCGATCAACAAAAAGGTAAAAAATAAGCACTTCCTGTCATCCGATTTTAACAAATTATGCACCAATCGATAGCTAAGGGTGGCAGCCACTTATGCTAGTTTTGCCAGGTCGCGATTCAAACAATTAGCGGGTAAGAATAATTAACAAAGTTAGCGCTCCGGAGACATAGAGAAAGTGCATGGTCGGGTGTTCCGGTGGACAAAAGCAAGTCTTTTAAGCACTTCCGGTTATCCGATTATAACAAATTATGGACCAATCGATAGCTAAGGGTGGCAACCACTTATGCTAGTTTTGCCCGCTCGCGATTCAAACAATTAGCGGGTAAGAATAATTAACAAAGTTTGCATTCCGGAGACATCGAGAAAAGCCCGTGTCGGGTACAACGGTGAACCAAAGCAAGTTTTTTAAGCACTTCCGGTCATCCGATTTTAACAAATTATGCACCAATCGATAGCTTAGGGTGGCAACCACTTATGCTAGTTTTGCCCGGTCGAAATTCAAACAATTATTTCATTTGTGTTCCTGTCAGATGTAAATATTTGCGATAAATTATCGAAGTTCGTCGTGATATACACAAAATCACAAATCACATTGTCCAACAATTATGTTGTTGCACTATTTACATTTGTCGCCCCCTTGAAAGTGCCGCCCCCTTGAAGGTGCCGCCCGCGTGCGGTGCACCCCTTGCACACCCGCTTACGGCGGGCCTGGATATAAGCAATTGCTGCGGGACCAGTGTTTGAGCATACGGTACTCGTGCCGGTATCAGATTACAGGAACGTGAAAGTCATTTCTCTATCTCCGATCTCTGCAGATGAGCGGGTTAAAAATGTTGAAAATGCCGTTTTGTTTATGTTTGCAGAAAACATTGCGTGCGCGATTATCGTTTTCTAAGCAAATTGGATGGATGGTTTAGTTTTAGTACCGTGTTGGGAAATTATTTTTACTTTAAAGCGATGTTTATTCAGGATTTTGTCGTTGTACTACTATTACAGCGACTATATAACTGTAGGCAATATGTGGATACAAAACTACATGCTATCTTGTGTGAATAATTTTTAGTAACAATAAAATTCACGCTAAACAACCAGTTAACATGGACTCTTTTTACTTTCCGACTAGTCCCTAGAAGGAAAGTATAATAAACATCTCTTTATAATAATCGACGGAAATAAGCGTTTTATCGTATGAATTAAAATTATAATTTAAATCGTATAATATTGAGATCTTGCGAAAAATCTCCGATGTCCTGTAATGGGTCGGAAACCCATTATTTATTTATTAAGATATGATCAAATTAAGCGAGATATTTGTAAGAACATTCGGGAATGTCAAAGGTTTTTGCTAGGGTTGAACATCTGGTTTAGGATTTGACCGCGTGTTATAAGTTTAAAATTGAAGACTTGTCATTGGCTAAGAAGAAATGCTTCCGGCTTCCTTTGGGGTCGAGGGATGCAAACGAACAGATCTCGCTCTTCTCATTTCAACCACCGTCATGTAAAGTACACGTTTTTGTGGAGCGTTCTTAGGCGCTTAAGTTTATCCCTGGTAAGTCTTTTCAACTCGACTCGCATTTCATTGTAAATTAAATTATTCATATTTCTGCTAAAAGTGTGTCTGTCTAAATCAACTCCTAGGTTTAATTTAAACGTCAATATGTTCAAAGCTTCATTCATTTTTCTATGTAACCTATCAAACGGGATTGTTGATTATTATTGTTAATAGATGTTATTGTTTTGATAAGTGTTTCGTTTCATTTGAGTAGTCTTGCTTTATCAGCCCTTATTAAATGTTAAATACTTAAACGCGTCAGTTAGTAGTCAGAAAATGTGTTCACAAGGTTCAAGAAAAAGAACCCAGTTAGTTTTGCCTTCGAATAAATTGGAAGAGATTTGATGAATTAGAATTGTGACCAGTAATTAAAGCCCTTAAACCGCGCTTGGCCAAATGCTACCATGTTAGGGAGTAGCGGTTGTTCCCGCCATTTTGACCTCCTACAATCCGTTATAATCTGCAGATAAATCCTGATAAATTTGCCGGATTTGTGGCTTACACGTACATAATATGCAAATGGTATGTTCACAAATAAAGATGTAATAAATTGCAAGTAATATTTCATAATGCACGTGGAAAATTAATTCTTTCTATTTTTGAAGAAATACGCTAGTTTGCTATACTGGGAAGAGAAAGGTAAATGTAAATGGAAACGAAAAACTATTAATGCTGGGATATTCAGATAACAAAATAATTTAAATAATAAAAATGATTATTGAGAGTTCAAATCAAACCTTTATTAGCCACGATCAGCACAAATACAAGAAGTAAAAATATGAGGCACGTTACATATAGAAGTAGAATAAACAATATAATTCTATTAAGATCTATATCATACATTCTTCGGCGGAATAATAGACCCTTTCGGCTAGAATAGTTGTTAGAGACCGTTTGTATGTAGAGTATGGCTGAACAGTTAATGATGTATTTTTGTAGATTATTGTCAAGCCTGAAGGGTGCAATAGCTAGCCGAGTACTGGAAGACATGCTTGAGTCGGAAATACACTAATATTCTTCCTTATATACATGACAAATACAAAGATGAAGGGAGGAATCAATATGTCCAGACTGAATATTGGCTTATAAGATTCTCTTACCAACTAAAATTATGTAGCCTACGATCGAATATAAGGAACAAAAGAATAAGAAGCTCTCATCTACCGTTTCTACCCAGAATCAGAACGAGTGTAAGGCCTTCGCATAATTGAAGCCCAAATTCTAGATGAGACTCATATGATCGTATACTATACAGCTACGGCACTGACTAGAATAATGGGCTTTAAACCACAGATGAAACAACACCCTGCATTCAGGGGTCCCCAAAATGGGTATTTTTGCTAAAATCTTTTGCAAGACGTTCTTGAAGACCAAATAAAGGAACTTCTTCAACATGATTGGCGTACAATGTTCAAGAACACAAAGAAAATATAGGTCCAAGTTCGTGGACAAAATTGCTTGTAGTTCCTAAGGCAGAAGAAAGAAAATGGCGAGAAACAGCGGGAAAATAAATTGCTTCCCTCAGGAAATTGGGCGTATGAGAACCCAGTGATAGTCCCAAGTGGTGAAAGGCTATTTCCTATAAATAGGTTTTCAAGACAAAGTTCAATGGTGAAGGTAAACTCGACTGCTATGTGGTTAAACCAGTATCCAGATGATTTTCGCAAAAATATGCAGAACGGATAGTCGTTGTACCGTTTGGGCGCTATCGTATTCACAGACGCACACCCATACATACACACATCTATACGTACATCGACATTTTAGAGAAATGAGAAATCGCTGCAAAAAAATCGTTTCCGTTTTACAATATCAACGAGTTAGTGTAAATGGGCTAATTGGCAATCCAAAGCACGTACATGTGGGTTGTGAGTAGAGTTTTAGCTAGCAACTTTGCGCATGAGATATAAGGCATTTATTGATCGCTTAGACAAATTTATGGTTCACTATACTTAATATTTTTCCTATGGCTTAAATATATGAAGCTGAAAACCAAATTGCTGACAGCGTACAAATATTAATCAGCCAATTTTAAAGCAGTTTAATATATATAGTACTAACACGAACCCATATGCAGTCACGCAACGGTACACACCACCTCTTTTCACTAACCACACAAATTTATGTTCTTCTTCCTATCCGAAGTACAGATCTAGCAAACACAATATGTATATAGACAGATACACAACACAGACAGCTATATTTCCCAGTACTGCCTGGTTCTCGTGTCTCCTGGGTACGCAACAACTGGGCGACCGATAATTGGGCGACAGACAACTGGAAGACGGACAACAGGACGACAAAAATTAAACGACGGACAAGTAAGTGGGTGACAAAATAATGAAATGAAAATAATATCGATAATGAAATAGATGTTATTGTTTATAAAACCAGTGGGCCTTTCTATTGTTCTGATCATCTTCCAGTGACATTAAATAAGTATATCAAGTTGTCCGTTGTCCAGTAGTCCCTCGTCCATTCAGTGGTGCGTCGCCCAGTTGTCCATCGCCCAGTTGCCGTCGCCCATTTGACCGTGTGCATATCTCCTTATTATTCGCCAAATAGGGAACGTAGAAACTGCCATAGCCCAACCATTCCGCGGTCGCGCATGTTTATAAACCTAGTCGGCGTATGGCCTTCTTGTACTCTCTAGTCCTCGGTACTAAAACTTACCAGGAATAAATCACGAATTCACAAAGGAGCGGTAGCATTGTCGCATGTCGGCGGTCTCCGCTTAAGGATCTCGTGTGCATGTTGCACATGACGGACATGCCAAGAATCGAGGTGGATTGAGCATTCCAGCGAATCGACGATACCCATCTTCTTTTACGCAGCGAGATAGATAGACCTCGTTAATGAAACGGTAAAGTTGGCAAATATGCGTAAATTCACTGTAATAAAACGCTTCGTGTTATCGCGAATGCAGCGAAATACCAGACACTATTTCTCGATTCGAAAGTATTGACTTAGCATTACCTAAACCAGAAAGAAAGAGGTTGCTTTATGAAAAACTAACCCGGTATATGCCTACCAACAACAATATATGCCAATCAGTTGAAAGCGAAAAACGCTCTATGCTTGTAGCGTTCTGCTAGGAACGAAAAGTTTGTGGCCTTATAGTACAAGATCCGGACCTAGATCGACCTTCCCTCATCCTTTTTTCTGATCAAATCTATTTTTTATACAATATAATGTGTAAATGAACACAATGTCCTAGGGTTGCCGCCCCATATCCTGGCAAGGCTATTTTTAAATTAATATTATTTAAGGTATTTTTTCAAATAGTTCCGGTCATTCTTTTTCTTGAAAACTTTGGTACCAATCGAGAGCCAAAGACTTACAAAAAACGGCAAACTAAGATCGGTAACTGTTAAGTACGAAGGTAACTGCTATTCTGCTTCATTGTCTGTCGTAATAGTAGGTGATAGCGCAGCGATAGTGTAAACGCGCGCTATGCGCTTGTCATGTGAACGTACCCTTTTACTCAACTATTCATATTTAAAATCGCGACAACCCTAAGATATGCCAACTTTTGCAAAGGCAACCCTACACCACGATGTTTGCAACAAAGCATCCTACATTTTGGTATACAATTGACTAAGAAAAACGATCAGGGTAAATTACTAGTACCAATTTACCTTAAATAATTTGTAATTAAAACTAGCCTTGCCAGGATATGGGGCGACAACCCTAGCACATTGTGTTCATTTATACCTTACATTGTATGAAATACAGATTTGATTAGGAAAAAGGACGAGGGAAGGTCGATCTAGATCGGGATCTTAGACTATTACGCCTAGGCCACAAGATGATGGTGCAAAGCACTATCGTTTTCTGAGAGGTGTAATGATGCTTGACTTCCTGCTTTGATTGTTGGTGACTTTAGCTTACCGATATGTACCGAAGTCGTCCCGTACCAAAAACAGGAACATGGCTATGCTCGGCTGTATAACATTTTTTTTAACCTGGAGCAGCGGAATTGCATTATTAATGCTAATGATAGGATGTTAGGCCTAGGTTACACTTTCAAAGATTTTATTGCAACTGTGGTCCGAGCTGAATTACGTCTGGTCCTGGAAGACTCCTCTCATCACCCTGCTCTGTGGTTTTTTATTACGATTTTCCGATTCACCCACTTCCCTCGAGCTTTCCATCATCCCAGAAATCCCGCCATAATTGTAGACGGGCAAATTTCAATAAATTATATAATGATTTATACGAAACTGATTGGACTTTCATTGTGTTTTATTCCAAGCGTAATGTCATCCTAGGTGATGGTCTTCCAAACGAATAGTAACTGGTGACATTATTCGTGTTAAGGTGGAAATATTTTTGTAGCTAAAAAAAATATCTGGGGTGGCCCTCACCCAAATTTCCGACTACAACGTTGGTACCGTTGGTACAATGAAATGTCTAAACACTTCAATTTTGTAAAGCCACAGCCACTCTGGACGGTACCTAACGTCAGTTTCTATCATATAATGACATTTGTCTTACTGACATTTAATGTCATGTCATGTCAGTGGCACTGACGTTTGTCAAAATCTGACAATTTGGAATACAGCGACGAAGGCTGTGGTTTCTGTCAAACTGCTTCTATAAAAGCTTATAGCACCTAAACCGTTCATCCGACTGATCTGCAAATTTGCATACATATTTAAAGTTACTGCAGTGTCATACGTGGGGGTTTGTCTTTTGCTTTGGGTTTGCGTAGAATAAACGGTCGCAACAGATGGCAACGAATAGCACAGGGTATTTGTTCAACAAACGTTCTGACCTGATCGGGTTTCGAGTTTGCTTGTGAATTGTGAATAGAGGTTTTTTTTTCTGGAAGTTTGGACAACTTTCTGTGACTTGAGGGCGGATGTAACCTTTTTGCTAAAATAACGAACTTTGGTTGTGTATTTGGTGGGACAAGGCCTTCCTAGTTTTGTATATTTGAAATATCAGTCGAGGTCGTGGTTTAGAAGTCGAATGACGTAGTTCAATTTGTTTGTGTTTTGTTTCTGTGTGTGTGCCCGTGATGCCGTCTCTGCTGATGTAAATTTGCCAATAACAATTTAGGTAATTTTTATAAAATAATTATGTCTGTCATCCGTTTTCTCTCCAACTATTTTCATTGTGTCAAGAGTTTCAGTCAATGATTATTGTACACTCGATCTGAAGGGTTTTTAATCTTTTTGTTCATTTTGTAAATATATTTGTTTTGGTTAGAATTTGACTTTTAATCACCCTAAAGTTATACTTTGTGTTCATTTACTATTATTTTTGGCTTCTAAAAATCTAGCGATACCAAACCCTCAAGGTTTGAAAGAATTTGACCGCTCTGTTTGCTACGCTACCATTAAAAACAGACTCAGGTCCCAACCTCTTACAGGAGGATGAGTTTGTATGAATTTGATCTCAATCGGATGAATCCCTCAGAAGACGTATGTAGGTAACATTTGCCACTTCCGGTTGTAAGATTGTGGCCAAAAATAGTCCAGTTCGTCCCCCGGTAATTTTAAATATGTATGCAAAATTTCAGCTTGATCCGTTGTATCGTTTGGACGCAATCGTGTTCAAAGACATACACACATATCCACACACACACACACACACACACACACACACACACACACACACACACACACACACACACACACACACACACATACATACAGTTTCCAGAAATCATTGCAATGGATTCAGGGGATCCCAAAAATTTCTCTCCTTTCCTTTTCTCCTATTTTCGCCAAATTTTTGTGTACCTACGTCTAGTTCAGTTAATGACGCTATACCGCTGTTTGGCAGTTTGCAAAGTTTGTTGGCAAAGCTAAATTATTAAAGCCAGTGGCTGTAAAAATGTCCACATCTCTGATGACATTTAGTTTAGTCCCACAATGTTTACCGCTTCAGCTTGTGTTATCATACTTGACAGTGAAAATAAATACGAAAACAGCGTAAACGATGGTTTTGGGTACGTCCAAGTCTTCAAAGTAGATCACGGCATAGAACGCGTACTTAGGCCCAGTATCATAAACGCAAAATAAACAAAATCATCTCAGATTACCAGTCGCTCATTCAAGAATTTTGTCCGCTATATCCATTACATCCATCAAAGGCTGGGGCAGATATGCATACATTACCATTACCAACATACACGTATAGACTACTCTCGAGGGTCCATGGCATTTCTACGCACTCTCGATGTTATTACTTCGTCAAATACTCAGGTTTCTTTTATCGTCCGTCGTCGTTCATATGGCACGTTCCTCACTTACACCAAGTTTACACTATACTTCTGTCATTTGATATGCACACATGGTCACTCTGTGTTCATATGAAAGATGCACGGCCGGCAAGTTGACATGGTCGCCGTTGCAATAGGCAATTCCCCTAAAAACCAACCATAATGTAACCAGTGTTGCACAGATATTTTACCAATGCGGATTTTGCTAGCCAGGGTTTATCTGGTACGATAGATAAGGCGTGCAGAGGGTTAATGTAAACACTAGGGAAAGTAACCTAGAGGCTCGAGAAAAAGAGGCCAGGCAGTACCATTGACTGGCTCTAAGGGTCTAGTTGTGTGAAATGTGTTGTTGCTGCAGTATTGTAAAGTGGCTCTAGGGGTATAGTTGTGTGGAAAGTATTGTTGTTCTTCTAGAATAATGTAGACATGGAGTCATATAAATTGGGCTTGTCGTGGAGACATGGAGTTATATGGCTTGGGCTTGTCGAGGATAGTATAGACATGGAGTCATATAACTTGGGCTTGTCGTGGAGACATGGAGTTATATGACTTGGGCTTGTCGAGAATAGTATGACATGGAGTCATATGACTTGGGCTTGTCGAGGAGAACATAGACATGGAGTCAGACGTATATGACTTGGGCTTGTCTATCTTCCTGGGTGCCATAATAGGATATTATGCGGGTTCCCCCATGACTTGCACCGGTATATGGTAGCAATGGCACTGGCTAGTGCATTCCGCTCTGCTTCACTGTGTGTGTAAAGTTCCATCCAGGTTGTGGTTGATTTGGAGTATTCTAGGTGTGATAAGATAAAGTGTGCAGATGACCAAGCTAACCTATTAGTCCAAGGAAATAGATGACATGGACTGGAGACTGAAGTCTGGGGACAGGAGTCCCCGGGTAAGTTAACCTTACACTTTATCGTTATCGCTGTTTAAAGAGGGTATTTCTATATTGTTATATGATACGCGGGGATGTGTAACCGTCCGGTGCCGATCGGGAGAGCCGCGGATTCCTTCCAATAGCGTGATAATCCATTTACCAATGACGTGTCATATCGGTGAGTTATTATCAATCTATTAAGCATGTTGCAGTTTGGTATCAGATGAACCTGTTTTAGTAATTATGAAAAAATGAAGTGCGGCAAAAAATTCTAGCCAACACCAGTAATAGTTTTATGAAATAGTGCATTATGTATGTTACCGCTAATACCCGAAACCTACTCTGCTTAGTTATGTGAACCAACCTTCAAGGGTGCCGCAGAGGTAAAAGCTTGAAAAAAGCTGTTCTAGAGACTAGTCGGCAAGCAAAAATATTGTCTCCACTGAAAATGTTTGTTGTAGCGGTTATGGATGGCGACAGAAAGTTTTGTATGGTTTAAATTGCTAGTCATTGCATGCAATTGATGCAACAATCAATGCATTCATTATCTACAATGGAAGCTTTATTGTATTTCAATACGTATAGTTATATATACACTCTATGAAAATGCGTTTACACATTTTTCAGGACATAGTGTTGAAATGTCTTTTCGAGTACCTACTTCTACACCATATGGTAAGCCTGTATGCATTTATGTATATGCGCTTTATGTAATTGCTAAACAACGTCAACTGTTATACAATTGAACACTTCTTATAATCATAACTTCTATTCACTAGAGATAATTCTACAATGAGAAGAAACGATTCAGTTTATTTTTATTACTGTCACTTATTATTATTATTATTATATTTTTTTCTAAATTTTTGTGGTTATTTATAACCCTAAGCTTCCAAAAATAAATGATTAAAAATACACAGTCTAGTTATTCGCAGTCTGTCATAATTTTCATGTTGTATTGGTTAGCTTTTATTTTGACAATTTATAGCAGTATACAGAACAGGGGTTAAAATAAAAACAATACATCGGGCAAAGTTCGTTTAATTTAAGTACAATTAATCTAAGATTCTTGCTTTATGTCCGGATTATACTGGCAGTGTCTTACAAAAGTATCCTACACGACTACAATAACTACAATCACAAAACTTTTTACGGGCACGCCAATTAATAATAGTAATATTAATTACAAATTGTTGCGAATGTGTGGTGTTTCTTCTTACAATCTCCTAGTGATAATTTTCCTATAGATTCTTTACGGTATGTTCTCTTTTCATTCTGGTATTGATTATCTTTAATTGTAATGGAATTCACACTTGCGTTCATGTATTGTTTAAGTATTTTTTTAGTCTTTTACATCTCGGCTTGTTTCGCCGCTTCACTGTCAATCGCTCTTCGAATTATTCTTGCTTGAAGCCATTCGTTTGTGGTTCCCGAAACTCGTTCCTGTTGTTCAGTTGCCAGTACACCACCAGACGACCACTGAGCATGAAGAGGAACACCAACGCTGGCGCAGTTCTTTCGAGTTTGTCATCTACCATATAGTGTGAATATACAGCCATTATCGTCAGAAAGAGTAAACAGGAGTTTGCCCAATTTTTCACCTTATCTGAAAATATACAAAATGCCAAAACATTAGAAACAAGCAAACACTTTTTTAACAACACACCAAAGTGTATAAAATTAGATCCACGCAATGTTTGTACACAATGTACACAATTCATTAATTAAAATCCTAATTGATGAAGACCTTTCCGCAACCGTACAACAGTTTAACAGTCTGGATATAGATGTTACAGGGGCATTACGTGCGTATAACGATGTATGCTGATGCCGTGCCAACAGCTCAGTGAGCAACAAGTAGGCGATTTTACGATTTTGTGTAATAAATTTGTACATGGCGTTGGAAATTAGAATATCCCAGTGCCACGGATCTAAAAATAAACGGCTTGATATTTTAATGTTTGTGGATCATTTATAGGCCAAGCATTCGTACTTGTCAATCGTTTTAGATGTTCTCGGTCATTCATCAGACTGAAGATTCCGACATTTTTTATTTTTAATGCGAACTATCTAATACCCGTTTTGTTTATACACTATGAACCTTATTGCTGTTTAGGAAATAATTCAAATTTTGTTTACTATATTCCGTGGCTGTTTGGTACTCGAGGAAGCTTTTATATAAAAAATTCGTACATATTTATTACGCTTTTGATCTTTTTTTAAAGGTTTTAAATATTAGTTTTGGCATACGAAACATTCTGTTCCGTTTCTTGTGATATTTTGAGGTATCGGTGTATAATTTATTCAAAGAAAATTTGTTTGCAGATCGACTATTTGATTTAGGTATTTTAAACACTGAATTACATTTGCTACTTTCTTGCTTTTGTTCACCGTCGTACCCGACACGGTCTTTTCTCGATGTCTCCGGAGCACAAATTTTATTAGTTATTCTATTCTTGGTCGTTAATTGTTTGAATCTCGACCGGGAAAAACTAGGATAAGTGGTTTCCACCCCAAGCTATCGATTGCTGCATAATTTGTTAAAATCGGATGACAGGAAGTGCTTAAAAAACTTGCGTTTGTTTACCATTGTACCCGACACGGTCCTTTCTCGATGTCTTCAGCGCACAAATTTTGTTAATTATTCTTGCCCGTTAATTGTTTGAATCTCGACCAGGCAAAACTAGCGTAAGTGGTCGCCACCCTAAACTATCAATTGGTGCATAATTTGTTAAAATCGGATGACAGGAAGTGCTTCAAAAACTTGCTTTTGTTCACCGTTGTACCCGATACGGTCCTTTCTCCATGTCTCCGGAGCACAAATTTTATTAATTATTCTATTCTTGGTCGCTAATTGTTTGAATCTCGACCGGGCAAAACTAGGATAAGTGGTTTCCACCCCAAGCTATCGATTGCTGCATAATTTGTTAAAATCGGATGACAGGAAGTGCTTAAAAAACTTGCGTTTGTTTACCATTGTACCCGACACGGTCCTTTCTCCATGTCTCCGGAGCACAAATTTTATTAATTATTCTTGCCCGCTAATTATGTTTGAATCTCAACCGGGCAAAACTAGCTTAAGTGGTTGCCACCCTAAGCTATCACTTAGTACATAATTTGTTAAAATCGGATGACAGGAAGTGCTTAAAAACCTTGCTTTTGTTCACCGTTGTACCCGACACGGTCCCTTCTCCATGTCTCCGGAGCACAAATTTTATTAATTATTCTTGCCCGGTAATTGTTTGAATCCCGGCCGGGCAAAACTAGCATAAGTGGTTGCCACCCTAACCTATCGATTGGTGCATAATTTGTTAAAATTGGATGACAGGAAGTGTTTAATAAACTTGCTTTTGTTCACCGTTGTAACCGACACGGTCCTTTCACGATGTCTTCGGAGCACAAATTTTGTTAATTATTCTTGCCCGCTAATTGTTTGAATCCTGACCGGGCAAAACTAGCATAAGTCGTTGCCACCCTAACCTATCATAGTCATACCCGAGATTGATGCCGAAAACTTTACCACTTTAATTGTCGAAAAAATCAACTTTCATTCTTATTTTTAGGGCACTAATTATGATTTGATCGACCGGGCAAAACTCATGGGGTATTAGGACGTTATGAGCTTTAAAATGATGTATCATTTTATTAAAATCGGTTGAAAAACAAACTTATTGCTAACTTCCCCGGGTTGACTATAATGGTATTTTTTGTTTTCCATGCCATTTTATAAAAAAATTAATAAAAGTAGGTAACAACTTATTATGTAGAGACACATTCAAAACAAAAAAAAGAACATTTTCATTGAAACTGAATAACATCATATGTAGGTATGTACGAATGTATTAAACGTGCAAGCACCTTGAGCTGGTAAGAGCGTTGTACAACAAGCCAATAAAAACAAAGAGAACGACTAACTTTACACGCAAACATATACACATATACAAACCTAAAATAATAATTTATTCCACATCGGTGGTACCACATAAAATAATCATTATTTAACCAAGAACTATTTATTTGTACAAACGTTACAACGAGATTTTATTGCAGTATGTGCGCATGTACGACATGTATAGCCTGCATGGATACCGCAACATGCTGTAAAGTGTGCCCGGATAGACCGCAATCGTTAAACTGATAGGCGACACAGAAAATATCCCAGTATTCATTATTGGAAAAAATCTAAAGTCTTGTCGTCACGTTTCTTGTCGCATTCTTGTTGGCTAACCGTGAAATTACCTGTATTAGATTCGAAAGGTTTATTGTTTCTCTCTTAAGGTAGCTAGATTAATTTGATAACAAAGATATTATTCGAAATCTGCCGAGAATCAAAATTACCAGCATTCGACTTTAATCTTTATAGGTAATCTCAATACTCCGAACTAGGTAAACATTAATTATCTATTATGTAATTACATGTTGTAGAACAGATTTAAATCGCACAAATTTACAGTTTCATGCAATATATATTTTTGCCGATATGAGTTTAATAAAAAAACATTATTTATGTTACTCATTTTGTCATAAAATGTTTTGGTTGTTAGACTATTGCTAGACTTATAATGATCAGGCTACTTCTGTCATATGGGCTACTTATGTGCTATAAGCTTTTTCTTAGACTTCCACATTGATGTACATCAATTATAAGTTCTTTTAAACATTAAACTAAAGGCGAAAGCTTAAATGATATATTTAATAGTTATTTTATTACAGGTATTGGCTTCAATCATAACTTTTTTCCATTACTTATCTCCTAGGTCTTTGAGATTCGAGAACATCGTTAGTTTTATCAGCGTTCAAAAATTGAATTACAGTTTTTCCATGTCAATTGCAAAAAATAAAAATTTTAAATAGAAATAGATATTTGAATAGTTTTATCAGATTTCAGAAAATTTAAAATTATTATTGAATTTTATGAGCTATTAATTTACGAAAATCTAACATAAAATTGCAGAATTTGTTTATTTTTTATTATTAGATCATGGAATTTTATCACTATGACATAATGTTTGAAGTTATTGCTTAAAACAGTTAAGAGCAACAGTTATACGAGAACTTTAAGAATGTAATAAAATGTTTGATAGAACATGTAGAACATAAACGAGAGAACTTGAGGAACATCAACGAGAGAGATGTTGAGAGAGAACAACGAGAGATGTCGTTCAGTCATTTGGTGCTCAAAAAAAAGGAAACTATCCATTTTGCAAAAAAAAAGGTTATTACATAAATTATAGAAAATTTTCTTTACTTTAATTTATTATATAACTGTTTTTATCGTAAAATCAGTCGGAAAGGAGATATTGTCAAAAAACTGTTTTTAGGCGCCTGCTGCACGCTTTCTTAGACAATATTAGTTACATGTACTACTAAATGCTTTTCTGCCTTAGTTTTATGATTTAATCGACCTATAAAATGCATGTACGGTATCTTTCAATTAAGTAGTTAAATCTAATTTTAAATTAGCGCCGGTGCCTGCTATAAAAGCTTGTAATTTCTCATTGATGGGATCGCTGGCTTGAGAATTTAATGCGACTCGAAAATAGATACTTTAACCAGCTGAATATATAAATGCAACGAGTTCTAATCATTTCTGTTTCAGTTGAGAATTTGCCATTTTGGATTTACTTTACTACGTAAGATTTGTATAATAATATACATAATTACTTACTGCTTGGTATAAGAGCCATAGCCAGTCCGCAAATTATTTCTAAAGTGCCAACTGTTCGCCTGTACCACTTGCTCGGAATTTTTATGTCCAGCATATCCGCGAATGGAAATACTTTTGCATATTTGACGTATTCTTTTCTCTGAAACAAGTAAAGAACACATAATTAATATACTGTGGGATATAAAAAGCGATAAAAAGTTATTATAAACACACTAACACACTAAACTCATCTTTATTTTCCGAACGACTGATTAACAATGTTTTTAAAATCATTTTTAGTCCGCCTTACTTCGCTGAGAAACATAATTTTCAAACGTATATAAATTTCTGCTTCTCTTACTTTTTACTCTCCTATGAATACGATAGCGCCCCAACGATGCAACAGATCGGGCTGAAATTTGGTGCATGCATTTTAAATTGCCAGGGGACGAACTCGATTGTTTTTTGGTCATAATCTGACAACCGGAAGTGGCAAATGTTACGAAATTTTAAAAAATTTTAAACAATCGTGTCAACAATTTAATCGGAATGTTGGGTGGAAACCACACCGTTTTTTTTTTTTTGCTTTTTCATTAACATTTGTTCCAACGGTGTTTAGTTTAGTTAAACTCGATGACATATTGTGTTCAAATATATTTTTTAGATTACAAAACTAAAACTAAGAACAATCATAAAAAGAACACAGTCCTGACACTCGGTGTACTACATTTTATGTGCAATTTCTAAAGATAATGGTCATGCATTAAAATTTGTAAAAGATCTAAATTTGTTAATGAATACTTATGTCATGTGTTTAGTTATACAACAGTCTTGTTTTCAGTTTTACAGTTCTAATTGGCTTTTCAAAAAAAAATCATTATTGAATGCACCTCTGTTTTTATATTATATTTCTTCGGACTCTCATATTAACAAACGCTTATGACAGAGGCAATTAGCTGGTATAACGCTCCAACAGAACACGTAAAAAAACTATCACCAGCACAATTTAAGGGGGAAGTGAAAACCATATTGAAGCAGCAGCCATAATACAACGAACCAAAAAACAACGACAAAATAGAGGCAAAAACACAAGAACCCTCAATACCACTAGCCAGAGATGCAAGGCCAGCGCGAGCAGGATAACTACCGAACAGTTTTACAGTTCTAATTGGCTTTTCAAAAAAAGAAAAATCATTATTGAATGCACCTCTGCTTTTATATAATATTTCTTCGGACTCTCATATTAACAAACGCTTATGACAGAGGCAATTAGCTGGTATAACGCTCCAACAGAACACGTAAAAAAACTACCACCAGCACAATTTAAGAGGGAAGTGAAAACCATATTGAAGCAGCAGCCATAATACAACGAACCAAAAAGCAACGACAAAATAGAGGCAAAACACAAGAACCCTCAATACCAATAGCCAGAGATGGAAGGCCAGCGCGAGCAGGATAACTACCGAACAGTTTTACAGTTCTAATTGGCTTTTCAAAAAAAAAAATCATTATTGAATGCACCTCTGTTTTTATATAATATTTCTTCGGACTCTCATATTAACAAACGCTTATGACAGAGGCAATTAGCTGGTATAACGCTCCAATAGAACACGTAAAAAAACTATCACCAGCACAATTTAAGAGGGAAGTGAAAACCATATTGAAGCAGCAGCCATAATACAACGAACCAAAAAGCAACGACAAAATAGAGGCAAAAACACAAGAACCCTCAATACCAATAGCCAGAGGTGGAAGGCCAGCGCGAGCAGGATAACTACCTCGAGTTGAAGATGAAGGAAGAAAACAGCAAACAACACTACGTCAAGCCATAAAGTTTCTTTTATTTGATGTAGAAAATAAAGTTCAATATGGACTCCTAATAGTGGAATACTTAATGCAAAAAATCCGGGGTGGCTCCTACCAACTTTCCGACTAAATTGTTACCACAAGTGTCGAAACACTTTTACTTGCTTTTATTATTAGCTTCGGGTCACAGTCACATTCACTCTGGACGCCAACCTAACATCAGTCAAAGAGAATAACACAGTGTCATGCCATGACTAGAGAAGAAATCTATCATTCAGAAAATGTCAGATTCCTTGTTTCTATTTGTAATGGAGGAATACATTTGTATTTCTGCTAAATACTGCTCGCAACCCAACCCCAATATCTTCGATCCTCTCCTTTATGCCCTACTTTTCGCAGACGACACAGCTCTGGTATCCCACTCCACCTCCTTAACCAAAGCAACAACACAGCTATCTTCCCTACTAGAAAAAATCCTTTCTTGGGCTCGACGATGGAGAATCAAAATTAACCCAAACAAAACCCAATTCCTTGTTCCCTTCCACCGTATCCATGAAAACTCTCCCAGCATAACAATCCATAATACCACTATCACACCCTCAGGAACCTGCAAATACCTAGGAATCCATCTCGACCCGAAACTGAAGCTTAACACACACACCAAGATAACCAAAATGAAAGCCAAATCAAGAGCTGCTAACTTCCGGAACCTAACATACAAGAACAGAGGCATCAGCAAGGAAGCATCACTGGTTATCTACAAGGCTATATGTCGACCAATACTGGAGTATGGTTCTCTCCTACTCATCAACTCCCCGCCGACAACAACGAAGAACATTGAGATCGGAGAGAGGAGCGCTTTGCGTACGATCACCAGAATACGCCACCCCAACAACCCCCTACACAACCCCTCCAACGCATACCTATACGAATCCACCAAACTCATTCCCATAGCCGACAGACTAAAAACCCTCTCCACTAAAATTGCCAACAAATTCCCACCTGAAATATCCCACCTATTCCTCACGATAAATCCCCACCTTCATAACCGCCCAAATAATAAAAAATCCTTATACGAAACCATTGAAGATCTAAAAACAGCATAGACAAACACACACAAATATCTATCCTTACACCGGGCTGAAGGACCCATGGTCGATGGCCGTTTCCAGGCGAAGAAATTGTACAACATACCACAATAACATGTCATGAATATACATTGTAGTACCTACCAATTTGTCTGGAAATAAAACTTGAATATATATACTGCTCGCAACATTAAAACTTTTTATATATTTGTTCCAGAAGCCAAAGGAAAAAGAATTTAGAATATTCTAACTACATATCCTATATACATATATCAATCCAAAGAAAGCGTTTGGCCGATCTACAAGCTTTCTTCTGAGTGGCTATGGCGGCAAAAAATTGATTGCAAAATTGTTTAGACACTTTATTGTGTAAAAGATGTAGTCGGAAAGTTGGGTGAGGAACACCCCAGAATTTGTTTAATTTTACTGGCGCAATAATCCGTATAACGGTTAACTAACTAAATCACTATAATCAAATAAGTGGCTTTTACAATCACTGCAACTGGCAACAGATATTTACGTAATAATCACGTATATCCACAAAATAAGTCTTCAGACTTGACATAATTATGACAACTAATGGTTGGATACATAGGTCCGCCAACAACAGCCCACCTATTCTGAGATCTATTTTCGACTACATGCATCTTAACACTATTAAACTGTGTAATATTTTAATCTGCATGTTTCCCAAATTATATATTGATTTTCTTCCGCCACGTGACGGTACTCCCCCTTTGTAACATCCGCACACACTCTCTGTGCGGTGCATTTAATGACAGAATAGAGAGGCAGTAAATCAATATTACTACCTTAAACCAAACTACACGACATTTGTGACCGGAACTATGTAAAAATATTGTTAGTTCGTTTCTTTTTTTTTCCTCAATGACAAGGGAACAAAGTTCACGATCAGTATTGTTGGAATTCTCAACAGTTTAGTCATGTCGACAGTGCCAACAATTATAGTCCATTTTCAAGTACAGAAAATAACGAATTTTGTATGCCTGGGACGCAAGGCAACCGGCCAAAATACGAAAATACCACAGAGAAGTCACTGTTACGAATTATACGTGCCAACCAGATAAAACCAACTTTATCGCGTGTCCTTTTTTTGTACTTAATTTGGAAAAATGAGTTTCTACTTACCAAATCTTTATGAAGATCTTTCGATAAAACATTGGAGATTTTCAATAATCCAACAAACACAAAGAAAAGTCCTAGGAGCACTGATAACGACTTAAGAACGATGGTGCCCATGTTGTCTTGTTGTTTTATTTTCTAATATACCACTTTTTTTGTTTACTTTCGTATTATCTCATCGTTTTTTTTTTTTTGTAGTTCGTTAGCTTCCCGTGTTTTTTTCGTTTATCGGACGCGATTGTTATGCTTGTTTTCTTACGCCGTTCGATAAATCGTACGACACGTCCGAATCTTGCGAACGATGTACACGAAAAGCTTAAAATCAATAACAGCGCGTCGCGACGAGGACGTCAGCGCAAAGTTTTCGCGCACCGTGCAGGTGTTTTCTAATGCATATATAGTATATACTATGGTTTACAATACGCTTTATATTATTTATTATAATCTCCCCATTCCATAATCATTAGAGAGGTTACACTAGGCTCTTTTACTAGCGTGCTATTTGCTACTGGCTGCTAACAGCATAGTGTGACCACTAGAGATGGGCTTATTAGTTCTTTTTAATGAACTAGTTCTTCCGGATTAGTTCACAAAAAGGAACTAGTTCTGAAGAACTACTTTCATCCTGAGACATACTACTTCGGTAAACGTGTCTTTGTGTGTTCTAGCACGTGTATATCTCGTTCCAAACGAAACTAGGATCTAGTTTGGACAGAATCGATGTCTGCCTTCCCACTTTGTCTTTTTCTTGAAGAATCGTTATTTTGTTTTGAAAATAAATAATTATTTATAATTATATTAATCAAAGAATCGTTGTCTTATTTTATTTAGGTATATTTCTTAAATATTTATTTAATAAGGCATAAAAGACATATTGCTGCACGTATTTTAGCCTTATTCATACTGCAATTTTAGGTGGAATTGTGGTATTATTTATAAATTGTAGTATAACATATTCTGGCGAAACTACTATTAACAGTGTAATCCATTATCCAATAGGAAAAAAACTATACTCAAATTATATTTTTGACATCCGCCGTTAGGTAAAGAA
Source organism: Aphodius granarius (assembly GCA_963971325.1). NCBI lineage: Eukaryota > Metazoa > Arthropoda > Insecta > Coleoptera > Scarabaeidae > Aphodius > Aphodius granarius. The sequence goes on from OZ020225.1 coordinate 6,005,872, forward strand.
ACAACTGGCGGGCGGGGTGCTTTGTCGCTCGTTTGATGTCGCCACAACTCGTTCACTGAATAGGATATGTTTCACAAAAGCAGGACTTTCGAACTAGATTTCATGTCCCTACAAGTCGTCCACTGAATGAGATATGCATAGAGATATGTTTTAGCAAAGCAGGTCTTTTGCGAACTAGTTCTTTTTATTTTAAAGAACTAGTTCTTTTGTTCTAAGCCGGGAGCCATTCTCTCGGACTAGTTCGTTCACGAACTACCCATCTTTAGTGACCACTCACCAGCGCTGTTGTACCAGTTGGCGAGTGAGTTTAGCAGCAGCCAGTCCACCAGCGCTTGTTTACAGCAACCAGCATGAATGTTAACTCAGGAAATTATGTATTTTTGAAATGTGTTTCATAAATATTATGCGAGGTAATATTCTTCCAATATATAAAGAGGGCAGTTGTTAAAATACTGATCCCATAATGAATAGTCGGCGGCAGAAAAGTTATGCTGCAACGTTGATTGGAATGCCAAATGTAGGATGGTCACACTACGCTGTTTTAGTATTTGCTGCTTACTGTAGATTATTAGCCGCTGGCTGCTGTTGCTACTAGCAGCACCAACAACTAGCGGCTAATAAAACAGCCTAGTGTGACTGTGGCATTAGCTACTGTTAAACATTAGATATAAATAAAGGAAATCAGGATATGTTAAATAAGATTATATTAAATTAGTTTCAAAACAACACAGAAAACTTTTTATTTTATTTGCACAATGCGAAATTTAACGTATTATTGGAAAGCTTTAGTCATTGCTACTGTTAAAATCATTCTTGTCCTCTAGCAATGTTGCATCTTGAGAGTCATCATAGTGGCAGATAGGTGGGGCTGTAAATTCACTAAAACTTTGGTTTGTGTCGCTTGAAATTATTGAAATAGCCGAAGATGGTCTATGGCTGCTGGCAATTTTTTCTCTATAATCTTTTATACCAAATTCTGTTAAGACGGTTTGAATTTTGGACTGTGCCAATAAGGCATTTTCAGTAGACAAAGATTTCAGTTGCATAGCAACAGTCTTCCCAAAGTAATCAAATGACGTTTCTTCTGTGTTAACTTCTTTATGTAAACTTTTCAAGTCAAAAATTGCTTTTACAATGTCTTTCCTCCTCTTCTTTATACTTGGGATATTGCTAGTGGTAACTGAGACAGTTGAACTCTTTGTGCTTGTGTTTCTCCCTACTTCTTTATCCTCAGAGCTACCACTCGGCTGAGCACAGGCTTCTTCATTGGTTGCAATATTTGTCTAAAAGTAGCAATTTCCGTTTCAGGTACCACAGAACAGTGACGAATGGCAAAAGGATAGAAAAAGGTTTCAGAAGTCAGAACTAGGTGGAATTTCGCTGGAGCGTCTATATAAATATAAACTACATATTGTAAAACATGTCTGAATAAAGTAGCATACTTACATTTTCGCACGTTTTTCTTTTCAGATCGTTCTTGAATACGTCTTCCATCTCCTTGAGCCATTTAATATTGGGAGTATACACCTTACTCAAACCAGTCCCTGATTTTTTTGAGTCACGTACTTTTTTCATCTCTTGGCTATATGTGGATCTTAAATTCTTAATTTTATTCTTTGCATCTTGAACTCCAAACCTGGGAATATTCATTTCTTGCAAAATAGATCGGTAGGCCGCGTCACGTTTTTGCTTGTTTTTGTAATCTGACGATTTGAAGTTCCAGAGGCATGGATGTAGTTTGTACAATTCAATAAATTTTATCGTTGTTTTACAATCCCATTTATTGGCCATTTTAAAAACAATAATACTTTTAGGTCAAAAACGATGTTTTCATTAAATAATGTTCGCGCAGGCCGCAAGTTGAACAACAGTTTGTTAGGCCAAGCACTTGGTAATGTGTTTACACTTTATACCAAACGAGCACTAGGCCGAGTACACTGTCTCGCCACATGCTCGCCACTGTATCAGCACTCGGCACGTATAATCAATGCAAAAGAGATACATAGCGCCTGAGCGTATACTTTCGGTGTTTTAATGCCTCGGCCACGGATTCGGACGCATGGGCATACTTGCTGATAGCGTCAAGGTCGAGCGGGTGAGTGCCTGTTCCAAATGCAGGCATAAGAGAGAGAAAGGAGCTCCACGATTGTAGCGTTTCGCCAGGAGCGAGCATTCTGTGGCCGAGGCAAAACGGTTCAACGTTTTACAGCTTCACAGCAAGATATATAAAACACGGTAAAGGACGCTTCTCGTAATTTAAGCGATTTGTTGATGTTTTATGTGTGATGTCCCACCCAATAAATCCACGTTTTGTAAAAAATGGCTATTTGAAAAACACCAAAATGTATGCATCCATTTGCAGACAATCAACCGCCATCATTCATTTGAAAGCGGAATTGAGCCTGATGCGGTTTTCACTGCTCGCATAGAGATGGCGCCTTATTACCTACATGCCTATAACACAACATGCCGCGATCTGCCGCTAGCAGCCTGAGAAATTTGCATAAATTTTTTTTTCATATATACTAAGGCCCTCTAAACTCAAAAATCGCATAAAAAAATTTTGAATAGATACGTTTTCGAATTACAATTTTTTTTCTTTTTTTTGTTTTTTTGCGGAGGTAGTTCGACTATTTGGAGGATATCTCGAGTTAGGAACGTCCAATCTGGTCGCCCGGCACATAAAATTGAAGCTAATTGTATCACCAACAATTGTCACTCATATAGTTTTTCAATCGCTTCAGTAGTTTTAGCGCAATAGGCCACGATATTATAAAAATTTGACCAAAATGAAAATGGAACATTTACTCTATCACCTGTGAAAAGTAGAAATCGTGGAAATATAGTTAGTTTAATATTTTTTGCGTAGAGTTTGAACTTTTACGAAGAGAACAAGGTATTTACGATTAAAATCTATGCAAAAATAGCGAAGTTATGGTCATTTAAAATTGATAGGTACCAAACTACCAAAATTCTACTTTTTCTCTGTTTACAAGTTTAATTCATTGTGCTTAGTTTTAATGTGATGTTTTCAATATAAAGGAGATTAGAAGTGAGTTTGATTGCTGCTTTGCCTTATATTCTTGTCGAAATCTGTTTTTCTTATGAGGAACCAGATATAGTTGCCCATCATTTTTTCAATCCAAAATCCCTGGTAGCGCCGCTCAATAGTCTTCATTTCCTAGTGAAACCTCTCACCATGCTCGTCATTGACGTCACCAAGATTCTCAGGATGAAATCTGCTCAACAGCTAGCTCCAGGTGTATACCGTATCCCATGTGCTTGTGGCAGTGTCTACATTGATGAGATAAAGCGCTCTGTCAGCGTTGGGGTTTCAGAACATGAACGTTGTACAAGGCTGCGCCAGATCACCAGTTCAGCGCTTGCTGAGCACAGACACAACAATTCTTCTCGACCAAACAAAAATCATCTCCCGGGAATCACGTTATTATCCTCGTAGAATCCGCGAAGCGATCGAAATCTTTAAAGATCCCTCCAATCTCAATCGAGATGACGGTTGGCATTTGCATCATAGCTGGAAACTACTTTTACGACCTCCACAGCTAATCACAGCTACCCCAAACCACCCTCCCAACCAATAGTTGTTTGACTACCTGCGCAGGCACCTGCGCCAGGTCGATCGAAACACGTACTGACATATCTGTCTATCATTTTTTGGTGAGATATGCCACTACGTGTTTTGAGCGACGATAAATACCCTCACCCTTCCACACACGTTCATTCTCTCCGTCCTGAAGATGCCTCTTGCAACAGAGTGCGAAACGTTGACTAAAAGATGCGCATCTTGGTGCGAATCACGTGACGTACTCGTCTTCTGAATGGATCCGACCTCTACCATGCATTTAAACTGCTATAAATGACGAAAAATACAAAATAGAGAAAAGGCCAAATGTTGGTAGTTTCGTACCCATTGGTCATAATTGATCATAACTTCGGTATTTATTCATAGATTTTCATCGTAAATACCTTGTTCTCTTCGTAAAAGGGCAAACTCTACGTAAAAAATAAGAAACTGAGCATATTTTTACTATTTCTACCTTTCCCTGGCGGTTAAATGAATGTTCGATTTTCATTTATACTAAAAAAAATTCAAATTATGGTCAATTGCACTGAAACCACTGAAGCGATTGTAAAACAATATTAATTACATTTATTGGTGATTCAATTGGCTTTAATTTGATGTACCGAACGACAAGATTTGATGTTCTGAACTCGAGATATGCTCCAAATAGTCGAACTACCTCCAAAAAAATTAACAAAAAAAAGAAAAATTCATAACTCGAAAACGTATCCATTCAAAAAATTTTTAATGCGATTTTTGAGTTTAGCGGGCCATGGTATCTAAGAAAAAATAGTGGCATCTAATGTACTTTTTTTATTATTTTGTTGACTAGTGTAATTGGCATTTTTTCAAAAATGAGAAAATCGTCATTCTTTACCACTTCCTTAGTTACTGTGGCAAAAAAAATTCCTAATTCTCTTGCGTTTTTTTTTACTAATATGATCTTAAATAACCGTGCCAATAATCGCAGTCGCCAATCGATAAAAAAATGTGACATTGATAAAAAAAAGGTAGTTTGAGTTGTGGTTTCAAAAAATTTTGTCACTTAACTTTGATTCTTTATTACAGAAAAAATATACTGTAGGTACTACCATCGGCAGGTTATTTTAAAAAATTGGCCATTTAGTTAGGATTTCAAAAAGGTACAAAAAGAAACTCAACCTAGCCTAGTTAATCAATTGAGGAAATAAATTGAAAAATGAAACGAAAAGTATGAGAGTAAAAAGGGTGCTTTTATTTTACAAATTCAAATGCTCGAATTCGTGCTGAACAATAGTATTTTTACCTTCCGACTAGTACCCTGGAAGGAAAGTACTGTAATCGACGGAAAATTCGGTATTCCAGTGGAAATACGCATTTTGTGGGCCCCTGAATCGATTGCAATGATTTCTGGAAAATGTATGTATGTGTGTATGGCAATGAACACGATTGCGCCCAAACGGGACAACGGAGCGGGTTGAAATTTGGTATACATGTTTAGAATTGCCAGGGGACGAACTGGAGTGTTTTTGGACAAAAACACTCCGGTTCCGTGTTCCGGCTGTCAGAAAGTGGCAGGATGTTACAAGCGTCTTCTTAGGGATTTATCTGATTTTGGCCAAACTGGTATCAGCTCACTATCCAGTGACTTTAAATATGTATACTAATTTACAGACGCAGTTTGACAGAATCCACAGCTTTCGTCGTCGTGTTGCAAATTGTCAGATTTTGACAAACGTCAGTGCCACTGACATTAAATGTCAGGATGACAAATGTCATTATGTCATAGAAACGGACGTTAGATACGGTACAGAGTCGTTCTGGCTTCACAAAATTGAATAAGTACGCGTTTAGACAATTCATTGTGCTAATGATATAGTCGGAAAGTTGGGGGAGGGCCACCCCAGATATTTTATTTCCTACTCGAAAGGTGGCTGGAGAAAACAGTTTTTAGAAACAGTGAGATTTGGTAGAAAAACTTTATTAAAATAACTCTAAAACAAAAAGCACCAGGTATGAACAAAACTCAACATATATATGGAGAATAAGAATATGTAATACAAAATTTACTACTGAATTGAAAGTAACAAAGGCTATCTAAAGCCAAAACAGGGATAATACAAGTACAGAATGTGATTACATCAAAATACATCCTATGTTCAATAAAAAAAAGCATATACTGTAGACTGCCTAGTCAGAAATTTGATAAACTGTAGCATAGAAGAGCTGTTAAATTAAGAACTTAAAATTAAAAAAGTATTTGGTTGTATACACTTTATAATCTCATCAGTCAACAACTTGTTTTATTTAACCATAGAAAACGTTCCATAAAATAAATGCAAAACTTTATTTTCATAAAATCCATAGTATTACTGTACAACTTATCAACTAAAACATCATACAAAATATTCATTTAAAACTAATTAAACAATGTCAACTCATCACCAAAAATTAACCATCATTCAGCTGTACCACACATCGCCTCCTTTTCCTTCTTACATTCACACTTCCAGGTGTATTCAGTCCAACATTAGAGTTCATCAGCAAAAACGAATTTGTAACACTCTCCACAGTAGTATTATTACTACTCGACAAGGAAACATTTGCAGCAAGTTTAGATAAAGCATTTGCCCCATTCAAACTCTGATATTCCAAACAAATCGCAATCTGCTGATCATCTACTACACTTTGCAGTGTATGATCCGAGCAAGTTTGATCTTGTTTTGGGACAACTTCTTGTAGAGTTTGAGATTTGTTTATATGCTTGTTTAACTCATTTATAACAACTTGTGGTATTTCAGATTTGGATGATAACTTGGGCAACTCATTACTTGGAATATCAACATTATTAATAGTTTTTTCATAAGTTATTTGATCATTTTTAATGAGTACTAACTTATCCAGTGAAGAATTATTTGTGCCTAATTTTATGGCATCAGTTACATTTGGGTCTTTTTGGAGAACTTCAGGTTTAGTTCTTTGTTTATTAGGCTCAGTGCCATTTCTGAGGATTTCTAAATTCTGAGATTTTTGTTTAGTTGACTCACCAGTTTTTGGAGTATTGACATTACAAACAGCATTTTCTGGATGTATGGTCTCATCACATGTATCTTTTATCAAGTTGTCACATAAAATAATTTCATCTCCAGACGATTCAATTATTGATATCTCACCTTCTTCCATGTCTTGTGGGTTTTTCTTTCGTAATTTCTCTTTAATTTCGGATTGGATATTTTTTTCAATGTCTCTTCCTGCTTTATTCTGTAAGGATTTATCTGGACTTTTGTTATATTGTGTCCGAGGTTCCTCACTCAATCTAGAAGCTCTGTTGTGACATCTGGAATCATCATAATTCCTTGATTTGCGACTTGAATCTTGCCTAACATCTTGTCTTCTGTCTTTATATAGATTAGTGGACCCCTTGTTGACTATATCTCTGGATTTATTCCATTTTTCTTGCCTGTTATCTCTGGAATTTGATCTGGACAATTTATCTTTGATTTCTGGCTTCCTTTGCAGAAAATCATTAGAATTTGATCTGGAATTTCTATCTCTACTTCTCTCTACATTTCTACGTAAGTTATCCTCTTTCTCTCGATTCCTTCGATGATTTTCATCCTTAGAATTTAATTTATGATGTCTGTCACTCGAGTCATTAATTCGTCCCACATTTTCAACACGTAAACTACCTTTATTATATTTATCGTCGTTCTCTCCTATATTCTTGCCAGTTTTGTCCAAATTCCTTCTTTCATCAAACCGTTTATCGTTTTTCGTATCTAAATTTTTACTTCTATCATCATTTTTATTTCTATCATCATTTTTTGTCTCGTCAAGTCTCATACGTTTCCGATTATTATCCTGTTTATGATCGTTATTCAGCGGAGCTCGCTTCCTGCCAACCCTACGCAGGATAACGTCGTCTAATTGCGAACGTAAATCCGCAATTAATAAATCTTTGCGTTGCAGTTCGGCCTGTGCAGTGTTAAATAGTTCTGATATGTTCTTTGTTAGGGTTTCCTGAGTTTTTTTTAACTCTACGACTTCGTTCATAAGCTTTGTAATGTCACTTTCAAGGTTATGGATGTGAGACTTGAGTTCTTCGTTGATTTTCTCCAACTGAAATCGGAAATAAGTTAGGTTATGTTTACTATTCTTTACATTTTGCTTCATCTACATTTCTCGCGCGTTTACCTTGTGGATTTTTTCCCCTAGATCTGTGTCCTCGAGATCATCGTATAAACCTTCAACGTCCCCTTCTTCCATCTTTAAAATGTTGCATACGTATAAATAAAAACCTCCGAGACGAGATATTTCGAGGTTAAGTTTGGTTATTTATCATGAACGGCGCTAGAGGGACTCGTCTCTTGCACTCGTCGATCGTGCAAAATAGCTTAATTACTCCTTTTTGTGTTTTTCTGGTATTTTTTCGTGTTGTTTCTTCGAATTTGTTCAAATTGTTAAATAGCGCGTCATTTATCACGCAAAATTATAATAATGGGAGAGGTAGGAATGCATGCGCGGTGGGTTTTGCGCGTCGGACATGGTGTTGTACCCGCGATCCTACCTGTGCGTATCAAAACGTTGGTTGCGTTGTTGTTTGTAGCGTTTGTGGCGGATCGTGCGTGACTTTTCGGTGGTAAAATCGTGGATTAATTCGCAAATTTAGCATTATGTGAGTTATAGTTCTTGTGTCGAGTGATTAGAAGTGCCTTAAACTGTTATTCAAGTGCGCCTTGTGATTAAATGTGGTGCCGCGTGAGAGTTTTCTACGTATAGGATTAGAGGACAGGTATGTTTTTTGGTTTTTCTCAATTCGGCATGCCTTTGCCACTTATTTGCACTGCGGATGTTTGTTTTCCGATTAAGAGTGCGATTCGAAGGGACACTTATCAGGTTTACGCAATTTCGCGGAAGTTTTGGGAAGTTCTAAAAGTTTTAAGCGGACAGGTAAAAGTCCGTTTTACATTGGGAAAACTGACAGACGGCCTGTTAAATGGACTTGTTTAGGTCAAGACCGAAGGTTGACGTTCCATAAAGTGAGATTTTCAAATCAGATATTTCACGATATATTACGTTTATCAGTTTTGCATTGATTTCGACAGAAAAGAAGGTTTATAGAATGTGTAGATTGACATAATAGACTGCCTGTCAGTAGGTCTCACTGATAAATTAGTATTTTGCACTGAGTAGGTTATAATTGTTGCTTGTTTTTGAAGTAAGCGAATGTTTATATTTGCAATTATTAATAGTTACTGACGCTTTCGTTAGAAGTGATAACCGAATGTGTATCAAATTTGTTGTTTATCATGCGATACGGTTGCTTAATTTTATTTTATTAATTATCGGTAATTATACAAGTTAATTGAGTTAGAAATTTATATCAGACTTGCCAGTACTGACATAACTAAAGAGCATAACGTGATTATAAAATATCTATGTGTAAATTTAAAATTGATTGCAAAACATGAATAAAATGACTAATTTACCAAACTTATTTTTTTGATGTATGCAGCGCAAAATAAGTTGTGTGTGCCATTTTATGTGCTAGTAAACATTAAGCTGGTGCACTTGTTTATTCCATTTTAATAAACATCCTAAAATTTTAGATGAATTGTAATAATTAATGCTTTAGATCCATTAAGGCAGAAAACCCTATTAACTTTGTTGGTTCATTAACCCTTAACGACTCATTCGTAACCAATCAGAATGCAATTCTCAGATGTTTAGTTGATAGTTAAGGAGATAATTAGTCATTAGAACGTAATAGTTATTTCTGCGATACCTATGTACGTAAATATAAAAAGCGTGCAAATCATACATTTCCCGCTCTTTGACTGTACAGCCATGGTACTACCTTATCTCAGCTTTTTATAATAATTTAAATTATACCATCAGGCGTGCATATGATAACCTCGTCGGAATTCAGAACAACCGATCGTCTGTTTGTGCAAGGATGTTTGTGTACCAACTCCGCAACTGTTAAATTATAAATAAACAAACAAATCTGAGGAGTATGTGTTTAGTTTGCACTTTCCGGTCTCTCGCCATTACTCGTAACGTGATAAACTATTGCCGGGCGTGCATAGAGCGTCAAAAGTTTCTGGTAGCGCGTGAGTGCGGCTGTGATTCGTGATTTTGCGATTTCGCCATCATCACGTTTGAGTCAGATGGGGTGGCCGTCTCGATGAATGGGTGAGTCATATGCTTGCTATTTCGAATCGTTCTTCGCAGAATACGAGATTGTACTGGGGCTAAGTTAATTTTGGTGAGCAATGCCTCTGGCAGTCGATGATTTCCCATAAGATCAATCAATATAGGGGACAAAAGACCTTATTTAGGGGGATGTTGAGGAATAATTTATATACAGTGTTCGTTTATGTAGTATCACATTAAATATACCGAGTAAATGTAATGTTTCCGTTGTATGTAATACTTGTTGGCTATGTTCATCTGATACGAAACTGCAACATGCTTAATAGATTGATAATAACTCACCGATATGACACGTCATTGGTAAATACTATTGGAAAGAATCCGCGGCTGTTCCAATCGTCACCGAACGGTTACACATCCCTCGCGTATCATATAACAATATAGAAATACCCTCTTTAAACAGCGATAACGATACAGTGTAAGGTTAACTTACTCGGGGACTCCTGTCCCCAGACTTCAGTCTCCAGTCCAGGTCGTCTATTTCCTTGGACTCATAGGCTAGCTTGGTCATCTGCACACTTTATCTTATCACACCTAAAATACTCCAAATCAACCACAACCTGGATGGAACTTTACACACACAGTGAAGCAGAGCGGAATGCACTAGCCAGTGCCATTGCTACCATATACCGGTGCAAATCATGGGGGAACCCGCATAATATCCTATTATGGCACCCAGGAATATAGACAAGCCCAAGTCATATACGTCTGACTCCATGTCTATATTCTTCTCGACAAGCCCAAGTCATATGTCTCCATGTCTCCACGACAAGCCCAAGTCATATGACTCCATGTCATACTATTCTCGACAAGCCCAAGTCATATAACTCCATGTCTCCACGACAAGCCCAAGTTATATGACTCCATGTCTACACTATCCTCGACAAGCCCAAGTCATATAACTCCATGTCTCCACGACAAGCCCAAGTTATATCACTGCATGTCTACACTATCCTCGACAAGCCCAAGCCATATAACTCCATGTCTCCACGACAAGCCCAAGTCATATGACTCCATGTCATACTATTCTCGACAAGCCCAAGTCACATAAGTCCATGTCTCCACGACAAGCCCAAGTTATATGACTCCATGTCTATACTATCCTCGACAAGCCCAAGCCATATAACTCCATGTCTCCACGACAAGCCCAAGTTATATGACTCCATGTCTACACTATCCTCGACAAGCCCAAGTCATATAACTCCATGTCTCCACGACAAGCCCAAGTTATATGACTCCATGTCTACACTATCCTCGACAAGCCCAAGTCATATAAGTCCATGTCTCCACGACAAGCTCAAGTTATATGACTCCATGTCTACACTATCCTCGACAAGCCCAAGTCATATAACTCCATGTCTCCACGACAAGCCCAAGTTATATGACTCCATGTCTACACTATCCTCGACAAGCCCAAGTCATATAACTCCATGTCTCCACGACAAGCCCAAGTTATATGACTCCATGTCTACACTATCCTCGACAAGCCCAAGTCATATAACTCCATGTCTCCACGACAAACCCAAGTTATATGACTCCATGTCTACACTATCCTCGACAAGCCCAAGCCATATAACTCCATGTCTCCACGACAAGCCCAAGTCATATGACTCCATGTCATACTATTCTCGACAAGCCCAAGTCACATAAGTCCATGTCTCCACGACAAGCCCAAGTTATATGACTCCATGTCTACACTATCCTCGACAAGCCCAAGTCATATAACTCCATGTCTCCACGACAAGCCCAAGTTATATGACTCCATGTCTACACTATCCTCGACAAGCCCAAGTCATATAACTCCATGTCTCCACGACAAGCCCAAGTTATATGACTCCATGTCTACACTATCCTCGACAAGCCCAAGCCATATAACTCCATGTCTCCACGACAAGCCCAAGTCATATGACTCCATGTCATACTATTCTCGACAAGCCCAAGTCACATAAGTCCATGTCTCCACGACAAGCCCAAGTTATATGACTCCATGTCTACACTATCCTCGACAAGCCCAAGTCATATAACTCCATGTCTCCACGACAAGCCCAAGTTATATGACTCCATGTCTACACTATCCTCGACAAGCCCAAGTCATATAACTCCATGTCTCCACGACAAGCCCAAGTTATATGACTCCATGTCTACACTATCCTCGACAAGCCCAAGCCATATAACTCCATGTCTCCACGACAAGCCCAAGTCATATGACTCCATGTCATACTATTCTCGACAAGCCCAAGTCACATAAGTCCATGTCTCCACGACAAGCCCAAGTTATATGACTCCATGTCTACACTATCCTCGACAAGCCCAAGTCATATAACTCCATGTCTCCACGACAAGCCCAAGTTATATGACTCCATGTCTACACTATCCTCGACAAGCCCAAGTCATATAACTCCATGTCTCCACGACAAGCCCAAGTTATATGACTCCATGTCTACACTATCCTCGACAAGCCCAAGCCATATAACTCCATGTCTCCACGACAAGCCCAAGTCATATGACTCCATGTCATACTATTCTCGACAAGCCCAAGTCACATAAGTCCATGTCTCCACGACAAGCCCAAGTTATATGACTCCATGTCTACACTATCCTCGACAAGCCCAAGTCATATAACTCCATGTCTCCACGACAAGCCCAAGTTATATGACTCCATGTCTACACTATCCTCGACAAGCCCAAGTCATATAACTCCATGTCTCCACGACAAGCCCAAGTTATATGACTCCATGTCTACACTATCCTCGACAAGCCCAAGCCATATAACTCCATGTCTCCACGACAAGCCCAAGTCATATGACTCCATGTCATACTATTCTCGACAAGCCCAAGTCACATAAGTCCATGTCTCCACGACAAGCCCAAGTTATATGACTCCATGTCTACACTATCCTCGACAAGCCCAAGTCATATAACTCCATGTCTCCACGACAAGCCCAAGTTATATGACTCCATGTCTACACTATCCTCGACAAGCCCAAGTCATATAACTCCATGTCTCCACGACAAGCCCAAGTTATATGACTCCATGTCTACACTATCCTCGACAAGCCCAAGTCATATAACTCCATGTCTCCACGACAAGCCCAAGTTATATGACTCCATGTCTACACTATCCTCGACAAGCCCAAGCCATATAACTCCATGTCTCCACGACAAGCCCAAGTCATATGACTCCATGTCATACTATTCTCGACAAGCCCAAGTCACATAAGTCCATGTCTCCACGACAAGCCCAAGTTATATGACTCCATGTCTACACTATCCTCGACAAGCCCAAGTCATATAACTCCATGTCTCCACGACAAGCCCAAGTTATATGACTCCATGTCTACACTATCCTCGACAAGCCCAAGTCATATAACTCCATGTCTCCACGACAAGCCCAAGTTATATGACTCCATGTCTACACTATCCTCGACAAGCCCAAGCCATATAACTCCATGTCTCCACGACAAGCCCAAGTCATATGACTCCATGTCATACTATTCTCGACAAGCCCAAGTCACATAAGTCCATGTCTCCACGACAAGCCCAAGTTATATGACTCCATGTCTACACTATCCTCGACAAGCCCAAGTCATATAACTCCATGTCTCCACGACAAGCCCAAGTTATATGACTCCATGTCTACACTATCCTCGACAAGCCCAAGCCATATAACGCCATGTCTCCACGACAAGCCCAAGTCATATGACTCCATGTCATACTATTCTCGACAAGCCCAAGTCACATAAGTCCATGTCTCCACGACAAGCCCAAGTTATATGACTCCATGTCTACACTATCCTCGACAAGCCCAAGTCATATAACTCCATGTCTCCACGACAAGCCCAAGTTATATGACTCCATGTCTACACTATTCTCGACAAGCCCAAGTCACATAAGTCCATGTCTCCACGACAAGCCCAAGTTATATGACTCCATGTCTACACTATCCTCGACAAGCCCAAGTCATATAACTCCATGTCTCCACGACAAGCCCAAGTTATATGACTCCATGTCTATACTATTCTAGAAGAACCACAATACTTTCCACACCACTATACCCCTAGAGCCACTTTTCCATACTGCAGCAACAACACATTTCACACAACTAGACCCCTAGAGCCAGTCTATGGTACTGCCTGGCCTCTTTTTCTCGAGCCTCTAGGTTACTTTCCCTAGTGTTTACATTAACCCTCCGCACGCCTTATCTATCGTACCAGATAAACCCTGGCTAGCAAAATCCGCATTGGTAAAATATCTGTGCAACATACTTTTAATTCTTCTGATATTACATATTGTGTATCGCGGATATTGAAAATTGCTCGTTTCCGTTACCTATTTTCGAATGGAAGTGACATTTTCGTGTTGGCGGTTCCTTCCTGCTTTCGCTGCTTTGACATAAAGATCCTGCACAGTTCGCTTGATGTTCTTCCTGTAGACAATAAACTAAAAAAAAAACGATAATCAACAGAGCAAGAACGTCCTGTTGTTGTTGATGTCTGTTCTGTTGGTGAGTCATGTATTTCACTTCTTTTTTATTAAATAGGAATTTTGGAATTCTATTTCAAATTTCAAATAAAAGTTGATTTTATGGTGGTGATCAATAACGGTTCTGATAACAAATTACTTTGCGTACCTACTCAAGCATGGGTCATTGGCGTTGGACGTCAATGGAAGTCGTTTAAAGAAAGAAGCCCTTTAAAGCATTTGTAGACCCTTCTCGGTTATTGACCTTCCTGCGTTTATTGGCTGCAGTCATTCATAAATAGGCGACCGACGCCTACATTCGTCGATTTTAACGTACTGAAACAACCAACCTGGCTATATAATTTAGACAGCTGGCTAGTGCCTAGTAGCTTCATATCTTTGATTGGGTAGGTATCATATTTTGACTTTAGGATAGGAAAAAATTAATTTTGTGGTTATAGGCATGAAATAAAATTAAACTCCTTACCCAACTTTCCGACTACATTATTGGCACACTGAAGTGTCTGAACAGTTTTGTCATTATTCAATTTTGTTAAAACAGAGCCACTCTGGACCCTATCTAGCGTCAGTTTTTATGACATAATGACCTTCGTCATACTGATATTAATATCATGGCATGCCAGTGGCACCGACGCGCGACGTTGTCAGAATTCCCAACACAGTGACGAATGCTGTGGATTCTGTCAAAGTTCTATAAACTCTTGTAAACCATCCATCCCAATGGTCTGTAATTTGGTGTACATATTTAATGTTATTGGAGGATGAACGATATTTACAATTAGGTTAAAATCGGATTAATCTCTAAGAAGATGTATGTAACAGTTGCCACTTCCGGTTGTCAAATTGTTACCAAAAACAATCCAGTTCGTCCCCCGGTAATTCTAAATGCGTATGCACGCACACATACACACACACACACATACAGACATTTTGCAAAAATCATCGCAATCAATTCAGGGGACCTCAAAACGCGTATTTCCGCGAAAATCTCGAAACGTCATTTACCGTCGATTACAATACTTTCCATCTAAGGTACAGTCGGAAAGTAAAAAAGAACGATACATTAAAATTGCTCTAGTTGTATTCACAATCCTTGTATCTGATGAGTACATTGCGGATTTTTAAGCATTTTTTTGGAATATAAGAACTTTAGATAAGCACTAAGAATCAGAAAAAGGCACGCAGAAAATTGTTGTAAAGATTTTATTTGAACTATAAGTGCTTACTGTAAGCGCAGAAAAAAAGGAGAACATTCACAAAAGAGCACATTGTGCACATTTACTCACGTACTCATATACAGTACCATTAGACTAGATCTTCAAAATATTTCACCATATACCGGGTGGTTTAAAATGTGGGAATCAGGCATAAGAGTAAACTACCTTTAATATTAATAGATTCCGCTCAGATTTGAAATCACAGTCACATTTCTTAGATATTTGTTGAATTTTTGATAATACTCGCAATTTTGATTGCCATTCGAGAACTTGTTTATAATCATCATTGCCCGTTTTTTTTTTTGGTGTTCCCATTTTCAGTTTCTCAGTTCCCCAGTAGCTATCAAAATACCATGCATTACGTAACATAGGTAAGTAAATTACCTTTCATCGCCTTATTACACAAGGGAACAAGGGTCCTACAACCAGAACAGGGATCACATATTGTTGATGACCTAACATCACTTTTCATGGATCAAGTCATCAAAGTGTTGTGATAGGTCTAAGATCCATTTTATTTGAAGTCATATATTTTGCTTGAATTAGCCTTCTGTGCATACCTACGTTCTCATAACACATTGTTCAAAATATTACGAATCAACAAGTTTTTTTTTCTGTTATTTTATCAAGTCAAGTTATACAGACATTCTGTGCATTAAAATATGAGAAGTGGTCAAAGTAGATGTTGTAAAAATGCAGCAAATAAGTTTTGTTACATGTGCGGTTCTTATGTATTGACACATCTGAAAAAAAAAATACAGAAGAGGTAAAATCAGCTTACTGCTGCTATTTTGGATTTAGAATTGAAGATCTGGAAAACCCATGGAGAGCTAATATATGCTGTATTTCCTGTTAAATCGGACTTTTAAAGTGGATGAAAGGGAAGCAAAAGAAAATGTCGTTTGCAGTTCCCATGTTGTGGCGAGAGCCTTCCAATCATATAGATGATTGCTATTTTTGCACGATAAGCGCCTCCGGATATTCGAAGAAGGATAGGCATAAAATAAAATATCCAAATTTGCCATCATCATTGCGGTCTATCCGTCATGGAGAGAACCATCCTCTCCCAAGTGTGCCATCCACTTCATCATCTTCTATTTTTGACACAGAAGAAGTTTCGCCTGTTTGAAGAAGCTTGCCTGGTTGGACACAGTGCCTGAAAATCCTGAAATCACTCTGTCAAATCAGGCAAGTCGTGAAGATTCACCATTTGAAGTTTAGGAACACCTCACTTTATACACCAGTGCGGACTGAATGATTTGGTTAAAGACTTAGGTTTATCAAAAGAAAAAGCTGAGTTATTAGGTTCTAGACTACAGGAATGGAATCTTTTCGCACGAGGTGTGACAGTGTCTTCATTTACAAAGCGTAACGAGCCTTTTGAAGCATATTTTAAAATTGAAGGATCTTTACGTGTATGTCAAGATGTGGAGGGTCTTATGAACGAGTTTGATATGCCCACGATTCTTTTGAATGCTGGCTTTTTATCGACTCATCAAAATACAGCTTAAAATCAGCTTGAAAGCAGTACTTTTGCATATTCTTTGAATTTATATAATTTGTTAACTTATTTTGTTTTCTCAGTTTTTTAAAGTTGGAAATGTGTTCCCTTGTGTCATGATTATGGGAATCCTTATAACATTAATGTAATTATTAGTTGTCGCCACATTTGTATTGTATACACCTAAAAAATGTAAAAGTTGCAATTGTAGCATAAAAAGCTATTCTCAGTATTGAACTTGCTACCCATAATCACGAATGATAAGTCAATGAAAGCTGATTTACTTACTTGTGTCACGTATTGCATGATATTTTGATATCTACTAGGTAAAAAAACATTGGCTCAGCAGGGAAACGAATAATTCTGCGAGGTTTGTAAACGAGTCCTACAAACTCACTCAAAATTGCGAGTATTAAAAATTTCAAGAGATATCTAAGAAGGGGATTGAGGAGAATCACTAGCAAATAATATTTCTCGAATTATTATATAAACTTTTATAAACAACAACATTTTCTGAGAAAGCATAATAAAAATGTTGGTACTAGTAATACCACTCTGTAATAAGCCAAGTAGAGTTAAAAAAAAAAGAGTTATGAATGTGGGCTATTTAAACTTGAATAGAATAAAGAAGATTTGAATTAAATGAAATGAATTCTTGGGTATACATATATGAAACAATCGTTGCTTTGAATTAATAGAGGTTACTTTGAAATGAAAGAACGTTCTGTTTGTGAATGCAATTTTCAGTGGGATTTTAAAACACTCATCTTTTCTTTCCTTATCACTAACTGTTTTTGACATCACAGATCTTTGAATTGTTCTTTTTTTTGTCTTAGTCCATCGTATTTTGGTACTGTAATTTTCGGTACACAATCACCTTAAATATGTAGCACATATTTCAAACAACAATCTTAATGAGGGTCACCTTGATTCCACCAGTCATCCACAATAAATCCTAACCCTCTTGAAAAAAAAGGCATACACCTCTTAACTTTTAAAACTCTCACACACCATCCCGATGAAAGAATTGCCCTAATTTATGAGACTTTTATAGGTCGTCTCGCCCTTGACGCCCTTGAACACTGTGCATCGCCGGTTCCTCAGACAGACTCGAAAATATGTAAAATTTTAGGGTAGGTACGGATTGCGACCCCCTGTTGCGTCAAGTGCCCACCTCATTAAAACGTGGGTTACGGTGAACAGAAGACATAACGGGTTAGACGACCCTCTGTTGCTAAGGGGTGAAGAGCTACCCCAAGGAAATCACTAGAAAGTATATTTTCTGACACACGACATATCCACCTCTTTTAGGTATTGCATAGTCATCATTCATCAACGTGTTGTACGGGATTATAGGCTCTCAAAAGTTGTTATTGGGTCTTTACTCTTTCTGTAGAGTCTGTAGACTAAATAAACAGCTTTTGTGATGTCTGGAAGGACGAATTAACTCTGCGATCGGGAAAAAACAATCGTTTACCATTATGTGGCAGTTTAAAATTCATTTGACGTTCCCTATTTTGCCTATCTCAAGGTTGAAAAGTAATAAAAATTGATGTCCCAGTTGATTTAAAGTTGCGTAGTAGTGTTGGAAAAAGAAATCTGTCAAATTCAAAACTGAGTCTAATGCTATGGTCACACTAGGCTGTTTTACTAGCGTGCTATTTGCTACTGGCTGCTATCTGACCACTCAACGGTGCTGTTTTACTAGTTGGCGAGTAAGTTCAGCAGTAGCCAGCCCACCAGCGCTTGTGTAACTTTTACAGCAACCAGCATGAATGTTAACTCAGGAAATTATGTATTTTCGAAATGTGTTTTATAAATATTATGCGAAGTAATATTCTCTCAATATATACTGTATGTTAATATAGATGAAACATTAAATATAAAGTAGAAACGCAAATTACGGATGAAAGTAGTAACTTTTGAACAATTTGTTATTTAAAAATATTCTGGGAAAGATCTGAAAGAGATTTTTTTATGAAAATATTTAATTTAATTAATAATAATTGAAATAATGATTTAATTAATAATTAAAACAATTTTGTAAATAACTAATTGCAGTAGAGCCATTGACTTTGCAACTAAATACTTTTAAAATATAGAATTTCTAATTTTGTTGTCATCCTGGTCTTGCTGATGTTATTTACACTCGTATACAGTGCTTTCAAAATTTATGTAGTCAGGTTCAATAAAACCCCACAAATTGGTATTAAATATGAAATATTTTATGGTTGCGCCACCTTCAGCTGACAAGAGACAATACATTGTCTCACTGTTGTATGTACCTACCTGGTGACATAAAATGCACCAGAAATACTTGACCTTGTAGTTTGAACTGGGGCTTGCTGGTAGTAGCCACCAGCGGCAGCAGTACTTTTGCTGGTAAACAGCGTAATGTGACCACAAAATAGCCGCTGGCTAGCAACTAGCGGCTAATAAAACAGCCTAGTGTGACCGTAGCTACTAAACTAAAGGCCTACTTTTAATATATTTGTAGAAAAAAAAATGCAAATGATATACTTTCTCGATATTTAACTCAACTTGTTTTGCGCGTGAATCTAAAAGTGTAACGATTTCGCGACGACAATAGAGAATACCAAGAAACGTCGTCACACGAGTGTAGACGTTTTACTATATTTTCTTCTTATCAGAAAACAGTTGAGTCACGAAGTTGGATGCGCGTCTGTCCGGAATTTGCTTGATTCTAGCCATTGTTCGTGGTCTTGCGTTGTTTCTGTCAGCGATTAATAAGAGCAACATTTGACGATTTGACCTCAACTCTGTTAGTACCTAAATTGACTAACGTCATGGTATTTTGTCAATGAATCAAACGATACTCTATCATTACTTCTAACAATACACACGAGGGCATACAATACAATAAAATAATGTCCGCTATAAAAATATTATTTGCACTATTTATCAGTGGCGGCTCGTCAGGGGTGGCAGGGTGGGCGTGCCCACCCAAAAAATATTGGATCACCTGGTACTGGTATTCAGTGTTTCACATTTTTATTTGGACGTTATTAATACAATATTTGTTACAGTTAAGTATTTGCCTAATATAAATTCCTTACAACCACTGTCTATATGCCTGTATTATTATATTGAATACATAATAAAATCCAACGCTGCTACGTTACTGGCCGTAGAATTGGTAAATAACTGTAGTGTATGCAACCGAAACTACCAGGTCGGGGTGGCAATTGAGATTGTGCCCACCAGCGGTGATGGTTTTCTACTGCAAGCGCGTAAACTGTCCAGCAAGCCGGAGGAGTGGGGGTAGCGAAAAATGCATGTGTGACGTCAGAGGACTAGGCAGATAACCCCATACCATAGCATAGACGTATTCTAATGGGCTAAATAGGCAATAGCGCATGCAACAAATTCGCGCAAAAAGTCGGCCGTTTTATTAGGGTTGTTTAGTGTTTACTCGACCTTCTTGATGGTTCTTGCGGTTAACTACTTGTTAAAAATATGTCGGTTCAAATTTGTAGTGTTTACTTAATAACATATAGTAACACTTTATTAAATAAGTCCATAAAAATGCATTGATATTTTGCCCACCCAATTAAACAAATCACGAGCCGCTACTGCTATTTATATTTGCTACAATAGAATCAATGATTCTAGTAATTTTCTACAGTGCAAATATGTATCACTTTCATGAACAAATGGAACAAATCAGTCGTTCTTGGTATGTATGTTTTTATTTTTAATTTCGTGCTCATGATGTGCGCAAATTATTTCCTTCGTTCAACAACAAGCCGTGATGTTGCAAGGTTACAGCATAAATTATTGTGTGTAACCTCAGGGTACAATCGTCCTATATACTACACACAATTCCTAGTTGTAACGAATTACCAGTATTATAATAACAAATTATGCATAGTTTGTTGTTTACAATGACGTGTATCAGATTTTCGCAGTCGGAAAATCGGTGACACTTGCGGTCTATAGCTTTGCTTTGGTTCGCTTGTTTTCTACTGGATCATGTTTCACCTTTTAAGCGAATAACCTCACGGATTGAAAAGCCTCTAAAGTGCTTTAAAGTGAAGCACGAACAGTTGTGTGGAACCATTAACATATAATTTAATTAGATATGTACTGCAAAACAATGTCTTCGGCGTTTGCACAGCCGGAGAAAACGTAATCATTGTGTTTGATGTGAATTGATGTCCCTTTGCATTGAATTTCCTTAAGAGCCAGGTACAGCCCAACACTAGTTATCGATTTACGAAAGATCTCGAGAGAAATTAGTGAAAATTGGGCCACTACTTGGATAAGAAACGCTCTAAAATGTTTATTTATCGATAAAATCGCATAATCTTAACAAACATCGACTCCACTTCCGCTCTAGTTTGATCTATGACATCTATGGTAGTGTAGATACCTCACAGTGTACCTGTCGATACCTGTCGTGTCACCTGGGCGTACATAAAGCAACCGGAAACAAAACCGAAGCCTTGTTATCAAAGAACAAACAACGGCACGTATCTGTCTCATGTTGGTATCTGTGGAATGCGTAAAATCCACGTTTCGTCGTCTGTTTATTGTCTTTCTCCGGTAGTACATAATCCCTCGTGAGTATTTGACGCCAACCATTTTTAAATGTCCTCTGAAAATTCCTGAGGCACATCTATGAGGCTATGGGTCGTGATTTATGATTATGAACTTGGGGCGTTAAACTTATGTGGGGATAAGTGGTTCAAATTGGGCACTAATAGCTGGCGGGTATCAAATATCAACTGCTTGTGTGTTTCTTAAATGTTCTGATAATAATATGTATATTGCTTTTTAGTAAACTTGGTGAAAAAGTAAGTAATTTATAAATAACATTATGCACATTATGGAATTGACATACATACATAACGACAGACGTAATATCAACGCGTTTGTTTGCATTTGTTTACGTTATTTTTAGTTTGTAAGAAAGAATTAAAGCTTATTTCGAGCAGCTGTCAAGATTTTCATTCAAACACATCTTTCTTATCCTGTCAAATTAATTTCAAACTGTATAGTTTGAGTTGTAGTTTATATACAAATTACTATAAATATGATATATACATATTTCTTCTAAAACACTACAGTATTAAACATCAAACGTACAATCTATGCAAATATGTACTTCTTAAAGATACTAAATAACACATTTTACAAAATAAAAACTAAGACATAATATAATGGTGGTCAATATGTACTTTATTATTCAGCAGTGTTAACATATTTCAACCACAATTGCCAATTTTGGTGAAAAGTACAAAAGCAAAAGTACAATCGATATAATATTTCCATTTTTTTATAAACATAATACAATTAATAAATACTATAAATATTTGTTAAGTTCAAGGTTTAACTTATCCAGTTACTGCGGTGGGTGTCCTGCATTTCACACCTTTTTTTGCAAAGAATTACCTTCCCATAAACCTTGTTCTTTTTTATCATTTGAGGTTGTCATATAGCGTTGAGGTTTATTGCTATTATATAGCTATTATGTAGAATATTGAATAGGTAACTATATTATCATACTCGTACCTTATCGCAAATAACATGTGCCTAATAAATGTCATGATTCTTTCAATTTCATGTCCAATTTTATCTCGTTTGTAAATATTTCCCATTTTATATCAAAAGAATCTATATCTAGGGTATTCCCATAGTTCACTTGCCAAATGAACACCAAATGAACACCAAATGAACAAAATATGGTGTAAACTTTATGCCACAAAGTGGGAATGGTAACGATAATAAGCCAGTGTATCTGTTACGGTTAAAGTGATAAATGTGGTTTGTATCAATAATTACCGGCTATTATTAATAATAACTGCATCATTTGGTCAATGTGATTAGAAACACTTAAATAATCACATGGACCGGCTATTATTAATAATTTCCTAACGGGCACGGTAAAAGTGATAAAAATGTTACTTTTTACAAAAGATCTTTTGTATTCAGTCTTCAAAGAAGTTAGCTCAGTTATTTTGATTACTATGTAAGAGCTATTATATTTATTTACTCGACGCAAATCATCAGTACGGCTACCCCGATGACCAAAATTACGAATAATACGAAACATTGATAATACAGAATACTTTTTTTGTCTCCCTTGTACTTTAGAAACTACTGGATATAATTGGTAATGATATTTGGTATACACCCAAGGACGACTCAATGACGAAAACAGAAAAAAGAACAGTTTATACAGAGTGTTCAAAAAAGTTAACAATTTTATTATTAATAACACCCATTTTTATATTTAATGTATGTGGGTAGTTTGTTGTAAATGTACAATTACAATTTATTAAGTAAATTCTCAAATCCTAATTATCTTGAAATGTTGCGCATTTAATAATAATTTTATCAATATTGTATTTTCATGCAAATATGTACATGCAAGAACTAGACTAGTTTACATAGATGTTTTTACATAAATTGCACCGCACAAATGATGCAAACATATTTGTATGGTTCTGTTCCTAACACGGTATTTTTCCTTTTGGTGTTTGACAATAATTTTATAAATAAAAGATTAAACATGGTAACAACTTGCCTCAATCTTCCCTACATTAGTATGTCCATTACCTATACCTACCCTAAGTATATCTAATATCTCACAGATATATTTATTATAAAAGTGTTTATCACCAACAAAAAATACAAAAAAAAACAAAAGAAGATGACGTCCTATTATTACAAACTTTATTTCGTTTTATTTTTACAATATAAATGGTGTCATTGTTGTACTACCACAAAAAATAAAGGTCTAGAAGGACTTTTGTATTCAAAATTAAATATAAAAATTTTTTTAAAGTTTTGTATTAAAAAGATAATAAAGTTACAAATAAAAATATTTTTTTTTGCCACGAGTTGCAAAATACAGAAGCACTACGTACGTTTGCACTGGTAAAATAATACAAACCGAGTTTCTAATTTATTACTTACTTTGCTTTTAAGAATTGCGCAAATAAGCATGACCCAAAGAGTTACACACTCGTGCATGCAATTAGTGTGGATTGGCATTTTTTAGTCTCGTTTTGATAATCTTTCTTATTTTAGTCATGATTAGTAACTAAATAAGTTAGTCAGGACTAACGTCACTAAAGGCCCAACACTGAAAACCCAGTGAATATATTCGTTGTGTGACGATTATGTAGATACTAACAGAATTTCAAATCTGAGGACCACAGCATGCTGGAAATTATTAATAATAGCCGGTTCATGTGATAAATTCTTCACTTTAACCTCGCCACTTGGCTATTATTAATAATAACCGGTAATTATTAATAATAACCTATTTATCACTATGACCGTAACATATCCATAAAAATACTTTCCTTCCAGTGATGGTTGCTTCGTCTCGCAAGGTTGATGTTTCATAGATATTTTCACTATAGACACGATAAAATAACGTATTTTGTAGTAGTTAATTCATTTAAAAACGTATGTAGTAACCACTATCGAAAAACTAATAATTTGTATTGTATGCTTTCAGTTCATTTTGATTAATGCCATTATTTAATTTAATGTAATGACTAAATGCATAACGAATCACCAAACTCTTCGTTCGTAAAAACATATTCCATGGAGTGCAACCATGCATTACCCCCTCTAAAATCCCTGTCGTATTTTTTTCACGCTTAACCTAACGCGCTCTGACCCGACTTCGAACGTATTCAGGTTAACAGGAAGGGGGTTGAACGTTGAACAACAGTCATTCGACTACCACCGTCAACTCACGACGCGACTTTCCTGACTGCGGTAGTAAACGAGATCAGTGAAACGTGGGAAAAATTCGTTTTTGTCAAGTGCGTGTGTATTTTCGACTCTCGAGAGATTGATGTCTCAATTGGACGCAGTGGTAGTTTGATTGGCGCGTTTTTATTTCGGTTATCCGTAAGATACAATATTAAGAAATGGTTGCTGAGAATGTTAAAAAGAAGAAGGCCACCCGGATAACCGCCGGATACGATGACAACAGGTTGAGGAAGACAGCAAAGGGTGCGTTGATTTAGTGTGATAAGTTTAGGGATTATGTAACAGGTGTGGGTTAAGGGTTGTATGACTTTGTAAGAATTATAGGAATTCTTCTGTTCCGGGTCGGTACTTCGATTTGTAGTAATTTTATATAATTGCTTTTATCTATAACACTAAAAAGCTCCTTCACCCGAACATGAGAATCTGGCAAGATTTTGGAAAAATTTTAAAAAAATATCTGGTTTGGCCCCCCACCGAATTTTCCGACGATATTGACACACTGTTTACAGTCATTACACATTTATAAACTTTCTAAATGAATAGAGTATAGAGCAGTGTTTCCCAACGTTTTGGAATATAGAAAAATTTTGAAAAAAAACCTACCTTAAAGTCTCTTTGTACCGTTCATACTGCAACCGTTAATCATATCCTTGAGGCTAATTATTAAATATCCCTACACAATCCTAAATCTGAAAAAAAACACACAATAGGGAAAAATTTAATTAAGCCATCAATATTTGTAAAAACGTTTTTAGAAAAATATGTTAAAAATATGATAGCTATGCCACTTAAGATACATTGTTGAGGAACATTTTGTTGAAGGTATATTATTCTGTAAATTAGAAAGCATCACAACCTCCGGAGATATTCTTCATAAGCAAAATAATTACTTCAATGTCTTTAATATTCCAATACAGAACATAACATCCTGTACTGCAGACTGTGCTCCTAACATGATGGACAAGAAAAGCGGCTGTTTAAAGATAAGAATCCAGAAATGCTTCTTGTGCATTGTCTAATATAGCTCCATAGGGAAAACTTGGTAACCAAAAATGTTTGTCCAGTTCTCAATGAAGATTAAATTCGGTTATAAAATATGTCAATTGTATCAAAGCTAATGCCGAATGTGACATTTCAAGTTAATTTGTGAAGTACAAAATAATTCATACTTTTTACAACTAAATTTAATACTTCATTGAACAAATATTTTTGGCTACCAAGTTTTCCCTGTGGATTACACAATTCACAAGAAGCATTTCTGGATTTTCATCTTTAAACAGCCACTTTTCTTGCCCATCATGTTAGGAGCACGATTGGCAGCACAAGATGTTATGTTCTGTATTGGAATATTATCGACATAATTAATAACATAGTTTTTTTAGCTTAGAAAAAATATCTCTGGAGGTCGTGGTGCTTTCTTATGATTTGCAGAATAACATTTCCTCAAAAAAATGTTCCTTATTAATGTACCTTACATAAGTTATCAACAAGGCCTCAGTGCCTCTCACTCTTGCTCATTTTAACCATTCTTTTTCTGACAGTGTTGTTATTAAGGGGCACAGCTATCACATCTTTGTCATCTTTTTCTAAAACCGTTTTTACAAATGTTGATATTGACAGTTTAATTAAATGTTCCCCTATTTTGTGCTTTTTCCAGATTTAGCAATGAGCACGAATATTTGATAACTAGACTCAAGGGTACGATTAACACTTGCAGTGACAATTTCAGTTTTAGAGTAAATGTTTAACTTTGTGTTGTTATAATAAAATATGGCAGATTTGTGTTGTATTAGTTTTTAAGTGAATGTTTATTTCTATTTTGTTATAATAGAATATGTAGCAAATTTTGTTTCTACTAAAATGCGTAGTATTTATTTCAATAATCAAATAAATTATTGTTTTATGTTATTATTTTTATACCCCCAATGGCGCAAGTTTTTCATTACGTCACAGAGAGGAAATTAGTCAAAGTTTGTTGGGCAGAATGTGCACCAATGACGAAATGAGAAATGTACACCGTTCCGAGTAAGGTTCATTTCCAACTCTGTTATAGGTATAAAAAAAAGACAATATGAAGTGGGGCATGAGATTTTTAGACCAGCTTCGGTGGGGCATAGCTCAAAAAAGGTTGGGAAACACTGGTATAGAGTATAGACTATAGATAGAGCGTAATTCTAAATATGCATACCAAATGTCAGCTCGATCCGTTGTTCAGCACACATACATACATTTTCCAAAAATCATTGCAATCGATTCAGGGGACCCCAATTTTCACGATACTTTCCTTCTACGGTACTAGTCCGAAAGTAAAAATAGAAAATAACTGCTTCCATTGCAGTAACGTAATAAACGTCTGTCATACATAGATATCATTTATTAAATGTATCGCAACAAATAAGTTAAAAATATCGCTAATTCGATAAGTTATTGTTATCACTTTCGTTAAAAATGATAATATACATTACAAAACTAAATCGGTCGCTAGCGTCAGTTTTCATTTATTTCTGAAAAACTTAGTAATATCACAAGAACTCCATATGCTAGGTATAGGCAACCATTGTGTTGACTGATAGGAAAAAAGTGTTCTTTGCAATGGTGTATTGATATGCAGGTGTTCCTCTTGAAGACAAGTTGTTTTTGACGATCATATTGTTTCAATTATCTTCTTAGTGTTATTGTATATTATTTTTTTATTTAATTCAGATTTAAAGGCATGTTTGGTTCGAGGTAGTTCAGTTGTTACTTCTTTTCCCAGAAGCGCAAATTTTATTACATTAAATTTGTTAATTAACGTAATTATCTATAAAAAACTGTAAATCGATCAAGCACTTGTTCTAAACTTACGGTCATACGATTCATTTGCAGGTTTTGGAAATTGTTCTGTCTCTATAAGGAAATCCTTCTGCAAATGTTTGCTTTCTGAGCCCCCAACCTAATTTTAAGATGTAAAATTTATGTTTCGTACTCTGAATTCAATTTGAATTCCAACTTTTTTTAACAGTATTTTTTGCTTCTTACACAAGACATTCGAAGAAAATACAATTGTATGATTGTACGCATTGTTTCTTGTAAAAATGACAATATATATTTTTTTGGCCTCCGGATTTGTGTTCGAACTTCGAACAGATGTAGTGTCTTATATTTTTATAGGTACGTGAGAACTATTGGAAATCAAAACGTGTAATCCTTCTTAAGAATGTCAATACAATGCGATCTTCGAGATTCACTTTGCAGGTAGACAGGTGTGTGTTAACTAAAGAATGCCTTTTTTGCGACTTGACAACTTTTCAAAAGTCAAAATACATTGAAGAAGTTGACACATTATCCACGACAATATTGTCGTTACATATTAATAAGGTCGCTTCTTGTTATTGCATGATTATGTAGATTTTTGTATGACATACACATGAACTGTTGACCACACTATTTTAAAATTACTATGAAAGTGAAGTAATTCAGTTCGGCAAAAAGATAAGGCCGTATAGTTTGTGGTTTTCCAAGTGAACGTCGAAATGTTAGATTTATTTTTACAACTACGTCAACTGGGAGTATCTACAATGTATATAAATAAATATAATCCTAATTTGTCAATCTTAATCTTTGAAAATAAACATTCGTAGGGCACAGAAGTTGCAACTCTGATGAGATAATGTTGCCCGTATTTGTATAAACACGGATAAAGTGCCTTCATGTCTTCCCAGTCTGCAAATGTATCGACTTTTAAAGATTATACTGGCTTTGATTCGATACAAATACTTTTCTTTCGATACCAAGTAAGTATCGAAAGTATCGATGCGAAATGTTACTCGGTATCCAAAAAAAAAGTATCAATAATTGTATTTACTTGTATTGGAACATCACTACTACAGCGTAGTAACGGGAAGAAATAAGGCCGAATAATAATGTGTGTCATAACCGTAAAAATTTAACCGCAACAGTAACCCTGTATTCATTCAATAGAACGTGCCTGAATATAACATTGAAACATAGCAACATTGCCAAGAAGCCTGCATTCTACAAGGTTATGTTTTCTACGTTACGGTTAAGTATTATCGGTTACAGCAGTATGTTGGTTCTTTCTTTACTTTAAGAGGAAAAAGTCGGTGCTGTGTAAACTGGAAATATGTTATCTGTTTACTACAGTATTTTAGACATCTGCATCGGACCGTGCTATTCTTAACGGGTTTTACTATGACT
This sequence comes from Aphodius granarius, assembly GCA_963971325.1. NCBI lineage: Eukaryota > Metazoa > Arthropoda > Insecta > Coleoptera > Scarabaeidae > Aphodius > Aphodius granarius. The sequence continues at coordinate 6,034,802 of OZ020225.1, forward strand.
CATAATTCGCGATTTGAAACAGTTAATACGGATCTCTATTAAGGCGGCTCCACACGCAACGGAAAACCCGCCGAAGGCATGCCTCGAAGCACAAGACCTCAAGGAAAACCTCTATGTGTGTATGGAGAATTTTGTAGAGGCATTCCTGCGGATCTGACGCCTGGAGGCCGGAAATCTCAATACAGAATCTCATTCGGCTTGCCTCTGCGTATATGCGCCTCAAGGCCGACCGGACTGTGTGGAGGGATCTGAGGTAGGCCTCGAGGCCTTTTATTACTTTCTATAGCTAAAATAAATCAACAACAGCAAGAGCATCATTTGTTGACGCCATTGCGCGAGCACAAACTGGAATGCCTTAAGGCTGGTCTTCGTATATACCGTAGTGTGTGGAGACCCCCCTATTTTTAGGTTTTCCTCGAGGCCTAGCGCCTCAAGGCAGACCTTCGGATTTTCCGTTGCGTGTGGAGCCACCTTTAAACTTGGTTCGCATCCTTGTAGCAATCGACAATACATCAATGTATGTACTTTAATATGTTTATCCCTTTGTATTCATAGCTAAAAGTTTTTATAAGAATAAATAAAGAATGTTTTATAGTAGAAATATTTAATTTTGTAGTAGAAATAAACACTTGTTGTCGCAAACATTTGGGAGCCAATGGTGGATTTGCCTAGGTGCAGTTTAAATTCATTTGTATCTCAATTAAGAGCTTACAACTTTAACTTGATTGTGATGGAATGAATATTTGTAAAATTTATTTCTTGATTCTCTTATTAGGGTATTTTATGAATAGCATGAATAAGCTGATGACTTATTAGCTGGCCGATGCGACCGAGGAACAGGAAGAAATATCTGGTGTGCCCCAACCTAACTTTCCGACTACATTGTCACATTGTTTACACATTTATAAACTCTCTAAAGTCTAAACGTAGACTATAGAGAGTGAAACACCAAAAACGAATGTCCGTAGGATAATAATAATAATAATAATACTATATCTGGATTATAACAAAACAAGGCACCTCTCGATATAAATAACTATAATATACATACCATACTATCACGTATCCGTGTGTTTTCCTACGAGGTTTATTTCTCTACTCCTTGTTTATTTATTCTTCAATCGCGGACCTGGCGATAATATTCAAACAATAACATGTGGGCTAACGCGGTATGATGTCGTCACTTCTCCATTACGTCACAAACCGATATAAACTCTTATAGCGCCTAAACCACTCATCCCATTGATCTGTAAATTTGTATACATATTTAAGATCACTGCAAGATGAGATGGTGTTAGTTTGGTCCAAATCGGATAAATCCCTAAGAAAACGTACGTAAGATTTTCCACTTCCGGTTGTTACATTCTTACCAACTGTTCCGTCCCGTGGCAATTCAAAATATGTAGGAATGTCGAAAATCTCAATTTTTTTTTCTGTCGATTACAATACTTTCCTTCTAGTAGTCTAAGATCCCGATCTAGATCGACCTTCCCTCATCCTTTTTCCTAATCAAATCTATATTTCATACAATGTATGGTATAAATGAACACAATGTGCTAGGGTTGCCGCCCCATATCCTGGCAAGGCTATTTTTAATTACAAATTATTTAAGGTAAATTGGTACTAGTAATTTACCCTCATCGTTTTTCCTAATCAATTGTATACCAAAATGTAGGTTGCTTTGTTGCGAACATTGTGGTGTAGGGTTGCCTTTGCAAAAGCTGGCATATCTTAGGGTTGTCGCGATTTTAAATATGAATAGTTGAGTAAAAGGGTAGGTTCACATGACAAGCGCCTATCGCGCGTTTACACTATCGCTGTACTATCGCCTACTATTACGACAGACTATGAACCAGAATAGCAGTTACCTTCGTACTTACCAGTTGCCAATCTTAGTTTGGCGTTTTTTTTGTAAATCTTTGGCTCTCGATTGGTACCAATTTTTTCAAGAAAAAGAATGACTGGAACTGACTATTTAAAAAAATACCTTAAATAATATTAAATTAAAAACAGCCTTGCCAGGATATGGGGCGGCAACCCAAGGACATTGTGTTCATTTATACATTATATTGCATAAAAAATAGAGTTGATTAGAAAAAAGGATGAGGGAAGGTCGATCTAGGTCCGGATCTTGTACTATAGGGACTAGTCGGGCAGTAAAAATCTATCATCTATCAGTCTCAGACATAGTTTGCAGAATATTGGAAATAGTTATGAACAGATATATCTTTCCGCGAGTCTACATACTGCGCTGATCCATTAGTTTTACAAAATGATTTAAATTGCTACATATAACGAACTATGGCAGTTTTAGTACTACACTTTCCGGAATAATGAATCAACATTTATTCGATAGTGAGTTAACTACGTTTGCTTTAATTACTGCACATTACGTGTACACGGATAATGACTAAAACAAGTATATAAGCGGTTTCGCATTATTTTTTTTTCGTGATTTATATGGAAATCGATGTTGAAGTTTGGAGAGTTGCAGTTTTAGGACTTTCCTTATTCAACTTTAGAGCTACTTAAGAACCATGTTTATTAATTAAGGCCAGCTTAACAAGCCTGTATTACGCAAAGACTTATCTGTTGGCAATATATTTTTAATTCTTTTTTACACCACAATATTCTTGAATATCAAAGTCTTCTTTTAATTTGTTCTAAAACGATCCCTCTATATTATAAACAACCATGATTAAATTTGAAAAAATACGGGGTGGCCCTTACCCAACTTTTCGACGAAATTGTTTACTCGAATGCCTAAAAGTACACTTACTATATAATATTAAATTTTGTGAAACCACAGCCACTCTGGACCTTAATCTAACGTCAACCATAGAATAACACAATGTCATGTCATGTCAGTGGCACTGAGGTTTATCAAAATCTGTCAATTCGCAATACATGGACGACTCCCAGTGTTCTGTAAATTAGTATACATATCTATTTTAAGTCACTGGAGGATGAGCAGGTATCAGTTTCCTCAAAATCGGATGAATCTCTAAGACTTCCGCTTGTCAGATTATGGCCAAAAACAATCCAGTTCGTCCCCTGGCAATTCACAACGCTTGTAGCAAATTTGTGTTCACAGACATACATCCATTTTTCCAGAAATGATTGCAATGGATTCAGGGGACCTCAAAACACGTATTTCCGCGGAAATCTCGATTTTTTTTCCGTCGATTGCAATATGTGGGTACTTTTCTTCTAGGGTACTAGTCGTAAAGTAAAAAAGAACCAGAATCAAGTCTTCAGTATCAGTTGGCATCAGTAAAACTGCCGTCTTTTTGTCGCAAATTCTACCCTTAACTCGTACAGAAAAGCTCAGAAGTATGTCACCTTTAAGGTTTCCATGGGGAGCTTTAGTCAATAGTTTGCGATAAGGTTTGCGTGCCACTCCAGGCCGATATAATCTTTCTCTACAAATTATACGATAGAGGTACGTTCTTATTGAGGGCACTCCGTTCTGCAACTATGTAGTTTGTTTCTGTGATAAATCGCCTTGATAACCTAATTTGAAATATTTTATTGTCTACCAATAATTTAATTGGGTTATAACTATAAAATATTATGTCTATTTTGTCGTCTTTTTTATACATATCGATCTTTTTGTATAATATTGGTATCATGGTGTATCATATTCTTACTTCTTATTTTCTTGTTGCAGGTTTCCCTAAAATGCCTGGCAGTGCGGGCGAACGCAGGGCTCTCGAAAGGGAAGCCCTGCGGAACGTCATAGCCCAATGGAATGCAAATCGCCTAGATATATTCGAATTGTCCGAACCGAACGAGGTAAGCAACCCTGATAGTTAGTTTCATGTATGTAAATTCAACATATCTTTTTGTAACAGAAATATCTCTTAGTGAGTGCATCTCAAATTTGTGTTAATTTGCGTAATACATAAATCAAATACGCACTTATTTTGGTAATTATAATTAATAATATACATATTTATATGTAAATATTTAGCGCTAGCGGGACTAATTACTCGCTCAAATAAATTAATTTTAACCCTTTACCATGGGATGATATTCGGTGTCGAAAACGACTGACGGTTGTTAACAATCTTGGCGTTGAAGACGTTAGGTCTTAACTCCAGTGGTGAGATAATAACGTCGCGTCAGTATAATTTACAAACAGTGTGCATTCCTCGAATACCATCGCGGTGAGTCGGTGCAAACATCACAGAGATACAATACACAACGTAATCTATCCTCATAACGAGCCGAGCAGCTAGAACGCTGCTTTAAGGTGTGGCCATACTGGAGCTGTTTCCAACGTGTGGTTGTATTGAAGTGTAGAGCCTCGCTTATGCTATGGTCACACTAGGCTGTTTTACTAGCCTGCTATTTGCTACTGGCTGCTAACAGCATAGTGTGATCACTCAGCAGCGCAGTTTTACCAGTTTGCGAGTGAGTTTAGCAGCAGCCAGTCTACCAGCGCTTGTTTAACTTTTACAGCAACCAGCATGAATGTTAACTCAGGAAATTATGTATTTTTGAAATGTGTTTTATAAATATTATGCGAGGTAATATTCTCCCAATATATAAAGAGGGCTTTAAGCGATTCAAAATATATGTAGTCAGGTTCAATAAAACCCCATAAATTGATATTAAATAAGAAATATTTTATGGTTGCGCCGCCTTCAGCTGACAAGAGACGATACGTTGCCTCACTGTTGTATGTACCTACCTGGTGACATATAAAATGCACCAGAAATAGTTGACCTTGTAGTTTGAACTGTTTGAACTAACAGCGTAATGTGACCACAAAATAGCCGCTGGCTGCTGTTGCTGTTAGCAGCACCAGCCACTAGCGCCTAACAAAACAGCTTAATGTGACCGTGGCATTAGCACCACGTCAGTGCGAACGCGAGGCGCTTAAATTGAGACGATGTAAGAACTCATAAATCATCAATTTTATCGAAAAAGGTTTCAGTTAAAACTATTATTGTATGAAGGGGGAAAGTATTCTGTATGGTCTTCATTGCATTTTAAAAGCACAGTCAGTGTCTTTTAACTGTTAAGGAAGTTTTTTCAAAGAAATATATATATTTTTTTTTTGATAAGTATGCTTCTCGATGATAAAATAGATAACTTTTATTTAAAACATTTTTAAAACATTTAAACCACATATGTACATCATATTATGAGAAAATTGTTATTTTTATGGGATATTTTATTAGTTTGGGGCACTTTAAGCGAGTAAAATATATGTATTGCATTATTGGATATCTTTATTAAAAATTAAAGTTAAAGTCATGGATTAACTTATTTTTTCGGGGAAGACCAAGGTTTTATTTGTACTCTTGTAATGTTTTGATAAATGTCTGCCATTTTAATTGAATAGGTGCTATAATTCATACATATGTATTTCATTTTCTTTCCAAATAAAATTGCGATCATTTACATAAATTGCATCTAAAGCGAAACACTGAATTCATACAAAATGCAACATTTTTCGATAAAAGCCAAAGTAGTACTAGTTTCATTTTGAAGTGTGACCAATAGAAATATTATTCAGTGTTGTGTACTATGATTATAATCTTATCAAGTAATTTTGCACGTGTAATACACTAGTATCTAATTTAAAGTTTCGATTTTCATGAAAAATCATGTAAATGTCAATATCTCAGAAACTAGTAATTTATTAGACATACTTTGCTTTTCTGGTCAGTCACTATTTGTATTTTAGTGTTGTAAGTATTTTATATTAGACTTTATATTGTTTCAGTGCAGTTCAACATTAAAGCAATGATGATGACCATACGATCGATGGTAACCTACAGGTCTTAGGGTCTTATTTCTTTTTGTGATCTCAAGGGAACACAGCTTGGGTCTCTGCGATCCGTTCTTGTATCAAATATACTGTATAGGATATTTGATACCGGAGCATTAAGTACACAGTGACCGATATCACTATTGTGTCTTTTGTGCATCACAGTGACTGCTGTAATCTGGTAGTAACCACCAGCGGCAGCAGTACTTTTGCTGGTAAACAGCGTAATGTGACCACAAAATAGCCGCTGGCTGCTGTTGCTGTTAGCAGCACCAGTAACTAGCGCCTAACAAAACACCCTAATGTAACCGTGGCATGAGCACCACGTCAGTGCGAACGTGAGGCGCTTAAATTGAGACGATGTAATAACTCATAAACCATCAATTTTATCGAAAAAGGTTTCAGTTAAAACTATTATTGTATGAAGGGGGAAAGTATTCTGTATGGTCTTCATTGCATTTTAGAAGCACAGTCGGTGTCTTTTAACTGTTAAGGGAGTTTTTTCAAAGAAATATATATATATTTTTTAAGTATGCTTCTCGATGATAAAATAGATAACTTTTATTTAAAACATTTTTTATTTAATGAATATTTTTACGCATAATAAAATTCAGAGTGTAACCAGTAGCTCTTCATCGTAGTAGCGGGTCATTCGATGATATTCTTTAATTACGTTTAAAGATTAGTTCAAAATCTTATCTTTTAGAGTTTGATTTCGATCATCGGGCATTCATACTGTCATCAACGGCAAACTTTCTCGTCATGTAGAGCATAAATGCCGGGGGGCAACGAATCGTAACCGACCAACGGTAAGATCAGAGGAAACACTGTCATTTAACGACATAGGAAAGGAACAGAGACCTATACTACTGACACGGTGGCCACTTTTGTCGGTAGTCAGTGTACGGTTACACCGTATAATTATTTGACTGCGAAATTAGACATTTTCGAAAGTGTACCGTCTTCCGTCTTCACATTTTCCAACGCTATGGCGAATCTCCTAATTACCGTTACACTTTGGTTGAATTGATACTGTTTGTCTGTGTTTTAGTTTAGTTTTAGGGGGGATTGCGTTGCAAGTTCGGAAGAGGTCATTTTTGTAGGTTATACGGTTTTATCGCAGTCACTTTGTGTGTGAAATGTGAAATTCTCATAAATTTTTATAGAGAAACGTACCAGACTTTATTCTTAGATAAAGTTTTATTTATTTTTTGTAATGGTCCCTTATACTCCAAATTTTAACTATTTATTATCTATTTATTGGTTTATCTATACAATTTTAGCATTTGATGAATTTATTATGTTTGTGACTGTGAATATTAGTGTTAAAACACGTTAATTTCACCCAGTTCAGTTCAGATATCATAATAAATTAAATTATAATAAATTATTCCATATTTCAAGAGATTTCATGTATGTTCTGCAGATGACATACATTTTAGATAAATCGACAGCGTGGAATGTACCTATTAGATGCTGCACAGAGAGAACTCTATTCTTGGATATCAAGAATAATTATTCTTGCGTATATAGTGTAGCATGAAGAGGATTTTTTTGCTATCCAAATAATATTTTATTCTAATAATTTTAATTTTAATTTTCCAATAATTTTATTCTAATATTCTAATAAGAAGTTCTTGACCCAAGATTCTTACTTTGAGAGATACATAGAAAGTTTTGCAATTACTTTACAGATGGCGCTAACATTTTCTCGCGTCCTTTGCCACATATTACCGCTATATAAGTTTGACGATATTGAGTGTTCGTATATTGTTTGTTTACATCTATGCATAAATGTTTTATTTCATGGGTGACATGCAAGGATTATAAGGAAAACCAGGATTGTAGTGGAATAGCCTACACAGAGAGTACTCTATTCTTGGATATCAAAAAAAAAATGTTCTTGCGTATATAGTGTAGCATGAAGAGGATATTTTTGCTATACAAATAATATTTTATTGTTATAAGAATTTTAATATATGTAGTTATTTCAACGGCTAGTTATTCTTCCGGTTTAAGAGTTTAGTATGTTTATGTTGAGTATATTTTGCTCTGACGAGGAAAATGATATTCTTCTACATCTAAAAAGAGTAAGACGTTCGTTTTACATCAACAACAATATTTGGTTGGGTGAAAATATACATGCTTCAACGAACAAACAGTTTCTTGACCCAAAAGTATACCTACGTACTTATCGCTTAAAACAGACGTAATTTCTTTCAAGCAGTTCCCTCATACTTGAAAACGTGAAAACGTAATACTTGGAATATCAAGAAAATCATATTCTTGCTCTGAGAATTTTATATTTTACTTGAACCAACCAAATGATCTTTCTGCGGATATAGAAACAAGTTATATTCTTCTCTCAAAGATATTCGTGTTGTATCGAATAAATGTTTCCCTCTGTGTAATGAGAAGACACATAATACAAGTTCTTGTGTTTTTTCTTCTGCCTTAGCCAGATCAACATTTTCAGTTGTATAAAACTTGCATGCTTCCACAAACCAAGAAGATTCGAAAGCAGGCGACATAATTATACTATATACATACGTATATCATTTCAGTCCACTTTCACAATATGAAGACTGCTAATGCGACAAACCGGCAGCGAAAAAAGTGGATAGATGGAGAAAATCGGTCGGTTAAGATTTTTTTCCATTTGCGGCATATGTATGCCATTTCTAATGTTAACACAAGATCGAACATTCGCGTACAGGTTGTATAAAAGCCGGATGAGCCGACATTCTTGTCAAGTATTACACGGCCGCAACATACTCGCTACATACGAATGAGCTAGTCGTCGTACATACTTATTAGTGTTTAAATTGACATTTTTTAACGTATAACTTGACAAGTATTGTTTCCGATCGTCCCGCGGAGTTTTATGTTGGTTTATTAGTTGAATCGATCAGTACAATCGAACGCTGTTCTTATATTTCATTGCGATTGACTTTCTAAATACTAATTTGACATAAATATAGACGTACAAAAGTTACAAATGTTGCCATTGGTTCATATGTTTAACGTATTTATTTATAGCAAAAAGTCCAGTTCATTCTGCACAAAAAGAGAGTTGTGTGCTTGTGAGGAACAGTTCATTCTTTATAGAAGACGATTACAGCAGTCACTGTGATGCACAAAAGACACAATAGTGATATCGGTTACTGTGTAACTTAATGCTCCGGTATCAAATATCCTACACAGTATATTTGATACAAGAACGGATCGCGGAGACCCAAGCTGTGTTCTCTTGAGATCACAAAAAGAAATAAGACCCTAAGACCTGTAGGTTACCATCGATCGTATGGTCATCATCATTGCTTTAATGTTGAACTGCACTACAACAATATAAAGTCTAATATAAAATACTTACAACACTAAAATACAAATACTGACTGACCAGAAAAGCAAAATATGTCTAATAAATTACTAGTTTCTGAGATATTGATATTTTCATGATTTTTCATGAAAATCGAAACTTTAAATTAGATACTAGTGTATTACACGTGCAAAATTACTTGATAAGATTATAATCTTAGTACACAACACTGAATAATATTTCTATTGGTCACACTTCAAAATGAAACTAGTACTACTTTGGCTTTAATCGAAAAATGTTGCATTTTGTATGAATTCAGTGTTTCGCTTTAGATGCAATTTATGTAAATGATCGCAATTTTATTTGGAAAGAAAATGAAATACATATGTATGAATTATAGCACCTATTCAATTAAAATGGCAGACATTTATCAAAACATTACAAGAGTACAAATAAAAACTTGGTCTTCCCCGAAAAAATAAGTTAATCCATGACTTTAACTTTAATTTTTAATAAAGATATCCAATAATACAATATATTTTACTCGCTTAAAGTGCCCCAAACTAATAAAATGTCCCATAAAAATAACAATTTTCTCATAATCTGATGTACATATGTGGTTTAAATGTGGTATTGCGTCTGACGAGGTTTCATATCTGAGACCAAACATGACAAAGAGTAGAAGAGTCAATAGAGAGCAATAGGAAGAGAGTCCGGGTATTTAAAATTTCTAACGACGGAATGTAGGACGTACACATTTTACAGTTACTGAGAGCTCCCATGAACGAAGTCTGTAGAACTCACCTCTTATATAGATAGCAGATAACTCGAGGCCTGAATACGTCCATTATTAAATAGGACTGTTATTCCTCGCAGTCTCAAGTGGCCTGAAGCACCAACCGGTTGGCTGACCCCCGCAATCTTTTAATAAAACGTGAGGGTTTCCAGAAGAAAAGTGAACTTATTGCCATAATACCCCTGCAGAAGTATTAATTACATCGATAGTCAAATATTATATGTTGATGATGTCTATGTTCTATGTTCCCGTATAGTTGGATAAAGTTTCTTGATGGAGGTCCTTTCATTAAAAATGATTGTCATTGTTGATGGTTCAGGCCAACGTAGACGTTGCGGTAGGATCGTTCGACAAATAAAAAGAGTTCTAGATCACTCATTTAGAAAGGAGATACTTTGTTGTTATTCTTGCGAACTGTGTCAATTAGACACGCTTGGTTACTTTTTTGTTTTGTTCAACTAATTGGACGTGCTTATTCGCCGACACCTGAGAAACAAGACTGTTTTTTCTTATGTCTTGCTAACGTATACTGACAAGCTTTAATTACTATAATACGTGATTACCACTGTAATAAAGTGGTAGTTTATTGCGTAGGGTTTAGGGCATTAAGACACACATGTGTTCTGGTATGTAAATTGTGAAATGTCAGCGGTAGACACATACTATGATTTTTGAGGATCAAAACCATGAATAAGACATAAAATTTTTTACAAAGACCACGGCCACAAGTTATGTTTAATTCTCTAGAGCGATTAAATTCTTTTGGGCCTATCAGTCCTTGAGCTTTTAAACACGTCGCTCTCGAGGGCATAAATATCTACTTTATGCTTTACACAGAGAGAAAACAAAATTTGAATGAAACGAATGTGCTTCAAGTCAAAGAAACATCGATGTTAAATAGTGGCAGACAAGCTTTAGTTGCCGCAAAGAAATGATATCTTTCGTAAAATTTATAAAATTCAAAGCTATCGTATTTGTATGAACGTTAATTAAGTTAATTAATATTTTATTATGTTTGGATTATAATCATGGGACCTTGATTATATAATCCAAACATACTTTAGTCGAAAACCACAAAATAAAAGATTATTGTAGACTCATTAGATTATTTTACTCCTCGGTGGTAATCTTTAGTAAAGATTACAGACCTATGTAGCTGTGCTTATATAAAGCCCAAAAAAGGCCATAGCAATAATTTTTAATGAAACCATTTTTTTTTTATTCAAACACAATCTTTTTACTCAAATCTATCATCTTTCTCTTCCAAATAGAACATTTACTTACCTCAAGGCCGATCTTTATTTCAAATAAAGCCAGATCTATTCCATTCAAACGTATTTCTGCAATTAAACCCAAACCATTTCTACATCTTAAATCACGGAAAACCATTTGGTGTAAAAGATCGTTTTTTCAGTGAAAACTATTTCTTTTTACTTTAAATAAAATATTTCTTTCAGCCCATGTAGCTCACTTAAATTTAAAAATACCTATTTGTTTCAAACATATATTCTTTCCTTGAAAGAAATTTGCTCAAAGAATTTATTTGATTTTACATATCTTTTCTCTCAGTGTAGGTTCTACCAAAAAGTTTTCAATTAACCAGATTGCTATATTGCATTAATTGCTGTGTAATTACACAAAATTACTTTCAAATAAATTTATGTGTATTAAAAATGTAGTTTTTTTTTGCAAAAAGCGCAGATTAATATAACACTAGACTAGAGGATAACAATATAATTAATAATAGTATAAAATAAGATATGTTGTATGGCAATAAAATAATTTTTATCCGTTCCAGGATTTGGAATTCCATGGTGTCATGCGATTCTACTTCCAAGACTCCGGGCAAAAAGTTGCGACGAAATGTATCAGGGTTGCCTCTGATGCCACCGTAGAAGATGTGATCGGTACATTGGTCGAGAAATTCCGTCCAGACATGAGAATGCTCTCCATCCCATCATATGCCTTATACGAGTTACACGAAGGTTGTCCAGAAAGAAAGATGGGACCCGATGAGAAACCGCTACTGGTCCAGTTGAACTGGCACGTTGACGATAGAGAAGGAAGGTTTCTACTGAAGAATGTCGATGATCGAACGGTGAGTTAGATAACATTTCAAGCATTCTATATATTCATGTTAAATGATGTATCTGATGTGTGTCTTAGGTCAGTTCGATGGGATTGGCTGATTCCAGTGCAAGCTTTCGAAGAAAATTGTCGAAGAGGGAGAAGAAACAATTGAAGAAACAAGAGAAGCAATCAAGGATGAAGCAGGAACAAGATGAGAGGGATGGAGTTGCTGAAAAATTATATACAGGTGAGACCTTGTTTAATACTAGAGTTCTAATATCAAGACATATTACACCTGGAGTACTAAAATAGTCCTAATTAAAAAAGTCTTAATTAAAATAGCTAGTTGAAGGCTAATTAATTCACATATTTTATAGAATTACCGGAAACGTCGTTTACAAGATCTATTTCAAATCCGGAAGCGGTTATGCGACGTCGTAGGCAACAGAAACTAGAGAAGAAGCTGCAGCAGTTCAGGTCAAAGGATGGTGGTCCTGATACTGGTAAAAAAACATTAATCTGAAAAAAGTATTGCAGCTATACAGCTTTACATTTTTAGGTGGAACGTTGAAAATATATGGAGAGGCCTTATGTAAAGACGTGCCTTACAAAACGCTACTATTGTCTGTTCGAGATTGTGCAGGAGGTGTGGTCCGGGAAATGTTGGAAAAATACGGTTTGAGCAGATCGGACCCGTCACAATGGTGTCTGGTGCAAGTCACACAGCAAGCTGGAATACCCGATACGGAATATGTACTGGATGATGAGGAATGCCCCTTATCAATACTGATGAACTCGCCAAATTCAAGTAAGTGGATGCTGTTTATACATAATTTTGACCATTGTTGCTAACTGGGGTGGTCAGATGTTATTGTGACTGATGTTAAATTAACGACTAAATTTAAAGTTGAAATTGAATGGGATGGGAACAGATATAACAAGAAAATTCAAATTATTTTCAAGTAATTTAAAATTCCAAAGGAATTAGTCACATTATCGATCCAATGACATACTATTGTACGAATAATTTATTAAATTATGCACTTTGGAAACAAAAAAGTGTAAAAAAGTTTTGGTGATAGCAATTACTATTAATATCTTAACCAGTAGGTGACTTCTTGATCTTGAGGGACATATTCTATGTTTCTTATAGATGTTTCAAACTAAGAAGAGCACAGTTGTATATGCAATCAAATATACACAGACAATTTATAAACCATACACTGGGTATGATTGGTTGCATATACAACTGTGCTCTTCTTAGTTTGAAACTACTCTACCTTCAAATTGCTTTTCAATTCTGCTGGTTATTCGCCTGCCGGTTATACTTGAATTGCTGCGGCCGCGTGTAGATGGTTGCCTACCACAATCCTGTTTGGGACGCTGACGCATAGCGCTGACGTCATCTTTCGAAAATATTTACTATTCTTCCGCCATTTTTGTAGTTTGAAGCCATGAACGTAGAACTAGTTCAAGAAAACGGACATTCGAAATGGATACAAACATAATAAGAAATACTTTTATTTCAAGAATATGTACTCTATTAATTTTAATGCTATTTTTTTTAATGTTAATTTTTACACTTGTGAACAATATTAATTCACTCACCTTTTTTGTTTTCTCACTCACACTTAGTAGCATACTAACTAATACAATGTTTATGTTTATTTAACATTATAACATTGTTTTATTTACTTAGTTAATTTATTCATTAGTGTTGGACTCTGAAATGGACAACATAAAGTAACAATAATGTAACAAACATTTATAAACACTGAATTCGGAATAGTTAGAAAAAACAAAATACTTCATTTTTCAGGACAAACAAAAATTAAAGTACATTTTGAAAATATCTAAGTAATGTGCAAGAACCAGCTACGTCCCTGACCATTCTTGCGTAGTATCAACTGACAGCAATAAATATGCACTTACGTACTGTATTTTCGACTTTATTTATTCTTGATTGTTGAAAGTTTTTGTCATTTTTCTGCCTGGCTTGTTCCTTACTGCTTCGAGAAGTGGGGCAACAGCTACGCTATTTGAAGCATTGTTTTGAAGCATGATTTAATGCACACATTAAAATACACAATTCTTACCTCGTATAATTAAATAAATAAAATATCAGAATTGATCCACAGTACTTAAGGATAGTATTTTGAAGTAACAGCCATCTCTGGCAATGTTAATGTTTTTGGTTGGTATTTGAAAAGCAGGCTAAGATTACACACAGTGGAAAAATGCTACAAATAAGTTCTAATAACATTAGACAATATGTTATTATGGTCTATAATGTATATTGTTGAAAACCAGCTTAGTAACCAGGTTTTTGTTTGTATGTATATATAGTACAAGATCCGGACCTAGATCGACCTTCCCTCATCCTTTTTTCTAATCAAATCTATTTTTTATACAATATAATGTACAAATGAACACAATGTCCTAGGGTTGCTGCCCCATATCTTGGCAAGGCTATTTTTAATTTAATATTATTTATGGTATTTATTAAATAGTTCCGGTCATTCTTTTTCTTGAAAAATTTGGTACCAATTAAGATCCAAAGACTTACAAAACACGCCAAACTACGATTGGTAACTGGTAAGTACGAAGGTAACTGCTATTCTGCTTCATTGTCTGTCGTAATAGTAAGCGATAGCACAGCGATAGTGTAAACGCGCGCTAGGCGCTTGTCATGTGAACGTACCCTTTTACTCAACTATTCATATTTAAAATCGCGACAACCCTAAGATATGCCAACTTTTGCAAAGGCAACCCAACACCACGATGTTCGGAACAAAGCAACCTACATTTTGGTATACAATTGATTAGGAAAAACGATGAGGGAAGGTCGATCTAGATCGGGATCTTAGACTAATAGGAGAGACTAATAAATAGGGCAACCAAAAGTATGCAAGGGCATATCTTTTTTCTGTGGCCCTAGCATGAAATTGCTTAGATATAAATCTGTTTCAGAGAAAGCCGAACATTTTAAGACATATTTGTTAGGGCATATTTATGCATATTCAGCCAAAATTCGATACAAATGCATATTTTAATAATTTTGCATATTTTTAATGCATATATTAATCATTTTTTACATATTTGCATAGTTTTAGCGCATATATCTTATTGTAATGTGAATACAGGATATTTTATAATACATAGATATTTTTGTGAAATGTAGTACGCATCTTCTATACACCATAAGGCATTTTCTGCTGTACAACATATTTTTTTATTCTTTCCAGTGGCGTTCGTGCGTGATTTGCTCTGAATCATTTTAAAGAAAAAAGTGATACATCACTGCTTTTTCTTAAAGTAAAAATTATTTTTTAAATCCTTATTGCTTTCTAGGCAAATCTGGTCTCTTCATTTTTTCGTTTGAGGTACGTTTTTTCGCATAAAAAAATAAAATTCATTCATTTGAACGTTGGTATGAAATTGTGTATTATCAAGGATTAAAAACGTATCTAGTAGGTAAGCAGAATTTGTTTTGTACATAAAAGCAGTTTTGACTGTTGTCTATCCAGACTAGGGTCATACCAACGTTGTCATAAAAAAGTTTTTTTTTTCTTAAAACTTCAGCACCCTTTAGTTCAAAAGTTAAGACCTTTAGGATACATATTCATATGAATTTTGTGTCTCAAAATGGACTTAAGAACAACCTCCTTAAATATTAGCATGTTATTAAGAAACATCCTGTATTTTTTAAATATTTGATTTGGTAGTTAAATACATTTTGTACCTCTATTGTGTTTGGAATAAAATAGAATGATCAAATAAAAATTCCATTGTGTAAGATGGACAAAGATTTTACTCTATTATGAGTTGCCCATTTAGAGCATATTTTAAGTTTTAGAGCATATTTTTATTTCTATAAGCATACTTCCACTTATGGCGGTTTTATTTGTCAACAAATACATACATCGATTTTAATCATTTATTTTCATTCTTGCAATTTTAGTTACTACCTTTAAAGTTGATATCTTTAATGGTAGTTTTATACATAGCTTTTCAATTTTGTATTGTTAACTAAAATTTACCAGTTCATAGTAATAGCGACTCATGGTGCGGCTACTGTCAGACTCCTTCTGTGAAGGCTTATAGCGCCTAAACAGTTCATCCTATTGATCTGTACGTTGGTATACATATTTAAAGTCACTGGAAGATGAGAATGATATTGAAAGTAATAAATCTCCATTTACTACTAAGTGGTATTAGGACCACTTTCATTTCCTGGATAAGATATACGACCACATCAACTAGGTCACCTACTTGATATATGTGACACAATCTCTTACCCTGTAAAGATATATCTTACCCCTTCAAACCTATCAAAATAATACCACTAGACCATTAAAGTCGATGCTTGTCGTGGATGATCGTTATGTACGTAGATACTTTGAAAAGGGCGAGCCACTCCAAAGTACAAAAACCTTTTCAGACGTCGCGCAGGAAAAGTTTAGAGCGTGGGAGACCGATCGACGTCAGCGTCCTTCGACTCAAGGAACTTTTTAGCCCAAGTGACGTAGTTAGTGAAGTGGGCCGATAATTGTAATTTTATGTAGTGGTGGTACCGCGGTTCCCACTATAGCGGGTTTCGAACGTTCGATAATCGTGAAGTGCCGCCGCCATCTGGTTGTGAGGAAATTCAATTTTCTCGGTCTCGAGTTTTACGACTTCTAGTCTTTAGTGCAAATTGTTTTGGTCGTAAAATGTGTAATCACCGGCACCGCTCAGATAAGCGCACTGGTTTTTTTTTTAAGTACATTTTCAATTATAATTAATATTTATTAAAGAAGTACTGTGATATTAAAAGAATATGCTGTGGCCACCACAGGACCGACCGTATAGCCTAAACTAGTATGCTTATATGGTACATTTTTTCGTGAGTAATTCGTTAAGTTAGTTATTTTTTGTTGCATAAGAATAAAAATAGATTTAAAACAAGATTGCATCATTACTTTTCTTCATAATGCTTTTGGACTAGTAGTGGATAGCAGAAATGGGGGTCGTACGTAGACTTTTGTCGGCCACTGTATGTATATCAGTCCTGAGCAGAGAGAATACTTCTCAAATATAGAATTTCTCATTTTATGGTCATCGTGGTCTAGCTTATGTTATTTACACTCGTGTGCAGTACTTTCAAAATTTATGAAGTCAGATTCAAGGCAGGTAACCAATAAAATCTCACAAATTGGTATCAAAATGAAATATTTTATGGTTGCGACGCCTTCACCTGACAAGAGACAATACATTGTCTCACTGTTGTATGTACCTACCTGGTGACATATAAAATGCACCAGAAATAGTTGACCTTGTAGTTTGAACTGAGGTTTGCTGGTAGTAGCCACCAGCAGCAGCAGCAGTACTTTTGCTAGTAAACAGCGTAATGTGACCACAAAATAGCCGCTGGCTGATGTTGCTGCTAGCAGCAAGTAGCGCCTAATAAAACAGCCTAGTGTGACCGTGGCATAACAGCAATGTGAGTGACCTTAGCAAGCAACAATAGAACCCTTGTTTAATATCGACAACCAGCGATGTTCAACTGGTTGCAGGGACCACCGGCTGATGGTTGGAGTTGAACCCAGACCATCCTAGCAGAAGAGCAACGCTCTATCGCCAGCGCATACATACTCAAATAGGACCCGCAGATGGCCACCTTATTGACTATTTTCATTTTGATGCAGTATAGTTATGCAGAATAGTTACCCTGGTCTACAAAACTAAGGTTACCCATCTTAGTTTTGTATACCTCTTGGTAGTTGTTAAATTAGTTTTAACTTAAATCTAGGACTGGTTGACAAACTGATTGACCAAATACTATCCACAAGTGAGGCATTATCTATACATAACAATTATTCGATGTATAGTTAAGATAGCTTTGTTAGTTACGGGTTAATGTCAGGGTTAATGTTCAGCATCATCCTTATTGCGGAGCCGACCCAAGATCCGTCGTTTTAGCTCGTGCTGTACCGGTCTTGAAGAAAAGGCCTCTAGAAACGGAGAAGACGCGTCCCTTCTCTCTTCACGTCCACGATTCTCGTCTATCCTTTCCTTCCGCGACCGTCATCCGCCCGTTTCTACTTTTCCAGCGCATGCTTCGCTGCACATGGAGACAGAGAGAGATAGCAGCCCGGACTCAAAGTTACGGCCCCAACATTATTTTACTCCGAGTCCGGACTTTACACCGGCTCGATGCCCACTAAAACCGCCGCAGTTCATTCGCTTTTGATGCTATACGAGTCTTAAATTGTTTACACACACTATACGTATATATGGGACCAAACTTTTTTTGTGTTTTGTTTGTGTAACGTGAATTGTGTGTGTGGTAGTTGTAAGGTTTCAAGTTCAAGGCAGTGTGGGATGTGATATGGTCGGAGTAAAATGATGGATTGGGGTATCAGACGTACGTATCATCACCACTAAGCTAATTTGGTGTGTTTTTGTTTTCCTTGCGGGCACGTTACTCGAGGTGGTGGGACACCCCAGGTGACTCTGTCAAAATGGTCGATCATCTAAGTCCCGATAGATGTAGTTTTTCGATTATTTACCTTGTTGTCTCTAGGTAGAATTTGGCTTTAGAGTGGATCTCTTGCTATTTTAAACATGCAGGTAACCTGTTTTTATGTTGCCGATATGCGGTAGTATTTTTATAGCCGCTTTTTAACGGTCAGAAGCAAGGTGTTTAGACGTTTAAAACACCGGGTTTTTTTATTTTTTATGTCACGTATATTAGCATATTTTGATCTTGTTTCCAAATCTTGTTTTCCAGATCTGTAACGGTCTTAGACATTGTGGAATTTAGAAATTTACCTATCTTTTTCTTAAATTTGTGTTGGCTGTACAAATTTATGAATTGGCTGTAAGAATTGACATAAAAACGTCAGAATATGTAAGTAACAAGAACAACAACAATTCTAACCTCTAAAACTTGGATAATGACATAAAACAAAAAGAGGCTTAAAGTTTCAATTGTCAAATTTCAGAGTAGCCAACCTACAATATTATCCATGACACCATGGCAAATAAACAACAAAAGTTTGTTTATTTTCTGTATTTGAAGGCTTAATGTATTGCATTGTGTGAACTTCAATGGTCTGCTAATAATAGAATTGCAGTTCAAGTGACTTTTCGAATTAAGTTTGGGTGAATTCAGTTTGGGGTAAATTAAGTTTGATTTTAAAATTTCGTCAATAACATTCTTATATATTTTTAGTATTAGATAAAGCAAGTTATCATAACGTTCTCGCCATGAAATGTTAGCTGTCATAACGTTATACTCTTTATGGATCCTGTTTTTTATAAGTTTACACGGTTTTTATAGACCTATTGCAACTTTATAACATCTATTATGGATGTAGTTTACAGAATAACTGCTGGCATAAAAAATAAAAAAAAAACGCAAATATAACCATACACGCCAGACACACGATGGGATACGTTCGAGATTTCATTAATTTTATTATTATTTACCAGCCTAAGCTCGCAAACGTCAAACAATTTTTCAATAATTTTCTATTCAACGATGGATTACTATGGACGTACAAATCTGCTCTATTCAATTTCTATCTCAAAACGTCAGAAAATGTAAGTAACAAGAACATCAACAATTCTAACCTCTAAAACATGGATAATGACATAAAACAAAAAGAGGCTTAAAGTTTCAATTGTCAAATTTCAGAGTAGCCAACCTACAATATTATCCATGACACCATGGCAACCAAAATGACTACAATAATTGTACAATTTATAATAAACAAACATTTGTACTGTTTTCATTTGTGATCATGTATGGTATCACATATTACAGATTGAGTATGCTGAGTAGAGTTGTTTCAAACTAATGCCGGCCACACACGTTCAGTTTAAACTGTCAGTTTGAATTGTTCAATACAATTGTACAGTTTAACCTCCATTGTTTAGTTGGGACTGAAATACCCACACACGTAGAGGTTAAACGGTACAGTTGAACTGAACAGTCCAAACGGTCACTTTGAACTGAACGTGTGTGGTCGACATAAGAAGTGCACTTCCGTACCATAACAACCATAGTGTAACTATTTTTACATGGTGGGCCAAGAACGCAACGATCTCTTTCTAAAAAACTCAGTCCGTCTCTATCTACCTTGTTTAAGAAAGCCCAATTTTGCCAATTGTTGGAAAAACACCAGAAAGTGTTGTCAAGTATTGGAAATATCACCAGAATATTATTAATATATAGTAATCGAAGGTCGGTGCTTTACAATTAGAACAATATTTACCATTTGAAATTTTCGCAATAAGAATTTCGAATTTTTCTACTTTGGTTCCACAGTAGACTCAGTGCTCAGTGTTTACTTCTGACTTTGGTAACAATGGAATCCACCAACCAATATAGCTGTCACATTTACTAAATTTATAAACGATAAATGTAGCACTCGTTTTGTAAGACGTATTGACCATAGTAGTACAGAAAGAAAAATTTAAAGAATACAAATTATTATTACAGTTGTAATGGTGTAATGGTGTCACCTATGTAGCTTTGAGTAGCAGCCATAGATGGCCATAGTAGCAACGACAACTTTTGTAAACTACCATGCATTGCGGTTTGAACAAAGTTATTCAATGTAGAGTATTTGGAATAGTTGAAAGACAAGATTATGGTTTAATTTTTTAAATAGGAATCAAAATCTCGCATTCGCACGCACGCATGCAACTGAAGGGCAAAATATTACTGTCCTATGTTTGTTCCTTACAGAGTATGTTGGCAACACTTCCCTTTCCTCTGCGAATTGCCGGAAAAGTGGGGAGTTCTTGGCCCACCATGTAAAAATAGTTACACTATGATAACAACGCCACAAAACATGGGCGATGAAACGTCATTTGACCTTGAATAGTTACAAAATGACGTTACATAGGTGTCTCGTTCCAAATGGGTTTAAAAACGGAAATAAACAACAAAAGTTTGTTTATTTTCTGTATTTGAAAGCTTAATGTATTGCAATGTGTGAACTTCAATGGTCTGCTAATAATAGAATTGCAGTTCAAGTGACTTTTCGAATTAAGTTTGGGTGAATTCAGTTTGGGGTAAATTAAGTTTGATTTTAAAATTTCGTCAATAACATTTTTATATATTTTTAGTATTAGATAAAGCAAGTTATCATAACGTTCCCGCCATGAAATGTTAGCTGTCATAACGTTATACTCTTTATGGATCCTTTTTTTATAAGTTTACACGGTTTTTATAGACCTATTGCAATTTTATAAAATCTATTGTGGATGTAGTTTACAGAATAACTGCTGGCATAAAAAATAAAAAAAAAACGCAAGTATAACCATACACGCCAGACACACGATGGGATACGTTCGAGATTTCATTAATTTTGTTATTATTTACCAGCCTAAGCTCGCAAACGTCAAACAATTTTTCAATAATTTTCTATTCAATGATGGATTACTATGGACGTACAAATCTGCTCTATTCAATTTCTATCTCAAAACTCAACAAACTTATTACTATACTTTTATTGTTTCAACAAAACTCATCCAATTACTTTTAGTTAGCAAATGTTTAATAATTTATGTGACAATTACAATGTGTTTATTTATTATTTATCACAAGCGATAAAAATATGCTCTGTTTCTGGGGGGCGTTTGGTGTACTGTTTATTGTTTATCATCTGTTGTACAGAATTTGGTGAATCACACATTCTTTTATCAGTTAATTTACGCGCAATTAAGTACGTACATACGTAATTAGTATGTACGTTTTAGTTAGTATAAATTAGAAATTATAAAAAGTATTATATAGCCCAGCCTTCGATAATATTATAGCTGTGGGAATCTTTTCTTATACCTAGATAACAAAACATATTTGATCGATTATTATAATTTGACGTAAGCTATTTTTTATGCACAAAGCTCCTGGCACGGTTTATGGATACGTATTGCTATTAGCATTAGGCTATTTGTGCTGAACCAAAACGTTCCCATGCTACTGGGAATTGAGCATGCCGCTATAACTTATTGATTTGTGGAATACGTAAAAATTGTCTCTTGCCAACCCAATAATCGATTATATTTGCATGTGAACGTTACACCCCCGATCAATCATTACGTCGACTAGATTGCCTTTTATTATTCATAAAGGTAATGGAAACTCTCTCAAAACATTTGGAAGGTACTTCAGTATTATAATTTAATATTTATTTAATATTTTCTTACTTTAGTCGTAAGGTTATGTTCAACAGTTTGCCATTAATGTTGCCGTCAGTCATTAATCATAATATTTTTTGCGTTTATGCCTATTGTTAGACAGTTCTACGGTCTATACAGTGTATGAAATCGATTTTGAAACCAGGTATCTAGTGACCTAGTGACTGACATATAGTAATGCCCTCTAGGTAGTGTGGACTATAGGCCACGTGGGCGGCGACGCGTGGCGCCACGGCGCTACAGACAGACGCCTGCAAATTGTTATACAGTTTTCCGGCGCCATCGCCAGGTGGAGCCGCGGTAATAAAATTCCTGTATTGACGGTGAAAGAGTCAGTGTTTTCAGCCAATTTATGGATGGACGCTGACCTTTCATTAAAAATCTATTAATTTCTGTGAGTAAATAATGTGTTCGATTTCTTGTGTTTCTAGCTTTTACTGTTGGTTGTTTGTTTGCTATGGAAAGTCTACTGTCTTGTAGTATCTTTAGTGCTTTGTAGTCTTAGAGGCGAAAAAGCGCATGGGCGATATGGTTTCATCGACCGATTCAAACGTTGAAATTACTGTATTATAGTATTTTATTCATCGACTTGGATATATCCCTTAAGAGCGGGTTGCATTAGTAGCGTAGGTGGTAGAGTTAGTAATCGACCAACAACTCGACTAAGGTAAACAAATCGAGAACAGTGGAGTACCTACTAAAACAGTACCTGATAAGGCACATAAATAGTTAGTAGATAGCTTGCTTTTTAGCATATTATTCTGTCGTTGTGCTCCACTTACTGGTAACTAACTATCTTTAGTACTCTGCTCGATTTGTTGTAATAGTAGGATGGTGGGTTCTTGGAATGTGATTAGTGCATGACAAAAAAATGTTCTAAAACATTTAAAGTCAACCAAGCCACCACTATTATTGCTCTTACACTCGCTCTGCACGTGAGTTCTTGCAATGGGACCAGTGCAGCATTTTAGCAGGCAAAACTAATTAAACTACTCATATTGATATTTAACTCAAAGGAAAACACTTCTCAACAAAATAACAAATTTATTAAATTAAAAAACATAAAAATGAATGAATAAAAAATATAAAAAAGACACTTAATTCATCCTTAAAATTACCATCTAGAGGAGCTGTTAGATTCTCGTAAAAATACAAAGAAGTAAAAACACAAAGGAGGAAATAATAATCAGCTTACCATTTACAACACACAAAACACTACACTAAGTTACATTATAAAAATAAATGAAAAAAGACTACATCTTAAGTAGAATGCCGAATGTCGGCTGTTAATTTCGACTGTTCTCTACAGAATGTTTTTCTCTTCATCTTTTTGTCTTGAACTTATACCTCTCATGTATAAACTATCTCGGTCCACGATACCATAATTTATAATTAAGCAAATAACACACACACAAAATATCAAGACACAAAGCACTTAACGAAAGGGCCCTACTGATTTGGGCCATAAAAAAGAAAGATTTACGAGTCTTCTAAGTTGAAAATATAACAAATCATACCCATGCGTCTGAAAAGGTCAGACAGTATCACCATTCACATATCCGGCATCACATACAATTTATCTCAAATTACAATGAACAAAATATGGATGCAGCTGAAATCCCCAATTATTACATTGTTAACAGAAGTAGAGTTGGCTGTAGAGTACTGACTCTACCTACAAACCGCCTGCTTTAGCAATTTCAACAGTTCTCTCGCAATAGATAAAGCAGATGATTTGGAAACCATAAAATCTAATGAATACCTGTTTATGACACTTCTCTCTTTACATAACTCTTTGGATTTTGTCAGTTGAGCTTTCCACTTGGGTTCTAAAAAACCAAAGTCAAGATGAAAAATCCGGGATGGCCTCCACCTAACTTTCCCCTAAATTCTTGACATGAGTGTGTAAACAATTCTTCAATTTCGTGAAGTCACAGCCACTCTGAACCTCAACCTAACGTCAGTCATAGAATAAAACAATGTCTTGTCATATCAGTGGCACTGGCATTTATTAAAATCTGACAATTTGCCACACAGCGGCGAAGATTCTGTCAAACCGCTTCTCTAAACGCTTACAGCGCCTAAGACTGTCATCTCACTGATCTGTCAGTAAACATATTTAGAGTCATTGGAGGGTAAACTGGTATCAATATGGTCAAAATCGAATAAATCCCTAAAAAATATTAATGCCATCGAAAATTTTCCTATGAGATCTTAAAATGGACCAATATATGTTTCAAAATATTTTCTTTGTACCCACTTTTCAAAAATTATTTTCCGTTTATGGGTGACAGATTAGAAGTGCTGACCCCGCCCACGCACTTCTTTCTAAACGCGAACGCACTATACTTATTAACAACTGCTCGGACAAAGCTAATATGTGATAAGAATTATTCATAGTATTTACACCACATTATACCAAGTGTTTAACTGTTAAAATTTGAAGTGCCCCTTCGTAGTCTGAATTTGAAAAACTTGCTTTATCTCCACCAGGTTACATACAGTGAGTATACCATTAAAATGTTATTAATTAATCCTGCATTGCCCACGTATCGTTAATAGCCTCTGGGGTTCGCTTCTTGTTTCCAGAGAAAATTTAATCACGCTACGCGGGTGGATTCAACCTTAGGACGGAACTTCAAAATCAAATAAAGCGGCCTAGATTGTGTTAGTAGCAGAGTTCTGGCTGAGGAAGTCAAATATCATTATCTGACTTCCGTACCTGGAACATACAAAAGACAAACTTCTCAAGCTAGCGCTTCTCGCCAATTCGTTGACGATAAATTAAAGTTGTAGGTCCTTTCACGGTGACAAAATTCTTCGCTACAATGTACCATACCGTGGTGCCTATGTGTGTTGTGAAGGCTCGTGGGCGTTACTCGCTGGTCGTGCCGGTGATTGTACGTGTTCCACCCACCGTATCTTCTTTCGTTCGAGTGTTGTAAGACGCACTGAGCCCTGAACGCGTTCAACTGAGGACAATAGGCGGTAATTTTCGATGACAAACTCTTTTCAATTGCGATGTGTTCACGTATTCGTCTTGTGACTAAGCGATGGATCTTTTCACAAGGCAAAATTAAAAAGTGATGACTTTCAGAGATATTTTTCAAAACACAGATTCTGTACATGATTAAATAAACAATGAAATTTCAGATAATACATATATGGTTTCTACAAGCACTTGTAAGATTATGATGGGATGTATTGTTATGGACAAAAATATATACAGAGTCCTCAGCTCACTTCCCGTCTTCTTTAGGTTGGTTAATTGATTAAGTTACGAGTTTGATGTTTTGCAGGCTTAATCCCCATATCAGAGTTAATTTCAGGAAATTATTTTTTATCAGACAGTGTGTCCCAAAAAACGTGCAACGCCATAATGATATATTTTTTTAATTGCATTTTTCTACACATTTTTGTAGGCATTTTGTGGATGCCTACATAACACCTATTTTTGTTATTGAAATCGGTTAAGTGACAGCAGCACGAAAAAATTAAAACAAAAAAATCGCTTTTACATCACTACATTAAAAAATTAATGAAAACCACAAATACCGTCTCGTTGATAAAATTTTATAACGTGCTCATTAAGTAAGGTCTAGTAATCACTTTGACCAAGTTCCATTGATCCAAATTACACAGAATGATCAATATCTAGTGTCAAAGTTGTCAAACTTTACAGCAAGTTATTTTGCTTATTTTATGTTGGAAGCCCTTGTTCTTATCTCTATGGATGCAGAATGAAAAAACAAACATTCTCTCTAATTACACTAGAAACTGAAAGTGGATTTAGTGTAGATAACAGGTCTAAATTTACATCCACAATGATACTTTAAAAAACTGAGAAAACTGCAACAAAATCAAACATCAAAACATATTATATAAATTCAATGAATATGCAAAAGTACTGCTTTCAAGATGTATTTTGATGAATCGATAAAAAGTCCATTCAGAAGGATCGTGGGGAACATCAAACTCGTTCATAAGACCCTCAACATCGTGACATACACGTAAAGATCCTTCCATTTTAAAATATGCTTTAAAAGGTTCGTTACGCTTTGTAAATGAAGACACTGTCACACCTCGTGCGAAAAGATTCCATTCCTATAGCTTAGAACACAATAACTCGACGTTTTCTTTTGATAACCCTAAGTCTTTAACCAAATCATTCAGTTCGCACTGGTTTATAAGGAAAGGTGTTCTTAAAAGTTCAAATTGTATATCTTCACGACTTGCCTTATTTGACAGAGTGATTTTAGACCCTCTTAGTACAAGATCCGGACCTAGATCGACCTTTCCTCATCCTTTTTTCTAATAAAATCTATTTTTTATACAATATAATGTACAAATGAACACAATGTCCTAGGGTTGCCGCCCCATATCTTGGCAAGGCTATTTTTAATTTAATATTATTTATGATATTTATTAAATAGTTCGGGTCATTCTTTTTCTTGAAAAATTTGGTACCAATCGAGAGCCAAAGACTTACAAAAAACGCCAAACTAAGATTGGTAACTGGTAAGTACGAAGGTAACTGCTATTCTGCTTCATTGTCTGTCGTAATAGTAGGCGATAGCACAGCGATAGTGTAAACGCGCGCTAGGCGCTTGTCATGTGAACGTACCCTTTTACTCAACTATTTATATTTAATATCGTGACAATCCTAAGATATGCCAACTTTTGCAAAGACAACCCTACACCACGATGTTCACAAGAAAGCAACCTACATTTTGGTATACAATTGATTAGGAAAAACGATGAGGGTAAATTACTAGTACCAATTTACCTTAAATAATTTGTAATTAAAAATAGCCTTGCCAGGATATGGGGCGGCAACCCTAGCACATTGTGTTCATTTATACCTTACATTGTATGAAATATAGATTTGATTAGAAAAAAGGATGAGGGAAGGTCGATCTAGATCGGGATCTTAGACTATCTGTCAAATCAGGCAAGTTTCTTCAAACAGGCGAAATTTCTCCTGTGTCAAAAATCGAAGATGATGAAGTGGGTGGTGCACTTAAGGGGGGATGGTTTTCTCCATGTGGGATAGGTCGCGATGCTGATGGCAAATTTAAATATTTTATTTTATGCTTATCCTTTTTCGAATATCTGGAGACGCTTATCGTGTAAAAATAGCAATCATCTACATGATTGGAAGGCTCTCGCCAGAACTTGGGATTTTCTTGCTGTTGCTTCCCTTTCATCCAGTTTAAAAGTCCGATCTAACAGAAAATAAATTCAAAACAGCAGCAGTACGCTGCTTTTACCTCTAGCGTAACATCTTCTTTGATGACTTCCCATATTTTAATGCACAGAATGTCTTTATAACTTAACTTAATAAAATAACACAAAAAACTTATTGATTCGTAATACTTTGAACAATCTGTTATGAGAACGTATGCACAGAAGGCTAATTCAAGCGAAATGTGCGACTTCAAATAAAATGGATCTTAGACGTATCACAACACTTTGATGACTTGATCTACGAAAAGTGATGTTAGATCAACAAAAATATGTGATCATTGTTCTGGTTGTAGGGCCCTTGTTCCCTTGTGTAAGTAGCAGTGAGAATGCAAGATATGATCTTGTCAGTAAATCGTTTTCCAAACCCACGTTCGATTTTTACTGTTATTGTATACACATATCGTATCATTTTTTTTATTTTCCACCAGAATCAAACCAATCAGATTGGTTATTCGATTCGAAATGGAAAAGACCGCACGTTCAACCAATGTAATTTGCACGTATGTATATAAACAACGATTTTCCATTTATCTCCATAAAACGTCCAGAATGGTTTTGCCCCTCACCTTATGATACACAAATATTCCGCATAAAAATAACACAGAAATATATTATATACATATTTTTATTACTGCATATTTATCATAATATACTACATATTTGAAATGTACCTGCAGGATATGAAAGAATTTCTCAGAATCCCCGACAACATTCACAATTTATGCGTTCATGTGTTCAGGAAACAAAAGAAAGCGGTATCCGGGTAACACAGCACGTATCCTCCGGAGTCCGCACCAGATGTTTCTCCGTTTTACGTCACATATCATATCTCGTGCAGGAAAAGCAGAAAAGTTTTGTTGCTCTTCAAATTGCATTAGATCTCACGAAGACAGGCAGCACATTTAGTATTTTCCATAGCGTGACATGGATGATGCATGTGCACTTATACGAATCGTGAATCAACACTGAGAACATGCGGGCTTAAGTCTGAAAGTACTCCTTTCCTATTATCACTAAAATTATTTAATTAAATATTATTCATCCACATAAAAAATATTATGGTCTTATTCATATGATTTGTAATTGAATTAGTTCTAGGTTTGTCTTTTAGCTTGATGGACTGGATTCACCACAAACTATTGTTCCAGTTTCTTCAAAACTGTGCGTTACATATAGTCTAAGATCCCGATCTAGATCGACCTTCCCTCATCCTTTTTCCTAATCAAATCTATATTTCATACAATGTAAGGTATAAATGAACACAATGTGCTAGGGTTGCCGCCCCATATCCTGGCAAGGCTATTTTTAATTACAAATTATTTAAGGTAAATTGGTACTAGTAATTTACCCTCATCGTTTTTCCTAATCAATTGTATACCAAAATGTAGGTTGCTTTGTTGCGAACATCGTGGTGTAGGGTTGCCTTTGCAAAAGTTGGCATATCTTAGGGTTATCGCGATTTTAAATATGAATAGTTGAGTAAAAGAGTTCGTTCACATGACAAGCACCTAGCGCGCGTTTACACTATCGCTGTGCTATCGCCTACTATTACGACAGACAATGAAGCAGAATAGCAGTTACCTTCGTACTTACCAGTTACCAATCTTAGTTTGGCGTTTTTTGTAAGTCTTTGGCTCTCGATTGGTACCAAATTTTTCAAGAAAAAGAATGACCGGAACTATTTAAAAAAATACCTTAAATAATATTAATTTAAAAATAGCCTTGCCAGGATATGGGGCGGCAACCCTAGGACATTGTGTTCATTTATACATTATATTGTATAAAAAATAGATTTGATTAGAAAAAAGGATGAGGGAAGGTCGATCTAGGTCCGGATCTTGTACTAATATGATCCTGGTAAATGTTTTTTAGAAAAAAGAAACACACTTGCTAGAAACACAAACCAGAATAAAAAAATATTGATAAAATCAGTAATTGATTGGACCACATAGTCTCGGGCAAAAACAAATTATGTTGAGCTATCTATCATCATGCCGCATCGTTGCTACACCTGATGGGGTGTGTGTGTGTGCGTGTGCTTATCTGAGGGTGCGATAGGAGTCGCGCCAAACCTCACAACCACTTTGCCAGTCGCGTCGGTCAGTCCACCTGCGCTCACGGTGAAGGGTAGTTTATCGCCGCTAGCGATGTCTGATATTCTCAAATACACTTTGTTGATTGTTACATATCAGTTTTCAGCGAAAAATTATGATATTCCACCGAGATTGTAGTGTGTTTGTGTGAAGTGATCGTGTTATATAGTTATTGTTAGTGTAAATATTTCCTATCTAGAATAATGTTAGGTTTTCGGTCGTATAAAAGATTGAGGAATTCAAAATGCGAAATCATGTTGGGTGAGTAAGGCATTTCGAGTAATTTTTATGATGGTTAGTTAGTATATTGCGTTTGATTCCCTGGAGTAGGGATGTCCCAAAATAATCAACTAATTCACGTGGATGTCATTACGCTAACGGTGCCCTTTATATAATTCAACCCCTTTTAGAGGAATTGTTCTGTTAAAATTTGGGTCGCGGTTTGCCCAGTCACATCATCAATATATTTTAGCAGGTAAATAATTAAAAGAAAGTAATAAATTCTTTCCTCTGTAGTCTACACTCCAGGGTAATGTCAAGGTTGATTACATGCACGATCATCTCAATTATTCTCAAGTAATGAGTTTTTCCTTTATTACCAACCAACATCGACGCTAATCGAGGGAGCGTAAATTTAAAATGAACAACTCAAACTTGTCGATATGCGTTTACTTATTAACAACGGCAAGTGTGTTCTTTCCCGTTGTTTTTACTTTTTGACTAGTACCCTAGAAGGCAAGTATTGTAATCGACCAAAAAAAAAATTCGAGATTTCCGCGGAAATACGCGTTTTAAGGTCCCCTGAATCCATTGCAATGATTTCAGGAAAATGTATGTCTGTATGTCCGTGGACACGATTGCGCCCAAACGGAACAACGGATCTGGCTGAAATTTGTAATACATATTTAGAATTATCGGGGGACGAACTGAATTGTTTTTTGTGACAATCTGACAACCGGAAGTGGCAAATGTTACATGCGTTTTCTTAGGGATTAATCCGATTTTGACCAAACTGACAACATCTCATCCTGCAGTGATTTTAAATCTGTATACAAATTTACAGATCAATGGGATGAGCGGTTTAGGCGCTATAAGGGTTTTGATCTATTGGTTTGTGAAGTAATGGAGAACTGATGGCATCATACGGCGTTAGCCAACACGTTATTCTTTGAATATTATCGCCCGACCCAAGATTGAAGAATAAATCTACAAGAAGTAGAGAAATAATCCTCGTAGGAAAACACACGGATACGTGACAGTATATTATGGTTATTTGTATCGAGAGGTGCCTTGTATGTATTGTTATAATCCCGATATCGTATTATTATCTTACGGACATTCGTTTTGTCAATGTAGTCGGTAAGTTGGGTGGGGGCGACACCATCATCATTGCATTCACATATTATACCCTCAAAAATGCATTTTAATCAGTGATGACACATAATTTAATCTACCTATTCTAATTTGAACTTTCAAGTGTAGAGCGCGTTCAGCGGAATCGCCCATTTACGCCGAAATTAGCGATCGAGTAGCTGCAAAATTGAGCTTTTCGATATTACTTTTGACGCTCGAATTGAAAAAAGGACACAATTCCGCGTGGACTGCGCGATATTTTGTAAATTAAATGCGTCAATTTTGAAAAAAAATCACGTTTTTGCACCTCTTCGGGTGAAGGCGAACCTCGAGAAAATGTCACGTGACGTCTAGAAATTCCGACAAGCGGATCGATGAACGTCAAAAATTTACATTTTTTATCCGTTCCTGCCGACCTTATAAAAGCCGCTCGCACTCATGTCTTACGATAAGATCCCTCTAAATACCCTTCGCAAAGAGTGTTGAGCAAAAAAACGGCCTTAGAAACAATTTTCGATCCAAAAAATCGATTTTTGTCGACCCGTGTTTTGCTGCTATTACCACAGTAACGTCAAACCCGAAACGCCCCCTGTCGGACATTCGTAACAACAGTAACAGATAGCAGATAACCTAAAATGTGTCCTAAAATGTCCATATTGCGAATGTGGACAGGTGGGAAGCCTCAACCACATATTTCTAGAATACCCAATAACTAAAATCGAAAATTTTGACATATACACAGAGCTAGTATGATTACTAATTTTATCAACAAGATAGCAATTTATTCATTTTATTATTGTCATTTGTCGGGTAGGTGCGTCTGCTGCTGGTAGACGGCTTTGTAATTTCGAAATTACGACGTCCACGCAGTATACAAAGTGCAGGGGTGTTCCCCAGGTTCCAGCTGAGTTACGTTCCCACATATTTAATGAACTTTTACTGGTCTCATGGTTTAGTAAACCCTCACTGGGTTACCGAGTCCCACTATTGGACGCGTAGTAAACATGCATAAACAATGAAGTATCCGCGATAGTTGCACCGTAGAATTTAATTTTACAAAGGTGCGGTAAGATTATTTGATGAATAAAGGAAAGGCAGTTCCGTTTGTGGTGTTCTTCTCTCTGTTCTATTGTTGACAAAGGAAAGTGTATTCTGCGGGTTGATGTGATGTGTACGAACTTTGTATAGCGGCAAGCAGATATTTCATATAAATGCGCAAGATATGAAACCGTAGACGCACGTCTGGTCTATTATGTGTTTGCCGTATCTCTCCGTGCGTTGGCTTGGTTGCTTCTCGTTCATGCCTCGGTTGGAGTTGAAGGAACTGTGCCATGAGAATATTGTCTCTATACACACTCTCAAGCCATCTCGCTTGTGGCTGTGGTAAGCGTGTAAAGAACAGGTTATGCACACAAGACTTCGTTTACCTATATACCGGCTGATTCAAATTTGGTTCGTAGTAAAGTTGTGTAGAGGTGTGGAGGGCAGTTTTGACCACGGGTCAGTTTAGAACAGCTAAAATAAGTAATTAGTCAGTACTGTGTCTCAACTATGATTGGTGTGAAGTTAGCAACAATAGCCTGCAACAACAATAGCCAGTACATAATTGCAGACGGATAAATTAATAATTACTACCTAAAAATTAAACAGAAAGTCAAAATTTCAATGAATTTCCATATATTTGGAACCGCATATCTTTGCTAATACTTCATTATATTTAACAAGTGTAACATCAATTGAAAGCGCAAGCTTTCACCACCATGTTATTACATACAGCCCGAAATTTGGCTAATTAGTGCCTCAAATAAACTAAACCTCAACCTAAAATAAACTATGAGTATTTTCAACATCCGTTTACCATATGCAGTCCCACCTAAAATAAGTTAAACAAACGCATTTTCTTTAAGTTTTTCTTTAACTTTGTTTAAGATCTGCCTCTATTTACCGTAGTTATTGCAGAGCAAAATTATAACAATTAGTAGGTGAAATAAATTAATGAACTACAGATACTTTTTCGATCGGCTAATATAGGTCGACGGCGAAGAGAGCTGTGTAAACCGCTTTGTACAAACTCTTGCCGTGATTAAATCATATCGCCATATACGTCAAAAGATAGCTGAGACCTGCCCCACCTATCGTAGTTATTGCAGAGCAAATTTGTAACAATTAGTGGGTGAAATAAATTAATGAATTCCAGGCAGTTTTCATCGGCTATTGGTCGACGACGAGCTGTGCTGTATAAATAGCTTTATGCAAACTTTTGGCGACATTGAATTGTATCGATATAGACATCAAAAAATAGCTGAGACTTCCACCTACCTACCATAGTTATGGCAGAGCAAAATTATAACACTTAGTGGGTGAAATAAATTAATGAATTCCAGGCCCTTTTTTTTCGACTATTGGTTGACGGCGAACAGTGCTGTATAAATCGTTTTGTGCAAAGTTTTTGCGACATTAAACCATATCGATATACACAGCAAAAGATAGCTGAGACTTTCACCTACCTACCATAGTTATGGCAGAGGAAATTTTTAACAATTAGTGGGTGAAATAAATTAATGAATTCCAGGCACTTTTTCGATCGGCTGTTGGTCGATGGCAAACAGTGCTATGTAAATTCATATGTGCAAACTTTTTCCGAATTAAAATCATATTGATATACACATCAAAAGATAGCTGAGACTTCCACCTACCTAATCATAGTTATTGCAGAACAAATTTATAATAAGTAGTGGGTGAAATAAATAAATGAATTTCAGGCATTTTTTCGATCGGCTATTGGTCGACGGCGAACAATGC
Organism: Aphodius granarius; assembly: GCA_963971325.1. Classification (NCBI taxonomy): domain Eukaryota; kingdom Metazoa; phylum Arthropoda; class Insecta; order Coleoptera; family Scarabaeidae; genus Aphodius; species Aphodius granarius. The sequence continues at coordinate 6,068,458 of OZ020225.1, forward strand.
TATGAAAATCCTTTTTTGCAAAATTTTTCCGAAAGTAAATCACATCGACATACACACCAATTGTAGCTAAGACTTCCACCTATCTCCCGTAGTTATTGCAAAGGAAATTTATGACAATTAATGGGTGAAATAAATTAATGAACTCCAGATACTTTTTCGTTCGGCTAATATAGGTCGACGGCGAAGAGAGCTATGTAAACCGCTTTGTACAAACTCTTGCCGTGATTAAATCATATCGCCATATACGTCAAAAGATAGCTGAGACCTGTCCCACCTATCGTAGTTATTGCAGAGCAAATTTGTAACAATTAGTAGGTGAAATAAATTAATGAACTACAGATACTTTTTCGATCGGCTAATATAGGTCGACGGCGAAGAGAGCTGTGTAAACCGCTTTGTACAAACTCTTGCCGTGATTAAATCATATCGCCATATACGTCAAAAGATAGCTGAGACCTGCCCCACCTATCGTAGTTATTGCAGAGCAAATTTGTAACAATTAGTGGGTGAAATAAATTAATGAATTCCAGGCAGTTTTCATCGGCTATTGGTCGACGACGAGCTGTGCTGTATAAATAGCTTTATGCAAACTTTTGGCGACATTGAATTGTATCGATATAGACATCAAAAAATAGCTGAGACTTCCACCTACCTACCATAGTTATGGCAGAGCAAAATTATAACACTTAGTGGGTGAAATAAATTAATGAATTCCAGGCAGTTTTCATCGGCTATTGGTCGACGACGAGCTGTGCTGTATAAATAGCTTTATGCAAACTTTTGGCGACATTGAATTGTATCGATATAGACATCAAAAAATAGCTGAGACTTCCACCTACCTACCATAGTTATGGCAGAGCAAAATTATAACACTTAGTGGGTGAAATAAATTAATGAATTCCAGGCCCTTTTTTTTCGACTATTGGTTGACGGCGAACAGTGCTGTATAAATCGTTTTGTGCAAAGTTTTTGCGACATTAAACCATATCGATATACACAGCAAAAGATAGCTGAGACTTTCACCTACCTACCATAGTTATGGCAGAGGAAATTTTTAACAATTAGTGGGTGAAATAAATTAATGAATTCCAGGCACTTTTTCGATCGGCTGTTGGTCGATGGCAAACAGTGCTATGTAAATTCATATGTGCAAACTTTTTCCGAATTAAAATCATATTGATATACACATCAAAAGATAGCTGAGACTTCCACCTACCTAATCATAGTTATTGCAGAACAAATTTATAATAAGTAGTGGGTGAAATAAATAAATGAATTTCAGGCATTTTTTCGATCGGCTATTGGTCGACGGCGAACAATGCTATGAAAATCCTTTTTTGCAAAATTTTTCCGAAAGTAAATCACATCGACATACACACCAATTGTAGCTAAGACTTCCACCTATCTCCCGTAGTTATTGCAAAGGAAATTTATGACAATTAATGGGTGAAATAAATTAATGAACTCCAGATACTTTTTCGTTCGGCTAATATAGGTCGACGGCGAAGTGAGCTGTGTAAACCGCTTTGTGCAAACTCTTGCCGTGATTAAATCATATCGCCATATACGTCAAAAGATAGCTGAGACCTGCCCCACCTATCGTAGTTATTGCAGAGCAAATTTGTAACAATTAGTGGGTGAAATAAATTAATGAATTCCAGGCACTTTTCATCGGCTATTGGTCGACGACGAGCTGTGCTGTATAAATAGCTTTATGCAAACTTTTGGCGACATTGAATTTTATCGATATAGACTTCAAAAAATAGCTAAGACTTCCACCTACCTACCATAGTTATGGCAGAGCAAAATTACAACACTTAGTGGGTGAAATAAATTAATGAATTCCAGGCCCTTTTTTTCGACTATTGGTTGACGGCGAACAGTGCTGTATAAATCGTTTTGTGCAAAGTTTTTGCGACATTAAACCATATCGATATACACAGCAAAAGATAGCTGAGACTTTCACCTACCTACCATAGTTACGGCAGAGGAAATTTTTAACAATTAGTGGGTGAAATAAATTAATGAATTCCAGGCACTTTTCATCGGCTATTGGTCGACGACGAGCTGTGCTGTACAAATAGCTTTATGCAAACTTTTGGCGACATTGAATTGTATCGATATAGACATCAAAAAATAACTGAGACTTCCACCTACCTACCATAGTTATGGCAGAGCAAAATTATAACACTTAGTGGGTGAAATAAATTAATGAATTCCAGGCCCTTCTTTTCCGACTATTGGTTGACGGCGAACAGTGCTGTATAAATCGTTTTGTGCAAAGTTTTTGCGACATTAAACCATATCGATATACGCAGCAAAAGATAGCTGAGACTTTCACCTACCTACCATAGTTATGGAAGAGCCAATTTTTAACAATTAGTGGGTGAAATAAATTAATGAATTCCAGGCACTTTTTCGATCGGCTGTTGGTCGATGGCGAACAGTGCTATGTAAATCCTTTTGTGCAAAATTTTTCCGAAAGTAAATCACATCGACATACACACCAATTGTAGCTAAGACTTCCACCTATCTCCCATAGTTATTGCAGAGGAAATTTATGACAATTAATGGGTGAAATAAATTAATGAATTCCAGGCACTTTTTCGATCGGCTGTTGGTCGATGGCGAACAGTGCTATGTAAATTCATATGTGCAAAATTTTTCCGAAATAAAATCATATTGATATACATATCAAAAGATAGCTGAGACTTCTACCTACCTAATCATAGTTATTGCAGAACAAATTTATAACAAGTAGTGGGTGAAATAAATTAATGAATTTCAGGAACTTTTGCGATCGGCTATTGGTCGACGGCGAACAGTGCTATGTAAATCCTTTTGTGCAAAATTTTTCCGAAAGTAAATCACATCGACATACACACCAATTGTAGCTAAGACTTCCACCTATCTCCCATAGTTATTGCAGAGGAAATTTATGACAATTAATGGGTGAAATAAATTAATGAATTCCAGGCACTTTTCCATCGGCTGTTGGTTGACGGCGAACAGTGCTATGTAAAAAAATCCTTTTGTGCAAACTTTTAGTGACATTAAATCACATCGATATACACACCAATTGATAGCTAAGGCTATCTACTTATGCCACCTATCTACCATAGTTATTGCAAAGGAAATTTATGACAATTAGTGGGTGAAATTAATGAATCAAGCTACTTTTTCGATCGGCCATTGGTCAACGTCGATTTTATTTATTAAAAAAAAATCTTTATCTACAATAACGTTATAACCTTTATTGAAAAAATTTATGATTTGGGGCGCTTTGAAACATCGGAAATGGGACAGTTTTGTACAATTCAATACTGCGCGATGTCGGAAGAAATATTTACAAAAACCAAAATTCGAATGCAACAAAAAAATGCACGTCAATATATTGACGTCAACAATATATTTATATTTATATAATTTATATATTACTGCATATAACGTATAGCCAGACATATAAATGAACTAATTTACGTCAATACGTTATGTTGATTCAGCTCAAATGGGTTTTAATATTATTTTGAAAACAATCCTTGCAATCTGACGAATACATGCCTATCTGTCACAAATAAAATGTATTCAAAATGATTTTCCATGTATGTATTTAACCTTCAGTTGATTGGATAGCTTACTGTTTCATGCAGATGAAAATTACCCTTATTTTTGTGTGGCCGTTCCAAAGTGAATGAGTGCTTTATTTGCCAATGTTGCAGTGAGAACAAGAATGTAAACTAAGGTATTTTTGGATGGTTATTTTCGTCATCATTATTAACTCAAGATCCAGTAAAAGCAAAAACAACAATGCGACAGAAATGAAAGCTCGAGTTGTCCAGACTAAAAATAACCTCAAAATCTGTACATGGGTAAAAAGAGAATACATCATCGTTTCGGTTCCAGGATTTGATTAAAATTTGTTAATTAATTGAAGCGATTTGAACTTCTGTGATATTCTTTGTGATGCTCGATAAGCTTTGTTCACATTCACCGACATGGTCACATTACATACTTCATACTTCACTGTTCTATACTACAATAAGATAATAGGGTTCATTATATTTTAGTTAACAAACGTACGTACCAATCAATACTGATTTGTAAAAAGAGGCATGGTTGTGCACATACAACGATTCATGTCACAATGGTAACACTAAAAGTTCTTTGGTTATGTGTCATCAGGATATAACACATTGTGCGACATCACCCAATATAATCCTTTGTCGATTTTTTCTTCTTGATGTCGCACACGCTTCTAATTCTGGCTCCACGACTGTAGCTCTACAAAAAGTCGCTCGTTTGGACGTGCCCTAATATGTATATGGACAAATAATAGAAAAACTCATTTGAAATTATTACTATCAAGCTAATACCACAATTACTCTTTGGATGAGAAAAAAATGTATAATTACATTTCCATATTAATTCGTAGGAGGTTCTCCGAATAGTAATTGAGTCTTATGTAGCGGAATATCCGTGCTTCGATCATGTTCTTGGAGATAATTGAGTTTTCGCTACAGCCAGGCTACATCACAACGTAAGAGACGTGGTACTACTATCTATGTATATACTACCTTGGTGAGACCACTTAGATATAAAGTGCCTTTTGGCCAAGAATACAAGATCCCAGAATGCTTTCAATGTAATACCCTGAATGTGCGATGATCGAATTATACAGAGCGATGTAATGTGTAATACAAATTGTGCGTCATAATTGAGTAGAGGTCACTCATGTCGGTCTGTCTAAAAATATTTTGAAAAATAGACTTTTGTCACTTAATATCAAGCAGTTCTTTTATTACGTATGTTTATGCGCATTGTTGAATGAAGAAAAAAACGACCATATAAAAAGAATGAATATTATTCCAAATAAAGAAAAACTGCAGAGAAAGTTGTTTTTTTCTAACATTGATATAATTAGGGTAATGGATTACATATGTACATAGATTAATACAGACTTTTTCACGTCGTCATCGATCCAAATGCTACAAGTTCTATTATTTATAGCGTAAGTCGGCCATCGGTAGGGTAGCTGTACTAAATTCAATTCTATACATAAATGTGCGTGATATTTGAGTCGTACGTATACCCACCGTTACTGATACTGCCAACACCCATCCTATATGGAAAGTACACCGCTGCGTATATGACATGCAATCAGAACATAGCGTGCATTTTTTTACAGATAATAATGCGTTAATCATGTGTTGTCTGTCAGGGCTATATAAAGAATAGTGCTATTGTCGATTTTTGATGTTGACAATTTTTCATAAACCTCAAGTTGGGCTCTTAAATTTTGAAAACCCCGCATATTTTGTAATGTCAAGTTTGACATATTCCCACAAAAACGGTCAAAATGTTCTGTTTTTATATGATAGATTTGGTAAAACCTTTCCTGGGGTGATTTTATGACCTTTAATTGAATAATTTCAACTCTTGTCTCTTTACGTTGTAGCAAAATGTACCCTCAGCATTCGTTGTCTGTGATGTTTTCTTTTTCTTGTCACTTTCTTTAACTCAGAGAAATTTCAAGTAAGGTTTTTGTTACCCTAGCAACCAATTATTAGTGTTAAGCCTCTTGTAGTAGCACACTTTCAGCCTGAGGGCCTACGATTAAGTATGCCTCTCTCTGAATTATTCGGTATATATTTCGTCAGTATTTTTTCGCTGCATAAATTATACGATTTCACTTTCCGACTACACTTTTAAAAGCGTATGGTACATTTTACCTTATATATAATGTTAAATATACATGACATTTCTGTAAATGTCAATGTTTCATAAATTCTGTAAATATTAATAAAACTATGTAAACAATTCGCAAAAAACTACTATAAATACATCTCTACTGAAAAAACTAGGGTATTGTGGTACCCTAGAAGGAAAGTATTGTAATCGACCTAAAAAATATCTGGGGTGGCCCTCACCCAACTTTCCGACTACATCGTTTGCACAATGAAGTGTCTAAAAACTTTTGCTATTATTCAATTTTGTGAAGCTATAGCCACGGCCGTTTAACTCATATTACCCCCACCAGAACATTGTTTATGGTGGTTTCTTTCTATGGTTCGTTCGTACCACTTCCAAACAATGAGAGGCGCTGTACCCGCAATTTGCGAGTACTGCATCCTGTGATACCGACAGAGCAACTTAAATTTAAAATGATAACATTTTCAAGTGGGCTTATTTCATATATTTCTGAGTGGAAGCATTCTGTCAAATACTGATAAACTTGACTTAACTATTTTCTGTGAGTAAAACTCGAAGTGGTCGAGAATCGTCTAGTGTTTGATTTACCAATGTCTCCCTGTGTGAAAATATGTGTTAGGCAGTTTGAAGCAACCTTGTCCATCACCTCAAAGGTAACAAGAACAACCCTTTCAATGAACACCAGGAATGGTCTCCAGATATGCCTAGTGAACAGCATTTACTTGCAATTAGAAGTTTCTCGATCATAATTGTGAAATAAAAGAAATGTAAAATAAAAAGAAAGGCATTAGAAATTATCAAAAAAGGCGAAGATAATTAATGTTAAATATTCGTTTAAAATGATTACATTAGTAGCAATGCACTTTTTACAAATATTTAAATGTGTGATTTATTTCATTCAAATACCCAGCTATTTATTTATTATATATTTATATTTGTAAAAATACCAAAAACATTTTGACAACAATTAAACAGTTTGTGCACAAAAAGCCTATCTATATTTGTATTAAATATTTGTTATAATTATGCAATTGCTTTGATAATGAAATGCCCACATGTGAGTTACTATTGAACTCTTATGGGGTTTGTTCATTATATTGATCTAAAAAAAACATACCTGAACAAGAAATTAAATTTAAATTGCGCGCCGTTCCCCCACTCTTATTCTCTATTTAGTACCACTTCCAAACACGGAAGCGCTGAAACTTGGTGCCTACCTTTTGTGGGAGAGTTACCAGTCTATTAAGTATATAGTCTATGGCTATAGCCACTCTGGACCCTGCCTAGCGTCAGTTTCTGACATTTAATGTTATGTCATATTAGTGGTACTGACGTTTGTCAACATCTGACAATTTGCAACGCAGTGACGAATGCCGTGGATACTGTCACAACGCTTCTTAAACTTTTATAGCACCTAAACCGTTCATCCCACTGATCTGCAAATTGGTATACATATTTAGTCACAGTTTGGTCAAAATCGGCTAAATCCCTAAGAAAATGTATGTAACATTTGCCATTTTCGGTTGTCAGATTGTGGCCCAAAACAATCCAGTTCGTTCCCTGGCAATTCAAAATATGTATACCAAATTTCAGCCGGATGCGTTGTACCGTTTGGACGCTATCGCGTTCACAGACACACATACACACTAAAACTTATAGGCCAACATATTGGCCTTTTTCATCCGTTATATTGAATTTGCCATAATAAAACTGCAAGAAACACGGTTTTATAACATAACCCCACTTATGAAACCCTAAGTTTAGCAGCAATTTATAAAGTGTTCATCGTGTAGTGAGACGAAAAAACTGATTGAATATAATTATAAATACCAGAAAAATAATCTGCTTTTTAGCGCTGCACAGCAACCGGAATTTGGAGAAAGAGAAAGATATTGTATGCACCCTCTGTTTATGTCAAATGTGAAAACGCTGAATTCTTTACATCATCCGGAATTTCATGTTTCCTTTTTGTTACCGGACAATCTCCCAAAGAATTAAACATTGGATTATTAAAATATATTCCATAAGTAATAGCGGCTATCTACCTACCTATACTAATTACGAACTTTCAAGTGTAGGGCGCGTTCAGCGGAATCGCCCATTTTCGCCGACATTTGCGATCGAGTAGCTGCAAAATTGGGCTTTTCGATATTACTTTTGACGCTCGAATTGAAAAAAGGACACAATTCCGCGTGGACTGCGCGATATATTGTAAATTAAATGCGTCAATTTTGAAAAAAAAATCACGTTTTTGCACCTCTTCGGGTGAAGGCGAACCTCGAGAAAATTTCACGTGACGTCTAGAAATTCCGACAAGCGGATCGATGAACGTCAAAAATTGACATTTTTTATCCGTTCCTGCCGACCTTATAAAAGCCGCTCGCTCTCATGTCTTACGATAAGATCCCTCTAAATACCCTTCGCAAAGAGTTTTGAGCAAAAAAACGGCCTTAAAAACAATTTTCGATCCAAAAAATCGATTTTTGTCGACCCGTGTTTTGCTGCTATTACCACAGTAACGTCAAACCCGAAACGCCCCCTGCCGGACATTCGTAACAACAGTAACAGATAGCAGATAACCTAAAATGTATCCTAAAATGTCCATATTGCGAATGTGGACAGGTGGGAAGCCTTAACCACATATTTCTAGAATGCCCAATAACTAAAATCGAAAATTTTGACATATACACAGAGCTAGTTGTCTACTAATTCAAACTTAATTGAATCAATGCTCAGTTTAGCTTTTACAGTGTTTCATTAAAGTCATTGCAACTTCAGACTTAATTTTTAAATCCTTTGATCATTCAACTGAACGTAGCCCACCGTACGTTACGTTGTTCGGCGTAAAACGGAAAATTCCGTCATGCATTTTAGCGAAGCTCGAGTTGATTGAAAATTTTACGGTTAGGGGTTAAGGTAAAAAGAATCGACTCCCTTGACAACAAATTAGACCAAAAACAGCGAAAGCAAAGCGATTTTCCGATGTGTCTGTTATCCGTCAATGTAAAATTTTTCCCTCAACCATTTCCGCTATAAACTCGACGAACGGGCGGGCGTTTGTGGCTTGAGCAGTACAATCTACGATCATCTATATTTACCGGCTGACCAAACCGTGTGTACGCCGGAGTTTTCCCTGCCAACTGTAGCGTTTTACATCTCGTGAACAGTTTTTCACAGTTCGAAAAAGCTATCGCGTACCGTGCGTTGTCTCCTGACAAAATACGAAACTATTCGGGTCTCTCAACACGTCGAGAAAAGTTCCGGTCGTGCTCGTAGATACTATTGTCGTCCGAACTATTGTCGTCCGAAATGTTTAGAATGTTGCATATGAATCTGCGTAGGTTGCTGGATATATTTAAATTGGGTTCCGTTCTGATGTGTTGCCGTGTGATGTGTGTGTTTGTTTGTTTACGTAGCTGGTCGGCTTTACTTTTGCACGTGCTGCTGCTAGAGGCGCCGATATGTGCGGCCGTTACGACTTTCTCTGTTTATTGGGTTTGGTAAATGCAGGCAAAACCGGCCTCCGGGAATTTACTATTGTTAGCACAGCCAGGTTTCCATTTAAGCGACGACTCATTAGAACTGAAGAAAAAAGAAATTGCCTGAGTTGAACTAAAAAAATATATATTTCGGTACATAAATAACTATTAGGTATTGGTATTATTTTGTATTGCAGTTGCCCATTTTGAAATAACATGATATTTGGTTACAAATGCGAATTTATTTTAAGACTTTTTTTATTTTAAGACTTGTCTTGTTTCATTTGTATACGACGTCGCAATGTTTTGAAAATGCTAGGCAATTTTGTTTTTTTTTTCTTCTTGAATTTCATCAAACTTTGTTCGAGCAGCTGAAATATATCTGGCCTACTCTTAAATATTAATTTCAAACTAATTTTTTTCACTGCTTGAACAATCCATTACCACAATGTGGGTCTAGTTTCGTACATAAAAGTTATTAATTTAAAGACTCAATTTTGTTCAAATAGAATAACAAAATTTGTGTCTTTGTCAACGACATATTTGATGTCACAAATAGGCTTAATTCTGAAATAAATCAGATTAAAATAACATTAATGTAGGGGGGTTGGATCTAAAAACTTTACTTAACTTGTAAACAGAATAATTGACGTAAATTTCATCTCCGTTATTACCATTTTAATACAATTTTCCAAACTTGTTCCTGAAATTTTGAATTAGAGCTTAAATTTAAAGCTTTGATGTTATTAAAGCCACACTAAATGAACTTTTGTCTTCTTTAGGACCCGCAATTGATTAAATTATTAAGGGGAGGTAATTTTTGGTATTTGCAAAAAGATGTTATGCTGCAAACTTTCATTAAGTTTAGAACAATAATCGATTAAATAAAACCATTCAGAAAGAGGCACATTTCATTTTGATTTCTTGATTTTGATGTGATTTTAACACATTAGTTTTAAGAAATTAAACTCCACTTGTCCACATTAATGCCCGTTTGCACCGTATTTATTAAGAACGACTTAAACTTAAGAACAGCTTAACTTTATGCCTAACTTAAGGGAGGCATCATTTGCACCGTTCGCATGTCAGCCTTTCCTAACTTAAGCATTACTTAAGGGTTTCTGACGTTGGCAACACTGTAAAGTTCTAGTTATATTTGGAAATACTTGGTTCTAAAATCAACAGTATTGCGTCACTTGTCAAAACTTTCAATAGGTTAATGTGGCGGCAAATTTGAATTACTTTCATAACTACAAAAATTACGGCACAAAGAAAAGAATTTATGATCAAAATGAAACAATTATTTCTAATACACAATAAAACTGTAATTTTACATTACAAACTCCTAAAATCGCTTGATAACATGATAAATTGACACATATAGGTACTGTCTTGACATTTCTTAAAACGACATTTCATGTGCAATGTGTGTCTAAACCACAATCAACCAATCACAATTAAGCTTATATTTACGCTGGCTTTAAGCCGTCGATTTTCTAGGCTTCAGTTAGGTCGTTCTTAACTGTAGTTAGGTAATGGATATGTGACGGTGCAAACAAAATCGATGACATAAGTACGATCTCATACTTAAGCCTTTCTCAACACAAACGGTGCAAACGGGCATAAGACACTTATGACAAATTACCTCTAAAGTAACCCATTTAAAATTGCAAAAATTGTTCAAATGGTCCATGTCTGATTTAAAGTTATCTATTTTATTATTATTATTAAAAAAAACCAATAAAATTTAGACTTTTAACATCAAAGTCAATTTTATTAGTACCTTGCTAAACAGTGTTTTGCGAAAACACTTTTGTTTCGACAGTATTATTTTTGAGTTTAAGCAGTTATGAGCAACCAACATAATTTTTATTTTTAATCTGAAGATAGCCTAGCTTCTACGCTTGATTCTTGGTAGGATTGACAAGTAGGATTTCTTACATCTTAAAAATACCAAAAATGTCGAAAACATCAATTAAAAAAAGGTTCATATTTTTCTTCTGATAAAGTTTATTATAGCTTAATAATATGAAAGATTCCAAAAGACGAGGATTGTAGAATCAGTTGACATAAAAGAAGTTCACTCAAATTCCTTTTTTTTATATTTTAGGATTCACATAAACAGAGTAAACAGGCACATTATAATATTTATAATTGCGGTTATTGTTTAATTGTAACAAATAATATTGTATTGAATAGACAGCATCATTATTAAGGTGGGTCGTATTTGGGTTACTAACACCTCATCGCATGTTTCTAAAATTACAAATTTTGTAATGCAAATTCGCCTGTTGTTGCGCCGTTACCCCACGCCGGCACGTTTCCTTTGTTATTATTGTTGAAAGATTATCATCTGGCATGCTATCGGCATAAATGAATAATATCAGAAAATTTCATAGACACGCGTATCCGTGCCATCAATTTCGGACTAGTACCCTAGAAGAAAAGTATTGTTTGTAATCGACGGAAAATAAATTAGGAATTTCAGCGAAAATACGCGTTTTGAGGTTCCCTGAATCGATTGCAATGATTTCTGGAAAATTTATGTATGTGTGTATGTATGTATGTTTGTATGTACCTATTTATGATTATTATATGTATGTGTGTGGATATGTCTGTGAACTCGATAGCGTCCAAACAGTACAACGGATTGAGCTGGAAATTTAGTATACGTATTTAGAATTACCGGGAAACAAACTGGATTGTTTTTGTTGACAATCGGACAACCGGAAGTGGCAAATGTTCCATGCGTCTTCTGAGGGATTTATCCGATTGAGATCAAACTCATACCAACTCATCCAGTGACTTTAAATATGTCTACAAAACTGCAGATCAGTAGGATATATAAGGATTTCTAGAAGCAGTTTGATAAAATCCACAGCTTTCGTGGTTGTGTTGCAAATTGTCAGATTTTGACAAACGTCAGTGCCACTGACATGACATGACATTTAATGTCAGTATGACAAATGTAATTATGTCATAGAAACTGACGTTTAGGTAGGGTCCAGAGTGGCTCTGGCTTCACAAACATAATTGAATTGAATAATTGCAAAAGTGTTCAGACCATGTTCAGACACTAGCGCTAACGATGTAGTCGGAAAATTGGGTGAGGTCCAACTCGGATATTTTAAAAACATTTTTTTATTGTACTATGGAACAAAATTAATTAATGAGGAGAAGCTGGTGCTAAGGGTGGTATTCGCAGCAGACTACCCGAAGAGATCGATTCGACCGCAGTAGTAATTGCTGCAGCAGAGAAATAAATAATACATGACTATATGGCACATGCAACTTTCATTAAGGTACCACCTACTCTGCACGCACTTATTAGCGACGGCGAGTCTATGAACTATTTCTTATGTTATTAATTTTTGACAAAAAATACACACTGCACACTACTTTCTGTACACAGAGAAAAGGGTTGGTAAAAATACTATATTACGACAGTAAATCAATATTTAGCCTCCTCCAAATATGTACAAATAGTAAATATACATTTATTTTTGGTAAAATTACGTTTTTTACTTTCAGTTTAACAAATAAAAACATAATTTTAATGGAAAAAAATATTATTGAACAAAAAAACGCAAATGTTCAAATTGTCCTCCACCAACCATTCAGCATTGACCGATACCAGCGAAAACACTTTCTATGTACACTGCGCTCCAAACTGTCAAGATTAATTTGCTCCAATTCTGCGCGAATTCTTTGCTGTAGATTCTGGAGAGAACAATTTAAAATTTTTTTTAATTTTTTTGGGTTCAACAATAATTTTTTTCATTCAAATAAAATTTTTATTGAGCTATTTTTTTCAAAAAAAAAAAATGTTACGTAAGGTATCAATTATTTTACATCGTCATTCAAGCATTAACGAGTTCTACTGAAAAACAGCAAAAAAAAATTGGCGTTGCCATTTAAAAAAATTATTGATGACGTCATCGCTCCGAAATAGATGACGTCATAGTTGAAATGTTTTATGCGTCTTTTCTAGGATTCATCCGATTTCGACCAAAAAATGTGTAGGTATACAAATTTGCAGATCAGTGGGACGAACGCTTTAGACGCTATAAGCTTTTTTCTACTTTGCATTCACAATGTACACATTGCAACACTGTTTTCGGTGTTACAATTAGTAAATTGTAACACCGTTTTTAGTAACTTTTTTCTAAGATTGGTGACATTGATATCAAATGCATGTCAAACGAAAATACACATAACCACAAAAGTAAGCACAAACTGATTTTTTAGAATCGCACAAACTGCGAAGTATGTACATTTTTATACATATTTAAACATGCGTGTTGCATCCTAGGTTTCGTACTACTAGTATATGATGGTATATAATAATTATCAATAATTACTTTTTCACAGATATTTGAATTTAAGTGACAGATGACAGTGTTACCAACGGTTGCACCCATAAATACTCTAGATTGGAATTTTACCTAATATACTTTTCAATTTTTATAAAATTAATGACGCAAAGTACAAAAAATAGTATATTGCACTCGTTTTATAAGACGTATTGGCGCATTCGTTCAACAACATGCGCCAATTTGACGTCTTATAAAACTTGTATAATAATATACTATTATAGAAGCGGTTTGACAGAATCCACAGCCTTCGTCGCTGTGTTGCAAATTGTCAGATTTTGACAAACGTCAGTGCCACTGACATGACCTAACATTAAACGTCAAGATGATAAATGTCGTTATGTCATACAAACTGTCGTTAGGTAGGGTCCAGAGTGGCTGTTGTTTTACAAAATTGAATAATTGCAAAAATGTTTACACATTTCATTGTATCAACGATGTAGTCGGAAAGTAGGGTGAGGGCCACCCCAGTTTTTTTATGCTAAAGTTAATTTTTGTAAAGTAAATTAACTGTCATTCCACGGGCAAGAAAATCACCCATTATTGGCAAATTTACCAAAGATGTACCTTTTTCAGTGTAGTAATGCGTCCAAATGAAATTCCCAGCAAAATGTTAGATAGTTTTTGTTGAATTTACTGACGTCAAGTAATAATTTTTCAGTGTTTTCATAATAATATATTATTATACAAGTTTTATAAGACGTCAAATTGGCGCATGGGTTGTTTGGGTCACGAGGAGCGCCAGCGACGAATGCCCCAAATGAACGAATGCGCCAATATGTCTTATAAAACGAGTGTAATATACTATTTTTTCTACTTTGCGTCATTAATTTTATAAAAATTTAGAAGTATATTAGGTAAAATTCCAATCTAGAGTATTTATGGGTGCAACCGTTGGTAACACTGTCATCTGTCACTTAAATTCAAATATCTGTGAAAAAGTAATTATTGATAATTATTATATACCATCATATTCTAGTAGTACGAAACCTAGGATGCAACACGCATGTTTAAATATGTATAAAAATATACATACTTCGCAGTTTGTGCGATTCTAAAAAATCAGTTTGTGCTTACTTTTGTGGTTATGTGTATTTTCGTTTGACATGCATTTGATATCAATGTCACCAATCTTAGAAAAAAGTTACTAAAAACGGTGTTACAATTTGCTAATTGTAACACCGAAAACAGTGTTACAATGTGTGCATTGTGAATGCAAAGTAGAAAAAACAGTTTTATTATACGCAGAAAAATTTGTTATTTATGAACAAAAATGCGGTGGAACTACAATCATAATTTAGAAAATAAAAATTGGAAGGAAAATATTGATTTACTGTCGTGACATAGTATTTTGACCTAGTATTTTTACCAACCCTTTTTTCCGTGTACAAGAGCTACGAAGAGAGTGCGTTGTAAATTTGGAATCTACAACTGTTTCTCGAAAATACACAATTATTCTCTCGATAATAATTAAGATGTCCTTACGTTTAATCGATTTGTGATAAATATTTAATAAAAGTTCGTCTTTGAAATAACCTCTTTGATATAATAGGAATGGGTGTACGGGGGTGGGGACTTCGAAGGTTTTTGTGCGTTAACGTATTTCGGTCGTCTGCGTATCTATAAATAGCGTTTACGTGAATAAACGCCACTCCATCCATGCATCCACCTTGATTTGCGGACAGCTCCATTGAGTTCTGTCTGAAAGCAACAAACAGAACAGCTGTGTATATCTGTCGTCGGTTCTATTACTGAATAAGTTTGGAATTTGTCACATCCCATAGAATCTGTCGCAATCGGTTTTATCTGCATTTAAATTTTAGGAAATTTTTGTTTCTGGCATCAAAATTTATTGCTGTTTTATCAACGGTCTGTGTTACGGTTGCGGTTACGGCACTATAAAACGGCCTTTTTGCATAAATTAATCTGATTTAAAACATGTTTAAAATATAATATGTTTAAAATATGTACATATTTTGAAACAATTGTTTTTAAACATAAAAACTGTGTTCAAAACTTTTAAAAATATCAGAAAAGGAAAAGTGTTTAATAAAATCTTTTTTCTACTTTGCATTCACAATGCACACATTGTAACACTGTTTTCGGTGTTACAATTAGCAAATTGTAACACCGTTTTTAGTAACTTTTTTCTAAGATTGGTGACATTGATATCAAATGCATGTCAAACGAAAATACACATAACCACAAAAGTAAGCACAAACTGATTTTTTAGAATCGCACAAACTGCGAAGTATGTATATTTTTATACATATTTAAACATGCGTGTTGCATCCTAGGTTTCGTACTACTAGTATATGATGGTATATAATAATTATCAATAATTACTTTTTCACAGATATTTGAATTTAAGTGACAGATGACAGTGTTACCAACGGTTGCACCCATAAATACTCTAGATTGGAATTTTACCTAATATACTTCTAAATTTATATAAAATTAATGACGCAAAGTAGAAAAAATAGTATATTACACTCGTTTTATAAGACATATTGGCGCATTCGTTCATTTGGGGCACGAGGAGCGCCAGCGACGAGTGCCCCAAACAACTCATGCACCAATTTGACGTCTTATAAAACTTGTATAATAATATACTATTTCATTTTCCGTTGTGTTCGCTGTTTCTGCACTCCCTCTGCTTTTGACCTACAAAAAGTACGACGTATTTTGTAAACTGGGTGCATGTGCAAAAGTTATGCATGTCGAATTCAATTGGTGAATTAATGGTCAAAAGTATGGACAGTTCAAATTATACGTATTATTATTGATCTTCTTGTGTTCGGTGCACATGCAATCGCTGGTTTTAATGATCAATATCCATAGACTTCTGTATGTTGGATAAATTGGGATAAATAATTAAACGCATGTTGTTTCGCTTTTGCGCCGCATATAACACATGGCCGATCCCGCCGATCAGCGCTGGTACATTGTTCGCACTATGCGTTTGTTGTTATATTAAAAGTCGATCCCGCGTCCGCTGTCCGAGCTTCACAAAAGAACGATTAACATCGGAACTGTTATACATACATTTGTTCGGATACACCAGAATTAAACCTGACAAACTTGTGTTGCATCAGATATGTCAAAACCCCTGATTGTCCCAATATAAATTATAATGTGTTTCAAAGTACAATCAATCTTCATAGCAGCAATGTTATCGATGAATTGTGTATATCATTATTTATCGCGTATTGTTTACCTACCCCAAAAAGATATCAGTCCCCCACAACACGTTAGGCGACAATACAAACACCTTTCGCCTTGTTTTTAACCTGCTCTGACCAATATTGACATAATGGCTTTTTTATATATACTAATGATCGTATCTTTTGATACATACGCACTTGTTGAACGTTTTGGTGTTTTGCAGGTTCGATAATGTTCCATGTAAGGCGGAGGCCTGCAGACTGTGCCCCACGCAAACGAAAAAAGAAGCCGGGCGCTCTTGGAGCGAACGCTGGGAATCCCAGGGATATCAGGGGAGATGCCGCTCCAATCCTTGTGGAATTGGGGCCCGATGGGTCGGCTCCTGTGCCCGGAGACACAGCAAGAACTGTCAGGCTTAACAACGACGTGATGGAGGTAAATAAATATCACAAATAAAAGAAAGTCGGATGAATGATATGTTTGTTGATATTACCGTTTTGGTACACTAGTTTATCCTATGTATGTATGTTCATTAAACATTAAGTAATAATTTATAAGAGTAATGAACGATTGTAACATTTTTAATTGCAACTTTAGGCAAAAAAAAAGAAATCTTCATGAAATATTTCACAACATATAATTTCATGTTATTCATTACCTACTTTATTTTTGTATTTTCTTACTATGTATTAGTCAAAATCTGTTATCCCTCAACGTTAGTGCACTCCAACCTGTTACACCCTGTATATATTACTCAATACTTTCCTGGCCTTTTCTGTGGTAACATTCTTCATGCCAATATAGCGCATCAATTTGCAGAGTTAGGAACTTTAACTTTAATCTACACTATTGTGGTGTCAGATATTTCTCTCAAGTTTGCTCATTATTATGCAGGGGCGGATTAACCACAGGGCGGAGATGGGCGATCGCCAGGGGCGAAAAGTTAAAGGGGGCGAATATACTGTTGTTTTTTCAACTATCTTCATTTAAACAAAAAATTAAGGGGTAGTCAGAAGACCCGGCAGAGGCGAAATGGTTTTGATCGCCCAGGGGCGAAAAAGGTCTTAATCCGCCCCTGTTATTATGCCAAAGTTGCACAATTAAGCAGAATGAACCTGCTGCAGATAGATATGTTATAGAAACTAGAAACGCAAAAAAGATACCAAACGTTTATGTCTAATTAAATTATATTACATTAATTTTAAGTAAATTAAAAAGTAATTAATTGCTTTGGAAAGTAATGTCATTCACATCTTTCACTAATTTTCAGATGTCATCAACATAGTTAATCATTTTCAGAGACAAAATAATGAATCATTTTCTTATACATTTAGGGTAATTTAGCTGTATATATTGTCTTGTCATTGTTGACATCGGGTAAATGAAAATATACATTACTAAATTTGATTTTGTACTTCGACAGAATGTATTTTGCGTAAACTTTAAGTACCACGCAATTGTACATGAATATGTCTGGGGCTAAAAGTCATTGTTGTCCTCTTATCCCGATGTCAAACAAAAATATGCACATGCAAAAAGTCCTACTTTTCTCATGAATTGAAATAGTAAAATCCTATGTTTTTGTGCGCTATATCAGAGAGTAGACTTCTTTCTACCTTCAGAAATGAGTTACTGCTGCATTATATAATAAATATCGATTTAATTTTATGATGTATGTACATAAATTAAAGTCACATGTATTGCATAATCATAACTTATTTAAGTAGAAATGGTTTAAGATGCTCTTGTGAGATGGAAAAGAAAACCTCCATAAAACCAGTAAAAAATAGATTAAAAGTGTAGATATTTATTTTCTGAGACTCCAAAATGAACAACTTTATACAACCAGAGTATAATCAATGTCGTGTTTCATAGGGCTTTATTTCATATATGAATACTGAATACAGAATAATGTTTACTTTTACTACTCTTTCATACTTTACATCTTTTGATAAAGTTACAATGCCACTTTCAGTTACGATAATAGAATTATGAATAATTCTTTTATAGGTTGGATCGGCAAACGGCATAGCCCTGCAGCTCTACGGACCACACATACAGCCCCGTCACTGTGTTATAACAAACACCGATGGGGTTACTTCTTTGACGCCCTGCCATGCGGATGCTCACACATACGTGAACGGACAGAGAATACACCAGACCACAATACTGACTCACGGCAGCTTAATAAAATTCGGAAACAGCAATACATACCGATTCCTCGATCCAAACCAGGAAGACAGATCCCGTCATCCCGGTGCGATGGATACAACACGTATATATGACAGGTGAATAAGTCGTAACGTTGAAACCTTTTAGCATGATTTGTTTTGCTTGAATAAATGTGATCGTAATTTTATTTGTCAGTTTTTATTTGCTATTGAGTTATGCACGCTATCCTTTGATTCGCGTAGGTCCCCAAGAGCCCTTAGCCCTATTGACAACAGTCGTGACAATTTCGAGACCACCTTTGACCTGGAGGGCAACGTGGAAACTGTGTCTACGGCTAGCGGGGCCCGCGAGGACAATAGATCGCTCGGATCTTCTTCGGAGAATAGGTTTGTACCCCTTATACCAAATTAGGCGTTCATTATTGAGCTTATTTTATTTTATGGCTTGCTTATTTTTATTTTGCTGTATTTGTACTTGTTGTCTTGTAGTATGTTCTGTTTGCTCTGTTGGTGTGTTTATGCAGTCATTTTTTATGTTTGAATGAGTCGTGACTACCGATGTAGGCAACCAGATGCACACATGTTGGTACCAATAAATTCAGCTTTATCCATTAAGATGGGAGTTGAAAGCCAAAATAGAGATAATATACATAATAGGCAACCAAATATACGGATCCTTCGGAATCTTGTTCCTAGAGGGCAGTTAAATGCACCTTTGATATAATATTTGGGCGAAGCTGACGGTTTCACGCGGAGTGTGCACGTGACCCGTGCATTAGCTTTGAGGCGCGTTTTTTTCGCCTGCTGGGGTCTCGCCAGGCAAGGCAATAAAATGTTTTTACATACCAATTGACACAATTTGGTATTGCAAATACAGGATTGAAGATTTCTTACAAAACAGACAAAATACCGTTCGGGAAAAATACAATGTGATGGACCAGATATATCAGCGCTATAATTTTAGATGTATTCAAAAAACATAATTTACGTATATTAAATATACAAACTTTATACAAAATTTATATTAAATTATAATATTTATAATTAAATTAAAATTCATCTATAAGCCGTTTATTGACAAAAGAAATAAAAGTTAACAGTAATATGTTTAAAAACAAATATTTCTGGGGTAAGTTTTGTCAGTAAATTAAAATACAATCATTAAAGTAAATGTGTTTCTGTCAAACAAACTCCGTTTTTTCTTATACACAGCTTTTATATTTTGGCTAGTGAAATAAACTAAATTTATGGAAGAGTGCACCTAAAGTATTTCATGTGACGATTTACATAAAAAGTTGTGTGAAGAACTGCGAAAATAACATATTATAATTTTTAAAAAGTTCTACAATGTAAAGAAATTGTCATCAGGTACCTACTACAATAGTCTAATATCCTATAAATCAAAAACAAATACATATATTAGAATTTCAATTTATGCAGTTCAATTTGTCAACTCCATTGCAATACGGACTCAACGTAGACACCCGAAGTGGGAGGGGTAATTCGTCTCGAATACCTATTTTCATCGCAAAAAGTGTTTATTCAATCTGTTGGATTATTCTGTATTCTCCAGCCGTACGTTTAGCAAGTGTTTGCGAGTAGTATCTGCTGTGGTTTTGTTGATTGACAGTGTTGGACATCATTTTGTTAGTTTAGTTCGCTTATTTTATAGACTCGATAGTTTATAGTGCGTTTTCTTGATTGACAGTGTTGGACATCGTTTTGTTTTTAGTTCGCTTATTTTATGGACTCGATAGTTTATAGTGTTTTCTTGATTGACAGTGTTGGACATCATAGTTAGTTTAGTTTAGAGAACCGCTTGTACTTTTCGTGCAATTTCTTTCTTCATACACAACTCAATAAAAGTATCCAGATTATATATTGCAGACTGCGTTTTTTTGCAACTTCCTATAAATTTAAACTGAGGCTTTATGTTCATCAAATGGTTGAAAACATTGAACTTTTATGTCACGTTATTTGTAAATATTCAAATGGTGTTAACCCCACGATCCATGATATTTATACAGTTGCCTGATAACCCAGCTTGGTGGCGAGGTATGAGTTCGGTGAGAGGGGCATATTGATACACAGACTAGTAGGCATATTGTGACGTCGGCGTAGACCGCCGCGTCATCGCTACTTTTACTAGTTTGAGAGAGTATAACCACCATATAACCACAAGAACACGCCTACGGCAGAACGTCATCCGTACACCGCTTACTATTGGTCAGTGAGGAATGAGACCACCGTATCTACTAGTGATGGGCATAGTAGAGATTTTTAATACTCGATTATTTTCAATCGAGATATATTAATAATCGATTATATCAGTAGTTAAAATTAGTAGTAATAATTTAGTTGTTAAAATTAGTACTACTAATTTGGTTGTTAAAATTAGTACTACTAATTTGGTTATTAAAATTAGTAGTACTAATTTAGTAGCTAAAATTAGTAGTAGGTACTAATTTAGTAGTTAAAATTAGTAGTACTAATTCATTGCCGGGGAGAACATAGTCATAAAAGATATCTATAACTTTTTTGTTCGATTTTATTAATGAAACATATGTCATTCGATAGAGCTATTCAAGTAGTATACCCCAGAGTTGTACCCACAAAAAGTATCGAACGGTTAAGCAAAAAAAATTTATTTAATTACCAGTGCGTCATCTAAAACAGCGCAGGTGTCCTTAAATAGATTGCAAATAACGCTATCCGCCGATGCCGTAGAATGTAGATGATCGGGGATAACAAATTCAGAATCTACATGAAATTCTGCATCTGGTAATGGCATCGACATCGGCGAATATGTTCGATCGGATTTTAAAATCGTAAGAACAGACGCATGAAAAAGCGTTATGTCCCGTTCTAGCGCGCCAGGATGGCTTGCAACGTATACGCAAAATAACAGCTGAAATCGATCAGTAATTGTCACCAATCGTGGGACAACCCATACTAACAATATTAGTAGTACTGAAGAAATTAGTAGTACTAACGAAATTAGTAGTACTAGCGAAATTACTAGTACTAATATACATAATCGATTATCTCGAGATATTACAATAATCGACTAATTCAATTATTGTAGCTCGAGAATTCCCAACACTAGTATCTACTTAAATAACCATGTGTTAAACCGAACCGATACAACGCTCTGGCAAGGAACGGAGAATAGCTGAACTAATCAACGTGTTTACTCGTACAGTTAGCAGGTGGCAGCCCGAAAACAAGCGTTTTTATTTTCCTTGAAATCTCAACTTCTAGGCCCTTTTCAATCGAACATTAAATCGGAATTGAATCAGTGCGTCTCGATGTATTGCATAAGACAACCATCTTGTCTTCATTCGCAAGAACAGCGACGTAATTCGCTGGTAAAAATCAGTGAAATTGTCGTATTTTAATAATCTGTTACAACTGAATATTAAGATATTTGCATTCAAGATAGCCTTTATGCATATATTTGAAGCATTCCTAATAATAAAAAAAATACCCTACTTAGTTCTCCTCAGTCTACGGACGGATTTGTAGGAATATTGTCGACTACTTTTTAGTCTACTTGCGATCAATTTGAACCCCACCTTAATCACAAAAATTACTTCTCCAAAAAAGATTTATGCATATGTGGGGTGGGTTGCAGAAAAGGAGGGATTTTGCTTTCCAGCAAAAAACTGCCACATCTAGAAAGGGAATACTTTTTCAAGATATGAAGGAAAGAACATACAGTGTGCATTAGCACTATTATTTATTGTTTAATACTACAATTTTTTTTATTATTTTGTTTTTTCTGTTTCTTGTATTTGTGACTTCTTTTATTAAAACTGTTCCTGGAGGGGGTTACACTTACAATAACCGTCTTGCCAGAACTGCAGTTGGCGTTCTAGTGAATGGCTTACAACCACTTACATTCTTTGGTTATGTATTAGACTGATACATAAACAAAGAACAATGAGTGTCACGACACCAAATGGTTCTAAAATATGTTTCTGGTATGTTTAATAGAAAAGGTCTTGTTTGCCATGGAGAATATTGTAGTTTGGCAACAATGGCAACTCTAAAATTTGCCGATTAACACGTTCAATGCGTATGAACACGACTCCCGTATATATGGACACGGGAGCCGTGGTCAATGCATTCAACGTGTTAAACAAGTTTTGGATGTGAGAGTTGGTTTTGTTGTTGTTTTTTCTTATTTAAAATTTCTGCCGTTTCAGTCTGATATTTTATATGTCAATTCCTAAAGGGTACTTATATCCAACATTAATTTAAGAAAAAATCAAACCATGGCACCATAGACCTTTTTAAAACATACATACGATATATTTATGTTTTACAATTGATTAAATGTGGTAAAATTGTTGACCAAACAAGTTTATACTTTGTTCTGCGTTCACCAGAAGTTTTGCTAAGCATTTACTCAATTGACGGATGTCTGGTAAAACAGCACTAGCTAAAAAAATCAAAAAATTAGTTAGAGGCACCATCATGTAGTATTTATATACATTACGCACGCAATTTTGCCTATTTTTCCAAAATGTTGATTTTCTGACTAGTGCACTTTTTGCCAAAAACCCATCATTTGTATTTGCAAATGTTGACTGTTGGTGAACGCGATCATGTTTTTTTTTTCCTGCTATTTTTGTATCTCAGCTTTCAGAGTTTTTGAGAAAACTGGGCGTTGCTGCCTTGTACTCAAGTTAGCGGCGCCTCTTGTTGTAAAAACAAACAGATTAAAATGGGTGAAGTGATAGAACTTGTTTGGCTTTTTTTTCTACTATAACCAACAAATCCATTTTTGCTAGCCTAGTTTTTGCCATGCATTTTGTTTAAATTTAAATTGGTTTTCCATTAAGCTTGGGTTTTAGTGAACTTCAGTTATAATGAACCCTTTGGGGTGGTTCATGGGGGTTAATTATAAGCGAACATCACTATATTTAAATTTATTTACTAAATTTGGTTCTTTAAATTCACACTCTTACTCTTTTCCTACTGTCTTTTTATTAGTTTTTATTTTATATAGTTTATGAATTTTATTATTTAATGTTTTAATGTAGTTAAAAAACAATACAGTGCGACCTCGATAATCCGGACTAATTAAAAC
Organism: Aphodius granarius; assembly: GCA_963971325.1. Classification (NCBI taxonomy): domain Eukaryota; kingdom Metazoa; phylum Arthropoda; class Insecta; order Coleoptera; family Scarabaeidae; genus Aphodius; species Aphodius granarius. The sequence goes on from OZ020225.1 coordinate 6,092,450, forward strand.
AGGGGTGATCCGGATTAGTAAATAATTCGGATTACTGAAGCGAGACAACTTTTGTATTGAAAAACAAAACTTTTAATACTAAACAACTAAAAATAGTGTTTACATAAAGATTATTTACATCAGAAGTATACCTTATTACTATTTATATTATTTTGTAAAATAATTTGTAATTTTAGTTTGCTTCATTTTTTTCTGGTTCATAACCCAGATATTATACTCGGCCGAATTTAGGAAGTTAGGGGAATCCCTCACTATCGATTTCAGTTTTCCTATATGTATAATATGTAGTTTGAATGAAGTAGATGTGTAAAAATGCAAATCCGGTTACTGAGTACTATCAAATCCGGATTATAAAGTACACAATGCATTTGAAATACTTGTCCGGATTATTGAAGAATCCGGTATAATGAGATCCGGATTATCGAGGTCGCACTGTAAGTAATTTTGGTATATAACTATTTTTATATAATAAGTAATATTATATCAAAATAATTAAATAAAATTGTTACCAATTTTCATAGTAACTTTTTTTATTCACAGTATGAGTTTTGATTGTTTTTTCTTATATTGAAATATTTTTTCTGATAAGTGGCTAAATACGAAATTTCAGTTCTTTGACAAAAGAATACTGCGGAATATGATCTTTTTTTTACTAAAGACGCGTGGACATACTAGCACCTTAGTGTGTGGCCTGACCTCAGTGTTAGATATTTTGCACCATTTTTATAGAGATGAGTTTGTATTTGTATTAAAATGTCATATTTTTTACAGGGTGGGGTACCCGAGAGGTCACGATCCCATCTTACCAGCCGTCTTAGAATTTCCCGAAGAACCTCAAGAGTTATTTTTGGCCCGAGTGATAACCCACTTGGACGTCACAACTCCCACATTTCGATTAGCACCAGCGTACACATTATATTTATGTGCGAGATATAGAGCTTCTACACATTATAGACCAGAGCTAACCCCAACGGAAAGAGCTCAAAAGTTAACTTTACTCCTGCAGCATGCTGCAAAACTCGTTAGACTCACAGTGCAAGACCGTAGCACCGAGAGTATCTCGCAGGCCTTTTGGTTGGCAAATGCCAGTGAATTACTACACTTTTTAAAATCGGATAGACACGTTAGCGCCTTTTCTGTTCAATCGCAGGATACTTTGGCGGATTCTGTTCAGCTAGCTTTTCGGAATTTGGTCGCTTGCTTGACGGATGAATTGAACTCTGTCATGGGCGTCTTAATGGTAGATAACCAAGAGGACCATCCACGGGACGTGATAAATATTCTAAGCAATGCGATGAACCTCTTGAGGAAATGTCGTGTGAATGCTGCTTTGACAATTCAGTTGTTTTCACAGCTGTTCCATTGGATTTCAGCGAGGAGTTTATCGATGATTATTACTGATTCTCAACTATGTACAAGAAGTTTCGGCATACATTTGTTCAACAGATTGAGGAACCTGCAGGCGTGGGCCGAATCTCAAGGTTTGGAGCTTGCTGCAGAGTGTCATTTGGCTAAGATTGTGCAGTGCGCCCATTTGCTTCAATCTCCAAAAGCTACAGCTGATGATCTTGGAAAATTGAGTGCCGCTTGTTATAAGTTAAATTCGCTGCAGTTGAGAGCTTTGTTGACACAATATAGGGGAGAACCAGGAGAACAGGTGATTATAACAATACGATTTATTAATAAAGTTCAAATGTTCAGCTTTAAATAAAATTTTAAAAGAAAATCTAAAACATTGCATTTTTTTGTCATGAATACCAATTTGCCATCTGGCGGCAGTCGGACTAACTAAACTTCTGTGCATCTTTTATAGTCAAAGCCAGCTTCCCCATTTTAATTTTTTTCTTTTAAAAATCCAATATAATAATATTGCCTAATGTTGACGTAATTTTAATAGGTGGCGCCACCACAGCTTTTAGAGCATGCTGCGAGAGCAGCGGAAGGTGTTGCGGATGAATTAGCAAGAGCCGAAGGGAGAGAGGTTAAACTGCATGAGGAGTCAGCTCCCCCACTACAACTCCTGTTACCTGATGATGGATTCAGTTGCGATGTTGTTCAAGGTGTGCCGCCGGGTCTTGCTGACTTCTTGCATCCGCTTCAGGCGTCCGGGCTATGCAGGCTAGCCGCACAGCCTACCAGTTCCGGATTTTGGACTGTGTACATGTCAGCGCCTAGGCCCCCTTCTGCTCTTAGTACAACACAACCAGAGGTCAGTGAAAAAAAATTTGAGTTAACTGTAGTCCGCTATACGATTTTAATTACTCTGACGAGTATTTACAAGTATTTTCGGAATCCTTATTGAAAAATATGTATACAGATTATAAGGGATAACCCCTTGAAAAAGGAGAAAAGTTATTTGCAGCAGGAAAATGTATTTAAATTTAGTTAGATCCGCAATATGTCGAACTTAAAAACAATATGATTCCTTTACTGTACACTAGAGATGAGCTTATTAGTTCTTTTTAATGAACTAGTTCATCCGGATTAGTTCACAAAAAGGAAGAACTACTTTGATCCTGAGACATACTACTTCGATAAACGTGTCTTTGTGTGTTCTAGCACGTGTATATCTCGTTCCAAACGAAACTAGGATCTAGTTTGGACAGAATCGATGTCTGCCTTCCCACTTTGTCTTTTTCTTGAAGAATCGTTACTTTGTTTTGAAAATAAATAATTATTTATAATTATATTGATCGAAGAATCGTTGTCTTATTTTATTTAGGTATATTTTTTAAGTATTTATTTAATAAGGCATAGAAGACATATTGCTGCACGTATTTTAGCCTTATTCATACTGCAATTTTAGGTGGAATGGGGGTATTATTTATAAATTATAGTATAACATATACTGGCGAAACTACTATTAACAGTGTAATCCATTATCCAATAGGAAAAAAACTATACTCTAATTATATTTTTGACATCCGCCGTTAGGTAAAGAAACAACTGGCGGGCGGGGTGCTTTGTCGCTCGTTTGATATCGCCACAACTCGTTCACTGAATGGGATATGTTTCACCAAAGCAGGACTTTCGAACTAGATTTCATGTCCCTACAAGTCGTTCACTGAATGAGATATGCATAGAGATATGTTTTGGCAAAGCAGGTCTTTTGCGAACTAGTTCTTTTTATTTTAAAGAACTAGTTCTTTTGTACTAAGCCGGGAGCCATTCTCTCGGACTAGTTCGTTCACGAACTACCCACCTCTACTGTACACTCAACTTGATTTAATCGTGTACAAATCTTCTTTTAGAAAATACTTTGAACACATTAGCATGAGTCTTCAGATATTTTTGCTAATTTTTAGTACACGTTGTCACTCACTGTGTAACCTACTATCCCTTTAGGAAACTTGTGACGGAAAGCTGTGATATGAATTGCATTGAGGAACGCAACAATAGACCTTACTTCTGCTGCTTCTTTTTTTGTCGTTTTTCATATTTTGATTTAAATACCAGCAAAATTATACTCAACGTTCTATATACCACACTATATAAATTTTCAGTTATCCCGATGAAACTTAGTTCATATTTTCACCACCAGAGCAGAGACTCTTTGGCTCGTTGAGGCGAATTATCATATAACAATTTCTAAAGCAAATATCCAACGTAATTATAGGCACTGTCATTAACATTCAAATTAAATTAAACTAAATGATATATTTCTGCAGGTACATGTGATACGATTGCACAAAGCTGGTGGGGGAATGGGTCTGTCAATCGTTGCAGCCAAGGGAGCAGGTCAGGAGAGACTTGGAATATACATCAAGAGTGTTGTTCCCGGTGGAGCGGCAGATCGTGATGGTAGGCTGGCTGCCGGAGATCAGTTATTGTCCGTCGATGGGCAGTCACTGCTTGGAATAACGCAGGAAAAAGCGGCAGAATTTCTAGTAAGAACTGGAAGCGTTGTGACCCTTGAGGTGGCTAAAGGAGGTGCTGTTTATCACGGTTTGGCAACTTTGTTACAACAGCCGAGTCCGACACCGCATAGAGGTAAGAATTTGACGTAAAAATTGTAAAGTTTTGATATTCTGTTCCTATATATTTATTTTTAATGGATGAAATAATAACAGTATTTATTTTTATTGATATTATTGTAATAATTTAATTATTTGAATTAGTACTTGTAAGACTCAGTGGTTATAATAAAAAAGTTTTCTTAGTAATGTGTGTAATTCCGACGTGGTGTAATATGTTGTTCTTTATAATCATTTTAATGGGGAAAAAATGGTAAGCATTATTGTTAAGCAGCTTTTATTAATTTAACTTTTGCAGTTGTTTTTCGCAATGTTGTTTTTACTGTTTTGTGACTTTTTACTGTTGCGACTTTTGTGAACTAAAAAGAATAGACATGGAGTTTTGAAGATTGCTGAACTAGATATGTAGGTACATATATTTTTAAGTTAATATGTCAGGTTTAAATTTGTGGCAAAACAAAAATTAGTCTGTCTGGTGCAAAATCTGGGCTGATTTTCAGAATTCAGTATGACAGAACAAATATACCTAAAATTAATTATGGAGATGCCAACATAAAAATCATTTTGATGAAATTTTTTGTACATACATAATAAGGTTTGTTCCAGCAGCTGTCCCAAACTCCACCTTTTCCAATTGATATTCAGAAAGTAACAATTGATATTGATATTAAAGTAACAATTGAGATTAAAGTAGCAGATGTTATTCAAATATTGCAAATGATATTCAGTATGTAGCAGATAATAACTACAAATTCAGTAACCATCTTCATTCTTTTGTTTGTTATCAAACTATTTTTGGTAACCGTGTATGATATAAAAAATCGTCATGTTGTCATGTTTCATCCATTAATTGTATGCAACCCACCGTATAGTTGCTAAATAATTGCTGCGATTGGAGAATTCTGAATTACATTTAACTTAGTCTGAAATACATTTGCTATTTTCTAAATTACAATTGCTACTTTCTGAATATCAACTGGACTAGTTGAATTACAATTGCTACTTTCTGAATATCAACTGGAGTAGTTGAATTTACAATTGCTACATTCTGAATATCAACTGGAGTAGTTGAATTTACAATTGCTACATTCTGAATATCAACTGAAAAAGGTGTAGATCAGAATTTGAAACATATGTGATTTATCCCGTCAAATTAATTTTAAAGTAATTTCAAAACTGCTTCAAGAATCCATTTTAAATCTAATTTCAGTACACAATAATCACAATAATAGATAGCATATTACCGTTTGTTATCTATTAAGAAACAAAAATAATTATTTGTATTAACCTTTTATAAATGTTAGGTTATACAAAACTTATAAGTTGGCAAAGAAAAATTTTTTTTTTATTTTGGTACCTACAGTCTCGGAATAGGTATATATGAACAGAATATTTCACATTTGACTCTTAAAATAAGTAACAAAAAATAATATTTATCTAACAAACTCCTTCGATGTTTCCAAAGTGAAGCGGAAGAAATGTCTGTGTGTTTGTCATCAACGCAAGGGTATTAAAGTCTTTATTTCAAGCGCTATTTGTATCTCATCATAATTTGCTAGCTAATATAGTTGGATTTTCCATGTATTTAGAGCGTGTGATTATTAACGCTAGTTACAAAACCAATTTTTTCAATTTGTACATGCAGCCATGGATTTTGGGGACTATCAATACAACATTGGTTCCCAAGACTCTTTACATAGTGCTTCACAATATCGGATGTACACACCACCTGTGACAAAACCAAAAAACAACATATTTTTTAATTCAGACGATAGCTTGTACAAAAAGGAATTGAAACGATTAACAATACCAAGAATTGAAATCCAGGCCGATCCTGATCCAGAACCGGAATTTAAGTTGCAGATAACTGACTTTTCTGAGCCCTATCCCAGAGATGTTACCTTTGAATACGAAGAGGAATTTACACCGCTTGGGCATGTGGTTGACCCACCAAGTAAAACTAAGGCTTTCCAACAGCAGAGGAGTTATTCCTTAGACGTTAAGGATATTCCGTACATCGATGTCGAAGATTGCGACACTCATTTAACAATTGCAAACAATTCAAAAAAGTTGAAGCAAATATCAAGTTCCTTACAAGATATATCGAGTTCTACGTCTAGCATTAATACAATTATACATGAATCAACTATGGATTTAAGTCAGATCGATGCAGAAATAAAACGGAAATATTGGAAGTCTCCTGATGAAATAAGACATCAACAGACAGATCACGTTTCTCTCGAGGACTTTGATGAAAAGAGGAATATTTCTTCTGCCATTAGCTTCCCTAATTTAACGGAAAATATTGATGACCGACCAAGGAAGTTGAATAATCGTACTCAGAGTGCTGGTGAATTAAATTCGAAACTATCGGAACGTGAGATTGACTATCTAATGAGACTCTTGCAGGATTGGAGTGTGAACGGATCAAAGGGCGTGAACCCCGAGGAACTAGAGATTGAGGAAGTTGAAAAACCAAATGATGTTAAAAATAATAAAATTGTACGGTTTTATAAAGATAATTCAAATTGCGAATTTTGCAAAGAGGAATTGAAGCAGAGGAGAAGGAATTTAACTTCTGAAGATTACAAGAAATTCTATAGTACAAATTTAAAGAAAGTCGATAAAATGTATCATTCGGAACCGGATTTATCGCCGAAAACTCGTAGTAAATTAGTTAGGGATAATTTGATTTACGTGGCAAAGTATAAATCGGAAACTGATGTGAATCATCAAGTGAATTTAGATTTAGACATAATGCATAAATGTCAGTACAGAAATTGTATCTTTAATTCAAACTTTTTCCCGGAACCAACGTGTACCAATAACAACATCGAAGCCACACCCACGCCTCATATAATCGAATCTGACGATAATAAATCAGCAGCAGGGCCCAAACCAAAATCAATCCTAAAATCGAGCAACGAAAACTTAAACACTATTCAAAATAAGCGATCAAAATTCATAAAAACCGAGAACAGGCGACATAGCGAAATCTTCGAAAAGAAACCTTTCAATAATTTAATGAAATTCGGCAGCTTAGAGCGATTAATCCCAAGTGCTGAAGAACAACCACGTAAGAAATTTCCAGATTCATATATTATCACTAATAATAAGAACAAACCCCGGAACGACGTCAACGATAACTTTGAATCGCCGACGAAACGTCGAAATAAGACAAAAGTTATTGTGCTGCGACGGAAATACTACCCAAAGACGTGGAAGAGCTGTTCCGATATCAAGTCACGACATAGGATAGTCAAGAAATGTTGCAAGAACGCCAAGACAACCTGTCCGATTTTAAAAACCGACGCAGAAGCTAAGAGAAGGACAAGAAGTTGCGCTGACGTGTCGTTTGACGAGGATGACGACTCTTTTGCAGCCACTAAGTACGAGAATGAGCGTAAGACCTGCCTGATAAGTCGATGTCACACAACCACAGGATCACTACTCACCGCAACATTTCTTTTTAGTTCTTTCCTTTGATTACGAGCAGGCCATTAAAATAGTTTGATCTATGCTTGTTATAACAAATGATGATCTAATTCCTCTTTCTTTATTTCATAACCAGTCTTTATCTTAAACAAATGCCATTTATCGGACTATTTTTTTTGACCAGTGTTTTATAGTTTTCGGCTGCTGTTTGGCAGTTTTTCTCATCTCATTGTGTTGTGATCGTGTTTGTTTTATGGTGTAGCTTTCACAAAACTATTTGAAAGCAATAGAATAACAAATATTGCTTTTTTTATTTTTAATTGACATTTTTATTTTGTAATTAATAATACATAGCTTCTTTCTTCGACAAATATAGAATAAAACTCCCTAGGCTTTTATAATATAATTTCTTGCAAACCTGTTTTATTTACCTTAACGTCTTATACGTTTAGCTTATAATTATCAAGGATTGTTCTCTCCCAAATGTTTCATGTTCTCCCAAAAGTTTATTATTATTATTTTACTTACTTCTATAACAAAGAAAAACAATCCTTAATAATTATTTATTGCATTGCATTAATCCCCTTAAGATAAACTAACTTATACACCAAAGTAAAAACTGTTTTATTCTGTAGGGCCACGACGGATGTCTGAGCGCGACTTACCGTCCCGTGTAGACGCAGAAAGAACTATCCCCTCGTCGAAATCGGTTCCGGCTCTTCATCACATCTCGCCAAATACGGAGCATCCAAGAGGAATTGCAGCTCTTGCTACCTCTACTTCAACTAACCATGACGTATTCAATCCCGGTTATAGTCGTACATCGTCAAACAATAGCATAAACAACAGTGGCCCGGGCGTACTACATCCGCCGGCGCAGAATGGAAACGTCGCGGCTAATCCGAATGCCATGCGCAGCCGTTCCACGCACAACTTACACCAGCAGCATCAACAGCAGGATGCGGGTTTCTACCAGAACTTGAGTGTCTATAGGAATAAGATTCCGCCCGGGCCACAACAACTAGGCGACAGGTAACCATTTTTTTATATTCGGAGTTTTTTATAATTACTATTAAAAACCACATTTCCTCAAAATAATGATTACTTTTCTGCTTCTTTCTCAATGTCTTAATCACAGCTGTTACTTCATATGCGTAAGACTCCCTCCCGGCAGAGGGAGAATTGTTATACGTTTTTAAGTTGAGGATACGGTGTGTGAAACCTAGTCAGATTTTCTAGTGGACTTAATAAGTAACCTTTATTTATAATTTCAGGCATACAATTATAAATAATGAACAAAGACGATTTGTTTTCTATTTAAAAATGTTAATATATCACAGCACTGACTGTACGAAACTACATAAAATACTTCTGTTGAATATTATTTTTTGAAATTTGATCTAAGAATCTGTTAGGTTTCAAATTCTAACTAAAGAAACTACAGAAAATAGTGTTGAATATTATTTATTGAAATTTGATCTAAGAATCTGTTAGGTTCCAAATTCTAGCTAGAGTAACTACAGAAAATACTTCTATTTAATATTATCTATTGAAATTCAATCTAAGGATATGTCAGATTTCAAATTGTAGGTAAAGAAACTACAGAAAACACTTCTATTCAATGTCATCTATTGTAATTCTATCAAAAAATCTGTAAGATTTCAAATTCTATCTAAAGAACCTACAGAAAACACTTCTATTTAATATTATCTATTGAAATTCTAACTAAGAATCTGTCAAATTTCAAATTCTAGCTAAGCAAACTACAGAAAATACTTCAATTTAATATTATCTATCTATTGAAATTCTATTTAAGAATATGTCATATTTCAAATTCTACCTAAGAATCTGTCAAATTTCAAATTATAGCTAAAGAAACTACAGGAAGTACTTCTATTTCATATTATCTATTGAAATTCTATCTAAAAGTCTGTCAGATTTCAAATTCTAGCTAAAGAAACTATAGAAAATACTTCTATTTAATATTATCTATGGAAATTCTATCTAAGAATCTGTCAGGTTCCAAATTCTAGCTAGAGAAATTACTAAAAAATTACTAAATATTTTCTATTTCTGTTGAATATTATTTATTGAAATACTGTCTAAGAATCTGTCGTTCCAAATTCTAGCTATAGAAACTTCAGAAAATACATCTGTTTAATAATATCTATTGAAATTCTATTCAAGAATCTGTTAAATTTTAACCGTCTTAGTGCCACACATTTTTTTTTGCAATATATATGCAAAAGCAAACAGGCGCGCCATCGCGCGCCTTGGCACTCAGACGGTTAAATTCTACTGAAAGAGACTACAGAAAATACTTCTGATGAATATTGTCTATTGAAATTCTATCTAAGAATCTGTCAAATTTCAAATTTGAGCTAAAGAAACTACCGAAAATACTTCTGTTTAATATTAATTATTGAAATTCTATCTAAGAATCTGTCAAATTTCAAATTCTAGCTAAAGAAACTACAGAACATACTTCTGTTGAATATTATTTATTGAAATTCTATCTAGGAATCTGTCAAATTTCAAATTCTAGCTAAAGAAACTACAGAAAATACTTCTATTCAATATTATCTATTGAAATTATATCTAAGAATCTATTAGATTTCAAATTCTAGCAAAGAAACTACAGAAAATACTTCTGTTGAACATTATTTATTGAAATTGTATCTAAGAATCTGTCAAATTTCAAATTCTAGCTAAAGAAACTACAGAAAGTACTTTCACTTAATATTATCTATTGAAATTCTAAGAATCTGCCAGGTTCCAAATTCTAGCTAGAAAAACTACAGAAAATCCTTATGTTGAATATTATTCATTGGAATTCTATCTAAGAATCTGTCCAATTTAAAATTCTAGCTAAAGAAACTATAGAAAATTCTACTATTTAATATTATCTGTTGAAATTCTATCTAAGAATCTGTCAGATTTCAAATTCTACCTAAAGAAACTACAGAAAATTCTACTATTTAATATTATCTGTTGAAATTCTATCTAAGAATCTGTCAGATTTCAAATTCTACCTAAAGAAACTACAGAAAATTTTTCTGTTGAATATTATCATAACTAACTAAGGAAACCACAGAAAATACTTCTATTTAATATTATCAATTGAAATTCTAAGAATCTGTCAGGTTCCAAATTCTAGCTAGTGAAACTACAGAAAATATTTCTCTTGGATATTATTTATTGAAATTGTATCTAAGAATCTGTTAGGTTCCCAATTCTAGCATTAAGAAACTACAGAAAATACTTCTGTGCAATATTATTTATTGAAATTCTATCTAAGAATCTGTCAGATTTCAAATTCTATGTAAAGAAAGAACAAAAAATACTTCTATTTACTATTATCTATTGAAATTCTATCTAAGAATCTATCAGGTTCCAAATTCTAGCTATAGAAACTACAGAAAACGCTTATGTTGAATGTTATTTGTATATAGCTTACCTCTGTCTGTTTTCTTTACCGCACTGTAGATTGTATACTCTGATTTTGATTTTGCTAAAAATTGATGTTGTTTGTGCAGTAAACAAATAGAAATTGCGGTTTTGTTAATCAGTAATTTTTTTTGCAGAACTTCTGCTCTACGAAGTTCACAGAACTCGCTACAATCAAATGTCACAAACTCTAACCGCCCCTCATCGGCCTATTACCCAAACAGTGCCAGCACGACAGGTAGAATACCATTGCACCAATCTATCCCGAACCTTAAGAGCCCGCAAGAGAGGGCGGGTTCCTTCCCTGCTGTAAACCAAGTGATACAACAGCAACAGCACTATCCAAATTACAACTCACCACAAGGGTACTACCCCAATCAATACAGCAATAACCAGCAGAAAAGCTACCCACAGTACCCAACAGGAGATACAAATTATCGGTACGAAGGAATGCGAAATGATTACCCAAGTCCAACATACAACCAGAGCAATAACAGTATTGCGCAACCATTACATATAAACGCTGTAAACGGTGAAGATTCACCAAGGGAAGGTCGATATGGCACCGGTGGGTTATTACGTGAAGATTACCGGAGAATAAATGACGAGAGATACGGAAACAACACGACCTTGAGTAAATCTCAAGAAGACTTTGCCAGGAATAATGAGATGCGCACTTCCAAAAGCGAGGATGTCCTCCGGCAATATGCAAACAGCAACGAGATGTACCGTTACGCGAGTAGCGGGAACATTAAGGATAAGGAATCACCTCATCAGGATTCCGAGCCTCGGCCGAATCCAAATTTGAGGGGTCAGGCAAAATTGGCGGAGATGGGTGAGGAGGTTAGACGCAGGCAGAATCGCTTCCCAAATAATCCTAATTCCAATCAGTACTACCACCAGCAGACGTATGTTCCACCGCAGCAAGTACAGATGGCACAGAATACGCAGAGCATGCAAAACTTACACTTGACGCAGAATTTCCAGCATCAGAACTATTACCAAAATCAACCATTGTCACCGACTTATTCGAAAAATCAAACAATGCCGTCTAAAAGTCTTCAGAGAAAGGTAAGTGCATTAAATTTTATTTATGTCTTATAGATGTATAATGACAAGTTTTATAACTGTTCAATATTGTATGACGCCGTGTTGTATAACATGTTTTCTAACAAGTTGTATAAGTTTGTTATATGGGTAAGTGTCAGTAATATTAAAAAACGACATTACATATTGTTTTTATGTAAATATTGTATGCTCTATTGTTAGCAGCAATCAAAATTGGAAAACTTTGTAATATTTCTATAATTAAAGAAATCATTTCGGTAATGCGTAACATCATTTCGGTAATGGATACTACCATTTTGGTAATGTGCGTTATTTTATTAAATAGCCTGTTAAAACCAACAATGAAATAAACAAAAAAGATAAGAAAAAATTCAGCTGTCCGTAAGTGTCTGTATGCTCGTGCTCGATTACCTTATTTCTACTACGCATTCCTCTAGAACTACCTGTCAATTGTTCCAAACTTATATGACGTTTTTCATTGCCCCATGATGGTGGTGTATTTTGATTCAATGAGACACTTGTCTCGATCTCTAAGGTCCGTTTCTTTTGTATGTTTTCTTCTGCTGTTGCGACTCTCCACTTCTTCCACCTAATATGCTTTTCTCTTGCATCACACTTCTTTATTCTATTTATCAGTCTCAGTGCTTTTTTCTTATGATATCTTTCTCGGTCTTTTCTGCGTTTTTACTCTAAATTAGCATCAGACATTTTATTCCAAAATTTTGCTATTTTGAAGTTTTTTGTGCGCAGTTCTATCTTTTTGCACGTTTTTCGTTTTTAGTTTTAACCTGCTGTAAAAACATTTAAGGGAAAACCATAAACAAATTACAATCTGTAATTTCGGTAATGATTAGGTCATGTTGAAAGTGGAGCCATTACCAAAATGACCATTACCGAGACGACAACGTATATAATATTGAACGACATCACCTTCTCATATGATAATACTTGAGAATACATGTGAGGCTTTATTCAGGCTGATATGGCATGTTTTATCACTACATTAGTTTTTCTTCACTCAACAAGTGCTAATCGCATAGAGCATTACCGATATGACGCATATTAAACATACGATCTCAAAGTGTAACATTAAGTACATAATTGATGTCCAAATACATAACAATTCAAGAACTTACTAATCAAACATTGGTGTAATGTTGATGATGCTAACTACTGCACCCTACATTGACGCATCAAAGGTTGTGGTGTTTAGGTAACCACATACCAAGTTTGGCATTACCGAAATGACACAAAAGTGGTGGACAAAGAATAGCGTTTAATGAAAACAATTATATAATGAATCACGGACATATATACCTATTATTATTAGTAGGAGGGTTTATTAGTAGGACTATAGTACTCTAGAAAAATCACAAAATTAGAGTAGTTAATGCTCAGGTATAGAAGAAAATAAATAATATTACATAATAAATGAGGTTTGGGACATTAACAAAATCATATATAATGAATAATGGTCATTTAATCTTGAGATATTTGTACAGAAACTCGAATATTTGTGTGAACTACCTACATGTCAGCATAACTTGAATTCTCCCAATACCTGACACTTACCCATAAAATATTATATATATTGAACCCACCTATATGGATAACCTTTTTTTTTTTTTGATAATTAGGTAGATGAGATAGGACCTCCAGAATTGCCTCCAACAAGCACACATCCGTTGTACTCGGCAAGCAGCCAGGAACCACCAAAGATGTCACTGTACGGGGGACCAAATGTGCTTGGAAAGAATGCTAGAGATCCGTGGGCAAGGGAAGAGCAGGAGAGGCAGGCAGAGATGCGCAGGGAGCAGGCGAGACTCTTCAGGGAACAGCAGATAAAGGAGCTGATAGCAATTCCAAATAGAACACAGCAGCAGGAAGATCACCTGCGGGTATTGCAGCTTGAAAGGGAGTTCCAGAGGCGAGCTCTTGAGGAAGCCGACCAGGAAGACGATGATACAGAAAAGGTAAGGGTAAGGAAACTGTGTGGTGACAGCTTTGAAGTGAAGCGACATACATATCACACCATTACATAGCTGCGTAGGTTGCTTTGAAAATGAAAAATTGCTGTTTTGGCACTATTATCGCTCCTTTGTGTTTGCGTGTTAGAGTAGTTTTAAACTAAGAAGATCACCGTGACATATGCAACCAATTATGCCCAGTGTATAGTTTATAAATTGACCTGCGTATATTTGGTTGCATACACAACTGTGATCTTCTTAGTTTGAAACATCTATACAGGCAAACTGTCAATCTAAGAGCAAGGGGGCTTCAGAAATGAATACCTGGGACAATTTCCCATCCGGTACTCTTGGAATCAGCCATATTGCACCATAAGATGAGACAGAGTTTGCTTTGAAACATAAGAATTGCTATTTTGGCACTATTCTCATTTTCTCTCTTCTTTGGGTTTGCATCTTATTTATAAACCGTTAAACTTAAAGCAATATGATCTTCAGAATATTTTATATTATCAACAGGAAAGCCCGGTTCCGTATACGGCACCTCAAGCAGTTCCCGTTGCAACTCCCACAACGCCAATTTTGACAAATGTAGCAACTAAACAAGAGCCTCCGACCTCCATACTCAAGCCAGGAGGGACACCAGCAAACAATCTCACGCCGCAACCGGAACCACAGGCACCCCCGCCGCCAGAAAGGGGTTCAAGTTATGCCGTCATGTCGCTCAGAAACAAGGAGGGCACCAAGCGTGTTTCTTTTAACGACGCATCGGCGGCTACACCTCCTCAACCACCGACAAATCTACAATTAGAGGAAACGATTAGGGAAGATCCAAACGTAAGTAACGAAATTTTAATTCATCGGGTCTATGTTGAGCAAAGTATCATTGTTGTTCAATAAAAAAAAGGTCTAGTGTGTCATGATTTTATTTTTTAATAATTTTATATTTTTTAATAATTTATGGGTAAAATCAAGGTACAGGGTCACCAAGTACTGTATCTCGGAAACTACTCATTACAGACAGTTTACATTACAGGCAGTAAAAAAGTTAAGAAGTAAAGTGGCCAAGAGAAAATCCGGGAAAAATAAAGTGGTGCTTTACACGCTTACTTGGCCATCCTGTACAAAAAAATTAGAAAGTCTTTTATTGATCTAATTTTCAAACCAACCCAACCCAAAGAAAAAATATTTCATTAATTAACCTCCATTCAATATTTTTGTAGAGCTTTATAAGACAAGCTGAGACAATGTTGGCATCACCCACAACACCGACAGACGGAAATAGCATGGCTGCAGCGACACCAGGTGTAATTGGCTCTCAGGAAGTGTACAAAGATCCGCGCACAAGAAGGCTTGCGGAGCAGGCTCAACAAAAGGCTCAGGCCCCAATCCCGGAGAAGCTGTCGTTCAAGGAGAAGATGAAGATGTTTGCGATGGAGACGGGAGAAGCCGGTACACCGAAGGATAAGAGTAAGATATCACGAGCGCAGCGAGAAATCGACAATCTCGGCTCACCCAGTTCGAGTCTTGTGCACTAGTCTTGCAGCCGCTCGTGGTATTCTTGCAGAATCCGCTCTTAAATGTGTGTACTGTTCATTGAAAAGAAAAATTGTGCTGTATGATTTCTGTGCTTTATGTAGTAATCTGTGCGGGTGCTTGCAAACTAAAAGTTTTTAATTCAATTTTCAGGACAGAGACAAACCGAATAAACCATGAACAAACACAGCTATATGTATATTAAGAGAGGGATTCAAGACGTAGCCTTATATTTCGTTATGTATTTGTACTAGAGACACTTTTTGGGTATATTGACTTGACCGTCCATTGATTACGATTTACATAAATGGGACACAACGACTAGGGCGAACCAATTTTGACAAGTAGAGTGTGATCTCCTTATAGATTGAATACATATCCTACTTACCTTATATAACTTTTTAAGAGTTCACGATATTTATGACAGCCCTATGTTAGAATAGAGTATATACTTTTTTGTCTCGATGTTAGATGGCGCCCGTGCTGTTCTGTTATTTAGCGGGTGCCTCATCAATTTTAAGATATATACATATATTTATATATATACACACACATAGAGAAAGAGTTATTTATATTGTAATATAAACGTAGAGACCTATTTTCATGTGCATTTTATAAATAAATACAAAAATTAATTTTCCTCTTATTAGATTATAGAGAAAGATATTTTGAGAGCAATACCTCCTGTTGAACACATGGACCAATCTTATATATTGTAATCTTTTTTCTAATAGTTTATAAAATCCAACTTCACATTCCTTTTTATGTAATGGAATTACTTTTGATAACAGTTAAAGGTTTTTACCTTGCTCTATA
Organism: Aphodius granarius; assembly: GCA_963971325.1. Classification (NCBI taxonomy): domain Eukaryota; kingdom Metazoa; phylum Arthropoda; class Insecta; order Coleoptera; family Scarabaeidae; genus Aphodius; species Aphodius granarius. The sequence goes on from OZ020225.1 coordinate 6,108,693, forward strand.
AATGAGCAACTCTTTTTATTACACATCCACATTTTGTCTAAATAAATCTCATTGCTGTTGATCGATAGTGTATATAGATATTGTAAATTATATAACCAAACTTTAGAATTGACAAAGTATTTAAAATTTAGGTTATAGCTTGTATTCTCTGTTTTACATATTGTCAATAAATTACTTCTATACCACACTGTGTTTCAATTTATATTAGCCCTCTCACTTATGTCATAGGATTGTTATCAAGGTGCGCAAAATTTCAAAGCGAGTGACACTTAACTGGAAGCAAGTAACACAAAAAGATGTGATATGATTTCACAATTCGCTCATGGCATAGGATGTTACTTAAAATTTCAAAGAAAGTAACACAAAGTGGAAGCAAGTGACACAAGAAGATGTGATATGATTTCACATGTCGCTCATGGTATTGGATGCTACTGGGTCTCATAAGATGTTACTAGGTTTCATTAGATGTTACTTAACTTCATTACGTGCCAGTGTGCAAAATTTCAAGTTGTTCAAGAGTAACATGAAGTGAAAGCAAGTGACACAAAAAGATGTGATATGATTTCACATGTCACTCATGGTACTGGATGCTACTAGGTCTCATAAGATGTTACTAGGCTTCATTAGATGTTACTTAACTTCATTACGTGCCACTGTGCAAAATTTCAAGTTGTTCAAGAGTAACATGAAGTGAAAGCAAGTGACACAAAAAGATGTGATATGATTTCACATGTCACTCATGGTACTGGATGCTACTAGGTCTCATAAGATGTTACTAGGCTTCATTAGATGTTACTTAACTTCATTACGTGCCACTGTGCAAAATTTCAAGTTGTTCAAGAGTAACATGAAGTGAAAGCAAGTGACACAAAAAGATGTGATATGATTTCACATGTCACTCATGGTACTGGATGCTACTAGGTCTCATAAGATGTTACTAGGCTTCATTAGATGTTACTTAACTTCATTACGTGCCACTGTGCAAAATTTCAAGTTGTTCAAGAGTAACATGAAGTGAAAGCAAGTGACACAAAAAGATGTGATATGATTTCACATGTCACTCATGGTATTGGATGCTACTAGGTCTCATAAGATGTTACTAGGTTTCATTAGATGTTACTTAACTTCATTACGTGCCACTGTGCAAAATTTCAAGTTGTTCAAGAGTAACATGAAGTGAAAGCAAGTGACACAAAAAGATGTGATATGATTTCACATGTCACTCATGGTACTGGATGCTACTAGGTCTCATAAGATGTTACTAGGCTTCATTAGATGTTACTTAACTTCATTACGTGCCACTGTGCAAAATTTCAAGTTGTTCAAGAGTAACATGAAGTGAAAGCAAGTGACACAAAAAGATGTGATATGATTTCACATGTCACTCATGGTATTGGATGCTACTAGGTCTCATAAGATGTTACTAGGTTTCATTAGATGTTACTTAACTTCATTACGTGCCACTGTGCAAAATTTCAAGTTGTTCAAGAGTAACATGAAGTGAAAGCAAGTGACACAAAAAGATGTGGTATGATTTCACATGTCACTCATGGTATTGGATGCTACTAGGTCTCATAAGATGTTACTAGGTTTCATTAGATGTTACTTCATCCAGATACATTCCAGATACAACCGCATGCCAATGAGCTGGAGGTCCCAGTCAACAAGAGGGTTTCGGAGATTCCTGAAAGATTGGTTGCTACAAACTGCCCCTTATATCATAGAGGAATGTCTGACAGGCATCCCCCAAGAATAAAACCAGTCCATAAATAATGTTGCATCTATCTATATACATATATATTTTTTGACAAACTTCTGTACGGAACGAAATAAATTCTATTCTATTTTATTCATCACGTGCCACTGTGCAAAATTTCAAGTTGTTCAAGAGTAACATGAAGTGGAAGCAAGTGACACAAAAAGATGCGATATGATTTCACATGTCACTCATGGTATTGGATGCTACTAGGTCTCATAAGATGTTACTAGGTTTCATTAGATGTTACTTAACTTCATTACGTGCCACTGTGCAAAATTTCAAGTTGTTCAAGAGTAACATGAAGTGAAAGCAAGTGACACAAAAAGATGTGATATGATTTCACATGTCACTCATGGTATTGGATGCTACTAGGTCTCATAAGATGTTACTAGGTTTCATTAGATGTTACTTAACTTCATTACGTGCCACTGTGCAAAATTTCAAGTTGTTCAAGAATAACATGAAGTGAAAGCAAGTGACACAAAAAGATGTGATATGATTTCACATGTCGCTCATGGTAGTGGATGCTACTAGGTCTCATAAGATGTTACTAGGCTTCATTAGATGTTACTTAACTTCATTACGTGCCACTGTGCAAAATTTCAAGTTGTTCAAGAGTAACATGAAGTGAAAGCAAGTGACACAAAAAGATGTGATATGATTTCACATGTCACTCATGGTATTGGATGCTACTAGGTCTCATAAGATGTTACTAGGTTTCATTAGATGTTACTTCATCCAGATACATTCCAGATACAACCGCATGCCAATGAGCTGGAGGTCCCAGTCAACAAGAGGGTTTCGGAGATTCCTGAAAGATTGGTTGCTATAAACTGCCCCTTATATCATAGAGGAATGTCTGACAGGCATCCCCCAAGAATAAAACCAGTCCATAAATAATGTTGCATCTATCTATATACATATATATTTTTTGACAAACTTCTGTACGGAACGAAATAAATTCTATTCTATTTTATTCATCACGTGCCACTGTGCAAAATTTCAAGTTGTTCAAGAGTAACATGAAGTGGAAGCAAGTGACACAAAAAGATGCGATATGATTTCACATGTCACTCATGGTATTGGATGCTACTAGGTCTCATAAGATGTTACTAGGTTTCATTAGATGTTACTTAACTTCATTACGTGCCACTGTGCAAAATTTCAAGTTGTTCAAGAGTAACATGAAGTGAAAGCAAGTGACACAAAAAGATGTGATATGATTTCACATGTCACTCATGGTATTGGATGCTACTAGGTCTCATAAGATGTTACTAGGTTTCATTAGATGTTACTTAACTTCATTACGTGCCACTGTGCAAAATTTCAAGTTGTTCAAGAATAACATGAAGTGAAAGCAAGTGACACAAAAAGATGTGATATGATTTCACATGTCGCTCATGGTAGTGGATGCTACTAGGTCTCATAAGATGTTACTAGGCTTCATTAGATGTTACTTAACTTCATTACGTGCCACTGTGCAAAATTTCAAGTTGTTCAAGAGTAACATGAAGTGAAAGCAAGTGACACAAAAAGATGTGATATGATTTCACATGTCACTCATGGTATTGGATGCTACTAGGTCTCATAAGATGTTACTAGGTTTCATTAGATGTTACTTCATCCAGATACTTTCCAGATACAACCGCATGCCAATGAGCTGGAGGTCCCAGTCGACAAGAGGGTCTCGGAGATTCCTGAAAGATTGGTTGCTACAAACTGCCCCTTACAACATAGAGGAATGTCTGACAGGCATCCCCCAAGAATAAAACCAGTCCATAAATAATGTTGCATCTATATACATCTATATTTTTTGACAAACTTCTGTACAGAACGAATAAATTCTATTCTATTCTATTCATCACGTGCCACTGTGGAAAATTTCAAGTTGTTCAAGAGTAACATGAAGTGAAAGCAAGTGACACAAAAAGATGTGATATGATTTCACATGTCACTCATGGTATTGGATGCTACTAGGTCTCTTAAGATGTTACTAGGTTTCATTAGATGTTACTTAACTTCATTACGTGCCACTGTGCAAAATTTCAAGTTGTTCAAGAGTAACATGAAGTTGAAGCAAGTGACACAAAAAGATGCGATATGATTTCACATGTCACTCATGGTATTGGATGCTACTAGGTCTCATAAGATGTTACTAGGTTTCATTAGATGTTACTTAACTTCATTACGTGCCACTGTGCAAAATTTCAAGTTGTTCAAGAGTAACATGAAGTGAAAGCAAGTGACACAAAAAGATGTGATATGATTTCACATGTCACTCATGGTATTGGATGCTACTAGGTCTCTTAAGATGTTACTAGGTTTCATTAGATGTTACTTAACTTCATTACGTGCCACTGTGCAAAATTTCAAGTTGTTCAAGAGTAACATGAAGTGAAAGCAAGTGACACAAAAAGATGTGATATGATTTCACATGTCACTCATGGTATTGGATGCTACTAGGTCTCATAAGATGTTACTAGGTTTCATTAGATGTTACTTCATCCAGATACATTCCAGATACAACCGCATGCCAATGAGCTGGAGGTCCCAGTCAACAAGAGGGTTTCGGAGATTCCTGAAAGATTGGTTGCTACAAACTGCCCCTTATAACATAGAGGAATGTCTGACAGGCATCCCCCAAGAATAAAACCAGTCCATAAATAATGTTGCATCTATATACATATATATTTTTTGACAAACTTCTGTACGGAACGAAATAAATTCTATTCTATTTTATTCATCACGTGCCACTGTGCAAAATTTCAAGTTGTTCAAGAGTAACATGAAGTGGAAGCAAGTGACACAAAAAGATGTGAGATATTTCACACGTCGCTCATGGTATAGGTTTCTACTAGGTATAGGATGCTATTAGGTTTCATAAGATGTTACTTACCTTCTTTACGTGCCACTCTGCAAAATTTCAAATTGAGTAACACGAAGTGGAAGCAAGTGACATCCTCGCTCATGGTATAGGATGTTACTAGGTTTCATAAGATGTTACTTACCTTTATTATGTGGCACTCTGCAAAATTTCAAAGCAAGTAACACGAAGTGATATAGGTTAAAGTAAACAATGGTATAAATAGTTGAATTTATTTTGTGAATTCTCAGATTAAACAAAAATTATTCACACTAAAGCATAATTATTTCCTAGGCCATCTGCAGCCCTGTCCTAAATTTGTGTCTATTTTTCCTATATCGTTGTACCATTTTTATAATCTATACATCTCACTTAAAAATAAAAAGTTGTGTAAAAGTTTTTGCCTTTCTACAACGCCTATCTGTACAATGCAACAAAAGGATTCAACTTTTCAATGGACCCAATCTCGGTCCTTATAAATGTTATGCCACTAGTGATTTGTTATATTATATTGTCTAGCCAGTTATAGAAATAGCATCATTTTTACAACTCATTAAGTATAGTACAAACATGTTAGTTTAACTCGATATTGAATGCCACAATACTGAAACTTTAATATTTTGTACACGTACTTACTTAAATGGTTAAAACTTATTATGGCAATGACTCAATATCAAAGTGCATATAAAACAGATTTCCCGTAATATCTTTACACGATATACCAGTATACAAATACTAAAAGTTAAGTTTATTCTTTAATCACAGATTATTTGTAAAAATATCAATACACAAAGTGCACAGTTTGAAAGGAAAAATCACCTTCTTTTAAACTGTGCTCATCTTAATAGCAAATATAAGCACTTTTAGCATCTGCATCTTCATTATTATATCGACAAGAAAATATCAATTAGTAGAGGGAGGAAATGACAAAACTCTTTTCAGCTTACACCTAAACAATAAGGAATTTCTCATAAGTAATCAGAAGACAAATACATACAAAGTATAATAAATAAAAAGGTCATTAATAGTCATAACATGTTAATGTGGCTAAATTTACGACAACAAAGAAGCAAAATAAATAAAAAGGGAAAAAATCATGCGACCTTATGTTTGGCGACAGAATGTGCCCACAATTCTCTAAATATAAGTAACAAATAAATTAATAATTCTGCGGACAATCCCAATATTTTTTTTTTTCAGAAACCTACAAAAATACTGTACCACATTCTCTTTTTTATTTTACTTATGTCCTGTGTACGATCTATAAATATATAAATGTATCTAAGAAAGCTCCTCCTATGTAAGTATACAGCAGAAATACATTGTTACAAATACATCTAGGAATATCCGTCACACGCAAATTGTTTCCCGTCAACATCGACATTCTTTGGTATCCCTAAATCTCTTAACGTTAAGTACAACACCGACGCAACAAGAAACAATTTCGTATGTATTTCAATCAATCGCACAATTGCCAATCTCAAGACACTTCGTTAGGTACTATACATCGGACCCGCATTTCCGCAGCAGAATATCACTTTGTGTTCGTGAAGGTTGTCGGTTTGCCACTGCTCTCGGGAAGGAATCATTCACCGCCCGATACGGTCACCTCCCGAAACATGCCGCTTTCCGCAGGCAACGTCGACTTCTGCAGTAACGGGGAATCTGGCAAGCTATCTGAATCCCTTCCATCTTTTTCGTCATCGTCCTCGTGAACCTGGTGTTCCTCCTCTTCTGGTATGGTCTGAGAAACATCGTCGGCCATGCTCAGTGCTGAACTTGAGTCACTTTCATGCAGCTTTGTGTCCTGTAATAACACAGTCTTTTAATTTTCTATTTTTAAGTACTAATCCAATATTGCTTTGAATTAATGGATAGGAACTACCAAGTCGGATAATATTCTTCCTTAAGAATATTTGTGTGGAAACGTTGATCAAAGGTACAAGAATTGTTATTAGTTCTTGGATTAGGTGGCACTTGCAACTTTTCAAACTTCTTTCTGTTAAAGAAGCTATATTTTTAGCTGGGATATGCAAGAATGCTAGATATTTATTACAAGAATGATATTTTTTATGCTGAACCAGAAAGAAAAAATAACAGTTCAAAATCCTGTAGAATCTCTAGAAAAAGTATTTACTGACTGTTTTGTTGATTACAACATTTGTTGAGAAGTTTGTAACAAAAAGTCTTAACCAGAAGTCAAAGACCCAAAATTTTCCTTCATATTTGAAACTTAAAATTAAAAAATTACTACAATGTTGACTAAAATGAAACAAAAACCAAAATAAGTTATAACAAACAAGACTTTGCTCCGCTTTTGCACCAGACCTGGATATACAGGGTCGGCCAGTTCCAACCGCAGTATACGCCACATGAGAGAGCAAGAAAGTAACATAAAGGCAGTCACTGCAAGCCCCCACCAAGCGACATGAACCAAACACGAAATTTTTATATAACTAGACTTACCTGCGCACGAACAGAGGCAGCACCATCGGGTGAGCCGTCTTCTCCACAAGGTCTCAGTACCAAATAAAGTAACAAATCGGATAGAGATATGATACCAATTACTTTGTCTTTCTCATCTACCACTACCAATCGATGAACCTGCCAAATTAACATATTTTATAGTACCTCAAAATAGTTACAAAAATAGTTAATGATTGAGACATTTTCACTTTAACTGTCCCAGTAATTAAGCTTCATTTATCATAGGCGTTGGTTACAACATTTTAATGAAAGAGAGAGTTATTATATTTACCTCAGCCCTGACAATCTTCTCCATGATTGTGAACAGCGTTTCATCCAGGTTGCACTTGTGCACGCCTTCAAACCATTCGTTCCTGTGTTCATTGGCCTTCTTTAGCGTAACATCCAGGTCATTGTAGGTTTTCTCTGCCGCTAGATTCTAAAGACAAGATACAGAGGGTTTAAAAATATAATGTGATCACAAATATTACTGCTACGTTAAGCATTTTTCTTTGTTGATACGATCTTTGACAAGGATTTCATTCATCCTAAAGAAAGTTCTGATTTATTTATGTTTAAATATAATGATCTAATATCATGTTGTATGTATTGAATAAATTCCTAGCACTATATAAAAAAAATTATCAATACTTACAATTACATCAAATTTGGCGTAAATATCGACCAGTCTGCCCTCAGAGTCTACAATTGGTAAAGCCGAAACTCGCCTCTCAACAAATTTCTTAAGCGCCACTATTATTGGCATCTCTTCGCTGGCAGTCTCAATGTCATCGTAAGTGCCAATCCTTAGTTCCCTGAGTGTCTTATTCATGTAACTTGGTTTAGGTAATTCATTTATCTGCATAAAAAGAATAGCTATTAAATATTACATTCAAGATTGGAGTGGAAAAAATTAACTTTTCTTGAGAACCTACTGAACTGTATTCATATGTCAATTGGAGAAAGGATCATCAACTATTAATGACAGATTAACATTTGTTAACTTTTGGATTCAAATAATGAAGGCAATTGATTTTGAAATAAAATAAAGTCTTACAATTCAGTATATTTTCAAGATTATAGAAGACAATCTTTCAGTTAATTTTGCTAAGAAAAAACGTATTCATACATATAAAAACAGAAAACGAAGGATCCGTTTATGCGTTAGGATGTAGAGGACATTGCCAGTCTCGGGGTCGATGACGGGCAGCCTGTGGATCCTGTTGTGGATGAGTGTCCTGATGGCGTCGTACAAGGAGGCATCAGGGCTGATGCTGGTCAACGGCTTCAGGTCCTTCAAGACCTGCCTCCACGTGTCCAACTTGTGCTCTTCAAGCTCGTCGATCTCGACCGTCGGCGATTTGTAGTACATTCTCAGTATCTTGATGAAATCGGTGATGGTCAGCATGCCAACAAACTCTTGTTGGGCGCTGTCCCACAGAGGCGCAGCTCTTACACCTGCCAATTGCAAGGAAATAATGTAAATATAATTGTGGTTTGTAATTATCAACATGTTATTATTAGTCTATAAAATGGAGAGAACAAAAAAGGCTGATGAGGTGATCTAAATTTGAAGAACTTTATGGTCCTCAAACTAGATAAACATACATACTTTAACTAGAAGTAGAAGAACAAAGATATTCTTACCATTATAGACGAGTGCAAAAAATGCCTTCTTCACCAAGAGCTGCGTGTCGAAAACTACCAATTTTGCTGACGTCGGGATCAGGTCGTAGCATTTGTGAAATTTAAAGAACTTGACATAGATTTGAGGGCCGTCTTCTTCTGCAAATGAACAAAATAATGTGTTAAAATTGCAATTTACCTACAGAAATAGATATAGTTCAGGAGAATAGAATGATGTGTAATTTCAAAGTTATCTAATAAACTTTGCTCTGATTTGATCAGAAATACGTAAAAAAATGTGTTGTATGAATTTTATTACAGTATCTCCACCAGACAAACATTCTCCCAACAAATAATGCCACTTACTGCAAGTGGTGGAGGTATAATCACAAAAAAAGTTGTCAGTAGCGAACATGAATAACAAGGGAACAAGGGTCCTAAAACCAGAACAGGGATCTCATTTTGTTCACCTAACATAACTTTTCCTAGATCAAGTCATCAAGTGTTGTGAAAGGTCTAAGAACCATTTTATTAAGTCAATTAATATATGTTGTATTTCTTGTTAGATCGGACTTTTAAAGTGGATGAAAGGGAAGCAAAAGAAAATGCCTTCATCATCTTCGATTTTTGACAAAGAAGAAATTTCGCCTGTTTGAAGAAACTTGCCTCATTGGACAGAGTGGCTGAAATCACTTGGTGAAATCAGGCAAGTCGTGAAGATTCACCATTTGAAGTTTTAAGAACACCTCACCTTACAAACTAGTGCGAAATGAATGATTTGGTTAAAGACTTAAAAGCCGAGTTATTGGGTTCTAGACTACAGGAATGGAATCTTTTTGCACGAGGAGTGACACTGTCTTCATTTACAAAGCGTAACGAGCCTTTTAAAGCATATTTAAAAATGGAAGGATCTTTACATGTATGTCACAATGTTGAGGGTCTTATGAACGAGTATGATATTCCCCACGATCCTTCTGAATGGTGGCTTTTATCGATTCATCAAAATACAGCTTGAAATCAGTACTTTGGCATATTCTTTGAATTTATGTAATTTGTTAACTAATTTTGTTGCAGTTTTTTCAGTTTTTTTAAGTATCGCTGTGACTGTAAATCTAGACCTGTTACAATAAATCCACTTTCAGTTTCCAGTTATGTAAGGCAAAAATAATCTGAAACAACTATTTTTTTTTGTTGTATCAAAAAGTTGGAAATTTGTTCCGTTGTGTAATTTTTGTATATGTACATATATAGAATCACCAGGGGACGAACTGAAATGTTTTTGGTGACTGTTGCTTCCGGTCAGCAACAGATGTTACATGCGTTTTTTTAGGGATTCATCCAATTTTGAACAAACTGATATTAGCTTATCCTCTAGTAAGTCTAGTGACATTTATAATATGTATACTAATTTACAGTTTACATATTAGGTTGGGACCCAGAGTGGCTGTGGCTTCACGAAATGGAATAATTGCAAAAGTATGTAGATACTTCAATGTATCAAGTTTTTAGTTGGGACCACGCCAGATATTTTTTTGAAACAGAAGTTATCCGAAAACCCTCAAGAATCATGCCAAAAAAAGTTGCTATCAACCACCAACTTGCAGCTTCCAGTCAGAGTAACTACACATTAATTGTACAATATTATCATATAAAGACTTTGTTAAACTGAATTAAACAAATGTATATTCACCTGATTACATCGCTGGTATGTATTAATAATTATGAATGCAATATTCACTAACTACCTAGCCAATACACACATATTTCCCGGGACAAGTTTCCCATTTACTCGTGAAATGTATTAATGTCAGGAGCGAACCTTCAAAAGCATTGCTCGTAATCTAGAACTCGGTAACTTCACATTACTAATTCGTAATTATGGTGGTTTGGACAATTTGTAGCCTACGACGTAGTCCAAATTGAATGTAATATAGCACTAATAGCGAACAATGGTTTACTCTGAATTTCGCGTGCTTCAACGTTTCGTCGCCAGGCGGCGCTAGCAGCATGTTCCGGAACGTTCCGGTATCCGGAAAGCGTGCTACTATGTACTACGTGACATTGGAAGCGTGGGCCGGAGCTACCCCAACGCATGCGAGCAACACACAAATCGATCCTTGGAATGGATGAATGGATTCAAATGTAAACATTGACCAGGTTCTGGCGTTCTGAATCTAGGTCATGAATGTCGACGATTTTACGTAAGATTTTACGAATAATAGGTATGTAACTATAAGGGCAACCAAAAGTATAAAAGGGCGTATTTTCTTTTGTGTCTTTGGCATGAAATTGATTAGATATAAATCTGTTTCAAACAAGCATATTTTACATATTTTTATGCATATCATTTTTACATATTTGCCTTTTTAATGCATATTTATTGTATATTTTAAATATTTGATTTATAATATTAATACATCATGACCATGAAGTAATTAAATACATTTTGTACCTATATTGTGTGTTGAATCAAATAAAATGATCAAATAAAAATGTCATTGTTCGTGCATGACAAAACTAGTTTGAAATTAGGTTGTTATGGACAACTGCTGATAGTAATGACAGATTATTTGTATCATTCAAAAAACTAATTCCAAACTAGTTCTTGACAGCTGATCGGACAAGCTATTGTAACTCAACTATGGTCTTTTTGATGAACGAAATTCATCATCAATATGTCAAAAAAAAAGGTCAGAAAATAATTCCGATTCTTTAGTTTTCGATCTTTATTACGAATTCCCTAACAATGAACACATTGCGAGCGCCAAAAAAATTTATTTAAAAATATATTTTAATCTACATAAATAAAATAAATCCGATATTTACTGTCGATTCTAGTATAAAATACAGACCCGTTCCTTCTTCCAATAAAAACGAACTTGGACAATGATTTATTACTCCACCTGTGACAACGAGACCCTGAACCTCTGACCCTCCAGAGGTGTGGCTTATGCCCTTCAAATTCAACCCAAGTTGAGGGCAGCACTTTACAACACCATATTTATAGCAAAACATGAGGGTCTTTCTTTCCATATTACTCCCTTCTATGTGCAATTTAAGACCTGATTTCGAGTTTTCCTAGCAGAAGAAAGTCTGATTGTGCTGGCAATGTTTACTTTTTATCAAAAATCCCTTCCATTTGAGAGTATTAAATACCATAAAATAGGACACCACGTTTTAGCACCTTCTCGCTATAAATGAATTCAAAGTAACAATTTTTTAGTTAATTTACGCAAGCGGATTTTTATAACTTACCGACAATACATCTAATTAGTGTATGTAGTGTCACAAAGAAACACAAAATAACAATGCGTAACGTTGCCAAGTTGGTGTAATATTTTCTCCCTGTCACAGGGAATATATTTACAGTCGACCATGGTTATATCAAAGCTTCGGATATCTATCTATCTTCTACCTATACTAATTACGAACTTTCAAGTGTAGGGCGCGTTCAGCGGAATCGCCCATTTTCGCCGACATTTGCGATCGAGTAGCTGCAAAATTGGGCTTTTCGATATTACTTTTGACGCTCGAATTGAAAAAAGGACACAATTCCGCGTGGACTGCGCGATATATTGTAAATTAAATGCGTCAATTTTGAAAAAAAATCACGTTTTTGCAGCTCTTCGGGTGAAGGCCAACCTCGAGAAAATGTCACGTGACGTCTAGAAATTCCGACAAGCGGATCGATGAACGTCAAAAATTTACATTTTTTATCCGTTCCTGCCGACCTTATAAAAGCCGCTCGCTCTCATGTCTTACGATAAGATCCCTCTAAATACCCCTCGCAAAGAGTTTTGAGCAAAACAACGGCCTTAAAAACAATTTTCGATCCAAAAAATCGATTTTTGTCGACCCGTGTTTTGCTGCTATTACCACAGTAACGTCAAACCCGAAACGCCCCCTGCCGGACATTCGTAACAACAGTAACAGATAGCAGATAACCTAAAATGTAACCTTAACCACATATTTCTAGAATGCCCAATAACTAAAATCGAAAATTTTGACTTATACACAGAGCTAGTAATGTACTATTTCAAAAATTCCGATTTATCTACCATAAATAAAATGGTTAAAATCATTGGATAATGTAAAAATGAATGTACTTTGCTGTATAGAGCAAAGTTACACAAACTTTTGAGATCTAATTTCGGAATAAACTCGTGTACAGAGAGAGATAGAGTTCTTGGATATCAAGAAAAATTATGCTTGTGTATATAGTTTAGTACACATGTATTCTCAAATTAAAGTTGCTTAAACATTTATGGACAAAAATATTATATTACACCATAATATGTTATAATTTGCGATAAACAATTTTGAAGAAAAATCATTTTAAAAAACCGTAAGTTTGGATACCTTTTTCAAGAATGTCAATGAGCCATTCCTTGTACGATTGAGAGATCTCGTCGAACTCCTTGATCTGATCGACGCGATAGACCTCTTCGTCTTCTTCGGCGATAGTGGCAAGCCTCAACCTCGCATGGTTGGAATAATAGTGCAGGCAAAACATAACCCTTCATCTCACCGCGTATGTGTCTCTATCTCGGGTACATATGCGCGGTTTGCAGTCTGTTGATTTATCGTTCTACGCTAATTACTTACATAATGTTAAGTAACACTCCGAATACGTACACGGACCGTATAACATACAAGGTGTTCTGCCACTTGTGGGTACAAATTTGCCAGGTTACTAAGTCAAAAATATGATGAAAACATATACATATAACATTTTTGTTGAGCGGTGAAGCTACTAGGACTGCTGGGCAATTAGTCAAAAAAGACTGGAAGAAGTTTACCTTCATTTTTCACAGGAAGATATTAATACTGACGTGCCTGTTAATTAATTTAAACTTGCACGTTCCACCCATTACTTTAGTTGACGTTCACAGAAGCTTTTTAATTTATAATGATATATTATCCAATAAAAGTTGTTGAATGTACTTTCTTGCAAGTAATACTTGAACCCCCTCTATCTTAAGTAAACTGTAAACAGTAAACTGTAACCAAAAGCGTCTAGAAAACAGCGTTTATAGGTTTTCGTCATATATGGACTTGGTTACTAAGCTGTCAAATTTGTGCCCATAAGTTGCATCACACCCTGTATACATAAACACACGGTACAAGCGAAAAGCAATCGTTTATTTGCAAAATATCACCTCTCCAAACGTAAACTTTATGTGACATTGATGAGACTTCCCGGACGTAAGCATTACTTGGATGAGTATTTTAGGACACGCCAATTTCCCATTTTTTATTGTAATTTAACATGTAGTTTTACCAATTACCGCAAAATTAAACAGTTCCACATACATTTGAAAGAAGTTTTCCCTTTTAAAGAGGATAATCACTGATGATTATTAATTAGTTTTAATTGTGAAGATTTTTAACAACACTTACTATGTTGTAGCATATTTTACGTATCTATGTATAAAAATTTATTGTAGAATAAAATAATATACAAAGGGTTCCCATAAGAACCGACACAGAGCAGGGGAATGTATGGAAACTTAAAATAAGATACTAAAATCAAATAACCTGACTGTTAAGTTTGACGTACAATTTCATGGCATTTCATCGCTTGTTACTCTGATTTGAATTATGGTAGAGAAAAATCTTGTGGAGTTTTATTACATTATCGACGTCGACAATAGTATATTATTATACAAGTTTTATAAGACGTCAAATTGGCGCATGAGTTATATCGTCGCTGGCGCTCCTCGTGCCCCAAATGAACGAATGCGCCAATATGTCTTATAAAACGAGTGTAATATACTATTTTTTCTACTTTGCGTCATTAATTTTATAAAAATTTAGAAGTATATTAGGTAAAATTCCAATCTAGAGTATTTATGGGTGCAACCGTTGGTAACACTGTCATCTGTCACTTAAATTCAAATATCTGTGAAAAAGTAATTATTGATAATTATTATATACCATCATATACTAGTAGTACGAAACCTAGGACGCAACACACGCATGTTTAAATATGTATAAAAATATACATACTTCGCAGTTTGTGCGATTCTAAAAAATCAGTTTGTGCTTACTTTTGTGGTTATGTGTATTTTCGTTTGACATGCATTTGATAACAATGTCACCAATCTTAGAAAAAAGTTACTAAAAACGGTGTTACAATTTGTTAATTGTAACACCGAAAACAGTGTTACAATGTGTGCATTGTGAATGCAAAGTAGAAAAATTTGTTTTGTTTACGTACAAACCGTTTTGATAATAAAACGTGTACTTTTTAATTAATAATTTACATGCAACACATGTACTAACCAAGTTAATATAGGACAATATCCATTTAGGATTTTCTTTCAACATATTTAAAATTTTTATTATATTTAAAATCTTATACAAATTGCTAAGTAAAAAACTTAGCAAATTGTATAAGATTATGTGGATATTATCAATAATAACAGTAAACAAACAGCTATTGAAGAATTCCTGTATTATATTAAAATAAATAATTTAACATTAATGTTTTTTATATTTCTATTGTGAAATAAAACTTAAAAATTATCAACCTTACCGATAATTTACGTCAACATTTACCGGTAAATTTGAGAGTCATAGTGGCCAGTAAAACAGGTTAACTGGTTATCGATAATGCAATCCCTAGTTATCACATCTCAGGGGTAAAACTTAGTATAGAGGTAAATTGCGTTAAGTCATTCTATTTTAGGTTCCTTTACATGCCCTTGCTCTGTTTCGGTTTTATGCGAAACACCCTTTATAGAGGTACTTTTATAATTATGTTTTGATAATTCCAGTATATCGAATTTTATTAATACTTCAAATTATAATTCTAATTTAATTGGTGCATTGATACAATATTTTAATGTAAATTAGGCTTATATCTTCCAATTTGGTGCAAATTTTACTGAAAAGACATGAGAAGTTTATACTAACGTATTTTATAGAAAAAACAAATTTCCAGGCTTCAAATCTTGAAATGACCAGTAAAATAAATTAATATTTTAATATATAAAGGTCACAGGTTATTATGACGCACACAACTCACCATGTGGTTTTGTTTTCAATACAAAACGGTTGACAAGTGAATAGCTAGTAACCGACAAAGCAGTTAGTTTCAAGTTAAAACTCAAAATGACTCATCGTGATGTTTAACTACAAACCGTAAAGAACTAAATTATTCTATAAATACCGCGTTTCCTCGAAATCCAATAAACGACTGCTTTTCGAAAGATTCTCCCTGTCGGTAAACTGACAAGGCAAAAAAAGCAATAACCTCATTTACTCTCGCGCACAATATAACCCCGCTCTATAGTCCCTATACACACATACACTCTCCAGCAATTTCCACCGTGGCTAAACGCAGTTTCCAATTTACTGTAACGCACATGTTCCATGAAACTTGAAATCGCGGCGAGAAAAAAAATCACCCCCACACAATGTCACTCAAGTCAATCGTGAGTTTTTTTCCACGGGGTTTTGTGAGGCCGCCACGGGTCGTGGTTAGGTCGGTCGCTTACCGACGCCAAACGGACAACTGCACCGAGCGCTGATCTATGAATAGACGGCGGCGCTGGACGCCAGCGCCCACTGCCAAAAATCGCGAAAATTGCGAAAAACACGTGCGTCACCGCCAGCCTCCTAGTGCATTATGTAGTAGCCGCCAACAATATTCGGGAGCTAGTGAGTTAACGTTGAAGTCTATCCTCGATTAATACTTTCTGCTGCCGCTAGTTCGGCGCTGATGTCGCTAGATAAGATTAGAACCGAAACATACACGAAAGTGAAATCTTTTCAAGCATCTATTTAAGCTAGATGGCGCCACTAAAGACAGTAATATCCATTTTTACTTTCCGACTAGTCCCTAGAAGGGACTAATTTACAGACCAGCAGTGGGATGAACGGTTTAGGCGGCTTGACAGAATCCACAGCCTTCGTCGCTGTATTGCAAATTGACAAACGTCAGTGCCACTGATATGACGTGACATTAAATGTCAGTATGACAAATGTCATCTTCTACCTATACTAATTACGAACTTTCAAGTGTAGGGCGCGTTCAGCGGAATCGCCCATTTTCGTCGACATTTGCGATCGAGTAGCTGCAAAATTTTGCTTTTCGATATTACTTTTGACGCTCGAATTGAAAAAAGGACACAATTCCGCGTGGACTGCGCGATATTTTGTAAATTAAATGCGTCAATTTTGAAAAAAAAAGTCACGTTTTTGCACCTCTTCGGGTGAAGGCGAACCTCGAGAAAATGTCACGTGACGTCTAGAAATTCCGACAAGCGGATCGATGAACGTCAAAAATTTACATTTTTTTATCCGTTCCTGCCGACCTTATAAAAGCCGCTCGCTCTCATGTCTTACGATAAGATCCCTCTAAATACCCTTCGCAAAGAGTTTTGAGCAAAAAAAACGGCCTTAAAAACAATTTTCGATCCAAAAAATCGATTTTTGTCGACCCGTGTTTTGCTGCTATTACCACAGTAACGTCAAACCCGAAACGCCCCCTGCCGGACATTCGTAACAACAGTAACAGATAGCAGATAACCTAAAATGTATCCTAAAATGTCCATATTGCGAATGTGGACAGGTGGGAAGCCTTAACCACATATTTCTAGAATGTCCAATAACTAAAGTCGAAAATTTTGACATATACACAGAGCTATTGTTCCTACTATTCAACAAATTCAAATACAAAATAATTAATTACTTTCTTGTTCAGTTAGGGAATTTTATCGTTGTATGTTGTCTTGTCATTTTTGACCTCGGGTAAAGAGTCGGTAACCCGCAGTAGCGTGATAGTTCTCCTAACCACCGCAAGATAACAGCACATCGTAGCGCAAATATTCTAGACATTTTGCAAAAACAAGGCATTACTAAATTTCGTTTTGTGCATCCATGGAATTTATATCGGGTAAATGTTGAGTACCACGCGATTGTACATGAATATACCTAGGGCTAAAAATCATTTTTGTCCTCTCACCCCGATGTTAGTCAAAAATATAGCCGTACCGGTAGACTTCTACCTTAAGGAAACCGTGTTGCAAGAATTCTATGACAAAGGAACAATGAGACCTCAATGCAGTTTCTAGAAAGCTTAAGACACCAAGCATTAATAAACATTTGAACAAGGCTTGCATTAGGACGGGTGAAACATAAAATTAAAAATAATTTAATTAGGGGAGTGACGACGTAAATATTTACGTTTATATAATATGAATAGGGAAGACTATTGCTGTGTAAACTCTGTGTCGCATCTTTCTTTCATAATTTTATTAAAACGTGTTTATACAGGCAGGAAATGACTACTCCGCTGTTACTGTGTGTGCACAGAGGGAAATTTTATTCGATACAACACGAATATCTTTGAGTGAAGAATATCAGTCAAGAATATCGTTTCTATATCCGCAGAAAGATCATTTGGTTGGTTCAAGTAAAATAGAAAATTCTCAGAGTAAGAATATGATTTTCTTGATGTTCCAAGTATTACGTTTTCTTGTTTTAAGTATGAAGGAACTGCTTGAAAGGAATTACGTCTGTTTTAAGCGATACGTACGTATACTTTTGGGTCAAGAAATTGTTTGGTCGTTGAAGAATGTATATTTTTCACCAACAAAATATTGCTGTTGTTGTAAAACGAACGTCTTACTCTTTTTATATGTAGAAGAATAACATTTTCTTCGTCAGAGTAAAATATACTGAACAAAAATACTAAACTCTTAAACCGAAAGAATAACTAGCCGTTGAAGGAACTATAACATACACTGAAATTCTTATTACAATAAAATATTATTTGGATAGCAAAAATATTCTCTTCATGCTACACTACATACGCAAGAACAATTTTTCTTGATATCCAAGAATAGAGTTCTCTCTGTGTAGGTTATTCCACTACAATCTTGATTTTCCTCATAATCCTTGTAAGTCACCCATGAAATAAAACACTTATTCATAGATGTACACTAACAATATACGAACACCCAATATCGTCAAACTTATATAGCGGTATTATGTGGTTAAAAGACGCGAGAAACTGTTAGCGCCATCTGTAAAGTAATAGCACAACTTTCTATGTATCTCTCAGAGTAAGAATCTTGGGTCCAGAAACTGTTTTTTCGTTGACGCATATATATTGTTCGTCCAATGAAATACTTTTGTTGCACGACGAACGTGTACTTTTTTATTGAAGAATAACTTTTTCTTCATCAGCGAAAAATATATTTAACATAAACATACTAAATTCTTAAATCGTAAGAATAACTAACCGTTGAAAAAACTATATTGAAATTTTTATTGAAATAAAACATTATTTGGATAGAAAAAAATCCTCTTCATGCTACACTATATACGCAAGAATAATTTTTCTTGATATCCAAGAACAGAGTTCTCTCTGTGTGACGTTCATAAATGGTTTAGAAAATAAAATATGTGTTAACAGTGTAGCATTAGTTGTGACTGTATCATCTATTGTTTATTATTTGCTTTACTTCACGTGTGAAAATTGAAAACTATTAAAAGATAGAGTACAAACCTATGTTTAGTTAGAAATATTGTACGGTATTTGTGTACTATTTCTTGATAATTAATAATGACGAAGACTAGTATTTTGACTTGTTAGTTTACGCAATAATAAAACCTCTAGAGAACAGAATGTCACATTACTATAAATTAAAAATCCGCGGTGGTCCCCACCCAACATTCCGACTAAATTGTTGACACAAGAGTCTTTAAACATGTTCAGTATTATTCAATTTCGTCAAGCCACAACCACTCTGGGTCCCAACTCAACGTCAGTCATAGAATAAACACAATCTCATGTCATGTCAGTGGCCACTGATGTTTATCGTCATTTTGCCATCACAGCGACGAAGGTTGTGGATTCTGTCACACCGTGCTGCTAAACCGTTCACCCCCTTGATCTGCAAATTGGTATTCATATTAAAGTCACTGCAGAATGAGCTGGTATCAATTTGCTAAAAATCGGATAAATCTCTACGAAGACGGATATAAAATTTCATTATCTTTCGGAAATACATTGAATCATCAATCCATTGGTCAAATACTGAATTATAAAATCTAACCTCCGATTGAGATATATTGCAAAATGTAAGTGTCTCAAAAAGTTTGCAAAACTTAGGAAATATCTTTTATATGAATTTATCAGAATTTTCCTAGGCTTTGAATATTTTCTTTTTTGTTTAGTATGTTTGTATTATAGTATTATACTGATTAATTGTAGGCTTTGTCATTATTATATCTTATGTCAAGAGATTATGTAATTGACCCTGTTATTGCGATATCTCCTATTGGGTAATAAATACATTTTTGTTATTGTTATTACGACATCTCTTCGGCATAAGTATTTGGTGTTTTGTAGTCAACACAGCAGACCCAAGCTTGGCATCTAATAAACATAATGTAATAATAATAATAATAATAATATAATAAATAACAAAAATGATATTTGATACTTGAAACAGCGATAACTGCTTATCAGCAACTCGTTATTGATACTTGATTTGAACGTTTTAAGCATACAACATCAAGCATACAATACTACACTAAAAATGCAAAAAGCTGTAACCAGGGTATCATTTACCGATTAACCGGTTTTTCTTAAAATATTTACCGTTTAGTACTGGTTCATTAGACTCTTGGCAATAATTTATACAACGGAACAAGGGTTCTACAACCAGAACAGGGATCACATATTTTTGTTGACCTAACATCACTTTTCATAGATCAAGTCATCAAAGTATTGTGACAGGTCTAAGATTCATTTTATTTGAATTCGCCAACTAAGTTGCATCTGAAAACACATCTGAAAAAAATACGGAAGAGGTAAAAGCAGCTTACTGCTGCTATTTTGGATTTAGAATCTGGAAAACCCATGGACGACAAATATATGCTGTATTTCCTGTTGGATCGGCCCTTTAAAGTGGATGAAAGGGAAGCAAAAGAAAATGCCGTTTGCAGTTCCCATGCTGTGGCGTGAGCCTTCCTATCGTGTAGATGATTGCTATTTTTGTACGATAAGCGTCTCCGGATATTCGAAGAAGGATAAGCATAAAATAAAACATCCAAATTTGCCATTAGCATCGCGACCTATCCCCCATGGAGAGAACCATCCCCTCCCAAATGTGCCATCCACTTGGTTGGACAGAGTGTCTGAAAGCACTCTGCCAAATCAGGCAAGTCGTGAAGATTCATCATTTGAAGTTTTAGGAACACCTCACCTTATAAACCAGTGCGAACTGAATGATTTGGTTAAAGATTTAGGTTCATCAAAAGAAAAAGCCGAGTTATTAGGTTCTAGGCTAATGGAATCGTTTCGCACGAAGTGTGCCAGTGTCTTCACTTACAAAGCGTAACGAGACGTTTAAAGCATATTTTAAAAGGGAAGGATCTTTACGTGTATGCCACGATGTTGAGGGTCTTATGAACGAGTCTGATATTTCCCACGATCCTTCTGAATGGTAGCTTTTTATCGATTCATCAAAATACAGCTTGAAAGCAGTACTTCTGAATATTCTTTGAATTTATATGATTTGTTCTGATTTTGTTGTAGTTTTCTCAGTTTTTTTAAGTATCGCTGTCTCTGTAAATGTAGACCTGTTACAATAAATCCACTTTCATTTTCTAGTTATGAAAGGCAAATATAATTTGGAGCAAATATTTTTTCGTTGTATCAGAAAGTTGGAAATTTGTTCCCTTGTGTTATTGTTAGTTTCATTAGGACTAGGTACTTATTTTTGAAGGTAGAAACTTTTGATAATGTTTATCAATATCATTGCCTTTATAAATTATTCCCTTGATTATATGTTGTTTTGCCGAACATTTATGGTTGTTTTTACCTACTCTTCACTTTACATTGTTCATTTGGACTGGATAATTATTTTGGGAGTTATAAACTTTTGAAAATGTTTATCAATAAATTTGCCTTAATAAATTATTCCCTCGACTGATGACAATCGATTACACTAGTCAACAAAATAATAAAAAAAAAATGTACATTAGATGCCACTATTTTTTTCTTAGATACCATGGCCCGCTAAACTCAAAAATCGCATTAAAAATTTTTTGAATGGATACGTTTTCGAGTTATGAATTTTTCTTTTTTTTGTTAATTTTTTTGGAGGTAGTTCGACTATTTGGAGCATATCTCGAGTTCGGAACATCAAATCTTGTCGTTCGGTACATTAAATTAAAGCCAATTGAATCACCAATAAATGTTATTAATATTGTTTTACAATCGCTTCAGTGGTTTCAGTGCAATTGACCATAATTTGAAATTTTTTAAGTATAAATGAAAATCGAACATTCATTTAACCGCCAGGGAAAGGTAGAAATAGTAAAAATATGCTCAGTTTCTTATTTTTTACGTTGAGTTTGCCCTTTTACGAAGAGAACAAGGTATTTACGATGAAAATCTATGAAAAAATACCGAAGTTATGATCAATTATGACCAATGGGTACGAAACTACCAAAATTCGGCCTTTTCTCTATTTTGTATTTTTCGTCATTTATAGCAGTTTAAATGCATGGTAGAGGTCGGATCCATTCGGAAAACGAGTACGTCACGTGATTCGCACCAAGATGCGCATCTTTTAGTCAACGTTTCGCACTCTGTTGCAAGAGGCATCTTCAGGACGGAGAGAATGAACGCGTGTGGAAGGGTGAGGGTATTTATCGTTGCTCAAAACACGTAGTGGCATATCTCACCAAAAAATGATATTCAGATATGTCAGTACGTGTTTCGATCGACGTTATATGTACCTGGCGCAGGTGCCTGCGCAGGTAGTCAAACAACTATTGGTTGGGAGGGCGGTTTGGGGTAGCTGTGATTGGCTGTGGTGGTCGTAAAAGTGGTTTCCAGCTATGATGCAAATGCCAACCGTCATCTCGATTGAGATTGGAGGGATCTTTAAAGATTTCGATCGCTTCGCGGATTCTACGAGGATAATAACGTGATTCCCGGGAGATGATTTTTGTTTGGTCGAGAAGAATTGTTGTGTCTGTGCTCAGCAAGCGCTGAACTGGTGATCTGGCGCAGCCTTGTACAACGTTCATGTTCTGAAACCCCAACGCTGACAGAGCGCTTTATCTCATCTATGTAGACACTGCCACAAGCACATGGGATACGGTATACACCTGGAGCTAGCAGTTGAGAAGATTTCATCCTGAGAATGTTGGTGACGTCAGTGACGAGCATGGCGAGAGGTTTCACTAGGAAATGAAGACTATTGAGCGGCGCTACCAAGAATTTTGGATTGAAAAAATGATGGGCAACTATATCTGGTTCCTCATAAGAAAAACAGATTTCGACAAGAATATAAGGCGAAGCAGCAATCAAACTCACTTCTAATCTCCATTATATTGAAAACATCACATTAAAACTAAGCACAATGAATTAAACTTGTAAACAGAGAAAATGTAGAATTTTGGTAGTTTGGTACCTATCAATCTTAAATGACCATAACTTCGCTATTTTTGCATAGATTTTAATCGTAAATACCTTGTTCTCTTCGTAAAAGTTCAAACTCTACGCAAAAAATATTAAACTAACTATATTTCCACGATTTCTACTTTTCACAGGTGATAGAGTAAATGTTCCATTTTCATTTTGGCCAAATTTTTATAATATCGTGGCCTATTGCGCTAAAACTACTGAAGCGATTGAAAAACTATATGAGTGACAATTGTTGGTGATACAATTAGCTTCAATTTTATGTGCCGGGCGACCAGATTGGACGTTCCTAACTCGAGATATGCTCCAAATAGTCGAACTACTTCCGCAAAAAAAAGAAAAAAAATTGTAACTCGAAAACGTATCCATTAAAAAAAATTTTTATGCGATTTTTGAGTTTAGAGGGCCTTAGTATATATAAAAAAATAGTCGCATCCAATGTACATGTTGACTGTTGACTAGTGTTATCATTCGAATGCCCTGTCAATAGTCGACGCATCTCGAAACATTTGAAGAATCGATTATAATCGATCATTTCATTCGAACGCGCCCATAACTAGTAGTAAGGCTCCCTTGTACACCCACAGGGCCATCTTGAAAGCACTTGTGACGGGAGAATGTCAAGTGGGAGCCAACAAGCTCTAATAATATACCCGCGGTATAAATACAGCCCCCCTTGAGAGGGGGAGTAAACCACCAGGGACGATATTCTCGAATCGGTGACTGGAGTTGCGTGAACGGATTCTAGCAATCTATCTCTTTCTGTCTTAGGGTAATAGACGAAGAGAGACAGATGCTTTCGCATGCGGATTAATCCGCGTGGCTTCGGGAATACGGACCCTGGATCGTTATTATATGGAAAATGTATCAACCTCATCGATCGCTCTGATGTGAAACTAATACCATTTGAGGAACGAGAAAAATCATGGAAACTCAATTATAAACTCAGTGGGGAAATTGACACGACATTACTGCGCACATAAAAGCTCGCACCCATCTAAGTTAGCCGGGCATATAGTAGGTGTATGTACAATATGTACGTATTCCTTGTTCATCAATATGCATTGCGTCGTACGATATGATACCCCTCATCGATTTGTTCGATTGGACGGGGCGGCGTGAAATTTGAAAGCAAACACTGAGCCTGAAACTGAATAAATTCAAGCACTGTTGTTTGTCCGAAGCCAATCAATCTTCATTCCGATATGTAAAGTTCAAGACTTTGTAATTAAAGCTTGTTAATTACTGACCTTGTAGACATTTAAGGCATTTAATCCCACCATTAGCATACCAAATTTAGGTTAGTTACGATGCTTATATCTATCTTCTTCATATTATTTTCATGTTAAGTTTGCATTTGTATCAGAGTTGTTTTAAAAAAACGTTGTTTTTATTTTACAAAAAATAAACATGTACTTACAAACAAACATAATGTATACTTGTTTTGATGTTTTGATAATAACAAGTGTCTGTAGTGGTCACCACCCAACATTCCTACTAAACTGTTGACACACTGAAGTGGCAACTATGGGGCCCCATTAACGAATTGGGCTGAAATTTGGTATACATATTTTGAATTGCCAGGGGAAGAACTGGATTGTTTTTAGCCACAATCTGACAACCGGGAGTGGCAAATGTTACTTACGTTTTTGTATTAGATATAATTGATACCATCTCATCTTCCAGTGGCTTCAAATATGTATACTAATATACAGATCAATGAGATGAGCGATTTAGGTGCTATAAACGTTTTTAGAAGAAGTTTGACAGAATCCACGGCTTTCGTCGTTGTGATTGCGAATTGGCAGATTTTGATAAACGTCGGTGGCATGTCATGTCGTTTTGTTATTCTGTAAGAAGTCAAAATGGCGGGAACAACCGCCACTCCCTAACATGGTAGCATTTTGGCCAAGCGCGGTTTAAAGGCTTTAATTACTGGTCAAAATTCTAATTCATCAAATCTCTTCCAATTTATTCGAAGGCAAAACTAACTGGGTTCTTTTTCTTGAACCTTGTGAACACATTTTCTGACTACTAACTGACGCGTTTAAGTATTTAAGCCATTTAATAAGGGCTGATAAAGCAACACTACTCAAATGAAACGAAACACTTATCAAAACAATAACATCTATTAACAATAATAATCAACAATCCCGTTTGATAGGTTACGTAGAAAAATGAATGAAGCTTTGAACATATTGACGTTTAAATTAAACCTAGGAGTTGATTTAGACAGACACACTTTTAGCAGAAATATGAATAATTTAATTTACAATGAAATGCGAGACGAGTTGAAAAGACTTACCAGGGATATAACTTAAGCGCCTAAGAACGCTCCACAAAAACGTGTACTTTACATGACGGTGGTTGAAATGAGAAGGGCGAGATCTGTTCGTTTGCATCCCTTGACCCCAAAGGAAGCCGGAAGCATTTCTTCTGAGCCAATGACAACTCTTCAATTTTAAACTTATAACACGCGGTCAAATCCTAAACCAGATGTTTAACCCTAGCAAAAACCTTTGACATTCCCGAATGTTCTTACAAATATCTCGCTTAATTAGATCATATCTTAATAAATAAATAATGGGTTTCCGACCCATTACAATTCTATGACCTTTGGTTGAATAATAAGGCCTGTTTGCAGAGCATATTCTGAACGTGTTCGATGCAGAATTTGCATTGGACCAGATGTGTCATAGTAATGACGGTATGGGAGAATCGTTGCAAGACTTCAGATTGGTCCAATATAAATTCCGCCCAGAACGCATTCGGAATGTGCTCTGCGAACAGGTCATAGTAAGAGAATAAATAATAGTAGGTGTTTGGCAATGTTTAGATACTTGTTGTCGGAAAATTTTGTGGAGGCCACTCCGGATATTTATAGGTAATCAATGATACATTCATAGAAACAATAAAATGTTTTTGTTATTAGGGCATGTTGTTTACATCATAGAAAAACACCAAAGTTTACATAAGGCTGTAATGTCAACAGAACAAAAACTTGTGTTTTATAGTTTGATGCCGCAAATGGAGAATGAATAACTTTCAGGTAGCCTCTTGGTTAATAATTCCAAATGCTTAATTCAATACAATGAAGAAAATTATTCTATACATTGTGTCTTATTTGAGATATAATATACATTTTTAAAATACTCTTACATCTATTGTAGAATCGATAATATGTACATTCAAATGAAATTTTCCTACATTTAAATGAAATATTTGTTCTGCTTTGTTTTTTTAAAGAAAAATTCCTGGGGTGGCCCTCACCCTACTTTCCGACTACATCGTTGGCACAATGAAATCTCTGAACACTTTTACAATTATGTATTCAATTTTGTGAAGCCAGAGCCACTCTGTACCCTACCTAACGTCAGTTTCTATGACAGAATGACATTTGTCACACTGACATGTCATACTGACATTTGTCATACTGACATTTGTTATACTGATATTTAATGTCATGTCAGTGGCAGTGACGTTCAAAATCTGACAATGTGTGCTGTGGATTCTGTCAAACTGCGTCTATAAACTCTTATGCGCCTAAATCGTTCATTCCACTGATCTGCAAATTTGTACAGACATTTAAAGTCACTGGACTACCTGTGGTATATTACAAGAAATGATTTAACATTAACGCTCATTTCTTTGATAAAGCAATAACAAAAATTAAAAAAAAATATCGACATTATTGGAAATGTATGTCAAAATTTACCACGAATTTCGAGAGTCATAATGATTGGTAGAACCGATTAACCGGTTAATCGGCTATAGATTTCCGGGAGAAAACCGCGTCAACGACGAGAAAGTAGTTGCGAGAGGCATCTTCAGGTCGTAACAGTAACGGCAGCCATTTGAAGGTTTATAACTTAGAAATATTAAGGTAATAATGTAATAAAGTTTCTTATATCGATCCATATAATACATTATATTTTCTTATTACATTACAAACTATTTTTCAAATTAGTTTTTAATTATTTTCCATATAAAGCGGTCATAGTTAAAACCGTTGGAGTACCTTCCAGTAACAAGCTCTTTCGATGAGTTTGGAGTTATTAGAACTCAATATTACTTAAACTAACAGTGAGGACGAATATAAGAATGGTTCATTCAACGTTCGATGTCCAAAAGGTGACTGGGATAATCAATAACTTGAATAAGAGAAAATGTACTTACCCAGGTCCGAAAAGTTAACCTTATCCAAGAACGGGTCGACAGCTGGTAGCTGCAAAAAAAAAAATAGAAAGGATATGAAATCATCCACCTCTAAAGTTTAAATAAAGCACTAAATTACATAACCGATAATCACAGTTCATAAACAGAGTACTTCAGGCGCAAGTAAACATACACATTATAACAAAAAAGCTGCCAATAAGTCTAGAAATAAAAAACGTTTCTAAAGTTATAAATTATCATAATTTGTTTATGACAGTCGAAGGCGCTGCCAGAAAAAATATTTTTTCGCGACATGCCAGCATACAGGTGTTTACATAATTGACCAAATCTTGGCAAGATTCGAGAATAAAAATCCGGAAATAAATTTCCCACACCATAAATACATATCTACATATCTATTTTAAGGCGAGCTGTTTGGATTGGACGCACACACGTGTCGTCGAAAAATGTAAACAAACTTTCGGAGTTAAACTTGCTTTCGATAATATTACATATCCCCAGAGAAATCAAAATAAACACCTCAATACACAACACAACTTCAGATAAGGAACACTTTATCGGTATAGATTGCGGTTTTGGTTTGCATACGAAATTATTAAGTATGGTTATCAACTCAACTAATGGTTTCTTCTACAATGCTTATCTTACAATAAACAACGGTAAAACTGAATTGACAATGGTTATAAAATGCTGACAAATAAGTTAATTTGTAAGTGACGGAAAGACGGAAAATTACAGTCAGTAATTAAATTTTATACTGAAAAATATATTACCGAATGCCTCCTGAGGAACCCCTTCGGTGATAAACTGATGCTGCGTTTCCTGACACCAGTAGAAAACCGAAAGTACCAGTTACCGATTAACTGTGATATAGCGGGAGGTGTGGACGGTGGGGACGGCGACGGAGACGAACTCAGACGTGACGACGACGAGTCGCTACTTAGGGAGAATCTACGGAACATGGCGACGCAACAATTCGCGAATTAAGCAGGTCCGTAGCACACAAATCGTCCACTTTTTAAGTCCAAACAACACACCTCTTTAAGTGCAAATGAAGCATCGTATCGTTCGGGTAAATCGACTCGACGGACGGCAGATAATCGTGTTTGTCGCGCGAATTCTTTTTACGATAACGATTTGCGTGTAAGGAGAGGAGGAGAAAATGTGTTTTTCAATTGGCGCGCAATGTAAAACTGTCGCCGGTCGACACACCGACGACTCGAATATCGAAAACAAGACTTGTAGGCTTGTAGATAGCACGGGAGTTAGTATTGCGAAGGACATCCATCTTCGTTTAAATTCGCAACTTACGGATACCACGCGCAAACCGGTCGTTTTACTAGTAATTTCATTGTTAATTGATTATTCATCCACTGTGTGATATTAATAAGCGTGTCACGTATTGTTATTAATATCTGTTTTATTGCTGTGCTGTTCTAAGGCTGTGTAAAAATAGTACCACTTTCATCACATTTTTTACATTGACTAAATTATTAAAGATTTTATAAACCTATTGACTGTTGCTGTAACAAACCTTAAGTATACGGTATACGGTAACCGATTAACCGGTTAACCGGTCTTACCGGTCATTATGACTCTAAGTTCTAGAGTTCCGGGAGGAAACCACGTCAATGACGATAAAGTTGTTAAAGTTTTGCACACATGTTGCAAGAGGTATCTTCAAGACATAACAGTAACAGAGCTACGAAGATAATCTCATCTCTCCTCGTCGTAGCTCTCTTGCTGTTACGTCCTGAAGATTCCTCTTGCAACAGATTGCAAAACGTTGACAACTTTATTGTCATTGACGCGGTTTCCTCCCGGAAATTTAGAAATCATAAATCAAGTATTTTACCAAATTAAACGTCAGTTACTCTATTTGAAGGTATTTGTTCATTGGTTATGTAAATAAAAACTAAATTAAGACACTTAATTCAGTATTAAGCAAACTCTCGGATAAGGTCCGAATTAAAGCGTTTAGCTTCGCCTGGCAAGTACTCCATCAGTTCTTTAGGTCTTTTAGCTTATCTCTTTGTATATGCGGTGCTTTGATGAATACTGTGAACTGGACGCATGGCTCTTTGTGCCACGCCATGCCATCTTTTGACCGTTGTACGGATAAAATCCGAATTGATACTGACATAGATCCCTTTGATTATTACTGATGGTGGCCTGTAGAACCTATTAACACAAACAACTCAAAAACCATAAAAAATGGTACTTAGACCCTTTTGATTTACAACTCTTCATTTATTATCTAAAAATTATCAGAAAAACGACGTCAGAAAATTACAGATAATTTACCGGTTAACCCAGTGTTTCCCAACCTTTTTTGAGCTATGCCCCACCGAAGCTGGTCTAAAAATCTCATGCCCCACTTCATATTGTCTTTTTTTATACCTATAACAGAGTTGGAAATGAACCTTACTCGGTGTACGTTTCTCATTTCGTCATTGGTATACATTCTGCCCAACAAACTTTGACTAATTTCCTCTCTGTGACGTAATGAAAAACTTGCGCCATTGGGGGTATAAAAATAATAACATAAAACAATAATTTATTTGATTATTGAAATAAATACTAAGCATTTTAGCAGAAACAAAATTTGCTACATATTCTATTATAACAAAATAGAAATAAACATTCACTTAAAAACTAATACAACACAAATCTGCCATATTTTATTATAACAACACAAAGTTAAACATTTACTCTAAAACTGAAATTGTCACTGCAAGTGTTAATCGTACCCTTAAGTCTAGTTATCAAATATTCGTGCTCATTGCTAAATCTGGAAAAAGCACAAAATAGGGGAACATTTAATTAAACTGTCAATATCAACATTTGTAAAAACGGTTTTAGAAAAAGATGACAAAGATGTGATAGCTGCGCCCCTTAGTAACAACACTGTCAGAAAAAGAATGGTTAAAATGAGCAAGAGTGAGAGGCACTGAGGCCTTGTTGATAACTTATGTAAGGTACATTAATAAGGAACATTTTTTTGGGGAAATGTTATTCTGCAAATCATAAGAAAGCACCACGACCTCCAGAGATATTTTTTCTACGCTAAAAAACTATGTTATTAATTATGTCGATAATATTCCAATACAGAACATAACATCTTGTGCTGCCAATCGTGCTCCTAACATGATGGGCAAGAAAAGTGGCTGTTTAACGATGAAAATCCAGAAATGCTTCTTGTGCATTGTGTAATCCACAGGGAAAACTTGGTAGCCAAAAATATTTGTTTAATGTAAAGTATTAAATTTAGTTATAAAAAGTATGAATTATTTTGTACTTCACAAATTAACTTGAAATGTCACATTCGGCATTAGCTTTGATACAATTGACATATTTTATAACCGAATTTAATCTTCATTGAGAACTGGACAAACATTTTTGGTTACCAAGTTTTCCCTATGGAGCTATATTAGACAATGCACAAGAAGCATTTCTGGATTCTTATCTTTAAACAGCCGCTTTTCTTGTCCATCATGTTAGGAGCACAGTCTGCAGTACAGGATGTTATGTTCTGTATTGGAATATTAAAGACATTGAAGTAATTTTTTTGCTTATGAAGAATATCTCCGGAGGTTGTGATGCTTTCTAATTTACAGAATAACATTCCTTCAACAAAATGTTCCTCAACAATGTATCTTAAGTGGCATAGCTATCACATTTTTGACATATTTTTCTAAAAACGTTTTTACAAATATTGATGGCTTCATTAAATTTTTCCCTATTGTGTTTTTTTTTTCAGATTTAGAAATGTGTAGGGATATTTAATAATTAGCCTCAAGGATATGATTAACGGTTGCAGTATGAACGGTACAAAGAGACTTTAAGATAGGTTTTTTTTCAAAATTTTTCTATATTCCAATTGCCCCCCTCAACAATCATATTGCCCCCCACTGGGGCGTACGCCCCACGTTGGTAAACACTGGGTTAACCGGTTTTTGTTAAAATATTTACCGCTTACCGGTAAAGAAAAATACACAGCATCAATGAAAACAATTAGGTAACAGTTAGCGACTATGGAGAGGCAAAACCCGACTTATACTGCCGTAACCGTAATACTTAACGTAGAAACGTTACGGTTAACATAAGGACCGTCGAAGAAACGGGTAAGGTCAACTTTTCGGGCCCGATTTATAGTGCGGCATCCGCAACACTTTACCGTATCCGTAACCGTGGGTTTAAACTGCGCTTGCTTGAACTTAATGTGGAAGTTTACCCTCAATTAATACCTCCTGCAGCCGCTAGTTAGGTGCTGATATCACTAGAAGCAACAATTTATTGTTCCTAGTTTACTTACGACAACATAATGACCATAGTATTATTAACCTGAGTTTCAGATTAGTATTTAACATTCAAAAACAAAATAATGAACCATTTTCTTGTAAATTTAGGGAAATTTATCGTTATATGTTGTCTTGTTATTATTGACATCGGGTACAGAGCTGGTAACCCGCAGTACCGTGTAGTTCTTCTAACCATTACAAGCATCGTATTGTAACGCAATGAATCTAGACATTTTGTTTTGTCAAAACAAGACATTACTAAAATAAAATTACTAATTGTGCAGCGATGGCATAAATGTTGAATACCACGCGATTATACATGAATGTGACTGGGGCTAAAAGTCACCCCGATGTCAGACAAAAATATAGACAAAAAGCAAAAAGTCCGAAATACTGCCAATGTTTATTTATAGAAAAAGCCTGAAATTTGTTACTTGAAAACAACTTTCCGCTGTGAAATGCATTAACGAAAAATCGTGGTAAAACATGGTCTACGTTTCTCATGAATTTAAATAATAAACGGGCATGTTTTTGTGAATTATATCAAGGGAACTGTTGCGGTTACGGAGTTACGGTACTATAAATCGGGCCTTATACGACAGGTGCGATTATAATACAGTCTAGAGTTTGACAATGTGACCACGATCGATTATGATGTATAATAATATGACATTCTTTTTTACTCTCTTAAATAATGTCACTTTCGAGTTAATGTATACGCGACATTTCCGGAATCAGATTTGAATTTTATATCCCTCGATTCTAGCTAATTCTAGAATCGAATAATGCTTTGTTGTTTGGTCTGATCCGCTTTTTATAATTTAATTCCACATATCGCACAACTGATTTTCGTGCCTATATGTTCCGGCCTGACAACTGGACCACAAATAAATAAAATTTTGACTAGCTACAAATTTTGGTTTCAATAATTACTATTGGCCATTCGCTCTTTTACTTTCCGACTAGTACCCTAGAAGGAACGTATTGTAATCGGCGGAAAATGACTTTTGAAGATTTTTGCGAGTTTTGAGGTCCCCTGAATTGATTGCGATGATTTCTGGAAAATGTCTGTATGTATGTGTGTGTGTATGTATGTCTGTGAACAAGATAGCGCCCAAAACGGAACAATGGATCGCGCTGAAATTTTGCATACGCATTTAGAATTACCGGGGGACGAACTGAATTGTTTTTGGTAACAATTTGACAATCAGAAGTGGTAACTGTTACATGCATCTTCTTAGGGATTAATCCGATTTTGACCTAACTGATATCTGTTCATCCTCCAATGATATTAAATATGTACACCAAAGTTCAGACCAGTAGGATGTCCAGTGGAAATCCACAACCTTCGTCACTGTGTTGCGAATTTTGACAAACGTCAGTGCCACTGGCATGCCATGAACTTAAATGTCAGTATGACGAATGTCATTATGTCATAGAAACTGACGTTAGATAGGGTCCAGAGTGGCTCTGTTTTAACAAAACTGAATAATTACAAAACTGTTCAGACACTTCAGTGTGCCAATAATGTAGTTGGGTGAGGGCCACCCCAGATATTTTCATCCTACTTTAGTTATTACTATTAGCCATAGATAACTAATATATTATACTAATATAGATACGCCACTCCCCCCCTTTGAGTGATAATTGATAATAACGCCACCTTGGCGACTGGGAGCAAAAAGTATAGACACAGGACCGGACTATCCGGTCCAGGACCGAACTAGCCATCACTGGAAGCGGTATATTAAAGATTGTTATTGTTAAAATTAGAAAATCATTAGTGCAACATAATTTCTCTGAATAAAAATATATTTTGTTAAACAGCAAATACTACATATTACACAATAGATAACACTGGAAATATGTCTTGATAAACCCAGGCACAATGATGTATTTCTTCAACTGGTCTTTTAAGATCAACTCTGCAGCGGTAGTATAAACTGAAATAGAACAATGGATATTATGATTATGTAATTATAGTTTTTTTAATGATATGAACTACAAAACAAAGTGCAATTTTCTTTAATATTGATAAAATGCACTGGAAATTTTGCTGCATTTGGAAAACGATGCGGTGATCCGTGACCTTAATTGTACAGCCAATGCCCATTTCGGTTGAGATATTTTAAAAACGAAAAAATTGTCTTATGAGCGTTATTTTCTGAAATGTAACAATGATAGTTAAGTACTTACCTCATTTGCTAAAAAAAACGAGCAAAAATCCAATAAAGCAACAAATAATAAACTTAAGAAAACACACTGCAATAGTGCGAGAAAAGATGGCTCCAGAAGACTCTTGAAGTCACAATGACACCTCATTAGACCGACAATTCAACATGGTATCCACCCAGAATGGTATCTATGGCACTGTATTTCAAATATATCAATACAACCCAACCCGACAACCCAAAACCATCTAGCTGCTAGTAAATATCTTATGCCGCCATCTGTTGCACAGAAATCATAAAAAAAATCAGTTGCTAAAGTAGATATGATACACCGTCAGCACCATCTGTGCAACTGGGAGCAAAAATACACCAATTATCCAAGCGTTACGTATCAGCGCCGTACCCCTGCTATTAGCCTTGGGACATGTTTGTTTAAATCGAATAAATGCATAGTTACCGGCTTGGATGATTTTGGAATATATGATTATTAAACGTTAACGTGAAAAACATCCGCTATTATAACCAAAAGTACTTGAAGTCCATTAAGAACTCAAAGAGATTACTGATACAGAAAACTTCGTTCTGCATATTTCGATTATTTCGTTATTTAATCGCCCAGTTGTCATGGTATGTCGGTATTCAACTCATCGTCGCCCGTTTGCCACCGCCTAGATGTATGAACTATGGATACATTACACTCACTGTAAGCGAATGATTTTACGCCATAAGACTCAGACGATTAACACCGACCCGGCGAAAGCAAATACAACCAACACGGGTTATTTTTAAACGCGATGATGTATGCAAATTTCCGAATTTTCGTAATCCCGTCACGAAACCTTAACACAAACGCACATCAAATAACCAAACGAACACCACCAACCAATTCAATAACAAACCGAAAACGACACCGAACCGTCGTGGAAATACTTTTTAGGTGTTTGTTGCGACAAAACAGTAAAACACAAACAGCATCACGACGCAGACGCGACACAGATGAGAAGGACGCAGACATTGTCCTCTCTGTCATGACGTATCATAACATTTCGGACGCTATCTGTTGAGACCTATGCAAGATTACTTCCTACAATTTGCACAACTCGCAAACGAGATATAGAGACCTACAATGATCAACTCAATGTCAAGGTCAAGTTTATATGTACTATAAACAGCAACGTCGAAGGAGAAATTTACGAAGCGATGTCGGGATACGTAAGGTTTCATGAATGCAGCTGTTGTGAATACTGATGATTGAAGAATAATGAGTAGGTACATGAAAATAGCAAACCCTGCTACGCATTATCTCATTCCGGTAAACTTAATTGTGGTTACGTAACTGGACAGATTGGCCGACAATCAACCAGTGCCAAATGTATAGCTAGAACAACCATGCACATGTTCATGTTTGGTATGTATTGGAGACGATCAACAACATTGGAGCATCGTGTACATACTACGACTTGAAAATGACCAGAAACGACTTCACTAAGGCACTAAAAACTAATAAAAATTATCTTATTAGCATCTATAGACAGCCTGCAATCAATAGGCGTTATTCGTTGCCATTCCTCTTGCAGCTTCTCTTTTAGAATTCGAGCACTAGTGATGGCATATTTTCTTATATTACGCTCCAAAATTTACCCAAGCGAGCATGACAACATTTAAATCGGGGCTTTGAGGTAGTGAGTTAATTGTCGTGAGGTGTAGTAAAGCAACCGTTCCTTAACAAGGTGTATTGTTGAAAAATCCAACAATAATGTATCGACCTATGCTTCTAAATTATGTTTATATTGATAACGATCCATATTCCCCTCAATAAATACCAAATTTCCTACTCCAAATGCATCAAATTCCAAGTGAATTTTCGGGTTTTTCGCTTATGAGGGGTTTCTTGTGTGGAGTTCTGCATTGGAAACTTATTTTTTTAAGTTCTTTGAACAGTCCGTGGATACACAATCGTATCTGATGTTATTGCTAGTTCTGCGGCCAACATATTGGAATTTATTTTCGTTTTTTTTTTATCCAATTTTCTTCACAATAAGCAATACATCTCTACGACTTAGCCTCTTTGGGCGACCACTGCATAGCTTAACTGTCGATTTACTTAAATTAAACAATTTTGAAATTTCAACAAATATTTTTTTCAGTTCTATACTTTATCCAAGTACGGGAGGACGAGCTTCCGAGGCTGTCGAGGGTCACCATCTGGGTGCCCAATAACTCACCGGTTGCCTTGTTACCAACCCGGAAGCGCTGATTACGGGCATAGCCCGTCAGAACCGACACCTAGACATCCCCAGCTGGTGCATGTTCCACCATGAGAAGAAGTCCGACGGACAACTCCTCATCTTTGGTGTGGGACAAACCTCATCTTTGGTGTGGGACAGACGCCGACTGGTTAAGGGAACACGAGGGTATGGTTTATTTTTTCCTTAAACCCCTAAAAGCTCGTGTGTCTAGGTGGCTAGACGCCAACAAGGACGACGATACGGTAGCAAGCACACAGGCGAACCTACCGGAACCGTAGCCAAATCCACCTCCTCGGCAGTTGTCTCGACAGCTGTCAAGATGGATACCGATGAGGCTATCACAACACCCTGCGAGAGCACCCATGATGCCGTTCCCTCCGACGTCGCAAGGGAGATCAAGGAGTGTGCCCCCACGGAGGAGGAGCTGCTGTTTGGTGAGCTCCCGGATTTCGTGGACTCGCCAGACGACCCCGCAGCACCCGCTGAAGCCAAACCCTAGCCGTTCCAATGGAGGGTCTTCAGAATACCACCGACGGTACCCCAAGGACGGACGGCACCTTGAGGGTACTACAATGCAACCTGCATCATAGTCGGGGTGCATCGGCAAATTTATGCCGATATCTTGACATGATAACTAACACCGTGGCTCTGATACAAGAACCTTGGATCATGCGGTCTAAGGTTCTTGGCTTCGGTAGTCTCAGCGGCTCTGTTTTCAGTAATGCCGGACCACAGAAAACCCGGACAGCTATCTACGTACCGGGGCACCTCCACGCACATCTACTCCCACAGTACACAGATGTGGACACCACCTGTGTAAAACTGCAGTGGAACGAGCATGGAAGAACCAGAGATGTCATCTTTGCATCTGTCTACCTCCCCATCGAGGACCAACCACCTTCTCGAGGCCTGCTGAAACTCGTGGAAGCATGCTCCCTCGAAGGCTGGCAGCTTATCGTAGCCTGCGACTCCAATGCCCACTCAACCTCCTGGGGCAGCGCAACAGATAATTATAGAGGTATCAAACTCCCTGAATTTATTTCTAGCAATAATCTGGAGATACTCAACCATGGCACGGTCCCCACTTTCGTCAGCGCAAGAGGTCAGACCATCATCGACATAACGTTGGCCACACCGAGCATCTCTCAAAGCATCCAAAATTGGAAAGTTTCGGAGGAAATCTCCATGTCCGACCACAGATGGATCACATACGATCTTGGTCCCTGCAAGGTAAAACGGAGACTGGTACGCGACCCCAGAAAAACTGATATCAGCGCCTTTCGCGATCATCTATCTGGTGAGTTGCACAACCTAACTATCTCTCGCCCACGGAATGCCAGGGAGCTGGAGGACTATTCAACCTCCATCAATAATGCCCTGACGTTCTCGTACAAGAAGCTTACCCGCTTACTAAGGTGACGGAGTCTGGTCGCACTTCCCTATGGTGGTGCGCAGCACTCGGTCAGCTTCGAAACCTTACGCGGAAAGCTTACAACAAGGCCAAGCGCACTAAATCCGACGCCGACTGGGCCCTTTACAAGGAAAACATAGCGACGTTTAAAAGGACCATCCGACAGCAACAGACAAAGGCTTGGCGTACATTCTGTGAAGATGTCGAGAGCGTCTCTGAGGTCTCCCGACTTAAAAAGCTAATTTCTAGCGACCCCCGTCGGGAAATCGGTATTCTTAGGAGGGCTGATGGCAATTATACCAGCAACCTCTCCGAAAGCTTACTACTGCTAATGGATGTTCATTTTCCAGGTTCAGTTGGTGTCGCCACTAGCTCCTCACCCGAGGTAGAGGAGACGCACTGCTTCCCCTCCGAGGACGACTGGCGCACAGTGCACCACGTCTGCGAGAGAAGCAGAATCCGTTGGGCCATACGCAGTTTTGCCCAATTCAAATCCCCGGGTCCAGATGGCATCTTCCCAGCCCTATTACAGTGGAGCCTGGATCTGATCGAGGCACACCTAGAGGGACTGCTTCAAGCCAGCCTTGTGCTAGGCAATATACCCGCCCGCTGGCGAGATGTTACGGTAACGTTCATCCCAAAACCAGCCAGGCAGGACTACTCCATTCCAAAGTCTTTTCGACCGATCAGCCTCTCTTCCTTCTTCGTTAAGACATTGGAGAGGCTGTGCGACCGTTTTATACGGGACACGTCACTGGCTGACAGACCGCTACACCCTAGCCAGCATGCCTACACCCTGGGCAGATCCACCGACTCAGCGCTATGCAGCGTTTCTGGGTTCATCGAGAAATCCTTGGACGACAAGCAGTCAATCCTAGGTGTATTCATCGATATCGAGGGTGCTTTCGATCGCACCACTTTCCGAAGCATACAGCGTGCCCTTGAGGAGCGGGGGGTGCCTGCGGTGCTCAGAAACTGGATTGTTACAATGCTCACAACACGCGTGGTGAACCTTAAGACTGGAGGCTTCAAACTCAAAGGCAAGGTCGCCGGCGGTTGTCCACAGGGAGGCGTCCTGTCGCCACTTTTGTGGAACCTTATATTGGATAGCCTCCTTTACTTGCTGCATACCCATCACTTCTACGTCACGGGATATGCGGACGACCTAGTTATCCTCATCAGGGGGATACATGCCAATTCCCTATCCGACAGATTAAGGGTGGCACTCAAACTGATTGAGGAATGGTGCAGAAGAATAGGTGGGATGCAATTCCAGGCTCCTCAACAGCCAAGGAACTTCTCAACTACCCATCTGCTAGGATGGCGAAGAAATTACACGAGCTCCCCAGAAGTAAGCTGCGTCTCATCACCGGCCTACTCACGGGACACTGTGGTACCAGAAAGCATATGTACAATATGCAGCTCAGCGACACTTTCTTCTGTCGAGCGTGTGAGCAAGAAGAAGAAATGGTAAGGCACATTTTATGTGATTGTCCCGCCCTAGAAGACCAGAGGGTAAGTGCATTTGATGATCCCTGGCCATCTATGGACACAATACGCAATGCTCCCCTGTCGAGTAAGCTAACCTTGGCTACATTCATAAGTTGGTTGCTCGTTACGGGTATATAATACCGGGTGGGCATGATGGAGGCTGGCACAAAGGGCCCACTGGGGCCTAAGCGCCGCCTATGCCTGGCATGGTGCCTCCCAACCCTACATACATACATACATACACTTTATCCAAGTACGGCATATCGCAACTGTTGACAAACTGTTGCTCAACAGTTGCCCAACTGTTACATAATTGCATCATTGTTGAGCAACGGTTGGCCAACTGTTAGCGAACAGTTGCGCAACTGTGTTGCCCAATTGTTGCTCAACAATGTTTGCTCAGTCTGATTCCGCCTTTATATGCCAGTTTCTGCAGCAAATTTGAGCTGTATATTATATCAAAATGTTTTCTCTTTTATGAAAAAATAAATCAAACTGAATATAGGTGAATACATAAGGTTTCAATCCAACTAACTTCTACTTCTGTTGACAGCAGAATTTGGACTTTTGCACGGCTAGATTGTCAATTTCCACCTCTGTGTGTCGGCCACTCGGCATTCGACTCGATTTTGAGATGTAGTCAATTTTGTTTTTATAATGTAATTTAGTTATACCTCAAGGTACTTACATTTAACTTAAAAAAATCTCCTCAAAAATGTATCTTTCTAAAAATAGATAAGATTGAAATGTCTGAAGGCTGAAGGATTGAAATGAAGAAATCTGCGCAACTTTTAATGAAATACATCACAATCGTCTACCCATTTTACGATCTAAGGATAGCAAAATTATTGCCAATTATGAGCATGTGCGCCATTTACCAAGCACCGATCGAATAATCGACTAACTTGTAATGCTGGCGAGCATTCGTGATAATTCTCATGCAAATTCTCGTGAAATGAGTTCAGAAATAAATTTGATTTATAGCACTGTTCTTAATGATTACATTGACATAACTTTCATCCATAGAAAATCATTTTAACCAATGAACTACCAGATAATTTAGATCGTCTACTGCAATTCAATGAAGTGAAGTTTTTCGGACGGACACAATTCTGCTAGAATCAGTGTTTTTTTATAATAGAACGCAATGGAATGGTGTTCCATCACTTTTTTTGATACGCCAATGGGAACGTGCGCAACACTGAGTAAACCAATAACATCCTGTATATAAACATATGCATGCATACATCCGATTCAGTTCCACATCATAATGTGCATTTTTGCATAAAAGAACAGGAAAATATTTAATAAACCTATGTAACTTACCCCTCTGGAATCCCTGAATAGGATGGCGGCGTGTAGCGGGTCCAGGGCGACATCCGAAGCCCTGTGAGGGATAACAGCCCCGAGAGATTGCCTCCTTCCATGGTCCAAGGTACGTCGCTGCGCCCCTGTTGAAAAGAGAACAAAACTTAAAACAACAGCGCAAACTGCACAATATAACGCAAGCAATATAGCGGGGTCAACAGAGACGAGGTGAACTACTTTTGGTTGATTTTAAATTAAATTAATTTATCTTAGTCTCTTCAAGCAGTGGGGCTCGCCTATATAAACTCCCAAGTCTCAAACTGCCCGGTCATTGAGCGCTCACGCTTAGGCGCTATGCGTCTCTTTCTTACTGAGGTAACAAATAAGGGATAGATAGCTATGAGCGAGCGCGAGGGGTAGTAAGGAACAACTACTTTCAGACTAACCCCGCAGACCAAGTACGTAATTTTCTTTGCGAGTGACAACCCCAACAACGTAGGCTGTAATACGACTTTCCGACTAAATTGTTGACACAAGTGCCTAACACTTTTACTATTATTCAATTTTACCAAAACTAACACCATCTCATTCTGCAGTGATTTTAAGTATGTGTACCAATTTACAGATCAATGGGATGAGCGGTTTAGGTGCTATAATGGTTTCTATCTATTGGTTTGTGGTGTAATGGAGAACTCGCCCCGCCCGCGATTGAAGAATAAATAAACAAGAAATAGAGAAATAAACCTAGTAGGACAATACACGGATACGTGACAATATATTATAGTTATTTATATCGAGAGGTGCCTTGTATGTATTGTTATAATCCCGATATAGTATTATTATTATTATTATTATTATTATCTTACAGACATTCATTTTTGGTGTTTCCCTCTCTATATTCTATACGTTTAGAGTTTATAGTTGGGTGGGAGCCATACCAGATATTTTTTATAACAACCTTGATTCGTAGCCACTGTTTATGTGTATCAGCGAGCCTCTTGTACCAGTCAACCTCTCCACGCTTCGCATGCAATATTATGAAGATAAGTGTTGTTGTTAGTGTGACAAAATACTGATAAAATGATCAATATAATTTTAGTACCAGGTCAAAGATAAGATTTCGGATTTGCAAAAAAAAAAAAAACAGCCAAACATTTGGCAACAACTTGTCTAGTTTCCTTTGAAGTTGTATTAGCTTGCAATTAGCTTCCAGATTAGATTACATATTAGATTACAGAATACCAATAATCTGCATTCAAATAATGCTTTCTGGATAGTGTTATTTTAATAGTTTTATTTTGACTGGTTTTGTTTTGTGAAGAAAATGGTACGAGTCTGCATAATTTAAATTATGTACCTAGCAGGATGGTTATGCCCAGGATAAATACCTCCTTAGCCTGAAATGCGTTAAACTGTGTTTTGTAAATACTGTAAATAAAAAAATTCGTGTTATCTTAAAACAGAAGTAATAACACGATCCAACCGTAAAACATAAAAAACGACATAACAAAATT
The DNA here is from genome assembly GCA_963971325.1 of Aphodius granarius. Classification (NCBI taxonomy): domain Eukaryota; kingdom Metazoa; phylum Arthropoda; class Insecta; order Coleoptera; family Scarabaeidae; genus Aphodius; species Aphodius granarius. The sequence goes on from OZ020225.1 coordinate 6,150,483, forward strand.
CCGCGATACCCACAACACGACTTCAAGTTTATGCAACAGCACGATTTGCGACGCAAAAATATTACGAATACAAATAATATATACCTACACACAAATACATACGCGTAATACACGCGCGGTATAGGACAATAGGCTCCCGATAAGAGCGAGAAAATAACGCTCGCAAATGGTTTGTAGGAGTAGGCAGGCCACTTCATTCAACTTACAGCGGAATTATTAGCATGAAACGAAGTGAGGATACGCATGTACGTGCCAGTCAATTTCACATCGCAATCGAAACCGTCAAAAAGGCATTTAACAGTGTTGCACAGATATTTTACCAATGCGGATTTTGCTAGCCAGGGTTTATCTGGTACGATAGATAAGGCGTGCGGAGGGTTAATGTAAACACTAGGGAAAGTAACCTAGAGGCTCGAGAAAAAGAGGCCAGGCAGTACCATAGACTGGCTCTAGGGGTCTAGTTGTGTGAAATGTGTTGTTGCTGCAGTATTGTAAAGTGGCTCTAGGGGTATAGTTGTGTGGAAAGTATTGTTGTTCTTCTAGAACAATATAGACATGGAGTCATATAACTTGGGCTTGTCGTGGAGACATGGAGTTATATGGCTTGGGCTTGTCGAGGATAGTATAGACATGGAGTCATATAACTTGGGCTTGTCGTGGAGACATGGAGTTATATGACTTGGGCTTGTCGAGAATAGTATGACATGGAGTCATATGACTTGGGCTTGTCGTGGAGACATGGAGTTATATGACTTGGGCTTGTCGAGAATAGTATGACATGGAGTCATATGACTTGGGCTTGTCGTGGAGACATGGAGTTATATGACTTGGGCTTGTCGAGAATAGTATGACATGGAGTCATATGACTTGGGCTTGTCGTGGAGACATGGAGTTATATGACTTGGGCTTGTCGAGAATAGTATGACATGGAGTCATATGACTTGGGCTTGTCGTGGAGACATGGAGTTATATGACTTGGGCTTGTCGAGAATAGTATGACATGGAGTCATATGACTTGGGCTTGTCGTGGAGACATGGAGTTATATGACTTGGGCTTGTCGAGAATAGTATGACATGGAGTCATATGACTTGGGCTTGTCGTGGAGACATGGAGTTATATGACTTGGGCTTGTCGAGAATAGTATGACATGGAGTCATATGACTTGGGCTTGTCGTGGAGACATGGAGTTATATGGCTTGGGCTTGTCGAGGATAGTATAGACATGGAGTCATATAACTTGGGCTTGTCGTGGAGACATGGAGTTATATGACTTGGGCTTGTCGAGAATAGTATGACATGGAGTCATATGACTTGGGCTTGTCGTGGAGACATGGAGTTATATGACTTGGGCTTGTCGAGAATAGTATGACATGGAGTCATATGACTTGGGCTTGTCGTGGAGACATGGAGTTATATGACTTGGGCTTGTCGTGGAGACATGGAGTTATATGACTTGGGCTTGTCGAGAATAGTATGACATGGAGTCATATAACTTGGGCTTGTCGTGGAGACATGAAGTTATATGACTTGGGCTTGTCGAGATTAGTATGACATGGAGTTATATAACTTGGGCTTGTCGTGGAGACATGAAGTCATATGACTTGGGCTTGTCGAGGATAGTATGACATGGAGTCATATGACTTGGGCTTGTCGTGGAGACATGGAGTTATATGACTTGGGCTTGTCGAGATTAGTATGACATGGAGTTATATAACTTGGGCTTGTCGTGGAGACATGGAGTCATATGACTTGGGCTTGTCGAGGATAGTATGACATGGAGTCATATGACTTGGGCTTGTCGTGGAGACATGGAGTTATATGACTTGGGCTTGTCGAGAATAGTATGACATGGAGTCATATGACTTGGGCTTGTCGTGGAGACATGGAGTTATATGACTTGGGCTTGTCGAGAATAGTATGACATGGAGTCATATGACTTGGGCTTGTCGTGGAGACATGGAGTTATATGACTTGGGCTTGTCGAGAATAGTATGACATGGAGTCATATGACTTGGGCTTGTCGTGGAGACATGGAGTTATATGACTTGGGCTTGTCGAGAATAGTATGACATGGAGTCATATGACTTGGGCTTGTCGTGGAGACATGGAGTTATATGACTTGGGCTTGTCGAGAATAGTATGACATGGAGTCATATGACTTGGGCTTGTCGTGGAGACATGGAGTTATATGACTTGGGCTTGTCGAGAATAGTATGACATGGAGTCATATGACTTGGGCTTGTCGTGGAGACATGGAGTTATATGGCTTGGGCTTGTCGAGGATAGTATAGACATGGAGTCATATAACTTGGGCTTGTCGTGGAGACATGGAGTTATATGACTTGGGCTTGTCGAGAATAGTATGACATGGAGTCATATGACTTGGGCTTGTCGTGGAGACATGGAGTTATATGACTTGGGCTTGTCGAGAATAGTATGACATGGAGTCATATGACTTGGGCTTGTCGTGGAGACATGGAGTTATATGACTTGGGCTTGTCGTGGAGACATGGAGTTATATGACTTGGGCTTGTCGAGAATAGTATGACATGGAGTCATATAACTTGGGCTTGTCGTGGAGACATGAAGTTATATGACTTGGGCTTGTCGAGATTAGTATGACATGGAGTTATATAACTTGGGCTTGTCGTGGAGACATGAAGTCATATGACTTGGGCTTGTCGAGGATAGTATGACATGGAGTCATATGACTTGGGCTTGTCGTGGAGACATGGAGTTATATGACTTGGGCTTGTCGAGATTAGTATGACATGGAGTTATATAACTTGGGCTTGTCGTGGAGACATGGAGTCATATGACTTGGGCTTGTCGAGGATAGTATGACATGGAGTCATATGACTTGGGCTTGTCGTGGAGACATGGAGTTATATGACTTGGGCTTGTCGAGAATAGTATGACATGGAGTCATATGACTTGGGCTTGTCGTGGAGACATGGAGTTATATGACTTGGGCTTGTCGAGAATAGTATGACATGGAGTCATATGACTTGGGCTTGTCGTGGAGACATGGAGTTATATGACTTGGGCTTGTCGAGAATAGTATGACATGGAGTCATATGACTTGGGCTTGTCGTGGAGACATGGAGTTATATGACTTGGGCTTGTCGAGAATAGTATGACATGGAGTCATATGACTTGGGCTTGTCGTGGAGACATGGAGTTATATGACTTGGGCTTGTCGAGAATAGTATGACATGGAGTCATATGACTTGGGCTTGTCGTGGAGACATGGAGTTATATGACTTGGGCTTGTCGAGAATAGTATGACATGGAGTCATATGACTTGGGCTTGTCGTGGAGACATGGAGTTATATGGCTTGGGCTTGTCGAGGATAGTATAGACATGGAGTCATATAACTTGGGCTTGTCGTGGAGACATGGAGTTATATGACTTGGGCTTGTCGAGAATAGTATGACATGGAGTCATATGACTTGGGCTTGTCGTGGAGACATGGAGTTATATGACTTGGGCTTGTCGAGAATAGTATGACATGGAGTCATATGACTTGGGCTTGTCGTGGAGACATGGAGTTATATGACTTGGGCTTGTCGTGGAGACATGGAGTTATATGACTTGGGCTTGTCGAGAATAGTATGACATGGAGTCATATAACTTGGGCTTGTCGTGGAGACATGAAGTTATATGACTTGGGCTTGTCGAGATTAGTATGACATGGAGTTATATAACTTGGGCTTGTCGTGGAGACATGAAGTCATATGACTTGGGCTTGTCGAGGATAGTATGACATGGAGTCATATGACTTGGGCTTGTCGTGGAGACATGGAGTTATATGACTTGGGCTTGTCGAGATTAGTATGACATGGAGTTATATAACTTGGGCTTGTCGTGGAGACATGAAGTCATATGACTTGGGCTTGTCGAGGATAGTATGACATGGAGTCATATGACTTGGGCTTGTCGTGGAGACATGGAGTCATATGACTTGGGCTTGTCGAGGAGAACATAGACATGAAGTCAGACGTATATGACTTGGGCTTGTCTATCTTCCTGGGTGCCATAAAAGGATATTATGCGGGTTTCCCCATGACTTGCACCGGTATATGGTAGCAATGGCACTGGCTAGTGCATTCCGCTCTGCTTCACGGTGTGTGTAAAGTTCCATCCAGGTTGTGGTTGATTTGGAGTATTTTAGGTGTGATAAGATAAAGTGTGCAGATGACCAAGCTAGCCTATGAGTCCAAGGAAATAGACGACATGGACTGGGACTGAAGTCTGGGGACAGGAGTCCCCGGGTAAGTTAACCTTACACTGTATCGTTATCGCTGGGTATTTCTATATTGTTATATGATACGCGAGGGATGTGTAACCGTTCGGTGACGATTGGAACAGCCGCGGATTCTTTCCAATAGTATTTACCAATAACGTGTCATATCGGTGAGTTATTATCAATCTATTAAGCATGTTGCAGTTTGGTATCAGATGAACCTGTTTTAGTAATTATGAAAAAATGAAGTGCGGCAAAAATCCATAGCCAACAACAGTACGTATAAATAGATTTTTGCCTGTAAACTTACACTTGCGGCAATCTTAGAAGCACTGACATTGTATATTTTCCGTGTTAATGGTATCAGCGCGACACACGAGTAAATATTTACGTCCTACACAAGTTTGGAACTGTACTAATACACCAATGACCTTTCGCTGATTGGGTAACAGTCCAATACAATCCAGATGTTGATACTAGTCGACCGACATCTGACGTGCCTATTGAAGTACGGCGGCGGACAGTCGTGCGGATAAACCCCGAGTGTTTTGGAGTAGCTAGCCCGAACGCTCGGGGTTTGGCTGAAAGGGTTACACCTAGGGGGTCAATCCCGGGATTTCCCGGTCGGGAAGTAAGCCGATCCCGATTGCCGGGATTAGCATTTTAATTCTCGGGAGTCTGAAATGCGAATTTTCAGAAGAAATAAAACTAAACTTCTGGAATAACGGCAAGAGCTATTCCAGTAATTTAGTACGTCCAGTAATTTGATCGCAATTTTTTTTACAAAAACTCGAACTCTTACATTATCAATGTTTCTTCAAAACCCAGAAAATTTAATATACTTCTACTTGTCTCTACAAAGACCTCATTTTTTCCATGTTGTTCCATTTATTGTATTGTACTTACTGATTTATTTTGAAAGAATATTCGTTCACTTTATATAAATATCTGGGGTGGCCCTCACACATAACTTTCCGGCTACATCTTTGGCACAATGAAGTGTTTAAACAATTTTACTATTATTCAATTTTTTGGAGCTGTTATTTGTCTGCAATTCTATTTGAGGACGTCATGTACTCTTTTAGATGACGCGCTGATAATTAGATCACTTTTTTGCTAAACCATTCGATATTTTTTGTGGGCAAAACTCTGGGGTATACTACTTGAATTGCTATATCGATTGACATATGTTTCATTAAAAATATCATAAAAAAAATAGCGCCAATGCCTTTTTTTGTTCTAATTTGTGGAGATTCTCACGGAATTTAAGCGTGTCAAATTTGCTTCAAGACAAAGAAAGATCGATGTTATATAGTGGCAGACAAAGCTTTAGTTGCCGAAAAGAAATTATTTAAAAATCTTTCTAGAAATCGTATGATTATAGTCTTTATATTTTAAGTACATAGGTGCTGGGTCAACATACCCGTTGAATATGCCCTCCTTCGATAGATATGAGTCATTTTAAATCACTTAAAAAAAAAACTACACAATCGTAATCACGAAGTTTTCATTTTCTTCCGTACCTCACGACCGCAATTCTGACACTAACTAGATTTCGAAAGAGAAAGATTACAGAGAACTGGTACTTGAAATTCATTTAAATGCGTTAAAGTCGGTAGTGGAGAGACGATAACGTCCGTTTTACAATGTTCTAGTGGTGATTAACTCTATCTCCTGTCAATACCACAAGTCACGAGTGTCCGTGTGCTTATTATTGTTTGTTGTGTCGGGCGATATTCAACATTCTAAGCGTACGCATAACAATCGATGCTGAATTCGTTTAAGAGGATTCGATTCGAATCCAAGGCCGTCATCGGATGAGTAATTTTGTTTTGAAAATAGTAGGCCAAAAATAACAATGTTGGCCGGCGTAAAGTACGAAAACAGAGTTGTTGGTGTCGGTGCGTTAAATTGAGAGAGGACAAAAACATTCATTTGGACGTGTTTCGCCCCGAAATAGGCAACCCATGTTACGTTAAATGAATAATTATAGTAGTGGTATTTGAACATTACATTATTAAATGTATCGCTTTTTTTCTTATTAAAAATAAATATTGTTTACGCCACATGGTTAATTCGTACAAGGTTAAATCAATAACACCACAAGTAAAATCGGTAATTCTTTCAAAACATTTTTCATCCAGATGTTTGTGTACCTCCTTCTAAAAATACGTACACATTTGATATAGAATTACATACGCTGTGTAAAAAGTCTCATCGTTATTCTGTAGGGTTTGCGAATTACTTGTGGTCAAAGATGGCCGAAATAGCTTTAATGAACTATACACCGTTGGAAAGCCCATGACGAGCTGAGTCTACGATAGTTATTGCAACGGGATCAATTAATAACTACTACCTAAAAAATTAAAAAGAAAGTCAAAATTTCAATGAATTTCCATATCTTTAGAAGCGCATATCTTCGCCAATACTTCATTATACTTATTAAGTGTAACACCAATCGAAAGCGCAAGCTTCGGTTATACTACCATAGTTATTGCAACCCAAAATTTTGCTAATTAGTGCCTCAAATAAATTAATCAAATATGAGTATTTTTAACATCCGGGTACCATATGTAGCACCGTTCGCCGCCGACCTATAGCCGATCGAATCATTGCCTGGACTTTATTAATTCATTTCATCCACTAATTGTTAAAAATTTGCGTTGCAATAACTATGGTAGGTAGGTGGAAGTCTCAGCTATCTTTTGATGTATATATCGATAAGATTTAATCTTGCAAAAAGTTTGCACAAAAGGATTTACATAGCGCTGTTCGCCGTCGACCAATAGCCGATGGAAAAAGTGTCTGGAATTCACTAATTTATTTCACCCGCTAATTGTTAAAAATTTGCGTTGCAATAACTATGGTAGGTTGGTGGAAGTCTCAGCTATCTTTTGATGTATATATTGATCAGATATAATCTTGCAAAAGGTTTGCACAAAAGATTTACATAGCGTTGTTCGTCGTCGACCAATAGCCGATGGAAAAAGTGTCTGGAATTCACTAATTTATTTCACCCGCTAATTGTTAAAAATTTGCGTTGCAATAACTATGGTAGGTAGGTAGAAGTCTCAGCTATCTTTTGATGTATATATCGATAAGATTTAATCTTGCAAAAAGTTTGCACAAAAGGATTTACATAGCGCTGTTCGCCGTCGACCAATAGCCGATGGAAAAAGTGTCTGGAATTCACTAATTTATTTCACCCGCTAATTGTTAAAAATTTGCGTTGCAATAACTATGGTAGGTAGGTGGAAGTCTCAGCTATCTTTTGATGTATATATCGATAAGATTTAATCTTGCAAAAAGTTTGCACAAAAGGATTTACATAGCGCTGTTCGCCGTCGACCAACAGCCGATGGAAAAAGTGTCTGGAATTCACTAATTTATTTCACCCGCTAATTGTTAAAAATTTGCGTTGCAATAACTATGGTAGGTAGGTGGAAGTCTCAGCTATCTTTTGATGTATATATCGATAAAATTTAATCTTGCAAAAAGTTTGCATAAAAGGATTTACATAGCGCTGTTCGCCGTCGACCAATAGCCGATGGAAAAAGTGTCTGGAATTCACTAATTTATTTCACCCGCTAATTGTTAAAAATTTGCGTTGCAATAACTATGGTAGGTTGGTGGAAGTCTCAGCTATCTTTTGATGTATATATTGATCAGATATAATCTTGCAAAAGGTTTGCACAAAAGATTTACATAGCGTTGTTCGCCGTCGACCAATAGCCGATGGAAAAAGTGTCTGGAATTCACTAATTTATTTCACCCGCTAATTGTTAAAAATTTGCGTTGCAATAACTATGGTAGGTTGGTGGAAGTCTCAGCTATCTTTTGATGTATATATTGATCAGATATAATCTTGCAAAAGGTTTGCACAAAAGATTTACATAGCGTTGTTCGCCGTCGACCAATAGCCGATGGAAAAAGTGTCTGGAATTCACTAATTTATTTCACCCGCTAATTGTTAAAAATTTGCGTTGCAATAACTATGGTAGGTTGGTGGAAGTCTCAGCTATCTTTTGATGTATATATTGATCAGATATAATCTTGCAAAAGGTTTGCACAAAAGATTTACATAGCGTTGTTCGCCGTCGACCAATAGCCGATGGAAAAAGTGTCTGGAATTCACTAATTTATTTCACCCGCTAATTGTTAAAAATTTGCGTTGCAATAACTATGGTAGGTAGGTAGAAGTCTCAGCTATCTTTTGATGTATATATCGATAAGATTTAATCTTGCAAAAAGTTTGCACAAAAGGATTTACATAGCGCTGTTCGCCGTCGACCAATAGCCGATGGAAAAAGTGTCTGGAATTCATTAATTTATTTCACCCGCTAATTGTTAAAAATTTGCGTTGCAATAACTATGGTAGGTTGGTGGAAGTCTCAGCTATCTTTTGATGTATATACTGATCAGATATAATCTTGCAAAAGGTTTGCACAAAAGATTTACATAGCGTTGTTCGCCGTCGACCAATAGCCGATGGAAAAAGTGTCTGGAATTCACTAATTTATTTCACCCGCTAATTGTTAAAAATTTGCGTTGCAATAACTATGGTAGGTTGGTGGAAGTCTCAGCTATCTTTTGATGTATATATTGATCAGATATAATCTTGCAAAAGGTTTGCACAAAAGATTTACATAGCGTTGTTCGCCGTCGACCAATAGCCGATGGAAAAAGTGTCTGGAATTCACTAATTTATTTCACCCGCTAATTGTTAAAAATTTGCGTTGCAATAACTATGGTAGGTTGGTGGAAGTCTCAGCTATCTTTTGATGTATATATTGATCAGATATAATCTTGCAAAAGGTTTGCACAAAAGATTTACATAGCGTTGTTCGCCGTCGACCAATAGCCGATGGAAAAAGTGTCTGGAATTCACTAATTTATTTCACCCGCTAATTGTTAAAAATTTGCGTTGCAATAACTATGGTAGGTAGGTAGAAGTCTCAGCTATCTTTTGATGTATATATCGATAAAATTTAATCTTGCAAAAAGTTTGCACAAAAGGATTTACATAGCGCTGTTCGCCGTCGACCAATAGCCGATGGAAAAAGTGTCTGGAATTCACTAATTTATTTCACCCGCTAATTGTTAAAAATTTGCGTTGCAATAACTATGGTAGGTTGGTGGAAGTCTCAGCTATCTTTTGATGTATATATTGATCAGATATAATCTTGCAAAAGGTTTGCACAAAAGATTTACATAGCGTTGTTCGCCGTCGACCAATAGCCGATGGAAAAAGTGTCTGGAATTCACTAATTTATTTCACCCGCTAATTGTTAAAAATTTGCGTTGCAATAACTATGGTAGGTAGGTAGAAGTCTCAGCTATCTTTTGATGTATATATCGATAAGATTTAATCTTGCAAAAAGTTTGCACAAAAGGATTTACATAGCGCTGTTCGCCGTCGACCAATAACCGATCGAAAATGTGTCTGGAATTCACTAATTTATTTCACCCGCTAATTGTTAAAAATTTGCGTTGCAATAACTATGGTAGGTAGGTGGAAGTTTCAGCTAACTTTTGATGTGTATATCGATATGATTTAATCTCGCAAAAAGTTTGCACAATGCGGTTTACATAACACTGTTCGATGTCGACCAATAGTCGATGAAAAAAGTGCCTGGAATTCACTAATTTATTTCACCCACTAATTGTTATAATATTGCTCTGAAATAACTATGGTAGGAAGTGGCAGGCCTCAGCTATCTTTTGATGTATTTATCGATATGATCACACAAAGCGAATACGTTTGTTTAACTTAATTTAGGTGGGACTACATATGGTACCCGGATGTTAAAAATACTCATATTTGATTAATTTATTTGAGGCATTAATTAGCAAAATTTTGGGTTGCAATAACTATGGTAGCATAACCGAAGCTTGCGCTTTCGATTGGTGTTACACTTAATAAGTATAATAAAGTATTGGCGAAGATATGCGCTTCTAAAGATATGGAAATTCATTGAAATTTTGACTTTCTTTTTAATTTTTTAGGTAGTAGTTATTAATTGATCCCGTTGCAATAACTATGGTAGACTCAGCTCGTCATGGGCTTTCCAACGGTGTATAGTTCATTGCAATCGGATGGAAAAAAAATTTGTTGCTGGCTTTTGTTGCTAACTTCACACAGCTGGCCGAAATCGAGTTTCTTATAACATCGTGCTCCCAGTTGGCTGAATTGAGGCCGATATAGTATAGGTAGCATGTGCCAAGCGTCCAGGGGTACGGCGCTGATACGTAACGCTTGGATAATTGGTGTACTTTTGCTCCCAGTTGCACAGATGGTGCTGATGGTGTATCATATCTACTTTAGCAACTGATTTTTTTATGATATCTGTGCAACAGATGGCGGCATAAGATATTTACTAGCAACTAGATGGTTTTGGGTTATCGGGTTGAGTTGTATTGATATATTTGAAATACAATGCCATAGATACCATGTTGAATTGTCGGTCTAATGAGGTGTCATTGTGACTTCAAGAGTCTTCTTGAGCCATCTTTTCTCGCACTATTGCAGTGTGTTTTCTTAAGTTTATTTTTTGTTGCTTTATTGGATATTTGTTTTTTTTAGCAAATAAGGTAAGTACTTAACTATCATTGTTACATTTCAGAAAATAACGCTCATAAGAAAATTTTTTCGTTTTTAAAATATCCCAACCGAAATGGGCATTGGCTGTACAATTAAGGTCACGCATCACCGCATCGTTTTCCAAATGCAGCAAAATTTCCAGATTATTTTCGTAAGAACGTAAAAAGGTAAAAATTGTTACTAGTTTTCCCGATATATAAAAGAAAATTATATGTACCTACTCTACTTCAAGATGTTTGTTTCGAACAGTACGTATGTTCACATGGAAAGAAAACAAAAATTTAAATACTTGGGAATTTTTAAATAGATTTTAAATACATTTAAAAACATGAAAATTAACAACAGAGATCCACCCAGTTTTATACCCATAGAAGTTTTCACCATGAATATAAAAAGAAAGAAAGTACATTTTATCAATTAAAGAAAAACATTTTATCAATTAAAGAAAAACATTTTATCAATTAAAGAAAATTGCACTTTGTTTTGTAGTTCATATCATTAAAAAAAACTATAATTACATAATCATAATATCCATTGTTCTATTTCAGTTTATACTACCGCTGCAGAGTTGATCTTAAAAGACCAGTTGAAGAAATACATCATTGTGCCTGGGTTTATCAAGACATATTTCCAGTGTTATCTATTGTGTAATATGTAGTATTTGCTGTTTAACAAAATATATTTTTATTCAGAGAAATTATGTTGCATTAACGATTTTCTACTTTTAACAATAACAATCTTTAATATACCGCTTCCAGTGATTGCTAGGTCGGTCCTGGACCGGATAGTCCGGTCCTGTGTCTATACTTTTTGCTCCCAGTCGCCTAGGTGGCGTTGCTATCAATTATCACTCAAAGGGGGGGAGTGGCGTATCTATATTAGTATAATATATTAGTTATCTATGCAAGCGTCAGAAATGACAGAGCATATCACATGTCTAGTTCAATATTGCGACAAATGTAAAAATTTACTATTTTCAGCGAAGAATGTATTGCTGCACCTAGGAATTGCATTACCGATCACCGACTAACCGGTTTTACCAGACATTATGACTCTCAAATTTACCGGTAAATTTTGACGATATCACAAGGGAACAAATTTCCAACTTTCTGATGCAACAAAATAAAATTTGTTCCAGATGATATTTGCCTTACATAACTAGAAACTGAAAATGGATTTATTGTAACAGGTCTAGATTTGCAGACAAAACGATACTTTAAAAAAACTGAGAACACTGCAACAAAATCAGTTAACGAATTATATAAATTCAAAGAATATGCAAAAGTACTGCTTTCAAGCTATATTTTAATGAATCAATAAAAAGCCACCATTCAGAAGGATCGTGGAGAATGTCAAGTCTTTAACCAAATCATTCAGTTCGCACTGGTTTATAAGGTGAGGTGTTCCTAAAACTTCAAATGGTAAATTTTCACGACTTGTCTGATTTGACAGAGTGATTTCAGACACTCTGTCCAATCAGGCAAGTTCCTTCAAATAGGCGACATTTCTTCTGTGTCAAAAATCGAAGATGATGAATTGGATGGCGCACTTGGGAGTGGATGGTTCTCTCCATGGGGGATAGGTCGCGATACTGATGGCAGATTTGGATATTTTATTTTATGCTTATCCTTCTTCGAATATCCGGAGACGCTTATCGCGCAAAAATAGCAATCATCTACACGATTGGAAGACTCTCGCATGAGAACATGAGAACTGCAAACAGCATTTTCTTTTGCTTCACTTTCATCCACTTTAAAAGTCCGATCTAACAGGAAATACATCATATATTAGCTGTCCATGGCTTTTCCAGATCTCCAATTCTAAATCCAAAATAGCAGCAGTAAACTGCTTTTACCCCTTCCGTAATTGTCTTTTCAGAAAGGTCACTACATAACCGCACATGTAATGTAATGTAATAAATTATTTGGTCAATTTTTACATCTATCTAACAACAAAAATATGTGATCCCTGTTCTGATTGTTGGACCCTTGTTCCCTTGCGTAATTTTTAAATTATCTTATTATTTTCCAATAGAAATAAACATTAATGTCAAATAATTTATTTTATTATAACACGGGAATTCTTCAAAAGCTGTTTTAGTAGAACACCCGGGCCTAGATCGACCTTCCCTCATCAATTTTCCTAATCAAATCTATTTTTTATAGAATATAATGTATAGATGAACACAATGTCCTAAGGGTTGCCGCCCCATATCCTGGCAAGCTATTTTGAATTAAAAAAATTTAAGGGTATTTTTTTGGCATAATAATTCAGTTCGCTAACAAGTTTAAAAATCTCTCCCAAAACCTATGTTTACCTTCTCTGAGGATCGCATCGTAAATCCTGTAAGTAGCTTCGCAGTCTATTGGCCTCCTAATTGTCCCATCAAGCGATTTGCTGCGACTTCTAAACTCATCCTGGGCCTTATTCCCGTCCTCGCTACAGGACGCTCTCCTATGTCCCCTCTCCGAGATCCAGTTGTTAACCTTCTTGCCAAAGTAACGTTTCAATTCCTGGATCGAGTGGTGATGATGCTGCTTCTGTCTGGGCGAACCCACAATTCCGTTATTGTCAAGCACTCTAGGCGAAGGAGTGTCTATTGGTTCTGAGGAACTTCTTGAACTGGCAGCTGAGCTGGTGCTGCTATTGGTCGACGTACCAGAAATGGTATGATATGGATTGTAAGCTCTGCCGTGGAGGTTCTGATACTGATAGTGGAGATGTAAGGGTAGATTGTGATTGTAGTTGTGGTTAATGCCGTGCTGCATCTTGAATTCAGACGTGTCGAATCTATGATTCATCTCACAGGCTGTTGTTCTTCATCCGTCATCTGATGATAGCGACATGGGGAGGGGGAAAATAGCGATGATGAGGGTACATTCGGCTAGGTTTTGTCAAAGTTTGGTTACCAGAGTTTTTCGGATGAGTTATAGCTTATATACTTAAATATCTCTTTCTGATATAGATAGGATTTAAACCCGTATGATCTATTGCTGCGGAGATATGAGAAGAAAAGCTGTAGAAATCTGCACTCCTTTTAAAACAATCAGTACATCACGATCGTCTACTAATTTACGATCCACGGTTAGCAGAATAGTTTTCAACTCAGAAGAGTACAATTGTGTATACAACCAAATATATGCGGCTCATTTATAAACCATTAAATTGGTTGTATATGTCACGGTGCTCTTCTGAGTTGCAAACTACTAAAAAACTATTGTCAATCATGGGTATGTACGCAATTTACCAAGAACTGAGCGCCCACCAATCTTGGGCGCTCAGTTCTTGGTAAATTAACCTGAAATTTCGGCGAGGATTGGGGATAATTCTCATGCAAATTCTCTTTTTGCAGGCGATTTATGGATGCCCGTAGTGGGCCAACCAAATATGAAATAATAATTTTGATTAGTATTTAGTGCCTTAGTGAAGTCATTTTCAAGTCGTAGGTATGTAGACTTATGTCATTACTTTTTTCGTTATTTTTTTTCGTGAATAATTCGTTAAGTTTACATTGCAGGTAGTTATTTTTTGTTATATAATAATAAAAATGGATTTCAAACAAAACTGCATCATTACTTATCTTCCTAATGCTTTTGGACTAGTCAGATAGCAGAAATGGGGGTCGTACATAGACTATTGTCGGCCACTGTATACAATATACATATAATAAATAATAATGATTATAATAATTACACATCAGGTACTTATTAAATCCAACACACAATTGTTTATTATAATGATCATTGCTTCCGAAGTAAGTAAAATAATACAGTCGATCTTGTGGCATCAGAATATTATGTTTCTCGAAGTTAGGTGGAACATTTGATTGATTAATAACCTTTACGAATATCATCGTTATTATTGACAGTTTTAATTTTCGATGGGTTCAGCCGCAAAACCTATCGATTTCGTATTTATTTTTTAGTATTTTGGGAATAAAACGCAGCAATGCAAGACGTACTTTAGTACTGCAACCACTTGACCCGATGACCCAGATAGTGGGCAGAGGTGCAACAGAAATTACGCGCATTTATTGGTTTCTCGTACATACATATGTATGTGTCTATCGACAAAATAAAAACCGTATTCAGTTACAAATGTCCTAGCACATGGGTAGTTTTCTGCCAATTAAGATGTCTGATTATAAGTCACTTATTCGTTAATTAATTCACATTTATGAAGACCGGATAAAAAATCAATTCTTGGTAAAAATAAAATCTTCAAGAAACAAAACAAACAAAAACAATCGAGTGATGATATACCGGTGGACATAGGGTCTACTTTTTGGGTACGCATGTCTATTCGATGGCCTGCAGGAGCATTGCAGTACTAGGGATGCCGTAGTACTTGAAAAAATATATTTTGAAAAAATATATTTTTTTCTGAGTACTAATTCTTTAACAAAACTACTGATACTATCGTAAATATAATTATTAAACTAAAAATAATTATAAAACTAATCATCACGTAAGGTTCTTAAAAAGTAAGTATAAAATGACAAGAAAAAACGATATTATAAAAATTGTTTGCTAGAGTTCTCAAGCAAAAGCGAAACTTTTAAGTGCTTAACATAAATTATCTGGTGTATGAGCAAATATAATGCAGGTTCTCCAAGAAAATTAATAGCTCTACTACAGAGTTGTTATTAATAAGGTGAAAGTACACGTAATACACAGAGGGAAAAATTTATTCGATACAACACGAATATCTTTGAGTGAAGAATATCACTGGTTTCTATATCTGCAGAAAGATCCTTTGATTGGTTTAAGTAAAATACAAAATTCTCAGAGTAAGAATATGACTCTTGATGTTCTAAGTATCGTTTTCTCGTTTTAAGTATGATGGAATTGCATGAAAGGAATTACGTCTGTTTTAAGCGAAGGGTCTAGAAACTGTTTGTTCGTCGAAGAATGTACATATATTTTTCAACCAACAAAATGTTGTTGTAAAACGAACGTCTTACTCTTTTAGAAGAAGAATAACATTTTCTTCGTCAGAGCAAAATATACTCAACATAAACATATTAAACTCTTAAACCGGAGGAATAACCAACCGCTGAAATAACTACATATATATTGAAATTCTTATTACAATAAAATATTATTTGGATAGCAAAAATATCCTCTTCAAGCTACACTATATACGCAAGAACAATTTTTCTTGATATCCAAGAATAGAGTTCTCTCTGTGTAGGTTATTCCACTACAATCCTGGTTTTTCTCATAATCCTTGTAAGTCACCCATGAAATAAAACATTTATGCATACATGTAAACAAACAATATACGAACACTCAATATCGTCGAACTTATATAGCGGTGATATGTGGCAAAAGACGCGAGAAAGTGTTATCGCCATCTGTGAAGTAATTGAACAACTTTCTATGTATCTCTCAGAGTAAGAATCTTAGATCAAGAAACTGTTTCTTGGTTGAAGCATATATATTTTTCGTCCAACAAAATATTTTTCTTGATATCCAAGAATAGAGTTCTCTCTGTGTATATTTCTTAGTTCAAAGATTCCTTGAAATAAATGTGTTTTCATAACCAAAAGTGACATTTATGTACCAAGGGCTTTTGATTCGCCCAATGGCATTAAACATCAATTTATGCCCGAGATACATACAAAATTTTATGTCTTACCCATATTTTGTTCCTCCAAAATCTGTGTCTGACACTAACTCACATTTGATAAAACATGAGAGATATATGTCGTGCAACGCCATTTTTGTGTATTGGTTACATCGGCGACTCTTAATGCCGTAGGGTACAAAGTGGTACTTTATCCCCGCGTGTCATAGTTATAAAACTTATCTTTATACGTCAGTAAGACATAAAATAACAAAGTATTTCAGAGTTATCTACCTTATCTTCTAATTAATGTGGACTTTTAATTGCATGTCAAATACTTTTTATCATGTTTGGTGTAAGATACAGTAAACATTTGTTTCAAACTTCCAAAAATGTTGTTTTAAATAAACAATAATAACTGAAAGTTTTAGTCTCAAAATTTATAATGTATTTATTATTATGTATTAGGAAAGAAAATGTTCACTAGAAAAACACCGCACTAATAATTTTGTTAGAGCAACTGTTACGAACTAGCTCGTTATTAGTTTTTTGCCACAAATAATCTGTCATTGTAGTTACCATTAAAATATAGCTGGTCTTCTCTGTCAAATTAATTTCAAACTAGTTTCTCCTACTCCAGAATTGCCGTTCTATCAAGGTGTGTCAAACTCGATCAGGTTTTGACACATTTCGTGTCGTCGACGTGCGTGATTGGTTACAAATCAGATAAGTCTGGAGAGGGGGCACGTTCAGCGCGTTGTGCAGCACTACCCGCGGCACAAAGTTTATATAAAAACACTACTTTAGACAACGGCGGAGTGTCATCCACGGTTTTCTATGCAATGGATTGGTGAGCATCAATGTGCATCCTAGCCGAAAAAAAGTCACTTTACGGTTCAGATTACAGGAACCGGGCTCAAACAATGCAATAAATTAGCGTAATGAATAGAAAAAGAAAAAAAAAAAGAATATCCAAAGGCGAATCGCTCGCGAAATAATACTGAATAGGATTTATGCGGTTGCATATGTTCAGATAATATAAAATGTGCATATGAAACAAACAAAGTAAAACGCACGTCCGTTTATAATTTTAGCGGAGCCGTCAATTTTTATTGCTCGTACAACCAACCGGATTATTAGCTTCACGTGTCTGCTTTCGTATTCATATTTCCAGGCTAACAAATATAATAAATGAGCAACGAGAAATCATAAAATGTTTATCTAAAATTGAAAATATGTAGTAGAAACTGTACCTGAATCTATTACGGGTTTCGTATTACATAGAATATGTTTAAACTTACATAAAAATCGTATGACAGCAAATATGTACTACAATACACAATGCTTAAACGTAATTATTCGAAAGCTAACCACGCAATTAACGAAATATGTAAATCTCCTTTTTTCGAGCATATACGGTGGTGCATACATTATGAATCACAGAAGTCCTAATAACAATAGGTTGTTGTTACTTTACTTGGATTACTTTTGTTGTATTCGGTCGGTTGGATAAACCCCTGAAATTTTCAAGAATAATAAAAGAAAACCATTAAGAATAGAAAAGAACAGTTTTAAAAACTGATCAATTCTTTTGCTCAAATATCAGCGTTTTATCCACCCTGGTATGTAAATGACAATTAAACGACAATATACAATTACACAGGGTATTTTTTGGGTTCTTTTTTTAAGCGTAAGTGCCATTAGTATGCCATAGAATGTTGTTACTATATACGAAATTTAATGTTCGTATTATTGTTATTATTCGTTATTATTATTATAATATTGTTATTAATTGTTATCATTTAATTTAATACAGACAACAGCAATTTATTTTTATAGCAAATTATATATACGGATATTTTAAATTCGCCAATTTACTCGGAACTTAGAAAAGATAGAAGAAATCTTTAGAGAGCATATAACGCCGAGATGCAAAAGGAAATGCATCAATAAGAAAATGATCTCAAAACGTACACGAGATCCCAACTAAACCCGTATAAATGCAGCGAGCGATAGAAAACTCGTTTAATCCCTGTCCCTGGACCGGGACAAGTAAGTAATACGGCCAAAATAGATACCGGGATGGTTGGTTGGCAGGATTTCCGCCATACGTAGGTAGAATTTAAGGAGCGCGCTAGCAGCTTCCCCAGTGACCTAGAAAACGGTACAACGAACGACAAGGAACTTTGACACGGCCGGCGCGGCGTGGCGCTCGTATCGATTTTATGATAAAATAATTCTTTCATTTTCAAGTAAATGAGGGCCAAAGTCCCGACAGCGTTGTTGTGGCTACGGTATTCGCCCACGAAATTACGTTTCTTTCCATTACAAAATCCGACTTCAGTGATTTGTGTACGCTTTTCTGTTTTGTGCCTGTCATTGGTCAACTATTTAGAATCTTTAATCGACCATGAACTATTATGTCATCGATTAAGTGTTGTATAATAAGTTTTTCGTGCATTTTATAGATGAAATTCATAAAAACGAGTAATGTGCACGATGGTTTGTGCAAATAAATAAGTCGAAGCTTACTTACAAAGGAAATCAACAGAATTAGTTCTGTCCATCGAATGTGGTCAATCACAACTGAAAACCTTTTGTATTCTAATTCACACAAACCGCGAGGGAATAGTCAAGGTTGCGTTTTGCGCCTTTCACTTTTCAGTGCATTGCCCCGTAAATATACAGTCAACCGTACAAATCAGAAAATTTATCATGGTCTTTCAACCGTCAAAATGTACTATTCTGGATTTCGCATCATCCTCATTCAATTGTGAAAGTAATTAATAAAGCAGATAGGATAAAGCATTAAGGATAATGTTATGTACAAGTTACGCCTTTGTATATTATGCCTATAACTGTTGCAAATGTTATAAACAATATAAAGAGCCTCTTATTGGGTGGTTTCCGTTTGGATAATGGGTCTGTCGTAATTCGAGAAGCTCAGAGATCTAATTTAAATTTAATTTTAAAACAATTGAGCCCCGGGAGGATCGTTGCGAATGGTCACGTAGGCAACCGAGGTCCTCAAACGCAAGTAACCTACTCGTTTTGCACGTATGTATGTATGTACGTATCACTTGAAAATACTCGGTATTTATTTTTTATATCTCGTATACTTGACTACGTAGGTACTTACTTGATTATGAAATGGTAGATATATGTACTAAACAAAATTATTAAGAAAAATTAAAAAAATTAAAATATATTTTAAAGGAGACACATTACAATTTGTTTTACTGGGTGGTTTTGGACATGGCCGTGTATATTGGGATATTTTACAATCAACAAGGTTATTGGTTATTAATTACATAGTTTAATATTTTGACGCAAATACTTTACAGTCGATATTATTGCACATTACAATTTATTGAACAAGCATAAAATGCATCAAAGGGCAAATTTAAAATATGTCGTAATTACTGAATATCAATATTACAAATGCACTAACGTTTATTCGAAAACCATATTTAATGTTTGGCAGTTCAGATTGCTGTATATCACAAGCCACAACTTGGATCTGGGTCCATTTTTCGATATACAGTACAACTTCGATAGATCGGACACTCTCTAGTACGGACACTCCAGTAATCCGAACGCTCTTGTCAACCGGACATTTTGGAAATTTTACCTCCCTAGTTCGGACACAAAATATAATTTGCAGTTAAAACTAGGTAGAAAATACCAAAGTATTGTTTAACATTAATGTCTTACTGTAAAGCAACCGGATCACATAAATTGCCACTTAATATTAGCAATAGCGGCAAATCTAGAAGCTTTTAAATGCAGAATGAGCTCAATACCAGTTGTGTACAAGGCGTCTGATAAAGGACGGATGAGTAGAACATTGCTTACTGAATGTTTCGAAAAATATTTTAAGCCTGAAGTTAAGACATTTTTAACAGGGGTTAACAGGCCCCAAAAAGCTCTAATGTCGATGCTGCCAACGCGTTTTGTTTGGGCATCAGGTGGTCTGCAGAAAACAATTTTCCCATGGAAATCCTGCTTCTCAAAAGGCCCAGAAAAAAATTTACTAATGTAGCTGTATCCAAAAGAATATAAACAAAGATTGACACATTTTTAAAAAATAACTGAAATCTTTTGCTTATTTTATCCATTTATGTTCAGAATTTAGTTTTTAATTTTATGTTTTGGTTATATGTGACCCCGGATGCGAAAAGGGACCTATCGTGCGAAAATAACGTGCAGCATAACGGTACATATCGGAAGAGACCTTACCTGCGAAAATATTGTGCAAGATAACGTTACGACAGGTCCCTTTTTGCGTCCGGGCTCACATATATTCAAATATTCCCAGTTGTTTTCATCTTCATCATAAAAAATGACCTTTCCCAACAAAAGAAAAAAACCTCCAGTGATCCGGATACCTCAATAGTCCGGACATGGTCAGGAACGATATATGTCCGGATTAGCGAAGTTATACTGTACATATACATGCTCAATTTAAAATCAACTAAAATTTGGTAAACATGTTCAGAGCGTAGTTTTGAACTGACTGACGACTTTGTTACAGAAATGATAAAAAGTCGAAGTGTTCAATCTAAATATAAGTTAATATATATAAAAATCCGGGGTGGCCCCCAACCAACTTTCCGACTACATTGTTGACACATTTATAAACTCTATAAGCTTATAGAAACACCAACCCGGTGTTTTTCAAATTGTTGTTTTTTTACAAAGTAGGAATTGCTACATTACACATAAAATCTGAAACATTGCTTTAAATTAAGAGAAATTGCCATTTGAAGTTTGAATTAGAGTTGGTCTTTGTGACGTCACAAAGACCGCTCAAAACGAGCGGCTTGGCAACGTTGCAAGTTTTCTTAGGTTATGTTCACTCACACACTTTGGTTGACAAGTGTTTCGAATGCCCACGACCGCGGTCAGCTGCAGCAGCCCCTATTGCCAGCGCTACTGGTTACCGAGAGTGGTCGGAGAATTCAAATAAAATACACTTTTAATTGCAATTATCTCATAGAAAACGTAAACCAAAAAGCTTACAGCTTTACCGTGTGACTCCTGATAACTTGTACGGTAGTTTAAACCGAATATCAGCTCAAATTTTGACATGACCGGAATACCCTATTAAAAGAATGTCCATAAGATACTAATAATAATATATGTATTGGGATTATAACAACACTAGACACCTCTCGGTACAAATAACTATAATATACTGTCACGTATCCGTGTGTTTTCTTGCAAGATTTATTTCTCTACCTCTTGTTTATTTATTCTTCAAACGCGGACCGGGTTGTAATCTGCACAGGTGATAACCTAAACGTCCATTACGTCACAAACCCATCGGTAAAAACCCTTATGGCGCCTAAACCGCTCATCACATTGATAAATGTAAATTTATATGATGTATTGAAAATCACTGCAGGATGAGATGTTGTCAGTTTGGTCAAAATCGGATAAATCTCTATGAAAACGCATGTAACATTTGGCGCTTCCGGTTGTCACATTGTCACCAAAAACAATTCAGTTCGTCCCCTGGCAATTCTAAATGTGCATACCAATTTCAGCCCGATCCATTTAGTCTAAGATCCCGATCTAGATCGACCTTCCCTCATCCTTTTTCCTAATAAAATCTATATTTCATACAATGTAAGGTATAAATGAACACAATGTGCTAGGGTTGCCGCCCCATATCCTGGCAAGGCTATTTTTAATTACAAATTATTTAAGGTAAATTGGTACTAGTAATTTACCCTCATCGTTTTTCCTAATCAATTGTATACCAAAATGTAGGTTGCTTTGTTCCGAACATCGTGGTGTTGGGTTGCCTTTGCAAAAGTTGGCATATCTTAGGGTTGTCGCGATTTTAAATATGAATAGTTGAGTAAAAGGGTACGTTCACATGACAGCGCCTAGCGCGCGTTTACACTATCGCTGTGCTATCGCCTACTATTACGACAGACAATGAAGCAGAATAGCAGTTACCTTCGTACTTACCAGTTACCAATCTTAGTTTGGCGTTTTTTGTAAGTCTTTTTGGCTCTCGATTGGTACCAAATTTTTCAAGAAAAAGAATGACCGGAACTATTTAAAAAAATACCATAAATAATATTAATTTAAAAATAGCCTTGCCAGGATATGGGGCGGCAACCCTAGGACATTGTGTTCATTTATACATTATATTGTATAAAAAATAGATTTGATTAGAAAAAAGGATGAGGGAAGGTCGATCTAGGTCCGGATCTTGTACTAATTGTTCCGTTTTACATCCTTTCTTCAGAAATCATTGCAATGGATTAAGGGAACCTCAAAACGTGTATTTCCGGGAAAATCTCGACTTTTTTTTCCGTCGATTACAATCCTTCCAGGATATTAGTCGATATGTGTAAGAACAAGCAAATGAATCAATATTATTCAAGAAGAATGCTGTGTATACGGCCAGAAGTATACAAAAATTGAACTGCAATAAACGTTCCAGCAACAAATAGAGGTTCCCTCAGATAATTGTGTGTTTTCGTTGGCATTGAACCTAAAACTTTAGATAAACAAATTGGGGTGCCGTTGCCTCAAAGTAGGTACGACGAGTCGAAGAAAAGTCAGAGATAGAAATGAGGAAGGTCCAACAAACCAAATTCAACAAACCTTACAACGTGCGAACGAAACAACGACCCTAAATTAAAGTACTATTATTAATAATTAGACAACTTAACGTGAACTAAACGTAATTAATTAATGCTTAAGTTCGAAATGAAAACAATCTGTATTACAATACATTCCTTCTAAGATACTAGTCGGAAAGTAAAGAAACATAATCCTCCAAATTCTACATTCTAAACTGCGCATTATTTAATAACAGATGTGTAACAATGTGAGAGGCTGAATATTGAAACTTTGGTGACCTCGTGTGAACGCACAATCATGGAACAACATTTTTGTACATACACATTAAGATTTTTACGAAGATTTATCCGTTACTTTATACAAAGAGACAGTAACATATAGAATACGTATCATTAACAGTTACTGGAAACTTTATCTACGAGAAACAGAAAAGCAAAAAATACCGAGTTTACGTTCACAGACACACCACGCATCCAGATTTAATTAATTTTCGATTCAATTCATTAAACGCAGTGCCATTGATGTTGAAATTGGATTAATTGGTTTTCTGATGTGTATTGTTTGTTATGGTTTACAGTTTGAAGGCATATTTAGCTAGATACACGTCATATAACACAATCGTTGAGTTTTGATATGATTTGTTTGACAATACGCTGTTGCAAAATGTTCTAAATAAAGAATAAAAATGCGGAATAAGCACTGCATAATTAAAACGTGCCGATCACTGACATCGGACATATGCTGTCCGCATTAATACATTCGACCCACGTGTCTTTTTTATATGCAAATAATTCTACGTTCATCAAAAAAAAAAAAAAAAAAAAAAAAAAAAAAAAAAAAAAAAAAAAACATGAATTACGTGCATACGTTTCGTTTCAACTTTTTTTTCACACACGTCATATGAATAACTGTGAGAACACAGAAATAAATTCTATGTTCAATAATCGTGAATAGATTTTGTTCCACTACAGGATTATTTTCGAAAATCTATTATGTATGTTCGCTAGTTGTACTTGGTAGAACAAGGTCAATTAATTAGTGTATGACCTAATTAGTACATACTAAAATTAGGAGGAGATAAAAATAAATGTATGCAAATAAACTTATTGAGATCCAGCCAACAAATAACTTTAAATCTGAATTTTATTTCCTTTTATTTATACGTATCGGGCTGCTAACTTTTGGCATGACATCAACCAACAGAAGAGTCTCTAATGAGAGTAATGAGTTTAGTGAAGGTACTTAGTGAGGTTAATTTCTTACTATGTACTATTAATCACTATTTTAGCCCTACTATACTGTTCTGTATGAAATTTCTCAACTTTTTCACTGATATTGCAACATTTATGAGCCAATGGAATCATTTGTTAAAGAAAATAAAGAACTGTAAATTGCAGAATTCTGCAAGTTGGGGAAAATGCAAATGGCAGAGTTGTCGGTATAGGGATACACTACACAGAGCGAAAAAAAAATATTTGAATGAAACGAATTTGCTTCAAACCAAAGGAAAGTCGATGTTAAATAGTAGCAGACAAAGCTTTGGTTGTCGGAAAGAAATTATCTCTTTGATAAGATTTATTAAAATCAAAGCTATCGTATTGTACGAATGAAATTTAATAACATAATATTTTCAAAAGAAATAAACATTTTGTTTCAAGAAATCTACGTACTTTTTAAATAAAAAATCTTCCTTTACTGTTTGACAATTTAGGTACTTGATTTTTAATTTAATAATTATTTTATTATAATTGGATTATAATCAAGGTCCCAAGTACAAAAATACAATAAAAGATTATGGTGGACTCATTGGATTATTTTTCTCCACGGAAATCTTTAGTAAAGACTACAGACTTGTTTCCAAATGAAGAGAAGCCAAAATACTGCTAGCTTTCTATAACTCCACTTATATAAGCTCAAACTAAGCCAACGTTTGACTAGAGACTGTCAGCGCCATCTCACCGCCAGTAGACATGCCGATAATTTTTAATAAAACCGCACGTCTTCGATTCAAACACATAATCTTTTCACTCAAATCTATTATGTCTTTCTCTTCCAAATAATTTCAAATAGAACATTTATTTACGAAATATTTCAAATAAAATATTTTCTTCAGCCTATGCAGTTCATTTTTTCTTTTAATTTAAAGATACTTTTTGTTTCATACATATATTTGTTTATTGAAAGAAATACATGCAAATAAATACATTTATTTGATTTTACATTTCTTTTCTGTCTGTGTATGTAAGCAAGCACAAGAGAAATATCATGGAACAGTAGTAAATTGTATCCAGCAGTGTTGGAAAATGCATTTGACCTAAATAACTAAGCAACAGCAGTAGCTGTAAATGCCCTGTGGACCTGTCGGAGACAAATATAAATATCGCCCTCAGAGAGACGACAAGCGTCGCAAAGCTTCAACTTATTAAGAACTAAAACTGGCTAGACTAGCAAATAATATCCGTCCAAACGACTAGCAACATTACATCCAATTTTCGAAAATTCATATTATTGTTAAACAAAAAATAAAAATTAAAAACCTTTCTCTAAAATTTTAAACATTGTAACGGTGTCTTCTATCGGTCATTCCCACGACCGGTGAAAGTTAACAAATGTACGTTACTAAACTAACAGATTGTTGTTATGACATATAGATTACCTAACATATTTGATGCTTTGTGAAAATTGTACAAATCTTGCATCTTCCAAAGTATAGTTTACGCTGAAAAGTATTTGGTAAATTTACCATAAAACACGGTTTTATGGTAAAGGTTTTCAAGATGCAGTTTGACAGAATCCACAGCCTTCGTCGCTGTGGTTGCATATTACCAGATTTTGATAAACGTCAGTGGCCACTGACATGACGTGACATTAAAATGTTATTCTATGATAGACGTTAGGTTGGGGTCCAGAGTGGATGTGGCTTCACAAAATCGAATATGTAATTACAAATTTGTTTAGACAGTCAACGTGTCAATGATTTAGCTGAAAAGTTGGGTGGGGGACACCCCGGATATTTTGTTTCTACTACATGCGGTACTCAAACAATATTGTCCTTAACTTTGACCTTCAACCTGTTACACCCTGTATATCTGCAAAAATTACTTAATTGTGTTAAAAGTCGGACTCTATGATATAATGTCCTTGTTTTGTACTTTTACATAATATCAATAACAGAAATAATAATATAATAACAGAAAATCATGCATATTAAAGTTAAGTAAAAAATAAACACGACAAAATACTGCATTTAATAAAATGATTGAAACTATACCATACGTTTAGTTATTACTACAGAGCAAGCATTTCATTGCAAGTAGCTTAAAATGCATAAGGATCTCCACGAATTAGGACAAAAAAGGTCTTTTGCCGCCATTCCTATTATCCTTATTTAGATTTTATCATTTTACTTTTTACTTTTTTACTTTTCAGAAAAATGCTTTTCGACATTTTTTGGACTTTCTTCAATATTTGTCTTTTTCATGCCTTTTTTTGAGAATATTTGGGTTTTTATGCTTTTCAATGCTTTTTTCTTTCAATTTCCGGTAGTAGTTTTGGGCTGGCGCCTGTTTGTCGGTTCAGTGTTTATAAAAAACAAGCGATGCAGCTCGGATTGCTGGCAGGTTAGTCAAAACAAAAGTGGAAGATGTTTTATAGAAGAACATCGACTACACTACATTATACAAAATTGCGTCTGTCTTCAGAGGCAATTTTTCTCAGGAAGATTAATATTAATATTGACGTGCTTCGTAATCAATTTAAATTTGCAGGTTGCATCCATTCATCACTTCAGCTGACGTTGAGAGAAAATTTTCAAGTTATTAAGATATATTATCCACTAAAGGAATAAGTTAAGACAATTTAAGGCAATATGGAATTTTGTAAATATATTTGTTTTGGTTAGAATTTGACTTTTAATCACCCTGATGTTATTATATCAAGATTAATTCATTTACGATTATTTTTGGCTTCTAAAAATCTAGCGATACCAAGAGAGAGAGTTTTATAAAAAAGACTTTCACAATGTTGTGTTACTTCTGTTCATAAAGTTCCAAGAGAAATATGTAAACCATGTTTTTCAAAATAAAAAATGGGCTGAACTTATTTTCTTTTATTATTAATAATTATTTTTATTGATTGTACAGGGGTGTTTACAGTCTTGTGAATTTATTTTCAAGGAGTGTGAGCATTTTGATTTAATTTTTATTTATTTTTTTTTTCATAGATGCCAATTTACACCACATGTTCAAAGTTATCGCCGTGTTGTCGAACACAAAGTCTCATCATAATAAGTAATTGGTTGAATTGTCATAATTGGTAATTGCCATAACCGGTAATGGAAGAAAAGTCTGGAATTTTAGCACGTGTTTTGCCTACTTAGTAAAAAAAATCACTGATAACTTATCGTTTGAATTTAAAATTTAGTGTTTAATCGCCCCTTAAAAATAAAAACAAAAAAAGGAAATATCTATCTTATTATGCAACTTTTGTTAAGACATTTTTACGTTAATTACTTTCTTGTAAGATGTTTAATCACGTACGATATGTAACGTATTGCGTAAATGTACACAACGTATTTTTTTCTGAATTTTCTCCTTCTCTAAACTTATATAGCATTTTATATAGCATTTTATAATGATCTTATAAACTATAAAGATTTTATAATGAATCTTATAGCATTTATTTTTCACATTAAATTCTAATAATGCTATCATTTTTTTTTTAAATAATAACTCTTACTACCTATATAGAAATTTCAAAACCCCAGCTCTTCTCTTGCACTGGAAGCATTGCACATTCTCCATGCAATAATTAATTTTCACAAGATTGATTGTCTGATTTCAACATTGTTGGATGTTTGTGGATTTAGGACATAGTAGATTTTTATAGGATTAAGTATATCTGGAACATAATTCGGTAATCACATAATCTTTGTTTCAAAAACAATTTAGGTACTACGTAGGCTAGGTAGAACTAGGGATTGTATTACCGATACCCGATTAACCGAATAACCGGTCATTATGACTCTCAAATTTACCGGAAATCTCGACAATTTCGATAATTTTTAAATTATCTTATTATTATTCCACAATAGAAATAAATGTTAAGTAATTTATTTTAATGGAACACGGTAATTCTTCAAAAGCTGTTTGTTTAGTTTTATTATTGCCCATATAATACAATTAACTAAGAGTTTTACTTTATTTTAAACACGTTGAAAGAAAAACCTGAATGGATATTGTTTTATATTAACTTGGATAGTGCTTGTGTTGCATGTATATTAATAAATAAACACTACACGCATTTATTATCAAAACTGTTTGTAAGTAAACAAAACGAATTTATTTAATTGTTAACACATTGTCTTTTGTGCATAACATAATATTTACACACAAAAATGTTAACATATCAGAATAATTTGAAATAAATTTTATATGATTATAAAACATTTTTTCTATAACATCGATAATGTATTAAAACTCCACAAGATTTGTCTCTACCATAATATAAATCAGAATAGACTCAACGCATGCAATATTTAACTTTTTCTACTTTGCATTCACAATGCACACATTGTAACACTATTTTCGGTGTTACAATTAGCAAATTGTAACACCGCTTTTAGTAACTTTTTTCTAAGATTGGTGACATTGATATCAAATGCATGTCAAATGAAAATACACATAACCACAAAAGTAAGCACAAACTGATTTTTTAGAATCGCACAAACTGCGAAGTATGTATATTTTTGTACATATTTAAACATGCGTGTTGCATCCTAGGTTTCGTACTACTAGTATATGATGGTATATAATAATTATCAATAATTACTTTTTCACAGATATTTGAATTTAAGTGACAGATGACAGTGTTACCAACGGTTGCACCCATAAATACTCTAGATTGGAATTTTACCTAATATATTTCTAAATTTTTATAAAATTAATGATGCAAAGTAGAAAAAATAGTATATTACACTCGTTTTATAAGACATATTGGCGCATTCGTTCATTTGGGGCACTCGTCGCTGGCGCTCCTCGTGCCCCAAACAACTCATGCGCCAATTTGACGTCTTATAAAACTTGTATAATAATATACTATTGTTGCATTGCATGAAGTAAACTAGAATATTACCAAAAAGTGTATCTGCATTTATTCATTCTCCCTTTGCGACATTAAACTTGAAATCGCACGGTTTTATGTTCACATTATAACCGTATGTGACAGCATGTCATAAATATAAATTGCGATAATTTTGCAATCCCTAGTTACAACTTTCCGCAATTGATGATTTATTAAACTTTACTTTAAAATAAGGTTTTACATTTTGATTTGGATAATTCGCAATCTCTCCGAAAAAAATACTAATTTCAAAAATCAATACGCGGGCCTAAAGGACGACCCCTTTTCAGCGTAGAGCTAAATAGGGTATTACAGATTTTACGCTTTAAAAAAGAAAACAATGCCATTGTTATAATAAGATAATCGATGAGATTAGATAAATGAAAGGATGTCGGATGTCATATGACAAACAGATAAATTAGGTACATATTATCAGCAAAAACTCATTTGAAAAAACTCTGGTAACCTCACTTCAACGGCAAGTACAACAAATAATATTTTAAAATACGTACCAATCTAGAATTTCCGCAATTTCCTATTTTATTACCGAAAAAAAATGACGTGGTTACTCTACCGTGACACACCGCCCGGTTCAAGGTAAACATAAACACAGGGACCGCGTGGTCCGTCCGCGGAGGACCGTAAAAAGTTAAGAAAACTTTCACCGAAAACCGACACGATTACATTAATTAATGCGCCATAGGAGAGAATTAAATAGGTGACGAAATGCACGTGAGTTTTAATCACCGTTCACGTTCGCGGCCGTCATAACAAAACACGACCGGTACATGTGTATTATTGCACTGTGCGACAAGCTACCTCTCCCGGCGGAACTAGAAACGTAATACCGACTGAGCAGGACCGTGAACTGCCGCAACCACGAAGCCGGAGAGCGAGGGACACCGCACCAATGAAAAGAGGATGGCGCGCGTGCGTATTGCAAATTTTCTTTGACGGGATGGTCGCAGTAAGCAGACGGGCCTTCAGAGGTCTGGGTCAAGGGTGGAAATGCGAAATGGGTCTTGGAAGGATCTGATCTATATTTAAGCTTTCAACTGCATGGTGTTGTGTTTTCAAAGTTGGGATTCAATTGGAATGTAAGTCTTAAGACGTCCTGGGCCCTTTCTATAGCCGAACCAACCTTACTGTTGAAGTTCGAATACATAATGATAATAAATATTACAAGGCTGCCTTGGGTAATCGGTAAAGTGAGTATAGTAAAAACCAGGAGAGCTGCAAATGACTAAGCGATTTCTGCTGTTGTTTTCGACATACGCGACAGAACTTGTCTGACCGATCACGCGTGTTAGAATGAAACAGCCTTCTTTTCGTATATCCTTTTCGTAACCTGGTAAGCGATGAGTCATTTGCAGCTCTCCTGGTTTGTACTATAATTCATCATTTCACGTTTGCCAGAAAAAGACAGCACACTACCTCTTTCTCCAATTTCCGGTTACGTGGTACGTTACATGACATATAAAATGCTGAATATTGCACTATTTTAAAAATGATAGACTTCATTAATTAATTTAGTAACATTGATCCAAATTATACAGGGTGATCAAGACCTTGTGTGAAAATTGTCAAACTTTACAGCAACTTAATTTGCTTATTTCAAATTTCAAGCTCTACATATTTTTATGCTAATCGATACAGAATTAAAAAACAAACATTCTTTCTAATTACCAACCCTCATAATTCCTTACATTTAAAACGTTATGCGCCAAAATCTCATATTGTCAAGTATTCCCACTTTAATTTTAACTAATAAAAATCGTACGTGACTTTGGGAAACAATTTATTGACAAGATCATATCTTGTCAATGAATTGTTTCCTAAATCATATTAATTAAATGGGAAACGAACTGTTTTTTGGCAAGTCGAGATTACGCACAGCGTTATCCTAAACGACCGACGCCATCCATATAAATGAAGCCTGAACATTATTATTAGACAGATTTATACTGACGGGAAGTGCAAAATATACAAAATCTACCGGAAAGATTATTAAAAATCCTTTCATTGGTGAAGGAGCAGTCCGTTTCCATGCTTACCACATCCAGATTCACCAAGAACTCGTTGAAACAGATTATGAGCAATGATTAGAATGTTGCAATTGGCCTCAAGCTAAAATTAGGATCAAGTGATACGGTGATTTTCTTGACGACAAATATGTGAATTTAGGTTTAGGATGCAGTAAATGTTATCTACTTTAAAATAAAAAAATCCAAGTCAATCCATCGAGTAATTCTTGAGATATCGTGGAGACCAATTTGAAAATCATGATTTTTCAAAAACCCAAAAAAAGGGGAGTGTGTGTATTGTTTGCTGTTCGACTAACCGGCGTTGGACGCATGCGTTTCTGCTATTTCAACCCCATAGCGCATGTAGCAATATCTACTGGTGCTTGAGGTTAACTATGCTTACCAAACTATGGTAATACAGACGCGCATTTCAAAAAGATTGGGCAAAGTCAATTTTTGTGAAAAAATATGGGTTCCTTTCTTATGCAATAACTTTTTTATGCAACCATTATCGACCAAACTGCGTTGGGAAGATATTCTACACATCGTAAGCTATCAAAAAATGTAAAAAATGCAATGGTTTTATGAGACCCTTCCCTTACAGGGATGTAAAATATTTATGGAGAATATCAGGCAACACATAATCGAAGACAACATTTATCCCCAGTATCCACACAAATCCAACTTCAAAATATTTGTAGACTTGTAAGGATTCGAAAGCCTTCACCTCCTGCAACGTATAGTAGCTTGTTTTGTTCAATAATTAATGAACATTATAAAAGTCAATACTTATACTGGCAATGTCCCAATTTTACCAGTTGTATCCAGTTCTATATATCCAATGTATCCAGTTAATTTTACTGGATCATATATGGCTCCAAATCAACACAATGGAGCTTTCGCCTACATGTTTATGAAACGTAACCTCGCTTTTGGAAGCCAATCTTTAGCAGGTATTTGTAATAAGTGGGTCGGGTGTCGTCTAATAACAAATTGATAAAGTGATAACCAACGACACACTTCCCAGGTTTGTGGTAATCCCACCTCTGACACCATGTAATAGGTTGACCTGTTCTGCTTTTTTATTGGTAGCGTAGCAAACAGAGCGGTCAAAAATGTAATTTACTTTAACTCAAATTCAAATGGAGGACGCGAGATTCTTGTTTCCAAACCTTGAGGGTTTGGTATCGCTAGATTTTTAGAAAGCACAATAATCGTGAATAAATTCAATAATAAAAATCCCCAGGATGATTAAAAGTCAAGTTCTAACTAAAACAAATATATTTACAAAATGAACAAAAAGATTAAAAACCCTTCAGATCGAGTGTACAAGAATCATTGAAACTCTTGACATAATGAAAATAGTTGGAGAGAAAACAGATGACAGATACAATTAAACCATAAAAATTACCTAAACTGTTATTGGCAAATCTACATCAGCAGAGATGGCATCACGGGCACAC
Organism: Aphodius granarius; assembly: GCA_963971325.1. Taxonomy (NCBI): domain Eukaryota; kingdom Metazoa; phylum Arthropoda; class Insecta; order Coleoptera; family Scarabaeidae; genus Aphodius; species Aphodius granarius. The sequence continues at coordinate 6,183,110 of OZ020225.1, forward strand.
ACAGAAACAAAACACAAGATAAGGACCTATTGCCCTAAAACACGTAACGACTACATTGTACGACTTCTAAATTAAGACTTCGGACCTCAAAACAAAAGACAAAATTCCGACCTACGACATATTAATGAAGTACTCACCGTGTAATATGGCGAAATAAGCTCTAAAACTTATTGAATATAATTTATAAATAACAGGAAAATAAACAAATCTGCACTTTACAAATTAAATTGGAGCAAACTGTTCATTGAACAAATTACACGAAGTTAAATGGCCTCTAGCGCCGCACAGTAACCGGAAATTTGAGAAAGATGAAAGATATTGAGCGCACAATATTCTGCTAAACGTGGAAATGATGATATTTTGCCGAAAGCTCGAAAGTTACAGATGTCGTGTGGTCAAGTTGGATTTCCTCGCTTTTACTGGTCAGATTGGTCTGTAATAGCAACCATATTCTGAAAGTATTTTCGGTCCTTCCCGAGAATATTATGTCATATATTCCCTTGCCGTGAAAATTGAAAATTTTACGTCGTCACAGAGACATGGAAATAGCACTTCTCCATGATGTAGGATAAAATAGTACATTGTGCTGCAAGACTAGAAGGACACTGATTGACAGTTTGCTAGATGTTCTCCCAAGAAAGGTAATTCACTTCTGGGAAACCAGACATAAATATCATGAATATTATATTACCATCAGTTTATCAAGCCACGCAGAATGCGGCGTTTTCTGGCCAGATCGGATCGTGGTCAAATTCGAAAGAAAAAAGTTCATTGACTGGAAAATGTTTACCTCCTCCGCATGTCGTGCGAAGTGACATTTCGCGTCCCTCAATTTTGCATGGTGTATGATATAAAGGTGAGTTTAACTTTATTATAAAGGTGAGTTTAACTTTATTATTAAACTGGCCGTTATAAATTTAATATTCAAAACAGGCCTTGAGTCCGTTGACATTTCCCTACATTACGCACCGTTGATAATCAAATTAATAAAATCCGATGATTATAAAAGGTAAAATTGTATTTTTGTGCCAGCGTTTTATACAGGGTTTAACAGGTTTGCGTGCACAAACATTTAGGGATAATACATTTTGAGCTACTAAACGTAAAGTTCTTATAAAAAATTATTCAATTCTTTATAATAACTGATATACCAAAGGACAAAGGTACGGACTACAATGAATGGTCAACTTCGTGTCATATAAATGAAATGAAGTTTCTTTAAAGGTTACATAGCAAGAAAATACAAAAACAACGTAATAGATAACGTATGAAATGTATTTCATAAAGATTTTTTACAGCTTTTTTTGGGCAACATGGTTTCCCCCTTATGGAATACAAGCGGTGTTTTCTTTCTACTGCTGGCTGTGGGATTGGTTCAGAGTTATGCAGGTTATCAATAACTGATCCAAAATTATTTGAAATCCATTTTCATCGCTGAAGCCATTAACCACATGCGATACTCAAACATATTGTCCTTAACTTTAATCTTCGATATTTCAGTTATTAAGAAGAATAGTAAAAAAAGATATAGGAACTTTGTTACTAGCCAGAACCTATCATCTCCCAAAATTTGCGCATTCAAATCTGTTACACCCTGTATATAGCAGGGCTATTCCAAACTAATTGAAAGCTATACTCAATTTTCGATAATTATTCTGTTGAACTTATACGCCGTTTCATATTTGTTTTATCAATTTTGGAAAATCACATTTAGTTAAGCGCATTGCACTACTGTTCGTAAAAAAAAAATCTGATGTGGCCAGGCACATGACTTTATCATACGATACAGCCGTGTTCAGGGGGCAAATTTGGAAGTTCAAGGGGCATCCGCTTACTATGATTTAATTTTTTTTTCCAAAAAATGGAATGGACATAAATTATACAAAATTTTCTCTACTATAGTTTATTATTTAACTATTTTGACGAAATTACAGAAATGGCGGCTAATTTGCAAAATCGTTGAAAAACGATAAGAGTAAACCTCGAGTTCCTTTGGGCCCTTTTGGACAAAACTTCTTTCAGCTCTAAGTTTAGTCACGAAACTTCTAAATATGAAGTTTCGTCTCGATACCTTCAGTAGTTTCTCCGGAATCGTCGCCACAAAAAACGGGTACACACACACACACACACAGACATTTTTTTGTACCTTGGTGAAACATGTTCAGGTGACCCAAAACGACATATTTCCGCTAAAATCTCAATTTTTTTTTCGACACGATTACAATACTTTGTCATACTACGTATGATAAAGTAAAAAACAATCAAAATTCGTAACCTTGTCTGACAATAGCACCATCTGGACGAAAAATCAGTATGGATGATCACTATTTTTTTTATTACACGATTCAGTCATATAATTTTCTGTCTCATCCGTTCAGTCGCACCCGTTATCACCAAAATTGTTCTTTGGCTAGACTATTGGACAAATTTGTATCATTCTTACCCCGTAGTTATGTTCCATATTCTTATGATAAAGAGATTTTATATAAAAAAATTAGAATTCCTAAGATATCTTGCAAAATACGATGCAATTTGCAGAAACACAACATTTTCAATCGACATCATTTTTAAAGTTTCTTTGCGTGTCCCGTCCGTTATTACTGTTATTAGCTTTAACATAATAGTAAATAATTATATTCGAAATATTTCTTCAATAATAAGAATAGGAATATAATACGAACATCTTACATACCATTTTGTTAATAATTTTAGACCGACACAGCGACAATACCAATGGTTTAACTGTAGACTTTTTACTCGTTGATTAGAAAGTACATACGTTTGTTTTGGCACAAAACTAGAATTTACCAACACAACACTTATAAAATTTAAAATCCTACTCATTATTGTGCGTAATTCTTAATTGTTGCTCAATTTTACGCTCCTAACATCACATAACTGCTGTATTAATAACAAAGACCATAAAGCTGGCAAAATATTAGAAATAATAAACCATGTCTTCTAGAGAAGAACGCGTCTTCTGGTAATGGCAATGGTGCAAACATTACTCCATCAATACCGACAGAGCTTAAGTTAAAGCGGTCATTAATTAGTCTCTCTTGTTAGATTCCTTAGTTAGAACCCGAAGCACGGACTAAGTATAAATTCTAATAAAACAAAGCACGTAATGATTAGTTGAACTAGGTACTACATAATAGCAAAACCGCATTTACTGGTATTAGTGGTAATATACAGTGTGACCAGTAAAGTGTGCACTATATGGAAACAAATATTATCTATTTCTTAGCAAATGTTGTTCTATATAAAAGTTGTCGATAGAAATAAAATCAAGAATGCTACAACTAGTTCTACAAAATATTCTACCATAATGTGTTCAAAATGTGTGAACCAGGCATAAGGAATAGTATCAAAATTAAACTACGTTTAATTTTGATGATATCGAAAAACACTACATAGAAATCTACATAGCTTAAATTTAAGATCTAAACCGCCTATCGTAAAAAAATCTATTTTTGCTTGTTTTTTAAATATTTACTATTTAAAGGAAGTGTAATAGCGGTTAGTGATTTACAATGGTTTTGCCCAATACATTTCTTAGAGATTTGTTTTTCTAATACTAATGCATTTTCACCCAGCAAATATCAAAATATCATGCAATACGTAACACAGGTACGTAAGTAAATTACCTGTCAGTGACTTATTATTATTCGTGATTTTGGAAAAAATAACAATAATTTATTAGCTGTCCCGTATTTGTTTGCATACACCTGAAAATCAGGAAGGGTAATTCGAAACTAGTAGTACAAAGATTTTTAAAATGGACATTAAAAACTGCAACATAAAGCGTAATAATTCTAAGCCAGGTTTTCAAATAACATTATTCGATATTATTAAAATTAAACGTATCTAGTTTATTCTTGTACACAGAGAGAAAAAAATTTGAATGAAACCAATTTGCTTCAAGTCAAAGAAAGATCGATGTTAAATAGTCGCAGACAAAGCTTTAGTTGCCGCAAAGAAATTATTTCTTTGGTAAACTTTATTAAATTCAAAGCTATCGTATTTGTATGAACGTTGGTAAACTTAAATTCAATAACAATATTTTCAAACGCAGTGAACCTTTTGTTTCAAGAACGCTACGTTGTTTTTAAGTAAAAAAACCTTCCTTTAATGTTTGACAATTTAATACTTGACTTAATAAAATCGAATGTTGTTTTAAAAACTACAAATTTTGATATTATCAAATACTAGTACTTTAGTACCTACTTTTGTAATGAGTCAGAAACCCATTATTTATTTATTAAGATATGATCAAATTAAGCGAGATATTTGTAAGAACATTCGGGAATGTCAAAGGTTTTGCTAGGGTTGAACATCTGGTTTAGGATTTGACCGCGTGTTATAAGTTTAAAATTGAAGAGTTGTCATTGGCTAAGAAGAAATGCTTCCGGCTTCCTTTGGGGTCGAGGGATGCAAACGAACAGATCTCGCTCTTCTCATTTCAACCACCGTCATGTAAAGTACACGTTTTTGTGGAGCGTTCTTAGGCGCTTAAGTTTATCCCTGGTAAGTCTTTTCAACTCGTCTCGCATTTCATTGTAAATTAAATTATTCATATCTCTGCTAAAAAGTGTATCTGTCTAAATCAACTTCTGGTTTCAATTAAGCGTCATTATGTTCAAAGCCTCATTCATTTTTTATGTAACCTATCAAACGGGATTGTTGATTAATTCTTGTTAATAGATGTTATTGTTTTGATAAGTGTTTCGTTTCATTTGAGTAGTCTTGCTTTATCAGCCCTTATTAAATGTTAGGAAATTAGAAGCCACTATGAATGAAACCACTTTTTTATTCAAACACATAACCTTTTTACTTTCCGACTAGTCCCTAGAAGGAATGTATTGTAATCTACGGGAAAAAAATTTCGAGATTTTAGCGGAAATACGCGTTTTGGAGTCCCCTGAATCGATTGCAATGATTTCTGGAAAATGTATGTATGTATGTATGTCCGTGAATACGATAGCGTCCAGACGGAACAACGGATCGGGCTGAAATTTAGTATAGGTATTTAGAATTATCAGGGGACGAACTGGATTGTTTTTTTGTGACAATCTGACAACCGGAAGTGGCAGTTGTCACATACGTTTTCTTAGGGACTCATCCGATTTTGACCAAACTGACACCATCTCATCCTGCAGTGACTGTAAGTATGTATACAAATTTACAGATCAATGGGATTAGCGGTTTAGGCACTATAAGAGTTTATACCTATCGGGCGCCTTCGGTTTGTGTCGTAATGGAGGGTTATCGGCCCGCGATCAAAGAATAATCCATGCAGCTCACATTTTTAAATATAAAAATAATTTGTTTCAAACATATATTCTTTCCTTGAAAGAAATATGTTCAAAGAAATACATGTATTTGATTTTACATTTCTTTTCTTTCAGTGTACCCATGGCTCACATTTAGATCCACTCAGTATATGGTGTGCCATTTTTAAGATTGAGTTATGGCATTCTTGACTGTATATGTACCGCCAACGTTTATAAATAACAAAATTTTCTGAGAAATAAATAATACATTTTTTCATAGGGTGGGCACTTTCCTGAACACACTGTAGTATACATAGAAAAAACTTACCTTGGCCGCCAAGTTGATTGGACCCAACTCTCTGTAACAAAAAGAGAAACAATTACAGTTTTACTTAATTATTTATTATGTAGCGCATTAATTTAACATTGTTAGTCTTTTGTGTCGTTTTTTTAATACTTTTGACAAGAAATTCTCCTAATAGATTGTCATTGTCATTGCAGCTTGGTCTGATAAAGGGAGCATTCCACAACCAGTAGCCAAAATATAAACCAAACTAGCGAAGCAACGAAGTTCTATTAAATCCTCCATAGAAACAATCAAGTCAATTTGTGTGGAATAGAAATGACAGTAACCTGGGATTTTAAAGTGCTGTCTGCTATGGCCAAGACAGGACTCTTGCAGAAGTCAATTCAGACGCTATATATAACGCTGTCTTAAATCCATCACGGATTACTGGAAGAACCCCAATCTTGCCAATTGGTTCGCCTTTTCATTTCGTTCGAACTCGCTCCTTCCATCACAAAGCAATTTCATATCTATTTGATTTTTTTCTACCCGATTTTGCCCATTTATGAACTTGTTGTCATTCTTTAAGGTAGAAGTATAACCCCTGATATAAAGCACAGAAACGTGGCACTTTATTATTTCAATTGATGAGAAAAGTAGGTCATCTATTAGCACGGTGCTTTCGCTAATGTATTTCACACTCATGTACAATCGCGTGGTACTCAACATTTATGGGGAAAAAATCTGTCGTAGCACAAAATAAAATTTAGTAAGTAATGCCATGCTTTGCAATGAAAGTATGAACTAAGTTTGATCGGGATAATTTTGAAAATTTATATGGTGTGGTATAGAACGTTGTGGATAATTTTTCTGATATTTAAATCAAAAGATGAAGAACGACAAAAAAAAGCAGCAGTAGTAAGATCTATTGTTGCGTTCCACAATGCAATTCATATCACAGCAAGGGCTTGTCATTTCACAAGTTTCCTAAAGGGGAAGGTTACACAGTGAGTGGCGACGTGTACCAAAAATTGGCAAAAATGTCTCAAGACAACATGCTAGTGTGTTCAGAGCATTTTGTAAAAGACGATTTGTACATGAATAAATCATGTTGTGTGTACAGTAAAGGGATCATATTATTTTTAAGTTCGACATATTGCGGACCTAACCTCAAAACGAAACGTTTTTATTAAGAAATCCACATATAGTCACATTTTCCTGCTGCAAATAACTTTTCTCCTTCTTCAAGAGGTTGTCCCTTATAATCTGTATACATATTTTTTCAATAAGGGTTCCGAATGCGCCGATGTTAGCTCTCTACATTCGCTCGTTCAGGCCAATCTTATCTAGTGACATCAGCGCCTAACTAGCGTCAACCAGAAGGTATTTAATCGAGGGTATACTCAGATAGAGTTCAACGTCGAAGGATAAATTGTATATCAAATTTCAGATCGATTGGTTTTAAATTACGACAGTTATGGTACACACACAGATAGACAGTTATCGATTCAGTTTTCAATGGTGATAAAAAAATATTTTTCTACTTTGCATTCACAATGCACACATTGTAACACTGTTTTCGGTGTTACAATTAGCAAATTGTAACACCGTTTTTAGTAACTTTTTTCTAAGATTGGTGACATTGATATCAAATGCATGTCAAACGAAAATACACATAACCACAAAAGTAAGCACAAACTGATTTTTTAGAATCGCACAAACTGCGAAGTATGTATATATTTTTATACATATTTAAACATGCGTGTTGCATCCTAGGTTTCGTACTACTAGTATATGATGGTATATAATAATTATCAATAATTACTTTTTCACAGATATTTGAATTTAAGTGACAGATGACAGTGTTACCAACGGTTGCACCCATAAATACTCTAGATTGGAATTTTACCTAATATATGTCGGATCTTAATTCACAAATTAATCGAGGGCGAACGTCAATAAAACACACTGTACAATAACCCCGATATAAGTGGTGCATCCGATACAAATTAATGGTGAATCTCAATGAATTGTTGAACAATACTAGCACTAATTAAAGAAAGGATAGAGCTAACAGTCCGAGGCGTGCTATCGGTGCATCAGTTATCTCAAGACTAAAATGCCCTTTTCCTTAAGTTGCCCCGTTCTGCTCGCCGGGGGTGAACTAACCCCGTACGTGCCCTGCTAAATATCATTGGCGCCGACACGGCCATTCTGACATTGTGCACGTCCTCGTGCACTATCATGATGTTTTGCCTACAGACAAACACAAATGAATAAACTTATCAAATCGTTCGTCCATCCTGACAAACGCTTTTTTTAACTTTTTCATAACCAAATGAAAGCCTTGTTTTGTGCCTTAGAGACGAGTGTTACAACCTTTTTGATCATTATTTATCATATAAAAATCTGTCAAACGAGCCATCGCAACAACTGGTCCACAATAATAAACATTCACACGAACTACCGCAGCAGCTCTACATTCGCAACACGGTGTCTACAACACCAGCTACCGCAGCAGCTTTCAACAACGCAGTAGGTACCGCAGCACCTCTGCTCAACATCTCGGTGCATCCAACACCAGCTACCGCAGCAGCTTTCAACAACGCAGTAGATACCGCAGCATCTCTGCTCAACATCTCGGTGTTGACAACACCAGCTACCGCAGCAGCTTTCACAATGCAGTAGTTACCGCAGCAACTCTGCTCAACAATACGGTGTTCACAACACCAGCCACCGCAGCGGCTTTCAACAACGCAGTAGGTACCGCAGCACCTCTGCTCAACATCTCGGTGCATCCAACACCAGCTACCGCAGCAGCTTTCAACAATGCATCAGATACCGCAGCATCTGTGCTCAACATCTCGGTGCTTCCAACACCAGCTACCGCAGCAGCTTTCAGCAATGCAACAGTTACCGCAGTAACTCTGCTTAATAATACGGTGTATGACGACACCAGCAGCAGTTACTACAGTAACTTTGCACAATAATATGGTGTATGGCGACACCAGCTACCGCAGCAGCTTGCACATCATTGCCACCGCAGCGGCAATGATCCTTCATCAGCACATATCTCTCAATCACATTCATTAATAACCAGATTCCGCAGCAATCGGCTTTTCTTTTATCAAATTGCTACCACCGCAGCGGCTCTCTTATCATGGCAACATTCATCTCAATTGTCTGAAAACAATTATTTTCATTCTATACTCGTCTCTAGTTACAAAACAAGCTTTTCCAAGGAAGGATAAATAAGTTCGTTATTTACCTTTGCTATTCATATTCGCCGACACTGGCTCAGACCTGACACTTAACTTCTCAGCATCAAAATCAATCATGTTCTGATCAACTTGTTCGTTCGGAAGTAATTTTAACTGATCATGGGCTAGCTTACAAAATCTGCCTATTTCTCTTACTCCAACTTTTTCACTCATATCTATCGTTAATCAAAACTTTGATCATCCTATAAAGTCCTCTAAACTTACGATCCAACTTTGACAACATACGTCCATTACTTTTAGCAAGTACAAAGCCACCTAAAATAGGTTTTATCTATGCCTCTTTACGAATATTTGGATCAAGATCAATCATAGATTTATGTAACAATTTGTTCAGCTCTAATGAACGAATGTTACAACCAAACAATAGCTTAACTGGACTATGCTTTGTATTGTTCAACGCTAACTAAATTTCGCTTTCTTACTAGGTTTTATTTCATTCGCCTTCAATAACCGTGAACATGAGTTTGCATTACGACTAAACCATTAGATTTACAGGAATAATGTGCAGTAAAGTGTAAATCAATGTTATTTTCAGAACAGGATAACAGAATAGAAAACTCTAAGATTGTGAAACATTTACCCTGATCGGAGGTTACTCGATTCGGGGCGCCAAATGGATGGGTAAAATTTCAAAAGGATTTTACAGCTTTTTTCCCTGTTAAAATACTAACTTTATACAAAACTACAACTTTGGAAAATTTATCGTTAGTTATAAAAAAAGTCAAAAAGTACGTAAACGTACTTTTTTATCACTTTTTCGCTTAAATTACAAGCAATCTCTTCATGAACCGTATCCCATATAGGGCAACTTCTTCGACACCAGTGTTCTGAATGTAAGACTTGCAAACTAAACTATTTGGACAAATTATCGACAAACTTTCGAACATTTCTGCTCATTTCGGAAAATTCAATAAACATCTTACAATTTATCCAGCATCTTTTCCAAGCCAAGATGTTTTATTTTATAGTAAATGTGATTAATAATATAATCGACCAAAAAAAAAATTATTATTGTTCAAATCTGGGTGACGTTCATTTGTTTTTAATTGAAAGATTATCCACCAAATATCCTCGTCTTGCTGTTATTTAACACTCAACCAATTTTCTTGTAAATCTGCTATTTTTATTATTTATTGTAAACTCTACGATTACTTGCCTCACTCGTATTGAATACCAAAATCAAACGCTTGTAGAAATTATAACTCGCGATAGCCCGCTATCGCTAAATTCTGGGCGTCAAATCAATTTTGACACTTTTAAAGAATTGCAATCAAATTTCGGCCCAGTACGACGTCAATGAATGTCATACCACTCTCATTTGGTATGACATGTAATAAAATTGCGACATTTATTGTATCTGGACAATTACCAAAATTCGAGACGTACAAAGAACAGTGTTCCCCTATTCCTTAAAAGTAAACAATTCGCTAACCTGGTGTGCCGTCGAGAAAGGGTGCAACACTTTCTCTAACCAACGAGCAATCTAATCCACTGGCAAAAAAGGAAAGATCTTACCAGTTTTAAGCTTCAGCATACACCGATAAATTAACGCTCGTCACACAAATTAACCCTTTTGGTCCGCATGTTGTCATCGGTGCCTTCCCGTTGAGAGGGGTGCATCTTCGGTCCGCTTTGGGCTCCCATGGAGATGCGTTGAGTGATCGGCATCGGAACAAACGCCCACAATTATGACATTAAATTGTAACTGGACAGTCGGAACGGGTTAAAGCTCGACGCTTCGAACTGATATGATGATCTGTTCGAAATAGCGCCAAGCGTTCACCCAAATTTCCAAGCGCAGCACAAAAACTCTTAACATCTTTCGGGATTAATTCACATTAACACGATTAGCTATTACAGCTTCAGCAGCACTGCCAGTCTTATACCTGCCCTTTGGGTATCTGATCCTAGGCGTCACTTTATATAAACATCACACTCCACTTGAGGAAGGAATGTGTAACGTCTGGTCTGGATGAGCCAACGCTATGGTACACTACGAATATACCACAAACGGGTAATCCCACTTCTGATGTCGGATCTTAATTCACAAATTAATCGAGGGCGAACGTCAATAAAACACACTGTACAATAACCCCGATATAAGTGGTGCATCCGATACAAATTAATGGTGAATCTCAATGAATTGTTGAACAATACTAGCACTAATTAAAGAAAGGATAGAGCTAACAGTCCGAGGCGTGCTATCGGTGCATCAGTTATCTCAAGACTAAAATGCCCTTTTTCCTTAAGTTGCCCCGTTCTGCTCGCCGGGGGTGAACTAACCCCGTACGTGCCCTGCTAAATATCATTGGCGCCGACATATACTTCTAAATTTTTATAAAATTAATGACGCAAAGTAGAAAAAATAGTATATTACACTCGTTTTATAAGACATATTGGCGCATTCGTTCATTTGGGGCACTCGTCGCTGGCGCTCCTCGTGCCCCAAACAACTCATGCGCCAATTTGACGTCTTATAAAACTTGTATAATAATATACTATTACGTATAAGTCATACCGGCCACGCCTCCTTAAGTTAAGAGCGTACCACAATAACTATCTTAGGTTCTACAATCACAGATCTACCCATAGTGTAACTATTTTTACATGGTGGGCCAAGAACGCAACGATCTCTTTCTAAAAAACTCAGTCCGTCTCTATCTACCTTGTTTAAGAAAGCCCAATTTTGCCAATTGTTGGAAAAACACCAGAAAGTGTTGTCAAGTATTGGAAATATCACCAGAACATTATTAATATATATTAATCAAAGGTCGGTGCTTTACAATTAGAACAATATTTACCATTTGAAATTTTCGCAATAAGAATTTCGAATTTTCTACTTTGGTTCCACAGTAGACTCAGTTCTCAGTGTTTACTTCTGACTTTGGTAACAATGGAATCCACCAACCAATATAGCTGTCACATTTACTAAATTTATAAACGATAAATGTAGCACTCGTTTTGTAAGACGTATTGACCATAGTAGTACAGAAAGAAAAATTTAAAGAATACAAATTATTACAGTTATTATAGAATACTGTAATGGTGTCACCTATGTAGCTTCGAGTAGCAGCCATAGATGGCCATAGTAGCAATGACAACTTTTGTAAACTACCATGCATTGCGGTTTGAACAAAGTTATTCAATGTAGAGTATTTGGAATAGTTGAAAGACAAGATTATGGTTTAATTTTTTAAATAGGAATCAAAATCTCGCATTCGCACGCACGCATGCAACTGAAGGGCAAAATATTATTGTCCTATGTTTGTTCCTTACAGAGTATGTTGGCAACACTTCCCTTTGCGAATTGCCGGAAAAGTGGGGAGTTCTTGGCCCACCATGTAAAAATAGTTACACTATGGATCTACCGGCGAAAAAGAAAGTTGCTGCTAACCAATGAACGTTCAATCAAATAGTGAATGGTAAACAAAAAGTATAAGCATGATGGATTGATTCAATCAACGTAGGTACAATCCAACAAATCTACTGCATTGTTTTTCCCGGGTACAACTACGATGTTTAATTAAGCATGTCACTCGTAAATAATAATTACATTTCAGTAGCATTGTCTAATTCAATTTTTTACTGCTTTATAATAATGTACTTTAGCATTTTTTATTTAAATATTAACAGTAGCATAACTGTTATTATACTGATTATGAAACATGCCGATAATTAAGTTCACGTGTTTGTAGTATTTAGCTTTTTTATGTCATCTGTTATTTCATATCATGCAACAAAACACTAAACAATATTTTACGTGCAATAAATCTAAGTGGTAATATAAATGTAACCATTTAGATAAGTAAAGTTATAAACCAGACAAAAAGGGAGAAAATTCTACTAGACCTGCTATGGTGGGCAGGAAATATCAGTCACTGTACCCCAAGGTACCAAATGGTCTATTATTATCAATTTACCACACCACACACGCGTGGATCACAGCCGCTAACAAGCTCGCGCTTATATTATATCTAAATTTTGTAATATAATTTTATGAAATGGTAAAATGGAATAAAATTTAAAAATGTGTGTGACCTTTTTCAATATTTTATTGGAATATATGTAGGTACCTCATTTTAGTCATTAATAGGCAAAAGTTAATCCATTTGTGCTACAGAAAATATTTTTTGGGGAAAAAAATTAAAATGTCCTAATCATTACACTGTATTTTGCGAATCCATTTATCTTCATAATTTTCTTTATTATTCAATATTTTGACCACAGTTTTGGGTCCCCATCAGTAACAACTAAAATTGAATTAAAACTAATTTGAACTTGACATTTTGGTTCACTCAACATTAGTTTATCATAAAATAACTCGATAACAACCCAATTGAAAATGCAAAACTTGACTTAATCAAATAATAAAAAAGTGCGATTTAGGCATTAGATTAGGGCATAGATTAAATTTAATTAGCAAAATATATAATGCTCATAATGTATATGATGAAGTTTAGACTTTTAATATTATCAGCGACAATTTTATTGTACTTTTCTAAACATTGTTTTGCCAAAATACATCAATTTAGACCTATTATAATATAATACATGTGTGACAGATTATCTCACGATTTCAAGGGCCACAGTAATAAATGTTAGAAAAACTTAAAACTAAAATAATTCGAAAACAAAAAGCACCGGTATCAACAATCCTTATCGAAGTCAACAAATTTTTATATGATCACCAACTTTATTTTATGTCCGTTTCATAAAAATCTATAATTTAATAGTAACGTAATTCAAACGGATAAGAAAATACTACACACCAAGCTGCTTTAAAAATAACAGAATTTAATAGAATTTAGGTTAAGTAACAGTTGCGTAAATACGTCATAGAATACAGAATAATGTTTTCAAATGCCCTTCTATCAGTTTAACCGTTTATGGCAAACAGTCTACATGCGATGCTATGATTCATACCATTTACTAACTTAAACACAGCAATGTGTTTGACATGATTAATTTCATTTCTTTCTCAATAACTCGGTTAACATTATTGACAATGTTTAAGATTTTAAGGGTTATTTTAACGACAGTACAATATTTTAAATAGAGTACAATATTCCTGATTTATCTACTTATAAATGCAACATACATAATTAGAAAATGATATTGTTAAACATTTATGATTTACTACTACAGCACATATGGGCTTCGGAAACATAATATCATAGAAAATTGTATATAATCACTTGCTAATTTGTTTATGAGCAACGTCAGAGAAAAACTGCAATAAATTGGTGTTTGGAGCAAGCAGTATCAATAAATTTAATAGACCCCCAACATAAAAGGCTACTTTACAACATTTAGCACAATACATATCACAATATAAAACTTATTAGATCCTAACTGATAGCATGGCCGAGATAAAAGTTACAAATATAAAAAATAAGCCCATAATTTACAATAGGTGTTCATTTAAATCAATTAAGAACATATGGTGCCAGGAATTTGTTATGTCTTTTAAAAATTCGTTATGTTTAAATTAACGAAAATTATAGATATTAGATCAACAGATTTTTATTTAATAATAATCTTTGTTGGGAATTAAATACTGTAGGCAGCACCAATAACTATTTATACTGTGTAGATGTAGTCACTATAATTGTTTATTATGTTAGATAATAGTAAGATATGGATTAAGATACTCTAGTGTAGTCTAGAGACTTCAAAGTGATTTTTAAATGCATTTAAAAACATAAACGTGGAATTAAGATATTACAAAGGATTTAATCTTCGATAATTAGTGACATTTAATCCGCTAACTACAGAAAATCTCACACGGTTTTTTTGATTGATGAATGAGCTGAATAATTTTGACTAAATATCTAAACCGTTTGAAGACGTTACATCCATACCTGCTGGAGTAATCTAATGCCAGATAATTCCAAAGCCCTGGAGTCCAGCGATAAACTCCTGGGTTTGTCGTAAGGAATTTTTTCGTTATCCTTCTTGGAAGAACGCCTCCATGGAAACATCTTTGCAAACCCTCACTTCACTTATCGAACGTTACGGTTTACAAAAAATCATCACGCACCCCTAAGTCTACCATTACCTTTCCTTGATAAATTCCGAACACAAAACAAACACATTATAAATTATTACGCAACGCGTTAAAAAAAAAAACTAGTGTTAACCGTTCGCCGATTCGTAATATTTAATATCGTTTTAATGTATGTATTTATGAGATTTATGTTTGGCATCAGTTTCCGATCAACAGAAAATATCAACTGCGCGCGAGCGAAAACAAACTTATCACTTAAATATGTAGTTGGTGAGATTGTAGCGGATTGCGGCCAATACTGTACGTCCATGTCCGAGTATGAATCGGGTGAGACCGCTTTCTATCAAAATTGCATCAATATAATTTAATAAGTTGTTACAATATACTGTAATAACTTATTATCTATTATACTTCATTTAATAAGACATATTTAACTTTTAGATCACTTTGTAAACTCCTGCACCGTAAAATCTCTTTCGAACTGATAAATGTCACTTAGTAATGTTATGTTACATCTACGAATAAAGTCGACTTAGCAACGTTTATTTTTCTGTTGATTTTATCGATATTTTTGTTCAATTTTCGTGATTTGTGTGCAAAACGTAAATCACTATCAATTATTATGAGTTGCAGTTTGTTATTCGAGTAGTATACCCTAGAGTTTTGCCTACAAAAAGTATCGAACGGTTTAGCAAAAAAAAAATGATTTAATTACCAGCGCGTCATCTAAAACAGCGCATGGTGTCCTCAAATAATAAGCTGCAAACCAATTTACCGCTTTACTTATGTATGAGGGGTTGTAACCATAAGGGTAGTGTCGTATTGATACCATTACTAGATGCAGAATTTCATGTAGATTCCGAATTTGTTATCCACGATATTCTACGGTATTGTCGGATTGCGTTATTTGCAATTCTATTTGCGGACACCATGAGCTATTATAGATGACGCGCTGGTAATTAAATCAATTTTTTTGATAAACCGTTCGATATTTGGAGGCAAACTCTGGGGTATACTACTTGAATAGCTGTATCGATTGATATATGTTTCATTAAGACATTCGAACAAAAAAGTTATGGATAGCTTTTATGGTCGTCTCCCTACCGGCCCATAGCATATGGTATATTACGTGTCCATGATGGTTATTTAAGAGGTGTTATCGAGTGAGCATAACTCCGAGCTTTCCATAGGAGCTACCCCTATTAATTACCTACAATTTGACGTATAAATCAAAGTTATGCAAGAATATTTACAAAAGTTATTAATTATTTTATCTGTCTGCCGTCGTATTCCTTGCTATGGGGTAGGTCAATATTATTATCATTTATGGGGTGTCATTTAGTGGGCAAAACTCCGACCTTTTCAGGATAGTTACCCCTATTAATTACATAAAATTTGACGTACTAATCAAAGTTATGCATCAACTTTCGCAATTGTTATAAACATTTATATAACCCACTTGATAAGCCGCACACCAATTTACCGCTTTACTTATGTAAGAGGGGTTGTAACCATAAGGGTAGTGTCGTATTATTACCATTACTAGATGCAGAATTTCATGTAGATTCCGAATTTGTTATCCGCGATGTTCTACGGTATCGGCGGATGGCGTTATTTGCAATTCTATTTGAGGACACCATGCGCTGTTTTAGTTGACGCGCTGGTAATTAAATCATTTTTTTCTAAACCGTTAGATACTTTTTGTGGGCAAAACTCTGGGGCATGCTACTTGACTAGCTCTACCGATTCACATATGTTTCATTAAGAAATTCGAATAAAAAAGTTATGGATATCTTTTATGGCTATCTTCTCCCCGGTATAATAATGTACATTAATTTACTAACAAGAATAGAGAATCAAATGAAGAAAAAATGATATAGTAAAAACTAATCCAGTATATGTATGATTCAGATGCTACACCAAGAAAGGAACATTAACATAACATTATTAACGAAGCAGAAGAAGTGGTTGAACAGTTAACTTACACTAAACTTACTTTATATAAAGTTATTTGAGTTAAGTTACTATAAATTAAAATATTGGGTTAAATACTTGGTCTTTATGTGGACCACCCAAATAATTACATCATATTATTCTTTCTTCTTATCTCAACACATTTAACAGGTTCAGTTTAACTCTGAAGTGTCAGCTATCAAATGCCACTAACTTAACTAGATCGTCTACTTTTGTTTACCTTTTTATAATATTAATTATCATTTAGATGTTAACACTATTACGTTGGTAGAGTTTTTCTCAATTTTTGACGCACAGCAAAAGCCGAAGGCCACTTTTTCACCAAGTAATTCTGTCTGTAAATGCATTCGTACTTATTTTGTTAATTATCTTTATCGTCGAACCGGGTAAATCTAATTTCTTTATGGTAACATGCATGGAAATGAGCAACAGACGTTTTCATTTTGTTATTTTTAAAATCCTGATTATGTGACGTGTGTGGCTTTTAACTCTGATAATCAGGTATTCCAACGTCTGTCTAATCTACCATTATCAAACAGTATTATCTAGTATAAAGAAAACTGAAAACAATAAACCGGAGAGTTATAAATTAAATGACGTCATATGAATTTCCACCGGTTCATTTACGTATCTTGTTTAATTGCGGACCCATGCTTTAAACATTATTTTGTAACTATACAATGTTGTAAACGGTATAATTTCGAATGGACGTATTTCTAAGGATTTTAAATACCGGTGATTATATGGTGGGATCTTGAATGCAAAATATAATCATATGTAATTACATGTTGCGATAGTTTGGGCGATTAAAAAATAATAAAGCAAATAATGTTTTATCACTCTTATTCAGGAATACCAAAGAAAGAACTTAATGGATTATTTACCACAAATGCAACGTTGGTTTTAAGCTGTTATGAAGAGAATTGCCATCATTATCTATTGCTAATGTAAACATTGAAATTAAATGGTATTTAAGATCACCAATAAAACAATTCAATTGAGTTTTAATAATTAAGTCATAGGCATATTTTATCCGGACTAAAACCATGCCGTACAGTTGTAAAAAAATTCAAAATGTACTCTTTTTCCACAAAGGAGAATTTAATAAATAAATCCGCCATACGAGTTACCAGAAACATTCATTTTGTATTTGTTCAGTTCTACTCTTTCCGTGTTTATTCGATATGTTTGAAACTTTGGAATCAAATTCTATTCAATCTGAACTTTTAAAATAAAATACATTTGTCCGGGTCGATATCAACTCTGTTATTTTAAATGGAATGATGATGTCCGTTTTATTTCAAATGTACGTACATTCCGAGTAAAAAAATACCTAAATTATCTATACCTAAATGATATCATTTTTAAGTTAGTTTGATTTTAGTATATTTTGTATATTTTTTTATATATTTTGTATTAAGTTAGTTTGATTTTTGTATCCCTATACCTATCCACTAGACTAGAGATATCTCTTTAGAATGTTCAAATGGAATGTTCACCATTTAATCAGGTTGCTTTAATATTTTTTAAGGATATGATTGTATATAGTTTTATACAGGGTGTAACCGGTTAGAGTGCACAAACATTGAGGGATAACAGATTTTGAGCTACTGAACATAAAATTCTTATAAAAAATTATTCACTTCTTTATAACAACTGATATATCAAAGGACAAAGTTACGGACTACAATGGTCAACTTCGTGTCATATAAATGAACTGAAGTTTTTTTAAAGGTTACATAGCAAGAAAATACAAAAACAACGTAATAAATAACATAATATGAAATGTATTTCATAAAGATTTTACACCTTTTTTTGGTCAACATGGTTTCCCCCTTATGAAATACAAGCGGTGTTTTCTTTATACTGGTGACTGTGGGATTGGTTCAGAGGTATGCAGGTTCTCAACAACTGCTCCAAAATCATTTAAAATCCATTTTTGTCGCTGTAGCCATTAACCACATGCGATACTCAAACACTATTGTCCTTAACTTTAACCTTCGATATTTCAGTTATTAAGAAGAATAGAAAAAAAATGATATAAGAACTTTGTTATCAGCTAGCCAGAACCTATCATCTCCCAAAATTTGCGCACTCAAACCTGTTACACCCTGTATACAGGTAACACAAAAGAAAAAGCTACGTTGTAACCAGCCTAACTTTTAACATGTTATGCTGATATTCTGTAATGGGTCGGAAACCCATTATTTATTTATTACGATATGATCAAATTAAGCGAGATATTTGTAAGAACATTCAGGAATGTCAAAGGTTTTTGCTAGGGTTGAACATCTGGTTTAGGATTTGACCGCGTGTTATAAGTTTAGAATTGAAGAGTTGTCACTGGCTAAGAAGAAATGCTTCCGGCTTCCTTTGGGGTCGAGGGATGCAAACGAACAGATCTCGCTCTTCTCATTTCAACCACCGTCATGTAAAGTACACGTTTTTGTGGAGCGTTCTTAAGCGCTTAAGTTTATCCCTGGTAAGTCTTTTCAACTCGTCTCGCATTTCATTGTAAATTAAATTATTCATATTTCTGCTAAAAGTGTGTCTGTCTAAATCAACTCCTAGGTTTAATTTAAACGTCAATATGTTTAAAGCTTCATTCATTTTTCTATGTAACCTATCAAACGGGATTGTTGATTATTATTGTTAATAGATGTTATTGTTTTGATAAGTGTTTCGTTTCATTTGAGTAGTCTTGCTTTATCAGCCCTTATTAAATGTTAAATACTTAAACGCGTCAGTTAGTAGTCAGAAAATGTGTTCACAAGGTTCAAGAAAAAGAACCCAGTTAGTTTTGCCTTGGAATAAATTGGAAGAGATTTGATGAATTAGAATTTTGACCAGTAATTAAAGCCCTTAAACCGCGCTTGGCCAAATGCTACCATGTTAGGGGGTCGCGGTTGTTCCCGCCATTTTGACTTCCTACAATTCTATTAGCAGGCAGTGATAACTACCGAGGATAGATACAGTACTATAGTATCGATTGATGGGAAAAACAATTTTCTTTTCAATGTTGTGTTAATATTCAGGGTGTTCCATTTGAAGAAAATAAGATATAAGTCTAACGTTTTCCGGTATATGTCAATTCCTGAAGTGCATAGCCAACATAAATTTAAGAAAATACATACTAAATCATAGCTAAAGTTTTTTTTTAACATACTATACAATTTTCCGGTTTTGGTAACAGAAAAATTAAATGAATTTCAACTTATGCCGGTGGGTGATGATAAATTGCCTACCCATTACACAGCCTGCAGGTTTAACATAGCAATTTCAAGTTAATGCATTAATAAGTGGGTGCAATTTTGACCTAATTCGGACGTGGACGGCGGGCGCAAAAACAACAACTCACAAACACAATTTAGCGTATTCACAATTGAATTCTTTTTAGACACTAGGGACACTGCAACTGAGGTAAACAAAATTATGTCGAAGCACCTTTTTTTGCCAATTGCCAATCCGCTGATAGTGAGAGACTGAAAATAGTCCAGGAGATCGGTCACGCAATGCCGTGATCTGTGTGCATGTCTCCCACCTACACGGCCAGGTCCGACTGGATATTAAAGCTTAATTGGTTCGTCTAATGACGACAATCGCTACAGTGCCTTTTCTGTAAATTGGTATACATGTCTAATGTCGATGAAGAATGAGCTGCGGGGTTACTCTGAAAGTACTCGTTCTCCATCACTGTTCGCTCAGAGGCCCTCACCCAACTTTCCGACTACATAGTTGGCATAAAGAATAACACTTTTGAAATTATTCAATTCTCCAAGAGGTCCAACGCTCCAAGAGCATACAAAAGATGTTGATGCACTCGAACGCGACGTGTTTGAAAGCTCGAGGGCCCATAGGACGGAAAGCATAAAATAATTTTTGTTTTACGGACATATAAAGCCAAGTTTCACAATTGTGATATGCGGGCATAAAGTACCACTTAATGCCCCAGGGCAGCGGTCGATAAACCGAGTCGTATACGTCTCTTCTTCTCATAAACATTTGTGGCCCTTCAGCCATAGAAAAAAATCAGCTCAAATAAAGCAGCCCTTATGACACCGATTACAAAGAGATACAAAAGCATCGGAACATAAACGTGATGAAACGGTTCGCTCTATGTTTTGTATTTAAAATTGCATTTTATGGTCAACTTACATCACATCTTAGTGGATTTAATGTTCTAAGTAAAAAAAGGGTGTAGATGTTGCAAAGTTGAAAGATGAACAGTGTCATGGAAATAAGCTGCACGTTTTCGCCGAAGATATAGACAGAAAATGAATAATGTCCAACAAAAACTTTCTTCTTGGTGGATTTTGATATATTTTAGAAATTATATCCACATTCTTCGAAATCAAATGACATGATATTTTGTGTGTTAGTTGGAAACGAGCAAGAATCTTGGTCATGTTTTGGCCTACGTTTTTGCCTGTTTTAAATCCAAACTAATTGCCAAAGTATTGGCGTTTGTTTCTTGATTTTTGTAGTCTTTGGTGGATTTTGATAATTTCTTCAGCAAATTGTACCCAGTATTTTCTAAATTCATTGTAGCTAATACAATGTTTAGTTTCCGACTAGTACCCTAGCATTGTAATCGATGGGAAAAAAATAGTGGAAATACGCGTTTTGGGGTTCCCCTGAATCGATTGCAATGATTTCTGGAAAATATATGTGTGTATGTGTGTGTATGTATGTCTGTGAACACGATAGCATACAAACGGTACAACGGATCGGGCTGAAATTTTGCATACATATTTAGAATTGCCAGGGGACGAACTGGATTGTTTTTGGTAACAATCTAACAACCGGAAGTGGCAAATGTTACGTGCGTTTTCTTAGGGATTCATCCTATTGAAATCAAACACATAACAGCTCATCCTCCAGTGCCTTTAAGCATATATACAAATTTGCAGATCAGTTGGATGAACGGTTTAGGCGCTATAAAGAGTTTTTAAAGCGTTTTGTTGGAATCCATAGCCTTCGTCGCTGTGTTGCAAATTGTCAGATTTTGAAAAAATGTAAGTGCCACTGACATGACATGACATTAAATGTCAGTATGACAAATGTCATTATGTCATAGAAACTGACGCTAGGTTGGGTCCAGAGTGGCTATGGCTTCACAAAATTGAATCACTGCAAAAATCTTTAGACACTTTATTGTGCAAAACGATGTAGTCGGAAAGTTGGGTGAGTCACCCCAGATGTTCAAAATAATTACTTCCAAAACTCATTTGATTTGTCTAACCAACATTATGTCTTTGTGGTTCCTTCTATAACAATAATGTAAGAACCCTATTCACGTTTTCGCTTACTCAATATGAAAGCTAAATTGATTACAAATGTATGGCATTTGAGTAATTTTGACATGTTAATTTTCAAATAAGATAGATGAGCAAATAGCATCATTTTTTCTAATAACATATGTACTTAATCGAACAACCACTTCGTGGTGTGCATCAATTACATGACATTGGATCTCTGACACTTTAGATATCCCATTTCTCATACTACTTGACTCTTCACACTCAAAAGTATGCCGGACTTAAAAATGCCGCATGTATTTGTCACGTAATGTCAAATTTAAAATGTCAAGTATCAGAGACATTTTATGATTTTTGGGAACAAAAACATGGGTAAGATATAATATTTTGTATATATCTCGGGCATAATTCGATGTTTAACGATCACGGGTAACTAAAAGGCCCTCGACCCTGTCAGCCCTCGAGCTATTTAAGACTTCTCCCTCGAGGGTACTCTACTTTATACCCTTGGTACACAAACAACTGCAAATTTACACATATAGCACACGTAATGGCAACATTTTAAATCATTATTTCCACCGCTCATAGAGATCAGTCATCAGATCAAGGACAGGAACATCATATTACACTATTACATTTTATAACGCACTTCCTCTTCACATTAAGGATTTGCCAATGAAATAATTCAAAGTTAAAGCCAAGCATGCTATCTATAATCTGCATGAATCAAAACTACTATATAAACTACTATATGTTTTACCATTTTTAGTGGGATTACTTCGCAATTGCCTAAAATATACTGATAAATAATTGGTTACTGATACAAAGGGCAAATGCTTCTCTTATATGTATGCAACAAACGTGCTAAAGTTTCTACACAGGGTGTGTTCCATATGTCAAAGTTTCTACCATTTACACCTAAGCAACTAAATAATCAGCCATATCCATCACAGTACTGACCACCTTTCATGCATACACCAACTGAAGAATATGAACAGGGACTGTTAATAAGTTTGCAAAGTTGCATAGTTAGCCTGTATATACATCTATAACTATAACATAATATATAATTCTAATATAAGTACATTTTTGTTACATCATTTTATTTTATCAACATAAATGACAGAAAAATGGTTCCAACACGACATACTAACAATTAACGAGAAAAAGACAGAGTACATCCCATTTTCCAACAAAAAACAAATCAACCGAGCCAAAAATCTTAAATATTTTGGATTAATAATACAAGACAATCTGACATGTAATGCACACATACAAAATTAAATAATGTCCGTTGATAAGACGGTGGCTACAGTGAACAAAATCAAAAACTTAATACCACTACAAAAAAATTATTGTACCACTATCTATACACTAGAAGCATAAATTACATGATCAAAATTTGGAGCAACACAACAAAAGCAATGACACGCTACAGAGACAACAACACAGAACACTGAAAACGCTTTACTCCCTATACAGAAAAACCCTGATATCTGTCATATACAAATGGACCAACAAGCTAACAATAAGTCAAGTAATACACGTAAACGGATTGACATTAATCTACCAAATACAGAACAATCAAATCAAAGCAACAAGTAAGATCACAAATTCTGCACAAATACACAAATATGAAACAAGATACAGTCGGCACGCTATACTCTGCCTGTTCTGTAGGATGACATACAAGTATACAATGAATTACCTGAAGATATAGAACAAATTCCAACCACATACATTTAAAATTTATTAAAATTAAAACTCAAAACCACCAAAATCTTTAAACTTCTTGTAATTAGTATTAATTAAGTATGCTTACTGACCGCAAACTGTTTTAATGTTGTGCAGTTTAAATATCATAAATGACACTAACAACTAAGGACTACTGAAATTTGTATGAAACACAAACCTTGTATGTGTAGTGTATGTGTGTGTATGTATGTCTGTGAACACGATAGCACCCAAACGGAACAACGGATTGCACTGGTATGTTGCATTTAGAATTACTGGGGGACTAACTGGATTGTTTTTGGTAACAATTTTGACAACCGTAAGTGGCAACTGTTACATGCATCTTTTTAGGGATTAATCCGATTTTCACCTAACTGATATCTGTTCATCCTCCAATGACATTAAATATGTACACCAAATTACAGATCAGTGGGATGGATGGTTTACGGCTTACGCGCTATACTGACGTTAGATAGGGTCCAGAGTGGCTCTGTTTTAACAAAATTGGATGAGGGCCACCTCAGATATTTTTTTTGTGATATTACTTTGCACATTTCATTTTGCAGCTTTGCAAAATTACTCTTCATGAAACAAAAAATAACGCATGTTTGTTAAGTAGTTCTATCAAACATGATTTACGCCCAGTATAAACTCCAGAATGACTATTCTTTAATAACACTAATCCTAAATATAGCCAATAAAATGCGTTATAGACCTACATATCCTTGGTATGGTTTATCCTACATCTTATATAAATACATACTCAGTATAGATGTTTCAAACTAAGGAGAGCACAGTTCTGTATGCAACCAAATATACGTGGGTCAATTGTAAACCATACACTGGGTATAATTGGTTGCATATGTCACTGTGCTCTACTTACTTTAAAACTACTCTACTTATATCAATATCAACATCAGTCCTTGGCAGCATAGATGTAAAAGAAAGGTTCAATAAAAACAAAGTGTAGTGTACACTGGTGTGCCTTAGCTATAGCTGTACACTTTAGGGATTGTCATAATAAACGTCAGAAAATTTAACAAACAAAATAGCAACAAAACTCAAGAATAGCGAAGTTAGCGTCGTCATAGTAGGCAACCAACTACACACGGGAGCAGCAAATCAGCATAATCAGCAGGCGAGCAATCAGAATAGAAATTTGGACTAATTTCAACATAGATTATTAAGAATGATGCCACTAGTCTACTTCAAATCACCCTCTTTTTTAGTTGTCTGTATGACATCTAACCTCTTATAAAAACTTATGGATTGACATAAACAGAAAAGAGGCTTAAAGTTTAATTGTCATTTTCTTGGCAACCACAATCATGACATCCTAGAGTTTTTTTTTTATATTTTAACTGAACATACTATACATACTATACCAACGGTGGGCAAATGCGGCTCTTCGTTGAGTTAAGTGCGGCTCTCACTAAAATCGTGGCTTTACTTTTTTCTCCTGTGTTGTAGAATGGCTGTCAACTTAAAATGTTTTGAGCCGTTTTGTGGTACTCCTAAATCCTATCATAACATTTGCAAAAGAAAAAGGCAAAACATGCCCAGAATTAGAAAATGAAACTTGGCTTTCTGACTTAATGTTGCTTAAAGATGTGCTAGAACATTTGCAAACACTGAATGCAATGAAAATAAAAAATATTACTGATTTGTCACAAACTGTATTCAGTTTTGAAGCGAAAATTCAACTGTTTGTTTACGATCTTGAGAATAAAATATTTACTCATTTTCCACGAGTAAAAGCAAATGTAATTACTATCAAAGAAGAAAAGTTAGATGAACATACATGGTCCGGCACTAACTTGGATACAAATGGGAAAAAAATTTATTATAATTTTTTCAGAAAATTTTGTTTCAGTAAAAAGTTTCTGCATTGTTTTAAACCTAAAATGCGAAGTTCTGATTGTGATTATCTACTTGCGTGTACCGGATGTTACAAAATTAAAAAAAATTACTAAAGAGTAAAGTCCCTTTATTTGAAATTTTATTTGAAAAAGGTATCCAGAATGATTAGAAGGCATCAAATAGGAAAATAGAATCTCTTCTGTATGATTTTTTTAATCACAAGCTAACATTTTTATCAATTTTTATAAACTAAAAAACAAAAGCACTGTCAGAAGTAACAGCAGACTTTAACATTTCATTAATTTAAACATAACTAAAAAATACGACAAAACTACAAAATTATGCATTGAAAATCGGAGGGGCCACATTGAGTAAAATATTGTATTGTGATTTTTGTTGTTGTTTTTGTTACTTTTATTTTTTTCCAGTTGTTTGTTCATTAAAACAAAATGTTAGAATGTGTTATCTTCTTAATATTTTAACGATAAATTTCTGTTTTTGTGCTTGTTGTTCGTTTTTGTTTCTTTTTCTGTAGTCAGTTATCAAAATGAAATGTTAGGATGTGTTGCTTAGTTAATTTCTGTTTTTTTTTCTTAGTTTATAAAATTGATAAAAATGTTAGTATCCGATAAAAAATCTTACAAAAATGATTCTAATTTCGTATTTAATACCTTGTAATCTTTCTAAATACATATGGCAAGAAACAATTTTGAGCAACTTCAAAAATAGGAGTACTTTACTCTTTAATAATCTTAATAAATATAATAATAACATCCGACATATGCAAGCAGATAATTATGTCTTGAAGTGTGTATTTTAGGTTTAAGACAATACAGAAACTTTACACTGAAATAAAATGTTCTGAAAAATTGATAATACAATTTTCCCATTTGTGTCCAAGTTAGTCCTGGATCCTCTAAAAGAAAATTGAAAGAATTACAAGCAAATTTCAAACATTGGTTTGAAGATTTGGAAAGTTTGAAACCTACACTTGAATATTTTGTGAACCCATTTATTTGTGACATTATTGAAGATGGATTTCCAATTTCAGAAATAATACTACTGACAGAATTTCTGCGGACAGCTTTAACTAATTTTACCACAAATTTAAAAAAAAAGTCGTTAGATATTATTATACTTTCCATTAATAAATATATTTTTATTATATTTGATTTCTGTTATAATAAAATATTATGTATTTTAATTTTGAAATAAGTATTTTCTTTTTCAATAATATTTTTGTGTTCTTATGTGTGTTCTTATACGTGACTTGTGAAAATATGCAATTACGTTAAAAAGAAAAAATGCTTTTCTACGTGTGGCTCTTTATAAAATATAAAAACCGGTTTGGGGCTCTGTTTGGCCTCATATGTGCCCACCCCTGTACTATACATTTGATAAGATGACTAACCTTTCGTCGCTCCTCTGGTGGTACGCTCGATCGATTTCTGAAGATGTCCATTACCTTCGTCATCGGACTCTTGCTGGTGGAGGCGGCTGTGACCGTGTGGTAGTACTGAGTGTGGGGGCCGGCTTGAACAGGATGTGCCGAGCCGTCTCTAGGCGCCTTTGGTTTCGGCGCGTGCATTAAACCAGTATGCTAAAAACATAATTGTCGTTAGTTAAGCATAAAAACACAGCTCTGAGATGTACAAATAATTAATTTTGAATGGATTTTTATCTCCGTACTTTAATATCAATGCAATTGTTCCAACTAAATTTTGGTTGTACTTCAAACAGTCCCCAAACCTGTGAAATCAATAAAATTGTTTAATATTCAGTTGAGCTGTCATATTCGTACGGATACTTATTTGTAATAAATTTAATTCTTATTTAATAAAATAATTTTCTTTTTATTAAAAACTAAAAATGTTGGAGTATTAAGTACTAGAAAATAAAATGGTACTCACCACCATGGCGCTCCTCATAGTCGCCATCAGCGCAAGACCCTTCTTTTTGCTCGCGTCCGATCCACTCCTGACCCTAAAGGCATCCAACATTCCTGGTTTCTTTGGTGATTGGAGATCATCACCGGACTTTCGTCTTTCCGCCGAGTTCGACCTAGAAGCGGAACCGCTTCGACTACCGTGTTTGTCCTTCTTCTTGTCCTTCTGTTTCGAATCCGACTTTGACTCCTTCGTAGATTTTCCTTCATTTTTACTATGCTTGTCCTTTGACTTCTTGGAGTCAGACTTGGAGCTCCAGGTGCCCGAACGGGGTCTAGATATTGCGCCTTCCACCACGTCATCGGACGTTATCGTTGGTAAAGGTTGCGAACCAAGTTCCTGCAAGATAATTAATGGTTAGTTTAATAAATCCTTGGTAAGGAGTGCTTAATTGCTAAGTACCATAAAATAATTTGTGAATCCAAATAATATCAGCACATAAAACATGGAAGTAGAACGCTGTGGGGGGTTAAAATTGGCTTCAATATTGCATGGGGTTGCTTTATTTTCTAAAGGTTATGTAGCAGTAAAACTTGCGATGGTGAACACGGATATAGGAAAAAGACTGATAAAAACTGGAATAAAATGGTTGTTGGGTAGGTAGAACCATCAGAAAAGATTGGTGACGATTATTATTCCATATTCTGACAAGGTAAATGGCACAACTGTCATCATGATACAGCCACTGAATAATAAACTATAGTTTTATAATATTTAATTGTGGAAGAAAAGATTGTGTCGTGCTCACAATGTGTGTGTCTTGTGCGTCTTTATAATGACAATGTCTATAGTCTTCGTTTAAACATTTTATACTTATAGGGTTGGTTTATACACCTACACGTAAAGTCCTGGATAGCTATGTGTCAGATAGCCCAAATTTTGTTGGTATGTTTACAACTCAATCAAGTAATAGATTACTGTTCATGGTGTATAGTACTCGTCACTTAATTCTTTTATTCACGTTCTACACGCTGCCAGTAACATATTTCTATGTTAATGAAAATTGGACAACAAAATCAACTTATGTGACACATAGCTATACAGGACTTTACGTGTAGGCGAATAAACCAGCCCTTGCAGTTGGAAAATCAGACCGCTTTTATTTAAAATATCTGGGGTGGCACTCACCCTACTTTCCGACTGTCATGTAAGTGGCAGTGGCACTGACGTTTGTCAAAATCTGACAATTTGCAACACAGCGACGAAGGCTGTGGATTCTGTCAAACTGCTTCTAAAAACCCTTATAGCGCCTAAACCGTTCACCCCACTGATCTGCAAATTTATATACATATTTAAAGTCGCTGAAGGATGAATTGGTATTAGTTTGATCGCAATAGGATGAATCCACAAGGAAACGCATGTAACTTTAGCCACTTCCGGTTGTCAGATTGTGGCCAAAAACAATGCAGTTCGTCCCCCGGTAATTCTAAATAAGTATACCAAATTTTTGCCCGATCCGTTGTACCGTTTGGACGTTATCGTGTTCACAGACATACATACATATATACACACACATACATACATACACACATACATACATACAGACATACATACAGACATACATACAGACATACATACAGACATACATACAGACATACATACAGACATACATACAGACATACATACAGACATACATACAGACATACATACAGACATACATACAGACATACATACAGACATACATACAGACATACATACAGACATACATACAGACATACATACAGACATACATACAGACATACATACAGACATACATACAGACATACATACAGACATACATACAGACATACATACAGACATACATACAGACATACATACAGACATACATACAGACATACATACAGACATACATACAGACATACATACAGACATACATACAGACATACATACAGACATACATACAGACATACATACAGACATACATACAGACATACATACAGACATACATACAGACATACATACAGACATACATACAGACATACATACAGACATACATACAGACATACATACAGACATACATACAGACATACATACAGACATACATACAGACATACAGACATTTTCCAGGAATCATCGCAATCGATTCAGGGGACCCCAAAACGCGTATATCCGCGGAAATCTCGAAATTTTTTTTTCCGTCGATTACAATACTTTCCTTCTAGGGACTAGTCGGAAAGTAAAAATTAGAGGCAGTTTTAAAAACGTAAGTTATTTTTACTGCCTCAATATGACAGCTAATCGTTCAAACTGCGGGTTACACCCGGTGATTAATAATCGTTAACATTGGCTGGCATTTGGTAGTCCGAAGGGTCGTGAGCGTTCAAAATGTCCGTCGGACGTTTAATAATTTAACCATGTCGAGAGCTGGAAAAACGATTTTCTTCCATGAATCCTTCCCGGAATTTACCTTTTAATTTTTAATAAAGCATTGCATTGTAAAGAAGGACCACCGACCTAGGCAGCAAGGTACACACACCCAGATATTTTATCGAAGGAATCCCACCCCAGAAAGAGTTCTGTAATGATACTGTTGTTGCTGCTGATGGTGATGATGATGATGATATGGCGACGACGACGAATAATGATGATACAATCGATGAACAAATATTGTGACCAACGTGCATATTAAATGACGATTAATTGTCTAGGTCTAGGAGTATAGGTCATCAATCGAAATTACTTATTGGACCGATACCTACTAAAGAGCAGTTTACATTAGTAGAGCATGCAGTAGAGTTTGTAGGTACAGTTAGTAGTCTACCACCGACTAGACTAATGTAAAAAAATCGACAAGAGTACTAAAGATAGTTATCAATAAGTAGAGCCTAATGACAAAACTGAAGGATAATAGCTTTATTCGAGCAGATATGACGAACTAGTTCGTTATTAATATTTACTTTCCGACTAGTACCCAAGAAGGAAAGTATTGTAATCGACGGAAAATGACATCTCGATATTTCCGCGGAAATACGCGTTTTGAGGTCCCCTGAATCGATTGCGATGATTTCTGGAAAATGAACTCACGGTACTACAACTGATCGGGCTGAAATTTGGTATACGTATTTTGAATTTCCAGGGGACGAACTGGATTGTTTTTGGCCACAATCTGACAAACGGAAATGGCAAATGTTACATACATTTTCTTAGGAATTTAAGCGATTTTGACCAAACTGATACCAGCTCATCCTCCAGTGACTTTAAACATGTATACAAATTTACGGATCAGTGGAATAAACATGGAAGTGATATGACATGACATTAAAAAATGTCAATATGAAAAATGTCATTATCTCATAGAAACTGACGTTAGATAGGTTCCAGAGTGGGGTTGTCGGAATGTTGGGTGAGGGCCACCCCAAGATATTTTTAGATGACACCAACAATCTGTCACTGCTATTTATAATGCAGTTGCCAGTGAAATATATCTGACCTACTCTGAAATATTAATTTTCATTGCCCGAACAAACCTAATATAAATTTAAAACGAGATTACAGCTAACTGTCAAAATAATACAAATAAGTCAGGGTTGTTATGTTACTGTTACTGTTTATTTCCGAACTACATTCAATAGAATCGTTTAGAGACTACCAGGGTTGTTTAAAAATAACAGTGTTAAAAACCTTTTAAAATAAATAGTAGTAAATAATTGTTTTGTATTAAATCCAACTAACTACCCGTGAGGTATTCCCCTAACTGTCAGGGGATCCCATTACAACGCCAAATGGAACAGAGAACCTACTATCAACTCAAGAGAGCCAACATTTGTAAAAGGATAGATTTTATATTATTCTTAAATCTCCATGAGCATCCTTTTATATTCGAAAACAATAATTTATTTTTTTCTGACACTTTGCCTTGGAAAATAAAAAAATATTACACTGTTACTTCTGAGCTAACAGTACAATATTTTAACTGATATATTTGACTGTTCATTTTATGACAATTTATTATATTTATTTAATTTTTGGTAAATTTCAAATCTAGGAATATTTGTGTGCTCTGTTGTTCACTCATTTAGCACAAATATTTGTTTAGGTACAACTACAGACTGTTTACATTACATATAACAGAACGTATAATGCAAGGCAACCTTTTTTGACCTTGTCACTATGCTAGTAGTAAAGTTCACTATTTATATGCGGAGTGAAAAGGAAAGAAAACAGAAACGTATATGAACAGAGAAAATATTCGAACGTGATAACACAAAAATTAAATTTAACTGTGATGACGTATATATCGTAACATAAACCTTGTCACATCTCACTTTGTCGTATTATTTATAACTTTTAGTAAACCCAATCAGTGCTTATATAATAATTGTGACATTTATCTCAAAATTGTGGATACCACGTAGCACTAAACATTACGGCAACCTCAAGTCGCCCATAAATAATGGACTCATATATTCTTTCCCAATCCCCTGTAAAGGATAGTAACAAAAACTCGCTGACACAGAAGTAGCTAACAGTATCTAAACCTTGATGCCACTGACACTCTGGGTCCTAACTTAATGTCAGTGGCCACTGACATTTAGCCAAATTTGCCTATTTGCAACTGTCAGACTTATGCTTATAGTGCCTAAAGAGTGCATGCCAATGATCCCATTGATTTGCAAATTGGTGTACATACTTAAACTCACAGGAAGGTGAGCGGGTGTCAATTTGGTCAAAATCTGTTCAATCGCACAGATATTTTACAAAAAATGATTTCAATGGATTCAGAGGATCTCGAAACGTGTGACATGACTAGTTTGAAATTAATACATATTTCAGAGTAGGCTAGATATATTTCAATGGCAACTGCATTATAAATAGCAATGACAGATTATATTAATTGTGTCATCTAAAAAACTGATAACGAACTAGTTCGTCAGTCACAGCTGCTCGAACGACTGACATTAGGTTGGAGTCCAGAGTGGCTTCACAAAATGGAATACCAGTAAACGTGTTTAGACACACCTGTGTCAACAATTTACTCGGAAAGTTGGGTGGGGGCCACCTCGCATTTTTATTGATAGTGATCCTCAACTATTTCTTGTCAAAATGTTATTGCATGATACTCCACATAGATATATTTTAAGATCAGTACATTAGTGTTAATGACTAATGATGACTAATGAAGGACAGTTATGCTTAGGGAACCTTGCAGTGCGGTGCACTGCAGTACATAATTTAAATATTTACAACATAACTTATTATTAGTTTGTTGAACGATAGTTGTTCAAGTCAAGTTTTACAACTACTAATGAAGTTGTGAAATTCTAACACCGAAGGAGCTACAACAGCCATCGTAACTTAGATATAACAAAATATGTGAAGTGTCATAATGGCGGAGGCGCTGGATATCTGAAAGAAAATAATTCGTCTGCTTGAACTGCTTGAATGGCTACCAACACAATCGAATAGACATGATGTTGGGCGAATGAATTGCTATAGAAGTAGGAAGAGATGGATTGAAAAGAAGGCCAGGGACGAAAAGAAGAATCATGAGCATAGGACACCTCAACAGCGCATAATGGTGTACAGTCAAGAGTTGAAATTCAACATAAATCGATCTGCGACCAGTTACATTACAGCGGCTCAAGGAACTTTTGTTAAATGCGAATTTAATCATAAATTATGTACGTACATAAAACGCATGTTTCAACAAATACAAAATAGAAAATGGTTTTGCTGTCCCATTTCGGTTATTTTTTTTCGTAGATCAATAGTTTTCTTCATGTTTTCTCCGGTTACTGAATTATTATTAGGTTTGCGTAGATTGCTACTAAGATGTAGGTACTTATAACCTCTGTTGTATAATTATTTATTGACACATAATTGTTAATAACTGCAAAATCATAATTAATTTTATTGGCGTAGGTATGTGATGAAGCGCAAAAAAGTTTGATTCCTATTATTAACAACTGTTGTAGAAACCGAAATATTTACTGCTTTTGTGGTGTGTTCTCAGTAGAGTTTGACCGATGATGATCAATGTTTGGCCAAAGCCAAGGGAAATATGATACATTAATAAGTATGAGTATAGTCATATTATGTTTTGTGTCATATTATGTCATATAATGTACCGATATTGTGGTCTGTACTCGTATGATAATAAGTATGTATAAGTAGTCTTTTAGAATAAAATAATATTCAACTGGAACGAAATTAAAAAAAAAGACAACCCAAGCAAATGGCCACGATTACTACCATGCAGAAAAAGGAAGGAAATTGATGTACATCCTATACTCTATATGGCAATGAGACAAGAATTGATTTGAAATCAATATACTAATCAAGTAACTTGACTGTACAGTGAATTGAAATGGGTAGCATGTCTGATATTTAAATGTCATGTCCGATGTGTTTTATTTACATGAAGTGATTTAAAATTTGTGTTTGTGAACCTTTATTTCTATTTTCTGTTGTTCAGTAAAACAATAAATTAATAAAAGTTTGCACACTTTATTTTATATGTATTATAACCATTCTTATAAAAGTTTTAATTCTTTGATAATCATGTGTTTGTTTTTGGAATATGAAGAATATAGTTTTCCGTTTATTAATTATGTACTTTTATTTTCTGTGGAAACCATTTATGGTACTAACTTTTCGTATCTAGGAAATAAGCTTATATTTATGAACTGAAAATAATATTGACCAATAATGTTTTTGAGTTTAATACTACAATTAAAAATATGTTATTACCTTAATAATATTATAAATTAAAACAATACTGTTATTATCATAATTCTGGCTTTGGCCAGCTGATCAGACTCTACTGAGAACACATCACAATAGCAGTAAATATTTCCGTTACAATCTTAAAAAGCAATTAACCAAATAACATTACCTTATTTCGGCGATAAGAAAAATATATCTCATCCTGTATACAGGCCTCTAAACTTTTTAAGAAATCGGCAGAGTGAGGCTTGCTCATAGCAATAGGTATGTAGTAGTTAATGTGACACTCGATCCAGTCCTGTGTGGTGAGTAAACGGAAGGCGCCGCCAGGACTGTGTCGATAAAATGAGGAAATGCATTCGCTCAGGATCTATACCAGTAGTTCAGTAGGGTGACTGTTAAAAACTTGCGCAGATATTCCACGAATGCATTTCCCACGAATGATGCCATATTTCCACAGGACGACTCAAATTATATCTAACTGTGGTTTTAGTTAAAGACCTTACTTATTACACAAGGGAACAAATTTCCAACGTTCTGACACAACCAAAAAATATTTATTTGTTCCAGATTATATTTGCCTTACATAACTAGAAACTGATAGTGGATTTATTGTAACAGGTCTAGATTTACCTTAGATGTTAAAACTGAGAAAACTGCAACAAAATCAGATAACAAATTAAATAAATTCAAAGAATATGCAAAACTACTGCTTTCAAGCTGTATTTTGATTAATCGATAAAAAGCCACCATTCTGAAGGATCGTGGGGAATATCAAACTCGTTCATAAGACCCTCAACATCGTGACATACACGTAAAGATCCTTCCATTCTAAAATATGCTTTAAAAGGCTCGTTACGTTTTGTAAATGAAGACACTGTCCAACATCGTGCAAAAAGATTCCATTCCTGCAGCCTAAAACCCAATAACTCAGCTTTTTGGTTGGATAAACCTAAATCTTTAACCAAGTCATTCAGTTCGCACTGGTTTATAAGGTGAGGTGTGCCTAAAACTTCAAATGGTGAATCTTCACGACTTGCCTGATTTGACAGAGTGATTCCTGACACTCAGTCAAATCAGGTAAGTTTCTTCAAACAGGTAAAATTTCTTCTGTGTCAAATCGAAGATGATGAAGTGGATGGTGCACTTGGGAGAAGATGATTCTCTACATGGGGGATAGGTCGCGATGTTGATGGCAAATTTGGGTATTTTATTTTATGTTAATCCTTCCTCGAATTTCCGGAGACGCTTATCGTGCAAAAATAGCAATCATCTACATCATTGGAAGGCTGTCGCCACAACATTGGAACTGCAAACAACGTTTTATTTTGCTTCCCTTTCATCCACTTTAAAAGTCTGATCTAACAGGAAATACAGCGCATATTAAGTGTCCATTGCTTTTTCAGATCTCCAATTCTAAATCCAAAATAGCAGAAGTAGGCTGCTTTTACCTCTTCCATAATTTTTACTTTATCATACGTAGTATAACAAAGTATTGTAATCGTGTCGAAAAAAAAAAATTCTGATTTTAGAGGAAATAGGTCTTTTTGGGTCCCCTGAACATTTTTGACCAAGGTACAAAAAAAACGTCTGTGTGTGTGTGTGTGTATGTGTGTGTGGACCCGTTTTTTGTGGCGACGATTCCGGAGAAACTACTGAAGGTATCGAGACGAAACTTCATATTTAGAAGTTTCGTGACTAAAATTAGAGCTGAAAGAAGTTTTGTCCAAAAGGGACCAAAGGAACTCGAGGTTTACTCTTATCATTTTCATTTCTGTAATTTCGTCAAAATAGTTAAATAATAAACTATAGTAGAGAAAATTTTGTATAATTTATGTCCATTCCATTTTTTGGAAAAAAAATTAAATCATAGTAAGGGGATGCCCCTTGAACTTCCAAATTCCGAACACGGCTGTATCGTATGATAAAGTCATGTGCCTGGCCACATCAGATTTTTTCAGATGTGTCACTACATAACAACCCCACATATAACAAAACATATTTGGTGAATTTTTACAACATCTTCTTTGATCACTTCCCATATTTTAATGCCAGAATGTCTGTATAACTTAACTTGATAAAATAACACACAAAAAAACTTGTTAAATTCAAGTAAAATATATGACTTCAATTAAAATGGATCTTAGACCTATCACAACACTTTGATGACTTGATCTATGAAAAGTGATGTTAGGTCAACAAAAATATGTGATCCCTGTTCTGGTTGTAGGACCCTTGTTCCCTTGTTTCATCCACTTTAAAAGTTCGATCTAACAGGAAATACAGCATATATTAGGTGTCCATTGCTTTTCCAGATCTCCAATTCTAAATCCAAAATAGCTGTAGTAAACTGCTTTTACCTCTTCCGTGTTTTTTTTTTTTTTTTTTTTTTTCAGAACAACCGCACATGTAGCAAAAATTATTTGGTGAATTTTTGATCTCTCATATCTTCGTTGATCTTTGATTTGAATGCACAGAATGTCTGTATAACTTAACTTGATAAAATAACACAAAAAACTTGTTGATTTGTAATATTTTGAACAATCTGGTTTGAGAACGTACCTATGCACAGAAGGATAATTCAAGCGAAATATACGACTTCAAATAAATGGATCTTAGACCTGTCACAACACTTTGATGACTTGATCTATGAAAAGTGATGTTAGGTCAACAAAAATATGTGATCCCTGTTCTGGTTGTAGGACCCTTGTTCCCTTGTGTCATATGTCACTATGTATAAAAAATAAGTGAGAAATATTCTACCCCTTTCGATTTCCAGGCTTTTTGTTGAGTCATCAGTGTCGAAAATGACATTGATTTCAATTAATTTCAAGTTGAGCAATAAAAATTGCCCCACTTTTTATGGCCTGTAACTGGTACTACTTCAAATATGTGTGTTGTAATCACATGATTACATTCTTACCTAATTAATAGTCATATTACATATAATATGAAATGTTGTGGTGCAATAGGTGACCTACGTTGATATAAGCTAATGCATTCAGTACGTTATGTTAAATACAGCAGAATCTTGAAATTGTAAAAATAAAAATATGTGTTTTTACATTACACAACATTCTTACAATCTCAAATTGAACACCAGTCATATTAAATTTGTCTACAATCATCTTCCTAAAAACTCAAAATCATCTTAATAAAAATCAAAATGTTTTCAGTACTTCTACAAAACATGACGTCACGTGACGTCAGCTTTGACGTATTCACTCGCTTACTCTAACTACCATAGCGCTAGCTTTTCCATTAACTAATTACTAATTAGCAAATCACGTGCACATATTTCATTAACTTCGTTACGCTTATTCGTTCGCGCTATT
This sequence comes from Aphodius granarius, assembly GCA_963971325.1. NCBI lineage: Eukaryota > Metazoa > Arthropoda > Insecta > Coleoptera > Scarabaeidae > Aphodius > Aphodius granarius. Next base: position 6,220,730 of record OZ020225.1, read on the forward strand.
GATGTTTATAGTCGCGCGCTGCTTTCACTAGAAAACGAGCGTTGAGGTATATTTAATGATACTTTATATGGAGCGTAGGAAGAATTAATAATAGAAGAACTACGTAACAGAAACACAATACAGTATAACTTCGCTAATCCGGACATATATCGTTCCTGACCATGTCCGGACTATTGAGGTATCCGGATCACTGGAGGTTTTTTTTTCTTTTGTTGGGAAGGGTCATTTTTTATGATGAAGATGAAAACAACTGGGAATATTTGAATATATGTGAGCCCGGACGCAAAAAGGGACCTGCCGTAACGTTATCTTGCACAATATTTTCGCACGTAAGGTCTCTTCCGATATGTACCGTTATGCTGCACGTTATTTTCGCACGATAGGTCCCTTTTCGCATCCGAGGTCACATATAACCAAAACATAAAATTAAAAACTAAATTCTGAACATAGATGGATAAAATAAGCAAAAGATTTCAGTTATTTTTTAAAAATATATCAATCTTTGTTTATATTCTTTTGGATACAGCTACATCAGTAAATTTTTCTCTGGGCCTTTTGAGAAGCAGGATTTCCATGGGAAAATTGTTTTCTGCAGACCACCTGATGCCCAAAGAAAACGCGTTGGCAGCATCGACATTAGAGCTTTTTGGGGCCTGTTAACCCCTGTTCAAAATGTCTTAACCTCAGGCTTAAAATATTTTTCGAAACATTCAGTAAGCAATGTTCTACTCATCCGTCCTTTATCAGACGCCCTGTACACAACTGGTATTGAGCTCATTCTGCATTTAAAAGCATCTAGATTTGCCGCTATTGCTAATATTAAGTGGTAATTTATGTGATCCGGTTGCTTCACAGTAAGACATTAATGTTAAACAATACTTTGGTATTTTCTACCTGGTTTTAACTGCAAATTATATTTTGTGTCCGAACTAGGGAGGTAGAATTTCTAAAATGTCCGGTTGACAAGAGCGTTCGGATTACTGGAGTGTCCGTACTAGAGAGTGTCCGATCTATCGAAGTTGTACTGTATTAACGACTTGGCTTGTTTCATTATGAAGTAGTTTTTCGTCGTCACGGTGCTTTTTTGGAAGGGCGATTCCAGCTTCGATTTTTCTTTAAGGGTTTTATCCATATTATATTTGTTATTATTAATTAGGCGACTACAGCAAATAACCTTTCGTTTGTTTAGTTATAAGAACAACCTAAAGTAAATTACACAAAAGCAAATATTTCCACTGGATTTCTTTGAAAACTTATGTCATGTGAGTAGACTGTTCTCAGAATAGACCAATTTAAACTACCTCACTTAGGCAATTGCGTTAAATAGTCGTCACATGCACGCTTAAAACATTAATTACTATTCTAAAGTCCCATTGTTAGTATGTATTTCTAATTATTGTAATCCATTTGAGACTTGTAAATAAATAATTATTTATGGCTGACTATCTCTCACGAATACGTTGTTGCTACCTGACAGGAAAGCTCAGGTACTTACAATCCGTTTACAAGGGATATTGATAACAGGCAAAGGCATTTTATGCTTCCAGGGCTTTACACGTAAATGATCAAGTCAAAGAAAGATCGTGTTAAATAGTAAGCTTTAGTTGCCACAAAGAAATTATTTCTTTGGTAAAATTTATTAAATTCAAAGCTAAAGCTATCGTATTTGTATTTGTAAGCCCGAAAAAGGCCAACGCGTGTGTAGAGACTGTTAACGCCATCTCCCCGCCAGTAGACATAGCGATAATTTTTAATGAAACCGCATTTTTTTATTCAAACACATAAGCTTTTCACTCAAATCTATTATCTTTCTCTTCTAAATAATACCTATATTAACTATGAAACATCTGCAAAGAGAGAACACCACTTTTTTTTCAATAAACATAAAGAAAACTTACTTTTGAAGCATCGGCTGGCAGCCTCCTAATCCAGATATCCTCCTGAACGGGCAGCGTCGAAGTGCTATTGTTCTGACTTTTCATCTCGATAAGAGACGAATCGAAGAACTTGGTATCATAATGAGGCGGTCTATTAAAGACACCGTGAAGCGTCGGCCTTTTAGCAGGTTCCGTGGTATGGACTGTATTCGCCTGCCTATATCTGGGCATTGATGCTAAAATTTTCGCTTTCGCCTCTGAACACTTCTCCGAATCCTTACTGCTAACCTTCTTCTTAACATCTTCCTTGGTCTTCGTTATCACAAATTTATGCGTGGGACCGGACACCGTATCAATAACTGACGTTTTAGAACCGCTCGAAGATTCCGACAAACTTTTATCACTTCCCGAAATCGTCGCCAAATCGCTTTTTGCAACCTTATTATCTTCGTCCTCGTCTTCTTCCCTGCATTGCGAGAGCCTTCTAGATGGTACCACGTTCCTCGACGGTAAGGCACCGGAGTGGTTCTGAAAGTAATGCTGGAAGAAACTACCATTTCTATCGATATCTTCACCACTCTTTTTCAGCATGTCTTTTAGGGCAGCCATCGTCGAAATTGTATTGTACTTAATATTCTGAACCAATTCCGCTTCTATGTCGCTATCGTCAGATGAATCTTGGGGAGTTACAGACATCGGGCTCTTCTTTTTCTTCTTTGAGCCGTCTGGTGACTTCTTGGACGGCGGTGAATCGGCCATCTCTAGCAAATACGAAAATAATTTCTCTTGATCGAGTTCTTTATGAGGTTGTTCGGCCATTTGCTTTATTAAAACTAATATTGTGCTCTTAGTGGATTTTATATTTCAATATGCGAGTTACAAGAGACTGCCAAGAACGTTTTTGTCAGTGTTGTTAGATATTTCGCTCGAGTGTTAAAAATGCCTGTATTTTACTTTTTAAAAGTCACGGCAGAGCGCTACACTAGTATATTTTTAGATTGTGTTCAACACGATAATCATAATTATCACTTCGATAATTGTATGTTATTAGATATATAGGTGCTTAATAATAGCACATTGTTTAAAAAAATAGCTAGTAGCAATATTATTTAGTCTATTTGAGATGTCTTGTTTGGTGATTTGTTGGATTTGTGCATTTCTTTAGTTGACAAAAATTTTCATAGTCACCAAGAATTTTTTTAACACACTTTAAGTAATGTAAATCGTAATATTTACGATACTTTATTTTTGCTCCAAATCTGAAAAAAAATCGTAGCAAAATATATTATTAAATGAATTAACACGTGCCTAATAATGTGGATTTCTGGTTCAATAAACCCCGATCCATAAAAACCTCCATTATTATCGTCACTATGAATTATGCATATGTGTTATGTGCGTTATTATTTTTAGTTCTCGCTTCAGAGAGAATTATACTTCAGTTTATGATGATGAGATGGTTCGATTTCCAGAACAAAATAATTTAACTTTTGAAGAAAATATCACAAGGGAACAAGAGTCCAACAACCAGAACAGGGATCACATATTTTTGTTGACCTAACATCACTTTTCATAGATCAAGTCATCAAAGTGTTGTGACAGGTCTAAGATCCATTTTATTTGAAGTCGTATATTTCGCTTGAATTATCCTTCTGTGCATCGGTACGTTCTCAAACCAGATTGTTCAAAATATTACAAATCAACAAGTTTTTTGTGTTATTTTATCAAGTTAAGTTATACAAACATTCTGTGCATTCAAATCAAAGATCAACGAAGATTTGAGAGATCAAAAATTCACCAAATAATTTTTGCTACATGTGCGGCTGTTCTGAAAAAAAAAAACACGGAAGAGGTAAAAGCAGTTTACTACAGCTATTTTGGATTTAGAATTGGAGATCTGGAAAAGCAATGGACACCTAATATATGCTGTATTTCCTGTTAGATCGAACGTTTAATGTGGATGAAAGGGAAGCAAAAGAAAATGCCGTTTGCATTCCCATGTTGTGGCGAGAGCCTTCCAATGATGTAGAATCGATGATTGCTATTTTTGCACGATAAGCGTCTCCGGAAATTCAAAGAAGGATAAACATAAAATAAAATTTCCAAATTTGCCATCAGCATCGCGACCTATCCCCCATGTAGAGAACCATCCTCTCCCAAGTGCACCATCCACTTTATCACCTTCGATTTTTTGACACAGAAGAAATTTTGCCTGTTTGAAGAAACTAGCCTAATTTGACAGAGTGTCTGGAATTACTCTGTCAAATCAGGCAAGTCGTGAAGTTTCACCATTTGAAGTTTTAGGCACACCTCCCCTTATAAATCAGTGCGAACTGAATGACTTGGTTAAAGACTTAGGTTTATCAAAACAAAAGGCCAAGTTATTAGGTTCTAGGCTACTGGAATGAAATCTTTTCGCACGAGGAGTGACAGTGTCTTCATTTACAAAGCGCAACGAGCCTTTTAAAGCATATTTCAAAATGGAAGGATCTTTACGTGTATGTCACGATGTTGAGGGTCTTATGAACGAGTTTGATATTCCCCACGATCCTTCTGAATGGTGGCTTTTTATCAATTCATCATAATACAGTTTGAAAGCAGCATTTTTGCATATTCTTTGAATTTATATAATTTATGTAAGGCAAATATAATCTGGAACAAATTTTTTTTTGTTGTATCAGAAAGTTGCAAATTTGTTCCATTGTGTATTTAGAGCGCATAATATTTTAGGAATAAATAACACTACAAAAAACAATGTTCTGTTATTCCGTTGACTGACATTAGGTTCGGATTCAGGGTGGCTGTAGCGTTACAAAAATGAAGTACATGAAGTGAGTATTCGACGTTCCGACCGCATATTTTCATAATGGAATTTCCTCTCCAAGATGCCTATATTCTCGTTGCGTGACGTCGCTTATGTCATGGTGGGTTGCTTTTCTTACAAGCTCGCTTATTACAAATGATTTGGCTTTCGTTTGCGTCACGTCTTCAAATGTCTTCACAAAACGTCTTTTTAATGGCTCTCTAAGCTTATGTTAAACCTAACATTACGTTAGGCAACCGTTGCTATGCAGAATTATTGACTGTTAAGAACTTTGTGTTGTCTATGCCCTGTAATCTATTCTGTAATCTAACAAATGTATATCACGCCTTGCTAACACCACTTTAAAATACCAGCGGAAAAATTGTCGCCTTTATGGTTCACATTTCAACACTTTGCCATGATGACAAACTCTGATAAAGTCTAATGTAGACAATGGAAACTTCAAAAATGTTTGAAATCGTTTTATTTGGTTGAGGGAACTAATTCCTTTCCAATTTTACTGCAAATTAAAGCAATCAAACTTGAAATACAAAATTTGCTTTAGAATGCAACTTCATATTTGAATTTCCCCCAACGCCAGGTTTCCGTTTTTCACGTCAATTTTGTTCTGCAGGTCTCAATTAGGTTGCATATGTCTTGATAAGTCACTACTATCAAAGTGCAAGAAAAGTTTCAAATACAGTGATATTAGGTGCAAATAAGGCTACAACCCAATATGACTAGGCCATGTAATATTACAGCGCACTCATGGTGCACCCATAGTGCTAACATGCCGAGTTCATTAGTAAATCGCTCTCTGACATGTAAAATTTACTTTTTGGTGTCACCTTAACGTGCATGCATAAGAATCCTTTCTAATCACTCGAATGCGACAGCGAGAATCGATTATAATCGAATCTAGACCACCTTACTAACTACACTTTGAGTTGCCACGACCAGGATTTTATTAAATTCACTATAAGGATAATATTAATTATATAACAGTGACCGAAAATTTTAAATTTGAGTGAACATTAAAGCTCCTATAACACTAGTCAACAAAATAATAAAAAAAATGTACATTAGATGCCACTATTTTTTTCTTAGATACTATGGACCGCTAAACTCAAAAATCGCATTACAAAATTTTTGAATGGATACGTTTTCGAGTTATGAATTTTTCTTTTTTTTTGTTTATTTTTTTGGAGGTAGTTCGACTATTTGGAGCATATCTCGAGTTCGGAACATCAAATCTGGTCGTTCGTCACATCAAATTAAAGCCAATTGAATCACCAATAAATGTTATTAATATTGTTTTACAATCGCTTCAGTGGTTTCAGTGCAATTGACCATAATTCGAATTTTTTTAGTATAAATGAAAATCGAACATTCATTTAACCGCCAGGGAAAGGTAGAAATAGTAAAAATATGCTCAGTTTCTTATTTTTTTACGTAGAGTTTGCTCTTTTACGAAGAGAACAAGGTATTTACGATGAAAATCTATGAAAAAATACCGAATTTATGATCAATTATGACCGATGGGTACGAAACTACCAACATTCAGCCTTTTCTCTATTTTGTATTTTTTGTCATTTACAGCAGTTTAAATGCATGGTAGAGGTCAGATCCATTCGGAAGACGAGTACGTCACGTGATTCGCACCAAGGTGCGCATCTTTTAGTCAACGTTTCGCACTCTGTTGCAAGAGGCATCTTCAGGACGGAGAGAATGAACGTGTGTGGAAAGGTGAGGGTATTTATCGTCGCTCAAAACACGTAGTGGCGTATCTCACCAAAAAATGCTATTCAGATATGTCAGTACGTGTTTCGATCGACGTTATATGTACCTCGCGCAGGTGCCTGCGCAGGTAGTCAAACAACTATTGGTTGGGAGGGCGGTTTGGGGTAGCTGTGATTGGCTGTGGTGGTAGTAAAAGTGGTTTCCAGCTATGATGCAAATGCCAACAGTCATCTCTATTGAGATTAGAGGGATCTTTAAAGATTTCGATCGCTTCACGGATTCTACGAGGATAATAACGTGATTCCCGGGAGATGATTTTTGTTTGGTCGAGAAGAATTGTTGTGTCTGTGCTCAGCAAGCGCTGAACTGGTGATCTGGCGCAGCCTTGTACAACGTTCATGTTCTGAAACCCCAACGCTGACAGAGCGCTTTGTCTCATCAATGTAGACACTGCCACAAGCACATGGGATATGGTATACACCTGGAGCTAGCAGTGGAGAAGATTTTTTTCCTGAGAATCTTGGTGACGTCAGTGACGAGCATGGTGAGAGGTTTCACCAAGAAATGAAGACTATTGACCGGCGCTACCAGGGATTTTGGATTGAAAAAATGATGGGCAACTATATCTGGTTCCTCATAAGAAAAACAGATATCGACAAGAATATACGGCGAAGCAGCAATCAAACTCACTTCTAATCTCATTTATATTGAAAACATCACATTAAAAATAAGCACAATGAATTAAACTTGTAAACAGAGAAAAAGTAGAATTTTGGTAGTTTGGTACCGATCAATCTTAAATGACCATAACTTCGCTATTTTTGCATAAATTTTAATCGTAAATACCTTGTTCTCTTCATAAAAGTTCAAACTCTGCGCAAAAAATATTAAACTAACTATATTTCCACGATTTCTACTCTTCACAGGTGATAGAGTAAATGTTCCATTTTCATTTTGGCCAAATTTTTATAATATCGTGGCCTATTGCGCTAAAACTACTGAAGCGATTGAAAAACTATATGAGTGACAGTTGTTGGTGATACAATTAGCTTCAATTTTATGTGCCGAGCGACCAGATTGGACGTTCCTAACTCGCGATATGCTCCAAATAGTCGAACTACCTCCGAAAAAAAACAAAAAAAGAAAAGAAATTGTAACTCGAAAACGAATCCAATTAAAAACTTTTTAATGCGATTTTTGAGTTTAGCGGGCCTTAGTATATATAAAAAAAATAGTCGCATCCAATGTACATTTTGACTGTTGACTAGTGTAATCTAAACGATTATCCAGTTTGTAAACCGCTTAAGTATTATGTGTAATATATACCCACTCACTACTTGTGAGATGATGTATTTTCATAACATCATAACACAAATATCTGGTCTCCGACTTTATAAACGTATAGACTATAGAGGGTGGGACACCAAAAACGAATGTCCGTAAGATAATAATAATACATACTATAACGGGATTATAACAATACGACTCACTGACCTCTCGATGCAAATAACTCTAAACTGTCACGTATCCGTGTATTTTCCTACGAGGTTTATTTCTCTACTGCTTGTTTATTTATTCTCCAATCGCGGGCGGGCGATAATATTCTAACAATAACCTGTGAGCCAACGCGATATGATGACGTCCGTTCTCCATTACGTCACAAACCAATCGATATAAATCCCTATAGCGCCTAAACCGATCAGCCCATTGATCTGTAAATGTGTATACATATTTAAAATGACTGCAGGATGAGATGGTGTCAGTTTGGTCAAAATCGGTTAAATTCCTAAGAAAATGTATGTAATATTTGCCATTTCCGGTTGTCAGTTGTCACCAAAAATAATCCAGTTCTTCCCCCGGTCATTCTAAATATGTATACCCACATACACGCATACATTTCCCAGAAATCATTGCAATGGAGTCAGGGGACCTCAAAACGCGTACTTCCGCAAAAATCTCGATTTTTTTTCCGTCTATTACAATGATTTCATTCTAGTGCACTAGTCAGAAAGTAAAAATGAACCATTATATAGTGTGTTCAATAAAAAAAACTATCTGGCGTGTCACGATTTAGTTTTTCTTAAATTAATGTTGGCTATACACTTCAGGAATTTACATATAAAAAGGCCGAAGATTTAAGTAACAAAAACAACGACAAAACTGGAACTCTTAACATCTTTTAAAATTGACTTTGTCAAATTTTAGAGTATCCAACCTACAATATTTCCATGGTAAACTAAACCTTTTTTACTTTCCGACTACTAGAAGGAAAGTATTGTAATCGACGGAAAAAAAATTGAGATTTTAGCGGAAATACGCGTTTTGTGGTCCCCTGAATCCATTGCAATGATTTCTGGAAAATGTATGTGTGTAGTAGAGATGGGCTTATTAGTTCTTTTTAATGAACTAGTTCTTCCGGATTAGTTCACAAAAAGGAACTAGTTCAAAGAACTAGTTCAAAGAACTAGTTCTGAAGAACTACTTTGATCCTGAGACATACTACTTCGATAAACGTGTCTTCGTGTGTTCTAGCACGTGTATATCTCGTTCCAAACGAAACTAGGATCTAGTTTGGACAGAATTATTTATAATTATATTGATCGAAGAATCATTGTCTTATTTTATTTAGGTATATTTCTTAAATATTTATTTAATAAGGCATAAAAGACATATTGCTGCACGTATTTTAGCCTTATTCATACTGCAATTTTAGGTGGAATTGGGGTATTATTTATAAATTATAGTATAACATATACTGGCGAAACTACTATTAACAGTGTAATCCATTATACAATAGGAAAAAAAACTATACTCTAATTATATTTTTGACATCCGCCGTTAGGTAAAGAAACAACTGGCGGGCAGGGTGCTATGTCGCTCGTGTGATGTCGCCACAACTCGTTCACTGAATGAGATATGTTTCACCAAAGCAGGACTTTCGAACTAGATTTCATGTCCCTACAAGTCGTTCACTGAATGAGATATGCATAGAGATATGTTTTAGCAAAGCAGGTCTTTTGCGAACTAGTTCTTTTTATTTTAAAGAACTAGTTCTTTTGTTCTAAGCCGGGAGCCATTCTCTCGGACTAGTTCGTTCACTAGCTACCCACCTCTAGTGTGTAGGTATGTCCGTGAACACGATAGCGCCCAAACGGTACAACGGATCGGGCTGAAATTTGGCATACATATTTAGAATCACCAGGAGACAAACTGGATTGTTTTTGGTGACAATCTGACAACCGGAAGTGGCAAATGTCACATACGTTTTCTTAGGGATTCATTCGATTTTGACCAAACTGACACTATCTCATCCTGCAGTTATTCTAAATATGTATATAAATTTACAGATCAATGGGACGAGCGGTTTAGGCGTTACAGGGTTGGTATGTGACGTAATGGAGAACTGACGTCATCATACCGCGTTAGCTCACACGTTATTGTTTGAATATTATCGCCCGGCCCAAGATTGAAGAATAAATAAACAAGAAGTAGAGAAATAAACCTAGTATTATAACACGGATACGTGACAGTATATTAGAATTATTTGTATGGATAGGTCAGTCGCTTTTGGTGTTTCACACTCTATGATAGTCTATACGTTTAGAGAGTTTATAAATGTGTAAACAGTGTGTCAATGTAGTCGGAAAGTTGGGTGGGGGCCACTAGTCAGAAAGATATTTATTGATCATACTATACAACGCACGTAAGCACGGTAAGTACTAAATTCTCAATGGTTCTCAGCAGATAATAGACAACACCAGGTCAAGGTTTTATAACTTTCCTAAAAAGATTCAGTGCCCATTTCTCATTAATTGTAGCTAACTGGAGCGACATAATGGACCATGATATTTAAATTATATGCTCCTATTATTATTAACACCTCTATAACACCTCTAAACTGGCATACACGCTACGGTATACACAAATTACATTTGCATTTGAAATTTCTGTTACTTTGTGACTATACTTCCGGGATATTTTATCCTATACAATTTATAAGTGATATAATGATTTGGAAAGATTCTCTCAATAGAAGTTACTTTCTTTCCAAACATCTACATCTGGATTCTCATTTTTTGCAACATCTCATTAAGGTAGAAGTCTACTTCTTGATATAAGGCACAAAAACATGCCACTTCATTATTTCAATTGACGAGAAAAGTAGTACGGTGTTTTAGTATTTCAGAGATATTTGTGGGAAGGCCGGAACGTTTTGCGGAAATGTTTTGGTTCTAATCTTATCTAGTGACAACAGTACCTAACTAGCGACACAAGGAGGTATTAATTGAGGATATACCTCCACGTTAATGACAGTTTTAAATATACACTTGCGTATCCGCTAATGTGAAAATAATGTGCAAACATAATCTACTACTTCTATGGTCGGTCGGGAATAAGAGTTGATTGTTCACTATAATAAAATGCCATAATCAATTCGACGTTTTGCGCCAAAGTCAAGGTTATCACCGAGGCAGCCGCAGAACACTTGGTATGCCGCATAATTAGCCGCCGCTGTTAACTTTACATTCGCGTATATTATGGTATCTAGCAGTTTCGAAATAGAGGTCCAAAATTTAACGATTTATTATCGGAAATCATAAATTTTTACCATACAAATGTACTAATATAATCTACACTAATGGCGCAATGAACTAAACACTTTACGACTAATCAATTTAAAATATTAGTTGATACATCGGTGTCTTCTTTAGGCGCACGTATCAAATAAAATCGTATAGTGTTTATTTTAAATTAACGAGAGATTGAGATCGATTGCCATTGAGTTCGACGTTCCAATCGCTCAAAATAAACCGAACAAGATTGTGATCGCTGACATATCTCCTATTCGCCGTATATAATTAGACAAAGGATTTTATAGGGCCTCGTCTATCTGACTTTTAGCCCCAGTCACATTCATGTATAATCGCGTGGTATTCAACATTTATGCCATCGATGCATAATTAGTAATTTTATTTTAGTAATGTCTTGTTTTGACAAAACAAAATGTCTAGATTCATTGCGTTACAATACTATGCTTGTAATGGTTAGAAGAACTACACGGTACTGTGGGTTACCAGCTCTGTACCCGATGTCAATAATAACAAGACAACATATAACGATAAATTTCCCTAAATTTACAAGAAAATGGTTCATTATTTTGTTTTTGAATCTATCTATCTACCTATACTAATTACGAACTTTCAAGTGTAGGGCGCGTTCAGCGGAATCGCCCATTTTCGCCGACATTTGCGATCGAGTAGCTGCAAAATTGGGCTTTTCGATATTACTTTTGACGCTCGAATTGAAAAAAGGACACAATTCCGCGTGGACTGCGCGATATATTGTAAATTAAATGCGTCAATTTTGAAAAAAAAAAATCACGTTTTTGCACCTCTTCGGGTGAAGGCGAACCTCGAGAAAATGTCACGTGACGTCTAGAAATTCCGACAAGCGGATCGATGAACGTCAAAAATTTACATTTTTTATCCGTTCCTGCCGACCTTATAAAAGCCGCTCGCTGTCATGTCTTACGATAAGATCCCTCTAAATACCCTTCGCAAAGAGTTTTGAGCAAAAAAACGGCCTTAAAAACAATTTTCGATCCAAAAAATCGATTTTTGTCGACCCGTGTTTTGCTGCTATTACCACAGTAACGTCAAACCCGAAACGCCCCCTGCCGGACATTCGTAACAACAGTAACAGATAGCAGATAACCTAAAATGTATCCTAAAATGTCCATATTGCGAATGTGGACAGGTGGGAAGCCTTAACCACATATTTCTAGAATGCCCAATAACTAAAGTCGAAAATTTTGACATATACACAGAGCTAGTTATGTACTAACTTCTAAACATGCCAAAATCTAAAATATTTCGCTTGGTAAAATAACATGATTTCAGAGACACCTTAACAAGTTGTATGAATTCAAATAAAATGCACTTTTAATTGCAATTATCTAATAGAAAACATAAACGAAAAATCTTACAGCTTTACGGTATGACTCCTGATAACTTGTACGGTAGTTTAAACCGAATATCTGCTCAAATTTTGACATGACCGGAATACCCTATTACATTTTCCATTGCACAGTAGACTTTTTGTATTCAACATATGAACCACCAAACTGAATTTAATGGTCCATTAAAATTATATGTACGATATATGCTTTCTCCTTTAAAAGACCCAGCTTTTATAAAAGAAAATAGATTTGGATAACTTGTGAGAACAATCTAATAATTATATATTTAAATTATTATCGCAGTATCGTTTTCATTTAATTTACAACTATGCGATTTTCGTTTTAATACTATGTACTAACAATAATAAAAATTATAAGTCATATTTTTTTAAGTCATAAACAAACATGAAATTTTGCTTCATTTAATAATTATTCCACTATTATACACGTGGTAGAAATATATTCATGCATTTAGATAAACAAACGATAATTGTACATATCTGCATTTTTGATATCTGTTACGGTTAAGAGGAAAAAGAAAACCAGAATTAAGCATTCATGTAATCTAATTATCAAGCAATATGATTATGCAATTAAATTAACTTCGTAGTATTTATTTGTTATTCTTTATTAACTGTGGCTTTTCTAAGACTGAATTTTTATAGTAATTAAACTAAGTAATGTTCCCTCTTAAATCGCGATAGATGCAAAACTGTACAAACATCGTTCTTATGTCTTCATTTGCATGGACGAAACGATAAGTATTAATATCAGTAACGAAATATGTTTTTTCTACTTTGCATTCACAATGCACACATTGTAACACTGTTTTCGGTGTTACAATTAGCAAATTGTAACACCGTTTTTAGTAACTTTTTTCTAAGATTGGTGGCATTGAATTTTTATAAAATTAATGACGCAAAGTAGAAAAAATAGTATATTACACTCGTTTTATAAGACATATTAGCGCATTCGTTCATTTGGGGCACTCGTCGCTGGCGCTCCTCGTGCCCCAAACAACTCATGCGCCAATTTGACGTCTTATAAAACTTGTATAATAATATACTATTTTCTACTTTGCATTCACAATGCACACATTGTAACACTGTTTTCGGTGTTACAATTAGCAAATTGTAACACCGTTTTTAGTAACTTTTTTCTAAGATTGGTGGCATTGATATCAAATGCATGTCAAACGAAAATACACATAACCACAAAAGTAAGCACAAACTGATTTTTTAGAATCGCACAAACTGCGAAGTATGTATATTTTTATACATATTTAAACATGCGTGTTGCATCCTAGGTTTCGTACTACTAGTATATGATGGTATATAATAATTATCAATAATTACTTTTTCACAGATATTTGAATTTAAGTGACAGATGACAGTGTTACCAACGGTTGCACCCATAAATACTCTAGATTGGAATTTTACCTAATATACTTCTAAATTTTTATAAAATTAATGACGCAAAGTAGAAAAAATAGTATATTACACTCGTTTTATAAGACATATTGGCGCATTCGTTCAACTCATGCGCCAATTTGACGTCTTATAAAACTTGTATAATAATATACTATTATTCTACATAGGTAGTACGAAATACGAATACCACTATATAAGGAAAATGATTGAAGTTGTTAATTGTACCTTTGGCCACTCTACAATCATAAACCCGCGTGACTGCCGCAGTTTTCTTTGTTCAGGTGTCCCACACACGGTATCATGGCACGTGTCTGTATAATGTGTATATCGCGGCCAAGAATTGATTTTTAGCAAACGCGTTGAATTCAACGAAAATGTTGTTTACAGCAATACCTAGTAGAGGCTTTTATGAATAGTATTCAGACCAGAATTACTTTACCAATGATGAGAAATGGACATTGTCAGACAAACAGAAGGAAGTATATTTATGTATGTGTTCTAACCGCAAAACCATTTGAATAAACATCCTATGTTCATAAATATAAAGTGGCTCATATTTCTCTCATATTTGATACGATCTTATCTGCATATGACCAAGTCGAAAAAGTATTCCATATACACCCAAACGGTAATACCTATTTCCAATAATTCAGGTATAATAAGCTAGGAGTTAGCACAGCTCTTCCTAGTTTTGTGCCTCTAAGTACATACAGTCTTAACACTAGCATACCTAGTCTAGCATACCGCGATATGTACATATTGTACATGTTTTGTGATGCAGAAAATTTGAGTACACAAACATTGAGGGATAATAAATGTTGCTACTTAATACTGATCTTATAAATAAATAATGTATGTATATCTTTGAATACTATAGCGTCCAAACGGTACGACGGATCGGGCTGAACTTTGGTGACCAATTATAGATGCGTTTTCTTAGGAATTTATCCGATTTTGACCAAATTGATACCTGCTCATCCTCGAGTGACTTTAAATATCCATATAAATTTGCAGATCAATAGGATGAGCGGTTTATACGCTAGAAGTGTGTACAGAAGCAGTTTGACAGAATCCTCAGCTTTCGTCGTTATGGCGAATTGGCAGATTTTGACAAACGTCAATGACCAGTGACATGACATGACATTGTGTTATTCAATAACTGAAGTTAGGTTGAATAATAATAAGAAATTGAATATATAATAGTAAAAGTGTTTAGACACTTTTTGTCAGAAAGGCGTAAACGGTAGACATATTTTAACCAGATCTCATGTCATTAATAAAAAATCGCATATTTGGAATCGTATTATAGAGTCGCACAGGTGTAAAAGGGTCATTAGAATACATTAGAAGCGATACTTGTTTAAAAAAATACAAATCAACACAAATAATGTATATTTTATAACTAAAAAGGTTAGGTTGTAAAAAGAAATGGTGGGTACATAGTTTCTAATAAGTAGAATCACCCACGCTTGGCTAAATTTGAAACTGCTTGGTGCAAAAGGTGATTTTGGCACAATTTCTTAATTTGTCCAACGTCCAAGTTACAGGTGGGACTCGACTACAGATTGACAAAACAATGCGGTCTGTTACTCAATGTTATTATTTTTACACTTCTGGGAACTGATATCACACGAGAAATGATCTCACGACAAAAACATGTAAAATATGGTAATCGATTACAACTTTTGCTTTTCTACAAAATTTCTACTTTCTCAAACGCGCACACGCTCTGTACAACCGTTATCTATTTGTCGGCAAATAAGCCTTTATCAGTTCTGAGATAGTCAGACCCCACGACCGACACTATATGAGTGCAAAAATTTTAATTTTGTTTTTCTACTTTGCATTCACAATGCACACATTGTAACACTGTTTTCGGTGTTACAATTAGCAAATTGTAACACCGTTTTTCCGTTTTCAGTAACTTTTTTCTAAGATTGGTGACATTGATATCAAATGCATGTCAAACGAAAATACACATAACCACAAAAGTAAGCACAAACTTTTTTTTAGAATCGCACAAACTGCGAAGTATGTATATTTTTATACATATTTAAACATGCGTGTTGCATCCTAAGTTTCGTACTACTAGTATATGATGGTATATAATAATTATCAATAATTACTTTTTCACAGATATTTGAATTTAAGTGACAGATGACAGTGTTACCAACGGTTGCACCCATAAATACTCTAGATTGGAATTTTACCTAATATACTTCTAAATTTTTATAAAATTAATGACGCAAAGTAGAAAAAATAGTATATTACACTCGTTTTATAAGACATATTGGCGCATTCGTTCATTTGGGGCACTCGTCGCTGGCGCTCCTCGTGACCCAAACAACTCATGCGCCAATTTGACGTCTTATAAAACTTGTATAATAATATACTATTTCTTTACCAGGCAACAGGTCGCAACGTCTGCCGCTGTCAGTCATGGAAGTTTAGAACGGACAACAGTATCCAATTTTTCAAAGTATAAAAATCTACAATCTTTTACTCAAAGATATTTCTTTTTCTTGCAAATCTCTCGAATAAAATATTTGTTTGCCTCAAGGCCGGTCATTATTTCCTGTAAAACCAGAATTATTTGATTCAAACCTATTTCTGCAATTAAACCCAAACCATTTTTATGGAAATTCTGGAAAAGTATTTAGTGTAAAAGAATAGTTTTCAGTGAAAACTATTTCTTTCTCTTTAAAAAATATTTCAAACAATTTCTATAATTTCTAATAAAATATTACCTTCAGCCTATGCAGCTCATATTTTTTTAATTTAATTATTTGTTTCAAACATACCTACATTCTTTACTTCAAACACATAATATATATTATAAAAAAGACACATTTAATGATTTTACATTTCTATTTTTCTCTATGCTTGAAAAAAAATCAAAAACTCCCATTTCTAGAACGTCATATAAGAATTTCTCGATACCGTGTTCTAGTTACTAGTTACTACTGTAGTTACTAATCTTTTTACTTATTCTCTAGACTATTCTCTAACCCAATACATTTAGATAGAAATACCCTGTATAACTGAAAATAATTTGCAGTGTGTACCGTCAAAATCTGTTTTTCTACTTTGCATTCACAATGCACACATTGTAACACTGTTTTCGGTGTTACAATTAGCAAATTGTAACACCGTTTTTAGTAACTTTTTTCTAAGATTGGTGACATTGATATCAAATGCATGTCAAACAAAAATACACATAACCACAAAAGTAAGCACAAACTGATTTTTTAGAATCGCACAGACTGCGAAGTATGTATATTTTTATACATATTTAAACATGCGTGTTGCATCCTAGGTTTCGTACTACTAGTATATGATGGTATATAATAATTATCAATAATGACTTTTTCACAGATATTTGAATTTAAGTGACAGATGACAGTGTTACCAACGGTTGCACCCATAAATACTCTAGATTGGAATTTTACCTAATATACTTCTAAATTTTTATAAAATTAATGACGCAAAGTAGAAAAAATAGTATATTACACTCGTTTTATAAGACATATTGGCGCATTCGTGATTTTTCAAAACAACTCATGCGCCAATTTGACGTCTTATAAAACTTGTATAATAATATACTATTATGATTATTTTATTTTCCTTTCTGGATCGATAATGTAATCAGCAGGACTAAACAATTGCCTTAGCTACTTAGTACCAACATATGTATGTATCAGCTGATCGACAAAACAACAGCAATGACGGTGCTCTTCCGATTCAAAAGATACATTATCAGCAGCAAGTGTAGATTGCTAATTACGGAAGTATACTTCCGCGTTAGGCAATTATCAAAGAAACATTTCATTCTTATAAAGCAAATGGCCCCTAGGAGAATGCATTCTCGTTACAAATAAAACCAATTTACCTTCTTTTCTCTGTGAGCGCTAGCTCCTTATAATCCGCATTCAAGCAATAAAAAATCCTTAGTGGATACGGAATGACGGTAAAATACCCACACACGCACGCACTACTTCAAACGAATACCGGGCGATTCGATAGAACACAAAATGTCGTCACCACTGTTTTAATTACATATGCCAGACAAACAAAACACTATCGGTGATCGGCTTGCAACAAGGGCATTTGATGCGATATGCGGCGATGGAATTAAATATCCGTGATCACTGTTTCGGAGAATCAACTTCCTGTCGCAAGACGTCTCCTACCACGTGTGTGAAGTATTGCGAAATTATCTGAACTTGGAAAAAACAAAATAACACGGTAACACAGGCACAGCAAGGCGATTACACTTCTACATAAGGCAACAAACCGGTGACTGAATTGGACCGTCGATTTTACTTTGGGCAGAACCGCACGACGACAGTGGCACGCGTCGTTCAGCTGGCGGCCACCGGCCGCGCCACCGTTACCACCAGCTGATCGGTACCAACTTTCGTTTCAACCAGGAAACTCGCAAATTCTGCCTAATATGTGCATTTTAGATCTTGTGCTAGTCTTTACATAACGTTAAGAAACTGTACAAGATTACATTTTTCAGCGTATTTTCTAGTACTCGTTATTTATTGATTCTGTACAAATTTTCCGCTACTGCCGTCGCCATAACAGCGCACGATGCGCTGTTATGGCGACTGTGACATTAGGCAACTTATTTTGCACGGTGCCAGTGTAGCAAGCGAAGAGTATTGCAGATGAATGTATTATTGATTCTTTAATATAAGACTACCTATTTTGAAGAAGTAGGTATATGGTCAAGCAGTGGCGGCTCGTCAGGGGTGGCAGGGTGGGCGGTGCCCATCCAAAAAATATTGGATCACCTGGTACTGATATTCAGTGTTTCACATATTTATTTGGACGTTATTAATACAATATTTGTTACAGTTAAGTATTTGCCTAATATAAATTCTTTACAACCACTGTCTATATGCCTGCATTATTATATTGAATACATAATAAAATTCAACGCTGCTACGCTACTGGCCGTAGAATTGGTAAATAACGGTAGTGTATGCAACCGAAACTACCAGGCCGGGGTGGCAATTGAGATTGTGCCCACCAGAGGTGACGGTTTTCTACTGCAAGCGCGTAAACTGTCCAGCAAGCCGTAGGAGTGGGGGTAGCGAAAAATGCATGTGTGACGTCATAGGTCTAGGCAGACAACCCCATACCATAGCATAGACGTATTCTAATAGGCTAAATAGGCAATAGCGCATGCAACAAATTCGCGCAAAAAGTCGGCCGTTTTATTAGGGTTGTTTAGTGTTTACTCGACCTTCTTGTTGGTTCTTGCGGTTAACTACTTCTTAAAAATATGTCGGTTCAAATTTGTAGTGTTTACTTAATAATATATAGTAACACTTCATTAAATAAGTCCTTAAAACTGCATTGATATTTTGCCCACCCAATTAAACAAATCACGAGCCGCTACTGTGGTCAAGTAATTTTATGCAGATTCAATGTATGCAATATTTTTCTTAAAATCGCATGGTTTTATGTTCACATTATAACCGTATGTGGCAACATGTCATAATAACAGAAACCTGCACTGTAATGTCCACATCTTCGAAATTAATACAAAAATGAGTTTCTAGCTATTTGTATGTACCATTTATTATCAAAAAATCTTCAGAAAAAAGTCGCAAATTACCGATAAAATTACCATTTTAGCAGACAACGCAAGAGAATCGAAAATGTGTCATTTATCTTGGAATATTATAGTTACGGTTTCTTATGTTGTATGATACACTAGAAAATTTCTTAAAATATAAAAATATATCTTAATTTTGAATATCTAAAAATGTTATTCTACTAAAATGTTAGAATAGAAAATAGCTGGTAATGTTATAAGCTTATGAGTAAATGGTGTAAATGACCAATTAGTCAATCAGTAGGTTAATGCCAAAATGGTAGCTCTAAGGTGTATAACATTGGTGTCTCATAAAAATTATTTATTTAGCAGTCTTTATTATAATTTTTCGATTAAATTCTATAAGATTTGTTATTAAATATTTGACTTTTGTAAAACGAAAATATGATTTAAACCAGGATGTCTGCCAAAGCCAAACGACTGTTGTCTGCCAAACGACTATAGTTTTGAAATCCCGCGATCAAAATTTGCTTTGGGACGGATTTTTGACAGATTGCAATACATAACTTTATTATTATGTATTATGCTATCGGTGAATAATCCAGACCTTAAACATTTATCGGATAGGCTAATCAATTCCAATTGAATATGGTAAAATGATAAATTAGTTTTTGAGCAGCCTGTGTAAGACAGGCCGATGAAAGTAACGATATTCTTTTTAACTTTCTAACATCAACAGAGGGTGAGGAATGCGGTTTTAAGACTCACAGTTTTAAGGAACACAATCGTAAGAAATATTTATTTGAAAACAACATTTTTGACAACCAGCTGACATCTAGTTGTAAATAGCTCAACAAGAAGATCGCAAATTAAACATTTGAAACTGCTTCAGACTTGCTTGTTGAGTTACAGAGATAATTGTTACAAAACCTTTAATTAAAATAGATTAAAATTAAAATATTTAAAATAACTAATTTGTAGTCTATTTTCTGTAGAACGGAAGTTGCGACCATATTAAGAATACTTTCAATAAAAAGGCCGGTATGAACAAACTCGACAATCTGAATTTCAATTTTTTTTGTGAGTACTAGTACCCACAAAAAAATCCTAAAAACTAGATGAGTAAAAACCCTACTAATTCATATTGTTGTAGTTGTTTTGGGTGCGGTTTATTCCGCTGCACCTAGGCCAATTCTTGGCCCTTTGTGTGCTTACCCATTTTCTACCTATACTAATTACGAACTTTCAAGTGTAGGGCGCGTTCAGCGGAATCGCCCATTTTCGCCGACATTTGCGATCAAGTAGCTGCAAAATTGGGCTTTTCGATATTACTTTTGACGCTCGAATTGAAAAAAGGACACAATTCCGCGTGGACTGCGCGATATATTGTAAATTAAATGCGTCAATTTTGAAAAAAATCACGTTTTTGCACCTCTTCGGCTGAAGGCGAACCTCGAGAAAATGTCACGTGACGTCTAGAAATTCCGGCAAGCGGACCGATGAACGTCAAAAATTTACATTTTTTATCCGTTCCTGCCGACCTTATAAAAGCCGCTCGCTCTCATGTCTTACGATAAGATCCCTCTAAATACCCTTCGCAAAGAGTTTTGAGCAAAAAACGGCCTTAAAAACAATTTTCGATCCAAAAAATCGATTTTTGTCGACCCGTGTTTTGCTGCTATTACCACAGTAACGTCAAACCCGAAACGCCCCCTGCCGGACATTCGTAACAACAGTAACAGATAGCAGATAACCTAAAATGTCCATATTGCGATTGTGGACAGGTGGGAAGCCTTAACCACATATTTCTAGAATGCCCAATAACTAAAATCGAAAATTTTGATATATACACAGAGCTAGTTACATACTGTTTGATAACGACAACCAGGGGTGTTCAACTGGTTGCCGGCACCCACGGTTTTACGCCTCTTGCGAAAGGCGGTGGGACGAGGATCGTCAGCTGATGCCTGGATTTGAACCCAAGACTTCCTAGCAGGGGAGCAGCACTCTACCGCTAGAGCCACTCGCCCCACAACTAATTCATATATTAATGTCGTTAATATCAGACAACTCATTTGATCAATAAATAAATAATTTTACCGTAAAGACTATTATGGGAGGTATAATGATGATTGATGTGTATCACTGTGTACCTATATGTCAATTTTATTTATATTTCTATGAATAAAATAAATTGATCAACATCGAACATTCGTTTCCACTGTTCACGGTTCAAATTTCGGGTGAGAAAACATGTATAAAACATTTATGACTAATAAATTTAATTCATGCGTGCCATAATCTGATAGTATGCTTCAGACTCAACACTCAACACGCCATCCACCGATGCCAAACTTGTGCACGTAAAAGACGCTCGATTCGTGATGTGACAAATAATAAACACAACAATAAAAATTTCACTTCTTGTACAAGGTGTCAGTCTATTTATTGTACAAGTTCTCGTCCAAAAAATTAGATAGTCTAAAAACAGATCTAAATGAACAAAAAATAAGCAGCAAGAATGGTTTAAGGACTTACAGAGTCGCTGTCATTGCTGAAGTCCCACGACGGCGCTGGCGAGGCGACTCTGCTTCCTGCCAAGTGAACGAGTTCTTCAAGCACATGATCTTCGGGAATACTAGCGAATGGCTCTCCACGGTGTCTCGGACCAGGAGAAATAGGCGTGCTGTACCCATCCTCGCTTGGTCCGCTGTTTACGACCGTCACATTGAAGCGGCGACTTGATGGTGCTGACGAATCTGTATTCAAATATAACAGCCATAAAAATGTGTTAAAGAGACTCAATTGTAAATGAAAATAAACACAAGCTGTAATTTCACATCTAAGACTCCTATTCTTGAGATTTATGAGACTATGTATATTCCAAAATCATCTTTTATTTGGTGCACCATGGCGTCCACATTTATGTAGATTACTCGTATTTTCCCGTACGCTTTTCCCCTG
Source organism: Aphodius granarius (assembly GCA_963971325.1). NCBI lineage: Eukaryota > Metazoa > Arthropoda > Insecta > Coleoptera > Scarabaeidae > Aphodius > Aphodius granarius. The sequence continues at coordinate 6,243,072 of OZ020225.1, forward strand.
CTATGGTGGGTTAATTAGATAACTTGTAGGTGACTTGTTCCCTATTCTTTATCCAACTTCAAACAAATTGTGCAAGATTTGTTACATCTTGTCATAAACTTTCAAACAGTCAGTTACCTAACTGATGATGTGCTTAGTAATCGGAAATGAAACTGATTTACTTCTAAACCCTTATGAGTTATTAAAGTACTTATAGAAGATGTTGTCACCCTGTACACAACTCGTAAGTTTTCGAATAGCAATGTGTGTAATTAAGTTATTTTTAACTACACGTGGACACATATAGAATCACATGACATTATTTGGCACTACGTTATATGTATCCTCATAGACAGCAGTTCACAACAGGAGTACCCAACATATTGCATATTCCCTACGGTTGTAGACCATAAGAAATCACCATAACATGTTTGCTATGGTTAAGTTCAATTCTGATGTTCGGCTTATTTGATATGTTTGGAAGATTCGAGCTGAACTTTTAAACTAAAATACTTTCATCAAAACTTTCACTTCCGGCCACCGGAAGTCGACATCAACTTTGTTATTTTAAATGGTTTGAAGAATTTCTTATTTTAAGTAAGAAAATCCAACAACTCCCATCGGATTTACATAACACTAACTGTTACCATTTTTGATTTATTTTGATTTTTGTATAATTTTTGCGGTTTTTGGAATGAATGTTAAAGTTCAATATCTCGGCAACTATAAAAGCTAACACTTTCATATGTGGTGGGTGCATACCTCAAATATGGCCAATTACTGAATTTACTTTATATTTACATATATCATATACAAGATGGTCAAACTTTACAAATCTATTGCTTTTTGATTTAATAAAACCCATTTCTTTGGAAAGAATAGTACATATATTATTATACAAGTTTTATAAGACGTCAAATTGGCGCATGAGTTGTTTGGGGCACGAGGAGCGCCAGCGACGAGTGCCCCAAATGAACGAATGCGCCAATATGTCTTATAAAACGAGTGTAATATACTATTTTTTCTACTTTGCGTCATTAATTTTATAAAAATTTAGAAGTATATTAGGTAAAATTCCAATCTAGAGTATTTATGGGTGCAACCGTTGGTAACACTGTCATCTGTCACTTAAATTCAAATATCTGTGAAAAAGTAATTATTGATAATTATTATATACCATCATATACTAGTAGTACGAAACCTAGGACGCAACACACGCATGTTTAAATATGTATAAAAATATACATACTTCGCTGTTTGTGCGATTCTAAAAAATCAGTTTGTGCTTACTTTTGTGGTTATGTGTATTTTCGTTTGACATGCATTTGATATCAATGTTACTAAAAACGGTGTTACAATTTGCTAATTGTAACACCGAAAACAGTGTTACAATGTGTGCATTGTGAATGCAAAGTAGAAAATAGTATATTATTATACAAGTTTTATAAGACGTCAAATTGGCGCATGAGTTGTATGTCTTATAAAACGAGTGTAATATACTATTTTTTCTACTTTGCGTCATTAATTTTATAAAAATTTAGAAGTATATTAGGTAAAATTCCAATCTAGAGTATTTATGGGTGCAACCGTTGGTAACACTGTCGTCTGTCACTTAAATTCAAATATCTGTGAAAAAGTAATTATTGATAATTATTATATACCATCATATACTGGTACGAAACCTAGGATGCAACACGCATGTTTAAATATGTATAAAAATATACATACTTCGCAGTTTGTGCTTACTTTTGTGGTTATGTGTATTTTCGTTTGACATGCATTTGATATCAATGTCACCAATCTTAGAAAAAAGTTACTAAAAACGGTGTTACAATTTGCTAATTGTAACACCGAAAACAGTGTTACAATGTGTGCATTGTGAATGCAAAGTAGAAAAAATTGTTTATCGTATCAATCGATACTAGCCTGATATGAGTGTTGCCTAGCAGTAGACGATAGCGTTGCATTTGCAGTTCAGATCGAAAAGAATACATAGTACAAAGTGTAAAACATCAAATAATCAGCCAACCGACTCGTGAGTGTCAGAAAGAAGCGTTTGTAGTGCTGGCTTATTGTTTTTATAACTACAGATTTCTAAATTTAAAATTGAAATTCAAAGCTGGTTTAATTGTCTCGTGATACAGGCAGTTCTATTTGCACCGGTGTGCGTTTGGTTGCATGCACTACCTTTTGTAATATTTTGCTATACAGGTGGTTTCTTAATAACCATGTTAATATTTAAGGAGGTTATTCTTGAGTCCATTTTGAGCAAAAAAATCGTATGAACATCTGTCGTAAAGGCCTTAATGTTTAAACTACAGAGTGCTAAACTTTTAAGACAAAAATCTTTTTTTTATGATATCCTTGTTATGACTAGATATTTTTGTGAAACGTACTAGGTACGTTTCTTCTATGCATCAAAAGGCATTTTCTGCTGTGCAACGTACTTTTTTATTCTTTTTACTTTTAGAGAAGGAAAGTATTGTGATCGACGGAAAAAATGGGATGAACGGTTTAGGCGCTATTAGCTTTTATAGAATCGGCTTGACAGAATCCACAGCCTTCGTTGCTGTATTGCAAATTGTCAGATTTTGACAAACCTCAGTGCCACTGACACGACATGACATTAAGTGTCAGTGTGACAAATGTCATTACATCACAGAAACTGACGTTAGGTAGGGTCCAGAGTGGCTCTAGCTTCGCAAAATTGAATAATTACAAAAGTGTTAAATATTTTTATTTCATAACAATGTGCAAATGAATGAATTTTATTTCTTTATGAGAAAACCATACGCCAAACAAAAAATAATCAAGAGACCAGATTTGCTCAGAAAGGAATGAGGATTTAAAATAGTATATTATTATACAAGTTTTATAAGACGTCAAATTGGCGCATGAGTTGTTTGAACGACAAATGAACGAATGCGCCAATATGTCTTATAAAACGAGTGTAATATACTATTTTTTCTACTTTGCGTCATTAATTTTATAAAAATTTAGATGTATATTAGGTAAAATTCCAATCTAGAGTATTTATGGGTGCAACCGTTGGTAACACTGTCATCTGTCACTTAAATTCAAATATCTGTGAAAAAGTAAATATTGATAATTATTATATACCATCATATACTAGTAGTACGAAACCTAGGATGCAACACGCATGTTTAAATATGTATAAAAGTATACATACTTCGCAGTCTGTGTGATTCTAAAAAATCAGTTTGTGCTTACTTTTGTGGTTATGTGTATTTTCGTTTGACATGCATTTGATATCAATGTCACCAATCTTAGAAAAAAGTTACTAAAAACGGTGTTACAATTTGCTAATTGTAACACCGAAAACAGTGTTACAATGTGTGCATTGTGAACGCAAAGTAGAAAAAAAAATTTTTACTTTAAGGAAAAGCAGGGGCGTATCACTTTTAACTTTACAATGATAATGTGCAAATCTCGCACGAACGCCACTGGCAAGAATAAAAAAGTATGTTATACAGCAGGAAATGCCTTTTGATGCATAGAAGATGTGTACTACATTTCACAAAAATATCTATTGTCATATCAAAGTTATCATAAAAAAAGATTTTTTTCTTAAAACGTTAGGACCCTGTAGTTCAAAAGTTAAGATCTTTAGGACATATCCTAAAGGACTCCTTAAATATTAGCACGTTATTAAGAAACTTCCTGTATACACATCAGAAAACATTATTAATTCCTGTGATTCAATTGTGGATGCCCGGTATATCTATATGTATCAAATTCGCCAAACCATAATAATCAGATCGAATATCATTCATGTTGATATTACCTTGGGTTGTTCTTCATTTATTATAATTTTCTTATTGCTTTCTAATCGTATGTTACAGATGCTTTCACAAAAGATATGTAGGCAAAAACACTATAGAAGTATAGAACATGGCTACAAAAAATATCCCAATTTTGAACGTCCTATACACTACATGGAGAATGGAGAATTAATTGGAAGCAATAGTAGTTCTCATCAATTTACGTAATATTGGTTACTGACCATATCAAATAATACGAATAATTGTCTAAGATTTCAAAACCCATAAGAACGTTTAATGGTGTCTTCGAAATTCACTTAATTTTCAAAAAGTACATTAAAAATAGCAAGCTGCAAATATTTGTTATAAAACTGTGTCATTCAAATATGTTTATGGAGACAGCCGTGATTTTAAATTTGAATATTTCGACAAATCTAAAGTCAAGTACAAACTATTTATACCAAAACATGTCATGCAGACATTGTGCCGATCAATGCTAGTATTGGGATGTAGGTTATAAAAGCAATAGGTAAACAAATTAGGTCAGCTATTCTACTTAACGCGCAAAGCTGTCGTGAAAACTGAATAAACAGAATTCACAGAATTACAACCCAATGGTTTGGATATGTAAAATAATTTTTTGTTTTGGTATTCTAATCATATGCATCAGCTGTTCTAACTAGATATGTATATAGTATATACCTACGAGGTTCAAATTTATTTTTAGAAATATTACCGCTCCCTGTAAGCATTTACAAATATAAAAACAAAAATCGTATTGCAAACTTACTATTGCGTGGCTGCTTTCGCCACTTGTGCGCCTTTTGTGACGACGTCTTGACTATAAAAATTTAACCCGCGAACACAAACCAATCACAGGTATTTTTTGCGCACATTTTTTTATTTGCTAAGAACCAAATTCACGCAGAAACAAGAATTGTGACCGGCCGCCGCGTCGTGTTTTGCACATAGGAGAATTCGCAGTGGAACTCCGGTTACATAATAAAATTCGCGCCGTACGATATAGCAGGCGCCAGCATCGGCGCTCAGGTGGTGGAAAATCGATGAGCGTCGCCGCAACCACGATGGCGCCCTGTGGAAACTCGGCCAGTAGGGGTTGAGAGCGGAAAATATTCCAGAAACGCCTGGAAAATTACCGTCAAATCCAATCCAGATTGAATAATTTACAGCAAACTATTAGCAAAACACATTTTTCGCAAAAGAGTCTTTCACATGCGACTTCTTCATTTTCAGGTCTAGTAAATGACACATGTAGGACATGTAGGTTAGAGGCAAGAATTGGTTTCTACTACATAGCCAATGTCAGATTCGGGTAATGGTGTAGCCTTCGCCTCCATCGCACATAATATACACTTGCTGTTGACAGTTTTGTCGTGTACCAGTTGGTGGTGATACGCGTTGGCGAGTTTTTGACCAAACTGATACCACCTCGTCCTCCAGCGATTTTAAATATGTATACAAATTTACAGATCAATGAGACGTGCGATTTATGCGCTATAACAGTTTATAGACGTTGCGCTGTCTGACCGAATCCACAGACAAGGCCGTGGATTATCCTAATAAAGTATCTTTGTAAATTGCAAATTGTTGCAAATTGTCAGCCGTCAGTCGTAACTGACATGACATGATGAAAGGACGAAAGGACGAAAGGACGAAAGGACGAAAGGACGAAAGGACGAAAGGACGAAAGGACGAAAGGACGAAAGGACGAAAGGACGAAAGGACGAAAGGACGAAAGGACGAAAGGACGAAAGGACGAAAGGACGAAAGGACGAAAGGACGAAAGGACGAAAGGACGAAAGGACGAAAGGACGAAAGGACGAAAGGACGAAAGGACGAAAGGACGAAAGGACGAAAGGACGAAAGGACGAAAGGACGAAAGGACGAAAGGACGAAAGGACGAAAGGACGAAAGGACGAAAGGACGAAAGGACGAAAGGGCGAAAAAGGACGAAAGGGCGAAAAAGGACGAAAGGGCGAAAAAGGACGAAAGGGCGAAAAAGGACGAAAGGGCGAAAAAGGACGAAAGGGCGAAAAAGGACGAAAGGGCGAAAAAGGACGAAAGGACGAAAAAGGACGAAAAAGGACGAAAAAGGACGAAAGGACGAAAAAGGACAAAAGGACAAAAAACGACGAAAATCGAAAGCGGACGAAAGGGTGAAAAAAAGACGAACAAAAACGAAAAGACGAACAAAAACGAAAAGACGAACAAAAACGAAAGGACGAACAAAAACGAAAGAACAACAAAGACGAAAAGGCGAAAGAACGAAAAAGGACGAAAGAACGAAAATTGCGAAAGGACGAAAAAGGACGAAAAAAATGTTGTTCTACGTTCGCCTTTTCCATTACAGTTTCATAAAATTTCATTCTACAAAAACCGTCCTCTGGGAAAGTGTCCTGAGTCTTGAGTAGGTACTTAATACTTTGGAAATTAACCTTCATGAAAGCCTTATAGCCGAGTTTGTTAACAATACCCAATTCCTCGGTTATCCTTCGGGTCAATTTCCTATCGTGCAGAACTACAGCACCGCAGATTATTTATTACATTCCGTCGTTCTTTCGCCCTTTAGACAAAGAACATTTTCAAATTGATGCACAGTGTTGAAAATAGTTTTAAATAGTTTGAAAATAACTTTTGTCAAAAACCGTGGGTCACAGATTGTGACCAGCCATTATTGGTTGATATTAATTATATATGTCAAAAAGGTTGTGATAGGCCAATTCCATATGTTTGTTTATGTAGATTACAAAACTGACAGTAAAAATATTTACCTTGTGACTCCATACAGGGTGTTACATTTAAGAAAATCAAATTTTGGTTGAAAAGCTGTGTAGAAACATCTATACTAAATGTGAACAATGATTGTGAACAGCCGGTTCGCAAAGTTGATGTTCCAGGACCCAGGTTATGAAATTGTTATAAGGCTTAGTGGTTAATGGTATTTTATCATATCAAACCAAGCGAGCTTTTAGAGTGTCTCATCTCAACGATATTTTATTTTTGAGACACTCTAGCGCAATAATGAAGCAATGGGTGCATTCAGTCAGGTTTACGCTATTAGTTAGTGCTAGTGCGTTTATACTACCCGTTTCAATCTAGCACAAATGTCTGGTTGAGCGGTTACATTGGGATACACGTCTTTTTACTGTGACAAATGTCCACAGCTACGCGTAGCGGTTGCTGTGGACAAGTGTAACAGTTAGAGCACAAAAACAATATTAGATTTTAGGGTTTAATTTAAAATTGGGATTTAAATCTGAATCTGGGGTGTCTTTTATCTATGGTGTCATATTTGTCATGTCATACTCATACTCATAACTCTATTGGTAGAAATTTGAATTAAACAATTCGGGATAAATAGCGCCATCTACATTCGCTTGTTCAGGCGAATTGTGCAAGAGCATCTCTTTGGCCGCATGCACCATGTGGGGGATACATGGACGAGTCGCACAGTTATGGCAGTAAGTTTTGTGGTTTTGCTATATCCCTGCCAGAAAATGTATTGATCTCGGTGACTATCAATTAGGATGGTCTGGTAATCACCACGGCGACTCACCCTGTATGTAATAATAATTAATAATGGCCAGTGTTGCCACTGGTAGCGGATTATTTTTAAACTAGCGAGCTAGCGGCCGGCGATTGTAAGGGAGTAGCAGAATTTTTTGAAAATGGGTAATCCGTAATTTATAATAGAAAAAGCGGTAATAAATCAAACCCCGGAAACAATTTTGAGTGATTGTCCTTACAGTATTTTGAATTTGCTCATGTTATAGTTTTGTTGTTCGAGCTAGTTGGCAACTCTGGCGATCCTCGCAGAATAAAAAATCCCTAAGAACAATTACAAATCATAACAAGTGCAACAACATTCTCTAACATTTTGCAGATCACTGCTGTGTAGTTACTGTTGATATGTTTAAATACTATAGATTATCATATTATTATTATTGATATACAAGGAACATGGATATATTATCTGGTCCTAAATGGAAGACTTTGTGAAACCACGCAAGGTACCACCGCAGAATTTGGTTATCCGGTTGTGCAATCGTCAGATCTATGGATACAAGAAAGTAGCAGTTGTAATTCAACTATTCCAGTTGATATTCACAAAGTAGCAGTTGTAATTCAACTATTCCAGTTTACCTATGCTGAGAAAGTAGTAATTGTAATTCAACTGTCATCTACAGTTAGGTGGAAGACCAGTCGTTGGACTGAACCTCGCCTGTGGGATTTATATTTTTGTTTTCATTTTTTGTTGTTGTTTTTTGTTATTCATTACTTTCCTAATAAAGACCTTTATTATTATTATTATTAACTATTCTAGTTGATATTCACAAAGTAGCCATTGTAATACAACTATTCCAGTTGATATTCAGAAAGTAGCAATTGTAATTCAACTACTCCAGTTGATATTTAGAAAGTAGCAATTGTAATTCAACTATTCCAGTTGATATTTAGAAAGTAGCAGTTGTAATTCAACTATTCCGGTTGATATTCACAAAGTAGCAGTTGTAATTCAACTATTCCAGTTGATATTCACAAAGTAGCAGTTGTAATTCAACTATTCCAGTTTACCTATACTGAGAAAGTAGTAATTGTAATTCAACTGTCATCTACAGTTAGGTGGAAGACCAGTCGTTGGACTGAACCTCGCCTGTGGGATTTATATTTTTGTTTTCATTTTTTGTTGTTGTTTTCTGTTATTCATTACTTTCCTAATAAAGACCTTTATTATTATTATTATTAACTATTCTAGTTGATATTCACAAAGTAGCCATTGTAATACAACAATTCCAGTTGATATTCAGAAAGTAGCAATTGTAATTCAACTATTCCAGTTGATATTTAGAAAGTTGCAGTTGTAATTCAACTATTCCAGTTGATATTTAGAAAGTAGCAGTTGTAATTCAACTATTCCAGTTGATATTTAGAAAGTAGCAGTTGTAATTCAACTATTCCAGTTGATATTTAGAAAGTAGCAGTTGTAATTCAACTATTCCAGTTGATATTTAGAAAGTAGCAGTTGTAATTCAACTATTCCAGTTGATATTTAGAAAGTAGCAGTTGTAATTCAACTATTCCAGTTGATATTCAGAAAGTAGCAGTTGTAATTCAACTACTCCAGTTGATATTCAGAAAGTAGCAGTTGTAATTCAACTATTCCAGTTTACCTATGCTGAGAAAGTAGTAATTGTAATTCAACTGTCATCTACAGTTAGGTGGAAGACCAGTCGTTGGACTGAACCTCGCCTGTGGGATTTATATTTTTGTTTTCATTTTTTGTTGTTGTTTTTTGTTATTCATTACTTTCCTAATAAAGACCTTTATTATTATTATTATTAACTATTCTAGTTGATATTCACAAAGTAGCCATTGTAATACAACTATTCCAGTTGATATTCAGAAAGTAGCAATTGTAATTCAACTACTCCAGTTGATATTTAGAAAGTAGCAATTGTAATTCAACTATTCCAGTTGATATTTAGAAAGTAGCAGTTGTAATTCAACTATTCCGGTTGATATTCACAAAGTAGCAGTTGTAATTCAACTATTCCAGTTGATATTCACAAAGTAGCAGTTGTAATTCAACTATTCCAGTTTACCTATACTGAGAAAGTAGTAATTGTAATTCAACTGTCATCTACAGTTAGGTGGAAGACCAGTCGTTGGACTGAACCTCGCCTGTGGGATTTATATTTTTGTTTTCATTTTTTGTTGTTGTTTTCTGTTATTCATTACTTTCCTAATAAAGACCTTTATTATTATTATTATTAACTATTCTAGTTGATATTCACAAAGTAGCCATTGTAATACAACTATTCCAGTTGATATTCAGAAAGTAGCAATTGTAATTCAACTATTCCAGTTGATATTTAGAAAGTAGCAGTTGTAATTCAACTATTCCAGTTGATATTTAGAAAGTAGCAGTTGTAATTCAACTATTCCAGTTGATATTTAGAAAGTAGCAGTTGTAATTCAACTATTCCAGTTGATATTTAGAAAGTAGCAGTTGTAATTCAACTATTCCAGTTGATATTCAGAAAGTAGCAGTTGTAATTCAACTACTCCAGTTGATATCTAGAAAGTAGCCATTCTAATTCAACTACTCCAGTTAATATTCAGAAAGTAGCAGTTGTAATTCAACTATTCCAATTGATATTTAGAAAGTAGCCATTGTAATTCAACCATTCCAGTTGATATTCACAAAGTAGCAGTTGTAATTCAATTATTCCAGTTGATATTCAGAAAGTAGCCGTTGTAATTCAACTACTCCAGTTGATATCTAGAAAGTAACCATTCTAATTCAACTATTCCAGTTGATAATCAGAAAGTAGCAGTTGTAATTCAACTACTCCAGTTGATATCTAGAAAGTAGCCATTCTAATTCAACTATTCCAGTTGATAATCAGAAAGTAGCAGTTGTAATTCAATTATTCCAGTTGATATCCAGAAAGTAGCAGTTGTAATTCCACTACTCCGGTTGATATCTAGAAAGTAGCCATTCTAATTCAACTATTCCAGTTGATATTCAGAAAGTAGTTGTTATAATTCAATTACTCCAGTTGATATTCAAAAAGTAGCAGTTGTAATTCAACTACTCCAGTTGATATTCAAAAGGTAGCCATTGTAATTCAACTATTCGGGTTGATATTCAGAAATTAGCCATTGTAGTTCAACTATTCCAGATGATATTCAGAAAGTAGCCATTGTAATTCAACTATTCCAGTTGATATTCACAAAGTAGCATAAATAAGGAAAAAACATACACATATGTTGTCTGCCTCTGCAAGCCACAATCCGATATGGCGGTAAAAATTGTCCCTCACGCCAGAGAGCATTTTGGCTGTTACATTTTGGGTGCCCAACTAATTAGATATTTTGTTGCTATTTCAGATCACCTTTAGAAGACTATACGTTACACCTGGTTGATCTGAAAGCGGGTAAACTATGTGACACACGACGATTCAAAGTGGATAAAATTTTCTTATCCCATAATCAGGGTCTCTACCTATACAAAGATATCCTAGCAGTATTATCAGTTCAACACCAGGTGATACACATTTTCCAACTTCTCGATGGCATGTTCGTCGACGTTCGAAAGATCGGGAGGTTCTGTTTCGAGGATGATTCATTTTTCTACAATTCAGTGTTCCCGATCGAACGAAAATTCCGCGAGGAATTCATCAACACCTTAAAACATCGACTGTTAGTTTTCTTGTACAAACGAGCTGATTTTATCAGCAGCGAAAAGAATCATCCGTATGAGTTACGAAAGTTTTACCAGTACTTTGAGAATTTTCGTGGTTTACGCTTATGGAAGATGCAACTGCTCGACGAGAGTCATATTCTTATGAAGTACGCTAGTGAAGACGTCGTAACGTTGAAGTCGCCGGACGCCAATAATCAACCGTCATTCTTCGTAGTGTACAACATGGTTGACACGAAAATTTTAGCTGTGTTTGAGAATACATCAAGTGAACTATTAAACTTGTTTGAGAACTTCTGCGATTACTTTAGAAATGCAAATATATCGCGTGACATGCAGTTTACGTGCAGTCCATCGAATAATATTTTTGCAAAGTTGATACAGGAGCGTTTTCAGCATTCCATAGTTAGCGCAAAGTTCGGAGGCGAAACGGAAGCTACTAGGAGACTGCTGTCACAATTGCCGATTAGCTCCCAGTCGTACAGTAGTTCCCCTTACTTGGACTTGTCTTTGTTCAGTTACGATGACAAGTGGGTGTCCGTGATGGAGCGGCCAAAACCTTGCGGAGAACACCCAATTAGGTAAGTAACGGCATCTAAAACAATAGTGATTGATGGTAATGAGTAAGGGATTAATTGATCTGTTATAGCTACACCTTTTAGCATTTGTAGCAGTAGCAATTGTAAACTGTTATTCAGAAAGTAGCCGTTGTAATTCAAATATTGCAGTTTATATTCTCAAAGTAGCAGTTGTAATTGAACTATTTTAGTTGGTATGCAGAAAATAGTAGTTGTAATTCAACTATTCCAGTTGATATTCAGAATGTAGCCGTTGTAATTCAACTATTCTACACCTTTTTCAGTTGATATTCAGAAAGTAACAATTGATATTTAGAAAGCTGCAATTGATTTTCAGATATTTTAAATGATATTTAGAAAGTAGCAGATGTTATTCAGATATTGCAATTGATATTCAGAATGTAGCAGATGAATTTCAGTTACTGCAAATGATATTCAGACAGTAGCAATTGATATTCAGATATTACACATCATAACTATCATTTAATTATCATCTTTGCTCTTCTTGTTATGAAACTATCTTTGGTAAGCGTGTATGATACAAAAAATAGTCATTCTGTCATGTGTCATCCATTTTTTCATCCACTGTATAGTTAATCAAAAATTGCTGCGGTTAGGGAGAATTTTGAATTACATTTAACTTAATCTGAAATACATTTGCTGTTTTCTGAATAACAATTGCTACTTTCTGAATATCAAGTGGAATAGTTGCATTACAACTGCTACTTTCTGAATATCAACAGGAGTAGTTGAATTACAATTGCTACTTTCTGAATATGAACTGGAAAAGGTGTAGTTGATATTCACAAACGAGGAGTTATAATTGAACTATTGCAGTTAATATTCAAAAAATAACACTTGATATTCAGAAAGTAGCAGTTTTAATTCACTTATCCTAGTTGATATTCAGAAAGTAGCAATTGTAATTCAACTATTCCAGTTGATATTCAGAAAGTAGCCTTTGTAATTCAACTATTCCAGTTGATATTTAGAAAGTAGCCATTGTAATTCAACTATTCCAGTTGACATTCACAAAGTAGCAGTTGTAATTGAACTATTCCAGTTGATATTTAGAAAGTAGCCATTGTTATGTAATTAAGTTAGTTTATAGTTATAGTTTATCGGTTAATTTTGCTTGCACGGCATCCGCGCCAGTTCTGTAGAGAACAAGCGGCACGATCATAAGCCATCGAGAAGTGTCAGCGAGCGGCTGCATATTATAAGTTTATCGAGCACTGTACTAGTTGTAACACCAAGTTTTCTTCGTATTAAACCACCAAAAAATACAGTCCACAAGTTTTATTTACGGACCACAAACATGGTCCTTCGATCCGCATGAGGAATTCAACTGAAAAACGAAGAATAAAGTGACGCAATCAGTAGTACATGAAATACAACGCCGGCCATAGCGATAAGCCAATCCAGACAAAGACGGAAGGGCGACGCAGCGACCGAGCGGAGGTATATAAAGTGGCGTCCGGTAAACATAAAAACGGTGAGCTATCCATTATATTATCTTAATTCCCGGGTCACAATTTGCGGAGTTTGTTTCTTATTGTTTATGCGCGGTTATATTGATAAAGTGAGCTTTGTTGATTTACACACCGTCTTGAGAGACCGGAATTATGGGGGACGATAATGAACAAGTGTTGACGCGAAAGCGAAACACAATAGATAGAAAACTTGCCAATTTTTCTAATTACTTGAAGGAATTTAAGAGTAACGAAACGCCTTCAGAAAACGACATTGAAGAACTAAGAGTACGTTTCAATAAGATTGAGTTGTTGGAGTCGGACTTTGATATAATTCAAACGCAGGTAGAGGTAATAACCGAAAATATTGATGATGAATCGAATGTAAGGGAAGCATTCGAAAAGGAATTTTATAAAGCTGTTAGTAGCGCGCGGTGTTTAATAAAACATAATACGAAACAAACCGTGGACATTAGCTTGAGCTCAGGCGACGCTTCAATGCAAATAACACCTGTTAAATTGCCTATAATTAAATTGCCTACTTTTAAAGGAGATGTTGATCAGTGGATAGAATACAAAGAAATATTTGAATCATTGATAAATGAAAATGCAGGCATAACGGAAATTCAAAAATTTCATTATTTAAGAGCATCGCTAGAGGGCGCGGCAGCACAAGTAATAAGATCGATTGAATTTTCGGCAGACCACTACAAAAGCGCGTGGGATTTATTGTGTAAAAGATATGACAATAAAAATTTGTTAATATACAATCATTTGGATTCATTATTTAATTTGGAAAGGATGACAAAGGGGTCATCAATAAAATTAAGACAGCTAATAGATGTTGTAGGAAAACATATGCGAGCACTAGAAATTTTGGGTCAAAAAACCGACAATTGGGATATCTTAATAAACCATTTAATTGCAAAAACGTTGGATGATATAACCATGACAAAGTGGGAGGAATATAAGGCATCTCAGGATGAAATAACTTTAGAAATAATGTATGATTTCTTGAGACAACGAGCTGATCTATTAGAGAAAATAGAAACAAACAAACAGGAAAGTAAGAAAGAAAAAACAAATCAGAATAATACGAAATTTAGGGCGTTAGCAGCTACAGAGACAAAAGAAAGTGTCAAACCACAGTGTATGTTTTGTGAAGGTGAGCATAAAAATCATGAATGTAGTGCATTTAAAACTGCAGCATTGGGGAAACGGGTTGAATGGTGCAATAAACTACGTTTATGTCGAAATTGTTTAAGATCAGGTCACATGGCAAAACAATGTCGATTATATGGTACATGCAAATTATGTAAAGAAAGGCACCACACACTTCTACACTATAATAAAGAACAAAACGAGCAAGATACAGTGTCATGTAGCGCAACAAGTGTCAAATCGCAAACAACTTTGCTATCAACCGTTCTAGTAAATCTTAAAGATCGAGTAGGAAACATGCATAAGGTTAGGGCATTATTAGATCCAGGATCGCAATCGTGTTTCATAACAAGTGATTTATGCAATAAATTAAAGTTAGAAAGGGCTCATATTAACTTTGCTGTAGCGGGTCTAGGTAGCAAAATAAGCCAAATAAAATACAAATGTAATGTAGAGATTTATTCTCGAACAAATAATACTTCATTTATATCGGCATGCTTGATAATTCCAAAAATTGTTGGATACTTACCCACATGTAAGATAAATGTAGAAGAGCTCAACATTCCAAAGGACGTATGTTTGGCCGATCCCACATTTGGCACTCCAGCCCAAATAGATCTTTTGATTGGAGCCGACGTATTTTGGCAAATAATGGATGTAGGGAGAAGAGAGCTTGGTAAGAATAAACCAATCCTTCAAGAAACCAAATTAGGCTGGATTGTGGCAGGATCATATGGTGTACAGAACAAACAACAAAGGGTCGTGTGCAGTGTCGCACATGACATGCATAAAATCGACATACAACAGCAGTTACAAAGATTTTTCGAATTGGAAGAAGTTTCAGTGAAGGGTCCATGGTCTAAAGAAGAAATTGAATGTGAAGAATATTTTAGAGAAACGACGAAACGTATAGAGAATGGAAGATTTGAGGTATCCATTCCTCTAAAGGGCAGTCCAGATAAATTAGGGGAATCGTTTGAACAAGCAAAAACAAGATTTTATTCGCTGGAAAGAAAATTGGATAAGGATGCAATTCTTAAGAAAAGGTATACTGAATTCTTGAAAGAATATGAAGAGATGAATCATATGAGGAAAATAGATAAGGAAGCGGAAAATGAAGGAGAAGAGAGAAAATCATACTACTTACCTCACCATGGAGTTGTTCGCGAAGAAAGCTCTACTACTAAACTCCGAGTAGTGTTCGATGCGTCTGCACGCACTACAAGTGGTTTATCATTTAATGACCTACAGAAGGTAGGCCCAACTTTACAAGACGATTTGGTATCCATACTATTGAGATTTCGACAACACAGCATTGTATTGAGCGCAGACATTGAGAAAATGTACCGCCAAGTTAAAATAACAGATGAGCAAAGATCTTTGCACAGAATCGTGTGGCGTGAAAGTGCATGCGACAATTTGAGCGTGTATGAGTTAAATACGGTGACTTATGGGACAGCGTCCGCGCCTTTTCTCGCAATAAGGTGTCTTCAGGAATTGGCGAACGAATGTCAGAAGGACTTACCTTGTATTTCACAGATCATACGCCACGACTTTTACGTAGACGACTTATTAACAGGGTGTGACGATATTTGCGAAGCCCAGAGGATATGCACTCAAGTTTCTGCTATTTTGAAGAGCGCTGGATTTGTTTTACGCAAATGGTGTTCAAATAGCGTAGAAGCACTCGATGCAGTCGATACACGAAATGCAGCATCCATAACCTTAGACTTTGGCGATAATCGCAATACAGTGGGAACACTCGGATTGATTTGGAATAGCACAGAGGATATCCTAACATTCGCAATAGATATCAAGCACGTAATGATGGGAAGTGTGACGAAGCGAGTAATGTTGTCGTGCATAGCCAAAATATTTGACCCACTTGGTTTGGTAAGCCCATGTGTCATTATTGCTAAAGTAATGCTTCAAGAATTATGGAAGGAAAAACTAGACTGGGATGAGCCAGTGTCAATGCCTCTACAGAATAGATGGATAAAACTCATGCGAGAGTTACATAAGTTGAATGATATAAAAATTGAGAGACAAGTTATGTGCCAAAAACCGAAATATGTCGAAATACACCTGTTCTCGGATGCTTCAGAGATTGCTTACGGCGCCTGTGCATACATTAGGTCAATTGATTCAGACGGAACAATTACATGTAGACTTCTATGTGCCAAGTCAAAGATCGCTCCTCTGAAACCAACAACGATTCCGAGATTAGAACTATGCGCAGCCCTTATTTCTGCCAGGATGGCTGAAAAACTGATGGAATCTCTGCGCATAGAACCGAAGCGTTGTATATTCTGGACAGATTCTCAAGTGGTTTTAGGTTGGATAAAAACCTCGACACATCTTTTGAAACCATTTGTCCGAAACAGAGTGGCAGAAATACAGGACAGCACTGATATAGCTTCTTGGTTTTACGTACATACTGATGAGAACCCCGCGGATGTGGTATCTAGAGGCATGAGCCCATCGACGCTACGGTATTACCAACTTTGGTGGTTTGGGCCGCATTGGTTGCCGCAAGAAAGGAAATTCTGGCCTAAACAAATGACGGCAACTCCAGATCTACCGGAGGTAAAAACATCGTTGGTGATTGCCGATGATGAAACTTTAGATTTCCCGTTCGAGAGATTTTCCAATTGGAACCGAGCACAGCGGTGTTGTGCTTATATATTACGATTCATAAAAAATTGTCGAGTTGCTAAAGACGAAAGATTGACAGGAGAGCTTACTCCACATGAAATTGACAGGTCTTCAACCGTGTTATGTAGGATCGCTCAAAATAATGAGTTTTCTCGCGAAATTAAAACTTTAAAGCAAGGCCGATCTTTGCATTGTAAAAGCAGATTGTTGTGTTTGAATCCATTCATAGATAATAAAGGTCTGATACGTGTAGGTGGACGTCTGCAGAATTCTGAATTTCCGTACGACAAAAAACATCCGGTGTTGTTGCCTGCCAAGCACATAGTTACTAAGCTAATATTTGAGTCAATCCACAGAAATTTACTTCATGCTGGGGCCCAACAAGTGTTATACCAGGTGCGTGAAAAATTCTGGCCTCTTTCTGGTGGGAGAATGGCAAAATTGGTGGTACGGGAATGTGTAAGGTGTTTTAGATTTAAAGCTCAAGCCATTCAACCTATAATGGGTAATTTACCAGCAGCCAGAATGGCGTCAGGATTTCCATTCCAAGTAACAGGGTTAGATTATGCAGGTCCTTTTCTAATTCGCGATCGAAAGGGAAGGGGGTGTAAATTAAATAAGGGATATGTTTGCCTATTTGTATGTTTTGCAACAAAATGCCTGCATTTGGAGTTGGTCAGCGATCTAACAACACAAACTTTTTTATTAGCGTTAAAGCGATTTATTGCGCGCCGGGGAAAACCATTGCATATCTACTCAGATAACGGTACGAATTTTGTAGGTGCCAATAGAGAGTTAGAAAAATTGGCACAGTTTATTGATCAGAATAGTGTCACGATTAATGAATTTGTAACTGGTCAAGGGATTCAGTGGCATTTTGCACCACCTTATGCACCTAATTTTGGAGGTATTTGGGAGGCGGGTGTTAAATCAACAAAGCATCATATGAAACGAGTCATGGGTAATGCGCATTTAACTTTTGAGGAATTTGCAACGGTACTCTCGCAAATTGAGGCTATCCTCAACTCACGACCACTTTGTCCATTATCTTCAGACCCTTCAGATCCTCTCCCACTAACCCCAGCTCATTTTCTTATCGGACGCCCACTAAGTTCAACACCAGAACCGGATCTCCAGTTGGTTCCTGAAAATAGACTTACCAACTACCAGAACCTGGAACGATTGCGCCAGCACTTCTGGACCAGATGGCGTAAGGACTTCATCAGTGAACTTCAACAACGCACCAAGTGGAAGACAACGAAATCCAGCTTAGTGAAAGGTGCGCTTGTGTTGTTAAAGGACGACAATGTGCCGCCTATGGAGTGGTCCTTGGGACGAGTGTTAGAAATTAAGCCAGGAAAAGACTCTATAGCTCGTGTAGCTTCAATAAAGACTTTCAAAGGAGTAGTTACTAGAGCCGTATCAAAAATATGTCCGTTGCCTATAGAAAATGCTACTTTTGGCTGTTAAAGATCTAATGTTCTTTAAGGGCGGGGGCATGTTATGTAATTAAGTTAGTTTATAGTTATAGTTTATCGGTTAATTTTGCTTGCACGGCATCCGCGCCAGTTCTGTAGAGAACAAGCGGCACGATCATAAGCCATCGAGAAGTGTCAGCGAGCGGCTGCATATTATAAGTTTATCGAGCACTGTACTAGTTGTAACACCAAGTTTTCTTCGTATTAAACCACCAAAAAATACAGTCCACAAGTTTTATTTACGGACCACAAACAGCCATTGTAATTCAACTATTCCAGTTGATATTCACAATGTAGAAGTTGCAATTCAACTATTCCAGTTGATATTCTGAAAGTAGCAATTGTAATTCAACTATATCAATTAATTTTCAGAAAGTAGCAATTGTAATTTAACTATTGCAGTTGATCTTGTGATATTGTAATTCAGAAAGTAGTAAATGTATTTCAGATTACATTAAATGTAATTCAGAGTAATTCAGAATTCTCCCGCCGCAGCAGTGTTTGAAGAATTCTTCAGTGGGTTGTATACAGTAAATGGATGACACATGACAGAATGACCAATTTTTATATAATGCACGATTACCAAAGATAGTTAGAGAACAAGAAGAACAAAGATGGTTATTAAATTAAATAGTTTAAACATTTTCCTTTAAATATTTGATTTTATTGATTCATTGAAGATGATGTGTAATATCAGAATGTGAATTGCTACTGTTTGAATATTATTTGACATAACTGGATACATCTGCTACTTTTGGAATATCATTTGCAATATCTGAATAACATCTGCTACATTCTAAATAGGTTTGTTGGAGCAGTAAAGAAACTAGTTTGAAATATATTGACAGGGTGAGCCAGATAAGTTGTCAACAAGACAATATACAATCATTTCCAATATCTGAAAATCAATTGCAGCTTTCGGAGTATCAATTGCTACTTTCTGTATATTAACTGGAAAAGGTGCACTAAAAAGTACACATTTTCCAGTTGATATTCAAAAAGTAGCAACTGATATTCAGAAAGCTGCAATTGATTTTCAGATATTGCAAATCATATTTAGAAACTAGCGGATGTTATTCATATATTACAAATAATATTCAGAAAGTAGCAGATGTAATTCACTTGATGATATTCATACAGTAGTATTTGAGTAAAATTTTATTTACAATATATAATATTCCTCAACAGCGCAATAGATTTTAAAGGCACTCCTTGTATTTCAAATCATTGCGCTTTGTGAATGTGGGCCTGTGCAATCCATTTTCGATGCGAGGCAAAAAGGGCTTAGCTACTTTCTCAATATCAACTGGAATAGTTGAATTACAACTGCTATTTTCTGAATATCAATTGGAAAAGGTGTAGAGAAAAGCACCTTGTAGGGTACTAGTCAGAAAGTTAAAACACAAAAAAACAAAAACTGAATATATTCTGATTTTTGGATTGGATAATAATAATAATAATAATAATACATTGCCTTTATGTTCATTTCCAGATTTTATGCCAGAGACTCTGGCTTGATTAAGTTCAAAATATATGCGGGCAGCGTAAACAGGGCACAGACACCGCCTGCCCGTAAATTGGTGGCCTTTACCTTCCATCCAACAGATCCATTTGCAATCTCCGTGCAGCGTACAAACATGGAGTATGTCGTCAATTTTCACATTCGGCTAGACAGGCGTGAAGAATGCGAGAACAACGACCTCGAGAATGTGTTGACCTTCCATTAGGATTGTGTGATGGAACCCATTTTGTGATTCATTTTTTAAGCAAAATAAAATGTTAAATAGTTATTATAATTAATAATGAGAAAGAGACTAAGATGTAAAGAGAGATATATATATTTTTAAATAAATATCCGTTTTGTTAAGAAGCTGTTTTAATACTGTACAGAGTAGAGTAGTTTTAAACACAGTGATATATGCAACTAATTATACCCTGTGTATGGTTTATAATTGACCTGCGTATATTCGGTTGCATACACAACTGTGCTCACCTTGGTTTGAAACATCTATAACAGGTTTGAGTGCACAAATTTTGGAATGATAGCTGACATTCATTATTCTTTGTCACCCTTTAATTATTGTTGAGGTAAATAAAACTATTGGTGAGTTTGGTATGTATATTTTATCAATAAATAATAACTAAACCTTAATCTGAATAGTTTTTACTGCAGCACTGCAGCACATGATCCAAAAATGCACAGAAATTGCGTTCACCTGCTGATTGGGGTAAGAAATAAATGTTGATAGTGGTGAGAGATCCAATCGTTCGCTGAGGACGATAACAGGACTGTGTCTATATAGAATTATAAGTGCCACAAAGATCCCACTTATTAATATTCTCAACGTATGAGGCAGGAACATGGTGACCATCATCTTCTTTCCTCCATTCAAACTCCTCATTTCAGATAATTCTTCATCAATGGCATTTATCTTCCTTTGTAGTTTGGAATATTTTGCAAAATCATTTACCATATTCAACTTTGACTGATCAGATTTAAGTAATTGCCGCTTTTCAACCAATTCTTGGCGTTTCGCTCCTACACCACCATCAAAACATCGCATTACCTGCAACAATACATTTTATTTTAGTTAGTTTATTGTATCTTGAATGTATACTTACAAATGGTTTTAAGTATTTCGACGTAATATACGGTAATATCGCGTTTAGTATGCACAAGAATACGATGGTAGGGAATAAGAACGAATCGATGTACATTTTTAGGCTGATATTCTTGCATAGATTTTAAAAAAATTTGTCATGGTGAGATTGAGGTTAGATTCAGTGTTGTCAGATACAGATTTAACTACCGCACGAATTTATTATAAATTTTTTAGTTTGACATATTATTTAAAACGTCAAAATAGTGCTATTCAGAAAAATTCTGCCTTTTTCCAAATTGCAAATCATATATGACGTCTGTTTTAAACGCACTCGTTCGTTTTCACTTTTTAAATTGGGCGCCAAAACTGTGTCCAGACTAGACCAACTTTCGTTTGTTCCTGGTGATTGGTAGTGCGTATGTATTTCTGTTATATTGTTTAGTTTTCCTTACTACAGCTTTCCAAACAGTGTTTAGCCATTATCTTGCATAACTAATTTAATTTTATATGCCGCGCGCTCTATCCTTGGAAACAGTTTGCGCAAGTGCCCAAAAACTGAACGGTGCGTGTGCGTACTGAAGCACCAGCTGGTGCGAGTTGTGCTTTATTTTTATAAGTTGATAACAGCCCCCCGACAAGGTATTTGCGAATTACCCTAACGCATGAGCACCGCTAATTCCTTTATGTTTCCCGTACCGCACTACAAACCCCTAATTGAAATTCTAAAATAAGCAAACCCGTCAATATAAGTTTTTACAATGAGTCACACGTCGCTTTTTTAGGAACAAGTGCGAAGTCTTTGTCGGCCGCAACATGTCTCTGGGTGTCTCGGCTAGGTTGAAATTCCCAAGAAAGCATGAGCTAGTCAAATCGCACAGCCAATCACAGCTGTTGGCGAATAAACTGCGACAGGATGGTGTCATGAGCAGCGGTAAACCATAAATTGATGCTGTTGTATAATTTGTAATGCGATTGTTGTCATTTCTAATTTTCAGTGGAGAACGTCATGCAGGCTGTCGATCATGTCGCTGCTTTACTATCATCGTCCAATATGGACCCCAACATATCTTATTCCGATAGTATTATAAACCTATGTCAAAATTTAAAAGTAATGATTTTTGAAGTATATGTACGCACGGCTTTTTAAATATTTGTTTGTCCCGATAGATATATGGTGCGTACTTAGAAATATTATACCAGGACCAGTTGAACCGTGCTTTTGTGGTTTTTCGCAATAGCTCCCAGGACGATATACGACTCGACTATCTTTCACGACTACGTCTTCTCGAATTAATTGAACTACGAGCCAAACAATGGAAGGGGACCGATATTATGAATCAGTACTACAGAAAGAAGGTAAAATTTCTCTTGTTTATAGTAGTTTACAAGTAGAGCACAGTGACATATGCAACCAATTATACCCGTATATTTGGTTGCATACACAACTGTGCTCTCCTTGGTTTGAAATATCTATACCAACTATCACCATTTTTTTTTATGGAAATACACATTTTGGTATCCCAGAAACTAACATTTATTGAAAACCCAATGATGTCTATCCATGTGTTTGTTTCTATACATCTGTGATTTCTGGAAAAAGTGTACACATAAAAGTTTGATTTCTAGTCTGTTAATTTTTTTATTGACATTTGCCTCGACAAACAAAAAAGTCTCTGCTCTGGTGGTGAAAGTGTGAAAGTTTTGTTGTAATAACTTGCTTGTCATTTCACAAAACATAATAAAATAAAAAATGCCTTTCTATGTTCATTCAGTAAATTATTAACTGTAACCTACAAATATATTCTTCAATTTTTTAAGATTGAACAATCAGAATCTGCAACCAGTTTATCCGAATCTATGACCTCGTCGATAATCTCATCTGTTCCGCTGTTGGCCCCGGGAGAGATTTTAAAACCGTCAGGAAAGTTCAATAAGCCTACCAGGATCCCGGGAAAGAACTACTGTAAGGATGAGGTAGTGATACGAAATGCAGATTCCGGGAAAGGTTAGTATGGTATTTCCAAGTTAGGGCCAAAAAAAAAAAAGAATTCAGGTTGTGTTACGTACGAGAGATGATTTTTGTATCGGCGAGCGCTGTTCTTTTGTAGTAATGGGCATTAAAGGACGTCGCGTTCACATGATTGAGGAGCTGAGCGAGACCATAATCTCGTTCCAGAGAGGTAACGATTTGTGAGGTTAACATGCACTGCAGTCTGGCTTTGTCTTTTTCTCATTAATTTATTTTTATACGAATCTAATCCTCGCTTTGTTTATTGATCTTATTTGTTTTTGCACTCGGTTCTTTTGTGCATATTAATATCTTTTGCCGTCTATGTGATTTATACTAAAATAATTAACAAAAATAAAATTTTTAACAAAACTAAAAAACAACATATTGGTTTGCTGTTTTAAAATTGTTGATTCATTGAAATTATTTATTGATAAAGTACCTGTTCACCAAGCACATTTTTCTGCAGCCAAATCATGGATTACATGTTATCACAAGTCAAGGTTCTCCGGTTGTAATTCATGCGGAATATTCCTAAAAATACAAAATTTGTTTTTTAATGTATATTTTGTATGCAATCTGTCAAAAAGCAGTTTTTTCCTGCAAATAAAAAGACTGAATTGAAGAACAACAGTCTGACTCGTAGACATTGGTAGTAGTAGATACTAGTATAGATGTTTCAAACTAAGAAGAGCACAAGTTGAAAGAAAAACCTAAATGGATATTGTTTTATATTAACTTGATTAGTGCATGTGTTGGATTTATTTTAACATATAAACACTGCACGTATTTATTATCAAAACTGTTTGTAAGTAAAGAAAACGAATTTATTTAATTGTTGACAGATTGTCTTTTGTGCATAACCTAGTACCGGGTCATCATAAATGAGAATCATCGGGTGCAAAACTTTGTTCCGGTAGTTTCGCACTAAACTTTAGTCCCAGTTATAGCGCCAAATGCTTGGAGTGTTATTATTGGTCAAACTAGGTCTAACTTCACACTGTTTACCAAAAGTTGGACCTAGTTGGACCAATAAAAACGCTCCAAGCATTTTAAATTTACTAGCGCTATAACTGGGACTAAAGTTTTGAGCGCAACTACCGGAACAAAGTATTGCACCCGGTGACTCTCATTTATGATGACCCGGTATTTACATAAAAAATGTTAACAAATAAGAATAATTTTGAAATAAATTTTATATGATATTAAAATATTTTTTCTAACATTGACAATGTAATAAAAAACAAGATTTTTCTCAACCATAATTGAAGTCTGAGTAGCAAGTGAAAAGAATATGCAGTTGAATGTATTATTCTTCAATATAAGACTATTTTTAAAAAGTGTATTGTCAAGTAATTTTATGCAGACTCATAATGAATGCAATATTATACTTTGTTGCATTGCATGAAGTAATCTGGAATATTATGCAACAGTGTATCTGCATATATTCATTCTCTCTTTGCGGCATTGAACTTGAAATTGCATGGTTTTATGTTCACATTATAACTGTGTATGATAACATGCCGTAATAACAAACAACTGGACTAAAATGTCCACATCTTCGAAATGAATACAAAAATGTACTTACTGTTTAGTTATTGGCATGTACCATTTTTTGGTGAGATACGCCACTACGTGTTTCGAGCAACGATATGATTGAATCATATAGAGTTAGTAACTTTCTTCTTAATTTTTGTGATACAAACACATTTTTTATTGCATGTGACTCAAAAAGTTGCTTATTTCTAGTTACACATTTGAGTTACATAGGTGTAAACGGAGCATAAGAAAAACTTATAGGGATATTAAGTTTAATAAACATTCTAATAACTATCTAAAGAAGTAGTCATTTTCTAGGCTATGTAGCCATTCCTGGCAATATAAATTGAGAACATCATTGAGAATTCATAGTTCAGTCATTTGGTGATCAAAAAAGATTCCCCGGAATTTTGAAAATTGGTGATTTTATAGATTTCGTTGCGCTCTTTCCAAATTTCTACTTTACCCACTCGAATCTTTTCTAAAAAATGGCGTTATATAATAACTTAAACTAGAAAAATTTTCCTGTAATTTATGTAATAACCATTTTTTGGTAAAATGAATAGTTTCAGTGTACGAGTGCCACAAAGTTTACTGCAACAAGTAGAAATTCGGAAAGAGTACACCAAAATCTATAACATCGCCAATTTTTAAAACTCCCGGAAAACTTTCCAAGCAAAGCTACCAAATACCTATTATTGCTGAAATCTTTTTAGTATTCTTCCCCTCTTTTTTTACTTTGTTTATTTGAATTTTTTCTTATTCACCTACAAAATGGATTTCCTCAAATTCAATTTTAATAATTTGCATTCACACCGCTTTTTTTCAAAAAATTTAGCAACAGTTTGGCACTTCTCCTTTGCATTATCATTTTATTTTTTAACAGGAATGGCTATTTTACATACTTTTATTTAATTCTACATTAACTCTCAATTTGTCTACCAAACACGATCTATCGTAACGTTTTGATTTTCCGCAGTGAGCCCGGGTGCAAAAGAACGTCTTGTCCAGATAACGGGGGCCAATGAGGAGAGCATAATGTGAGTCGTCACAATTTCTATAAGACAAGCAGCCATTTTATTTTTTTTTTATTTAATTTTTTTCAGCCACGCAAAACAATTGATTGAGGACACAATTAGACGTAACGCGTCTCCGGTACGAGAACATGGAATGGCGGTCGGGGGCCCCCTTACGGGGTCCAGTTCGAGCATAAATTCTTCCGCTTCGGACGATAGCGCTCTTCCTCACGTCGCCAGATCTTCTAGGGCTTTGCTGCATAGTCTCAGCACAAACGACGCAAGTATCGGCGAATATAAATATACCATTGTGGCTGGGGGCCACACCATCAAGATTACCGGTGATAACTTGGATTTAGTTAGGGTAAGAATGCTATGATTTCAAATTTTTTATTCTCTGCATGGGTTAGGCATTCCTATTCTACAACCAGAACAGGGATCATATTTTTGTTGACCTAACATCACTTTTCATAGATCGAGTCATAAAAGTGTCGTGACAGGTCTAAGATCTATTTTATTTGTCATATATTTCGCTTGAATTATCCTTCTGTGCATAGGTACGTTCTCAAACCAGATTGTTCAAAATATTACGAATCAACAAGTTGTTTTTGTGTTATTTTATCATGTTAAGTTATACAGACATTAAAATATGGGAAGTGATCAAAGAAGATGTAAAAATTCAACAAATAAATTTTGTGACATTTGTTAACTAATTTTCTGCAGTTTTCTCAGTTTTTTAAAGTATTGCTGTATCTGTAAATCTAGACCTGTTACAATAAATCCAATTTCAGTTTCTGGTTATGTAAGACAAATATAATCTGGAACAAATAATTTTTTTTGTTGTCTCAGAAAATTGGAAATTTGTTCCCATGTTTATTAAATTAAAAGTTTATTTTCAAATCCTGTTAGTCTTACTTGTGTTCCGACAATTCTCAATTGTTTTTAGACCAGCAAACTCGTGCTAGACGAATACTTCTCCGGTGAACCTATCCAAGACATCGGCCAGTTCTATAGCTTTGACAGTTTGTCGCATTCGAATGACTTACAATCTTCAGAGCCTCTGTCACCCCCCGAGTCTATCCCATCGCCAAGTGTAGTCTCTAATGGTCAGACGGACGACATGCCACAAAGTAAGATTGGCCATAAACCTTGAAAACAATTTTATTTTAAAAAATTACAATTCCATTTGAAAAGGTGATAAAACTTGAAAAAAATTTTATTTAAAAAATTTGTTTTAGCTCCGACATTGAGACGCCCTCGTTCTTCGATTGAAGATATAATGAAGGGGAAAACATCCCCGGAACCTCCGACCGAGAAGAAACCGTCTCGTCAGGTGTACACGATCGAATATTTGGCCAGGTTGGCGATGTCACCATTGTGCCTCGTGCCACCTGCCCATCTCGAACAGATAACTGTAGAACATCCGACGCTCTTGCGGAAGGTAAGTCCTCAAATTGTAATTTTATTGGTTCAAATTTAAAATTTTACTATACTGAAAGTACCCTACTATTAAAAATTTTTTTGCAGCTTGTTGAAATGTTTGATGCGAAGCAATATCTCAACAACCGCATGGGCGATAATATGACGACTGTGCTTAGTGCGGATGAAGTGGAGGCTGGTGAAGTTTGACGAACGTCAAACCGTAAACTTCATCACACGAACTCGTTATCTTAAGACAAAGATACGCGTAGTTTTGTGTTACTTTCTCTCTTCAATATTTTCTCAATTTTTGTCCTTTTGTAAAAAGGAAAACTTGTTAGATTTTTTCGTGTTTTTTGACATACATTTAAGGTGTAGCACACCGTTTGTTTTTTATTTTGTTTCGGAGGACACAAATAACGTTTTTGAGTTTTTCTGAATCAAATATTGTTTGATTGACTTTAAAACTAAAACAAATGAAGTCTTACAAAAAAACTAAGAATTAGCAGACTGTAGGTTAGAGAATGTTTTTCTTTTGTTTTTTTTGTATCACCATTTAGTAGAGATCTAAGATTAAATGTTAATCATTTTGGATAGTTTAAATATTATTTTATTTATTAAAAAGATATTTATTAACAAAATTTTTCTACGTATGTATATTTTTTGTTGTTTATTTTTTGTTTGTTGTTAATAACCGATCTGAGATAATCTGAATAGTCTGTATCTTTGTGTATTGTAAGTTTAATATATGTAAAACAGAGTGAATCTTTTTTAAAAATTATATTTTGTATGTTAATGTTTACAACTAGAAGACAAAGAAAGAAAAAAGAATTCATTCTGTTCTGTGTAACAAAAAAAATATATTTTTCTTATTGAAAAAATACTCACTGTCTCTAATTTAATAACTCAGTTATTTATATTAGCATAATTAGACTAATAATAATTAGTCATCACAGTTTAGCCAAGATGATGTTATAAGACTTTAACTGTGCTGTGCACTGTTAAAAGTAAACGTCATGAACATAGGATTTTACATTTTAGTTTGATTTGCCAGATGTCCTTCTTTCTTTGTAAATTTTACAGTCAAGTTGCCAAACAAACTGCATTAAATTCTACTTGAACGGCACTACTTTTTTGTTTGTTTGTTAATTTGTGTGTTAAATGTTACCAATAAAAGTGAGTTGTAAAAAAGTTTAAAGTGATGCTTTGTGGCTTGTTTTTTGAAATAAATAACTGCTTTGTTTACATTTGTTTTTTACTTGTTTCAAATTGCCTTTTGAACACTATTCTATAGGTAGGTAAAAGTAACTTCTATAAATAAATATATTATCAATGAAAAGTGCAACAAAGAAAAACAATAAGGTCACTAAAAATAGAGATCTTTGCAAAAAATTTTATATCTACAAAGGTTGCTACAACAATTTTCCTAGAATAAGTAACAAACACAGTTTCGTCCATCTTATAAAATATCACAATTCAATTTGTTTTAGTTTTACATTAAATTACACAGTGACGGTTTCCGCAAGAGGACTACGGCTTTTTAGCACTCCCTGTTGAAACTGATCTTAGAATTAATTTGTCCTTGTTTCTTTATACAGTATATACTCATCAAAGAAACCGATCTTTTACACCACCTAGCAAATTACGGAGTTGACAACATATTGTGCGTCATTTTGATGTAGTAGCGTCTGATTTTGGTGTTTGGGACTAGACCATATTCGGATTAACGAGTGTACACTGTAATAAATTCGAGTAAAGAACAATATTTTCATACTCTATCAATTCCTTTAATATATTGAGTACGCAAATACAGCCCAGCAGTCCATGCAATAGCAAATGCCATGATCCGTCACTGAGCTTAGGGAAAGGAAATATAAGGACAAAGTGCTATATTCTTAAATACCAGGTGTATAAATATATCACAAATTCCTCCACACAGCAAATTTCCCACACCTTGCTTGCTTAGAATTAACATGTTCTATGTTCATGGATTGAGTTAGAAGAAAAATGAACTTTTGTAAACACACTGTTATAAACGGTTTTGTAACAAATACCTTTTACATCTCAAGACGTTCCTTAGGCGCGAGCGACAATAATCTCTGGCCTTGTGATACCCCTTGTAATTGGCATAAGTTCTTATGGGATGTTAGCCCTGGATTGTGATTATTTTTGTTTATTTTTTTATATGTTATAAGACTTATAATATATATGTTTATAAGACTGGCCCTTGTCTTACATCTATTACAATTGATATAAGTAGCGATATGTTATACTCAGGATAAATAAGTATGTAGTGCATGGCATTGGCTATAGGATAAGTGTTACTATAGTAATCCTGGACCTTACTACCCTTTCTCAATCTTAACATAATACAGGGTGCGGAAGCATAACTTCCTTTTTTAAAGTGCACGCCATTCAGTCAGTTGATGTCGTTTTGTCTTGTTCATTTCAAAGAACCAGGGACCAATATTCCCAAAGTATCCAAAAACTTTTGTAATTTATGAACAGAAATGGAGATTACATACATCTGGATGCCGATGATTTTTCCAACAACTGGTATTTTCTACATTAAAATGGACTGAAAAACTTCAGTGCTAAAAAAATGTTTTCTTGTAACTCAATCCATGGATAATGCACAATAGATTCTACTATAACGCCAGTAATAATACAATCAGTAGGAACAGGAGTTGTAGGAATTTGTATATCCCGACAACTACCTACTACTGAAAAAACTGCCAATTTTTGACAAATTACCTTCATAAAAAGAAAAACAGGACAGAAAACTGAAGTTATTACTATTAATTTACAGTATTAATACTAAACGAAATAATCTGGACATAACAAAACACACAATATAACAAAAACAAAATATTTTAAATTTTTGTCGACAGCAAACTTGCGTTATAGGAGTCTACTGTACATCATACAATGATAAAAATATATTATTCTGTATATGTATATATTTTTAAAGTCATCTTTGGTAACGTTTGGCGTTCAATTTCCTAATCGCTTCATTGCAGTAAGTTGAAAAATCTCAAACTTTGTTGCTACTAACGGAAGTTTTATAAATAAATTTAATGTATAATCCAAGGCAGTCTTGGTAATTAATAATTTCTCTTTATTGTAATTGTTTGGCAGTAGATTACGGAACAGAATTACAGTGATGAGCTAATGGAATGAGAATTATAAGAGTTTTTAGAAAATTGTTTCACTCGTTTCTTGTCTGGATAACATTACTATAATTGGAAGAGCGCATTTTGGCGTTCATCTTTTGCTGAAATTCCGATCAACTACCAACTTAAAGAGAGGTTTGTCCCAATTCACTGTACATTACTATTATTATTTTCGGATAACCTATACATTTTTACATTTCGAATGAACCGTTATAAGGCACGTTAATGTTACTATACATATTTAGTTTTTCTTTTGTATACAATCTTTATTGCTGCAGTTAGGTTAAGTTCTATAGTAGAGAGGAGAAATATGTCTCATAACATCCTTATAACAGCTTTGTTCGAGCAGCTGTCAAGAACTAGTTCAGAATTAGGTTTTTAGATGACACAAATCTGTCATTATTATTTATAATGTAGTAGCCAATGAAACATATCTGGCTTATTCTGTCCAATTAATTTCAGGAAGCAAAACCAAAACAAAATCTATTATCATTTATCTGAGATATTAAACGAAACATTCTTATTTTCAACTCTCCACTATTTTAATCAACTTATAAGAGACTACAATGATTATCATACAACCGAAATTGTGTATACTTGACGTTATCGTACCTTACAACAAATAAATACAAACAAAAAAATACTGCGTTAAACAAAAAAAAACTATATACACTAAAAAATAAATAAATAAATTACATACTACCATTCTCAATCGCATGCACTCAATAAAAGTACTTCACAACAACCCATTTTGCTTAAAATCACTCGCATCGTTTATTTATTCTTGTGCGATTCATGCATGGTATTGTTCGTTGTTGTGTAAGACGTAGAGTTCCTGTTGTTATTGTGATTGGTAGGCACAGGACGAAGCATCCCCCCGTAATTCATGGCAACGTCAAATTTAGTCTTGACAAAGTGGCCAAGGTTGCACAGCAATTCGGTCGGAGTGTCGTACTCGTTTGGAACGATGCCATCAACGCTTGCCTCAAAGTACGAAAACAGGGGAAACCACACTCGTGTCCTGTTGGAATCGCGCTGCATCAGTGCTTGGTTGTTCGATAGCGTGTGGTAGTATAAAAAGAGACGGCTCGTTATGTAAAAAGCTATAAATACGTCTATCGAATAGTGCTCGTGAGCTGCTAAGATGAAGAATACTCCAAACATATTCATGATCCATGTTAGCGTATGCAGGAAGTATAGATTTCTGGGAGTATCTGAAATTTGAAGAAGAGTAAGTGATAAATTCATAAAAACAACCATTTTAATACTCTATAAGGCAGTACTTGTTACCATTAACTTCATTCAAGAGGAAAATCAAAACATTCCTCTTTACAAAGGCGTACTACAGTTATGCCGGTCTTACTAGCGTGCTATTTGCTACTGGCTGCTAATAGCATAGTGTAACCATTCAGCAGCACTGTTTTACCAGTTGACGAGTGGGTTTAGCAGCAGCCAGCCCACCAGCGCTTGTTTAACTTTCACAGCAACCAACACAAATGTAACCTCAGAAAATTATGTATTTTTTAAATGAGTTTTATAAATATTATGCAAGGTAATATTCTCCCAATATATAAAGAGGGCTTTAAGCGATACAGTTGTTAAAATACTGATCACATAATGCTGCAATGTTGATTGGAATGCAAAATGTGGGGTGGTCACACTACGCTGTTTTAGTATTTGCTGCATGCTTTAGATTATTTGCCACTGTTAACCAGCATAGTGTGACCACTGGCTGTTGCTTGTAAAGTTGAACATGTTGAACTCTCATTAGCCGCTATTTAGAGCTTGTTCTGCTGGCTCAGGACAAATGTGGGTATTGTAGAAAATACCAACCATCGCTTATAATAAATAATGTAAAGCAACAATTCATTACTTTTGTTAAATGTATGATTGATAATATCAAATTATAAATTTATAATTTTTATTTTAAAAAATATATTCAAATATTTCTTCAAAATTGAATAACCTAGATTATGTTTATTTATGCATTTTATGCATACAATGCAAATATTATGTAATATTTATAAGTTACTGTGACGTGTTGAGCTTTATTTGAAATAGAAATGCATATATACTAATATCTTTTGTAAAATATATTGTATTTTAATTATATCAATTGTATATTAAATAGTATAATTATATAGTTGTATATTAAATTTTAATTAATAAACTGGACAGAAAACTGATTGAATTACTTTTGTGTTTGAAGTTAATATAAATAAAACATTAAATATAAAATAGAAACTAAATTACAGCGGAAAGCACTAACTTTTGAACAATTTGTTATTTAGAAATATACTGGGAAACAATTGAAAACCTGAAAGAGATTTTTGTTATGAAAAAATATAATTTAATTAATAATAACGATTGTAAATATTGTAAATTGTAAATAACTAATTGTAGTAGAGCCATTGACTTTTCAACTAAATACTTCTATAATATAGAATTTCTAATTTGATTGTCATCATGACCTTGCTTATTATGTTATTTACACTCGTGTACAGTACTTTCCAAATTTATGTAGTTAGTTTCAAGGCAGGTAATCAATAAAACCCCACAAATTGGTATCAAATATGAAATACTTTTGTAAAAGTTTGCTCCTATTTTTTTCGACAGAAATGTATGTTTTTGGATTCCAGGACCCCAAATGTAGAAGTGTTGTATAGTAGAAACTGAACATTTTTTGCAACCATAGCAATGCTGGAATGTATGCATACAAAAAAATACTGTGAATCATTTTCACATAAATATGTATATACTATGGATCAAAGTGTATTTGTGTCACTGTCACTCAGAGAACTTAACCTTTGCCATTTGATCAAATAATTAAAATACAAAATTTATCTATAAAAACAAATTTTTGTTTATGACAATTATCACTGTATGTGTACCCACTGAGCATTACTATCATAGGACAAAGTGCAATACCCTAACACTGTTTTTGATATACAAACCGTACTTTGTTTACTAATACCAACTGATGATCTACGTAAATTTCAAAAAGATAAGATTAATGACAACAGAGAACAACAAAAAATATGATATTTATGGGCCATGTTATTGTTATTATTGGCTTATGTCAGTACTTATCCCATATAATCTGTATAAATAATTTATAGCAGACTTACATTCGGTGATAAAGAAGTTCAGCATTGTGAGGGCTACGGTGTGCCCGCTAAACATATAATCGCCGCAAGTGCGGACCCCCTGTATCGACATGCCCGCACCCCGCCATATCACGTACGCCTGAGATATCTTGAACGCAAGGTCCCCAAACACAGTCATTCCATCTCTAGAGTAATGGCGCGGTTCACATTGGAGATGTGCCCCTGGCACACTCAGGGACGTAATGAGCATTGTCACGCAACGCAGCAGGAAGACCGTCCCGGACAGAGCAAAAAAACGCCGCATTAAAATGAACCTAAAATTGAATAAGCATGTATTATTGATACAAAGAAATATAATTATATACAAAAAATATAGAATAATTATTAATATTTGTTATATAATGTGTGTTCAATAAAATAAGGTCTAGTGTGACATGATTTAATACACAAAAAAAGCAGACAGACACTAGCACATGTTAGCTTAGTTTGAGCTTATATAACAACGGTGGGCAAATGCGGCTCCGAGAGCCGCATGCGGCTCTTCGTTGAGTTAAGTGCGGCTCTTACTAAAATCGTGGCTTTACTTTTGTCTCCTGTGTTGTAGGATGGCTGTCAACTTATAATGTTTTGAACCGTTTTGTGGAACTCTTAAATCCTATCATAACATTTGCAAAAGAAAAAGGCAAAACATGCCCAGAATTAGAAAATAAAACTTGGCTTTCTGACTTAATGTTGCTTAAAGATGTGCTAGAACATTTGCAAACACTGAATGTAATGAAAATAAAAAATATTACTGATTTGTCACAAACTGTATTCAGTTTTGAAGCGAAAATTCAACTGTTTGTTTACGATCTTGAGAATAAAATATTTACTCATTTTCCACGAGTAAAAGCAAATGTAATTAATATCAAAGAAGAAAAGTTACATGAACATACATGGTCCGGCACTAACTTGGACACAAATGGGAAAAAAATTTATTATATTTTTTTCAGAAAATTTTCTTTCAGTAAAAAGTTTCTGCATTGTTTTAAACCTAAAATGCAAACTTCAATACAGGTAAACCTTGTTTTGCGCCGCTTCGATTTACGCCGATTCACAATTACGCCGGTTGGTGCCGGCCGTGGGATTCCCCGGTTCGACCGACACCAGATGACAGTAGGAGCCGCGATTTTGATAGCAGACACACTTTTACACCTTATTTCGTTTTATTACTGTGCAAGCCAGCAGCCTACAGTGTGTGTGAAATTGTTTCATAGTTAGTTTTCGTTTTGTTTTTAAGAAAAATAAAAAGGTATAAAATATTTTTGGCCTCTTTTGCCTAAACTTTGTGACTGAAATAACCTTCCAAAGAAAGCAATGGACCAGGGGGCAATTTCTACTCTTAAAGCGTGTTATTTTGCGTATAACATTAAAATAAATGATGATAGATACTAATTCCAGACTGCTAAAAATTATTGGCTTTCATACGACATTTAAAATGTTAATGTTAAAAGAAGCGCCACAGTTGCCGTTCGCCCTTATGCTATAATTCTACAAGAAAGGAAGTAACAATCAAAGCAATTGAAATTGGATGCTTTTTTCAAAAAGTGTGAGAATTTAATTTTGTACCGACGTACTGGTGAATTAGTATTTACTTTAAAAATTCATAATTATAACAACAGATTATTATTTATTTTCTAAACAAATTGAATCTTTATTTGTTAAATACATTTATCATTTATTTTGAATATATAAATATAGGCTATATATTAAATAAATACGTTGTTCTTAGAATTTTGACACCGAACCTAACCTTACATTGTCCATTATATTTGAATTCATTTTACGCCGATTTTTTTTACGCCGGTGTCTGTCGGAACGGAACCCCGGCGTAAAACGAGGTTTACCTGTATATAATTATCTACTTGCGTATACCGGAAGTTACAAAATTAAAAAAATTACTAAAGAGTAAAGTCCCTTTATTTGAAATTTTATTTGAAAAAGGTATCTAGAATGATTAGAAGGCATCAAATAGGAAAATAGAATCTCTTCTGTAAGATTTTTTTAATCACAAGCTAACATTTTTATCAATTTTTATAAACTAAAAAACAAAAGCACTATCAGAAGTAACAGCAGACTTTAACATTTCATTAATTTAAACATAATTAAAAAATACGACAAAACTACAAAATTATGCATTGAAAATCGGAGGGGCCACATTGAGTAAAATATTGTATTGTGATTTTTTTTGTTGTTTTTGTTACTTTTATTTTTTTCCAGTTGTTTGTTCATTAAAACAAAATGTTAGAATGTGTTATCTTCTTAATATTTTAACGATAAATTTCTGTTTTTGTGCTTGTTGTTCGTTTTTGTTTTTTTTTTCTGTAGTCAGTTATCAAAATGAAATGTTAGGATGTGTTGCTTAGTTAATTTCTGTTTTTTTCTTAGTTTATAAAATTCATAAAAATGTTAGTATGCGATAAAAAAAATCTTACAAAAATGATTCTAATTTCGTATTTAATACCTTGTAATCTTTCTAAATACATATGGCAAGTAACAATTTTGAGCAACTTCAAAAATAGGGGTACTTTACTCTTTAGTAATCTTAATATAATAATAACATCCGATATCTGCAAGCAGATAATTATGTCTTGAAGTGTGTATTTTAGGTTTAAGACAATACAGAAACTTTACACTGAAATAAAATGTTCTGAAAAATTGATAATACAAATTTTTCCCATTACACAAGTTAGTCCTGGATCCTGTAAAAGAAAATTGAAAGAATTACAAGCAAATTTCAAACATTGGTTTGAAGATTTGGAAAGTTTGAAACCTACACTTGAATATTTTGTGAACTCATTTATTTGTGACATTATTGAAGATGGATTTCCAATTTCAGAAATAATATTACTGACAGAATTTCTGCGGACAGCTTTAACTAATTTTACCACAAATTTAAAAAAAAATGTCGTTAGATATTATTATTCTTTCCATTAATAAATATATTTTTATTATATTTGATTTCTGTTATAGGTAATAAAATATTATGTATTTTAATTTTGAAATAAGTATTTTCTTTTTCAATAATATTTTTGTGTTCTTACGTGTGTTCTTATACGTGACTTGTGAAAATATGCAATTACTGTTAAAAAAAAATGCTTTTCTACGTGTGGCTCTTTATAAAATATAAAAACCGGTTTGGGGCTCTGTTTGGCCTCATATGTGCCCACCCCTGTTATATAAGCTGAGCTATAGAAAGCTCAGTTTCTCTTTATTTGGGAATAAGTCTGTAGTATAGATGTTTCAAACCAAGGAGAGCACAGTTGTGTATGCAACCAAATATACGCGGGTCAATTATAAACCATACGCTGAGTATAATTGGTTGCATATGTCACTGTGCTCTACTTAGTTTAAAACTACTCTATTTACGATGGATTTCCATGGAGAAAAATAACTAATCCACCATAATCCTTTTTTATGTTTTTCGACGTGTGACCTTGATTATAATCCATACCTAATAAATTAATGATTAAGTTAAAGCAAAAAAATATATTTATTTTAATATAATATAATAATATAAAAATATACAAGAATACGCCATCTATACAGTGGTGTTCGCTTGTAATATAACCGAAGTTCACTAAAACCGGTGAAATTTTATATCAAACTGGAAATTTCTTGCCTTCTGCAATGGTTCACAATAAGTGGAGGTTCACTATAAACGGGTTCCTTATAAGCGGACATTACTTTATTAATATTAGGTTAGGCACATATATTTTCTATGCTCTATTTGTAAACGCTTTATACATACATTCAGTAATGATAGCTAGCGGTAAAAATAAGTATGCAGATGCAAAGTAGTTGTCGTTTGGCGCTTTATTTTGGAACAATGAAAGTGGAATGGCATATAAAAATAAGCAATTGAGGTGTATGAGTCATAACCAACACAATATATATAAAAATTTGTTCACTGGGCTGTTATCGTTGTGATAAATTACGTTCCGTCAACAATAAATTTTAAATGCAATACATACAATTACATACAATTCCACTCATTAGATATTCTGACAAATGACAATACATACTGTAATACAGAGTGTAGGTTCAAATATGGTTCAAATAGAACAGGTGAAGCAAAGAAATGCACGTTTTGTGTACGGCATTTCGGGTTAATTGAACCAGCCGTTATTCTAAAGCGACATTTAGCACCGATTTCCCGAACTAAATCGGACGGAAATTCCTCAAAGTCCAGGTTACTAGAGCATCAACGTCATTACGTGACACCTCTTAACTTTCGCTTGCGCATACATTTAATTTATCGATCACATGTATTTATGCGGTGAAACGTATAAATCGTTAATCTGTAATTAGCGTAATTTTATTCGTATGTATAAGTATATAGATAGGACCTTGAATATTTAAGTAATTTCCAATTCAAACAAAATACATACATACAATTAAACAATTAAAAATTTTACCACTCAATGTGTTTCTAATTATTTTGAATTAGCATCCAGCATTCCAGCCAGCTTTCTTAATTGATTCATTGTGTGACTCACATTCAGACCATCAAAGATCAATCTGGGGTTTATTTTAACTGTGGATTATAAGAATCATAACAAATGAATGTAGGATTATTATTACACATTATCACCAAGCAAATTGTTTAGGTTGACCGTTTTATTCCTATGTGTAGTTCATTTCGGTCTTTTTAACTAAAATATTTTCAAGATAGTTGCAACTTCCGGTCTACCGGAAGTAGACTACAACTTTGTTATTTTAAATGGAATGTGTAGTATGCTGTGTTTTAATCTTTTTCTTAAATTTATGTTGGCTATATGTTTTAAGAAGTGACATACAAAACATCAGATAGAAACGTCAGAAAAATGAAGTAACAAATAGTATATTATTATACAAGTTTTATAAGACGTCAAATTGGCGCATGAGTTGTTTGTGCACGAATGCGCCAATATGTCTTATAAAACAAGTGTAATATACTATTTTTTCTACTTTGCGTCATTAATTTTATAAAAATTTAGAAGTATATTAGGTAAAATTTCAATCTAGAGTATTTATGGGTGCAACCGTTGGTAACACTGTCATCTGTCACTTAAATTCAAATATCTGTGAAAAAGTAATTATTGATAATTATTATATACCATCATATACTAGTAGTACGAAACCTAGGATGCAACACGCATGTTTAAATATGTATAAAAATATACATACTTCGCAGTTTGTGCGATTCTAAAAAAAAGTTTGTGCTTACTTTTGTGGTTATGTGTATTTTCGTTTGACATGCATTTGATATCAATGTCACCAATCTTAGAAAAAAGTTACTAAAAACGGTGTTACAATTTGCTAATTGTAACACCGAAAACAGTGTTACAATGTGTGCATTGTGAATGCAAAGTAGAAAAGCAACTTTTTTTAGTAGTTTTTGTAGCTTTATGTTTAAATGTCAAATTTCAGAGTAGCCAACCTAAAATATTTTTCATGGCACACTAGACCTTTTTTTTTAAATTAAACATACTATATATTAGGCTTGTTCGCTGAGCATATTCTGAACGTGTTCAGTGTGGAATTTGTATTGGACCAGATGTGTCATAGTAATGACAGTATGGGAGAATCGTTACAAAACCTTAAATTGGTCAAATGTACATTCCGCACCGAACGCATTCAGAATGTGCTCAGCGAACAGGCCTATTATGAAACATTTGGTTAATGAATCAAAACTATACGATATTTACCTGTGTTTGTGGAACAGTAGGACAACGAGCCATATCGTAAACAAGAATGTCCCAGTGACTTCGCACATGTCAAAAGCCCACGGAATGTGCGGAACATTATCCAAAAATATATCTGGCAGAGGTGGATAACGTTTCATATCAGGAACTCGATCATGCACAATCACCATAACAAAAGCAGTAATCCACGTGACCGCAACGACATAGCAAAAGCTCAGAAGTGCCTTTCCAATCTCCGGAAGTAACTTGGAAGCCCTGCCGTCCTCCGAGGCTGGGGGCGAAATCCTCTCGGACTCATAATAGTCGCTCATTTCCGGCTTTGGAAAATGATGGTGCGTTGGGTACATAACAGAGGGTATCTCAAGTAGTCCCAACTCGAGCATTGCGGCTTGATTATCCCGTTGCAGACCCCGTATGGAGATGTAAAGGAGTTTTCTGTCTTTTAGAGGTAGTTTGCTGAGTGGATCTATGGAAAAGTCCGCTTCGTTTAGCGCTAATAAACATTTCCCATTCACTTTGTTCTCGTCGCACAGGAATTTCACTAGGTCGGCGCCGAAACCCTCTTTTTTTAACCAGATTTCTACGTCGAAAGGGGTCCAATCTAAGATAGAGGACTCACCCATGTTGCGAACATCCGAATTTGTCATCAAATCCGATCATATCCCGCCTTTCGTGTCATGGTTTTTGAAAATCGCTCGTAACCTCAATCTGCCAAATGTCATACGGAGCATAACATGCTACTGCATCTACCGCGCTCAATGATTGTTGAACATTTCTCGTGTTCCTTTCCATAGATGATTTGAGACTGCGGATCACGCTTGAGCTGACTATTCATTCACCAATCCGGTCGACTTTGTGGCGCGAGATTGCTACGTCATCGAATCTCGCGATATAGCGCGTATGTGCGCGTATGCACGGTAAATAACAGTAAATAGTTCCAAGTATGTAATGTTGCAATTTAGTGTTTACTGTTTGCCACTGTTTACACGTGGTTTACACAAGTGGGTCCGGTGGGCGAACATCTGACGCATATGTAGCGTTAGGTCAGTGTACAATAAAATTGTTAACAAAATGCGTCGCTATTCTACGTTAGTGATCGATTTGTCCCAGCATCAGTCAAAAACATTGTTTTTGCCACTGTTTTTACAGTTTGTACAAAAAGTGAGATTTCTAATGAAACGGATTTGATGATAAGATGAGAATTTCAAAATGAGACATCAGAACGTAGCCATATGTAAAGAAAACGAAGTGTTGTTATCGAAATATTCTTTTAAAGATGCTTCAGTTGGTTATATAACTGATTGTAGCTCAGGACCGGTTTATCTCAGAATTAAAACTGAAAAGAGAATAATGTGCTTGAAAAAAACTGGACATCTGAACGTACCCGCAGGCCGTAACGTTCAGAAAATAAAGATATTCAAGAGTTATTTGATTTCTAGATTCTTCAGAAGTGTTTTTATTTGTTACGCTCATTCAAGAATACTAAATATTTTCCGAAGAAATTCAAAGGTAACCCATGACGTCAGCGCACTTGCAGCGTCGCTTGGCGTCGCTACAGCAGGCAACCAACTAAACGCAGATGCAGCAATCATAGTATAACCAGCAGGCGAATAAGCCCCAAATGAACGAATGCGCCAATATGTCTTATAAAACGAGTGTAATATACTATTTTTTCTACTTTGCGTCATTAATTTTATAAAAATTTAGAAGTATATTAGGTAAAATTCCAATCTAGAGTATTTATGGGTGCAACCGTTGGTAACACTGTCATCTGTCACTTAAATTCAAATATCTGTGAAAAAGTAATTATTGATAATTATTATATACTATCATATACTAGTAGTACGAAACCTAGGATGCAACACGCATGTTTAAATATGTATAAAAATATACATACTTCGCAGTTTGTGCGATTCTAAAAAATCAGTTTGTGCTTACTTTTGTGGTTATGTGGATTTTCGTTTGACATGCATTTGATATCAATGTCACCAATCTTAGAAAAAAAGTTACTAAAAGCGGTGTTACAATTTGCTAATTGTAACACCGAAAACAGTGTTACAATGTGTGCATTGTGAATGCAAAGTAGAAAAATTTATTTATTGAATAAGATATGAATGCTAATTATATTAAACTACTAACAATGCACAGCAGTATATTAATTGGTTTAATGCAACAAGCAATTTGGTTTAATTTATTTTTTTTATACAGGTTGTGACAGGTATTAGTGCCCAAACATTGAGGGATAATAGATTTAGAGCAACTGAAAATTATATTCTTATAAGAAAATATTCAACTTTTTATAATAACTGATATATCAAAGAACAATGTTACGGACTACAATATGGTCAACTTCGTGTCATATAAGTGAACTGAACTAAGTTCTAGATTTCCGGGAGAAAACCGCGTCAACGACGATAAAGTAGTCAACGTTTCGCACTCTGTTGCAAGAGGCATCTTCAGGACGTAACAGTAAGACGGCTACGAAGAGAATGAATTGAGAATCATTTCATTCGCGCTACTAAGAGTAGCTTGTCTGGCCGTACACTCTGTCACGGTATCTCATTGAGCCTTGTCAGCAATAGGCAAAGACAGCAGACTAGTAGAAGGTTGTAAAAAAATATAAATGCAACAATCATTCATAATATCAATTATTTAATTACCAAGTAGACAATATCCATAAAGTTTTCTTCCATTAAAGTACCGTGATTGTACATATCAGCCAAAATACTTAAATTATCAAAATCGCCGCTTTGAAAGATAAAAATCTGACCAAAAAATAGAAAGAGCACAATGAAAAAATTAACCGTGTGATTAATCAGTCTCCCAAAATACTTTAGCGCAAGTAAAGCCTTCTCTTCTATATTCGGTCGTCTGCAGACAAAATCCCAAATATCGTCATATTCGCACAAATTTATCTCACCTCTATCGATGGTCTGCAATTGTATTTTTAGTTATGTTGTTTAGATTATTTGCTGAAATGTAGCGACCTGTATTAAAATCCAACAGTAGGAAACACTCAGTAGGTAAAACCAATAACTCGTTTTCATTGTGTCGTTACATATGCATGGTATAAAAAGTAATTTGCTTGGGCGTAATATGATGCGATAAGAATTCGAATAACAACTTAAAACAACGCTACCGTGACGAGCGGAGTCATAAATTTCATGGTTAGTGATATATCTAGAAATATCTGGGGTGGGCCCACACCAAATTTTTCGACAACCTCGTTGACACGTATTCAGTTTCGCGAAATTATTACATCCATGCTGGCTCGGAAATGTCATGCCACAGGTACACTAGGCTGTTTTATTAGCCGCTAGCTAGCAGCAACAGCAGCCAGCGGCTATTTTGTGGTCACATTTCGCTGTTTACCAGCAAAGGTACTGCTGCCGCTGGCGTCGCAACCATAAAATATTTCATATTTGATACCAATTTGTGGGGTTTTATTAACAACCTAACTCCATAATTTTTAAACTTAATTTTAATGAAAAAAATTATTATTGAACCCAAAAACAACACAAAATTTAACACAAATGTTTAAATTGTTCTCCAGAATCTACAGCAAAGAATTCGCACAGAATTGGAGCAAATGAATTTTGACAGTTTGGAGCGCGCTGTAACACAAAATGTTCGTATCGGTCAATGCTAAATGGTTGGTGAAGAACAATTTTCGCGCTGAATTTTGTCGTTTTTTGGGTTTAATAATAATTTTTTCCATTAAAATTAAGTTTTTATTTGTTACACTAAATGTGTTATTTTTTTCAAAAAAAGGTGAGGTAAGGTAGTAACTATTTTATCGATAGTTCATCGACTAGTTCATCGATATCGAGGGTGATTTCGATCGCACCACGTTACCAAGCATGCAGTGTGCCCTTGAGGAACGAAGAGTGCCGTCTCTTCATTAAAGACACGGCGTTGGTTACGATGCTCAGACTTCGCACGATGGGATTCTCTTGTAAAGGGTTTCGAAGTGGAGAGAAACTATCAAAGGTTTTGGTCTGTCTTACAGATATCTTTTTTTTCCACTTTGTTTTCAGGAAACCTTACCACACGCACACCTCATCCACTGCAATTAATGTAAATGGAAGCCTGAACATCTACACCGGCTCGAAACGACACGATTTCCAAGCGCGGGTATCTATGCCACTTGGCAAGTACCCATCTCTAACGCAGGCGGAATTATTCGTTATCAAAACTGTCACTGAAGTTGTAGCCAACTCCAAATCCGACAGGAACGTAGTGATATTCACTGATAGCAGACAGTCCATTCTGGCCCTAGAGAGGTGTAGCTTTTCTTCAGCACTTCTTCTCGATTGTCACCAAGCCCTGGTCAATGTATCCATATCAAATTTCATCACCCTGGCCTGGATTAAGGGGTACACTGGGATCAAGGGCAGGCAGTACGCCGATAAACTTCCTCTAGGGACTCTAGGGTCTAGGACATCTAGGAGGGAGGCACCAGAGCCCCTCCTCCTTCTATCATCATACTGCCTTTTAGGGATTCTAGACGATATCACCCACAAGAAATTCAGGAATAAGTGGGACGCAAATAAATAAGCGAAGGTTTGCTGATGGTCAGAGTCAGACGGATGCCCTGTGAACAAATACCAAGTCGATACAGACTGATGCCGTTCCAGGGATTTCACAGTCGACACAGCCGTGCTTCGAGATAACCACCGCCTTACGGACGTCCAAGGATTGTTCAGTACCGCCCCTGCGCTTGGGGGATCCTGGTCACCGTCGCAGGATTGTTATTCTTGGGGATAGTCATGCTCGCGAATGTGCTGTGGAGCTGAGAAGTAGAGCCGGGAACAACGGAGCTGATGTGTTCTCCTTCATAAAACCCAATGCACTTTTTGAGAATGTGGTGTCTGATATCATAGCCCTAACATCGACGTTTACAATGAATGATTACGTCATTGTGTTTGGAGGGGCAAATGATATTGCCCGGGGAAGTACACCGAGTCCCAATGCAAGACGTCTGGTTGAGAAGTGTGCCAGAACGACGAATGTTATGCTTATGTCTGTTCTCTACTGGCGTAATGTGAGGCGGTTCAACGCCCGTGTCTATGACTTTAACCTAAGTATGTACAGAGAGTCGCTAACAAATCTTAATATGACTTATATGGACATCAATAACATATTAAATCCGACGGACTTTACCAGACAGGGCCTTCATAT
Source organism: Aphodius granarius (assembly GCA_963971325.1). Lineage (NCBI taxonomy): Eukaryota > Metazoa > Arthropoda > Insecta > Coleoptera > Scarabaeidae > Aphodius > Aphodius granarius. The sequence goes on from OZ020225.1 coordinate 6,287,177, forward strand.
GAATTTGCGTGGCAAGGGTAAACTGATGACAACTGTCTCCAAACTTATCGGATCTGATCGGTGAGCGCCTCCCTTTGGTTTCCAATGTACCGTTAGGTCTTCCAATCTAATTAAGATAGCCCTGCAAAAAGAAGAGTCGCAGGTGGCAGGTTTAACGGAGAGTCCTTCAGTGGTTTATGACCTTACACAACGGGATGATATATCACTGCCTTTTTTATAGACTCTCATAGTGATTTGGATTTCCACGTTGATGACGGTAATGCTAAGGAAGAAATCGTTAGTGCTGATTTTATGGTGTTAAATGTGCAATGTCTGAATGGTAAGTTGCTTGAGATAGAGTCAATGATGTCTGGTGTCAATGGTATAAATTTTGTGTGTTTAACGGAAACCTGGTTCCGTGACGAGAATGTCAAGAATTTTAACTTTCAAAACTTTAAACTATGTTCCTATTTTTGTCGTAAAGTAATGAGAGGTGGCGGCGTGGCTGTGTGGTGCCATCAGCAGTTAAACGTGATCCCCATAGTTCTGGACCAATATTGCATTGAACAACATATTGAAATATGCGGTGTTACTTGGCGTTTAAAGTCAACTAGGGTATACCTGTTTGTTTGTTATAGATCGCCTTCAGCAGATCATGCTCGTTTTTTGGATGTGTTGAATGATGTGTTGGCTAAGTTTTATCATATGTGGAGATTTTAATATTGACTTTTTGCAAACTAACACTGCTAAATATAAGGACATTGTAAACCTTTTGCGATGCTACAACCTCAGAGATGTCGTTGAGTCGCCAACACGTGTGCAATCAACAACCTCAACAATAATTGACAATGTCTTTTCTAATATACCGGGACTTAGGTGTGTTTCGGTTCTTGACGTTATTGTCTCTGACCACAGGATGCTGTTGGTACGATCTGGGCTCATCGTGGATGAGGTTGTGCGACGCGAAGGTGTTACCAGGCGTGCCTTTGGAGCTGTTAGGGTTGGCAGATTCCGAGAATTACTGTTGCACACAGATTGGAATGCTCTGTACCACATGTCAGACCTGGATGAAGCTTTCAATTATTTTCATCAACGGTTTATGAGTCTTTTCTAGCTGTTTTCCACTAAAGCAGTTTAAGACAGTGCAGGGGAGTGATTGGGTGACGGAGGAGGTAAGGATGTCTAGTAGAAAGACAAGGGATATGTTTGTGTTACAGAAAAAATATCCCACACTTCGAAATCATTATTTAATGTTGAGGCGTGCCCATTACTCTCTTTTAAATACCGCCAAGAAGAATCATTGCGGTAGGCGATTAGCAGAATCTACTAACATGAACAGTTGTGCGTGGCGAATCATTAATGAGATGAAGGGTGAGACTGCCCATGGTGAGGAGGTTGAGCTTGTTGTTGATGGGAAGCGGGTGGAAGATGGTCATCTCGTGGCAGCTGAGTTCAATAATTTCTTCCACCGTGCTGGTGACTTGGCGTCTGGAGTGCCTCATTCGAGCAACGTGCCTCGGGGGGGGGGGACACTTCGGACGCGACTTCGCCAGGAGTATGGCCGTTCATAATTTTGATGACTTGGAAATGATCAATATATTTGGAAAACTTAAAAATAAATCTGCGTCAGCTTGTGACGAGGAAGTCTGTCTGATGTACTGTGCAGTCCTATGTGTTTTCTTGTAAATCTTTCATTCCAGACCGGCCCTTTTCCTACAGTTTTGAAAGAATCCTACATAAGTCCCGTCCATAAGAAGGGTTCAAAGGTCGATGTGAGCAATTATAGACCAATCAGCATTTGCTCCAGTTTTTCCAAGGTTTTTGAGTATTCAATGTTGGACCGTTTAACAAAGTATATGACTGCTAATTCCATACTCAGTGATAGCCAGCATGGATTTCGCTCTGGCCGTTCGACAATGACTGCATATATGGATGATGGTCTGTGTCCAGTTGGTGTATTTTTTGATTTGAGTCGAGCATTTGATTGTGTTGATCATAGATTCTTGCTCGCTAAATTGGAACACTATGGTATAAGAGGCATTGTTGCGAACTGGTTTGCTTCTTATTTATCGGGCAGAACACAGTTTGCGAGGATCATGAGAGGTGATCGTTTTGTTGTGTCTCAGGGGTTGCCCGTGATTATGGGTGTGCCACAGGGTTCGGTTCTGGGCCCTGTTCTCTTTCTGTTGTTTGTTAACGATGTTGTGTTTTTTCTGGAGAATTTCAATTTGACTATATGTGCCGATGACATTTCTGCCGTGGTTTGTGGTACGAACACTAGGGATACGGAACGTATCGCTGTGAACATTGTGGATCGCCTGTTGACCTGGTTCGATGCAAGCAAACTATTTATGAATGTTAGCAAGACAAACCACATTATATTTCATACAGCTCAGAGTCGACGGGAGTTTGATCTCAACATTGGGTTGGTGGGTTCGTCGATTGACCGTGTTGCTGAGACAAGTTTCTTGGGAGTGATATACGATCAAAATCTGACATGGTTTCCACACTGTGATCGACTCGCTAAGAGACTATCCGCCGTCTGCTCATTTAAAAGGACTTCTATCGGCCGAGTATCGTCGTGTGTTTTATTTTAGTAATGTCCAATCACTGCTCTCTTACGGAATTTGTTTATGGGGTCAGTCTAGTGCCGCAAAATCAGTTGTTATTGCGCAGAAAAGAATACTGCGTTGTATGGCTGGGATTGATTCACGGCAGTCTTGTAGAGACATTTTCAGATCATGGCAGATACTGCCGTTGTCAAGCCTCTTCATCTACGAGTCTGTCTTATATATATATATTGCAATCTGTCCACGCTGCCAACACATGAATCGATGCACTGCTACAACACCAGACATAAAAACCGACTCGTTCCGCCCACACATTCTTTAAACATTAAAAAGAACGCACTGAGAGTCTTGGGTGTGAAATTGTTTAATGTGCTTCCCGACAAATTAAAAAATACGACATCTCTGGCGGTTTTTAAGTCGTATTTGAAAAAGTTACTCTTGCATATAAATGCTTATACGGTCGAGGAATTTATTGCGGGTTGTGGGTAATTATTTGAAGTTTCTTTTATGCATTATAATTTGTACCGTTACATATGTTTGTATATGGCGTTCGTCACTTATGTATGTTTTGTATTCGACACTTTATAATTTTTTGGTTTATGGTGTTATTATTATTATTTTTTAGTATTGTATTTTTAAACTGTAATGATTATTATGACGTATCCTACACAATATGATTGTTAAATGGGAAATAAATGAATTTGAATTTGAATTTGAAATTTGAATTTGCATCTCATCACCACCGGCTTACACACGGGGCGCTGTGGCATTAGAAAGCATATGTACAATATGCTTTCGACTTTTGATGATTCCTGGCCATCTATAGACAGAATTCTAAATGCTCCCCTGTCGAGTATGCTAACCTTGGCTATATCCATAACCTTGGCTGCTCGTTACGGGTATATAATACCGGGTGGGCATGGAGGCTGACACAAAGGGCCTACTGAGGCCTAAGCGCCTGCCGCGCCGTCTGTGCTTGGCATAGTGCCTCCCAACCCTACATACATACATAAGGTCCAGCCTTGCAAAACACTGTATCGTTTATAGCGCCTAAACTCATCCCACCAATTTGCAAACTGGTATCAATTTTGTCAAAATTGGTGAATCCCTAAGAACATTTGTCACTTCCGGTTGTCAGATTGTTACCAGAAACAATTCAGTTTGTCCCCTGGTAATTCTAAATATAAATACCAAATTTCAGCCCGTCTTCACATAATACATACATACCTACATACATACATACATACTTACATATACACTCGTACACACATACATACGTACATTTTCAAGAATTCATTGCAATGGATTCAGGATACCCCACAACGGGTATTTCCGCTGAACGAATTTTTTTGAACGAATTTGCGATTATTAATAAAACTTTTCGAAGTTATCGTAAAAAAATGGATTCAGTTCGTTACATCATAGACAAACATGAGAAATTGAAGTGAATCTAAACCATGGAAAAGTGTTTCCCTGTTTTTGTGGAGACTCGAAAGCACATTGCACGGCAAAGGACGAAAATATCTGGGATCAAAAGAACTAGTGGAATACACTAAATTTAAATTTTGGTTTGAAAATTAAATATTATTTTTTACTGAGATTTTTAATAACGTTATTGACTACCAAAAGTCTTAATTAGTCCAACTGTTGTTATACTAGTATGTTTATTATTCTATTGTATGCGTTATACAATCATTAATATATTATGACAAACAATGCATTATTTGCTGAATAGAAATTATTCTAATGACTACAGCCGTCAATTTTTTGTATATATAGCTAGCATGTGTTTGCCTATTTTCTATTGCCGATATATTGAAGCATCATGGGTATTCAAAATGTTTCTACGAACGTTCTGTTTGAACCAAGAAGGAAGGAATGCCATGGCAGCCCAAACCACATCAAACCGAAACCAGGAGAAGAAATTGTCATCACAGGTATTTTCTTTATATACTCAATGTCAAAAGTAAAAGGGCTCATCAAAAAAATGTTGAACATAAAAGTTATTTAACTATTTTTTCACCAAATTTTCACAAAATTTAATTATGTATAAATAGTAAATTAAAAACATGCGAAGACAATGACGTCTTTGCTCAATAGAGAATCAATACCTCAGACAGACTGATGAAGACACAGAACAAAAACAAGGTACTTAAACAAAACAACGAATTACATATAGATAAAATAAGATACGTGGAAGACGTTTGCTGAATTACCTTACAAGAACATAATGTTCTTGTAAGGTAATTCAGCAAACCCAACCTCCCTGACATCGCAATCAAAACAAAGGATAATGCAAGCTCAAAGAGTTCAGAAGAAAAATAGATTTGTTCTGAAGTTTCGTGTATGTGTGGAGAGGGAGGTAACGGTAACCCTTTGCGACCTATCAAAGGCTTTCGCTACCATTCAGCAAAACATCATACATAAGTGTGGAAGAACTGGCTTCTGATGAAGACAAATTGATGAAGACAAGTTGATGAAGACAAATTGATGAAGACAAATTGATGAAGACAAATTGATGAAGACAAATTGATGAAGACAAATTGATGAAGACAAATTGATGAAGACAAATTGATGAAGACAAATTGATGAAGACAAATTGATGAAGACAAATTGATGAAGACAAATTGATGAAGACAAATTGATGAAGACAAATTGATGAAGACAAATTGATGAAGACAAATTGATGAAGACAAATTGATGAAGACAAATTGATGAAGACAAATTGATAAAGAATTTGTCGTCTGCTGTATTTTCCGTATGACAAACAGATCTTTCAAGGGTTTATTTTGCAATATTTATTAAGAAACTTTCAGATATAACAAAGATAAATAAATAATGTACCATACAACAAACATAACAAACTAATGTGCTACTGTGTGAAGGTAAGGTCAACAAGAGAAGGAAAACGAAGCTAAACACTTTAATTCGGACCTTGTACGAGAGTTTGGTTAATACTGAATTAGTGTCTTAATTAAGTTTTTATTTCTTATTGAAGTATAAGAGTAGCTGACGCTTAATTTGGTAAAATACCTGATTTATGGTTTCTAAATTTCCGGGAGGAAACCACGTCAATGACGATAAAGTTGTCAACGTTTCCCACTCTACGACGCTACGAGAAGAGAAGAGATTCTCTTCATAGCTCTCTTACGATTACGTCCTGTGGATGCCTATTGCAACATGTGTGCAAAACTTTGACAACTTTATCGTCATTGACGCGGTTTCCTCCCGGAAATCTAGAACTTAGTCATTCGGACCGCGAAAGGCACCAATCTAAATATACCTGATTTATGTTTGAAATACTATGATGTGGCACATAGCTCGTGGGTAGGGTCTGATGTCAGTTGGACTGTTTTGATTATCTCGGTTGATGGTACTTAGACCATTCCGCAATTTTAATCGCTATAGCCTTTAATTACATGCGGTACTCAAGCAATCTAGTCCTTAACTTTGACCTTCGACATTTCAGTTATTTAGACGAATAGGAAAATCTCTATACATGTTAATCAATCTATGCACAGGTATGTCAGGAAAATTTCCTGACTCCGATGATGTTTACCAATTCCGAGACAATCTGTTCAATAAGGTGGACTTAATATCTGACGATCACCGACGTTGGAAACCAAGTCATCCAGAAATACCACAACGTGGTGGAAAACTGTACAACATCGAGAAATTTGACAACGGATTCTTTGGTAATTTCCAGTTTATTACATTTAGCAACCCTACAAGCTGTTTTGGGTTGAGTTAGGTTATTTAAACGTTTGTATTATTCAAGGTATTTCAAAGCTGCATGCCGACTATATGGACCCAATGATCCGAATGGTATTGGAAAAAGTGTATGAGACAATTATAGATGCCGGTTATCATCCATCTGATCTTGAAAACACCAACACGGGTGTCTTTGTAGGGCACTGTTTATCCGAAACCGAAAGGAATAGTTTCTATAAACATCCAGCCAGGAACACATACGCTTTTGTTGGGTAATAATTTGCTTATGTTTAAATACATAACGTTCACAACTTATTTTCATGCAGAGTTCAAAGATCTATGGCTGCAAGAAGGATCAACTACTTCTACAAGCTGAACGGACCATCTTTTGTCACCGATGCGGCTTGCAGCAGTTCTATGCATGCCTTGGAACAAGCCTACGCTCATCTTAAAGGAGGCCTATGTGACAGAGCAATAGTTTGTGGAATACATCTAACTCTCTTACCAGCAATTACATTGCAATGTGCAAGGTACAGCTACCATTCAAACATAAATTAAATGGAACAAATCTCTTATTACAAAATTTTAGGTTGGGTGTCTTAAGTGTTGACGGTCGTTGTAAACTCTTCGACAATGCCGCTGACGGTTACGTACGTTCTGAAGCGATTGTGACTCTCCTGCTCGAAAAAGCTGAGGATGCCAAACGAGTTTATGCGGAGGTATTGCATTTCATTTTAAACTTAAAATATCCCACTTATTTTATCGATGCATTGAAAGATTGGCATTTTTCTCCTTTTAGATTCTACACGCAAAAACCAATTGCGACGGTTTCAAAGAGCAAGGGATCACTTTTCCATCAGCGGATGGACAGAAAACGTTAATGAAGGACTTATACGAAGAAGTTAAAATTGACCCATCAACATTAACTTTTCTAGAAGCTCATGGCACAGGTACATTCGTACGGTTTTCTTGTTATATTAAAATTAATTGCCATATGTTAGGTACTGTGGTTGGGGATATAGAGGAGTTAAAAACCATTGATGAGATATTTTGTACGGGACGAGAAAAACCATTGCTGATAGGAAGCGTAAAATCCAATATCGGACACTGTGAAGCATCGTCTGGTTTGTGCTCTGTTGTAAAGATACTTATTGGCATGGACGCTGGTTATATACCACCAAACATCAACTATACGGAACCAAGAAAGGGCGTACAAGCTTTGGAGGATGGTAGGCTGGTCGTGGTGACTGAAAAGACGCCATGGCCTGACAAGAATGTCTTAGTCGGTATCAACAGCTTTGGTTTTGGCGGTGCTAACGGTCATGTCTTGCTTAAATGGCATCCAAAAGCAAAAACCAACAATGGCAAACCTACAGATAATCTCCCAAGATTGGTTTGTATCAGTGGTAGGACTAAATTTGCAGTGGAAAACATCGTCAATGATGTCGCCAGTAGAACATTGGATGGTGAATACGTCACGCTCATCCATCAGGTATATAGGTGAGTTTATATTAGTTTAATAAAGAGATCCATCCAACATACAATTAATAAAATATTCCAGGAAACGTATTTCGAATCAGTTCTTCAGAGGTTACTCGATAATCACAAAGGACAAAGAAATCAAAAGAGAAATAACTAAATTTACTTCACTACAAACAAAATTGTGTCTGGTGTTTACAAATTTCGACGAACGTTGGTTCCATCTGGGAAAATATTTGCTGAGTATTTCGATTTTTGCCGAGGCTATGGAAAGGTTTTTGATATACCTATATATGACCAGCATTGGTATTTTCTAACTTGGCTTTTGCAGGATTAACAATGTCTTACAGAAACTCAATATATCGCCAATCTTGAATGGCTCCAATAACGGAAATTCTATCAATCAAATACTTGGAACTGTCGCAGTTCAACTGGCGATAGCGCACGTGCTAAAAGAACTGAATGTAAAAGTAGATATGATGATAGGAATAGGTTTTGGAGAATTGTTGTGTGCCTATTTAGACAATTTCTTAACTCTCGAAGAAGTTACTTTATCTGCATTTTACATAGCTAATAAACTAGAGAACAAATCAATTGATAATAGCAATAAACTACTCGACAAAATTCTATCGAATAAGGCTCATAAACCAAACGGATGTGTCCCTATATACCATGACAGCCAAGACACAATCTTACGTTCTTTTGGATCAGTAGACGACATTATCAACAATATATTAAAACCAATAAGTTTGAAAGACTGCCAAAAATATATATCACCTGTCTACGTGTCCTTGATAATTGGAAATAACCAAAAGTATACTAAAGAAAACTGCACCGTTCTCCTTGATGTACATGCCAATAATCCCATCATCAATTTCTTAGATTCCCTTGGACAGTATGTTTAGTAATGGCTAAGAAAAAATATGTTATCTACTCTGTTCATTTTCAGGGTCTACCTGAAAGGCATCGACATGGAACTGGACAAATTATATCCACATATTTCGTTCCCTGTTAGCAGATCTACCCCAATGCTGTCACCTTTGGTGAAATGGGACCATACGCATAACTTTAAATTTGAATCTATAGGAAACGTTTTCGAGAAAAAAAGTGTTGTGGACGTTGTCCACGTTGATACAAAGTGGGACTGTTGGAGTTTTGTAACTGGTCATGTCATTGATGGTAAGTTGTCATCTTTATCATATAACTATCAAAATTTTAAGTGTCTTTCACTACCACTGCGACGTCGTATTTTTTTAGGGAGAAATCTTTTCCCAGCTACTGGATACTTAAAACTTGTCTGTGACTGTTATGCTCAAGCAAAGACCAAAATTTGGGACCAAATGATTATAGCGTTTGAGAAAGTGAAATTTCATAGAGCTGTAAATGTACCTGCAGAAGGTGAACTGTCCCTACATGTGACAGTTCAGTTAAAAACTAAATACTTTGAGGTAATCAAACTCAAACAACTCAATTCACATAATTTATAAGTACTGATGTCCACCGATTTCGTCCCGCAGGTTATTGAAAACGAGACATTGTTAGTATCAGGAAATGTATACGAATTATCGAAAAGCCAGGAATTAGATGAATTTCCCGCTCAAACACTAGAAGAAGACGAAATTATTTTAGACGGAAAAGACGTGTATAAAGAGCTAAACTTGCGAGGATACCAGTACACGTAATTAAGAAAAGAAGTGAATTTGTTTCTTTTCTAATAAACTATCTTGTAGAAACCAGTTTAGGGGTATAAGGAGATGCAACATTTCTGGCACAAATGCAATCATATCTTGGACTGACAATTGGGTAACGTTCATGGATAATATGCTACAACTTCAGATACTTCATGAAGACACGAGAAACCCTTACATCCAAACGAGCATTGAGAGATTAATTATCGATGTTCCAAAGCATAAAGAATGCGTCAGGAAATACCAAAATGATATACCAGTAATTCGTCACAATAATGTCTCCCTTATAAGGTAACAACTGGTACTGGTGTTCGTCCAAATTAAAAATGTAGTTGTTTTCAGTGGTGGTGGAGTCGAAATTTATGGACTGGGTACAACTTCCATTCCAAAGACGAACACGGTTGCGCCAGTTTTAGAAACTTACAAATTCATTCCATACGAATGCCAACTCTCTGAGCAGGATGCTGTTAGGTCTTTGGTAGAAATCATCTTAGAAAATTCAAACTCTCTAAAAGTGAAAGCTGTAGAAATGTATTCAGAAAAAATGTTCATCCCATTGGTTGAACAGACATTGGCAGATATACCTTTAATCCAACCAGAGTTAGTCGTGCTTTCTAACAAACCATTGGATATGCCTGGTATTCGTGTTGAAGATAAACAGTTAAGCATGCAGTCTGGATGTTTATTGGTTATAGCCACCGATGTTCTTAATAATAAGGCGGTAACTCATCCACACAGCAATGATTTTATGAGAACTAATCATTTTTCTTCTAGCTATTGAAATCAGCACTGAAAGCTGTACGAAATTCATCAGGGTATATAATATCCTATCAATCGTCGAACTCTATCGGCACAATCCCGTCAAATATTGTAACAATATCATCATACGCTATCCACTGTGGCACCTTGATTTTATTACAAGACGAAAAACAATCTAGAAACCACCATCCAATAGAAATCTGTATTTCACTTGAGGATTTATCTTGGATAGAGTTATTAAAGGCCATGATCAAAACTAACCAGAAAATAGTATTGTATAACAGCCAAAAGGCTGAAGAACCTGAGGGCTTACTCGGTTTGGTAAACTGTTTAAGAAAAGAAATATGTGGGTCTAATATATCCACGGTTATCCTAATGGATGAAGCACCACCTTTCGACGTCAACAATGAATTCTACAAGAAGCAATTGGATAAGAACGTAAGCATTAATGTATGGAAGAATGACCAATGGGGTTCTTACAGACACCTGCGGATGCCAGAGATTCAACTTGTTGAGAGGGAACATTGCTTTGCCAATGTCACAACGAGAGGTGACTTATCCAGCTTAGGCTGGATAGAAGGTACCTTAACAAGCAACACTGTGCTGAAACCGACAGCAGATATAGTAGATGTTAGTATAATTTAAGGTCTAGTAATAAGGACGTTATTACATAACAAGTCTGCACTTTTAGATTTACTACGCCGCGCTCAATTTCCCAGATGTGATGACTGCTTCTGGTAAACTACAAACTGACGTTATAACTGAAGATACATTACTTCAAGAGTGTGTCAAAGGAATAGAATTCTCCGGAAGGGACTCAAGGTATGAGCGAGAATGATTTTCTTCTTCAAATAGTTACAAGTTGTAGTACCTATATATTTAAAATAATATAATATATAATATTTAAACGCTTTTATTCAAAGATTTCAAATTAATATTCAACGTAATTTGAAATTGTTTAAAAGAATTAAAAAACCACAAATTTAAATTAAGAAAACGTTTTGTGTGTGGTTTTCTATTGTATTTTTGTTCAGGACAGTCCCTTTCTAAGGTCCAGCAGTAGTCTGCCATTATATAGCAATATCATCGGCCTTATTTTTCCTTCATTATCTTGATATACTGCTGATCTTGTTCTTCATTGTAATCACTCAGATTGTCAGAAAATTTATCTAAATGACTATGAAAATAATGTAACTTGGTACTCATAGTAGTTTTTCAAAATTTTTAAACATTTTGTCAACGATTTGTGTTGTTAATATTGTTCAGCTTGGTAATTTCCAAAAAAAAAATTCGATAACTGATACAAAGCTTGTCCATGCTTCCAGTTCAACCTAAGTCATGTGATTTGTGGTCCATCAAAGATACCGGCTTCTAATTTTCCTGTATTGAGGCCAGGAAATGATTAACAAATATATTTGAAAAAAAAAAACATCATTCTTAGGTATCCATTTTGCTGACCCAATAAAAAAGCAGCAGCAAATTGTAGAGTAACATGTTATATTTCAAAAAGTTAGTTCAAAGATTGGTTCAAATATTTTTTATTGAGGTTTAAATTGAAATAATTTATATATTTATAACTTATACTATACGTTGATTGCATCGTTTATCACAAGAACCGGAGTCAATTCAAACAAACTAATTATACAACGAGTACTTCATAATCATGGTCTATCAAAATTGTATACACAAACTGATGCCGCAGAAAAAAAATTGTTTGTTGCCCTGTGTTATCTTTCTCGTCTCTACCCTTCAGAAAATCGTTTTTTACCCCTCAGTGGGTAATTACCCCCAGGTTGGGAACCACTGCTATAAAGTAATACTAAATTTCTTTTCATAAACGGTAGTGGGAGACGAGTGATGGGTATGACACCAGGTGGTGCTCCAGCAACTATGACTCAAGCTGACAAGCATCTTTTATGGAATGTGCCAGACAAATGGACTTTAGAAGACGCAGCTACAGTCCCAGTTGTGTATAGCACCGTAATATACGCCCTACTTGTGGTAAAACACTATTCGAAATGTTCAAAGTATCCCATTGATGATTACGATTACGAATAATTTTAGAAATGCGGTATTAGAAACGGTCAAAGTATCCTAATCCACTCTGGAAACGGAAGCGTGGGACAAGCAGCTATAAATCTTGCCATTCACCATGGGTGTGTTATCTTTACAACTGTTGGGACACCAGAGGAGAAGGCGTTTATTAGGAAGCAGTTTCCTCAAATCAACGACGAGTATATAGGTGACTCGAGGTCAACTTCATTCGAACAAATTGTCTTGAAGTATACCAAGGGCAGGGGCGTCGATGTTGTACTGAACTCTTTGGCTGAGGAAAAACTGCAAGCGTCGGTGAGGTGTTTGACTCCGAACGGAATCTTCTTGCAAATCGGAAAATTTGATCTGACGAACGATAACCAGATCGCGATTAGCTTATTGAAGAGACAGGCCAGTTTCTTTGGGATCATGCTCGACCGAATATTTGACTCAAACGGTTAGCGACAGCACGTTGACTTTACCCAGAAATAAAGAATCGATAATAACCATGTCTATTTTATCTTTTGCAGAAAAGAAAAAGATTCTATGGAGAGAACTTTCTGAAGGCATACGGAGTGGTTCTGTGAAACCTTTAATGAGAACCACCTTCACGTATGACGAAATCGAGCCAGCTTTCCGGTACATGTCTACAGGTAAACGCATAGGCAAGGTTCTCATTAAAATTCGCAACGAGGAGAATACCATTTCACCCCTAAGAGGTCCTCGTATTCTGTTCAAAGCACTGCCAAGGTGTGATTATCAATATCTGACCGTTTTCCATGAAGAAGTCAACTGTCAACAATATTTTGCAGATTCTCATGCAATCCTGACTGTACCTACATCGTCTTGGGTGGTTTGGGTGGGTTTGGTTTGGAGCTAGCCGATTGGTTGGTCGTAAGAGGAGCAAGAAAGTTGGTACTAACATCCAGATCTGGTGTGAAGAGTGGTTACCAAGCATTCAGATTAAAGTGAGTGTGCTTAAGTAAAAGAATTTCAGAAGACCTCTTCTGTTTATTTTAGCGTCTTTAAGTCGCGCGGAGTGAACGTCGTTATCAGAAACGATAACGTAGCTTCTCCGAAAGTTTGCGAGGACTTGCTGAAAGCTGCCAATGCTATGGGCCCAGTGGATGGCATATTTAACTTGGCAGTCGTCCTTCGGGATGCCTTATTTGAAAATCTAACCGATGAAGATTTTAGAATTTCTTTGGTACCAAAAGCAATCGCAACGAAAAATCTAGATACAATATCCAGAGTTGTGTGTCCCAATTTAAGGTATTTCGTGGTGTTTTCATCAATGTCTTGTGGTCGAGGTAATGCTGGACAAACCAATTACGGGATGGCGAATTCAGTAATGGAGAGAATTTGCGAATCGAGGAAAGGTGATGGGTATCCAGCATTGGCCATTCAGTGGGGTGCAATAGGAGATGTTTGTTTAACGTTTTTTTTTCTGCATGGATCTTTATACTGTTATTGCAGGTTGGTTTAGTGACCGAAATGCAGGAAAACAACAAGGAATTGGTGATCGGCGGTACACTTCAGCAAAAAATCTCGAGTTGCCTCCAGCTAATGGATTATTTCCTGAGCCAAGGTGAGACTGTTGTTGCTAGTATAGTCGTAGCTGAGAAGAAATCGGGGTTAGGAGCTAATAATATAGCCGAAGCTGTTTTGAATATTCTGGGTATCACAAATTTGATGTCGGTGAGTATGCATTCATCTTTACCAGAATTGGGGATGGACTCGATGATGGCAGTGGAGATTAAGCAAACGTTGGAAAGAGAATATGAAGTATTTTTAACTGCTCAAGATATAAGGGCCCTGACCATAGCGAAGTAATGTTGGAGATACGTATAATACACGTAACATTTTCGTTATACCTTCCAAATTTCTAGATTGAAAGATATGACGTCTAAAACTGACGAAGTAGAACCAACAAAACCCCAAGACGGAAACAAGAACATGCTTCCTGAAAATATTCGGATGAAAGTTACTGAAAGATTTTATAATAAATAAACTACTGTTTATTACTGAGGTACAGTAGCACCTCAAACTACTGAAACACTACGCATTAGTAGGGTCTTCAATAAAACATTTATGTCCATAAATAAACCGACGGATTTTTTTTAATTTGATTTAATACATAATATTTATAAACGCAATAGTTTGTTAAGCTGTGAGTTTAAACTTTGTTTAATGCAAATCAGCCATGATACGTCCAACCAATAGCACAGTTGCATCCCACTCCAAACTTCTCGATGCTGTAATCCCAACAGTTGGTGTGTTCCCTTCTTTTGAACACGGGAATGGAAATGTACTTGGTCCTGCAGATTTTTCTTACTTCAGATGGATCGGTATAATGATGCATGTTCACGCAGTACTGCAAAATATAAGTGGATGTTAACAAAGAATTGACGAAGAAATATAGAAATTTACCTCTCGATGAGGTAGCTTGCCTTTGTGTGACCATGGTTTTATGTCAGTATCAGCGCAGGTCATGTTCACATAATGTTTAGGCTTGAACTCGTAGCCTCTTGATTCAAATATTCCATGGTTTGTTATCACTTTACAAGTAACTTTGAACTGCAATAATAGAACAACAATTTTTTAAAGTTATGCTCACATCATCAATAAAGATTAACAATATGAGAGAACATAATAAGTTAATAATATATCACCTGTTTTCCCAAACAGGATAGTTTCCCAAATTATATAGATATCAGTTTGGCCAAAATCGGATAAATCCCTAAGAAGACGGTTGTAACATTTGCCATTTCCTGCTGTCACATTGTCACCAAAAACAATCCAGTTCACCCCCCGGTAATTCTAAATATGTATACCAAATTTCATTTAATTTTTTTGTTCATGTTTTATGTTTATGGTTTAATAGTGACATAATTATTGAAGTAGAAGGACTCAATGAATGAGTAAATTACAAAAGAACTAATTTAATAACAATAATCTTCCTCGCCATTTGATTCGTATACTTCTTTGGATGCAGTCCTTTTCTGCAACAGCGTGAATTTAACCGGTAGTTCGATGACTTTCGTTACAAAATATTTTAGTGGTTTTAGTGATAGTTTTCGCACGCCCGAAATATGATCCGAGGTGACTACAAGGCGGATAAAAACAATTATGCTATTCACGAAAGCGCTTAATGTCCTTATATCGTGATTCTTGCGCATCTTCTGAACGTTGTTGAATTGGGTTAATACATGGGCATTGGGCACCTTCCGGTCCGTGAATTAAAAGTTTCTGAACGGCAGTTAAGTAATATCATGGTTAAAGGCAACATATTTTTGTCGTTATTTCTACACCAAACTTCGTTGTACGGTTGCGTTGGCGAGCGACTGTTCGGTCGCTCTATGAACGAACTAAACTAACTAAACTAGACCTCTTCACTCCAGTAGTAAGTGAAGGAGTTTATATAGACCATCAGCTCTTATTTCTCGTTGGACAACGTTAATAAGTGAGCATTGATACAAAGTATCTTCAAAGTGAAGACCATATCTCATTTGGGCTTGATTATGTAAAACATAGCAAGTTTGTGTTATTGATTAAGCAAAGACTACACGTGCTTCCATAGGTTTATTGAAAATTCTCCATTTGTTGGCTAATATATCAAAGGCACATTCTATCTTTCTTCTAGCTCTGCTCAACCTATAACTAATTGTAAGGTTTTTATAAGTAGAAAAGTATTCTAATCGACGAAAAAATGGGACTGGGAAATGGGAAATATGCGTTTTGGGGTAACCCCTGAATCCATTGCAATGATTTCTGGAAAATGTTTGTGGATATGTCTGTGAGCAAACGGTTTGGGCTGAAATTTGGTATACGTATTTAGAATTACCAGGGGACGAACTGGATTGTTTTTGGTGACATCTTGCAGCCAGAAGTGGGAAATGTTGCATGCATTTTCTTAGGTATTCATCTCGCTTTGATCAGACTAGAGATGGGCTTATTAGTTCTTTTTAATGAACTAGTTCTTCCGGATTAGTTCACAAAAAGGAACTAGTTCAAAGAACTAGTTCTGAAGAACTACTTTGATCCTGAGACATACTACTTCGATAAACGTGTCTTTGTGTGTTCTAGCACGTTTATATCTCGTTCCAAACGAAACTAGGATCTAGTTTGGACAGAATCGATGTCTGCCTTCCCACTTTGTCTTTTTCTTGAAGAATCGTTATTTTGTTTTGAAAATAAATAATTATTTATAATTATATTGATCGAAGAATCGTTGTCTTATTTTATTTAGGTATATTTCTTAAATATTTATTTAATAAGGCATAAAAGACATATTGCTGCACGTATTTTAGCCTTATTCATACTGCAATTTTAGGTGGAATTGGGGTATTATTTATAAATTATAGTATAACATACACTGGCGAAACTACTATTAACAGTGTAATCCATTATCCAATAGGAAAAAAAACTATACTCTAATTATATTTTTGACATCCGCCGTTAGGTAAAGAAACAACTGGCGGGCAGGGTGCTATGTCGCTCGTTTGATGTCGCCACAACTCGTTCACTGAATGGGATATGTTTCACCAGAGCAGGACTTTCGAACTAGATTTCATGTCCCTACAAGTCGTTCACTGAATGAGATAAGCATAGAGATATGTTTTAGCAAAGCAGGTCTTTTGCGAACTAGTTCTTTTTATTTTAAAGAACTAGTTCTTTTGTTTTAAGCCGGGAGCCATTCTCTCCGACTAGTTCGTTCACGAACTACCCACCTCTAGATCAGACTATTACCAGATGATCCTTCAGTGACTGTGAACCAATTTACAGATCAGTGGGATGAACATTATAGGCGCTATAGGAGTTTATAGAAGCAGGCTGACAGAATCCACAGATGTTTTTTTTTGTACATTTTTCTGTTATTATGGCACGCTGTCACAGATCGTTTTAAGGTCAACATAAAACCATGTGATTTCAAGTTTGTTCCCGCAAAGGGGAATGAATAAATGCAGATACATTTTTGCTTAATATACCATATTACTTCATTTAATTCCATAAAGAGAAATGTGGCATATATTGAGTCTTCATAATAATTCCTTGAAATACAAATATACATACAATACTCATATACTGAAGTATCAATAGTATCAGCAGTTCCTTGCTTCTGTGATCTCAACGATGCGATGGTGGGAAAAATGTAGAATTTTGTTACGTGTTCCAAAAAATATTTTAAAATGATATGAAAACCCGAAATTGATATGAAAAACAAACAGTTTTTAAAATAGACACGCTAACCAAGTTTATATAAAACAATATCCATTTTGGCTTTTCTTTCACATATTTGCAATAAAGTAAAAAAAATAGATTATATGGATAATATCAATAATAAATTTAAACAAATGGCTCTTGAAGAATATTATTAAAATTTCATGAATTGGTAAGTACATATATAGGCTCGTGTCGACAGTCGTGATTGATTATTTAGTAAATAGAGAATCAATGCTTAAATACCGTTTACTTTTCGATAGTGTCTATTTACACCACTGTCTAAAACGTCAATCAAATCGAACATCATCTAAACGACAATTGTATTAAAACGAATATTTATATAATTTCTCCTGTTTCGATCGTATAGATAGTCACGCCAAATTGACTGTTTAAAGTTGGGTTTATTTCACTTACCCAAGTTTTGTATTGTTATCTGTCAACTGTACAAATGTACAAAACGCATCTTTTTATTAATCCTAAAAATGTCACAACAAAACAAGGTTTTCTGACAGATAGCATCATAAATTTATGGGTTGGTGAATAAACCAGGTTTTATACAGATAAATACTTTGAACATTCAACTTAAACTAAGGTCTCTTACTGGTGCAGTTCGCGTGTCATAATCAACAACGCTCCTGTCGAAAAGTTCAAAAGGGAGGTCATCCTCCTCACTGGAAATGCCCTCTAAGGCTACATCGTCAACCTCATCGGAAGCTGTTGCTTGTATGGCCTCCCAGAATTTGAGTCTGTCAATAGTATCTGGATCAAAATCGTCGTAGTCCGAGTCGGTTTGGATGTAGGCACAATCACAGAAAAATGTGGAAGCCAGTAGAAGAAAACACTAGTAAAATTGAGTATTAGAAAATGTATTAAGTTTTCGGAATGGTAATGTATCTTACACTGATGTATTGCATTGTGGTGATGCTTTTGTGCGACAAACAGATACTGGATAAAAGTGGCACCAAAGTCCTTTTTTATATACGCAGGTATAGGTAAATAATAATTGTCATGTGTTCTCTTCTAGGATTTTTGCAGGTTTAATTAATGTTTTCTCCAGGCTAGTCGACCAGATGCCTTGTCGCGTGCCGTTATTAGCGAGAAAATTGTCGAATATTTGCTTGGTGTGCTGCATTCTGTTACCTCTGATACCTGTAATTAGATAACCGATTGATCAGAAAATCCCTTATTTGCAGTAATTACAATATATATTAACAACGCGCGAGATATTCATATATGTATGTACCTATATCTTTTGTACAAACATTGCAAATATGTACCAATGATTTCAATTTGTTGACTGCCGTATGTTCACGCCTCATTTGACGTCAAATCTGCATATCTCGGATACAAATGTATGCATTTGCACGAGGTCATTAATTGTTTTCAATAAAAAAAGAGTCTAGTTTGCTTTTCTGACGTTTCTGCTTGATGTTTTATATGTCAATTCCTAAAGCATAGAGCCAACATAAATTTGTATACATATTTTAAAGCACTGCAGGATGAGATGGTGTCAGTTTGGTCAAAATCGGATGAATCCCTAAAAAGACGTATGCAACATTTGCCACTTCCGGTTGTCAGATTGTGCCCAAAAACAATCCAGTTCGGCCCCTGGCAATTCAAAATATGTATATCAAAGTTCTGCCCGATCTGTTGTATCGTTTGGACGCTATCGTATTCACAGACATACACACACACACACACACACACACACACAGGAGACCCCAAAACGCGTATTTCCGCAAAAATCCATTTTCTTTCGTCGATTACAATACTTTTCTTCTAGGGTACTAGTCAGAAAATAACAAGTAACTAATCTTTATGTAATTTTGCTTCTTGCAAGCATTAATTTTGACTGTGCGTGTATTATTAGGTGGGGTGACAGCTGCCCAACGTTCTGAGTACCTGGTTGGCACATTTAAACATCTAAACACAATTTGTTTCTGCTATGGAACCCTAAACTAATCAAGAACTTAGGTCTTTAATGCCCGTTTGCACCGTTTGTGTTACGAAAGGCTTAAGGATGAGATCGTACTTATGTCATCGATTTTGCGTGCACCGTCACATATCCATTACCTAACTACAGTTAAGAACGACCTAACTTAAGCCTAGAAAATCGACGGCTTAAAGCCAGCGTAAATATAAACTTAGTTGTGATTGGTTGATTGTGGTGTAGACACACATTGTACATGAAATGTCGTTTTAAGAAATGTCAAGACAGTACCTATATGTGTCAATTTATCATGTTATCAAGCGATTTTAGGAGTTTGTAATGTAAAATTACAGTTTTATTGTGTATTAGAAATAATGGTTTCATTTTGATCATAAATTCTTTTTTTGTGCCGTAATTTTTGTAGTTATGAAAGTAATTCAAATTTGCCGCCACATTAACCTATTGAAAGTTTTGACAAGTGACGCAATACTGTTGATTTTAGAACCAAGTATTTCCAAATATAACTAGAACTTTACAGTGTTGCCAACGTCAGAAACCCTTAAGTAATGCTTAAGTTAGGAAAGGCTGACATGCGAACGGTGCAAATGATGCCTGACTTAAGTTAGGCATAAAGATAAGCTGTTCTTAAATTTAAGTCGTTCTTAATAAATACGGTGCAAACGGGCATAGTCGGATGACATGTTCTTCTCATCTTTTCTCATTTCTTCCAATCAATTTGGTGCCTATTCATGTAACTATCAATGAGCAGAAGAACAAATCTCGATAGATTCTCCGAAAGGATGGCTTACGAAAACGAGCAGTATAGACAGTTCGGAAATATCAGTACTTTCATCAAGTTGCTTTGCATAAGCGGTACTATCTTTCAACTTACCAATCAATTCATCTCCAATATGGTCTAAAATCTCATGGATCTGATCAGATATGGTGTTGCTGGAAAATTACACTGCTGCAACTTTCTTTGCCCCATTTTCTCCGAGTATGCAACCACCTACTTCTGACATACATGGTTGAATTAGATTTTCAGCAATCGTGTGTTGAATTTTCATTGTCAGTTTTTGCATATCTGTGTAAGACAGCCACACCGGTTTGATGAATTTTATTACAAATGATGCGTTGTCCATAAAGATTTTCAGCAATTCTCAGTGAAGTTAATACGAAAAATAGATAGGACTTATCGTATTTCCTCTTTTTGGAAAAAGATGTTCTCTCCTGAAGTTTGGATACACATAAATACTTATTATGTAGGGTAATTAAGCCAATTATGCCAAAATAAGTTAAAATTCAACAGTATGATAAAATATTGCAAAGAAGCCAAAATGTTGGCGTAACATGGGTTGATCCAAGACCTTGATGATCGGGCTATGATTGGTACAACTCGCTCTTAATACCATATCGTCGGCTATGTCCATTTTGACTAATTTTATAAGAGAGCTAAAAGCCGTTACATTATGGCTACCTTGTAACGTTATATTATGGTATTTTTCACGCTATATTATGGAATTTTTTAGTTTAATTTGACTTGACAGATGAACAGCATTGTGTAATACGCCTCAAGCTTTCGAATGGTGAAAAATTTCAAATTTTGTTGAAAATGGACCTAACAGGTTAACACTTTAAGCCGATGGTATGGCATTTAGGGTTACCGATGTAACCAACAAGCATTAATTACCTATACATATCGCCACTAACATGTATGGATGTGTGTATGTATGTATGTGTGTATGTCCGTGAACACGATAGCGCCCAAACGGAAAAGTGAATTGGCCTGAAATTTGGTATACATATCTAGAATTACCGGGGGACGAACTGGATTCATACGATTTTGACGAAACTGACATCTTGCAGTGATTTTAATTATGTTAGTATACAAATTTTCAAATCATGGGATGAGTGGTTTAGGCGCTATAGGGATTTATATCTATTGGTTTGTGACGTAATGGAGAACTGACGTCATCATACCATGAATGTTAGCTCACACGTTATTGTTTGAATATTATCGCCCGGTCCGCGATTGAAGAATAAATAAACAAGAAGTAGAAAAATAAACCTCGTAGGAAAACACACGGATATGTGACAGTATATTAGAGTTATTTGTATCGAGAGGTTTAAGGAACCCTTTATATTCCAAAAAACTGTAGCATTGTACATGTTGCCAGTTTTTGCTCTTGTGTAAGCCCGCCTTAAGGCCACCTTAAGCTGGTTTGTGAGTAACCAGCAACATTCCAAAAAGCATGCTATATGTTGCCAGTTGTTGCTCTGGTGTAAGCCTGCCTTAAGGCCACCTTAAGCTGGTTTGTGAGTAACCAGCAACATTCCAAAAAGCATGCAATATGTTGCCAGTTGTTGCTCTGGTGTAAGCCTGCCTTAAGGCCACCTTAAGCTGGTTTGTGAGTAACCAGCAACATTCCAAAAAGCATGCTATATG
Source organism: Aphodius granarius (assembly GCA_963971325.1). Lineage (NCBI taxonomy): Eukaryota > Metazoa > Arthropoda > Insecta > Coleoptera > Scarabaeidae > Aphodius > Aphodius granarius. The sequence continues at coordinate 6,308,996 of OZ020225.1, forward strand.
TTGCCAGTTGTTGCTCTGGTGTAAGCCTGCGTTAAGGCCACCTTAAGCTGGTTTGTGAGTAACCAGCAACATTCCAAAAAGCATGCTATATGTTGCCAGTTTTTGCTCTGGTGTAAGCCTGCCTTAAGGCCACCTTAAGCTGGTTTGTGAGTAACCAGCAACATTCCAAAAAGCATGCTATATGTTGCCAGTTTTTGCTCTGGTGTAAGCCTGCCTTAAGGCCACCTTAAGCTAGTTTGTGAGTAACCAGCAACATTCCAAAAAGCATGCTATATGTTGCCAGTTGTTGCTCTGGTGTAAGCCTGCCTTAAGGCCACCTTAAGCTGGTTTGTGAGTAACCAGCAACATTCCAAAAAGCATGCTATATGTTGCCAGTTGTTGCTCTGGTGTAAGCCTGCCTTAAGGCCACCTTAAGCTGGTTTGTGAGTAACCAGCAACATTCCAAAAAGCATGCTATATGTTGCCAGTTGTTGCTCTGGTGTAAGCCTGCCTTAAGGCCACCTTAAGCCGGTTTGTGAGTAACCAGCAACATTCCAAAAAGCATGCTATATGTTGCAAGTTTTTGCTCTGGTGAAAGCCGAGTTCTCGTCTAAAACATGTCGCCCTCGCACAGTGTGAAAATTGACCGATCTAGAGGGGCAATAAATCAAAATTCCGAGGCCTCGTCGGAAAGCAAATATTGGTTTTATCATTCGCATTAATTACTATTCAAAAGTAAACATCCCGCCGTAGTAACGAGATACCATATCGTTTTACTGAGAAATTTTGACATGTACAAGTTTCCATTTTTGCCAAAATTCGAAATACGTTAAATTTTGCCTAGTTAAACACAGCAATCCCCACAAAAACAGCCAACTTTCCGACTACAACGTTAGTACAATGAAATGTCTAAAGTCTAAACAGTTCAATTTTGTAAAGCCACAGTCAGTCTGGACCCTACCTAACGTCAGTTTCTATGACATGACGACATTTTTTGTCATACTGACATTTAATGTCATGTCATGTCAGTGACACTGACGTTTGTCAAAATCTGACAATTTGGAATACCGCGACGAAGGCTGTGGTTTCTCTCAAACTGCTTCTATAAACGCTTATAGCACCTAAACCGTTCATCGCACTGATCTGCAAATGTGTTTACATATTTAAAGTTACCGGAGGATGAGTTGGTATGAATTTGGTCTCAATCGGATGAATCCCTCAGAAGACGCATGTTACATTTGCCACTTCCGGGGTGGTAACATATATAGGTAAATAATTTACGTCTTTTTACTTTACGACTAGTACCCCAGGAGGAAAGTATTGTAATCAATGGGCATTTTCTTTTATTTCGGCGGAAATATGCGTTTTGAGGTCGCCTGAATCTATTGCAATGATTTCTGAAGAATTTATGTGGGTATGTGTGTATGAGCGTATTTTGGACCGTTTTTGGTGACAATCTGACAACTGGAAGTTGCAAACGTCCATTACATACGTTTTTATTCAACTGATCTTGACCAAATTGACACCAGGTCATGCTCCAGTGACTTTAGACATGTGTATCAATTTTCAGATCAATGAAATGAAAGGTTTTGATGCTAAGGATTGGAAAATTTTAATAAACGAGACATGACATTTAATGTTAATATATTATTTACAATATCTTATTATGATATAATATATTCCACGTAAAATGCAAATAATGACAAGTTTAATTATGCTGTTTCATAGAGACTTTTCTATATGCTAACAGAAAATATTGCTTGTGATTGATCAAATCTAATTAAAGTACTTCAGTTTGGCAATACTCTTCCACGAAATATGCAGGATCAAATAAGTGATAAAATCATCGCCAAAACGTCGGTTTTGGGTATAAATACTAAAGTCCGATAGTAAATGAAATCAGTTCCATTGCACAGATCAACATGGGGATATTTTCTGTAAGTTTAATTGCACTGTTGCTCTGTTCTCTACTGGTTAGTACTATAACTCTAATAATTTTAGGTGCTTCTTCTTGTTTTGTCAGCTGTTTGGGTAAATGGGTCATCTTCAACGATATCCGACCCTAACTTTTACAGAGATTTGAAAGACAATTTTAACATTGGTCGGCTGAAAAAGAATTTACGACGAATTTCGTTTGATCAAAATGATGATATTTCAGAATTTCAAATATGTCCAGTTTATAGAAAAATAACTAAAAATGGACGCGGAGTTGTTCCCAGTAATACGGTACAAGAATTATGCGGATTTGACAGTTTCAGCGACAAGAAGAATCTTATAGCGGTAGAATTTAATTTAATTGTGTTGTTTTTGTCATTTTCTTCATTTTATCTTTATAGTACTGTGTGACAATCGGCGACTGTAAGACATCTTACAGAAGTGAAGACGTAGTTCTCATGGGAAGGAATGATGAAGACACCGACTTTGAGACAGAGATTGTTGGAACGGGTTGTGACCATTGCATTTTACGTATAGATTTATCACTTATGTATGCACTGTCGACATTTTAAAATATGGCATTAAATTGCAATAAAAAGTTATCAGCACAAATTACATTTATTTCAGATGAGCTGTTTTAATTTATAATAAAACTGAGGATTGTAATATAGTAATATAAGTCCTCAATGTACCTCAAACATCCTATGCTTGTAATGTCAAAACTTTTATAAAAGTTTTATCAATATTTTGCTATTGAAGTGATTTTATTGGTTCAGAAGATTGTTAAATGGGATTTCAGCGGAAAAGAGCGTTCTGAGGTCCCATAACTTCACTGCAATAATTTCTGGAAAATGAATGTGTATGTATGTACATAATGAGTCGTGCGGCGGAGCAAGGACTCGAGCACAGACATTTAGGGTATTCCCCTGGTTATTTATTTGGAACGAGAAAGTACACAACGTATGGTCTTCGGGGATTCCCCTGTTTATGGGCTGGATGGAGCCAAACCAAGGTGCGGCAACCGAGCTGATGTAGTAGATCCAGGGATGGGAAATACCCAGGTATTTACCCAAATTGGGTGTTTATAAAATTAAAAATGTTGGCTATGGATTTTTGCCGCAATTCATTTTTTCATAATTACTAAAACAGGTTCATCTGATACCAAACTGCAACATGCTGAATAGATTGATAATAACTCACCGATATGACACGTCATTGGTAAATGGATTATCACGCTATTGGAAGGAATCCGCGGCTCTCCCGATCGGCACCAGACGGTTACACATCCCTCGCGTATCATACAACAATATAGAAATACCCTCTTTAAACAGCGATAACGATACAGTGTAAGGTTAACTTTCCCGGGGACTCCTATCCCCAGACTTCAGTCCCAGTCCATATCGTCTATTTCCTTGGACTCATAGGCTAGCTTGGTCATCTGCACACTTTATCTTATCACACCTAAAATACTCCAAATCAACCACAACCTGGATGGAACTTTATACACACAGTGAAGCAGAGCGGAATGCACTAGCCAGTGCCATTGCTACCATATACCGGTGCAAGTCATGGGGGAACCCGCATAATATCCTATTATGGCACCCAGGAAGATAGACAAGCCCAAGTCATATACGTCTGACTCCATGTCTATGTTCTCCTCGACAAGCCCAAGTCATATGACTCCATGTCATACTATTCTCGACAAGCCCAAGTCATATAACTCCATGTCTCCACGACAAGCCCAAGTTATATGAATCCATGTCATACTATTCTCGACAAGCCCAAGTCATATAACTCCATGTCTCCACGACAAGCCCAAGTTATATGACTCCATGTCATACTATTCTCGACAAGCCCAAGTCATATAACTCCATGTCTCCACGACAAGCCCAAGTTATATGACTCCATGTCATACTATTCTCGACAAGCCCAAGTCATATAACTCCATGTCTCCACGACAAGCCCAAGTTATATGACTCCATGTCATACTATTCTCGACAAGTCCAAGTCATATAACTCCATGTCTCCACGACAAGCCCAAGTTATATGACTCCATGTCATACTATTCTCGACAAGCCCAAGTCATATAACTCCATGTCTCCACGACAAGCCCAAGTTATATGACCCCATGTCTATACTATTCTAGAAGAACCACAATACTTTCCACACCACTATACCCCTAGAGCCACTTTTCCATACTGCAGCAACAACACATTTGACACAACTATACCCCTAGAGCCAGTCTATGGTACTGCCTGGCCTCTTTTTCTCGAGCCTCTAGGTTACTTTCCCTAGTGTTTACATTAACCCTCCGCACGCCTTATCTATCGTACCAGATAAACCCTGGCTAGCAAAATCCGCATTGGTAAAATATCTGTGCAACAAAAAATTACCTGGGGTGGCCCTCACCCAACGTTCCGACTACATTATTGGCACACTGTGTCTGAACAGTTTTGCAATTATTCAATTTTGTTAAAACAGAGCCACTCTGGACCCTATCTAACGTCAGTTTCTATGACATAATGACATTTGTCATACTGACATTTAAAGTCCATGTCAGTAGCACTGGCGTTTGTCAAAATCTGACAATTCGCAACACAGTGACGAAGGGTATGGATTCTGTCAAAGTGCTTCTATAAACTCTTATAGCGCTAAAACCGTCCATCTCACTGCGGATCTGTAACTTGGTGTACATATTTAAATTCATTGGAGAATTAACAGGTATCAGTTATGTCAAAATCGGACAAATCCCTCAGAAGATACATGTAACATTTGCCACTTCCGGTTGTCAGATTGTCGCTAAAAACAATCCAGTTCGTCCCTCGGTAATTCGAAATATGTATACCAAATTCCAGCCCGATTCGTTTGGGCGGTATCGTGTTCACAGACATAGCCACAAACCCACAAACACACATATTACATACATACATACATACATACATTTTTCAGAAATCATTGCAATCGATTCAGGGAACCCCAAAACGCGTATTTCCGCTAAAATCTCGATTTTTTGAAACCATAAAAGTTTAATGGCTCAGTGTACAGTTATATCTATTTACATGAAAATATTTTCTTTATCATGTCGCAATTTCATAGTTTTCTCAAGGATATGCTTTCTGTGGATTTCCTCCATAACCAGTGTATTTCCACGTCTCCGCTCCGCAATCAATTCAAACTTCTTGTACAGCTCCGGAAGAAACTTAATGTAACTACTAAAGCTGAACCTGTCCAACCTAAAGACTTCCGTCATTTCAATGGCGACCACGTTGGCAATACGCTTCTTGTCCTTCGAGATCAGCGACACCTCACCGAAGAATGCCCCGTCTTGTAAGTGACACACCTAAGTAAAGATAAAAATACACACAAAGATCTTTGTAAGCAGTGAATTAAATAATAGTAAATTAGGTTGACGCTGTATGACAGATATAAAATGGCCAGTACAGAAATATCTTTTACTACAATAAAACATTACAGTAATTATCTTTTGTTGTCAAAAGGCATTTGTTTTACTTAGCTAATAAATTTCTTGTTTTTACTGTAACATAAAAGCGCTATCAAAGCTAACCTCTTTCCCTGTAGGTGTGTAAACAGCCACTGTTCCCGTATAAATAAAGTACATGCAATCTCCACTTGTCCCAGCCTTTACAATTATATCGTTTGGAAGAAAGACTTCAGGCCGTAAACTACTAACGATATTATTCAGGATGGACTCTGGTAGATTTTGAAAGATCTGGACTTTCTGAACTAGTATGGTGCATATATGCGTGTTGATATCTTGTTTCAGACGATCTGAAAGAATTTACTCATTATAATAAGTACACAGAGATAGAAATATTAACAAAATAACCTGAAAGAATCGATAAAATAGCAGGCTCCCTGAAATACGATTTCCTGAATCGAAACTCGTAGTAATCTATTAGTCTTTTCTGCATTGACATGGGTAACTGCTTATGGCGCATATATTGCGACAATTGATTCATCACACATTCATAGCGAATTTTCGAATTGTGTAGCCTGAACATCATCTGGACGAATATCACTATATGAGCACAAAAATGTTTGGTAGTAACGTTAATCTGTGAACATTACACAAGGGAACAAGAATCCTACAACCAGAACAGGAATCACATATTTTTGTTGACTTAACATTACTCTTCACAGATCATATCATCAAAGTGTTGTGACAAGTCTAAGATCTATTTTATTTGAAGTCATATATTTACGTTGAATTGGCCTTCTGTTCATACGTTCTCATAGCAGATTGTTCAAAATATTACAAATCAACAAGTTTTTTGTGGTATTTTATCAAGACATTCTGTGCAACATTCGGACTTTTAAAGTGGGTGAAAGGGAATCAAAAGAAAATGCCGTTTGCAGTTCCCATGTTGTGGCGAGAGCCTTCCAATCATGGAGATTGCTATTTTTGCACGATAAACATCTCCGGATATTCGAAGAAGGATTAGCATAAAAAATATGGAGAGAACCATCCTCTGCCAAGTGCTCCATCCACTTCATCATCTTCGACTTTTGACACAGAAGAAATTTCGCTTGTTTGAAGAAACTTGCCTGATTGAACAGTGTCTGAAATCACTCTGTCAATCAGGCAAGTGGTGAAGATTTACCATTTAAAGTTTTCGGAACGCCTTACCTTATAAACCAGTGCGAACTGAATGATTTTGTTAAAGATTTAGGTTTATTCAAAGAAAGGGCCGAGTTATTGGGTTCTAGGCTACAGGAATGGAATCTTTTCGCACGAGGTGTGACAGTGTCTTCATTTACAAAACGTGACGAGCCTATTAAAGCATATTTTAGAATGGAAGGATCTTTACGTGTATGTCACAGTGTTGAGGGTCTTATGAACGAGTTTGATATTCCCCACGATCCTTCAGAATGGTGGCTTTTTATCGATTAATCAAAATACAGCTTCAAAGCACTACTTTTGCATTTTCTTCTAATTTATATATTTTTTTAATTGATTTTGTTGCAGTTTTCTCAGTTTTTTAAGTATCGCTGTATTTGTAAATCTAGATCTGTTACAATAAACCCACTTTCAGTTTCTAGTTATGTGAGGCAAATATAATCTGGAACAAATAACTTTTTTTGGTTGTATCAAAAAATTGGTACTTTGTTCCCTTGTATTATTAGCTTATTATCTTATTAGCTTACCTAGTCCAAGGCAACTCAACAAGTAACCAAATGTGCTTACTGTGAAGGCAACTATGCCATCTTCAACTGTTTGAGGGCGATACATTGGATTTGCAACACCTACAAATAAAAAACATACAAAGTGGATATAAATATCTCTGCCTTATACCATAATAATATATTGTAAATAATAAATTGCTTTGAATAACATACATAATAAGTGTCCCGCTGCTTTAAATGTCGCTTCAAAGTAGCGTTCTGTCTTCGACGTCATTTTGTGAATATTTCTTCTTATAATCCAAGATTTATTATGGTAAGGTTGGTTAGTTATCATGTGATGATACAACGGCACCATGTACTCCAAGCAACCACACCAGTGTAGAACAATAACCATTATAATCATAAATCTGACATAAATCATGCACCAACTCAACTTCCAATACTAAAAATGATAACTAAAATTACAAGGAGGTTGTTGAAATGAATTATGTAAACTTACCTCCGTAACACGTTTTATATATACCGTTAACGTATATATCTTATAGATTTTCAAAATCGACAGGCAACTTGCTATAACAAACGTTGTTGAACTGCCATCGCCACTGGTGCTAGACGATACAATTGCTATGATTTCTGTTGGTATCGATGATAAAGCGTCTAACATAAATTGAAAGCTCAGCAAGTAGTGTATGGCAATCTTGTTCGGATTGAGAACGACCTGCTTTAGATGATCAATCGTGTAGCCGGTCAAGAACATGACCATCAGATCAGCAAGGCAGAATAGATCCAATACAAAAGCGATGAACATTGGTACCTGCGTTGGAAATACACTGGCTATCGGCACGACAAATAAATACACAATGTAGCAAATCGACATGAAGAGCTCCCAATTCATTCTACAAATAAATAAGTACTCAGTATTCGGAACTCAGGTCTGACATATTGTTGTTTCGTCACAAGTCATTCCCTTGGCTTTATATATTTTTTGTTTGAACTATGGTGGTTTTAACCACCACTCTTTACTTTATACGGTTCAATTGATCATTGTCAACAAAATAATAAAAAAAATGTACATTAGATGCCACTATTTTTTTCTTAGATACCATGGCTCGCTAAACTCAAAAATCGCATTAAAAATTTTTTGAATGGATACGTTTTTGAGTTATGAATTTTTCTTTTTTTTGTTAATTTTTTTGGAGGTAGTTCGACTATTTGGAGCATATCTCGAGTTCGGAACATCAAATCTTGTCGTTCGGTACATCAAATTAAAGCCAATTGAATCACCAATAAATGTTATTAATATTGAATTTTTTGAATTTTTTTTAGTATAAATGAAAATCGAACATTCATTTAACCGCCAGGGAAAGGTAGAAATAGTAAAAATATGCTCAGTTTCTTACTTTTTACGTAGAGTTTGCCCTTTTACGAAGAGAACAAGGTATTTACGATGAAAATCTATGAAAAAATACCGAAGTTATGATCAATTATGACCAATGGGTACGAAACTACCAAAATTCGGTCTTTTCTCTATTTTGTATTTTTCGTCATTCGGAAGACGAGTACGTCACGTGATTCGCACCAAGATGCGCATCTTTTAGTCAACGTTTCGCACTCTGTTGCAAGAGGCATCTTCAGGACGGAGAGCATGAACGTGTGTGGAAGGGTGAGAGTATTTATCGTCACTCAAAACACGTAGTGGCATATCTCACCAAAAAATGATATTCAGATATATCAGTACGTGTTTCGATCGACGTTATATGTACCTGGCGCAGGTGCCTGCGCAGGTAGTCAAACAACTATTGGTTGGGAGGGCGGTTTGGGGTAGCTGTGATTGGCTGTGGTGGTCGTAAAAGTGGTTTCCAGCTATGATGCAAATGCCAACCGTCATCTCGATTGAGATTGGAGGGATCTTTAAAGATTTCGATCGCTTCGCGGATTCTACGAGGATAATAACGTGATTCCCGGGAGATGATTTTTGTTTGGTCGAGAAGAATTGTTGTGTCTGTGCTCAGCAAGCGCTGAACTGGTGATCTGGCGCAGCCTTGTACAACGTTCATGTTCTGAAACCCCAACGCTGACAGAGCGCTTTATCTCATCAATGTAGACACTGCAACAAGCACATGGGATACGGTATACACCTGGAGCTAGCAGTTGAGAAGATTTCATCCTGAGAATCTTGGTGACGTCAGTGACGAGCATGGTGAGAGGTTTCACTAGGAAATGAAGACTATTGAGCGGCGCTACCAGGGATTTTGGATTGAAAAAATGATGGGTAACTATATCTGGTTCCTTATAAGAAAAGCAGATTTCGACAAGAATATAAGGCGAAGCAGCAATCAAACTCACTTCTAATCTCCTTTATATTGAAAACATCACATTAAAACAAAGCACAATGAATTAAACTTGTAAACAGAGAAAAAGTAGAATTTTGGTAGTTTGGTACCTATCAATCTTAAATGACCATAACTTCGCTATTTTTGCATAGATTTTAATCGTAAATACTTGTTCTCTTCGTAAAAGTTCAAACTCTACGCAAAAAATATTAAACTAACTATATTTCCACGATTTCTACTTTTCACAGGTGATAGAGTAAATGTTCCATTTTCATTTTGGCCAAATTTTTATAATATCGTGGCCTATTGCGCTAAAACTACTGAAGCGATTGAAAAACTATATGAGTGACAATTGTTGGTGATACAATTAGCTTCAATTTTATGTGCCGGGCGACCAGATTGGACGTTCCTAACTCGAGATATGCTCCAAATAGTCGAACTACCTCCGCAAAAAGAAACAAAAAAAAGAAAAAAAAAATTGTAACTCGAAAACGTATCCATTAAAAAAATTTTTTATGCGATTTTTGAGTTTAGAGGGCCTTAGTATATATAAAAAAAATAGTCGCATCCAATGTACATTTTGACTGTTGACTAGTGTTATTGTTAGTATCGTTAAACTACATCTATCGTTAATCTACTGACCACATATTTGATATAATCGTAATAGGTACCACATTATAATCAATTTTTATATATCATACCTAAACGCACTAAATGGGTGAATAATATAGTTGTATCTTGATTGGGCGTGTTTTTTTCTAGCAGCCGAAATCGCTGTATTTGTGCGATAATACAGCTGTGCTCGTGGATTCGCGTGTGACATCAAAAGGCTCATTTTTATGTCCCTCTTAAAACGTTTCCTCCACGGTGTAAACTTCGGAAGCCTTTCGAATTCTTCCAAATCGAAACCTAAAACGCACTGGTGCGTTTTTATAGTCTTTTTTGGCATGCTGGTACAATTCTATTTTGCTAGTCTATTTTACATGCTTTATGCTTGTCATTGTGCTTGTCATTTTGACAAATAAAAGCACATGTGACTCTTTACGTAAATATTTGCGGCTCAATCAAGCAGACTTATGACCGATTGCAAAGATACACGAACAAGCACGAGTTTTGGCAGCTTTGGTTTCAATATGGCTGGACTGTATGCGTGTAAAGGAGCAGTTTTAATTTTGAATCCACTGCAATGATTTCTGGAAAATTTACATATGTATGTATTGTAGCCAACTTATGGATGTGGCTTCGTCTGAGCGCTTGCATTTAAAACTGTTAGTTTAATTTTTGACGTCACGACTGTCAAACCTCAAAAGTAGCTTTTGTAGTAAGTTTTGAAATAAAATAATTTGGGAAGCTATCCTGATTCTTCTCTAGTGTTCTCTAGATGACACATCTGCATCTTAATCTTGTTTAGGAAAACATGTGATATATTATTAACTTATTCTCTCATATCGTTACTAATCTTTATTGATGATGTGAGCATAGCTTTAAATATATTTTTTGTTCTATTATTGCAAAGTTACTTGTAAAATGATAACAAATCATGGAATATTTGAGGCAAGAGGTTACGAGTTCAAGCCTAAACATTGTGAAAATGACCTGCGCTGATACTGACATAAAACCTTGGTTCCACAACGGCTATAGCTATACCTCATCGAAAGAAAAATCTGCAAGACTAAGCATATTTCCATTCCCGCGTTCAAAAGGAGGAACACACCAACTGTTGGTACTATATCATCGAAAAGTTTGGAGTGGGATGCAACTGCGCTATAGTTGGACATATCACGGCTGATTTGCATTAAACAAAGTTTAAACTCACAGTTTAATAAACTATTGAGTTTATAAATATTATGTATTAAATAAAAAATCCGCCGGTTTATTTATGGACATTATGTTTTTTAAGACCCTACTAGAACGTATGGTTTCAGTAGCTAAGAAGTGACTTTTATTTTGATGTATACAAGAAACGTAATGTATGGGGTGGTATCCTCCCAACTTTCCGACTAAATTGTTGACACAAGTGTCTAAACACTTTTACTATTATTCAATTTCGTCAAGCAACAACCACTCTGGACCCCGACCTAACGTCGGTTATAGAATAGCATCTTGGATTTTCCGATGTTGCTTTAGTCTTTAGACTCTTTGGAGAAGTGTACGGTGATTTATCGATAATGAAACTGTAGTTGCCAGTACAATTTACTATTTTGGTTTTTTCTTCGAGGTCATATTAAACTTAAAAGTGAACACTTATAAATAAAATATCTAAAGATAATTTGTAGGAAAAAATAGAACAATTATATATAATTAGGACAATTTGGATCGCTGTGAAAAATGCTATAGCAACCATCGTACTACAAATACATCTAAGGAAATATTTGTTACTAATTTTATTTCACTTATCCTGTTAATTAAATCGGTTGGATTATAAATCTTTTAAAACAGTAAAATGTTGAACATTTCCACAACACAGCATTAATAAAGACAACAATAGGAAGAACAGTGTTATGTGGACAAAGATAAGAAAGTGTAATTACACAAGGGAACAAGGGTCTTACAACCAGAACAGGGATCACATATTTTTGTTGACCTAACATCACTTTTCATAGATCAAGTCATCAAAGTGTTGTGACAGGTCTAAGATCCATTTTATTTGAAGTTATATATTTCCCTTGAAGAAGATGTTGTACACTGCTAATTTGGATTTAGAATTGGAGATCTGGAAAACTCAAGGGCAGCTAATATATGCTGTTAGAAAGAAAATACCGTTTGCAGTTCCCATGTTGTGGCGAGAGCCTTCCAATCATGTAGATGATTATTACTTTTGCACAATAAGTCTCTCCGGATATTCGATTAAGGAAAAGCATAAAACAAAATATCCAAATTTGCCATCAGCATCGCGACCTATCGCCCATGGAGAGAACCATCCTCCCCAAGAGCAGCATCCACTTCATCATCTTTGATTTTTGACACAGAAGAAACTTGCCTGGTTGGACAGAGTGTCGCTCTTGACTCTGCCAAAGTAGCTAAGTCGTGAAGATTCACCATTTGAAGTTTTACGAACAGCTCACCTTATAAACCATTGCGAACTGAATGATTTGGTTAAAGACTTAGGTTTATCAAAAGAAAAAGCCGAGTTATTAGGTTCTAGGCTACAGGAATGGAATCTTTTCACACGAGGTGTGACAGTGTCTTCATTTACAAAGCGTAATGAGTCTTTTAAGGCATATTTTAAAATGGAAGGATCTTTACGTGTATGTCTAGATGTTGAGGGTCTTATGAACGAGTTTGATATTCCCTACGATTCTTCTGAATGGTAGCTTTTGATCGATTTATCAAAATACAGCTTGAAAGCAGTACTTCTGCATATTCTTTGAATTTATATATAATTTGTTAACTGATTTTTTTGCAGTTTTTTAAAATATCGCTGTATCTGTAAATCTAGACCTGTTACAATAAATCTACTTTCAGTTTCTAGTTATGTAAGGCAAATATAATCTGGAAGAAGTAATTTTTTTTGTTGTATCAGAAAGATGAAAATTTGAGAGATGGGAAATTGAATTATGGGTTACAGTGTGTCCCAGATGCATCGGTAAGTAATTATATACGAAAATGCATGTATTATATATAAACATTTCTCTAAATAAATTGTTTATTTACAGTATTACAGTTTTTAATAAACTCAACTATCATCCAACAATCATAATAATTACCACAAATTACTTTTAATGTAAATATACAATTTAATAATAAGTTTATTACATTATTGTTGTTATATAGTTGAAATTGTTGAATATGTGGCATTCTCTGTTGTTGCTGCTGTATACATAGCAATATTATTTTAAAAAAATGATAAGACAACAAAACCGGTTAGCAATTAATTGGTAGATCGTCATACCTGTATATTATAGATATTTCTGTTTTTTTTTTAATGTTTATGTATTTGATTATCACCTACCATATTAAATAAAATTGAAGAACTAGTCTCATCATTCTTAATTTCAAAGAATGCTTTTGTCACCTACGCTTACGGTCACCGTTAATTGGTCTTAACAAATAAATTAGTGCGATGATGCTGTACTAATGTCGACCAGTACTAAAGACCTAACAAACGACTGCTCGCGTCTTCAATTTAGTTTGATTCGTAGATCACTGACGAACATCATCAGTTGAGTCGTGTGATAAAATACGAAACTACGCCAATATAAAGACGTTTAAGTCGCAAGATTCTTATTAACACCTTTTCGTGAAGTGTGATTTTTTCTGTTGTTGAATCTAAGCGAGACTTGAGAGGTTGGAATGTTAGATATCCCAGTGCAAAATATCGATAGTGTGTTATACATAGTGAAACATGATCAATCCGAGTATTAACAACAACAACAGCCTCAAGATCCAGCATGGAAAAAAGTAAGTAAACATTTTAAGACACAAAATTTGTTTTCTTTTCGTATTAGCTTCCCTGTGTTTTAATTTAGTTATTATATTATGTTTAAATTGCGTTCATTTTGTTCTTTTGCAAACTAAATCGTGACAAAAAACTTCAAATTCATAATTAACCGCCATATTGGTCAACTCAATAGATACATTGAGCGAAAACTGTGACGTTTATACATATCTCATAGAAGTATGTATTTAAAACTGAGGAAATGCATGTAAAAAATCGTATTATACTACTGATAAAATATTCCATACTATTGATATCTTTGTTTGTCACATATTCACACGTGGAAACCCAAAATGGCGGCTACGCTTTGAATGGTTATTACCAAAATGGATTTAATTAATTGGCAATTTGCAAATAAAGAGCACGTACTAGGGTCTCTGAGGAGAAAATTGTTATGGATATGACCTTAACATGCTTACTAATACCCTTTGTTGCTATAAATAGGTACAGAGAGAATTGTAGATTACGTATCTATTTATAAGAATAAACACAGGGGGATATTGTGTTTGTATAAAATAAAATAAACTTGCTAAAGTGAAGGCTGTAGCTGACCAATAGCTGGCTAATAGCTGACAGATTACAATCCCAATCCCCTCCACTTCATCATCATCGATTTTTGACACAGAAGAAATTTCGCCTGTTTGAAGAAACTTGATTGAAGAAGCCTGATTTGACAGAGTGTCTGAAATCAGTCGTGGAGATTCACCATTTGAAGTTTTAGGAACATCTCACCTTATAAACCAGTGCGAGCTGAATGATTTGGTTAAAGACTTAAATTTATCAAAAGAAAAAACAGTTTTCTCAGTTTTTTAAAGTATCGCTGTATCTGTAAATCTAGACCTGTTACAATAATCTCTTAAGCTGCTTTAATTTAAAATTGCCAAAACTATGTTAATGTTGTTAAAGTTTGTGTTATGTCTATTGCGATGTTTTCCAAAATACGTACACAACTACGTAAAATGTGCATATTTGGAAAAATAATGAGTTTCCTTTCATTTTTATTTTCCGACTAGGACCCTACAGGAAAAGTATTGTAATCGGAAAAATCGAAATTTCAGCGGAGATACGGATTTTAAGTTTCCCTGAATGTATTGCAATGAGTTCGTTTCGTTTTGTGTTCAAAAGTGGAGCCGTGCGTCAAAATGCGCATGCTAAAAATTGAGCTATTCCGCGCGAATATAACAAGCGGCGCTGTTGCTCGTTTACTCGTAAACTCAAACTCGATCTAATATTTTTGCGAAGAAATTTTTCAAAATTGCAGCGTTATTAGGCAAAATCGCGCGCGAGGGTTTTTATGTTTAATTATTTATATAAATCGTGACGAAAAAAAGTCGTGGTAGAGTAGTTTTAAACTAAGAAGATCACCGTGACATATGCAACCAATTATACCCAGTGTATGGTTTATAATTGACCCGCGTATATTTGGTTGCATACACAACTGTGCTCTTCTTAGTTTGAAACATCTTTAACAACACTTGTCGACGCGAAAGTTCACTGACACCAGAGGGCGACAGTAAGACGAAGGGCGCAAACATTCAAAACTAAAAATTCTAACCGTTCTCTAGCGTGGAACCAACTTTGTTTTACTTCTAATACCTATGTATATTTTTTGTATATAATTGACTATACTGCATAATCAAAAGTAATTTCCTGAAATGCACTCTGATATACAGGGCAAATATTAGCTGCTTTCCATTTGCACACTTCTGAATTAATCTTAGCTGAACTAATCTAACACCGTCTGGCTTGGTTCAAGTTCAACTAAGCTAAGCTATGTTGGCAAAAGGAACGCGTTCGGTGCCATTCTATCTGACTAAGTTTGTGGAACTTGATGTCAGCGAGTGGCGGCGCCACTTGCCTGACAACAAGTGTTATCAATGTTATCATCTATAGGTACAAATAAGAAACATAGGTATCAGAACCGCTTCTTTCCACGCGTATACCGTCCTCGTGACTTAATTCCACTTCGTAGCGAAGATGTGTAATCAGGTCACACACATCAAATATGTTAACTTCATCCATCTTGCCGAAACTTCTTATAGTTTATAAAATAAACAAAAACCAAATTGCACGCACGCACGATGGCGGATTTGGGTTAGGTTCTCCTTCTTCTTCTTCTTCTATTAGGTTAGCTCAGACAGCTCAGACGATCTAAGTTACCTTTTCGCATGACTAGCCAAGGGCAAGGGGAAGGTAATTTGTCTGAGCTTGTCTTACTTCACCAAAACAAAAGGAACGCTACGCATAAGTTAGATTAGCTCAGCTCAGCTAATATCAACTCAGAAATGTGCAAATGGAAAGCAGCTAATAACTGCTTTCCATTTGCACACTTCTGAATTAATCTTAGCTGAGCTAATCTAACACCGTCTGGCTTGGTCCAAGTTCAACTAAGCTAAGCTATGTTGGCAAAAGGAACGCGTTCGGTGCCATTCTATCTAACTAAGTTCGTGGAACTTGATGTCAGCGAGTGGCGGCGCCACTTGCCTGACAACAAGTGTTATCAATGTTATCATCTATAGGTACAAATAAGAAACATAGGTATCAGAACCGCTTCTTTCCACGCGTATACCGTCCTCGTGACTTAATTCCACGTCGTAGCGAAGATGTGTAATCAGGTCACACACATCAAATATGTTAACTTCATCCATCTTACCGAAACTTCTTATAGTTTATAAAATAAACAAAAACCAAATTGCACGCACGCACGATGGCGGATTTGGGTTAGGTTCTCCTTCTTCTTCTTCTTCTTCTTCTATTAGGTTAGCTCAGACAGCTCAGACGATCTAAGTTACCTTTTCGCATGACTAGCCAAGGGCAAGGGGAAGGTAATTTGTCTGAGCTTGTCTTACTTCACCAAAACAAAAGGAACGCTACGCATAAGTTAGATTAGCTCAGCTCAGCTAATATCAACTCAGAAATGTGCAAATGGAAAGCAGCTATTAACCTCGTAACTTAATCAATAACTGAGCTACATAGACGGGAGATGAGCTGCAGGACCCAGTATAACATGTTTACTGGACCATGTGTGCAAGTTAAGAAACGATATAAAATACCAATTAGTAGGTGGTTTAGACGCATTGTTATTGTATGAAATTTATTCGACAGGTCCGAAAAGTGAACCTAGTATCGGGGGCGTGCCGAGTTTGCTCGGGCCGGCCCTGGTTATGGTCACTTATTTTCCAATAAATGTTTGAGACTAAGTGCGCCATCTATTGCGGGATGCTTTAAATGTTTAACTTTTTAACTTTGATATCTTATTCAATGTTATTTCAGAAAGGATTCGCAGAAGAAGAAAGATGAAACTATCATGTTGGAAGCGACCGATCAGGTAGTGTTTGAGAACAATCGGTTCTTGAGCACTCTCGTCGTAGGAAAGAAGTGCGTAACAATCACCGCGCATATCAATTTAAATCGTAAACCTATTATCGTTCTAGAAAACCAAACAGTGAGGTGTTACCATCTGGCTCGCCTGGAATATTCCGTCAAAAGTCCATAGCGTCATGTGAATTATCAAACTTGAGCAGTTACGCGCGCGCTGCCAGAAACTCGCTCGGTAACATAGGCAGTGTCCTATCGCGAAAAATGGCGTCCGCAACATCGCAGCCCAGGATATCTTGGCCAGATTCGAAAGATGATTACGAATTGGGCAAAGTAATCGGTTCGTATTGCATTCTCTAGTTAATTTAGGCCCGGCTTGTGCACGGGCTTGCGCCAAAAATCCGCCACTCACTCACATAGTTTAGCCAGTAAGTGACCAACCATCAAATTAGAGGTTATGATCCTATTTGGAAATTCATAAATTCCGACACTACACCCATTTCCCTATCTGGATTATCAAATTTATTACTTTATTAGCATTACCACGCACCTTTTTTGTTCAATAATTATCAACATAAACACGTTCCAATACCGACTAAATCTCATCTTGAAAATAAATCAATTGATCTCGATTGATTGTTTTATTAGTTCATAAGGAATTTGTATCACATGCTTTTCTGTGTCAATTAGAGTGTTAATTTCGATTGGTTTTAGGTGTCGGGGCCACAGCTGTCGTTCATGAAGCACTTTGCTTGCCACGCAGCGAGAAATGTGCCATAAAACGGATAAACTTGGAGAAATGGAATACATCCATGGACGAGTTATTGAAAGAAATCCAGGCTATGTCCAGCTGCAACCATGAAAATGTTGTCACATATCATACAAGTTTTGTGGTCAAGGACGAACTTTGGCTGGTCTTGCGTTTATTAGAAGGTCAGTCTTATTTGTTTTAAGTCTCTGATACATTTGTTAAGTCTGTAATGTTTTGGAGTCCCAAATACCGGTCTATGTGTGTGTATATGTGCATACTTGAATCTGTCATTGTCCGAAAACAATGCATCAGATGTGTGGGAAGGGCTGAATGTTGTTTTCAAGTAGCAAATTTGGGATTTTTTCTATAAATAAATCGATTAAATGTTTGCAATATTCCATACTTTTTGCACGTCTATATTTTTGTCTGACATTGGGATGAGAGGACAAAAATTACTTTTGGCCCCAGACACATTCATGTACAATCGTGTGATACTCAACATTTACCCAAAATAAATTCCGTTTTGCGAGAAAATATTTGTAGTAATTTTGCTACAATGTGCTGTCTGTCATCTTGTGGTGGTTAGGAGAACTATCACGCTACTGAGGGTTACCGACTCTGTATCTGTGTCAAAACTGACAAGACAACATGTAATGATAAAATTCCCGACATTCACAAGAAAATAATTCATCATTTTGTCTTTGAATATGTTCGGTACTAATTTGAAACTCACGTTAACAATACTATGGTCATTATCTTGTCATAGGTAAACTAAAAATTGTAATTGTAAAATCTAAAAATTGGATTGTACAGGATTATCTTTCCGGTTGTCCTTCAGCTGAAATTGAATATATTCAGTTGAAATCTGTTTACTTTCACATGGTGTCTTCAATAAAACGTTTTTTAGACAACTGAATAGATTTTGAATCCAAATGAGGCAAGAGACAATAAAATACAGCTATGTTTGCAATTTGCTTTTCATGAACTGATTAACTTTTGGTTAAAAATGCAAATATCTTTATTAAGCTGTTTGTCTACACTTATAATTAATCCACCATAAAATACAATTTTTAAGCACATTAATTATTTTTGCTGTTGTTAAAATTGATTTGACAGTATGGTAAATTATAGTTGTGCTCATTGTGCTGGTTAGAATCTTTCAGGTGAGGATAATTCTTGATATCCATCTATGCAAGCCAATTTGTTAAATATTGCACTTAAAAAAATTAAAATTACACCAATAGTTTACATTGAATTTTGAAAAGTTTATTTTAAAAAAATTATCAAATAAAAGTTGTTTATTTTATGTTGATGAGCAATATCGGTTAACATTTATCGAAATTTAATTAAATTTAAGACTTATTTAACACTTTCTTGCTAATTGCTCATTCTTCTACAGTCTGATTTATGCCAAAAGTTAATCAGTTCATACTTAGTATATTAGTGTTAAATTTCATAACGCTGCAGAAATCAGCTGACATAGGCGCGCGCGCGCACACACACACACACACACAGAGAGAGAGAGAGAGAGAGAGAAAATGACAGGTTTTTTTCTGATAACAAAAATTATACAGTTGCTTTGTTTAAGCAGCACTAAAAAGAGTCATGATTCTACTGCGCATGCGTGGTATAAAATGGGTGTTTGACCAAAAATATGTCAGGGATTCTACAATCAGTCGGTTGTTCGAACAGTACTTTAGACTGATTGATTTTTAGTTTAGGCACAATTGGATGTATTTTAACAAGAAAGTAACATATTTTAATCCACTAATGCCCGTTTGCACCGTATTTATTAAGAACGACTTAAATTTAAGAACAGCTTATCTTTATGCCTAACTTAAGTCAGGCATCATTTGCACCGTTCGCATGTCAGCCTTTCCTAACTTAAGCATTACTTAAGGGTTTCTGACGTTGGCAACACTGTAAAGTTCTAGTTATATTTGGAAATACTTGGTTCTAAAATCAACAGTATTGCGTCACTTGTCAAAACTTTCAATAGGTTAATGTGGCGGCAAATTTGAATTACTTTCATAACTACAAAAATTACGGTACAAAAAAAGAATTTATGATCAAAATGAAACCATTATTTCTAATACACAATAAAACTGTAATTTTACATTACAAACTCCTAAAATCGCTTGATAACATGATAAATTGACACATATAGGTACTGTCTTGACATTTCTTAAAACGACATTTCATGTGCAATGTGTGTCTACACCACAATCAACCAATCACAACTAAGCTTATATTTACGCTGGCTTTAAGCCGTCGATTTTCTAGGCTTAAGTTAGGTCGTTCTTAACTGTAGTTAGGTAATGGATATGTGACGGTGCAAGCAAAATCGATGACATAAGTACGATCTCATACTTAAGCCTTTCTTAACACAAACGGTGCAAACGGGCATAAGATCAACATCCCTCGACATATTTCAGAGGTCTGTGAAGAGCTCAGGTAGCAATATTTAATGTGTATTTATCTCAAAAAATGGCAACAAACCAATCTTTTTATCTGTTGGCAAAGTTGGAATTAGAAGTGACATGCATGGGGGTATTGTATGGTGACTGAATTCCAACATGTCAATTGAAATCGTTGTTTGAAGTCCAAAACTGACGCTTCAGTTTGTTGACTATGATTTATGGGTTGTTTAGTATCATGCGCAGTGTTGACATCGCTTTGGCAAAACTTTTACTAAATTTCTTTTTTCCTAACTTAATAATAATAACTATATTAAATAATCGCAATGCCTGATTTATTTGGATCATCTCTCTCGTCTGTGCTGGGAACAGTGGAGTCAGAATTTATTTAATTTTGTATTATTTGTTCAGAAAGACGTATATTATTTTGTTTAAAAAGTTGTATATTTGCACTATTAATTATTATTCTCTAATTGCTTAGTTTATGTATTATGTATGTTATTAACGGTTTTTATTATTTTTATTATATATACTGTTGGGCTTAATAAATATTATTATTATTATAAATAAACGAAAATTTCTATTGAAAAAGTATGTCCATGGTCAAATCTTTGCTTTTTTGTAGGAGGCAGTTTGTTGGATATTATAAAGCACAAGACGCGGACGTCAAATTGCAAGAATGGCGTGTTTGATGAGGCCACGATAGCGACCGTATTGCGAGAAGTGTTGAAAGGGCTAGAATACTTCCATAATAATGGCCAGATACACAGGCAAGTATAGAAATTTCCTTTAGAAACAGTACTTTGTTGATTATTTGCTCTAAATAATGAAATTATTCAGCATATTTGAAAACCAAGTTCATAATGATCAAATAATTTGTATACATCTTATAATTAAATTTTTGTTGTATAGGGATATCAAAGCAGGCAACATACTTCTGGGAGAAGACGGTACCGTCCAGATTGCAGATTTTGGTGTATCCGCGTGGCTTGCGACAGGTCGCGACCTCTCAAGGCAGAAAGTGCGCCACACGTTTGTCGGGACACCGTGCTGGATGGCTCCCGAAGTCATGGAACAAGTATGGTATAGACAGACAAGTTTGCTTGTTGACATATCGCCAAAAATATTTTTTGATCCGCTATCGGTTGATACGTCAGCAAGTTTTATGAGGTTTATGCATCGTTGTTTCCTTCGTTGAAACACTGAGTTTTTATTTATGGTAAAATAGGATCACGGATACGACTTTAAGGCGGATATCTGGTCCTTCGGTATAACAGCGATAGAGATGGCAACTGGCACAGCCCCATATCACAAGTATCCACCTATGAAAGTTTTAATGTTGACGCTCCAGAATGACCCACCTAACTTGGATACAGGAGCGGAAGAACGTGACCAGTATAAGGTACATGGATTAAAAAAAAACTGTATATATATTGTCCTTATTCGCAGTAGGACCAAATCATACCAATAATTTGATCCTTGAAATCCTTTGATTTACCCATCACTAACCTTACTTATTTATTTATTTTTACTATAGGCCTATGGGAAAACATTCAGGAAAATGATTGTTGACTGCCTGCAGAAGGAAGCGAGCAAAAGGCCATCAGCTTCGGAGCTCTTGAAACATCCCTTTTTTAAAAAGGCAAAAGACAAGAAGTATTTGCAGAGCACCCTAGTAGCAACGGGACCTAGTTTGGAGACACGTGTTCAGAAGGTAACCTATTTAGAGTACGCCATTTTTATTATTAATGGCAATAAATAGTAAGAATGAAATTAACAGTTAAGTTGAAGTCAAAGTATTAATACAGCACCAACAATAAAGTTCAGATTTTGTACATTTTCTAAATTGAATTATAGTGTGTAGTCCAAGAATCACTTATGGGACAGTTGACCAAAAAATATACCAGTCAAAAGATGCCATGATGTTATTTTTTCTTAAATTTATGTTGGCTATATGTTTTAGGAATTCACCTAAACGAGAGAATGTAGATTTTAATTCACATTTATGTCACAAGAGCGGAGACTCTTTCCCTCGTTGAGGCAAATTCACACAAAATCCATATATTACGCGGAAACGTCGTCAAATTTAAGTAACAAAAATAACAAAACTGATCAACTCTAACCTCTAGAACTAGTTATTTGTCAAAATTTAGAGACAGCAAGGCATGATATGCTACAAAGTAGAGGTTGTTTTCTTCAAAATTTTTAATCCAATTTTGACCAAACTGACACTATCTCATCTTGCAGTGATTTTAAATATGTATACAAATTTACAGATCAATGGGATGAGCGGTTTCGGCGCTATAGAGATTTATATCAGTTGGTATGTGACGTAATGGAGAACTGACGGCATCATACCGCGTTAGCCCACACGTTATTGTGCCCACACATATTATCGCCCGGCTCGCGATTGAAGAATAAATAAACAAGAAGTAGAGAAATAAACCTCGTAGGAGAACACACGGATATGTGACAGTACATTATAATAAAGTTATTTGTATCGAGAGGTGACTAGTATTGTTATAATCCCGATATAGTACATTATTATTATCTTACGGACATTCGTTTTTGCTGTTTCAACCTCTATAGTCTAAGTACAAAAACCTGTTTTGGACAAAATGGACTAGACTGTGAATTTATTTTATTTTTATTTTGTGTGTGGGTAAAATAAAATGTTTATAAATTTTCTTTAGATACTTTTCAAGTATCTACATTATTAAATTTTGTTTTCTAGGCGTCTAAGAGACAGCCAGGAGCGTCTGGCCGCCTCCACAGGAAAGAGACAGGAGAATGGGTGTGGTCAAGCGAGGATGAGGGTGATGAAGGGGGCTCGAGCGACACAGACACGGAGTCACGTCCACTCAACATAGTGTCTGCAGGCTCAGAATCGGAACACGAGGAGTGCAGTGAAGCAGGTGACATTCCGCCAGTCAACCTTGTGCTCCGTATGAGGTAAACAAAATTCCTTCCCAGTAACTTTTGCCAAGAATATTAGAAATAGATCAAATTTATCAACCTATATAATAATCCATCCTCCACAATCCAATTTCCTTCCAGAATACCCGACGAATTCCCACGTCCTTGCAGGTTAGAACGCGTTGTTATTTTTAGGTTAAGTCTAATAATTTCTTATTTCTGTGTGTCGGTAGAAATGCGAAGAAGGAACTGAACGATATCAGATTTGAGTTTAACGTCGGGACTGACTCAGCCGAAGGTATAGCTAGCGAACTTGTTGGCGCAAGTCTAGTGGACAGCAGGGATATGATGGCGATTACAACAAACCTACAGAAGCTGGTGGACAGTAGAGATACGATCAAAGTAGTAACCTTTCCTTTGGTAAGCGCAAATGTTTTGTTGCGTGTCGATACTTTCTTTTACTAAGAGATATTTATCTCTGCTTTTTTTTTTAGAGTTCCGGAGTAAGTGCAAATGAGACCCCGGATGACAAAGCACTAATAGGCTTTGCGCAGATTTCCATAACTGACTGAAACTATCCCAATCTTCACATATAAGCTAGGGCTTCGTACCCTCTCCTGGTGGGCG
Organism: Aphodius granarius; assembly: GCA_963971325.1. Taxonomy (NCBI): domain Eukaryota; kingdom Metazoa; phylum Arthropoda; class Insecta; order Coleoptera; family Scarabaeidae; genus Aphodius; species Aphodius granarius. The sequence goes on from OZ020225.1 coordinate 6,332,855, forward strand.
TAACAACGACGATAGAAACAGAGCAATTATTGTATACTAAAAAAAAAAACTATTTCTTAGTCACCTTAGCCCCCTGAGTGATTCCATATAATCATTAAATCCCCATTTTGATTTCATTTCCACGTGTAGAAATTAGATGTCCTTGCTATTTTATGGCCTTACTACATTTTACACATCCATCTTATTTAGAAGGAACAATAATACAAATGCAGTGTATGATAATATTTTTTATTGTGTCTAAAGGTAACAAAATTGTATAAAGTGGAGATGTACTTAAAAATGTCTAAGAGTGTTGCTACCATGCATACTTTTCGATTAAACTACTTTAAAGGTTTACGTGTGTTTTATTATTTTTTTTTTAATGCATATATTGCTCCTTAGTCCTCATGATAAAGGTAATCAACTTATTTGCAGTTTATGCCTGGAATGTTTTGAAAAATAAATGGTGTTATTTAAAAATTAGACAGTGTTTCTGACAACCTGGCTTGCACAGTAGAAACTTGGTTTGGCTTGTTCAATGGAATGGTAGATAAAGTGTTAACAGTACATACTATAAATATCTTTTGTGTCCCCACCCAACTTTCCGACTACATTGACACACTGTTTCCACATTTATAAACTCTCTAAACGTATAGACTATACAGGGTGAAACACCAATCTCCGTAAGATAATAATAATAGTACTTTATCGGGATTATAACAATAGATACAAGGCACTTCTCGATACAAATAACTATAATATACTGTCACGTATCCGTGTATTTTCCTGCTAGGTTTATTTCTCTACTTCTTGTTTATTTATTCTTCAATCGCGGGCCGGGCGATAATACTCAAACAATAACGTGTGGGCTACGCGGTATGATACCGTCAGTTCTCCACTATGTCACAAACCCATCTATAAAAACCCTTATAGCGCCCAAACCACTCATCCCATTGATCTGTAAATTTGTGTACATTTTTAAAATCACTGCAGGATGAGATGATGTCAGTCTGGTGAAAATCGGATGAATCCCTAAGAAAACATGTTAACATTTGCCATGTCCGGTGATCAGATCTACATATTTAGACACTTGTCGGAAACTAGTGCAATCTCTTATGTGGGAATGAAGTTTGAATTTTAAGTATCAGATTACATTATCTAATTATTCTAATTTATCTCTCAAAGGATTACGGTCAGATACATGATTAGATAAATCATGGAATTGAATTAATCTCCCTTAATTCCTTATTAGAAGTATTGGTAGCTCTTATTTATAAAATTTATACTTATTACATTACTGATAATAATAAATTGTAGATTGCCACAAAGAGTATTTAATTTTGGGAATAAATCTTCAAGGAGGTAATTGAAGACAACAGATTTAAACAACATATTTATTTAATCTAAAAAATAAAGATCTGAACAAATCAAGATTTGATGCATATTAAACAACAAACATTGTATTTGGTACAACAAAAATCACTTACATTCATTTTATATAAAACTGAGCTCGTTAATCATAGTGTCTGTACAGTACATAAAAACAATATAATAACATGTTGCCAGGTAAGTACCAACTTAATCCTAAAAAAATCACATATATATATACTATATAAAAAGACAGTTAATTTATTTAAATATAAGGCACTATAGTAGATATCCTTATATTAGACAATTGTACTTCATCAATCTTTTTAACCAATCACATTTAAAAACTAATTAAATTAACATTAACACAAAATATATATTCTCCGTAATAACAAAAAATATGCATATGTATTTCTATGTTTATATTATATTTACGCAAACACTAAACTTATGTATGCTGATCTCATTATTCCTGAGAAGGCAATCGACTCCAGCAAATAATGGACAGCTGTATAGGAATCACATACTTTTTATTATATTTCGGTGGTATTGATTATTATTAAGCTTGCCAAATTATGACATGAGATCCCTGATGAAGTGCTGTATGTAGGAGAAGAAAATAAGAATGTTTTTTTACACAAAATCTTTTCCTTACATCTATAGCAAGCCTAATTATAACAGTATGAGATAAATAGAATGAATTAGGGTAACTATAAGCTACAATCATTTTAAACAGATTTCTTTTCTGATAAGCTTAGCATTGTGCGTAAATAAGTTAACATAATTTTAAGAAAGAACGTGAACATCATTGATTCCATGGCAAGACTTGATCAATATATTGCGAAATAACTTTTACGTTATGTGTTCATATGCGAGTTTGGTTGCATAGCCTGTTTCCGTGCCTCGCTAGGTAATTGTTCTGGATTGGACAAAACATCTGTTTTTGTGCTGAGATACTTCAGAGAATTGAAGACAACTGGGAAAAAAAGGTAATTTAATTGTCAAGTATCAGATTAGATTATCAAGTATCAGAGTAGATTATCAAGTATCAGAGTAGATTATCAAGTAGAGAGCGTAGAGAGGCTGCTATCTTACTTACCTGGTCGTAATTCCCCAAGGGTGCAATGTTGCTCTACCCAGCGGAGGGTCATTTTATAGAGCTCTTCAAGATTGGAAGGGGTAACAAAGCTGTTGAATGTACCAATCAATGGTCGGAACAGGAGACTGAACTGTTTTTTCAAGTTAAGGAAATGATACTGTAAGATAAACGAAAGAGAAACAGAAAAAAAACGAAAAAAGGATACAATCCAAAATTTCCAATTCTCCATCGTTCGTTGTCGAACGTACTCGTCAAACATCTCCTGCATCTTCGTGTCTCTACGTCGAGACACTGGAGCACCAGTTGCTGGTAACAATGATTGGCAGTTGCTACAAATATGGGAAACGATTATTTTTATGCTATTCTCCAAACAAAAAAAAAACAGTGATCGATTTTGATCGATTTGCAACTGCGATTAACCCTTTTGCTGCTACACACGTATATACAGGGTACCATAGAACAAACTACCATGCATAGCACCACGTGATAGAGGGCCGCAAAATAATAAAAACGGTTCCTATACACTAATATCCGATCGCTTTTTGTTTTCAAGTTACCGGCTGTTGAAGTTTTTTTGATAAATGTTATTTAGTATTACTTTAATTAGGCAGTAGAGGTAACAGGCTTTGATTTCATGAAACTGAACCTATGGTACTATCAAAGCAAGCTAAAGTCAAGTAGTTTAAGTAGTGTTTTTAAGTAGCTTTTAAATAATGATAAAGTTTGGAAAAAAATCATAATATCTTTATTTAACGTTTTCAAGAAAATCGTTCGGACACGTCAATTTTAATTATTAAATAGCCACCTTATGACGTAAACATTTTAACTATGAGGTCATTTATTTCGGAGCGATAAGGTCATCCTTATTTGTTTTAATCACAACCCCATTTTTTTGCTGTTTTTTTCAGTAGAACTCGTTACTCCTTAAATGACGATGTAAAATAATTGGTACCTTACATAACCTTTTTTTTTGGAAACTTTTTATGTTTTTTTTTAACAAATAAAGTCTTAATTTTAATGGAAAAAATTATTATTAAACCCAAACAGACACTAAATTTAGCGCAAATGCTCAAATTGTTCTCTTTTCTCAGCATTTGTTGACAGGTGCAGGCGTTTGGAACAGAAAAATTAAATAACTTCAACAGCAGGTAACTTAAAAACAAAAAGCGATCGGACATTAGTGTATAGGAACTTTTCTTATTATTTTTTGGCCCTCTATCGCGTGGTGCTATGCATTGTAGTTTGTTCTATGTCACCCTGTATACGTGTTGTAAAATATGCGCGTACGTGCTACTAACGTAAATATACGTTAGCAGCGAAAGGGTTAATGGTACGATTATTTAAAATCATAATAGCAAAAAATTACAAGAGAATTAGAAAATTTGTTGCCACAGTAACTGAAGATGTGGCAAAGGATACAGATTTTCTACTTTTTTGAAAAATGCCAATTACCACTCAACTAAGTGATAGAGACTTTTTTTTAATATTTTTGCCAGAACGTACATAAACCACCCTCTCTCCTGGCGTCCAAATGTACACATGTTGGCTGCAATGAATTTTGTTCCGTAAATAAATAGGCAATGGCAATGGCATACCGTATTATTTGCGCTTTAGTAACTTTCACTAGTGCTGCCAACGCCAGACAAACAAATTTACCGCTCAAGAGTTACGTGACATTCAAACATTAAAAATGTATATCATTTTAAAGTTCTAGATCTCGTCTTTTAACAATCTAGGAAAAATAAGACATGCCGCAATAGTTTCGGAAAACAATTACAGAGATTAATAAATTATCGACTGATTAATTATGATCAAATTGTGAAAATACCTTATAGAAGTTGTCAAACTTTCAATCTGCTGTCGTAAATTTTCCATTTCTTCTTTTAACTGATCTCTTTCCCGTCGCAACTCCGTGATATATTCGGCACCTTTTTGAAGCATGGCAGCTTTGCTCAACTAAAACAAAACCAACCTGTAAACCTAGCCAACTAGAAAAAAAAAAAACAATCTTTCACCTTTGCGTTAGGATTCTGATGCAGATGAGGTATCAGAGAGTGCATCATGTCAAAGCCATTCTTGATGTTATACCGCCGTTTCTGTTCAGCATGGATGTGCCCCGTCCTACGATCCGGCCTTTGAGTTGTTTCTCTATTTAACGACTCTATGGAACCATGAGGCGAGGTAGGCGAGCTATGACAGTGTGATTCTGAGCTAGTATTTGGGGTTAAATTAGCCTGAATCATCTAAAAAAATAATTTTTTTGTCAAATATTTAAAGCACTTTAAATTGTATAGAATGTTCAAGAAAACAAGGTCTAGTTTGCCATGGAAAATATTGTAGGTTGGCTACTCTAAAATTCGAGAATTAAATTCAAGTTTTTTTGAGGTTAGAGTTGACCATTTTGTTGTTTTTTTTGTTACTTAAAATTTCTGACGTTTTATAGTGTCAGGTATCCCATACTGCAGTAGAATAGTCCTACTAATAGAACATGTCTATTCTTTGTTCACCACTTTTGTGTCATTTCGGTAATGCCAAGCTTATAGTCTAAGATCCCGATCTAGATCGACCTTCCCTCATCCTTTTTCCTAATCAAATCTGTATTTGATACATTGTAAGATTTAAATGAACATAATGTGCTATGGTTGCCGCCTCATATCCTAGCAAGGCTATTTCTAATTACAAATTATTTAAGGTAAATTGGTACTAGTAATTTACCATAATCGTTTTTCCTAATCAATTGTATACCAAAATGTAGGTTGCTTTGTTGCGAACACCGTGGTGTAGGGTTGCCTTTGCAAAAGTTGGAAAATCTTAGGGTTGTCACGATTTTAAATATGAATTATTGAGTAAAAGGGTACGTTCACATGACAAGCGCCTAGCGCGCGTTTACACTATCGCTGTGCTATCGCCTACTATTACGACAGACAATGAAGCAGAATAGTAATTACCTTCGTACTTACCAGGTACCAATCTTAGTTTGGCGTTTTTATAAGTCTTTGGCTCTCGATTGGTACCAAATTTTTCAAGAAAAAGAATGACCGAAACTATTTAAAAAAATACTTTAAATAATATTAAATTAAAAATAGCCTTGCCGGGATATGGGGCGGCAACCCTAGGACATTGTGTTCATTTATACATTATATTGTATAAAAAATAGATTTGATTAGAAAAAAGGATGAGGGAAGGTTGATCTAGGTCCGGATCTTGTACTATTAGTATGGGATTACCTATACACCACAACCTTTGATGTGTCGACATAGGTTACAGTAGTTAGCATCATCGACGGTACACCAATGTTTGATTAGTAAGTTCTTGAATTTTTATGTATTTGGACATCGATTATGATAATGTTACACTTTGAGACCGTATGTTTAATAAGTGTCATTTCGGTAATGCTCTATGCGATTAGCGCTTGTTGAACGAAGAGAAACTAATGTAGCGATAAAACATGACATATAAGCCTAAATAAAGCCTCACTTTTATTCTCAAGTATTATCATATGAGAAGGTGGTGTCGTTCACTTTTATATAGTTTGTCATTTCGCTAATGGTCATTTCGGTAATGCTTTCACATTTCACATGACATGATCATTACCGAAATTATTGATTTTCATTTTTTTTATTGTTTTTCCTTAAATGTTTTTACAGCAACTTAAAACTAAAAATGAAAAAAGTGAAAAAAAGATAGAACTGTGCACAAAAAAATTCAAAATTGCAAGAAAATTTCAGACGAAAATGTCTGAAGCTGATTGAGAGTAAAAACGGAGAAAAGACCGAGAGCGATATCATAAGAAAAAAGAACTGGGACCGATAAATAGTATAAAGGAGTGTGATGCAAGAGAAAAGCGTATTAGGCGAAAGAAGTGGAGAGTCGCAACAGCAGAACAAAACATACAGAAGAAAACAGACCTTAGAGGTAGAGACAAGCGTCTTATTGAATCGAAATACACCATCATCATCGGACAATCAAGAAAGTCATATAAGTTTGAAACAATTAACGGGTAGTTCTAGAGGAATGCGTGGTAAAAATAACATGATCGAGCACGAGTATACAGACACTTGTGGATACCTGAATTTTTTCTTATCTTTAATAAATTGTTTCATTGACGTTTTGTTTATTTCATTCTTGGTATTAACATTATTAACTATTATTAACATACATTACCAAAATGTCAAAATAAATTTAAAAAAAATTAAATCATGGTTTCCTAGACCCGTTTTTCATTGAACATGCAATACTTACAACATCTGGAGATTTGGTCATATTGATGGGAGTGATGATCACCGGGCTTGAATTGTTGGGGCCTTGTGTCAGCATAGGGATACTCTCCTCCTTACACCTGATGGTAGTATCTAATGGTACTTGTGACGGCCGGTACACCGATTCTGAGCCTGAATTTTTGTTATTTCACAAAAATTGCACAAAAATATTAATATAAAAACAGGAACTTACTATTTGTTAATAATTGTGCCAGGATCATTGTGCTTGACGGTGTCAGCAAAGAGGGATCACTAACGGCTGATTGAAGCGGTGGTCGCTTCAATGGTTCCCTTGTGTTTGATCTAGATCTCCGGTTCCGATGGATTGAACGCATGCCATTTGATTTCTCTTCTTTCTAATTAATAAAAAGGAGAAATAAATTTAAAACAGTTGCCAGTAATGGCCAAAACAAATGTAAACATATGATACACAACGGAAGGTGAACAAAATAAGAAACCTCTGTTCCTTTGTGCTACACAAGAATGACATTTTTAAACATACATTAATTAAACAATGTATTCCTCCATTTTGCATTGGTGTAAGATAGGTATTAAATAAATCTCAAGATTTTCCAATGAAATTTAGTTTAGTTAACTTCATTGGAAAATCTTGAGATTTATACATTAATAGGATATTCCGGTCATGTCAAAATTTGAGCAGGCATTCGGTTTAAACTACCGTACAAGTTATCAGAAGTCATACCGTAAAGCTGTAAGCCTTTTTGTTCAGGTTTTCTATGAGATAATTGCAATTAAAATGTGTATTTTATTTGAATTCACCGACCACCCTCGGTAATACACGAAGATTACCGATCACCAGTAACGCTGGCAACCGGGGAACAGCTGACCGGTCGTGGCAATTTGAAACACTTGTCAACAAAGGTGTGTGAGTGAACATAACATATGAAAACTTACAACATTGCCAAGCCGCCCGTTTTAAGCGATCTTTGTGACGTCACAAAGATCAACTCTAATTCAAACTTCAAATGACGATTTCTCTTAATTTAAAGTAATGTTTGAAATTTTATGTGTAAAGTAGCAATCTGTAGCATCCCTACTTTGTGAAAAACAACAATTTGAAAAACACCGGAATACCCTATTAGATTATCCCTTAAAATGTAACATAATTTTAGACAAATAAATTTAATTAAATATATGCTTATTTTGAAACAGTGAAATACTTTGACCAATTTTAAATCTTACGGTATGTTGATGCTTCTCATTTTTAAACATACATTAATTAGATTATCCCTTAAATTGTACCGTAATTTTGGACAAATAAATTTAATTAAATACACACTTATTTTGAAACAGTGAAATACTTTGACCAATTTTAAATCTTACGGTATGTTGATGCTTGCTACTCTGGCCAGTAAACATTGGCGTCTGCTGATTCTGAATTGAGCCCTTGCCCTTGTAGCTCTGCGCGGGCTGGAAGTTGTTTGGGGGCGCGTAGCTGCCGCTAGCCCTGCCAAACATCTGTGACTTCTGGTCAAGGTCCAACACCTTATACTCTCCAGCTCTATGACCGGGTGCTGAAAAATCAAAATGTCACGGTCGTTGTCACAAACGTTAAGAGACAGGGCGTGACGGTACATTGCATCGGGGCCTCCTGCCCCATGGCGGGGCCCGTCCCCAGATCCATCATCGGAGGAGCTGTGCTGTACCCCGGATACATCATAGGAGTGGTCTGCAGCGGTAGGTGATGCACCTGCATCGATGGTTGACCTTCCGTCGGTTCTTTCTTCAATTTTGTCAGTTTTGGTAACGTAGATGAAGAAGTCGACCCAAAATCTTGCCTCAAACGATTGTACTGGACCGTTGGAGATATTGTGGTCTCTGGGTACAACTGTCGAGTGGTTTCCATGTTCTGTAGGTCGTCCATCTGAAAGGATTGGCAAGATTAGTTTTAAAATTTTAACATTTAACATTTTGTTACATTAATTAGCTAATAACACTTATTTATCAGCTGTAAACTATTCAAAAATAAATAATTACCTGTATATTAACATCACTAGCCGCTTCTATATTGAAATCGGAGTAACCCCACATAATCTGTTTGTTATAGAGGTCTCCTGCGCTATGTTCCTCAGGTACGGTTGGTAACTTTCCACCAAGTATTTCTAACACAAAAACAGAAATTATCGATTTTATAAACAAGCCTAAGTAAAAAAAAAAGCACTAACCGAAATGATCCAAGTCCATATATTCGTTATTTGGTAGATTAGGCTGCAAAGGCCCCAGACTGGGCTGGATAAAATGTGACAGACCCGCCTTGGCTAAAATTTCCCAACAGAAAACTTTTTAATAAAAGAAAAAATATTTGTATGTAAAACTAATACCAATTTCTCTTGTATCGGGAAAAGCAAACGGCTGATTGCAAATTGTGGAGAAAAGCGTGTCACTCATTAGACCCATGTAGTCTTCATCCATCAGCATATTTTCACACTCCGGTTGGAACCCGTACTTCAGTAGTTCCATCTCCAAAAGCTATATGATGTTTATTATTATTATTATTATTATATCAATTTATATGGCGGTGTACACATTAGAGATGTGCAAAAATTATCAATTTGTTACTTTAGTATTTGTTATTTTTCAATACTTGTAGTATGCACTACTTAGTGGACAAAGTATTATTCTATTGTATGTTCAACAAACAAAAGGTCTATACTCTGTTCAGTGAAACTTTGCAGTGGTGGGCGGGATTTAGCAAGCCAGATTTACACTGGCCAGCACGGTGACTATATAGTAACGCTCTATAACCATAGTATTACAACAATTTAGGTTATGGGAACTTCAAACAAACATCAAATTGTGACAATTTTATTTGCGCCAGTGTAGATCTGCCTGCCGTTTGCACCAATCAACAGCGTGAATTTCGATCCCTATCCCGGCTAATATTGCAAAGTTTCGGTGGACAGAGTATAGTGTGTTGTAGAAAATATTGTAGGTTGGCTAGTCTGCCTTATGTCATCCAAGTTTTAGAGGTTAGAGTTGACCAGTTTTGTTGCTTTACTTATATTTTCTGACATTTCTGTTTGATGTTTTATATGTCAATATCTAAAGTGTATAGTCAACATAAATTTAAGAAAACAGTTAAATCATGGCACAATAGTATGAATAAGTACACTCAAAGTTTAGTAAGTATGGTAAAAACCAGGAGTGCTGCAAATGACTAAGCTATTTCTGCTGTTATTTTTGACATATGCAACAGATCTTGTCTGACAGATGACTTAAAATAAAAATGTAAAATTTCTTACAAGGTCATTAGCATCCTTTTGGCTTTCCACCGATTGATTTTTATAAAACATCCGCCACTTTTTGTATTCTGCCATGACGGCTTCTAATTTCCTCTTCCAGTACTTTCCCTCCAAGACAATTGCCTTAAAATACAAAATAAAATTATTGTTATTTAACTAATTAAACGTATGCCAGATTAGTCTCACCTCTGGTTTGTTGTGTGTGTCTACATCCAGAGGAGAAGCAAATTGACAAATTAGTGTGCTTTGTTTCTTTATAACTAGAACCAAAAGTAAATAATATTAAATCATTTCTATGTTTCTTCTTATTAAATTATTATTATTGTTATCAATAAAAAAAATAAATATGAACATTTACATTGCATATGCCAACATCTCCAGATGACATTGTTCAGTCGTATCTTGTCCTTCCATCTTAGGCGTATGCCTCGAAACCGATTCCATTTTGGCGATGTTAACTTTTGCCTAAAAAGCATAAGCACATAAATAAGCAGAAAAATATACAAGTACAATATCAAATAATATAATAGTACAATTTTGCAAAAAATTAGTTATTCGATAATGTAAATTTGCTCAATAGATGGAAAATGGAATTTACCCATCTTTTTATAGTAAATTTATCGAATACTTTTTCAGTGTAGATATATCTCATCATTAAACTTAGCTATAGATGTTTTAAACTAAGTAGAGCACAGCTGCATATGCAACCAAATATACGCGGTCAATTTATAAAGCATAAGCTGGGTACAATTAGTTGCATATGTCACAGTGCTCTTCTTACCACTCTGACTTATTGCGTGTACCCCCTATTAAGAAAAAAAATCTACAGTAATACTTCAATGATATGAAACCTCGTAAGATGTCACAAAAAGCGTCTATTGGAAAGATTGCTAAATTACTGTCATTTTTATTTACCAGTAAACGGATAAACAAGACAAAACAAGAGATATATAGGTACAGAGTAATTCTGGGTTATCTACATCTCCGGACAGTCACAAAATGTTCCTTCCGTTTAAGGCCAGACTATGATATGTTGTGATAAATTTTTGGTGCAAAATATCGACAGAAAATCAGGCTTTTTTAAGTTTAGTACAAAATAAACAGGACAAAAAACTTCATTTAATACAATGAAAGGAAATATAGCATAAATTTCGTCATAAAATAATTCATTGTGTTATCTATATCACAAACTGATTATGAATGGGTATTCTCAGAAAAAAAGAAGTATCTTGGTATAAATTTGTTTGTAGTTTTGGGGTCTCCTGAATCGATTGCAATGGTTTCTGGAAAATGTATGTATGTATGTATGTATGGATGTGTGTGTGTGTGTATGTATGTCTGTGAACACGATAGCGTCCAGGTGGTACGACAGATCGGGCTGAAATTTTGCATACAGTATAACTTCGATAATCCGGACATATATCGTTCCTGACCATGTCCGGACTATAGACGTATCCGGATTACTGGAGGTTTTTTGTTAGGAAGGGTGATTTTTTTATTATGAACATGAAAACAACTCGGGATATTTGAATATATGTGACCCCGGACGCGAAAAGGGACCTGTTGTAACGTTATCTTGTACACTATTTTCGCACGTAAGGTCTCTTCCGATAGGTACCGTTATGGTGCACGTTATTTTCGCACGATAAGTCCCTTTTCGCATCCGAGGTCACATAAAACCAAAAATATAAAATTAAAAACTAAATTCTAAACAGAAATGGATAAAATGAGCAAACGATTTCAGTTATTTTTTAAAGATGTATCAATTTTTGTTTATATTCTTTTGGATACAGCCACATTAGTAAATTTTTCTCTGGGCCTTTTGAGAAGCAGGATATTTTCCATAGGAAAATTGTTCTCTGCAGACCACCTGATGCCCAAAGAAAACGCGTTGGCAGCATCGACATTAAAGCTTTCTGGGGCCTGTTAACCCCTGTTAAAAATGTCTTAACTTCAGGCTTAAAATATTTTTCCAAACATTCAGTAAGCAATGTTCTACTCATCCGTCCTTTATCAGACGCCTTGTACACAACTGACATGGAGCTCATTCTGTATTTAAAAGCTTCTAGATTTGCCGCTTTTGCTAATATTATGTGGCAATTTATGTGATCCGGTTACTTTACAGTAAGGCATGAATGTTAAACAATCCATTGATATTTTCTACCTGGTTTTAACAGCAAATTATATTTTGTGTCCGAACTAGGGAGGTAAAATTTCTAAAATGTCCGGTTGACAAGAGCGTTCGGATTACTGGAGTGTCCGTACTAGAGAGTGTCCGATCTATCGAAGTTGTACTGTACTTATTTTGAATTGCCGGGGGACGAACTGGATTGTTAATATGACAACTGGAAGTGGCAAATGTTACATATATACAGATATTTAATTACTACATAGAAATTTAAAGAAATCTAACCAACTCTTACAATGAGAGTATTGCAACATGTAATGATTTATATTTTTCGGTAATCATAAAAAAATTGTTTTAAAAACAATTTTTAAACAATAATGTACTAACATGTAGACTTTACAGAGAATATTATTGTTATTTTCATATTTCTGCATTGTAAATAAATGATTTATAATAAAAAGGATAGCGAAACCTCTCCAAGAGACAAAAACAGCAAACATGCTTGTTGTTTCCATTGGGCACTAGTGTTTGGTTGCGTACATCATGTTATGGTTGATAAAAAAAGCTCATTGTATAAGAAGCAATGAATAATGATTAGTTGTTGTATTACATACTGGAATATTATCATAAAAAGTGCATTGACAAAATAACTGATTTAAATGTGACTTTTCCTACTCAAAAACCTATTCCTTTTTCATCTTCATCTTGTTTTGATTTATGTCACTTGGATGGAGCCATACTCAGTTAACAGCAATGTTTACAAACATGTTTTTAAATGAACCGTATGCTACTTTTATTAACTGGCGCATTTTAGTTGTTCTATAATGTAGTAATTTCAATGTCTCATCATGATATCAAAAAATCATCAATCACAAGTCATGTTAAAAAAGCCATAACAATATCTAATTCTAAACTTATAGTTCATGATAACCAAATTCTAGTGATAACTATAAATAAGCAAAATCTGATACTACCTAGAGTTGTTCAATAAAAGTATTATAGAATAGTCAAAAAACGCAAAAAAGATTTATAATAATATAGGAAAAAGATATTTAAAAACTATATGACAAATTAAACTCCAAAAGTATTTGTTCACTAACCTGTAAGCGATAGACATGCACTGAAACAACTTGGAAAGATTTGTTTCAATACCCATAATCTGCGGTCTTATAGTTGCTACAATATTATCGGTAATAGTATTGATTGCGATTGCCTTTTCGTTTGAGTCTTTCAGTGGAATATCGGGTATTGGTACGGCTATCTCATCGTCATCTTGAGCTTCGGCCTCAAAGTGCGAGACCATGAAATGACCAGAGTGTATAACCTCACCACTTGTCCTTTCTGCTTTCTTCGCATTTTCGACCAGATACATCATAACAGGCTGTGACAAAGAACAGAAAGAAAGACTTGGACACTGAAAATCTAAGCACACTTTCTAGTAACACACTAGACGTTATCGCATCAACTAAGGCCGATCAAGGGTGTTGATAATTTGGCTCACTCGATTTATTACTACACATATTCTTGCACATTACATTTTTCTCCATAAATAACTCGAGACGAGATAACTCAACATGCGAGAAATTAGCGCCGAGTGCCGTTCACTTGCGTCTCGTGGATAACTTCGTCGTAGTGTTGCTTATCGTTATATCGTATTCCGCTTTTTATTGGTTTGTCTGATAAGCTCTGTTTACAGGGAATTGGAATAATATGATATTTACCACTTTAGAGTTTTCATTGACCGTAGAATAGTAGATTTTTGTTTGATACGCGTGACTTTACATTTTGATTTGATAACGGTATTCAAATGTCACAGCGCTCTGGAATGCTAACAATCCTGATAAACTACATGCTAATGAACTTTTAATGTCATGCTAATTAAGAATAAAGAGCCAAATGCGTATATAAGTTTATTATATTGTTTGATCTTAAGAAATGTTAAATAACAAATATGCATTGTTGCAAAAAAATGCCAGGAGAATGATTTGAAACTGAGCAAAATATTTGTTCAGTTTACAATTTAAAATTTTAGCATAGCGCTGACCTCTAGTGTAGAATAGCTCAATCATGGTACTAACGCGTAGTTGCGTTACCGATTATGAGATGTCGTTAGTAGTTATCATAGAAGTTATTTTTATATAAACGGGACATCAAACGGCTCGTATCAATATCAAGTCACGTATGTGTGGTCGCGGTCGAATATTTTCAGTAGAAATCGCTGGGAAGAATAGTTTATATTTCCCTGTTGGTTTTTAAACGTATAAGATGTGCCCGTCGCTCGGTTTAACCCACGGTGGCGGTAGCCAGTGCGAGAAAACAATGACTATGTCGATATCAACCCGTTTTAAAAGGACTATGTTTTATAATCTGTGACATAATATCAAAAAGGAGATCAAGTGCACACAGTCAAGAATACATCAACAATAACAAAAGAGTATCGCAGTTAATTAAAATATCAATCCGAAAAAAAAAAAACGATTAAATGGCAAATTCCCTAAAGAGGAATAGCAGTAGACGACGATTAGCCGCTATCACCTTTCTATCGAATATCTCGTTGGACGGTAGTTACAGGGACACCCGACTATCCCTGTTACCAAGGAACGGGGCGATTGTGAATAACCCCGTTCTATGCGAGGAATCTGATGATTGCTTCAGTGACTCCGAATACTCCAAATCTAAGGAAAACGTTCCCCAAAAGATTATCAACAGATCGAAACCATGTCACCCTGATGTACATTCATTAAGCTCTGATTCCGAGAGCATCACTCCAATCAAAACCAATTTTGAGGAGGTGCAAAACTTACGAAATCTTAAGGATAGGTATGAATTATTTTTGTGACTTTTTTGTACAACTGTAAGTTTATTAAATATTTGTATGGATTATCAGAATGAGCCTGATAATAATTCATTGTTACAATTTTAAACATTTAATAAATGTTCCGCAGACAATTTTCATAAACATAAATATTATTTGGATTCTTTGGAAATCTTATAGCTCTATTTATAATTCAATTTTCAGTGTTATATTTAGAATTTTAATGTGATCTTTTAACATAACAAATGGTTGACGATGCGCCACTGAGATGACTTAAATCACATATCACATCAAATTTGTAACAAAATTTAAGAAAAAAAAAGTCTTATGTGTCATGATTTAATATTTTTCTTAAATTTATGGTGGCTATACAATTTAGGAATTGTATAGCCACCATAGCTTTAGCAACTCTAACCTGGAAAACTTTGATAATGACGTAAAGCAAGAGTAGGATTAAATTTTCATTGTCAAATTTCAGAGTAGCCAACCTACAAAATTTTCCATGGCACTCTAGACCATAGTGTAACTATTTTTACATGGTGGGCCAAGAACGCCCCACTTTTCCGGCAATTCGCAGAGGAAAGGGAAGTGTTGCCAACATACTCTGTAAGGCACAAACATAGGACAGTAATATTTTGCTCTTCAGTTCCATGCGTGCGTGCGAATGCGAGATTTTGATTCCTATTTAAAAAATTAAACCATAATCTTGTCTTTCAACTATTCCAAATACTCTACATTGAATAACTTTGTTCAAACCGCAATGCATGGTAGTTTACAAAAGTTGTCGTTGCTACTATGGCCATCTATGGCTGCTACTCGAAGCTACATAGGTGACACCATTACAGTATTCTATAATAACTGTAATAATTTGTATTCTTCAAATTTTTCTTTCTGTACTACTATGGTCAATACGTCTTACAAAACGAGTGCTACATTTATCGTTTATAAATTTAGTAAATGTGACAGCTATATTGGTTGGTGGATTCCATTGTTACCAAAGTCAGAAGTAAACACTG
Source organism: Aphodius granarius (assembly GCA_963971325.1). Taxonomy (NCBI): domain Eukaryota; kingdom Metazoa; phylum Arthropoda; class Insecta; order Coleoptera; family Scarabaeidae; genus Aphodius; species Aphodius granarius. Next base: position 6,348,782 of record OZ020225.1, read on the forward strand.
AGCACTGAGTCTACTGTGGAACCAAAGTAGAAAAATTCGAAATTCTTATTGCGAAAATTTCAAATGGTAAATATTGTTCTAATTGTAAAGCACCGACCTTTGATTAATATATATTAATAATGTTCTGGTGATATTTCCAATACTTGACAAAACTTTCTGGTGTTTTTCCAACAATTGGCAAAATTGGACTTTCTTAAACAAGGTAGATAGAGACGGACTGAGTTTTTTAGAAAGAGATCGTTGCGTTCTTGTCCCACCATGTAAAAATAGTTACACTATGCTCTAGACCAGTGTTTCCCAACGTGGGGCGTACGCCCCACTGGGGGGCAATATGATTGTTGAGGGGGGCAATTGGAATATAGAAAAATTTTGAAAAAAAAACCTACCTTAAAGTCTCTTTGTACCGTTCATACTGCAACCGTTAATCATATCCTTGAGGCTAATTATTAAATATCCCTACACAATTCTAAATCTGATAAAAAAAACACACAATAGGGAAAAATTTAATTAAGCCATCAATATTTGTAAAAACGTTTTTAGAAAAATATGTCAAAGATGTGATAGCTATGCCACTTAAGATACATTGTTGAGGAACATTTTGTTGAAGGTATGTTATTCTGTAAATTAGAAAGCATCACAACCTCCGGAGATATTCTTCATAAGCAAAAAAATTACTTCAATGTCTTTAATATTCCAATACAGAACATAACATCCTGTACTGCAGACTGTGCTCCTAACATGATGGACAAGAAAAGCGGCTGTTTAAAGATAAGAATCCAGAAATGCTTCTTGTGCATTTTCTAATATAGCTCCATACGGAAAACTTGGTAACCAAAAATGTTTGTCCAGTTCTCAATGATGATTAAATTCGGTTATAAAATATGTCAATTGTATCAAAGCTAATGCCGAATGTGACATTTCAAGTTAATTTGTAAAGTACAAAATAATTCATACTTTTTATAACTAAATTTAATACTTCATTGAACAAATATTTTTGGCTACCAAGTTTTCCCTGTGGATTACACAATGCACAAGAAGCATTTCTGGATTTTCATCTTTAAACAGCCACTTTTCTTGCCCATCATGTTAGGAGCACGATTGGCAGCACAAGATGTTATGTTCTGTATTGGAATATTATCGACATAATTAATAACATAGTTTTTTAGCTTAGAAAAAATATTTCTGGAGGTCGTTGTGCTTTCTTATGATTTGCAGAAAACCATTTCCTCAAAAAAATGTTCCTTATTAATGTACCTTACATAAGTTATCAACAAGGCCTCAGTGCCTCTCACTCTTGCTCATTTTGACCATTCTTTTTCTGACAGTGTTGTTACTAAGGGGCACAGCTATCACATCTTTGTCATCTTTTTCTAAAACCGTTTTTACAAATGTTGATATTGACAGTTTAATTAAATGTTCCCCTATTTTGTGCTTTTTCCAGATTTAGCAATGAACACGAATATTTGATAACTAGACTCAAGGGTACGATTAACACTTGCAGTGACAATTTCAGTTTTAGAGTAAATGTTTAACTTTGTGTTGTTATAATAAAATATGGCAGATTTGTGGTGTATTAGTTTTTAAGTGAATGTTTATTTCTATTTTGTTATAATAGAATATGTAGCAAATTTTGTTTCTGCTAAAATGCTTAGTATTTATTTCAATAATCAAATAAATTATTGTTTTATGTTATTATTTTTATACCCCCAATGGCGCAAGTTTTTCATTACGTCACAGAGAGGAAATTAGTCAAAATTTGTTGGGCAGAATGTGTACCAATGACGAAATGAGAAACGTACAACGTTCAGAGTAAGGTTCATTTCCAACTCTGTTATAGGTATAAAAAAAGACAATATGAAGTGGGGCATGAGATTTTTAGACCAGCTTCGGTGGGGCATAGCTCAAAAAAGGTTGGGAAACACTGCTCTAGACACTGTTTTATTGAGCATAAAATATAAATTTGCTGTCTTTAAATGACAATCCCAATTTTTTATTCAATAATTGGTTTGTTCGAACAATGAAAAAAAAAATAGTTTGAAATTTTGAGAACAGAATAAGCCAGCATATTTTAATGGCAGCTGCATTATAAATAACAATGACAGATTATTTGTGTCTTCCAAAAAACTAATAACATACTAGTTCCTGACAGCTGCTCGCACAAAGCTTTTATGGATATTTTCTGAGCACTTTTTTAAATGTTTTAGAACAAACTTTGTATTAGGTTGCAGAAAAAGTGAAAAGGTCAATTATTTATTGAAATATGGAATTTGGGAACTAATTATTTGTCTTTATTTGGCGTTATTTAAATCAAATTTGCTTTTAAATAAAGTAGTTCACTAAAGATTGCAAATAAACTGGACCAGTCAATTTTCCGTAAAAAATTACGGTCTCAAAATTCAATTTCTGAATTGAATCAGTCCAAACAGTTACCGTTCCATTCAAAGATAAAAGTGGGTTTGTTTGAAAAAAAATATCTATTCAGTGAATTGCACCGTTGATAAAAACCATCGTTTAATATTTCATTGGTTAATGTGATTTATGTTAGTATGTATAATACATTAAGAACGATGACTCAAATCGATTTCTAAACTCATACCATGAGAATTTGCATGAGAATTAACACCAATTCTCACTAAAATGTCAACTTTATTAGTCGATATTGTGACTCATTTATGTGGTATGTAACCGTCTGTCAAATTCGTAAAATTTTGTTGCCGTATTACAACTCGTACAAGCAACATATTTCCTATGGAAGTGTAGAAAACACACCTCTGATTATTGCTTTCAGGTTTTGCACACTGCCATAATTACATCTTATCTATTAACTCAAAAAATGAGGCAACAAAATCAGCTTATCCGACAGATAGCTATTCAGAACATTATGGGTAGGTGAATAAACCCGGCCTAACAACGGTTGCAGCCATAGTGTAACTATTTTTACATGGTGGGCCAAGAACTCCCCACTTTTCCGGCAATTCGCAGAGGAAAGGGAAGTGTTGCCAACATACTCTGTAAGGAACAAACATAGGACAGTAATATTTTGCCCTTCAGTTGCATGCGTGCGTGCGAATGCGAGATTTTGATTCCTATTTAAAAAATTAAACCATAATTTTGTCTTTCAACTATTCCAAATACTCTACATTGAATAACTTTGTTCAAACTGCAATGCATGGTAGTTTACAAAAGTTGTCGTTGCTACTATGGCCATCTGTGGCTGCTACTCGAAGCTACATAGGTGACACCATTACAGTATTCTATAATAACTGTAATAATTTGTATTCTTTAAATTTTTCTTTCTGTACTACTATGGTCAATACGTCTTACAAAACGAGTGTTACATTTATCGTTTATAAATTTAGTAAATGTGACAGCTATATTGGTTGGTGGATTCCATTGTTACCAAAGTCAGAAGTAAACACTGAGAACTGAGTCTACTGTGGAACCAAAGTAGAAAAATTCGAAATTCTTATTGCGAAACTTTCAAATGGTAAATATTGTTCTAATTGTAAAGCACCGACCTTCTATTACTATATATTAATAATGTTCTGGTGATATTTCCAATACTTGACAACACTTTCTGGTGTTTTTCCAACAATTGGCAAAATTGGGCTTTCTTAAACAAGGTAGATAGAGACGGACTGAGTTTTTTAGAAAGAGATCGTTGCGTTCTTGGCCCACCATGTAAAAATAGTTACACTATGGTTGCAGCCCCTGTTGAAGATCGTCCCAGGTTATGTTGACCATCATTTCCCATAACATATATTGAAACAACAGTTGGGCCTCTACCAAATCCAGCATAGAGTCTTGAAAACCCTACATATTTGGTTATTTCATATTTTATTATTGGAGCCCCTCAAATAGGAAAATTCTCGTGTCTCTTCAGATATTGTATTCATTAACCTATGTGACCTATATGACCTATGTTTCTAATGTCATTTTTGTCAGAGATTTGTTTATGCTGTTCCATTATTTTCTTTTTTCTTGGATTTTATTTAAAGCCATAGCTGTCAGAGAGCATTTTACTTTCGAGGGGGTAGGTGAGAGCAGAGCCACAAACGTGTGGATGTCTGGACCTCGCCCCAAACTGTCGGATTTATTTTTGTTTATTTTTGATTACTTATTCTTTCTTAATAAAAACATTATTATTATTATTAACAAAAAAAAACAGATGTACAAAAAAGACCGTTGGTATTTTAAATATAACAATTTAAAATAAAATTGTTTAGGAGTGAAAATTCAAAAGTTGCTGTTAGTTTGCGACGCAAAACGAGCCATCTACCTTCTGGTGGAAGCGACAGTGACAGACACCAATATGGCAGTAGCACGGAAAGCTTGACGATATTAAATGGTAAGTATTTTTTTTTTTACTACAAGCTCAGATAATCTCAGAAATAAATTCTTCCTGGAAGTGCTGCTTTTAAACATAAAAAGAAAAAACTAAAAACAATTCGTTTTTGTGTACATACTAATATTTTCGTACGCTTGACAGGCACTATTCATGTAGTATCCTTACGTTACACTCTGTATAACTAAAAATGGGTTGAAAAAAATGCACCCTAATATAGTAGAGATGTATTTTATCTCAGTAGTCGAGAAACTCATAATTTAAGGATTATTGTAGAAAAACATTATATAAAAAGTAATCACTTTTGTTTTTGATTAAGTATAACTTCTAATAAAACAACGTTGTGTATGATTTGTAAAGAATAAACGGTTTGAGGGAAAAGTTACACAATGTAAAAAAATTGCGTTTGTTTTTATTTTGGGCATAGATGTTATCATCAAAAATGTTTGGCTATCCTATTTACGTCAATAGAGATTGAAATCTTACCCTATCTTATCATTATCTCTCTTTTTTAATGTTTTTATTATTAACCATAAATAGTAACTGCGTCTATAAGTCTAGAGTTTCGCTTATCGCAAAAGCAACAAATTACCGTGAAAAATTATTGTGGTTTTGTTCAATTCTTAGCAACTTTAAGTTTCTAAAAAAAAAAGGATTTTACGTTTTGTCTTTTGAAATCTCTCATGAATGTTTTGCAATTTCTAAAATTTTATTATATATGCAACAAATATGTATTTGTACCAATAATAACAAATACAAATGCAAACATACATAGAATTCTGCTATTTTATGTACCTATGATGTTGATAAATTCACATTCCAAAGCACCTGTGTATAAGAAGCGAACAGTGGTTTTCATATTTATACATGAAAATTTAAAATATGCAATAATAATTATACCATTTTATTTAAAATAACAATGTTGTAATCTGCTTCCGGTAAGCACAAGTGGCAACCGTCTTAAAAATATTTTAGATAGAAAGATCGATATGAATAACCACTATAGTCTCAATTTCAAAGATGTAGGAGTGTAATGGATGGTGGCATATTTTTATGGTTGTGATAAATAAATAACATGTAATAAAAGACACAACCACAATTTCCGACCATCTATCATTATTGTTTATTATTACTCTTGCTCTCCTTGCAGTGGGACCAGCATTTTAGCAAACAAAACTAATTAATCTCTCAACCCTCAACAAAATAACAATATACTATTTAAAAGGAAACAAAAAAAGCAAATGATTAATAAACAAAAATATGAAAGAACCAATTTAATTTATCCCTAAATTAAATAATTTTTTATTAGAAGAGTTGTTAGATTCTCATAAAAAAATCAAGGAATGAAAACACAAATGATGAAATAATAATCAGCTGACCCCTTTACAAAACACTACACTAAAATACATTATCAAATAGGCAGGCTAACATGCCTGCTATTCAGATTTGTTACATCTTAATACCGAATCTCACAAGTTCAATAAATATCATTCCTTATTTAGTTTATTCATTGTATAGTTGTAAAGTTTTATTATGAACATTTCAGCATCGAGAGCAAAAAGCAGTCCAGCTCCTCCATCAATCCCAGAGAATAATGGACATTCTGAGGTCAAGTATGTTAAAGCAAAAACTCACAGATTTGGAAACGAGAGACTAGTCATGGTCACAGCAAAGCATCTCCCCTTCTATATATGCTCCATACTTCCATACACAAAAACTTTGAGATCGTCACGGTAAGTTCTTAAATTTTAAACTTGAATTTACTTGTAGAATTTTATGAAAACTGCTAAATTTAATTTTACTCTCTGAATCAATTACTCCTCTAATATAGTAATTTATTTATTTTACATACCGCTTTATAGAATGGAACTGTCATTCTTGTAAGTTCATCTAACAGAATTTTAAATATATATCCTCTAAGTAATAAATTGATTTATGAAAATTGAAATTTTTTATTATTAGTCCTGAGGTGAGACGTGAAATAAATCGCAAGAGAAACACGTCCGGCCCGCGACCATTATCTGCAGTGGGTGATGTAGGAGACTCCTTCGATATGTTTGGTATCGATCTAAACCAAGACGGACAGGTATTTACCCAAATAATTTTTTTTTCATATTTACTGATATAGAGATATATTTACTAATATAGGAAGTTTCTTACGGCAAACTGCTCGTACAATCGAGACCGACGAAAGATTTCCGAGACCGTAAGTGCATCTCGACAGACGAAACTTCAGACACCACCCGAAAACATCAAGTCATTGCCAGGTACTGTTTGACGTAAAATTATCTTGATGTTGCTTTTTCCTTGTAGTTGTTATTCTTTCTTGTCTGTCTGCTCACAATTGTTTTTTGTTTGTTTTTTCCAGGACAAAAGTTATTACCTGCCAGCCTGATTACAAATGGTAAAAACGCCTCGCTTTTTCTTTTTCCTTCTTGTTTAGTAAAAATCTTGTAATTTTTTTATTTAATTACATTAATGCTTGTGTATTGTGTATTTAATTTCTAATGTTGAATGGAAATTGCTATTGCTGCAAGCTATTTTCTTTTACGATAGCTTGGTTGCATGCCCATTAGAAATTGTAACTTCCGTGTGTTATCCCAGTTTTGTTATATTAGTCTTGCAAACTATTTTTTTTTCTGTTTTTTCCGGTTTAGAAATTGACATATAAAACTTCAGAAAAATTAAGTATCAGAAACAACAACAACAAAGCTCTAGGTCAACTCTAACCTCTAAAACTTGCAGAATGACATAAAGTACAAGTGGCTAATGCCCGTTTGCACCGTATTTATTAAAAACGACTTAAATTTAAGAACAGCTTATCTTTATGCCTAACTTAAGTCAGGCATCATTTGCACCGTTCGCATGTCAGCCTTTCCTAACTTAAGCATTACTTAAGGGTTTCTGACGTTGGCAACACTGTAAAGTTCTAGTTATATTTGAAAATACTTGGTTACAGTATTGCGTCACTTGTCAAAACTTTCAATAGGTTAATGTGGCGGCAAATTTGAATTACTCTCATAGCTACAAAATTACGGCACAAAAAAAAGAATTTATGATCAAAACGAAACCATTATTTCTAATACACAATAAAACTGTAATTTTACATTACAAACCCTAAAATCGCTTGATAACATGATAAATTGACACATATAGGTACTGTCTTGTCATTTCTTAAAACGACATTTCATGTGCAATGTGTGTCTACACCACAATCAACCAATCTCAACTAAGCTTATATTTACGCTGGCTTTAAGCCGTCGACTTTCTAGGCTTAAGTTAGGTCGTTCTTAACTGTAGTTAGGTAATGGATATGTGACGGTGCAAACAAAATCGATGACATAAGTACGATCTCATACTTAAGCCTTTCTTAACACAAACGGTGCAAACAGGCATTAGTGTTAAATTGTCAAATTTCAGAGTTGTCAACCAACAATACTTTCTATTGCATACTAGATCTTTATATTGAATATACTGTACATTCCCAATCACAACATATTTTTTAATGCGGTGAAATGTTTTACCTATGTGAAAGGTGTGCTTCATAAGCTATGTTATAATATCTATTTGCCAAAATGTTGTGCTTCTTGTTATTGAGTAATTATTGGATAAATACGCACAGGAAATACATGTACAGGGTTGGGAAACTGGTTTCATTCAGTTCCCAACCCTGTATATGTTGTTTACACAACATAAATTATTAGTTCTATCAAAAAATGTTAAACATAAAAGTTGTTGCACTATTTTTTCCCCAAATTTTCACAAAATCTAGCTATATCTAAATAGTGTAATGAAAGCTTGGCAACTATGACATCATTTTTTTTTTTAATGGCACCGTAATATGATGTGTCATATATCGCTGGATAGCTCTATTTCTTACCTTTACAATTGTATAATACATATATTCCCCGATACTGATACACAATAAATCAAATGCACATTAATAAAAAGCACAGAATGATCAATACAGCGAGTTTTATTAATTTTTAAAAAAGAACAACAAAATAGGGTAGTACAGGTTGCTAACTTTGCTAACTAAAAGCAAAGTAAACTTAACAAACTCTAAACAATTCAAGTTGAACAAATAATACATAAAAATACCTTTGCTAGTGTATGTACTTGTACTGGTCAAAGTCGGTTTATCTATTTCATATACATACCAGAAAAAGTTTTTATTTCCAGTTTCAATGCTATTTATGACGTTATAGGCTCATAAAGTAACAGCTTTCCAGGGTGTACACGTGGTATTCAATAGTACAATTTAAGTAAAAATTGGGTTTATAAAGATAGACAGGAGAGTTTAGAAAACTAGTAAGAATTTTTTTGTGGCTCTTTTCTAGTAATAAATAACTAGCTCTTTATTGATAATTAATCGGTTTTTATTAATTTATATTTGATTTATTGTAAGTATGGGGAAATGTGTTATACGATATAATGACACGTCTTATATTACCATTTACTAACAATGACGTCATAGCTGACATGTTGTCATTTTATCATTTAGATAAAGAGATTTTGTGAAAATTTGAGAAAAAATAGTTTATTTTACTTTTAAGATCAACATTTTTTGATAGAACTAATAATTTACAGCCTGTAGAGAATATTCCATATAATTGTATATATAAGTTTTGAGCATTGAGCTAACATTTACAAACAAGAAAACTGACATAAATATGTGAATGTTGCATAGTGATATTTTGTTTTGCATGTTTGGTTTGGTTTTATAGTTAAATTAAGGGAAGGTATTTTGTCAACGTTTGTCAATTCTTACATAACCATGGTAACAACCGACATTCGATCTATGGAAAAAATAGAATGTTTTCTTGGTATAACCATGCTTGTAATTAGTATGATAGTAGTTTACTCGGTCTCCCAGAACCACTACGTTAACTTTTTTGTAGTATAAATAATGTATTAAAATCAATATTTGAATATTGATTTTAATACATTATTTATACTATTTTATGTTCTTGGGTTAGACATAATTTAGGATAACATTTTAAAATATACTACATATGTCCACCTTTGATTCATTTTGACATTGTTTTTATTCCAAATTTATTGTTCTAATTTGCAGCAGAGTTACATATTCATATTACAGATCTATCTACACATCACTTCGTAAGTAAAATTACTACAAAATGTAATGGAATGAATCAAAATCTTTTGTGGTATTGTATCAAACGTGAATAAAAGAATCAAGTGACGAGTTCTGTAAACCATAATTAGTAATCTATTACCTGAATGAGTTGTAACGCCCAACATAATTTGACATACAGTATAACTTCGTTAATCCGGACATATATCGTTCCTGACCATGTCCGGACTATTGAGGTATCCGGATCACTGGAGGTTTTTTCTTTTGTTGGAAAGGGTCATTTTTTATGATGAAGATGAAAACAACTGGGAATATTTTAATATATGTGAGCCCGGACGCAAAAAGGGACCTGTCGTAATGTTATCTTGCACAATATTTTCGCACGTAAGGTCTCTTCCGATATGTACCGTTATGCTGCACGTTATTTTCGCACGATAGGTCCCTTTTCGCATCCGAGGTCACATATAACCAAAACATAAAATTAAAAACTAAATTCTGAACATAAATGGATAAAATAAGCAAAAGATTTCAGTTATTTTTTAAAAATATATCAATCTTTGTTTATATTCTTTTGGATACAGCTACATTAGTAAATTTTTCTCTGGGCCTTTTGAGAAGCAGGATTTCCATGGGAAAATTGTTTTGTGCAGACCACCTGATGCCCAAAGAAAACGCGTTGGCAGCATCGACATTAGAGCTTTTTGGGGCCTGTTAACCCCTGTTAAAAATTTCTTAACCTCAGGCTTAAAATATTTTTCGAAACATTCAGTAAGCAATGTTATACTCATCCGTCCTTTATCAGACGCCCTGTACACAACTGGTATTGAGCTCATTCTGCATTTAAAAGCATCTAGATTTGCCGCTATTGCTAATATTAAGTGGCAATTTATGTGATCCGGTTGCTTCACAGTAAGACATTAATGTTAAACAATACTTTGGTATTTTCTACCTGGTTTTAACTGCAAATTATATTTTGTGTCCGAACTAGGGAGGTAAAATTTCTAAAATGTCCGGTTGACAAGAGCGTTCGGATTACTGGAGTGTCCGTACTAGAGAGTGTCCGATCTATCGAAGTTGTACTGTATCTGACACATAGCCACACAGAACTTTACGTGTAGGTGAATAAACCAGATCTTATATTATTAAAATCAGTTTTAAAAAACAAAACGTGCTTTTACCTCATGAAAGCGTGCAGCATAACATTTTGTTCAGATACAGAAAATATCGAAAATACTGTATAGTGATATTCGCCTAGTTGCTTGCTAACACTATCAATTTGTAATGGCAAAATACCTTTTGTAATGTACCGCAGAACTAATGATATTAGGCAGCAGTAGAAGCAATAACCACAGTAACCAATTACATTGTTGGCATGTTTGGAATTTATATATTGTTGTAATTATTTTGTCTTTTGGACAGGTGTTTCTCTTATGACCAGAGCTGCCAAAAGGCCACAGCACATGTTGTCGCCACTTCACCGCCTGCCGACACCAAGGAAGGGGAACTTTCATTCTCAGGCTTGGTCTATCACCCTAATTTGCTGGACGATCCAGAGCTAATTGCGGGAAAACATCGCACTTTGTTAACATTTACTTCTTACATGACATCCGTTATTGATTATGTCAGACCATCCGACCTTAAGAAAGAGATCAACGACAAGTTCAAGGAGAAATTTCCACATATACAACTCACTTTGAGTAAATTACGAAGGTAAGTTCTTATAGTTCAATATAATACAAGACTTGCGAACATAAGATAAAAGGTAGATAAATTTTTGGTGTATTCTCTTTCAGTTTGAAGAAAGAAATGCGCAAGATATCAAAGATTGAACCTGGAGTTGACCTTCTCACTGTTGCTCAAGCGTACGTTTACTTTGAGAAATTAATCTTGAGGGGATTGATCAATAAACAGAACCGAAAACTTTGCGCAGCTGCTAGCCTCCTGCTGTCGGCTAAATTGAACGACATCAAAGGAGACACTCTTCACGCTCTGATCGAGCGAATTGAGGGAGTGTTTCGATTGAACCGTAAGGAATTGATGACAGCGGAATTTGCCGTTCTGGTTGCACTTGAATTTGGACTGCATGTGCCCACATGGGAAGTGTTGCCCCACTACCAACGTCTACAATATGACTCTTGACCCTTAACTTTTCTTGCCAGAGACTATTACAAACATTCCTTACTGTGCTTAATATAGTAATGAAATTGTATAGTAAGGAATCAAGTTTTTGTCATAGGAAATTTGCTGTTTTTTTGGTTTATATTAACTGGGGATCGGTATGTTATGGGATTGTGTGTTATTAGTTATATATTTGTTTGGTAAATTAATGCGGAGAAATTCAATAAAACAAAATTCATCTGTAATAGGTGCTGTGATAGTAAAAGAATTGAAATTGTATAGTGTAAATCTTACCGGTTTGGTCGGTTTATTTCTGTGGAATGACGAGTAGGCTAAGAAAGATTGGTTATGCTATCATTTGGAGTACTTTTTCATGAAATATTATTACTAAAGTAGTTTGTAGTACTTGTAATCAAGTTTTACAACTCTTGTAGTACTTAGGTGACCATTTTTACCCAATATTTGCTATCCTTTTATATATTAAATGGTAGAATAGCTATAAAAAAATTAAAAATGCCGCGTGATATTTTTTTAAGGTATGATAACTGTATATTATACTTACATACCTAGAAGTCCTTGTTTTTTTTTTTTATTTATAATACTAGTTACATTATTTTGTTTGTTTATTGTACTTTTTTATTTTATTGATGTATTTTTGATGTTTTCTCTACTGTTTATATACTGGTTGGTGTAGATTACGCAATAAATGTTGTTATCATTACATTAGTAGGTTTTTTATTTTCTGAATCTGTAAAGTTGTTGAAATTAAATTAATAAAACTATACATTACAGCATCGGTAATCAGAATAATGATGGGGTTAGCGCTTCAAGGGTGTTTAAATTGAATCTATTATACAATAGCAAGAAAGAAAGATGATATCTTGAAGCAATGCTCCTACGTTTGGGAGCTTTGACAATTGTTGGGCTTTGACCAAACTCTGGAAATTACTCTTTGAAAGAATGGATTCTTCTCCTGAAATTTTGCTGAAAAATTCGTAAAAAACCACAACTTTCAAGCAACAAATATATTTAACAATAAAAGAACAAAGAAAACTAAACAATCACAATTAATTTAAATTCACTATGCGCGCAACAGAGTGCAAAAATATAAAATCACAAAACAAATAATAATGATACTTCAAAAGAACTTACTATAAATTATATCTGGAACATACTCCTGACTGGAACTTGGATGTATGATTTTACCTAAAATGGTCAAACATTAAACACAATAAGGAAGTTGCACTGAGGCAGTCAAGGAATCTTGTGTGCGATCACTAGTCTTCCACCACCTCTTTTTTCCAAAAAGCAGTGTATTTACTCATATGCTTTCCATAAATAATCAATAAATATCTGGTGTGGCCCCCACCCAACTTTCCGACTACATTGACACACTGTTTACACATTTATAAACGCTATAAACATATAGACCTTCAACCTTTTTACCGCTACGATACCCTTAAAGGATTGTTTCTCATACAGCGGCACCCCAAGATATACAGTGTGTCTAGGAAAGTCCGCACCATATGGGAAAATTTTTTATTATTCACTTCTCAGAAAATATTCTTTATAAAAGTTGGCCGTAGGTTTGAAATCAAGAATACTATTAAGATGTTAAAAATATCGCACCATATACCGGGTGTTATAAAAAAAAAAATGTGAAACGCGCATAAGAGTAAAGTATCTACCTGCTGTTGCTTAGCCACCGCAAATTTTTATTATGAAAAGCAAAACTTAAAGATCAGTCATGCATCAAATCAACATTAAACAAAAATAAAAGCATTTTTTCTACTTTGCATTCACAATGCACACATTGTAACACTGTTTTCGGTGTTACAATTAGCAAATTGTAACACCGTTTTTAGTAACTTTGTTCTAAGATTGGTGACATTGATATCAAATGCATGTCAAACGAAAATACACATAACCACAAAAGTAAGCACAAACTTTTTTTAGAATCGCACAAACTGCGAAGTATGTATATTTTTATACATATTTAAACATGCGTGTTGCATCCTAGGTTTCGTACTACTAGTATATGATGGTAGATAATAATTATCAATAATTACTTTTTCACAGATATTTGAATTTAATTTACAGATGACAGTGTTACCAACGGTTGCACCCATAAATACTCTAGATTGGAATTTTACCTAATATACTTCTAAATTTTTATAAAATTAATAACGCAAAGTAGAAAAAATAGTATATTACACTCGTTTTATAAGACATATTGGCGCATTCGTTCATTTGGGGCACTCGTCGCTGATGCTCCTCGTGCCCCAAACAACTCATGCGTCAATTTGACGTCTTATAAAACTTGTATAATAATATACTATTTTAATTTCTTTATAAGTCTATATAAAGATAAGTCTATAAGATAGAGATATAAAGAAAGAGAACTATTGTAATAGACCCTAGTTATAGTACCAAACCGCTTCGTAGTACCTCAAGACCTGCAAATCGTGCGCACGTGTGTAACACCCTATTTGTTTACATACAACGCGGCATCGGTGTCGGCGACGACGCCGATTTTGTCGGTACTTGTGTAAATGCACTAACAGTATAAAACACGCACCCGAAGCTGCAGAAGTTTAGTTCGCTCACCGGACTGGAACCAACTCACCTAGGCGCATCCTGGACGGACCCTTGCAGTAGATGAAATCACGGTTTCTACATCAGAGGAGCAGGAGGAGCAGAGGAGTAGAGGAGTAGATGTGGTAGAATATATTTTGGACAGTATACCAAGTATACCAACAGTGTTCATATTTTACTATATCATGTAAACTGTGTTTACTAATTAAAAAATTATACCTAATTTGCGTTATATTACATTCCTTGAAATGCCCTTATTAAAAGAAACGAGAAGCTAAAGCCAATTTTGTGGAAGGTTGTAATTATGATAATGGTAGTGCTTATATTAACGCTCGGGTAAACATGCGATGAAATAACCATATCTATATCTGCAACCCAACGAAACTACCCGGTTGGACATGATATACGGCTTAATACTCCTGGAAATCCGGGCACGGATATCGAGGGATAGTAAAACCTTCTTCCAAGGACTATTGAAGCGCGCTCGCCAGGTGAAAGCCGATCGCGAGGAGTCTACCCAGAAGGCAGCGACGGCCCGAAGGTCGGCCTACAACAGGCGACCCCTCAGGTCGACGAACCGATGCAATTTCTACCGAAACCTGGGACACCACGTGAACGTACGTCGAAAACGAGCACTGAAACGCACTGCCCCAGCTGAACAAATAACACCATTAGTGAACCCGCCGCTAATCAAATGTTACGGATGCCAGAAGCCCAGCGTGATCCGCACAGAATGTCCGAATTGTAACCCTCCACCCACGCGCAGCTCATCGCCGAACCGCATGGATTTCTGCTCAATCAAATCACCACCGTGCCCGTACGACTGGAGGGAAGAATCGTATCAACCATTGTACAACCACCCTGCTTGCGCTCCCGGGGACGGCAAACGTCTATGGGCAAACGCCAAGACGCTCCTCGGCATCGATTTCATCGAGGACGCCAAAATGATCATGGGTTTCTATACCAGGAAATGGCACTTCGCGGACCACCCGAAAACGCAGCACCCCTTCGTCAACAAAGACGGCCATCAATATTGATGTATTCCTGAAAAAAATCGACCCTGAAAACGCACTTCTGGTAGACGATATTCTTTGATAACACTTGTTTCATTTTTGTTTTGACTACCAAACTTCCAAGCAAAATGCTTAGAACCCGCACTCTTGTGCGATTCTGATTAAATTTTTGTTGAAAATAAGTCCAATGGTGTATAGATGTGGGTGAACACAAAACGGATCAGGCTGAAATTCGATGTATAGATTTACAATTGTAATGGGTCGGAAACCCATTATTTATTTATTAAGATATGATCAAATTAAGCGAGATATTTGTAAGAACATTCGGGAATGTCAAAGGTTTTTGCTAGGGTTGAACATCTGGTTTAGGATTTGACCGCGTGTTATAAGTTTAAAATTGAAGAGTTGTCATTGGCTAAGAAGAAATGCTTCCGGCTTCCTTTGGGGTCGAGGGATGCAAACGAACAGATCTCGCTCTTCTCATTTCAACCACCGTCATGTAAAATACACGTTTTTGTGCAGCGTTCTTAGGCGCTTAAGCTTATCCCTGGTAAGTCTTTTCAACTCGTCTCGCATTTCATGGTAAATTAAATTATTCATATTTCTGCTAAAAGTGTGTCTGTCTAAATCAACTCCTAGGTTTAATTTAAACGTCAATATGTTCAAAGCTTCATTCATTTTTCTATGTAACCTATCAAACGGGATTGTTGATTATTATTGTTAATAGATGTTATTGTTTTGATAAGTGTTTCGTTTCATTTGAGTAGTCTTGCTTTATCAGCCCTTATTAAATGTTAAATACTTAAACGCGTCAGTTAGTAGTCAGAAAATGTGTTCATAAGGTTCAAGAAAAAGAACCCAGTTAGTTTTGCCTTCGAATAAATTGGAAGAGATTTGATGAATTAGAATTTTGACCAGTAATTAAAGCCCTTAAACCGCGCTTGGCCAAATGCTACCATGTTAGGGAGTCGCGGTTGTTTTGCGCCATTTTGACCTCCTACACAATTGCCACGGAATGAACTGGATTGCTGTTGGTGCCAATCTAATCAGTCTGACAGAATCCACAGCTTTGGTTGGTTTCGATTTGACAAATTTTTATAAACGACATGGCATTTAATGGTATTCTACTGAGTGACTAGGGATCTCGAGTGACTGTGGCTTCACGAAGTATTGCAGAAGGTGTCGATTCTTTATTGTGTCAACCAGGTGGTTGGTAAGTTGTTGGGTGGGGACCACCCCAGACATTTTGACAGTGGCATCAATTTTATACGTCACCTCATGGCTAAGGTGGCCAGAATTTCATTGGTACAAATCGGAACAAAATCTAAGGATTTGAAGTCAAAACAGATGATCAACGTGAAAAAATTGTAAACACAGAAACTGCTGCATGGCTTAATATTTTAAAAAATCGACTAAATACTATTTTTTGTGCCTACTAATTTATTGCATTTTTTGGGAATTCTTTTTAGTTTTATAAAATTATAAACCACAACACTCCTTCCTGATCTAAGACAAGTTTACAAATGAGACTATACCGGACTATACCTACTTGTTATTAATTGTATTGCCACTGGTTTTGGGAAATTTTCGAGTAATAAAATACATACAATATTCCTGACATATCACATGTCTATTTATTATTGTTATTTTTTTTGTTATTTTTTATTAATTATTATTTTTAGTAATAGCGTTTTCTTTTCAGGAACCAAAAATTCTAACATTTTATGGAATGTTTCTGTTTTATGGAGTCTCTTATACATTTCTTCAAATATAAACATTTATTTATTCCCCTAAACGAAAACAGTTTCTACAATATGAGAACGTTAGATTACAAGTATCCATCACACAAACTTACCAAGACCGAAAAAATAGGTATGTGTGTAAAAATCTTCAATAAATTACCAGACCACATAAAAAAATCGAAAACTTTTCATTATTTAAAGGGTCAGTGAGAGTTATTAGTCGTACTGGTGCCCTATACTATAGGGCTCCTAAACTATATATCTCCTAAACTATAGGGCCTATAGTTTAGGAGAATACTTTGTATGTAGGTTTTTTTTTATTGTTTTTCTTGACGTTCTTTCATTTCGTTTTTATAATATTATGTCATTTAGATCAATTATACATTTTTATTATTAAATAAATTCGTTATCTACCTTTTATCTACATCATATTTTTATCGGGCACAA
This sequence comes from Aphodius granarius, assembly GCA_963971325.1. NCBI lineage: Eukaryota > Metazoa > Arthropoda > Insecta > Coleoptera > Scarabaeidae > Aphodius > Aphodius granarius. Next base: position 6,366,140 of record OZ020225.1, read on the forward strand.
GATTTCTAGTCCGTTTGGGTTTTTAAATGTAGTTGCAAACAACTTTTTGTCGTTAGTTTAACCTTTCCTATCGGATCGATACAATATACTTGTTATTTTCTCCCATCGCCAGTTTTTTTTTCTGATTCAAATATGCCGCCATATTTTTTTAACCCCCACGTCATAATCCCGATGCCTCCCCCCACTTTTTCCATTATCAGATCAAAAAAGGCTTTGATATAAAACTGTTGCACGTGCAGTGCGTTGTTTTTATTAAATTTATTAATTGTTATGTATTTGTAAATTAACCGCGTAACTTGGAAGCATGGTACAGGTGCGTATTATAAAAAAGTTGTGTATACCAGGCCGAAAACGTGCTGCGAAATAGGTTATTTCTCGCTAAAACAACCCCTATTTTTTCACACCAACCTTGCGAAAAAAGATGGCGTATAGATTTTTACGTAAATGATTACCGATGTTCATTCATCATTCCATTTTATATAAATGAATTTTTCGGTATACCAATTTTTCACTTGTTTTATTTATGTTCTATGATTTATAACCTTAAAATTTAACATTTTCTTATGATTGTTGTTGGTTATGTTTCAGGCACCTGATATAGCCATGGGTCACCCAGATTTACCTCAAGCTTTAGTTTTACTCTCAGAAATGAACGTAAGCGCACAACACGTGGCCGGTTTGGTTGATAATATGCTCATACGGGTTAGAAGTGGTGAATTAACAACCGACCAGGGTTTAAGCTTCTTGGAGATGAAATATAACATGTTATTAAGCTACCTCATAAACATAACCTACGTTGTGCTGCGTAAATGCTCGGGAGAGAAAATCGAAGACGATCCGTGCATCGATAGATTGATAGAAATCAGAACGGTATTAGAGAAGATCAGACCGATTGACCATAAGTTAAAGTACCAGATCGATAAATTAGTGAAGACCGCTGTCGCGGGTACCAATGCGGATGATCCAAATACCTTCAAAGCAAATCCTGAAAATTTGATTGGGAATGATTCAGATTCTGACGAGGAAGATGATAATAAAGATGGCGATATACACAAAAAGGATAAATCGGGAGTATATGTACCACCAAAATTATCCGCCGTACATTACACAGGTAAAATTTATTGCTTTATACATGGTAGAGTAGTTTTAAACTAAGTAGAGCACAGTGACATATGCAACCAATTATACCCAGTGTATGGTTTATAATTCACCCGCGTATATTTGGTTGCATACACAACTGTGCCCTCCTTGGTTTGAAACATCTCTACTGCAGGTCGCTCACCTGCTGTCTTCTGTAGCTCAGTTATTGATTAAGTTAAGAGTTTGATATTTTGCAGGTATTATCTGTATATCATAGTGTATTTAAGGAAATTATTTTTGATTATATAGGTTATTCAAAAGCCACTAGGTTTCATAATCAGACGTTTGCTTAACTGCCCCAACTTGAATATGATTACCAGTTTGCCATCTGGTGGTAGTCAGACAAACTAAAAAACTTATAAATCTTATAAACTTATGTAAATCTTCTGTTCTAAACAGGGTTGTTATGTTTTAAAACATTGTTTTAAAAATGTTTTAAAACAAAGTTTTTAAAACATGTTTCTGTTTATTTCCTAACTACATTCAATAGAATCATTTAGAGACTATTTACCTTAACTGTTGTATGTTCACCAGGGTTGTTTAAAAATAAAGTAAAAACCTTTTAAAATAAATAATAGTAAATAATTGTTTTGTATTAAATCCAACTAACTAACCGTGAGGTATTCCCCTAACCGTCAGGGAATCCCATTACAATGCCAAATGGAACAGAGAATCTACTATCAACTCAAGAGAGCCAACATTTGTAAAAGGATAGATTTTATATTATTCTTAAATCTGCATGACCATCCCTTTATATTCGAAAACAGTTTTTTTTGAGATGTTTTAAAACATTTTTTTATGTTTCAAAACACATTTTAACAAAAAAAACTGTTGTTTTTGTTTTAAATAAAAAAAAAAACGTTTTTTATAACAACCCTGGTTCTAAATGATTACTGTTGCTTATAGGTGATGAGACTGCACAAGAACGTAACAAGCGTCTGCAAGAAAAGAGCAAGAAGCACACCTTATCGTCCTCGATAATGCAGGATCTCCGAGAGGAATACCTCGACGTTCCGATAGAAGTATCGCAGAGCAGCAGGGCGCAGCAGATCTTGAGCAAGCAGCAACAAGAGCGGGAGGCGTACGAGGAAGAGTACATGACTCGTCTGCCGGTGAATAAATCCGAAAAACAGGCCCACCGTAAACTGACAACCGTGGGTACGCTAGGTGACGAACTTACAGATTTCGGTGGCCTTCGATCTTCATCTGCCGGCGGCAAGAAGCGGAAACAAGGCAAATCGAAGGGAAAGAAGAATTTCAAAAGGAAAAGATTCCACTGATCATTTGGGTGGAATAATAAATTACAAAAATTGAGAGCTTAAACCCCAGTTGCCTATGGTGACCTTACGGTTTTTATTTTCTTGATTTCTTCTAATTAAAAGTAATAATCGGAAATTGCGTGGGAAAATTCTCACGCCGAAATTCAAAATTAACGTATTTGTGTAATAGTTGTAATATTGTAGTGGTATTCATTTTGTTTTCGGTTGTTTATCTCTTTGGCATGTATTTCGACATTTTTGGGTCTCGTCAGTAATTAGGTTATGGTTTTTGATGTTGGATGTTGGTCTTGTGCGCAGCTTATGGTTTGAAGTATTTTCGACTTCAAACAACTTCAAATTATTAAGCTGTTGCCAGACCAGCAGCCGAAAAAAGAAGAATAAGTAAATGTGGTTCATTATTATCTGTGAGAAGTATTTGTCCGATAGACTGAAGATATTTTTACAATGTAATAATAATATTAACTGTTATCATATATATATCGAAGTGAGACCATATTCATTTTACGATTACATATTTTTAGTGTTAAAAACGAGAAAAATGCCGGTATCTCCCCTCTGTATAGGTTTTGTGGCGTAATGGCCTGACGTAAAGTTGTTCCAAAGTTGTTGTGATCGTCGGCCCTTACAAAACACACCGCATGTTCAAGGGATGGTAGCACTTTGTTATGTCTATTATTATTTGTTTAACGTTATCCTAATTATTATTTTTATAAAACTTTCACATAACGATACACAAACCAAGTACAAACATTTTATATGCACTTTAATAACATTTTGTTGATATTTACTTTATCAAATAATACAGTTTATTTTTAGATAAATTAACACTTGCACTGTTGTGTTCAATCAATAAAGTCATAAATACAATAGAATAGGTATTTACGTAGACGACGCCCTGGAAAAACAGCAAAAAAAAGGTTCTCATTTAAAAAAAAATTAAAGATGTCATCATTTTTTATACGGGTAAGTGTCACGTATTGGGATAATTTCTGAAATGTATTCCGAAAATAAAAATATAAAAAAAAGACGTTACATATTGTACTTATGTACATATTGTATGTATCTCTCTTGTTAGCAGCAATCAAAATTGGAAAACTTTGTAATATTTCTATAATTAAAGAAATCATTTCGGTAATGCATACTGCCATTTCGGAAATGTACTATTGCACTATTTTATTAAATAGCCTATGGTAATACCAACAATGAAATAAACAAAACGTCAATGAAAACTGCAAATGTCTGTATGCTCGTGCTCTATCGCCTTATTTCTACCACATATTCCTCTCTCTAGAACTACCCGTTAATTGTTTCACACTTATATGACATTCTTCATTGTCCGATGATGGTGGCGTATTTTGATTCAATAAGACTCTTGTCTCTACCTCTAAGGTCTGTTTTCTTTTGTATGTTTTCTTCTGCTGTTGCGACTCTCAACTTCTTCCACCTAATACGCTTTTCACACTCCTTTATACGTTTTATTAGTCCCAGTTCTTTTTTCTTATGATATCATTCTCGGTTTTCCTCCGTTTTTACTCTAAATCCGCTTCAGACATTTTTGTCTGAAATGTTCTTTAATCTTGCTATTTTGCAGTTTTTTGTGCGCAGTTCTATCATTTTAACTTTTTTTATTTTTAGTTTCAAGCTGCTGTAAAAGCATTTAAGGAAAAACCATAAAAAAATCAATAATGATTACGTCATGTGGAACCATTACCGAAATGACAATCTATATGAAAGTGAACGACACCACTTGCTGATATAATACTTGAGAATAAAAGTGAGTCATTATTCAGGCTTATATGGCAAGTTTTATCACTACATTAGTTTTTCTTCATTCAACATGCGCTAATCACATACAGCATTACCGATATGATGTGTATGAAACATACCGTTTCAAAGTGTAACATTAACTATGTAATTGATGTCCAAACACATACAAATACAAGAACTTACTAATCAAACATTGGTGTACTGTCGATGATGCTAACTACTGTAACCTACATCGACACATCAAAGGTTGTGGTGTATAGGTAACCACATGCCAAGCTTGGCATTACCGAAATGACACAAAAAAGGTGGACAAAGAGTAGCATTTAATGATGACAAATATATAATTAACAGTGCCCGGAAATTCTAGGCAACTGACTCTCAAATTCCCCCCACTACGTTCTCAATATTCAGAGGCGTAGAGCCTGTGCCACACCTGTGGGTCGAGCGAAGCAATTCGCATATATCGTACGAGATTTTTTGGGAGCAGTAACAGCACGCCACTGTTGCACCAGTTTGTTCGGGTGGTGGGGCGTTCGTTGCCTAAACTTTCCGGCCTCTGATAATTAATCGTGGACATGTGTACCCATGTTCTATTAGTAGGACTATTCTACTCAAGAAGAATCACAAAATTAAGGTAGTTAATGCTCAGGTGTAGAAGAAATAAATAATATTACATAATAAATGAGGTTTGCGATATTACCAAAATCATACATAATGATCATTTAATCTTGAGATATTTGTACTGAAACTGTGATATTTGTTTGAACTACACGTTACATCACATTCATGTACAAGAGTAAACGTATTTGGCCAAGCTATACATTGGTTTTTGACAGAAGAGATGCCTGTTTTGATCACAGCATAGCATGGTACTTATATTCTCCCAATACCTGACACTTACGCACATATACTATATCTTTCAACAAGGTATTGATCTATTGCCACAGAGTAAGATGTGTGGCATCTATAAGCCAGAATTGAGTTGCAGATTTTAACAAATGACCAAAAGGTTGTAAAATTTGCTGTTTGACACCTGATTTGATGTAATAACTTTAGAGATATTGCGATGGTGTAACTTCACTGGTGTCAACATGTTTTAATTCTCTGGCATATTGTATGTTATGCTTTTCTTTCATTGTATCAAAAAACATGCATGCATCCCAAACAGGAAAATGAATAAAATTGTGGATATGGCATTCTTGCTTAACATGGCAGTGCATCACTTTACAAACAAGCTAATTATAAATTAGTTTTAATAGACGTTTGATACAGGAATTTTAATTTTATTCGTATACATAGCATGTTGTTAGCATGAACATCGGTCAGATGTTCACCAAACATTATTTTACTTGTTCTACCGGAATAAAAGTACAAATTAGTTAAAGCTATAAAATAATAAAAATCGATAAATCATAAAACAATTTTATTATTGCACCATAAAGAAAAAATGTGAAAGTTTATTTTTATTATCTTTATTATTACGTGGATTTGTTATATTTATCCTTTTTGAGTTTCGTTTATTTGTAGAAAGTTAGTTCAAAAAAAAAAAAAATACTGGCAAATGTGTACACAGTGGCTCAGTACTATTTTAAAATAAGGAAAAAAAATATATTTCGTAGAAATTTGTTTTGAGAAGCTCAAGAATTTTGTCGGCAAAAAAATAAATCTCGTACATGACTCATTCTAGTTTTGTTCAATGCTTTAATTTTTTAGTTGTAATGTTTTTCTAATGTAAAAAAAAACTTTTTTCAATCATTCGTCTTTTCTGTACTCCAACTTGAACAGCTTCCTTTGGGTCTCCTGTACCTTTGATCCATCACTGTACAAGCCCGTTCCTGGATTGTATGATTTAAAACGATCTGATTTGAACTGCTGCAACATTTCAGTCTGATCCGAGAAACCTTCATCATAGAATTTAAATGGCGAGAGTTCAGATCTTTCAGACTTCAATCTCCGATATTTCAGGTGGGGAATTGATGGGCAGGACAACTAAAATTATTTTCTTTATTCCACGAAATAAACTAGTCAATTTCTTTACTCTATTCATTGTATAAGGATATGGAGGTGTGTAGCTGTATTGATTGGTCGTTAAGTAATCATTAGCACAGATAATTGGGCATATATCATTCTTTTCTTCGCATGGTAACCAACTAAAACAATTTTAGGTTTGTTAGTGCAACAGTAAGGGTACAGCCAGATTGTTGCTCGTCTTTCTGTACCATAAGATTTAAGGCTATGGTCCGTACCCTTAAGTTTCTCTACCAAACCATTTAATAATTATAAAGCGCCCTCTATGAGTTTGTTTGTGGTGAAATTCAGCGCCCAAAAAAACAAATTCGCCTGAACGGACGAATGTAGAGGGCGCTAACGTCGGCGCATAAGTCTGGATAAAATTTAAATTATCTAACTATGGTCAGCTATATGATTTTAATTACGCTGACAAGTATTTTCGGAACCCTTATTGAAAAAGTATGTATACATATTATCAGGGACAACCCCTTGAAGAAAGAGAAAAGTTATTTGCAGCAGGAAAATGTGACTGTATGTGGATTTGTTAATAAAAACGTTTTATTTTGAGGTTAGATCCGCAATATGTCAAACTTAAAAACAATTTGATTCCTTTACTGTCCACTCAACTTGATTTATTCGTGTACAAATCTTCTTTTAGAAAATGCTTTGAACACATTAGCATATGTCTTTAGACATTTTTGCCAATTTTTAGTACACGTCGCCACTCACTGTGTAACCTTTTCCTTTCATGAAACATGTGAAATGGCAAGCCCTCGCTGTGATACCAATTGCATTGTGGAACGCAACAATAATTCTTACTTCTGCTGCTTCTTTTTGGTCGTTTTTCATCTTTTAGATTTAAATGCCGGCGAAATTATACTCAAAGTACTATACCACACCATATAAATTATATGAAAATTATCCCGAAGGCACTAGTTAATACTTTCACCACCAGAGCGGCAACTCTTTCGCTCGTTGAGGCGAATTATAAAGCGCCCTCTATAAGTTTGTTTGTAGTGAAATGCAGCGCAAAAAAAACAAATACCTACATAGATGGCACGTTAATATATCGACTAATTTGTAAAGGAAATCATACTTACTCTTGATAGCTCATATAGCTAATCATACACTTCTTGGTCTTAACAACCGAATAATTTTCCGGTTTGTTTACCTGCTCTAACATGTCCATGGTTTCTGTTATGTAAGGCTGATTCTCTTGAAAGCCCAGATTAGAATAATGGGACTTGAATAGATTAACGCTTCCTGGACAAAAAGGATCATTGTCGTAAGGTTTAGTGTCCCGTGATTGATCCCAGTCTTCGACTTTCACTGGCAGATTGTAGAACTTTTTTGTGTGCAACATCCGCCAATTGGTGCGTTCATCCCTTCTATCAGGTAGTTCTAGCTACAAAATAAAATCGCTTTATCTGATGGCAAATGAATATTTAATTTAAATACTCTAAACGGAGGCATTTTAAACTATGTTTCAAGTCTCAACTTTTATATTGGCTTTTGTAGTCTGAATTGGATGACACATGACACAAGGAAAACCATTTCTAACCAATCACTAGCCGCTACGAAACTTTTTTTAGATAGTAAAAATTAAAAAAAAAACAAGCAAAATAGACTTTTTTATGATGTACTTATTCATTTTAAGCGACATTTCCAATATTTCTCGATAAAGTGCACGGTTGTTGACACGTCTATGCCGTCGTCATACATTTTGAACCACCCGGTAGATTGTTGGAAATCGGCCATTAATGTAGGAATATTTGTTTTGTTCTGTTACTTTGGTTGGCAGTGCTGTGGGTGAGGTGACGCGCGCCGCGCCGAAGTGCGCCATCTTGTTCATTTCAGTCATTTCGTTGTTGGTGTACAGTGTAGCTGTCGTTTGTTGATTGCTGAAAAGAAAAACCATTGTTATAAATCTCAAGAAATTGTTTATAACTTGTGAATTTGTGTTACTTCATCCGTAGGTTTGCGTTATTACGTTATAGAGGCAGAGCAGCGTTCGGGATTAGATTAAATTGCAAAGCGTCACCAGGACAAATGGCGGAAGATATTGACGTAGAGGCCATGTTAGAGGCTCCCTATAGGAAAGATGTAAGTATACTATTTTGGTTTGAATGAGCTTTTGAATGCTATAAAAATTGTAAACTTTGATTGTTTGACCAGTGGTTTTTGTATAAGCCGATGAAATGGCAAACGCGATGCGTAGATGCGATTGATCAATAATTTGTAATTTCATAACGCCCCCTTCGAGTCGTGGTTGCCATTTTGCTTATCTTTATGATGTCAAACATTGTGTTTGGATTATTATTTTTACATCACTTTCCTAATTTTAATTTTAGACTTATGAGGTTATTTTCGGTCTCTTTCGTCCGCTTCAAGTGTTCAGAACAGGTACTGAATTCATACATTCTCTCTATAATATATATTATATACAAAGTAAATAACATAATCATTTATTTTTTTCATATTTTTGTTTGTTTACCTTCTCTATCTTGTACAATGTATATCATTACTCTACTACTGTATATTCTCTTCAGTTTCATTTAGTGCTTTGTTAAATTATATACACATTTTTACACACTTATTTTTATTTGTGACAAAACGTGAACCTGATCGGTGCATTTCTCGTCATAGGGTTGCAGTGGACGGTCATGATCCCCCTGGTGTACAATGGCCCGTGACTACACCTATTCACCCCAATTGGTGAACATCTCCTCTTAAGGTGGAATATAGTTATTAAAGTTTACAAAAGAAAACATCAAAATGTATCAAAACTCTCTCTTTAAGTATATCTAAGATGTACGAAATATGAATAAAACGATAAACGAATACAGCCCCACACAAATCTTCTAACATGCAGTACCAAAGAATGATTAATTACATCACTGTATCCAACGTTTATATTTTAATTGCTCATTAGTTTTTATTCTTTAAATCATACAGTTGTTGTTACTAATTGTTATTTTTGCTCATATGCAAGTCATGGAAATAATCAAACAAAGTTTGATTGAATGTCTCAAACACATGGCGTGGGTGCTTGCAGTCAAAAGAACGTTTAATGAAATGAAACAACTGGTCAAAAGTTTTACACTTGCATGTTCTGCAATTGACTAGAAATAAGCTCTAAAAGTAATAAATCCCTTGATATGCATTGGTAAAACATAATAATATTTTAAACCGTCGATTATGTTCGGATTGAGATACTGTCAATTGTTCCAGTGAAAAGTAAACTTGAGACATAGGTCTAATCTATCATTATATGTATAATAAATAAATGTATAACACCAATAAAGATTATTATTATTATTATTATTATTATTAAAAAAATTAAAAACTAGTGAGCAAATAACAAATAAACTTAGGATACAGTAAAAACACAATAACAGTCAATATAAAACTAATTTTATAACATATGTTGACTACTTTTGTTAATAAATAACAAAGCATGTTTAAGATGTACCCGTATTACACGGGATATTTCATATTGCAAAGTTGCCTACACTTTCCGTACAAACTTCTTTTGTAGGGACATTTTTTCTGCAATCAAACCTTGTAGCACACAGAGAGAAAAAAAATTGAATGAAACAGATTTGCTTCAAGTCAAAGAAAGATCAATGTTAAATATTGACAGACGATGCTTTCATTATCGAAATTATTTCTTTGGTAAGATTTATTAAACTCAAAGCTATTATATTTGTATGAACGTTAATTAATTTAAATTTAATAACATAATATTTTCAGAAGAAATGAACATTTACTTTCAAGAACTCTATGTATTACTATATCACAAAAGCCTAAATAATATGATATAGATTTTTTTAATAATAATATTAAGACAGAATCAAAGAACATAATGGAAGCTATTGATGTGATGTTAAACATTTAAAATTCTGAAGTGTAGAAGTTTTGTTAGGGGAAGTGTATTTTTTTGTGTAATTTGTAACAACGCAGTATGTAGTTTACTTCCCGTTTATCATTTTATGAAGACCGTAAGAATGTAATAGCAGCGGCACTGGTGGTAAAAGTGCGTTTTTTATTCTCATTTTCTGAGCTCTATTCATTTATGAAAACAAAACCAATCTTGCTATTATAATAAAAAAAAACAAGGTCTACAGAAAAATAAGTATACTGTTTCATACGTACATCTTTATTACTTACTGTCATGTTTATATTTTTCTTTTCTAACTTACGCTAAAGAGAGGCACTGGTCTAAATGGGTGTATTTTTTCAGAAAAGTTATGATGTGGATCACAAACAAGTATAGCCCAGCAAGTTCGTTTGTAAATCTGCACTGACGGTAAGTCTAGTCCCGACTAGACGATGCGCTTTTCAGCCCCCCATTCGTCAAATACTGCCACGTACTGCAGACAGACGGCTCTGATGACGATAAGTCCCGTCGTTCTAATTTGGAATCGCAGGATTTCTCTATATATCTCGTAGTCCTTAAGTCATGTCTGTTGGTTGGTTTGATCCCAAAAAGTGTGAATGGAATGCTTTTTGGGGACAGCCCTAGTTATATTTTTTTGCCGTTCTTATTTAATGATTCTGTATAAGGGCTGAACGGTCAGGTTGCTTCTGCGTACGCAGGGAAGCAGCCTGACGTCAGTCTCCGCCACTGGGTCGGTGTGAGGATATTGTTGTCCGAGTAGTACTGCCTGTTTAAGCACTTAATTAATGCCCATCTGTTTTCGCCATTCTGCGCGGCCCCTCTTCACTTTGCTGTTGCTGTTCGTAGGAGGAACTGAACGGGAAGTCCAAGGAGAACGGTGATTCCGGGAAGCATCGATCATATGAGTAAGTATCCTTTATATTTTTCTGTTTTTTTTTTTATTGCATAACATGACATGACAAGACATGTTATTCTATGACTGTCGTTAGGTTGTGGTCCAGAGTGGCTGTGGCTTCACGAAATTGAATAATTGTACCTGATGAATTTTAAATTTAATGTTTTTTATAGTTATCATTTTTTTCTTAAAATCGCCTTTCTTAAAATCTTAACCACTGTTCAAGCTAGAAAGTTCAAAATTGGTGCAGGTTAATGTCTATGAAACGTCTCTATACCTATCGATTGAGGTTTTTATGATTTTATTTTTGGGAGTTTATCAAAATCATACATAAAATGGCGGAATTCATTTATTATCATTTTTTTAACTAGGCTATGGGATTTAATCATAACCCTTGACATTTGATCATTGTATTCTTGTTATTTGTACATTTGACTTAGGCCCAGTCTTACAAAACACTTTATTCCATAGTTCATACTCAAGATAACAGAGTACCGAGTCATCATAAATGAGAGTCACCAAGTGCAATACTTTGTTCCGGTAGTTGCGCTCAAAACTTTAGTCCCAGTTATAGCGCCAGTGAATTTAAAATGCTTGGAGCGTTTTTATTGGTCCAACTAGGTTCAACTTTGGTAAACAGTGTGAAGTTAGACCTAGTTTGACCAATAATAACGCTCCAAGCATTTGGCGCTATAACTGGGACTAAAGTTTAGTGCGAAACTACCGGAACAAAGTTTTGCACCCGATGACTCTCATTTATGATGACCCGGTATTGTATCAGTATAAACGCCAGAATTACTGAAGTAACACTCACCCTATAGCCAGTTAAATGCGCCATAGACAAACATATCCTGGGTATAGCTTATTCTACTTATATCAATATCAACTCTTTTACTGTACTCACTGTACTGTACTTCAAAATGTCAAAAGTGCACACCCTAATCATTCCTAACGATTTCCGATCGACCCCAATAAATAACTACATATTACAGTATAACTTCGCTAATCCGGACATATATCGTTCCTGACCATGTCCGGACTATTGAGGTATCCGGATCACTGGAGGTTTTTTTCTTTTGTTGGGAAGGGTCATTTTTTATGATGAAGATGAAAACAACTGGGAATATTTGAATATATGTGAGCCCGGACGCAAAAAGGGACCTGTCGTTACGTTATCTTGCACAATATTTTCGCACGTAAGGTCTCTTCCAATATGTACCGTTATGCTGCACGTTATTTTCGCACGATAGGTCCCTTTTCGCATCCGAGGTCACATATAACCAAAACATAAAATTAAAAACTAAATTCTGAACATAAATGGATAAAATAAGCAAAAGATTTCAGTTATTTTTTAAAAATGTGTCAATCTTTGTTTATATTCTTTTGGATACAGCTACATTAGTAAATTTTTCTCTGGGCCTTTTGAGAAGCAGGATTTCCATGGGAAAATTGTTTTCAGCAGACCACCTGATGCCCAAAGAAAACGCGTTGGCAGCATCGACATTGGAGCTTTTTGGGGCCTATTAACCCCTGTTAAAAATGTCTTAACCTCAGGCAAAAATATTTTTCGAAACATTCAGTAAGCAATGTTCTACTCATCCGTCCTTTATCAGACGCCTTGTACACAACTGGTATTGAGCTCATTCTGCATTTAAAAGCTTCTAGATTTGCCGCTATTGCTAATATTAAGTGGCAATTTATGTGATCCGGTTGCTTTACAGTAAGATATTAATGTTAAACAATACTTTGGTATTTTCTACCTAGTTTTAACTGCAAATTATATTTTGTGTCTGAACTAGGGAGGTAAAATTTCTAAAATGTCCGGTTGACAAGAGCGTTCGGATTACTGGAGTGTCCGTACTAGAGAGTGTCCGATCTATCGAAGTTGTACTGTATAAACTTTGAAAGTCAATGAGGGCTAAGTTTTGTAAACATTTTTTTGCGTACACTCTCCTTGCTAACTTCTCTTCCTGGAATAGAATCGAATTTGGTCTTTAAACTGAAGATGTTGCACAACCGTGATTCAGTCCTCTTCTTCTTTTACTCCATTGTGGCGATTGTGAAGCCCCAGGTATTCGAACGAGGGGTGTGCTAAGGGTGTAACAATACCGTTTTTATATCGCAGCGGTCAAAAGAAAATTACCGGTCTGTCACAAAACGGTACCGGTACGGTTTTTGCATGCCTTGGAACAAACTCGTTCCAACGGCTTCAAATTTATTCCCACGGGTTAACACATCTGCAATATCTTCCTATTCTGCGCATACGCAAAATCAAAATCGACGCCCGAATTGAATGCGCTGAATGCGCGTCCATTTTCTCAGCGGCTGTTGTTGAGGTAAGATGTCTACGCTCTGCGCTAATCTTTCAGTTTTTAATCTTTTACTTTTGCAGCCATCCGCATTCAAACCATTGTAAACATTATTTTTATACTCATTTGAGCTTGTTATCGCGACGGCAGTTATTATATTTTTTCACTTTAAGCATTTTTGATTCGCATCTATCATAACCTCTGCTCTTCAGTTTACCGGCGTCTGTTAGCATTGTGCAGAAAAGGTGATTTTGTATATGTAGATTTATGTTGTTTCATTCTTGTTTATTCTTAACTCTGGAATAAAACAAAATTGGCCCGGAATTGTTTACTGGAATAGTTCTAGTTCTAATATGAAGAATTGCTCTATTTCCGTAGGACCGCGACCTTCGGAAAGTCATTTTTGTATCTTCCCTAAAAACTTCTTGACAGTTAACAACTCTTTTGCAATTATTTTTTATTATTATTATACAGCCTGGTTTGTCAAAATTCTTCACCCTAATTCAATTCTTGTTCTTTGTCGCTTGCAGCAAGAATGGGCGTCGACGCAGCAGGAGTGGCAGCCGCCGCCGATCGAGAAGCAAGTCCCGCGATAGACGGCGCGGTTCGCGAGACCGCAAGAGGAGCCGCAGCCGCGACAAGAAACGCAGGTCTCGCTCTCGGGATCGCAAATCCAAGGATCGCCGGTCCAAGACTCGATCCCCTCCGAGGCGTAGCCGCTCGAGAGATAGACATCGGCCGTCGCACAGGGGAGGAACCGCCGTGCCCTCGAAAGAGAAACGAGCCCCGCCAAAACGTACATCGCCGTCTCCGCCCTCGGTGAGGCTACCCTTCCCGAAGAAGGGCCGGTCGCCCGTCGGTCTTGGATATAACAATAGGGGGACTTCGCCTCCCGAGGAATTGAGTCCGGAGGAGAGGGACGCGAGGACGGTGTTTGTAATGCAGTTATCGCAGAGGATCAGAGCCAGGGATCTGGAGGAGTTCTTTAGTTCCGTCGGGAAGGTCAGGGATGTCAGGTTGATAACTTGCAATAAGACGAGACGGTTTAAGGGGATTGCGTACATCGAGTTCCGAGATCCAGAGAGCGTTGCCTTGGTAAGCACAGCTTTTATATAGTATGTTCAACTAGCTCTGTGTATATGTCAAATTTTTCGATTTTAGTTATTGGGCATTCTAGAAATAGGTGGTTAAGGCCTGTCCACATTCGCAATATGGACATTTTAGGATACATTTTAGGTTATCTGCTATCTGTTACTGTTGTTACGAATGTCCGGCAGGGGGCGTTTCGGGTTTGACGTTACTGTGGTAATAGCAGCAAAACACGGGTCGACAAAAATCGATTTTTTGGATCAAAAATTGTTTTTAAGGCCGTTTTTTTGCTCAAAACTCTTTGCGAAGGGTATTTAGAGGGATCTTATCGTAAGATATGAGAGCGAGCGGCTTTTATAAGGTCGGCAGGAACGGATAAAAAATGTAAATTTTTGACGTTCATCGATCCGCTTGTCGGAATTTCTAGACGTCACGTGACATTTTCTCGAGGTTCGCCTTCACATTCGCCTGTCCACATTCGCAATATGGACATTTTAGGATACATTTTAGGTTATGTGCTATCTGTTACTGTTGTTACGAATGTCCGGCAGGGGGCGTTTCGGGTTTGACGTTACTGTGGTAATAGCAGCAAAACACAGGTCGACAAAAAACGATTTTTTGGATTGAAAATTGTTTTTAAGGCCGTTTTTTTGCTCAAAACTCTTTGCGAAGGGTATTTAGAGGGATCTTATCGTAAGACATGAGAGTGAGCGGCTTTTATAAGGTCGGCAGGAACGGATAAAAAATGTTATTTTTGACGTTCATCGATCCGCTTGTCGGAATTTCTAGACGTCACGTGACATTTTCTCGAGGTTCGCCTTCACCCGAAGAGGTGCAAAAGCGTGATTTTTTTTCAAAATTGACGCATTTAATTTACAAAATATCGCGCAGTCTACGCGGAATTGTGTCCTTTTTTCAATTCGAGCGTCAAAAGTAATATCGAAAAGCCCAATTTTGCAGCTACTCGATCGCAAATGTCGGCGAAAATGGGCGATTCCGCTGAACGCGCCCTATACTTGAAAGTTCGTAATTAGTATAGGTAGATACAAAAAAAAATGGTCTAGTGTACCATGATTTAATCTTTGGTAATCCTGCATTGAAAGTATCTTTTTGCTCATGTGCAACAACCACAGAATATACATACAGAAGCAAAACTAAAATGGAATATATATGTGTGTATAATACATATAAGCAGAGGCCAGAAAGTTTAGGCACGACAGTGGCGTGCTGTTACTGCTCCCAAAAAATCTCGTACGATATATACGAATTGTTTCGCTCGACCCACAGGTGTGGCACAGGCTCTACGCCTCTGAATATTGAGAACGTAGTGGGGGGAATTCGAGAGTCAGTTGCCCAGAATTTCCAGGCACTGCATATAAGTGTCTGTAAACACCCATTAGCGCCCAAATTTGTATAAATCTGCATGATTTATTGAAGCAAAAATAAAATTTGATGTTTTTTTTTGTAGGCCCTGGGTTTATCCGGACAAAAACTGCTCGGTATCCCAATAATCGTGCAGCACACGCAGGCCGAAAAGAATCGCATGGGCAACTCCATGCCGAACCTAATGCCGAAAGGCATGACAGGACCCATGAGACTGTACGTTGGCTCCCTGCACTTCAACATCACCGAAGACATGCTGCGAGGTATCTTCGAGCCGTACGGAAAAATTGATAACATTCAACTGATAATGGATCCTGAGACTGGTCGCTCAAAAGGCTACGGATTTATCACAGTAAGTTTGAAAATGTAAACTGCTTGATAATTTTTTTTCTGCATAAATTTTTCTCTTTTTATTTACGGTTGTTTTCGTTTTCTAGTTCCACAGTTGCGATGATGCGAAGAAGGCTTTGGAGCAGCTGAACGGTTTTGAGTTGGCCGGCAGGCCGATGAAGGTGGGCAACGTGACGGAACGGCTCGATTTGCAGCAGCAGGGTCCTTCGATATTGGACTCGGATGAGCTGGACCGGTCCGGTATTGATCTAGGCGCGACGGGACGTCTCCAGCTCATGTTCAAACTGGCCGAAGGCGCCGGCATGCAGGTGCCGCAAGCAGCCGCCAACGCTCTCAGTATGGCGACGGGACAACCCGTCGTTCCGCAGGTTCCCACAAATACAACGCCTCCCATCGCAACGCAGTGCTTCATGCTTAGTAACATGTTCGAACCTTCAACGTAAGTAGTTTTCTTTATTCTCAACTGTTGGCAACTGTTAAATGCTCCCGTTTATTTCAATATATCTAATGGCCCAATGTCCAAGTAGATTAAATTTATAATTTGATGATAAACGAGTATTTTTTATTTAAATATCATTAAATACTATTTGGAGAAGTGACTAAAACGGATGTTTTTTTTTTTGTTATGACAGATGTAAGGGCCCTTGCTAATTCTATGTTTTATTTCTAGGGGTAAACAAGACCCGTACTTTAACAAGTAAGCATATAGAATATAAACATCCTGCATTTTTGTCGTTTATCTTTAAATCACACAAACTCAAACATATTTCTATATTATCAATTTAAATTTTTGCGATAGTAGTAGAGCTTTGGTGCATCTTAACGTGGAAGTCTACCCTCAGTTAGTACAGGGTTATTATGTTTTAAAATGTTTTAAAACAAAACAACATGTTTTTTTCTACTGTTACTGTTTATTTCCGAACTACATCCAGTAGAATCATTTAGAGACTACCAGGGTTGTTTAAAAATAACAGTGTTAAAAACCTTTTAAAATAAATAATAGTAAATAATTGTTTTGTGTTAAAACCAACTAACTACCCGTGAGGGAACCTACTATCAACTCAAAAGAGCCAACATTTGCAATAGGATAGATTTTATATTATTCTTAAATCTCCATGAGCATCCCTTTATATTCAAAAACAATAATTTATTTTTTTCTGACACTGCCTTAAAAAGTTAAAAAAAACAAGAAATGATTTTACATGTTATTTCATGTTTTAAAACATATTTTAACGAAAACTGTCACTAGATAAGGTTAGAACCAAAAGTTCTGTTTTTCAAGCATCTACTGGCGCTAGGTGGCGCCACTCACGACCGCGCTAAAAATAAAATTGCGCAAAATCAGAGAAAAATACAGGCTTACAAAAACTGCAAAAAAATTCCATATAAATTGACATATTTCTTCGAGGCTAAAAATTAAAATTGGGTACTTGTCAATAACTTTCCAATACTGTGGGGTAGACTTCTACGTTAATATTAAAATTATGTCCGAAAACCGTAACCGAAAATTGAAATAATTTTGTACGCAAACAATCGGAGCATCTGTCGAGATGGATCGTACTGACGAGCTCCAACAAGAGCGAAACAGTCGTCCACGATTTCTCCTTGCTGCGCTAGAGATCCAACGATCGGTGAGCAGTTTAAAAAAAAAAAAAATTGGGTAGACAGAACATCAACATCTGCCATAAACAGTGTGTGTGGTAATGTCAAGTGTACGACCTCTTACCATGGAAACACAGGTGCCGCAAGGCTGGAACCAAGGTGCCGCGGGTAGCGGAAACACAGATGTTCAGTGGAGTAGAGAAACTCGCTGAATTGAAACAGAGCCAGAAGCTAACGAGAAGCTAAAGCTCAGGAAGGACGGTGATAAGTCCAAGGTGTAAACGAGCAGAAGACTCGTAACGTAGGGACTGGATGGATGTCCCGGTAAAAAGGCAGAAGCTCGGTGAAGAAGCTAATGCTGGGTAACGGACTGGAGTGTCCGGGTAATGGACTGGAGTGTCCAAGAAGTAAGAGGACGAAAGTCCCAGGTAAAAAAGCGACTTAAACAGGTCCAAAAAAGTGGGGCGCAAGCTCAAAACGAAGTAAGGCTGAAACAGGTCTAAAAAAAGCAGCGAAAGCTCAAAACAAACGGCGGGGCTCCGTTTATAGCCCAAAGGTGGGGGTTACCCAGAATGCCCATTCTGGGTAACTTTTTAATAAATTCTGGGGCGCCCGCCCCAGAATCACTGGTGTACAAGTCCTAGTGTGGTTTGGGGATCGATTGTGGCCGCTAAAACCTGAAACGCGACAAGATAAATCCATGGCCATGGTGTTCACAGAGTTACCGCGAAAATTCCATCTCGGGTGGCGGCGGCGAACGCAATCGTGTCCCTGCCACAAAAAGGACAACATTGAAAAATTTAAACTAAAAAAAAAGACAAAAAAAATTACGTCAAAACAACTGATCTGATCAAGACTTTTGACTAGTCGAACGACAGGCAAATGATCTCTCGCAGCCCTATCTTATGTGTGTTCTAGTTGGCTGGGTTAGGTACTTTGGCTGTCTGTTTGATGCAACAGTACAGCCCCCATTATTTTTAGGCATTTAACTTCAAAATTATTTTTACGGGGGTCTCTCTCTGCTTATTGATTCGTTGGGCAGCGCAAGCGATGAAAGGAGATGTGTCGTGCTGATGAGCCCCAACAAGGGCGAAACGGCTGTATACGGTTTCTCGACTATGTTCCGATTGTTTGCTACACTTAGGGATTGCAAAATTATCGGTGATTTTCTGCTTTTTTTTTTTTTTTTTGGTCGATCTTATGGCATCTTACATATGGTTATAATGTGAACTTAAAACCCTGTGATTTCAAGTCAAAATATTGCATACATTGAGTCTACATAAAATTACTTAACAATATGCTTTTTAAAAATATTACTTAAAGAGGTACTTTTTTAAAATAGTTTTATATTGAAGAATCCATAATAAGTTCAACTGCATTATTCTTTTTCCTTGTTATTCTGATTTCAATTATGGTAGAAAAAAAAACCTTGTGGATTTTTATTACATTTTTGATGTTCAAAAGAATGTTTTGAAATCATAAAATTTATTTCAAAATTATTATTTGTTATTTTTAGTGTAAATACTAGGTTATGTACAAAAGACAATCTGTCCACAATTAAATAAATTTGCTTTGTTTACTTGCAAAACAGTTTTGATAATAAATATGTGTAGTGTTTATCTATTAATATACATGTAACACAGGCACTAACCAAGTTAATACAAAACAATATCCAATATTTAGGATTTTCATTCATAAAGTAAAAATCTTTATTAGCTATTGAAGAATTCATTAAAATAAATTATTTAACATTTAAGTTTATTTCTAGTGTAAATTGTCGGTAATTTAGGTATACATGGTATATTTGAAAGTCATCGATTATCGATAATGCAATCCCTAGCTACATTTGATTCAGAAAGTAACAAATACATTCATACATATTTATCTACTTACATATTTATATCTTGATAATTAATATATTTTTTCTTTTTAGAGAAAACGTTCAAAACTGGGATATAGAAATCCGTGATGACGTCATAGAAGAATGCAACAAGCATGGTGGTGTTCTGCACGTGTTTGTTGATAAGGGATCGCCGCAGGGGAATGTATATGTAAAATGTCCTTCAATAGCGACAGCTGTCGCTTCAGTCAATTCATTACACGGCAGATGGTTTGCTGGTAGGGTAATCACAGCCGCTTATGTCCCCCTTATGAATTACCATGCATTATTCCCTGATGCGATGGCCGCCCAGCAATTATTGTTGCCGTCGACTCGGAAATAGGTCCCGGTATAGCAGCCCCCGCGATGATGGGGCCACTTTGTACATTGTATGTTATGGTCATCGGTAATCTATCGAATAGCTGACTTTTTGGTCGCAGCACGTTTCTGTATTCAGTTAAATAATATTTACCTGTAAAATATACCAATGAGTTTTCTTTTGATGAGAGAAAGTGTGTGATATTTCTCTTATACCCCTGTAAAGTGCAGTTTATATTGACAATGTGTACTACACATTTTTAAGTATTTGTAGATATAAATTCTTAGCATTACAACGCAGGATTATAGGATATTCCTTACAATCATGTTATTTCTTATATTTGTTATTTTTTTTTCCTCAAAATAAATTTTTACTTATTTTTGAATATGTGGTTTTATTTCTACCTTCAATGTGGTTTTACCAGGACGAGTTGGATTAAAATGTTAGTTCTTTTTTATGTAAACATTTTACAAATAAATGGTATGTTGGAGAGCATTGGCTAACAATTTTCTTTACATGGAACTATAAAAAGTGTTTGTAATCCGTTATATACATCTCAAAAGAAGGATTTTAGACACAGGAGGTTGTCCCGAAACAACGTCAAGCTGATGCCAGGAGAGAGGGTGGTTTATGTACGTTCTGGGAAAAATATTAAAAAAATCTCGTATCACTTTAGTTGAGTGACAATTGGCACTTTTTAAAAAAGTTTAAAATCGACATCCTTCATTACATCTTCAGTTACTGTGGAAACAAATTTCCTAATTCTCTTACTTTCTTTACTTTCCGACTAGTACCGTAGAAGGAAGAATGTATTGTAAATGACGGAAAAAAAATCGAGATTTTAGTGGAAATACGCGTTTTGGGGTCCCCTGAATCGATTGCGGTGGTTTCTGGAAAATGTATGTCTGTGAACACGATAGCGTCCAAACGGTACAACGGATCGGGCTGAAATTTGTCATACTTATTTAGAATTGCCGGGGGACGAACTGGATTGCTTTTGGGCACAATCTGACAACCGGAAGTGGCAAATGTTACATGCGTCTTCTTCGGGATTTATCCGATATTCGCCAAACTAATATCAGTTCATCCTCCAGTGATTTTAAATATGTGTACTAATTTACAGATCAATGGGATGAACGGTTTACGCGCTATTAGGTTTTATAGAAGCGGCCTTCGTTGATGTGTTGCAAATTGTCAGATTTTGACAAACATCAGTGCCACTGACATGACATGACATTAAATGTCAGTGTGTCACAGAAACAGAAGTTAGGTAGGGTCCAGAGTGGCTCTGGCTCATAGACATGTCTATGCTCTGGCTTCACAAAATTGAATAATTGCAAAAGTGTTCAGAGACTTCATTGTGCCTCCGCTGTAGTCGGAAAGTTGGGTGACTAATATGATCTTAAATAACCGTACCATTAATCACAATCGCAAATCGATAAAAAAATTCATATTGATAAAAATAAGGTAGTTTGTTTTGAGTTGTGGTTTGAAAAAATGTTGTCACTTAACTTTGACGTTTTATTACAAAAAAAAATATACTGTACTACCCTATTTAGGCAAGTTATTGTCAAAAATGGGCCATTTAGTTCCGATTTCAAAAAGGTACAAAACACTTGCTACTTTTCTGTAAAAAAAATTGAGAATTTTTATTTGAAATTATTGCAGAAATCTCGTCTTTCTAGATATAAAATTATACGTAGACCAATGTAGACCATAAGACTGCAGATGATGTTAAATATCAAAACTAGTAACCAGTAAATTGAATAGAGGAATCTTATTTCAAGCATTTATATAAAAGTTAGTTAACTACTTTTTCTGGGGTACCTCGGTACCTGATTCTCCATATTTTGCAATAAGAATTTAGGAAATTTAGAAATTTTTGAAACTTAGAAATTTTTTCTATTGAACCGGATCCGGTCGACCGGTCCGGACTCGGACAAACCACCGTGTGTGAAAAGCACCTTTTAACCACCTTTGAATGTTTGCTGTCTTCATGGTTATGTTTTGCTTACACTGCTTACTAGTTATTAGATATACGATGCTATAAGATGCATGTAATTTTCCAAGCGTCGTGCTGGTGTGGATGTTTTCAAACGAAAAAGTGAAAACTTTGCAGAAATTATAGGGTTATAGACACAAAAGAAAATGTCGCAGAAGTATGTATACAAAAACCTAATTACTTTTCATTCTATTGAACAATAGAACAATTGATTCTATTGAACTAAACATTTCAAAATCTTCAATTGATTCTATTGAACAAAACATTTCAAAATCTTCAATTTTTCAGTTTCGACGAATTATTGGATTTGTCGGAGGACTTAGATTATGAGATTGGTGACGACGAAGAGGAAGCGTTGCTTGACGACAGCAAAGACGTCGTCGACGTCACCAATTCCATGAAGGAAGACACTACAAATGAGGAAGACGATATCTTAGACCTAGATACTACTGGACTGAATGACGAAGGTAATGTTGGTATATTTTTATTACAACATTTTGCAGTAAATTGTGAATTTATAAATTATAGATTCAACGCTGGAAAAAGAAGAAGCAAATCGGCAGGATAGGTTTACGATAGAAAGACCCGTTCAAAAATGTACGTCTTACGTATCTTGTAAAGATGAAAAAATAATAACCGAAATGATTTTGGTCAGTATAAACTAATTACGGCATTTTCAGGTGATGAACCGCTGGCCAAGAAATGTTTTGTTGACCAGAGACAGAAAAATCAATCATTCCGAGGAAGGAGAACAGGTGTGAGCAAACCAATCCAAAATAGACAGCAGTTAAATGGCAAACGGGTATTAATAAATCCACATTTTAAGGGAAATTTGCCTATCAAAGCTAATGGTAGGTGTTTTTATCAAATTATGTTATAAAATTTCCATCTTTATTGTCTCATTTTTAATTTTTCGTAGTTTTTGACGTTATTTTTGTATAGCTGTGAGTTGTGACTATAATAATTTTCAATGATTATTGAGTTCTTAGTTGGACGTTTCAAAATAGTTTATCTTAAATTTCAGTATCTACAAATACAAGTCACAACAGAGTTCAAGTTGTAACTTGTTCAATTATTGAACAAAATTTAAATAACTTAGGGCAATACAACATACAGTAGACCCCCAGTAATTCGACAAACGTTTTGCAAGGCGGTGTCGGATGATTGAATTTGTCGGACTATAGAATATTGCTGCCGACCCCCTGTAGTCCGGAACTTTTTTGAAGAGGAGTACCTTGTAATCCGACAACTTACATATGTACATACATTGTTATAAGCATGTCAGATTATAGGGGGTGCCGGAATAAACAGGGGCCGGATTACCGCGGGTCTAGTGTATTAACATTATTTTATACTTTGGAATTAATAACAACTAACAATCATTTTCTTGAAGTAAAATTTATAATTATAATTCACTTGTGGTGGTTTGGAGATTGGAGCAGAAGTGACTGAAAAGTACATTTACTTCTCTGTCACTTAAAATTCTTGTTGTAAAACCATATTAACTTATCTGAACCAATACAAAGAAGCATTGCTTATCTAAAATTTTGGGCTTTTTGGACGGAATCAATTCGTTTTATTAAAGCTGCCACAAACATACATAGAAACTACCTTACGTAGAAACAAATATTTATTCTAGAGGAATGTCATAAATTGAAGTGTTGGCTATGGATTTTTGCCGCACTTCATTTTTTCATAATTACTAAAACAGGTTCATCTGATACCAAACTGCAACATGCTTAATAGATTGATAATAACTCACCGATATGACACGTCATTGGTAAATGGATTATCACGCTATTGGAAGGAATCCGCGGCTCTCCCGATCGGCACCGGACGGTTACACATCCCTCGCGTATCATATAACAATATAGAAATACCCTCTTTAAACAGCGATAACGATACAGTGTACGGTCAACTTTCCCGGGGACTCCTGTCCCTAGATTTCAGTCCCAGTCCATGTCGTCTATTTCCTTGGACTCATAGGCTAGCTTGGTCATCTGCACACTTTATCTTATCACACCTAAAATACTCCAAATCAACCACAACCTGGATGGAACTTTACACACACAGTGAAGCAGAGCGGAATGTACTAGCCAGTGCCATTGCTACCATATACCGGTGCAAGTCATGGGGGAACCCGCATAATATCCTATTATGGCACCCAGGAAGATAGACAAGCCCAAGTCATATACGTCTGACTCCATGTCTATGTCCTCCTCGACAAGCCCAAGTCATATGACTCCATGTCTCCACGACAAGCCCAAGTTATGTGACTCCATGTCTGCACTATCCTCGACAAGCCCAAGTCATATAACTCCATGTCTCCACGACAAGCCCAAGTTATATGACTCCATGTCTATATTATTCTAGAAGAACAACAATACTTTCCACACAACTATACCCCTAGAGCCACTTTACAATACTGCAGCAACAACACATTTCACACAACTAGACCCCTAGAGCCAGTCTATGGTACTGCCTGGCCTCTTTTTCTCGAGCCTCTAAGTTACTTTCCCTAGTGTTTACATTAACCCTCCGCACGCCTTATCTATCGTACCAGATAAACCCTGGCTAGCAAAATCCGCATTGGTAAAATATCTGTGCAACAGAAGAAAAAGGGAATCTTAAATCTAAAGTGCTAAGAAAGATATCAACAATAAAGCTGCCACAGACACAGATATTTATTCTAGGAGAATGTCATAAATTGAAAACGTATCAAATCTAAAATGCTAAGAAACAAATAAAAAATAAAGCAATAAATAAAATTCTTGTTGTACAACGATATTAACTTATCTGAACCAATACTTTTATAGAATGTTGCATCAGCATTCATCACTTTCTGATAGAGCCATGTGTTATGTCTTGGTAGAAGCTTATCTCTTAATAGGTAAGGACAAGTTTGTAAATGGGCAAAATCGGATAGTAAAAAAAAATCGAAAAGAAAAGCAGAATGTGGGGGAATAAACTTCACATTCAAGTTTTCTGTTTAAGAGGCTATATTTTGGAATTTTTATGTTGTCTTTCAAAGAACACTAATATGCAAACTCAAAATCTGTGTTTTATCCCAGGTATTGATAATAGTGTTAATCAAAATTATACATCATAATTAACCCTACATTCTGTTAGTATGTAAATGTGGATTAGATTTTAGTTAGAGTATTTATTTTGTCTTTGCAGTGCCCTTGGTCTGGGATACGAATTTCGTTAAAAAACCTGCAGTGCACATTCAGCCATGGGCACACCAGACGGCGCCAGTCTTCCAGAGGCAACCTGTTTATCAAAATTCATATCAGTCACAAACGCCGGTAAGCATAACATTTAAAACATTAGCCTTAAGTGTGCTAGAAAGTGTGTTTGAACAAATCAGGTCTTGTACAGTGTTAAGAAAACAACTTATAATTCTCAGTTCTACTGGGAGATGTTAATTATTTTCAACACACATCAAAATTACAGATAAAACGTGTTTAAATAAATAAAAGTGCGATGTTTGGTGATATACGTAATTGCTAAAATTGTGACTTTCATGTAATTAGGACTTTGGTAAGATACACAAATTTTATGTGAACAACACTTTTTAATTTTTAACAATTTGAAGTACATAATAAACAAGAAAAAAGTATTATCATTATTAAATCTAAAATTATTAGGTACTACTGCGCAAAAGAAATTTTATTTCTTTTGTTGGTAATAATGACGGTTATTAGTTTTTGTATGTTCCTTATTCTTCAGTACATTTGATACCTTGCCTACATTTCGCCGTGCGGTCATCAGCTTCTTCAGGGCAAGTAATTCTATAATTACAAATACATTTTTACACATCTCGATTCAGCAACAGCATTGTATTAGGTTAGCTTAGGTCAGTGTTGGATGAGTTTTACGATACAAATCGTGTCAGGGGGTTAGGAGTGTATTTGCAATTAGCTGTGTGAAGTTAGCAACAAAAGCCAGCAACAAAATTTCTTTTCATCCGATTGCAATGAACTATACACCGTTAGAAAGCCCATGACGAGCTGAGTCTACCATAAATATTGCAACGGGAACAATTAATAACTACTACCTAAAAAATTAAAAAGAAAGTCAAAATTTCAATGAATTTCCATATCTTTAGAACCGCATATCTTCGCCAATACTTCATTATACTTATTAAGTGTAACACCAATCGAAAGCGCAAGCTTCGGTTATACTACCATAGTTATTGCAACCCAAACTTTTGCTAATGAGTGCCTCAAATAAATTAATCAAATATGAGTATTTTTAACATCCGGGTACCATATGTAGTCCCACCTAAATTAAGTTAAACAAACGTATTCGCTATGTGTGATCATATCGATAAATACATCAAAAGATAGCTGAGACCTGCCTCTACCCATCATAGTTAGTGCAGAACAAAATTATAACAATTAGCGGGTGAAATAAATTAGTGAATTCCAGACACTTTTTCCATCGGCTATTGGTCGACGGCGAACAGCGCTATGTAAATCCTTTTGTGCAAACTTTTTGCAAAATCAAATCTTATCGATATATACATCAAAAGATAGCTGAGACTTCCACCTACCTACCATAGTTATTGCAACGCAAATTTTTAACAATTAGTGGATGAAATGAATTAATGAAGTCCAAGCAATGATTCGATCGGCCATCGGTCGGCGGCGAACGGTGCTATCTAAATCCTTTTGTGCAAACTTTTTACGTGATTAAATGATATCAGTATATACATCAAATGATAGCTGAAACTTCCATCTACCCACCATAGTTATTGCAACGCAAATTTTTAACAATTAATGGGTGAAATAAATTAATGAATTCAAGGCACTTTTTCCATCGGCTATTGATCAACGGCGAACAGTGCTATGTAAATCCTTTTGTGCAAACTTTTTGCAAGATTAAATCATATCGGCATATACATCAAAAGATAGCTGACACTTCCACCTACCTACCATAGTTATTGCAGGGCAAATTTATAACAATTAGTGGGTGAAATAAATTAATGAATTCCTATAGCCAGTTCGGCTATAAGGCGACGACCAACGGTGCTTTCTAAATCAGGAGATAGCTGAAACGTTCATCTACCTACGGTAGTTATGGCAGGGCAATTTTTTAACAATTTAGTGGGTGAAATAAAATGATGAATTCTAGTCACTTTTTTGATCGGCTATTGGACGACAGTAAACAGTACTCTAAATCGAGTAGCGTAAATGGTATAAGATTGACAAAATCGACAAATTGTATATTTTTATATATACGGCACAGGAGAACTTAAAAAAATGTTTGCATAAATTTATCTAAAACAAGATATGAAAGAGGAGACGTGTATATGACAAAAAAAGTGTATCAATAATATCGATATGTCATCCAAGATTTCCATAACAAAAGCTTAAGGCGATATTTAGAAATGCGATTTTCATTTTAATAATTGAAACAAAAAAAAACATTGTCAGGACTCGAACCGACTCTGCCGTGACGGGAATCACGCATTAGCCAGCGCATCCTGAGAAAATTGATACCTATTTTTCTTCCCCGTCGACCATTTACTGATAAAAAAGTGCCTGAAATTCATTAATTTATTTCACCCACTAATTGTTAAAAATTTGCGTTGCAATAACTATGGTAGGTAAATGGAAGTTTCAGCTATCATTTGATGTGTATACCGATATGATTTAATCACGCAATAAGTTTGCACAAAAGGATTTACATAGCGCTGTTCGCCGTCGACCAGTAACCGATGGAAAAAGTGTCTGGAATTCACTAATTTATTTCACCCGCTAATTGTTAAAAATTTGCGTTGCAATAACTATGGTAGGTAGGTGGAAGTCTCAGCTATCTTTTGATGTATATACCGATATGATTTAATCACGCAAAAAGTTTGCACAAAAGGATTTAGATAGCACCGTTCGCCGCCGACCAATAGCCGATGGAAAAAGTGACTGTAATTCATTAATTCATTTCATCCACTAATTGTTAAAAATTTGCGTTGCAATAACTATGGTAGGTAGGTGGAAGTCTCAGCTATCTTTTGATGTATATACCGATATGATTTAATCACGCAAAAAGTTTGCACAAAAGGATTTAGATAGCACCGTTCGCCGCCGACCAATAGCCGATGGAAAAAGTGACTGTAATTCATTAATTCATTTCATCCACTAATTGTTAAAAATTTGCGTTGCAATAACTATGGTAGGTAGGTGGAAGTCTCAGCTATCTTTTGATGTATATATCGATAAGATTTAATCTTACAAAAAGTTTGCACAAAAGGATGCACATAGGGCTGTTGGCCGTCGACCAATAGCCGACGGACAAAGTGTCTGGAATTCACTAATTTATTTCACCCGCTAATTGTTATAATTTTGTTCTGCACTAACTATGATGGGTAAAGGCAGGTCTCAGCTATCTTTTGATGTATTTATCGATATGATCACACAAAGCGAATACGTTTGTTTAACTTAATTTAGGTGGGACTACATATGGTATGGTACCTGGATGTTAAAAATACTCATATTTGATTAATTTATTTGAGGCACTAATTAGCAAAATTTTGGGTTGCGAT
This sequence comes from Aphodius granarius, assembly GCA_963971325.1. Taxonomy (NCBI): domain Eukaryota; kingdom Metazoa; phylum Arthropoda; class Insecta; order Coleoptera; family Scarabaeidae; genus Aphodius; species Aphodius granarius. The sequence goes on from OZ020225.1 coordinate 6,394,614, forward strand.
AACTATGGTAGTATAACCGAAGCTTGCGCTTTCGATTGGTGTTACACTTAATAAGTATAATGAAGTATTGGCGAAGATATGCGGTTCTAAAGATATGGAAATTCATTGAAATTTTGACTTTCTTTTTAATTTTTTTAGGTAGTAGTTATTGATTGATCCCGTTGCAATAACTATGGTAGACTCAGCTCGTGGGGTATACTACATGGGCTTTCCAACGGTGTATAGTTTAATGCAATCGGATGAAAAAAAATTTTGTTGCTGGCTTTTGTTGCTAACTTCACACAGCTTTTGCAATTGTATATGCCTGTACTGAAAAAAGTATTTTAATAAAAGAATGTATAAAGAATAAACAACATACAAAGGCAAATAAGCATCATTATTACCTGCAAACCATATACCTAGTCCGAAAAAGAAGAAGTCAAATTTTATTTCTTCCCATATAGTTCTGGCCTTAAATACCATGATGATGACAATTAACATGTAGATTTGACCCATTACATAAACCAATTTCTTACTGTACCAATAAATAACTGGTTTGGAAAATATGAATAAGTTTTGTACTTGCTGTTACTGCCTGTGGAGGCCATTATATAAATTAGACTTAATATAAAATAAAGAAACTTCTTTTTAGAAACACAAAATAAGATTTATATACAAGATTTAAAACTCGTGCAGTTATCAGTAGTAGTTGGTTATCTAGAATCTAGATGACACAAATTACCTGTCATTGCTGTTCATAATGCATTGATCATTAAACCATATCTGATTTATCCCGCCAAATTAATTTTGAAGTAGCTTTTTTCACTGTTCAAAGAAATCTAATACAAAATAATAAACAAATAAATTCAAATAAAATTAAAAAAAAAAAACATGTAGGTGATACTTTAGCTACACATTTACGTCTCAGTTTATGCATCACTTTTAAGGACATGATTAGCTCTTCCCCTCTTTTGCTTTAAATTCAATTTCAATTCAAAGTTTGATAAATATGTCACTCCCACCGTATTTTTAAGTAGGTATGTTTTGTTAGCACTTACCTACCTTTTCACTCTGGGAAAATGTACATATAAATCATCACCGGGGAGAAGATAGTCATTAAAGATATCCATAATTTTTTGTTCGAATTTCATAATGAAACATATATCAATCGATAGAGCTATTCAAGTAGTATACCCCAGAGTTTTGCCCACAAAAAATATCGAACGGTTTAGCAAAAAAATTGATTTAATTACCAGCGCGTCATCTAAAACAGCTCGTAGTGTCCTCAAATAGAATTGCAAATAACGCCATCCGCCGATACCGTAGAACATTGGGGATAACAAATTCGGAATCTACATGAAATTTTGCATCTAGTAGTGATAGTGGTGTGCGGCTTATCAAGTGGTTTATATAAATGTTTATAACAATTGCGAAAGTTGATGCATAACTTCTATTAGTACGTCAAATTGTAGGTAATTAATAGGGGTAACTACCCTGAAAAGGTCGGAGTTTTGCCCACTCAATAACACCCCTTAAATGATAATAATGTTGACCTACCCCATACCAAGGAATACGACGGCAGACAGATAAAATAATTAATAACTTTTGTAAATATTCTTGCATAACTTTGATCCATACGTCAAATTGTAGGCAATTAATGGGGGTGACTACCCTGTAAAGGTCGAAGTTTTGCCCACTCAATAACACCCCTTAAATGATAATAATGTTGACCTACCCCATACCAAGGAATACGATGGCAGACAGATAAAATAATTAATAACTTTTGTAAATATTTTTGCATAACTTTGATTCATACGTCAAATTGTAGGCAATTAATGGGGGTCTCTACCCTGTAAAGGTCGGAGTTTTGCCCACTCAATAACACCCCTTAAATGATAATAGTGTTGACTTATCCGATCACAAGGAATACGACGGCAGGCAGATAAAATAATTAATAACTTTTGTAAATATTATTGCATAACTTTGATTCATACGTCAAATTGTAGGCAATTAATGGGGGTCTCTACCCTGTAAAGGTCGGAGTTTTGCCCACTCAATAACACCCCTTAAATGATAATAATGTTGACCTACCCCATACCAAGGAATACGATGGCAGACAGATAAAATAATTAATAACTTTTGTAAATATTATTGCATAACTTTGATTCATACGTCAAATTGTAGGCAATTAATGGGGGTCTCTACCCTGTAAAGGTCGGAGTTTTGCCCACTCAATAACACCCCTTAAATGATAATAATGTTGACCTACCCCATACCAAGGAATACGATGGCAGACAGATAAAATAATTAATAACTTTTGTAAATATTCTTGCATAACTTTGATTCATACGTCAAATTGTAGGCAATTAATGGGGGTCTCTACCCTGTAAAGGTCGGAGTTTTGCCCACTCAATAACACCCCTTAAATGATAATAATGTTGACCTATCCGATCACAAGGAATACGACGGCAGACAGATAAAATAATTAATAACTTTTGTAAATATTCTTGCATAACTTTGATTCATACGTCCAATTGTAGGCAATTAATGGGGGTCTCTACCCTGTAAAGGTCGGAGTTTTGCCCACTCAATAACACCCCTTAAATGATAATAATGTTGACCTATCCGATCACAAGGAATACGACGGCAGACAGATAAAATAATTAATAACTTTTGTAAATATTATTGCATAACTTGTATTTATACGTCAAATTGTAGGTAATTAATAGGGGTAACTACCCTGATAAGATCGGAGTTTTGTCCACTCAATAACACCCCTTCAATGATAATATTGTTGACCTACCCCATAACAAGGAATACGACGACAGACAGATAAAATTATTAATAACTTTTGTAAATATTCTTGCATAACTTGGATTTATACGTGAAATTGTAGGTAATTAATAGAGCTAGCCATCCTGGTATGCTCAGAGTTATGGTCACTCGAGAACACCCTTTAAATGACTCTGATGTGCACCTGATATGCCATATGCAATGGGCCGGTCGGGAGACGACCATAGAAGATATCCATAACTTTTTTTTGTTCGAATTTCTTAATGAAACATATGTCAATCGATAGAGCTATTCAAGTAGTAGGTATACCCCAGAGTTTTGCCTATAAAAAGTATCGAACGGTTTAGCAAAAAAAAAAAAGATTTAATTATCAGCGCGTCATCTAAAACAGCGCATGGTGTTCTCAAATAATAAGCCGCACACCAATTTACCGCTTTACTTATGTAAGAGAGGTTGTAACCATAAGGGTGGTGTCGTTCTTGTCACTGGTAGCACATTGCTACGCCACTGTGGCGCGAATTTCTGTATCCCATGACAAGCAATGGAAGAGCGCAAATTGCGACGCGATCTCGCGCGATGCGCTGTACCATTGCTTTTCATAGAGTCTGTTGCCCTTTCTGCATGCAATCATTAGTCTGTTTGCCCATTTTTACAAGCTTTGTTACAAAGACTGAAAAAATAGGTACTAATTATTTTTAAATAATGTCATGTAGTGAAGTAGTTGTCAAGTCAAGATTTGCTTCCAAGACTAACAAAGGAAATACTCAATTTCAGATTCCTCAACAGAAAGTATCAGGAACAATATTTACACAACCGTTTATAAACTTCCAACACACAATCCCAAATCAACAATTTCAAACGCAACTATACCCTCCGCAGGCCTATGCTCAGCCTCAACAGTACCCCAATTACGCCATCGTTAACCATTATCAACAACAACAACAACAACAACCCTTGCAGATCTTTAACACGCCGCCTCCTCCGATCGTAAACCAAGCCGTCTCATACGGGAATTCCCCAATGTTCACACGCCCCGTGGTGCCTCCTGCGCAAGCGCCGTTTCATTCTGCCGAAGTCCCCATACGACTAAGAAAAATGACCATGGAAACCAGACGAAACACGAACATGGTAAACATGGGGCCTCAGGCTCGACGGAAATTTTACCAACAGGGCACAAGGAATAGGAGCGTGGTTGCGTCCAATCTGCAAGAGGTGCGCACCTCGGACGTGGTCATTGAGCAGGTAATTCAAGCTTTTGGTTTGCTCGATCTCAGAAGGCCAGTGTTAACAAAGAGTTGTCAGCATGCGTTGAGAGACGCCTCTAATATAGTTGGTAAACCGTGTAGGAATAGAAAAAACCTTTTGTTACTGAGGAACAAAAAAAACTTAAAAAAAATTATGTTTGTTATTCGTTTAATCAAATCCTGAGACCAAAATTTCTCAAAAGATACATCTCACAAGTTCTCGAGGGCAACATGTTAACGTCGCCATTTGAGAGCGTTAAAAATCAATTTATCCCCTTGGTACATGAAAAATTTTATGTGTTACCCATGTTTTTGTACCTCAAAAATCACAAAATATCTCTGAAAGTGATATTTAACATTTGACATAACAGGACTAATTTATATGATATAATTTTATTTGGTGGCATATTTAGTACATATTACCATTTTTAACCCTTAAGCTAATATCTTTTCTAATTCTTAGAATCCCACCGTTACCATAAAAGTAGAAAAGGATGTCTTGGAGGACGATGAGCAAATGCAAGAATATCGAAGACTCATCGATCAACAGAAGGAAATTCGGGAATCCATCTTGGCTCGGAAGGAAGCACGTAGACGGCAGATGGCTGCAAGAGAAACGGTATCAAATAACGAACCACTGTCGGATCAGGAAGTTGTACCACCTCCTACACAACTAGTGCGAACGATAAAGCTAACCCCAAAGGATAAAGAAGAACCAAAAACTGTTACAAAAACTATTGTAAATGATATTGCAGCATCATCAGAAGAGGCGATAGATAAAAAGGCGATATCATCTTTCCTGTCCAATAGGACAATATTTGCGAAGGAAGATACATTGCCAGATACCTCTGTAGTAGTCGTAAGTAATCTGGCAACGGGTTCGACAGAAGTGAGGTTGCGTAAGCTGTGCAAGGGCGTTGGAGACGTGATGGTAAGTAGTTGAGAAAGGTAAAATAGAAACACTGTTTAAATATACGCTCTGTATTATAGTATTTTCTTTCTTGTACTTTTTAAATGTGTGAATTATGGTTTTGGTTGTTTTAATCTCTTAACCATGATGTTAAGTTTCTTTTTCACTTGGATCTTGTTTTCGTATCAGTTTATAAGTTTTGTTTATTTTGGTAATAAAATTATTATCACTTAAAATTGTATATTTTTGTTTTACTGAGTTTTGTTACGTTTGGAAAGTATTTTATTTGGATCCTAGATCAGCGTTCCCCAAACTTTTTATTCCAATCTGTTGCTATCACAGTATCGACTGCCTTTTATTTATTGACCAACAGAACAATATGAGTCAGTTTTTACAGATGTGATGTAAAATGTCATGTGGAGTAAAATAATTCAACTAAACGTTGTTTTTTTGAGTTGGCGACCAGTAATGGCTAAGACAACTGAAGAATATCTAATAAGAAACATAGTTCGACCAAAACTTTATCAGTTCATGGTTAGTGGGTTTTCCAGAATTCTACTAATATGCACACAAACCAAACACAGATCGACGTCATTGGGTTTAATTGGGCTAAAATTTGGTATACTTATTTGGAATTACAAGGGGACGAATTGGATTGTTTTTCGTGACAATCTTACAACCGGAAGTGGCAAGTGTTACATACGTTTTCGCATAGGGATTCATCTGATTTTGACCAAACTGGCACCTTCTCATCGGCAGAAAAACACAGATACGTGACAGTATAATATTATTGTTATTTGTATCGAGAGGTGCCTTGTTTTATGATCTAATAATACAGTATTATTATTATCTTACTTACATTCGTTTAAATGTCAACAATGTATAGTTGGAAAGTTGAGTGAGGGCCACCCCAGATATTTATAAACTATACATGGGCTTATTAACTTGGAATAAACATCGAATTATCGCATGTTTGCTTATAACAAACGACCACTTCTAACCAACTAGACACATATGGCCATATGGCTCGTTGATTGTTTGTTATATCCGGTCTCGACTGTTTTTGAACAGAGCAACCCTGGTTTAAATAAAAAAAAAAACACTAGATCGGTCTGATAAGATTCAATACAGAATTAGATGTGATAATGCCTCAACTCGTACAATCGACGTTATTTGTTTCCAGAATCTGCAAATGTCACCAAAAGAGCGACAGGCAACAATACAGTTCAAATCTGTTGCTTCAGCTCATGCTTTTTTTAAGAAATACCAACGCTCGATGTTGGACCTCTCTGTAATTGATGTTACCTTAAAAAAGTAATTATATTTGTACATTTATTATAACTAGATTTTTATGAATGTTATTTTCTTATTATAAGCATAAAATGACACTCTTTCTTTTACCATTTTGTCGTTCATATTATAAATTTGTCAATAAGAATTCTTAACTATAAAAATTAATATGTACATCCTTAATCTCAACAAAGAAGTATAATTAAATGTAAATGATACATCTTATAGGTTTATATAGGTAATGATTAACTTTGATAAGTTGATATGAACATGGCTTGTGATGTTAGATTTATTTAGTAGATTAGTTATTTGTAGTTACTTCAACACTATTATAAATTTACAAAATGCAGTTACTGTATGATTCAGGATTGGAAGAAACAAATATAACAGTTGTCAGTGTTTGCACAAATATGGGCTATATTAATATTTCAAAAAACGACATTTGTTTTTTTTTTATGGATAACTAATGTATTTTTGATCACCTATAAATATATGGCAATTTTTTAATTAACTTTTATTTTAGTTGTTTTATATGTTTATATTTATTCTGTTGTTAGCTCACTTTTCATATTTAGTACATTTCTGTTGCCAATTTTTGTTTTTAATAAAGATACATTATTTTTAACGGTTTTAATGAATTTCATACATCTACCAGAAAAGGCATCCTGTTGAAACTAAATATTCATCAAAGTTAGCAATTTCAATGAAAGGTGATTTATTTTTTCCATTATTTGAAATACATATGTGGATAACCAACCTGAATCATTATTGATTGCCTGTTCATTCATTAGAATTATTTGCAAAATTAGATTTTGTTTATATATGAAGAATACAGAGAAATACAAGGGTCACCCACATAACAATTTTTAGCACGCACGTGCCGAACACAATGTGTTTGCAAGATGTGTTGGCACGAAGAAAACATAGCGTTAACACAGCTGTGTAATTTGCACAGTGCAGTGCACACTGTGCACGTCAAGCACACACAGTCTTGGTCTGTTTGCGAACTGCTCACCCGTTTGCGTGGTGAGCAACCCACCGTATTGTACTGTTTACATTTGTTTACAGACGCTTCTCACGCTTGAGGAACACAACGTGCTGACATGTCTCTAAATTGTTATGTGGGCAGTTAATGGGAATTAATTTAAATTTTTAATGGGATATGTCCTATTTATTAAAATTTTGACTTTAATCGTAAAGAGGGCTGCACATCGATATTTTTATTTCTCAACAAAAAAACTACAAAGAAGGAAAAACACAAAACGATTTTTATACATTTATTATAGTTTATTTCTAATAGTTACATACATCAATTGAAGAGCTCGGGGGGAAATAGTAACAAGCCACATTATACTAATACATAATGAGAAACTGGGGCTTGTTACCTTATTGCAACGAAATGAAATTGATTTTTGTTTTGGGTAAAGTGCGAAACGACCTGATAAAAGCACCATCTATCAATGTATAGTAGTTAAGTTTTTTCTGTGGCTTGTTACACTTTTCAGAGAACGAATTGTATTGATAACTGAATTGTGGTCAAAATGTGGCTTGTTACTAGTTTCCTCGGAGCTCTTCAATTGTACGACAAGCAGTCCTAAAAATGTCATAAAAGTGTTACATGCGATTTTATTAACTTCTAAACTTTCAAGTTAATTGTACTATAAGCATCTTTGACCGTTCTTTCCCTGTATCCTTTATACTTCCTATATCACTGTTTTAATATCTTATAAGAAATATTTATAGGACTTATATTTAATGTACATACATTCCATTGTCTGTTATGTGTATCTGTACTTGAGATGTATACAATTTATGTTGACATAAAAATAAATATTAACATATTTTTTTATTTTTGTATTGGCATATAATGTCGAATCCTACGTCTTATTACCGTTAGAGAATCGAATGTTTTACCAAATATATGTTAAATTTTACTTTTTTTAATAAAGTTTCTGAGCATTGTTTATATTTTTTTGTTTAAATTTAAAGCAACTTTAGTTACCCACATAACAATTCAGAAAAACGTTTCCAGCATGGTGCCAACACGTTGTGCTAAATTTTGACACGCTTGTTGACGCCTTACTAGCGCAGTGAGTCCTCACATGATAGCAATATGTCAGCACGTTGTGCTCCTCGCGCGTGCAGCACCCGTGAGGGATCTCTGACGAGTGCCCTGTGTGGTTTATGCACCAAAATTTGTTGTATAATTATTTTTATAGGAAGTGGCAGGTAATTACGCATATCTGAATAAAATATAATGTCTTAATGGCTGGTTTACACGTTGCCAGCGACTAGCATGCCAGTTGCTACGGCACTAGCATGCCACCATTGGAAAAGGAGTGGGAAAGTCCAGTGGCTACTTAAACGTTATGGTTGGTTTACACGTTGCCAGCGACTAGCATGCCAGTTGCTACGGCACTATCATGCCACCATTGGCAAAGTGCAGTGGCTATTTAATGGCTGGTTTACACGTTGCCAGCGACTAGCATGCCAGTTGCCACGGCACTAGTATGCCACCATTGGCAAAGGATTGGGAAAGTCCAGTGGCTATTTACACGTTGCTGATAACTGTCATGTGTCATGCAAGTGGCGGTTTTTCTATACAATGCCAGTTACCGGACAATGTCGTGCCAGCAGGAGGAATAAGAATTTTGGCGATCCATTTTAGGGCCCTCTTTATCGTTTCGGCCATAATTTATTATTATTCAATTTTCAATATAAACTGAACACTGCGCTTTGTCATCATAAGCTTGGACTGGCTTGTACTACCGACTGGCTTGGAACTGTTTACAAAGTGCAAGCATTTGCGCCAGTTCAAAAAAGTGGTGGGGAACTATGCCAGTCTGCCAGTGAATCAAATAGTTTTGTTTCGCTGGCATCGCCAGTAACTGGCACAACTGGCTTGCTAGCCACTGGCAAGATGGTGTCTACACCTTGCATGTCGCTTGCCAGTAGAGCTCGCCAGTCACTTGCAAACTCTACTGGCAGGCGTACTGGCAACGTGTAAACCAGCCATTACTGATAACTGTCATGCAAGTGGAGGTTTCCCATACAATGCCAGTTAACGGACAATGTCGTGCCAGCAGGGTGTACGAATTTTGGCGGTCCATTTAAGGGCCCTTTTTATAGTTTTGGCCATAATTTACAATTACTCAATTTTCAAAATAAACTGTTTACAAAGTGCAAGCATTTGCGCCAGTTCAAAAAAGTGGTAGGAAACCATGCCAGTCTGCCAGTGAATCAAATAGTTTTGTTTCGCTAGCATCGCCAGTAGCTGGAATAACTGGATTGCTAGACACTGGCAAGATGGCGTCTACACCTTGCAAGTCGCTTGTCAGTAGAGCTCGCCAGTCACTGACAAACTCTAGTGGCATGCGTACTCGCAACGTGTAAACCAGCCTTAAGGGAACGATTTGTTGCAATAATTTTACCTGCCACTTCCTGTAAAAACAATTATACAACAAATTTGGGTGTATAAACCACACAAGGGCGCTTGTCACAGATCCCAAGGAGGATGAGCATGATGTGCTAACATATTGCTCTCATATGAGGACTCACTGCGCCAGCAAGGCATCAACACGTGCCAAAATTTAGCACGACGCGACGTGTTGGCGCCATGTTGGAAATGTGTGTCTAAATTGTTATGTGGAATTGCGGGAATCTTCAAGCGACAGAAAATAGTAGTGATTAAGAAAAGTATATTATTTTACATGCTGCTTGTGACAGAATTGTTACCAGGCTTAATAAGATGTAGTACCAATTTCATTTAAGGGGTATAAAAACAAAACAACCTTTAATTTTCATTATTTAATAATTTATTAAAGTATACAGTAACTAAACTACTTATAAAAAATAAAACAATTACGGTGTAAAACAAAGACCTTGGTATCGGTCTTAGTGTGGACTATTAAACTATTATGTTTAATGTTACACCTAGTGGGGTAGTGCCGTTTTCGAAGCCATAGTAAAGAAAAGTGCCGTTGATGAGGTGGATGATGTTGTAGGGACTATTATTTGTATGTGTTTCAGCTAAAAGCGTGTTTAATTTAAATGGTTTTATTCATGTATGCGTGCTCATGTGCCTTTTAAAGTTACCCGATTGTGTGGTTGAGTAGTCACATATAGTGCATTCAAATGGTTTTAATGCGGTATGCTTACTCATGTGTCTTTTGAGGGTACCCGATTGTGTGGCTGAGTAGTCACAAACCGTGCATTTAAATGGTTTTAATCCTGTATGCATGTTCATGTGCCTTTTGAGGGTACCCGATTGTGCGGCTGAGTAATCACAAACCGTGCATTTAAATGGTTTTAATCCTGTATGCAGGCCCGCCGCCAGCCACTTGAGCGCCCGCGTGCATAACCAACTATGCCGCCCCCGTCCCCATCCTTTACGCCAGTCGACTTAGTACTAAACATTAGCAGAATTGCGGGTATTGTAAATAGTGTGACTAGTACTAATTAGTACTAAGCTCGTGTAAGAATGACATTATTTTCCACAAATAGTGATAAGTGTTGTAGAAATTTTCTCTGCATAGAGGTGAGGTGTAAAGCAAACAAATAATTATCAAAATCATTTTATTAACTTCACTACAGAGTGACTCAACTTATCAATATATAAATATATGTATATAGGAACACAAAAAAAAACAAAACTAAACTGTCTATAGGAACTGAACTTTTCTTTGCGAAATCTGCTATTAATTCTGATTGATCCAAACTATCCAAGACTTCGTGTTCAATTGAAACAATAGATAAATTATTAAGCCTGTCCTGGTGCATAGTTAAGCGTAAATAATTTTTAATAATTTTCAACTTTGAAAAGGATCTTTCACCAGATGCCACCGAAACCGGCATAGTAAGTAATATTTTCAGGACTATTGATGTGTTTGGAAATGTAGCAATCAAATCATTTTTGAAAAGATGTTTAAAATATTATATGGATCACCAGGCTGATCATCTAGAAAATGCTGCTTGTTAGCTAAGCTTGTTAGCTAGTTAAGTTTGTTTTTCAACCGATTTTAATAAATGATACATCATTTTAAAGCTCATAACGTCCTGATACCCCATGAGTTTTGCCCGGTCGATCAAATCATAATTAGTGCCCTAAAAATACGAATGAAAGTTGACTTTTTCGACAATTTAGTAAAGTTTTCGGCATCATATCTCGGCTATGACTTAACCGATCATAATGAGCAATACATTAATCGAAAGCACAAGTCTTCATGTACTCCCCATAGTTTTGCCCGATCGATATTACAACAATTACCGCCTGAAAAAAAAAATAACAATGTACTAGCGTCGTGGGGATTTGGACAACACAGTGCAACCGCATGCCTTGAACACCGATCAACAAAAGGGTAAAAAATAAGCACTTCCTGTCATCCGATTTTAACAAATTATGCACCAATCGATAGCTAAGGGTGGCAACCACTTATGCTAGTTTTGCCAGGTCGCGATTCAAACAATTAGCGGGTAAGAATAATTAACAAAGTTAGCGCTCCGGAGACAGAGAAAGTGCATGGTCGGGTGTTCCGGTGGACAAAAGCAAGTCTTTTAAGCACTTCCGGTTATCAGATTATAACAAATTATGGACCAATCGATAGCTAAGGGTGGCAACCACTTATGCTAGTTTTGCCCGCTCGCGATTCAAACAATTAGCGGGTAAGAATAATTAACAAAGTTTGCGTTCCGGAGACATCGAGAAAGGCCCGTGTCGGGTACAACGGTGAACCAAAGCAAGTTTTTTAAGCACTTCCTGTCATCCGATTTTAACAAATTATACACCAATTGATAGCTAAGGATGGCAACCACTTATGCTAGTTTTGCCCGGTTGCGATTTAAACAATTAGCGGGTAAGAATAATTAACAAAGTTTGGGTTCCGGAGACAGAGAAAGTGCCGGGTCGAGTGTTACGGTGGACAAACGCAAGTTTTTTAAGCACTTCCGGTCATCCGATTTTAACAAATTATGCACCAATCGATAGCTTAGGGTGGCAACCACTTATGCTAGTTTTGCCCGGTCGAAATTCAAACAATTATTTCATTTGTGTTCCTGTCAGATGTAAATATTTGCGATAAATTATCGAAGTTCGTCGTGATATACACAAAATCACAAATCACATTGTCCAACAATTATGTTGTTGCACTATTTACATTTGTCGCCCCCTTGAAAGTGCCGCCCCCTTGAAGGTGCCGCCCGCGTGCGGTGTATGCATGTTCATGTGCTGTTTAAGGTGCTGCGATTGTGCGGTTGAGTAGCCACATACAGTGCATTTAATTGGTTTTGATCCTGTATGCGTACTCATGTGCCGTTTAAGGTTTTGCGATTGTGCGGTTGAGTAGTCACAGATTCTGCATTTTAATAGTTTTATTCGTGTATGCATACTCATGTGCTGTTTAAGGTGCTGCGGTCGTGCGGTTGAGTAGCCACAAATTGTACATTTAAACGGTTTTATTTCTGTATGCGTGCGCATGTGGCTTTTAAGGCTATCCAAACGTGCGGTTGAGTAGTCACAGAATGTGCATTTAAATGATTTTATTCCTGTATGCGTTCTCATGTGCCTCTTAAGGCTTCCCGAACCTGCGGTTGAGTAGTCACAGAATGTGCATTTAACTGATTTTACTTTTGTATGCCGTCTTATGTGAGATTTGAGGTAGTCCGACCGTGTGGTACAGAAGTTGCAAATCGTGCACTTATGTCGAACCAAATCGTTTGCTGATGTTGCCATCAAGGATCCAGATATTGGATGTGATGAAGAAGTTGCGCAATTCGTAGTTGTGACGTCCAAATCCAATTGAATGTTTATAACAAATCTGAAAAATTAAGAAAAAACATATATTTAATAATTATCCATTATAGATTAGTAATATCAGTAGTAAAATCTTTTTTTTTATGAATATGACTGGTACTCACACTATGAAAGAAGCGTTGAGTAGTAAAAACATTTATTAAAATGAAATAATATCAATGTTTAAAAGTTTAAAAAGTTGAAATATAACAATTTTGTGTGCAATAGTTTGACCAACAAAATGATTCTTTTTTTTTGCACTTTGGCTACTTTTATTTTTGTATACTCAATTTCATTATAGATCCCTTACCAGCAAAATATCAAAAGCCAAAGGATTACAAGCTACAATGATTGTTTGAAGGACTGTTTGATGCAGAAAATCAGGGAGAAGAATCAAGGACAAATCGATACACCAAATAAACGTCAACATCAACATCCAAATGGTATGCCAATTGCTATGTCAATTATAGCAGCGCACACAAAAGAAAAGGAAAGAAAGCAACCAAAGCTGATAAAAAAGTGCAAATGTTGTAAAAATCTTAGAAAGGACAAATAAAATAGAAGACTGGTTATCGAAACTACAGCAGTAAACATTCACTGATTTAAGATGGGTAACAATTTATGAATTGCAGTGTGGATTGCCAACAGTATAAAAAATGGAAAAAAGAGAAAATATCAATACAGAGAGAAAATCTTATACCAACCACCAGTTTGGCTTTAGACAAACACACTCTACCATAGATCAAGTCCATATAATAACGGACATAATACAAAAAAATATTAGAGGAAAAGCATATTTGGTCAACAATCTTTCTTTACAAGTCACAAACTTTCGATAAGGTTTGACACAAAGGATTGATTTGCAAATTGAAGAGTATGCTACCCATTCAATATGTGAAGCTGATAACTATTCATGTATATATCAGACTATTCCAAATGAAGGATGAATATTCGACTCAGAGAGGCAAAAGCCGGAGTGCCCAGGGCAGCGTCTTGGGACCAATACCCTATTTATTATGTACCAGTGATTTACCAGATCTAATTTGTCAATAGGGAATAAGCTACAAAGATATTATTATAAATGAATGATAAAGTCCGTTTGCCAAAAATGTGTTTGTTCTCGTTTGTTGAATTTGAATTTCCAGTTACTCGATTTTGTGAGATATATTCACTTGGCGGATCAAAGCCGAGTTTTCTAGTTTGCGAAGCAGTAAAAATATCAAACATGATAGATGAAAAGTGGTTGCAAAGTTAAAAATAACAGGCTACACATATCGCAAGACGAGATACGATTTGTTGTCTCTTGTGCAATTTTGATGGAATTGGATTTCTTGTCTTTAGTTTATATCCCAACAATAATTGACTTGGGGTTTTCTGTGCACTCTTCTGGGCTGTACTATTGAGTGCTATTTGAACATCGCTTAGAGCTTCTTCGTCCCATTTGACTGGTTCATCTCCTACTAATTTCAGTAATGCTGGCATGAAGGTTCTGTGATACCGTTCTATTTGCCCATTTCCTCGTGATGTCCTTATAGCAACGTATACCACTTGTATGCTTCTCTCTTCGCAATACGTTCGGAATACTTCACTGGTAAAACTAGTACCTCTATCCGTGATGATCTTCTTTGGATAACCAAAAACTTAAAATTTTTAGCTAATGTCTTGATGCTTTCCTCACTCTTCGTAGTCTTCACTGGTTCTAAAAACACGTACTTAGTGAATGCTTCGATCAAGGTGAGTACATACTGGTTTCCTCTTTTAGATCTCTCCAACGGCCCAACATGGTCTAGGTGTAGTGTTTGCCAAGGTAAGTATCCTTTGTCAATATTATACAGCTCTCCGTCTTTTCTATTTTTTTAATATTGTGTTCAAGACATGGGACACAGTTTTGAATACATTGTTTAATATATTTCTTCATATTCTTGAAATAATAATTCTCTTTCAGTTCGGCAAATATCTTATCTGTTCCTAAATGAGCTAAGCGATTGTGTGTCTCAACTACTAAGGATTTTCTCATCTTTCTAGGAACCACGTATAGTAACTTGTCATGTAATATCCTGACAACTTTTCCATTTAACAATCTGTATCCGTGTCTTATCGTCGTTACGTCTTCTTCCAATATCTTGCGTCTTATTTCAGCTACTTCAGTATCATCCCTCTGAATCTCTTCTAAATTTCAAATTAACTGTTCTGTGACTGTGATTATGTTGGTACTGTAAACTCGGCTGAGACTATCGACATGAACCATTCGTTCAGCTTTTCTATGTTCCATCTCAAAGTCATACTCTTGCATAATAAGGCTCCAAGAAGTTATTCTTCTGTTGACTTCATTTTTTTGAAGCGTCTGTCTCAGAGCATTACAATCTGTAATGACTCGAAATTTCTTCCCTAACAGGGACACCCTGAATTTTTCCAATGCTTTCACTACTGCCAGTGCCTCTAGCTCAAAACTGTGATATCTTTCCTCTTGTTCCGATGTCTTCCAACTGGCGTAGTAAATTGGAGGAAATTTCCCATCGTGCATCTGCATCAGGCAAGCACCCAGTCCCTTTGCACATGCATCGGTGTGTAACTCGATCTCCAGGTTTCTATCATAAATTTTCAAAATTGGTCCACTAACTAGGCACAACTTGAGCTTCTCGAAAGCCATCTGCTGTATTGGTCTGAACTGAAATTTGTTTCCACTCCTCAGTAGGTCGGACAACGGTTTAGCGAGAGTTGCATATTGTTCGATAAACTTTCGGAAATATTCGGTCAGTCCTAAAAATCGTTGAACTTCCTTGGTATTTCGGGGAGTTGGAAATCTATCGACGGCCTTGGTTTTTTTCGTTCCTGGACTTATTCAATTCAGTCATTCCAAATTTGCACTTATCAAGCCGCAACTGCAAACCTCTCTCGTTGATTCTCTTCAACACTCTTTTCAGCATGATCAAGTGTTCCTCCAATGTGGCTGTGTGGATCAATAAATTGTCCATATACACCTCCAGACTACCCTCTTTAATCATGTCGCTTATCTCATTGACTATTTGGTTTTCATAAAATCCAAAACGCCTAGGTTTGCTGGTGACTGGTATATCGTCCTTCAGGTCGATGTTCATTTTAGTTTTTGAGACGACATTTCTTGTAACTGAACTCGATCCAAAATCACCTGCATCAATTTGTGTCGATCTTCAACATCTAACTCAGGATTTATTTCAATGTTTTTCTCCCGCTCTAAATCTTCCTTCGCAAGGTTTATTTGCATAATCTCAATCATTGGCAACTCTGGTGTATTTTACTGTTGAACCTCACTTCGTCCTTTGTCACCGTCCAAACTACATCGTCCAAAAACTCGCGCCCGATTATAGCGTCACTCCCGATCGCGTAATCCGGTACGACCACCATTCGAATTTCGGTTTCGACTTCATCCATTTTCGCGACAATCATAACTTCAAATTCGGCATAGATTGTGGCCTTGTTAAGTTCAACTAAAATGTTCTTTCGCGGTTTCATTGGCACGTTTAGTCTTTTAGCACAACACATTTTTAGTAAATTGGCATCCGAACAAGTGTCTATCATTGCTATAAACGAATGATCCCCGACGCGCATCTCCTTATAGTATTTCGATATCGGTTTCACCGAAACAGTATGAACGCCACTTTTATCATTTTCCTTCGACTCACTCAATTCCGGACATTTACGCGCAATGTGTCCTGATTTTCGGCACTTATAACAAATAATGTCTTTATTTCCCCGCGTTCGCATATCGGCACTTGATGACTTAAGCATGGTACACACTATGGGTACGATCAAGGCACAGTCAAGGTACAGTCACGTTCAATTAGACCATTGAAGTGAATACGAGTATTCACACTCGCGCTCACAGGCATGATCTTGACCGCGAGCATCTACACTTTGACTGCGAGCGTGTTCGTGCCTTGACCGCAACGCGAGCAGAGCGCCAGTGTGAATGGGTCGCGGGTCGCTCGCGTTCTGAACGCCGCGATCAGTCTAATTTTTGTTAGTTTTTACCTAGAAAATAAAGCGGTACAGACACACACACAGATTGTCAAATACTGCAGTTCTGTTAATATAAAATTATTATGAAGGAAATTCTTATAGAGCTCGTTAGGGACAAACCCGAACTATATGACATGAGTTCTACATTATATAGTGACTATATTCACAAAAATAAAGTATGGGAGGAAATGGGAAAGGTTTTAAACAAATCAGGTACGTTTTAATTACGTTTATTTTCGAACGATATACTTATACTAAATACACATAAAGAAATAGACTTATTGAATGTAATATTTTTAAATCATGTTAAGGTGCCACGGCACAGAACCAGCTTCGGAGTTGAAGTATGATGTGAACATTTCTATTACTTCAAATGCTTCTGCCGATGAGTTACCCCCCCCGTCTTGGTAAATTTCTAAAGTTTACAGTGGGTAATTGTTCATCAACAGAATACTTTACATTATATCCCTCGCGAATGTAATTGTGTAAATCCGAAAATATGGAAAAAAACTTTGTTGGGTCGTCAAGTAATTATGGACATAGTGTAGAAAATTCCCCTTCGCTCTTCCTATGCTTTAAAACGGGATGAATCCAATGTTCCCTCCTCTTGCGTCTATTTTTTTCTTCATCTTCGTCGAGCAGCAATGCAATTATCATTGTCACTATTCGATAGTTTTTTAAACATTATGCTTCCGTAACAAGTTAACAACGATTTGCTGCAAACTGACCGCGCCTAGAATTCGCATAAGACCGACACCACCCATCGCTACACTTACCACGGGTGCTAAGAGTAGCGATGGGTTGTATCGGTCTTATACGAATCGCCGTGCTACCGAAAACTTCCACCTCTCCTTAGCGCAATGCACACGGTATGAATTGGAAGCCTGATCACGTGATATGAAAATATCAACCATAAAGGCAATCAGACACAGAAATAGGTGCGAAAAGCTACGGTGCACAAAGCAAAATGCGGAAATGCGCTTTACGCTGAACGAAAGACTCAAGAGAGGCGGTACGCAAAGTTTATACATCAAAAGAAGCTTACGCAATAATTTAATTAAATGTAAAGCGCTAAATACACTCACAGCAGTTTAACTACGCAAAATTATATACGTATTTTCTCAGCAAAAGGTTACACAAAGCAAGTAAAATGCAAGGATGGCAAATACGTGCCATGATGCATGACGCAATGGCTCTTTTTTAGATGAAAATCCGAGTATAACTTGTACAATAAGACAACCCACTACATTAGCAAACTAGGGTAAACATTTTACACCAAATATAAACGTTATTACCTGTAAATTCAACAAAACACACTTGTAAACTACAATGGCGTTCCTCGCAAGAATCTGTGGATTTAACTGTACGACGGTTGAACGAACCGATAATGCCCCTCTTTACTCTCTTTAGTCTGCTCTTTACACGCGCTTCTTGCTCTTGTTCTATATCGTCTGATATCGTCTCCGTCGCGCGTCACAGTCTGACCATAGTGTAACTATTTTTACATGGTGGGCCAAGAACGCAACGATCTCTTTCTAAAAAACTCAGTCCGTCTCTATCTACCTTGTTTAAGAAAGCCCAATTTTGCCAATTGTTGGAAAAACCAGAAAGTTTTGTCAAGTATTGGAAATATCACCAGAACATTATTAATATATATTAATCAAAGGTCGGTGCTTTACAATTAGAACAATATTTACCATTTGAAATTTTCGCAATAAGAATTTCGAATTTTTCTACTTTGGTTCAACAGTAGACTCAGTTCTCAGTGTTTACTTCTGACTTTGGCAACAATGGAATCCACCAACCAATATAGCTGTCACATTTACTAAATTTATAAACAATAAATGTAGGACTCGTTTTGGTGTCACCTATGTAGCATCGAGTAGCAGCCATAGATGGCCATAGTAGCAACGACAACTTTTGTAAACTACCATGCATTGCGTTTTGAACAAAGTTATTCAATGTAGAGTATTTGGAATAGTTGAAAGACAAGATTATGGTTTAATTTTTTAAATAGGAATCAAAATCTCGCATTCGCACGCACGCATGCAACTGAAGGGCAAAATATTACTGTCCCATGTTTGTTCCTTACAGAGTATGTTGGCAACACTTCCCTTTCCTTTGCGAATTGCCGGAAAAGTGGGGAGTTCTTGGCCCACCATGTAAAAATAGTTACACTATTGAGTCGCTATCGTGTCGCGCGAAAAATTTAAAAGTTGAATTTGAATCGGGTACTTACATTAATTTGAATTAGTACTGTGTGCTTTGAAGTTAGTCAACCGTTTTGAAACAAATGTATGTAGTAGTTTCATGTTCCGTGGATGTACTAGTGATGAATAAATAAAAATCTCTTGAAAAGAGGCCCACCGACAAACCGCATAAAATGCTGCTTTTGTGCAGTCACTTTGAGGTTACGTGTGCTATCTGTAATATAGTTTTACTTAGTTCATAAATACTATATAATTAATTAAGGCTTGAAGAGGAATGCACTGTCATCTATTTAATTATTTCGGTCAATAATTAACTCACGATTTGAGTAATTAGTTGTGTAATTAGTAGTCTTAATTATCATTGCACACATTGAACGCCGCAGATAATCTAATACGACAGGATACTAGAGATTCTTTTGCATAACCACATACAATCACCCTGTAATGACAACAATAGCGCAGGCTATAAACTTGTATATAAGTGCAAAGAAATTTTTTAAGTTTCGATTCAGAAAGAGGTTTTATTTTTAATTCAAAATGTTGTTGTTTGTGTTGGTTTCTGCTATATTTACTGTAATAGGCTCGACCACAATACCAGACGTATGTATAGCTTTAATGTATTAATATTTTTAATATTTTAACTAATTTCAAAGATAACAAGTGCATAATAAATTGTATTTTTTGTAGTATGTACCTCATGAATTACATGAATGGATAAAGGGAATGCACGATAAATGCGTTAAGGAAATTGCTATTACGGACGGTAAGTTAATCAATAGGATATAAGTAATTAGAGAACAGTATAAATTTTGAAACTATCAAATTCAACTTACAACACTAATTATGTGTGGCCCAGTGGACGCGTATTCTCGCTAAAATCTCGATTTTCTTTTCTGTCGATTACAATACTCTTCTTCTATGGTTCTAGTCGGAAAGTAAAAAGGGGATACATATTAAGAAAACTTATGCCCGTTTGCACCGTTTGTGTTAAGAAAGGCTTAAGTATGAGATCGTACTTATGTCATCGATTTTGCTTGCACCGTCACATATCCATTACCTAACTACAGTTAAGAACGACCTAACTTAAGCCTAGAAAATCGACGGCTTAAAGCCAGTGTAAATATAAGCTTAGTTGTGATTGGTTGATTGTGGTGTAGACACACATTGCACATGAAATGTCGTTTCAAGAAATGTCAAGACAGTACCTATATGTGTCAATTTATCATGTTATCAAGCGATTTTAGGAGTTTGTAATGTAAAATTACAGTTTTATTGTGTATTAGAAATAATGGTTTCATTTTGATCATAAATTCTTTTTTTTTGTGCCGTAATTTTTGTAGTTATGAAAGTAATTCAAATTTGCCGCCACATTAACCTATTGAAAGTTTTGACAAGTGACGCAATACTGTTGATTTTAGAACCAAGTATTTCCAAATATAACTAGAACTTTACAGTGTTGCCAACGTCAGAAACCCTTAAGTAATGCTTAAGTTAGGAAAGGCTGAATGCGAGCGGTGCAAATGATGCCTGACTTAAGTTAGGCATAAAGATAAGCTGTTCTTAAATTTAAGTCGTTCTTAATAAATACGGTGCAAACGGGCATTATTAGTCATTTTATCACATAGTAGGAAGAATGCATCAAAATGCTTTGCCCAAACATGTTTTTATCCCGATTCTGTAATAATAAAATTATTACAAATAAAGTGTTCTCATTCTAGCGGACGTGGAGTCTTATGTAATCAGCAACAACTCGCCTAGTATGATGGTAAGTCTTTAAGAGCCAATAATTAGTATTTTGTTATATTATTGCTATCTGAAAGCATGTTTCCATATTTTCATATTTTTATTTTAGTGCTACATGAAATGCATGATGGTAGATTCACGTTGGGTACGTAATTATAAATAATTTAATTTCTTTATACATAATTAGAGATTTATACAACTCTACTCAACAACTTAGTATTCACACATTTTCTCTATGTTTTTATTAAGTTATCAACTAAGATCTTTAAAAATTCATGATAAAATCTGAAAGTAATAATAAACAATTTTAGATGTCCACGGACTTTAAAATCCAATACGAAACAATTTGTAGCATGGCACAAGGTCCTAAGAAGGAAGAATTCCTGGCGGCAGTAAATAAATGTCGCGACATACCGCGTGAGTCTGAGACAATTTATTAGTTTAATTATTAAATAATAATTTATTATATAGGTATCGTATGTTCAATAAAATCGGTTTAGTGTGGCATGGAAAATATTGTCGGTGAAATTTGACAATTAAACCATAAA
Organism: Aphodius granarius; assembly: GCA_963971325.1. Lineage (NCBI taxonomy): Eukaryota > Metazoa > Arthropoda > Insecta > Coleoptera > Scarabaeidae > Aphodius > Aphodius granarius. The sequence continues at coordinate 6,416,117 of OZ020225.1, forward strand.
CCCATTTTTTTGTGATTAGAGCTCTATCTGACGTTTTATATGTCAATTCCTAAAGCGTATAGCCAACATAAATCTACATAAAGATTACAGCATGACACACTAGACCTTTTTTATTCAACATACTCTACAGGGTGAATATTAATTCAGTGCAATAACTTGGAGGGGTGATGTAACTCAATATGAGGAACAAAAAATCTTAATAATTTTTTTCAAAATTTTGCAGTTGAAAATTCAATTGCCGCTACCCACATGTTTTCATAATGTGTAGTACTCCGTCAAAAACTAGCCCGCACCTATCTGTAGCACGCTGAGCTCACGAAATGCGTATAAATAACGATGTATTCAATGATTTAACAGTAAACTTACTAAAAATTTTAAAGAAACTGTTCAAAGTGCGCCCCGTTTTCATCCAAACACGCTTCTGCCCGTCGCCTCCAATTTGCACATAAAGGGCGGCGTTCAATGTCATCGCGCACAATTTCAGCACAATTGAAAATTCGCTCATGGAGTTCATTTTCATTGTTTACTTCCGTCTTATACACTAATCCTTTTAAATAACCCTAGAAATAAAAATCCAGAGGATTCAAGTTTGGAGACCACCGCCACTGTCTTGACCCATTAATCCCTTTTCACCAAATGTTTCACTTAAATGTTGCACTACAATCGGCTCATATTACGATCGCGTGGACGGCCTCTTCCTCCATGGTTAGGCAAAAATACCCGAGCAGGACCATCCCTTAACCGTTGAACCACGGAAACAAAAGTTAGGGATGCACCGGTTTCTAAATCGTTGCGAATAAAGTCTTCGAGCGGCCGCTGCATTTTTTCTGCATTTACCATAAACAAGTAACATGTCCACGTACTCACCACTACTAAAATTGTCCATTTTGAAACACAAAACCACAAAATAACTACCAAGAAACCCGATAAACAGAAACAACTGCAGAGCGTAAACTAAAGCACGCACGGGGCTTCCCCTCGCTCAGCTGTCAGCTGTTTCGCCACAGGCTCTAGGTCAAGTCGCTAGTACTCTTTCTAAAAACATGCGTCGTCAAATTCTGCATTTTCAATAATTAATTACTCAATACTGGTGTCACTTAGAGAAAAAACGTATTTGAAGTTTTTACTCCAATTATGAAGATCTATAACCCCTAAAAATTATTGCACTCATTTAATATTCACCCTGTATAATAATGAGTATTATTACAGCGGGCAACAATGAGTGCGAAACAGCCTATCATTTCAACGTTTGTCTCCAGCAAGCCGACCCAGAGGTATAGTTTCACGCATTTTATTGGACATAACAAAATAATTTATTTCTAGCTTTATTTCTTACCATAATCGCAATGAGGATGCTGAATTGATTCTTGGAACACGGCCGCAAAATAATACTGAAATGATTTCCTATTGATATAACTAATAGATTGTAGATTTCATTCGGAAATAAATATATGAGCATTCATAATGTCTCTTTTTACAGGGATTTTTTTAGCCCGACACTTTTTTTTTAGCCCGTCTAATTTTCTACTAGTAATATATACCTATGATGCAATTCAAGCTTTTCTTTTAGTACTGTAGGTACTATTTCGTTATCTACAACAAAACCTGTCCAACTAGGAAACTATCAACTCTATTATTATTTCAAATAAATTAATACAAATTTACATGATTATTATTAAAGATAATGATACCTTTACGTCTGGAATGGAAATTTTGACCATAGTGACACTCAAACAGAATGTATGCGTCTTAAAACCTGTAGATTTGAACTCAGTAGTCCTGTATTAATTTTGGATGCTTTTTGAAATGTAACTATCGCGCAGTCAAAGCTAGGTGGATAAAAGTCATTTCTGAGAATTGTTATTTCATGGTCAAATGTTGTAAACAACGCCCCCGAGGACACAATTTCAGGTAAAAAGGGCGATAAAGATTCCACACTAATGAGCTATAGACGATCAAAGTAGCGAGGTAATTACATTCGGTTGCGTGGTTTGGTTGCATTTTTGCGTGCTTTCAAAAGGACATACAAAATTTGTGGTTCAAAAAATAGCTTGTACTGTCATGGATTTTAGTTCAGAGGGTAAGTACTTTGATAATTCACTTAAAATTTGACTTTAATATCAGTAGATATGGTCTAACAATTATTTTGAAAAAGATGATCGAAAATACATATTATATTTAATTTTTAAGCTATATTTTTTGTATAATATACTTCAAATATTTATCTTTGAAATGATTTAGAAAAAAGTATAGACTGCCTTTTTTACTTTCCGACTAATATTGTAGAATCTAGAAGGAAGGTGAAAATTAAAGATTTCATCGGAAACACCCGGTTTGGGACCCCCCTGAATCCATTGCAATGATTTCTGGAAAATATATATGTGTGTGTATGTGTGTAAGTCTGTGAATGCATGATTGCGCCCAAACGGAAGAAAGGATCGGTCTGAAGGGGTCAGTGTGGCCCTCGTAAGAAATAGTTTAGAGACCCCTGTTTTAGAGTCTGGCGATGGTCTCTCACCTGTACTACCTCAGCCCTTCAAATTTGCGACCGGGCATTTCCAGATATCAACAGTAGAGGGAATAGGAAATCGAATGGCGTTTATTTTGTGAACAACGGGCCAACGAGATACAGACTTTAAAATATCTCGATTTTTTAATAAAACACACAAATTAAAAATATAAACAACTGTTCCTTTATTACACACAATTTTATACACACAAATAGTTATTTGTGTTAAATTTATGTTTAATAATTATAATTATTAAACATGTTTTAACGAAAATGTCTATAGGTATGATTTTATGAAAAAATTGAAATGTATTTACTTAAAAAATATAATTGCAAAAAACTAAAGTCGCCGCCGTAGCAATCCTAAGTTCGGCAGAAAATTAATGAAAGATTTATTTCTCTTCGCATTTATTCATTATTTTTACCGTACAAATTTTTTTATTAAATTCAACCTTCTTCTTCTTTAAATCACAACAAATTGTTTTTAAATTTTTCTTTAACTTTCTACCATAAGTGTTATACTTATCACTTATCTTAATCCATTTATTCCTAGCCTTTACATACTTTACCTCTCTCTGTATGCCTTTTATATTCTTCATTCACCCTTTTCAATTCACCCTGTAACCGTTCAATGGTTAGATGAAGAGGTTCCATCTCAACCAACTTCATGTTCGAATCAGATAATTTTAAACTTAGGTTTGCAACTGCCTCTTCACATATAGTAAAGTTTACCTTTAAATCTTCTTTTTCCTCTGTACAAGTTTTTAGTGTGTTGATGATCCAGTTAATATGATCGTACCTTGAGTCGTCATCGGCAAATACATTTATTCGGTAGGCCGTTAAAAGACTCTTGCACTCTTCTACAGCTGCAGCAGTGGCCTGAGTGGATATGCTTATTCTTGCCGTTGTCGTTCTAAAATTATATTATATAAAATTACATGTGAATTAAAATTACCATAATAAAAATGATTTTGATAAACTTACGTTATTTCAGATTCTGTCATCATAATTATTGTCATGAAAATGACGAAAATGGCCGCAATAGAATTCCTAAAATTAATAATAATAGTGTCAAAGGAAATTATGTAACAAAAATTAAAAAAAAATAATAAAAATCTTACCTATATTTGTTTAAGTAGTTTGATGTAGATTGGTGTATACGTGTTATTGTGTTTACAATCAAAAGCAGATTGGTATAAAAGTTGTCACATTCCATATACGTCGACTTTTTTTGCAAGCGCATTACTTTAACAGGACGTTTGTCTTTTGTCTTCGCATAAAACTGCTGCATCAATATGTACATAACACAGCAAAAAATTGTTAGCTAAACAACCTCTGTCTTCGTGTTCTTATTCGAATATTGAAACATAAAGCCAGTGATAAAGCTATTTAAGTAATTTGAAGAAGAGAGAACATTAAATTCAACAGTGTGCTTGAATAACTATTATCATTATTATTAATTGTAACATTTTGGGTTTAAACATGAACCTATTCCTTTAGGATTGCAACATTGACATTTTAGTTTTTTTAAATTAATTCTTAAGTGGGTTCAAAGAAAGTGCTCTTTTATGACATGTTGACTGGTGGTTTAGAACTGACATTTTTAACATTAAGTTGAATTGGTCCAGTCTTCTCATCTGGTTCAGAACTCGTATAGTGCTGAAAGTCTAGACTCCTTTCTGTTACACTATATTGATGTCATTTTACACTAGGAACTGATCGACATAAGCACTAACGAAAACCTTAAGGTACAATTTAGAAATGGACATCAGCAATTCTGGCTTCAAAATAACATATCTGTTACTTAAATTATCTCGCATTATAGAATATCGCGGGAAAGTTGTTGATTGCTTTTCCATTCTCATACCTAGTGGAAAAGGATTCAGCGCAGTTACCATCAATATCCTAACAAATAAAAGAATCAGACATCATTAACGTCATTAACTGCGGAGATTTGAGATTAAACCCAATTAAATTGATGCCAAATATTGAAAATTTATTATTAAAACATCAGGTTCATCCCAGAATTTTAATTTGGTTTGTTTTAATTTGAATTTAGTTAATAAATGTATAGCTTAACATGTTTTTTTGTAACTTTTCCACACTACGCTTCACTACGATTAGAAATTTAAACCTTTCAAAATGAGTAGTACCTACTACTATACCAGCTGTCATAAAATACATTTTTGATATTAAATTTCCAAAAATTCAATATCAATTAAGCAGGGCGTCTACCCAAAACCGAACAACACGGCATGTGGTCTATGACACAAAAATATTTGCATACTATTTCTAAATAAACTCTGTCTTGAATTGATACACAATAAATATTGTATAAAGTAAAAAATATTGTTTAATTCTCACTTCCTTCTTTCAAAAAAAAAAAAAAAAAACATCCATCTATGATTAAAATCTGTATATGTGTATGCGTGGTTATTTATCACCTTGTCATAAAACAAACGCTGGTAAATGCACAGACGTGAATGTAAAACAATAGGCAAGCGCAAAAATTGCAACGGTCCTTATGTCAAATAATTCCAGGCTAAATTCTTACTGCAAGCTCAATTGTTACCGCGAGCAACGTTGTATATAATATCCTGCGCAGCACCTTGGGAGGTGGCGCCATTTCTCGTGCTCTGCTCAACACCCTGCTATCGACATATTATTATTAAAATTATTCTTAAAATGTGTATTATTCTTAAAATGTGTATTATTCTTAAAATGTGATGTAAATATAAAGCTACACAGTATAATCAAGGTATTTTAATCACAGTAACAGTAACAGTTATTGCTATCACATTTGCCAAGAATGGGCAGGCAGCATGATAAAAAAAATAAAAATATATATTCCATTATTTTAAACCGACACAAATTACATTTACACAACTATTTACATTATTAGAGAGTAAAAGAGTATTATAAATTTCAACTATTTCTTCTGGTAACGTCAAAAAAACAGCCTCATAAAAATTTGTCAAATTTTGACCTCCATTATATTTTGTAGATTTTGGTGGACTTTGATGATTCTTTCAGTAAATTATTGACGAATTTTCCAAATTCTTTCAAGCTGATACAATTTGTTAAATAATTATTTGATATTTAATATTTATAAAATTTCTCGAATTTTTAGGAGGGGTTCTTTTGCACTGAGTATACACAGGCAAAAATTTTGAGAGATAATTGGTTCTGACTTGCTGATAACAAAGTTCTGATATCAAATTATTCTATTCTTGTTAATAACTGAAATATTGAAGGTCTAAGTTAATTAAATATTGTTTAAGTACCACATGTGATTAATGATTATAGCGATTAAAATCGATTTTAAATGATTTTGGAACAGTTAATTAGTGATAACCTACATACCTTTGAACCAATCCGACAGCCAGTAGTAAGAAAACCATATTGACCAATATATATAAAATCTTTATGAAATACATTTAATATGTTATTTATTACTTTATATTTGTATTTTCTTGCTTCTTGATAACACTTAAAGAAACTTCAGATCATTTATATGAGTAGCTTAAAATCGATTATCCCTCAATGTGCACTCAAACCTGTTACACCCTGTATATATACAACATAAATGCTATTTCTTTCTAACTTGTTTAAATTTATATGGAAGACTGTAAAGTTCAACATAATGGCAGACATCCATGAGTTAGTCACTCTCAAAAAGTAGACATGTAATCACTATGTAACTAGATCCCAGGTTGCATACTTTGCATCTGTACACATCTGCATGGTCAGCACGGATCCATGTTCTGCTTTATCGGCACCCAAACAAGTTCCCGCTGCTATGTTATAAACTGGAGTTTTCATCTGAAAATTATAATACAAAATTAAATTGAATACAAAGACTTTTACGATCAAAATTAGAGCAAGATTCCCCAAACTTTGTACACAGCAGACACTTCCAATCTACTAAAATTTTGATGAAACACCTTGTTTATTTTTCCGGGTTAGAACTGTCATACAACAGATAAAATTTAAAAATTTTGCCTTTCATTTATTAACTAACTGAAGAATATGAATTAGTTTTGTTACCTCTCCTTTATGGTGCCATTCCTGATCTCCACCCATCTCGTGACATTTATATAAAATTGGATTAGGATGACTCGACTGTAAACACAGCAATTGTCCAAGAACTAACTCACTTTTATCAGTTTCAAACCACATCTAGAAAAATAATAACAACATAAATAACAAGAAAGAATAAAATTTCTAATTTTCCATAACAAAAATGCAATCAATCACCTGTCGAATACCACGGACGCAACTTTTTAAAACCAAGGAGCTGCCCTTGGTTTTGACATCTTTGTCACTCTGCACACACAAGCTGGTGTTGGTGAGTCTGAGTTGAAACTCTCGGACATAATTCCTCTTCCGGGAATGCCACGGCTGAAACACGTCTTGCTCCAAAGCGGCTGCCTTCTCCTTTCGCTGTTTACTATCATCCGAAGGTAAAGTCAGTTCAGGGTAGACGTTCTTCAGGTACCAATCAAAGTCTTTACATTGCAAATCTTTCCGAAGTTGAATTCTCGAATCCACGTAGCCATAATCCGTATTTCTACCTTCAGGCTTCTGATCCAGGAAGTGTTCCTAATGATTGAAAAACATTTTATGGTGGAATAATGTTTACAAGTTGTGGATAAATCAGTCTATATTAAACCAGTATTTCCTTAAGTAATAAAGTAATTTTTCACTAGGTAAACATTATAAAACCTTAGAATGTTAAAATATATATAGTAATTTGAACAATTAACGCAGCGGTTCCCAACCTGGGGGTATAATTACCCACTGAGGGGTAAAAATCGATTTTCTGAGGGGTAAAGACGAGAAAGATAACACAGGGCAACAAAAAAATTTCTGCGGCATCAGTTTGTGTAATCAATTTTGATAGACTATGATTATGAAGTACTTGATTGTACTGAATTGACTCCAGTTCTTATGATAAACGATGCAATCAAAGTATAGTATAAGTTAAATTATTTTAATTTAAATCTCAATAGAAGAATATTTTTGAATATTATTTTCATAGTCATTTAGATAAATTTTCTGACAATCTGAGTGATTACAATGAATCTTTGAATAAAAGCTTTTAAATATATTGGGCACTTTTAGTTAACGTTATATAAAATATTAATGGAAAGCCATTGTCTCAAAAAGTGGAGTCAATTTAACAAATATTTATTTATTTTCATATTTAGTAGATCAAAATTACCTAATCAAATGTTCCCCTGTGTAATCATTGTTGATCACTTACTGTTCACTGATTGCTCAAAATTGTTTTTGGTGGGTAATTCCTAATATCTAACCCGCTTTGTGGGTATATGGCTCAAGAAGGTTGGGAACTGCTGGATTAACGTGTTATTAAATGCTTACTACACTGACCTTATACTCATCCATCCAAACATGCGCTACGCGTAATGAATTGTATAGCATAGTATCTTGCCCATCAGGAGATCCGTATGGTCTACGGTGTCTGAATATATGACCAACTCTACTGCATGGAATTAGTACTAGCTTGCCACCACACATCCAAATCTGGACACAGAAATATTTACAAAATAATAAATTTTAATATTACAAAAAATATTTAGTAAATATTCAATAAAAAATGTCTTAAAAATATATAAAACGTCAAAAAGTTTAAGTAACAAAACTCATCAACTCTAACCTTTAAAACTTGGATAATGACATAAAGCAAAAAGGGTTTTAAAGGCACACTAGATTGACTAGACCATTTTTTTATTAAACGTTACTTTACATACCCGAAAGGACATTTCGATATTTTCTCCACCCCAGATATTCATTCCGGCATCATATTCCCCCATATGATGAAAATATCGTCTGTCAATTGCAAAGAGACCCCCCGCCATTGTAGGCGTTTTAATGGGTTTTATAAAATCTTCGCTATTTGCCAGAGTACCTGAAGGGAGGTTTTCCCATTTGAAATGAAGACCCCAGTTGAATCCACCACGCACCAACGGACTGGCGGAATAGTTGAACGTGTCAGGATTAATCATATCAATAATAGGTATGGCTACAGTTGCGTTATCCTTCTTGATTTGCGCCAATAATGGCCGCAACCAATCCTTGTTCACTTCTATGTGGCTATCGAGAAACACCAATACCTACAAACATTCTACTTTTAAAGTGTATATAATTTGTTCGCATTAACTGGTTTGGCAGCAATAACAAACTGCATTGGTCTATGATAGAACACAGTATGTCCTTATAATAATGATGTAAAGGTAAGTGTCAGGTATTGGGAGAATATAAGTCTTATTATAAGTCTTATACTTATTGGGAGAGTATCAGAGAATAAATATAAAAATCAATGTACAGTTTGGTTAAACACGTTTACTCTTGTGCGCGAATGTAGTGTTACATGTAGTTCACACAAATATTGGAGTTTCTGTACAAATATCTCAATATTAAATGACCATTGTATATGATTTCGGTAATGCCCCAAACCTCACTTATTATGTAATATTATTTATTTTCTTCTGCACCTGAGCACTACCTTAATTTTGTATTTTTCTAGAATAGTCCTACTAATAGAACATGAGTATACATGTCCGTGACCACTTTTGTGTCATTTCGGTAATGCCAAGCTTGGCATGTGATTACCTATACACCACAACCTTTGATGGGTCAATGTAGGGTGCAGTAGCATCATCATCGATACACCAAAATATTTGACCAGTAAGTTCTTGAATTTGTATGTATTTGGACATGAATTACGTAGTTAATGTTATACGTTGGGACTGTATATTTAATATGCGTCATTTCGGTAATGCTCTATGTGATTAGCGCTTGTTGAATGAAGAAAAACTAATGTAGTGATAAAACATGCCATATAAGCCTGAATAATGTCTTTCTTTTATTCTCAAATATTATCATATGGGAAGGCGGTGTCATTCACTTTTATATAGATTATCATTAATGGTCATTTCGGTAATGCTTCCAAATTCCACATGACGTAATCATTACTGAAAATAAGGTGATCGAGAACAAGCATACAGACACTTGCGGACAGCTGAATTTTTTCTTATCTTTAATAAATTGTTTCATTGACGTTTTGTTTACTTAAATGTTGGTATTAATATAGGCTGCTTAATAAAATAATGTACATTACCGAAATGGCAGTATGCATTACCGAAATGATTTCTTTAATTATAGAAATATTAGAAAGTTTTCCAATTTTGGTCGCTGCTAATAATAGAGATGCACACACAATATGTACATAATATGTACAATATGTAACGTTTTTTCTTTTTTTTTAATTTTTTTAATATTTTTATTTTGGAAATACATTTCACAAATTATCGCAATACCTGACACTTACTCATAACAACTAGAGTAGTTTTAAACTAAGTAGAGCACAGTGACATATGCAACCAATTATACCCAGTGTATGGTTTATAATTGACCCGCGTATATTAGGTTGCATACACAACTGTGCTCTCCTTGGTTTGAAACAGTTACACATTGATCAACTCTAACCTCCAAAACTTGGTAATGACATCATGCAAAAAGAGGCTGAAAATTTGTCAAATTTCACTGTAGCCAACCTACAATACAGGATTACCTAATACATATTTTCCATGACACACTAGACCTTTTTTTAACATATGATGTTAGACAAACTGAAATATTTCTTACATCTCCACTAGCTTTCCGAGCACCGAACATCCTAGCTCGAATCAACCCTTCACGACGCTCTGTTCTATAGAACTTTACAGTACTATTCAACTTATTATTGATATATTTCTGTAAACTTTCATGAAGCTGCTCTAAGTCACTGAAATCATCCACTAATATAATCTCCTTAAGCAAGTTTTGTTGAGTTCGTCCGATAATTGAATGTAGTGTTCGAAGCAATGTTTGAAAATGTTCATTGTAAAAACAAATGACAACAGAGGTGTTGGGAAGATCATCATAGCTGAGCGAATCGCAGAGCTTATTCCTTGTGTCAGGAATTTCTCTATTATAACTCAACCTGGTGCTTATCAGGATATTGTAAGCATATAACTTGTAGCCCTCATCTTTTAATTTCTTGTCTTCCTTAGTTCTAACCATCCCCAATTCACCTATAACTGAAAGAATCCAGATAAAAATACTGCAATATACAAAACCAAATGCTTACTTTGATCATTCGGCTTTCCTTGTTTTTTTGCTATTTTATTGAAGTAATCTTTCAGAGCCTTCTTTTTTTCTTTGGCATCTTTTCTAAGATCAAGCAGTTTCTCAAATTTATTATCAATGGTTATTTTATTACTAAGTGCACCACTTTCCACTGGTAAACTATTAGGAATCTTTTGAATGTTTGTTATTTGCCAGTATAATGACAACGAAATTATCCACGTAATGGAGGCAAAACAAATTCCGTACCAAAATGATTTGTTTAACGAAACCATAGTAAGTACTTTACAAATATAATGTAAATAACATATTTGTTCTAATTCTTAGGTTATCCGCAGTGTTGCAAACTCAAGTAGACTGTCATCCATTAGAGGAATTAGAAGACATCCATTGTATAGGGTTGGCAACGCTGGGCGCCGGTGGCGCCGCAAGCAAAAGTTGTGAAAGAGTTGTAGAGTGAATATGCGCAACAAGGTTAGGATTAACTTATATTTCCTTATACATTCTCAAACATTTCTTATATATTTTAGGACCAACGAACAAGTATGCTTAGCCTGATTAAGGTTATTCTGGCGTTATGTTTCATTTCTGTGGAAATTACATTAATGAATGCAGACCCTTCGGTTGTTAATAATTCCTTAATCAAGGAAAGTATGTCTAAATTGAATGTCACAGAAGGAACTTGTATTTGGCAAGGCAAAACGATGTATGTAGGAAATGTGACCAGTCCTGATCCTCCTGATTGTTATGGGATAGAATGTGTCAAAGGTAACATCCTGGAAGAAGTATGGTAAAGTTTTGAGTCTCGTAGTTGATGTTTAATATTAATTTTGAATGATTTAGGTGTCCAGATGTTACCGTCAATGAAACTTGTACGGTGACGTTTTACGATATGTCAAGCAGATATCCTGATTGCTGTCCCAGCTGTCGTCAGAACAACTGAAAAGTATTCACAGGTTGAAATCTTTACTTGTGGGCTATCACCAACTACTTTGATATACCTATTATAGTAAAATCCGGAGTGCTGCAAATGGCAGCACTCCAGGTTTTTACCATAGTATTGTGTTTATAAGATTATAGTTGTGTGGTGTTTTTTTTTTTCTAAAGTTAAGAAAACTGAATCGTTTTTTGTGCACTTATGGATAACATGTCACTGTTCCCGCATTCATGCCGGGTTCTTCTATTGCTCATGCTGACAAACTAAAATTCTTCCATACACTATACATTGTAAACACAATGCTAATATACAATATAAGCAGATATTTATTTCAAAATGGCACTGACAACCTTATAACTTTATAATTGTAAATAACTTATGCAGTGTTGAAGATTGGCATATATGGGTTGAGTTATTAGTTTGCGATGATTGATATTTCATTTTACTCATTAGAAAATAGATATTTTAGTTCCTTTGATGTTTTGTAACAATAGTACACAAAATAAATCTAGATTTTCTACTGTAAATTTTTCTAATGATAGTTATTTCTGTATATACTAAAGAAGCCAGAATATATATATATATATATATATATTTAGATCATCTTCATATCTTTAATTTTAAATTTACAAGTGCAAACCGGTTTGTTTGGTAGGCTAGAGTTACTAGTACTGTAAATATCACCGATGTTAGTATGCCAAATCGACTGACATAAAGCAACATGATCATTTTTATATGATGTAATCACATTTGTAGCTGATTTCGGTTTCTTTAAAAGTTATATAGCAAGAAAATACAAAAATAAAATAATAAATACCTAACATGAAATGTATTTAATAAAGATTTTATAGTTTTCGTTTGTCAACATTAGCTGCTTTCCATTTGCACACTTCTGAATTAATCTTAGCTGAGCTAATCTAACACCGTCTGGCTTGGTCCAAGTTCAACTAAGCTAAGCTATGTTGGCAAAAGGAACGCGTTCGGTGCCATTCTATCTAACTAAGTTCGTGGAACTTGATGTCAGCGAGTGGCGGCGCCACTTGCCTGACAACAAGTGTTATCAATGTTATCATCTATAGGTACAAATAAGAAACATAGGTATCAGAACCGCTTCTTTGCACGCGTATATCGTCCTCGTGACTTAATTCCACTTCGTAGCGAAGATGTGTAATCAGGTCACACACATCAAATATGTTAACTTCATCCATCTTGCCGAAACTTCTTATAGTTTATAAAATAAACAAAAACCAAATTGCACGCACGCACGATGGCGGATTTAGGTTAGGTTCTCCTTCTTCTTCTTCTTCTATTAGGTTAGCTCAGACAGCTCAGACGATCTAAGTTACCTTTTCGCATGACTAGCCAAGGGCAAGGGGAAGGTAATTTGTCTGAGCTTGTCTTACTTCACCAAAAGAAAAGGAACACTACGCATAAGTTAGATTAGCTTAGCTCAGCTAATATCAACTCAGAAATGTGCAAATGGAAAGCAGCTATTGTCTCCCCTTATGGCGGGTTTCCTTTCTACTACTGGCTGTTTGTTATCAGCTACCCAGAACCTTTGATCTCTCAACATTTGTGCACTCAAACCTGTTACACCCTGTATAACAATGGTTAGAATGCGGATTCAAAGCATTTTGCTATTTGTTGTAAGCGGCTTAAATTTTGTAAGGATCTCCACAAATTAGAATAAAAGCTCTCATCTGGCGCTATCTTTGTTTTGCTTATTTTTCAGATAAATGTTTTTTGTCACTTCGTTGAGAATACCGTGCGTTTTTTATGCTTTTTTGACACTTCCCGTTTTTAATGATTTTTTCTGGGGGTAGTTTTTGTTCGCCTGTTTGTCGGTCAAAAGTTCATTTAAACAAGCAATACAGCTCGAATTGCTGGCCAAAACAAAGTTTTGTCAAACAACGTCGGTAAAATACGACATTTTGCAAAACTGCGTCTGTCTTCAAAAGCATTTTTTTGCAGGAAGGTATTAATTAATTCTAGAGTCTAGGTCTAGGATTGGACCTGCCTATATCAATTTGTAAGTGTGTATGTATATACAGAGTGAACAGGTTTGAGTGCACAAACATTGAGGGATAATAGATTTTCATGATAGAGATAACAGATAGTTGAAAACAGTAAATATCAAATGATATATTCAGTATGTTGTATATACTACAAAAAAATCAATTTCTAGATGAATAAGATCACTATAATAATATTTTTTATGATAAATATTTTATTGGAAAATTTGTAAAACAGTCACTGTAAAAGTGTGCAATAAGTTGCACTTTGGCACACAATAATTCTGACAATGAGTCCGTCTTCTTGTCGTTTTCCATATTATTGAAATTTCTATACTGCATCGTACATCGTACTTTATCATCAAACTTACACCCATGCTTATCCATCCCATTATTTACCCCGATAATGATAAATTCAAATTTTTGCCACGAAAGCCGCACGTTGAGTTTCGCCATCTGTGAAACGGTTCTCGAATTGTTTTTACAGATACCTTCTATCCCTACATAGAAACTAGATTTCTGCATACGCATACATGTCGGATATTGACAGTTGAATTGTATTAGATTGTATTGAACTGACAGGTTTATAACATTAGTATTTAGCACATTCCACATTGTAATTATTACAATTATTACTTTATAAAGCATCGAGCAAGCTGGTTCTTCACGATGTCGCGTTCTACAGCTAGAATCGACACAAAGAAAGTGGTTAGTCTGCAATGTTTTGTTTTCTATCAGTGAAGATGATTGTTTTTATGTACCATATACCGTTAAATTCAATCAAACATTTTAGAACTCCGAACTGGTAACTCTTACTTATGGAGCCCTAGTGGCCCAAATGGTGAAAGATCTCAATAATGTCGAAGATGTTAGCAAGCAACTTGAACGGTTAGGTTACAATATGGGGATTCGTCTCATCGAAGATTACTTAGCTAAAACTGGCACTGGTCGGTGTTTAGATCTTAAGGACACGGCAGATAAGATTCAGGGAGCCTTCCGGATGTACTTAGGCGTGCAGCCTAATGTTGCCAATTGGAGTGCTTCGGGAGATGAATTTTCTTTCATATTAGACTCAAATCCATTGACAGAGCTGGTGGAACTACCCGATGATATAAAAACACTTAAATACTGTAATATTATTTGCGGTGCGATTAGAGGTGCCTTGGAAATGGTGCAGTTGGATGTACAAAGTTGGATTGTTCAAGTAAGTGTTTTTCTGTTGCTGCTTTGCTTAAACACTCCAGCTACATGCAGTACATAAAGAGAAAAATTATCCTCTTGACTTGATATTATTTTGTCTAACATTGGCAGTAATTATTGTTAGTTTTGTTAAGGTAGCATATTTTTTTTTTGAAAATTATAAACTTTTAAAAAGTGAGTATAGATGTTTCAAACTAAGAAGAGCACAGTTGTATATGCAACCAAATATACACAGGCAATTTATAAATCATACACTGGGTATGATTGGTTGCATATACAACTGTGCTCTTCTTAGTTTGAAACTACTCTAAATTTGCCTTCATAAATTATTCAGTTGACTGATGATAATCAATTAGGGTAGGCAATTGCTAGTTGCGCAACAGTTTGGTTGCATGTTTTGGGTTATATGAAGTGCTGTGGACCTGGGCACATGCAACTGCAACAGTTGTATGTCTTATCTTTAATAAATTGTTTCATTGATGTTTTGTTTATTCCATTGTTGGTATTAACATAGGCTATTTAATAAAATAACGTACATTACCGAAATGGTAGTATGCATTACCGAAATGATTCCTTTAATTATAGAAATATTACAAAGTTATCCAATTTTGATGTAAATAAGTACAGTATCTAATGCCTTTTTTTAAATATTTTTATTTTGGAAAAATCTCTAACCGTGGGAACTGTCAGATTATTGGTTACTAGACAGTAAGATACAGTACTGAACTTCGGTTATGGTTTAAACTAGTATTGAAAAATTAGCCCTTATTAGAATGTAGTATGAAAACTAAATTTTCATTTTGTATTTCAGGATCAACTCAAAGGCGACACTAATACAGAAATACGTGTGAAGTTCATTCGTAGACTTGAAGATGCGATACCAGCTGGTGAAGATTAAGTTAGCTTGTTTTGTATTATATAGATAGATAGTTTTAACGTTCTTAAGATCTTGCAGTAAAACTTTATATTGAGCTGAGATCTAAATTATTTTTTCATTATATATCATTGATAGTGGCGATTTTTTAGCTTTAATCTGTTTTTTTACTTTCCGACTAGTACCTAGAAGGAAAGTATTGTAATCGACGGAAATTTTTTTTTCGGGATTTCAGTGGAAATATGCGTTTTGGGGTCTCCTGAATCGATTGCAATGATTTCTGGAAAATGTATGTATGTATGTGTGTATGTATGTATGTCTGTGAACACAATAGCGTCCAAACGTAACAACGAATCGTGTTGAAATTTTGTATACATATTTAGAATTGCCGGGGGACGAACTGGATTGTTTTTGGCCACAATATGACAACCGGAAGTGACAAATGTTACATGCGTCTTCATCGGGATTTATACGATTTTGGCCAAACTAATATCAGCTCATCCTCCAGTGATTTTAAATAAGTATACTAATTTCCAGTCTAATGGGATGAACGGTTTAGGTGGTACAGTACAACTTCGATAGATCGGACACTCTCTAGTACGGACACTCCAGTAATCCGAACGCTCTTGTCAACCGGACATTTTGGAAATTTTACCTCCCTAGTTCGGACACAAAATATAATTTGCAGTTAAAACTAGGTAGAAAATACCAAAGTATTGTTTAACATTAATGTCTTACTGTAAAGCAACCGGATCACATAAATTGCCACTTAATATTAGCAATAGCGGCAAATCTAGAAGCTTTTAAATGCAGAATGAGCTCAATACCAGTTGTGTACAAGGCGTCTGATAAAGGACGGATGAGTAGAACATTGCTTACTGAATGTTTCGAAAAATATTTTAAGCCTGAAGTTAAGACATTTTTAACAGGGGTTAACAGGCCCCAAAAAGCTCTAATGTCGATGCTGCCAACGCGTTTTGTTTGGGCATCAGGTGGTCTGCAGAAAACAATTTTCCCATGGAAATCCTGCTTCTCAAAAGGCCCAGAGAAAAATTTACTAATGTAGCTGTATCCAAAAGAATATAAACAATGATTGACACATTTTTAAAAAATAACTGAAATCTTTTGCTTATTTTATCCATTTATGTTCAGAAATTAGGTTTTAATTTTATGTTTTGGTTATATGTGACCTCGGATGCAAAAAGGGACCTATCGTGCGAAAATAACGTGCAGCATAACGGAAGAGACCTTACGTGCGAAAATATTGTGCAAGATAACGTTACGACAGGTCCCTTTTTGCGTCCGGGCTCACATATATTCAAATATTCCCAGTTGTTTTCATCTTCATCATAAAAAATGACCCTTCCCAACAAAAGAAAAAAACCTCCAGTGATCCGGATACCTCAATAGTCCGGACATGGTCAGGAACGATATATGTCCGGATTAGCGAAGTTATACTGTATTAGCTTTTATAGAAGCGGCTTGACAGAATCCACAGCCTTCGTCATTGTGTTGCAAAT
The DNA here is from genome assembly GCA_963971325.1 of Aphodius granarius. Taxonomy (NCBI): domain Eukaryota; kingdom Metazoa; phylum Arthropoda; class Insecta; order Coleoptera; family Scarabaeidae; genus Aphodius; species Aphodius granarius. Next base: position 6,433,320 of record OZ020225.1, read on the forward strand.
TGTCAGATTTTGACAAACGTCAGAGCCACTGATATGACGCGGCATTAAATGTGAGTATGACATATGTCATTATGTCATAGAAAAAGGTACAGAGTAATAATATAGTCGGAAAGTTGGGTGAGGGCCACCCCAGATATTTTTTATTTGTTACAATTTACAAGAGAACCAAATGAGCAGGTACTTATGTAGATCACGAAATAAAAATAATATGCCAGTACTTCTTATTCTATATTTCAATAGTATTAAACTTTTATATACTTCGGATTATGTTTAAACTGTACAACATTTTCTATAAATTTTGCTACAGCTAACAACATAGGTTCGCTCAGGTTACGTCCCATAAGCTGCAGACTAACAGGCATGTTTCCCCTTGATAACCGAATAGGTATTGAAACAGCCGGAATACCTGAAAAATATTACATCAATTCCTGTTCATACAAAAATTACACATAAACAAAGTATTATTCCTTCAACTATATAATTACCGGCCATATTTGCTGGTTGTGTGCAAAAATCTTGCATGGCACACTGATCTCTGTTAGTCCTCCGAGAAAAGTCGCTAAATTTTGGTGCCGTAGATAAAGTTGTAGGTGATAATAAAATTTGAACGCTGTTCCACGCTCTATCAAAATCGTTCGAGATTAACCTTCGCACTTTCAGCGCTTTCTCAAAATATTTGTCGTAGTTTCTAGTTAATAGAAAATAGTTCCCAGTTAAAATTCTATTTCGAACGACCTCATTGAATCCGTGACTCCGAGTTTTCGCGTACAGGCCTTCGGTTGAACGGTTCTCGTCAGCTCGATAACCGTACTCGATGCCGTCATAGCGAGCCATGTTGCTAGCAACCTCACATTGGTTCAGGATTGAGTAACATACGATGCTGTATTCAGTATTTGGCAGAGATACCTAAAATATATTTTTAATAGAATAACAATGTTTTAAAACACCTCCAACAAAAAAAACATGTTTTTTTTTGTTTTTCAAAGCAAAGTGTCAGAAAAAAATAAATTATTGTTTTCGAATATAAAGGGATGCTCATGGAGATTTAAGAATAATATAAAATCTATCCTATTGCAAATGTTGGCTCTCTTGAGTTGATAGTAGGTTCTCTGTTCCATTTGGCGTTGTAATGGGATTCCCTGACGGTTAGGGGAATACCTCACGGGTAGTTAGTTGGATTTAATACAAAACAATTATTTACTTTTATTTATTTTAAAAGGTTTTTAACACTGTTATTTTTAAACAACCCTGGTAGTCTCTAAATGATTCTATTGAATGTAGTTCAGAAATAAACAGTAACAGTAGAAGAAAACATGTTTTAAAAACTTTGTGTTAAAACATTTTTAAAACAATGTTTAAAACAAATGTTTTAAAACATAACAACCCTGTATAAGCAAGTACTCAAACCTGTGCGGACTTATGGTATTCAAATATGCAGCTGTACTAGACCAACAAAAATCAGCATTATTCAACATTTCCAATATAAGGTGTTAAGAAACATTATCAGCGCACCATGGTATATTAGAAATAACTCACAAGTTGGTACTTGGTGGCCGGTGAAATTTGATAGTATAGTACAAACCAGGAGTGCTACAAATGAATCATCACTTACAAAGTTACAAAACATATACAGAAAGAAGGCTGTTTCAGAAATCGCTAATCGTGTTAATAAAAAAAAAAAAATTAAACTAAAAAATGCATCACCTCTTTAACGATGGCGCCAGCATGTTCTAGCTCGTTGGCAACATCATTCCATGCCTCCAATACTTCATCACTAAGACCCTCGCAAAAATATTCTTTTGGTATTCCAATTTTCAACCCCTTAATGCTCAGTTTATTTGCAGGAGGCAACCTAACACATTAAAAGTGCGTTATTATTATGATTACTCACCACGTTATTATAATTATATAATCAGTTTTCAATTGATTTTGAAATCGGTAATTTTTAAATCTAACCTGAGGACTGTACCTAATTCTTCTATATCTTCTACTAAGGGAAGTGGAGTCTTTTGGATCATGGCCCGCAACCTCATTGAGCACTGAAACACAGTCATCGATGTTTCTTGTCAAGATTCCAGGCACATCCATGGAGTTGACTAATGGAATTAATCCCAATCTAGAAACTAGACCGTATGTTGGTTTTAATCCAACTAAACCGCAGTATGAGGCAGGATTTCTTGTTGAACCCCCTGTATCTGATCCTATTGCTCTGTAATTAAAATTAGTATATAAGTATTGATTATCTTTGACATTTTAATTGTCGAATATATATGTTAACGCTATTACCAGAAAATATGTTAATGATTTTCAAAAAAATCCTTAATTTTTTAAATACTTACGCAAAACATGCCCCCGTAGCTACAGCTGTAGCGCTACCTCCACTGCTACCACCAGAAATGAAAAAATCTTCACTGTTCTCGCTCCAAATATTTTTAGTTGGTCCAACTATGGAATCAATAGTCCCAGAACCCATGGCAAATTGGTCTAAATTTGTTTTTCCGATAAGTATAGCTCCGGCCTCTTTTAGTCTCTTGTACACTGTAGAATCATACGTCGGTACAAAATTCTCTAGCATTCGTGATGCACAAGTTGTTCTTACGCCCTTTGTGCAAAAATTATCTTTTAAGGCCACAGTTATTCCATCCATTTCCGAAAGCTCCTTATTTCCATTGTAACGTTGTGTGGATTCTTCCGCTTGTTGCTTGGCGATATCTTCGGTTACAGTTATAAAAGCATTGTATTGTGAGATGTCTTTAGCTCTTTCTAGACATTTATGAGTAATGTTTGTTGACAATATTGCATTTTCCTTTAGGAGTTTATTAACCTACAATTATTGAATTTAAACGTTTATACGATTATACGTAAAATCTACTTACTAAACGAATATTTAACGATAATACTTTATCCATGTCGTTGTAGGTAGCTTATTTAAGAGTAGTTCTAAAAGTCAATTATAGTTAAGTCTATAACCTAACGAACCTAACCCACTTGTCTGTGACCTAACCTATAAACCCATAGTGTAACTATTTTTACATGGTGGGCCAAGAACTCCCCACTTTTCCGGCAATTCGCAGAGGAAAGGGAAGTGTTGCCAACATACTCTGTAAGGAACAAACATAGGACAGTAATATTTTGCCCTTCAGTTGCATGCGTGCGTGCGAATGCGAAATTTTGATTCCTATTTAAAAAATTAAACCATAATCTTGTCTTTCAACTGTTCCAAATACTCTACATTGAATAACTTTGTTCAAACCGCAATGCATGGTAGTTTACAAAAGTTGTCGTTGGTACTATGGCCATCTATGGCTGCTACTCGAAGCTACATAGGTGACACCATTACTGTATTCTATAATAAATGTAATAATTTGTATTCTTTAAATTTTTCTTTCTGTACTATTATGGTCAATACGTCTTACAAAACGAGTGCTACATTTATCGTTTATAAATTTAGTAAATGTGACAACTATATTGGTTGGTGGATTCCATTGTTACCAAAGTCAGAAGTAAACACTGAGAACTGAGTCTACTGTGGAAGCAAAGTAGAAAATTCGAAATTCTTATTGCGAAAATTTCAAATGGTAAATATTGTTCTAATTGTAAAGCACCGATCTTCGATTACTATATATTAATAATGTTCTGGTGATATTTCCAATACTTGACAACACTTTCTGGTGTTTTTCCAACAATTGGCAAAATTGGGCTTTCTTAAACAAGGTAGATAGAGACGGACTGAGTTTTTTAGAAAGAGATCGTTGCGTTCTTTGGCCCACCATGTAAAAATAGTTACACTATGTATAAACCCCATATCCCCATCAATCATTGTTGCCAACCATGCCAACTCGATTAGGGAGTTCATTTCGTTCGTTGAGTTAAAATAAAAAGGAGACGCACATACTGTTGAAGCACAGAATATTGAATGCTTTGCCACTTTTTCTTTACGGTTTATTGAAAGTGTAGTGTTGCCACCCCTATTACCACTGTAATAGCTATTTTATTTTAACATGAATTTCAAAAATACAAACTGGTATGGCTTAAAAATAATTAGAAAAGGTCATTTTCAAAAAAAGTCTACTCAAAATATATAATTAAAATTTTCCTTATTAGAGATATCTTAATCCTATGAAAATCTACTATGTAATAAATCTACCAATATCCAGCAGTGTTGAAATCATACAATCAACCTTGTTGAAATTGTAAGAGTTGGTTGAAAATAGTATAAGAGTTGGCTTTTTTGAAGTAGTGAATAATAAGCAAATTGAAATAACTAAATGAAGTGCTTTTTTTTGGGAGGAACGGTGGTGGAAGGCTGCTCTGGTGGTAGAAATATGAATTAAAACAGCCGGGATAAATAGCGCCATCTATGTTCGCTCGTTCAGGCGAATTGTACACCAAGATTCGCCACACAAGCAGGACCAGGACCATCTTAATAATTTTGTTGCCGAATCTTTTATTCTCAATATAACGATTCATGCAGACCAACATTCAATTTTCGACAATTCTCTCAAGACTTTTAAAATATATACAACGACAAAAAACCACGTCATATTTTCTTTCATTTTATTACACGAGCATTTCGTCGTGTTTGTTTATACGAAATTTATAAACGCACGACTTTTTTTTTGATATTATGCATCAAAAGTAAGACACATACCATCATAGCATCTGGCCTTACGCACAACATTTTGTGACTTTTTTGGAGATGTATATGACCCTTATGCTGAACCCAGAGACGTTATTTTATGATATCTCACAAGATTTCAGATTCAGTCTACCCCTTGATATAAGGCACAAAAGCATGGCATTTTAATATTTCAATTCATGAGAATTAATGCTAATGCATTTCGAAGATGTGTGGGAAGGGCGGAAAGTTGTTTTCAAGTCACGAATATAGGGTTTTGCTATAAATAAATACGTTAAACATAAGCAATATTTTGGACTTATTGCACGTCTTAATTTTTGTCTGACATCGAGGTGAGAGGACAAACATTACTTTTAGCCCCAGACACATGTACAAACACGTGCTACTCTACATTTATGCGAAATAAAGTTGAGTACCACGCGAAATAAACCTCGATGTCAAAAATGATAAGACAACATATAACGATAAAATTTCTTAAATGCACAAGAAAATAATTCATTTACTTTGTGTAAACACTACACTGAAATTCAGGTTAACAATGCTAGCTATGATCATAGTCATAGTTATAGGCGTAAGTAAACTATAGGCTATAGGAGACTGAAACGTTAAATAAGAAAAAAGAATCGTGTGTAGTGATAGAAAGGGATTAAGAGTCATCGAAGCAGAATGGGATTGAACATTACGACAGTTGTGCTGGGACATTCCAGCCTACACAATGAGTGCATCAAGACACCGACGCTGCACTTCTGGAACCATGTCCCCTGACTGCCAACCATAATACTAAGAAGTCTGGGTCTAGTAAAAAGAAGCCACAGTCGGGAGCAGTAAGGAAATAATTAGTTATCAGTGGGTGCCGTTCGATATGCAAGATCGTGGCTCCCGTATCCAGAAGTATTGGAAATATACCACATCTTTAACACCAGTGTGCGTTTTGTTCTTCTCCAACCTAGAACGTCATTGGCAAATGGTTAATCATGCTATTCGAAGGAATCTGCTGTTCTCCCAATTGTCACCAAATGGTTGTACATCCACCATATCATAACAACATAGAAATACCGCATTTAAACAGCGATAACGATACATAATAACGTTAACTTATCCGGGGATTCCTGTCCCCGGGCTGCCGGGACCCTCGCCACATCGGCAGGAGCTTTTCCATGTCATCTATTACCTTGGACTCATCGGCTAGCTTGGTCATCTGCACCCTTTTATCACACCTAAAATCTCCCGAATCAACCACAACCCAGTTGGAAGTTTACAGACTAAGTGAAGTGGAGCAAACTGCAAATTGCACTAGCCAGTGCCATTGCTACCATATACGGGCGCAAGTCATGGTGAACTCACATAATAACCTTTTATGCCGCTCAGGAAGATAGCTAGCTATATTCTCCTCGACAAGCGGAATCCGTCATCACCGTTATGAACCCATGGCAAGTCATTTCCTTATAGTTCCATCCTCGACATGGTGGCTAAGTCATAACACTGTTATGAACCCATTCCAAGTCGTTAACAGCAACGTCAACACACCTCATGCCACTACACCTCTTGAACTACTTCCACCACACTGCCAGCTGCCTAGTCTCTATGTCTCATGTCTGTAGGTTGCTTACCTGTATGTTTATGTTATCCTTCCGAACATCTTATCTACCATAAACCCCTGGCTAGCTATATGTACTTTAATTTGCAAAATATCAGCACTAAGAAATGATATAAGATTAGACACTATGCATGAACATGAGTATAAGAACGGCACTAAAGGAAATATAAAGGATGACCAGAAAACTTCTGATAAGAAGCAGGTCATGGTAGAATACCAAGTGTGATGATGGTTGAGCTAAAAGATTTATATTATTCTCCATACATTTATGAATGCCAGGTACAATTGTTAAAGCCATTAACTCATATGTTTATATTTAATCTAACCAGCCAAGGAAATTGTTTCCCTTATAAATTCATAGTAGCTGTGGTACCTCCAACACAAAGCTAGCTGCAGGAATGAACTATCGTCTAGCCAGTACTGTAACGTTGTTTTTTTTGTAATAAGTAAATTTCCAAATGTTGATAAATCAACTGATACAATCTTATGTAGTTGTTCTGAACGCGCTGCTAGAGTAACAGATATGCTATGGTCACCCTAGGCTGTTTTACTAGCGTGCTATTTGCTACTGGCTGCTAACAGCATAGTGTGACCACTCAGCACCGCTGTTTTGCCAGTTGGCGAGTGAGTTTAGCAGCAGTCAGCCCACCAGCGCTTGTTTAACTTTTACCGCAACCAGCATGAATGTTAACTCAGGAAATTATGTATTTTTGAAATGTCTTTTATAAATATTATGCGAGGTAATATTCTCCCAATATATAAAGAGGGCTTTAAGCAATACAGTTGTTAAAATACTGATCACATAATGAGTAGTCGCCGACCGAAAAGTTATGCTGCAACGTTGATTGGAATGCAAAATGTGTGGTGGTCACACTACTCTGTTTTAGTATATGCTGCTTGCTGTAGAGTGTAGATGATTAGCCGCTGTTAACTAGCATAGCGTGACCACCCATCAGCCGCTATTTTTGTATGCCGGCGAGTGGTTTTGGCTGTTGCTTGAAAGTTAAAACCTTTTTCCTTTCCGCAGCCCCAGTAAAAAAATCAATTGGGTTTAGGTTCGGAGACCGGGCTGACCACGAAATTTCACCCTGATGCCAATCCACCTTCCAGTGTATTCTCTGTAATCAAACTACCTGTAAAACTACCCCTTTACTGGGGCTGCAGAAAGGAAAAAGTTTATTCCAACGCTATTCAAAATATCGCCGAGCTGTGCCACTCAAGCAGCAGAAGAGATCAATGCAACTCGCTACGCACGTTTTATCAAATGATTATTTTTATGCCTCGACCACTGAATGGTCGCTCCTGAACTCCTGGCGAAACGCTATAAACGTAGAGCTCCTTTCTCTCTCATTCGTTCGACCTTGACGGTATGAGTAAAAACGCCTATACGTCCGATTTCGTGGCAGAGGCATTAAAAAGACAGGCGATGCGACGAGCCTGTTCGAACATTTAAATTTAATTTGAAACTAAAGATGTGGCAAAGGATGTCGATTTTCTACTTTTTTTGAAAAAAATGCCATGCAACTTAAATGATAAAAAATTTTTTTTTACTATTTTTTCCAGAATGTACATAAACCACCATCTCTCCTGGCGATCGCTTGACGTTGAGTTTCGGGGCACCTATATACTACATAATATCTTTTGTAAAATGTAACGGATTATAATTATATCAATTGTAAATTAATAAAGAGATTTTTTATGACAATATACAATTTAATTAATAATCATTGAAATGATGATTTAATTAATAGTTAAAATAATTTTGTAAATAACTAATTGTAGTAGAACCATTGACTTTTCAACTAAATACTTCTAAAATATAGAATTTCTTATTTTATGGTCATCGGGTCCTTGCTTATGTTATTTATACTCGAGTACAGTGCATGTTCAAGGCAGGTAGTCAATAAAACGTCACAAATTGGTATCAAATATGAAATGGTTGTGATGCCTTCATCTGACAACAGACAATACATTGTCTCACTATTGTATGTACCTACCTGGTGACATATAAAATGCACCAGAAATAGTTGACCTTGTAGTTTGAACTGAGGCTTGCTGGTAGTAGCCACCAGCGGCAACAGTAGTTTTGCTACAAAATAGCCGCTGGCTGCTGTTGCTGCTAGCAGCACCAGCAACTAGTGGCTGATAAAACATCCTAGTGTGACCATGGCGTTAACGTATATACGCGTTGCAAAGCTGACTGCTTCTGGAACATTGGCTCGACCAGTACTGATGTAGGAGGTAAAAATGGCGGGAACCCCGCGTCTCCCTACATGGTAGCATTTTGGCCGAGCGCGGTTTAAGACTTTAATTACTGGTCAAAATTCTAATTCATCAAATTTCTTCCAATCTATTCGAAGGCAAAAACTAACTGGGTTCTTTTTCTTGAACCTTGTAAACACATTTTATGGCTACCAAGTGACGCTTCTAATTTCCTAACATATAATAAGGGCTGATAAAGCAAGACTACTCAAATGAAACGAAACACTTATCAAAACAATAACATCTATTAACAATAATAATCAACAATCCCGTTTGATAGGTTACATAGAAAAATGAATGAAGCTTTGAACATAATGACGCTTAATTGAAACCAGAAGTTGATTTAGACAGATACACTTTTTAGCAGAGGTATGAATAATTTAATTTACAATGAAATGCGAGACGAGTTGAAAAGACTTACCAGGGATAAACTTAAGCGCCTAAGTACGCTCCACAAAAACGTGTACTTTACATGACGGTGGTTGAAATGAGAAGACCGAGATCTGTTCGTTTGCATCCCTCGACCCCAAAGGAAGCCGGAAGCATTTCTTCTTAGCCAATGACAACTCTTCAATTTTAAACTTATAACTCGCGGTCAAATCCTAAACCAGATGTTCAACCCTAGCAAAAACCTTTGACATTCCCGAATGTTCTTCAAATAATGTTCTACAAATATCTCGCTTAATTTGATCATATCTTAATAAATAAATAATGGGTTTCCGACCCATTACACTGAGACTAGATCCTTTGGAAATGGAGAAACGGAAGCAGAATCTGATTCAAACCAGATTGAATTTGATAACACCCCATTTGTCATATAAAAAAGTCAGGACAAGATAGCATGCTTTTGAAAGTACTTACCATGCTTTTGAAAGTACTTACACCGCTGCAGTACTTTGGTCATGCAACTTAACAAGCTCAATTTAAACCTCGCCCTCATAAATGTGGCGGCAGAGTTGTTCCTTCCATGATTAACTTTACGCTGAAGACTTTCCATTTCTGTCCTACTCTACTTTACTATCCCGGAGTAATAAATGCGTAAGGTGCAGGCATATGTGTTGAGTGCTTTGAAGAGGTTCGTGAGGCTGGTTCTCGTTACTTGCTTTCTTCACAAACTCGTCGGTCAGGTCAGTCTTCATGGATCGTTGGCCAATCCGTTGTGCTTGTTTCAGTCCCAAGTATTTATGGATCTCTTGGGATTCCAACTGGTCGCACATTTCCTCTACTGTGACGAGGATACGACATTTGTCCAGCCCAAACTTCATACCGACAGCTGGGGAGAATTCATCCACTATCTTCAGCATCTTCATAATTTTCTTCAATTATTATTTGGATAAAATAAGTTCTCATTATTAGCAGCTTATTTTGATTCACTCAGTATACCAGAGATAAAAGATACGAATGCCAAATAGGTAATATTAACTGACCCATGCTCAATTAAACTAATCCTGTATTTCCCGTGAAAGCTGTTGCAAAATTTTGTAACAAACTGTTTTTGTTCTCCCTAATAATACACTTTTACACAATATATCCGCTATTGCGGAGAAAATGTTTTATGGATAAAATGATCGTGAGTGTATGTACGTATTGCCATACGTATTATTATTACTCCAAATGTTGTTAAAAGAGAAAGGTCAGACCAATACGTAACGTACAACATAGTTTGTAGGTTCTGTTATTTGTCGCGAGTTCAACAGGTGCGCATCATTACTCGGACGGTGAGCTTGACATCAAAAATTAATTGTTTGTGTTATATCATTACAGCCAACTTAAAACCAATATGAAAGATGCTAGTAATAGTGGTGAACAAGCAATCAACCTGTTTCAGCAATTTCTGAAATGTAAGTAATATAGTAAGATTCACATATTAGATTGTTGTATATTTCTATGTTTCATTGTTTATTACGTGTTCTGTAAAAGTTAAATAATAAAATATAAAAATAATCCAAATAAAGAATTAAATTAGTGTACATGTTATGAGAGGTAACTAGAATATAGAGCAATAAGTAAAGCAACATCTAATTAGGTATCATTTGTTCTTGTTTATATTTTTTGCTGAATTTGCTACATTTTGATGTTATTGTTAGTTAAGATTAAATTGATTAGTTACCAATATTTGCATATAATTCCCATTCCTCACTTCATTTTAATTTGAATAAGAAAGTTTTATCAGGCATTTGTTAATAAATAGATACGTTTTATAAACGGAGGCGAAGTTGTGTCATATAATAGCTACTAGAGAAAGTGTTGTCTTACAGATTCACGTGATTGGACGTGAATTAAAAATGTAAAACTTTGCATATTTTTCGTTGGTATGATTTTCTGATAAAAAAGTATTGAACTGTCCATATAGGGTCCTGCTGCTCACCTTCTGTCTTCTGTAGTTCAGTTATTGTACAGTATTAAGTTATGAGGTTGATATTTTGCAGGTATACCTTGTACATCAGAATGCATTTCAGGACATTATTTTTGATTATTCATCATGTCTCAGAAACGTACGTATGCTATGTTGATATGTTTTTTTTTAAATTGCATGATATATCTTTTTTACATATTTTGGTGCCTTTTATGAATGTGTGTAGGGATTTAATTTAATTTAAAAACAAATATAATTATGGCGTTACACGTTTTTGGGGCATCCTGTATGATCAAAAATAATTTCAATAACTGAGCTGCAGAAGTCGAGAGGTGAGCTGCAAAACCCTGTATAGCATAAAGCAAAACAAAGCATGTTATAGGAAAATTAATGATACTGTTATGTAAGAAGATTCTGTATATCACGTTTTCTAAAAATTACTTGAAATTACCGCAAATTTTATTGTTTCGCGTATTCGTTAAGTTTTTCAAATAACATGTCATCATTAGGTAATAGATGTATAATTTTGCGTTTGTCTAATTTGTTTTGACTTGTACACGTGTTATTAAAAATCTATTTAATATAATTGGTCAGTATGTTGGAACCAAAATAAAAAGTTATCTGTACAGCGGATGACAGGACTTTAGCGACGATAGGGTACAGGACCTACCGCAATTACTTGATATCGGTTTGGCATGGCAATGACATGATGTATAAATTATGAGGTTGCCACCGAACACACTGTTTGTTATTACCCTACTAATAATGTCCTTGGTATATCCAAAACTATTATTGCTAGATTGGCTATTTTCAAGAGCGCACTGTAAATACATTTAAAGCACAATTCAAATTGAATGAAGTAATTTATTGCAGATTGTAGGGTACACCATGGATACGACATTATATAATATATAATGAAAAATAATGAGTGTTACCTCGTGGGACAGTAGGTTTTCGAGTACTATGTCTTCATATAAAATAATTTGTAATTAGGGTGGGCTGTGATAATTCTTGTCCAATTCTTATACACAGAGGGAAAAATTTATTTGATACAACACGAATATCTTTGAGTGAAGAATATCACTTGTTTCTATATCCACAGAAAGATCATTTGATTGGTTCAAGTAAAATATAAAATTCTCAGAGTAAGAATATGATTTTCTTGATGTTCCAAGTATTATGTTTTCTTGTTTTAAGTATGAAGTAACTGTTTGAAAGGAATTACGTCTGTTTTAATCGGTACATATACTTTTTGGTCAAGAAACTGTTTGTTCGTTGAAGCATGTATATTTTTCACACAACAAAATATTGTTGCTGTTGTAGGACGAAAGTCTTACTCTTTTTACATGTAGAAGAATAAAATTTTCTTTGTCAGAGCAAAATAAACTCAACATAAACATAATAAACTCTTAAACCGTAAGAATAACTAGCCGTTGAAATAACTACATATTATATTGAAATTCTTATTACAATAAAATATTATTTGGATAGCAAAAATATCCTCTTCATGCTACACTATATACGCAAGAACAAATTTTCTTGATATCCAAGAATAGAGTTCTCTCTGTGTAGGCTATTCTACTACAATCCTGCGTTTCCCCATAATCCTTGTAAGTTACCCATGAAATAAAACATGCATACATGTAAACAAACAATATGCGAACACTCAATATAATCTAACTTATATAGCGGTAATATGCGGCAAAAGACTCGGGAACCTGTTAGCGCCATCTGTAAAGTAATTGCAAAACTTTCTATGTATCGCTCAGAATGAGAATCTTAGGTCAAGAAACTGTTTTTTTTGTTGAAGCATATATATTTTTGGTCCATCGAAATATTTTTCTTGTTGTAAGACAAACGTCTACTTTTTTATAAAAGAATAACTTTCTTCGTCAGAGAAAAATATACTTCAAATAAACATACTAAATTCTTAAATCGTAAGAATAACTAACCGTTGAAACAACTATATTGAAATTCTTATAAGAATAAAATATTATTTGTATAGAAAAAATCCTCTTCATGCTACACTATATAGGTACGCCAGAATAATTTTTCTTGATATACAGGAATAGAGTTCTCTCTGTGTATAACAACATCAAAGGGCAACAAAAAAATCATTTAAAAAATCATTATCAGAATGAAACATTGCAATCACATCATAATAGCAAATCTCATAATCTTTGGAAACTGCTAAAAATCATCAGAAAACATTAATAAATTTGGAAAATTTAGAAAATTGGGACAAAGTGATATCAACTGTGGGATTTATTTTTTTTTTCTAATGCTAAGCAATTTTTTAAAATTACTATTGTAGGTAATAGAACTGCAGAATATCCCTGAGAATGTGAGAAGAAATTAAATAGAGATATAAAGAAGTAAGCGACAAAAAGCCGAAGTTTTAAAGAAGCTTTCCAATATAAATAATCCGGCCCTAATTCTTATTTTCCGACTAAATCTCGTCTAAACATATGTGTAATTATTCAATTTCGTGAGCCACAGCCACACTCTGGACGCCAATGTAAGGTCAATCATAGTCATAGAATAACATGTAATGTCATGTTATGTCATTGGCCACTAATGTTTATCAAAATCTGTCAATTCTCAACCACACGATGAAGACTGTGGATTCTGCCAGACTCCTTCTATAAACTCCTGTAGCGCTTAATCCGTTGGTGCCATTGATCTGCAAAATTTTACATATTTAAATAATTAATAATTTAAAAATACATAGGTATTTAAAGTCACTGGAAGATGAGCTAGTATCACTTTGGCCAAAATCGAATAGTTCCCTAAGAAGATGCACGTAATAATTGCTACTTCCGGTTGTCAGATTGTTACCAAGAATAGTCCAGTTCGTCCCCTGGTAATTCTAAATATGTTTAACAAATTTCATAGCAATCCGTTGTACCGTCTGGCACTATCGTACAGACATACCTACATACACACACACACATACATACCCACATACATTTTCCAGAAATCATTGTAATGGATTCAGGGGGCCTCAAAACTTGTATTTTCGCTAAAATCTTGATTTGTTCCCGTCGATTACAGTACTTTTCATATAAAAACTAAAAATGAGACGAACATCACAACTATCGACAAAATAACTACACAGAAGCATGTATGGACGGATAAAAAAGAAATAGACAATGAAATAAATCGGTACTTTTCTACTTTTCATAAATAGGAAAAGCATTAGCCGAGACACACCTGACCACAGACAAATAACGTAACAGACCACAATATATCCAGACGTCGTCATCCATCACAAAACCTCCAAGAAAGAAATCGAAATAAATGGTTTTAAACAACACAAGGCACCAGAAATCAATTATACAACAACTATTTTCATAAAAGAAAACAAAACCGCAGTAGTACATGTAATTAATAAATTGACAAATGCCGTCTTACTCCTAAAAGAAGAACATACACTTATGCAATTATTCAATTTGGTGAAGCCAGATCCACTCTGGACCCTATGTAAAGTCAGTTTTTATGACATAATCACAATTGTCATGTCATACTTACCTTTAATGTCATGTCAGTGGTGCTGACGTTTGTCAAAATCTGACAGTTTGCCACAAAGCGACGAAGGCTACAGATTCTGTCAAAGTTGGAAGTTCAAGAGGCATCCGCTTACTATGATTTAATTTTTTTTTTCTAAAAAATGGAATGGACATAAATTATACAAAATTTTCTCTACTGTAGTTTATTATTTAACTATTTTGACGAAATTACAGAAATGGCGGCTAATTTGCAAAATCGTTGAAAAATGATAAGAGTAAACCTCGAGTTCCTTTGGGCCCTTTTGGACAAAACTTCTTTCAGCTCTAAGTTTAGTCACGAAATTTCTAAATATGAAGTTTCGTCTCGATACCTTCAGTAGTTTCTCCGGAATCGTAGCCACAAAAAACGGGTACACACACACACACATACACACACACAGACATTTTTTTGTACCTTGGTGAAACATGTTCAGGAGACCCAAAACGACATATTTCCGCTAAAATCTCAATTTTTTTTTTCGACACGATTACAATACTTTGTCATACTACGTATGATAAAGTAAAAATCGTCGATTACGCTACTTTCCTTCTAGGGTACTAGTCAGAAAGTAAAAATAAATGCCCCCAAATACACATCACATTTTGCAGAAAGGTTGCCATTGAAATTTACATTTATTAATATAATTAAATACATTCATATGTACCTACAAAGAAGTTACGACTACTAAAACTGAATTCAAATGAATTTATTACGTCCAATTTGGAATATGTCATTGCTAAGTGAACTGTCTTAAATATCAAACCTTCGCCGCAAAAGTATTATAGAATTTAATCATGTTAAGTGTTACTGGAATGGTGGACATCTATTTTTTATGAACTGTTGAACACACAGACATACACACATACATACCCACATCAATTTTTACATTTTCTAGAAATCATTAAATGGATTCAGAGAATCCTAAAACGCGTATTTCTGCGGAAATCACAAACATTATTTTTCAGCGGTTTACTTCTAGAGTACTAGTCTGAAAATAAAAGAGTGCCATATTCTCCCAAATCTGCATACCTTACAAATCTCATATCTTCGTTAGTACTTGATAAACTTTGAGATACGTAACAATGATAGAAAGCACAAATATTGATTTGATTACAATAGTTTTGGCGACTTGAAATTAAAACAATTAATAGTACAAAAGTGTTAATGAAATTTGTCCGTTTTACGCTCGACGATCTAAGAACAGAAGAAGTTTATTGCTACCTCTAAGTGTTTGATAAATTAATGTTACCTACTAGTACTAGGGTACTAGTCGGAAAGTAAAAATGTGAGCACTAAGCAATTAATTTTTGCAATCTTATTGGTAGACCTCGTACATAAACGGTATTTGAAATAATGCATTCTTACAAATGCTAGTCTAAAAAAGGACCAATACACGACACCAGCATGCTGGTACAATCATGTGATGGTGCCAGCCGATTGACCGTGTATGTGCCTGTGGTGTGATTGTACCAGCTGCTGGTACAATACCAAAAAGAATTTGATATTTGTATGATTGTGCCAGCATGTTGGTACCGTGTATTGTTAAATTAGCTCAGTTGAATTGAATTTGACAAGCAATAAATATCGTGCCATTATGAATTCAAAAGAAAAAGGATTTTGGGGAGAATTCCTTGAATTGTACGTGTCAATGCCATGTTTGTTGAAAATTAAAAGTATAGAATAATCGAATCATGAATTTAGAAACCAGTGTTATAACAAAATGATTGAAAAATTAAAAGAAATAAGGCCAGATTCCAATAGCGAAAAAGTTGTTAAAAAAATAAACACTTCCCGAATTAATAGCAAAAAAAAATTGTCGTACAAGTTTGTCACTATAAATAAATTAATATTGTGTCAGCATGCTGGTGTGTTATATGCTTCCAGCTTGATGGCACCATTGCTTGATTGTACCAGCATGCTGGTGTCGTGTATTGGCCACTTACAGTCGCTTATATATCCATAATATTGTTAATTTTATATTCTTTACGTATTTGGAATATCAAAGAATAAATAAAAGCTGTTTAACTGTTTGTAAATTTTCTTTCTTATCAGTTAACATAAATTTATGTCACATAATGTAGACCATATTTACTTGTCACCCAATTTTGCGCATTATCCAGAATGCATACTATTCTGCACATTTTCATCATTAAGAATGTGACCTTTTGTTACGCATATTCACGTGTTATACTGGGTATTATTTTTTTAAAGTAGGGTTATAATTATTGATTTCTTTATTTCTGCTTTCTTTTATTGAGATTTATTGTTAAGTATTGCTTCAAAAAATAATATAACGGAAATTTTTGCGGTCTATGTCTCCGTCAAGTGGTAGGTAGAACCACTTGTGTTTCTATCATCAACGGTCTGCTACCCTTCGATTTGTCTGACGACGCTCTCGGAGGCAAAAGTCATGTCGATTAGGCATTAGCGACCCACTTATTTCTCTTCTTAAAAGTGTTTGGTCTCGCGTAGCAACTATAGGTCAGTGTAACACCGATGCCTATCTACACAAATCGGTTTCTGATTCCCTGTTTAATACTGTTACACTTACATCCTCTTGGTCCAACTGTGGCTTTTCCATTCATGGATATGCTATCCAAGTTTTTATGTTCCAGCGTTATTTTGCTCCCGATCCCATTCTGATTCGATAACTTTTCATCACTTCGTAACAATATGGATTAAGATGACGGGCGATTACCATCAAACGGTGCTGAAAGTATTGAGCAACTTCAAAAAAATGCGAAACTAGCTGTTTCGTGTGCAAATGCCAGGTTGTGTTCCACCCTGGATGCGTGAGGCAGAGTGCGGCCAAATCCGCCGATTGAGTTCATTCAATAAACAACACAACTGAAGAAGTTAGATCTACCCAAAGAAACCATCTTGAGCTAGAAGATACTCTGCCTAAAAGGATGATTGAAAAACAAGACAACAAGAATATGGATCTGCAGGAGAATATAATTTATCTGAAGGTAGCGATTACCCAGTTAAAAGAATTATTTGAACTAAAACCCAGCGGCGGAAATCAAGAAGCAAATCAGAATTGTTCACAGGACTTCACAAATAGGCACAGATGGCGCAACATGAACAAACAGATACGCATAATTTCACCGAACCCCAATTGGAAATAGCTAAACAACAACAAACAATTGAATCATACACAAACACAACACAGCACAAATAGGAAATATCTGGGGTGGTCTACACCCAACGTTCCGACTACACCGTTGCCACAATGAAGTGTCTGAACACTGTTCCAATTGTAAACGTATTTTTTCGGGCATAACCGCTAACTAAATGCAACCGTAGACACGTGTTTCGGACTTGTTAGTCCTCAGCAGTACGGTATAGCCAAAGAGTAAGATGGAAGCTCTATGGAGAAGTAAACAAAAGGGACCTTAATAAGGAAAACCAACGTCACCAATTGATGCTTCGGTCGCAACATCCTCGGTATGGAGGATAAGAAGCAACGTCGCGTCGAGGTAAACAGTACACCCCAAGGTACGCCTTTTAGCCCATGGGTGGAAGTCACTGGAGGGTGAGCTTATATCAGTTTGATCAAAATCGCATTAATCCCTAAGAAGATGAATGTAACAGTTGCCACTTCCGGTTGTCAATTTGTTACTAAAAACAATCCAGTTTGTCCTCCGGTAATTCTAAATAAGTATGCTAAATTTCAACGCGATCCGTTGTTCCGTTTAGACGCTATCGTGTTCACGGACATACCTACACACGTACACACATACACCCATACACACATACATTTTCCAGAAATCATGGCAATCAATTCAGGGGATCTCAAAACGCGTATTTCCGCAAAAATCTCGAAATGTCATTTTGTTGTATTGTTATCTCAGTAACTCCTAGAAAAAAATCTCAATAATACAAGCAAATTCTGGAAAACGCTGACGAAAAAAGATGTCACATATAACTACTCCTTTGTCTTTAAGTTCTTCCGGAAATCTTGAAGTTAGTGATTCGGACCGCGGAAGTCTCCAATCTAAATACTCCGTTGTCTGTACGTTACTCCAGACCAGATCTTCCAACCATCTATGCAAAATCAAAACAAACGATAAAGGACCCGACCTATTACAATATATGAATAAGAAATGTGTCCCAGCAAAGTCTGGATTCCATGACTCGGCGACAGTTGTGAAAGATATGGAATCCAAGTGAAACGCTTTGTAGTTGCCGCTCCATTCGACAAAAAAGATTAACTATATGACCCGGGCTTTTGGCTAAATGGTGTTGGGATTAAAAAGTTTAAAAGGATTGAAATGTCTCAGCTAACAAAGAAACTAACTCTATCTTACTTCCAACAAGCGTGCGATGTTTTATAAATCAGCAGCGACCAAAACTCAATCAGCAAGAACATACACCAACAAGTATCAAGCATTACGGCATCTAAGGGACAGGCATGGTCGTCCTAAAAGGTTACAAATGGGTCAGTAGCTTTGTTAGGTACCCCAACGTTTCCTAAGTGCTCGAGTCTATCATTGCCTCGAGAATCTCCGAGTTCTTCAAGCAACACAATCGAAGAAGGATAAGCATAAAATAAAATATCCAAATTTTTCATCAGCATCGCGACCTATCCCAAATGAAGAGAACCATCCTCTCCCAAGTGCGCCATCCACTTCATCATCTTAGATTTTTTAAGATTCACCAAGTTTTAGGAACACCTCACCTTATCAACCAGTGCGAACTGAATGATTTGATTAAAGACTTACGTTTATCAAAAGAAAAAGCCGAATTTTTAGGTTCTAATCTACAGGAATGGAATCTTTTCGCACGAGGTGTGAAAGTGTCTTCATTTACAAAGCGTAATGATCCTTTTAAAGTATATTTTAAAATGGAGGGATCTTTACGTGTATGTCACGATGTTGAGGATCTTATGAACGAGTTTGATATTCCCCATGATCCTTCTGAATGGTGGCTTTTTATCGATTCATCAAAATACAGAAAATATAAATACAGAAATAATAAATACAGAAAAAGTACTGCTTTTGCATATTCTTTGAATTTATATAATTTGTTACCCGATTTTGTTGCAGTTTTCTCAGTTTTTTTTTTAAATATCGCTGTATCTGTAAACCTAGACCTGTTACAATAAATCCACTTTGAGTTTCTAGTTATGTAAGGCAAATATAATCTGGAACAAATAATTTTTTTTGGCTGTATAAGAAAGTTGGAAATTTGTTCCCTTATGGTATCGATGTTGGAAAAAAATTTTTTAAAATCAAATATAATTTATTTCAACATTATTCTTATTTGTTAACATTTTTTGTGTAAATACTAGGTTATGCACACAAAACAATTTGTCAACAGTTAAATAAATCCGCTTTGTTTACTTAAAAACAGTTTTGATGATAAATACGTGTAGTGTTTATCTATTAATACACGTGCAATACGTGCATTAACCTAATTAATATAAAACAATATCGACTACATCCATTTAGTTTTCTTTGAACATAGTTAAAATAAAGTACAAATCTTAGTTAATTTTATAAGATTATATGGATAATATCAATAATAAAACTCAACAAACTATTGAAGAAGTCCCGTGTTATATTAAAATAAATTATTTAAAATGAACTCTTATTTCTATTGTGAAATAATAATAAGAAAATTAAAAAAATATCGAAATTACCGGTAATGTATCACACTACTACTTGCATTAATTAAATAAGTAGAGTTATTTGCAGTACCTATAGATAAAAACATGCGACTAGTAATTCAATTGAAATCATTATGATTTACTCACTATGGTGCAATAAATCTATCATTTTTTTTTATCTAGGATATAATATACTAATAACAGAATTACATATAAAAAGTGTGTACTGGGTATCTATAGCAAATTTCTCGTTTATCGCGAAAGGGTCAAAGTTGTTCAAAAACAGTTACCTAATTATTTTCTCAGTGTGTTTGATCGTAAACAATTCGCCTTGCTCTCTGACCAACAAAAAAAGGCATATCAGCCACTATAAGATATGACTTGTTGAGATATTATACATCACTCATTTTGCCATTTGGTTGTCAGTGTTCCTCTTTTGCAGTGGACGGATCTACTCGGGATTAATTTAGTGGTAGTGATCATCGAAAGATTGTAGCAAAATGGCTGGAGGTATTATTTTGAAATTCTTTTAATTTTACTATTTTCACCACCTTATAAAACCATTAGTAATTAACACATGTATCATGTACGTAAATCGTTAATTATAGAAAAATTACAACATCGTTTCGGGTTATCTAATCTGCTATTATTGAAGACTCTTGAGAATAAAAACTGATAAATCTGTGCTAATGTTTACTGTAATAGATTGATATATGTATTAGGCTGTAACAGATTTATTTGAGATTTTATCGTAAACCATAGAAGCTTCACAAAGGCTTACTTTCAGTTAAGCCACGTCAATTGGTCGGTTTTTGAGTATAATTGTTATTTATTTTAGAGATTAAAGGAGTCAAAAATAACAGTTTTATTTAAAATTAAAGTTTGTTCAATAAAACTTTGAAAACGATCTGGAAATGTAATTTGTCTCAACGAGCGAAAGAGTCGCCGCTCTGGTAGTGAAAGCATGTGGTATAAGTTTTTGAGTATAATTTCGCCGGTATTTAAATCTAAAAAACAAAAAACGCCAAAAAAAAAGAAGCAGCAGAAGTAAGACCTATTGTTGCGTTCCACAATGCAAACAGCGAGGGTTTGCCATTTCATATGTTTCCTAAAGGGAAAAGGTTACACAGTGAGTGGCGACGTGTACTAAAAATTGGCCAAAATATCTAAAGACACAGTGTGTTCAAAGCATTTTCTAAAAGAAGATTTGTACACGAGTAAATCAAGTTGAGTGTACAGTATAGGAATAATATTGTTTTTAAGTTTGACATACTGCGGATCTAACCTGGAAATGAAACGTTTTTATTAACAAATCCACATACAGTCATATTTTCTTTCTACAAATAACTTTTTTCCTTCTTCAAGGGGTTGTCCCTTATAATATGTATACACATTTTTTTCAATAAGGGTTCCGTAAATAGTCGTCAGAGTAATTAAAGTCATATAGCTGACCATAGTTAATTTAAATTTTATCCCGACTCATGCGCCGATGTTAGCGGACCTTACATGCGCCCGTTCAGGCGAATAGGACTTTGATACAAATATGAAGTATAGATACGATTATCATCATTAAATATATATAGCGTTATAAATAAAATAATAATCATATCTCAATCAAAAATAATTTATGAATAAAATGCCGTGGGTACTGAAACTAATGTACGAGATAAAAAAACGTTTGAATTTAATTCATACTGATTGCACAGTGAAACCCACAGCGATAATTTTTATGTTAACTTCGATACATATCTGATAATTTGTAAAAAGTATAGTCAGAGAGTAGTCTATCATATTATCAGATTTTCAAGATCAAAATAAGTTTCATAGATATAAAATAGCAAACAACAAATTCAACTAGATGCTATCTATAATTTAAAAGCCTTAGATAATGTCACGAATTTGTTACTGTATAAATTTTGATAAAACTGCAAACTGACGTAAGATGACAGTTTATGGCATGACTTGAATTAATTATAATTAATTATAACAGTTTATGTCATAAATTAATTAATTATAATTGATCTATTTTTTCTTCAAATTGTGTTAAAATTGTAAATTTTCCTGGAAACTATTGTTTTCTTTTCGACAAAATACCGTACATTTTATTAATGGAATAAGCAATATTGGAGAAAGTTTCTGAAGGTTGTTTTTTTTATTTTATACAAAACAAACGGGTTTGTTTTAAAAAATATGTTTTTTTCTAATATGATAACCTTTAACATTGATAACATTGATAATCAGACAAATTTACTATTGAAATCGGTCACCCATCTTGAAGTAAGGTGCAGCATTCCTATATACTACGAAATAATTTTTCAGCAAATATTGAAGTTTACATCTACTGTACTCATTTGGTATATTCTAGGTACACTTGTAGCTTGTAGGATAAGGTATAACCACATTACGAACGTATTAATGTGTGTTTATACTTGCATTAATCTGATTTAAACCAAAGTATGTTTAATATATGTTAAAGCAATGTTTTAAAACAACAGTTTTTAAATATAACAACCCTGGTTTCTGAGCTGATGTAATTTGATGGTTATATTGCTGTTAAAATGTATACCTTCACCAACAATTATTTTTTAAATTTGCGGAACTGAATTGAAGGTGATTAGTTAATTATCAATGCTATATCTAAAAAACATACATGTGACAGATGTGCGTATGATTATTTATAATCTTGTAGGAGGTCAAAATAGCGGGAACAACCGCGACTCCCGAACATGGTAGCATTTGGCCAAGCGCGGTTTAAGGGCTTTAATTACTGGTCAAAATTCTAATTCATCAAATCTCTTCCAATTTATTCGAAGGCAAAACTAACTGGGTTCTTTTTCTTGAACCTTGTGAACACATTTTCTGACTACTAACTGACGCGTTTAAGTATTTAACATTTAATAAGGGCTGATAAAGCAAGACTACTCAAATGAAACGAAACACTTATCAAAATAATAACATCTATTAACAATAATAATCAACAATCCCGTTTGATAGGTTACATAGAAAAATGAATGAAGCTTTGAACATATTGACGTTTAAATTAAACCTAGGAGTTGATTTAGACAGACACACTTTTAGCAGAAATATGAATGATTTAATTTACAATGAAATGCGAGACGAGTTGAAAAGACTTACCAGGGATAAACTTAGCGCCTAAGAACGCTCCACAAAAACGTGTACTTTACATGACGGTGGTTGAAATGAGAAGAATCTGTTCGTTTGCATCCCGCGACCCTAAAGGAAGCCGGAAGCATTTCTTCTTAGCCAATGACAACACTTCAATTTTAAACTTATAGCACGCGTCAAATCCTAAACCAGATGTTCAACTCTAGCAAAAACCTTTGACATTCCCGAATGTTCTTACAAATATCTCGCTTAATTTGATCATATCTTAATAAATAAATAATGGGTTTCCGACCCATTACAATCTCCATGAGCTGTAAAAGAATATTTACTTCACAGGTTTGCAAAAATCTCTATTGTGGTGTGGAATTGAAAAGGATTTTTCATTATGTACATGATCTTAACAATACTAATCAATATTTAATTGTTGAAACTGGTATTACATACTTATTTTCAAAAAGTTTTCCGGAAACGAATTTTTCTGAATTTAGTTGTTTGGCTGGTTCTCTTAAGGTGTTTTCACCCAAAAATAATTTGCGAAAATTTGCTTGTGCAAACAATAAACAGAAAAATTACGGACGAGAAAAGAAAAATGTCAGTTTGCTCGAAAAGTTACAAATTTATTTTAATTTGAATATATGGCCTTTTAGCTTTTAAAAATGTACTCTGCTAACTGTTATACGTTTCTAAGGTTTAGTTAGTGATTGAAATCTCATGATTCCAAATCGCAAGCATTTTGTTTTTTACATGCCTTATTGATCACTCGGTATATCAACGATTATTACGCAAATCACATTTTGCGATTGGTTTCTTAAAGCACAAATGCACAATTATTGCACATATGGACATCAGATCTGACTGATTGGTTGGAACTAATAAATTATGGTAGAAAGGAGTAGAAAATATCTGGGGTGGCCCTCACCCAACTGTCCTACTATACCGTTGGCACAATAAAGTGTCTGAACACTTTTGCAATTATTCAATTTTGTCAAGCCAGAGCAACTCTACATAACATACCCTACATAACGTCAGTCTCTCTTATATAATAACATTTATTACACTGATATTTAATGTCATGTCATGTCAGTGGCATTGACGTTTGTCAAAATCTGACAATTGGCAACACAGAGACGAAGTCTGTGGATTCTGTCAAAAGCTAATAGCGCCTAAACCGTTCGTCCCATTGATCTGTAAATTAGTATACTTATTTAAAATCACTGGAGGATGAGCTGATATTAGTTTGGCCAAAAGTAAAAATGACAATGAACCATAAATGAATAAATATCAATAGTTACGTAATAAATATAAATTAATAATAAATAGGAATGAATAATTACGATATGTAAATATCGGCAAGTACATAATTAGTCTTGATCAGAGAATGATGTAATTTAGTAGGTACCTAGAAATTGAAGGTTAGTTTGTGCAACTGATCCACCAACCTTTAAAAATTCAAATCTGCTTGTGTGCAACAAATAATTTGAACTTGAATATAATATTTTGGTTATACGTCGAGCATAACACCAATAACACCTTTCTATAATTATAGTGTACCCACCATGTTCTTTCTAATTCCATGCTTAGTGTTCATGCTAGCATGAAAACTAAAGATTAATGTAACCATTACCTGTGATCTTTATAATAATAGGCCTTAATTATAGTGTTTTATTTACGTTTGGAAATTATTAACGTACTAGTGAGTTTTTTTTTGTTTATTTTCTTGGCTATTCTTATACATAGCTACATATTATGATGTTTGATTTGTGTTAATTGTAAGTAGGTACATAAGTATTTTCCGCTAATGTGACAAACACCTATTGAGTGGCAATTATCGTTATTTGTAGAATATATCTACTAGTAACCGTGAATTGTATTCTCGTTATCAAATAACTTTATGTTTGATTGGGATCATAAATCTTAAAACTGCTACTAGAGATCAACTTATCAATGGTCTAATTGCGTAATAATTATCGGTAAATACTTACACACGTTTTAACAGGTGTAACTATTAATTTAAAGTGTTTTCAATGGTGCACAAACTAAAGACAATGGAGTTCTAATAATCTCAATTAATTGTAGATAATAATTATTTTAATTATCGCAAACAATTGACTTAGTTTTGTTACAAAATAGATATTGTAGGCGACGCAATGTAGATAAAAGCATATTAATAAAATCAGTGTTTCATCAGTGTTTGCAATGCTGTCCTATATACGCATTGTTTTGCAGTAAATATGTAGTTTGTATCGGACCATGATATAATACAGAAATTCAACGGTCAGTTCGGTTTAACGACATTAACATTTTATCTTGTACATGTATGTATGATACATATGAATGAATAATATCTTGGTGTCATCACAACAAGCTAGCAAAGGTCAAACGTATACGAACGCATTTCGATTTGCGTAACAAAAGCAAAATGTCTGATGTCAAAGGGTACCGATTAAAATAATAGCTGCTTTCCATTTGCACACTTCTGAATTAATCTTAGCTGAGCTAATCTAACACCGTCTGACTTGGTCCAAGTTCAACTAAGCTAAGCTATGTTGGCAAAAGGGACGGGTTCGGTGCCATTCTATCTAACTAAGTTCGTGGAACTTGATGTCAGCGAGTGGCGGCGCCACTTGCCTGACAACAAGTGTTATCAATGTTATCATCTATAGGTACAAATAAGAAACATAGGTATCAGAACCGCTTCTTTCCACGCGTATACCGTCCTCGTGACTTAATTCCACTTCGTAGCGAAGATGTGTAATCAGGTCACACACATCAAATATGTTAACTTCATCAATCTTGCCGAAACTTCTTATAGTTTATAAAATAAACAAAAACCAAATTGCACGCACGCACGATGGCGGATTTAGGTTAGGTTCTCCTTCTTCTTCTTCTTCTATTGGGTTAGCTCAGACAGCTCAGACGATCTACGTTACCTTTTCGCATGACTAGCCAAGGGCAAGGGGAAGGTAATCTGTCTGAGCTTGTCTTACTTCACCAAAACAAAAGGAACGCTACGCATAAGTTAGATTAGCTCAGCTCAGCTAATATCAACTCAGAAATGTGCAAATGGAAAGCAGCTAATAACTGCTTTCCATTTGCACACTTCTGAATTAATCTTAGCTGAGCTAATCTAACACCGTCTGGCTTGGTCCAAGTTCAACTAAGCTAAGCTATGTTGGCAAAAGGAACGCGTTCGGTGCCATTCTATCTAACTAAGTTCGTGGAACTTGATGTCAGCAAGTGGCGGCGCCACTTGCCTGACAACAAGTGTTATCAATGTTATCATCTATAGGTACAAATAAGAAACATAGGCATCAGAACCGCTTCTTTCCACGCGTATACCGTCCTCGTGACTTAATTCCACTTCGTAGCGAAGATGTATAATCAGGTCACACACATCAAATATGTTAACTTCATCCATCTTGCCGAAACTTCTTATAGTTCATAAAATAAACAAAAACCAAATTGCACGCACGCACGATGGCGGATTTAGGTTAGGTTCTCCTTCTTCTTCTTCTTCTATTAGGTTAGCTCAGACAGCTCAGACGATCTAAGTTACCTTTTCGCATCACTAGCCAAGGGCAAGGGGAAGGTAATCTGTCTGAGCTTGTCTTACTTCACCAAAACAAAAGGAACGCTACGCATAAGTTAGATTAGCTCAGCTCAGCTAATATCAACTCAGAAATGTGCAAATGGAAAGCAGCTAATGTTCCTGTATGTTCTTGAAACTCAATCGAAATTTGTTCAAGTCCGTATTGAACCAAAACCAACAAAAAACAACCATTCCAAATATTTTAGACGCTTATGTATTTGGTGATATCGCTTCTTTTGTAGCGGTACGGTAGCACATATTTACTTTTAGATAATTCATTTTTTACGTAGTATGCTGACACTTTGGGGTTATGAAACACTTAGAAAATGCGTACAGTTTACTCTTACGCCATGTGTTACCACGAAATGAAATGCTCACTTACCAACGAAGTAATCATGACACCCTATTTATCATTGCACGGAATGGGACTTGTAAATCAAAGTGCTTCTTGAAATATTTACAATATCAGGACAAAAGTTTACGGGACGCACATGCCTAAATTTGACATAACCTAGTTGCACAAAATTATCAAATAAGTATAGGCGAACGTTCCTACGTTTTAGATTTTTAAGCTTTTATTAAAAAGTGTTTGCCTGTTGAACATCTGGAAGGAAATGGGGTGTAAGTATAAGATTTTATTCATCTCTAAATAAAAATATCTGGGGTGGCCCTCACCCAACTTTCCGACTATATATTATGCACAAAGAAGTGTCTGAACACTTTTGCAATTACTCAATTTAGTAAAGCCAGAGCCATCTCTGGGCGCATTTGTCATCCTGACATATAATATCATGTCATGTCAGTGGCACTGACGTTTGTCAAAATCTGACAATTCGCAACACAACAGTGAAGGCTGCGGAATCTGCCAACTGCTTCTATAAACTCTTTTAGCACCTAAACCGATCATCCCACCGATCTGAAAATTTGTATACATGTTTAAAGTCACGGGAGGATGAGCAACTATCAAATTGGTCAAAATCGAATAAATCTCTAAGAATATGTATGTAAAATTTGCCACTTCCGGTTGTCAGATTGTGGCCAAAAACAATCCAGTTCGTCCCCTGGCAATTCTAAATAAGTATGCAAAATTTCAGCCCGATCCGTTGTACCGTTTGCACGCTATCGTCTTCACAGACATACATACACACACACATACATACATACATATATTTTCCAGAAATCATTGCAATCGATTCAGGGGACTTCAAAACGCGTATTTCCGCTGAAATACCGAAATTTTTTTCCGTCGATTACAATAAAAAAAAACAGACATATTTGACATAGGTAATATTACACAATGCCCCTTAACATTAGGCAATGACCGGTATAAAGTGGTACTTCATGCCCGTATATCACACTTATAAAACTTTTTTACTTTTGCGACCTCTAGCAACCATCTTAGAAACCTGAAACTAATTTCCAGGATTTTCTCTTGGCCACTTTAGTCATTAATTTTCTTACTGAAAGTTTCTTTAATGAGTAGTTTCCTTGTGCAATGTAATTTTGGTTTTGCTGTCCGTTGACTTTTCATTCTATTCTACATTATGTTAAAAATGCTCTAGTGTGCCATAATTCATTCTTTTCTTAAATTTATATTTAATTTACAATAACAAAACTGGTCAACTTCTAAAACGTGAGTATTGACACAAAGCAAAGAAGGGCTTGAAGTTTAATTGTCAAATTTCCACCAGATCTTTTTTTCATTGAACATACGATATTATAACACCTATAAAACAAATACCATGGTGTAAAGGTGAACACATACTGCACTAACGCAATCTTCAAGATATGACGTCTTCTCTGGGATACTAATTGCATCCTTACTACCTAAATTAAACCCCATCAAACAATATCCACTTTTGGTACAATTTACTTGACGATCGTGAGAAGCGGATGCTCTAAATCCTTAGCAACGTAATCTTGCGGCATTTCGCTACCGTTTATCGCAAATATGGGTCGAAATGCTTCAAGATCTCAAAGTACTAGTATAAAATTGATCTCTGTTTTTGCAGGACTAATGTTTAGTAATAATTTATTTTTTGTTTTATTTCAGATGCTGCGGACAAAAAGTCACTCGTCGAGACGATCCTAAAAGTGTTTGTAGCGGAATTTGTTGGTACTGCTATACTTTTGTTTATTGGATGCATGGGATGTGCCTTCGACCCCAAACATATGTTCCCCGGTTTCAGCCCGGCCCTGACTTTTGGTTTAGCCGTTATGATCTGTGTCCAGGTCAGTGCTACTGAATTTAAATATTGATAATAGAAATGTTCAGCTTAAATGCTTTTTTGTATGTGAAAAATCAAATTTGGAGAATTAATATGGGTATGAGTTACGTTCTATAATAGTTTATAAGTTTCTTGAGTAAGGTCGTCAGAAACAAATATGCAACTCAAATCTAAAGGGCCTTACGCACACAGCTATTAATTTAGTACAGTATCGTGTAAGCCGACTAAATTTTCATGTCTGCACACGGAAATTTACTAAATTACTCGCTATTGTACAGAACTATTAGCCGTATACGTATCGCCCTAATGCGACTGTGATATAAATAGGTATTATCAACAAATTATTGTTAACGTTTACACTTTATATATATAAAGTTTATAATATGCTGTGATGTCATTGACAAGTAATATTGTCATAAAGTTAGTTTGTGCATCATTAGATTTAAACAATTCTATTGGATTTAACCGATTTTAAGTTAAACCCATAACTATATAGTACCTACACTTCATTCCAACATATTAAGTTGGAGAAAATTCTATTTATTCATGATTTTCTTTCAGATATTCATGCACATTAGTGGGTGCCACATAAATCCAATTATTACCATCGCAGTAATGATCTTTGGCGCTATGAAACCTTTAATTGGTCTTGTGTACATAGTGGCACAAGTATTAGGAGCAACATTTGGATTTGGTCTTTTGAAGGTACGCAGCAATAAATCATTGTTTGTCGATTTCTGGAAGTTTTCTTTTTATCATAAAATTAACTTTTTTAATAAAATTACATTTTTTTTATATAATTTTAGCTACTCTTATCCGAGAAATACGTAGACATCAAAATTCCCATCAGTCAGAATGTCACAATTGACCATCCTTTGTGTTTAAATGCACCGAATCCATCTTTGGCGTCATATCAGGTAATAACAAAAGAAAGCAAATTCCAAATTGTGCTTCTTTTCTGATTCACATATATTTTTCAATTCTTTGTTAGGTTGTGGGCATTGAAGCAGTAACTTCGGCTATTCTAATACTGATTCTGTGCGGAATCACAGATAAAAAGAACCACCACAACACAGACTCGATTGCGTTACGATTTGGTTTGGCCATTACTGGCTTGGCTAGTGGAAGTGTAAGTTTGTACAAACTCGACTAGCATCGACACATTTTCTGATAATGTATCTATAATATGTTTTTTGTTTATTTTTTAGGCACAATTCAGTGGCGGTAGTATGAACCCAGCAAGAAGTTTTGCTCCAGCATTACTCCATGGAATTTGGGCATATCAATGGGTTAGTACTTAACATATAACAATATAACGATGCAGTTTATGCTGTACAATCACTGAAACGAGACGTCCTGATACCGTATTATAATCTGGTTGTTCATATGACAATTTAAATGTTTCTTTTGCAGATCTACTGGGTGGGACCCATTCTTGGAGCTGTGATCGGTGCCTTTTTCTACAAATTATTGTATTTCTCTCCACCTGAACCAGCAACTGCGGAAGAACTACATACACTAGATACAGGTGATAACGGCGCTAAAGCATAGTGAACCAAACAAGCTAAATATTAAAGTCCTTTTCATATAAGAGTTATTCTGATACCAAAAATTACATTGCAACTTGTTGCGATTCTTGTTGTTGTTATTTGATAAGTTATTGTTTGTTGTACAGACTTTTTTTTACATAAATAAAAATATTTCAACCTAAAAATCTAGCGTTTCATTATTAGATGTTATGTTAAGAATAATAATAATCTCGTTTTTTTTTAAGTGTATGTAATCCGTCTCCACGGAAACGGGCACTTCTGTAGTACATTACTTAGATTTCATGATCGTTATCCTAACTGGAACTTTAGTCATGGCATTCATTAATTGCCGCCATAAAGATTGATCAGGTGGCGTATTATCTCGTTCTAAAACGTTAGCTGTTGCTTCAGGTGTTTGATTTATTTCTACCATATTGTTTTATTATTGTTTGGGATGTTCGCGTTGTGATTTATATATAAGTGATATGTTTATACTTATCATACCATTCTGTAGTTTCAAGACACACATAATGCCGTACTTTATGTTTTATAATATAATAAAATGTATTTTATATAACTTATAAATATATAGGTATATATAGTTATTAATATTACCTACATGTTGTTGTTATGTGTTTTTCTATACATTCCAAAAATTCGACCACAATCCAAGGTTCGATACCCTATGTAATTTGGGCGCAATATAATGTAAACATTTAAATCTAATTTTTATCTCAGTAATTTTTTGCTACATAGTAAAATGCTGCAATTTTTTTTTAAATAACGAATAAATTATAATTGCACAATATTTGTTACATTTCAACAATCTTGATGCAAAAATTTATGCCATTTAATAATCAAAAAAATCCTGGGTGGCTCCCACGCAACTTTCCGACTAAATTGTAGACACAAGTATCTGAACACTTTTACTATTATCCAATTTAGTGAAGCCACAGCTGCTCTGGACCCCAACCTAACGTCAGTCATAGAATAACACAGTCATGCCATGTCAGTTGATACTAGGGTGGTTCAAATTTGCCATTTTTACTTTCCGACTAGTGCCCTAGAAGGAAAGTATTGTAATCGACGGAAAAAAAATTCAGGATTTCAGAGGAAATACGCGTTTTGGGGTTCCCTGAATCGATTGCAATGATTGTTGAAAAAGCAATTCAGTTCGTCCCCCGGCAATTCTTATTTAGAATTGCCGGTGGACGAACTGAATTGTTTTTGGCTACAATATGGCAACACAATATGGTTAATAATGTAGTCGGAAAGTTGGGTGAGGGCCACCCCAGATATTTAATTGCTACTTTCTAATGCTGATCAGCTGAAGATTCTCGTACCGCCGCCTTTCGGTAGACACGTAAACCCCTGAGGTCCGGCATCCAGTTGAACACCTCTGGTTGTCGTTATCAAACAGTATGACAGTACGGGTAACCTTCGAGGAGTGAAAAAACTATTTTTAAAAATAATTTAACAATATAAGCCATATGACAACTGCAATATAAATGGCAATACCTAACCGACTATTGTGTCATCTAAAAAGCTAATTCCGAACTAGTTCCAACTAGTTTTTGACAGCTACGCGAACAACATGCACGATGTTACCAGTTTTTGGACGGAAGTTTGTAAATTTGAGGAATATCCATTAATGGATTATATACTTCTCCCCAAAGACGACATCCAAGATACTTGCAGAAAAATAGATCTAAGGAAAGCAACCAAACTGTTGCGCAACGGAAAATTGCAAGTGTGCCCCTAGCATTAAGGTGGAACCAGACTGAGCAAACATTGTTGAGCAACAGTTGGGCAACACTGTTGCTCAACAAATGTTTGCACAGTCTGGTGTCACCTTTAGGTAACAGGTTAGTAAAAATCTGCTGAATGTGACTCTTAGTGATAGCGGTGTTGTTCTGAGTAGTGGGAATAACTGTAGATTTCAGATTTAAAATTATAAATAATTATGGCTTGTTTATTCACCTACACGTAAAGTCTGTATAGCTATGTATCTGACACATAGCAAATTTTGTTGGTGTGTTACAACTTACCATTGAGGGTTATATTTACGTTAAGTGTCAATTTATTGAGTGTCAATTTAAATATTAGTCGGCAATTCAAAATGGAAAATGTAGAGGCGAGAAAAAATGCTGTTAAATGTTATTCATTTGTTTCTTTTTTCGCAGTGTTATTTGCTTAAACACAAATGACAATTTTTACGTGCACGCCATTTTGTGGACGATTTCCAAATTTTTCTTCCGCCGCGCGCGGATATAATCGGGTATAATCCAAATTGTAAGCGTTCACATAATTCAATAATCGCCTACTTAGGAACGAGCTGGAATATAATAGGCTTCATCGATAGATTATGTGGGTTCTGAAGGTATTAATTTATAAGTAATTTATAAGCCTGAAAATCGTTTTCAATTTTTATTTAAATAAACCGGATTTCGGTTTACTTTAGCACTTTTTGATGTAAGACAGATTAATTAATTTTCAGATAAATTTCCATCGTTACCTTGCTAACACTTTTGAATCTGGATGTTTTTTCCATGTTAGGATGGCATTTTATCCATTAAAATACCTCTCTTAACAGTAATTTATAAGCGGTCGTTAAATAGGATTAATCAATAAATTAATAGATTAAGGATAAAATAGCATTAACACTATCAAAGCTAATTTACCGTATTTTAGTGACTTGTCTTACCACAGAAGAATGCCACTTTTTGCTAATACTAATTTTTCTTTTTGACAATAAAGGCCCATTTATATCTACTTAGCTTAACTTAATATCCGAAAAATAAAAAATTAGTCGATGTTGAACTCCAGTGAATTATATGTGCTATACTATGAAATGGACGACGGAATAGATACTGGACCATCACAGACGGTAATATAAAGCTGTCAATTTGGGGATTATGCAATGCACTTGTCATGGCCTAAGCTTTAAAGTTCGTTTTAAACCCAAATGCACATTAGTATACCTACTATTTCTCACCTGATGAACATTTGCTATTTTTAATTAAATATTTTGATTCCAAGAACAGTCAAGCAGAATTCAACACCTATGTCTTACCACTACACACACTCAGGCTATTATTATAGGTAACATTGCAAAAAGTGCAATTAATACCATGATTAATATTAGCAAACTAGAAAATCTGAAAAAATCAGATGTTGATACAAACACGTTCAAAGAATGACTCAAAAGTAAAATCTTGAAATACCATACTTAAAGTCATAAAATGCACGGGCGTGAAGATAAGCTGTATAATATCTCTCGTTTGTCATCACGTCACTTATACCGAGGCTTATATGCACGGCATAGAAATTAATTAAGTGTAATACCGCGTAATGTCCTAAGAATCTCACAGCTTACATGATTAGATAATTTGGAAAATGTGCCATAATACAGGAGGATTAA
The DNA here is from genome assembly GCA_963971325.1 of Aphodius granarius. NCBI lineage: Eukaryota > Metazoa > Arthropoda > Insecta > Coleoptera > Scarabaeidae > Aphodius > Aphodius granarius. Next base: position 6,467,227 of record OZ020225.1, read on the forward strand.
TTTAAGAAATATAGGCGAGCTCTGCACCTAGAAAAGTAAAAATAAATCTATAAAAAAAATCAAATTTAAAATATCTTCTTTTTTGTATTCGTGTATATTATTTTTTTCTAGTCACAGCCATCAACTTACAACAAGAATTTGGAAATATTTCAGTGAATGGATTATTGTCGATTATGTTCACATTAAGTAATATGTACTTTACAATCTTTACATCGATGATGTGCATTGACAGACCAATGTAAAAGCATGTTGGATTATATTGACAAATAAGATACCCAATAACAAATTCGCATTGCACAGTATTGTGACGAATGGCAGCAACCAGTACTTTCCATTCTGGCATATGTAACGGTTGTGATTTCTTTCGTTTTTCAGCATTGACTTATGAAAAGCTAAGTTGAATTCCTCAACAAACATTTTTCTGTACAGGGAGGCATTTCGCGGTTGAATGTCTTTTTCTTTACAATAATCCACATACAACCTGTACATTTTGGCAATCGATAGATCGAGTGACAAGTACTTTATCTAAGTGTAGGAACGTGAATAGTGACTTTGATAAGCCGGAAATAAGTTTATGTGTTCTTTTATTAGAAGTTTGTCATTTTCTGAGACTTAGGTTGATTTCCATGTTTTCCTCGTTTATTATCTGAACATATTTTACCATTACTAAATCGTTTCTTTTCAACAATTACTCTCGCTTTTTTAAAATTAGATCAAATGTATTTAAAAACATAATTTGGCACACTTCAGTTCTTTTGCCGTTGATGTTTGACAAAAAATACTTTCTAGAAAAGTTTCGTCTACTTTTCTTCCCGTCTAATCGCTGAACATGCTTTTCCTAAACGGTTCTGAATTACTTGATTCATTGATGGCCAAGGTCCACTGTTTGTTAAAGGAAGTAATATCTGCAGTTACAGCTAAAACGGCCAAAGTTGACACTGGCCCTTTTAGCTTTAACTGATTTTGTCGAATTCATAGCGACATTGGCTAAAGTTACATTTATGGATCTGCTATTGGTTGAAATTTTACATTGGTCGTTTTACCATGTTAAAGACATTGGCCTTTTTAACTCCAAGGCACAGATATCGATGTATGTCCATGGCATAAAGACTGATGGTATGTCTTACTCATGTTTATGTTCTTCAATCATCACAAAATGTGTCAGCATATTGTCGATTCAGACCAGACGTATTGAATCTCCAAGTTTGGCAAAAACTTATTGATACATTAATATCATCAAGAGTTAGACAAAACGTAAACAACGCCATTTCCTGTTCAATTTTTGGCCTCTGCTCGGATACTTCTGCTCGGATGCGACGATATATATCGTGCGGCATTTTTTGTATTTATCTACCTCGGCAACGCTTATTGCTCCAGGGAATAAAGTGTTACGTTATGTATACCAGATATAAAATTTGTCATTATACGTCAGTAGGACATATTCATCATGTAATAGAAACAAGAAATTGTTGCATTTCTTATTTGTTGTTGTATTGCAGTTATTTGTAGTTGTTTGGCATTACCAGTTGCGTCTTTATCTGTTATTTTCCAGGGTTCAAGGTTAATGCTCAAATTATTCTGGATAACAGCGTTCTGACATGAATGTTGTATATACAGTGTTCGGCACGAACCTGGACACAAATGAAAAAAATTTGTATTATCAATCTTTAAACATGTATACAAATTTTCAGATCAGTGGGATAAACGGTTTAGGTGCTATAAGAGTTTATAGTTAAAGTCACTGGAGGGTGAGCTTATATCAGTTTGGCCAAAATCGTATAAATCCCGATGAAGACGCATGTAACATTTGTCACTTCCGGTTGTCATATTGTGGCCAAAAACAATCCAGTTCGTCCCCGGCAATTCTAAATACGTATGCAAAATTTCAACACGATTCTTGTTCCGTTTGGAAGCTATCGTGCTCACAGACATACATACACACATACACACACACATACATGCATATTACATACATACATACATTTTCCAGAAATCATTGCAATTGATTCAGGGGATCCCAAAACGCATATTTCCACTGAAATCCCGAAAAAAATGTTTCCGTCGATTACAATACTTTCCTTCTAGGTACTAGTCGGAAAGTAAAAATGAATTGCGCTCTTGTTGTGTAGCTCAGTTGATAGAGCACAGGCAGAAGGTCGCCGGTTCGCATCCTGCCACATCAGGGCATTTTTTCCGTTTCTGCACGCAGTAAATCGAGATTTTCCTCTCTATCGTTACATAATGTTGTCATCTCACTACGGTTACGATGGTGCGACCAGGCTGCGAAGACTGGTTGGTGGAAACACGGCGGCGGTAGGAGAGCATCCCTGGATTGTTGCCATATATAACGACGATTTCCATATTTGTGGTGGATCTATAATTTCAAGCCAATTCATATTATCAGGTAACAATTTTTTGGTTATAGCGGATACATTAATTTGGTTATTGTGGAAGCTCAAGATGATGTTACACCAGAAGTTCTTTAAAGTAAAGTTAAAAGTAAAATTTAATAAAATAATAATTACAGCCGCCCAGTGTTTTATCCAAGATGATGGACTACCTCGTGATACGTCATTGTACGTAATAGTTACAGGAAAATATTATCGTGCGCTGAATGATCGGTGTGATGATTCTCGTATACAAATTAAGAAGGTAACGTTAAAATCATTCGTGTTTTCCTCCTACCAAAAATGATTTTTGCATTTTGTAGATCGATAGGTTTAACGCCAATGAATACTTTCGGGGAAGAGCTCAAAACTACGCAAATGATATTGCAGTTGTTGAAGTGCAAGATGACTTCCAGTGGACCAAATATATACGACCTGTATGCATTAATTGGGATGATCCCGAAGATCTAGTGGAGGGAAATATTGGAGTGGTATTGTTTGATATCCCTTTAACCATAGGGGGTAGTATCTACAAATTAAGTATTACAGGTCGGTGGTTGGGGACTAAGGGGAAATTGTGTTGAGCAGATGCAGATTTTGGAGATTCCATATCACTGCAAGTCCACATGCGGACAGCACTTAGAGAAGAAATTCTATGAAAGTTATTACACGGCCGATATTTGCTCGGGATTTGTCAACCAAGGTAAGAACCTGATTTCAAATGCCAATTCGCCATGCAACCCCAAAATGAACTATTTCCAACACCAGATGTCGGTTGTTTTTTAGGTAAAGGTATTTGTGGTGGCGGTGGTTTCTATATGAACAGATCTGGTAGATACTTTATAATAGAAATTTGCTAGTTTAGCACCTGCTTCATTGACCGACCGGTTGTGATACAAACAGTTTTGGCCTATACACGAAGATTTCAAAGTTTGCTCAATAGATACAAGAGAAAACAAACCGATTTTTGTAAGACAAATATTTGGAGTGGTATTGATTTTTCATGATCCTTATTTCCAGAGACCGCTGTCTTCTACCTGAACACCCAGCAAACGGAAAATTTAGTGTCACAGGTGTCAGCAAGTCATATATTCCAAATACAACGACCGGAAGTACTACGTCAATATTCCTCACTTGCGACCCAGGTTATTTCAAGCAAGGCAATGAAAAACTTTATTGCATTTCTGGCACATGGGTAGTCGGAGATGTATCTGATCAACGATGCTTAAGTAAGAAGTAATCATGACTCAATCTGATCAGCTTAATTGCAATATTTGGATTCTTTCATTCTAGAATTGTGTCCACCACTAATCGACGTATCCCTTATAGTCAGCTGCAAGAGCAACAATGTATCTGTGAATTGCACTGAAGCTATAGAAGGAGTTTATCAAGTGTGCGCCGTTTTTCAAAGATGCGTATCGTCGACCCCCGATAATGACCTGCAGGAATAGAACCTGGAACCTGGACCTGCAGGAATGGAACCTGGACGCCAAACCTTGGACCATGTATACCTGGTCGGAATATAATACTATGCAAATGTTAATTTCCTACTATTTGCTGTTTTCATTTCCGAGCAGAATCGTAATGCCGACTTTGAATTGGAGAATTCTTTCATCTTTCTATGCTTCCCTACCTCTTTTACTTTCATTCTTCCTTTACTTTCCTTCTTCCTTTGCTATCGTTCCCACTTTAGTTGTCTTCTTCTTACTTTGTTTTCTTTCACCTTTCTTCTACCTCTGCAATTCTTTTTCCTCTCAATTCCTTCCTTCTTTGCCTTCCTCATTTTCTTGCATTTCTTCCTCCTTTGAATACTACTTTACTACCTATTTTTCTTTTCAGAGTGTGGCTTGCAGCGTGACAACGCAAAGACAGTAATTATCGTTGGAACTCCAGCGGTTTGGGGAGAACATCCATGGAAAGTTGCGATTTATAATGGGAGCACTGTCCACATCTGCGGGGGTTCCATAATTTCAAGGCGATATAGGTATTGTCAGGTTTAGCTTTTCTTCTACGTGTAGATATTTGTGGATGGGTTGTAGATGTAGATCCAAAAAACATATTTATATTTTTTGTGTTTTAAAGCTGCTCACAGTTTTGCTGATGTTGATGGACAACCGTTCGATGCATCTTTATTTACAGTTGCTGGAAAACATTTCAGGGCTACGGATGACCCAAGAGACAAATCGCAAACGCAAAATAGGAAGGTAGACAAAAAGGAACAAGCCCTTATCAAATGTATGACTACTTCTATGTCTTGGTAATATTTATGGCAGGTTACTAGGTTATATATTCATGAAGGTTATCAAGGACTGTGGCAGAACTATGCGAACGATGTTGCTATCGCTAAAGTTGAAGAAGAATTCATACTGACCACATACGTGCAGCCGGTTTGTCTGGATGCAGCGGATGAACGGGACATTGTCGAAGAAAATAACGGAGTGGTAATTTTTATATCGATATTTAATATCTATATTATAGTGTATTGCTTTTATCGGATCGTACCTTATTATAAGTGCTCTTTTAGGTTAATGGTTGGGGATATACTGAAGAGGTTGGTGTTCCTTCTGATGAGCTAATGACAGTAATGTTACCATACCATACGAAACCCATATGTAAAGAGCATTTACCTAACGATTTCTTCAGAAGATTTTTTACACCAGACAAATTTTGCGCAGGTTGTGCTGATAAAGGTATGATTTTTCATTGAATGGTTCCATTCGTTATATTTACATTTAAGAGCATTTTTTTATATTTATAAATCCTGATTTGGGTTTTAGGAACAAATTTCTGCAGTGGAGACAGCGGTGGTGGTTTCTACATGAATTCGTCCAGTAGTTTCTATGTAAGAGGCATTGTTAGCCTGGTACACTCGACCTTAGCCCACCATTTGTGATTCAAACAAATTTGCTCTGTACACAAAAGTCTCTAAATTTGATGACTGGATATATAGAATAACTAAAGGATATGTATGAAGTATATTTTAAATTTTATACTTTTTATCTTTTGAATAAAAATATCTTCGTCTTTTTGTTTTTATAATTTTCTCTTTGGATGGTTTTGCATTTATCCATTTGACTATAAAATAATTTTTGAATAAAATTACACTACTTATGTAGTTCTTTTTTCAGTTATTACCGACCATTTTGCCATGAGTGCTTTTACCTTGTGATATGACTGTCACTTCATATTATACAGGGTGAATATTAATTCAGTGCAATAACTTGGAGGGGTGATGTAACTCAATATGAGGAACAAAAAATCTTAATAATTTTTTTCAAAATTTTGCAGTTGAAAATTCAATTGCCGCTACCCACATGTTTTCATAATGTGTAGTACTCCGTCGAAAACTAGCCCGCACCTATCTGTAGCACGCTGAGCTCACGAAATGCGTATAAATAACGATGTATTCAATGATTTAACAGTAAACTTACTAAAAATTTTAAAGAAACTGCTTGCTTAAAGTGCGCCCCGTTTTCATCCAAACACGCTTCTGCCCGTCGCCTCCAATTCGCACATAAAGAGCGGCGTTCAATGTCATCGCGCACAATTTCAGCACAATTGAAAATTCGCTCACGGAGTTCATTTTCATTGTTTCCTTCCGTCTTATACACTAATCCTTTTAAATAACCCCAGAAATAAAAATCCAGAGGATTCAAGTTTGGAGACCACCGCCACTGTCTTGACCCATTAATCCCCATCCACTTTTCACCAAATGTTTCACTTAAATGTTGCACTACAATCGGCTCATATTACGATCGCGTGGACGGCCTCTTCCTCCATGGTTAGGTAAAAATACCCGAGCAGGACCATCCCTTAACCGTTGAACCACGGAAACAAAAGTTAGGGACGCACCGGTTTCTAAATCGTTGCGAATAAAGTCTTCGAGCGGCCGCTGCATTTTTTCTGCATTTAACATAAACAAGTAACATGTCCACGTACTCACCACTACTAAAATTGTCCATTTTGAAACACAAAACCACAAAATAACTACCAAGAAACCCGATAAACAGAAACAACTGCAGAGCGTAAACAAAAGCACGCACGGGGCTTTCCCTCGCTCAGCTGTCAGCTGTTTCGCCACAGGCTCTAGGTCAAGTCGCTAGTACTCTTTCTAAAAACATGCGTCGTCAAATTCTGCATTTTCAATAATTAATTACTCAATACTGGGGTCAATTAGAGAAAAAGCGTATTTGAATTTTTTACTCCAATTATGAAGATCTATAACCCCTAGAAATTATTGCACTCATTTAATATTCACCCTGTATACTGTGCTCAACCATTTCCTTAGCCACCTAATGTGATTCAAACAAATTTGGTCTGTATACAAGAGTTTCCAAATTTGATGCTTGGATATATAAAACAACAAACAACGGAAGCATACATATGTATTATGATAAATTTTGATTGTTATACTTTTTATCTCGTGAATATGAATAATTGATCTGTTTCTTAAGTTATCAATTCGCCATCAAAAGGTGTAATTGGAATAAAGTTACAGCAATTTCTTCCAGGTATTACTTTTTACTTTCCGACTAGTACCCTAAGGAAAGTATTGTAATGAAGGGGGAAAATCGAGATTTCAGCGGAAATACCCGTTTTGAGGTTTCTTGAAACTTTGCAATGATTTCTGGAAAATGTGTATGTGTATCTAAACGATACGACATATATTTAGAATTACTAGAGAATTACGAACAACAAACTAGATTATTTTTGGTGATCGTATGACAACCGGAATGGGCAAATGTTACATTCATTTTCTTAGAGATTCAGCCCAGTTTGATACCAGCTCAAACTGATACCAGCTCATTCTCCAGTGGTTTTAACTATGTATACCAAATTCCACATTAATGGGATGAACGGTATAGGAGCTATAAGCGTTCATAGAAGCAGTCTGACAATAGCCGCAGCCTCGCTATAACGAATTTGAATACTTACATACCACCCGGTTTACGCCGGTGTATATCCGACGCGACGGCGGACTGAGCAGTCTATAATCATTGTATGTAGTATGGAGTCATGTAGTCGATTGATCACCGATTCTTGTTATAGTCTTCCATAACTGGTTCTTAAGTGCGGATTGTCCGTAAGAGTACAGTGAATTTGCAATTAATTTAGCGATGTTATGTTATAAGAAATCTTCTTCTGAACGACGTATATGCAAGACCGCTATTTTATGTTTATTTTTATGTAAGTACCATTATTACTGCTGCTGTTTGGTACATGCCTTGCTTTTGATTATTTACCGGACGTTTGCAAATATATTTATGTATGTATTTAAAAAAAATATAAACAATTAAGTAGATAGTTAACTGAGCACAATTGTTATTTCTGTACCACAGGCATAAAGAGATGTTTATGCCTCGAGGCCACACGAATTGCTTTTTTGTGCTTTTTAGTCACCGGTGAGCGTTAAACATCGATGTATGCCCATTAAAGGTGCCATATATTCTTGAAGAGTCTCCCTCCAAAGTGTCTGAAGTGTCACTTTTGTAGTTATTCAATTTTGTGAACCCAGAGCCACTCTGGACCATACCTAACATTAGTTTCCATGACATGACATTTGTCATACTGACATTTAATGTCATGTCATGTCAGCGGCTCTGACGTTTGTCAAAATTTGACAATTTGCAACACAGCGACGAATACTGTGGATTCTGTGGGATTCTGTCGGACTGTTTCTATAAACTAGGGCATAAAGTGGTACGTTATGCGTACCAGATATAAAATTTGTCGAGATCAAATAAATATTCGCCATATAATATAAATAAGAAAAGTAGCTGTTTTGCATTACTAGTTGTGTGTGTATTTATCTGTTATTTCTCAAGGTTCAAGGTTAATGCTCAAGTCATCGTGGATAACACAGCGTTCTAGCGTGAATTTTAGTGAAATGTCAGGCACAACAAATAACAAGTATTTGAATAATAATACCAATTTTAGATTGTGATGTTCTTCTAATGTGATTATAGCTGCTATAATAGGTTTGTTCCAGCAGAGAAAAAACTAGTTTGATTTTTACTTTCCGAATAGTACCCTAGAAGGAAAGAATTGTAATCGACGGAAATAAATTTTTCGAGATTTCGGTGGAAATACGCGTTTTGGGCTCCCCTGAATCGAATTAGAAGGATGTCTATTTTTACATCATATCTTGCAGAGGGTGTAAAAATGTAGAAATACATTTTGGCATTTTCAAATGTTAAAAGCTTATTTTTTTTCAAATGGAACACCTAATTATAAATATTATTGGACCCATTGGAAAGATATATACGTTCCCTATACGTATCCTCTGTAGATCTAAAAAGAAAAAATCTGATGTGGCCAGGCACATGACTTTATCATACGATACAGCCGTGTTCAGGGGGGCAATTTGAAAGTTCAAGGGGCATCCGCTTACTATGATTTAATTTTTTTTTTTCAAAAATGGAATGGACATAAATTATACAAAATTTTCTCTACTATAGTTTATTATTTAACTATTTTGACGAAATTACAGAAATGGCGGCTAATTTTCAAAATCGTTGAAAAATGATAAGAGTAAACCTCGAGTTCCTTTGGGCCCTTTTGGACAAAACTTCTTTCAGCTCTAAGTTTAGTCACGAAACTTCTAAATATGAAGTTTCGTCTCGATACCTTCAGTAGTTTCTCCGGAATCGTCGCCACAAAAAACGGGTACGTACACACAGAGACATTTTTTTGTACCTTGGTCAAAAATGTTCAGGGGGTCCAAAAAGACCTATTTCCGCTAAAATCTCAATTTTTTTTTTCGACACGATTACAATACTTTGTGTCATACTACGTATGATAAAGTAAAAAAAGGATATTACTGACTTTGTAAAAATGCATTCACACTTGATGATCATTCTATTGATTTATAGATTAATATTTTGGAACATGCTGTGTTTATTATTATTTATATTTTTTTATAAGGCTAAAGTAGGAGAAAAAAGTATTTTCTACGCCGCAAAGTCTTTAAAGAAATGTATTTTTACATTTACATGATCAAAATACCATATCTTCCTTTTCTGTGGACACTCTAATAGCAAGTTGTGAAAATTCCTTTTGACATTTATCTGTTTGTTGGCTTATTGTCGTTTGCTGGCAACGGAACCGTTAATTTTATTAGAATACTGAAGTGTTTAGAATAGAATGGGAGACACAATAGACACATAGAACATTTGTAATATAACAGTATTAGAAGTAGTGAGTTTTTTTTTTTATATCTACTTTTCTAAATAGTACCTTGATGGCGGCACGCCTACATTTCTCACATTAGATGTATGTCATGTGGTTTCCACAATTTTGTATTACGTTTCATAAATAATAAATATATAAATATAAAAAAATTCAATAAATAATAATGAACTACAAATCTCAATCAAACGTCAACGTCAGATAATTTTTAATATATTTCAGAAAAAGTTTGTCATATCTCAAGAACGACATAAGATACACAAACTTCAACTTCCATTTGAAAAAAATGAATTTTTGATATTTGAAAATGTCAAAATGGATTTTTGCATTTTGAACAGCCTTCTTCTGACATCTTTCTAATGGTATAATCTCAGAGAGACTGCCTGCCAATTTTGATTTGATAAAAAAATTATTGTTATTTTACAACAAAGTTGATGTTGACTTTCGGTGACCGGAAGTGGAGCTGAAGGTATTTTAGATTGAAAGCTCAGAGCGAATATAATGCTGTTACAAAGTTTAAAAATTTTCGAGTAAGTGAAACGTCAAAAACTTCTAATAGACCAGTTCCATGAGACACCCTGTATAGTACCTAGAATGGTGGCCAGTTTTTGCGAACGAATATCACAAAAAAGTATTATTCTAAATTTTCCGAAAAAGAACTAAAAGTTATTAGAAACATGTACGTTGAATTCCTTAATTGAGGTGAAAGAGACGTTAGTATTCTCATCTTTTTCTTTTGATATACAACACGTTGTATTTCTTATATTACATGGTCATCTCACTTTCTTAGGTCACCTTCATAACTCGAAAAGCCTCTCCATCTTCACTACAAATAGTACTGTTAGGTCTAAAAGGCAAAATGGTGGGTAAGTAGAATGTTATGGAATGGAGTACATACAATCGTTAGAAATAAACCCAGGCAGTAAACTATTGTGAAGAATGCATCAAGATGTACGCCTTCCACGGCGTACATCTTGAAGGCACGCTCATGTAAAACGTAAACGGTGGATAATAGTGCTTTGGATTTTTTCAGTAGTAGTTGTCTTCTGCCAGATCACCCTGTGAATGGACGATTCCTTTTTGGTACCTCTGACGTTCCAAGTACACCAAACCCTAGTTCTTTTTCGGTTAAGCTCGTCTGTGATCCCGGTTATCAAATAGAAGGCCCCGAACACTTGTTCTGCATCTCTGGAGATTGGCAAGGCGGAGATCTATCTAAGCAACGTTGTAAACTAGGTTAGATTTCATGATATAAAGTTTCAATTAATACTTGTTTTATTTTATTTTTCTCTGTTTGTCAGTGGAGTGTGGTGTGACGGGGGACACGGCGCCGGCCGAGGTAGAGGAACATCCCTGGATGGTTGTGATATATAATAACGACGATTTGCATATTTGTGGTGGATCTATAATTTCAAGCCGATTTGTGTTATCAGGTACCTTTATTTTTATCCCCCTGCAGGCTTTCGTTATAGCGGATACATTACTTTGGTTGTAGCAGAAGCTCAAAATGATGAAGCCCTTCAAAGTAAAGTTAAACGTAAAATTTAATAAAATAATCATTTCAGCCGCCCATTGTTTTACCCAAGATGATGGATTACCTCGTGATACGTCGTACTACAGATTAGTTGCAGGAAAATATTATAGAGCGCTGAATGATCAGAGGGATGATTCCCGTAAACAAGTTAGGAAGGTAACGTTAAAATCGTTCGTGTTTTCCTCCCACCAAAAATGATTTTTGCACTTTGTAGATCGAGAAGTTGCACGTCAATGAAGACTTTCAGGGATTAGCCCGAAACTACGCAAGTGATATTGCAATTGTTGAAGTGCAAGAGGACTTCCAATGGACCAAATATGTACGACCCGTATGCATTAATTGGGATGATCGCGAAGATCTAGTGAAGGGAAATATTGGAGTGGTAATTTTTGATGTCCGTTTAACTATAGGATTTAGTATCTACAAATTAAGTTATTCAGGTCGGTGGTTGGGGACGTACTGTAGAAAATAATTTTCCAACTGAGGCCCGGAAGATTTTGAGGATATCATATCAGAGTATGTCCACATGTAGACAGTATTTAGAGAAGGGATTATATGATAGTTATTACACAGCTGGCAAATTTTGCTCGGGAGAAATCCTGGGTAAGTACCTCATTCAAACCATGCCAGCCCAGACTTCGATTGGTTTTTAGGTAAAGGTATTTGTGGTGGAGATGTTGGCGGCGGTTTCTACATGAACAGATCTGGTAGATACTTTATAAGAGGAATTGCTAGTTTAGCACATTTTTCACCGGACGGGTGTGATGCAAAGAGTTTTGGCCTATACACGAAGATTTCAGAGTTTGGTCAATGGATACAAGAGAAAACAAACAGATTTTTGTAAGACATATATTTGCAGTGGTATTGATTTCTTGTGATCCCTATTTCCAGAGATGGCTGCTTTCTACCTGAACACCCAGAAAACGGAAAATTCAGTGTCACAGGTGTCAGCAAGTCGTATATTCCAAATACAACGACCGGAAGTACTACGTCAATAGCCCTCACTTGCGACCCAGGTTATATTAAGCAAGGCAATGAAAAACTTTATTGCATTTCTGGTACATGGGTAGGCGGAGATGTATCTGATCAACGATGCTTAAGTAAGAAGTGATCATGACTCAATCCGATCATTAATTGTAATATTTGGATTCTTTCATTCTAGAGTTGTGTCCACTACTAAACGACGTATCCGTTATAGTCAGCTGCAAGAGCAACAACTTATCTGTGAATTGCACTGAAGCTGTAGAAGGAACACAAGCAACTATCAAGTGTGCGCCGTTTTTCAAAGATGCTCATCGTCGACGCCCAATAATGACCTGCAGGAATGGAGCCTGGACACCAAACCTTGGACCATGTTTACCAGGTTGGAATATTACTATGCAAATGTTTATTTTCTGCTATTTGTGTTTTTTTTTATTCGAGTACAATCATAATCCCGATCTATGCTTCCCTACCACTTTTACTTTCATTCTTCCTTTATATTCCTTCTTCCTCTGCGATCGTTCCCACTTTACCTGTCTCCTTACTTTGTTTTCTTTCACCTTTCGTCTACCTTCGCAATTCTTTTCCCTCTCAAATTCTTCCTCCTTTGCTTTCCTGCACTCCTTGCCTTTCTTCCTTCTCTGATTTAGTTCGTTCCTCTTCATTCTTCCGCAGTATGCCGAATGCTACTTTACTACCCATCTTTCTTTTCAGAGTGTGGCTTGCAGCGTGACAACGCAAAGACAGTAATTATCAGTGGAACTCCAGCGGTTTGGGGAGAACATCCATGGACAGTTGCGATTTATAATGATAGCACTGTCCACATCTGCGGGGGTTCCATAATATCCAGGCGATACGTATTGTCAGGTATTACCTTTTCTTCTACATGTAGATATTTGTGGATGGGTTGTATTTCTAAAAAAACATATTTTTATTTTCGGTGTTTTAAAGCTGCTCACTGTTTTGCTGATATTGATGGACAGCCGTTCGATGCATCTTTATTTACAGTAGTTGCTGGAAAACATTTCAGGGCAATGGATGACCCAAGAGACAAATCGCAAACGCAAAATAGAAAGGTAGACAAAAATGAATAAGCCCTTATCAAATGTATGACTACTTCTATGTCTTGGTAATATTTATGACAGGTTACTAGGTTGTATGTTCATGAAGATTATCAAGGACGGTGGCAGAACTATGCGAATGATGTTGCTATCGCTAAAGTTGAAGAAGAATTCAAACTGACCATATACGTGCAACCGGTTTGTCTGGATGCATCGGATGAACGGGACTTTGTCGAAGAAAATAACGGAGTGGTAATTTTTATATCGATATTTAATATCTATATTATAGTGTATTGCTTTTATCGGATCGTACCTTATTATAAGTGCTCTTTTAGGTTAATGGTTGGGGATATACTGAAGAGGTTGGTGTTCCTTCTGATGAGCTAATGACGGTAATGTTACCATACCATACGAAACCCATATGTAAAGAGCATTTGCCTAACGATTTCTTCAAAAGATTTTTTACACCAGACAAATTTTGCGCCGGTTATGTTGATAAGGGTATGGTTTTTCATTGAGTGATTCCTATACTTATATTTACATTTAAGAGCACTTTTTGATATTTATAAATCCTGATTTTGGGTTTTAGGAACAAATGTCTGCGGTGGAGACAGCGGTGGTGGTTTCTACATGAATTCGTCCAGTAGTTTCTTTGTAAGAGGCATTGTTAGCCTGGTACACTCGACCGTAGCCACCATTTGTGATTCAAACAAATTTGCTCTGTACACAAAAGTCTCTAAATTTGATGACTGGATATATAGAATAACTGAAGGATATGTATGAAGCATATTTTAAATTTTGTACTTTTTATCTTTTGAATAATAAATCCTCGTTTGTGTTTTTTATAATTCTCTTTCTAGATAGTTTTAAAATTCCCTTTTTAGTCATAACTGTTCCAATTGAATTGGAAAACTCGAAGTAGGTTGCCTGGTCTTCGACATTTTCATTTGTCAGTTCCACAGCTCTACCCTGTAGTCATCCCCTTGTCCATGTTCAATTTCATTACGCGTTTCTCTTAAATGGACAAGGAAACATTTTCCAGCCAATCGTTTCTTACACGGACATATTTCTAGAATCGAAATTCATTTTCCTAGATATCAAATTTGGATTATTTTATTTGGACTAGATTGGGTTTTGGTTGCCAAACTTTGACCTTGAATAACTTTGTAAGATTTGGCCTGGCACATCGTGCAACACATTGTGATGTTTGGTTAGTTATTTAGCTGTTTTTACTTTCCGGCTTGGACCCTAGAAGGAAAGTATTGTAATCGACGGAAAAATAAATTTCCAGATTTCAACGGAAATACGCGTTTTGGGATCCCCTTTATCGATTGCAATGATTTCTGAAAAATGTATGTGTGTGTGTGTGTGTGTGTAGTTATGACTGTGAACACGATAGTGTCCAAACGCGACAACGGATCGGGCTGAAATTTGGTATGGGTATTTTTATTTGCCAAGGGACGAACTGGATTGTTTTTGGTCACAATTTGACAACCGGAAGTGGTAAAAGTCAAATGCGTCTTCTGAGAGATTCATCCGATTTTGACCTAGCTGATACATGTTCTTTCTCCAGTGACTTTAAATATGTGCACCTAATTACAGACCAGTGGGATGGACAGTTTAGGCCCTATAAAAGTTTATAGAAGCAGTTTGACAGAATCCACAGCCTTGCTGTGTCAGTGCCACGGACACGACATAACATTAAATGTTAGTATGACCAATGTTATTATGTCATGCGAAACTGACCGGTCCAGATTGGCTCTGTTTTAATAAAATTGAATAATTGCAAGTGTTCAAACACTTTATTGTACCAATAATGACATAATGTAGTCGGAAGTTATTATCATTTAAGCCATTTTGTGATTTATTAGTATGGGACGCAGCACTGTGCTATATATCGTTTTATTTTGCACCGACCGACATATGCCTATAATCGAAATTCGCACATACAAGGATTAGACAGTTGGTGATTTTTATAAAAAAAATAAATAAAATAAAATATCGGTTTATTTGTCGTAAGATCTGGTAGATATGGACAATGGTCAGTTTTTACATGATTGCGACTTTAAAGCACTAGCACAAGTACACTTATATTACATTACACAGACATACAGTTAATAAAATGTCTAATTAAAAACTACACAAAGTAAGAATAAAAATTATCAGTTCTAGTCTGTATTTCGGTGATTCAAATATTCATCGACAGAGTAGAAAGAATGGGCAATCAAGTATTTCTTAACCTCCCGCTTAAACGCCCCTTTGTTTGACTCAGCCAGGATGCCCGGTGGTAATGCATTGAAAGTTTTCACTATCATATAATGTGGCCCGCCCTCGAAAACTGATAATAGTCTAAGATCCCGATCTAGATCGACCTTCCCTCATCCTTTTTCCTAATCAAATCTATATTTTATACAATGTAAGGTATAAATGAACACAATGTGCTAGGGTTGCCGCCCCATATCCTGGCAAGGCTATTTTTAATTACAAATTATTTAAGGTAAATTGGTACTAGTAATTTACCCTCATCGTTTTTTCTCATCAATTGTATACCAAAATGTAGGTTGCTTTGTTGCGAACATCGTGGTGTAGGGTTGCCTTTGCAAAAGTTGGCATATCTTAGGGTTGTCGCGGTTTTAAATATGAATAGTTGAGTAAAAGGGTACGTTCACATGACAAGCGCCTAGCGCGCGTTTACACTATCGCTGTGCTATCGCCTACTATTACGACAGATAATGAAGCAGAATAGCAGTTACCTTCGTACTTACCAGTTACCAATCTCAGTTTGGCATTTTTTGTAAGTCTTTGGCTCTCGATTGGTACCAAATTTTTCAAGAATGACCGGAACTATTTAAAAAAATACCTTAAACAATATTAATTTAAAAATAGCCTTGCCAGGATATGGGGCGGCAACCCTAGGACATTGTGTTCATTTATACATTATATTGTATAAAAAATAGATTTGATTAGAAAAAAGGATGAGGGAAGGTCGATCTAGGTCCGGATCTTGTACTATAATGTATGGCGAGGAATGGTGAGACGAGTAGCCCCGCGAGTCCGCATTGATGCTGATACATCACAGTTTCGACTAAAAACCCCTGCATTCTTGATGTAATATGAGAGTAGACGGTATATATATAAACAAGGGAGTGTCAAGATACCCAGCTCGTTAAAATGGCTTCTGCATGATTCCCTGTAACCCAAACCCAGCGTGCACCTCACAATCCGCTTCTGTAGGCGAAACAATGAAAGAGCAGCCGGTGATAAACCCCACAGAATGATGCCGTACGCCAACACTGATTCTACACAGGAGTAGTAATAAGATTTGAGTGCTCCTAATGGAGCAATATCCCTTAATTTATACATTGCATAAAACGCTCTGTTTATTTTTGTTACAGTATAATTAATATGCTTATCCCATTTCAAATCACTCTGCAGGTAAACACCTAAAAACTTCGTCGAAAAATCCGATTGCAACGTATTACCGAAGCCCCTGACTAATACCGAATTATCTGGTACCTACCTCCAATGAAATCCGAATAAGACATGTCTTTGAGGGGTTCAGTCGCATGCCATTTCGATCACACCAGCGCATTATCATTTGATTTGCCTCAGTCACCAATCTCGATATTCCGGAGATATCCCAATGCGAAATGATTAGATTGATGTCGTCTACGAACTGACACAACCTTCCCAACCTCACATGCTCTCGTAAGTCGTTCATGTAAATTAGAAATAGTAGAGGCCCCAACATCGACCCCTGCGGTACACCCGCTTTCAATATTGATGATATTGATCCGTTTTTTCCAGCAACCTTTGCTCTTTGACTCCTATCGCTCAAATACGACTTTAAGAGACTCAGCGCCCCTAACGCCCAGTGACTCCATCTTGGCTATCAACCGCTTGGCAACACACCTACGACCGTCAATACTCTCCAATATCTCAAACATTGCATCAAACAAGCCTGACTCACATGACCGTCCCGGTACGAAACCGTACTGACTATTTGATATGATTTTATTCCTTGCAAAAAACTCAGACAGCCATTGTGCAGTATTTTGTCGAATATCTTTGAGAATGCAGACAAGATAGTCACCGGCCTATAATTATCTACGTTCTTCTTGGATCCCTTTTTATGAACTGGTGTGATTATTGCCGGTTTTAACCCCTTCGGAAAGAGTCCCTGAGACAACATGCAATTTATCAGATGTGTCAATACTTCGACTGTACCCTCAGTGGCTAACTTAACAATAACAGGAGGGATGCCATCAATGCCACAAGAGTACTTAGGCTTGATTTCGGACATTATACCGCGAACCTCCCTTACAGTGGCCAACAACAACAATGCAAATAAGATACACGCAACTAAGCAAGCTGTACGCACTAATAGTACGGGATCGTCTTCAGGAAATGTCCAACGGCTTTCAGTACCACTGGGAAAACAAAATAACAAAAATTCTACAACCAAACAGACCGTACACATTATTGGCTCGGGGTCGTCATCTGGGAATTCCCAACAGCCTTCAGGATCGGAGGATAAGCAAAAGGGTCCGACCAATAATCGTGTGAAACAATCCTACGCTGGAGTCATAGCAAAAAATCGGTCAGGCTCTGCTTATTCATCACAAATGGTTTCAAATGACGATGGTTCAAAACGAAGAACCGTTTAAAATGGTTTCGCATAGAAGAAAATGTTCAGATAAGATTGTCCAGGGTACTGCGGTAAATTTAAACCTCATGGGAGTTCCAGAAACTGCACATCTACACGTAACACGTTTGAATAAGGATACAACCGTTGAGGCAATAAGCTAAAACATCTACAAGGTAAGGATATTGCTAATACTGAATGCGAGAAACTTAATTCGAAGCAACCTGAAAAATATTCTTCTGTCAGGGTCGCGGTTCCCATGGATCAACTGAGCATAGTCAGAAATCACGAATTGTGGCCAACTGGTGTATGCATCAACTGATTTTTTTGGAGAGCCCCGTCGAAAGAAAAGACAACTTAAATCTTTTCCACATCAACATACAGTGCATTTCAAATAAAATATCAGAACTTGAGCTGCTCACTTTCAATAATGACATTGATTTTCTTTGTATTAATGAGCATTGGCTATACTCACATGAACTAATTAATGTTAAGTTGCCGGGTTATAGTCTTGTAGATTTTTATTGTAGGTCGCAAAAACGGCAACAATCTGCTTATTGGAAGATCATAAACCATTCACTTCCTGAAAATAAGTCTGCTTCCAGTGATTTCGTACGTTGGTGATTTAGATGTTAGTCCGATGAGTTTTGAGAGTGCAACTTTTATTGAGGTGAGAGATATTATAAAAAACTTAAAAAATTCTTCGAGTAAGGACTGCCATGGAATGAATGTTAAAATACTAAAAACCATAAATAACATAATTGTTTATCCATTAACAAAGCTGATAAACCAGTGTATCCATATCAGTTACTTTCCAAAGGCTCTCAAGATATCAACAGTGATACCTATCCATAAGAAGGGCACCACTGCTGATTGCAATAATTATAGGCCAATTTCTCTAACACCGGTATTATCCAAAATATTTGAAAAGGTAATTAAAGTTCAAATGACGAACCATTGTGAATCGAACAATATCTACAGCAAGGCACAGTACGGGTTCAGAAATGGTAAATCTACAAAGGACGCTATTGAGATGCTAACAGGATTGATATCTAGGAATTTTGAACAGCGGCACCACACGATAGCCAAGTTCTATGATCTAACAAAAGCTTTTGATTGCCTATGTCACAAAATTCTAATAGAAAAACTAAAACATTCTGGCTTTAATGACCAGGCGATAACTTTATTACTCTCGTTCCTGAGTGATAGATTTCAGCATGTGAAGTTTAAAGGTGAAATCTCTCAAAATTTGCTGGTCATACAGGGGATACCACAGGGAGCGGTGCTGGGGCCAATTCGGTTCTTGCTTTTCATAAATGACATCGAGAACGTTGATCCATCATCGTGTTGTGTCCTATTTGTGGATGACACAACGATCGTGAAGGGCGGTGCTGTGTATGATGAGTTGACCGGGGAACTGGAGGTGAGCGATGGTCAGTTTAGAGACTAGTTTTTGGCCAACAAGCTCGTTGTTAATCAAACAAAGTGCACCTCATTGCTGTTTACATTACGTCAAACAACAGATGAGAACGATAGTGTGAAGTTTTTGGGGACCACCTTGGACACCAAGCTGTGCTGGGATGCTCATGTGGATGACCTGGTAAAAAAATTATCAAGGGTGTTGTATTTCCTAAGAACACTTGAATCCTACGTGTCTAGAGGTTGTTTACGGACCGCTTACTTTGCAATGTTTCACTCTTGTATGTCATATGCGATTTTGAATTGGGGACATTCATATCATGCTGGGAAGGTATTTGGTGTCCAACGCAGATGTATTAGGGCTTTATCTGCTCTTGGTTATAGAGCCGACTGTCGGGGTGCATTCAGGGAGCTCGTACGGTATAGCCAAAGAGTAAAGGTGGAAGCTCAATGGAGAAGTTAATAGAAGGGACCTGAATCAGGGAGACCAGATGGCGGATATGCCCGAAAAAAATCTCTATTTGTTTAAATTCACCGCTGATAATTTAATGTTTATTCATTGTACCTGGGCGAAGGTTGTACCTCGGGGTGTACTTGTTTACTTGTTTACTTACCTCCGGCGCCACGTTGCTTCTAGTCCTCGAATTAGAGGATGTGGTAACTGATGCACCAAATTGGTGACGTTGGTCTCCCTGATTCAGGTCCCTTCTATTAACTTCTCCATTGAACTTCCACCTTTACTCTTTGGCTATATATATATAGCCATTTTTGCGACTCTCATTTTCGCCAACCATTTTTGCCACTCTCAAAATCCTGAACTGCAACAAATTACTGGGCACTTAAATTCTACAACATCTTGCCAGACTTTGTAAAATGTTTAATTATTAGATATAACAAGCATAATAGAATATTGTACTAGCAACATGTCTTTCCATACCCGCAGTTAGAAAGAGAGCTTAACAATAAATTTTAATTACATTATCTTGACCACATGTTCTCTCTGATTTTTTTACATATAGGACCTCTATTTTGCCGTACTTGTTACTTCGTGTATATGTATTCTTTTCAAGTCACCGCCATCAACAAGAATTTGCAAATATTTTAGTGGATGAGTTATTGCCACGTATGTCCAGATTAAGTAATATTTACTTTACGTCAATCATGTGCATTGACAGACCGAAGCAATAATCTGTTGGATTATATTTAGCAAATAAGATACCCAATAATACATTGGCATTGCATAGTACTGTAGTGAATGGGCCTTTTGGAAGCAACCAGTACTTTCCATTCAGGCATATATAACGTTTGTGATTTCGTCTTTCAGCATCTTCGTGAAGTGTCAGTTGCAAGAAAATGAAGAAACAAGAATTGAACAATTGGTGATTTGTATATTTTGAACACTGTGTTCAAACATTATTATATTACTGGAGATTGGATTTAATGAATTATTTACTTAGGAGTTAATTTATGGAATAATCTTTTAATTTAATTTTTTTAAATGTAAATGTAAGCAAACAATCCATACGTTTTTGATCACATTATCTTGATCACATGTTTGCTCTGAATTTAGTTGACAGCTTGACGGTAAAAATTCACCAAGAATTTTTACGGTCTGAACGGTTTCCGTGAGTGCACATATTTTTTTTTAATTTTTATAAATTTTTACCATTTTTCTATTTTATATTCATATTAAGCTACGGCTAGACGGGCAACTTTTTGTAGCGCGACAGTCGTGACGCCAGAAACAGCGACAGGGAAAAGGGCGCACTACCCATACTTTAAATACTTTAAACATTAATATCATTGAATTAGCAGCAGGGCTGCGCCTTTGCATGTGCGACGTCGGCTAAGAAAAAATCGACAAGTGAGATGATATTGGTTTGTCAAAGATGTACTTTCGTTTTCTTTTTCATCGCCAGAACTGAAAGGTAAAGATTTGAAACAGTACCGCAGCAACTTCCACCATATCTGGAATTCTTTCTCTTTTAACATGTTTTGAATATTAGTGCATTAATATTCTTTTTTGGGCTCGCTTTTCGTGAACTCGCTTCATGCTGCACGGACACTTTGATTACGAAAAACCGTCGTACGAAATAGAACTGCGATCGCACTTAAAACTGTTAGTTTTATTTTTGACATCACGACTGTCGAACCACAAAAGTCATTCGTCTGGTCGTACCCTTATGGTTTAAAAATGTGTTTTGTGATATAAGTATGACTTCCTAGCTTAAAATAAATCACGGTATGCATGATTTTTTTTTTTTAATTAAACATGCGTTACAGATGCGTCATGCATAAGTAATGTTAATGCTATAAGTCCAGTGTGCTGGTTGAAGGACACCACAAATATATATATATATATATATATATATATATATATATATATATATATATATATAACTTGGTTAACTCTTATAATCTCCACTTACTAAAACAGATAACTATTTGATAAGGAATGATTTTATATTTAACCCCAATCGCAATTTTGCTGCTCGCAGTGCTACCAAATTGATTTCCATGATGAGTGCGCCAACCGAAATGCGGTTAGAACATTTTCCTGAGAGTCAATTAAATAACCGAGGCAAGTTTTTATCAATTTATTTTAGAATTATCGCAGAAGTATGCCTAGATAGTATCATGCTGTTGAGATTGATCGTATTTTTGCCTTGTACAATGCTTTGTGCTATGCACTCACACTTTGCTACTCAACCTTAACATACATTTGACATTAGTAAATAACCACTAAATTAAAGCGCATTAGATATCCATAACTTTTGTTCGATTTTGTTTAATAAAACAGATGTGCTGCTCTACCGTTCGTGTTCATGTGTATGTTTGGTGTCAGAGTCTTACACTGCTATGGAATGGTTTCGTTCAGTTTCATGTCTTGATCATAGACATCATGGTTGACACTTGATAAAGTATTAGTTATGACTCATGGAGTTGTCCTCGCCAGATAACTTGTATAACTACTGAGGCACGACTTTGTTTTGTACATCAAATTGTAGGTAATATGTGATGGCTACCCTGTGACGCTGGCCAGCTTACTCAGTGGATAACATGCCTTCAGTAGCGCTGTAACCCAACTATCTTATATTATAGAATAGGCTAGGGGCAGAACAACATTCAAAATATAAGTATTGCTGCATAATTTTAAGTTATATCGTAAATTGCTGAAACACGGCAGTTTTCCAGGAAGTGGGACTGTGATATGTTTTATTTAGTTATATTTTACGCTATATGCATGTTGGTATAATGTTTGACAAATAGTAAACAAGTGTAGGAGGTCAAAATGGCGGGAACCCCGCGTCTCCCTTACATGGTAGCATTTTGGCCGAGCGCGGTCTAAGGCTTTAATTACTGGTCAAAATTCTAATTCATCAAATCTCTTCCAATTTATTCGAAGGCAAAACTAACTGGGTTCTTTTTCTTGAACCTTGTGAACACATTTTCTGACTACTAACTGACGCGTTTAAGTATTTAAGATTTAATAAGGGCTGATAAAGCAAGACTACTCAAATGAAACGAAACACTTATCAAAACAATAACATCTATTAACAATAATAATCAACAATCCCGTTTGATAGGTTACATAGAAAAATGAATGAAGCTTTGAACATATTGACGTTTAAATTAAACCTAGGAGTTGATTTAGACAGACACACTTTTAGCAGAAATATGAATAATTTAATTTACAATGAAATGCGAGACGAGTTGAAAAGACTTGCCAGGGATAAACTTAAGCGCCTAAGAACGCTCCACAAAAACGTGTACTTTACATGACGGTGGTTGAAATGAGAAGAGCGAGATCTGTTCGTTTGCATCCATCGACCCCAAAGGAAGCCGGAAGCGTTTCTTCTTAGCCAATGGCAACACTTCAAATTTAAACTTATAAACACGCGGTCAAATCCTAAACCAGATGTTCAACTCAACACCAAAATCTTCGATATTCTCGAACATTCTACCCCGTCTACATCGCGCTTAATTTGATCATATCTTAATAAATAAATAATGGGTTTCCGACCCATTACACAAGCACTACTTGTTGTTTTCCGACAGAGTATCCATTTGTGATCAATTTATTATCAGTGGTTTAACAGAAGTAGTACATTGAAGATTTTTTAGGTTTAACTGTGTTAGAGTAAGTAAGAAATTAGAGTTTTGTGCAATTACTGTAACTAAACCCTGTAACACTATAAGCTTAGTTTGAATCAACAATAGCCGTATGCCGGTACTGATAGTAGTGATAGGAGATACACCCTATTTATTTAGATTGGAGACTTCCGCGGTCCGAATCAGTAAAAAATTCTAGATTTCCGGAAGAAAATCGCGTCAACGACGATAAAGTATTATTATTCTTTTCGTAGCTGTCTTACTGTTACGTCCTGAAGATGCCTCTTGCAACAGAGTGCGAAATCGTCGTTGACGCGGTTTTCTCCCGAAAATCTAGAACTTAGGTATACATACACCCTGTTAATGTAGAGCTATACCTCCACAATCTGGAGTATAAAATAAGG
This sequence comes from Aphodius granarius, assembly GCA_963971325.1. NCBI lineage: Eukaryota > Metazoa > Arthropoda > Insecta > Coleoptera > Scarabaeidae > Aphodius > Aphodius granarius. The sequence goes on from OZ020225.1 coordinate 6,490,959, forward strand.
TTACAACAGAATCTATAGGAGTTATGAATGTTTTATCTGTCTACAAGGCAACTACATACCATATCAACTTATAAAGATGAACTTACTTACTAAGATTAAGTTATGTTACCTTTTTTTTCTCTATTTCCATATCTGTTGTCAACGAACAGAGACATAATGTGAAAAGTGTGTCAGTTTGGGTGCACATTGGTGTTCATCTAAACAATTTTAATTTTTCAAATACCAAACAAACCTTCGTTGTATCTCGTCAGATTATTCATTTATTATCAGAATTTAGTAGCGCATTTTTTAGGTTTAAGTGGATTAGGGTAAGTTTAAGGTATTACAGTAGAGTTTTCTGTAATTACTCAAAGTTAAGCGTGTAAGACTATAAGCTGAGTGTGAAGTGACAATTTCGCTGCTGATAGTTCACAAAAAGATGGCACTAGGTCGCAGGTCGCATCGAAGTCTAGCTCGAGTCAGTTAGGTGCATTTTCGCACTGCACTGTGCGGAAAAAGTTTACATTAAGTTTAAATTTTATACATGGGTTTACAAATATGCACTAGGTATGAAATGATTGACTTTTTGCCGAAATTGGTCCATAGAAGAACGTGCATTTTATTAATATTTGCAAGTCCGATGATAAGTTTATTTTTGACAATGGTGGCACCTCAAAATGGTGCTGTCACACACCAGATCACCTACACAGAGAGAAAAGAAACCTAAAATCAAATAAATGTATTTTTTTGCACATATTTCTTTCAAGGAAGTAAGTAATATATGTTTGAAATAAATAACTATTTTTAAATTAAATTAAAATGAGCTGCATAGGCTGAAAGAAATATTTTATTTGAAATATTTCTTAACTAAAAAGGAATAGTTTTCACTTAAAAATGATTCTTTTACAGCAAATGGTTTTCCATAATTTCCGTAAAGTAGAAATTGTTTGTTTAATTGCAGAAAGACGTTTGAATGAAATAAATCTGGTTTCATTTGAAATAAAGATCGGCCTTGAGGTAAATAAATATTCTATTTGAAAGAGAAAAACATAATAGATTTGAGTGAAAAGATTATGTGTTTAAATAAAAAATGTGCGGCTTTTTTAAAAATTATCGCTATGTCTACTGGCGCTAAAAGTCTCTAGTCACACGTTGGCTTAATTTGAGCTGTAGAAATTGAGCAGTATTGTGGTTTCTCTTCATTTGGGAATTAGTCTGTTGTCTTTACTAAAGATTTGCGTGGAAAAGAATAATCTAATGAGTCAGTCCACCATAATCTTTTACATTCTTTTTCGATTTGAGACCTTGATTATAATACAAACATAATAAGATAATTAAATTAAATTAAAGAAAGATTATTTATTTCAATTTAACCAAAAATAATTCACGGTCGTAATATTTATCTAATTTGAAAGTATGTACACTTTACTGAAACTAAGCTACTATTTGATAATATCAAAATTTGTAGTTTAAAAAAAATGTAGTTCGTTGTTTATAAGTTAAGTAAAGGCGATAAAGGACGATTTTTTATCCAAAAAGGACGAGTTCTTGAAACAAAATGTTCATTTCTTTTAAAAATATTATCTTATTAAATTTAAATTAATTAACGTTCATACAAAGATAGCTTTGAATTTAATAAATATTACCAAAGAAATAATTTTACATTTTTCTTGTTCTTAAATGAATGTGATGGCGACAGCAGATATTTTGTTAGCCACTGCATAATCCTAATAATTTTTATCCAGTGCCAATAAAAAATATTCAAAATGTAACGCTGATGATGTTCAAATTACCATATTCATTTTTTCAGACAGCATGTATTAGAAAAGTAAATAATCTAATCAATTCGTAAATACTTATTAGCGACATGATTATCGAATACTATGATTTTCGCAAGTATTGGATCGTAACAAGCAGGCAACCAGTCTAACTTATTTCAAACATCTTTTCTCTAGTTATAACTGGAGTTTATATAAATTATGAAATGCGAGGTATTCAGTTTATCTGTTCGGCTCAAATTTACACTTTATTAGCGTATAATTATAGCATAAACATAATGTCAATAAAGATAATATTCAACAAAATTTATTGTTGCTAATTTCTAGTTTATAACTCTCATTAGTAGGTACTACTTACAGAACCACGTAGAACAGTTGTTAGAAGAACTTTGCTCACAAAAGACACATTTGTACCGATAATAAATCGGATTATAGTTGAAAAAGCATTTGAAAAATATAAAATTAATTAAAGATATGTTTCTCTGTGATTTAGATGATACCATTGGGATCAGGATCGGAAAAGTCATAGCTGAATTTATGGGCACTGGGACTTTAGTAATAATCGGTTGCTTTGCAAATATTCCACACGCTGGAGAAATACAAGTTCTGGCACCCGTCGCTTTTGGTTTAGCCGTTGCAGTATCCATACAGGTATTTATGAACTCTAATTACGTTTTAATAGTAGCTTTGAATTAATGTTCAAGTAATTTTTAAGAGTCTATAGAAGTTTACATAACCTGAAATATGTTATTTGATCGATTTCTAATACAATTCTGTTTCCAAGTTTTACAATACATGTTTAAGCTTCAATTTTTAATAATGTTTGTTAAAAAGTTTATTTTTAAGAAGTAGAGAAATAAACCTCCTAGGAAAACACACGGATACGTGACAGTATATTAGAGTTATTTATATCGAGAGGTCAGTCAGTCATATTGTTATAATCCCGATATAGTATTATTATTATCTTACGGACATTCGTTTTTGGTGTTTCACCCTTTATAGTCTACATATACGTTTAGAGAGTTTATAAATGTGTAAACAGTGTGTCTATGAAGTAGGAAAGTTGGGTGGGGGCCACACCAGATATTTTACTTTCCGACTAGTACCCTAGAAGGAAAGTATTGTAATCGACGGAAAAAGATCAGCGGTTATCCCCACCAAACTTTCCGACTAATTTGTTGCCACAACTATCTAAACACTTTTGCTAATATTCAATTTTGTGAAGCCACAGTCACTCTGGACCCCAACCTATCGTCAGTCATAAAATAACACAAAATTGTCCTGTCATATCAGGTGCACTGACTTTTGTCAAAATCTGACAATTCGCAACACAGCGACGAATGCTGTGGATTCTGCTAAGTTCATCCCACCGATCTGTAATTTGGTATACATATTTAAAGTCACTGGAGGATGAGCAGGTATCAATTTGGTCAAAATCGGATAAATTGCCCATTCTATTAAAGAGTTTTAGTTTTTCCACTTCTACGAGACGCCTATGAACTGAGACTTAAGACTGAATTATTCACTACTACGTATACTCTTTTCTTTTTAGATGTATGGCCATATATCTGGTGGACATTTCAACCCAGCCGTGACAGTGGCGGCTCTGATAATGGGTAAAATAGAATGGTTCTTGGTCCCATTTTACATCCTCGCTCAGGTGGGAGGAGCACTCGTTGGTTACGGAATATTATACGTAAGAATTTTGCACGCTTTTCTTGTTTAAAACTAGTTTTTTTATCATGATGTTCAATTGCAGTTACTTACTTCTGACGAAATGAATGAGGGTTGTTGTGTAACTGTCATACATCCAGAGCTTCAATTATACCAGGTAATTAATAACATGAATCTATTTACATTCTTGCATACTTAGCACTGGCATTGTAGGGATTCTTAATAGAGTTGACCATTACCGGGTTCCTAACGTCAATTTGCTGTGCGATTTGGGATAATAGATTGAGCAAAGATACTGATTCTGTATCCATAAGGTTTGGTTTGATGTTAGCTGCAATATTTATTGCAACGGTAAGCGAAATAATACTAAGAACAAGAAAAAATTATGCTAATGTACTGCGTTTTTAGGGAAAATGGACCGGTGCCAGTGTCAATCCAGCAAGAAGTCTTGCACCAGCAGTCTATCAAAATATCTGGGATGATCACTGGGTTAGTACAAACAGCACTTGTGTGTGCAATGCAAACTTTTATTTATATTTCTTTTACGTTTATATTTTAATTACTGTTCTGCTAGGTGTATTGGGTGGCACCCTTGGCTGGAGCAGTCATAATGGCAGTATCCTATAGATTTACGTACGTTGAAGGACTAGCTCATCTTGGGTCATCGAAAAGCAAGAATTCGGCCGGATAACTACTCCTTGTAATATTATACAAAATTATCATTGATTGATTATGTTATGAACGTATATTCTATGAATATGTTTAATATGTTATATATTTATTAAATACATATATATTAAGAACAACTAATTAGTAACTTAATTCGTAGCGTCGTAGCTTAATATCGGAGACTGAAAGCCAAATTTGTTTTTTCTAATGTCCCCGAAAGACAAGTTAGCAAGGAAACGTTTGCGAGGAAACGTACGTTACTACCGTGCTATTTTCTACTAGCTGCTAACACCATAGTGTGACCACTCATCAGCCGCAGTTTTACCAGTTGGTGAGTGAGTTTAGCAGCATCCAGCCCACCAGCGCTTGTTTAAATTTTTGGGCAACCAGCATGTATGTCACTTCAGGAAATTATGTATTTTTAAAATGTCTTTTATAAATATTATGCGAGGTATTATTCTCCCAATATATAAAGAGGGATTTAAGTGATACAGTTGTTAAAATACTGATCACATAATGATGTTAATTATAAATATGTGATTTATAATTTTTACTTTAAATAATATATTCAAATATACAATGAAAATATTATGTAATATTTATAAGTTGCTGTGACGTGTATATAGAGCTTTATTTGTAGTAGAAATGTACATATACTAATATCGTGTGTAAAATATACTGGATTTTAATTATGTAGGTAAATTGTATATTATATTGTATATTATATTTTAATTAATAAATTGGACGGTGATAAAGAAAACTGATTGAAGTACTTTTGTGCTTGAAGTTAATATTATAAATAAAACATTAAATATATGGTAGAAACTACATTGCGGATAAAAGCAGTAATTTTTAAACAATATATTTATTTAGAAATATACTGGAAACAACTGAAATAGTTTTGTAAATACTAATTGTAGTAGAGCCATTGGCATTTCAACTAAATACTTCTGAAATATAGAATTTCTAATTTTATTCTCATCGTGGTCTTATGTTATTTACACTCGTGTACAGTGCATTCAAAATTTATGTAGTCAGGTTCAAGGCAAGTGGTCAATAAAACCCCACAAATTGGTATCAAATATGAAATATTTTATGGTTGGGACGCCTTCACCTGACAAAAGACAATACATTGTGTCACTGTTGTATGTACCTACCTGATGCCATACAAAATGCACCAGAAATAGTTGACATTGTAGTGTGTGAACTGAGGTTTGCTGGTAGCCACTAGCGGCAGCAGTACTATTACTGGGAAACAGCGTATGTGACCATAAAACAGCCGCTGGCTGCTGTCGCTGCTAGCAGCAACAGCAACTAGTGGCTAGAAAAACAGCCTAGTGTGACTGAGGCATAATGAGTGCGGATTCTGCTTGATATGCATAAAATACGGAACAAAAAGCGGAGATGCGCCTTGGGGTCTAACAAATTTTCCGAATGGGGACTCTCACTTGCGGGTGTCGTCTTTTGATGGATGTAGTGGGTTTAGGTTAAGTTATTGTTGGTGACCAGTAAATCTTTAATTTTCCATTCCAATCGCTACAGTCGTCATTCAGTCGCACACAACCAAGTGCGTATGATAAATAATTTCTCAACAATGTCGAGCTTTCTGGACAGGATTCTTCTGAAAACCAAACCGCATTTGTGAATGTAATTAAACTATATCAGGTCTTCTTAGAAAAGTCGAACATTCCAAAAGTGAAGAGTAATCGACGTAAAGCGGTTGAAGAATTAAAGGAAAAATTGGAAGCTGAATTGGGAGTACAATGTAATGAAGCGCAGATTTGGGCGAAGGTTCTAAACATAAAAATGAAACTAAAAACGAAGACCGACAGGAATCCACCCGGAAATAATCCAATCAAATAAAAAGGATGGGAGACCAGAACTGTTAAATTTCTTGCAAGGATCATCAATTCCTACTATTATTCGATTGTAAGGTTAGTTGTGTTTTTATTATTGTAATTTGATGTGGGGTATAACATAACGTGGTTTAAACTGATTTTATTATTATTTCACGTATTTTCTTTTATTATCACTATCACACCTTACACAATAAATTATTTTTATAAGCTATATACTGTCGAATTTTACATTGAAATAAATATAAATGTCATACATTAGCTGTGTCGGCAGGTTGCCCAAAACCAGCTATCGAAGATGATATTCCGCCAAGCCGTGTAGAAGAACAAACAGTTTCGAACGAATCAGCATCTGGCAGTTCAGGAACAGTACTACAAGCCTTCACATTTAACGTAGGGCTGAGTAATGAGTTCTAAAAAACGAAAACGGGATTAGGGGAACCGATGAAACAAAACATTTATCGTTAGCAGACCTCCAACGTTTAGTTCTGCCTGAACAACTACAAGTTTTTTCCGCTGGCTAAGCAATTCTTACTCCAAAAGAAAAATTGTAACAAATCGAACCATCATTTATTAGATATGGATGATGTTTCGAAACGGAAAATCCACTTTTGTTTTTTTTTTTTTTCGTATACCAGTAAACTAAATACCCGATATACATTTTGAAGTTACTAATTAAAGATCACTCCTATCTAAAATCGTTTTATTTACGTCATTCTACACTTCCTTAGTGCCTATTATTATTATTATTAAAGCCGTGAGTAATTCTTGATATAGCATCTCATCTCAAATGGACTCGTTGAAGTATCACGACCGACATCTCCAGCCAGGGCCGGATTAAGCCAAAATATATTAGTATATATTATGCATTTCTACTTCAAATAAAGCTCTACACGTCACAGCAACTTATAAATATTACAGAATATTTGCATTATATGCATAAACAAACATAATTTTGAAAAAATATTTGAATATATTATTTAAAATAAAAATTATAAACTACATATTTATAATTTTGTATTATTAGTTATACACTTAACAAAAGTAATGAAATGTTGCTCTAAATTATTTATTATAATTGACGGTTGTTATTTTCTACAATGTCTACCCACATTTGTCCTAAGCCAGAAGCACAAGCTCTAAATAGTGGCTAATGAAAGTTCAACATGTTCAACTTTACAAGCAACAGCCAAAATAATTCGCCGGCATGCAAAAATAGAGGCTGCTGGGTGGTCACATTACGCAGGTTGACAACGACTAATAATCTGCCGCAAGCAGCAAATACTAAAACAGCGTAGTGTGACCACCCCATATTTTGCATTCCAATCAACGTTGCAGCATAACTTTTTGGCCGGAGACTATTCATTGTGATTTGTATTTTAACAACTGTATCGCTTAATCGAACTGTTTATGTATTGGGAGAATAATACCTCGCATAATATTTATAAAAGACATTTAAAAAATACATAACTTCATTTTAACATACATACTGGTTGCTGTAAAAGTTAAACAAGCGCTGGTGGGCTGACTGCTGCTAAACTCACTCGCCATCTGATAAAACCGCGCTGCCGAGTGATCACCCTATGCTGTTAGCAGCCAGTAGCAAATAGAACGCTAATAAAACAGCCTAGTGTGACCACAGCATTAGGGTTGCTAATACTTCAAAGCAACGGTCATACAATCGGCTGTTTACGCGAGATCCCTAGATCCTAGAATCCATGTACAGATCTACACTCGTCGTTTGAATTACACGTTGCTTGCACATTGATGCAAAATTTGAAGAGACGGGTTCTGACTGGTGCTGTAGACTGTACATGTAGACATGTACAGTCTACAGTCTACTGTACATGTAGACATGTGCAGTCTACGGTCTACAGCACCAATAGCTGAAGGAAAATTGAAGTTTTCATGCCACTTATCTTTCGGATATTCTAGATCTTGATATGAGGATGGAAATTTGATCCAAATATATATAATTTCTTCACAATATGCGTCATAACATTGGTAACGGTTCTGGATACCGCCGATTGATTGGCACCAATATCTTCTGCAACGCCTGGATCGTCAACATAACGTAAGAAAATCCTCAAGTTCCACCCCTATTTTCTCAAAAGAAGTTAGATCTCACTACGATTTTTGTTGTTTAACATTGTTACTCGTGTCATGTATGCATTACACATCTAGAGTCTTAAATTTTACTCTTCCGCCGGGATCTAGTTGATATCCCAACATTAGGACCCATGTCCCTTCAGAACCTTCAGTTGGAGGATCTACCAAACTATGTCACCGTAGTCGGCTAGGAACTCGCCCCTCCTAAAAGTCTGCAGGGAATTTGCCCCGCTATTTGTAAAACACAAAGATGGATGGTACCTTAAGGGTAGTACAGTGTAATAATCTCCATCATAACCGAGTAGCAACGATAACTATTTGCCGCAACTACGGTATGTTAGGCTGTCACAACGCTTTTCAGCGGTACCGGTCCCGATGCTGCACGAAATCTCTGAAAACACTGCACGCTAGGAAACTAAAGGACTATTCAACTTTCATCTGTAATGTCATGGATGGCTCATTCCTTGATGGGGTTCAACACTTCAAAATATTCGAAAGCTCTTCAGAGGTAAACACTCCAATAGTTTGCCCAACCGTATGCGGAAAGCACTCAAACTAATGAACGGATGAATGGAATAATTACCAACCCCGGTCAGCCAATAAGATAACAATAACTACATTAGGATTATAACAACGATAACAATAACAAGACACCTCTCGATAAAAAGAATTATTGTCACGTATACGTGTGTTTTCCTGCGAGGTTGTTTATTATTCTACGTTGTTTATTTATTCAATCGCGGACCGACGATACTGAGCTGACGCGTATAAGGTCAGTCCTCCATTACGTCACAAACCGATGGCTACAAACTCCTATAGCACCCAAACCGCTCATCCCATTGATCTGTAAATTTTTATACATATTTAAAATGACAGCAGGATCAGATAGATGGTGTTAGTTTGGTCAAAATCGAATTAATCTCTAAGAAAACGCTTGTAACATTAGCCATTTCCGGTTGTCAGATTGTCACCAAAAACAATCCAGTTCGTCCCCCGGTAATTCTAAATAAACATTCCAAATTTCCGATCCATTGTTCCGTTTGGGCGTAATCGTGTTCATGGACATACATACCCACATACATAACATACATATATTTTCCAGAAATAACTGCAATCAATTCAGGGGACCTCAAAACGCGTATTTTCGCGAATTTTTTTCCCGTCGATTACAATACTTTCCTTCTACGGACTAGTCGGAAAGTAAAAAGTCAACACGTTATGTGGTCATATTTTTTATCGCTTGTAGACAATTATTACAAAGTAGCACGGATGGAAAGCATTCTTAGCCATCTTTTCACAGTGACATATAGTATGAGGTGTCTGAAAATCCGTGTGGAGTTTTGGCCAGTCTAAGCAGAATCCTTTTCTTTCTTCGTCCGTACTTTTGCCAAGCCCTCCTTATAGACAAATCTATAGAAAACTGCTGGAACGACTGCTCCTAGAAAGGGACCAACCCAATATACCTGTTAAGAAAGAAATGGTAATTGATAGGTTACGAGGTAATGGTCGAGATAACAAAGGTAATAATTGAAATGATAAATTATTTTTTACTGAATTATTGAATAGACATTTCTTGCTTATAATAAACTAAGTAATATTAAGCGTTTTAATTTTTGATAGTTCCTTCTCACGTCTAAACTAGGTTAGGACCAATTCTTACAAGATGTTAAGCGATTTAAGTTAATGCATACCCAGTGATCCTTCCACATATTCTGGAAGACAGCTGGGGCAAATGTACGAGCCGGATTGATGCTAGCTCCTGTCCAAGTGGCCTGAAAGGAATTGTGATAAACGTGACGACAATCCATTTTCTAAAGTAGGAAACTTACTGCTGCGAAGAAGACACCAATTAAGCACAAGCCAAATCTGATTGACACAGAGTCAGTGTTATTGGCATTTCTTTTATCCCAAACTGCGCAGCAAAGTGAAGTCAGAAAACCAGTAGCGAGAAATTCTATTATTAGGCCCTGAGAAAATATTCTCCACATTCGATTCAAGACCAATAGTAAAAAAAAGTTACCTGATATAATTCAATTTGAGGATTTATAGCTGTAACACAGCATCCCGCGCTTAGATCCTTATTTGATACTAACTACAATATAATATAAATAAAAGTGAAAGTTATCTGTTAGTGCGGTTAAGGATACATACAATTAGTAAACCGTATCCAATAAGTGCTCCGGCAAACTGAGCGAGTACATAAAATGGGGCTAAAATGTACTCCACTTGGCCTAATACAACTGCTGCCACTGTTACGGCTGGGTTGAAATGTCCACCAGAAATGTGACCATACATCTAAAATTATAGTCAATGTTTTGTGTGAATAAAAATAAAGTTGACATAAAAAACTATAATAAATAACAGTAGAAGTTTCTAGCTTGTACTAGTTCCGGATACTCGATGACGTGTCCCCTCGTCATCTGATCTTGGGCGAGTATTACTTTGGTAAAACTACATCAGCAAGAAACATTCACGTGATGAACTAGAGACTAACCATACCTGTATTGCTGCGGCAACTGCAAAGCCAAAAGCGATAGGTGCCATAATGGTAACTGAAGCCATAGGGTCTGAAAGCACTTGCGGCATACAACCAATGAACATTAGAGTTGCAGTACCCAAAACCTCGGCAATCACTTTTCCAATTCTTGTACCAATCGACTTTTCATCTGAAGAACAAATGAAAAAAGCAAATTGTTTATCAGCTATTTGAGTTGGGTGTCAAAAGTATGATGAAAATTATCTAAGGTCGAGGTTATAGTGGAGCTTTGAGCCTCAATACTAGCTGTGAACCTAACGGCGCGGCGCTGTAAAAACCGAACCATTGTTTTAAGTTTGATGCATAGTGGAGCGTCGATCAAAGCTGTGATACTAGTGGTGACCTAGACATGTTGGTTTTACATAGCACTCGGAAATTTACACATCGAGGGAATCGATTGATTCGTTAACGACATCATCTTCATCATCTGGGTAGTTGTGATAGCGTACACTCGACATACAGCACTGGAACGGTCGCCTCGTTCTCATTCGTTCCTCCGCACGCTTACAAGAACGACGTCAAAGGAAAAAGCATCGCCCCACAACCAGAAACCGACACCTACAGAGCATACATATTTCACCTACATATTAAAAAAAATGTAACAATAATTTTGAAATAATTTTATATGATGTTAAAGTATTTTTTTCTAACATCAATAATGTAATAAAACTTCACTAGATTTTTCTCTACCACAATTGATATCAGTGTAGCAAGCAAAACGAATATTGCAGTTGAATGTATTATTGATTAAGTTCTAGATTTCCGGGAGAAAACCGCGTCAACGACGATAAAGTAGTCAACGTTTCGCACTCTGTTGCAAGAGGGATCTTCAGGACGTAACAGTAAGACAGCTACGAAGAGAATGAACGTGTGTGTGGAAGGGTGGGGGTATTTATAGGTACCTGGCGCCGGCACCTACGCAGGTAGCCAAACAACTATTGGTTGGGAGGGCGATTGGGGGTAGCTGTGATTGGCTGTGGTGGTCGTAAAAGTGCTTTCCAGCTATGATGCAAATGCGAATGACATTGGAGAGATGCTTCAAGATTTCGATCGCTTCACGGATTCTACAAGGATAATAATGTTATTCCCGGGAGATGATTTTTGTTTGGTCGAAAAGTATTGTGTGACCCGTGTTGTGTCTGTGCTCAGCAAGAGCCGAACTGGTGATCTGGCGCAGCCTTGTACAACGTTAATGTTCTGAAACCCGAACGCTGACAGAGCGCTTTGTCTCACCAATGTAGACGCTGCCACAGCACATGGGATACGGTATACACCTGGGGCTAACAGTAGAGAAAGTTTATCTTTAGCGGATAGCAGCAAATCAGAAATGTTGGTTAAGGGTTTGAAAATGGGTTTGATGTTGTACTTTTGGAGGACCCAACCAATGCGATCAGTCGTACCTTGGATGTAGGGAAGAAAAGCAGTTGCGATTGGTGGGTCGGGCTGTTGATTTGGTTGTGTCGCTGTATTATTGAGGTGTTGGTGATGGTTTTTCGTATGGAGGAAATGGGATAACTGTTTTGGGATAGGACTCTGGCAAGATGGTTCTGTCGCTGTATTATTGAGGTGTTGGTGATGGTTTTTCGTATGGAGGAAATGGGATAACTGTTTTGGGATAGGACTCTGGCAAGATGGTTCTGTCGCTGTATTATTGAGGTGTTGGTGATGGTTTTTCGTATGGAGGAAATGGGATAACTGTTTTGGGATAGGACTCTGTCAAGATGGTCAAGTTCCCTGTGGAGATTGCTGGGTGGGTTATTGAAATAGATCGTCTTACAAGTGTGCTGATCACGGGCATTGTATTATTGATTCTTCAATATAAGACTACCTATTTTGAAAAAGAAAATTGAAGAGCTGTACATCAAAAGGGTTTAAGTATCATTTTTATGTTTTTTGAGGTTTTTGTATCAATAGATTCTACAGGCCATCCTCAGTAGCAATCAAAAGGATCTATGTCAATATCAATTCGGGTTTAGTCCCTACAACCAACGGTCAAAAGATGGCATGACATGGAAAACAGTGCCATGCGTCGTCTTTTACACGCCCACCCACCAGTTGACAGTATTCATTAAAACACCGCATATACAAACAGATAAGCTAGAAGACCAAAAGAACATGATGAAGTACTTACCAGGTGAAGCTAAACTGTTTAATTCGGACCTTATCCAAGAGATTGCTTAATACTGAATTAAGTATCTTAATAAAGTTTTTAGTTACATAACCAATAAAAAAATACCTTATATTCTTGTTAATATACCTTTCTTATTGATGTATAAAAGTAGATCACGCTTAATTTGGTAAAATACCTAATTTATGATTTCTAAACTTCCCGGAGGAAATCGCGTCAATGACGATAAAGTTCTCAACGTTTCTGCAGGACGCGACAGTAAAACCACGTTTACACGGGTCATGTAGACGGTCATGTAGAACGGTCAAGTAAAGTATATTGTTCAAGTTGAATCGTGTAAACAGTTCGGGTCAAGTCAAGTACCGACTTGCGTCATGTAGTGAGGCAAGTCAAGTTGTTCTGCACGGTGGACAAGTAACTTGACTTGACTACTACCCCCACTACTATTTTCTTTGGTAAAATATATTAAATTCAAAGCTATCGTATTTGTATGAACGTTAGTTAACTTAAATTCAATAACATAATATTTTCAAACGAAATGAGCATTTTGTTTCAAGGACTCGACGTTCTTTTTAAATAAAAGCTTTTCTTTACTATTATACAATTTAGTACTTGAATTAATAAAATCGAATGTTGATTTAAAAACTACAAATTTTGATATAATCAAATAATACGTTAGTTTCAGTAAAGTGTACTATCAAATCAATATTTTATTATGTTTGGATTATAATCATGGGAGCTTGATTATATAATCCAAGCATAGTTGAATCGAAAACCACAATAAAAGGTTATGGTAGACTCATTAAATTATTTTACTCCACGGTAATCTTTACCAAAGACTACAGATATTCCCAAATGAAGCGTAATCAGAATTCCACTCGCATTCTGTAGCTGAGCTTATATAAAGGCCAAAAAAGCCCAACGCATGAGCCATCTCCTCGCCAGTAGACATAGCAATAATTTTTAATGAAATCAATTGTCATTTGATTCAAACAAATAATCTTTTAACTCAAATCTTGCTCTTCCAAATAGAATACATATTTATGTTATATACCGATCTATTTCAAATAAAACCAGATTTATTTCATTCAAACATATTTCTGCAATTAAACCCAAACAATTTCTACATTACGAACGTCACGGAAACCCATTTGGTGTAAAAGAATCGTTTTTTTTCAGTTAAAACTATTTCTTTTTACTTCAAATAAAATATTTCTTTCAGCCTATGCAACTATATTTTTTTTAATTTAAAAATACTTATTTGTTTCAAACAAATAATCTTTTTACTAAAGATCCTTGAAAGAAATATGTTCAAAGAAATACATTTATTTGATTATACATTTCTTTTCTCTCAGTGCAGAGGAAGAGACACTTAAATTTATAGATCTGTACTGCGAAAAGGAATGCTTGTGGAGAAAAAGTAACGCCAATTACTGCAATAAAAATACCAGGAAAGCTGCGGAGAAGGACGTTATAAAAAGGATGGGAAAGGAAGGTTTTGGCATTACTGAGTCAAAACAAAAAATAGAGATGATTTGTTAAATTAATTAAACAATTTTGTGCCACAGTGCGTTTAGCACCCATGATTAGTCGGTTTTCCGGTCGTCGGACTCGGTATTTCTCTACTTGAACCTCATGTAAACGGGTGTCTTCAAACTGTAGTTGAGTCAAGTCAAGTAGAATAAAACCATGCAAGTGCGAAGGCAAGTTACTTGCGCCGCCACATGACCCGTGTAAACAAGGCTTTACTGTTACGTCCTGAAGATGCCTCTTGCAACATGTGTGCAAAAGAAGAACTTATTGATTCGGACCGCGGAAGTCTCCAATCTAAATATACCTGATTTATGTTTGAAATAATACGATGTGGCACATAGCCCGTGAGGTTCTGATGTCAGCTGGACCATTTTAATTATCTCGGTCAATGGTACTTAGACTCCTCTGCAAGGCTCCAAGTTTATTACGATACAATTAATTAAATAGGCACATTAACCAAATGACGTTTTTTATCACAAATCAAATATGTTAAAAACATTAATTAGGCGTAAAAACAATTAAGGAAAGTACTAATTTTGAAATTTTACATAAAGTTTGTCAGTTTCCTAGAAACTAAATATATTTAGTACCAATATATATTGGTACTTAGACCCTTTTGATTAACAACTCTTCACTACTAGTACTATTGTGATAAGTAGGACTTTTGTCTTTTGAGTTCGCGTAGAATAAATGGTTGTACATAATATAATAAACAGATGGCTCAAGGGTGGCACAAAGTTATTTGTTTAAGAGATAGTTTGGGTCCCTTTGACCGGATATCATAAAGATTTTTTGTAGAAGTTTGTGAAAATATCTGTGTTGTCTAATAGCAGATGTGCTGGTAACTTTCCGTTTTGTACGTGGAGGGGACTAGTTTTTGTGGTTTTAAATATTTGAAATATCAGTTGAAGTCGTACTTTCGAAGTCGAACGATGTAGGTGTGACGCCTTTTAGCGCGATAGGCCCTTATCCTGTGCTTTGTTTCTATTTGTGTCTGTGATGCCATCTCTGTGTTGAGGTAATACGCCAGTAACAATTTAGGTAATTTTTATGGTTTAATTATATCTCCGTCATCCTTTTCTCTCCAATCATTTTCATTATGTTAAGAGGTTCAATGATTCTTGTACACTCGATCTCAAGAGTTTTTTCTTAATCTTCTTATTAGTTTTTGTAAATATATTTTGTTTTGGTTGAATTTGACTTTTAATCACCCTGAAGTTATTATTATTGATATTCATTTACTATTATTGTTGGCTTCTAAAAATCTATAGATACCAAACTCTCAAGGTTTGGAAGAAAGATTTCGCGTTCTCCGCTTGAATTTGGGTTAAATTAAATTAGACCGCTCTGTTTGCCATGTTACCAATAAAAGCAGAATAATAATAATCTTATATAGCATTCAAAAAGGTATAGAAACATATCTCAAACTGCCTTCATCACAGACATGTATACAACACTCTATTGAATAAACATAACAGAAATCATTGCAAAGCAAGACGATTAAAACTTACAAAAGTCTGCATACTTACTTCGCCGGTATTATAAGTTACAAGAAAATGTAAACATCTACTTACATTTAGCCTGTTCTTCTTTGTCTTTTTCCTCCATGACTTTTTGTTGTTAAGTACATGAAATATAAGCTACAAGCAAGATTTTGTGAGGGGGTAATTTTTAGTGTCAAAGCATGTCAGAAATTGGAAACAGTTATGCCACTATTAATGTCATCTGTCTTCTCAGACAACAACTCTCGTGATCGACAATGTAAATCATTCGAATAAATCATATTTTACAATACAAAATCTATCTGTCTGATCCGTGATGAGCGAAAAGTCGGTTTGCTGATTCCCAGACTAAAACCAATAAAGGAATTTTTACCGCTAAGTAAAATCTAGTACTATATGAAAGTCTCTATCAATTGACATACAGAGTGGTGATAAAGTTCGGAACAAAATTCATAATATCCCTATTTCATGTTTTCAAGAAAAACGCTCGGACACGTCAATTTTAACTTTTAAATAACCACCTTATGGCGTAAACATTTCATCTGTGACGTCACCTACTTTGGAGCGATGACGTCATCCATAATTTTATTAAATGACAACCCCAATTTTCACTTTCCGACTAGCACCTTAGAAGGAAAGTATTGTAATCGACGGAAAATGACATTTCGAGATTTCCGCGTTTTGAAGCCCCCTGAATCGATTGCGATGATTTCTGGAAAAGTTGTCAACGTTTCGCACTCTGTTGCAGAGGCATCTTCAGGACGTAACAGTAAGGGAGCTACGAAGAGAATGACATGTTTACGTAAGGGCAATGTAAGGGTAAGGATTTTTGTAGGTACCTGGGGGACAGGTAGTGAAAGTCTATTAGTTGAGAGGGCGATTGTTGTAGCATTTTGACTACAGTGAGGGGCCATTTTTACTTTCTGACTAGTACCACAGAAGGAAAGTATTGTAATGGACAGACAAAAATTTCGAGATCTCCACGGAAATACGCGTTTTAAGGTCCCCTTAATCGATTGCGATGCTTTCTGGAAAATGTATGTATGTGTGTATGTATGCCCAAACGGGCCAACGGATCGGGCTGAAATTTGGTATGCATATTTAGGATTACCGGGGGACGAACTGGAGTGTTTTTGGTGACAATCTGACAGCCGGAAGTGGCAGAAGTTACAAGCGTCTTCTTAGGGATTTATCCGATTTGGCCAAACTGATATAAACTCACCATCCAGTGACTTTAATATGTATACCAATTTACAGATCAATGGGATGAACGTTTTATGCGCTATAAGGGTTTCTAGAAGCAGTTTGACAGAATCCACAGCCTTTGTGGTTGTATTGCAAGTTGTCAGATGTCAACTTATCATGTATCATGTATAATTTCAATTCAACATAACAAGACATTAAATGTCAGTATGACAAATGTAATTCTGTCCAGAGATAGCTCTGGCTTTACTAAATGAAATAATTGTAAAAGTGTTTAGACCACCCCTGATATTTTATGTTGATTTCTAGAAGCTTCCTTGCACAGTTCGGTTCTGTTGTCGTGGAATATATTGCAAACTGCTGCCTGAATCCCCAGTTTTTCGCAAAGTTGCCATCAGAGAGGTAAATGTTCTATCCATTGTTGACCACTTTTAATTATGCCCAAAATACCTGATACATGACTTGTTACTATACATTCTTTTTTGAACTGGTTTACCACTATATCGATAGATACATACATACATGGTTCTAGTTGGATATGCAACACAAATAACATATATTGCTATCAGTAAACTACAATACCGGCCTATTGCAATCAGTAGATTAGGTGTACATACATCATAGTTATTCAAGGACTATTATACTATGAGAAAAACTCGACTGTTCCAGGGTTGCTACCACCATTATTTACCTACAATTTGCTGCAAACTTTATATGCAAACATATGTACAAAAGTTGTTAATGATTTTGCTCGTAAGCGTGGCCAGTCACGCTTACGAGCAAAATCGCCTGGGATGCTTCTGACAGCTCTTTTCCGAAAAAAAAAAAAAAAAAATATTGTCGTCACGTCTGAGCTGTGTCCTCAGGTTTAGATTCCATATGCCATACGAGCCTCAAATATTGATATACATATAGTCTATTCTGATTGCTTGGTAGTTGGCGGTTTGCTGGATTCTTCGTATGGCTTAAGTGGCTTTGCTGACTGTTTTTGCGAGCTGTCTATATAAATTATTAAATTCACAGTTTTTTTACTTTCTCCCATGTCTCCATCTGAAATGTAAGTTGTTCGGTTTTAACCTCTTTAGTTAGAGGTTGTTTTCTGTGAACTGCGTCTTCACTTGTTGCACATGTTGCATACGCATACGCACCATACTCATTTACTCCTCCCGAATAGTAAATTGGAGTAGGATAGGCATTGAAATTCTTCTGCGTAAGGTTACGACCCTTCGAACACGACCCATCTGACACTGTTATGAATGCTATGACCCTTCTAATCAAGATTTTCTTACGCATGATCAACATGTGCTACTATTGCCAAACTTTCGAAAACATGCTGAAATATCGCAGTTCGATATGCATTATTGATTAAGGACATTTCCAAAAATGTTACTCATCACCTCGAACAATGGTACCTCACTTGGCAAACTCAAACGGCTAGCGGGCCAGTTTATTTAATAATTGTAAACGCCTAGACGTTATCAATAACATCTCTATCACAAATAAAGTGGTCAGTTTTGTTGATTTATAGAACATTCTTATCATTTAAATCAGTTGATAGATAGGGATATACGTCTTTTTGCTGTGAAAAATGGCCACCGCCACGCGTAGCGCTTTATAGTAGCGGTTTCTGTGGATAAGTGTAGCAGTTAGTGAGCGCTCGTAGCGCCAACGGTAGCCTGACTGAATGCCCCCAATGTATTATTCTATGACAAACGTTAGGTTGGGGTCCAGAGTGGCTGTGGCTTCACAAAATTGAATAATAGTAAAAGTAAAAGTGACACTTGTGTCAACAATGTAGTCGGAAAGTTGGGTGGGGCCACGCCGGATATTTTTGTCTGCAATCAACAGTTACTAGTATATTATTGATCTGCAAAAGGGCAGCTTTAAGTATAAATAGTTATGCACAGTCTGTTATAATAGAAAATACAACGTTTATTTGCTAGATATATGGGTGGTTTAAACAGAAAACGTCACAAATTTAATTTAACAGAAAAATTTATTTATATGGCTGTATGTATAATATAGGGGTTTGTGCGGAGAAGAAAAAAGATTAGGTTTCATCTGCTTCTAAAAATTGTGCACACTATGAGTTTGAATACGAACAAAACGTCTGTTCGTATTTTGTTCCCTAATGAAAAACTAAAACGCGGCGACACCGTGTTATCTAAAATAATCCGTGCAAATATGGTATCCCCAATAAATACCAGTTGTAATTACTGCTATGTTGACACAGATAATTTTTATTAATAAACAACTGCCACAATGGGCCATATTGTGCGTATCTTTCTGACTTAGAAGTGCATTCAAGATAAACAGCGGAATGATGGATGGTAAAATTATCACGTATCTTAATCTTATTATTATTTTATTGGCGCTAAAATTACAATTTATGGTTCCTTCTTATATACTATCTAATGCACAGTTTCATTTTAGTGTTGGGTGTCCTTAAAACAGTGTTCTTGTGTTCTACAACTACTATGGCATCTACAGAAATAAGCAGTGGTACAGAAAAAGGTTAGAATTGAAAATTATACTCTAGACTTTACAGTATAACCAAAAGTATGCAACGGCATATACTTTTTTACTCCTAGCATGAAATGGGTTATATACAAATCTGTTTCAGAGAAAGCCGAGCATTTTGAGACATATTTATTACGGCATGTTTTTGCATATTCTGCAAAAATTAGCTATAAATGCATATTTTACTATATTACATATTTTTTAAACCAATTTTATATTATTTTCTTCTAGTATCCACGAAAAAGATGGTTGCTAACATCTTTGTTGTGATGTTGGGTGAAATCTTAGGATTGGCGACGTACATGTTTATTGGATGTATGGGTTGCATTCATGACGCGTACCCGAACCCAAATTATCAATTCATGCCGTTTACTTTTGGTTTAGGCGTTGCTTTATCTATACAGGTTAATATCATCAACTAGTTGAGTATGTTCAATTAAAAAGGTCTAGTGAGGCATCATGTAATCTTTTTCTTAAAATTATGTTGGCTATTTGCCTTAGGAGTTGACATATAAAGCGTAAACTGGTCACTCTAACCTCTAAAACTTGGATAATGACAGAAAGCAAAAAGGGGCTCAAATTTCACAGTAACCAACCTACAATGTTTACATGGCATACCGACTACACCTCTTTTTATTGAACATACGATAAAATACACTTTATTGATAATTTCTTTAAATGGTTTCAGTTATTTGGGCATATTTCAGGAGCACATTACAATCCAATTGTGACTTTGGCTGCTATAATTATGGGTAAAATGAAACTATCGCTTGCACCTTTTTACATTGTGGCTCAATTTATAGGCTGTTTCCTAGGGTACGGCTTAATAATGGTTAGTACTATTGTTGATATTGATTTGTGTCCCAATAATATACATACTTGGTTTATTTTTGTCCCAAAGGTCTTAATTCCTGAGTCCCTCACGCATGATTTGTGCGTCACAGAGCCAAAACATGGTATCACAAATGCACAGGTAGGTAATAGCACCTTACACAAGAGGTGTAGTGCCATATTATAAGCGAGTCAGTCAACTCCATTATATATATACATATAAGAAAAACATAAGTCACCCAAAAATGAAATAACATCTTGCAGAAATATAATTTAAACACATTTAAGGAATTAAATCAAGAAATGAAAAGCGTTTAATATGATGGCATCATCTCACTTGCCAGTTTTTTATTCAGTGGTGTGGTGTGAATTGAAAGGGAAATATTGAAAAATTCTTCGACATCTCCGAAGTGATGCTGGTAAATAATAATAAAATGAATATCTGGAACGTATCCCAGCGTAGGTGACGTCATATTTGCATTGTTTACTTTTTTGCAACAGTTGCTATTGAATAAACTCCATCATCAATAGATGTTATAAAGTCGTAATGGGTTTATAAAAGGTGTGTAAAGTAATAAAAACAGTAATAAAATTACATCAACTTGCGGTATATAATACCAACACAGATTCCGGAGAAAAATTGGGAATGCGTTGTTATTGTTTCCGTTGTTTGTTCTTCAAGTATTATGTTAGTGGACAAATTCTAAAACTCACTTCAACCGTAATTCTTTTGTTAGTGGTAACATTACGGCATCAAATTTTGATCTTTCCAATAGTTCATTCTTTCAAATTGTACATAAAATGAAACAAATTTGAAAACTTAAATAGATATCCTTATTTTTTTCGCAGATTTATATTCTACGTCGAAAACTACGTATGATTTGTACGTTACATTTTTCATTCGATACAGATGGCGCTGTAATAGCCAGAAATGAAACAGAAATAAAAAAAATAAAAAAAAGCACAAAAACACGTACCGATTCGGCAAATTTTAAATTCTTTCTGTACGATGCATACTTTTGAGATATGTATTTCAACATTTCAGGTTACATGATTTATTTAATAATAGAACCGGAAGAAGATGCCACTTTAAAGTTCAAGAAAGCGTATTTTCGAAAAGATGATGTAAAAATGATTTGTACTTTTTAAGCTTGCTATAATTGAAGAAGCTGGCCTTACTAGGACACAATACAATATTATACGAGCTACTAACAACAAATTCTATCCGTGCTACAGTTTGATACAGAAAAAGAAATCAGACTGCTATCCTGACAAATCAGCATTTAGAATTAGGTACTGCAACACGTGCTGAAGTGAAATTTGGTGCTTGTTAGAACACACAAATAGAAGGTTACTTTTCTGTCTAAACGACATTCTAAGCATGATAAAAAAAGACGAATGAAAAGAAAATGACCTTTGTTCACTTTGGTAAACACTCGATTCCTGAATCAATTATTATCATAAATAATTTGCATCCTTCATAAATAATTTTGGTCATCTAGATCTGGGAAAGAGAGACCTATGAAATGTCTCATATTAACTACTCAAGGTCATATTTAACGGTGCTCAACAAAGTTGAAATAATCTCTATGTAAAATGGGTTTTACTTTTGATTTGCTAAGTTGATAAATTGTTTATTGTAGACATATTATCGGATTAGCGATTTAAGAAAATAATCTTCTTATTAAACAGGGATAAGCTTATTATCATTTAGATTTTGTTGAGTAAAATTTACACGCTTTCCACACAGCAAAATTATTTGCTTCTGCGCTTAAAATATCATTTTACATCAATTCTTTTAAAGATTTGTTATTATATGTGTACAAAACAACAAATAGTACATAACAATAAGTAGTATATTACAGATCAATTAGTTCAACCGCATATAATACATGTAATATGCAATTCCTGTAGTCTAAAATTCTGTGAACCAACACCTGTATTTGTAGGTAATTTACAATTTTTTGTAGGCACTATTTATCGAGGTGATAATATCTTTTCTTCTTGTTATGGCTATCTGCGGCGTTTGGGACGATAGATTGCACGGATTATTTGATTCCCTATCGATTAAATTGGGATTAATGTTCTCGGCAATTTTTATATCTGCAGTAAGTATTTAAGTACACAGTAATTTCTAGTGCTTTGTACTGTTACTTTTTCGTTTTGATCGTTCAGGCAAAGATAACATTTTAAATTTGTAAAATGTCTAACCATTTAGCAATTATTGAATTTTATGAAGCCACAACCACTCTGTAATTCGATGACAACTAAGGTTAATCAACATTTGATTTTGCAACCATAGCGACTAACCCTGCAGTTAATGTCAGACTGCTTCTACAAATGCTTATAGCGTCTAAATAGTTCATCCCTAGAGTTTTTTATCAATGTGGTAAAAATCGATTGAATCCCTAAGGAAAAAGTTTTATAACTTAAAGTATGTAATAAAAACAACAAAACTGGTCAAAACTGTAACCTCTAAAACCAAAAAATTAGATGGAGCAGAAAGTGAAATTGTCAAATTTCAAAATAGCCAGTCTGCAATATTTATCATAGCACCAAAAACTAGAGAGTAGAGATTCTTTCCTACACTGTTTATTTTATTGAACATAGGTTGTCAGATGCTTTTAAATGATCAGGTATACAGGGTGACATAGAACATTGAAGTTATATAATTCTTCTTCCAAACACTATGCTCGTCAAAGAATGTTCTAACAATAGTGGATTGTCTTAGTGGATATCACTCTTGATAGATACGTTGCGCTTCGGAACAATTTGATCGTGCTTCACCGTAACACATAAAGATGGCCCTATATTCTACAAAAGTATAGCGAACCATATTTGAAACCTACTTAAAAACACTGCTTAAAGTTTGACTTTAGCTTGCTTTGACAGTATATTTGTTTCATGAAATCAAAGTAGTTCGATCCTCTATGGCGTGGTGCTATGCATTGTAGTTTGTTCTATGTCACCCTGTATATACACAGATCAAATCAATAAATGTTGTACAAAGTATGTTGTTGTATGTTATTTTTAGTCCTATGCACACGGTGCATTAAATATAGCCTGTGATACCTTATGTTTAAGGCGCCTTTTACTGGAGGTGGATTGAATCCACCAAGAAGTTTAGTACCGGCAATTTTCCATAATCGATGGGAGGCACATTGGGTTTGTTCTTCACGTTTATTATTATTTATTACATAATTAGATTTAATCAGCTTTTAATTATCTTCAATATCTTAATCTAAATACGTTGCGATGTTCTTGACATTATGTTTTCTTTTTCTCTCTAACCGCTTTTAATCGACATTGGAATACAAACCAGCAATGTTATGCAATATTTTATTTGTTTAGGTTTACTGGGTCGGTCCTACACTAGGTGGTGGCATCATGGCACCGTTAATGTACAAATATGTATTCCTGGAAGGACTTTCGAAGATAGATGAAAAACCGAATGAAGAAAAGAAAGATTATTTATAAAGAGCAACTGTGTAAAACTTTAATTCTATATATAATATTTGAATATCCACAAGCTGTCACTCCGTCCGTTAACAGTTTTATAAGAGAAATTCGACAGACATCATCTCAGCTCAGGCATTATATATGGATATTTTATACATATTAAATATGTACACTCATGTTGGCGATAACAAAATATCTCCGAAGAAAAAAATATTGACCAGTTGTTTTTCAATTACCTGCTACCTAAAGTCCTAAACTTGCAAGCTTTTTCATCGTCTGAGAACTGTTAAAAATTCCTCTGTATCCCGTAACGTTATCAAGTTTATTTAATCGTGCAGGAACCTATCTATAAAGGCTCAATTGCCTTTTTTGTGGATGAAAGTCTAAATTAATCTAAATACTTAAAAATGAACGGTTGTTAAATGTTTTGACTGTCATTCATTGAATTTTTACCATGTTGACCATGTTATTTCATTACCTACTGTGTTCAAGATAAATCATTTCTGACACAGGGGCTAAATTTAACAATAACAATAGTAAATGCCTTCATTAATATCCAACAAAGTTCACGAAATCACGTAGCATACATAAAAACAAAAAGAAATTGAGAACCTTCTCTTCGACCCAGACCCACTTACAACATGTTCCTTTAACTCCATCAAGCCAAGCACTGCAAGAACCAAAATAAGTACAAAAAAAAAACACTTAAACGTCAACATTTGGCTGCTCATCCAGTAGGACTTCCTCTTCAAATTAGTGCCACATCTACGTGTCTTTTTTTCTCTGTATACATACCATTACGCAGCCATCTTTTTAACTAACCTCCATCTAGGACATATTGGCGTATTAAATTTATTTGAAGCTTTTGCCTTATTTATATTAACTTCAAACACAAAAGTAATTCAATCAGTTTTCCGTTTAATTTATTAATTAAAATATAATATACAATAATAATAATATATAATATATAATTACACAATAAAATATATTAGTATATATGCATTTGTACTTCAAATAAAGCTGAACACGTCACAGCAACTTATATATATATATATGTATATTACATAATATTTGCATTGTATGTATAAAATGCATAAATAAGCATAATCCAGATTATTCAATTTTGTCCTGAGCCAGCAGCGCAAACTCTAAATATCGACTAATGAAAGTTCAACTTTACAAGCAACAGCCAAAACCATTCGCCGGCATACAAAAATAGCAGCTGCTGAGTGGTCACACTATGCTGGTTAATAATGGTTAATATAATCTACAGCAAGCAGCAAATGCTAAAACAGCGTAGTGTGACCACCCCACATTTTGCATGTCAATCAACGTTGCAGCATAACTTTTCTGCCGCCGACTATTCATTATGGGATCAGTATTTTAACAACTGTATCACTTAAAGCCCTCTTTATATATTGGAAGAATATTACCTCGCATAATATTTATGAAACACATTTCAAAAATACATAATTTCCTGAGTTAACATTCATGCTGGTTGCTGTAAACAAGCGTTGGTGGGCTGGCTGCTGCTAAACTCACTCGCCAACTGGTAAAACAGCGCTGCTGAGTGGTCACACTATGCTGTTAGCAGACAGTAGCAAATAGCACGATAGTAAAACAGCCTAGTGTGACAGTGGCATATATGTATCTTGTGACATAGCCAGCAGCAGATTTTCGGGGTGTCAGCATCCAGATCCGGAAGTTCAGTGGTGAGCTATTTTCCTATTCTGCCAGAAAAGGAAAAAAAAATGAGAATAAATGGCAAAGTGGCAATTCGTTTGCTTCAAACGTTTTTCTAGTAAGACAATGATTCAATTTTTGTGTCCCCTGTTCACAGCGGTGCCAACGTATCCAGTTGCTACCAAAGAAGACCGAAATTCGAATTTCCTTTCATTGCTTTTCCCGAATCAATAGAAAGATGACCAATGTATTTAGAATCTGGCTCTGATATGATTGAGTTATGTTCTTCCATAAAAATCTTCCAATGTGATGTATTGCCAGTCGCAGTCCTGGTTAAAGTCTTATTTTTACGACCGTCAAAATAAATAGTCATCTGAAGATTCGTAATGCGGCGTTTACAATAAATTCTCCGACTTCGATTTACACACATATAGATTTACAACTGGATAACATTCTACAACTACTACGTATCTGAACATTTTTAATTATACACCAATTCAACGCGTTACACGTCAATTAGTCTGATAGATTTGATAGTGCTCCGTAGATTGCGTTTTGATTGATAGTTCAAGTGGGTACAGAAACGTACATTAGTTGATACTACTAGAAAGGTTCACAGGATGTTTAGATTGTATGAAAATTGTTAGTTTGTCAAGATCATGTCGTTTAATCTACGTCGATCTTCGTATACACAGAGGGAAGAATTTATTCGATACAACACGAATATCTTTGAGTGAAGAATATCACTTGCTTCTATATCCGCAGAAAGATCATTTGGTTGGTTCAAGTAAAATATAGAATTCTCAGAGTAAGAATATGATTTTCTTGATGTTCCAAGTTTTCTTGTGTTAAGTATGAAGGAACTGCGTACGTATACTTTTGGGTCAAGAAACTGTTTGTTCGTTGAAACATGTATATTTTTCACCCAACAAAATATTGTTGTTGTTGTAAAACGAACGTCTTACTCTTTTTATATGTAGAAGAATAACATTTTCTTCGTCAGAGCAAAACCTCCTAAACCGGAAGAATAACTAGTCGTTGAAATAACTACATATATTGAAATTCTTATGACAATTAAATATTATTTGGATAGCAAAAATATCCTCTTTATGCTACACTATACATATACGCAAGAACATTTTTCTTGATATCCAAGAATAGAGTTCTCTCTGTGTAGGCTATTCCACTACAATCCTGGTTTTCCTCATACATGAAAAATGCATAGATGTAAACAAACATTATATGAACAACACTCAATATCGTCGAACTTATATAGCTACGGTGATATGTGGCAAAAGATGCGAGAAACTGTTAGCGCTATCTGTAAAGTAATTGCACAACTTTCTATGTATCTCTCAGAGTAAGAATCTTGGGTCAAGAAACGTCCAACGAAATATTTTTGGTGGTGTAAGACGAACGTCTACTTTTTTATTGAAGAATAACTTTTTCATCATCAGAGAAAAATATCTAGCGTGGTAGGATTGGCGCATCTGTTTGGATGGTCGCTTTCGACGCAGAGCACCGACACATCTGTTCCGCCCTTGTTACAACTAGACATTTTCTGGCAGACCTCTCCGAACGGAGTATTAGGCCACAAAGTATAAAACACGTTTAAAATCACGTTTGAAATTTAAATAAAAGAATGCAGAATAATGGATTCCTTAGAGCTGGTCGTGGAAACAAGACGCAGTGGACACCATATGACCTTCATCACGAGCGCTTTGGGCCTGGAGAACGGTGCATTGCTCTGCTCAGACGGAGGGTTTTGACTGCATGTGTCATGAAACATTTCTCAAGCTTAAGAAAATGGAACGCTGTGGATTTTGAAGAATCTCGTAGGATCTGCCCATTAGTCAGTAGATAGCTACTGAAAACTAGATAACTAGAAAATATATTTGTCGACACAACGCGCAATAACCCTATATTATTCTATTCCTAAGCAAAGCGTGGTATTTGTGGTGAACGATATGTCGAATGCGTATAATTGCAGATTCGAAAACACAAACATCTCTAGATCAAAATCATTCAAGTACCTTTGCAAATAACTCCAATAATAACTATTTGAGTGCTCAAATCATTTGATTATTAATCGAGAACCTGACAATTTAATTCTTAGATTAATAAGTAATCAATTATTATGACGAAACATATTTAGAACCGTATCACTCGTTTATAAAAATCACTTGAATTTTTCTTGTTTCTTTCTTTTTCTTGTTTCAACACTAACACCTAATACCCAGCCAAAATTTGTGTATTTATAAAGCAGATTTGTATAATTCCGGTTAATTCTATGCTTACATAGAAGATATGCATAATTTTGCTTCTTTTATTAGTTAAATATTCATCAAAAGCCAATATATCATCTGTTTGTTGCGTAATTCGTCAATTAGGTATTAAAACGCTGACAATCAAACCTGGGGGAACGTGATAAAATCGGTAGTAATTTGGGTCAGGTGATCAGGGGACATCAATCAGCGCAGTACTTGGAAGCTTGACATCTTCCCAATCATATAACACTGAATAATTTAGCAAACTTACCTGAGATTATCTGATATAATTAACCCACCACTGCAGCAAAATTGAATTGGTCATTAATATTTCATGGTGACGATTTTGATAATTTATAGCCTGTCACGGTCAGACTTGTGCAGACATTCGATAAAAGTGCATTGTGTATTCATTTCGAGAAGTTAGGATGGGACAAACAACAGAAGTGCAGCCCATATCTGCAAATGAAGTACCAAAAATAAAAGGTCAGGAGATTTTTTTAGAATAGTTTGGGTAGATAGTTTAGATAATGAACTATAAAATAAATAAACTGAAAATATCAGTTCAAAGATCTGTTCAATATAGAGCATCAACTCAATTGATTCTTAAATGTAAATAGTATGTCGATATTTTGATCATCAAAAACATCTGAAATAATAGACAAAATAATAGAATGTTTGGTAAAGGTTGTAAAGGCTGTATCTAATTGTCAGCCTTTTTTGAGTTATTGTGACTTTTGTATAGTTTCTGTGGTTTTCGCAGTGAAGTAATGAACTGGGTATTCAAAACTCGCAAATATATTACTGCTTTTTGAAATATGGAAAACGGTGTTCCTACTTGTAATTCTTTGAAAATAATAATATTATAGCAAAACCCCATTTTTTATATGGAAGATTCTGTACATCAATTCAGCATTGAAAAAAGGGTACACTATGTACACTATTTTAAATACTGCTGCAATAAATTAGTAAAGGAACTTCTTATATTGAACTGAAATTTTTGATTAGAATTCAAGAAAAATCTTTAGTTTATCGATTAAAATAAAAAGTATTAAATATTGTTCGAGTCACTGCTAAAGTTATTTACAAAATGACGATTAATGAAACTGATCGCTGAGACCAAAATTTAGGTGCAAATGTTTCAGAAGCTCTTCAAAATCCGATAATACAGAAAGAATTTTTAAAATAAGCAATTATATAATACCATTTGATAAAAGTTCATGGTATAATTTCTGCTGCTTTTACTAAAATTTAATTCTGCTTCCTATAGGACCTATACTATAGGAGGTAGTGGTATAAAGCTATAAACTGCTTTGGAAGACCGGCGCTAGATATACTTTTCGAAATAAATCTGTACTAGTTTTATGTTCCTTGCGTTTCTATGCCAACCAATACACCTTTGAGGTATGATAGTTTGCATATTACACAGGCTTATTACCATTCTATATACGAGTATATGTATACCATTGTATAGTATAGTCGCTGGCAGTAGCTAAAATTGGAAGTCGGGAAGTACTTTGCGTACTGGTGGTGCACACCACTCTCGCTGTTTACTGTTCCGCCGATCACATTGCTGTAGAGATGGGCTTATTAGTTCTTTTTAATGAACTAGTTCTTCCGGATTAGTTCACAAAAAGGAACTAGTTCAAAGAACTAGTTCTGAAGAACTACTTTGACCCTGAGACATACTACTTCGATAAACTTGTCTTTGTGTGTTCTAGCACGTTTATATCTCGTTCCAAACGAAACTAGGATCTAGTTTGGACAGAATCGATGTCTGCCTTCCCACTTTGTCTTTTTCTTGAAGAATCCTTATTTTGTTTTAAAAATAAATAATTATTTATAATTATATTGATCGAAGAATCGTTGTCTTATTTTATTTAGGTATATTTCTTAAATATTTATTGAATAAGGCATAAAAGACATATTGCTGCACGTATTTTAGCCTTATTCATACTGCAATTTTAGGTGGAATTGGGGTATTATTTATAAATTATAGTATAACATATACTGGCGAAACTACTATTAACAGTGTAATCCATTATCCAATAGGAAAAAAAACTATACTCTAATTATATTTTTGACATCCGCCGTTAGGTAAAGAAACAACTGGCGGGCAGGGTGCTATGTCGCTCGTTTGATGTCGCTACAACTCGTTCACTGAATGGGATATGTTTCACCAAAGCAGGACTTTCGAACTAGATTTCATGTCCCTACAAGTCGTTCACTGAATGAGATATGCATAGAGATATGTTTTAGCAAAGCAGGTCTTTTGCGAACTAGTTCTTTTTATTTTAAAGAACTAGTTCTTTTGTTCTAAGCCGGGAGCCATTCTCTCGGACTAGTTCGTTCACGAACTACCCACCTTTACATTGCTGCACTTTGTATCGGACAGCAGTATTCAGCTATTTGCTTTTCCTAATAGATATTTAAAATGGAGGTATTGGTTGTTTTAACAAAACTCCGGGGTGGCCCCTACCTAACTTTCCGACTTCATTGTTCACACATTGAAGTAAATTCACTTATTGAAGTCCTTATTGAGGTCCCCATGCTAACGTCAGTCATAGAATGACATTTAGGGCCAGTTGTACTGTTTGGCCGACTGGTCAACGTGGTCACCCGGTTAATGGTGCTTTTAACTTGGGTTGACCCAAGGTCACGATGGTCGGGCTATGATTACAGTCATGTCAGTGGACATTGACGTTTGTCAAAGTCTGCCTGTTTTGGCCAGTTTGCTACCACAGCGACGATGGCTGTTGGTTCTGTCAAATTGCTACTATAAACTAGTATACACGTGCTGAAAATAAATAAATATAAAATAAGTACTGAACATTCATAATATTTGATATAAATATAATATATCCACCATGTGAATTATAAATTATGATTATTATGTATATTATGACAGAAATATCACGTGTCTCCAGTTACACCATACAAACGTTCAATGCCGTGCGGTTTTAGAACTTTTCAAAACACGTAAGTTGTCTTGCCAAATCGAAGGGTTTATAAATAGCAAACCGCTTGGAAATACATGTGGATGACAGTGTCTACGATTTGTTTCCCTATAATTATGTAAACGGGCTAAATTTAACAGGACAGTGTGTTCATTTCAAAACTTCCCACCCTCAATAGCAATGATGATGGGATGATTGATGCGAAGACGTCATGATATTGGGAAAACACAAGTGTTTGTAGTTTCGTGCAAAAAATACATAAAAATATATAAATAATTTATATTGGACGAGTGGTACTAGCGGTAGAGCAATGCTCTCCTGCTACGAAGTCTGGAGTTCCAGATATCAGCTAAAGATCACCCTCCCACCGCCTTTTGAAGAGGAGTAAGGCCATGAGCCGTGGGTCCGGGCAACCAGTTGAATACCTCTGGTTGTTATTATCAAGTAGTATGATAGTACTACTTGATCCAATACGTAGCTCTAGTGGTTGTGCCGCTAGAGTTTTCTTCGGCACATTTATTGGATAGGGGAGTAGTTATCGCAAACAATTATGGTAATTAAGAATTCAGTTGCAAGATTTTGTGGGTTCTTGGGAAATAAGATACATAAAAGTCCTATGGCCAGGCAAATGGTGCTTTATTTTCGTATTAAAAAACTATATAAATTTATTTTTAATCCTTTCAGTTTTGTATCTCGCTTCACTCCAGCATCAATCATCTCCAATATTTTTTTTCTTTCCTCTTCCAGTCTTGCACACAAGATCCCCAATAGAAACCCCTATATCTCCCCCCTCTGTGGGAGGATATATTCTAATGTAGCTCAGTTGGGCTGGAACCAGATCAGGGTGGAGAAGAATAAAATGCACACTGGTGCTAAAGATATGGTATATTTCCAGTGCTGAACACGGAAGCCAAGGCTTCCCGTGCCACACAATAATAACAATGCTTTACTTCACATAACTACTGATTGACTGCATCCGTACTACACCCGTCTGTGGCTTTTTTGTTGTTCGGATTTTGGGTCACGTTTTGCTGATTGCAATACAGAGTCATTGCACCTAGACTCTGTTTGCATCCTTGTAACACGGTTTACCATCAGTGTCTTAACAAAAGCACTCCCAGTCAGTGTATGAGAGGTAAGTGTTCCGCGCATAATCACCAAAATACGCGATCCTAACAAACCCATTCATAACCCAACAGTACGTGGGGCGACGGCTATAGCAATAGAGCGTTGCTCTCCTGCTAGGAAGTCTGGGGTTCAAATCCAGAAATCAGTTGAAAATCCTTGTCCGATCACCTTTCGGAAGAGGCGTGAAGCCGTGGAAACCGTGAAGCCGTGGACAACCAATAAATTGTTGTACTGTTGTATTGTTTCCATATTTGACAGACTGAAAACTAGCTACAACAACAGCCGACCTCCACCGTGTGCTATAATGATACGACGTCCACGTCAAAGAAGTGGGGTGGCAAAATTCCCGACTGTGTAGCCTGCCCCAATGGCAGTGATTGGCCAAGTTGTGGAAATAGGCTGACGTTATAGAAACAAGATAAAGAAAGAAATTGCCTATATACTCTATAATTATACTCTATAGTTGACCCTTGGCTGAAGGTTGCCGGTCTATCGCCGTTTTCGTCGAAGGTGAAATATATTTATTTATTATAGACGTATGTTACATGATTGCACTGGAAATAAACTCTTCCCCAATAGTTATTTTTAAGCAACATTTTGTTGATGGGTGCGATGTGAAAGAACAATTACTGATGTGTTACTAATGTGAGTTATATGAATGGCGATTCCAAGTACATACCTGTTGATGAACAAAAGATTATAAACGATAGCAAGTAAAACTCTGATTCAATGTTAAATGTAAAGCTGAAAAAGAATTGCAGTCATCAAAGACCGGAGTTCAACATGGACTTTAAAATGATTGTTAAGTTGTTGACTTTAATAGCATTTTGGCACCATTTATCTGCGCTATCATGTTCACAGACATAATTAAACACAGGCTTCTCCAAAAATTATTGCAATGGGACCTCAAAATGCGTATCTCCGCTAATTTGTTCCTTGTTGATTACTATACCTAATCCTATAGATCCATTTAATTTCAACATAAAAATATACGTCGTAATGAATGCTCCTCTATATTTTGGACTAATACACTGTTTACTTAATATAAAATCATTCCTTGGCTCAGTATTCTTTAATATAACATTACTATGCAGGTATATCCACCTACCGTTACATCTTGTGCATGTAAAAATACCACACCCAAATACATTTAATAACCAGTTCTCGATTCTTGAGAGAGATACTGAGTTTCTTAATCAGAATATTTAGGCTATTCTGCAGTGGCATGCCGAAGAAAGTAGTTTGTCATTCAGTTGTGAGCACAATAAAATACCAACGTATGGAATGTTGTCACAATCCAAAATTTTAAATTATTCTGACTTCAGATTATTACACCTAATCTTGCTTTTGCGAACAAATCATCTTTGCTGCTAATTACAGTGCAATTATTATTGGATTCGGCCTTTATCTATGACGTAATCTTGTTCCTGTAAATATTTTCACGTTAAATATTTTTTCATATTTTGAGTAAACATAAAAAAGACGAAAGAAAATATCAATTACTGTTTTATTTATGATGTGCACTAAGTACATAATATCAGTGTAATTATGCTTTGTTTATTTCGGTTGGTAATCATTTTACACATTAATTTGCACATCCTGCAATTACAATGTTTAGAAATAATAAATTACTTTTAAAAGATTGCGTTTCAGCACAAATCTTTCAAAGTATCTCAGTTGATTCTATTAACGTAGACATTGTGCCTACATAGGTCCGGCTCGTAGCATACAAGTCTCCCTGTAGCTTGCCAACACATTTCCAACTTGACCATTCGAAACTGAACAATCGTACGGTACTTACGTTCTCAAGAGTTCGTAACTTCGCGTGCCTTCGAAAAGTTATTCGATCTTATAAAGACTGAAAACCGAAGTGAGACAAAATAGTGCTGTAGTTTTTCTTTTTCCCCCAATAAAATGCCAGGAGGTATGTTATACTGCATTTTCTCGGTTTACCATCCTTACATTTCGTGTTGGTTTTGGCTATTGATGTGTTCCTTGAAGTTTTCTAAAAAATGATTGAAATGTGAAAAGCTTTGACTTGTACCAAACTTAACGTTCGTGCTTTGTGACGTTACACTAGACTTCTTTTCAAGTAGACAATTTTCAATGAAACATATCATTCTTTGTTGTTTATTGAAAATTTTCAAGTTAGAACTAAATTTTTAGTTTTTAGTGCACATTTTTTGGGGGGCATTTGAGCATATGTTTGGTTGCCCTATTAATCATCAAACATTGATAAAAAACTACTTGACAAATATGACTTCTATGGTCTAGAAAACTTTCTGATATCTTGCGTTGGAACAAATGTTGTATATTTTTTAGTACAGCTTCTTGTTGTTCATACCATCCCATTCCCGAATATTTATTCATTGTTTATTATATTAAAAATGTTGTCGATGGTATTTATGTAGATGATTGGTATTCAAGGTAATTTAATGATTTTTTTGTGCTATTTCTCGTTGATAATGTTGTTTGTCAATTCTGAAACTAAAAATATCCTAATTATGCACTTTCATGCCAGTATGTATAGGTCACATACATAATATATAAGGACCATTGTTAAAAATTGCATTATTTGAACCTGCAGAATGCAAATTAGCAGAAAAATAGATCCATCCTCAAATAATTACTAGGTAGATATTTCATGTATCATTAGACAAATTTGACCAAGACCAAGAGCACCAATACCTAGTTTTATGTGACAAATTATTTTTTCTGTTTTATACTATGATAATCATGGTATAAGTAAATGACGTAATCAGTTTTATTCCAGTTCTTACTTACAAACATTAATCTTCAAGGCAATGTTTTTGTGATACCACCAAAGCTAGTTAAGTAGCATGTGCAATAAAACAAAAACTCTTACATCTAATACTAGAGACTTTATAAACAACATTATGTAAACTAACAGGCAGCTCTATTAAACTCTGTAAAACTGACTATAAAAACATTTAACTTATAATTCCACACTTAACTGTACAGAACGTCTATTCTTAGTTGATGTCTTTCTTAGTTGATTCTTAGTGTTGCTTTTCTTGAAAATATGAATTGTATTATTAATCAAATATGAGTTAATGTTTTGTAAATAGGTGCTATTATTATTAACATCAGTAATCGTGCCGGTTTTCAATGGCTTCCCGGTTTCAATGGCAAAATTTTAATTTAAAATTAAACTTGAATAATTAATTAAAGTTCACCGATCAACATGCAAATGTGTAGGCACCTATATACCAGTTTGCAAATGAAGCAGTTTAAAAAATCATATTCCGAGTACCGACGCAGCATATTTATAAATATCATAACGTAGCTTCTGTCTGTCTACCTACACTAGCATGTATATAGTATAGGTAATATATTCTGCTTGTACAGCTTTATCATCCAACATCCAATCCCTTTATTTTTCAACTACAATTATCACTCGAAATGTATATGCCATAATATCCAAGAATTTTTTTCTGACGTAGATTATTACTGGACAATTATCTCTAGATAAATAAATTGTAGATCAAGAAACTCTCCCTAAATATTTAAATTTGAAAATATTTCTTTGACGTCCAAGGTTTAAAATTAGATGGGATACCACAGTGGAACCTGTCTAATCGTTAGTAGCGTAAATCTGGCTTAACTGGCTATAAATAAGATAGAAAATGTTTACCTCAGTCATTTCAGAATGAATAAAATTTTATGTTTCACACAAATATCAAAAGTATAATATAATATAAGTACTCAAAATATAGACTTAGTTATTACTTTCGCCAGGGGCGGGTCTAGTTTTTTTTTTCTCGGCGAGTATATATTTCGACCGCTAGACAGCTACCAAACATTAGAACAATTAAACATTACAGTTCTCTCATTACAGTTTATTAACAACTGTTTTCGTTCCTTTAATTTTGACTGTTTTGCAAAATAAGCAAATTACGATATTTAACAAGTTAATGGCCATTTCAGAATAAAATTTTCTTATAAAATTATAT
Organism: Aphodius granarius; assembly: GCA_963971325.1. NCBI lineage: Eukaryota > Metazoa > Arthropoda > Insecta > Coleoptera > Scarabaeidae > Aphodius > Aphodius granarius. Next base: position 6,526,745 of record OZ020225.1, read on the forward strand.
TATACGTTTAAAATGTATTGCAGTATTAAATTATTTTATACCTCAAATCGCTTTATAAGTAAAATTAGACGTAGATCTAATTTCCCCATCCAACTTTCCGACTAAATTGTTGACACAAATGTCTAAATATTATACTATTATTCAATTTCGTGAAGCCACAGTCACTCTGGACCCCAATTTACGTCAGTTATAGAATAGCACAGTGTCATATTAGTGGTACTGACGTTTATCAAAATCGTCGTAAAGCGACGAAGGCTATAGATTCTGTCAAACTAATTCTATAAACGCTTATAGCACCTAAACCCCAATGAACTGTAAATTAGTATAAATATTCACGAGTAATAGTCACTAGAGGATGAGCAGATTGTTGTGTTTGGCCTTTGAAGAACTGAAATATTTTTGACACATCGTTTGTATATTATATGAAATAGGTTTTTGATTTGAAGTTAATTAATTGTTCTTTAACTGACAGGTGATTGATATTGATCCCTATTTTTCATTTCAGACTTTGCTCATTTAGAAAAAAAATCTAAAGAAATAATCCGATCATGAACATATGGGTGAAAACGAACAGATGGAGCACTATGCACTCGTTTCCACCGTGATTTATAAATGAAGTGAATATATAAATATATTGTTGTTAAAGGCAATATCATCTTTATTTTGGCCATACATATAGTATCATAGAAAACCTATTGGCCAGCCAAAATAAACAGTTAATTTAAAAGTGCATTTGCTTTCTAACAGCCAATTTTGATACTAATATGAATTAAGATGGCTTTCTTATACTTATGCACGAAGTATAAAGTACTTAATGTCCAATACTTTTATAGTTACTTAGAGAAAAGTTTTTTAATTTTTGTCAGACATATATTTGTCACTGAAATGACAGGGTTAGAGACAGTGTGATTTTTAAGAACATTATTTAGACTGATTGGTTTTTACTTTCCGATTAGTACCTAGAAGGAAAGTATTATAATCGACTGAAAAACAAATGTTGGGATTTCAGCGGAAATACCCGTTTTGGGGTCCCCTGAATCGATTACGATGATTTCTGGAAAATGTATGTATGTGTGCATGTATGTCCGTGAGCACGATAGCGCCCAAACGGAACAACGAATCGGGCTAAAATTTGCTATATATATTTAGAATTACCGGGGGACGAACTGGATTGTTTTTTGTGACAATCTGAAAACCGGAAGTGGCAAATGTTACATACGTCTTCTGAGGGATTTATCCGATTGAGACTCATACCAGCTCATCTTCCAGCAGATCAGTGGGATGAACGATTTAGGTGCTATAAGCTTTTATAGAAGCGATTTGACAGAATCCACAACCTTCGTCGCTGTGTTGCAAATTGACAGATTTTGACAAACGTCACTGACATGACATTAAATGTCAGTATGACAAATGTCATTATGTCATAGAAACTGACGTTAAAAAGTGGCTGTGTTTTAACAAAATTGAATAATTGCAAAAGTGTTCAGACACTTCATTGTGCCAATAATGTAGTTGGAAAGTTGGGCGAGGGCCACCCCAGATATTTAGTTTAGGTACAAATTGATGCATTTTAACAAGAAAGTAAAGCTTTTTATATTCAGAGTAATCAATATTTCATAGGTCAGTTAAGAGCTCAGGTAGCGATATTTAATGTCTAGTTATCTCAAAAAATGGTGGTAAACCAATCTTTTTGCATGTTGGCAACATTGAAATTAGAAGTGGCGTGCATGGGGGATTGAATGGTGACGTAGATCACGACATGTCAGTTGAAATTCTTGGGTGAAGTCCAAACTGACGCTACGGTTTGTTGACTATGATTTATGGTTATGTTTAGTATCAAACGCACGTGTTTTCATCGCTATAGCAACACTTTTACTAGATTTGTTTATTACAGCGAAATAGCTATAGGTACCAAATAATCGCAACTGAAAGAAAAATATCTGGGGTGCCCCTCATCCAACTTTCCGACTACATTTTGCCACTACAAACTCTGCCAGTTTTGCACATTGTGTGAACACTTTTGCAATTATTCAATTTTGTTTAAACAGAGCCACACTGAACCCTATCTAACGTCAGTTACTATGACATAATGACATTTGTCATTCTGACATTTAATGTTATGTTATATCAGTGGCACTGACGTTTGTCAAAATCTGACAACTCGCAACACAGCGACGAAGGCCGTGGATTCTGCCAAACCGCTTCTATAAAAGCTTATAGTGCCTAAAGGGTTCATCCAATTGATCTGTAAGTTGGTATACATATTTATAGTCACTGGAGGGTGAGCTTATGTCAGTTTTACTAAAATCGGATTAATCCCTAAGAAGATGCATGTAATAGTTACCACTTCCGGTTGACAAATTGTTATCAAAAACAATCCAGTTCGTCCCTCGACAATTTTAAATAAGTATGCAAAATTTCAGCCCGATCCACACACACGTACATACAGACATTTTCCAGAAATCATCACAATCAATTCAGTAGACCTCAAAACACGAATTTCCGCGGAAATCTCGAAATGTCATTTTCCGTCGATTACGGAAAGTAAAAATGATAAACATTAAATCATTATTAAATAATTTGATAAAAGGTAGTAAAGGAATAGATTATTAGAGCTATTTTACTCTTTCGATTAGAACTAGATTACTATAAGAGGAAACCATTACTTACCATTTTGATTTGATACGTTCACTTAGCCAACGAATTACAATTTCTACAAAACATAAACATATCCTAAATACCAAAGATTAAAAAAAAACGTAGAAGATAAACATGTTATATATAAATGCATACGATTCGTTTTTGGTGTCTTTATTTTTTGTTGCCACTCGTCACAAAATATTCAGGTATTATTTTTGCTTTACCTGCATGGCATTAAATTATTCACATCATTTGTGCTGTTATCTACATGAAGTAATTTTGAAATATATTTTCAGCTAAAAAGATAGTTGTAGCTGATAATGCAACTAACTGTGAAAGGGTCACAAAGTTCTTTGGAGAGGTACTTGGAACGTGGATCTTGGTCTTTCTAGGTTGTCAAGGCTGCGTAACACTGAAAGACGTTGGTCCACCACATGAACAAATCTCGTGGACATTTGGTTTAGCTGTTATGGTTGCCATCCAGGTAAGAAATAGTTTCTATGTTATCATTTTGAAATTTTTTAAGAACCCACAGTAAGATCTTATTCGTACTGTCTGGTGACTTGTTCGGCATTCGGAGCCTTAGTAAGCCCAATAACAATGGGGGTATATTTTTAGAACAAGGAAGGACAGTACGCTCTACTAAACTTGTATGCCCTTTGGACATTGTTCAAGCTGGCCAGAAATTCTGTCAGTGATGCGTACTACATAAACTTTGGCAAAAGATTGTCGCTGTGGGAGTGACAAGGCGCCAGTCTAATATTTGTAATAAATTTGTGCTAACAAAGTAAACAAAATTTATTACAGAAACACATGCGTTGAATGCTGCAGTTTTTTAATTTTAACAAATTACGTCGTAAAGGAATTTATATGGATGCAGACACTAGTTGCTTATCTAATCAAAGTTCAATTATGGGATGTTTTTTTGTTGAATTTCGGAGGATTCTCTCCTTGATTAAGGGGAGGTTCTCATCTAGAGATGCAAAAATACGGTGATTTTCTTGTTTTTTTTTTCTTCATAGAAAGTAAATGAACATCTTCAGTTTTTTTCTCTTTAAAGTGCTCTAAAAATAAGAAGAACGGAAAATATCATCTGAATTTAGGTTTAGGATCCAGTAAATTTTATCTAAAGGGTGCGGCAACTTTTAGTTCGTTTTTAAAATGCATATTAAATAAAAATGCAACAAATATTTTTAAATAAATTATAGTTTATTTTTGTAAATACACCTTCCAGTTAAGAATGAAGTACTATTTCATTTAAATGACTGCCTCGACTGGCTTTGCAGTAACTCATTCTGTCAACCCAATTTTTCACTATATTTTCAATCATTTGAACCTCTATTTCACCAACAGTCACTTTAATAGAGTTTTTCACACCCTAAGTCGTCTCTGGATGATCAACATAATATCTGTCCTTCACGGCGCCCCACAAATAAGAATCCAACGGAGTGCAACGGAGTCAAATCGCAGCTCCTACACGGCCAGACTCCCCATATCTTCAAAAATCGCATTTTTGTGTAAAATTTTTCACAAAGTTTTATCGCTAATGTTTAATTCTTGCGCACGATGGTTGGTGGAGGTGCTCGAAAGGTTGACGCACACTTTCAGCACACTTTCAGCTACAGCAGCAATATTTTCCCTCGAACGAGCTGGACGATACAGAACTGTATTGCCTATTAACATGCCAGTTGAACGAACCTTTTTCACAAATTCCCTAACACCTTTCTCAGTTGTATGTAGTTATATTTCTACCTAATTGGCCAAATTGGGTACGCTTATTTTGAAAATAAGTTTTCAATATTTTCCACCGTTGGCGTTGTTCAAGCGTATATCGATTTATTTCGATTGTAATAGTAGGATGGTGGGTTCTTGGAATGTGATTAGTGCATGACAAAAAAATGTTCTAAAACATTTAAAGTCAAACACCACGACCCCCCAAACACAAGCCACCACTATTATTGCTCTTACACTCGCTCTGCACGTGAGTTCTTGCAATGGGACCAGTGCAGCATTTTAGCAGGCAAAACTAATTAAACTACTCATATTGATATTTAACTCAAAGGAAAACACTTCTCAACAAAATAACAAATTTATTAAATTAAAAAAAACATAAAAATGAATGAATAAAAAATATAAAAGAGACACTTAATTCATCCTTAAAATTACCATCTAGAGGAGCTGTTAGATTCTCGTAAAAATACAAAGAAGTGAAAACACAAAGGAGGAAATAATAATCAGCTTACCATTTACAAAACACAAAACACTACACTAAGTTACATTATAAAAATAAATGAAAAAAGACTACATCTTAAGTAGAATGCCGAATGTCGGCTGGTAATCTCGACTGTTCTCTACAGAATGTTTTTCTCTTCATCTTTTTGTCTTGAACTTATACCTCTCATGTATAAACTATCTCGGTTCACGATACCATAATTTATAATTAAGCAAATAACACACACACACAAAATATCAAGACACAAAGGACTTAATGAAAGGGCCCTACTGATTTGGGCCATAAAAAAGAAAGATTTACGAGTCTTCTAAGTTGAAAATATAACAATTCATACCCATGCGTGTGAAAAGGTCAGACAGTATCACCATTCACATATCCGGCATCACATACAATTTATCTCAAATTACAATGAACAAAATATGGATGCAGCTGAAATCCCCAATTATTATACGATCACTGGGAATATAATGCTGAATGGCTGTCATTTGACAGCAGACCGTAGAGCCAAGTATGGAGCATAACACTTTTCCTTTTTTTTTGAACACTTTTCTAATTTTTCCAGAAAGAATAAATAAGAATACCAAATCGTGTTCACGGATATACACACATACATACATTTTCCAGAAATCATTGTAATCGATTCAGCGGAACCCGTTTTGAGGTCCCAAACGGGTTCCGCTGAAATTCCGAATTTTTTTTTCTGACGATTACAATACTTCCTTCTAGGATACTAGTCGGAAAGTAAAAAAGCGCCAAGTTATTTTAATTATTGTTTTAGTGTACAGCACATGTATCCGGTGGCCACATCAATCCTATTGTGACAATAGCAGCTGCCATAAATGGGTACCTACCACTAGTCCAAGTACCTATTTACATTGCCGCTCAGTTCCTAGGAGCCATTGCTGGATATGGTACATTGATGGTAAGTGTGATATACAACAGAATAAAAAAAAACAAACAAACACACCAATAGTTATGATTTTTGCTGGTTGCTGTTGCAAGCAGCAACAGCAATCAGCGGTTATTTTGTGGTCACATTACGCTGTTTACCAGTAAAAGTACTGCTGCCGCTGGTGGCTGCTACCAGCAAGCCTCAGTTTAAACTACAAGATCAACTATTTCTGGTGCACTTTATATGTCACCAGGTAGGTACATACAACAGTGAGACAATGTATGGTCTTTTGTCAGGTGAAGGCGACGCAACCATAAAATATTTCATATTTGATACCAATTTGTGGGGTTTTATTGACTACCTGCCTGACTACATAAATTTTGAAAGCACTGTACACGAGTGTAAATAACATAAGCAAGTCCACGATGATAATAAAATTAGAAATTCTATATTTTAGAAGCACGTATTTAGCTTCTAGTTGAAAAGTCAATGGCCCCACAACAATTAGGTATTTACACAATTATTTTCATTATTAATTAAATCATTATTTCAATTATTATGAATTAAATTATATATTTTCATAAAAATATCTCTTTCAGGTCTTCAATTGTTCCCCAGTATAATTCTAAATAACAAATTGTTCAAAAGTTACTGCTTTCATCCTTAATATAGTTTCTACTTTATATTTAATGTTTTGTTTATATTAACTTCAAACACGCAAGTAATTCAATCAGTTTTCCGTCCAATTTATTAATTAAAATATAATATACAATTATATAATTATACATAATATACAATTGATATAATTAAAGTCCGATATATTTTACAAAAGATATTAGTACCTATACATATATGCATTTCTACTTCAAATAAAGCTCAACACGTCACAGCAACTTATTATTACATAATATTTGCATTGTATGCATAAAATGCATAAATAGGTAAGCATAATCGAGGTTATTCAATTTTGAAGAAATATTTGAATATATTATTTAACATAAAAATTATAAATCACAGATTTATAATTTTATAATATTAGTTATACATCTAACAAAAGTAATCAATTGTTGCTTTAAATTATTTATTATAATCGATGGTTGGTATTTTCTACAATTTCTACCCACATTTGTCCTGAGCCAACAGCGCAAACTCTAAATAGCGACTAAAGAAAGTTCAACATGTTCAACTTTACAAGCAACTGGCAAAGTCATTCGCCGGCATGCAAAAAATAGCGGCTGCTGAGTGGTCACACTACGCTGGTTAACAGCTGCTAATAATTTACAAGCAAGCAGCAAATTATAAAACAGCATAGTGTGACCACCCCAAAATTTTGCATTCCAATCAAAAAGTCATTATATGATCAGTATTTTAACAACTGTATCGCTTTATATATTTGGAGAATATTACCTCGCATAATATTTATAAAACACATTTCAAAAATACATCATTTTCTCAGTATCATTCATGCTGGTTGCTGTAAAAGCTAAACAAGCGCTGGTGGGCTAGCTGCTACTAAACTCACTCGCCAACTAGTAAATCAGCGCTGCTGAGTGGTGACACTATGCCGTTAACAGCCAGTATCAAATACCCCGCTAGTAAAACAGCCTAATGTGACCATAGCATTAGGAAGAGAGATTCTCTTCACTCTCTTCGCACGAAACTTCTCTTCCGGAAGATGCCTCTAGTAACAGAGTACAAAACGTCAGTAAATGTATCAACTACGCGCTTTTAGAATTAATTGACTCGAACCACATATTACGTTGACTTACTCAACGTAATAGTTTTGCACTGACAAGCGTTGAGTAGGTAATCAAGAGGTGGTCATCACGAACGTTGTGATGTTAGCAACCGATGAGCTCGCTGATCATGCTCATTGAAATATTGTTGAAAGTGAACCTAAAGGATTTGTTTTAGGCAATAACTCCTTCTGGGATGTTAGATGGTGTCCAGGGAAAGCCTGGTGTCTGCTCCCCTGGCTTTGGATACAATGTCAGCGCACCCCAAGCTCTACTCAACGAGTTTGTCTTATCGTTCATCCTGGTCTGCATTTGCTGCGCCGTTTGGGACTGGCACAACACCGATAAACACGACTCAGTCACAATTAGGCTTGGTTTTGCTGTTGCTGTCCTAGCAATGGCCGGCGTAAGTAGTTATTTTATTTCCGTTATTAAGTTGTATGTAATAGTTGGGTGCGGTTTATTCCGCTGCACCTAGGCCAGTCTTGGCCCTTTGTGCTTACCCATTTCGTACTGTTTGATAACGACAACCAGAGGTGTTCAACTGGTTGCCGGCACCCACGGTTTAACGCCTCTTGCGAAAGGCGATGGGACGAGGATCTTCGGCTGATGCCTGGATTTGAACCCAAGACTTCCTAGCAGGAGAGCAGCGCTCTACCGCTAGAGCCACTCGCCCCACACGTTATTAAGTTATTAAGTAATATTATTTTTAAATGGGCTTACCAGTCATCACCAATCTGTTACTTACCAATCACAACAACCGTTGTTATGCGTAGCAACTGATATTCGTGTTGTTCAATTTTAGGGAACTTATTCTGGTGCAAATATGAATCCAGCTAGGAGTTTTGCCCCAGCTCTGTTTAATGGAGATTGGAATCATCACTGGGTACGTATGTCTAGTAGTTATTATGATTCTACCATCTATATTTTCAAAATACCATAAATTTATAATATATATATTTTAAATCTATCAATGGAAAAAATAAATAAGATTAATTCTTTCAGGTGTATTGGGTGGGGCCCTTATCAGCTGGAGTTGTAGGCGGTTTACTGTACAGGTTTGCATTCACACAACCACAACCTGACAAGAACCGGATTCCAGAAGGTATTCCACTCAACGAAAAGGCGTAATTCCGTTAAATCCAAAGAAGAAAGATATATCAGATCGCCGGAATGTCCAACTGAAACGCTACATCTAAGCTTATTGCTAGAATATGGATCTCAGTGACTTAAAAAAAAAAACAATTGGTTTAAAAATACTTCAACATACCTGTACTGACAGAAACTTGTATATAAATTATCACGAGCAAAGGAAAAAAAATGATAATTGTTAGATTGTAGTTGTTAACCGTTTGCGTTTTGTTGATTATTGAATTTTTTGACAATGTGTTATTATGTTTGTTGTTCATCTGTATAAATCAAACAAATTTGTACATAATATTAGTCGTAAGTCCGACTAGCGATAACTTGTTCTACTGGGATGTGCATAAATTGTACATCAACAGAAGGCAAGACAGGAATTCAAGCTACATGCACGACATAAGTCATGTGTGTTAAGCCAGTACACCCCACATAAATGAACATTTTTGAGCACATTATGTGGACGTGGCAGGGCCGCTATTTTTGACCCTTCGCTAAGTTCACTGTCACTCGCATTTGTGTTACTCCGAACGACTGATATTCTTCACCGCTCGCTATCGAAACGTATACGCTTATTCTTATTTCCTTAACAGGGAACGCATTTTACGTGCAGTTTCTGCGACAGTTAGTAAGAATGAAGTTGTTTAATGTGCAAAATTATTAATTTAATGTTATTTAATCATAAAAAGCAATAAAATTAATTGCATAAATTCCAATAAAAGTAATTTGGTCTAAATTCAGATACCTACCTCACGTCGGTATCTCAAAAATGGCGTTTGTTTAACATGTGTACATCCTAATTTCTCATTTTATCGCTCGTCGGCCTGTATTATACGATTTGATTAAGGAAATAAATATATTTTAGTTATTATTACAAAAGTTCATTTTAAAACATCTCAAATTAAATCACTACTGATGCCGTTATGGCACAATCATGAAGACAAAATAGATGCGTTCAGGAAACCCAGGACCCGTATCATGAACTCGTGCGAGCGCCAAACGTATATGGGCGTTTTATTCCGAAGTGGAAATAGGATAGAAGAGAGTTTATAAATGAATGAAATAAAGTCGGTTTCCTGTTGCTTTTTTATAAGCGGATATGAGTGCGTTTATACATTTTAATCTTAGATAAGTTTAACATTAACACAACCAAACGTTGTAAATATAACTCGCTGAAATAAAAATCTGTTACTACCAGATGTGTCATTTTTGCCAAATGCGTCTACGCCTAACATAAAACAAGTGAGAAATTGACTGATTACTATAATTAATACTAACTAGTATCTAGAACAAAATATTTTGAGTGGTCCTCACCCAACTTTCCGACTACCTAGTTTACACATTAAAATGTCGAAACACTTTATTTCTGTGAAGCCACAGCCATCGTTTACTAGTCAAAAAGTAAATTCAATTCCTGTAGACAAAATTGAGCAAGTGATACACAATTCATAAAAATATCTGCGTCCACCAAAACCTAACCAATTCCAATGATCCAAAGGTATCAACAGACCAAAGCTTGTAAGCTTCGAGCACTAGCGTACTAATGGGTGACATTTAGGGAATGTAGGGACATTTGCGGATGGACATAAATGTCCATCGACAACAAAATTGGATTCACATCATCAAAACTTAGCTTTGCAAAGTACAGTGAAGTGTTTGTAATCGTTTGGATGCAGAGCCATTTATGTACCTACAACTTTGGTTAGCAGATACCTCATATAAGTGTGCAAGGATTCGCCACAGTAAAAAACTGTCTCAGTTGTTCAGTAAGGTGCTTATCATCGGTTTTTTAAATATCATAGGATTAAAGTCTGCAATTTTAGCGCTTTGTATTACACATTGCGCAAAGTACCATACAAACACCCTGAAATTAAATCCGTCTTTCTGTAGAGGATAAAATCAAAATAACAAAAGGTGTGTGCTGTAAAGTTTGCATAAGCAAGAATCCAATGCTGTGCAATTAAGTTCTCCTTTACCAGGCCAAAGTAGTTTTTGACAAGGGCATTGCTGTATCTAGTTGGCCCATGGATATCACCCGGGAAGGTATGCCAAATAGCAACTAAGCAGGGTTGTCAAAAATGTATCTGAAAAATATTTGTTCTCAGTGCAATCGGCGATGTACGTTAGTGATGATTTTTGAACCATTAGCTTAAAATGGAGGAAATAAGGAGACTTCATGAAAATGGATGATGGAACAGCATCCAGGTTTACAGAAGAAACGCTACTCTGTATGTTGTTAACTAACGTTTATATAGACAACTTTTGCATGATTACAATCAATTGTGGTCATGTCAATACAGCCAAATAACACAATGTGATCTTTTGATAAGGTATTTATGACTTTTATTATTGTAGAAGGTATTGATGTCTCTACACATATTTAATAGTTATTTTAAGTTCTAAACTAAGGCTTGTGCTTTCTTTTGCTGCTATATATTGCAAGAGTCGTCAAGGACTAACGAATTTAATTCATTTTTAGCTAGTAATCATAACTTGATCCAATTGCCATAACCACCATAGACTCAGTATGTTATATCTAAATAGATATTGTTCAAGAGCGGTTCAAAAACATGTATTGCCAACTTTTATGTCTAACTTCTCCCTGGTAAGTTATGCAACATTTTATTAGCTACAGCACACCTACAGCATAAGTGAGCATAAGTGTTTCTATAGTAATGGAGTTTTAATCATCTTTTGACACTTTGTATAGTCTAATCACAATGGACGTAATCAGATGGTGCCTTGATTCTATTTGTCAATCTGACGCAATGATTTCATCTGTCTAAAATTCTCAATGTCTTATCTCTTATTCCAGTAGAATCTTATCAATAAAACCACGATGCCGGAAAATCGATACTTAGTGGTCAAGGGAGGAGGTAATACAACCTAATTTTCAAAACGTCGGAAATGTATAATTTGTAGTTCCCAAAATGTTTTGGTTTAGGGAGAAGGCTTATATTATATGAGCATATACCAATCAAAAAGTACTTCATTAACTTCGTTGGCGAGTTCATTGGTACATGGATATTGGTATTCATTGGATGTTTGAGTGCTGCGACACACGAAATGAAACCACCAGATAAAAAGGAACACTCCGAACATTTACAAGTAACCATATCATTCGGGTTAGCAGTTATGGTAGCTGTGCAGGTACAGTGACAATATTTAAATTCATTTTCCATGTATGTACAGATGTTTCAAACTAAGAAGATCACAGTTGTAATGCAACCAAATATACGCGATTTAATTTAAAACACTATTATGTGATTCAAAATATAGGTAACTTTATTGATGTTACCTAAACAGATTTACTGAAAGTAAGATAAAGTCGTAACCAGCTTATTTGTTATAAATATTCAGGCGGCCAACTTATTTTGCACCATTGACTAACTAAGTCAAGAAGAATCTTTGTCTTTGATAAAAAGAAGAATATGTCCACCACTGCGAAAGCGACCAATTCTCCCATAAGAAAACCGGTTGTTTACACGTGCGAGTAAGTCGTCTTTACAGTGATCGACCCATGTGTATTAAAAATTGTCATAGCAGGTGTTCAATGAATGTATCAAAAGCTACTGATTATAAACATAAAAGAAGCAATTTTCTCACCATTGAAACAGTCAAATCGGTTTGGTAACCACGAAAAATTGACCAATAGCTATCATGATCCTCTGGTTATCTAGGCCGGAACAATCACATAATGTGCCTTCTTCTTTTTGCTAACAGGCTCGACAGAAGAACGTGTCGGTCAGTTGCATATTGTACATATATTTCCCTCTGTCACAGTGTCCCGTGATGAGTTGCAGTTTGCACCTCGAGAGCTCGTGCAATTTCTTAGCCATCTTGACAGACGTGGGGTAGTTGTGTAGTCCCTCTGCCAGAGAAAAGCCAGGAATGGTAGCCCACATATATTTGGTGGGTATTTCCTGTACCATTCCTAAAAAGGTGGAAGTGGATGGAAAGATAAAGGATGAAGTGGTCTCTGACCCTTCAAATCCGGTTGACACGACAACAACAGTGCTTGAGAATGTGCATTGGAGTTATCTTTTCAACCGTATGCTTTCCTGCAATGCTTCCCGGACTATATTCTTTATCTCTTCTACTCCCAACAATTGCCAGGTTGGGTTAGGTTAGTCGGTGTAGTCAGCCCAGCCCAGTCCGCTAGTTCGTCAGGTATCGTTCCTTCGTTCTTATGATCGAAGATCTTGCTTGTTCATAAGAGAGTGGGAGACTATATTTCATTTCCGCTTTAGTCCTTCCTGGCTTTGGTGATTCGCCTGACATGATAGGTCTGACCTTACTCCACTTTGGTTTTCGAGGCTTGTAAGAGTTCTTCACACGAGATGAGTCTCGTGCTTATTTACCCTCGGCTTGTACGCCTATGTTTGTTTTCCCTTTTTCTTCCTTCTCCTGTCGTTTTGTCAATCCATAGTATTGCCTTCCGGCCGCATCTTTTTCTCCGTGACTCTTGTAGGGTGCTCCCACGGACACTGGGGGTCCGTGGGCACTCGTAAGCCCTAATCTACTGTACGTTGTACTAATACCAAGTAATTTAATTTTAGTGCTTTTCCCATCTGTCAGGAAGTCATATAAACCCAGCAGTATCTCTTGGGGCATTTGTTCTGGGTTACTTGTCATTGGTGAACGTACCCATCTACATTATCGCTCAACTGTTAGGTGGGATAGCAGCTCAAGCATGCGTTCTGGTAAGTACTATTATAGTTTGTCGTACCTATACTGCTACACACACACATGTTTTGATTATATAGGTAAACATTTCTACATATTCAGAGTTTTTTTTTAAATACTCAACTGGATCTAAACCATAAATAATAATAATATAGTAGTCAAATAAAGAGACTATAAACCGGCACCGGACCATTATCAGCAGCTCGGAAACAATCTAATCCCTGAAACATGTAGGAACGTCATCAAATTGGAGGTCCAGCGGGAGCTTGAAAATCAGATCACGGTGCTAAATAACATGTATCAAGGTGAGCCCAACTATCAACCATAAGAAATTATAGAGGAACAGCCCGGAGAGAGCGAGGCCAATAAGCCGTCAGGCTGAGTGAAGACCGGAATATTATCAGAAGAGATTACACCACGGTTCCTTGAATATAAATTAACTGAACAGGCCACCGCTACCCAGAATCAGAACTAGTAGGAGACAACTGCTAAATAGCACGTATAGTACGATTCTACCACGCTACATAATCAATGCCCAACTAGAAGCGCTCCATAAGTTCGATCTGAGAATGCGAATTCAGATGTTGATCTACCTCACTGGCAAAGAACACCATTGCTCGAGAATGATCGAGACACTACCTACGGATATCGGAGTAAATGTACAAGAGAAGCAACAACTACCAAGACTCAAAAACGTGTGGAAAAAAGACCATCCCGGCAGTGCCATGGATCAAACAGCGGTATCGCCACAGTTAGAAGAGCGATGGATTACCGATCTTCTTAAGCTGCATGAGCAACAAGTACTGCAACTGCAAAAGTACTTTCAAAAACACAGTGTAGTATCGGTTCTACATCGAGCAGTCTGCGAAGCTGATGATAAAACACCACTGCAGCTGAAGGGAGAGGAGCCTACTGAACTACCACAACAAGGAAGAAGAAAAGATCCAAGAGTGGTTGGAAAAGCCTCTCTGCGAAAAATGAAAACGACGTCACGCAGCAGAATGTCGACAACAAAGCGTAGCACTACTGTCTGAAGAAAAGGTGTTCTCGTAGATACTATCAATCCAGATGAGCCCGACCAGCAACAAGAAAACGTGACAGAATAGTAGCTCAGAGAGGGCGAGATCAATGAACTATGATGTGAAGATTAGACCTTTAGTCAAGGCAGCCTCAACGAAGCCACTGAAGAACTCACCGGAACGCTATCAGCGGAAATGAGACAAGCATATGAAGAGACAAGTCCATACAAAAAATTCTCTGCCATTTTAAGGTGGCTAAGGAGGTATAGGAACAGAAACGGAAACAACAGAAAGACAGATAATTTAATTTTTGTGCGCTTAGAGAAAGATCTATACAGGAAACATAATGAAACCCATAATGGGGAAGATAAAGGATATCCAGCAAAGCAAGCCAACCATGGACGAGTTCTGTCGTTCTGGCGCAATCAAAATGTATTTTAAACCACTTGGAGTTCAAGAAATTGCTGGGATACTTAACACTCATGTTAGAGTGTTAAGGAATTCCTCAAATGGTCCGGGGCCGAACAAAAACTAAAATTTGGCTAATGTGCACTAATCAGAAGCTGTTGTGCACTGTATATTATCATTATGAAAGCGAATATAAATATATAAATATAAAAATATAGAGTCAGAATCTAGAACTGAACCTTTCCAGACTATATTTTTTTCTGATTTTGTGTAGATGCTGATGCCGGAGAATTTTAGCGATATCGTTCGCGCGAATAATAAGAATATTAGAGGACTCGAAAGAGGGCAGGGACCTTGCACTCCAGTTATAATGATCGGTTTGAAGGCTTGGCAAGGCTTCATTTGTGAGTTCCTTTTTACGTCAATGCTGGTGATGATATGCGGTGCCGTATGGGACTGGAGACACAAGGAGCATCACGATTCAGTTTCCATACGATTCGGATTAGCTATAGGTGTTTTTGCCATTTCTGCGGTACGAACTACGATATTTGAGTAGTTAGTACGCAGCGGTGTAGCTAGCGCTGAGTGGGTTCTGTAACTGTTTCAAAATTTATTATGGTTGCTAACATAGATACTTTTCATGATGTACCTAATTATTTTTTTGACAGGTCACACTCACATGAACATGGATAATAAGCAAATGTGTGCCAAAAATGTAAATGGTTTTTTTGTATGGTATTATGGTATTAGTGTCATAGAATAAAAGAATGTCATGTCATATCACTGGCCACTGACGTTTGTCAAAATCTGCCAATTTGTAACCACAGCGACGAAAGCTGTGGATTCTGTCAAACTACTTCTATAATCTCTTATTGCGCCTAAACCGTTCATCCCACTCAACTGCAAATTTATATGTATACATATTTAAAGTCACTGGAGGACGAGTTGTTATGAGTTTGGTCTCTCTTCTCGGATAAATCCCCCAGAAGACGCATGTAACATACACTTCCGGTTGTCAAATTGTCACCAAAAATAATCCAGTTCGTCCCTCGGTAATTCTAACTACGTGTACCAAATTTCAACCCTATCCATTTGGGCGAAATCGTGTTCACATATTGTACATACACACATACCCACATATATACGCACGCACACACACATACATACATTTCCCAAACGGAACAACGGATCGGGCTGAAATTTGGTATACATCTTTAGAATTGCCGGGGGACGAACTGGATTGATACCTGTTCATCCTACAGTGACTTTAAATATTTACACCAATTTACAGATTTACAGGGAGATGGATGGTTTAGGCCAGGGATTCCCAAAGTGGTCGATATCGACCCCTTGGGGTCGACATAAACGAAAACTGATTTTGGGGGTCAACGAGGTCTAAAAATCGACCCCTATTAATTAACACAAGTTCTTATTTGAAGAGTAAATCAAAAGGGTCTAAGTACCATTTTTGAGGTTTTTCTGTCAATAGGTTCTACAGGCCACCCTCAGTAACAATTAAAAGAATCTATGTCAATATCAATTCGGGTTTAGTCCGTACACAACGGTCAAAAGATGGCATGGCATGGCAAAAACTGCCATGCTTCGTCTTTAACACTCCCACCCACTAGTTCACAGTATTCACCAAAGCACTGCATATACAAAGAGATAAGCTAAAAGACCTAAAGAACATGATGAAGTACTTGCCAAGCCAAACACTTTAATTCGGATCTTATCCGAGAGTTTGATTAATACTGAATTAAGTGTCTTAATTAAGTTTTTATTTGACATAACCAACAAATACCTTATTTTTGTTAATATACCTTTCTTATTGCAGTATAAGAGTAGCTCACGCTCAATTTGGTAAAATACCTAATTTATGATTCCTAAATTTCCGGGAGGAAACCGCGTCAATGACTATAAAGTTGTCAACGTTATGCACTCTGTTGCAAGAGGCATCTAACAGTAAGAGAGCTACGACGAGAAGAGATGAGATTCTCTTCGTAGCTCTCTTACTGTTACGTCCTGATGATGCCTCTTGCAATATGTGTGCAAAACGTTGACAACTTTATCGTCGTTGACGCGGTTTCCTCCCGGAAATCTAGAACTTAGTGATTCGGAAGTCTCCAATCTAAATACTTACACTTGATTTATGTTTGAAATAATAAGATGTGGCACATAGCCCGTGGGTAGGTTCTGATGTCAGTTGGACCGTTTTGATTATCTTGGCTGATGGTACTTAACCTCTTCTGCAAGGCTCCAAGTTTATAACGGCACAATTAATGAAATAGTCACATTAACCAAATAACGTTTGTATCACAAATCAAGTATGTTAAAAACATTAATTAGGCGTAAAAACAATTAAGGGAAGTACCTACCCATTTTGAAATTTTATATAAAGTTTGTCACTTTCCTCGGAACTAAATATTTGGTAAGTTTGGTAAAAAAAAATTAATTTTTGGTACTTAGATCCTTTTGATACAACTCTTCATTTGAAACTTTCAAGGTTCATCCATCACACTGATTTTTTCATTTTTTATCTTTACTTTACAATTTTAATATTTTTTTATCAAAAAAATAATTACCTACTAAGTACTTTTACATAATTTGAGTTAATAATTATTAATTACACTTGATATTAACGAATTTTATGTATATTTATTTTGTTAAATTTTGATGCAAAAATGATGTCACGTAACCAACCGCAAAGTTTTTAAATTGTTCAGTATTTTGTATCAATAGGAAAAAAATAGAGATAGAATTTTTATAGTAATTTCGCTATGGGGGTCTGTGAGGTATCAGTTTATTTTGGAAAAGGGGTCTCTTGCCTAAAATAGTTTGGGAATCCCTGGTTTAGGCGTTATAAGAGTTTTTCTACTTTGCATTCACAAAGCACACATTGTAACACTGTTTTCGGTGTTACAATTAGCAAATTGTAACACCGTTTTTAGTAACATTTTTATAAGATTGGTGACATTGATATCAAATGCATGTCAAACGAAAATACACATAACGACAAAAGTAAGCACAAACTGATTTTTTTGGAATCGCACAAACTGCGAAGTTTGTATATTTTACTTATTTCTGCATCCTCCATTTGAATTTCAGGTTTCGTACTACTAGTATATGATGGTATATAATAATTATCAATAATTACTTTTTCACAGATATTTGAATTTAAGTGACAGATGACAGTGTTACCAACGGTTGCACCCATAAATACTCTAGATTGGAATTTTACCTAATATACTTCTAAATTTTTATAAAATTAATGACGCAAAGTAGAAAAAATAGTATATTACACTCGTTTTATAAGACATATTGGCGCATTCGTTCATTTGGGGCACTCGTCTGTTGTTTTTGCTAATTTTCGCTAATAGATCAGCGCTGGTTACCCTGCAAGTACGATCTCTTTCGTATATGTAAAGAATTAAAAAAACAAACATATGCCGTAAACTTAAATTTTGTGGAATCATTTATTTATGGCACTTCTAGGGAGCTGTTAGTGGAGCTAATATGAATCCTGCAAGGACACTAGGTCCTTGTCTAATAAATGGGGATTGGGAACACCAATGGGTAAGTAGCTGTTCGTAGCACTTTACCCTTTTATGTATTTATGTAATTATTTATCTATAATTAACTGATTGACTGATATCCATTTATTAACAACGATTTATTAAGAATATTTTTCATCTTTTAGATATACTGGGCTGGACCGATGCTGGCTGGAATATTACCACCGATCTTGTACAGATTGCTGTTCTCTGTACCTGAGCCTGGAGTAGACGACGTTCAAGGCCAAGTTTGAAGAAAAACACAAGCTATTGTTTAATTTGTATGTAATTATTTATATTATATTTGTATATCGTATAATTAGTGTGTCTATATTTATTTCTATTAACTGATTATTATTAAATAAATCCTATAAAACGTGCCCAAGTTTGCAACTAATGCAGAACCTCCTTGTTATGTATTCTCTACTCTTATCAAATTATATTGTTTGTGAAATATGCTTTGAAGCGTCATTGACGTTAACGATTCGATGGGCAATTGCTTGTAGAAAGACGAGATAATCTATGTTTAGAAACCAGATCAGTAGAAGAGGACTACGATTAATATCGAAAGGAAAAATGCGGGAGTACGATGTTTGAGCACCTCTTGAGAGAATTTGAGAGTCACCAAAGATGTAGCTGGTCTCTTTCCAGTGACAAACGGCGGGAATAAGTACATATTGGTCGTCAGCGATTATCTCGGTAATGCCCTGGCCACACTAGACTGTTTTACTAGCGTGCTATTTGCTACTGGCTGCTAACTGCATACTGTGACCACTCAGCAGCACTGTTTTACCAGTTTGCGAGTGAGTTTAACAGCAGCCAGTCCACCAGCAGCAACAGCAGCCAGCGGCAATTTTGTGGTCACATTTCGCTGTTTACCAGCAAAAGTACTGCTGCCGTTGGTGGCTGCTACCAGCAATCCTCAGTTCAAACTATAAGGTCAACTATTTCTGGTGCATTTTATATGTCACCAGGTAGGTACATACAACAGTGAGACATTGTGGGGTTTTACTGACTACCTGCCTTGAACCTGACTGCATAAATTTTGAAAGCACTGTACACGACTGTAAATAACATAAATCGTCGATTACATTGAGAGAGTTTACAAGCTGCTAGTTGGCGAATCAAAATCGCCCAGTGTTATCATGTCCACGGTGTTACTAGCAGCTTGTGAAGATGATTACACTGGGCGAGTTTAATTCGCCTACTAACAGCTTGTAAATTCGCTCAATATAATCGACGCTTAAGCAAGGCTACGATAACAAACAAATTGTTCAAAAGTTACAGTTTTCATCCGCAATTTAGTTTCTACTTTATATTAAATGTATTATTTATAATATTAACTTCAACCACCAAAATAATTCAATCAGTTTTCTTTATTGCTTCCGTCCAATTTATTAATTAAAATATAATATACAATTATATAATTGTATTTTTTCTCTCTGTTGTTCACTGTTGCGCGCACAGTTTAAATCTAGTCATTAATGATGTCGTTTCCAGTGTGTTCATAGATCAACTTTAAGTCTTCCGTCAACGTTTCGTACTCTGTTGCAAGAGGCATCTTCAGGACGGAACAGTAAGACAGCTACGAAGAGAATGGATTTTCTCCCGGAAATCTAGAACTTAGTGATTCGGACCGCGGAAGTTTCCAATCTAAATAGGTCATTTTATTTTTATTTTATAGAAACAATTTATTCATATTTTGCCAATAGCACACAGTATACAGTAATGTAAGTAGTAATTCTGAAAACAAAAATTTTAGTTCATTTAATTAAATTTTTACACAAACATTCGTTTAGAAAAACATTCAAGATCGAGTGCAGACGAAGTTTTTCTAAATTTAAATAAGTGAAAACATACTCGAGGAACACCATGGGGACAACTATGTATTGAGAGCAAAAGATCTTATAAATTAAATCTGGAAAAGCTAATCAACACTTTTGCGTCCTTATAAGTGAGGAACGTAAAGCAACGAAAAACTTTCCTCTATCAGCGACGATATTCCTAGATAGGCGCGATATATATGTTACGGTCATAGTGATAAATAGGTTATTATTAATAATTACCGGTTATTATTAATAATAGCCAAGTGGCGAGGTTAAAGTGAAGAATTTATCACATGAACCGGTTATTATAAATAATTTCCAGCATGATGTGGTCAATCTGATATATTTCAGTTCGATATTGCATTAAGGTGATGCTACAATATAATAGAGTCTCAGATTTGAAATTCTGTTAGTATCTACATAATCGCCACACAACGAATCTATTCACTGGGTTTTCAGTGTTGCGCCTTTAGTGACGTTAGTCCGGACTAACTTATTTAGTTACTACTCATGACTAAAATAAGGAAGATTATCAAAACGAGACTAAAAAATGCCAATCCACACTAATTGCATGCACGAGTGTGTAACTCTTTGGGTCATGCTTATTTGCGCAATTCTTAAAAGCAAAGTAAGTAATAAATTAGAAACTCGGTTTGTATTATTTTAGCAGTGCAAACGTACGTAGTGCTTCTGCATTTTGCAACTCGTGGCAAAAAAAAAATTTTATTTGTAACTTTATTATCTTTTTAATACAAAACTTTAAAAAATGTTTTATATTTAATTTTGAATACAAAAGTCCTTCTAGACCTTTATTTTTTGTGGAAGTACAACAATGACACCATTTATATTGTCAAAATAAAACGAAATAAAGTTTGTAACAATAGGACGTCATCTTCTTTTGCTTTTTTGTATTTTTTGTTGGTGACACTTTTATAATAAATATATCTGTGAGATATTAGATATACTTAGGGTAGGTATAGGTAATGGACATACTAATGTAGGGAAGATTGAGGCAAGTTGTTACCATGTTTAATCTTTTATTTATAAAATTTTTGTCAAACACCAAAAGGAAAAATACCGTGTTAGGAACAGAACCATACAAAAATGTTTGTGCGGTGCAATTTATGTAAAAACATCTATGTAAACTAGTCTAGTTCTTGCATGTACATATTTGCATGAAAATACAATATTGAAAAAATTATTATTAAATGCGCAACATTTCAAGATAATTAGGATTTGAGAATTTACTTAATAAAATGTAATTGTACATTTACAACAAACTACCCACATGCATTAAATATAAAAATGGGTGTTATTGATAATAAAATGGTTAATTTTTTTGAACACTCTGTATAAACTGTTCTTTTTTATGTTTTCGTCATTGAGCCGTCCTTGGGTGTATACCAAATATCAGTATCAATTATATCCAGTAGTTTCTAAAGTACAAGGGAGACAAAAAAAGCATTCTGTATTATCAATGTTTTGTATTATTCGTAATTTTGGTCATTGGGGTAGCCGTACTGATGATTTGCGTCGAGTAAATAAATATAATAGCTTACATAGTAATCAAAATAACTTAGCTAACTTCTTTGAAAACAGTATACAAAAGATCTTTTGTAACAAGTAACATTTTTATCACTTTTACCGTGCCCGTTAGGAAATTATTAATAATAGCCGGTCCATGTGATTATTTAAGTGTTTCTAATCACATTGACTAAATAATGCGGTTATTATTAATAATAGCCGGTAATTATTAATACAAACCACATTTATCACTTTAACCGTAACATATACATCTTCGATCTCCTCGTATGCGCCGCACCCTCCGCACACCCTATTGCTACGGCCGCGTCCCCGGATATAGTTATCCTGCTCGGTATAGCGCTGTAGTGCATTTGATAGGTGTTGTCTCACGTGTTTTGAGTTTTAGTGCATATTCTAATTTTTAAAAGGTCCTGATTAAATCGGATGAAAACCGAAACTGAACCAAAAAAAATATCGATTTATTGCGGTTTGCAACAATCACGTTGCATTGGGTGTTTAAGTTATTAGTACTGGTATGCTGGCATACCTGGTGTGAGGGCCATCAGGGGTGGCCCTCACCCAGCTTTGCCACTATATCGTGGGCACAACTCCAACACTTTTGCAATTATTCAATTTTGTGAAGCCAGAGCCACTCTGGACCCTATCTAACGTCAGTTTCTCTGACATAATGACATTTGTCATATTGATATTTAATATCATGTCATGTCAGTGGTACTGACGTTTGTCGAAATCTAGCAATTTGCAACACAGCGAGGAAGGCTATGGATTCTGTCAAACTGCTTCTATAAACGCTTATAGCGCATAAACTGCTCATTCCAATGATCTGCAAATTACTATACATATTTAAAGTCATTGGAGGATGAGTTGGTATCAGTTTGATCTTAATACGATGAATCCTTCAGAAGACGCATGTACATTTGTAACACTTCCGGTTATCAGATTGTCACCAAAAACAATCCAATTCGTTCTCTAAATACGTATGTATACCAAATTTCAGGCAGATCCGTTGTTCCGTCTGGGCGCTATCGTGTTCACATACATATATATTAGCGTTAAACTAAAATGAACGTGTTCTGGAACAATGGTTTTTCTAAACCAACTTAAATGTAACAAATGTAGTGAATATACAAAATATATTTAGATGCGTTCAAGGTGACTATCCTCCTCTGATATCGTCACACAACTGGGCGTCGAACGTTTCTCCAATGGTTTCTTCTCCCACCCAGCACTTGATCGCAGGCGCATCCCCTCCTCTAAGTGTCGCCCTCTATTGACAAACGGCAGCATCGCTGTTCGTAGGAATTTTACCGCTAACATATAGCTGAATAGCTCTACCAAAGCAAAGGAGACCTACTCGCACGTGTAAATAACCGGTTTTCTTATGGGAGAATTGGTCGTCTTTAAAATGGTTTGACCGTACATACATACATACATAAATACATACAAACATACACACATACCGACATATAATTTTGTGAAGCCACGGCCACTCTGGATCCCAACCTAATGTTAGTTACATATTTTTTAGTTCTGTTTCAACACGACACATATCGGTTAGTTCCGCTTCCGGTGTCATATAATGTCGGTGGCCATTGAAGTTTATCGAAATTTGTCAATTAAACCGATCAATGCCAATGCTACAATACTGTCAAACTTCTTCGATAAAGGCTTATAGCGCCTAAATCGTTCATCCCACTGATCTGTAAATTGGTATACATTTTTACTGTTAGTAAAGAAGGAGTTGGTTTGATCAAAATCGGTTAAATACGTAAAAAATGCATGTAACTACTGTCACTTCCGGTTGTTAAATTATCTTTGTTCGAGCATCTGTCACTAACCACTTATGCCCGTTTGCACCGTTTGTGTTAAGAAAGGCTTAAGTATGAAGTCGTACTTATGTCATCGATTTTGTTTGCACCGTCACATATCCATTACCTAACTACAGTTAAGAACGACCTAACTTAAGCCTAGAAAATCGACGGCTTATGCCCGTTTGCACCGTATTTATTAAGAATGACTTAAATTTAAGAACAGCTTATCTTTATGCCTAACTTAAGTCAGGCATCATTTGCACCGTTTGCATGTCAGCCCTTCCTAACTTAAGCATTACTTATGCCCGTTTGCACCGTATTTATTAAGAACGACTTAAATTTAAGAACAGCTTTTCTTTATGCCTAACTTAAGTCAGGCATCATTTGCACCGTTCGCATGTCAGCCTTTCCTAACTTAAACATTACTTAAGGGTTTTTGACGTTGGCAACACTGTAAAGTTCTAGTTATATTTGGAAATACTTGGTTCTAAAATCAACAGTATTGCGTCACTTGTCAAAACTTTCAATAGGTTAATGTGGCGGCAAATTTGAATTACTTTCATAACTACAAAAATTACGGCACTAAAAAAAGAATTTATGATCAAAATGAAACCATTATTTCTAATACACAATAAAACTGTAATTTTACATTACAAACTCCTAAAATCGCTTGATACCATGAGAAATTGACACATATAGGTACCGTCTTGACATTTCTTAAAACGACATTTCATGTGCAATGTGTGTCTACACCACAATCAACCAATCACAACTAAGCTTATATTTACGCTGGCTTTAATGCCCGTTTGCACCGTTTTTGTTAAGAAAGGCTTAAGTATGAAGTCGTACTTATGTCATCGATGTTGTTTGTACCGTCACATATCCATTACCTAACTACAGTTAAGAACGACCTAACTTAAGCCTAGAAAATCGACGGCTTAAAGCCAGCGTAAATATAAGCTTAGTTGTGATTGGTTGATTGTGGTATAGACACATATTGCACATGAAATGTCGTTTTAAGAAATGTCAAGACAGTACCTATATGTGTCAATTTATCATGTTATCAAGCGATTTTAGGAGTTTGTAATGTAAAATTACAGTTTTATTGTGTATTAGAAATAATGGTTTCATTTTGATAATAAATTCTTTTTTTGTGCCGTAATTTTTGTAGTTATGAAAGTAATTCAAATTTGCCGCCACATTAACCTATTGAAAGTTTTGACAAGTGACGCAATACTAAGAACTAAGTATTTCCAAATATAACTAGAACTTTACAGTGTTGCCAACGTCAGAAACCCTTAAGTAATGCTTAAGTTAGGAAAGGCCGACATGCGAACGGTGCAAATGATGTCTGACTTAAGTTAGGCATAAAGATAAGCTGTTCTTAAATTTAAGTCGTTCTTAATAGATACGGTGCAAACGGGCAATAGTTATTAGTTACTTAGATGACACAAATAATCTGGCATCGCTATTTATTATGCAGTTACCATTGAAATATATCTATACCTACTAGAGATGGGCTTATTAGTTCTTTTTAATGAACTAGTTCTTCACAAAAAGGAACTAGTTCAAAGAACTAGTTCTGAAGAACTACTTTGATCCTGAGACATAGTACTTCGGTGAACGTGATCTGCAAATTTGTATACATGTTTAAAGTCACTGGAGGATGAACTGGTATGAGTTTGATCACAATCGGATGAATCCATAAGAAAACGCATGTAACATTTGCCACTTTCGGCTGTCAGATTGTTACCAACAACAATTCAGTTCGTCCCCCGGTAATTCTAAATATGTATAGCAAATGTACATACATACACACATACGTACATACATTTTCCAGAAATGATCGCAATCGATTCAGGGGACCTCAAAACGCGTATTTCTGCCGAAATCTCGAAATGTCATTTTCCGTCGATTACAATATTTCCATTCTAGGGTACTAGTCGGAAAGTAAAAATTATGGTTTGACAAAAAAGATGTATCGTCTTCTCATCGTGATGATATTTTGTCTTTTTTTATCGCCAGAACTACAAGGAGTTTTTTGTAAAGTTCTAAAACAAACCCAGCAACTTCAACCGTTTCTAGATTTTTCTTTTAATTAAACGAATTAAAAATTATTTGTGCGTTAATATCATTTTTGGGAAAATCTACTGTGAAAGTAAAGAAGTTTTGGGGTCGATAGCGCCCGCGGAACGGATCGGGTTGAAATTTGGTATACATATTTAGGATCGCCAGGGGACGAACTGGAACCGAAAGTGGCAATTCATAGCAAAAAAAAAAAGAAAGTGGCAAAGGTTACATGTGGTTTCAAGGGATTCATCCGATTTTGACCAAACTGACATGACATGACATTAAATGTCATTCTAAAACTAACGTTAGTATGGGGTCCAGTGTGGATGTGGCTTCACGAAATTGAATATGTCATTGCAAAAGTGTTTAAGTACTTCAATGTATGTGTGAATAATGTAGTCGGAAAGTTGGGTGGGGGTCACACCGGATTGTTTTATTTATATTAATAACTTATATTTATACTAATAACTAATAACTGAGTACACCACTGGATTAAGCGCAGCTTGAAATGGGCATATACCATATATGTACCAAACATCGCATCGTCAAAAAATTTAGAAGTAAGTTAGGTAAAATTCCAATCTAGAGTATTTATGGGTGCGACCGTTGGTAACATTGTCATCTGTCACTTAAATTCAAATATCTGTGAAAAAGTAATTATTGATAATTATTATATACCATCATATACTAGTAGTACGAAAGCTGAAATTCAAATGGAGGATACAGAAATAAGTAAAATATACATACTTCGCAGTTTGTGCGATTCTAAAAAATCAGTTTGTGCTTACTTTTGTGGTTATGTGTATTTTCGTTTGACATGCATTTGATATCAATGTCACCAATCTTAGAAAAAAGTTACTAAAAACGGTGTTACAATTTGCTAATTGTAACACCGAAAACAGTGTTACAATGTGTGCATTGTGAATGCAAAGTAGAAAAAGTACATTTTTTTACATAATTATTAGAGTATTCCGATATCAAGTGGGCCAGACTGTACTCAAATAAAAATGTTTGACATTAGTTTTGCTTTAATTTACAATTTGTGCATTATGGGAGGAGTCGCCAAAATTTAATTTGTAGAAAGGCGCCTCTTATCCACGCGGCGGCCGTGACTTATATTCCAATAAAAAAGAAACGCCCAATCTTACTCCGCTTGCCACAAGAGAAGCAAAACATACCGAAATTCGTATATTCGAAGTTCCCGCCACGGCGTATTGATTGGGGGACATTGAGCTTCGCTTACCTTGCGAAGACCAAAACAAAACAGTCTTCTGGCGACCGGCAGGCGGTTAGCGTGTTAGGTTCGTTCGTATTACAGCGTGTTACTGCTAATTCTAACCTCGAGTGCAAAATATTCCACAAAACCGTGTTTTGTTGACTTAAACAACGAGTGTACCAACCACCCAGCGGGCAGTGAACCTTCAAACACATCGTTCGATCAAAGGTAACTTCGATTTTTTTGAGATTAGTAGATTAATACCGAATAAGACCTGTCAGATTTCGTCCATAAAATTTGACGTTTTAGTGTAGTCCGATTATTCAGCGCGATTTGTTTTTGTCTCTAGTCACTGATCCGGTTTTCGAGTAGATAATCTGCAGTAAAGTGGAATAAATTATGTGACCTTGGAGATTTATCTTGTACCTTCGCGGTCACAACAAACTGATTTTTAAACCGGGTTTTCCTATATGGACCGCAAAGTCCACTGTAGAATGTAGATTCCAAAATACAAATTATCGTATTTATGTCTGTTATTTCTTGTGTAATAGAATTCAAGTTTTACTATATAATTACCTTCGTAATTACCTTTAATTGGAATAATTGAGACACAAATTGGATGACTCTAAGTTGAACTAAGTCATACATAATAAGGACGAGGAAATGGTCTAAATTTCTTAAGTTTCTTATTTACTACTATTTATTTTAAAAATACATATATATACAGTATTAATATACAGTATGTTCAGTAAAAATATAATATTGTAAGTTGGCTATACTAAATTTTTACATTTAGAGGTTAGAGTTAACCAGTTTTATTGTTGTTTTTTGTTACGCGTCTATCTGACGTTTTATATGTCAATACCTAAAGCGTATTGCCAACATAAGTTGAGGAATTGACATATAAAACGTCGGACAGAAACGTCAGAGAAACGTCAATAACTAAAACAGCAACAAAACTGGGCAACTCTAACCTCTAAAACTTGGAGCCAAAAGTTTAACTGTCAAATTCTAAGGTTGCCAACCTATGATATTTTTATGGCACACACTTCTAATTGAACATAACGATATTTTTCTACTTTGCATTCACAATGCACACATTGTAACACAGTTTTCGGTGTTACAATTAGCAAATTGTAACACCGTTTTTAGTAACTTTTTTCTAAGATTGGTGACATTGATATCAAATGCATGTCAAACAAAAATACACATAACCACAAAAGTAAGCACAAACTGATTTTTTAGAATCGCACAAACTGCGAAGTACCTATGTATATTTTTATACATATTTAAACATGCGTGTTGCATCCTAGGTTTCGTACTACTAGTATATGATGGTCTATAATAATTATCAATAATTACTTTTTCACAGATATTTGAATTTAAATGACAGATGACAGTGTTACCAACGGTTGCACCCATAAATACTCTAGATTGGAATTTTACCTAATATACTTCTAAATTTTTATAAAATTAATGACGCAAAGTAGAAAAAATAGTATATTACACTCGTTTTATAAGACATATTGGCGCATTCGTTCATTTGGGGCACTCGTCGCTGGCGCTCCTCGTGCCCCAAACAACTCATGCGCCAATTTGACGTCTTATAAAACTTGTATAATAATATACTATTTTTAGATTAATTTTTTTACCCAGTGTTGTTATATTGCAAAAATACATAATTTAAACGAATTGAATTAAGAAGCAGGGTTGTTATAAAAAACGTTTTTTTATAACAACCCTGCTTCTTTAAATAAAAACAACAGTTTTTTTTGTTAAATTGTATTTTAAAACATGAAACAATGTTTTAAAACACCTCCAAAAAAACATGTTTTAAATCATGTTTTTTTTTTGTTTTTTTTTTCTTTTCAAGGCAAAGTGTCAGAAAAAAATAAATTATTGTTTTCAAATATAAAGGGATTGTCATGGAGATTTAAGAATAATAGGGGTTAGGGGAATACCTCACGGGTAGTAATTGGATTTAATACAAAACAATTATTTACTACTATTTATTTTAAAAGGTTTTTAACACTGCTATTTTAAAACAACCCTGCTAGTCTCTAAATGTTAGTCTCTAAATGTTTCTATTGTATTTCAGAAATAAGCAGTAACAGTAGAAAAAAACATGTTTTAAAAACTTTGTTTTAAAACATTTTTAAAACAATGTTTTAAAACAAATGTTTTAAAATATAACAACCCTGTTAAGAAGTATTATTACAATTTAACGTTAATCTTTGTAATGTAGAACTAACCATCTTCTTATCATCAAACCCACACGCAATATTGCTTATTGTTATTTGTTATTGTTATTAGTATTATGACCAATAATTGCTGTTTTACAGGCATATTATTCAATATAATGATTAATAAATAAAATCGTAAATTATGTTTATAAGTGAATGTGATAAAATTAAAGGCGTTTTCTGATGCTAACATTCTGTGACAAAAAAAAATTATATGAAGATAACCGGTTTATTTGTTGGACTGAAATTGGTTGCAGTGCAGTCTCTGTTGCAGTGTAGCTCTCTCTCGTTATAGTTGAGGCACCGTACTAAAAGACCTTAACAATAGGAATGGTTCGAAATAGCTCTGAAAACCATAATGTTCGTATACCTGCATTTCACAGCTGTACGGCGAAGAGTAGGTATACAATTTAGGTAAATACGACCACTACTTGGGAGGCAAACTATATTTAGTTCGTTATAAAATATCTCCGGTGTTATTTTAGTACACGAAGATGGAATATTATTGACAGATTACATTCTGTATATTTAGACATAAATGCTTGTTAACAAAATTGATTTTTATGTATGTTAATTACTAGATAAATTGTATAGTTTTTTTTTTAATTGGCGTTTATTTAAATTTTAAGAAAATGACAATATGGAATGGATTAAAGAGCTGACCGATGCAGCTATATCTTTTAGCTAATGTTACTAACAACAATAGTATATTGTGCTCCAATAAAATTCATATAACCTTAAGTGTGACCTGTAAGTGTCACAAATATACAAACTGTTTCTTTTCGTCCAGCTGAAGCGGGTGTCATGTTTATGTTCCTTATATATCGTGGAAAGATATATCCCATGAAAGTCCTAAACATAAAGTATAACAAATTTGCATTAAAATGCACAAAATCTCAAGTTTCATAAATATATTTTTCTACTTTGCATTCACAATGCACACATTGTAACACTGTTTTCGGTGTTACAATTAGCAAATTGTAACACCGTTTTTAGTAACTTTTTTCTAAGATTGGTGACATTGATATCAAATGCATGTCAAACGAAAATACACATAACCACAAAAGTAAGCACAAACTGATTTTTTAGAATCGCACAAACTGCGAAGTATGTATATTTTTATACATATTTAAACATGCGTGTTGCATCCTAGGTTTCGTACTACTAGTATATGATGGTATATAATAATTATCAATAATTACTTTTTCACAGATATTTGAATTTAAGTGACAGATGACAGTGTTACCAACGGTTGCACCCATAAATACTCTAGATTGGAATTTTACCTAATATACTTCTAAATTTTTATAAAATTAATGACGCAAAGTAGAAAAAATAGTATATTACACTCGTTTTATAAGACATATTGGCGCATTCGTTCATTTGGGGCACTCATCGCTGGCGCTCCTCGTGCCCCAAACAACTCATGCGCCAATTTGACGTCTTATAAAACTTGTATAATAATATACTATTTGCTGTAGCAGTGAAATTAGATTGTAAACCCACAGAAATTAATTGTTTCTAATCAGATTGCAACTTCATGGCGAAGATTGAAATATTATGAACACAAACCATCATGTGATACAAACTGTATTGTTGATAAAACATCAAGTGAACGTGTGTAAATATTAAATTTTTACTATCTCTTTTGTATACAGAGAAAGGAAATGTAAAATAAAAAAATATTTCTACGCACATTTTTTTGAAGAGATAGTTTGCACTGAAAAAAAAACGATTCTTGTACACCAAATGGTTTTCCATAATTTCCGTAAATTAGAAATAGTATAGGTTTAATTGCAGAAAGACGTTTGAATAAAATAAATCTGGTTTCATTTGAAATAAACATCAGCCTTGAGGTAAATAAATATTCTATTTGAAATTATTTGGAAAAGAAAGACATATAGATTTGAGGGAAAAGATTGTGTTTGAATCAAAAACGTGCGGTTTTATTATTATTATCGTCTTCTGGCAGGGAGATGGCGCTAACAGTCTCTAGCACACGTTGGCTTAAGTTGAGCTTATATAAGCTGAGGTATAGTTTGTAAGTCTTTACTAAAGATTTCCGTGGAGAAGAATAATCTATAGATATAAGTCTACAGTTTCACTGGGTAAATGTCGAAACACGTCTTCCTCCTTTACATAAATCAACAAATGAAAAAAAGATAACAAATACATAATAATAAGTTTCTGAGAATAAAAGTTGTTAAATTGCAGTTGATTTGGTACTAGTTGGCCTTCATACCGAATGATATTGACGGTCAACCTGCACTGATATAAATCATAATTGGTGGTGTAGTAAATTACCTGATGTGACGTGTAAATATACATTAATCCTATTTTTTGTGCAATTTGTGTTACGGCAGTTTGACGACTTTTGATTTGATTTCAGCCTACCGAAATATCATTAACAATTCAAGGTTTCCGTCTTTTAATGTGAAGTCATTTTGCATATTTCGAATTGTCCTTAGAGAGGTTGCCTCAACACTAAAATTGAAAAAGTTTGAAAGCTTATTTTTAAATATTCAGGAGACCCTATAATCACTTGAAGTGTACTAAGCCCGAATTAATCTTTTAAGTGCTGAAATCCCTGAAAAGTTATTCAATTATATTCTCTCTGGCGCAGCAGATTTGAATTATAAATGGAACGTACAGCTAGTTAGTATTTTAGGTATATCTAGCCTCGTATTTATATTTTGATTATTTATGCTGTGCAGGTTGTCTTAATTATGAAAGTTTAAAATTCGGCTTTGTCTCAATTTGTATGAGCATCTCTGGAAATTTATACTTTTTATGACGTTAGTACTGTTAAATAGTGGCAGACAAAGCTTTAGTTGCCAAATAATTTCAAATAGAATATTTACTTACCTCAAGGCCGATCTTTATTTCAAATAAAACCAGATTTATTTCATTCAAACGTATTTCTGCAATTAAACCCAAACAATGTCTACATTACGGAAATCACGGAAAAACATTTGGTGTAAATGTAAAAGAATCTTTTTTTTTTCAGTGAAAACTTTTCTCTTTACTTTAAATGAAATATTCTTTCAGCAATGCAGCTTTTTGAAATTTAAAAATACTTATTTGTTTCAAACATATATTATATTCTTTTGTTGAAAGAAATATTTTCAAAAAAATACATTTATTTGATTTTGCATTTCTTTTCTCTCAGTAGAGCGTTTATATGAACATACATCAGTTAAGTTCTTCGTAAAAATAAATAAATACGCAAGTCTAAGGTTGCCTAAAAAAATTGGGCGAAAGATCTCACCAAAACATAAAACAAATAAGCAAACAACTAGGAATGTATACCATCTTTGTCTTATATATTATCACACATTTCTATCTCTAAGAATATCCTGTAACCGGAGAAGAACACTTCTAGATTTACCTTTAGTATTCGGGCCACACCTAAAGGACCGTAACATTGGCAGAGTAAGCGGTTGATTACACTAGTCAACAGTCAAAATGTACATTGGATGCGACTATTTTTTTTATATATACTTTTATATAAACTCAAAAATCGCATAAAAAAATTTTTAATGGATACGTTTTCGAGTTACAATTTTTTTTCTTGTTTTTTTGCGGAGGTAGTTCCACTATTTGGAGCATATTTCGAGTTAGGAACGTCCAATCTGGTCGCCCGGTACATAAAATTGAAGCTAATTGTATCACCAACAATTCATATAGTTTTTCAATCGCTTCAGTAGTTTTAGCGCAATAGGCCACGATATTATAAAAATTTGGCCAAAATGAAAATGGAACATTTACTCTATCACCTGTGAATAGTAGAAATCGTGGAAATATAGTTAGTTTAATATTTTTTCCGTAGAGTTTGAACTTTTACGAAGAGAACAAGGCATTTACGATTAAAATCTATGCAAAATAGCGAAGTTATGGTCATTTAAGATTGATAGGTATCAAACTACCAGAATTCTTCTTTTTCTCTGTTTACAAGTTTAATTCATTGTGCTTAGTTTTAATGTGATGTTTTCAATATAAAGGAGATTAGAAGTGAATTTGATTGCTGCTTCGCCTTATATTCTTGTCGAAATCTGGTTTTCTTATGAGGAACCAGATATAGTTGCCCATCATTTTTTCAATCCAAAATCCCTGGTAGCGCCGCTCAATAGTCTTCATTTCCTAGTGAAACCTCTCGCCATGCTCGTCACTGACGTCACCAAGATTCTCAGGATGAAATCTTCTCAACTGCTAGCTCCAGGTGTATACCGTATCCCATGTGCTTGTGGCAGTGTCTACATTGATGAGATAAAGCGCTCTGTCAGCGTTGGGGTTTCAGAACATGAACGTTGTACAAGGCTGCGCCAGATCACCAGTTCAGCGCTTGCTGAGCACAGACACAACAATTCTTCTCGACCAAACAAAAATCATCTCCCGGGAATCACGTTATTATCCTCGTAGAATCCGCGAAGCGATCGAAATCTTTAAAGATCCCTCCAATCTCAATCGAGATGACGGTTGGCATTTGCATCATAGCTGGAAACCACGTTTACGACCACCACAGCCAATCACAGCTACCCCAAACCGCCCTCCCAACCAATAGTTGTTTGACTACCTGCGCAGGCACCTGCGCCAGGTACATATAACGTCGATCGAAACACGTACTGACATATCTGAATATCATTTTTTGGTGAGATATGCCACTACGTGTTTTGAGCGACGATAAATACCCTCACCCTTCCACACACGTTCATGCTCTCCGTCCTGAAGATGCCTCTTGCAACAGAGTGCGAAACGTTGACTAAAAGATGCGCATCTTGGTGCGACCATGCATTTAAACTGCTATAAATGACGAAAAATACAAAATAGAAAAAAGGCCGAATTTTGGTAGTTTCGTACCATTGGTCATAATTGATCATAACTTCGGTATTTTTTCATAGATTTTTATCGTAAATACCCTGTTCTCTTCGTAAAAGGGCAAACTCTACGTAAAAAATAAGAAACTGAGCATATTTTTACTATTTCTACCTTTCCCTGGCGGTTAAATGAATGTTCGATTTTCATTTATACTAAAAAAAATTCAAATTATGGTCAATTGCACTGAAACCAGTGAAGCGATTGTAAAATAATATTAATAACATTTATTGGTGATTCATTTGGCTTTAATTTGATGTACCGAACGAAAAGATTTGATGTTCCGAACTCGAGATATGCTCCAAATAGTCGAACTACCTCCAAAAAAATTAACAAAAAAAAAAAAGAAAAATTCATAACTCGAAAAGGTATCCATTCAAAAAATTTTTAATGCGATTTTTGAGTTTAGCGGGCCATGGTATCTAAGAAAAAAATAGTGGCATCTAATGTACATTTTTTTTTTATTATTTTGTTGACTAGTGTTACTAGTCATTATTTAGCATGCTTTTAGCCAACTATTTTGTCGTTGGGCTCTACAATATTGTCGAATTGGCGGTAGTGTTCTAACTATACCTTCTACTCTACCAATGTAAACGGCTCTTTAATAGCTAGAATGTTTATGAATTTATTTGCATGATTGAAACAACACAGTGCAGTCGTGAATCCGATTAAGGGACCAATGCTCAAATATATGGAACAAGCAAATGCAAATAGACCCTGTGCTGAACGTTAAATTATAGTCACAGCAAATTTCAACAATCTCAGTATATATTTTGCACGTTTTATTACAAAAGGTCTAAAAACATAATATATTTGAATATTTATTATTATACATATTTATATTTGACTATATAGGGCGTTTGGCTAAAAGTGGCACCGAGATTACGTCGTCTAAATGTCGGATTGTAATTTTTTAAAATTCACTTTTCAAAAGTCGCCTATGGGCCACAGAATAGCTGGACCATCACAAAACTAAATTATGTAACGGTTGTGAATTTGGAGGTTATACAATTGTCATTACACTAGTTTCATCCAAGTTTCTGTCCCAAGTTTTCAGTCTAGTAAATCAGACAAATTCTATCCAAATTTTCATACTTAATTTTCATACATAATTTACAAACTAGAGGCGATCCAATTTTCATTCCAGGATTTCATACTAGATTTGCGCTATAAGAGTTTATAGATGCACTCTGATAGAATCCACAGTGATTTTGATAAACGACGTTAGGTTAGGGTCCAGAGTGGCTGTGGCTTTATGAAACTGAATAATTGCAAAAGTGTTTAGGCACTTCAATGTTCCAACAATATAGTCGAAAGTTGGGTGGGGGCCACCCCGGATTTTTAGTTTCTGTCTAAATCCCTAGAAGGATGAGAAATGCATTGATATTTTAGCTTGTCAGTTATATGATAATGCCACAAGTAAGCATAAAAAAATATTAAGTAAAAAATTAAAAAGCGTACATTTATTGAATAGATCCTGCAAAAAACATAATATTAGGGGTATATTTCTAGGAATAGTTATGCCATTTTACTATTAATGCATGGTGTGACAGTGTCAATAAGATAATAAATGGAAAAAAATAGCAGATTAAAAGTGCCTAATGTAAGATGAAGTAAAGGGCATTAGAAATGATCAAAAAAGGCAAAGATAATTAACGTGAAATATTCGCTTAAA
This sequence comes from Aphodius granarius, assembly GCA_963971325.1. Classification (NCBI taxonomy): domain Eukaryota; kingdom Metazoa; phylum Arthropoda; class Insecta; order Coleoptera; family Scarabaeidae; genus Aphodius; species Aphodius granarius. Next base: position 6,562,308 of record OZ020225.1, read on the forward strand.
ATGATTACATTAGTAGCAATGCATTTTTTACATACATTTAAAACTGTTTGTGATTTATTTAATTAAAATTGACCAGCCGGGTACTTATTTATTATGTATGTATTTGTTTGTAAAAATACAAAAAACATTTCGACAATAAATAATATGTGCACAAAAAGCCTATCTATATTTGTATTATTTGTTATAAATGTGTAATATTGCTTATATAATGAAAAACCCATATGTTAGTCACTATAGAACCCTAAATGAGTTTGTTCATTACTGATCTGAAAAATATACCTGAACATGAAATTAAATTTAAATTGAGCGCCGTTCCCGAAATCTTATTCTCTATTTAGTACCACTTTCAAACATGGAAGCGCTGAAACTTGGTGGCTGCCCTTTTTGGGAGAGTTGCCAGTCTACTAAGTACACATATAGTCTACGGTCCAGAGTGGTTCTGGCTTCACAAAATTGAATAAGTGCAAAAGTGTTCAAACACTTCATTGTGCCAACGATGTAGTTGGAAAGTTGGGTGAAGACCATCCCAGATATTTATAATTAAGCCAGCCCAACATACAAAAAACACGCACAAAAAATGTCTCTTTTATTTATTTTTTAATTAATGCACATATTCAAGTTTCAAAATTTTTTTTACACCTTATGTGAGTATTGCAGTTTGCTCTATTTTCCATTTTCTGTGAGTGAAAAATGTCCCCGAGAAACGCAGTATGGCTACCGAATGGTGCTATTTCAATTGACTGTTATTAGGGTATCCAAGAGAGAAAGTTATTTTAAGTAATGCAAATTAAATCTTTAAATATTTGCTTTTACATTAAGGGTACGGCCAGACGAGCTACTTATGTGGTTCAACAATCGTAACGCCAAAAATGAACCAACTAACAGATTTAAATACACGCGCACAGACTAGCAACTTTATGTTGCGCCTTGTCCTATTTTCTGCGACCGTCGGCGTCGCCAGTAATTTTTGTCGTCGGGCGATAGTCGCCAGCTATCCAACGTACAGGAATCAATGTGTCCATGCAGACGAACGCCTATTCTATTGCTCCAGGTAGTAATGAAGGGGTTTAATTCATATGTAGTTCATCAGCTCTTGTTTTGTAAAAGTTGTAAAACATAACAGGTTTGTGTTATTAATTCAGCAATGGCTACACGTTTATAAAAATTCTTTATTTGTTGGCAAATATACCAAAAAGACAATCGACCATTCTTCTAGCTCTGCTCAATCTATATATACCTAATTGTAAGTTTTTATTACCAAGGTTTCGGCTTGGATATGGCTTCATAATATTATTGGATAATGCAAAGGTCTCCTCATGACATGGATGATCCATTTGGTTTACTGCTATTCATTTGCCCAGCACGTAATTCCTAAACTCATTATAATCACTGTATGTATGTATGTATGTACTTTCCATATGCACCAACATCAACGATACTAAAGCAATACCTATGGAATAAAAGTTATTTTAGTTAAAAAGTGAGGGGATGAGTGAGGTAGATTAGTATAATTTGTAATACGTTTAAATGAAACGAAATCCAGAAACACTGAAGACAAGTTCGTGCGGAATTGTTTTAGATCTTTGCTAAAAACACATCCAGTTAGGGCGATGAAAAAAAGACGAAAATGAAAAAAAAAAACTCCTTGTTGCCTTGTATTGTTATAATCCCAATACAGTTATTATTATCTTTAATTACGTCATTTGTTTAACTGAACCACCAAACCCTCTATACGCTTAGAGTTTATAAATATGTCAACAGTGTAGTCGGAAAATAGGGTGGGGGCCACACCAGATATTTTCTTTTTTGGACGCACCAACAATGTGGCCTCTCCGCTGTCACTACCGTCACGACTGTCGCGCTACATAAAGTCTCCCGTGTATCTGTACCCTAAAACATCATTTTTATCCAGCAGGATTAGAAAAAGAAACAAATATCGTATCTACTGTCCGACGTATCCTCGGGGTTGTGGTGCTGCTATCCAATATTGCTTCAAACGTCGTCTTAAAAAAGACTAAAATATCATACCGAGAATGTTTATAATGCTATCGAGAGCAGCAGCTAGAAAGCCAGCATGCAGTATAATATTGATTTTATTTTTCGAATTTCCTGACAAATATGCTGTAGTGCAACGTAATCGATATCATAAAAGAAGTATTGAAGTGAAAGTGGTGTACATACATTTTAGTGACACGGATAGGAAAATTACCGAGTAAACAGAACTCAAGAGTTATATTATTAAATAATATACAGTGTGTCCAAGAAAGTCCGCACCATATGGGAAAATCTTTTATAAAGCCCGAACCTAACCGCTGCGAACACGATCACGGACACGACCGCGAACGCGGTCCAGTTATATTGCGGTATATGGGACGCATGCGAACGCGGCGGTTAGGGTTCCGCCATATACCGCAATTGAATTAAGTGACCGTGTACGCGTTCGTGTTCGTGTTCGTGTCCGTGTTCGCAGCGGTTAGGTTCAGGATTTATCCATTTCTCAGAAAATTTTATTCTTTATGAAAGTTGGCGGTAGGTCTGAAATCAAGAATACCATCATAGATCTTAAAAATATCGCACCATATACCGGATGTAAAAAAAAAATGTGTAGTAGTTTTGGGTGCGGTTTATTTTCCGTTGCACCTAGGCCATTCTTGGCCCTTTGTGCTTACCCATTTTTACATACTGTTAGATAACGACAACCTGAGGTGTTCAACTGGTTGCCGGCACCCACGGTTTTACGCCTCTTGCGAAAGGCGATGGGACGAGGATCTTCAGCTGATGCCTGGATTTGAACCCAAGACTTCCTAGCAGGAGAGCAGCACTCTACCACTAGAGCCACTCGCCCCAATATTAATATTATCGAAACAAATTATTTGGGAATGTTGCCTAAAATTAATAATTGGGCTAAGATATAAAATTATAGCCACATAGATTATATCTATATATCTCTCTAGATATAGATATAGTCAACGTGGTTGCTACCCCTCTACCATCACAGCTACCCTCGCCTCTCCACTATGTTTTGAGCCTTAGGTGCTATAAGGGTTTCTAGAAGCAGTTTGACAGAATCCATAGCCTTAATAGTCACCGCAATAATTTCCTGAATTTGTTGCTATTTTTTGTGTTTTACGAAAGTCTTCCATGTTACAGAGTATATAAATATGTATACAAACTTGCAGATCAGTGGGATGAACGGGTTAGGCGCTGTAAGTGTTTCTAGAAGCAGTTTGACAGAATCTACAGCCTTCGTGGTTGTATTGCAAATTGTCAGATTTTGACAAACGTCAGTGCCACTAACATTACATGACATTAATTGTCAGTATGACGAATGTAATTCTGTCACTGAAACTGACGTTAGGTAGCTTCCAGAGAAGGCTTTAGCTTTACTAAATTAAATAATTGCAAAAGTGTTTAGGCACTTCATTGTGCCAACGATTTAGTCGGAAAGTAGGGTGAGGGCCACCCCAGATATTTATTCTGTTGATTTCTGTTCTATTTCTTACGATTACAGCACAATCTATAGCAAATCGAAGAAAATGTTTCAGATATTTTCGCATCTTTTACGAGATATTACAAAATTCCAGGTTAAATGAATCACCCGGTATACTAATGAGAGTAGGTAATGAGTATCTATTGCAGTCTATTCCTTGCCAACATTTCTGTGGTTACACAATTCCTGTTTCGTTTACCAGGCCTGCCAACGTTATGAACATGAACGTTGTTTGGCTTCTCAGGAGCAACAGAATTTTATAAAGACAGAAAATTGGCACTAGAGGCGCACAGCCATTGACTAAAACAGCCAGTTGTTCACCTCGGTACTGTTATTTACTATAATTACTATCTTTGTGAAACAAATTTATATCTAAATTTCAACATAGCTGTAGTAATGGAATACATATTTTAAAACGTGACAAACTGTCGATTAGCGTCTAGTTTATACAACATTAAGATAAACTTGTTTTGTTGGTTTATTTTTATTGTTTTAATTTGCCTCATATAGAGCTAAATCTATCACCTAGGTTGGTCAATGTTGCCTTATTTTTTCTGATTATTTGCGCCTAAGGGCATAGTGTAACTATTTTTACATGGTGGGCCAAGAACGCAACGATCTCTTTCTAAAAAACTCAGTCCGTCTCTATCTACCTTGTTTAAGAAAGCCCAATTTTGTCAGTTGTTGGAAAAACACCAGAAAGTGTTGTCAAGTATTGGAAATATCACCAGAACATTATTAATATATAGTAATCGAAGGTCGGTGCTTTACAATTAGAACAATATTTACCATTTGAAATTTTCGCAATAAGAATTTCGAATTTTTCTACTTTGGTTCCACAGTAGACTCAGTTCTCAGTGTTTACTTCTGACTTTGGTAACAATGGAATCCACCAACCAATATAGCTGTCACATTTACTAAATTTATAAACGATAAATGTAGCACTCGTTTTGTAAGACGTATTGACCATAGTAGTACAGAAAGAAAAATTTAAAGAATACAAATTATTACAGTTATTATAGAATACTGTAATGGTGTCACCTATGTAGCTTCGAGTAGCAGCCATAGATGGCCATCGTAGCAACGACAACTTTTGTAAACTACCATGCATTGCGGTTTGAACAAAGTTATTCAATGTAGAGTATTTGGAATAGTTGAAAGACAAAATTATGGTTTAATTTTTTAAATAGGAATCAAAATCTCGCATTCGCACGCACGCATGCAACTGAAGGGCAAAATATTACTGTCCTATGTTTGTTCCTTACAGAGTATGTTGGCAACACTTCCCTTTCCTCTACGAATTGCCGGAAAAGTGGGGAGTTCTTGGCCCACCATGTAAAAATAGTTACACTATGCCTAAGGGTACACCCAGACGAGCGACTTTTTGTAGCACTACAGTCGTGATGCCAGAAACAGCAACAGGGAAGCGTAACTTTTTATTTTTTTACTCTGCTCTCGATTCTTATAATTATATTATAGATTTTATTCTTGATAATCTATTGACTCTACTATTCTACGATCTTCTTTTGACTTTTTTCTCATCTTTGGTCATCTATGGTATTTTCTTACACATTGTTTTACACTCCATACGTACAAATCTATACTTTACTTCTCGTAAAACACATATATGTATGCACAAGAAGTGTGACCTGTTCTTATTTACACCCACCGTTTCGAATAACGCACGTTATTTAGGAGGTAGACCCGAACACAATGCTGCTCAGCTAACTATTCTTCGTAATGTTTCCTTGAAAATATGAGTTTACAGTGTGTCGTGTCGTGTTGTGTTTGCCCTGTTCGTGCTGTTAGTGTATCAGGTCGAAATATAAGGTGATTATGAATTCTTGGAAGCCGTACAAGCAACATGACCCGTGTACTGTCTGCGTATATGGTCTACCAGCACGTGAGAAAACTTCCTTTACTCGAGCTTGTCGGATAATATACGTCGACAGTATTACTGAAACTATAACTGAATATGATGCCTGTTAATGTAGAAACTTAGTTTAATGGCCACCGCAATAATTTCCTGAATTTGTTGCTATATTTTGTGTTTTACGAAGGTCTTATCCATGTTATAGAGTATATATGTAAATTCAGACTAAACTATGTCTAACATAAAGGGAAAAATTTATTCACTACAGCATAAATGTCGTTGAGTGAAGAATATACCTAACTATAGGTACTTTTGGGTCAAGAACCTATTTGTTCGTTGAAGCATATATATTTTTCACCCAACAAAATATTGTTAATGTAAAATGAACGTCTTACTCTTTATTTTTATTACAATAAAATATTATTTGGATAGCAAAAATATCCTCTTGAAGCTACAATATATACGCAAGAACAATTTTTCTTGATATCCAAGAATAGAGTTCTCTGTGTGTAGAACACTCAATATCGTCAAAATTATATAGCGGTAATATGTGGCAAAAGACGCGAGAATCTATTAGCGCCATCTGTAAAGTAATTGCACAATTCTCTGTGTATCTCTCAGAGTGAGAATCTTGGATAAAGAAGCTGTTTTTTATAGAAGAATAACTTTTTCTACGTCAGAGAAAAATATACTTAACATACATACTAAATTCATAAATCGTAAGAATAACTAACCGTTGAAACAACTATATTGAAATTCTTATTAGAATAAAATATTATTTGGATAGAAAAAAATACTCTATATGCTACACTATATACGCAAAAATATTTTTTTTTTGATATCCAAAAAATAGAGTTCTCTCTGTGTATCTTTAAAACTAAACTCGAGACTAAACTAAACTTAATGCATATTGAGTGCAAGGGTTGTATGGAATTCGACATCGGTATTATTATTAAGTGAAAAAAAAAAATGACCGAAACGAGAATTATTTTATACCAAATAGTTTTTGAACTGTAGAATTTTCGTAAAGAATAAATTCTTCGGGTTTTATTCCAGAAAGATGTATGAATAAAAAAATCTGGTTTTATTTAAAATAAATATCGGGCTTGAGGCAACTAAATATTTTATTTGAAATTACTTGAAAGATTTGAGTGAAAAGATTATGTGTTATATAAAAACGTGTTAAATAAAGAAACGTGCTGTTTCATTAAAAATTGAAGGTCTCTAGTCACACGTTGGGTTAGTTTGTGAGTATATAAGCTGAGCTATGGAAAGAGAGCAGTACCTACTGCACTGAGAGAAAAGAAATGTAAAATCAAATAAATGTAGTTCTTTGCGCATATTTTTTTGAAGGAAAGAATATGTGACCTCAGACGCGAAAAGGGACCTATCGTGCGATAATAATGTGCGCCAGAACGGCACCTATCGGATGAGACCTTACGTGCAAAAATAGCGTGCACAATAACGTCACGATAGGTCCCTTTTCGCGTCTGAGGTCACATATAAGTTTGAAACAAATAAGTATGTATTTTAAAATTTAAAAAAGTGAACTGCATGGGCTGAAAAAAATATATTTGAAATATTTCTTAAGTAAAAAGAAATACATAGTTTTCAATAATAAAAAAAAAAAAAACGATCCTTTTACACGAAATGGTTTTCCGTGATTTCCGTAATGTAGAACTTGTTTGAGTTTAATTGCAGAAAGACGCTTGAATGAAATAAATCTGGGTTTATTTGAAATAAAGATCGGCCTTCAGATAAGTAAATATTCTATTTGAAATTATTTGGAAGAGGAAGATAATAGATTTGAGTGAAAAGGTTCTGGTTTGTCTTAATTTGGGAATAAATCTGTAGTCTTTACTAAAGATTTCCGTGGAGAAAAATAATCTAATGAGTCCACCATCTTTTATTATGTTTTGCGACTACACTATGCTTGGATTATAATCATAATCCAAGCATAATTATAGTCCAAACATAATAAAATAATGTTTAATTAAAGAAAGGTTATATATTTTAATTTAACAAAAAAATAATTCACGTTGGCAATATTTATCTAATTAAAAATGCACTTTACTTAAACTAAAGTACTATTTGATTATATCAAAATTTGTATGTTTTAAATTCATATGCGATTTTATTATGTCAGCTTCTAAATTGTCAAACAGTAAAAGAAAGTTTTTTATTTAAAAAGAACGTAGAGTTCTTGACACAAAATGTTCATTTCGTTTGAAAATATTGTGTTAAAATTTAAGTTAATTAACGTTCATACAAATACGATAGCTTTGAATTTAATAAATTTTACCAAAGAAATAATTTCTTTCTGGCAACCAAAGCTTTGTCTGCCACTATTTAACATCTTTCTTTGACTTGAACCAAATTAGTTTCATTCAAATTTTTCTCTTTCTGTATGTATAACCAAACACTTATTTGAAAATGTAAAGATGAAAATGTAAAGAGCGTTTCCAACATTCTGTCCATTATCTGTCAAAAAGGGTCTCTTAAAAAATACTATTAATATAATAAAGCTAATATTTGCAACTATTGGACGTTGTTTGTTTGTGGGTTACTATCTCGTGGAATAATAAAGAAAAACGTTTACGGTCATTCGAATTGAGTATGATTTGTAGTATGTACATCGTTAGGTTAGTATCTTTAACTTTGTTATTTATCAATGTGGTTATATCCAGAGATCACTTGAAATTACTTGAAAAACAAATGTGTATAATTACGATGTTAGATCTTCGGCAAATCGAATTAAAATCGGTTCAGGTACAGAAAAATAGAAGCGAAAATAGAATAATTTTCGGTAACAACGAAACTTATCGGTTTCGCTTATAATTGCATCACAAATAGAAGCTGCGCCGGTTTGCCTGGAACAGCATCATTATTCTCCTTCCGGTCTAATGCAATTTGTACCATTTCAGCTTTGCTGCCAATTATCGATACGGAAATCCTAATTCGTTTTCATTCCTAGAAATACGGATCAGTTTCTAGCGATCAAGATTTATAATCAGAGTTATTGTGATCTTAATCAGGTAAGGTGCCACCTTTTTTGATAATTTATTATAATTGCTCAGAATATATTTCTTCACATATATTGTTGGCTTTCTCAGTGCTATATGTATTTTATTTTATCTAACAGTGCACAGAAAGATTTTTTTTTATGAAACAAATTTGCTTCAAGTCAAAGAAAGATCGATGTTAAATAGTGACAGACAAAGCTTTGATTGCCGCAAAGAAATTATTTCTTTGGTAAGATTTGTCAAATTCAAAGCTATAAGAAAAATAGTTAAGTGGAAGCTATTCCTAACTTAACCTAATTATTAGAAAATCCAACCAAATTTAAAATTTACTTATAAATTCTCTTATCCTTATTGTTCCAAAATAAATACGAAATCCTAAAAGATCTACTAACAATTGAGCTATTCCTAACTTAACCTAATTATTAGAAAATCCAACCAAATATAAAATTTACTTACAAATTCTCTTATCCTTAGTGTTGTTTGAATCAAATCTGTTGTGTACAGTGTACTTTCAAATTAGAATAATACTGAGTAAATTAATTTTTTGTTAAATTAAAATAAGTAATCTTTCTTTAATTAAATCATTATTTTATTATGTTTGTATTATAATCATGAGAAAATCTTGGGTAAAGAAACTGTTTTTTTTTTACATATATATTTTTCGTCCAACGAAATATTTTTGTTATTGTAAGACGAAGCTCTACTTTTTTGTTGAAGAATAACTTTTTCTTCGTCAGAGAAAAATATACTTAACATAAACATACTAAATTCTTAAATCGTAAGAATGCTAACTCAACTACATTAAAATTCTTATTATAATAAAATATTATTTGTATAGAAAAAAAAAATCCTCTTCATGCTACACTATATATGCAAGAATATTTTTTCTTGATATCCAAGAATAGAGTTCTCTCTGTGTGTGATAGTACATAATACGTTTCGCCCATTTGGCATCTTTGGACTAGGATGTCAGTATTAGATAAAGTCGTTAATTTGTAAAATCATTATCTGTGTCTTAACTGTAACCTGTCTTAAGTTGTCGTATCCTAACCTGTTCGTTTAGCACTTCGCCTTTAGTTGACTTCCTAATTGGACGTACCTAATTTAGTTTGTTTCGCTTATCTGTTTTATTATCCATTACCAAACCTCGTACAATCCTCATACTTCATTACGTCAACGAGGTACACGGAAAATTGGGTGGTAACCACCCCTTTTTCTAAGATACGGTAACTTCTGTCTTCATAATAAAAATTTACTCAAGCTGTTAAAGTGTACTTACTTGCATGCCTAAAGGGGTTATTTTAAATAATTTATACTTAATCTAATTCATCCCTGTGTGAGCGTATTTTGCGAAGCAGGGAAGATAAAATTATATTCTTTCATACCAGTAACGCAAACGTCAAGATATCTGGACAAAGGACTACGATTATATGTACCTACTTCCGTTCTGATCGAAAATTTCCATAATAACCCCAAAAGGAAACGGGATAGTTGCCTATCATGGAAACAGCCTGGCGAGAAATTAAGATGCAAATGTTATTCAGGGATACCACCACCCTGCGAGCCATCCGCGTAAATTTAAACCGAGTTTCCTGACACATCCTTGTCGATTGTTCGGTTTGTTAGCCACTGACCCAGTCGGTAAACGCCAAAACGTGTTAAAATTAATAATATCTAACTGCGAAATGAGTTACTAAACAATTTATATGGTACAATTATAAATATTGTTCAAAATAACTCTCTCCTATTGTAATTCTGCAGTAACATATTGGTGGTATATGCCACGAAAATGTGGGGTAATGAGCTTTAATCAATATCCTGTGGAAAATTAAGTAGAGACACCTTCTGTGCCGTTCTAGCCACAGCAGATATCAGCTGGCGGTTGGACAGCTACGCACTTCCGATATGTCACACCGCACCCCTCCATTAGGCGCGTCATCAGGAAATTTAACTACAATCTGGAACACTTCGGGTTTTGCTAATAATTTTACCACAAAATAATAACCCTACTCTACCACAAAATAATAACTCTAGTACAAAACAAATTCATTCGTACAAATTTACATCCGGCACTACTGTAGTATTGTATTAAAAATAATAAAGTCGACGGACTTGATGTCATATAATTGTGCTGATGATACATGCGTGATCATACTGAATTGCTGGCCAACCGTAACATTATTCTAACCTCGTTTGGATGCGCTTCTTTGTTTGGTTTACGTAAATAGACCAGGATTTTGTTTCTAACCGGAAATCTACCGACATGGCGTTGACATGTTATTTATACTTTTATTATGGAAAAGTGATGATATTTTATTTTGACGAGATCGGATGATAAAGTATTGTCAGAATCGCATTAACTTCGGAAAACAGCAACACATTACTTAATTAATAAACACAAAAAAAATAAAGAGCCTTTCACTCCTTTCATTCCATCACTTGTGTGATGGAATGATTTCCAGTATTAACGGAAGTGAAATCTTGTTTAGAATTTCAATATTGTTGTGGCATCTATGCATCTCAGCTGCAATTATTTTCGAAAATATCTTAATAATTCAAGTATACTGCAGGTGTCGATCATAACATCCAGTGTATTTGATGTGGCTAAATATTCACTCCATTTTCAACCATTTTGTTGCCTTAAGGTAGAAATTTACCTTAAACTGATCTAAGGCACAAAAACATGCCACTTTATTATTCATGAGAAAATTTACGACAGAATTCATGAGAAAAGTCGGTCATGAGAGATGTGTGGGAAGGGCGAAAAGTTGTTTTTAAGGAACCAATTTTTTTGCTATAAATAAACCCTACGTTAAATATTGGCAATATTTCGGACTTTTTTTACGTCTATATTTTTGTTTATTATTTATGTTAAATACTAATCTGAAACTCTGGTAAACAATATGGTCATTATTTTGTCTTAAGTAAACTAGAAGCAATAAATGGTTGTAATAAGTGGTTGGTGGAGCCATCTAGCGTAAGAATCGCATTGAAAACATCCACTTTCGAAAAGTTTTGGTTCAAATCTTATCTAGTGACATCAGTGCCTAACTAACGATACCAGAAGGTATTAATTGAGGGTAGACTTCAACGTTAAGAGACATAAACGTCTACTAGGCGTTGGTAAGGAGTAGATTATGAGGTATATGTATTTTCAGACTGCTTATTTTGTAAATTAGATGGCATACCTTATCTTAAGTGCTCCTTGGTTAGTTCAGCATGTACAGTATAATTTATCCATGTCCACATTTTGAGTAATGTGCGTTTGTGGATTGTAACCTCTGTATTCTCTTTAAAGTGATTTCTTAATTAATTATAACTTTACCATTTAGTGGTGGCGTAAGAAAACTGATATTACGTAATAAGATATAACCTAGAATCTGACCAAACTCGCACCAAATGCAATAATACAAATTCAATACTCGCGATTTCGCTTCTTTATTCAGCGTTGGGGCAATAATGCGACATTTACGTAGGAAGGACGCTATTCTGTGACTTGTAAGATAACATAATCGTTGAAAACTGATAATTATTAGATTTCTTAACTAAGTATCTTAAAGGATACTTAGTAAAGCATATTTTGCTGTATGGAACTTAGTCGGCTTTATAGGGGGTACAGTAAACACTAAACAGGGCACCATAGATAACAGTAGGTTGATGAAATTCCTACATAGGAATATAAAGCAAAGCTATATGTAGTTACGTGAACATCCACGTTAGGCACGTGCAAACGGCGGGCGACGCCACGGCAGCCGAGTCTTTTGATCGCGTTCCCATAGCTGTCCTAGCGATAAAGATGACCTCAGGCTCTGTGAAAGGATTCGCAAACTGGAACACGTCTAGAATTGCAATCCTTCAACGGCACGGTCCGTCGATCGCAATAAACACAGCAGTTATGTAATTATTGCGTTCGGTTCATCAATTTTTATGTGTTATGAAATTTTCTATTGATATACATATGTAGTCGCTATTTATCCTGTAAATAATACTTCTGTATGCAGAAAGAAAGTCTATACAACTGGGGTTCGATTTTTTTAATAAAACATACGTTAATCGATATAGCTATTGAAGTAGTATACTTCACAGTTTTTTGTTGAAATAAATAAATAATCTTTCTTTAATTTAATCATTATTTTATTATGTTTGGATTATAATCATAGAATCTTGATTATAAGCCATACATAGTGTAGTCGAACAACACAATAAAAGATTATGATGGTCTCATTAGATTATTTTTCTCCACGGAAATCTTTAGTAAAGACTACTGACTTATTCCTAAAGGAAGAGAAACCAGAATCGCTCTCGTTTTCTGTAGCTCAGCTTATATAAGCTCAAACTAAGCCAACGTGCGACTAGAGACTGTCTGTAGACACACCGATAATCTTTAATAAAACCGTACGTTTTTTATTTAGTCAATTTTTTTCCCTCAAATCTATTATGGTTTTCTCTTCCAAATAATTTCAAACAGAATGTTTATTTATCTTAAGTCCGATCTTTATTTCAAATAAAACCAGATTTATTTCATTCAAACGTCTTTCTGCAATTAAAATTATGAATAACCGTTTGGTGTAATAGAATCGATTTTTCAGCGAAAACTATTCCTTTTTACTTTCAGCCTATGCAGCTCATTGTTTTAAATTTGAAAATACTTATTTATTTCAAACATATATTCTTTCCTTGAAAGATATATGTGCAAAGAAATACATTTATTTGATTTTACATTTTTTTTTCTGTGTTTTCTTTTCTCTGTGTGTTTGTTAGGCTGCCACTATCGTCATTTAAAGGGTGTTATCGCGTGAGCAAAACTGAGCATTTCAGCGTGGCTACCCCTATTAATTATCTACAATTTGAAGTATGAATCAAAGTTATACAAGAATATTTACAGAAGTTATTAATGATTTTATCTGTCTGGTGTTTTGAAGCAATTCTTCTTACGTCTGAGATTTTCATTATAGTTTTCTTGGCGTAGAAGATTTAATAATAGTCACCCCACAGGGCTGAGACGCTAGTAAATAGCCGTAAAATGTTTAATGGACTTTGCTCTTACGACTATACCCCCTTTTCCACCCCTTTATATGTCGCCCTCTGTGTCTGGTTCATAACGATGATCCTTAATGATTACTTTTGTGTCTTATGGCTAACATAAAACCAGCATAGTAGAATGTAAAATAAAACTAAGAGCAATAAGAATAGGTAAAATATGTGGTAAAAGAAATAGTCCAGATACAGAATAAATTTATTTTGAAATCGAAAGAAACGAATGTGAAACGTAAGGGTGCCTTTTCCACTTCATTAAAACTTCAAGTTTTCGCGAACAACAAACAGTGCGGAGTGACGTGGGAAGTTGACTAAACGAGGCAACAATCGACGCGACGACAAAAAAGTTCAAAAGTCGCAAGCGCTCTAGCATCCAGCAAAGCTGGTGTGGAAGGCCATAGTTGCTAGAATGGGTTGGGTGAGGCGAAGTCAAAGTTAAATATTTAAAGTTAAACATAACTAAACTGAACGCTTACATGTTTCATCGGTTCTGTGTAGACGTGAATATCAAACAGTTGTCAGATCTTACAGAACATACTACATCTTGCAAGCGTGCATAGAAAAATTTATTAATATGTACGTATTTTTGGAGTTTGTTAGTCTCTCACATCAAAGCTTGTCAGCTTTGATACATTCAGTGCCTACAGGTAATTATGCATTTTCTTATTTAATTATTGTATTTAGGAAACAAAAGGAAAAACTCTAAAGATTACGATTGGAAACAATTTTCTCGAAACAAACATCAGTGGAATAAAAACGATGTTGAAATAAGGTTGCCCTCGGCATGCATTTGGGTATCACGAACATAATTTTACGCCTAGTTGACCACCGTTATGCCGGAACTTTTGTATTTGAAACGGGATGTCAAATAATTTTAGCGCTATTAAATATTACCGTAAACGTTATGTTGTGATGTTGATTTGGGGGTCAAATATTGCAAAACATGATAACGATACTAAATTTAGCAATATACTAGGCACATAAATTAGTAACGTTGTGTCTTTTGTGTTGTAATAGTTGTTTGTATTATATATCTAATATATGATAAAGAATTTGAAGCAGCCAAAACAATATTTAGAAGAATTTTGTGTGGAAAATTTTATTACTTATTAAATTTTTTTTTTTGATGTCTTAATCGTTTTTAACATACGTGTTGAAATAAATAAGCTCATAAGTTATATGTGGCTTAAGAAACAACAAATAATGTTGGCTTCACTAGTAATGAAATTAAAAAAGTTGGACAAAAATAGAAAGAGTTGGTAGAATTTGATGAAATTTTATTTCTAAGGGTGTAATGACAAGCTGGCTTCAAAAATGAATATGGTTTTTGAATACCCGTTACCGTGGAAAAAAGAAATCTTTTTTATTTTATCGTGTTTCGTTGAGTAGTTAAAAATAAATATTGTAGACCCTTACCTAAACTTAACTGCAACTGCGTAAAGGATTATAAAAATATCTAAATTTTAAAGATATGTAGTTAAAACAAATACTTGCTCCTTGTACTGCGGTTGTGTCAAAATGTAAACTATTCCTCCAATTGACTGTCCTGCATTCTTTATTCGCTTACACTTTTGTTATTCGTGCAGTCCATCTGCAATTTAAAAGTTCTTCTGCTAACATCATTATCATTAGCATAGCGGGGCCTGTTTTTTTCTTAACCGGCAAATGATCAGCGTATGTATACATCGACGACTCAAATTCCTTACTTTTTCAGTCCATACCGACTTCGGACAGGCAATTATACGAGCAATTATTTCACGAAAAATAAAATTCTTCGGATTTGTCCCACAACCCAGGGTTGCAAATGCATTTACCTGTTTATGACGTGCCGTGGTGATACCTCATATTAAGTAATGAGATTTTGTTGACAATTAACAAACATGAAACAAAACTCATGCATAATAATATAAATAAAAAACAATAACGAAACTCGGTTGAAAAATATGTATGGCTAACCTCTCCGGTCAGCTAATTAGGTTTCTTTACTTTGCAGAATAAAAATCCACCGGTCTGTTCTACGGTAATACTGATCTGTTTTTTGCCAAAGAGTCGGTGGCTTGCCAGAAAGTCTGCCACTCGAAAATTGCTGCAATTGAATTAACGAGAAGGGTTTTTGGGGCAAACGCTTTGGGGCGCGTTGCATCGTTTTATCTGATAATGGGGCGGCCGCCGTCGCTTCTGCGGGTTGGAGGGGTGCTACTGCGAGCGGAAGGGGTGCCCGGAATGGAACCACGCGAAGGAAAACTAAGGATTTTCCGGTCGCCTTTGTGCAGGGAACGGAAAGCGCTTTGCTGACGACCCGAGACGCGGTATCACTGTCTAATAAATCCTGTTCGCGAATTTCGTCTTGAACGAGGCCTGGCGAAACCAGCAAGCCTCCAGGGGTCGCGTACAAATGTCTTTTTATCACGTTATACAGAGTGTTGGTTAGTGTATTTTTATTTTATCATACGTAGTATGACAAAGTATTGTAATCGTGTCGAAAAAAAAAATTGAGATTTTAGCGAAAATATATCGTTTTGGGTCACCTGAACATATTTCACCAAGGTACAAAAAAATGTCTGTATGTGTATGTGTATGTGTGTGTGTGTGTGTGTGTGTGTACCAGTTTTTTTGTGGCAACGATTCCGGAGAAACTACTGAAGGTATCGAGACGAAACTTCATATTTAGAAGTTTCGTGACTAAACTTAGAGCTGAAAGAAGTTTTGTCCAAAAGGGCCCAAAGGAACTCGAGGTTTACTCTTATCATTTTTCAACGATTTTGCAAATTAGCCGCCATTTCTGTAATTTCGTCAAAACAGTTAAATAATAAACTATAGTAGAGAAAATTTTGTATAATTTATGTCCATTCCATTTTTTTGGAAAAAAAAATTAAATCATAGTAAGCGGATGCCCCTTGAACTTCCAAATTGCCCCCCTGAACACGGCTGTATCGTATGATAAAGTCATGTGCCTGGCCACATTAGATTTTTTATTCTAGGGTACTAGTCCGAAAGTAATAACTTTGACTGTTTTGTCTTCTGTTCTTTTTTTTTTTTTGAAATCATGGGTACTTTCTATAGCGTAGACCGGGTATAATAGGTCAGAAAAAGCAGGCGGATTGATGGCAAATAACCGGATAACAGCTATTGGCGTCGACATTTCAAATTACCGTAATTGATGGATTTCTACCATTCAATGGATCTCCGTGAGGTAGGTACAATACAGAAAACCATTCCGGGCTTAATATGCGAAGTTTCCCACAGTGCAGTTCTTCATTACTTTATTTGCTGCCAAGCTTCTAATTTTAACCTTATGCTGTATCATAGCCAATAATTACAATAGCGCTATAGGAAAACAATAACACAAGGAAATAAATTTCCAACTTTCTGATACAACCAAAGATATCACTTGTTCCAGATTATATTTGCCTTACATAACTATAAACTGAAAGTGGATTTATTGTAACAGATCTAAATTTACAGATACAGCAATACTTTTAAAAACTGAGAAAACGGCACCAAAATCAGTTAACAAATTATATAAATTCAAAGAATATTTTGATGAATCTATAAAAAGCCACCATTCAGAAGGATCGTGGGGAATATCAAACTCGTTCATAAGACCCTCAAAATCGTGACATACACGTACAGATCCTTCCATTTTAAAATATGCTTTAAAAGGCTTGTTACGCTTTGTACATGAAGACACTGTCACATCTCGTGCGAAAAGGTTCCATTTCTGTAGCCTAGAACCCAATAACTCGGCTTTTTGTTTTGATAAACCTTAGTCTTTAACCAAATCATTCAGTTCGCACTGGTTTATAAGGTGGAGGTGTGCCTAAAACTTCAAATGGTGAATCTTCACGACTTGCCTCATTTAACAGAGTGATTTTAGACACTCTGTCAAATCAGGCAAGTTTCTTCAAACAGGCGAAATTTCTTCTTTGTCAAAAATCGAAGATGTTGAAGCGGATGGTGCACTTGAGAGTGGATGGTTCTTTCCATGGGGGATTGGTCGCGATGCTGATGGCAAATTTGGATATTTTATTTTATGCTTATCCTTCTTCGAATATCCGGAGACGCTTATCATGCAAAAATAGCAATCATTTACATGATTGGAAGGCTTTCGCCACAACATGGGAACTGCAAATGGCATTTTCTTTTGCTTTCCTTTCATCCACTTTAAAAGTCCGATCTAACAGAAAATACAGCATATATTAGGTGTCCATGGCTTTTCCAGATCTCCAATTCTAAATAAAAAATAGCAGCAATAGGCTACTTTTACCTCTTCCGTAATTTTTTTCCAGATGTGTCACTACATAACAACCGCACATGTAAAAAAAACTTATTTGGTGAATTTTTACAATATCTTCTTTGATCACTTCCCATATTTTAATGCACAGAATGTCTATATAACTTAACTTCATAAAAGAACACAAAAAACTTGCTGATTCGAATATTTTGAACAATCTGTTATGAGAACATATGCACAGAAGGCTAATTCAAGAGAAATATATGACTTAACATAAAATGGATCTTAGACCTGTCACAGCACTATGATGACTTGATCTATGAAAAGTGATGTTAGGTCTTGAAAAATATGTGATCCCTGTTATGGTTGTTGGACCCTTGTTCCCTTGTGTAATTATTCAGAACAAGAATTCCACATTTTACTAGGCCAGCCACCAGTTCGAGAATATTCGTTTTAATATAACGATAAAGAACCTCAAATTGCACCTTAATCTTGAACCTCAGGCTTAAAAACGTATGAAATGGTACAAAACCAAAACCTATTTATTAGGAAGTACTTTTTATTTGAGTAATTTTTTATTTTTTTTGAGAGTTATAATTTAATAAATGTCCCCGTTTATAAAAAAGATGGGAAAGGTTGTGAAGTGTTGCGAAGTAGCTGGCTGTAGATAGGGCTAAGCACTCGGCGAAATTTTGTCGCTGACATTTTTAGTGCTGTTACGTGTCTGAAATTTAACGAGACAAAGTTTGAAACAGGACACGAGCTGAAAGCTCTCTTGTCGACGCGCTGTATCGCGGCTTCCGGCAAAATGACACTGTTAATTGCTGTCAACGCCCACTTTTTAATGCTCTTTCTTAAATGTCTGCGATTTAATGCAGTACGTACAAGGAAAATCTAATTGTATTGTATAGAGCGAAACAACAAAATGAACCGTTTTTATTCAGTCTTGTATGGTAAAGCAGCGTTTCTCAAACTTTGTAGACTGGCGACCCAACATTTTTATGTTTGAATAGCTCGCGACCCAAATAACTATAACCTTTAGATATTGTAATACAACTGAATTTTATTTATTACAAAATACTACTTTATTACAAAGTGAACTTAAACATACTTATAGTACGTAGTAGTATTAATAAACTTATTGTTAGTGAGATGGATGCTGCTGTTTTTTAGCAACCAATTCATCAAAATCGTTGTTAATCGAATTATATATAATATAATTATATATAATCGAATTCGAATTCGTCATTGAAATTCGCATAGCCGAGCTGATAAAGCCGATTCCTCAATTTGGTTTTTATTATTACCATAGTTGAAAATCCACTTTCCGCTAAATAAGTCGTTTCAAAAGGAAGCAATAATTTCAATGCATTTTCACCTAATATTTGATATTCTTCCCTTATTTCTAACCAAAATTGCGACATATTATTTTTGTGCACTTGAAATTTTTGTTCTAAAGTTTTATCCGTAGATAATTCAATTAACTGCACTTTTTCAGAGAATGTTAAATTATTCGATAATTCAGCACTAAAAGGATTTTATATCCACATATTGCCTTGACAAATGTCGTCCTTAGATGGAAAGTACTGCACTAGTTTTGCTTTCAATTCTTTCAAATGACTTTGTATAATTATGCGTACATCGAGCACTTGTTGCTGAGTTGTCATCAACTAATTCAGCAAACGAAGGAAGCATCATATAGCAACCTCTGTGAATAGTATCGATCCAAAGCTGATTTTTTTATTAATGCTTCAATTTTATTATAACAATTAAAGAGAGTAATCTGCATTCCCTGAAGTGAAAGATCATTTAGTCATTCATGTGGGAAAATATATCAGCCAAATATGCTAGGTACTTTTGCAAGACACAAATTATTTTGAAAGAATTCGCATAAAGTTGATTTTTGTTCCCGTAAAAATATTTCAATTTTCATTCTCAGTTCGAAAAATCGTTTTAATACTTTACCCCTGGAAAGCCATCATTATATGAGAATTCAAAAACAATGTCTGATGTTCTGGTCCCATTTCTTCCCATAATATTTTCAAAAATTTTTGTAGTACACTTTTACGGATGTAATTTACAATTGTTACACATTCATTTAAAGTTTCATGAAGACTTGAGTTCATGCCGTTCGCAGCTAATTGCTCCCGATGCAGAAAATACAAAGAGAGTAAATTTAAATTAGTTTAATTAATATGTGGCTATTTACCTGCAATTATTTAACTTCGACAAAAGTGTACTTAGCCGCTTTCTGTTTCATAAGCGGGTTTACACTTTACATTGAACACTGAAAATTAAGGTGGCTCTACACGCAACGGAAAATCCGAAGGCATGCCTCGAGGCGTAAGACCTCAAGGAAAACCTCTACGTGTGGATAGAGAAACCTTTACGTGTGGATGGAGGAGGCCTAGCGCCTCAAGGCAGACCTTCGGATTTTCCGTTGCGTGTGGAGCGCCTTTAAAGACGCGAGCCATGTGTGGTACACATGCTATGATGTTGATGCGCGAAAACGGATGCGTGTTCGTACAGTACAAGTACTCTACTGACAGTACAAGTACTGTACTGTTCAAATGAAATCTGTTGTACGCCTCTTTGTGTGATTGTAAATTGTGATTTATTTCTTGCTGTGGTTAGCTTCATACGCGACCCAAAAATTTTTTAACGCGACCCACATTTGGGTCGCGACCCATAGTTTGAGAAGCGCTGTGGTAAAGGTTGACGTATACAAAACCCTCCATTTATCGCAATATTACATCTTAGATTTTCCAGCATATTTACAAACAGTGTCGCTCATTGTTAACTGTAGTTTTCATTCTTTTCACCATTTTGCGAAGAAAGTGTACAGTTATTCCCATGAAATAGAAACAGTCGCGCGATGAACAATAGGCAGT
The DNA here is from genome assembly GCA_963971325.1 of Aphodius granarius. NCBI lineage: Eukaryota > Metazoa > Arthropoda > Insecta > Coleoptera > Scarabaeidae > Aphodius > Aphodius granarius. The sequence continues at coordinate 6,582,856 of OZ020225.1, forward strand.
TTGTCAACTAGGTTAGAACGACAAAAGATAAGAATACAAGATCGTCAATGGAAAACTAGATTGCATTTTTTAAAGAAAGATTTGTTCGTTAGTTTTATATGGGAGTAAAGTGTACACGCTGGACTACCAACACTGGTTTACCAATTTAAAGAACGTACATATTATTTTTACAAGTACGTTTGTTTGAAATCAAACGTACTTGTAATAAAAATAATTTTAGCTTCCATTCTAGTCTACCAATAACTCGAAAATTAAGTATATAAATATCCGTTTATTGTTCAAGCATTTATTTTTCTGTTCTTGATTTATCGCTTTAGTATTTTGCGTTTGTATGAAGGATATGTGCATCTATTAACTCGGTTGACAGATTCCAGTTTGACAGAATCCACAGCCTTCATCGTTGTGTTGCGAATTGTCAAATTTTGACAAACCTCAGTGCCACTGCCACTGATATGACATTAAATGTCAGTATGACAAATGTCATTATTTTATAGAAACTGACGTTAGGTGGTGTACAGAGTGGCTCTGACATCACCAAATTGAGTATGGCAAAAGTGTTCAGACACTTCGTTGTGCCAACGATGTGGTCGGAACGTTGGGTGAGAGCTACCTCAGATATTTTATCCAAACACATATTTTTTACGCAAATCTATTATTTTTTCCTTCCAAATAGACTATTTACCTCAAGGCCGATCTTTATTTCAAATAAAACCAGATTTGTTTTATTCAAACGTATTTCTGCAATTAAACCCAAACAATTTCTACTTTACGAAAATCACGGAAAAGCATTTGGTATAACAGAATCGGTTTTTCAGTGAAAACTATTTCTTTTTACTTGAAATAAAATATTTCTTTCAGCCCATGCAGCTCACTTGTTTAAATTTACAAATACCTATTTGTTTCAAACAAACATTCTTTCCTGGAAAGAGATATGTTCAAAGAAATACATTTATTTGATTTTACATTTCTTTTCCCTCAGTGCACTCTGGTACAAGAGGCATATTCAGAACTTCTTCACATTACAGACAGTAACTCGAAGTAAATTTTCATATACCTTATGAAATTTTAAGCCATCATCCACATTATTGTTAAAATAATGATAATGATTATGGCATAATTCATGTTTTCTGTATTATATACGGTCACCTTATGATACTTTTGAGGTACATTTTTCCAATATTTTCGCATTCCTTTTCTTGTTTTTAGTTTGTTACTTTATTTCGGTTATTTGTGTGTATTTATTACAAAAGAGCTAAAACATTTTGATTTACAACAGTCGTATAGGTAACATTCTGACGGGTTGTGTCCCTCCGAAACGAACAAATTGTGCAGTTGGGTCGTTACCGTTGTCGTTCGTGAGCGGTTTACGGTTTTTAATCAGCGCCGATGGGCAGGAAAAGAGGTCCGAGTATATTGCAGAGACAATTAACTCTAATACATTCGAGCAGTAAACATTTTGAATGGAGCTAAGGCTACAGGGTCGACGCCAACACATCGCATGCCGTACCTACAATGGTAAAAACCGTAGCAGAAATTGAAAGAAACATTTTTGGGTCTATTCTTTATATATATAAAAACGTAAAAACGTATATTTCAGTTACTAATTAATGAAGTAAAAATCGTTAACGACACCCATCGTGTCGTATTTTTACTTTCCAACTAATACCCTAGAAGGAAAGTATTGTAATCGACGGAAATTTTTTTTGAGACTTTAGCGAAAATACTCGTTTTGAGGTCCCCTGAATCCATTCCAATGATTTCTGGAAAATGTATATATATGTATGTAGAGTAGTTTCAAACTAAGAAGAGTACAGTTGTATATGCAACCAATCATACCCAGTGTATGGTTTATAAATTGCCTGTGTATATTTGGTTGCATATAGAACTGTGCTCTTCTTAGTTTGAAACATCTTTATGTCCGTGAAAATGATAGCGCACAAACAGAAAAGCGTATCGGCCTGAATTTTGGTATACTTAGAATTACCAGGGGACGAACTGGATTGTTTTTTGGTGACAATGTGACAACCGGAAGTATCAAATGTTACATGCGTTTTTGTTGGGATTCATCCGATTTCGACCAAACTGACACCATCTCATCCTGCAGTGATTTTAAATATCTGTACACATTTACAGATCAATGGGATGAGTGGTTTAGGTGCTATAAGGGTTTTTATCTATCGGTTTGTGACGTAATGGAGAACTGACGGCATCATAGCGCGTCAACCAACACGTTTATGTTTGAATATTATCGCCCCGCCCGCAATTGAAGAATAAATAAATAAGAAGTAGAGAAATAAACCTCGTAGGAAAACACACGGATACGTGACAGTATATTATACATATTTGTCTCGAGAGGTGTCTTGTATGTATTGTTATAATCCCGATATAGTATTATTATTATCTTACGTTTAGAGAGCTTATAAATGTGTAAACAGTGGGTCAATGTAGTCGGAAACTTGGGTGGGGGCCACGCCAGATATTTAATTTAGCACCAGGTTAGCATAGTTGACTATAAGACATTATACCATGTATCACCAATCACCATGCATAAATAACATCTTAGTTGGTTTTCCAATTACTGCAATTTTTGATAATTTGATTGCTGATTATTAGTTTTAACACAGGCTACAGAGCCAGGGCGTTGACAGAGCGAGCAACTGACCAAACTCTAATGTTTCGCTACTCACTCACTGTTAACAAGGTACTTCACGAAATTACAGTACACAATCGCAGTCATTACGATGAGTGCTCGCTACACTGGTTACAATTAAATAAACTTTAAAACGAACATACGACCATTTCCAATGCTTGTTTATGTATCCAAGAAATAAATATTAAATGAGCATAAATATTAAATGATAAATATAATAAACAGTAAATAAATATAATGTTGAACAACTTTCTAGCCAGAATATTAACTAGGAACTGAAGGAGAGTTATAGACCAAATATCATTGCGATTTGATGCAATGATTGTTTACCTATAGTGCTGCTGTATGTCACATGTCTGTGCATATTATGAAACGATTTCAAAGGTATTTCTTTTAAACGAAGTGAAACGGCCCGGAAGCAGTTGCATTTCCTTGTTATATGCTACGTCAAATGGAAAGTAAAATATTATTTGCTCCGTTGGGTTTTCCGCCTAGGAAGCGTTTTGTACCTACTATATGATATATACGGGCTTGGCCAAATATATGGAGGCAGTTAAATAATTTTTAACTGGCTGGACGAATTTAATGAGATTTAGTACATGTGCAATTTGCTACATTTGCGGTTTCGTACTTCCAAGCAACTTTCGTTTATCAAAATTTGTAAAACAGCCTTAACGCCTAAACCGCTCATCCCATTGATCTTTAAATTTGTATATATATTTTAAATCACTGCAGGATGAGATGGTGTCACTTTGGTCAATATCGGATTAATCCCTAAGAAAACGCATGAAACATTTGCCACTTCCGGTTGACAGATTGTCACCAAAGACAATCCAGTTCATCCTCCGGTAGTTCTAAATATGTATACCAAATTTCAGCCCTATCCGTTGTTCCGTTTGGGCGCAATCGTGTTCACGGACATACATACACACATACACACATACATACATACATATACACATACATTTTCCAGAAATCATTGCAATTGATTCAGCAGACCTCAAAACGCGTATTTCCGCGAAAATCTCGATTTTTTCCGTCAATTACAATACTTTCCTTCTAGGAACTAGTCGGAAAGTAAAATATCTAAAATTGTTGTGGTTTAAATACATCTGGAGATATCAATTTTGTATGATAAAGGTACGTTGTTCCGTTTGGGCACCATCATGTCCACATACAAACCCAGACCCAGACACATAACAATCAACTTATTTTCCGGGAAAAAAAACCGAAATTTGTCTTAGTAAAAAAGCTAGTTTTTGAGCAATTGACACGTTTGACTAAGGCATGGTTTTTCTGGTGAGTCATGACCTGGTCTATCACCCTGATATGTATATAAAAGCCTCTATATAATCACCTTCAAGTCTTTATACATTTGCCCAGCCTTATACATGCCCTTAACCGAGAAATGGCATACAACATTTACTAGAAAATGCATTTCGTATTGCCAGGTAAATTCAATTTCCTAGAGTGTGTAGGTACACTCAATGGAACCTACACACTTCACAGAGCCTTGTGAACAGATTTTTTTGCTCCTCACTGGATAGTTCAAATTATAACACAAAATCAAATATAACTGGAGAGAAAGCTAAAACGCTTTTCCTTGTCCAGAATTTTAAGACTTTTGGTTTCTTTTAACATTTGTAGTGACAATGTGCAAAATAAATGATGTTTTGTAGATTACACTAATCAACAAAATCATAAAAAAAAGTATACATTAGATGCCACTATTTTTTTCTTAGATACCATGGCCCGCTAAACTCAAAAATCGCATTAAAATTTTTTTGAATGGATACGTTTTCGAGTTATAAATTTTTCTTTTTTTTGTTTCTTTTTTTGGAGGTAGTTCGACTATTTGGAGCATATCTCGAGTTCGGAACATCAAATCTGGTCGTTCTGTACATCAAATTAAAGCCAATTGAATCACCAATAAATGTTATTAATATTGTTTTATAATCGCTTCAGTGGTTTCAGTGTAATTGACCATAATTTGAATTTTTTTAGTATAAATGAAAATCGAACATTCATTTAGCCGCCAGGGAAAGGTAGAAATAGTAAAAATATGCTCAGTTTCTTATTTTTTACGTAGAGTTTACGCTTTTACGAAGAGAACAAGGTATTTACGATGAAAATCTATGAAAAAATACCGAAGTTATGTTCAATTATGACCGATCGGTACGAAACTACCAAAATTCAGCATTTTCTCTATTTTGTATTTTTCGTCATTTATAGCAGTTTAAATGCATGGTAGAGGTCGGATCCATTCGGAAGACGAGTACGTGACGTGATTTGCACCAAGATGCGCATCTTTTAGTCAACGTTTCGCACTCTGTTGCAAGAGGCATCTTCAAGACGGAGAGAATGAACGTGTGGAAGGGTGATGGTATTTATCGTCGCTCAAAACACGTAGTGGCGTATCTCACCAAAAAATGCTATTCAGATATGTCAGTACGTGTTTCGAGCGACGTTATACGTACCTGGCGCTGGTGCCTGCGCAGGTAGTCAAACAACTATTGGTTGGGAGGGCGGTTTGGTGTAGCTGTGATTGGCTGTGGTGGTCGTAAAAGTGGTTTCCAGCTATGATGCAAATGCCAACCGTCATCTCTATTGAGATTGGAGGGATCTTTAAAGATTTCGATCACTTCACGGATTCTACGAGGATAATAACGTGATTCCCGGGAGATGATTTTTGTTTGGTCGAGAAGAATTGTTGTGTCTGTGCTCAGCAAGCGCTGAACTGGTGATCTGGCGCAGCCTTGTACAACGTTCATGTTCTGAAACCCCAACGCTGACAGAGCGCTTTGTCTCATCAATGTAGACACTGCCACAAGCACATGGGATACGGTATACACCTGGAGCTAGCAGTGGAGAAGATTTTTTTCCTGAGAATCTTGGTGACGTCAGTGACGAGCATGGTGAGAGGTTTCACTAGGAAATGAAGACTATTGAGCGGCGCTACAAGGGCTTTTGGATTGAAAAAATGATGGGCAACTATATCTGGTTCCTCATAAGAAAAACAGATATCGACAAGAATATAAGGCGAAGCAGCAATCAAACTCACTTCTAATCTCATTTATATTGAAAACATCACATTAAAAATAAGCACAATGAATTAAACTTGTAAACAGAGAAAAAGTACAATTTTGGTAGTTTGGTACCTATCAATCTTAAATGACCATAACTTCGCTATTTTTGCATAGATTTTAATCGTAAATACCTTGTTCTCTTCGTAAAAGTTCAAACTCTACGTAAAAAATATTAAACTAATTATATTTCCACGATTTCTACTTTTCACAGTTGATAGAGTAAATGTTCCATTTTCATTTTGGGCAAATTTTTATAATATTGTGGCCTATTGCGCTAAAACTACTGAAGCGATTGAAAAACTATATGAGTGACAGTTGTTGGTGATACAATTAGCTTCAATTTTATGTGCCGAGCGACCAGATTGGACGTTCCTAACTCGAGATATGCTCCAAATAGTCGAACTACCTCCGAAAAAGAAAAAACAAAAAAAAAGAAAAAAAATTGTAACTCTTAAACGTATCCATTAAAAAAATTTTTAATGCGATTTTTGAGTTTAGCGGGCCTTAGTTTATATTAAAAAAATAGTCACATCCAATGTACATTTTGACTGTTGACTAGTGTTATGATGCATGTTTCAACACTTAGGTGATTTTTAGGAAAATTAAGCGTAAATTCTAATCCTGTGTTAGTTTTTGGGTGAACATTATTAGGTACTCAGTCTAGACATATGCAAGGACGGTACCAGTATAACTTTGTAATTAACTTTTGGCACACATTACTCAGTCTGTATTTATTATTAGACATTCATCAGTATAATTTTGCATCTAATACGTAACCACAAATATTGTATGCAAATAAATGCAATCTGGATAAAATATAGTCACTATCTATGTTATTATTCCATAAAGACAAACACTGCAAATAGGTAAACAGTTTTCCATGCAAATGAAGACCAAGTAAGTTTTCATTTATAGTTTCTTGTGTTCTGAAGCCAACGTTTCCACGGATATTGTTGTGCCATTTCCTCTTAATGTGTTCGAGCGTTAGGTTTTCCATTGTTTTCAATAGATTGTTACCTACTGATACGTTATTAATGTTCCTCAGACATGCGATGTACATATAGACCCATAGATAATACGTAACCATGCACATATACACAGACACCCATATATACTGTTCGATATAGGTTGTTTTATGGGAACTTTTATGAAAATTAACAGTGGTTTGTTTTATTTTGGCAGATTGTCCATTCTATTAACGGACAAAATCAGAAAAGATGCATGACCACCACACGATAAGGTATCTAAAAACCGCCGTCGATATGCATCTGTTTCTTTCCTTTTTTGTTTTTGCTTCATTTTTTCCATTCGCATCTTTGCGCCGGACCGGACCTAAGAACAAAACGAATCGATGAGATGGCTCTTGAGGGCAGCGACGATCTTCTGGACCGGATAGGTCGGTCATTTCGTTAATTGGAGTAATTCCTTGTAAGCAATTAGCTCGGGAATCAACTCTTAGCTATGCCGAGACAACGTCGGTTGAAAAAACGAAGACACGGGAGAAGTCCGATTTGTCCGTTTATAATATATTTGCGATCAAATGATTTGAAACTTTGCATTAAAAGGGGACCGACATTTATGTAGCTATATTTTACCCACTTACTTATTCAATTAGGCATTATTTATGTCAGATTAAATTGTGAATTGGATTACAAACGAGCTGTATAATATACAGTTTGAAGCAATGTAAAAGAAGTATCTAAAACAACAAGAAAACTGGTCAACTCTGAACAAAACTTGTCAAATTTCAGACATGTTTTATGTCATATACATGTTAAATAAAAATAAATAACGATAGGAAAAGAGATACAAAAAGGGGGAACAATTTATTCGATACAACACGAATATCTTTGAGTGAAGAATATCACTTGTTTCTACTCAGAAAAATCATTTGGTTGGTTCAAGTAAAATACAAAATGCTCAGAGTAAGACTATGATGTTCTTGATGTTCCAAGTATTACGTTTTCTTGTTTTAAGTATGAAGGAACTGCTTAAAAGGAATTACGACTGTTTTAAGCGATACGTACGTATACTTTTGGGTCAAGATACTGTTTGTTCGTTGAAGCATGTATATTTTTCATCCAACAAAGTACTGCTAAAGTAAAGCGAACGTCTTACTCTTTTTATATGTAGAAGAATAACATTTTCTTCGTCAGAGCAAAATATATTCAACATAAACATACTGAACTCTTAAACCGGAAGAATAACAAGCCGATGAAATAACGACATATATTGAAATTCTTATTACAATAAAATATTATTTGGATGGCAAAAATATCCTCTTCATGCTACACTATATACGCAAGAACATTTTTTTCTTGATATCCAAGAATATAGTTCTCTCTGTGTAGGCTATTCCACTACAATGCTAATTTTCCTCATAATCGTTGTAAGTCACCCATAAAATAAAACACTTATGCATAGATGTGAATAAGCAATATACGAACACTCAATATCGTCGAACTTACATAGTGGTGATATGTGACAAAAGACGCGAGAAACTGTTAGCGCCATCTGTAAAGTAATTGCACAACTTTCTATGTATCTCTCAGTGTAAGAATCTTGGGTCAAGAAACTGTTTTTTCGTTCAAGCATATATATTTTTTGGCCAACGAAATATTTTTGTTGTTGTAAGATAAACGTCTATTTTTTATAGAAGAATAACTTTTTCTTCGCCAGAGAAAAATATACTTAACATAAACATACTAAATTCATAAATCATAAGAATAACTAATTGTTGAAACAACTATATTGAAATTCTTATTAGAATAAAATACTATATACGCAAGAATAATTTTTCTTGATATCCAAGAATAGAGTTCTATCCGTGTGTGATGATTGGATAATAATGTGTAATTATTAATTTTGTTATTTCTTGTTTCAGACATGCAGTGGACACGACACCGTACGAAATAATAAAATGTTTCAAAAGGGATAAGTAAGGATAACGATTTGAATTACAACCAAATGAAATGCTTTCAAATCCGCTGGCGTACGAACGTACTCGAAACAAATCAATAGGGTACATCAAACACGACTAATTAAATAATCAAATACCGTCTATCGACGTAAATAATACAATACACGTATAATGGCAGCTAGACTGTTCACTCGCCTTACTCCAAAATCCCTAGTTTTGGGTATTGTAACTCTGACGCTGCTGTTTTGCGTATATTACGCCCACAGTACCTACAATGTAGATGAAAGTACAGGTAATCCTGAGACGCTGAAGGTAGCCGAACTGATTCGCATGAATAACGAAATTAAGGATGACATTCAAGAGCATGAACAACTTGAGAATAATGCAATTGACGAGGCAGCACCGAAAATATTGCAACATGTTGATGCCACTACCAAGAAAAGAACCAGAAGACCGGTAACCAGAGAACATTCGTGTCCCAAGTTGTTTCCTTCAGATGCTGATGTCAGCACTATTGATGTGTTCAAAGATTTCGACTTCCAGGTTGGTATTGTAGATAAAACATAAATATAGAAAAAAAAATATATAGAGTACTTTTGAACTAAGAAGAGCACGGTGATATATTCAACCAATTATACCCAGTGTGTGGTTTATAAATTGACCCCGTATATTTGGTTGCATATACAACTGTGCTCTTCTTAATTTGAAACATCTATACATCTATATATGTATATGTTACGGTTAAAGTGATAAATGTAGTTTGTATTAATAATTACCGGCTATTATTAATAATAACCGCATCATTTGGTCAATGTGATTAGAAACACTTAAATAATCACATGGACCGGCTATTATTAATAATTTCCTAACGGGCACGGTAAAAGTGATAAAAATGTTACTTTTTACAAAAGATCTTTTGTATACAGTCTTCAAAGAAATTAGCTAAGTTATTTTGATTACTATGTAAGCTATTACATTTATTTACTCGACGCAAATCATCAGTACGGCTACCCCAATGACCAAAATTACGAATAATACAAAACATTGATAATACAGAATGCTTTTTTGTCTCCCTTGTACTTTAGAAACTACTGGATATAATTGGTAATGATATTTGGTATACACCCAAGGACGGCTCAATGACGAAAACAGAAAATAGAACAGTTTATACAGAGTGTTCAAAAAAGTTAACCATTTTATTATCAATAACACCCATTTTTATATTTAATGCATGTGGGTAGTTTTTTGTAAATGTACAATTACAATTTATTAAGTAAATTCTCAAATCCTAATTATCTTGAAATGTTGCGCATTTAATAATAATTTTTTCAATATTGTATTTTTATGCAAATATGTACATGCAAGAACTAGACTAGTTTACATAGATGTTTTTACATAAATTGCACCGCACAAATGATGCAAACATTTTTGTATGGTACTGTTCCTAACACGGTATTTTTACTTTTGGTGTTTGACAATAATTTTATAAATAAAAGATTAAACATGGTAACAACTTGCCTCAATCTTCCCTACATTAGTATGTCCATTACCTATACCTACCCTAAGTATATCTAATATCTCACAGATATATTTATTATAAAAGTGTTTATCACCAACAAAAAATACAAAAAAACAAAAGAATGATGACGTCCTATTGTTACAAACTTTATTTCGTTTTATTTTGACAATATAAATGGTGTCATTGTTGTACTACCACAAAAAATAAAGGTCTAGAAGGACTTTTGTATTCAAAATTAAATATAAAACATTTTTTAAAGTTTTGTATTAAAAAGATAATAAAGTTATAAATAAAAATATTTTTTTGCCACGAATTGCAAAATGCAGAAGCACTACGCACGTTTGCACTGGTAAAATAATACAAACCGAGTTTTTAATTAATTACTTACTTTACTTTTAAGAATTGCGCAAATAAGCATGACCCAAAGAGTTACACACTCGTGCATGCAATTAGTGTGGATTGGCATTTTTTTTAGTCTCGTTTTGATAATCTTCCTTATTTTAGTCATGAGTAGTAACTAAATAAGTTAGTCAGGACTAACGTCACTAAAGACCCAACACTGAAAACCCAGTGAATAGATTCGTTGTGTGGCGATTATGTAGATACTAACAGAATTTCAAATCTGAGGCTCTATTATATTGTAGCATCACCTTAATGCAATATCGAACTGAAATATATCACATTGACCACAGCATGCTGGAAATTATTAATAATAGCCGGTTCATGTGATAAATTCTTCACTTTAACCTCCCCACTTGGCTATTATTAGTAATAACCGGTAATTATTAATAATAACCTATGACCGTAACATATATATATATTAATTTTTAACGATAATCGCCAGAAAGGTGACGAATTTCTTGTTTAATTTTTCATTTGGTACAATTGATAACATTGGACGATCAACACAATACACTTTGAAATTCGTTATAAATTTCATTTTGTTTAATTTTAGCCTACCTGGATGCGTAGCAAAGAATACTGGGACAAATCCTTCGAGGACAGATACGAAAGGCAGAAGATGGACACAGAGAGACCACCGCTGAAGGTAAGCAATCGACAAATACCGCATTTTCCAGTACCCAGTTTTTTTTTACGGATTCATCTTCATAAATTACTCTGCTTTTTACAACCCTATCAAGGACTACAGTAATTAAACCTACCCGTCGCCCCTCGCGGATCGTATTTCCATCGCTCCCACCCTTTGAATAAAAGGGTGAGGCTACTGTTTCGCAGCATTTGGTGTCGCAAACTTAGTCCATCCCCCGTCGGCGCGGCATGGGTTTTGTTTGCGATAATTAATTAACTAACGAACCGTTTCAATGGCTTGTAATTAGCGACCCAGGGGGCGCCACAATTGGGGCTGATCGTAATTCGTGATCTGGTAATTACGAAAATTTACCTACGAATTGTTTTCTGTTCCTATCCGATTCATCTAAATTTGATTCCATAAAATAACACTTTTGAAGCATGTCAATAGCGTTTAAAACTTTTAATACGTTTCTAAAAAAAGATCACTTTTAGTCGCTATGATTTGTGAGGAAAATTTTCCCTACCTATCAGACCATTTCTACTCTACCTACGCCTTCAAATGACCCCAAACATTTCGAGACGCGCAAGAAAGTATCAATATTCGATCTGAATCGCTTAGCGAAGTCGTTCGCTTTTTGCAACCTTTTCCACCCCACGGTTAGCATTAACGACTACATTTATCACAAACGCGTAAATCATAGCCACCCTTCCAATAAACCACTATCTCGCTCAATAATGTCCATCTTACAACGTATCTACACACCATAAGCATGTAGCTAACGTATATTCCATAAAAAAGCCTCTGCTGTGCCATGATGGTGCCATGGTAGGCAGGCAAGTTCGAAATTTGATAAATAAACGTTAAGCGCCGATTTGCTTTGTGTAATTCCGCAAGTTTTAGAGGTTAGAGTTGACTAGTTTTGTTCATGTCAACCATTGCTGCCTGCAGCAACAATGGCTGACTTTGGCTTAAGTTTACTTTACGGGATAGTGCACGATTTATAGGTTATGTTGATTTCACTTGGATTGGTAGATTTAGTTATTTTTGGTGGATTTCATGTTTGTGTGAGTATTTAGGAACCCAAACCCAACCCAACCCAAACCAGGCCAACCTAACCCCGGTTGACGAACTGGATTGTTTTTGGTGACAATCTGACAGCCGGAAGTGGCAAATGTTACATGCCTCTTCTTAGGGATTTATCCGATTTGGGCCAAACTGATATCAGTTCACCATCCAGTGACTTTAAATATGTATACCAATTTGCAGATCAATGGGATGCGCGGTTTAGGCGCTGTGAGCTTTTACAGAAGCAGCTTGACAGAATCCAGCCGTGTTGCATATTGTCGGATTTTGACAAACGTTAGTGCCACTGACATGACATGACATTAAATGTCAGTATGATAAATGTCATTATGTCATAGAAACTGAGGTTAGGTAGGGTCCAGAGTGGCTCTGTTTTGACAAAATTGAATAATTGCAAAAGTGTTCAGACCACAGACTAGACAGACAGCGCAGTAAACGTTATTTTCCATGACCCCCGATATCTCGTTTCTCTCTTCAACTATCGTCTATTTCACTCTAAAAGCATGAAACCGTGACATAGGGGGCGCTTGGGGCACGTTGGCGCTATATTTGAAATAAATCTTTCGAATTAATAAGCTAGTTAAAATTTAGATTAAAAAATTTTTGTTATCGCAGTCTTAACTTCTTGCATATTATTATAAATAAAAAATATAAAGGAATTTATTACACATATTATATCAATGTAATATAACTGATTATAGCAAAACGAAAATGTATATAACTGAATGCAGTTGCGGGATACTACAAAACATATAAATAAATAATTTTAGGCCACATAAATAATAAACATATATAAAACAATATATTATTAAGACAATAAATTAAAATTTATTAGTCGAAAATAGAGGTTACACAAAAGTACATAACTATACATAAGTACGCACCTATCCAGATTCTTCGGCAAACAGAATAATTTCTCTTTATCGGGTTTTCCACAAATTATACCAAAACATTTTACTAATACGCAATTTTGAAATTTGACGCTTGTCATAAGTAGTGAAATGACATACTGATGACATATAATTTATAGATTTCTGTGGGAACTGTGTCCACCAACCGAGCGCCCCCTGGGCAACGGTTTCACAAAAAAACGATAAAGATGTCAATATACCGTTTTAATTGGATGGAAAAAAGACAGAGGGATGTGCACTTATTGCTATCTAGCTGCGTTGTCTGTCTAGTCTGTGGTTCAGACATTCTATTGTGCCAATAATGTAGTCGGAAAGTTGGGTGAGGGCCACCCCAGATATTTTTCTCTGTTTTCATATTTTTACAACACCACCTTTCAATTACAGCACACTATAGCAAAAAAAATTTTCTTTACCGTAAAGTAAACTTTCACTGTTTTTTGTTAATATTTATATTCAGCATAAATTGCAGAGATAAAGACATTGTATGCATTATAGAAGTAAGGTCTATTAATGTTGAATGACTAAATTTAATGTAGAAATACCTCCGTTTAATATATGTACCGTCTATTTTCCATAGGTAATAATAGTACCCCATTCCCATAACGACCCCGGTTGGCTGAAGACTTTTGAGAACTATTTCCATTCGCAATCGAAGCAAATCCTTAACCATATGGTCGCAAAGATGCAACAGTACAAGAATCTAACGTTTATTTGGTCGGAAATATCCTTCTTGAATGCTTGGTGGGAGACAGCACATCCCATTAAACAGAGCGCCCTAAAATCTTTAGCTCATAGCGGTCGACTTGAGATCACCACTGGTGGATGGGTGATGACCGATGAAGCCAATGCCCACCTGTATGCCATGGTAGACCAGCTAATCGAAGGTATAGATGTTTCAAACCAAGGAGAGCACAGTTGTGTATGCAACCAAATATACGCGGGTCAATTATAAACCATACACTGGGTATAATTGGTTGCATATGTCACTGTGCTCTACTTAGTTCAAAACTACTCTAAGCGTTTAAAAAAGAATAGTTTAGAATAGAAAGATTTCATAACATATTCTTTTTAGGTCACCAATGGGTCTACTCAAATTTAGGAATTAAACCAAAAAGTGGTTGGTCAATTGACCCGTTTGGACATGGTAGCACTCAACCTTATCTTATGGCATTATCCGGTATAAATGGCACTGTTATACAGAGAATCCATTACGCGTGGAAGCAATGGCTAGCAGCCAAACAATTCGAGGAATTCAAATGGATACCAACATGGGCACCATCGGATCAAAAGGGCACCCTGCTCACCCACAACCAACCTTTCGATATTTACTCGATAAAACACAGTTGTGGACCTCATCCGTACATCTGCTTAAATTTCGACTTTCGAAAAGTTAATGGTGAATATACGGAGTACTCACTAAGGGCTCAACCAATAACTGAGAAGAACGTGAAAGAAAAGGCGGAGTTATTATTGGAACAATACGGAAAGACGGGATCTTTATTTCAACATAACGTTGTATTAATGCCTTTGGGTGATGATTTTAGGTATAATGTAATCGAAGAATGGGATCAGCAATATACAAACTATTTAAAATTAATCGATTACATCAATAGTAATAAGGATACATATAAAACAGAGATCACCTTTGGTACACCAAGGGATTACTTTGACGAAATTATGAAACGTTATGATAATTATCCAACTTTAAAAGGCGATTTCTTTGTGTATTCAGATATATTTTCCGAAGGCCGTCCGGCGTATTGGTCGGGGTACTTCACGACCCGTCCATTTATGAAAATTCTCGATCGGGAGCTGGAATATAACCTTCGGACAACGGAAATTTTATATACGGTTGCCGTCAATCACGCCAGACAAAAAGAGTACATAGCAATTCTAAAAATCTTGGAACGTGACTACGAAAAACTGATACAAGCTCGCCGAAACTTAGGTTTATTCCAACATCACGATGCCATTACGGGCACGAGCAAATCTTTTGTCATGCGTGATTACGGCTTAAAGTTATTTGAAAGCATTCACGATACGGTCAAATTACAACAGTTATGTTTACAAAGTTTGTTGTTTGGAAAATACCAGAAAAAGCCGAATAAGAATGCTATTTTAAGCGATGTAGAGATCGACTCGTATGAAAAATTACCAAAGAAAACAATTCTGACAATTGAAAAAGGGAAAACCCATCGTTTGGTGCTTTTTAACTCGCTTGCACAAGATCACGAGCATCTCGTGCAAATTCGCGTAACATTACCAAATGTAAAGGTCACGGATCCTCACGGCAAACCTGTTATAATCCAGATTAATCCAGTTTGGAATTCGTCAGAATCAAACACAAAATTATCCATAGTTGAAAATGAATATGAATTAATTTTTATAGCAAATATCCCAGCGTTGACGATTGCGACTTACAACGCAACCTATTCTAACGAAACCAATGAGCAGTTGGCGACTGTTTATTGTAACAAATGCCATCTCGAGGAGACTAATAGCGAACAGATTGTTTTAGGTGAACACCGGCAGTATAAACCATCAAAATTTAAACTTCGTAATATGCAAATGGGCGATATTCAATTAGAAAATCACAAGTTTAAATTATTATTTGACGGTCGAACCGGTTTTATGAAAAGTGTTACGCAAAAATCTAATCTTAAAATCATACAATGCGGCATACAATTTGCTGCTTATCGCTCGGCGCAGTACCATTCCGGGGCCTACTTATTTATGCCTGATCCTAACGAAAGAGACACGGAAAAAGACGTTTTATCCGAGTACAAAGATCAAATGTCGATCATTATAACATCGGGCAACGTAGCCAGCGAATTAACGGTGATCTACGGCGCGTTTCTCGTACATACCATCCGTATATACCATCCGGAAACCTCTAAATTATCCGACGGAATCTTTATCGAGAATGAAATTGATTTTGAAAATCCTCCGAAGAATCGAGAAACCGAATTATTCATGCGGTTTATAACGGACATTCAAAACGGAGATCCTCCCGAATTCTATTCGGATTTGAACGGTTTTCAAATGATGAAACGCGTCAAAGTTGAGAGTATCGGAATCGAGGGAAACTATTTTCCAATTACCTCCATGGCGTACATCGAGGATGATAATTTGAGGTTAAGTCTTCTGACAAATCACGCGCAAGGTGCCGCAGCCTGGCAACCCGGGTTTTTGGAGGTTATGTTGGATCGTAGGACGTTATATGATGATTCCAGAGGGATGGGAGAGGGTATTATCGATAATCGAAAAACGATCAATAAATTCTGGTTGCTTCTAGAGAATTTCGGTGAACAAAACGAAAAACCCCGGTTTAAACATAGAATTGACAAGAGAGAAAGCGAAAAGAGCGAATTCTCGCGACCTTCGCTATTTGCTAATCACTTATCGAATTCTCTGAATTACCCGGTTAGTATTTTTATAATTGGCGAGGAATACTCGAAAATGAAGATACAACATAACCTGAAACTTATAAATAGGGAATTTCCGTGCGATTATCATATTTTAACATTCCGTACGCAGATTGATCCGATTTACTCTCAATTTCCGTCAAATTTTGCCTTATTAGTGTTGCACCGGCAGGGCTATTCTTGTAAACTAAACTCAAATTATACTTGTAAGAAATTTAATGTTGATCATGACACGAAATTAGAGCTCTTGAAGGTAGAGAATATACAACCCGTGACATTGACAGGTTTAGAGAATGAAGGCGGTAGCATCGCCGATCTTAGCGAAATTCATTTGTCTCCCATGACACTTCAAAGCTATAATTTTACTTTTGATATGTACATGTAGTGTTGATATTTGACAGGCTACGTAGAGATTATTGTAAATACTGGTGATATATATTCATAATGGAGAATTAATTAATCAATCGTTAAAAAGAATCAAAATATTAAAAGAAAAACAATCAGTGTTCAATACGCTGACTATTGTTGATTCTAACTTATGCAAGTATTTAATACAAGTGTAGATTATGTTGCATTTTTTTGTGTGTTGGTGGCAATCATAATTTGTGATTTTTTTTATACCTTTTACTAAATTTTAAAAGTTGACTACAATACTCGTTAGCAATCTCAAAAACCAGTTAAATTATAACCCAAGTATTACTACAATATTGACAAATGTTGGGGACAGAGAGTGTAAAAGGCAATTATTAGGGCAACCAAAAATATGCTCTAAAAAAAACTCGCTTATAATAGCTGCTTTCCATTTGCACACTTCTGAATTAATCTTAGCTGAGCTAATCTAACACCGTCTGGCTTGGTCCAAGTTCAACTAAGCTAAGCTATGTTGGCAAAAGGAACGCGTTCGGTGCCATTCTATCTAACTAAGTTCGTGGAACTTGATGTCAGCGAGTGGTGGCGCCACTTGCCTGACAACAAGTGTTATCAATGTTATCATCTATAGATACAAATAAGAAACATAGGTATCAGAACCGCTTCTTTCCACGCGTATACCGTCCTCGTGACTTAATTCCACTTCGTAGCGAAGATGTGTAATCAGGTCACACACATCAAATATGTTAACTTCATCCATCTTGCCGAAACTTCTTATAGTTTATAAAATAAACAAAAATCAAATTGCACGCACGCACGATGGCGGATTTAGGTTAGGTTCTCCTTCTTCTTCTTCTTCTTCTATTAGGTTAGCTCAGACAGCTCAGACCATCTAAGTTACCTTTTCGCATGACTAGCCAAGGGCAAGGGGAAGGTAATCTGTCTGAGCTTGTCTTACTTCACCAAAACAAAAGGAACGCTACGCATAAGTTAGATTAGCTCAGCTCAGCTAATATCAACTCAGAAATGTGCAAATGGAAAGCAGCTAATATGGCCAATAAATAAGAAAATATGCTCTAAAAAACTGAAAATATGACTAAAAACAGTGTAAATACTAGGGCATCCAAAAATATACTCTTTGATATCACTTTCAGGCGCTTAAAACATGACAAACAGAAATGAAAATATGTATGGAATACCAGAAAAAAAATAACGCTATAGTATAATCCAGGAGAGCTGCAAATAACACGTGACTTTTAAGGTTACGAAACAGATATACAACAAGAAGGCTGTTTCATTCTAACTTGCGTGATCGGTGAAGCAAGATTTTTGACGCGTACGTCAAAAATGACAGCAGGAAACGCTTAATTATTTGCAGCTCTCGTGGATTATACTATATCAACAAATGACAAGAAGCAGCACTCTCTGTGTAGGAAAGATTAAAGGACCAATTTAATTATTTTTTATTATAAAGTACAATAGATAGCACTGTTGGAATGCTGCACTTTGTTTTATTTATTTTAGGTATTTTTTTATTTTATTTTATTTCTCTACAAATTAATGATTCTGATCAATTATTATTTATCAACATAGTACCCTTATTTTAAGGTTTTGAAAAGGTAGGTATGTTTACTCTATAGCCTGGTTTACATTGGTAGTGTAAAAGGTAGAGTCACACTTTACTCAGTTTTTATATTTGTTTTCGAGTTTTCCAAAGTTTCATAATTCCACGAACAAATAATTTGTCCTGTAGTTGAGTAGAATGGTTTGGATGAAAATTGTACACAAAATTCTACATCGTGAGTACACTGAAAGAAGTTTTTTTGGTAAATTTATTATAAAACTATGGGTAATTTTGTTACCCGTGGAATGACAGTAAATTTACTTTGCAAAAATTAACTTTAACATTAAAAAAAAAACTTAATTTCCTAAAATAAATGTCAAAATCAGTAAAAATACTGATTTTAGTAACAATACATTTCTTATTTGTAAATCTACAACTAAAGGAATGTAAATATTGATTTACTGTCGTGACATAGTATTTGACCTAGTATTTTTGCCAATTCTTTTTTCTGTCTGCTATTCTGTGGTTAGTAGCCTACCCCCTATACTATGAATGTAAACCTACCATGATTGACAAAGTCCAAGGTTATACCTCCAACTTCTGTATTATGTTAGCTGTATATAGATTTCATGTATGTAAATATATAATATATATTATATAATATAATATTTTTGTGATTTTATACAGTGGGTTTGAGAACGAAAAATTGTTATTAATATTCCTAACAATTATTCGTTTTTTACCTACTTATTTGTTGAATAGCCACTTTAGATTCTAGGTAACCTGATAATTTTATTTTAATGTCAATTGTTTGTTTGTAACAAGCACCGACTGATATTTCCGTAGTTTAATTTTTAAGGGCTTAAGTTGATCGATGTGTACCTTAATAACAATGATGAAACAAAAAACAAGAACTGGATATAAGGTTAGTTGCAAAAACTGCTGAAAGGAATTCTCAGTTTAGAATTGTAAAGTTTTATATGTAAGAACAAACAAATTGTGAAAAATGAGTTTCTATTTATTATTAAAATTACGACACTAGACATATTTGCTTTTTATTAACGCCTACAATTATTTTGTCTAATTTATTGTTGGCTTGTATCTGCAAGATAGGCCAAGTGGGTAAAATTGCACCCCTAGCGAGACCACCGTCTGTAGTCTCTGGCTGAAAGCAGACAGTCGGTTTGAAAGGAACAATAATCAATTCCAAGACCTTCATCACAGCAACTTACCATTAACAAATTTGAAAAATAAACATTGAATCAATAGTGCAATAGTGTTTAAACGCTTTTTCAATTTTCAATTTTATGAAGCTTCAGCCGCTCTGGTCTCCAACCTAACATCAGTCATAGAATCGTGTCATGTCAGTCAGTGGTATCAGTGTGGTCAAAATCGGATTAATCCATGAGAAAACGCATGTAACATTTGCCACTTCCGGTTGTTGCCTCAAAAAACAATCCAGTTCGTCCCCTGGCAATGATAAACATGTATAAAAAATTTCAGCCCGATCCGTTGTGCCGTTTGGGCGCTATCCTGTTCGCAGATATAGATAATATATTCCTACATACATAGAGTAGTTTCAAACTAAGAAGAGCACAGTTGTATATGCAACCAATCATACCCAGTGTATGGTTTATAAATTGCCTATGTATATTTGGTTGCATATACAACTGTGCTCTTCTTAGTTTGAAACATCTATACACACATACATACATTTTCCACAAGTCTTTGCAATCGATTCAGGGGATCCCAAAACGCGTATTTCCGCGGAAATCTCGATTCTTTTCCGTCGATTACAACACTTTCTTTCTAGGGTACTAGTCGGAAAGTAAAAATGGGGTTGTGAATCGTCACAGTTGTCATTATTATGACACAAATCGCCGTCGATTCAATACAAGGCATGGTTAGGACTAGAGGTGGGTAGTTCGTGAACGAACTAGTCCGAGAGAATGGCTCCCGGTTTAGAACAAAAGAACTAGTTCTTTAAAATAAAAAGAACTAGTTCGCAAAAGATCTGCTTTGCTAAAACATATCTCTATGCATATCTCATTCAGTGAAGGACTTGTAGGGACATGAAATCTAGTTCGAAAGTCCTGCTTTGGTGAAACATAACCCATTCAGTGAACGAGTTGTGGCGACATCAAACGAGCGACATAGCACCCTGCCCGCCAGTTGTTTCTTTACCTAACGGCGGATGTCAAAAATATAATTAGAGTATAGTTTTTTTTTTCCTATTGGATAATGGATTACACTGTTAATAGTAGTTTCGCCAGTATATGTTATACTATAATTTATAAATAATACCCCAATTCCACCTAAAATTGCAGTATGAATAAGGCTAAAATACGTGCAGCAATATGTCTTTTATGCCTTATTAAATAAATATTTAAGAAATATACCTAAATAAAATAAGACAACGATTCTTCGATCAATATAATTATAAATAATTATTTATTTTCAAAACAAAATAACGATTCTTCAAGAAAAAGACAAAGTGGGAAGGCAGACATCGATTATGTCCAAACTAGATCCTAGTTTCGTTTGAAACGAGATATAAACGTGCTAGAACACACAAAGACACGTTTATCGAAGTAGTATGTCTCAGGATCAAAGTAGTTCTTCAGAACTAGTTCTTTGAACTAGTTCCTTTTTGTGAACTAATCCGGAAGAACTAGTTCATTAAAAAGAATTATCTCTAGTTAGGACACTCAGGACAGATGGCCTGAGATGGCCAGTGAACGTGTGGACAGTTGTCATTGGAAGAGGATGTGGTTCCCACACATTCTCCTCCAACACATTGTGTGGTGCTTCACCACACAATACCACCGAAGTTTGTCGTCATTTGAACTATATTCGGAGCGCTGGATAGGACGAGGAAGGCCGCTTAGATGGCCTCCGAGATCGTCAGATCTTACAAGTTATGATTTCTTTTTATGGGGTTTTATTAAAAGTAAAGTTTATGAGACACCACCAACTACTCGTGACTCAGAAACGTTCAAAACTCTTTACAAAAACAATTTCAATTGTGTAATGTATAATGTATCCTTGTCAAAGTATCATTGAAATTTAACAAAAAATGTAGGTATCTGGGGCAGGTAGTGAAAGTCTATTGCAGCGTTCTTGATTGACAAAGTTTATTTACTTAAATTATCTAAAAGGTGCACAATGTGCACATAATTGACAGGTTTTACCAATTAAAATATTGTTCGTTAAACAACAAAGTTTAATTACAAATAAGTAAATAGTTTACCGAAAAGTAACATTATAGGTCCTTATTTCCATGGGTTGCATGGATATCGCACCAACATTCCTCAGTCTTTCCTCATTAGTTGGAAAACCCGTCAACAAAGTGCGCTTCAAGTACTTCACAATTGCGTAATTCAACCTCGTCGAATTTCTCGACTTAATATTACAGCTAAAATTACCAACAATGTTGCACGAAAATCCCTGATTTTGCAAGATCAAAAATGCATTC
The DNA here is from genome assembly GCA_963971325.1 of Aphodius granarius. NCBI lineage: Eukaryota > Metazoa > Arthropoda > Insecta > Coleoptera > Scarabaeidae > Aphodius > Aphodius granarius. The sequence goes on from OZ020225.1 coordinate 6,604,891, forward strand.
TTCGACGGCAGATTCTCATTCTTATGATCGGGAATTGTTCTCAAATTAACCCAATGCACGTTGCAATCATAGTCCTTATTAAAAAAGCGATAATATCTTCGACTTGGGCTAGTACTAGCTTTCACGTTTACGTACACATTCACCGGATAATTTAGCGAGTTTGACAGGTGATTTGAGAGATAACTTGGTACCGGTTGGGTTTCCTCGTAAAAATGGTTCAGAAAGTGTCTTATCTTTTGGGTTGGATTGGTTATCTTTTCCGGAAGCAAAACAAATTTATGGGTACATATTTTATTGTCTATCATATTTTCTTCTAAGCCTCGTCCATCATCGTGATAGGTACTTCTATCGAGCATAACTTCAATTTCACCGCTGCCAAAAGATGTCGCCCCATGCGAATGACTAGTCAATAGAGACAACCTTTGATTGTAATCTTCAATATAGATCATAGTAGTCACAGGGTAGTAATTTCCTTGGACATTAATTTCCTTCACAATTTGCCTCTTCTGTATCTGAAAACCGTTAGAATCGGTGTAGAAAACATTTCGGGAATCTATATTCGAATACAGCCTCATTACTAGTTCTATATCAGTAGCTTTTGAATTTAAGTCAACCGTAGTGTCTAAAAAAATAGCTTCTGATAGATATGAATCCGATTGGTATATCCTCATTTTCTGTATTATGTAACTGTCGTAAGCTGTTACAACTTCACTATAGATATCTCCGACAATTGCTAATAATTTCACGTGATACAAGTCCACTAGCGGCCTCTCTGTATCAGCTTCAGAATCAGGTTCAAATAAATAAGCCCCTGACCTGTACTGGTAAGATTGATAAGCTGAATACTCTTGAAGGATAAAGATTTTCGAATTTGTCGACTTCTTGTGAACCCTTCGCAAAAGACCATCTCCACCGTTTAAAACTACCAGAAGCTCTGTATTTTCCATTTTGATCAACCCATTAGGCGAAATTTTCTTAACAGGAAACAAAACCTCGCTGTCGTTTTGGTAAAAGTATTCGTTCGTATATAAAGCCGCCATATTGACAGTATCACTATAGAAGTAACGCATTTCGTACACAACCACGGACAAAGGAGGTAATTTAGCAATAAAACTCAACTCGTACTTATCCGGAATGGCTGCTAATAACTTATATTTACTGTCATATCTCCAGACGGGGCTGATTTGTGTTGGGATGTCTTCACCGTGCTCGTTTCGAATCTTAACATACAGATCACTAATTGATAATTTAACAGCTTCGTACCTCTCCTGTTGCAGAGAATTGAAGATAATTACATGACTTCTAACACCTTTCGTAACCGTGAAGACGTGCTTTTTCGAAAAGTCGTCGGAAAAATCAAATATATCGTCGGTGATCAACTGATTCTCAGAGTTATTTCCTGTATACAATACCGATATTGCGTTTCTTTGTACCGTTAGGACATCAACTATAGTATGGGTAAGTTTCACGATATGATCCTTTACAACGAACGACTTGCTTGTACCAGTAATGGAGTCGTGATGTTGAAAAAGCGCTAATATCCGTCTAGCGTCAATGATCTTCTTGAAGTCCCATTTCAAATTCGAGAAGTATCTCGCATAGTTTAAAGTTAACGTGTAGAGAATTTCGCAACTTCTCAATTGTGCTTCTAATATTCGATCTAGGATCTTCAGAAATGGTCTTGAGGTGTAATATCCGGTCCAGTATGACGGTGCTGAACTGAAACTATCAGCATAGGGGAAAAAGTCACCTTTTAAATGAGGAAAACTTGCTTGGCGAGCGGTTATCTCATCAAAGAAATGCTTAGGTGTACCGTAGTATATATCTATATGCGGATACCTCTCTCGCACTTCTTCGATAACGGTGTTATAAATATAATACTGTCCAGTTAGTTCATCCATGGTGGTATAACTAAAATCCCCACCGATGGGGACTAATATAACATTGTGCCTATACAAAGAACCACTTTTTACGTACTGCCCAATTAAATCGTCTAAATTATCGGCAAATTTTTGTGCGTACACGTGTTCTGGTTTGTGGGATTGGTAGTTGTAAATGGTGCAAATATCAGGATTCGGCCCGCAGTTTTCCTTAACACTGTACACGTCAAATGGTTGATTATGTGTTAGGATTGAGTATTCCGAAGCAAAATTTGGTTTCCAATAGAAATCTCCCGATCTCTGATATGCAAACCAATATTTCCAAGCGTAGTGAATCCTTTGAATAATTGTAGCGTTAAAACCTGAAAGCGCCAATATATGCGGGACTGTACTTCCGTGACCAAATGGGTCTATGGACCAACCAGTCTTCGGTACAACGCCCAGATTTCTGATGACCCACTGATGACCTGTGAAATAATGACGTTGAACAATGAGTAAAAGGAAGCGAATGGATATTTTCGAACAAAAGTGCACACAGCCAGATAACAATCGTGATATATACCTTCCTTCATCCTTTTTCCTCATAAAGTCTATTTTTTATACAAATGAAAAATGAACACATTGTCCTAGAGTTGCCACCTCATATCCTGCAAGGCTATTTTTAATTAAAAATTATTTAAGCTATTTTTACTTTCCAACTAGTACCCTAGAAGGAAAGTATGTATTGTAATCGACGGAAAATGACATTTAGAGATTTCCGCGGAAATACGTGTTTTGAGGTCCCCTGAATCGATTGCGATGATTTCTAGAAATAGTATATTATTATTATACAAGTTTTATAAGACGTCAAATTGGCGCATGAGTTGTTTGGGGCACGAGGAACGCCAGCGACGAGTGCCCCAAATGAACGAAGGCGCCAATATGTCTTATAAAACGAATGTAATATACTAATTTTTCTACTTTGCGTCATTAATTTTATAAAAATTTAGAAGTATATTTGTATATTAGGTAAAATTCCAATCTAGAGTATTTATGGGTGCAACCGTTGGTAACTCTGTCATCTGTCACTTAAATTCAAATATCAGTGAAAAGTAATTATTGATAATTATTATATACCATCATATACTAGTAGTACGAAACCTAGGATGCAACACGCATGTTTAAATATGTATAAAAATATATATACTTCGCAGTTTGTGCGATTCTAAAAAATCAGTTTGTGCTTACTTTTGTGGTTATGTGTATTTTCGTTTGACATGCATTTGATATAAATGTCACCAATCTTAGAAAAAAGTTACTAAAAACGGTGTTACAATTTGCTAATTGTAACACCGAAAACAGTGTTACAATGTGTGCATTGTGAATGCAAAGTAGAAAAATGTATGTATCTATGTGTGTGTGTGTGTGTGTATGTGTGTGTGTATGTCCGTGAACACGATTGCGCCCAAACGCAACAACGGATCGCGGTGAAATTTGGTATACGTATTTAGAATTACCGGGGTACGAACTGGATTGTTTTTGGTGACAATCTGACAACCGGAAGTGGCAAATGTTACAAACGTCTTCTAAGGGATTTATCTGATTGAGACCAAACTCATACCAACTCATCCTCCAATGACTTTAAATACATATACAAATTTGCAGATCAGCGGGATTAACGGTTTAGACGCTATATGCTTTTATAGAAGCGGTTTGACAGATTCCACAGCTTTCGTCGCTGTGTTGCGAATTTTCAGATTTTGACAAACGTCAGTACCACAGACAGCGCAGTAAACGTTATTTTCCATGCCCCCGATATCTCGTTTCTCTCTTCAACTAGCGTCTATTTCACTCTAAAAGCATGAAACCGTGACATAGGGGGCGCTTGGGGCACGTTGGCGCCATATTTGAAATAAATCTGTCGAATTAATAAGCTAGTTAAAATTTAGATTAAAAAATGTTTGTTATCGCAGTCTTGACTTCTTGCATATTATTATAAATAAAAATATAAAGGAATTTATTACACATATTATATCAATGTAATATAACTGATTATAGCAAAACGAAAATTTATATAACTGAATGCAGTTGCGGGATGCTACAAAACATATAAATAAATAATTTTAGGCCACATAAATAATAAACATATATAAAACAATATTTTATTAATACAATAAATTAAAATTTATTAGTCGAAAATAGAGGTTACAGATAAGTACATATGTATACATAAGTACGCACCTATCCAGATTCTTCGGTAAACAGAATAATTTCTCTTTATCGGTTTTTCCACAAATTATACCAAAACATTTTACTAAATGCGCAAATATTGAAATTTGACGCTTGTCATAAGTAGTGAAATGACATACTGATGACATATAATTTATAGATTTCTATGGGAACTCAGTCCATCAACCGAGCGCCCCCTGGGCAAAGGTTTCACAAAAAACGATAAAGATGTCAATATACCGATTTAATTGGATGGAAAAAAGACAGAGGGATGTGCACTTATTGCTATCTAGCTGTGGTGTCTGTCTAGTCTGTGGTCAGTACCATCACATGACATGACATTGTTTTACAAAATTGAATAAATTCAAAAGTGTTTAGATATTTCATTGTACCAACGATATAGTCGGAAGGTAGGGTGAGGGCCACCCCAGATATTTACTTACCGACTAGTACCCGAAAAGGAAAGTATTGTAATCGACGGAAAAAATATTCGGGATATACACGTTTTGATAATACAATCTATTAGGAAAAACGATGAGGGTAAATTACTATTACTAATGTACCTCTTTATGCCCGGCAACCCAGTTTAAGGACCAGAAAAATGGTAGGCAACCTTAGTTTGGCGGTTTTTTGTACCTCTTTGTCTCTCGATTGGTACTAAATATTTCAAGAAAAATAGTCCGCAACGTTCACAACAAAATAACTTCAATAATTTTTGATTAAAAATAGCCTTGCTATTGCTAGCATGTGGGGCGGCAACCCTACGACATTGTGTGCATTTATACATTATATTGTATGATATAAAATATAGATTTGATTAGGAAAAAGGATGAGGGAATGTCGATCTAGGTCGGGCTGTTAGAATGTTGTGTGCTTATGTACTTATAATTATAACAAATTAATCTAAAAGTGGGCGTTTAACATTATACCGGTTTTCCACTAAACGGACAGTCGAGTATGTGTTTTGTTTTTCGGAACATTAAAACAAAACTCCGAACTAAAACAAAACCGAAACATTTGTCTCCACCAAGCAGACAGTATTGTGTTGCAGTTTAGTTTTTGTTTAACGTCTGTTTCCACTCAGTTGATTGATTCAATGTCGTTTATGACACGATCACACTAGGCTGTTTTATTAGCGGCTAGTTGCTGGTGCTACTAGCATCAACAGCGGCCAGCGGTTATTTTGTGGTCACATTACGACATTACGCTGTTTACGAGCAAAAGTAGGTACTGCTGCCGCTGGTGGCTACTACCAGCAAGCCTCATTTCAAACTACAAGGTCAACTATTTCTGGTGCATTTTATATGTCACCAGGTAGTTATGTTATACAACAGTGAGACAATGTATGGTCTTTTGTCGCAACCATAAAGTATTTCATATTTGATATCAATTGGTGGGGTTTTATTCACTACCTGACTACATAAATATTAAAAGCACCGTGCACGAGTGCACGATAAATTTAGAAATTCTATATTTTAGAAGTATTTAGTTGAAAAGTCATTGGCTCTACTTTCAATTATTATGAATTAAATTATATATTTTCATAAAAAAATAGTTTCACTTCAATTGTTTCCCAGTATATTTCTAAATAACAAATTGCTCAAAAGTTACTGCTTTCAACCGTAATTTAGTTTCTAATTTATATTTAATGTTTTATTTATATTAAGTTCTACCACAAAATCCGTCCAATTTATTAATTAAAATATAATATACAATTATATAATTATACAATTTAATGTACAATTGATATAATTAAAATCCGATATATTTTACAAAAGATATTAGTATATATGCATTTCTACTTCAAATAAAGGTCAATACTTCACAACTTATAATATTTGCATTGTATGCATAAATAAGCATAATCCAGGTTATTCAGTTTTGAAGAAATATTTGAATTATTTAAAAAAAATAAAAATTATAAATTACTCATTTTAACAAAAGTAATGAATTGTTTGATCGATGGTTGGAATTTTCTACAATACCCACATTTGTCCAGCAACGCAAGCTCTAAATAGCGGTTAACGAAAGTTCAACATATTCAACTTTACAACCACCAGCCAAAACCATTCGCCGGCATGCAAAAATAGCGGCTGCTGAGTGATCACACTATGCTGGTTAACAGCGGCTAATAATCTACAGCAAGCAGCAAATACTAAAACAGCGTAGTGTGACCACCCCACATTTTGCATTCCAATCAACGTTGCAGCATAACTTTTCGGCCGACGACTATTCATTATTTGATCAGTACATATTTTAACAACTGTGTCGCTTAAAGCCCTTGTTATAATGCTCGGCTCAGGACAAATGTGGGTATTGTAGAAAATACCAACCATCGATTATAATAAATAATTTAAAGCAACAATTTATTACTTTTGTTAAATGTATAGTTAATAATATAAAATTATAAATATGTGACGTGGTTGCTGTGACGTGTTGAGCTTTATTTGAAGTAGAAATGCATATATACTAATATCTTTTGTAAAATATATAGGATTTTAATTATATCCATTGTATATTAAATTTTTTATGTTAATTAATAAATTGGACGGAAAACTGATTAAATTACTTTTGTGTTTGAAGCATATATAAAACAAATATAAGATATAAGAAACTAAATTACGGATGAAAGCAGTAACTTGATGAACATGTACCTACTGGGAAACAATTCAAGACCTGAAAGAGATTTTTTAATATAAATATATGATTTAATTAATAATAATTGAAGTAACGATTTAATTAATAATTAAAATAATTTTGTAAATAACTAATTGTAGTAGAGCCATTGACTTTTCAACCAAATACTTCTAAAATATAGAATTTCTAATTTTATTGTCATCGTGGCCTTTATTTTATTGACACTCGTGTACAGTGCTTTCAAAATTTATGTAGTCAGGTTTAAGGCAGGTAGTCAAGAAAACCCCACAAATTGGCATCAAATATAAAATATTTTATGATTGCGACGCGTTTACCTGACAAATCTGATGTGGCCAGGCACATGACTTTATCATACGATACAGCCGTGTTCAGGGGGGCAATTTGGAAGTTCAAGGGGCATCCGCTTACTATGATTTAATTTTTTTTTTCCAAAAAATGGAATGGACATAAATTATACAAAATTTTCTCTACTATAGTTTATTATTTAACTATTTTGACGAAATTACAGAAATGGCGGCTAATTTGCAAAATCGTTGAAAAATGATAAGAGTAAACCTCGAGTTCCTTTAGGCCCTTTTGGACAAAACTTCTTTCAGCTCTAAGTTTAGTCACGAAACTTCTAAATATGAAGTTTCGTCTCGATACCTTCAGTAGTTTCTCCGGAATTGTCGCCACAAAAAACGGGTACACACACACATACACACACACACACACACACACACACACACACACACACACACACACACACACACACACACACACACACACACACACACACACACACACACACACACACACACACACACACACACACACACACACACACACACACAGACATTTTTTTGTACCTTGGTCAAAAATGTTCATGGGGCCCAAAAAGACCTATTTCCGCTAAAATCTCAATTTTTTTTCGACACGATTACAATACTTTGTCATACTACGTATGATAAAGTAAAAACAATACCTACCCGGTGACATATAAAATGCACCAGAAATAGTTACCCTTATAGTTTGGACTGAGGATTGCTGGTTGTAGCCACCAGCGGTAGCAGTACTTTTGCTGGTAAACAGCGTAATGTGGCCACAAAATAGCCGCTGGTTGCTATTGCTGCTAGCAGCACCAGCAACTAGCGGGTAAGAAAACAGCCTAGTGTGATCGTCGCAATATGGACAGTGAGTTCTTCGCAAACCTTGGGGCTGACTATTGCAAGGGAAAGAAAAAACGATTCTTGCCTCGCCAGATTGTATTAATACGTTTCAGTAGTTGTGGCGCGCTTCAGCAGTTTTTATCATTGGCATTTTATTGTATTTTTTTATTTCTTTGTTATAGTTCATTTCGTCGTTTGAGTATTTTACAAAGTGTACAAGGCGACAGCACTGTTGTTATAATGACATTCATATGATTCGTTATCTGGGAAATTACCGACATTTCTAGGGGACTCATACCCTAATGAAAGTAAAAAAAAGTGGCTTGAGATTATAATTTGGAAAACGATACCTTCAAGAAACTGATCAATGAGACCATACAGGTGAGTAGTTGCTTCATCTGGCATCACCCATCCACCGGCAACTATTTCAAGTCTTCCTTCCTGAACTAGCTTGGCCAGAGCCAATCTTCTATCCGTCCTTGCCAGTTTCCACCAGTTGGCAAGGAATGCAACTTCAGACCAGATGAAGGTGGTATTTTCGTCTTTTCTCAGCTTAGCCACGACATTATTCAAGATGTTCGTTGTCTTCTCGTGTAGGTAATACTCAAATGTTTCTAACCAGCCTGGATCGTTGTGAGAAAATGGAACTATTATAACTTTCAGAGGCACTCTCTTGTAGTTTCTGTTCAAGTCTCGCAGTCGTGACTCAAACCATGACGTCCAGAAGTTTTCAGTGCCCAACCACGATGGCTACAGGTAGACACACAATTATCATTCCAATACGCAGCATTGTAAAGGACAAATAACTTTTCTTAACTTTAACTAGCCTCAAAATGGGCATATCCTGTGAAATCCCGACTTTTTGTTGATTGCCATACGTTAGTTAAGTTTATTAGTTAAGAAGGTTACTTTAGTTGATTAGTAAATGTAGTATGTAATAATGAATTTTATATAAAAATCGTTTGTAAATATTGTAGATAATATTCAGGTATGTTACCTTAAATTCTAAATGTTGAAAGGTATCTTCTGTATCTATATCAGCTCCGGATTGGTAAACTGATAAACAGCTATCTTGGTCACCACCGTAGTCACTACCATTATAACTACCCTTCGGAATGATATTGAAGAGATGTACTCTTTTTGGGAATGTTTCGTAGTAGTTGTAGGTGCAATTTATATAGTATACAATAATCAGCAAACCGCATAGTACACCAAACGCCAATAACAGTTTCAAAGTAGATCTTCTGTACATCATAATAAACATAATGCTTTACTGATTATAGATTTGACACTTTGACAGTTAAAGGTTAATTGTTGTTGGCCAGATTTGACAGATATCTTTTTATACGTGGGTGCATTCAGCTAGTACATTCAGATTTTGAGCTACTGACTACTGACCATAAAATTCTTAACGCACAAGGTGAAGCACAATATTGGACAACCTGAAGTTTCTTCAAACGCTACATAGTAAGAAAATCCAAAAATAAAGTAATAAATAACATATTAAATGTATTTTTTACAGTATATCTTCTGTACATCATAATAAACATAATGCTTTACTGATTATAGATTTGACACTTTGACAGTTAAAGGTTAATTGTTGTTGGCCAGATTTGACAGATATCTTTTTATACGTGGGTGCATTCAGCTAGTACATTCAGATTTTGAGCTACTGACTATACTGACCATAAAATTCTTAGCGCACAAGGTGAAGCACAATATTGGACAACCTGAAGTTTCTTCAAACGCTTCATAGTAAGAAAATCCAAAAATAAAGTAATAAATAACATATGAAATGTATTTTTTACAGATTTTACTTTATTTTTCATATTTATTTAGAATTGCCGGGGGTCGAAATGGGTTGCTTTTGGCCACAATCTGACAACCGGAACTGGCAAATGTTACATGCGTCTTCTTCGGGATTTATCCGATTTTGGCCAAACTAATATCAGTTCATCCTCAAGTGATTTTAAATATGTATAGTAATTTACATATTAATGGGATGAATGGTTTAGGAGCTATAAGCTTTTACAGACGCAGTTTGACAGAATCAACAGCCTTCGTCGCCGTGTTGCAAATTGTCAGATTTTGACAAACGTCAGTGCCACTGACATGACATGACATTAAATGTCAGGATGACATATGATATACACTGACGTTAGGTAGTATCCAGATTAGCTGTGGTTTTACAAAATTGAATAATGCAAAAGTGTTTAGATATTTCATTGCATCAACGATGTAGTCGGAAAGTTGGGTGTGGGCCATAAATGACTGTCCCACGGACAAAGAAAACAGGGATATTTAGTGTATCCATTTTGCTGACCCAATAAAAAAGCAGCAGCAAGCTGTAGAGTAACGTGTTAAATTTAAAAGTGTTAGTTCAAAGATTGGTTTTGATAAATAAAGGCTTGCTAGCCGCACGAAAAGCAAAAATATGTGTTTATTGAGGTTTAAATTAAAATAATTTTATACTTTTGATTGCATCGTGTATAACGAGAACTGGAGTCAATTCAAACAAACTAATTATACAACGAGTACTTCATAATCATAGTCTATCAGAATTGATTACACAACATGATGCCGCAGAAAAAAAAATTTTGTTGCCCTGTGTTATGTACTTTTATTTTTAGGATTTTCTTTCTATGTATAACTTTTAAAGAAACTGCTGCATATCACGGAGTTTAGGTGCTAATCCGGTTCATATGAAATCTCTTTTCCCCTTGAAGTCTCAGTTATTATGAAAAATGAGAAAAAGAAACTGGCTATGTTTTCCTAATTTTAATTGTTGCCAAGATTTCACATGTTATTGTCCATACTCTAGTCTATATGAACAAGCAAGTTCTCTGGTATTGCAAATAATAATACTTGTATTTTTAGAACAATGTTACGGCTGTTATATTTTGTTCACCTGACACCCGATTTCTTATTTTATTGTAATATATATATAAACAATTAGGTTTCCTTGTTTTCAATACGAATATAGACAGAAAACTAGTATCAGCATGGTGTAAGTAATACTGAACATTGCAGATTGAAGATAATTAACTGTATATGACCTATAGGGAATACAGAATTTATCCCTGGTTTTCAAATTAAAAATTCAAATGGCTATAGTTGTAGCGCTGGAATATGCTGTCGGTATGTTAGGTATCTAAGTATAAAGAAATAGTTTGCAAGGAAACGAATTTAGTGCGCCGAAACTATGAAATAAATCTAACATAACTAATTATTTTAAAGCGTAGAAAAGTAATACAGCCATAATAAAATAAAACTAAAAGCTAAAACTACAAATTTATAAATAAGTGGAATGATAACAGTGCGACTATGGTGCCACCAGTGGTAGAATCGTGAACCTCCGCAACCACTCATCGGGGAATGTCAAAACTTCCCAATAAACAACTTTTTATCACTTCATCAATAAAATTACTCAAAACACAGCAACTGTTTCTGCGGAAATCGCCCATACTGGACAGCCACAGACACCGCCCGCTCAAAAAGTCGCCCCAGCAACCTGAGATCGCTACACAAATTTTACAAACTGATATTTTTCATGTTTTCACTGCAACACAAAACATCTGTGGGTAGAAATTGTTTGAAATGATGTTATCAGCAGGCGTTAGGATCGTACGGGGTCCAGACTGGTCGTGGGAAAACCAAGGTATGCACAATTTGTTATTTTTGATGAAAAAATAATTCATCGCAAATTTTCAGACGGCGGGGAAGGATTTACCGGAACGGTTTGCGAGATAGGAAAAACCGGTGCTGTCAATTCTCCGGATAAAACCGTTGTCGTGCAGTGGGACAATGGGATACGCACAAATTACCGAGTTGGTTATAGTGGAAAATTTGATTTACGAGTCATCGACAACGCACAAATTGGTATGTTAGGCAATGATTTAATTAATAAAGCTACGTACAAATGACCTGGTTTTTAAGCAATTAATTAAATCATAAGAGCGTATCGTTTTAAATTTATGGTAAATAACAACTGTTGGTTTGGTTTCTTCATTATTTATGTTTGAATTGCAGATTTCGAAATGTATCTGGCTTACTCTGTAAAATTAATTTCAAACTATTTTTTTCACTGCTCAAACAAACCCAAAATTTGATTATGTTAATTTTTGCATTTTGTTGAATTCTCATGATGGTATTTTGTGATAATTTCATGTTTATCAAAAGTTGTTGAATGTACAAATTTGTGTTAACTCAATTTTAGTGTTTCAAGTTTCAATATTCCACATGTTTAAGAATATTGTTATTGTCGGCGACCAGAATCATGGTTGAAATATTCAGTAATAAAAATTATAATTATAAGTGGATTCCCAACATATTTTTTATATTTAGTGTTACTAGACTACTATTATTTCTTCAAATACCAAAAATATGAATAATACCAGTATACCAGTATTCGTAAAACTTTAGTACCGAAAATACCGGTTATGTTAAATTGTAGTAGTATTGCAACCCCTACTGTTGGCAACCGTTGAACATGCTGGAAAAAAATCAACAGATAATTGACAATATATCTCTTACATACTCAGATACTTTTCTAATCTATTTTGTAATTTAAAATAAATCCAATATTCAATGGCAACCAGGTTTTTATATTATCTGTTGGCTTACTGATTCTATAGATTAGTTGATTGTATTAATAATAATAATAATAAATAGCCTTTAACAACTGCAAAATATCTGGGGTGGCCCTCACCCTACTTTCTGACTAAATCGTTGGCACAATGAAGTGTCTAATAGTATATTATTATACAAGTTTTATAAGACGTCAAATTGGCGCATGAGTTGTTTGGGGCACGAGGAGCGCCAGCGACGAGTGCCCCAAATGAACGAATGCGCCAATATGTCTTATAAAACGAGGGTAATATACTATTTTTTCTACTTTGCGTCATTAATTTTATAAAAATTTAGAAGTATATTAGGTAAAATTCCAATCTAGAGTATTTATGGGTGCAACCGTTGGTAACACTGTCATCTGTCACTTAAATTCAAATATCTGTGAAAAAGTAATTATTGATAATTATTATATACCATCATATACTAGTAGTACGAAACCTAGGATGCAACACGCATATTTAAATATGTATAAAAATATACATACTTCGCAGTTTGTGCGATTCTAAAAAATCAGTTTGTGCTTACTTTTGTGGTTATGTGTATTTTCGTTTGACATGCATTTGATATCAATGTCACCAATCTTAGAAAAAAGTTACTAAAAACGGTGTTACAATTTGCTAATTGTAACACCGAAAACAGTGTTACAATGTGTGCATTGTGAATGCAAAGTAGAAAAATACTTTTGTAATTTTATTATTCAACTTATTATGTAAAGCCACAGCCTCACTAGATCCTACCTAACATCAGTTTCTATGACATAATGACATTTGTCACATTGACATCTAATGTCATGTCAGTGGTACTGACATTTGACAAAATCTGACAGTTTGCAACACAGTGACGAAGGCTGTGTCAGATGATGAAGTTTTGATTACCGCTGTTCTGACATAATTATTACATACAATACTACATATGTTTTGATTTGTAATGTTTTGATTTTTTTTATATACAGGGCTGCTTACTAATGTTGCAATGTTGCATGTTACCGTTGTTACAATATATTATGACTAGTGAACACTTTTGATCCTACAAGATAGATAGAGCTTAAAAAACTTCTACATTGTTTAGAGATACATTCAGAAAACAAGATTACTGTAAAACTTTCAAGCGTTATGCAGGAACAAGATATATTAAATGTACAGGATAATCATTGTACATAATTTTGTTGATTTGTTTTAATTTTGTAATTGTATTTTAGACAAAATAGAACGTTTGTTTTTAATATAACTGATATATTTTGTATGTTTTGTTATTTTTTAAAGTTAAACAAGCATTAATGCAGAGCCTGAAGTTATTATGCAACAAATTGTCCCTAATTAATTGGGTGAATATTTTAAGCAACCCTAGAAAAATTTAAATCAGTTTTGGATCTATCTGTTGAAAGTGGTAAATAATGCAATAGAAAAGTACAAAAAATGCTCTAAAGGACTAATGTCTACTGTTGAAAACTACAGCTATTTTTTAATTGCAATATATTTTTACTTTTCGACTAGTATCCGAGAAGGAAAGTAATCGACGGAAAAAAAAATTTGGGATTTTAGCGGAAATACACGTTTTGGGGTCCCCTGAATCGATTGCAATGATTTCTGGAAAATGTATGTATGTGGGTAATGAACGGTTTAGGCGCTATTAGCTTTTATAGAAGCGGCTTGACAGAATCCACAGCCTTCATCACTGTGTCAGATTTTGATGACATCACATTAAATGTCAGTATGACAAATGTAATTCTGTCACTAGGTAGCGTCCAGAGATGGCTCTGGCTTTACTAAATTAAATAATTGCAAAAGTGTTCAGGCACTTCATTGTGCCAACGATTTAGTCGGAAAGTAGGGTGAGGGCCACCCCAGATATTTTAATAAGTTATAATAAAATAAGTAAAAATAAATATTAATATTTATTTCTTATTTTCAGGTGTAAAGCATCCAAATATTGTATGCGATGGTTGCACTGGTAGGGGCGTTGCTGGTATGCGATATAAGTGCGTAGTTTGTTACGATTATGATCTATGCTACATGTGTTATCATTCCAATAAGCACGACGTGACACATCCTTTTAAGAGATTTGACTTTACTACATCCGTTGGGTGAGTTCTTAATCTTCAGTTTGCTCAACTAAATTTTACTTCCTATACTACACAAATTCAAAATAAAAACAATTTTAGTGTGGATTTACCTGTACGGAAAAATTCACGGAAGTGCGAACTGTTCGGTATATTTGTTGGTGCTAAAGTTGTGCGAGGATTCAGTTGGGAGTGGAATAACCAAGATGGAGGAGAAGGTAACATATAGAGTGTGTTATTACCACACTGCAGATTTTTAAGCATTTATTTATCACAAGTGTTTCAATTTGTAATATTTCTGTACACATTCAGGGAATGTCGGAGAAGTTGTGGACGTATGCGGCTGGGACAACGAGAGCTGCCGCTCGGTGGTCAACGTAAAATGGGTTGCGGGCACCAATCTTTACCGATTGGGTCACAAGGGTCTATGCGATGTCAAATTTGTTGAGCCCGCATCCGGGGGTACTTACTATCCTGAGCACTTACCTATCTTGGGACAGAATACCGAGCAGATTGCTTCAGTAAGACCTGTCACTGTGGGGCCCCCACCTTTCAGCGTTGGAGATAAGGTTAAGGTAACAGTTGCCGTTGAACAACTAAAGGCGTGTCAACAAGGCCATGGTGGTTGGAACCCCAGAATGGCAGAGGTTTGTAATTGTAATTTCTCTTATTATTTGATTATAAATGTTTTATTTTATTTATTACGATTAACAATGATAGTAAAATAATATTTTATATAGTATTTTGGTAAATCAATTTTTAATTGGTTTACCAAAATAATGAGATAATGAAGAAAATTTGTTGTGTTTTAGTATATTGGTAAGATTGGAACGGTGCATAGAGTTACCGACAAAGGCGATATTAGGGTGCAGTTTGAGGGGTGTAATAATAGATGGACCTTCAATCCGGTTACATTGTGTAAGGTGAATAGTTTTGCTGTTGGCGATATTGTCAGTGTTATAAGCGACGTGGATATGGTCAAGGAGCTGCAGAAGGGTCACGGTGAATGGATCGATATTATGAAAAATGTAAGTGATCTCTAATACAAAAAAAAAAAATATGGCAAAGGGCGATATTTGTTCGTTATTTATTTATGTTTGAAAATAACTTAGGACATACAATCCCAACGTAAATTAGAATGCATTTTGCAATTAGTTTCTTAGAGCACAAATACACATACATACGATCATATTTGTTGAACGAGTATTATAGTAGAAACTAGTAGAAAATGATAATGAACCATAAATCATTAATGGAAATAAATTCATAATAAATATTAATTAATAATAAATAGGAACAAATAATTACTAGATGTAAATAAAGGCAAGTACATGTAGTTCACACATATATTTCAGTTTCTGTACAAATATCTCAAGATTAAATGCCCATTATATATGATTTCGGTAATGTCCCAAACCTCATTTATTATGTAATATTATTTATTTTCTTCTACACCTGAACATTAACTACCTTAATTTTGTGATTTTTCTAGAGTAGAATAATCCTACTAATAGAACATGGGTATACATGATTGTGATTAATTATATAGTTATTTTCATTAAATGCTATTCTTTGTCCACCACTTTTGTGTCATTTCGGTAATGCCAAGCTTGGCATGTGGTTACCTATACACCACAACCATTGATGCGTCAATGTAGGGTACAGTACTTAGCATCATCGACGGTACACTAATGTTTGATTAGTAAGTTCTTGAATTTGTATGTATTTGGACATCAATTACATAGTTAACGTTGCACTTTGAGACTGTATGTTTAATATGCGTCATATCGGTAATGCTCTATGTCAGGCATCGGCAACATTTGCCCGCTGTCCTTCTCCCGCTCACGGCAGTGTCCCGCAGTTTGCCGATGCCTGCTCTATGTGATTAGCATTTGTTGCATGAAGAAAAACTAATGGAGTAATAAAACATGCCATATAAGCCTGAATAAAGCCTCACTTTTCTTTTCAAGTATTATCATATTTGAAAGTGGTGTCGTTCACTTTTATATAGATTGTCATTTCGGTAATGGTCATTTCGGTAATGGTCATTTCGGTAACGCTTCCACATTTCACATGACGTAATCATTACCAAAATTACTGATTTTCATTTTTTTATGGTTTTTCCTTAAATGTCTTTACAGCAGCTTAAAACTAACAATAAAAAAAAATGAAAAAAGATAGAACTGCCCACAAAAAACTGCAAAATAGCAAGATAAAGAAAATTACGGAAGAAAATATCTGAAGGTGATTTAAAGTAAAAACAGAGAAAAGACCGAGAACGATATCATAAGAAAAAAGAACTGGGATTGATAAAAAGCATGAAGGAGTGTGATGCAAGAGAAATGCATATTAGGGGGAAGATGTGGAAAGTCGCAACAGCAGAAGAAAACATACAGAAGAAAACAGACCTTAGAGAGATTGAGACAAGAGTCTTATTGAATCGAAATACACCACCATCATCGGACAATGAAGAAAGTGTGGAACTATTGACGGGTAGTTCTAGAGGAATGCGTGCTAGAAATATGGTGATCGAGCACGAGCATACAGACACTTGCGGATAGCTGAATTTTTTTCTTACCTTTAATAAATTGTTTAATTGACGTTTTGTTTATTTCATTGTTGGTATTAACATAGGCTATTTAATAAAACAACGTAGATTACCGAAATGGCAGTATGCATTACCAAAATGATTTCTTTAATTATAGAAATATTACAAAGTTTTACAATTTTGATCGCTGCTAACAATACAGATGCATACAATATGTACATAAGTACAATATGTAACATAATTTTTTTAATATTTTTGTTTTCGAAATACATTTCACAAATTATCCCAATACCTGACACTTACCCTTAAACAAATTATTTTAAGAGTGGATCCTATTACAGTTTCATTATTATGATTTCATAGGCACTTGGCAAGTTGGGAAAGGTGGTGAAAGTATATGCAGACGGTGACTTAAGGGTACAGCTAGACGGACACGCCTGGACTCTGAATTCTCTGTGCGTTAGAGTTGTTCCCGGAAGTGCAGCAGAACTCGCAAACACAATGCACGCCACCCAAAATCAACGACAAGAACCGTCCAGTAAGTAGCATTTATCAAATCATATAAATAACCATTTTTCTTGTAAGTGAAAAGTCGTTACATCTTGGATTTTTTATTCCTTAGTTAAGCATAATATGCTTAATTAAGAATAGAAAAAAAATCCTGGTTCTAAAAACCTCGCAGACAGTATAGTGTAGGAAAAAAAGCTTGTAGTGCGCCATGATTTCTTAAATTTATGTTGGATATATGCTTTAGGAATTGACATATAAAGTCAGACATAACCTCCACGTTATTTTGAGTTGTCAAGAAAAAGTTAACAAAAACATCAACACAACTGGTCAGCTCTAACCACTAAAACTTGCAGAATGACATAAAGCAAAAAGGCACTGAAAGTTTAATTGTCAAATTTCAATTACCAAACTAACAATATTTTCCATGACACACTAGTGGTTTTTTTTTTATTAAACATACTTTATTATATTCCTCTTCCTTTTGTTTGATTTGTTGTAATATAAATTAAACAAAATTAATTGATTTTTTTTTATTTTATTATTTTTTTCTGACAAATTATTGTGTATCTAGTGCAATGGCATCCAGCCAATCCTGCCAATAATCAAACAAATTGCGCTGCCGACCAGTTAGTTAGGGCTGCAGCTCAAGGCCAACTCGATACCGTCAAGTTGCTGTTGGACGCATTGGCCGAAGGTAGGGTCGATGTCCGAAGTGGCGGGAAGACCCCGCTACAAGTTGCCGCCCATCAGGGCCATGTTGCGGTTGTCCGCGAGCTGCTCGAAAAAGGTGCCGACGTCAACGCCTGTGATAATGATGGTGACACGTGTCTGCACTACGCCGCCTTCGGAAACCAACCTGAGGTGAGTGAGAATTGCATTTGTTTGTAGTTTGTTTTTTTTTTTGTTATTAATTTAATGTAATTTAATGTAGGATTATCCTCAACATTTTCAAATTGGCAAATGGTGAACCGAGAGTTAGGTTATGTTGGTGGACAATTTGCCCTCTGGCGGCAATCAGACAAACTAAACTAAACTATTGTACATCTTCCATAAATTAATTAGGTTTTAACATACTGATAATAATACAATATAACTCTGTTATGGCTACAATTTTAACATATTTTAATCAGATATATTGTTTGTTTAGGTTTTACAATTACTGATTGAAGCTGGTGCTAATCTGAACTCGGCTAACCGTGGTGGTTGCACTGCCCTTCATATTGCCGCTCACAAACATCCCTCTTTATCAGTTCAAATTCTACTGAACGCCGGAGCTGATCCTAACTGCAGAGACGCCTATGGTGACACGGCATTACACGACGCTATCGGAAAGGACAACTACTACATCATAGACATACTTTGCTCAGCTCCAGGTATTGATAATCATAGTCATTACTATTAAGTGCTTTAAATACTCAAATGAGTATAGTACATGTCAGAATACACATATTTATAAATATTTTCTAAATTATTAAACAGTGTGATCTGGAAGGTGGTTGCATATCTTTATTTATCGTCTATTTAATCTATATTCAATACTTGATCTGTATTTCTTAGGCACAGACTTCACATTACGCAACAAGAGAGGTTTTAATGTGTTGCATCATGCTGCATTAAAAGGAAAGAACTTGGCAACTAAGAAGTTGTTGTCAAAAGCGAGGCAGCTTGTCGATATAAAAAAGGATGATGGTTTCTGTGCGCTACATCTGGCTGCTCTGAATGGACACAAGGACGTAGTTAAGACTCTAATCCAGCATGGGCAGGCCGATATCGACCTGAGAAATAATAGGAACCAGTCTGCCCTGTTATTGGCTGTAAGTCAAGGTGAGTTGTAAAATTTCTCTCAATTATTTGAGAGAAAATTAAATTATTGTAATTATTTGATATTATATTTGTCTTGAAAATACACAGCTGCTGCTTTCAAACTCGTAACTGCTTTCAACTGCTGTTTTCTGCATAATATATGTAAAAATCAACGATTCATATTGACATTTGTCGGAAAAATTAGAGATCTTCCAAAATAATCTACATACGCAACTACTGCTTTTGTACATGTAATCTACAATGTTTTCTGCATAATATACCTATGTAAAAATCAACAATACATTTTGTATACTAGTGAAGGTATTAAAGAATAATTGAACAATAGAATAGAAAAAGAGCAACATTGTCGCAAAGATTCAATATCTCCCAAAATAATCGAGAACACAACTGCTGCATGTAATCTACTATGTTTTCTGCATAGTAGATTGAAAAATCAATAATTGATATTGACTGCTAGAAGTTATTAAAGACAATGGAACAGTAAAATTGTAAGACAACAACATTTGTCGAAAAAATTACAGATCTTCCAAAATAATCTTCGTACGCAACTGCTGCTTTTGTACATGTAATCTACAATGTTTTCTACATAATATACCTATGTAAAAATCAACAATACATTTTGTATACTAGTGAAGGTATTAAAGAATAATTGAACAATAGAATAGAAAAAGAGCAACATTTGTCGCAAAGATTCAATATCTCCCAAAATAATCGAGAACACAACTGCTGCATGTAATCTACTATGTTTTCTGCACAGTAGATTGAAAAACCAATAATTGATATTGACTGCTAGAAGTTATTAAAGACAATGGAACAGTAAAATTGTAAGACAACAACATTTGTCGAAAAAATTACAGATCTTCCAAAATAATCTTCGTACGCAACTGCTGCTTTTGTACATGTAATCTACAATGTTTTCTACATAATATACCTATGTAAAAATCAACAATACATTTTGTATACTAGTGAAGGTATTAAAGAATAATTGAACAATAGAATAGAAAAAGAGCAACATTTGTCGCAAAGATTCAATATCTCCCAAAATAATCGAGAACACAACTGCTGCATGTAATCTACTATGTTTTCTGCATAGTAGATTGAAAAATCAATAATTGATATTGACTGCTAGAAGTTATTAAAGACAATGGAACAGTAAAATTGTAAGACAACAACATTTGTCGAAAAAATTACAGATCTTCCAAAATAATCTTCGTACGCAACTGCTGCTTTTGTACATGTAATCCACAATGTTTTCTACATAATATACCTATGTAAAAATCAACAATACATTTTGTATACTAGTGAAGGTATTAAAGAATAATTGAACAATAGAATAGAAAAAGAGCAACATTTGTCGCAAAGATTCAATATCTCCCAAAATAATCGAGAACACAACTGCTGCATGTAATCTACTATGTTTTCTGCATAGTCGATAGAAAAATCAACAATGCATATTGATTAGTAAAGAAGTTATTAACATTGAGCGGCGGAGATAAAGGCGAACAATTCACATAGGCGGCCCGTTCTCCTCCAGCTGTCCCTAAAGCTGTCCTTTAACATCCAAAAGAAATTAATTTGCAGGGGAAAGCTTGGAAAAATATTTAATTATTAATTCATATGTATTGCAGGGTAATGAGAAATAAATTTGGATATTATACTTCCGAAATTGACACATTATTTCCCAAAATATTCAATGAAAATATCGTAATTTAAACAGATAGGCCGTCACTGTAGTAACTGTAGTTGCCCAGCTAATGTATTGATGACCTTGCGCGTTGCTGCCTTGAACAGAACTGATCTATTGGACTTGTTTTGTGCATAGTATATTAAAAAATAAACAATGCTTATTGACTAGTAATGAAATTATTAAAGACCATAAGGCAATATTATTGAAAAACAGCAACACATGTTGAGAACGTTAAATATTTCTCAAAATAATTTAGGTAGACAACTATTGCTTTTATACATGTAATCTACAATGTTTTCTGCATAATACATATCACAACGCATCTTGACTAGTAGGGAAGTTTTTAAAGACCAAAGAACAATTGAATTGAGAAACAGCAACATATGTCGAAAAAATTAAATATCTCCCAAAATAATCTAGAAGCACAACTCCTTTATTCATAAAGACAATAATAGTATTGAAAAACAGCGACGCATTTCGAAAAAGTTAAATATCTCCCGAAATAATGCAGGTAGACAAACTACTGCTTTTATACATGCAGTCTACAATGTTTTCTGCGTAATATGTGTAAAAATTCTCGATGCATCATGAATCATGACTAGTAATGAAATTTTTAGAGACCGAAGAACAATAGAATCGAAAAACAGCGACATTTGTCGAAAAAAATTAATGTCGCCCATAATAATCTAGAAACACAACTGCTGCTTTTATACACGTATTCTACTATATTTTCTGCGTAGTGTATTCAAAAATCAACCATGCATGCTGACTAGTAAAGAAGATATTAAAGCACAGAAGGCAATAGTTTTGAAAATTAGCGGCACATGTCGAAAAAGTTAAATATCTCCCGTAATAATTTAAGTAGACAAAGACAACTACTGCTTTTATGCACATAATCTACAATATTTTCTGCATAATATGTGTACAAATTCTCAATAAATCTTGACTGGTAATGAAGTTTTTAAATACCAAAGAAGAATAGAATTAAAACACTACATTTGTCGAAAAAATAAACATTTCCTAAAATAATCAAAAAACACAATGACTGCTTTTATACACATAATATACTATGTTTTCTGCGTAATACATATGTTTAAAAAATCAACGATGCATATTGACTAGTAAAGATGTTATTAGAGACATAAAGACAATGATAATATTGGAAAACAGCGACACATTTAAAAAAACTTAAATACCTCCCGAAATAATGCAGGAAGACAAACTACTGGTTTTATGCATACAATCTACAATGTTTTCTGCGTAATATGTCTAAAAATTCGCAATGCATCTTGACTAGTAAAGTTTTTAGAGACTAAAGAACAATTGAACTGAAAAATAGTGACATTTGTCAAAAGAAAAATGATAAATATCACCTCAAATAATCTAGAAAAACAGCTGCTGCTTTTAGAGGCGTAATCTACTAGCATCCTGCATAGTATATTAAAAATCAACAATGCATATTGACTAGTTATACCATTCTTCTAATCCATGTTTTTTTTTTCCCCAATAGGACATTGTGGTGTGATTGAACTCCTGGTTGATTTAAAGGCAAATATCAACGCAAAGGATGAAGACGGTGACACAGCTCTACATCTTGCATTACTGAAAAAATCCCAGTTCACCTCAAACCCGATAAATCCCACCGACAGTCCAGCCATACACGAGATCTACCAAAATCTAAACGACGATATCACCGACTACCGTGTGGCCATAGCAATTGCCTGCTTTCTGATAAAGAAAGGGATAGATCTTGATTTATTGAACGCAAAAAGCCAACCAGCACTCAGTCTGATTCAAGAATCAAACTTACAAGAACTACTGAAAAGTTTCAAGCCAATCGTCGATAATAACAGAGTTTTCGAGAATTTATCACTGGAGGGTTTAAGCCTAAACGATGGCAAAGTGAATCAAAATTACAATTTAACCGAAGCCAGTAATCAACGAAGGTCTCGTAAAGATTTGGGAGGTTCTTCGCAGGAAAATTCTAAAGACCCGCATTATCAAAATGAGGTTACAATATCGGGTAGTAAACCGGTTGAATGTCAGGTACGTCTTTTATTATTTAAAAACTTTGTTCATTTATATTAGAAATCGTAATTTAAATTCATCTCTTCTTACTTTCTTCAGGTTTGTTCGGAGCTCTCCGAAGAGAATGTCCGTCTGGAACCGTGCAACCATAAACCGGCGTGCGAGGATTGCTCGTCACGCATGAAAAAGTGCTTACAATGCGGGACTATCGTCCAAAAACGCGTTACAAAAGACGGACGTGTTATTCCGGCGAAAAGCCGACAACCTAGCGCGGAAAGGATGCGATACTTGGAGTGTAAGATCGCGGAGATCGAGGAGAGTCACGCCTGCTCGATCTGCATGGAACGGAAGAAGAATGTGGTGTTTCTGTGTGGGCACGGGACTTGTTCGAAATGCGCGGATACCCTGAAGACTTGTCACATGTGTCGGAAACCGATATCGAAAAAAATACCAATTTATTAGGTTCCTTGCGGTGTCTTGTCAGAGGTGTCTTGCATTGTTTCGGTTCACGGTTTTGCATTACAGATTTTAACCTCAAACTATTATATACCTAGGTGCCTGGAGTTTTCTCTTAAATCGTGAGTATTAGTTACTCAATTTTATTTTTATTATTGATTTTTTTTGCAATGTTTTGACTGATTTTGTTGATTTTGCGTGATGTCGGTTTGTTCCTAACTGTGGTAGGTATTTACTTGAGATTTTATTTATGAAGATATAATAATAATAATAATAATAATAATAATAATAATAATAATAATAATAATAATATCCTTTATTGTACCAACAATACATATACAGTATCGCCGCTGGAGCATCCGATAGGGTTCAGAATATATTATAAACAGTCAAGTTACATCTTACTGATACATTAAATATTGCACTACATTTTTATTTTATACTTATATATAAGTAAACATCCAACAAGTGTATTGTATCGTCAGATGTTTGATCCAAACTTTCATTGTTTCAGTAAGTATACAGTGTGGTGATAAAGTTTGTAACATAATTCATAATATTGTTATTTAATGTTTTCAAGAAAAACGCTTGGACACCTTAATTTTAACTTTCAAATAGCTAGCTTATGGCGTAAAAATTTCATTTATGACGCCACCTACTTCGGAGCGATGACGTCATCTATAATTTTTTTAAATGTCAACCCTAATTTTTATTTGCTGTTTTTCAGTAGAACTTGTTATTGCTTAAATGACGATGTAAAATAATTGATACCTTACACAACCTTTTTTTAATACCACATTTACTTTAACAAATAAAAACTTAATTTTAATGGATAAAATTATTATTGAACCCAAAAACACAAAAATTAGCGCAAATGTTCAAATTATTCTCCACCAACCATTGAGCATTGACCGATACGAGCCTAAACACTTTGTGTGTACAGTGCCCTCCAAATTGTCAAGATTAATTTGCTCCAATACTGCTCGAATTCTTTGCTGTAGATTCTGGAGAGAACAATTTAAACATTTGCGTTAAATTTTGTGTTTTTCAGGTGCAATAAAATTAAGTTTTTATTTGTTAAACTAAATGTGCTATTTAAAAAAAAAGGTTTGTAAGGTACCAAGTATTTTATATCGTCATTTAAGCAATAACAAATTCTACTGAAAAACAACAAACAAAATTGGGGTTCCCATTTAAAAAAATATGGATGACGTCATCACTCCGAAGTAAGTGACGTCATAGGTGAAATTTTTACGCCATAAAGTAGCTATTTAAAAGTTAAAATTGACGTGTTTTTCTTGAAAACATTAAATAACGGTATTATGAATTTTGTTCCGAACTTTATGACCAATCTGTGTACACTCGGTTGTGTGCTTAATCTGTTTTGTTTTTCACGCAATTTGTTATTAAAAGAATGTAATTGATACATTTACATGGTAGTAATTTATTATTTTCATCATGTTTTTTACACAGATCAAATAAGTTGTAGAAATATTTGTTCTAAAAATTGTTTAAATTAGTTAGGAAGAATTTGGTTTAATTTACTGAAAAAAATGTTAGGTGGACAATTTTTGTGTGCTGAGTATGTATATATTTATATTTGATGTATGCCAGTACATCAGTAATAATACCTTAAACGCCTAATGCAACGTGTTTGTTGCAAATAAACTTTTTTTTGTTGAGTTCCGGTTTTGTTTCGATTAAAATAACGATTTTTTTTGTTCGGTTTTTGGTTCCGTTCCAATTCGAGGCCCTGTTTTTGACAACCAAATTTTTAATTTACAATCTAGTTATTGAGTTATTTCATATAGAATTTTTTTATTTAAATGTTTCAGTTTTGTCGTTGAGCTTATAAGAATGCTAAATATAAAAGCATTTGAAATGTACTGGGGAAACAGTCACATTTTAACTCAAAATAATGATGATAATAATAATAATAATAATAATAATAATAATAATAATAATAATAATAATAATAATAATAATAATAATAATGATAATTATTATTATTTATTATTAACTACAAAAATAAAAATGCAACTACAGCTTAAGTATATAAATGTTGATTCAATTTGGAAAAAAAAGTTTTTTTTTTTTATTATTTCAAAACATCTTTCAAGACACCTCGTAGTTACCGCAATTTTCTATTTAATGTCCAAAGATGAACTTCTATTGTCGTCCGTAACACACTTAAGAGACTATTGTTATCTAGCACTGTTTGTTCAAGTGTTTTACAGAGCTCTTGATTCTTCCTCTGATACCATCAAGTCTGACCGTCTTTCTAAAACGTGTATAAAGCGAATTATGAATTACTCAGGTACATATACAAGTTGTAAATAGGATTAGTCGTTCAATTTTTAGTCACTAACAATAGACTTGAGAGCATACGAAGAGGATAACAGATTTTTTACCTAGTAGCTGTTATAGGACTTTAAAAACAATAATTGCTTATGACACCAATTTACCGTACTTTTGTGGTTTTATTTTAAGAATTAAACGTTTTTGAGTTAGGACAAGTACAAAAAGAGTGAGAATTTTTCTTTTTGCGGCAAGTATTAATTATTTTTACTTTGTTTGATTTTATTTGAACACTATTTTGTTTTCTGTGATTGCTTAGTTGTAAGTGTGAGATCAAAAGTAAATGAGTACATATTACGAGACATATTACATTGTAAGGAACTGAATACTAGGGACAAGACTGTTGAATCATTGTTTTCTTTAGACTGATGAAGTTGGCTGACACTACGATGAAACACAATAATTGGTTTTTATTGCTACATCTATAAAACAGTCTGCATTTCTCCAACTTGGAGACTCCGAGTAAGTGTCCGTGTCATCCTTCTTAGTCCCCACGAAGGCCAGATCTTGGTGCAGTATGTACAAGGTGAGGCCAACTAAAAAATAAGACAACCGTTTTATCCCTAGTAAATGGTTACCTGTAAGAGATTTTCTAGATTGACTGAATATTGATTATAGTGTATATTTTACAATATTTTAATGTTATTATATGCATTATCTCTGGAATAAAGTATTTAAACTATGTTCTTTTTTCTTCTTATAGAATTAGCAGCTTAGAGTTTTTGTTTAAAGAGCATTTTGAGTTAAACGAAAATCCACCAAACAATAAGTAATACGATTGTCCAAAGGTGGCAAAGCCATTTAATACATTTTCAATCTTTCAATGCACTGACCACTGGCCAACCTACTACCAATTTCAATGTCCGTACATACATTACAACTTCGATAGATCGGACACTGTCTAGTACGGATACTCCAGTAATCCGAACGCTCTTGTCAACCGGACATTTTAGAAGTTTTACCTCCCTAGTTCGGACACAAAATATAATTTGCTGTTAAAACCAGGTAGAAAATATCAATGGATTGTTTAACATTCATGCCTTACTGTAAAGTAACCGGATCACATAAATTGCCACTTAATATTAGCAAAAGCGGCAAATCTAGAAGCTTTTAAATACAGAATGAGCTCCATGTCAGTTGTGTACAAGGCGTCTGATAAAGGACGGATGAGTAGAACATTGCTTACTGAATGTTTGGAAAAATATTTTAAGCCTGAAGTTAAGACATTTTTAACAGGGGTTAAGAGGCCCCAGAAAGCTTTAATGTCGATGCTGCCAACGCGTTTTCTTTGGGCATCAGGTGGTCTGCAGAAAACAATTTTCCCATGGAAAATATCCTGCTTCTCAAAAGGCCCAGAGAAAAATTTACTAATGTGGCTGTATCCAAAAGAATATAAACAAAAATTGATCCATCTTTAAAAAATAACTGAAATTGTTTGCTTATTTTATCCATTTCTGTTCAGAATTTAGTTTTTAATTTTATATTTTTGGTTTTATGTGACCTCGGATGCGAAAAGGGACCTATCGTGCGAAAATAACGTGCACCATAACGGTACCTATCGGAAGAGACCTTACGTGCGAAAATAGTGTACAAGATAACGTTACAACAGGTCCCTTTTCGCGTCCGGGGTCACATATATTCAAATATCCCGAGTTGTTTTCATGTTCATAATAAAAAAATCGCCTCTTATGTATTTCAAACATGCGTATATATAAAGATGAGTATTTGTCTAGACGTAAAGGATTGCCTATGGTCTTCTTGATAGCTTAGACCCTGCTTAGATCGTCCTAGACCCTAACTGCGCGGCACTGCATGGAAAAGACACGCCCGGCAGAAGCAGAAGCAGAGGCGCAAAGTATGCTACCATCTAAACCACCATTTGACTGGTAATCAGCACGTTGTGGACGAAATACGGAATTACGGTCATGTCAAAATTTGAGCAGATATTTGGTTTAAACTACCATACAAGTTATCAGGAGTCATACCATAAAGCTGTAAGCCGTTTGGTTTAGGTTTCTATGAGATAATTGCAATTAAAAGTGTATTTTATTTGAATTCACCGACCACCCTCGGTAACACACGAAGATTCACCAGTAGCGCTGGCAACAGGGGAACAGCTGACCGGTCGTAGCCATGCGAAACACTTGTCAACCAACGTGTGTGAGTGAGCAGAATAAATAAGAAACTTACAACGTTGCCAAGCCGCCCGTTTTAAGCGATCTTTGTGACGTCACAAAGATCAACTGTGATTCAAACTTCAAACGACGAGATCTCTTAATTTAAAGCAATGTTTGCGATTTGATATGTAAAATAGCAATCAGTAGCATCCCTACTTTGTAAAAAACAACATATTGAAAAACACCGGAATACCCTATTGAGTTAAGTATGGATGATGACGTTGTGCGTGATGGTGAGAGTATTGCAAATATTTTCAATAACTATTTTCATGGGCGTATCCAGCCCAAAACAGAAGGGAGGCAATCAATACAAAGGCGTTGTATTCGCTGTGCCTGAACAAGCGAATGTAGATGGCGCTATTTACCCCGAATTGTTTAATTCAAATTTCTACCACCAGAGCGGAGACTCTTTCGTTCGTTGACGCGGATTTGTCGTATATACGTGTCGTATCGTACAACTCTGTGATAAGGCCCCTGGACAGAGCCTCTAGTCAGGATATCTGCAGGCGTGTCATTACATTTATGGTGTCAATTTGGTGTCAATGAATTAATTGGGTCTTTGGGAAAGAACATACGACACCGACAGACAGAGATTACCTAGACATCGCAGAGTGCGGCTGGGTGTGAGGAACTGCCATCGATATCTCCTCCAACACGGCGCATTGTTTTACTATTTGATTAGTTTACATCGTTTACACCATTAATTAAGATTACCACGTTTGTTGCACAGATATTTTACCAATGCGGATTTTGCTAGCCAGGGTTTATCTGGTACGATAGATAAGGCGTGCGGAGGGTTAATATAAACACTAGGGAAAGTAACCTAGAGGCTCGAGAAAAAGAGGCCAGGGAGTATTGTAAGGTGGCTCTAGGGGTATAGTTGTGTGGAAAGTATTGTTGTTCTTCTAGAATAATATAGACATGGAGTCATATAACTTGGGCTTGTCGTGGAGACATGGAGTCATATGGCTTGGGCTTGTCCTGGAGACATGGAGTCATATGACTTGGGCTTGTCGAGGATAGTGTAGACATGGAGTCATATAACTTGGGCTTGTCGTGGAGACATGGAGTTATATGACTTGGACTTGTCGAGGATAGTATAGACATGGAGTCATATAACTTGGGCTTGTCGTGGAGACATGGAGTTATATGGCTTGGGCTTGTCGAGAATAGTATGACATGGAGTCATATGACTTGGGCTTGTCGTGTAGACATCGAGTCATATGACTTGGACTTGTCGAGGAGAATATAGACATGGAGTCAGACGTATATGACTTGGGCTTGTCTATCTTCTTGGGTGCCATAATAGGGTATTATGTGTGTTCCCCCATGACTTGCACCGGTATATGGTAGCAATGGCACTAGCTAGTGCATTCCGCTCTGCTTCACTGTGTGTGTAAAGTTCCATCCAGGTTGTGGTTGATTTGGAGGATTTTGGGTGTGATAAGATAAAGTGTGCAGATGACCAAGCTGGCCTATGAGTCCAAGGAAATAGATGACGTACTGGAGACTGAAGTCTGGGGACAGGAGTCCCCGGGTAAGTTAACCTTATACTGTATCGTTATCGCTATTTAAAGAGGGTATTTCTATATTGTTATATGATACGCGGGGGATGTGTAACCGTCCGGTGACGATTCATATCGACGTGTCATATCGGTGAGTTATTATCAATCTATTAAGCACGTTGCAGTTTGGTACCAGATGAACCAGTTTTAGTAATTATGAAAAAAATTTAGTGCGGCAAAAACCTTAGCCAACATTAGTGACAATAAAAGTGTTCAAAATGCATCA
Source organism: Aphodius granarius (assembly GCA_963971325.1). NCBI lineage: Eukaryota > Metazoa > Arthropoda > Insecta > Coleoptera > Scarabaeidae > Aphodius > Aphodius granarius. The sequence continues at coordinate 6,634,852 of OZ020225.1, forward strand.
AGAGGAGGATCTTAATCTACCTTCCCCGACATATATGTGTCGCAGCGCGTCTCGTATCGCGCGTTCCCAATAGTACGTGCTGGGCAGAGCGCAGAGCCTCTAGTCAGCATGGACTGCATGGAGGCGTGTCGTTAGATTTATAGTGTCATTGTACTAATTGGGTCTTTGAGAAAGAACATACGACACCGACATACAGAGATTACCTATACATCGCAGAGTGTGGCTGGGTGTGAGGAACTGCCATCGATATCTCCACCAACGCGGCGCATTGTTTTACTATTTGATTAGTTTACATCGTTTACACCAATAATTAAGATTACCACGTTTATATTAATTAGTGACAATAAAAGTGTTCAAAATGCATCAAGAGAAGGATCTTAATCTACCTTCCCCGACGTATGTCCGTGAACACGATTGCACCCAAATGCAACAACCTCTGACAACCGGAAGTGGCAAATGTTACATGCATCGTCTGAGGAATTTATCCGATTGAGACCAAACTAATACCAACTCATCCTACAGTGACTTTAAATACGTATACAAATTTGCAGATCAGTGGGATCTTTAGACGCTAAACAGATTTATAGAAGCGGTTTGACAGAATCAACAGCTTCGTCGCTGTGTTGCGACGTGGTCCTTTTGAGGCCTTTGAAGCTTCGAGGCTTTGTTGTCCACGAAAAGCTCTTTTCAACGATATCGACACCAAGTTTATTAAATTCTGTTTGGCCTTTTATTAAATTATTGTCATTTGTTTACAAACATATTCCACATTAACAAAAAAGAACTAAAATTTATCAAAGCTTTAAACAGCATATATTTTTCTTTATGTTAATATTGCGGAATTCCGAGAAAAACCAATTTTTTTTTATTTAAGGTGACGGTTGCGCCCCCAATCGGCCATCTTAGAAACCTGAACATAATTTCCAGGATTTTCTCTTGGCCACTTTAGGCCTCAACTTTTTTACCGCATCTCTCTGTAATGAGTAGTTTCCGAAATACAGTACATACTTTGCACGCTTATTTGGCCACACTGTACAGATATGTACCTATATGATACGTCTGTGTATGTTTCGTGTATATTTATCAGCCTGACCGCGGTTCATGGGTGTATTTTTATGTCCGTTTCATATTCATAGTTTGCATTATTCCGTTTATTACCTACCGTTAATTACTAGCACACGCACCCTTGTATTCCACCGAAGAAAATAATAAGTAATACCACATTTATGCGCCACAGAAATGGTTACTGCTCGGGTTTTAATGATTGACCCTGGGCAACCGATGCCGATGGAGCAACTGCGCACGGCCGCGGCGCGGCGCTACAGCGTACGTACCTATTCTAGAGTGTTTTCTAGCTAGAGATAAATATTGAATCCCCTTCCGGTTTTATTCAGTCAGTATTTGATGCTGCAGTTGGTTGTTCAGGTCGTCTCCGCTTATTGATTATAACGATACATATTAAACAAATCAAATAGTTAGGTAAGTATCTTTCTCTTTAATAATGATGCTGCGTTTAATGGGTTGTTGGCGAAATAACAGTTGAAATTTAAAAAAATATATAAATATATAAGTTTTTCTATAGATGCTATTTGATGTGGATTAAAAAGCTCCTCATGTTCTCTTGCGTATTTGTTTGTGGACAAAATATGGTATAATACCAACCCCTTTAAACGACCCTATTCAAGTGTATACAAATAAACAAACTTCATAGTACGTGACAGCTAGTCTGATTAAAGAGGTTATTTAGGACTGTCCTGGGAACCAATCAAAATCGTCGTCCTTTTAAATTTTGACCAAATCTATCTTCACTCTCTGCTACCGTAATCTCGGTTTGGAAAGTTTAGCTACTTGGCAAGATAGTTGGAATTTATCTAGTTTTCATAGGGGCAAACATTCCTTCATTTTAAGACCATCGTCGTCCCTTTAAATTATTGACCAAATCTATCTTCACTCTCGGGGTGCGTTCAGATTCAACGCCGGGCGAACGTCGGGCGATCGGCGGGCGAACAAATAGCGTTCAGATTGGCTGGGCGTTGTACCGGGCGAAACGTCCCGAGCGTTCAAAAACAACGTCGGGCGTTTGCCAATTTAACCATGTCCCGAGCTGGATGAAAAGTTTCGAGCATGCGCAGTGACGACTATAATATGGTTTGAACGTTGATGACACATTCACATTGCAATGCACTATTTATTTTTGGGGTTACAAAATTCACGTACAATTAATAACAAAACATGTTACATGTCTTGGTTTAATATAGATTTACATTAATGTAATTTAATATAGATTTATTTCATTTGGCAAAATTTATATCATATCAGTTATTCCCCGCGTTTTTGTTTTTTAAAATTTTAGTTGTTTCTATTTTACATTTTTGAGTTTTTCCTTACGTAATACTTTCACACTGTTAAAATCGAACTTAAGTCCTGTGTGGTCCTGTGTTTTTTATGCGCTGTGACGTTTTGAGCGTATTTATTTCGCGGTCAAAAAGTCTAGTGTGAAATAGAAAGAACACATTTAAAAAACAATAACGCGGTGAATGACAGGATCCTATATAAATTTTGCCTGTAACTATCTGGAGTTGCAAGTAACCAGAGAACAGATAATATCTGTCGATCTATTGGTATTCTTGACCTTCCTGAAGAAGATTAGTCGCGTTGCAAGATTGGTGTTAACTTAACCAGCAACTGATTATATACTTCTCTCTTCATGCGAAAGTGCTGCTGGAATTCCTTGTCACTACAGTTGTGTATCGTCATTTCCAAAAAGTTTTGAATTCGAGAAGGAACTGCTCGCTGTATACGATTTGCATGAAGGACTAAAGGCCGAACCTAACCGCTGCGAACACAAACACGGACACGAACACGAACGCGTACACGGTCACTTAATTCAATTGCGGTATATGGCGGAACCCTAACCGCCGCGTTCGCATGCGTCCCATATACCGCAATATAACTGACCGCGTTCGCGTTCGTGTCCGTGTTCGTGTTCGCAGCAGTTAGGGCTGGCCTTAACTCAACCTCTTCATCACTTGAGCCAGAACTACTGTCAAACAAGTTCACCAACTCGATAAAAACGAGGACAAAAATATAAAAAAAATGTTAATAAAGTTATTTCGTAATTCAACTTGTATAATTTTCTTAAATAACTTACCTGGAATGCTTTCACCAACTTAACGTAGGTATTTCACGTTTGATGGTTGTCCAACAATTATAAGTGACGTACGAACGCTAACAAAACAGACGCCCACTAGAGTCGGGGTAACGCCGGGTAAACCGTTCAGATTTGGAGCGCAATGGACGAACACCCGCCGTTTAACCAGGCGGCGTTTACCCGACGAAAGCCCAGTCAATCTGAACGCACCCCCTCGGATCAGTACTTGCTTGTCTAGCGACGCATCTTGTACTATTTAAATCGTTGGTAGTACGTGGCCCTCACCCTACTTTCCGACTACATCGGTGGCACAATTAACGTGTCTGAACTGGTCTGAACGCTTTTGCAGTTATTCAATTTTGTGAAGCCAGAGCCATTCTGAACCCTACCCTAACGTCCGTTTCTATGACATAATGACATTTGTCATACTGACATTTACTGTCATGTCATGTGGCACTGACGTTTCTCCGTTCATCGTTCATCCCACTGATCTGTAAATTTGTATACATATTTAAAATCACTGCAGCATGAGATGGTGTCAGTTTGATCAAAATCGGATGAATCCTTAAGACAACGCTTATAACATTTGACACTTCCTGTTGTCAGATTGTCACCAAAAACAAATCCAGTTCGTCCTCCGGTAATTCTAAATAAGTATACCAGATTTCAGCCCAATCCGTTGTTCCGTTTGGGCGCAATCGTGTTCACGGACATACATACACACATATACACATACACACATGCATTTTCCAGAAATCATTGCAATGGATTCAGGGGACCCCAGAACGGGTATTTCCGCTAAAATCTCATTTTTTTCCGTCGATTACCATACTTTCCTTCTAGAAGTCGGAAAGTAAAAAGGAAGTTATGATGCCGCACCCTGTACATATACTTTCAAAAGCATAAAATAATATTTTGACTTAAATGTTACGTGGTAGTTAATCGTTTGTTTTAACTTTTTAATTTGTTTATACAAGTGCACTATTTGTGTTATCTATCCTGTAACGTAAACCATGATTAAATATTTGTTTTTGCGCATGATGAGTGTAATTGGCTACGCAAAATTATATCAGAAGATTTTGGCGCGAAGGAGCGCCCACCTCTTCAGTCGCTTGTCTCCACTCCTTGTTGGTCAACGACCGTGAAACCTAGGAAAACATTCATTGTTTTTGAGTACGTATAGTTGTTTCAAACCAAAGGTGCACTTTCGTTCCACAACACCCGCGCGATCAAACGTCATTTGATCTTGAATAGTTCCAAATGAGGCATTCCAAAGGGGTTTTTAAGCAAAAATAACAAAAAAGCCGTTTATTTTTTATATTGGAATTGAGTTTTCGAATTAAGTTTGGGGCGAATTATGTTTGATTTTTGAATTTCTCTACTAACATTTTCGAAGAACAAACGACACCAACAGCAACGACGGATTCCAAATTTTCCTCCGGGAACCTGTGTTGTGAACTGACATTTCATAAAATGTTAGTTGTCATACCAATATCCGATGTTTTTTTCATAACTTTAATAGTATATTATTATACAAGTTTTATAAGACGTCAAATTGGCGCATGAGTTGTTTGTTTCTACTTTGCGTCATTAATTTTATAAAAATTTAGAAGTATATTAGGTAAAATTCCAATCTAGAGTATTTATGGGTGCAACCGTTGGTACCACTGTCATCTGTCACTTAAATTCAAATATCTGTGAAAAAGTAATTATTGATAATTATTATATACCATCGTATACTAGTAGTACGAAACCTAGGATGCAACACGCATGTTTAAATATGTATAAAAATATACATACTTCGCAGTTTGTGCGATTCTAAAAAATCAGTTTGTGCTTACTTTTGTGGTTATGTGTATTTTCGTTTGACATGCATTTGATATCAATGTCACCAATCTTAGAAAAAAGTTACTCAAAACGGTGTTACAATTTGCTAATTGTAACACCGAAAACAGTGTTACAATGTGTGCATTGTGAATGCAAAGTAGAAAATAGTATATTATTATACAAGTTTTATAAGACGTCAAATTGGCGCATGAGTTGTTTGGGGCACGAGTAGCGCCAGCGACGAGTGCCCCAAATGAACGAATGTGCCAATATGTCTTATAAAACGAGTGTAATCTACTATTTTTTCTACTTTGCGTCATTAATTTTATAAAAATTTAGAAGTATGTTAGGTAAAATTCCAATGTAGAGTATTTATGGGTGCAACCGTTGGTAACACTGTCATCTGTCACTTAAATTCAAATATCTGTGAAAAAGTAATTATTGATAATTATTATATACCATCATATACTAGTAGTACGAAACCTAGGATGCAACACGCATGTTTAAATATGTATAAAAATATACATACTTCGCAGTTTGTGCGATTCTAAAAAATCAGTTTGTGCTTACTTTTGGGGTTATGTGTATTTTCGTTTGACATGCATTTGATATCAATGTCACCAATCTTAGAAAAAAGTTACTAAAAACGGTGTTACAATTTGCTAATTGTAACACCGAAAACAGTGTTACAATGTGTGCATTGTGAATGCAAAGTAGAAAAACGAAAAACACCTATTGTAGACATAGTTTATCTTTATAGAATAACAGATTGCATAGAAAGTAAACAACTTAAATATACGTACTAGATTTCATTAATTTTATTATTATTTACCGGCATGAGCTCGCTAACTTCGAAAGATTTTTCAATAATTTTCTTTTCAACAATGAATTACTGTGGACGTTCAAATCTGTTAATTTTACAGTAAATGTTTATCGTTTTATACATTTCCTAATGATAAACGGTTACAAAATGGTTCATTGTAAATATTTTATTCAACTTATTTTATAGAAAATACATATACAATACATACAGACTATATCATAATACTGGCACTGATAGCACTGATTATATTATATATAATTAGTGCTTTCGATATGTGTTTCAAGGAAGATTATTGTACAAAACGACAGATTAAAGGTTAAATTTAATTGTTGCCAGCTGTCGGAGAATTGAGGAGTTTTCATAAGTTTCCAACATACTAGGGCTTTTTAGCAGTTGGCATTCCTGGTTCTTTCAAAGCCATAATAAACGAAGACGGAATGAATGTTAGATAGAGTTGCTCGCCTATTATACTCACCGCCGTTGACTACTATTTAAAAACTCGCCTAGAGATATGTCATTTGCTAACTTGATGTCCGATTAACCTTTAATTCATTCTTAACTATAATCAGATCGTATATGTTTGCTGGGGCTTTCTGCAACGGATTATTTGGCAGCTAATAATTTCGATAAATATATTGTCAGGGCAACCGACAGGACCAACAATATCAACAGGACAAGCAATAAAGTAGACATGGATAATTGGACACCAGAGCATCGTAAAGTAAGTTTTTCTAGTATAATATGAACTGCGTTACATTTAGTTTATAGATAATTTATACAAATTAAATAATTGTTCAATTAGTCATGACGCTGTTATTATTATTTTTGTGGAGAAAGCAAGGAATAGGCTGTTTTCAGAAACATTTCGAAACATATGGAATTTTTCCGTTAATAAATAGCTTCAAATTTGGTAATGCAGCTATTCAAATTTTCAGAGGGCAATGAAACCAATCACCGAAGAGCTCAGGAATGAAGCAGAGTTGAGCAACACGAGCAAGAGGGCGCTGCGAGCATCTAAAAATGAAGGTGACCCGATCGAGAGACTGCGTCTTGTGTGTTTCTCGAAAGGTACGACAGGAATTTTGGGTTTGGGTCGCCTGTTTAGACATATGGCCGTTGGCCGTAATAGACAGATGAATCTATGGGAATTCCTCGACTGTCTGCGAGAGATCGGTTTGGTAATAACCGCTGAGGAAGCAATGGAGATGTTCGATCAATTTGATACAGATGGAAGGGGTCATATCAATTTAAATGCATTATTGAGTGCTATTAGGGTAAGTGGTTTATATTTCACGTTTCCGGTATATTTCTTTATAACTTAAGCTAACGGAAACGGATTGAATATTTTTGCCATTTCAAGTAGGACATAGGATGTTATGATTATGACAGTATTAGTACACTTGACCGGTCTGCACTAATCTTTATATCACGCGATTGTGTTTTTTCCTCAGTACTCAAGGCGTCGGAGTTTTTTAGTTTAGTGGAAAGTAGGGCAAGATCGATTTTTATATACAACACGGTGTCTCAGTGAACTGATCTATTAGAATTTTCTGACGTTTCACTTAATCGACCTTTTTAAAACGTTTTAACGGTATTACATGCCATCTGAGCTTTCAATATAAAATACCTTCAGCTCCGCTGCCACTTCCGGTCACCGGAAGTCGCCATCAACTCTGCTATTTTAAATGGAATGATATATTTTTTAGATCATATTTCAATTTAACGTATGAAATTGTATCGATTTTTATCAGGGTTTTATATTCAAATGTCACTGTTTTTTAGTTATTTTGATTTTTCTATAATTTTTGTTGTTTTCTAGGCGAATGTTTGTATTGAATATCTCAGTTAATATTAAAGCTACCACTTTCATATTTGGTAGGCAGACACTTTAAGGTTGTACCAATAGAAAAGCGTCTATTTTTGATTTTCCACTGACAGAAACTTTTTTTTAATGGAACAGCCTGTATATGATGTATAAACCATTGGAAAGAGAATTGTTTTCTTTATCAATCGATATTAAGGTTCCCTATACGTACGCTCTGTAGTTCTTGAGTTATTACTGCCTTTGCAAAAATGCATTCACAATTTTTGTTTATTTTATCAGACATATTTTGAGATATTTTGGATCATGCTGTATTTCTTATTATTTATACTTCTTTATAAGGATTAAGTAGGAGAAAAAGTTATTTTCTATGACGAAAAGTACGTGTTTAAAGAAATGTATTTATTCCATCGCATCAAAACTTTCGCAGACTTTTTCATAAATAATAATATTAGATTTAAAATATCACCATTTGAATAGCTTACTATTTCATTTCAATAAATGATAATAGCTGCTTTCCATTTGCACATTTCTGAGTTGATATTAGCTGAGCTGAGCTAATCTAACTTATGCGTAGCGTTCCTTTTGTTTTGGTGAAGTAAGACAAGCTCAGACAAATTACCTTCCCCTTGCCCTTGGCTAGTCATGCGAAAAGGTAACTTAGATCGTCTGAGCTGTCTGAGCTAACCTAATAGAAGAAGAAGGAGAACCTAACCTAAATCCGCCATCATGCGTGCGTGCAATTTGGTTTTTGTTTATTTTATAAACTATAAGAAGTTTCGGCAAGATGGATGAAGTTAACATATTTGATGTGTGTGACCTGATTACACATCTTCGCTACGAAGTGGAATTAAGTCACGAGGACGGTATACGCGTGCAAAGAAGCGGTTCTGATACCTATGATGTACCTATGTTTCTTATTTGTACCTATAGATGATAACATTGATAACACTTGTTGTCAGGCAAGTGGCGCCGCCACTCGCTGACATCAAGTTCCACGAACTTAGTTAGATAGAATGGCACCGAACGGGTTCCTTTTGCCAACATAGCTTAGCTTAGTTGAAGTTGGACCAAGCCAGACGGTGTTAGATTAGCTCAGCTAAGATTAATTCAGAAGTGTGCAAATGAAAAGCAGCTAATAATGGATTACAAATCTCAATAAAATGCCAACGTCAGATAAATTTTAATTGATTTCAGAGAAAGTTCGTCATAACCCCCATAACCCTATATCGATTGGTAGAGACAATATGTAATTACAAATTCTTTTTGACTTCGTTTTATCGTATTTATCTGAACAGTGTTTCCATATACACTCTTATACCAATTGTGTATTAATTTCAGCCTCCAATGTCTGAAACTAGAATGAAAAGTTTCGATATGGCATTTGAGAAGCTGGACAAAAATGGCGATGGAACGATGACAATAGACGATTTGAAACATCTTTACAATGTCAAGGTACATCCTAGGTATATGTCAGGTGAAGATACATCAGAAATGATATTGAAAACATTCTTGGCAAATTTTGAGGAACCAGGATGTACAGATGGAATTGTAAGTACATTGTCTATTATGGTGGGTTTGGAGTAGTGACTAGTGGTCCCCTAAGTGGGCGGTACCCCCTCCTAGGGCGCATAAAGTCCACGCATGTGGGGAGGGGGCGATTAAGACCCCTTCATTATTTACAAGAGTACGTCCAGACGAGCGACTTTTTGTACCGCGACAGTCGTGACGCCAAAAACGGCGACAGCAAAGAAGCCACACAGACCACACGACAGTTACCAAATTATATATCTGCTTGCATTATCCAATAACATTATGAGGCCATATAGCAGCCAAATCATGGTAATAAATACCTTTATAAATATAGATTGACCAGAGCTATAAGAATCGTACAATATCCCTTTGGTATATTAGCAAACAAAATGAGAATTGTTCATAAACCTATGGAAATACCTGTAGTCTTTGTTGAATTAATAACACAAGCTAGTTATATTTTGCTTTATTGTGCCGGAAGGAAAGATGGTTTGCACTTTGAAAATACTTGCAGGAATGCTTTTAGCGTTATGACTATCGAACAACAATAATCGTTCGTCTGAACATTAGTGAGTATACAGTTAATACAACATTGTAACTATACAACTCTGTCATATTTTTATTGATTAGTTAACTCATTTAATATTTTTCAGGTCACCAAGGAAGAATTTCTGAATTACTACAGTGCAATAAGCGCATCTATAGATGATGACTGTTATTTTGACTTGATGATGAGGAAAGCTTTCAAATTATAAATTAGCCTTATCTGTTGAATGCTTCGTGTTGCACCAACACAGACGTAATTTATTATAAAAGATTTAACGTCTTTAACTGCATCAATATTGTATGTTATTTAAATAGCTTATTTCTTAATGGATAACTTACCATAAAATGTTTTATTCCTGTTATAACTTGAAAAATATATGTACTATAATTCAGAGTTTTATTTATTTTTTATTGATTATTTGTATATTATAATATATTCAGACTAAAAAAGGAAACAGTCAACAATTAGATATGCTAGAACTACATATTTTGACTTAATCAACATATCAAGTGGTTAGATATTTTTCATACTATAAAATAATATTCGACAAAACACCACCAAAAATTATTGCCATCTGTATTTGAGCAAAGTTTGACAAAAAAAAAGAACAGCAGTGGCAGATGCTGGTTCACTTACTAACATCATCAAAAATATGGATTCTAAATTGTCCAAACAAAGTTTTGTAAATAATTTTTACTGGAAGTGTGCAGTTGCTTGATTACAAAGCGCCATTATTATTTTAAATCATAACATTGAAAATATTTTCATCATTAATTTTGAAGCTAAAACTAATAGAAAATTATAGATAATGCGCAGTGCTCACATAAAAAGCGCTGTTCTTTCAGGAGTTACCCCTGGTTCCACCAAGTTTTGCTAAAAATGCTTTAAAAGAACTGTGAAGAGAGCAGAGCTTTGTTCCAGCAGTTGTTACGAAGTAGTTCGTTATTAGTTTTTTAGATGACGCAGATCTGTCCTTGTTATTTGTAATGCAGTTGCCATTAAAACATATAAACTCCAGAATTACTATAGTCTGTTGTGATTGTACTTACAAAACATGGCGAGAAACCTATGGAAAGAGGAAGAGGTAATTTTCCACATAAAGGCCATGTAAGACACGGGTCTGCGCCTCAGGGGTATTGGAGTTGAATCTATTGTATTACAGCAAGAAAGAAAGATGCTGCCTTGAAGCAGTACTCCTATGTTTGGAAGCTTTGACAATTTCTAAGATTGTACAAAGTTCTGGGAATTACACTCCTCTCTTAGAAAGAATGGGTTCTTCTCCTGAAATCTTTCTGAAAAATTCACAGTGAGGCATAAGTTTTAAACAACAAATATTTAACAATAAAATGATGATTGTTGACAATCTCAATTTCTCTCAATCTGCCTGTTGAGTTATTTCATATATATATTTACTTTCCGACTAGCCCCTAGAAGGAAAGTATTGTAACACGATAGCGCCCAGACGGAACAACGGATCGGGCTGAAATTTGGTATACATATTTAGAATTACCGGGGGATGAACTGGATTGTGTTTGGTGACAATCTGACAACCGGAAGTGGTAAATGTCACATAAGTTTTCTATTCATCTGATTTTGACCAAACTGACACCATCTCATCCTGCAGTGATTTTAAATATGTATATGAATTTACAGATCAATGGGATGAGCGGTTTAGGCGCTATAGGAATTTATATCAGTTGGTTTGTGACGTAATGGAGAACTGACGTCATCATACCTCGCGTTACCTCACACGTTATTGTTAACATGGATACGTGACAGTATAAAAATGCAGTTTTATTTAATGTTGACTACCGCGCGATTGTATCTACATAAATTCGTCTGGGGCTAATAGTATATTATTATACAAGTTTTATAAGACGTCAAATTGGCGCATGAGTTGTTTGGGGCACGAGGAGCGCCAGCGACGAGTGCCCCAAATGAACGAATGCGCCAATATGTCTTATAAAACGAGTGTAATATACTATTTTTTCTACTTTGCGTCATTAATTTTATAAAAATTTAGAAGTATATTAGGTAAAATTCCAATCTAGAGTATTTATGGGTGCAACCGTTGGTAACACTGTCATCTGTCACTTATTCAAATATCTGTGAAAAAGTCATTATTGATAATTATTATATACCATCATATACTAGTAGTACGAAACCTAGGATGCAACACGCATGTTTAAATATGTATAAAAATATACATACTTCGCAGTTTGTGCGATTCTAAAAAATCAGTTTGTGCTTACTTTTGTGGTTATGTGTATTTTCGTTTGACATGCATTTGATATCAATGTCACCAATCTTAGAAAAAAGTTACTAAAAACGGTGTTACAATTTGCTAATTGTAGCACCGAAAACAGTGTTACAATGTGTGCATTGTGAATGCAAAGTAGAAAAAAGTCATTTTTGTCCTCTCAACCCGATGTTGGACAAAAATATATTTATGTACAGCGAAAACCCCAAATTCGTTCCACCTGTAACAACTTTCCGCCCTTCCCACACAGAGATGTGTGGGATACTGTATTAAGGAAAACATCGTGCACCGTTTCATGAGTTGAAATAATAAAGTGCCATGTTTTTGTCCTTGAATTATTAGTATAGTTTATATCACTGATCGGTCAGGTGATAATTCATCACCTGACCGCGTTTCATGAGGGTATTTTTATATGTTTCAGGTAGGTACCTAATGTATTATTATTATTATTATTAAGCTGTGTGAAGTTAGCAACAAAAGCCAGCAACAAATTTTTTTTTCATCCGATTGCAATGAAATATACACCGTTGGAAAGCCCATGACGAGCTGAGTCTACCATAGTTATTGCAACGGGATCAATTAATAACTACTACCTAAAAAATTAAAAAGAAAGTCAAAATTTCAATGAATTTCCATATCTTTAAAACCGCATATCTTCGCCAATACTTCATTATACTTATTAAGTGTAACACCAAACGAAAGCGCAAGTTTCGGTTATACTACCATAGTTATTGCAACCCAAAATTTTGCTAATGAGTGCCTCAAATAAATTAATCAAATATGAGTATTTTTAACATCCGGGTACCATATGTAGTCCCACCTAAATTAAGTTAAACAAACGTATTCGCTTTGTGTGATCATATCGATAAATACATCAAAAGACAGCTGAGACCTGCCTTTACCCATCATAGTTAGTGCAGAACAAAATTATAACAATTAGCGGGTGAAATAAATTAGTGAATTCCAGACACTTTTTCCATCGGCTATTGGTCGACGGCGAACAGCGCTATGTAAATCCTTTTGTGCAACCTTTTTGCAAAATCAAATCTTATTGATATATACATCAAAAGATAGCTGAGACTTCCACCTACCTACCATAGTTATTGCAACGCAAATTTTTAATAATTAGTGGGTGAAATAAATTAATGAATTCAAGGCACTTTTTCCATCGGCTATTGGTCGACGGCGAACAGTACTATGTAAATCCTTTTGTGCAAACTTTTTGTAAAATCAAATCTTATCGATATATACATCAAAAGATAGCTGAGACTTCCACCTACTTACCATAGTTATTGCAACGCAAATTTTTAACAATTAGTGGATGAAATGAATTAATGAATTCCGGTCAGTTTTTCCATCGGCTATTGGCCGACGGCGAACAGCGCTATGTAAATCCTTTTGTGCAAACTTTTTGCAAAATCAAATCTTATCGATATCAAAAGATAGCTGAGACTTCCATCTACCTACCACAGTTATTGCAGGGCAAATTTATAACAATTAGTGGGTGAAATAAATTAATGAATTCCTATAGCCAATTTGGCTATATGGCGACGGCCAACGGTGCTATCTAAATCACGAGATAGCTGAAACTTTCATCTACCTACGGTAGTTATGGCAGGGCAATTTTTTAACAATTTAGTGGGTGAAATAAATTGATGAATTCCAGGCACTTTTTTGATCAGCTATTGGACGACAGTAAACAGTACTATAAATCGAGTAGCGTAAATGGTAGAAGATTGACAAAATCGACAAATTTTATATTTTTATATATACGGCAGCAGAACTTTAAAAAATGTTTGCATAAATTTATCTAAAACAAGATATGAAAGAGGAGACGTGTATATAACAAAAAAGTGTATCAATAATATCAATATGTCATCCAAGATTTCGATAACAAAAGCTTGAGGCGATATTTAGAAATGCGATTTTCATTTTAATAATTGAAACAAAAAAAAAACATTGTCACGACTCGAACCGACTCTGCCGTGACGGGAATCACGCATTAGCCATCGCATCCTGAGAAAATTGATATTTTTCCTCCCCGTCGACCAATTACCGATAAAAAAAGTGACTGAAATTCATTAATTTATTTCATCCACTAATTGTTAAAAATTTGCGTTGCAATAACTATGGTAGGTAGGTGGAAGTCTCAGCTATCTTTTGATGTATATATCGATAAGATCTAATCTTGCAAAAAGTTTGCACAAAAGGATTTACATAGCGCTGTTCGCCGCCAACCAATAGCCGATGGAAAAAGTGACTGAAATTCATTAATTTATTTCATCCACTAATTGTTAAAAATTTGCGTTGCAATAACTATGGTAGGTAGGTGGAAGTCTCAGCTATCTTTTGATGTATATATCGATAAGATCTAATCTTGCAAAAAGTTTGCACAAAAGGATTTACATAGCGCTGTTCGCCGCCAACCAATAGTCGATGGAAAAAGTGACTGAAATTCATTAATTTATTTCATCCACTAATTGTTAAAAATTTGCGTTGCAATAACTATGGTAGGTAGGTGGAAGTCTCAGCTATCTTTTGATGTATATATCGATAAGATTTAGTCTTGCAAAAAGTTTGCACAAAAGGATTTACATAGCGCTATTCGCCGCCAACCAATAGCCGATGGAAAAAGTGACTGAAATTCATTAATTTATTTCATCCACTAATTGTTAAAAATTTTCGTTGCAATAACTATGGTAGGTAGGTGGAAGTTTCAGCAATCTTTTGATGTATATATCAATAAGATTTGATTTTGCAAAAAGTTTGCACAAAAGGATTTACATAGCGCTGTTCGCCGTCGACCAATAGCCGATGGTAAAAGTGTCTGGAATTCACTAATTTATTTCACCCGCTAATTGTTATAATTTTGTTCTGCACTAACTATGATGGGTAAAGGCAGGTCTCAGCTGTCTTTTGATGTATTTATCGATATGATCACACAAAGCGAATACGTTTGTTTAACTTAATTTAGGTGGGACTACATATGGTACCCGGATGTTAAAAATACTCACATTTGATTAGTTTATTTGAGGCACTAATCAGCAAAATTTTGGGTTGCAATAACTATGGTAGTATAACCGAATGTTGCGCTTTCGATTGGTGTTACAATTAATAAGTATAATGAAGTATTGGTGAAGATATGCTGTTCTAAAGATATGGAAATTCATTGAAATTTTGACTTTCTTTTTAATTTTTTAGGTAGTAGTTATTAATTGATCCCGTTGCAATAACTATGGTAGACTCAGCTCGTCATGGGCTTTCCAACGGTGTATAGTTCATTGCAATCGGATGAAAAAAAAATTTGTTGCTGGCTTTTGTTGCTAACTTCACACAGCTTTATTATTATTACATATTTATATCTAATATAAAACTGAAATTCTTCATTGTGTATTAATAATACTGTTTTGATGATCTTGTTAATTAGAAGGAGGACGTTTGTTAATATCTCGTCGATGTAGATCTTGAAAGATAAAAAGTACAACAAACAATATTAATGCAATAATAAACGACAAAATACATTCTATCGAACTACAGGAAGTACAGAACTATTTCTTTAATAGATACGAATGATATACTGTCGTAACTGATTTAGAAGCGCTGGAATCTGCACAATTCAAACGGCGCGCGGCTGCCATGCGCGCTCTGCCTCCGTTTTAGGGCATATTAGATAGTACTTTGCATTATCTTGTTTATTACCGTTAATTACTAGCATAAGCAATTAAGCACTCTTGTATTTCACAAAAAAAAAAAAATACATACAATACCATTATGCGCCACAGAAATGTTGTTATTGTTCGGGTTTTAGCGATTGCCAGGGCAACCGATGGAGCAGCTGCGTACGGTGTTAACGGCGTAGTATCTATGAGTATATTGAATTCCTTTCCGGTTTTGTTCAGTCTGCATGTGATAGTGCAGCATAGTGCAGTTGGTTGTGCAGTTCGTTGCCGGTTATTATAAACGAGATACATATTAAACAAATAAAATAGGTACGTAAGTAGCTTTCTTTTTAATATTTTGATAAAATCGCCGATGTTGATATTAATGGGTTGTTAGGGAAATAACTTTTGAAATTTTGAGGTTTCACGTTTCACATTAAGTAAAGTCAAACTTCCTATATACATTTTTCTATAGGGCCTGTTTGATGTGGATTAAAATAATGGCGGGAAATGCAATATTCTAACTGAAATTGTATCGTGCATTTGGCGGTTATGTGTGTATGTTTATGACGCTTCATGGCTTATCAGATGATCATCACAACGGCTTTTAAATTTAAAACATTTTCATCCGGCTTTGTGGACAAAACGTGGTATAATAGCTGCTTTCCATTTGAACATTTCTGAGTTGATATTAGCTGAGCTGAGCTAATCTAACTTATGCGTAGCGTTCCTTTTGTTTTGGTGAAGTAAGACAATCTCAGACAAATTACCTTCCCCTTGCCCTTGGCTAGTCATGCGAAAAGGTAACTTAGATCGTCTGAGCTGTCTGAGCTAACCTAATAGAAGAAGAAGAAGAAGGAGAACCTAACCTAAATCCGCCATCGTGCGTGCGTGCAATTTGGTTTTTGTTTATTTTATAAACTATAAGAAGTTTCGGCAAGATGGATGAAGTTAACATATTTGATGTGTGTGTCCCGATTACACATCTTCGCTACGAAGTGGAATTAAGTCACGAGGACGGTATACGCGTGCAAAGAAGCGGTTCTGATACCTATGTTTCTTATTTGTACCTATAGATGATAACATTGATAACACTTGTTGTCAGGCAAGTGGCGCCGCCACTCGCTGACATCAAGTTCCACGAACTTAGTTAGATAGAATGGCACCGAACGCGTTCCTTTTGCCAACATAGCTTAGCTTAGTTGAACTTGGACCAAGCCAGACGGTGTTAGATTAGCTCAGCTAAGATTAATTCAGAAGTGTGCAAATGGAAAGCAGCTAATATGTACTAGTACAAGTAGTAGAAAATGTGATTTGTTTTTGTTCGTAGAATTCTGTTGATACCTTTTTTTCCTATCTCATAACCAGCTATTATTTCAATTATGATTTTATTATTACCTATTAGACTATTAGAAAATTTGCGGATTGGAAAATTTTACCAATTTTTCGGATTTCTACCCCTTATTTTTACATGCTTCAAATTTAACGTATAAATTGATACTAACATAAACTATACAAAATACTAAATACTATAAAAACTAACCAAATAACACGCGACGATGTCCTTTAAACCAGCAAATTATTAATGAACAAAGTAGGTCTCAAAATCAATGGCATCAAATCGATGCCATTGATTTTGACGTCATAGATGAAATTTTTACATCATAAGTAGCTTTTTAAAAGCTAAAATTAACCAGTATGAGCGTTTTTCTTGAAAACATTAAATAACGAAATTATGAAATTTGTTGTAAATTTTTTTCATCATTCTATAAATATACAGGCGTAATTACATTCTATCATGTACTTTATAAAATTGTTAGTATGCCAGGAACTACCAAAGGGAACGCACCTATTCATATTTTCAGAGAGCCATGCATGCGGCCACTGAAGAACTGAGGAAAGAGGCAGAGTTGAGCAACACGAGCAAGAGGGCTCTGCAAGCAGCTAGAAATGAAGGTGACCCGATCGAGAGACTGCGTCTTGTGTGTTTGTCGAGAGGTACGACAGGAATTTTGGAATTAGGTCGCATATTCAGGAATATGGACGTTGGCGGTAATAGACAGTTGAATCAACGCGAATTCTGCGAAGGTCTGAAAGAGATAGGTTTGGAAATAACCGATGAGGAAGCGAAGAGCATGTTCGACCATTTTGATCCAGATGGAACTGGTGGTATCAATTTAGATGAATTATTGATTGCCGTTAGGGTAAGTATTTTATATTTTATGTTACGAAAGTCTTACGAGTGCTATTAGGAGTCATAATATGTGTATACTAGGTAAAAAATTACAAGGATATATACCGAAAAAAAAAGAAAAAAAAAACAATGCCTTGGTCAGGATTTGAACCAGGAACTTCACGTTTCCGGCACGTTTCTTTATAACTTAGGCTAATGAGACCGTTAGAAACGGCTAGAATATTTTTGCCAACTTCAAATACATATGATTTTATGATTAACTCCTACAGTACACTTGGACGATCTGCACTAATCTTTATATCACGTGGTTATGTGTTTTTTCCTCAGTTCTGGAGGCGTCGCAGTCTATTTTGTTAAAAAGAAATTATTGTTTAATTGTTTTTTTGATAATTATTGTTTTTGTCAACTTCAAATACATATGATTTTATGATTAACTCCTACAGTACACTTGGACGATCTGCACTAATCTTTATATCACGTGGTTATGTGTTTTTTCCTCAGTTCTGGAGGCGTCGGAGTCTATTTTGTTAAAAAGAAATTATTGTTTAATTGTTTTTTTGATAATTATTGTTTTTGTCAACTTCAAATACATATGATTTTATGATTAACTCCTACAGTACACTTGGACGATCTGCACTAATCTTTATATCACGTGGTTATGTGTTTTTTCCTCAGTTCTGGAGGCGTCGGAGTCTATTTTGTTAAAAAGAAATTATTGTTTAATTGTTTTTTTTTGATAATTATTGTTTTTGTCAACTTCAAATACATATGATTTTATGATTAACTCCTACAGTACACTTGGACGATCTGCACTAATCTTTATATCACGTGGTTATGTGTTTTTTCCTCAGTCCTGGAGGCGTCGGAGTCTATTTTGTTAAAAAGAAATTATTGTTTAATTGTTTTTTTGATAATTATTGGTTTTGTCACTTCAAATACATATGATTTTATGATTAACTCCTACAGTACACTTGGACGATCTGCACTAATCTTTATATCACGTGGTTATGTGTTTTTTCCTCAGTTCTGGAGGCGTCGGAGTCTATTTTGTTAAAAAGAAATTATTGTTTATACATACCTACAAATAATACATATTTACTAATACATACCTACAAACTAAAAATCACCAAATTGTTGAAACAAATAAATGCTACTACTTAAGTCCGAGTTGGGTACGCTAAAAATAAAAATACTTGTGTTATTGTCGCGTCATATTATTGATTATACCATTAGGTAGTTGGGATTGGACAATTTAAAGAATGGTTTCAACCGGAAAGTAGGGCAAGATCGATTTGTATTTATACATGCATGTCAGATTTAATGATGCATATCTTTTTTTATGTTGTAGTGAACATTTATTATTATACTTCCATTAGGGTCGGTGATACCGCCAGAAAAGCAACAAGAATTAACAAATAAAATTACTTATCAGACTCCAAACCACGTAATATGTAGTTTCATTATGTATTAGTTAAATTAAAATCAATAACTTAAGATTTCTTTAGACTCCGTTTTATTGTAGGAGGTCAAAATGGCGGGAACCACCACGACTCCCTAACATGGTAGCATTTTGGCCAAGCGCGGTTTAAGGGCTTTAATTGCTGGTCAAAATTCTAATTCATCAAATCTCTTCCAATTTATTCGAAGGCAAAACTAACTGGGTTCTTTTTCTTGAACCTTGTGAACACATTTTCTGACTACTAACTGACGCGTTTAAGTATTTAACATTTAATAAGGGCTGATAAAGCAAGACTACTCAAATGAAACGAAACACTTATCAAAACAATAACATCTATTAACAATAATAATCAACAATCCCGTTTGATAGGTTACATAGAAAAATGAATGAAGCTTTGAACATATTGGCGTTTAAATTAAACGTAGGAGTTGATTTAGATCAGTGTTTCCCAACGTGGGGCGTACGCCCCACTAGGGGGCAATATGATTGCTGAGGGGGGCAATTGGAATATAGAAAAATTTTGAAAAAAAAAAACCTACCTTAAAGTCTCTTTGTACCGTTCATACTGCAACCGTTAATCATATCCTAGAGGCTAATTATTAAATATCCCTACACAATTCTAAGGCTGAAAAAAAAAACACAATAGGGAAAAATTTAATTAAGACATCAATATTTGTAAAAACGTTTTTAGAAAAATATGTCAAAGATGTGATAGCTATGCCACTTAAGATACATTGTTGAGGAACATTTTGTTGAAGGTATGTTATTCTGTAAATTATAAAGCACCACAACCTCCGGAGATATTCTTCATAAGCAAAAAAATTACTTCAATGTCTTTAATATTCCAATACAGAACATAACATCCTGTACTGCAGACTGTGCTCCTAACATGATGGACAAGAAAAGCGGCTGTTTAAAGATAAGAATCCAGAAATGCTTCTTGTGCATTGTCTAATATAGCTCCATAGGGAAAACTTGGTGACCAAAAATGTTTGTCCAGTTCTCAATGAAGATTAAATTCGGTTATAAAATATGTCAATTGTATCAAAGCTAATGCCGAATGTGACATTTCAAAAAAAAATAATTCATACTTTTTATAACTAAATTTAATACTTCATTGAACAAATATTTTTGGCTACCAAGTTTTCCCTGTGGATTACACAATGCACAAGAAGCATTTCTGCATTTTCATCTTTAAACAGCCACTTTTCTTGCCCATCATGTTAGGAGCACGATTGGCAGCACAAGATGTTATGTTCTGTATTGGAATATTATCGACATAATTAATAACATAGTTTTTTAGCTTAGAAAAAATATCTCTGGAGGTCGTGGTGCTTTCTTATGATTTGCAGAATAACATTTCCTCAAAAAAATGTTCTTTATTAATGTACCTTACATAAGTTATCAACAAGGCCTCAGTGCCTCTCACTCTTGCTCATTTTAACCATTCTTTTTCTGACAGTGTTGTTACTAAGGGGCACAGCTTTCACGTCTTTGTCATCTTTTTCTAAAACCGTTTTTACAAATGTTGATATTGACAGTTTAATTAAATGTTCCCCTATTTTGTGCTTTTTCCAGATTTAGCAATGAACACGAATATTTGATAACTAGACTCAAGGGTACGATTAACACTTGCAGTGACAATTTCAGTTTTAGAGTAAATGTTTAACTTTGTGTTGTTACAATAAAATATGGCAGATTTGTGTTGTATTAGTTTTTAAGTGAATGTTTATTTCTATTTTGTTATAATAGAATATGTACCAAATTTTATTTCTGCTAAAATGCTTAGTATTTATTTCAATAATCAAATAAATTATTGTTTTATGTTATTATTTTATTACCCCCAATGGCGCAAGTTTTTCATAACGTCACAGAGAGGAAATTAGTCAAAGTTTGTTGGGCAGAATGTGTACCAATGACGAAATGAGAAACGTACACCGTTCCGAGTAAGGTTCATTTCCAACTCTGTTATAGGTATAAAAAAGACAATATGAAGTGGGGCATGAGATTTTTAGACCAGCTTCGGTGGGGCATAGCTCAAAAAAGGTTGGGAAACACTGATTTAGACAGACACACTTTTAGCAGAAATATGAATAATTTAATTTACAATGAAATGCGAGACGAGTTGAAAAGACTTACCAGGGATAAACTTAAGCGCCTAAGAACGCTCCACAAAAACGTGTACTTTACATGACGGTGGTTGAAATGAGAAGAGCGAGATCTGTTCGTTTGCATCCCTCGACCCCAAAGAAAGCCGGAAGCATTTCTTCTTAGCCAATGACAACTCTTCAATTTTAAACTTATAACACGCGGTCAAATCCTAAACCAGATGTTCAACCCTAGCAAAAACCTTTGACATTCCCGAATGTTCTTACAAATATCTCGCTTAATTTGATCATATCTTAATAAATAAATAATGGGTTTCCGACCCATTACATTATCGTATTTTTCTGTACCGTATTTCCATATTAACTGTTATACCAATTGTGCATTAATTTCAGCCTCCAATGTCTGAATCTAGAGTCAAAATTTTCGAAAAAGTATTTGGCAAGATGGACAAAACTGGCGATGGAAAGATCACAATAGACGAGTTGAGGCATGTCTACAATGTCAAGGTACATCCTAGATATATGTCAGGTGAAGACACATCAGAAACCATATTGAAAACATTCTTGGCCAATTTTGATCAACCGGGATGTACAGATGGAATCGTAAGTACCTAGTTTATTATGGTGAGTTTGGAGTAGTGGTTCCCAAAGTGGGCGGTACCGCCTCCCAGGGCGCGTTATGTCCGATCATGTGGGAAGGGGGCTGTGAAGACCCCTTCATTATTTGCAAGAGAATGTCCAGACGAGCGAATTATGTGCTTGGCAGAAGAATAGCTACAAACGAAATAAACATTCTCTTCCATGAGAGTTACCAAATGATATATCTGGTACATCCATGCCATGATGAGGCACTTGCTTTATCCAATAACATGGGGCTATATAAAAGCCAAATGTTGGCAATAAATAACATACAATTATAGATTGGCCAGAGCTACAAGAATGAGTAGAATATGCCTTTTGCTTATTAGCAAAGAAATGGAGAATTTTTCGTAAAACTATGGAAGTCCATATAGTCTTTGCTGAATTAATAACACAAGCTGGTTAAGTTTTGCTTTATTGTGCCTGAAGGAAAGATGGTTTGCACTTTGAAGATACTTGCATGAATGCTCACTTAATAATGATAACATTGTCCAACAAGGAACAAGAGCTGATGAACAGCAGTTTGCTTGTGTGTGCCTTTGCATTGAAAACTATTGGTTACATTTTTAGTGTCATGACTATCGAACAATAATCGCTCGTCTGAACATTAGTGAGTATGACAGTTAATACAACATTGTAAAAATACAACTCTGTCACATTTTTGTTAATTAGTTAATCAATATAATATTTTTCAGGTCACCAAGGAAGAATTTCTGAATTACTACAGTACAATAAGCGCATCTATAGATAACGACTGTTATTTTGACTTGATGATGAGGAAAGCTTTCAAATTATAAATTAGCCTTATCTGTTGAATGCTTGATGTTGCACCAACACAGACGTAATTTATTATAAAAGATATTACGTCTTCAACTGCATCAATATTACTTACATAGCTTATTACTTAATAGATACCTAAGTTACCAAAAAATGTTCTTATTCTTCTTATAACTTAGAAAATATACTATAATTCAGAGTTTTATTTCTTTTTTATTGATTATTTCTATATTATAATACATTCACAGACAAAAGTTAAGAGAAAAACAGCAGTAGCAGATAATATTGTATTAAAGTATAAATCATTGTATATGCACAGTAATTGGTATCATTTAGTCCACTTATAAACAAAATATCTCCCAAAAATCTAGAACTTGGTATATAGATTCTAAATTGTCCAAACAAAGTTTTGTTAATTATTTTTACTGAAAGCGCTATGCTCATTTTAATTTTTTTTTTCAATCAGTTTTCAAGCTAAAAATAGAAAACGGTTATAGATAATGCGCAGTGCTCACATAAAAAATGCTGTTCTTTCAGGAGTTACGCCTAGGGCTCACCAATTTTTTCCAAAAATGCTTTAAAGAACAGCAAAGAGAGCAGACTACTTACTAAAGTAATTTTCAGCATAATGCTGAAAATTAGCACAACAATGGATAACGCAATGGACAAGTGCACATTTAGCACTCAACTACTATTCAAAAGCACAGAAGTTCAAAAGTAACGCAAGTAACAGATTCAAATAAAAAGCTGGTCCACAATAATTATGTACCACATATACATATTGTTTTGAAAATTAAAAACTGTTTGAAGACACTCCTGTTTAAGTTGTCAAAACACTTTTGAAATATCAAGGTCAAAATGCTAATTCCTGGAATTGTTGGGAGTTTTGAGAACGATCATGTATGGGCTTTCAAAACCGATTGGGTTAGGAGACATCCGCACGAGGAAAAACAACTTGCTTCACATAACCTAACTTTGGTGTTGATGTAAAACTTCTGATGTTGTCATTGTGCTTACAAAACATGGCGCAAAACTTATGGAAAGAGGAAGAGGCAGTTTTCTTAATAAAGACCATGTAAGGTATGGGCCCGCGCCTCAAGGGTATTTGAGTTGAATCTATTATATAATAGCAAGTAAGAAAGATGATTTCTTGAAGCAAGTATGTTTGGGAGCTTTGATTTGGCAATTTCTGAGATTGTACAAAACTCTGGAAATTACTCTTTCAAAGGATGTTTTTTTTTTTTTACTTAAAATCTTGTTGAAAACTTAAATGCTGAAGCAAGCATCAATGTCAGAGCTACAGAAAAACGTAACTATGATAACGATAATATAATGGCAAAACTCAGTCATGGGTGGGACCAATTCCGCAACACTGCCCCCCTCCTCAAAGTCGTTTCGTCCCGAAATTAACTCTTCCAAAGGCATCCCAGTAACCAGTTGTAGACCTCCAACGGTAGCTTCATGGTTGCCTTCAGCGTATGGGGTAAGGCGGTTAAAGTGAACTACTCTTGATGAAGTTTGCATTCCTCTTGGTGGTTTCTGAATCTGATAAATACGCTATTCATTTGGTCTAGGATAGGACATTCCCAAGAATTTTTTAAATTCTGTGAAAAACCACGTCGTCTCTGTTGGTTATAGAACCAAACCAGGGACCTCCACATTCGCCGGCTTTTATGTCGCTTGTCTGCTTCATCTTGTCACTGGCATTCTGTATGATCAGACGCACTCGTTCATGGATATCATTTATTCTTTGGCGTAATTTGCTGACATTAGACCTCACCAGCGGTACCATCTCCTGGCGGGTACCCAAACATGAGGTCATAACGTAGGCACATCTCGCGACCCATCACGATGCTAGACGGAGTCTGTCCCGTTGATTCGTGGACTGCAGATCGGTAGGCCATCAAGAACAAGTGCAGGTATTTATCACAATTCCGTTGATGGCCAGAGGCTACATATGCCAGGTGTCTATCGATTATCATATTCATCCGCTCTACCATTCCGCCAGGCTGGGGATGGAGTGCAGTAGCCTTGTCTTCTTCATGTTCAAGATCGTACAGACGTTCTGGAATAAGTTCGACTCCAAGTTTCTTCCTTGGTCCGAATGCAGATCCATTGTTACCCCAAATCTGCAAATCCAGTCCTTCACCACAATATCAGCTACTGTTGCGGCTTCCTGGTTCGGTAATTGACAGGCCCATTTACTGAAGTAGTCCATTACCACGACGATGTGGAAATGGTCCGGCGACATCAAATGCGTTTCTTTCAAATGGATTGCCGACGTTGTATTGTTTAATTGGTGTCTTTTTACGCTTATGCGGTTCGTTGCTTGCCGTACAGACGACACATTCCTGCACCAATTCTTCCCCTCTCTTTTACAGTTTGCAATAAAATTGCTTCCTTAGCTTGCTTTTCGTTACTCCAGGGTGATCTCCTGAGCTCCCATTGTAAATCTCCCATATGATTTCTGGCACCTTACATCGGGGAATTATAATGTCTGTCCTTATGTCTCCTCCGTCAGAGCCTTTGATTGGGCTCGGTAAAGTCCATGGGTTGGTACTAGAGAACTAGAGAAGCACACTGAGCCCAGTATATTTTCACACAAGGAGAATATCTGGCAACTTCACCCCAAGTAGGGTTGCTATCTTCTTTGTTCCAGTCTGTTATCACCTTTAAGACGGCATCATTAATTTGATCTGTCTTGACCTGGTCAGCCTACCAGTAATCGTCGATGATGGTTGTTCTGTGTACGTGAGGTTTCTTTAGCTCCGTCCGTTGTCTGCAGTCCTCGGAACACGGTCTCCTCGACAATGCATCAGCATTGTAACCAGTCAAACCAGTCGAAAAAAGTCAAACTCCTGCAATATCTCAATCCATCTTCCGAGTTGCCCTTCAGGATTCTTCAATTGTAGCAGCCATTTTAATGCTGCCTGGCTGGTCCTTATAGTTGAAATTTTTAACCATAAAGATACTTGTAGAAGTGTTCTATACATTTCGCGACCGTTCATTCCTGGTCACACAATAGTTCCGTTCAGGTTTGACTGTCTTGAATTTGGGACAAGACCTAGTAGGCTACATTACCTACTAGTAAGACCTACTAGCATACATTTTCAATTTGGCAGCGAATTAGTCAGGATTGGCGTGTTGGTTAATAGGTTAATAGGCCTTCAGGAGCTCGAATGCTTTCTGACAATCCTCCCCCCATCAATATCGGCCGTCTCCTTCCGCCAAAAACTTGGCAATGTTGCAAATATTGGCACATATCGCCGATAAGTACGTACAGACAGAGAAAGCTTCGTAGCTCGTGCTTATTGCTGCATACTGGTCGCTCTTGTACGGCTTTTATGTTCTCCCTCATTACAGCGACTCATTTGCTGGAAACAATGTGTCTCACTTCTTCGGACTCTGTTTCAGTCCAAATCTTCTGAGTCTCCGAAACACCAGGTTTTCCCGGTTTTTAATGTGATCCTCGAATGATATTCCTGTCACTATGATGTCATCTAGACCAAAGACGTTTTCCAGAACAGACCTCTTAAAACTGTTTACATCAGTCGTTCAAATGTCGCTAGAGCAAAAACGTCTTGACACGTATCGATCAGACTACTTAACGTACTGCGTTGGGTCAGTTTAAACCCAATAGATGATCTTGTCACCAGGTCCAGTAGTTTCTCCGGCATTTTCTTAGTGGATCTGTCCACTATCTTCATATTTCTAACGATGGCGGAGACGGGTGTACAGTAACCCAACATGGTTTCCTTTCTTAGTGTCAGCGAATCATCGTTTGTGTTCATTACTCTACCAGGTATCGTACAGCTGGTTTCTACCAGGGATTTTTCGACTTCAATTCCTCTTCCGATGTTACTAGTTACTATCATTAATCCTGGGTATTACATATATACATATGTATTATCTCTACAATAAAGTATTTAAACTATGTTCTTTTTCCTTCTTACAGAATCAGCAATTTGGTGATGTTTGGTTTAGAAAGCATTTGGACTTAAACAGAAATCCAGCAAAAATGTAATACAATTGCTGCATGATGGCAAACCCATTTCATACATTTTCAATCTTTCAATTCACTTACCACCGACCAAACTATTACTAATTCAAATTTCTTTACTTGCAAAGTAAATTGTGCCTGATCTAAACTATACCTTCTAATTTCAAAGCAAACTGCGTCTGATCTAATTGCGCGATGTTCCAAGGATAGCGCATGGAAAATTGTCTCAGGAGTGCATTCTGACAACTTCATTTCTCTAAGGCAGTAGTTCCCAACCTTTCAATCGCGACCATTTTTAAATTTTTGAAAATGTTTGCAACCACCCCTTTTTCATTCGCCATATTTGATGAATAAAACAGAAAACTAAGGTCAAATTTATGAAATTCTCAATTGTTTAGTGAAGGTGTGCATGTGGTTGAAAAATAAAGCGTCTTGGTTTTATTGTTGGTTAGTTTTTATTATTTTTCTAGTACTCTATCGATTCTCGGCCCATCTTCAAGAGTATGTAATAACTAAAAATAATGTATACATGCATATCCTATGTATGTTATCCTGTTTCTAATGTAATTTTTTAATTATTACCCCTGAAGATGGCCTAAGGGCCAACATCGATCGCGTACTCTAAAAAAATAATAAAAATTAGGCAATTATTAAACTAGAACGTTTTATTTTTTCAACCACATGAGCAAATTAAGGGTATGTCAAATATACATTTTACGACTTAACAAAAGCGATGCAATAATGTAATGAGTAGTTTCAAACTAAGAAGAGCACAGTTGTATATGTAACCAATCATACCCAGTGTATGGTTTATAAATTGCCTGTGTATATTTGGTTGCATACACAACTGTGCTCTTCTTAGTTTGAACCATCTATAATAGAGCTGGCATCTGCTTAACAAGTGTTGCAATTCTTAGTTGAGTTTTTGCCAATGGCAATTTCATCTTGAATATTATTTTTGGGTTTGGTCTTGATCTGCTGAAGAGTTGAGAATGAGAAATCCACTTTCCCAGAAGTAAGTAGAATCAAATGGCACTATTATTCATGTCGTTGTATAGTTCTTTGAACAGATGAGTTATGACTAGATTTTTTTTATAATCGACAATTGTCACTAAAGAATCATGCAAAGGCTTTGGAAAAGTCTTGGTAGAGTAGTTTCAAACTAAGAAGAGCACAGTTGTATATGCAACCAATCATACCCAGTGTATGGTTTATAAATTGCCTGTGTATATTTGGTTGCATATACAACTGTGCTCTTCTTAGTTTGAAACATCTATAGCAAGGACAAATCGGTGAATCGTGCAATGTAATCCGTTTGCTTGAGTGTTTGGGAAACTTTTGACTGAAAGCTCGACCGCGTACCAAGCATCGCCGGTGCTCCATCGGTATTTATACATAGTACATACACGTTTGTCAGTTGCCTTACTTGCAAAAAATGAAGATTTTTATGACGTCTTAAACCTTTCGCAGCAGTTTTAGTGCTCTGCAAAACCGAAACTCTTCCTTGATATGCTGGAAATGAATATATCTCACAAAATCGAGTGAATGAGAACATGAACTAAATCAGTTGACTGGGCGACCCTCGCCCCCAGAAAAACCAAGGCGACCCCTTGGGAGTTGGTTGCAACCCAGTGCTCTAAGGCTGAGGTTATAATGAAGCTTATAGTGTCGATACTAGCTTCGACACTAGCGACGCTGTAAAAATCCGACCCATTGTTGAATGCAATACAGTCGTCAACCAAAGCTGTGATACTAGCGGTAACCCAATCTGTTGGTTTTACATAGTACTCGAAAACCTTCGATAAACATTAACATTCGAAGAAAGTCACTGAGTAGATGCTGTATTATTTTCAATTTGTTTTAGCAAAACAATAGCTCTGATTTATCACATATTTGATGATCAACATTTCCAGTGAAACAAACACCTCATTTGCAAAAAAAAATAATGTAAAGATTACACCTTTTACTTGTTTGAGGTGCAATTTTATATAAAATATCAATAGAAATAACAGAGTAGCTGAGTGAAAGCATGGATGCAAAACTTGGACCATTACCTCCAAAATCCTCGATAATAAAACCCTGTCTTTTGGCGTTGAAGAATCAAAGAAAAACAAGCAAAAAGTCGGTCTTTATTAATGGGATGTACTGTCCATCTCCTCTTACGACTAATTTTTACGTCATGCTGGGATAGCTTATATCATTTTAATGCGGTGAATTCTAGAAGCATTTGCTGTTGAACAGGCAATCGCGACATTTTACTTTAAACTGACAAATACTTAATTGTTAGATAATTATTATAGTAGGAGAAATGACCTAGTATCGACGCTATATTCAAAGCTCTACTACAAGTGATCATAGCTAAGTAAATTGCTACGCTAGTATCCATGCTAGTATCAACAACGCTCCACTATAACCGCGGCCTACGGCCTGGGCCACGGAATGGGACGCTATGAGTGTTTTCGCTCATATAGCGCCACCATAAAGCGTTGAGTGCCAATTTCAGATGCATGCATTGGAGCGAAAAACGCTCTCCTGCCACATTTCGCCAGTAGTAACAATTTCGTGGCCCAGGCATAAGATGTGTGGGTCGCGAGTAAAAAGCGAAAAACATTTTCTGGCCACACCATTCACCAAACAGGAAACCCCAACTCAGCTCAGTTTAATGCATACATTAACATCACATCATCACATTACAATTCTGTCTCGCATTTTTTTGCATTTGCGCGACGAAGTACGACCCACTAGGGTTATGACGGCTTTAGAGGGTTTAATATAATAAACTTGATTTAAATTATTAAAACTTTCGTGTTCCTAATTCTCAATCGATCTCAATGAAAGTTTAATTTGGAACAAGAGTACACCAGAAATGTACTTAATCAATATTTTTGGGTCAACAAATTGGTACCGCTCAATACCGAGTGCTGAATAAACCAACCTATTTCGGTTTCGATTTTTATCTCCCTGCATAAGTACTGTTTACATAATATATAGATATGATACGATGTCTGTATGAGTTTCGCGCAACACTTGAGTTATCACCTGACGGCAGTATATGAGGGTAATTTTAATATATGTATCATATTCGCAGGTTGCATTATCTCGTGCATTACTAGCATAGGCAGTATCGTATTTTACCCAAGAAAATCATATAGATACCGCATTTATGCGCTACAGAAATGTTGTCATTGCTTGGCTTTTAATGATTGTCAGGGCAACTTATAGGGCAACTGCGTACGGCGTACCTACGTAATCTATGAGTATAATATTGAATCCCCTTCCGGTTTTGTTCAGTCTGTATCTGATACTGCCGTTGGTTGTTCAGTTCGTCTCCGCTTATTATATAACAGTACTTATTAAATAAATAGGTAGGTAAGTAGCTTTCTTTTTAATATTTTGATAAAATTGCTAATGTTGCTTTTGATGGGTTATTAGCGAAATAACTTTTAAAATTTTTGGGTTTCACAAAATATCGGTGAGAAATGCGATAATTTTCTCATTGAAATTGTATCGTGCGTTTGGCGTTTATGTACTTGTCACTTTTGTTATATTATCAGCGCTTCTGTTACATTTTTGTTTGTGGACAAAATATGGTATAATACTAGTACCTACAAAATGTGATTTATTTTTGTTTGTAGGATTCTGTTGATGCATTTTTTCCTGTCTCATAAATAGCTATTGTTTCAATTATGATTTTATTATTACCTATTATCGAAATGAAAACTGATCATCTCGACGTTAGGCAAAAAAATGATGAAAACACATCATTTTGAAACAGATTTTCATGATCGATTTTCCAGTGAAATTAAACTAGTAAAAAAATCGAAACCTGCCACTGGATTCAGAATTTACACTAGAGTTTTTTTTACAATTTATGACTAGACGTTCTTTATTGTCGAAAATACGTTATAATTATTTCAAAAACTTCTCGAACACATCAGTCTCTATTTGTCAGAGTTCAGTTTCAGTTTTTACTTTATCATACGTAGTATGACAAAGTATTGTATAGATGTTTCAAACTAAGAAGAGCACAGTTGTGTATGCAACCAAATATACACAGGCAATTTATAAACCATACACTGGGTATGATTGGTTGCATATACAACTGTGCTCTTCTTAGTTTGAAACTACTCCAATCGTGTCGAAAAAAAAAATTGAGATTTTAGCGGAAATATGTCGTTTTGGGTCACCTGAACATGTTTCACCAAGGTACAAAAAATGTCTGTGTGTGTGTGTACCCGTTGTTTGTGGCGACGATTCCGGAGAAACTACTGAAGGTATCGAGACGAAACTTTATATTTAGAAGTTTCGTGACTAAACTTAGAGCTGAAAGAAGTTTTGTCCAAAAGGGCCCAAAGGAACTCGAGGTTTACTCTTATCATTTTTCAACGATTTTGCAAATTAGCCGCCATTTCTGTAATTTCGTCAAAATAGTTAAATAATAAATTATAGTAGAGAAAATTTTGTATAATTTATGTCCATTCCATTTTTTGGAAAAAAAAAATTAAATCATAGTAAGCGGATGCCCCTTGAACTTCCAAATTGCCCCCCTGAACACGGCTGTATCGTATGATAAAGTCATGTTGCCTGGCCACATCAGATTTTTTATTATACGTCATGCGAATGTGATTGTTTTCGTGTTTTGTAAACTTTGTTGCTTTTTATTGCAAATTGTTTGTGTATGAGACGTGTAGGATAAAAAAATAGTGCGCTGATCTCCCAGAAAGTGAAAGCGTCCCGCTCTGGTGGTAAAAAATTGAATACCGGCAGTCGGGGTAAGTTCTCACTAAAAAATGACAAAGGGGGTGAAAAAATAGCAAGAATCAATGTTGTGTGCCACATGCAACTCATTTTACAGTGAATTTTTATCGTTTTACATATTTTCCAATGATAAACGTTTACAAAACGATATTGGCCATGTTATAAAGAACGACATTTTTCACAGTAAATATGTATTTAATTCAACTTATTTTACAGAGAACATACATACATCATTTTATACTTACCGTATTGTACATACAAAGTTATGATAAAGTTAGGAACAAAATTCATAATTTCGTTATTTAAAGTTTTGAAGAAAAACGCTCGGACACGTCAATTTAAACTTTTAAATAGCCAACAAAAACTCGCCTAGAAGTATTTTATGCCGCAACGAATATGCGGAAATCTAACATCTGCTGAGTTCATATCAGATAAACTTTAAATTCATTGGGGGCATTCAGTCAGGCTGTAGGACTGCGAGCGCTAACTGCTACACTTCTCACAACAACCGCTGCCATAAAGCGCTACGGGCACCGGTGGCAATTGTTTCACAGCAAGAAGACGTATATCCCATGGAATATCCCAATTTGTCCGTTCAACGGGACATTAGCGATTGAAGTGGTAACATAAACGCGCTAGCGCGAACTAACAGCGTTAGCCTGGCTGATTGTACCCATTCTTAACTATAATCAGACTTCAGATCGTATATGTTTACTGGGGCTTTCTGCCACGAACTGTTATTTTTAGTTTGTTCTAGATTTTGCAATAATGTATTATGAAATATGTGTTTGTTGTGGTGGGCAGTCTTGTGTAGGATTTTTTTTGTGGTATCG
Source organism: Aphodius granarius (assembly GCA_963971325.1). Classification (NCBI taxonomy): domain Eukaryota; kingdom Metazoa; phylum Arthropoda; class Insecta; order Coleoptera; family Scarabaeidae; genus Aphodius; species Aphodius granarius. The sequence continues at coordinate 6,667,242 of OZ020225.1, forward strand.
TTTGGCAGTTAATAATTTCGATATAATTATATATTGTCAGGGCAATCGACAGGACCAGCGATATCAACAGGACAAAGTGACGTGTAGAGATGGACGATAAGTGGTCACTAACGTATCGAAGGGTATGGTGTTCTAGTCTAATTGAAACAATGATCATATTATGATCTTTTTGAAACAAATATAGTATTTTCATGTTCCACAGATGTATTAGTGATAAATAAATAAAAATCTCTGGAAAAAAAGACCCACATCGATATATGAAAAGTTCATATTTTAAAAATTCAACGTCATGTCTAAAATATACTATATTATATATTATATAACTCAAAACAAACCGCTGAGAAACGTGGCACACAATTTTTTATTGAAATTGAATAATTTTTTAATATATTTATTATACTTACACATGTTAGGGTCGATTATAATTTTATACGATAGATTTAATGACGCAAATTTATTTAATGTTACAACCGCTCCGGATAATCAATTCTGCTGGTAAAAACATTATTTTAACAAAACTATGACATATTATGAGTACTAGATGACCTTATAATTTGTGAGTATATAAAAGCTTACATTAATCTTATTCATAACACAAGGGAACAAATTTCCAACTTTCTGATACAACAAAAAAAATGCCTTACATAACTAGAAACTGAAAGTGGATTTGTAAATGGCTTTGTAAATGAAGATACTGTCGCACATTGTGCGAAAAGATTCCATTCCTGTAGCCTAGAACCCAACAACTCGGCTTTTTCTTTCGATAAACCTAAGTCTTTAACCAAATCATTCAGTTCGCAATGGTTTATAAGGTGAGCTGTTCCTAAACCTTAAAATGGTGAATCTTTACGATTTGCCTGGTTTGACAGAGTGATTTCAGACACTCTGACAAATCAGGCAAGTTTCTTCAAACAGGCGCAATTTCTTCTGTGTCAAACATGAAAGATGATTAAGTGGATGGCGCACTTTGGAGAGGATAGTTCTCTCCATGGAGGATAGGTCTCGATGCTGATGGCAAATTTGGATATTTTATTTTATCCTTCTTCGAATATCCGGAAACTCTTGTCGTGCAAAAATAGCAATTATCTACAATTCTATATGACTGGAAGGCTCTCGCCATAACATGGGAACTGCAAACGACATTTTCTTTTGCTTTCCTTTCCCATGGCTTTTCCAGATCACCAATTCTAAATCCAAAATAGGAGCCAGTAAGCTGCTTTTACCTCTTCCGTAATTTTGTTCAGATGTGTCACTACACAACAACCGCACATGTAACAAAACTATTTGAACTATCTTTTATGAAAACACATTACGTGGATTCAGAAAACCTACACCATAATATCTCACTACAAAATTTATATTTATACCCCAAATTATACGCGACGAGGTCCTTTAACCCAGCATACCAACAATATAACGCAAATTTATTAATTAATAAAGTAGGTCTCAGAATCAATAGCCTCACCTGTTCAAATTCACACACGCCAACCAACTTCTATTGTCATGAATAATTACATTCTGTCTACTTGATAAAATTTTTAGTACGTCGAGAACTACTAAAGGGAACACAGCTATTCAAATTTTCAGAGAACCATGAAACCAATCACCGAAGAACTCCGGAAGGAAGCAGAGTTGGCCAACAAGAGCAAGCGGGCGCTACAGGCAGCTGCAAATAAAGGGGACCCGATCGAGAGACTGCGTCTTGTGTGTTTGTCAAGAGGTGCGACAGGAATTTTGGGTTTGGGTCGCATGTTCAGAAATATGGACGATGACGGTAATAAACAGTTGAATCTAGAGGAATTCCTCGAAGGTCTGAAAGAGATCGGTTTGGAAATAACCGACGAGGAAGCGAAGACTATGTTCGATCAATTCGATAAAGATGGAAGTGGTGGGATCAATTTAGACGAATTATTGGTTGCCGTTAGGGTAAGTATTTGATATTTTATGTTATGAAATCTTACGAGTGCTATTATTAATCATAATATGTACATACTAGGTAAAAAATTACAAGAATAATAACAAAAAAAAAAAAACGATGCCTTGTCCAGGATTTGAACCTGGAACTCCATGTTTCCGGCATATTTCTTTATGATTTAATCTAACAAGGCCATTAGAAACGGATAGAATATTTGTGCCACTTCAAATACATAAGATGTTATGATTGACACCTACAGTAGGTACAGTTTAGCGATCTGTACCAATCTTTATATCACGCGATTATATATTTTCCTCATTTCTGGAGGCGTCGGAGTTAAATCATTATGTCAAAAAGAAATGATTGTCTAATACATATCTACAAACCGAAAATCACTAAATTATTGAAACAAATAAATGATACTAGTTGAGTCCGTGTTGGGTACGTTAAAAATAAAAATACTTTAGTGTTCTCACATGTCATATTATTGATTATACCATTAGATAGTTGGGATTGGACAATGTAAAGAAGAGTTTCTACCGGAAAGTAGGGCAAGATCGATTTTTGTATATACATACTTGCATGTCAGCTTTAATGATACGTATCCTGTCTTTTGTTGTGGTGAACATTTATTATGTATTTCCATTGGGATCGGTGATTATCGCCAGCAAAGCAACAAGCATTAATGAATAAATCTACTTAACAAATACCAAGCCACTTAATAGTTTCATTATCTATTACTTAATATTAAAGTCAATAATTTCAGAATTTGGAATGACCGTGTTTAAGCCAAAAGTGAATAGGGTACTGATTTTAATAATTTTCTGTTGGAAAAAGTATATTATACAACGTGTTCAAGAAATGTTATTTTTTTTGTTCAGTTACGGTTCAGTTCCGGTTCGAAATCCTTCCCAAAAGTGTTAATCGTCGATTTATGGCTGTGGTACATACAACATTTTATATCTTACCCAAGTTTTTGTCCCTAAAAAATCATAAAATGTCTACGACAGTGACACTCCACATTGACATAACATGACAAATATATGCCCTAGTGACTAGTCTTGTGCATAAAGTGATACTTTATGCCCGCGTACCACAGTTGTAAAACTTGTCATTCAGTAATACATAAAAACAAAAACTCATTTTTCCTAAATAGTTGACAGAAATCAGTTAGTTCGTTTTACCTTTAGCCAACGATATATATGTTACGGTTAAAGTGATAAATGTGGTTTGTATTAATAATTACCGGCTATTATTAATAACAACCGCATCATTTGGTCAATGTGATTAGAAACACTTAAATAATCACATGGACCGGCTATTATTAATAATTTCCTAACGGGCACGGTAAAAGTGATAAAAATGTTACTTTTTACAAAAGATCTTTTGTATACAGTCTTCAAAGAAGTTAGCTAAGTTATTTTGATTACTATGTAAGTTATTACATTTATTTACTCGACGCAAATCATCAGTACGGCTACCCCAATGACCAAAATTACGAATAATACAAAACATTGATAATACAGAATGCTTTTTTTGTCTCCCTTGTACTTTAGAAACTACTGGATATAATTGGTAATGATATTTGGTATACACCCAAGGACGGCTCAATGACGAAAACATAAAAAAGAACAGTTTATACAGAGTGTTCAAAAAAGTTAACCATTTTATTATCAATAACACCCATTTTTATATTTAATGCATGTGGGTAGTTTTTTGTAAAATGTACAATTACAATTTATTAAGTAAATTCTCAAATCCTAATTATCTTGAAATGTTGCGCATTTAATAAAAAAAATTTCAATGCAAATATGTACATGCAAGAACTAGACTAGTTTACATAGATGTTTTTACATAAATTGCACCGCACAAATGACGCCAAACATTTTTGTAGGTTCTGTTCCTAACACGGTATTTTTACTTTTGGTGTTTGACAATAATTTTATAAATAAAAGATTAAACATGGTAACAACTTGCCTCAATCTTCCCTACATTAGTATGTCCATTACTTATACCTACCCTAAGTATATCTAATATCTCACAGATATATTTATTATAAAATTGTTTATCACCAACAAAAAATACAAAAAACAAAAGAAGATGACGTCCTATTGTTACACACTTTATTTCGTTTTATTTTTACAATATAAATGGTGTCATTGTTGTACTACCACAAAAAAATAAAGGTCTAGAAGGACTTTTGTATTCAAAATTAAAAAGTTTTGTATTAAAAAGATAATAAAATTATAAATAAAAATATTTTTTTGCCACGAGTTGTAAAATGCAGAAGCACTACGTACGTTTGCACTGGTAAAATAATACAAACCGAGTTTCTAATTTATTACTTACTTTGCTTTTAAGAATTGCGCAAATAAGCATGACCCAAAGAGTTACACACTCGTGCATGCAATTAGTGTGGATTGGCATTTTTTAGTCTCGTTTTGATAATCTTCCTTATTTTAGTCATGAGTAGTAACTAAATAAGTTAGTCAGGACTAACGTCACTAAAGGCCCAACACTGAAAACCCAGTGAATAGATTCGTTGTGTGGCGATTATGTAGATACTAACAGAATTTCAAATCTGAGGCTCTATTATATTGTGGCATCACCTTAATGCAATATCGAACTGAAATATATCACATTGACCACAGCATGCTGGAAATTATTAATAATAGCCGGTTCATGTGATAAATTCTTCACTTTAACCTCCCCACTTGGCTATTATTAATAATAACCGGTAATTATTAATAATAACCTATTTATCACTATGACCGTAACATATACATACATTACATACATACTTTCAAAAGCATTAACAGAATCATATTTCCACTTAAGTATTACGTAGTACTTAACCGTTTATTTTAAATTTTTAAATTGTTTATACAAGTGCCCTATTTGTGTTAGGTATCTGTTTTCTAACGTAAACCATGGTAAAATATTTATGTTTACGCATGATGAGTGTATGTAACAGGCTTTATGGTTTCATACGCAAAATTATGTCATATGAATCGATAAAACGTTCTGGCTTGGGCGCTCCTCTTTTATTGCTTGTCTCCACTCCTTGTTAGTCAACGAGCGTAAAACCTAGGAAAACATTCATTGTTTTTTGAGTACGTACACATGCCGGGGAGTCACGCACTAAAAAATATTGATCTACAGATATGATTCCAATTCCAAGTAGTAATTACAGAAGTATGTAGACACAGTTTTCGAGTACGTATCTAATATGATAACAGAGAGACTTGTGTGGATAATTGTAACAAGAACAAACAGCAATCAAATTCCACAAAATATCGTTCAATTTGTACGTTATTTGTGCATTTTTTTATAGAAAGAAATAAATTTATTGAAATTTATATTTTAATAATCTCCAGTTCTAAGTAAAATATTTCAAATAAAACACACACACATCCCGAAAATTGCTAGCTTCTTGAAAGTTCTTTTTTATTTCGTTTTTAAGAAGAGTATTATTTAGTTATATAAGTTATGTTTAACAAAGTAAAAAAAATGTAGTAAGAAGAAAATTTTAAGGAACGACTTGAACAATGTACGATATTTCCTATTAACTTTGTAATTCGGTTTGAAAAATTCGATTGGCCATGAAATGTCGTCACTTACGTCGCTATGGCTATGCCTAATGTTTTTCTGTCATTATACTGACTGTTTGACCTATAACACAGCTGACATTACAAATTTTTGGCTCCATTTTACCGCATTCATCTGTACCGTGTTTCCTTATAAATTTTAATATCAATTATACATTAATTTCAGCCTGCAATGGCTGACTCAAGAATGAAAGTTGTCGAAAAAGCATTTGATAAGATGGACAAAACTGGCGATGGAAAAATCACAATAGACGACTTGAAGCACGTGTACAATGTCAAGGCACATCCAAGATATATGTCAGGCGAAGACACAGCAGAAACCATATTGAAAACATTCTTGGCCAATTTTGAGCAACCAGGATCTACAGATGGGGTCGTAAGTATATAATCTCTATTATGGGTTTAGAGTAGTGGGTTTAGAGGGTTTAGAGTAGTGGTTCCCAAAGTGGGCAGTACCGCCTCCCAGGGCGCGTTAAGTTCTATCATGTGGGGGAGGGGGCGATGATGAACCCTTCGCTATTCACAAGGGTACGACCAGACGAGCGATTTTTGTAGCGCGATAGTCGTGACGCCAGAAGCGGCGACCGCAGCATTTTTCTATTTATTTCCTAATGTACCCATCAAAAATTGATATGTTGTCTTGACATCGTGCAGATGTTTTGTCTTTTTTTCATCACTAGAACTGGAAGATGTTTTTGTTTTGTAAACAACGGAACTGTTCTTCTACTGAACTGAACAGCAATAACCATAGTTTCTAGAATTCTTTTCCATTGAACGTATTAAGAAATAGTGGTGCATTCTTTTTGGGGAAATTATCTTTTCAACTACAAGAACTATTATTCCATTACACATCGTGGAATAGTAGACACCGAATTCTTCTTTAGTACCATGTTGGAGCACATGGCAAGCTCATTAGTGACTAAAGAATTTAGGAATTATATTCTCGGCAGACGAATAGCTACAAAGTACAAATCAAATATACATTTGCTTCCATGAGAGTTACCAAATATCTGGTACATCCATATCATAATGAAGTACGTGCATTTTCCAATAACGTTATGAGGCCATATTGAAGCCAAATCTTGGTAATAAACAACTTATACAACAATTATAGATTGAGCAGAGCTATAAGAATTGGAATATTAGCCAACAAATGGAGAATTTTTCATAAACCTATGGAATGCATGTAGTCTTTGCGGAATTAATAACACAAGCTGGTTAAGTTTTGCTGTATTGTGCCTGAAGGAGAGATGGTTTGCACTTTAAAGATACATAGTTTGTATGAATGTTTACTTAATAACTATAACGTTGTCCTACAAGGAACAAGAGCTGATGGACAGCAGTTTGCTTGTGTGTGCCTTTGCATTGAAAACTATTGGTTTCATTTTAAGCGTCATGACTATCAAACTATAATCGCTCGTCTGAACATTAGTGCAGTATTACAGTTAATACAACATTGTAAAAATACAACTGTCACATTTTTATTGATTAGTTTTTAATTTTAATATTTTTCAGGTCACTAAGGAAGAATTTCTGAATTACTACAGCGCAATAAGTGCATCTATAGATAATGACTGCTATTTTGACTTGATGATGCGGCAGGCGTTCAAATTATAAATTGGCCTTGTCTGTTGAATGCTGGATGATGCACCGACACAGATGTAATTTATTATAAACGATTTCACGTCTTCAACTGCATCAATATTGTGTGTTACTTACATAGCTTATTCCTTCAGCTGTCTAGCTTACCATAAAATGTTTTTATTCTTGTTAAAACTTTAAAAATATACTACAACTCAGTGTTTTATTTCGTTTTTTATTGATTATTTTTACATTATAATAATATTCACATACAAAAAAAGAAATACTGAACAAGTATGCTAGAACTATTTTCATTTAAATAACATATCAAAGTGGTTAGATATTTTTCATATTAAAGTAATATTCAACCAAATAGCACCAAAAATTATTACCATCTGTATCTGTAACGCTTTGAGCAAAGTTTAACAAAACACCAGTGGCAGTTAAAATTGTAATGAAATATTGATAATTATAAAAAAGTTTTTTAAATTATTTTTACTGGAAGTGAAGAGCTGCTTGATTACAAAGCGCCATGTTTTATTTTTTTGTTTTTTTAATGGTTAATTTTCAAACTAAAAACAGAAAATCATAGACAATGCACAGTGGCTACAAGGACAGTGCAGCGCCATCATGGTAGCCTTTTTAAGAACTACATATTTCATAACCGAATTACAACCATCATGTATAGTATACACTATTGTTTTGAGGCCGATATGTATATGTAGTAAATGTAGGGAGCTTGTAAGGATCCAAGACAAATTTCTGAGGTCTTCTGGTACCCACAGTCAAAACATAATACAGTACAGTAGGCAAATTAAGTTGTCTGGTGTAATTAACACTTTAATGTTTTTCTTTTTGTAATAATCTGTAAAAATTGTGTTTGGTTTTGAGACATTTATGGTTGGATTAATCGCCAATATGGTATTTTTTTAAACAGTAAAAACTCTGAGGTTTTTTATTCTGTAAAATTTTCTAAAACTTTGGAATTTTAATAATAGAAATAAATTAAAAAAATGTATATCTAGTGACCAAAAAAAAACTTCAAGAACAAGTCATGTAAACTTTGTAAATTTTACTATGAAACACTGATTTTCAGTATATTTAGATTGGAGACTTCTGCGGTCCAAATCACTAAGTTCTAGATTTCCGGGAGAAAACCGCGTCAACGACGATAAAGTAGTCAACGTTTCACACTCTGTTGCAAGATGCATCATCAGAACATAATAGTAAGACAGCTACGAAGAGAATGACGTGTGTGCGTAAGGTAAGGGTGTTTTGGCGGTCAGGTGGTCAAACGACTATTGGTTGGGAGGACGATTTGGGGAAGCTGTGATTGGCTGTGGTGGTCGTAGAAGTGCTTTCCAGCTGTGATGCAAATACCAAGTTCTTATAAAAACCACCCTTATGCACACATTCTCTTCATAGCTGTCTTACTGTTACGTCCTTAAAATGTCTCTTGCAACAGAGTGGTTTTTTTTCTCTCGGATACTAGAACTTACCGAGTTTCAGTTTACAATAAAAAATTCTGAAAACATGGGTATGCCTTAAATTAAGTCGTAACCAAGGCCCCGAAAGTTTAGGCAACTGACTCTCGAATTCTCCCCACTACGTTCTCAATATTCAGAGGCATAGAGCCTATGCCACGCCTGTGGGTCGAGCGAAGCAATTTGCATATATCGTACAATGAGGTTTTTCGGGAGCAGTAACAGCACGCCACTGTCGCACTAGTTTGTTCGGGTGGTGGGGCGTTCGTTGCCTAAACTTTCCGGGCCTTGGTCATAACCATCTTAAATTAATATTTATTGACTATAAACATTGCACAATAGCATTGTTCGAGCAGCTGTGTCACAAACTAGTTTGTTATTACTATTTTGGATGACACTAATAATCTACAATTCATTGCTATTTATGATGTTACGATTGAAATATATCTGGCCTACTCCGAAATATTAATTTCAAACTAGTTTTTTCACTGCTCGAACAAACCTAAGAATACGTGATTGTTTTAGATCTAGATTTTGTTGGCATTGAGTTATTTCTAATGTATGTTTAATAAAAAAATCTTTTAGTGTCATGGAAAATATTGCGAGTTGGCAACTCTGAAATTAGACAATTAAATTTTAAACGGCTTTTTGCTTTATGTCATTCTCGACGTTTTAGAGGTTAGAGTTGATGAGTTTTGTTGTTGTTATTGTTATTCAGTTTTTTCCCAAAAATAAACCAATAATTTTTTCAGATTTCAGCAAAAATAAGCGTTTTGGGATCCCCTGAATCGATTGCAATGATTTCTGGAAAATGTATGTATGTGTGTATGTATGTAGGTATGTGAACACAATAGCTCCCAAACGGTACAACGGATCGGCCTGAAATTTGGTAGACTTATTTAGAATTACCAGACGACAAACAGAATTGTTTTTGTCCGCAATTGCCACATGTTAAATGCGTTTTCTTAGGGATTCATCCGATTTTGACCAAACTGATACCTGCACATCCTCCAGTGACTTTAAATGTATATTAATTTACAGATCATTGGGATGAGCAGTTTAGGCGTTATAAGTGATTATTGAGGCAGTATGACACAATCCCCAGCCTTCAACGCTATATTGTGAATCGTCAGATTTTGACAAACGTCAGTGACACTGACACGACATGACTTTCTTTTATTCTATGACGTTAGGTTTCCAACCAGAGTCCAGAGTGGCTGTGGCTTCAGGAAAATGAATAAAAGTATTTAGAGACTTGTGTGAACAATTAGTCGGAAAGTTGGGTGGGGACCACCCCGGATTTTTGGTTTATATGATTCTGCAAGTTGGAGTTGACTTGTTTTGTTGTTTTTTTGACTTTTATAATATAAGACAAAAAGTTGAAGTTATGGCTGACGTTTTATTTGTCAATGCCTAAAGCGTATAGCCAACATAAATTTAAGCAAAATCTTACAAACCAGAAGAGCTACAAATGACTAAGCAATTTCTGCTGTTATTTGAGAGAGCATTCGTTTTGTATGTCTGTTTTGTAACCTTGTAAGCGATGAGTCATTTGCAGCTCTCCTGGTTAGTAATATATACATATCAACAACTAAAAAAAATATTCAGTCATAAATGCTATATATTCAATTACGAACAAAATCTAAGCATAATATGGCATGTAGTATGTATTGCTATATTGAGTTATAACTATATTTATTATATTACATTGCTATAATCTAAATAGAAAAATAACTTAAGAAGTTTTGAGAACTACTAACGACTATTTATCAAATATAAATCGTTCATAAATTTAGGAATTTGTGTCAAACAATAATTCTTTGGTTAATGTTTGTCAAACGGTATAAATAATAAGGGAGATTAAAATTTAAAAAATTAAATCTACAATTTGTTGAAGCAGCAGGTTAACGTAAGGATATTGGAGTAGAAAATTGTAGAACAAAAATCAACATACTAATACCTTCTTGTATGCCTCAGATTAACTTTTTGAATTAAAACAATTAAAAAAAAAATCACCATTTTTCTATATCCGTATCTCAACCTGGGCTGCAAACATTCTCTAAAAAATCGACATTCTTCTATCTTAATCAACGCTGATCCAAATTGTCCAAAACTAAACCTACAACTTAGAAATGCGGGTTACTTAAATAACAAATTTCGGGGCTGTGATAAAATGTAAAGTATTTGACACCTGATTTGCGAGGTTAGTTGAGACCGCCAACATCGCCGGGTCCTTCTGAATGCCGCCGAACATGACCAGTTCTCCCTTGCCTTCGACAAGTGAGTAGAGAACAGTCTCTTCAGGCCCCTGTGACAGTATGCCATCATTCTTTTGCGGTAGCCACGCCACATACGGGTTCTCCTCGAGTACGTGAGATATATCCAATACGTACATGCCGAGCACGTTGCGTTTCACTTTGGATCGTGTGTCCTGCTTGGTCGTCGGTTGTGAAGTCTTGTCCCTGTGTGTTCCGCTCTTGACGCCGTACTTCTCCTCCAGCCGTCGCATATTTTCCTGCCGGCGTTCTTCTCGTGACGTCGACGGGAGCTGCCCGCTTCCACTGGTATCGCTGAAAGCAGCTAGCGTCGGATGCTGGTTTGGGTGAATTTTTGGCTGAAAGGTAAAATGTTTATGTTCATAATTTAAACAAAAGAAATATTTTTTAGGACAAAATTAACGTAAGAGTAAACTTTTTTGTTAATTATTCCACAAAATAACTGGAGAAGTAAACGAATAAAATGTAATAAATAGACCGAAAATTTTTAAGCATTTATTTTTGGAAAATAAGCGCTTTAAATAGGCACTAAAAGTTAGAAAAAAAAGATTAGAAGTATTTTATTTGAGAAATAAATGTTTACGGTAAGTACAGGAGGAAATTCACCAAAAATCAAAAAATAATAAAATATAATAGATTGGCGTTCTGGAAAAGTCTATCTTTTACAATTTTCTGAAATATCTAGGCCATGCCTGAGTGTGGCCTAGCGGTAAGACGTTGGCGTTGCACTCAGGGGGTCTCCGGTTCGAGCCCGGAGACCTGCTTCCAGGGTGAGGTTTTCTGTGGTTTTCCTCACTCCTTGGCGAATGCTGGGAGCCAAACATCTTAAGACGTTCCACAGGCGCGGGCGATAATAATAATACTCTGGCCTGCCGATGCCCCCTGTAATTGGCGAAAGCTGTTGGGGGATGTTAAGGCTTGGATTATTATTATTATTATTAATATGAACATAAAAACGTGTTTTATGGAAAAATTGTTATTTGGACTTCGTGATTTAAACCTAAGCACGCCAAATTTGGGTAGATGAACACCAGTAGCTGTACTTGAATACCAGAATATGTATGCCACAGAAGAAAATGTAAAAACCTGGTGCATTTGCATTTATAGACTTTAACGATAAGAGTTTGGTTTGTGTATAAATAATTACTGAATTAATTATGGAAAATTGTGAGCAACTTTTGCAAATGGAAAATTCTGTAATTCATATATCAATGTCCAGTAGGTTGTACCAAAACTACCTTGATCGGGGTTGGTCCCCAGCGAACTGCACCCAAACCAAAATTGAGCCATTTTGACAAAACTTTGAAAAATTTGTAATAAGTATTTCCGGCATTTTTTGGAGGAAAGGTTGGGTTGGGTTGGAAATTTTTGGTTTTTTAGACGGCCACCCAACCAAAATTGAACCATTTTAGCAAAATTTTTAAAAATTTGCCAAAAGTCATTCTGGCATTTTTTGGATGAAAGAAAAGGTTGGTTTGGGTTGGAAATTTTGCATTTTTTTGATTCGATGCACTTCTATCTAAACCTAAAAGGATTTAATTCTTTAGGAATAGATTACAATTTATGCCATATACAATTATTGATTATAATTAGTAAAAGTGTTTATTAGAAATAAAATGTTAGAATTATTATTTATTTTAAACAAAGCAATACCTGTTTTTTCATTTTGAAGTATTTATTTAGTCTTTTTAAAAGCAGTTGCATATTTAAATATAGTATTTTGAATAAAATTTCATTCTTTTTACTTTCTGACTATTCCCTAGAAAGAAATTTCGAATTTCCGCGGAAATACGCGTTTTGAGGTTCCTTGAATCCATTGCAATGATTTCTGGAAAATGTATGTATGTATGTATGTCCGTGAACACCAATGCACCCAAACCGAACAACGGATTGGGCTGAAATTTGGTATACATATGTATTTAGAATTTCCGGGGGACGAAATGGATTGTTTTTGGTGACAACCTGACAACCACAAGTGGCAAATGTTACATGCGTTTTCAGGCCACACACATTCAGTTTAAACTGACAGTTTGAACTGTTCAGTTCAACTGTACAGTTTAATCTCTATTGTTTAGTTGAGTTCAACGGAGACTGAAATACCCACACAAGGGCACAAGTGTCAGTTTAAAGTGAACGTGTGTGGCCGACCTTACGGATTAACCCGATTTTGATCAAACTGACACCATCTCATCCTGCAGTCATTTTAAATATGTATAAAAATTTACAGATCAATGGTATGAGTGGTTTAAGTGCTATAGGGGTTTATACCCGTCGGTAATCGAGGACTGACCTTATTTGTGGCGGCTCAGTATCGTCGGTTTGCGATTGAAGAATAATTAAACAACGTAGAATAATAAACAACCTCGCAGAAAAACACAGGTATATGTGACAATAGTTTATTTAGATTGGAGACTTCCGCGATCCGAATCACTAAGTTCTAGATTTCCGGGAGAAAACCGCGTCAACGACGATAAAGTAGTCAACGTTTCGCACTCTGTTGCAAGAGACATCTTCAGGACGTAACAGTAAGACGGCTACGAAGAGAATGAACGTGTGTGTGGAAGGGTGGGGTATTTATAGGTACCTGGCGCAGACACCTGCGCAGTAGGTGCCTGCCAACTATTGGTTGGGAGGGCGATTGGGGGCTGTGATAGGCTGTGGTGATCGTAAAACTGCTTTCCTGCTATGATGCAAATGCCAACAGTCATCTCTATTGAGATTTGAGGGATGTTTAAATATTTCGATCGCTTCACGGATTCTACGATGATAATAATGTGATTCAGCACACTAATAATAATAATAATGCCCATTCAGCACACTTGTAAGACGAGCTGTTGCAATAACCCACCCCGACAATCTCCACAAGGAACTTGACCATCTTACCAGAGTCTTATCTCAAAACAGTTATCCGATTTCCTCCATACGAAAAAGCATCACCAAACACCTCAATAATACAGCGACAGAACCAAACCAACAGCCTGACCCACCAATCGCAACTGCTTTTCTTCCCTACATCCAAGGTACGACTGATCGCATCGGTCGTATCCTCCAAAAGTACAACATCAAACCCATTTTCAAACCCTTAACAAAAATTTCTGATTTACTTACTGCCATCCGTTAAAGATAAACTTTCTCCACTGCTAGCCCCAGGTGTATACCGTATCCCATGTGCTTGTGGCAGTGTCTACATTGGTGAGACAAAGCGCTCTGTGAGCGTTCGGGTTTCAGGTCACCACTTCGGCTCTTGCTGAGCACAGACACAACACGGGTCACAAAATACTTTTCGACCAAGCAAACATTATCTCCCGGGAATCACATTATTATCCTCGTAGAATCCGTGACGAGATCGAAATATTTAAACATCCCTCCAATCTCAATAGAGATGACGGTTGGCATTTGCATCATAGCTGGAAAGCAGTTTTACGACCACCACAGCCTATCACAGCCCCCAATCACCCTCCCAACCAATAGTTGGCAGGTGCCCGCACCAGGTACCTATAAATACCCCACCCTTCCACACACACGTTCATTCTCTTCGTAGCCGTCTTACTGTTACGTCCTGAAGATGCCTCTGCAACAGAGTGCAAAACGTTGACTACTTTATCGTCGTTGACGCGGTTTTCTCCCGGAAATCTAGAACTTTGTGACAATAGTTATTTGTATCGAGAGGTGTCTTGTTTTGTTATAATCCCAATATAGTTATTATTATCTTACATCATTCGTTTAATTGGTGTTTCATTCTCTATAGGTTTCGAGAGTTTATAAATATGTCAACAGTGTAGTCGGAAAGTTCGGTGGGGGCCACACCAGATATTTTGTAATTATTTATACAAACAATAATAAATAACGTATTTTATTGATAACAATAAAATACGTTCTCACAACATCAAGTGAAGTAATGAATGCAAGTTTAAAGTGCTTAAGAGGCATGTCAATATTAATATTTTGCTGTGAAAAATCGCCCTGAAAACTGACGCAATTTTGCATAATATATGTCCGACATTCTTTGATAAAACTCGGCCGACAAGCAGGCACCAGCCAAAAATTGTCCCAGGAAAAAAAAAATTGACTTTTCAAGAGTCATTTTCCATCTATGGGAGATGGAATAGATGCTTTACCGTCACAGAACGAAAGATAAGGCTGTCAATTTGGAAATTACGCACTTATCATAGCCTAAGCTTCAAAATGATACTGTATATTATTCCTATGTAAAACTGTCTTAGACTGCTTCACCCACCACTTAATTCTAAATGCAAACACACTATAGTATAATAATAAATATTGTACCCTTGGTTCAGGGCCAGGTCCCGGTACAGGGCCCCGACTATGCTCCCCTACATCCGAGCTGTTCCTTTTGACACCCTTAAGCGTCCCTCGTCGACCATTCACATTCTCGTCCGTATCAACAGGTCTACTGGGATTCGGCCCGCCCATCTGTCGCCTTTCCGCTTCAGGAGTACTCGCTGAGTTTCGTACACCCCAAACTCCTTTTGGGTAATAACCATGAGGTGGTGTCGTACTCTGCCTACTACGATTCAGTACTATCAGCTTATTACCAACCTAAAAAGCAATGAGACAAACATTTACTGCCATGAGAAAATTTTAAACCGCTAACATGAGAAAATTTTAAACTTTAAAGCATTTATGGCATTAAAATTTGAGATTCAAAATAAAAAAATGTAAAATGTGTATGAAAACTTCATAGGTATTTTGGGTTTCTTACTTTGCAAACTGGGTTACACCACAGATTTGATGGAGCATCGGCTGTATTCCTAACTTCAACCTGGATCCACTCCCACAGGTCACCCTTCATTTTCAAAACCCAAGCATCGGTGTAGTAGAATGATGGCCCGCCAGAGCCCCCCAACATAAGTATATGTTCATCATCTAGGAGAGTCTGCGACTGGCCATACCTTTCTACAGGTTTTACGTTACCTGCGGAGAAAAAATTAATATTCTATATTCCACGCAACTGGTTTGTTAGACCTTTGTTCAGTAATTGTGACAAAATTCCATGGGGTACTAATATAAAATAAGCGAATTCTGCCATTTAATGTATGGAAGAATAGGCTGTATAATATAGAAGATAGATCAATAAAACTGACAGCATTCTATTTGATAATATCTGAGGTGTAACTGTACAAAATTTTAACTTCCTAGCATGAACAGTGGTTGAAAAATGCGGTAATAATCCTAATTCTTGTTACAAATGAGCTTGTTACAGCCCTGCCTAAGCTCTTTTCTGGGGAAACGTTTATTTGCCAAAATTGTATATTTTGGTACACAGTTCAAAGAAATTCAAGTTTAAATTTGCGAGATCCCTGTATTTATAGTTCATCTGAATTTATCACTTTTGTTTGAGATTTCCAAGTCAGGAAATAAACTTTCCCTGCCATACATCAAGCTGTATCCTAAAAATAGAACTATATTGTAGACAAAGCAAATATCTTTATTTCAGAGCAGAGCAATAACATGGAAAAATAACTCTTTTGCTTAGATTGGAGACTTCCGCGGTCAGAATCACTATGTTCTAGATTACCGGGAGGAAACCGCAACAATGACGATAAAGTTGTCAATGTTTCGCCCTCTGTTGCAAGAGGCATCTTCAGGACGTAACAGTAAGGGAGCTATGAAGAGAATGACGTGTGTGCGTAAGGGTAAGGGTTCTTGTAGGTACCTGGGGGTCAGGTACTGAAAGTGAAAGGAACATACATTTAGTTTAAGTGGCATTCCATCATCGCAGGTGGTATAGTCTATCATAAGGTTTCTCAAACTGTGTTGAAAGTACAATATATATTAAGTTAAGACTCAATAGAAGAACGTTGGTTCAAAAAGGCAGAGAAAATACTTTAATAATAAAACTATTGTCATTTAATCTGCATAACGACCTTTAGAGAGAGCTGTTTCTAATGAGAGAAAATTAAAAGTGGAAAATTTGCTCTAAAACTTTCTGTTTTAGTGTTCAAAAATGGAAACTGTTTGATAGTATAGAAAGAAAAATACTATCCAACAATAAACACCAATTCAACCAATTTATATTAACTTATAATTAATTTATAATTTATTACACCCACTATGATAAGAATAAAAATTCGGCCTTGATTAACAAATCTTGCCTACCTTGTGGACATTTTCAGTCCGTGAAATGAACTAAATGTATTGTACAGGAAAAAAATTAATACAAATAACTATCCGTGTGCTTTCCTACGAGGTTTATTTCTCTACTTCTTGTTATTTTATAACAATAACGTGTGGACTAACAGACTAACCAATCGATATAAACCCTTCTAGCGCATAAACCGCTCATCCCATTGATCCGTAAATTTGTATACATATTTAAAATCAGTTTGGTCAAAATTGGATGAATCCCTAAGAAAAAGTATGTAACATTTGCCACTTCCGGTTGTCAGATTGTCACCAAAAACAATCCAGTGCATTCTCCGGTAATTCTAAATAAGTATGCAAAATTTCAGCCCAAGCCGTTGTTTTGTTTGGCCGCTATTGTGTTCACAGACATAGACACACATACATACATTTTCCTGAAATTATTTCAATGGATACAGGAAACCCCAAAACGCGTATTTCCGCGGAAATCTCGAAATGTCATTTTCCGTCGATTACAATTAATTTCCTTCTAGACCACTAGTCAGAAAGTAAAAATAGAACTCTGGTACTTTTCTATAAAAAATAGTTGTTTTGATAGTTTGCTACAAGATTCATATGTTTGTATGAATTACATTTTAACATAAACAAGACGTTTCAAAAGTATTTTTAGAACACTTACATTACTTGAAAAACAGTACCTTGCCTTATTTTCCAAAAAATAGCGACGACGATTCTTGAGTTTAAAATACATTCTCTACGACATGACAGCTAGGACAACAGGTCTTAAGTGCCAGCAATATCATTTTCTCATTGTTATCTGAGCGATAATACAGTACTGTATAGCGGATGTATTCAACATCAATTAGGCATAAAATAAAATGGTGTAACACATTTCTATGAGATAGACTTCTTCTATATTTGTTGGAAGAGGATTTTACAAATTATTATGGAAATATGAAGCTAGAAGCTTACAGTTCGAATCATTCCAACAATTTCAGCTGATAATACTGTACATTAACGTAGATGCTTACTGTTTATATTATGGTGTATTGACATGAGCCCAACATGCATTCAAAACTCTGTAAACTATAAAAGTATTGGCAAATTCTGCCACTGGAAAAAATTTTGGGTTGGGTTACAATGTACAGAGAACAGTTTTAATCGATTTATAATCAGTATGTATTTCCACCAACAGCAGAATTTTCTCTGAAATAGCTGAACCACAATTAGTACCAGAGTGGCTGATTTTCAATGTATAAAGGAGAAATTCGTAATTTATAATAAAAAAAAACTGGCAATAGTATTTTTGGCGATTTTCATAAGAAGTTAGTGAAATTTTTCCCTCAAGAAAGGTTAACAAAACTTAAGTACTAGTTGCAACACTACTTGCAATCAGGGTTGTTATGTTTTAAAACATTTGTTTTAAAACATTGTTTTAAAAATGTTTTAAAACAAACTTTTTAAAACATGTTTTTTTCTACTGTTACTGTTTATTTCCGAACTACATTCAATAGAATCATTTAAAGACTACCAGGGTTGTTTAAAAATAACAGTGTTAAAAACCTTTTAAAATAAATAATAGGAAATAAATGTTTTGTATTAAATCCAACTAACTACCTGTGAGGTATTCCCCTAACCGTCAGGGAATCCCATTACAACGCCAAATAGAACAGAGAACCTACTATCAACTGAAGAGAGCCAACATTTGTAAAAGGATAATAATAATAATAATAATAATAATAATAATAATAATAAAGTGTCTTTATTGCGGAAAAAATAAACATAATACAAAATAAAGATTAGCAAAAACAGGGCGAAGTTGAGAATATATTCTCCTCTTCCACTTAACCCTGCCATAAGAAAAATGAAAATAAAACAATCAAATAAAAAGAAAAATAATGTATAGGTATAAAATAATTATTAACTTCATATCTTGAATTACTTATAATAAAATAAACTTTAAACTGGCCGAGAGAGATCACATAAAAGAAATACTATGACTAGCTGGTGGACTGAGCAGCAAACAGCGCTTTCCACAATCTCTTCTTAAATCCATTCAGAGGTAACTGTTTTAAGGAGTCAGGCAGCGGATTATACAAATTTGGCAGGTTAAAAGAGTAAGATCTTTCGTAAATAGCGGTTTTATGCATGGGGGGTGTAATGGTTCCCTTACTTCTAACATTAACGTTATGGACATCTGTCCTGAATCGAATTTTATTGTACAGATATTGAGGAACGTGTGTGGAGAGCAACTTGTGGTAGAAAACTAATAAATGATATCGTCGACGATTAACCATGTTCAACCATCCAACCTCACCCAATTTGTGAGATACATGGTCCTCCCGCCTGAGACCGAAAATAAGTCGCAAACAAGAGTTCTGCACTCTTTGAATCCGACTCGATAGATTTTATATTATTCTTAAATCTCCATGAGCATCCCTTTATATTCGAAAACAGTGATTTATTTTTTTCTGACACTTTGCTTTAAAAAGTAAAAAAAAAAAACAAAAAAAACATGATTTAAAACATGTTTTTTCTTTGGAGGTGTTTTAAAACATTGTTTCATGTTTTAAAACACATTTTAACAAAAAAAACTGTTGTTTTTGTTTTAAATAAAAAAAAAACGTTTTTTATAACAACCCTGCTTGTAATTATATAGCAAAATTCTTTACCAACCTAATGTTTCTTGCAAATGCCACGTCCAATTCTCCAAATCCAATTTCCAAATGGTATTTGACTTCATTGAATGTACAACATGGTTTGCCCTCTGTAACCCTCCAAAAACAACCATCCACTTCTTGTGGACAGTAACAGAGTGGCCTGCGATAGGGGGTGGTGATATATCCGTACTAATGCAAGTCCAACGATTTGCAACAATATCATAAGTGTGCAGTTCATTAAATAAATACCATGTCTGATGCAATGGATACGAAGGGGGATAAGTCCAACCCCCAAATAAAACTAAAACATAACCCAAAATTACTCGAAAGATTACAAAATTTGTTATATGCATTACTTAGTAAATCCTTATAACAAACTAAAGAGCTGCACGCCTTTGGAGACGGATAGTTTCCCATCGCCAATGGCCGTACCCACTGTCGTTTTGATAAATCTAACCTCCAAAGATCATTAAAAGTTGTCATACTGCATGTACAACCGCCAAAGACATACATAGAGTTTCCGTGTATCGCCGCACAGTGTGAATATCGTTTTGTAATTGTTGGAGCCATTGGCTCGGGAGTTATCGTGTTCCAAGCTATGTTAAAATCCTCGATAGCTCTATGTAAATTCCGTCGTTTCATTTTTATTACATCTGGAAATATACATAAGTGTTAGACACAAAGAAATACCAGGCTAAATATAGGTTAAAACAATGCTACTGACTGGTAACGCTTCTGCTCCATCTCTTTGAGACTAGCCTACAGTCATGTATATCTTTGTATGGCGGTAAAAGGCTTATGATGAATTCTAATACTTCGTCTGGAAGATCGTCGATCGTATATTCTTTATGTTTTTCAACTGCCATGATTAATGTACTTGAATTTAAACACGTTAAACACCGCAAAACATCACAAACCGAACTGCTTACATCTGACAGCACGATTTCTGTTTATATATTTTGACGTTTGAATTGGCTAACCTGAGGAAATAGTTTAGCTTAAAGCGATTATGTTGGCAGTCCTATTGAGGCTTCCTCCAGCACTGTCCAGACACGTGCGCTTCGTACGGTCCGGCAGCCGTGTATAAGAACCCGGACAGGTCTGTAAAAGTTTCACTTTTTGGTTTCTCTGTCCTAAATAAGAACATCTGTGTAATATCTCTCTGTTATATATACTGTTTGCCTATATATAATCAATCATTAGGGCTTGACGGGTGTATTGAGAGCGCCCTCGAGCGCCCTGATGCATTGAAGGAGGTCAATGTAGACCTGTATTTCCAACATGTGGATAAATTGGTAAACAAACATCTCGCGCCGATAAAGTAGATCGCGATCCGCGTTGTGATTGACCGCGACTTTTGATTGAAAGTCATTGTAGATTTTACATTAAAATGGTGCGTTTCAAACAAATCGACCCTTAAATTGTGATAAGAAAGAATTTTGGCTTTGTCGGACTGGAGTAGACGCCGGTTATCGAGTATTAAATTAGATTAAGTTCCTAACCTCTAATAATTAACTTAAGTTACTCGTAAATATAGAAATTAAGTGCAAAAATGTCTTTGTTAATTCACCTTAACCCAGTGTGGAAACATTTGAAGGAGGTACGGAGACTATTCCCTGAACGATTTGGACTGTCGACTACGCAAAAGGTAAATTTCTCGCTTCGTCCAGCTGTATAGTCATATAATGATTTGATTTAGGTTGTGGTGGTGTCAGTGGCCAGTGTTGCATTATTGGGTGTTCTGGCAAGGTATATGAAACGAAAGAAACAAGTTGTGGATCCTAGCAAGAATAGGAGAAATTTTGGAAAACGTGTACGAAATTCTGGTGTTCGCAGCCCAAATGGAGGTAAAGTAACCCAACTATACTACTTTTTTTTCAACTCAACAAATTATTATAGATATCAGGCTTAAAAATATCAGATTTTTTAAAGTTATTCTTTATTTCTTTGTTTTACGTAATAACTTCCAGTTTTGTCCCGTAGATGGCTATCGTTGTATTTTGGTGCGATTTGTACATTGGGTTGCATAATTTGCAGGCTGTTTTGCGGTTGTTTCTTTAAGGCCCAGTCTCATCGCTCCTAATGATTGACCTTATTTGTTGCAATTGGATAAAACATTAATTAATTGTGCATCATATTGTATTCTAATTCCTCTAAGTTAGGATGAACAAAAAATATGAAAAAACGGTAATTCATTTCGCCGGAATATGCCATAAGTTCGAGTGCTTTAAATGGTATCGTATTTTATAATTTATATTAAAAGCACGTGTTTTCTATTACGAAATAATAAGGGATTGCTCTATATTATCTAGTTACAGTTGACACAGTTATGTTCGTAAATAATTTGTTTATAGCGACGACACTGTGTACGTGTGTATGTATTGTCAAGGACACCTTGATATTTTATTGACTTGTTAGCGCTATTATATCATTTCCTATACTTACTTGATGTATGAAGTAACATAATTTGAAAATTATATTTGCACGAATCTGATTGTTACTTATCACAATGTTTGTTTAATTTACGAAACCACCATACACGTACGAAAAAAATGTCAGTCAAAAATATAGACGTGTAAATAGCCTGAAATATTGCCATTGTTTAAAGTATTTATTTATAACGAAAAACCCAAATTCGTTACTTGAAAGCAAGTAAGCGAAGGGCAGAAACCTTCCCACACATGTCTGAAAAGCATCAGTGAAAACACCGTGCTAAAATATGACCTACTTTTCTCTGGAATTGAAATAATAAAGTGCCATGTTTTCGTACCTTGTATCAGGAGGCAAACTTCTATTTTAAAGGAGTATGATTTAAGTTTGTCAAATAACCAAATTATTTTGAAGATTTTTTTTTTAATATTTGAATATTAAATATTTTAACACAAGGGAAGTTTCTGATACAACAAAAAAATTATTTGTTCCAGATTATATTTGCCTTATATAACTAGAAACTAAAAGTGGATTTATTGTAACAGATCTAGATTTACAGATCCAGCAATACCTTAAAAACTGAGAAAACGGCAACAAAATCAGTTAATAAATTATATAAATTCAAAGAATATGGAAAAGTACCGATTTCAAGCTGTATTTTGATGAATCGATAAAAAAACACCATTCAGAAGAATCGTCAGAAATATCAAACTCGTTCATAAGACCCTCAACATCGTGACATACCGTAAAGATCCTTCCATTTTAAAATATGCTTTTTCTACTTTGCATTCACAATGCACACATTGTAACACTGTTTTCGGTGTTACAATTAGCAAATTGTAACACCGTTTTTAGTAACTTTTTTCTAAGATTGGTGACATTGATATCAAATGCATGTCAAACGAAAATACACATAACCACAAAAGTAAGCACAAACTGATTTTTTAGAATCGCGAAGTATGTATATTTTTATACATATTTAAACATGCGTGTTGCATCCTACGTTTCGTACTACTAGTATATGACGGTATATAATAATTATCAATAATTACTTTTTCACAGATATTTGAATTTAAGTGACAGATGACAATGTTACCAACGGTTGCACCCATAAATACTCTAGATTAGAATTTTACCTAATATACTTCTAAGTTTTTATAAAATTAATGACGCAAAGTAGAAAAAATAGTATATTACACTCGTTTTATAAGACATATTGGCGCATTCGTTCATTTCAACTCATGCGCCAATTTGACGTCTTATAAAACTTGTATAATAATATACTATTAAAAGACTCGTTACGCTTTGTAAATGAAAACGCTGTCACACCTCGTGCGAAAAGATTCCATTCCTGTAGCCTAGAACCCAATAACTCGGCTTTTTCTTTTAATAAACCAAAGTCTTTAACCCAATCATTCAGTTCGCACGGTGAGGTGTGCCTAAAACTTCAAATGGTGAATCTTCACGACTTGCCTGATTTGACAGAGTGATTTCAGACACTCTGTCCAATCAGGCAAGTCTTTAATCAAATCATTCAGTTCGCACTGGTTTATAAAGTGAGGTGTTCCTAAAACTTCAATATGGCAAGTTTCTTCAAACAGGCGAAATTTCTTCTGTGTCAAAAATCGAAGATGATGAAATGGATGGTGCACTTGGGAGAGAATGGTTCTCTCCATGGGGGATAGCTCGCAGTGCTGATGACAAATTTGGATATTTAATTTTATGCTTATCCTTCTTCGAATATCCGGAGACTCTTATCGTGCAAAAATAGCAATCATTTACATGATTGGAAGGCTCTCGCCACAACATGAGAACTGCAAACGGCATTGTCTTTTGCTTCCCTTTCATCCAATTTAAAAGTCCAATCTAACAGGAAATACAGCTTATATTAGGTGTCCATGGCTTTTCCAGATCTCCAGTTCTAAATCCAAAATAGCAGCAGTAAGCTACTTTTACCACTTTCATTTTTTTTGTGTCAATACATAAGAACCGCAGATGTAGCAAAAGTTATTTGGTTAATTTTTACAACATCTTCTTTGATCACTTCCCATATCTTAATACACAGAATGTCTATATAACTTAACTTGATAAAATAACACAAAAAAAACTTGTTAATTCGTAATATTTTGAACAATCTGTTTTGAGAACGTATGCACAGAAGGCTGATTCAAGCGAAATATATGACTTCAAATAAAATGGATCTTAGACCTGTCACAACACTTTGATGACTTGATTTATGAAAAGTGATGTTAAGTCAACAAAAAATATGTTGTGTAATATATTGGTCTGGTTGTTGAACCCACCCTTGTGTAATGTTTACGTGGTTTTTAGTCGAACATTAGAAGACAATTGCATATTATCGCATTTTGCCTCGATTCGTTGCCACCTTTTGCCCTGGGTATCGAAATTATTACCGTTATTTTTTTTTTTTGGGGGGGGGGGTTACCCATGCAGCATCTTTTTGTATTATTTAGGATAACCATATGCTGTAGAGAGGATTTCATTTATTTCTTAATTAATGCAATTGATGCTGTACTTTGTAACTAAAATAACAATCTCGATATATTATGAAACGTTTTTTACTTTATCATACGTAGTATGACAAAGTATTGTAATCGTATCGAAAAAAAAAAAAATGAGATTTTAGCGGAAATATGTCGTTTTGGGTCACCTGAACATGTTTCACCAAGGTACAAAAAATGTCTGTGTGTGTGTGTGTGTGTGTGTGTGTGTGTGTGTGTGTGTGTGTGTGTGTGTGTGTGTGTGTGTGTGTGTGTGTGTGTGTGTGTGTATACTAGAGATGGGCTTATTAGTTCTTTTTAATGAACTAGTTCTTCCGGATTAGTTCACAAAAAGGAACTAGTTCAAAGAACTAGTTCTGAAGAACTACTTTGATCCTGAGACATACTACTTCGATAAACGTGTCTTTGTGTGTTCTAGCACGTTTATATCTCGTTCCAAACGAAACTAGGATATAGTTTGGACAGAATCGATGTCTGCCGTCCCACTTTGTCTTTTTCTTGAAGAATCGTTATTTTGTTTTGAAAATAAATAATTATTTATAATTATATTGATCGAAGAATCGTTGTCTTATTTTATTTAGGTATATTTTTTAAATATTTATTTAATAAGGCATAAAAGACATATTGCTGCACGTATTTTAGCCTTATTCATACTGCAATTTTAGGTGGAATTTGGGTATTATTTATAAATTATAGTATAACATATACTGGCGAAACTACTATTAACACTGTAATCCATTATCCAATAGGAAAAAAAAACTATACTCTAATTATATTTTTGACATCCGCCATTAGGTAAAGAAACAACTGGCGGGCGGGGTGCTATGTCGCTCGTTTGATGTCGCCACAACTCGTTCACTGAATGGGATATGTTTCACCAAAGCAGGACTTTCGAACTAGATTTTATGTCCCTACAGATCGTTTACTGAATGAGATATGCATAGAGATATGTTTTAGCAAAGCAGGTCTTTTGCGAACTAGTTCTTTTTGTTTTAAAGAACTAGTTCTTTTGTTCTAAGCCGGGAGCCATTCTCTCGGACTAGTTCGTTCACGAACTACCCACCTCTAGTGTGTACCCGTTTTTTGTGGCGACGATTCGGAGAAACTACTGAAGGTATCGAGACGAAACTTCATATTTAGAAGTTTCGTGACTAAACTTAGAGCTGAAAGAAGTTTTGTCCAAAAGGGCCTAAAGGAACTCGAGGTTTACTCTTATCATTTTTCAACGATTTTGCAAATTAGCCGCCATTTCTGTAATTTCGTTAAAATAGTTAAATAATAAATTATAGTAGAGAAAATTTTGTATAATTTATGTCCATTCCATTTTTTGGAAAAAAAAATTAAATCATAGTAAACGGATGCCCCTTGAACTTCCAAATTGCATCCGATTTATTTTTTTCTTTCAGACGTCTTCAGTGTCTTCAGCCAAGCCAGTAGCGGTAAAAGAAGTGCCGCATACAGCGGCTACAGCGACAGAATCGCTGCCCGACAAGGTTCCGTTATCAGCGAGAAAGCATCCCTTGTCTCCGGAGGTTTGAGTGGGGGTATGATAAATCACGAGGGAGGCGGCGACGGTACCCATCTAACCCCTCAACAGCTAGGAGTAATGGGTAAGTCTTCTTATATTTATACATATTGCGCATTTCTATTTATAAAATCAAACAAAAATCACTGCAATTCGACGTGTGACAATCGATTGTTGCGATTTTTGTTAATTAATAAATTATTGCGAAAAATGTTTTTGTTGTTCAACAAGTATTTTAGCGGTGATCTCATCATACTCAGTTTAGTACTCGTCGAGGATTGTTGAGTGGTGACCGTCAAAGTCGACCTAGATATGAAGCGCCATTCAGAAAGGCAATTGTTTTCTTTTTGGCGGCATACGCCTGCACTTTTTCGTAACACTTTCGTTAAGGATCTTGCTTACTTGTGTACATACCGCGGCATTCTTGATAAATTATATGAGATTACGTGTTACATCAACTTCTATAAACGGAGTATGATTGCATTTTTGGACGATGACATTATCGGTGTAATTGGCCTTTTTATAGCTGATTGTAATGTCTGATGAATGCGACTTCTAGTCTGTACCATAGTGTAACTATTTTTACATGGTGGGCCAAGAACGCAACGATCTCTTTCTAAAAAACTCAGTCCGTCTCTATCTACCTTGTTTAAGAAAGCCCAGTTTTGCCAATTGTTGGAAAAACACCAGAAAGTTTTGTCAAGTATTGGAAATATCACCAGAACATTATTAATATATAGTAATCGAAGGTTGGTGCTTTACAATTAGAACAATATTTACCATTTGAAATTTTCGCAATAAGAATTTCGAATTTTTCTACTTTGGTTCCACAGTAGACTCAGTTCTCAGTGTTTACTTTTGACTTTGGTAACAATGGAATCCACCAACCAATATAGTTGTCACATTTACTAAATTTATAAACGATAAATGTAGCACTCGTTTTGTAAGACGTATTGACCATAGTAGTACAGAAAGAAAAATTTAAAGAATACAAATTATTACAGTTATTATAGAATACTGTAATGGTGTCACCTATGTAGGTTCGAGTAGCAGCCATAGATGGCCATAGTAGCAACGACAACTTTTGTAAACTACCATACATTGCAGTTTGAACAAAGTTATTCAATGTAGAGTATTTGGAATAGTTGAAAGACAAGATTATGGTTTAATTTTTTAAATAGGAATCAAAATCTCGCATTCGCACGCACGCATGCAACTGAAGGGCAAAATATTACTGTCCTATGTTTGTTCCTTACAGAGTATGTTGGCAACACTTCGCTTTCCTCTGCGAATTGCCGGAAAAGTGGGGAGTTCTTGGCCCACCATGTAAAAATAGTTACACTATAGTCTGTACTCAACTAGGAAACTAGGATGTTAATAAGGCCCGTATTGAAAATTAAAGTAAAATATGAAATAACATGTGTATGTCAAGAAGAAGCGTACATTTCTTGGTAATTAACCTTTTCTTAACCAGTATCGAAATCCCGAGACCGTCAATTCCCTTTCTGGGACATCACATTATCTTGTATCTTACGTGTCTTAAATATGACAAATTTGCATTAAACTAGCAATTCTTGATTCAAGCGAACGTTTTTCGAATATGATCACCAGATTCCGTTTGACTTGAAAAAATGTAATTCGGTGTCGAAATACTTTTGACATTTGAGGTTATGTCAGTATATTATGTTCAATAAAAACGCCTCTAGCGTTTTTAATCTTTTTCCTAAATTTTTGTTGGTTATGCGCTTTAGGAATGGATATTCTCCTCAACGAGCGAAAGAGTCTCCGCTCTGATGGTGAAATTTGAATTAAAACAGTCGGGATAAATAGCGCCATCTACATTCGCGCCTTCAGGCGAGAATATAAAACGTCCGACATAACCGCAATGTTATTTTTAAGTTGTCAATTCAAATTTAAATAACGAAAAAAAAAAAAAAAAACTGGTGAACATTAACCACTAAAATTTGCGGAGTGACATAAAGCAAACATGCCCATGTAAAATTTCAGGGTTGCCAATCTTCAATATTTTCCATGGCACACTAGAGGTTCGTTTTATTGATTGTGATATAAAGGCATAGTGTAACTATTCTTACATGGTGGGCCAAGAACTCTCCACTTTTCCGGCAATTCGCAGAGGAAAGGGAAATGTTGCCAACATACTCTGTAAGGAACAAACATAGGACAGTAATATTTTGCCCTTCAGTTGCAGGCGTGCGTGCGAATGCGAGATTTTGATTCCTATTTAAAAAATTAAACCATAATCTTGTCTTTCAACTATTCCAAATACTCTACATTGAATAACTTTGTTCAAACCGGAATGCATGGTAGTTTACAAAAGTTGTCGTTGCTACTATGGCCATCTATGGCTGCTACTCGAAGCTACATAGGTGACACCATTACAGTATTCTATAATAACTGTAATTATTTTCTATTCTTTAAATTTTTCTTTCTGTACTACTATGGTCAATACGTCTTACAAAACGAGTGCTACATTTATCGTTTATAAATTTAGTAAATGTGACAGCTATATTGGTTGGTGGATTCCATTGTTACCAAAGTCAGAAGTAAACACTGAGAACTGAGTCTACTGTGGAACCAAAGTAAAAAAATTCGAAATTCTTCTTGCGAAAATTTCAAATAGTAAATATTGTTCTAATTGTAAAGCACCGACCTTTGATTAATATATATTAATAATGTTCTGGTGATATTTCCAATACTTGACAACACTTTCTGGTGTTTTTCCAACAATTGGCAAAATTGGGCTTTCTTAAACAAGGTAGATAGAGACACCATGTAAAAATAGTTACACTATGTATAAAGGCTAACAAATGATATATGCTGCTTTCCCAAAATTTAATCAATTCTCTCAAGATACTTAGTACAAAATACATTTTTGCACAAAAATCATTGAAATAATATGATTTATAATTAAAGATAATATATGTAATTATTTGAAAGGTACCTAACCTATAATTTAATATTTGCTTTTAAGAAAATTAAAAATGTTTAAAAAAAGAAAAAGTGTGGGCTCGTCCGGGATTTGAACCCGGGACCTCTCGCACCCTAAGCGAAAATCATACCCCTAGACCAACGAGCCAGGTGTCTTCTTTTGCCTACAATCGGCATAACAGCTCCACTATTTCTTGCACTTATTTTTAAACGTATGTAGAACATTTTTCGTGCAAAGAAATACATTTTTATTGTCTATTTCCATTTTTACTTAACTTACTTAATAAACTTAAGTAGCAAGTTTAATAAATCGCCAAACCACTCCGCATGCATGTTACTGTTCTAAATATAAACGCGTCACTTCGGTGTTTGGGGACATAATTTGCCTCATTATTTAATTCGGCCCGTTTTATTTTATTGATGTAACATCACATTGACATTGAAACGTTCTGACGAGTACGATTGCGTAAAACAATCGAACGCAGCACACGCGGGGCAAGGTCATATGGACGCAAATTATTCCTAATTTTGGTATGATGTTCATTTTTAGTCATTTGCGAGTGGGTACGTAATATTTACGATATGTTTGCATATTCAATACTGTTTATTGTTAACACACGATAGAAATGTTGATGGAAGATAATAACACTAGTCAACAAAATAATAAAAAAAAAATGTACATTAGATGCCACTATTTTTTTCTTAGATAACATGGCCCGCTAAACTCAAAAATCGCATTAAAAATTTTTTTAATGGATACGTTTTCGAGTTATGCATTTTTCTTTTTTTTGTTAATTTTTTTGGTGGTAGTTCGACTATTTGGAGCATATCTCGAGTTCGGAACATCAAATCTTGTCGTTCGGTACATCAAATTAAAGCCAATTGAATCACCAATAAATGTTATTAATATTGTTTTACAATCGCTTCAGTGGTTTCAGTGCAATTGACCATAATTTGAATTTTTTTTAGTATAAATGAAAATCGAACATTCATTTAACCGTCAGGGAAAGGTAGAAATAGTAAAAATAAGCTCGGTTTCTTATTTTTTACGTAGAGTTTGCCCTTTTACGAAGAGAACAAGGTATTTACGATGAAAATCTATGAAAAAATACCGAAGTTATGATCAATTATGACCAATGGGTACGAAACTACCAAAATTCGGCCTTTTCGCTATTTTGTATTTTTCGTCATTTATAGCAGTTTAAATGCATGGTAGAGGTCGGATCCATTCGGAAGACGAGTACGTCACGTGATTCGCACCAAGATGCGCATCTTTTAGTCAACGTTTCGCACTCTGTTGCAAGAGGTATCTTCAGGACGGAGAGAATGAACGTGTGGAAGGGTGAGGGTATTTATCGTCGCTCAAAACACGTAGTGGCTATCTCACCAACAAATGATATTCAGATATGTCAGTACGTGTTTCGATCGACGTTATATGTACCTGGCGCAGGTGCCGGTTTGGGGTAGCTGTGATTGGTTGTGGTGGTCGTAAAAGTGGTTTCCAGCTATGATGCAAATGCCAACCGTCATCTCGATTGAGATTGGAGGGATCTTTAAAGATTTCGATCGCTTCGCGGATTCTACGAGATAATAACGTGATTCCCGGGAGATGATTTTTGTTTGGTCGAGAAGAATTGTTGTGTCTGTGCTCAGCAAGCGCTGAACTGGTGATTTGGCGCAACCTTGTACAACGTTCATGTTCTGAAACCCCAACGCTGACAGAGCGCGTTATCTCATCAATGTAGACACTGCCACAAGCACATGGGATACGGTATACACCTGGAGCTAGCAGTTGAGAAGATTTCATCCTGAGAATCTTGGTGACGTCAGTGACGAGCATGGTGAGAGGTTTCACTAGGAAATGAAGACTATTGAGCGGCGCTACCAGGGATTTTGGATTGAAAAAATGATGGGCAACTATATCTGGTTCCTCATAAGAAAAACAGATTTCGACAAGAATATAAGGCGAAGCAGCAATCAAACTCACTTCTAATCTCCTTTATATTGAAAACATCACATTAAAACTAAGCACAATGAATTAAACTTGTAAACAGAGAAAAAGTAGAATTTTGGTAGTTTGGTACCTATCAATCTTAAATGACCATAACTTCGCTATTTTTGCATAGATTTTAATCGTAAATACCTTGTTCTCTTCGTAAAAGTTCAAACTCTACGCAAAAAATATTAAACTAACTATATTTCCACGATTTCTACTTTTCACAGGTGATAGAGTAAATGTTCCATTTTCATTTTGGCCAAATTTTTATAATATCGTGGCCTATTGCGCTAAAACTACTGAAGCGATTGAAAAGCCATATGAGTGACAATTGTTGGTGATACAATTAGCTTCAATTTTATGTGCCGGGCGACCAGATTGGACGTTCCTAACTCGAGATATGCTCCAAATAGTCGAACTACCTCCGCAAAAAAACAAAAAAAAAGAAAAAAATTGTAACTCGAAAACGTATCCATTAAAAAATTTTTTTATGCGATTTTTGAGTTTAGAGGGCCTTAGTATATATGAAAAAAATAGTCGCATCCAATGTATATTTTGACTGTTGACTAGTGTAATTGTAGAGTTTATGTGCTTGGTAAATGTTTGTTGAAATATTGAAGGAAGAAAGTACATACAGTTAAGAAATATAAAGTAGCTATGTACACCAGAAAGCTCAAAGTCGCGCATAATATCTTGGTGACTGGTTAGATGGGGTTGGTAGGTAGGTACTATTATTTATTATAATATAATATTATACTAAATTATGCGTTGCAACGATAACTCTGCGATGAAATTGTACTTTGATGAGTTGACGAAAGGAAGTAGTTCATAGGCACTCCATGTCTCATGCCACCAGTTAATTGGTGCACTTAAGGCTGAGCACATGTCACCAGTCTCTCTACATTTTCCCTTGGGGTGCTAATTGATGACATGAAGGTGCAATCTAATTAAAAGCGAGTTGACGCCGCTTACATTAATGCTGTTTTTCCAACGTTGCACTATGTGCGTAATTGGTACAAAAATGCGAATTATAAGTATGACTTGTGTCTCGTGATTAAAAACAATTCAATTGACAGCTGTAACAATCCTTTTTATTCACGGACTGATATTTTCATAAATCGCAAGAAATAATCAAAATAATTGAAGTAAGGTAATAACGAAAATGTTTCTGAGTGTTAAGAACTCGAAATTTGTCGAATTTTTTGCAACAAATTTACAAATTATGGTTAACCTAGATTAAGTATACTATGCACCTCACTTACTTACATCGTTCGGATGATTTTTGGTAATAGAAGGCATCGCCATCTAAGATATTAGCTACTATTTCAAAAAATGTATGAAATGTTTATCAGAGTTTAATGGCGGCGTTGATGTTTCGGGTCACATAGTGTTTATTTTGCCTACACATTGTTTTTATCTGCATTCATTAAAATCTTTAGGGTCGGTCTTTCAAGGATAAGTGTTACTATAGTAATCTTGGAGTTGTTAAAGTGTTTTCTAAGACTTGACCTTACACATACAGAAAAAAACCAAAGCTGTGATCAGCGTGACTTCATCAAAACCCCTTCATTACGTCACAAACCGATGGGTACAAATTCTTATAGCACCTAAACCGCTCATTTCACTGATCTGTAAATTTGTATACATATTCAAAATCACTACAAGATGAGATGTTTGGTCAAAATCGGATTAATCCCTAAGAAAACGCATGTAAAATTTGCCACTTCCGGTTGTCAGATTGTCGCCAAAAACAATCCAGTTCGCCCCCCGGTAATTCTAAATACGTATACCAAATTTCAGCCCGATCCGTTGTTCCGTGTGGCCGCAATCGTGTTCACGGACATACATACAGTATAACTTCGATAATCCGGACATATATCGTTCCTGACCATCCGGACTATCAAGGTATCCGGATTACTGGAGGTTTTTTGTTAGGAAGGGTGATTTTTTTTATTATGAACATGAAAACAACTCGGGATATTTGAATATATGTGACCCCGGACGCGAAAAGGGACCTGTTGTAACGTTATCTTGTACACTATTTTCGCACGTAAGGTCTCTTCCGATAGGTACCGTTATGGTGCACGTTATTTTCGCACGATAGGTCCCTTTTCGCATCCGAGGTCACATAAAACCAAAAATATAAAATTAAAAACTAAATTTTGAACAGAAATGGATAAAATAAGCAAACGATTTCAGTTATTTTTTAAAGATGTATCAATTTTTGTTTATATTCTTTTGGATACAGCCACATTAGTAAATTTTTCTCTGGGCCTTTTGAGAAGCAGGATATTTTCCATGGGAAAATTGTTTTCTGCAGACCACCTGATGCCCAAAGAAAACGCGTTGGCAGCATCGACATTAAAGCTTTCTGGTGCCTGTTAACCCCTGTTAAAAATGTCTTAACTTCAGGCTTAAAATATTTTTCCAAACATTCAGTAAGCAATGTTCCACTCATCCGTCCTTTATCAGACGCCTTGTACACAACTGACATGGAGCTCATTCTGTATTTAAAAGCTTCTAGATTTGCCGCTTTTGCTAATATTAAGTGGCAATTTATGTGATCCGGTTACTTTACAGTAAGGCATGAATGTTAAACAATCCATTGATATTTTCTACCTGGTTTTAACAGCAAATTATATTTTGTGTCCGAACTAGGGAGGTAAAATTTCTAAAATGTCCGGTTGACAAGAGCGTTCAGATTACTGGAGTGTCCGTACTAGAGAGTGTCCGACCTATCGAAGTTGTACTGTACATACATTTTCCAGAAATCATTGCAATGAATTCAGGAGACCTCAAAACGCGTATTTCCGCTGAAATCTCAATTTTGTCCGTCGACTACAATACTTTCCTTTTAGGGTAGTAGTCGAAAAGTAAAAATGTGCTATTAGTTAGTTCTGTCACGTAAAAAGCAATGACTAATTCGCAAAAGTCATAGATTTGTCTAGAGTTTTCCACTAAAAATTCCGTCGCATCGGAAAGCTCGTAGGGCAAGCGCAATTAAGCTTTCTGCGTTTATTTTCTGCCGAGACTTTTCGGGGTCGTGTCCGGGTGGTATTTTCTGGGGCAAAAGGGTCCGTTCAAACGGAGCGGCTTACGTCACCAGTCGGTCGGAGGTGGGGTATCGGAAGAGGAACAGGCAACAGACGCCACGGCGTCGACGGCGACGCCGCGACGCCGGCTGCACAGGGTGGGTGCGTGCATACACGTCATCCACCCCTCTGGCACTCCCAACCCCTTTTTCCAGACCCAAGGCGCAGTCTGGGCTAGCTGTGGCCCTTCCGCCTTTCCCCGCCCCCGACGCCTATACGCCGACCGGAAGGCGAATCGATAGGAAAATGTGGACCATGCGGACATTACAGCGCAGCGATGGCATTCCCTGCTGCTGCACGGGGTTCAAGGAAAGACCCGATGGCGCGACATGGAATGCCAGATAAATGGGGCCGGAGCTTTATTGGGTGAAATAATTGGGTTATGATCAGTTCTGGAATTTCTAGTGACAACCAACTCTCTTTTGCCTTAATTAGTAATCTTTTGAAAAGTGTATCGTTGCCGAAATTAACATTTGAGTTTGTCAGGCGTACATAAACATGAGAGTAACTAATAATATAATATGATTTATAATATTATGCTGGATTGATTGATGTCACTGCGGCCTTTATATGGTACCTATACATATTCGGAATTAACCGAGGGACGAACTTGATTGTTTTTTTTTTGTGACAATCTGACAACCAAAAGTGGAAAAAAGTGGAAAAAAAGTTGTGTATTTTGTGATACGTGGTGATACTATCTCATCTTACAATGGGCGCGTTCAGCGAACTCAACGGTTAGCTACAGATGTCAATAGTTGACAGCAGCGGTTCGCTTTCATATATTGGCTGGTAGCTTATCCGATTCATTCAGCGAAGACTTCACTGATGACAAATAACACAACTGATACAACAACAAAATATTTGTTCCAAATTATATTTGCCGTACATAACTAGAAACTGAAAGTGGATTTATTAGATGTGTTTGCAGTAACAGTTTCCAACGGTTGGGAGTCAGATTTATATTGGACCAGTAGTAGTGCGAAATGAGTAGGGGAATAGTATAGCAAGGCATCGCATTGGCCAAGCTTGCAAACCGTTTGCAAACCGTTTGAAACTGTTACCTCAAACAGACCTATTGTAACAGGTATAGATTTACCGATACAGCGACACTTAAAAAAACTGTGAAAGCTGCAATAAAATCAGTTAACAAATTATATTAATTTAAAGAATATGTAAAAGTACTGCTTTTTCAAGCTGTATTTTGATGAATCGATAAAAAGCCACCATTCAGAAGGATCGCGGGGAATATCAAACTCGTTTATAAGACCAATGCAATTGTGACATGCACGTAAAGTTCCTTCCATTTTAAAATATGGTTTAAAAGGCTCGTTACGTTTTGGAAATGAAGACACTGTCACACCTCGTGCGAAAAAATTCATTCATGTAGTTTAGAATCCAATAACTCGGCTTTTTCTTTTTGCAAACCTTTTAAAAGTCTTTAACCAAATCATTCAGTTCGCACTGGTTTATAAGGTGAGGTGTTCCTAAAACTTCAAATGGTGTATCTTCACGACGTGGCTGATTTGACAGAGTGATTTCAGACACTCTGTCAAATCAGCCAAGTTTCGTCAAACAGGCGAAATTTCTTCTGTGTCAAAAATCGAAGATGATGAAGTGGATGACACACTTGGGAGAGGACAGTTCTCTCGATGGGGGATAGGTCGCGATGCTGATGGCAAATTGGGATATTTTATTTTATGTGTATCCCTATTCTTCGAATATCCGGAGACGCTTATCGAGCTAAAATAGCAATCATCTATATGATTCGAAGGCTCTTGCTACAACATGGGAACTGCAAACGACATTTTCTTTTGCTTCCCTTTCATCCACTTTAAAAGTTCGAATAGGAAATACAGCATAGGTATATTAGGTGTCCATGTCTTTTACAGATCTCCAATTCTAAATCCAAAATAGCAGCAGTAAGTAGCTTTTACCTCTTTCGTAATTTTTTTTTCACATTTGTCACTATATAACAACCGCACATGTAACAAAACTTATTTGGTGAATTTTTACAACATCATCTTTTATCACTTCCCATATTTTAATGCACAGAATGTCTGTATAACTTGTTGAAAAAAAAAACTTGTTGATTCGTAATATTTTGAACAATCTGTTATGAGAACGTATGCACAGAAGGCTAATTCAAGCGAAATATATGCCTTCGAATAAAATGGATCTTAGACCTGTCACAAAACTTTGACGACTTGATGTATGAAAAGTGATGTAAGGTCAACAAAACTATGTGATCCCTGTTCTGGTTGTAGGACCCTTGTTCCCTTGTGTAATCAAAACCACAACGCGTTTTGCTGACTACACAACCGTTGAGTTCGCTGAATGCGCCCATTGAAATATGAATACCGATCTACAGATCGATGGTATGAACGGTTTAGGTGTTATAAGCATTTATGGAAGCAGTCCGACAGTAACTGCGGCGTTACACATCATGATTTTTGTTAGTAACCATTGACATTACATTTGGATGCAGAGTGACTGTGACTTTACGAAATTGAATAATTACAACGGGTGGTTGGACAGATGAGAATTTTGCGCGTAGCCGTATCTTTAAACTTGCAATTGTCATTATTATGTACCTACATTATTATGTACCGTGCCATGTAAATTTTAAGTGAGGTAAAAGTAAATTCACTGATGATTGGTTTCAATATTTCACATTTTCAATCATTAATCAGTTTTGAACTGATAATTTGTGGTTTGAAGTTATTATTTGTCTAATTTTTCGATTACATACTTGCTAAATGCGTAGTTTC
Source organism: Aphodius granarius (assembly GCA_963971325.1). Taxonomy (NCBI): domain Eukaryota; kingdom Metazoa; phylum Arthropoda; class Insecta; order Coleoptera; family Scarabaeidae; genus Aphodius; species Aphodius granarius. The sequence goes on from OZ020225.1 coordinate 6,704,156, forward strand.
GACATACCTTCCGACAGTTTTAGCGAAGAATATCAAATTCTGAACCCATTCCCTATGTTGGTGTTTGCAATCAAACGTATGCGTCTCTCGTACCTCTATAAAGTTAGCTCCCCACATTCAAATTTTTGCAAAATAAATACATTGTGGACAAAAATAAGGACATTGTGTTCATTTATACATTATATTATATAAAAAATAGATTTGATTAGAAAAAAGGATGAGGGATGGTCGATCTAGGTCCGGATCTTGTACTATAACGATTTCGAACTTATTCAGATAAAAATATATCCAAATTGTAAAGATCGGGTCTGTTCTTATATAAAATTCAATTTTCTAGAAAACCATATACAGTACAACTTCGATAGATCGGACACTCTCTAGTACGGACACTCCAGTAATCCGAACGCTCTTGTCAACCGGACATTTTAGACATTTTACCTCCCTAGTTCGGACACAAAATATAATTTGCTGTTAAAACCAGGTAGAAAATATCAATGGATTGTTTAACATTCATGTCTTACTGTAAAGTAACCGGATCACATAAATTGCCACTTAATATTAGCAAAAGCGGCAAATCTAGAAGCTTTTAAATACAGAATGAGCTCCATGTCAGTTGTGTAGAAGGCGTCTGATAAAGGACGGATGAGTAGAACATTGCTTACTGAATGTTTGGAAAAATATTTTAAGCCTGAAGGTAAGACACTTTTAACAGGGGTTAACAGGCCCCAGAAAGCTTTAATGTCGATGCTGCCAACGCGTTTTCTTTAGGCATCAGGTGATCTGCAGAAAACAATTTTCCCATGGAAAATATCCTGCTTCTCAAAAGGCCCAGAGAAAAATTTACTAATGTGGCTGTATCCAAACAAAAATTGATACATCTTTAAAAAATAACTGAAATCGTTTGCTTATTTTATCCATTTCTGTTCAGAATTTAGTTTTTAATTTTATATTTTTGGTTATATGTGACCTCGGATGCGAAAAGGGACCTATCGTACGAAAATGACGTGCACCATAACGGTACCTATCGGAAGAGACCTTACGTGCGAAAATAGTGTACAAGATAACGTTACAACAGGTCCCTTTTCGCGTCCGGGGTCACATATATTCAAATATCCCGAGTTGTTTTCATGTTCATAATAAAAAAATCACCCTTCCTAACAAAAAACCTCCAGTAATCCGGATACCTCTATAGTCCGGACATGGTCAGGAACGATATATGTCCGGATTATCGAAGTTATACTGTACTCCCAAATGAAAAATATGTACTCCCGAGTCCTCCCTAACGATGTTCTAAAAGTTTTGAAAACAATACGTCCGTTTTTCATTTATTTTCACAAAAACTGCTAACTCCCAAACGAGAAAACCAGACTTTCTAATCCTCCCTAACGATTTCGAACCTATTCCGATAAAAATATATACAAGTTGTAAAGATTGGGGCCGTTCGTATAAACAATGTCAATTTTCTAGAGAACCATGTACTCCCAAACGAAAAAAGATGTACTACCACATCCTCTCTAACGATATTCGAAATGTTTTGAAACAAATATGTGCGTAACAAAGCCGGTAGCACTTTTATAATCATAAACAATGTGAGGTTATCTTCTCAACTTTTATATTTATTTCCACAAAAACTACTAACTCCCAAACATCAAAAGTTGACTCCGTAATCCTCCCTAACGATTTCCAACCGATCACAATCGAAGTATGTACAAAATGTGAAAGTCGGGGGGCTAACTCGACGATCATATAAACAATTTTCGTTTTCTCAGAAACCGTGGACTCCCAAACGAAAAAATCATCTCCCAAAGAATTCTCAAGAATTACAACGTATGATTAATCTTTGACAACATTCATCAGATTTTTACAAAAGTCTTGAAAAATATGTCACGTACGTTGGGCGCATATAAATACCATCTTTATATTTCGTAAGCGACCTCTGACTCTAGCTGGCTGGAAAGCCCAACCGACGCGTTATCTCGCGTCATCTACAAGTCAACATAACTTTTTTTATGAGCGGTCGAGTTCGCGACGGTTAAATTCTCATGACAATTGTAGTTGTTGGTCAAGTAATTTATTGCTCTAATAAAGTGACAGCCTGGATATCCTAACAATGTCAATATTTACGTTAAAATTTACTAAGCTACAGCATCGGACCTGAAGGCAATTACCTCGTAGAGGAAATGGCCTGCCGAGCAATTTAATCAACTGGTCAAGGTCTATAAATTCAGACAGTTACACTTTTTATTTCTCATCTTTCCAAGCTAAATATAATATGAATGCACGTCTGATGCAATAAAGCCAAGGTTGTTGTGTCTCGCTCTACCTGCTGTTGTAATTATAAAAAAAAAAAAAACAGTTTTCTCTGTTAAGATAACCATGTATTTTCATATTTTCACCTCGTCGAAAAGCGGAATATTAATTGCGGCCTTGTTTAGACCCGAGATCTGACAGATTATAGGGAAATGTGGCGTAATTGTGATGAACGATGGTACCCATATCCGGTACTCCTGCTCTTTGTTTCCTGGGTCGTTTCCCGCGTTAAATAACACTGGATTTATAGGAAATATATTATCACGCAAGCATTTTTTTTTCAGGTACTTCATTCCTAAACAACAATTGTTTGGCAGATTTAAATCGTACATCGTAAATACTATAGTACATAATAAATTTTAAATAGTATGTAAAGTCATTAAAAAGGATTGTGATAAATATCACGATTTACATTTGCAGGAATTTATATACAGAAATTATATTTAAGAAATGCATTTTTGTAAAAAAGCACTCAATAAATAAAAAAATACGCCAATAAACAATTGGTGCATGTGGAACTGCCATAGGAATATACACAGAGAAAAAAAATTGAATGAAATGAATTTGCTTCAACTCAAAGAAAGATCTATGTTAAATAGTGGCAGACAAAGCTTTGATTGCCGCGAAGAAATTATTTCTTTGGTGATGTTTATTAAATTCAAAGCTATCACATTTGTATGAACGTTAATTAATTTAAATTTAATAACATAATATTTTCAAAAGATATGAACGTTTTGTTTCAAGAATTCTACGTTTTTTTTTAAATAAAAAATCTTCGTTTACTGTTTGACAATTTAGTACTTGACTTGATAAAATCGAACGTTGATTTAAAAACTAGAAATTTTGATATAATCAAATATGTAGTAGTTTATTTTCAGTAAAGTGTACTTTCAAATTAGATAAATATTGCGACCGTGAATCACGTTTTTGTTAAATTAAAATAAATAATTTTTCTTTAATTTAATCCTTATTTTATTGTGTTCGGATTATAATCAAGGTCCCAAGTCGAAAAAACGTTATTAAAGACTATGGTGGACTCATTAGATTATTTTATCTCCACGGAAATCTTTAGTAAAGACTACAGACTTTCCAGATGAAGAGAAACCAGAATACAGCTCGCTTTCTACAACTCAAATTAAGCCAACGTGTGACTAGAGACTGTCAGCGCCATCTCCCCGACAGTAGACATAGCGATAATATTGCATACATTATATTGACGAATCAGTAATACCTACATTCAACTGCAATATTCTTTTCGTTTGCTACTCTGATTTCAACTATATTAGTGACAAATCTTGTGAAGTTTTATTGTAATTCGATACTGTAGTACCGATGTTAGAAAAAAATATTTTGAAATCATATAAAATTTATTTAAAAATTATTCTTATTTGTTAATTTCTTTGTGTAAACATGAGGTTATGCACAAACGTCAATCTGTTAACAATTAAATAAATTAAATAAACTTGCGACGTCATAACTTTCGAACCGTTAACGATAGAGAAAATCCAACAGCACCGTTATAATCAGTGCCACAGTGGGGTATTTGCTCTATTCAGCGGGACAAAAGACAATTTTGAGAAACCGATCGCAGGTAAAAAGAGCTACTGGTCTTGTTGGCGAAAACTAGACGACCATTTTCTCCCAGTACGTGACCTGTAGGGTGCATTTGTCAGTCAGTTAGAATTTGACCGTCTTAAGAGGTGCATGTGTTTATTCTTGGCGTTCTTGTGAATACTTTCTATTAAAAAGTGAATATTACATTTTTCATCATGGATTTTGCTAAAGCAGGTAAGTGAGAATATATTTTCGTACCTTTCATCAATAAGAACAATAATATTCGACTTTGAAAAACCTTGCGGATTCGTGTAAAAGTACTTAAATTAAACCGAACAAATTCTTATAGTCATATACGTCACTTTTTAAGTTGTTGATATAATTTGTTTATTTCCTTTTAGGGCCATCAGGAGTTAAAGTAATGACAAGGAAAGAGTTATTTGATATCATGCAACAACAAACCAAACTCAATATAAATGAAAAGTTGGAATTCCTAGAAAATTTTTTGTTGAATTTTGAGCCTTACTCAGAAGAACAGAAAGTAGAAATTAAACATAAATTTTCTTATTTGAAGTCAGAAATTAAACGTAGATGGGCAGCAGTGCACAAAAAAGAACAATTCTTTTTAAAAAAGAATCATGACTGGCTTCAGGGTACGTTTGAGTTACCAAGGGTAGTTGCGCGATCAGGACGACCATCAAAGACGTTCGCAGAATCTTGCGAACGAAGTAAAAGACGTAAAACTGAAGAGCTACGTAGTTCTACAAGCTTAGATGAATTAATTTTTGCTACTCAGGTGCAGTTACAAAATGAAGGAAAGAGACAAGTTGCGAAAATATTGAGAGAAATTACTTCTTCTCCTACGCGAGCACATAAATACCAGGAAGCATACACCAAATCCTTACAAGGAGATAAACCGACAAAACTAACACCTATACAAGCATTAGCTATGTTTGTAGAAGCCGGACTTTCCAAAAAACAGTATGAAATCATCAGAGAAACAAGTAAACATCTGTATCCTTGTTATCAGATTTTACGAAGGGCCAAAATGGAATGCTACCCAGGTAAAGGATACAATGTGACAGCTACCTGCGCAGAAATTAACTTACAGGATGTAATAAATCATACCGTTACTCGATTGTTCACATCTTTGGAAGAAGTTTTACAAACTTTAAGTGAGGAAGAGGGCAATTCTTTAATGATGACTTACAAGTGGTGTTGTGACGGATCTCATCAGGCACAGTTCAAACAAAAGTTTGACGATGATTCGGATTTCCATACATATATATTTCTAAGCTCGTTTGTTCCACTTCAATTAATTTGCGACGTAAATGAAAAGCGGGTCATCTGGCAGAATCCCATACCATCTTCGCCACGATATCGGCGACCGATCAGGATAAGATTTGTTAAAGAGTCTATGGACATTACAAATGACGAAATTCAGTATATACAAAACTCGGCAGATCATTTAGAACAAACAAAAGTGACATTAGGAGAAAGAACATATTTTGTCAATCACATCTTGACGCTTACAATGGTTGACAATGACCGATCGAAAATTAAAGAAGTGAATGAAGAAAATTTTACGAGAAAATCATCAAGAGAAGCTTATAATCTAGAAGTTTTAAATAGACTTCTGTTAATTTCTGATCCTGTTATAGTCGGATTAAGACCGATACCTAAAAAAAGGAAACCCATTTCGAAAGAAACAGCAGGCGGGCCAACTGAAGGTTTCTCTAATCCCGATGAGAGAGAAAGGAGTACTTTTTCGGACGATGCACACGGATCTGAAGAAGATTTTTCATCAGATGAAGAGCCATGGCTGCCATCATCTCCGGAATAAATTTTATTACTAAAAATTATACGACTATTGTATGTAATGTATGTTATATAAAAAATAATAAATTCTTTTAAAAAATAAGAAAATCTTTTTTTGGTCTTAAAACTCGTATTCCGGTATTTTTCAAATTAGAAATTCTATATTTTAGAAGTACATGTGTGTCAATAAAACCCCACAAATTGGTATCAAATATGAAATATTTTATGGTTGCGACGCCTTCACCTGACAAAAGACAATACATTGTCTCACTGTTGTATGTACCTACCTGGTGACATACAGTGTGTCCAGGAAAGTCCGCACCACATGGGAAAAACTTTTATTATCCATTTCTCAGAAAATTTTATTCTTTATGAAAGTTGGCGGTAGGTCTAAAATCAAGAATACCATCATAAGATCTTAAAAACATCGCACCATGTACCGGGTGTTTAAAAAAAAGTAAAACGCGCATAAGAGTAAAGTACCTGGAATATTAATATTATCGAAAAATTTTATTTGGGAATGTTGCTTAAAATTAATAATTACGCTCAGATTTGAAATCACAACCACCTATGACAGAAAATTTTTGTTTCGCTTCTTTTTCAAATTTTCACTATGTGAGAAGGGTTTTGTAGCGGCTAGTGACTTAAAATGATTCTTCTTAAACGGTTTCTTAGATATTTGTTCAAATTTCCTATAGTACTCGCCATTTCGACAGTGTTTCCAGCGCTTCTTTAAAATCAGTACAAAAATTACCGTTTTCTTTGTGCGCTTATGATTTTTCACCCAGTAAATATCAAAATATCATGCGATACACAGGTAAACCATAAAAATTTGAATTAATTAAGGGAATGCATGGAGTATACACACTAATAAAACATGTTAATGACGCTGCTATGCTTTCCTTTCGGATTCGTCATTTTTTTTGAGGTGTATACCATACAAATACGTGAACAACTGGTAAATTTGTGTTATCAGCACACCCACAATCACCGATAATAAGTCAAAGGAAGCTATTTTAGTTACCTGTGTTGCGTATTGCATCACATTTTGATATTTACTGGGTGAAAAATCATAAATGCACCAAGAAAAAGGTAATTTTTGCAATGATTTTAAAGATGCGCTGGAAACGCTATCAAAATAGCAGGTATTATATGAAATTTGAACAAATATCTAAGAAACCGTTTAAGGACAATCATCTCAAATCACTAGCAGATACAAAATTGTTCTCAAATAGTGGAAATTTAAAAAAGAAGCGAAAAAAAAAATTTCTGTCGTAGGTGGCTGTGATTTCAAATCTTAGCGTAATTATTAATTCTAAGTAACATTCCCAAATAAAATTTTTCGATAATATTAATATTCCTGGTACTTTACTCTTATGCGCGTTTCACTTTTTTTTAAACACCCGGTACATGGTGCGATGTTTTCAAGATCTTATGATGGTATTCTTAATTTTAGACCTACCGCCAACTTTCATAAAGAATAAAATTTTCTGAGAAATGGATAATAAAAGTTTTTCCCATATGGTGCGGACTTTCCTGGACACACTGTATAAAGTGCACCAGAAATAGTTGATCTTGTAGTTTGAACTGAGGCTTACTGGTAGTAGCCACCAGCGGCAGCAGTACTTTTGCTGGTAAACAGCGTAATGTGACCACAAAATAGTCGATGGCTGCTGTTGGTGCTAGCAGGACCAGCAACTAGCGGCTAATAAAACAGCCTATTGTGACCGCGGAATTACCTAGAGGGGTCGGTACACTTTAAATTGCCCTTTTAATTGCAAATATCTCATAAAAAATCGTCATGCAAACATTTATTGCCAAAATTGTAATTTATTATTGAAGATTCACATACAATTTATCTTTTCTTTGAAGAACAAATACAAAATGACGTTATTTACTTCCGAAGAAAAATGCTCGGACAAAGAGGTCTCACATGTCCAATAGCGCACCGCTTATTAAACGTTAATAATTCCATCCCGTCATAATCGCATTCAATCTGTTCATCAATTCTCGGTAGATTCAATTAAATTTCTACTTATCATCGAAGCAGCTTCTCGCATCGATTCAATATTGCATTAAGAACGCCCGTTCGCTACTCTCATTCGTCGACAATATGCTCGACGCTCCATCTTTCTATTTTCACCTAATTAATCATTATTGCCTATTGTGGAGCGAATTAAGGCCATTTCTTTGTCTACCTATACTAATTACAAACTTTCAAGTGTGGGGCGCGTTCAGCGGAATCGCCCATTTTCGCCGACATTTGCGATCGAGTAGCTGCAAAATTGGGCTTTTCGATATTACTTTTGACGCTCGAATTGAAAAAAGGACACAATTCCGCGTGAACTGCGCGATATTTTGTAAATTAAATGCGTCAATTTTGAAAAAAAAATATCACGTTTTTGCACCTCTTCGGGTGAAGGCGAACCTCGAGAAAATGTCACGTGACGTCTAGAAATTCCGACAAGCGGATCGATGAACGTCAAAAATTTACATTTTTTATCCGTTCCTGCCGACCTTATAAAAGCCGCTCGCTCTCATGTCTTACGATAAGATCCCTCTAAATACCCCTCGCAAAGAGTTTTGAGCAAAAAAACGGCCTTAAAAACAATTTTCGATCCAAAAAATCGATTTTTGTCGACCCGTGTTTTGCTGCTATTACCACAGTAACGTCAAACCCGAAACGCCCCCTGCCGGACATTCGTAACAACAGTAATAGATAGCAGATAACCTAAAATGTATCCTAAAATGTCCATATTGCGAATGTGGACAGGTGGGAAGCCTTAACCACATATTTCTAGATGCCCAATAACTAAAATCGAAAATTTTGACTTATACACAGAGCTAGTCACTTACTGATCATCGAACAATTCAACGTTAAGAATAGGTGTACAGCCAGAGTAAGAACGCGTTAATTTCAACAAATTTATCCTGTCCTAATCAAGCATTCATATGATTCTAATTTAAAATTATGCGTGGTGTTAGATACGTAAACCGATATAAAATAAATGCGGTCGGTTCTCTGATTGTGACAGTTTTTTTACTTGAAGCACGCAGACCGTGTGGAATGAATGTGGTGGTTGTATCGATTAAACGATATTTCAGTCAGTTTCCCTTGTCCCAAAACAATGGTACCTGTTCATTTGCTCCGACACGCGATGTTCTCATATTTCCGTGGCGCCAGACTGGCTATTAAGAGTTAATAATACTACTTCAACCTTCACCCTAAATTCCTCCAGTAAACCTTCCTGTTCTGTATAGCTTAGCGCAGGAGCAACCTAGTGCAGGATTTTTCACGATTTTGACTAAATCGGAAATACTATTGCTATCAAAACGACACATTTCCTACACAATCGTAATTATGAGCTGTTTTATTTTTACTTACGCTTATCACAAATATATATGTTCCTTTGAAACCATACGAGATAGCCCAAATATACAATATAGAGATGTGCTTATTAGTTCTTTTTAATGAACTAGTTCTTCCGGATTAGTTCACAAAAAGGAACTAGTTCAAAGAACTAGTTCTGAAGAACTACTTTGATCCTGAGACATACTACTTCGATAAACGTGTCTTCGTGTGTTCTAGCACGTGTATATCTCGTTCCAAACGAAACTAGGATCTAGTTTGGACAGAATCGATGTCTGCCTTCCCACTTTGTCCTTTTCTTGAAGAATCGTCATTTTGTTTTGAAAATAAATAATTATTTATAATTATATTGATCGAAGAATCGTTGTCTTATTTTATTTAGGTATATTTTTTAAATATTTATTTAATAAGGCATAAAAGACATATTGCTGCACGTATTTTAGCCTTATTCATACTGCAATTTTAGGTGGAATTGGGGTATTATTTATAAATTATAGTATAACATATACTGGCGAAACTACTATTAACAGTGTAATCCATTATCTAATAGGAAAAAAACTATACTCTAATTATATTTTTGACATCCGCCGTTAGGTAAAGAAACAACTGGCGGGCAGGGTGCTATGTCGCTCGTTTGATGTCGCCACAACTCGTTCACTGAATGGGATATGTTTCACCAAAGCAGGACTTTCGAACTAGATTTCATGTCCCTACAAGTCGTTCACTGAATGAGATATGCATAGAGATATGTTTTAGCAAAGCAGGTCTTTTGCGAACTAGTTCTTTTTATTTTAAAGAACTAGTTCTTTTGTTCTAAGCCGGGAGCCATTCTCTCGGACTAGTTCGGTCACGAACTACCCACCTCTAATACAATATCATTACGAAAGCACGAATCATGTGTTTAAACTTATTTGACAACCTGTTTGATAATAAATAAAGTGAGTTCTAGCCATTGTCGAAGCATTTCGAGAACAGAAGATGTCTTTGTCATATGATCTGCCATGTCTAAACGAAATGAAGCACTAAGCGTTCTTGTTTCCGTTTTTTTTTTCTCACATGGTACAGTAATTTTAATTTCACCAGTCGCCGAGAATAACTCACTTTTCCAGCTGCCCAACGTTCTAATTTCCGGCCTGTACCTAATAACCACTCTGCAATTTCCTCCAGTCGTCAATTTCTAATTACTACTCTGTCCGCTAGACGGCGGCGATGAAAAAGAACAAATAATGAAACGCATAAGATCGAGACAAGATGATTTTATTTATTCATTTACTTTAAGTAATATTTGGAATATCTACACAACAGTTTTACACAGGAGAATATACACTTTCTAAACGATAGAGAGATGAAGACAGAAAGAGGAAAGAAAACAAATTAAATAAAAAAAAATAAAATCGTATAACCTAATAAAACTCTCAGTCGTCAACAGAAATTGTACTCAATCATTCAAACGTCGAATCCTGCTTCGTCTTTTACTTTGATCGATTTCGCTTTAAAAAGTTACCACAGAGAAAGCTATTATTTATATCATAACCTCAAACAGTCGCAAACTTTGCGCAAGCTCCAAAGCTTTCGTCTCTCTCGCGGCGTATTGGTACTATAGAGCTGCCGAAACGGAGCGTTCTGTTCGACGCTCGATTTTGGTAGTCCCGAAGTAGCCACACAGGTAGGTTGAGGAAGGGACGGTGTTTTGGGTGCGGGGGGTACACTTTTGGAGACCCGGAATACTGATATTGCCATCACAATGAAAAAATATACGCTCTCGCTAATTTGATTTCTTTGCGCGCTGCAACTACTACACACTCTTTTGTTTTATCACATCACCAGTCATCGTCAACACAATATAGTCCAGTCGTCATCTCCACATCATATTTACATCAAAAATTATATTATGTACAAACCACTCGAAACGATTTGGACCCTTTGTGGACCAATGGATAAGTTCGTTTCGAGCAGCGTGTATACATTGCATATTATATTATATACAGATAAATACATGTCGTTCCACAGCTTGGTATGAACACTTATCTTCAGATATGCGTGAAATGACTGCGTATATATAGCTAGGTATAGAGAGGGGAAATTTCTTATTTCTTCTGCGATACGCTATGAGAACAACAAGATCAGAAAGCGTTATTTACAACTACACTTATAGAGGGACTATCACACTTGTTCTTCTTCTGTTTCAATTTTCCGTCTCATGCTGGTTCCAAAATTTACGTCACCCTTATCGAGTGAAGGAGCTGGAATAGGATGCCCGCCGTTGTAACGATTACGCTTGAGGTAACAGCTGGAGATGAAGAGGAATCTTTCTTTTTTAAAGACGAAGACACTCCGTCATCGTCCGATTGGATATCCGGATCCAAATGGTTTGATTCCAATTCCGGGGAGATTTTTGGCTTCACCGTATCTTCCTCTATCTCTTCTTCCGTGGTGGTGGTTCTTTTGGTGGTTGTGGTGGTCGTGGTAGTTGTAGTAGTTGTTGTTGTTGTGGTTGTCGTCGTGGTTGGCACAAAGCTATTATTATGCAAGAAGTACACATCTCCAAACTCTGGTTGCACTCGTATCATTGTCGATTCCCTCATACGATCTTTCAAAATTCTTTCACGCTTCTCGCCATCGTCGTAGATCGACACGAGATGTCCGGAGTACGGGATATCGGTGTCGACGTAACTTCCCGTTAAGGTTACGTTCACAGCTGTTCCCGGGTTGAGGAAATACTCGATTTTTTCGACTTGAACCCTTTGGATTTCCACGGGAACAGCCCACTCACCCTTGCTTACGTTTTTAGCCTCGAGGTGAACATGAAAAGGCAAACCGACTAACAATCCATGCCCTTGTCCCCAGTAAAGCTTGTAGGTATAATTGAAACTGATGACTGTATCGACCCTGGCAGCTCCACCGTCAGCGTCGTCATTCTTCAACACTGCGGTCCCCAGTACCATCTTCTCCGGTTCTGGGGTATGCGGATACTCAAACTGAACGTCGATCATCTCATACCTCTCGGGCTCTGTCTCCACCAATATATCGCCCTCTTCAGTTTCTAACATCTGCCCATTGTAATCGACAAAGGTGAACGTCCCCAGGAAGTTTTGCTTGATAAGTTTGCCTAGTCGATGTGTCAATTTCGAATTACCCTCTAGGGCCGTTCTAGCTACGAAATTACGAACTGGTTCGTCACCACCGCATACAGCCCCTGGTGGGTCCAACGCGTACTTATCCCAGTGCGCCCAGCTCAATCTTGCTGAGTCCTCTGTGCTGACCAGGACCTCATACCTCTCTTCCTTGTAGACCTTCTGGTGCAGGCTGACCAAACACCTTTTTTCAGATGGCCTGAGGTGACCAGCAATCCAGACGTTATTCTGTTTAGCTCTGCATACGTACACTGGAGTTTTTTCAACGTTGCTGTCATCCCCTGTAAAAAGAACAATGGATATTTAGGCGTTCTTGTAGAAAAAGTTACCTAATTGATCTATGTGTAATGGAATTTACTTTCCATTACTAATAAACTGTGAAGATCATTACCTGATAAACTCTCGTATGCCCCCACGACAGTGAACTCGGGTAGCTCCGAATTCTTGGTGACGGCGACCCACTGTAATGTGGATGACGTCATCACTTGCTCCAGATTTTCCGCCAATAGATAGACACTGTTGTCGCCCCAGGTGACGCCTAACGTCAAAAGAAGTAAACAACCGGAAATGGGTATGTTCCACATCTTGACTCTGCAACAAAATAGAAAAATGTCAAATGATCGAACTATGTGGTACATAATTAGCAAGCCTATTAAAATAATTGTACTCGTTCTAAATCAATTCCGCATGTTATTTCCAATTAACTTTCCAGGTAAATACGTATAATTATAATGCCTGTGTTATTTTAGAACAAACGGGACAGCGAATCTTTGACAGACATTCCTCTGCGTCCGCCTCGCATCGGTAATTGTTGCTTTCAATTAGACACTGAGAGGTCTCGGTATCCAATGCCAATGGCTTTATTTGTTGTACAAATACCACTGCTTAGCTCCAGAACACTCGGCCACAATAAATTTCGGTATCGCGTATTTGTACAGTAACATTGCTTAATCACAGTTGTTGGACTCATTTGCGGTAATTCTATCGTGAGTTATAACGTATTGTACGGTAAATAATGTTCCGTTTTACTTGAGACATCCAAAGAATTGTTAGGCTGCATGTGAATACCGTTAAAGTTTAAATAATTGTGGTAGAACCCGTTGTGGGTGTTGACTGATAACTTAGACTTATATCAAAGATAATTTTCATTATTTTTACTAGAATACAAGTGTAATAATTCGGGCAATGTTTTTTTTTTGTTTAATGAATTACTTCAAGTGTAACTTTATAAAAAAAAACCTTGTAAAAGTTGGTGGTGGGCCTGTAATCAAGACATATGTATTCAAGGTCATATTTTGTTTTCTACATAGCATGAGAGTACCCAACTAAGTTTGAATCATCTCCACAACAAATTTAGCATCTTGTAGTGACATTCTTGATTTCAGGCCCACAACAAAGTCACTACAAGATGCTAAATTGTTGTAGCGATGATTCAAACTTAGTTCGGTACTCTCGTACCACATTAATCACGTAGAAAACAAAATATGACCTTGAACAGTTACATGTGAGACGTTCCATAGGTGTCTCGTTCCACAGGGATTTTAAAACGAAAATAAACAACAAAAATGTCGTTTATTTTATATATTTGAAGTTTAAACTATGGGAACATGCTAAATTTTATGTTGTAATGTTTCAACTAACCATAGAACTGAAGTTGAAAAGTGAACTCACAATAGAACTGCAGCAATTTTGAGGTTATAATTTCTCTACTAACATTTTTAAAGAACGAACAACACTCATGATGTCTATTTTTATAACTTTACATATCTGTTTTAGACCTATTACATCTTTATAACACCTATCATAGATGAGGTTTATAGAATATATTAAGGTGGCACAAAAAGTAAACAATGTAAATATAACAGCACGTTCGAGATTTCGTTCATTTTATTATTATTAGGTAGCGTTAACTCGGGAACTTTAAAGAATCTTTTAATAATATTCTTTTCAGCTATTAATCATTATGGACGTAGAATTTTGCACTGCTCTATTTCAATCTCAAGACATATTTATGAATGGATTTCAATCTCCTAAACAATCTACGCCTCTGAATGAAAATTGGCCACTGCGCAGCTTAACAGAATGCAACTTCACGTATTCAACTAAGTTTGAACTAAGTTTTAATGTGAAAAAAAATTCTTTCCATCTCGCACAATGAAGATATTTTTTGATAATTCCTTTAAAAACATATTTTATAAATGGGTTAAATTAAAGTCAGGGATTGTGTTGACATCGATAATTCTTTTAATCATTACCACTTTAAAGTGTCGTATACATAAGATGAAAGATGGCCTCCTATCTTCATACGAACATTCTGATAGCTGATAGCTTTTCAATCTGATACCTTTTGGTTAGTTAACTGAAAGAACATTTACACGAAACCGTTTGAAGCTTTATAATGTGTAAACCCACACGTCTATAAAATTTTATGGGTCATTTCAGTCTTAAACAATGCCCCTTCTCACGCAGTTTATAGTATTAAGCAGATTGCATATAAACGAGTCCATACAAATTCAAATAATATGGATGTTCGTGCGAAACGATTTGGATAAAATTGTGTGCTTTTATATCTTTCTTTTGTTGTATTTGTAGATCTCAACATGAAACCATTAAGCACGAGAATTAAGCACAAAATCGCATTGCCCCCTATCGAATTAAATCCAAATAACTCATGCTAGATACTAGCAGATACAAAGGCAGTCCAAACACTCGAGTTTGTAACAAATCGATGCCTCATTTCACTTGCAAATCGACGTTTGCTCCGAAATCCGGTCACAGGCGCCACCTATCTATGGTATCGCGAGAATTAATTAAAGCTCGAAGTAGTAGAGTGGGTTGGACGCGTGAGTATAGCTCTTTGGAGTAACGTGGCCGACGTCCGCCATCGGCAAAAGAAATTATTTGAAACGTGCGGAGAGTTATGGTGCCAGGAAGGGGATTTATTTCAAGGCTTACGAAGAGATTACGGTGAATTGATGGCGGAGGGAGACAGACACCGAATTACACGGTGGATAAGAGCGGGAAATGGGGGGTGGAAATTACGATTCGACGGCAATTTTCATCGGTATTGTGTTTTCGCAATGAATACACATGGAGGCACTAACGATAATGAGCCGCTTTTGTGTTGGGGGTGTTTTGCTGGCTGAAGAATCTAATAACTTCATTTCCGAGGGGAACGGTGAATGAGACATTTTGACATACGTTATTTAGATGGTAAACCACAAAAAGGCCCATTTGAAACACTTGATATCATCCAAATAAAATTTTGCGTGATGATGATCTGTACAAATTTTATTATATGTCAGAAATATTTATCTTGACATTTTTTTGGTTTTTAAAGGCTTCTTTATTCACCTGCTTATAAGGTTCTGATTAGCCATGTGTCAGATAATTCATGAATGTGTCATTTTCAGGACAGTGCTGTCATGCTATCAACTTATACTATTGCAATAGTACGAGGATATACCAACAACTCCCCTTATGGAATACAAGCAGTGTTTTCTTTGGTACTACTGGTTGTCTGATTGGTTCAGAGGTTTACAGGTTGTCACTAACTGTTCCAAAAGTATTACAGTACAAATAGTACAAGATCCGGACCTAGATCGACCTTCCCTCATCCTTTTTTCTAATAAAATCTATTTTTTATACAATATAATGTATAAATGAACACAATGTCCTAGGGTTGCCGCCCCATATCCTGGCAAGGCTATTTTTAAATTAATATTATTTAAGGTATTTTTTAAATAGTTCCGGTCATTCTTTTTCTTGAAAAATTTGGTACCAATCGAGAGCCAAAGACTTACAAAAAAAGGCCAAACTAAGATTGGTAACTGGTAAGTACGAAGGTAACTGCTATTCTGCTTCATTGTCTGTCGTAATAGTAGGCGATAGCACAGCGATAGTGCAAACGCGCGCTAGGCGCTTGTCATGTGAACGTACCCTTTTACTCAACTATTCATATTTAAAATCGCGACAACCCTAAGATATGCCAACTTTTGCAAAGGCAACCCTACACCACGATGTTCGCAAGAAAGCAACCTACATTTTGGTATACAATTGATTAGGAAAAACGATGAGGGTAAATTACTAGTACTAATTTACCTTAAATAATTTGTAATTAAAAATAGCCTTGCCAGGATATGGGGCGGCAACCCTAGCATATTGTGTTCATTTATACCTTACATTGTATGAAATATAGATTTGATTAGGAAAAAGGATGAGGGAAGGTCGATCTAGATCGGGATCTTAGACTAAAACAATAGATTGTCCTTTACTTTGACCTTCGATATTCAATTATTAAGAAGAATAGAATATAAAGAATATAACAGAATATAATATAGTATAATACAATATAATTTGATATGAGAACTTTGTTATCAGCTAGCCAGAACCTATCACCTCTCTGAGCAGTCAGACCTGTTACACCCTGTATATCGAACCATTATATAAGGTAAGTTAGTTGCTATAGAGTATAGTGGAAACCACTCTTGCATGAACTATCACCGTGGAAACGGCCCTTCAGACAACAACTTCCAGTAATGATCAAGTAATGTTCAATTTCTCGCACAAGAAATCTGGGTAGTGTAAACTGACTATTGACTATGCTCTTCCAATAAACTTTCTTTAAGTATAATATATGAATATTTATGAAGTATAATATATAATATATGAATTCTTTCCTAAAAGTTCCTTATACTGGTCAAAGATCCAACAGCTGAACAGAAGAAAAATTACCTTTCGCAGTAAAATGAAGAACGTGGCACCAATTCTGTTGCATTCTGGTGCCAAACCTTTAATTTTAGAGCAAAACTTAATTTGGTAGAAATGAATGCTACCGATTGTCGCAATTGGGTTGGGTTCAAAACCTTTTTGAAGTTCCGGTCTTTTTAAAAACGCCTGTTTTGGATTGTTGAAGTTTTGTACGCCATTACTAACCACATTCAATGATGTTGGCAAAAGTTACTACACGAATTTATCAATTTATTACAGACAATCGATCAATGTTTGGCGAACAAAAACAACACGGTAATGTATCTGGCAAATTAGTAACACGGTACATAGCTAATCGATGTGCGCATTTTCGTCTAAGTTATTTTTTTTTTGAGTTTTATCGGTACTATTTTGGTCAAGTAAAAATAAACGTCAAAATTCACTTCGTATGAACACATAACAAGCAAGAATCATAGTACATATCTTTTTGTAACTAATCGAGAGAAAATTAGTAGAACGTGTATATAATTAATATTATGCACTATAAAAAAGAAATCACCTTTCCGCTTTGTAATTTTATTGTGTTGTTTACAACACAGGAAATATATCGCTTATTTCCCTATTAATTAAGTAAGTACCGTGTTATTTTTCACAGCTTGAGGAAAATTTTGCAGCATAATAAAACAAATGTGTGTGCATAATAAAACAAGTGCATAGACCAATCAAGCAAACGCCATCAACATATAATTTATGTTATAAGACAAACATTATAAATGTATTTTACGAGTTTATGTAACATTGATACTTTCTAAGATATTTACGCTTTAATTATAATTAACAACAACAAAAACTCACTTCGTCGGCAGACGGCATGATACATAATTATGATATATGCGTTTTTTTGCGCGAAATCGGTTTGAAAATGACCAAGTTGTTGCATTATAACTTTTTAGAATTTTAATTAGACAGATTACGTGTCTTTAATTGAAATGGATTCCGATTCGAATAGCATAATTATTACCATTCGAAGTCATGCTGGAAACCACCTTGGGAAGTTTAACATAACTACATAATACTCCTACTATATATAATCATTTATGCAGAGCAAGGTGTTTTATAGCGTTCGCGAGATATTTTGCCAACAACTGTACTTTAGTATTCGGGATTCTCCCAAATTCAATTTGGTGTTCCTGCAAGATTCGGGTAGACCTTCGCATTCTTCTTAAATTCATAATACCCCAAGCAGATACCTCTCTACCTGAGGGTTATCAACCTTTCTTTCGCATTCTACGCGTTTTCCTCCACCTGGCCTGAACAAGGGGGCATTACCAACCCCCGTAACAACAGTGGAATTCTACGTCCCCGCTTTTGTCCCTTTCGATCTACATTTCAACGATTTCGCCTTGGGAATGAAAGTTCCACTGCTTGTTGTGCAATTAAATAACCACAGATCTTTTAATATGATGAATAGTGTGCTGTAATAGGTAATTGATAGTTTGCGAGAATAGATTAGTACGATGTTTATTGGCTTGCATAATATAGTTAGAAAGGATCACGATTTGGTGGATTATTTATTTGATGGATACTTTTAGTAATGTAGACATTTGTAAACTTCTTTTTGTATCGTAATATTGTAATTGTGTCTTCGTAAGTGTTGAAGAACTGTTTTAATATTTGAAAGGAAGGTATGATTGTATACGCAAGTCAGGAGAAACGGTTAAATGTCAGTCAAAATGTCAGAGTATAACAGCATCAAGATTGTCGAAAACAAAAGCGTTCCGAGCCGTTACATTTCTCGTATATGAAAAATGTATAAGTTCCTGTGTCATGCAGGTATTACGGACTTTTGAGTACGACGCATGTATTATTTATAAATATATACCATACCGAGTTATCGCAAATTTTATACGCAATATCACTCGTAAGCCATGCGGCACTCGTATTGCAATAATTAACATTTAACCTCTTTCTTCGTATCATTGGCATTTTTTATGTCACCACTCACCAGCATGTATACAGCGATGATGTTATGGCTAGTGATATTTAAAATGTACAAATTTTAACAGCACGATTGATACCAGTAAAAAAAAAGTTGTCCTTTTGGTCTAAATTCTACATTCGTTTGAATGTTTAAACATTCAAGTTCTTAATTGGTTTCGTGTTTTGATAAATTTGCATAATTGATTTGGAAACTTGAACTGTTTCGTCAAAAGGTCAATTGATGTGCTATTTTTTAATGAAGCGTCAGCCACGGGTATTTAAATGGTGATTGAGAATCATTGATAGCAGCTTGAGAATCATTGGTAACAGATATTAGTAACAGAAGGTGAACATAAAGCAATTTGCAGACATTGCAAAACTTCCCAAAACTATTCTACTGTTGATTAAACAACGGAATTTGGCTACAAATTTTCGTCTGAACATATGGACATCGTATGGACGATTTGCAACGCAAAAACATGTATAGTTAGAATAGCTAGAACGTGTTGTGATGTATCAATACGAAAACAATTGCGTTTAATTGCCCCACACATTGTACCCAACGGTTTATTACACAAATATAATAAGTACTAGCATAAACATCTCCACTTCGTAAAAAAAACCTCCAATAGGAAACTCCAAATTTCCCATCAACTTACTATGAACAATGTATCATAAAACGCAAAATCCAAATTATCCACCTATTTAGCGAACATAAACTGGAACGTTTCACAAATTTTCACTGCACACGATTTTTTTTTGGTTTTCTTGTGGCGCGATTTTCGAATTTTTCACGCGTCTTATCGGTTGGTGTCTCTCGGCCGCGGTTCTGAACCTTATTCGCGGTTTCTGGCGTGAAGACTGGTGGTCGGTTGGCGCGGCGGTTCGGACTGGGGACCGTTGTGGATCGGCAGCGCACCCTGGTGGGGATGGAGGGCCCCTTTGTCCCCTCTCGCGTACGCCCCTGATCGCGGCTCGGCCGGGGCACCTTTGGAAACCACCTTGCGCGGCGCTTGGCGTTATTGTTCCAGTGCCTATCCAAAATCCGGTAACAGCTTTGCCAAGTGTGCGACAAGATTTGGCGGGAAAGTGTTCTTTGGCACGTTGCCTTCTTAAGGCAGTATTTTCGTCTAGTATTTTCGTCGCCTGTCGGTCAAAGGAATTTTTTGAGTCTTCAGAGAAACAAAGGTTGCGGTATTATAGTAAAAACCGGGAGAGCTGCAAATAATTAAGCGATTCCTGCTGTTATTTTTCACGTAAGCGACAGATCTTGTTTCACCGATCAAGTTAGAATGAAACAGCCTTCTTTTTGTACATATGTGTTGGCTACGGATTTTTGCCGCACTTCATTTTTTCATAATTACTAAAACAGGTTCACCTGATACCAAACTGCAACATGCTTAATAGATTGATAATAACTCACCGATATGACACGTCATTGGTAAATGGATTATCACGCTATTGGAGGGAATCCGCGGCTCTCCCGATCGGCACCGGACGGTTACACATCCCCGCGTATCATATAACAATATAGAAATACCCTCTTTAAACAGCGATAACGATACAGTGTAAGGTTAACTTACCCGGGGACTCCTGTCCCCAGACTTCAGTCCCAGTCCATGTCGTCTATTTCCTTGGACTCATAGGCTAGCTTGGTCATCTGCACACTTTATCTTATCACACCTAAAATACTCCAAATCAACCACAACCTGGATGGAACTTTACACACACAGTGAAGCAGAGCGGAATGCACTAGCCAGTGCCATTGCTACCATACATCGGTGCAAGTCATGGGGAACCCGCATAATATCCTATTATGGCACCCAGGAAGATAGACAAGCCCAAGTCATATACGTCTGACTCCATGTCTATGTTCTCCTCGACAAGCCCAAGTCATATGACTCCATGTCTCCACGACAAGCCCAAGTCATATGACTCCATGTCATACTATTCTCGACAAGCCCAAGTCATATAACTCCATATCTCCACGACAAGCCCAAGTTATATGACTCCATGTCTATACTATCCTCGACAAGCCCAAGCCATATAACTCCATGTCTCCACGACAAGCCCAAGTTATATGACTCCATGTCTCCACGGCAAGCCCAAGTCATATGACTCCATGTCTCCACGACAAGCCCAAGTCATATGACTCCATGTCATACTATTCTCGACAAGCCCAAGTCATATAACTCCATGTCTCCACGACAAGCCCAAGTTATATGACTCCATGTCTATACTATCCTCGACAAGCCCAAGCCATATAACTCCATGTCTCCACGACAAGCCCAAGTTATATGACTCCATGTCTATATTATTCTAGAAGAACAACAATACTTTCCACACAACTATACCCCTAGAGCCACTTTACAATACTGCAGCAACAACACATTTCACACAACTAGACCCCTAGAGCCAGTCTATGGTACTGCCTGGCCTCTTTTTCTCGAGCCTCTAGGTTACTTTCCCTAGTGTTTACATTAACCCTCCGCACGCCTTATCTATCGTACCAGATAAACCCTGGCTAGCAAAATCCGCATTGGTAAAATATCTGTGCAACATATGTGTGTTTCGTAACCGTGTAAGTCACATGTTATTTGCAGCTCTCCTGGTTTATACTATATAAAGGACGATGAATTTAGTTATTTGCCGATCAGGCATGTAATTTAACTTATGCTCCAAATTTCGACATTATAAAGGTAGAATAGTTTAGTACATACGAAAAGAAAGAAAAGCCTGAACAGAAAGTACTCTTAAGTATGAAATTGGATACTTCATCTAATGATTGTCAGGCCATAGAGGACCGAAATCAGTAGTGCATAAAAAACAAATAAAATGTTTTATCTCTTAATAAAAATCTAAAATTAAGGAAAAAAACTCCTGTTCAACAACACAAAAATTGCAAACTTGTTAACCCAGTGTCGTGGAAACAGGGGTTGGGCATTTGGTTAGATTTTTCTACAATGTTATAGGTACAATTTTTTGAACACTGTTGTGTGATACATAGACAACCTTAAGACATGACAGTTCCTTTTCATTACTTTTTTTGGCACCCTTTATATTAGTATCATATGGGGGGACAATCTCAGACCAGCTGAAATTTCAGACCGATCCGTTGTTCCGTTTGCACGTAATCGTGTTCATAGACACACACACACACACACATACATTTTCCAGAAATCATTGCAATCGATTCAGGAGACCCCAAAATGCATATTTCCACAGAAATCTCGATTTTTCCTTCTACTAGTCTAAGATCCCGATCTAGATCGACCTTCCCTGATCCTTTTTCCTAATCAAATCTATATTTCATACAATGTAAGGTAGAAATGAACACAATGTGCTAGGGTTGCCGTCCCATATCCTGGCAAGGCTATTTTTAATTACTAATTATTTAAGGCAACTTGGTACTAGTAATTTACCCTCATCGTTTTTCCTAATCAATTGTATACCAAAATGTACGTTGAATTGTTGCGAACGTCGTGGTGTAGGGTTGCCTTTGCAAAAGTTGGCATATAGTTGAGTAAAAGGGTACGTTCACATGACAAGCGCCTAGCGCGCGTTTACACTATCGCTGTGCTGTCGCCTACTATTACGACAGACAATGAAGCAGAATAGCAGTTACCTTCGTACTTACCAGTTACCGATCTTAGTTTGGCGTTTTTTTGTAAGTCTTTGGCTCTCGATTGGTACCGAATTTTTCAAGAAAAAGAATGACCGGAACTATTTAAAAAAATACCTTAAATAATATTAAATTAAAAATAGCCTTGCCAGGATATGGGGCGGCAACCCTAGGACAATGTGTTCATTTATACATTATATTGTATAAAAAATAGATTTGATTAGAAAAAAAAAGA
Organism: Aphodius granarius; assembly: GCA_963971325.1. Classification (NCBI taxonomy): domain Eukaryota; kingdom Metazoa; phylum Arthropoda; class Insecta; order Coleoptera; family Scarabaeidae; genus Aphodius; species Aphodius granarius. Next base: position 6,726,889 of record OZ020225.1, read on the forward strand.
TGAGGGAAGGTCGATCTAGGTCCGGATCTTGTACTATACAGTACTAGTTGAAAAGTAAAAATATTACTCTTGTTTTGTGGCCAAAGTAAAATAAATCTAGACTTCAAATATAAATAAGAATGTTAACTTTTGCTTTAAAATAAGTACTTATTAAGGAAGATATTTGCATATGCCTCTCCCAGGATCCAATTAAGTTAACGATATTGTTGGGAACGGATAGAATATTATTAGTCACTATAAATATAAAGGCTGTTATGGTTGACATCTACAGTGCAGGTGTTAAATGTGAATAAACATGAAAAAGATTATTGGTGGAAGCAGAATACTGATTATATAACTCCACGTTCTGGGTTGAAATCCTTAGAGACGCATATCATTTTCCTCCCCGTCTATTTTTCTTTGTCGCTTTTTTCCGCCTTAATAAAGAGCGCAAAATGCTAAAAATTAGTGATTTTTTGAAAATTAGTTTTGCTCAAAAGAATTATTTTGACAAACCAATTTGAATATTATGGGAGCTGCTGTAAATGAAGTTTGTCGTCTCCATAGCTACACCTAACAGTTAACCGAACTATTTTTCTGTTACTTCCTACAAATATAACCTACAATTACCGGGTATTAATTTAATTCGTGCATTATGCGGTAAATACTAGTTGGAAGGAACATCAATGTGGCGTTTATGTAGCAATTTCTGCTAATATATCCATCGTCCGTATGCAGTCAAGAGTTGAGCGTCATAATTGCCGATATAGGCAGGATAAGTGGTGAGAATGTCTTCAATGAAAGCCCGCGGCTATAAAAATTGCGATAAATTATCACAATTTGCAAACCGTAAAATTGCTGCGCCATGCGTTGAATTTTCCCATCAGAGTCACGGAAGGTGATTCTATCAGGATCAAATTATTTTTGTGTGTATATGTAGTATGGTTTCATACTAGTGTAAATCTGAGTTAATGAGCGAGTATATTTCTGATAATTATCGAAGTCTTTGTAGGTCTGATGATGGCAATTATTATTTTATGTATATTTTGTCGCGCTACAAAAAATCTCTCGTGTGACTGTACCCTATTTGGTCGTCATGGCAACCAAGCACCAGCGCAGCGCCAGCATGTCGTAAGCAAAACTTCATTGTGAACGCTGAACCTTTGGTCTAAGTTTTGACCAGAGCGTCAAAGCTAGTAAAAGTTACACAAGGGAACAAGGGTCCTACAACCAGAACAGATTACATATTTTCGTTGACCTAACATCACTTTCCATAGATCAAGTCATCAAAGTGTTGTTGCAGGTCTAAGAACTGATGCTGTATTTCCTGTTAGATCGGACTTTTAAAGTGGATGAAAGGAAAGCAAAAGAAAATACCGTTTGCAGTTCCCATGGTGGTTGTGGCGAGAGCCTTCCAGTCATGTAGATGATTGCTATTTTTGCACGATAAGTGTTTCCGGATATTCGAAGAAGGATAAGCATAAAATAAAATATCCAAATTTGCCATCAGCATCGCGACCTATCCCCCATGAAGAGAACCATTTTCCAAGTGCGCCATCCACTACATCATCTTCGATTTTTGACACAGAAGAAATGTCGCCTGTTTGAAGAAACTTGCCTGATTTGCAGAGTGTCTGAAATCACTCTGTCAAATCAGCCAAGTCGTAAAGATTCTCCATTTGAAGTTTTAGGAACATCTCACCTTTTAAACCATTGCAAACGGAATGATTTGGTTAAAGACTTAGGTTTATCAAAAGAAAATGTCGAGTTATTGGGTTCTATGCTACAGGAATATTGTTGCACGAGGTGTGACCAGTGTCTTCATTTACTAAGCGCAACTAACCTTTTAAAGCATATTTTAAAATGGAAGAATCATACATGTATGTCACGATGCTGAGTATCTTTTGAACGAGTTTAATATTCTCCACGATCCTTCTGTATGGTGGCTTTTTATCGATTCATCAAACTACAGCTTGAAAGCAGTACTTTTGCATATTCTTTGAATTTATATAATTTATTAACTGATTTTGTTGCAGTTGGAAATTTGTTCCCTTGTGTTATCATTGCTTTTCTCATTCATTAAAAGGACAGATCTGTATTATTAAAATTGTGGGTATTATTTGCATTTATCTAATATTTCCAATTTTTACTGGTATACGAATTGCTAGAAGATGCTCAATCAGAGATGATTTGAGAAGGAAAAAGAGACGATTGTGGTCATGCTAATGGATGACTTTTATCGGCTTCCTTTGACCATGTATTAATTAAAAGGATAATTGAGTACCTCGGTAACTAGAGCGGCCCGGTCACTCAATTAACATTCCTAGTTGCAAAATCTGGTCAGAGATGCCATCGTCGATATGACTTATGGAATTATGTAGATCTCCGTAATTGGACCTTAAATTGTCACGGTTCGTTCATTCCATAATATGTATGTATAATGCAGAAAAAGAAAGAAAAATCGCATATGAGAAAGAAGCTCTTCACCAGCATATTTACAGTCATCTTGAAAATCGTAACTGTAGTGGAAATTATTGGAAAACCATTAGTTTCGTTACGGTGTCATCCGTAATTTGGTCTGGTGAGTCAGCTCTTCGGGGTGCTTGTTACCGTCGACTTTGCGACTGGATGTCATGTTTAGGACTTTATAAACAAGGCAGTGTACGACAATACGTAGCTATCGCGCATACTAAGCAATGGGCAGTCAGCAAGAACGGCCTGAGAAAGTGGCCGATTGCATACCGAGTATACTGACGGCAGAGGGCCGCTAATGAACGCTGTTCCTTCAGACGTGCCGGTAGTGTTGCTACTATTCTAGCTGTAAGCGGATTCTAATTGAAAGCCATAGTTCTCGCCTGACAGGAAGATTTATAATCGTATGGGAAATTTTCCTAACAAAGTGCTTCCGTTTTACCGCATTGAGAAAAAGATTATCGTGTGAATAAACTGGTGTTGCAGTCAATATAAAACATTAAAACAGGTATACGGTTGATGAAGCTACCACGAATGAACTCGTGGTTACTAATGAAGATATTTTGATCCGTTTTTTTTAACATGTGAAGAGCATTTGGGTGCGCAATTTAACATTATTGTTAACTGCACAGTGTGCCCATAACACACAGAGAGAGAAGAAAATGAAAACACATTTCCTAATATCAATTTCATATTACATAAAAAATCCAGTGGCGCACGTCGTTCAATGTTGCGGAATTGTAGAACGTCTTTCCTCCACTGGCAGACAGTTACGGGCGATGGTTGCGTGGGTAGCCATGGTAACCCCCCTTGATGCAATCACAAACATTGCTTCCCCCCGCGTTGCAGTTCAGCGGCGTCCCGCTGAAACCCTAGCGGGGGGAAGTATGCTGGCTGCGCCAAGGTACACTGCCGCTTGAAAGTCGGTCTCCTCACCCTAATTAACTACCTCAGGTGGTCAGAAACGGTGAACCCTAATGTGGGCCTAGCCCGAGGTCAATTTGTGGTTGTGTGCGCGGGCCATGGGAAGCAAGTGCTCGTATGTAATGGCAGACACCTGACGAAACGCGGTAGTAGTTAAAATCGTTTAGCAAAAACATTGATTTAATTGTCAACGCATGAAGAATTAGAGCAGAGAGAATGACAATAGTATATTATTATACAAGTTTTATAAGACGTCAAATTGGCGCATGCGTTGTTTGGGGCACGAGGAGCGCCAGCGACGAGTGCCCCAAATGAACGAATGCGCCAATATGTCTTATAAAACGAGTGTAATATACTATTTTTTCTACATTGCGTCATTAATTTTATAAAAATTTAGAAGTATATTAGGTAAAATTCCAATCTAGGGTATTTATGGGTGCAACCGTTGGTAGCACTGTCATCTGTCACTTAAATTCAAATATCTGTGAAAAAGTAATTATTGATAATTATTATATACCATCATATACTAGTAGTACGAAACCTAGGATACAACACGCATGTTTAAATATGTATAAAAATATACATACTTCGCAGTTTGTGCGATTCTAAAAAATCAGTTTGTGCTTACTTTTGTGGTTATGTGTATTTTCGTTTGACATGCATTTGATATCAATGTCACCAATCTTAGAAAAAAGTTACTAAAAACGGTGTTACAATTTGCTAATTGTAACACCGAAAACAGTGTTACAATGTGTGCATTGTGAATGCAAAGTAGAAAAATGTCATTATGCCATAGAAACTGACGTTAGGTAGGGGCCAGAGTGGTTATGGCTTCACAAAATTGAATAATTGTGTTTAGACACTTCATTATGCAAAAGATATAGTGGGAAAGTTGGGTGAGGCCCACCCCAGATATTTAATTTTAATTTTGTATTATTACCGTTTAAACTACGAGCTCAGTACTTTAGCAACGGGTATATTTTCTCATTTAACCAATTTCTGTCGTAGCCCTTGTGTCAGTATATATTTATAGCATAAGAATTTACTCTCAGTTCTTTTAATGCCTTTGTCCCGAAATGCGATACGTCTGAAGACTGGATGATTTACCGTCGATGATCTCATAGGAAACACGTTTGACTCTTGTAGTTTGGTTAGTTCTTCGTCCGTCGACACAATGGAAGGCATAAAGAGGGACAGCCCGAATTGAGAGCGTTTTGCTGTTCCGTTTTTGGCCAACACGACACGCCCGGTCTCGTTTACAATTTCTTGTTAGTTCTCGATTAAGCCATTTAGGAAAGGCTAAGTCCTCCCATAGAAAATAGACCTCGAGTGTTGACAAACACTATCACCAGTTAAAATTAAGTTAAAAATTAACAGGTTTGTTTTTTCTTGTTTTTAGTTTGCGGTTACTCTTTCTGTTATAATTTTCTGTTGCTTTATTTTGTTGCTCAACATAGATAAGGCTAGAGCTCTTAAGAATAACTGTGACTCTTTCTGAAATGATACCTTCGTTGACAAGCATCGTATTAGTAGAAATTTGTGTTAAAAACTTTCCAATATCTAATCTACTCATTTGCAAAACGGACCAAGGTCGTTTGAGTGACACAACCTTTGCTTTTTGCTGCTGTTCAACAACACGATGATAGTCTGGTTAGAACCGCATGCATACATTATGCATGATAAGCCAGTACACGTCATGTTTTTGCTTATTACGCAACTTTGAGTAACTTGTTTGAAATTGACTCTGGCATTCCATCTGGCACAGAGATAAAGGTAACAAGTGCAGATCGGAGAACAGTATATCTGTATTTTTATACATACATAGTTTATTAATACTATTTTATTGAATAGACACGTAAAAATGTAAACAAATGCGTACTCAGTTTGCTTCCTGAGTTGGCTCATTAGTATTCCAATAAACAAAATCAATATAGACAACGTTACCTATTAAATTAACAGACATGTCCGGAATAAATTATGAAAATTGGTGATGCGAAGCAGGACGGATACTGGCTGGAACACCTGCACCTAAGCGGCGGAAAATGGACCAAAGTAAACCAAAGCCGACAAATTAACGGGTTGATCATTATGAAACCGAACGGATGTCGAAGTGTCGTCGACTATCTTCTTACGTCAATAATGAACTTGTACGCTATCGTAAAACTGATCGCTTGTATTCTTCTAACTGGTCAGAAATTGTTGTGCCTGTTTATCTCTAAAATATTCAAACATCTCTTGGTTATAGCAGAAAACTTCTGGAATATCGTTGTAAACTAAAATATTATGTAAAAACTAATACTTTCTTGAACCTGCTTCCAAAATCTCATTAAATTCGATTTAGAATCGGTTTACTTTATCGTGTTTTTTCTTACTATTCCTGTATTGGCTCTTTCCACTGTAAAAAGGAATCATCGCCTATAAAATTAAAGTAATCTTTGATGAATTCCCAACAGAGTGTTTGTGATTAAAGTGTTTTTTGTTGTTTTCTACTCATAATAAGTTACGCTACCAACGCTGCATTTTTGTGTGCTACCAGTTTGCACTTGTCTATCTCTCTCTACCTATACTAATTGCGAACTTTCAAGTGTAGGGCGCGTTCAGCGGAATCGCCCATTTTGGCCGACATTTGCGATCGAGTAGCTGCAAAATTGGGCTTTTCGATATTACTTTTGACGCTCGAATTGAAAAAAGGACACAATTCCGCGTGGACTGCGCGATATTTTGTAAATTAAATGCGTCAATTTTGAAAAAAAATCACGTTTTTGCACCTCTTCGGGTGAAGGCGAACCTCGAGAAAATGTCACGTGACGTCTAGAAATTCCGACAAGCGGATCGATGAACGTCAAAAATTTACATTTTTTATCCGTTCCTGCCGACCTTATAAAAGCCGCTCGCTCTCATGTCTTACGATAAGATCCCTCTAAATACCCTTCGCAAAGAGTTTTGAGCAAAAAAACGGCCTTAAAAACAATTTTCGATCCAAAAAATCGATTTTTGTCGACCCGTGTTTTGCTGCTATTACCACAGTAACGTCAAACCCGAAACGCCCCCTGCCGGACATTCGTAACAACAGTAACAGATAGCAGATAACCTAAAATGTATCCTAAAATGTCCATATTGCGAATGTGGACAGGTGGGAAGCCTTAACCACATATTTCTAGAATGCCCAATAACTAAAGTCGAAAATTTTGACATATACACAGAGCTAGTTAATAGTGCTAGGGAGCCATGTATGGTAAATAAAGTGTTATAATTGCGCGCCAGTGTGAGAGAGGTTATTAAAGTTTCCTGCAAAAGTTCTAAATTTTTAAAACGGTAGGCTTTATTTATTACAACTAATTGACACTTAAGCTTGTTGGTGTCACGTCCGTCACGAAAAGAATGATTACTTCATTCCTCTAAACAGAGCATAAAATTACTGGAATATTAGTATAGTAAGATTGACCCCGCCTAGAATATAGCAGTGTGAATACTTGTGCTCGCGAGCGGATCGTGACCGTACCCTGAGCGTGACTGTTACTTGACCTATAGTGTGTATCAGCCTTTATAGCAACTTTCAGCTCGATGCGTTGTACCGTTTGGGTGCAAAACTTCACAAAGTTACATCTCTATTTTCCTGTAAACTAAACATATCGTCGTCATTTCGTTTGACTAGTGTATAAAAATCAGAACAAAATATTTGATTGTCACTGCCGCAGAAGTGAATCAGAAGTGAAACGGTGCTAATAGAACTTAACAATATTGTTGTTTTGATCAGTGTGGAAATTTAGTCAATCAATTACTCAACTGGTGTACCTGTTACGAACTAACTTGTTTGTGCTCTTCCAATTATTACACCAACGTTAATTCCACAGCAATGATACAGTGATCGCATTATAATCGGTTTGGTGGCATCTGTTACTTGTATGGTTCGTTGCGTAACAATTACCAATTAGACATTTGAAATACCGTCACGACTGAAACCGATAATTATCCGCCAACTATGAATCCAGGAAAAACTCGATCGCGTTCTCCGTAATTATAGCGTTTACGTCGATCGCTCGTGAAAGTATTTGGGTCTAGGCGCCACCCAACAACAAGCGAGAAAAAGCTAGTAACGTTCAAATTCCGAAACTTTAACATGGAGAGCGTTAAATGGCATGGCGGGTAATCTAGCGCCCCGGTATAATTAACGAGGATAAACTTTGTCGACCCTCTGTAAATCAAATCTACCCTCGGTCGTCTGTTGTTTTTTGCGCCTGAGGACCTGCCGTTGTCCTGAATTCGTAATTTGTCCTCGAAATAATCACAACACGCTGTTCCTTTGAAGCCATGTTTATCCTCACAAAATGCCGAGATCAAAACTTGCGATATTAAAAAGTTGGTAGATTTTGATGAAATCTTATTTCTAAGGGTGTAATGACAAGCTGACTTCAAAAATGAATATCGTTTTTGAATACTGGTTAGCGTGAAAAAAGGAACTCTTTTTTATTTTATCGTGTTTCGTTGGGTAGGTAAAAATAAATATTGTAGACACTTCGACGTATATTCGATTTTGTGTGTTAGTTAAACTTAACTGCAATTGTGCAAAGGATTATAAAAATATTTAAAACTAAAATTTTAAATTAAATTTAGATTAAATTTTAAAGATAGTTAAAACAAATACTTGTTCCTTGTTTGGTACAGATTAACATCAAAAATTCTTACTATTACACGCATTTTATATTTATTTTTAAATAATAGTACCTACTGTAAAACACATTCAAAAATAAATATTTTTAATCCTCATCATCGGATGATAAATCTTCGTCACTAATAGTACAAGATCCGGATCTAGATCGACCTTCCCTCATCCTTTTTTCTAATCAAATCTATTTTTTATACAATATAATGTATAAATGAACACAATGTCCTAGGGTTGCCGCCCCATATCCTGGCAAGGCTATTTTTAAATTAATATTATTTAAGGTATTTTTTTAAATAGTTCCGGTCATTCTTTTTCTTGAAAAATTTGGTACCAATCGAGAGCCAAAGACTTACAAAAAACGCCAAACTAAGATTGGTAACTGGTAAGTACGAAGGTAACTGCTATTCTGCTTCATTGTCTGTCGTAATAGTAGGCGATAGCACAGCGATAGTGTAAACGCGCGCTAGGCGCTTGTCATGTGAACGTACCCTTTTACTCAACTATTCATATTTAAAATCGCGACAACCATAAGATATGCCAACTTTTGCAAAGGCAACCCTACACCACGATGTTCGCAACAAAGCAACCTACATTTTGGTATACAATTGGTTAAGAAAAACGATGAGGGTAAATTACTAGTACCAATTTACCTTAAATAATTTGTAATTAAAAATAGCCTTGCCAGGATATGGGGCGGCAACCCTAGCACATTGTGTTCATTTATACCTTACATTGTATGAAATATAGATTTTATTAGGAAAAAGGATGAGGGAAGGACGATCTAGATCGGGATCTTAGACTATAAGTAAATCGAACTGATCGGGTAAAGTAATATCGCTTTCCAAAATATCTGGCTTTCCACATACCATAGTATGTGAAACATATCACTGTCTATATCTTTTACATGAGAAGTCCTTTTCCTAAGACTATATATGTATGGATCTGACCATAACAATAATATTTGAATTAGATCCCTATTACAATGATTTCTTGATGTCTTTTTTGTATGACTTCAACGATGCGTTCGAATTTCTTTGTGGCCAGCTTCTAAAGCAGTGTTTCCCAACGTGGGGCGTACGCCCCACTGGGGGGCAATATGATTGTTGAGGGGGGCAATTGGAATATAGAAAAATTTTGAAAAAAAAAAACCTACCTTAAAGTCTTTTTGTACCGTTCATACTGCAACCGTTAATCATATCCTTGAGGCTAATTATTAAATATCCCTACACAATCCTAAATCTGAAAAAAAAAACACACAATAGGGAAAAATTTAATTAAGCCATCAATATTTGTAAAAACGTTTTTAGAAAAATATGTCAAAAATGTGATAGCTATGCCACTTAAGATACATTGTTGAGGAACATTTTGTTGAAGGTATATTATTCTGTAAATCAGAAAGCATCACAACCTCCGGAGATATTCTTCATAAGCAAAATAATTACTTCAATGTCTTTAATATTCCAATACAGAACACAACATCCGGTACTGCAGACTGTGCTCCTAATATGATGGACAAGAAAAGCGGCTGTTTAAAGATAAGAATCCAAAAATGCTTCTTGTGCATTGTCTAATATAGCTCCATAGGGAAAACTTGGCAACCAAAAATGTTTGTCCAGTTCTCAATAAAGATTAAATTCGGTTATAAAATATGTCAATTGTATCAAAGCTAATGCCGAATGTGACATTTCAAGTTAATTTGTGAAGTACAAAATAATTCATACTTTTTATAACTAAATTTAATACTTCATTGAACAAATATTTTTGGCTATCAAGTTTTCCCTGTGGATTACACAATTCACAAGAAGCATTTCTGGCTTTTCATCTTTAAACAGCCACTTTTCTTGCCCATCATGTTAGGAGCACGATTGGCAGCACAAGATGTTATGTTCTGTATTGGAATATTATCGACATAATTAATAACATAGTTTTTTAGCTTAGAAAAAATATCTCTGGAGGTCGTGGTGCTTTCTTATGATTTGCAGAATAACATTTCCTCAAAAAAATGTTCCTTATTAATGTACCTTACATAAGTTATCAACAAGGCCTCAGTGCCTCTCACTCTTGCTCATTTTAACCATTATTTTTCTGACAGTGTTGTTATTAAGGGGCACAGCTATCACATCTTTGTCATCTTTTTCTAAAACCGTTTTTACAAATGTTGATATTGACAGTTTAATTAAATGTTCCCCTATTTTGTGCTTTTTCCAGATTTAGCAATGAGCACGAATATTTGATAACTAGACTCAAGGGTACGATTAACACTTGCAGTGACAATTTCAGTTTTAGAGTAAATGTTTAACTTTGTGTTGTTATAATAAAATACGGCAGATTTGTGTTGTATTAGTTTTTAAGTGAATGTTTATTTCTATTTTGTTATAATAGAATATGTAGCAAATTTTGTTTCTGTTAAAATGCTTAGTATTTATTTCAATAATCAAATAAATTATTGTTTTATGTTATTATTTTTATACCCCCAATGGCGCAAGTTTTTCATTACGTCACAGAGAGGAAATTAGTCAAAGTTTGTTGGGCAGAATGTGTACCAATGACGAAATGAGAAACGTACACCGTTCCGAGTAAGGTTCATTTCCAACTCTGTTATAGGTATAAAAAAAGACAATATGAAGTGGGGCATGAGATTTTTAGACCAGCTTCGGTGGGGCATAGCTCAAAAAAGGTTGGGAAACACTGTTCTAAAGCCTCTGCAGATAAAATTCCCATAGGTAACTCAAAAGAAAAAAGCTCAAGTATCGTATAAATCACTATGAGTGATTTTGACACGTGACTGTAAAAATAATAATTTCATTATTATCAGCACGTTTCTGCAAACAAAAAATAATAGAGTTATAATATAGCATAAATATCCCAGAGAGCTTTTTTGAGCTATTTTTCAAAAGCTTACATAAAGTTACATATTTTAATTTTGTGTACTGCACTTGATAAATAATACATTATTTTCAAATCTTATAGAATGTTTCTAAAAATACGTGTTAGTTTAAATATAGCATATCTTCTAGATTCGCCTCCATGTTAAATAAAAATCAAAAATGCAGACACCAACTGTTCAGCTTGCTTTTAAACCGGCGACGGACTAATCTGCGTTATTGCGATAATCAGAAATGAGTAAAGGCCTTGCCCATCGTTAATGTCGAGCCGATCCAAACGTAATAATCTAACAGGTGAGATGTCTGGTTAGTTATTTAGCTGTTTTTTAAGAATTTAAGTCATTATTGTTTAAGTCATTTTGTGATTTATTGCTATGGGACGCAGTATTGCCGCGACAATATTTTTAATCATATCTTTGTGGTCGAAAATATGACACAGTGTCGTAGTTGTGAATAATATGCGCTAGTACATAAACATTGTTATTTCTGACAATTAATACATACATATTTACTAATTCATGGTATATTACCACTAATAACCACTAATAGCAGAATATTTATTAATGGCTTTCATAGTCAAATTCACCAGTAGTGCATATGACTCATCGCTTAAAATCGCTTACATTGCTTACAAATACAAAACGCAATGGCATAAAAGATTTTGGTAGACAATTTGATTTATACAAGTGATTAATGTGATTTATTTGAAATACTTTACTGGTCGTCACTATTGGTTTTAAATTATATACGTGTAAGAACAACCATTTTCCCAGGAGTCCAATCTCGGACAGTTCGCAGCAATTTGACCGTGACTTGTCACCTTATAGGCGGCGTTTTATGGTGTTACATACAAGAATGGACAATATAAAAACGTAACAATTGCTGGCGCATTCACCTTTCGGCAAGGAACAATGGCATTCTTATAGAGATTGCGCTGTCCGTATTCACGCAATTAAACTAAGCAAAAACGATACGATCCACAAGCTGTTCTAATTGTACGGAAGACTTCTAACAATCACCGCTTTTCTGTCACGAACATTTTGTTACCAGAAAAGACATGTCAAGAGTTATTGAGAAGTACAAGAGATGTAGTTATATTGTACATTGGGCATTAACATATAAAATCAGTAATTAAAAAATTCACTCAAACTGCTTTAGTAGAAACTAGCTCTGTGTATAAGTCAAAATTTTCGATTTTACTTATTGGGCATTCTAGAAATATGTGGTTAAGGCTTCCCACCTGTCCACATTCGCAATATGGACATTTTAGGATACATTTTAGGTTATCTGCTATCTGTTACTGTTGTTACGAATGTCCGGCAGGGGGCGTTTCGGGTTTGACGTTACTGTGGTAATAGCAGCAAAACACGGGTCGACAAAAATCGATTTTTTGGATCGAAAATTGTTTTTAAGGCCGTTTTTTTGCTCAAAACTCTTTGCGAAGGGTATTTAGAGGGATCTTATCGTAAGACATGAGAGCGAGCGGCTTTTATAAGGTCGGCAGGAACGGATAAAAAATGTAAATTTTTGACGTTCATCGATCCGCTTGTCGGAATTTCTAGACGTCACGTGACATTTTCTCGAGGTTCGCCTTCTCTCGACGAGGTGAAAAAACGTGATTTTTTTCAAAATTGACGCATTTAATTTACAAAATATCGCGCAGTCCACGCGGAATTGTGTCCTTTTTTCAATTCGAGGGTCAAAAGTAATATCGAAAAGCCCAATTTTGCAGCTACTCGATCGCAAATGTCGGCCAAAATGGGCGATTCCGCTGAACGCGCCCCACACTTGAAAGTTCGTAATTAGTATAGGTAGACTAATTCAAATATTGCATCGATTATCTTGGCCGTGTATACCACCTACTTAAAAGAAGTATAAACCATAATCAGCCTTTTATTAGAGTACTAACAAGTATTAACTTTTAAACCGTAGACATAACAACCATAAATCTATTAATTTTCGAAAGCCTTCTGACCCTAATATCGTTCATAATCCAATACAGCGTTGACACAGTAAATTGATATTGTGTCTGGACTGTCTCCCAGGCAAGCTAAAGCACTGAATAATTTATCACCCACACAAACGTCTACCCCTATTACTGTACAGGACCACGAAGCATTCGTTTATCCACTAGAGAAGAAGCGAAACACTTCGGTTTGAGAGCTGTTGAGTGATTTATGAGAATTCTACTTAACTGTAAATCGAGCTCCAGCATAGAGGACAACAAAACTGCTAACCTGCTTAGATTAATTTCTGTTATTTGTACTCGTATTCGTGATCGTAAGGAAGTGGTACATGCATATAGATAGCTCATTAGAGGCAATGCAATGGTTTATGATTTAATTGGCAGGAAAATTACGTAGCACGGAAATTGATTCATATTTGTAAGTCTTAAAAGAAACAAATGGTTAGGTAGGTACTACTTGGAATATGTTTTGTTTGGATTTGAGATCGATTTGACTAGAAACACCTACGACCTCCTGCAGAAATCTTAATACAGATATTACAGGTTTAACAGTAATTAAGAAGAAAAAATAAATCATTAAGAGTTACCAGGCCTTTTTACAACCCACCACAAGGTTTATATTAATGATCATTTCTCAGTTGAGAGATCGTAATGTAAGCATTTTGTCGTTGATCTTTCAGCCTGACTTTAGTTAAAATCTCTAAAGCTAGTTGGGGACTCGCCCAGTGTCATCATGTTCACAATTTTACTAGCAGCGATGTGAACATGATTACAATGGGCGAGTTTAATTCACCAACTAGCAGCTTGTAAACTCGCTCAATGTAATCGACGCATTAGTAGCCAGTAGCCAGATTTTTACTCGTTGTTCAAAGAGCAAATTTTATGAGACGGTTTCTACTGTTGCATTTCATTACTGCAATCATTGCTGATTCACAACCTTGGCACCAAATATTTATTAACCGTTGTATACCTTGCGGCGTTGTACATTAAAAAAAGGAAGTGTCATCTGTTCAAGTACTGATCAATTCTGGCATTGTTAATTTTGTTCGTTTATTTATTTATTGAGATCATCAAAATGCCTTTTTCTAACACATAAAATCTAATTTATTCTAAAAGCACGTTATTAGCATACTACCGGTTTTAGTGGTTTCTCAATATGAATAATGAGAAATTGTTGGTCGCATTTTAGACTAAAAAGTGAGTTGAACAGTGTATAGTCCCGCCTTGTATATATTTTATGACTGCGTGCCTTTCCACTTAGGATGTTCCTCATTCATTCGTTTGGAGATATATACTCGAGTCCTGGAACGTGTGGCGCCATGAAAGTACTCAATTATACTCGGCCGCTGTTATGTGGTAATCCACGGCAACACGACACGCAGTGGTATCGAACGTAGTGACAGCTTTTGCGGCACCTCTGGCTACACTGTCTTTATAACAATTTCACTTCTAAATCTAGAAAGTGCCAGGTAATTATTCGGATGTAGGAAACGTAATTTTTCATTTATTAGTTTACTTCATTAGGAAATTCTTTCCGTATTATTTTTTAACTGCTAATGCATAACTATGAGGTAGTTGTTTTTTACTTTCCGACACCTAGAAGGAAAGTATTGTAATCGACGGAAAAAAAATATGAGATTTTAGCGAAAATACGCGTTTTGAGGTCCCCTGAATCGATTGCAATGATTTCTGGAAAATGTATGTGTGTACGTGTGTATGGGTGTATGGGTGTCCAAACGGAACAACGGATCGAGCTGAAATTTGACATACATATTTAGAATCACCAGGGGACGAACTGGATTGTTTTTGGTGACAATCTGTGTTAATGACAACTCATGGCATCTTTTGACCGTTGTACGGACTAAACCCGAATTGATATTGACATTAGATCCTTTTGATTGTTACTGATGGTGGCCTGTAGAATCTATTGACACAAAAACCTCAAAGAAACATAAAAATGGTACTTAGACCCTTTTGATTTACAGCTCTTTAATTAAATGTTACTTAGAATTAAACCTTGAGAGCAACAATGGACTAACACCGTATGTAGTTCTATGGTAACTGCTATACATAACTCCATTTAGGGTTAGTCCATACTAGTATGTTCATTATGTTCCGCAACAAGAACACCATCTAGGTATGTATATCGAATGGCTAAACCATCAAGAACTGTCCACATGAAAGC
Organism: Aphodius granarius; assembly: GCA_963971325.1. Taxonomy (NCBI): domain Eukaryota; kingdom Metazoa; phylum Arthropoda; class Insecta; order Coleoptera; family Scarabaeidae; genus Aphodius; species Aphodius granarius. The sequence goes on from OZ020225.1 coordinate 6,741,966, forward strand.
GAGCACCAAAAGAAAAAAATCTTTGGATTGAGTAATTTCCCTGTAAAGTTAACCCCAAAATTCATCTTTTACTGTTTGTATGAATCGTTTAATGAAAAATCTGAATATTTGAACTGACTGAAACAACAGCGCTATAATACTAATTTGGTAATCATTATAAAAATGTAATCGATTTGTTTCTATCACAAACATTTCATAATTAAGACAGCAGTGCCTTGCGTGTACACTGTTATCGTGTCCTTTATTTTTTAATTAGATTTTAAATTACCTGATCGATCATTGATTGAATAACCTATAAATTTTGCACACAAACAAGGTCGTTTGTTCTTGAGTCTTGTCATCGAGATTGCTGCCATTACACGGGTTATCGGATAGTTGTTGGATATGTTCGATAAATTTCAGGTCGTGTGTCACACACTTTACGTAATCTACTAAGGCTCAGGCAATACTGTTGCAGTTTCAGGACAGTACTTTCGCGTTAGTTGGCATTTCTTCTACTAGCAGTGATTGATTATGGTAGAGTTATGTAGTTTGTTGCGCAAGGACTACGGCACAATTAAGTGGATAACGGGGTGTGGATTCTTGAAATTTGTAAAAGTTTTTGCTTACTAATAATACTGACGGGTTACACAATGGCTAATTAAATCATTACCTTCAGATTTATCTTTACTGATTATAATTTCTGGAAAATGTATGTATGTGTGTGCGTATGTATGTCTGTCAACACAACTCGGTACAACTAACGCTGGAAAATGTCAACGTGGTTAAAAATAGCAAATGACGGACAACTTCTCCATAAATATTGTTTAATTAAGGGTGTTGGCTTAATGTTGTTCATACCACCATAATCTACGGCCATAATCTGAAACTACAAATGAAGGAAGGAAAATTAACATCAATTAAGCACACTATTTTTATAAGTAATTCTTGTGCATTCTTCTCTTGAAATTACGGCGGTGTAGAATTACCATCAAACGTATTTTGCTAAAACGACCGCAACGTAAGCATTGTTGACATTAAACGAAAATATTGATAGCATGGCTTTATCACTGATTTTCTGCGTCACCCACGCAATAAATTTCTTTCCAAAATGCTGAAAGAATCAACCGTGAAGATTACAGATACGCAACATTAATCATTTTCTATTTTTATATTAATGGTATATTATACATATTGTGAAAGAATAATAACGCTAAATATAGAATTATCACCTTAATATAGACAGCCATATTTGTCGTAATAGATACGATTGCGAACATCCAAATAGTCCTGTCAGTTAACATCAGAAGCTTATTGTATCGTTTCCGAACCATTGTGTTTGCATGCCATTATTAGATATTAAATTATCCTTATACCAGGAGAGCTGAGGTTATATTTGGAGAAGCTACTTGACAAAAGCTAAAAGTTGTGTGGTAGTTCTACCTTAGTATATGATTTTTTTGTTGAGTAAGTTTTATGGTAAAATACACAGAGAGACCGAACTATCAAACCACAGAAGTTTCAGTACTTTAACTCTTTGATTATTAGCAATACTGCCACTGTAGCAGCCGACACTATTTGAACCCAAATTCTGTTGCATTTAAATGGTTTTGATAATGATTATATATCGGACTTATTTTGCTTCTTATCCTTGAGATTGCTGAGATGCACATTCCCACGGCAATGCATGCAAAAACATTGCAGGCCGTTTTTAGCATCTCTGCACAGTAGGTTAATTACCTATCATCTCGTTCCACTATGCGGATAATCAGGCCTAATGGTGAATAACTGTCGCACAGTACAATGGGTGAATAGTGGCACAAGAAGGTCAACAATGAACGCCGATGTAAATCGTCACGTGGAATAATTACAGTTATGGGGAAGTTATTATCCCATTAATAAGGTTAAGGCTCGTAGGCATGGGAACACCAGCAGCGAGCGCCGCCGATCGTATTATTTATAATTTATTGGCGATTTTACGACTCGGGACAAATTTAATAATCCATGCGAATTGTGGCAGTTATTTTCAGAATTTGTGATCCATTTAACTGATATAGGCAAACAGAGCGTACAGGTGGGGCAAAAACTCATACCATGCCGATAGAAGAGAACCTCCATACAGTATCGGAATTTTCTTTTGCACGGTATCAAATAAATTATATTTGGTTAGTAAACCCTTCACATAAAACCATGCGAAAATCAGGACCAAAGATATTTCCTTTATTCTGGTTTTTGTTTCATGTTTTTGGCAAATAGTGTTTTTAAATAATAAAACAAGGGGACAAATTTCCAATTTTTTGATACAACCAAATTTTTTTTCCAGATTATATCTGCCTTACATAACTAGAAACTGAAAATGGATTTATGTAACAGATCTAGATTTACAGATATAGCGATACTTTAAAAAAAAACTGAGAAAATTGCAATAAAATCAGTTAACAAATTATATAAATCCAAAGAATATGCAAAAGTACATAAAGCTGTATTTTGACGAATCGTTAAAAAGCCACCATTCAGAAGGATCGTGGGGACTATCAAACTCGTTCATAAGACCCTCAACATCGTGACATACACGTGAAGATCCTGCCATTTTAAAATATGCTTTTAAAGGCTCGTTACGCTTTGTAAATGAGGACATTGTCACACCTCGTGCGAAAAGATTCCATTTTTATAGCCTAGAACCCAGTAACTCGCTTTTTCTTTTGATAAACCTAAGTCTTTAATCAAATTATTCAGTTCACACTGGTTTATAAGGTGAGGTGTTCCTAAAACTTTAAATGGTGAATCTTCACAACTTGCCTGATTTGACAGAGTGATTTCAGACACTCTGTCCAATCAGTCAACTTTCTTCAAACAGGAGAAATTTCTTCTGTGTCAAAGATCAAAGATAATGAAGTGGGTGGCGCACTTGGGAGAGGATGGTTCTCTCCATGGGGGATAGGTCGCGATGCTGATGGCAAATTAGGATATTTTATTTTATGCTTATCCTTCTTCGAATATCCGGAGACGTTTAAGGTGCAAAAATAGCAATCATCTACAATCTACATGATTGGAAGGCTCTCGCTACAACATGGGAACTGCAAACGGCATTTTCTTTTGCTTCCCTTTCATCCACTTTAAATGTCCGATCTAACAGGAAATACAGCATATATTAGGTGTCCATGGCTTTTCCTGATCTCCAATTCTAAATCCAAAATAGCAGCAGTAAGCTGCTTTTACCTCTTCCTTATTTTTGTTTTTCAGGTGTGTCACTACATAACAACCGCACATGTAACAAAACTTATTTGGTGAACATCTTCTTTAATCACTTCCCATATTTTTGCACAGAATATCTGTATAACTTAACTTGATAAAATAACACAAAAAGCTTGTTTATTCGTGATATTTTGAACAATAAGAGAACGTATGCACAGAAGGCAAATTCAAGCAAAATATATGAATTCAAATAAAATGGATCTTAAACCTGTCACAACACTTTGATGACTTGCTCTATGAAAAGGGATGTTAGGTCAACAAAAATATGTAATCCCTGTTCTGGTTCCTTTCTTTTGTTGTTCTCTTGTGTAATAAAGCTAACATCTATTTGAGACGCAACTTTGTTTACAACTTTATAGATAATGCCGACCCTTACTGTTAATATTTTTTACAATATTGAATACAATATTAAAATAGTCATTTTAATAATAATTGTCTTGTTAGGGCTTTTCGTCTATACTGGATGAATAACTATTAAGTTCAAGGTAAATGGCCATATTCAAAATAACTATGGAAATGTGGGACAAGACTGCAGCAATAAGACAGCATACCACTGCGGTTTCGTGTGGGTTGCGCCAAGTTCACGGCTGCTGCCGTGACAAAAAGGTACGTTCACCCAGAGATCTGTATCTGTGGGACCATTCCGCTAAAGAAGGTACATCGCGCGCGTGAACGCCATTTGAGGCCGAGACTGTACACGAAAAATCAATATTTACTTGCTTATTCTGAAAGACGTCTTTCGCATTTCTCGGTTTATACAGTCCTATCGATTTCACCGCTGAACGGTTTGACATCTGCATGTTGTACGGATTTTATTGGATTATTTGATCGGACAAAGGTCTAAGTTGTTGGTTCTATTTTACATACATTTAACAAATTACAAATTGTTGTCGATTAAGGTATTTCCATTGATAGCTGAAATGCTGTAATAAATATTATGTTCCAGCTATACAGAGGGAAAATTTTATTCGATACAACACGAATATTCTTGAGTGAAGAATAACACTTGTTTCTATATCCGCAGAAAGATCATTTGGTTGGTTCAAATAAAATTCTCAGAGTAAGAATATATTTTTTTCTTCTATGTTCTAAGTATTATATTTTCTTGTTTTAAGTATGAAGGAACTGGTTGAAAGGAATTACGTCTATTTTAAGCGATACGTACGTATACTTTTGGGTCAAGAAACTGTTTGTTCGGTGAAGCATGTATATTTTTCACCCAACAAAATATTGTTGTTGTAGAACGAACGTCTTACTCTTTTTATATGTATAAGAATAACATTTTCTTCGTCAGAGCAAAATATACTCAACATAAATATACTAAACTCTTAAACCGGAAGAATAACTAGCCATTGAAATAACTACATGTATTGAAATTCTTATTACAATAAAATATTATTTGGATAGCAAAAATATCCTCTTCATGCTACACTATATACGCAAGAACATTTTTTCTTGATATCCAAGAATAGAGTTCTCTCTGTGTAGAATATTCCACTACAATCCTGGTTTTCCTCATAATCATTGTAAGTCACCCATGAAATAAAACACTTATGCATAGATGTAAACAGACAATATACCAACACTCACTATCGTCTAACTTATATAGCGGTGATATGTAGCAAAAGACGCGAGAAACTGTTAGCGCCATCTGTAAAGTAATTGCACAACTTTCTATGTATCTCTCAGAGTAAGAATCTTGGGTCAAGAAACTGTTTTTTCGTTGAAGCATATATATTTTTCGTCCGACGAAATATTTTTGTTGTAAGACGAACGTCTACTTTTTTATTGAAGAATAACTTTTTCTTCGTCAGAGAAAAATATACTCAACATAAACATACTAAATTCTTAAATCGTAAGAATAACTAACCGTTAAAACAACTATATTGAAATTCTTATTAAAATAAAATATTGTTTGGATAGAAAAAAATCCTCTTCATGCTACACTATACACCGATATACGCAAGAATATTTTTTCTTGATATCCAATAATAGAGTTCTCTCTATGTAAGCAATCCGTGTCAAATTTGATATTTGATAATACATAATGACTCGCCATCGGATCACATCTACCGCGTTATAAGTCACTAGTCATTAGCAGTGAGAAGTGAATAACGAATATCTAACATGAGATATCTCAACCGCGAGCTATTACGCTTTGTAACATTATATATTACATTGCATAGATACAATGTATCTTGTTCATTAGGATTACTCATATCCACATTATTACGGCGGTTACGGCCAATAAACGGTAAAACCGCGAACGGACAACCGTCGGCTAGATTAATTCTAAATAAATTACGCGTATCCAATCGGCCGCTAATTGAATCTGAATGACGATAATTGATGGTACACCGCTGCTACTCCCACGCTAAACACGTATGCATTGGGTCGTGTAGCCACGTTTCTTGAGGACAGACGTGAGCTGGAACCCAAACGCGGACGAAGAACTGATATAGCTGACTTTCAAATCGACCATAAAACCTTTTCTGTATTTTGCTAAAAAGTTTTTATTACACAATAGTTTTAGAATTGGAATGCAAATAAAACTGAATTATGTCATTATACCTTGATAATCAATTAGCTTATAAAATACTTGCTAAAAACGACAAGGCCAACAAAGTCGATGGAAACACAAAATAGGCCAACAAATTTGATGTCTAATAGAACAGTCCAGGGTCCAGATAAAATAGACATTTAAATTTATTTTATTTTTAGTTTCTCTCGCTTTTTTGTTTCACATTTCCCAGCTTACAATACCTATAAATTAATAATTGTTTTCGTTAATAATGCTGAGATTTGTTTACTATTTTCTGTATTTTGTTCCTTTACTTATATTAGTCATTACATTACATTTATTTTACACAATAGGCCACTGGTATGCGTGTCGCAAATCGAACATAACGGCCTAACGTTCAAAACGTGGGCGAAACAACCGATTTGAAACTCTATAAGGAAAGCGGACAAATCTCCATAATCTATATAGGATTTATTTATAATGTTGTGTACATACATGTACACTACGGTTATTACAACAGCAGGCAGTTTGTCGATGTTGAAGCTGTACTAGTCTGTTTCAATCCGTCTGTGGATTAGAGATTTATGTAAATTTATTTCTTTGTGTTACCTGATGTTTTTAATTCCCGGTGTTATGCAATGACATTTTGGAATAAACTGGAATTTTCAAGGCCGTGACTCAATTCATCCATATGTAGATTTAAAAACAATAAACAAACATAATTAAAAAAATATGTGGAGACAAATTTCTTGTATTGCTTTGAGGTCCTTGGTAAGCGAAAGGAAATTTGACCTGAGAGATTTATGTGACAATTCAAAGAAACCGATGACAGGGGTTTTGCGCTCTTAACTCGACGTAGTTGTGCGGCCAATTTGGTCACAATGCTTAATTGGTTAATTTAAGGGAATACGCATGTCCAACTTGATCGAAAATTATGCGTAAGAGGTTTCCCGTTTTGCCATATACATACGTGTCGTTGCTGTATTTGGCATAGCAGTTTTCCAGATGAGCACAGGCGTCACCAATAAATAATTCTACATAAAACATGGCAGTCGTTTTAGTATTGCATTTCATAAATCGTACAGTATTGTCACGCTTGAGATTGTCATTACGCACTGCTTCCAAAAATAAATCCGAGTTCGTCATTTCTCAATTATTGAAGATAATTGGCGAGGAAATGGTACGAGTGAGTAACTTTCATTCATAAGGAGTCACCGAAATACGTACACGACATAATGGATATAGTGTTTTGAAATACTTCTTCCGTTCCAGTTGTAAGTAATCTCCGTTCCAGTTGTAAGTAATGAGTCACGGAAATTTGAGATGACTAGCAATTTGCTTTAATTCGAATGAGCTGTTTCTCGAGATAGAAAATCTGCCAATTTTTTGGTTAACTATATTCCTGTGGCAGGTACTAATTCGTCAAACGTTACGTTTAGAAAAACGAAAAAAAAAGAATGCAAAAGGAATAGGCATCATCGTTTTGCCTTTGAAACCATTTGCTTTTGAGTTATTGCTTCTTTTGTCTGATGAATTCTATGCGTGCTTTTGGGTTTAAATGAAAGATTTTTTTTTAAACTTTTTTAGTACACAGCGTTTTATACAAAACTTTTTTACGGAATACTCTGTACACATTTACATTTTTGAAATCTACGTACTTTTTTACATAATAAGCTGCTCAGATGCCACACAGAGAGAAAAAAATTTGAATAAAACGAATTTGCTTTAAGTCAAAGAAAGATCGATGTTAAATAATAGCAGACAAAGCGTCAGTTGCCGCAAAGAAATTATTTCTTTGGTAAGATTTATTAAATTCAAAGCTATCGTATTTGTATAAACGTTAATTAATTTAAATTCAATAACATAATATTTTCAAACGAAATGAACATTTTATGTCAAGAACTCTACGTTCTTTTTAATTAACAAAACCTTCCTTTACTGTTTGACAATTTAGTACTTGACTTAATAAAATCGAATGTTGATTTAAGAATTTTGAAATATAGAAATTTTGATATAATCAGAAATAGTACTTTAGTTTCAGTAGTGTGTACTTTCAAATTACATAGATCAATATGGCGACCGTGAATTAATCATTAATTAATATTTTATCATGTTTGGATTATAATTATGGGACCTTGATTATATAATCCAAACATAGTTTAGTCGAAAACCGCAATAAAAGATTATGGTAGACTCATTAGATTATTTTTCTCCACGGCAATCTTTAGTAAAGATTACAGACTTATTCGCAAATGAAGAGTAACCAGAATACTGAATCCGTTCGCATTCTGTAGCACAGCTTATATAAATAGCTTATATAAATATTATATAAATAATAATATAAAAATTTTATCATTTTGGAGATATTCGCTAAAATACTAAAATGACGGTAAAGATCTCCACCTCACAATTTTTTTTACAGAGGAGGTTACATATTATGAGAAAATCACTTTTTTGTAGTTTAAGTACCTATGCACAAAAATTAATTAACGGTAAATGAATTGTTGTCGTTGTCTCATACGAAAGACTAAAGCTTGAACTTCAATATTATGAAAAGAAAGGAACATGTCGTAAATCTGTAATGTGGCGTAATGCTTGTAGCATGCGTATTTTGGCGAGAGTATATGTTCAAACATTATGAGAGCTATTAACAAAAATATACTACTTGACAGTTAGTTATTTGTTGTAAATTACACATTTCAGCTTTTAAGCATACACTTAGTAAATAGTTAGCAATTGACCATTCCAAAACAAAGGGTGATCAGCAAAACCCATGATGTTGGTTGGTACTGATATCAAAGCTTGAATCTTCATAATTCGTAAGATTAAAAGGTGTATTTACAACAGAGAAGCTACTCCGTTTTTTTTTAACATAACGTAAATTATTACATAACTCCACCTTGTATATGTACCGAAACAGCTACACTGAGGGAAAAATTTATTCGATAGAACACGAATATCTTATGTGGATATCACATGTTTCTATATCCGCAGAAAGATCATTTGGTTGGTTCAAGTAAAATACAAAATTCTCAGAGTAAGAAATGATTTGCTTGATGTTCCAAGTATTACGTTTTCTTGTTTTAAGTATGAGGGAACTGCTTGAAAGGAATTACGTCGGTTTTAAGCGATACGTACGTATATTTTTGAGCCAAGAAACGGTTTGTTCATTGAAGAATGTATATTTTTCACCCAACAAAATATTGCTGTTTTTCTAAACCGAACGTCTTACTCTTTTTATATGTAGAAGAATAACATTTTCTTCGTCAGAGCAAAATATACTCAACATAAACAATTAAACTTTTAAACCAGAAGAATAACTAGTCGTTTAAATAACTATAACATATACTGAAATTCTTTTTACAATAAAATATTATTTGGATAGCAAAAATATTCTCTTCGTGCTCTTATTACATACGCAAGAACATTTTTTCTTGATATCCAAGAATAGAAGTTCTCTATGTGTAAGCTATTCCACTACAATCCTGGTTTTCCTCATAATCGTTGTAAGTTACCCACTCAATATCGTCAAACTTATATAGCGGAAATATGTGGCAAAAGACGCGAGAAACTATTAGCGCCATCTGTAAAGTAATTGCACAACTTTCTATGTATCTCTCAGAGTAAGAATCTTGGGTCAAGAAACTGTTTTTTCGTTGAAGCACATATATTTTTCGTCCAACGAAATATTTTTGTTGTTGTAAGACGAAAATGTACTTTTTTATAGAAGAATAACTTTCTTCGTCAGGGAAAAATATGCTTAACATAAACATACTTAATTCTTAAATCGTAAGAATAACTAACCGTTGAAACAACGATAGTGAAATTCTTATTATAATAAAATATTATTTGTATAGAAAAAAATCCTCTTCATGCTACACTATATACGCAAGAATATTTTTCTTTGATATCCAAGAACAAAGTTCTCTATGTGTTGAGCTCAAGGTATCTTGATCATGATGGATGTTTCGTATTTCAATATACAATAAGATAATAAGCATCACGTAATCAATATATAATAACACCATGAGATGTTCAATTCACGACCTTTTCTTTTCAATCTATCTCTGACGACTATTTTTGGTCCTAAACAAACATATTGTTTTGTTTTTCGATTGGAATATAAATTCGCAGTCAGTTAGTCAAATGACACTTAAAAGCATATTGAACTAATAAACAACCGGAGGTCGGTTTTGCAATGTTGATTCTCAACGGTTGGTATGACCTGCTGAATAAGCACGGATGGATTGTTTACATTTTGTCTGAGTGGTAACGTGATGCGTATAGCCATTACGCCTACATTGTCAACAAAGAGAGTATGTATGTAGAGCTTCACTAAAAATAAAAACGGACAAATGATCTTATCGAGGTACAGAATTTAATTACATTAAAAATACAAAAATGTCTATATTATTTATCATATCCCTCCCAACAAGCAATAAGAACCTTGGGTGTAGTTTGTTTTGCTACTGGTCAAGTATGCAACCCCAAAATAAATATCTGGTGTGGCCCCCACCCAACTTTATAAACATTCTAAACGTATAGACTGTCAGAGTATAGAGGGTGAAACACCAAAAACGAATGTCCGTAAGATAATAATAATATAAATCGATGCTGGATGACTGTATATCACTAGCGCCCTCTACCACGATTTTTAACTTTTTTGCTATTTTTTCGGTTTCTTCGAATATGTACCACGATTTTTCGAACGATTGTTTTCATAAAGTATTATTGTAAATTAATTAATCACCCTTAATCAATAATATAAATATTATGCTGTCATAGTTGCAGTAGAAGTAAGTAAGGTAACGCGTGCTAGTGGATGGCACAATACATTGATAATAAACATTTTCCTTATATGAAGCATTTGACAATAATTGAGGCATTGCAACATGAAGCACTATTGCGCACAGACTAGACAGACAGCGCAGTAAACGTTATTTTTCTACTTTGCATTCACAATGCACACATTGTAACACTGTTTTCGGTGTTACAATTAGCAAATTGTAACACCGTTTTTAGTAACTTTTTTCTAAGATTGGTGACACTGATATCAAATGCATGTCAAACGAAAATACACATAACCACAAAAGTAAGCACAAACTGATTTTTTAGAATCGCACAAACTGCGAAGTATGTATATTTTTATACATATTTAAATATGCGTGTTGCATCCTAGGTTTCGTACTACTAGTATATGATGGTATATAATAATTATCAATAATTACTTTTTCACAAATATTTGAATTTAAGTGACAGATGACAGTGTTACCAACGGTTGCACCCATAAATACTCTAGATTGGAATTTTACCTAATATACTTCTAAATTTTTATAAAATTAATGACGCAAAGTAGAAAAAATAGTATATTACACTCGTTTTATAAGACATATTGGCGCATTCGTTCATAAACAACTCATGCGCCAATTTGTAGTCTTATAAAACTTATATAATAATATACTATTTCCATGACCCCCGATATCTCGTTTCTCTCTTCAACTATCGTCTATTTCACTCTAAAAGCATGAAACCGTGGCATAGGGGGCACTTGGGGCATGTTGGCGCCATATTTGAAATAAATCTTTCGAATTAATAAGCTAGTTAAAATTTAGACTAAAAAATGTTTGTTATCGCAGCCTTAACTTCTTGCATATTATTATAAATAAAAAATATAAAGAAATTTATTACACATATTATATCAATGTAATATAACTGATTATAGCAAAACGACAATTTATATAACTGAATGCAATTGCGGGATACTACAAAACATATAAATAAATAATTTTAGGCCACATAAATAATAAACATATATAAAACAATATTTTATTAAGACAATAAATTAAAATTTATTAGTAGAAAATAGAGGTTACACAAAAGTACATAAATATACATAAGTACGCACCTATCCAGATTCTTCGGCAAACAAAATTATTTCTCTATCGGTTTTTCCACAAATTATACCAAAACATTTTACTAATACGCAAATATTGAAATTTGACGCTTGTCATAAATAGTGAAATGACATACTGATGACATATAATTTATATTTCTATGGGAACTCAGTCCATCAACCGAGCGCCCCCTGGGCAACGGTTTAACAAAAAACGATAAAGATGTCAATATACCGATTTAATTGGATGGAAAAAAGACAGAGGGATGTGCACTTATTGCTATCTAGCTGCGGTGTCTGTCTAGTCTGTGCTATTGCGTATGCCTTCGACAAAATATTGATAAAAATTGTCGTGATTCATCCAATATTTAGCGTTCATTTAGCGCCACATATGGAACAGCTTAATTGTACGCCATCTACGACATGCTCGCTACGACTTTCGATTTGAATTGTACACGCGCTCACCATGTAGGGCATGGGTTGCATGCATGCATTATTCTGTATGATGTTTCCGAGTAAGATACCTTACGACCATGGTATCCACTTAATGCATTTTCTATATGTATTTATTGCAATAGGGTATTCCGGTCATGTCAAAATTTGAGCAGATATTCGGTTTAAACTACCGTACAAGTTACCAGGAACCATACCGTAAAGCTGTAAGCTTTTTGGTTTAGGTTTTCTATTAGATAATTGCAATTAAAAGTGTATTATATTTGAATTCACCGACCACCCTCGGTAACACACGAAGATTACCGATCACCAGTAGCGCTGGCAACAGGGGAACAGGTGACCGGTCGTGCCATTAGAAACACTTGTCAACCAAGGTGTGTGAGTCAACATAACATCAGAAAACTTACAACGTTGCCAAGCCGCCCGTTTTAAGCGATCTTTGTGACGTCACAAAGATCAACTCTAATTCAAACTTCAAATGACGATTTCTCTTAATTTAAAGCGATGTTTGCGATTTTATGTGTAATGTAGCAATCAGTAGCATCCCTACTTTGTAAAAAACAATAATTTGAAAAACACCGGGATACCCTATTGACGGTTATCCTTATTGCATTTGTAGTTACGCAATATTGCAAAATATCATTCCCATTCAACATCATACAGATTTCTCACAAATATCAGAGATATCGTTGAAAAAAGTTAGGTTAGCATTGAGAAATGCGTGTCAAAAAATGCGCTAAACCTTTTTAAAGCTAAACGCGCCTAAACGTAGACGCTCTATGATGTATCCCAAGTTCCAACCCAAGTGGTTATAATTGAGACCTTACAGTAAGTTAATAAATTTCGCCCGCAGTCACTTTGCCCGTGATCGTAGACTAATTGGATCCGATTAGCAATTGAAATTGACATTCGCAGGTGTGTGTAGAGCATCAGAATTATGAGGCAAAAAGCGTCCAGAATACATATCTTCATGTCACTTCAGCATCTGATAGCCCCTGTACTTAACACACTCACACACACACACACGCATACAGCCTGCGAGCAGATTATGATGTACCGATTGTAGTATTTTATGGTTTTAATTAATCCGGATCCAGGCTGCTATAAAAGCTTTTGATTGCTTGAACTCGTTTCCCAGTCACTCTCATTTGAGGATATCATCGATTTTGCTGTTGACGTTTAGAGAGCAATGACGTAACCTTTTTATGTTTAATTAATCGATTGTCCCAGTTTTTTTTATTTTCAATTTAGATGTCATGTAGATTAGAGTGTCTGCCGTTTTAGTTGACAGGTCGTGTTGAATTGTTCAGTGAACGTGTCTGAGATTTTATTTTGTTATGCGGTCAGATTCTGATCATGAATCTAAATGAAGCGAAGAATCCTAATATCTCTTAAATCGCTTACACATTGTATTGATCAATTTGTTTATTGTAAATTTTATTATAATTTCCTAGACAACTATTGTTGCCTGTTTTATTTTCGTTTGGCAATTCATTTAATGCGTCTAATCCAGAACCCGGGGGGAGGTAGCAATAAACGTTAGCAATAAGTTTGTTTTTCAACCGATTTTAATAAATTATACATCATTTTAAAGCTCATAACGTCCTGATACCCCATGAGTTTTGCCCGATCGATCAAATCATAATTAGTGCCCTAAAATTACGAATGAAAGTTGACTTTTTCGACAATTTGGTAAAGTTTTCGGCATCATATCTCGGCTATGACTTAACCGATCATAATGAGCAATACATTAATCGAAAGCACAAGTCTTCATGTACACCCCATAGTTTTGCCCGATCGATATTATAACAATTACCGCCTGAAAAAAAAATAACAAAATACTAGCGTCGTGGGGATTTGGACAACACAGTGCAATCGCATGCCTTGAACACCGATCAACAAAAGCGTAAAAAATAAGCACTTCCTGTCAACCGATTTTAACAAATTATGCACCAATCGATAGCTAAGGGTGGCAACCACTTATGCTAGTTTTGCCCGGTCGAGATTCGAACAATTAGCGGGCGAGAATAATTAACAAAGTTTGTGTTCCTGAGACATCGAGAAAGGACCATGCAAAACTAGCATAAGTGGCTGCAACCCTTAGCTATCGATTGGTGCATAATTTGTTAAAATCAGATGACAGGAAGTGCTTAAAAAACTTGCTTTGGTTCACCGTTGTACCCGACACGGGCCTTTCTCGATGTCTCCGGAACGCAAACTTTGTTAATTATTCTCGCCCGCTAATTGTTTGAATTTTGACCGGGCCAAACTAGCATAAGTGGTTGCCACCCTAAGCTATCGATTGGTGTATAATTTATTAAAATCGGATGACCGGAAGTGCTTAAAAAACTTGCTTTTGTCCACCGTAACACCCGACCCGGCACTTTCTCTATGTCTCAGGAACAAAAACTTTGTTAATTATTCTTAACCGCTAATTGTTTGAATCGCGACCGGGCAAAACTAGCATAAGTAGTTGCCACCCTTAGCTATCGATTGGTGCATAATTTGTTAAAATCGGATGACAGGAAGTGCTTAAAAAACTTGCTTTGGTTCACCGTTGTACCCGACACGGGCCTTTCTCGATGTCTCCGGAACGCAAACTTTGTTAATTATTCTCGCCCGCTAATTGTTTGAATTTTGACCGGGCCAAACTAGCATAAGTGGTTGCCACCCTAAGCTATCGATTGGTGTATAATTTATTAAAATCGGATGACCGGAAGTGCTTAAAAAACTTGCTTTTGTCCACCGTAACACCCGACCCGGCACTTTCTCTATGTCTCAGGAACAAAAACTTTGTTAATTATTCTTAACCGCTAATTGTTTGAATCGCGACCGGGCAAAACTAGCATAAGTAGTTGCCACCCTTAGCTATCGATTGGTGCATAATTTGTTAAAATCGGATGACAGGAAGTGCTTAAAAAACTTGCTTTGGTTCACCGTTGTACCCGACACGGGCCTTTCTCGATGTCTCCGGAACGCAAACTTTGTTAATTATTCTCGCTCGCTAATTGTTTGAATTTTGACCGGGCCAAACTAGCATAAGTGGTTGCCACCCTAAGCTATCGATTGGTGTATAATTTATTAAAATCGGATGACCGGAAGTGCTTAAAAAACTTGCTTTTGTCCACCGTAACACCCGACCCGGCACTTTCTCTATGTCTCAGGAACAAAAACTTTGTTAATTATTCTTAACCGCTAATTGTTTGAATCGCGACCGGGCAAAACTAGCATAAGTAGTTGCCACCCTTCGCTATCGATTGGTGCATAATTTGTTAAAATCAGATGACAGGAAGTGCTTAAAAAACTTGCTTTGGTTCACCGTTGTACCCGACACGGGCCGCCTTTCTCGATGTCTCCGGAACGCAAACTTTGTTAATTATTCTCGCCCGCTAATTGTTTGAATTTTGACCGGGCCAAACTAGCATAAGTGGTTGCCACCCTAAGCTATCGATTGGTGTATAATTTATTAAAATCGGATGACCGGAAGTGCTTAAAAAACTTGCTTTTGTCCACCGTAACACCCGACCCGGCACTTTCTCTATGTCTCAGGAACAAAAACTTTGTTAATTATTCTTAACCGCTAATTGTTTGAATCGCGACCGGGCAAAGTAGCATAAGTGGTTGCCACCCTTAGCTATCGATTGGTGCATAATTTGTTAAAATCGGATGACAGGAAGTGCTTAAAAAACTTGCTTTGGTTCACCGTTGTTCCCGACATGGTCCTTTCTCGATATCTCCGGAGCGCAAACTTTGTTAATTATTATCGCCCGCTAATTGTTGGAATCTCGACCGGGCAAAACTAGCATAAGTGGTTGCCACCCTAAGCTATCGATTGGTGTATAATTTATTAAAACCGGATGACCGGAAGTGCTTAAAAAACTTGCTTTTGTCCACCGTAACACCCGACCCGGCACTTTCTCTATGTCTCAGGAACAAAAACTTTGTTAATTATTCTTAACCGCTAATTGTTTGAATCGCGACCGGGCAAAACTAGCATAAGTAGTTGCCACCCTTCGCTATCGATTGGTGCATAATTTGTTAAAATCAGATGACAGGAAGTGCTTAAAAAACTTGCTTTGGTTCACCGTTGTACCCGACACGGGCCGCCTTTCTCGATGTCTCCGGAACGCAAACTTTGTTAATTATTCTCGCCCGCTAATTGTTTGAATTTTGACCGGGCCAAACTAGCATAAGTGGTTGCCACCCTAAGCTATCGATTGGTGTATAATTTATTAAAATCGGATGACCGGAAGTGCTTAAAAAACTTGCTTTTGTCCACCGTAACACCCGACCCGGCACTTTCTCTATGTCTCAGGAACAAAAACTTTGTTAATTATTCTTAACCGCTAATTGTTTGAATCGCGACCGGGCAAAACTAGCATAAGTGGTTGCCACCCTTAGCTATCGATTGGTGCATAATTTGTTAAAATCGGATGACAGGAAGTGCTTAAAAAACTTGCTTTGGTTCACCGTTGTACCCGACACGGGCCTTTCTCGATGTCTCCGGAACGCAAACTTTGTTAATTATTCTCGCCCGCTAATTGTTTGAATTTTGACCGGGCCAAACTAGCATAAGTGGTTGCCACCCTAAGCTATCGATTGGTGTATAATTTATTAAAATCGGATGACCGGAAGTGCTTAAAAAACTTGCTTTTGTCCACCGTAACACCCGACCCGGCACTTTCTCTATGTCTCAGGAACAAAAACTTTGTTAATTATTCTTAACCGCTAATTGTTTGAATCGCGACCGGGCAAAACTAGCATAAGTAGTTGCCACCCTTCGCTATCGATTGGTGCATAATTTGTTAAAATCGGATGACAGGAAGTGCTTAAAAAACTTGCTTTGGTTCACCGTTGTTCCCGACATGGTCCTTTCTCGATATCTCCGGAGCGCAAACTTTGTTAATTATTATCGCCCGCCCCGCTAATTGTTGGAATCTCGACCGGGCAAAACTAGCATAAGTGGTTGCCACCCTTAGCTATCGATTGGTGCATAATTTGTTAAAATCGGATGACAGGAAGTGCTTAAAAAACTTGCTTTGGTTCACCGTTGTACCCGACACGGGCCTTTCTCGATGTCTCCGGAACGCAAACTTTGTTAATTATTCTCGCCCGCTAATTGTTTGAATTTTGACCGGGCCAAACTAGCATAAGTGGTTGCCACCCTAAGCTATCGATTGGTGTATAATTTATTAAAATCGGATGACCGGAAGTGCTTAAAAAACTTGCTTTTGTCCACCGTAACACCCGACCCGGCACTTTCTCTATGTCTCAGGAACAAAAACTTTGTTAATTATTCTTAACCGCTAATTGTTTGAATCGCGACCGGGCAAAACTAGCATAAGTAGTTGCCACCCTTCGCTATCGATTGGTGCATAATTTGTTAAAATCGGATGACAGGAAGTGCTTAAAAAACTTGCTTTGGTTCACCGTTGTTCCCGACATGGTCCTTTCTCGATATCTCCGGAGCGCAAACTTTGTTAATTATTATCGCCCGCCCCGCTAATTGTTGGAATCTCGACCGGGCAAAACTAGCATAAGTGGTTGCCACCCTTAGCTATCGATTGGTGCATAATTTGTTAAAATCGGATGACAGGAAGTGCTTATTTTTTACGCTTTTGTTGATCGGTGTTCAATGCATGCGGTTGCACTGTGTTGTCCAAATCCCCACGACGCTAGTACTTTGTTATTTTTTTTTTTCAGGCGGTAATTGTTAAAATATCGATCGGGCAAAACTATGGGGTGTACATGAAGGCTTGTGCTTTCGATTAATGTATTGCTCATTATGATCGGTTAAGTCATTGCCGAGATATGATGCCGAAAACTGTACCAAATTGTCGAAAAAGTCAACTTTCATTCGTATTTTTAGGGCACTAATTATGATTTGATCGACCGGGCAAAACTCATGGGATATCAGGACGTTATGAGCTTTAAAATAATGTATCATTTATTAAAATCGGTTGAAAAACAAACTTATTGCTAACTTTTATTGCTAACTTCCCCCGGGTTAATCCAGAAACTGATTTGTAGCTAACTTTAATTCGACACACGCTTCCCGAGTGCCGTTTTCTCTATTCGATATGTCTTTTTTTTGACCGTTTTGCGGCACGAGTGCCCTTTAACGGTCACCGGACTGGTCGAAGGTGGCCTTGTCCGCAATATCTTCGCCTCGTGGGACCGTGGATGTACGCTTCCTTGCCTTCCCTCATCTAGTCGCAGTCTTGAGCGGAGTTGAGAGTCGATGAAAAATGCTACGCACGTCTCGCAGATGAGTATCGACCGAAACTCGGGCACGGCGCGGCGGGCGGCGCGACGAAAGGCAGCCAAAATGCGGATAGAATAACATTTTTTATTTCCTATACGGGTTATCCTGTTGGCCTCGCCGAATTCGCCGGGTTTTAGGGTACGATCCAATTACCTAACCCTCGCACGGAAACACGGAAATGTACCTGTATACCAAAATTCGATGAAATTTCCCTTCGGGGTGTACGTTTAAATTAATAATTGAGAATCGGTCGCTATGGTTTGGAATTACCAAATTTTAACAAACGTCAGTGGCCACTGACTTAACATTTAATGTTATTCTATGACTGACAGTAGGTTGGTGTCCAGAGTGGCTGCGGCTTCACGCAATTCAACCGTTGAAGATATGAACATAATATGAAAGTTTCGACGCTTCAGTGTGTCAACGAGGTAGTCGAAAAATTGGGTGGTCCCACTCCAGATTTTTTAATACTCGTGTTTTATGCTTTTTTGTTGTTTACAAGTTTGCAACCAGAGATTGATTAACAAATAAAACACCATATTATTTAAAACAAAAATGTATAGTGACAACCAGTGCCTTTTCTGGGAAACGAAAGGTGGTGGAAACAAACGGTGGTGGAACGTTCGTGATCGTGCACAAATTTTCAAAAATTCTCTTAAAACTTTTAAAATACATATATCAAAAAAAAGGTGAGTAAACACAGTTCCATTTCGTTCTATGACAAAAAGGGCAGGCAGTGCTTACAACTATATTTACTCATAATTTTATAATTAAATATAAAACTGTCTTGAAGTAGTAGAAAATAATAACATATATTTATCACTGGAGTAAAGTGGCTTTTCTTGTCGCTCGTAATCCTGCCCTGAGGTCTAACAGATCCTGATGCAGTAAGGGAGAAAAAGCTAGTTTGCAAAACCAGAAAAAGTACCACTTACCTCCCTTAGTTAACAAGTATGTAATTATTTTGTATTTGTGGAGATGAAGAATGAAAATTGGTGAAGCTGTAATGATGAGAAATGGCATTTTTTTCTGGTTTTTCCATTTCTTTTCACATAAATAGTTTCATTACGTCAAAAAGGGATGTAAGAAGTTGAAGTGGAATACTAACGTATTTATTGTACATATACATGTGACATAGTATTGTTACTAGTTCTGTGTATATGTCAAAATTTTCGACTTTAGTTATTGGGCATTCTAGAAATATGTGGTTAAGGCTTCCGACCGGTCCACATTCGCAATATGGACATTTTAGGATACATTTTAGGTTATCTGCTATCTGTTACTGTTGTTACGAATGTCCGGCAGGGGGCGTTTCGGGTTTGACGTTACTGTGGTAATAGCAGCAAACACGGGTCGACAAAAATCGATTTTTTGGATCAAAAATTGTTTTTAAGGCCGTTTTTTTGCTCAAAACTCTTTGCGAAGGGTATTTAGAGGGATCTTATCGTAAGACATGAGAGCGAGCGGCTTTTATAAGGTCGGCAGGAACAGATAAAAAATGTAAATTTTTGACGTTGATCGATCCGCTTGTCGCAATTTCTAGACGTCACGTGACATTTTCTCGAGGTTCGCCTTCACCCGAAGAGGTGCAAAAACGTGATTTTTTTTCAAAATTGACGCATTTAATTTACAAAATATCGCGCAGTCCACGCGGAATTGTGTCCTTTTTTCAATTCGAGCGTCAAAAGTAATATCGAAAAGCCCAATTTTGCAGCTACTCGATCGCAAATGTCGGCGAAAATGGGCGATTCCGCTGGACGCGCCCTACACTTGAAAGTTCGTAATTAGTATAGGTAGACTACACATACGGTCGGCTTGGAACTGGCCCTGTATCAAAACTGCCCCTTAAAAGTAGCTGTAGAAGCTTCTTGGTTGAACTGTAGGGTTTCGGACGTTCTGTAACGTGTTCCTGCAATCACCTGACCTTGGGTGAGTATTACCAGGTGTTACGTTCGCAACGGTATTATTGCTTCTTTTCTGACTTGTGCTGTGGCATAGTATTATTTTTGACATATTTTCCGAGATATGCTGTGACAATAGCGTTGTAGTTGTGAGTAGTATTGTAGATGTGCTTGCTTTCTTCAGATTCGGATGTTGCAGCAAAAACGATCATTGGTTATTTGTGATGGCATTATTATCATCCACTGCATTCTTCTTGCTACGTACCGTCCCAAATAACAACCGTCAAAGAGAAGCTTTTCTGTAGGTGCGACCAACCTCTACATGGCGCTTTTGAGTTCAAGTTCAACGTCCAAGTGCGGTCTGAAACTCGCGGTTTCGCTTCAACTGTTCCTCTGACCTCGAGCTCGAAAAAGGCACTACTTATTGTTGTTTACGGTTGGCGGTATTACAGAAGAAAGTAACATTCCAACCGTGTGTACCACTATTTCGTCGCCTCAGCTCACGCCGACGATAATATAAAAAAAAACTTTCTTTCTAAAAATTAATGTTTTCATTGGTATTATGCTTTACACAAAACAGAAAAAGCAGTCAGTTTGAACATTGTTCTTATTGCTTGTCTTTACATTTGATGCCGACAACCGACGCATGTCATGTCATTCACCTTCCAACTTTAACTACTAAAAGTACAGACTTAAGTTTTCCTTTTTAAAAGGGTTATTAGTATTTAGTGACTGGGGATTCAAATAAACACTGGGTTTTCTAGGGATCTCCCATCTAACCACTGGGCCACTTCTGGTACTATTTGTACACTCAGAAGACTACTTTGAGACCACTCTGTAACAGTTCGCTAGCGATGCATAGTTAATTTATATTAATAGCAATGTCATTGCGTTTAATTCGCGTAAATGACAAGTCGCTGGCAAAAAGATTTGCTAGTAAAGTAACAGTAAATAAATGTACGTAACAAAAAGCGTGAACTAAAAACTAACGAACTAGATAATTGCGATGTCGTGCCTTCGTCTAACAGGAAGTCCCAAATAGGCTTAATTAAGACGATTGTATGGGATTAGACATCGGGTGCTTATGATTCTTTTGTGTTTTTACAGTTGTACCAATTTGTATCAGATAAAAGAGTATTGTGCCACTATTGGGTAATTACTAACAATTGTGTTGATGTGTAGGAGGTCAAAATGGCGGGAACAACCGCGACTCCCTAACATGGTAGCATTTTGGCCAAGCGCGGTTTAAGGGCTTTAATTACTGGTCAAAATTCTAATTCATCAAATCTCTTCCAATTTATTCGAAGGCAAAACTAACTGGGTTCTTTTTCTTGAACCTTGTGAACACATTTTCTGACTACTAACTGACGCGTTTAAGTATTTAACATTTAATAAGGGCTGATAAAGCAAGACTACTCAAATGAAACGAAACACTTATCAAAACAATAACATCTATTAACAATAATAATCAACAATCCCGTTTGATAGGTTACATAGAAAAATGAATGAAGCTTTGAACATATTGACGTTTAAATTAAACCTAGGAGTTGATTTAGACAGACACACTTTTAGCAGAAATATGAATAATTTAATTTACAATGAAATGCGAGACGAGTTGAAAAGACTTACCAGGGATAAACTTAAGCTCCTAAGAACGCTCCACAAAAACGTGTACTTTACATGACGGTGGTTGAAATGAGAAGAGCGAGATCTGTTCGTTTTCATCCCTCGACCCCAAAGGAAGCCGGAAGCATTTCTTCTTAGCCAATGACAACTCTTTAATTTTAAACTTATAACGCGCGGTCAAATCCTAAACCAGATGTTCAACCCTAGCAAAAAACCTTTGACATTCCCGAATGTTCTTACAAATATCTCGCTTAATTTGATCATATCTTAATAAATAAATAATGGGTTTCCGACCCATTACAGATGGTCCTTAAAAAATGTTCTACATATTTTGATTATAGCTACGTTCACAGACGATATTAATATAATGCAATGAAAAATATCTGATGTGGCCCCCACCCAACTTTCCAACTACATTGACACACTGTTTACACATTTATAAACTCTCTAAACGTATAGAGTATAGACGTTAGATAATAATAATAATACTATTTCGGGATTATAACAACACAAGGTACCTCTCGATAGAAATAATTATAATATATTGTTACGTATCCGTGTGTTTTCCTACGAGGTTTATTTCTCTACTTCTTGTTTATTTATTCTTCAATCACGGGCCGGGCGATAATATTTAAACAATAACGTTTGGGCTAATGCCGTATGATGCCGTCAGTTCTCCATTACGTCACAAACCAATCGATATAGGTATATACATTTTCCAGAAATCATAGCAATGGATTCAGAGGACCTCAAAATGCGTATTTCCGTGGAAATCTCGAATTTTTTTTCCGTCGATTACAATACTTTACTTCTAGGGTACTAGTCGGAAAGTAAAAACGTAATAACCGTCGGATCCAGCAGATCTGTTCGTCAATATTTGCGAGGTCTGAAGGTCGCAGACGTAAACTAAACACCCCTAAAACTGACGCGTGATTCATCCCTTTTAAACGAAGGCAAACACCAATCTCCCCCAGTACGTGATTTTACATCGAATTTTGAGTATCTTCACACCCTGTCGAAGGACTTCTTTTCTTTGCTTTGTAACTTAATCAATAATTGCGCTGCAGAAGACGGGAGATGAGCTGCAGGAATTAAAAGTAAACATCAACCCGCTGTTCTCTGTAAACCGGAAGTGTACCCCGTGCCATAAAAGTGTTGGGGCGTGATCCAGCATGCGGTAAATAATTAAACACGCCGCAAAGCATCTCCGAGATGCGGTATAAGAGGCTCATCTCGTCGCTCAATCCTTTCAAGATGGGTGATTTAGTCTGAGCAACCCCTCGACTGAGTTCGACGCTCGTGTTAACAGCGCCATAGGGGAAAGGCAGGACAATTTTCCGTACTACGATTTCCAGCCTGCGCTTGTCATCCCTTTACCCAGCTTTCCACCGAGACTACCGTAAACATTACCGTGGGGTGCTGATTGCCTTACCCTCTTTCAGCGCATGAAGTACAGTATAACTTCGATAATCCGGACATATATCGTTCCTGACCATGTCCGGACTATAGAGGTATCCGGATTACTGGAGGTTTTTTGTTAGGAAGGGTGATTTTTTTATTATGAACATGAAAACAACTCGGGATATTTGAATATATGTGACCCCGGACGCGAAAAGGGACCTGTTGTTTCTATTATCTTGTACACTATTTTCGCACGTAAGGTCTCTTCCGATAGGTACCGTTATGGTACAAGTTATTTTCGCACGATACGTCCCTTTTCGCATCCGAGGTCACATATAACCAAAAATATAAAATTAAAATCTAAATTTTGAACAGAAATGGATAAAATAAGCAAACGATTTCAGTTATTTTTTAAAGATGTATCAATTTTTGTTTATATTCTTTTGGATACAGCCACATTAGTAAATTTTTTCTGGGCCTTTTGAGAAGCAGGATATTTTCCATGGGAAAATTGTTTTCTGCAGACCACCTGATGCCCAAAGAAAACACGTTGGCAGCATCGACATTAAAGCTTTCTGGGGCCTGTTAACCCCTGTTAAAAATGTCTTAACTTCAGGCTTAAAATATTTTTGCAAACATTCAGTAAGCAATGTTCCACTCATCCGTCCTTTTTCAGACGCCTTGTACACAACTGATATGGAGCTCATTCTGTATTTAAAAGCTTCTAGATTTGCCGCTTTTGCTAATATTAAGTGGCAATTTATGTGATCCGGTTACTTTACAGTAAGGCATGAATGTTAAGCAATCCATTGATATTTTCTACCTGGTTTTAACAGCAAATCATATTTTGTGTCCGAACTAGGGAGGTAAAATTTCTAAAATGTCCGGTTGACAAGAGCGTTCGGATTACTGGAGTGTCCGTACTAGAGAGTGTCCGATCTATCGAAGTTGTACTGTATACCTATATCCGTCGGTGTATAGGAAGGATATGTGGGTGACATGACAGGGCGACATGAAATGGAGAATCAATCAATACTCAATCGAGTCTAGCCACTGAGATGTTTCCCGAACGTAAAAGGTAGGGTCTGTTGACATCTGAGCCTTCCATCGTCATAGTAATCAAGCGTCAGCATTTCACATGATTTCGACAACAACACTTTATTCTGAATCAGAAATCTTACCAGAAAAAATAACAATATCTCGCATGAATTCAAAGCTTAGGTCATGATGCCATATACGGAGCGATGCATCATACACTAACGACCACCACGGACATGGCTGGTAAGTCACGTCACCACCGTTGATAATTGGAGGACGCATCCGAGGGAGGACAGTATTCAGACTCTTGAACCGTCATCCGACCCGCGGAAGAGATTTATCCCGCGGCCCACGGAACCATTGTTCGCCGAGAGATGTATCAATTGAAAGGGCATGCTTCTTTGGCTCTGCGTGGACACCGGAGATCATAGACTAGATGGGCAACGACCCCATACTCAGCCACATAAAACACTTGAATATAATAGACTGGTATGTATATCCATATCGGAACTAATTGATATGGCAATTAAAAGCAGTATGTTTAATAAAGAAATTCTTACGGGATTTTAAAAAATTACTCTTTGGTGTCCATCCTATAGGTGTAAACTGAATACCCTACCTATATTCTGCACACTATCACAGGATGTTTCTCAACGGTTAAGGTCAAATGTGAGGTTCTCAAATGAGTAATATAGCGTTGCTGTCACAGACTTGTCTGTCTACCTATAACAACGGAGAAGTGGATTTAAATTACGATAAAGCTTTTATAGCGAAACGAACTGAGATGGACGTGTGCACGTTTTAAGGTGACATTGTCTCTCGAGTGGCACTTACATACTTCCTGTACCATTACATTAACAATTGTACGGATACACAAAAAAACACGAAGTACCTACTTCGTAAAGAAAATGAAGCTGCAGCGAAAATAGACCACTATTCTGCATTCACTTTATCTACAGACCATAACGACATTCACACATGAGCAAATGAAACGAGATAGGATACATTAAATCACTAAAGAATATATGCAATCTGTCTCTAACTATCCCTACTAGTCTTGAAACTATCAGATATCTTTATGTGATAGATCACACCTAATCATTATATATTTTTAAACTTAAGCGTGTATGTAAATCTGGCTGTCATTTAAATAATACGTGATATAAAATATTCAGTAAAGTACGCGATGCAGAACGAAGTCAGTTAACGTAATACATACGAATGGTTTATTTAGGTGTGTACAAGGAATAGCTTAAAAGCTGCAATAAAAACTAGCAAATGTTTGAGCAATATATTTACAGAAACATGTTAAGAATAAACAATTTATCTCCAATGCGTGGCATCTTGTGAGAATCAGTTCATGACCGGTTTATGTTGCAATCCGATAGAATAGATAGTAACACCAGTGATTGTATTTTTTGTAGGGACTTGATACATAAATGGCATAGTAGACAGTGTGAATTAGGCTAGTTTATTCACGTGCCTATAAGATCGTGATTATGTGTCAGATAAGTTCATTTTTCTGCCTTATTTTTTTCGCATTACATAGAGAACAAATGAGTTAGTTACCAAACAATAAATTCCATTTTCATTGAAGAATATGTAATGAAATATATACTTACCATTCTATTTAAAATAACAAAATTGTAGTCTACTTCCGGTAGACCGAAGTGTCGACCATCTTGAAAATATTTTAGATAAAAAGGTCAATTTGTTCAGTTTAAATTTCAAAGACGTGGGAGTTCTAAAATCCAAACAAAAGTAAAGTGATAAATCTAATTGCATCACTGTAATTGAGTATAAATTTATCAGACACCTCATTATGTACGATTTATATTAGAGATGGGCTTATTAGTTCTTTTTAATGAACTAGTTCTTCCGGATTAGTTCACAAAAAGGAACTAGTTCAAAGAACTAGTTCTGAAGAACTACTTTGATCCTGAGACATACTACTTCGATAAACGTGTCTTTGTGTGTTCTAGCACGTTTATATCTCGTTCCAAACGAAACTAGGATCTAGTTTGGACAGAATCGATGTCTGCCTTCCCACTTTGTCTTTTCTTGAAGAATCGTTATTTTGTTTTGAAAATAAATAATTATTTATAATTATATTGATCGAAGAATCGTTGTCTTATTTTATTTAGGTATATTTTTTAAATATTTATTTAATAAGGCATAAAAGACATATTGCTGCACGTATTTTAGCCTTATTCATACTGCAATTTTAGGTGGAATTTGGGTATTATTTATAAATTATAGTATAACATATACTGGCGAAACTACTATTAACAGTGTAATCCATTATCCAATAGGAAAAGAACTATACTCTAATTATATTTTTGACATCCGCCGTTAGGTAAAGAAACAACTGGCGGGCGGGGGTGCTTTGTCGCTCGTTTGATGTCGCCACAACTCATTCACTGAATGGGAAATGTTTCACCAAAGCAGGACTTTCGAACTAGATTTCATGTCCCTACAAGTCGTTCACTGAATGAGATATGCATAGAGATATGTTTTAGCAAAGCAGGTCTTTTGCGAACTAGTTCTTTTTATTTTGAAGAACTAGTTCTTTTGTTCTAAGCCGGGAGCCATTCTCTCGGACTAGTTCGTTCACGAACTACCCACCTCTAATTTATATTATATCATATTTTATGATATATATTTTATGATATCATATTCTATGATATTAATGTCGTTATGTCATAGAAACTGACGTTAGGTAGGGTCCAGGGTAATAAAATTGAAATGTTTTGACATTTCATTGTACCAACGTTGTAGTCGAAAAGTTGGGTGAATGCCACCCCAGATATTTTATTGCATTTTTTTGTTCTTGTCAGTATCTCATTTTTTTTAGTTTTATATTCTCCATAAGGTTAATAACATGTTCTAATTTTTTAGTTACTACGTTGGAATTGGAATACATTAATAAATCCAATTTGTCAGAACTTAATACCGACCATACAATGCCAAATCACATTTAATTAAATTATGCCGATCACATTAAATACAGTTGTCCCGATGTTTACCCTGCGATTGTATTTTCACGACACCATGTTGCGTTTACATATTCCTATTATAGCAAATAGCAATACGTTCACGAACACATAGCTGCGCTTTGATGGTTTTATAGCGAATACAGCTGCTCTCAAATACGCATAGTGCATACCTAACAGCTGCTTCTCGTACAATACGCTGATACCCAGCAAAATCTGTTTGTTTGCACTTTCAAGCGGACACCTTTTGTAATATTTCAATCGTATACTATTTGGGAGTAAAATAGAATTCTGGATGCATGCTAGTATTTACGTTACTTATATTCCTAGAAAGGAATAATAAACAAGGTTCATGTGGGGGAGCTGCTTCGAGTTTATAATTGGATCCAATGATGGATCTAAAATGGAAAGAAATTGACTATCCCTACGTACGAAAAGTAGTCTGTATCTGTTGGAGAATCAAACAAACCATTTCCTTTCTCGGTTTAGGTATGTACATATTAGTTCGCATTATGCCATTAGTTTATTAAGGTTCCCTGACCTCGCCAATCGAATAATGGAATGGACACGATGCATCCGGAGTCATGCACAGGGCCCTGAAGATGCGAGAAAGCAAACAATCACTTCCTGCTCATAAAGTATCTACGTATGTACGTACATCAACATTACACGTCGCTTAATTTCAGTTGAAGTGGAGGCCTCAACGTTTATTGTATTGTCTTTGTGGTCAACTTCCCGTTTGTGTTCTCACTCATTACCATCCCAATTGAAGAACATGTACCTAATAATTACATTGCACAGATTACAGATACGCTGTAGGGCATTAATTGATGTCCTAAACGTGTTTGGCCAAACTTTTCACTAATCACAGCATAGCATGGGACTTATATTCTCCCAATACCTGACACTTAAGCCTTGTTTACACGGGTCATGTGGCGGCGCAAGTAACTTGCACTTGCATGGTTTTGTTCTACTTGACTTGACTCAACTACAGTTTGAAGACGCCCGTTTACATGAGGTTCAAGTAGAGAAATACCGAGTGAGTCAACTAAAGTTTCTAATCATGGATGCTAAACGCACTGTAAATTGTTTAATTAATTTAACAAATCATCTCTATTTTTTGTTTTGACTCAGTAATGCAAAAACCTTCCTTACCCATCCTTTTTATAACGTCCTTCTACGCAGATTTCCTGGTATTTTTATTGCAGTAATTGGCGTTACTTTTTCTCCACAAGTATTCCTTTTCGCAGTACAGATCTACAAATTTAAGTGTCTCTTCCTCTGCACAGAGAGAAAAGAAATGTAAAATCAAATAAATGTATTTCTTTGAACATATTTCTTTCAAAGATCTTTAGTAAAAAGATTATTTGTTTGAATCAAATGTTTGAAACAAATATTTTTAAATTAAAAAAAAATAGTTCAATAGGCTGAAAGAAATATTTTATTTGAAGTAAAAAGCAATAGTTTTCACTGAAAAAACCGATTCTTTTACACCAAATGGGTTTCCACGACTTTCGTAATGTAGAAATTGTTTGGGTTTAATTGCAGAAATATGTCTGAATGAAATAAATCTGGTTTTATTTGAAATAAAGATCGGTATATAACATAAATATGTATTCTATTTGGAAGAGAAAGATTTGAGTAAAAAGATTATTTGTTTGAATCAAATGAAAATTGATTTCATTAAAAATTATTGCTATGTCTACTGGCGAGGAGATGGCTCATGCGTTGGGCTTTTTTGCCTTTATATAAGTTCAGCTACAGAATGCGAGCGGAATTCTGATTACTCTTCATTTGGGAATATCTGTAGTCTGTGGTAAAGATTACCGTGGAGTAAAATAATTTAATGAGTCTACCATAATTTTTTATTATGGTTTTCGATTAAACTATGCTTGGATTATATAATCAAGGTCCCATGATTATAATCCAAACATAATAAAATATTGATTTGATAGTACACTTTACTGAAACTAAAGTACTATTTGATTATATCAAAATTTGTAGTTTTTAAATCAACATTTGATTTTATTAATTCAAGTACTAAATTGTAAAATAGTAAAGAAAAGCTTTTTTATTTAAAAAGAACGTCGAGTCCTTGAAACAAAATGCTCATTTCGTTTGAAAATATTATGTTATTGAATTTAAGTTAACTAACGTTCATACAAATACGATAGCTTTGAATTTAATAAATTTTACCAAAGAAAATAGTAGTGGGGGTAGTAGTCAAGTCAAGTTACTTGTCCACCGTGCAGAACAACTTGACTTGCCTCACTACATGACGCAAGTCGGTACTTGACTTGACCCGAACTGTTTACACAGTTCAACTTGAACAATATACTTTACTTGACCGTTCTACATGACCGTCTACATGACCCGTGTAAACATGGTTTTATCCATAAGACTTTATAGAAGAAGTCTGGCAGAAATCACAGTATTCGTCTCTGTAGTTGCAAAGTGACAGATTTTGATAATTTTTGACTGAATTCTTTTTCACAAATAAGCCTATCTCGAGTTTATATAAAAATTTGTACGATAGCTTTTGAAACATTGAAGCATCTAGATGCGCAATTTTAATTTAATTATTTTTTAGTTGAAGCGTATTATTATGCGGGCTATTCGAATAACTATTGCTGGTTCGCGTGCAATTTTTTATCTACTTGAGCTAAGCGACTATAATATCCAAGGCTGTGCGTGACAATTATTGCGTGGCGTATTTTCATAATTTCATTTGGGAAATTATTTAATTAAAAAGTTTATACGACCTCTGGTGATAGTTGTTAAACTTTGCACACGATTGCTGTGTATGGTGTAAGCATAGTGTAACTATTTTTACATGGTGGGCCAAGAACTCCCCACTTTTCCGGCAATTCGCAGAGGAAAGGGAAGTGTTGCCAACATACTCTGTAAGGCACAAACTTAGGACAGTATTATTTTGCCCTTCAGTTGCATGCGTGCGTGCGAATGCGAGATTTTGATTCCTATTTAAAAAATTAAACCATAATTGTGTCTTTCAACTATTCCAAATACTCTACATTGAATAACTTTGTTCAAACCGGAATGCATGGTAGTTTACAAAAGTTGTCGTTGCTACTATG
Organism: Aphodius granarius; assembly: GCA_963971325.1. Lineage (NCBI taxonomy): Eukaryota > Metazoa > Arthropoda > Insecta > Coleoptera > Scarabaeidae > Aphodius > Aphodius granarius. The sequence goes on from OZ020225.1 coordinate 6,772,386, forward strand.
GCCATCTATGGCTGCTACTCGAAGCTACATAGGTGACACCATTACAGTATTCTATAATAACTGTAATAATTTGTATTCTTTAAATTTTTCTTTCTGTACTACTATGGTCAATACGTCTTACAAAACGAGTGCTACATTTATCGTTTATAAATTTAGTAAATGTGACAACTATATTGGTTGGTGGATTCCATTGTTACCAAAGTCAGAAGTAAACACTGAGAACTGAGTCTACTGTGGAACCGAAGTAGAAAAATTCGAAATTCTTATTGCGAAAATTTCAAATGATAAATATTGTTCTAATTGTAAAGCACCGACCTTCGATTACTATATATTAATAATGTTCTGGTGATATTTCCAATACTTGACAACACTTTCTGGTGTTTTTCCAACAATTGGCAAAATTGGGCTTTCTTAAACAAGGTAGATAGAGACGGACTGAGTTTTTTAGAAAGAGATCGTTGCGTTCTTGGCCCACCATGTAAAAATAGTTACACTATGGGTGTAAGTTTAGCGAATTCTTAAAATATATTTTCAAAAATGAATCTCCAGAATATTTTCATTTCTAACAGAAGTGTGGCCAGTTAGTTTCAAAGATTATACCTTGATCGAAAAAAAAAGGAAATTGAAAGAAGTGAGCCCAAAGGAAACTTCTGCAGGCAAATCCTCTCGTGTGCGGGTAAAGCTGCGGTAGATGAAGTATGAGAGGCTTTTTCCTTGAGAATTTCCTGTACGTGAATGGCTATCTTAAAGGACTGACGTTCGGCAAATCAAATCGATTGAATAACTAGCAGTGACTTTCTCGCCAGGCGAGATTCTCGCACATTTTACGGAATCTTGGAATACAGTAGAGTTAGCAAAAAACGCGCATATATTTTTGTCGTTTTGTTTCATTCAACCCGTAGCGAGCTGTAGTCACGATTCCGGAAAGTGTTTTTGTAATGATGTGTGCGGACGTATGAAATTTAATGCCTTTAGGCACGATTTCATAATATAAAGTGCACGACCTCAAAGTCACAATAGTATGGCTCACACAATAACCATTATTGTTATGTAGAAAATATCTGAACCGAACAAGAAAAAGCCTTACTAATCAGCCATTTCAATAATGAACGTAATGAAATAGAATTTGACATTTTGTATCGCCTTGAATAATAACAAATATACGATACAAACGCGTAATGGTTTAAAATACAGTTGACGTAATAGGCTTTCACCTGCATCGGGTATGGTTATAAATGGTTATAAATACAACATGATAAATTAACCTGCGAGATATATTGCTTATTAGGCTGAATAGCCTAAATTTTCACTTGTCACGAAGAGAAAAAGTTCTATCGTTTATTACTAATACGATTTAGGTTGTGGAGCAAATTAATCCCAACTAACCTCATTTGAATGACATCCTTTACCATTTAAAAGATTTATTGAACTGGTTGATTAGTTGAGTTTTCTTTTACCTTGGCCGTGTAGTATCAACTGTAAAATCAATCATTAACATTAATTAGCAGGCTCTTTATTGTGTTTATACGCTTCATTTGAAAACCGCAGCATATACACGGTGTTCCACGCAAATTCATTAGAACTGATTCATTAGAAAATGTTTATTAGAACTTTGTCATGTTCTAGTTCTCCTAAATGTTTGAAATTCAGACTAAAGAAATTTTAGCTACTATTTGAGCTAAATGTGTAATGAAATAGTATATTATTATACAAGTTTTATAAGACGTCAAATTGGAGCATGAGTTTTATAAGACGTCAAATTGGCGCATGAACGAATGCGCCAATATGTCTTATAAAACGAGTGTAATATACTATTTTTTCTACTTTGCGTCATTAATTTTATAAAAATTTAGAAGTATATTAGGTAAAATTCCAATCTAGAGTATTTATGGGTGCAACCGTTGGTAACACTGTCATCTGTCACTTAAATTCAAATATCTGTGAAAAAGTAATTATTGATAATTATTATATACCATCATGTACTAGTAGTGCGAAACCTAGGATGCAACACGCATGTTTAAATATGTATAAAAATAAAAATACTTCGCAGTTTGTGCGATTCTAAAAAATCAGTTTGTGCTTACTTTTGTGGTTATGTGTATTTTCGTTTGACATGCATTTGATATCAATGTGACCAATCTTAGAAAAAAGTTACTAAAAACGGTGTTACAATTTGCTAATTGTAACACCGAAAACAGTGTTACAATGTGTGCATTGTGAATGCAAAGTAGAAAAACATTATTATGCATTACTGTTTTAAGAACTCTTGCAAATTTTAGTCGCTGGCACGATTTTGATTCATTATGCGGGACATATGGCATATACGACCTTATGGTCATTTTACGTCCAGCTGCAACGCATTGTATCATAGGACGGCTGCACACTACCGACAATATCTTAATTAAATCTCTGGTTACAGTGTTTAGAGCAGCGGTACATACGCCTACGAACACTGTACGCGTCAGTTTGTGCGTATGCACCACATCCGGCATTCGAAATTGACGTAAATTATCCAATAAGTGCGTTCACGTAAAAGGACGACTTATGGCACGCGTCAATTAGCGGCCATTCATCATGTGTACTAAGATATACAGGCTGTTTCAAAAAGGTTGCGATCAAAATAAGATCGTTTAAAATCGTCTGGTTAAGTCGGTATAAGGCGTGAAAGTTTAGGCTAGACAGAATAAGTGAGTCAGAATATTTTGAGCAATCAATGAACAACAATAAGTGATCAACATGTGGCATGAAATTTATTAGTCAATTTTAGGTAATTCTTCTGGTCTACTAAATATGAAAATAACAAAATATTTGTTAAATTGACTCCACTTTTTGAGACAATGGCAATCCATTAATATTTTAAATAACGTTAACTAAAAGTGCCCAATATATTTAAAAGCTTTTATTCAAGGATTTCAAATTAAAATAACGCTATACATTATCGTTGTTATAAATTGTTAACCTCCTAAGTCCATGTTCAACATAATTTGACATTTTTTACCATTCGAAAGCATGAGGCGTATTTCACAATTCTGAAATTAGCAATAAAAGAATTAAAAAGACACAAATAGATAACGATTTGTGTTACGTTTTCTATTGTATTTTTGTTCAGGATAGCCCCTTCTAAGGTCCAGCAGTAGTCTGCCATTATATGGCAATACCATCGGCCGGAATGCTATGAATTCCTCCGTTGTCTTGATATACTGCTGAAACCGTTGCTCTTGTTCTTCATTGTAATCACTCAGATTGTCAGAAAATTTATCTAAATGACTATGAAAATAATGTAACTTGGTACTAATTTTTAAGCATTTTGTCAACGATTTGTGTTGCTAATATTGTCGAGCTTAGTAATTTCCCAACAAAAATTCGACTACTGATACAAAGCTTGTCCATGCTTCCAGTTCAACCTAAGTCATGTGATTTGTGATCCATCAAAGATACCGGCTTCTAATTTTCCTGGCCTCAGGAAATGATTATCAAATATATTTGGAACAAACATCATTCTTATATAAAGCTTTCACAAACTGTTTAATTAGCCCAAATTTAATATGTAGTGGTGGAATAATTATTTGTTCTCAACTTATCAATGGTTCATGGCCGATGTGAGCTTTTCGTACGGTCATATTTATTCTCGACGGTCAGTTTTTACTATCCCAATGTTCATTTTTTGCCCGACTGTCCCACAGACAAAGAAAACAGGCATATTTAGTGTATCCATTTTGCTGACACAATAAAAAAGCAGCAGCAAATTGTAGAGTAACATGTTATATGTATTTTAAAAAGTTAGTTCAAAGATTGGTTTTGATAAATAAAGACTTGTTAGCCACACGAAAAGCAAAAATATTCTTTATTGAGGTTTAAAATAAAAGAATTTAGCTTATACTATACTTTGATTGCATCGTTTATCATAAGAACTGGAGGCAATTCTAACAAACTAATTATACAACGAGTACTACATAATCATAGTCTATCAAAATTGATTACACAAACTGACGCCGCAGAAAAAAAAATTGTTGCCCTGTGTTATCTTTCTCGTCTTTACCCCTCAGAAAATCGTTTTTTACCCCTCAGTGGGTAATTACCCCCAGATTTGGGAACTACTGCTCTAGAAGGAAAAAAAATCAAGATTTTTCGCGGAAATACGCGTTTTGAGGTCCCCTGAATCCATTGCAATGATTTCTGGAAAATGTATGTATGTATGCATGTGTGTATGTATGTCCGTAAACACGATTGCGCCCAAACGGAACAACGGATCGGGCTGAAATTTGGTACAATACATATTTAGAATTACCGGCGGACGAATTGGATTGTTTTTGGTGGCAATCTGACAACCGGAAGTGGCAAATGTTACATGCGTTTTCTTAGGGATTAATCCGATTTTGACCAAACTGACACCATTTCATCCTGCAGCCATTTTAAATATGTATAAAAATTGACAGATCAATGGGATGAGCGGTTTAGGTGCTATAGGGGTTTTACCTATCGGTTTCTGACGTAATGGGGGACTGACCTAATACGGGCCAGCTCAGTATCGTCGGCTCGCAATTGAAGAATAAATAAACAACTGAGAATAATAAACAACCTAGCAGGAAAACACACGTATACGTAACAATAGTTATTTGTATCGAGAGGTGTCTTGTTTTGTTATAATCCCAATACATCAGTTTTTATCTTACGTCATTCGTTTAATTGGTGTTTGATTCTCTATACATTTAGAGAGTTGATAAATTTGTCAACAGTGTAGTCGAAAAGTAGGGTGGAGGCCACACCAGATATTTTTCTTCAAACATTCAGCATAAAAATGTCAGTAAATGCGTTACCAGAAAACCATTTTCACGTGTGAATGCGAAAAGGCGGCACATTTTAGCACTACTAAAAATATATAATATGCTCAGGTCATTTCATGTTTAGTAAAAACTCAAAACTAAACATGAAATGCGTTTGTGCGAAAAATTCGAAGGAACAATTCTCTCAACATAAAATCTCTCTTATCGCAGTGTTATAAAAAGACATTGTTTCATGATCTTATCCATTGTTTGTGCTCCATTCTTTTCGCTCTCTTTAAAGTTCCTTTTGTCGTTTCAAAACCCAGCTAATAGTTTGAAAATAATAATGGAATGAGTGGCTGCCAGTTTTTACCATGCGTAAAAATTTGTGGGTGCTTTTGATTTTGTAAGTTAAAAAGTGTTAATTGTCCGAGTGTTACGTTGCGTTGTATTGTTATTGTTTTTGTTTTACAATAATGAAACATACACATAACGCAGACTACCTCAACATAATAACTAGTGATCAAGATCAATAAAATTAGCATCTGTTTGTCAACAAAAACCCACTCGATATGTAAATAATCTCTTTCATTTTTATACATCTTATAGAAACAACGCACCACAGCAATTTTGCACACTGAAACAATTTATTTGGAATTAACTATTTATACACTAAAACAAGTTTTAATTAAACCGTCTGCAATAACAGCTCACTGGTATATTCATAATTTCTGCAAAGAGACTGACAATTTTTTAAATTATTTTTATCCATTTTTTTAGGTATGGAGGCATTAGAAACAAGCATAAACTACTGGGAGGACGCCTTGGCGGCTTACAAATCTGCCGAGGGTAGCGTAGGGCCGTTGGCTGTGCTCGGTCCTGAAGAAACTGCTTTCTGCAGGGACCTTCAGCAGCTTTTGGACGGTGCCCTGGAACTTCAAGAGCGATCAGAGATGCTGTTCCTTGACGAACGATCCGTCCTATTTCATACTGGTAGTGCTACACTACACGAGGACAATGAACTGGACGCAGAATTATCGGGTGGTGAAAGTTTTGCATCAGCACAAGATCAGGTAATATAGACTATAATGACTTCATACGTAGGTTTTGTGGTCTGAACCTTCTGCTAAACATTCTAAATCTTCTAATTTTCAAATAGGAAGTTCAGAGGTTATATAGTATTATGCAAAAAAGATCTAGACCTGAATATCGTTCAGCTAAACGCTGATTCATGCAGCAATTGAGAAACTCGCCATGGATGTTCTCCTATGAGCAAACGTGAACCTCAGATTTTAGGGAAGCTTTCAAATTTGTCAACTGACAGCTGTCATTTATCTTTAAAACATTTCTATGCAAAATGTGCTAAATTTTCGTCCTATTGAAGAAACTAAAACTTTACGCTACTCGTCAAGATGTAATCACGATTCCAACATATTATCTACCATAAAACGCATGGAACGGCTGAAAGAAAATGTGAAACTTAATGAAACTTAAGCAGAACTGTTTGTAATATGAGAAGTAAGAAGCGAAAGGTATTAACACAATTTTCATGATATATTAATACCTTTTCATATTCTATATGTGGTCCTGTTTTCTTTACCAGCGATGTTTTAGTTATTTTGATTGCCACTGTACAAAGAAAATACCATAATATAAATCCAGAGCTTCCGCCCATAAGTTGATAACATTGTCAGGTGTGCTTGTTAGTTGAATAAAGAGACAGGCCATCAAAAAAATACTTAACAAAATTGACTTCTGTTCACCTAGCATTTTTATTTTTTGACTGTAGGTACCCTAAAAGGAGAGTCCTTAATATACACTTCTTCAGTACAAAGAGTATTCTTTGATGGCGTATGTTTTTTACAGGTAGCTGACCTGAGAGAATTCGAAGAATTCACCGAGCTATTCCCTGACCTTGAATCCCTCCCACTCTACCAAGCTGCCTTACGTCAACTGGAAAATGGGGGAATCCCATGTCGAACTTTACGTACCGAAGTGGTAAAATGCGGTTCCGACTGCGAGTACCTGGCCAAGTTGCATTGTCTCCGTTTGGCGTTTCAGCAATTGCTACGCGATCATTCGAACTACGCTTATTTTGTGGATGCTGGTAGACAAATCCTAGCCGATCTTCTACTCTACGCCGACAAAGACCCCAAGGATTTCCTAATAGGGTACGAAGCAATGCTCAAATACCTCCAGGATGGTAAAAACTGGAGAGAGATTGAGGAGGAGCTAAGCTATAAAGGCGTGAAAGCTCTGACGTTTTACGACGTGGTTATGGACTATATTCTAATGGATGCTTTTGAAGATTTGGAGTCACCTCCTTCATCGGTAACGGCTGTGGTTCAAAACCGTTGGCTGTCGAACGGTTTCAAGGAAGGAGCGCTGACAACCGCCGTCTGGTCAGTGCTGAAGACCAAAAGACGTATGCTGAAATTTCCGACAGGGTTTATGGCGCATTTCTATACAATTTCCGAGCAACTGTCGCCTTTGCTCGCGTGGGGTTTCTTAGGCCCAGACGAGTCATTACGGGAGACCTGTATGTACTTTAAAGAGCAAGTGATGGGCTTCTTGGCGGATATTTTCAGCTTTCAGAAATCGCGTTTTGTGAACGTCGACTTGCTGGCGAACGACATAATGGTCAATTTGAAGGTTAGGGTGGGTAATATCTGTCAGAGGTTTTCGCCACAGGGGTGAACTTTGGGTTTCTTTTAACACGCGTTTTATATGAGTTGATATTTATTACCTTATTATAATTATTATTTTAGTAATGTACGATAAGATCGTCTCTCAGTGGATTATCAAGGCATTTTTAAGATTTCTCTGTATTAGTTGTAAGGGAAGCGGCACATTCCTCGTGAATTTGTACAATTTTAAGTGAGAAAATAAATTATAAAAAAATAGTTCATATATTTTCTTGTTCTCTCCTGCTAGAAAGTCTGGGGCCACAATCCACACATCAGCTGAACTTCCTCATCCTTATCAAACAGTATGATGGTATGGGTAAGTACAAAGAACCAAGAGTGGTCTAGATGCAGCACAATAAACCTCATAACGCAAATTGCCCATAAAGAGTGCAAAGAACCTCAAAGAAAGTGCCGTAGTGGTATGAGGGACTTGAGGGTATGCTAAAACTTCCAGCGATCTGTAGCTACTGCTGTTGTTGAAGCAAACAGTACAACCCAACTCAACCAAGAAAAAGCTGATAAAGAAGTCCAGAGTCCAGAGTTAGGTTGGCGGTACTCATATTTCAATCTTTTAACTCTTAACGAGTAGAGAGGAAATAATTGCAGCAATGCCACTGGGATGTGTGCCATCGGCATTTAGACAGACAAAAGTGGTAGGTACTCATAACTAAGTCTGGACGAAACTCTTATGAACAGGCTAAATCATTCAACCAGGCTAAACTATGAACCAACAAGGTATGATGTTGATACATGGTGGATACCTCAGGGATTAAAGGAAACGATCAAGCCGACAGCCTAGCTCGAGAAGGCTCCAAGGCTCCATTTTATGGACTAAAATCAAGTTGTGAAATTACTAAAGGACGTGGAAATAATGCAAGCGGTAGATTCTGCAGCACAGTACTCGAAACAGCGCAACATGTACATACTATGCAAATGTTTCGTCATAATTAAGCCAAACGAACTGCCCCAACAGATTCATCTAACAATATTGATGGACTGTAATCGTTGTTTGGATAGTAATACACGATTATAGCATTGTTTATACATATACTATAATGTATATGTAAGGGATGTATACAAAAGATCTTTCAGGTTGAAGTAACTCAAAAGGCCTGTGGCCTGCGACCAAAATCAAACTATTCAAACTCAACATTAAGTTTTTGCTTCTTTATTTAAAAATAGCACTTGTAGATATTTTATTGTAAGTCATTCTAAGCGCGTTTGATTTGATATGATAGAATTCGATTGAACACAAAGACTTCTAACGATTTCATAACATCACCGTTGACATGTTCACAGTTTTTGATCAAAAATAGTATATTATTATACAAGTTTTATAAGACGTCAAATTGGCGCATGAGTTGAAACGATGAACGAATGCGCCAATATGTCTTATAAAACGAGTGTAATATACTATTTTTTCTACTTTGCGTCATTAATTTTATAAAAATTTAGAAGTGTATTAGGTAAAATTCCAATCTAGAGTATTTATGGGTGCAACCGTTGGTAACACTGTCATCTGTCACTTAAATTCAAATATTTGTGAAAAAGTAATTATTGATAATTATTATAGACCATCATATACTAGTAGTACGAAACCTAGGATGCAACACGCATGTTTAAATATGTATAAAAATATACATACTTCGCAGTTTGTGCGGTTCTAAAAAATCAGTTTGTGCTTACTTTTGTGGTTATGTGTATTTTCGTTTGACATGCATTTGAAATCAATGTCACCACTCTTAGAAAAAAGTTACTAAAAACGGTGTTACAATTTGCTAATTGTAACACCGAAAACAGTGTTACAATGTGTGCATTGTGAATGCAAAGTAGAAAAATAATTACTTAGAGTAGTTTTAAACTAAGTAGAGCACAGTGACATATGCAACCAATTATACCCAATGTATGGTTTATAATTGACCAGCGTATATTTGGTTGCATTCACAACTGTGCTTTCATTGGTTTGAAACATCTATACCACCGGTACTAAGTGGAGCGATGGGTTGTATCGGTCTTATGCGAATCACCATGTTACCGAAAGGTCCATCTCTACATTTCTCACCCGTGCAAAAATGCACACGGTGTGAATAGACGCCTGTGTCACATGGTATATTAAGTTGCCTACCTGCCAGTTTTACATTAACATTCAAATATTGCAGAAATAATACAGGAAATACATAAATTATTGACAATCTAATAACGGTAACCACTAAACTCTTATCGCTGAAGTTTTCACGTACTATCGATTACAATCCATTTTCGATTAGTCTACCACAGGATTTTTCCTGTATCTAACCTCAATAATATTGTTGTTGACAACTGTTGACAGAACATACTGGAACATACAGCGAGAATCGAGAAAGTACCAAACTCATAAAATATACAAATCATGGCTCTCTTTAATGTTTCGGCGATAGGTACGTATTATTTAAATAAAGATCTACTTAATTACAAACTATGGCTTCTGTTTTAGGTCGATCATGCTTCAAAATTTTAAATGTAAGATCGATGGGAAGTAGTACAAACCCAAAAACTGCTGTTGTAATGATAAACATGGGTGGTCCAAGCAGTATCGATCAAGTACATGACTATTTGTTAAGGATAATGACTGATAGAGATATGATACAGTTTCCATTAATGCAAAAGTAAGATCTACAAATTTCTCTCGTGTAAATTTGCTGAGTAACGGATGTTTATTTCAGCCATTTGGGTGCCTGGATTGCGAAACGGCGAACTCCTGAGGTTCAACAGAAATATAAAGAGATCGGAGGTGGCTCACCAATCGGAAAGTGGACCAATTTGCAAGGAGAATTGTTATGTAAGGAGTTAGATAAAGTATCTCCGGAAACTGCACCCCATAAACCGTATACAGCTTTCCGATATGTGCAGCCTTTTACAGAAGATGCTTTGGCAGAATTGGAAAAGTAAGATAATTAGTAATTTAATAAATCTTGAATAAGGAGACCGATTGCAGCTGAATTTGATTTGATATCTATGATATTTTTTTCCTTTTTAGAGATGGAGTTGAGCGTGCGATACTATTTTCTCAGTACCCACAATACAGTTGCGCAACCACTGGTTCTAGTTTAAACGCAATTTACAAATACTACAAGAAAAGGTAGGTATCTTTTGGTTCTTAATATTTTTTCACATATATTTCTTAATTTTTAATACAGGAACGTCCCAAAGAATTTGAAACTTAGTTTAATAGATCGTTGGCCTACGCACCACTTACTCGCAAAAACTTTTGCAGATCTGATCAGAAAAGAGCTCGCTCATTTTCCCGAGAACAAGAGAAATGATGTTGTTTTATTATTTTCTGCACATTCCTTACCCCTAAAGGTAATTAAAGCATTAAAAATTTTCTATTTTCACATTTACTTACTCGCATATTTTAGGCTGTTAATAGGGGAGATTCATATCCAACGGAAGTAAGCGCAACTGCTTTAGCGGTGATGGAAGAATTGGGTTATTCTAACCCACATCAAATTTGCTGGCAGTCGAAAGTTGGTCCGTTGCCATGGTTAGGTCCATTCACAGACGATGCCCTGAAGGACTTTGTAAAGCAGGGTGTCAAAAATTTTGTTATGATTCCGATAGCGTTTGTAAATGAACACATTGAAACACTGCACGAGATGGACATAGAATACTGCAAGGAATTAGCAGAAGAGGTATGCGTATTATTTAAGCACTATATTATTTCATCAATTTAATTATTTAATCAATTTTGAAAAAATATATAGAAAACAATGAAAAAAGCTAGTTGGTTGCTGATGTCAGTAAATAAGATTGAAATCAAAACTTTTTCACAAGTAGATTTTTTCAAGCATCTTCCTATGCTAGATAGCGCCACCGAAGACTATACAATCCAGTTTTCAGATTTTAGATACAGATACAGATACATAGATACAGTATAACTTCGCTAATCCGGACATATATCGTTCCTGACCATGTCCGGACTATTGAGGTATCCGGATCACTGGAGGTTTTTTTCTTTTGTTGGGAAGGGTCATTTTTTATGATGAAGATGAAAACAACTGGGAATATTTGAATATATGTGAGCCCGGACGCAAAAAGGGACCTGTCGTAACGTTATCTTGCACAATATTTTCGCACGTAAGGTCTCTTCCGATATGTACCGTTATGCTGCACGTTATTTTCGCACGATAGGTCCCTTTTCGCATCCGAGGTCACATATAACCAAAACATAAAATTAAAAACTAAATTCTGAACATAAATGGATAAAATAAGCAAAAGATTTCAGTTATTTTTTAAAAATGTGTCAATCTTTGTTTATATTCTTTTGGATACAGCTACATTAGTAAATTTTTCTCTGGGTCTTTTGAGAAGCAGGATTTCCATGGGAAAATTGTTTTCTGCAGACCACCTGATGCCCAAACAAAACGCGTTGGCAGCATTGACATTAGAGCTTTTTGGGGCCTGTTAACCCCTGTTAAAAATGTCTTAACTTCAGGCTTAAAATATTTTTCGAAACATTCAGTAAGCAATGTTCTACTCATCCGTCCTTTATCAGACGCCTTGTACACAACTGGTATTGAGCTCATTCTGCATTTAAAAGCATCTAGATTTGCCGCTATTGCTAATATTAAGTGGCAATTTATGTGATCCGGTTGCTTTACAGTAACACATTAATCTTAAACAATACTTTGGTATTTTCTACCTAGTTTTAACTGCAAATTATATTTTGTGTCCGAACTAGGGGGGTAAAATTTCCAAAATGTTCGGTTGACAAGAGCGTTCGGATTACTGGAGTGTCCGTACTAGAGAGTGTCCGATCTATCGAAGTTGTACTGTAAATGTGTCTAGGCACAAAAATATAGACGTTCAAGGAGTCCCAAATATTGCCAATGTTTAACATATTTATTTGTAGCAAAAACTCCAGATTTGTTACTTGACAACAGCTTTCTGCCCTTCTCACACATCTCCGAAATGCATTAGCAAAAAAGACGTGCGAAAACATGACCTACTTTTCTTATGAATTGCAATAATAAAGCGCCATGTTGACAATTGGGCTTTACTTTAAATGCCACTTTAGTTGACATATCTTACGTGAGATCTTGCGATAATATAGGGTGGAAATTCTGTGCCAACAATGGAATTTTTAAATTATGATTAATGATTAAATAATTTATGGTTAAAATAAAATGTATTTAATAATGTATTATTGGATGGCAACGTTAATGTGGGATAGAAGGCAGTTTTGATCATTGTATTTTAACTTATTTTTTATTTTTAGATTGGTATTGAACAAATTCGTCGGGTTCCAGCACCAAATGACCATCCCTTGTTCATACAGGCGCTGACGGACCTGGTAAAACCGCATTTGACAGGAGAATCAAAAATCACAAAGAAATTTTTATCTCGTTGTCCACATTGCGTGAACATGAACTGCCTCCTAAGCAAGAAATGGTATGCTGAAGTTTGCAAATAAGACTATATGAGAACCTATTTATTATATTTACATTTATATATAAAATGGTGCATTGATACTCTGTAAGAAAATAAAAAGGTGTTTTATTTGATATGAAGTGCTCTTTTTGTTTTGTAATAAGTAATAACATTATTGTCCACAGCTACATTTAAAAAGTAGCTGTTTAACACGAAATTCTTTTAACAAAAATATCTTCAATTATGTGTTAAATGATTTTCACTGTACAGTACAATTTCGATAGATCGGACACTCTCTAGTACGGACACTCCAGTAATCCGAACGCTCTTGTCAACCGGACATTTTAGAAATTTTACCTCCCTAGTTCGGACACAATATATAATTTGCAGTTAAAACCAGGTAGAAAATACCAAAGTATTGTTTAACATTAATGTCTTACTGTAAAGCAACCGGATCACATAAATTGCCACTTAATATTAGCAATAGCGGCAAATCTAGATGCTTTTAAATGCAGAATGAGCTCAGTACCAGTGTGTACAAGGCGTCTGATAAAGGACGGATGAGTAGAACATTGCTTACTGAATGTTTCGAAAAATATTTTAAGCATTTTTAACAGGGGTTAACAGGCCCCAAAAAGCTCTAATGTCGATGCTGCCAACGCGTTTTCTTTGGGCATTTCTTTGGGCGACAGGTGGTCTGCAGAAAACAATTTTCCCATGGAAATCCTGCTTCTCAAAAGGCCCAGAGAAAAATTTACTAATGTAGCTGTATCCAAAAGAATATAAACAAAGATTGATATATTTTTAAAAAATAACTGAAATCTTTTGCTTATTTTATCCATTTATGTTCAGAATTTAGTTTTTAATTTTATGTTTTGGTTATATGTGACCTCGGATGCGAAAAGGGACCTATCATGCGAAAATAACGTGCAGCATAACGGTACATATCAGAAGAGACCTTACGTGCGAAAATATTGTGCAAGATAACGTTACGACAGGTCCCTTCTTGCGTCCGGGCTCACATATATTCAAATATTCCCAGTTGTTTTCATCTTCATCATAAAAAATGACCCTTCCCAACAAAAGAAAAAACCTCCAGTGATCCGGATACCTCAATAGTCCGGACATGGTCAGGAACGATATATGTCCGGATTAGCGAAGTTATACTGTACTTAGACTCGGAGGACAGGGTAAATAGAAAAGAATATCCGGAGTGGACTCTACCTAACGGTCCACCAATAAGTGTCTAAACATTTCTTATTATTTAACCAAAATATCTGCCAATTCACAAGTACAACGACAAAGGCTGTGGATTCTGTTAAACTGCTTCTAGAAACGTTCATAGCGCCTAAACCGCTTATCTCATTGATCTGTAAATTAATACGTATACATATTTAAAGTCACTGGAGGATGAGCTGGTATCAATTTGGTCAAAATTGAATATGTGCCTAAGTATACGAATGTAACACTTGCCACTTCCGGTTGCCAGTTTGTTTCCTGGCAATTGAAAATAACTATTTCAATTTCATAAACACACGCATACATTTTCCAAATATTATAATCGATTCAGGGGACCCCAAAATGCATATTTTCCACTAAAATGTCAAATTTTTTTTCCATTGACTACAATACCTTTTTTCTATGGTACTGGTTGGAAAATAAAAATAACCATTTCTAATGAGTCTTTCTATGATTATTAGAATAAAATCTCTTACTAATATAACTAAATTTCAATTTATTTATTATGAAACAGATAAACATACATATGATAACTACCTTGGAACACAAGAAAAATAATTATATTCGGTAATATCCAAAGCGCTTATTATTTATATTATTGCAATTCATTTCATTTTATACAATTATTCGGGCCTCATTACATGCTTTGAGATGACACTGTTTACTGAGCACACCATTTCCTGTAGTCGCTGTCTGTCCTCTGACTCTTGCATGTCTAACTTCGATACCTCCTCAAGCCGTTCTTCCCTGTGCTTCCACTTGCACGTCACGTACGCAAGCCCTCGAGCGTGGCAATCTGATCCTTCAGTTTGCGTTTCTCCTCATAAGGATGTGCCTATGTGCGGATTGTTTCCATCAATCTGCTGTTGGTTTCCGACTTTTCCTTGATCTTCGAAGCTACCAACTCTTTGTTTGCGAGCAATGCAGTCCGCCGAGCATGGTTGGCATCTTTACGCTGCTGTAATCGTATAGCTTTGGATTTGTTCTGTTCCCTTAGTAATTCTAATCTTTCTTGAGCTGCTTGGCAGTCGATATTCATCTTCTCGTTGGTGCTCTCCAGCTCACTGGATTCCTTTCTCAGTTTTTCAACTTCGAGATTAAGAGAATCGACTTGTATCAAGTCCACGTTTAGAGTTTTTGCTGATAACAAAAATTTAGTTAGGTTTAGGAAATAACATTTAGAACATAAGGGTCCAACAAGCAGAACAGGGATCACATATTTTTGTTGACCTAACATCCCTTTTCATAGATCAAGTCATTAAAGTGTTGTGACAGGTCTAAGATCCATTATATTTCAGGTCACATATTTTGCTTAATTAGCCTTCGGTGCATACATTCTCAAAACAGATTGTTCAAATTATTACGAGTCAACAAGTTTTTTGTTTCTGTTATTTTATCAAATTAACTTATACAGACATTCTGGGCATTATAATGAAATATGGGACGTGATCAAAGAAGATGATGTAAAAATTCACCAAATATGCTTTGTTACATGTGCGGTTCTTTACAGGTAGTGACACATCTGAAAAAAATTACGGAAGAGGTAAAAGCAGCTATTTTGGATTTAGAATTGGAGATCTGGAAAAGCCATGTACAAATATATGCTGTATTTCCTGTTATATCGGACTTTTACAGTGGATGAAAGGGAAGCAAAAGAAAATGCCGTTTCCAATTATGTAGATGATTGCTATTTTTGCACGATAAGCATCTCGGGATATTCGAAGTAGGATAAAAATACCCAAATTTGTCATCAGCATCGCGACCTATCCCCCATGGAGAGATCCATCCTCTCCCAAGTGCGCCATCCACTTCATCATCTTCGATTTTTCTGACACAGAAAAAATTTCGCCTGTGAAACTTGCCTGATTTGGCAGAGTGTCTGAAATCACTCTGTCAAATCAGGCAAGGCGTGAAGATTCGCCATTTGAAGTTTTAGGCACACCTTATAAACCAGTGCAAACTGAATGATTTGGTTAAAGACTTGGGTTTATCAAAAGAAAAAGCCAAGTTATTGGGTTCTAGGCTACAGGAATGGATTTCTTTCGCTGAATTTTGACTGTCTACATTTACAAAGCATAATGAGCCTTTTAGAGCATATTTTAAAATGGAAGGATCTTTACGTTTATGTCACGATGTTGCGGGTCTTATGAACGAGTTTGATATTCCCCACGATCCTTCTGAATGGTGGCTTTTTATCGATTCATCAAAATACAGCTTGAAAGCAGCAGTTTTGCATATTCTTTGAATTTCTATAATTTGTTAACTGATTTGTTGCCGTTTCCTCAGTTTTTTTTAAGTATTGCTGTATCTGTAAATCTAGACCTGTTACAATAAATCCAATTTCAGTTTCTAGTTATGCAAGACAAATATAATCTGGAACAAATAATTTTATTTTAATTTTTTTTTGTTGTTTCAGAAAGTTGGAAATTGCCTTGTGTAATTGATCTTCGTTGTCAGTTGTCAGTTCAAATAAACAAAGCACTACAGTGTACTTAACGTATACTTAACAAAATTCTATTCAACAAAAACTTGAAATTTCAATATCTTACCGACGTTATCATAAAAAACCTTATCGGCCGGAGTCTCATCGTGACCGGTATTCTAAAGGGAGTACCTCCTTTGCATGTACTCAACGGAATGCTTGTACAGCTCGTAATCGTACGGGTTTTTGGTAGGGGGTCTCAACAGGTGGTCGCAATTTTGTAAGCTGATGAGAAGATCGATCAGTCACACCCACATGCCGAATTATTAGTTGGGACGCCAAAGCCTTAATCTGATTGGGGTACTTGAGCAGAGTCATGTAAGTTGGGATGCTCTCTTTGTAGTTGGTGATGGTAATCTGCATTCTTGTATCCAGTGCGCTGAGCAAGAGGTTCATCGAGTGAACGAAAACTTTTAGGTCAAGCAGTTTTAACGGAGGCATCGCTGGGTCCAGCTCCAGGAAAAACTGCTTCACCTGCAACACTCAAAAGCGATTATTTTTTATGTCTTTCTACAATAACACGAAAGCTATATGTTGCTCAATATCAATGTCAAGTACAAAAATAAAGCACAGTCAGTATTTTTTTGTTAAGATTTATACCACTAAATAGTGAATTACACCACTACATTTTGGACAGAAATTTTAGAAGGAATAACCCTTGCTAATATTAGACCAATTATACAGGGTGTAACAGTTTTGAGTACACAAACATTAAGGGATAAATTTTATAGGTTTTTTTTTACTAACCAAAAAATTATTCAGTGTTCTATAAGAACTGATACAACAAACATGACTTATGATTACCTTGCCCATTTGCGAGATCTGCCATTGTTTATCATTGACTGGAAATTTGCAGCCAGAAAAAGGTGTTGAAAACGGTGTAGCACTTGGTCTGCCTAAAACACAAACGTCCAGAAAATAACTCGTATTTTGATTTTTTTTTAAAATCAAAAAGCATCAAATTATGTATTGCAAATAAAGCAACTGTTTGCAACAAGCCAGTTTCTTACCTCCACGACAAGTCGGCGTAGTAAGCTAAAAACAAAAAAAAAAAAACAAAAATTAGTTGTTAGAAAATTATATTAACATGTTGACTGCCACGAAAATCGTAGTCCATATGCTAACTACTGGACACTACGAGATATCTCGTAGCTCGGCAGTCAACGTGTTAAAGAAAAGTGTCTGTTGTAGCAAACTACAGGTGACTAACATCACTAACATAACTAGTTTGTTATATCCGAATTATGAATTATGTTCTTCAATTTGTATTTTGCGTAATGTCACGTGCCGAACTAACAAACAAATAAATTATAAAATAAGCCCACCTCTTTTAGATTTGTACAACTGATGGACCGTTTTGACGTAAATAACTGCATAGGTTGATTTCGTCCAACGCTGGGACTGCGAGCAGATTTTTGAGTACTTAAACCACTTTGTCGGCTGCAAAATATTCAAACATATTAACGCTATTTATCATAGTCATAGTTCCGTAATAATACCTTCCAATAGTTGGTCTGCATGTTCTTCCTGGCAGAGGTATTCTGGTTTTCCGTTGACCAGATGTACCTTGTTGTGACATAATTCTTGTCTCAATGGGAACAGATTAAAAAATGTTTCTTGGTGTCTAAAATGGTAAGATTGGTAAGAACAAAATACAATAGCAAGTCTTACACAGGGCCGCGTTAAGATGTGTCAGCGCTCTAAGCATTTACTTTGTTGCCGCCCCTCATATAATGCAAATTTATATTATCAGAACAGTTTTATTAGTAAACAAAACTTCGACATTCCAAAAACTACAAAACGTCTATATTTTCCTATATTTAAATTTATGATGCCAGTCCCATACACCAATTTTGTCACATTTGGCAAACGTAGACTACCAGAGTTCTTCTGTGACCAATGAAAATTTGACCCAAATACGGTGACATGGTAAAGACAAAAAATACTGAGAGAAGATAAATAAATAAGGAAAATAATCGCTTTTTAATTTGATTTTTTAATACAACAACCAGGGAGAAGATAGCCATAAAAAATATTCATAACTTTTTTCTTCGAATTTCTTAATCGAACATATATCAATCGATAGAGCCATTCCAGCTGTTCAAGTAGTATACCCCAGAGTTGTGAGTTTGTGACCACAAAAAATATGGAACAGTTTAGCAAAAAAAATTGATTTAGGTAATTACCAGCGCGTCATCTAAATGGACGGATGGTGTCTTCAAATAGAATTGCAAATAACGCCACCCACCGATACCGTCGTAGAACATCGGAGATAATAAATTCGGAATCTACCAGTGCAGTGATATCATCACTTCCTTTATGGTAACAACCCCTCGTACATACCTAAAGCGGTAAATTGATGTGCGGCTTACTAAGTGGGTTATATAAATGTTTATAACTATTGCGAAAGTAGATGCAAAGCCTTGATTAATAGGCGTCAAATTGTAGACAATTTATAAGGGTAGCTAATCTGAAAAGATCTCAGTTTTGCTCACTCGATAACAACCCTTAAATGATCAATGTTGACCTACCCCATAACAAGGAATGCAGAGGCAGACATATAAAATAATTTTTATTTTTATATTCTTGCATAACTTTAATTCATACGTCAAATTGTATGAAATCTCGGAGTTTTGCTCACTCGATAACACTCTTTAAATGATCATAATGTGGACTCACTGCCAGAACAAGGAAACGGCAGCCATGACATGATTTTTGACACTATGATCAGAATTTATGTCTCAAGGTTTTGACAATACTTATATAAGTTATGATGAATAGGTTTATGTGTCAAACGCTTTATTTCATACTGTTTGTTAGGCGGACAGCATCCTCATTTAAAGGGTTTTAATGAGTGAGCAAAACACCTAGCATTTCAGATTAGCTACCCCTATTAATTGTCTACATTTTGATGTATTAATGTTAGGCATCAACTTTCGCAATTGTTATAAACATTTATATAACTCATTTGGTAAGTCGCACACCAATTTACCGCGTTACTTATGTTACCAATTACCACAAGGGTAGTGTAGTGATCAGCGCCGGATTTAAGGGAGGGCAGACTGGGCTGCAGCCCAGGGGCCCCCACCAAAAAGGGGCCCCCACCAAAATATAAATTGTACTAATACTTACGTGTTTGCAATGCAAGTTCATGATCAAGTAATGTGCTTATGTCTTTAAGGCCCCCACAGCTTTTCTGCCCAGGGGCCCCCACAGCTTTTCTGCCCAGGGGCCCCCACAGCTTTTCTGCCCAGGGGCCCCCACAGTCTTAAATCCGGCGCTGGTAGTGATGGTACATTATTAGATGCAGAATTTCATGTGGATTACGAATTTGTTATCCCTGATGTTCTATGGAATCTATGGTATCGGTGGATGGCGTTATTTGCAATTCTATTTGAGGACGCCATGCCCTCTTTTAGATGATGCGCTGATAATTAAATATAGCTTTTTTTGTTAAACAAATAACACACTATATGCAGCGGCGGTGCGTGACGAAAGAAAGTGGGGGGGCCAAAAATAGTTGGGTTGGGTTGGGTTGAGAAAAATATGAAACAGGTGGAAGAATAAAAGTCTTAGAACATATATATGTAGTTCAGAACAAATAGTATTTATTATAAATAATAACAAAATAACTAAATAATTCTAAAAGATTGACAAAAACGCGAACAAATTGTATTTTTGTTCGCGTTTTTGTCAATCTTAGGGTAACGTAGGGCAACCCTTTTCTTAATAAAACAGCATCCTTCGATTTTTTTTAGTTGCAAATTTGTCTGCAAGTGTCCGTAGTCCATTTTGGGTCATCAGCTTTGTTGTATTTTCATAATGCAGCGTAGTCTTCTATCGTATTATCAATACTTATACTTGACGTCATACAATTTATATATACATTTATTTGCCTATGCAGTTCGGTAACATCGTCCGTAAATTTATAAAAATTATTAAGTATTTCGGCGTCTCCTTCATAAAAATTATGTTTGTGAACCAACAAACAGTTTTCAATTTTAGAAATTATAGTATAATCGTTTTTAGAAAACCGTAGTTTTAAATTTCCAGTTAACTCGTTCAAGCATGTAAAAAACAAATTAACGCGTAAAAAATCTTTGACGTCAGAAAAATAGAAAATATTCTGTGACGTTTCGTCCAATCTTTTTGGAATTTTTCTTCGTCTAGGTAAAGCCACCTCTTTTACTTCATGAGATTCTTCTTGAATTTCTTTCGATAATGTTTTCATTTTCTGAAAACATTTATTGAAATATTCTTCGGTTCGATAATTTTCCAGAGTTAAAATTGTTGCATTTACTTTAGGAAATATAAGGGAAATTGAAATTTGAGGACACTGTAGTTCCTTTGATAATATGGTTGTTGTCCCCAGGATTAATTCGATAATGATCAGGGAAAGCAAGAATTCTTCATTCAAAATCATTTTCAGTAACCCTGAAGCATCAGCCGAAACTCGTGGATTATTTGTGTCATTCGATATAATTTTTAACGTTGTGGCAATTGCCGGTAACCACAGTTTTCACCGACACATGACGCATAGTCCACCTCGTTTGAGACAAACTTTTTAAAGTTTTGATGTTTGAACCAGGACAAACCTCAGAGATAATTTTTTGAAAAATGCCATGTCGTTTAGCGGACGCTTCAATAATATTGTATAAATTTTTGACAATTCCCAACGCATCTCTTAAACTTTTTGTTTCTGCACAAGTGCGAGCAACAGCTAGCTCGAGAAGATGCGCGTGGCAATGGAAATATAGCGCTTTAGGCTCTATTTCTTTAAACTTTGCTGCCAAACCATTAAATTTACCGCTCATGTTTGAAGCACAAATCCATTATCCTACAAATTCGGTAGAAAATAATAACGATTCGGTAGATCGGTAGATAAAGGTTGAAATCGGTAGATCTACCGCAAAATCGGTAGAAGTGGCAGCACTGGATGCGGCTAACATGCACTTTTTGCTCGCAATTCCATTTTGAAAGACTGAATGTTTTCGGCTTACACCATGGCTTACACCATCGCTCAACGCCATCTAACGCGCTCAGTGTCAACCACATCGCTCTCGCCGGTAACATAGTCACCCACTTACATCGCATTGTTGGTTATTATATCCGCTTCAACCTCAGATAAACAAAGAAACAACAACCACCAGAGTGGGACTCTTTCACTCATTGAGGCGAATAGCCAATGAAATGCGCCATTCGCCTGAACAAGCTAGATGGCGCTATTTACCCCGAATTGTTTAATTCAAATTTCTACCACCAGAGCGGAGACTCTTTCGTTCGTTGAGGCGGATTAAATGTGTTAAGCTAGTCGCGTTGGATTCTTAGAAGGGTAAGAAATTATTCGAAAAATGTACTTTTTTCTTCCTGAATCACGCTTCCCGAAAATTTCTAGTTTTCGCTATAAATAAAATAAATACGTTAAACTTTGGCAATGTTTCGGTCTTTTTGCACGTCATAATTTTTGTCTGCCATCGGGATATGAGGACAAAAGTGGCTTTTAGCCACAGACACATACATGTACAATCGCGTGGTACCAAAACGACAAGACAAGATAACGATAAACTACTATAATAATAGTACTAATACGCTAATACTAATCTGAAACTGAGGTTAACAAAATACTATGGTCATTATTTTGTCGTAAGTAAACTAGGACAAAGATATGGTTATAAAATCTGAAAATTGGATTGTACGATCTTTGGTAGCGTCATCTAGCGTTAGTAGATGCTTGAAAAAATCCCACTTGCGAAAAAGTTTTGGTTCTAATTTCTCTACATCTATACATGACATCAGCGCCAAACTAGAGGCACCAGAAGATATTAATCGACGGTACGCTTCAACGTTAATGTTTTTCACATATTATTTTTATTCCAAATTATTTTAATATTCACTCAAGTACTGATAAATTATTTAGGTATGCAAATGCTTTTTTATTTGTAATAATATTTTATGACACAAAAAGATCTGTATACATATCTATAGAATGTAAATAATGCCCTACTGAGGAAGCGTGTGTCAATAATGCGGGGATAATTTGCTATCAATAATAGAAATTATTAAACGTGAACAATATTGATGACCAGTGTTTTAACTGGGTATGTTTTAACTCGAGATTTACAGTGCTTAATGTATTTTACATACGTCAGTTTTTCACTAGTAAACAAACTAAACTATCCGTCATATGTAGTTTTCGTATTTTTGTTTATTAAGAAAATTTATGACGTTACGTTTGACTAACATTATAAACTATAAACTGTTTCCCAGTATATAAATATAATAACATAACTAGCATTTTGTAGTGATCGATTTTTATTTAGCATAATATACAATAATGGCTGTGTTATTAGCGTTTTCTGGGAAACCCTGTGAAATCTACTACAGTCAGTAAAATCTACTTCAGTTGGAATTGAATTATGAAAGGTTTGCTTTAGAGAAATATACATAGTTCAAATAAATGTTGATTATTTTATGGTGGCGACCAATAACTGCTTTGATGTTACTTTGAATAATTACTTTGAATTTGAAAATGGCATTTATAACGGACTAGCGATCTAAAAGCGCTTGGTTCGAATCAAAGTTGTGGTTCATCAAAGCGTACTGTTTATAATGTTTTAAACATTAAATGTCCCCATTTTGGAGGGACAGCCCCTATTGTTCATACCATATTTCGCATCCCGCCGATTTTGAGAAATGTCCTGGTCTTCCTTCTTTTCCTTATGAAAGTGAAATATTATTGCTGTTTTGTGTTTTCTAATATATAAACATTCGCCTGAACAAACGATGGTAGATGGCGCTATTTACCCTGAATTGTTTAATTAAAATTTCTACCACCAGGGTGAGACTCTTTCGTTCTCTGAGCCTGAGGCGAATAGCCATTAGACTTCTACTTTTATAAATAATAAAAAAAAAAACAGTTAAAAAATATAGATATTTATTACAAAACTTACAAATAACAATCAAAATCATCTCAGACATTTAAAATTGCAGAACTTTTTGAATTCTTCTCGCATGTCTACTTTTGGACGCAACAATGGCCTTCTCGAGTTCCTCCGTGACATGCAGCAGGTTTATTAAACTGCTCTGCAAATAAATGTCTTCCTTGCAGTAATCGTTTATCGTGCTCTCCTCCGTCGTTAACGACAAATTCATCGCAACCATCGGCTGGCACTGATTTAACAACGATCTGGACGCAACCTTAGAAAAACGCACCAGTTGAAAATTTCTATTTTGGTTATTTTTTTCGTATTATTTACCTGAACTTCAAAACGCCAGTCTAAATTATTATAATGTGGCTCGTGGAATGTGTTTTTCTTGAGCGCCTCAAGAACTTCCTTATTTTTTGATTCAAAGAAAGAACTCAATACGGATTGTTGCTCTTCAGAGAAGCCGATGGTTAAGACAACATCACGAAAATCTGATTTGTTGAGCTAAATTTAAATTAATTAAGTATTGTTTTGTGTTGAATCAAAGGATTTAGTACTTACTTTATATTTGCAACTAATCGCTAATAAATAAACTAGGGAGAAAACGCAGTTTCGCACATCTTGCTGTTGTATGCTTAGTTTTGTCGCAGCTGCATTGTACACTTTATCGTTGGTACCATTCTGTAGAAAATCTATTGCTAGTTTGCAAAAGTCTATTACAACTGAAAGTATTTTATTAAGATATAAATTGGTGATTATTTATGACTTGTAATGGAAATTGTTAGCAATCCTACCTTGCGTTTGTTGTCTAGCAAGCATTTGAAGATGCTCTCTGTGATCATTTCTTAATGGTATTAACATTTTATTAGAGGTCTTTAGTTTAAAATTTGTTGTTTTGAGTTTTATGATATAGAAACAGACAAATTTTGTTGTTTATGAATCAGCTGAATGTATTATCATGTATTACAGACTACAGTATATGGTTGCCTTGGTTGCCTAACTTAAATTAATGTATCCTAGATGCAAACCAATAGACTTTGCCTATTGCTCAACAGTGAGCGCCACAATCATAAAATTAAACTTTTTAAATTTAATATGTTCGTTCATTAAAGTTCCATGCCTGCTTTAATAAAATATATGGCACGCTGTAAAAGAATAATTTGTGAAAATGTTTCATTTTTCTTACCTTCTTTTTTCCCATACGTTATTCTATCTTTTTATTAAATACGTTTTCACAACATGGAAGAGATTGAATGGCATAACTCATACCATTGTTTATGTATTTAATATGTACAAACAACGCTCATACTGAGCTGATAAGAAATATGTTCAATTGCTGGTCATACGCTGGTCATACAGCTTTAGGTTGTGGGCAAAGAAAATACACTGTGGGCAAGTTGTAATGCTTTATTGTCAGACGTACATTTTTTTTTCATGTTGCTTAGGTGGCACATACTATGGAGTATTGAATTAATTTTCAGCATGGTACTTGTAATGCCCAACTAAGGATCCGACATGATCTTTAAGTCTTTAGCTTGTTGTAATACAAGTTGTAATGTTTTCCTTGGTATCTAGCATACATCCTTTATTTAAGTTTATTGGGTGGCATATGTATCGTGTATCGTCATATGAGTTCATTTTCTGCATTTAGTATCCAATAGATACTAATATTGGAGCTGGGTAGGTCAGGATGGATACATATCCGCGGATCCGTATCCAAACCTGGACCTGGTGGACCCAGATACAAGTTCCATGATCTGTGATGTGGAACCATGTCCGGACCTGGTGATGAAGTGAACACAGCCTACCCACAAGACCAAATCTGCATCTACATCGACAAATCTTATTCACTTCTTAATAATATTACACATATCCGCAATAGCATCAATTTTGTTATATGTACCTACATATTTGTCAAAGATAATAGAAATTTTTCGACAATAAAACATGTTTTTTCGAGCAGAGATGATAGGCTCTGACTAGCTGATAACAAAGTTCCTACATGATTTTTTTTTATTCTTCTTAATAACTGAAATATCGAAGGTTAAAGTTAAGGACAATATTGTTTGAGTATCGCATGTGGTTAATGGCTATAGCAATTAAAATGGTTTTTAAATGATTTTGGAATAGTTATTGATAACCTGCATACCTCTGAACCAATCCCACAGCCAGCAGTAGGAAGACTCAAACCTGTTACACCCTGTATGATAATCTTGACGTTTAGTTTAATATTTTGGTAGATTTTCAAGTTTTTCACTAGTGAACTAACTTACATTGTGACCATATTGTGACGCAGCAGATTCAGTTCCATAGCAGGTCCATGGGTATTGTGCATGTTAGAATCCATATAAAGTAAACCAGCGGTAATCCTGCACCTCCTATAATGCGACATGCTTATAACAATGTATGTTAGTACATATGTATGTCAGACTACAAGGCACTCCTGTCCAAAAAAGTTCCGGACTACAAGGGGTCGGCTGCAATACTCTAATAATCCGACAAATCCAATCATCTGACGCCTCCGGATTACCGGGGGCGTCAGATGATTGGATTTCTACTGTATATATACTTTTTGTTTTACGCCCAAAACAAAGTTTCTGGTTATGTGAACAGCAGTTAGTTTGAATAAGTTTTAATGACATCTTTTAACACATTAGGTGGGGCATGAGGTGAGATTGCAGTCTTCAATTATGTTGCAACAATTGCATCCTGCCTGCTTTGGTTCAGTCTTGTATGGCATATACATACACACCTTCATATTACATTATTATCAGAGCCCGGAAAGTTTAGGCATCAAATGCTCCACCACCCGAACAAACTGGTGCGACAGTGGCGTGCTGTTACTGCTGCCGAAAAATCTCGTTGTACGATATATGCGAATTGCTTCGCTCGACCCACAGGTGTGGCACAGGCTCTACGCCTCTCAATATTGAGAACGTAGTGGGCGAAATTCAAGAGTCAGTTGCCTAAACTTTCCGGGCACTGATTATTATAGTTGCAGCAGTTTTAGTGCCTAAATTATGGAAAGCATTTGCATTCTAACTAACAACAACGCATTCATATTCATTTGAATAGGAATACCAAGTGACTAAATCCATCAGGGCTGAAAGGCTGACATGTGATTGGTTGAAAGTTAACAGCCTTCTAAACATATATTAATTAAACATACTAATTTGGTTTTGTCATTGATATATAAACCTTTGTATGTCTTAGATTATGTTACTACAAGACCATGTGGATAAAATTTGCTACAGAATCTAACTATCTCTAAACAGTTATTTCCAAGACACGTAAGTGATCAATATAAGGAACAGGTAGGTAATGAAAATAAAACACAGATATAGAAATTATACTTTTATTGTATTATATAGATATATTTCAAAACTCCAATAATGTAGGTACAAAAAATAGTGTTCAATTAAATAATGTTTTGTCTGTCAATTTGTTCATTTTTCTTTAATTTAGTGGCTGGGTGTAATTGACAATAATCAAGTATAAGAATGCTATTACTAATAAAGTCTAGGAAAACCTAGCAACAGTAACATGGCGGTTGCCTATCACAATGTCCAACAAAACGAGTTCTCCGAATAACATACTTTAAATTATGTATAAAATATTAACAGTTACTATTTTTTTGCTTTTTCTTTTTGGTAATGCGCAGCATGAACACTCACTGAAAGGAAGACAACACTAAACACATTCAAATGAATAACAGGCTGTTGGGCGCTCTTGCGTGTTTTCTGCTTGGTATTTTTTCGTCTCGTTTTAAAGAAATCCAATTAATAAAATATAATATATATACTTTTACTTCATATATATATTTATATATATATAGAGAGAGAGAGTTCATAGAGTATAAATACAAACAAGTCCTGCGTCTCAATATGTACAATTGCACTCGAGCCCAGCGCCTTCCCAGCTCCGCACTACCCTAACCAAAAACAAGCAACGTAGTAATGCACTTGATAGCTAACCTGTCTAGATTACAGCCTGTGGTACTGAACCAATGAGGTACCTAGTAGTATATATCTCTATTATTTACACGCGGTCACTCTGATAAAAGTTTTTGGAGCAGCGAAGAACTTGAACTGTGATCACCTTGTCGTCCCTCCTCCATAGTACTCTGAAACATCACACCAAAAATACCATTAGGTCTCAAATTAACCAACCGACAATGACAAAATGTCAATTTTGTTTTTAACGCAAACATAACAATAGAGTGTTATTACTAATATCTAAATTAATAAAGGCACATAAAATTGTGTGTTAATTTTACGTGTCAGTGCAAGACATGAGCAAATAATATGGTTAAAAATAAAAAAAGCAGACACACTGTATAATTAATGATAAATAAGTAAAAACAGTCAGTAATGTTAAATGATCATGTAACGATCGTTTTGTTATCACCTGATTTTTAGGCAACAAGTAATGAATTTATGCGTAATGATCATTTATTCTCATACTAATAATAATAATAATAATAATAATAATAATAACATTCCACCACAACATTTCACTCTTAACATTCCACCATAACATTCCGAATTGTTACACAAAGGCAAAAGCGATTTAACAAAGAAAGTAGAGAGAGGGAGGGAGAGACAGAGAAAC
Source organism: Aphodius granarius (assembly GCA_963971325.1). Classification (NCBI taxonomy): domain Eukaryota; kingdom Metazoa; phylum Arthropoda; class Insecta; order Coleoptera; family Scarabaeidae; genus Aphodius; species Aphodius granarius. The sequence goes on from OZ020225.1 coordinate 6,800,503, forward strand.
ATGCAAGTTAGGTTAGTGACAAAGAAAGCGGGATAAGCAGTGGCTTGGTGGCTTACCCTGGAGGCTGTTGGTTGTGGAGACATTGAACCCATTTCTGACCCCATCGCACCCCAGAGTTTCGGGCTCTCACTCGCACCTGCACGCAACAATGACACATCATTGTACGTACTCCCTGCAGACGTACGCGCTCCGCGCCCCAAACGACAAAGGTACGCACCCACCAGAGCGATGGTCGTCATTTGAACGCGGAGCGCGTACGTTCTGCCCCTTGTCGGTTTAGTAATGTACGCAACACAGGGAAGTTTGAGATGACCAAACGTGAACCACGCTTGCAACTTTCGTGAAATTAGAGTGTGTTTCACGTTTGGGTACAATTTTATTTCGTAGTAAAAAAAAACATTAATAACAAACACATAAAACGGATAATCTGAAACCCAATGTAAAGAGTGACGCTGTATTGTTGATAATTGACATATGTGACCTCGGATGCGAAAAAGGACCTGTCATGACGATATCTTGCACGCTATTTTTGAATGTAAGGTCTTTTCCGATATGTACCGTTATGGCGCACATTATTTTTGCCCGATAGGTCCCTTTTCGCATCTGAGGTCACATATAAGCATTTTTCAGCTGAAAGTGTATGTTAGCGCTTTCTTTTGGAAAGCTGGGATGCCTGAGTGTGGTTCCACAGATTAAATAAAACAAGATGTGTCACTAGACAAGGAACTACTGATCCTAGAGTGATAGATTTGGTCAATGATTTAGGGGACAACAATTTTGATTGGTTCCCAGGATAGTCCTACATAACCTCTCTGATAAGACAAGCTGTCACATTTGTTTACTTGCATAGGTTAGTTTAAAGATCTGCCGCCATGCGGGTCAATAATTTAAAGGGCTACTGCGTTCAAAGTCATTGAAGCGGGTCTTCATTCATCGAAGAAGCCGCCTGAAGTGACGCATCTTGTTGAAGTTAATCTTTGGTGGTACACTCTTTGTCACGAATGTATGGCAACCCATGGCCGCACTTGGCCACAGTGTACTGCACTGGTACAGGTGCCACATTGACAGATCAAAAGAACACTAAAATTCCACAAGTGCGACCAATAGAATATGAAATCGAGCACTAGCATTACCAAAAGAAAACGCTATGTAAAATTACAATAAAAATGCTGTAAAATATTGCAAATGTACTCATTTTTTTGCCAAATAACACCCAACAACACACAAAACCCAAACTATCAACAACACATTTTCAAAAAAACTAATTGAACTAAGCCCCCAGCAAAAATTAATAAAAAAAAAACGCTTTGTACCTGTCGTAGGAAGGTCGTAGCCAAGTCCAAGATCGAGATCGGGGTTAACGTTCTGGTTGAGCAGCTGGTTCTGCGCTCTGCTGCCGCTGGGTTGGCCCTGGACCCGGGCGCCCACGACATTCCGCAGTTCCTGCCTTACGTACTCCGAAGTAGTCGCGCTACCCGTGGACACACCTAATACGCAACGAAGTCAATTTTAGTCTTTGCCGTTTCTGCGCAGTGACGAGGTAAACTCAATTTGTGCAAGAACTTTTTGATGCAGACAAAATAAGCGTCACATTCGGATGCTGATACATAAAAATGAAAGCGTGCACAACAAAGGAGGAAATATGGTTTGCATGCAAAATGGTAATTAAATACTGTAATTCATGTAAAAGAATTGATGACTTATTTATTTTGTTTGTTTCATATACATACAGAGTGTCCAGCGAAGTTTGCACCATATGGAAAAAATTTTTATTATCATCTGTCAGAAAATTTTGTTCCTTGAATAAGTTGGCGGTAGGACTGAAATCAAGAATGCCATCACTAGATCTTCAAAATATTGCACCATATACCGGTGGTTCATAATGAATGAACCAGGCATTAGAGTACCTTTAATTTTAATAATATCGAGAGACGCTATTTGGAAATGTTGTTCAGAATTATCAGGACTAGATTTCTACTATCCCTCCTATTTCTATTCGAAAAAAGTTTAGTAGCAACTAACTAGTAATTTAAAATGGTCTTCCTCTATTCATTTCTTAGTTACATGTTGATATCTTTTATAAGACTCACAATTTTGAATGTTTCTAATACTTGTTTACAATCATTGCAAAATTGCTCGTTTTCTTTTTCACTCAGTAGGTATCAAAATATCATGCAATACATAACACAGCTAAGTAAATTACTCGCAATTTCAAATCTGAGCGTACTTATTCATTCTAACCAACATTTTTCAAATAATATTTTTCGATTATATGAAAGTAATTTTGAACCATGACACATGGGCAACATTTTTAAAACCTAGTTATGGCATTCTTGATTTCTGATGTACCGCGAACAAGTTTTGTTCGAGCAGCCGTCAAGAACTAGTTTGCAATTAGTTTTTTAGATGACAAATAATCAGCGTCATCATAGAAATTAATTTCAAAGTAGCTTTTTCAATGCTCGAACAAATCTATAACAAAAAATTTCCATATGTTGCTGACTTTCCTGGACACACGGTACAATTTTGAGATTTAAATAAAGTTATTTCATTCAGGTAACCTTGGTAAAGAAACTAGAATAGAATCTACAAATTGTACAATAACATAAAAAGTAATAGAAGCAATACTTTAAATTATTTATATACTTTAAAAATTCACACTTTTACCTGAAAATGACAAGTTTTATATAGCCATTAAAAACAACTTGTCGACAATTTCGTATATATAAAACAACGGTTGGCAACTAAGGAAAAATATAAAACAAAACATAAAAAGCGGAAAGATCTTGCAAATAGGATGACAAATGTCTGGATTTTTCCGGGATGTCACATGTAAAGGGCAGAGGTTACAGGTTAAACACTGACGGGGGATTCCCAGTGATAATTTTAGCATAGCACGAATATTATGGAATGAGATGTTATAACACAGGTATATCGACAACATTTGGTGCGGCATGGTTGGTGTGGTGAGATGATATCAAGTCTTTAGAATCGGCATAAAAAAATAATGACAAACAAAAACATCAAGGGGCTTTTTTTAGGTTATGTATATGTCACTCTGACAAGGAAATATGTTTCAAATTTCGCAAAATGATTACTAATAAACATGGTTTAATAAAATACAGAAGAGTATATAAAATTAACCGTTCTAAAGACTTTTGTTGACTGATTTGATCGTTATGAATTTGCGATTTTGGTAATGTAATAAGGTTGAAGTGTGTGCCCCATTTTGTTTCAGCCGTCGACTTACCGGGCTGCAGGTGTTGGGGTAAACGGCCCCTGTCTGCACCATTGAACGGTAACTGATCGTAACAGTACTGGGATTCTTGTTGGTACATCAGGGGAAGGTGTGGGTTTTGCGGGATCTGGGGATAGGAGTGGGGGGCGTGATCCCTGCCATATGGCCGGGGAGATCCCAGGCCACCTGTAAAACACGCTACCCTCAGAACTCGAACAAAAAAAAACACTCACTCATCACTCTATTTCTATATCTCGCACTCATTTGTCAAACAGGGACAATTACAAAAACAAAACATTATCTTCATCTTCTCAAAATAAATTGTCGATGATTTTGATGTATTATTTTTTTGGTCATAGACAATTTTATGGTGATTTAAGTTGACAAAGAATAGTAAATACAACAAGATTTAGATCAAATGGATGAAAAGACGAGAGAGTTTCTCTTTCTTTTTGTTGAGAAGATAAGATTGTAAAGACTTAATTGTAGAAATAATTAATTGAGAACATGCAAAACTGATAGCTGCCAAGAAAGGTTATAAGAAAAAATATACAATGCGAAAAGTAAGTATGTCAGATGTTTCCATGTCAATTACTAAAGCATATAGCCAACATAAATTTAAGAAAAAGATTAAATCATGGCACATTAGAAGTTTTTATTAAATATACTACTGTATCATAGTGATCAATATTTCTAATAATATATAAAGAATATATCTCTATTACAGCAAAGATGACAAAAATATTGATCACCCAATTCTCGAGAATCCCGTCAGTACTTTTCTTGGCAACTGTAATGTAAAACGCTACGTCTAAGTAAAAGAGTTCGACCAATGCATGACCTACACCTTTCTCTACAAATGCATGGCCTCTACGGGTAGCAGAAAACTCCAAACCATGCTCCCGATAGATTGATAAAATATCCGTAAATGATATTATATTTCCGATAAACCAAAATTTTGATAAATATTAGAATTAAAAAGAAAACAAATTTTATGGAATTACTTCTGTGCGTTATTGATATTAATTAACATAACATATTCATAATTGGTACAAACCTGGGATGTTCGCATTGGCAGTTGGTGCGCTATTGGCACGCTGTAATCTCAGGTACTGGTTATTTTGACTGAAAGTCGCGTTCGGTGAGCCCGGTGGGGGAAACGCATCATTCCCGAAGGGTGAATGCCTGGTTGGCACGGTGCCCGGACTTCCAATCGCTCGCTGCTGCTGCTGCTGCACTTGAAAACCTCGGGTCGGACCCGCAACAAAATTTCCCTGTGAAAAATCAATAACTGCGTTACACTTAAATCATTTTTGATGATTGGAGTTTTAGAATAACTTAGAATGTATCGCAAAATTGTGTAAATTTTAATTATATACTTAAGTGACTAAAAATTACAAAAATGACTAACATTTGAACAATATTTGTCGTTTTTTGTTAGTTTATGCTTTTGAGTTCATTTGAGAAAACAGAAAGCGTGTTTTGAACACATTTAAAACCATTTTTAATTTAAAACAAAAAATTTATAATGACTAAAAGACAATCTCTATACAAAATTGTGTATTAATTACTTAAATGACTCAAATTACAAAGAAGATACGTTATATATGTTTAAACAATATTTGTTGTTCTCTGTTTACTTTACTCTTTAGTATATTTGGAACACATTTAAAATTGATATAAGATTAAATATAACTACTAAAAGACAAAATGTACACAAAACTGTGCAAATTATATACTTAAATGACTCAAAATTGCGCAGATAATCGACGAGGAAAATATGAAACAAAAAAAAAAACTTACAGTGAGCTGAGCATTGAGCATTGGATTCTGCAGCTGCTGATTGCTAAGCCTCTGCTGCTGATTTTGTGGCCAGGCAGCGTTGGGCGGTTGCGCCGGTCCCTGCGTGTACACCTGTCGCGGGGACAGCTGTTGACTGAAGGGTTGCGGGTGCGGCGACACTCTAGATGGGTTGTGCTGGTAGCTGCCCACCGTAGTCTGCACGAACCCACCCTGCGGAATCCCCAAATTAGCAACCCGCCTTACTAATTCTCCACCGAACCTATATATTACCCTTTGGCCGGGCTGCTGCGGCATCGGCTCAACGAACGGCGGCGACAGCTGCTGCGCCTCCGTCGGCACGCTTGACGATCGCTGCAGCGTCACGTTCGGGGCTACTGTATTGTTCAGGATCGAGTCCATGTTCTGGAGGCTAGATTTGATGTCGACGGGCGCGGGGGGCGTAGCGTTCGATTGGTGGACCACCCGCTGCTGCTGCTGCTGGTTCAGCAGGCGGGCCTTGTCCCGTTCGTACTGCTGCTGCAATTTCTGCTGCAGTTGCAGTTGCTGCTGCAGCTGCATGTTGCTTCCGCCCGCAACGGAAAATTGCTGCTGCGGTGGCCTTCCTTGTCGGTGAATCGGGGCCCTCTGGTACCCGGGCGGCTGCTGGAAGCCTTGTTGCTGTGCAGTCTGCGTCGTCATCTAAAAATTTATTAAAACATTAGATAAGAAAGCTTCAAAACGTTGTTTTGAATTGTTTTCTTCAAACTTGACGTTATTATTGCAGCTTTAACCACAAAAAATATTTTAACATTGCTACTATTTGCCTCAACGAGTGAAAGAGTCGCCGCTCTGGTGGTGAAAGTATTAACTAGTGTCTTGGGGATAATTTTCATAATTTATATGGTGTGGTATAGGACTTTGAGTATAATTTCGGCGGTATTTAAATCTAAAAGATGAAAAACGACAAAAAAGAAGTAGTAGAAGTAAGACCTATTGTTGCGTTCCACAAAGTCAAATCAAGTTGAGTTACAGTAAAGGAATCATATTGTTTTTAAGTTTGACATATTGCAGATCTAACCTCAAAATAAAACGTTTCTATTAACAAATCCACATACAGTCATATTTTCCTGCTGCAAATAACTTTTCTCCTTCTTCAAGGGGTTGTCCCTTATAATATGTATACATATTTTTTCAATAAGGGTTCCAAAAATACTTGTAAATACTCGTCAGAGTAATGAAAGTCATATAGCTAACCATAGTTAATTTAAATTTTATCCCGATTCATGCGCCGATGTTAGCGGCGTTAGCGCCGTCTACATTCGCTGGTTCAGGCAAATCCGCCTGAACAGGCGAATGTAGATGGACTACACTGATAAATTTATAATATGACACAATTATTTTTTTTTAGAATGTTATTTCCCTGAAAACAGACCAAAGAAAACAATAAAACAACTTACCGCGACGGTACCATAAGCAGGCGGGGCAACCGTCAGAGCCATATTGGGCGACGTCGGACTGTTGACGGCGGACTCGCAGATCTGCATCAGCGACTCCTGGATCTTGTTAATGGCCATCTTCTCGTTAATCGCATTCTGCTGGTAAAGGTTCGCTGAATTCTGATCGCCCTCAATCATCGACATGATGTCGTTGGCCTGTGTATCGGGAGCAAAATCGATCACCTGATCCAAGATATCCGACAAAAGACTATCGGACGGCAACTGTTGCTGCTGTTGAGGCTGTTGTTGCTGCACCCAAATTTCATTCGCAGATGGCGCCGTAGTCGAGACTGTATACTGCCGTATCTGATTCCTCTGTATTCCGTTATCACCTAGAAATAAGGTATTTTTTAGTTTTTAAGTTACATTTTGGATTATTACTATTTATGTAATTACGTACAGTCATTTTGAATGAGTGAATGTTACGTGAGTGGATGATGAACAAAATGTAGAGTAGTTTTAAAGTAAGTAGAGCACAGTGACATATGTAACCAATTATACCCAGTGTATGGTTTATAATTGACCCGCGTATATTTAGTTGCATACACAACTGTGCTTTCCTTGGTTTGAAACATCTATACTGTTACCAACAGGTGTACATTTGGTTGCCTACATCGGTAGTCACATGTGACATGTAAACATTAAAAAAGACTCTGTATAGGCCACTGCCTCTAAATAAAGATTTTATTAATACCTGTTGTGAGGATCTGATTGAGGTATGTCGTTCTTTGAGAATTCTGCGTTCGACTTCTAGCGTTTGCCGAGTTTCGTTGGACGGCAGCGGCCATAAGCTGTTGTAAGTTTTGGTGTTGCTGAGCTTCGTGCTGCTGTTGCATATCGTGAGCGAGACTCTTCATCTGATCGTTGATTTTGTCCTGCGGCGTTGCCATGAGAACCGCGGTTGGTATGGGTGGTATCGGTTGTGGATTTGGTTGGGTGGCCAACAGTTGCGCCAGCATTTTGTTCTTCTTTGCAAGTTCCCGCGGTCCCGTCGACGAGACGGGGGAACTTCTGTTGCTGTCTCGTTGCGCGTGGGGCCTTTTGATGCCGTGCTTGCCCTCGCCGTTCGCCGGCGACGGCGATGGGAAGCTCACGCCTAAGCTTCGCAGCAGGGAGTCTTCAACTTCTTGTTTCGGATCCTCCTCTTTTAGGAGGATTTGGAGAAGCTCGCTCTGGGGTTTCAGGCATGCCCCTCTGTCGTCGTCGTCGCTAGTGCTCGTCTCATTTAGTAACTGAAAAGATATTTCATCACGTTCTTTAAAAAACTCTACCCAATTTTTACTATTTGTTATACATATAAAAATATAAATATAAATTAATAATAAATTTATACATATAAGTCTTTTCAGGTTCTTTTAGGCAGTTTAATATAATGAACTTCAAGATGTTGAAATGGCAATTTTACCCGGCAAATTGAAATCTTAGGATAGTAAAATTGGTGTATAAATATTAATGTTACTTGAAATGGGCAACTACAGCACATTCTTGTTTATTAAGACAATTATTAATTTATTTATCTCAGGTTTCATAAATATTTTTTCTTAATGGACTTTTCTGATTAGAGTATAGTATAGTTTGATAATTTGAACCATAACACCATTAACTGTAGAAACCGTCAATCTGATTGTTAGCGACATTGTTTCCCTATAATGCATTATTTGTTTTTCAATCATAAAACCTCAACAAACAAAATAAAAAATTGGCATATTTAAACGATGTTTTGCTTTCCTTGGCAATACATAGATTCTTTTACTTTCAAATCCGCCATGGAATCACATATTGTAACCCACTGCACTGAAAACTTTAGGAAAACAATGTTAATAACAATTGTCTGTGATTCTTTTATCTTCAATTACCTCCAAAAATATTAAAGGTCAAAATACTATACATAAAAAAGTCGAATTTTTGTGTTTATAGGGACAAAGTGTATAAAAAAGTATAGTGTAAAATATGAACATAGTGTAAAACAAAAAAAAGAAAGAAAAGGGTAACGGTGATAGAAAAGAGTAACTGCTTTAGTACACTAAAGCAGACAAAATCAAAATGAGCCCGAATGAGAACAACATAGCGAAAAGAAGACAAAATAGAGCAAAATAACAAGAGCAAAATAATGAAAATATATAGCAAAAATGAGTAAAATATAGCAAAACAAGCATAGAAATGAGTAAAACAGCAAAGTAGTCTTGAGAAAACAAGACAAAAATAGAGAAAGAGATAAAACACAGCAAAACTAGGGTAAAAGTAGAGCCAAACTAGAGCAAAATAAGGAAAATAGAGCAAAATAGGGCACAACACAGGGCAATATAAAAAAGTAACCAACGCAGTAACGTAGAGCAAACTGTGGAAGCAAGGGGGAAAAGGGCATCAGCGATGCACAGAAGACAGCAAAGGAGAGTAAGTAAAAAACAGCAAAACAGATCAAAGGACAGGCCAAATTAGTACAAAATAGAGAAAAAAAAAAGAAAGAAAATAGAAGCAAAAGAGAATGAGAACAGAACAGCAAAACGAAGACAAAATAGAGCAAAACAAGAGTAACATAGATTAAAAATTAAGACAATATCGCAAAAGCGAATAAAATATAGCAAAATAAGTAGAGAAATCAGCAAGACATCAAAGTAGAGTCGAAGAAAGAAAAGTAGAGAAAAAGTGATAAAACACAGCAAACTAGAGTAACAGTACAGCAGATCAAAACTAAAGCAAAATAAAACAAAATAGGGCACAATACAGGGCAATATAGAAAAATGAACAACAGAGAAAAGTAGAGCAAACTTTGGAAACAAGAGAAGAAAGGTCATGAGAAAAGCCCAGAAGACAGCAAAGGAAAGCAAAAAGCGGCAAAACAGATCCGAAGACAGACCAAATTAGAACAAAGATAGAAAAAGAGACAAAACAACCCGAAACTATACTACAAGTAGAGCAACAATAGAGTACAACTAGCGCAAAATTAGAGTAAAACTAGCATAAAACTAGAGTAAAATAAAGAAAACAGAGCAAAATAGGGCAATACAGGCCAACTGAGAACAATGAGCCACAAAACAAAGTAGAGCAATCAGTGGAAACAAGAGGAAAAAGAGCATGAGCAAGGCACAGAATAGGAGAGTATAAAGCAGTAAAACGGATCAGGAAACAGTTCAAATCAGAACAAAATAGTGAAAATTTGACAAATTAAAGCAAAACTATAAGTAGTAAAAGTAGAGCAAAACTATAGTAGAACTAGCGAAAAACAAGCAAAAAAACTAAAAGAAAATAGAGCAAAATTGGGAAATCTAGCCCAACACAGAAAAATGAGTCTCAAACCAAAGAAGAGGTATCTGTGGAAATAGGAAAAAAGGGCATGAGCAAGGCACAGAATAGGAGAGTATAAAGCAGTAAAACGGATCAGGAAACAGTTCAAATCAGAACAAAATAGTGAAAATTTGACAAATTAAAGCAAAACTATAAGTAGTAAAAGTAGAGCAAAACTATAGTAGAACTAGCGAAAAACAAGCAAAAAAACTAAAAGAAAATAGAGCAAAATTGGGAAATCTAGCCCAACACAGAAAAATGAGTCTCAAACCAAAGAAGAGGTATCTGTGGAAATAGGAAAAAAGGGCATGAGCAAGGCACAGAATAGGAGAGTATAAAGCAGTAAAACGGATCAGGAAACAGTTCAAATCAGAACAAAATAGTGAAAATTTTACAAATTAAAGCAAAACTATAAGTAGTAAAAGTAGAGCAAAACTATAGTAGAACTAGCGAAAAACAAGCAAAAAAACTAAAAGAAAATAGATCAAAATTGGGAAATCTAGCTCAACACAGAAAAATGAGTCTCAAACCAAAGAAGAGGTATCTGTGGAAATAGGAAAAAAGGGCATGAGCAAGGCACAGAATAGGAGAGTATAAAGCAGTAAAACGGATCAGGAAACAGTTCAAATCAGAACAAAATAGTGAAAATTTTACAAATTAAAGCAAAACTATAAGTAGTAAAAGTAGAGCAAAACTATAGTAGAACTAGCGAAAAACAAGCAAAAAAACTAAAAGAAAATAGAGCAAAATTGGGAAATCTAGCTCAACACAGAAAAATGAGTCTCAAACCAAAGAAGAGGTATCTGTGGAAATAGGAAAAAGGGTATGAGCAAGGCACAGAAGACAGCAAAGGAGAGTAAAAAGCAGCAAAACCGATTAGACAGACCAAATTATAACCAATAAATAGAGAAAAAGTGACAAAATAAATCGAGCAAAACTAGAGTGCAATTAGCACAAAACTAGAGTAAAATAAATAAAATGGCACAAAATAGGGCAATACGGGCCAACAGAGAAAAATGAGTCACAGAGCTAAGTGGAGCAAACTGAGGAAACGAGAGCTAAGATAGCAAGAGTGAGAAGAGCAAAGGAGAAAAGTGTTGGAACTAATATCATAATATAATATAATCGGACTTGTACTTTTTTATAGAGGATTTAGAGTAAAAGTAGAGCAAAACGAGGCAAAACTCGGGGAAAACATAGGGCAAAATTATAGAGCAAACTGAGGAAAGAAATGAAAAAGACAGAATTAACGGAAAAGAGGAAAGAGAAAGAAATAGCGGAATAGGCGTACCTATACAGAAATATGAAGAACCGATTATCCACTATATTTTGGTGTTCCATTTACCATAAAGAAAAGAAACTTCACTTACCTCTCGCAACATATTATCCTTAGTATTCGGTCCGGAGGAGACCTTCGGCTTATTGTCCGACGGTCCGGGTATCGAACTAACCCTAGACAACGCATTCATCTTCGGGCTTCCCTTATTATCAATATCATCCTCATCTCTCTGATTCAACAGATCCTTCAAGATCCTATGCTTATTCTTATCAGCGTCCGAAGATTCCGCCGAATTCGGCGGTTTCGTGAGCAAATCTCTCAACTTATCTCCCATAATAGAAGAAGAAGACCCTCCGGCACCAACACCAACACCTCCACCAGGTCCTCCATCCTCGAACATATTAACTTTGGTATCTTTCTGGTCCTCCAGATGGAAGGCCACATCACCGGCAGGACTGAAATTGTAGGTACTGTACGTAGCTGGGGTGGGGGGATTTGGAGCTGGCGATTGCTGGGTCCCAAACATCGGACTCTGCGCCGCACCACCTGGTGAATACGCTGGGGCACTCGGGGGTCTCGAAGTTGGCGTCGAAGCTGGCGTAAGACTTTGCCTGAGGTCTGTTCGAGGTTCTGGTGCCCATTGCATATCCCACGATGGCAACTCGAAGGCGAATTCGTTGTCTAGGAAGGGTGTGTACGTCGAAGAGTTCGCGGGATTACTCATAGAGTTACTGCTTAGGGAAGGGCTATCGTTGTTCGAACTCATCCTACTACTGCCACTGGTTCCATTGACTATACTCGTCATCAGAGGGCCGCCAACACTGTTGTTATTGTTGTTGTTGTTGTTACCACCACCTGGATCGTTCGGCCTGGTTTGATCATTGTCACTACAACACGAGGAAAGAACACATTTTTTTTCGTGGATATAAAATTATTATCTAGCGGAGCTAATACTACTTAAAAGTCTATCGGGCGAATACACACTTTAAAATGTGTGTACCGATAAGTTTATTATCAAAACATTACGATAGAAAGTGCACGGGCGCGTGCGCACTGGAACGAACACTGGTGCTGTTTGTTGAGCGCGTTGATTGTTGTATTTGTATGGCTAAAACAGGTGACCAATTTCTGTTTCTTCTTTAATTTTCCACACAAACATAACAAAACTATTGCTATATTTTGATTATTTTCATCCAGCTGTCTATTCTACACGATTGCAGGTATAAAGTTTTGCTTTAAAACTCCTGTGATACTAAAAAGACTAAACTATGACGTAACTTACTAAATAATGTAGTATTAAGTACGTACTTAAATCCAGACCCTGGACACGACACACACGTGAGACGCACTGTGACAAACTGTTTTTTTTTTCGATTGCTTTTACCACGTGGTGATTGTGTAAAGTTTCTAAAGCTATTCAGTTCGACACCGTTAGTCATACAATACGTTCTTTTTTGCCGATAAACCTTCACAGTGGGGTGGACCAGCTACAGGTATTACACGGGGTTCAAATACTAGTTAGTAGACCATGTTTTCTGACGAATTTATTTAATTTACACAACGAGAAGGTAAAAATAATCATTTTATGAATAATTCTAATTTTCAAGATTCAAGTTCTTTTATATTGTTTGAAGATGTCTCTTGATTATAACTTGCTTTATTCTCATTCTAGTGATTTTTGCTACATTTTATAAACAATAAATGGCTAAAGTGCACAACTCTTCCACTCTGCGTGATGTGCTTAAAACTCCATAACCGCTGCATTATTTTAATGGTTTTGTGACCACTTAATAGTACATTAACGATATTTACCATCACATTTAGCTATCTTCTTATTTGACAAATTTTGATATCCAATAACTTAATAACTGTACAAATTACAACCAAATTCTTCAACAATCTTTCTAGCTAATATAACTTGTAAAATACTTAGTTCTTCAATTCATTTTTTGATCTGTGTAACTAACATGACGTAAGGACCTTGCTCAAGTTTTTGTCCATTCAGTTTTAACGTCAAATTAATTACCAATAATTTCGAATAATTTGTCTACAATCTCCTGTAAGAATCATAAAAATTTATCAAAGATTACAAAAGTTATTGGAGAACAAACTTTTTAAAATTTTTATAAAGAGACAAATAAATTTAAACTTTTACATTATATATATATTCCTTAAAAACATTAGCTATCAATCATACATGTGTTTAAAAATAACTGTCTCCGAGTCGACGAAATGAAGAATTCGCGATGACAAGTCAGAGGAATGTCCAAACAAGCTGTGCATTCTAAACACGTACGGTGTTTGGGTTGCGTAAATGGCAGGCGCATGCCCACACTTGCGCAATAACCTAACGAAAATAAACCACCGGCAGTGTCGATTATTTTGACAGAGCATCGATTGACTCAAAGAGCAATTTTACTGTAACTGGATGTGTGTGTGTGCTTGACAATAGGCTAATCTTGTTTATACACGCGAAAATTAAACAATAGACAGTGGGAATTGGAGTGTAGGTATTTCGTTATGACGAATTTCGTCCAGGAGTTGTGTTTGACAGTTTGACGGTGACGTAGGCATACACGTGACACTTGGGGGTAATTTTGTTTTCTTCTGGTTGGTATCGAGTTTGCTCATATGATGATAAATTTATACTTTCTTGAGGTCCCTCTCTTTCTTACTGCATCCGCCTGAACAAGCGAATAGAGATGGCGCTATTTAACCCGAACTGTTTAATTCAAATTTCTACCACCAGAGCGGAGACGCTTTCGTTCGTTGAGGCGAATTGCTTTTCCATTTCGTTGTGTATTTGGTTGCCTACATGTGTGGTGACGTCACGTTCTGTCTTTCGCAGGACAAATTCACGAGTAATGTTATCATGCGGTTAAATGTAAACTAATGATCTGACTATTGTTATTACTTTATGATAGTAATGCACAACACTAATAGTATCTTTTTGTCGTTAGGGAAAAGTATCGTGTTTTGAGACAAGTCACGTAGCTACTTTATTCAGATGAATCACAAAATTAATATGTTTTTACAATAAAATTAAATATTTCATTTTTCTACTTTGCATTCACAATGCACACATTGTAACACTGTTTTCGGTGTTACAATTAATAAATTGTAACACCGTTTTTAGTAACTTTTTTCTAAGATTGGTGACATTGATTTCAAATGCATGTCAAACGAAAATACACATAACCACAAAAGTAAGCACAAACTGATTTGTTAGAATCGCACAAACTGCGAAGTATGTATATATTTATACATATTTAAACATGCGTGTTGCATCCTAGGTTTCGTACTACTAGTATATGATGGTATATAATAATTATCAATAATTACTTTTTCACAGATATTTGAATTTAAGTGACAGATGACAGTGTTACCAACGGTTGCACCCATAAATACTCTAGATTGGAATTTTACCTAATATACTTCTAAATTTTTATAAAATTAATGACGCAAAGTAGAAAAAATAGTACATTACACTCGTTTCGTAAGACATATTGGCGCATTCGTTCCACCAACAACACTACCAATGCTTATTCCAAATCTTAATCCGAATTGATAAATTAAACCAGTACTTTTGCATCAGTTTTGCTAAAAACTTACCCGATAACCGAATGCGTGGCCATGATAAAGTCCGTCTCCTGCGAATTAGGCGTCGCCCGAAATAATTTCGATTTCGTCTGCAAATTGAGATACTTGTCCTGTTCCAACTTAATCCTATACACCACACTAGTCGCCTGGCCCGAGCCAAGCACGTCACGAAGATGCTGCGCGAGCTTGTGAAGGTCCTGGGGGGCGCACAACTCCTGGAACCGTCTGCCCATCAGGTCCTTGTTGAGGACGTGCGCGTATCCCGGCACACCGGACGTATCGATGCTGATGATGTTGCCCGACGTGTCCAATTTCGTCGTGAACTGTTCCAGTCCGAAAATCGCGGCTCGATCGCGGTGCGTGAAACGGCTTGCGACGCACATCAAACACGGCCCACTATCACCACCACTTTCCTCGTCCGTAACCGTACCCTGAGTTAACTGTATGCTACTAATGTACATCACCTCGTAACGATGCTCGCGTTGCTGTTTCTCCTTCACGGGGTCGTCCTGCTCCTTGTCAGTCTTCACCAGAAGGCGGCAGCTGAAGGAACGAGACTTGTTCGCCGGCTCGCTACCCCAACCGATGGTCATGGGCAAACTCGTGCTAAACCTAAAGATGAAACTGCGTAAGAATTCTGGTCTTGATTGCGTTGAGTTTGTAATCCACTCAAGGCCAAAAGTTTTGGAGCATGGCCAGAAAGTTTTGACTAGACATAGAAATATTTTGACCACGTCCCAGAAGTTTTCACTAACAGCTGAATTCTTTAAAATTCTCAGATTCTTTGATTCATTTTGATATGTTAATTGTCCAAGAAGATAGTGTTTTTGAAAGGACTTTAGTTTAATGTAAAAGTGAAGTAATGTAAGTGATAGATCCCAAATTACTCTACAGGGTGTTTCAAACTTAGACAAGTGAAGTATTTTCTCTTTCTGCGGTACAAGAAGTTGTAAGAAATCCTTTAGTTAGTTAGTTTTTTGTATCAAATTATGTGCAGTATGAAATGTATCGTCAGTATTCCTTTTCTTTACTTTTGTTCTAACAAATCAATTAAAATGCGAAATGTTTGCAATTACATAGTCACTAATTGTCCAATCATAATAATAAAAAATATTTAGGTATTAAAATAAAAGATTTGAACCATGCCATGGCCAGAATGTTTTGACTAGACATAGAAATATTTTGACCACGTCCCAGAAGTTTTCACTAACAGCTGAATTCTTTAAAATTCTCAGATTCTTTGATTCATTTTGATATGTTAATTGTCCAAGAAGATAGTGTTTTTGAAAGGACTTTAGTTTAATGTAAAAGTGAAGTAATGTAAGTGATAGATCCCAAATTACTCTACAGGGTGTTTCAAACTTAGACAAGTGAAGTATTTTCTCTTTCTGCGGTACAAGAAGTTGTAAGAAATCCTTTAGTTAGTTAGTTTTTTGTATCAAATTATGTGCAGTATGAAATGTATCGTCAGTATTCCTTTTCTTTACTTTTGTTCTAACAAATCAATTAAAATGCGAAATGTTTGCAATTACATAGTCACTAATTGTCCAATCATAATAATAAAAAATATTTAGGTATTAAAATAAAAGATTTGAACCATGCCATGGCCAGAATGTTTTGACTAGACATAGAAATATTTTGACCACGTCCCAGAAGTTTTCACTAACAGCTGAATTCTTTAAAATTCTCAGATTCTTTGATTCATTTTGATATGTTAATTGTCCAAGAAGATAGTGTTTTTGAAAGGACTTTAGTTTAATGTAAAAGTGAAGTAATGTAAGTGATAGATCCCAAATTACTCTACAGGGTGTTTCAAACTTAGACAAGTGAAGTATTTTCTCTTTCTGCGGTACAAGAAGTTGTAAGAAATCCTTTAGTTAGTTAGTTTTTTGTATCAAATTATGTGCAGTATGAAATGTATCGTCAGTATTCCTTTTCTTTACTTTTGTTCTAACAAATCAATTAAAATGCGAAATGTTTGCAATTACATAGTCACTAATTGTCCAATCATAATAATAAAAAATATTTAGGTATTAAAATAAAAGATTTGAACCATGCCATGGCCAGAATGTTTTGACTAGACATAGAAATATTTTGACCACGTCCCAGAAGTTTTCACTAACAGCTGAATTCTTTAAAATTCTCAGATTCTTTGATTCATTTTGATATGTTAATTGTCCAAGAAGATAGTGTTTTTGAAAGGACTTTAGTTTAATGTAAAAGTGAAGTAATGTAAGTGATAGATCCCAAATTACTCTACAGGGTGTTTCAAACTTAGACAAGTGAAGTATTTTCTCTTTCTGCGGTACAAGAAGTTGTAAGAAATCCTTTAGTTAGTTAGTTTTTTGTATCAAATTATGTGCAGTATGAAATGTATCGTCAGTATTCCTTTTCTTTACTTTTGTTCTAACAAATCAATTAAAATGCGAAATGTTTGCAATTACATAGTCACTAATTGTCCAATCATAATAATAAAAAATATTTAGGTATTAAAATAAAAGATTTGAACCATGCCATGGCCAGAATGTTTTGACTAGACATAGAAATATTTTGACCACGTCCCAGAAGTTTTCACTAACAGCTGAATTCTTTAAAATTCTCAGATTCTTTGATTCATTTTGATATGTTAATTGTCCAAGAAGATAGTGTTTTTGAAAGGACTTTAGTTTAATGTAAAAGTGAAGTAATGTAAGTGATAGATCCCAAATTACTCTACAGGGTGTTTCAAACTTAGACAAGTGAAGTATTTTCTCTTTCTGCGGTACAAGAAGTTGTAAGAAATCCTTTAGTTAGTTAGTTTTTTGTATCAAATTATGTGCAGTATGAAATGTATCGTCAGTATTCCTTTTCTTTACTTTTGTTCTAACAAATCAATTAAAATGCGAAATGTTTGCAATTACATAGTCACTAATTGTTCAATCATAATAATAAAAAATAGTTAGGTAGTAAAATAAAAGATTTGAACCATGCCATGGCCAGAATGTTTTGACTAGACATAGAAACATTTTGACCACGTCCCAGAAGTTTTCACTAACAGCTGAATTCTTTAAAATTCTCAGATTCTTTGATTCATTTTGATATGTTAATTGTCCAAGAAGATAGTGTTTTTGAAAGGACTTTAGTTTAATGTAAAAGTGAAGTAATGTAAGTGATAGATCCCAAATTACTCTACAGGGTGTTTCAAACTTAGACAAGTGAAGTATTCTCTCTTTCTGCGGTACAAGAAGTTGTAAGAAATCCTTTAGTTAGTTAGTTTTTTGTATCAAATTATGTGCAGTATGAAATGTATCGTCAGTATTCCTTTTCTTTACTTTTGTTCTAACAAATCAATTAAAATGCGAAATGTTTGCAATTACATAGTCACTAATTGTCCAATCATAATAATAAAAAATATTTAGGTATTAAAATAAAAGATTTGAACCATGCCATGGCCAGAATGTTTTGACTAGACATAGAAATATTTTGACCACGTCCCAGAAGTTTTCACTAACAGCTGAATTCTTTAAAATTCTCAGATTCTTTGATTCATTTTGATATGTTAATTGTCCAAGAAGATAGTGTTTTTGAAAGGACTTTAGTTTAATGTAAAAGTGAAGTAATGTAAGTGATAGATCCCAAATTACTCTACAGGGTGTTTCAAACTTAGACAAGTGAAGTATTCTCTCTTTCTGCGGTACAAGAAGTTGTAAGAAATCCTTTAGTTAGTTAGTTTTTTGTATCAAATTATGTGCAGTATGAAATGTATCGTCAGTATTCCTTTTCTTTACTTTTGTTCTAACAAATCAATTAAAATGCGAAATGTTTGCAATTACATAGTCACTAATTGTTCAATCATAATAATAAAAAATAGTTAGGTAGTAAAATAAAAGATTTGAACCATGCCATGGCCAGAATGTTTTGACTAGACATAGAAACATTTTGACCACGTCCCAGAAGTTTTCACTAACAGCTGAATTCTTTAAAATTCTCAGATTCTTTGATTCATTTTGATATGTTAATTGTCCAAGAAGATAGTGTTTTTGAAAGGACTTTAGTTTAATGTAAAAGTGAAGTAATGTAAGTGATAGATCCCAAATTACTCTACAGGGTGTTTCAAACTTAGACAAGTGAAGTATTTTCTCTTTCTGCGGTACAAGAAGTTGTAAGAAATCCTTTAGTTAGTTAGTTTTTTGTATCAAATTATGTGCAGTATGAAATGTATCGTCAGTATTCCTTTTCTTTACTTTTGTTCTAACAAATCAATTAAAATGCGAAATGTTTGCAATTACATAGTCACTAATTGTTCAATCATAATAATAAAAAATAGTTAGGTAGTAAAATAAAAGATTTGAACCATGCCATGGCCAGAATGTTTTGACTAGACATAGAAACATTTTGACCACGTCCCAGAAGTTTTCACTAACAGCTGAATTCTTTAAAATTCTCAGATTCTTTGATTCATTTTGATATGTTAATTGTCCAAGAAGATAGTGTTTTTGAAAGGACTTTAGTTTAATGTAAAAGTGAAGTAATGTAAGTGATAGATCCCAAATTACTCTACAGGGTGTTTCAAACTTAGACAAGTGAAGTATTTTCTCTTTCTGCGGTACAAGAAGTTGTAAGAAATCCTTTAGTTAGTTAGTTTTTTGTATCAAATTATGTGCAGTATGAAATGTATCGTCAGTATTCCTTTTCTTTACTTTTGTTCTAACAAATCAATTAAAATGCGAAATGTTTGCAATTACATAGTCACTAATTGTTCAATCATAATAATAAAAAATAGTTAGGTAGTAAAATAAAAGATTTGAACCATGCCATGGCCAGAATGTTTTGACTAGACATAGAAACATTTTGACCACGTCCCAGAAGTTTTCACTAACAGCTGAATTCTTTAAAATTCTCAGATTCTTTGATTCATTTTGATATGTTAATTGTCCAAGAAGATAGTGTTTTTGAAAGGACTTTAGTTTAATGTAAAAGTGAAGTAATGTAAGTGATAGATCCCAAATTACTCTACAGGGTGTTTCAAACTTAGACAAGTGAAGTATTTTCTCTTTCTGCGGTACAAGAAGTTGTAAGAAATCCTTTAGTTAGTTAGTTTTTTGTATCAAATTATGTGCAGTATGAAATGTATCGTCAGTATTCCTTTTCTTTACTTTTGTTCTAACAAATCAATTAAAATGCGAAATGTTTGCAATTACATAGTCACTAATTGTCCAATCATAATAATAAAAAATATTTAGGTATTAAAATAAAAGATTTGAACCATGCCATGGCCAGAATGTTTTGACTAGACATAGAAATATTTTGACCACGTCCCAGAAGTTTTCACTAACAGCTGAATTCTTTAAAATTCTCAGATTCTTTGATTCATTTTGATATGTTAATTGTCCAAGAAGATAGTGTTTTTGAAAGGACTTTAGTTTAATGTAAAAGTGAAGTAATGTAAGTGATAGATCCCAAATTACTCTACAGGGTGTTTCAAACTTAGACAAGTGAAGTATTCTCTCTTTCTGCGGTACAAGAAGTTGTAAGAAATCCTTTTGTTAGTTAGTTTTTTGTATCAAATTATGTGCAGTATGAAATATATCGTCAGTATTCCTTTTCTTTACTTTTGTTCTAACAAATCAATTAAAATGCGAATTCAATCATAATAATAAAAAATAGTTAGGTAGTAAAATAAAAGATTTGAACCATGCCATGGCCAGAATGTTTTGACTAGACATAGAAACATTTTGACCACGTCCCAGAAGTTTTCACTAACAGCTGAATTCTTCAACATTTTCAGATTTAAAGACCATAAATCAGCAGTGTAATGTCCTTTGATTCATTTTGATTTTTTATGTTAATTGTCCAAGAAGATACAGTATTTTTGAATAGACTTTAGTATAATCTAAAAGCGAAGTAAAGTAAGTGATAGATCCCAAATTACTCTACAGGGCATTTCAAACTTAGACAAGTGAAGCTTTTTCTCTTTCTGCGGTGCAAGAAGTTGTAAGAAATTGTTTAGTTACTTAGTTAGTTTTTTGTATCAAATTATGTGTACTATGTGCACAAATCAATTAAAATGCGAAATGTTTGCAATTACATGGCCACAAATTGTCCAATCACAATAATAAAAAGTATTTAGGTAGAAGTGCTTGCATAACATTAAACCTTCATCAAATTTCAACTAAACATCTTCATTTAGATTTTCCAAGGTTACGAATGCCTCACAACATATTATCATTACCCAACAGCGGCAGTGATGATAGATGACACCATTTCGTTTGCAAACAATTTTCAGTTTTTTGTTTATATTTATCGACACCGCAAGGTTCTTCTGCACCTGGCTTTATTAAGCGGTTGCCTAACCTTGGAGATTAAAGTTTCCTCTTTGTTAGGCTCGAGGTATTTCTTATTGAAATAAACCAACGTACCGTACGTAATATTTCGCACTAGAGTACACAGGAATTCTTAAAACTATAATTCAAAGTATCTGTATAATATAACACATAGGCAAGCGCCGATGATATAATAAATAAAGTCAGCTGTAATCTGTTATCTGGTTGTTTATGGCAGCAGCAACTGTGCAAAATATAGTTCCTAGTTGATTATAAAGGCAATTAAACGTAATTAATTCTAATAATCATTGATATATGTGGTCGTCGGAATAGCAAATCACTAATCTTGGTCATGAAAACACTTTTTATATCGTACTTAAGCTGATTTTATAGCAATAGCGAGCTATAATTTCAATATATGTAATGTAAAGTTTAATAAAGAAAACCTATTTCTAAGAAAGATGAGAAGCTGAGATATTATGTAGAAACATTTGTTAAGAAGTTTTGTTTAGCTGTAGTAAAGATATTTGAAAATAAATGTAGTTCCACAGCTAATTTTTTTTGTTCAAATGTGTTAAAACATATATAAGGTAAAAGATTACATTTTTACATGAATTTTACTGTTTTGTGATAAAACAGACGAAAATAAACGTATCGACTTTAGTTAGTGTAAAGTTATTGTAAAGTTACTACAAAGTACTCTAAAGTTATTAGTTATTATAAAGTTATTGTAAAGTTATTGTAAAGTTATTGTACCGTTATTGTACAGTTAATGTAAAGTTATTGTAAAGTTATAGTGAAGTTATAGTAAAGTTATAGTAAAGTTATAGTAAAGTTATAGTAAAGTTATAGTAAAGTTATTGTAAAGTTATTGTAAAGTTATTGTAAAGTTATTGTAAAGTTATTGTAAAGTTATTGTAAAGTTATTGTAAAGTTATTGTAAAGTTATTGTAAAGTTATTGTAAAGTTATTGTAAAGTTATTGTAAAGTTATTGTAAAGTTATTGTAAAGTTATTGTAAAGTTATTGTAAAGTTATTGTAAAGTTATTGTAAAGTTATTGTAAAGTTATTGTAAAGTTATTGTAAAGTTATTGTAAAGTTATTGTAGAGTTATTGTAAAGTTATTGTAAAGTTATTGTAAAGTTATTGTAAAGTTATTGTAAAGTTATTGTAAAGTTATTGTAAACTTATTGTAAAGTTATTGTAAAGTTATTGTAAAGTTATTGTAAAGTTATTGTAAAGTTATTGTAAAGTTATTGTAAAGTTATTGTAAAGTTATTGTAAAGTTATTGTAAAGTTATTGTAAAGTTATTGTAAAGTTATTGTAAAGTTATTGTAAAGTTATTGTAAAGTTCTTGCAAAGTAAAATTATAATAAGTCAAACCACATATACACAAAAAACAGTTAGATTTTGACAAAAAATTTAAGTGATGGAAATGAAACAAATGTCAATACATAATTTGGCTTTCAAATCTGAGTACGCAAAAACTTGACTATCGTTCCTAACCGTTCACAGTGTATTCCAAACTTGTATCACAAAATTATATCGGTTACACAGATCAAATAAGTTGTATAATAAATTATTTTAAAAATAGCTTTCTAGGAGGAATTTTGAAGAATACATCATTAATTTGCTGAAGAAACTACCAAAATCTACTAAAACAGTTAGATTTCGACCAAACAAAAAACATACTAACCGGGCATGATCCCCGGGATGGATAAAATTGTATATCGTCTCCCCCAAGACGTCCTCCTCCGTGAACTTGATAAAATTCTTCACGTTCTTCGTGACGTGTTCGACCTTTCCCTCAGCGTTGACCACGAACAGGAATCCATCCAGAGCTTCGAGGAGGAGCGGTCCATAGACGTCAGTGGACAGAATAGTAGGCCTCGACGAAGAGACGTCACCCTGCTGGACGGGGTCCGTGGACCTGGAGGCGCACTCCCTCTGCTTGATGCTTCGTATCTGGTTGACGGTTTCTTGCAAGATGGCACACTTATCCGGCTTGACCGAGAGCGAGCTCATGTCCGCAAAATTTGCGGATATCAGCTCGGCCAGCTCCTCTATGTAGATGTTCTCCTGTTCGCGTCGTCTTTTCTCATTGTTGCACTTGTTTCTGGAACAAACGTCACCGATGAGAAGGCTATCCTCCGTCATCTGGAGGTAGTGTCGGGATATCTCGACGAAGAAAAAGTTTGCGCGCGAGTGTGTGGTGGAGTTAATACTGAGAGCATCTTGAAAAAAGTAGAGTTTATTAAGTGTGACATGAACGTGTTCG
This sequence comes from Aphodius granarius, assembly GCA_963971325.1. NCBI lineage: Eukaryota > Metazoa > Arthropoda > Insecta > Coleoptera > Scarabaeidae > Aphodius > Aphodius granarius. The sequence goes on from OZ020225.1 coordinate 6,823,764, forward strand.
CGGAACTGACCGAAAATCGATTAGTAAGCGTTTCGAAATAACAAAGAATCGGTGGGGAGGCATGCAGATCGTGCTTAGTGTGTGTGTGTATGCGGTTTGAGTGTGTGTATCTGTTGGTGCACCTATTTTGCTATCGCTGTGACATTAAGTTGATGAATACGTGGATGTTGGTTGGTTCAGGAATTTTTCTGGGGTAATAAATCCAAAATGTGAGCCCGTCTAAAGTTACGTGATGCATGTGACTATTTAGTTGACAGTCGCTACTTGTCTTGTCCGTGCATACCCGTTCCAGTTCCTGGAAACACTTCTCATGTTCTCAAGCAAGAAATATCGTAGTAACTCCTCGATTGGTTGGTTTATTTTGAAATGAATCTATTTTATACTTTATATACTAGATATGTGCAGAATCATTACTCGTATCAAATTGATACTGATTCTTTTGAACCGCGTATTTACTCTTCTAAATTCATTGATACCTAGGCTTGCATTTGACTATTTTATAAGTTTTGAGTTTACTTTATTGATTATTCATTCTCATTATTAATTATGATACACATTACACATTCTAAAAAAAATAAAATATAATACCCGTTTCGATACTTGATATCTGAACTTATTGTAATATTCAACAACACCTCGTTTGGATAACAATTACTCTTTGCAATAAGTATCAGATACTTCAAAAATTTAAAAGTAAGGAATACTGAAGTAACGAATTCCTACTTTTTGCACATCTCTAGTACATACCTACATATCTCTGACGGACATTTTACCAAAGGTATGTCTGGATTTTTGTCACAAAAATGCTTTAATTTATTTTTAATGTGCAGAAATATTATACTAGATTGCAAGATAGCGGTGCCGTCATTATCAGGGAATACTCATAATGGAAAATATCCGTCCGTGGTTAAATGAGCTGTCACTTGCATTCATTTGTAAAAATATAACGACAATAAAATACATAGAATGTACGTAATAGATGTTATAGAATATAGAATACATAAGTAATTCAGCGTGTCAGACACAGAGTTTATTTCGATCAACCCAATATATCAACCCAATATACGTCTAATATACGTGCAATTTACTAATTATAATAATTGTTACCAAACTATAAATAAGTGAACTCTAATAACACTTCAGATTACACAGAGGGAACATTTTATTCGATACAAAATGAATATCTTTGAGTGAAGAATATCACTTGTTTCTATATCCGCAGAAAGATCATTTGGTTGGTTCAAGTAAAATACAAAATTAACAGAGTAAGAATATGATTTGCTTGATGTTCCAAGTATTATGTTTTCTTGTTTTAGGTATGAAGGAATTGCTTGAAAGGAATTACGTCTGTTTTAAGCGATAGGTACGTATACTTTTGGATCAAGAAACTGTTTGTTTGTTGAAGAATGTATATTTTTCACCCAACAAAATATTGTTGTTGTTGTAAAACGAACGTCTTACTGTTTTTATATGTAGAAGAATAACATTTTCTTCGTCAGAGCAAAATATACTCAACATAAACATACTAAACACTTAAACCGGAAGAATAACTAACCGCTGAAATAACTACATATTATATTGAAGTTCTTTTTACAATAAAATATTATTTGGTTAGCAAAAATATCCTCCTCTTCATGCTACACTATATACGCAAGAATATTTTTTAAGAGTTCTTTCTGTGTAGGCTATTCCATTACAATCCTGGTTTCCTCATAATCCTTGCAAGTCACCCATGAAATAAAACACTTATGCATAGATGTAAACAAACAATATACAAACACTCAATATCGTCAAATTTATATAGCGGGAATTTGTCGCAAAAGTCGCGAGAATCTATTAGCGCCATCTGTAAAGTAATTGCAAAACTTTCTATGTATCTCTCAGAGTAAGAATCTTGGATAAAGAAACTGTTTTTTCGTTGAAGCACATATATTTTTCGTCCAATGAAATATTTTTGTTGTTGTAAGACGAACGTCTACTTTTTTATAGAAGAGTAACTTTTTCTTCGTCAGAGAAAAATATAGGTACTTAACTTAAACATACTAAATTCTTAAATCGTAAGAATAACTAACCGTTGAAACAACTACATTGTGTTCTTCTCTGTGTGTAACCATGTATCTATAAATCCAGGAAATGTAACGAATTCTAAAGATTACTTGGTAATTGGCAACACACAACTACGTTGTGCAGACAACTGTATAGGTTATAGTTGAAGACACGTCTGTAGATAAAGAAAAAAGCTAGCGCGTGGTACATATAAGTAACGCCATTGTGCAAGCGGTTCACCACACCATACTTCGTCGTGTGTAGTAACTCCGCCAAGGTGAGTGGAGAACATTGAATTCCAAGAAGATACGGTACGCAAGCTAACGGGGTATCAGACTGAGAGCCCTACTCAGCGTATTCGGAACAAGACACTTATCTCGAAGAAGAATGCAACTATATCTATCTCGCTATGCTACTAGACTCTAGAGTCTGCGCTACCGCGTACTGTGCATACTAGTCAGTTTATTGAAAAACTCAAACGAGATAGTGATGGAAATTAGACATGGGGAAACATTATAAATTGTTTTTGACGGAGTTTTTTTGGTAACAGCAAAATTGGACGTTGGTATATATGATGGCCATCTTTTCTTGTTTAGTAATTAACTGCAAAGTGTTTTCTTGTGTTATAGTCAGTTAATAGAGTAATTAAATTAATGATTTGTGTGTATACCCGCAGAATTATTGTTGTACCGCCATCAAAATGGATAATAGATGGAGATATTATTCATTCGAAATGCATAGAACTAGAAAATAATAAAACACACGCTATATTTTAACGTTAAAATATAGCTAATAAAGGCGTTTTTGATCGACTCTTCTGAACCTGTAAAATAGTGAAGAACCTGTCATTCTACTGAGAATGACAAGTTCTTCACTATTTCTTTAATGATTTAATTTCTGTTGCATATTACACAATTTTATTTAGAATGGACAATAATATAATAATGGTTCAAATTCTTCAACATAGTAAATTTAAATTTTAGTTTCTCTTCTAATTTAACAAAGTTTTGTTGACAACTCGATAACAAAACATTAACCAGTTTCATAAAGTCTATTTTTTGTCTACTGCAAGTACACAGAGACAACTCTATTCTTACATATCAAGAAAAAATATTCTTGCGTATATAGTGTAGCACGAAGAGGACTTTTTTTCTATACAAATAATATTTTATTCTATTAAGAATTTCAATTGTTTCAACGGTTAGTTATTCTTACGATTTAAGACTTTAGTAGTTCAATAAAAAAGTAGACGTTCGCCTTATAACAACAAAAATATTTCGTCGGACGAAAAATATAAATGCTTCAACGAAAAAAACAGTTTCTTACTCTGAGAGATACATAGAAAATTGTGCAATTACTTTACAGATGGCGCTATCAGTTTCTCGCGTCTTTTGCCACATATTATCGCTATATAAGTTTGACGATATTGAGTGTTCGTATTGTTTGTTTACATCTATGCATAAGTGTTTTATTTCATGGGTGACTTACAAGGAATATTCTTGGATTCTTGGATATCAACAAAAATTGTTCTTGCTTATAAGAATTTCAATATATGTAGTTATTTCAACGGCTAGTTTTTCTTCCGGTTTAAGAGTTTAGTATGATCATGTTGAGTATATTTTGCTCTGACGAAGAAAACGTTATTCTTATACATATAAAAAGAATAAGACGTTCCTTTTACAACAACAACAATATTTTGTTAGGTGAAAAATATACATGCTTCAACGAACAAACAGTTTGTTGATCCAAAAGTATACGTACGAATCGCTTAAAATAGGCGTAATTCCTTTCAAGCAGTTCCTTCATACTTAAAACAAGAAAACTTAAGTTTTTATATTAGCATATAGTATTTTACTTGAACCAACCAAATGATCTTTCTGCGGATATAGAAACAAGTGATATTCTTCACTCAAAGATATTCGTGTTGTATCGAATAAATGTTTCCCTCTTTGTGCTGCTTGGGTTCTTAATTAGCGTTTTAGATAGAGCAGAGAAGCCAGGTGATTAGAGTCTAACTAACTAACCATCTGTCTATTAATGGACCATGGATGAAGAATTTCATCAATATGACCTTAATTTTCTGTTTTGTTGATCAAATATAGCGAATGAAAAATGGGGGTCGTTTCACAACATTTTCAAAAATTAAAAAGTGGTCGCCACTGAGACCTAGCAAGAGCTCAGTATATAATTTAAAATTACACTGCTTTCTATTTGGTATATTTATCATAATTTAAGCTCATAATTTTGCACACAATAGAAAAATCAGCATGTTAATTATAACAAAAACTACTAATGACCGAATTAACAGAATAGTAGTCATTTCCATTCATACTTTTATTACATAACTTCATTAGCATAAACCAACCAATTGTATTTTTCATAATTACGTAAACAAGATGTTCCATAGTAATAATGTTAGTGTTTTCAGTTTTTTTTTCTATTCTGTAAGAACCGTTTTTAACTACGTAATTATCTTGCTCAAGAAGTTTTAATATTCACCATTTTCTTTAAATTAAAACAGAAGGGATTAGCAATAAATTGCGTTTCAAATCTCAATAATACAAACGATAGATATGCAAACGATAATATTGCTCCACACAACGAACAGTCCGCGGTTTAATATTAAATACAGATCCACTTCTCTATAACAAACACGATAATAGCGGATTGTAACGCGACTGATAACAAAACCCACACCAAGAGAGTTGAGATCAAAATCCAGTGTAGTAAAAACACCGGTATCAACTCGTTTGTAGCGCAACCTTCTCCACTGTCAGGAATTTGATGTATTTATTATGATGTAACTCCACCACGTTGTCTCCAACATTATCAAGTACAATTAACGATGATGATAAATACTTACATCTGTGCTTGAGGTTTGGTCTCGGATTTCTTCCTCTTTTTGCCGGCTGTAGGCAAAGTGCTCATCTTGGCCCACACCTGATCCTGGACGTCACAGGGACCGAGGCTGGAAGAAGAAGAATAATTCAGTTAGTATTCGCATTATTTTTTTACAAGAAATTGACGTATTTTGTACGGTAAAAACACACCTGCACGGTACGGCATCGTCTAGATGCATTGCACTATGGGAAACGTAAGTAGCCGTCAATATAGACATGATAAATTTCATTAGATAGTGATCTTATCTATCGAAAAGTTCGCCGTCTTTGTTCCGAGTGTTGCCTATGGTATCACTGTATTGAATACCTTGCATATTAACATAAATTGCGCAAATTATCTATGCAAATTGGTCCAAGATTAGAGTTAAAGCTTTTTAAATTAATTTTAGGTAGCTATATGCAATAGTTACCAGGGGAAATTAAACAATATCGACAGAATATTTTTTGTTGTCAAAACATGAAATGTTTGTTTATTTAAGAAATTGCTAAGTATGCAAAATCTTTTGCGATTGACCCATTTTTTTTTTCGTAATAGTAAATAATAAGTGGAGTCAGTATGTTAGTTTATCAATATTGCGTTAACTGTCCAGAAGGATTAGTCATACAATATCTATAATGATGAAATCATAGATTTAGAAGATATATTACTAACATTTGATCATTTCTTTATCCAGATTCTTTTAAATGTTATCTTATTTTGGCTGTTGTAAATATTTTTAAAACATTTCAAAAAATGCTTTTGTTGATTAGTAAATACTGTCACTAAATTTGTCACCACAAAAATAATAAAGAACCTTTTATTAGTGACATCAAAGGCAGTTGCGAATGAAATACGCTATCCTTAATGCAAAAAAAATCTGTGACCCCCACCTACCTTTCCGACTACATTGTTGACACATTGGAGGTTTTAACACTTTTGTAATTATTCAATTTCGTGAAGCCACAGCCAGAAGAAGAAATCCATAAAAAGAGAAACGCGAAACACAGCATTTGGACCCCACAAAGTCATTCGCGGATAGATCAGCTGATCTGGGGGCCAACGAATATCGCCCGTCCCAGAAATAAGACGGTTAGACAATGCGGTTGCTAAAAACTCTCGCACTCTAGCCGCGTTATGAGCGGGACAGCCTTCTTGCTAAAACCAAATATCATCCTGATCTACGCAGGGAAGGTTGTTAACCGCGGTTAGTACTTGCTCTTGCGGGTTGATTGTCTAGATTCTAGAACTTGATGTCTAGAAACTTGATTGTCTAGAACTTGACTGTCTAGAAACTTGATTGTCTTGAACTTGACTGTCTAGAAGTTGATTGTCTAAAACTTGATTGTCTAGAACTTGCTTGTCTAGAACATGACTGTCTACAACTTGATTGTCTACATCTTGATTGTCTACAACTTGATTTTCTAAAACTTCATTGTCTAGAACTTGACTGTCTAGAACTTGATTATCTAGAACTTGACTGTCTAGAATTTATTTCTCTATAGAACTTGATTGCCTAGAACTTTATTGCCTCGAACTTAATTATTGTCTACAACTTGACTGTCTAGAACTTGATTGTCTCGAACTTAATTATTGTCTATAACTTGACTGTCTAGAGCTTGATTGTCTAGAACTTGATTGTCTAGAACTTGATAGCCTAGAACTTGATTGTCTAGAACTTGACTGTCTGTAACTTGATTGTCTAGAACTTGACTGTCTAGAACTTGATTGTCTAGAACTTGATTATTTAGAACAAGACTGTTTAGAACTTGATTGTCTAGAACTTGATTATTTAGAACATGACTGTTTAGAACTTGACTGTCTAGAACTTGATTGTCCAGAACTTGATTGTCTAGAAGTTGATTATCTAGAACTTGACTGTCTAGAGTCTAGAATTTGATTTTCTAAAAGTTGATTATTGTCTACAACTTGACAGTCTAGAATTTGATTGTCTAGAACTTGATTGTCTAGAACTTGATTGTCTAGAACTTGATTGTCTAGAACTTGATTGTCTAGAACTTGATTGTCTAGAACTTGATTGTCTAGAACTTGACTGTCTAGAGTCTAGAACTTGATTTTCTAAAAGTTGATTATTGTCTACAACTTGACTATCTAGAACTTGATTGTCTAGAACTTGATTGTCTAGAACTTGATTGTCTAGAACTTGATTGTCTAGAACTTGATTGTCTAGAACTTAATTATTGTCTAGAACTTGATTGTCTAGAACTTGACTGTCTGGAACTTGACTGTCTAGAACTTGATTGTTTAGATTGTTTAGAATATGATTGTTTAGAACTTGACTGTATAGAACTTGATTGTCTAGATTAGAATACCGGTCCACTTATTTTGTCGGGATATTAACTACGGTTGGCATAACTTAGGTGTCGATTTTCTCTGGCCCAATTACGAAGAATGGAAGAATTATGTTTACCACCTATCGAAAAATATTTTTTTAAAATTTTCATACCCGTTTGCCTTTTCCATTCTAAGAACACCATTCTATGAATACATACTGTCATCTGGGAAGGTTTCGGAGTATTCAAAACTCTGGAAACCACCATTCTTGAGAGCCTTAGCAACTGTTTTGTTATCAATACCCAATTCCTCGGCTATCTCTCGTGTGAATTTCTTATCGTCCAGAATTATAGCACCGCTTATTACATAGTAGGTATATTTCATTTAGTTTCGCCATTGGAGCGATATACACAATGAGTTAATTGTTTCTATGGCTCACTACAGTGTAACATAAAAGAAAAACGAAAAATCTCCATACACTGACGATCGCTAGAAATTGAAGACGGCGTCGGAAAATGTAAAGTTAATCTGAAACATAGTATACTTCAAACGATTTCATTTGGTAATGGATATCGAAATGTAAATAACTGAGTTCAGCTTGGGGCGTTGCGTTGTTTGTGTGACACTCCGTATATCACAGAACTACAGAACGTGACAGTTGCCACATTTGTATTAGACGAAAAAGACGACAGTGAGTGACGACACAGTAACAGTGGCCATGGGATCAACCATTGATGAAGCCATACGTAAACTTAAAACCACATCTACCATTTGTTATCTCTTTGAAATATTAAAGAATGAAATGCAGGGAATTATGTGTAAAGCTTAAGAAAAATTCATTGAATAACTTTTCTGTTACACAAGAACAAGAAAAAAGGTAGTGATCTCAGGATTACAAGCGCAATAACGAATACATAGTAATTTCCTTATCTAACGTTGGAAAACCAAGTACAAGTTCTTGCCGCATCTAGGTCAACCATCTAGGTTCTGAGTAACCAACAGCCGCGTGGCTCTCGCTTGGGTAACGCACACCATTTAAAATTGCAATTAACAGATGGAGGCACAGTCACCGGGTCCCGTTCAACAGTCAGTTTCTCTGACTGATTATAGCTGCCAGCCTATTAGCTCCGCACAACGCTAACTAATGTCCGCCACTAATAATATGTCATAGCTTTCCGTGAATGTCTCACACGCGTTCGAATCGTGCTTTGCAGCGTTGTTGGTTGGTATTGTGTTGTCGTTGGCGCAATGACAAAACGATTTACGTATACAGGTGTCTACAATAAACGCATTTCGAATTTAAAATTGAAAATAATATACCGTCTACTTCTATTTGTTTAATGATTACGTGAAGTTTTGTGTAGCACGCTTTTGATGACCCTGTAAAAGAATTTTTTTTTTTTACATTCCGGGGAAAATGGGAAATCCGGCGGAAATATGTTTTCGGGACCGGGGAGAAGATAGCCATAAAAGATATCCATAAGTTTTTTTGTTCGAATTTCTTAATGAAACATATGTCAATCGATAGAGCTATTCAAGTAGTATACCCCAGAGTTTTGCCCACAAAAAATATCGAACGGTTTAGCAAAAAAATTGATTTAATTACCAGCACGTCATCTAAAACAGCTAGTGGTGTCCTCAAATAGAATTGCAAATAACGCCATCCGCCGATACCGTAGAAGATCGGGGATAACAAATTCGGAATCTACATGAAATTCTGCATCTAGTAATGGTATCAATACGACACTACCCTTATGGTTACAACCCCTCTGACATAAGTAACGCTGTAAATTAGTGTGCGGCTTATCAAGTTGGTTATATAAATGTTTATAACTATTGCAAAAGTTGATGCATAACTTTGATTACTACGTCAAATTGTAGGTAATTAATAGGGGTAACTACCCTGAAAAGGTCGGAGTTTTGCCCACTCAATAATACCCCTTAAATGATAATAGTGTTGACCTACCCCACAACAAGGAATACGACGGCAGAGAGATAAAATAATTAATAACTTTTGTAAATATTCTTGCATAACGTTGATTCATACGTCAAATTGTAGGTAATTAATAGGAGTAACTACCCTGAAAAGGTCGGAGTTTTGCCCACTCAATAACACCCCTTAAATGATAATAATGTTGACCTACCCCACAACAAGGAATACGACGGCAGAGAGATAAAATAATTAATAACTTTTGTAAATATTCTTGCTTAACTTTGATTCATACGTCAAATTGTACGTAATTAATAGGGGTAACTACCCTGAAAAGGTCGGAGTTTTGCCCACTCAATAATACCCCTTAAATGATAATAATGTTGACCTACCCCACAACAAGGAATACGACGGCAGAGAGATGAAGTAATTAATAACTTCTGTAAATATTCTTGCATAACTTTGATTCATACGTCAAATTGTAGGTAATTAATAGGGGTAACTACCCTGAAAAGGTCGGAGTTTTGCCCACTCAATAATACCCCTTAAATGATAATAATGTTGACCTACCCCACAACAAGGAATACGACGGCAGAGAGATAAAGTAATTAATAACTTCTGTAAATATTCTTGCATAACTTTGATTTATACGTCAAATTGTAGGTAATTAATAGGGGTAACTACCCTGAAAAGGTCGGAGTTTTGCCCACTCAATAATACCCCTTAAATGATAATAATGTTGACCTACCCCACAACAAGGAATACGACGGCAGAGAGATAAAATAATTAATAACTTTTGTAAATATTCTTGCATAACTTTGATTCATAAGTCAAATTGTAGGTAATTAATAGGGGTAACTACCCTGAAAAGGTCGGAGTTTTGCCCACTCAATAATACCTCTTAAATGATAATAATGTTGACCTACCCCACAACAAGGAATACGACGGCAGAGAGATAAAATAATTAATAACTTTTGTAAATATTCTTGCATAACTTTGATTCATACATCAAATTGTAGGTAATTAATAAGGGTAACTACCCTGAAAAGGTCGGAGTTTTGCCCACTCAATAACACCCCTTAAATGATAATAATGTTGACCTACCCCATAACAAGGAATACGACGGGAGAGAGATAAAATAATTCATAACTTTTGTAAATATTCTTGCATAACTTTGATTCATACATCAAATTGTAGGTAATTAATAGGGGTAATTACCCTGAAAAGGTCGGAGTTTTGCCCACTCAATAACACCCCTTAAATGATAATAATGTTGACCTACCCCATAACAAGGAATACGACGGGAGAGAGATAAAATAATTCATAACTTTTGTAAATATTCTTGCATAACTTTGATTCATACGTCAAATTGTAGGTAATTAATAGGGGTAATTACCCTGAAAAGGTCGGAGTTTTGCCCACTCAATAACACCCCTTAAATGATAATAATGTTGACCTACCCCATAACAAAGAATATAATGTTACTATGTTACATTAAGACATTATTATTACCAAGCAGACGCAACAACATAGTCGTCCAACAACGGTGTCAATAGCTCAGACCGCGACAGTGTATACATAACGACGTAATTATACAACTTATTAATGACATTGTTGTTCGTGCATATAATTAAACGTTCTACGGCTTACATACTATATTGTACTCTCTCCGTCTCTTTTCACTACGGTTGTAATTCTACTCGGAGTAAGTGCCTCTGTTGTTAGATAGGAGGCTGGGTGTAACAATACGTGGAGTTCAATCAATCAGTCAATCAATCTTGTTACGTGTTCGATGTGTTGAATTAAATTTAAATGTACCTTGTTTTGTATTGACGCCTACGAGCTACGAAATAAGCACCTTCGAACAGTTGATCTTTTAGTAATTTGTAGTTTGTGTTTTGTGGAATTCTTGTTAGTTACGTATTTATTATTGCATAATCAGTAATTTTGGACTATGGTCTTGATTCTACTAGTGGTAATACTATGAGGGAATGAAAGACAAAACATCAAATATCACAAACGTCAAACTTTTTTCTTTCCTACTAGTACAATGCGGCTGTCCGAAAGAAATCCACTTCTGGTTGATAGATTGTCAACCGGTTTATATGTCCTACTGTATACCTAGCCGACAGAACGGATCTTCATTTTCCTATTTCAGCTAAAAAGTACATATTTTGGCTATTTGCATAGAAACTACTGAATCGAATAGAAAATAATCTTAACAATATTGATTAGTGCTAAGGTTTTCTTAAAGCAGTACGAAGATTCCTCTTAAAATGATGTTTCCTTGTTTCCCAGGACAAAAAAATCACCTGTCGCTTCATCCATGGTCCATTAATAGACAGATGGTTAGTTAGACTCTAAATCACCTGGCTTCTCTGCTCTATCTAAAACGCTAATTAAGAACCCAAGCACCACAAAGAGGGAAAAATATATTTGATACAACACGAATATCTTTGAGTGAAGAATATCAGTTGTTTCTATATCCGCAGAAAGATCATTTGGTTGGTTCAAGTAAAATATAAAATTCTCAGAGTAAGAATATGATTTTCTTGATGTTCCAAGCATTACGTTTTCTTGCTTTAAGTATGTAGGATCTGCTTGAAAGGAATTACGTCTGTTTTAACTGATAGGTACGTATACTTTTGGGTCAAGAAACTCTTTGTTCGTTAAAGCATGTATATTTTTCACCCAACAAAAAATTGTTGTTCTTGTAAAACGAACGTCTTACTCTTTTTATATGTAGAAGAATAACATTTTCTTCGCCAGAGCAAAATGTACTCAACATAAACATACTAAACTCTTAAACCGGAAGAATAACTAGCCGTTGAAATAACTACATATATTGAAATTCTTATTACAATAAAAGATTATTTGGATAGCAAACATATCTTCTTCATTCTACACCATATACGCAAGAACAATTTTTCTTTATATCCAAGAATTGAGTTCTTTCTGTGTAGGCTATTCCACTACAATCCTGGTTTTCCTCATAATCCTTGTAAGTCACCCATGAAATAAAACACTTATGCACAGATGTAAACAAACAATATTCAAACACTCAATATCGCCAAACTTATATAGCGGTAATATGTGGCAAAAGACGCAATAAACTGTTAGCGCCATCTCTAAAATAATTGCACAACTTTCTATGTATCTCTCAGAGTAAGAATCTTGGGTCAAGAAACTGTTTTTTTGTTGAAGCATATGTATTTCGTCCAAAGAAATATTTTTGTTGTTGTAACACGAACGTCTACTGCTTTTATAGAAGATTAACTTTTTCTTCGTCAGAGAAAAATATACTTAACATAAACATACTAAACTCTTAAACCAGAAGAATAACGCGAGAATCTGTTAGCGTCATCTATAAAGTAATTGCACAACATTCTATGTATCTCTCAGAGAAAGAATCTTGGGTCAAGAAACTTTTTTTTGTTGAAGCATATATATTTGTCGTCCAACGAAATATTTTTGTTGCTGTAAAGACGAAGGTCTACTTTTCTATTGAAGAATAACTTTTCTTCGTCAGAGAAAAATATACTTAACATAAACATACTAAATTCTTAAATCGTAAGAATAACTAATCGTTGAAACACATATCGAAATTTTTATTAGAATAAAATATTATTTGGATAGAAAAAAATCCTCTTCATGCTACACTATATACGCAAGAATAATTTTTCTTGATATCCAAGAATAGAGTTCTCTCTGTGCACATTCTCAACTAAACCGGATGTACCATGATATTTAATTTAATAATAATAATAATTTGTCACATAAACACACCAATACTTGCAACACATCTACATATGTAGGAGGTCAAAATGGCGGGAACAACCGCGACTCCCTAACATGGTAGCATTTTTGCCAAGCGCGGTTTAAGGGCTTTAATTACTGGTCAAAATTCTAATTCATCAAATCTCTTCCAATTTATTCGAAGGCAAAACTAACTGGGTTCTTTTTCTTGAACCTTGTGAACACATTTTCTGACTACTAACTGATGCGTTTAAGTATTTAACATTTAATAAGGGCTGATAAAGCAAGACTACTCAAATGAAACGAAACACTTATCAAAACAATAACATCTATTAACAATAATAATCAACAATCCCGTTGATTATTATTGAAAATGAATGAAGCTTTGAACATATTGACGTTTAAATTAAACCTAGGAGTTGATTTAGACAGACACACTTTTAGCAGAAATATGAATAATTTAATTTACAATGAAATGCGAGACGAGTTGAAAAGACTTACCAGGGATAAACTTAAGCGCCTAAGAACGCTCCACAAAAACGTGTACTTTACATGACGGTGGTTGAAATGAGAAGAGCGAGATCTGTTCGTGTGCATCTCTCAACCCCAAAGGAAGCCGGAAGCATTTCTTCTTAGCCAATGACAACTCTTCAATTTTAAACTTATAACACGCGGTCAAATCCTAAACCAGATGTTCAACCCTAGCAAAAACCTTTGACATTCCCGAATGTTCTTACAAATATGTCCCTTAATTTGATCATATCTTAATAAATAAATAATGGGTTTCCGACCCATTACACATACAGCCTTCGTTAATAACATCACCGGATAAACAATCAATACATTGCGTAACATAGTTTACATTTAACATACCTATGTCAACTGCAATATATTAAAACCTATCGCTGAAGTGCATGATTGGCTTTGCCTACGAGTGTTGCCCTCTACCGCACTCGCTAATCTATGCAAATCGGAGCAGGCTGGACAACTACAAGGCTTCAAATGCGTACCACGTCGCGGTTATGTCTTGGCCACGACCACAACGGCATGAGCGCCAGCGGTAGTTTTGTAATACTAGTTACCTTGAGCGATTTTGCTCATCGCGTCTGTACTCGTGGTCCAGTCCTAAGTCCTCGCATTAACTTGGGTCAGTCGACATAATTAAATTTAATTAAAATCGTCGTCCGATCGATAACATGTCGTTAAAGTGCATTTCTCAGAGGTAAAAATTATTATCAGAGCATCTGTTACATAATAGTGAAAAAATGATACGTTTGATGTCGTTTTTTTTTTGTTGTGGAATGATTGGAAAAGTGAGTCAGTGATGTTGAATGAAATCGTGAAAAGTTTTTCAGGCATAAACGAGAAAAGGAATACTCGGAATACAGTCAGTTCCACTTTCGTTTGAAGCTAGTGCGGCGCTGGTGTTGCAGAGGCGATCGCGTCGCCCCCAAGTTAAAATCAATAACTTCTCATATTGACGGAAAGTTGGAAAGTGCGCTTTCGTTTTCTATAATATGGCAGAAAGGAGGGAAATTTAAAACAGCCGATTTACATAAAAATTAATGGATAAAAACTTACAGCGAATGAATATATAAATAATGGAATTCAGTGATCTTTATGACCTAAATTGGAATGTATATAATTAAGAGGCAGTATAATTTATGGATACTGAACCGGTTCGACATTATTCAAAGTAAATATAGTAAGTAAATGGTATAATTTTATATCGTACTTTTATTTTTACTTCTTTTGTAATTTGCAAACACTGACTGTGTTGTATGTATTTCACAATCTGTACAAAAGTTATCCGTATTTCTAATAGGCAAATATTGTAAGTAAATAAAAACTACTTTCAATAACTACTTTTTAAACTACATACATTCTAAACCTTTGATCCATTTTTAGGATTTCAGCACCTAGTATGAGTAATAAATGAATGTACTGTTTGTAATACACATCGCATGGAATAATGAAATAAATGCACATTAATAAATGTAACTGAATTCTGTGTTAAGTTAAATAAACAAAGTCTACAAAAAGTTGCGTTTCATTGTTCCTCTAAATGTATTCATTTCAGTTTGAAATAACTATGAACTTCAACTGAATGCAAACTCCTTGTTTTATAAATTACGTGTATAACTGACATTAAGAGACAAATGGAATATGTAATCCCATTTTGCACATTACATTTGATTTGCAAGCATTATCCACTTTGTAGTTGTAGTTACAATATATATAATGCAGTTTTTTTGTTATCAATTGTTTTAATTGTTATACTCAATCGACATCAAACTAAAAAAAAATCAGAGGTAGCCCCCACCCAACGTTCCGACTAACGTGTTGCCACAAGTGGCAAAAGACTTTTAGTATTATTCAATTTTGTGAAGCCACAACCACTCTGGACCCCAACCTAACGCCAGTCATAGAATAACACAATGTCATGTCAGTGGCACACACGTTTGTCAAAATCTGAAAAAAGTTATCAAACTGTATAAAACTAAAAATCTGATGTGGCCAGGCACATGACTTTATCATACGATACAGCCGTGTTCAGGGGGGCAATTTTACAAGTTCAAGGGGCATCCGCTTACTATGATTTAATTTTTTTTTCCAAAAAATGGAATGGACATAAATTATACAAAATTTTCTCTACTATAGTTTATTATTTAACTATTTTGACGAAATTACAGAAATGGCGGCTAATTTGCAAAATCGTTGAAAAATGATAAGAGTAAACCTCGAGCTCCTTTGGGCCCTTTTGGACAAAACTTCTTTCAGCTCTAAGTTTAGTCACGAAACTTCTAAATATGAAGTTTCGTCTCGATACCTTCAGTAGTTTCTCCGGAATCGTCGCCACAAAAAACGGGTACACACACACATACACACATACACACACACACACAGACATTTTTTTGTACCTTGGTCAAAAATGTTCAGGGAGCCCAAAAAGACCTATTTCCGCTAAAATCTCAATTTTTTTTTCGACACGATTACAATACTTTGTCATACTACGTATGATAAAGTAAAAATTGTACGTTTGATTAGAATGCATTTCACTTTTTTATTATTCCGCCTTTTTTTATTAACAAACAAAACGTATATCAACAACATCAACTATTCTTTTTTATAGGTTCAAGTTGGTTCTTTAGCACAGTAAAAAAAAACAAATTTGCAACAATAATGGCGGGTGAGTAATAGCAGTGGCGGCGGTTACGCGCTTGGAAATCAAATTAGAAGAAATATGGCGTCCAGTTCCGCCGAAAAGCAATCACGACGGTGCACCTTAGACGAAAAAAGCGTCCAGTCACGTCGGTTAATTGTAAACTTTAAGAAAAATAATTACCTCTCGCGGCATAGCGGCTAGATTCGCGTCACTACCATTACCACATACGGGCCTGCGGGCAAGATTAGACCAGTTTCGGGCATTGTCGAAGGAATTCGGGCGTGAAATGGCCTGTTACGAAACGGACAGCGTGCCCATGACCGCCAATCTTTAAGGTTGTTAGGTACAGCGTTGTCAGAATTTACTATTTAACAACATTTGGGATATTTTTTTAGAGAGAAAATCTGGTTATTGGAAATAAAGATAAAATTTAAGACAAATAAATATGTTATTTGAAGCTTTTTATAAAGATAAATAGATTTGAGTATCATTAAAAATTATCAGTATGTCTACTGGCGGGGAGATGGCGCTGGCGCCTCTAGTCACACTTTTGCTTGGTTTATAGGATGGAAAACGAGCGGTACTCGGTATTTTGTCTTAATCTTAGGCGTTATTACTGGACAAAACTGGTGCAAAAGAAGTAAACTTTGTAGTGTTAGGTATTTAGAGCAGTCTAGTTTTAATTGTGGATTTAGAAAAACCTGTCAATACTGATTGTGTGTGCATGAGGTGGACCTACCTAAGGTAAGCCTGGCCCGGCAAATATTTGCAATGAAAATCTTAAAATTTTTGACGATCCTCGTCAAATAATCCAACCTCCGCCGGGTCGCTGGCAATGGTTATTTGCCCTTCGCAAATAAGATAAGTGAGCGAACGTCGGGAAATGATAACGAAGACATGATCCCACTATGGTGTTGTGTGGCGGGCGAGCACACCATATCCGTGGATTAATCATGTGAAATATAAATAGCGGAAATGTTATCGTCCTGTGTTCATATATTTGTCTATATGATAGTGCGAAATTGTCAACAACCGGCTCGAGCTTCTTTTACAAAAATGATTGATTTATGATTCCACTGCTTTTAAAATGTGTGTACGTATTATGATAAAATATATATCAATATGTTGCAACGTTTGTTCATCGTAAAAAAAAAACATTGTCCTCTAAACACTTTAATTTGTTTCTAATTTGATGGTAAGTTCTAAAAGTTTTTATGTTTAAAATTCAGAAAGAGTACGTGAGTAACTACTGACAGCCACTCTATCAGCAAAGCCTTTTCTCCATCCAACACCAAATTTACCGACACCAAACTGGTGATTAAAATTACACCAAACCGATTAATAAAAAACACCAAACCATAAAAAAATGATAACATTTCAAAGCCAAATGATTAAAAAAGTTCCCTGCGATAATGACCTTACGAGCTGGATAACTCCGATTTGCCAAAAAATCGAAACCTTTTAGGACTTCTTTATTTCTCTCTCACAAGAGCAGATACAGATCGAAGAAACGCCCGCCTCCACACCTACGAGAGGCGACGCACCAAAACAAACGCTACACGCATCCTGGCGAGGTAAACACGCGGCTGATCGACGGCGACGGCGAGCGCTGAAAAAGCGGGAATCAATACTCTGGAGGACGGGACGTCTAGCCGTCGGCGTCGGCACGCAACAGGCAGCCAGGCGGCGGCGGCAACGACGGCGACGGTGGTGACCCGATCCTGCGCATTACGAATAGACGTCGGCGTCGCGCGGACCACGGCGGAATTTCGACGGGTAGCGTTGGGGCAGGTCGCGACCCTCTCTCGCGACTACGCGAGCGTGGTCCGAGCAGCAGCTGGTGTAATGCTGCGGCCACCGTTAAAAGTCCTCGATGTAAAAATAGACTGCCATAAAATTGAGGAATTGGGAGTCTTGGATTCGTATTTTCGAAGTAGCGCTCACTGATTATCAAAATTTGTCAATTTGTCACAACGACAAAGGCTGTGAATTCTGTCAGACTGCTTCTAAGATCGGTTAAGATCGGCTAAATTCTTAAGAAAATGCATGTATCATTTGACATTTTTGGTGGGCAGATTAACACCGCAAACAATCCAGTTTGTCCCAGGCAATTCTAAATAAGTATACCAACTTTCAGCCCTATTTGTTATACCGTTACATACACACCGACATTTTCTAGAAATCACTGTAATGGATACAGGGGAGATAGACACGCAAAATCCATGGTATTTTAAATTCACGTTCAATCAGTGGGTGGAAAAAAGATATAATTTTGCTGTTTTTTGCCGTAGGGGCTGAACCTGAATAGAGTTTAGAGATACTCATAATTGCCAGTCGTTTTTGTTTCGAAAATTAGTATATAAATCGAAAAAGGTTGAATATAATAATTCAACGTAATGTCGTAGGTCATCATCATGATTATTTTCTACAGCACGCGTTAATAAACATACATGTACACATATTTGACTGCTAAAATTACAGAGACTCGTAAATATCCTTATCAGGTGTACAGTACACAGTCAGGTGATAAGTTTTGATAAAACCGAATAAATCGCAAGATCAAGGTTGTTGGTATAGGTCAAGCATCAATCTGAATATTCCAACACGTTCTTAAACATATTTTAAATTTAATCGATGGACAGACAGACGATAAAGTCTGTTTTTCTCTACATAACATTACCGTTCCATGCAGGCTATCATATGACGTTTGCACACGTTGTCCAACACTTACCTAGAACAAAAAGATAAATAGATTAGTCAAACCCAGTACTTTCGGTGTAAGTATTATTTCTTTCTTAAGATATGCTACATGATTGTTTCCCACGACGAATTTCCTTCAGATAGCGGAACATGCAATAAGTAATAATGATTACTTGCGGCTAAATTCTGTTTAAAAGCTGGTATCGAGAGAAGCCAGCAACATGTGGGATGTTACCATTCAATAATAGTCTATTATTGTCGGCCTATTAATTGAAAATGATCGTGAGTATACGTCCATTCAATGGACCACGATTATAGAAGATACATCGAAATCGTTCAGAAATACAATGAAAAATATCTGGTGTGGCCCCCACTCTGCTTTCCGACTACAATGTTTGACAGATTTATAAACTCTCTAAACGTATAGAGAATGAAACACCAATTATCTCTCGATACAAATAACTATTGTCACGTATACGTGTGTTTTCCTGCGAGGTTGTTTATTTATTTTTCAATCGCGAGCCGACGATACTGAGCTGACGCGTACTGACGTTAGTCATCCATTACATCACAAACCGATGGGTATAAAGCCTTATAGCACCTAAACCACTCATCCCATCGATCTGCAACATTTTTATACATATTTAAAATGACTGCAGGCTGAGATGGTGTCAGTTTGGTCAAAATCGGATGAATCCTTAAGACAACGCTTATAACATTTGCCACTTCCGGTTGTCAGATTGTCACCAAAAACAATCCAGTTCATCCCCTGGTAACTCTAAATGGGTATACCAAATTTCAACCCGATCTGTTGTTCATTTTGGGCGCAATCGTGTTCACAAACATACATACATACATTTTCCAGAAATCATTGCAATGGATTCAGGGGACCTCAAAACGCGTATTTCCGCGAAAATCTTGATTTTTTTTCCATCTAGAGCAGTAGTTCCTAAATCTGGGGGTAATTACCCACTGAGGGGTAAAAAACGATTTTCTGAGGGGTAAAGACGAGAAAGATAACACAGGGCAACAATTTTTTTTTCTGCGGCGTCAGTTTGTGTAATCAATTTTGATAGACTATGATTATGAAGTACTCGTTGTATAATTAGTTTGTTTGAATTGCCTCCAGTTCTTATGATAAACGATACGATTAAAGTATAGTATAAGTTAAATTCTTTTAATTTAAACCTCAATAAAGAATATTTTTGCTTTTCGTGTGGCTAACAAGTCTTTATTTATCAAAACCAATCTTTGAACTAACTTTTTGAAATACATATAACATGTTACTCTACAACTTGCTGATGCTTTTTTATTGTGTCAGCAAAATGGGTACACTAAATATCCCTGTTTTCTTTGTCTGTGGGACAGTCGTGCAAAAATGAACATTGAGATAGTAAAAACTGACCGTCGAGAATAAATATGACCGTACGAAAAGCTAACATCGGCCATGAACCATTGATAAGTTGAGAACAAATAATTATTTCAATGATTGCTGAAATCGTGCTGAAATCACGAATTTCTTTTTTGTCGATTACAATACTTTCCTTCTAGGGTACTCGTCGGAAAGTAAAAATAAAATACAATATTTTCTTTCCCATTTTCTAAAATCACTTGTGTCAGATGTGTCAAGTAACTGTACACACTATTAACTGGCTGTGCAATTAGCACCAATAATCAGCTTGCATGGTAAAGTTTCAGAAACTTCAACAAATATATTAGTTGTGATAAAGTGATGATAAACGAACTACTATCAAGAAAAACACAAAGAAGTAAACGGTAATAAGTCTGTGGAGGAATTGAAATGAAAGAGGATTATTTCATTAGTGGGTTATTGAGCTGTTGATGTGGAATATGGAAAGTCTTTGCAGTGAGGTCTTGTCAGCTGTGGACACGGTCTGTTGGCTGCTAACCAAGAGCACTAACAAATCGGTGGAAGTACCTGGTGTGCCAGATATGCCCAACAGGTGACACCTAAAGAACTTGACGCTTGCTTGCTACGTACAACACTATTATTCAATCATGTTAGTATGGCAAATATAGTAGACTACAGCTTATACCTCCTACGAAGAGTTTTTCCACCAAATCTTAACGAAACTGAATGTTCTCTCAACTGTACGTAAATCGCAAAGCTAGACAACGGCGGCGGGCGTTAAAGTGTGTTTATGTGTGTTTATGACCGGAGGACGGTGGAGGGGAGACTCCGGAGTCAAGCAAAAGGGAACCGACCGACTTGGTGCCCGGACTTTCGTTCCTTAATTATTTCTAAAGAATTGCTTCCACATTCACGGTCCTAGTAGAGTTCTCCGTGCTAAATAAGAGACTCCGCGAGATGCAAGAGCGAGATCGAGCTAGCGAATACCCGTCCGACTAGTTTTGCGTCCGTCGCGTTTTCGACGATTCTTCGAGGCGGTTTTCTTATTTACGCGCTCAGGGTCGGCTAGATACGCTCGAACGCCTCGGGCTTCATGTTACTGGGCAACCACACTCTTCGAGAAGTCTCTCGCTCTCTATTTCTCTCTCCGCAGAAGATTTTTACAACACCCGACACTATTTGCTCATTCCACGACAAAACTGATTGATTGAATAGTGAATGTGACGTTGGAGAGGAGACAAGAGATAGATAGTAACGAAGTTAGATATCAATTTTCATTATGTGTTCAAGATGTTGAACAGTAATATGACCAAAAACCAAAAACCAATTTATATGTCTCGTAATACATGCAGGTTTTGTCATATTTTGCATATTTTTTATATAATAAAATTGTGAAAATAGAGGCAAGATTTATTACTGCTCTACCCAAACCAAAGTACCGATAAAGCTGAACATTTTGACTGAATATTCCTGTTATCACAGCTCACCAAACTTCTCAATTGTTGGATTATTTCGTTTGGATCGGTTCGACATCAACGATGGACAAGGCCTAAACTTATTCATTCCTGATCATCGCTATAACGCAGAGTAGTTCGTCAACGGTTCACAAGTAAGCTGAACAGTTGGTGTCTGCATTTTTTGATTTTTATTTAATATGGAGGCGAATCTAGAAGGTATGCAATATTTAAGCTAACACGCATTTTTAGAAACATTCTATAAGATTTTAAAATAATGTATATCTATGAAGTGCAGTACACAAAATTAAATTATGTAGGTACCTCTGTGCTTCGATAACACTAATTAATAAAATAATAAAAAAAAGTACATTCGATGCCACTATTTTTTTCTTAGATACCATGGCCCGCTAAACTCAAAAATCGCATTAAAAATTTTTTGAATGGATACGTTTTCGAGTTATGAATTTTTCTTTTTTTTGTTTATTTTTCTGGAGGTAGTTCGACTATTTGGAGCATATCTCGAGTTCGGAACATCAAATCTGGTCGTTCTGTACATCAAATTAAAGCCACTTGAATCACCAATAAATGTTATTAATATTGTTTTATAATCGCTTCAGTGGTTTCAGTGTAATTGACCATAATTTGAATTTTTTTAGTATAAATAAAAATCGAACGTTCATTTAACCGCCAGGGAAAAGTAGAAATAGTAAAAATATGCTCAGTTTCTTATTTTTTACGTACAGTTTACGCTTTTACGAAGAGAACAAGGTATTTACGATGAAAATCTATGAAAAAATACCGAAGTTATGATCAATTATGACCAATGGGTACGAAACTACCAAAATTCAGGATTTTCTCTATTTTGTATTTTTCGTCATTTATAGCAGTTTAAATGCATGGTAGATAGGTCGGATCCCTTCGGAAGACGAGTACGTCACGTGATTTGCACCAAGATGCGCATCTTTTAGTCAACGTTTCGCACTCTGCTGCAAGAGGCATCTTCAGGACGGAGAGAATGAACGTGTGTGGAAGGGTGAGGGTATTTATCGTCGCTCAAAACACGTAGTGGCGTATCTCACCAAAAAATGCTATTCAGATATGCCAGTACGTGTTTCGAGCGACGTTATACGTACCTGGCGCAGGTGCCTGCGCAGGTAGTCAAACAACTATTGGTTGGGAGGGCGGTTTGGTGTAGCTGTGATTGGCTGTGGTGGTCGTAAAAGTGGTTTCCAGCTATGATGCAAATGCCAACCGTCATCTCTATTGAGATTGGAGGGATCTTCAAAGATTTCGATCGCTTCACGGATTCTACGAGGATAATAACGTGATTCCCGGGAGATGATTTTTGTTTGGTCGAGAAGAATTGTTGTGTCTGTGCTCAGCAAGCGCTAAACTGGTGATCTGGCGCAGCTTTATACAACGTTCATGTTCTGAAACCCCAACGCTGACAGAGCGCTTTATCTCATCAATGTAGACACTGCCACAAGCACATGGGATACGGTATACACCTGGAGCTAGCAGTTGAGAAGATTTCATCCTGAGAATCTTGGTGACGTCAGTGACGAGCATGGCGAGAGGTTTCACTAGGAAATGAAGACTATTGAGCGGCGCTACCAGGGCTTTTGGATTGAAAAAATGATGGGCAACTATATCTGGTTCCTCATAAGAAAAACAGATATCGACAAGAATATAAGGCGAAGCAGCAATCAAACTCACTTCTAATCTCATTTATATTGAAAACATCACATTAAAAATAAGCACAATCAATTAAACTTGTAAACAGAGAAAAAGTAGAATTTTGGTAGTTTGGTACCTATCAATCTTAAATGACCATAACTTCGCTATTTTTGCATAAATTTTTATCGTAAATACCTTGTTCTCTTCGTAAAAGTTCAAACTCTACGTAAAAAATATTAAACTAACTATATTTCCACGATTTCTACTTTTCACAGGTGATAAGAGTAAATGTTCCATTTTCATTTTGAGCAATTTTTTATAATATTGTGGCCTATTGCGCTAAAACTACTGAAGCGATTGAAAAACTATATGAGTGACAGTTGTTGGTGATACAATTAGCTTCAATTTTATGTGCCGAGCGACCAGATTGGACGTTCCTAACTCGAGATATGCTCCAAATAGTCGAACTACCTCCGAAAAAAAAAAAAAACAAAAAAAAGAAAAATAAATTGTAACTCTTAAACATATTCATTAAAAAAAATTTTAATGCGATTTTTGAGTTTAGCGGGCCTTAGTTTATATTAAAGAAATAGTCGCATCCAATGTACATTTTGACTGTTGACTAGTGTAATAGCTTATAGAGCCTAAACCTTCATCTTCATCTGTAAATTGGTACGAATATTTACTGAAGGGTGAGCTGGTATCAGTTTCGTAAAAAACTATACATAAAAAGTTTCGACATATTATGTTTTCTTCTTAATTTATCACTTTAAACCAATCAAAACTCTAAACCAAAGAACCTGACGATATTATCTCCTTGCGTTTGTTTTGTTGTAGCCTTTACTCATTAGTATTACAACAGATTTATGAAACAATGGCAATTATCCAAAGCAGAATTTGAGCTATTACTTTAATGTATGCTTTTAAGTCATTTTCTTTCTGCTTCTTTGTTGTTTTCTGTTTAATTGTTACACTACAATTACTATAATAAATACACGGGAATACCTAACATTGCAACACGTCATTTCTGTATCTACGTCACCCTGACACAGAAGTTAATTATGTATTTATAATTTGTTGTTTTAAAATCTAACATTTTTCTGTAGAAGAGTATTAGGTACTGAAAGGATGTACAAAATAATACACAACACACAAAATTTACAACCCGGATAAAATCACAGTAGGGTAAATTTCATGAAAAATACATATGGGAAACGGGACGACCACCACCATCATATGGGGTGGTCGAAATTTTTAGAATCTCGGAATCCTAGAGGATCGAGATGGCATCTAACACAATGAGTAAGAAACCAGTTTCCATTAGGTGGATAGAGGAGACGTAGATAGATGAAAAGGGAAGTAAAAAAAAAACGCGCAGAGCAGATGTTTGAACCCTTCCTTCTACCTACCTACCTGTAGACCGTCAATTTAAATATCTTTTTCACGTTACTGCAGGCACCCAAAGTCAGAGGCTCGGGTGATGTTCGGTGCCGGGTCGTGCGGCGTATAATAATTTCTAGGTTTAATTTATAAGGATGCCATTGTTCGGAAGCGACCGAACATTCGACTGATTTTATCGTAATCTACAGTGGCATTAGCAAAGAGGGGTTGTTCTTTGAGTGACAGTGGGATCTGTTACGCTAAGGCTTTTTTGTGTCCGCAATACAAATATTAATCTACGAAAAGTTACACAAGGGAACAAATTTCCAATTTTTTTGATACAACAAAAAGACTAGTTGTTCCAGATTATATTTGACTTCTAGATTTACAGACACAGCGATACTTAAAAAAAACTGAGAGAACTGCAACCAAATTAGTTATTTTTGTCAATTTATACAAATTCAAAGAATATGTAAAAGTACTGCTGTCAAGCTGTATTTTAATGAATCGATAAAAAGCCACCATTCAAAAGGATCGTGGGATATATAAATCTCGTTCATAAGACCCGCAACATCGTGACATACACGTAAAGATCCTTCTATGTTAAAATATGCTATAGAAAGCTCATTACGCTTTGTAAATGAAGACACTGTCACACCTCGTGCGAAAAGATTCCATTCCTGTAGCCTAGAGCCCACTAACTCGACTTTTTCGTTTGATAAACCTAAGTCTTTAACCAAATCATTCAGTTCGCACTGGTTTATAAGGTGAGATGTTCCTAAAACTTCAAATGGTTTATCTTCACGTTTTGCCTGATTTGACAGAGTGATTTCAGACATTCTGTCAAACCAGGCAAGTTTCTTCAAATAGGCGAAGTTTCTTCTGTGTCAAAAATCGAAGATGATGAAGTGGATGGCGCACTTGGGAGAGGATGGTTCTCTCCATGGGGGATAGGTCGCGATGCTGATGGCAAATTTGGATATTTTATTTTATGCTTATCCTTCTTCGAATATTCGGAGACGATTATCGTGCAAAAATAGCAATCATCTACATGATTGGAAGACTCTCGCCACACCATGGGAACTGCAAACGGCATTTTCTTTTGCTTCCTTTTCATCCACTTTAAAAGTCCGATCTAACAGGAAATACAGCATATATTAGGTGGGCATGGCTTTTTCAGATCTCCAATTCGAAATCCAAAATAGCAGCAGTAAGCTGCTTTTACCTCTTCCGTCAGTTTTTTCAGATGTGTCACTACATAACAACCGCACATGTAACAAAACTTATTTGGTGAATTTTTCCAATATCTTCTTTGATCACTTCCCATATTTTAATGCCAGAATGTCTGTATAACTTAACTTGATAAAATAACACAAAAAACTTATTGATTCGTAATATTTTGAACAATCTGTTATGAGAACGTATGCACAGAAGGCTAATTCAAGCAAAATATATGACTTCAAATAAAATGGATCTTATAGACCTGTCACAACACTTTGATGACTTGATCTATGAAAAGTTATGTTAGGTCAATAAAAATATGTGATCGCTGTTCTGGTTGTAGGACCCTTGTTCCCTTGTGTTATTGGAGATAAAACATTTTTCTATCTTTTCAAACCAACGTCAATTTCCGTTTCGTATTTCTGTTTTTAAATATGATTTCTTATTTAGTCATGAAGTTATGATGGTTAGTCAGAAAATAAAAAAAGGCTACAATAAATTTCTTGAGAAAAAAATATTTAATTAAATAAAATATTGCTTTTACTTGTCAATAATTAAACACCGATATCCGCTTTCTTCATTTTCTCCGAAATATCCTGGCGCGGTGACGTACATTTCTCGTATACTTTACCGTTTCATAACGATTTCTAAACGTCATATAATTGTGTACTTTTTTATAAAGGATGGCAATTAAAAGATATAAACAAATTAATAATAATTACACACATGCTTTGGTTTACAACTATTTTATGAAATAATAAATCTATATATGTACCAACGTATTTTTTTTTAAAACATATCTTTTGATATTAAGCAATTAACTCACTAGCTTTTTATTTCAGTTAAATATGGAAAAAATGACAATTTTTGAACACATACATTAGTGTAACTTTTAGATTATAACTAAATTTACCAATTCCAATCTATGATCTATGATATAAGAATAGATCTGCGAAGAAGGTATCTATTACTTGGCTGTAGAATAATCATTAATAATAAATAGTAACATCATTATGTTTCACGTAACCTTGGTATGTCACAACTCATAACTCATAAGACTCGAAAGACAAGTTGTACGAAATATACGGCACCATGTTTCTTAACACTGGACATAATTACCAACAGCAGAACACACAATAATAGACGTTATGAACATCAAGGCATAGAGCAGCTTGTGTACGCTTCACATACAGTACCATATGCTGCGAACAAACAAAAAATACGTACGTGAAAACAATTATCATTTGGAATCGCGTTCATTGTTTGTCTTGTCAAGCAACACAATTGAATTTGTATTTGAATATTCACTGCAACGCTTAACAGCAGCATTATTATAAAATTTCTCACGTAAATTTAAATCTAGAAATTCAACAAATTATATAAATTTATTGTAGTTATAAATGTATATACATACTCCATAAAAAAATACAACTAGCACGTGTGTAATATTTTTCTACAAATGAAACTCCTTCATATTCCATATGTTGGTTAATAACTATGTTGTGTAGAAAGACGAGTAATGACGTGGACAGTAGCGAACTCTATAGGGCTTCTATTAATAAGTACATGCACATCGAAAAGCCGAGTATGTTAATTGGCAGTTTTGCATTGGCCATAAGAACTTGTGAGCTGCTGCTGCTGGGAGACCTAGCAAGCTGCTCTTCGTTCTTTCCCCTCCTTAACAAGCCAGCAAGCGAGTCAGCCTAATAATAAACGTACAACAATGGACTGTATTCAGTAATTACCGCTTATAATTAGAGAGAAGCTCTCTACTCGCGTGAGTCTTTTTACAGCACTTGTGCTAGTCGCTTTTTAACTTTGCAGATCGTCTTTATGAATAAATAACAACTGCCCAGAGCATAATTTAGTTAATTGCCATGTATAGGCAATTTAACAAACTATAATATGGAATTATTTTCTTAAGTATATTTTGCCTATGGGTGATCATCCGTCAAGATTGTGAAATGTTACTTTACCGCTACGTTTCACAGAGTGATAACACGCATTTTGAGGTTCTTTGAATCCATCCAATCAATGATTTTTGGAGCGCCCAAACGCTGCAACAGATAGGGGTGAAATTTGGTACATATCTATAAATATGTACATATTTAGAATTACCAGGGAACGAACTGGACTGATTTTGATGACAATCTGGCCACTGGAAGTGGCAAATGTCACATGCATATTATTAGGGATTCAATCGATTTTGAACAAACTGATACCAACTAATCCTCTAGTGATTTTAAATATGTATACCAATTTACAAATTAATGGGATGAACGGTTTAGACGATATTAGTCGCTATATGGTGGCAATGTCACTGTGATTGGGTTGGGTAAAAATTGAATAAAATTGGATAATAGAATGTCCAGAAAGGCCCAACATTTAAAATGATCCAAAACGAGCCAAAATAATCCTAGATTGTTTAAACTTGTAAAAAATGCTGGTCCAGAATTGTCAGTAATAGCCTAAAGTTGTTCAAAATTGTCAAAATACTAGAAAATTGTCTAAAATCGTCTAAAATTGTTTACCAGCGTGAAAAATTGTCAAATATTGTCTATAATTATACCTACACACATTTAAGTTACGATAATGAATGTGTTCTAATTGCATTATATTTATATGTATAATACTTTCATATCAAAAGTATTATTTTTAATCAGTAGTTTGGAGGTGCCAGACTTGAATGTGCCAACGAGGTGGTCTGAAAGTTGGGTGGGCGCCACCCCAGATATTTAGTAGAGTAGAATGGTCTCTGGACTACGTGCGTCAGCAGACAATTGATTTGTTTAGAAAAGTTTCGTTTGGCTCCCAGTTTGACTTTTTTGTGTCAGTAACGGTTTTGCTTGATTCGTTTCGGGGTAGTAAACACATCGCAGGGTTTACTACCCTGCGATGTGTTATGTAGGAGGTCAAAATGGCGGGAACAACGGCGACTCCCTAACATGGTAGCATTTGGCCAAGCGCGGTTTAAGGGCTTTAATTACTGGTCATAATTCTAATTCATCAAATCTCTTCCAATTTATTCGAAGGCAAAACTAACTGGGTTCTTTTTCTTGAACCTTGTGAACACATTTTCTGACTACTAACTGACGCGTTTAAGTATTTAACATTTAATAAGGGCTGATAAAGCAAGACTACTCAAATGAAACGAAACACTTATCAAAACAATAACATCTATTAACAATAATAATCAACAATCCCGTTTGATAGGTTACGTAGAAAAATGAATGAAGCTTTGAACATATTGACGTTTAAATTAAACCTAGGAGTTGATTTAGACAGACACACTTTTAGCAGAAATATGAATAATTTAATTTACAATGAAATGCGAGACGAGTTGAAAAGACTTACCAGGGATAAACTTAAGCGCCTAAGAACGCTCCACAAAAACGTGTACTTTACATGACGGTGGTTGAAATGAGAAGAAGCGAGATCTGTTCGTTTGCATCCCTCGACCCCAAAGGAAGCCGGAAGCATTTCTTCTTAGCCAATGACAACTCTTCAATTTTAAACTTATTACACGCGGCCAAATCCTAAACCAGATGTTCAACCCTAGCAAAAACCTTTGACATTCCCGAATGTTCTTACAAATATCTCGCTTAATTTGATCATATCTTAATAAATAAATAATGGGTTTCCGACCCATTACAGTTATACAATGTTCATTTTCAACTACACATGAACTACATACAAGTTGAACATTACCAAAAAGAAAAAGTAACCAAGCGAAAACAACAACCCATGTGCAGATGCTATTTATAGATTGTAAAAGAACAAAACATGTGATATTTCATCAGTGGAAGTGTGTGTAATATATAAATAAATATAAAAAATAAGACAGGTTCGGCATAATAATTGCCGCTATCAAAAATCGGGATGGGTGATTTGAATAATAAACAGCGTTTCAAGGCATGGCTTAAATTGACAATCGAAAATATTCCATGTAATTAAAATGATGAGCAATGTTAGTGTATACAGTTATGCATTTTTTATTGTTAATTATGACCTATAATGTATGAAGAGTTTGTGGTACATATTACATAATTAAAACATCTAAATCGCGCATGCGCAACGACCACAGAATATACATACAGAAGAGAAACTAAAATGTATTTAGAATTAGTGTCCATTTTCGTTACATTTTTGGTTATATTAAAGTAAATTTTTATTTTTGAAGGTAACACATTTCAATAATACGAATCGTTTCGTTCGAACAAACTTACGACACACTTTTCCGTGGCAACAACGTCCAAATGAACGAAAGAAACATGACTTCACAACTGGTAAAAATGGCCCGCACTCACGCAGAACGCCGCACAAACGATACCGTATTCCGAGCGTGTGTCACGCGTGGTAATATTCAATAAATTAGAAACATACATACAGACGAAAAAAAAACGGTTTCGTTTGCATTCGAAATTTATTTGGGCGTCGTCCAGCGCACGCAGCACGCCGGCAAAAGTGAACTTCAGGCAGTAAAGACGCGTTTCGTACGAGCTGACCAATCGGCTTTCGCCGTTTCTAGGACGGAGTACTGTTGCTTGGGCAGCCGATAAACCCAGCAAACGTGCCAGCTTGATGCCGTGAGGAAACCGAACGAAGGAAAGAAAACGTGGAGGAGCGGTCGACGAGGAATAATGAAATGCTGGCTGGTATAGATAAGAAATGGGCAGCGGTAAAATTTGTTGGTTGACACACTGACTAAAGCAAGTGCCACGTGCCACCAAATGGTTTTTCGTGATGTAGAAACGGTTTTGGTTAACTCTATTTGAAATTATTTGGAAGAGATAGATAATAAATTTGAATGAAAAAATGATGTGTTTGAATAAAAAAATGCGGTTTTTATTGCTATGTCTACTGGCGGGGAGATGGCACTGACAGTCTCTAGGCACGCGTTGGCTTAGTTAGTAGCTTTATATAAGCTGAGCTACAGAACGCGAGCGGTATTCTGGTTACTCTTCATTGGTGAATCAGTCTGTAGTCTTTACTAAAGATCCGTGGATTCCGTGGAGAAAAATTGAGTCCACCATAATCTTTAATTGAGTTTTTCGATTCTTTGGAGTATAATCAAGGACCCATGATTATAATCCAAACATAATAAAATAATGATTAAATTAAAAAAGATTATTTATTTTAATTTAACAAAAAATTATTTCACGGTCGCCATATTTTTCTAATTTGAAAGTACCCTTTACTGAAACTAAAGTACTATTTGATTATATCAAAATTGTAGTTTTTAAATCACCGTTCGATTTTTTTAAGTCAAGTACTAAATTGTCAAACAGTAAAGGAAGGTTTTTTTTATTTAAAAAGGACAAAAGAAAATGTTCATCTCGTTTGAAAATATTATATTAAATTTATGTTATTTAACGTTCATACAAATACGATAAATAGTTTTGAATTTAATAAATTTTGCCAAAGAAATAATTTCTTTGCGGCAACCAAGGCTTTGTCTGCCACTATTTAACATAGATCTTTCTTTGACTTGAAACAAATTCGTTTCATTCAATTTTTTTTTCTTTCTGTGCAGAAACATCATCTGTGCATATGATCTTTTATGTTTCAGCTCTAAAAGAACAGCATTTAGTAAATGGTACTTATGAAGAAGATAATTTAGTATAACAATAATATAATAATAATAATCAGAACACTCTCTATTTAGTTTTTGTTTATTTCTTTTAGTTCAGCATGCAAATATTTATTTATTTTAAACCCATTTCCATCTTATAATATGTGCCCTAGGATGCGAAAAAGGACCTATCGTGACGTTATCTTGCACGCTATTTTCGTACGTAAGGTCTCTTCCGATAGGTACCGTTATGGCGCACGTTATTTTCGCACGAGAGGTCCCTTTTCGCATCCGAGGTCACATATAATACCCACATATTATATTACATATTATTGCACAACATCGTAGTATTTATTTATATTCTAAATTAATAGCATGTAACAATATGCCGATTACATAAATTAATTTACAGTTTTATCAATTTACATGCATAACATAAATCACAGCACAACTCACTTTCTCTAATTATTATCACGAATGATACAAGGGCAAAATAGTATCTTACAGTGTAATTGTATTCAGCAAGTTGCCTACATTGTCCCCACGTGGTTATATTACGAAACACTACAAGCAATAGGTTGCTCTAGACATAGTCTATAGCAACGGTGGGCAAATGCGGCTCTTCGTTGAGTTAAGTGCGGCTCTCACTAAAATCGTGGCTTTACTTTTTTCTCCTGTGTTGTAGGATGGCTGTCAACTTATAATGTTTTGAGCCGTTTTGTGGAACTCCTAAATCCTATCATAACATTTGCAAAAGAAAAAGGCAAAACATGCCCAGAATTAGAAAATGAAACTTGGCTTTCTGACTTAATGTTGCTTAAAGATGTGCTAGAACATTTGCAAACACTTAATGTAATGAAAATAAAAAATATTACTGATTTGTCACAAACTGTATTCAGTTTTGAAGCAAAAATTCAACTGTTTGTTTACGATCTTGAGAATAAAGTATTTACTCATTTCCCACGAGTAAAAGCAAATGTAATTAATATCAAAGAAGAAAAGTTAGATGAACATACATGATCCGGCACTAACTTGGACACAAATGGGAAACAAATTTATTATAATTTTTTCAGAAAATTTTGTTTCAGTAAAAAGTTTCTGCATTGTTTTAAACCTAAAATGCAAACTTCAATATATAATTATCTACTTGCGTATACCGGATGTTACAAAATTAAAAAAATTACTAAAGAGTAAAGTCCCTTTATTTGAAATTTTATTTGAAAAAGGTATCTAGAATGATTAGAAGGCATCAAATAGGAAAATAGAATCTCTTCTGTAAGATTTTTTTAATCACAAGCTAACATTTTTATCAATTTTTATAAACTAAAAAACAAAAGCACTATCAGAAGTAACAGCAGACTTTAACATTTCATTAATTTAAACATAACTAAAAAATACGACAAAACTACAAAATTATGCATTGAAAATCGGAGGGGCCACATTGAGTAAAATATTGTATTGTGATTTTTTTTGTTGTTTTTGTTTTTGTTACTTTTATTTCAACTTCAAAAATAGGGGTACTTTACTCTTTAATAATCTTAATATAATAATAACATCCGACATATGCAAGCAGATAATTATGTCTTGAAGTGTGTATTTTAGGTTTAAGACAATACAGAAACTTTACACTGAAATAAAATGTTCTGAAAAATTGATAATACAAATTTTTCCCATTTGTGTCCAAATTAGTCCTGGATCCTGTAAAAGAAAATTGAAAGAATTACAAGCAAATTTCAAACATTGGTTTGAAGATTTGGAAAGTTTGAAACCTACACTTGAATATTTTGTGAACCCATTTATTTGTGACATTATTGAAGATGGATTTCCAATTTCAGAAATAATACTACTGACAGAATTTCTGCGGACAGCTTTAACTAATTTTACCACAAATTAAAAAAAAAATGTCGTTAGATATTATTATACTTTCCATTAATAAATATATTTTTATTATATTTGATTTCTGTTATAATAAAATATTATGTATTTTAATTTTGAAATAAGTATTTTCTTTTTCAATAATATTTTTGTGTTCTTACGTGTGTTCTTATACGTGACTTATGAAAATATGCAATTACGTTAAATAGAAAAAATGCTTTTCTACGTGTGGCTCTTTATAAAATATAAAAACCGGGTTGGGGCTCTGTTTGGCCTCATATGTGTACAGTGTAGGGTGTATAACTCTATACAGTATACAACATGTAAAATAATTCATATATTGTTTGATGATAGAACACGTGAGTAATCATCATTGAATCATTCAAAGATTCGGCATTCGTGATTTCGCCAATAGCGAAGGTTACGCGGCCAGTAGGTGAAATCGGTTGTGCAATAAGCATTGTTAAATAACTCGTCAGTGTACGAAAAAGTGAAACCGATATTTCCGTTTTTAGAAACTTTTCAATTCCGCATTTTTTATTTGCTGGATATTGGCGGGTAAGTTTACAAAAACCGAGCAAAAGCCACATATCACGAACGGACAGGACGGGTGGAAATGAATTTGTGGATGAGATCGGTCAGCCCGTCTGTTTTTGACGACAACCAGCAGATGTGATCTGTCATTTGGGGAATTGGATCCATGGTGGATATATTTGTCCGTTGTCGTTTCAACAGATTGACTTCGTTTCATCATAATAGTTGAGCCAATCTAACCAGTGTGCTGTCAACTGATTTATTGAACTTTTTTTTAAATAAAATATCGAACTAAACGGCAAATATTGTTGTAAATTATCCATAATTTCATCGTGGTATAGTATACTGTAATGCAATTCATAAATAGAGGAAACTAGCTCTGTGTATATGTCAAAATTTTCGATTTTAGTTATTGGGCATTCTAGAAATATGTGGTTAAGGCTTCCCACCTGTCCACATTCGCAATATGGACATTTTAGGATACATTTTAGGTTATCTGCTATCTGTTACTGTTGTTACGAATGTCCGGCAGGGGGCGTTTCGGGTTTGACGTTACTGTGGTAATAGCAGCAAAACACGGGTCGACAAAAATCGATTTTTTGGATCGAAAATTGTTTCTAAGGCCGTTTTTTTGCTCAAAACTCTTTGCGAGGGGTATTTAGAGGGATCTTATCGTAAGACATGAGAGCGAGCGGCTTTTATAAGGTCGGCAGGAACGGATAAAAAATGTAAATTTTTGACGTTCATCGATCCGCTTGTCGGAATTTCTAGACGTCACGTGACATTTTCT
The DNA here is from genome assembly GCA_963971325.1 of Aphodius granarius. Taxonomy (NCBI): domain Eukaryota; kingdom Metazoa; phylum Arthropoda; class Insecta; order Coleoptera; family Scarabaeidae; genus Aphodius; species Aphodius granarius. The sequence goes on from OZ020225.1 coordinate 6,858,412, forward strand.
CGAGGTTCGCCTTCACCCGAAGAAGTGCAAAAACGTGATTTTTTTTTTCAAAATTGACGCATTTAATTTACAAAATATCGCGCAGTCCACGCGGAATTGTGTCCTTTTTTCAATTCGAGCGTCAAAAGTAATATCGAAAAGCCCAATTTTTGCAGCTACTCGATCGCAAATGTCGGCGAAAATGGGCGATTCCGCTGAACGCGCCCTACACTTGAAAGTTCGTAATTAGTATAGGTAGATAATATGTCTTTGAGTCACAGTTACAAATAACAGCTAGTGATTTTTATGCCCCAGTTCAAAAATCAGATTTTTTTCTGCGATTTGCAAATCAATCTTAACAATGCTTATTATGAACGTAAAAAGCCGAAATTTAACATTTTTAAACTGTCGCAGCTGTAAATGTGTCCAAATGATAAAATTTGAAAGATAGTTGCATTCTTTTTAACCAAATAACAAATTCTAAATCGTAAGTTAATTTCTTCTCACGCACTTTTCGATAAATCTTATCAGTGATAAATGCATTTGACACTACCGGTATTGTGCAAACCATATTACTTTTTAAAACACTTATCGATAAGATTGCAACCCATTACTGATTAATTTCCTACATACATATAATGTCGAAATAGGTTTGCAAGATATATCAACTTTCGTGTCATTCAGTCCCATGACATGACGTATCCTTTTGAGTATTTATATATTTTTTGTTACCAATCATTGTATCACCCAAGGACGAAACCGGTCATCATCGCTCATTAGAAAGGATAATAAACCTTCACATCAATAAAATACGCGATTTTGATTATTAATATAATAATCTCTACCAACACTATCAAAAACTTCGTTGCGAGTCAGTCAACTTGATGTTATACATTGCGTAACATGTTTGACTTGACTTTGAACGCGATCGAACAAACAATTTGTTTTTTGGTGCAAGACGCAAGATAAAATTGACGGTTGGTTGCAGTTTTGTGAAATATGTACGGGCTTATACGCATGGAACAACAAATCATTTGGCTTGGTGCCAAGAACGCATGGCAAAAAAGCAAAACAGCAGAACCTACCGGGTACTGTAGAAGTCTGGGAAGGCATCATCCTCGCAGAGTGGTGTGAAATACATGTGTGCTGTGTGCTCCAACATTATTATTATCACAGACCATATGCCACAGAAGGCAGTGTTGCAGCTTCTTCCACAGAAGTTGTCTTATCCGTATCCGTTTTTAGTACACCAGGTGACAGTATGCACACAACAAACATCACATCACTCTTATCACATCTATAACATCAAAAAATCACTTATCTATCACACTAACACTAACCGAAATAGAAACTACACACTCAAAAACCGAATTGTGTACTTTGGCGTGGCAAAAAACTTTTGATTTAGTAAAACGCTCAGCAAAACGCGACGATGTTCGCGCTTGGAAGTCTCGTGGCTCAATGGCAGTGTTGAGAACGCGACGTATAGCGGCTAGCCTCACTCGCGAATGGGGTTAGTAGGTCGCAGTGTGACGTAGGCTTTACACTCACAGCGTTGCTGCTGTGAGCTGACGATTCGCGGTTTTTCAAACTAACAGCGGCAAGGTTGCGTACGTTCGGAAATGTGACTTATTACCGATTGCGGGTTTTCAATTTGGAGTTCTGATTCCGTCTGACGTGGACGACGGAATGTGGCGAAGAAGAGAGACGAGAGGGAGATGCGGAGGGCTAATGGACTAACCGTAGGGGTGCGTTCTTCCTATGAATGGGGTGTAAGGTTAGGGCAGGCGCAGATAGGCTGACGCGACGGTACAGATGTCTGGAAGAAGTGTAGCATAAACAAGAATGCGAGGCTGAGGCTATGCTCAGGAATGATCGAAGTTTCTTGTAGAAAAGAGATTTTAGAAATGACGGTTTTCAGTTTAAACTGAGAGTTTAAACTGTTCAGTTCAACTGTACAATTTAACCACTACGTGTTAGAGATGGGCTTATTAGTTCTTTTTAATGAACTAGTTCTTCCGGATTAGTTCACAAAAAGGAACTAGTTCAAACAACTAGTTCTGAAGAACTACTTTGATCCTGAGACATACTACTTCGATAAACGTGTCTTTGTGTGTTCTAGCACGTTTATATCTCGTTTCAAACGAAACTAGGATCTAGTTTGGACAGAATCGATGTATGCCTTCCCACTTTGTCTTTTTCTTGAAGAATCGTTATTTTATTTTGAAAATAAATAATTATTTATAATTATATTGATCGAAGAATCGTTGTCTTATTTTATTTAGGTATATTTCTTAAATATTTATTTAATAAGGCATAAAAGACATATTGCTGCACGTATTTTAGCCTTATTCATACTGCAATTTTAGGTGGAATTGGGGTTATAAATTATAAATTATAGTATAACATATACTGGCGAAACTACTATTAACAGTGTAATCCATTATCCAATAGGAAAAAAAAACTATACTCTAATTATATTTTTGACATCCGCAGTTAGGTAAAGAAACAACTGGCGGGCAGGGTGCTATGTCGCTCGTTTGATGTCGCCACAACTCGTTCACTGAACGGGATATGTTTCACCAAAGCAGGACTTTCGAACTAGATTTCTTGTCCTTACAAAGTCGTTCACTGAATGAGATATGCATAGAGGTATGTATTAGCAAAGCAGGTCTTTTGCGAACTAGTTCTTTTTATTTTAAAGAACTAGTTCTTTTGTTCTAAGCCGGGAACCATTCTCTCGGACTAGTTCGTTCACGAACTACCCACCTCTACTACGTGTGTCGGTATTTCAGTTTCAGTTGAACTCAACGGCACAGTTAAACTGAGATGAATGAAATGTCAATTTTTGCAACTGAATGATTCAACTGATCGTTGCGTGTGTGAAATTTCATTCGTCTCAGTTTAACTGTGCAGTTGAGTTCAACTGAGCCTGAAATATCCGCACACGTAAAGGTTAAACTGTACAGTTGAACTGAACAGTTCAAACTGTCAGTTTAAACTGAACGTGTGTGGCCGGCATTTACCTTTTTTGTGAAAATGTTTATTTCAGCTTCTACAGAGTATACAAACTAACACAAAAAATACCTTATTATTTAGAACTAGGTACAACAAGAAAAAACAATCCACAATAAAACAAAAAAAATACATGCTTTCTCCTTTAGGGCCCTGCGTATGGATTTCGTATAAAGACAAAAACAAGTCAAACAAAAATACAATAATATTATTCGGAAATATTCCCATTATGCCGCTTACCACCGCTACACGGAATTCTTTGATAAAACAATCGTACAAAACAACCGAACACCGCAATAACAATAGACGGTCGTTTACCACGATTATCGTCGTATTTTTTGTATTTTCAGCACTCGACGCACTCACGAGAGCTCTTTTTACACCCTTACATTTTCTCCCCAGTAAATCCTTCACGTTGGCAATACGCTTTTATTACGCTTTCCACTCGCAGTAACGCCCTCTATGGAGAAAACATCCCTTATACGATTTAATATTTATACGCTAATATGGTTGCGGAGGCCGACTATTTACTATAATGGATGAAAGCACTACTGAAATAATAAAGGAAAAAGTGAAGAATTAACGTTGTTCTTGTTGGGAAGATTAACCTAAATACGCTGCAAGGATTTTCTTTCTATTTCTCCAATGCTATCATGAGAGGAATAATGGGATTTTATGGGGGGTGAAATGACTATGAAAATTAAATGCAGAAGGTCCCAAACGTTATTACGGTAGATTGCGGCTGACGTATATAGCTAGATAATTTTGTCGCGGTCTGTAGTTGGTTAGTGGGTATCCTAACCTTATTTTTGTTATCCGTTATGGAAAAATTAAGGTCAGCATGTTGCGATTTTTGCAATATTATTTCGAGAAGATCTTCGGCATATCACGCAAGTTTGGTCAAAATCTGTTCAATTTCTAAAAAAATGCATGTACGTGAAAATGCATGTACCATGTATATCAAATTAGATCCCAATCCGTTGTACCGTTTGGGCGCTGTCGTATTCAACACAAAGCACATTATTTTTTAAGGCACATATGCCAACCATACTTAGTTCCAATCATACTTTAAAACAGTTTACTAAAAAGAACATTATAAGTTTACACAAAGCATTCACCGGAAGAACATAAGTGCCCCCGAAGATATACACAATAATTTACGATCACCTCACTAAAACAACAATAAAACCACCAACGGCTAGACGCAAAATAGCGCACAACCTACCTCGATATTTATTTTTAAATTTTTTACAGCTTTCGATAAATAAAACCACCTCGCGGCTATTTTTACATACGTTCCTCTAACTATATACCTATTATAAACAGAATACGCTTTATGTACGTGGAGGATAATAGTAGCAACGTTGTAAGTTGTAAAACCAACGTCAACCATTATTATAATATGTATTATGAGTTACGATGTCTGTGTAATGGAGAAACGTTTTCATTCGAAACCTAGCCTACAGGTATCGCAGTGTGCCATGTCGCCTTGGGCAATAAACGCGTCGGCTATGACGTCATCGCTCAATAAACTCGCGAGCCTCGCTACCATCAATGCCACCGGCCATAATAAAGTAAGAGTTAATCACGAATGGCGCACTAGACACTAGTCAATATACGAAATAATAAGACAACCGAAAATGTTTACCACGTACCTATACGCAAACTGCTTGAAAACAAAACGTTTTGAAAATTGCTTGAAAACAAAACGTTTTTAAAACGAAAAATATGCTTGAAAACAAAACGTTTCCCTATAAAACGAAAAATATACGTTTTGAAAACGAAAAACGTTTTGAAAACGAATATCGTTTTGATAACAAAAAAACGTTTTGAAAACGAAAAACGTTTTCTAAACGAAAAACGTTTTCTAAACGAAAAACGTTTTCTAAACGAAAAATGTTTTGAAAACAAAATTTCAACGTTTTGAAAACGAAAAACGTTTTCTAAACGAAAAAGGTTTTGAAAACGAAGGACGTTTTCTAAAGGAAAAACGTTTTCCGCACGAAAAACGTTTTGAAAACTGCTTGAAAACAAAACGTTTTTAAAACGAAAAATATGCTTGAAAACAAAACGTTACCTATAAAACGAAAAATATACGTTTTGAAAAAGAAAAACGTTTTGAAAACAAAAAACGTTTTCTAAGTGAAAAATATTTTGAAAACAAAATTTCAACGTTTTGAAAACGAAAAACGTTTTCTAAACGAAAAAGGTTTTGAAAACGAAGGACGTTTTCTAAAGGAAAAACGTTTTCTAAAGGAAAAACGTTTTCTAAAGGAAAAACGTTTTCTAAAGGAAAAACGTTTTCTAAAGGAAAAACGTTTTCTAAAGGAAAAACGTTTTCTAAAGGAAAAACGTTTTCTAAAGGAAAAACGTTTTCTAAAGGAAAAACGTTTTCTAAAGGAAAAACGTTTTCTAAAGGAAAAACGTTTTCTAAAGGAAAAACGTTTTCTAAAGGAAAAACGTTTTCTAAAGGAAAAACGTTTTCTAAAGGAAAAACGTTTTCTAAACGAAAAACGTTTTCTGCACGAAAAACGTTTTGAAAACTGCTTGAAAACAAATCGTTTTTAAAACGAAAAATATGCTTGAAAACAAAACGTTTACCTATAAAACGAAAAATATACGTTTTGAAAAAGAAAAACGTTTTGAAAACGAAAAACGTTTTCTAAGCGAAAAATGTTTTGAAACCAAAATTTCAACGTTTTGAATACGAAAAACGTTTTCTAAGCGAAAAATGTTTTGAAAACGAAGGACGTTTTCTAAAGGAAAAACGTTTTCTAAAGGAAAAACGTTTTCTAAACGAAAAACGTTTTCTGCACGAAAAACGTTTTGTAAACTGCTTGAAAACAAAACGTTTTTAAAACGAAAAATATGCTTGAAAACAAAACGTTTACCTATAAAACGAAAAATATACGTTTTGAAAAAGAAAAACGTTTTGAAAACGAAAAACGTTTTCTAAGCGAAAAATGTTTTGAAACCAAAATTTCAACGTTTTGAATACGAAAAACGTTTTCTAAGCGAAAAATGTTTTGAAAACAAAATTTCAACGTTTTGAAAACGAAAAACGTTTTCTAAACGAAAAAGATTTTGAAAACTGCTTGAAAACAAAACGTTTTTAAAACGAAAAATATGCTTGAAAACAAAACGTTTACCTATAAAACGAAAAATATACGTTTTGAAAAAGAAAAACGTTTTGAAAACGAAAAACGTTTTCTAAGCGAAAAATGTTTTGAAAACAAAATTTCAACGTTTTGAAAACGAAAAACGTTTTCTAAACGAAAAAGGTTTTGAAAACGAAAGACGTTTTCTGCACGAAAAACGTTTTAAAAACTGCTTGAAAACAAAACGTTTTTAAAACGAAAAATATGCTTGAAAACAAAACGTTTACCTATAAAACAAAAAATATACGTTTTGAAAAAGAAAAACGTTTTGAAAACGAAAAACGTTTTGAAAACGACAAACGTTTTGAAAACGAAAAACGTTTTGAAAATAAAAAACGTTTTGAAAACGAAAAACGTTTTGAAAACGAAAAACGTTTTGAAAACGAATATCGTTTTGATAACAAAAAAAACGTTTTGAAAACGAAAAACGTTTTCTAAGCGAAAAATGTTTTGAAAACAAAATTTCAACGTTTTGAAAAGGAAAAACGTTTTCTAAACGAAATACGTTTTCTAAACGTTTTCTTTACGAAAACGAAAGACGTTTTCTAAAGGAAAAACGTTTTGAAAACGAAAAACGTTTTGAAAACGAAGAACGTTTTCTAAGTGAAAAACGATTTGAAAACGAAAAATGTTTTGAAAACGCTTATGTATACGTTTAATCGCTAATTTCTGGAAACGTTGCGAGCTTTGAAAACGTTTATTATACGCTATAGAAATGCTTCGTGTTTGGAGGCATGCGCATGAGTAACGGCACACTGCTTCACATAACCTCACTTTGGCGTAAGCTTTAGTTACTTTCGTTGCTGTGGTTGTACGTACATGTACCGAAATGTCCAGGAATGTATGGAAAGATGACGTGGTGAATTTGTCTCCTAGTGATAAATGTTAGGTTATATACGTCGAGCAGTTCGTTGACCTTAGTTGAGGTTATGTACAGCGCCATCACGACTATTTTATAACAAAATTGAAAAAAAAAGTTTTAAAAACAACAAAAGTGTCAGTATTGTTAATTGCTTTCATCTAAAAAAAGCTAAATAATGTAACTGAATGGAATATAATATACTTTGTCGAAAGAGTGTAATAAGCCGAGCAGAATGCATTAATATGTTTGTACTTTACAGGTTGTAAAATGCCTACCCATTGACTTTTATGACTGCAGTTCATTGTTCTTTTATAGCTTATGTCTAGCACTGGCCTCTTAAAATAAACTCCGATCAGTATCTGTAACCTTTACAACAGTGCTTTAAGTAATGCTTTCGTCGTTTTGTTGTGTCCAAATTAGTTTATAAATCTTAAACCTATTTGTATAGGTATATTGGTTGGTACACAATGAGGAATGTTAATTGCTATTTCTTGTGATATTATAATATGTAATTATTAATATTATAAAGTCCTTTCTCCTATGATACCAATAATAAGGTTTTGTTGTTGCATTGCATAGTTTGTTATTTATAACTCGGAAACGCAACCAAGATTTGTAAAATAGTGGACTTGCCACATTCTCGCATAATATTACATCATCAGATTATATTATTGATTATTAGTGATTGTGGAATAGACTACGGATGAAAAGATTGAAAAGTACATAGCGACGCTGCCTTGAATGTGTACAACATCCTTAATTATACAACTGGTAAATATAGAAATGATATATCCACTAAAATCTTACACGAGGATAATGTCTTTGTGATTATGTAGGTGTGCGTGTCTTGTACCTGTAATTATACGTTGGAAAATACGTATGCGAATGAACCATTATGTACTTATCTTGTTGCTGTTTAAAGATATTATAATTTATTACTATTTGGTCTTATCCCATCTGCAGATAGACACAAGAAGATATTTTTTTATCATAATAAAAGTGATCTGTCGGCCTTTAGAGGAGCCTGGTTTTGGAATGGCTGCACAATATCCTTCACGTATTCATAATACATATCGTTTTAGAAATAATTTTCAGGCTGTTGCATTCAAACGCGCGCTCCATATCCGACGAATATAATAAAACTGCATATAAATTTGTAAATTATTGTTACTCTGCAACAACACCATGGCAACCTCGTCCACGGAACACCATTTCGTGTAATCGACCGAACGTCAATCGCACTTTTCGCTATCGGTACGTTTGGTAAACAAAATGCAAACGACGCCCAACGGAATGCGGATTATTTACGTTGCAAGAATGTTTTCGTCGTGATTTACTATGCCGAACTTACACCAAAAGATTCCTAAAGAAATTGTTAAGTGGAAACAACAACAAAATCTCAAATCGTTCCAGAAATAATAAAATTATAATGTTACACAAGGGACCATTACATTACATACATAACAGATGGTTCAAAATATTATGAATCAACACGTTTTCTTTGTGTTATTTTATCATGCACAGACAGACATAAAAAAAGATGTTGTAAAAATTCACCAAATAAGTTTTGTTACATGTGCGGTTGTTATATAGTGAAAAAAATTACGCCATGGACCTAACATGTGCTGTATTTCCTGTTAGATCGGACTTTTAAAGTGGATGAAAATGAAGCAAAAGAAAATGCCGTTTGCAGTTCCCATGTTGTGGCGAGAGTCTTCCAATCATGTAGATGATTGCTATTTTTGCACGATAAGCGTCTCCGGATATACGAAGATGGATAAGCATAAAATAAAATATCCAAATTTGCCGTCAGCATCGCAATCAATCCCCCATGGAGAGAACCATCCTCTCCCAAGTACGCCATCGACTTCATCATCTTCGATTTTTGACCCAGAAGAAATTTCGCCGTTTGCAGAAAATTGCCTGATTTAACAGAGTGTCTGAAATCACTCTGTCAAATCAGGCAAGTCGGGAAGATTCACCATTTGACGTTTAGGAACACCTCATCTTATAAACCAGTGCGAACTGAACGATTTGGTTAAAGACTTAGATTTATCAAAAGAAAAAGCCGAGTTATTGGGTTCTAGGCTACAGGAATGGAATCTTTTTGCACGAGGTGTGACAGTGTCTTCATTTACAAAGCGTAACGACTCTTTTAAAGCATATTTTGGAAGCATCTTTACGTGTATATGATGATGTTGAGTGTCTTATGAACCAGTCTGACATTCCCCACGATCCTTCTGAATGGTGGCTTTTTATCGATTCATCAAAATACAGCTTGAAAGCAGTACTTTTGCATATTCTTGAAATTTATATAATTTGTTACCTGATTTTATTGCAGTTTCCTCAGTTTTTTTAAAGTCGCTGTATCTGTAAATCTAGACCTGTTACAATAAATCCACATTTTTTTTAGTTGAATCAGAAAGTTGGAAATTTGTTCCCTGGTGTTTTTTTGCGATCAGTGGAACAATAGGACTTAATAATCTAATATCTTGATAATATAATAAAAACTAATGAGTGACATTGGTATAAATTAAAGAAGAATTTTACAATTTCCCTTCCTCTTCTTCAATTTTGTGAAGCCACAGCCACTGTGGATACCAACGTAATGTTAGTGGTCTTTGACGTACCAAAACTTGCAAATTCGCCACCATAAAATAGAAAAAAAAAACGGTTCGAAAATTAGTCATCAAAAGTAGATACTCATAAAGACTGTCCAATCAATAATGTTTGATTTGCTACTCATCCTACATTTATATATAAATAACGGGTTTTAGAAATAAAGTAGATACAATACAAACAGAAGTACAGAATGCCTGAGCGATGAAAAATGGTCCTCTTCAAACGCTAACAATTCCGGCATTAATAAACACCTGAATTCGAAGTGTTTCAGCTAATGGTTTTCTAATAGCGAATAGCACGCGAGTATATCGCCGGCTGATCGCAACATGGCACATAATTCGAAATCGATTTGGTAACAAGCACAAGGTAACCGATATCCCATATGCAGGCTGGCCAACATTATACATAATACAAATACCGTTATTCAACACCTTGCTGTGTCTGCCTTAAGCCATGTTCTCAGTCACGGTAATTCCACAGAATCCTTCTCAAGAGAATTTGTCGTGTTATTTTCAAGGACAACAAAACTAACAGCCGACCAAGTCAAACTAAACGAAATTATTTCAATTAAAATAGCTGGGTGTGTGTGATAACTTATCAGATCTGCGTTTTTTTAGGTTTGTCAAATAGGATTTGACTTTTGACAGCAGTGGTAACAAAGTAATTAGCTCCACGTTGATTACGTTTCAATAAGGTTGTTGGTTACAGAATTGGCAGTGGCATATTAGGTCTGGCTCAATTACTACTCGTGTCGAAGGAATTCCGACAGTGTACACTTGTACAGTGAATCAGCGAAACACCTTTGATCGAGTTGGATTATGCAACCAAGGCACGTGGGAAACTGCAGCGAGAGAGAAACATCTATAGACGAGATGATTTTTTAAGATAGAAACGTTTATTAATATTTGCCTCAGCCCCCCTCTTAAGGGAATTTACGTGTATAAAAAAGTATGAATTACTAGACTATGCTCTAATATATTGAAATGAAACTAATACTGTTCGAAGCAGTAATCCTTGGGCAATCTAATACTTGATTTTCGCAGCATCATATTTCAAAGTGGACCCATCACCTTTTAGATTGGCTTTAGAGTTTTAACCATTATTCTTGACTTTGTAATGTTCATTAGACTCTCGGCAATAATTACTGTTAGTTTCATTAAGAGTGCATTATTCTTTGAAAGTTATAAACTGTCAATATCTTCATAAATTGTTCTTTTCACTTTATATTTGTTTCCCTTACATTTATGGTAGTTTCGACCACTACTAGCGTTTTATGTTGTTTATTAGACCTTTAGCAATAATTAGGTATTCTTTGTTTCGGTAAGATGGCATAATTATTTTGAAAGTTATAAAGTTGTTTGTATAAAATCACTCTGCAAAATCAGGTAAGTCGTAAAGATTCACCATTTGAAGTTTTACGAACACCCCACCTTATGAACCAGTGCGAATTGAATGATTTAGTTAAAGACTTAGGTTTATCAAAAGAAAAAGCCGAGTTATTGTGTTCTAGGCTACAGGAATGGAATCTTTTCGCTCGAGGTAATGAGCCTTTTAAAGCATATTTTAAAATGGAAGGATCTTTATGTGTATATCACGATGTTGAGGGTCTTATGAACGAGTTTGATATTCCCCACGATCCTTCTGAATGGTGGCTTTCTATCGATTCATCAAAATACAGCTTGAAAGCAGTACTTTTGCATATTCTTTGAATTTATATTATTTATTAACTGATTTTCTTGCAGTTTTCTAAAGTAAAGTTGTATCTGCAAATCTAGACCTGTAGTCCATTCTAGACTGAGCTCTATACTCTCCACTATGTATGAAGCCGACGCGACGTTAGAAAATGACAATGTCAATAGATACGATTAGAATTTCATGGGTGAGAACTTAAGTCACTTAATTATTTATCATATTTTGTTCATTTACCTTGAATATTCGTATTCCGATTGCCAATGTATGGTAACAATATTGACGATTAAACATATTCTGAGCACATAAGCCAAAGATGGTATTACACAAACATAATTATTATGTAAAACCCGGCGAGACCTTGGTCCGCCAAAAATTAAGGATTAACAATGTAAACATACAGCTCAAATAGCACGAAGATTCGTAGCGCCTAAATGAATAATTCCATTTGGTTTCGCGCTGCGGTAAATTTGTCTAAAGCGATTTCCAACCTCTTGAAATATATAAGTAATTCTGTTTGGCAGTAGAATTTGTTCGTTTGCCGACGCTTGTTCGGTACGATTCGTGGTCTATTGATCAAAAATATGCAAATATTGGTACGGAACGACCTACTTTTGCCAATGCAAGGAAGGTCGCGAAAACTTACCGCCTCCATTCGCGTTTTTTTCATACTCAAAACACGTAATTAATATTTTAATCTCCGACAATGACACACAAAACACGCCGGCCGTCGCACATCTGTCAGATATGCGTGTGCGCGCGAATGTGTTTAATATTATAATCTAGATCGGTTTAGTCACGATGAAAATGTGGATTTATCATAAAACGATATATTGTTACGTGTCGCGTCTTGATTTATTCATTAAGATTTTAATAGGCTGTGCACATAAATTAGGAAGGTTGCTAATCACGCAGAATACAAATTTCAACGGGAAGTCAACTGCGAACAATTCGCAAAACCAGCAAAAGAACTTTACTATGTTTTTTCTATGAAAAATACTGTTCAAAATATTACATTATGCCAAACTGACATTTGCGACATCTTATGCCAGATGTTTGAGAACTTATCACCAGAAAATAACTCCTTTCTAAACTATAGCATAAGTTAAATTAATATAATTTAAATCTAAATAAAAAATATTTTTGCTTTTCGTGCGGCTAGCTAACTAACTTTTTGAAATATAGCATTACTTACCACAACTTGCTGCGGTTTTTTTATTGGGCCAGAAAAATGGATACACTAAATATCCCTGTTTTCTTTATCTGTGGAACAGTCGTGTAAAAAATGAACATTAGGATAGCAAAAACCGGCCGTCGAGAATAAATATGACCGTAGGAAAAGCTAACATCGTTCATGAACCATTGATAAGGCGAGAACAAATAGGTAATTCTTCCACCACCAAATATTAAATTTGGTGTTATTAAACAGTTTGTGAAAGCTTTATATAAGAATGGTGTTTGTTACAAAAATATATTTGTTAACCATTTCCTGGTCTCATTACAGGAAACTTAGGTATCTTCGATGGACCACAAATCACATGACTACTGGAAGCATGGCAAAAATATTTTTTTATTTAGGTTTAAATTAATATAATTTAAACCTAAATAAAAAAATATTTTTGCTTTTCGTGCGGCTAGCTAACTAACTTTTTGAAATATAGCATTACTTACTACAACTTGCTGCGGTTTTTTTATTGGGCCAGAAAAATGGATACACTAAATATCCCTGTTTTCTTTATGTGTGGAACAGTCGTGTAAAAAATGAACATTAGGATAGCAAAAACCGGCCGTCGAGAATAAATATGACCGTAGAAAAAGCTAACATCGTTCATGAACCATTGATCAGGCGAGAACAAATAGGTAATTCTTCCACCGCCAAATATTAAATTTGGGGTTATTAAACAGTTTGTGAAAGCTTTATATAAGAATGGTGTTTGTTACAAAAATATATTTGTTAACCATTTCCTGGTTTCAGTACAGGAAACTTAGGTATCTTCGATGGACCACAAATCACATGACTAGTGTTGAACTGGAAGCATGGACAAGCTTTGGATCAGTGGAACATTTTTTGAGAAATCACCAAGCTGAAAATATTAACAATACAAATCGTTGACAACATGCTTCAAAATTTTCAAAAACTAATATTAGTACCAAGTTACATTATTTTCACAGACAGATAATTTTTTTGATAATCTGTGTGATTACAGTGACAAGAGCAACGGTTTCACCAGTATAACAAGACGCAGTAGTAGTATGCCATATACTACCTACTGCTGGAATTTAGAAAGGGACTGTCCTAGAAAAAATACAATAGAAAACCAGACATAAAACGTTTTCTTAATTTAAATTTGTGATTTTTTAATTCTTTTATTATTAATTTCAAAATTGTGCTTATTTTCACATAGTAATCAATGTTATTATGCCACAGAGACTGACGTTAGGGAGGGTACAGAGTGGCTCTGGCTTCACAAAATTGAATAATTGCAAAAGTGTTCAGACACTTCACTGTGCCAAAGGTGTAGTCGAAAAGTTGGGAGAGGGCCACCCCAGATATTTATATTTAGTAGACCAGAATTACCTAAGATTGATTAATAAATCCCATGCCGCAAAATCAATGTTCCCCTGTGTAATATATTAAAATTTACTTTAGAAGTAAGAAAGTTTGCTATCTAACAACAATTGAAGCCAGAAAAAATTCTTAAAAAAAAAACGTAATTTTCTGATGTAAGCTGGAAAAGTATAAGTCGACAAATATCGTTTGGGTAGAATTGTGACACAGTGAATTGTGTTTATCTGGCTAGCAGACAATTTAATTCATTGCTTCGTAAAAAAAAACACTTTATTACCTGAAAACATAATATGTGCTGAACATTAAATCTATTTTTTGTAAATACCAAGATTTGCATGTAAAGATGCTCAACTAATGTCAACTATCAAGAACACAAACACTTAAATATATGGGGTTGCCCTCACCCTACTTTCAGACTATATCGTTGGTACAATAAAATATCTAAACACTTTTGGAATTATTCAATTTTGTAAAACCGCAGCCAATCTGGACCCTAACTAACGTCAGTTTCTACAACGTAATGACATTTGTAAACCTGACATTTAATAACATGTCATGTCAATAGCACTGACGTTTGTCAAAATCTAACAATTCGCAACACAGCGACGAAGGCTGTGGTTTCTGTCAAACCACTTCTATAAAAGCATATAGCGTCTAAACTCTAAACCGTTCATCCCACTGATCTGCCAATTTGTATACGTATTTAAAGTCACTGGAGGATGAGTTGGTATGAGTTTGGTCTCAATCGGATAAATTCCTCAGAAGATGTATGTAACATTTGCCATTTCCAGTTATCAGATTGTCACTAAAAACCATCCAGTTCGTCCCCCGGTAATTCTAAATATGTATACCAAATTTCAGCCCGATCCGTTGTTGCGTTTGGGCGCAATCGTGTTCAAGCACATACACACATACACACATACATACACACATACATTTTCCAGAAATCATTGCAATCAATTCAGGGGACCTCAAAACGCGTATATCCGCAAAAATCTCGAAACGTCATTTTCCGTCGATTACAATACTTTTCTTCTAGGTACTAGTCGGAAAGTAAATACAAGACCTTAAAAAAGATCACTGACGAAAATATCGAAATGGTCGACCACCCATATCGCCCAACCGGAAGTTTTACGAATTAATATGACAAATACCTCTACACAACACACATCGGCCAGCTCACTCTCAATCGCTAGTACAGAGCACGTCTCGAACAAACGCAAAACTTATACATGCACGGCATTCTCCTTTTCCGTTCAAAACAAACCAGTTTATTTAATATTTGCGACACGATACCGGCAAGACGACGGACACACGAGATCGGGCGTGTATTATGCTTTTACCAGTTGTTGCTATTCGATTTCACCGCTCGGCGCGCCATCTGTAGTGTAATACGTGCGAGTACACACGTTCACCGATACATTTCACCCTTAACACGATCTCAGTAACGTTTTTCCTTCCTGTATCGGTGTGTCCATAATATATACACGGATTACATTACGTATACATAGGGCCCTTTCAGACGGTGCGGACGACCGTCCGGTAACCGCAATAGCGCGTCATATATTTAGGCAACACTCAAACGTTTGTCGTTTGCAGTGCAATTTGATAATCTTAAGTGTAAATGATCGAATTTGACACATATTTAGAACTAATTTTTTGAATGGATACGTTTTCGAGTTATAAATTTTTCTTTTTTTCTGTTTCTTTTTTTGGAGGTAGTTCGACTATTTGGAGCATATCTCGAGTTCGGAACATCAAATCTGGTCGTTCTGTACATCAAATTAAAGCCAGCTGAATCACCAATAAATGTTATTAATATTGTTTTATAATCGCTTCACTGGTTTCAGTGTAATTGACCATAATTTGAATTCTTTTTAGTATAAATGAAAATCGAACATTCATATAACCGCCAGGCAAGGTAGAAATAGTAAAAATATGCTCAGTTACTTATTTTTTACGTAGAGTTTACGCTTTTACGAAGAGAACAAGGTATTTACGATGAAAATCTATGAAAAAATACCGAAGTTATGATCAATTATGACCGATGGGTACGAAACTACCAAAATTCAGCATTTTCTCTATTTTGTATTTTTCGTCATTTATAGCAGTTTAAATGCATGGTAGAGGTCGGATCCATTCGGAAGACGAGTACGTCACGTGATTCGCACCAAGATGCGCATCTTTTAGTCAACGTTTCGCACTCTGTTGCAAGAGGCATCTTCAGGACGGAGAGAATGAACGTGTGTGGAAGGGTGAGGGTATTTATCGTCGCTCAAAACACGTAGTGGCGTATCTCACCAAAAAATGCTATTCAGATATGTCAGTACGTGTTTCGAGCGACGTTATACGTACCTGGCGCAGGTGCCTGCGCAGGTAGTCAAACAACTATTGGTTGGGAGGGTGGTTTGGTGTAGCTGTGATTGGCTGTGGTGGTCGTAAAAGTGGTTTCCAGCTATGATGCAAATGCCAACCGTCATCTCTACTGAGATTGGAGGGATCTTTAAAGATTTCGATCGCTTCACGGATTCTACGAGGATAATAACGTGATTTCCCGGGAGATGATTTTTGTTTGGTCGAGAAGAATTGTTGTGTCTGTGCTCAGCAAGCGCTGAACTGGTGATCTGGCGCAGCCTTGTACAACGTTCATGTTCTGAAACCCCAACGCTGACAGAGCGCTTTGTCTCATCAATGTAGACACTGCCACAAGCACATGGGATACGGTATACCTACACCTGGAGCTAGCAGTGGAGAAGATTTTTTTCCTGAGAATCTTGGTGACGTCAGTGACGAGCATGGTGAGAGGTTTCACTAGGAAATGAAGACTATTGAGCGGCGCTACCAGGGCTTTTGGATTGAAAAAATGATGGGCAACTATATCTGGTTCCTCATAAGAAAAACAGATTTCGACAAAAATATAAGGCGAAGCAGCAATCAAACTCACTTCTAATCTCATTTATATTGAAAACATCACAATTAAAAATAAGCACAATGAATTAAACTTGTAAACAGAGAAAAAGTAGAATTTTGGTAGTTTGGTACCTATCAATCTTAAATGACCATAACTTCGCTATTTTTGCATAGATTATTATCGTAAATACCTTGTTCTCTTCGTAAAAGTTAAAACTCTACGTAAAAAATATTAAACTAACTATATTTCCACGATTTCTACTTTTCACAGGTGATAGAGTAAATGTTCCATTTTCATTTTGGGCATTTTTTTATAATATTGTGGCCTATTGCGCTAAAACTACTGAAGCGATTAAAAAACTATATGAGTGACAGTTGTTGGTGATACAATTAGCTTCAATTTTATGTGCCGAGCAGATTGGACGTTCCTAACTCGAGATATGCTCCAAATAGTCGAACTACCTCCGAAAAAAAAAAAAAACATAAAAAAAGAAAAAAAATTGTAACTCTTAAACGTATCCATTAAAAAATTTTTAATGCGATTTTTGAGTTTAGCGGGCCTTAGTTATATTAAAAAAATAGTCGCATCCAATGTACATTTTGACTGTTGACTAGTGTTATCCAACTTCTTTACACCACAACAATTGCACGAATCTGCTTCTGTACAGACCAATCCGTATTGTATGAAAGGACCTATAGTGAATGTAGAAGTTGTTATCTTGAAGTGGGTTACGTAACATCGGTTGCGGTTGTACTGTCATCACGTGAAGCTGGTCGTGACGCTTCATTTATTTATCCATACGAACAAAACCGGGTAAATCGTGTTCGGTTTTAGACGATAAAGTGGGTGGGAAGTTGGTTAAAACAACGTAAACTGTTTGATACAGTTTTTAACGAGAGTTGATGAACAGGTTTCGATCGTTTCAAAGCAAACTTCAAAACAATAGTTGCTAGACGCTGGGCAGAACTAAATCAATATCGCGAAAATTGAAATTTAATAATAGAGAGTTTGGATTGCAGTAAGGTACACATCCACCCACCTATGTTATTGTGTAATGTTTGATTGGCTTTTTATGGCTCTTTCTAGCTGTATTTTCAGTTCAATCGTGGAAAAGTAAAATAAAAGGTTACTCGGTCACATGAAATTCAATATCTGGCTCGTGTTTACTTGTTTGAAATGTACTCGTACTTTGTTATAAACAAAGTTCCATTCGAAACAGAATTTAAAAAGAATATTTTTGAAGAATTATACCTTTTTGTGGACAAAATTACCATTGCCGTTTAAAAATATAATGTTGGAACGACAATTTTTATTTATGTGTTACCAAACTGTTTTATAATTTATAAAAAAGAGACAGAAATGGGAGATAGTCAAAGTTGCTACGTTTATAGCCTGCAAAAAAATGCAACATCCAAATGATCTGAAAATTTGTATACATATTTAGTCACTGGAGGGTGAACTGGTATCAACTTGGTCAAAATCGGATGAATCCCTAAGTAATTGCATATAACATTTGCCACTTCCGGTTGTCAGATTGTCACCAAAAACAATGCAGTTCGTCTCCTGGTAATTCTAAGTAATATATAATAAGTAAATAAAATTTCAGCCCGATTCGTTGTACCGTTTGGGCGCAATCGTGTTCACAGACATACACACATACATTTTCCAGAAATCACTGCAATGGATTCAGGGGACCCCAAAACGCGTATTTCCGCTGAAATCTCGAATAATTTTTTTCTGCCGATTACAATACTTTTCCTTCCAGGATCGGAAAGTAAAAACTACAACACTAGTTTATTTTTCATAAATAAACTTTGAGTTTAGAAAATAATGGAACAAATGAATACATGCATACATAGTTGTAATATATAATGATTTGTTTAATTTTTTATTTACCTAAAATTTTTCGAATTTAAAATGAATTATTAGTGAGGTGTGCTGTTACGTTTTTGTACAACAGAAAATATCCAACTGAATAAAGAGCACATTAATCAATAGAAACAGGATATTCCGGATAACTACTTATGTTTTAAACGTTAGTATTGCAATTAACTAGTTAAAGCGCGGAATAATCTTTTAGCATACATTTTTTCGCTTTATAACGGAATGATTTCGGGAATCCTACAACATATTTTAGACCTTAGCAGTAACATACATAGCTACATTACAGTAAGTACATATTAACATACATTACAGTATGTATTAGTGATGCTTTTACTGCCATCATTGTACTATCACGATGACAGTAGCCATAAAGAACATTTATGTCTACTGACCAATAAAAACAAGATTTATAGCTGTGGTACGTGGGCATAAAGTACCATTTAAATGCCATAGGTTAGGGCATTATGGGTTGCTAAGGTAACCAAAACGCAAAACTGCCACCGTGCGATAAAGACTTTTTATGATTTTTGAGAAAGAAAACATGGGTAAAATAATAAAAAAAAAATAAAATTTTGTATGTAGTCTTAGGCTCTCGGGCCTGCCGGCCGTCGAGCTTTTTAACACGTCGCCCTCGTAAGCATACACATCTACTTTATTCCCTTGGTACCGATGTAATTATGTACATAAATAACTATTACAATGTCAAGCGATTAAAATTCCTTAAATGGATTGTTAAGTGACAAAGAGCACACTATTTGCGTAAAAATTCTGGAAGTATTTAAGTCTGAATTGACATTTGATTAATTACTATTAAAGTTTGGCTGAAGTGCCAGCTAGCTATCGGAATATAAAAGATGTTGAACCGACAGATGACTTGGATTGCTGAAAACTCTAATTTGTGTAGATGACGTACACCAGTTTTTGTTAATCTGCTATCAAAATGTCAATTTAACATTTTGCGTGGTTCCAATAGCTGACAGAGACACGTCTGTCAGCTATAGAGATATTGGAGTAATAAACCAGATCATTATTACAGTGACAATGTCCATTTAGAAAATTCTACAATACGAGTATATACCATACCGTACAGCATATGCATGATCTTGTTGGTCCAAGTAGTGCATCTAAAAATATTAAAGATATCATCCCAAGTTTAGAATTAATGAATTAAAATAAGAGGACTGAATAATATTAAGTGTTAAAAACAGACACGAGTATTTTTAAATTTAAAAAAGTGAGCTGCATGGGCTGAAAGAAATATTTTATTTGAAGTAAAAAGAAATAGTTTTCACTGAAAAAACGATTTTTTTACACCAAATAGTTTTCCGCGATTTCCGTAATGTAGAAATTGTTTGGGTATAATTGCAGAAATACGTTTGAATGAAATAAATCTGGTTTTATTTGAAATAAAGATCGGCCTTGAGGTAATTAAATATTCTATTTGGAAAAGAAAGATAATAGATTTGAGTAAAAAGATTATGTGTTTGATAAAAAAAATGGTTTCATTTCAAGTTATTGCTATGTCTACTTGCAGGGAGATGGCGCTGACAGTCTCCACGCACCGGTTGGCATTTTTTGGGCTTTATAGAAGCTGAGCTACAGAATGCGAGCGAAAGTACACTTTACTAAAACTAAACTACTATCTGATTATATTAAAATTTGTTGTTTTTAAATCAACATTCGAGTTTATTAAGTCAAGTACTAAATAGTCAAATAGTAAAGGAAGGTTTTCTTTACTTAGAAAGAATGTAGAGCTCTTGAAACAAAATGCTCATTTTGTTTGAAAATATTATGTTATTGAATTTAAGTTAACTAACGTTCATACAAATACGATAGCTTTGACTTTAATAAATCTTACCAAAGAAATAATTATTACTATTGAACATCGATTTTTCTTTGACTTGAAGAAAATTCGTTTCAATTATTGAGTAAAATAAATATTTGTTATTAATATATCAGCTAGTGGAAGACCTTCACTAGTATCATTAATAGCTGTTATAGCTAAACCGTAATTAAATTAACAATAACTGCAATAAAATTAACTAACCATGATTGTAATTTCTGAAAAATGTATAACAATAAATCGGTGTTACCGATGCTAATCACATTTTAGTGACATCTTCTTATTCAACTTTATCAATTATTAATGTGACGAAAATCAATTTTCCTAAGTGCTAATAGATAAAATCACTCGCTTCGTCAAGATGTCAAAACAACGATGTACAGTTGCAGCGCATTTATCCATCATAAAGACACTAATCTAGAGACGAACTTGAGATTTTATTGAATGCATTGCTGCGCTGTACTGTGGATCATTACATAGTATCTTGTCGCCAATCCTTATCTGTATTTGCCATTCCGAGTGCAGGGTCTCTCACATCCTTATCACGTACAAAACGAATGTCCTAGAGACGCCTATCACAAGAACGAGCGCATATAAAATAAATGCGAGCAGAGATGTCAAGGATTTACTCGGAATAACCGTTTTCCTTCATTTTGTTTTGCAGGAAGAATAAAGGAGAACGCGAGATATGAATCAGAATATTTCCCCAACCTTCTGCAATCCTTCAATTTCGTGAAGTCACAGCCACTCTGAATACGATCCCAACATAATATCAGTCTCATAGCGACTAGGGCTACGGATACTGTCAATCTGATCTGTAAATTAAAATTTCCAAAAATCACTGCACGGAGGGAAAATTTTATTCGATATAACACGAATATCAAGTAAAATACAAAATTGTCAGAGTAAGAATATGATTTTCTTGATGTTCCAAGTATTATGTTTTCTTGTTTTAAGTGTGAAGGAACTGCTTGAAAGGAATTACGTCTGTTTTAAGCGATACGTACTTACACTTTTGGATCAAGAAACTGTTTGTTCGTTGAAGAATGTATATTTTCACTCAACAAAATATTGTTGTTGATGTAAAACGAACGTCTTACTCGTTTTATATGTAGAAGAATAACATTTTCTTCGTCAGAGCAAAATATACTCATCATAAACATACTAAACTCTTAAACCGGAAGAATAACTAGCCGTTGAAATAACTATAACATACACTGAAATTCTTATTACAATAAAATATTATTTGGATAGCAAAAATATCCTCTTCTTGCTACACTATATACGCAAGACCAAGTTTTCTCGATATCCATGAATAGAGTTCTTTCTGTGTAGGCTATTCCACTATAATCCTGGTTTTCCTCATAATCGTTGTAAGTCACCCATGAAATAAAACACTTATGCATAGATGTAAACAGACAATATACGAACACTCACTATCGTCGAACTTATATAGCGGTGATATGTAGCAAAAGACGCGAGAAACTGTTAGCGCCATCTGTAAAGTAATTGCAAAACTTTCTATGTATCTCTCAGAGTAAGAATCTTGGGTCAAGAAACTGTTTTTTCGTTGAAGCATATATATTTTTCGTCCAACGAAGTATTTTTGTTATTGTAAGACGAATGTCTACTTTTTTTATAGAAGAATAACTTCTTCGTCAGAGAAATTCTTATTAGAATAAAATATTATTTGTATAGAAAAAAAACCTCTTCATGCAACACTATATACGCAAGAATATTTTTTCTTGATATCCAAGAATAGAGTTCGCTCTGTGTGCTGGTGTGCAATGGATTCAAGGGACTTTAAAATGCGTATTTCCGCTAAAATCCCGATTTCTTTTCCGCTCAAAATGAGATGTCCTTTTAAAAAATGATACGTAATTTACTTCTATAGCGTCAGTGGAATGTCAGAAGCAATTTATATATCAAGCTGGAAGTTGTTTAATCATTCGTTTTAAATTGAATGGCATGTTATACGCCCTCATAAAAATGTTAGAATAAATCCCCCTTAATAATGCGCAAGAACTCATTAAATCTGTTTGAACGTGATCTTTCAATTTAAAATTTTTCATTTCATTCTTTTATATGAAACGTTATATAAAAATTAATTAATTCTTTGTACGATGGAGTCTATTTGCAAAATTTTGCCGGCAATTGACGTATAGTAAAGAGCGAGACTTTTGTAAGATTTTTGTGCTGACAATAAGTACATCACAATTTCCAAGTTGATTGTCGTAGGATTTTAATAATGAGGGAGTAGGCCGATGTTTGCAAGCGCTTCTTAAACCATCCGCCAATCCGAATAATTAAAACCGTCGAGCAAACAAACTTAAAATTAATTGCCGCTATTTTTATGCGAGTTCTTAATTACCTGTCATAATCACCGCGAGTCACTCACTCAGCAAACCGGTAACTTCGGAGCAATCAAGTAAATGAGTCACACAGGGAATTATCAAACTTCATGCTTTTTCAGAGTTAGGGGAAGTGCTCGTAATAGTCATTTCCCATAATAATAGGAAATTCTATAATAATAGGTGTTGTTTGTCACGTTTTCTTTTTTACTTTCCGACTAGTACCCTATATAGAAGGAAAGTACTGTAATCAACGGATTTTCTTCTCAACATTTATCTTTTGCCATCTCAACTGTACCTAAGTCTATTGGATAATGCCTTAAAAGCTACCTGTATAATCTCTAACCTCATAAGATTATACGAAAGGAACAAATGTAAGCCAAAAATCCAAAATTTTAATGTCTTGCTGGCAAATTTAGAAGGTTATATGTATGTATGCCTTCTTAGACAGAATAATACTGTTAATACAAATGTCCCTGGTTACAAAACCTAATTAACACGACAAACATACATAACACTAGTCAACAAAATAATAAAAAAAAATGTACATTAGATGCCAATATTTTTTTCTTAGATACCATGGCCCGCTAAACTCAAAAATCGCATTAAAAATTTTTTGAATGGATACGTTTTCGAGTTATGAATTTTTCTTTTTTTTGTTAATTTTTTTGGAGGTAGTTTGACTATTTGGAGCATATCTCGAGTTCGGAACATCAAATCTGGTCGTTCTGTACATCAAATTAAAGCCAATTGAATCACCAATAAATATTATTAATATTGTTTTACAATCGCTTCAGTGGTTTCAGTGCAATTGACCATAATTTGACATTTTTTAGTATAAATGAAAATCTAACATTCATTTAACCGCCAGGGAAAGGTAGAAATAGTAAAAATATGCTCAGTTTCTTAATTTTTACGTAGAGTTTGCCCTTTTACGAAGAGAACAAGGTATTTACGATGAAAACCTATGAAAAAATACCGAAGTTATGATCAATTATGACCAATGGGTACAAAACTACCAAAATTCGGCCTTTTCTCTATTTTGTATTTTTCGTCATTTAGGTATAGCAGTTTAAATGCATGGTAGAGGTCGGATCCATTCGGAAGACGAGTACGTCACGTGATTCGCACCAAGATGCGCATCTTTTAGTCAACGTTTCGCACTCTGTTGCAAGAGGCATCTTCAGGACGGAGAGAATGAACGTGTGTGGAAGGGTGAGGGTATTTATCGTCGCTCAGAACACGTAGTGGCATATCTCACCAAAAAAATGATATTCAGATATGTCAGTACGTGTTTCGATCGACGTTATATGTACCAGGCGCAGGTGCCTGCGCAGGTAGTCAAACAACTATTGGTTGGGAGGGCGGTTTGGGGTAGCTGTGATTGGCTGTGGTGGTCGTAAAAGTGGTTTCCAGCTATGATGCAAATGCCAACCGTCATCTCGATTGAGATTGGAGGGATCTTTAAAGATTTCGATCGCTTCGCGGATTCTACGAGGATAATAACGTGATTCCCGGGAAATGATTTTTGTTTGGTCGACAAGAATTGTTGTGTCTGTGCTCAGTAAGCGCTGAACTGGTGATCTGGCGCAGCCTTGTACAACGTTCATGTTCTTCTGAAACCCCAACGCTGACAGAGCGCTTTATCTCATCAATGTAGACACTGCCACAAGCACATGGGATACGGTATACACCTGGAGCTAACAGTTGAGAAGATTTTATCCTGAGAATCTTGGTGACGTCAGTGACGAGCATGGTGAGAGGTTTCACTAGGAAATGAAGACTTTTGAGCGGCGCTACCAGGGATTTTGGATTGAAAAAATGATAGGCAACTATATCTGGTTCCTCATAAGAAAAACAGATTTCGACAAGAATATAAGGCGAAGCAGCAATCAAACTCACTTCTAATCTCCTTTATATTGAAAACATCACATTAAAACTAAGCACAATGAATTAAACTTGTAAACAGAGAAAAAGTAGAATTTTGGTAGTTTGGTACCTATCAATCTTAAATGACCATAACTTCGCTATTTTTGCATAGAATTTAATCGTAAATACCTTGTTCTCTTCGTAAAAGTTCAAACTCTACGCAAAAAATATTAAACTAACTATATTTCCACGATTTCTACTTTTCACAGGTGATAGAGTAAATGTTCCATTTTCATTTTGGGCAAATTTTTATAATATTGTGGCCTATTGCGCTAAAACTACTGAAGCGATTGAAAAACTATATGAGTGACAGTTGTTGGTGATACAATTAGCTTCAATTTTATGTGCCGAGCGACCAGATTGGACGTTCCTAACTCGAAATATGCTCCAAATAGTCGAACTACCTCCGCAAAAAAAACAAAAAAAAGAAAAAAAATTGTAACTCGAAAACGTATCCATAAAAAATTTTTTTATACGATTTTTTAGTTTAGAGGGCCTTAGTATATATAAAAAAAATCGTCGCATCCAATGTACATTTTAACTGTTGACTAGTGTAATGACCAAGTGTGTCCACTGCTTCATGGAAAAAGATACATTTTAAACAACCATGCGGCACTTTTATTCGTTATTTGCCAACATACACGTTTTTATTCCTACAGTTATATACTGGTTATATACCGAAACATTAAAACTTGTTGGAACGCATTTTATTCTACCACACACGTAATTAACATACCCTGAATAACGCAAGCATTGTTATGTTTTATACGTACGTACGAGCTATCTTTATCAAGTGTATGGCATCTATACTGGAACTGGTTAAGAAATTAATGGAATCCTTACCTGAAAAGAAAAAAAATATTATATTACTTAATTTTTCGAAGCCTATAATTTACTTATTGGAAGAGTACCATACAGCGGTACAACGGAACATGAAATTTGGTATGGATATTTAGAATTACCCGGAGATCGGCTGGATTGTTGTTGGTGACAATCTGACCACCGGAAGTAGCACATGGCTCATTCCGAGGTGAAGAGAAATCGTTGACTATAAAATTAAAGTAATCTTTGATAAATCCCCACTTAATGTTATATAATAATTGTTAGTTAAACAGTTCAACTATTTAATACTAACTGAGTGTTTGTGATAGAGTTGCGCTAGCAACGCCGTACTGCTAGTTTGCTTATTTGTTAATAGTGCTAGGCAGCCACGTATTATGAACAAAGTGGTGCCATAATAGGATATTATGTGTGCCCCATGACTGGCACCGGTAAATGGTAGCAATGGCACTGGCCAGTGCCCCCCGCATCGCTTCACTGTGTGTGTGTAAAGTTCCATCCGGGTTGTGGTTGATTCGGAGGATTTTAGGTGTGATAAGATAAAGATGACCAAGCTAGCCCATGCGTCCAACAGAGGACGCATCACGCATAATGCATTGATCTCTTCTGCAGCTTGAGTGCCGCAGCTCGGCAATATTTTGAATAGCGTTGGAATAAACTGTTTCCTGTCTATTTCCTGCACTACACTACTAGTGAATTTCATGTCAACTCAATTAATATGAGTTGGCTGAATTTTTAGATGCATCAATTTCAAAAATTAACAACGTTAGATCACAAAAGTATTAGTCATCATTTCGATTGGGTAGTGAAGCGTTCACAATGGTGAATCGCTTGAATTGGCAAAATTTGATAAACGTCAGTGGCCACTGACATTACGTTCGGATCCAGTGTGGCTGAGACATAAAAAAATTGAAGAATTGCTCAGGTTAAGATGCTTTATGGACGTATTTCGCAACAGAAAAAAATAAAAAATATTTCAACAATTTACACAATATTTCGCTTTCAATTGCAAAGAAGAGGCGTCCAGACATTCGGCAAAATGAGGCGTAGGTATAAAGCAGCGAACATTGACAAACCCCACGCTTAAAAAACCTACGAAAATGATGATGAGTGACCCCACTGTGGAGATCTGACGAAGCAAAACAACGACAACACACAGAAAGAAAAAACAATAACATCTCGACAAAACAAAAACAAATCGCGGCCGGCACGTCGGCGTCGTCATTGTCCGTTCGTTGTCAAATGTGCGGGCGCGTCTGCGCTGTTGCGACATCTAGAAAGCGAAATTGGCGGTCGTTTCACGTGCTTGCGCCGCGCACCGTATTTACGGGCACCGGTGGTACTTTCACTGTCAATTGCCAAGTTTGAGCCGCGAGCAGACAGCGGTAGCGCCCGTCCTCGACGCCGAAATCTAGTGTAGAAGATGACGCCCACTCACTACTGCTGCGCATTTTTACCTGTGAGCGAAAGTGTATATAGAGTTTCTTTTTTTGGTGTACGATATTCTCTCGTAGTGTGTTCATCGTGTTGATTGAAATGAGTTTAAAGGTCCACTATTTCTATTCCAGGGAAAATGGGATTTTGGCGGAAATAAGCGTTTTAGGGTCTCTTGAATCCATTTCAATGATTTTTGGAAAATATCTCTGGGTGTATGTGATACGACACCGCCCAAACGGAGCAATGAAACGGTATGAAATTTGGACACTTGAATGAAAACTATTTTATAGCATTCAGCATAAAATAGTTTTCAATCACACCAAGATAAAACACCAAAGAATAGTATACAGTTGTTTTACAATACTGCAGCAACAACACATTTCACACAACTAGACCCCTAGAGCCAGTCTATGGTACTGCCTGGCCTCTTTTTCTCGTCTTCTCGAGCCCCTAGGTTACTTTCCTTAGTGTTTACATTAACCCTCCGCACGCCTTATCTATCGTACCAGATAAACCCTGGCTAGCAAAATCCGCATTGGTAAAATATCTGTGCAACACAGTGGTATTTAGTAAAATTAAAAAAGAAATTCTAATTGGACTTAGAGTAATTGCCCTTAATCACAGGAGTAAGGATAATTCCAAAATAATATCCAGAACAAAAAAAAATCATTTTATTAAATAAGCATTAAATTTATTACAAATAAGCATTCGTACGAATATGTCAGCTTGGTTAAATGTTAAACAATTTTATTGATTCAAGAAAAGAATAAACAGCATATTAATATTTGGTAGGGTTTTCCTTTGATGTAATTATTGCTCGTAATCTTCGTTTCTTAGAATTAACCAGTTTTGTCGTGACCAAAGGTTTTCAGTTTTATTCCACTCTTCTTGGAGCTTTTCTTTCTAGTTTTCTTCTAGTCTTCTCACAAGTGTTCTATGGGGTTGAGATCTGGTGATCGAGGAGGGTGATTCAGTGTTGCTTTGGTCCTATATACAAGCCACTCCTTCACTATTCGAGATGTGTGTTTGGGATCATTGTCGTGCATAAATATAAAGTCATCTCGTATTCCCAAATTGCGCGCACTTTGTAATAAATTTTCTTGTAATATTTTGAGATAAGCCTTACTGTCCATTGTTTGTTCTATAAAACATAATTGACCAACTCCTGCTGCCGACATACACCCCCAAACGGTAAAACAGCCACCTCCAGGCTTAACAGTTAAAGTTAAAATTTTCGACATGTAATTCAGTATTATTGGGCTTTCGCCACATTTTTTGTTTGCCATTTGAACCGTGAATATTATACTTGCTCTCGTCACTGAAAATTACAGGCATATTTCAATCGTTTCACTTTGTTTACCGCCGAAATGAATGGCTTTTTTCGATAGGCTCGCGTTTTCATCGCTGCACTTTACTTTTATATCAAATCCTCGGATTTTTCTTAATCTCTCGTAGAATATGTCGTTCATGATGTTGATTCAAAACTTTTGGACAAAGAGATCGACGAGCGTCTATATTTCCGTAGAGTTCATTAACATATTGAACCGTCGATACTTTTACCACTGTATGTATATTTTGTTGCGTAGAAAATGTAAAATAATTGTACAAATTCAGTCGGGCCATTTGTTACCTTTATATCGACCATAAAAATCGAAACAACGAATAGCGGGACAATAAAACTGTACAGATAAGCAATTCTGCCATGGGTTACGATAATGCCACTTTATGAAGATATTCGACGTAAAACTAGCCGGAGTAAAACAACGGCGGCGTTATCGTCGAACAATAGAGGAAGGAGCGGTTTTACGAGTTCGCGTATCGAAAAAGGACAATCGCAACAACACAAGAACAACAACAAGAACTGCTGCGACAAGACGCGCGCGTCATTGTTAACCGCTATAGCAAAACATGTCGCCAATCGATCCGCAGACCGCGACATAAAACTGAAATTGGATCCACGACCATAATAACACGACTCGTTTAAATTAATTCACTCATGCGCGAATATCCACAGCGATTTCGTTTAATTTGTATTGACTGCGGCTTAAAGAGATTTCTCGGAACACGGTGAGTTGTTACGTTGCCACGTAGACGATAAATTATAACAAAAGATATCAGTCAAGCGTTTCAGGGTATGGCTAGACGAGCGACTTATTGTAGCGCGACAGTCGTGACGCTAGAAACGACGACAGCAAAGCGACCACACATTTTCTTATTTCTTACTGTTGTACTGATTGTATTTGTACTTTTGGTTGGTTATATGTTTTGTTTTGTTGTGTCATTCCTGAAAATACAGCTGTGAATTGGCCACTAAGAAGCTGGTGTTTTTTTTGTGTCCAAAGAACACTGTTGAACCTTTCGTTTATTACTGCTAACCACGGAACAGCTGATGGTCTCAAAGGTAATAATATATCATACTTGTTATGGGCGAGATATCTCGTGATTTATGTATATCCCGTGTCAAAACAACATCGGTGCTGTTGGTCCTTATTTTAAACGATATTTATTATATTTAACGCACGTAACCACTATCAAGCCAACGAAAACTTCTTGTTATTAAGTACATATTACTTATTTTATAACATCTTTACATCTTTATATGTAGCTCTAGTCGATTTTTAGATAAATTCATACAGATTATGTAAAATGTACGATAAAACAACCATCTTTCAAGCTTTCAGCTTGTCAAGCTTTAGTTACAAATCCCTATAAATCAACCTAAAATATTATGTAACTTATTCGATGAAAAAGACATCGTTGGCTACAGTGCGTTCATGCGTACACGTGTACATGTTCTAAACAACCTAATAGTCAATCTTGGAAAGCCTAGTTTAATCTTTAATGCGTGTAAGTAAGTAACTGTACCGCAAGACGATGGAAAAGGTTACGGAACCCCGTGGTTTCGGAATGCAGATTATGCAATGAACCGCTAAATTCGACCTGTTACATTTTACGCACTATATTACGACATTTAAGACAACGAACAATGCGTCATTGCGTATACATATCCAAGCTTTGCGAGAGCGAATTGTATGATACGCGTATAACGAAAAAAATCTAAGTAATTGTGCTGTTAGTGTGTCCTCCAATACACCTAACTGGTTCAAAATGATCCTATCTATTAATTGCAAATTAGTATCAAGTTTTGCATACTTTGCAAAGCTTAAACGTGTTTTAAGGAAAACTCGAAAATGTTTGCTTACATTTTTTCTCCATTTCACTGTTTGTTCAAGTCACAAACGTTTTTATGTTACGTGTTTATGTTATGGGCGTTTTTATGTTTTATGGTAGAAGAAAACTTGTTACATAAAAGTCAATGCCGTACAGCATGGTATCTCAAACTCACACTGGTCAATTCTTAAACGATGATAAAATCAATGGGACGAAAAAGATTCTTATTGATATCCAGGAATGTGTCTGATTCTGAAAACAGTGAGCATTTTTTAACCGATTGTAACGACTTTTCAACACGATGTAAAAAAGACTCTTACAATTAACAAGCGCTGTGGTAACTACCAAAAAGATATTTCAGAACTTCTTATAAAGTAAATAGAAAAAAAAAAGTTACTAGACCTTTTTGCAACCAGCCATGTATTTTGTACGTCTCTGCGACAATAAAACATATCAAAATTACTGATTAAGGACATTACATTCCTAATTAATTTTGACTTAAAAACAGAGTAGGCAAAAATGTGACCAATATCCTTAATTGTTCCATAGGGTGTTTAGATATACACCACATTCTACATTATATAGGTTACACAAATGAAATGAGTTGTAGAAATAACGATTCTAAACGTTGTATTAGCTAGAAAGATAACACAAAGGAACAAGGGTCCTACAACCAGAACAGGGATCACATATTTTTGTTGACCTAACACTGTAATCGATCAAGTCATCAAAGTGTTGTGACAGGTCTAAGATCCATTTGAAGTCATATATTTCGCTTGAATTAGCCTTCTGTGCATCGTTCTCATAAGAGATTATTCAAAATATTACGAATCAACAAGTTTTTTTTTGTATTATTTTATCAAGTCAACTTATAGAGACATTATGTGTATTAAAATATGGGAAGTGATCAAAGAATATGTAAAAATTCACCAAATAAGTTTTATTACATGTGCAGTTGTTATGTAAGGACATATCTGAAAAAAAGAGGGGAAAGCAGCTTACTGCCGCTATTTTGGATTTAGAATTTGATATCTAGAAAAGCCATGGACACTTAATACATGCTGTATTTCCTGTCAGATCGGATTTTTAAAGTGGATGAAATGGAAACAAAAGAAATAATATATGCTGTATTTCCTGTTAGATCGGACCTTTGGATGAAAGGGAAGCAAAAGAAAACACCGTTTGGAGTTACCATGTTGTGGCGAGAGCCTTCCAATCATGCAGATGATTACATCTTTTGCACGATAAGCGTCTCCGGATATTCGGAGAAGGATAAGCATAAAATAAAATATCCAAATTTGCCATCAGCATAGGCCTCCATGGAGAGAACCATCCTCTTCCAAGTGCGCCATCCACTTAATCATCTTTTTTGAAAGGGAAGCAAAAGAAAATGCCGTTTGCAGTTCCCATGTTGTGGCGAGAGCCTTCCAATCATGTAGATGATTGCTATTTTTGTACGACTCTCCGAATATTCGAAGAAGGATAAGCACAAAAAAAATATCCAAATTTGCCATCGCGATGCTGATGGCAAATTTGGATATCTATCCCCCACTTCATCATCTGTGATGTTTGACACAGAAGAAATTTCGCCTGTTTGAAGAAACTTGCCTGATTGGACAAAGTGTGAAGTCACTCTGTCAATTCAGGCAAGTCGTGAAGATTCACCATTTGAAGTTTTAGGAACACCTCACCTTATAAACCAGTGCGAACTGAATAATTTGTTTAAAGACTTTGGTTTATCAAAAGAAAAAGCCTAGTTATTGGG
The DNA here is from genome assembly GCA_963971325.1 of Aphodius granarius. Classification (NCBI taxonomy): domain Eukaryota; kingdom Metazoa; phylum Arthropoda; class Insecta; order Coleoptera; family Scarabaeidae; genus Aphodius; species Aphodius granarius. Next base: position 6,890,437 of record OZ020225.1, read on the forward strand.
TTCTAGGTTACAGGAATGGAATCTTTTCGCACGAGGTGTGCCAGTGTCTTCATTTACAAAGCGTAACGAGCCTTTTAAAGCATATTTTAAAATGGAAGGATCTTTACGTGTCTGTCACGATGTTGAGGGCCTTATGAACGAGTTTGATATTCCCCATGATCCTTCTGAATGTGGGCTTTTTATTGATTCATTAAAATACAGCTTGAAATCAGTAGTACTTTTCCATATTCTTTGAAATGTAATGTGGAATAAATTATAATAAAAAATTTTTTTTTGTCAGAAAGTTGGAAATTTGTTCCTTTGTGTAATTTTTGTTATCTTTATTGGGGATTAAAATTTCCGGAATTTTTAGGTGGGCGGTTATTGGCGATAAATGTAGTTTTATTAAATTAATTGAATTGTTATAATCTATTTTATATTTCCATTAAATATACGGTTAACCTATGTTATATTAGTCTGTGCCTTTTGTCAAAAGAAATAAAATATTAAAATTACATTGTTAATACTAATAAATACATTAAAAAGTTAGCTCGTAGTTTTAGCCAGAAGTGAAACGAAAACTGAAAAAAAAAACCTTATTTTTGCCGAACGAAAACCGTAACTGTACCGATATACAGTATAGGCCAAAGCAAACTGCCGCATCTATTCGTATGCGAGGAAGCGAGACGATTCAAACACATCTCCACCAATTGGTGGGGGCTTGGTGGGGACAACCGGAACAAAAACTTGGTCGTGTTCAACCGGAAGAAAAAACGGAACGGAAAAATAAAAGTTTGAAGCTCTGATTTATTTAAACATTGTTTCACACTCATTTTGCGTCTGTAGGCAAAATATATTTCTTAATTTAGCTGTCCATTTAACTATGTATTCCAAGTGAGGATAAATATGGTATATGATAATCAGTATACAGTTATTATGAAGCATTTTATCAATTTTATCAACAAACTATAATAGTCAACATACACGATACCAAATTCATTATTCCTATAATATGTATCGTCACTGCCTATAATGAGTTTTTGCCGAAAATTCTTAATCAAGTATTCCTATAATTTATGCATCCACGTTCTATAAGAAATCATTTTTCGCGTTTATACAGGTTTCCATAATTTCGTATATAAACCATACTATCGATAACAACAGTGAGATTAGCCCGAAATTTTGCGACGTGTTACGACGTATGATGAATGGGCGGAACGCATGTAGAGAGGGCGGCGCAAAAGTGTGTTTAGGCGGCGGCGGCGGCGGCGGTGGTGGTGGTAGTGGTGGCGGCGGCTGTGGATGTCCTTGACCCTGACGTAACCTGCCCCACGGTCGCTCGATACCGGCTCGAACTGAGGCCTGCCGCGCCGTTATCGACCGTTTAGGCGACGGCGGCGGCGACGGTGGCGGTTCTGCTCTGCCTCCTTCCGAAATCTATTAGAACGTCTGTCGTCTGGTGGCGGTTGCTGCTTTTGCAGGGAATGGGACCGGGTGTTGGTTTCGCCGGGTCCCGGGTCGACATAGTACAACAACCCCCAGAAAGTTTGAAACGGGTGCAGAGTGTACAGTGGGACGGAATTCATAAATTATATTGGAAAGTAGTTTTGCGTTTGATTTGGTCAGTTCTAGCCACAAATATGGAGAATTTTTGACATTCATTACGTTACGTTACGTTACGTTCAATTTTGATAACTGATTTTTCTAGTGTTATGATTATGACTGTACAGTTTGATGATGATATACACATTTTCCAGCTTACCAACCAAGACAAAATATGACAAGTGCGTTCGAGTTTAGAACCTCAGTGTCAGTGTCAGTTTAAAGCTTAGCTCATGCTTAGTTATGACAATGACAACTGCATAACCACCAAAGTTATTGTCTTATCTTCTGTGATGGTCCAGAATAGTTCAACTCAGAATAGTTTTACAGATTAGTAAGTGACTTTTCAAGTCAACTGTCAAAAATGACATTTCCCACATTAGCTGGTGTAAACTTGGTGTCATTTTTTAGCCAATCACAAATCTCATTATACCTATATAGAGATATAGTTCCTACACTTCGTTCTTAACGCGAATGCACTATAACCGCTTTATTTTCCAAGATTGGGTCTTAAAATGTTGCTTGCCAAATCAGTTGTATTAGAATAACGTCGGTTACTTTAGGCTAATGAAATAAATAAATAACGCTAATATTTTGTACTTATTAAAACTTATTAATGCCATAAAACAATATTAGCTTTGATAACAATACTATACAATTTTTTGGATTTTTGATTTATATGTTGCAAAAAAGGTATATGTATTTATTAGATAATTCATACATTGGAGCATTTGAGATATACATATATACGAAAATACACCTTTTAGAGATATGCTTCTACATTTGACAAACAATATTTAGGTCCTGACATCATGCGTGTTATTTTGAATCTAAAGTGTGTTCCTTTGTTAAAAGTTGTTGTTATATCGTGCAGTTGTTATTCTTCTAGCGTTGTTCTTAAATTCATCACCGTATTCGAATTACCATGTAAAGTACCTACTACGTCTGTTTAGTTAAAAAAATATCTCGTATGGCACCACCCTACTTTCTGACTACACTGTTGACACATTTATATGCTCTCTAAATGCATAGAGAATGAAAAGCCAATTAAACGAATGACGTAAGATAATAATAACTATATGTATTGGGATTATAACAAAACAAGACACCTCTAGATACAAATAACTATTGTTACGTATACGTGTGTTTTTCTGCGGGGTTGTTTATTATTCTACGTTGTTTACTTATTCTTCAATCGCGAGCCGACCATATTGAGCTGGCGCGTATAAAGTCACAAACCGATGGGCAAAACCCCTATAGAACCTAAACCGTTCATCCCATTGACATGTAAAATTTTATACATATTTAAAATGACTACATGATGAGATGGTGTCAGTTTGGTCAAAATCGCATTAATCCCTAACAAAATACATATAACATTTGCCACTTCCGGTTGTCAGATTGTCACCAAAAACAATTCAGTTTGTCCCCCGGCAATTCTAAATATGTATACCAAATCTCGATTTTTTTCCGTCGATTACAATACTTCCCTTCTAGGGACTAGTCGGAAAGTAAAAATAATGTGTAGTAAAATAGTATTGAACTTCGAGAAGTATACTTTTTTACACGATTGGAACAGAAAAATCATACGCATCCAGTGATGGCACTGCTCAGATATCACGATCTAAACATTTTTTATCAGACTACTAAATACTCACTTTATGAATGTTGAATAAGTATACCTTTTTTGTAACGAATAGATTCTCTTCGCAACTCTCATAGTAGGGAGAATTCCTGAAGACGCATCATCTTGCAACAGAGTGCGAAACGTCTACAATTAAACCGCCATCAATGCAGTTTCCTTCCGGAAATCAAGAATTCATATACAACCTACTTATAAAGAAATGCACATTTTTATCACATTTTGATTACTTTTCCAATCCTCAGACTAATATTCTGATAAAATTCTGAATGTTAATTTGTCATCCGAGTGAGCGTACCAACAGAATTAAGTTCTGAACATTAAAAGCTGTTTAAAACTAACGTCAAAAACCATGACTCTTACAGTAATTAACTAAATGCTTCGTATGTTTCTATAATAACGTAGATAAAATTCGACACAATCGACTAAAATTCCGGTAGACTGATTTATAACGTTTAAATCGAAATTATCTAACAACCAAATTACTTATTTCTAACGGCCATCACGCCGCCACAGTTGACCTCAAGAGTTCAAATCGTGCGACCAAATCACCTCCAATTATTATTAAGACAAAGCCTAAGCTACCTATCAAAATGGCCATTTTACAAAATAATTACATCATTTCTTGCACCAAATTACTCACGAGCACAGTTAGTTTACCGTTTGACCAACACCCAAATTATATAGTTAGGAGTTAGTACGTATATAATAATAAACTAATTATCTTACCATGAAAAAAATAATTAGTATAATTTTGGATTTTGTTTATATTTGTGACTACTGTGCGCCCCTAGACCTGGACGAACCGGGCTGGCGAGAGTGCGTCATGACGTTGAGCCGACGCAGACGCACCAAATCGCCGCTTTCTCCCTTTCACACACACCCTTATACACTCTTTGTATATATAGGTAGACAAAGGGGGTGGGGGAAACGCGTTCGCTTTCCCCAAACAATCAACAACTCCCCCGCGGATGCGCAGGAGTGACGAACGCAGAATTTGGGGGGAAACTGACATCCCCTGCCGTTATCCATGATGGTACACCGTAAATTCGAACGAAAAAAATTACCCCAATATTGGGCGAGGGCGTTTGATATAAATAATAAATGTTTTTATGGGGAAGACCTGTATCCAAGGGGGATTTTTTGTGGAGGGTTGTGAGTATTGCTCAATTGAAAATGTAGTAATTCTGTCTATCGTTTTCTTTCGATATTTTCTTCGACATATAGTAAATATTTCTCAATAATGTTTAGCTAATATTTACAATAATATTTAGAAAGAACGCGAAAATCCATTGTCTTGGTACACAATATATACCTACGTATAAAAATTTATCGCCGACCTCAGTGTGTGTGTGTTCATTGTTGTTCGTTGTAACAAATAAAATTACTGCGATATTCCGCGAAATGGTCTATTAAACATCGATTGGACATGTAGCTGTCTAATGCTGGAATCAATATACGAACACAAATAGCCCAATAGAATCACAATGTGGCCGTTAAACTGTTAACAGATCTTTACGACTTAACCCGTATGTATAATAACTTACTATTATGGGGATTTAGTCATGAAAATTTTATTAACGGTTATTGGATATCAAAGTAAATTGTAATTACTACAACATGAATAATGCAGAACTCAATCATATACAAGGTCTTCCTCGCAACTAGTTTGTCTTTGAAATTCAGACTTAAGAAGTTGCTTATACCGACATTTTTATCTAAAATATTAGATACTCGACACTGTACTAAAACCTAAAAATGTTCCAACGAAGCAGTCACTTTATATACAGGCCATCTTTGAAAAGGAAATATAAAACTAAACGACTTACATTGGCGACAAATGGCAACAAAATATGTGCACTAAAAGTTAGGCCGGGTAGAAGATAGAGGCCATAAAAGACATCCATAATTTTTTTTGTTCGAATTTCTTAATGAAACATATGTCAATCGATAGAGCTATCCCAGTAGTATACCCCAGAGTTTTACCCACAAACAATATCGAACGTTTTAGCAAACAAATTGATTTAAGTGCCAGCGCATCATCTAAAACAGCTTATGGTGTCCTCAAATAGAATTTCAAATAACGCCATCCGCCGATACCGTAGAACATCGGGGATAACAAATTCGGAATCTACATGAAATTCTGCATCTAGTAATGGTATCAATACGACACTACCCTTATGGTTACAAGCCCTCTTACATAGTTAAAGCGGTAAATTGGTGTGCGGTTTATCAAGTGGATTATATAAATGTTTATAACAATTCCGAAAGTTGATGCATAACTTTGATTAGTACGTCAAACTGTAGGTAATTAGTAGGGGTAACTACCCTGAAAAGATCGGAGTTTTGCTCACTCAATAACACCCCTTAAATGATAATAATGTTGACCTACCCCACAACAAGGAATACGACGGCAGACAGATAGAATAATTAAAAACTTTTGTTAATATTCTTGCATAACTTTGATTCATCCGTCATATTGTAGGTAATTAATAGTGGTAGCTACTCTCGACAGCTCAAAGTTATGCTCACTCGATAACACACCTTAAATGATCATAATGTGGACCTACTGCATAACAAAGAAGCCACCGCCACATTGATAAAAACAACTCTGTAAATGTTCTTGCATAACTTTGAGTCATACGGCAAATTGTAGGTAATTAATAGAGCTAGCCATCCCGGTATGCTCAGAATTATGCTCACTGGATAACACCCTTTACATGATCCTGGCGTCCAATTCACACCGTGTGCATTGTGCTAAGGAGACATGGAAGTTTTCGGTAGCATGGCGATTCGCATAAGACCGAGACAACCCATCGCTACACTTAGCACCCGTGGTATACTATTTAAATAGCTCTATCGATTGACATATGTTTCATTAAGAAATTCGAAGAAAAAAAGTTATAGATATTTTTTATGGCTATCTTTTCCCCGGTAAAAGATCATTTTCAATACATTCAAATAACACAAACCTTTCTAATAATATGAATCTTTCCGTAAACACTTTATACACAAAATAATGTTGGAAAACAGCAAATACTATGTTAATGTGGTTTTTAATCTGTCCAGTAAATCAACCCTAACACAATGTCGTCTACTAACATTCATGTCTTAAAATATTGTTCTCATTTCTATTTTTTACACAATAAGTGCATATCATATACCCAAGAATAGACTAGGAGGAAACTCGTGAGTCAAAAAATCATGCGAAATGGCGTTTTGCGGAGACAGCTGCCGTGTAATAATAAAATCTCGTTTATCTGAGCGTCGGCAATTAACACGGTGTTCATTAATTAATGCGCTCTTGGCTGGTTCGCGACTGCGGCGGCGGCCCAGCCTAATTGCATCCTGTTCCTTTGCAACAATGGTTGTTGCCCGCGAGAGCAGTGCGAAAATATAATCTCAGCGGTATCGCACGAAACGAAAGATGCCATTGGTAGGTAGGAACAATAAACCGCCGTCGGGTATTTATTAAATGTTGCGAAAGAAGAGGGTAAATTATCAGTTATGTAAAGAGGTCAAGTTGATATTGCTATAAGCGATAAGCAAACAAAAATGCAAGTAACAATGCATACAAAAGTTTTTATGTTTTAAAAGAACCATTTCAGAATGCTAATACTTTTATATCAAAACAACAATACCAGATTTATTAGTTTTTATGGACAGAATCCACAGCATTCGTCGCTGTGTTGCAAATTGTCAGATTCTGACAAACGTCAGTGCCCCTGACATGACATGACATTAAATGTCAGTGTGACAAATGTTATTATGTCAGAGAGACTGGCGTTAGGTAGGGTACAGAGTGGCTCTGGCTTCACAAAATTGAATAATTGCAAAAGTGTTCAGACACGTTATTTTGTGCCAACGATGTAGTCGGAAAGTTGGGTAAACGAAACAATCTAACGAAACGAAATAATCCAAAAGTTGAGATGTTTGGTTAGTTTATTTAGCTGTTTTGTTTTTAAGAATTGAAGTTATTATTGTTTAAGTCATTTTGTGATTTATTGTTATGGGACGCAGCACTGGCCTTGCTGCACAATTACAATTTCGTAATGAAGATAAGCGAATTAAATTCGTAGTATGTGTCTATAAGAGTACCAATCGACACTATTGTCGTATTTTTTTAGCATAAAAAACACTTTCTAGTTCTGAATCTGGTCGAAAATAGTCAAATAAACATAAACCATTAAATCGATTTTTATTTATGACTATGACTATGATAAATGATAAGTTATCATTTATAAGCAAGTTTTAAATCAGTAGAATATAGAATTTTTTTTTGTTTTTCCTGCATAAAAAGACATTTTTGTTTAATTATTTTGTGTTAAATATCAAGTAAATTGTATTGTGAGAAGAAAAACATTCTCCATTGAATCATAAGATTTCGGATGATCAAATATTTTCTGAAATCATGTTTGTAGTGCAACAGTTGTTCAATCGAATGTACTCATGTTCTGGAATGATTAAGCAACCGATTCATGGACATATCCCACCGACAGGAAATTGTGGAATAAAAGTTAGCGTACCATCTGTCAAGCAAAGTAGCTTTTCCATTGGACTTTTTATGAATTCACATTTCAGAACTATGTTTTCGCTTATATTTAAGCACATTATATTTCACTTCCCAAGCTGAGAAATTATTTAGTACTTTATATATATAATAATTCAACAGAAGCATGGTATAAATTTAATTCAACAGAATATTCTAAACATGGTATAAATTACCCATTATCTGTTTCCGAGAATCCCTTAGCCTTTTGTGGTTGTTAAATTTCCTTACCTGAAACAAAGTAAAAAAGGTATGTATTAATATAACATTATATGCATTTTTAATAACCAATACTTTTATCACACAACAGTTGGAGGTTATAGTTAATAGAGATAATTATAGGTAGATTGCTATTTATCACTGACATAAGAATATGTCAGGATTGACAACTATATATCAACTATATCAACTATGTATTAAAATAATATCTAGAATTTACAGCCTCTGGCAGTTTTCACTGTTATACTTCATTAAGTAAGCTTTTCAGTATTTCACCATATTTTTTAACGATCACTTGAACTAGATATTTTAAAAGATCTCTCTTGTATAACAAGTTCATTATTCTAAATAAGTGAATATTATGAAATCATTGGAATAGGAATTCCTATTCCTGGGGTAAAAATATATGTTTAACCCCACTTTTGTTTTAACAAATTTGTGCCGATATATGAGCACACACTCAAACACGCACACTATATTTGTCAATATAAATTACGCACTCGTTCCTACAAATAAGGCACTGGCTCGCTTTTGTGCCCGACGGAAATTATAGACCTTCAAGTCGCACCGGTATGATGAACGACCATGCTATGTGGACCGCGAATGCCCCACAACTCTCGATTTTCGTCATCAATCCTTTGTTTTCCCAAACGTTCCACGAAGAGCAATCAACACTTCGCGCTAAATTAAAGAACTATAACAAAAGAGTACCACTAATAAAGAATAAGGAGAAATAATTATATTAGAATGGAAATTAGCGATCATTAATTTTCCGGTGGGTTATTATGATTTTCGGGTGTGGGTCTATGAACGTCGCTGCTTCGACCCACGGATAAATTAATGGATGTACGGACTGGTTGAAATTATTGCTCGGGACATTACTAATGACAGCTAACAAGCATTTGGACGGTACCCCTCTCCCGTAGCACCGGGCGGCGTTTATCTGCAAATCTCCGGGATTTAAATTAAAATTTATATTGTATATGCGCCGGTGGACAGTTTATTAATTTCCAGTTAATTTGTGTTTTTTCTTGAGTGGATAAAATGGTTGTTTAATACGAAAACATGTTTCGGCAACACCCAGGGTTCTTACCCCAAACTGAACACAGTACGTTCTTCAATATACATACTTCTTTCTTTTAAAAATAAAATACAACATTGGCTAAATCGTCCTGATGTTTTTAGATGGATACATTATGGTGATTTAAAGATAAATTTCCATTTCGACATTTTGGCAAAAGGTTTTTTTGTCCATAATAACGTCAACAAAATTTGGTACAATAAAATGACAATGACTGACAAATGGAATATATTATGTATTGTATACCTACAAATGTCTCAATAGTGGACGATGGCAAAATTATTATATGTATACCACGGGATGGCCGCCATCCAACTTTCTGACTAGATCGTTGGCACAATGGACCCTTACCTAAGTCAATAATAAAATAATATTCAATATTATGTCAGTGGTCACTGACGTTTATCAAAATCTGTCAATTTGAATGTTTGGGTGCGGATTCTGTTATACTGCTTCTATAAATTTATATAGCGCTAGTTTCATTGATCTGCAAATTTATATACATATTTAAAGTCACTGAAGCATGACCTGTTATAAGTTTGGTCAAAATACGACGAATTCCTCAGAAGAAGCAAGTAAAATTTGCCACTTCCGGTTGTCAGATTGTCACCAAAAAACGATCAAATTCGTCTCCTGGTAATTCTAAATGCGTATACCCAATTTCAGCTCGATCCGTTGTACTGTTTGGGCGCTATCGTGCTAACAGACATACATACATAAGTACATAATTATATGTACGTACATACCCACAATACATTCTCCAGAAATCATCTGCGACGGATTCAGGAAACCCCAAAACGTGTATTTCCGATAAAATTCCAATTTTTTTCCGTCGATTACAATACTTCTTGTACGGTACTATGTCATTATGTCATTATACAAGTTTTAGATGTTTTGTTGTTGTGTTCGTTACTTAAATTTTTTAACGTTTCTGTCTGACGAATTCCTAAAGCGTATAACCTACATACATTAAGAAACTCCTGTGGCACACAAGACGTTTTTTTTTTTTTTTTAAATGAAGCAGTAAAACCATAAAAAAGTTCAGATAAAATTAAAATCACAGCCCAAGTTCAAACTATTAATGAAGTGAAGAGGCCTCTTCAGGCTCATTTATTATTTCTTCTGCCTTGTGGTACATATTTTTTCAAACAGAGTTATTCCCTCATTTTTTCATTTTGTTAAAACTGACCAACTTTATGACTTTTGATAATACATACTTAGAGTATAGACATACAACGACGTTTGTTTAAAATTATTTTTCTGTATATCAAATCTTTTAAAATTCTATTTGAACAATTCATGTCCGATGAAATGGAAAAGTAACGGACAACACTAGTTAACTACGTGTCATATAAATGATCGTTTAGTTAAACGTTACATACCTATAATTTGTTAAATTTTATCGCAACATCTAAAATTCCGGCACAGCAAGAGATAATCAATAGCAATTATAGTAATTAATTACATTTTGCCCAGTCAGTGTGGCCCGACAGGCGGTGTCATTCCCACGAAATGTACGCAGTTTTTTTTTGTTACTTCTGCAACGGAAACACATGAGCAAGCTTCGTTTGTTTGGCGAAAATGAAACTGGTACCAGTTCTATTCTGTCTGCTTTCGGCATTGAAAAGATTCGCGGACCTCGTTGCGTCACTCCTGAGCCTAATTTGCAAAATAATACGTTATACTTCACAGATGCACAACAAGTTTCTCGCGAAAGGGGACTATTCAGTGTCCATCCCCTGCCCGGTTTAGTGTCACATTTGAATTGAAGAGCGTTTAAAAGAATTCGCGTTTTTCTCTGCTTGATATCATGCTATATAATTTCAATTGTCGTATATTGAAGTTTCCAAAGGGTTACCGTGTTCTAAGTCCCACAATTACGGACCAAGTTCCATGTTGTCAAATCTTTTGCACTGACAAAATTCTTACCACTCATCTTTACCGAAATATAATAATTAGTATGCACAGGTAATTATAACCGACACAAAACCCAACACAGAATAAATAATGCTTGTTTCGATTTATTATTTGTTCTGTGCGGCGAAATTACAAGTCTGTCCTTCGTATCCAACAAAGCGCTAAATTAAAAGTATGACCTGGCAAATTACATTAGTTCCGTACGAACAAAGGTATCCGAAATGTTGGTGGCCCGCGTTGATGACGTGGCATACAACTGGTTTTCGTGACCATATTTCCAAATTTCCAAGGAAACCGATGTCAAAATATTACACGCTCACAGTGAAATGCCCGCTTTCCCCGAAATATGTTTTTTTTTACTTGGCTGTGTTTCCACATTCCACTTTGACAATAAAAGAAAGATCAAAGCAGTGCAACATTACTGTTGCTAATTTGATGACGTGTTAAACAATTTATACTTTGATCTCCCTAAATTGATTCTGTCGGTAATATATCGATAAAATGTATAGGTATAGCTATTCCTATTATTAGATACGTTGCCTAGAGAAACTTTCTTTATTAAGTAACTAATTCTCATACTGGCAATGTAAAGTGCCAGGTGTTTTCCGGGTGCTTTTTTTGTGGTACTGATGACAGAGTATTTGAACGAATATAGAATGATACACCGTTATGTGTTGAAGAATTAATAATACAATGAATGAAAAACAAGTCTGGGAACTGACGTGGCTAGAATTAGTGATACTCTGCTGCTTTCGACGAACTTTTATTCAGTTTTTAGATAAATTAGTTAATTCTGTGATTTTTTTACGTAGTTTTCTTACACTGAAGCTCTATTTTAGTATGCAGACGCATTTTAGGAATTTATTAAGAATTACCACACTTAATAATAATCAAATTATAAATAATTTGTAAAGATTTCCGTAATAAATAAATCAATCAATAAAACTAAAACATAAAATTAGCAACGTTGCTAATTTGGTTTTAAAACTAAATTACATAGATTCTTGTAGATTATCAATAATATAATTTTCAAAAACGTATTAGCTAGGAACAATTTTGTAGAACATGCACATAAATTACTGAAAAAATCAAAATATTGTAGAAGTGATAGTTGTGGAAAGTTGGGTGGCTCTCACCCAACTTTCCGACTTTATGATTGGCACAATGAATTGTGGTACTGACGTCTGTCAAAATCTGACAATTTGCAACACAGCGACGAAGGCTGTGGATTCTGTCAAACTGCTTCTATGAAAGCTAATAGCTCCTAAACCGTTCATGCTACTGATCTGCAAATGATGTACATATTTAAAGTCATTGAAGGAAGAGTTAGTATGAGTTTGGTCTCAATCGGATGAATACCTCAGACTCGTTGATCTGTCCCAATACAGTACCTGAGAGACTAGTACAAGGAGTCTGTTGAGGCCTAGAAAGACAGGGTAACTAAAATCGCAACCCTCATCGATTCCAGATTGCAGAACCTTAATTTACTTTTACTTGCCTCTACAAATATATCATTTTTCTCATTTTGTTCCATATTGTATTGTACCTACTGATTTATTTTGAGAGAATATATTTATATATGAATGTATTTTATATAAATAATACATGATATTGATTATTGCACGTTGCCTTATTGTTCTTTCCCAAACTATAGTTTTGATAATGTTAATATTGTTTTAAAAATATCCCGGGATCCCGGGATTGAAAAACAGTCGAGAATCGGTACCCCCTAATTACAATACTTTCCTTCAGACCCAACATTTCGACTACGTAGTTATAATAATTGGGATTTCAGTTGCATTCATTTCTGTGTTTATTGTAATTTGAGACAAATTAGTCTAACCGGAAGCAGTTAAGATATGTAGCTGGAAAGATATGATATTTAGGGCTATATAGGTATCTATTTTACGACAAACATGTCATTATGTCATTTGTAAATTAAATTACTTCATACATATTTTTGTTTATTACTCATGTTGCTGTTTCTTGTTTCATGTTCATTTCGTTGGGCTGAATGAAATATTTAAAATAAAATATTAAGAAGTAAAAAAAATAGTGTCCACTGAAAAAGGATTCTTTTACACCAAATGGTTTTCCATGATTTCCGTACAGTAGAAATTGTTTGGGTTTAATTGCAAAAGGACGTTTGAATGAAATAAAACTGGTTTTATTTGAAATAAAGATTAGCCTTGAGGTAAGTAAATATGCGATTTGGAATTATTTGGAAGAGAAAGAGATTTGAATGAAGAGTATGAGATGAATAAAAAATGCGGTTTCATTAAAAATTATCGTTGTCTACTGGCGTGGAGATGGTACTGAAAGTCTCTAGGCACGCGTTGTCTTAGTTTCAGCTTTATATAAGCTGAGCTACACAACGCGAGCGGTATACTGGTTACTCGTCATTTGGGAATAAGTCTGTAGTCTTTACTGAAGATTTCCGTAGAGAAAAATAATAATCGTCTATATGAGTCCCACCATAATCTTTTATTGTTTTTTACTACACTATTTTTGGATCCCACGGTTCCATGATTATAATCCAAACATAATATAATAATTATTTAATTAAAGAAAGATTATTTATTTTAATTTAACAAAAAAATAATTCACGGTCGCAATATTGATCTAATTTGAAAGTACACTTTACTCAAACTGGAGTACTATTTGATTATATCAAAATTTGTTGTTTTTAAATCAACATTCGATTTTATTAAGTCAAGTACTAAATTGTCAAACAGTAAAGAAAGGTTCTTTATTTTTTTATATTATTTAAATTATTTAAAAATAACGTAGAGTTCTTGAAACAAAATGTTCATTTTGTTTGAAAACACAAATATGATAGCTTTGAATTTAATAAATTTTACCAAAGAAATAATTATTTAGATAACATCGATCTTTCTTTGACTTGAAGCAAATTCGTTTCATTAAAATTTTTCTCTCTGTGTACAAATAGTTTTGTCTGCTAATATGCTTGGTACCATTGGAAGGATCCACATGCAGAGCAAGAGTATTAATAAACAATAATAATTAATAGATGGCCGGCATTTGGGGTTGTTCTTCTTTTGTATTACAATATTTTTATTACAAACCATTTATTACATCGTTTATAATATTAAAACGTCGAAACCTTCTACAATACTTCTACAATTCTATAATACGCTGCGGTTTCCATAAAGTCACAGCAAATCTTGCTGCAATTTATGCATTGGATAAGATTTTATTTACATTTCTATTAAAACCATGAATAAATATTATTCATCACCTGTAAAAGAAAACTTCCCTCAAACGCATTGTATCGGATTTGCTAATGGTTCTAGGTTTGACCTCATTAGTGTTGATTCGCGACTAAAACGTCACTAGAGAAATAATGCAAAACAATGAATAAATTTTCCGTTGGACCAAAACGTCGCATCGCGTCGTCATTCAAGGAAATAAATATTCAAATCGTTTAAAAGGCGCTGAAATGGACGACCCGAGAAAAGAAGAAACGCTCGCTTTATATTCAACAGAAATCTTAATATTTCTATTCATCCGCTTCAAGAACATTCTGAATTTGAACACGTCTCACAGCTCACTGGAATTAAATAATGCTCGGGAGGCGTGCAAACGGCTTGAAAGAATTCGCGAAATGAATTTCGCAGGCAAATTATGAAATTAATATCGGGGCACATTACGACGATACGAAAAATTTATTACCCAGCCGAGATGCTTTCCGACAATTCATAAGCGGATTTAAAATGACGACAGAGACGGTATTAATTCTTATAGCACTGTTATTATACAATTCTAAGCTAAAACACAAATAACTTACAACCTTAAGAAATGGATTCTAATTTCGTATTTAATACCTTCTAATCTTTCTAAAAACCTTTTTCAACCTTGCATACGCAAGGAGATTATTATGTTTTGATGGTTGCAATTTAGGTTTAGGACAATAAAGAAACCTTTTACTGAAATAAAATTTTCTGAAAAATTTGTTCCTATGTCAGTCCAAGTTAGGCCGGAAACTGTATGTATATATATTTTGTATGTAGTCTATATTTTTTTTTCTGAAGTTTTAACAAATTGATATACTTATTTAATCTCTAAAAGAGAGTTTAAGTCCCTTTATCCAATAATTACGTCAATAATACAGAGGGTAAGAATACTCTTAATTTTACTTAATAAATATTTTTTAAGTTTTTTGTTTATTTTAAAACATTCACATACATATTTGCTTTAAATGTCTCATTTTTTACAGTTTTCATTTAAAAATAAACGATTTTTTCTTAGTATTTCTTTTGGGCGGACACCCCTCTTGAACACTTCTTGGACACTTGGTCGGTCCCGTTGGTGTCCGCTTTAGGGAGATTTCACTGTATATCGAACGAGTTAGGAGTGAACAAAATACGATATGTATGACTACTGGCTTCCTTAATTTACCACACCACAAACACTAATTAGCATACAAAAACAATAAAAGAATAACAAATTTCACTTACCTACATGTAATACTTAAATGGGGCCATTAACGATAGCGTAACCGCAAGTATGTTTAACATTAATACGGAGCATACAAAATTCACAGAATATACGTCATTTTCCAGTATTATTTTCGCTGTGGAATTTTGAAGGTGATACGAAATAAGGTTAATCAATGATTATTTAATAATCATTCATAATCATTTTTTAAATTGAAAATTTACTGACAAATTGGTTTAATGAAGGTCTGGCAATCGATAGCTTTCGATTGTTACTTCAAAATGGTTCAAGTTACTTCGTTTTTAATCCTTTCTAGACTAAATTTATTATTATTCCAGTTATCATTCCACCAATAATTTTAAATATATAGCTGTATCTGTACTATAAGTATCAATAAACAAGTTTTGCAAGAAGTTTTATCTTTTTCTCAAATCAATATTATTTAATTAATCGTGAATTAATAGAACTTAAACCCAATAACTATTCGGACCGAGCGTAGTATCATAAAATAATCACAGTCGCGCTTGGTTACAGCAAATAATCTAAAAGTAAATTATAAAACAGCTCAGGCAAGTAAAAACTAGGTCGGCATTACCTTGAATAACAATAACCGCCAGTTCTTTCCAAGTGTAACAATTTATGCTAAATTGGGTTATTTAAAATGCTAAACCATTGTTCAAGTAAATACCCAATATTTGTCAACCGACGCGTCAAGTTGTAAGGTTCTTTTTGTATCATCGATAACAGAACACCTTGTTTATTACCAGCCTATTACGTGTTCTACACCGTTTTGACCTCTATAACTTTCTTTTGTCTCAAAAGCTTCGCGGGCACAAATGAGCTTAGAGATATGCGCTTCGATTTGTTATCTAAATAAATTGCGCGTCGTTTTCACTACTGGAGTGGAGGTATGCGCCGATAATATGGTAATTACGACACTGACGTTAACGTTAGGGATGTGTGCGTGTGAGTGTGTATGTTTGTGTTTGTGTATTGTTGGAGTGAATAAATTTCAATGCGAAGATTAATTTTTATAATTATCGTACCTGATTAATTATTAATGACTCCGCACCAATCAACTTCGTTAAGACTTCCGCCCATACAAAAAAGAGCCGAATGTTAATCCTATGAAGAATAAATTAACACACATCTTAGAAACAGCTGGCACCAACTTATGACAAGCTTTACCTTTTAATATACATTATTATTATTCACTCTAAGATGCCCTTTTTGGCGACAACAGATAGAATTTCTAATCTTCAACCACACTCTTCATTTTTAGACTTCAACAAACTATAACATAACAATTTTACTACGTACATTTAGATAAGCGCAAGCAACAGAATAGAAATAAGAACTACCTACCTATGCACTGACGATATTTACTTTCCAACTAGTATTGTAATCGACGGAAGCAAAAGTGTCGAGATTTCAGCAGAAATTCGGATTTATATCGATTGGTTTGTGATGTAATGGAGAACTAACGTCATCATACCGCGTTAGCTCACACGTTATTGTTTGAATATTATCGCCCGACTCGCGATTGAAGAATAAATAAACAAGAAGTAGAGAATAAAAATCGTAGGAAAACACACGGGATACGTGACAGTATATTAGAGTTATTTGTATCGAGAGGTCAGTCAGTCGTATTGTTATAATCCCGATATAGTATTAGGTTTTATTATGTTATTATTATACGTTTAGAGAGTTTATAAATGTGTAAACAGTGTGTCAATGTAGTCGGAAAGTTGGGTGGGGGCCATACCAGATATTTTACTTTGCAATTATGTACTTCACACTTCCTGTTACCATATCAGTGGATTTACTTTATAAGATTGTATGTATAAGAGGACTAGTTCGTTAACGAACTAGTCCGAGAAAATGGCTCCCGGCTTAGAACAAAAGAACTAGTTCTTTAAAATAAAAAGAACTAGTTCGCAAAAGACCTGCTTTGCTAAAACATATCTCAATGCATATCTCATTCAGTGAACAACTTTGTAGGGACATGAAATCTAGTTCGAAAGTCCTGCTTTGGTGAAACATATCCCATTCAGTGAACGAGTTGTGGCGACATCAAACGAGCGACATAGCACCCTGCCCGCCAGTTGTTTCTTTACCTAACGCCGGATGTCAAAAATATAATTAGAGTATAGTTTTTTTCCTATTGGATAATGGATTACACTGTTAATAGTAGTTTCGCCAGTATATGTTATACTATAATTTATAAATAATACCCCAATTCCACCTAAAATTGCTGTATAATAAGGCTAAAATACGTGCAGCAATATGTCTTTTATGCCGTATTAAATAAATATTTAAGAAATATACCTAAATAAAATAAGACAACGATTCTTCGATCAATATAATTATAAATAATTATTTATTTTCAAAACAAAATAACGATTCTTCAAGAAAAAGACAAAGTGGAAAGGCAGACATCGATTCTGTCCAAACTAGATCCTAGTTTCGTTTGGAACGAGATATAAACGTGCTAGAACACACAAAGACACGTTTATCGAAGTAGTATGTCTCAGGTTCAAAGTAGTTCTTCAGAACTAGTTCTTTGTACTAGTTCCTTTTTGTGAACTAATCCGGAAGAACTAGTTCATTAAAAAGAACTAATAAACCCATCTCTAGTATGTATGTGTGAATGAATAACAGAAGTTATTGTAATACAAGTGATTTTTCAAGTAATCTTTAACATTCTTTATCTTGAAACAAAAGCGGATAGAAAAAAAGTTAAAATCATATAATTTTATTTAACACCTGTCCAACAACTGACGTTTCCTTGATTTTATTGAATTGGATGCGGAGTTGTCGCGATAGTGCGTTCTCGGCATACGAACCTTGAAATGACACTTTCACTTATGTGACAGTGTCGTTTGCCAACAAACAAGCGCGTTACTATACACACTTTATTTCAGTTTGGCCAGGCAATGAATTGACTGTGCCGCGCTGCCGTTTGTAGCTTTGTAACTTTTTTACGTAGTCGGGGGTTACTATTTTTGGAGGACGGTTTAAATTTAGTCCAAATAGTTTCCAATTGTTAGAAGAAACAGATTTGCGCGATTAAATGTTTATGAATTGCACATTAGTCATGCCGAGTTTATAGGTGGTATAATAAATTGTCGTCTGGTAGAGTTCCAAATGCAGCAGGTTATTTGTTTAGCCTAAAGTAAGGCTTATCTTGTGCTAAGGGACAATAATTTAATAATATTTACAGTTTTGAAACATTACTTTAGTAAGCATTTTTTAATTATAAAATACACTACTGTTTTCTTTTGTTTTCTGTTGTTCAATTCTCTTTATCTCGAAATACGATACCCGATACGAAACGACCATCAACATAAAATTTGATTGTCTTCCACAAGATCTATATGAGAACGACACGATTTCCAATATGCTACATTAAATATAGATATGATTGCAGTAACATTAAATTCTCGGCGGAAATTTGCTGTTCCGGTCGATTCCGGGATAAAGTTGTAGCGACTTATCGATTACCGTATTAATTGATAACTTAGTTTAACTATAAAATTACGGCCTCGTAGCCAATAACTGTTCAAATTTACCGTTTGAGTTTGACATACTTACAGGCAGGACATCACGAACAGCTAATTTAAAATCAATAATTGTCCCCTGCCTTACGTAATCACGTTTTGAATAATGGAAAGTAACAATACATTAACGCAAGTTTTACTACTACATATTTTAAATATGATATATTTAAAGGTTCGTTTACACTGGTAGGGTAGGTGGTAGAGCACTATACCATATTGTAGTAAAATACTATACCCTTTATAATATTATCTCATACTTTTGAAATATGATTTTAGATTAACGAACACTGATTTCCCACAAATGAACACAGAATTCGCATTCACCAAAACCGACTTCACACAAATACCTACAGAATTCACATTAAAGAAAACTGACTTCACACATATGAAAACAGAATTTACTATTCCATTAGGGAATACTGATTTAGTACAAATGAAAATAGAATTTTTATTAACAATCTCATTTACAACGTAACGATTATTATACCATAAGTAGCGATGACATAGTATTGACAAGTACTACACAAGGGTTCAACAACCAGAACAGAGATCACATATTTTTGTTGACCTAACACCACTTTTCATAGATCAAGCCATAAAAGTGTTTTTATGTAGTGAGTGTAGTGACACATCTGAAAAAAAAAATACGGAAGAGGTAAAAGCAGCTTACTGCCGCTATTTTGGATTTAGAATTGGAGATCTGGAAAAGCCATGGACACTGATAAAATATGGTATTTCCTGTTAGATCGGACTTTTAGAGTGGATGAAAGGGAAGCAAAAGAAAATGCCGTTTGCAGTTCCCATGTCGTGGTGAGAGCCTTCCAATCATGTAGATGATTGCTATTTTTGCACGACAAACGTCACCGGATATCAAAGAAGGATAAGCATAAAATAAAATATCGAAATTTGCCAACAGCATTGCGACCTATCCCTCATGGAGAGAACCATCCTCTCCGAAGTGTGCCATCCACTTCATCAGTTGCTATTTTTGACACAGAAGAAATTTCGCCGATTTGAAGATTACCATTTTAAGTTTTTGGCACACCTCACATAAACCAGTGCGCACTGAATGATTTGTTTAAAGACTTAGGGTTCTAGAGGCTACAGGAATTGAACCTTTTCGCACGAAGTGTGACAGTCACTTCATTTACAAAGCGAGCCTTTTAAAGCGTATTTAAAAATGGAAGGATCTTTACGTGTATGTCACGATGTTGAGAGTCTTATGAATGAGTTTGATATTCCCCACGATCCTTCTGAATGGTGGCTTTTTATCGAATCATCAAAATACAGTGTCACTGTATCTGTAAATCTAGACCTGTTACAATAAATCCACTGTCAGTTTCTAGTTATGTAAGGCTAAAATAATCTGGAACAAATAATTTTTTTGTTGTATCAGAAATAGAGATGGGCTTATTAGTTCTTTTTAATGAACTAGTTCTTCCGGATTAGTTCACAAAAAGGAACTAGTTCAAAGAACTAGTTCTGAAGAACTACTTTGATCCTGAGACATACTACTTCGATAAATGTGTCTTTGTGTGTTCTAGCACGTTTATATCTCGTTCCAAACGAAACTAGGATCTAGTTTGGACAGAATCGATGTCTGCCTTCCCACTTTGTCTTTTTCTTGAAGAATCGTTATTTTGTTTTGAAAATAAATAATTATTTATAATTATATTGATCGAAGAATCGTTGTCATATTTTATTTAGGTATATTTCTTAAATATTTATTTAATAAGGCATAAAAGACATATTGCTGCACGTATTTTAGCCTTATTCATACTGCAATTTTAGATGGAATTGGGGTATTATTATAAATTATAGTATAACATATACTGGCGAAACTACTATTAACAGTGTAATCCTTTATCCAATAGGAAAAAAAAACTATGCTCTAATTATATTTTTGACATCCGCCGTTAGGTAAAGAAACAACTGGCGGGCAGGGTGCTATGTCGCTCGTTTGATGTCGCCACAACTCGTTCACTGAATGGGATATGTTTCACCAAAGCAGGACTTTCGAACTAGATATCATGTCCCTACAAGTCGTTCACTGAATGAGATATGCATAGAGATATGTTTTAGCAAAGCAGGTCTTTTGCGAACTAGTTCTTTTTATTTTAAAGAAGTAGTTCTTTTGTTTTAAGCCGGGAACCATTCTCTCGGACTAGTTCGTTCACGAACTACCCACCTCTAATCAGAAAGTTGGAAATTTGGTCCCTTGCGCTATCTTTAGTACACGATTCTCACATCTTATTAATAAAACCTATTTAGTGGTAGAGTACTCTGTTGAATTTTGCTATTTCTAATAACATGTAATTCCATGTTGCTCATGGGATTATTATTACTATACATCACCTATAATAAACAAAGAAACATTAATCGCACCGTTTTGTTTCTTTTCATCAACAGTCAGCACGTCTGGCTATGATGTACATAATTTATGATACACAAGGGTAATTTTTTGAAGTGCCGGCCATAGTGTTTGAACCACGGACGGACATTATTGTAACTATACGGGCAGACGTTGTTAAGCGAGCACTTCGGCGTTACACGCTCTTTAGCAATATTAATTATAAACGCTGCGGTCATTGTTTAAAAACGCTAGATGGAATTAATTGTGAATTAGCGGTGTATCCTTCGCGGCCATGTGAACGTACCTAGCCGATAAACATCGGCTACATTTGCATATAATCATCTATGTGGAGAGAGGATATGACTAGGCTTATACAGTATGCCTTTCCGTTTCGTATACGAATATTTTTGAAATTGTGTATATTAATGTACCTATTTTATGACTCGGTACAATGATTAAAAATTATGTAAATGTACAGTTGCAAGCATGTTTTTACTTAAAATATTATATTTGATAACAATTTCTAAACAAGATATTCACTAACAAACACTTAAAAAATATGAAATTATTTGATGCTCGTGTCCCTTGTCTCAAAGCAATATTATCTTTCGTATCTGCTTTCACCCCCCACCGTGATAAATAAAATACATGTGGCATTAGAGTCCCACGTAGAGGAGATTGGCATTAATGAAGCCGTTTTGTCGTCTTAGATGTAGCGGCCTAATGGAGAGGAATTGCTCGCAAACAAATTACGTCTGCAATTCTATTGGAAACGGACCAGTGTGGGCCAATTAAGAACTTGTTTGTGTATCAATGGGTACGCGCTAGCAGTGCCAGATGGAGCGCGTAATTTGGCAGAAATTGCTCCACAGTGTGTACATACACAGTGAGGCGCGTGATGACATTTCAATGGTTAATGTAATTATAATGATATCCACAGCCACAATCTTAACTGTAATGTTTGTACCTAATGCAGCTATAACAAGTATTAAGCGGAGATGGTATATGAGGAGATACACTAGATGCAAAACTCGGCATTTTCTAATAATAATGCGTTTTGTTCCAAGATAATGAAGAAAATTCTTTGTTCAATTTAACATTAAGATCGAAAACTATGTTTATACGTTCAAATTGGGTGCATTTTTTGTGCAAATACAAAATTCTCTTTCTAGTGTGCTGATCTGGTAGCCATGTTTGGCAGAAATAAATGTCTGGAAAATATCAACTTTTTTAAAATATTGTGCACTATATAAAGACCATTATCTAAAATAAACAGTGATAATGACAGATAATCTGACCTAACAAAATAATCTGTTGTGGCCACCACAATACTCAAAAATAGACAATAACTTGTAAAAATTTGTAAAAAAAATTTGAGAATTTTGAAAGGGTTGTTTTAGAGAAAGGTTATCAACAACGGTTATTTGAACTTTGTTGATATATAACAGTAAAGTAAAAGTATTTTCTATCTTCAAGTTTTACAAAGCATCGAAACACAAACACATTTTGATCTGTTTTTGTTGCAAATCGAGGCAGAAACTAAAAAAGTGATACAAACAGTGTTCGTTATAAATCTTCAGTAAAAATTATGCTGTGGCTATCAGAAAACCTATCGCCGGGACTCCTATTCTTGAGACTTTTCACTTTGAGTACGAATGATAGAAAGAAGTACGTATATGTATATCAAAATCTAACTCAGCGGTTTTAATTTCGTATTACTATTGTGCACAGTATAAACAAAGATAAAACATCGACTTTTTTTAATCTCAAGAATATATCGAGAGATTTACGTATACCAAGTGGAAAAAGTACGGAGAAGGAGATGTTGTAATTTACATTGTTTTTATTAGCGTCTAAGTAGGCAATCTTATGTACAAATAGCCTCGTTTGTATAACGACGTGTTATATGACTGTGTATGGCGCAAAAGGTTGATTAATGGCCACTGTCAAAAATAAATATACGTCAATGAACAAATTGTAAAAATTACACATGGACAGTTCAAATTTAATTTTGAAAGGTTTATTTTAAAGAAAAGTAGTTCTTATTAAAGATGATTATTTTGCGTTGCCAACCAATAATGACTATGCCAACTCTTGCCTAAAAATACCTATAAATGAGGATATTTGCACATTTAAAACTTCTTTGCTCATTGATGTTACGTTGCAGGCAGATTTCCATAAAAACCATAGCAGGAAACACACTTACGCTTATAAAACGGTAAAAAATTTATTTTATGTCGCTCGTTTTCACGTTTTTTTTTTTAGACCAAACCATCAACCACGTGAACATTTTCGTCGAAATAATGTGGCATCAAATTTTATATTCCCTTTTACGGCAGTGTAATACGCAATACAAAATAAACATTACTGTTACAACAACTCTAGCTGCAAAATACGTAATATATATGCGACATTGAACCTCAAGACAATAAATGATGGCAGCTTTCTATAAACTACATAGTATATACTACCGAAGTCCCATGATCTTTTTACTTTATCATACGTAGTATGACAAAGTATTGTAATCGTGTCGAAAAAAAAATTGAGATTTTAGCGGAAATATGTCGTTTTGGACCCCCTGAACATTTTTGACCAAGGTACAAAAAAATGTTTGTGTGTGTGTACCCGCTTTTTGTGGCGACGATTCCGGAGAAACTACTGAAGGTATCGAGACGAAACTTCATATTTAGAAGTTTCGTGACTAAACTTAGAGCTGAAAGAAGTTTTGTCCAAAAGGGCCCAAAGGAACACGAGGTTTACTCTTATCATTTTCAACGATTTTGCAAATTAGCCGCAATTTCTGTAATTTCGTCAAAATAGTTAAATAATAAACTAAGGTAGAGAAAATTTTGTATAATTTATGTCCATTCCATTTTTTGGAAAAAAAATTAAATCATAGTAAGCGGATGCCCCTTGAACTTCCAAATTGCCCCCCTGAACACGGTTGTATCGTATGATAAAGTCATGTGCCTGGCCACATCAGATTTTTGTGAAATAATAACGTTTTTAGTCGTTAAAAACAACGGAAAATCTTTTGGGTGGAATTTTTTTGGAAAATGTATGCATATCGTGTGAAAATTGCGCAAATAAATCCGATTAGGGTCATGAGTTATTCGCACGGCCTATATAATTCGCGAGCCAAACAGAAAAAAAATACAACGCATTTGTACCGACCGCTAAAACTCCTACGCGTTCGGCCTGATTTTTATTTTTAAAAGGATGATTTGACAACGTCGGAAGATCATAGTGCAAACCGTATAATATAAATAAAATAAATTCATTCACACTATAATCTATCGCCTCATATTAAGCCGAGGAGAAGACGATAAGGCGTTATCGTGATACAGAAGTTCGTATTTGTGTCCTCGTACGTCAAAAGCGGATGTAATCTAGCAGGAAGTGCATTATCATAAATTTTTGTTTAAATGGCCCACTTTGCTTGGCATCGTCTTTTTATTATTTCTTCCAGGTGATATTAAGGCGATATTTCACCTTGCCTAAAGGATTAAACCGATGTAGGAAAATAGGACGCGATAAATTTCCTGGCAAACAATTTCCTATCGGAACCTTTCCGACCGCGTTTTGACTTGACTAATGTTTACTAAATTAGATGTGTGCGTTACCTTAACATGGACACAATAGTCTGAATCAATAATCTGAATCAATAGTCTGAATCACCGCTTACCTAGAACAAAAGAAAACACAATATTAACACATAATTTCGGCAATATTACGAAATGAGAACAAGAAATACATGACGTATGGAGCATAATTACCATTTTTCTCCTTACAGAAAACCTATGCAATTGCGAAATGGCATGATTACCCACCATTATTACCATTTCAAATGTAGCAACACAATTAAATATTATGCTGCGCGGAGAGTAGATAAGAAAACAGTAATTTTCGTCGTGTTACGTAATGGCTATACTGACAGTTTCAACATCTGGTGATCTTTTTCATGGTGTGTTCAAGTTTTGCTAGAACCATTAAGTTTTTATATTCGCCATTAACGAAATGTTGAACAGACAACCGTACTGACGCAAGTAATTTATTATCGATTTTTTTTTGAATACCTAACTTAATTATGGGTGTGTTAGAAAGTACAGCGCTGATTTTAAAAATTTGGTTCTTTCCGGTTTCTATTCATAAACAATAAAATTTGCGTTTTATTATAATAAAAAAATTAAGAAAGAATACGTTGAATTATTCTTATAACTTTTTTTTCTCAACCGATTTTAATGAATGATACATCATTGGAAAGCGCACAACAATTCTCCACTAGCTTTGTTCGATCGAGAAAATCATAATTAGGGACCGGGGAGAAGTTAGCAATAAAAGTTAGCAACAAAAAAAAATTTCAACCGATTTGAATGAACTATACCTCATTAGAAAGCCCATAACGTACTGAATGTATGGTAGTTATGGAACCTGGATCAAATCACAATTACTACCTAAATAAGTGAAAAAGAGAGTCATCAGGAATCGTCGAGCGTAAAACCGACAATATTCATTATTTTTTTTTCTACCAGTAATAGTTTTGATTTCAAGTTGCCTTAACTATGACAATTAAAGCAAGGTTTGTGCTTTCTTTTGCTGCTATATACTCCAAGATTCGATCAGTACTAACGGAGATATGCGACTTGTAAAATGGCGAAATTTGGGAAAATAATGACATTCTTTTGCATTTTTTAGGTAGTAATTATGATTAGATCCAGTTGCCATAACTACCATACATTCAGTACGTTATGGGCTTTCTAATGAGGTATAGTTCATTCAAATCGGTTGAAATTTTGTTTTGTTGCTAACTTTTATTGCTAACTTCTCCCCGGTTAATTAGAGCCCAAAAGATGAAAACAAAACTTCATTTTCTCGCATTTTTGCAGGACTTCCCGGTAGCATATTATTATTATTATTATTGAGTTATTACACACCCTACTATCTCAACGATCCTTGCAATAGTAAAACGTGCAGGTTCCCTAAAAAAACTGAAATAATAGTAACACAGGCGAATAATCACAACAATATAATTGATTACATCATTCGTTTACAAGTTAATTAACTTCATGTTAATTTATTATTTCATTGGGCCGTAAAGTTTGCTCTTACAAAACACTTCATTGCATACTTTACACTTTGAATAAGAGACATACTGAATTTAAGACAAAGGGTTAGTACTAAGTATACTATCGTGAGCATGATGATTTATTTTATTTATCTATTTATTACATAAGGGAACAAGGGTCCTACAACCAGAACAGGGATCACATATTTTTGTTGACCTAACATCACTTTTCATACATCAAGTCATCAAAGTGTTGTGACAGGTCTAAGATCCATTTTATTTGAAGTCATATATTTTGCTTGAATTAGCCTTCTGTGTATACGTTCTCATAACACATTGTTCAAAATATTACGAATCAACAAGTTTTTTTTGTGTTATTTTATCAAGTCAAGTTATACAGACATTCTGTGTATTAAAATATGGGAACTGATCAAAGATGTTGTAAAAATTCACCAAATAAGTTTTAGTTACATGTGTGGTTGTTATGTAGTGACACATCTGAAAAAAATTACGAAAGAGGTAAAAGCAGCTTATTGCTGCTATTTTGGATTTAGACTTGGAGATCTGGAAAAGCCATGGACAATTAATATTATGCTGTATTTCCTGATCGGACTTTTAAAGTGGATGAAAGGGAAGCAAAAGAAAATGCCGTTTGTAGTTCCCACGTTGTGGCGAGAGCCTTCCAATCATGTGATTGCTATTTTTGCATGATAAGCGTCTCCGGATATTCGAAGAAGGATAAGCATAAAATAAAATATCCAAATTTGCCATCAGCATCGCGACCTATCCCCCATCGAGAGAACCATCCTCTCCCAAGTGCGCCATCCACTTCATCATCTATTTCTGACACAGAAGAAATTTTGCCTGTTTGAAGAAACTTGCATAATTGGACAGACTGTCAGAAATCACTCTGTCAAATCAGGCAAAACGTGAAGATTCACCTTTTGAAGTTTTAGGAACACTTCGCCTTATAAAACAGTACGAACTGAATGATTTGGTTAAAGACTTAGGTTTATCAAAAGAAAAAGCCGAGTTATTGGGTTCTAGGCTATAGAGTATAGACTATATACTTACAAGGATCTTTACGTGTATGTCACGATGGTGAGGGTCTTATGAACGAGTTTGATATTCCCCACGATCCTTCTGAATGGTGGCTTTTTAACGATTCATCAAAATACAGTTTGAAAGCAGTACTTTTGCATAATGTTTGAATTTATATAATTTGTTAACTGATGCAGTTATAATTATATATAATTTGTTGCAGTTTTCTCAGTTTTTAAAGCATGGCTGTATCTGTAAGCTTTCTATTCTAAGGCAAGGATCGTTGACATAGATCGTGCAATAGATCTTCTTCGACAATTTATTAGTAAATATGTTAGACGCGAAAAACTAAATCGGCGATTTTGACCTACATAATTCGTTTGCATTCAACGGTATTATCAAGAAAAAAAGCGTCAAATTGTCAGGTAAAACCTTGGAGTCACGAGTTAATACTGTGATTTTTTCCCTTGGACTGTAAACAAATTTTCATATTTTATTTCTCAATGAACTTCGATATGATTCAAATGATTGTACACGAATGGTACACCCACGCGCACAGATACCGAACGTTACCGGTAACGTCGTTTCCGTTTCAAAGACCTCTTTGATCGGTCGCATTTCTAAACGGCTGGATAAATTTCCGTAACTTTGGCAAAGTTAACGAAGTAATTAACTTTCGAATTGCTGTTTTGATTCACAGTTCACCACGCCAACATCAAAATTTCACCCTTAACAAGAGAATGCGTACCTGTGCGCGCAAATTGACCAAGCAGAGTTTTTCCAAAGGTTCTATTCCCGATAAACATTTATTTTGCTGGCGGTTGAATCTCAAAGGATCTCGTGAAATCGACTTACTGTTAAATTAAAACGAATTTTATTTTTTTTTTTTTTTTTTTTAGTTTTAGGATACTTCAAAAACATTTGCTATGTTTGCTTCCATTATAATTTCCAAAAATCTCTTATACTGAATAAATAACACTTCTTCGGCATTAGGTTTTTCTGACTTGAATTATAATACACATCTTACGCAGAAAATCGACATTAATGTTTAATTAGAAACCAAATGTACGGAACAAAACAATAACTAACGATGTTTTATCATTTCAAACACGTGTAAAGCAGTTAAACAAACGATACAACGAAAAATATCCCAATTCACGACAAACAAAGCGCCCACATAAACAAACAATAATCACGGACATCAGAATCCATTGTTTCTTTTGTATTTTACAGTTGTCGAATGGCTCGCAGCGACCGTGTCGACAAGTGCCTCCTTGTTTCTTAAGTTATTCCGGAGGAACGGTACAAAATTACGGATGGGTATATGAGTAACGACGGTGTTTACAATCGTATACTTTATGAACACGTCGGCCGACGCGATTACCACGAAATACGGCAAGGATCGTCGATAAATAGCTGGCCACTCTACTGTGCTGCGTTTCTTGGGCAGACTGGCTCCTCTGGCAACAAGCCTACCTAACTGTTCATGCGGCTTATGTCCGTTCCGAATTGTTAATGGGATTCACCGATGATTGCGCTAGAGATGAACTGATTTGTTTCCGAGTCAATATAGCAGGAATTTACCATATTAAGAAAATACTGAAAATTGAATCTTCGCCAATACGAAGCCAGGTTAACATAGAAGTTGGTGTGGGTTTTTTACTTTCCGCCTAGTACCCTAGAGGGAAAGTATAGTAATCGACGAAAAAAAATTTTGAGGTCCCCTGAATCCATTGCAATGATTTTTCAAAAACGTATGTATATATGTCTGGATGTATGTCTGTATGTATGTATGTCCGTGAACACGATAGCGCCCAAACGAAACAGCGGATCGGCCTGAAATGTGGTATACATATTTAGAATTACCGGGGGGGCTGGAATGATTTTGGACAGATTTTGATCAAACTGACACCATCTCATCCTGCAGTGATTCTAAATATGTATACACATTTACAGATCAATGGGATGAGCGGTTTCAGCGGTATAAGAGTTTATATCGATTGTTTTGTGACGTAATGGAGAATTGACAGCATCATAGCGCGTATCCCACACGCTATTGTTTGAATATTATTGCCCGGCCCGCGTTTGAAGAATAAATAAACAAGAACTAGAAAAATAAACCTCGTAGGAAAACACACGGATACGTCACAGTATATTATAGTTATTTCTATCCAGAGGTGCCTTGTATTGTTATAATTCCGATATAGTATTTTTATTATCTTACAGACATTCGTTTTCACCCTCTATAGTCTATAGTGTCTATACTCTATACGTTTAGAGAGTTTATAAATGTGTAAACAGTGTGTCAATGTAGTCGGAAAGTTGGGTGGGGACCACACCAGATATTTATTTATTGTGCTGGGTTCTCGTTTCACTAACAATTGAATAGTCCTTCTCTCTGTCAATTGTCTGATGCATTTCTGCTGTTGTTTATGTTGCCTTCCTATTTCTCTCATCTTCTGTTTGCTCTTCTGTTCCCTTATTTTGCATGTCTTCTTATATCTGAACTGATTTCTTTCCATTATAACTCTCAAAGCAGAAAATTTCTTCAATCTTCGCCTATATTAAAAAGATTAATAGAGTACTTGTCTTCTTCAGAATGACTTCCCTTATTTTAATTCTTCTTTTTCCTGTATTTTATAATTCTTCTTTTTCCTGTATTTTAATCTCTATTTTCTTCTGTCTGCCTTCTTCCATGCGTTTTCCTCTTCTGTTAACCTAGGAAGTTAACAAGTTATATCAAGTTAACATAGTAACTGTTCCAGAGCTTATCTTTCTACCATTCTCCCTACCTTACATCAACCAATTAGATGTTTTAGAACTATGTACATACTTTACTGGTAATATGATAATTTTACCACCACCACTCTAAAATACAAAGTGGTATTACAACCGCGTTTGCGGGCACTTAGTTTGATTTGATAACGGGTTAATTAAACATAAAGTTTGAACGATCGGTCGGGGTCGGGGATGAGTGTAATTGTTCGCCCACAGTGCTAAAGGCAGCGGCCTGCCGGCATGGAGCGCGTCCTACGCGATCGCATATGCAGACACATGCACAGACGCACCACGCGCGAACCGAGCGCCCCGATGTGAGTGTACAAATAATTGCACAAGGCTAAACTCTCCATCGTCACCGACCTTGTACCGCTAACCAAATGCAGCAGAACAACGCCCCCTCGCCACTGATGACTCGGACGACGACACTCCACATACAACACACACACACAAGAGTGGAAAGACCAACCAACCTGGTAACCGCTAATCCTCAGCCTTGTATGGACAAAACGAAGAGTGCACCCAACTGCGGGGCCTACGCATCATACCTAGAATGAAACTTCTTTCCTCAGTTCATTTCAACATGTCTTCTTCTTTCTTGTTTAGCATTTCTTCTTTCTTTTTTTTTTCTGTGCGCTTCTTCCTGATACCACAATTACAGAAACAAAATTATGAAAATTAGTTGACAATTTGCAATTGTCAACAAGAATAGGCAAAAAATGACTTTACAATTTCTGTGGAAAAACGCATTCCCAGTGGCTCACTTTGCAGTTCTTCTTTCTGCTGCGCATCATTTCGTTCGTTCTTCTTCTTCTTGTTTCTTTTCCTTCCTAATGAATTCTGACTTCCTTCCTTTGCGTTCTGTCTGTCTTTTTCTGCGGACCTCCTTCTGTATGTCTTCCTCTGTTCGTCTACTTCTTTCTGCCTTCGTTTGGCAGTCTGCTTTTGTCTGCCTTCTTCCATGTGGTTCTTCCATCTTATATCACGATATACTTATATTAATCCGCTATAAGGAAACTGGTAAACCCAAGCTTTGGTTTGCATTTTTTGCTTTACAACTGTATTGGCCTTTCACCAAGTTGTCATCTGTTTTGTTTCTTCTCTTGCCTTATTCTATCTGCCTTCTATTTGTCTTCTTCTGTCTGTCTTGCTCGGTTTGCCCTTCTTCTGTTTGTTTTATTCTTCAATTTGCAATTCTTCTTTCAGCTCCTGCTACCTTCATTCTTTTTCCTTTTTTATTTCTTTCTTCCTAATGTATTTCTTTGGTCTTCCTATTTCTGTCTTATTTGTGTCTTCCTATTTCTCTATGTTTTCCTCTGTCGATTTTCTATGTTCTGAGTTGAAATTTCCGTGATATATTAAGCTAACCTTGATTATTTGAAAACTGCTAAAAATCGAAGTTGGTTTGAATTTCTTGTTTCAGAGCATTCCTTTCGTTTCACCCACAATTAAACAAATCTTTCTTCTGTCGTTCGCCTATTCAACTGCTTTATTCTGTCGGTTTTCGACTATCTGGTTCTTCTGCCTGCCTTCTTTGTTATTCTTATTCCTTTTTCTCCTTGCTTCTTCATCCTGACTCCACGATTGCAGAAATAAGAAATAAAGTCATGAAAATAAGTTGATTTTATACTGAAATTGTTTAATGACTCTTTACAGCGTTCAGTGGCAAACAAGCAGTTGCCAAATTTAACTAGCTACCTTCATTCTTCTTCCTTTTTATTTCTTTCTTCCTAACGTATTTCTGCTGTCTTTTTTATTTGTCTTCCTATTTCTGTCTTCTTCTCTGTGTCTTCCTCAGTCTATCTTCTATGTTCTCAGATGAAGTGTCCGTGATGAATCAGGCACACAATTTCTTTATTGTATTTGGCTTTACAAAAACGTCTTAACGTGGAAGTTGGTTTGGATTTCTCGTTTTAGAGCACTATTCTCGTGTCGCCCACAAGTAAATAGTTCTTTCTTCTGTCGTTTATCTATTGTAGTCTTCTGTTTGGCTACTTCTGCTGCTTTATTCTGTTGGTTTTCTAGTATCTCGTTTGTATGCCTGTCTTCTTCTGCCTTCCTTCTTTTCCTTCTGCCTTCCTTCTTTTTGCTTATTGTCGGTCTTTCTCCATGCTTCTTCTGTGCTCTTTTTCCTCACTCCATGATTAAAGAAATAAGAAACAAAGTTATGAAAATAAGTTTATTTCATAGGAACTGTACAAAACTCGCAGGATTGTTTCCTGAAATTGTTTAACGACCATTTACAACGTCAGTAGCAAACACGCAGTTGCCAAATTTGCAATTCTTCTTACTGTTTCTCACTTAATTCTTCTTCGTTTCCCTTTGTCCTTTTTCCTGATTTCACAAGAAACAAAATTATGAATAAAGCTTGACAACTTAAAGAATAATGGCACAACTCTCTCAGAATTGTTTCCTGCAATTATCCAATGACTGAACTTGTTTATATTTGCCCTTCCTCATCTTTCCGGTTGAACATATGCACAAAACAAACAACAATTTCTATAAGCTTGAAGTTTTCTTGAACCTTCCCTCTATGAACGGTCTTGACTGTGACTGTGTCTTGTCCGTATGGAGGAAACCATTAACCACTGTAGTATAGAAGTTAAAAAATCTCAGATTAAAGAACCTATGTCTCTTCAACGACTTGTTTTTAGCTGGTCCAGGAACCGAAACACCGAAATTACGCATCGTCGGCAGTAAAATTATTTAACGCAAATTACGCCCATCCGGTTGCAGTTAGGGGGTCCGGCCAGCAGAGTAATGCTCACCGATTACCTATTACATCCATTGTGTCCCATCGGGGGGGCATTGTTATTATTATTACCTTTGTCGTTACGCCACGAAAAAGCGAAGGCCATCGGCAGTCATCATCCATCTTTTGCTCTGCTATCTTACCACGCGTTTCGGCAGTTACCTTCTTAAACTATTCAGCTACTGGCAATTACCACTATTACGTACTGACATTTGTACAAAACGCTAAACAATTATTATTTAAGATTTATGAAGATTGGCGTGAGTTATGTTGGAGATACCTGTGGCGAAAAGAATTAATGTTTATAACCAATTATCAAATGGTCATCAAAGTTTTGTTAGAATTTGATCATTTTTAGGATTGCTGGTAAAAAAAATGATAATAAGTAATCTTCTTTCTTGTCTTTGTTCGTTGTGTTCCTTCATCAACAAACAAGAATGTTTGATCCTTTCGTCTTTCGACTTCTTCTTGCATGGTCTTCCGCCATAATGACTTATGAACATTTTGACTTTTGGAATTTAGCCAATTACACAAGGAAACAAATTTCCAACTTTCTGATACAACCAAAATAAAAAAATATTTGTTCCAGATTATATTTGCCTTACATAACTAGAAACAGAAAGTGGATTTATTTTAACAAGTCTAGATTTACAGATACAGGAATATTTAACAAAACTGAGAAAACTGCAACAAAATCAGTTAATTATATAAATTCAAAGAATATGCAAAAGTACTGCTTTGAAGCTGTATTTTGAAGAATCGATAAAAAGCCACCATTCAGAAGAATCGTGGGGAATATCAAACTCGTTCATAAGACCCTCAACATCGTGACATATACGTAAAGATCCTTCCATTTTAAAATATGCATTAAAAGGCTTGTTACGCGTTGTAAATGAAGACACTGTCACAACTCGTGCGAAAAGGTTCCATTCCTGTAGCCTAGAACCCAATAACTCGGCTTATTCTTTTGATAAACTTTTGATAAAAATAAATAAAAAAAAAATTCGTTTTAATTTAACAGTCAGTCGATTTCACGAGATCCTTTGAGATTCAACCGCCTGCAAAATAAATGTTCATCGGGAATAGAACCTTTGGAAAAACTCTGCTTGGGCAATTTGCACGCACAGGTATGCATTCTCTTGTTAAGGGTGAAATTTTGATGTTGGCGTGGTGAACTGTGAATCAAAACAGCAATTCGAAAGTTAATTACTTCGTTAACTTTGCCAAAGTTACGGAAATTTATCCAGCCGTTTAGAAATGCGACCGATCAAAGAGGTCTTTGAAACGGAAACGACATTACCGGTAACGTTCGGTATCTGTGCGCGTGGGTGTACCATTCGTGTACAATCATTTGAATCATATCGAAGTTCAATGAGAAATAAAATATGAAAATTTGTTTACAGTCCAAGGGAAAAAATCACAGTATTAACTCGTGACTCCAAGGTTTTACCTGACAATTTGACGCTTTTTTTCTTGATAATACCGTTGAATGCAAACGAATTATGTAGGTCAAAATCGCCGATTTAGTTTTTCGCGTCTAACATATTTACTAATAAATTGTCGAAGAAGATCTATTACACGATCTATCTCAACGATCCTTGCCTTAGAATAGAAAGCTTACAGATACAGCGATACTTTAAAAACTGAGAAAACTGCAACAAATTATATATAATTATAACTGCATCAGTTAACAAATTATATAAATTCAAACATTATGCAAAAGTACTGCTTTCAAACTGCATTTTGATGTATCGTTAAAAAACCACCATTCAGAAGGATCGTGGGGAATATCAAACTTGTTCATAAGACCCTCACCATCGTGACATACACGTAAAGATCCTTGTAAGTATATAGCCTATAGCCTAGAACCCAATAACTCGGCTTTTTCTTTTGATAAACCGAAGTCTTTAACCAAATCATTCAGTTTGCATTGGTTTATAAGGTGAGGTGTTCCTAAAACTTCAATGGTGGATCTTCACGACTTGCCTGATTTGGCAGAGTGGTTTCAGACACTCTGTCCAATCAGACAAGCTTCTTCAAACAGGCGAAATTTCTTCTGTGTCAAAAATCGACGATGATGAAGTGGATGCCGCACTTGGGAGAGGATGGTTCTCTCCATGGGGGATAGGTCGCGATGCTGATAGCAAATTTGGATATTTTATTTTATGCTTATCCTTCTTCGAATATCCGGAGACGCTTATCCTGCAAAAATAGCAATCATCTACATGATTGAAAGGCTCTCACCACAACATGGGAACTGCAAACGGCATTTTCTTTTGCTTCCCTTTCATCCACTTTAAAAGGCCGATCTAACAGGGAATACAGTATATATTAGCTTTCCATGGCTTTTACCTCTGTCGTAATTTTTCAGATGTGTCACTACATAACAACCGCACATGTAACAAAACTTATTTGGTGAATTTTTACAACATCGTCTTTGGTCACTTCCCATATTTTAATGCACAGAATGTCTGTATAACTTGACTTGATAAAATAACACAAAAAACTTGTTAATTCGTAATATTTTGAACAATTGTGATCCCTGTTCTGGTTGTAGGCTCCTTGTTCCTTTATGTTATTTGAGTATTCATTTACAGATTTACAACCACAAACTTTGACATTTTTTGTAAGGTTTGGACTTCATCCTTATTTTTAATTCTTGCTTCCTCTTCATCCATTTTCCCTTTGTCTAGCTTCTTTTAGATTTTTGTTTCTACCATATTATTATACCTCCTACCTTCCCTTGCATCCATATACGCATCCATACCTCTAGCAATGCACATTGACAGCTAAATCGCTCATGCTTGTCTAAAGCTTAGAAAATGCAACGTCATCTGGACCACTAGGTCCTTCGTCGCGTTTGCCCGGCAACGCCGGTGCAAAAAATACAGCATATACACGGCGCCATGGCCCGATGCATACTTTATTCGATTTTGAGCAGAGGCGCAGCGCACGCTGCCGGAAAACTCGATGCAACGCACCATAGCACCGGTAAATCGTGGCGTGGGTGTATAAATAACAGCGCGGAATCCGGTCCAGTAGTTGCACCGGTGTGACGTCACAGAGACGCAAGGGAGGGCGTGACCAAACGATCCTACCTATGCGCGTGCTTACGCAGAATGCAGAAGATAATTCAAATGGTAATACATACCAAAGTTACGCAACGCGGTCATTGTTTCGAGTCACTCTCATCCCGAGATTAATACTAATATAAGCGGTGAAGTACAGATGGCGCTTTTACAGCTCTCGTCACATAACGCAAACAAAATGCGTATATAAGATCTCTACCACAAACAGGAAAGTAAAAGTTAAATGTGCATCGTTATATAAGTTTACTGGTGATCAAAATTTGTCAAATATTTCCTCAATTGTCACCAAAGGATTTCAAAATCTGGCAACACTATTCGCAAGTACGTATCTAATAGAGATGGGCTTATTAGTTCTTTTTAATGAACTAGTTCTTCCGGATTAGTTCACAAAAAGGAACTAGTTCAAAGAACTAGTTCTGAAGAACTACTTTGATCCTGAGACATACTACTTCGATAAACGTGTCTTTGTGTGTTCTAGCTCGTTTATATCTCGTTCCAAACGAAACTAGGATCTAGTTTGGACAGAATCGATGTCTGCCTTCCCACTTTGTCTTTTTCTTGAAGAATCGTTATTTTGTTTTGAAAATAAATAATTATTTATAATTATATTGATCG
The DNA here is from genome assembly GCA_963971325.1 of Aphodius granarius. Lineage (NCBI taxonomy): Eukaryota > Metazoa > Arthropoda > Insecta > Coleoptera > Scarabaeidae > Aphodius > Aphodius granarius. Next base: position 6,927,137 of record OZ020225.1, read on the forward strand.
AAGAATCGTTGTCTTATTTTATTTAGGTATATTTCTTAAATATTTATTTAATAAGGCATAAAAGACATATTGCTGCACGTATTTTAGCCTTATTCATACTGCAATTTTAGGTGGAATTGGGGTATTATTTATAAATTATAGTATAACATACACTGGCGAAACTACTACTAACAGTGTAATCCATTATCCAATAGGAAAAAAAAACTATACTCTAATTATATTTTTGACATCCGCCGTTAGGTAAAGAAACAACTGACGGGCAGGGTGCTATGTCGCTCGTTTGATGTCGCCACAACTCGTTCACTGAATGGGATATGTTTCACCAAAGCAGGACTTTCGAACTAGATTTCATGTCCCTACAAGTCGTTCACTGAATGAGATAAACATAGAGATATGTTTTAGCAAAGCAGGTCTTTTGCGAACTAGTTCTTTTTATTTTAAAGAACTAGTTCTTTTGTTCTAAGCCGGGAGCCATTCTCTCGGACTAGTTCGTTCACGAACTACCCACCTCTAGTTTAAACTGACAGTTTCAACTGTTCAGTTCACCTGTACAGTTTAACGTCTACACAGAGAGAACTCTATTCTTGGATATCAAGAAAAAATATTCTTGCGTATATAGTGTAGCATGATGAGGATATTTTTGCTATCCAAATAATATTTTATTGTAATAAGAATTTCAGTATAATGTAGTAATTTCAACTAGTTATTAATAGTTTAGTATGTTTATGTTGAGTATATTTTGCTCTGACGAAGAAATTGTTATTCTTCAACATATAAAAAGAGTAAGACGTTTGTTTTACAACAACAACAATATTTTGTTGGGTGAAATGTACATGCTTCACCGAACAAACAGTTTCTTGACCCAAAAGTATACGTACGTATAGCTTAAAACAGACGTAATTCCTTTCAAGCAGTTCCTTCATACCTAAAACAAGAAAACGTAATACTTGGAACAACAAGAAAATCATATTCTTACTCTGAGAATGTTGTATCATTTTGTATAATAATCTTTCTGCGGATATAGAAACAAGTGATATGCTTCACTGAAAGATTATCCAATAGAAAAAAAAACTATACTCTAATTATATTTTTGACATCCGCCGTTAGGTAAAGAAACAACTGGCGAGCAGGGTGCTATGTCGCTCGTTTGATGTCGCCACAACTCGTTCACTGAATGGGATATGTTTCACCAAAGCAGGACTTTCGAACTAGATTTCATGTCCCTACAAGTCGTTCACTGAATGAGATAAACATAGAGATATGTTTTAGCAAAGCAGGTCTTTTGCGAACTAGTTCTTTTTATTTTAAAGAACTAGTTCTTTTGTTCTAAGCCGGGAGCCATTCTCTCCGATTAGTTCGTTCACGAACTACCCACACCCACCTCTAGTATCTAACCATGTTTACGACGACAATGGGTATGAGAGACACGAAAGCGGTAGCGGAAAATCTCTGCTGTCAGATGTGTACGTCGGATACAACTTAATGTGTCAGTATGATTGACTCGAACGCGCGTTTAATTTAATCTTTCGGTTGGTTATGTTGCGTAGCGGGAATTTTAATTGCTTCTCGTATGGTTACCGGTCGATTAGTTGCAGTGTTGCAATAGTTTTGGACTGTTAAGCGCCGCCATCATGGAGTGCGTGTGTCGCTAGATGTGTTGCAATGCTCTCGCGACATTCCTTGATTTAATGATTGCTGTCACTTCGGTGCGCTGTGTGTCTATAATTTTAATTGGGAACGTATAAAGTATACATGCAGGTATTGGTCGGTGATTTGATATTTTGGTAGAAGCTTGTTCAATACTACACAAAAACAAAAGCGTCGTATGTGCAAAACATGAAAGGTGATGTTTATTTAGGTAGTATGATAAATGGGTTGCTCCATTATTCATATACAGCGTTGGACAACTAAATGAAATATCCTCTACATGCCGTAAATTTTAGTTCTATCAAAAAATGCATACATAAAAGTTGTTTGACCATTTTTTCCCAAATCTTCACAAATCTAATTAGGAAATATCTAAATAGTAAAATGAAAGCATGGCGACTACGACGTCATTGATCTTAAATGGCAACACATCACGTTTCATATATCGTTCGATAGGTCTATTTCTTAACCTTTACAACCGTATAACAAATTTAAGTACTGCTTTCAAGCTGTATTTTGATGAATCAATAAAAAGCCACCATTCAGAAGGATCGCGGGGAATATCAAACTCGTTCATAAGACCCTCAACATCGTGACATACACGTAAAGATTTTAAAATATGCTTGAAAAGGCTCGTTCCGCTTTGTAAATGAAGACACTGTCACACCTCGTTCGAAAAGATTCCATTCCTGTAGCCTAGAACCAATAACTGGGCCTTTTCTTTTGATAAATCGTCTTTAACCAAATCATTTAGTTCGCAATAGTTTATAAAGTGAGGTGTTCCGGAAACTTCAAATGGTGGATCGTCACGACTTACCTGACTTAACAGAGTGATTTCAGACACTCTGTCCAATCAGGCAAATTTCTACAAACAGGCGAAATTTCTTCTGTGTCAAAAATCCAAGATGATGAAGTAGATGGTGCACTTGGGAGAGGATGGTTCTCTCCATGGGGGATAGGTCGCGATGCTGATGACAAATTTGGGTATTTTTATCCTTCTTCGAATATCCCGAGATGCTTATCGTGCAAAAATAGCAATCACATGAATGGAAGGCTCTCGCTACAACATGGGAACTGCAAACGGCATTTTCTTTTGCTTCCCTTTCATCCACTATAAAAGTCCGATCTATCATGAAATACAGCATATATTAGCTGTCCATGGCTTTTCCAGATCTACAATTCTAAATCCAAAATAGCAGCAGTAAGCTGCTTTTACCTCTTCCGTATTCTTTTTCAGATGTGTCATTACATAACAACCGCATATGTAACAAAACTTATTTGGTGAATTTTTACAACATCTTCTTGATCACTTCCCATATTTTAATGCACAGAATGGTTGTATAACTTGACTTGATAAAATAACAAAAAAAAAAACTTGTTAATTCGTAATATTTTGAACAATCTGTTATGAGAACGTATGCTTTAAATTCACCGCCGATAATCCAATATTTTTATTTAGTATACAAAGTTATCCAAGCAGTGCTTTGTTTCGAATAATACACTGGGTGTATAACTTGGTTTCGACTTATATATATAAAACTATAACAAAACAAAACTAGTAGACGTCTAATGCAATGGAACTTCCGCTTAACAACTTTAAGAAATTCAAAATATGCAGACATAAGCGATTAGATTCCCATGACTGCACAACTAATCGCTTGTGGAAAGTGCATAAATTCCTTCTAAACTCTGAAGAATTCGCTAATAAATACGTATATCTACTAGAACAACTAGACATTAACATCATATCAAGTTATTAATATTGTAATAAAACGTATAAATGTTAAATAAAGACATTAAGGCGGGGCTTTCACTCTCTCATTTTGATAGATCTAATCATATGGAGTCTAGAAAACTGTTGACTGCCAAGATAGAACTTGTATCTCACCGTAACTAATATACTATCAATTTCGAAGGAATTATTTAATATACATAACATAGAAGTAAATCTTTTTAGCTGTCATTAAACAAAGACACCCACAAAAAAACACTAAATTAATCAAGGCTACATTACGAAACCTCTGTTAAATGTTCGATTTTATCGGATCGGTGTGACGGTCGATGTCGGAACTGATTCTAATTTATAACGGTTAGATTAGGTGTGCCCTTTTCGCTTACGCCGTTTTCGCGTCGCTTTTCCCACGTTTGGTGGCGCGCGCGACCCATCGGACATCATCATGGGTGCGTTCCACAGCCCGAGGTTGTAATTTACAGTTAACTTCTTGCCGACCGCGTCCGTCGATACAAGACGGCCGCGGCGTTGTTGCGCAGGGCGCCGACCACTCTCTCGGTCCCGTAAGGAAATAATTGATTCCCGTGCCCAAATGATTTTCGCCGTCTTATACATAAATCATCGATTCGGGAATAAATAACGATCAGTTCTAATTAGGTTCTAATGGAAATTTCTCGTCTCAGTATTCCTCAATAGTTCTATCGGTATTGTTGATCCAAAAGCAAAAAGGCTACGGGTAACAAATGAATGTATGAATGCATTATTAAGCACGTAGTCATTAGCAACGATAATATTGTTGAAGATTTTCTTAGGTGTAATTAACAACATCACGTTTTTCTGTGTTCTTTGTTTGGATCTCCTTTCCTTTTTATTCATGCTCCTTCCGTCTTTTTCTTCCTTTGTCATCATTCTTCTTCCTTCTTCCCTCTTCACAATTCCTCTTCCTTATTCCCTTTCCCCTTTCCTTTTCATACTTTTTCATTTTTCCTCTTTTTTCCATTTCCCTCTTTCTACCTTTTCTTTCTTCATCCTTCATCGTCTTTCTTCTTCCCTAATCTTCTTTCTGCTTTCCTTCTTAATCAATCTTTAGAAGATCCACGTCATTTATTATAGTCAGTTAGAGTTGTGTCTACTACCTACAACTTTTTTCTTTGTCTTTCTTCATTCTTCTTTCATCTTTATTGCTTCCTTCGCATTACTTTGTCCATTCTTCTTCTTTCTCCTCATTCTTCCTGATCTAAACTCACCATAACACAAGAACCAAATGAATACACGATGGCACGTAGTCATTAGCAAAGTTAATCTCTCTTCACAATTCCTCTTCCTTATTCCCTTTCCTTTTCATACTTTTTCATTTTTCCTCTCTTTTTTCCATTTCCCTCTTTCTACCTTTTCTTTCTTCCTCCTTCACCGTCTTTCTTCTTCCCTAATCTTCTTTCTGCTTTCCTTCTTAATCAATCTTTAGAAGATCCCCGTCATTTATTATAGTCAGTTAGAGTTGTGTCTACTACCTACAACTTTTTTCTTTGTACTTCTTCATTCTTCTTTCATCTTTATTGCTTCCTTCGCATTACTTTGTCCATTCTTCTTCTTTCTCCTCATTCTTCCTGATCTAAACTCACCATAACACAAGAACCAAATGAATATACGATGGCACGTAGTCATTAGCAAAGTTAATCTCTCTTCACAATTCCTCTTCCTTATTCCCTTTCCTTTTCATACTTTTTCATTTTTCCTCTCTTTTTTCCATTTCCCTCTTTCTACCTTTTCTTTCTTCCTCCTTCACCGTCTTTCTTCTTCCCTAATCTTCTTTCTGCTTTCCTTCTTAATCAATCTTTAGAAGATCCCCGTCATTTATTATAGTCAGTTAGAGTTGTGTCTACTACCTACAACTTTTTTCTTTGTCCTTCTTCATTCTTCTTTCATCTTTATTGCTTCCTTCGCATTACTTTGCCCATTCTTCTTCTTTCTCCTCATTCTTCCTGATCTAAACTCACCATAACACAAGAACCAAATGAATACACGATGGCACGTAGTCATTAGCAAAGTTAATCTCTCTTCACAATTCCTCTTCCTTATTCCCTTTCCCCTTTCCTTTTCATACTTTTTCATTTTTCCTCTCTTTTTTCCATTTCCCTCTTTCTACCTTTCTTTCTTCATCCTTCATCGTCTTTCTTCTTCCCTAATCTTCTTTCTGCTTTCCTTCTTAATCAATCTTTAGAAGATCCCCGTCATTTATTATAGTCAGTTAGAGTTGTGTCTACTACCTACAACTTTTTTCTTTGTCCTTCTTCATTCTTCTTTCATCTTTATTGCTTCCTTCGCATTACTTTGTCCATTCTTCTTCTTTCTCCTCATTCTTCCTGATCTAAACTCACCATAACACAAGAACCAAATGAATACACGATGGCACGTAGTCATTAGCAAAGTTAATCTCTCTTCACAATTCCTCTTCCTTATTCCCTTTCCCCTTTCCTTTTCATACTTTTTCATTTTTCCTCTCTTTTTTCCATTTCCCTCTTTCTACCTTTTCTTTCTTCATCCTTCATCGTCTTTCTCTTTTCTTCTTTCCTTCTTAATCAATCTTTAGAAGATCCACGTCATTTATTATAGTCAGTTAGAGTTGTGTCTACTACCTACAACTTTTTTCTTTGTCCTTCTTCATTCTTCTTTCATCTTTATTGCTTCCTTCGCATTACTTTGTCCATTCTTCTTCTTTCTCCTCATTCTTCCTGATCTAAACTCACCATAACACAAGAACCAAATGAATATACGATGGCGTGTAGTCATTAGCAAAGTTAATCAGTTGTCGAGTTTCCTCAAGCAAAATGATTAATAAGGTCACGTTTTCGTCGTTCGATGTTTGCAATTAAGTTCCGCAACGTGCCGTCAGATGGCGTTAACGCGGGGAAACAACCAAATGAAGCAGAAGAAGAAGACTAAGAGGACACCAGCAAAGCCTTGCTGCCATTAGAGATGTCAAATGGCTTTCGCAATTAAGGACCACCTTTTGTGCGGATGGTTTACGGTTTCATTTTATTGCAAATGGAGAGAATTCGTTGTAAAACATGACGAGAATTCCATAGGCATTGCACGTGTGGTACTTCTCGGCTACTCTCGATAATTTATTTCATATGTTAAAGCGTTTATTAAATCATTATCCTAAAATAGACTATTTCTTTGCGTGTACAAATACCGAAGACATAGTAAGCTTTTCTTTCTTGGTTTTCTTCTTAGCTTGCGCTATTAAGACCTCCAACATCGAAGACATTTTTCAGGTATCCTTCAAGTTAATCCTATAGGATTAAAGGAGAAACGAACTTCTTAACTCCTACAATTCTCTCTGAGACCGTGACGTCTTATCAAATTCAAGTCAATTCTGAACAACCACCGCCGCAGCGGGCGAAGTCGTGCTTGAAGACGCCTTGGCCACCTTATAAGCAACCGTTAGAACTAACTGTAAACCATTGTAGAAACGTTGCAACTCGTCACAACACTTTGCGGTTTGATGTATGTACGGTCGTCGTACATGGATATTTTATTAATTTTATATTCTGTTGTCGGCAGTATAGTGAATAAACACCGTACTGATATCATCCGGGCAGGGCAATAAAACTTATCAAACAGCTTTAACTAATGGTATTCGATCGGTGGTATAACTGTACCGCCATTTAACACATGGAACGATTTATTGTACCGCGATGTTACGGCCAGATCTCGTTTCGTTTTTTTTTATTGACTTCGAATCAGAAATGCAAATATAAAAGCGATAATTATCTCGGGTATTTATAGACTAGCGTTTTTTTATTTATATTAATGTATTTGATTTTAATTGATTAATTAGTAAGATATTAATTGGAGATAACAGAAGGATTATGTTGGAAGGAGAATTACAGTTAGAACTTGAAACTATTAGATTTGGAAACATCTGAGGTGAGAAACCGTATATATCTATCATATGTATGTACATATTATATTTCACCACACAAATGATGCATTACTAAAGTTCTTACAGTACTGCATACAATGGACCAAGGTGTTTCTATAGCATGGTCCAAAGAAAGAGATGCAAATCAATGACAACAAATTCACCAGAGGTATTATTTAATTCTTTTGTATTTTTTAATGTATTTTGTACTTATTTTGAATATATTTTTTATTTTTATAATAAATTACTGTATTGGTATATATGAAATTTTTTTACCCCTTTGCAGCAGGGGTAGATAGTTTGAACGAAACAACAAAATTATTCACTTCAAATCAATATATTATGTTGAATGTAAATTATTATTGCTTACTTTGAGTAATTGACAGCATTTCATTTACAATGACCTGCAGTGAGAATGAAATACATACTCTATTCAGAACACAGAAGGTGTTGAACCAAACCTAAAAATTTTTTTCTGAAACATTTGTTTTTAAAAAACATTTATCTTGAATCACTTCACCCGTTTCTACTGAGAAAATTTTGTCTTGGCTGAGGATATGGAAATAAACCGTTGTTTTGATTCAAAGTAATTTGACTTGAAATGAGTTTTTTTTTTCTCTGTGTGTTAATTTGGCCAGAAATCAAGAGTGAACACCAATTGCTGTATTGATTTGACATGCAGTTACCTATAATAATTTCATTCAGGCCAGTGTGTTTAACCAATAAAAAACTGTGACAAATTATTTATCAAAATTAACAAAAATAGATATTATTTTAAATTTTTAACAAAGCCACATGACGCCACCTCACCGGGTAGGATCCGTGACCGCAATACTAAATAAACAGCCGTCGCAGTATCACACATCAACAATGCCTATAATTTCCGGTCTATCACTTCCTTCTGATAAGGTTCCCCGCGCCTCACGCCCGCCACACCAGGCATGTATACGGCATACTTATGTAAAAGACGACTAGCAGACACAATTCTCCACTTTTTATTATTCTATACGGGAATTTCTCCCGAATGTGACCGGGAGATCACGTGACCAGCTTGAAAACGCAGAGTTTTGTCGACCATGGAGAGTAGAGATGGGCTTATTAGTTCTTTTTAATGAACTAGTTCTTCCGGATTAGTTCACAAAAAGGAACTAGTTCAGAGAACTAGTTCTGAAGAACTACTTTGATCCTGAGACATACTACTTCGATAAACGTGTCTTTGTGTGTTCTAGCACGTTTATATCTCGTTCCAAACGAAACTAGGATCTAGTTTGGACAGAATCGATGTCTGCCTTCCCACTTTGTCTTTTTCTTGAAGAATGGTTATTTTGTTTTGAAAATAAATAATTATTTATAATTATATTGATCGAAGAATCGTTGTCTTATTTTATTTAGGTATATTTTTTAAATATTTATTTAATAAGGCATAAAAGACATATTGCAGCACGTATTTTAGCCTTATTCATACTGCAATTTTAGGTGGAATTGGGGTATTATTTATAAATTATAATATAACATATACTGGCGAAACTATTATTAACAGTGTAATCCATTATCCAATAGGAAAAAAAAACTATACTCTAATTATATTTTTGACATCCGCCGTTAGGTAAAGAAACAACTGGCGGACAGGGTGCTATGTCGCTCGTTTGATGTCGCCACAACTCGTTCACTGAATGGGATATGTTTCACCAAAGCAGGACTTTCGAACTAGATTTCATGTCCCTACAAGTCGTTCACTGAATGAGATATGCATAGAGATATGTTTTAGCAAAGCAGGTCTTTTGCGAACTAGTTCTTTTTATTTTAAAGAACTAGTTCTTTTGTTCTAAGCCGGGAACCATTCTCTCGGACTAGTTCGTTCACGAACTACCCACCTCTAATGGAGAGTAGTGTACAGTAGGACACCAAAATTATTTTTAGGGTACGGTCAGACGAGCGACTTTTGTTGTTCGGCAATCGTGACGCGAAAAACGAAACCAAAAGTCCAGAAATCTCAGTTTTTAGATATGAAATATTTTTCTATCAGAATTTTATGATGAGCAGGTCAAATTCTATTATCCCTCAAATTGTGTGCACTCAAACTTGTTACACACTGTATATGTATGTATACATATATATACGAGTCTGAATTCTGAGAACGACGGCGACGTCCAGGTACGATGCTTCTACTTTTATATCTCGCATGCCAGTTGGTTGCAGCCTTGAGAAGAGGCAATGTGTGACATCACCGCATTTCAAGTACGACTTGATGCTTGCTTACACATCGTACCAACTTAGCCAGCGACACAAAGGAGAGTAAAAACTATTGTCTCGAAAATGAAAGGACCGCGCATAGCGCCTATCCATCCAAGTGCAATGGGACATATTTGGAATTGGAACAAGACATGGAAACTATGAAAGATATCAATAGATTTATATTGTTAGCAACAAGATTCATTTTGCTACCAACAAGGTTATTTGGATATACAATAAATGCTATAAATACTGTAAGTAAATAAACTTACTCTACCATTGGTTGCTACTGATTTTTTGGTTATTTTCAAGATCCATGTAGGTCCATGTTCCGCTAGTGCAAATGTCTTACCTGAAACAAGAAATGGCATACATTAATGAAGGTGTTCAATAATTTTATTATGGTGCTATTCAGTAACAAGGTAGCCAACTAACGCCCATGTTAAAAACACGAAGAAATTGCTGACTTTGTTTGTAAAGGATGCGTTCTTTTGCACTGACGTTTATCAAAATTTGTCAATTTGCAACCATAGCGAGTAAGGCTACGGCTACTGTTGAAGCTTATAGCGCACAAACCGTTCATCCCATTGATCTGTAAATTCGTATACATATGATGAGCGACGATGAGCTAGCATCAGTTTGGTCAAAATCGGGTGAATCCTGAAGAAAATGCACGTAGCTTTTGCCACTTCCGGTTGTCACCAAAAATAATCTAGGTTGTACCCTAGTAATTCTACATATGTATACCAACTTTCAGTCCTACCGTTTGGGCGCTATCGTGTTCACTGACATACATATTACATACACACAGACATTTTTTAAAAATTTGTATATTAGCTGCTTTCCATTTGCACACTTCTGAATTAATCTTAGCTGAGCTAATCTAACACCGTCTGGCTTGGTCCAAGTTCAACTAAGCTAAGCTATGTTGGCAAAAGGAACGCGTTCGGTGCCATTCTATCTAACTAAGTTCGTGGAACTTGATGTCAGCGAGTGCCGGCGCCACTTGCCTGACAACAAGTGTTATCAATGTTATCATCTATAGGTACAAATAAGAAACATAGGTATCAGAACCGCTTCTTTCCAGGCGTATACCGTCCTCGTGACTTAATTCCACTTCGTAGCGAAGATGTGTAATCAGGTCACACCACAGAAATCATATTCCTAGAATGCCAGTACCATATAACAAAAGTGCCAACTTTACGACATCGCGCAGGTGAGGTGTGAAGCATGCGCGCTACGTGAAAGCATTGGCGGCACTTTCAATGTTTATTATTCTAGACTACTTATCAAATATTTATTAGTAAGTAAATATCTATGGTAAATATACATCGTTTTACACTGAGTATGAGACTCCAACCAAGGCTGTGGAGGTTTATACACAGGTTTCTACATGTATGGCGGTGCATGCCTACCTATTGTAATTCAAATTATATAACTACCAAGTGGATTTTGTTTGTTAAAAAAATAAACTATGTTAACCTGACATTTGATTAATAACAGTTTTGTCTTTTTCTAAGTTACAGTTAAATAAAATTTGATCGTTATGATCTTTTCCTGTTCTGCATAGTAAGAAAAAGTAGACAACAGTATATGTGATCCGCTCTATACGAGTCTTAGATAAAATGTCTTATTTGGCAAGCAATCCTAACGGGGTTACGTTTGGTTGTTACATTCATAGGTTATGTTGTGTCAAGAAAATAGGAAACAGTCAGTAATAGATACCCACTTTCCTTTCACGTTGTTCACTGGTAATACTTAGTACGCATGCCTTCCTCCTCACCAACTGAGTGGTATTGAGTGTTCAATTGTGGGCAAAAATTTTCTGCGCATCCTATCCGTATAGCATTCTAGTAATAAGATGTCTATGGGTCACACACATCAAATATGTTAACTTCATCCATCTTGCCGAAACTTCTTATAGTTTATAAAATAAACAAAAACCAAATTGCACGCACGCACGATGGCGGATTTAGGTTAGGTTCTCCTTCTTCTTCTTCTTCTTCTTCTTCTATTAGGTTAGCTCAGACAGCTCAGACGATCTAAGTTACCTTTTCGCATGACTAGCCAAGGGCAAGGGGAAGGTAATTTGTCTGAGCTTGTCTTACTTCACCAAAACAAAACGAACGCTACGCATAAGTTAGATTAGCTCAGCTCAGCTAAGATTAATTCAGAAGTGTGCAAATGGAAAGCAGCTATTAACTAAGGACTTAACTAAGCACACCCAAACACCATTACCCCACAAAAACTGATTAATTTTGGTAAAATTTGGGAAAAATTGGAATAAGCATTTCGGATTTTTTTAGGAGAAATGGAAATTTGTTTGTTGGGTTTGGTTGCATATTTTAGATTTTTCTTAATTGGTGAAATAGAAGTGTGTTTGAAATAACAAGATTTCATTCAATAATTTGTTTTCTTTTTTACTTTCCGACTAGACTACCTTAGACGGAAAGAAAACTGAGGTTTCTGCGGAAATACACGTTTTGAGGTCCCCTGAATCCATTACAATGATTTCTGGAAAATGTATGTATGTACGTGTGTGTGTGGGAATGTGGATATGTATATATGTCTATGAACAAGATAGCGCCCAAACGGAACAACGGATCGGGCTGAAATTTTATACACGCATTTTATTTGCCAGGGGACGAACTGGTTTGATTTTGGCCATAATCTGACAACCAGAAGTGGCAAATGTTACATGAGTTTCCTTAGCGATTCATCAGAGTTTTACCAAATTGATACCAGCTCATCCTCCAGTCACTAAATATGTACTGTACTAATTTACAGATCATTGGGATGAGCAATTTAGGCGCTATCAGCGTTTATGGAACCAGTTTGACAGAATCCACAGTCTTCGCCGCTGTGTGACAGATTTGGATAAACGTCGGTGCCATTGGTACGACATGACAGTGTGTTATTCTATGACTGACGTTAGGCTGCGGTCCAGACTGGCTGTGGGCGGTCTGGCTTCACGAAATTGAATAAAAGTAAAAGCGTTAAAGACCTTTAAAAGTGTTTAAGAAAGTTGTTTAGACCCCGGATTTTTTGTTACTATTTATTATTTATTTATAAATAATAAATAGCTTATTTACAGTGAAATACAGTACCTATCTTTATTTGTCGTTACTACCTACATGTTTTACAGTGCGAAATATTTAGTATGAATGGCGAATTTGTCGCGCCTATTGTGTCGTGCTTAGGACCTATTCTGGCATGAAAAATTTGGCGGTGTGAGAAACTAAAACTCTTTTTTACATTACCTAACAAAATACCGACAACACAAACACTTTCCGTATAGAAAAGAGTCTAGCGAACAAAGAGACGCGCTCCAAGTTAAGAAGAAGCATACAATGTACAAAAAACAGCAACAACTGCAAACGCCACGGAGCAGCGCATTACGGTATAAGAACGGCACAGGAGCCAAATTCTTCTTCACTCGTCCAGCTTTTGCTCTCTGAGCCGCAGAATAGAAAGTCCTCTAACCTTGGTACGCAAATAATCGTATCACGTGACAGCTCTGCAGTTGCGCTGCCATACCGCCGCGGATTCACTCTCCGTTTCTGTGCGTTATCCAACCTGCAGCAGTGTTGCCAGTATTGAGAAACTAAACTTCCCAGAACTGAAAAATTCATCATCCATTCTGAGAAGTTCTACAATAAACCGAAATAGTGGCGTAAACAATACAATTTTGAAGAATTTGGTGAAAGAATCATCAAAGATTACAAAAGCTATTGGAGATCAAAGTTTGGTTACTTGTTGGCAGTTTGCATGTTATTATTATTATTTATTATGAACTATATTATTATCGCATTAAGTAATTTCTACCGCGCTCTTTCTTTTCTTAAAAAATTGAAAGAAAAAACTGGACCAGAATAGTCCGAATTTCCACAAATGGGTAAAAAAGCACCAAAGGAATGTTATTAAAGTAGTCCCTAAATCTGGGAACACTGGCCAAGACTAGACCGGGTCGGCCTTAACATGCTTAGCGATCAGTTGTCTCTTTCTAGGCTACATTAAGATGGTGAAGAAGCGAATTTGGCACAGGTAATTGCTGCGAGATGATGGGATCTCGCGTATTAGTTTTTTTTTGTTGTTGCTGCCTTGTTTTTTTGTTCCTCTGTTACGTCAGTATTAATTAGGCTCTACTTGGAAATCTTCTAGCTCGACTAATTGCGAATGATTCAAGTTCGGATAAGGTGCGGAATGGAAGATATCAAAGTGTGCTTCCGCTTTGCGCTACTTCCTGACTGACAGTACGCGCAGTTGTGGTAATAGAGTTCGGTATAAAAAAGTTAATTCACACCTTTGTAACAGTTGGCATTAGTGGGCAGTAATCCAGCTGTCATGAAAACATTCGCTGCCTTAATTTATTAATGGAGACACGATAAATAGATAAATAATAGTATTTAATATATTAGACCCGGCGCAAAAAAGCGCCGGCCTAAAAAGTTGGCAAACTTTGACCATCAATAACTTTTTTAATCTTTGGTCGATTTTAATAATTCTTTCAGCAAACTTTAGAATAATTCTTTGTACCTAACACAATTTTTTATAATAATAATTTCTACAACTCAACCTGTGTGTGATCTGTATAATGGACAAGATTATTTTGTGATCTAAGTATGACCCTATAGAACGATTAAACCATCTTGAATTAAATAATGCAGTTTTTTTTTAGAATTCCATTCTATTAACATTTATTAAAGTTTCAATTCAACACATTTTTCTGTACGATGCAATATTTTTCGAAATATATCCTATATATATCCTTCGCCTCATAAGGAATGTTTCTAATGATCGCCACCTATTTCCTGTATTGTTGCAGTGCTACCAATCTACCTCTGAACCAGGGTCAGATAATCCGTTATGTACTTGATTGATTGTGGTAGTTATAATGAACCAAATGGGTACTTAAGATTGCCAAGAGATTAATGAATTTTCTACTAAAGAACCGATATTGCTGCATACAAACGAAGATAAAATAATGGAGATAAATAAACACATAACTAAAATAAGAATAAGAAATATAATAGAATATTATGCAACGTGTGCATAACGGTGCACATTCCCCACGAGTTCAAAAGATTATAGTATCATTATTTCTCTTAGATCTGGTACTATCGACTACACTGAGAAAACAGAAATGTAAAATCAAATAAATGTATTTCTTTGAAGATATTTCTTTCAAGGAACGAATATATGTTTAAAACAACTAAGTATTTTAAAATTTAAAAAAGTGAGCTGTATGGGCTGAATGAAATATTTTATTTAAAATAAAAAGAAATAGTTTTCACTGAAAAAACGATTCCTTTACACCAAATGCTTTTCCGTTATTTCCGTCATGTAGAAACAGTTTGGGTTTAATGCAGAAATGCGTTTGAATGAAATAAATATGGTTTTATTTGAAATAAAGATCCGAAAAATATTCGAAATTATTTGGAAGGGAAAGATAATAGATTTGAGTAAAAAGATTATGTGTTTGAATAACAAAAGTGGTTTCATTAAAAATTACTGCTATGTCTACTGGCGTTGGTGCTATGTGTACTGGAGATGGCGTTGACAGTCTCTACGCACGCGTTGGCCTTTTTAGGCTTCATATAAGCTGAGCTACAGAATTCGAGCGGTATACTGGTTACTCTTCATTTGGGAATAAGTCTGTAGTCTTTACTAAAGATCGTGGAGTAAAATAATCTAATCGAGTCCACCATATTCTTTTATTGTGGTTTTCGACTAAACTATGTTTGGATTATACAATCATAATACCTTGCATGATTATAATCCAAACATAATAAAATATTAATTTATAATTAATTCACGGTTTGATTATATCAAAATTTGTATTTTTGAAATCAACATTCGATTGTATTTAGTCAAGTACTAAATTGGCAAACAGTAAAGGAAGTTTTTTTTTACTCTTTTGGAATTGTAATGGGTCGGAAACCCATTATTTATTTATTAAGATATGATCAAATTATGCGAGATATTTGTAAGAACATTCGGGAATGTCAAAGGTTTTTGCTAGGGTTGAACATCTGGTTTAGGATTTGACCGCGTGTTATAAGTTTAAAATTGAAGAGTTGTCATTGGCTAAGAAGAAATGCTTCCGGCTTCCTTTGGGGTCGAGGGATGCAAACGAACAGATCTCGTTCTTCTCATTTCAACCACCGTCATGTAAAGTACACGTTTTTGTGGAGCGTTCTTAGGCGCATAAGTTTATCCCTGGTAAGTCTTTTCAACTCGTCTCGCATTTCATTGTAAATTAAATTATTCATATTTCTGCTAAAAGTGTGTCTGTCTAAATCAACTCCTAGGTTTAATTTAAACGTCAATATGTTCAAAGCTTCATTCATTTTTCTATGTAACCTATCAAACGGGATTGTTGATTATTATTGTTAATAGATGTTATTGTTTTGATAAGTGTTTCGTTTCATTTGAGTAGTCTTGCTTTATCAGCCCTTATTAAATGTTAAATACTTAAACGCGTCAGTTAGTAGTCAGAAAATGTGTTCACAAGGTTCAAGAAAAAGAACCCAGTTAGTTTTGCCTTCGAATAAATTGGAAGAGATTTGATGAATTAGAATTTTGACCAGTAATTAAAGCCCTTAAACCGCGCTTGGCCAAAATGCTACTATGTTAGGGAGTCGCGGTTGTTCCCGCCATTTTGACCTCCTACAGAATTGTATTTATTGGATTACATCAGACACCCTTTGTCCTCTGTGATACCGGCTCGCTTGTCGTAACAGAATTGTTCGTAATTACATATCTATTTTTCTTCTCTCAGATTACGCAACATTGATCGGTCGTGGTATGGCGTTCGTAATGAATTTATTGTTCTGCTTTCTGCGCGATCGATATTTAGTTAACATCGAAATAAATCGGATAAATAGATATTTGATGCGCGCGATGCGTTCATTGTTTCGCGGAGATTATTTTGCGCAACAAAGCATTGTTCGATTCAAGGTTGGTGGCGCATTGTTGTATCTCCGCGAATGTAATTTTATTGTGCGGCGATTTCGCGTTGGCCAGCGGCGGCGGCCAACGCATCGAATAGATTCTGTGTAATTTTCGCATTTGACGGACCAATTATAATCATTTCAGCGGAGCGGTGTCTGAAATTTTAAACCTTCGTTGATGACAACCTGAAACCCAATTAGTCACCATGTGTTGGCGTCAAAATGTGTTAGTTGTCTAGTATTAACACACAGAGAGAACTCTATTCTTGGATATCAAGACAAACTATTCTTGCGTATATAGTGTAGCATGAAGAGGATTTTTTTCTATCCAAATAATATTTTATTCTAATAAAAATTTCAATATAGTTGTTTCAACGGTTAGTTATTTTCACGACTTAAGAATTTAGTATGGTTATGTCAAGTATATTTTTCTCTAACGAAAAAAAAAGTTATTCTTTAATAAAAAAATAGAAGTTTGCCTTACAACAACAAAATTATTTTGTTGGACGAAAAATACATATGCTTCAACCAAAAACAAGTTCTTGACCCACAATTCTTACTCTGAGAGATACATAGAAAGTTGTGCAATTACTTTACAGATGGCGCTAACAGTTTCTCGCGTATTTTGCCACATATAACCGCTATATAAGTTCGACGACATTGAATGTTCGTATATTGTTCGTTGACATCTATGCATAAGGAACCCAAACTTTGTTAATTATTCTTACCCGCTAATTGTTTAAATCGCGACCGGGCAAAACTAGCACAAGTGGTTGCCACCCTTAGCTATCGATTGGTGTATAATTTGTTAAAATCGGATGACCGGAAGTGCTTAAAAAACTTGCTTTTATCCACCGTAACACCCGACCCGGCACTTTCTCTATGTCTCCGGAACCCAAACTTTGTTAATTATTCTTACCCGCTAATTGCTTAAATCGCGACCGGGCAAAACTAGCATAAGTGGTTGCCACCCTTAGCTATCGATTGGTGTATAATTTGTTAAAATCGGATGACAGGAAGTGCTTAAAAAACTTGCTTTGGTTCACCGTTGTACCCGACATGGGCCTTTCTCGATGTCTCCGGAACGCAAACTTTGTTAATTATTCTTACCCGCTACTTGTTTGAATCGCGAGCGGGCAAAACTAGCATAAGTGGTTGCCACCCTTAGCTATCGATTGGTCCATAATTTGTTATAATCGGATAACCGGAAGTGCTTAAAAGACTTGCTTTTGTCCACCGGAACACCCGACCATGCACTTTCTCTATGTCTCCGGAGCGCTAACTTTGTTAATTATTCTTACCCGCTAATTGTTTGAATCGCGACCTGGCAAAACTAGCATAAGTGGTTGCCACCCTTAGCTATCGATTGGTGCATAATTTGTTAAAATCGGATGACAGGAAGTGCTTATTTTTTACCCTTTTGTTGATCGGTGTTCAAGGCATGCGGTTGCACTGTGTTATCCAAATCCCCACGACGCTAGTACTTTGTTATTTTTTTTTTTCAGGCGGTAATTGTTGTAATATCGATCGGGCAAAACTATGGGGAGTACATGAAGACTTGTGCTTTCGATTAATGTATTGCTCATTATGATCGGTTAAGTCATAGCCGAGATATGATGCTGAAAACTTTACTAAATTGTCGAAAAAGTCAACTTTCATTCGTATTTTTAGGGCACTAATTATGATTTGATCGACCGGGCAAAACTCATGGGGTATCAGGACGTTATGAGCTTTAAAATAATGTATCATTTATTAAAATCGGTTGAAAAACAAACTTATTGCTAACTTTTATTGCTAACTTCCCCCGGGTTTTAAAATGTTAAAACTGTAAGAATGTATCACCAAATAATTGATGTGAACCTAAATATTTAATCAATTTTACAACATACAAAAGTAATATTTAATTAACATAATGTTACAACAAAAAAAATACAACTACGTCGCGCGTAAGCGTCAGATAGAGTGAATTATGCGCTCGGCCGCTAGAGTGCGCTCCCGTGTCTGTGTCAATGTCTCACGGCCGCAGGGTTATTGTCCCAAACGAAAAAATAAAATCGCCGGCTCCCTCTGCTGGCCCCAGGACGCGATAGATAAGGTTAGCCGTGTCGACCGGCAATCTCCTCTCCGCGATGTTGGCAGCGCTGCATAGAGAACGCAGCGCGCACTAATCGCGCTCGTCCGTGATAACGTATGCACGATGATGACGTCCCTTATCAAGCACGCTTCTCACATACCGGACACGAGATTGAACGAATTTATGAGATTTTTTTGAAAATTATTACGTTAATTTTTATGTAAATTTATAAAAATATTATATAAAAATAGTTTTCAATACGCTAATATTTGTAGATTCCTGCAAACTGAAGATCATCAATAATTGTAATGGGTCAGAAACCCATTATTTATTTATTTATTAAGATATGATCAAATTAAGCGAGATATTTGTAAGAACATTCGGGAATGTCAAAGGTTTTTGCTAGGGTTGAACATCTGGTTTAGGATTTGACCGCGTGTTATAAGTTTAAAATTGAAGAGTTGTCATTGGCTAAGAAGAAATGCTTCCGGCTTCCTTTGGGGTCGAGGGATGCAAACGAACAGATCTCGCTCTTCTCATTTCAACCACCGTCATGTAAAGTACACGTTTTTGTGGAGCGTTGTTAGGCGCTTAAGTTTATTCCTGGTAAGTCTTTTCAACTCGTCTCGCATTTCATTGTAAATTAAATTATTCATATTTCTGCTAAAAGTGTGTCTGTCTAAATCAACTCCTAGGTTTAATTTAAACGTCAATATGTTCAAAGCTTCATTCATTTTTCTATGTAACCTATCAAACGGGATTGTTGATTATTATTGTTAATAGATGTTATTGTTTTGATAAGTGTTTCGTTTCATTTGAGTAGTCTTGCTTTATCAGCCCTTATTAAATGTTAAATACTTAAACGCGTCAGTTAGTAGTCAGAAAATGAATGTGTTCACAAGGTTCAAGAAAAAGAACCCAGTTAGTTTTGCCTTCGAATAAATTGGAAGAGATTTGATGAATTAGAATTTTGACCAGTAATTAAAGCCCTTAAACCGCGCTTGGCCAAATGCTACCATGTTAGGGAGTCGCGGTTGTTCCCGTTCCCTGTGAGCCCCTACATAATAATATAGCGATAAGTTAGCCATAACTGTCATCCACAATTTTTTTAGTGAACGACATATAAATCAAAAGCGAATAACGGCCCTGGAAAACGAAGCATCAATTCAAAACTGCATTTGTTTGCAATTTTGCCGAAATTCCCTGTAGCATATCTCAGGAATTACACAACCTATCTCAACAATCCAATCATTTAGATTTTTAAAAAGTATATCTTCAAGTTTTCTCCATAGGCTTTGCGACCAAAATTGTAACAATCTTTTTCCAAAAAAAAAAGTAATGAAATATTGTCCTTAATAACAATAAAATATCTGGGGTGGCCCTTACCCAACTTTTCATCTACATAGTTGGCACAATGGAGTGTCTCAACTCTCAACACTTGCACTTATTCAAGTTTGTGATGTAGTCTAAGATCCCGATCTAGATCGACCTTCCCTCATCCTTTTTCCTAATCAAATCTATATTTCATACAATGTAAGGTATAAATGAACACAATGTGCTAGGATTGCCGCCCCATATCCTGGCAAGGCTATTTTTAATTACAAATTATTTAAGGTAAATTGGTACAAGTAATTTACCCTCATCGTTTTTCCTAATAAATTGTATACCAAAATGAAGGTTGCTTTGTTGCGAACATCGTGGTGTAGGGTTGCCTTTGCAAAAGTTGGCATATTTTAGGGTTGTCGCGATTTTAAATATGAATAGTTGAGTAAAAGAGTTCGTTCACATGACAAGCACCTAGCGCGCGTTTACACTATCGCTGTGCTATCGCCTACTATTACGACAGACAATGAAGCAGAATAGCAGTTACCTTCGTACTTACCAGTTACCAATCTTAGTTTGGCGTTTTTTGTAAGTCTTTGGTTCTCGATTGGTACCAAATTTTTCAAGAAAAAGAATGACCGCAACTATTTAAAAAAATACCTTAAATAATATTAATTTAAAAATAGCCTTGCCAGGATATGGGGCGGCAACCCAAGGACATTGTGTTCATTTATACATTATATTGTATAAAAAATAGATTTGATTAGAAAAAAGGATGACGGAAGGTCGATCTAGGTCCGGATCTTGTACTAATGCCAAAGCCACTCTGGACCCTACCTAACGTCAGTTTCTATGACATAATCATGACGACATTTAATGTCATGTCATACCAGTGGCAGTGACAATATTTTTTGTTAAAATCTGACAATATGCAACACAAGAACGAAGGCTGTAATTTGGTAAACATTTTGAACATCACTGAAAGTAAACAGGTATCAGTTTGGTCAAAATCGGATGAATCTTTCAGAACACGTATTTAACATTTGCCACTTTCGATTGTCTGATTGTCACAAAAAACAATCCAGTTCGTTCGCCGGTAATTCTAAATATGTCTACCACATATTTTCATCTTTACAGTGGTTCCAGTTTGTAATACAGTCACAATTTACATATTACTGATTTATCTTCTCATGATCTGAATTGCAAATGTAGGCTGCAAATTGTAATAAATTGCCAAAATCTGGCAACACTAAACCGCAGAGTCCCTAGCTCAGTCACTCGTCCGCTTTGCGGCGGGACCGCCCCAACCTTTTACGGCCGCTGCATCGGCATCGGTACGAAATTCGAATGTTGCCAAATCGCGTCTCTAATCGTATTTTTTTGCTACGCTTACGTCTAGGCATCTATCTAGCTAGCAGAAGGCAACATTCGCGGCAACAACAACCAGTTTTCTGAGACGCTTGATAGGTTGATGGATTGCTTCATTATTCCGTGATTCTTCTCCGTACTGCTGAGAAAAATTAATTGGCCGAGTCGTTGAGGATTTGATTCGGCGGATTTTTTGCATGGTCCGTCGAGCCGGATGCTTCTAAAAATCTCAAAATTGATTGGAATACCGTCAGAGAAAAATTGCTATTTCTTTTTTTTTATATTGCCACACTGTAGATTATGTTGTAGTATAATATTGTTATCTATTATTTCTTCAGTTTCCAGTGATGCATACAAAGATTTTAGCATTTACACGTTACAAGTTTTTTGACTGCAAAGATTGTTGAGACATGTTCCCGATTTATGAGCTCTAATTATGATTTTTTCGGTCGGGTAAAACTAGTGTAGAATGAGGACGTTTTCCATTGATGTGCCACTCACTAAAATCGGTTGAGAAAAAAGTTGTTGATAACACATATACTAACAACAATACTTCAATACTTTTTAGGCAAGATGACCTCTGTGTCCACTAGATACATAGTCAGAAAATTGGTTGGGTGCCACTCCACATATTTATTATTACAAATCACCAATACAATGACGTAACAAAATATCTTTTTGAGAAAGCAGTGGGCACATGACAAATTGATTGCTGGATGTACCGAAATACCTTCTGCACTCTTGTGCCAAGCAAGCAATGGGCAAAAAAAAATCTGAAAACACTGGTCCGGTTCATGGAAGTGTTAGAAAAACACATCGTCGCAAAAGAGCGGCGCGGTCGGGGCCAGGGAGGCACTGGGACAATCGTCCGCGGTGGCGAGAGGAGGCTCGCGCGGTCGGCCGCCCGGCACTGACGGCGGTGTGTCGCGCGGGGGGATTCTGCGGGAGCACTCACCGAGCCAAGGCCAAGGCTGTACCGTAAACAACAGACACACACATACACTCGTGCACACTGAAATCGCCACTGTTACATTGATCTTGGTGTAACATTTTCACTTTTACACTGCATTACATGCGACCTTTTATGGTGATTATTTCATATTCTCTATTCGGCATCGTTTATGTACTACATACATACATACATACATACATTTTCCAGAAATCATTGCAATACATTCAGGGCACCCCAAAACGCGTATTTCCGCTAAAACCTCAATTTTGTTTCCGTTGATTACAATACTTTCCTTCCAGGAACTAGTCGGAAAGTAATAAAGACTCAATTTTTAATAAGATCATGATTTTTATAAAGTATAAAACATCTGCTTTCAATTTACAAGCACAAAGGAAACTAACCTAATCGTGATAGAAGATTAAAAATGACAATCGTCGCCGTTTAGACACTTCAACATGTCAACAAGGTTCTCGGAAAGTTGGAAGGGAAAAAGACTGAATTTTCATAGCCCTAGCGTGTAATATATATGTTACGGTTAAAGTGATAAATGTGGTTTGTATTAATAATTACCGGCTATTATTAATAGTAACCGCATCATTTGGTCAATGTGATTAGAAACACTTAAATAATCACATGGACCGGCTATTATTAATAATTTCCTAACGGGCACGGTAAAAGTGATAAAAATGTTACTTTTTACAAAAGATCTTTTGTATACAGTCTTCAAAGAAGTTAGCTCAGTTATTTTGATTACTATGTAAGCTATTATATTTATTTACTCGACGCAAATCATCAGTACGGTTACCCCAATGACCAAAATTACGAATAATACAAAACATTGATAATACAGAATGCTTTTTTTGTCTCCCTTGTACTTTAGAAACTACTGGATATAATTGGTAATGATATTTGGTATACACCCAAGGACGACTCAATGACGAAAACATAAAAAAGAACAGTTTATACAGAGTGTTCAAAAAAGTTAATCATTTTATTATCAATAACACCCATTTTTATATTTAATGCATGTGGGTAGTTTTTTGTAAATGTACAATTACAATTTATTAAGTAAATTCTCAAATCCTAATTATCTTGAAATGTTGCGCATTTAATAAAAAAAATTTCAATGCAAATATGCACATGCAAGAACTAGACTAGTTTACATAGATGTTTTTACATAAATTACACCGCACAAATGAACATTTTTGTATGGTTCTGTTCCTAACACGGTATTTTTACTTTTGGTGTTTGACAATAATTTTATAAATAAAAGATTAAACATGGTAACAACTTGCCTCAATCTTCCCTACATTAGTATGTCCATTACCTATACCTACCCTAAGTATATCTAATATTTCACAGATATATTTATTATAAAAGTACAAAAAAAACAAAAGAAGATGACGTCCTATTGTTACAAACTTTATTTCGTTTTATTTTTACAATATAAATGGTGTCATTGTTGTACTACCACAAAAAATAAAGGTCTAGAAGGACTTTTATATTCAAAATTAAATATAAAACATTTTTTAAAGTTTTGTATTAAAAAGATAATAAAGTTACAAATAAAAATATTTTTTTTGCCACGAGTTGCAAAATGCAGAAGCACTACGTACGTTTGCACTGGTAAAATAATACAAACTGAGTTTCTAATATATTACTTACTTTGCTTTTAAGAATTGCGCAAACAAGCATGACCCAAAGAGTTACACACTCGTGCATGCAATTAGTGTTGATTGGCATTTTTTAGTCTCGTTTTGATAATCTTCCTTATTTTAGTCATGAGTAGTAACTAAATAAGTTAGTCAGGCCTAACGTCACTAAAGGCCCAACACTGAAAACCCAGTGAATAGATTCGTTGTGTGGCGATTATGTAGATACTAACAGAATTTCAAATCTGAGGCTCTATTATATTGTAGCATCACCTTAATGCAATATAGAACTGAAATATATCACATTGACCACAGCATGCTGGAAATTATTAATAATAGCCGGTTCATGTGATAAATTCTTCACTTTAACCTCCCCACTTGGCTATTATTAATAATAACCGGTAATTATTAATAATAACCTATTTATCACTATGACCGTAACATATATACATATGATGAAGAAAGGGTAAAATATACTTGAAGTATAGACTTAAATGCTTCACTTCTTTAGTTCAATTATAAAACAGCTGCAGTCGTATTTTGAAAATTACGTGTTTGGGCAATATTTGAAGCAATATTTGTACAGCTGTAATTTCAACACGGTCAATATAACAAACTATGACTTTTTCTATGGATTCTATGGATGCAAGAAAGCAACAATTGTGCCAAATATCAACAATTTCCAAAGAGATGCAGACAAAAATGTGCAGAAACTGTGTTAATTTAACAGTCAATTAACAGAATTATATTTTTAACGATTGTATGTTACTTTTTTCAACAACTGTATAAAAAAATCCCAGAATCGTTTTATTTGGAGCCGATCCAAAACATCCCAAGCGCAGCCAGTATTTTTACTTGCATTATTCACAAAATCGCGATAGAGAGATGTACTACGCATGGTTTAAGTTGAACGGCCATAAGGAAGGTTATTGCTTCACTGTTTACTACATTTCAGACACGAATCCCGGGCCTCCACGCCTATTTTTACGCGTTCTTTTCCACTTTTGTGCCACCTTTGGGCCGATGCGCTTTTGTTCTTACGACTCAGTGACGAAAAAATTACGGTAACACGTTATCGCACATTCCACCACGGTCTTCTTCTTATAAAGCATTACCACTGTTGAGACATTGAATGACTTACTGTTGCGCATAACAAAACCCAATGCTTTATATGCTTTATTTGTCATAAAAATATAATCATAAAATGTCATAAAATGGCTATTAAATTTTTAATTGGGTTGAATTTATGGGATTACAGAGTTTAGAGGCGTCAATGACTCAACGAGGTATTCGAAAAGTTGGGTGCAGTTAACCCCAGATATTTCATCACTCTATTTTAAAAATTTTAATTTCTTGAACACTGGAATAAGTTTGGTGTTATCTTTCGGTTCGTTGACGTAATTCGACCACGGTTTTTGTTGTGTTTTCTCGTTTATTTCCTCGTTAGTTGTTAATCTGAACGACGTGATTAGGGCGATAATTACACCAATTTGTAGTAATAACGCAGCAGAGATCTACAAAACGCCCGGGACAAGATTAATGACCAATGCATTACCGGCTTACGGTGTTCCCCGCGAGATGGCGCGCGGCTATCGAGGACCATCTTTGTTTTGCGGACCGCTGCTAATCGATTTATTTTTCAATTAACGTCATCCGACTAAGCTTATCGTCAACTCAGTCCGGATCACGTTCTATCTGCTAATATTGAACGCTTCAACAGAGAATATTTATACTCAGCGCCAAAGAACACTGTTCCTATTTACTCTGTGCGTAAAGTTAGCCCCTCTTATGGAAATTTACGTGTATAAAAAAACACTAATTACTGGACTATACTCCAATATATTGAAACCAAAGTAACACTATTCGAACCAGTAATCCTTGCCCAATCTAAAACTTGATGGTTCCGATTCGAAATATGATAATTACCATGAGTAATTAATTAATAACTGACTCAATGACGCAAAGAATTTGCTAAAATCTCAATTTTCAAAGGGTCGTATCTCGACAACCCTTTGCTCAATTTTAATAAAACCTACACCATTCGATTGCTCTTACTTTAATCTATAGGAATCTCGGGGTCCGGTCGGGTCCGACCCAGATTAAGAGAATGCTCGACTATCCTTAACGATATTGAAATAAAATCAACACTGCTCGAACCAACAATCCTTGGCCAATTCAGAACTTCATGGGTTTGATTCGAAATATCAGAATTAGTATGAGTAACTAGTTCTGTGTATAAGTCAAAATTTTCGATTTTAGTTATTGGGCATTCTAGAAATATGTGGTTAAGGCTTCCCACCTGTCCACATTCGCAATATCGACATTTTAGGATACATTTTAGGTTATCTGCTATCTGTTACTGTTGTTTCGAATGTCTGGCAGCGGGCGTTTCGGGTTTGACGTTACTGTGGTAATAGCAGCAAAACACGGGTCGACAAAAATCGATTTTTTTGGATCGAAAATTGTTTTTAAGGCCGTTTTTTTGCTCAAAACTCTTTGCGAAGGGTATTTAGAGGGATCTTATCGTAAGACATGAGAGCGAGCGGCATTTATAAGGTCGGCAGGAACGGATAAAAAATGTAAATTTTTGACGTTCATCGATCCGCTTGTCGGGATTTCTAGACGTCACGTAACATTTTCTCGAGGTTCGCCTTCACCCGAAGAGGTGCAAAATCATGATTTTTTTTTCAAAATTGACGCATTTAATTTACAATATATCGCGCAGTCCACGCGGAATCGTGTCCTTTTTTCAATTCGAGCGTCAAAAGTAATATCGAAAAGCCCAATTTTGCAGCTACTCGATCGCAAATGTCGGCCAAAATGAGCGATTCCGTTGAACGCGCCCTACACTTGAAAGTTCGTAATTAGTATAGGTAGATTAATCAATAACTCGATAACTCGATGACACCAAAAACTTGCTAAAATCTCAATTTTTTAAAGGGCCGTATCTCGACGACCTTTTACTCAATTTTAACGAATCTACACCAATCGATTGCCCGCGCTTTAATCTGTAAGAATTTTGATGGGTCCAATCCAGATTTGGAGAACTCCATGCAGCACCCGCGGGCGATCGTAGGCATGTATAGTTTGAGATTGCAAACGTCTGCCAGCCCCCTCTGAGGCCGACCACACACGTCCAGTTTGAACAGTTTGAACTATTCAGTTAAACTGTACAGTTTAACCTCTAGGTGTGTGGACGTTTCAGTCTCAGTTGAACTCAACTAAACAAAACACAGAGGGAAAAATTTATTCGGTACAACACGAACATCTTTCAGTGAAGAATATCACTTGTTTCTATATCAGCAGAAAGATCATTTGGTTGGTTTAAGTAAAATATAAAATTCTCAGAGTAAGAATATAATTTTCTTGATGTTCCAAGTACTACGTTTTCTTGTTTTAAGTATGAAGGAACTGCTTAAAAGGAATTACGTCTGTTTTAAGCGATACGTACGTATACTTTTGGGACAAGAAACTGTTTGTTCGTTGAAGCATGTACATTTTCACCCAACAAAATATTGTTGTTGTTGTAAAACGAACGTCTTACTCTTTTTATATGTTGAAGAATAACAATTTCTTCGTCAGAGCAAAATATACTCAACATGAACATACTAATCTATTAAACCGGAAGAATAACTAGTTGAAATTACTACATTATACTGAAATTCTTATTACAATAAAATATTATTTGGATAGCAAAAATATCCTCATCATGCTACACTATATATGCAAGAATATTTTTTCTTGATATCCAAGAATAGAGTTCTCTCTGTGTGGAGGTTAAACTGTACAGGTGAACTGAACAGTTGAAACTGTCAGTTTAAACTAGAGGTGGATAGTTCGTGAACGAACTAGTTCGAGAGAATGACTCCCGGCTTAGAACAAAAGAACTAGTTCTTTAAAATAAAAAGAACTAGTTCGCAAAAGACCTGCTTTGCTAAAACATATCTCTATGCATATCTCATTCAGTGAACGACTTGTAGGGACATGAAATCTAGTTCGAAAGTCCTGCTTTGGTGAAACATATCCCATTCAGTGAACGAGTTGTGGCGACATCAAACGAGCGACATAGCACCCTGTCCGCCAGTTGTTTCTTTACCTAACGGCGGATGTCAAAAATATAATTAGAGTATAGTTTTTTTTTTCCTATTGGATAATGGATTACACTGTTAATAGTAGTTTCGCCAGTGTATGTTATACTATAATTTATAAATAATACCCCAATTTCACCTATGAATAAAGCTAAAATACGTGCAGCAATATATGCCTTATGCCTTATTAAATAAATATTTAAGAAATATACCTAAATAAAATAAGACAACGATTCTTCGATCAATATAATTATAAATAATTATTTATTTTCAAAACAAAATAACAATTCTTCAAGAAAAAGGCAAAGTGGGAAGGCAGACATCGATTCTGTCCAAACTAGATCCTAGTTTCGTTTGGAACGAGATATAAACGTGCTAGAACACACAAAGACACGTTTATCGAAGTAGTATGTCTCAGGATCAAAGTAGTTCTTCAGAACTAGTTCAAAGATCTAGTTCCTTTTTGCGAACTAATCCGGAAGAACTAGTTCATTAAAAAGAACTAATAAGCCCATCTCTAGTTTAAGCTGAATGTGTGTGGTCGGCCTTAAGGGAATTTGCGTCTATAAAAATGTAACAAAAAGTTGACCTAGGTGGTTAGTTCTTCCACAGATCATTCACAGAGGTTGTTTAAACAGAAAGTCTGGAAAAGTTAAAGTGAATTCTGTTAAATATTCAGATTGTGTCTAAAACCGTGGACCAACCAAAACATCTTTGTGCATCGGAATTTCTAAACGCTCACGTCATCTCATGCTAAACCGGGAACTAATATTTAAATATTTAGATACATCACTGACCTACGCAACAGGATATTTTTAGCATTGTGAAGCGAGTGAGATTCGCCAGAACGATAATGGAAAAATAAACACTTTTTCTAGAATATTTTGTATCAACACTCGACCATTGTTTACATAACCGGCGTCTGTCTCTCCATCAACAAATACCCGCCAACATTGAAGGAATTACCAAGCCAGCGACCAACCTCGAGCAGCCTTGATGACTTTCGTAATTGCTCAATCAAAAGACAGACTATAGAGCAAAAAAAAAACGTTTGCCACTTCGAATTACAACAAGGCTGTTACACATCGACACATAAAGTGTAGAAATGGTGTTAATAATACTTATTTGCTTCATAGTTGCATACCAATCTATCCTATCAATAGTTATATTATAATATATTCAAAGAATATTCGTGTAGTTATTTTATGCGTGACAAATGACGCATAGAATAAACTGCACGATCACAGACAAACAGCACTACTGATTTCATTTCATTACCTTGAGAGACCACCAGCATTTGTAACAAAAGGAATTCACAACTAAAAAAGTTCTGTGTGTCGAATTGTACACTCCAGAAGGTAACACGATTTTCAATTGAACTGTGGGACGATCATTCACTCGATTTCTCCGCAAATACTGTATATAAGATGGTATAAAAACAATTCCGAAAATAAACGTAACGTTTATTTTCTCTTGGGTGAAATCTGCACGCACATCGATGCCTTATTAATAATCTGTAATTTGAGAATTGTTTATTGGTTAATGGAACCACACGAAAGAAGATGTTTGTTTATGGTGCGTATTACTAATGAGGAGATATCATAACACAGAGGAGAAGGAATATCTGAAACCGCAAGAAACCATACATCTAAATGGCGAGGAGATTATGGACTCGCTGTGTAAATCCAGTTAAACTATATTCTGGAAACCGGAAAAGCTAAGAATACGTGGTTGGATGTTCTTTGGGTGGTCACTGAGCGTCTTTGTGACGTTATAAATACATATTTGGTTAAGAAAAATAATTAACTAACTATTTCAATCGGTGTCTCTTAGATTAGTGAGAAGTTTCATTTGGATAATGAATAAAAAATGACAATTAATAGCATAGTTTTCAAACTGATAATTAAAAGAAAAAAGGGCGAAGGCATCAGAAAATGACTAAAAGCCAAAATGTATAGTGGCTAAAGTAAAACGTCCAGTAATATAATTGCTGATTACCTAACAGCGATTTCCTAAGCATGTGTGATTGAAATTCTTACCTGAAACAAATAGAAAAATAAACGTTAACATAATAAATATAATAATCGAGAATAGTGTACTAAATAAATGATAATTGTACATATAAGTAATAATGTAATAATATACCAAATAACTGAAATTAATATTAAACTAAAGACATAGTCAAATTAAAGTACGTGCAAAATAAAATCTGATTATTTTACATTGGTTGGTAACCAGGCTTATTATGTTTCAAAACAATTGTTTTAAAACAGTGTTTTAATAGTATATTATTATACAAGTTTTATAAGACGTCAAATTGGCGCATGAGTTGTTTGGGGCACGAGGAGCGCCAGCGACGAGTGCCCCAAATGAACGAATGCGCCAACATGTCTTATAAAACGAGTGTAATATACTATTTTTTCTACTTTGCGTCATTAATTTTATAAAAATTTTGAAGTATATTAGGTAAAATTCCAATCTAGAGTATTTATGGGTGCAACCGTTGGTAACACTGTCATCTGTCACTTAAATTCAAATATCTGTGAAAAAGTAATTATTGATAATTATTATATACCATCATATACTAGTAGTACGAAACCTAGGATGCAACACGCATGTTTAAATATGTATAAAAATATACATACTACGCAGTTTGTGCGATTCTAAAAAATCAGTTTGTGCTTACTTTTGTGGTTATGTGTATTTTCGTTTGACATGCATTTGAAATCAATGTCACCAATCTTAGAAAAAAGTTACTAAAAACGTTGTTACAATTTGCTAATTGTAACACCGAAAACAGTGTTACAATGTGTGCATTGTGAATGCAAAGTAGAAAAACATATTTTGTTATAAATCAGATTAATTTATTTATAAAGCACACAGTAGTTTTTACTGTCCGACTAGTCCGTAGAAGGAAAGTATTGTAATCGAAGGAAAAACGAGCTGAAATTTTATATACATATTTAGAATTAGCGGACGACGAAATGGATTGTTTTTGGTGACAATCTGATAACCGGATGTGGCGAATGTTACATGTGTTTTCTTAGGGATTCATCCGATTTTAACCAAACTGATACCATCTCATCATGCAGTGGCGTTAAAGATATATACAGATCAATGGAATCAGCAGTTTAGGCGATATAGGGGTATAACATAAATTACCAATACAAACAATCAACATAAAGCTAAAAGACAATTCACAATTCAGAGTATCATAATTCTAGTATTTTGTTATATCCTTATATCAATAAAGAACTTTAATAATAAGAACTTAAACTTAAAAAAAAAAAACGTTAGTTCCGAAACCCATTCCGAATATCGTTTTTTATGTAATTATTTTTTATTAAATTTCTTCATTCTTACACTTAAATACACAAATACGACAATAATTTAACTCAAATACTGTGCAATAAAACAATTGGTGAAACATTTTATCAAAGAGAGTATCACCTAAACCAACACGATTGGCAACAAATTAAGAGATCCAATCAGAGGGACACCATCCGGTCGAAGATAACCCATCAACGCTCGCGAATTAATTGAAATTAAAACAAATTATATGCCAAAGGCTAATCAGAATTAATTATAGGGTTGCCAGGAAAAGCTACAGACACCATACCAATTATTCAGTCATTAGTCTAGCCAGTGAACAGCTAGTCTAATTTTTGCACACATATATTTAAAACCAAAACCTCAATTTCAAATTCAAAAGATTGTTTATGCATTTTACTCTACAATATAAGAAGATCCAGGTGTGTTGATTGTACGTTCTCTCACATCAAAAAGAAGGGCAACACCCATTCGAGAACTCCATAAAAAAGACATCACTCCCGGTTTAGGCCAACAATCGCGTTCGACCGATGTCGGAACAGTTGGCAGCTACTGGTTTTCGCTGAAAGTGCGCATTAAACATCTTTATAGTGAGGCCCAGGATGTACTTAAACATAGCCTTCGCGATATGCCTTTTAACCCTCTTAATGTGCACCTACCGATTGACGTATGTTATTCAAATTACACATATTGTTACACACATTCTAAGAATGTGTACGTATCTTTTTGTTCATCGGAAATAGTCTGCATTCTATTGATGAAGAATGGTAGCTGAAGAATGGCTGCGGCTTCACGACATTTAATAATTCCAAAAGTGTTTAGACACTTCAATGTGCCAATGATGTAGGCGGAAAGCTGGGTGGTAGCCACCACGGATCCTTTCTTTATTCAAACTATATAATGCTACAATGAGACAAATTTACATACGGCAAATAGTCGTTACATTTCAAATTTGCACTTAATTTTGAATGCCACGTCGCATTATATGGTGCAAAAATTGGCATAGCCCTCGACATGGTACCGTCAAAGCAAAACTATTCTCCGAGCCGCCAAAAAAATATATAGATTCAATTCGTCATGGTTTCGTGGAACGAGTTTCGTAGCGTTTACAATTGCGAAGCGGACTAGCAAGAGACCAAAAACCCGAATAGACAGACACGATCATTACAGTTCACTTCATAGGAGATGACGTCAGCAGATACCGACCACCGCCATTGTTCGGCAAAATTAGAATACATACCAGTTTGTCAATACATACCGATTGACGAAGCAATAATAAATAAACCTAAATTAATAATAAACAATTCTAAATTGGCGGTCTAAACTACGTAGTCCAATATATTCAACACAGAAGAGAACGCCCATCTAAAAGCTTGTCAAATTTTGATTTCATATTTTTGTTTAGATTATAGAAAATATTGGAAAAGTTTGGAACACCTGGACCCTACCAAACCTAGTTTAGACACTTCATTGTGTCAACGATGTAGTAGGAAAGTGGGGTGATGGCCACACCAGATATTTTTTTGAGTTACAGAAACTACCCATACTCGAAGAAAAAACAAATGATTTCTACTGCTTATTAAAACATTATATTTTATTTTATGCACTTATTTAAATCAACCTATAAGAGACACCAGATTTTATGACGTTCTAACATTGTTTCCAATTCAATTAACTCCATAAAAAATCAACTGCCGAAAAACATATTCTCAAGGAATACATAGTTCCGCTTGATCCCTGTCGCAGTAAAGACGACATCATCGCTCAAAAAAAAAAAAAACGCCATCTGGTTATTAGATCTAGCAGCGTCTCGCACATGGCGATCCCCAAACATCGACACCGGGTAGAAACTGTAATCAGACACCAAATCTTCTCACTCAACCATCTCACGGCTAATTTTTGTTTAGTGTCTGACTGACTGATTAACTTGACTGACTAACTGATTCACTAACTATAGTCGGAACAAGGCTAGACACCATCCTATATACTGTAAAGGAAATTCCACGCAACTGGTTCATTAGAACTTTTTTGGGTTCGTTTCTTTACACTGAAACGGTTTCTTGCTGTCTGTCGGAAGCAGACTACAATGTTGTTATTTTAAATGGAATGGTATAATTTTTATTACATATTCTAATTCTCCGTACAAGAATATGTTGACACCAGGATTGCTGATACCTGGTGCTTTTAGTTTTAGTGTCATTCTAATTTGACCCTTAAAACTGGGGGATAAAGATTCTAGACTATCAAGATTCTAGACACACTTGTAGCTTGTAGGACAAGAGATAATCACATTAAACAACGTACTAATGTGTTCTTTATAAATAAATTAATCTGATTTAAATCAAAATATGTTTAGAACAGTGTCTTAAAACAACTGTTTTTAAGCATAACAACCCTGGTGTTAATGGCCATGGTAATGATTGTTAGAAAACTGTTAAAATTATAATACTCGAAAACAAAAATCAACAATCCTGATCAAAGAAAACACAGTTTTGTATGGAGAATTAAAATATGTAATAGAAAACATACATTCCATTTAAAATAACTAGATAAGTTGTACTTAGTATACTTGTGCTAGACCGGTAGCGACCATACTGAAAATATTTTACCTAATAAAAATCATTATAAACAACCTTTACAGTTGAAATTTCCAAGACGTAGGTGTACACAGAGAGAACTCTATTCTTGGATATCAAGAAAAATTATTCTTGCGTTTATAGTGTAGCATGAAGAGGATGTTTTTCTATACAAATAATATTTTATTCTAATAAGAATTTTATTATGTATAGTTGTTTCAACGGTTAATTAATTCTTACAATTTAAGAATTTAGTATGTTTATGTTAAGTATATATTTCTCTGATGAAGAAAAAGTTATTCTTCAATAAAAAAGTAGACGTTTGTCTTACAACAACAAAAGTATTTCGTTGCACGAAAAATATAAATGCTTCAACGAAAAAAACAGTTTCTTGACCCAAGATTCTTACCCTGAGAGATACATAGAAAGTTGTGCAATTACTTTACAGAAGGCGCTAACAGTTCTCGCGTCTTTTACTACATATCACCGCTATATACGTTCGACGATATTGAGTGTTCGTATATTGTTTGTTTACATTTATGCGTAAGTGTTATATTTCATGAGTGACTTACAAGGATTATGAGGAAAACCATGATTGTAGTGGAATAGCCTACACAGAGAGAACTTTATTCTTGGATATCAAGAAAAAATGTTCTTGCATATATAGTGTAGCATGAAGAGGATATTTTTGCTATCCAAATAATATTTTATTGTAATAAGATTTTCAATATATGTAGTTATTTTAACGGCTAGTTATTCTTCCGGTTTAAGAGTTTAGTATGTTTACGTTGGGTATATTTTGCTCCGATGAAGAAAATGTTATTCTTCTACATATAAAAAGAGTAAGACGTTCGCTTTACATCAACAACACAATTTTGTTGGGTGAAAAATATACATGCTTCAACGAACAAAGAGTTTCTTGACCCAAAAGTATACGTACCTATCAGTTAAAACAGACGTAATTCCTTTCAAGCAGATCCTACATACTTAAAGCAAGAAAACGTAATGCTTGGAACATCAAGAAAATCATATTCTTACTGTGAGAATTTTATATTTTACTTGAACCAACCAAATGATCTTTCTGCTGATATAGAAACAAGTGATA
This sequence comes from Aphodius granarius, assembly GCA_963971325.1. NCBI lineage: Eukaryota > Metazoa > Arthropoda > Insecta > Coleoptera > Scarabaeidae > Aphodius > Aphodius granarius. The sequence continues at coordinate 6,962,097 of OZ020225.1, forward strand.
TTCTTCACCTTTGTGTCCTGGAACCCAAAAAAGTTCTAATGAACCAGTTGCGTGGTTAGTGGAATACCCTGTATATCTGGTTACCTAGCGGAATCAACAAAATCGATCCAGTCCATCACATCGGTTCGACTAATATCCGACATCCTGTTTGTCCGGTAATGCCAACTTAACGAAGTAATTATGGTGATGACAAGGTTGCAACCCGAGTGTTGCCGGTGATTGGAAATTAATATTCCTAAAATGGGTCAGAAAAAAACGCAAAATAGATGTACAAGAAACAACCAAATTACATTTAAACTTTCTGGAATTCTTCAATTTACATTGTGAAGTCACAGCTACATCGGATCCCAAGCTAATGTCAGTGGCCACTGACGTCTACCAAATTTGCCAAATTCGCAACCGTAGCGACTAAGGCACTGCGGCAGCTATTGTTAGACTGCTTCTGAGAAGACTTATAGCGCCTAAACTTTTCTAAATGGCAATTCCTATTTTTTACTCGAAAATAATGTTAGTCTAAGATCCCGATCTAGATCGACCTTCCCTCATCCTTTTTCCTAATCAAATCTATATTTCATACAATGTAAGGTATAAACGAACACAATGTGCTAGGGTTGCCGCCCCATATCCTGGCAAGGCTATTTTTAATTACAAATTATTTAAGGTAAATTGGTACTAGTAATTTACCCTCATCGTTTTTCCTAATCAATTGTATACCAAAATGTAGGTTGCTTTGTTGCGACCATCGTGGTGTAGGGTTGCCTTTGCAAAAGTTGGCATATCTTAGGGTTGTCGCGATTTTAAATATGAATAGTTGAGTAAAAGGGTACGTTCACATGACAAGCGCCTAGCGCACGTTTACACTATCGCTGTGCTATCGCTTACTATTACGACAGACAATGAAGCAGAATAGCAGTTACCTTCGTACTTACCAGTTACCAATCTTAGTTTGGCGTTTTTTGTAAGTCTTTGGCTCTCGATTGGTACCAAATTTTTCAAGAAAAAGAATGACCGGAACTATTTAAAAAAATACCTTAAATAATATTAATTTAAAAATAGCCTTGCCAGGATATGGAGCGGCAACCCTAGGACATTGTGTTCATTTATACATTATATTGTATAAAAAATAGATTTTATTAGAAAAAAGGATGAGGGAAGGTCGATCTAGGTCCGGATCTTGTACTATATGGAAGAACATATTTCTTGGATTTGTAGTAGCAGCTTTGGGTGCGGTTTATTCCGCTGCGTGTAAAAAAGGGCGTATAAAACTACGTATATGGGCAAAATGTCTAGCATCCGGCAACACTGGTTACGGAATCATGCCTGACTTGCATAATTCTGTTTACCGAAAAATATTCCGCTAAAAATAAAGTAAATAATGCATGTAGCCAGAAGCGAGGAGAAATTCAAGACGTAATGATGATAATTAGGCACCTTTCACCTTTTTCGATAACGCGATGAAAGTGGTTGTTGTATTTCAGTTTGTGCTGCACAGGGTGTCAAAAGATACTCGTCTTACAATTTTGTGAATAGACATTTTTTTACTATGTTTAGAAGTGTGTTTAGCAAAATAAGTATCCAGTTTAGAACAAACATTTTGTTCAAATTCCTCTCCTTTTTATTTAATTTCTTAAACACTTGCGTATCTTTTGAATCGTCCTGTATATTGCGAGAGTGTGTCGCGAGAGTTGGGTTTTCGGACACGCCCATTTCAGTTTCGCAAATTGTATTCCTCGAATTTCGATATACATAAATATGTAGTATGTCGGCGATCGTGTATCTGGCTTTTTGTGGAAGTGACCTACTCTGCAAGCTTCGTTTGTTTGCACATTTAACCGCATGGATTGTGGTAATTTTTACATTAAATGGGTTAATGTTGTGAATCATTGTTTGAGCATCACTTTACAATCGGACTAGCCAAACATTGTGCTCTTCGTGATACAACTATTAGTACAATGATACACACTCACAAAAAAAAAATGGACAACCAGCAACAACTTCCATGTTTAAACTACCAATTTTGTGCGATATTACACAGAAAAAATTATTAATTATTCAATTACTTGACTCTTAAAAAGTTTATGCGACTCTTGTCCACAGAAAATTTTGCTTGTTGGCGCATTTCGATGCTTTTGATTGACAACAATAACCAGAAATCATTGCAATGGATTGAGGGGACCCCAAAACTCGTATTTCCGCTAAAACCTCGAATCTTTTTCCGTCTATTACTTTCCTTCTAGGGACTAGTTGGATAGTAAAAATCCATACGTTAGTTTGTGGGAAGATACGAAACACAAATCACATTTGCCTGGTTTAATTTTTTAAATAATCTGTCTATTTTCAGTACATTTTACGTCCCCGCTTTGTGTTTTTGGAAAGATATGACTGGAGAAATTTCTTAAACAAATTATCTAGTTTTCTTGTTTGTAAAAAAAATTTGCTGAGAAAATAAATCTCACGTTCACTTTCTAAATAAATAAGGCAAGTCTATTTTGACATATGTATTTCTAAACAAATTAGTTGAAGAAAATAATTTATAAGCAATTATCTAGTTTTGAAGGATTTCTAGAACAAATTCACTGCAAAAAAAATGGTTTTTCATATGGGAATTTTCTCGTCAAACATATTTTAGTCCGTCTTCTTGTTTGTACAACGAATTTGCTGAAGAAAATAAATCTCATAGTTAACTTTTTAAAGAAACGAGGTAGGTAAGTCTCTTATTAGCATATTTCTACGCAAATTAAATGAAGAAAAGTATTTATAGATAAATTATCTACTTTTTGCAGGATTTCTAGAACAAATTCACTGCAAAAAAAATAGGTTTTCATAGCAAAATTGTCTCGTTATAGACTTTTTTAATAAACAAGGTACGTCTCTTTATAGCATTTCCTAAGCAAATTTATTAAAGAAAATTATTTTTTAATATCTGTATTTTGAAATAAACACATTTTTCGTCCCTTTATATGATTTTAAAGTACACTGGTCCCAGCATAATCTTTTTACAATAAATTGACAGGGAAAATGTTCTTTCTTAATTTTTGATGGATTTTTAAACAATCTTTATTCAATGTTGAAACTTCTGGAAGTGCAGTAAAATAACAACCCATAAACTAATACATTACTAGATAGTACAGTACTTCAAAATGCGTACCCTGCATTTTCGGCCAGTCCGATGGACATATGTGCCAAGTTCGGAGCAGGTGCCGCCATAGGTAGCGGCAAGTAGTCAGCATGGTCCAAAGAGCCGAGTAGAAGTACCGAAGAGGAACCTCCAACTTCGGCTGCCGGGAACTCCTGGTTGAGCAACTCCACCGCTGAAGTGTCGTTGCCCAGACCGTCCCCGGCACCTTCCCTGGTCCACGTGTAGAACAGCTTGAACTCGTTTCTTTTATCGTTCGATGACACCACAAACAACAACAATATATCCGATCATCGATAGTGACAGCACTGACATAATTTCACGGAAAAAATACCACACAAACACACACACGAGAGGAAGTCGAAAGTTTCTCCGTGAGCTGGGAGCTGAGTGTGTCTCCAAAATACTGGTTCTTGTCGATGCTTTCAACCTATAAAAACGATGTCACAAATCAGCATTCCTGCGCTTTCAAAATTTTCTTACAAAATCGTGAAAACATGTGCGCGCGCGTGTGCGAGTGAGTAAGAGTAACGCCAGGCCCGTCTAATTACGAATAATTCGTGAATAATTCCCGCTTGATAATTAAGCAGAACATTCAAGGTTCAACTGTTTTCTAATAAGACCAATTCTGCGGAAGAATTAATTGACTCGGCCTCAAATTTTTAAATTGGAGATTTTCGTAATGATCAATTAAATTTACGTGAAATTTCGGCTTTGTAATGTATCTTTTGAATTGTGCATCTCAATTAGAAGGGTTCGAATTAAACATGATAATTAAGTGGCTCTCTGAGGCCCGATAATTATTATTAAGTTGTCAAATGAAAGGAAATGGTATATTAAAAGGTTATTATATTCGCTTCCTGCTGTAAGGAGATTGATAAGATTATTTCTTATTGTGTCAAAAGCAAACTTAGCGCGAACAAAATCCTCCAAATTTGATAAAAGAAGTCGCCCACATAAAAGTTTTTACCTCCAATAGCTTATATAATCTTAGATTTTGATAATTCTTTCAACAAAGTTAAATTAATTTTATATGAACTTAAATAAAATAAAATAAAACAAATTCTAAAACATTGTTAATTAGTTTGTCTTTAAAGAAGAGTAGGGGAAAACGTGTCTTTATTTGTTTGATAGGGTGTTCCAAACATGGGCCACAAAAACATCATGTCGATTACACAGATCAAACGTGTTATAATATAAAGTTATTGTAAAAAATTCTATTACCGACGAAAAAGGTCGAAAAATTTGTCTGTAACTCGCTAAAAGAATTTTCAAAATTCACTTAAGACTACAACAGTTATTCGATATTAAAATTTTTTAAGTGGGCAGTTTTTTTGCGCTGAGAATATAATGAAAAAGAAGAGGAGTTATTGTTATGAGGTCATCAAGCCATGGTATCATAGTATAGTAAGCAAAAAGGGTATTAAAAAGTTTAAAATTTATGAAACAATTTCTTTGTGTTTCTTTTTGTAAATGTATAAGGTATTTTTACTTTATCATACGTAGTATGACAAAGTATTGTAATCGTGTCGAAAAAAAAAATTGAGATTTTAGCGGAAATAGGTGTTTTGGGCCCCCTGAACATTTTTGACCAAGGTACAAAAAAATGTCTGTGTGTGTGTGTGTATGTGTGTGTGTTTTGTGGCGACGATTCCGGAGAAACTACTGAAGGTATCGAGACGAAACTTCATATTTAGAAGTTTCGTGACTAAACTTAGAGCTGAAAGAAGTTTTGTCCAAAAGGGCCCAAAGAAACTCGAGGTTTACTCTTATCATTTTTCAACGATTTTGCAAATTAGCCGCCATTTCTGTAATTTCGTCAAAATAGTTAAATAATAAACTATAGTAGAGAAAATTTTGTATAATTTATGTCCATTCCATTTTTTGGAAAAAAAATTAAACCATAGTAAGGGGATGCCTGTATCGTATGATAAAGTCATGTGCCTGGCCACATCAGATTTTTTTGTTATGTTTACGTTAAAACCATATACAGGATGTTTGAATGAAGCTATGATTTTTTTAGTCAAACTTTAAATCCTTGCTTTTAGTGCGCAGCATTTGCCAGAAACCGAACAGTAGTATATTTTATTTTGGGTATGTCTGTGAACACGAGAGCGTCCAACCGGTACAACAGATCAGGCTCAAATTTGGTATATTTCTTTAGAATTACCAGGGGACGAACTGAATTGGGTTTTGGTGACAATATGACAACCTGATGTGGCAAATGTTAAATGCGTTTTCTAAGGGATTCATCCGTTTTTGACCAAACTGGTACCAGATCACCTTCCAGTGACTCTAAATATGTTTAAGCGCTATAATCGTTTATAGGATCAGTTTGACAGAATCCACAGCCTTCGTCGCTGTGGTGCAAATTGTCAGATTTTAACAAACGTCAGTGCCACTGCCATGACACGACATTAAATGTTAATATGGCGACTGTCATTATGTCACAAAAACTGACGTTGAGTAGGCTCCAGAGTGGCTCTGACTGTACAAAATTGAATAATTGTAAAAGTGTTGAGGCACATCATTGTTCAAAGTCGCCACTAAAAAGTTAATTTGACATTTCTCAGTTCGTAATGCTAACACAACAAATACAGCAGTTTAAAGTTTGCCAACGAAATCAAGGGATTCAAAGATCATCAAAATCACTATAAAAATCTACATTAATAAAGTTTTTCCAATATCCTTTGATTGTTTTGAGCAGTATACCTATAATATCAAATAGATTGGGTTATTTTATAGAATTTCATATAAAACTAATGTATATACACCTCCAATTTTTAAGTTGTAAAATGTAGCATGACAAAAAATTATTGATCATAGATTATTAAAAGAAAAAGGTAGCCGAAATGTTTTTGAACAAGGTTTTCGGTTCAAGTATTATTTTCTTGTGTAATTATTGTCGGTATGTTACTAAGAGAAACCAACACCATTGCCAACGAACGAATTAAATCAAACCGATTGTATAACACATTAAGTTATTGCTAATGAATAAATCCCACAAACGGAATCCATTACATACATTATCAGTGATTAATTGATAGTTCCTTGGAAGCTCACGTAATTAAAATAGTATTATTTACATATTTAACGTTCACTTGCCAATCTAGTGCAATGTAATAATTTTATTCATATTAGACGTACGTACATCGTTTTATGCTAGTGATAAAGATATTTTTGAGATCAAGTTTTGGGTACGTTTAAGTGACAGACTGGCGCTACTCTCGCATGTTTTTCGCACTTTGAAACGTAAATAAAGATGCGCATATCTGCAGTTGAAGCAAAATATTTTTGTTCGATTCGTGAAGTGATAACCAAAAATAATTTTATTCCCGGCCCCGGTTTTAGCAATCAATACTTGGTGGGAAATTAAATAAATTATTAGTGGGAAACAAGAGTATTGACCGAAACTGTGTGGGAAAACGTACGAACTTGCCAGATATTTTCCAAGAAGAAAGTAAAAGTGTTTTTTCGGGACACACAGATAATCGAGTGTCCCGTATAGAAGAATTATTATGGATGTAAGTGTTGCCAAAATGTACTCGAACGCGATGTTAGTACCAAGATCACATCACATCAACAATTTTCAAGTTTTAGTTTTCACATTCCAACATAAATAATGTATTCACTCCAAATATAGGTTTCACACTTTACACATTCAATAGAACACTAGAACAACATCGTAAAAGCACAGTTTCAAATATTCAACAACATCAAATAATCCAAGAGTTTTATTTTGTAACCGATAAAAACCGGCGAATAAAAATGTTGCGTTGCGCGCGTACCATATCTCAACCGAAGCCGGCTGTTGACTGAATTTCTAATTTAGTACCGGTTGTCGGTCGGCTGGTGGCGCTCTCGTACGGCGAGTTTTTTATGCGCGCCATCGTCGTCGAACCAACGACGTTGTCGCTGAGGCTTTATAAGCAGTAGCTGCCCGCTGTACACGGCGGAACGCGTTGCATACACTACTTCGCTCATATTTCAGTCGAGCTGCCTTCTCTATATGGCTTCTGGTTGCACTAGGTCAGCAAGTGACGTGTACGTACGCGCCTTTTCAGTACAAATATCACGGTTGAGTGCGAAAATTTCGTATTTGTTCAGTCATAATTAGAATGACAGATTTCGATCTCGAATAACTTTTGAAATCTTTGGTGGATTGTAATTATTCTTTCAACAAGTTCTTCTTAGATAATGCAGTCTTTAAACTCAGTATTTATACAATTCGATATGTGTAAGCAAACATGACGTTCTTCAGGTTTCACTTCGATATGTTAATTTTCAAAAAAGGTGCAGTGTTTTAACTGAACCTGTTAAATGTATGTTTCATCTTCTATAACTCTGACACTTTTGGCGCATATTTCTTTCATTTACTTAATTTAGTATGTATTTTTTAATTTAAAAATATGAGGTGCATAGGCTGAAAGAAAAATTTAATTCGAAATATGTATTTCTAAGTAAATATCTGGGGTGGCCCTCACCCTACTTTCCCACTATATCGTTGGGCAATGAAATATCTAAACACTTTTGTAATTATTCAATTATGTAAAACCACAGCAAATCTGGACCCTAACTAACGTAAGTTTCTATGACAGGGGTGGGCACATATGAGGCCAAACAGAGCCCCAACCCGGTTTTTATATTTTATAAAGAGCCACACGTAGAAAAGCATTTTTTCTATTTAACGTAATTGCATATTTTCACAAGTTACGTATAAGAACACACGTAAGAACACAAAAATATTATTGAAAAAGAAAATATATATTTCAAAATTAAAATACATAATATTTTATTATAACAGAAATCAAATATAACAAAAATATATTTATTAATGGAAAGTATAATAATATCTAACGACATTTTTTTTTTTAAATTTGTGGTAAAATTAATTAAAGCTGTCCGCAGAAATTCTGTCAGTAGTATTATTTCTGAAATTGGAAATCCATCTTCAATAATGTCACAAATAAATGGGTTCACAAAATAATCAAGTGTAGGTTTCAAACTTTCCAAATCTTCAAATCAATGTTTGAAATTTGCTCGTAATTCTTTCAATTTTCTTTTACAGGATCCAGGACTAACTTGGACACAAATGGGAAAAATTTGTATTATCAATTTTTCAGAACATTTTATTTCAGTGTAAAGTTTCTGTATTGTCTTAAACCTAAAATACACACTTCAAGACATAATTATCTGCTTGCATATGTCGGATGTTATTATTATATTAAGATTATTAAAGAGTAAAGTACCCCTATTTTTGAAGTTGCTCAAAATTGTTACTTGCCATATGTATTTAGAAAGATTACAAGGTATTAAATACGAAATTAGAATCATTTTTGTAAGATTTTTTTATCGCATACTAACATTTTTATCAATTTTATAAACTAAGAAAAAAAAAGAAATTAACTAAGCAACACATCCTAACATTTCATTTTGATAACTGACTACAGAAAAAAAAAACAAAAACGAACAACAACCACAAAAACAGAAATTTATAGTTAAAATATATAAGATAACACATTCTAACATTTTGTTTTAATGAACAAACAACTGGAAAAAAATAAAAGTAACAAAAACAACAACAAAAATCACAATACAATGTTTTACTCAATGTCTCCTCCGATTTTCAATGCATAATTTTGTAGTTTTGTCGTATTTTTTAGTTATGTTTAAATTAATGAAATGTTGAAGTCTGCTGTTACTTCTGATAGTGCTTTTGTTTTTTAGTTTATAAAAATTGATAAAAATGTTAGCTTGTGATTAAAAAAATCTTACAGAAGAGATTCTATTTTCCTATTTGATGCCTTCTAATCATTCTAGATACCTTTTTCAAATAAAATTTCAAATAAAGGGACTTTACTCTTTAGTAATTTTTTTAATTTTGTAACATCCGGTATACGAAAGTAGATAATTATTGAAGTTTGCATTTTAGGTTTAAAACAATGCAGAAACTTTTTACTGAAACAAAATTTTCTGAAAAAATTATAATAAATTTTTTCCCATTTGTGTCCAAGTTAGTGCCGGACCATGTATGTTCATCTAACTTTTCTTCTTTGATATTAATTACATTTGCTTTTACTCGTGGAAAATGAGTAAATATTTTATTCTCAAGATCGTAAACAAACAGTTGAATTTTCGCTTCAAAACTGAATACAGTTTGTGACAAATCAGTAATATTTTTTATTTTCATTACATTCAGTGTTTGCAAATGTTCTAGCACATCTTTAAGCAACATTAAGTCAGAAAGCCAAGTTTCATTTTCTAATTCTGGGCATGTTTTGCCTTTTTCTTTTGCAAATGTTATGATAGGATTTAGGAGTTCCACAAAACGGCTCAAAACATTATAAGTTGACAGCCATCCTACAACACAGGAGAAAAAAGTAAAGCCACGATTTTAGTGAGAGCCGCACTTAACTCAACGAAGAGCCGCATGCGGCTCTCGGAGCTGCATGCGGCTCTTCGTTGATTCTATGACATAATGACATTCGTCATCCTGACATTTAATGTCATTTAATGTCATGTCATGTGATGGCAATGACGTTTGTGAAAATCTAACAATTCGCAACACAGCGACGAAGGCTGCGGATTCTGTCAAACCGCTTCTATAAAAGCATATAGCGTCCAAACCGTTCAGCCCACTGATCTGAAAAACCACTCAGAAGCCGCTATTTTTGCATGCCGGCGAATGATTTTGGCTGTTGCTTGTGAAGTTGAACATGTTGAACTTTCATTAGCCGCTATTTGGAGTTTGTATGCTGCTGGATCAGGGCAAATCTGGGTAGAAATTGTAGAAAATTCATTACTTTTGTTAAATGTAGAACTAATAATATAAAATTATAAATATAATTTCTAAATGTAATTTATAATTTTTATTTTAAATAATATGTACTGTATACTACTGTAGGAGGTCAAAATGGCGGGAACAACCGCGACTCCCTAACATGGTAGCATTTTGGCCAAGCGCGGTTTAAGGGCTTTAATTACTGGTCAAAATTCTAATTCATCAAATCTCTTCCAATTTATTCGAAGGCAAAACTAACTGGGTTCTTTTTCTTGAACCTTGTGAACACATTTTCTGACTACTAACTGACGCGTTTAAGTATTTAACATTTAATAAGGGCTGATAAAGCAAGACTACTCAAATGAAACGAAACACTTATCAAAACAATAACATCTATTAACAATAATAATCAACAATCCCGTTTGATAGGTTACATAGAAAAATGAATGAAGCTTTGAACATATTGACGTTTAAATTAAACCTAGGAGTTGATTTAGACAGACACACTTTTAGCAGAAATATGAATAATTTAATTTACAATGAAATGCGAGACGAGTTGAAAAGACTTACCAGGGATAAACTTAAGCGCCTAAGAACGCTCCACAAAAACGTGTACTTTACATGACGGTGGTTGAAATGAGAAGAGCGAGATCTGTTCGTTTGCATCCCTCGACCCCAAAGGAAGCCGGAAGCATTTCTTCTTAGCCAATGACAACTCTTCAATTTTAAACTTATAACACGCGGTCAAATCCTAAACCAGATGTTCAACCCTAGCAAAAACCTTTGACATTCCCGAATGTTCTTACAAATATCTCGCTTAATTTGATCATATCTTAATAAATAAATAATGGGTTTCCGACCCATTACACTACTACAGTCATATATTATGTAAAAGTGTTTCATACAATAAAGTTCTAAAGTACTGTTTATTAACTACTGTGTGAGATACATAAGAAGGTCCATAAGCACGAAATTATGTTGACGTTTGTAAAATGGTATACTATTCTCTGCCTTAGTGAAGATGAGGAATGTAACCATAAACATGGTTTTGGATTTCAAGATTGCAATAAGCGACATATGCATGACATCATGCTCAGTAAAAAAAAAACACGATGCAACTCTTTATAACTTTATCTCTATTATTTGTTATTTTTTGTGTAGTTGTCACATTTCTCGAATTAGGAACGTATTAACTTCGTTTCGTATTAACTTCATCTCGTAATAAAATTGAGAATTAAATTCCTCAAAAAACGATTAAAACCCTGCAAAACAATCCGGAAAACTCGTAAAAATCCAGTACGCCATCAAAACGCGACAGCATAAACACGTAATAATCGCGAAAACAAACGAACGCAGTCGTGTAAAATCAGTTTTTAAACTACCGACTGCGTCAAATAAAAGCCGTCGTCGTAAATTATCGGGCGAGTGGAATTCAACATGTCGAAAACTTGTGATATGTAGACTGCGGCATTTCGCGATTCCAAAAATAATAACAACCGCTGGAGCAATTCAGTTTTTTTTTTTCTTTTTTTTTTTTTTAACTTAAATCCCTGCGGCCGGCATCGGCACTTTGAAGTGTCAACGCCACCCACAAAATGCATCACACGTCTCTTTTTCACAACATACATGATTTATTCGCACTCGACAATAATCCATTTTTCAGTTCGCGAAAAAAAAAACTGTTATTTGTCAGCGCCTCTCAGAATATTTTTTAATCGACAAGAAGAACGGAGTATTTTCCTGCTTATTCAAATGTCAATCAAATTAAATAAACTCATAAGTTTTCCTTGATTATTTACTACTCGTAAGAGGTTCAAAGAATTAAGTGAAAAGTTTGAAAACAAAACACTTACCTATCACTTTTTGAACAATTTTCGATGATTGCAGATGGTAGGAAATGATAACGAAACCTTTGCACGAAAGTTTACTATCCTTTAAGATTGTGGTATTCCTACACAGAAAGAACTCTATTCTTGGATATCAAGAAAAATTATTCTTGCGTATATAGTGTAACATGAAGATTTTTTTTCTATCCAAATAATCTACCTATACAAATTGCGAACTTTCAAGTGTAGGGCGCGTTCAACGGAATCGCCCATTTTGGCCGACATTTGCGATCGAGTAGCTGCAAAATTGGGCTTTTCGATATTACTTTTGACGCTCGAATTGAAAAAAGGACACAATTCCGTGTGGACTGCGCGATATTTTGTAAATTAAATGCGTCAATTTTGAAAAAAAAAAAATCACGTTTTTGCACCTCTTCGGGTGAAGGCGAACCTCGAGAAAATGTCACGTGACGTCTAGAAATTCCGACAAGCGGATCGATGAACGTCAAAAATTTACATTTTTTATCCGTTCCTGCCGACCTTATAAAAGCCGCTCGCTCTCATGTCTTACGATAAGATCCCTCTAAATACCCTTCGCAAAGAGTTTTGAGCAAAAAAACGGCCTTAAAAACAATTTTCGATCCAAAAAATCGATTTTTGTCGACCCGTGTTTTGCTGCTATTACCACAGTAACATCAAACCCGAAACGCCCCCTGCCGGACATTCGTAACAACAGTAACAGATAGCAGATAACCTAAAATGTATCCTAAAATGTCCATATTGCGAATGTGGACAGGTGGGAAGCCTTAACCACATATTTCTAGAATGTCCAATAACTAAAATCGAAAATTTTGACATATACACAGAGCTAGTCTACCTATACTAATTGCGAACTTTCAAGTGTAGGGCGCGTTCAACGGAATCGCCCATTTTCGCCGACATTTGCGATCGAGTAGCTGCAAAATTGGGCTTTTCGATATTACTTTTGACACTCGAATTGAAAAAAGGACACAATTCCGCGTGGACTGCGCGATATTTTGTAAATTAAATGCGTTAATTTTGAAAAAAATCACGTTTTTTCACATTGTCGAGTGAAGGCGAACCTCGAGAAAATGTCACGTGACGTCTAGAAATTCCGACAAGCGGATCGATGAACGTCAAAAATTTACATTCTTTATCCGTTCCTGCCGACCTTATAAAAGCCGCTCGCTCTCATGTCTTACGATAAGATCCCTCTAAATACCCTTCGCAAAGAGTTTTGAGCAAAAAAACGGCCTTAAAAACAATTTTCGATCCAAAAAATCGATTTTTGTCGACCCGTGTTTTGCTGCTATTACCATAGTAACGTCAAACCCGAAACGCCCCCTGCCGGACATTCGTAACAACAGTAACAGATAGCAGATAACCTAAAATGTATCCTAAAATGTCCATATTGCGAATGTGGACAGGTGGGAAGCCTTAACCACATATTTCTAGAATGCCCAATAACTAAAATCGAAAATTTTGACTTATACACAGAGCTAGTATTTTATTCTAATAAGAATTTCAATAGCATTGTTTCAACGGCTAGTTATACTTCCGGTTTAAGAGTTTAGTATGTTTATGTTGAGTATATTTTGCTCTGACGAAGAAAATGTTATTCTTCCACATATAAAAAGAGTAAGACGTTCGTTTTACATCAACAATATTTTGTTGGGTGAAAAATATACATGCTTCAACGAACAAACAGTTTCTTGACCCAAAAGTATACGTACGTATCGCTTAAAACAGACGTAATTCCTTACAAGTAGTTCCTTCATACTTAAAACAAGAAAACGTAATACTTGAAACATCAAGAAAATCATATTCTTACTCTGAGAATTTTATATTTTACTTGAACCAATCAAATGGCAGTTCTGCGGATATAGAAACAAGTGATATTCTTCACTCAAAGATATTCGTGTTGTATCGAATAAATTTTTCGAAAGCATCATTTGTTCATTGTAATTTGCGTGAAGATATGTTTGTTACCCGATAAACGTCTGACGCCGAATGTAAAAGCTGTGTGAAGTTAGCAACAAAAGCCAGCAACAAAATTTTTTTTCATCCGATTGCAATGAACTATACAGCGTTGGAAAGCCCATGACGAGCTGAGTCTACCATAGTTATTGCAACGAGATCAATTAATAACTACTACCTAAAAAATTAAAAAGAAAGTCAAAATTTCAATGAATTTCCATATCTTTAGAACCGCATATCTTCGCCAATACTTCATTATACTTATTAAGTGTAACACCAATCGAAAGCGCAATCTTCGGTTATACTACCATAGTTATTGCAACCCAAAATTTTGCTGATTAGTGCCTCAAATAAATTAATCAAATATGAGTATTTTTAACATCCGGGTACCATATGTAGTCCCACCTAAATTAAGTTAAACAAACGTATTCGCTTTGTGTGATCATATCGATAAATACATCAAAAGACAGCTGAGACCTGCCTTTACCCATCATAGTTAGTGCAGAACAAAATTATAACAATTAGCGGGTGAAATAAATTAGTGAATTCCAGACACTTTTTCCATCGGCTGTTGGTCGACGGCGAACAGCGCTATGTAAATCCTTTTGTGCAAACTTTTTGCAAGATTAAATCTTATCGATATATACATCAAAAGATAGCTGAAACTTCCACCTACCTACCATAGTTATTGCAACGCAAATTTTTAATAATTAGTGGGTGAAATAAATTAATGAATTCAAGGCACTTTTTCCATCGGGTATTGGTCGACGGCGAACAGCGCTATGTAAATCCTTTTGTGCAAACTTTTTGCAAGATTAAATCTTATCGTTATATACATCAAAAGATAGCTGAAACTTCCACCTACCTACCATAGTTATTGCAACGCAAATTTTTGATAATTAGTGGGTGAAATAAATTAATGAATTCAAGGCACTTTTTCCATCGGCTATTGGTCGACGGCGAACAGTACTATGTAAATCCTTTTGTGCAAACTTTTTGCAAGATTAAATCTTATCGACATATACATCAAAAGATAGCTGAGACTTCCACCTACCTACCATAGTTATTGCAACGCAAATTTTTAACAATTAGCGGGTGAAATAAATTAGTGAATTCCAGACACTTTTTCTATCGGCTATTGGTCGACGGCGAACAGCGCTATGTAAATCCTTTTGTGCAAACTTTTTGCAAGATTAAATCTTATCGATATATACATCAAAAGATAGCTGAAACTTCCACCTACCTACCATAGTTATTGCAACGCAAATTCTTAACAATTAGCGGGTGAAATAAATTAGTGAATTCCAGACACTTTTTCCATCGGCTATTGGTCGACGGCGAACAGCGCTATGTAAATCCTTTTGTGCAAACTTTGTGCAAGATTAAATCTTATCGATATATACATCAAAAGATAGCTGAGACTTCCACCTATCTACCATAGTTATTGCAACGCACATTTTTAATAATTAGTGAGTGAAATAAATTAATGAATTCAAGGCACTTTTTCCATCGGCTACTGGTCGACGGCGAGCAGTACTATGTAAATCCTTTTGTGCAAACTTTTTGCAAGATTAAATCTTATCGATATATACATCAAACGATAGCTGAGACTTCCACCTACCTGCCATAGTTATTGCAACGCAAATTTTTAACAATTAGCGGGTGAAATAAATTAGTGAATTCCAAACACTTTTTCCATCGGCTGTTGGTCGACGGCGAACAGCGCTATGTAAATCCTTTTGTGCAAACTTTTTGCAAGATTAAATCTTATCGATATATACATCAAAAGATAGCTGACACTTCCACCTATCTACCATAGTTATTGCAACGCACATTTTTAACAATTGGTGGGTGAAATAAATTAATGAATTCCAGGCACTTTTTTTATCGGTAATTGGTCGACGGGGACGAAAAATATCAATTTTCTCAGGATGCGCTGGCTAATGCGTGATTCCCGTCACGGCAGAGTCGGTTCGAGTCGTGACAATGTTTTTTTTTTGTTTCAATTATTAAAATGAAAATCGCATTTCTAAATTTCGCCTTAAGCTTTTGTTATCGAAATCTTGGATGACATATTGATATTATTGATACACTTTTTTGTTATATACACGTCTCCTCTTTCATATCTTGTTTTAGATAAATTTATGTAAACATTTTTTTAAGTTCTCCTGCTGCCGTATATATAAAAATATAAAATTTGTCGATTTATAGTACTGTTTACTGTCGTCCAATAGCTGATCAAAAAAGTGCCTGGAATTCATCAATTTATTTCACCCACTAAATTGTTAAAAAATTGCCCTGCCATAACTACCGTAGGTAGATGAAACTTTCAGCTATCTCGTGATTTAGATAGCACCGTTGGCCGTCGCCATATAGCCGAATTGGCTATAGGAATTCATTAATTTATTTCACCCACTAATTGTTATAAATTTGCCCTGCAATAACTATGGTAGGTAGATGGAAGTCTCAGCTATCTTTTGATGTATATATCGATAAGATTTGATTTTGCAAAAAGTTTGCACAAAAGGATTTACATAGCGCTGTTCGCCGTCGACCAATTGCCGATGGAAAAACTGACCGGAATTCATTAATTCATTTCATCCACTAATTGTTAAAAATTTGCGTTGCAATAACTATGGTGGGTAGATGGAAGTCTCAGCTATCTTTTGATGTATATATCGATACGATTTGATTTTGCAAAAAGTTTGCACAAAAGGATTTACATAGCACTGTTCGCCGTCGACCAATAGCCGATGGAAAAACTGACCGGAATGCATTAATTCATTTCATCCACTAATCGTTAAAAATTTGCGTTGCAATAACTATGGCAGGTAGGTGGAAGTCTCAGCTATCTCTTGATGTATATATCGATAAGATTTAGTCTTGCAAAAAGTTTGCACAAAAGGATTTACATAGTACTGTTCGCCGTCGACCAATACCCGATGGAAAAAGTGCCTTGAATTCATTAATTTATTTCACCCACTAATTATTAAAAATTTGCGTTGCAATAACTATGGTAGATAGGTGGAAGTTTCAGCTATCTTTTGATGTATATATCGATACGATTTGATTTTGCAAAAAGTTTGCACAAAAGGATTTACATAGCACTGTTCGCCGTCGACCAATAGCCGATGGAAAAACTGACCGGAATGCATTAATTCATTTCATCCACTAATCGTTAAAAATTTGCGTTGCAATAACTATGGCAGGTAGGTGGAAGTCTCAGCTATCTCTTGATGTATATATCGATAAGATTTAATCTTGCAAAAAGTTTGCACAAAAGGATTTACATAGTACTGTTCGCCGTCGACCAATACCCGATGGAAAAAGTGCCTTGAATTCATTAATTTATTTCACCCACTAATTATTAAAAATTTGCGTTGCAATAACTATGGTAGATAGGTGGAAGTTTCAGCTATCTTTTGATGTATATATCGATACGATTTGATTTTGCAAAAAGTTTGCACAAAAGGATTTACATAGCACTGTTCGCCGTCGACCAATAGCCGATGGAAAAACTAACGAGAATGCATTAATTCATTTCATCCACTAATTGTTAAAAATTTGCGTTGCAATAACTATGGTAGGTAGGTGGAAGTCTCAGCTATCTTTTGATGTATATGTCGATAAGATTTAATCTTGCAAAAAGTTTGCACAAAAGGATTTACATAGTACTGTTCGCCGTCGACCAATAGCCGATGGAAAAAGTGCCTTGAATTCATTAATTTATTTCACCCACTAATTATCAAAAATTTGCGTTGCAATAACTATGGTAGGTAGGTGGAAGTTTCAGCTATCTTTTGATGTATATAACGATAAGATTTAATCTTGCAAAAAGTTTGCACAAAAGGATTTACATAGCGCTGTTCGCCGTCGACCAATAGCCGATGGAAAAAGTGTCTGGAATTCACTAATTTATTTCACCCGCTAATTGTTAAAAATTTGCGTTGCAATAACTATGGTAGGTAGGTGGAAGTCTCAGCTATCTTTTGATGTATATATCGATAAGATTTAATCTTGCAAAAAGTTTGCACAAAAGGATTTACATAGCGCTGTTCGCCGTCGACCAACAGCCGATGGAAAAAGTGTCTGGAATTCACTAATTTATTTCACCCGCTAATTGTTATAATTTTGTTCTGCACTAACTATGATGGGTAAAGGCAGGTCTCAGCTGTCTTTTGATGTATTTATCGATATGATCACACAAAGCGAATACGTTTGTTTAACTTAATTTAGGTGGGACTACATATGGTACCCGGATGTTAAAAATACTCATATTTGATTAATTTATTTGAGGCACTAATCAGCAAAATTTTGGGTTGCAATAACTATGGTAGTATAACCGAAGATTGCGCTTTCGATTGGTGTTACACTTAATAAGTATAATGAAGTATTGGCGAAGATATGCGGTTCTAAAGATATGGAAATTCATTGAAATTTTGACTTTCTTTTTAATTTTTTAGGTAGTAGTTATTAATTGATCTCGTTGCAATAACTATGGTAGACTCAGCTCGTCATGGGCTTTCCAACGGTGTATAGTTCATTGCAATCGGATGAAAAAAAATTTTGTTGCTGGCTTTTGTTGCTAACTTCACACAGCTGAATGTAAACATATCAGTGTAATGTTACTGCGCTGCGCTCCATCAAGTTTCAGTATTTCGGGACGTTTTCCCGTCTTGTTTGCGTCCGCAGACTGCTCCGGTTAGAGTCAACGGTATGCCTAAACTAACTTTAGTATCCTGTGTGCGGGTTGTTTAAAATTGCAGCTTCGGTCGGTTCGGCGCGGCGACGCAGCGGGCTGCAGATGTAAAGCATAAAGAGTAGAAACAGAAGCAGTTGGTGACCACTTGATCTAAATCTAGATACTGATTCACTCGCTGGTCCTGCTTATATACCGGGGACTACTGCAGTGAGCGCGAATAGCTATTTAGATGCCACACTATGCCAGACTATGAAAAAGGAAATTTGGAGCTATATAACTTATAAGGCATCTAACAACCGGTTAGTTGGAATCATTAAAAATAAAGTAAATGTTTTTTTCTACTTTGCATTCACAATGCACACATTGTAACACTGTTTTCGGTGTTACAATTAGCAAATTGTAACACCGTTTTTAGTAACTTTTTTCTAAGATTGGTGACATTGATATCAAACGCATGTCAAACGAAAATACACATAACCACAAAAGTAAGCACAAACTGATTTTTTAGAATCGCACAAACTGCGAAGTATGTATATTTTTATACATATTTAAACATGCGTGTTGCATCCTAGGTTTCGTACTACTAGTATATGATGGTATATAATAATTATCAATAATTACTTTTTCACAGATATTTGAATTTAAGTGACAGATGACAGTGTTACCAACGGTTGCACCCATAAATACTCTAGATTGGAATTTTACCTAATATACTTCTAAATTTTTATAAAATTAATGACGCAAAGTAGAAAAAATAGTATATTACACTCTTCTTATAAGACATATTGGCGCATTCGTTCATTTGGGGCACTCGTCGCTGGCGTTCCTCGTGCCCCAAACAACTCATGCGCCAATTTGACGTCTTATAAAACTTGTATAATAATATACTAATTTATCACTACGAATCTTCAAAATTGTCTACTGTGTGTCGAGCCGAAACTTAACCCAGAAACCGTTGTCGATTTCCTCTCGCCAAATCGACAACAATGCCGAATGCCTTCGAAATGCGAACACACAAACGCAATAATAGAACGACAAATCTATTCGCGTTTAATAACTCTCAACGCCTGTTAAAATAACTTGGCATACGATCGGGGAAGGCGTGTTGTTTAGTTAGAATCAACTAGCAATACCAGGAGTATTCGAGCAGAAAATTATCTTAATTATCGCAACCACGTAACAGTAATAATGGATTCTCGTGCTGATTTTCCCCATACGGTATGGTTCGAATCATTCGTAACGAACGATTAGAATGGACACAGCTAAAAAATCAAACAAACACAGTAAGGAAGTTGTAAACCACGTTTACACGGGTCATGTAGACGGTCATGTAGAACGGTCAAGTAAAGTATATTGTTCAAGTTGAATCGTGTAAACAGTTCGGGTCAAGTCAAGTACCGACTTGCGTCATGTAGTGAGGCAAGTCAAGTTGTTCTGCACGGTGGACAAGTAACTTGACTTGACTACTACCCCCACTACTATTTTCTTTGGTAAAATTGATTAAATTCAAAGCTATCGTATTTGTATGAACGTTAGTTAACTTAAATTCAATAACATAATATTTTTCAAACGAAATGAGCATTTTGTTTCAAGGACTCGACGTTCTTTTTAAATAAAAAAAAACTTTTCTTTACTATTATACAATTTAGTACTTGAATTAATAAAATCGAATGTTGATTTAAAAACTACAAATTTTGATATAATCAAATAATACTTTAGTTTCAGTAAAGTGTACTATCAAATCAATATTTTATTATGTTTGGATTATAATCATGGGACCTTGATTATATAATCCAAGCATAGTTGAATCGAAAACCACAATAAAAGGTTATGGTAGACTCATTAAATTATTTTACTCCACGGTAATCTTTACCAAAGACTACAGATATTCCCAAATGAAGAGTAATCAGAATTCCGCTCGCATTCTGTAGCTGAGCTTATATAAAGGCCAAAAAAGCCCAACGCATGAGCCATCTCCTCGCCAGTAGACATAGCAATAATTTTTAATGAAATCAATTGTCATTTGATTCAAACAAATAATCTTTTAACTCAAATCGTTCTCTTCCAAATAGAATACATATTTATGTTATATACCGATCTATTTCAAATAAAACCAGATTTATTTCATTCAAACATATTTCTGCAATTAAACCCAAACAATTTCTACATTACGAACGTCACGGAAACCCATTTGGTGTGAAAGAATCGTTTTTTTTCAGTGAAAATTATTTCATTTTACTTCAAATAAAATATTTCTTTCAGCCTATGCAACTATATTTTTTTTAATTTAAAAATACTTATTTGTTTCAAACATTTGATTCAAACAAATAATCTTTTTACTAAAGATCCTTGAAAGAAATATGTTCAAAGAAATACATTTATTTGATTTTACATTTCTTTTCTCTCAGTGCAGAGGAAGAGACACTTAAATTTATAGATCTGTACTGCGAAAAGGAATGCTTGTGGAGAAAAAGTAACGCCAATTACTGCAATAAAAATACCAGGAAAGCTGCGGAGAAGGACGTTATAAAAAGGATGGGAAAGGAAGGTTTTGGCATTACTGAGTCAAAACAAAAAATAGAGATGATTTGTTAAATTAATTAAACAATTTTGTGCCACAGTGCGTTTAGCACCCATGATTAGAGACTTTACTTGACTCACTCGGAATTTCTCTACTTGAACCTCATGTAAACGGGCGTCTTCAAACTGTAGTTGAGTCAAGTCAAGTAGAACAAAACCATGCAAGTGCGAAGGCAAGTTACTTGCGCCGCTACATGACCCGTGTAAACAAGGCTTTACTGCCTCTTGCGTCTTGTCAAATGATAGCAGTATGCAATGTACATCACGCAACTGGTTCATTGGAACTTTATGTATGTATGTCTGTGAACACGAGAGCGCCCAAACGATACAACGGATCGGGTCGAAATTTGGTATACATATTTAGAATTGCCAGGGGACGAAGTGAATTGCTCTTCGTGACAATCTGACCACCGGAAGTGGCAAATGTTCGATACGTTTTGTTGGAGATTTATCCGATTTTGACGAGCTGACCAACTGACCAGCAGTTCAGTGATTCTAAATATATGAACCAATTTACAGATGAGTGGGATGGATGGTTTAGGGGCTTTAGGCGCTGTAAGAGTGTATAGAAGCGGTTTGACAGAATCCACAGCCTTCGTCGCTGTGTTGCGAATTGTCAGATTTTAACAAACGTCAGTGCCACTGACATGACATCACATTAAATATCAGTATGACAAATGACATTATGTCATTGAAACTGACGTTAGGTAGGGTCCAGAGTGGCTATGTTTTAACGAAATTGTGTTCAAACACAGATAATTTTTTTTTCTTGTAACGTTTCTCTCCATTTTAGATATGTCATTATTCGATTTCAAGCAATAACTTTTCATGTTTGTTAACAGTACAGCGTAACAGTACCTCCTTTATTTTATATTCTACCCACTTGCGACTGGTTCCGTGTCTGATCGCATATAATATTACCTCAGCAGCAAAATGCAATTTGAATGGTTTTGCATCAGTATATCTAGTATCTAGGAGGCATCGTAACCATTACCAATATTGTAATGGTCTAGATGCCACGTAACCATTACGAGGTAAGCGAGCGATCGAGCGCCTAGATGCGAAAGTAATATCAATGCCACCCACCTTCGGCCGGCTGTTGCCTGCCTGCGCCTGCCGGCATGCCAGACTAGACTCGCGGTGCAATGGAGTTAGCGATACAGAGAGCACGCTCTTGCTCATCTATCTCACGGTACGATCGTACGTGCACTTGGAATGGTTGCACCTGAACGTGCAAAACTGGGGCGGCGGTACACCCAGAACCGGGTCATGTGAAAACAGTGAAAGTTATATCTCTTGCTCTCGCACTCGGCACCGGCGAATTTTTGTTTTCACTGGGTTGCTCTTCTCGCTCTATTGCCTATCTATGGAGATGTCTCTCTTCGTCGCGACTATTCGGAATGAGCGAGATTACGCAATAGTGCGATATTGTTTATGCAAAATTGTGTTGCTAGCGATTGTTGTTGATTACCATCGGACGCCACTGACCCAGTTCTAGTTGCCGTCGACATTGATTGCCTACTCTATCGAGACGAAGGCAATTCACTACTCGTCCCGATTTAATTCAACAATTTATTTATCCGCTGTTACCAATTTAATGTATGAATTGGATTTAGATATTATTTTCTCCCTAATGTTGGCTATGGATTTTTGCCGCACTGCATTTTTTCATAATTACTAAAACTGGTTCATCTGATACCAAACTGCAACATGCTTAATAGATTGATAACTCACCGATATGACACGTTATTGGTAAATACTATTGGAAAGAATCCGCGGCTGTTCCAATCGTCACCGAACGGTTACACATCCCTCGCGTATCATATAACAATATAGAAATACCCTCTTTAAACAGCGATAACGATACAGTGTAAGGTTAACTTACCCGGGGACTCCTGTCCCCAGACTTCAGTCCCAGTCCATGTCGTCTATTTCCTTGGACTCATAGGCTAGCTTGGTCATCTGCACACTTTATCTTATCACACCTAAAATACTCCAAATCAACCACAACCTGGATGGAACTTTACACACACAGTGAAGCAGAGCGGAATGCACTAGCCAGTGCCATTGCTACCATATACCGGTGCAAGTCATGGGGGAACCCGCATAATATCCTATTATGGCACCCAGGAATATAGACAAGCCCAAGTCATATACGGCTGACTCCATGTCTATGTTCTCCTCGACAAGCCCAAGTCATATGACTCCATGTCTCCACGACAAGCCCAAGTTATATGACTCCATGTCTATACTATCCTCGACAAGCCCAAGCCATATAACTCCATGTCTCCACGACAAGCCCAAGTTATATGACTACATGTCTATACTATCCTCGACAAGCCCAAGCCATATAACTCCATGTCTCCACGACAAGCCCAAGTTATATGACTCCATGTCTATACTATCCTCGACAAGCCCAAGCCATATAACTCCATGCCTCCACGACAAGCCCAAGTTATATGACTCCATGTCTATACTATCCTCGACAAGCCCAAGCCATATAACTCCATGTCTCCACGACAAGCCCAAGTTATATGACTCCATGTCTATACTATCCTCGACAAGCCCAAGCCATATAACTCCATGTCTCCACGACAAGCCCAAGTTATATGACTCCATGTCTATACTATCCTCGACAAGCCCAAGCCATATAACTCCATGTCTCCACGACAAGCCCAAGTTATATGACTCCATGTCTATACTATCCTCGAGAAGCCCAAGCCATATAACTCCATGTCTCCACGACAAGCCCAAGTTATATGACTCCATGTCTATACTATCCTCGAGAAGCCCAAGCCATATAACTCCATGTCTCCACGACAAGCCCAAGTTATATGACTCCATGTCTATACTATCCTCGACAAGCCCAAGCCATATAACTCCATGTCTCCACGACAAGCCCAAGTTATATGACTCCATGTCTATACTATCCTCGAGAAGCCCAAGCCATATAACTCCATGTCTCCACGACAAGCCCAAGTTATATGACTCCATGTCTATACTATCCTCGACAAGCCCAAGTCATATGACTCCATGTCTCCACGACAAGCTCAAGTTATATGACTCCATGTCTATACTATCCTCGACAAGCCCAAGTCATATGACTCCATGTCTCCACGACAAGCCCAAGTTATATGACTCCATGTCATACTATTCTCGACAAGCCCAAGCCATATAACTCCATGTCTCCACGACAAGCCCAAGTTATATGACTCCATGTCTATACTATCCTCGAGAAGCCCAAGCCATATAACTCCATGTCTCCACGACAAGCCCAAGTTATATGACTCCATGTCTATACTATCCTCGACAAGCCCAAGTCATATAACTCCATGTCTCCACGACAAGCTCAAGTTATATGACTCCATGTCTATACTATCCTCGACAAGCCCAAGTCATATGACTCCATGTCTCCACGACAAGCCCAAGTTATATGACTCCATGTCTATACTATCCTCGACAAGCCCAAGCCATATAACTCCATGTCTCCACGACAAGCCCAAGTTATATGACTCCATGTCTATACTATCCTCGACAAGCCCAAGTCATATAACTCCATGTCTCCACGACAAGCCCAAGTCATATGACTCCATGTCATACTATTCTCGACAAGCCCAAGTCATATAACTCCATGTCTCCACGACAAGCCCAAGTTATATGACTCCATGTCTATACTATCCTCGACAAGCCCAAGTCATATAACTCCATGTCTCCACGACAAGCCCAAGTTATATGACTCCATGTCTATACTATCCTCGACAAGCCCAAGCCATATAACTCCATGTCTCCACGACAAGCCCAAGTTATATGACTCCATGTCTATATTATTCTAGAAGAACAACAATACTTTCCACACAACTATACCCCTAGAGCCACTTTACAATACTGCAGCAACAACACATTTCACACAACTAGACCCCTAGAGCTAGTCTATGGTACTGCCTGGCCTCTTTTTCTCGAGCCTCCAGGTTGCTTTCTCTAGTGTTTACATTAACCCTCCGCACGCCTTATCTATCGTACCAGATAAACCCTGGCTAGCAAAATCCGCATTGGTAAAATATCTGTGCAACACCAATTAGACTTTGTCATTGTTTAACCATAAAGCAGTCATTTTAAACATGTATACAAAGTATACCCATAGGTTTATGACGTAATGGATACGATTGAAGAATACATAAACAACGTAAAATAATAAACAACCTCGCAGGAAAACACACGTATACGTGACTACACTTATTTGTAACTAGAGGTGACTTGTATTGTTATAATCCCAATATAGTTATTAGTATCTTACGTCATGTGTTTAATAATTGGTGTTTTACCCCCTATATGTTTTTAGAGTTTATAAATGTGGTAACAGATATTTATAAATACATTTGTTGTAGTGTCCTACAGGCACGTGCAAAGTTATTTTGATTAAATGTTGACCATAAAGTCATTATTTCAACAAAAATACGTTTTTCTTCGTGACATTTGTTGGTTTCGAGGTTTGGGTACTCGTATCAACAACACATACATATACAATCTATAAAATCAAAAAGAAATTCCGAGATAATTTTAAAAAATATCTATGTATATTGGTTCACAATATACAACGTTGAAGAATTTTTGTTAATAATGTAAAACCTGAATTAATTTAATTAAAGGTCCCCTGTAAAATTTTGCAGTTGTAAGTTTTATATTATATATTATATTGGAAATACTCTATCTATCTATTCATCTATGTGGGGTTGCCCAACTCAACTATCCAATCACGTCGTTGACACATTGAATCTAGTCTAACCCTTCTGCAATTATTCAATTTTGTGAAGCCAGAGGCACTCTTAAGGCCAACGCGGTGGCCAATGACGCTTATCAAAATTTTTCAATTCATAATGACAGCGACCAAAGCTACGACTAGTCCTAAACTGCTTCTATAAACGCTTATAGCGCCTAAACCGTTCATTCCACTGATCTGTAAATTTATATACAAACATATTTAGTATCACTAAAGGATGAGTTTGATCTGTTTGAATAAAACAGGATACATCCCTAAGAAACTGCATGTAACACTTTTGGTTGTTAGATTGTCATAAAAAAACAATCCAGTTCTTCCTCTGGTTTTAGAATTACCAGGGGAATTTACTTCATCCTTTGAAGAGTTAGAGACAATATTGTAATCGACAAAAGAAGAAATGCTATAATAAAACAATATCACCACGGAGTGCACGTGTAGTTAAGAAAGGTCAAGATTTATCACACAAATCACGATTTCGCCGTTAAAACCTTCTCTCATTCCCGGCAAACGCAATCGAACAAAGGAATCGCCTCTCAGTATCAACCGTTAAAATCTGTTAATTAACACTTTTCAGCTGTGTCGTTGGTAATTTACTAAAAACTAGCACCGCAGGCTATTATTAGACATAAATCGAACCAGTGAATAGGCCGATAAATTCAACTATATCTCAATAACACACACCTCTGACATAATGGCTAATGGATTTCATTAAAACCGCAGCAAAAGTTTCGCCATTGTTCGATTCACGTTAGACCGATAAGATGCATAGAAAAGTGCCCATAGGGTGAAAAAATTATAAAGCTTGGGCGCTTTAAGGTTGCTCCACACGCAACGGAAAATCCGAAGGTCTGCCTTGAGGCGCTAGGCCTCGAGGCAAACCTAAAAATAGGGGGATCTCCACACACTACGGTATATACGAAGGCCAGCCTTAAGGCATTCCAGTTTGTGCTCGCGCAATGGCGTCAACAAATGATGCTCTTGCTGTTGATTTATTTTAGCTATAGAAAGTAATAAAAGGCCTCGAGGCCTACCTCACATCCCTCCACACAGTCCGGTCGGTCTTGAGACGCATATAAGCAGAGGCAAGCCGAATGAGATTATGTATTGAGATTTCCGGCCTCCAGGCGTCAGATCCGCAGGAATACCTCTACAAAATTCTCCATACACACATAGAGGTTTTCCTTGAGGTCTTGCGCCTCGAGGCATGCCTTCGGATTTTCCGTTGCGTGTGGAGCCGCCCTTAGACAGCACGGTTACGCACTTATTACGTACGGAAATTCGTTATAACAGACACGGAGCTCAATAATTCTCGTGTTGCCAGTGAGTTACATAACGACCGGTGTGGTTTAGCAGCAATGCCTATTATATATGTGTTTATTTATACCTAATGCTCCACAACCGTTACGACAGAGCGTCGTACTGGTATCAAAACGTTCTGCGATAACATCTAAATGGCGATGGTTATTGTGGATCTAGATAGTTTGAATTTTACGGTGGTCATTCCGTAGATTTTTATCTCTAAGAGTAGTGGTAATCTATAAATAACGAACTCCCCGATGTGTATTATTGAATAGTTCTGTTATTCTATTATTAAGCGATGTTGAAGTGTTGCAATGAGTATTTTTTCGAGTGTTTTGTATTAGAAGGCTGGGAGGGAGTATATAAAAGGTCTCCGAGAAAACATATCGTGACTTAATGGTATAATACCATAAACCCTTTCAGTATAATGTATTTCACAGCTGGACCAGTAACAGCTTCCTGCAGACCTACATTATTGACCACTTTACTACACCCTTGTGCAGGAACACGTCCTTCACCTAAATAGGCATTGGTGGACTTCCTTCCGTGTTTCAAAAGCAACCTTAGCATGCAACCGATGTTCTAGATTTTTAATTATGTAGATTTTATGGTTTATGATATTTTTTTACACAAGTCGATGTCAATGATCCCAGAATTGCGACGACGAAGGATCAACACAAGCAATGTTTGGTCCCAACAAGATGGTGTCGCAGCACATACAGCTAGAGCCTCAATGGAAGTTGCGCGTTGCACTTTCCCTGGACATTTAATCTCCCATTTAGGTAACATGCCGTGGACTGCTCGCTCCCCTGATCACACAGCTCCTGATTGTTTTTTATGGGGACACCTAAAGGCAAAGGTCTACGTGGATAAACCTCGAAATCGGCAAGAGTTGAAAGAAGATATCACAACAAAAGTTATGGCAATTAACATCGACTTGTGTGAGAGGGTGATGAGGAACTTTGAGGAACATTGAGGAACGACCACAGCAGTGCATTGCAAAAAACAGACCTCATATGCCTTACAATACTTTCATTTTTTCATTTCAAAAACATCCTGTATAACTCATAGATTTAATATGTTTTGAGCTTTTCTTGAAGCTGAATTTTTTGCCCAATTTGTATGTAAACTCTAATAATTTAATTTACTGACCTGTATATGATATTAAGAACAGTCCAGCATCTGATATTCGAATATTACATGTGTTATGTATACCGGAAGCGATATCTGTAACAAAAAAAAAAAACAACAGTTTTAGGTCGTTGCAAAACATCTCACGAACAAAAATCTGGACATATGTATTTAGTTTCTTACACGTATACAGTGAGCATGAGTCGGAAGAATGTATGAACTTTTGCCAAATTTGAATCGTTGCTCCCAAATTTTGCTGGTGTGTGTTCTTTACTATTTTTACTTTCCGACTAGTAACCTAGAAGGAAAGTATTGTATTCGACGAACAACAAAAATGAGATTTTAGCCGAAATGTGCCTTATGAGGTCCCATGAATCCATTGCAATGATTTCTGGAAAATGTATGTATGGCTGTGAACACGATACCGCCCCAACGGTATAACCGATCGGGCTGAAATTTGGTATACAAATTGGGAATTACCAGGGGACGAATTGGATGTTTTTTTTTTGTCACAACCGGAAGTTACATGTGTTTTCTTAGGCTTTTATACGACTATGACCAAACTGATACGAATCAGCTCATCTTCCAGTGACTTTAAATAAGTATATCAATTTACAGATCAGTGGGATGAATGGTTCAAGAACACTGACAGAATCGACCGCATTCGTTGTTTTGGTTGCGAATTGGTAGATTTTGGTAAATGTCAATCGCAACTCATGACATGACATTAAATGTTATACTATGACTGACGTTAGGTTGGAATTCAGAGTGGATGTGGCTTCACAAATATGAACACTTGCTGAAGTGGTTAGACACCTCAATATGGTATTAGTCGGAAAAATGACTACCCAGTTTTTTCGACGGAAATTTGTATTTCAAAGTAACTGCAATTGGTAACTAACTCCTGTAGTAACACGCAAAAACGCAAAATTTTACACAAATTTTTTTCTAAGCGACGTCAAAATACAGTGAAAGCTCCCATAGGCGGACACCTACGGTTCCAAACTTTTTGTCCGCCTGTGGGAGCTATGCATAAAAGTTAAGAAATGTTATTCTGTTTGCTTTCCGACCGACCGACGAACCCTAGAAGAAAACTTTTATAATCAACGAAAAACAAAAGTATGGCATTTCACATTTCACTGTTTTGTATCTATTAGAAAATCTATTAGAAAAATAAACAAGTAAATAACCACATACTACTAATTTCGTCTCATTTTCAAAGTGATAAATGTGGTTTGTATTAATAATTACCGGCTATTATTAATCACAACCGCATCATTTGGTCAATGTGATTAGAAAAACTTAAATAATCACATGGACCGGCTATTATTAATAATTTCCTAACGGGCACGGTAAAAGTGATAAAAATGTTACTTTTTACAAAAGATCTTTTGTATACAGTCTTCAAAGAAGTTAGCTCAGTTATTTTGATTACTATGTAAGCTATTATATTTATTTACTCGACGCAAATCATCAGTACGGCTACCCCAATGACCAAAATTACGAATAATACAAAACATTGATAATACAGAATGCTTTTTTTGTCTCCCTTGTATTTTAGAAACTACTGGATATAATTGGTAATGATATTTGGTATACACCCAAGGACGGCTCAATGACGAAAACATAAAAAAGAACAGTTTATACAGAGTGTTCAAAAAAGTTAACCAATTTATTATCAATAACACCCATTTTTATATTTAATGCATGTGGGTAGTTTTTTGTAAATGTACAATTACAATTTATTAAGTAAATTCGCAAATCCTAATTATCTTGAAATGTTGCGCATTTAATAATAATTTTATCAATATAGTATTTTTAATATAATAAATATTGTAAAATTTGTATTTTCAAATGTGTACATGCTAGAACTAGACTAGTTTACATAGATGTTTTTACATAAATTGCACCGCACAAATGATGCAAACATTTTTGTATGGTTCTGTTCCTAACACGGTATTTTTCCTTTTGGTGTTTGACAATAATTTTATAAATAAAAGATTAAACATGGTAACAACTTGCCTCAATCTTCCCTACATTAGTATGTCCATTACCTATACCTACCCTAAGTATATCTAATATCTCACAGATATATTTATTATAAAAGTGTTTATCACCAACAAAAAATACAAAAAAAACAAAAGAAGATGACGTCCTATTGTTACAAACTTTATTTCGTTTTATTTTGACAATATAAACGGTGTCATTGTTGTACTACCACAAAAAATAAAGGTCTAGAAGGACTTTTGTATTCAAAATTAAATATAAAACATTTTTTAAAGTTTTGTATTAAATTAAAAAGATAATAAAGTTATAAATAAAAATATTTTTTTGCCACGAATTGCAAAATGCAGAAGCACTACGTACGTTTGCACTGGTAAAATAATACAAACCGAGTTTTTAATTAATTACTTACTTTGCTTTTAAGAATTGCGCAAATAAGCATGACCCAAAGAGTTACACACTCGTGCATGCAATTAGTGTGGATTGACATTTTTTAGTCTCGTTTTGATAATCTTCCTTATTTTAGTCATGAGTAGTAACTAAATAAGTTAGTCAGGCCTAACGTCACTAAAGGCCCAACACTGAAAACCCAGTGAATAGATTCGTTGTGTGGCGATTATGTAGATACATACTAACAGAATTTCAAATCTGAGGCTCTATTATATTGTAGCATCACCTTAATGCAATATCGAACTGAAATATATCACATTGACCACAGCATGCTGGAAATTATTAATAATAGCCGGTTCATGTGATAAATTCTTCACTTTAACCTCCCCACTTGGCTATTATTAATAATAACCGGTAATTATTAATAATAACCTATTTATCACTATGACCGTAACATATACATATAGCAAATTTGGCAAAATACGCA
The DNA here is from genome assembly GCA_963971325.1 of Aphodius granarius. NCBI lineage: Eukaryota > Metazoa > Arthropoda > Insecta > Coleoptera > Scarabaeidae > Aphodius > Aphodius granarius. The sequence continues at coordinate 6,993,208 of OZ020225.1, forward strand.
AAAAATGCAGTAAATAATTGTCTTAAAATGTTCGGCTTTCTGTGAAACGGATTTGTATCTATCCAACTTCATGACAGAAACACAAAAAAGATGCCCTCGCATACTTTAGGTTGCCCTATGAATGAGTTTAGCTCTTGATACCTATAGAAAAGCTTCTTCTTGTGCAGAATGTTATTCATTAAGTATTATTGTTATTTATACAAAATTGATTGGAGATTAACTGTTAATTTAGTCAATACAGAAGTATTAAACATCATTATCGTTTTGTTATTATACACACTGGTTTTAGGCAAGAAAAAATAAGAACGTGATCGTTCACGATAGGTTTAATTTTAAAACGCGAATTTTGCACCAGATCGTTCACATCGCGAGATCATGAAAAGCTCACATGCATGCACTTGCTCAGGCTGTCGTTATATTTTAATTCACCTTTAAGAGAGTTGACCGCCAGCCAAGTTATTAATTGATCCATATTTCACACGTCCCCTATGACAAATCTGATTACTAAATTAGATATGTGCTTATTAGCGGGTAATTTTAGCATTTTCCGCGCAGAGGCTCACGCATTTTCAACTTAAAAATAACCAGAGATTAATTAACTAATGAAACGAGTATGATACGAAGTAATGAGTTCGTTTATGCAGCGAAAAAGCTTTGTGTATCAAATCGAATGTGGTATAAGCGCATTGATTGACTTGATTAGATAAATGAGATGCCAGTCTTCACACACGAACGACAATGACACTATTTACCTCATCGTTACCGAGAAATCGTAACATGAAGATTCCGTGGTCTTTACATTCCTTCATTGCCATTCGATCTAAAAAGCAAAAAAATTATGTAATGAGAAAAATAAAGGTGATTTTTGATATATACACGGCGTAACAGGTTTTGAGAGCACACATTTTGAGAGACGATAGGTTCCTATATCAAATTTTTCAGCTCGTAAAAAACGAAAAAGATTTTTCTTTTCTTTGCTAAATTATTTGTGAAGTTGGTATAATTTATTCCGATTTGCTGGAAGCAAAAGCACACTTCACGGTGTGTTAAATTAATAAAAGAGAAAGGCGTGCACATTTCGGGGCTTAAGGTCGCTGCTTCACTACAGGATGCGTCTTATTTTTAGTCGGCAAGGTTCAGCATTAATGCATAAATAAATTAAATATAGACCAGCAGAATAAATCCCATGAATGAAAATGAAGAAGTCTACTTCCTTTATATGAGACTAAAACGTATTTTTGTGTAATCACAAATTACGAGCGTACTATACTAAATTTTTACGACATATAAAACACAAAACTCAACAAAAGTTCTCATGTTGGCAACAGTGGACGGGTACAAGCACCCAAGAGCCGGGCTAACAACCGGTGAAGGCCCAAAGCAAGGCCGAAGTCGGGCACAGCAACTCGTCAATCGCAATTAATTCGCAAGTCGCCAGCAGAGGGCAGCAGAGCCGTCATACACGGGACCACGCACGTGCACTTGCCGTCCGTCCACCGGAATAATTTAATAAATATAATATAATCGGACAGAGCGGCGTGTCCGTTTACCGTAATACCGTACGATACTGTATTAAGGGCGCACGGCCGTCACGTGACCACAAATCGCCATGGCGACAGCGGCGTCATCTAGCGGAGGCCGCACGTTTCTCCGGTGACATTTATATAAACGCATTTTATTTTTACGCTAGTTCCGCCTTCGTTTGTTTGCGACTTTTCGAGTCTAAAAATTTGACAATTTCGACTTGTTTTATGATATAATTTTTGACGCCAATTTTTTTTCTGGAATGTTTCGAGTGAGAATAAACTCTGATTAATAAAATAATAAGTATCCCACGTCGACATTCGAGAAGCATCTGAAATTCCGCAGGTGGAAAAATCAAAATGTATTATTACAAAATAACAACATTCTGCGTTTAGGCGGGCAGGAATATTTCAAACTCGGAATGGAGAAGCCTGTTTGGGATCGGATGAAAATGAAAGGATAGGGGAAGTAGGGGGTAAGGAAGTGGAGGATGCGAGAAGGTCGAAAACATCGGGGTGAGCTACGCAAAATTGCCATAGTGATGGGGCAGGTCCCTAACAACTGCCATGGTGCTTCTTACACCTAAGCCCAAGTTTTACGATCACAAATACATACTTGATAAACATATTGGCTACCATATTTACGAAATAAAGATATACAGTATACAAGATATACAACAATATACAATAACACATATACAAAAATCTGCAAACATGTTTGTTACATTATTCTATTCCTCTAAAGCAATGTTATCTCGAAGGTCCAAGTTAAGGATAATATTGTTTGAGTATCGCATTTTTTCTTCGATTACAACACTTATGAATCGCCATACAGTCCAGAAAAGTCCGAACTGTGAGTGTAGTAGAGGTGGGTAGTTCGTGAACGAACTAGTCCGAGAGAATGGCTCCCGGCTTAGAACAAAAGAACTAGTTCTTTAAAATAAAAAGAACTAGTTCGCAAAAGACCTCCTTTGCTAAAACATATCTCTATGCATATCTCATTCAGTGAACGACTTGTAGGGACATGAAATCTAGTTCGAAAGTCCTGCTTTGGTGAAACATATCCCATTCAGTGAACGAGTTGTGGCGACATCAAACGAGCGACATAGCACCCTGCCCGCCAGTTGTTTCTTTACCTAACGGCGGATGTCAAAAATATAATTAGAGTATAGTTTTTTTTCCTATTGGATAATGGATTACACTGTTAATAGTAGTTTCGCCAGTGTATGTTATAGTATAATTTATAAATAATACCCCAATTCCACCTAAAATTGCAGTATAATAAGGCTAAAATACGTGCAGCAATATGTCTTTTATGCCTTATTAAATAAATATTTAAGAAATATACCTAAATAAAATAAGACAACGATTCTTCGATCAATATAATTATAAATAATTATTTATTTTCAAAACAAAATAACGATTCTTCAAGAAAAAGACAAAGTGGGAAGGCAGACATCGATTCTGTCCAAACTAGATCCTAGTTTCGTTTGGAACGAGATATAAACGTGCTAGAACACACAAAGACACGTTTAACGAAGTAGTATGTCTCAGGATCAAAGTAGTTCTTCAGAACTAGTTCTTTGAACTAGTTCCTTGTTGTGAACTAATCCGGAAGAACTAGTTCATTAAAAAGAACTAATAAGCCCATCTCTAGAGTGTAGCGCTCAAACGGTACAACGGGATCGGGCTAAAATTTGATGATATTTAGAATTATCAGGGGAAGAACTGGATTGTTTTTGGCCACAATCTGACAAACGGAAGTAGCAATTATTATATGCGTTTTCTTAGGGATTCATTAGATTTTGACCAAACTGATACAAGCTCATCTTCCAGTGATATGTTTAAAATGTGTAACAATTTGATCTGCAAATTGGTACATACACATTTGGGACCTACAATGGGATAAGCGGTTTAGGCGCTATAAGTGTTTATAGAAATAGTCTGACAGAATACACAGTCTTCGTCGCTGTAGTTGCAAATTGTCATATTTTGATAAACGTCAGTGGCCATTGACATGCCACGACATTATTATTATATGACGTTAGGTTGGGATCCAGAGTCAAAGTTACTAAATGGTAAGGCCGATATTATAATATCATAGTTCTATGTCATAGATATATCAAATATTTGTTAATATAAGTTTGATGAGAAAATATTCTTGAAATATCACTGGTCAAAGTGAATAACCAATAGCTTTTTTGCTGTTTGAGTTCAATAATTTCAATATGTTTAGTGCTGAAAGAAATGTTTGTTAATGCTTAATGCTTAATGGCATTTTGATTTCAGATATTGTAATATGTTCTACTGACGAGGACATATGATCATACACATATGATCATATTATCATATACAAATTTGCAGATCAGTGGGATGAACGGTTTAGGCGCTATAAGCTGTATTGTATCGCTGTATTGCAAATTGTCAGATTTTGACAAACATCAGTGCCACTGACATGACATGGCATTAAACGTCAGTATGACAAATGTCATTATCTCATAGAAACTGACGTTATAGAGTCCAGAGTGGCTGTGGCTTTAAAAAATTTTATAATTCCAAAAGAGTTTAGACAATTCATTGTGCAAAAGATATAGTCGGAAAGTTGGGTGAAGGCCACCCTAGATATTTGTGTATACGGTCTTGTCAGTTTGGAAGGAAGAATATCGAAAAACATTTTTTACACGTGCGCCTAACCTAACCATACATTCAGAATAAGCGTTCAAATTGGTGGCAGCGCTCGGCCGACGTGACGTCACGCATTTCCTTTCCCCGCAAACGGAAAAATACCAAACCTGGTAATCGAGTTAGTAAGGTGGTCTACCTTACTAACACGATTCACTTAGGTCCAGAGTGGCAGTGGCTTCACAAAATTGAATAACTGCTAAAGTGTTCAATGTGTAAACCAGTTAGTCGGATAGATGGGTATCAGAAGCCCTGTAGGTATCAGAAAAAAACAATGCACCATGAAAAGAAAATAAGTTATTATGGAGTTAGCACACCATCATTAAAATAAAACCACAAAAAAGTTGAAATCCATCAAAAAAAGACAACTTGTGAAATAATCACTTTTATAAGCTTAATCCGCGCATAGAAAACACGATACAACGATGCTCGAGTAGATACAGACATACGAAATCTTTCCTCAACTCCTTTTTACAGTTTTACCTGTTTTAATTAAAGATATCAGGGCACGCCCACTTCCGCTGTTTTATAGCACATTTCGACGCTTCGGAAAAGGGAAACCGCATAATTACTTACCATAAGAACTGGTTTTCGGACGGGCAATTTAAAAAATTGACAAGTGTGTGCGTGAAAGAGTGTTTGTACATTATTGCTGAGTCTTGCGCTCATTAATTCGTACAAAGACATGTGGCATTTGCGTCATGGGCGACAGGGCGTTGCCAGGACTGCGCTATACTGTACACCACGGACGGTGGTAATTAAATAACACTTGTATAACTCGTTGAACTGTGTTTTTACGTTCGAGATAACCATAGGTTATTTACTCGGCGATTGAATAATTTTATTTGGAGATACGCATGGTATTCACGCAACTGGTTTCTTAGAAAATTGTTTGGTTGTAGAAAGGGAGAAAAAGAGCGAATGAAACGAATTTGCTTCAAATAAAAGAAAGTTTGAACCGGGGAGAAGATAACCATAAAAGATATCCATAACTTTAATTACCAGCGCCAGCGCGTCATCTAAAACAGCGCTTGGTGTCCTCAAATGTTAAGCCGCACACCAATTTACCGCTTTACTTATGTAAGAGGGTTTGTAACCATAAGGGTAGTGTCGCATTGATACCATTACTAGATGCAGAATTTCATGTAGAATCCGAATTTGTTATCACCGATGTTCTACGGTATCGACGGATTGCGTTATTTGCAATTATATTTGAGGACACCATGAGCTGCTTTAGATGAGGCGCCGGTAATTAAACCAGTATTTTTGCTAAACCGTTCGATATTTTTTGTGGGCAAAACTCTCGGGTATACTACTTGAATAGCTCTATCGATTGACATATGTTTTATTAAGAAATTCGAACAAAAAAAGTTATGGATATCTTTTCCCCAGTAAAGTTTGATGTTAAACAGAAGCTTTGGTTGTCGTAAATAAATTATTTCTTTGGTAAGATTGCAACCGTGAAATATTTTTTTTTAAAATAATCTTTATTTAGGTCCCAAGCCAAAGAACACAATATAAAATCATTGTAGACTAATTACAGTGTTGCTCTTTAGTAAAAGGCAAAAGATCTACTTGCAAATGAAGACAAACCAGAATACCGCTCGCTTTCCATAGCTCAGCTTAGGACCAAATCAAGTCAAAGTGTGATTAGGAACTGGCAGCGCCATCTCTCCGTCAATAGATACACCCATAACACAGGTCCTACAACCACAACAGGGATCACATATTTTTGTTGACCTAACATCCCTTTTCATAGATCAAGTCATCAGTGTTATGACAGGTCTAAGATCCATTTTATTTGAAGTCATATAATTCGCTTGAATTAGCCTTCTGTGCATCCGTTCTCATGTTCTCATAACAGATTGTTCAAAATATTATGAATCAACAAGTTTTTTGTGTTTATTTAAGTAAAGTTATACCGACATTCTGCGCATTAAAATATGGGAAGTGATCAAAGAAGATGTTGTAAAAATTCACCAAATAAGTTTTGCTACATGTGCGGTTATGTAGTAACACATCTGAAAACAAAAATACGACAGAGGTATAAGCAGCTTACTGCTGCTATTTTGGATTTAGAATTGGAGATCTGGAAAAGCCATGGACAGCTAATATATGCTGTATTTCCTGTTAGATCAGACATTTAATGTGGACGAAAGGGAAGCAAAAGAAAATGCCGTTTGCACTTCCCATGTCATAGCGAGAGGCTTCCAATCATGTAGATGATTGCTATATATATTCAAGTTTTATTTTCAGACAAATTGGTAGGTACTACAATGTATATTCATGACATGTTATTGTGGTATGTTGTACAATTTCTTCGCCTGGAAACGGCCATCGACCATGGGTCCTTCAGCCCGGTGTAAGGATAGATATTTGTGTGTAGTTGTCTATGCTGTTTTTAGATCTTCAATGGTTTCGTATAAGGATTTTTTATTATTTAGGCGGTTATGAAGGTGGGGATTTATCGTGAGGAATAGGTGGGATATTTCAGGTGGGAATTTGTTGGCAATTTTAGTGGAGAGGGTTTTTAGTCTGTCGGCTATGGGAATGAGTTTGGTGGATTCGTAGATGATTGCTATTTTTGCACGATACGCGTCTCCGGATATTCGAAGAAGGATAAGCATAAAATAAAATATCCAAATTTGCCATAAGCATCGCGACCTATCCCCCATGGAGACAACCATCCTCTCCCAAGTGCGCCATCCACATCATCATCTTCGATTTTTGACAAAGAAGAAATTTCGCCTGTTTGAAGAAACTTGCCTGATTGGACAGTGTCTGAAATCACTCTGTCAAATCAGGCAAGTCGTAAAGAATCACCATTTGAAGTTTTAGGAACACCTCACCTTATAAACCAGTGCGAACTGAATGATTTGGTTAAAGACTTAGGTTTATCAAAAGAAAAAGCCGAGTTATTGGGTTCTAGGCTACAAGAATGGAATCTTTTCGTATGAGGCGTGACAGTGTCTTCATATACAAAACGTAACGAGTCTTTTAAAGCATATTTTAAAATGGAAGGATCTTTACGTTTATGTCACGATGTTTAGGGTCTTGTGAACGAGTTTGGTCTTCCCCACGATTCTTCTGAATGGTGGCTTTTGCGTATTCTTTGAATTTATATATGTACATAATTTGTTAACTGATTTTGTTGTAGTTTTCTCAGTTTTTTAAGTATCGCTGTATCCGTTAATCTAGACCTGATACAATAAATCCACTTTCAGTTTCTTGTTATGTAAGGCAAATATAATCTGGAACAAATATTTTTTTGTTGTATCAGAAAGTTGGAAATTTGTTCCTTTGTGTAACTTTTAATAAAACCGCACGTTTTTGATTCAAACAAATAATCTTTTCACTTAAATCTATATTTCTTTTTCTTTCAAATAATGTCAAATAGAATATTTATTTGCCTCAAGCCGATTCTTATATCCAATAAAACCAGATTTATTTCATTCCAACATCTTTCTGGAATTAAATCAAACAATACTTACTTTACGGAAATAATGGAAACTATTTGGTGTAAAAGAATCGTCTCTCCAGCGAGAACTATTTTTTTTACTTAAGAAATCTTTCAAATAAATGTTACACATTATATTATAATGTTGTGCATAATGTAATATAATTCAAGATTAAATAATTTACTTTCCGATTAGGTTCCGTAAAGAAATAATAAAAATATCATGTAAATAATGGGTAAACAAACTGTAATTTGCCTTAAATAAACATTCGCACCTTTAACAGTGTTAAGGTGGTGTTATCCAGACAATAGAGGTTGATTAAAGAGAATAGCTTTGAGGAGCGACACCAGGGCGCGCTGTCGCCGGAAAATGAGACCTTTCATTCCAACAATAACGTGATTAATTATCTCCCATAATGGTACGTACTGAACTGACTCAAAGACATTTCTAAACGTCTTTATACGATGTAAAGGTACATTCACAAAACATATCCCGTCACACCCTATATAATGTTTCGAATACAAAAAAAAAACAATGCTTTTATACAAAAAACATATAGCAGTTTTATTTGTAAAAACTGTAATACATATAACATAAATATATTAGATAAAGTGTAGATTCAATCATTTTACAAGTAAACAAACTCTCAGCAGGTCTGTATTGCTTATTGCTGTGTAGAAAAGTGCACTAACGATAATGGAAAATGGAGTGTTTCTCCAATTTCCAATTCCTGTGACGGCATAGCGTCCTTGTTAGTTCTACTGAAAGGTCATATCAGTTCACTTTTTCGCATTTCTTATTTAATGAGCCTACATTCGGAGGCAGTGGCAAAAAGAACAAGAAAATAAATGATGACTGTGGGTATGTATGTGTGGATGCGTGTATGGATGTGTGCATTTATATATGTAAGTATGTGAACATAGCGACAAGATAGAATTTGGATTGTTTTTGGCGACAATATGATAAACTGAAGTGGCAAATGTTACATGCATTTTCTCGGGGATTCAAGTGATTCAACCGATTTTGACTAAACTAATACAGTTCATCCCCCAGTGGCTTTAAATATGTTTAACAATTTACAGATCAATGGAATGAACGGTTTAGGCGCTATAAGCTGTCACAAAAGCAGTTTGGCAGAAACCACAGCCTTTAGTCGTTACGGTTGGAAATTCGCAAATTTTGTTAAACGTCAGTTGGTGATATGACATTTAATATTCCATGACTGACATTAGGTTGGAATCTAGGGCAGCTGTGCTTCACGAAATGTATCAACGTAGTCAGAAAGTTGGGTGAGGGCCACGCCAGATATTTCTAGTAGTAATTACATGCAATATTGTAGTATAAAATTACTATTTCATCATACATTGCAATTATCGAGTTATCGACATACATATTACTAATATAGCCATCAATATTGATGTATTGAATTATGTATTACGTAATTATTATGTTAGTTATAATTATAACACTAGTCAACAGTCAAAATGTACATTGGATGCGACTATTTTTTTATATATATACTAAGGCCCTCTAAACTCAAAAATCGCATAAAAAAATTTTAATGGATACGTTTTCGAGTTACATTTTTTTTTCCTTTTTTTGTTTTTTTTTTGCGGAGGTAGTTCGACTATTTGGAGCATATCTCGAGTTAGGAACGTCCAATCTGGTCGCCCGGCACATAAAATTGAAGCTAATTGTACCACCAACAATTGTCACTCATATAGTTTTTCAATCGCTTCAGTAGTTTTAGCGCAATAGGCCCCGATATTATAAAAATTTGACCAAAATGAAAATGGGACATTTACTCTATCACCTGTGAAAAGTAGAAATCGTGGAAATATAGTTAGTTTAATATTTTTTGCGTAGAGTTTGAACTTTTACGAAGAGAACAAGGTATTTACGATTAAAATCTATGCAAAAATAGCGAAGTTATGGTCATTTTAGATTGATAGGTACCAAACTACCAAAATTCTACTTTTTCTCTGTTTACAAGTTTAATTCATTGTGCTTAGTTTTAATGAGATGTTTTCAATATAAAGGAGATTAGAAGTGAGTTTGATTGCTGCTTCGCCACATATTCTTGTCGAAATCTGTTTTTCTTATGAGGAACCAGATATAGTTGCCCATCATTTTTTCAATCCAAAATCCCTGGTAGCGCCGCTCAATAGTCTTCATTTCCTAGTGAAACCTCTCACCATGCTCGTCACTGACGTCACCAAGATTCTCAGGATGAAATATTCTCAACTGCTAGCTCCAGGTGTATACCGTATCCCATATGCTTGTGGCAGTGTCTACATTGATGAGACAAAGCGCTCTGTCAGCGTTGGGGTTTCAGAACATGAACGTTGTACAAGGCTGCGCCAGATCACCAGTTCAGCGCTTGCTGAGCACAGACACAACAATTCTTCTCGACCAAACAAAAATCATCTCCCGGGAATCACGTTATTATCCTCGTAGAATCCGCGAAGCGATCGAAATCTTTAAAGATCCCTCCAATCTCAATTGAGATGACGGTTGGCATTTGCATCATAGCTAGAAACCACTTTTACGACCACCACAGCCAATCACAGCTACCCCAAACCGCCCTCCCAACCAATAGTTGTTTGACTACCTGCGCAGGCACCTGCGCCAGGTACATATAACGTCGATCGAAACACGTACTGACATATCTGAATATCATTTTTTGGTGAGATATGCCACTACGTGTTTTGAGCGACGATAAATACCCTCACCCTTCCACACACGTTCATTCTCTCCGTCCTGAAGATGCCTCTTGCAACAGAGTGCGAAACGTTGACTAAAAGATGCGCATCTTGGTGCGAATCACGTGACGTACTTGTCTTCCGAATGGATCCGACCTCTACCATGCATTTAAACTGCTTATAAATGACGAAAAATACAAAATAGAGAAAAGGCCGAATTTTAGTAGTTTCGTACCCATTGGTCATAATTGATCATAACTTCGGTATTTTTTCATAGATTTTCATCGTAAGTACCTTGTTCTCTTCGTAAAAGGGCAAACTCCACGTAAAAAATAAGAAACTGAGCATATTTTTACTATTTCTACCTTTCCCTGGCGGTTAAATGAATGTTCGATTTTCATTTATACTAAAAAAAATTCAAATTATGGTCAATTGCACTGAAACCACTGAAATGATTGTAAAACAATATTAATAACATTTATTGGTGATTCAATTGGCTTTAATTTGATGTACAGAACGACCAGATTTGATGTTCCGAATTCGAGATATGCTCCAAATAGTCGAACTACCTCCAAAAAAATTAACAAAAAAAAAGAAAAATTCATAACTCGACAACGTTTCCATTCAAAAAATTTTTAATGCGATTTTTGAGTTTAGCGGGCCATGGTATCTAAGAAAAAAATAGTGGCATCTAATGTACATTTTTTTATTTTGTTGACTAGTGTAATTGATGAATATAAATATAATTGCTCTTATCAAGCCAATAAATCTTTTAATACTTCAAATTCTTTTATAAATTTGAAGAAACGATGACTAAACATGACTAAACAATATTAAATATTATATTCTTGAACTTTTAACCTTTGTGTTGTTCCTAATGAGGAATTATCCATTAACATGTACATATATCGTTACTTTTACCGGATGAAGGAAGTTTATCCTGTCAGTCAAACTGACACAAGTTCAATCTCTTTTCATTCTATATCATTCTGCTCCAAAATGGCTCCAAATGACGCTCAAACCCATACACAACGTCAAGATAAATATCTGCATTTGCCATTCTTATTGCTAGAGCCAGACTTACGGTAACAATCCGACAGACGGCTACAAATAAACGTACATTATATGTGGTTTTATTTCGTAAATGACTGACAAACTGGATCGTTTCTTTAGTTCCTGGTTTATTATAAAGAATCTGTGGAACGGTAACTATATAGAGTAAAGATAATATAAATATGTTCCGGAATATTATACGATATTATGAAGCCATAAGTAATTTGTTCAATGTCAATCATATATGGATAAAGATAATGCAACAAAGTGTTCTTTAAGGAGCACGTCACATCACTACAGCACACGGGAGCACCAAATACGGTTTATTTAGTAGTACATAATTTAGTAGTGGTAATTTAGTAGTGATTTAGTATTTTATCTTAATTATGCGCAACTGAAAGGCAATCAAAAGAAATACAAACCCTATATTAAACATTTAATGCCACAAGTACGATAAGTGACATTTCGATATTTCAACATGCTTTCGCTATCGACAGTGAATAGCCAGCATACGATAGAGTTTTATCGGCAGTATAGGGTACAAAAAATACTTTAGCAAGCAAAGAGGATATAAAACAACGAACCCAGTAGTCGTGTCTAAAGCTACAATTACGATGTTGATAAATTCGAGATAAACATAGATATGTCTGCGGCAAAAAAAAAATGAATTATGTAACTGTCACGTTTGTTAATGCAAACAATGTGCTGCAATTTTTAAAGAAATTACGGCGTAAAAAGTGTTGCCCATTGAGTAAAAGTCATTGCACCCGTCAGTCATAAAAAAGTAATATTTGCTTAAATCTTTAAGCACACGGGTTATCGGCCTTCCGCAAATAAACAAAACGCACAAAATCCACAATGAATGCGGTCAAAATCGGATGCAAAATCGCATTATAAACAACGAAAATAAGCGAGTCCATGGCATGTTTACCAATAGCACGGATATGAAACCTAACCTAACCTAAAAATCGATCGGCGAACTGCCTCACGTCGCGATTTTGACGTTTTACACGCGTCGCGACAGAATAACTAGATCGAAACATTACCTGGGATGATATAATGCATAATGAGACTTATCCAAAACTCCCGAAAATTATTCGCTTGGTAGCCAAACACAATTCAAGGTCTCGCACTATCAAAACACTCCAAATGTCACACGAAACGGCCAAACGGCAACACGAACTGAACGAACTAGCGATAGCTGAGGCACATCACATCACCCATTGTACGGAAACGCGGAAAACCGCGCGGAAATTCGCTGAAAATACGCGAAAATAAGCCAACGTCGAACGAAAGGTTGTTTTCAATATGGCCGCTGGAAACTCGGTTATTTCACAAGGATTTGTTGACCCTGGCGTTTTAAGGACGGCATCTGATTGGTCCAAACGGACAGCGCACACTCTCATTGGGCACATTCAAGGTTAGGGACAAAACATGGATATGAACATAGGCGCGGGCAAATTTGGGTATTAGAGGGACCCTTGTCCACCTTGTACCTTTATTAAATTTACAAAATGCTAGAAGTTAACTGTGTTCTTATTAGACTTTATTAATATTATTTCTAGATCTATTATTTTGTTTTAATTAAACAAGAAGGTTGATGCAAAAATGCCAATTATTTTGTCTTAATTAAAAAAAGTACCAATAAAGAATAAAATAATAATCTATGACCTGCAACGACAAAAAAATATTCAAAGTGTAACATTTTAACCGTAAGACAAACCGAAAACTTTACATATCTAATACATAGTTAAGTAATAAACTTTTATCTCATCAGTGCTGTATAATATAATTTTCTACTATGAAATCAAATACACATTCGTAACATAATATATCCAGGAATTATGTCAATTTAAATACAAAATAGTTAAATACAAAAAAAAACTCCCCTTTTGAAATAATTTTAACGACGCCCATGGAAGTGCACCTGTCAACAATGAATTTGTCTAGGATTTTATGATCAACATTTTAGAACAAAAATACGCGTAATGTACCAGGTTTGGTACGTAATTTCTTGCAGTACAACAATAACCATGCAACAAGTTAAGTGTAACAATAGCAAAGGATAGTTTTGTGATGTTTTGGAATTTCGAACGAATAGCGCCATCTACACACTGACCTTGACAAGTAGATTGTGGTCGATAATAAAAGCGAAAGTTGTAGTGTTTCATAGAGTACGCCACTAGTATTAAAATGCGCGAAATTTATAATGGCCGACCCCCATTCAATACCAACTTTTCACTTTTTACCGACAAATTTGCTCACCTGATTGGGTATATCTGGCGAAATAAATTAAGCATGCCACTGTATAGTTACAATGCAATTCCACCACAACATTTTATTTTTTTGTCCGACTGGTTGTACACATTTCCAAATATGACACAATTTCGCGTTTAGCTAAATCGAATGTTTACGAAAAATTGACTGTTTGACTGTAAAAAAACGGGATGATAACCTTACGGGGTGACTTTTAATTGCCGTGTATACCAACCCCGCGATTCTGAAGCTCCAGGCGTCCTGTTCCTGACAACAATGTTGCCTAGCAACGAAAAGAGCGTCACAGCGCGCTCTCGACTCCTGCTTGAAATATTGATGGCCAATTCCAACCATCTACATTATTTTTCGTCATCGTTTAATCGACTTTAATCTTATCCGAAAAAATATTGACTGTTTTATGTTTATTTTAACTCTTCTCGGAGAATTATCACAAATTAATAACAAAATTTGAGTGATTTGCTACTCTGGATATACAGGGTGTGGATAAAATGTTTTTGCAGATTGCTCAGCTTGTAGATTAACCTAAACACAGCGTTGCCAAGTTTAAATTTGATGTCTTATGGCTCCTGAGGACACTCAAATCACAAAACAATATTTTAGAATTTATTTATTTTTTTAATATTTTACACATACAAAAAAAAAAACAAGACACTGTCTTTAGAAATCTTTATTTCTCAAGAAAAGTAACCTTACAAATATAACATGCTCATATAACTTATTTGAAACAAATACGCAACATAAAGGTAATATCGATCCTCTATCCTTAAACGACTAATGACTATTCAATAAATGAGAAGAAAAACAAACAAAGTTTGCGTCGAACAAAACAAAAAAACAAACAATATAATTTATTATTATGTCGAGTCTCTTTGGTAGGCAGACAAAAACAAAAAAAAAAACACTAACTCGTTGTTGCATCGTCAAAATCGTGCAATGTTTGACGTAATATCGTCAATAATGCTTTTAGTGCAAGAGCAATTTGCGCGTTGTATCAAATAAACGCAAAAAACAAACAAGAATAAATCGATTGTTGGAATAAAATGCGCCGCGCTGACTAGTTGCGCCATCTATCTACTCCATCTTGTAACGGGTGCGGAACTGTTTGCGGTCCACCCGCTGGATGTCGCTGTACGAGCGTTCTGAAACAGGAAAACATAACCTTAGAGTTTATAGTTCTTTTATCTTATTAATTTTAGATTTTTCGTTATGATTTTCGTTTATTTGAAGAGATAACGTAGTTTAAATGCAATAATACCAAAATCTAGAAATACTAAAAAATTATAAACTAAATTGACCACATTATGACCAAAATTTAAATTTGCATAAGTTGATACAGACAGCAAAGTAATTCACACTCAAAGGATGTAAAGTGCAACGACTTACATAATAATTACAAAGTTATATACACCGATCAGTATACACATACAAACATAAAAAAAATTTCGCACCATGTGGTTACCAGGCCGAAGAGTAGTAAATTCGTAAACACTTTTGCAGATGTTCGCCAAAAATGGCGTCAGCTCATTACTACACATTACATAAAACCGGCCTTGTCAAGTCTCGATTGCAAAATTTCGAGTGACATACATGCCTTATACATAAATAAATAAATAAATTGATTGCCGCACACAATTTGCGCATTCAACCGCGATGAGATAATAAAAATGAACTCGTATACATATAATTAACCTTATTTGAAGTTTTGTTTCGTTTTATGTTGAATGAATTGTTTAAATAATTCAAATTTTAGAATAATTTCTTAAATTATTACTTTCGAATTATTGGTGCATGTTGAGTTGAGATACTTCATTGTTTTTAAAAGTTGCCACTTTCTTATCTAGTATTTTGGAATGGATTATTTTATTATTATTTTAAATAAAGAAAAACTAACCTCTGAATTTTATTAGCTGTTGCTGTGCAACATCCTGTGGCGGCATCTCTTTTGGTCTTTTCGCTTCCCGAATGGAGTCCCTTGTAGACCTGAAGGAACCAGGATTCCTCAGGTAAGGCGGTTGGATACAAAGGACATCCTCACTCATCCTGTACGACGTCACTGACATTGCTCCAAGGGTATCGGCATCAAACGAATTTATGTCGATATCGGTGAGCACTGCAAAAAAAACAACAATATAGATACAGGGTAACATTTGATAAATGTTGTTAGTTCTTTAAGAAAGTTACGCATAAAAATAATAAAGAACAGCAAAGAAAAAGAGATCTCGAAATGATCGTTCAAATTTCATCATAAAAGTATACTTAAACCTACAGAGACTTTTTCTAGCGGTGTATAACTACCAGAAATCGTAGAAAGTACTTTGCTTTTAGAAATTAATGCATCTGGAACGAAATAGTGGAAAAAGCTAGTACGACGTTCAAATAACCTAGTTGTGAGCTACACAGACCGTCATTTCTAAGCAAAATTATAACTGTTTTTCGTTATTTATTCGACTCGTGTGTGTCGACCGTGCATATGGAAAGTCATACTTGTAGCAACGCCACAAACCTTGTAATAAATCTTAAATCATCGATAAATAACACAGTTGAAATACGTCAATTAAAATGATAATATTTTATTATAATGGTAAACGTCCATCACCAAGATATGATGAATAATAACATGCTTTAAAGCAGCGCTTCTCAAACTATGGGTCGCGACCCAAATGTGGGTCGCGTTAAAAAAATTTTGGGTCGCGTATGAAGCTAACCACAGCAAGAAATAAATCACAATTTACAATCACACAAAGAGGCGTACAACAGATTTCATTTGAACAGTACAGTACTTGTACTGTCAGTAGAGTACTTGTACTGTACGAACACGCATCCGTTTTCGCGCATCAACATCATAGCATGTGTACCACACATGGCTCGCGTCTTTAAAGGCGCCTCCACACTCAACGGAAAATCCGAAAGTTTGCTCCACACGTAGAGGTTTCTCCATCCACACGTTGAGGTTTTCCTTGAGGTCTTACGCCCCGAGGCATGCCTTCGGATTTTCCGTTGCGTGTAGAGCCACCTTAATTTTCTGTGTTCAATGTAAAGTGTAAACCCGCTTATGAAACAGAAAGCGGCTAAGTACACTTTTGTCGAAGTTAAATAATTGCAGGTAAATAGCCACACATATTAATTAAACTAATTTAAATTTACTCTCTTTATATTTTCTGCATCGGGAGCAATTAGCTGCGAACGGTATGAGCTCAAGTCTTCATGAAATTTTAAATGAATGTGTAACAATTGTAAATTACATCCGTAAAAGTGTACTAAAAAAATTTTTTTGAAAATATTATGGGAAGAAATGGGACCAGAACATCAGACATTGTTTTTGAATTCTCATATAATGATGGCTTTCCAGGGGTAAAGTATTAAAACGATTTTTCGAACTGAGAATGAAAATTGAAATATTTTTACGGGAACAAAAATCAACTTTATGCGAATTCTTTCAAAATAATTTGTGTCTTGCAAAAGTACCTAGCACATTTGGCTGATATATTTTCCCAGATGAATGACTAAATGATCTTTCACTTCAGGGAATGCAGATTACTCTCTTTAATTGTTATAATAAAATTGAAGCATTAATAAAAAAATCAGCTTTGGATCGATACTATTAACAGAGGTTGCTATATAATGCTTCCTTCGTTTGCTGAATTAGTTGATGACAACTCAGCAACACGTGCTCGATGTAGGTACGCATAATTATACAAAGTCATTTGAAAGAATTGAAAGCAAAACTAGTGCAGTACTTTCCATCTAAGGACGACATTTGTCAAGGCAATATGTGGGTATAAAATCCTTTTAGTGCTGAATTATCGAATAATTTAACATTCTCTGAAAAAGTGCAGTTAATTGAATTATCTACGGATAAAACTTTAGAACAAAAATTTCAAGTGCACAAAAATAATATGTTGCCATTTTGGTTAGAAATAAGGGAAGAATATCAAATATTAGGTGAAAATGCATTGAAATTATTGCTTCCTTTTGAAACGACTTATTTAGCGGAAAGTGGATTTTCAACTATGGTAATAATCAAAACCAAATTGAGGAATCGGCTTTATCAGCTCGGCAATGCGAATTTCAATGACGAATTCGAATTCGATTATATATAATTATATTACATAAATTCGATTAATAATGATTTTGACGAATTGGTTGCTAAAAAACAGCAGCATCCATCTCACTAACAATAAGTTTATTAATACTACTACGTACTATAAGTATGTTTAAGTTCACTTTGTAATAAAGTAGTATTTTGTAATAAATAAAATTCAGTTGTATTACAATATCTAAAGGTTATAGTTATTTGGGTCGCGAGCTATTCAAACATAAAAATGTTGGGTCGCCAGTCTACAAAGTTTGAGAAACGCTGCTTTAAAGGCAGTATTGCACATGGTTTCCTTTGCACTATCTATCGTGTATATGGGAAGTGACGTAAGCCGGTACAGGACCATTAAATAAGGTATGTACCAGCTGTGGACAGGAAACATCCTGGCATTTATTGTAATTAATTCGTAGTTATATTGCAAGCCTCGGAGGTAGCAGCATTTATACCGGTGATTAATGAATAATTGAAACTGCCGATGCTTGGCGACGTTTACGATAGGTTATTTATGTATGTTATATACCACAATTCGCCCCCGGTGGGTTGTTCAATTATTAATATTCAACTCTTGTGTTTACTGCGATGTACAAGCGTATATTCTGGTAAAGTAAATGGAAATTGAGATGTTTACTGGAAACTAAAGTGGTCATTTGAAGTGAGAAGTTTCTGTGGTGCAGAAGAACATCATGGAGGAAAAGTTTATGGTGCTGTGATATAAAATAATATAAAAATTTTAAATATTTACATCTGAAGATGATTGAAAAAAACTACTATAAAACTACTAAACTAACTCGAAAGTTTTGCATTATATCTAGGGTGGCCCTCATCCAACTTTCGGAGCACTTTGTTAATACATTGAAGTATCTAAATCGCCACTCAGGATTCAAGCGTTTGTAAGTGGCCACTGACAAAATTTGTCAATTCGTAACCATAGCGACTAAGGCTGCGTGTACTGTCAAACTGGTTGTTTAAACGCTTATAGCACCTAAACCGTTGAGCCCACTGATCTGTAAATCGGTGTACATATTTAATGTAACTGGATGATGAGCTGGTATCAGTTTCGTCACAAATGTCTATACCCGCAGGGTATTAAAATAACAAATTATATTTGTTTTGATGAATGAAAACTACAGAATTGTATAGTTTTATAGACCGTTATGTTTTAATAGGAAATTTTCATATGGGGTATTCCATTCATCTTTGAGGTTCAAATTAAACATCGCTTTAATGGAACAATTAATTACGTAATGTAAGTTTCCTGTGCTCAAATATAGTGTCAGGAAGTAGGCATATTTGTTACTTTTAAGGCACGAGCATTTCCGTCTATCAAAACATAGGTTGGACACAATTTAAACTCATTACTAATTTACCAATAACCTTTTCTCCCTTTCTTCTACATACAGAAACCCAAGTATGTATATCAAAGGAAAACAAGTGTTTCTTTTCAAATCAGGATATGTATTGAACTTTTTATATGTTGAATTTAAGAAAAGCAACTGAAAGTTCTGTATGCAAAATAATTTTGTGTGTTTACTAAAACACGGCGGTGAAATTACTACAATAACGCGAATAGTCATAATTGCAAAATTGGAACGCCTTCTCGTGTTTTGTATCCGACTGACCGACATATGTAAGTATGACGCAGAATTTACGATAAACAAACAACATTTGACGGAAATCACTCCCCAGCACGTTTCATTAATAAACACTGTTTCAGTGAGACCATCCAAAATGTTTCTTCAATATAACCTTATTTCTAGGATGTTGAATCGTCCCATTTAATTTGAAACTTACCAAAACTCAAAAATTACTATTTTTAGAACAAAAATCACTATTTTACAAAGATAGATATGATTCAAACTAAGTTGAATACCGTGACGTTGACGATAACGCACTTCATAGTAATACGTTATGACAACTTGCGTTATCTAATACCAACACAGATCCCAAAGGAAACTTCGAAATTCGTTGCTGTTCTTGTGTTTTTTGTGCTTCAAAAATGTTTGTGGATAAATTTTAATACGAAACATAATACTAAAACTTACTTCGACTGCAAGTCGAAACAGTCGAAACATTATTAATTAGGACTTGAAATTTAGCAATTTTCAATAGTTGAAACACCTATGGAACGCCTCATATTCAACTATTCAAGGTCATTTTTTGTTTCTTACGCGCACTATGTAGTGGTACGGTAGTACTAATCTCATTTGCCGCCACATTAGGAAGTTGGTAACACATGAAAGTCATATTACATCATGAGAAATTACATAATGTAAACATTCGTCAATAAAAATAAAATTTGATTATATCACAGCAAGTAACACTTACATGACAGTCTGTTGTTGTACATTGGATTGTCACATTCGTCCTCTGAAAGCATCCAGTCTTCTTTCGTAGACTTTTTGTTAGTGCTGACAGTGTCGGTATACTGCTTTTGCTCGGTCGCTGGAAAATTTAAAGAAAAATAAGCATATCCGTTTTTCGGTACAATCTAAAATGAGTATACTCGTGTATGAGACGTGATTGAAACATGTGCTTGAGTGCACTGAGTAATAATAATAATAATAATAATAATAATAATAATAATAATAATAATAATAATAATAATAATAATAATAATAATAATAATAATAATAATAATAATAATAATAATAATAATAATAATAATAAACAAAAACAGCATCCGGTTTTTAGAGCCTGGTGAGCCATATTAGAGCCTGATGCGTGCAAAACAACTAGTTTTACCAGAAATTTAGAAATAACCATGTTCTAGGTTTCACATACAAGTGTATTTTGGACGAGTTAGTAAAGTGTAAACTGAAAGCACGTGAAATATATGAAATTCCGGAGAAATTATGCCAAAATCAACTTTAAGTAACACCGCGCAGTTCTGTTTCCAAACAAAATAAACTAATTTAGAAAATATAAATACCAAAATTAAAATTAAATTTCTTATATGTTCATCTTTACTACCTAACATTTGTGATCTACAATTTTGATACGTAATTCCAACACATTATAAATCACGTAGGTATTAGTAACGTAGAATGACTTAAAATAAACTTATTAATAAATATCTGAATTTCTGTGGAAGGTACAGTGTTTCAAATCAAACAGGTCATTTAAGACTTTCAATAACTAAGTTTCA
This sequence comes from Aphodius granarius, assembly GCA_963971325.1. Classification (NCBI taxonomy): domain Eukaryota; kingdom Metazoa; phylum Arthropoda; class Insecta; order Coleoptera; family Scarabaeidae; genus Aphodius; species Aphodius granarius. The sequence goes on from OZ020225.1 coordinate 7,014,144, forward strand.
GACATCCTGTGAGGTATTTAAAGCACTTTGAGTATTCTATGACAAAGCGGCATCAGTTCACAACATTTTGGTTTTTGATTCATCAAAATATCAGAATTTTATGGAAGATCCAGAGTTTCAAGTAAAACAAAGCTAATTTCAGATTTGCAATATTAAACCACTGAGTTTGAGACATCCTGTGTAATGTTTAAAGAAGTTGGTCAAATTCTGGAGTATTATGTGTCAAAACTGCATTAATTCGCAACACTTTGGCTTTTGATTTGTCAAAAAATCTGAATTTTTGTGGAAGATACTGAGTTTTAAGTAAAAAAATGCAATTCCAGATTTGCAATACTAACATTTTTACACATAATTTATTTTATTCTGATACGTACACATATCATTCTCACAACGATTCAAGTTTTAAAGTCGTCTTCAAAACGATATTGTATACATGACAGTTTCAATTCGGTTAAGAAATAGTAAAAACGCTATTGTAATGGCATAAACTGGCCAATGAACCTCTGGGTGCACAGAACATAAAATTTGTCTTTAGGAGGTAAATTACCTCTTCATTTTTCATACGTTTCTTCACAAAGTTTTAGGAACGTTCAACAAAAACAACTGAAATAAGTATAGAGCAAAGTGAGGTTATGTCAAGCAATGTGACATTTATCATGCGCATGTCCCCAACCGCAAAACGGTTAGAAAGCGTTTTCATGAGAGTTTTGAAACCGTCTTCAAAACGTTTTCAAACCGTTTTTAGTTAGTAAACCGTCCTCAAAACGTTTTCAACCCATTTTTAGTTAGTAAACTGTTTTTAAAACAATTTGTATACCTGGTAATTGCGAAAATCTTAAATATTACAATCATTATTGATCGTCAAAATATAGCTTGTAAGTCTTTAATACGTTATGAGTAATTCTGTCAGCGTTGTCAATATTTTTATGTCAGCTACGACAAAGTATTCGATGTAATGGCGGACCCAGACGTACGGTGCTCAACGTACGTGACTATAATTCTTAATCCAAAGGTAATAACGCCCATAACAAAGCACACAATTGCCAGGTATTGACAGCAGGCAATAATCAGATTATTAAAGACACCCATAAACGAGTTTTGTGAGTTTTATAAATCGCAATTTATAACATGCTTGTGCTTGTATGTAACTTGACTTCTTTTGTATAATATATATGTACAAAAAATTAAGTTAAAAATGGAGACACTAAATCGTCAATAACTTCGAGATTTTAGTTTAAACTTACGTATTTTTTGACGTGCAGCGATCCAGTCATTAAACGAACTGGAAATACTACATTCTCTCCTGCTGTCCGTCGAGTACCTTTGGTTTTTTCTACGCTCTTTGCTGATCAGCGTGCACTCTTCCAAGAGCTCAAACCAGTCTTCCAGACCGTCGGACGTCCTCAAATAGATCTTGCTGTCCCTATCCAGGACCAAAGCTACCGTACTATAGGTCTTCTTGTTCTCCCAATCAACCCTAACCACATCTGATAGCTTGATCTTGAACAGGAACTGCCCCATATCTGAGATTCTGTCTGCGCCGGAAGCTCGCCTGAAGCAGTGGAGATAGTCTTTGGTCAGAATGAAGAAACGCTCCTTCCAACGACTGAACATCTTGCCTCGCTGTTGCCATAGCAGGCCACGTTTGATGGCCAGATGACCGTCAGTTCCGCAATTTGATAAGAGAGACTGGAATGATAAGAAGACATAAAACATTATTTTAAAAAGCTATTTTTTTAGGTCTACTGAACACAGAAGTTTGTAAGTAACCAAGCGTCAGCAACTAACATGGTTAATTGGTACTAACAAATACAAATACTAACAAATGGAGTTAATTCTTGTTCGTTTATATTACTAATTGACATAGGGTCAATTCTTTTAGAAGTGTGGCACGTGGTGGAGGGTAACTGTTTACATTAGAGACGCACATATGGCTACGTTCTGTAAACAATTAGTGAGGAAACTACCCTTGAAAAAGTACACTTCCTGTCACCAAGTTTATGATAGTCTCGTTCGTTTAAGCAGGCAAGAATTGTACGAAATGGTAGAATGGAACGCAAAATATTCCGGTTATACCCGCATGTTATCAGCGAAAGAATGATAAAATGTTATGGATATATATAGGCATTACTATTATTGCGTTTTAAGTATTTTTAACGGATTGTTACGTGACAGTTGAAGCGTAACAATACGTTTTAAAAGTTAATAATAATAAAGCTAATATACCTATACATATTATAATCTTAAGACATATGAATAGAAAGCATCAATGTCAAAGCACTTAAATTACTCATGTTCGGTACGTAAAAATCATTATGCAACTGAAGTAAATAACATTGCATACAGTGTAGTCACTTTGAGGTGAAAACCACAAGCAACCAGTCACCAGCAATGATATTTTATTTCATTTTCATACCCAGTGACTCACTCCGACATAACATTAATGCGTAGAATATTTGCTAATATTAAACTTCATTGATATAATTTATTGTATTGAAATTGACCGAAAAAAAAAAAAAAACACGAGAATACGAGTTTTGGCTTTCACTGAATCGATTGCAACGATTTTTGAAAAATCTCTCAGTGTATGAATGGGTCTGAAATGCATTCATCTTACAACTGGAAGTGACAAATGTTACCTACTTCGTCAGAGCAAAATATACTCAGCATAAACATACTAAACTCTTAAACCGGAAGAATAGCTAGCCGTTGAAATAACTACATGTATTGAAATTCTTATTACAATAAAATATTATTTGGATAGCAAAAATATCCTCTTCATATTACACTATATACGCAAGAACATTTTTTCTTGATATCCAAGAATAGAGTTCTTTCTGTGTAGGCTATTCCACAACAATCCTGGTTTTCCTCATAATCCTTGTAAGTCACCCATGAAATAAAACACTTTTGCATACATTTAAACAAACAATATACGAACCCTCAATATCGTCGAACCTATATAGCGGTGATATGTGGCAATAGACGCGAGAAATTGTTAGCGCCATCTGTAAAGTAATTGCACAACTTTCTATGCATTTCTCAGAGTAAGAATCTTGGGTCAAGAAACTGTTTTTTTTTTTTTTTTTTTTTTTTTTTTCGTTGAAGCATATATATTTATCGTCCAAAGAAATATTTTTGTTGTAAGACGAACGTCTACTTTTTTATTGAACAATAACTTTTTCTTCGTCAGAGAAAAGTATACTTAACATAAACATACTAAATTCTTAAATCGTAAGAATAACTAACCGTTGAGACAACTATATTGAAATTCTTATTAGAATAAAATATTATTTGGATAGAAAAACATCCTCTTCATGCTACACTATATCCAAGAATAGAGTTCTCTTTGTGTAGTATCCAAGAACAGAGTTCTCTCTGTGTAGTTTTCCATGGATTATGTTTTTAATATAAACTTATGAGAAACTTGCACTTATTTTTTACCCGTTTGCAACGTAATCACTAATACAAGAAATAACAATTCAAACGGCCCGCCAAATTTCGCAGTGTTTAGTGCAATCCTCCAGAGATGGCGCTTGCCACCTATCCCTAAAATGTTCTATGGTTGTGGCTTCGCGAAATTCAAGATTTGCAGAAGGTGTCACCGGAAAAAGTCGGAAAATTACGTGTAGGCCACCGCAGAGACTCTTAAAAATCATTGAAATCGTGCTTGCTTCTCAGACTCGTAATCTTATTCCCATGAGTAGAGGACAATGGCGGCAAAAGTGTTTCAGATAGGTAATTGCAGTGTCCTTGATTTGTAATAAGTTTTCGATCGCTTCCTGGCTTTATTCCATGCCGCGAGTGATTTCACTGTTTCCTCGTGTTGCATGAAACGGTTCTCATAACGGAATAGACGCATACTTTGCCAGCGGTGTAAACTTTGATTACGATGGTTTCTTTTTTCGGTCAATTCATTGTTAGTGAGTTTGTGACAATAAATGTATGTAGGTTGGGACAAAATAAAAAAAAAAAACAGAAGACGATAGAAAGGAGATGAGAGAGATCTGAAGAAAACGTGGTGGTCCCGTGTGCTATCATGATGCGACGTGCTAAACTAAAAACCTAAACGACACTTAAACTTACGGGGGATGGAATTTTCTCAAACCGACATAAAATAAATCGTATGGCGCCACTGTTTTATCAGTTTTAGCTAGAATTACGAACGTCAATAATGAAAATAATCAGTAAAACTCATTAAATTCTAATTACGAACCGACTAAGCACACCGAATTTCGTCAGTTTATATTCACTAGTTCTTGGTCAACACTATTTACGTAAATAATAATGGCACAACATTTATATAGACCAATGAAGTAAATATTATTAGGCGTGACGTCAAATTGTGTCAAAAAATATCAACAAAAGCGATAAATCACGCGAGTCAAATTTATTATAATTATAATGAAAACTGATAACGACACAATCTACTCAAAATTTCGCCAGAAACGAATTTTAATAGGCGTCCATAATAATCTTCGAAATGATCAAATGCGGTAATTTGGTTTTCCGATAATTTTTTTTATCTGTAGTAACTTACTATGACTGTTGTAAGTTTACATTCTACGAACGTGATATTGTTATATTATTGTGTAGTCGCGATTTATCTGAAAAGTATTCTCCAACTGTTGATTAGTTATTATGATAAATCCGTCTACTATTATTATAAGTGCTATTTATAAACGGCGTATCGTTTATTATTATTTATAATGTACAGTGATAACGTCATTCAATATTGTTCGTCCTGTAAGGATATGATGCATACAAACATAGCAACTTCCACATTATATGTGGGTGGTAAAAACATGGAATAAATTATGTATCACATACTGCCACTGGTATAAAAAAAATCCCCCACAATAGAAATTATGAACTCATTTGATAACATTTATTCTTGCTTGCCGAGTGAGGGAATTTGCATATAAAGGGAACCAAATATTATTAGAAAAATCAACAATGATGAAATGAATGACTCAATATCAATGAAAACAGTATAACATTTGCCACTTCCGGTCAAATTATATAAATTCAAAGAATATGCAAAAGTGCTGTATTTTGATGATTCGATAAAAAGCCACCATTCAGAAGGATCGTGGGGAATAGCAAACTCGTTCATAAGAGTCTCAACATCGTGACATACACGTAAAGATTCTTCCATTTTAAAATATGCTTTAAAAGGCTCGTTACGCTTTATAAATGAAGACACTGTCACACCTCGTGCGAAAAAAATCATTCCTGTAGCCTAGAACCCAATAACTAGGCTTTTTCTTTTGATAAACCTAAGTCTTTAACCAAATCATTCAGTTTGCACTGGTTTATAAGGTGAGGTGTACATAAAACTTCAAATGGTGAATCTTCACGACTTGCCTGATTTGACAGAGTGATTTCAGACACTCTGTCAGGCAAATTTCTTCTAACAGGCGAAATTTTTTCTGTGTCAAAAATCGAAAGATGACAAAGTGGATGGCGCACTTGAGAGAGGATGGTTCTCTGCATGGGGGATAGGACGCGCAAATTGGGATATTTTATTTTATGTTTATCCTTCTTCGAATATCCGGAGACGCTTATCGTGCAAAAATAGCAATCATCTACATGATTGGAAGGCTCTCGCCACAACATGGGAATTGTTATTAAACAATGCTGAAGATGATTTTTAAAGCTTTGACTAAAAAATAGGCGCATGGACAAATGTGATATATACAACAACTATTATTTCCCATTTTCTAACATATTGCACAAAGTGCACATTAGAACTTTCGCCTGTCAGCGAACTCTTGCTCAGTTCAGGTCATTCCGACAAACAACTTTTATAGAACAATTCAACGGTTCGACGAGGAACACATGTTGCCTGATGAACCGGTATCTTAAGATCCATCCACAAGTTTCAAGCATCGCGAGGTAAATCGATATTTCTCCGTTTCTAATTTAAAATTGATCGAACCCGTCGCCTCCAGTTGATAACTCTAACGATTTATTTCGCGCGGGGCAAATTTCTAATTTTCGATCGCGTTCGTGGTTTGTGGAATTAGCAATTTGGGCAACTTAATTAAAATGTCGTTAAATTGATTTGACGGCGGCTTGCTGTATAGGAAAAAGTCGAGTAATTTAGGATAGGCACCTTGATTAGGTTTTAATTGGTTTGTATTTTTTTAGGTAATTGATGGTAAGTTGACATCTTGACGTCATACTTCAGTATTCTAGATATATCAAATTCACTTGTTTGTCAAGATGTGGCATCAAAATTAAATTGATTCATGATTCATTGGTGAGTGCAATATTGACCAATTGTTGTGAAAGAAGTGAACTATCCTTAATGGATAATTTGGTGCAACAAAAAGCGTAGACAATTCAAAAGGAAAGTGCGTTCTCGTTCTCTAGACAACTCATTATTATTATTAAAAAGCCTACATATTACCCAATTAAGAACAGCTCGACAGAATTCATCAGCTTATTTAATCACCACTAACACCGCAACCCTTCTTTTCTCAAAGAAACGGTCAAGTTCTAATGAGGTAATTAAAATAGCATTTTCACTGTCGCCAACTGTCCGTAAAGACCACCGTAATACAGTAAGTGCATGTGGTATTAAGTGACAAAGTTGTGAATTAAATTTCGTTTTCATTTCTTCGGGTGAAAGACAAGTATGGCGGCAGAGGAAATGACCGCGAACAGAAGCCAAGCGTACGGTCAATGTCCCGGAATATCAGAGTCGATTCATTTCCTGTCTTACCCGCAATTGTTATCACTTTCTTCAGATACCCGCGGTTGTGAAACGTGCCAACTTTTATAGTAAAATATCTCTTTTACGACCTAACCATAACAGACATGTCACCAGCTCATTACCGCTCTTGAGAAATAATGACTTGTCTTGTTGTTGTATGTATACAGTTTGTACAAATCTATCATTCATAGATGCGTTTCCTTTCGATTTCTTCTACTCTAATTACCAAGTTATCCACAACGAACCATGTTCTCCTCTTTTAAATGTGACGATGTTAACAACCTTTCAAATGTGACGATGTTGTAGTTGTTTTGGGTGCGGTTTATTTCGCTGCACCTTAGCCAATTCTTGGCCCTTTGTGCTTACCCATTTTTACATACTGTTTGATAACGACAACCAGAGGTGTTCAACTGGTTGCCGGCACCCACGGTTTTTAAATTGAAAAGTGCGCATAACAGAGAAACTTCATGAATTTTCTGTGATTATGGCATTAGATAAAATAGCACTACAGTTATACTCGAGATGGGTAATAATACGGTTTGCATGCATAAGAAACTTTTCTATGCAGGTCTTCTTGAAAAGATGGAGAAGCTTGCTTAATAACCACGTGAGATTTATATGCAACCGAGATTGCTTATAACGAACATTCTAATGGAGAATTTTGACAAATTCTGATCTGAAATAAAAATCAACCGAAAAAATGCTACAAGTACATCAATAAATAAAGTAATATGTATTAATCTTCTTAAAAGGCAAGATTGTAACTTATTCTGTCACACACCAATTTCATTTTATTACTTATAGAAAGAATAATCATATTATATGAAAATTAGCAAGGCAAAGTAATTTTATATGAATCTGTACTCCGCGAGAGCGCTTTCATATGCAATGCATCTGCACAGAGACCCCCACATGTGGCAAAATGAAGTATTTAAACGATTTTTAAACAAACCATGTGTGGAACGCATTTTTTGTCTCTCACCAACAATGCATACAATTTTAATTTCGATTAAAACTATTAAACATTGAGCATTTCGCGACATTGATACACACAATCCTTTCTAATAATAATAGTAGCTTTTCCTTATCAGTAAGTAAGGCACTGCATTCCTTGCAAATATTTATTACCTCTATGAAATCGAACCAGATGTTTTAGAAATTGTTAAAAAGTCGCTTCCTTTGTACGCAATTTATTACAACAAAACGTTAGAAACTCTTCTCTTTGAACCAGGTATTTGTGTTACCTAAATTGTCGAAGAAAATATTTAAGTGGATCATTACTTTCTAGCGTAATTAACGAAACTATTTCTTAAGCTATTTGGGTTTTGTGTCTATAAGAAACTATGATAGAAGAATTTCAAGTCTTGAAATCACCATTGACAAACTGCGCTACGCAGTAGACATTATCTGATATTGCAAACCGAATATTGCGGAATTATATTACAGTATTTGTAATAAATAATTACTCACGCTGGAAAAGCAGAGCGACAAAGAGTGAAAAAAAATCGCACACCGGCCTGTTATGTAATCGTTTCGAGCATTTGTGAGCAAGTGCATTCATCCATCACACAGAAGGCATTGTACTTTGTTTTTACATAACTCTATTTACACCAATTCTCAAGTATGAAGGCGAGAATATACCACATACTCCGCGCTTACTCATAGGCCAATTATCATACTTCTACATCAATTATTGTACGCAGAGGACAACGGGTCATAGGCAGTTAAGTTCTTTCTTCGTTGGTTTATTTTACAAATAACGGAAAATGCTTTTCCGTTCTTTTAAAAGCTTACCTTCACCTGAATACTTCCTAATTGTTTATTTCTTTTTAGAATTGCATATCCAATTGACATGAATAACTGCAATTTATTCTTGCATTACTGTACACTATTATATCTAAAATCGTGATTAAATTTGTGAGAAATTACTTTTTTATGTTAGTAGATAACGCCCATTAAGCTAGTCATTGATAGTTTGATAGTAATTACAAATGACCGTGTTTGTAGATTATGTGTTTTTGTCGGTTTTAAATACATACATTAAAGTTACCGACAAATAGAAACGCACTTATCTTGATCTGACCTCTATACAGTAGTAACTAGCCTGTCTTTATTATCGTTTTTACTTTCCACCGTATTTCTTCTTCAAAGGAAAGTGTGTGCTATGCCGATAAATAAATGGAGGTTAATTTCAAACATTTATTTGTCGTAAAGAGCTTGAACGTCACTTTGGTAGATATTTCTCGAAATATATGACTAAATTTACTTAATCAATTGTCAGAAGATATGATACAATAAAATGGCTAATAACACAAGGGAACAAGGGTCCTACAAACAGAAGTCATCAAAGTGTTGTGACAGGTCTAAGATCCACTTTATTAGAACGTTAATCTGGACAAAACGCATTTTTTTGTGTTATATAATATGTATGACAAAATCGTCTGCAAAAAATGGATACTACTTTCAAATTTTTCTAAACTAATATGGACAGATGTAATACATTTCCAAAATAGGTAAACATTATTAAATCACTTATCCTTAATCTCTATCAAGCCTATAAAACGTTTTAAAGATAAATCTCCAACTGCCAAGTCCGATAAAAAATGGCAATTGTCCGTGCCAAAAATCTGCACGTACGTAAAACTAACGCAGAGTAATCTAGGTCAATATACGTCAAGGTATTTTATGCCACACATCGAAATGTGTGCAATGGTCATCGCCTAGGTAATCCAGGTATACGATATAGAAACAAGACAACCTTAGAAGGCTTGCGCACCAAATATACAACACACCTGAAGGCTGTCGTAAGGTCTTTTCAATTACATTGCGTTGGCAATGTTGTGACAAATTAACAGCGTTTAGAACGTTATATAATCGCGTGATTTTGGCAAATGCGTACGTTTTGCGATGTCAGCTTAAATACAAATCAATTAACAATGTTTTACTTTGTCAGCAGATTGACAAATTGCTTGATTTCTTTCTGTAAAGTAGTATGATTTTATGATAATAATAATTGTATATTATCTTTCTATCGCTCTTGAAAATAGTCAACAATAACTTATTGATGTGATTGTTAAAACAAACAATGTTGTCTTTTGATATAAGCCATACTTAGTGATCGTTTGTTTCTACTGTATTGCAACATATGTTTTATTAGATAATACCAAATTGTTTATTGTTCATTATCTCAGTTCTGTTGAAATTTCGGTCTCGCCATTCAATAGAATTAGCAGAACGTTATTTCAGGTAATCTATTCAACAAACGGTAGATTTACTGTTAGCTACAATATAATCAACCTTGATTATTTATTATCGAAAGAGATATTTCTAATCGTCTTGTAAACTATAAAGGAATTTAGCTAGATTATCAAGAAACTAAACATGTAGATATACGTTTTGTACTGTTGGATGATTAATGTTATTTTCCAGTACTGTTCCTTGTTATTGGTATATAAAAATTCCAAGTTTAGTAAGTGTTTTAACTTTTCTGGGTAGTCGCTAATATCAGGAACCTGTTGTTATCTTATCTCGTGAACACTTATGTTAACATGAATGAATAAACGCGCTATAATCCGGTTTTTGTAGTAAAATGCATCATAATTATTTGACTGTGATTAGTAATTACCCAATTGACTTCTGTGGTGAACGTACAATCATCATTTTTCCCGTTTATGCGACAATAATTATTGACGTCACTCAGATATCTTTGATTGCGTAGATATTGTCATCTTGAAATGTAGTTTCTAAAAATTGCATTACCCATACAGGGGACCCCTTTATTTATCATCACATTGGAATTCCCGATTATCTTATAAAATAAATCATTAATAATAAATAGTTTTGAAGGTTGGAGAACATTTATATATAAATTACTATTTTATTTTATACAATTTGATCCGAGTAACCGACATGTTTTCGTGGTCGAAATTTGGAACTCTGTAGATCAATTAAGCACCTAAGTTAAGAAGCCAAATTAATTTTGATATGTTAATTTTCAAATGTAAATCTAAATTTTGTCTTCGTTAACTTAGGTATTCTTCTGACCGATAGTGACAATTTTTTCAACACGATATAAATAAGATTGTCAGAACTAACACACGATGTGGTAATGATGAAAAATGATATCTCATAACTTCTTATACGGCAAGAAGAAAAAAGACTTCTGTAGTTTAAGTTTGAAACATCCTGCAGAGTAATTAAGTGTGTATAACAGATTAAATTAGTGGCAGAAATAATTACACAAGGGAACAAGATTCTTACAACTAGAACAGGGATCACATATTTTTGTGTTACGTTATCAAGTCAAGTTATACAGACATTTTGTGCATTAAAATATGGGAAGTGATCAAAGACGATGTTGATGCAAAAATTCACCAAATAAGTGGATGAATCTCCGGATATTCGAGGAAGGATAAGCATACAATGGCGATACATGGCGAGAACTATCCTCTCCCAAGTGCTTCATCTTCGATTTTTGACACAGAAGAAATTTTGCCTGTTTGAGGAAAGTTGCCTGGTTAGAATGTCTGAAATCACTCTGTCAAATCAGGCAAGTCTGAAGATTCACCAATTGAAGGAACACCTCACCTTATAAACCAGTGCGAACTGAATGATATGGTTAAAGACTTAGGTTTATCAGGAATGGACAGGAATGGAATCATTTCGCACGAGGTGTGACAGGGTTTTCATTCATAAAGCGTAACAAGCCTTTTAAAGCATATTTTAAAATGGAAGTATTTGTACGTGGATGTCACGATGTTGAGGATCTTATGAACGAGTTTGATATTCCCCACGATCATTCTGAATCACTGAATGGTGGCTTTTTATCGCTTCATCAAAATACAGCGTGAAAGCAGTACTTTTGCATATTCTTTAAATTAATATAATTTGTTAACTGATTTTGTTGCAGTTTTCTCAGTTTTTTCACTATCAGTTTCTAGTTATGTAAGGCAAATATAATCTGGAACAATATTTTTTTTTGTTGTATCAAAAAGTTGGAAATTTGTTCCCTTGTGTTATTTTAAAAATTGCCTTAGGTACGAAGAACTTTAGGGAATGTCTGTATAAAATGTTGAAAGCCTTTTAAAGCATATTTTAAAATGGAAGTATCTGTACGTGGATGTCACGATGTTGAGAAGCTTATGAACGAGTTTGATATTCCCCACGATCATTCTGAATCACTGAATGGTGGCTTTTTATCGCTTCATCAAAATACAGCGTGAAAGCAGTACTTTTGCATATTCTTTAAATTAATATAATTTGTTAACTGATTTTGTTGCAGTTTTCTCAGTTTTTTCACTATCAGTTTCTAGTTATGTAAGGCAAATATAATCTGGAACAATATTTTTTTTTGTTGTATCAAAAAGTTGGAAATTTGTTCCCTTGTGTTATTTTAAAAATTGCCTTAGGTACGAAGAACTTTAGGGAATGTCTGTATAAAATGTTGAAAGATACATAAAAATCCACAAAACACTACGAAATTGATGACCAAAATAAATCAATAGAAATACCACACTGATCGCTATTAGCTATGTATCCAGTGTCAGTGTTGTGACGTCACTGGATACCTTTGCTAAGGTGCCGGAGTGCACGTGAACTCAAGAATACTGAATATTACTTCTTTTTGGATTTGTGATACATATATCCATAATAAAGAATAACGTAGTATTCTTTGGTCACAATTTTGACAATTCAATGTTGTTGCTAACATTACATAATGATATTTTTCTATCAGATATAAGTTTAATAATTTGACAGTTAGCATGCAATCTTCTGCAACAAGGATCTTTCTCCTTTTACTTAAAAACTCTGTACTTCCTCCATTGATAGGAATGTGACAACGTTTTCTAAGTCCACCATCATCTATATCCATCCAGCAAATACAATTTACAACACTATCGAAGCAATGTCTACAATAAAATACTCCAAGTATCGATTAAAGAATCACCACAAGTTCACGCACTGATGCAAAACTGCTGTAACCATGGTTATGTCCACAAACCCATACCAATAACCCGACACAAACATTGACATTTCGCTTACCTGTTGATAGGGGGCGGGTTGAGCATGTCCGCCGCTCTTCCTCAACACGACATCCTGTTCGTGTTTGAGGATGGCACGTTCCACCCGGGCAAGGGTTGGTGAGTCAAGGATTCCAGCAGGAACCGAGGATAATCTTTGCGCTACCGTTGACATTATGCCGAAGACGTATCACCATTCCACGCGGAAAAAACTTTTAAGTTATCGTTTCGTTGCACAAGTAACACGAGGAATTGTTGTAGACGGTTCGTTACCAAGTATGCCAAGTGTCATGCATCGAGGAGCCGATAGAGTACTGTTGTGAGGAGCGAGCCCACCTAGCGAACGCCTTGACTTGCTTGCAATCGACTGAGAACTAAACGGAGAACGGTGCGAGCCGATAGACGGTACGGTCCTTCGTTCGGGTCGGATGGATTGCGGTGGTCGGATAGATTCTCGTCGGTGCTACTGTACGATAAGGGGATGATGTTACGGGGGTAGGGATTCCGGAAAGCGATTTGATGATGCGCCTATGTGTGCATGCGTGCATTTCTGGGTGAAATGCACCCATGATGCGTTGTTCCAGGAATGGAAACGGTTTTTAATGTTGGATAGAAAATCTTGTTATTCTGGCTGCTATATGATATTTGGAATTGAAATTTAGTTATTGCATAGAGTTATTTTGAATATTTGTTGTTCATATTTATATACGGGAGAAAACGGAGTAACAAGTTTGTAAGTAAGTTGTAAGAGATTATTTTATTGATAACACTCTGTGGACCAATTAAGCTCTTTGGTCAGGTTTTGTACGTAGTCTTAATGCCAATTTAATTAGCAATGTATAGGAATTTTTTTATTTTGATATGTTAACGTTCAATGAAAATATCGTGTTTTAACTGAAGCCTTGTAAATTTAAATTTCATCTTCCTTAACTCGGGTATTTTTCTGACCGATAGTGACGATCTTTTCAACAAGATGTAAAGAAGATTGTCAGTATTAACACACGCTGTGATAATGATGAAAAAAATATCTCACAACTTCTTATACGGTAAGAAGAAAAAAGACTTCTGTAGTTTCTTCTGTAGTATGTTTAAAACATCCTGTAGAGACGTAGAGAGTGTAGAGTAATTAGGTGTTTACCTATAACAGAATAATAATTATTTTAAAACTTGCGTTAGCTAGAAAGAACATTGAAGAATTTCCGTATAACTTCCTGAAAGAAACATGAAAATCCACCAAAGACTTCAAAATTTGTTGATCAACATAAAGCAATACCACATTGCTCCTTATCATCTAATCACTAATGTAACCAGTGTTGTGATGTCACTGGATACCTTTGCTAAGTTGTAAGAGTGCACGTGAACTCAAAAACACAGGATATTCTTTCTTTCTGGATTCGAAAAATATACACTTCCTAAAGAATAATCTAGTATTCTTGTATCCTCTTTGGTCACAATTTTGACAATTCGGTGTTGATGCTAACATAACATAAAAATATTTTTTATAGATATGATTTTAATAATTTGACAGCTGGCTTAAAATCTTAAAAAAAAATCTTGCAACAAAGTATGTTTCTCCTTTTAGTCAAAAACTCGGTGCTTCTTTCATTGACAGAAAAGGAGAAGTGTGACTGAGAGATGTGACTGAATTGACCAAACCTATTATTTTTGTTGGTATAGAATCCAACTAGAATTACTCTAGCTACTGTGCTTTCAAATCTACCTTTTGTGCCAAGAAGAAGAGAAATACAAGAAATCTAAGAAAAAAAAAATTAAAAATTTTATAAAAACAAATAAAAGGGTAATATTTTCAAGGTGTATGGCATACATTTTAGTAAAAACAGTATCCAAAGGGTAGCTCAAGATATTGCAAATAAAACACATTTTTTAGAAAGAAATAACTTGATCTCATTTTTCATATTAAGACGCAAGCACATATTTTGAATACTTATTGTTGAAGTATTTTCGTCACAAAATCCCTATGTTTTACACATTTATATTTATGCAATGTATCTCATAATAGGTACAATTTTCTGGCTCTAAGTCAGAAATTTAAGACAACAACATTTACGCAAGCAAACAGGTGGAATTCTTGAATGAAGCTGAACTAGAAATAACAAAATCGAGAGTACAACAATTTGCAATGCTTAGCATACAAAAAAGGGGCCTAATAGAACTTTTTTTAAATAAAATTTCATAAATAATGATGTTGAACATTCCCATTTCAGGACAATCCTCCAATTATTTTGAATAATAATTTTATTTAGTATTGTTTCATTTTCAATGAGATATTG
Organism: Aphodius granarius; assembly: GCA_963971325.1. Taxonomy (NCBI): domain Eukaryota; kingdom Metazoa; phylum Arthropoda; class Insecta; order Coleoptera; family Scarabaeidae; genus Aphodius; species Aphodius granarius. The sequence continues at coordinate 7,029,176 of OZ020225.1, forward strand.
TTAACAAAAGAAACTAGTTGATGGTAAAACTTTTAAGGATTAGATTGCTTTATAAAATGTTCTTCAATATATTATTATTATTAATCATAGAGGCAAACAAAAGTTATTTGCAACCATTATATAGTATAACCATAAATGTGTTATTCTCCTTAACAAAGTATCGTGTTCTAAATAAACTAACTGTAAGGTCAAACAAATGCCTAAAAGGAAACACCGGAAATTACCCTTCAACTACACAGCGGAACAAATGCCATGAATATTTTATACTTTTTTAGAGCATAACTATATTCTAATACTATTATATTTACACTAAAAAATAGACGAATTTCGTTTGAAAAACAAAACAAATAAATTGAATTAGGTTAATTGGTTTTGAATAGTCAATAATCAATTATTAATGGCAAAAGCCTGAATGTCTGAACAGTATAGATCGTTAGTTCGTTCACCCCTCATACAGGGGTGTGTTTGCCGTCAGCGCAAAAATTCAATTATACAACGTGAATGGATTAAATTCAATTGTTTGCTTTATGAAATCACGGCAAACAAACCAGAATCCAGCGTTTGTTCGTAGTTGAAACGATAATTGAGAGATGTTTGTTTTCGCCGGAATATTTTAGCAGAATTGCGTTAAGCTAGAATTTTGTGAATACTGAATTTGGGTTCAAAAATAGAACACTCTGAGTCAGGAAAAGTTCCGCTGCGTATTAGTTTAATAAAAAACTATGATGTAAATATCTGTTTTTTTTGTTGAAATGTTATGTTTCAATAAAACTATTCAAATAAATCAATCATTCAATAAAATATTTTATCTCCATAGTCCGGATGTCTCATAATATATGTAAATTTAGGTAGAGTATATTTACACGCTGATATAAATACTGAATGTTCCCTTATCTTTTATTTAAGTATGTTTTTTTGTATTGTACACAATATATATGTCAAACAAACAGTAGTATCAATAAAACCACCTTTTCTTCACGAAAAATTATTAACTTTGCTATTATTTATTAATATTACAATTAGAGAAGAGCACTTCTTCAATTTGAGGAACTGCAACCATATAAATATACATCATAACGATTTAGTTATCTATTTATTCATTGTAGACACTTCCGTCTATATGCGGGCGAAAATATTAAATGCCGCATAAATTTGAATAAATTGATTGAGTCACTAAAGAATTCCAGACAGAATGGTGCGGTGTCGGTCGCTCTTCGTCGAATTTAATCGGATATTATTGGCTACTACTACTGCACAATATACCACACTAAACTGTTTGATGAATCATTTGTTAAAATAGGAATTACCGCTATACATTTATACATACGTATACTATTTTGGTCATACGTTTTTGAGGAGCAGTTATCGGTAGTTTTACTAATATAATCAATGTTGTAACAGTTTTATATAATAATGATATACATTTTCTTCGTACAATCGGATCAAATGGAAAATTTTTAAGAAAGTATTTCGGAAAAAATGACAGAAGGGAACAAGAGTGCTACAACCAGAACAGTGATCAATTATTTTTGTTTACCTAACATCACTTTTCATAGATCAAGTCATCAAGTTGTGATAGGTCTAAGATCCAGTTTATTTGAAGTCATATACGTTTTTGCTCGAATTAGCCTTTTGTTCATACGTTCTCATAACAGATTGTTCAAAATATTACGAATCAATAGGTTTTTTGTGTTATTTCTTATTGTAAAAATTCGTCAAATAAGTTTTGTTACATATGCGGTTGTTATGTAGTGACACACCTGAAAAAAAAATACGAAAGAGGCAAAAGCAGCTTACTGTTGCTATTTTGGATTTAGAATTGGAGATCTGGAAAAGCCATGGACACCTAATATATGCTGTATTTCCTGTTAGATCGGACCTTTAAAGTGGATGAAAGGGAAGCAAACGAAATTACCGTTTGGAGTTACCATGTTGTGGCGAGAACCTTCCAATCATGCAGATGATTGCATTTTTTGCACGATAAGTGTCACCGGATATTCGAAGAAGGCATAAAATAAAATATTCAAATTTGCCATCAGCATCGCGACCTATCCCCCATGGAGAAAACCATCCTCTTCCAAGTGCGCCATCCACATCATCATCTTCGATTTTTGACACTGAAGAAAATTCGCAAAAACAATTAAACTTTGAATAAAATAATAAATCTTATTTTGAGCATATACTGAACACGTACATATTTGTTGTTTAATTTATAATAACAAATTGTGTATACAGGCATAAACACACACACAGACCGACATCATTGGGTTTTTCGTAGATTTGGGTTCATGGTCCAAATTTTCTCTCACGAAAAAAAAAATATAATAAATGTGGTAAAACTTTAAACTTCATATGAACTGTCTTTCAATTGTTTTTCAAATGAATACATACATATATTTTTTTGATGTATGCTATTCTCTATGATAAAATAAGTTGCATTTATTTGAAACATTTTTTTATATACCTAATCAATTTACGCATAACAGAAATTGAAAGTGTAACCAGGGCACCACGCACCTTTCCGAATACATTGTTTATAAACTCTCTAAAAATATAGAGGGTAACACCAATTAAACGAATATCCGTAAGATAATAATAATACTATATTGGGATTATAACAATGCAAGGCACCTCTCGATACGGCCGATACTGCCGAACAATGCGGGCCGATACTGCTGATAATCCAAACAGGTTAATAACGTGTGGGTTGACGCGGTATGACGTCAGTCCTCCATTACGTCACAAACCGATCGGTATAAACCCTTATACCTAAACCGCTCATCCCATTGATCTATAAATTGCTATACATATTTAAAATCACTACACAATGAGATGGTGTCAGTTTGGTCAAAATTCCCAAGAAAACGCATGTAACATCTGCCCCTTCCGGTTGTCAGATTGCGGCAAACAGTAATCCAGTTTATCCCCTGATAATTCTAAATACGTACACCAAATTTCTACCCGATACACACATATCCACATACTGTTTCCTCAGTGCAATCGATTTAGGAGATTTAGGAGCTAAAATCTCTATTTTTTCCCGTCGATTACAATATTTTCCTTCTATGGTACAAGTCGAAGAGTAAAAAGACAGGAAAATATTAATGCAGCCAAAACAACACGGACTTGACAGGTGGCTTTGTTTTCGTACATACTTACACTTATAAGTAAATAAATATTCTATTGTCAAAGCTAAATGTATGTAGTTCTTGTTACCAAAAGTATCATACTGTAACGATAGTGCCTTGCTTAAGGGAGGACTGACGTCGCCGCGGCGCGGGAATATTCGAGAAGAAACCAGAGTAAACGCGAGTGCGGCTCCCCGATATAGAATATTCCGGAAGACTCGGGAAGGCGTGCGGCGTGGATCGACAGGCGCACAGGCTTGCCCGGCCTATCCAGTCGCGAATAGTCTAGAAAGGCCAGGAATTATCACGAAGGTCGAGGCGCGGGCTATATAAGCGCGTAACGGACGCCGCGGAGTCAGTTCTTGTCTGGAAGCGCTACGAGTGAATACCAAGAGATCCACATAGCGACCGTGTGCAAATAAATAAGTGCTGTATTTACATAAATAGAGTTATTATAGTTATAAATAGAGTTGTGATTTTTAGTAGTGTTTAAAATAAATAAACTCTACACACACTGGACGTTTTCCTCGAACCCAAAACGTAACAACTGGTGTCAGAAGTGGGATTGAAGAAAATATTAGTGACAAGTGCGTGTAGTGATCATGGCCACCTTGGACAATTTAAAGGTGAAGGATTTGCGACAGGAGTTGGAGGATCGTGATCTGGACACGTCCGGAAAAAAGGAAGATCTTAAGAAGAGGCTATTAGAGTATCTAATATCGATAGGCGAAGATCCAGACACGTACGTATTCGAGAGTCTCGAAACGAAGCTTCTTGAAATAAAGCTTCTAGAAAATTCTAGAAACACCGAAACCAAGCTTCAAGAAATTCTCGAAACGAAGCTTCTAGAAAATTCGCAAATTCTTGAAACGAAGATGCAAGAAAATTCTCAAAACCTCGAGAACCTCAAAGCCGGATTGCAAGAGAAGCTTCTGGAAAACTCTCAAAACATCGAGAACCTCAAAGCCGGATTGCAAGAGAAGCTTCTGGAAAACTCTCAAAACATCGAGAGACTGCAAGAGAAGCTTCTAGAAAATTCGCAAATTCTTGAAACAAAGATGCAAGAAAATTCTCAAAACATCGAGAGACTGCAAGAGAAGCTTCTAGAAAGTTCGCAAAATCTCGAAGTCAAACTACATGAGAAACTTCTTGAAAATGCTCGAAACCTTGAAAACAGACAAGAGACGTTTGAAACCCGACTACACGAGGAACTTCTAGAACATAAAGGAAACCTTGATAACAAGGTGAGAAGTCTGGAAGAGCAGCTACAAGAAAATCTGAAGATTGCGGACAATAGAATAAAAGAAATCGCTGAAAAAGCAGATAAAGACGACATACTGGATGCGAAAAAGTTCCAAGTAACTGCGACGGATTCCGTGATAAGGGAGGTCAAGTCCAGCATTAAACCACCAACCTTTGATGGGACCACATCATGGGATAACTACAAGAAACAATTTGAGGCAGCTGCTAGGGCTAATGGATGGACAACGCAGGAGAAAGCTATTTCTCTGACTATGGCGTTGCGCGGCAATGCGGTGGACATTCTTCAGACTTTGCCCGAATCCGAGTTGAACGACTTCGAAAAGTTAGTGAAGGCAGTCGAGGTGAGGTACGGCCACGCTCATCTCGAACAAGTATTTCAACTCCAGCTGAAGAATAGAATCCAAAAATCGTCGGAAACCCTACAGGAATTTCAATCAGACATTGCCCGCCTGGTCAGGTATGCCTACCCGAATGCCCCGGAAACCCTTTTGGAAACTCTTGGGATCCATGCCTTTGTGGATGGCATAAGAGATGTGCAAGTACAGCAGGCACTCAGAATGGCACGACCCAGGACGATCGTCGATGCATTGACCCATGCCTTAGAAGTGGAGGTAGCCAAAGAAACATCCAAGGGACATGCACGACTTCGGGGTGTCGAGCTGGAGGAAAATGGGAGAAGGTCCCTGCGCTGCTGGCACTGTGGTGAATTAGGCCATACCAGGAACAAGTGCAAGAAGTTTCTGGAGAGCATGGCCAAAATGAAGCAGGAAAACTAAAAAGGGTCGATGCGAAGGGGCAACCATCGACTCGTGCCAAACACGCCCCACTGAGCGTTAAGGTGGCGACATTGCAGCATTTGTTGACAAGCCTATTCGTCGATGGAAAGATCAACGGACGACCGGGCTCATTACTGCTGGATACTGGCGCTACCAAAACCATTGTAAGACCGGATGTCATAAATCCCAAACGGATAAAGTCCTCCAAGTGGAAGTTGAGGACGGCAACAGGAGAAAGAGCGACAGTCCTAGGAGAAACCCGAGCCACTATCGAGATAGGAAATTCTTCATTGGAGCACGATGTGCTGGTTGCTGATATCGAAGATGAAGTGATTCTCGGTATGGATGTGATGAATTCCTATGGCTTCCAGCTGGACCTGAAACGGGGCCTTTTGAGGATTGGTGTGGAAGAACATGTCCTGTATCAAAGGGGAGACATCCGAGCCAGAGTGCTTCTCAAGGATGACATAGTTCTTGCGGCAAGAAGTGAAGCTGTTGCAACGGCCACTTGGGATAAGAACATCACACAAACCAAGGTAGTACTCATGGAGCCAGCGTACCGGCACGGGAGGCTGGAAAAGGGCATCGTAGTAGGCAGGGCTTTGGTGGCGACAGACGGTAATGTACCAGTACGCCTTATGAACCTGAACGACTACGCAGTATCCCTGAAGAGAGGAGTTGTAGTAGGATACTGTTCAGCTATCTCCGCCGTCGTCCGTAACACCGAGGCGTGTGAGGTTGCCCCTTCCCAAGCACCCAAAAGTATGCCAGACTTGCTACCGCCAATCAGCAAGTCCCTGTCAAGTCACCAACGACAGAAAGTTTACCATCTGCTTCAACAATACCGGGACATTTTTCAAATTAATGGAGACCCAAACGGACGTACTGCGATAGTAAAGCACAGAATTGACACAGGTGATTCCAGACCCATCAGACAAGCCGCACGCAGATTACCGCTGGCCAAACGCGAAGAAGCCGAACAAATAATTCAGGACATGAAGAACGAAGGAGTGATTAAACCTTCCAACAGTCCCTGGGCGTCGCCGGTGGTGCTTGTTAAGAAGAAAGACGGCTCCACTAGATTCTGTGTAGATTACAGACAACTGAACAACGTCACCAAAAAGGACAGCTACCCACTGCCTAGAATAGATGACACTTTGGATACTCTGGCAGGATCGGAATTGTTCTCCACACTAGATCTCAAGAGTGGATATTGGCAGGTCGAACTGCAAGACGAGGATAAGGAAAAGACCGCATTCACCGTAGGGTCGGGTCTTTGGGAGTTTACCGTGATGCCCTTTGGTCTTTGCAACGCCCCTGCCACGTTTGAGCGACTTATGGAGAATGTCTTACGTGGCCTGTCCTGGGAAACCTGCCTAGTCTATTTGGACGACATAATAGTTGTCGGTAAGACATTCGAAGACCATTTGAAAAACTTGGAGAACGTTTTCCGAAGACTTAGAGCTGCAAACTTAAAGTTGAGTCCAAAAAAATGTCACATACTTCAAGAAAAAGTAAACTACCTTGGCCATTTTTACATGTTTACGACTGGCCTGTGCCTAGAGATAAACATGAGATAAGGAGTTTTCTTGGACTTTGCACCTACTACAGACGATACGTACCAGGATTTGCCGATATAGCCAAACCCCTGACTAAATTTACAGAAGATGCCCGACAATTCTGCTGGGACGAAGAATGTCAGCTATCATTCGAGCATTTGAAGCAACGTCTTATCAGTGCACCAATATTGTGTTACCCGTTGCCCGAAGGCAAGTTCATCTTGGATACCGATGCCAGTAATGTTGGATTGGGAGGCGTCCTATCACAGCTTCAGGACGGCGAAGAGAAGGTCATCGGGTACTTTAGTAAAGTTCTTTCTAAGCCCGAAAGGAATTACTGTGTTACAAGAAAAGAATTACTGGCAGTCGTTAAATCTGTGGAACACTTTTACAAATACCTTTACGGCAGGAAGTTCTTACTAAGAACGGACCACGCTGCGCTTAGATGGCTGCTTCAGTTTAGAAATCCAGAGGGGCAAGTAGCCAGGTGGATAGAAAGGCTGCAACAATACGACTTTGACATTGAGCACAGGGCAGGAAGGATTCACTGGAATGCCGATGCACTTTCTCGAAGACCTTGTCCAGTGGATTGCGAACACTGTTGCCGAGTAGAGAGAAAGTGCGCCGTTGTAGATAGAACCACTGCTGTGGATGAAGATTGGTCAACAGAACGATTGATTGCTGACCAGAAAAACGATCCCGATCTAAGACTTCTGTTTGATTGGAAGGAAAATGGACAGCGACCGAATTGGCAGGAAGTAGCTCCCGGTTCTTCAGCGCTAAAATCTTATTGGGCCCAGTGGGACTCGATTACAATGGAGGACGGACTATTAAAGAGAAAAATAGAAAATGATGATGGTACAACTTACACGTTACAACTATTGGTACCAAAGAATAGGATCCCACAGGTGCTGTCGCATATCCACGATGGTACATCCGGAGGACATTTTGGTATCCGAAAAACCGTCGAGAAGATAAAAGAGCGGTTTTACTGGTCGGGTTACCAGGACAATGTCAAGGAGTGGTGCCGGAAATGTAAAGTTTGCGCCGAAAGTAAAGGACCCCAGAAGAAGCCACGAGCACCGATGAGGCCATACAACGTTGGTAGTCCTTTTGAACGAATAGCCATCGATGTCGCAGGCCCCTTCCCCGAGACCGACAACGGCAATAAATACATCGTGGTAGTGATGGACTACTTCAGTAAATGGACCGAAGCGTATGCCCTTCCTGACCAAACAGCAGCCTCAATCGCAGACGTCCTCGTGAAAGAGCTGATTTGCCGCTTTGGTGTCCCACTGCAGATCCACTCAGACCAGGGCAGGAATTTTGAGAGTGAACTTTTTACTAAGGTGTGCGAGTCCTTGGGAATACAGAAGACCAGGACTACCCCGTTACACCCCCAGTCGGATGGCATGGTGGAAAGGATGAACAGAACCATGGGAAAATACCTTTCCAAGGTGGTTGCCGATCATCAGAGAGACTGGGACAACCACATCCCCCTGTTTTTGCTAGCGAACAGGTCAGCTGTACAGGAAAGCACTGGTCGAAGTCCAGCCAGCATTTTATTTGGCAGAGAACTCAGGCTGCCCTGTGACCTGAAGTTTGGATCGAAACCTGGAGATGATGTTGCGGGTGAGGACTATGTGACCGACCTCAAGAGGAAGATGGATGATATCCACCAGCACGTGAGGCAGAACCTTCAGGATGCGAGCGAACGGATGAAAGACCGATACGACGTAAGGGGCAAGCAGGGAGGTTATCAACAAGGAGACCTGGTGTGGCTGTACAATCCTCGGCGCAGAAAAGGATTTTCGCCCAAACTCCAACGAAACTGGGAAGGTCCTTTTGAAATCGTTAAGCGGATAAACGACGTGGTGTACCGGATTAAGAAGCTTCCCTCGGGAAAACCAATGGTTGTCCACTTCAATCGTCTGGCACCGTATGAGGGTACCAATGTTGACGAAGAACGCGTGAACCAGATAGGTAGAGAAGACGAACTGGAGAAGTTCCTTACTGAGTTCTCGACTGGCCGCAAGGTGCGGTATGGTGTCACGAAGGAAGAACGTCGTGACCTCTTTGCGATGCCGGAAGATTATTCATTGGCCCATTGCGTAGGAAGCGATCTGCTTATGCGAAAAGGAATAGCCACGGTTTTTCGAAGGAAATTTGGGCAGATTCAAAAACTGAAGGAGCAACAGCCGGAGATCGGAAAAGCCCTTGAGTTGGAAACGAACAAGAGGCACATTTATTATTTGGTGACCAAGAATTCCTCGTTTGCCAAGCCAACTTACAACTCGATGTGGGCATCACTTCTGGATCTGAAACGCCGTATGTTGTTGAATGGTGAAAATAAACTGGCCATACCAAAGCTGGGATGCGGACTGGACGGGCTGGACTGGAGGGTAGTAAGGAACATGCTGGAGATCATCTTCAGGGACACCTCTATCCAGATCGTCGTCTGTTGTTTTACTCTGCGACCCCGTTTGCCAACTGAGAAAAGTGTCCAGTGCTATTTTTACAGTATGGGCACCTGCACAAAAGGACCTGACTGCCAGTACCTCCATGGGGATGCTGTTTCGGGGCGAAACAGTCTAAGAGGAGGGCAATGTAACGATAGTGCCTTGCTTAAGGGAGGACTGACGTCGCCGCGGCGCGGGAATATTCGAGAAGAAACCAGAGTAAACGCGAGTGCGGCTCCCCGATATAGAATATTCCGGAAGACTCGGGAAGGCGTGCGGCGTGGATCGACAGGCGCACAGGCTTGCCCGGCCTATCCAGTCGCGAATAGTCTAGAAAGGCCAGGAATTATCACGAAGGTCGAGGCGCGGGCTATATAAGCGCGTAACGGACGCCGCGGAGTCAGTTCTTGTCTGGAAGCGCTACGAGTGAATACCAAGAGATCCACATAGCGACCGTGTGCAAATAAATAAGTGCTGTATTTACATAAATAGAGTTATTATAGTTATAAATAGAGTTGTGATTTTTAGTAGTGTTTAAAATAAATAAACTCTACACACACTGGACGTTTTCCTCGAACCCAAAACATAACAATACATTTTATGAAATAAAGACAATTATGAAATATAATAAATTTCTCGGCTTTATGGTACCTATATCAGCTTTAAAAATAAGATTTAACGTTATTATCTAGTACTCAGGTGTTCCTGAAGGATGTATCTGCCGTAGGATAACATTTCTGGAGGCATAATTTTGAGCAGGTGGCCTTACAAGCAGGGCTCCCAAACAAAAGACACTTTGTCTTATATACGGTAATTGCATTTGTTAGGTAATATTCGTTATTTGGAGTAGAAGCTTGCGATGGCTTCATGATTTACTACAATCGTTGTTGGCTGTACTGAAGTTTAGTTATTAGTACATAACACGCAGGTTTTTATACTTGTGAGTATAGATGTTAAAAAATGTCCTATATAATGTCCTATATAAATAAAAATTGAAAGAAAACCTCAAGAGGATTAAAATGGTATGAGCATGAGAAAGTTTATTGGTTACTCGTTTGTCCAAATTCAGTACGTTTTCTTGTAGTGTCTCCAGAAAACGAAAGAAAGCCAATAACTTAATGTTGCAAAAACAATTTCCTGGTTACTTTTCGTGAACAGCAAACTCTTATTTATTCCCAGCTCTTCTGTACAAACGGACGCTTTAATAGCCCAGTAGCGAAGACCATCATGACAAGAATACCGTTACCATTTATGTTTATACTGGAGGGAATTAGTGTGGATTAAAATGACATTAATTACAGAAGCATAAAATGATAAAATGCAGGATATTGTAAGACATAATGACAGCATTAATTCCGGCAGCACACATTCCTTATACACATAGAGAACAGAAATATTTGTTTTCTCATATTTCTGTTAAGAAACATAATGAAATAATAAGTGAATTAAAGAAATACAATTTTATTTTAATAAAAAATAATTTACGGTGGCAATGTGTATCTAATTTGAACGTACTGTTCAGTGTTCACTGAAACTGAACTAATATTTGATTACTTATATCAAAATGTGTGTTTTTTTTTTTAATCAACATACGATTTTATTAAGTATAAATACGATTCATGCAAATTTTCTTTCCTCTCTCTGTAAGGTCTATAATTTACATTATTTTAAACATTAGCATTTCTTACTCCTCTTTACTATTATTCCCTAATTGTTCACCGTTGGTTGGGTAGAGATGAGATGCATGACGTCATCTTTTACTCCCTCAGCATCCTAAATGCAGTGTAGGAGGTCAAAATGGCGGGAACAACCGCGACTCCCTAACATGGTAGCATTTGGCCAAGCGCGGTTTAAGGGCTTTAATTACTGGTCATTATTCTAATTCATCAAATCTCTTCCAATTTATTCGAAGGCAAAACTAACTGGGTTCTTTTTCTTGAACCTGACTACTAACTGACGCGTTTAAGTATTTAACATTTAATAAGGGCTGATAAAGCAAGACTACTCAAATGAAACGAAACACTTATCAAAACAATAACATCTATTAACAATAATAATCAACAATCCCGTTTGATAGGTTACATAGAAAAATGAATGAAGCTTTGAACATATTGACGTTTAAATTAAACCTAGGAGTTGATTTAGACCAGGGATTCCCAAAGTGGTCGATATCGACCCCTTGGGGTCGAAATCGCTTTCCCAGGGGTCGACATGAACGAAAACTGATTTTGGGGGTCAACGAGGTCTAAAAATCGACCCCTATTAATTAACACAAGTTCTTATTTGAAGAGTTGTAAATCAAAAGGGTCTAAGTACCATTTTTGAGGTTTTTCTGTCAATAGGTTCTACAGGCCACCCTCAGTAACAATTAAAAGAATCTATGTCAATATCAATTCGGGTTTAGTCCGTACACAACGGTCAAAAGATGGCATGGCATGGCAAAAACTGCCATGCTTCGTCTTTAACACTCCCACCCACTAGTTCACAGTATTCATCAAAGCACTGCATATACAAAGAGATAAGCTAGAAGACCTAAAGAACATGATGAAGTACTTGCCAAGCCAAACACTTTAATTCGGATCTTATCCGAGAGTTTGATTAATACTGAATTAAGTGTCTTAATTAAGTTTTTATTTGACATAACCAACAAATACCTTATTTTTGTTAATATACCTTTCTTATTGCAGTATAAGAGTAGCTGACGCTCAATTTGGTAAAATACCTAATTTATGATTCCTAAATTTCCGGGAGGAAACCGCGTCAATGACTATAAAGTTGTCAACGTTATGCACTCTGTTGCAAGAGGCATCTAACAGTAAGAGAGCTACGACGAGAAGAGATGAGATTCTCTTCGTAGCTCTCTTACTGTTACGCCCTGATGGTGCCTCTTGCAATATGTGTGCAAAACTTTGACAACTTTATCGTCGTTGACGCAGTTTCCTCCCGGAAATCTAGAACTTAGTGATTCGGAAGTCTCCAATCTAAATACTTACACTTGATTTATGTTTGAAATAATAAGATGTGGCACATAGCCCGTGGGTAGGTTCTGATGTCAGTTGGACCGTTTTGATTATCTTGGCTGATGGTACTTAACCTCTTCTGCAAGGCTCCAAGTTTATAACGGCACAATTAATGAAATAATCACATTGACCAAATAACGTTTGTATCACAAATCAAGTATGTTAAAAACATTAATTAGGCGTAAAAACAATTAAGGGAAGTACCTACCCATTTTGAAATTTTATATAAAGTTTGTCAGTTTCCTCGGAACTAAATATTTGGTAAGTTTGGTAAAAAAAAATTATTTTTGGTACTTAGATCCTTTTGATACAACTCTTCATTTGAAACTTTCAAGGTTCATCCATCACACTGATTTTTTCATTTTTATCTTTACTTTGCAATTTTAATATTTTTTTATCAAAAAAATAATTACCTACTAAGTATTTTTACATAATTTGAGTTAATAATTATTAATTACACTTGATATTAACGAATTTTATGTCTATTTATTTTGTTAAATTTTGATGCAAAAATGATCACGTAACCAACCGCAAAGTTTTTAAATTGTTCAGTATTTTGTATCAATAGGAAAAAAATAGAGATAGAATTTTAAAAGTAATTTGGCTATGGGGGTCTGAGATATCAGTTCATTTTGGAAAAGGGGTCTCTTGCCTAAAATAGTTTGGGAATCCCTGATTTAGACAGACACACTTTTAGCAGAAATATGAATAATTTAATTTACAATGAAATGCGAGACGAGTTGAAAAGACTTACCAGGGATAAACTTAAGCGCCTAAGAACGCTCCACAAAAACGTGTACTTTACATGACGGTGGTTGAAATGAGAAGAGCGAGATCTGTTCGTTTGCATCCCTCGACCCCAAAGGAAGCCGGAAGCATTTCTTCTTAGCCAATGACAACTCTTCAATTTTAAACTTATAACACGCGGTCAAATCCTAAACCAGATGTTCAAACCTAGCAAAAACCTTTGACATTCCCGAATGTTCTTACAAATATCTCGCTTAATTTGATCATATCTTAATAAATAAATAATGGGTTTCCGACCCATTACAGCAGCACAATTGGTGGAGTACGTGCTCGTCCGCTCATGTGCCCTTTTGGGGGATTACTTTACTTGAAGGGGAAGAATCTGTGTTGGAAGTCGTTATTTTAAGCTTAAATTGACTTACCTTTGTATGTTTACAAGTTCTAACGTTTTGAGTCATCATGATTTATGGTTTGAAATCTTCCATAATTTACTCTTTAACTCTGCAAGGTACAGGAATTTAAGCAATAGTAAATCCTTATGTTTGGCTCAAATTTGTTAAAAAAAGTCAACATATTGTCAGTAAAACACATTGACCATATTGACAACTCAATTTACAGTAACGCAGGTTTATCCAAAACACCTACTTCCCGACCCTGATCTCAATTTACCACTTAAACGAACAGCAAAAGATAATTACCAACCCCGTCGAGCAGTAAACAAACAAATGTACGTACCTACGGGGCAAAACGGTACCAACCGAAACGATCAACCCACAGTATTTACACGTGAACACACAGACAGCGGGTGGTGCTCGCCCCCAATTAATCGGTTTGATTTTCGCTTTGTGGCAGAAGCGGTGGCCGTTATCCGCTCCACTAACGAATCAATTTCAACGCAATCAGTTTGCGGCGGCGGTTCGGGCTCGTGCATAACATCAGAAGAAAGGGTGAGTGGCACGAGGCCTCGGGAACCGCGGTTGGGGGTGGTTATATTACGGGGGTGGTGTATACCTCGGGGGTAGAACACCGCTTGTACGAACCGTGCTCGTGTTCGAGATCGGTATCAGTAATCAGTCGTCTCTAATCCTTTTAGCGATTCGCGAATTCAGTTAGTGGAAGGAGCTTGACGGTTTTATACACGGGTGCGAGTTAAGAGTTAATTAATTTTTGGGGGTGGGTTTTTTTGTGAGTGATGTTTTGATGGTGATGGAGATGTACCCGAGATGGGTAAGTTGTTTTTAATCTGTAGTTGTTTTTGTTTCTTTATTATTTACCCAGCAAAACACATATCGGTTACACAGTGGAAATATTCAAGAAATTGACTATAATTTGATGACAGAACCATCAAAATCCAACATTTTTGGTAGGCGGTTTTTTTTTTGACATACTAACAACCCAATCTGTACATAACAGATAAGAAGAAAAATTAACTACTAATGCTAGATACCAACGATTACATTAACATGTTATAATACATACATGTAGAAATATATCCATTAAATAGGTACGGATAGAATTTCATCGTTTGCACAAAATTACCTTGGACACCTCATTAAATATTTCACGTAATAGTTAAACGATAAATTGTCATTGATACGCAACCTGTTAATAGGAAAAATTTTTACCACTAAAACTCAAGGTGATGACCCACCGGTAAAGTGGAGCAGATTTTTGCAATTCCACTTCCGCCTTGACATTTTTTGAGGCAATTTGCATATTACTCATACGTGCAGAGATTTATTTGAACGGTTGACACAATAACCTCACTATAGACATAGTCACAACTTGCAAATTCATTTATTCTCATTCGCAACAATGATTCAAGATGAGCGTACAATCTTATTCTTAGTTATACAGTGACTCATAACAATTACCTCAATCAGGCGAAATGATCACATCAACACTGTGAAGTTATTTTAATTTTGATTTATGCTTTCGTTTATTTAGCAGATGTGTTGATGTGTAATGGAGAATAGTAGCCTAATTGTAGCACATTGAATTTCAACATAAATGAATAAATAATTGGTTCATATTGTGTCTTTGTTATCTAAAATAGTGTTTTTCTAAATAGTCATTTTCACAACTTTTACTAAAAAACTCACGAAATAAAAAAAATACATTGAAATTGAAGAATATTTTCTATTTTTATTTATTTTCCTTTTTTCATTTAACTGTATCGACTACCTGTTTTACACAAGACGTTGTCACAACATCTTCATATGGTTTTTCAAAGTCTTAACTGAAATTTTATAAATTTAAAATATAAAATATATCTGGGGTGGCCCTCACCCACCTTTCCGACTAGGGTTGCCAGGTCAAAAATTTCAAAAACCGGACATAACTATCCATTTAGCCGGATATTTGGGCCTAAAAGCCGGACACAAGTAAAACATGGCAAAAAAGTGTTAAAAAGATAATACATATATTAATAGGAACATAAAACTCTTCATGAGGTCAATATAAAAGAAATAAAAAATTATAACTTAATTAGATTCTAATGTAACAGCAAATACCAGAAACATTAATTTGGCATGCGAAACACAACAAACCTTTTTCTAAAAATTTTTTTAAAATTTTTCTTTAAATAATTTTGTGAAACTTTCCACAATTAAAATATTGTAAATTGATTTGAAGAAACATCATTCTCTCGACATTTGCATTATGCCCTGGTATTGCAAAATAATACTGACAAAGGAGAAGGTTTTCCGCTTCGTTATTTAAAGATCTAAAATACGAACTCTACTTGTTATGAGCAAGAAGTACTTTAAATTAATCATAATTTATTCCAGAGTGGCTATACCCTACCTAACGTCAGTTTCTATAACACAATGACATTTGTCATACTGACATTTAATGTCATGTTATGTCATGTCAGTGGCACTGACGTATTTAAAGTCACTGGATGGTGAGCTATCAGTTTGGCAAAGTTTTGCCAAACTGCCAAAATCGGATAAATCCCTAAGAAGACGTTTGTAAGATTTGCCACTTCCGGCTGTCAGACTGTCGCCAAAAGTTCGTTCCCCGGAAATTCTAAATATGTATACCAAATTTCAGCCCGATTTGTTGTTCCGTTTGAGTGCAATCGTGTTCACGGCCATACATAAATACGTACATTTTCCAGAAATCATTGCAATGGATTCAGGGGACCTCAAAATGCGTTTTTCTGCTGAAATCTCGATTTTTTTTCCGTCGATTACAATACATATTCCTTCTATGGTACTACTCGGAAAGTAAACATGGTAAAAAGCCGGACGAAAACCGGACAAGCCGGACACCTTTATTTTTCGCCGGACAAGGTCTTAAAAAGCCGAACATGTCCGGCTAAAGCCGGACGCCTGGTAACCCTATTTCCGACTGTCTGAACACATTTGTAATTATTCAGTTTTATGAAGCCAGAGCCACGTTGGACCCTATCTAACGTCAGTTTCTATGACATAATGACATTTGTCATAATAACATTTAATGTCATGTCATGTCAGTGGCACTGACGTTTGTCAACATGTGACAATTTGCAACACAGCAACGAAGGCTGTGGATTCTGTCAAACTGCTTCTATAAACGGTTATAGCGCCTAAACCGTTCATCCCACTGGTCTATAAATTTGTCTACATATTTGGAGTCACTGGAGGGTGAACTGACATCAATTTGGTTAAAATCGAACGAATCTCTAAGAAGTCGCATTTTACATTTGCCACTTCCGGTTGTCAGATTGTCACAAAAAACCATTCAGTTCGTCCTCCGGTAATTCTAAATAGGTATGCGAAATTTCAGCCCGATCCGTTGTTCCGTTTGGGCGCAATCGTGTTCACGGACATACATACACACATACACATACATATTTGACAAGGAAGACATCAAATGAATCAAGAAACATTACATAGCTAATTAATTCCAAAATATCTGGGGTATCTCGTTTAAATATTGAAACCTGTAACCTTCTAATTAATTGTCACAAAAAAATACAGTACCTGGTAATTCTAAATACGTATGTCAAATTTCAGCCGGATCTATTGTACCGTTTGGGCGCTAGCGTGTTTACAGGCATACACATACATACATACAACATAGACACATGCACACATACACACCTACATTTTCCAGAAATAATTGCAATGGATTTAGTTGACCCCAAAACGAGTATTTCCGCTGAAATCCCAATTTCTTTATGTCGATTACAATACTTTACTTCTCGAGTACTAATCAAATAGGTACTGCGAAACTTCTAATGTTTCGTAGAACAACTTTAATTCATTTACATATAATTGGTCTGTTCTGCAGTAATAACAATTTTGATTAGTCCTGGTTACCATCCAGGACTAATAAATTAAGAAACTTCAATAACAAACAAATAGAGAATATTTATCAAAATACGTAAATTTTTTATTTTATTGGTTTAATAAGTAATTTAAAAGAAAAAATACTAATGAAAACGACTGGTAGTCATTATATAGTGAATTATATCGCACAAAAAGGCAGCTTTATTGTTTCCCCGCGCAGATGTCGGAAATTTCCATGCCAAGAAATCAGAAATCACCCATTGTCTGTAATCATGCGATTTCCTGTTAAAAATACCGCTGCACATACAATAACCTCAAACGACAACGTTTGCCTGCCACCGCTCGTTTATATCCATAATATTTAATCAATATCAGGGGAAAAATTAAATTTGTCTCGACTGATCAAAGTTACGGCAATATATTGTCTTAAATGACTGGTCGTTTTTCCTTGTCCTTAATAGTTATTGACATTCAGTCAGTGATAGAATGCCTGTTATAAATTATAATCGTAAGATACTAAATTGAATTGACTGTGTTGCTAGATTTTTCATTAGCACAGTACAAAATATGTTACCGTTGCGAAAACATGGTTAGATGTAATTATTGATATTGTTGTTTGTTTCAGTTATGGTTTTATTATGAAGTACTCTGATAAGAAGACTTTTTGATGTAGCTGAGTAGCAAATGGCTTATGGACGTCGGAGTAGAAGTGATTCGGTTCTTCGGCTTGCCAAGGATAAGAAATTGTCCAAGTTGTGGTTTGAAGAGGCCAACAACCATGTGAAAAGTGATAACATTTTGAAAGCTCTACATTCCTACAATAAGGTAATGATCGAATCCATCCTATTTTTTCTACTTTATTCTTAGACGAGAAATGGTTGAATTAATGGAATGTTTTAATTATAAAACCATTTTGATAATGCCATTTTGATAATCTTGAAGTATTTAGTCTGTTTTTATCTAGATAACATGTAGTTAACCATCTAGTTAACATTGTAGATAACATTTTGTCTCGTTTTCTGGTTTTGTGTGAGTGTGATTTTTTCATTATTTCCGTTAACATCAATTTCACAAATACACGTATAAGGAACATTTTTCTTATCAAAATAAATAATGATGACTTGGCCTTAAACATAGTGAATTGTATTGGATCGGTTGCCAATAGGGAATAAGATACAAATATACAAAGAAAACGAGAGAAGACTTTTCTTCCGTAGGGCAGGGTTAGAAAAAAAGGCAACCATGGCGGATGGAACCACAAGGATAGTCGAACGGATAATGACCACACAGAAAAAAATATTATGGCGTTGTGGTTCACAGAGTTAAAAAGGGGTGAATTGATTATTAGCCGAAAAGTGTTAAATTTTACCTATGTTAGGAGTTATAAATATTTCTTATTGTTTAACTAAAACAACACCATTAAGAATTGCTAACAATATTTTCATGAGTTGAACTCTCTTCGGATTGATGTGTCTTTTTAACGTCACGAAATTGTTGAAACAACTTTGTGCAGCAAAATAATAAATCTGCCGATAGTTACTATTTTACAACTCAGTTCGTTTCGAAGTTGATTTACACCCAAAAAGGAGTTAATTGAACTACTTTCGGTAAATATTTTGACAATGTAAATCAAACTCAATTTGTTGTAAAGTGTAGAATGTAAACAAATAACTTAATTTACTATTACAAGAAAATGCTAACACTTTGTACGAGGGCTTCAAACCGTTATTATTTTTTCTGTTGCGGTTTTCTTTCAGTTCAACACGAAATATACAGGGTTGGCACTAGAGATGGGCTTATTAGTTCTTTTTAATGAACTAGTTCTTCCGGATTAGTTCACAAAAAGGAACTAGTTCAAAGAACTAGTTCTGAAGAACTACTTTGATCCTGAGACATACTACTTCGATAAACGTGTCTTCGTGTGTTCTAGCACGTGTATATCTCGTTCCAAACGAAAGTAGGATCTAGTTTGGACAGAATCGATGTCTGCCTTCCCACTTTGTCTTTTTCTTGAAGAATCGTTATTTTGTTTTGAAAATAAATAATTATTTATAATTATATTGATCGAAGAATCGTTGTCTTATTTTATTTAGGTATATTTTTTAAATATTTATTTAATAAGGCATAAAAGACATATTGCTGCACGTATTTTAGCCTTATTCAAACTGCAATTTTAGGTGGAATTGTGGTATTATTTATAAATTATAGTATAACATATACTGGCGAAACTACTATTAACAGTGTAATCCAATAGAAAAAAAACTATACTCAAATTATTTTTGACATCCGCCGTTAGGTAAAGAAACAACTGGCGGGCAGGGTGCTTTGTCGCTCGTTTGATGTCGCCACAACTCGTTCACTGAATGGGATATGTTTCACCAAAGCAGGACTTTCGAACTAGATTTTATGTCCCTACAAGTCGTTCACTGAATGAGATATGCATAGAGATATGTTTTGGCAAAGCAGGTCTTTTGCGAACTAGTTCTTTTTATTTTAAAGAACTAGTTCTTTTGTTCTTAGCCGGGAGCCATTCTCTCGGACTAGTTCGTTCACGAACTACCCACCTCTAGTTGGCACTAAATGGAATATTCTCTACGGGCCGTAAAATATAAGTTCTATCAAAAAATATCGCGACTATGACGTCAAGACGTCATTGTTTTTAAATGACAAACTATGACGTGTCGAATATCGAGCTTTCATTTATTGTTGCAAAAGAGCAAAGAAAAGGGTAAACCTTTCGGTCTATGTTCATAAACGCATTTTTTTTATATCACACCTGTAAATAAAAATCCAAAGAGTTAAGTCCAGTGAACGTGGGGTGCACTCGATTTTCTCTCTTCCGTTACTGTCGGAATGGACATCACTGAGTCAATCACAAACCTCTTGTTGCTTTCGTTTAAGGTTTCCATTGTCTACCGTCATTAAAATTGCTATTTTTTTCGAGTTCGGTTAATCTGGCCATTTTATAAATTAACTAAACAAATTGTACTATTGAACATCACGTGCATAATGGAAATAAAGCTGTTACTTTATGTGCCTATAACGTCAAAACTAGCATTGAAACTGGCACTAGGAGTAATGCAGTAGTGCTCTGTTTTTATTTTGTAATAACAAAAAGGAACAAATTTCCAACTTTCTGATACAGCCAAAGAAAATTTATTTGTTCCAGATTATATTTGCCTTACATAACTAGAAACTGAAAATGGATTTATTGTAACAGGTCTAGATTTACAGATACAGCGATACTTTATAAAACTGAGAAAATTAAAAATTCAAAGAATATGCAAAAGTCTCGTGGGGAATATCAAACTCGTTCATAAGACCTCAACATCGTGACATTCAAATAAAGATCCTTCCATTTTAAATATGTTTTAAAGGGCTCGTTACGCTTTGTAAATGAAGGCACTGTCACACCTCATGCGAAAAGATTCCATTCCTGTAGCCTAGAACCCAATAACTCAGCTTTTTCTTTTGATAAACGTAAGTCTTTAAAGGTACCTACTAGACTATGCTTGAAATAAAACTAGCAGTGCTCGTCGAACCAGTCAGTAATGGTTTGCCAATCTAGAACTTGGTGGGTCCGATTCGAAATATGATAATTAGCACGAATAATTAATTAATAACTGACTCGATGACCGATGAGAAGATAAAAGAGAACCAAACATTTAGTGCTATTGCAATGTACTGTGTAAACAGCAGAACACAGTGAGTGAAGTGACAGTGGTTGAACACAGTGTTTTTAGTTGATGACAAGTACAATTATAGGACCAAAGGCAGGCAAGAACCTAAGTAAATTAGTATGAATATGTATGATATCTGGTACTTTCTAATAAAATAAAGCACATAATGTCGTTGCAGATTTCTTATTTCGATATTTTCTTTATTGTTTGTCGTTAAATTCTGAAATTGTAACCAATTAAGTGTTATCAACGTAATGACGATGGCTAAATCTGTCTCTAGTTTCTATTCAATCAGTAGACAGATTACGTATGGCAGACAGAATTCTAGCAAACTTCTTTGTTCATTTTTGGGCAATAATGGTTTTTAAGTTGTTGACCTTCTTAGAAGAGCTACTTGTCCGGCGACAGACGAAGATTATCCCAGATTGTCCCATTTTCTGGGTTCTTACCTGGAAAAAGTCACGCTACAAAACCATATCTTCATCATAACAGTACAATTCGTATATTCGTTAACTTGTACTTATAAAATAATAGCACTGCAACTTGCAAAAACAAAAAAAAAATCAACTCAAAGTAATTAATTCCGTCTCCAATGATTGTTATCACAGCAATGTTAGTTGGGTAGCATGCATTCATAAATTGCCTGAAAATTATTTCGCATGATTACAAGGGACTTGCAAAAGTTTCGCCATATTTATATCGTCGCATTGGCACGAAATACTTTAGTTCTCGGCGTATATAAAGTCCCGTAATTGCGAGTCTCGTCTACGGAAATAAGAAAAAACAACACGAGCGAAAAAGTAATAAGGAAACCGAACGGAAAGCCTGTTTTATCGACCTGGGCCGGACCTCCGATATATACCGTGAAGTAAAGTAGTAAAAGTGCAAAAGAAAATATACTTCAATCAACATAAGTAGGTTAGCGTAAGTAAATGTAATAATTTATTGGAAGTATTAGCCCGTATTAGGTCGTATAGATTAATTTTGCAATACGTATCGGTATGGTGATACTTCATGCATTAATAATACATATAAAAAATTGAGATGTTGCCAGCTAGGTCCCTTACGTAAGAACCAAGAGGGTATAATATGCATTGCTACCGAAGGTATAATATACATTGCTACCGAAAATTACTGACACACGTAATTTATTTCCATGGGCGCACGGTGTTAGCTTTTTTCTTGGTGTAAACTTATGACGTTTCGATGTCAGAGTTTGCAGTGTTTTCGAAAGGATGATTTGCAGCTTATTTTAAGAAATGGTTAATGGTTTAACCGGGTTTTTGTTTGTTTATTTAATGGTTTGACCACGTTCCCATAATAAAAATAATATGGTAAACCACTACCCAATTTGTTTACGTAACTGACTTCAGGGGTGCGTTCATATTCAACGCCGGGCGAACGTCGGGCGATCGGCGGGCAAACAAATAAGCTAAGAACACACGAGGCGGCGCGGCGCCGATTCGTCCGACGCTTGCGTGTGTGCAAACTCAGGCGGCGACATTTCGTTGCTGTATTCTGGTTCGACGATTCGTCGCCGCGCCGCTGCTGAGCCGTGTGTCCTCTACAAGTACTTGCAAATGGATTTGTCTGTCAACTCGGCCGACGAATCGGCGGCCGCTTCGTCGCGCGCCGCCTCGTGTGTTCTTAGCTTTAGCGTTCAGATTGGCTGGGCG
Source organism: Aphodius granarius (assembly GCA_963971325.1). NCBI lineage: Eukaryota > Metazoa > Arthropoda > Insecta > Coleoptera > Scarabaeidae > Aphodius > Aphodius granarius. The sequence continues at coordinate 7,051,761 of OZ020225.1, forward strand.
TTGTACCGGGCGAAACGTCCCGAGCGTTCAAAAACAACGTCGGGCGTTTGCCAATTTAACCATTTACATTAATGTAATTTAATATAGATTTATTTCATTTGGCAAAACTTATATCATATCATTTATTCCCCGCGTTTTTGTTTTTTAAAATTTTAGTTGTTTCTATTTTACATTTTTGAGTTTTTCCTTATGTAATACTTTCACACTGTTAAAATCGAACTTAAGTCCTGTGTGGTCTTGTGTGGTCCCGTGTTTTTATGCGTTGTGACGTTTTGAGCGTATTTATTTCGCGGTCAAAAAGTCTCGTGTGTAAAAGAAAGAACGTATTTAAAAAGCAATAACGCGGTGAATGACAGGATCCTATATACATTTTGCCTGTAACTATCTGGGGTTGCAAGTAACCAGAGAACAGATAATATCTGTCGATCTATTGGTATTCTTGACCTTCCTGAAGAAGATTCGTCGCGTTGCAAGATTGGTGTTAACTTAACCAGCAACTGATTATATACTTCTTTCTCTCTTCATGCGAAAGTGCTGCTGGAATTCCTTGTCACTACAGCTGTGTATCGTCATTTCCAAAAAGTTTTGAATTCAAGAAGGAACTGCTCGCTGTATACGATTTGCATGAAGGACTAAAGACCGAACCTAACCGCTGCGAACACAAACACGGACACGAACATGAACACGAACGCGTACACGGTCACTTAATTCAATTGCGGTATATGGCGGAACCCTAACCGCCGCGTTCGCATGCGTCCCATATACCGCAATATAACTGACCGCGTTCGCGTTCGTGTCCGTGTTCGTGTTCGCAGCAGTTAGGGCTGGGCTTAACTCAACCTCTTCATCATCACTTGAGCCAGAACTACTGTCAAACAAGTTCACCAACTCCATAATGTTCTTTTAGACCTATCGAAACGACGACAAAAATATAAAAAAAATTGTTAAGAAAGTTATTTCTTAATTCAACTTGTATAATTTTCTTAAATAACTTACCTGGATTGCTTTCACTAACTTAACGTAGGTATTTCACGTTTGATGGTTGTCCAACAATTATAAGTGACGTATGGACGCTAACAAAACAGACGCCCACTAGAGTAGGGGTAACGCCGGGTAAACCGTTCAGATTTGGAACGCAATGGACGAACACCCGCCGTTTAACCAGGCGGCGTTTACCCGACGAACGCCCAGTCAATCTGAACGCACCCCTGGGGTGCCAACATGTGTACATTTGGTTGCCTACATCGGTAGTCACGTGACATTCAAACATTAAATATAACTCTGTACTTTCCCCAACGTGTTCATATACATCAATCCTGAAATCCTTTTTGGGCAACGTAAACTACATTGCCGTGAAATAACAGACAACAATTATATTATTGGTTGATTACTGTGGTGAAGACTTTCGTCAATCAAGAGCTAAATGTTGAAGAAGAAGAAGAAACCAACTTACAACATAATGTCCACCCTGCTCATCAGTGTTCAACTCTACAGTTTATTGGTAAACTTTACTATATGTTATGTTAGTGGGTGGATGACAAAAAAAATCTTACCAAAAGCTCTAGATCTATGTATTTTAATCTATTAATACAGTAGTAACTAGTGATTTGTAATCAATTTGCTGTACAGCTTTGAAACTACTTTTATATTTCAATAAAAACAGTACAGTACACTTATATATGCATGCAGTGTGTAGCAGTTGCAGAAACCAACGAAATAATTACAACTTATAAATTTTATGTCTATCTAAAGATTAGTATGTTTTGGCTTATTAATAAATAAAAAAAAATGGTCAAATGGGTATAACGAGTGTATAGCTTTCCATGGGTTTATGTTTTTAATAGCTTTGTTTGCGGTAACAGTTTCCAACGGCTTGGAGTCAGATTTATATTGGACCAGATGTATGTAGTAGTTCAAGGTGAGGAGGTGAGTAGGGGAGTATAGCAAGGAATTGCATTGGCCGAGCCTGCAAACCGTTTGCAAATCGAGAAACTGTTACCGCGAACAGACCTAATGTAAATGTATGAAAAACTAGAATTTATTTTTTACCTGTTTGACACCTTTTACAGCTTGGGAGCACCCAGTTTTCGTGAAAACTGAAATGGTTTTTACGAACGTCATATATATTTATCGGTATAGACTGGAAATCGTTAGTGAGGATTAGAGAGTTCAGTTTTGACGTTGAGAACATAACTATAGTACTTGCACATCGGTACAAAATTGCTACCTTTTTTACACAGACATAATTTTGATAACCTTTAGAATAACGTAGTTTTTGTGAACATACATATAAAATTTGACTATAATCGCTATAATCAAGTATTTATTCACTTAAAGTCCAATAAATATCTTGTTTTTTCGTATACTGGATAACAGGTTATGATGTGCACAATTCAGACTAGGTACATATTGATAAAAATCAACCCCTAATAAGCAACGTTTACGCAAAATCGCCAGTTTCTACAACTCTCTCACATGGCCACCGTAGCCCTCCCATAAACTTCCGAAGGTCTCCGAATAAGAACGAGTATACATTAGGAATTTTGTTGCTCAGAAGTTGCTCGTCTGGCCGTACCTTAAATCTTCTTGAAACAGAGATAGAAAATAATACACTTCGTGTTTTGAATCTTTTAAAATACTTTGACATACTTTCGAACAAAGCAACGTACATTTCCATACGTCCCTCCCGACATTTCATGTTAAATACCTATGATCGGCAATGCCGAAAATAAAACTCTGATAAAACTTCAGCAGAAACTTTTACATAAAAATCGGATTCGATTACAACCTGTCCACACGATACGAACAACATATCGACACAGACCATCCCACATCGTAGTCATTCGGTAGTAATCGAACCCGTGGTGCAAATGTGTAAAAAAGCCGAACATATTTCGGCAGTCGGTGGTGCGAATTGATCACACCTTTCCCGTCGTCATAGCAACGACAGCTAAAGTGTTAAACCAACCGTCGAGTCATACCACCTTGCCTGCAACCCTAAAAATAATTTCACGTGCAAAGAGAAGTGACAAACAATATTCATAACTTCTAAATACGATAAATCGTCCAGTGTTTATTGTCGAAGTTTTACGAAGACAAGTCACACGCCATGGAAGAACCACCAGTCAGTACAACAGTGCCCAAGGCACATCGTTTGGATACCAGTCGTGACAATGAGATTCTCCAGAGATTCGTCAGAATCAATCTGGATGAAAATGAAGGAGGTGAGAGTGATGTAAAACCAACTATAAAAATCGAGATTACACCTCCACCAGAGGAAGGTAATCAGGAAAAACCGAAGATGTTCCTGGCACAAGAGCACAAGACTCCGAAGATTGGTGTTAATGTTATTGAGAAGGAAGTGACGAAGAAGGGTTTGAGGAAGAGAAGGAGAAGCAGGCAGAGACAGGAGGAGAATTACACTGATAAAGATAGGGCAGCTGCTGTCAATATGGGGACCAGGGATATCAAGCAGTCCTTGAAACTGAAGAGGAAGCAGGATCGATCTAAGGCTCTGGCCATACCAGAGGAGGCTGAGCCTGCTACTTTCCTGGCTTTGGGGAATTACGAATTGGGGAGAGGGGATTTGGATATTGCTCTGGATTTTATGAATAAGGTAGATTTGGTACATGACGTAGGTAGTCTAGAATTTGCTGTACGTACTGAATTTATCCACATTTAGTTACATATTGTAATAACATGCAATGTTATAATTTTTAATTAAAGTGAGACTGAATGCATGGAACCATTAAGTTGTACCTTGTTTATCTATTGAAAAGTGTCAAAAGATTGCATGTATTTGTACCCTGGATTTCTCCTGGAGATGTTGCTCAAGATGATATTTCCAACTCCTATTTCTTCGATTACAATTATTTTAAATTTTATAATTAATCTAAAAGTTGCGTTTTATCGATTCTACGGTCAGGTTTTTCTTGATAGAGTTTTGGAACTAGAAGTTGCGTTGATGTAGACATTCTTTTATACAAGGTGTCCTCCAACTTGTGGGGACAAATTCGCCAGCTTACTAATCAAGTCAAACCATGATGAAACCCTATATAACACGTTTGTCTAGCTGCTTTTGTTTCTACTAAGATACCGGTTGTTAAAAAGTTGCTTGCAAAATCAGCTGTACTAGAATTATTTTGCAAAAAGTCATTAATTACCAATACGAGTGTATATTAATACAGATGCAAAATCGCTAAACTCTAATAATACTTAGAATTCAAGAAATTAATTATTATTCTCTTTCTTCAACAAACCGGTCATAGGCCAGCCACACACGTTCAGTTTAAACTGTTCAATTCAACTGTACAGTTTAACTGACAGTTTGAACTATTCAGTTCAACTGTACAGTTTAACCTCTACGTGTGTGGGTATTCCAATCTCAGTTGAACTCAATGGAACAGTTAAACTGAGACGAATAAAATGTCATTTTTGCAACTGAATGGTTCAACTGATCGTTGCGTGTGTGGGGATTCAACTGTACAGTTCTCAATTTAATTTGTAAAACCCTGCATCCAATTGAACCGAGAACTGTACAGATGAAAAATTGAAATTTTATTCAGCTCAGTTTAACTGTGCAGTTGAGTTCAACTGATATTGAAGTGCCCACGCACGTACAGGTTAAACTGTACAGTTGAACTGAGTAGTTCAAACTGTCAGTTGAAACTGAGCGTGTGTAGCCGGCCATAGTCATAAATCTAAAAGTCTCATAAATCTAAAACTCCTTCTTGTATAAACTAATCTCACATTGAACTTCATTTGCAGGCATTGGAACTAAACCCAAACGAGAAGAACGCCCTGGTGGCAAGAAGCAAATGCTACATCCTCTTAGGCCAACCAGAAAATGGTCTGAAAGACGCAGAGACAGCATTAGCAGTGGACAAGACGTTCATGAAAGCTGTCTTCCAAAAAGCCGAATCCCTGTACTATCTAGGCGATTTTGAGCACAGCCTCATGTACTACCATCGAGGACTACGTCTTCGACCTGACAACGAAGGCTTCAAGCTCGGCGTCCAGAAAGCCCAGAAGGCCATAGAAAACGCCATTGGAGGCGCTTTTCCAGGCTCAAAAGCACCGACCAGATGCAATACGAAGCAAAGCGGTTCTTTAGTTACAAATGCAAACATAAATAAAGTTGATACTCCGAAAACTGCTACTACGATTGATACTAAATCGGAAAAGGCTTCTACAAGAGCGAGATCTAGGAGTAGAAAAAGTGCAGCGCCGAAGAACAGTGCGCTTTTGAGAGAATTGGGCGCTGATAAGGAGTACTTGGATAATTTGTTGAATAACCCTGATATTAAGTGTCAGTTTAAGGAGAACGATAATGAGATTATTGATTGCATCAAAGATGCTGTTGAATACCTCAATAAGAGGCAGGAGTTTTGGAGGCAGCAGTTGCCACCAAACCCAATATGAACATGCGTTATTTAGAACGTAATAGGTCACATCAACAAGCTTAAACTTTGTTATTGCACTGTTAATTATATTTCAAACTATTTACGACCGTTACTACAAGTTAAAGTATATATTTTCCAAACACAATTTTGCAACACTGCTACTTTACAATGTATCTTGAAAATTGTGTCTAGCGTAGCGTTACTTGAGCCTAACGGCAGCATAGCTTGATTGTGAATACACCATTTGATCTATGTAGATATAAGGGTATAACTGTAATGTTAAGAAACTCTTTTACATCGCAATACAGTCTTGCTTGAACATAATTTTCATCTGATTTTTGTGGTCATTATTGTTTTAACATTGTCGCAGAATTGTTTCAAAGTAAGATCTGTGTAGTGAAGTTGCATGTTAAGATGCGCAGTAGACCACTTTATCAGTCATAGGCGTAGATTGTTTGAGAGATTGAAACGCATTCATAAAATGTGTTTTGAGATAGAATTGAATAGAGTAGATTTGTACGTATGTAGGAATTCATCGTTGAAAAGAAAATATTGAAAAATTGTTCGAAGTTCTCTGGAACGTATCCCAGCGTATATTGTTATATTTACGTTGTTTACTTGTTATGCCAGCTGTTATTCTATAAACTACATCTACAATAGATGTAATGAAGTTGCAATAGGTCTATAAAAGGGGTGTATAAAGCTATGAAAAAAGCATCCATGAAGAGGATAACGTTATGACAACTTGCTTTATCTACTTGATACTTAAAATATATAAAAACGTTTGTGGACAAATTCTAGAATCAAACTTAATTCAACCCAAACTTAATTCAAAAACTCACTTCAACTACAATTCTCTTGTTAGCAGAACCTGAAATTTAACACTTTCCAATAGTTCAAGCTTTCAAACATAGAAAATAAACAACAATGTTGTTGTTTAGTTCCGTTTGCGATTAAAAAAAAATCTTACGAAAGTGTTTCTCATTTCGTGTTTGATACCTTCTAATCTTTCTAAATTCAAATAAAAGTTTTGCGTTAAAAATAAAGATACTTTACTCTTTAGTAAGGTTTCTTAATTTTGTAACACTCTATACACGCAAGCAGATAATTATTTCTATTAGATGTTTGTATTTTAGCTTTAGGACAATAGAGACATTTTTTACTGAATTAAAATTTTCTGAACAATTGATAATAATTTTTTTTACCATTTGAGTCCATATTAGTGTCGAACACTGTATACATGCATGATTTCAAATATTTTTCGTTCAAATGGAACACAATACATCATTACATCAATACATCATTCACAAATATTGATAGTTTTGTTACATATTTCATTAGGTGGTAGTTTTTTGGAAAATGTTAAGGGTTATAAAACGCACATCGTAAAAAAACTGAACAAAAAGTCACATAATCAGAGTTATATATTTGAGCATTAAACAGAGCTGGTGTCTTTTTTAGAAAACCCTAATATTAATACCGGTTTATATGTTTAACATGTTGTTTATATTTAAACTGTAACTTTTTTCTTTTTTTGAAGTAGTAATCTGCGTTCCATATTCAACGCAAGTTTTATAATATCACAGAACAAGGTAATGAAATTATTTTTTATATTACAAGCTGTTAATTTACACGTTATCAATAAAAATTCAACGACCTATTAACATTATGCTCGAGTTTTTACTTATATTAATTATGTTGTTATTGTTATGACTTACATGTAGTATATTATAAATGTATATCTTATGAAATGTAGCACAACATTACATTTCTTCTGCATACACATATAAATGATTAAGAAATAAAGGGATTATCACTATATTTTTACGTTACTTATCTAGCTATATTTTCAGTAATCACCGACATAATTTAGTAATCATAGATAGGTGGATCTCATTAGAATATTATTCTCTCATGGTAAGTATTGTTCTTGGAAAGATAAGTTTTGTAGTTTCCTGTTCGCGGTCACACCGCAGCAGCCAGATAACAGAAGTAGTCTCTGTTCTTTGCTTCCTCACATAAACTTGCCGGGTATAAATACTTAACTTAGATCGCACGTTTTTATATAAAAAGAGATACCATGTGCGGTTATTAGATAAACTGTGAAAAGTAAAATTACCGGGCATCTTTATCTCGATAGAGCTATGCAAAGGAAGTTGTTTACCGAAACATCCGGTATATGGACGCAATACCTAAACGATTTATGCAAATACGCATCTTTATATTGCAAAGGTTGTGTATAATCATTTGGATATGCACACCTACATAGGTTTTGCAATGATTTCTATGCGCACACCTTGAAATGTTTTGATTGTCTATTTCCTCAAATTTTATAAATCTAAATTTGCTTTTTGTCGATTCTACGATCAGGCCTGCAATACCGATACTATACTTGTAACATATATTATGGAATTTGACCACGAAAGATACTTGTTGGTACTTTTGATAGAATTTTGGAACTAGCGAACAGTTGCTTTGATGTAGCATTAGATAAAAGATGAAAACCTATATAATACGTTTTTCTAGCAGCAGTGTTAAAAAGTTTCTTACAAAATCAGTTATATTATGTATTCGAATAACTTCTGTTGGTGAAAAGAATCGTTTTTTTTTTTTCAGTGAAATCTATTTCTTTTTACTTAAGAAATATTTCAAATAAAGTAGTTCTTTCAGCCTATGCACTTCATTGTTTTAATTTAAAAAGTCCTCCACTCCACTCCACTCTCAGTGGAGGATAAACTGGATTGTTTATGTGACAGTTTGACATCCGGAAGTGGCAAATGTTACACGATTTTTCTTCCTGTTGACTCATTCATTTCATCATCATTGAATTTTCTAATAATATTTGCTCCGCTTTATATGTAATTTTTTTCAGTCGACAAGGAAAAATTCAGATTAAATATTATCAAATGAGTGTGTAAGTTCCTTTATGGGGGGATTTTTTTAAACCAATGTGCGATACATAAATCGTTTGACAGAATCCACAGTCTGAGTCGCTACAATTACGAATCGGCAAATTTTGATAAACGTCAGTAACCACTGACACGACATGATATTTAATTTTATTGTATGACTGACGTCAGGTTGGGATCCAGAGTGGCTGTGGCTTCACAAAACTAAATTGTTGGAGAAGGCATTAACACTTCAATGTATCACCGAGGTAGTCAGAAAGTTGGGTTGCGGCCACCCCAAACATTTTGTCAGATATCGGGTTGTGTTTTAAAAGGTGTAATCCTAAGTTCAAGTTGTGGATGTTCGATAAGTACCTATAGGTACCGTTTCTTTTTGTAACATGAATCCAAGAATCAAAGAATTGTTGTAAAACCTAACCTAATTGTATTTATAATACAATAACTATTTCATTCATTCTGTTTCTAGGTGTGACTATGACCACTGGCAATTAATGACTGAAGTAATAGAAGTTATTTTAATACAACAAACAAAAACTGCCAGAAAAAATATTTATACATATGTGACCTCAGATGTGAAAAGGGACCTATCGTGCGAAAATAAGGTGCGCCATAACGTTACCTATCGGAAGAGACCTTACGTGTGAAAATAGCGTGCAAGAAAACGTCACGATAGGTCCCTTTTCGCATCCGATGTCACATATAAATTTTTGTCATATTTTGACTTGGTTAGTCAGAGGGCAAATTTGCGCCCAGAAGTTGCTGGACATCTTGTATATATTGCAAAGGTAGCGTTTGTATTACAGTTCTGGTTTGAATTCTGGTTCAAATTTTATATTTTTAACCAGAAATTTAATAATTTAACCAGAAAATAGGAATCACAAGTCCATACATTGACCAGCTCAAACTACAGAATCTTGAAAATTGGAAGATATATTAATAAATATTTTAGTTTTTAGTACCTACAAGCAATAAAATTAATCTTTACTTTTGTGAAAATTACGTAAAAAAGATTTTTTTTAAGTAATATTTTAATAATAATTATAAAGACAATAATTGTTTTTATTCATTAACAATCTGTCTGAAAGATTTTTTATTTGTTATAAAATAACTTCTAGTATGAAAGCTTGGATGAAATTTGTCTGATTTACATTATGCCAGACCACCTAGCTTGAAAACTTGGACAGTAACTTGGACGAAACTAGCGTAATGTAAAACAGCCTTAAGATATGCTAACTTTTGCAAAGGCAACCCTATAATACGATGTTCGCATCAAAGTAACCTACATTTTGATATACAATCCATTAGAAAAAGCGATGAGGGTAAATAACTAGTACCAATATACCTTACATAATTTTTAATAAAAAATAGCGTTGCCAGGATACGGGGCGGCAACCTTAGTGTTCACTGTGTTCATTTATACCTTATATTGTAAGAAATAAAACTCAGACACCAACCATGACTCTGCAGTAATACCAGTCAAAATAGTTGAAAGAGAAATTAACGGCACCATACCCCCACAAGAGAAGCAAACTGAGTGGTCAACCCAGCGGAAAACACGAGAGCGCAAGAAAGACGTGGAAGTAATAATTGGCAATAAAGACCTATCCAACAACGAAAGTGGACTCAAAACCGCTCCCAAGAAAGCATTCTTATACGCGTCAAGACTGAAACCAGACACTGACGAAAAAGACGTCTCACAATTTCTGAAGCCTGAGTTTCCAGAAGTAGAATGCGAGAAGCTTGAATCAAAGCATCCGCAACATTATTCTTCCTTTAAGGTCACAATAGATCTCGTTAACGTAAAGAAAGTGTGGTTTACAATATAATATAATATGCTTTATTACATACAAACGAATAAGAGTAATAACAAATTACAGGACAAAATTGTGATAGCGATGCTGACTCGATGTGTTGACTTTTTATCTTATTTATTTATTCATCTTCGTTTCCAACGCTACTCGACTATCATTGCTAGTGAGTGTCGCATCAACGTGCGCCACGTGCGCCCACAGTAGCCCCCCACGGAGAACGGAGGTCAAGGAAGGCGAAATGCAACACGTCGAGAATGTTGACACACAGTTTTGGGTTTTTCACCGATGTCTTCCGACGGAGATTCAGTGGTGAGTAGGACGTAAGCAGGCTTAAGTCTGTCTAAGGTAACTTTCATCTGCTTGCCTTTAAACAGGATAATGGCCGTTTTTTCGTCTCTGCCAATGATGTCGTGAGGGCCACTGTAAGGAGGTTGAAGAGGTTTTCTTACTGTATCATCCCTCAAAAAAACTTGTTTACAATTTTTTAAGTCTTGATAGACAAATGTTACTTTTGATGTATTGTGACAAGAAGTTGGAACTGGCCTTAATGACGACATAATTCTACGGAGACGGGTCAGAATACTGTTGACGTCTTGATACTTGTTTTCTGATGCTGATGGCAGAAGGAATTCACCTGGTAAACGCAACGGTTCACCGTGCACTAACTCGGCAGAAGAGGTATTCAAATCTTGTTTATATGACGCGCGTATTCCAAGAAGAACTATTGGGAGTGCTTGGAGCCATGAGCTTTGATGACACATGAGGGCAGCTTTCAGTTGTCGATGGAATCTCTCTATGATTCCATTACTGGCAGGGTGGTAACTAGTGGTTCTTTGATGTTTAAAGCCAAACATACCACTAAGCTCTTTGAATAGTTTGGATTCGAATTGTCTCCCTTGATCCGTCGTGATCCTGAGAGGAATGCCAAATCGAGAAAACCAACAGCTTATCAAACTTTCCGCAACTTCTTCAGCAGTAATTCCAACAAGAGGTACAACTTCTGGCCAACGTGTAAATCGGTCTATGATGGTTAAACAATAACGATACGTTTTGACTTCAGGTAGAGGACCGACTAAATCGATGTGTATATGTTCGAATCTTGAAGATGCTGGGAAAATTCCAAGAGGTGTTCTTACGTGACGATTTACCTTAGATCTCTGGCATTTGATGCAGGATTTCGTCCAAGCACGGCAATCTTTACGAATACTCCGCCAAACAAAGCGTTGCGTGGTTGCTTTGATAGTCGCTCTTGCACCTGGATGGCTTAAATTATGGACCATGTCAAATACCGCTCGACGAAGTTGGTGAGGAATATATGGCCGTATTTGAGGTGAAGAGGTGTCGCAAAAAATCTTGATGTTGGTGCCAGGAATGGGGACTTCTTTAAGCTTCAATGAAGTTTCTTGCTGCAAAATTTCTGTGAGTTCTTTACTGGCATTCTGTAAATCGGCGAGAGTGCGGTAGTCTAAAAATGTGGCATCGATTGTCGAAATTCTAGAAAATGCGTCTGCTACGATGTTTGCGTCTCCTTTAACATGTCTGATGTCGGTGGTGTACTGTGATATGAAGGAAAGCTGGTTGAGCTGTACGGGAGGAAGCTTCTCACGGTTCTGGGTGAAGGCATACGTAAGTGGTTTGTGGTCGGTGTATATTATACAGTGTTGAGCTTCTAAAATGTGGCGGAAATGCTGTACTGCGGCGTATACTGCAAAAAGTTCTCTGTAGAACGCTGGCCATTGTGCTTGACGGGGTATTAATTTTCGAGAGAAAAAGGCAACTGGTTCCCAATTTTCATTAGCAAGTTGTTGAAGGCATGCGCCAATGGCTGTGTTGGACGCATCTGTGAACAGCGCTAGTTCTGCAGCTTCGTCAGGATGAGCAAGTAGTGATGCTTCGGATAGACTGTTCTTACATGCAACAAACGCCTTTTCATCTTCAGAGGTCCAACTCAAAGTCTGGTTTCCTTGAAGACCGGGAAGCATGCAGTGAAGGCGAGCTTGACTTTCGGCAGCATGCGGTATGAATCGACGGTAGAAGTTTAAGACACCAAGAAAACGACGCAGCTGCTTTGCATTTGCTGGGCGTGGTAGTCGAGAAGTGCCGCGGCACGATCTGGAAGTGGTCGGGTGCCGGCAGCGGAGACCTCGTAGCCCAAGAAGCTGACACACTCTTTGCCTAGGACAGTTTTTTGAGTGTTTACAAGTATCCCGTAGTCTTCTAAACGGCTAAACAACTTACGTAAGTGTATGTTGTGTTCCTCCTGCGTCTTAGAGAATACCAAGATGTCGTCGATGTACGCGTAGCAGAAATCATAACTTGCCAGAACTTCATCGATGAATCGCTGAAATGTCTGACCGGCGTTTTTAAAACCAAAACCCATGTACGGAAATTCGAAGAGACCGAATGGTGTTGTAATAGCAGTCTTCTCTACGTCGGCTGGATTCACTGGTATTTGGGTATAAGCTTTTACCAAGTCGATGGTCGAGAAGAATTTGGAGCCTCGGAGCCGGTAAGAAAAATCATGGATATGCCTTACTGGGTATCTATCGGGGATGGTTCGTGCATTCAGGGCTCGGTAGTCACCGCATGGACGCCAGCCGTTACCTTTTTTGGGCACCATATGAAGTAGCGATGCCCAAGATCCATCAGACCGACGAGCAACGCCTTCGCTCACCATTGTCTCAAATTCAGCCTTGGCGATTCGTAATCGATCTGGGGCCAACCGACGAGGTCTACAGAAGACTGGTGGTCCGTCAGTGGTTTTGATGAAGTGCATCGTTTTGTGTTTTGTAACGCGTAACGTACCTGCTGGTCGGGTGATTGACGGAAATTCATTCAGAATGGGTAAATCAGACGTGACACATTTCACACTGACTTGTGAATGGTTATATCGCTGACACTGTACTGACACTTTGGTGGTGTTGTCTACAAGACGTCCATTTTTGCAGTCAGGAAGAAGACCATAGTGCGCCAAGAAATCGGAGCCAATTATGGCACAACTTACGTCAGCAACAACGAAATTCCAAACAAAACTTCTGCGGAGCCCTAGGTTGAGCGGGATGGTTGTGCTGCCGTACGTCTGGATACTGCTCTTGTTGGTTGCTTGAAGAAAGAAATTTGAACAATTCAGATTTGCGTGCATGTTGCGGCGTGGGTAGCAGCATATATCCGATCCAGTGTCGATGAGGAATCTTGTGTTTGAATGCTTGTCTGTAGCAAAAAGACGGCTTGGTGTTCGTGGACAACTCGTAGCCGTCTCTACAAGCTGCCGTTCGAGTTTGTCGAAGGCTTGAAAGCGCATGGTGCGTTACATTTTCTTGCATCGGCACCAAAACGTTGATGGAACCAACACCACGAAGAATCACCTACACTGCGGTCGCGGCTGCGACTACTGAAGCGTTTTGACGTACTACGTGATCTTCGGTGCTTTAAGTTAGTTACCTCGCTCTGTAATCTCTTCAACTGTTCAGTGATTGCTTCTAACTGCCCTTGCAGACTGGTCATTGCATGATCTGACATGGCGTTGACGTTTGATACCGCAGACGTTGACGGCTGAACCTCAAGAATCTTATCAGCCGTTGTTGCTAGTTGGTCCGTGGTGAGCTCAGCTTGGGTCTGTAGTATCGCTTGAACGTGGACAGGTAGGCGTTGCACCCAAAGAGTTTTCAACAACGACTCTTGAACAGCACCTCCAGCTAATGCCCGCAGGTGCCTTAAAAATTGCGAAGGCTTTCGATCGCCGAGCTCCTCCTCCAAAATCAACTGCCGAACTCGCTTTTCCTCGGACAGCGACATACGTTTAATTAGCTCTGTCTTAATGTATGTATACGAGTTTGGTGCGGGAGGCGTGCTGATAATGTCCTCAACCTCGAAGGCATAGCGCTCTTCCAAATTTGCGACCACATATGAAAATTTGGTACTTTCTTCTCTGATGTTCGCGAGCTTAAATTGCGCCTCGAGCTGGGCGAACCATAGTGTTGGACGATCGCGCCAGAATGGTGGCATTTTGACTGAGACCCTATTGACAGACTGCTCCTGTCGAGTCGACATCTGCTGCACAAGGGAAGCAAGATCTTGCTGTAGTCGATCCATGTGCGCGGTAAGTTCGGGGTCACCAATTATGTGGTTTACAATATAATATAATATGCTTTATTACATACAAACGAATAAGAGTAATAACAAATTACAGGACAAAATTGTGATAGCGATGCTGACGCGATGTGTTGACTTTTTATCTTATTTATTTATTCATCTTCGTTTACAACGCTACTCGACTATCATTGCTAGTGAGTGTCGCATCAACGTGCGCCACGTGCGCCCACAAAAGCAATGTCCAGCTGTATTTGGCCGTATGGAACCTTTGTCACCCGTTTTTTCCACCGGCCAGTAAAAACCAAGGATGCGACAAAACCATGCCCACCACCGCCACCAGTGATCATCAATGCATCGCCAACAAAATCGATGCACTGCATGTAACAACTCTTGAACTCTGCCCTGACGTGATTTGTATTGCGGAGCACTGGCTAAATACACTAAACAAAAACCTATACAATCTGGACGGGTACACGATGAGAGATTGCTACGTCGTGAACAATTCACTCATGGGGGCGTGAGTATCTACGTTAGGTCCGACTTAAAGTGTTCTCCAGTAAACAAGGTCAGTAGCCTCTCTGCTGAAAAAAGGTGCATTTATTATCCACTCTACGCTGGCGTGCTGTGCAGCATCGCGCTGCACGATTCCCCCACTCTAGAATCACGGTGGTGTGTCAAGCAATCGCCCACGGTTTGGCAGATTTTGTGCCGGCGTGCGTGCTGATGTAATTGTAAACGTACGCAAACAAGATGGCCGATTCTCGATCAGCTGATTTGACCGAAAGGTTGTCAAGGTTCTTGATATTATAATGCGTTGAACCAATAGTTTATTTGAATAACTACAAAACTGAGACGTTTGTACATTTCGCTATTAATTCTTTCGAAATTATTTATATTTCCAATTTTGTATTAATTGTAGTGTGTTGGCACTATATTTCAATTTAATTTGTATATGTTAGGTTGGTAATATCATCTGTCGTAAAGAGGTTATGTTAATGTTTTATTATGGGTTTGTAGTGGTGTATTTTCTTTGATTTTCTTGATATCGCTGCTTCAAAAGTAGAGGTCTAAACAGGAATGTTACTTTATGCATACAGGTCACAAATAACATAATATGTGGTAATAAACAATATTTTCTTATTATAATAACTCCATCGGTCATCCTAAATGCGTATGTTTTATTTGTAGGTACAATAACAGGGAAAATTAACAACAATGCAGAGTACAGATAAAATGAGCATAACGAATACTCAGTCAATATACATACTTCAACAATTTTTGCCAGAACCTCAGCGGGATTCAAATACCGCACGTCCCATAGAATTCCAATCGGTGTGGATTTATTGCAATTGTTGATTTACGTATCAATGTAGATAATTGTTTTTTATGTACCAGAAAATTTTTACTTGGTTATTTAGTATACAAAATGTTTTGTTACTACAGTGCTGTTACTTCGAACAACTATGCACTAGTCCGAAGTGTCTTCGGTAACGACCATGTACTCGATACAACTCCGTAGACCGCATAGAAGAATTCAAAACATTACTTACCTGTGAATTTCTTCAATAAGATTTATTTCTGATTCAAAAGTATACCCTGGCTACTTGCTTTATATTTTGTATTGTTAATACATTTTATCCAATAAATATAATAATTAAATTAAAAATCTTTTAATATAAATATTGAACTGACCATTTTAGCTTATGATATGACTACATGACTACATATTTCTCCATAAATCACTTAAAAACAATAACGAGTTATATTCAGTAATTTAATACTTGAAATAAAACACATGTATGTATGTAATTCACAAACAATGGTATATTTATAAAATATAAATTTTGTTAAATTCCACCTGTTGTACTATGATAACATTTTAGGTAAAGTTGCAGAAACAACTGTTAACTACAGACAATAAACTATTGACTAGGTTTAATACCACGATACAAATTTGTTCTTCATATGCTGTTTTTTTCCTCGTAGTTCATATCCTTCCATACAGAATACAAGGTAGAATCTGTTTTTCATCTTTCCAAAATGTTAATATAAATATAACTAGCTCACCATTTCTAAGCCTGGTTTGCTTTGTATTATGGAATAAGGAGCAGAGCCCATATGAACGCAGCACTACTTCCGTTCAATATCTTACCTTCTTCTATTACAAATGGTTTTAGTACAGACTTTCTCCCATGAAAAACAGATTAGCTAGTGCCTCACAATCAAAATTAACTAATCAAGGTTAGAACAGTTACTAAAATATCGATCTCTAGCCGTTCCTCTGAAGAAGTGTCGCAATAACGTTTGCGATAATAACGTTGCTAATCAATATCCTGATGTAATTTGAATGCCTAAAATGGTTTGGGTACAGGAATTAAAGAATTTATGTACGTTTTATAATTATGGCTCACCTATGCTTCATATCGGTATGTCTGTTGGGTCCCAAAAACTTACTATAAATGATAGTACACATATGACATAACCTCAAATACTTCGTCATTAAAATGCATGCGCAATGTAGCTTACTTGTTGCTATACCAATGGTACCAATGAAAATATGGTGCTAACGCATTAAATCATTCACCAAATAAATCAAAACTAATACAGTTATAGCGAAATCAATAGACATACATATTACTATGTCATTTTTTAAAGAAATCAAGACAGAAAACAGCTGACCGTGTATCCGTCAAATTATCGTTACTCCAAAACACGCACTCGGATTGGTTACCTGTCCGAAATGAGACTGTAGAGTGGGGACATGAGGGGAAGCCAATCTGTGCAATTCGGCTGCACAAAGTTGATAATAAATGCTACTAAAGTCTGTGAGCTGGCATGTGTGCACATCCCAGAACTAAATCTAATTGTAGTCTCGACATACCGTACACCAGATTCCGACCTGTCGCTGCTCTTGGAAATCCTTGATAAGGCAATGCAATTCCTCCTAAAAAACTACAGCAACAAAACCAAAGTAGCAGTGGCCGGCGACTTTAATGTTGACACAAAGTCAGCATCAAACCAGACAATCGCACTTTTGGGAGCTATGGCCTCACACGGTCTCATTGGCACCGTCCAGGATTTTACTAGAATCCATAAAAATTCAAGGACGGCACTGGACAACATCTACACAAATATAAACGAATACACAGTGGATGTACTTCCAGGACTATCCGATCACCACGACATCCTTTTGACAATAAGCGTCACAAATCCCATGCCTGCAAAGCATGTAAAGGGCCGCTCTTTTTCAAGAAAAAATTACAACACGTTTTTTGAATTACTCAGGGAAGAATCCTGGGAATAGGTTTACTCGGAGGATGATGCAACCAAAAAATATGAGTACTTCCTCCGTACATATCACGCATGCTTTGAACAGACATTTCCCATTCATTACAAGCCACCCGTCAGACCACCTAGAGTACCACACGTCTTGCATGACATTCGAGAAACATTACAACTAATTGCAGAAACATATAACCAACGGGGTGGAGACGACCTGAAAAAAATATACTCAAGCTATAAGAAATTTTATTTGAAATGTATTCAGGAAGAAAAGAGGAACAGAAATCACATGTCCATCATTCAATCTGAGAACAGGCAAAAAAACTTATGGCAGATTATAAAGAGGGAGACGGAAGGCATCAGATGTAATCCAGCAAATGGACCCTCCAGCAACGACTTCAACAAGTACTTCAGCAGTGTCGCAGCAACCTTGCTGTCGAAAATTACACCAGGGGCAACATCTTCTGCTGCCTGTATGAACAGAGTTCCGACATCGTTCTTTCTTGCCCCAGTAACGCGCCAAGAGGTGGAGACCATTGTAAACAGCCTAAAAACCAAATACTCTACTGACATAAACGGACACAGTACAAAACTTCTTAAGGAGAGCGTTTACCTGGTTTCCGAACCACTGCGGACATCCGAAACGCCTGCTTCCAACAAGGTGTAGTACCCGATTTGATGAAGACGGCCAAGGTAATACCTATTTTTAAAAAGGGCAATGCAACCGAAGCCGAAAATTGCAGACCCATTTCAATTCTACCAGTGTTCTCCAAGGTACTTGAGTCAGCATTCGCCAGGCGCCTCATAGAGTTTTTGGAACGTTGCGGTATTCTCAGCTTAAGCCAGTTTGGATTCAGAGAAGGGAAAAGTACCATCGATGCGGTCCTTTCGCTGCTGAACGGCATCTGGGACGCAATGGACAATGGCGAGGATAGTTCTGCTCTGCTCTTCGACTTTAGCAGAGCCTTTGACTGCATGCAGCATGGTGCCTTTTTGGCCAAACTCGACCAGTAAGGAGTTAGGGGCATTCCACTGCAGTTTGTGTCATCCTATCTGAAGAATAGAAAACAGGCTGTAGATTGGAACGGTGAGGTCAGTGCAATGGAGAACGTTATCTGCGGGGTTGCACAGGGATCTCTCCTTGGACCTTTGTTTTTTATCATCTTTATAAATGACCTGCCCGCAAACGTAACCGCACTCACTGCCTTGTATGCGGACACTACTCGTCGGCCGAGGCGTCCACTTGGTTCAGAGCAAACCAACTAAGCGTGAACGAAGCCAAAACTCAGAGGATTATCTTCACCAGCGACCGCCACAGAGGAGAGGCATCAAAAAACGGTGAAACTTCTGGGTATCTGGTTGGACACAAGACTGTCGTGGAGGGCACATATAGACAGCCTTGAGATGGCACTGTCGAGGGCAGTCTACGCAATAAAACGCATCAGAGACATAATTGGGCAGGATGCAGCCTTGACAGCATACCATGCACTCTTTCACTCCAGAATGAGCTATGGTATTACACTGTGGGGTGAGTCAAGATACGTGGGAAGAATTCTCATCCTGCAGAAGAGGGCCATCAGAACCATAGTGGCGGCACACACAAGAACTCACTGCCGACCTCTCTTTGTGCAGCTTGGGGTCCTGACGATCCCCGCCACCTACATACTTGGTCAACTGATGAGGGCAAGGACTGAAATGTCGATGGTGCAAACCAGGGGAGAGTTGACGCAGGTGAATACTAGGTCCCAGAACAATATTGCTGTGCCAAGACGGAGGACAGCCACAACGACGGCACAATATCGCCATCTGTCGCTTCTAAACAAGGTCCCCGAGGAGTGGAGAACCCTATCCGTAGGAGCCTTCAAGCGAAAAGTAAAAAATATGCTCTTACAAGAGCCTATATATTCGGTGGACGAGTTTTTAAACCGCACCTAAATTTTAATTTGACGTTACCTTTACACTTATACATGTTGCTAGTTGTATTTATGTTCTTGGTATAATAAAGTATATTCTATTCTATTCTATTCTATAGATTTGATTAGGAAAAAGGATGAGGGAAGGTCGATATAGGTCGGGATCTTAAGACTACTACCTAACGTCAGTTTCTATAACATAATGACATTTGTCGTATTGATATTTAATGTCATGTCATGTCAGTGGCACTAACGTTTGTTAAAATGTGACAAATTTGCAATACAGGGACGAAGGTTGTGGATTCTGTCAAACTGCTTTTATAAAGGGTTATAGTTCCTAAACCGCTCATCCCACTGGTCTACAAATTTGTATACATATTTAGGGCCACTGGAGGGTGAACTAGTATAAATTTGGTTAAAATCAGATAAATCCATAACAATCCAGTTCGTCCCTCGGTAATTCAAAATACGCATACCAAGTTTCAGTCCGATCCGTTGTAACGTTTGGACGCTATCGTGTTCACAGACATACGCACACACATACATACCTACACACACACATACATTTTCCAGAAATCATTGCAATCGATTCAGGGGACCCCAAAACGCGTATTTCCACTGAAATCCCAATATTTTTTCCGTCGATTACAATACTTTCCTTCTAGGGTACTAGTCGGAAGGTAAAAATGCAATAAACAAAGTAACAAATGATATAATATAAAACGTATATCAAATTGATTTGATAGCTTCTCGTTCAACATGGTTTCTCTCTTTTGGGATACGGTGTACTTTTCACTACTTACTAGATTATTTCTTTTTAGGAGAAAGTTGCATAAAAGAAAGGTCAAAATAAGTATAATCGCAAGTCATGGGACTTTTCAGGCTCATCAAACAGTAAAAACTGAAATTAGAATCGATTAGTTTAGGAATAAGTAGCTCAAATAAAATAAATGTCTGTGTAGGTGTTATATGAGAAACAATATGTTGGAATTGAAGTAAAAATATTAATATTCGTGAAAATTATAATATTGTCGTCATAATTTATTCAGAACATATCATTCATCATGCAATTCCTGTCTAATAGATAAGCTTAACTACATTTAAACATTTATTCAAGCGTTGTAAGAAATAACCAATAAAGAATACTCGATATACGTAAAAGATAAGTCACCAAACCACACTTGACCCATTTTGGAATACAAGCAATACGCTTTACAAGAATTTGCAGAACTCTTGATGACAGAAGTACGAATAAAATGCAATGCGTGGATTTACCCATTGCTTAGTCAGGTCAACCACTGTTATCGGGCAAGTATTATCACATTTATGCATAACTGAGTAGATCCCTCTTTCTATATATAACCACATATATAAGTGAGGGCAATAATTAATCAACAATTTATCGTGTGCCAGAAGAATAGCAACATGAGTGGTCACAAAACATGGAACTGTTTAGATGTATTTTCTTGTTGGAAACGCAAGAAAAATGTCGATTTTAACAGTGATTTTGGTCTAAATAGACGTGAGATAAATCGTAAGTAAAAAAATATTTTGTAAATTCTTACCTTTTGAAATTTTTAATACTTATTTCGTAGGAAACGTTAGTGGTGATAGTGGTATCAAGTCAGTAGATTTAAACATCCAAGAAAATGGCAGAAAGCATCACACGTCCTCATATTTTCACATGAAACAGGGCCATCAATCAAACCTTGTGGTGCGCCGTGGGCAGCCATTTAAAATTGGCATAAACTTGAGCAAGCAATATGTTGAAAATGAAGATATTACCTTCATGTTTAGGTGTGCAGAATTTTCAGACAGGGAAAAACCAAACTTCGAGCGCGGATCATTGGTGATGGTCAATCTAACAAATGAGAACGAATCCACCTATTCATGGAAAGCTACTTTGGTTGACGTCAAAGATAACATAATCACAGTAGAAATAACTCCATCACCAAATTGCATCATTTCCAAATGGAATCTCCTGATAAGCCATAATTGCAACAACGGTAGTTGCGAAAAATATCAAATTGATAAGCCACTATACATCATCTGCAACCCATGGTGTCAGCAAGACCAAGTCTTTATGGAATCTGATGAATGGAGACAAGAAGCTGTATTGAACACTGATGGTTTAATTTGGCAGAGTCCTCCTCCAAATCGTGGTTTGCACTGGAAATACGCACAGTTTGATGAAGATATCTTAGATTGTGCTCTTTACCTGATAGAAATTGTTGGGAACATGAAAGCCAATCTTAGGAACGACCCAGTACATATAGTCAGGACTTTATCTGCTGTTATGAACGTTCAGGATGATTATGGAGTTTTGGTAGGCAATTGGAGCAAGAAAATTACTGGAGGTAGACATCCGATGGAGTGGACTGGTAGTAGAGACATCTTAAGGGAGTATTACAAAACGAAGTCATCTGTAAAGTACGGGCAATGTTGGGTTTTCGCAGGCATACTAACCACAGGTAAGCTAATTGTTGTTTTCGGTGCTCAATTTTGACAGATCTTTGCAGTTCATTAACCAAGTTAAGAGTTTGTAATCAGTAACTATTATGAATTTATGTCAAAAAAAAAAATACGGACGAAAATGTTTAACTGAATCAACTATCGCTAGAAGTTCTTTTTCGGTAATACTATAATTTGTTTAATGTTTTTGAATAATAAGAAATTGTGACAAGTCAAAATTGAATTGACGTGTATTGTTATTTCTTCTTTTAAAGTATTAATAGAATTTTTATTGGTCAGAAAGCGATAAACTGATGTCACTTCTTATAGTTTGTAGATCGATCGGAATACCATGTCGTACAGTGACCAACTTTAACTCTGGTCACGATGTAAACGGTTCAATAATCATTGATTTTATTGTAAACGATGATGGAAAAATTGACGATGGGCGCAGCATTGGTGACTCAATTTGGAACTTCCACGTTTGGTCGGAAGCATGGATGAAGAGACGTGATTTGAGCGAGGCTTACGACGGTTGGCAGGCTATCGACGGCACACCACAGGAAGAGAGCAACGGTATATTTCGATGTGGACCAACTTCAGTGGCCGCCATCAAAAATGGAGACGTGCACTTACCTTACGATGCCAATTTTGTTTTCTCAGAAGTAAATGCTGATGTAGTAAGTATTGTAATCGACAGAAACAAGATTTTAGCGGAAATACCCGTTTTGGGATCCCCTGAATCCATTGCAATGATTAAATGTACATTAAATGCATATTTTTAGGTATACTGGAGTTTCGAGTCAGACACCAACACTTACAAATACCATGGGAGTAATCAACGTCACATTGGACAAAATATAACCACAAAAGCAGCAGGATTGTTCCAACATTTAGACATTACAGATACCTACAAGTTTGGAGAAGACTCTAAGGAGGAACGAGCTATCTTCTTCAAGACCATGTACAGCATAGAAGACTTTTTTGGAAAGAAGTATGTAATGAACACATTCAAAGATATGCAATGCAAGTTTGATTATAAAGATGACATTACAATAGGAGAAGATTTCAATATCTCCCTTCTTGTAACAAACATCACAGAGAAACGGATAGTTAATGTACTTCTTAGGCTAGATATGTACAGTTACACCGGAAAAATGTTAGAACGCATCAAGAAAAACAAGGAAACCAAAGAACTAAACGAGAATTCGACCAATAAATTCAAATTGCACATAAAATACGATGACTACAAGAAATCCATTACTGAAAATTGCGTTTTTGTGATGTCGTGCATTGTCAATGCTGAGAACAGTGACTTTAGTTTTTATGATCGAGATGATTTCCGTATTCGAAGACCGGATGTGCAAATTGAGATTGAAGGAAAGCAGAATGTTGGTGTGGAACTTATTGGTACGCTGTTATTGAAGAACCCTTTGCCCGTTGAATTGAAGAAGGGGAAATTTATTGTGGACTCTCCTGGATTTAATAAACAACTTACCATAGAAGTCAAGAAGAATATTTTACCAGGACAAGTGGTGACAAAAGATTTCCGATTCACACCACGAGAACCAGGAAGACATACCATAGCAGCTAAGTTCATCGCGAGCGACTTGAAAGATGTTGATGGGTTCTTAGAATTTGTCGTCAAAGAATAAAGCGAAATTTTAGGGTACGGCCAGAGAAGCGCCTGGTCGTAGCGCGGCCGAAGTCGCGTAGTGTAAAAAATTGATATTGAATTAGGAGCGTTGTTGCTCTTTTGCTTGTACGTCAAAGAAGAAAAAAAAATCGACAAGTGACGTTAACCTGGCTCATTCAAGATCTCTATTAACTACAAGAATTCTTATTTCATTTTATATCTTGGATTACTAGACGCTGAATTCTACTGCATTGATGTTGGAGCGTATGAAAAGTGCAGCGATTTTAATGAATTTAAGAATTGCATGCCTGGCAAAAGAATAGCTACAAACCAAATTCACTTCCATGGGAAGGTTACCAGATATATCTGGTACATCCACAGCAAGATGAAGCATTATCAACAGATCAGGCGCTCCTATGCACAGACACATTGGTTCCTGTATGTTGTGAACTACACTTTGAAGATCTTTGTATGAATGCTCAGTTTTTCATGGTGTACGAGGAATATAGCAAAGCCTTATATATATTGCTCGTCTGTGCACTTATATTTAAAACTGTTAGTTT
The DNA here is from genome assembly GCA_963971325.1 of Aphodius granarius. Lineage (NCBI taxonomy): Eukaryota > Metazoa > Arthropoda > Insecta > Coleoptera > Scarabaeidae > Aphodius > Aphodius granarius. The sequence continues at coordinate 7,075,820 of OZ020225.1, forward strand.
CAATTTTATCGTCACTACTGTCGAAACACACAACTCGTCTGGCCGTACTTTAATTGTGTTAGTTCGTAGTTCATTATTTATTCATTGTTATATTTTAAAATTTTATATGTAGCTAATTAATGTATTGATTATGATATAATAGTAAACAAAATTAAATATATTATGTCATTTCTTATTTTGTATCAATATTTAATTTCGAAGTGTTCTTGCTGATGATCATAATATTAAATGTAAAATGTAATTTCACATAACGGAGATATCAATGTTCAAAGATACGAGCGAGATTGGTAAACTGCGTGTAATGTGTCAAGTGCTGTCAAGGTTTTCGTAGCATTTTTGGCAGGAAAATACCAAAAATAAATTAAATAAATGACATCAAAATTTGAATGTGGATGCAACCTTAAGACAAAGATTAATAAAATAGATAATAACACTAGTCAACAAAATATTAAAAAAAAATGTACATTAGACATTAGACCACTATTTTTTGTTAGATACCATGGCCCGCTAAACTCAAAAATCGCATTAAAAATTTTTTGAATGGATACGTTTTCGAGTTATGAATTTTTCTTTTTTTGTTAATTTTTTTGGAGGTAGTTCGACTATTTGGAGCATATCTCGAGTTCGGAACATCAAATCTTGTCGTTCGGTACATCAAATTAAAGCCAATTGAATGACCAATAAATGTTATTAATATTGTTTTACAATCGCTTCAGTGGTTTCAGTGCAATTGACCATAATTTGAATTTTTTTAGTATAAATGAAAATCGAACATTCATTTAACCGCCTGGGAAAGGTAGAAATAGTAAAAATATGCTCAGTTTCTTATTTTTACGTAGAGTTTGCCCTTTCACGAAGAGAACAAGGTATTTACGATGAAAATCTATGAAAAAATACCGAAGTTATGATCAATTATGACCAATGGGTACGAAACTACCAAAACTCGGCCTTTTCTCTATTTTGTATTTTTCGTCATTTATAGCAGTTTAAATGCATGGTAGAGGTCAGATCCATTCGGAAGACGAGTACGTCACGTGATTCGCACCAAGGTGCGCATCTTTTAGTCAACGTTTCGCACTCTGTTCCAAGAGGCATCTTCAGGACGGAGAGAATGAACGTGTGTGGAAGGGTGAGGGTATTTATCGTCGCTCAAAACACGTAGTGGCATATCTCACCAAAAAATGATATGCAGAAATGTCAGTACGTGTTTCGATCGACGTTATATGTACCTGGCGCAGGTGCCTGCGCAGGTAGTCAAACTATTGGTTGGGAGGGCGGTTTGGGGTAGCTGTAATTGGCTGTGGTGGTCGTAAAAGTGGTTTCCAGCTATGATGCAAATGCTAACCGTCATCTCTATTGAGATTGGCGGGATCTTTAAAGATTTCGATCGCTTCGCGGATTCTACGAGGATAATAACGTGATTCCCGGGAGATGATTTTTGTTTGGTCGAGAAGAATTGTTGTGTCTGTGCTCAGCAAGCGCTGAACTGGTGATCTGGCGCAGCCTTGTACAACGTTCATGTTCTGAAACCCCAACGCTGACAGAGCGCTTTATCTCATCAATGTAGACACTGTCACAAGCACATGGGATACGGTATACACCTGGAGCTAGCAGTTGAGAAGATTTCATCCTGAGAATCTTGGTGACGTCAGTGACGAGCATGGTGAGAGGTGTCACTAGGAAATGAAGACTATTGAGCGGCGCTACCAGGGATTTTGGATTGAAAAAATGATGGGCAACTATATCTGGTTCCTCATAAGAAAAACAGATTTCGACAAGAATACAAGGCGAAGCAGCAATCAAACTCACTTCTAATCTCCTTTATATTGAAAACATCACATTAAAACTAAGCACAATGAATTAAACTTGTAAACAGTGAAAAAGTAGAATTTTGGTAGTTTGGTACCTATCAATCTTAAATGACCATAACTTCGCTATTTGTGCATAGATTTTAATCGTAAATACCTTGTTCTCTTCGTAACAGTTCAAACTCTACGCAAAAAAAATATTAAACTAACTATATTTCCACGATTTCTACTTTTCACAGGTGATAGAGTAAATGTTCCATTTTCATTTTGGCCAAATATTTTTAATATCGTGGCCTATTGCGCTAAAACTACTGAAGCGATTGAAAAACTATATGAGTGACAATTGTTGGTGATACAATTAGCTTCAATTTTATGTGCCGGGCGGCCAGATTGGACGTTCCTAACTCGAGATATGCTCCAGATAGTCGAACTACCTCCGCAAAAAAAAACAAAAAAAAGAAAAAAAATTGTAACTCGAAAACGTATCCATTAAAAAAATTTTTTATGCGATTTTTGAGTTTAGAAGGCCTTAGTATATATATAAAAAAATAGTCGCATCAAATGTACATTTTGACTGTTGACTAGTGTAATTTTTATAACATATAGCTCTCAATAAGCCTAGTAAAAATATCTGGGGTGGCCCTCATCCAACTTTCCGACTTCGTCGTTGGCAAAAATTTCTGAACACTTTTGCAATTATTCAAAGGTTGTGAAACCAGAGCCACTCTAGAGACCATCGAATACCCAAAATAGAACGCCATCTTCTGGCTAAGCTTTGTAGAAAGGCGGACAACGCCATCTCTGGAAGGCCCCAGGCACCATTATGATTTGGCATGTATGGGTAGTATAAATTATTACTGAACACCCATGACGTCCATTTCGTTATTTTTTTATTGAAAAATTTCCCAAATAATTAATTATGGCTTCTGACACCTAAAAGTTTGATATAAAAGCGGATAATAAAACTTGCTACTTACATTGTTTATAAGTTTTTTTTATTGGAAATATACAATTAGCTAACTAATTACACAACAATTCAGTAGTTTCAGTCAATTTCTTTAAATCAGTGTAGAAGATTACCAAAGATCTGTTCTATTCGGATGAGAATATAACCACGAAAGGGCCAAAGTTAACGGCCTGGGATACTAAAATTTTTTGGTGTAGTGTGCTTTAATTGAAAGTAGGGGTTGTGGAAATGTTAAAACAGGGAGGAAACGTTCGGGAAACTGATATTATTGATAGAAAAGTGTGTTGAAAGTTGTCGATTTTTAGGCCCGAGATGCGTTGTTTTAGTCGGTTAAGGGATCTTGTTGGTTTGGAACGCTTTAAATGTTATAATAGAGCTATGTAATGTAAACTGCTGTGTATATTCAACCTAATGCACACTGCAAATATAGTTTGAGGTTATGATTTCACTAAAGGAAAATAGTCACTTTCCAGTCAAATTTTCTTCAAAAATTGCCGTTTTTATACTTTCAAGGTCATTCCAAAAAAAGCAAAAAATTGGAGTATCCCAGACCCTTAACTTATTTCTTGTTACCCGTAAATTTACCTCAAAAGTAAGTGTCACAAAGCATGAATGTAGAAGTTTACAACCTGTTTACTTACCTATTACAATCACAAAACTATAAAGCAAAACAAAACTGACAATACTGATTTGAATTATTTGAAGCTCAAATAGTGTCACTTGACAGCCGATGACAGCATCGAATACTTAGTACCAATAATTTATAACTCCGGACCCTACCGAACGTCAGTTTTTATGACATATTGACATTTGTCATACTGACATTTAATGTCATGTCATGTCAGTGGCACTGACGTTTATCAAAATCTGACAATTGCAGCCACAGCGACGAAGGCTGTAGATTCTGTCAACCGCTTCTATAAAAGCTTATATAATGCCTAAACCATTCATCTCATCATCTGTATCAGTTATACACACATTCACACACACACACCCACATACAGTACGCAGAAATCAATGCAATGGATTCAAGGAACCCTGCTCTAATCTAAAAATGTCCTTTTTTCATCGATTACAATACTTTCCTTCTAGGATACTAGCCGGAAAGTAAAAATCGCAATATATTTTGCGATTTTACATGTGTTTTACATGGCGAAGCATTGAAAAACAAAAATATAATACACAAACACTTATGTTCTCAAAAAGCCACGACCAGCATACAAATTAATCATTAACCAACCGCCGTCGATCCATTAGACGATTATATCCAACACCAAACGGCGGCTGAACGTCATTGAATTCATCCAAATAGAATAGACTGACGGCCATCCACCTGTACTCATCGATGGACAACAATATCGATTGGCGTCGGTACGATAGGACAGAGAACCATGGCAACTGCGCCGTAAGCAGAACTCACTACGACCGCCTCGCAGTTCCAACCTGCATGACACGCGAACTACATTAATAACCGAAATGGAAAAGATCTACAGATTCAAAAAGGTAACCCGTACACAGCTTGAATCTAAGCAGTAGACAATTCCATTGATTGGCGAATCGCGTGTGTAAAGATTGTCAATCAATCCAAATGGCAGTTCTTCTTCTGTTTAGTGACTTCTATCCTGTAATTTTCCAGAGAATGGTCTATCCGGAAAAGCTCACTCTAGATCAGGTCTCCAGGAAGACATCAGCAAATTCGTCGAGCTCTTGGTGCAGTGAACCGATGGACAATAACTGTAGTAAACCTGTGGTCATCGATGTGGCCAATAATAAGATTGAACCGGAAAGATCCAGAGAGCATAAGAAGTCCAGTGCATCGTCAGAGTGCTCATCTGGGGGAATGTACGTAAATATTTACCCTAATTCTTAATGCATGTCGCGACGAGCTGCAGCGTTGGATATTTACGTGATGTGTGGTTTTGTTGTGTGATCGTGTATGGATTTAATTAAAACGCGAGCGATAAACATAAAAGATGTCGTAAAATGGTGATGGATTTTGATGTCTTTGCTGTCCTTATTCCTTAATATCGAGTTTATCAACCTGAAAGAGTTTAAAATTGTGTATAGGAGTTGATTTGTTTACATGCTTCGACGCCATATTGGATGCACATTATTTCTTATCTAATTTTGACAACCAAACCGTATATAAAGCTCAAAATTGAACAATGTTGACACTGTATGCTAGCACTGTACAAAGTATACAACATACACGTATAAAGTCCGATATGTATGGCTGTTGTGGGGCGAGTGGCTCTAGCGGTAGAGTGCTGCTCTCCTGCTAGGTAGCCTTGGGTTCAAATCCAGGCATCAGCTGAAGATCCTCGGCCCATCGCCTTTCGCAAGAGGCGTAAAACCGTGGGTGCCGGCAACCAGTTGAACACCTCAGGTTGTTGTTATCAAACAGTATGTAAAAATGGGTAAGCACAAAGGGCCAAGAATGGCCTAGGTGCAACGGAATAAACCGCACCCAAAACTACTACAATAACATGTATGGCTGTTGATGGACTTCGTACGGCTATAGGGGTACAAAGCCCGCATTGCAAATAAATAAATGACTAGGATAGTATGATATTAAAAATTATTTATATTGTACAAAAATATATTAGTAGAAGTGGATACAATTATGTTTCATTATTTTGCTAATGTTTTTTAATGCATTTTTATTATTAACTAGACAACTTAGAATTAAACTAAGAAATGTAACCTAAAAAGAGCATGGGTGCCAATATAAAATGCTTACAATTACAAAAAACTTTGGCCACAGTAAATTTAATTTCTACTATTATATGAAGGAACATCAAGCAGAATATAGGAAGGACAACTTACTTACTTGGGACTTGGGACATATACGACCCTAAAAAAATAGCTGCGCAATGTCAACATTGTTCAATTTCGGGCTTTGCTCGTAAGTATACAGGAAGTCCCGAAACTCAACGTCAAGCGGATGCCAGGCGAGAGGGTGGTTTATGTACGTTCTAGCAACAATATTAAAAAAATCTCTATCACGTACAAGTTGAGTAATAATTGGCATTTTTTCAAAACAGTAAAAAATCGACATCCTTTATCACATCTTTAGTTACTGTGGCAACAAATTTCCAAATTCTCCTGTGGATTTTTCCTAATATGATCTTAAATAACCGGATCATTAATAGCTGTCGCAAATCGATCAAAAAAATTGACATTGATAAAAATACAGCGTTGGAATAAACTTTTTCCTTTCTGCAACCCCAGTAAAAAAATCAATTGGGTTTAAGTCCGGAGACCAGGCTGGCCACGAAATTGCATCCTTGTAGGAGGTCAAAATGGCGGGAACAACCGCGTCCCCCTACATGGTAGCATTTGGCCAAGTGCGGTTTAAGGGCTTTAATTACTGGTCAAAATTCTAATTCATCAAATCTCTTCCAATTTATTCGAAGGCAAAACTAACTGGGTTCTTTTTCTTGAACCTTGTGAACACATTTTCTGACTACTAACTGACGCGTTTAAGTATTTAACATTTAATAAGGGCTGATAAAGCAAGACTACTCAAATGAAACGAAACACTTATCAAAACAATAGCATCTATTAACAATAATAATCAACAATCCCGTTTGATAGGTTACATAGAAAAATGAATGAAGCTTTGAACATATTGACGTTTAAATTAAACCTAGGAGTTGATTTAGACAGACACACTTTTAGCAGAAATATGAATAATTTAATTTACAATGAAATGCGAGACGAGTTGAAAAGACTTACCTGGGATAAACTTAAGCGCCTAAGAACGCTCCACAAAAACGTGTACTTTACATGACGGTGGTTGAAATGAGAAGAGCGAGATCTGTTCGTTTGCATCCCTCGACCCCAAAGGAAGCCGGAAGCATTTCTTCTTAGCCAATGACAACTCTTCAATTTTAAACTTATAACGCGCGGTCAAATCCTAAACCAGATGTTCAACCCTAGCAAAAACCTTTGACATTCCCGAATGTTCTTACAAATATCTCGCTTAATTTGATCATATCTAATAAATAAATAATGGGTTTCCGACCCATTATATCCTGACGCCCAATCCACTTTCCAGAGTATTCTCTGCAAAAAAAAAAACTACCTGGATTTTCCCCGAAATCAGTGGCCGACATTAATAGAAGATTCCACTTAACATCTACAGGGATATATAATTCCACCAAGACGGCTGCCCAAGGCATTATGCTTGTCCTGTATGTGAATATTTGGACAGAGAACTGGAAGGTGGTGCGTGCCAGGGTGCAATTTTGTGACCAGCCCGGTCTCCGGACATTAAATCAATTAATTTTTTTCTGGGACTGCAGAAAGGAAAAAGTTTATTCCAACGCTATACAAAATATCGCCGAGCTGCACCACACAAGCAGCAGCAGAGATCAATGCACCTCGCAACGCACGTTTTATCAAACGATCATTTTTATGCCTCGGCCACGGAATGCTTGCTCCTGGCGAAACGATACAAGCGTAGAGCTCGAGCTCGACCTAGAGCAAGTAGGTACCTGCATTCCGGATAGATTTTTTTCTGATTTCATTTTTTTTTTTCGAATAGAAACTGTGTCGGATGTGATCGCTTGAAATGGGTACCAGAAACACCTTTTGAGAAAACTGCATATTTGGTTTACAATGCACACGGTTTAACTCAAAAATAATTCTTTTCTTTACTATAAACGGCCAAAATCGAAGTGAGCGTAGCAAATTTCATACTAAAGTATTTTGTGAAAATAGTTTGACGCGACTTAAAAATAGATACGATCATTACAAACATTATTTGATAGACCCAAACGAATAATCAATTTCGTAAAACCACAGTTACTCTGGAGCCCAACGTAATGTTAGTGGTGTTCACTAACCTTTATCAAAAGTTGCTAATTCGTAACCATAGCGATTAACGGTACGGCCAGTACCAGACTGCTTCTATAAACGCTTATAGCTTCTAAAGCGTCCATCATTTTGATCTATAAATTGGTATACGCATTTAATCACAATTGCATGTAACATTTGCTACTTCCGGTTGTAAGATTGTCACTATCCATAACTGGATTGGATGGTCCCCTGGTAATCCTAAATATGTATACCAATTTTAAGCACGATCAGTTGTACAGACATACACACATGCATACCCAGAGACATTCCAGAAATGTAATGCGTTCCTCAAAATACGTATTTCCGCTGAAATCCCGAGTTCTTTTTCCGTCGATAAATACTTTTCTTCCGAAGTACTAGTCGAATTTTATCGATTTGTTTCCTTTGTGTACCCCATCGTGTGCTCAGAGCAACAGATCAATTATGAACTCACAATGAAGAGTCTCAACGTGAAAAGTTTCACAATTATCGTGTATTTATACTTCGACTCCTTTCGTCGATATATAATTATTATCATCGATTAATATGCGAAGCAAGAATAACGCATCCATATGAGCAAATTAAAATGCATCACCTATACAATCTCAATCGCTATGCCTGCATCTCAAACACCAACAATCTACCGAACAAAAACGATTGCATCAGTCGTCTTTGAATAGATGTACCACACAACATATAACGATAATATTTAAATTTCAGGTCGGCAAATAAGCAATTCATACAAGACAGGATACGCCATTTGATAGACGCTTTCACTTTGCGAGCTCAAACAGTAAAAGAACGAATCCAGTTACCTCCCACGCCATCATCCATAAGCAGTCACGAAACATTAGACGAAACCGTAATCAGCACAGCTGTACAAACGAAATTCACCGAAATTCCCGCCTTAGAGGACACAAAGTCCGAGACAAACATTGAAAATGAAAGTTTTTGTGGAAAAGTTAAGCATATGTACAACACGAAAGTCATAGATCCTCAAGGGTCAGTCTATGTCTTCTGGATGTCCATAGCAGCTTCTGCGGTTTTATACAACACTTGGGTTATACCTATGAGGAACTCATTTCCATATCAAAACACTGAAAACAGACATATTTGGATGACCTGCGATTACGTCGCTGATTTTATTTACGTTGTTGATTTGTTGCTAGTACAACCTAGGATTATGTTCTTGAGCGAAGGATTCTGGATAAAGGATTTCAATTTTACGAGGCAGAACTACATGAGGAAACGAAAATTCAAGGTAACGTTGTGTTAAATAATCGTTTTCATTGGGTTGGGTTTCTGCATACGCTTGCAATGACATCTTGCGGTTTTGTCGAAAGATTATGGAATTCCCTCTTATCTCAATGCCGTTTTTCGCTAGAATAATTAGCTTAAATCTCAAAACATTGGGAATAATAATCTACAAAGGTATCAACGACATTCTACGCACTTCCTGTTTGTCGAATAACACGGGAAATTACTGCGAGATTTCATGTTCTTCGAAATAAACCACATATACAGTGTTTTTGCTAATGCATTTCATGTCCAATCTTTCCACACAGAGGGAAAAATTTATTCGACACAACACGAATATGTTTGAGTGAAGAGTATCACTTGTTTCTGTATCCGCAGGAAGATCATTTGGTTGGTTCAAGAAAAATACAAAATTCTCAGAGTAAGAATATGATTTTCTTGATGTTCCAAGTATTACGTTTTCCTGTTTTAAGTATGAAGGGACTGCTTGAAAGGAATTACGTCTGTTTTAAGCGATACGTACGTATACTTTTGGGTCAAGAAACTGTTTGTTCGTTGAAGAATGTATATTTTTCACTCAACAAAATGTTGTTGTTGTAAAATTAACGTCTTACTCTTTTTATATGTAGAAGAATAACATTTTCTTTGTCAGAGCAAAATATACTCAACATAAACGTATTAAACTTTTAAATATATTGAAATTCTTATTACAATAAAATATTATTTGGATAGCAAAAATATCCTCTTCATGCTGCACTATATACGCAAGAACAATTTTTCTTGATATGCAAGAATAGAGTTCTCTCTGTGTTGGCTATTCCCCACTACAATCCTGGTTTTCTTCATATTCCTTGTAAGTCACACATGAAATAAAACACTTATGCATATGCGACGGTTACACTAGGCTGTTTTACTAGCCGCTAGTTGCTGGTGCTGCTAGAAGCAACAGCAGCCTGCTCACAGCATAGTGTGGCCACTCAGCACTCTGCGTGGCCACACTATGCTGTGAAGCAGCCAGTAGCAAATAGCACGCTAGTAAAACAACAAACCGTATACGAACACTCAATATCGTCAAACTTATATAGCGGTAATATGTGGCAAAAAACGCGAGAAACTGTTAGCGCCATCTGTAAAGTAATTACACAACTTTCTATGTATCTCTCAGAGTAAGAATCTTAGATCAAGAAACTGTTTTTTCGTTGAAACATATATATATTTTTCGTCCAACTGTTTTATAGAAGAATAAGTTTTTCTTCGTCAGAGAAAAATATACTTAACATAAACATACTAAATTCTTAAATCGTAAGAATAACTGACCGTTGAAACAACTCTATTGAAAATTTTATTAGAATAAAATATTATTTGTAGAGAAAAAAAATCCTCTTCATGCTATACTCTGTACGCAAGAATAATTTTTCTTGATATGCAATTAAAATCATTCATTTTCAGCTGGACTTTCTATCTATAATCCCTTTGGACTTCTTCTACTTCATCTTCGGCCCTGAGGCGACCATCCTACGGATACCGCGGCTCCTAAAAGTACACACATTCTGGGATTTTTTCGATCTAGTAGACAAGCTGATAGCCTCACCATACATCATCCGCATCACTCGGACATTACTGTACATGATGTACCTGATCCATCTAAACGCCTGTGCCTACTATGCCTTTTCGGCATGGGAAGGAATCGGCTCGAACAATTTCGTGTTCAACGGAAAGGGAAACGCGTACATAATCTGTTTTTATTTCGCGACGAAAACAGCGACGTCCATAGGAAAAAATCCGAAACCAACACAAGAATTGGAATATCTCTTTATGACTTTCTCATGGTTGATGGGTGTCTTCGTTTTTGCTCTTTTGATCGGCCAAATCAGAGATATAATAGCGACGGCTACGAGATCGCAATCGGAATATCGGAAATTGGTTGATGAGACTTTGGAATACCTGAGGAGATTGAATCTGCCTCAGGATATGCAAAGACGAACGTTGCTATGGTTCAATTACACATGGGAGACACAACACACCTTAGGTGAGTATTTAAAACCTTAATGACTTATATTGAAACTAATCTTCTAGATGACAATACCATAATGGATTGCCTACCTCATAAAATGAAAACCGATATTGCAATCAGCGTCCACATTCAAACACTGAGCAAGGTTAAACTATTTGCTGATTGCGACGAAGCGCTTTTGAGGGAATTAGTGTTGAAATTAAAGTCGGTTATTTATCTTCCCGGGGATATAATCTGCAAAAGGGGAGACGTCGGAAAAGAAATGTACATAATCCAATCTGGAAAAGTTCAAGTGCTGGGCAAAGGCGAGGATGAAGTTCTGGCAACACTTTCCGAAGGATCTGTATTTGGCGAGATCAGCTTATTAGGTATTGCTGGTATGAATAGAAGAACTGCTGATGTAAGGTTGGTATTACTACACCTCTGTCATGTTTCTGAATCTCAAAATTTATAAACTCTCTAAATGTATAGAGTATAGACTATAGAGCAGTGGTCCCCAACCTGGAGGTAATTACCCACTGAGGGATAAAAAACGATTTTCTGAGGGGTAAAGACGAGAAAGATAACACAGGGCAACAAAAATTGTCTTTTCTTCGGCATCAGTTTGTGTAGTCAATTTTGATAGACTATGATTATGAAGTACTCCTGGTAAAATTAGTTTGTTTGAATTGACTCCAGTTCTTATGATAAACGATACAATCATAGTATAGTATAAGTTAAATTATTTTAATTTAAAGCTCAATAAAGATTATTTTTGCTTTTCGTGTGGCTAGCAAGTCTTTATTTATCAAAACCAATCTTTGAACTAACTTTTTGTTACTGTATAACTTGCTGCTGCTTTTTTATTGGGTCAGCAAAATGGATACACTAAATATCCCTGTTTTCTTTGTTGTGGGACAGTCGTGCAACAAATGAGCATTAGGATAGGAAAAACTGACCGTCGAGAATAAATATGACCGTACGAAAAGCTAACATGAACCATTGATAAGTCGAGAACAAATAATTCGTCCACCACTACATATTACATTTGACCTTATTAAACAGTATGTAAAAGCTTTATATAAGAATGGCATCTGTTCCAAATATATTTGTTAATCATTTCCTGAGGCCAGGAAAATTAGAAGCCGGTATCTTTGATGGACCACAAATCACATGACTTAGGTTGAACTGGAAGCATGGACAAGCTTTGTATCAGTTATCGAAATTTTTTTGAGAAATCACTTCGCTGAACAACATTAACAACACTAATCGTTGCCAAAATGCTTCAAAGTTTTGAAAAATACTATGAGTACCAAGTTACATTATTTTTATGATCATTTAGATAAATTTTCCGACAATCTGAGTAATTACAATGAAGAACAAGAACAACTGTTTAAGTAGTATATCAAGATAACGGAGGCAAGATATGAAGGCCGATGGTATTGCCATATAATGGCAGACTACTGCTGGACCTTAGAAAGGGACTGTCCTGAACAAAAATACAATAAAAAACGGTTTCTTAATTTAAATTTGTGTTTTTTTCATACTTTTATTGTTAATTTCAGAATTGTGTAATACGCCACATGCTTTCGAATGGTAAAAAATGTCAAATTATGTTGAATACGGACTTAGGAGGTTAACACTTTATGACGACGATAATTTATAGCGTTATTTTAATTTGAAATCTTTGAATAAAACCTTTTAAATATATTGGGCACTTTTAGTTAACGTTATTTAAAATATTAATGGATTGCCATTGTTTCAAAAAGTGGAGTCAATTTAACAAATATTTTCATATTTAGTAGACCAGAATTACCTAAAATTGACTAATAAATTTCATGCCGCATCATTTTTATAAATCTTCTTAAATTTTAGATCGTATGGTTATTCGAACCTCTTCGTTCTGTGCAAAGCAGCTTTGAATTCAGCATTACAGCACTATCCGGAAGCTCAGGAATTGCTCAACAAGAAGGCGAAACAATTGATGAAGAAGAATGCAGCCTTGGAGAGAAAAAGGAATGCTTTGATCGTCATCAATAATCCTGTACGAAGAGCACCGCAAGCGAAGTTAATAGACACAGTTTTACAAGTTCTACCACCGGATTCCCAGACAAATAAACTGTTAAGGTTTGGGTCGAGAATTTCCCGGCCGAAAAAGGAGACCCCCAAATTTAAAGTGAGAAACAGTTTGCCGACAGTAATCGACGTAAATCATTATAATGCTTGTTTGAACACGTCATTTGAAACTAGCGTGACAGTGCATCAGTCTATGAGTTAAAAACTATCGGTAGGTACTTTTAGAAAATGTGATGGCGACCAAGTTTTGTTCCAAGTGTATAGCGAGAAGTGATTGAGAATTGTGATTATAGGGTGATTTGTGTAAATACGAACGAACATTGTAAAGTGAAGTATATGCTTACCACTGAGAAAACGACATACTCGTACATGTAAATAACTTTTTCTTATGGCTGAATTGGTCGTTTTCTCAGTGGTAAGGCTTTAGTATTGGTATATATTTTTGTAATATAATAAATGCAATATTTACATGTTACATTATGTACGAATATATTGTTTTTATAATAGCAAGCAAGTTGTTTATTTTCAACGTTGTTTGTATATTATATAGTTAGTTAACCGACACCCCCTGCATAATGCTGTCCTCTATTGGACAAAGGTGAAACCAACTTAACTTGAGCTGAGCTCAGAATCGTGGCACTCGTAACAAGGTGGAACAAATGTCCCGTTCCTGTTCGTTAAAATTGATGGCCTTCAGTCAGCCCACAAGGATAGGCGATCTAACATATGCATAAACTTTTAAAGAAAAAGGATAATATTGTGTTTATAATACAACGTCAATACATAAAATATGGTTGTTTGTACATAACTATAGAAACAATGGAAATACTAATACATATAACAGAAATAATGCCGATATTTCCAAGTTTACGCGTTTTTCAAAATTGTTAACTTTGCGCACCTTTTTTCATTACTAGATTTCATTCTTGATGATATTTCCTTCGATCGAATTAATGTCCTCACCAGTAATTGTAACAGGTATTTCCTGTGGCTTTGACACGTTTCATTCCATTCTGGCAAATTTTTACTCCAAATTTCCTGACAGTTTTTAGCAGCAACTTATGTCTTTTCTTGAAGCATATTTTTCAAAACCTATTTATTAATTATTTCAATATTTCTCTAACAAATTTGATTCGTCAGGAACAACTGCAAAAATATGTGACTGCACCGACAGAAACGACCTAACGGCTGAAAAAAAAATATCGAGATATTTGCCCTATAGACATGCTATACTAAATTGGAATTGTGGCTCAACGATTGCGAAGCAGATTGGCAGTTTTATCTGGTGCTAGTTGTTCTAGCTTGATGTTTGTAGATAAAGGTTTAAATCGGTAGATCTACCGAAAAATCGGTAGAAGTGGCAGCACTGGCACAGCATAGCACGGCGCGGGGCGGCATAGCATCGCAAGCGGTGGTCGAAAGGCTAAACGCCTCTAACGGCTAGAAGCTTAACTGTCATTTCAACATATTTCTAACAGGTGGCGTTAGGCTTATTTACTATAAACTGTAATGCATGATTTATCTAATGATTTATCTGGCATGTGAAGGGCATGTGCGTCGCATTCATCAGTCATGTGCTGTACTGCGCTTTGCCGTTCTTCTAAACACGTTTCTTCTCCAGGAATACCGGTAGCGAAGTAGGTTATTCTGCGGTAATCACGTTCGCAACGTTTATTGGGTACGTTTATTTTAGTCATAACCTAATTTATATTGTTAGGATAATAAGCATAATAATATTGTTAGGTTGTGTATGTTTTTTAAATATTATGTATTAAATTTTAAATAACAGATTTTTTTTCTTTTTGTACGATCTTGTATCTTCTCTGTGAAAGCTTTTTATTGACGGAGATGTATACATTTTATATTATTATTGGTGTCTACTGTCTGTTTTATAATTATTTTGGGTGGCCTTTATTTTACATAAGAATTTTGCCTCGCAAATTAGCGGGGTTTCACTGTCGGGATTACTTTAAAAATTGTAAATTCCATTTAGAGAAAATCAGTTTTATCTTCACTTGCTATCCAACTCATATATCAAGATAACCGAATATCGTTAAACAAATATAACGTTGTATTTACTTAAGTCGCTAATAGATAATCATTACATAGTGTACGTGAGCTAAAGAATGTTGGTAGATGCGCATCTTTTTAAAAACATTGAGCGTTATTTCCAATATACTATCATCACAGCACATTCTTGTGATTAATTAACTATGAAAAATTAATTATATAAACAGCTTAGTTGCGTCGCATAGTTACAAAGTTTTGATATTTACTTTTCAATATAATGAACGTATGAACTCAAAAAGTAATAAGTTTTTTTTCCGAAACATTTTAAAATACAATTTTTGCATTGTTTTATTTTTCCAGCTACCACGGATTCTTTTCTATGTTATAAACTCGGATTTGGACCAATTATCATGATTCAAAAACTTGACGATAAACGATAAACATGATCTTCACTATTCCGCATTGCAAAATAATGCAACAGTACCCCGGGTCCGAGATACTCCGATTCTTCAAGTTCTTGGATAACGTTTATGGAAGTAACTACATATAACCAAATTATGTACAAATAGGTAATAAATATGTTGAATAAATATTTTTGTTTTATTTCATCTTGTTGCATACATTTAAGTTTGAATTGTACCTAATTGAGATTTTTTTTGGTGTATTGTTGAAGTTATAATTATTGCTTGAAAGCTTAAACCACAGTTGTTTTGATATATTTATGATCAGTTTTAGGTACAGAGAATATAAACTAAGTAAATGGAAATATATATTTGTTAATCTAGCAGCAGGTTATGAAATAATAAAAAAAATTGTCAGCTAAACTAAACGTTTATCGATACGTCGGTCTGATTCCACAACTTGTCCGACTGAGGAAATTTCACTCCATCGTGACAGCACACGGGACCACCGATGTTGTTTTGTTATACAAAATGTTGAAAGTTGTTTATAAGTGATAATACAATGTTTTTTCTTCATCAGTTTTATGAAGTTAATTTTATTATTAAAAAATTATTTTATTATTTTATAATCAAGTGGTATGTTACAAATCAAATTTTAGAATATTATATAGGTTATATTCTGTCTCGTGCATTGCACGTGAGACAAGCCCCCGTCAAGATATTTTCTTATCTTTAAGGCCGAGGCCGCACTACGGCGGAACCGCCGCGGTTTTTAACCACGTGATTCTGTGAGTCAAGGAAACTAATACAAGCGGCCGCACTGCGGTTTTTTCCCGCGTCCATTTAACACCGTACATTTTAAATCCGCCGTAGTGCGGCCTCAGCATAAAGGCGTGATCATTATATTATCGCTATTTTTTTGTCTGCTAGAGACATAAAACTTCAAATGGTGAATCTTCACGACTTGCCTGATTTGACAGAGTGATTTCAGACACTCTGTCAAATTATGCAGTTTTCTTCAAACAGGCGAAATTTCTTCTGTGTCAAAAATCGAAGATGATGAAGTGGATGGCGCACTTGGGAGAGGACGGTTCTCTCCGTGGGGGATAGGTCGCGATGCTGGTGGCAAATGGAACCCTTTTACTGATCAAAATTTTCTGAAAAATTGATAATAAAAATTTTTCCCATTTGTGTCCAAGTTAGTGCCGGACCATGTAAATTCATCTACTTGTCTTCTTTGATGTTAATTACACTTGCTTTTACTGGTGAAAAATGATTAAATATTTTGTTCTCAAAATCGTAAACAAAAAGTTGAATTTCTGCTTCGAAACTGAATGCAGTTTATGACAAATCAGTAATATTTTTATTTTCCTTGTAAAGCCGAATTCAGTGTTTGCAAATGTTCTAGCAAATCTGTAAGCAACATTAAGTCAGAAAGCCAAGTGTCATTTTCTAATTCTGGGTATGTTTTGGTTTTTTCTTTTGTAAATATTATGATAGGATTTAGGACAAAACGGTAAAGTATAACCGCGATTTTAGTGAGAGCCGCACTTAACTCAACGAAGAGCCGCATTTGCCCATGAATGACGTAAGATAAGATAACTATAAAAGACACCTCTCATTGTCGCGTATACGTGTGTTTCCTGCGAGGTTGTTTATTATTGTACGTTGTTTATTTATTCTTCAATCGCGAGCCGACGATACTGAGCTGACGCATATAAGGTAATAGCACCTAAACCACTCATCCCATTGATCTGTAAATTTGTATACATATTTAAATTGACTGCAGGATGAGATGGTGTGTGTTTGGTCAAAATCGGATTAATCCCTAAGAAAACGCATGTAACATTTGCCACTTTCGATTGTCAGAGTTTCACCAAAAGCAATCCAGTTCGTCCCCCGGTAATTCTAAATATGTATTCCAAATTTCAGCCCGATCCGTTGTACATACACTTGCACGCGTTGAAAGCCCACTTGCAGTGTTACATTGTAGGGCATTTCAAACACACAACGTGGAAAAGTCTTTCAGTAACTTATTATTTTTGAAAATCATAAACACGGATATGAACTTTGTCATCATTTTTTTCTGGAAAATGTTATAAGCAAAAACAACTGATTGTCATGTTTAGTTGTTCTTCAAATTTTATTGTTTCATTTGACGTTGTGATAAAACTGTGAAGAGTAAATTAAGGCAATATTTTAAAAAATACCGCTTTATCTATTCAATAATTGCTGAACCAGTAGATAAGTACTATAAATAATAAACTCTCGTGTATTGCACGTGAAACAAATCTATTAATTCAAAATTTTAGCCTATGCAAATGATTTTATCTGATAGACGATCTAATCAACATCATTACTATCTTTTTTAATACTGTTTGTTATAATTTACAATACATCAAGTTTTGTATATAAACGGGAAAGAAATTTCTGATCGACGTACATTACCAAAATGGAGATGCTCCGAGCGTTCTTCGCTCTTCTTTGCTTCTCTTTGATAAGAACTGAGTCAGTTGAAGAAGCAAATTCCTCCGTTGGAAATCTCGAATTAGTCCATGTTGTAAGTAGACCATTATAGAGTAAACTTAAAATATTTTAAACATTTTATTTTAGGTTTTTAGACACAGAGATCACACGTCAGATAGTATGTATCCCAACGATCCATATGCTAATGAACCTTACTTTCCTTATGGTCTTGGGCGACTAACCAACGTGAGTTAGTCGTAGAATCAAGAAATGATTTCATAAAATTGAGCTTTGTTTTTATTTTGCTCAGAAAGGGAGACAGACTGCCAACAACATTGGCACTGCGCTTCGGCTTCAACGTAACCTTTACACCGGAACTTATCGAAGCCAACTAACTCATCACCGGCAGAGAGAAGTCAAAGTAGTCTGCAACTGGTTTTAGCAGGCCTTTTCCCACCGAAGAATGAGAACGTTTGGAGTGAAAATCTAGACTGGCAACCAATCCCGTACAAAGTTATCCCAGCAACGGAAAATAAAGTAAGTGCTTTTTTAGTTTATCGATGTTCAGAATTATCTTTAAGACACCAACGTATTACAGATAATCTTAGCGATGAGTGCTTGTCCTAACTTCTTTGCAAACTACGCCATATATAAAGCACGGATGCCGTATCAAGGGAATTCGAAGAATACGCTTCTGTCATAGAATACTTGGCCAAACATTCGGGTTATCCGAAAGAACCAATAGCTGTCGGAATGGGCCTTTACTCTACTCTGAAATCTGAACTTGAATGGGCCTTTCCTTTACCAGCTTGGGCCGACAGTGTTTGGCCAGAACCGTTGACAACAATCAATGCAAAAGCATGGACCCAGTTACATGCCCCCAAGGCGAACAGAGCACTTGCTGGTGGATTCTTGATGTCCAAAATCATCAACGATACTTACGCAACTATCAACAAGGAGGAAAGCGTACAAGGGCAAAAATTGTACTTGTATGGAGGACACGACGCTAATATCGTCGCTATATTAACTTGGTTGGATGTCTTCGAAGAGCATAACCCTGCTTACGGGGCATACATTTTAGTAGAGGTGTATAACAATCTTGGAACACGTTTCATTAAGGTAATGCCTTTCCCAAAGTACATTATTCTGGTGACTATAAGCTTATTCCTTTCAGATTTATCACCAAAGCTATGCGTCTGAATCTCCAGTGCCCATTTTTATTCCAAATTGTGGTTATTATTGCCCAATACAGGATTTTGAACATTTGTATTCAGAATATTTCAACCCTTATGACTTATGCGGTTGAAGTACCGATTGTGACAAAAATCGACGTATTATCAAAAAAGTTAAATACATACGTTGCTTCGAATGTGTCTTTTACTACAACCCTTACTAAATGCATCGTCTCTCCCAAGTGTTCCTCATTTGAATAGTAAATCTAATCAGTGTTATGAAGGTAACAAAAGTTAGGATATAAACCCAGAATATGATCAACCAGACGACTTTGCTGAAAGGTATATATTCTTCTCCTTTCTAAGAAAGGAGCGATTCTGTATGTATACGAGCTTCCTAAACTATGAGAATTAGGACCGGTCTTGCAAGTAATGATATAAGTAGTAAGATTATTCCCAGAACAAATAAGTCTATGGCGCATTTCGTTGGTTAAAGGATAAGTGTTACTGTAGTAATCTTGGAGTTTATACTGATATTCTGTTATACTGGGTATCAACGCGAGGTGGTTGGGCGTGCCTTTGGAGGCAAAAGGGCAAAAAGAACCTGACAGATCTCGATGAGGCTTCTGGTCATTTTTTTTAGTGTTTTGAAGATTTGTTTTCTTGAGCAGAGCCAAGAAAATGTGTTGTGATAGGGATTGTGCCCGGTTGAAGTATTTTGTGACTTGAATCGAGCGTTCGACAGTGTCGATCATACTCTTCTGCTCGAAAAGTTGGAGTTCTTGCAGAGTGGTTTGCCCCGTATCTCTCGAGTAGAGTCTAGTTTGTGGGAATTTAAGAGGCGTCAATCTATAATATCTCCTGGACTCCCGTGTTGAGCGGTGTGCCCCAGAGTTCGGTTTTGAGTCCCGTTTTGTTTATTAATGATGTTGTGCCGTTTGTTGGACATTCTAAATTGACTTTGTACGCTGATGACACCTCCGCCGTGGTGTGTGGCTTTTAGATATTAACGCATATTCCGTAGAGGGATTTTGTAGCATGCAGGTGATGTGACGTCTCACGTAATTTTTTATTGTATGATTATCCAAAGTATTATGTTTCTACTCTCATTTACAGTGGCGTAGCAATACGGTGTGCAAGGTGTGCGGGGCACACGGGCCCATGGCCAAAGGGGGCCCATCGAGGGGGACGATGGGGGCCCCTCGAGCATAGCGGCAATGTACATCGTGCCTATGTAGGAATATAGTCGCTGATAGACGATCTTTTTCGGTGAGTGCAACATAAGAGAACCTTGAAACTATTTGCACTAAATTCAGTAACCAAAACTGAATCTTCAGTTAATTCTTACGAGTAAGTTGGATGGTATTCGGGCAATGTTTGCAGTTGTTAATTTTTATGTAACAGGTTATGTTTGTTGTATTAATGGACTGTGAGTGAAATTTTTGCCTCTTGATCTATCCCAGCCAAAAGTATTAAAAATAATCAATTATAATTGGAAACTATATAAACACAATCGTTTTCGATAATTATTTAATAATATTAAAAACGAATATATCATTATTAAACAAGATACGTTTACGTTCCTCACTTCTAAGGACAACTTTGTTAATTAACTCTTCTAAATTTAATTTATAAACTCTTTCCTTGAATGTTTTTCTAAACGAAAGTAATTGTGTGTGGAAATATACATAAAATAAATCTTCAGGACATGGTTCACAAAATAATAATAACCGTTGATGTTTATTTTAAGTTTTCTGGAAAAATAAATTAAATTTGGCAGTTAGTTTATCAAAACTGCTAAATTTTCTCTCAGACACCGTTTGAAAATTGTAATTCTTTGTTAGCGATACTATTGAAGCTCCGTTTATTGTCGTTAAATTTCCGTGTGATGCACACGGAAAACCTTTGCTCGTGGACATATTCATTGGTTAACATAATATGTGATAATGGCTTAATTGTGTCTCCATAACAAAATCTTAAAGCTAGCAAAGCGTCATTCCTACAGGACCAACGATTGGAGTTTAATCGTTTGGTTTGTGTATTTTGTCGCTTCAGAGCAGAACTATCCTATCTCCAAATATGTCAAAAATTGGGTTTATACATTAATATCATTAAGAAATAAAACAAATTTAAAAACACCATTTTCTGTAAAGTTCAATTTTTAGAGTTAGGTTACTTCTGCTCTGTAGTGAAGAATGGTTTTCAGAAACAGATAGTTTTATGAAATCGTCCCTTTGCACTATTGCCAAAATAAGCATAAATTTTCTCTATAAAATCATCTTTTTTTATCTTTTAACATTCTTCTAACGGCGTCATTAATTATTAATAATTCGATTTAAATTGTGTGGCAACAATGAACATAAAGTGCGGTTGAAGCTATTGATAAATTTTTGTTTGCAGACAATTATCCTCCTTCATATATCAACGCAATCGTGTATCGCAATTTTTTATTATTACTTATGTTTATTTAAAAGAAGCTGTGTGACAATATTTTTTAGCGTTTCTGATTTTGAGTTATCTATATCCCTATGAAATTGTATGACCTTGTCATTCTCTCTTGTCTCTTCTCTAATAAGGATTGTTAATTGATCGATTTTGGCAATATCTTGGGTGCTGTTAAGAAAGATTGAAAAAAAGAACGGCATTTTATCGAAAATACTTTTAATTTCATATCCTAGTAAATCTATTAGTTTTTTTTTTTTTAATTTGGGTGCTAGTATTTTATTTTTCGGATGATGATGATATGCTAGTGGAGTTTGTCATGTTTCTCCTTTGTCTCATTATATTATTAACTGTATACAATGAGTTTTTGAATTTGCTCTTATTTGCAGCGTTTTTTTTTTTTGTATGTCATTTGGGTCCGGGGCCCATTCACTCTTTGCTACGCCACTGCTCATTTATGATGTGTTTTTATTTGTGTATTTATTATTGACTTATCCTACATATGGTTTTGGAGAAATAAATGAACTTTTAAATAAATGAACTTGAAATTGTTTATAAGATTTAGAAACAAAAAACAGAGTTGCAGTTTCTGCCAAACGTTCGGCTGTTTTTTTTTGCCGAAACCAAACCTTCCTCCAGACACTACTAAGAAATGAAGTGACAGATACTACGAAGAAATGACCAACCCTTTCGTTCGTAAAACGAAGGTCAATTTTGCAAAATCTATTCTACGCGTAACTCACGTTGGTTAGTCGCCCAAGACGGTAAGAAACTAAGGTTCATGTACATATGGATCGGTGGGATGCACACTATCTGGCGTGCGATCTCCGATCGAAAATGTATCGCCATGAATTTTGCACATTGACATGGAAAATCCAGACAAATTTCAGTTTTGTCTACCTAAAATGGAATGGTCAGTCAAAAGAGAAAGGTGCGAATCCCAGGACAGGAGTATTATATCTACTCCGTTTTCGGTGACTAAAAAATAATAAAGTTAATTAAACTAAATTTATCAGTTATAATAATAATAATAATCTAAGCCTTAACATTCCCCAACAGCACTTTAATTTTATTATTTTATAATCAAATGACAAGGGAGTATTTTAGTCATATGATACAAATCAAGTTTTAGATGTAGGTTATATTCTGTATCGTGCACTGTACGTGAGACAAGCCCCCGTCCAGATATTTTCTTATCTTTATGGGCGTGATCACTATATTATCGCTATTTTTGTGTTTGCTAGAAACATAATTGCCGATACCTAGTTCCAGAAAAAAAAATATAATAATTACCTAGGCAAAACGTTGGGATGCTCCTTAAGATATGGGAAAATATCTTTGATTGTTAAGCTAAAATTGTTCTAAAAGTGGTCATGAGCAGATGCAAACATTGGAATTTCGGTTTTGTTTTAATAATAAAATAGGTTTTTACATATTTCGAAAATACAGACAGCAGCATGAAAATGCAGCGAGAAATTTTAATAAAAGTAGGTATATAGAGTTTTGATCTTTACTTTATTGACAGTTGTTATAAAAATATCTGGGGTGGCCCTCACCCAACTTTCCGACTATATGATTGGCACAATGAATTGTCTAAACACGTTTGTACTTATTCAATTTTGTGAAGCCAAGGCGACTCTGTACAATACCTAACGTCAGTTTCTATGACATTTTTGCAACGCATATATGTAAAAAATACAATTGCTGGTAATTTCTCTTATTGAAATTCGTTAGAAAAATGCAAGAATTACCAATTTAATGAATTAAACAGTTTTTACTAGTTGACCCATTTGTTTTGTTTCCAGTTCAGACACTTTTAATGACAAATATCTGGAGTGGCCCTCACCCAACTTTCCGCCTACATATTGGCACAATAAAGTATCTGAACACTTTCGCAATTATTCAATTTTATTAAGAGCCACTCTGGACCCTATTTAACGTCAGTTTCTATGACATAATGACATTTGCTATACTGACATTTAATGTTATGTAATGTCAGTAGCGCTAACGTTTGTCATGCTCTGACAATTCGCAACACTGCGACGAAGGCTGTGTATTCTGTCACACTGCTTCTATAAACTATTATAGCGCCCAAATCGTCCATTCCACTGGTCTGCAATTTGGTGTACATATTTAAAGTAACCGGAGGATGAACTGTTTGGCCAAAATCGGACAAATTTCTCAAGACGCATTTAACATTTGCCACTTCCGGTTATCAGATTGTCACCAGAAACAATCGAGTTAGTTCCCTGACAATTCTAAATATGTATGCAACATTTCAACACGATCCGTTGTTCCGTTTTGGTGTTATCGTGTTCACTGATATACACACACACACACACATTTACAGAAATCATTGAAATGGATTCAGGAGGCCCCGAAACGCGTATTTCCGCTGAAATCACAATTCTTTTTCCTTCTAGGATACCAGTCGGAAAAAAAAACGGCACTACAGTATGTAATGCCTTATATAAATGGACAAGTGGTTAATAGGACATTTTGTTAGTTGTGGGGAATGCCTTGATGAAATGCCGCCAGTTGTGTTTACCGAGAAGAAGGCAGCATTTCTCCAAAGCTTGATTCAACCTATACATAATTCTGATGTATCACATTCTAAGATTACGCCACCATTCCTGCTTTATTTGGTTTTGTGCTTATTAGATTTATTGTAATAATTTCCATACTTACAAGAAACTTTATCGCGTAGCGCATACCCAAACCTATATACCAGGATAGAAGAATATTAGTATAAATTCCAGAAATACTACAGTATCACCTACCCAAATATCCTGGGTATAGTTTATCCTATATCTGTCACTGTAAAAGTCTGTAATTGGTCAATCCTAGCCCTTACAGATCAATCTTAGGATTGACCGATGTAATTTGTACATTTTTAGGCAAAATCTATTTGCTTGAAATAATCATTTTCCTACGACATATACACCACATATACACGAAACCAACTGTTGTTTTAGCTGGTCTGATGATTAGCATAATAGTCCGAAATTAATAATAATTATTAATAAATAGTTCGTTAAAGAAAAATCTCAATATCTATTTTCCTTGAACTACTTACATATTTATATTTCTGTTTGGTGTCATTGCTGGTTAGAGTTTATAATTTCTCAAAAGATTTTTCAGGTAACTACTTTTATTACCACCTTATGACACATTGTGATCGGAAATATGATAAGAACGCCTTTTATTCCCCACGCGAGTAATCTGTCAAACTGAATCAGTCACATCCGTCAGAAAGAGCAGATCTCGGTTAGCCATTGGCGTTACTCGAGAATTTGCCATAATGGCGTTAAGTGTGGTGTTGGTAAATAACGATAACTGCATTCTGATAATTTCCTGTATTTGTCCAAACATTAATTAAATGGTACATCGAATAATAACATCAAATGTCTTAATGTTACTTTTCTTACCCACATAAATCATGTGGGTATAGATAATCTGCATAGAGACTTTCAAAAACTTGTATTGGGCAGTAGTAACCACAGCTTGGGATAAAGATGGGCACTGGAGACGAATATTCATAGTTTTGGTGCAAGATCTGAAAGAAAAATTCTTATGATCTCACTAAATATATAATAAATTGGTATTACCTTTATGAAACGTGTTCCAAGAAGCTTATATACTTCCACAATTATATACGCCCCGTAGGAAGGGTTGTGATCTTGGAAAACGCCCAACCAAGTTAAAATCGCTACGATATTGATGTCGTGGCCTGCATACAGATAAAGTTGTCGTCCTTCCACGCTCTCGTCCTTGTTGATCGATAAGTAAGTATCGTCGATAATTTTTGACATCAGGAATCCAGCACCAAGTACCCTGTTTTCTTTTGTAGCGTATAACTGGCTCCACGATTTGGCACTGATGGTTGTCAGTGGTTCAGGCCAAACGTTTTCAGCCCAGCTAGGCAAAGTCAAACCCCACTCAACCTCCGATTTGATTGTTGAATAAAGACCAACCCCAAGATAGAAAGGATCATTGATAAGTCCGGAATTTTCGGACATATACTCCAAGATGTTAGTGTATTCCTGAAATGCTTGTGCGACAAGGCCGGTTTTTTGGTATGCAACATAGTTGGCCAAAAAATTAGGGCACGAGACAATCGGCCAAAATAACTGTAAAATATTGATCAGCAAAATGATAATGAAGTCGACAGATTATCTTACTTTGTTTTGCATTTGGGGAATAGTGGTGAATGGTATTGGTAGCCAGTTCAGATTTTCATTCCAAACGTTTTCGTTCTTCGGTGGGAAAAGACCTGCTAGGACCAATTGCATACTTGCTTGACATCTATCGGTCGGTGATGCGTTTGCTTGGATCAGTTCTGGAGTGAAGGTTTCATTAATAAATTTGCTGTATTTTGTGCGAAGAGCAGTTCCGATGTTGTACGCAGTTTGTCTTCCTTTCTAGAAAAAAAAAAACAATCAAATTTGCCAGATCTTTTCAAGACGTGTAGATTAACTCACGTTGGTGAGCTGTCCTAAACGATAGGGAAAGTAGGACTCGTTGACGTGTGGATCATTGGGGTACAAACTATCTGGCGTACGATCTCCGTGTCTAAAAATCTAAATAAACAATTTTGAATATGTTATAGTTCAGTACAATAGTCTACTTACGACATGAACTAATTCGAGGGTACCAACAGAAGACTCTGCATTAGATGCATATTCTTCAACTGATTCACCGCTGACCAAAGCTACACAGAGGATGGCGAGGAGTACTTGGAGCATTGCGATTTTGGTAATGTACGGCGACCAGACGTTTGTTGGTGGTTTATATACACTTTCAATATATCGTTAATAGATAAGAATTATTTAAAATGAATGGGTAAATAAAAATGATTATAAATCGCCAATTATGCGATAAGAACACTCCACTGCCTCAAACTTTAAATGGGCGTATTTCACTTGAAGTTTACGAGATAATTTTAGTAATGGCTGGTTTGAATAGACTATGAAAACATAAAGGCTACTTCTTCTTACGTACCACAGGCATACGAGATTTAAGCATCGATTTATACCCGTGGTACATACAAAATGTTATGTCTTACCCATATTTTGTTCCTAAAAAATCATAAAATGCACCTCAACATTTCTGCTGGTTACCTCGGCAACCTTTAATGCCCTACGGCATAAAGTCGGACATTTATGACCGCTTATCACAGTTATAAAACTTGTCTTTATATGTTAGCAAGACAAAAAAATGTGTTACGCTGGCTCCAATGTTTCTATTATACCTATATAACATTCATCACTTTTGTGTTTACGTCGGTAGTTGTTCAAAGTTTAAAAAAAATGTCAAATATCGTCAATAAAAAAACTGCTGTGGCCATCACATGACTGACCCTTCGGTTATTGACCAACTGAAACCAACTGAAAATGAATTGCTTTTTGCATACATGCCATGACATGACGTAAATGTCCAGTGTCCAGTGTAAAACACAATATTGAGGTTTATTAATGCCATCGTCAAACATGGCTTTGACGTTGTGGCAAAAGTTACAAATTTTGGTTTACAAGTTACAAAAGTTTGTCCAAATTAACATTTTTATGTTAAACACGCTCTTATGTTCATTTTGAATTACGGAAGGATTACAAAAGACACAATACTTTTGTATAATTGTATTTCATTGCAATTTATATACATTTATACGAAAATAACTGTTAATGTCTTAGCTGGATAGTCGCCCAAAATTAATCATTATTAATAAATTGTTCGTTAAAAACGAATCTGTTTTTCTCTTTCCGTTGAAGTAATTTTTTGTATTGTGTTAGAGTTTATGATTACTGAAAGGATTTTCTAAATAACTACTGATTAGATTAGTTTTATACCACTAATGATTTGCTTTTATGACTACAATAGGTTTGTCAGAGCAATGAAAAATTAGGTACTAAAAATTTCCCGATAGTGTCATTTGGCATTTCTGTGTGTTGGTTACCAAGGCAACCCCTAATGCCCTATGCCCTTATGCCATAAAGTCGTACGGGGTCATAAAGTGATCTTTAATGGCCGCGTATCGAGTATCACAGTTATAAAACTTGTCTTTATACGTCAGTAAGACATAAAAATACTTTGCGATTCAATGTTTTTATTATACAACTTGATGGATTACCTAAAACACATTTCCTAGATGTAGGTAATCATCACAAAAAATACGAAACAATGGACTTATAGACGTTTACCGGAACACCGACAATAGATATACATACAACAATCATCGAACTTGTAAAAGTTACGCATGAATAGTAGAATTTATATTTTTGTAGAGAATAATAATGTGAATGTGATCTGATGACGAAGGAAAATTGAGTAAGACCTATGTGAAGTAAGTCCCCAGCCATCCTCTGATGGAAATTTACATGGGCTTGGGTTTGTGTTTTTATTGGTAGTGTGATTGTTATGACCTGACAGAACAGAGATCAATAAATACATAATTGTAACAACAACTTATCAATAATAATTAATTAGATAACTACAGATATATTTGAATGTCGCTGCACTCTAACGGTAACGAAATTAACCCTGTTCTCAAAAAAAAACGTTTTTTGGTCAAATTAAAAATGGAAATACTCGGTCCAAAATATGTAAATTAGTATATGTAATGATAAACTAACTGATAAGGTGACATGCTAAGTTATCAAAGACCAATGGACGTAGGTATTTGATAGTTTGTAACTATTTTACCTTTTACCCCATTGACCAATTTTATAAATCAAACCACAGCCCTACAGATTTGCGATATGGCCTTTCCAGATTTTTATAATCGAAGGAAAGGGAAATCGAATGGTATCAGTTTTGTTAAAATTGAACAATGGGTCAATGAGATACAGTCACATCAGAAAGTATGTATTAATTACATATGTTAATTTAAATATTTGAGACCCGGCATTTCGATTTTAAATTTGACCAAAGAATGTTCCTTTGAATAGTTTTATAGTTTTATTATTCTAAATTCTAAGGTTCACTATTAGACAACACTTTATCCTATAGTTTAACTGAGTACTAGTACTATTACTAGTACCCCTATGATTGGGTTTTTGGTGGATTTGGAATTCTGAGACCCCAAAACGTGTATTTTGATCGAAAGATGATTGGGTAAAGTTTTACCGATTACAGTACCTTTAAATTATACAGTACTCATACAGTAATTTATTAGCAATCGGTAATAAGATTTAATCCTTGTTCTTAACTGTTTGAGCTGTGTTGACGAGTTAATTAGGATGATTAATAATAATCCGGTGTTTGGTACCCATCTATTTGTTTGAAAGTCTAATAGCTTGCTTCTAACTGATAGATTTGAATATTATCATTCTGTCATGTCGACAACGACTTTATTTATCAATATTTATTCACAGTAATTCATGTCATCGCATCGCGAGGAAATGGAAATAAGAATTAAATGTCTCTACGAGATATAAAACATCAATAAAGATCACGCCTTAATAAATGATAAAATGTTTTGACGGGGACTTGAGTTATGTAAAATGTTCAAAAGTGTAGTTATTGGCACTGTACCTAACCTAAGGTCAGTTGTAGTATAACAAAAGTTATTTCGGTGGCCACTGACTATCAAAATCTGACAATTCGCAACCACAGCGAAAAGGTTGTGGGTTCTGTCACACTTCTTCTAAACGCTGATAGCTCTTAAACTGTTCATCCCACCAGACTTTCTCCAGAAATGCAACACAGCAGTATTTTTGTTTAAAAAAACTCACAAACAAAACGTTAATTCAGATGGTAAACTATTTAGAATTCACTTAAAAATCAATTTAACAGCCAACTTAAAACTAAATCATTGTGTTGTTAGTGAAGGTGAACATAGCAAGCTGGTATGTCAACAAATTACTTTATTTTTTATAACAATTTATATTTATTATTGCCAAATGTCGGGAAAACTTAACATCCGGTTGCAAATAAAGTCTACAAGTGCGATATAGAACAAAATTGATTACACCCAATTTTATTCAAATCGCCTTTCTACGTTTTCATTCCGCTGTCTGTGTTCTGGAAATTTGTGAAAACCTATTTTATTATTTAAAACATCACTCCAATACTAATAATAAAATATATTTTATAAGTCATAATGATGTAGCTATGACGCGAAATAAAATAAGATGCCCCTTCATGTCTATTCTATTGAATAAAGCTAACATAATTAGGAAAGACTTATTAATACAGTTACTTATTATTTTTGATAAAATAAAAAAAAGTTGTAAGCAAAAACAAAGATGGTTATGATCTTTAGCTATAGCAATCATATGAATAGTAAATAAAGACGACTGTTTTAAAGACACCGATTTATCTACTCAATGATAGCTAAACCTGTAATAAACACAGAAATAACATAATTAACTCTCGTGTATTGGACGTGAAACAAATCTATTTATTCAAAATTTTAGCCTATGCAAATGCTTTTATCTAATAGACGATCTAATCAATATCCTCAATCATTACAATACATCGAATTTTGTATATGAACGGGGATCGAATTTCTGATCGTCGTACATTACCAAAATGGCGATGCTACAAGTTTTCTTCGCTTTGCTTTGCTTAGCATTAATCAGAACTGAATCAGTTGGAGATTATGCATTTGATATAAATTCCTCTATTGGAAATCTCGAATTAGTCCAATTATCGTCTTGGGCAACTAACCAACGTGAGTTACTAGTAGAGTTCAGGAATGATTTTGAGCATCGTTTTTATTTTTCTCAGAAAGGGAGACAGACTGCTTACAATATTGGCACTGTGCTTCGGCAAAGGTACAGAGACTTCATCAACGAGACTTTCACACCAGAACTGATCGAAGCCAACTCATCACCGGTAGAGAGAAGTCAAAGTAGTATGCAACTGGTTTTAGCAGGCCTTTTCCCGCCGAAGAAAGAAAACGTTTGGAATGAAAATCTCGACTGGCAACCAATCCCATACACAGTTATCCCAGCAGCAGAAAATAAAGTACCTAAGTTTACTTTTTGTTTATCGATCCTCAGAATTATCTTTAAAAAACCAACCTGTTACAGATAATCTTAGCGATGAGTTCTTGTCGTAACTTCTTTACAAACTACGCCATATACCAAACCACAGGTGCTCTATTAAAGGAATTCGAAGAATACACCTCTGTCATAGACTATTTGTCACAACATTCAGGTTATCCAAAAGACCCAATGGCTGTGGGAATGGGGCTTTACTCCACATTGAAATCTGAACTTGAGTGGGGATTTTCTTTACCAGCTTGGGGGGAAAGTGTTTGGCCTGAACCAATAACAACAATCAGTGCAAAAGCATGGACCCAGTTACATGCCCCCATGGAGAACAGAGCCCTTGCTGGTGGATTCTTGATGTCCAAAATTATCAACGACACTTACGCAACTATCAACAAGGAGGAGAGTGTGGAAGGACGAAAATTGTAGTTGTATGCAGGACACGACGCTAATATTGTCGGTATATTAGCATGGTTGGGTGTTTTCCAAGAGCACAACCCTGCTTACGGAGAATACATTGCAGTAGAAGTATACGGTGGACTGCTTGATCTCGTCCTGTCCAGTGTTGATTTATGTGTGGATGTTTCTCGCGCTGATTTGCCTGTAGTGCCTGAGGACATGTATCATCCGTCTTTGGATGTATATTTTGAGATGCCGGTAGAGATAGTCCAGACAAATTTTCAGAGGTCCAAAAATCCCTGTTTTAATTTTCGTAAAGCAGACTTTAGATTATTGTACAGTTCTCTGAACTGTGTTGATTGGTCAGTATTGGAACGGTTTGAGGATGCAAATTGTGCAGTGACAAAATTTATGAGCTTATTAATGAACAACTGGTTCTAGCGGTACCTCCAAAACTCAGAAACCTAAATACCCAATTTGGTTTACTGGAGATATCAAGAGAAATATTAAAATTAAAAATAATTATCGTGCCAAATGGCGAAAGACTGGTAAACAGTTCTATCTCACTGAATTCAGGCGATTGAGTTCTGATAAATGATGAAATATCCATAGCGTACGACATTTATCTAGCCAATATACAGGATAATATAAAAAATGATGTGTCTTCATCGTGGAAGTATGTTAATTCAAAGCTTGGTAACACGAGGTTGCCTGGTGTAATGTCTGTTGACGGGAGTGACATTGATGATCCACAACAGATTGTCGATTCATTTTCAAGAGTGTTTTCTGGGACATATGTTGCTGATCACGGAGTGCCGACCAGTGAGGGATTTTCCAATCACTAAATAATTAGACAGGCTACTGTGACGGATGATGAGCTTATATCATTGATGGCAAAGTTTCTTGGAAAGCTTACGGCTGGTGACGATCTTATACCAGCCCTAGTAGTGAAGGACTGTCGTTTCGTTTTTGCCAAACCTTTAGCATATTTAATTAATCTGAGTATAAGGACTGCTACTTTTCCTGACAAGTGAAAGCGAGCAAGGGTAGTACTGTATTCAAAAAAAGGCGATGCAAGAGTAATTGAAAACTACAGGCCGATCTCGCTTCTCTCCAACTTTGCTAAGGTTTTTGAACATGTGATATATGGGACTATTTACTCCGGGGTTAAAGCGATTGTGTCCTCTGCGCAACACGGTTTAATGGCTGGTCGATCAACTGAAACCAACTTAATGTCTCTTACTCAGTATATCAGCGAAGCTCTCGACAAACGTGGTGGTCAAGTTGACGTTATTTATATGGATCTAGCTCGTGCATTCGACACTGTTGACAACTCACTGCTGCTGTCTAAGTTGGACTTGTTTGGTTTGTCCCCTGACCTCCTCCACTTGATGGAGTCTTATCTCCGACGTAGAGTTGCATACGTATGTTATAATGGGTTTAACTCAGAAGAATTTGTGATGACGTCTGGTGTGCCGCAGGGATCGAACTTTGGCCCTCTTCTTTTCGTATTGTTTATTGATGATCTTTTGCGCGCACTGTCTTGTCGTAGACTGGCATATGCTGACGACCTAAAGATTTTTATAACTATTAATATATAGAATGATGCTGAATTCCTGAAGAGTTGTTTGGGTTTGGTTGCTGATTGGTGTGCAAAGAATCATTTAATTTTGAACATCAAGAAGTGTTTCAAGATGACTTACACTAGGTGCCGCAATGCGATTGATTACGCCGACACCATTAATGGGGATGAACTGTCAAGTCGCAATACTGTGAAAGACCTTGGTGTGTTATTTGATTCTGAGTTTTCCTTTGTCCCACACATATCGGAGGTTTCTAGGAATACGTCAAGATCACTGGGATTTATTCTGCGGTGTACAAAGGACTTTAATGACATTGACTTGTTGAAGACTCTGTATTATGCGCTTGTTGTTAGCAAGCTGGAATATGCAAGTATTGTTTGGTATCCGATTTATGCATGTCGCTCTAATCTGTTGGAATCTATTCAGAGAAAGTTTTTTAAATTTTTATCGTTTAAAGCGTCAGGTACATATCCACAGAGAGGTGAGAGAGGAGCTGACATGTCTACATTAATGGATGTTCATGCTATCAAGTCTCTGGCAGACCGCAGAAATCTCCATTGTGCTAAGCTGGTAGGAAGTGTACTCGCCAACAGGATTGATTCACCGTATTTGTTATCCAAGATTTTAATCTACCGCGATTTTATTCACTTTCTGCAGCTACTTTTCGTCTCTTACGAGCCCGCACTAATGTTATGGCCCGTTCACCTGTTGCCCTTATCTTGAGGTTTGGAAATGATTATGATATTTTGCATTAATTTGTGTTATGTGTTCCGAATTTATAATTATGTTTTACCTTACTGTGTATACTGTCAATGTATCTTTAATATTTTGTCCTGTAGCTGGAATTTCTATTGGACAATAAAGGCACTATTATTATTATTATTATTACTATTATTATTGAAATCCTTAAACTACGAGAATTAGTCAGAAACATAAGATATTCTGAAGAACTGATAAATAGAATAATCAGGGATCGTATCCCTAAACAAGAAACTCGGGGGAAAACGGGGTGGTCTCTAATCAACTTTCCGACTACATCGTTGGCACATTGAAGTCACTCTGTAGTTTACCAGTTAATTTCGTAAAGCCACAGTCACTCTGGACCCCAACCTAGCGTAAATCATAGAATAACTCAATGTCATATCATGTTAGTGGCACTGACGTTTGTCAAAATCTGACGATCTGCAACACAATGACGAAAGCTGTGGATTCTGTCAAAATGTTTCTACAAACGCTTATTTAAAGTCACTGGAGGATGAGCTGATATGAGCGGGTATGAGTTTGACCTCAGTCGGACGAATGCCCCATAAGATGCATGTAACATTTACCACTTCCGGTTGTCAGATTGTCTCCAGAAACAATCCAGTGGCAATTAAAAAATTTCTGGGGTGGCCCTCACCCAACTTTCGACCACATCGTTGGCACAATGAAGTATCTGAACACTTTTGTCATTACTGAATTTTGTGATGTCAGAGCCATGTCAGAGCCACTCTGTACCCCACCTAACGCCAGTTTCTATGAAATAATAACATTTGCCACACTGTCATTTAATGTCAGTGGCACTGACGTTTGTCAAAATCTGACAATTCGCAACACAACGATGAAGGCTGTGGATTCTGTCAAACTGCTTCTATAAGCTCTTATAGCACACACATACATACACTTTCCAGAAATCATTGCAATCGATTCAGGGGATCCCAAAACGCGTATTTCCTCTGAAATCTCGATTTTTTACCGTCGATTACAATACTTTCCTTCTAGGGTACTAGTCAGAAAGTAATAAGTATATTAAATTTCAGCCCGATCCATTGAACCGATAGCGCCACGATAGCGCCTACGCTATCGTGGTCACAGACATACATATCCAATATACCCATATACAGGCAGTCCGGTCTCCGTACCTTAATTTTTTTTACTGTGGCTGCAGAAAGAAAAAAGTTTATTCCAACAATATTCAAAATATCGGCGAGCTGCCCCACTTAAGCAGCAGAAGAGATCAATGCAACTCGCTCGTGGCCGAGGCATTAAAAAGATGCAGACGATACCTACGAGCCTGTATTCGTACTGAAGGTAAACAATTCCAGCATTTGAATTTATAAAATAAAAGCACCTTTTATACTCTCATACCTTTCGTTTTTTTTTTTCAATTTATTTCCTCAATTGATTAACGAGGCTAGATTGAGTTTCTTGTAATAATTTCAAATAAAAATTCTCAAATTTTTGTTTCGGACAGGGAACTCCAAGAATATATGTAAATTATATACGTAAATTGAATCATGTATTTAAATTAACAGACAGTTAACAGGTAAAGTAACATATGAGTAAGAGATTTTACAGCATTACCATTTATGCATCACAAAAACATCAACCGCGATTTGTAGAAGTTAATGTGGCTTGTTGCTGATATTTTTTGAAATGAATATTCTTCAAATATCATGTTTAATTCATATCGTTTAGCCTTGAACCCTTTAGAGCCTAAACCGTTCATACTGTGGTAGGTCGGAATTTTGTCTTTTGTTTTGAGATTGCATAGACAGGCAGAACAAACGGTTGTAACAGATGTAAGAATACCAAAGAGATGTTTGATTAGGATATAGTTTGGGTCCTTTTGGACCGGATGTCATAAATACAGATTTTTTCTAGAAGTTTGCGGAACAGTCCGTGCGATCTGAGGGTTTTTATTATTGAGGGTTTTTGCTAAAATAACGAACTTTGTTCTGTGTGTGGAGGGGAAACAGCTTTCCTGGTTTTGAAGTATATTTTAGAATATCAGTCGAGGTCGTGGTTTAGAAGTCCAACGATGTAGTCGTTACGTGTTTTAGGGCAATAGGCCCTTATCTTGTGTTTTGTTTCTGTGTGTGCCCGTGATGCCATCTCTGCTGATGTAAATTTGCCAATAACAATTTAGGTAATTTTTATAAAATAATTATGTCTCTGTCATCCGTTTTCTCTCCAACTATTATCATTGTGTCAAGAGTTTCAATGATTATTGTACACTCGATCTGAAGGGTTTTTAATCTTTTTGTTCATTTTGTAAATATATTTGTTTTGGTTAGAATTTGACTTTTAATCACCCTGATGTTATTATATCAAGATTAATTCATTTACGATTATTTTTGGCTTCTAAAAATCTAGCGATACCAAACAAGGTTTCAAAGAAAGTTCTCGCGTCCTCCGTTTGAATTTGATATAAAGTAAATTACATTTTGACCGCTTTGTTTCTACGCTACCAATAAAAACAGACTCCAGGTCCTAACCTATTACAATACCATTGATCTACATTGGTATAGATATTTAAAGTTACTGGAGGATGAGCTGGCATCGGTACAAGTTGGTACAATCCCTAAGAAAACACGTGTAATATTTGCCACTTAGCTTTTGAGAAAAGTTTTTATGACGATATGTTATTCAGTAAAAGGATAACTTTAATTTGGACAACATAGAGAGAGCAACCAATTCGACTTATACACAAGAATACCATAATGTATATATGGAAGTATGTGAGTAAATGTGTAAAACTAGCTTTTTTTCTTTTTTTGAGCAATTTCGTAAGGATTTATTTTTCACATAAAGTACTTATAACACATTTTTAGTGTTTTTTTCTAATTGTTAGTGCTTATTTAAAGCGCTTTTTTTTCCAAAAATAAATACTTAAAATCCGCAGTCCCCAGTCAGTCATAACGATGAAATTTATTATCATTTGCGTGGTTTTACAACCGTTAATATAGGTCTATAGCCGACTTTACACACCTGTTCCCACAATACCTATTGTAGATGCAGTTTATAGAATAACAGCTGTCATAAAAAGCGAACAAGGTAAATATAGATATGACCACTCCTTTGCAAACAATTTTTCAATAATGTTCTTTGCAGTTATTAATTACTATGGACGTAAAATTCTGGGAAGTTCAATTTCACTGAATAAAAAGTAGTCTACTGATGCCACGAAGAGAATTGTAGCTCCCTTACTGTTACGTCATGAAGATGCCTCTTGCAACAGAGTGCGAAACGTTGACAGCTTTATCGTCAATGACGCGGTTTCCTCCCGATAATCTAGAATTTAGCGTACAGTTTATAGATGTGTATTTTTGTAACGTAACTACAAACAAACGATATTGTTGTACTTAAAACAACCATAAAATACATATAAACATCTAATACATAAAACAATCTAATATTAAAATTTGTTTAGTTTGGTCAATCACAGAGAAAAAAGTAATTGTGTCTACGATCGCGCGGCTCTAAACTACAGCAGATCAAAAACATCAGTAGGTATGCCACAGTACCGTGTCCAGTGGTACCGTGGCATATCGATGTTTCCGATCTGTGCAATTGTAAAGTGACTATTTTGTACACTCTCTACTAATCACACCGTAAATAATATATACATAATTTTACTCTTGTTCCACTTTCAATACATCTAAAAATGTTGGTATGGTTGCAAATTGTCAAATTTTTAAGTACGTCAAATGTTGATGTGGCCACTGACATTAGGTTGGGATCCAGAGTGCCTGCGGTTTCACGAAATTGAAGAATTACAGAAGGTTTC
Organism: Aphodius granarius; assembly: GCA_963971325.1. Lineage (NCBI taxonomy): Eukaryota > Metazoa > Arthropoda > Insecta > Coleoptera > Scarabaeidae > Aphodius > Aphodius granarius. The sequence goes on from OZ020225.1 coordinate 7,112,778, forward strand.
AATATGTCAACGAGGTGGTCGACAAGTTGTGCGGGGGCACCCCAGATACTCTGTATGTATATGTATGTCGTCATGCTAAAAATGAAACTAACACTTATATATGTTACGGTCATAGTGATAAATAGGTTATTGTTAATAATTACCGGTTATTATTAATAATAGCCAAGTGGGGAGGTTAAAGTGAAGAATTTATCACATGAACCGGCTATTATTAATAATTTCCAGCATGCTGTGGTCAATGTGATATATGTCAGTTCGATATTGCATTAAGGTGATGCTACAATATAATAGAGCCTCAGATTTGAAATTCTGTTAGTATACAATTCAGTCCCACGTGCATTTCTGACTTACCCGCCAGCAAAATTCTGCAAAGTTTACAGAGAGTACCTCTCATGATCGCAAATTGTAGGTGCACCTCCCAGTGACTAGACCTCATATCTATTTTTTTTACTCTTCTTATCATTAGTATTGTTTTATTTTAGGTGCATTAGATTTAGGATTGTTATTGGATGTGGGTTGTGGTGGTAGATCGATTCTTTATAGGAGTCGAACCACAACCTAATTGCATCATTAATTTTGATAGAATGTTTTTTTTGTATTTTTTTTTTGTATTTTTTTTGGTGCAATAAATATTATTATTATTATTATTATTATTATTATTATTATTATTATTATTATTATTATTATTATTATTATTATTATTATTATTATTATTATTATTATTATTATTATTATTATTATTATTATTATTATTATTATTATTATTATTATTATTATTATTATTATTATCTACATAATCGCCACACAACGAATCTATTCACTGGTTTTCAGTGTTGGGCCTTTAGTGACGTTAGGCCTGACTAACTTATTTAGTTACTACTCATGACTAAAATAAGGAAGATTATCAAAACGAGACTAAAAAATGCCAATCCACACTAATTGCATGCACGAGTGTGTAACTCTTTGGGTCATGCTTATTTGCGCAATTCTTAAAAGCAAAGTAAGTAATTAATTAAAAACTCGGTTTGTATTATTTTACCAGTGCAAACGTACGTAGTGCTTCTGCATTTTGCAATTCGTGGCAAAAAAAAATATTTTTATTTATAACTTTATTATCTTTTTAATACAAAACTTTAAAAAATGTTTTATATTTAATTTTGAATACAAAAGTCCTTCTAGACCTTTATTTTTTGTGGTAGTACAACAATGACACCATTTATATTGTCAAAATAAAACGAAATAAAGTTTGTAACAATAGGACGTCATCTTCTTTTGTTTTTTTGTATTTTTTGTTGGTGATAAACACTTTTATAATAAATATATCTGTGAGATATTAGATATACTTAGGGTAGGTATAGGTAATGGACATACTAATGTAGGGAAGATTGAGGCAAGTTGTTACCATGTTTAATCTTTTATTTATAAAATTATTGTCAAAAACACCAAACGTAAAAATACCGTGTTAGGAACAGAACCATACAAAAATGTTTGCATCATTTGTGCGGTGCAATTTATGTAAAAACATCTATGTAAACTAGTCTAGTTCTTGCATGTACATATTTGCATTGAAATTTTTTTTTATTACATGCGCAACATTTCAAGATAATTAGGATTTGATAATTTACTTAATAAATTGTAATTGTACATTTACAAAAAACTACCCACATGCATTAAATATAAAAATGGGTGTTATTGATAATAAAATGGTTAACTTTTTTGAACACTCTGTATAAACTGTTCTTTTTTATGTTTTCGTCATTGAGCCGTCCTTGGGTGTATACCAAATATCAGTATCAATTATATCCAGTAGTTTCTAAAGTACAAGGGAGACAAAAAAAGCATTCTGTATTATCAATGTTTTGTATTATTCGTAATTTTGGTCATTGGGGTAGCCGTACTGATGATTTGCGTCGAGTAAATAAATATAATAGCTTACATAGTAATCAAAATAACGTAGCTAACTTCTTTGAAGACTGTATACAAAAGATCTTTTTGTAAGAAGTAACATTTTTATCCCTTTTACCGTGCCCGTTAGGAAATTATTAATAATAGCCGGTCCATGTGATTATTCAAGTGTTTCTAATCACATTGACCAAATGATGCGGTTATTATGAATAATAGCCGGTAATTATTAATACAAACCACATTTATCACTTTAACCGTAACATATACATATGTAAGCGTACAGACGAGTTACTTTTTTGTTTTATTTTCTGCGATCTCAGCGATTTTTGACGAGTGAGCTGGGTTGATAAAGCACGTTTTTGAAAGAGTTTTCCATGCACAGAGATGATGCAATTCGAAAAATTAATATTTTGGTACATAGTCTGCTATTTCCTCCCATCATCTTCCCGTAACTTTCTGTTTTCTGCAGGTTCTCTGAGCATGAAGGTTACAATCGAGTCCTGCAAAAAGCATAAGAAGATCAGAAATGGTAGAGGTTGCTGCGAGACTATCGTTTCTGTTCCATACCTTGGTAACAATACAAATCCTTGGTGGTTTACCTACACAAACTAATCATCAGCATTAAAGTTAAGCAACTTACCACTTACTCTTTCTATAATTTTTCCAAAGGCGGCTGGAAATTCTATCCATTCCAACCACAAAAAAATAAAACATCATATTTTTTCATTTTCGTAGATCATTTATTTATTGTCATGCCCATAGGCTTGGGATTAATGGATACATCAGTCAAAGTGAACGTGTCAGACGGACATAAATGTGGACAATATTCCTCGACACTTCCCATATTATGATATGCTGTCGTATAGTACGGCCATTACAAAGCATACAGTTCACAAGTTCACAAGTCGAGGATGTTCTAGCTTTCGTTTGTTCAAACTTTTAATCGAAATTTTAAAACATTCACTTCGTCGATCAATTTTTTTATCAAATTTTGCGGGATTTTTTTTTTGTTGTGTATGTGTATCTGTAAAGGGGACGAAGAGGATAACGAGGGGGCCTCATTGAATGGTGTCGTATGGTATGTACACGTGAGACGCATGCGTTTGAATGGGTTTTTCTCATTATACTTTAGTATTTCTTCGCGTACAAAATCTAAACTATTGTTTGGTTACTCGTACCGTAGTAAGGTATTTGTTTTATATATTTGGTTACTCTTGGTTTCTTACCGATAGATCAACTTTGAACTGTATGTTGTATTACATACCCCCAGATTTTTGCGAATTGAAAGTATGTATGTACAGGGTGACACAGGGCACAGAATTATTAATTTGTTTTCTTTTTTTGTTTTACTTAACGTTAGTTTTAGATCTGTTTAGTATCATCTTAGCGTATGTAATAGATACAAACGGATACCTACGGATAGGCACAGCTTTCTATGATCTCAAAAAGTAACGTTTGTCCGTCGATGTACGTTGGCCAGCATAATCTGTTACAAAATTCAGAACCAGAACCGTTTCGTATGGGTAAGTCCTCTATAGCTATGTGTCAGATATACAAAATTTTGTTGCTGTGTTACATCTCATTCATGTAATAGATTACCAATCATGGTGTACAGGTCTCGCCAGTTGCCTCTTTCACGGCCACTAACATATTTCTGTGTTAATGACAATAAATGGGGCAACAAAGTCAACTTATCTGACACATGACCCATGTCATGACCTTATAAGCAGGTGAATAAACTAGCTCTTCGTGTCACATACCTTCAGTACCTATCCAACGAATAGAAATAGAAACTATATAACTAAATAGAATTAATAGAAAAGATAAGAAGCCATTGAATAAAAACTAAGTTAGAAAAAGGATTAAGTGAGTTTTCTAATCTGATCAGCAATTATATATATATATATATATTGGTCAACTCAGGCCAACAACTCATAAAATTGAAAGAAATCAAAGGCACTTTCAATATGCACCAAAAGTAGCAAATATAAAACGCCATTTTCTAATAATTTAAAAAGTGATGCTATATATTTTATATACAGTGAGGAAAGAAGTCTTAAATGGGGGATAAATGGGCACACTGGTTTAAATGGCAATGACTATTTTTATTAGATTATATGGAAGAACTCATTTTTTGGTATTTTTGCAACAAATTAGTTACTAATGGTATCTAATAGAAAATCTATTGTTAAATAATCAAAAAATGTGTTCTTCCAAATTATCGAATAAATAATAGGGATTTGCCTTCATTCAAACGCGAAAACTGTTTAGGCTAATGAAAACACAGCAAATTTAATTGGTTATTCCAAGTTGCGGACAAAAATGTGCTAAAAGTGTGATGATTTGACATACAATTGTAGAGACGTGATTTTGTTGTGCCAGTGTAGTTTGATATATTGGTCGCATGATCAAGTTGATTGAGACGGTCAACAGAGGCAAAGTAACTTCATTTTTATAAAGCATAACAGATCATTTCGTGCCGAACAGGGCTCTGTTTCATAAAATTACTGTGCAACTTTTCACTTTGCAATTTGATAAATTTTCTTTTGACAATAATTAAATAAGCGTTTCTACTCTGCTGGGTTTCTGTTCAAATTAGGGCAGAGTAACCTAAGCAATTTAGCGAGAAATACCTCCATATTCACCAACTTGTGCTATAGTTTAGAGTTTTACCTCGCCTTCAGTTACAAACGTCATATACTGCTTAAATATCTTGAAATACAGTGGTTGTATATAAGTTGCATATAAACATCACGGACTCATCAAAAGAAAATCAAATTAATAAAGTTATTATACGTTTAATTGTTTTAAACATATTTTGTTTTAAATTTTAAATAATTCATTTATAAAGCACAGATTAGTACGTTTTTCAATGTGATTATCCATTGCCCGACAAGCTACAAGTGTTTAGATTCTAGACAATCCAGAAAGTCTACATTGTAGACTCTAGAAGTCTACAAGTATATTCCATACCAAATAAGTACAGCAGATGTAAAAATCAATATTTGTTGATAAATTATATAAAAAACAAATTTTTTTTAAACCAACATTCTTGTTTTGCTAAGTTCTAGATTTCCGGAAAAAAACCGCGTCAACGACGATAAAGTAGTCAACGTTTGGCACTCTGTTGCAAGAGGCATCTTCGTGGTGAGACAAAGCTCTCTGTCAGCGTTCGGGTTTCAGAACATGAACGTCGTACAAGGCTGCGGCAGATTTCCAGTTCGGCTCTTGCTGGGCACAGACACAACACGGGTCACACAATACTTTTCGACCAAACAAAAATCATCTCCCGGGAATCACATTATTATTCTCGTAGAATCCGTGAAGCGATCGAAATCTTCAAACATCCCTCCAATCTCAATAGAGATGACGGTTGGCATTTGCATCAGAGCTGGAAAGCACTTCTACGACCACCACAGCCAATCACAGCTGCCGCAGATGCCCCTTCCAAACAATAGTTGTTTGACTACTTGATCCAGCGGTCAAGTAGTCAGGTATAAAAAACCTTACCCTTGCACACACATGTCATTCTCTTCGTAGTTATTTTACGTCCTGAAGATGCTTCTTGCAACAGAGTGCGAAACGAAATCTAGAACTTAGTGATTCGGACCGCGGAAGTCTCCAATCTAAATATGTTTGTTTTGTATAAAATAAAAAAAAAAGTTTTTTTATAACAACCCTGCTTCTAACACGGACTATAATTATCTGATACTTTAACGGAAATCGGTTAAGGACCCTTAGACGAAAAAATTGATGAAGATTATAAACTATAGAAAGACGTTAAATAGTTCTTCGATTGTTTCGTCTTCTTCATATTCGCTATGAGGCATAGCATCATTCATATCTTTGTGAAATGTTCGAATAATTATGTGGATTGTTACTTATCAAATTGTTATTTATCAAATAGCAAAGTGAAAAGTTACGTAGTAATTTTATGAAACAGGACCTTGGGCAAGAGAAGGGCAAACATCGTTCTTTGCATAGTAAACTGTGGTGTTTAGCTGTGCCGGTGATGTCGGTGATTAGCTGGGTTGAGGTAGGAGGTCAAAAGATCTACCATAAAAACGAAATTTATGCCAACGTACATCGGCTGGGTCAATTATAATATTTTGTATTCACAGACGCGTCAAGCGGGTAGTGGAAAAACAGCCAAAATAACATTATTATCACATGCAATTTAACAATTAATTCATCATTTAAATTATATATACAAGTTACAACGAACGTTCATATACATTTCACCTAATTCATTAATATAATTTACACCTGCTATCAACATTCTCCCATCGCAAACGAGATTTTCGGAAAATGTTCCTTTTACCATATTAGAATAGACGAAATAGAAAACAAAATGAATGTAATTTTCCGAAAACCTCGCATCCCATAATTTATAATCGTCATATTTATATATATTTATATTTTATGTCAAGTAAAAAAGCGGCTTTTATCAATTCCAATAAAGCAAACGTATCGCTCGATTCTAAAGATCTTTAGAATTTAGTTCCGATCGACACGCAATTTTTCGTATAATTATGTAGGATATGAATCATATTGTTTAACTATACATGTGTGCGCTGGTATACGTCCTACACATATCATTTCTCACGCTAATCGTCCTTCTTTTTCTGTCTATAACTTAGCTCTAGCGTCTACAACGTAAGTGCGCACCAAGTAACGTCTATCCGTTCTCCTTTCGGTTTCTGTATGTAAGTTCAGTTTTCGTAAACTTTAACTTTTTAGCACTCACAGGTCCGATGATCCTATTATAGTATCGTCGCTATCAGGTTCACTAAAAACAAGCACACATCGTTAAAATTCAACCAGATACTACAAGCGGGAGCAACTAGCACATTGAACACTTAGGCTAAGAACACACGAGGCGGCGCGCGACGAAGCGGCCGCCGATTTGTCTGCCGACTTGATAGACAATTTGCAAGCACTTGTAGAGGACACACGGCTCAGCAGCGGCGCGGCGACGAATCGTCGAACCAGCATACAGCAACGAAATGTCGCTGCCTGCGCCTTGTACACACGCAAGCATCGGACGAATCGGCGCCGCGCCGCCTCGTGTGTTCTTAGCTTAGATTTGGAGAAAACTTGGAAAAACAATGGTGCTTGAGTGGATACAAGTTGAATCATGCCTGGTGTTACGATATGATAGAATCGTGCAATTGCAATAACTGAAAGATTGCCCAAGTGCTTAAATACATCTTTTGTTAAGTAGCCCAATGTTTACTATGTTACTTAGACAATCTTCAATAAAAATATTATGAAATCCTTGGTGTGCCTATAATAGACTGACTGTATAATATTCTTTTAGTTTTATTTCAATATTAACTAATTGTTAGATTTGCAATGGCGATAAAACCTCTTAAAGAATTATTCATATTACTGCCAGAGACATTTTATCATGTTGTAGGAACAATATCATGGACTAGAAATACAATTTGGAATGTACCACGGGAATCAAATGCTGTCGGGCCTAGCGTCGTCCTCAACAGGCAGTACATGTATTGCAAAAGGAGAAAATCACGTTCAAAGCAATTACTTTCATAATTTAGTATATTTTTTTCTATGTAACGTTTAAATAGAATATCAAAGAATCCCCATTTCTTAAATAGCTCTTTGAACTTTTAGAGCATTGAGCAGACCAATTTTGTATAAGTATATTGTCATGGCAAAATCTATTATCCATAAAATGTTATGTCTATAACTCTTATTGAAAATGTGAGCGGGCATAGAGCTGCCAGGCATCCTAAAAAGTGAACAACCTCCATTATAAACACACCGATATAATGATCGAAGGCAATACAAGAAAAGGAAACGACACCAAATGCAGTCATTCGAAATGCAAACAAAATAGTTTCAATGTTAAATTATTTTTATTAATAAATATTTTATACGTGATTCATTTAACCTGGAATTTTGTAATATCTCAAAAATATTCACCTGTAAATATTTAATGTATTTATTATATATAAAAATGTATTTTATAATGAAATAAAAAAAAATAATGTAAATTTCTGAAATTTCGCATACTTATTTAGAATTACCGGAGGACGAACTGGATTGATGATAAAGCCAACGATAATATGTTGGTTGGTTCGTTTACTACTTTAATACGTTGGTTGGTAGCATTGTTTTTTAGAGTCGTTCAGCGAATACTTAACTGCTGGACAGTAATCAAAACCACAACGCGGTTTGCTGATTACACATACTAATAAGATGTAGATTGAATTTCGCGTTACGGAAATGTTTGCATTTCGACCAACTGCATACAAGACACCAGCTGATGCAACCACCCCATACCTACTGAGCGGAGATGATGAAGATTGTGTCAGCTGCCTCGACTTCTGTAACGCAAGAGGAGAATGGAAGCGTGAATATGAAAAACACGCAAACGAAAAATGAAAAAACAAAGAACAACACGTAAACGCAAGGATGATGACCGATCGCAAAACGTGACGGAGAAGGAGAAAGCTGCAGCAAGGATGGTGGTGGAGGTGTCGGTGCGAGTATAATAAGTGGCAGGAGGACGGTCTTCTATAGGTTAGAGCTTGAGGGAGTCTAGGCTAGCGACGGAGCTGCGGCGAGACAAACCCAGCGAGGATGGCGCACTAACCATGGACGTTGTCCCAAAAAGTTTGTACCACCCGAAGGTGATGGTCGCGTTGAGTTTCAGGTCGTCGAGCATGATCTGGGCCACCCCCATGAAGACCTTCTTGCCTTCTAGACGACCGTAATCACCCCACACTGTCACCTGAAATAAAACATACATATAGTGTTCAGCATTAGTTATTTACATGTTAGGACATTCGAGTTGTTTCAAACTTGAATTCCGTGAAGTTCCATTATGTTTAGCTGCGCAGTAGACCAGTTTTCATTCAGTGGTATAGATTGTTTGGGAGATTTGAATTTTGAAAGCATTAACAAAATGTGTCTTGAGATAGAAACTGAGTAGCGCAGAATTCTACATCCATAGTGATTAATAGTTGAACATAAAATAATTGGATGAACAAAATTTCACGCTGAGCGAAAGCGAAAACGGCCAGGCGAGCGACTTTTTTGTTGCGCCACAGTCGTGACCCCACAAACAGCGACAACGAAGGAGCCACAGGAACCACACTTTGTCGCTACGTCACATAGTACAAAAATTGATATCAAAGAATTAGACAGTAGGATTGCGTCTTTACTTGTGCGACATCGAAGAAGAAAAAATCAACTATGAGACGATATTGGGTACACATCATTATAATCCAGCATTTTTTGTTAAATTGATTTCCCATTTTCCAAATTGTACCCATCAAAAATTGTGGTTTGTCAAAGAATATGTATTTTAATGCCTAGAACTGGAAAGTATTGTTTTTCTGGAAAGATCTGAAAGAGTCCCGCAGCAACTTCGTTCAGGACTTGGTTTCTTTTAAACGTATTAAAAAATATTAGTAAAAGTAATTGTATGGGAACTCGCTTTGCTTAAAACTTTGCTTAAATCTCCACATGACCATAATACCCCATGATCATAACACTTTGTCTTACATGACAGGAAGACAAGATCATATTAGCAATATTATTTAACATATTCAACAATATTAACTTAAGTAAATAAAATTAAGGTTTATAGGCAAATTTACCTGCAGAATACATCCTTGAAATGACCCTTTGAACACTAACTGCTGTTGGTACAATGGATCAAGCGTCTTTCGAGCAGCTGAAGTTTTTGCTTTCGCCAAACATCTTTTTCCATTCACCAAGTACACTTTAACATATGGAGCTGAAATAAAACAAGAACAACAATAAATACCACACCATCTTCAGAACCGTTCAATAAATTATATCATTAACAATGGAAACACTATTATATATTATAATTATGATGTTATGTTATAATGTTATATAATGTTTATTCGAGATATTTTACCTGGTAACACTTTTGAGCCAGGTTTTGCTTGAAGGCCTCTCGCTCTGATCACCTCCACCTCTAGGTAACCTTTCTGGTAGCACAACGACAACTGAATGTCGCCTAAAGATGGTGTTGCAAGGACCTGGCGCCCAACGAGCTGTCCAGGCCCCAGTTGACCAAGGAACTTTCGTAACGGTTCGCCATCCTCGCCGGCAGAACGTAATGATGGTGACCACCTAATCAACACGTAATAATGTGTGAGTGAAACTTACATTGACATTGCATCCGAAGAGAATACAAAAGGGCAAGGGCAATTTCAGGTATCGTTATTTTCCATTCCATACCATTGATACACGGCGTACGGTGTTTTAATGTTGAAACGCTTTTGTATGTTTTAGGAAAGCTGTTGGAGTCGAACAGTAGAGTCAGGTAAATTTTGAATTTATAATACAATACCTCGTGTATTGCAATATCAAAACGTTTTATGTTTTTTGTCTCTTAACAATCCAGTTAAGAAGTTATCATCACTTGACATTAAGTAAGTGTATTTTATGGGTAATATAAAAGCATCACTAGTACTGTAATAAAGAGTAAAAATGTACACAGTGACATAGGTACTGGGCGTACCTTTATTTGTAAGAAGAAAGTGTCAGCTACAGGTGGCATGTCAGGTATTGGTGCCTGCACCTTACTAGAACTGTAATTCTCTGTAATTCTCTGTAAACTGTCCTGTTACACGTTATATTATTATGCTGCTAGCAAAAACATATTTTCCGCACAAAATATTTGCGAAGACAGCGGAGAAATTACTTCTGTTGTGGGACTGTTGTTGCCAAGGCACGCTGAATTCTGATGAAATTATCTACCTACAGTACCTACCAAAGCCAGCAGAAAAGTGGCTTATCGTTGATGCTGCCTGGTCAACACGATGTTTTAGTTGTATGTAAGTTGTAAGAGGACGACTTTTCTTATGCAACAACTTGGGTAGAGTTGGCTCTTCGTGCTACCCATACCGCCATTGTATCCTAAAAATAGCTAGACGTATTCGCTGCCTGGAACAACGGCTTCCATTATCTTCCTGATGGACAGTGGAATGAACTTCTGAATTCTCCAAAAGGTTCTGCATATGCGGACTATATTTGCATAATACCTGATATTATACCTGAGTGCTAATGTCAACAGTAAAATGGTTATTGTATCTTAAACTAAAATGGAAAGTAACGATACCTTTAAGTGGGGAACAATGATGTGTGACGAGAGTGAATTGGTGTAATTGATAGAGAGATATACAGAATTAATCGGCAGATAGGTCATGTCAGATATGATAACTGAAGATGAGCGTGGAGCAAACACAGAAACGTACATAGAGAGAAATAGAGTACCGGGCCAAATAGCTACTGCTAAGAAAAACAAACTGGTGATCTGGACAAAAAACGTAACAACGTGTCAAACCGTGATGTAGGACGGTGATGATACCATACTCCATGCCAAGTGGTGAGTAAAGCATGCCAGATATAGGTAAAGTATTCAGGTTTTAGTCCCACAATTTTTTATAAGGCGAGATAGACTCTCATTCTTTATCCGCTTTGATTATGTTCTTAGTTATGTACAATAGTTTAAGTATTAAGGAAGGTAAGTTACTACATGCAACAGTTGAAAGAAAAACAATAAAAGTATAGGTAGTCTAATACATACCGATGCAAGGAGATGCAATACTTTTGGCTACTTGGGTAGACTTACCTTCGCAATTCTCAAGTTTCGCAAGGCAGTAGTATGTTGGGGATTGCGAGCTGTAACTCGTTGTTGAATATGCGATGTGTATGTTTTGAAACTATTGGAAACTGCTAAACTTCGTTCCCTAATGTTTCGACTAACTAAAGAATTGTTTTAAAATTAAGATCTGTGTTGGCATTATCTAACGCAAGTCATAACAGTATCACTGCGAAGTTGTTATCTTCTTCATCGCTGTATTTATAACATTACCCACCTATTATTGACCTATTATGTACAACTATGCACTGTGATGATAAAGTTTGACACAAAACTGATAATTTTGTCTATGAAGTTACCTATTTCGGAGCGATGACGTCATCCTTAATTTTTTAAATGACAACCCCATTTTTTGCTGTTTTTCCATAGAATTTACTAGTTATCTTGTACTATCCGGACCTTCCCTCATCGTTTTTTCTAATCAAATGTATTTTTTATACAATATAATATATAAATGAACACAATGTTCTAGGGTTGCCGCCCCATATACTGGCAAGGCTATTTTTAATTAAATATTATTTAAGGTATTTTTTTTAATAGTTCCGGCCATTCTTTTTCTTGAAAGATTTGATACCAATCGAGAGCCAAAGACTTACAAAAAAACACCAAACTAAGATTGATAACTGGTAAGTACGAAGACAACTGCTATTCTGCTTCATTGTCTGTCGCAATAGTAAGCGATAGCACAGCGATAGTGTAAACGCGCGCTAAGCGCTTGTCATGTGAACGTACCCTTTTACTCAACTGTTCATATTTAAAATTGCGACAACCCTAAGATATGCCAACTTTTGCAAAGGCAACCCTACACCGCGGTGCTCGCAACAGAGCAACTTACATTTTGGTGTACAATTGATTAGGAAAAACGATTAGGGTAAATTACTAGCACCAATTTACCTTAAATAATTTTTAATTAAAAATAGCCTTGTCAGGATATGGGGCGGCAACCCTATGACATTATGTTCATTTATACCTTATATTGTATAAAATATAGATTTGATTAAGAAAAAGGATTAGGGAAGGTCGATCTAGATCGGGATCTTAGACTATTAAATGACGATGTAAAAAATGGTTCTTTACATTTTTTTCAAAAAATAGCCCATTTACTTTATAAAATAAAATCTTAAAAAATTATTATTGAAACCAAAAAAACACAATATTTAGTTCAAATTGTTCTCCATCAACCATTTGGCATTGACCGATACGAGCGTAAACACTTTGTATGTACACTGCTCTCCAAAATGTCAGGACTAATTAGTTCCACTTTAGCGTGAATACGTTGCTGCAGCTCCTGGAGAACAATTTGAACATTTGCGCAAAATGTTTATTTTTGGGTTCAAAAATAATCTTTTCCATTAAAATTAAGTGTTTATTTTGTAAAGTAAATGTGCTAGTTTTTTTTTTAAGGTTAAGTAAAGTACCAATTTTTCTACATCATCATTTAAGTGGTTAAAAGTTCTATACTGAGAGAAAAGAAATGAAAAATCAAATGAATATATTTCTTTGAACATATTTCTTTCAAGGAAAGAATATATGTTTGAAACAAGTATTTTTAAATTTAAAAAAGTGAGCTGCATGGGCTAAAAGACATATTTTATTTGAAGTAAAAAGAAATAGTTTTCATTGATTCTTATACACCAAATGGGTTTCCATGAGTTCCGTAATGTATAAATTATTTTGATTTAATTGCAGAAATGCGTTTGCTTGTAATAAATTTGATTTTATTTCAAATAAAGATCGGCCTTGAGGTAAGTAAATATTTTATTTGGAAGAGAAAGATAACAGATTTGAGTAAACCGATTATGTGTTTGAATAAAAAAAGTGGTTTCATTAAAAATCATTGCTATATCTACTAGTGGGGAGATGGCGCTGACTACCCACGCATTGGCCCTTGTTGGGCTTTATATAAGCTGAGCTACAGAATGCGAGCGGTATTCTGGTTACTCTTCATTTGGGAATAAGTCTGTAGTCTTTACTAAAGATTGCCGTGGAGTAAAATAATCTAATGAGTCTACCATAATCTTTTATTATGGTTTTCGACTAAACTATGTTTGGATTATATGATCAAGGTTCCATGATTATAATCCAAACATAATAAAATATTAATTAATGATTAATTCACGGTCGCAATATTTATCTAATTTAAGTACACTTTACTGAAACTAAAGTACTATTTGATTATATCAAAATTTGTAGTTTTTAAGTCAACATTCGATTTTATTAAGTCAAGTACTAAATTGTCAAACAGTAAAGGACCTTTTTATTAAAAAAGAGTTCTTGAACTTTAAGTTAACTAAGGTTCATACAAATACAGTAGCTTTGAATTTAATAAATTTTACCAAAGAAATGATTTCTTTGCGGCAATTAAAGGTTTGTCTGCCACTATTTAACTTAGATCTTTGACTTGAAGCAAATTCATTTCATTCATTTTTTTCTCTCTGAGTATGGAAAAACAGTAATCTTAAGGTAATGTGAATCGTTACTAACTAGATTTGACAAAATGACCACCGTATCCAAAAATATCTAAGTATGAATGGAGCTTTTTTAAATTATGTATCGCGTTCATGTCGTGTATAATATCCTTATGATTATTACACAACTTTGCCTAAAGTTAATTATTGCCATTATGGAACGATAACTTTTGCAATCGAAAAGACGAGTACAACTTGCAATCTCCACCAACCAACACAACACAGAATTTCTAACAGCGCCACAGTTTACAAACCATCTCCTCAAAATTTCACACTTCAAAATAATAATAAAATAATAATAATAAATTCCAGTTAGTTAAATAAAGTTAAAATAAATAAACCTCTAACTAGCCAATTACAAATATATTTTGAATGTGTTTAATAAATATCAATAAGTACCATAATATGACATTATATACATTCTTTTATTTCTTGGCGACGGACGCCTACGTAGCCAAGAAAACGAATAAATTATATACATTATAATATATTCTATCATATTTAGCATAATATACACAGCGCTAGAAAAATAAGTAAAGAAAAAGAAGGGAAGGACATAAAAGAATGCAACACCGCAGCCAGAGCAATAGAAGTGGAAAGGGCACACACATTCTTATACACACATCGTTGGAGCTTAGTTTAAGAGGAAAGAAATTCGGAATCATACAACACAGTTAGAATACGTTTCTTTACGGAATACATAGAGATATGCGCCTGGTTTCTTCGTCTCTTTTTTGTGGTAGAAATGTACTTACGATGATCCCTCGGAGCTCGAGATCGAGTTCAGGCTGGACGCCCTCTGGCTGGTGTCCGAAGAGCGCGAAGGTAGTACCTCCTGGGACCGCTGTATGCTAGACGAGGATCTCTTTCTACTGTACCCAACGTCTAAAGCGACAAAATACGTTTCACACTTCAGACTGTATATTCAATAGTTTGTTCCTTTTGATTTTTTGGCAATTTTTTTTTTCAATTGCGACGTAAAGAGATTTGATAAAGCTCTCTAACCACACTCACAATTGTTATGTTTATTATCCAAAGAAGAAACAGGGAAAATATCGATTTAATTAGCTCAGATAACAAACGATTTTGCTCGCAACACAGGTATTCTACACACAATGCGATTGACACGCAATCCTTTGGGTAGATCTTGTGGAATCCTAATGTTCTTGTCCACACGATGAAAAATCTAGGCCGAGGTAGGAACCACAAAATCCACCTTAAGGGACAAAACTAACGGTAATGTATAGCACTCGCGATTTTTTACTCATTTTCCAGAGAATTATCAGCGTATTCATGATTTGTTCACGATTCTCAAGTTGCACTTTGTGTGTCTGGAATCATTGTTTGTTATCGGCTTGAATTCCAACTTAAGTAAGTGCAAAACAAAAGACTTTATACGACTTTATAACAGCTTCATGGTTGTTTTGTTAGTCACCCGCAAATTTGCAAAACCTAATGCTTTTCTGTATTTGAGCAAAGAATACACCCGAAACAACAGTAGACATAAAGGTTTCTTGAAGTTAATATCGACATAAGTGAACAAACTTTTCAAAAATAAGGATTGGTATTCAAAAGGCCGCATAACATCACACTTTATCAAACGATTTTAGACGTAAATATGTACTATGATACGATTTATATTGCTCTTATCCACGACCTTAATTATCTTGATACTTCTTTTAAAATGGTTGATATAATATTGGTGGAGGCGCTTACGTTTGCACATCACTTAAGTTAGAATTTTATTGATAAAATAGGAAACCGCATTTGGTGTAAAAAAACTGCTTCTTGTGATAGCTCCCTCTAGAAAATAATAAATAGAAAACGTGTACCACCTGAATCTGGGAAACAAATAAATACATAAACAACATAACTATATATTACCAGAGTAGAGAGGCAATCTATATAGGCTTAATAAGTAATATAGCAAGCATAGCTTTACTAAGAAAAAAAAACTACTACGTGATGCCAGTAAAAATAATCAGAATCTCACGTTATTAATACATAATAATAAGAACAACGAACAAAATTGAACAAAATCAATGTCAAAACAGAACAGGAACGGACATGCACTCATGTCCCAAAAATTAGAAGAGGAACTATGTAGAGAGATAGAAAAAATCTAGTAATAATTCTACAAATGCATCTCTACCGTCGCTTTGTATAGTAAAAAAGCATTTCGCGACTACCAAAAATAAACCTTACTGGACTTCGATGCTAACTGGAAAATAATCGATTTTAATTGCGATCATGTTACTACTTCACGTGTTGTGTGTGTGACTCATACATTGTGTATTGCTTTGCTATGTGATAGAACACAGTTCCCTGCAATTTATGTTTTGCACATTTCAATAATTCATAATTCATTATAACATGTATCTTATATAGTTGAATATTATACTAGACATTATGCCTATTATGTTTTACCTCATTCTAATTAGACATAAACAATAATCAAAATATTGTTTCGGAAGATTTTTTCAACCTTCCAAACTGTAAAGCTTGTCAAATATGACGTTTTGATAAATAAATTTTAATTATTTTGAGATTTAATGAGTTTGTTGTCCTCCTCCTAAACCCAATTGATTTTTTTTTACTGGGGCTGCGGAAAGAGATCAATGCAACTCGTTACACTCGTTTTATCAAATGATTATTTTTATGCCTCGGCCACGAAATGCTCGCTCCTGACGAAACGCTACAAGCATAGAGCTCCTTCCTCTCTCCTACTGTTGCATTTGGAACAGGCTCTCACCCGTTCGACCTTGACGCTATGAGCGAAGACGCCATGTGTCCGATTTCGTGGCCGAGGCATTAAAAAGTTACAGGGGATGCCGACGAGCCCGTATTTGTGCCAAAGGCAAAAAAAAACAATTCGAACATTTGAATTTGTAAAATAAAAGCACATTTTTTACTCTCATACTTTTCGTTTTATTTTTCAATTCATTTCCCCATTTGATGAACTAGGCTAGATTCTTGCACTAATTTCAAATAGATATTCAGAAAAGTAGCCACTGTTGTACCTTTTTGAAATCCTAACTAAATGACCCATTTTTTAAAATAACTTGCCGAAGGTAGTATACTTTTTCTGTAATAAAGAGTCAAAGTTAAGTGACAATTTTTTTTTACCATAACTTTATCAATGTCACAATTTTTTTTTCGATCGATTTGCGACTGCGATTCATGGTACGGTTATTTAAGATCATATTAACAAAAAATCGCAAGAGAATTAGGAAATTTGTTGCCACAGTAACTAAAGATGTGATTTTCTACAACAAAAAATTATCACTCAACTAAGTAGAGATTTTTTTTACTATTTTTGCCAGAACGTACGTAAACCTCCCGCTTGACGTTGAGTTTCGGGATACCTGTATTAGAATTTTTGTTGAAAAATATATATAATAACAAATTTAGTGTTAAATATATGCATTTTCAATTGTTATACATATCTAGTTTATAAACTTCTTCCAAGTTTTGCCGTGCGTCAAAATTTGCTGACGTTTGCTAAACATTTTGCTCACTTCTTATGAACAGAATACAGAATTCTATTAGACCAGAAGAAGCAAGCATCGTTATTTGCGAAATGTTAGCCATCCAATTAGCATTCCAGTTAATACTACTTTAGGAATACTAATTTAAAACGCCTATCAGGGTTCATTAGCTCATTATTATGATCTTATAACTAGCAACATTGATTTGGCTGCTATGCGTAGAGCATCCAAAATATCATCGTTACAATTCCTTGTCCTTTATAAAGAGTGCAAAACATACATTGCAGTGTTCCGCTAAACAACGAACGTTCACGACATCGACACATCTCTCTATGTACGTTCTGCGCTTTGCTCTCTAGGATAGGAAAAGGATTGGTTAAGGATGCGGTATGATTGACGATAGTTTTTCCATGATTTCTCTCGAAAAAACCTTCAACAACAAAAGAAAAAACAAACCTATCTCCATCCGCTGATAGGTCACCTTCGCTGGACGCTGAAGAACCCTGTTTGGACAGCCTGACATCACCCGGAATCACCTCTTCCGATCTATGGACGGTGAAAGAGGTTTTTCCGCGCTTCCCAAAACCCATTCGACGTTTCCGACCTGCGATTTCCAAGGAAAATTCGGGATATTTCAACAAGGAACGAGAGACAGCGCTTTTTTTTTGGTACACCATGATTAACAATACCATAGAAACACTGAGACTATTCTAAGATTACGGTTTACGTCGCGTCTAAAATCTTAATCTATACGACAATTATTCTGGTTAGTTGTATAAGAGAGAGAGAAGAGGTGATAACAGAAAAGGTGGTGTAACATAGAAGATTGGATAAATTTGTTTAATCCGTTGAGAGCTTGTGATTTTCGTGGTATCCTGTCTTACCTGTTGCCGACAGTTGACTTGTTGAGTTACTCTTCTTGCTAAGACCAGTAAATTGTCCTTGACGGTCGCGGTCTCTTTCACGATGGCTCTCCTTCCGAGTTTGCTCCTTTTGAGGTACCTCCAATCCGTGGAGTTGTCCAACTGCTGTATCACTGAGACTGCCATCTGCAGATAATAGTACGTATTGACTGACTGCGTATGATATTCCTATAGGAATATTATGAATCTTCAAAATTCTTACCGGTTTTCTCGTCCGCTGGCGTTTCATTATTCGACAAGCTCCTTGTAAATTGGCCACGTTTTACGCTGCCTTCTCTGTGGTCTCTTCGGTATCCATGTTCGTGGTCGCCGGCGTCGAAAGGTGCCAAATCGTGGTCCCTTCCCGTTCTTGTCGAGGACCTAGTCGTATAGGAGTATCTATCGCTGCCAGTCCCATAGTCCGAGCTATCCAGGGAGGAAGAAGCAGATTTAAGGGAACTAGCCTCACTACCAGACTTACTAAACTTATAACAAACGCTCTCAGCCTTAGCAAAACTGACCTGACGCTCTAATTTTTTACTACCGTTATTACTCCGATTCAGAAATTCATCCCGATCAATTACCGTCTCAACAGAACTATCTTTCTCTAGAACACCGCGATCAACTAAACCATTCTTCTGGTTAGAAAAATTAATACTATCGTAATTTTCTTCGGTGTCGTGTTTTATGCCCTCTTTAGCCTCATCGATCATGGATTTAATGAAGGTTGGACACCAATAATCATCGCTAATCGGTAAACTTGATAATGATTCGCCATCGTAATTATGGATATTCGAATTTAAAATGGGACTTTTGTCGTCAGGTTGTGGTGACTCGAATTGACGCGAGTTGATGCGATTTGTGGTCGTTTGATTGGAGTTGACAATGTCGTTGTCCTCGTTATCGTCAGAGGTGGATAGAGTGTCGTATATTTCGTTTAAATTGTCAACGTCCAAGCTGTGAAAAATTAGTTATGTGACTTTAGAATATATGTTGAATGATTTTGACTCTTTTGACTTTGTAGTATTTGCATTTCAATGACTGACTTGTTTCGGCCTAAGGCCATCTTTTGAATCAAATGGCAAGTTCTAGTAATTTGCAACCAGCATGATCAAAGGTTACAATGATGAGTAAGGAGTTCTTAGAAGTAAACCCGCAAGATAAAGAAACATGTGTCAAGATATTTGACAAGAAGTTAGATGGTCAATATTTCTAATTCGCAACCAACATGGTCAGCGGTTGTAAGAAATCGTGAGAGGTGACAAAAAGGTAGCTGATCTGTTGTATTGGTTAAAAATAGTAACGTTGAAGAACGACGATGTGCAGTAAAAGTATAATTAACTTGTGTGTACACTTCGGATAGGTTTATGACTGCCGATAGATCAATGACAGTAGAAATGTCTGCGTAAGAATTGTTAGATTTGACATTTCTGGAGTTGTTTCAAAGTAAGAAGTGGTGGTCCGCGTAAATTGCTTGGGAGATTGGAACGTATTCATAAAATGTGTTTTGGGATCAAAATTGGATAGAGCAGATTTGTAAATTCTTAGTAATTCATTGTTGAAAAGAAAATTATTGAAGTTAACGAGCTCATGCTGGTAAATAATAATAAAATTAATGAAATCTCGAACTTATCCCAGCATGTGTGTGCTTTGTGTGGTAATATTGTTCTATAATTCTATAAATAGTATAAAGTTACTAGTGTAGGTAGACCGCATAGGCACACGCACCGCCTAGGCCCATAGACCGCCTAGGCCCATAGAACTCCTAAGCCCATAGAACGCCTAGGCGCACGCACCGCTTGGTGTTCGGAAAAAACACCTGTATACGATAAAAATATTTTGTAGGTGATAAAGAAACATCCTGTATACGGTCTATTCCAAACACCTGTATATGAGTAAAGAGACAGCTTGTATATATAAAATTATAAAATATTCTGGAGAAAGCAAAAAAAAAAATAAATAAAATGTTCGGAAATACAGCCTGTATACACTGTCCTGTATACGATACCAGGTTTGCCCTGGTATGGTATGGTAAACCAAATTTTTACATTTGAAGACGCTCCCCAGAGGTTAATCTATAGTGGCAGCTCTCAGGATTTACGTGTGAGCACGCGTTTAAAAGTCGCGCTGAAAGTTGCATTTTAACGTAACTTTGGAGGCCGATGGCGGCCCCATCATGGGGCCTCCCCGATTTTTTTCAACGCGAGCACGCTCCCTGGAGCCAGGCTATCGTCAGGTGGCAATTTGAGCGTGCTATGTGCATTTTTAAACGCCTCGCATGCGTTTAAAGGTGACACTTCGGGGCCCCCTTCTCGACGGAATTTGGTCGAGCAAGTCACAGTCTATAGAACGGTGATATTTTTAGGTCTCTGTGGTCGATTTTGGATTTTATATTTTATATTTTATAAGGTCGGCAGGAACGGATAAAAAATTAAGTTTTTGACGTTTATCAATCCGCTTGAGGCGATTTCTAGACGTCACGTGACATTTTCTCGAGGTTCGCCGTCACTCGAGGAGGAAAACGTGATTTTTTTTCAAAATTGACGCATTTAATTTACAAAATATCGTGCAGTCCACGCGGAATTGTATCCTTTTTTCAATTCGAGCGTCGAAAGTAATATCGAAAAGCCCAATTTTGCAGCTACTCGATCGCAAATGTCGGCGAAAAAGGGCGATTCCGCTGAATGCGCCCTAGACTTGAAAGTTCGTATTTCGTAATTAGTATAGGTAGAGAAGATAGAAAATAGTATATTATTATACAAGTTTTATAAGACGTCAAATTGGCGTATGAGTTGTTTATAAAAATTTAGAAGTATATTAGGTAAAATTCCAATCTAGAGTATTTATGGGTGCAACCGTTGGTAACACTGTCATCTGTCACTTAAAGTCAAATATCTGTGAAAAAGTAATTATTGATAATTATTATATACCATCATATACTAGTAGTACGAAACCTAGGATGCAACACGCATGTTTAAATATGTATAAAAATATACATACTACGCAGTTTGTGCGATTCTAAAAAATCAGTTTGTGCTTACTTTTGTGGTTATGTGTATTTTTGTTTGACATGCATTTGATATCAATGTCACCAACCTTAGAAAAAAGTTACTAAAAACGGTAGCATCGAAAACAGTGTTACAATGTGTGCATTGTGAATGCAAAGTAGAAAAATAGAGATATAGATAATAAATAGACTAGCGGTTTGATAGAATCCACTGCATTCGTCGCTATGTTGCGAATTGTCAGATTTGGACAAACGTCGGTGCCACTGACATGACATAACATTAAATGTCATGACAAATGTCGTTATGTCATAGAAACTGACGTTAGGTAGGGTCCAGAGTGGCTGTGGTTTTCCAAATGGAATAATTGCAAAAGTGTTTAGATATTTCATTGCACCAACGACGTGCTTGGAAAGTAGGGTGAGGGCCACCCCAGACATTTTTATAATATATTGAAAAAGGTCAGCAGTTTATAGCGTCGCTCATTCTGAGGCTCTCTACTTTATTGATAATACGCTAAATGTAATGTTGAATTTAGAATCAGGAAAAATTGACGAAAAATATATTAGATTTTTAAAAACAGCAGTGAGCAAGAGCAGAAGAATTATACGTGTTTATATCAGAAAATCCCACCAAGAAACATGTCAAGAAAAAAATGGCTAATCATAAAATTTTAGCGGACGCCGTTGTTCTAAATTTACTACCAGTAGGTGCTGTTAAAACTAATATAATAAGATATAATATTATTATCATATATAATATTTCTATAATTCTCTTAATTTACTTTGCAATTAAATAAAACACAATTTAACTTATTGTAATCGCTTCGCTCGGTTTGACGCTCTCTACCTGACTGCTGCGGTAACACATCTGGCAGCATTTGTCCGTTATCATACAAAAACGATCGAAGGTTGAAGTGAGCAGAAATGCACTCCTTATTTCATATAAACATCCAAAATATCAGAACATTACATTATTATTATATTAGGTGACGTAATGGCAAGCCTGCAGCATGTGATTCATGCTCTTTTGTTGATCTACAAAGAAAGCCGGTCGATAATATGATGACTACTGCAGTTCTTATTACAAGTAGTAACTACTTTTTATTTTAATCGGGTCGCAGGTACCGAATTTATTTTTGAAAAATCTTCAGTAACTTCGTGAACAGTGCGGTGTACACACGGCCGAGTTATTAACATTTCTAGAACTATTAAACGTTGCGTGCGTATTGTCGAAGATACTTTCGGTAGTGCGCGAATAAACGTTACGAGTGAAGTATCAAATGGCAGCTCAAAATGAAGTTCAAGGTGAAGGACAACTAATGGAGAGGCAGCTTTGTGAGATGAAGTTATCATGTGCAGTAGGTCCAAGGGACGACAACAATCGTTGGAGGCGAAGAAGGTAGGATCTATGCATGTTTATATTTAGGGCGCAATCTTTATAGAATTCTGTCCAAATTATCTAAATCCAACTTATCTAAATCACAATCGTAGAATGCGAGAGTAGTGCGATGAAGTGGCCATTAGGGTTTCGACTTTCAGTAGTGCGCGAATCAATTTTGCGAGCGTAGACACTTTCAGTAGAAATTTTCGCATTTTTACGCGACCATTTTTTTAAATAGTTTATTAAAAAACACCAGGATCAAAACATCAAAAATGTGTGTATTCGTTTGACTGCTGATCGAACAAACCTCGCTTTTTTGATTAAAATAAAAAAAAATTTAGTCTTCTAGTATTAGCGTGCTATTCCGTTAAGTGCAAGTATTCTTTTTAATTCCTGCTATAGCAGGAATTAGATAATATTGAATGAGGACTCTTGGTTATTAAATCATAGTGACGTTAATAAAGGAAAGTCTAAACGAAAATATTTAGTAACCGTCCTCTCGTACTTCTCGACCGTCAGTAACAGTCATCCAGTAAAAACTGTGACATTTATAATAAATGACAGATCTAAATTTCTTCATAAAAGTTATTTCTGCATCAAAGCGCTTAAATTGTTTAACAGAAATCCACACAGAAGAAAATCTTTAGTAAAAGGAAATCTAAACGGAAATCTTTACTAAAAGGTGAAAGATTTTTTCGCAAATGAAAAGAAACCAGAGCATTTCTTGGCTGTCAGTAACAGTCATTCAATAAAAATAGCGACATTTAAAATAAATGACAAATTTAAAGTTCTTCATAAACGTTATTTCTGCATCAAATGGCTTAAATTCTTTAACAGAAATCTACACAGATAGACAAACATTGAATGAACCGAAATCTTTAGTAAAAGGAAGTCTTTAGTAAAAGGATATCTAAACAAAAATTTTTGGTAAAAGGCGAAAGATTTATTCGCAAATGAAGAGAAACCAGAGTATTTCTCGACCATCAGTAACAGTCATCCAATAAAAATAGTGACATTTACAATAAATGACAGATTTAAAGATCTTCATAAAAGTTATTTCTGCATCAAAGGGTATAAATTCTTTAACAGAAATCTACACAGATAGACAAACATTGAATGAACCGAAATCTTTAGTAAAAGGAAGTCTTTAGTAAAAGGATATCTAAACAAAAATTTTTGGTAAAAGGCGAAAGATTTATTCGCAAATGAAGAGAAACCAGAGTATTTCTCAACCATCAGTAACAGTCATCCAATAAAAATAGTGACATTTAAAATAAATGACAGATTTAAAGTTCTTCATAAAAGTTATTTCTGCATCAAAGGGTATAAATTCTTTAACAGAAATCTACACCAAGAGACAAACACTGAATCAACCAAATTCTTTAGTAAAAGGAGTCTTTAGTAAAAGGAAATCTTTATTAAAAGGAAATCGAAACGTAAAGTTTTAGTAAAAAGCGAAAGATTTATTCGTAAATGAAGAAATACAAGAGTATTTCACGACCGTCAGTAACAGTCGTCCAAGAAAAATTGTGACATTTATAATTAATGACAGATTTGAAGTTCTTTACAAAAGCTATTTCTGCGTCAAAGGGATTAAATTCTTGGATAGAAATCTACACAAAGAGACAAACATTGAATTAAACGAATACTTTAGTAACAGGAAATATTTAGTAAAAGGAAATCTACACGGAAATTTTTAGTAAAAGGCGAAAGATTTATTCGTAAATGAAGAGAAACCAGAGTATTTCTCGACCGTCAGTAACAGCCATCCGAGAAAAATTGTGACATTTATAATAAATGACAGATTTAGGCCCAGTATTATAAACAGAAAATCATCTCCGAATAGTTATTCGTCCGTCATAATAATACACAATGAATACGAAGAAACCATGGCAACATAACAAAATACTTTCTTTGTATCAAAAATCTGTAGATGATTTGCATTATAGTACTGAACCTTAAAGTTCTTCATAAAAGTTATTTCTGCATCAGACGTCTTAAATTCTTTAATAGATATCTACGCAGTCTACACAGAAACATTGAATGAACCTAATTCCTTTTTAAAAGAAAATCTAAACGGAAATCTTTAGTAAAAGTCGAAAGAAGAAATCTCAACACTAAGACAAACATTGAATGAATGAATGTACTTCTTTAGTAAAAGGAAACCTAAATGGAAATCCTTACTAAAAGGCGAAAGATTTATTCGCAAATGAAGAGAAACGAGAGTACTTCTTGACCGTCAGTAACAGTCATCCAATAAAAATAGTGACATTTAAAATAAATGACAGATTTAAAGTTCTTCATAAAAGTTATTTCTGCATCAAATGGCTTAAATTCTTTAACAGAAATCTACACAGATAGACAAACACTGAATGAACCAAACTCTTTAGTAAAAGGAAATCTTTAGTAAAAGGAAATCTTTAGTAAACGGAAATCTTTAGTGAAAGGAAATGTTTAGTGAAAGGAAATCTTTAGTAAAAGGAAATCTAAACGAAAATCCTCAGTAAAATGCGAAAGATTTATTCGCAAATGAAGAGAACCCAGAGTATTTCTCGACCGTCAGTAATAGTCATCTAATAAAAATAGTGACATTTAAAATAAATGACAGATTTAAAGTTCTTCATAAAAGTTATTTCTGCATCAAATGTCTTAAGTTCTTTAACAGAAATCTACATAGATAGACAAACACTGAATGAACCGAACTCTTTAGTAAAAGGAAATCTTTAGTAAACGGAAATCTTTAGTGAAAGGAAATGTTTAGTGAAAGGAAATGTTTAGTGAAAGGAAATCTTTAGTAAAAGGATATCTAAACGAAAATCTTCAGTAAAATGCGAAAGATTTATTCGCAAATGAAGAGAAACCAGAGTATTTCTCGACCGTCAGTAACAGTCATCTAATAAAAATAGTGGCATTTAAAATAAATGACAGATTTAAAGTTCTTTATAAAAGTTATTTCTGCACCAAATGGCTTAAATTCTTTAACAGAAATCTACACAGATAGACAAACACTGAAACACTAAAACTCTTTAGTAAAAGGAAATCTTTAGTAAACGGAAATCTTTAGTGAAAGGAAATGTTTAGTGAAAGGAAATCTTTAGTAAAAGGAAATCTAAATGAAAATCTTCAGTAAAATGCGAGAGATTTATTCGCAAATGAAGAGAAGCCAGAGTATTTCTCGACCGTCAGTAATAGTCATCTAATAAAAATAGTGACATTTAAAATAAATGACAGATTTAAAGTTCTTCATAAAAGTTATTTCTGCATCAAATAGCTTAAATTCTTTAACAGAAATCTACACAGATAGACAAACACTGAAACACTGAAACTCTTTAGTAAAAGGAAATCTTTAGTAAACGGAAATCTTTAGTGAAAGGAAATGTTTAGTGAAAGGAAATCTTTAGTAAAAGGATATCTAAACGAAAATCTTCAGTAAAATGCGAAAGATTTATTCGCAAATGAAGAGAACCCAGAGTATTTCTCGACCGTCAGTAACAGTCATCTAATAAAAATAGTGGCATTTAAAATAAATGACAGATTTAAAGTTCTTTATAAAAGTTATTTCTGCACCAAATGGCTTAAATTCTTTAACAGAAATCTACACAGATAGACAAACACTGAATGAACCAAACTCTTTAGTAAAAGGAAATCTTTAGTAAACGGAAATCTTTAGTGAAAGGAAATGTTTAGTGAAAGGAAATCTTTAGTAAAAGGAAATCTAAATGAAAATCTTCAGTAAAATGCGAGAGATTTATTCGCAAATGAAGAGAAGCCAGAGTATTTCTCGACCGTCAGTAATAGTCATCTAATAAAAATAGTGACATTTAAAATAAATGACAGATTTAAAGTTCTTCATAAAAGTTATTTCTGCATCAAATAGCTTAAATTTTTTAACAGAAATCTACACAGATAGACAAACACTGAAACACTGAAACTCTTTAGTAAAAGGAAATCTTTAGTAAACGGAAATCTTTAGTGAAAGGAAATGTTTAGTGAAAGGAAATCTTTAGTAAAAGGAAATCTAAACGAAAATCTTCAGTAAAATGCGAAAGATTTACTCGCAAATGAAGAGAAACCAGAGTATTTCTCGACCGTCAGTAACAGTCATCTAATAAAAATAGTGACATTTAAAATAAATGACAGATTTAAAGTTCTTTATAAAAGTTATTTCTGCACCAAATGGCTTAAATTCTTTAACAGAAATCTACACAGATAGACAAACACTGAATGAACCAAACTCTTTAGTAAAAGGAAATCTTTAGTAAACGGAAATCTTTAGTGAAAGGAAATGTTTAGTGAAAGGAAATCTTTAGTAAAAGGAAATCTAAACGAAAATCCTCAGTAAAATGCGAAAGATTTATTCGCAAATGAAGAGAAGCCAGAGTATTTCTCGACCGTCAGTAATAGTCATCTAATAAAAATAGTGACATTTAAAATAAATGACAGATTTAAAGTTCTTCATAAAAGTTATTTCTGCATCAAATGTCTTAAGTTCTTTAACAGAAATCTACACAGATAGACAAACACTGAATGAACCAAACTCTTTAGTAAAAGGAAATCTTTAGTAAACGGAAATCTTTAGTGAAAGGAAATGTTTAGTGAAAGGAAATCTTTAGTAAAAGGAAATCTAAACGAAAATCTTTAGTAAAATGCGAAAGATTTATTCGCAAATGAAGAGAAGCCAGAGTATTTCTCGACCGTCAGTAATAGTCATCTAATAAAAATAGTGACATTTAAAATAAATGACAGATTTAAAGTTCTTCATAAAAGTTATTTCTGCATCAAATGTCTTAAGTTCTTTAACAGAAATCTACACAGATAGACAAACACTGAATGAACCGAACTCTTTAGTAAAAGGAAATCTTTAGTAAACGGAAATCTTTAGTGAAAGGAAATGTTTAGTGAAAGGAAATCTTTAGTAAAAGGATATCTAAACGAAAATCTTCAGTAAAATGCGAAAGATTTATTCGCAAATGAAGAGAAGCCAGAGTATTTCTCGACCGTCAGTAACAGTCATCTAATAAAAATAGTGGCATTTAAAATAAATGACAGATTTCAAGTTCTTTATAAAAGTTATTTCTGCACCAAATGGCTTAAATTCTTTAACAGAAATCTACACAGATAGACAAAAACTGAAACACTGAAACTCTTTAGTAAAAGGAAATCTTTAGTAAACGGAAATCTTTAGTGAAAGGAAATGTTTAGTGAAAGGAAATATTTAGTAAAAGGAAATCTAAATGAAAATCTTCAGTAAAATGCGAGAGATTTATTCGCAAATGAAGAGAAGCCAGAGTATTTCTCGACCGTCAGTAATAGTCATCTAATAAAAATAGTGACATTTAAAATAAATGACAGATTTAAAGTTCTTCATAAAAGTTATTTCTGCATCAAATAGCTTAAATTCTTTAACAGAAATCTACACAGATGGACAAACACTGAATGAACCAAACTCTTTAGTAAAAGGAAATCTTTAGTAAACGGAAATCTTTAGTGAAAGGAAATGTTTACTGAAAGGAAATCTTTAGTAAAAGGAAATCTAAACGAAAATCTTCAGTAAAATGCGAAAGATTTATTCGCAAATGAAGAGAAGCCAGAGTATTTCTCGACCGTCAGTAATAGTCATCTAATAAAAATAGTGACATTTAAAATAAATGACAGATTTAAAGTTCTTTATAAAAGTTATTTCTTCGTCAAAGGGGTTGAATTGTTTTAAGAGAAATCTAGGCAAGCATTGAATGAACCGAATTCATTAGTAAAAGGAAATCTTTAGTAAAAGGAAACCTTTAGTAAAAGGAAATCTTTAGTAAAAGGAAACCTTTAGTAAAAGGAAACCTTTAGTAAAAGGAAATCTTTAGTAAACGGAAATCTTTAGTAACAGGAAATCTTTAGTAAAAGGAAATCTTTAGTAAAAGGAAATCTTTAGTAAAAGGAAATCTTTAGTAAAAGGAAACCTTTAGTAAAAGGAAACCTTTAGTAAAAGGAAATCTTTAGTAAAAGGAAATCTTTAGTAAACGGAAATCTTTAGTAAAAGGAAATCTTTAGTAAAAGGAAATCTTTAGTAAAAGGAAATCTTTAGTAAAAGGAAACCTTTAGTAAAAGGAAATCTTTAGTAAACGGAAATCTTTAGTAAAAGGAAATCTTTAGTAAAAGGAAATCTTTAGTAAAAGGAAATCTTTAGTAAAAGGAAATCTTTAGTAAAAGGAAATCTTTAGTAAAAGGAAACCTTTAGTAAAAGGAAATCTTTAGTAAAAGGAAATCTTTAGTAAACGGAAATCTTTAGTAAACGGAAATCTTTAGTAAAAGGAAACCTTTAGTAAAAGGAAATCTTTAGTAAAAGGAAATCTTTAGTAAAAGGAAATCTTTAGTAAATGGAAATCTTTAGTAAAAGGAAATCTTTAGTAAAAGGAAACCTTTAGTAAAAGGAAACCTTTAGTAAAAGGAAATCTTTAGTAAAAGGAAACCTTTAGTAAAAGGAAACCTTTAGTAAAAGGAAATCTTTAGTAAACGGAAGTCTTTAGTAAAAGGAAACCTTTAGTAAAAGGAAACCTTTAGTAAAAGGAAATCTTTAGTAAAAGGAAACCTTTAGTAAAAGGAAACCTTTAGTAAAAGGAAACCTTTAGTAAAAGGAAACCTTTAGTAAAAGGAAACCTTTAGTAAAAGGAAATCTTTAGTAAACGGAAATCTTTAGTAAAAGGAAACCTTTAGTAAAAGGAAATCTTTAGTAAAAGGAAACCTTTAGTAAAAGGAAACCTTTAGTAAAAGGAAATCTTTAGTAAAAGGAAATCTTTAGTAAAAGGAAACCTTTAGTAAAAGGAAATCTTTAGTAAAAGGAAATCTTTAGTAAACGGAAATCTTTAGTGAAAGGAAATGTTTAGTGAAAGGAAATCTTTAGTAAAAGGAAATCTAAATGAAAATCTTCAGTAAAATGCGAGAGATTTATTCGCAAATGAAGAGAAGCCAGAGTATTTCTCGACCGTCAGTAATAGTCATCTAATAAAAATAGTGACATTTAAAATAAATGACAGATTTAAAGTTCTTCATAAAAGTTATTTCTGCATCAAATAGCTTAAATTCTTTAACAGAAATCTACACAGATAGACAAACACTGAAACACTGAAACTCTTTAGTAAAAGGAAATCTTTAGTAAACGGAAATCTTTAGTGAAAGGAAATGTTTAGTGAAAGGAAATCTTTAGTAAAAGGAAATCTAAACGAAAATCTTCAGTAAAATGCGAAAGATTTATTCGCAAATGAAGAGAAACCAGAGTATTTCTCGACCGTCAGTAACAGTCATCTAATAAAAATAGTGACATTTAAAATAAATGACAGATTTAAAGTTCTTTATAAAAGTTATTTCTGCACCAAATGGCTTAAATTCTTTAACAGAAATCTACGCAGATAGACAAACACTGAATGATCCAAACTCTTTAGTAAAAGGAAATCTTTAGTAAACGGAAATCTTTAGTGAAAGGAAATGTTTAGTGAAAGGAAATCTTTAGTAAAAGGAAATCTAAACGAAAATCTTCAGTAAAATGCGAAAGATTTATTCGCAAATGAAGAGAAACCAGAGTATTTCTCGACCGTCAGTAACAGTCATCTAATAAAAATAGTGACATTTAAAATAAATGACAGATTTAAAGTTCTT
The DNA here is from genome assembly GCA_963971325.1 of Aphodius granarius. Taxonomy (NCBI): domain Eukaryota; kingdom Metazoa; phylum Arthropoda; class Insecta; order Coleoptera; family Scarabaeidae; genus Aphodius; species Aphodius granarius. Next base: position 7,143,240 of record OZ020225.1, read on the forward strand.
TATAAAAGTTATTTCTGCACCAAATGGCTTAAATTCTTTAACAGAAATCTACACAGATAGACAAACACTGAATGAACCAAACTCTTTAGTAAAAGGAAATCTTTAGTAAACGGAAATCTTTAGTGAAAGGAAATGTTTAGTGAAAGGAAATCTTTAGTAAAAGGAAATCTAAACGAAAATCTTCAGTAAAATGCGAAAGATTTATTCGCAAATGAAGAGAAACCAGAGTATTTCTCGACCGTCAGTAACAGTCATCTAATAAAAATAGTGACATTTAAAATAAATGACAGATTTAAAGTTCTTTATAAAAGTTATTTCTGCACCAAATGGCTTAAATTCTTTAACAGAAATCTACACAGATAGACAAACACTGAATGAACCAAACTCTTTAGTAAAAGGAAATCTTTAGTAAACGGAAATCTTTAGTGAAAGGAAATGTTTAGTGAAAGGAAATCTTTAGTAAAAGGAAATCTAAACGAAAATATTCAGTAAAATGCGAAAGTTTATTCGCAAATGAAGAGAAACCAGAGTATTTCTCGACCGTCAGTAACAGTCATCTAATAAAAATAGTGAAATTTAAAATAAATGACAGATTTAAAGTTCTTTATAAAAGTTATTTCTGCACCAAATGGCTTAAATTCTTTAACAGAAATCTACACAGATAGACAAACACTGAATGAACCAAACTCTTTAGTAAAAGGAAATCTTTAGTAAACGGAAATCTTTAGTGAAAGGAAATGTTTAGTGAAAGGAAATCATTAGTAAAAGGAAATCTTTAGTAAAAGGAAATCTAAATGAAAATCTTCAGTAAAATGCGAGAGATTTATTCGCAAATGAAGAGAAGCCAGAGTATTTCTCGACCGTCAGTAATAGTCATCTAATAAAAATAGTGACATTTAAAATAAATGACAGATTTAAAGTTCTTCATAAAAATTATTTCTGCATCAAATAGCTTAAATTCTTTAACAGAAATCTACACAGATAGACAAACACTGAAACACTGAAACTCTTTAGTAAAAGGAAATCTTTAGTGAAAGGAAATGTTTAGTGAAAGGAAATGTTTAGTGAAAGGAAATCTTTAGTAAAAGGATATCTAAACGAAAATCTTCAGTAAAATGCGAAAGATTTATTCGCAAATGAAGAGAAGCCAGAGTATTTCTCGACCGTCAGTAACAGTCATCTAATAAAAATAGTGGCATTTAAAATAAATGACAGATTTAAAGTTCTTTATAAAAGTTATTTCTGCACCAAATGGCTTAAATTCTTTAACAGAAATCTACACAGATAGACAAACACTGAAACACTGAAACTCTTTAGCAAAAGGAAATCTTTAGTAAACGGAAATCTTTAGTGAAAGGAAATGTTTAGTGAAAGGAAATGTTTAGTGAAAGGAAATATTTAGTAAAAGGAAATCTAAATGGAAATCTTCAGTAAAATGCGAGAGATTTATTCGCAAATGAAGAGAAGCCAGAGTATTTCTCGACCGTCAGTAATAGTCATCTAATAAAAATAGTGACATTTAAAATAAATGACAGATTTAAAGTTCTTCATAAAAGTTATTTCTGCATCAAATAGCTTAAATTCTTTAACAGAAATCTACACAGATAGACAAACACTGAATGAACCAAACTCTTTAGTAAAAGGAAATCTTTAGTAAACGGAAATCTTTAGTGAAAGGAAATGTTTAGTGAAAGGAAATCTTTAGTAAAAGGAAATCTAAACGAAAATCTTCAGTAAAATGCGAAAGATTTATTCGCAAATGAAGAGAAGCCAGAGTATTTCTCGACCGTCAGTAACAGTCATCTAATAAAAATAGTGACATTTAAAATAAATGACAGATTTAAAGTTCTTTATAAAAGTTATTTCTTCGTCAAAGGGGTTGAATTGTTTTAAGAGAAATCTAGGCAAGCATTGAATGAACCGAATTCATTAGTAAAAGGAAATCTTTAGTAAAAGGAAACCTTTAGTAAAAGGAAATCCTTAGTAAAAGGAAACCTTTAGTAAAAGGAAATCTTTAGTAAACGGAAATCTTTAGTAAAAGGAAATCTTTAGTAAAAGGAAATCTTTAGTAAAAGGAAATCTTTAGTAAAAGGAAATCTTTAGTAAAAGGAAACTTTTAGTAAAAGGAAACCTTTAGTAAAAGGAAATCTTTAGTAAAAGGAAATCTTTAGTAAACGGAAATCTTTAGTAAAAGGAAATCTTTAGTAAAAGGAAATCTTTAGTAAAAGGAAATCTTTAGTAAAAGGAAATCTTTAGTAAAAGGAAACCTTTAGTAAAAGGAAATCTTTAGTAAACGGAAATCTTTAGTAAAAGGAAATCTTTAGTAAAAGGAAATCTTTAGTAAAAGGAAATCTTTAGTAAAAGGAAATCTTTAGTAAAAGGAAACCTTTAGTAAAAGGAAATCTTTAGTAAAAGGAAATCTTTAGTAAACGGAAATCTTTAGTAAAAGGAAACCTTTAGTAAAAGGAAACCTTTAGTAAAAGGAAATCTTTAGTAAAAGGAAATCTTTAGTAAAAGGAAATCTTTAGTAAAAGGAAACCTTTAGTAAAAGGAAACCTTTAGTAAAAGGAAACCTTTAGTAAAAGGAAATCTTTAGTAAAAGGAAACCTTTAGTAAAAGGATATCTAAACGAAAATCTTCAGTAAAATGCGAAAGATTTATTCGCAAATGAAGAGAAACCAGAGTATTTCTCGACCGTCAGTAACAGTCATCTAATAAAAATAGTGGCATTTAAAATAAATGACAGATTTAAAGTTCTTTATAAAAGTTATTTCTGCACCAAATGGCTTAAATTCTTTAACAGAAATCTACACAGATAGACAAACACTGAATGAACCAAACTCTTTAGTAAAAGGAAATCTTTAGTAAACGGAAATCTTTAGTGAAAGGAAATGTTTAGTGAAAGGAAATCTTTAGTAAAAGGAAATCTAAATGAAAATCTTCAGTAAAATGCGAGAGATTTATTCGCAAATGAAGAGAAGCCAGAGTATTTCTCGACCGTCAGTAATAGTCATCTAATAAAAATAGTGACATTTAAAATAAATGACAGATTTAAAGTTCTTCATAAAAGTTATTTCTGCATCAAAAAGCTTAAATTCTTTAACAGAAATCTACACAGATAGACAAACACTGAAACACTGAAACTCTTTAGTAAAAGGAAATCTTTAGTAAACGGAAATCTTTAGTGAAAGGAAATGTTTAGTGAAAAGAAATCTTTAGTAAAAGGAAATCTAAACGAAAATCTTCAGTAAAATGCGAAAGATTTATTCGCAAATGAAGAGAAACCAGAGTATTTCTCGACCGTCAGTAACAGTCATCTAATAAAAATAGTGACATTTAAAATAAATGACAGATTTAAAGTTCTTTATAAAAGTTATTTCTGCACCAAATGGCTTAAATTCTTTAACAGAAATCTACACAGATAGACAAACACTGAATGAACCAAACTCTTTAGTAAAAGGAAATCTTTAGTAAACGGAAATCTTTAGTGAAAGGAAATGTTTAGTGAAAGGAAATCTTTAGTAAAAGGAAATCTAAACGAAAATCCTCAGTAAAATGCGAAAGATTTATTCGCAAATGAAGAGAAGCCAGAGTATTTCTCGACCGTCAGTAATAGTCATCTAATAAAAATAGTGACATTTAAAATAAATGACAGATTTAAAGTTCTTCATAAAAGTTATTTCTGCATCAAATGTCTTAAGTTCTTTAACAGAAATCTACACAGATAGACAAACACTGAATGAACCAAACTCTTTAGTAAAAAGGAAATCTTTAGTAAACGGAAATCTTTAGTGAAAGGAAATGTTTAGTAAAAGGAAATCTTTAGTAAAAGGAAATCTAAACGAAAATCTTCAGTAAAATGCGAAAGATTTATTCGCAAATGAAGAGAAGCCAGAGTATTTCTCGACCGTCAGTAATAGTCATCTAATAAAAATAGTGACATTTAAAATAAATGACAGATTTAAAGTTCTTCATAAAAGTTATTTCTGCATCAAATGTCTTAAGTTCTTTAACAGAAATCTACACAGATAGACAAACACTGAATGAACCGAACTCTTTAGTAAAAGGAAATCTTTAGTAAACGGAAATCTTTAGTGAAAGGAAATGTTTAGTGAAAGGAAATGTTTAGTGAAAGGAAATCTTTAGTAAAAGGAAATCTAAACGAAAATCTTCAGTAAAATGCGAAAGATTTATTCGCAAATGAAGAGAAGCCAGAGTATTTCTCGACCGTCAGTAATAGTCATCTAATAAAAATAGTGACATTTAAAATAAATGACAGATTTCAAGTTCTTTATAAAAGTTATTTCTGCACCAAATGGCTTAAATTCTTTAACAGAAATCTACACAGATAGACAAAAACTGAAACACTGAAACGCTTTAGTAAAAGGAAATCTTTAGTAAACGGAAATCTTTAGTGAAAGGAAATGTTTAGTGAAAGGAAATATTTAGTAAAAGGAAATCTAAATGAAAATCTTCAGTAAAATGCGAGAGATTTATTCGCAAATGAAGAGAAGCCAGAGTATTTCTCGACCGTCAGTAATAGTCATCTAATAAAAATAGTGACATTTAAAATAAATGACAGATTTAAAGTTCTTCATAAAAGTTATTTCTGCATCAAATAGCTTAAATTCTTTAACAGAAATCTACACAGATAGACAAACACTGAATGAACCAAACTCTTTAGTAAAAGGAAATCTTTAGTAAACGGAAATCTTTAGTGAAAGGAAATGTTTAGTGAAAGGAAATCTTTAGTAAAAGGAAATCTAAACGAAAATCTTCAGTAAAATGCGAAAGATTTATTCGCAAATGAAGAGAAGCCAGAGTATTTCTCGACCGTCAGTAATAGTCATCTAATAAAAATAGTGACATTTAAAATAAATGACAGATTTAAAGTTCTTTATAAAAGTTATTTCTTCGTCAAAGGGGTTGAATTGTTTTAAGAGAAATCTAGGCAAGCATTGAATGAACCGAATTCATTAGTAAAAGGAAATCTTTAGTAAAAGGAAACCTTTAGTAAAAGGAAATCTTTAGTAAAAGGAAACCTTTAGTAAAAGGAAACCTTTAGTAAAAGGAAATCTTTAGTAAACGGAAATCTTTAGTAACAGGAAATCTTTAGTAAAAGGAAATCTTTAGTAAAAGGAAATCTTTAGTAAAAGGAAATCTTTAGTAAAAGGAAATCTTTAGTAAAAGGAAACCTTTAGTAAAAGGAAACCTTTAGTAAAAGGAAATCTTTAGTAAAAGGAAATCTTTAGTAAACGGAAATCTTTAGTAAAAGGAAATCTTTAGTAAAAGGAAATCTTTAGTAAAAGGAAATCTTTAGTAAAAGGAAATCTTTAGTAAAAGGAAACCTTTAGTAAAAGGAAATCTTTAGTAAACGGAAATCTTTAGTAAAAGGAAATCTTTAGTAAAAGGAAATCTTTAGTAAAAGGAAATCTTTAGTAAAAGGAAATCTTTAGTAAAAGGAAACCTTTAGTAAAAGGAAATCTTTAGTAAACGGAAATCTTTAGTAAAAGGAAATCTTTAGTAAAAGGAAATCTTTAGTAAAAGGAAATCTTTAGTAAAAGGAAATCTTTAGTAAAAGGAAACCTTTAGTAAAAGGAAATCTTTAGTAAACGGAAATCTTTAGTAAAAGGAAATCTTTAGTAAAAGGAAATCTTTAGTAAAAGGAAATCTTTAGTAAAAGGAAATCTTTAGTAAAAGGAAACCTTTAGTAAAAGGAAACCTTTAGTAAAAGGAAATCTTTAGTAAAAGGAAATCTTTAGTAAACGGAAATCTTTAGTGAAAGGAAATGTTTAGTGAAAGGAAATCTTTAGTAAAAGGAAATCTAAATGAAAATCGTCAGTAAAATGCGAGAGATTTATTCACAAATTAAGAGAAGCCAGAGTATTTCTCGACCGTCAGTAATAGTCATCTAATAAAAATAGTGACATTTAAAATAAATGACAGATTTAAAGTTCTTCATAAAAGTTATTTCTGCATCAAATAGCTTAAATTCTTTAACAGAAATCTACACAGATAGACAAACACTGAAACACTGAAACTCTTTAGTAAAAGGAAATCTTTAGTGAAAGGAAATCTTTAGTGAAAGGAAATGTTTAGTGAAAGGAAATCTTTAGTAAAAGGAAATCTAAACGAAAATCTTCAGTAAAATGCGAAAGATTTATTCGCAAATGAAGAGAAACCAGAGTATTTCTCGACCGTCAGTAACAGTCATCTAATAAAAATAGTGACATTTAAAATAAATGACAGATTTAAAGTTCTTTATAAAAGTTATTTCTGCACCAAACGGCTTAAATTCTTTAACAGAAATCTACACAGATAGACAAACACTGAATGAACCAAACTCTTTAGTAAAAGGAAATCTTTAGTAAACGGAAATCTTTAGTGAAAGGAAATGTTTAGTGAAAGGAAATCTTTAGTAAAAGGAAATCTAAACGAAAATCTTCAGTAAAATGCGAAAGATTTATTCGCAAATGAAGAGAAACCAGAGTATTTCTCCACCGTCAGTAACAGTCATCTAATAAAAATAGTGACATTTAAAATAAATGACAGATTTAAAGTTCTTTATAAAAGTTATTTCTGCACCAAATGGCTTAAATTCTTTAACAGAAATCTACACAGATAGACAAACACTGAATGAACCAAACTCTTTAGTAAAAGGAAATCTTTAGTAAACGGAAATCTTTAGTGAAAGGAAATGTTTAGTGAAAGGAAATCTTTAGTAAAAGGAAATCTAAACGAAAATCTTCAGTAAAATGCGAAAGATTTATTCGCAAATGAAGAGAAACCAGAGTATATCTCGACCGTCAGTAACAGTCATCTACTAAAAATAGTGACATTTAAAATAAATGACAGATTTAAAGTTCTTTATAAAAGTTATTTCTGCACCAAATGGCTTAAATTCTTTAACAGAAATCTACACAGATAGACAAACACTGAATGAACCAAACTCTTTAGTAAAAGGAAATCTTTAGTAAACGGAAATCTTTAGTGAAAGGAAATGTTTAGTGAAAGGAAATCTTTAGTAAAAGGAAATCTAAACGAAAATCTTCAGTAAAATGCGAAAGATTTATTCGCAAATGAAGAGAAACCAGACTATTTCTCGACCGTCAGTAACAGTCATCTAATAAAAATAGTGACATTTAAAATAAATGACAGATTTAAAGTTCTTTATAAAAGTTATTTCTGCACCAAATGGCTTAAATTCTTTAACAGAAATCTACACAGATAGACAAACACTGAATGAACCAAACTCCTTAGTAAAAGGAAATCTTTAGTAAACGGAAATCTTTAGTGAAAGGAAATGTTTAGTGAAAGGAAATCTTTAGTAAAAGGAAATCTAAACGAAAATCTTCAGTAAAATGCGAAAGATTTATTCGCAAATGAAGAGAAGCCAGAGTATTTCTCGACCGTCAGTAATAGTCATCTAATAAAAATAGTGACATTTAAAATAAATGACAGATTTAAAGTTCTTCATAAAAGTTATTTCTGCATCAAATGTCTTAAGTTCTTTAACAGAAATCTACACAGATAGACAAACACTGAATGAACCGAACTCTTTAGTAAAAGGAAATCTTTAGTAAACAGAAATCTTTAGTGAAAGGAAATGTTTAGTGAAAGGAAATGTTTAGTGAAAGGAAATCTTTAGTAAAAGGATATCTAAACGAAAATCTTCAGTAAAATGCGAAAGATTTATTCGCAAATGAAGAGAAGCCAGAGTATTTCTCGACCGTCAGTAACAGTCATCTAATAAAAATAGTGGCATTTAAAATAAATGACAGATTTAAAGTTCTTTATAAAAGTTATTTCTGCACCAAATGGCTTAAATTCTTTAACAGAAATCTACACAGATAGACAAACACTGAAACACTGAAACTCTTTAGTAAAAGGAAATCTTTAGTAAACGGAAATCTTTAGTGAAAGGAAATGTTTAGTGAAAGGAAATATTTAGTAAAAGGAAATCTAAATGAAAATCTTCAGTAAAATGCGAGAGATTTATTCGCAAATGAAGAGAAGCCAGAGTATTTCTCGACCGTCAGTAATAGTCATCTAATAAAAATAGTGACATTTAAAATAAATGACAGATTTAAAGTTCTTCATAAAAGTTATTTCTGCATCAAATAGCTTAAATTCTTTAACAGAAATCTACACAGATAGACAAACACTGAATGAACCAAACTCTTTAGTAAAAGGAAATCTTTAGTAAACGGAAATCTTTAGTGAAAGGAAATGTTTAGTGAAAGGAAATCATTAGTAAAAGGAAATCTTTAGTAAAAGGAAATCTAAATGAAAATCTTCAGTAAAATGCGAGAGATTTATTCGCAAATGAAGAGAAGCCAGAGTATTTCTCGACCGTCAGTAATAGTCATCTAATAAAAATAGTGACATTTAAAATAAATGACAGATTTAAAGTTCTTCATAAAAATTATTTCTGCATCAAATAGCTTAAATTCTTTAACAGAAATCTACACAGATAGACAAACACTGAAACACTGAAACTCTTTAGTAAAAGGAAATCTTTAGTGAAAGGAAATGTTTAGTGAAAGGAAATGTTTAGTGAAAGGAAATCTTTAGTAAAAGGATATCTAAACGAAAATCTTCAGTAAAATGCGAAAGATTTATTCGCAAATGAAGAGAAGCCAGAGTATTTCTCGACCGTCAGTAACAGTCATCTAATAAAAATAGTGGCATTTAAAATAAATGACAGATTTAAAGTTCTTTATAAAAGTTATTTCTGCACCAAATGGCTTAAATTCTTTAACAGAAATCTACACAGATAGACAAACACTGAAACACTGAAACTCTTTAGCAAAAGGAAATCTTTAGTAAACGGAAATCTTTAGTGAAAGGAAATGTTTAGTGAAAGGAAATGTTTAGTGAAAGGAAATATTTAGTAAAAGGAAATCTAAATGGAAATCTTCAGTAAAATGCGAGAGATTTATTCGCAAATGAAGAGAAGCCAGAGTATTTCTCGACCGTCAGTAATAGTCATCTAATAAAAATAGTGACATTTAAAATAAATGACAGATTTAAAGTTCTTCATAAAAGTTATTTCTGCATCAAATAGCTTAAATTCTTTAACAGAAATCTACACAGATAGACAAACACTGAATGAACCAAACTCTTTAGTAAAAGGAAATCTTTAGTAAACGGAAATCTTTAGTGAAAGGAAATGTTTAGTGAAAGGAAATCTTTAGTAAAAGGAAATCTAAACGAAAATCTTCAGTAAAATGCGAAAGATTTATTCGCAAATGAAGAGAAGCCAGAGTATTTCTCGACCGTCAGTAACAGTCATCTAATAAAAATAGTGACATTTAAAATAAATGACAGATTTAAAGTTCTTTATAAAAGTTATTTCTTCGTCAAAGGGGTTGAATTGTTTTAAGAGAAATCTAGGCAAGCATTGAATGAACCGAATTCATTAGTAAAAGGAAATCTTTAGTAAAAGGAAACCTTTAGTAAAAGGAAATCCTTAGTAAAAGGAAACCTTTAGTAAAAGGAAATCTTTAGTAAACGGAAATCTTTAGTAAAAGGAAATCTTTAGTAAAAGGAAATCTTTAGTAAAAGGAAATCTTTAGTAAAAGGAAATCTTTAGTAAAAGGAAACTTTTAGTAAAAGGAAACCTTTAGTAAAAGGAAATCTTTAGTAAAAGGAAATCTTTAGTAAACGGAAATCTTTAGTAAAAGGAAATCTTTAGTAAAAGGAAATCTTTAGTAAAAGGAAATCTTTAGTAAAAGGAAATCTTTAGTAAAAGGAAACCTTTAGTAAAAGGAAATCTTTAGTAAACGGAAATCTTTAGTAAAAGGAAATCTTTAGTAAAAGGAAATCTTTAGTAAAAGGAAATCTTTAGTAAAAGGAAATCTTTAGTAAAAGGAAACCTTTAGTAAAAGGAAATCTTTAGTAAAAGGAAATCTTTAGTAAACGGAAATCTTTAGTAAAAGGAAACCTTTAGTAAAAGGAAACCTTTAGTAAAAGGAAATCTTTAGTAAAAGGAAATCTTTAGTAAAAGGAAATCTTTAGTAAAAGGAAACCTTTAGTAAAAGGAAACCTTTAGTAAAAGGAAACCTTTAGTAAAAGGAAATCTTTAGTAAAAGGAAACCTTTAGTAAAAGGATATCTAAACGAAAATCTTCAGTAAAATGCGAAAGATTTATTCGCAAATGAAGAGAAACCAGAGTATTTCTCGACCGTCAGTAACAGTCATCTAATAAAAATAGTGGCATTTAAAATAAATGACAGATTTAAAGTTCTTTATAAAAGTTATTTCTGCACCAAATGGCTTAAATTCTTTAACAGAAATCTACACAGATAGACAAACACTGAATGAACCAAACTCTTTAGTAAAAGGAAATCTTTAGTAAACGGAAATCTTTAGTGAAAGGAAATGTTTAGTGAAAGGAAATCTTTAGTAAAAGGAAATCTAAATGAAAATCTTCAGTAAAATGCGAGAGATTTATTCGCAAATGAAGAGAAGCCAGAGTATTTCTCGACCGTCAGTAATAGTCATCTAATAAAAATAGTGACATTTAAAATAAATGACAGATTTAAAGTTCTTCATAAAAGTTATTTCTGCATCAAAAAGCTTAAATTCTTTAACAGAAATCTACACAGATAGACAAACACTGAAACACTGAAACTCTTTAGTAAAAGGAAATCTTTAGTAAACGGAAATCTTTAGTGAAAGGAAATGTTTAGTGAAAAGAAATCTTTAGTAAAAGGAAATCTAAACGAAAATCTTCAGTAAAATGCGAAAGATTTATTCGCAAATGAAGAGAAACCAGAGTATTTCTCGACCGTCAGTAACAGTCATCTAATAAAAATAGTGACATTTAAAATAAATGACAGATTTAAAGTTCTTTATAAAAGTTATTTCTGCACCAAATGGCTTAAATTCTTTAACAGAAATCTACACAGATAGACAAACACTGAATGAACCAAACTCTTTAGTAAAAGGAAATCTTTAGTAAACGGAAATCTTTAGTGAAAGGAAATGTTTAGTGAAAGGAAATCTTTAGTAAAAGGAAATCTAAACGAAAATCCTCAGTAAAATGCGAAAGATTTATTCGCAAATGAAGAGAAGCCAGAGTATTTCTCGACCGTCAGTAATAGTCATCTAATAAAAATAGTGACATTTAAAATAAATGACAGATTTAAAGTTCTTCATAAAAGTTATTTCTGCATCAAATGTCTTAAGTTCTTTAACAGAAATCTACACAGATAGACAAACACTGAATGAACCAAACTCTTTAGTAAAAAGGAAATCTTTAGTAAACGGAAATCTTTAGTGAAAGGAAATGTTTAGTAAAAGGAAATCTTTAGTAAAAGGAAATCTAAACGAAAATCTTCAGTAAAATGCGAAAGATTTATTCGCAAATGAAGAGAAGCCAGAGTATTTCTCGACCGTCAGTAATAGTCATCTAATAAAAATAGTGACATTTAAAATAAATGACAGATTTAAAGTTCTTCATAAAAGTTATTTCTGCATCAAATGTCTTAAGTTCTTTAACAGAAATCTACACAGATAGACAAACACTGAATGAACCGAACTCTTTAGTAAAAGGAAATCTTTAGTAAACGGAAATCTTTAGTGAAAGGAAATGTTTAGTGAAAGGAAATGTTTAGTGAAAGGAAATCTTTAGTAAAAGGAAATCTAAACGAAAATCTTCAGTAAAATGCGAAAGATTTATTCGCAAATGAAGAGAAGCCAGAGTATTTCTCGACCGTCAGTAATAGTCATCTAATAAAAATAGTGACATTTAAAATAAATGACAGATTTCAAGTTCTTTATAAAAGTTATTTCTGCACCAAATGGCTTAAATTCTTTAACAGAAATCTACACAGATAGACAAAAACTGAAACACTGAAACGCTTTAGTAAAAGGAAATCTTTAGTAAACGGAAATCTTTAGTGAAAGGAAATGTTTAGTGAAAGGAAATATTTAGTAAAAGGAAATCTAAATGAAAATCTTCAGTAAAATGCGAGAGATTTATTCGCAAATGAAGAGAAGCCAGAGTATTTCTCGACCGTCAGTAATAGTCATCTAATAAAAATAGTGACATTTAAAATAAATGACAGATTTAAAGTTCTTCATAAAAGTTATTTCTGCATCAAATAGCTTAAATTCTTTAACAGAAATCTACACAGATAGACAAACACTGAATGAACCAAACTCTTTAGTAAAAGGAAATCTTTAGTAAACGGAAATCTTTAGTGAAAGGAAATGTTTAGTGAAAGGAAATCTTTAGTAAAAGGAAATCTAAACGAAAATCTTCAGTAAAATGCGAAAGATTTATTCGCAAATGAAGAGAAGCCAGAGTATTTCTCGACCGTCAGTAATAGTCATCTAATAAAAATAGTGACATTTAAAATAAATGACAGATTTAAAGTTCTTTATAAAAGTTATTTCTTCGTCAAAGGGGTTGAATTGTTTTAAGAGAAATCTAGGCAAGCATTGAATGAACCGAATTCATTAGTAAAAGGAAATCTTTAGTAAAAGGAAACCTTTAGTAAAAGGAAATCTTTAGTAAAAGGAAACCTTTAGTAAAAGGAAACCTTTAGTAAAAGGAAATCTTTAGTAAACGGAAATCTTTAGTAACAGGAAATCTTTAGTAAAAGGAAATCTTTAGTAAAAGGAAATCTTTAGTAAAAGGAAATCTTTAGTAAAAGGAAATCTTTAGTAAAAGGAAACCTTTAGTAAAAGGAAACCTTTAGTAAAAGGAAATCTTTAGTAAAAGGAAATCTTTAGTAAACGGAAATCTTTAGTAAAAGGAAATCTTTAGTAAAAGGAAATCTTTAGTAAAAGGAAATCTTTAGTAAAAGGAAATCTTTAGTAAAAGGAAACCTTTAGTAAAAGGAAATCTTTAGTAAACGGAAATCTTTAGTAAAAGGAAATCTTTAGTAAAAGGAAATCTTTAGTAAAAGGAAATCTTTAGTAAAAGGAAATCTTTAGTAAAAGGAAACCTTTAGTAAAAGGAAATCTTTAGTAAACGGAAATCTTTAGTAAAAGGAAATCTTTAGTAAAAGGAAATCTTTAGTAAAAGGAAATCTTTAGTAAAAGGAAATCTTTAGTAAAAGGAAACCTTTAGTAAAAGGAAATCTTTAGTAAACGGAAATCTTTAGTAAAAGGAAATCTTTAGTAAAAGGAAATCTTTAGTAAAAGGAAATCTTTAGTAAAAGGAAATCTTTAGTAAAAGGAAACCTTTAGTAAAAGGAAACCTTTAGTAAAAGGAAATCTTTAGTAAAAGGAAATCTTTAGTAAACGGAAATCTTTAGTGAAAGGAAATGTTTAGTGAAAGGAAATCTTTAGTAAAAGGAAATCTAAATGAAAATCGTCAGTAAAATGCGAGAGATTTATTCACAAATTAAGAGAAGCCAGAGTATTTCTCGACCGTCAGTAATAGTCATCTAATAAAAATAGTGACATTTAAAATAAATGACAGATTTAAAGTTCTTCATAAAAGTTATTTCTGCATCAAATAGCTTAAATTCTTTAACAGAAATCTACACAGATAGACAAACACTGAAACACTGAAACTCTTTAGTAAAAGGAAATCTTTAGTGAAAGGAAATCTTTAGTGAAAGGAAATGTTTAGTGAAAGGAAATCTTTAGTAAAAGGAAATCTAAACGAAAATCTTCAGTAAAATGCGAAAGATTTATTCGCAAATGAAGAGAAACCAGAGTATTTCTCGACCGTCAGTAACAGTCATCTAATAAAAATAGTGACATTTAAAATAAATGACAGATTTAAAGTTCTTTATAAAAGTTATTTCTGCACCAAACGGCTTAAATTCTTTAACAGAAATCTACACAGATAGACAAACACTGAATGAACCAAACTCTTTAGTAAAAGGAAATCTTTAGTAAACGGAAATCTTTAGTGAAAGGAAATGTTTAGTGAAAGGAAATCTTTAGTAAAAGGAAATCTAAACGAAAATCTTCAGTAAAATGCGAAAGATTTATTCGCAAATGAAGAGAAACCAGAGTATTTCTCCACCGTCAGTAACAGTCATCTAATAAAAATAGTGACATTTAAAATAAATGACAGATTTAAAGTTCTTTATAAAAGTTATTTCTGCACCAAATGGCTTAAATTCTTTAACAGAAATCTACACAGATAGACAAACACTGAATGAACCAAACTCTTTAGTAAAAGGAAATCTTTAGTAAACGGAAATCTTTAGTGAAAGGAAATGTTTAGTGAAAGGAAATCTTTAGTAAAAGGAAATCTAAACGAAAATCTTCAGTAAAATGCGAAAGATTTATTCGCAAATGAAGAGAAACCAGAGTATATCTCGACCGTCAGTAACAGTCATCTACTAAAAATAGTGACATTTAAAATAAATGACAGATTTAAAGTTCTTTATAAAAGTTATTTCTGCACCAAATGGCTTAAATTCTTTAACAGAAATCTACACAGATAGACAAACACTGAATGAACCAAACTCTTTAGTAAAAGGAAATCTTTAGTAAACGGAAATCTTTAGTGAAAGGAAATGTTTAGTGAAAGGAAATCTTTAGTAAAAGGAAATCTAAACGAAAATCTTCAGTAAAATGCGAAAGATTTATTCGCAAATGAAGAGAAACCAGACTATTTCTCGACCGTCAGTAACAGTCATCTAATAAAAATAGTGACATTTAAAATAAATGACAGATTTAAAGTTCTTTATAAAAGTTATTTCTGCACCAAATGGCTTAAATTCTTTAACAGAAATCTACACAGATAGACAAACACTGAATGAACCAAACTCCTTAGTAAAAGGAAATCTTTAGTAAACGGAAATCTTTAGTGAAAGGAAATGTTTAGTGAAAGGAAATCTTTAGTAAAAGGAAATCTAAACGAAAATCTTCAGTAAAATGCGAAAGATTTATTCGCAAATGAAGAGAAGCCAGAGTATTTCTCGACCGTCAGTAATAGTCATCTAATAAAAATAGTGACATTTAAAATAAATGACAGATTTAAAGTTCTTCATAAAAGTTATTTCTGCATCAAATGTCTTAAGTTCTTTAACAGAAATCTACACAGATAGACAAACACTGAATGAACCGAACTCTTTAGTAAAAGGAAATCTTTAGTAAACAGAAATCTTTAGTGAAAGGAAATGTTTAGTGAAAGGAAATGTTTAGTGAAAGGAAATCTTTAGTAAAAGGATATCTAAACGAAAATCTTCAGTAAAATGCGAAAGATTTATTCGCAAATGAAGAGAAGCCAGAGTATTTCTCGACCGTCAGTAACAGTCATCTAATAAAAATAGTGGCATTTAAAATAAATGACAGATTTAAAGTTCTTTATAAAAGTTATTTCTGCACCAAATGGCTTAAATTCTTTAACAGAAATCTACACAGATAGACAAACACTGAAACACTGAAACTCTTTAGTAAAAGGAAATCTTTAGTAAACGGAAATCTTTAGTGAAAGGAAATGTTTAGTGAAAGGAAATATTTAGTAAAAGGAAATCTAAATGAAAATCTTCAGTAAAATGCGAGAGATTTATTCGCAAATGAAGAGAAGCCAGAGTATTTCTCGACCGTCAGTAATAGTCATCTAATAAAAATAGTGACATTTAAAATAAATGACAGATTTAAAGTTCTTCATAAAAGTTATTTCTGCATCAAATAGCTTAAATTCTTTAACAGAAATCTACACAGATAGACAAACACTGAATGAACCAAACTCTTTAGTAAAAGGAAATCTTTAGTAAACGGAAATCTTTAGTGAAAGGAAATGTTTAGTGAAAGGAAATCTTTAGTAAAAGGAAATCAAAACGAGAATCTTCAGTAAAATGCGAAAGATTTATTCGCAAATGAAGAGAAGCCAGAGTATTTCTCGACCGTCAGTAATAGTCATCTAATAAAAATAGTGACATTTAAAATAAATGACAGATTTAAAGTTCTTTATAAAAGTTATTTCTTCGTCAAAGGGGTTGAATTGTTTTAAGAGAAATCTACACAAAGAGGCTAGCATTGAATGAACCGAATTCATTAGTAAAAGGAAATCTTTAGTAAAAGGAAACCCTTAGTAAAAGGAAATCTTTAGTAAAAGGAAACCTTTAGTAAAAGGAAATCTTTAGTAAACGGAAATCTTTAGTAAAAGGAAATCTTTAGTAAAAGGAAATCTTTAGTAAAAGGAAATCTTTAGTAAAAGGAAATCTTTAGTAAAAGGAAATCTTTAGTAAAAGGAAACCTTTAGTAAAAGGAAACCTTTAGTAAAAGGAAATCTTTAGTAAACGGAAATCTTTAGTAAAAGGAAATCTTTAGTAAAAGGAAATCTTTAGTAAAAGGAAATCTTTAGTAAACGGAAATCTTTAGTAAAAGGAAACCTTTAGTAAAAGGAAATCTTTAGTAAACGGAAATCTTTAGTAAAAGGAAATCTTTAGTAAAAGGAAATCTTTAGTAAAAGGAAATCTTTAATGAAAGGAAATCTTTAGTAAAAGGAAATCTTTAGTAAAAGGAAACCTTTAGTAAAAGGAAATCTTTAGTAAAAGGAAATCTTTAGTAAACGGAAATCTTTAGTAAAAGGAAACCTTTAGTAAAAGGAAACCTTTAGTAAAAGGAAACCTTTAGTAAAAGGAAATCTTTAGTAAAAGGAAATCTTTAGTAAAAGGAAATCTTTAGTAAAAGGAAATCTTTAGTAAAAGGAAATCTTTAGTAAAAGGAAATCTTTAGTAAAAGGAAACCTTTAGTAAAAGGAAACCTTTAGTAAAAGGAAATCTTTAGTAAACGGAAATCTTTAGTAAAAGGAAACCTTTAGTAAAAGGAAATCTTTAGTAAAAGGAAATCTTTAGTAAAAGGAAACCTTTAGTAAAAGGAAACCTTTAGTAAAAGGAAACCTTTAGTAAAAGGAAATCTTTAGTAAACGGAAATCTTTAGTAAAAGGAAACCTTTAGTAAAAGGAAACCTTTAGTAAAAGGAAATCTTTAGTAAAAGGAAATCTTTAGTAAAAGGAAACCTTTAGTAAAAGGAAGCCTTTAGTAAAAGGAAATCTTTTGTAAAAGGAAATCTTTAGTAAACGGAAATCTTTAGTAAAAGGAAACCTTTAGTAAAAGGAAATCTTTAGTAAAAGGAAATCTTTAGTAAAAGGAAATCTTTAGTAAAAGGAAATCTTTAGTAAAAGGAAACCTTTAGTAAAAGGAAACCTTTAGTAAAAGGAAATCTTTAGTAAAAGGAAATCTTTAGTAAAAGGAAATCTTTAGTAAAAGGAAATCTTTAGTAAAAGGAAACCTTTAGTAAAAGGAAATCTTTAGTAAACGGAAATCTTTAGTAAAAGGAAATCTTTAGTAAAAGGAAATCTTTAGTAAAAGGAAATCTTTAGTAAAAGGAAACCTTTAGTAAAAGGAAACCTTTAGTAAAAGGAAATCTTTAGTAAAAGGAAATCTTTAGTAAACGGAAATCTTTAGTAAAAGGAAATCTTTAGTAAAAGGAAATCTTTAGTAAAAGGAAATCTTTAGTAAAAGGAAATCTAAATGAAAATTTTTGGTAAAAGGCGAAAGATTTATCGCAAATGAAGAGAAACCAGAGTATTTCTCGACCGTAACAGTCATCAAACAAAAATAGTGACATTTAATATAAATGGCAGATTTAAAGTTCTTCATCAAAGTTATTTCATCAAAGGGGTTAAATTCTTTAAAAGAAATCTAGACAAAAAGACAAACATTGAATGAACCGAATTCTTTAGTAAATGGAAATCTAATCAGAAATCTTTAGTAAAAGCCGGAAGATTATTCGCCAATGAAGAGAAACCAGAGTATTTCTCCTCCGGCAGTAAGTTACCCAATAAAAATTGTAACATTTATAATAAATGACAGATTTAAGCTTATTTCTGCATCAAAGGGCTTAAATTCTTTAACAGAAATCTACACCGAAAAAACAAACATTGAATGAACCGAATTCTTTAGCAAAAGGAAATCTAAACGGAAATCCTTACTAAAAGGCGAAGGATTTATTCGCAAATAAAGAGAAACCAGAGTATTTCTTGACCGTCAGTAACAGTCATCCAATAAAAATAGTGACATTTAAAATAAATGACAGATTTAAAGTTCTTCATAAAAGTTATTTCTGCATCAAATGGCTTAAATTCTTTAACAGAAATCTACACAGATAGACAAACACTAAATGAATCGAACTCTTTAGTAAAAGGAAATCTTTAGTAAAAGGAAACCTTTAGTAAAAGGAAATCTTTAGTAAAATGAAATCTTAATAAAAGGAAATCTTTCTTTAGTAAATGGAAATCTAAATGAAAATCTTTAATAAAAGGCGAAAGATTTATTTGCAAATGAAGAGAAATAAGAGTATTTCTCGACCGTCAGTAACAGCCATCCGAGAAAAATTGTGACATTTATAATAAATGACAGATTTAGGCCCGGTATTATAAACAGAAAATCATCTCCGAATAGTTATTCGTCCGTCATAATAATACACAATGAATACGAAGTAACCATGGCAACATAACAAAATACTTTCTTTGTATCAAAAATCTGTACATGATTTGCATTATAGTACTGAACCTTAAAGTTCTTCATAAAAGTTATTTCTGCATCAGACGGCTTAAATTCTTTAATAGATATCTACGCAGTCTACACAGAAACATTGAATGAACCTAATTCCTTTTTAAAAGAAAATCTAAACGGAAATCTTTAGTAAAAGTCGAAAGAAGAAATCTCAACACTAAGACAAACATTGAATGAATGAATGTACTTCTTTAGTAAAAGGAAACCTAAACGGAAATCCTTACTAAAAGGCGAAAGATTAATTCGCAAATGAAGAGAAACCAGAGTACTTCTTGACCGTCAGTAACAGTCATCCAATAAAAATAGTGACATTTAAAATAAATGACAGATTTAAAGTTCTTCATAAAAGTTATTTCTGCATCAAATGGCTTAAATTCTTTAACAGAAATCTACACAGATAGACAAACACTGAATGAACCGAACTCTTTAGTAAAAGGAAAGCTTTAGTAAACGGAAATCTTTAGTGAAAGGAAATGTTTAGGGAAAGGAAATGTTTAGTGAAAGGAAATCTTTAGTAAAAGGATATCTAAACGAAAATCTTCAGTAAAATGCGAAAGATTTATTCGCAAATGAAGAGAAACCAGAGTATTTCTCGACCGTCAGTAACAGTCATCTAATAAAAATAGTGGCATTTAAAATAAATGACAGATTTAAAGTTCTTTATAAAAGTTATTTCTGCACCAAATGGCTTAAATTCTTTAACAGAAATCTACACAGATAGACAAACACTGAATGAACCAAACTCTTTAGTAAAAGGAAATCTTTAGTAAACGGAAATCTTTAGTGAAAGGAAATGTTTAGTGAAAGGAAATCTTTAGTAAAAGGAAATCTAAATGAAAATCTTCAGTAAAATGCGAGAGATTTATTCGCAAATGAAGAGAAGCCAGAGTATTTCTCGACCGTCAGTAATAGTCATCTAATAAAAATAGTGACATTTAAAATAAATGACAGATTTAAAGTTCTTCATAAAAGTTATTTCTGCATCAAATAGCTTAAATTCTTTAACAGAAATCTACACAGATAGACAAACACTGAAACACTGAAACTCTTTAGTAAAAGGAAATCTTTAGTAAACGGAAATCTTTAGTGAAAGGAAATGTTTAGTGAAAGGAAATCTTTAGTAAAAGGAAATCTAAACGAAAATCTTCAGTAAAATGCGAAAGATTTATTCGCAAATGAAGAGAAACCAGAGTATTTCTCGACCGTCAGTAACAGTCATCTAATAAAAATAGTGACATTTAAAATAAATGACAGATTTAAAGTTCTTTATAAAAGTTATTTCTGCACCAAATGGCTTAAATTCTTTAACAGAAATCTACACAGATAGACAAACACTGAATGAACCAAACTCTTTAGTAAAAGGAAATCTTTAGTAAACGGAAATCTTTAGTGAAAGGAAGTGTTTAGTGAAAGGAAATCTTTAGTAAAAGGAAATCTAAACGAAAATCCTCAGTAAAATGTGAAAGATTTATTCGCAAATGAAGAGAAGCCAGAGTATTTCTCGACCGTCAGTAATAGTCATCTAATAAAAATAGTGACATTTAAAATAAATGACAGATTTAAAGTTCTTCATAAAAGTTATTTCTGCATCAAATGTCTTAAGTTCTTTAACAGAAATCTACACAGATAGACAAACACTGAATGAACCAAACTCTTTAGTAAAAGGAAATCTTTAGTAAAAGGAAACCTTTAGTAAAAGGAAACCTTTAGTAAAAGGAAATCTTTAGTAAAAGGAAATCTTTAGTAAAAGAAAATCTTTAGTAAAAGGAAATCTTTAGTAAAAGGAAACCTTTAGTAAAAGGAAACCTTTAGTAAAAGGAAATCTTTAGTAAAAGGAAACCTTTAGTAAAAGGATATCTAAACGAAAATCTTCAGTAAAATGCGAAAGATTTATTCGCAAATGAAGAGAAACCAGAGTATTTCTCGACCGTCAGTAACAGTCATCTAATAAAAATAGTGGCATTTAAAATAAATGACAGATTTAAAGTTCTTTATAAAAGTTATTTCTGCACCAAATGGCTTAAATTCTTTAACAGAAATCTACACAGATAGACAAACACTGAATGAACCAAACTCTTTAGTAAAAGGAAATCTTTAGTAAACGGAAATCTTTAGTGAAAGGAAATGTTTAGTGAAAGGAAATCTTTAGTAAAAGGAAATCTAAATGAAAATCTTCAGTAAAATGCGAGAGATTTATTCGCAAATGAAGAGAAGCCAGAGTATTTCTCGACCGTCAGTAATAGTCATCTAATAAAAATAGTGACATTTAAAATAAATGACAGATTTAAAGTTCTTCATAAAAGTTATTTCTGCATCAAATAGCTTAAATTCTTTAACAGAAATCTACACAGATAGACAAACACTGAAACACTGAAACTCTTTAGTAAAAGGAAATCTTTAGTAAACGGAAATCTTTAGTGAAAGGAAATGTTTAGTGAAAGGAAATCTTTAGTAAAAGGAAATCTAAACGAAAATCTTCAGTAAAATGCGAAAGATTTATTCGCAAATGAAGAGAAACCAGAGTATTTCTCGACCGTCAGTAACAGTCATCTAATAAAAATAGTGACATTTAAAATAAATGACAGATTTAAAGTTCTTTATAAAAGTTATTTCTGCACCAAATGGCTTAAATTCTTTAACAGAAATCTACACAGATAGACAAACACTGAATGAACCAAACTCTTTAGTAAAAGGAAATCTTTAGTAAACGGAAATCTTTAGTGAAAGGAAGTGTTTAGTGAAAGGAAATCTTTAGTAAAAGGAAATCTAAACGAAAATCCTCAGTAAAATGCGAAAGATTTATTCGCAAATGAAGAGAAGCCAGAGTATTTCTCGACCGTCAGTAATAGTCATCTAATAAAAATAGTGACATTTAAAATAAATGACAGATTTAAAGTTCTTCATAAAAGTTATTTCTGCATCAAATGTCTTAAGTTCTTTAACAGAAATCTACACAGATAGACAAACACTGAATGAACCAAACTCTTTAGTAAAAGGAAATCTTTAGTAAACGGAAATCTTTAGTGAAAGGAAATCTAAACGAAAATCTTCAGTAAAATGCGAAAGATTTATTCGCAAATGAAGAGAAGCCAGAGTATTTCTCGACCGTCAGTAACAGTCATCTAATAAAAATAGTGGCATTTAAAATAAATGACAGATTTCAAGTTCTTTATAAAAGTTATTTCTGCACCAAATGGCTTAAATTCTTTAACAGAAATCTACACAGATAGACAAAAACTGAAACACTGAAACTCTTTAGTAAAAGGAAATCTTTAGTAAACGGAAATCTTTAGTGAAAGGAAATGTTTAGTGAAAGGAAATATTTAGTAAAAGGAAATCTAAATGAAAATCTTCAGTAAAATGGGAGAGATTTATTCGCAAATGAAGAGAAGCCAGAGTATTTCTCGACCGTCAGTAATAGTCATCTAATAAAAATAGTGACATTTAAAATAAATGACAGATTTAAAGTTCTTCATAAAAGTTATTTCTGCATCAAATAGCTTAAATTCTTTAACAGAAATCTACACAGATAGACAAACACTGAATGAACCAAACTCTTTAGTAAAAGGAAATCTTTAGTAAACGGAAATCTTTAGTGAAAGGAAATGTTTAGTGAAAGGAAATCTTTAGTAAAAGGAAATCTAAACGAAAATCTTCAGTAAAATGCGAAAGATTTATTCGCAAATGAAGAGAAGCCAGAGTATTTCTCGACCGTCAGTAATAGTCATCTAATAAAAATAGTGACATTTAAAATAAATGGCAGATTTAAAGTTCTTTATAAAAGTTATTTCTTCGTCAAAGGGGTTGAATTGTTTTAAGAGAAATCTAGGCAAGCATTGAATGAACCGAATTCATTAGTAAAAGGAAATCTTTAGTAAAAGGAAACCTTTAGTAAAAGGAAATCTTTAGTAAAAGGAAATCTTTAGTAAAAGGAAACCTTTAGTAAAAGGAAATCTTTAGTAAAAGGAAATCTTTAGTAAAAGGAAACCTTTAGTAAAAGGAAGCCTTTAGTAAAAGGAAATCTTTTGTAAAAGGAAATCTTTAGTAAACGGAAATCTTTAGTAAAAGGAAACCTTTAGTAAAAGGAAATCTTTAGTAAAAGGAAATCTTTAGTAAAAGGAAATCTTTAGTAAAAGGAAATCTTTAGTAAAAGGAAACCTTTAGTAAAAGGAAACCTTTAGTAAAAGGAAATCTTTAGTAAAAGGAAATCTTTAGTAAAAGGAAATCTTTAGTAAAAGGAAATCTTTAGTAAAAGGAAACCTTTAGTAAAAGGAAATCTTTAGTAAACGGAAATCTTTAGTAAAAGGAAATCTTTAGTAAAAGGAAATCTTTAGTAAAAGGAAATCTTTAGTAAAAGGAAACCTTTAGTAAAAGGAAACCTTTAGTAAAAGGAAATCTTTAGTAAAAGGAAATCTTTAGTAAACGGAAATCTTTAGTAAAAGGAAATCTTTAGTAAAAGGAAATCTTTAGTAAAAGGAAATCTTTAGTAAAAGGAAATCTAAATGAAAATTTTTGGTAAAAGGCGAAAGATTTATCGCAAATGAAGAGAAACCAGAGTATTTCTCGACCGTAACAGTCATCAAACAAAAATAGTGACATTTAATATAAATGGCAGATTTAAAGTTCTTCATCAAAGTTATTTCATCAAAGGGGTTAAATTCTTTAAAAGAAATCTAGACAAAAAGACAAACATTGAATGAACCGAATTCTTTAGTAAATGGAAATCTAATCAGAAATCTTTAGTAAAAGCCGGAAGATTATTCGCCAATGAAGAGAAACCAGAGTATTTCTCCTCCGGCAGTAAGTTACCCAATAAAAATTGTAACATTTATAATAAATGACAGATTTAAGCTTATTTCTGCATCAAAGGGCTTAAATTCTTTAACAGAAATCTACACCGAAAAAACAAACATTGAATGAACCGAATTCTTTAGCAAAAGGAAATCTAAACGGAAATCCTTACTAAAAGGCGAAGGATTTATTCGCAAATAAAGAGAAACCAGAGTATTTCTTGACCGTCAGTAACAGTCATCCAATAAAAATAGTGACATTTAAAATAAATGACAGATTTAAAGTTCTTCATAAAAGTTATTTCTGCATCAAATGGCTTAAATTCTTTAACAGAAATCTACACAGATAGACAAACACTAAATGAATCGAACTCTTTAGTAAAAGGAAATCTTTAGTAAAAGGAAACCTTTAGTAAAAGGAAATCTTTAGTAAAATGAAATCTTAATAAAAGGAAATCTTTCTTTAGTAAATGGAAATCTAAATGAAAATCTTTAATAAAAGGCGAAAGATTTATTTGCAAATGAAGAGAAATAAGAGTATTTCTCGACCGTCAGTAACAGCCATCCGAGAAAAATTGTGACATTTATAATAAATGACAGATTTAGGCCCGGTATTATAAACAGAAAATCATCTCCGAATAGTTATTCGTCCGTCATAATAATACACAATGAATACGAAGTAACCATGGCAACATAACAAAATACTTTCTTTGTATCAAAAATCTGTACATGATTTGCATTATAGTACTGAACCTTAAAGTTCTTCATAAAAGTTATTTCTGCATCAGACGGCTTAAATTCTTTAATAGATATCTACGCAGTCTACACAGAAACATTGAATGAACCTAATTCCTTTTTAAAAGAAAATCTAAACGGAAATCTTTAGTAAAAGTCGAAAGAAGAAATCTCAACACTAAGACAAGCATTGAATGAATGAATGTACTTCTTTAGTAAAAGGAAACCTAAACGGAAATCCTTACTAAAAGGCGAAAGATTAATTCGCAAATGAAGAGAAACCAGAGTACTTCTTGACCGTCAGTAACAGTCATCCAATAAAAATAGTGACATTTAAAATAAATGACAGATTTAAAGTTCTTCATAAAAGTTATTTCTGCATCAAATGGCTTAAATTCTTTAACAGAAATCTACACAGATAGACAAACACTAAATGAATCGAACTCTTTAGTAAAAGGAAATCTTTAGTAAAAGGAAATCTTTAGTAAAAGGAAACCTTTAGTAAAATGAAATCTTTGGTAAAATGAAATCTTAATAAAAAGAAATCTTTCTTTAGTAAATGGAAATCTAAATGAAAATCTTTAGTAAAAGGCGAAAGATTTATTTGCAAATGAAGAGAAATAAGAGTATTTCTCGACCGTCAGTAATAGTCATCCAATAAAAATAGTGACATTTATAATAAGTTACAGATTTAAAGTTCTTCATAAAAGTTATTTCTGTATCAAAGCGCTTAAATTGTTTAACAGAAATCCACACAGAGAGACAAACATTGAATAAACCGAATTATTTAGTAGAAGAAAATCTTTAGTAAAAGGAAATCTAAACGGAAATCTTTAGTAAAAGGTGAAAGATTTATTCGCAAATGAAGAGAAACCAGATGATTTGTCGATCGTCAGTAACAGTCGTCCAATAAAAATGGTGACATTTAAAATAAATGACAGATTTAAAGTTCTTCACAAAAGTTATTTCTGCATCAAATGGCTTAAATTCTTTAACAGAAATCTACACAGATAGACAAACACTGAATGAACCGAATTCTTTAGTAAAAGGAAATGTTTAGTAAAAAGGAAATCTTTAGTAAAAGGAAATCTTTAGTAAAAGGAAATCTTCAGTAAAAGGAAATCTAAACGAAAATTTTTGGCAAAAGGCGAAAGATTTATTTGCAAATGAAGAGAAACCAGAGTATTTCTCGACCGTCAGTAACAGTCATCCAATAAAAATGGTGATATTTACAATAAATGACAGATTTAAAGTTCTTCATAAAAGTTATTTGTGCATCAAAGGGGTTAAATTCTTAAATAGAAATCTACACAAAGAGACAAACATTGAATGAACCGAATATTTTAGTAAAAGGAAAGCTACACGGAAATTTTTGGTAAAAGGCGAAAGACTTATTCGTAAATGAAGAGAAACCTGAGTATTTCTCGACCGTCAGTAACAGTCCAATATATATCCAATAAAAATAGTGACATTTACAATGAATGACAGATTTAAAGTTCTTCATAAAACTTATTTCTGCGTCAAAGGGCTTAAATGCTTTAACAGAAATCTATACAGAGAGACAAACATTGAATGAAGCGAAGGAAATATAAATGGAAATCTTTACTAAAAGGCGAAAGATTTATTCGCAAATGAAGGGAAGCCAGAGTATTTCTTGACGGATCTCAAAAAAAATCAGTTATGGCAGAACACGACTGGGCTCTTTGGATGGAGTCTCGGCAAATAGGCTTTTTCTGGCCACGTGTTCGGTCGAATGACACAGAGTAAGGTCTAAACTTACGACCCGTGGCATATTCACCCACCGCAAGCTTTTTTTGGCCCAGCAGGAACGTGCAAAAGGAACCCATTTTTGACAGATGGAAATTTCGTTTACGCCATCACATGTCGATTGGCCCGGTGCATCTCTTCGGAAAATCACTTTTTTCGCACCTCGCACCGCGAATAAAAATTAAGCAAAAATTCATCGGACGTACATACGTAAATAAAAGAACGTAAATATATAGCTCGGAGCGATCTGTTGACGTTTCCTCTATGTTCAACATTTCAGGTTATCTGTTACGTGTTACTCTTGTTACCAATGTCCGACAGGGAGCGTTTCTGGTTTGAAGTTACGGTAAATGGCAGCAAAAGACGCTTCGACAAAAATCGATTTTTTGCATCGAAAATTGTTTTTAAAGCAGGATTTTCGCTCAAACCTCCCTCCGAAGGGTATTTAGGGGATCTTATGGTCGGGCTGAAATTTGGTGTACATAATTAGAATTGCCGGGGGACGAACTGGATTGTTTTTGGTGATAATCTGACAACCGGAAGTGGCAAATGTCACATACGTTTTCTTAGGTATTCATCCGATTTGGACTAAACTGACACCATCTCATCCTGCAGAGATTTTAAATATGTATATAAATTTACAGATCAATGGGATGAGCGGTTTAGGCGCTATAGAGATATATATCAGTTGATATGTGACGTAATGGGGAACTGACGTCATCATACCGCGTTAGCTCACACGATTGTTTGAATATTATCGCCGGCCCGCGTTTAAAGAATAAATAAACAAGAAGTAGAGAAATAAACCTAGAATTGATAACACGGATACGTGACAGTATATTAGAGTTATTTGTATGAGAGGTCAGTAAGTTATAATCCCGACATAGTATTATTATTATCTTATGGACATGTGTAAACAATGTACCAATGTAGTCGGAAAGTTGGATGGGGGTCACACCAGATATTTTAATAGATATGTTATGGCGTTTATCACAGTTGCTGATCATTCAGACGACAATATACTATGATGCTTTACTTTCCTACTGGCGTTGGCGTTGGCGACCCTTTGTCTGTAACGGACAACCATGTCAAGAAACAGATGTACAAAAAGGAACAAAGTAAATATACAGGGCTGTCGGCACAGACGTTCCCTGTGGCTCTGACACAAAGGAGTAGTTTTTGTTCACACGAGCAAAAGTATTTGCTACGTAAGGGAAATGTAAGTAACCCACGAGAGGTTTTTACATTCCAAAAATGGCGACGGCGTGCTCAGAAGACGCGACGATCAAGGAAGAAATGAATAACCACCTGCAACTTGATGAGCATTTCTTTGGAGGTCAACAAAATGGAAATTAGGACGTCCGCAACCGCGAGCGCAGAGACAAGAATCTTGAAAAAGGAAGCTAGGACACGAGCGACAAAGACGAAAGGTTTTGCAACTAGGCTGTACACGGAGGAATAGAAGATAGAGGAAAGGTAAGTTTTATTGTCATTTTACAACTTTTGATACTGCTCACGTTTTGTTTTTCCTTTGTTTACATGTTTTCCATAAACCGCATGGAACGAGGATAGACAAACACCGAGAGCACCTAAACGATTTCTTATAACCGCTAATCATGTTGATTGCGAATTACTAATTTTGACCATTTACCTTCTTGTTAAATATCTCGACACACGTTTTCCATCTTGCGGAGCTGGTTTAGTTCGATGGACCCCAAACTAATTATTGTAACCGCTGGTCATGTTGGTTGCAAATTACTAATACTGATTGATTTGATTCTGAAGATGGCCTCAGGCCGATACTATTTAGTCATTATTATTATTAATATACAAATACTGTAAAATAAAAAGACGGAGTTTTCTCGATTTCGATGGAAATGTTACCTGGGTTGAGCTAAAGAAGGCAGGGGCTATTTGCAAAAGTAGGTTTATTGTGAAAATGTGGCACTTTGTGGTGGTTGTAATGATAATATTTGAACATCATTGCAAAACAGTAATAACATTCACGAAAGGTGGGTTTATACGGGTCCTTTCGTTATTATTGATTAAAGAGAAAGGTGAACTAAGAGATAAAGAACAATCGCGCATACAAAGACATCCAAAGAATGTTATCGTCGGCTTAAAGTGTTTTAACCTGCTAAGTCCATTTTCAACGTAATTTGAAATTTTGTACAATTCTGTTCATCTGTCAAGTCTAATTAAGCCAAAAATACCATAATAAGTATGGTGGTTTTGTAAGCTTTTTAGCTCTCCTGTAAAATTTGTCAAAATGGACCAAAAGAAAACGCTATCAGTGAAATTAAGTGAAAAATACTCTGTTCTACAATATATTTCAGTTAGTACCAAGCAACCACCTCAGAATTACCACCACATGCAACATCTCAACCGAATACAATACCTGACCATCCGGGTATTCCCCCTGGGCCTTTCCGACTGCGTCGAGAAGGCGCTGCTGGTCACCGAAGCTACGGACTCCATATCACTATCGAAGTCTACCAAAGAAGATGGATCTCTATCACCCCTCTCCGGCGACAATCCCCTCCTAGTTCTAGACACTGAGGTCAAATCACTATCACTGGATCCGTTGTACCGTCTCTCCCATCCAGCACCTGTCATCCTATACGTGGGCACGTGGTGATACCTGGTCGACCTGTGCCTTCCATGAGAGCGCTCCTCCAGATCCTGACCGACGCGTTCTTGGAGGGCCCTGGCGAGGACGTGGGGCACCTGAGGCAGTTGGCGTTTCTTCGGCGAGCCTGTCGGTGTGGCCGTTGCTGAACGAGACTGAAAACGTGTTGAGTATGCCGAGGATGGATGGTCTATCCGAGCGTCCGGTGGCGATAAGGAACGGTGGTGATCGGAGGCTGCTCTCCTGGGAGATTTCGAACGGGAACGGGAGACGTGGATGCTTGGAGAATCGCACGGAGCAGCTGAATGTGAACGTTGATTGGACATGCCGCTCTAGGATAATAAAAAATCAAAGTGAGCTGATGTTATTGGTATCTCTGGGCGCGTTCGGCGAACTTAACGGTTGTCTAGTGAACAAAACTACTGACAACTATTGGTAACTGTTGGCAACCGTTAAATACGCTGAACTCACCCATTGTTTCTCCTTTCCGACTATGTAGTACTCTTGAAGGTAAGTACTGTAATCGACGACAAAATAGAGGTTTACTCGGAAATACGCGTTTTGAATTCCCTTGAATCCATTGCAATGATTTTTGGAAACTGTCCACCAGCGTTCCAACTGTTTTACACCTATATTTAGAATTACCAGGGGACGAAAAGAATTTTTCTTGGTGACAATCTGGCTAAAGGGAGTAGCAAATGTTGGGTGCATTGTCTTAGGGATTCAACCCATGTTGACCATGATATTAGCTGATCTTACCGTAACATTAAATATGTATACCAAATTACAGATCAATGTGGCCATCAGTTTAAGCACTTTAAGCGGTCATAAACACAGTGTGACAGTAGCATCAGCCTTAGTAGTAACGGTTACAAATTAGCAAGTTTTTATCAACGTCACTGGCCACTGGCGCTAGATTATGATTAAGAATGACTGTGGCTTCACGAAATAGGAGAATTGCAGCAGACTTGACGCTTCGATGTGTCTAAACTAAACCTTCTGCATTAGGTGGTCGGAAAATTAGGTTGGTCTTCTTAGATATTTCAATCCTTCAATAATCAGCCCACTTATATCATTCACATATTAGGTTTGTTCGAGCAGTGAAAAACTATAGTGCGTTTGCGTTAAGAACAATGTTTTGGAACGATATCTATATGTAACGTGTGAGGGGGTGGTTTTGTGGGTTTGGACCCCCCCGAAATATCAAAGTTCGTGCACATGCCAATTTCCAGTAATTCAAATTAAATTACAGTATTCGCAATTTGGTTATAGCAAGCGGGAAACATAAACGTGTACAAAACAATTTATCATAAATATTTAATTTGGACCCCCCAAAAAAAATCCTGGATCCGGCCCTGAAAATTACTAATGTCAGGGCCATCAGGAAATGCAATTAATAGATAAATGCTTAAATTTAAGATCTTTAAGAGAATCGCGATGATGAAATTGAATTTTTATGCAGGTTTCATATTGTACCTCTCATATGTTACCTTCGAAGAATCAAACAAGCTGCATACTCCAGACGTTTCAACACTTACCCTCCTATACACAGGCTGCGAATATGCAGACATTGATTCGTGATCTCTCCTAGACCTCCTGTCGCTCTCCCTCGGTGGACTATTCGAGCTACCAACACTGCTAACGCTTGCACCATCAGCCCCTCTACGTTCTCTACTTCCATCTATCTCGCATTCAGACGGGGTATCGGAATCCGAGAATCTTGATCCCGTGCTTGGCGGAGATAGGTGCTCGCTAGGAGTGAGGACCACTTCCTCGTGAGCAACAAGCTGTTTCCACATGGGTAGATCATCGAACGTCCAAAGTTCGACAATTGCCTCGCCAAGGAAGTCATTTGCCCCGTACCTCTCATAGTCCCAGACGGTGATCTCCACTGCTCGCTGTTTAAGCTCTGAACGTCGCAAACAGGTGTAGACGAACGTCTGATTCCACACTGGCTCGTTCGTACCTGCAAGTAGGACCATTACACATGTAAGACTGTTGGCAAGAAATATCTCTATCTACTTATCCAAGTATTCGTATGACTGTACTTACCGACAATCGTCTTCGTTCTGCGTTTTGACTTTTCTGACCTGTCAGGCAACAGAAACATCTTGCAGTAGGTGCTTCTGAGTTGACGTGACGGTCTAGGTACCAATCCCGTTGCGCAGATTATAGTCACGTGAAGAGTCATCTGCGGCGTATCGTAAATCAACCGAATCTGAAGCCTTCCGCCAACGCTGGAATGCATAGCCTGGCCCAACCTAGGTCGTTCAGGACTTCCTGGCGAAGTAACCAAGACGTGTGGTCTGTCATATCCTTCACCTTCGATCCATTGCGCTTGGCCTTTATGAAGAACAAAAATGATAAAGCGTTAGAAAAATTGTTTTTTGTGAATTTTATTAAAACTGTTTAGAAAACCCAGTTGGAACATCATATAGTTTGTATTGCCAGTGTACATAGTTAACATTACACGTTCAGTAACTAACGACGATATTGATTAAATAAACAAATTATGCTCTGTTGTCTCGTATTTGTTAGTCTTTGCAATCATCTTTATTTAATATAGTCCATAAGTTATGTAAAACATAACAAGTTTGCGTTATTGGTTCGGGAAAGACCACTCGTACATAAATTTATGAAATATATGCATTATGCCATAAAAATATATTAAACAAATTCGTTGAGGGTGCAAGTACAATTTTCAACAAAAATAAAGTAAGACAAGGTGTAACTGAAAATATGATCATAGAAATTAATTTGGACATTTTACGTTTTTTTCGAGGCATCCCTGGAGATGCATCGAGGAACATTGTGCTGCGACACCTCGTTTAAAGATCGCTGGTTTATTCAGGGGAACAAACTACAATGCATAGATAGCACCACGCGATAGAGGGCCAAAAAATTATACAAAAAAGTTCCGATACACTAATATCCGATCGCTTTTTGTTTTCAATTTACCAGCTGGTGAAGTAATTTAATTTATCTGTTCCAAACGCCTGTGTCCGTCAACAAATGTTCTAACATTAGGAAGTTGCCTTAAGTGGATATCTCTCTTGAGGATTTACGCTAAATTTAGTGTTTTTTTTTTGGGTTTAATAATAATCTTTTCCATTAAAATTAAATTTTTAATTGTTAAAGTAAATGTGCTATTTTTTCAAAAAAAAAGTTATGTAAGGTACCAATTATTTTGCATCGTTATGTAAGCAGTATCGAGTTCTACTGAAAAACAGCAAAAAATGGGGTTGTGATTTAAAAAGAATAAGGATGACCTCATTGCTTCGAAATAGGTGACGTCAAGATAAACTTTTACGTCAAAAGGTGGCTATTTAATAGTTAAAATTGACGTGTCCGAGCATTTCACTTGAAAGCTTTAAATAACGATATTATGAATTTTGTTCCAAACTTTATCATTACTCTGTATTTGAAAGCCACATAAAAACGCTACTTAAGCTACTTGACTTTAGCTTGCTTTGATAGTACCATAGGTTTAGTTCATGAAATCAAAGAACGCTACCTCTACTACCTAATTAAAGTAATGCTAAAACATTTATAAAAAACTTCAAGAGCCGGTAACTTTAAAACAAAAAGCCCTCTATCACGTGGTGCTATGCATTGTAGTTTGTTCTATGTCACCCTGTATACTAAATCCATAGTGCGTTTCATAATTTTGGTAACTCTCATGAAAGTAAATTTTGATTTGGTTTGCACCATTTGAATTTGATGTCTACTAGTTCAAGATATTCCGGAAGATGCTTGTAAAATATTATTCAATTTTTTATAATCACTATTATATCAAAGGACAAAGTTACAGAAAATACTGGTAACTTCGTATCATATCTCATGTTTCTTTAAACATTACATAGCAAGAAAATACAAAAAATAAAGTAATAAATAACATTTGAAATGTATTTCATGAAGACTTTACAGCCATTTGTGGTCAACATGATAATACCTCTTAAGGAATACTGTTTCAGATCTTTGTAAAAAACACCATTCAGTTCTGGCAGTGAAAAAAAAATAAAAATACATCTTCTTGGACAAACCACATTGTTTTGTAGGCACCTTATAAATTTAGAAAATTCTGACTTATAACCCAATATCACGCGACGCGACGTAACGGAGCAACACCGCTGCTAATTCAATGTTATCAATTTGTATCTACACGACGCCGACGTCGCGACAAAGTGTGGTTCGTGTAGCCCCTTTGCTGTCGCCGTTTCTGGCGTTACGACTGTTGCGCTACAAAAAGTCACCCGTCTGGTCGCACCCTAAATGTAAACTAAACGGTTAGGCCCAAGGTAACAGTATAATTTATGAATTATAGCTGATATCAATGATAATAATCAAGTTTATTGTCTTTGCTTTTAATCACAATTCACAATAAACCCATGAAACCTCCACCAAACGATATTTTTGGTACTGTGACAATTTGGCAAAACTTCAGCAATCTTGCAGACGCTAATACACCTAGAACACATCAAGACAACAGCGTATGTAACATTTTTTTGAGAAAAATACAGACAAACCAACAGATTTGGTCGAAAACAATAACAGACAGTTACGTCACTAATAATTAACAATATAGACACAATAGACATATTGTGATTACATACGATCAATAAATTTGCGAAATAAATGTAGGTAAGTGTACAACATATAAACACTAAAACACTTCAATCGCTTCAAATAGTAACAAAGATGAGAATAACGAATTGCAGTTGTTGCTCCCATTGCTGGTGGTGAAAGTACGAAACAATGTATGTAGTTGATTAATACACAATGTCTTTTAAGTGCATTTTGACAGATTGGGAATGAAACTCAAACTACCAGAGAAAAGGACATACACTCAATACACACAACATTCAGAGAGATGTTTACTATCAAACGGACCTTTTTTCGTGTAAAGTGTGGAAGTGCTTTAGTGTTTATGAAATAAAACGTGTGTGCTGTGCTTTTCTTATGTTTAAGGAACGATAACTGCGTTGAGAGGTTCTAAATAGCAAATTATTAAATTAGTCAGGTAAATAAACTGACAGCTTAATTTTGATTCATATTCAAACGCAGTTATTGTAACGAGTACACAATGGATCAAAATATTCCTTAGAATGATCTGAGATGGACTGATCTTAAATAACCTAATATTGTTTTTCAAATCATCTAATTTTATAACCATTCTGAGGAAAATGAAAACATACAAATATATTGGTGACTTCTAGATTTTGGTCCAAAGTGTGTTAAGCGTACCTCTATGAGCTGCTGACTGTCTCCAGCTGGCTTGAGCTGCTCGTCTGCTGCCCATGCTCCTAGCTACTATCAGTTCGACATTAGCTTCTTGTTTGCTTTCTGCGATGATGTCCGCTACTTCTTGGTATGTTTTTCCTTTCAGTGATCTGCCGTTCCATTCTATGACCTCGTCCCCTTCAAAAACAAACAGAGAACACGGTCGGTAAGGACCAATAACTGCGCAGCAATTTTCTTAAAGCGGAGATTACTTTTTGCGGACATGTCGACCTGAACGTGAGTAGAGAATCATTTTTTCTTATACCAAACTGAGAAATTTTTGATTCATTCAATTACCTACCATTATTTAAAGGTGACAGACATTTTGTCATATATATTGATATCGATAGTATAATTCTATTCAATAAGTTTTTAACCACTGTGTTTGAAAAATGATAACTCGAAAATGTCTAAAAAAATGATATGGTATTCTGTAATATTTCTACGAAATATTATATTCTTTGACCCTAGATGTAGAGCTCAGAGAGAAGTAAGAAATAATACCTATTTTTTTACAGTTTTCTAAGTACTATGAGATTTACATTTTCCTTTTTTTTCGCATACACCCCAGCTATACAAAATATCAAATATTGTTGCCTATAAAATGATTTTCAATTTGGACGCTGGCGCTCTAAACATGACAAAAATTCTATTAGGAGGCCAGTCTCTCGCGAAGATGAGTTCCTAGCTATGTTTAATATCCAGTATTATAAAGGTAGACTGATCTAATCACGAGTATAATTTATTTCCTCTGCAAAATGTCAATATTATATTAGAGTTTCGTATAGATATAAATCGACCATTAGGATACTGGTATCGGCAAAGTAGTAGAGTATTGTATTCGTACATCATTACCGAATACCAACAGTAAATCCCATGTCAAACAACAATATATGTAGTACTGGAAAGTTCACACCATATGGAAAATAATTTTATTATCCATTTGTCAGAAAATCTTGGGTTTGGTGATAATCTGACAACCGGAAGTAGCAAATGTTATCTGCGTTTTCTTAGGTATTCATCCGATTTATACCAAACTGCGACTGGTAAGTCGCAAAAGGGGATGAGTGATTTGCGGGCTTAAAGCATTTATAGAAATAGTCTGACAGAATCTACAACCTTTATCGCTGTGGTTGCGAACATGCAGATTTTGATAAACGTCAGTGTTCACTGACATGACATGATATTAAATGCCATTCAGACGCTAGGATGGTACAGAGTGTGTCAACAAATGTAGTCGGAAAGTGTGGCCCCCACCGAATTTGTACTAAAGACAGCACTTTCAA
Organism: Aphodius granarius; assembly: GCA_963971325.1. NCBI lineage: Eukaryota > Metazoa > Arthropoda > Insecta > Coleoptera > Scarabaeidae > Aphodius > Aphodius granarius. The sequence goes on from OZ020225.1 coordinate 7,178,230, forward strand.
GAAAAAATATTTCTCAAAAACTCTGAGTGACAGTACCATACCACAGTAATTATGGCGGACATAAACGTTAAAAATAATAAATAAATAAACAAAAAGTTTGGTGTGTCACGCCCTTATGGAACATCTTAAGACAGTAGTAATTGCTTTACTACGTCAACATTGAAAAACAATTATTACGCAGTAGAAATTTGGAACTTATGTGAGAAACGATTTAAAGATCAGAAAATTTAAAAGAAGTTAATTGAAAACCGTTCTTAAGTTTCTAAATTCAATTGTGTTTATATTTTAAGCAAAGACTAACATGTTACTCAGAAATGATTCAGGACCTTCCATTGAGTTTCAAACAGTGGCCAATACTTTTAAAACCGATAGTAAATGTTTTACAATTATTGGTGGAGGAGCCAGATATATACATATATTTTCAATATGTTGTCTTGGACAACTTGTTATTGCCTCCTATATTGTTTCATGTCTCGTTTCATTCAGCATACATATATTTATTTTGGGGTTTCATAGAAGATTTTGCACTTTTTCGGCTAATTTTCGTCAAACCAATTGCTCATATTAACTTTTTTTGCCAGAACTCTGAAAGCGGACATTTAAAGTTTCTAACTGCAATCATAAAATTTTACTTTTAAAACCGATAGTAAATGTTTTACAATTATTGGTGGAGGAGCCAGATATATACATATATTTTCAATATGTTGTCTTGGACAACACTGTTATTGCCTCGTTTATTGTTTCATGTCTCGTTTCATTCAGTATATATTTATTTTGGGGGTTTATAGAAGATTTTGCACTTTTTCGGCTAATTTTCGTCAAACCAATAACTCATATTAACCTTTTTTGCCAGAACTCTGAAAGCGGACATTTAAAGTTCCTAACTTCAATCATAAAATTTTGATTAATATACATATGTAGATATTCTGCAAAATATTACATATTTATATTAACCTTTAGTTATTTCAGCAACATTGTGTTTGATATTTATCAATTACTGATCGTAGTAAAAAATATTTGATCAGGGTGAACCAAAGAAAACTAAACTGACGACAGGCAAGGCGTAAACAAGATATTTAATCCTTGTTTACAGTTTACCAGAATTATTTCATGTAACACATTATTTATGAGTGATCAAATTCTGAGTCAAAACAATAATTCTTCACGTATCCTCTACTCATTTCAGCGTCGTAACACAGTTTTCTTAATTTAAATTTCGCTAGTCTCTTGGTCCCAAAGTTCTCAACATTATTCGTAGCCGTTTGAAGACCACTTGGTGAACGCACCTGCCTTCAACTGGCCCTCGATGTCAGCAATGCTGCCCTTTTTCACTTTCTCGATCACTGCGCCTCTGTAGCCATGCTCTAAAATCTTACCGCCGACCACCTTGAGGCCGAGCAAAACGGCACTGGACCCGGTGGCCTCCCTTGTGGTACCACCCTTGCGTAGGATCATGTGACCGATCATCCGAGTGCCGTCTGCCGATACTTGCCAGGAAAGGGGGTGCTAATCGAAAGACGACACATTTATTACACATAATATTAGATATGTAGTTAGAGGGGGGGGGGGGGGGGCTCTAAGAAGTTTCTGGCTAGGAACTAAAGAAATTCTATTATGTAAGAAAGGTACAATAACAAATAAACTATCATTCTCTGGAGTATTATTTGACTTTTGTTGCATTTTCGGTCTTATATAAAAAAACAAACATGAAACAAGCTTACTTAAGTATAAATTGCCTTAAAACCAAGGTAACAAACACGCAGAAATGTCGCTGGACGACATACATTTGTCATGTTATGAGACATTTTATGATCTTTGAGGATGAAAAACGTGGAAAAAGACATAAAATTTGTATGTACCACGGGCATACTGATGTATGTACCACGGGCATACTGATGTTTAACGCTCTCGGGTGACTAAAATGTTCTAGGGCCTAGCGGCTATCGATCTTTTTAACACGTCACCCTCGAGGGCATAAACATCTACTTTATGCCCATGGTACATAAATAACTATTTGACATCTCCTTTCTAATCTTATTATAGAGACGATATGAAAGCCCCTAACTTTAACGATAATTTTCTTTTTCTTTTGCAAATTCTTGAAATTATAACGTGTAGATTGAGGGAATTGTTTGTCAAGCTGCGTAATTTTGGTAGATCATTTCTAAGTAACAATGAAAAGGTTAAATTTAGATAAATGCTTTACCGTTTAAAATACTGTCGTCATATCATCAATATTGAATTTATACCCAGAGTGTCACCAAGCAAGTTAGCATATGAAAAAGTATCATCAATATCTCAGAAAATGTTATTCTTTATAAAATTTGACCATGATAAATCAATATCTGGCTGAATGGATGACCAAAAATAATTGAAATTGACATAAGAAAAATTTGAGTGTGGTTTTTATACTAAGCAACTTATCAAATACTATTTTTTTTCGTTAATACGCGAATCAAAGGTAGTATTTTCTTATGCTCAGTCCCAGAGCAAACTTTTATAAGCAACAAAATTTGTTGAGAGATTCATAACAAAAGCATAGAATAAGCGCATAGTATGTTTAAAATTCTATGCAATTCCGGGAACACTAAAGTTTCTATAGAGTCAACACAGAAAACAAGCCAAGAAAATTGGCTACAAACATGAATGAATACTTTCAATTACACTTGCCACAGTGTTCGTCATCAATGAATGTAATACTCCATGACGTCACAGTCAACCACCGAATGTCCCTGAAACCCCCTTCACAAAATTCCATCATCCACCACGAAACAAAAATAAAACACGCGGCATCAACAACACCCCAATAACTCTCGATCAATTTTTTTTTTATAAATTTCACTACTCTTTGACTGCAGTAATAAATTTCAGAGACCGCTGTGGCTCCTTCTAGGCGGGTGTCGGTCCAACTGCCAAAAAGTGCTACTCCCCTCATCTTGGGAGTGTTCCAAATGGCATGTATTGGGGGGAGATACCGACATTGTCTACGAGAAGAAAAATTGTGCGATTTTCCCTGTTTTGTCCGTTTTGCATTCTGACCTAGCCAAAAGGAGAGCGGCCAAGAATTAATACATTAAATACACCCCCTATCTCCCTACCCAGCATCCTCTATCCCTTGTTGTTTTCCTTCCCATTGTCACGACCAAGATTCGAGGGTTCTCTTATTATCAATTCGAAATGGGCATTTGCAAGTTTCAGCGCATTATTGACAGCCCTGTCAATAAGATATGCTGGCCACATAATAAACCTATGCAAACGACAATGAATTCATAATGTATTCGACTCGTGAACATATCTGACAAGGGAATTTTCCCACAAATGTTTGGAATGCATCAATAGAAAGTACAAGTACTGAAGTACTCTTCATAGTTTTGCTCAATCAAAATTTTAACTTATCTTAATAAAAATATTGAAATATTTTTGTTCTGAAGATTTCTCAACCGATTTTAATGTATGATTGTAATGCATCGTTTGAAAGCGTACAACGCTCTGATTCTCCACTAGTTTTGTCCGATCGAAAAGCTCATAATTAGGGCCCGGAAACGTAACATGTTCTTAATTGTATATCTAAACAATACTTCGCTCATAGACTTGGGGCAAAATATTTGACAATTTTCTGACTTGTAGGCTAATTGACTGTATTAGTTTTACAACTTCTCGTAGTGTGAATAAGTTCTGAAGATGCCTCTTACAACATAGTGCGAAACGTCCAGATTATACCCTCAACTAAATTATTTCCTACTGGAAAGCAAGAATTAGTTTGGCCACAGATAATTTCCTCAATTACGAAAGTACTATTTTTTATAAGACCTAATGTTGATTGTAAGTTACCCAATAAATGACATAAATCAGTACACCATACTCGATCCAGAGAAACATAATTTACATTCAATAAACGAGTGCTTATCATGATCACTATCTTACAATAATAAGACCAAAACATGCTGTAGTGCGAAGCCATGCATTGCTATTACTGCAAGCAAAATTCAACAGAAAAATACATGCGGTAAATATTTATAGATAAAGCGTGCAGAATTCGGACTTTATATTTAAAACTATACATTGACTCTGATGCTATAAGGCCTTGATTTCTTTGAAAAGTCAGAAAATCGACATTAAAATTGCGAGTCTGAATTTCCAAATGTGAATATATCCACTGTGACAATGGTCTTCCAGCTATTCTTAGGTATAATGGTTAGCATACAGCCAACCCTCGCTAATGCGAATATATTATAATTCAAGTAAATAGTAAACTTAGAAAACATCATTAAAGTGAGATTTACCGAAAATCATTAAAGTTAGATCGCATTACGGTAGATCTTGTGTTTCTTCTAGCTCGGTCCAGCTCGGACAGCAACAGCCGGCTGTGTAACGAGAAACTGCGTTCTTGTGCTCGGTGCAACACCGTGCTTAACTGTGTCGAGGTAGGTGACACAAGATCCACCATATTCGAGGATGGTCTGTAATGGTGAAAGGCACAATCGAATGATTGGCGAAAAATCGTAATGATTGGCATTCGAATGATTTGAGTAACCGAATAAATGGCTTCTCAAGATGTTTTGAAAATGTTCTCGATTATTAATCGATTCTGAGAATCGATGGACTTCAAGAGAAATTATTTATATGTAGATGATATATGATTCTTATTGATTCTAAGAATCGATTAATAATCGAAAATATTTAAAAAAATATCTCCAAATTTTTTAAGACACCCATTACATAATGAAATATGAAATAAAACTTAGACAGTGCAAATTTTACAGTGATATTTTTTTTAAGTTCGTTTCCAACATGAGTTTTGAATCTGTTCTGAGAATTTGAATTAATTTATTCGAATAGAGAGTCGATTCTACACATTCGAAAGTGACATCGCGAATCGATGATTTCAAGAATCGAGATATCTCGACTATGTCAAGAATCGAATATAATCGATTTTTTCATTCGAATGTGCCTATCACGAGTATGTAATTTATGATGACAGTGGATAGCTACCGCTACTGCTATATAGCTTAGTATTTTATTTATTGTACAGGTATTCCTTTAGATTATGTCAAAGTTCTCCAATAATAAGTGCAGTAATCCCGATAAATTAAAATCTAAAAGTTTATAAATTTTCATTTTCTAATTTACAATTAATTTTCGACATCAATTATAATCAAATTTTCCACTTCGCGTTATCGTATACCTTTTAACAATGTTATTTTTTACATAATGTTGTACTACTAACAGTGAAAACTTATAGTGAACTAATAGTGAAATATTATTTTAGAAATAATATAAAAATGATATACATAGGATTTTGGGAAAACACAGTACTTAAAATTTAGAGAATGTTGACATTGCTAAAGTAAAAACCTGTAGTCTTTATGCCGCTGCATAACATAACTGGGCACTAAGTGTAATGTGGATTTTAATACAGTCATATTTTCCAAGGAGTCATCCGAGTATATAACTGGATATAATTTTTTTATTCAATAACATTATCTACAATGTTTTACATAGTTGTAGTTACAAAGAGTTAACCCCATTTTTGTATAAAATCATCAGAACTAAAATTTTAGAAAATATATGAAGCGATATTAAGTCACATTTTTTAATAAATTGTATTTTATATTCTCGTTTTACCTATAATCTGAAGATTCTCCAAATTGAATGTTACATTTTCAATATTGAAAAAAAGCAAGACCAAGCAGAAAATGCGAAAACTTTTAAATTCGACTTTAGCTCATTTCAAGTCACAGTTAAAGCTTATACACTTTTTTATGTAGTATTGGGTAAACCTAGTGAAAGATCAGATCCGAAACAAGGTGATAAAATATAAAACGCCAAAATGTCCGCCCCATCGTTTTTTCACGTACTCTTCATATACATATATGTTACCGCTAATACCCGAAAATACGTTGCTATTACCTAGTTAATCTCAATATTACACACTCTATTTAGTTAGAGACAGACTAGTTTATTTTTTATAAATAGAGAATTTATAGAATAATGGAACAAATGAAAACATATCTTTTATTTTGAATGGTTTATGTTTATTTTTTTACTTTATCATACGTATTATGACAATGTATTGTAATCGTGTCGAAAAAAAAAATTGAGATTTTAGCGGAAATAGGTCTTTTTGGGCCCCCTGAACATTTTTGACCAAGGTACAAAAAAAATGTCTGTGTGTGTGTGTGTGCGTGTGTGTGTGTGTGTGTGTGTGTGTGTGTGTGTGTGTGTGTGTACCCGTTTTTTGTGGCGACGATTCCGGAGAAACTACTGAAGGTATCGAGACGAAACTTCATATTTAGAAGTTTCGTGACTAAACTTAGAGCTGAAAGAAGTTTTGTCCAAAAGGGCCCAAAGGAACTCGAGGTTTACTCTTATCATTTTTCAACGATTTTGCAAATTAGCCGCCATTTCTGTAATTTCGTCAAAATAGTTAAATAATAAACTATAGTAGAGAATAGTAGAGAAAATTTTGTATAATTTATGTCCATTCCATTTTTTGGAAAAAAAAATTAAATCATAGTAAGCGGATGCCCCTTGAACTTCCAAATTGCCCCCCTGAACACGGCTGTATCGTATGATAAACTCATGTGCCTGGCCACATCAGATTTTTTATTTATATGTATATAATTTTTCGAATTCAAAATGGATTACCAATGGGGTGAACTGCTTCGTTTTTTACGACAGAAACCATCCAGCTATGTAAACATTACATGAAGCAATAGAAACAGGATATTCCGGTGATTAACTATGCTTTATCCGTTAATGTTGTCATTAACTAGTTAGGGCGCAAAATAATTTTTTGGCATACATTTGTTAGCGTTATAACGGAAACATTTAGGGAATTCTTAATTTAATTAGATAAAATCAACTCTAACGTACGGGTCGACCACTGTAAAGACGACCAATTCACCCATAAGAAAACTGGTTACTTACACTTACACGTGCGAGTAGGTTGTCTTTACAGTGGTCGACCTTAGCAGTAACATATGCAAAATGTACTGTGATTCCTTTTTTAATCGCAGATTGTAATGGAAAAATTTGGAAACGTTGCATAATCAATATACTAGGTGCACAACTTTTAAGCACAAATTTGCGAGCATACTAGTCAAGTTAAAATATGACAAAAACCTGTATAACATTTTTAGCCGCTTTTGTTTGCAAGATACAGGATTTTAAAAGCTGATATATTGTAATCTGTCATTAATTGCTAATACACATAATTGCAATTATGTATTTAAGTAAACCCAGTGGCGTAGAAACAGGGGGTATAAAGTTACTGTATCATAAAAAGGTAGGTTTTTTTTAGATTTAATAACAATAACATACCATATTTTGATTCATCCATTCATATGTTACAAAAAAGATATAAATAAAATCCATAAAATCCATAACATGAAGGAGAAAGGAGATGTGCGAGAATTATTTGATTCAATTTAGTGTAAATATCTGAGAAATAATTCATTTATGGAAGTCTAAAATGTGTATTTTTTAATACTATTGGAACGGAAACATTGCCCAGATAGCACGATCTAAACATTTTTGGCAAATGTAGGGAAGCGTTTTAAAACAGCTGTTCGGGGTTCGAATTCGCATACGAACAAACCAAATGGCCTGTTTTTTTTTTAGGTATGGAACAATAACCTTATAATCTGGCCTTACATCGGAAGTACAGCCGGCGCCGGCGGTTCCGTGTGCTGTTATGACGTGCTCGTTAAAAGAATCTTACTGGGTGAGAAGTGTAATTTCCTCAATTCGGAAAAATTTCTGTATGTGTATAGCCTGCCTCCAACATCGTTGATTGGCCAAGATACAGCAATAGAAAATAAACGAGATAAAAAAATGGACCGATTTATGGATGTTCAATAAGTATAATCTTGTGAATCGCAGAATCAAAAAATGGTAGAATACGGTTAAAACCCAACATGACCTAACCTAACATATGATATGTGACTATGTGTGTGATGTGAGTAGAGCAAAGCAAAGAGTGTATAGTTAAGCATCAGCGTCCAGTCTAAATTTAAGACCAGACTTTAAGAACAGACTTTTCCAGCACACCAACGTTGAGGCAATCCAGTTGCTGCACCACAATTAGTTAGTGCGAAGACCTACAAGTGATGTGATAAAGCAGGGCACAGTGGTACGTATGTATGTCACTAGACCAGTGCAAAGTGTGTATAGTTAACCATCTACATCCAGACTACATTTAAGTAAAACCAATTGGAACACTTAATATTTGTTGTACCATTATTTACGTTAGATTAATATAGCTAAAGAGTCACATCAAACTATGTATGTATAGTCTATGTGTATGTTGCAGTTAATTAAAAAAATGGCCCTGTTCCTACGCCAATGGGCTTACTTATAATATTGTGTTTTTGTGTGACCATGCACATTGGCAATCACTTGCCTTGGAAAGGAAACAAAAGCGGCCAGAAAAATGTTTAATGTAGATTTTCCTCATGTTTTGACTTGGTTAGTAAGCTGGCAATTTTGTGCCTACAAGTTGTAGGATACCTTGTACATGTCTTTCCCAGTGGGATAAGTACTTGAAATGCAGCACAAATGTTAACTGATCGCTTTGTTTAATGTATATGTGTCCAGTTACGCTATGACAGCAAGTCATATTATAGCTCTTAAACAGATTCTGTTCAAAACACCTTTGGTAGATCGCCTCTGGTAGAATCTTCACTTGACGTAAACGTGGACGAGGTATCAATCCCAGAATCCCTGTGCGAGTCCTGGGAACCTTGCCTATCCCAGGCCTCGTGTTGATCGAAGCGGACCGTCTTCTTTCTTCGCTCCGTGAAGCATCTGTTGTCCGCTGTTACATCTTGCAGTGGCCTATGTTGTGGCGCCACGATGTACTGGCTCAGTGGACGCCAATCGTTCACCCCTAAACATCGTCAACACTTACCCCGATTTTGTTTTACAAATATACAACGTTCATTCCCTAACCAATATATCAGGTTTTACCATATCCAGCTGGAAAGGAACTTGGTGCCCTACCTTACATTACGATATTATACATATAAAATAGACCATAGATACATTATACAACTCTTACTTTTAAGACCTTATAAATGACATCTTCTTATCAGGATGCACCTAATTGTCCAAATAACAAACAAGATTCGAGTGAAAGGTTACTTCAGTACATCTAGTGCTGATAGTTCCTGCTTTCTTCTGGTTGTTTTTGGTTATTTTGGGGCATGCTGAATGTTATTATAACACAATTTGATTTCAACGTAGTAGAACGTGTAAGTAAAATACATAAAGAGCAAATGAAATGAGACAAAACTCGCAGACACCAGACATGAAAATCGTAAAATAATTTAAGTAAAAAGTATTATTCTCGTTTGGTATGTTTCGAGTATGTTGCAGAAAATCGCGCAGAGGACTTGATTACATTGTTAGCTAATTTGGTTTTAAATATAGTTTGGCTACAGAGTAGGCGAAAACTTGACCTTTGAGTTTCTTAATTGTTCCAAATAACTATTTTAAAAATTGCATTATCTTCCAAGAATTTGTCTATAATTAGCTGAAACAATCACCAAGATTAAAAAAGTTATTCAAACTGAATTAAATTCTCTCTGATTTTGCGAAGCCTTCTGAATTTCGACTATTTAACGCAGATGTAAATGCAAGCCATCAAGAACAATACTTTACAATAATGGCGGAGGCGAAGGATATGTGAAATTCTTTTTTTTCTGATTTTGACAACTTTTGGACTTGGTTACAGAAAAGATTGTTATTTTAACTTAACTCGATCAGTCCTCCACGCGAAAGTACTGCACTTTTGGACATGGTATACAATACCACCGTTTCAGGCGCCAAGACAGAATGCAAAAAGAGAACTTGTGCGCAAGCGGCGTGAACACCACCATGCAGACAACATAGACCAAAAATATCCGCCAGTAATAACAGTAGGAGAAAGATATAGTTAGAAGTTAGATGGATGTCTCACCGCTAGAAACTTTTTGATCTTTTCGTCTAGGATCGCCTGCCTGCTAAGTCGCTCCGATAATTTCGCCTCCCTAGTATCAATTCCTGAAAACGGCGCGCACATCTATACATTAACACTGATCCTGACAACGTGTCAAGTCGCACCAATGCACTAAATCACTCAACGTTACAAGATCTTTGGGATTCACCTGTATCTAATATACTGCCTGTTTTAATTGCAGGAATGACCAATTTATTTGAGTTGAACATAAACGATATATAAATTTTTATTCACACTAGTTTCTAATAGCTCTAGATTCAGTGCAATATGAAAAAATATGATTTTTTTGCTCCAATTGTCACACTATCTGCCGTTGTTTTGATAATTTTTAATGTAACTAAGTATATGTCAAAAATAAAGAAATTAAAACACAAGTAACTATACATGTGGAATACAAATTGAAAAGAAACATGATAATTCTTTAACTTTCTTCTTTTTCTGAAGTATGAACATAATAAACAGATTTAATATTTAATTAAAGAAATAAACAGTTATTAAGATTTGGTAAGCCTTTCTGCAAACCATCACTTGTGTTTACCGGGAAGAATGATACAAACTCTTGTACGTTTCTTTTTTGTTGCTTTCCAATACTTCATTTAACAAATCTGACTTATCACACTCTAGGTATGCACCACCATTCCACTTTCAGTTAATTATGCGGTTATTAAATTTATTATAATAAATCTCGTTTCAAGCCAGTGACGGTTCCTTAAAATGCTGGAGAATGGAGAATGATATATATCAGCCGATTTTAATTGTTCTGCCAAAATTGTCAAAGTTTTTAAATTTACATTTTTATGATCTGTAACATTCTTTCTATAGACGCAATGTTAACGAACTGTACTCTACACTCTACCCGCCACTAAGTCACACTGAACGATAAGAAAATACGGAGATAAACCGAGATTCAGTAAGTATCCCATCAATTTTGATGCAGGTCAATAAAAATTGTACATATCGTATATAACTCAAAAAATCCCAAATATCTTGAAACGAACAGCGGGTCCATTTTAACCCGTATATCCACAAATTTCGAAATTAATTAGAGAATCAGTGCCATAAAAATCATTTTTGAGAAACATAGTGGAACTTTTGTGGAACTTAGTCAGGCGCTGCATTACTGTGTTATAACTTAACCTTAATACCCCCCACCAATTATAGGGGGGATCGGCAGGCCAGAATTATTATTATTATTATCGCCCGCGCCTATGGAACATCTTAAGATATTTGGCTCCCAGCCTTCGCCGAGGAGTGAGGGAAACCACACACAGAGAGATAAGGAAAATTGAATGAAACAGAAATAGCGATAAACAAAGCTTTAGTTGCCGCAAATAAAATAATTTTGTTGGTAAGATTTATTTAATGTTTTAGGAATTCTAAGTTCTTTTTAAATAAAAATCTTTTTTTTTGCTGTTTGGCCGTTAAAATCGAACGTTTATTTAATAATACAAATTTTGATATAATCAAATAGTTGATTAGTTTCAGTAAAGTGTACCTTCAAATTAGGTACATACATTTTTCGACAAGATAAAATGCTTTTTTCTTTGTTTTCAGTAGCCATGCTTTCATTTTACTATTTAGATATACCCACATAAGCCGACGTTGTGAAAATTGGGGCAAAAAATAGTATAACAACTTTTATGTATAACATTTTTTGATAGAATTTTGTTGCCCAACCCAATATAAAATATTTCTTTCGGCCTATGCATCTCATACTTTTTAATTTAAAAATACTTCAAAGAAATAAACAAATACATTTTTTATCTTGCTTTCTATTTCTCTCTGTGCAGAAGAACCTCACCATGGAAGCAGGCCACTATAGGCTCAAACATAAACGATGTACGGCAGAAAAACAACAATTCTACTTTTAAAATGTCTGTAACGGTGAACGCCTGACTTTGAGATCCATAAAAACTCAGAATTTAATATCATACATTGTTAAAATAATTATTTAAATTTCTATTATTCTCTAATTAATTAATAGACAAAGGTCGTATATCGTATTAAATAATATATGACCAGGTCTAACGATTATGGTACAACTTATTCTCAACACTATGCTACTTACGCATCCGTGGAAAACTCTTAAACCAAAAGTTGATGACTCGTGATGAAGGGGAGGATGGTTGAAAAGATGTGTTTTTATGGGAGCAACAACTTCTCACGTATTTCACCATTTTTTCAAAATTCGATTTACCTTCTTTTCTCAAAGTCGATTACGGTACAGTTTTAACTAATTCGCGCATTGCAGAACACCATGTGAAAGAGGACTTACCCTTTTCGCTGCAGCGATCGTCGCTCTCGTATTCCGGTGTTGATTTCAGGTCTTCCTCCGATGAGGAGAAAGATCGTTGCGATTGAGGTTGAGGGGGCTGCTGATGTTTCTTCGCTGAACCGCTGCGTTTGTGTTTCTTGTTGGCGCTAACACCTGTAGTCGACATACTTCTTTGTGGGATTTCCATGGGCAGTGGTTCGGGTTCTTGGTCTGGATATCTATCGGAAAATCAAAAATATAAGATAAATAAGATAAATTTGTTTTAAAATTTCATTATTGAGACACACTTAAAACATCATCACGTATTATGTGAACCAATGAACATGTTCCCGAGCGAAATGACGCAAAGTGCTTGCATATTTTTTTCTCACAGAAAATTGTTTTCTATACCTTCTGGGAACTAAATGTGGATGCGTCCTCATGAGGCCCTCCAGTTCTCCCTGATAGAACCTGGGGTCGTCTTCGTTGTACGCTTGTCTGTACCTATCGCAGGGTTGGTTTCCAGTGTCCTGCTCGGAATACTGTCTCCGAAGCACACTGCCGGATCGCTGCAGCGGCTGGTTCTCTTTTTCGGCGGCCGAGTGGGCTCTCTCAAGCTTGGGACGCTTGTCCGAAGGTGTCTGTTGCATTTGTGGTAGCATCTCACCATCCCCGGCATTCACTCCGCCCGTAATCCATTGGCCTGTCTTGCTTAGCAGCTCTTGCTTCTTTCGACAGAGAATGCAAACCCAAACAACCTGAAAGCAAGAAAAAATAAGAAAAAAATTTGTGCGTAGGCTGGAGCGACGTGTAAACGGTACGGCTAGACAAGCGACTTTTTGTTGCGCGACAATCCTGACGCTACACTTTTCAGGGCAAAATTAGTTAAAATATTACACTCTTATGAATAATACTGGCGTACTTTTGCCACAGTAATGTGTAAATAAATAAACTGTCAATGCGTACAGCTCCAATTCTTTTTCAGTTTTAGGTAGTAAGTATGATTTGATCTAGTTACCATAACAACCATAGACTCAATAAATTATGGGCTTTCTCAAAAGGTATTGTTCATTAAAATCGGTTGAAAAAAAGTTTCATGGCTATATTTTATGCCTATCTTTTCTCCGGTTATTAGTACTAGTTAAAATATGTCAGTTTGAAATTATTTACAGCTATGTTACAGTTATGTTTTTCCATTAAAATTAAGTTTTAATTTGTTAAACAAATGTGCTATTTTCTCAAAATAAAGGTTATGTAAGATACCAATAATTTTACATTTTTATTTAAGCAATAATGAGTTCTACTGAAAAATAGCAAAAAAAAATTGGTTTTGCCATTTAAAAAAGTTATGGATGACGTCATCGCTCCGAAGTAGGTGTCGTCATAAATGAAATTTTTATGCCATAAGGTAGCTATTTAAAAGTTAAAATTGACGTGTCTAAGTGTTTTTCCTGAAAACATTAAATAACGATATTATAAATTTTATTCCGAACTTTATCACCACTCTGTATACTATATACTAATGCCTTAGTTAGATACAGAATTGTGTGACACTCATCCGAAATGTTATCTTTTCCGTGCTCGTGGCTCATGCTTTCTCACAAAATTACACGAATGGTTAAATAGTTATATACATAATAAGTGAAGCTGTGGCTTTACAAAACTGAATAATTGCAAAAGTGTTTATACCCTTCATTGTGCCAACGATGTAGTCGGAAAGTAGGGTGCGGGACACCCCACATATTTTCATTTCGTTTGCGAAAATATCTACAAACATTCTCTCATTAATTACTGGAATAATACCTAACGGAAACCTTGTCCACCTACACACTTTATCGTACAACTTTTAAATTCCTGTTAAATAAGCAGAGCCAATGCTAAGCCGAGCGGGGGTTGTAATTTGCACATCAGGGTCGTAAGAGCTCGCTCGTAGGCGTGTGCATATTAAATAAGTTCCCTTAGGCTGGAATATGCTGGACGGAGTTTGTAGAACCCCGTATGGATAAACTCTGACATTTTGTCTTGACATTTGGCATTTTCTTGTGCGAAACAAGACGGCCGTCTTCTAGTCAATCCGCCCTCGCACGCGTCTGATGGTCTGACCTTTTTGCGAGAATGACGCATGTTTATTGTTTATACTGACGATATTATAAGCAATGTTCACAATTCATAACTGAGAAATACGGGTTCAAAGTCAGCATTGTACAGCCCATCGTTATAGACTATAAGCCTAAAAGTAATCGGTAATCTATTTTTACTGTGATGTTCAATGTAATATTTGTCGTGTATGTATACCATATGGACAAGAAGCGTTTCGAGAGCTACTACCCTTAACCGCTGTTACTCAGCATAGTTTGACCACTCAGCAGCCGCTATTTTTGCATGCCGGCGCTTGGTTTTGGCTGTTGCTTGTAAAGTTGAACATGTTGAACTTTCATTAGACGCTATTTAGAGCTTGCCCTACTGGCTCAGGACAAATGTTGGTATTGTAGAAAATATCAACCATCAACTATAATAAGTAATTTAAAGCAACAATTCATTACTTTTGTTAAATGTATAACTAATAATATAAAATTATAAATGTGTGATTTATAGTTTTTATTTTAAATAATATATTCAAATATTTCTTAAAAATTGAATAACCTGGATTATGCTTATTTATGCATACCATGCAAATATTATGTAATATTTATAAGTTGCTATGACGGGTTGAGCTTTATTTGAAGTAGAAATTTTAATTATATCAATTGTATATTAAATTGTATAATTAAATATAATATAAATTGAATTACTTCTGTGTTTGAAGTTAAAACATTAAATAATATACCTACAGTAGAAACTAAATTGCGGATTAAAGCAGTAACTTTTAAACAATTTGTTATTTAGAAATATACTGGGAAACAATTGAAGACCTAAAAGACATTTTTTTACGAAAATATATAATTTAACTAATAATAAGTGAAATTTACTTTTCAACTAAATACTTCTAAAATATAAAAAGTCTAATTTTATTATCATCGTGGTGTTGCTTATGTTATTTACACTCGTGTACAGTGCTTTCAAAATGTATGTAGACAGGTTCAAGGCAGGTAGTCAATAAAACCCCATAAATTGGTATCAAATATGAAATATTGTATAGTTGCAACGCCTTCGCTGTTCGCTTAATTTTTGCTGTCATGACTGTCAAACCAGGCGTGTAGTAAAGCATCAGCGTACACACTAAATTTCAGTGAAACCAATGGGAACACTTCATATTTCTTGTTTTATTATTAGCAATTTAGATTAGATTAATATACCTAGCTAGTCATGTCAGACTAGGTATTAGGATGTAAGTACTTATATGTAATTTTATGTATAGTTTGCAGTTGATTTAAAACAAAGGAGACCAATTACATCAAGTAGAACGCAATTTAGACAAGGGAATACAAGACAAGGGAATACTCGTTTCCAATTATCATTTCTTTGCTTTTTACATTTTCTTTAAAATATTAATTTGTTATTCCAGAATAAATCATAAAAACATAAAAGGTTTGTCTGTTTAGCCAAGAAAATTCTATAGGCTAATTTATAAGTTGCAATTAAAAGCTTAAAATTAACAACTAAATATCTGGTGTCGCCCCAACCCTACTTTCCGACTACACCGTTGACACATTTATAAACTCTTAGCTCTAAACTCTATACCTAGAGGATGAAACACCAGTTAAACGAATGACGTAAAATAATAATAACTATATTGGGATTATTATACGTTGTTTATTTATTCTTCAATCGCGAGCCGACGATACTGAGCTGACGTAAGTTCTCTATTACGTCGCAAACTAATCGATATAAACGATTATAGCGCCCAAAACGCTCATCCCATTGATCTGTAAATTTGTATACATATTTAAAATGACTGCAGGATGAGATGGTGTCAGTTCGGTCAAAATCTGATGAATCCCAAAGAAAACGCATGTAACATTTGCCATTTCCGGTTGTCAGATTGCAACCAAAAACAATCCAGTTCATCCCGCGGTAATTCTAAATATGTATACCAAATTTCAGGCCGATCCGCTCCCTTTGGGCGCAATTGTGTTTACGGACATACATGAAATGGATTCAGGAGACCTGAAAACACGTGTTTCCGCGGAAATCTCGACTTTTTTCCGTCGATTACAATACCTTCCTTCTAGGGACTAGTCGGAAAGTAAAAAAATACATATCAATTTGAATGTAACTTATTTTTTTCTCCCCAATGCATTTAAATGTTGTTGCTAGTGCAATCTTACATTATCCTATTCATATGTTTTTTGTTTGTTATTATGTCATCTTTCATGTGACGTTGCTGTTAATTTTAAGGTGTGTCTTTAGTTTTTGTAGTTCTTCTTGTTGGATTCTCTTCATAATCCCTCCATTGAATTGTCAATGATAACTCACACAGACAGTATTCTAGTGATGATCTTAATCTTAATAGGTACCTTAAGTCCGTCATTGCTATAATATCTTATATTAAGAAATTCGCATTTTTGGCGGAGGCGACGTATTAAAAACACCGCACCGTAAAGAAATCACGTTCATGGGCGTTTGTAGTACCCGGACGGTGCCCACGGGCGGAGATGCCGGGTCGTGGCTAGCCAGGTGATAGCTGGCGGGTGAAGAACACACTTTGCGGCGCAAATCAATAGGATACGTCACATCCGGTATGGCGTGACGTCAGCCTGCCTCCCACGCTGCGGCCCTCTTTGGCAACGGCGAGGAGCCAACAATGAACGGCCCACGCTTCAGTGCCGGCTCTAGTCAATGGGCCACTAAGCGACCCAACTACCTACTCATTGCTAGATAGACAAGGAACGTTTGTTGTAGTACACAGCAAAGATCACCGCTCATCAAAAAGATTCAGTCCCACTGCTTTTAATCTGGCTAAAATATCGTAATATCTCCTTTTACCCACATCTCTAGATACATCAATATGCATGCACAGAGAGAACTCTATTCTTGGATACCAAGAAAACTTGATCTTGCGTATATACTGTAGCATGAAGAGGATTTTTTTTCTATCCAAATAATATTTTATTCTAATAAGAATTTCAATATAGTTGTTTTAACGGTTAGTCATTCTTACGATTTACGAATTTAGTATGTTTATGTTAAGTATATTTTTCTGTGACGAAGAAATAGTTATTCTTCTATAAAAAAAATATGTCGTTGGACGAAAAATATGCTTCAACGAAAAAACAGTTTCTTGACCCAAGATTCTTACTCTGAGAGATACATAGAAAGTTGTGTAATTACTTTACAGATGGCGCTAACAGTTTCTCGCGTCTTTTGCCACATATATATAAGTTCGACGATATTGAGTGTTCGTATATTGTTTGGTTACATCTACGCATAAGTGTTTCATTTCATGGGCGATTTACAAGGATCATGAGGAACACCATTAATTATTGTAGTGGGACTAGCCTACAGTACACAGAGAGAACTCTATTCTTGGGTATTAAGAATATAGTGTATATGTTACGCTTAAAGTGATAAATGTGGTTTGTATTAATAATTACCGGCTATTATTAATAATAACCGCATCATTTGGTCAATGTGATTAGAAACACTTAAATAATCACATGGACCGGCTATTATTAATAATTTCCTAACGGGTACGGTAAAAGTGATAAAAATGTTACTTTTTACAAAAGATCTTTTGTATACAGTCTTCAAAGAAGTCAGGTAAGTTATTTTGATTACTATGTAAGCTATTATATTTATTTACTCGACGCAAATCATCAGTACGGCTACCCCAATGACCAAAATTACGAATAATACAAAACATTGATAATACAGAATGCCTTTTTTGTCTCCCTTGTACCTTAGAAACTACTGGATATAATTGGTAATAATATTTGGTATACACCCAAGGACGGCTCAATGACGAAAATAGAAAAAAGAACAGTTTATACAGAGTGTTCAAAAACCATTTTATTATCAATAACACCCATTTTTATATTTAATGCATGTGGGTAGTTTTTTGTAAATGTACAATTACAATTTATTAAGTAAATTCTCAAATCCTAATTATCTTGAAATGTTGCGCATTTAATAATAATTTTTTCAATATTGTTTTTTCATGCAAATATGTACATGCAAGAACTAGACTAGTTTACATAGATGTTTTTACATAAATTGCACCGCACAAATGATGCAAACATTTTTGTATGGTTCTGTTCCTAACACGGTATTTTTACTTTTGGTGTTTGACAATAATTTTATAAATAAAAGATTAAACATGGTAACAACTTGCCTCCATCTTCCCTACATTAGTATGTCCATTACCTATACCTACCCTAAGTACATCTAATATCTCACAGATATATTTATTATTATAAAAGTATTTATTACCAACAAAAAATACAAAAAAAAACAAAAGAAGATGACGTCCTATTGTTACAAACTTTATTTCGTTTTATTTTTACAATATAAATGGTGTCATTGTTGTAGGTACTACCACAAAAAATAAAGGTCTAGAAGGACTTTTGTATTCAAAATTAAATATAAAACATTTTTTAAAGTTTTGTGTTAAAAAGATAATAAATAATAAGTTATAAATAATTTTTTTTGCCACGAATTGCAAAGTGCAGAAGCACTACGTACGTTTGCACAGGTAAAATAATACAAACCGAGTTTCTAATTTATTACTTACTTTGCTTTTAAAAATTGCGCAAATAATCATGGCCCAAAGAGTTACACACTCGTGCATGCAATTAGTGTGGATTGGCATTTTTTAGTCTCGTTTTGATAATCTTCCTTATTTTAGTCATGAGTAGTAACTAAATAAGTTAGTCAGGACTAACGTCAATAAAGGCCCAACACTGAAAACCCAGTGAATAGATTCGTTGTGTGGCGTTTATGTAGATACTAACAGAATTTCAAATCTGAGGCTCTATTATATTGTAGGATCATCTTAATGCAATATCGAACTGAAATATATCACATTGACCACAGCATGCTGGAAATTATTAATAATAGCCGGTTCATGTGATAAATTCTTCACTTTAACCTCGCCACTTGGCTATTATTAATAATAACCGGTAATTATTAATAATAACCTACTTATCACTATGACCGTAACATATATAATGTAGCATGAAGAAGATATTTTTGCTATCCAAATAATATTTTATTGTAATAAGAATTTCAATATATGTAATTATTTCAACGGCTAGTTATTCTTCCGGTTTTAGAGTTTAGTACGTTTATGTTGGGTACATTTTGCTCTGACGAAGAAAATGTTATTCTTCTACATTTAAAAAAAGTAAGACGATCGTTTTACATCAACAACAATATTTTGTTAGGTGAAAAATATACATGCTTCAACGAACAAACAGTTTCTTGACCCAAAAGTATACGCACGTATCACTTAAAGCAGACGTAATTCCTTTCTAGCAGTTCCTTCATACTCAAAACAAGAAAACGTAATACTTGGAACATCGAGAAAATCATATTCTTACTCTGAGTATTTTATATTTTACTTGAATCTTGAATCTTTCTGCGGATATAGAAACAAGTGATATTCTTCACTCAAAGATATTCGTCTTGTATCGAATAAATTTTTCCCTCTGTGTGATCACAACAGTACACAATGAGGGCTACAATTCTTTTATCTCAAATCATATAAAAGTTAACAAAATTGATAATTTTAAAGGACCAAAAATAAAGTCAAAAACTCATTGTAAAAATATCAATGAAAAACGGTTACTTTCTTGTGATTTTAAAAAACAAAAAATACATAGAATCGACAACATTATCTGAGACTGTATCGAAAATTACGAAACAAAAGCACAACGTTTAATATACTACTGTCCTAACTAGTATTTTGAAACGTATTCAGAAATATCAATTAAATTTTTATGGTTTAAGTGAAAGTTATATGCGCTTGGTTTAAATTAAAACACTGTGTCTTCTTCGACAATTAATAAATTGAAATGAATTATAGGGCATTACATTGCTGATTAATTTGGCCTTAAAACTGTGTAGACGAAAACTTCAAGATCATTAACTGTTCCATATATTATTCCAAACTTATACTTAGACTTAGACTATATAAACATCTAGTCGGTTACATAGATCGAATGAGTTGCAGAAATAATTATTTTAAAAGTAGTATTAGCTAGGAATAATTTCGAATTTTCGAAGAATTTGTCATTATTGATGAAAAAATTACTAAAATCTACCAAAAATTACATAAGTCAACTTTTAATCATCAAAATGCAATTTGAATTTGATGAAATTTTTATTTAAATTAAATTCTCTGCAATCAAAACACACAAAATGTATACAATTTTCAACTCCTTAATTCCTTTTTTTCAAAATTTGCTGTTGTTTGACCATACAGTTTGTATCTACACAGTATGTTTTTGAAGACCAGTTATAGACTAGTGGATTGACCTTGCAAACAATGAGAAAAAAGAAATCTGTTTGTACTGTACATACTATACATGCAGACATGCACACATAATTACACGTATACATTTTCCAAAAACCATTTCAATTGACTCTACTTCTAGCCTGGCTGAATGCCCCCCATGACGTTAGGTTAGGGTGCAAAGTGGTTGTGGTTTCTCGAAACTGAAAAAGTGTTTAGACGGTAGTTCAAATTTTTACCACCAGAATAGGACTCTTTCGCTTGCTGACACGAATGGTACAAATAGTGACAATTTAACGACATTTCAAGACTACGATTAAACGTTTCCCACTTAATCTTACAAGCTTAATGAATGATATATTGTTTTCCACAACATTTTGTGTAATCAATAGGTCGATGACCGTTGCGCAAAAATATCAGGCGCGTCTTATTATCCACCAGTATCATACTCTACAATGTATAATCGATAAATTTTCATGATGGAAATAAAATCAAAACTCTGCAGTGAAAATAATACATATAGGTGTGTACCGATATCCAGAAATTCGTAATAATAATAATGAAGAAAAATCCAATCACCAAACACAATCGAGTTCGTCTCATAGTAATTCTAAATATGTATACCAAATTTCAGCCCAATCCTTGTACAGGTTGGGCGCTATCGTGTTCACAGACATACGTCATACATACATACAAACCCACATACTCGTTTTTCCGTCAATTAGTTTTAGTTATTAGTCAAAATATTTGAGTTTTTCTTCTGTATATGCGCGACACTTGAGCACATATACAGAAGAAAATATTGTATTCGACGGAAAAAAAATTCAGGATGTCAGCGGAAATACGCGTTTTGGGGTCCCCTGAATCGATTGCGATGATTTCTGGAAAATGTATGTATGTGCGTGGGTATGTATGTATGAATGTGAACACGATAGCGCCCACACAGTACAACAGATCAGGCTGAATTTTTTCATACTTATTTAGAATTGCCGGGGGACGAACTGGATTGTTTTTGGCCACAATTTGACAACCGGAAGTGGTAAATGTTATATAAATTTTCTTTTTCTTTTATCCGATTTTGACCAAAATGATGCCAGCTTATCTATCAGTGACTCTAAATGTGTATGCAAATTTGCAGATCAATGGGATATATGGCTTAGGTGGTATAAGACTTTATAGAAACATTTTGGCACAATCCACAGCCTTTATCGCTGTGTTGCGAACTGTCAGATTTTGACAAACGTCAGTGCCACTGACGTGACATGACATTAAACTGTTATTATGTCATAGAAACTGATGTTAGATATGATCCAAAGTGGTTATAGCTTCCAAAATTGAATAATTGCAAACGTGTTTAGACACTTCATTGTGCAAGAGATGTAGTCGGAAAGTTGGGTGTGGGCTATCCCAGATATTTGAAAAATTGTTTGACAATTGTTAACAGCTGTCAAATTTGGCTGCGACGAACTACTATGATGGAAATCCTATATCACACCATTAAATTTTGGCGTTCACATTTGGGTTACGCTGACTGTACCACCTGATGGCTCATAGTAAATAGACATACTTAAATATGCATCAAAACGATCAGTTTTTGTCACATAACTATTCTGAAATAAGCTAATACAAAATATTGAATCAAATCACAAATGATAAGTTATGAATCAAAAAATCAAGTCTTCAGCCAAGCGCATAATTATGTGACATGATATATACGTACATGAAATTCTGAATGAAATTTAATCAATGGGTCTAATATTAATAACTGTGCCAGTTTCCAATTCCTTACCTTGTTCGACCTGAGAGTAACTTTGCCGCCGCATCTTGCACAACACCTAATCGAGCAGTAATTGCAAATGTGTCCGATTCCGTCGGCGAACTTGGTCTTGAGGCATATGTGGCAGGTTGCGTCCAGCTCGATGCCGGCCTTCTTGTGTTGCTCGCTCCTGCTCCTTATCGTGTCTTCCAGTATTTGCACTTCGTCGGCCTTTCGCCTGAAACAATGAGCATTGTTCAGCACCGTGAACAGCGGAGTGCGTCAGAAATGGGACCAGAAACGCCGCGGACATCAAGAGAGATGTTCTGACGCCCGCAGAGTGGAATCAAACGGTATCGCAATTAACCGGACGTCATCGTCAGAGACTTTGTGATATTGCAGAGTAGGGCACCAGTTTTCATAGATTACTCGAAGTTTAAGACATAGTATAACATTATCATAGTGTAACATTATCAACCAAAGAGTTTGTGTAAACCAAAAAAAAGACAAATTACAATTTCGTCACTTATTACTAAAAATACGCGTTTTGGGGTCAAATCCTTTTCAGATTTTACACCCCAATATGGATTTCCAAAACTGTGAAATACATATTTTTCCATAGCTTGTGGCGATTTAAATACCAATATTTACATTTGTCACACAGAGAGAAATAAAAATTTGAATGAAACGAATTTGCTTCAAATCAAAGAAAGAACAATGTTAAATAGTGGCATACAAAGCTTTAGTTGCCGCAAAGAAATTATTTCTTTGGTAAGATTTATTAAATTTAAAGCTATCATATTTGTATGAACGTTAATTAATTTAAATTTAATAAAACAATACTTTCAAAAGAAATGAACATTTTGTTTCAAGAACTCTACGTTCTTTTTAAATAAAGAATCTTCCTTAACTATTTGACAATTTAGTACTTGACTTAATAAAATCGAACGTTGATTAAAAACTACAAAATTTGACATAATCATATTGTAGTTTATTTAGTTTCAATAAAGTGTTCTTTCAAATCAGATAAATATTATATAAATACCGTGAATTAATTTTTAGTTAATTTGAAGTAAATAATTTTTCTTTAATTTAATCATTTTATTGTGATTGGATTATAATCAAGGTCCCAAGTCGAAAAACACAATAAAAGATTATGGTAAGACTCATCAGATTATTCTTCTCCACGGTAATCTTTGGTAAAGACTACAGACTTAATACCAAATGAAGAACCAGAATACCGCTCAATTTCTATAGCTCAGCTTATATAAAGCTCAAACTAAGCCAACGTGTGACTAGAGTCTGTCATCGCCATCTCCCCGTCAGTATACATGTTTAGACAATGTTTAAAAAAACCGCACGTTTTTGAGTCAAACACATCATTTTTTCACTCAAATCTATTCTATCTTTCTCCTCCAAATAATTTCAAATAGAATATGTATTTACCTCAAGGCCGATCGTTATTTCAAATAAAACCAGATTTATTTCATTCAAACGTCTTTCGGCAATTAAACCGAAACAATTTCTACTTTACGGAAATTATGGAAAACCATTTGGTGTAAAAGAATTGTTTTTTTTGCAATGAACATTATTCCTTTTTACTTTCAAATAAAATATTTCTTTCAGCCTATGCATTTTTTTTTAATTTAAAAATACTTATTTGTTTCAAACATACATATGTTCTTTCCTTAAAAAAAAAACATACATTTATTTGATTTTACATTTCTTTTCTCTCAATGCACAATTATGTTTTTTTTTTTTACTTTCTGACTATTACCCAGAAGGAAAGTATTGTAATCGACGGAAAACGACATTTCGAGATTTTTGAGGAAATACGCGTTTTGAGGTTTCCTGAATTGATTGCGATGATTTCCGGAAAATGTATGTATGTATCTATGTGTGTATGTGTGAGTGGGTAGGTATGTGAGTGTAGATATGCCTGTGAACAGTGAACACGATAGCGCCCAAACAGAACAACGGATCGGACTGAAATTTTGCATACAACACCTTACGGAAAAGGCGCCTCTTCCGAAAGGCGACAGGACGATGATCTTCCGCGTGCTGAGGTCCGCAGTATTTGGGGAAGGAAAGCAAAAACCCTAGTTTTATATTAGTGTATTTATTTATTAGTGTATTTACAACGCTCATCGCTTAAAAGCGTACAAAATGCAAATAAAAAACAATTTCTTTTTTCTGATGTTATTTCTTTTTAAGCGTAAAATAACATCATAAAGAGTAACGACGTTATTTATGTGATTCAAATACCAACATATATGCAGAACAGATTGGAATAATCATGTTTGAGGCTAATTGATATTCAGCAAAATGCGAACAACTATCATGGTCCGAAAGGTATCACCAGTTATAATTGGTCTGTTCCAACGTGAGAAATGTACTATACATAATTCATATTGATTGGGTATAATTGACATTTATTTGCTAGTATTTTTATCGACGGCTAATAAACACTGGCGAGCGAACAATTTAGGTCACTGATACAATTGTAAATAACTTTATAAATAAAATTAATAAAATGAATGGTCTAGTAGGCAGTAAATAGATAGATGGCTTTTCAATAGTTGGTATATGCCAGAGGGACAGCGTCTAGATACACTGTATATGAAAATATATATCTTTCTAAACATAAATATCTGGTGTGCCCAACTACATTGACACACTGTTTATACAATTGTAAAGTCTCTAAACGTATAGACTATAGAGCAAGAAACGCCAAAAACGAATGTCCGTAAGATAATAATAATACTATATCGGGATTACAACAATACATAAAAGGCACTTCTTGATACAAATAATGATGACGTCAGTTCTCCATTACGTCACAAACCAATATGACCCCTTATAGAGCCGTAACCGCTCATCCCATTGATCTGTAAATTTGTATATGTTACGGTCATAGTGATAAATAGGTTATTATTAATAATTACCGGTTATTATTAATAATAGCCAAGTGGCGAGGTTAAAGTGAAGAATTTATCACATGAACCGGCTATTATTAATAATTTCCAGCATGCTGTGGTCAATGTGATATATTTCAGTTCGATATTGCATTAAGGTGATGCTACAATATAATAGAGCCTCAGATTTGAAATTCTGTTAGTATCTACATAATCGCCACACAACGAATCTATTCACTGGGTTTTCAGTGTTGGACCTTTAGTGACGTTAGTCCTGACTAACTTATTTAGTTACTACTCATGACTAAAATAAGGAAGATTATCAAAACGAGACTAAAAAATGCCAATCCACACTAATTGCATGCACGAGTGTGTAACTCTTTGGGTCATGCTTATTTGCGCAATTCTTAAAAGCAAAGTAAGTAATAAATTAGAAACTCGGTTTGTATTATTTTACCAGTGCAAACGTACGTAGTGCTTCTGCATTTTGCAACTCGTGGCAAAAAAAAAATATTTTTATTTGTAACTTTATTATCTTTTTAATACAAAACTTTAAAAAATGTTTTATATTTAATTTTGAATACAAAAGTCCTTCTAGACCTTTATTTTTTGTGGTAGTACAACAATGACACCATTTATATTGTAAAAATAAAACGAAATAAAGTTTGTAACAATAGGACGTCATCTTCTTTTGCTTTTTTGTATTTTTTGTTGGTGATAAACACTTTTATAATAAATATATCTGTGAGATATTAGATATACTTAGGGTAGGTATAGGTAATGGACATACTAATGTAGGGAAGATTGAGGCAAGTTGTTACCATGTTTAATCTTTTATTTATAAAATTATTGTCAAACACCAAAAGTAAAAATACCGTGTTAGGAACAGAACCATACAAAAATGTTTGCATCATTTGTGCGGTGCAATTTATGTAAAAACATCTATGTAAACTAGTCTAGTTCTTGCATGTACATATTTGCATGAAAATACAATATTGAAAAAATTATTATTAAATGCGCAACATTTCAAGATAATTAGGATTTGAGAATTTACTTAATAAATTTTAATTGTACATTTACAACAAACTACCCACATGCATTAAATATAAAAATGGGTGTTATTGATAATAAAATGGTTAAATTTTTGAACACTCTGTATAAACTGTTCTTTTTTATGTTTTCGTCATTGAGTCGTCCTTGGGTGTATACCAAATATCAGTATCAATTATATCCAGTAGTTTCTAGAGTACAAGGAAGACAAAAAAGAGTATTCTGTATTATCAATATTTTGTATTATTCGCGATTTTGGTCATTGGGGTAGCCGTACTGATGATTTGCGTCGAGTAAATAAATATAATAGCTTACATAGTAATCAAAATAACTGAGCTAACTTCTTTGAAGACTGTATACAAAAGATCTTTTGTAAAAAGTAACATTTTTATCACTTTTACCGTGCCCGTTAGGAAATTATTAATAATAGCCGGTCCATGTGATTATTTAAGTGTTTCTGATCACATTGACCAAATGATGCGGTTATTATTAATAATAACCGGTAATTATTAATACAAACCACATTTATCACTTTAACCGTAACATATACATACTTAAAATCACTGTAGGATGAGATAGTGTCAGTTTGGTCAAAATCGAATGAATCCCTAAGAATAGGTATGTAACATTTGCCACTTCCAATTGTCAGATTGTCACCAAAAACAATCCAGTTCGTTGAAAGCCCTGATTTGTTGTTCCGTTTGGGTGCTATCGTGTTTACGGACATACATACATACATTTTCCAGATATCATTGCAATAGATTCAGGGGGGGACAAATCGCGTAATTCCGCTAATTTTTTTTACCGTCGATTACAATACATTTCTTCTAGGGACTAGTCGGAAAGTCAAAAAGCCGGACGATCTTCTGGTAACCATCATAAACATCATTATAAATACCCGTGGTACATAAATAGTAGGGACATGTCGTTATGTTATTGGGGAGTTTTGTTACTTTTCAATACTCCTTTGTAATCGTTACTTATCATACGGTAATCATTACTTTGTCATCTGTCGTCGTTATTATACAAAGTGGTGATAAAGTTCGGAACAAAATTCATAATATCGTTATTTAATGTTTTCAAGAAAAACGCTCGGACACTTCAATTTTAACTTTTAAATAGGCACCTTATGGCGTAAAAATTTTATCTATGACGCCACCGACTTCGGCGCGTCATCCATATTTTTTTTAAATAGCAACCACAATCTTTTTTGCTGTTTTTAGTAGAACTCGTTATTGCTTAAATGACGATGTAAAATAATTTGCACCTTACATACGCTTTTTTTGGAAAAATAGCACATTTAGTTTAACAAATAAAAACTTAATTTTAATGGAAAAAATTAATTTAACCCAAAAAAACACAAAATTCAGTGAATTCATTTAAAGTTAAATCTATACGACAATCTACTAAACCACTTTATTCATCAATTAATTAGAAACCACAATTATATGCCAATTATCCAGGTCTTTTGGTTCCAATTATTGACAGCATTTTGGAACCGTAAGGGGTTTAGATTTGTAGCGAAGGGGGTAGGGGACTAACTAGTATTTTGCCTAACGTTTCTCTGAACCATCTTGGTGATTAAAGTAACCGTTGTACATACAATCATAGTACCTAACACAAATGACTTAGAATAGAGAAACTTTACAATATTGTTAGGGAAACAGATAATTAAAGTGTTCATCTAATAGCTAAACTTTTATGTCTTTACGAGAAAAATTGAGAAAGTAACTAATAGCATTCAATGGAAACACAAAGTCCGATTAGAATAACGATTACCCAATATTAGACAACTATTACACAATATAATGCTGATGTAATATGGTTGATCGGTTATTAGTTATTAAAGGATAATGGGACGTTTGTATAATATTCGAGAATGTGTGTGGGCCGACAACAGAACAGAACGAAAACGTTCAAGTGTTTTTATAATCTATACATATCCGAATTGTAAATGTGTATAACACAACGAGGGATCATCTCTACACATAGCACACGGGCCCATTCACTCCTTGCTACGCCACTGATTGTTATCTATTCATATCTTTTGCATGATAATAGAAATTACTGGATCCTATACTGTCATCTATAAAACTCTAGTTCACGAGCAACTCGAGAAAATTATTAACTATTAATTAATTATAAATCATGTTTCTATTATGACAAATTCAGACTCTAGTTTATTTCAATTTTTAACAGCAAATTGACTTGTAAAAATCAGTTTGCGATGTTTGGATCTTTAGATTTATAACTTGAGTATTTTCAGCGTTTGTAAAATTAAATTGACGGAGTATGATAAATTTTACACGAAAAGATTTTTACCTTTTTGGTTTTACAACACATAATTTTTATCGTACACAGGTTGTAACAATCTTTACTTTCCGACAAGTACTCTAGAAAGAAAGTACTGTAATCGGCGGAGTTTTTTCTTTTTCAAGATTTCAGAGAAAATACGCGTTTTGAGGTCCCCTGAATACATTGCAAAGATTTCTGCAAAATGTATGTGTGTTTGTACTTATGTGGTTGAATAATAGTAAAAGATTTTGAATAATAGTAAAAGCGTTTAGATACTATCAACAATTTTCAAGTACATATTTCTTTCGACATATTTTTTTTTGAATACTTAATGTTGTCAAGCTTGGTATTGGTAAATTAACATTTTAATGGCAACCAAAGCAGACAATGTTTTAATAATACTATGTTAAATATTCTAAAATTAAAAAAAAAAGAAAAATTCTACACAGAGAGGGAAAAAATTGGACTGAAACGAATTTCCGAAGTCCGAAGTCAAAGAAAGATCAATGTTAAACAGTGGCAGACAAATCTTTGGTTGGCGCAAAGAAATTATTTCTTTGGTAAGATTTATTAAATTCAAGCTATCATATGTGTATGAACGTTAATTAATTTAAATTTAATAACATAATATTTTAAAAAAAAAATGATCATTTTCTTTCAAGGACTCTACGTTCTTTTTAAATAAAAAAAAAATCTTCCGCTGTTTGACATTTTGGTAATAAAATAGAACGTAGCTTTAAAAACTACAAATTTTGATATAATCAAATAGTAGTTTCGGTTAGTTAAATTAAGTTAACTTTTTTTTAATTAAAATAAATCTTTCTTTAATTTAATCATTATATTATTATGATTGGATTATAATCAAGGTCCAGGTCGAAAAACATAATAAATGATTATGGTGGACTCGTTAGATTATTTTTCTCCATGGAAATCTTTGGTAAAGACTACAGACTTATTTCCACATAAAGAAACAACAGATGACAGAGCTTGCTGTGTATAGCTCAGGCTATATAAGCTCAAACTAAGCCAATGTGTGCTAGAGAATTTAGGGAATTTTTAGAGAAATCGCACATTGTTGATTCAAACACATAATCTTTTCACTCAAATCTATATGTCTTTCTCTTCCAAATAATTTCAAATAGAATATTTATTTACCTCAAGTCCGATCTTCTTTCTGTAATTGAACCCAAACCCAAAAAAAATATTTCTTTCAGCCTATGCAGCTCATTTTTTAAATTTAAAAATTTTTATTTGTTTCAAACATACACTCTTTCCTTGAAAGAAATATGTGCAAAGAATTACATTTATTTGATTTTACATTTCTTTTCTCTCTGTGTAAAATTTTAGCATTGGCCTTATGAGCTAATTACTGATCTCATTTTGCAAAATAACTTCTGGAAATGTTATATACGAGAACCGGGGAACATCTATAAAATTCTGAGAATGTCATAAGAAATAGTAAAGCAGCTGTTTTGCCTTCTTTAGCTCGACACTGATATCCCATTTTGTAATTCTTAATAATTTTGTGATTTAATAATATCATTTTAAAAATCGTTTTCGAATATATATAAAACTAAAACATTTTTTTAACAAATTTTTGTTAGCACTCTTTCCTTGCTACAAAGTAATGCAATGTTCGCACGTAAACAAATTCTTCCCTATAGCCCCTGAACCACTCATCCCATTGATCTGTAAATTTTTATAAATATTTAAAATGACTGCAGGATGAGATGTCACATTGTGTAACATTTGCCACTTCCGGTTGTCAGATTGTCACCAAAAACAATCCAGCTCGTCCCCAGGTAATTCTAAATTTGTATTCCAAATTTCAGCCCGATCCGTTGTTCCGTTTCGGCGCAATCGTGTTCACGGACATACATACACACATCCATACATAAATTTTCCAGAAATCATTGCAATGGCTTCAGAGGACCTCAAAATGCGTATTTCCGCGGAAATCTCGAAATTTTCTTTTCCGTCGATTACGATGCTTTCCTTCTAGGTAACTAGTCGGAAAGTAAAAAGAGTAGTTTAAAAAAAATATGATGAATTCCTTTTCAAACTTTAAGCTACTATTCATAGTTTTGGCTCAATGTTCATTATTATGGCACCCAAATAAAAACTAAATTACCATTTATCTTTCGAATTATGGAGAAGCATTACTTATAATGTAGATAACTACAAAAGAGATAAAGAAGAGTTTGTTACAATATTTTGATAAAATTCTTAAAACCACTTGGATATTACATAATATTTCATTTGAAAATGTCTTGAGTACAACACAAGATGTGTGTTAATTAGACATACAAAAATATATTTTTTATTTAATACTTAAATAATAATACTTAAAATTGCTTTCGCATTTATGGTTCGTAGGAAAATTAGATTGTCTTAAACGTTTAATTTGTGTACGTCACATATGCTTTTCTTACCAACCAGAAATATAACATATTTCGATTTTCCTTGGAGATTGGTATTTAACTAATTTAATTCATTAGGCCATGATAAATTGTCGACATTTACACTTGTGAATATCGGTTCATTAACGTAATTATGTCGTATGTATGTAGGTTGGAGATAAGCTGCATAAATCTAAATGAATATGAAAGAGTTTACAATATTTATATATTAGTCACCTGTGAAATATTGTCATTATATTTATCCTGTATTTCAATAAATGATTTTAATGCTATATTTCTTAACGAAAACATCAAACATCAGCTCCAAACAGAAACATTATCGATCACGACAGCCCGCTAAGCGGAGAGTAGTCCACGTTCTAAAAATACAGCATTTGACATATGATCCTTTTGACAGGATCACCAAGACACAAGTCGATATTCTCGCGAAGGAAACCACCGATGTTTTGTTCGATTTATATAAAATATTTCAGCCGATAGACAACAAGCGGATATAAATTTCGGATACCTCATGATCTCTTGCTCACGTTCCTTCTCCTCTCGTTCCCTCATCATCACAGCCTCGATTATTTGCCGTTCTTCGGGAGTTAGGTGCGACAGATCCGGCCCCTCTTCCATCTTGTCCAGCAACAACATCAGTACCGGAGGTCGAAAGTTAAGTTTTAACGGGAACTAACCAACGGCATCGTGGCCATCCGATCAACAACTTCTTATTCTCCATATCAGAAACAAGCAAACCACTAAAAGATTCCAGTCAACGTGACTTGCCACAGTTCCGAACGCCCATACTCGCACACCGAAAAATAATCACACCGCAAGTAATGAACCGAAAATTTGAAAAAATCACGTCTTTTACCGTTTACAGTTTCTTTATGGCGTTTGGTCTTGCCGTTCCGCGATTTTTGTCACGAGGTCTGCGTTTCTAACGCGGCCGAATATCACAGTTCGCTCTATTCCATTCATTCGCTGTTAATAAATAATAGGATGAGTCGGGATCGGCCAATAGGACCGGGTTTAGTCCGGTTGCGTCACGTCACAGGCATCGTATTGATCGCTTCACTGGATGGGGTTTTTCAGGCAGGCGTCGCGGTTGTCGCTGCCTGAAAGCGACCGCAAGCGCCCTCTAACGGCCGACTTTAGGACTCAAATCAGACGCCCACGTCACCAAAGTGGTTTGCGTCTAAATTGGTCAATATGTTATGAACCAAGTGATTAATCCGGGCAATATTCACAATGCCCGACCAATATAAATATTGTCCTAAAAGATTCGGCAATTTATAATGCTAAATCGTTCTGGGCACATTGATAAATAGCACAACAAGCAGTGTGTCAGAGAGATGAAAGTTTTGTTAATTTTCAAAGCTTTATTAAGTTACTTGAGAGTGTAACTTTTAACCAGTGCTTCTAACCGGAAATGAATCGAAAACGGATCGGTTTATTGTGGTTTACAACTATCACGTTGCATTGAGCATTTAAGATATTATTATTAGAGTAGTTATAAACTAAGTAGAGCACAGTGACATATGCAACCAATTATACCCAGTGTATGGTTTATAATTGACCCGCGTATATTTGGTTGCATACACAACTGTGCTCTCCTTGGTTTGAAACATCTATACAGATATACTGGCATACATTAAACATAAAAAATCGCCCATTACAGGTTCTTTTAGCAAATTATAACCAAATTGTTAAAAATTTTCCTTGCTAACACAATTTTTAAAATAAATATTTCTACAAATTATTTGATCTGAGTTGAACCGATTGGTGTTTTTGTGGTTTACGTTTAGAACTCAAATTAAGGTCAAGTTTTTGGCAACATTTTTGCTTCATTTTCAAATAAGATACGTTTTAACTGAAACCTTGTACATTGCACATTATTGGATTATGAAAATTTTCAAAACGATGGAAAAAAGATTATCGGAATTAATAAGTGCTGTGGTAATTACCAAAAAGAGATCTTACAACGTCCCTTATAAGGCAAACATAAATAGCGAGGAAAGGTGGATGGAAATGGAAGTTTTGTGACTATGAAACAATGACGACAGTAGGGACGGATGTGGAGATTAATGTTTTGAGATTTCTTTGTATGCTGTATATTATATTTCAATTTTTTTCCACTTTAATTAATGCAAGTCGTAAGATAGTACTTCAACCTGACAAAAACAATTGTATATTATATATAAACAACATTATTATGAATTTTATTAGCGGTGTTTTTATATCTTCTAAGCAATTTTGGCTTTTCCATAGCAAGTATCCATCTCGGACACATAGCTATTGGTTCAGTACTTGTTTTAGTCGAATAGTTAACAACTCAGGCAAACCTAGCTCTTTAACAATAAATTCAAATTTGAATTCGGCATTTCATCGAAGAGTTTAAGTACGAATTCTAGTTTTAAACGAAAATTATATGTTCTTTGTCTCTTAACAATTCATTTAATTATCATCCACATCGTAAATGTTCTTTATGGTTATCATCGTGATAGTACTATATTGATAATAAAACATCACTAATACTGTAATAAACATGTTCACAGTGACATAGGTATACTGTGTGTATCCTTATTTTTATGGAATTACTAGCAGTGTTGGCTACTGGTGCCAGGTTAACTCTTGGTGCCTTCATCGTAGGTGAAGAGGGAATTAGTTTTTCCTGATAGACTTTTAATATAGTTAGATGTTTAGCAATTTCTTCTTTGTATAATCTTTTTTTACTGTTTAATCAACTTACAGCACGTTAGTTCCGAAAATTTAACATGATTAAGTTCTTCTTGATAATATTTTATAAGTACGTTTTGTCTACTTATCAACTTCTTTAAAGGGGTTTAACGTGTCACGTCAAATTTATGTATACCTATATAATTTTCCAGTTTCGGTTGCTTTTGAACGATGTTGAGAACACTGTATACTGTTTAACACTGTATAAGCTTACCTAAACTTTTATGTTGTTTCACCTACACAGCTCGGAAGAAATACAAAGAAACACTAAACACAGTTCACAACGAAATAGGTTATTTATTAATTGTCGTGCGAATGCGCAAGCACGTTGCACGAAAGCATACTTGATTTTCGGTAATACGCTGATAAGGTCTATTGGATTTTCACGCAGCACATGCATATTGCCTACATTCATTATAATTGCCACAGATCGATAATAAGCCTGAAAAATATCATAAAATTATAATGTCTTACTGATTAAGTTGAATATATATGACAATATTGTAACGTAGCTGAGATTGGGCTGGATTCAGATCGTAGTGGAGATGAATAAAAAGCACAGTGGGGTTAAAGATGTGGTATATTTCCATACTTCTGGACACAGGAAGCCAAGGCCGCCAGTGTCGAATGTCACACAATAGTAGCAATCAGCAATGGTCTACTTCACATAACTACTGACTGACTGACACCTCTCCAAAATTTGAATACTAAGGCTCTGCCCAATCCGCTGACCGCTTGGATGCTATCATGCACTGTTACCATTGACTATCAGAATGTATATGTTACGGTCATAGTGATAAATAGGTTATTATTAATAATTACCGGTTATTATTAATAATAGCCAAGTGGCGAGGTTAAAGTGAAGAATTTATCACATGAACCGGCTATTATTAATAATTTCCAGCATGCTGTGGTCAATGTGATATATTTCAGTTCGATATTGCATTAAGGTGATGCTACAATATAATAGAGCCTCAGATTTGAAATTCTGTTAGTATCTACATAATCGCCACACAACGAATCTATTCACTGGGTTTTCAGTGTTGGGCCTTTAGTGACGTTAGGCCTGACTAACTTATTTAGTTACTACTCATGACTAAAATAAGGAAGATTATCAAAACGAAGCTAAAAAATGCCAATCCACACTAATTGCATGCACGAGTGTGTAACTCTTTGGGTCATGCTTATTTGCGCAATTCTTAAAAGCAAAGTAAGTAATAAATTAGAAACTCGGTTTGTATTATTTTACCAGTGCAAACGTACGTAGTGCTTCTGCATTTTGCAACTCGTGGCAAAAAAAAATTTTTATTTATAACTTTGTTACCTTTTTAATACAAAACTTTAAAAAATGTTTTATATTTAATTTTGAATACAAAAGTCCTTCTAGACCTTTATTTTTTGTGGTAGTACCTACAACAATGACACCATTTATATTGTCAAAATAAAACGAAATAAAGTTTGTAACAATAGGACGTCATCTTCTTTTGTTTTTTTGTATTTTTTGTTGGTGATAAACACTTTTATAATAAATATATCTGTGAGATATTAGATATACTTAGGGTAGGTATAGGTAATGGACATACTAATATAGGGAGGATTGAGGCAAGTTGTTACCATGTTTAATCTTTTATTTATAAAATTATTGTCAAACACCAAAAGTAAAAATACCGTGTTAGGAACAGAACCATACAAAAATGTTTGCATCATTTGTGCGGTGCAATTTATGTAAAAACATCTATGTAAACTAGTCTAGTTCTTGCATGTACATATTTGCATGAAAATACAATATTGATAAAATTATTATTAAATGCACAACATTTCAAGATAATTAGGATTTGAGAATTTACTTAATAAATTGTAATTGTACATTTACAACAAACTACCCACATGCATTAATTATAAAAATGGGTGTTATTGATAATAAATTGGTTAACTTTTTTGAACACTCTGTATAAACTGTTCTTTTTTATGTTTTCGTCATTGAGTCGTCCTTGGGTGTATACCAAATATCAGTATCAATTATATCCAGTAGTTTCTAAAGTACAAGGGAGACAAAAAAAGCATTCTGTATTATCAATGTTTTGTATTATTCGTAATTTTGGTCATTGGGGTAGCCGTACTGATGATTTGCGTCGAGTAAATAAATGTAATGGCTTACATAGTATTCAAAATAACTTAGCTAACTTCTTTGAAGACTGTATACAAAAGATCTTTTGCAAAAAGTAACATTTTTATCACTTTTACCGTGCCCGTTAGGAAATTATTAATAATAGCCGGTCCATGTGATTATTTAAGTGTTTCTAGTCACATTGACCAAATGATGCGGTTATTATTAATAATAGCCGGTAATTATTAATACAAACCACATTTATCACTTTAACCGTAACATATATACTCAATGCTGTTACGAAGAGGTGAAGACTCATCGAGCCTAAACGGTACCAGACTGTTGTGTCTACAGTCTGCCGGCTCCCAACATTCCAGCATACACCTGAAGACGCCGACGCGACGCAGCAGTTCTGGAAACGTGTCACCAGAATGCCAACACAGAAATATGGATTTAATATGCAATTAAACCACACGACAAACCCCGAAGATAAAACGTAGCTTTTTATCTTCGGGGTTTGGTCATGTCGTGTGGTTTAATTGCATATAGATAAAAAGCTACGGATCGGAGTAGTAGGGGAATTAGTCAAGACATTCGTTTAAGACATTCGTTGTTTTGCGAAAATTTACTCCAAACAAATCAATAAAGTTTTCAATTAAGAAGAGCTTTTTGATTCAAAACTCACAAGTTTCTCCTTTGAAGCGACATGTTGGATAACTTTAAATGTTCTAATGAGTTCTTTTGAAATAAAAGAATATTAATTTGGTCGACATGTTTAAATATTTGAAGTAATACTAATAAGTTTCATTTAAAATTACATATAGTCCTTTGTAGTTGATGACTGTTTGGTGTGACTTAATAATTTACTCATTGCAACTAAATTTATCTTGAATCAAGCATTTAACCCGCTTCTACTGAGAAAATTTTGTCTGGGCTGAAGTGTATAGCTAATTCGTGGATATGAAAATCAACCGTTGTTTTGATTCAAAGTAATTTGACTTGAACTGAGCATTCTTTTCACTGTGTGTACTCAGCACGGGAGTCCTCGGCTACCCTTGTCCTGTGTTATTGGACAATTTCTATTACAAAACACATTTTATGAATGCATTCCAATCTCCCAAACAATCTACCCTCATGACTGATAAAGTGGTCTGCTGCACATCCTTACACAAGCAAACGTGTTAAAACTGAGAAAAAAAATTAAAACATATTTTCATAAAAATATATTTCATACCGGATACATAATATCAAAAAAAGTAAGAACGTAAATATAATAAAAAAAGTAAATATACATAGTACATTCCAACACCTAAATCTGGTAAAATTTTAGATCAAATCTGGTGTGCTGGCCCCCAGATAACATTTCAGATCTGTGATGCTAGATTTGATCAATTTCGCCTTGATAGTTTGAGCATTTAAACGTTTGTGAGCAATAAATCTATGGCACCCTCCGAAACTATAGTAATAATTTCCTCCTTCACGTCCTGTTATCCATAGTACATCAATAGGCGGAACCTGGTCAGCCGTAGCAGGATTAGAGATAGTCTCCATTAAAGATTTCACCTTTTCTTCATTGACTTCCGGTGGAAATGGCCGAGTTATAACGCTTATAGGCATTTCGTGAACTTCTGCTATGTGAGCAGCGTGTATACTCGTCATTGTTCCTGAAATAATACAGAATGTCTGTATTTTGATACATAAATTTTGTATTAGTAGGTTTAGTGTCATCACTTGTTATTTATAACACACAAAGATAAAACTACTCATAAAGCTGCTCCCAGGCGCGATCATTAGCAAGAAATATCTTAACAATGATATTCCATATTTCCAAAGAATCTGCATGAGCGTCCGAGAGCGCATAAACTGCTAGTGCTCTCATAAAAATAAAAACGCGTGCATTTTTGTCAAGCTTCCATATAAATTGCGAGTAAGTGTTTAGTAAATTAGGCTGTATGGCATGAATTAGTAATATTGCCACATTTGTGAAACCACTTTTATTCATTGATCTATCACCAATAATATAAGTAATGCATAGCTATATGTCAAAAAAGATAAATGTAAATAAAAGGTGTAAAAATAAGGTATTCAGATGTGGCATATAGATATTCAGTATTGTAGGTGAAATAATTGAAATAATGATAAAGGCCTTGCAGTGCTGATAAGATTTAAAGTGATAATGATAAAGGAGAATTTGTGTATAAGGCGTTAAGTCTTATTGTGTCAAAAAAGAAATATACCTACATGTAGGGGGAAATAATAAAATTCACAAAAATACATGGTTTTAGTTGTATCATTTACAAACATTTTAACAGTGGAGTGTGTGCTGCTCGCACAGACAGTGAACTGCCGGTCTCGGGAAGTGGCCAGTCTCGTCTTCGGCTGGCCAAACAAGGCCAGTCCCTTTAAACATAATATACTATTTTGCAATCATAAGAAACTTAAGGGGGCAGTCAACTGACAATCAGGAACAAGCTTAGCCAACGTTTAAAGTGTCAGTTTAAATTATGTATATTTTTGTACATAAATACATATGTATTTCTACTATGTTCTAGATTTCCGGGAGAAAACCGCGTCAACAACGATAAAGTAGTCATCGTTTCGCACTCTGTTGCAAGATGCATCTTCAGAACGTTTTCTCCCGGAAATCTATAACGTAGTCATTCGGACGGCGGAAGTCTCCAATCTAAATATTTGTTTTTTTTTTTTTTCATCAGTAGTGCATACAGCTAATTGATTTCTACTTTTGTTTTACATTATTCCCTATCATTACTGCAGGAACAGGAACATAAAAAGAACAATTACAGAGTCAACATATTATCACAAAACAAAATTAAAAATAATAGAAAAAAGAAGATCAATTATTTATTATTCTTGCTTACATTTTATTCAAATTTAACACATTATCACTAATGTACACCGGCGAGAAGATAGCCATAAAAGATATCCATAACTTTTTTCGTTGAATTTCTTAATGAAACATATATCAATCGATAGAGCTATTCAAGTAGTATATCCCAGAGTTTTGCCCACAAAAAATATCGAACAGTTTAGCAAAAAAAATGATTTAATTACCAGCGCGTCATCTAGAACAGCTCATGGTGTCCTCAAATATAATTGCAAATAACGCCATGCGCCGATACCGTAGAACATCGGGGATAACAAATTCGGAATCTACAAGAAATTCTGCATCTAGTAATGGTATCAATACAACACTACCCTTATGGTTACAACCCCTCTCACATAAGTAAAGCTGTAAATTGGTGTGCGGCTTATCAAGTGGTTTATATAAATGTTTATAACAATTGCGTAAGTTGATGCATAACTTGATTTATACGTCAAATTGTAGGTAATTAATAGGGGTAACTACCCTGAAAAGGTCGGAGTTTTGCCCACTCAATAACACCCCTTAAATGATAATAATGTTGACCTACCCCATAAGAAGGAATACGACGACAGACAGATAAAATAATTAATAACTTCTGTAAATATTCTTGCATAACTTTGATTTATACGTCAAATTGTAGGTAATTGATAGGGGTAACTACCCTGAAAAGGTCGGAGTTTTGCCCACTCAATAACACCCCTTAAATGATAATAATGTTGACCTACCCCATAAGAAGGAATACGACGGCAGACAGATAAAATAATTAATAACTTCTGTAAATATTCTTGCATAACTTTGATTTATACATCAAATTGTAGGTAATTAATAGGGGTAACTACCCTGAAAAGGTCGGAGTTTTGCCCACTCAATAACACCCCTTAAATGATAATAATGTTGACCTAGCCCATAACAAGAAATACGACGGCAAACAGATAAAATAATTAATAACTTTTGTAAATATTCTTACATAACTTTGATTCGTACGTCAAATTGTAGGTAATGAATGGGGGTAGCTACCCTGGAAAGCTCGGAGTTATGCTCATTCGATGACACACCTTAAATGATCATAATGTGGACCTACCGCATAAGAAGCCACCACCACACTGAGGACACCATGCGCTGTTTTGGATAACGCGCTGGTAATGAAATCTTTTTTTTTTTGTTAAACCGTTCGATACTTTTTGTGGGCAAAACTCTGGGGTATACTACTTGAATAGCTCTATCGATTGACATATGTTTCATTAAGAAATTCGAACAAAAACGTTATGGATATCTTTTATGTACGTCTCTCGACCGGCCCATTGCATATGGCATATTATGTGCACATCAGGGTCATTTAAAGGGTGTTCTCGAGTGAGTCTAACTCCGAGCATACCAGGAAGGCTAGCTCTGTTAATTACCTATAATTTGACGTATGACTCAAAGTTATGCAAGAACATTTACAGAAGTTATTAATGTTTTTATCAGTGTGGCGGTGGCTTCTTTGTTAAGCAGTAGGTCCACATTATGATCATTTAAGGTGTGTTATCGAGTGAGCATAACTTCGAGCTTTCGAGGGCAGTTACCCCTATTAGTTACCTACAATTTGACGTACTAATCAAAGTTATACAAGAATATTTACAAAAGTTATTAATTATTTTATCTGTCTGCCGGCGTATTCTTTATTATACGCCGGCAAATAAAGGAAAATTAATAAAGGAAAACGCAGATTCTTCTTGTTTTCGGAATTGGATTTATTGCGTAACGACCAGTTTCGAGGCGACTTGACTTGAAACTGAAAAGAGACTCCTCAGTTTCCAGTTATAGCCAAAAATGTCACAAAAACGTTATTTTTTTAATAAAAAATGCTTTGATTTTTATTTTTTTTGTCGACCTTTTGGCATCCGCATCAGAGATCCGCAAAGGTCAGCTCCGTTACAATCCCTCGACAATAAATACAAAGGTAGCGTATGTCGCCAAACGTACACCTGTGTAAATAGATTTGCCTGTATGTCATGGCAATTATGAAAGACGGTTTAAATTAAAAAACAATAAAAACAAGAGGCCTGTACAATAAACGCCTATTGTTGACAATCAGCACTTCAGCAGATGGAATGAATGTCAAACAACGGGAAGAAGAAAAAACCGCGCCAGCAAACCAATAGAAACGTTCAAAGCTTTACCTAAATGCAGAACATTGTGTGTACGGTCAAACACAACCAAATTTTAATACTACAAGGTATGGACATTTTATGAGAATGCAGTGAATAGTAAACTCACTATAGTAGTAAACTCTTTATCTTGCAAAATATGAATCCACAAAAAGATGTCAAACACAAACATAAACGTTTTTCAATCAGAATAAGCGAAACATCAAAATTTCTAATAGACCATTTCCGTGATACCTGTGTCAATGCACAGTATATATGTACACATTGTACACATAACACTAATTATAAATATATCACATTTTCCAGTTAATACAATATGTACCTACGACTTTTAAGAAGCACACAGTAGCATAAAGCAATTGTTTTATTTGCATAAGCCGCCATTTTGACATCGTGTTCGCTCTACTGCTTACTTGAGACAATTTTGAGGTAGTTCTTCGTTAATGTAATACTTAACATTCAAACTCGTCGCTCGTACACACGGAGAACAAAACACAAATACCTACTGCAAAACCGTGTTCGTTCTTATACGGATTCGTTGTGACGACAGTCCGATATCGACAGAGATAACCTACAATTTGTCGATAAATAAACTCCTTTGAGACATTAAGAATTATTTATGCAACACAAATGTCATGCGAAAGTTTTTCTTTTTTTTTATGGCGGCGGGTGACTGCAGTGTAGTATCATAAACATATTTACGTCATTTAAAAATTGTGGAATTTTTTGTACTTATATATTATAATGAATAAGAGGTTAGAATTGTAATAATATACTTATCGTGGATTTATTTATTACCGTGCGACCTTGATAATAATACATAAGTCAACAAGGTCATCGAAGGAACAAATAAAAAATTACAAGGTAAACAAAATTTACACTTTTAGACTGACCACTTGATTTTCTCCATTGTTATGCGCAGTTGTTAATTTGTAATTCTAAAAATATAATAGCTGCTTTCCATTTGCACATTTCTGAGTTGATATTAGCGGAGCTGAGCTAATCTAACTTATGCGTAGCGTTCCTTTTGTTTTGGTGAAGTAAGACAAGCTCAGACAGATTACCTTCCCCTTAGCTAGTCATGCGAAAAGGTAACTTAGATCGTCTGAGCTGTCTGAGCTAACCTAATAGGAGAAGAAGAAGAAGGAGAACCTAACCTAAATCCGCCATCGTGCGTGCGTGCAATTTGGTTTTTGTTTATTTTATAAACTATAAGAAGTTTCGGCAAGATGGATGAAGTTAACATATTTGATGTGTGTGACCTGATTACACATCTTCGCTACGAAGTGGAATTAAGTCACGAGGACGGTATACGCGTGCAAAGAAGCGGTTCTGATATCTATGTTCTGTGTCTATGTTTCTTATTTGTACCTATAGAGTGCCTATAGATGATAACATTGATAACACTTGTTGTCAGGCAAGTGGCGCCGCCACTCCCTGACATCAAGTTCCACGAACTTAGTTAGATAGAATGGCACC
The DNA here is from genome assembly GCA_963971325.1 of Aphodius granarius. NCBI lineage: Eukaryota > Metazoa > Arthropoda > Insecta > Coleoptera > Scarabaeidae > Aphodius > Aphodius granarius. The sequence goes on from OZ020225.1 coordinate 7,220,653, forward strand.
GAACGCGTTCCTTTTGCCAACATCGCTTAGCTTAGTTGAACTTGGACCAAGCCAGACGGTGATAGATTAGCTCAGCTAAGATTAATTGAGAAGTGTGCAAATGGAAAGCAGCAGGCTTTAGGCTTATGTGATGGAGATGTATGGAACGACATCGACGATTTCTTTTTTATCAAAATACTTCAAATGCGCGGTACAAAATCAATAAAATTGGAACGAATTAATAATAAAATCTTTAAAAATATGCATATGCACATTTCAATGGATTTTTTTTTATTCAGTAGCTCAAAATCCATCATCTCTCAATGTCTGTGCCTTCAAACGAGACACCTGTATATTGTCCGTAATATTTTTTCTAAAATTGCAATTAAAAGAGTTCTAATTTATAGTAGATTTAATTTATAGATATTTCTAATGTATAGAGAATATTCATTATAACTGTTTTAATTGCAATTTTTCACTAAGTATTGACAATAGTTAATATACAGTCTGTCCAGGAAAGTCCGCACCGTATGGGTAAATCTTTTATTATCCATTTCTCAGAAAGATTTATTCTTTATGAAAGTTGACGGTAGGTCGAAATCGAGAAGTCTGTTTAAAAATTAATAATTACGCTTAGATTTGAAATCACAGCCACATATGACAGAAAAAAAGTGTTTCGCTTCTTTTTTAAATTTTCACTATTTGAGAACACTTTTGTACCGGCTAGAGATTTGAAATGATTCTCTTATACGGTTTCATAGATATTTGTTTAACCTTTCTATTCGATTCTCTTCGTAGCCGTCTTACTGTTACGTCCTGAAGATGCCTCTTGCAACAGAGTGCGAAACGTTGACTACTTTATCATCGTTAATGCGGTTTTCTCCCGGAAATCTAGAACTTAGCGATTCGGACCGCGGAAGTCTCCAGTCTAAATATTCCAGGTTTTATGTGCGTTTCATATTTTTTTAAACACCTGGTATATGATGCGATATTTTTAAGATCTCATTATGGTATTCTGAGTTTTAGACCTACCACCAACTTTCACAAAGAATAAAATTTTCTGAGAAATGGATAATAAAAGATTTTTCGAATGGTGCGGACTTTCTTGAACAGACTGTATATTAATAGATAAAGCCGTTTCATACCATTTTTCTCGTAAAATAAGTTTGAACAATTTTATTGAATAAGAAAAAAGTTGTGTCAAACAGAAATTGTGTCAAAAATTGTCCAAAATGATAGATTTGACATAATTTTATTACAGTTTTTCTCTCAAAAGAATTTTTCAAACATCTTGCACAAGAAAATTGATAGTGATGACCAATGATTTTCAATATAAAGATCAAAGCTCATTCCATAGTCTATGGCTCATTCAGAATATTACTGATGATCCATGTGTTGCTTAATAATTCATAGACAATTTCATTAGAATAAAAGTAGCAATACTCAATGCAATGACACACTCCAAAAATATAACTAGAGACAATCAATAAGCAACAAAAAGACCATCAATTTAGTACATATTATAACATTTTTGTAATTTTAAATATGTTGGTTTTGTTAAAATAGGTTAAAATAACGCTTTTGCTTGGTTTTTTGTGAAGTTCCGGTTTAAAGCCCTGCTTTCAATCTCTTTTGTGCTATTCATATGAACTTTTGATAAATACATCATTTTTTAAAAACAAACAACTGTAAAGACAATTAAGGACATTTCTTATTCACTCTTTTAACTGTTTGCATTATTTTAAACCAAAATGGAATGAATCATTATTATCAAAATGTATCATTATCATTAAAAACACTTCATGACATATCAAACTTAATTACAAATTAATCAGTTAGTTAATGCTATGTTTTTAAATAAGTGGCATCATCTTTTTGCTTGAATAACTTCTTTGTTAACTTGTAATTAAGTCCAGATAGTCGGAAGGCTTTATTGTTTATTATTATTATTGTTTTGCAACTGACCTCATTTTGTGATGTATTACAATTTTGTATGTTTAAATGCAATTAGCAAAAACCAAAGTATGTACAGTTCTATTAAAAAATGCAGGGTAATCTTCTAGAGATTTCAATAATTTTTGAAAAGAATTTTTGATTTCAAAATCACTCTGTACATATGGCTGTATACTTGATTAGAACAAAATAGTAATACATCTAGAGGTCACAAATATAATTAAAATAAAAAAACAAACAAATTTCGAGTTAGATGTAAATGATTTATTCTATAGTAATGTACATACATAACTAAAATATGTATTTTAGCAAATAAGAATTAATTTAAGCCTAATATAACATGCATGGACATGTCATGGGACACTATGCCTATTCGGTTGTATCTTAGTTCCTTTAATAATGATCAAGTCAAGTACAGCCTCATAATATTTTACATTGCAATTTTTTACAGAGTAGACACGACTCAAAGGCCTTATTGTATAAGTTATGATATCCATTATTGCCATTAAAACTCTTTTCGATAAATAACGTATCTGACCATTCTTAAAAGTTGTTTACCAACGTCTACCAACTTTTTGCACAATCGAATTTTAACTAACACTAATGCTGCAGAATTTATAAAATAAGGCCCTAGGTTGGAAAAGAAAACAATATTGCTTAGGTAGGTACATGATGGGGCAAAAAAAAATGTTGTCATGCAATTACGGCCCGGTAGACCTTACCTTTGACGATCTCTCGAAAAACCAGGGTATGTCGCAAAACAAAAGATATATAAAACGGAAAGTAACGTTAACTCCTACACAACCTTTTAATAAATGTCAATTTTTTTTCTGTCGCAAATGGTTAACCAGACGCTGCACCGTTCCGTAAAAATAAACTTCAGACTAGAAAAACAAAAAAAAAATTCGTCTAAATTGAACAGTGATTGGCTTGATTAAAGAAACAAAGTATAAATTAGAATCAATTATAGAAACTAGATTCGCATCTGGTCAACGTCAATGTTTTCCTATCTCAACATTTATTAAAACAAAAACCAAAGATCTGCACGCGATATATATATTTATATATATATAGTCATATATAAATCCCATCATTTCGACTCATTTACTATACAAGTTAAAATCGTATAAAAAAAATATTACTTTAAAATTACCGTCAATGTACAAATTTTATCGTCATTCTCCTATCGAGTTCAGATCTTTTCAGTCACGTGTCCGATCATTTTATACCCTTAAGGGTCGCCAAACACATTAAAACCAACAACAAAAACTGACTCAATAAGCATCAACATATGTGTATATAAAGCATATAAAATTTCTCTATGTACAAAAATACGGCCCACAATGGGGCCCCTGCCAAATTTGCAACTATACTTCTGCAGTTAGGGGAGGTGTCAAGAGATAGGTGTTATGGAGCGGGGCCCCGCTGGGGGGCGTGCGGACTACCAATAAAATGATCGTACGTGGTTCATTTGTTTTTTTTTTTGCCGTTCTGTTCTCGTCTCCCTCTCCGTCTAAAATAAATGGAAGCTTTTTCGAGTGAAGTATATCTCGTACAAACGTAAGGATCAGAATTTAAAACCTTCGTTGGGTACGTTTGTTGTCGTACCGAACTCAAAGTCAGCCTCGCCTGCATTCGGTGCTATGGTTGGATCATCGTCGATCTGAAAAATAAAAATTGATTAAACATTTCTGTTAAATAACAATATAACACATACCGTCCAATTCTGTATCAATTATGTGCCTTTTAGTAAATGAGTGTTTAGAATATTTTATTACAACTGAATGGATATGTAACAACTTTCAATCTGACAGTTATTAAATGACACTTTCAGGTCTTAAATAACAACTTTGCGAAAAAATATGTATTCTGTATGTGCCTTTTAGTAACCAAGTGTTTAAAACATTTACTAACTGAGTTGATAAGTAACAACTATGGATGTGACAGTTCCAAAATATTTTCCACTTGTCATCGGACTGGATCTGTTGGATGTGATGTCGAATTTTAATGCAATAAATGCAATTAACAATGTGAAAATTAAGTATGACTTCAATGAAATCTTTCTAGTTTTTACAATTAAAACTGTAGGAGAAAAAGAACTATTTTTTAGGGAAATTTACAAGATTATTCCCCATTCGAAGTTCCAGAATTCTTTATGAAACAGTACAGACTGTCGAAAGATCTCGGGATAAATCTAATAGAAGAAATGGGAGAGTCTGTTCAAGGCAGTACCCAAAGAACAAAAATTACACTCTCTCTTTTAGCAACTGAATAGTCACTTTCATACAGAATTCGACTGATATGTTGTCAAAATCCCAATAAAATAAACATGTCTTTGCTTTTTAAAGAGAAATCTACCGATTACTACAGGAAATCATTACGGAAAGAAGATACGATTATAATTATAGCAAAACTTACGTCACCGCTGAAGTAATTCTCTATGATGTCGTAAGCGAGCTTATAGATCTCGATGTTGTCGTGATTCTGCAAGTTCTCGATCTTGTCTAGTCCGTTACACTCCTCGATCATGCCGCAGAGCTGCTCTACTTCGGAACCGGCCATCTTCAGCATGTTATTGATACCGTCCAGGACGACCTGGATGACCTGCGAGTCCTTGCAGATCAGTAGGTCGCAGAATGGCGGAATGACGCCGGCGTGAATCAATCGCGCAACCTGTTCCCGGCTACCGCCTATTGTCAGGTTACTGATCGCCCAGGCGGCCTCCTTCTGCGTCTGAAACTCGCCCTTCCTGAGGTTCTCAATAATCGCTGGCAATAAACCGGCATCGATAACAGCTTGTACCTGCGACTGATTCCCCGCCGTTATATTCGATAGGAACCAGACCGCCTCTTTGCATATCTTGTCCTTCTGGTGAGTTAACAGTGCGGGTAGGTACGATAGGGCATCACAATTCAGCACAACCTAATAGAGTAATAAGATCATTATTATTATTATTATTATTATTATTATTTATTAAAACAAATGTTGAATAAAAAAATTCTCTAGTGTGTCTTGGAAAGAAGTGAATATATAGAAGTAATATATGTTATTTCATTAAATAGCCTTTGTCAATACCAACAAAACATTTATGAAACAATTTATTAAAGACAAGAAATAATAGAACAGGAAAATCTATCAGCAAAATTAAACTAACCTGTGTCTGTTCATCTGTACCGGTGACGATATTGCCGACCGCCCTCAAAGCTGCCGTCTGTACTTTAACATCTTTATGACTAAGTAGCGGTATGAGTTTAGGTACTACACCGCTGTCTATCACCATCTGAATCTGATCGTTGCCTCCATCAGTCAGATAACTTAACGCCCAGACCGTATCGACGAGAATCTATAAAAGAAAACATCACTATAGATCAGCGTTTCTCAAACTTTGTAGACTGGCGATTTTTATGTTTGAATAGCTCGCGACCCAAATAACTATAACCTTTAGATATTGTAATACCACTGAATTTTATTTATTACAAAATACTACTTTATTACAAAGTGAACTTAAATATACTTATAGTACGTAGTAGTATTAATAAACTTATTGTTAGTGAGATGGATGCTGCTGTTTTTAGCAACCAGTTCGTCAAAATCATTGTTAATCGAATTATATATAATATAATTATATATAATCGAATTCGAATTCGTCATTGAAATTTGCATTGCCGAGCTGATAAAGCCGATTCCTCAATTTGGTTTTTATTATTACCATAGTTGAAAATCCACTTCCCGCTAAATAAGTCGTTCCAAAAGGAAGCAATAATTTCAATGCATTTTCACCTAATATTTGATATTCTTCCCTTATTTCTAACCATTTTTGTTCTAAAGTTTTATCCGTAGATAATGCAATTAACTGCACTTTTTCAGAGAATGTTAAATTATTCGATAATTCAGCACTAAAAGGATTTTATACCCACATATTGCCTTGACAAATGTCGTCCTTAGATGGTAAGTACTGCACTAGTTTTGCTTTCAATTCTTTCAAATGACTTTGTATAATTATGTGTACATCGAGCACTTGTTGCTGAGTTGTCATCAACTAATTCAGCAAACGAAGGAAGCATTATATAGCAACCTCTGTTAATAGTATCGATCCAAAGCTGATTTTTTTATTAATGCTTCAATTTTATTATAACAATTAAAGAGAGTAATCTGCATTCCCTGAAGTGAAAGATCATTTAGTCATTCATGTGGGAAAATATATCAGCCAAATATGCTAGGTACTTTTGCAAGACACAAATTATTTTGAAAGAATTCGCATAAAGTTGATTTTTGTTCCCGTAAAAATATTTCAATTTTCATTCTCAGTTCGAAAAATCGTTTTAATACTTTACCCCTGGAAAGCCATCATTATATGAGAATTCAAAAACAATGTCTGATGTTCTGGGTCCTATTTCTTCCCATAATATTTTTAAAAAAAATTTTTTAGTACACTTTTACGGATGTAATTTACAATTGTTACACATTCATTTAATATTTCATGAAGACTTGAGCTCATGCCGTTCGCAGCTAATTGCTCCCGATGCAGAAAATACAAAGAGAGTAAATTTAAATTAGTTTAATTAATATGTGGCTATTTACCTGCAATTATTTAACTTCGACAAAAGTGTACTTAGCCGCTTTCTGTTTCATAAGCGGGTTTACACTTTACATTGAACACAGAAAATTAAGGTGGCTCTACACGCAACAGAAAATCCGAAGGCATGCCTCGAGGCGTAAGCCCTCAAGGAAAACCTCTACGTGTGGAACAGACGTTCGGATTTTCCGTTGCGTGTGGAGCCGCCTTTAATGACGCGAGCCATGTGTGGTACACATGCTATGATGTTGATGCGCGAAAACGGATGCGTGTTCGTACAGTACAAGTACTCTACTGACAGTACAAGTACTGTACTGTTCAAATGAAATCTGTTGTACGCCTCTTTGTGTGATTGTAAATTGTGATTTATTTCTTGCTGTGGTTAGCTTCATACGCGACCAAAAATTTTTTAAACGCGACCCACATTTGGGTCGCGACCCATAGTTTGAGAAGCGCTGCTATAGATTACCATTATCAATCATTTTAATTAAAACTTACGCTCGAGTCCGAATGGTGTATCAGTGCGTTGAGTGCAGGTAGAAGTTTCGTTATAGTATCGATAGGTGGCGCCGGGTCCTTATTCCTGCACAGATTCACAATGACCCAAGTAACGTTCCTGAGAAATGTGATCGGAATTTCGGGCTTGATAAACGATAGCAGAGGATCAACAATCCCCAATTCGATGACGTAATCCCTCAGACACGGTCCGTCACCGATTATATTACCAAGAGCCCAGACAGACTGCTCGCAAACATTCTGTTGGGGAGATTTTAACAGTTCCAAGAAGAGCGGTACAGCACCTATAGAGCACAAAAGAAAATAAAAAATAAAACTATACACTGTATTGCCAAAATCAGGGCTTTGAACCAAACTAAAAAAAAAATACATACCTGCTTGGACAACCTTGTTGGTTTGTGCCGAGTTTCCGGATGCAATATTTGTGAGTCCCCATGCGGCCTCAAACTGCAGAGCGGGATTGTTGTGTTGGTCGAGACACCGGACCAAAATGGGCAAGATGCCGCTTGAGATGAGAGCGTCTATTGGAGGGTTCCTGTCGGATGACAGTAGTTTTCTTGCCGATTGTACGGCCATCAGTTGGATCTGTGGATTTGAGAAATCAGCTGCCTGCATGACGAGATCGTCGAGCTTGATGTTTGACAGTGTCTTGTCTGCATCATCCTCGTCTGTCGAGTCTGTGATTGGAACGTTCCGCCGCTTCTGAAGCGTCTCCTCTCGCTTATTCTTCCTGAGTTCGACGGTGACCTCGTTCCTTCTCCTTCGCATCTCCTATAAGAAAATAATGAAATTCAAAAACGTGGCCGAGATTATAGCTTTACACTTCTTTCACAGCCTGTATAATTCAGTCTATCCTTTTATACAGTGTACAAAACCTTGGCATTTTATTAGTACAATTCATGAAAAAAGTACGACATGCTTTAGCAAGGTATTTTGCTAATGCATTTCAGACATGTCTGGGAAGGGCGGAAACGAGTAACAAATTTGGGGTTTTCGCTATAAATCAATACGTTAAACATAGTCAATATTTCAGACTTTTTGCACGTCTATATTTTTATCTGACATTGTGGTGACACATTCATGTACAATATATCAATAATAATTGCGCTCCAATGTTCTGGTATCTTGCGGTAGTTAGGAGAACTGTCAAGCTACGACGGGTTACCGATGTCAAAAATCACAAGACGATATATATATATATATATATAACGATAAAATTTTCCAAATGCACAAGAGAATGATTCATTATTTTATCTTTGAATGTGTTAAACACTATTGTGATAATATTATAATATGTTATTTTGACGTAAGTAAACTAGGAGCAATAAATGGTTGTAAAATCTGAAAATTGGATTGTACGGTCTTTGGTGGTGGCATAGTGTAAGATGAAAATTTCCACTTGCAAAAATGTTTTGGTTCTAATTTTATCTAGTGACATCAGCGCTCAACTAGTGGCACCAGAAGGTATTAATTGAGGGTAGACTTCAACATTAAACACTGGCAAAATTTGGGACTTTTTTCACATCTATATTGTGCTCTTCATTTTGTTATCAATACTAGGAGTACTAGGTTTTAAAATCTAAACATTTTTATTTTCCGACTAGTAGCCTAAAAAGAAAATCTTGCAATCAATAGAAAAAAAATTCGAGATTTCAGTGGAAATATGCGTTTTGGGATCCCCTAAATCGATTGCAATGATTTCTAGAAAATGTATGTGTGTATGTCTGTCAACACGATAGCGTCCAAACAGTACAACGGATCGGGCTGAAATTTCGCATAAGTATTTAGAATTACCGGGGGATGAACTGGAATGTTTTTTGTGACAATCTAACAACCGGAAGTGGCAAATATTAAATGCCTCTTCTGAAATATTCATCCAATTTTCACCAAACTGACACATGCTCATACTCCAGTGAATTTAAATATGTACACCAACTTACAGATCAGTGGGATAAATGGTTTAGGCGCTATAAGAGTTTATAGAAGCAATTTGACAGAATCCACAGCCTTCGTCGCTGTGTTGAGAATTGTCAAATTTTGACAAACGTCAGTGGCACTGACATGTCAGTACATCAAATGTCATTATGTCATAGAAACTGACGTTAGGTAGGGTCCAGCGGCTGTGGCCACGCTATGACTTCACAAAATTGAATAATTGCAAAAGTGTTCAGACACTTCATTGTGCCAACGATGTAGTCGGAAAATTGGGTAACGGCGCCTCCAGATATTTTTCAACTCGATCGTCTATAAACACCTTCAATTTTATATTTTCTTAAAAATGCAGTGTCTGGAGATAACTCCAATTAATTATTTCCTCAATATTGGCTGTGATTTATTCACCTGTATACGTAAAACACTGTATAGCTATGTGTCAGATAAGATGATTTTGTTACCCCATTTTTTGCCATTAACACAGAAATATGTTAGTGGCAGTGCATAAACGAACGTGAATAAAAGAATCAAGTGACGAGTTCTGCACACCATCATTAGTAATCTATTACTTGAAGGGGGAACTGAGCGCATCATATTGAGTACTGTCAATGTGGTAATAGAACGGCTCTTTAATCAGCTGATCGCAACTCTAATTGAATTGAACAGAACAGCGACCGGTAATCGAACACATGTAATGTTTATGCAAGTTCCATATTACACCAACAAAAGCATTTTACTAAAGCTACATATACGCTTTTGACTTACTTTACTATCTTCCGGAAAATTCATTTGCAATGGTTTGAAACGCCAAAGCAATGTAACATCGACTGAGGTTGAAATCAATCAATTTATGTAAAATGAATATTCAGACCATACATTTCATCTAGAGAGTAATCATAACAAGATGCTGTGATAATTGTTCAATTCCTATAGATAAATCGTTAAAAAAGTTATTACTTTTGACATGTGTACCAAAATTGCCATAGATGTACATATCACCAATCCAAAACTGCCAAATCTGATATTTCTAAAACAAATCAACCACAATACTTACATCTTGATCCTTGCCTTTGTTCTTGAAGACCTGCATTCGATTCTTAAAATGTGATTCGGACGCCATGTTCGTAGAGAATTTGACAATGTGGTGGTAACGGAGCGGTGCGAAAAGCCGGTGGTGCGTTTGCGATTATTTTGATTAACTTACAACGATGACTCCACAACTTACAGGTGCTTCTAGTTCATAATCGTACTTATCTATTGCCGAGAACACTCTCAACAATACATCGCATAACACCAAAAACTGCCAAAACGTTTGGATAAGCGCTTCTGTCGTTAGTTTTTTATTAATGTGGAACGACTGTCAGTGTAGGACCACATGTCAGACTGGCGAGCAGGGCTGCAATTTGCAGTCTACAAATTACTAAAACCGGAGAATACTGAGTTGGTATCCAACCTTCATTAAGAAATATGATAAGTATATATGTATAATTTGGACCTAATAATTCGATTAAGAGATTAAAATCAAATAAATATAAAATATGTTAGGTAACAAATCCGAATTTCTCCAAGGGTTAGTAACTTTATTGTTATGAGTTTGTTGTGCACCTGCTGCCATCTGCGTTTGAGTCTAGCAAACCAGAAGAAACCGATATGTCTGCTATTCTCTGAGGGTGGGAGTCGTATATTTATGCCGTATTGTGTTTATTAGCGATGCACAGGAGTTTAAAAGGAAAATGTCCAGTCTGAAAATAGGTGAGTGCGAATTAGGAGTAAACCAGTAGATCCAAGTAGGCTTAGTATACATAACCGGCTCAAGGTACCACCCCCAATTGTTCCAAAAAAATATATGTATATATGCTTGACGTTCATTGCATAAAAAGTGTTGTTGCATACTCGCATCTGTCCATGAATCATAGTTTGTTGTGTGTATGCTAGCATCTGAGATAGCAATTCGGATTTATCTAATTAAAGGAAACGTTTCCCTAGTGGCCTAGGCATTTCATTTGTCTAATAAATTGAACAATTTCGGTCTTATAAACTTATGAATATATCAAAATAGGTAGGGACATTACAAAACATTGTATTGAGAAATGTCTTTTCCCAGCATGCCTATATTGTTTCCCTTCAGACTACCCCTATTAGAATGTCCTTAATAAATATTTATCTGTGTAAAAAAATAAGTGTAAAAAATCATTTTATTCATTACATTGTAGCATAGAGAGAAGCATGATTGTCTAATGCTTGCAACTAGTTTGTGGTAATGTTGGAAGTAAAGTCTATGCGTTCAGCACCAGAGGCGAATAATTGGCAGAATAAGAATAATTACACGGTAAAACCACCCCCTCATCTGATGGCTACCCCAAACAGACACGGTATGCTATTGTCCAAGGGTATTTATACTTTTGTAACACTTTTTCTCAACAAATTCCGTTTCACAGGTAAAATTAGTCAGGACGACATATGCTATGTCGTTGCCAAATATGACTATACTGCGCAGAGCGGACAGGAACTTGATCTGCGAAAGAATGAGCGCTGTATTCTGCTCGATGATTCAAAGCACTGGTGGCGCGTTCAGAACTCAAAAAATCAATCAGGATACGTACCCAGTAATTATGTGAAAAAGGAAAAACCCTCTTTGTTCGATAGTATTAAGAAAAAGGTTTGTAAAATATCATTTGTTCTAGATCATACTATTTCTATTTTAGAATTTGTTATGTTTTTCTTATCTATGTATTTTATTTAGGTGAAAAAAGGTGGTTCTGGATCAAAAACTTTGCCATCGAACAATTCGCCATCAAGAACTATTGAATCTCCAAATATGGCAAGACGACTGCCCGCGGATCCAATGGAAGCTATCGGTGTCGCTGTCGTAAAGTACAATTATCAAGCGCAACAGCCGGATGAATTGTCCTTGGTCAAGGGATCAAGAATACTCATTTTAGAAAAGAGTAACGATGGTAAGTAGTTGTATTATCACAGAAATGTGTGTTATGTTATATAATATTCTTTGTCGCTTTTGTAGCATTTATTTTTGTCAATAGATGTTTAGTTTTGTCCATTAATCTTCACAGCTTACAGTTTTTTTTTAAATAACATTACCTCTTGCATCTCAACTTAATAAACCGGTGGTCCACTTTTGCAATGATGTACATATTCAATTTAGTGAAGCCACAGCCACTCTGGACCCTAACCTCACTCATTCATAGAATAACATTTAATGTCATGTCAGTGGCCACTGATGTTTATCAAAATCTGACAATTTGCAACCACAGCCACAAAGGATGTGGATTCTGTCAGGCTGCTCCTATAAAGGCTAATAAAGTGCCTATGGTATAATCCACAAGCGCTGCAAATAATTAAGCGTTTCCTGCTGTCATTTTTGACGTACGCGTCAAATCTTGTTTTACCGATCACTCAAGTAAGAATGAAACAGCCTTCTTGTTGTATATCTGTTTTGTAACCTTAAAATTCACATGTTGTTATCAGCTTTTGTGGATTATACTATAAACCATAAATCCCATTGATCTGTAAATTGGTACACATGTTTAAAGTCACTGGAGGATGAGCTGGTATCAGTTTGGTAAACATCTGATGATTCCCTAAGGAAGCGCATGTAACATTTGCCATTTCTGGTTGTCAGATTGTGAGCAAAAGTAATCCACTTCGTCCCCTGGTAATTATGAATATATATATACAAATTTATTGTTGGCCAACCCAGTAAAACAAGGTGTTCTATCAAAATGTTAGTAGATTGGCAGTGTTCCGTGGTATTATATAGTATATAATGGCTGAAATAATATAATATATGTGACCTCAGATGCGAAAAGGGAACCTATCGTGCAAAAATAATGTGCGTCATAACGGTACCTATCGGAAGAGACCTTATGTGCAAAAATAGCTCGCAAGATAACGTCATGATAGGTCCCTTTTCGCATCTGAGGTCACATATAATAATAATGAATATTTATTAATGACAAATGTCATATGTATCCGTTTTCGTCAGCCTCATTCTATTTGTTGTATCATTAGCTTCTCAAAATTTTGATGCTAGAAGTCTTATGAAAATAGCAGAAAAATATCGATTGTTAAAAAAATTACATATTATAAAATATAACATTGAACACACTGTCCGACTAGTTCCTAGAAAGAAAGTATTGTAATCGACGGAAAAAAAATTCGAGGTTTTAGCGCAAATGCGCATTTTGGGGTCCCCTAAATCCATTGCAATGATTTCTGGAAAATATATGTATGTATGTGTATATGTCCGTGAACACAATAGCACTCAGACAGTACAATGAATTGAGCTGAAATTTGGTATACATATTTAGAATTACCGGGGGATGAACTGGATTGTTTTTGGTGACAATCTGACAACTCGTCAATGTTACATATGTTTTCTTAGGGATTCATCAATTTTGACCAAACTGACACCATCTCATCCTGCAGTGATTTTAAACATGCATACAAATTTACAGATCAATGGGAGGCGCTATAAAGGTTTGTGACTTAATGGAGAGCTGACGGCATCATACCGCATTAACCCACATGTTATTGTTTACATATAATCGCCCGGCTCGCGATTGAAGAATAAATAAACAAGAAGTAGAGAAATAAACCTTGTAGAAAAACACACGGATACGTGACAATATAGTACAGTATAACTTCGCTAATCCGGACATATATCGTTCCTGACCATGTCCGGACTATTGAGGTATCCGGATCACTGGAGATGATGAATCACTTTTATGATGAAGATGAAAACAACTGGGAATATTTGAATATATGTGAGCCCGGACGCAAAAAGGGACCTGTCGTTACGTTATCTTGCACAATATTTTCGCACGTAAGGTCTCTTCCGATATGTACCGTTATGCTGCACGTTATTTTCGCACGATAGGTCCCTTTTCGCATCCGAGGTCACATATAACCAAAACATAAAATTAAAAACTAAATTCTGAACATAAATGGATAAAATAAGCCAAAGATTTCAGTTATTTTTAAAAAATGTGTTAATCTTTGTTTATATTCTTTTGGATACAGCTACATTAGTAAATTTTTCTCTGGGCCGTTTGAGAAGCAGGATTTCCATGGGAAAATTGTTTTCTGCAGACCACCTGATGCCCAAAGAAAACGCGTTGGCAGCATCGACATTAGAGCTTTTTGGGGCCTGTTAACCCCTGTTAAAAATGTCTTAACCTCAGGCTTAAAATATTTTTCGAAACATTCAGTAAGCAATGTTCTACTCATCCGTCCTTTATCAGACGCCTTGTACACAACTGGTATTGAGCTCATTCTGCATTTAAAAGCTTCTAGATTTGCCGCTATTGCTAATATTAAGTGGCAATTTATGTGATCCGGTTGCTTTACAGTAAGACATTAATGTTAAACAATACTTTGGTATTTTCTACCTAGTTTTAACTGCAAATTATATTTTGTGTCCGAACTAGGGAGGTAAAATTTCTAAAATGTCCGGTTGACAAGAGCGTTCGGATTACTGGAGTGTCCGTACTAGAGAGTGTCCGATCTATCGAAGTTGTACTGTGTACAGTAGAACGTCAAAAATCCGAAACAAAAAAAATCCGAAGAAATTTAAAAATTGTTCTTTTTTGTCCCAACACTAGATATATATATATATATATATATATATATATATATATATATATATATATATACCGAAAAACCGAAGTACCTTCGGTCCCAAATTTTTGATGTTCTACTGTAGTTATTTGTATCGAGAGGTGTACCTTGTAACGTATTGTTATAATCCCGATATAGTATTATTATTATCTTACGGACATGGTAGTGTATATGTTTAGAGTTCATAAATGCGTAAACAGTGTGGTGTGTCAATGTAGTCGGAAAGTTGGGTAGGGACCACACCAGATATTTTATAGTTATAATTAAATTTTGTAGGATGGTGGAGAGGTCAGAGTGGAACCATAGCCGGCTGGTTTCCTTCCAATTACACGCAAGAAGAGGGTGATGCGGACGATACACTTCACACATATGCGATGGCAGAAAACGTCCTGGATATTATGGTCGCCCTTTACTCGTTTACGTCTACCAACGATCAGGAGCTCTCTTTTGAGAAGGGTGATCGCCTTGAGATATTGGACAGACCCGCTTCAGACCCAGAATGGTACCGTAATTAGTCTTTACAGAGAATGAAAGTGTTCAGCAAACTGAACAGTTGAGAGCAACAGATTGCTAAATGTTATAAATATCCCTAGCATTGAAGAAAACAATTTTGGTAGATAAACTTTTTAGAATTAGAAATATAAAAGATATTAAATTGGAATAAGAATGGATGAAAAGAAGTTTATGATGTCCAAAATTGTGGATAATAAACAACTAGTTACAAAAACTAGTTATCTAATTATAAATAAAAGTTATTAAAAATTCACTAGAAAATCTGACCAGCTTTCACAATCACCCATTTGCTCAACTGCCTCAAATTGAATAAGAATACCAACTTGCCCTCTAACGGCAGTCAAACAAACTAAACTTGTGTACATTTTCCCCTAGGTATAAGGCACGCAATGCTCAAGGACAGATAGGCTTAGTACCTCGCAACTACCTTCAGGAACTATCCGAATATCTGACACAGCCATACCAGGAACGAAGAGAGAGAATAGAGCCGGCGGAGAGGCAACCGGAACCGCTCATGGACAGGCCACATCTCGCAGGGAAGCCGTGGTACTACGGCAACATCACAAGGAACCAGTGCGACACCGTGCTCAACAATCACGGACACGACGGAGACTTTCTGATACGAGACAGTGAGACAAATGTAAGATCTTAATCAAATTTGTCTAATTTGTCAAGTATAGATGTTTTAAACTGAGCAGAGCACAGTTGTGTATGCAACCAAATATACGCGGTTCAATGTATAAACAGTAGACTGGGTATAATTGGTTGCATATGTTACGGTGGTCAACACTTTTTTGTCAGACAGTATTGAAATTTTAACTTATTTACGGAGTCGTAATCTTTAAATTCTTTTGCAGGTTGGTGATTATTCGGTCTCTTTAAAGGCTCCGGGAAGGAACAAGCACTTCCGAGTCCATGTAGAGGGTGCTCTCTACTGCATCGGACAGCGAAAATTCCACACTCTTGACCAGCTGGTCGATCACTATCAAAGAGCACCGATTTACACCAACAAGCAAGGGGAGAAATTGTACTTGGTGAGGCCGTTGCCTGGGAACGGATAACCTCAGTTACAAGGGACCCTCGAACAAACCAGATTCCGTTAAGCAAATAGCAAGTTTATAGATAATATGTGACAGTGAACCCGCCAAAAGCCGTGACGCAACCAACTGCTCTGGTCAACGTATATTTTATAATAACTCGTTTGATTTTTTTTACATGAGATTATTTTGTTTGTATGTTGTGCGAGTTTTTTTTTTTTTTTTTATTTTTATTTTAAGAGTTGGTAAGTTTGAAGTGAATAGTAATTGCATTTAACTTGACGTTTGTTTTTAAGTTATGATACGCAGCTGATTGTGCAAACTCTTTATCGAAACTGTTTGTTTAATCTCCTTCTTCTTCTTCTTCTTCAACTTTGTCGTATTTATTTCGTAGCTTTATGTATATAAGAATTTAGTTACGTTTTTGTTTTAGAAAAACGCCTTTGTTTTATATTTTTCGTTTTATTTTTATTGTATATAGCAGACTTTCTATTTAATGTATGCAGTTTTTTTGTAATTGAAATAAACTCACTAGTACTTTTATTTTATTTTTGTTTTATTTGTGAGTCATATTTAAGAACTAACATCAGTATTTATATTTTAGTTTTTTCTTTTATTTTATGTTTATTTCTTTGCCATAATGTTACCTTTATTTATACATAACATTGTATATATACAGTGTGTCCAGGAAAGTCTGTACCATATGGAAAATATTTTATTATGTACTTCTCAGAAAATTTTATTCTTTATGAAAGTTGGTGGTAGGTCTGAAATCAAGAATATGTACCACTATAGGATCTTAAAAATATTGCACCATATACTGTGTGTTTAAAAAGGTGTGAAACATGCATGAGAGTAAACATGCCTGGAAAATCAATATTGTCGAAAAATTTTATTTGGGAATGTTGCTTAGAATTAATAATTACTCTCCGATTTGAAATCACAGCCACTTATGACAGAAAAAAAAATGTTGCTTCTTTTTTAAATTTTCACTATTTGAGAACAGTTTCGTAGCAGTTAGTAATTTGAAATGATTCTCCCTGAACGGTTTCTTAGATATTTGTTCAAATTTCCTATAATACTCGCGATATCGATAGCGTTTCCTGCGCTTCTTTAAAATCATTACAAAAATTACCGTTATCTTAGTGCGCTTAGATTCTTCACCCAGTAAATATCAAAATATCATGCGATACACAGGTAAACCATAAAAATTTGAATG
Source organism: Aphodius granarius (assembly GCA_963971325.1). NCBI lineage: Eukaryota > Metazoa > Arthropoda > Insecta > Coleoptera > Scarabaeidae > Aphodius > Aphodius granarius. The sequence continues at coordinate 7,238,015 of OZ020225.1, forward strand.
AATTATGGAAATGCATGGAGTATACACACTAATAAAACAATTTCATGACGCTGTTATGCTTTCCTTTCCGATTCGCCATTTTTTTGGGGTGTACCATACAAATACGTCAACAGCTGATAAATAGTGTTATCACCCACAATCACCCATAATAAGTCAATGGTTATCTTACTTATCTGGGTTGCGTATTGCATATTTTGACATTTACTGGGTGAAAAATCATAAGCGCACCAAGAAAACGGTAATTTTTGCAATGATTTTAAAGAGGTGCTGGAAACACTATCAAAATGGCGAGTACTATAGGAAGTTTTAACAAATATTTAAGAAACCGTTTAAGGAGAATCATTTCAAATCACTAACCGCTACAAAAGTGTTCTTAAATAGGAAAAATTTAAAAAAGAAGTGACCAGTTTTTTTTTCCGTCATAGGTGGCTGTGATTTCAAATCTGAGCGTAATTATTAATTCTAAGCAACATTACCAAATAAAATTTTTCGATAGTACTAATATTCCAGGAACTTTACTCTTATGCGCGTTTCACATTTGTTTAATCACCCGGTGTATGGTGCGATATTTTTAAGATCTTATGATGGTATTCTTGATTTCAGACCTACCGCCAACTTTCATATAGAATAAAATTTTCTGAGAAGTGGATAATAAAAGATTTTCCCATATGGTGCGGACTTTCCTGGACAGACTGTATATAAAAGGGAAGTTTTGGTTGAATAATATATAACATTATTCGTATTGTTTATGCATTACATCTTCTGTTAAGAACAAAACGGTTTTCTTTCAAAGGCGCATGCTTCCATGCAATCTGCGCTGTAAAATAATTGTATAAAAAATAAATATGAAATTGCAAAAGTATTAAAAAGATTTTACTGAGGAAGTCGTGCAAGGTTTCACAGATATCGGCACGACTTGTGTGCACGACCTTACAGTCCTTACACAATTATTAAATTATGATACTTTCCATTGTTATCGTACCGTAAGGATAACATGCATTTTAAGAATAATAAAAAAATGTAAACGCTAAAACACCATATCAAAAGTCGCATAATTGCATGATAATATAATAAATATCTTCACAGCTATTGTATATTTCCTTTATTTCTCAATAAGCAAACTACCCGATGGACAACTGTGACAATTTTTTATACAGTAATTTAATGTGCAGTAAGATTAAGGATGTTTTTTATACTGATATGTGTGCTGCTAAATGGTTTGTCATCCATTTTAGCGTAAGTTTTATAGAGTTGTGACGTTTATGGATTAAACTACATAAAGCATTTGTGCATTTTCCAACACAAATCCCAACAATTTTTAACAAACATAAATCAAATTGTTGTGGTATAAGTTTGATACATAATCCTTAGTTTAGCCTTAAAATTATATTTAATTTGCCAAAGGAATAGATGAGATTTGTTTTGAAAATAGACAAATGTTTTTTTGTGTCCAAATAATAGACTATAGTATATTCCCCTAGCATATTTAGTTCTTGAAATTTCCAGGAATAGATGTATTTTATTTTAATTTTAGCATAAATATGTATATGATATTTATATAGAACTAGCGAAACAGTTCTTTTATGTTTTAAGATGCAAAGCTCTGTCCATTGTAGTAGGTACCACTAGGCAAATTCGAATCGTGGAATATTTTTCTAAACAGAAGCGCTTGGCTCGTTTCGAAAATAAAAACGTGCGTTTCTTACGCAGAGTTTTTGAGATTTTGGGCTAACTGAAGACTTAAGTACAGCATGCAAAATTAAGAAATTATAACAAACTAAAATAATAACTATATAAGAAATTTAAATTTACAGGCCCGGAAGCGATTAGTTTATTGAAAAGAAATGGTGAAATGAAATTGGTTGTGTGTATGTGTTGAAGAAATATCTAAAGAATGTGGAGAGGTACTGAAGACTTTATGTTTATATTTGAACGCTTTGTTAAAAGCTGTCATTATATGTGAATAAAAGTTATATGTATACATGCAGATTTTTGTGTGCATCCGGATGAAATTTCTCAATATACATGATTAAGTAGATGATTGTTTTATTTAATCAACATAAGTAAAAAGGCGTTTAAAGTTTATCAAATTTTGTAGCCAACCTATAATATTTTCCGATATAAACCACAATTTCTGTGTAGAAGTGTAGAATTTTTGTGTTGTAAAAATAATACCAACACAGATTTTTATAGTTGTTTATTTTTTTACATTTACACAGATATTTAACAACAAAGGCGGGTATACATCTAGCGTACTTACAACTGATAATTTATTTATACACAAAACAAATATAAACATAATTAATACGTGGGAGAACTGAACTCTAAAATAGAATTGATTCAATCAATGAATATGTCAAGTAATTAATGTACTCATACCATCTTTTACGTTTATAAAAATAGACCTTATGATAAGAACGGCTCCAAATCGTTGTCGGGATCCAATGTGTCTTGGCCAAATGTCTCTACGTCTGCCTGACTATCGGCGTGAATCATTTTCTTGTCAGTGCCGGGCTATAAAATAAAGTGACATGTATAATTTTAGTAATGATTTTAGAGCAAAAATTCTAAGGCAACTTACCTTTGGATGCATTAGTATAAACGGCAATTCTGCTGTTAATTCCCCTGCAAGAGCTCCCAAAAATAGTTTAACCTTTATAGAATATGACACAATGATGCCAAATGCATCCCTACTTTCCCTCTCTGGGTTGTCCAATCTATAAAAAACGATAAAGAAGTGAACACATTTATCAATCATTTGTATAGTTATTGCGTGTACTCACAATGTACTTGATGCCAAGTTGGTCTCCTGTTTCTTTAACTGGCCATCTAAAGCAATTCCTCTCCTATCCTTATTATTGGTAAGAAGCGGTGTCAAGTAGATGATCTTTTGTAAACTGGAACCAGGTTGTATTGGGCATCCCTCCCTATAAGAATTTAAAAATGATATAAACATTTTCTGTCCTTTACTCGTAACACACACCAACAAAATTTGACCAACTTGAATGTAAATTAAAGTATCTGGTGTGGCCCCCACCCTACTTTCCGACTACACTGTTGACACATTTATAAACTCTCTGTCTAGATAATGAAACACCAATTAAACAAATGATCTAAGATAATAATAACTACATTAGGATTATAACAAAACAAGACACCTCTCGATAGAAATAACTATTGTCACGTATATGTGTGTTTTCCTGCGAGGTTGTTTATTATTCTACATTGTTTATTTGTTCTTCAATCGCGAGGCGACGATACTGAGCTGACGAGTATAAGATAAGTCCTCCGTTACGTCACAAACCGATGGCTATGAACCCTATACCTACTATAGCACCTAAACCGCTCATCCCATTGATCTGTAAATTTTTATACATATTTAAAATGACTGCAGGATGAGATGGTGTCAGTTTGGTCAAAATCGGATTAATCCCTAAGAAAACGCATGTAACATTTGCCATTGTAACATTCCGGTTGTCAGATTGTCATCAAAAACAATCCAGTTCGTCCCTCGGTAATTCTAAATATGTATTCCAAATTTCAGCCGGATCCGGTGTTTCGGGTGGGCGCAATCGTGTTCACGGACATAAATACACACAAACATACACACGTTTTCCAGAAATCATTGCAATGGAATCAGGGGCCCACAAAACGTTTATTTCCGCGGAAATCTCGAATTTTTGTTTCCGTCGATTACAATACTTTTCTCCGGTAAGTAAAAGCAACCAATGTGCAGGACAGAAAATCTTATGACCGCTTCTTACATCAGCTGTAATTATTTAGTCATTATTACTACTGAAATAAATAGATTACACACAAAATTTCATTTAAGGCTGGTTTATTCATCTACTCGTAAAGTTTTGTATAGCTATATGTCAGATAGGTAAAATTGTGTTGGTGTGTTACAACTCATTCAAGTAACAGATTACTAATCATGGTGTACAGAACTTGTCACTTGATCCTTTTTATTCACGTTCTACACAGTGCCACTAAAATATTTCTGTGTTAATGGCAAAAAATGGGGTAACAAAATCAATTTATCTGACACATAGCTATACAGGACTTTACATGTAGGTGAATAAACTAGCCCTTAGTCTGCTTATGTGTGAAGTTTCGTTTATTAAATATGTAAATTGGCAAAAAATGCTGGAAACTACCGATTAAAATTGATTTTAGTCGTAATGATACCTATGTTGTTGAAGATTAATGTTATTGGAAAAGCTTTTTACCAGAGCACATATTTTTCATTGTTAAGGCTTCTTTCAGACTAGACATTCTGTGTCCGGACACTGTGTTTTCAGACACTGTCAAGTGGTAGTAGTAATACAAGCGTTCAGACGAAATTCAAGTGTCCGGCGACACTGAATTCTGTGTCCCGGATGTTTCTGTCGGTGGCCATTCAAGTCAGTGGCCCGGACACCGACTGATTCTCCATACCACTCTTTAACCTTCATTCGAATGAGAGTGTTCTCATGGGACGTACATTAGTATTCTATTCCTGACTGTTTTACTTTATTTAAATTAATAGTTCTTTTAAATTATAAAAAAAATGTCGAATTTTGATCTTCAACACCCTATCAAACTAATTAGAGAAAGACCAGTAATAAATTAATTAAGCAACGGTGCTGGCTGAAGGTTCAACTAAATAGAGGAAAACTGATGCATATTGCAATACATTTATGACCGGTTGAATCGACGTTTTTAATTATTGATTAGTTAATTCAGATTGCTTAATCTCAGATTTTGCCCAAACATCGCTGCACCGACATATTTTTAACTGGTCAAAATTAGTTTAGGCTTGTGTTAGTAAATCAGTAAATGTTTGCAAATTAGCACTATGGCATATGTCACTATCAAAAAAACTTCAAAGAACTGGCCATCATGCAATATATCGTATAAACTTTTGCTTCAACCAATAGGAAATTAACCGTCATTGAAATTAGCTAAACGCGTTAAAATTCAGTTGGTGCAATCTGCAATGTGATTTAATTTCAATTTTAATTATAGATTATTTAACGTAATTTGGCAAATTTATTCGAGATGCAACTGGGTACTACGCATGTTTGTATCTTGAAATGTTAATCCAATTTTTTATTTCTTGTGCAGCTAACAAATGATGAAATTGATATTCTGAAGCAATTACAAAATCAATTAATTAAGGCCTGGTTTATTCACCTACACGTAAAGTACTGTATAGCTCTATGTATCAGATAAGTCGTCTTTGTTGATTTATTTTTTGGTCATTAACATTATATGTTAGTAGTAGTAGATATGTTAGTAGCAGTGTGTAGAACGTAAATAAAAGAATCAAGTGACGATTTCTGTACACCACGATTAATAATCTGTTACTTGAATGAGTTGTAACACACCAACAAAATTTGACCTATCTGACACATAGCTATACAGGACTATACAGAACTGTAGAGTGTAGGTTAATTTTCAAGCCTATTTGAAATAATTGGAATTCTTTTCTTCTTTTTTAATGTATCATTGACACATAACACTGCGACCAGCTCTTCTGGTGCAAACATAGTGACTAATAACAGGGCAATATTAGAAAAGGACCAGGGGCACATGGTGGCTCTGAAGTGTCTCATCTGAAATGCTTGCAATTCACGCCAAAATCTAGCGTGCAGTGGCGAGATACCGGTGTCAGTACACAAAGTGTCCCATCTGAAAGAAGCCTTAAAATTTGTCAAAAATAATACCGCATACATCAAAACAGTAGGAATTAATCGTACATTCTACTTTTGAAAAAGTAAGAAATAGACATTTATTTCTCAAGGTTGGCCGCCCTGGGCATATCACAACCAGATACAGAACGGAAAACAGGGGTGTTTTTCGACTATTGTACACACCCATCCAGTTTTTCCCATTTTCATCATTTAAAATTTGTCAAAATTGCCACATACAGTATAACTTCGCTAATCCGGACATATATCGTTCCTGACCATGTCCGGACTATTGAGGTATCCGGATCACTGGAGGTTTTTTTCTTTTGTTGGGAAGGGTCATTTTTTATGAAGAAGATGAAAACAACTGGGAATATTTGAATATATGTGAGCCCGGACGCAAAAATGGACCTGTCGTAACGTTATCTTGCACAATATTTTCGCACGTAAGGTCTCTTCCGATATGTACCGTTATGGTGCACGTTATTTTCGCACGATGGGTCCCTTTTCGCATCCGAGGTCACATATAACCAAAACATAAAATTAAAAACTAAATTCTGAACATAAATGGATAAAATAAGCAAAAGATTTCAGTTATTTTTTAAAAATGTGTCAATCTTTGTTTATATTCTTTTGGATACAGCTACATTAGTAAATTTTTCTCTGGGCCTTTTGAGAAGCAGGGTTTCCATGGGAAAATTGTTTTCTGCAGACCACCTGATGCCCAATGAAAACGCGTTGGCAGCATCGACATTAGAGCTTTTTGGGGCCTGTTAACCCCTGTTAAAAATATCTTAACCTCAGGCTTAAAATATTTTTCGAAACATTCAGTAAGCAATGTTCTACTCATCCGTCCTTTATCAGACGCCTTGTACACAACTGGTATTGAGCTCATTCTGCATTTAAAAGCTTCTAGATTTGCCGCTATTGCTAATATTAAGTAGCAATTTATGTGATCCGGTTGCTTTACAGTAAGACATTAATGTTAAACAATACTTTGGTATTTTCTACCTAGTTTTAACTGCAAAAATTATATTTTGTGTCCGAACTAGGGAGGTAAAATTTCTAAAATATCCGGGTGACAAGGGCGTTCGGATTACTGGAGTGTCCGTACTAGAGAGTGTCCGATCTATCGAAGTTGTACTGTACATCAAAACTAAACAGTAGAAATTGATTAATAATACACTCCACTGCTAAAAACCTAAGAAAGGGGCGTGTTTTTCGACTCTTCTAGGCACCATGTATTGTATGCTCCTTTGTTAGAACTGCCACATCGAACTGTCAAACTTGACAACTAAAATCGAGGGTGATTTGAAGTAGACCAATGACATCACCGTAATAATCTATGTTGAAATTGGTTCAAATTTCTGTTTATTGGCCTGTGATTATACTATAATTCAATGCATCCGCATATAGTTGGTTGCCTGCTACAACACTGCATGTTTGACATTTGACGGTTGAATAGCAACGCTGACATCATAGCAATCTACCCAACCCGGTATTAGTGTAAAACCATAAAATACCTGTAATAGAATGCTAGTGGTTGCTAAAAAACAACTTACTGAGTCTCTGTACTGGCCACAGCGGTTCTGTACTGCCCATTCTGGAATAGCACAACGTCAACACCCTGCTGTACCATCGCTTTTATCTTCTTCACAACTTTGTTGCTGTTATTCCTGATGCAGATGTTGACGCCGATCTTTTCCCCATGGTGGTACAATTGCTTGTCCAGGGTCACCTCCAGCTCTAACTCCCCCGGACTGAGCATGAAATCCTTCCTAACAACTGTACATGGTTGCCTCCCTAAAATTTAAAAATTTTTAAATTTCTTTATAAAAATATTGATTATTATTATTGTTATCATTATTATTAATATTATTAATATTATTATTGTTCATGAATACCTTGTTTTGTAGGAGCATACTGAATCTTCCTGATGGCCATAGTTATCGTACTTCTTTTATGTGCCCTATCTGACTCGTTTTCGCCAACAAAGATCTTAATGTAATAGTGGACGCCGCACGGCTGGCCTCCTTCGTCGGGCCCAGTTTGCAGCATAACCGATGCCGGGGAACTTGACGGTAAGATAAAAGTAAAGGGATATGCGTTGTTGCCTAACTTCTTGAGAAGTTTATCTTGAAGTTTCGTGGTGGTGCCCTGCTTTTCCGACTGTGGGTAGATTTGTTCAGAGGCCAGATGGAGGTCCTTTTGGAAATTGAGGCCCATAATCTCGTCTTCCTCTCTGCCATATCGGAAACTGCATACCACTTGGCCAAAGATCTTGCGGTATTTGTAGTCCTCGTCGATAGCCACTACGCCATCTTAAATTAAATATGTTTGATAAATGATACAAACAATCACAAATGTATTAATCGATTGCAGATATCAAGGAGATACATATATCTCTTATGTTATGGGAAGAAAAAAATAGCCAATTTTTCTTGGCTATTGAAAGCTGGTTAGTGCAACCCTCCAGAGATGGCGCTGTCAAAAGTGTCGCGAAGTTAGGTATTCGAAATTACGCGTTCTCATTGGTCGTTAATTGACGTAATGAATTAATTTTAGTTGTCAAATGATTCAAAACTTCAAACGTAGACTTCGTTGGAGTGTTTCTTAGAAAATTTAAAAGGTTGTTTGATATTGAGACGTAAGTAAATAATGATTTTTATTGAAAACTTACAAAATCTTTTTGTGTAATATATCTATGATTTTTTATTGGTTTTAGCATAGCTTTCCGTTTTCATCAATTGTTATTATCGCACTTGTGTAAACTAATTATATATTCAGACAACGGAGAAAGCAATTTTATAAGCCAGGATGTGGTAAATTAATTTCGTATAAAGATGTTTGTTATATAGAACAATAGATAAAGTAAATAATGTTAAGATTGATTGTTGATGAAAAAGACAATAAAATATTATGAAGTTTATGGTCAGTATCTAAAAAACGAGAGATAACGTATTATTCCTGAGAATTTAAATGTTTATCAACATAGATATCAATTGGTTCGAGATTAAACATTTGACTAGCAGTTTGCGTTATAAATAGAGTAAATAATCAACAGCACTGGTTAGGTTTTCCTACCAGAAGCAATTCCCGCAAATGCGTATTTAAGTTTATCAACTGATAAAACTTTTAATTCTAAACGGAAATGACACTAACAATTTGTTTAACACATAGTAGAAATGATTTCAACTAAGAACGTCACTCCCCCACCAGTACACCTGCGCGGCGGGAAAATAACGACGTTGATAAATAGCTCCATATATCTACAGTGCTAAATGGAAAGTGGTCTACTGCGCACTTGGCGGGAAGTCACGTGACGTGACGTTCTTAGTTGAAATTATCTCTACCTACATATATTATAAAGCTTTATCTGTAGATATAATATTTGAAAATATCCAGATACAATTATATTTTTCGCATATTTTGTAATTTAAGATGGTTGTTGTAGAATTATTGTACCATAATTTATAACTTTAATGAGTTTAAAGGCAATCAACTGACGCAAACTGGACATCTGCTGTTTGTTATGGAAATTTAAACATGTTTAGCTCATGCTACTTTATTTTTGAAAGCCTCAACTGGAATCTCGTTTGTTAACAAACATAATATTCGTCAAAAAATCATTAACAATGCGACAAATTTTGAGATATCCCACTTCATACGCCCGCGTGTACATTATCGTGTCACTTTATTTATTTTGCGTGTCAATTTAATGTACACACGAATGTACAATTTACAAAGCGTTTGGGAGCCGTGCCCAAATTCACTCGAACATACTTTACATTGTTTCCAACCGTGTATGAAAATCGATTAAAACTTTTGGTTCACAGATAACGATATACACACTGATAACCGAGGGAGTGGCAATTTTTGTCGTACCTAGTATCACCAAACAAACACGATACGACAGTCAAACTGTATAATAAAAACTTGAACAATTCTGCTTTGGCCATAGTGTACGAATTTATTTATTATTATTAACAATTTCTACTAAATCTACAATCAACAATAGCTCTATAATGAATAATATATGTAATACAGAATCAATCAATTGTGTTTGCGTTCACGAGCAGAATTTGTGATGAATGGCAGACAATGGAACAATTTAATTCAACGAACAATTGGAAATTGCCTATTCTAATCAATTTGTCATTGATTATCGATTGTGTTAGAATGGAATATGTACAGATCCATCGTTGTAGCCATTCCAGCCAACATTAACTACAAAAATATGTAATAGTAGAGTTATTTTTAGAGATTATTCTTAGAATTATTTCGTTGATGTAGGAAATATCGATATGCACGATGACTGTTGACCTTTAGTTATTAATGGATGACTTTATGAACAAATGTTAAAAATCGACAAAAATCCACTAACCTATAGGTTCGACACCGGATATGTGGTCAACGAAATCTCTCTTCCCCAGATAGAGCGTCAGTTTCCCATTGGGTGAACTCTTCTTAAAGACACGAAAATTATTGACCATGTTTCCTTCTTGCCCTATGGTTGGCAACCCCGACTGGCTCTTGGACGACGAAATTTTGCTCCTTGGTAGTAGCGAATGGATTTATCTGTCTATTTCCTCCAGTGTATATACCACATCTGATATGGCTTCGTGATCCTGTTAAAATAAAAACGCAAAAATAAATTCCATAACTCGATTAGGGCACGGCTTCAGCCATATTTTCATGGAAAATACTTATTAACATCATATTGCTTCACCAAGATAGGTTTGTCCCTACGTAACAGCTTTTGAACTTAGTCGTCCTTCGCGAGATGGCAAAATATAGATTCCGTAAATATAATAATGCTAAGGCAACAAATTTGCTGGGAAACTAGTACGGAAATGATCGTTTTTACCGAACGTGAACTTGTCCTTACTTTTTAAGAGATTGATTGCTCAAAAACACCCTCCTTAAGGGTGTTATAAAGGTTCTGGTCAAGTGCACATACCCTACCCTACCACAGTAGACGTGGGGAGTATAAAAATTAGCTCGCTACATAGTGCATTTAGGTAAATTCAAATTTAGTTTATTGTCAGGGTTTTGAGTGAAATGAGGAGATAAAAACTCGTCTTAAAAAACACGATTGTCTTTATAACATGGAATGGATATTGATCGTGATTATCAAAAGTGACACATGGACGAAAAATGTGCTTGCCATGTACCAAAAAAAAAAAGGTTTCAAGAAAAATTTCCCAAATTTGGGACGAATGTCCTTCCTCCTATTAGTTACTACGCATCAGGGTTATGTTGAAACACATCTGTTTTAAAAATATTTGGTTATAAATCAGATTAATTTATTTATAAAGCACACATTAGTACTTAGTACGTTTTTCAATGTGATTATCTATTGCCCTAAAAACTACAAGTCTGTCTACAATCTAGAGTATCTAGACCAGTGTTTCCCAACCTTTTTTGAGCTATGCCCCACCGAAGCTGGTCTAAAAATCCCATGCCCCACTTCATATTGTCTTTTTTTATACCTATAACAGAGTTGGAAATGAACCTTACTCTGAACGGTGTACGTTTCTCATTTCGTCATTGGTACACATTCTGCCCAACAAACTTTGACTAATTTCCTCTCTGGGACGTAATGAAAAACTTGCGCCATTGGGGGTATAAAAATAATAACATAAAACAATAATTTATTTGATTATTGAAATAAATACTAAGCATTTTAGCAGAAACAAAATTTGCTACATATTCTATTATAACAAAATAGAAATAAACATTCACTTAAAAACTAATACAACACAAATCTGCCATATTTTATTATAACAACACAAAGTTAAACATTTACTCTAAAACTGAAATTGTCACTGCAAGTGTTAATCGTACCCTTGAGTCTCGTTATCAAATATTCCTGCTCATTGCTAAATCTGGAAAAAGCACAAAATAGGGGAACATTTAATTAAACTGTCAATATCAACATTTGTAAAAACGGTTTTAGAAAAAGATGACAAAGATGTGATAACTGTGCCCCTTAGTAACAACACTGTCAGAAAAAGAATGGTTAAAATGAGCAAGAGTGAGAGGCACTGAGGCCTTGTTGATAACTTATGTAAGGTACATAAGGAACATTTTTTTGAGGAAATGTTATTCTGCAAATCATAAGAAAGCACCACGACCTCCAGAGATATATTTTCTAAGCAAAAAAAACTATGTTATTAATTATGTCGATAATATTCCAATATAGAACATAACATCTGCTGCCAATCGTGCTCCTAACATGATGGGCAAGAAAAGTGGCTGTTTAAAGATGAAAATCCAGAAATGCTTCTGGTGCATTGTGTAATCCACAGGGAAAACTTGGTAGCCAAAAATATTTGTTCAATGAAGTATTAAATTTAGTTATAAAAAGTATGAATTATTTTGTACTTCACAAATTAACTTGAAATGTCACATTCGGCATTAGCTTTGATACAATTGACATATTTTATAACCGAATTTAATCTTCATTGAGAACTGGACAAACATTTTTGGTTATCAAGTTTTCCCTATGGAGCTATATTAGACAATGCACAAGAAGCATTTCTGGATTCTTATCTTTAAACAGCCGCTTTTCTTGTCCATCATGTTAGGAGCACAGTCTGCAGTACAGGATGTTATGTTCTGTATTGGAATATTAAAGACACTGAAGTAATTTTTTTTGCTTATGAAGAATATCTCCGGAGGTTGTGATGGTTTCTAATTTACAGAATAACATACCTTCAACAAAATGTTCCTCAACAATGTATCTTAAGTGGCATAGCTATCACATCTTTGACATATTTTTCTAAAAACGTTTTTACAAATATTGATGGCTTAATTAAATTTTTCCCTATTGTGTGTTTTTCTTTTCAGATTTAGAATTGTGTAGGGATATTTAATAATTAGCCTCAAGGATATGATTAACGGTTGCAGTATGAACGGTACAAAGAGACTTTAAGGTAGGTTTTTTTTTTTCAAAATTTTTCTATATTCCAATTGCCCCCCTCAACAATCATATTGCCCCCCAGTGGGGCGTACGCCCCACGTTGGGAAACACTGATCTAGACCAACGGTGGGCAAATGCGGCTCTTCGTTGAGTTAAGTGCGGCTCTCACTAAAATCGTGGCTTTACTTTTTTCTCCTGTGTTGCAGGATGGCTGTCAACTTATAATGTTTTGAGCCGTTTTGTGGAACTCCTAAATCCTATCATAACATTTGCAAAAGAAAAAGGCAAAACATACCCAGAATTAGAAAATAAAACTTGGCTTTCTGACTTAATGTTGCTTAAAGATGTGCTAGAACATTTGCAAACACTGAATGTAATGAAAATAAAAAATATTACTGATTTGTCACGAACTGTACCTATTCAGTTTTGAAGCGAAAATTCAACCGTTTGTTTACGATCTTGAGAATAAAATATTTACTCATTTTCCACGAGTAAAAGCAAATGTAATTAATATCAAAGAAGACAAGTTAGATGAACATACATGGTCCGGCACTAACTTGGATACAAATGGGAAAAAAATTTATTATAATTTTTTCAGAAAATTTTGTTTCAGTAAAAAGTTTCTGCATTGTTTTAAGCCTAAAATGCAAACTTCAATATATAATTATCTACTTGCGTATACTAAATGTTACAAAATTAAAAAAATTACTAAAGAGTAAAGTCCCTTTATTTGAAATTTTATTTGAAAAAGGTATCTAGAATGATTAGAAGGCATCAAATAAGAAAATAGAATCTCTTCTGTAAGATTTTTTTAATCACAAGCTAACATTTTTATCAATTTTTATAAACTAAAAAACAAAAGCACTATCAGAAGTAATAGCAGACTTTAACATTTCATTAATTTAAACATAACTAAAAAATACGACAAAACTACAAAATTATGCATTGAAAATTGGACAAAAAAAATCACAATACAATATTTTACTCAATGTGGCCCATTGAGTAAAATATTGTATTGTGATTTTTTTTGTTGTTTTTGTTACTTTTATTTTTTTCCAGTTGTTTGTTCATTAAAACAAAATGTTAGAATGTGTTATCTTCTTAATATTTTAACGATAAATTTCTGTTTTTGTGCTTGTTGTTCGTTTTTGGTTTTTTTTTCTGTAGTCAGTTATCAAAATGAAATGTTAGGATGTGTTGCTTAGTTAATTTCTGTTTTTTTTTCTTAGTTTATAAAATTGATAAAAATGTTAGTATCCAATAAAAAAATCTTACAAAAATGATTCTAATTTCTTATTTAATACCTTGTAATCTTTCTAAATACATATGGCAAGTAACAATTTTGAGCAACTTCAAAAATAGGGGTACTTTACTCTTTAGTAATCTTAATATAATAATAACATCCGACATATGCAAGCAGATAATTATGTCTTGAAGTGTGTATTTTAGGTTTAAGACAATACAGAAACTTTACACTGAAATAAAATGTTCTGAAAAATTGATAATACAAATTTTTCCCATTTGTGTCCAAGTTAGTCCTGGATCCTGTAAAAGAAAATTGAAAGAATTACGAGCAAATTTCAAACATTGGTTTGAAGATTTGGAAAGTTTGAAACCTACACTTGAATATTTTGTGAACCCATTTATTTGTGACATTATTGAGGATGGATTTCCAATTTCAGAAATAATACTACTGACAGAATTTCTGCGGACAGCTTTAACTAATTTTACCACAAATTAAAAAAAAAATGTCGTTAGATATTATTATACTTTCCATTAATAAATATATTTTTATTATATTTGATTTCTGTTATAATAAAATATTATGTATTTTAATTTTGAAATAAGTATTTTCTTTTTCAATAATATTTTTGTGTTCTTACGTGTGTTCTTATACGTGACTTGTGAAAATATGCAATTACGTTAAATAGAAAAAATGCTTTTCTACGTGTGGCTCTTTATAAAATATAAAAACCAGTTTGGGGCTCTGTTTGGCCTCATATGTGCCCATCCCTGATCTAGACAGTCTAGTCTAGACTCTAGACTTCTAGACTACGTTATTGGCACAATGAAATGTCTGAATTCTGAATACTTCATTCAATTTTGTTAAAACAGAGCACATCTGGACCCAGTTTTTACAACATAATGACATTTGTCATACCCACATAACGTTATGTCATGTCAGTGGCACTGACGTTTGTCAAAATCTGACAATTCGCAATACAGCGACGAAGGCTACGGATTCTGTCAAACTGCTTCTATAAACTCTTATAGCGCCTAAACCATTTATCCCACTGATCTGCGAATTTGCATACATATTTAAAGGCACTGGAGGATGAGCTGGTATCAGTTTGGTCAAAATTGGATAAATCCCTAAGAAAATGTTTGCCAAAAAAACATTTGCCACCGGTTGTCAGATTGTGGCCAAAAACAATCCAGTTTCTCCCCTGGTAATTCAAAATGCCATGGTTCCAAAATGCCAATCCAGTTCTATAAAATTGACTTATCTCATAGGGAACGATAGTTGATAAGGGCAATGCTACAATGCAAAGCATAGTCCAGAAGGGGGCAGCTGTTCCTCCCCTCCCCCCTTGCAATCGATTCAGTGGACCCCAAAACGCGTATTTCCACTGAAATCTCGAATATTTTTTTCCGTCGATTACAATACTTTCCTTCTAGGGTACTAGTCGGAAAGTTTTGTTTAAAAAAAAAACATGTTTTTTTAAACAAATATTTTTGTTTTGTATAAAATAAAACAACGTTTTTTTTATAATAACCCTGCTATGTACACATGTCGTTCTCAAAACGAGTTGAGTTTCAAAACAGATTTCAAAACGAAACCGGATACACATAGCGAGACAGTTCCAATTCGGCTATGCAGTTGCCAAAGACCGTCCCGTGATGGCGCTGCACATGACAAGTAGTTTTAAACTAAGAAGATCACCGTGACATATGCAACCAATTATATGGCAGTGTATGGTTTATAAATTGACCCGAGTATATTTGGTTGTATATACAACTGTGCTCTTCTTAAGTTTGAAACATCTATACAGTCATTTTTAATGTTTAAATGTCACGTGACTAACGATGTAGGCAAACAAATGTTCACATGTTGGTTCCACTGAATTTCGTTCCATAAATTAATAGGGAAGTGGCATACTATATTATTTTTTTATGGGAACGCGGTCAAACCATTAAGTAAACAAACAAAAACGCGGTAAAACCATTAAACATTTCCTTAAAGACGCTGCAAATCATCATTTCCAAAACACTGAAAACTCTGATATCGAAACAAGACAAGTTTACACCAAGAAAGATGCTAACGCCGCGCCGGCGCCGTGCGCCTATGGAAATAAATCTCATGTTTCAGTAACTTTCACCAGTGCTGCCAACGCCGGACAAACAAAGTACCGCGCAAAAATTACTAACCGGTCACGTGACATCCAAACACTAAAAATGACTGTATATTTATTTGCAGTATGACATTTCAAAACTGTTTTGACAGCGTAAGGTCTCCACTGACGTTTATCAATTCGTAATCATAGCCAATAAAGGATGTGGCTACTGTCGGAGTGCTTCTATGAACGCTTATAGAGCCATACCGTCCATACAATTGATATGTAAATTGGTATAGATATGTATTTAAAGTCAGCAGAGGATGAGCTGTTATCCGTTACGGGAACTTCGGCTAAATTCCTGAGAAAGTGCATTTAATATTTGCAACTTCCAGTCACCAAAAACTATCCAGTTGGTACCCTGATAATTCTAAATACGTATACTAAATTTTAACCCATTCATTGGTCGGTTTTGGTGCTATCGTGTTCACAAATACACACACTCTCATACACAATGAAATCTCATAAACAAAAATCCTCGGTTACACAACCATTTCTTTCTAAAAGGGCACGTCAAATTTTAAGTTGTGCAAAGTATCTATAATACTCACAAATTTTATGGTATTCTCACTTTTAATTATCTACCTACACTAATTACGAACTTTCAAGTGTAGGGCGCGTTCAACGGAATCGCCCATTTTGGCCGACATTTGCGATCGAGTAGCTGCAAAATTGGGCTTTTCGATATTATTTTTGACGCTCGAATTGAAAAAAGGACACAATTCCGCGTGGACTACGCGATATTTTGTAAATTAAATGCGTCACTTTTGAAAAAAAAATCACGTTTTTGCATCTCTTCGGGTGAAGGCGAACCTCGAGAAAATGTCACGTGACGTCTAGAAATTCCGACAAACGGATCGATGAACGTCTGCTATTACCACAGTAACGTCAAACCCGAAACGCCCCCTGCCGGACATTCGTAACAGTAACAGATAGCAGATAACCTAAAATGTATCCTAAAATGTCCATATTGCGAATGTGGACAGGTGGGAAGCCTTAACCACATATTTCTAGAATGCCTAATAACTAAAGTCGAAAATTTTGACATATACACAGAACTAGTGTACTTACTATTAATAAAAAAAACTATATGTATGTAAAGTATGCTAACAAAATCACTTTTATAAATTAATAATTGTCAGTGTGAGTGTATTATGAAAGCCGAATGTAAAAATCATGTTTCTGATAAATATATTGCTATCCACCTCTTTGTATCTGTATCTATTACTGTATCTATTAAAGTGGACACCAAAATTTAATCAAAAAGGTGTATGAAATATTGAAAACGTATATACTTTTATCTAATAAAGTTATTTTTTGCTTACTCAAATATCCTTTTAAAAACCTTTTAAGGAACAAATGTTATTTGTAACCTAACAATTTTTAAATTACGAACAAAAATTCCCATTAAAACGTGTACAAAATTATATAAAACGGAATATAAAATGTAATAAATATTGACAGCCTCGTGTAACCGCAGCATAATTTTACGTACTACTCTACCAAAGTAAACGGCTCTTTAATGTCTTAATGGAAAATGCGTGTGGCATCTGGGCATCCAATCATAGAATGAATTTTATATTGTTACTAATTCAATTAATATTCTGCATCTTTTTTGCTCCCAACCGAGTAAATTTATGCTTTTGTTGGTTGTCATGTAAAGTGGTTCTTTCGCGTCTCTATGCAGACGCACCTTTTCACTTTCGCGTGGTGTAGGATAAAAATAAATATTTTAGGTCTACAGATACCGATACATGTGACCCTAAAAATGTGATTCACGATCTTAAAAAAATCACTGGTTGATTTAATTCAATGGATATTAAGTTTGATGCACTTTATACAAAGCAATTTTTTAATGTGAGGACTTGTGTATTACTTTTTACAGTAATAGTGCTCAACCTGCAGTGACTTTAAATATGTATACTAATTTACAGATCAATGGAATAAGCAGTTTAGGCGCTTAAGCGTTTGTGCATATACAGGGTGTACTGAAACTCAACGTCAAGCGGATGTCACTTCGTTCTGGCAAAAATATAAAAAAAATCTCTATCACTTAATTGAGTGATAAATGGCATTTTTTTTCAAAAAAGTAGAAAATCGACATACTTTACCACATCTTTAGTTACTGTGGCAACAAATTTCCTAATTCTCTTACGGTTTTTTGTGTTGAGTTGTAGTTTGAAAAAATGTTGTCACTTATAAATTTGACTCTTTATTGCAATAAAAATATACTGTGCTAGCCTAGGCAAGTTATTTTATACCAAAAAAAAATTGTTGAGAATTTTGAAATTATTTGAATTTGAAATTATTGCAAGAAACTCAACCTAACCTCGTTAATCAATTGAGGAAATAAATTGAAAAATATAAAAAAAGTATGAAAGTAAAAAAAAGTGCTTTTAGTTTACAAATTCATATGCTCGAATAGAATAACACAATGCCATGTCATGTCAGTGGCACTGACGTTTTTCAAAATCTGACAATTCGCAATACAGCGACGAAAGCTATAGATTGTGTCAAACTGCTTAATACAGGTGTCCTGAAAGTCAGAGGTAAGTGATAATTGGCATTTTTTCAAAAAAGTAGAAAATCGACGTCCTTTTGTGATTTGAAAAAATGTTGTCACTTAACTTTGACACTTCATTACAAAAGATATATACTTATTTTAAAAAATGGGCCCAATTCTGCCCAAAAACATTGAGAATTTTTATTTGAAATTATTGCAAGAAACTCAACCTATGTTAGTTAATCAATTGAGAAAATAACTAAAATTGAAAAATAAAACGAAAAGTATGAAAGTAAAAAGGGTGCTTTTATTTTACAAATTCAAATGCTCGAATTGTTTGCCATCAACACGAATATAATGACGAATATAATAACGAATAAAAAATGATCGTTTGATAAAACGTTCGTAGCGAGTTGCATTGATCTCTTCTGCTGCTTTGACTGGCGCAGCTCGGCGATATTTTGAATAGCGTTGGAATAAACATTTTCCTTTCTGGACATTCTGCAGCCCCAGTAAAGAAAATCAATTGGGTTTAAGTCTGGAGACAAGACTGGCACGAGCAAAAACAGTGCTCTTATTTTACAAATTCAAATGCTAGAATTTGTTTGCCTTCAGTACGAATTCAGGCTCGGGTGCATCTTTTTAAAAATGATCGTTTGATAAAACGTACGTGGCGAGTTGCATTGATCTTTTTTGCTGCTTGAGTGGCGCAGCTCGACGATACGAGAGTCTCGATGATACTTTGAACAGCGTTGGAATAAACTTTTTTCTTTCTACAGCCCTGTAAAAGAAGTCAATTGCACCCTGATGCTCAATCCACCTTCCAATTCTTTGTCCAAATATTCACGTACAGGACGAGCATATTGCGTTGGGTACGTGGAATATCTTTTATCAATGTCGGCCACTGATTTCGGACAAAACCTAGGTAGTTTTTTTTGTGTGTAAGTTCGTAGCCAGTCTTGTCTCCAGACTTAAACCCAATTTAACTTGGACTGCAGAAAGAAAGATGTTTATTCGAAGGCTATTCAAAATATCGCCGAGTTGCGACAGTCAAAGCAGCAGAAGAGATCAATGCAACTCGCTACCCACGTTTTATCAAACGATCATTTTTTTAAAAATGCAGACGAGCCTGTATTCGTGTTGAAGGCAAACAATTCGAGCATTTGAATTTGTAAAATAAAAGCACCCTTTTTACTTTCGTTTTATTTTTCAATTTTATTTATTTTCTCAATTGATTAACTAACCTAGGTTGAGTTTCTTGCAATAATTTCAAATAAAAATTCTCAATGTTTTTGGGCAGAATTGGGCCCATTTTTTAAAATAAGTATATTTCTTTTGTACTGAAGTGTCAAAGTTAAGTGACAACATTTTTTCAAATCACAAAAGGACGTCGATTTTCTACTTTTTTGAAAAAATGCCAATTATCACTTACCCCTGACTTTCAGGACACCTGTATTAAGCAGTTTGACACAATCTATAGCTTTCGTCGCTGTATTGCGAATTGTCAGATTTTGAAAAACGTCAGTGCCACTGACATGACATGGCATTGTGCTATTCTATGAGAGACGTTAACTTGGCGTTCAAAGTGGCTGTGGCTTCACGAAATTGCATAATACTTGAAGGACACTTTTGTCAACAGTTTAGTCAGAAAATTAACTGGTGGCCACCACGGATTTTTTCTATTAATCCCAAACTTTTTAATATACATAGGTATACCATCATCGCAAGGTTATTATGTCGCTTGTGTCACGATTGTGATAGAATGTTTTTTTAACAGCGTGAAATGATGGTGTTCAATGTGATTGTTTATTAATGAGCTGGTGTAAACGAATGACGTCCGAGGTATCTAAATATCCAGTTTTTTCTTTTTTCCGTTTCGTTCTGAAAACAGCTACACTGTTCATTCAAGGTTTATTTTGCGAGTTCATACCGAGAAATATTTTTGCAATTACATAAAAATATTAGAGATTTTTTGTAGTATGTCACCGACCACAGAGAAGTGGTTTTACAACGTAAATAGTAAGTATAATAACTGGCATATTAGTTGTGCGTCATACAGAAATCTCTATGCAACATTTGATGTAGCCTCGCATGGGTAAAAATTTGTAAAAATTTAACGGCCAAAAGATGACATGGCATGGCAAAAAGTGCCATGCGTCGTCTTTAACACCCCCACCCACCAGTTCACAGTATTCTTCAAAGCACCATATACAAAGAGATAAGCTAGAAGACCTGAAGAACATATACCTTTCTTATTGAAGTATAAGAGCAGCTGACGCTTAATTTGGTGAAATACCTGATTTATGATTTCTAAATTTCCGGGAGGAAACCACAACAATGACGAAACGTTGACAACTCAACGTTTCGCACGAGAAGAGAAGACAAAAGATTCTCTTCGTAGCTCTCTTGCTGCTACGTCCTGAAGATACCTGTTGCAAGATATGTGACGCGGTTTTCTCCCGGAAATCTAGAACTTAGTGATTTGGACCGCGGAAGTCTCCAATCTAAATATGCCTGATTTATGTTTGAAATAATACGATGTGGCACATAGCCCGTGGGTAGGTTCTGATGTCAGTTGGACCGTTTCGATTATCTCGGCTGATGGTACTTAGAATTGCGTGCTTGCTTTTGCGTGCGTGCCCAAAAAAAATATCAGAATGAGAAAGTCAAGAATGATCTCACCAAAAGGTGGCCTCATTGCTGCGTCCCTCCGAAAGTGCGTTACCTCAAAATTATAGCAGCGATATGAATACAGAATTTTGCAAGAAAATTCTTAAAATACCCTTATCGAGTGGCTTCTGTGATATTCTTATGGGGTAAGTTATTTCCTTCTTGTATAGTAATCTAGATAATACAGACTGGAGATTTCAGTTATTGCGTAGTTTTTGAACAGTTATGGTTACGTAGACTTATTCAACTATAGGTGAATATATAAAAGGTCAAAATGCAGTGATGAGCGCTTGCATCCGTCCAAAGCAAATGTAGTCAACACTTCGACAGTGCCGATCCGTTTATATCTACCTATAGCTAAACCACTGTAAAGGAGACCTACTCGCACGTGTAAATAACACTAGTCAACAAAATAATAAAAAAAAAATATACATTAGATGCCACTATTTTTTTCTCAAAAATCGCATTAAAAATTTTTTGAATGGAAACGTTGTCGAGTTATGAATTTTTCTTTTTTTTGTTAATTTTTTTGGAGATAGTTCGACTATTTGGAGCATATCTCGAGTTCGGAACATCCAATCTGGTCGTTCTGTACATCAAATTAAAGCCAACTGAATCACCAATAAATGTTATTAATATTGTTTTACGATCGCTTCAGTGGTTTCAGTGCAATTGACCATAATTTGAAATTTTTTTAGTATAAATGAAAATCGAACATTCATTTAACCGCCAGGAAAAGGTAGAAATAGTAAAAATATGCTCAGTTTCTTATTTTTTACGTAGAGTTTGCCCTTTTACGAAGAGAAGAAGGTATTTACGATGAAAATCTATGAAAAAATACCGAAGTTATGATCAATTATGACCAATGAGTACGAAACTACCAAAATTCGGCCTTTTCTCTATTTTGTATTTTTCGTCATTTATAGCAGTTTAAATGCATGGTAGAGGTCGGATCCATTCGGAAGACGAGTACGTCACGTGATTCGCACCAAGATGCGCATCTTTTAGTCAACGTTTCGCACTCTGTTGCAAGAGGCATCTTCAGGACGGAGAGAATGAACGTGTGTGGAAGGGTGAGGGTATTTATCGTCGCTCAAAACACGTAGTGGCATATCTCACCAAAAAATGATATTCAGATATGTCAGTACGTGTTTTGATCGACGTTATATGTACCTGGCGCAGGTGCCTGCGCAGGTAGTCAAACGACTATTGGTTGGGAGGACGGTTTGGGGTAGCTGTGATTGGCTGTGGTGGTCGTAAAAGTGGTTTCCAGCTATGATGCAAATGCCAACCGTCATCTCGATTGAGATTGGAGGGATCTTTAAAGATTTCGATCGCTTCACGGATTCTACGAGGATAATAACGTGATTCCCGGGAGATGATTTTTGTTTGGTCGAGAAGAATTGTTGTGTCTGTGCCCAGCAAGCGCTGAACTGGTGATCTGGCGCAGCCTTGTACAACGTTCATGTTCTGAAACCCCAACGCTGACAGAGCGCTTTATCTCATCAATGTAGACACTGCAACAAGCACATGGGATACGGTATACACCTGGAGCTAGCAGTTGAGAAGATTTCATCCTGAGAATCTTGGTGACGTCAGTGACGAGCATGGTGAGAGGTTTCACTAGGAAATGAAGACTATTGAGCGGCGCTACCAGGGATTTTGGATTGAAAAAATGATGGGCAACTATATCTGGTTCCTGATAAGAAAAACAGATTTCGACAAGAATATAAGGCGAAGCAGCAATCAAACTCACTTCTAATCTCCTTTATATTGAAAACATCACATTAAAACTAAGCACAATGAATTAAACTTGTAAACAGAGAAAAAGTAGAATTTTGGTAGTTTGGTACCTATCAATTCTAAATGACCATAACTTCGCTATTTTTGCATAGATTTTAATCGTAAATACCTTGTTCTCTTCGTAAAAGTTCAAACTCTACGCAAAAAATATTAAACTAACTATATTTCCACGATTTCTACTTTTCACAGGTGATGGAGTAAATGTTCCATTTTCATTTTGGCCAAATTTTTATAATATCGTGGCCTATTGCGCTAAAACTACTGAAGCGATTGAAAAACTATATGAGTGACAATTGTTGGTGATACAATTAGCTTCAATTTTATGTGCCGGGCGACCAGATTGGACGTTCCTAACTCGAAAAATGAAAAAAAATTGTAACTCGAAAACGTATCTATTAAAAAATTTGTTTATGCGATTTTTGAGTTTAGAGGGCCTTAGTATATATAAAAAAATAGTCGCATCCGATGTACATTTTGACTGTTGACTAGTGTAACCGGTTTTCTTATGGGAGAATTGGTCGTCTTTAAAATGGTTAGACTATACGTGTGCAAGGTCTGAGAAGGATATACTGCAACCGACGCCGGCGTCCGATTTGTCGAGTTCAAGTCCGGCGCAGTAGTTTGTCGGTCCGGCAAACTGCGTGTGCCATCTTTCAATTAAAAACATTGCGTCCGGCGCCGGATCCGGATCGGGTTTTGCCGGTGCGTGTGCAAACAGCCTAATAATATTGCATCCGTCCGGAAATAAAGAAATTGTCTTCATTTGAGGATTTTGAAACATATTTTATAGATGATTTTGCGCTTAAAATTTAATTATCAAATTTGAAACTTATGTTCAGAAAATTTAAGTAACAAGAACAAAACTGGTCAACTCTAATCTCAAATTTTAAAGTACCCAACCTACAATAGTTTCTATGGCAAACTAGGCATTTTTATTGAACATACTATACAATATTATCTTTCGTACACTACACCTTTTACTGGTTGTTTATGCTTATTTACTAACCACCCTATAAAATGTAAGTAATAAGAATGTTTATGATACAACATACAAACATGCAGCAGTTTATTTAAATAAACTCCAGCACTTACTAGGTACATAGATCGAATAACAAATACAATCTTATTATAGAACACACAACTATAAACAATAGCTACCAGCTTCTACGATGTTACAATAATCATTCCAAATACAGTGCTTCATATTTCAATTTTTTTATAACTTGTTCAAAATATTTGATAAAACTGCAGCATTGCGCATGCGCGTAAATTTGCAAAACAAAAGCAAAAATGACCCTTCAAACTAAAGATCCTTCTTAAAATAACCCAATATTAAAACAGCCAAGGAAGTGTTTACACTTGCAAAATAGCCTTAATATATGCATAGGTTAGGTATCGAAGCAGACAAATCGAACGTCAGCATAACGTATGTGATGGATAAAGACTATCCGCTTGGTTGAGATTGTCTTATAGAGTTTGTGGTATACAGAATGTTTTTTTGGTTTATAGCTGCATCTTCATTTTTTTTTATAACCTTTTGCTATCATTATGTTTATGTTAGAATATCGTTGGGGAATATTTGACCAGAACTAACCTATAAATTAAGTTGTTAATGATGATGTGACTTATAGATGTATTGTTGTAATAATATTATTATTGTCCACACTGTACAGCACTATTCACTTGATCACTTGAAGACAATTGCCATGCAACACGAACAGTTTTATCACCAATTGGTGTGATTCATAGTTTTCGTTTTCGTGATGATCACCGATCTATCAGCAGAACTGAGTAAAATCGTCAATGGGTAGTCACGACACAGTTTACGCGAACTTTTTGAGAAACGAACACCCAATGACAACAGTTTGCATTGACAAAACGTATTTTACATGTAAATAATCGGACGTCCGCATAAGTGCTTCACCTAGAGGGGGGAGGTTGCGACGTCCGACGACAGATGGAGCCACTTGACGGCCAATTAATTACTAATCGATTTCCTGGGTTGCAACCAGGTTGCAACAAGCGCAACAAGAAACGACAGCCGTTCGTTATTCGGCCCTAAATCTGATTATTCCGCCTGCATGCCCGTAAATACACTTCGCGCGTTGATTTCTTTTACTTTTATTGATTTTTAATTAGTTTAATTATTCTACAAGATTTATTTTACACTCAGCCGGTTATATGCATTCATTTGCAATTTGCATTACTTTTTTGTCTGCGTCGTCTGCGTCTTAAAAATCAATGCATAATATGCTTTTTTAACTGCAAAATGTACGTATTTAGAATAGCCAAGGGACGATCCTAGTTGTTTTTGGTGCCAATCTGACAACCGGAAGTGGCAAGGTAAAGGTTACATGCGTCTTCTGAGGGATTCATCCTATTGAGACCTAACTCATACCAACTCATCCTCTCAGATCTCCAGTAACTTTAAATATATTTACAAATTTGCAGATCAATAAGATAAGCGGTTTAGGTCGTATAACAATTTACAGAAGCAGCCTGACAGCATCCACAGCATTCGTCACTGTGTTGCCAATTGACAGATTTTGATAGACGTCAGTGGCCACTGACATGACATGACATTAAAATGTTATGTTCTGACTGTCGTTTTGTTAGGGTCGAGAGTGGCTGAGCTTCACAAAATTGAATAATTGCAAAAGTGTTAGACACTTTAATGTGGCAATGATGTAGTCGGGAAGTTGGGTGGGGGCTACACCGGATTTTTTTTTCTTGGATAAGAAATACATAAATCATATAATAACAAATCAAGTTGCTGATATACATTAGCAGACAGATTTTTTTAACATGATTTTGAAGCTGAAATGTAGCCTTTACCTGCACTACCAGGTGTCTGGAATGGAACCTGGTCATAGGTAAACTCTGGTCCTATAATATTTTCATCTTCATGTAGGTGCGATGAATGATAATATTCCCATGGCAATTAAAAATAAAGGATGTAACTACAATGTTACAATGCATGTTTGATTGTTGGGACGTTACATTTTTGCAGTAGGACCATGGGGTAGAACGTCAGATGCATAAATATAAGAATTATGTAACTGTTACATAACAACAACACACAAGCACAAAGTCAATGTTGACAACTAATTTGTTAAGGTCTGGATTTCCGGGAGAAAACCGCGTCAACGATGATAAAGTAGTCAACGTTTCGCACTCTGTTGCAAGAGGCATCTTTAGGACGAGAATGGCCATTCTCTTCGTAGTTGTTTTACTATTACATCTTGAAGATGCCTCTTGCAACAGAGTGCGAAACGTTGACTACTTTATCGTCGTTGACGCGGTTTTCTCCCGGAAATCTAGAATTTAGTGATTCGGACCGCGCAATAAGTCTCCAATCTAAATAAAGTAATTTGTTTTGTAATACGCTATTGTCATTTACCGGAATAAAACTCAGTATCTTATTCTTATATCGATATTTCAAACTTGAAGTTTTTATTTATGGTCAGCCTAATTTAGAAATATTTGAGGTGGCCCCGCCTACCTCGCTGATAAACTGAAGAGTGAAGTCTCAATACCTTCTGCAATTCGTGTGAACGAGCGAATGTAGAACACGCATGTAACATTTGCCCCTTCCGGTTGTCATATTGTGGCCAAAAGCAATCCAGTTCGTCCCCTGGCAATTCTAAATAAGTATGCAAAATTTCAGCCCGATCCGTTGTACCGTTTGGACGCTATCGTGTTCACAGACATACATACCCACACACACACATACATACATACATTTTCCAGAAATCATTGCAATCGAGTTAGGGGACACCAAAACGCACATTTCCACTAAAATCCCGATTTTTTTTTCTTCGTCTATTACAATACATTCCTTCTAGGGTACTAGTCGGAAAGTAAAAACAGTGATATTATGTTGCAATACCAACGTCACCGCCAATCTGACTAGTATATATCCGGTTCGAGCCCGGGGACCTGCTTCCAGGGTGAGGTTTTCTGTGGTTTTCCTTACTCCTTGGCGACTGCTGGAAGCCAAACATCTTAAGACGTTCCACAGGCGCGGGCGATAATAATAATTCTCTGGCCTGCCGATGCCCCCTGTAATTGGCGAAAGCTGTTGGGGGATGTTAAGGCTTGGATTATTATATTATTATTATAATCCACAGGTGGCTCACAGAAGGGCCTATTAGAGGTTTCTGACCATTTCTAACATTCAACTTATTTGTAAAGTTAGATACTTTGGAGTCATATTGTTCATTTGAAAAACATGATTTTTTGATAATGTTTTACTACAATACGGAAACATTACTTGAGGGCAATGACAGACAGTGCATCAAATATTTTGTTAACTAAACTTCTGGACAGGCAAAAATAGCAGATGCAACATTATTGAAAGGTTTTTTTTTTTTTAAATGAATACAAAGATGTAAAAAGAGGACATAACACCTTAAAAACGAATAGGTATCAGTGATAAAAGTGTTTTTGTGAGAATCAAAGGTGAAATCATTTTTTATCCGGAAATGCACATTAAAGTAAATTGTGATATATATAAGAAATTTTATTATCCCTCCAAGTGATACATATTCTTGCAAGAAAACATTTTCCTAGAAATTTATTCAAAATAATTGAAATTACTTATCCTTCCTGGTCACTGTCAAATGTATCCTAGATATGTGCTTTGTGGTGTTGCCGTATCAAAACTACCTCGGTTGTGTACTTACTTGAGGCCACTAAAAATGTTACTTTGCATACCATACCCTTAGTTGTATTTTAAGCATTGCTAGTCGCCACTAGTTAGTAGGCTACTACTAACTAGTGGCGACTAACTACTAGCTGTGCATACAGCCCTTTCAGTTTATATACTCTTATGTACTCTCAAACCATGCCTGAAATAAATCACTATAGAAATATTGCAACCAAGAATTTTCTTTCTTTTCTTTTACTTTATTGTAATATTTTAATGTTTTCTCGTATAATGCATGACCGGCACAACAATACAATGGATTATAAAAAGATACAAACATTAACTCGGGAAACATACTATACACTATCTCCTACATTTTCTTTCCATCGACAAGTCCAGCTATCTTATCAACAACCTCCTTCTCAAACAAATCATTTTCTTCACTATCTGAATTGTCTTTACGATTCGTTTCGTCTATCTGTGGTTCCTCATCAGAAACATCAGATTCTTCGAACATATCATAATCACTATCAGAATCTGAATCTCCAATTTCCATCATCTCTATGTTCTGATCCGGAGCATCTGAAGTACTGGGTAACGCCACACTTTGCTTCCTGCTCTCCACAAGCTGTTTTTGGACTTCATCTTCCACATATTTATTGACGATGTCTCTGCAATGGTCAGCAAACTTATCCGGCAACCATCCATCTTTGTAGTGGCATTTTGTTCCTGGTAGAACAGGAGGAAGTCGACTCAACATAGACTGGATTTCAGGAAGATGGATCTCGCAGTACTGTTACAGAATGATCAATATAATAAGTAAAAGAAATGATTTCTTTAATTATAGAAATATGTATTACAAAATTTTCGAATTTTGATCGCTGCTAACAATAGAGATGCATACAATACATTTTCAAAATACATTTCACAAATTTTCCCAATATCTTGACACTTACCTGTAAGCATATTTTTATGGGATACATAGTTTCCAATGAAATTAAATAAACAATAATATAATAACATTATACCTGATAAAACATTTGTCTTGCCGGAGGCAAGAGTCCTGGTTTTAGCATATAAGACCCGTCATTCACCTCCGAATAATAATCTGTTGAGTCAGCGATTTGCTCCAGGGATTGTTTATCAGCCTGTACACTTCTACGTTTCACATAAACAGCTTCTTTTAGACCACCTGCAAAAATTTTAACCAAATAAAATATGTTACCAAGCTTGATATGGACTAAAAAATAAAATCAAAAACTCAGTATGCATTTTATTAATAAATCAAAAATGGTGGCAAGTTTTTACACATAAATATGACAATTCAATTCAATTCTGTATACATACAGGCAGCTCGAACTCTGAAGTCAAATGTTTGGTATATTCTTGATTCAGGTTCCTGTTTAGGGTCATATCCGAACCTGACCCACATGGACCTCCAAGGTCCATGCTTGCAAAAGTAAGCAACGGCAGGTAGTACAAATTTAATCTGCTCACGTCTAATCTTGGTGATGCCAAGTACAGCCATTCTCGACCAAATTGGTCTCGATTCAAATAACTAAAACAAATAAAATACATTTATATTATTCATATTTTCGCTAAAACCGTATTTTACCTTCTTCAATTTTTCGTAAGTGTTCTTCATGGAAACGCGCATGTTAACAATCTGCAGGGCTAGAGGGGGTGGTGCCTTTGGCGGTTCGGGGTCATCAAATACGTAAAGAGCAGCAGCCGGAGCTGATTTTCCCACAAGAGGTGCTATCAACTTTGTTTTTCCACCTCCATCTGGTTTCTTATCGGCAAACTTGGCCCGGTCAAAGTAAACACCCATGTGTAAGTGGTTGTGGTCGTAACGCGAAAATACCGGCGCTGGTACGTACACCGGCATATCTTTTAGGTCATCATTCCTGAATTTTTTTTTTTAGTTAAGTTTAGAAATAAGAAATTGTATAACAAGAATTCATACATTGTGTCCAAGAGAATTGTATAAATAATATTTTTATTGTGTGCAAACTTGCCACTACAAACATTTTTATAATTGCAATCATAATAAGCAAAGCGTTAAACCGTCATCGATTCTTTTTTTTTACCAGTTGTATAACAATGGTTGTAAAACAAGTAACAGTTAGATTCTTGCAAATGGAAGCAGTTATACAAAAAACAATGTTTCCTAAACACAATCTACTAACTAAAAAAAATGAATAACTTACGCAATCCAGTTATCCTCCGGCAATTTATTGGGCACAATTTCATTGTATATATACTGCGCTGCAGACTCTTTTGTTTCTTTTCCATTAACAACCAAAGGCAAATACTGAAAATCACATGGTTCTAAAAAAGATACAGAATAATCTGAATTAATATAAAGTTTGTTTCAATAAATTTTTCCATTAAATCATTTTTTTGGTTAATTGCAATAGTTTAGTAAATTTTTATTAAAATATCTTCCGTAACAGTATAACACTATTGAAACAGCCTGTTAAATGAATACTGACTATTAAATGAGTATGACAAAGCATTAACCCCAAGTACTTCATAGTCATAAGCAGACTCGTTGCTTCCTTTGGTTTCTTTTTTTATAATTTTTACTAAAACACCCGTCTTCTTATCTTGCTCCGAAACAGCCGGCTTGCAGAATTTATCTTTAGGACGAAATCGTAACTCTAGATTGCGGCCTTTCTGACCAACAGCCTATAAATTTATGGATAATTAACTATAGAGGAAACAGTGGTTTGATAATAACAATACGTTTTCTATTTCGGATAAACCTCCTAATGTCTCGATCATATTTTCCATGTTTTCCACAATTCCTGGATAATTTACGCATACTAGTTTCCTGGTGAATTGACTTTTTGAGTTTGACACTTCTCTGTGATCGTTATTTGCAGAATCTTCCATAGTTCCTAGTTTATGATGTTGTTTGCTAGTTTACTTCTATTTGAGGTTAGGGCGTTTATGAAAACATAACCAACATTATTTGAAATTGACACATCGGTAAGAATGCAACCTACACTACCAACCCACAAACTTTTTTTATACAGTGACTGCCAAAAGTTTTGTAGCACGACTGCAATGTGCACTTCTTGACTTTTATTCCTAAAAGGGATTATAAGGAACCAACCTTTGAATTAGGCGAAACGTGATTTGCCGTAGGGCATGTAGTTTTGTTGACAGTAAAATTATTTGCAGAGGTTTATCACAAGATTGGTTACAGTAAACATTTAGTTTTTGAACAAAGCTTGAGAGTAAATGGTAAAAACATTTTACTAGTGGCTAGTTACTTTACAGTCGATATCTATTCTTTAGTTTCTTGTAAATTTGATTATCTCCGAAATGTGTGAATGGTGATTTATATGTGTGAGATATATTTCTTGTAGGTCTTTATTTGTTGTGTATATACAACTGAATGAAACAAAACAAACGAAATAAAATAAGTACAAATCTAACAGGCATTTTAATTTTTGAAATAATTGAAAACAATAAAACATTATACATATTTTGTTTCATTATCATTACATACAACACGGAAAGTATCAAATGATATATTCTGTATGCAGGGCCAGACCGGGCCTCGGGGCCCCGTGCAAAGTTGACTTGTCATCATACCAGTAGCGGCTCGTGATATGTTTAATTGGGTGGGCAAAATATCAATGCAGTTTTAAGGACTTATTTAATGAAGTGTTACTATATGTTATTAAGTAAACACTACAAATTTGAACCGACATATTTTTAAGAACTAGTTAACCGTAAGAACCATCAAGAAGGTCGAGTAAACACTAAACAACCCTAATAAAACGGCAGACTTTTTGCGCGAATTTGTTGCATGCGCTATTGCCTATTAGAATACGTCTATGCTATCGTGTGGGGTTATCTGCCTAGTCCTCTGACGTCACACATGCATTTTTCGCTACCCCCACTCCTCCGGCTTGCTGGACAGTTTACGCGCTTGCAGTAGAAAACCGTCACCGCTGGTGGGCACGATCTCAATTGCCACCCCGACCTGGTAGTTTCGGTTGCATACACTACCGTTATTTACCAATTCTACGGTCAGTAGCGTAGCAGCGTTGGATTTTATTACGTATTCAATATAATAATGCAGGCATATAGACAGTGGTTGTAAGGAACTTATTAGGTAAATACTTAACTGTAACAAATATTGTATTAATAACGTCCAAATAAAAATGTGAAACACTGAATACCAGTACCAGGTGATCCAATATTTTTTGCCCACCCTGCCACCCCTGACGAGCCGCCACTGCATCATACATTAGCTGCTTTCCATTTGCACACTTCTGAATTAATCTTAGCTGAGCTAATCTAACACCGTCTGGCTTGGTCCAAGTTCAACTAAGCTAAGCTATGTTGGCAAAAGGAACGCGTTCGGTGCCATTCTATCTAACTAAGTTCGTGGAACTTGATGTCAGCGAGTGGCGGCGCCACTTGCCTGACAACAAGTGTTATCAATGTTATCATCTATAGGTACAAATAAGAAACATAGGTATCAGAACCGCTTCTTTCCACGCGTATACCGCCCTCGTGACTTAATTCCACTTCGTAGCGACGATGTGTAATCAGGTCACACACATCAAATATGTTAACTTCATTCATCTTGCCGAAACTTCTTATAGTTTATAAAATAAACAAAAACCAAATTGCACGCACGCACGATGGCGGATTTAGGTTAGGTTCTCCTTCTTCTTCTTCTTCTTCTATTAGGTTAGCTCAGACAGCTCAGACGATCTAAGTTACCTTTTCGCATGACTAGCCAAGGACAAGGGGAAGGTAATCTGTCTGAGCTTGTCTTACTTCAGCAAAACAAAAGGAACGCTACGCATAAGTTAGATTAGCTCAGCTCAGCTAATATCAACTCACGATACACTTATACACGGTATAACGGACAGGTTGCTTAAAAGCGTTCCTACTGCGCTCTCATCTGAGTGACGTCACGGCACATGCGCGCTGTTTTAAAATTCAAATTAAGATTTTTAGCAGGTGTCTTTAATTTGTATTACTTTACAATGTCGAGTTGTGCCGTAAAGACCTGCACGAATCATCATAGAGTAATTAGAACTTCAAGTTGAAGCAAAAAATAATAGGTAAGTGAGCCATAGTCAGTTTTTTACTCCTATGTCACGTAAGGAGGAAAATGATGCAAACGATAACTATTCATCATCGTAATATACTTACATTCTATTCTGTGTTTGTATATAAAACAGAATTCAGAAAATAAATAAAGAATGTTTAATTTAGAGTTTGGGTTACATCGCATGTAAAATATTTGCTGAATATGTATCAAAATGAAAAAAAAATCATTTATATTAAACTCTACTTGAATGATTGTGTGTAAATACTAGCGCTCCTTTTGGCGCCATCTCGTATCAACTAGCCGCATTGACCGATCTCAGACGAGTGACGTAGCCAAAAGCTGTCCTCCGTTATACCGTGTATAAGTGTATCGTGTATCAACTCAGAAATGTGCAAATGGAAAGCAGGAGCGCGTTCGTTTAGTCTCCCCGGTACTCCCCGCGTAACCCTCGGACGACGAACGTCGTTCGTAAATGCAGAGGATTCCCCACCACGACACACTACTCCTTGTTTTCGAACGCGCAAAGGTAGTCCCCGCGTGTTCCCTCGTTACCGTAGTCGGAGACCACGGAGAAGTTTCCCCCGCATTCGCAGTGCTGTTGTGAGTGTTTTTTTTTCGGCATTCGTGCCATTTCAACTGGTTAAAAGTAAACTAAGTAAAAGTGTACACTAGGAAAAGAATCAATTAGAGAATGAACGAGCCAAAGAATATGATGATAACAAATTGTTCTCACGAGATCGTGAGGGACAGTGAAGGGAGCGTTTTGGTGCTGGAAAATAACATTTTTGTTAGAAATAAAATCTGTAAGTATGACATAAAATAGTGTATACGGTGCAAAACAGAAAGTGCCTTTGCTGTATACTCTTATTTTTACCTTAACTGTTAATATAATCAATAATAATTCTGTAATATTGAATTTTAGCGGGCCAGACATTACAATACCCTATATCAAAAGAAATTTGTGAAATCTTTGGATATAGAATTGAAGAAGAAGTGTCACGGGAGGTTTTGTTTAGCGGCAAAGATATCGAGACTAGTCGGGTGACCCAACCCAGCCCAGCAAACAAGAAATGGTCTCGAGCCGAAACCCTGGCTTTAATTAGCCTATACAAAGCTAATTATAAAGACTTATTTTCAACTACTGTTCGTAATGACACTGTGTATGGGCGTATGTCCGACGCCTTAAAGAGTCATGGGTATTTGTATAATGCTGGCCAAATAAAAGACAAGATCAAATACCTGAAGATGCGGTACTCAAAGTGGAAGGACAATATGAACCGCAGTGGAGCAGCTCCGTACCACTTTGAGTATGCAGAAGAAATGGACGATATACTGGCGAAGAAGCCAAATATAATACCCACAACAATTTGCGACACTTCCGCTGTAGAAAAACCTACAGACGGTATGCAATTTTGTAAATTTAATTTTTTATCAGTGTGTAACAATGGAGATTTTCAATAATATCCTTCACATTTTTTTTTATTATATTACAATTTCAAATTCCTTTTCTTAGATAAATAATACTGTTTTCTTTTAGAGAACACAATTACCAATAACATCCTTGAAGCAGCAGAACCTACTCCCCTTGTCAGTGACGAGCATAAAATGGAAGCAGGGCCTTCCAGAAAGCGGAAGCGCGAGAATGATGATGTTGAAAGACGACATCAGGAAAGGATGGCGGTCCTGAGGGAAGTTAACAACACTTTCCAAACGATGATGGAGAAATTATTGGAAAAGTTATAAAACAGAGCTCTACTGGTACATATCTGTGGCATGTATCAACAAGAGTTGCTACAACAAGAAATTCACTTATTTCTTTTTGTGCCGCCTTCGACACCTATAGAATGGGTCAATATGGGCCCAAGTCACCACAAAATGTTCATACAAACACAGATATATATCCAAACATATATTTATATATATGTATAATTTTTTTAGAAGAAAACTTTATTTTTATTTTGTTCAAAGCCCATACTTATTTATACTTAAAATGTGACATTTATTTTTGAGAAGTAAGGTTTATTTTAATGTTTTTGTTAATGTTACAAGAAAAATGTGCATTTTATTAGTACTTAAAATGTGATATTTATTTTTTAGAAGAAAGGTTTTTTTTTTGTTAAACGTCACAAGAACAATGTGTATTTTATTAATACTTATAATGTTATATTTTTTATAAGATATTTAATCAAATTTAATCAAATTTAATCTGTGTTTGATTTCCTTTCCGTTTAGTTGCCAAATGGCTTCTAATTACACTTGCATTTAACAGGTAAGTTTGTTTACAGTTTGAACAACGTAACCATTCTGTATTTCTTAGATAACAGAATGAAAAACCTCAATCAATTTGCAAGGATTGCTAAGAAAAAAAATTAAATCATTTCTCGAAATTTATTTTCACTAAATGAAACTGAAAGTTTCGTTTATAATACATCACAATAATAACAATGCAAGTCATCTGGAGAACAAACTATTAAACAATATAAAACTAGAAAACGCCCCCCCCATGCAGGTAAATACCTAATACTACTACCTAAATAATACTGTACATAAATGGTCCCGTTTCACGCTGCCATTTCTTGTGATTTCATCGAGGTTTCTGATATTCCCAACATCGACATCGTCATTACCCATAACATTCCCATTTCCTTCTGTAATGTAGTCGCTGATATTCACCTCGCGTGCTAAACATATATTATGAAGTACACAACAGGCCAGAATGGTGGGTGGTATGAAATCTATTCGGTTCATATCTAGAAACTTGAGTCGTCGAAATCTTCCAAATAGTAAAGCAAATGCTCTTTCTATAACCTGTCTCGTTTGCGACAGTTTATAATTAAAATGGCTTCTTTCATCCGTTAAATTTCCTCGGTTTATATAAGGCGGAATACACCACTCTAACAATGGATAAGCTTTGTCCCCTATGATGTACATGTCCGGATCAGGAAAGAGTTCTCGCGGATTGCGCATACAATTTTTGTAGAAGCCGGAATTTCTAAAAATTCTTGTATCGCTTACTGACCCAGGGTATGCAATAAAACAATCTCTAAATTTGAGTTCAGCGTCACAAATGGCTTGCAGTGTCAACGCATAGTTGCATTTTCTTGTGCGATACACGTCTCCATCAATTGCAGGTTTTTTTATCGGAACAAAAGTGCCATCAATTGCACCAACAATGTTATCCATACCTGCAATTGACTTAAATTTCTGTTTTACTGTCTGCATCTCCTGTTGATTTGGCCAGTATATAAATTTCTTTGAAATTTTATTTAAAATGTTTATGATTCGGAAGAAACACTCGGAGAGGGAAGATTTACCAAGATCGAATCTTTCAGCCACCGATCTATAATATAACAATTATTATTTGTCAATATAGGGTGTTAATACCTATATGAGTCCGGTGTAGCCAATATCCATAACACGCTTAATAATTGTTTATTGGTAGGTATTTGTGGTCGTCCTAATGAAGATTTCTTAATCTCATTGTCAATAATTGGCAGCAGTTCCTCATATGTTGTTCTTGTTACTCGGAAATGTTTCCGAAACTGTTCGTCGCTAAAAGATGGAATGACTTTGTCCACATAATTTTTAAGACGAACTGGAGTCTCTCTCGTACAGTTGTTCTCTTCCTCTTCATCCTCCAAGATTTCTTCAGATATTATCTCTCTGAATACATTTAAACTAGTAATTGCTGCGGACATAACACATTTCCGGCTATTTTCCTCCATTATGATGATGCTACAGAAGTATAAATCATGTGTTCTTATTTTTTTCCTTTATTAGTTTCAAAGAAACTTTGGCAAAAGTATACATACCTTCAACTCACACAGCAACTAAATCAATGACTATAACCGAAATGATCTTTAACAAATAGCGACAAAGACTGAAGATGTTGCATACTAAGTTCTAGCGTCAATAACCTCGAAACAACCGATCGCATCTACCACGTTTCTCGCGTGGACTATGGCCCCGCCTCCTATATGAGTTCCTTTTGGATTGCTCTTGGCCGTTCGATTATGCGCGGTAAGGGAACATGACGTCACATTCCCCTTGTTACCTTTACCTTCCCCTTACCCAAACTAAACGAACGCGCTCCAGCTAATACTTGCGTATTCCAGCGTACTGATAACTAGACGGTACCGTGTGTAGCAAAGTGATGTTTTCGAACTGCTGTCACGAAGCATCGTATGTCACGAAGTACAAATGCATTCCTCGGTCGGTCGACTGCACGCCCGACATGCGCTGTGGTTAAGTAACTAAATTTTAGACTGTCTATTGATAACAAATGCATAATACAAAGCTTTTATAAGATCTACATCATCAAATTCTTTAACACAGCGCACAACAAAACCCAAAGATTTAGAAGCATTCCTACAAAGTGCTGTTATATGCGGCACAAATGACAAATACGAATCCATTGATAGTATAAACATCTCGTCGTTTCGTGTAGGTCATTTTGTAGCACTTTTTGATGTTAAGTGCAGATGATTGTCCTCGCACCAAGTAGAGATTAGATCCAAGTTGCTCTGCAGGAGTTCAGCGTCTGCAACTGCCTTTATGGTCTTAAAAATCTTAAAATCATCTGCATAAGCAAGTGCAGGACAAGTCAGCAACCACAAGAGGTCATCAATAAATAACAGAACAAGCAAGGGTCCAAAATTCGACCCCTGGCGCACTCCAAATGTCATAAAGAACGTTTTAGTTGGAGTGGAGTTAGTTGGAGAAAGCTTCATCAGCTTCATCCTATCGTAAGTCTGTAACGATACCAACGGAAGCAACCTATAGCCCAGTGGAACCGGATCGAACCGTTCAACGAACGCGCCTGTTCGCGACCGACACATTGCTAGTGTGTAACGAACGACGCTTTATTTTAAAACCCTAGCAATCCAAAAACCATTTTTCTTAATTATATTGTTGCGTCTGTAATAGGCACTTCTAAACAGTAATTACCAAGTACATACTGATAAAATCAATAATAATAGCTGCTTTCCATTTGCACATTTCCGAGTTGATATTAGCTGGGCTGAGCTAATCTAACTTATGCGTAGCGTTCCTTTTGTTTTGGTGAAGTAAGACAAGCTCAGACAGATTACCTTCCCCTTGCCCTTGGCTAGTCATGCGAAAAGGTAACTTAGATCGTCTGAGCTGTCTGAGCTAACCTAATAGAAGAAGAAGAAGAAGGAGAACCTAACCTAAATCCGCCATCGTGCGTGCGTGAAATTTGGTTTTTGTTTATTTTATAAACTATAAGAAGTTTCGGCAAGATGGATGAAGTTAACATATTTGATGTGTGTGACCCGATTACACATCTTCGCTACGAAGTGGAATTAAGTCACGAGGACGGTATACGCGTGCAAAGAAGCGGTTCTGATACCTATGTTTCTTATTTGTACCTATAGATGATAACATTGATAACACTTGTTGTCAGGCAAGTGGCGCCGCCACTCGCTGACATCAAGTTCCACGAACTTAGTTAGATAGAATGGCACCGAACGCGTTCCTTTTGCCAACATAGCTTAGCTTAGTTGAACTTGGACCAAGCCAGACGGTGTTAAATTAGCTCAGCTAAGATTAATTCAGAAGTGTGCAAATGGAAAGCAGTTATTAATAATGGATAAAAATCGTCCACTTTTTTTTTTCTACGCTGTATAACAGCGCCAGCGGTGTAAATAGCTCTCGTGGCCAACACTCGGCTTGGTTGTGTAAAGCAGCTGTAGACCCAGATTTGTATGTACATTTCGTAGAATGGAAAAAGTTGCGTGTCTTTCTGTGGCCATATAATGCCATATTAGAAAAAGTAGGCGATATTGATGTATGATATTCATCGAGGTCAAGACCAATTGCTATACCATACCATTCTGTACCTCCAACCGTTATCTGTTCAATATTGACGTCAACCTTTCACGTAATTTCAATGAATTAATCTTTTCTTCTCGTACCTATAGGTATTATATCACGTAGATACCTAACTGCAGTTTTATATTTAGATTAGTGTGGAAACGAAAGATACATACACAACACGGCGTTCGTGTGTATTTTTAGATAAGTTCACTTTCTCGAATGTAGTAGTATTAAAATCCAGTGCATCTTTGATCGTAGAACGCGTGCTAGTGGGGGTCAACGTAACGAGTTAAAAGTACATCAAACTACATAGGAGGCCGCGTCCGCGATACGTCCGTCAATCACTATGGCAAGCAGCGTAATGTTGTTGTCATAATCAAGTTCCAATACTAATAAGGCCCGAGTTTTGTAAATTTTACGTTTTCAATTAGTGGACAAATCCCCATACGCAAAGATGAATAACACAAATTCGCACAATTCGATATCATATAAAAGTTCATCACACAACAACAACGGTAGACGGAATAACGCAGCGTTCGGCCCGGACGGTTGTCAGGTTGTCATAGACGGAAAGCGGTGTGGAGAGACGAAAAATCTGCAAATTATCAAAGAATTCAGGAAACTCTACGAGGACAAGATGAGGCTTATCGATGACATCGCTGGCGGAGATTCTATACAGGTCTGTAGCACACTTCACACTGATTAGCACCATGATAAGTACAGTTCACAATGCGACAGTGTTGCGTGGAAGTGGAGCAAATCGCGGGAATATACAGCGATCATAAAAAGTTGTAGTGCACACAATAATTTAAATTCAAAATATCATACTAGTACAGATAATATAATCTCAATATTATGTAGAAAAGCTGCTAAATTCTTAATGAAAATATTTATTTTTTATGGAATAAAATAGTAATAAGTTGCTTTAAAGTTTGACATTTTTGACACTAGATATTGATCACCCTGTATAATTTGGAGCTATGGAAGTCGGTCAAAAAGACCAGTAGATCTTAGTTAATGAAAACGTTAAATAATAAGTTTTAAATAACGCATGTTTTTATTATAAATAAAAAACAAAACAAGAAAATAATAATGCCCGTTTGCACCGTATTTATTAAGAACGACTTAAATTTAAGAACAGCTTATC
This sequence comes from Aphodius granarius, assembly GCA_963971325.1. NCBI lineage: Eukaryota > Metazoa > Arthropoda > Insecta > Coleoptera > Scarabaeidae > Aphodius > Aphodius granarius. Next base: position 7,277,702 of record OZ020225.1, read on the forward strand.
TTTATGCCTAACTTAAGTCAGGCATCATTTGCACCGTTCGCATGTCAGCCTTTCCTAATTTAAGCATTACTTAAGGGTTTCTGACGTTGGCAACACTGTAAAGTTCTAGTTATATTTGGAAATACTTGGTTCTAAAATCACTTGTCAAAACTTTCAATAGGTTAATGTGGCGGCAAATTTGAATTACTTTCATAACTACAAATATTACGGCACAAAAAAAATTTAAATTTATGATCAAAATGAAACCATTTTTTTCTAATACCCAATAAAACTGTAATTTTACATTACAAACTCCTAAAATCGCTTGATAACATGATAAATTGACACATATACGTACTGTCTTGACATTTCTTAAAACGACATTTCATGTGCAATGTGTGTCTATACCACAATCAACCAATCACAACTAAGCTTATATTTACGCTGGCTTTAAGCCGTCGATTTTCTAGGCTTAAGGTAGGTCGTTCTTAACTGTAGTTAGGTAATGGATATGTGACGGTGCACACAAAATCGACATAAGTACGATCTCATACTTAAGCCTTTCTTAACACAAACGGTGCAAACGGGCATAAGAAACATACATACTTTAAGTACTGTATTGTCGTTGTATTTCCACGATATTGTGGGATTCTTTTTTATAAAAACAATTAGATGTTCTAAATTAAAGTTATTTCTTTATTGGATAATATATGTTTATACATTGAAAAGCTTCTCTCAACGTCAAGTGAACTAATGGGTAGGTACAATGTGCAAGTTTAAAAATAAATTAAAGAGAGACGTCAATATTAATATATTTCTGCAAAAAATCGACCCTGAAGACAGACGCATTTTTGCATGACGTAGCGTAGCCTGTTCTTTGATAAAACTTCTTCCACTTTTGTTTTGATTTAATTAGTCAGTAATACGAAATACACGGCTTTTTGTTAACACTTGAGCCATTAACAGGCGCCAACCCAAAAGTACACCCAGAATTTGAAAAGACTCTCAAAGGAAAGTATAAAAAAATGATATAAAAAATATTTGTTTATTTTTATTGTTTTGAGTTTGATGCGTGGCATATTTAAAAGGTTTTCTTTTCGTAGGCTAAAGTTAATCTACAGCAAGAATGGATTAAAGATCTAACGGATCAAAACGAAATGCTTGTCAAAGTTGTAGAGGAATTGGAGGTAGAGGCGGCTGAGAGAGTCAACCTACTCGAAAAGAAATTGGATCAAAGCGCAAAGTGCGCATGCAAGGTAAATGAAAATATTGTTACTTGTTTATAAGGTGTATTTTAATGCAAAATGCTTGTTCCAAGTTTATTTTGGTGCACTTATGTTTTTAAGGTAATGTTTTGTAATATCGATAATGTAGTTTCGTTTATTTCGGGCTTTTAATGCGCGTTGAAAAATCTAAAAGGATCGCGTAGATAATACATTACTTTCCTGGGGAAGTTTTGGTTCCCACTCAATTATATCGATCTGCGGACATATAAAGTTATGGGTCAAAGCAGACCGCCGCATCTCTTCAAACAATTTAGCCACAGCGCGTTCACAGCCTCGTGCTTGGTGGGGGTACGCAATAACCGCCTCTATTTGCGTTCTCGCTTTCTTGTGTATTGCATGCGGCGGTTTGCTTTGGCCTATACTGTATGTGTATGTATGTCAAAAGCGTGCAGAGTATTAAATATGCAGTTATTTTTGACAAAAGTTAAGAATTATAGAACAAGCTGTCATAGTAGTCTCAATACACGTGTTAAGAAAAAAAATAAAGAAAATTGACAATCAATTCATCAACAAATCAAAACTAATTCTTAAAAATGGAGAGAACGCTTCAAAGATAGGAAAATAAAAGAGAAGGAGAGTACAATTCTATCAGGAACAGACAATGAAACAATGAAAGATTTCCATATATTTCTCAAGATGTGTAGATTTAGAATATGTGAGGAAGGTCTTTGTTTTGTGGTTTATGGGTAGAAAAAACTCATTAGTAAAACTACTGTTTTTCCATAGTACAATTCACCAACGGTACACAATACTCACGTTTATCATGGCCCGTAACTTTTGAACCAGACCTCGCAAAAGTTTGCGCCTGCCCTGGTAAGAGGCTTTGATATTAAAAGCATCCTATCCAAGCCATAGTTCATCTATTGGTACAGTGCTCAGAATAGTATACATACCTCAGAAATACTCACCCACCACATATTTCCTCATCAGGACAAATATTACACACTTTTCTGTTGATGAGGGACCCCAACCAGTTTCTCAGAGCGAGCCATCATCAAGCCTAGTTGGTTATCATATTGCCTTGGAGATGGAGGTGAATTGCTGGGGTTAAGACTGAAAAATAAAAATCTGCTAAAACATGGACGTTCACCTGATAGATTCACCGAGAGAAGGAATTTACTCTGTTCAAAGGGTTATCTTCAAAGAGGAAAATCTCTTTTTTTGTAATGATGATCATCGGTATTGGAGAACATGGACTCTTGCTGCATAATGGTAGTGCACCACACTTGCTTTAGAACACTCGGTGCATTTGGAAGAATCTTTATTTATCTATGATCCTTGAGAAAGTCAGTTATCAAGAACAATCTATAAATGATTTATGGTGACTTCAAAATAAAAGAAATGTCATAAATAATCTTGGTTCCACATGAAAACGGGGTGACTACCACGTCTTATTGCTAAATTCGGGCAAGTTTCCAAAAGTATCTGAAGCCAAGATGAAAGTGATTGTGTTGAAAGTGAGTGTGTATTACTGGTCTCGACACGATGATGTAGTGCACAGTTTTGTGGGGGAATAATAAAGTGATGCTGGCTGTGTGTAAAGGCGGAAACAGACTGCTGTCACGTCTCGTAAGCTCACGTGGCGTTACACGAGGCGAAAAAACACGAGCGGTAACGTGACATTTTGCTCAGAAACATACCGAAGTAACGTGTGAGTCGTAAAGTATACATTTGTGAAATGGAAGGGTATCCTCGAATTCGAGGATACCCTTCCATTTCAGGGAAGTTCCTCCGAGTGGGAAGAAGATGCCTCCTGTCTCATCCGTTGATCATGGTAGTCCTGACACAAATTATTCAAAAATTCGCACTGTCTGACGGCTTCTATTAATTTCTCCTCCATTTTCGTCAGTCCGTGCCAGCACATATATGTAATTTCGCGGATCTTCAGATTGTGCGCTCACGCGTGCTAAGTGCAACGTGTCGTAACAAGTGACGTGAGGCAGCGTGTCGACACGCGACCTCACCTGACGTGACAGCAGTCTGTTTCGGTCTTAAAGTAGTTTGGTGTCACGTGCCATGCCACAGTACGTCTTTAAGCTTCTCCCTCTACAGTGACTCATCGGGTAACCACTCAACCACGCTGACACGAATTTTACCAAAGCTTGAGCGGTTTTGACTCACCTTCGGCTGAACGATCCTTCTGGAGTAGGGGATCTTCAGGACGGTGTACAGGACACCACGTGGTACGTAGTTCATAATAAAAGCAGCTTTATTATTATTATTATTAAACGCAAGAATGCAAGATAAACTTAAAAGTTTATTCCGACATCCATATCTGATATTGAGAGACGAATCAATAAAGATGGCACGTCAACTTGATGCTGATTACTATTGGAAGCGGGGAATAGAAGATGAGAAGAAGAAAAGGTGTCACAGAGCCAGGCAGTAAATGGTGGTGTTAAATATTATTATGAGGGAATATAAAAATATGCACAGTTAACGTAATAAAATATTCAGTTTTTCATCGCTGTTGTGTTTTTGATGTAAAACCCACGTTTAGCAAAAGCATCCGGGACTACGTGAGGTAGTTAGGGTCACTTTTGGATTCAGGACCCCAAAACCCATACAATTAAAATAAAAAACAAAATTTTTGTGCAAACCTTATTGTTCATTGATCTAAGTCCCGAATAGCTCTAAGCAACCCCCTGACTGAGGGCGAGAGGTGTTGGTCAGCCGAGCGGAATCTGTTTTTTAATGATGTTAAATAAACAGTATGCAGAATTGTGGGCGGGTTAGCTTATGCAGGCTTAGTTGCTAATCATGAATTAACAAAAAACGCAGCCATTGACTTCATCTGGTGTTCTGGTTGGTTACGCAATTTTTACCCTCAATCTTCACTGTAGTAGTTGAGACAAAGGAAATTTCTTTTCATGTACTCATATGAGCTTGTCCGGGGGACCAATCAAATTGGTCAAATATATCTATCCTCTAGGTCCTAGGACAGAGAAACTTGTGCTATCCAGGACCGCGATGCCAATTCAGCAAAAGCATAACGTCGGCGTGAAGTGTTAACCTGCTAAGTATTCTGCTCATCTGTCAGGTCAAATTAAACCAAAAAATACCATAATATATCGTGATTTGACAACTAACCCTAAGGGCTAGTTTTTCAATACTAGTTTAAACCACAAGTGAAGTTCAGCACTGCCGACAATGATGTTTTGATGACCAGTATCCAAACAGCTTTGGCGAATCTGACAGAAATCAAGAATAAAACGGAGTTCGGTAGAACTTAGAAATAAACCAGTATTGAAAAACTAGCCCTAAGGATCTAAACGAGAGATTAGCTGAACTGCGACTCTTCAATCATAGGACCAGCTGCTACTGCTACTGGTGTGTGGCAGTAATTTTAAACTGCGATTACTATGACGGTGGTTAGAAAATTATTGTTTCTACGATCTATGATAGCACTGTAGCAGCTACAGAGTACAAGCTTAATACTTGCACTCTATGGCTGCTACTTAGTATAACCAGTTTTTTGCAAAGTAACTCACGAGCATTGGTATAGATGTTTCAAACTAAGAAGAGCACAGTTGTATATGCAACCAAATATACACAGGCAATTTATAAACCATACACTGGGTATGATTGGTTGCATATACAACTGTGCTCTTCTTAGTTTGAAACTACTCTAAAATTGCCGACACCGGCGGATGTTTGTACTTCAAATGTCTTTTTGGATTTACTATGTTAAGTAACTTGACAAAAAATTTGAATTGATAAATAATGTTCTTAATATAGAATTATATAACCTCAGTAACATCACGTCAATTCACGTCAGTACAGATAGATAGGAGATAACATAACAGAAAAGGTTTTTAAGGGCTAGTTTTTCAATACTGGTTTATTTCTAAGTTCTACTGAACTCATCAGCAACCATAGTAACTGTCAGTTTCTTGAAAGCTGATTGGCTATTGAGCACTAAAAAGCTGTACTAAACTTCGGTCATAGTTTAATCCAATATTGAAAAACTAACCCTAAGGGTGGATCTATCAATGCAGGCTTAAAGTGATAGTTAAGATAACTAGAAGTTAGTGATTACTGTAAATTGACGTGAATATCAAAGAATTACCATACATACGTCCACTTGGAGTAACCACTAACTGAAAGTTACTTTAACTACCACTTTAATCCTGTATTCATAGACCTACTGTTAGTGATTTTAGAGATACTCCTTCAAAGAGAAACTGTAGTGGATCAAATAGACGTTGTCGATATACAGTCTTGCAAGTAGATTAAAAAGTGTCACTTCCTGAAACTCACATTCCACTTTTCCTCAGCATAAAAGCATAAAATGGCCGTGATTGGTCACAATGAGCTTTCCCATGGTACATTTGTTATAAAGAGAATTTCGTCAGAAACTCGTTTTTACGGTTTCGTATTTCTTCAATATTAGACACGTATTGTGCTCTCCCAGCACATAACATAATATGTAAACAATTGGGGAATACTGAAATGGAAATCAACAATGAATACATTATTCACTCCTTATTCCTACTCCTCGTGTATAAAAAATGCGCGCTTGCCTTTTTGTGTGCCCCTCAGACCTCTCCATACCAAGCCTTTATTCAAGATTGTCGTTTATGCAAGTATGTTTGCTGTCCTGATCCCAATTTTCCAAGCTCGGACTAATGCGTCTAAATATTTTAGGTTATGGAAAGCTATAGAGATTTCTCCACTAACTTTCTTGGGGATTTGCAGAAAATGGGTATCGTGCAAAGCGACTTGAACAATCTCGTTGAGCTAATTCGACGGGCGAAACGCGATGGTGTGTGGAACGTTGAAGGTCTCCGGTTCAATTCGGTTAATATTAACGACATCCTCCGACCTAGTACCCACCAGATGCAGTAAGCTAACATTTTAAATCGCAATTTTGCGTTTGCTATATTTTAATGCTTTTTTTGTAGGACTGGAAACAAAAATCATCCATCATACAAGGTAGCCAGAATAATGAAAGTTACATTCGAAATTTTTGACACGGACGACCTGACGAGCAAAAAGACTATTGAGGATTATTTTCAAATTTCCTTTCCGGACCCTAGCTGTAGGCAGATTTCCTTCACCTACACTGATCCCAATAAATGAGTTCAATATCTTGCAAGTGATGCTAAGAGATGGTTGAAAAGTGATGCTGTTAAAATCTTTGTATAGTCCCTGTTTCAATTAAAAATCCGCTTGCCATAGATCCTTGTCTAATATGAGACTATGTATTGTTAATTTGCATGCATTTGTTTTGCAGAAATATATATTAACTCATAAGATCGCTTTCTTTTGTTTCAGAAAGACGAATGGCTTAAAGAGAAGGATAGGTAAGACTTTTCTTATTTTCTCTTCCCATTTTAAACTATATATTGTCAGCATTCTGGCGAGTCATTAAGTCACATATTCGACCCTTAGATGTGGATACAGTTACAAAAAATGTAACAAAAGCAGATGAAGGTTCAGTTTTACAACATAATTTGTCTCATAGTTTATACTCAGGATAATAGAATTTTGGTATAAACAAGAATTACCATAGTAACACATATCCTGTAGCCAGTGTTATGTACCATGGACTTATTTATCCTGGGTATAACTTATCGTACTATCAATACTTACGTCAGATCAGCTCTTGGTAGCTTTCGGACGCTATACCGTAAAATATATTAATGGTATGTTTTCATACTATTTCTTCAAACTATTTTTTTTAACCGCGCCAGTAGGTATTGACTCATCAGTGGCCGGGAGTGCATGTTACAGCTAGGCGACCGCCCATGTACATTTTTCTCCGGTCTATAGTCATAACGATATCGTCTTCACGGATGCTGTTTTTATAACTTTACATGCTGTTTATAAATCTATTGCAACCTTATAATATCTGTAGTAGATGTAATTTATAGAATAACAGCTGGCATAAAAGATTTCTTTAATTTTATATTATTTACCAGCATGAGCGCTCGCTAACTTCGAACAATTTTTTAATAATTTTCTTTTCAACGATGAATTACTATGGACGTACAAATCTGGTCTATTCAATTTCACATTTTATGAATGCGTTCCAATCTCTCAAACAATCTACGCTCATGACTGATAAAGTGGTTTACTGCGCATCCTAATACGATGTAACTTCACCACACAGTCCTTGCTTCGAAACAACTATACGCACCTGCTTTGTATGTCCTCACTATGTTTCCTCAATGGTCTTACAGATCTCTTCGATTTGGCCGTGTCATCTTGCTTTATCTTTAGGCGTTCCACCAGTAACTACTCCAGAAGTTTACCGGTAGAGTTTAGATATGCCTATACGTGGCAGGTTCTCCTTCACTCATATCTCGGAGGATTGAGTCCGACCACCGTTTTAAGAGGTTGTGGTGCCAGTCCATCTGGCCATCTGGATTTCTTGTCTTTAAATTTTTGTGCCTTTTGCATGAGATCTACGGTGAATGATTCAATATCCTCCATTGTCTCCCAGCTCCTAGTCTGTGTCAGTAGGTGTTCTTGGAACAGATGCTGAGTGATGTTTTCATTTAACTGATTTGAAGGTAATAGATAGTCTAGACCTCAGTTTTCTGGTTACGTTAAGATCAATTTTTGGTTCATTTTGTCCGAAAACATCCGCTACGCGGATTTCTAACCATGATCGTTGATGGCAACTTGGATATTTTCGATCGCTTTATTTTCTGCAGCATCTGTATCACCAATGGACAATTTTCTTTTCGCTCAATGGCAAAAATGCGGCTTCACTTTTCGGTGGCCATCAGTGCAGATCTGATCGTACATTTTCTCACGAGTTTCCACTAGTTCGTTGGCTTTCCCAACATTCTTCGCATATTCCCTGTAGTATAACCCTTCCACTGAGAACGCGACCAATTCACCCATAGGTAACTCGGTTATTTATATAACCTATATAGCGTATGATCAATTTAACAGCTTTTTCGGGTTACCTTTCTTCACCACTACCACGTCGTGATCTGTAGATGAATCTAAGAGATTTCCTGTTTCAGATTCTACGCATCCTTCATGTTGCTGTGTATTCTTCTCTAAGGTTTATGTGGACATATCCACTTTCCTATTGCTGTCATCTATTTCTCCGACCCTTGCTTCTGGGCTTCTAGTTTTGTCTATTTGTCTACTAATTCCACCTACCATTATCGTCATCATGCTCTCTGCTTGCTATTTTCCGCAGCTCCATAAGATTGTTGTAAGTTTCTTGACAATTGCCTCTGCTGGTTCTTCCTTTGTCACAGTATAATAAGCTGTTTCTTGGAGTTGGCTGGTTTATTCACCTACATGTAAAGTCTATGTAGGTATGTGTCTCAATTGTTGGTAAGTTACAACTCATTCAGTAGATTACCAAACATGCTGTACAGAACTCGCCACTTTCCTCTTTTATTCACTTCTACACACTGTCACTAACATATTTCTGTGTTAATGCCAAAATTTCTAATCAGGACTCAGGACTTTATAGGCAGGTTAATAAACTAGCCCTTAATAATAATAATACGATGTTCAGCACCAGTTTTCTCAGAAACTGGAATGAATCTTTCATTCTGGAAAGAAATTATTTCAGTTTGTTTAAAATTTGATTTGTCTCTTTGATTTGTCCAATGTGGTTTCATTACATTTAGGAATCTTTTGATATACAGATTAACTATTGATCATTGAAATAAAAAATATCAACGATGCTACATGTTTTGACTTCACATGGGTTGTACTCAGAATTTAACCACGTTATGTTTTGTAGACGGATAAAACAATTGGAGCAACAGCTGCAACCGTATCTGGATGAAGATAGTAAGATACAGAAAGATTCCCAATCTCTAAAAGACAATTACGCCGAATTGCAAAAGGTAATTCCAGTTTTATTTATTTTATATAAGAAAGCTCACAACTGTTATATTTAATTAAATCTTTATCTGTTATTTATTTAAAAATATGACGCTCGTAATAAACTCGTTTCGCTTTAACCTCTTATTAAATTCGGTTCGCTTTGTTTCTGTCTGAGCAGTTCATTCAGATTTAGATTGAAGCCACTTTACCACTAACCCAAAAACATTAACCATTTCGACACGAAAGTTGTGACCTTAGGCATGATCAAGCTTATTTACATTACGAAAATTCTTTAATCTAAATTTGAATGAATTTTTCAGTCTATGTTGGACATGCGTGACGCTTTGACCGCTGAAGTCGCTGATAAGCACGACACTATTATATGCTTGAGACGCGAGGTGCACTTGTTGGAGGAGCAGTGCAAGAAAGCCGAGCAGCAGACTCACTTTAAGGATGACATCATCAAGGAGTTAAGGAGGGAGTTGAAGCAATATAAGCATCACCAGTTACAGGTAAGGAAATTGTACTAGTTTTACTAATGGATTCCTGAATTCGACACATAATTAGGTGTTAAATTCTCAATTTCCTTCACCTCATTATCCTATTCTTTCTGTTCATTTGTAGAACCAATCCCCACCCCAAAAATCCAAAACCCGCTCGCCCAGAAAACGTGTTCATCAGTGCAAGACCGACCCGGATAACGCGGTTAATCACCATTTGAAAGATGGTACCATAGTGATTCGTGACACGGAAACTGTTGGCGACACTTTGGCTACACAAAGCATTCGAGAAAAGTTTACAGATCCCGCCAATCAAACTATTGTGTACATTTGTGAGAGCATTCCCCAGAGACAGAAGTCAAACAGTAAAGAATCCTCTAAGAATGACTCCATGCTGAACGACACTAGGAATTGCGATGTCAGCATGGACGTGCCCAAAACCCATCAAAGCTCCTTCCACATGGGATTTGATCCTCCTAGGAACTTATCTAATGAAGTATCCTTGAGCAGTCTACAAAATACCTCCTTATGTACACGTCCTAGCATCCAGGATACATGCGTGCAATATTCCAAGGACATTTTAGATATGTTGAACCAATCCTACGCGGATAAGAAGAATACAACCTCTTTACAAGAGTCTGAGTGTATCAGTGCTTATTCTTCTGTGCAATTGCCGGAATTAAGCACGTTAAGCGACCAATCATCGACACCTGAGAGTAGAATTGTTGAAAAATTGGAAAAGAAAGTTGAGAGGTTGATTCAGAATGCTGAACTGCAGGAAAAGTTCCATATCGATGAAACTGTTGAGATGATTTACGAGAATGGGTATTTGATTAAGACGACATCAGATCAGAGTCGTACCCATACTTCCAATGCTGTGCAAACGTGCAAAGAGCTCATCAGCGAGAAGGACACGCAAACCAGCAACACCTGCTTTGGTAATATAGAAAGTGAGAAGAAACACTGCTGCAAACCGAGTTGCATAATTTGCGGGAATGACGATACTACGCTGGTGTCTTTGGTGTCGACAACCAGCAAGTTAAAAATGAACGAATCTTGTTATTTTGACGATAGCAAGGACGTGTCGTTCAATAAGGACGAACTGTGCGCGTGTTCGTCCCCATACGAACCTGAACACGATACATGCGGAGATGTGTTGGAGATTAAGAAGATTTTTCGTGGAAATTATGGTGGACCTACAAATCGTAAAGCTAGAATGGTCTACTGCCAAGAAACACCTAAAAGAGCCGTAATGCGCAGGACTCTACGTCCTCCGATGCTTGTCGTCAATCAGAAACCTAAGTTACTTAGTCAACGAACTCGCCATCGAAGATACGACGAGGAAATTGCGTTGTCGTCGAAAACTCGATCGGATCCTTCGTGCACACCGGTGAAGTTGGCAAAAATGCGTTATTCCTATCCGCCAATGACTAATAGTGGGTATGTTGTGGAGAGGAGACATATTGATGGCTATGTCATGGATACGGATGTTGTGCAAGGTTACGTGGATTGTTGGCCGAATAGGTTCGAAAACACGTATTGAATTGTACGTCCAGAAGTTAATCGTTCGGTGTTGTAAACTTTTGGGATTTCGTTCGATTGTCTTTGCGTTAATTCGTTTCTTTTCGCAGCTGCTCGGTATCGTTAGGGTTTGATATTTTGTCGGTTTCGTACAAATTGTTAATAAATATTATTTATTATTACTAGTTCTTTTTTAATGCTTTACTTTATAGTATTTATTTATTTATGTTGATCTTTTGGAACAGACTTGTGTTGCGTTGGAAAAATCTGCTAAATCTGACGCGCTGGTAGCAGACAGATTGTATTCTTAACGACAAAAGTATAAGCCACCGAAAACAAAAAACAATTTTTGCAAGGCTGGGTATTTCATCTGACAAGATGTTGAGTTTTCAATGGATATCAGCGGGCATAGTGGAAAATATTGACGTTCAGTTATTGCCAAACTGTTTAACAATAATTCCATAATACAGTTGGAAATTAAAAAAAATTAGTTTCCGACTAGTACCCTAGAAGGAAAGTATTGTAATCGAGGGAAAAAAAATTCGGGATTTCAGCGGAAATACGCGTTTTGAAGTCCCCTGAATCGATTGCAATGAAAATGTATGTATCTGTGTATGTATGTATGTGTGTATGTATGTCTGTGAACACGATAGCGCCCAAACGGGACAACGGATCGGGCTGGAAGTTGGTATACGTATTTAGAATTCCTGGGGGATGAACTGGATTGTTTTGGTGACAATCTGACAACCGGAAGTGACAAATGTTACAAGCGTCTTCTTAGGGATTTATCCGATTTTGTCCAAACTGATATCAGCTCGCCATCCACTGACTTTAAATATGTATACAAATTTGCAGATCAGTGGGATGAGCGGTTTAGTCGCTATAAGGGTTTCTAGAATCAGTTTCACAGAATCCACCAGCCTTCGTCGTTGTATTGCAAATTGTCAGATTTTGACAAACGTCAATGCCACTGACATGACATGATATTAAATGTCAGAATAAATGTACAGTACAACTTCGATAGATCCGACACTCTCTATTACGGACACTCCAGCAATCCGAACGCTGTTGTCAACCGGACATTTTTGAAATTTTACCTCCGTAGTTCGGATACAAAATATATTTCGCAGTTAAAACCAGTCGAAAAATTTCAAAGGGTTACTTAACTTTCATGCATTGCTGTAAAGCAACCGGATCACATAAATTGGCACTTTTAATATTAGCAAAAGCGCCAAATCCGAAAGCTTTTAAATGTGGAGAGCTCAATACTAGTTGTATCCAAAGCGTATGATAAAGGATGGATGAGTACACCATTATGTACTGAATGTTCGAAGAAATGTTTTAAGCCTGAGGTTAAGACATTTTTAACTGGGGTTAACAGGCCCTAGAAAGCTAGCTCTAGTGTAGATGGTGCCAATGCGTTTTCTTTGGGTATCAGGTCTGAAGAATATAATTTTCCCATGGAAGATTCTCAAATGGCTCAGAGAAAAATCTACTAATGTAGATGTATCCAAAAGAATATAAACAAACATTGATACATTTTAAAAAAATAACTAAAATGTTGTGCTTATTTTGTTCATTTATAGTCAGAATTTAGTTTTAATTTTAGCTTCCTTTTAATAACAGCGACGAATGCAGTGAATTCTATCAAACTGCTTCTATAAACGCTTATTGCGCCTAAACCATCCATCTCCCTGATCTGTAAATTGGTGTTCATGTTTAAAGTCACTGTAGGATGAACAGGTATCAGTTAGGTCAAAATCGGATGAATTTCTCAGAAGACTCATTTATCACCTGCCACTTCCGGTTGTCAGATTGTCACCAAAAATAATCCAGTTCGTCCCCCGGTAATTCTAAGTATGTATAACAAATTTCACCTTGATCCGTTGTTCCGTTTGGGCGCAATCGTTTTCACGAACATACACACATACATATTACATACATTTTCCAGTAGTACTTAATCATTGCAGTGGATTCAGCCGACCCCAAAACGGGTATTTCCGCTGAAATCCCGAATTTTTCCGCCGATTACAATACTATCCTTCTAGGATACGAGTCGGAAAGTAAAAATCACCCCTCCCATCAAAAGCAAAATCAAACCTCCAGTAATCCGGATACCTCGGATTACTGGAGGTCCGGAACAATATATGTCCGGATTATCGAAGTTATACTGTAATTATGTCATAGAAACTAACGTTAGCTAGCGTCCAGAGATGGCTCTGGGTTTACTAAATTGAGTAATTACAAAAGTGTTCAGACACTTTATTTTGCCAACGATGTAGTCGGAAAGTTGGGTGATGGCCACCCCAGATATTTATTCCTATAGGCAATGTATTTCCGATGGAAGTTTACAAAACGCATCTCTACATATTCTTTCAGGATCTGTACACTGCCATCACTACATCTTTTCTATTAACTCTAAAAATTGGTCAAACAAAATCAATATCTGACAGTTTTTCAGGACTTTATGGGTAGGTGAGATCTGTGATGGGATACTATACAGCGTAGCTGACTGCTTTCAGTTGATTCTGAACGCAAGTACGCAAGTTCTGAACAAAAGTAATGATAGTTACGTACTAATGTCATTACATATATCTTGCGTTTACCTCACAAAAACCATCACGATCCGTTTGCCGGTCGAATTGTCGCCACATCTATTTGACATTAGAAATGTCAATATGACATAAATTCTCTACGATGTTAGAAATATTTTTCTTTGGTTTGTCATGTGAGTTTACATTACAAGAGAAACTTTGGTTTGATTATATTTTTATGTTGAATTATGTATTATTATGTAAGTACACATTTATTTTGATTAACAACCCATTAACGAGAATGTCTTCATCTGGTTTTGATGGGGTTTCCATCTAGAATATCGATCAGTATTCGTGACGCCATGACTGAAGTTGGGTCAGGTTTATTCAAGTACCCATAAAATCCTAATAGCTATCTGTCAGATAAGCTGATTTTGTAAATTTTAATTCTAAAGTTTTAACGGCGGATATAGAAAATATCTTGAATGTTCGGCCAAATGTTAAGCAACCAAGTTAACAGTTTGACAGTTTTCCAAAAGAAAACGGGAGACGTAAAAAACAAAAATCGTGACTGAACAAATGAACGGGCGAATGTGAGGGCGCTAACTGTACACTCAACGTGATTTATTCGTGTACAAATCTTCTTTTAGAAAATGCTTTGAACGCACTAGCATATTTCTTCAGACATTTTTGCCAATTTTTAGTACACGTCGCCACTCACTGTGTAACCTTTTGCCTTTAGGAAACATGTGAACTGAAATGTACAAAGTGAACATGTGAAATGGCAAGCCCTCGCTGTGATATGATTTGTATTGTGGAACGCGACAATAGGTTTTACTTTTGCTGCTTTTTTTTGTCGTTTTTCATCTTTTAGATTTAAATACCGGCGAAATTATACTCGAAGTCCTATACCACACCATATAAATTATGAAAATTACCCCGAAGACACTAGTTAATACTTTCATCATCAGAGCGGCGACTCTTTCGCTCGTTGAGGCGAATTGTTATAAGTTTATGTGATTGTTTGTTTAAATAAAGCAAAACAAAGTAAAAACGAAGGCAAGCTTTATACAGAAGATGACGATGATTGCAGAAGTATCATCGCGTTTCTACGTTAAAAAATGGTACATCTTTTGGTAACATATGTATCTTTAAGCGTTGAACAAGCTATGGAGCTTTCGAACTATCAAATTGACAAATAGGTCGGATTCGGAATTGATTCGAAATATTTTATCTTTGGATGATTACGAATATAGTTTAGTAAATTTTCGGTTTGGATTCGATATAGATCCGAGAGTTCAGTAGAGTCGGTAATATATAGAAACAAATGAGGACTAAAATTGCAAATTTTGCAAATTTAGGATGATGCAGATATGTTGCGGCTCAAGAACTCGATCGAAGGCAACCATTTAATCCTACGTCACGTTAGGCAGGTGGTAAGTTGCACAAATTCATCAGTAATTTCATCATAACCCACGCTAAATAATTTCAGAGAAAAGCTAGCGTTGTCAAAGAAGACAAGGAAGTGCAGACTCCTCCGGTGGTTGATAGCGATAATAAAGAAAATCAAGAGAAAGTTGTCAACGATCCACCAACAACGCCTACATCAACAATTGCTTGTAACAATTGTCCAAAAATCCAATACAATAAGGACAAATACATCGTGGATCAGAGTGCTTTGATTATCCTTCTAGTTCACAAATTGTATGTGGTTTATAGATCTTTGCGAGAATTGGAAGGTCGACTAACATTTATGGTACTTCTTACGTTATAATTATTGCATATTATCGTTATTTGCATTACACGTTTACAGTTTCTGGCTATAAAATACCCCGAAAGCATGAAACTGGATTCTATAGCTATCAAATTTCGAAAATTAATTCTGGGCACGCAAAAGAATTTGAGAAGAACCATAGAGAAGATCGAGGCTGAGAACTTTCCGACCAGGAGTGACCACCCTATTTCATAAACCTTGTTAAACATATTGTCAACATAAGTCTCTCTGTTAAATATACTAATCTACCTCTTTGTTCAGTTTTTGTTGTTCTGGTTTGCTTTCCTTCTTTAAAATTTATATTGTGAGGTGTGTACATTGTTTATTTTGTTGTTGGCAGTTGACTGAAGGCAAACCTGATGGCAAAGTTATGGAAGCAGCCATTATCGACGCGAAGAATAAATTGGCAGAATTGGAAGAAAGGTCTTTAGCCTATGTATGTATTAACCACTGTAATATTATACCTACTCTTATTATTGATTCTCTATTTTAGCTTAAGGAGCGTGATGAGCTTAGACTGAAGAACGAACAAATGAATGTCACCATTGAGGGTTTACAAAAAGAAATCGTTGGTGTATTTTGCTAGTCTTTTATCGTCGATTGACTAAATTGTTTTTTAGGCGGCGTATAAGGACAACCTGAGGAAGTCCATGGAGAGCCTGATTGAGACTCAGCGCGAACTGGTAAAGTCCAAAGAAAATGTTAATCGCGAACGCGAAAGATCAAGGGAAAACTCGAGGGAAAGAAGTTCCGACAAGAGTACAAATGAACCCGATGAAGTCGAATCTCAACTGGTAAAAAGCAATTTCAGTAGTTAATGGTTAAGCTGTCATTATTCATTATTTGCACGACTTTAGCTGCTTACCTGTTTAAAGTGTTCTTTAGGGTTATGTTTATTTTTTTGCAGATGCGAGAAAATTCAGAACTGAAAGAAATCGCTGTAGCGCTCAGACAAGAGAGCCAAGTCCTAGCAAGGGAAAATGTAAGTGTTATCACATGTCTGTTATTTTCTATTATCATTGAGAGAGCATGTTCTTCAAGACCAGAGCCAAGTAATTTCAAACTACGGTATAGTTACCAAAATTAGTTAAAATGTTTATCACCACCAACTCTCTACTACTAATTGCCTCAAAAAGAGGATAAGATAGATACACTTGGCTAGAAATTTGATTAGGTTTTGTTTTTGGCATTGTAAGGCAATAATAGCAGAGTACATTTGTCCAATATTTTGCTCTATTGCCTATTTCCGTTGTGACGTCTGTGACACTTGAAAAACATAATGCGCTGTAAAAAAAAACTGCACACTTAGAGCACACTTATAACATAGTTACGTAACTTAATGCAGATTGGTCGAGTTAACTCGAGGTTAATATCATATTAATTGGATTAATTGTAGCTTTTAAAGAAACTTCAGTTCATTGATATGATACGAAGTTGACCAATGTTATTCATAACGTTGTCCTTTGATATATCAGTTATTATAAGAAATTGGATATTTTTTATACGAATTTTATGGTTAGTGGTTCAAAATCTACCATGCCTCAATATTTGTGTACTCAAACCTGTTACCCTGTATAAGGATATGAATTATAAATATACCTGTACACATTTCGTTCTTCTGGTGCGAATTTCTATATTTCATTCAATTTAGAAACATTGACATTATTGGTTCTAGATATCTGGGAGAAAACCGCGTCAACGGCGATACATCAACGTTTCGCACCCAACTCAGAAACAAGCCGTGATCAGCACAGTTGTAAGACGAGCTATTTCAATAACCCACCCCAACAATCTCCACAAGGAACTTGACCATCTTACCAAAGCCCTATCCCTAAACAGTTATCCCATTTCCTCCATAACACAGCAATAACACAGCGACACAACCAAACCAACAGCCTGACCCACCAATCGCAACCGATTTTCTTCCCTACATCCAAGGTACGACTGATCGCATTGGTCGGATTCTCCAAAAGTACAACATCAAACCCATTTTAACATCCTTAACCAAAATTTCTGATTTATTGCCATCCACCAAAGATAAACTTTCTCCACTGCTAGCCCCAGGTGTATACCGCATCCCATGTGCTTGTGGCAGTGTCTACATTGATGAGACAAAGCGTTCTGTCAGCGTTCGGGTTTCAGAACATCAACGTTGTACAAGGCTGCGGCAGATCACCAGTTCGGCTCTTGCTGAGCACAAACACAACATGGGTCACACAATACTTTTCGACCAAACAAGAATCATCTCACAGGAATCACATTATTATCCTCGTAGAATCCGTGAAGCGATCGAAATCTTCAAACATCCCTCCAATCTCAATAGAGATGACGGTTGACTATTGCATCACAGCTGGAAAGCGCTTCTACGACCACCACAGCCAATCACAGCCACCCCCAAACCAATAGTTGTTTGACTACCTGCTCCAGGTACTTATAAATATCCTCACCCTTCCACATACACGTTCATTCTCTTCGTAGCTGTCTTACTGTTACGTCCTGAAGATGTCTCTTGCAGCAGGGTGCGAAACGTTGACTACTTTATCGTCGTTGATGCGGGTTTCTCCCGGAAATCTATATCTTAGTGATTCGGACCGCGGCAGACTCCAATCTAAATACTGGCATTATTATTTACAATCCCAAAAAGCCCACCTAATTAAATTTTACAAGTGAGAGGCAAAAAAGCCTTATTTTTATTGACAAGAAATGTTTACATATTAAAAGTTATCAGTTGTTAATACAGCTAAAAAAATCTTATAAATGTTTATTTGAAGTAAAAAATGGCTGAGTGTTCGTGACATTTTGTTTTCTGGTCTACCTCACGGCTGTAAGTAAAAAAGAACATCCTCTATACCCATAGTTTGTTGGACGTAAAACTGTGACGGTACATTTTATAGCATATCCCACAGACTAGTTCAGGGCTCGTGCCAGGTGCGGTCATCATGTGTTCTTGTTTCGACATGTCTTCCCTTGCTTCGCACGTTATTAAACCATACCGAACTATAAGATGTACTGCGGTTTGTGGTTTAAACACATATTAGTGCTCTTGAAAATTTGGTGACTTGTCTTTTGTGGGCATTTTCTGTACAATTACTTGATAAACAAACGATTAATTTCAGTCGAAAATGAAGGAGAACTTACATGAGCTTGAAAAGGAACACAATAATCAAATGGACGAGGTTCATCAAATCTTGGTAAAAAGTGCATTCATTTAATAGTAGTAGTGTTTGTGTTAAACAACGAAATATTGTGTTTTCGTTATATATTAATCCAACGAGTGTCGAGTACGGAGGTTTACCAGATTTGCCGTTGAACCTCAAAGCTGTTGTATTGTTTTTAGATCAACGAGCTGGAGAGTTTGGAATCGCAACATCAGCAGACACTGGCTCAGCTCGAACGCTTGCGTTCTGAACTTGGCGATGCCAAGAAGGCCCATCAAATGTGCATGGAAAAGATACAAGAGTTGGGACGTGAGGTATTTTCATTACAATATTCGATGCAAAACGTTGTACTTAATACATACCCACTTGCGCAGTAAAAGTTGCCAAACATACATTTTCGATATACAGTACCAGAAACTAAATCCTACCTTCCTATTTTCCTGAGTACAGAACGAAGAATTGAAGAAACAGTTGGAGCTACTAAAGAAAAGGGATCATGCACAGAATTTCTCAGTGGATGAGTCTCCAGAATACGCGTCCGACGTGAGCTGCGAAACTACTGACTACGTGAACGCTTCTGGCAATGCCAAACAATCAGTTGCCAGCTCGGCGAGTACCGCTCCTTGCGTTAGCGCTGACGCCACTGTCAACACTGACTCCACATGGACTGGTCTGGTTACCTGCGAAGGTGAACCGGACTCCCAGAAAGAGACGATCGCGACAGAAACAGAGAAGAAACCATTGGCCATCTTTACCTGTTCGAACAGTTATATAGATGCGCCGCCGAAAGAAAATGTCGTCAAATGTGCTCCACCGTCAGTTATCTGTTCTTGTTCCGAAGATGTAGAACAGGAGATGATTCGTGTCAAAGGTGGTGCTTCTCACAGTAGTTCTGGTTCATGTTCCTGCACCGAGGAAGAAGAAGATGTGGTGGCACCTAGTGCTGCGAAACCAACAGCTGGCGAAAAGGAAGTTCTGGAGTTAATGGGACCTAGAAAAACTGTACCGACTCCCAAGAAGGGATACAGACCATCCAGCCAGGATCCATCAACGTTAACAGTTGAATCTGATCTCCAACGGCTAGAGGAAAGCGACCATCAACTGACCACCGAGCCTGCTCATGATAGGACTTCAAGCGTATCGTTACCCGCCAAGATAGAAGCATACGATGGAGCACAAGTAATCTCCACAAAGTCATCGACCGAAATCAGCTGCGAGACCTTAGACGGCCGCTACAAGATTGCAGATGACGCTACATCATCAAATATGCTGGTAGCTTCAGAACCACCACCGACAAAAATCGCTCCTAAATCTACCAAGCAACAGTCCACATCGTCGCCCGTTCTAGAACCGGCGATACCCAAAGATGTCATAACAGATCCGGAAACCACAACTTTGGCCACTTCAACTCCCACGCTGAAGCAACAGAATGAGATTTCGGAAGCGACTCCCGATTCTGCTGACGCCCCGTGTCAGGTCTTGTACCAAAAAGAGGAAAAGGCCGTCACAGCTGTAGTGATATGCGACGCCCACGTGGGCTGCGGTGCGCCAACTGTCGACGAGTTAACTCAGTACAGTCAGGTTTGCGTCGCAGGACCTGCCGTTGAAGAAAAAGGTATTGGGGTTTGCCCTGTGCAGTCTATGCGGTCCGCTCAAGCGGTCGAATCGAATCCGGTCTCACTTCAATGCAGAGGTGCAGACACCGTATGCACCAATACTGGTGGTGATAGTGCTTTTGTGGATTCGTACACGTCTGGCGTTGATGACGAAGTATCACAGACCGTGACTGCGATGACTGAAGTTGGTAATGAGGCGAAGCTTGTTTGTCATTGTGGGACAAGAAAGCCGAGGAAGATGGCAGGAAGAAAAGCTAGTGAGGACTTGAAAGGCGTCGTAAAGGATTTGAATGCGTCAGTTTCTAGGATTATGGAGGTATTACGTTGGTATTTGAGATAGTTGCAGAGGAACAAGGGTTACGTTTTATATTGTTCTGTGGCGTTTTGTAATTTCGTGCTTTGTTCCAGCAGAAACCGACGGAAAGAGACGCCAAGGCTAGGATCAAGTATTTAGAAGATCAACTTCGTGCTGTGAGTATATATTATAAGAATAAGACTTTACTCATAAACGATGCTCGGTTGCGATGGTTATAATATAGATTAAAGAAATGACTCAATGTTGAGCATTTTTTTAGCTGATGCTATTTGGAAGCTAGTTAGCTTACAAGGACTTTATTTTCCAGGCATTAATGCAGAAGGAGCAAGCCGTGGAGTTAGAAAGACGCAGACGCGGACAAGAAGTTGAAAACTTGAAACTTACTATTCAGCAAATGGACGTAGCTCTAAAAAATAAAGACCAAAACTCCGCCAATCTGCAAAGTGCTGTAAGTACAGAGAAATAACTTTTAAAGTTTGCTACAGCGAACAAGTTTTTAACGTTTAAAGTTTAGAGCTTTCTTTACGCCCTTATTGTAGTATTCACGTAGAGCTTATGGCTTATAATACCTATTATGTAATTTATAATTTATAATGTATGCGTATATGCGAATTCTTTTTCCTTCGGCACAAGGTGGATCTATACGCAAACTCGGTAAATGTCCTGGAGGAAGCCGATGCTCGTTATCGAACAGAGGTAAGAAATAAAATCGAAAAAATCTGAACCAGTAAAAGAATGCTGAATTTTAAGATTGCTCAACAACGTGTCACCATAGCCAACCTGCAGGATGCTCTGGTAGCAACCAAACAAGAACTCGAAGACTTAAGGGAGAAGTTCAAGCAAGACGTGAGTCAGGGTTGGGCAGCTAGATGGTTTGGGACAAATGTTATCAAGCCGCCAGATGACCAAAATAAGAATGTGCATGAAGTGTGATACCCGTAACTGGCATGCGCATGCAGAATTTATGAGTGCGCGAGGTCACTAGAGATCGGACATTGGCAAAAATGGCAAACATCAATAATATTTGAGACCTAGTGTAAGGCTATTTTGATTTTGTGGTTGATGATACACCATTGACAATATGCATTTGGGGCTGTCACTATTATCCTACTATAAGCTCACCAAATATGTAGACTGTTATGGTTTTTAGACCGGGAACAAAAACTTTATCGTGGCCTTTCACTAGATGAGATAGTAAAGCCGGTATTGTGATGATGCGAAGTTTACCGTAAAGAACTGTCTGTGGAATTCCCTCAGTTCAAGTTCCGGGGTATGTGCGGTCTTCCTCCGGGGTCTGTGATTTGGCCAAATTGTAGAAATAGACCGACGTAAAATAAAAGAGATAAAAAAACACTTTTAACGGCAAAAAATCTGTCCATTAAAATCCTGAAACACCCTTCCAATGTCAAAAGAGACAGTTACACCGGTTACACCACACATTCCGTTGTTTATTTATTCTTCAATCGCGAGTTGACGAAACTGAGCTGACGCGTCACTCCTTCATTACGTCACAAACTGATGGGTACAAATTCTTATAGCACCTTAACCGCTAATCTCAATGGTCTGTAAATTTGTGTACATATTTAAAATGACTGCAGGATGAGATGGTTTCAGGTTGGTCAAAATCGGATTGATCCCTAAGAAAACGTATGTAACATTTGCCACTTCCGGTTGTCAGATTGTCACCAAAAACAATCCAGTTCGTCTCCCGGCATTTCTAAATATGTATATCGAATTTCAGTTATTCCGTTTGGGCGCAATCGTGTTCACGGACATACTTACACACATACATTTTCCAGAAATCGTTGCAATGGATTCAGGGGACACCAAAACGGGTATTTTCGCTAAAATCTCGAATTTTTTTCCGCCGATTACGATACTTTCCTTCTATGACACTAGTAGGAAAGTTAAATGGCGGCAAAACAATCGCTTTTACTTTCCGACTAGTACCCTAGAAAGGAAGTATTGTAAACAACGGGATTTTTTTTTTGAGATTTCAGCGGCAATGGGCGTTTTGATGTCCTTTGAATCCATTGCAATGATTTCTTTTAGGCCACGCCAATAGGTATTGACTCATGAGTGGCGAGGAGCGCACGTTACAGCTAGGCGACCTCTCAGGTATATTTTTGTCCGGACACTTTCGCGGTTTGTGTGAAGGGCTTCCACCTGGAAATAACAAATTACTTAATTAAATAAAATATTATTTAATTATATATTTTGTCAATGAAAATGTTGCTTATAGTCCGATCTCTATTGATTATCACTACAAAACGTGAACAAGTTGTAAATGTTGAAAAAAACATTAATGGTATTATTTATGTGTAGGTAATTTTTATTATTATTTATTTTTATAGTTTGATTTTATTATTTGTTATTATTAACCTGTTAATAATATTATTTATTATATATACATAGTTTTATTGTGCTGATAATATTGGTGCTACTCTAGTATGTTTGTTGCGTACATTTCAAGTTATCATATTACTTTTTTTGTTACATTCCAATACTAATTATATGTGTTATATTTACCTTAATTGTTAGCATGTTGAAATAAAATTATTTTTTGCCATTCGTTAATTATCTCTGCCACTTTATTTAAAAATATATTTGAACGAGAAGAATAAACTATTTTTAGCGCGAGCACAGTTGCGAGCTCATGAGAATTTTGGACATGAACATCCGAGACTTGGAAAACCTCTGCTTACATTATTACTATCAGGTAAGAATAAATTGATAGCGCAAAAAATCGGACATTAACATATATCTTAGTTTACAAACATCGTCGGCACCACCGATTGTCTACGAGATGAGAATTTGGACTTGGAGGTCGCCAGGAATGATTTGATCCAAGATGTGTCCATGCTTGAGTCCAGGTTACTAAAATATCAACAAAACGACAAACTATCCGAGGTGATATTGTGTGCTGGTCCACAGATACATTTGTTTTGTTTTAATTTGCTTGCTGGTTAGAGTATAGAAAAGCTTTGCCTAGCGTATGTTTGTTTGGCTTTGTTTTTGATCTTATTGATCGTAGCTCGTTTGTGCGCTTGCATTTAAAACTGTTATCAGTTTCATTTTTGGCATCACGACTGTCGAACCACAAAAGTCGCCCCTCTAGACATCCCTGATCTTATTCATTTTATCTATATTGGTATCATTGTTATCTCACATGATGATACGTCACGTGATACCAACATATGCGCAATAACTATTTAATCAGCTAGAGTCCGAGCGTTTTACAAATCATTAGTGTTTTCAGATATTAAAAATTATTTAATAATATCGATATTATCTCATTGTTTCAATGGCAATGGTTTCGTAATAGGTATATTCTTTTTTCCACCAATTCCTCTTGTGTCGTTAGATTGCGGAGAACGTGAAAGAAGAGATGGTTCGATTAAAATATGAGAACCAGATGGATGCGGTGAAGATATCGGCTTTGGAGAACGACGTCTCCTTCTACATGGCCCAGTCCAAAGGCGTAAAAGCTGTCTTGGTAAGTAAAGGTGCTTTTATATGTGTTGACACTTTGACATCTATCATTACGACAGTTAAAATGGTTTGACGTTTTTCGACAAACTTCATCGTACTTCACCTTTTCTGAATAGCTTTGTTCGTTGGGTATATCAGAGCAGCTTGGAACTACTTGGGGCAGGTTAACTCTGTTCGTTGGGCTTTTGTTTTCCGTTCGTTGGGTTTCGGGCAAGTTAGGGCAGTGTGATCTAAGCAACTTAGAGCAGCCTAACTTGACCCTGCTCGATAGTAGGAGTAAGATTTTGTGATCTGAGCAGGTAATCAAAAAATGTCAGGTTTAAAAGATTGAATGATCAATAATGAGGTGTATTCTTGCAAATGGCGTTTTGAACGTAAGTCTTGTATTGGACAAGGTTGGTCAGGGTTAATAAACGACGCGTCTTAATAAATATATAGCGTATAATAAATATGTAGTGTATAATAATGATGTGGTGCATTGCTTACAACATGACGATTGTCTTTCGTAATTAACATATAATTATAGTAACTGCTATCAAGTTCTTCATCATTGCTAAGCCGCCAATAAAGACAATTGAAAAAAATCGTCCTCTCTAGCCGCTCGTTCTATTTTACTGTGTGTTTTTTTACTAAATTTAATTTTCGTCTATGATTGCCTTTTGCCTATAATCAACCTATGGATAACATATGTTGTTAGCATCACACAGCAAGTACATAAGTAGAAGAACATACGTTTGTTGGGTTCTGATATTACTGCTGTCAGCAGCCTGCTCCGACTTTACTCTAGGCTGTTTCTGACGTCATCCTGCTCTAATCCAAGCAGACTTCAGACAACCCAACGAATAAAGCTAACGACTTTTCCAGCGAATACAAATATATAAAATAAATAACTTGTAAGACAAGCGACTATATGGCCGATTATCATCTCATCGACCAATTAAAAATATCAGATATATACAGGGTAGTCTATGGATGTCTGCTCATTACTTTTACTAAATTTTTGTTGCGAGTAGCTAAACTATCCTCGAAAACCATTGTATCGTCACTGGCAATAACACAAGGGAACAAGGGTCCTACAACCAGAACAGGGATCCATAACATTTTGTTCAAAATATTACAAATCAACATTTTTTGTGTTATTTTATTAAGTCAAGTTATACAGACATTCTGTGCATTAAAATATGCGAGTGATCAAAGAAGATGTTGTAAAAATTTACCAAATAAGTGTTGTGACATGTACGGTTGTTATGTAGTAAATCTAGATCTGTTACAATAACCCACTTTCACTTTCTAATTATGTAAGGCAAATATATTTTGGAACAAATATCTTCTTTTGGTTGTATCAGAAAGTTTTAAATTTGTTCCCTTGTGTAATTTATCAACTAACTCAATTCCTGGGGGAAAAATACCTACTTTCGATGTCCATCTGTTAGAAGTCCATAAGGGAAACAAGAAAATAATGATGTAAAGTCGTCAAGGGACGATCATGCATCAAACCAAACCAGTACTTTACACTCAGTGTTTGTATATCTTGCTTTACACTGTACTATAGCATTACTACTATGCTATACCCCTGTCGTTTCATAACGATAACACGCTGACTAATTAATTATTATCATCTCGTAGATGAAGATCGTTGGTGAATGCGAATGTGACGGGGACTATGATGATACCGACGAGGACATAATTACGCTGGCGCACGAAGTTGAGCGACTAGTTGACACGCTCCAGGCTCAGATCGGCCTGGCTATAGCTACGCTGGAACGTGAACAGAAAATCAACCAACAGAACGCTGATCGCATGGACCAGTTGCAAGTAACTCTCGAGGATAAGGAAGAGCATTTTGTGTTGCAGAGGCAGAGGTGCCAGGAGATAGAGATGAACCTGGAAGCTGCTGGTGTGCGAAACGCCAGGTTGGAGCAGGCCGTACGCGAGTTGCAGGAGATGCTGAAGGGTTCGGAGTTGGACCAGAAGCAGTACACGGAGCCGAAAGTAGACGAGGGCGGTGATTGTTTAGATAGTTGCTTGAGTAATTTGAATGTTATCAAACAGAAAGTACGCGCTCAGAGCCAGACCGTGGCGCAGAATAAGGACCAGCTGAAGGACCTAAGAGACCAGTTTCAGGTGCAGGTGAACACCATGGAGATGTACAAGCGAGATTTGGAGAACACTAGGGCTAGATATAGAGAGGAAGTGGTGGAATTGCAAAAAGTGGTGAGTAGACTGTGTGAGAATCGAATTGAAAATACTTTTATAATGCATTCTTACCATTTCTTGATGTTGTACTCTTTAGTGGCGGGCAGCGTTGATCATCATGCTTTCACTTCAGGGGTGGATCTAGATTTTTTTGGGGCGGTCCAAATTAAATATTTATGATAAATTGTGTTGTACACGTTTATGTTTGGGGGGGGGGCTCCAGACCCACAAAACCACTTATATATCAAGCGCTCTCTCATACTAAATTTGCAGTTGCATTTTGGTGCAACTCTTCTTAGGCGAGTTTAACGATTCAGCGCTAATTGACAGTAATGCTTTTTCCTCTCCTATGCTTGTTTTATCGACCTGATGACATGAAGGTTATAACCCACACTTTCTGCCCTTCCTTCGGATTATTTCACACAAGTTAACAGGGCGCAATTCGGTACGGCCTACTTCAATATCCTCGGAATGTATTCTTTTGTTTTTGTATGTTTACCACAAACAAAACTAAATTTATTTCTTGTCACAATTTCAACTAGATTCGAGAGTTGAGCGATAAACTGAAGGCCGCAGAGCTGAGAATTTCAAATCTCACCGAGGAGAATAAACAGGTGCAGTCGCTCCTCTGTGATTGCCAGAAGCGAGAAAAATCGACGCAGCAGGAACTCCTAATCAAGAACCAAGAATTTGGCAACAACCTCAAGAACTGGAAGAAGGAAGAGACGCGTTTGGTGGACCACATAAGACAATTGGAACAAGAATTACACGACGCTCAACACGAGCTAACGGGAAGGACAAGTCAAATAGACTCGGCCAAGAGCAAACTCCAACAGATCAGTAACGACGCAACCATGCGATACCAGATGGGACAGGAAGAACTGTTGGCCGCTAAAAACGAGATCAACCATCTTAGGCAAGTGCACGAACGTTTGAAAGCTGACAACGAAAGGCTCCAACAGCAGGTGCAGGCCTTGAAGGGCCAGGCACACCAACAGGAGAACATAAACGCAACTGTAAACATGCAATTGGATAAGTGCATGTGCGATCTGAAGCGCATCGAGGCCGACAAGTATTATCTGGAGCAGAAGAATGAAAAGCTTGGCCATGATCTAGACAAGGTGCAGATGACGTTGCACTGCAAGTGCGAAAACGTGAAAAGTCTCGAGGACGAGCTCAAGTCGTTGAAGTCGAACCGTGAGGAGATTCGCAAGGAGAGTCACCATGTAGTGTGCAACGTGAGGGCTTGGCTGGAGGAACAGAAGAAGATCAACGATCAGTTGAAGGAGAAGCTATGGAAGAAAAACGCACTCATTATCAAGTATCAACAGGAACAGAGGCCACACGCGAAGTAAGTGTTTTTTTTTGCGTACTATTACCAGTCAGTATACCGCGTTTTTTAGTACAACTCATTACTTTATTGCAACACTTTGTAAACTCTATTTTTTCTTCATTAGTTCGAAGTCAGCTGGCATGGTGTCATTCCGTGATTGTAAGTGTAACAACAGCGGAAGCAGGATGGGTTCCATCCGTGACGCCATGCGACAGAGGGGTGGTGCTGCAGAAGACTTTTTTGATGAAGATCGCCGTCTGCCATTCACAGCAGCTTGGAGCCTAGGCTCGCGAGGTTCTGATTCTGACAGCGCCACGAGCAGCGTCTTCGATGCTTCAGCCGATTGGTACGATGAGGTGAGTGTTGGTTTGGCCAAGAATTGGTAGCAAGTACTTTGCAGTGTACATTATCCATAATCCACATGTTACGTGGACGTATATTTTGAGGCCATAGATATTGGAAGTGAGTATAATGCTTTTTTCGATCTTCTTTTTGTAGGATACCGAATGTACCTTAACGAGTCCATGTGACGAGCCAGGTACCCATATTTGGATCCATAAAGTGGAGAGTATGACGCACGATTTGCGACGCAGTAACAGATACTGGAAAAAGAAGATAGCCGATAGTGAATTTATGGTATCAAAAGATATATAAAGAAGTTTAAGTTATATTATATTATATTTATACATTTATTTGTCCTTTTTAAGACAACTTATTGTAACCTCGTTTTTGTTTACTGTAACTACGAGGTGTATTTACCCTTTATTTTACGATCTACACTTTTATACATAATCGATCTTTTGACATTTACAATAAAAAAATTGTAAAACATATTTGTCGTTTTTCTCTTAGTTCCTCACACTTTCTAAAGTTCTCAAATTTGTAGGAACTTGGCCTATTTATGGTCACTTTTTGCGGGACTTTCGTATCCCAAATTGCCCAAATTCCTTACCGGTTCCACAGCTTGCAATATTGCCAGCCATCAGACGGATCAGGAAGCGGTTGATTTTGGAGTAATATTTGTCGGTAACCAGAGGCTGTTTTGGACTAAAAGGATCACTTTCCTCGAGACTTGGCCTATTTCACGTCATAAATTTGGCCAAATCCTTACTGATGGCACTGCCTGAAATAGTTTCAGCCATCAAACGGACAGGAAAGCAGCTAGTCTTTGCGCATTGCATCATTTGCGGGTAAAGACAGGTCGTTTTGGAGCAAATAGCTCACTTTCCTCGAGACTTGGCCAGTTTCGTGTCCCTTAATTGTTCAAAATACTTGCCGGTGCCCCTGCCCGAAATAGTTTCAGTGATCGGACGGATCTGGAAGTGGCTAGTCTTCGCATAAGGCATCATTTACGGTAAAAGGAAGGAGCAAAAGGTTAATTTTTCTCCAATTGGACGAAATCCTTATCGCTGCCATTCCCTGAAATAGTTTTCACCACCAGATGGATCTGGAAACGGTTATTTTGCGTCGTTTTGGAGTCAAGGCTCACTTTTGTTGTCCATTTCGTGTCCCAGCATGTGTCACATTCTTGCCCGTTCCGCTGATGTCCTCCATCAGACGGATCTGAAAGCGGTTAGCTTTCAGTAAGGCTTCATTTGCGGGTAAAGAGGGTTATTTGAACTATTAAATAATTTAGTAGTATTAAGGGCGGATTTATTCACCTACCCATACAGCCTGAATAGCTATCTGTCAGATAAGTTGATTTTGTTGCCTGACGTTTAGAGTCAATACATAAGATGTAGTGATGACCGGGTGCAGAATCCGAAAGAAAGAGTAAGGCGTGCGTTTGGTATACTTTCATCGGAAATATATTGCTTCTATAAGTTTTAATAGAGCAACAAAATTTGACATATCTCATACATAGCTATACAGTTTGTATAGTATACATGTTACGTGTAGGTGAATAAACCATCCCTTAGTATGAAAGCATCAGGCATCTGCTGACAAACTTCAATTAATCGGTTTCGTTCATTTAAATCATTTACGTTTTGTCGAGTCTTAAATGAACCCAATGTCTGAGTTTTATTTTTAATGAAAATTATAAGCAAATAATTTAGGTTTAGGTTTATGGTTAGGTTTAGGTGAATGCACCAGTTAATGGCTGGTACATTCACCTAAACGTAAAGTCCTGTATAGCTATCAAACTTGATATGTTACAACTCAATCAAGTAATAGTAATCTTGCTGTACAGAACTCGTCACTACCGTTCTTTTATTAATGTTCATGGCAAAAAAATTGGGCAACAAAATTAACGTACCTGACACATTGCTGTACTGTATTGTATGTATTTGTTACACTGGGTACATTCGTTTTGAATAAAGTGGTTTATTTGTTAATTGATCACTGGTTGCAAACTTTCAAAAAACCAAACATAAAAAACCATTAAACATGAGCATAAAAAAACTGTGGTGGCCTTCACCCAACTTTCCAATGACATCTTTCATACATTGAAGTATCAATACCTTCTTCTGCAACAATTCAACTAAGTGAAGCTACGGCCACCCTGAATCTCAACCTAATGATGGCATCATAGAATATCATTAAATGCCATGTCATGTCATTAGCAACGGATGTTTCTTTTGAGTTATGGGTGCGGTTTGGTTTATTCCGCTGCACCTAGGCCAGTGTTGGCCCTTCCATACTGTTTGATAACGACAACCAGAGAGGAGGGTGTTCAATTGGTTGCCGGCACCCACGGTTTTACGCCTCTTGCGAAAGGCGATGGGACGAGGATCTTCAGCTGATGCCTGGATTTGAACCCAAGACTTCCTAGCAGGAGAGCGGCGTTCTACCACTAGAGCCATTCGCCCCACGAGTGGGTATTGTATTTTAACACCTATATTTTCTTAGCTTTTCAAGTGTCGAATAAAACACGGTTCGTAATGTAGAGAAAATACTTTATTTATGTATATAGTTCAAAATAGTTCTTCCTTCTGAAACGAAGAATGGAATGTTTTCTAATTATGAAAGTAAAACATCATTATAAAAGGGTAAAGATGATCACACTTGAGTGCATCTTAAAAATACATGGTAAGTATATATCACTACAGCAATTAATCACAGGTATTCGTGTTTCCAACTGCAAGATCACAGTCCAAAGTCGTTAGCGCACAGAAAAAAAATTGCTGTAATCGATACAACACCGCACATATTGGATCAATTAAATTTTTATAAAAATATCTAAGTAAGAAAGTTTATGACAAACGCACACCCAAATTCATATATAAATATTTAAAAAATCCATATACCTTTATAAAAATATTAAAAATTCGCAATCAAAATAGGATAATAATAATGATAATGCTTAGTTTTGTAATATACAAAAATTTAACAATTTAGAGGTAACATTCAATGTACACGTACGTTTAACTAATTGACATCAATAATTATACATATTGATATAGTTAAACTAGCAACAACACGGTAATGATTATATTTAACATAATATATGTCTAGGGCCAATATGAGAAATTCAGTGCTACTTGAGGCTTTACCTTGACAGCTTTTTTGTAATCAGTATAGATGTATAAAAATGGTAACAACATCCAGATAACTGCACGTTGAAGACTTACATATTTTAATCAACTTATCACTTTGGCCCTAGTTGTGTACATCTACAAATTTCAACATCAAGTAACATGTATTGTAGGTACATAGTACATACTCAGTTTGGGTTACTGAACTTGCTTGTAATATTCGTTCCATTAAACATAATACTGGAATTATTTAAAATCAAAAGCTTCCGATAACATGAGCAAATGTATCTGAGCAAAGGTGTACATTATTGTGAATCAATCAAATGAAAGTTTTTAATATTTGCTTCTAGGAACATTTGACTCGTTGTTCTGCTTTACCACCTGGGTTCCCTAATTATGAAATATTTTAAAATCGAATTATTTTGATTAGTATTCGAGTGATTTCCATAATCGAATGATTCGGTTCTCGAGATGTTTTTTCATAATAATCGGTTATTATCGATTCGATGAATCGAATTATCAGGTTCTCGATTAATGATTTAATATAATCAAATGCAACCGTAGACACGTGTTTCGGACTTATTAGTCCTCATCAGTACGGTATAGCCACAGAGCAAGGTGGAAGCTAAATGAAGAATTTCTATTATTTAATCTATTGTTTAAATTCACCGCCGATAATCCAATGTTGTTATTGTAAGTAACTATGATGGAAGCTATCGCAATTTACAAACATCAAATCAAAACCAATCGTGATAATGTTAATGCAATCAAGCGGAAGAACGGTTGGTATTTGTAAAAGCTATTCTGGAGTTGGGTACCGTTAAGTTGCATTCTGTTTTCTACACAGTACACTTTGTTTTTAATCTTCGAAGTGTAGAAAACAAATAACATGTTTGTTGTTTATTTCCATTTTAAATCCCCTTTGGAACGAGACACCTATGGAACGCCTCATATGGAACTATTCAAGGTCATATTTTGTTTTCTACGCTCATAATATAGTGGTACGAGAATACCCAACTAACTTTGAATCATTTGAACTTACGACAAGCATGTTTCTCCAATGTTAGTATGTACATTTATCATGCACATAATTTGCTGCATCGCCTTTTTCTTCAAATTAATTAAAACATTAACTGTATATTTTGTGGATACGACTTCTTGTCTTCGCATGTCAATACTACAAATAATTTGCATTCCGCAAATTGGTTTAGTAAAAGCACATTTTCCAGATACCTTTTACAAGCTCGTGTTCATTAATTGTGATATTTGAATTTATCTCTTTTTATGACCCAAACCTAGTATGAACATGTACACTAAACATACAACGAAAATGAAACACAGAACACACAAAATAGACAAACACGTAATAAGGCTAAGTACTAAACAGAAACATTTAGACATCCGATTGCTGATGAAATTCTATCTTGTCCTCTTCGTCACTCACACACATTCTGGTGAGGTCAGAAGCCACAGAAGCCGTGTCGTACGTGCTATTGTGTTCGATGTCATCCTGCATATTGCTGGCTTCTTGTATTATAAGCGAGATGTCCATGTCCACAGAGTCTGGTAGATGAGCAACTCTCAATTCTGGAGCGGGCATTTTACAACATAACGGTTCCAGTTCTGGTATGGCTATCGTAAGTTCACTGTTACTGAAATGCACACAAGACAGAATAAGATACAGGATAAATTACTGTGGAAATATTTATGTATTTTACAGTTATGATCGCAATTATACCTTGGTAGACCTAGAGCAGAGTTTAGAACAGGAGCGACTTTTGTTTGCAGAATATTGTGAATCCATTCACTTGAGTTTGGTCTGAAAAATAAATGAAATTGACGTTGGGTATTTTTAATTATAAAATAAGTTATATTTATATCTAGCTTTTAAATTTCTGATTTCACAGGTATCAATGAAATTCCTAAAAGTTTTTCTTCGCTTAACAGCACTCAGTTTCTCATATATTTATACACAATCTACAAAATGTTCGGAACTTACGTTGGGGTATATCGCACTATCGACGGCGTCTGTTTTGATTCCATCATCGAGAATTTTCGCTGTCCAACCGAAATCGCAACTATATCGCAAAGTTCAGTCCCTGCTTCTGATTCACTTATTCCTTCTAGAAGATTTATATCAAATTTAAGACCAGCTGAAATATATAGCGCTAAATGAGTCGAAGCCACGATCTTTTGTAACACAGACAGTTAACCAAACTGTTTCTCTTCTGTTTGTCTTTGATAAACAGTTTTCTATTTGATGCAAATCAGTTTGAAAATAATTCAATAAAAATTTTATAGACTCATAGTAATGTTTTAAACTTACCAGTATCAATTGGTCCTAGCTGTTGCGCTATATTGAACAGGTAATCAACAGTCCAGAAACTGGGAATACGCACAAAAACTTTGCCAGTGTCAGAAGGTAAATAAAATCCCAATTTGTGCAGTAGTAGAATAAATGGTTGGTGTTTTAAGATATTCTGCTGTTCTGTTGTCCAAGGAACCAACGGAATAGGTAAATTTAGCACTAAAATAAAGACAACGTTTTGATTTAGAACATATACACCATCGCGAATAAATAGAACACTATAGTCACTTACAAGCATGGTAGTATACAGTAGGTTCCATAATGTGTTGAAGATCCCTATTATCACCATTCGACAAGGTCAGCTTGACATAGCAAGTTTCAATGGCTAACGTTTGCAACCACAAGATCCACTTTCCTTTATTCTCTCTGTAAATGTACTCCTTCAAGACTTTGATATCGCCATCTACTAAACTTTCACGAATTGATGATCTTTTGCATCGCTGATGTTCGGTACCGTCAGGTTCTGTTCGATCGTTCTCGGTCTGTTTAGTTTTTACGAATTCTTCGTACTGACTCTGATTTATAATGTTCTGTCCTAGGAGTTCTTTGATTATTGCATGTTCCGACCTGATCCTGTTCCCGTTTTGTTCGTAATGTTTCGTTATGATAGCAATAGCATCGGGTGCATTCCTACTCTCGTTGTAAAACATTAAGAGATCTTCTTTCTCTTCCTGTGTCCAGCTATAAGCATACGAAGCCACATTTAGTATACGCTTTTAATCACTTAAATTGTCCATTGTGGCCTTGATTAACATTGAAACTGTGCACGAAATGGTGATACCATCATAAACATTACTAGACGCAAAGCTTTATTATCAAATAACTTAAAAATACTTACATATGGTCGGAGCTATATGATGAAACAGCTGGAGTGGTGGGTTTATCATCTTTTTCTTGATTCTGTTGACTTATGGGTGATGTGATGCTGGAGCAAGGATTCGTTCTTGGAGTATTTATAAATTTGTGGATAACATATTCAATGAGGTCGGACCAATCCTAAAATTATTATCATTTCGTTCGCGGATAAAGAAATTCGCGAACTTTCGAACGTACGTCACAAATCTCGTAGTCTGTTTCCCAGATAAGGGAGAACGTTTTGAGGATGCTCGGTTGGAAGAGTGTGGAGACGTGTTCCAGATCACCACCGGTGTGATGCATCATCGTAAATACGCAATTGTTTACGAATTCGCCGTTTTCTTTGAAGGTTTCCAGGAGGAGACCGTACTGACGCATGATCTCGACAGTTGCGAACCTGTAACGGCAAATTTCACACGCATTATTCGTATTCGGGAGTGTGGCTTTTTTTGCCAAACAGGGAATAGTAAAATACGTAGCAAAATCTGCCAATAGATTATAGAATTATTAATAAAAGGTACAGAGTTTGCGAGTGAGTTGGTCATCATATTGGTGGTTAACATGTGCAGTCTAGACATGTTAACCACCAATATGATGACCAACAGTAAGAATCAATAATGGCGGACTGAAACAACATTCTGTCCAGCAATAAAAACAACTCTGTTACCATGCCACACAAAATTTTGCACTAGGTGTGTACACATATATTTGAGAGCACAACAATTGAGGAATAATAAATTGTCAGCTGCTGGTGATAAAATTTTTCAAAAAAAAAATATTGTATATCAAAGACAAAGTTGCGCACAATACCTGTGCAACTGCTTGATAGGTGGGTTCAAAGTTATGTTGGTTATCGCTGAATGTTGCACAAGCATTTTCAATCAGTTTAACTCATTAACTTTGACCTTCGATATTTCGGTTATTAAGAAGAATAAAACAATTTGAAAATTTTTTTAACAAAAGCCTTGTATTTCTGAAATTTTCTACGCTCATTACAACATGTATAAGAAAGCAAAACAAGAAAATTGTAATATTTTTACGAAGCCCTGCGACTAAAGGCGGTCTTCACCAGAGCAACAACAGGCAACATGTAGCACGTTACAGTTTTTTAGAATGTTGCTAGTTGCTCACAAAGGCTTTGGTCGTACTAGGCTGTTTTGCTAGCGTGCTATTTGCTACTGGCTGCTAACAGCATAGTGTGACCACATAGCCAGCCCACCAACTTTTTCAGCAACCAGCATAAATGTTAACTCAGGAAATTATGTATTTCTGAAATGTGTTTTATCAATATTATACGAGGTAATATTCTACCAATATATAAAGAGGGCTATAAGCGATACAGTTGTTAAAATACGACACATAAGATCCATCATTCGCGGTTTATGATCAGTGTTGAGAAGTACAATATGCTGTCCATTGCAGTTTATCTAGTGTTCTATAACTATGTATGTCAAGTCATGGTCAAGTCATGGTCAAGTCATGGTCAAGTCATGGTCAAGTCTGACTGTCTATGTTTTTGTACAGTAATGTTGTATGTGAAGTATTCTAATATACTGTTCTGAACACACTGCGTTTCACTGAAGTATCCTCGGCGCAACACTCAGTATGGAACATATGCATTAAGCGTCATATTTGTAACATGTTTTAGCGTCTTTTCAAATTTTGAAGTCGTTAACAATTCTTGCCAATACATTCCAAGCCGTGCTGAGCACTTGTCCAAATATCTCACTTCTGGGTTCAATATTAAGTTTGTCAGAATTTTTCCATCATGTGAAAGCATGGAGAATACTTTAAATACACTATAATACGTACCCCATTGCGATGAAGAGTTTACATTACACTGTACAAGATGTGATGAAAAGAAATGAAATTATACCTAAAATTCTATTGTACAAATTCTTTAAACAAATTCCTATGTCGTCAGTTTTTATTAAGGACCGAACATAGGAGATCGGGTGAAAAGTAAAAACTTACTGTTGCAAATATTCCACCATATTCGCTGATGATCTATTCTCAATTCTCGACACGTTATCCAAAAACAGCAAGAGACTATGATTGGTCACTATAAGGTCTTGCAGGTACTGTTTGCTCTGTATATTCGGATTGTACTGACGCAACAACAGCAGAAATAAGCACTTCAAATCTTCGGTCATGCCTATTTGCTTCTGTAATTTTGTCAGCGCCATTTTATCTTCGTCGTTTACATGCAAAAGCTTTAGGTAGGTTTCCACTGCTTGGAGGAATTCTCGGATCGCCGTCACTACCTGAAACAAAACGTCAGGAAAACGGGTTTACTGCGCACAAGGGTCCTTTGAACCTTTAAACTTGCAAAAATAGGTTAGGTTTTATATACAGCCGTGTGAATAGAAAATCCAATCCAATGATATGGTAAGTGAGACAAATTCTCTCCAACGCAACAAATATTTGTGTCAAGATTTTGTCAAGTTAGGCAACAAAACGCTATTTTATTTTGTTTCTTTTCTTTTTACATTTATTGTTATGGCTGTTTTAACCATTGTCAACATTTAATTGCTTGATTATTACACCAAGATAGAGAAGATAAAAGAATCGCGCAAAGTTGCTAAACAATTAAATGTGACCGTTCTTGGCTCATGTTGTAATGCGTTGCAAATATTTGGCCCAATAGGCCTTGGTCTCAGAAACTTACCAAATGCAATCGTCGAAGACATGGTTTGAGATCAATATCAGGAATAGTACTACTGATCTCCAGTTCTTCGTATAACAAAACTCCTTGAAATGTTAAATACGAAATTATTTCGTAAGAGAGAACGTGGTTTATATGTTCCAAATCGAGTTCCAATTGAGTGGCAAACTTCAAGAAGTAGGTGACCAACCAAAAGAAGTGTGACGTATCGATCTCCAACTGTATATTGCTCTTCAATTGGGTGTGCAAGTCGTGCACCAAGTTTCCATATCCCTTCAATAGGAAATCAACGGTGAACTCCTTCAGTATATTGGCAATATCTTCGTCAGTAGGTGTATGATGAATTAAACCTTTCATGTTGATTCTAAAAGGCAATTTTTCCATAATTTTAGATACATATCAAAACGCAACTTCTTACATATTAGTTTTGCTCCTCTTTACCAACTTCTTCCTCCGCAACTCTTTCTTCTCCAAAGCTGTGGCGGCTCTATTCTTTTGGTTGTTATAACGACTTTTCTGGAAAGTGTGCGGCTTCTGATGAACCGGTTTTTGGCTTGGTTGATCATCATCATTGCTTGACGTGGAGATAGATTCTTGATTTTCGACTTGGGTACCGTATCCACAATCAGAAATTTCACTTTGAGATGATTGGCATTGCTTTGTTGCTGGTGGCTGATCCGGCTTGTCTATTTGTGAGTTTGGAGATCTCTGTGACTGCGGTGACGCCTAAACAAGAATGATGTAAAATCATGTAATTTTGCATTATTATGATATAAAACTTACCTTACATACACTGCCAGGATCTGTACTGTTAGTCATGCTGGATATCCCACTGCTACTGACACTCGCTTCAGTCTCCGTTGAGCGTCCTCTCTTCATACCAGCCAGAGCTTTACTCCTATTTTGCGCAGCTCGTACTACTTCAGTTGTATTCGTCTTATTCCTTATCAGAGTATCGTTAGCGTTTCTGTTCTCGTTGCTCTTTCCACTTCCACCATTATCGCTTGAATCAGACGTGGGGTCAGAGGTAATGATCGGAGAGGAGTCACCGCTGCCTTGATCTGGCGGTGACGTGTTACTTTCATTGTCTTCGGAGCTTTCGCTTAAGGAAGCTTCCAGCCAAAGGTTCAGAAGCTTTTGCAAGGTTCCAACGTGCTGATCCTTGTACATCAATGCAATCAGTTGAACCATGGTTACACCCCAATACATCTGCAAGATTATAAACGTTAGGAGGACTGTGTGCTTAGTTGAGATATTGTGTGTTACCTTTTGTGGACAAGACATTAAGTATATGATGATCTTATCTATGCTCTGTGTAAATAAATTCCATATTATTTCATTTTGCAGACTGGAATAGGCCAGAGGGCAGTTAGAAATCTGTATGCGATTCTCTGGTATATGCAATATATTCCTCAAGAGCAACAAACAATTGTTGATGGAATCACACTGCTGTAAATTTAAGTTTGTATCTTTCTCAACCATGTGCTTTATGTGATCCATGACAACTTTTGTACTCCTACTATCTGTAAATGCTTCTTTACTCGTTGTCAGTAAACGGTTTAATTCAAAGATTGTATGTCTACCAACATCGGTTTTTGACACCGCCTCTATGGACAACAAACACTCAACAGGTACTGTTAGATTTACCAGAATCTTTATGGTCGTGTCTATAATTTTAGTAGCGTCACATATCTGAGTGTCATCTTTTACGCAAATAAGCAACGGAATTAAGTCTTTAGTGATATTTTGGCCGAAACCAATAGCTCGTCGAAATGTTCTCAATGTTTGATCTTCAAGGGCAAGCTTGCTCAATATTTCCTCCAGGATTACTGAAACAAAAGAACCTTTAATATTAAGCAATGTTATCAGATAATATACTAAAAGCATACCTAAGCAGTCTTCACTAACGTTAAATGTATCGCCTTTTCTAACACCTAAAGACGCAAATGTGTTGTGCAGTTGTGGGTTGGATGTCACCCAAGCCATGTTCAACATTGACAGCTGAAAAGAAGAAATATCTTCTATACTCTGGTTGATAAATTATCACTCATATACATAGAGTTAAATTTAATATGAAAATGTGTGTATAAATCTTATCAAACGATCAAAAGACCTGTATGGAAAAATAGGAAGGACATGTATATTAATCCAAAATATATTCGATGAGATTGTCCCCTTGACATAAAATGCAAAAATTGCGTTCCAATGTATGACGCAGAAAATGATATCAGGAACTTTGAATAACAAGAAAAGCAACATTGATAAAAGGAAACGGAGAATACTATTTTTAAACCTATGTAGATGCATTTTCAATCTAAGACCATTTCACCATGTTTACGTAACCAGTAAACGCTTTGTTCACTTTAGAATCGTCATGCACTCTATAGAAAAAATTTCTAACTGTTGAAATATCTTACGTAACTGCAGCTACGAGTGAATAGAAGAATACGAGCTTATTTTTAACTATATATTTCAACACTTCCTTCCGTTCGCAGTCCAAATCGTATGACAGTAGCAGACGTAATGCTTGTCATCACGCCAAATACAGCTTGAGTTACGTCTTTACAAATAACAAGGAAAACAAGTACATAATGACTTTGGTGTTATTAATAAAATAACGATGCACGTCAAAACTAAGCGCAATAATTTTCTGTCCTCGTAATAAATTTCTCAAGAAAGTCAATAAAATAATCAATCCTAAATAATAAAGTGTTTTCATTCGATGCGTGCGGTGCTCATTGTAAGTGGTTTGAATGAAATTTACAATTTACGTTGTTTGTGCGATGAAAATTGACGATATTGGGGTAGGTAGTAAATTAATATCGCCGCCCACGCAATAATTTACGTCAATTAAGCGGTATAATTAGCTCATTTTATGCTAAGATGTCTAGAGTGAAAATGTTTGAATCAGTTGTTGTAAACTGTTTTGAACGTAATAGCGTAAATAACGGAAATTATGGATGAAATTAATAATTCAGTTCGACCTCCCTGAAATATAAGTCATCTTGTTTTTTTTTTTTTTTTTTGAATAAAATAAATGAGTTTTTGGGATATGAAATTTAGAAAATGTACAACAAAGTGTGAGGCTCACTCTTCTGTGTTAGTTAGTGGGTAGAAATGATTCAAACTAAGTTGAGCACTTTCGTACCACTACAATATACGTGCATGAAACAAAATATGACCTTGATTAGTTCCTTATTTATTTATTTGTTTATTTATTGAGGCATTTCATAGGTGTCTCATTCCACAGTAGTTTTAAAACGGAAATAAACAATAACAATATTGTTTGTTTTATATATTTGAAAGCTTAAACTATTGGAAAGTAGTAAATTTCATGTCCTAATGTCCACGTTGTGTTAGTCTAAAAGTACACGTTCCCTAACACCGCTCGCTCAGAGCTATGTATCGTTTTCTTTTAACCTCAGTAAGAAAGAGACGCATAGCGCCAAGCGTGTGCGCTCGATGGCTGGGTGGTTTGAGCTTTGACTCCAGCTGTCTCCGAGAGAGGACGAGAGACGCGCCAAAACCATCTCCACCAGCAAAATTGTTGCCCACACCGGCGCTGGCTCAAGAGGAACAATAGCCAAAGAGGAAAAATAATGTTGAATCATGTGTTAACACTCACGATAATACCTATTGTTTCACTCTCATTTTACTTTTACACTTTATAATTGTATAAAATCGTGTATACAAACAGGTGACACGTGACACGTGTACACAAACGAACACAAACAGTACCCGAACACGTGTTCAGCTGAAAATTTTAACGTACTACTTTGATATCTACAATTGAATTGAATGAAATTCTCAATTTACGATGTTTACTATATGGAAATTGATTTTCTTTGCTTTTAAGTTAATGGGTTCCCAACGAATTAATTAACCCGAAGACTGAGTTGCGTTCATTATGACAATATTTCGATACTCTTACTTTTAAGTTGAAATAATTTAGTGCTTCTCCTGAATCTATTTTTAGAACACAATGATAATTTGCAGATATTCAAAAATTGTATGACAGAGCAATATACAAAAATTTAATGTGCAAGATTGAAGCAAAAACAGTTATGTATATTCTTCGACCATTGAAATATCGAAATGCACAAAAATGCATTACATCATACAAAGAATTCTAAGCACAAAGCCGTCTAACAAATTCATAACGTATAACAATCAACTTGCCCTGTATGCAAAGGTGATACAATCAGCGATCATATTTAGTACACAGTTTTTGGCCCAAAACCAGTTTTTTTCAATAGAACATTCTGTATAT
This sequence comes from Aphodius granarius, assembly GCA_963971325.1. NCBI lineage: Eukaryota > Metazoa > Arthropoda > Insecta > Coleoptera > Scarabaeidae > Aphodius > Aphodius granarius. The sequence goes on from OZ020225.1 coordinate 7,318,847, forward strand.
AGTTATATTTTTGGAATCTACGTCCATTTTCACAGAAGGAAATGTTAAGATAGCACTCCATAAAAATCTATCGTTTTAGACATATTCGCATTTGTTTAGCAGGAAGAAGTCTCCATTATCGACAGTTTTCTTGCAAAATCATATGGTTTTATGTTATAGTAATTCAGTTTTTGGGGTTATTTGTATCCTCCACAAGAGTTAATTGGGTGTGCACAGAAAGAAAAAGAAACGAATTTGCTTCAAGTCAAAGAAAGGTCAATGTTAAATAGTGACAGAGAAAGCTTTGGTTGCCGCAAAGAAATTATTTCTTTGACAAGATTTATTAACTTCGAAGTTATCGTATTTGTATAAACGTTAATTAATTTAAATTTTGTAATTTAATAACATAATATTTTCAAACGAAATGCACATTTTGTTTCAAGAACTTGCATAAGCCTAAACAAAGCAAACGTGTGACTAGAGACGTCAGCGCCATCTCCCCGCTACTAGAAATAGCGATAATTTTTAATGAAACCGCACGTTTTTTATTCAAAAACCTAATCTTTTCACTCAAATCTATTATCTTTCTCTTCCAAATAATTTCAAATATAGAATATTTATTTACCTCAAGGCCGATCTTTATTTCAAATAAAACCAGATTTATTTCATTCAAACCTCCTTTGAATTAAACCCAAACAATTTCTACATTACGGAAATTATAGAAAACCATTTGGTATAAATAAATCGTTTTCTTCAGTGACTATTTCGTTTTACTTAAGAAATATTTCAAATAAAATATTTCTTTCAAACTATGCAGCTAACTTTTTTAGAAATTTAAAAATACTTATTTTGTTTCAAACATATATTCTTTCGTTCGTAAGTAAATTCGTCTTATCTATTATTATATTATTAAATTCTTACACAAAAATAAACTGCACAGTACACATCCATGATAATGTTATCAAAACACTGATATGGATGTACCAAGTTGATGAAACAAATTGCAAACTGGACACTTTAGCGTTCGCGTTCAGGCTACCATGGACTTGTCAGGAATAGTTGCTATAGTGACAGGCGCTAGCGCTGGAATAGGCGCAGCCACTGTCAAGGCCCTTCATGGCATAGGAATGAAGGTAAGCAACAAACTCTAAAGACAATCCAAAAGTGGAAATACAAAACAAAAAACCGAGGCTGTTTTTTTTTAACCAAATAGATGTTCCAAAGATTTAGCACATTAAACATCAACATCCTCAAAGATCATCCATTCAATCTAACCAGACAATAAACACCTCTAGGATGTCTCAGTTTCGTCTTAACTCCCAACTGTCGTAGGTCGTGGGTTTCGCCAGAAGAAAAGAGAGAATCGAGGAATTAATCGACAATCACGATGGTAGACTCTTCGCAGTGAAGGTCGACTTGACAAATCCACAAGAAATCCTCGACGGTTTTGCCTGGGTGGTCAAAAACGTAGGCCCCGTTAACGTTTTGGTTAACAACGCTGGGATAAGTGGAGGTTACCCAGCAGCTGGTGTTATCAATGGAGAAATAGACACTTGGAGGAAGACGATAGACACCAATTTCACTAGCGTCCTGGTTTGTTGTAGAGAGGCTATCAAGAACATGCAGGAGAATGGTGTTGATGGTTATATCATAAATGTTAGCAGCGTCGCCGGGATCAGAACGATACCGTATCCAGATGATTTGAGCGTATATTCTGCAACTAAGTTTGCCTTGTGTGGTATGACGGAGAACTTGCGTTTGGAGTTGAATAGAATCAACAGCAAAATAAGAACGACTGTATGCGGCTGACAACATTTCTTTAGCGATGATGTATTTCGTGTTTGCTTGCAGTGCATAAACCCTGGTGTTGTCAATACTGAGATTGCTATAGCTCTTGGCTCTACTAAAGAACAATACGAAGAGATGTTGAGGACCACACCACATCTTCAAAGTGAGGATGTTGCCAATACCATCAAGTTTCTAGTGCAAAGTCCGGGACACGTACAGGTGATGTTGAAAGAAAAAGGTGGATAATTTGAAAGTTTACTTTGCGTTGTTTCTTTACAGATTTCAACGTTGACTATACAACCTGTCGGTGAAAAGTTTTAATATAGAATTGGATTAGTAAATAAAACTTAGGCAGGGAAAATCGTTTTATAACTAAATGGGATATTCCCGACACAGCGTGAATTATTAGTTCTATAAAAAATGTTAAACATAAAAGTTGTCGTACTATTTGTTCCCCTAAATTTTCACAGTCTACAGTTATATCTAAATAGTAAAATGAAAGCGTGGCGACTATGACGTCATTTTTTAAAATGGGAACATATGACGTGTCATACACACAGAGAAATTTTTTTTAATGAAACGAATTTGCTTCAAGTCAAAGAAAGGTCGATGTTAAATAGTGGCAAACAAAACTTTGGTTTCCGCAAAGAATATTTCTTTGGCAAGATTTATTGAATTCAAAGTTATCGTATTTGTATGAACGTTAATTAATTTAAATTTAATAACATAATACAGTGCCACCTCGATTATCCGGACACTCGGTAATCCGGACACCTCCTGCAAATTAGCCATTATCGCGTTATATATATTTATTTGCTGAATAAAGATTTATTTTGGTTTATAACCCGGCCCCACTACCCTTGCATTTAACTGTCCGGATAATCGAGGTTGCACTGTATTTTCAAACTAAATGAACATTTTGTGTCAAGAACTCTACGTTCCTTTTCCATAAAAAATCTTCCGTTTTAACAATCGTTTAAAACCAGTACCTAAGTGCATGACTTATGTGTTGCTGACCTGATGTATTACTTATCTACAGGTTGCATTCGCCAACGGCGATAGGAATGGGTATTTGCGCTATTTAGTATAAATTCTAGTGATAATTACACCAACAGTCGTCAGGACTGGTTCTATGCATGACTGAAAATTGACCAAAACTTCAGATAATGCTATTTAAGCCATTTTGAAGCAATATTTGTTTATACGGACAAATAGATTACCGGGCACTACCCTTGCATTTAACTGTCCGGATAATCGAGGCTGCACTGTATTTTCAAACTAAATGAACATTTTGTGTCAAGAACTCTACGTTCCTTTTCCATAAAAAATCTTCCGTTACTGTTTGATAATTTACAACTTGACCTAATAAAATCGAACGTTTATCTAAAAACTACAAATTTGATATAACCAAATAGTAGGTAGTTTAGTTTCAATAAAGTGTACTTCAAACTAGATAAATATTGCGACCGTGAATTAATTGTTTGTTAAGTTGAAATAAATAATCTTTCTTTAATTAAATCATTATTTTATTATGTTTGGATTATAATCAATCCCATGTCGAAAAACACAATAAAAGATTATGGCGGACTCATTAGATTATTTTTCTCCACGGAAATCGTTAGTAAAAACTACAGACTTATTCCCAAATGAAGAGAAACCAGAATATCGCACGCTTTCAATACCTCAGCTTACATAAGCTCAAACTAAGCCAAAGTGTGACTAGAACCGTCAGCGCCATCTCCCCGCCAGTAGACATAGCGATAATTTTTAATGAAACTGCACGTTTTTTATTCAAACACATAATGCTTTCACTCCAATCTATCTATATGTCTTTCTCTTCCAAATAATTTAAAATAGAATATTTATTTAACTCAAGGACGATCTCAAATAAAACCAGATTTATTTCATTCATACGTCTTTCTGCAATTAAACCCAAACAATTTCTACATTACGGAAATTATGGAAAACTATTTGGTGGAAAAGAATCGTTTTCTTTCTTTCAGTGAAAATTATTTCCCTTTTTCTTAAGAAATATTTCAAATAAAATATTTCTTTCAGCCTATGCAGCTCATTTTTTTTTTTAAATTTAAGACTACTTATTTTTTTCAAACATATATTCTTTCTTTGAAATAAATATATGCAAAGAAATACATTTATTTGATTGTACTGGGTTTAAACAAAAGAAGTAATAATTTTAAAACAATCGGTTTCATTAGGGTCCTCAAATTTTATTACTTATTGCCTAAGAATAATTAAATAAGGTATCCAAAAATGTATCACAATTATCGAATATAAGTTTGGGCTGCCACGCCCTTATGGAACAACGAGTATAAGTGAGTATAAGAAAATGATAATTCCTATAACATTGGCATAAAACCTTTTTTATTTTTCCACCAATAAAAAATGGTTTTGGTTACACTTTCAAGTAATTTTTATTGCAGTGGTTGATATTTACTGTGTTAATAAAGAAATTATAACTACGTACATTTAATTGTCAATTAAATCATGATTAAAGTACTTACCTTACCAAGTAATTTCTTCGCCAACGACGCTTTTGATTTGTTGATAATTATTTTCTAGCAAGCAACATTTTCCTCTTTGGAAAACATCATAATAATTATGGTATTACATTACAACACATGAAACCTTTAATAAATATTCGCAGTATTGGTGGTGTATTTTGTTATCATTAATGGTGCAGGAGCCGGCACTTTTGTTTTTGCCGTGATGATTATGCCATGATTTATTATGTTAACTCTACAAGAAACGAAAAACAACGTAAACTTAATACAATTAATACTATGTTTTTAATAGTGTAGTTTAACCCTTTATGTAAACATTATCGTGATGATAATGGCATGATCACTCACGTTATTTGAGTATGTTGATAAAGGCATGTAATTTATTTAACGAAACATTTATGAATACCATGATTTACATTCTAAAATAAGTTTATTCTTAATAATTAAAGTCAACTTACCCAAGAGCTGATCGTGGCAGTAAAAAAACTTAACTTATAAACGACGACAACGACAATAGAAAGCACATTTCATGAAAATTCGCCAGTTCCAAAGAATAAATACACCACCAACAACAGGTTTCGTGAGTTGAATGATATAAATCAGCGGGTAGTTGGCCCAAAGCGGACACCACGATCACTTAGAATTCACGTGAAACGACAACGTGATTGTCGGCGGTGTACGCAAATCTGAAACATCTTCATTGTGGGCGACATGTGCGAAACAAGCTCGTGTCGGTGTGACGCGCATGCGTGTCGTCGCTGGCTGAACACGAGAGTCACGAACCGAACAACCCCTAGGATACTACAGCATCACAAAGTATGAATACAGGTAATCAGCTGCAGGCACTCTCATGTATTCAGTCGCACGTGTTGTATAATCAAACACGTCTTACAATGACGATGATGCTCATTTACATGCGGTGTAACCACCCTCACGTTGTTTGTAGGTGGATAAGTTGTTGTGGAATTTAATTTAAACATCGATTAAATGATTATATATTTTTGTAATTGCATTAAGAAAATCTGGAAGAAAATCTTTGTTTTACCAACAATTAGCTTCTGTTAAAATGAGTATGCAGGCTAGAATACTGACCATTTGAGCTTCCCGTGTCCATCAGTGAAAATATACCACAACTTTAACACCAGTGAGCATTTTATTCTTGTTCGCCCCGATCTGGATCTCAGCCCTACTGAGCTACGTGACATGGCGCAGGCGCCAAACGATCCCATTGTACGGAAGAAGAGCATCAATGACATGGTGGAGGCGCAAAAGGATCCCAGAGGGGAAAATGATTCAGATCGGGGAAGGAAGAACAGGAAGGAAGAGGATAAACAGCACAATTTCTCTACCCCCAAAGAGACGTTGTGCTTCATGATGAAGAGAAAGATGTGCGAGTGTCCGTTCACAGTATAATGGAAGAAGCTATTTGTTCAGGGTCAAGAAGAGGGAAGACAAGAAGGTTTTACGGGCGGATGGGTGGTCATCTACATAAAGTTTTGACACATGACGCACCGGCGTACAAGTGAGCACATTAAATTGCTATTTTGGGAAGTTGCTAAGGTTCACCAGGAAAGACTGGTGACGAAGACTGGAGAGGACAGGACCGCCGGATTCTACCGGACCACCTCGCACGGAACAAAGATGTCCCGACCAGTCCATTTAGAGTAAATCAGCGAATAGGCTTGAGAGGGTAAGCGTTGCGGAGTTCACCGAACCACCTCGCTACGAGAAACGGGTTCCCGCTAGTTAGTGTAGGAGTTATAGATGATGCTGATCAGGGAGAAGAGTTGAAGAGGCAACATGAGGATTCTAATGAGAGAATCCCGGTACGAGGTCTAAGCCGTCAATAAGATGTCCCGGAAGTAGATGACCATCGGAATCCCAAAACCAGATTTAAGAGAGCCGGGAGAGCCGTAAAACAAACCTGAGAACGTATAGCTAAACCACTGTAAAGGAGACCTACACGCACGTGTAAATAACCGGTTTTCTTGTGGGAGAATTGGTCGTTTTTAAAATGGTTAGACCGTAATGTGTTTTGAGTATCTTTTTTCGTGTATTTTTTTTGACTACATATTCTTGCTTTGATTTTTTATGTACAAATTTTTAATAAAGAAATATTGTTGTTTGCGTTTTGCTGTCCTGTTCTGTAGCTTTAGATCTTGTTTTGATTTTGGTTTATACGCATTGCTCTGGGGCGAGCAATTATTTACGAAGTCGTTAAACTGCAGTGATCGCAATTAGGACAGCCGACGACTTTGCCGAGTCAAGACATTCCGATTTATGCATTGCAAATCATAACACATGACCCAAAGTCCGAACATAAAAAGCCACAAACGGGAATAGTCAAGGATCAGTCGGTAATTCATTGAGTAAGCAGTAGTACTTGAAAAAGACCTTTGTATTGTTGTGTGACATTGGAGTCGGGAGGCCTTGGCTTTCCGTGTCCATCAGTGAAAATATACCATATCTTAACACCAGTGTGTCTTTTATTCATCTCCACACCGATCTGGATTCGAGCCCTATTGAGCTACGTGACAGAACCCAACCCAAAAAAAGATTTTAGTATTTGGTTTATTACCGTTTGGACAGCAGCGGGTCAGTTTTAAATTAAAAAAAAAAAAAAAAAAAAACAAACGCGCAACTTGCGTTTGTGTTTAAGTGGCAGATGTATTGTCTGATTGATCAAGTCAAGAAAGTTCTTAAAGCTACCATAAGAAAACAGTTTATTTTAAGTCATGACATTTTATTAACCATTAGCAATATAAGTTTTTGTTATACACGACCGTTATTTGTCCGATGCTAATTTACGGTACAGTGGTGTGGTTCCCTTAGGTCAAGCGACCTTCCACTATCACCAAACTAAACCACATTCTGAGAATGGCCTGCCTAAGTATCACTGGCGCAATGAATACCACATCCACTACTGCGATGGAGAACATGCTGTGTACCTACCTTCCCTTGACGGCGATGGCTACGATGCTCGCACGACGGGACTTTTGTTGTGAACGGGTTCGAAGTGGAGCGAGAGGCAAACTCTGGATTGAGACGATCATAGGTATGCCACTTTTGGAATGTCCTACAAATGTCTTTTCTCCCCACTTTGTTTTCAGGAAACCGTATCACACGCACACCTCATCCACTCCATTTGATGTAAATGGGAGCCTGAAAATCTACACCGACCGCTCGAAACGACAGGAGGGTACTGGAGTGAGGATCTTCTCCCACGATTTCCAAGCACGGCTTTCCATACTACTTGGCAAGTACGGTCTAAGTCTAACCATTTTAAAGACGACCAATTCTGCCATAAGAAAACCGGTTATTTACACGTGCGAGTAGGTCTCCTTTACACTGGTTTAGCTATACCTACACATCTGTAACGCAGGCGGAATTATTCGCCATCAAAACTGCCACAAAAGTTATCGCAAACTCCAATAAATGCGGCAGGAACGTAGTAATATTCACTGACAGCAGACAGTCCATTCTAGCCCTGGATAGGTGTCGCTTCTCTTCTGGGCTTTTTCTCGACTGTCACTAGGCCCTAGTAAAATTCCATCACTCTGGCTTGGATTAAGGGGACAATAGGATCAAGGGTAATCAGTAAGCCGAACTTGCCTGCAAACCGTCCAGGCGGATACCGGAGGTACCAGAGCCTTCCATCCTCATCCTCCCTTTTGGGGCGGATGAGGACGTCACCCACAAGAAATTCAAGAATAGGTGGAATGCAATTGAAGGCTGCTCAACAGCCAAGAAACTTCTCAAGTACTTACCCGTCTGTTAGGATGACGAAAAAACTACACGTGCTCCCCAGAAGTAAACTGCGTATCATCACCGGCTTACTCAGGAGACACTGTGGTATTAGGAAGCATATGTACAATTATTGTACAATTTGTAGCTCAGCGACACTTTCTTCTGTCGGACGTATAAAAAGAAGAAGAAACGACAAGGCACATCTTATGTGATTGTGTGATCCGTGCGCATGTCGGTTTATTGTCACACTTCCTCCCTTACCAAACAGAAACAAATAAGAAATGACAAGTTTGGAAATCTAGTTGACGGTTTTCGATTTTGTGGTGGATTTCTTCGTGGTTCGGCTGAAAATCGCTCAGGTTCAAAAATCCTTGGTTGTTCCAGTGATTTGACTTGACGTGGTCGGGTTTTTGAGAAAACGGCAATGCGGTGGGAACTACAAGTGAAGTAGTCATTGTTGGAGTTGTTGGCGCCGCTGCTGAAAATGTCGTAGTGGGTGTAGATGGTACCGTAGCTTTAGAAAATGCTGCAGTCAACTTTTGTTGCGTTCTTCCTTGATTGTTGACAAAAATGCATTTTTTTTGTGAACTCCATAATGTCGGTATCTATCTTGGGCCAATAAATGTGATATCTTGCGAGAGATTCCTTTTCAAAGGTCTACAGTTGTTACAGCAAAAACCAACCCTAATGCATCTTTGTCTATTATAGAATAATGTTTTTCGCAATCCTTAAATTTTTTTCGATGGGTATGCAATTGGTCGAAGGTTCCCGTCTGGGCATCTCAAAGCAAACATTCTAATACAAGCTTTTGGTAAAAAGCTTGTATTAGAATGTTTGCTTTTCCCAAAGTTTCAATTTCCAAATGTGTGTAGGCAAATACATTTCTTGTTGGTTGTAATTTGAGCTTACCAATTTTATGTGTTGCTTACTTACCATGCTTAGTTGAATATCGTTTATGATAGTCATAACCATCACCTTACTGTATGTTGTAACGCACCTCCTGGTACGTGCGATAGAGGTTGTCGTCACACAATAGTAATCTTATTATTATCCCTTTAAGAGGGCAACTCAGAATGTTTTCTGCCACGGTTCAGGGATCATTTAGAAATAACAGCTACAGGAGTTTAAACATAAAATTTTATTTCCAAAACACAATTAATATACATATATACACACAAGAATACGGACGGTACAAACAGTAACAGGAATACCTGGTCGCCAGCACAGGCCAACTGACCAGGAACGGAAAACTGGGTACGGGAACGGTAACAGGAACGGGGGTCGTCAGCATAAAGCCAACTGACCGAGAACAGCAACGGCGGTCGTCAGCATAAAGCCAACTGACCGAGAACAGCAACGGGGGTCGTCAGCATAAAGCCAACTGACCGAGAACAGCAACGGGGGTCGTCAGCATAAAGCCAACTGACCGGCAACAGGAACGGAGGTCGTCAGCATAAAGCCAACTGACCGGGAACAGAGATGTCGATCGCTAGCACAAGCCAACTGACCGAGACGGGAAACTGGGAACCACTTACAATGGTCTGTCGGTGTAGGATATTGCTCCGATAGCACTAGCCACCTGGAACGTTGTCCTTTCTGTATTCCCCGCTAGCATTATCGCCAACTGGTAGAATACCCTGGTATTCCTCCGCTAGCACGAGCCAACTGGAGGAACCCCGATACAATGGCAAGCTGCGGGCTCTTATACCGAAAATCTGGCCCCTTCTACACACAAAATGGGTAGGGAAACTCGTTCTTCGGCTAGCGAGTGGGAAAACCAGTCCTCGAAGCGGTTCGAGTTCACGGACTTTAGAATACAAAAAAAACATGTACAAAAATAAATGCGAATAACCTCTATAAAACAACAAAAACTTAACACTAATAATAAATTCGCAATTATTTAAAACGCAATGCGTGCATTTCGTTACAATGTACGGATATTTCGTTATTATTTATTATATATAGTTTTGTTAGCTTGTATTGTATTCTCTGCGCGTACACGGCATGTTTTTGTATTGTATCGGCAATGCTGAAATTCTTTTACGAAAGACACACAGCTTCTGTGAAAGAATTTCAACATACCCGGACAGCATACATGTCTTTGCAAAATGGTTTGGTTGTAAATATGCCTCACAAGTCCTGCCAAATGCTGGAAAATTTCCCTCGCCCCTTGCAGCAAAATCCGTTTAGTTGTCTGATGTGGTGTTCGTGGAGTTTGTTAACTCAAAGTTTTTTGCCCTTCCCGCGATGCCAACGTAAGCTGTGGCGAATGAGTTGCCGCTTGTTCCAAAATATTTGCTGATGCTTGTATTTCTTTCGAAGTTGATGCAAATGAAGAATGTGTCCTGCGTCCTGATAAACTGTTCTTGCCAGTTTACCTGATTTATTCAAATTATTAATTGATAGCGTAGCCGCTCTTCCAGTCCATCCCCGAATTCACAATTTCCTGCTAGACCTCGTAGAGCAAATATGAAATGATTGATCGTATTTCATCTTCATTTTCGAAATCGCTGCGCATAATTTATCCTTTCAGCAAATATATAGGTTTTCTTCCCGTATAAATTGTTTAAAACACTCTTCAGCTCGTCATTTTCGATTGTGTTTTCTGCGGCCCGTCTAAAATGATCCACTAATATTTTGAAAGCCTCTGGGCCTACTTGGCTTAGCAACAAATTTCTCTTCTTCCTTTGGTCCAACACCATTGTCTAAAAAGCCATTTATTTCCAACTCCATCTCGAAGCGGTCTCTGTTGGTTCGGGTTTGTAATTTCTCCACGGCCGTATCGTTGAACCGTTCGAACAACAAGCGAATACGTTCGGAGCTAATTATCTCTTTCTATTTACGTCGATAGAAAGAGATACACAGCGCCTGAGCGAATTCGTTCGGCGTTCGAACGGTTCAACGATACGGCCGTGGCAGGCTCATGTCTGCTTACGGTACGCTAATAACACTAGTCAACAAAATAATAAAAAAAAATGTACATTAGATGCCACTATTTTTTTCTTAGATACCATGGCCCGCTAAACTCAAAAATCGCATTAAAAATTTTTTGAATGGATACGTTTTCGAGTTATGAATTTTTCTTTTTTTTTGTTAATTTTTTTGGAGGTAGTTCGACTATTTGGAGCATATCTCGAGTTCGGAACATCAAATCTTGTCGTTCGGTACATCAAATTAAAGCCAATTGAATCACCAATAAATGTTATTAATATTGTTTTACAATCGCTTCAGTGGTTTCAGTGCAATTGACCATAATTTGAAATTTTTTTAGTATAAATGAAAATCGAACATTCATTTAACCGCCAGGGAAAGGTAGAAATAGTAAAAATATGATCAGTTTCTTATTTTTTACGTAGAGTTTGCCCTTTTACGAAGAGAACAAGGTATTTACGATGAAAATGTATGAAAAAATACCGAAGTTATGATCAATTATGACCAATGGGTACGAAACTACCAAAATTCGGCCTTTTCTCTATTTTGTATTTCTTGTCATTTATAGCAGTTTAAATGCATGGTAGAGGTCGGATCCATCCGGAAGACGAGTACGTCACGTGATTCGCACCAAGATGCGCATCTTTTAGTCAACGTTTCGCACTCTGTTGCAAGAGGCATCTTCAGGACGGAGAGAATGAACGTGTGTGGAAGGGTGAGGGTATTTATCGTCGCTCAAAACACGTAGTGGCATATCTCACCAAAAAATGATATTCAGATATGTCAGTACGTGTTTCGATCGACGTTATATGTACCTGACGCAGGTGCCTGCGCAGGTAGTCAAACAACTATTGGTTGGGAGGGCGGTTTGGGGTAGCTGTGATTGGCTGTGGTGGTCGTCAAAGTGGTTTCCAGCTATGATGCAAATGCCAACCGTCATCTCGATTGAGATTGGAGGGATCTTTAAAGATTTCGATCGCTTCTCGGATTCTACGAGGATAATAACGTGATTCCCGGGAGATGATTTTTGTTTGGTCGAGAAGAATTGTTGTGTCTGTGCTCAGCAAGCGCTGAACTGGTGATCTGGCGCAGCCTTGTACAACGTTCATGTTCTGAAACCCCAACGCTGACAGAGCGCTTTATCTCATCAATGTAGACACTGCCACAAGCACATGGGATACGGTATACACCTGGAGCTAGCAGTTGAGAAGATTTCATCCTGAGAATGTTGGTGACGTCAGTGACGAGCATGGCGAGAGGTTTCACTAGGAAATGAAGACTATTGAGCGGCGCTACCAGGGATTTTGGATTGAAAAAATGATGGGCAACTATATCTGGTTCCTCATAAGAAAAACAGATTTCGACAAGAATATAAGGCGAAGCAGCAATCAAACTCACTTCTAATCTCCTTTATATTGAAAACATCACATTAAAACTAAGCACAATGAATTAAACTTGTAAGCAGAGAAAAAGTTGAATTTTGGTAGTTTGGTACCTATCAATCGTAAATGACCATAACTTCGCTATTTTTGCATAGATTTTAATCGTAAATACCTTGTTCTCTTCGTAAAAGTTCAAACTCTACACAAAAACTATTAAACTAACTATATTTCCACGATTTCTACTTTTCACAGGTGATAGAGTAAATGTTCCATTTTCATTTTGGCCAAATTTTTATAATATCGTGGCCTATTGCGCTAAAACTACTGAAGCGATTGAAAAACTATATGAGTGACAATTGTTGGTGATACAATTAGCTTCAATTTTATGTGCCGGACGACCAGATTGGACGTTCCTAACTCGAGATATGCTCCAAATAATCGAACTACCTCCGCAAAAAAACAAAAAAAGAAAAACTCGAAAACGTACCCATTAAAAATTTTTGAGTTTAGAGGGCCTTAGTATATATATAAAAAAATAGTCGCATCCAATGTACATTTTGACTGTTGACTAGTGTAAGATATCAAAGTCTGCATATTCAGCATCGCTATATATCTTGACTTTTGTAAGTTAGATTTACTTTACAAGTGATTAGTAGGTACCGTGTGTATTAAGGTAGTGGATATAAGATAACAAGGATGAAAAAAATCATTTTACTAAAAACTGACATAAATACATTTATATAAAATCCAAACGGACAAAAATTTTATACAAATATTTACAAACTATCAAAAGACTTCTAAAACTACAAGAGAGATTTTTATTACGAACAGTCTAGAATCCGTTGAGCCAAAGTGGTCCAACAAAAGTCAGATTTAAGACATCTAACTCGATCAAACCTAACACTATTTTTCTTCAGAGCTCGTCAATGATCTATGGGAATCCTCCTTTAAAAAGGTGATTATTAGTAGAGTTATTAACACAATTTTTCTTGGTCTTACCTTCAAGTCAAAACTTGGAATTCTAATTTTTGGTGTGAAACCATCTTCGCAATTTATCTGATCCCTATGCCTGGCGTTCCTAATGGCATATCCTTCGTATCTAAAGGACTCCTTAGGAAGAATCCAGTGTATAGCTGGACTTATCAGATCTGGATCCATGCATCTAATATCAGTTTTGCCAGTTAACAAACTGACAATGGACCCAACAATTAGGACAGTGGTTACACCAATGGGCGTTATCCAATGATATGAGAGGCGAAATATCGGAAATATTTCAGATTCATCAGGATAATCCTAAAGAAAAAGAAAAATGTTGTTTTAAGAGTTCACTTTCGAGACATAAAACAACATAGAACAATGAAACAAACACACAATCGATTTCTGTTACTTACTACTAGGGTACTATTGATGAAAATGTTAAATTCTTCATAACATCCAGCCACTGAAATGGGTAATTTGCGGGGCACAATCAAACCGGCGGCACCAGCATACTGTCCACCGAAACTAACCCAACCGGACATTAAGAATCCGAAGATTGCACCCACAATGGCTCCTGTTGAATTCGACCAAGGTACCAACATGCCAAGCGTGAAAACACCAAACGTTGTCCCAGCAGCGATGGCGGACAACGATGTCGCCATCTGCGAACAGAATAATCAAATCTTGTAATAATGGAATACCGAATACAATTTGCAGAAATAAACATATTCTTCTAAAACTCACAGCTAAAACTCCACCCATATGTTCTACAACGAAGAGAAAGGCCAAAGCAACAACACCGAGAACCAAAGCAACTATTTTAACAAACAGTGTCGCCGTTTTTTCCGTAAGTTTTAACCGCATGCAACCCTTGGCAAAATCTTCCAGGAATACAGTTGACGTGGAGTTTAGAACCACTGACAGTGAACTAGAAACAATATCTCTTAAGTTAAAAAAAAAAAACATACCACTAACTAAGCGGCAATCACCTAAGTGCTGCACCAAAAACTCCGGCTATAAACAGGCCAGGAACGCCACGGAGATGTCCTACAGTTTCCATGACGAAAAGCGGTAAGAGCTGATCATCAGCTTTGATTCTACCCGCTGTCGCAGGGTCGCAGTCCAAATAGGTGGCGTAAATTATCAGACCGGTAAAGCAGCACACGGAAACAAATAAGGCAACCCCCACTGTAAAAATGGCCACTGATCTAAAATATTCATAATTTTTTATTTAATTAATTTAACTACGAAACTTAGAACTAGAGTTAAGATAATATAACTTGTATTTATAGCACCTGAGGGATTATTAGATTTTACAGCATTTACGAGATAGGACCGTATGGCAACACTCTATTAATTCAACATTATTAATGCCACTTTCTGTTAATAAAAACTTACATTTTGGACTCACGTACTGAGCCTAGAGACAGGTAGCGTTGTACCATCGTCTGGTTTACAGCATTGAATGAAGTCCAATAAAACAATCCCCCAATGATCACAGAGAACACTGTATGTCGCTCGTACATACTGGTGTTGAAGCTAAAACAAAAAAAGAATAGTATAATAATAACGTCATAAAAAGATGGGAATCTAAACACAAATCTTTACACGCGCACTGTATTTTCGGTTAGTTATAAGTAGGACAACCAAAAATATGCTCAAATCCCATCAAATATGCCCACAACACAACAACAGATCTCAAACTTAACACACACAGTTTTAAACTGTCAATAATCAGTTAATAATGAAACACAAACACAGGTTTCTCATCTTACATATTTCGACTAAGGTGGGCGGTCTCTTTCCTGTATCGGCATAAAAAGACAAATAAAAGCATCAAGCATTACAAGCGTAGTAGTGTGTACTCACTCAGAAATAATCAATCTGCTCTGGCTTAATGTCCAAACACGTTCCAAACCACCCATCGCTATGGTTCCAAGAATCACAACTACGACAACTGATATAAACATTACTATTATTTGCCATGTGTCCGTCCATACTACAGCTTTTAGTCCACCCTGCAAGTAAACGGTGTAAAGTAAAAACATATAACATAGTACACAATTTATAGCACAAGAAAATGCACAATGTTTTCCATGAAGAAAACTGTATTACCAAATAATACAATCTAACTGATGCAAACTAACTGGCATAAACTGCTAAAAATGAAAATAAAAAAGTATTTAAAAGAAAAGAAACAGCACAGGTGAATTTGCGGTCCAAAGATTCCAGTTACAATTTACAATGCCATATTGAAAATAGACCCCATTTAAAGAAAATATCTCAAAAACAAATCCGCTAACAAATTAATGCCTCCAGTGCAATATAAATTGACAGTAATATAAATTGACAAATCAAACAGACAGAAGATGGACAGCAGTGATTCTGTAATGGGTCGGAAACCCATTATTTATTTATTAAGATATGATCAAATTAAGCGAGATATTTGTAAGAACATTCGGGAATGTCAAAGCTTTTTGCTAGGGTTGAACATCTGGTTTAGGATTTGACCGCGTGTTATAAGTTTAAAATTGAAGAGTTGTCATTGGCTAAGAAGAAATGCTTCCGGCTTCCTTTGGGGTCGAGGGATGCAAAAGAACAGATCTCGCTCTTCTCATTTCAACCACCGTAACATGTAAAGTACACGTTTTTGTGGAGCGTTCTTAGGCGCTTAAGTTTATCCCTGGTAAGTCTTTTCAACTCGTCTCGCATTTCATTGTAAATTAAATTATTCATATTTCTGCTAAAAGTGTGTCCGTCTAAATCAACTCCTAGGTTTCATTTAAACGTCAATATGTTCAAAGCTTCATTCATTTTTCTATGTAACCTATCAAACGGGATTGTTGATTATTATTGTTAATAGATGTTATTGTTTTGATAAGTGTTTCGTTTCATTTGAGTAGTCTTGCTTTATCAGCCCTTATTAAATGTTAAATACTTAAACGCGTCAGTTAGTAGTCAGAAAATGTGTTCACAAGGATCAAGAAAAAGAACCCAGTCAGTTTTGCCTTCGAATAAATTGGAAGAGATTTGATGAATTAGAATTTTGACCAGTAATTAAAGACCTTAAACCGCGCTTGGCCAAATGCTACCATGTTAAGGAGGACGCGGTGTTTCGCGCCATTTTGACCTCCTACAATTCTTACTTGAGAAATGAGTCCTTGTTTGTTACTTACTGAATTAAAAACATAGGTTGTTAGTTTGTCAGTTTCCGTTTCATATTTAGTTTTGAGGTTTCTTTTAAATATGTATGTAAGTATTTCTTAATGACAGAAGAACATCATGTGACAGCCTTTTCAGGAAAGTTTTATGACGTGTCCACATCGCCAATCGGATAGAACACAGCTTACCGCAAGCACCAAACATCAGCTAAGAGTTGTGAGAGCTGAAATATGACACCGGTAATTTTAACAAAACTGCGAGAAAATCAACTTTCATTTTCATTTGTTGGGCCCTAATTACAATTTTTTTATCGTGCAAAACTAGTGAAGGGTCAGGGCGTTTTGCCCTTTTTATTGATGCATCCCATAGCAATAAATTACTTAAACAATAATAACTTCAATTCTTAAAAAAACAGCTAACTAACTAACCAAACATCTCAATTGTTGGATTATTTCGTTTGGATCGGCTCGACATTAACGATGGGCAAGAACTTATTCATTCCTGATTATCGCAATAACGCAGAGTAGTCCGTCAATGGTTCACAAGTAAGCTGAACAGTTGGTGTCCGCACTTATTTTTATTTAATGTGATTACACCCTTAATAATATAATTTTATCAAATTCTACCAACTCTTTCTATTTTTGTCCAACATTTGTATTGGGTCGATGCACTGTGCGGTGTACAAAAACTGATTTTATTTTGTTGGAAAGGTTGTGCCTATATAGAAATATAAAAGGACCCTTTTCACACACCTATCATACGTAGCTATTTAACTGAGAGATTTATTTTCATGATCTAATTTCTTTAATTTAGTTAGTCAATTTAAAGTTAATATTTTTCGTTTTACAATGACACAATTATCTTCAAAACTGTCGAAGTGTGTAGTCGAATAGTATGTACTGACAAATCCAATAACTATGCGGGTATGGAGAATTGATAAATAATTATTTTTTGCGTTTTTGTTATAATTATAATTTTAATTGTCAGATTCAGAGTGAGGTCTTAACAAGAGTCCATACACTAATACAGTATAGAAAAGTGTTACTTTGAATTATTATCATTCTGTACAGTAAGTCCGTTGTACTGTACTTACTGTAGATACAGATCTATAATTGTTAGGGAAGAACAAAAATGAATGGGGAGTTGATGAACTGCCAAATGTCACTCTGCATTTCATAACTTGTCGAGCAGCAATGCTGCACACTGAGTGTCTACACTCCTAACACTCCTACCGAGGTTCAAAAATACTTCTTCTATATTTTTAGATCTAATTACATGGCAGTGAATTAAATTTAGAACTGATTATGAAGCAATTGTGGATGATCTTATTACATATTTAAAAATATCAATTATGTTTGATGTCACTTACCAATACTGTATAAAAAATGCACACCACACACACAATTGTTCCAATTAGATGCATATCGACCCCAGTCACTACAAGAAAATAAAACTACAATCAGTGAAAGAATAAAGAATAACTTGAAAACCTACCTTGGTTGAAGGCTAGTGCAGGAACATATAACAGAATGGGCAGGAACATGATCTAAAATTACTTTAATTATATTGATTATTAATGAGGATATCATATTATTAAGGCTTACCTCATCCAAAACGAATAATACTGATGCGACCGTCCGAACATATCTATTGAAACGCAGCTCTAAATACTACAAAAGAAAAGAATCAAATATAATTCTGCAGTACCTACATATCAATAAAATTTTATGAACCAAAATCTTATTTTTTATAAAATAATCACATTTATTTGTTCATTCACTTATTACAAGACAGTAAATTTAAAAGATAACCGAAAAGGTGCTCAATTACATACAGGTGTTTGTTAAACAACGGTTATGAATAAAAGAATTTACCTCGTAGGAAGAATGTACTTGAAGTTTGCAGAATACTGGAAGATAGACGTTGGCAACAATGATTCCACTCACAGCTATGGCTATCACGATGACCCAGTACTGGGTTCCAAAATTGTATATTTCCGCAGGTGTTCCCAGTATTGTTACGCCGGATATATAACTAAGAGAGAAAGAGGACGTTGATATTAGAAGCGACACCTTAAAAATTGCAACCAAAATAAAGCAATTTTCTCCGAAATAAACCGATCAAAAGTGAATGTGAAAAGTAAATATGTACTTAATTTATTTTTATAAATTCGCCCGGTCATGTCATGTGGGCGCGATTCAGAGAAAAATACTATTTCTTCATTTCGTTAACTGTTTATTTTCGTACCTTACAAGAAAAGTATTGTAATCGGCAGAATTTTGTTTGGGATATTAGCGGAAATACGCGTTTTCAGCTTCGCTATTCTGGGAAATGTATGTACGGTCTAACCATTTTAAAGACGACCAATTTTCTCATAATAAAACCGGTTATTTACATGTGCGAGTAGGTCTCCTTTACAGTGGTTGAGCTATAGGTATGTATGAATGTGTGTATGTCTGAAATACACACGTACGTAGAAGTTAAACTGTACAGTAGAACTTAACAGTTCAAACTGTCAGTTAAACTTTACAGTTGCAATTTGTCAGATTTTGATAAACGTCAGCGACCACTAACATGACAATAAATGTTATTCTATGAGGGTCTTGAGTGGCTGTAGGGCTATGAGGGTCTTGAGTGGCTGTGGGGCTATGAGGGTCTTGAGTGGCTGTGGGGCTATGAGGGTCTTGAGTGGCTATGGGGCTATGAGGGTCTTGAGTGGCTGCGGCTTCAAGAAATTCAATAATTGTGTTTAGACACTGTGCCAATGATATAGTCGGAAAGTTGGATGGGGACAATCGGCCACCCCGGATTTTTCTAGATAGCTTTGCATTGCTTTGACAAAGGGTTGAGTTGACAAATAACGTAACTGAAAATTAGGCGTGCAGTTACATTATAAAAAGTATGTTGTACCCACCACAGTACCGACCACGTTTAGTTTAGGTAATAATTGAAAAATATGAACCGATTACAGCATACTATTATGTGTGTGTACTATTATGTACTATTTTTCAAAAAGATTTATTATATAGAAATATTGTTAAAATAAAAGTTGTTTATTTTAAGGTGGTGAGCAATAACTTACTGTTATTTGATATTTTGTCGATGAATGACTATTAAAAGAAGATACAATTTGAATTTTTGTGCATTGTCTATTCGCCTGTTGACCGATTTCAGCCATTGTAAAATACTTTAGAAACATGAGTGTTCAATTAATACGCGCGCACACAGAGTTCCTGGAGTCCCAGACAGTGAATTTTCGACAAAAAAGGAGAAGTTAATTTTTTTTACGATTACAATAAATTTCATTTAAATTCGAATAAATTAGCACTTTTTTGCAAATACAACGAATTGTTAGTAATAGCATATTAGATAACCAAACAAGTTGGTGCGGTTTTTATGGTAAATTGTATACAAAAAACGCATAAACTTAATGAATTGTCTTGTTATTCTGCTGTATACATATCGTCGCGCCGGTCTAACTCATAAATAGTCTGATTCCAATGCTTTAAATAGTTTTCGTGACATCTGCTTTTGGAATCTTTCGAGCAATTTTCACAAAAAAAGAGAGGGTAGAAAGTGGAGTTAGGCCATTTGTGAGTTATGCCGGCGATATACACCGTGTGTCCCAAAAGGCAGTGTAGTAAAAATTTTGTTTTCAAGATACATTTTGAAATAATTTTGCCTAATTCAATTTGTCACAAACAAGTCAAATAGAGCGTCAAATATTACATAGTAGCATAGGAAATATTCCTACTTCATTTAGCAAAACAAATGGAATAATATATTTTTACGCAAAACATTTCTTTGGCGCAATATATTTTTCCATTAGTTACCTAATCTAGATTATTTTCTTGTGAAACAACTTACTTTTTAAAGAAATGTTAGTTTTACTAACAAAATAACACTGCTGCAAATGATTTTGTTTGCTTTTGAATAAGATACAAAATAATATTTTTTAAACGATGTGGTACATATACTACATCTATTACTAAGGTCTTATCTTTGAGTTGTGGAAAAATGTTAAATAAAAAACGTCCGCTCTGCTACCAACGGTGGCATTTCTTAATTGTTGATAATACAAATTCATATTCAACTCGTCAAACAAAGTAAAATGCAATACTATTCAACGAATTTTTTAAAACTATGACCTGCTTCCTATGTATACTCATGTCAGAACAATTTTCTTATAACTTCTTCGAGATTTGAGCGGAAATAGGCGTTTTGAGGTCCCCAGAATACATTGGAATAATTCCCGGAAATGTATGTATGTGTGGTGTTAAATGTTAATGTAATCAATGCAATTAACGATGTGGAAAATAACTAAGTATGAGACACAAATGTAGAAATAATTTTTATGACTATTCACGATTATTCAAGCCCATTGGTTACAAGTTCAATATAATATACATAATCCTTCCACTCAAGATCGTATAAACGATCATATTAACGAACATATAAAGAACATATAAACGATCAAATCTGAGAATAAATCAAATTGTGGAATATTTATGTATGTATACATAAAACAACTGCATTTTTCTGTGGTTTTGTCGACCATTATTCAAAAAAGTTTGTAATACAACGTGACAATGTAAACTGTCAATAAAAATGCTAATAATGTGTCATTCAATTTTGTTTTGCGGTTGGAAAAGTGATTTTGTTCTAATCGCGGTCACTACTTTGGTGCCTCAGTAGGTTCTTTCCTTAGAAAAACGCCATAGTAGGTGTCGTTATAGTTTTTTGCAAAATCTTTTTAATATGATCTGCTATCTTACGCGCACGAAATAGAGGCTGATCTAACGACAAATGAAACTTAAGGGTTTATTGCCTATAAACGATAAGATTATTATTATAAGTGCCCTCCCTAATGTTTTAATATCGTTGTAGGAGGTCAAAAAGGCGGGAACCACCACGACTCCCTAACATGGTAGCATTTTGGCCAAGCGCGGTTTAAGGGCTTTAATTACTGGTCAAAATTCTAATTCATCAAATCTCTTCCAATTTATTCGAAGGCAAAACTAACTGGGTTCTTTTTCTTGAACCTTGTGAACACATTTTCTGACTACTAACTGACGCGTTTAAGTATTTAACATTTAATAAGGGCTGATAAAGCAAGACTACTCAAATGAAAAGAAACACTTATCAAAACAATAACATCTATTAACAATAATAATCAACAATCCCGTTTGATAAGTTACATAGAAAAATGAATGAAGCTTTGAACATATTGACGTTTAAATTAAACCTAGGAGTTGATTTAGACAGACACACTTTTAGCAGAAATATGAATAATTTAATTTACAATGAAATGCGAGACGAGTTGAAAAGACTTACCAGGGATAAACTTAAGCGCCTAAGAACGCTCCACAAAAACGTGTACTTTACATGACGGTGGTTGAAATGAGAAGAGCGAGATCTGTTCGTTTGCATCCCTCGACCCCAAAGGAAGCCGGAAGCATTTCTTCTTAGCCAATGACAACTCTTCAATTTTAAACTTATAACACGCGGTCAAATCCTAAACCAGATGTTCAACCCTAGCAAAAACCTTTGACATTCCCGAATGTTCTTACAAATATCTCGCTTAATTTGATCATATCTTAATAAATAAATAATGGGTTTCCGACCCATTACATCGTTATAAAATCAAGATAAAAAAAACGTCTAGTGATAACCATTCAAAACATTACACAACACATACATAAAAACGCTGTCGCTTTTTTAATAAAATTTGCCCGCCTCGCTGACGCAGCACTGCCATAGAATTTCTCAATAACAATATGTACATTCGTACGAAACTGGAATAGGTGTGTAATAGGTACGTTATACCGAGTGATTAATACATAATATATCACTGTTTGGAGACAGAAACAAATGTTTTATGTAGAAGTTGTTTTAGTGTCATTTGCTAAATTGCGACTTAATTTTCAATTATACAGTTATAATTTTACGTTATGGAAAATAATGGATGGCCTTGGCTTAACATCTAAAGCCACCAATTCAGAAAAAAGGTAATAAATATAAATCCTTTTTATAATTGTTATCTATTTTCAAAGATAACAGAAATATGGGCCACCAAGGTAGTAATGACTCACCATGTAAAACCCTTAATTGCCTCTAACAGAAATTTAGCAGACTGGTATGTAATATTGGTGATCCTCGATTATATTGTTTTAGTAAAGATAAATATTTGAATTTTGTCATATATTAGGTAGATAATGAAAAACGCTAATCTCGCACCTGTACAAAGTCTGCTTCCAGTTACGTATTATATCAAAACAGGAGTACCTATTTATTGATACGAAACATATTATTTATATTTTTATTATAACACAAAAAATATATCAACCTTGATACTGTATAACCCACAGTGGGAATTCTGCTGGACCATCAATCGTATTGTTTTTAAATTAAAAACTCAAGGTATATTGTTAAAAGATATGGTAATCGTTAAACAATTTCGTGTTGCTAATTTTATTTCCCAAAAATTTCATAATTAACATTAGTCAGTAAACAACAGGGTTTTTTTTCGCTTCCGCTCCTGTTCAATACGACATATCTGGTATGGCCCACACCCAACTTGCCGACTACATTGACACACTGTTTACACATTTATAAACTCTTTAAACGTATGGACTACAGAGGGTAAAAACCAAAAACGAAGTTCCGTAAGATAATAATAATAATACTACACCGGGATTATAATAATACAAGGCACCTCTCGATACAAATAACTATATAACTGTCACGTATCCGTGTGTTTTCCTACGAGGTTTATTTCTGTAGTTCTTGTTTATTTATTTTTCATTTTCAATCGCGAGCCGGGCGATAATATTCAAACAATAAGGTGCTTAACCGATATAAACCCTTATAGCGCCTAAACCGCTCATCCCATTGATCTGCAAATTTGTATACATATTTAAAATCGCTGCAGGATGAGATGGTGTCATTTTATTTTTTAAGCCCTACTAAAAAATCTCGTTAAATGGACTAATACTGTTCCAAACGTCCATATTACCAAAGCTATGGAATTTATGGAAACATATATTTGCAACCTGTTTCATTCTCAAAGAAAATGTGTAATTTGAGTTTTAACAGCTCACCTGGCTACCAAAGACATGGCCACAGGAAACGATTTCATAGTTCCGCTTCCGGTAAGGTAATCCCTGAGATTCTGTCCTTCCCCGGTTTTGCAGTAGCGCCCCCTACAGCCGTAGTATAATCCTGTGAGCGCTGACAGCAAGAGCATAGCGGCGAAGACCGCGTAGTCCACCAGGTGAAAATGAAATTTGGTAGCGTCTTCATTGATGATCACTTCTTGTCCCATGCTCACTTCAATTTACTGCACAATACCACAAATCAAAATCCGTAAATGAGCTGCACAAACAATATGTAGGTATAATAACAGTGCGTGACGTAACGAATTTGAAACAATCGACAATGAATTTATGCTCACTTGTTTTTAATACAACAGCTAGTCGCGGTAACTTTCCATTGTTAAATGTGTTCGGCGACTACCGCTTTTTAAAAGTGTTTGTTGCTTTCACCTTTGCAGAAATTATACTGCGCTCTGTCAGCAAAACCTATTGATAATGCGGTGACAATTTTGATTGTATAGTAATTTATACACGCCGAGCGTGCTGTATGTGTTTTCTATACACGGCTTATCAAAAGTGATTGGAGTGGGAAGACTCTATATCGGTAGTCTATGTATCCAAGGTGTTGTGGAAATAAATAGACACAAAAAGAGTTTGCCACAATCGATCCACGGCTGGGTATGGGCCAAATTTCTGATATTTAATGTGATATCTGTGATTGTTTCAATTCTTGCGTTTGACGCGTGCCAAGATCATTTTTTTTAATTTCCAACGTGTGGTGCACCTACAAATAAACTCAATTCAACTAACATCAACGGTAATTATAATCTAACGTTTCAGGAACTATGCCTTTATTTCATTTTTTTTATTTCCAATTTAATTCCAGAAACTGTAAAAATTTTAATAAAACCGGTTAACCGGTAAATTACCGATAATTTTGTATATTTTTCATACGAACAACTAAAAACTAAGTATATTTTTTTACTAATTTCGAATATATGGGCATTTTAAATCTTACTTCATTTATACTTCATTAGTTCCATTTTTAACAAAGGAAAATATTCTATACATTCATTCTTCATAGTAATTTAGTTGAAATATAAGAGATATTTTCAAAATAGTGATATAGTATATTGAAGAATCAATAATTCATTCAAACACAATATTCGTTCTGCTTGCTTTTCTAATCTCAAGTATGGTAGAGAAAAATCGCGTGGTTTTATTACGTTATCGATGTTCAGAAAATATTTTAACATAAAAATTAATTTGTGTAAATATACTGTGTAAATATATATGTACTAGGTTATGTACTTAAGAAAATCTGTCAACCATTAAATCAGTTTGTTTTATTTACTTACAAATAGTTCTGATAATAAATACTTGCATGCAAGACATGCACTAAGTTAATAGAAAATAATACCCATTTAGGTTTCTCTTTCAATATATTTGTAAAAAAGTAAATATCTTAGTTAATTATATAGAGATTATATGCATAATAGCTGCTTTCCATTTGCACACTTCTGAATTAATCTTAGCTGAGCTAATCTAACACCGTCTGACTTGGTCCAAGTTCAACTAAGCTAAGCTATGTTGGCAAAAGGAACGCGTTCGCTGCCATTCTATCTAACTAAGTTCGTGGAACTTGATGTCAGCGAGTGGCGGCGCCACTTGCCTGACAACAAGTGTTATCAATGTTATCATCTATAGGTACAAATAAGAAACATAGGTATCAGAACCGCTTCTTTGCACGCGTATACCGTCCTCGTGACTTAATTTCACTTCTTAGCGAAGATGTGTAATCAGGTCACACACATCAAATATGTTAACTTCATCCATCTTGCCGAAACTTCTTATAGTTTATAAAATAAACAAAAACCAAATTGCACGCACGCACGATGGCGGATTTAGGTTAGGTTCTCCTTCTTCTTCTTCTTCTATTAGGTTAGCTCAGACAGCTCAGACGATCTAAGTTACCTTTTCGCATGACTAGCCAAGGGTAAGGGGAAGGTAATTTGTCTGAGCTTGTCTTACTTCACCAAAACAAAAGCAACGCTACGCATAAGTTAGATTAGCTCAGCTCAGCTAATATCAACTCAGAAATGTGCAAATGGAAAGCAGCTAATATCAATAACAGAACGAAGCAAACAGCTATTGAAGAATTCCGTGATATATTACAACAAATTATTTAACATTAACCCGCATTCTTATTGCGAAGTAATAATAGCATAATTTACAGGCAATTTTTGAGCACCGTTCTGGAGCGGTATGGATGTTTCAAACTAAGAAGAGCACAGTTGTATATGCAACCAAATATACATAGGCAATTTATAAACCATACACTGGGTATGATTGGTTGCATATACAACTGTGCTCTTCTTAGTTTGAAACTACTCTACAATTGATATCAAAACGAGGAATAACACGTGACTTTTAAGGTTACGAAACAGATGTACAAAAAGAAGGCTGTTTCATTCTAACTTGGGTGATCGGTGAAACAAGATTTGGCGTGTACGTCAAAAATAACAGCAGGAATCGCTTAATTATTCTCAGCTCTCGTGGATTATACTATATTAAAGATTCGAGTTGATAAAACAAAACACAGAAATAAACCAAAAATAGAAATAGTAAGTTTAAAAATAGTAGTTTAGAAAGTAGAAATAAACAAACATTTTAATATTATGTATTAACTTTTTATATACAGATGTTCTGGAAAGTCGACACCATTCATTTTTTTTTAATATACATTTCTCAGAAAATGTTGTTCTTATCAATAGTTTGTTAATGAAATTGTTTCACCATATACTGAGTAGTTAAAAATGCATTACTCTGGCATAAGAGTAAACAAGCCTTAATTTTAAGAATATAGAGAAATATTATTTGGAAATCTTGCTTAGAATTAATAAATACGCTCAGATTTAAAATCATAGTGACCTATAGGTTTAATGATATATCATTAAAAAAACTATTTAATTTAATAATCCCATAATCACAATAATAAGCCAATGAAAGAAATAATTTACACACTATAATCTATCAGGTACTGCCAGGTACCTGAGAGAAGTACCTGATCATTTAACCAATGCAATGTCAGGTACTGTTATTGATATTTTGATATCTATTGGGTGAAAAATCATGGAAGCATCAAGAAAACGAATAATTTTGAGATGATGGTAAACAATTGCTAGAAAAGCATTCAAAATTGCGAGTATTACAAAAAAAATTAAACAAATATCCAAGAAATGAATTGGGAAAACCCATTTTAAATCATGAATCGCTACTAAACTTTTATTAAATGGGTCTTGGAATTTTGATGAAGCCCATAGTCACTCTGGAACCCAACCTAACGTCAGTCATAGAATAACACAATGCCATGTCAAGTCAGTAGTCACTGACATTCTTTTAAAACCGTCAATTCGCAACCACAGCGACGAAGACTGTGGATTCTGCCAAACTGCTTCCGTATACGATTATAGCGCCTAAACCGCTGATCTCGTTGATCTGTAAATTAGTATATATGTTACGGTTAAAGTGATAACTGTGGTTTGTATTAATAATTACCGGCTATTATTAATAATAACCGCATCATTTGGTCAATGTGATTAGAAACACTTAAATAATCACATGGACCGGCTATTATTAATAATTTCCTAACGGGCACGGTAAAAGTGATAACAATGTTACTTTTTACCAAAGATCTTTTGTATACAGTCTTCAAAGAAGTTAGCTCAGTTATTTTGATTACTATGTAAGCTATTATATTTATTTACTCGACGCAAATCATCAGTACGGCTACCCCAATGACCAAAATTACGAATAATACAAAACATTGATAATACAGAATGCTTTTTTGTCTCCCTTGTACTTTAGAAACTACTGGATATAATTGATACTGATATTTGGTATACACCCAAGGACGACTCAATGACGAAAACATAAAAAAGAACAGTTTATACAGAGTGTTCAAAAAAGTTAACCATTTTATTATCAATAACACCCATTTTTATATTTAATGCATGTGGGTAGTTTGTTGTAAATGTACGATTACAATTTATTAAGTAAATTCTCAAATCCTAATTATCTTGAAATGTTGCGCATTTAATAATAATTTTATCAATATTGTATTTTCAAGCAAATATGTACATGCAAGAACTAGACTAGTTTACATAGATGTTTTTACATAAATTGCACCGTACAAATGCTGCAAACATTTTTGTATGGTTCTGTTCCTAACACGATATTTTTCCTTTTGGTGTTTGACAATAATTTTATAAATAAAAGATTAAACATGGTAACAACTTGCCTCCATCTTCCCTACATTAGTATGTCCATTACCTATACCTACCCTAAGTATATCTAATATCTCACAGATATATTTATTATAAAAGTGTTTATCACCAACAAAAAAAAACAAAAGAAGATGACGTCCTATTGTTACAAACTTTATTTCGTTTTATTTTTACAATATAAATGGTGTCATTGTTGTAGGTACTACCACAAAAAATAAAGGTCTAGAACAGTGTTTCCCAACGTGGGGCGTACACCCCACTGGGGGGCAATATGATTGTTGAGGGGGGCAATTGGAATATAGAAACATTTTGAAAAAAAAAACCTACCTTAAAGTCTCTTTGTACCGCTCACACTGCAACTGTTAATCATACCCTTGAGGCTAGTTATCAAATATCCCTACACAATGCTAAATCTGAAAAAATCACACAATAGGGAAAAATTTTATTAAGCCATCAATATTTTGTATTTGTAAAAACGGTTTTAGAAAAATATGTCAAAGATGTGATAGCTATGCCACTCAAGATACATTGTTGAGGAACATTTGGTTAAAGGAATGTTATTCTGTAAATTAGAAAGCATCACAACCTCCAAAGATATTCTAAAAAATTACATCAATGTCTTTAATATTCCAATACAGAACATAACATCCTGTGCTGCAGATTGTGCTTCTAACATGATGGGCAAGAAAAGCGGCTATTTAAAGATGAGAATCCGGAAGGAATCTTGTGCATTGTTTAATATAGCTCCACAGGAAAAACTTGGTAGCCAAAAATGTCCAGTTCCCAGTTTATCCAGTTCTCAATGAAGTATTAAATTCGGTTATAAAATATGTCAATTATATCAAAGCTAATGCCGAATGTGACTTTTCAAGTTAATTTGTGAAGAACAAAATAATTGATACATTTTATAACTGAATTTAATACTTCATTGAACAAATATTTTTGGCTACCAAGTTTTTCCTATGGATTACACAATGTACAAGAAGCATTTCTGGATTCTTCATCTTTAAACACCCATTTTTCTTGCCCATCATGTTAGGAGCACGATCGGCAGCACAAGATGTTATGTTCTGTATTGGAATATTATCGACATAATTAATAACATAGTTTTTTAGCTTAGAAAAAAATATCTCTGGAGGTCGTGGTGCTTTCTTATGATTTGCAGAATAACATTTCTTCAACAAAATTTTCCTTATTAATGTATCTTACATAAGTTATCAACAAGGCCTCACTGCCTCTCACCGTTGATTCATCCATTTGCTCATTTTAACCATTCTTTTTCTGACCGTGTTGTTACTAAGAGGCACAGCTATCACATCTTTGTCACCTTTTTCTAAAACCGTTTTTACAAATGTTGATATTGAAGGTTTAATTAAATTTTCCCCTATTGTGTGCTTTATCCAGATTTAACAATGAGCAGGAATATTTGATAACTAGACTCAGGGGTACGATTAACACTTGCAGTGACAATTTCAGTTTTTGAGTAAATGTTTAACTTTGTGTTGTTATAATAAAATATGGCAGATTTGTGTTGTTTTAGTTTTTAAGTGAATGTTTATTTCTATTTTGTTATAATAGAATATAGCAAATTTTGTTTCTGCTAAAATGTTTAGTACTTATTTCAATACTCAAATAAATTATTGTTTTATGTTATTATTTTTATACCCCCAACGGCGGAAGTTTTTCATTACGTCACAGAGAGGAAATTAGTCAAAGTTTGTTGGGCAAAATGTGTACCAATGACGAAATGAGAAACCTACACCGTTCCGAGTAAGGTTCATTTCCAACGTATGTTTATAGCCTATTGGTATAAAAAAAGGCAATATGAAGGGGGTATGAGATTTTTAGACAACCTTCGGTGGGGCATGGCTCAAAAAAGGTTGGGAAACACTGGTCTAGAAGGACTTTTGTATTCAAAATTAAATATAAAACATTTTTTAAAGTTTTGTATTAAAAAGATAATAAATAATAAGTTATAAATAAAAATTTGTTTTGCCACGAATTGCAAAATGCAGAAGCACTACGTACGTTTGCACTGGTAAAATAATACAAACCGAGTTACTAATTTACTTACTTTGCTTTTAAGAATTGCGCAAATAAACATGACCCAAAGAGTTACACACTCGTGCATGCAATTAGTGTGGATTGGCATTTTTTAGTCTCGTTTTGATAGTCTTCCTTATTTTAGACATGAGTAGTAAGTAAATAAGTTAGTCAGGACTAACGTCACTAAAGGCCCAACACTGAAAACCCAGTGAATAGATTCGTTGTGTGGCGATTATGTAGATACTAACAGAATTTCAAATCTGAGGCTCTATTATATTGTATCGTCACCTTAATGCAATATCGAACTGAAATATATCACATTGACCACAGCATGCTGGAAGTTATTAATAATAGCCGGTTCATGTGATAAATTCTTCACTTTAACCTCCCCACTTGGCTATTATTAATAATAACCGGTAATTATTAATAATAACCTATTTATCACTATGACCGTAACATATACATGCATACCAACAAACATTTTCCAGACATCATTGCAATGGTTTCAGAGGGCCCGAAAACGCGTATTTCTTCTGAACCCCCAACGATACTTTCCTTCTAGAGTACTAGTCGGAAAATAGTGGTACTAGTAAATACTGGCAACTACTAGTAGAGAAAAACTAGCGAAAACAGATTTACTTAATCATTAATTCTAAACAACATTTCCAAATAATATTTCTCTATATGTGATGCGGAAAGCGAAAAGGGACCAGTTGTCGGCAGAGTAAAAATTGGTTTAAACATAAACTACTCTACTCTACTAAAAAATAATAACTCAAATTTGTATTTTTTAGACAAAGGGACCAGTTGTTTAAAATGAGTAATTTATGAATATTTTTTAACCAATTTCTTTCCCGACAACTGATCCCTTTTCGCTTTCCGCATCTCATATTGTGCGTGTTCTGTCCTAAACACAATATATTATGTGAACAATTTTAATTAAAAATTTTATTGTACGCTTCACATACATAATCGATTTTTGTAATAAATTGATTCTAGAAGAATGCTCAAATGAAAAAGTATTTATTTAGAAATTGTAATTCTGGCAACCAGCTGAGAAATACTGGTCGTGGTTTGAAATTTTTTAATATCTTTTTACTTTCCGTTTAGTACCCTAAAAGGAAAGTATTGTAAACGAAGGAAAAAAAAATCGGGATTTTAGTGGAAATACGCGTTTTGTTGTGTGTGTGTGTGTGTATGTGTGTATATCGAATCGGGCTAAAATTTTTCATACTTATTTAGAATTGCCGAGGGACGAACTGGATTGCTTTTGGCCACAATCTGACAACCGGAAGTGGCAAATGTTACATGCGTCTTCCTCGGGATTTATCCGGTTTTGACCAAACTAATATCAGTTCATCCTCCAGTGATTTTAAATATGTGTACTAATTTACAGATCAATGGGATGAACGGTATAGGCTCTATTAGCTTTTATAGAAGCGGCTTGACAGAATACACAGACTTTGTTGCTGTGTTGAAAATTGTCAGATTTTGACAAACATTAGTGCAACTAACACGACATGGCATTAAATGTCAGTGTGACAAATGTCATTATGTCGTTAGATAAGGTCCAGAATGGCTTCACAAAATTGAATATGTAATTGCAAAAGTGTTCAGACGGAAAGTTGGGTGAGGGCCACCCCAGATATTTTTAATAGTCTGCTTGCCGTTGTATTAATTTTAAAAATGTTCTTCAATTTTTATTATCCAAATCTATTTTTTTGAATTTTCATTGACGTTATCAATATATTTATAAAGAGAACACAATTTTATTTTTTTATTAATTTTGACGTATAGATGTTTCAAAGTAAGAAGAGCACAGTTGTATATGCAACCAAATATACACAGGCAATTTATAAACCATACACTGGGTATAATTGGTTGCATATACAACTGTGCTCTTCTTAGTTTGAAACTACTCTACAACTTAATTATTTGAACAAAAAAAAATTGAATTTTGGTTCAAAATTTTTAACTGTCTTTTTATCAAAATAATTTAAGGTTAGAAATCGAATTTATGTCAAATGATGTAGAACTATATGTACTATTTAAACTACTTGTAGACTACTTTATTTATGGTAACGGCTGTTGTGGACAAGTGTAGCATTTACTGCTTTGTTAGCGCTCGCCGCGCTACGGTAGCATATAGACTGACTGAATGTCCTCATTGTTACATGTGGTTACATGAAGGTGATTTGTGATTTTAGCTTTGTTCGATCAGCTGTCACGAAATAGTTTGTTATTAGTTTTTTAGCTGACACACACATAATCTGTGACTGTTATTATTCCAGGGTAATAATTGTTAATTTAGCTATACCGCTGTAAATCCACACGTAATTTTATCACAAATTCTCTATTGCAATTTTACAAGTATTTTTCTGTGTACATTGGTTTCCAAATAAATCACAGTATCAGTAAAAGTCATCATTTCAAGGTTTCAAATACTAATCTAATATCAATAATAAAATAATAACCTTTCTTTAACCAGCAAAAAACACGCGTTTCTATTTGTAGAATTACATTTGACAAATTTCCGTAGAAGCAAAATTATCAATTGCTGTTTATTAATCTTAATAACCATTTCGCAGATCTAGTAAAAAACAAGGTTAAGGTAAGGTCACCTATAAGTTTAACTAAATTCTTAAAAAACTACATGCTGCTTAAAACGTTTAGAAATATTGTTTCTTTCATTTTAAATCATTTAAGCAAACAAAATATTATAAAAATATATACCTACAAATTAAAAATATCCTACAAATACTTAGAAATTTAGATAAAACATAACAATCTACAATGAACACTAGTAAACGCGGCATTTCATTATTATTTACGACAGACAGCACAGGTGCTCCAAAACTTTTGTATGAACCTGTATCGAAACGCAACAAACCGATTGTGTGCCGACTTTTTAAAATAGCCTTCCAAAGCGTGTAGAACAAAGTTCGCTTACTCTGTATCGCCGTTGATTCGATCTAATTATCGCAACCGAATTCCATACTCTAAACGCCGCACTCACTATTGTTTACGATACTAAAATTCCGCTAAAACTGGAACGGGGGCAGTCGGCGGCAAAGAGAACCGACCGATCTAAATTACAACAAAGCATTGGTTCAAATGAGACCGCCTCGTAGTTATTTTTACCGACATCGGTAAAACAGAACTCGCAGAAGTCGAACATTTCTAATTTAAAAATTATTTTTTATATTTTAAAATGCGCACTTCAATATTTATTGCCATGTTATTACAATTATACTGTCTTCATTGCCACATTAAATAGTCTTCTTATTCACGGACTGATATATTTTCATCAATTGCAAGCTTTAATATATAATAATAAAAATAATTGATGTAATCAACTATACTTATAAATCACAAAGTAAATAAAGAAAATGTGATTAAATATCAACTACTCCGCACTGTCAGTTGTAAATTTGTAAGGATTCTTTTGCAACAAATTTACAAAATAAGCTGACGTGGATAAAATATAGTTTGCAACTCGCGTATAATAATCATAATCGCTCTGGCAATTTACTCCACTCACTTACGGCTCGTTTCGCAAATATCATCACGATACAATCCCGATTGTCCCATAACATGTTACTCTTGCACAGTTATTGTTTAAATGGACATTTAATTATTTAGTAGAATTTGTTATTGCTTTCGTATCCCGTTATGAGGGACACGAACATACTGTAAAATCCTAGCTCATTAGGTTGCCTAAAATTTAGGCTGACATGACATCTATATGAATTCCCGCCAACAACGGTACCCCTGATCAGTTAATTTCTTTGTATCTCGTTTAGAAGTTTGCTTAGTTAGTTATGTGAGTTTTCAATAGTCTAGTTTATATAATTAATTCTATAAGCTCAGCCCTATGTTCCTTCCTTCTATCTGTATTCCCATTGTTTCTGTCACGGGACACGGCTGATTTGACAGTTCAGGTAGTATAGGGCTCGAGATTACCGACTAGCCGCTATACAATTTTGACGTTTTCTCAATCGCTTTTGTTATTTCTAACCAAATTTATCTGATCCGGATTACCTACCAACTAACAGTGACATGCAAATGCATACCTAAAACTTTCCCGTACTGAATTTCCAAAGATGTCCGACTCGCTCCAACCATCACAGCAGGACCAAGCGGCTGGCACCTCCACAGTCACGACGGTTGTGGAAACTGATAGCCAGGTAAATAAGCAAATCTCGTACCAATTGCGCAATTTTCATCTATCAGTAGTCGCCGAAAAATGTTTGCCGCCAAGTGTAAGTCCAACTTAACCGTGCGACTAACGCAATTAAACCGAAAATCAATACGTTTTATAACCAATTTTGCGCCACTGAAAGATGTCCGCATAATAGACCTAACCAGAATAGTGGCCGGACCATTTTGCACACAAATTCTTGCCGATTTAGGAGCGAGTGTCATAAAAATTGAAAAGCCTAACACCGGAGATGAAGCCAGAAAATGGGGTCCACCCTTTGTCTCAACAGAATCCTGCTATTTTCTTGGATTAAACCGGAACAAGCATAGCATATGCATTGATATCAAATCGCAACGAGGACAACAAATAATCCACGATCTTGCCAGGAAATCTGATGTTCTCATCGAGAATTATGTTCCCGGTAATTTAGACGCTTTAAACTTAGGTTATGAATGTCTAAAAGAAATAGCCCCACATTTAATTTACTGTTCGATAACTGGGTATGGTTCCGAGGGGCCTTACGCAAAGAAACCAGGCTATGATGTGATTGCTGCTTCTCGAGGAGGTTTATTGCATATCACAGGACCCGAAAATGGGGAACCTATTAAGCCCGGGGTAGCTGTTACTGATATAGCTACTGGCTTATATGCTCACGGTGCCATAATGGCAGCTTTGCTTGAAAAATCAAAGACAGGTCTGGGAACAAAAATTGATGTTAATTTGTTATCTACTCAATTAGCTAGTTTAATAAACATAGGCTCAAATTATTTAAACGCTGGGAAAGAAGCAAAGAAATGGGGTACAGCACATGAAAGTATAGTACCTTATGAAGCTTTTCCAACAAAAGATGGTTTCCTAACCGTTGGTACAGGTTCTGATGCGCAATTTAAAAATTTATGCCGTCGCATGAATCTTTCTTATTTATATAAAGATCCAAAATATTCCAATAATTCGTCACGAGTAAAAAATCGTCGGGAACTTATAGAGATATTGCAGGGGGAATTCCGTAAGAAAAGTAATAGGGAGTGGTCTCTTTTGTTTGAAGGGGCCGATTTTCCCAATGGTCCTGTTAATACGATTAAAGAGGCCTTTGATGATGTTCACATTAAGTCAATTGGTATCGTTAAGGAGATTGAGCATCCAAGCGCGGGTACAGTTAGGTTTGTGGGGCCTCCGGTAAAGTTTAGTGCCGGAGAGACGGAGGTTAGGTTGCCTCCTCCTATGTTAGGGCAACACACCGATGATATCTTAAGCGATATCTTGCAATATAGCAAAAATGAGATTCAGGAATTAAAGTTAAACAAAATTGTACAATAATTGAAAATGTTATATTTAAAATAATATTCATCAAATTAATTAGGTAGTACAGATTAGACATATTTGTGAAAAGAATTAAATTTCATTCCAATACACTGATTTTTTTTGCAACATAAACATTCCAACACTTATATTTCAACACATTAATTTGTAAGTTTGTAAACTCAGTTAAAAATGTTTTACTAATGCTAATGATTAAATAAAATATGTAGATAAAATTAAGATGGGTGACACAAAAAAAGGGTGTTAACGATAAAATTATTAGCATTTTGAATGATATGATTTTCCATTGGCTATTGAATGTCTTACTGTAGTAATGACTCATTCTCAGTATGTACAGTAATGTCTGCTTATAATGAACGCGTTTATAGTGAACCATTGCAAAACCGTGGGTACACGATCACTAATTAATTATAAGCAGACATCACTGTATTTGTTATTCCAGGTGTATACCAGAATTGTAAATTTAAGGCTTAATTATATAGTACATCATAATTAATAATATGATTAACAAATTATTGTAACTTTTTACTCATTTTGTGTCAGTGTTCTATACTCCGTATGCCAGTGCAAAATTTAAATCACAAAAGCTATACATACCAACACAAATGCCATCTGCAGAATCTTTCTCTCAATTTAATGTCATAGTCACATTGAGGCCTAAATAAAGCCAGTATGGTTCATGCTAAAATTGTTCAAAACTCATTTGTCAGAAATTCAATTTGATATTAAGAATACCATCTTTAGATCTTGTGTTATAAAAAAATTCAACAATTATCTAAGAAGTGGATTGGGGTAAACTTTTTTCAAATACATAGTAAAAACTATTATCTAATTATCTAACATAAATTCTTGCCGATTTAGGAGCGAGTGTCATAAAAATTGAAAAACCTAACACCGGAGATGAAGCCAGAAAATGGGGTTCACCCTTTGTCTCAACAGAATCCTGCTATTTTCTTGGATTAAACCTGAACAAGCAAAGCGTATGCATTGATATCAAATCGCAACTAGGACAACAAATAATCCACGATCTTGCTGAAATTAAAAACCTGAACATAGTTATTAATTATGACCAACATTTTCAAATACTAATTCTCGATATTATTAAAATTAAAGGTTAAAATTTTAAAAAAATATTTGGGGTGGCCCTCACCCTACTTTCCGACTATATCGTTGGTACAATGAATAAACCCTTTTGAAATTATTCAGTTTTGTAAAACCACAGCCAATCTGGACCCTAACTAACGTCAGTTTCTATGACATAATGACATTTGTCATCCTGACATTTAATGTCATGTCATGTGATAGTACTGACGTTTGTCAGAATCTAACAATTTGCAACACAGCGACGAAGGCTGTGGATTCTGTCAAACTGCTTCTATAAAAGCATACTGGAGGATGAGCTGGTCTCAATCAGATTAATTCCTCAGAAGATATATGTAACATTTGCCACTTCCGGTTATCAGATTGTCACCAAAAACAATCCAGTGCGTCCCTCGGTAATTCCAAATACGTATACTAAATTTCAGCCTGATTCGTTGTTGCGTTTGGGCGCAATCGTCACATATTTTGAACCCTCTGGTGTATGGTGCAATATTTTGAAGATCTAATCATGGCATTCTTGATTTCAGTCCTAACACCAACTTTTACAAAGAACATTT
The DNA here is from genome assembly GCA_963971325.1 of Aphodius granarius. Classification (NCBI taxonomy): domain Eukaryota; kingdom Metazoa; phylum Arthropoda; class Insecta; order Coleoptera; family Scarabaeidae; genus Aphodius; species Aphodius granarius. The sequence continues at coordinate 7,355,941 of OZ020225.1, forward strand.
TCTGACAAAATAGATAATATATTTTTTTTTCATATTGTGCTGACTTTTCAGAATACACTGTATAATTGTACATTTTTTTCTCATAAAAGTCAAGGTTGAGTTTACTACATACATTATTAATTTCAGTACATAATCTATAATGATACATACATTTTATCATGCCTTACTACGTTGAGAATACAAGATAAAACATATAGAACTAATAGTGTAGATAAGATGGATTTAGGGTTACTAACTGGGTTTATGAAATTGTATATGTTCTCTAAAATAATGTGAATGTATGAAAGTAATAGATTCAATATTATTGTATTATTATCGTATGTATTTGGTGCATACATATATATTAAGAAATTAACTGTAAGAGATTATTTTTATAGCATTTGATGCAAAAATAAATGTATTTTTCATTGTTACTGGTTTTATTTTTTTGCAGTTGGACGTGTTAAATTACATATTGTGTGCGCAACATTATACACTTAAAATAATCTGTAGGTTTGTTTAAACATAAGGGAGTATTGTACACATTATACTTTTTCTCATGATTATTTTTAACTTATTTTATTTTTTTTATTTTATTATTATTTGTTCTGAAATAAAACATGCTGATACAGCTTTTTCATCATATTTATTGTACCCTGTACAAAATTTTCCTTTTGATGGAACATATTCTGATACATTGTGGCTGGCAAGGCCTCCCCCTGGAATGGGGCAGAAGAAGGCCCCAAAAATGTTAAAATTATCGAAATTTGCAAAACAACATACTCTGACACACCAAAACTATGATTTTTTGTTTTCTTCTTTAAACTAATGCGCCCCACAAACAACACTGTATTTACTGCTATACAGAAAAAGATTGTCATAATATATGTGCCACCTGTAAGATACCTTCTGCAAGATAGATTTTTGAATTGTCTTGTCCATTCTGGCCAGATAACTCTAGAAATATCGACATGGTTGGTAACATGTTGTCACTGCTCGGTTTCAGTGTACGCATAAATTATAAAGTCAAAATTCTCTCTGGATTATGTTATAAAATACAAAAGCCCATGGATATTGTGATTGTGATTGTTTGTTGTAAAATTAACTGTGTCTTTATATCTGTGTTCAATATCTGTGCAATTACTAAAATATGCTACAAAACCACAAAGTATTCTGATGGTTGTTCTCTATTGTTATAGGGAGATGCACCAACCCTAACATTGCGATTGCGGAAGCCCAAAACTGACCGCAAAGTGCAATGGTCCACCGAGACGGTGGACAATGAGGAATTGAACCGCAAAAAGTCGAAATGTAAGTGCCAAAATTTAGCGCCTAATAAAATAATCCAAGAAAATCTTGCAGGTTGTTGCATTTATAAAAAACCGAAACAATTCGGAGAGAGCAGCTCTAGTTCTGACAGTTCCGACGAGGAGTGCGATCACTGCCAGGGCCACGTTGACAAGAAGAAAAAGAAGGGCGCAGCAGCTACAATTAATGGTGAGACACCATCAGAAACTATATCGGAGCCCAAGGAACAACCTGTTTAAATATTAACTGAATTAAAAAGTAAACACATTCATATCATTAAGTCAATTTACGTAGTATTTATATTTAATCTTACGTGTCATAATTTATTATTATTATGCGGACGATAATTTACTCTATTTTGCTCGTAATTGCTGTTGTGATAAATGTTGTTTAAATAACTTCACTCCTAAGTATTCAGTATTAAGTTTTAATGTTGAACACTTTTGTATATACATGTATACTATTTAGGTTTGTTTATGAGCTGTTTTGATATATTGTGTCCTGTGTTTGATAGTTGTTAAGAAAAAATAAAGTTACTCTACTAATTTATAGTTTTCTTTTACTATTTCTAAGAATGGCGAAAATATAAATAAAAATTTGTGAACTTAATGGGAAATTGTAGTGCTACTAACTTATGTATAATAATAAGTTTTGATTTGTTATAGACTGTAGTACTGAGCAACCTGCCATCAGGCACTAGATCCTTGGTGCGACCAAGAACTCCACGATTGAAATGGGCAACAGAAAATATGGGAGCTGACCATCTAAGACGAAGCTGTAAATCAATTCATGTGTCACATCAGAAATATCGAAAATGTATTTTCAGGTTGCTGCGTCGAGAAGACCTTGGTCCACATTGAACCTCAAGGAGCTTGTTCTTGCGACGATCAATGCGGCGACGTCTCCACAAGCACACCTCACAGGAATGTTACAGTCAGACGGGAAATCGAACAGGCCCCTAGCACTGAAATCACAGCTGGTATAGTACAAAATCTCGAGAATATCATCACTGAGGTCACATCGCAACCTATCAACGAAAACATTACGGACACCATCGAAGATATACTTAACGATAATATCATTGAAACAGAGAGCGATTATAGTGACTCGAGCGAGTCGGATGATGAAAATTTGTAGTATTTAACTAATAAACTTTACACAATTTTCAAGACTGTTTTTTTTTTAAATCCAGGTATCACTAGTAGTCAGATGGGCGGCGACGTTGGTGTAGCAACATAAGCTCACTATTTTTTAAAGTGGTGTTATTCTAAGCAAACTATCTCAGGATGTTAAGGCTTGGATAATTATTATTATAAATAAAGGTTATTAAAAAAACTAGGTTTCACAGACTACTGTTTGCTCAAAGGAATACCAATTTGCCCTCTGGCGACAAAACGGACAAACTAAACTTGTGTACATATCTTCTCTAGCAATGAAGCAACTCGATTTAAGAAAACATGCTCTTTGTTATAGAGAACTCAGACAACACCCGTGCCAACATTAACAATAACTTTGAGACGTCCTCCGAGAACTCGTAGAGTTGGTTGGATTCCGGGTACCGTCGACAATGAACTTATGAACAAGAAGAAATCTAAAGGTAAGTATAATATGTTCTATTGCTTCTCTGTTGATTTTGCGAAAATCTTAGTTTGTTGCATTTATCACAAGCCAAGAGAGTTTGGAGAAAGCTCAAGTTCTAGTAGTGATGATGATGAGGAAGACTGCCCAGTACACGGTAAGAAGAAGCCTAAAGGAGCTACAATTGATGGTGAGACGACACAAGGAAATTCGAATGCAACACAAACGACTAGGACGCACACCACCGATCCTACTACAGATGCTGTAACGCAGACTGTATCGCCGGTCCTACCTTCTGTTGATGGGTCAAAGTAATTTTTAAGTCTACAATTGATTCAGTAAAACTATTTTACCCGCAAACATGTAACAATGATTTTATTTTGGTACTAACGGAAGTGAGCAAAATGGAATTTTTTGAGAAAGATTTAGAAAAAACCTACATTTTCACTGATTGATAGCTGGAATAAAGATTTCTGCAGTCCGGTCTGGTCTCTTCATAACTCTCGTGGTGTGAAGAACTCCTGAAGATGCCTCTTGCAACAGAGTGCAAAAGTGCAACGTAAAAAACACGGTTTCCTCCCGGAAATCTAGAATTATAAATTTCATACTATTGATGCTGTAGTATAACAGACTATGATCAGACTATAGCAATATTTTTATCAAGTTGTCCAAAAAGTCTTGAAAAAGCCATCATTTAATCGTTTTCTTAAATTTATTATGGACACTAACGTCAGGAAATTGAAGTAACAAAAGTGATCAACCCTAACCTCTAAAACTTAGATAATGACATAAAGCAAAAAAGAGCTTAATTGTAAAATTTAAAACTTGAATCAATGCACGAGAGGCAAATATTGACAAATTTGTTATAATTTGTCTTTGCAGGTGGCAACCGTTTTCCACTGGTACTTGTCCGCAATAGCATATGAACCAAAGGTAAATTTCGTCAACATTTTGAAGAAATTTAGAAGTGACAAAGATTATTTCTTGCTATTTGGGCATCCTACATAACTATTCTAAATATGTATTTCTGGGACACCTGTGTTCCTGCACACAAAATTTAATCTATTATTTCTTGTTTCGGATAAACAATTGTAGCTTTTGTGCTGTTACTAAATGATAGTCCTTCAAAAAGACCTGTGGTGTAGCAAGGAGTGAATGGGTCCGTGTGCAGACAGACGATAGGCCCCTGGACCCAAATGACAGAATTAAATCCAAATTTATAAAATCATATAATACAGTTAATAATGAGGCAAAAGAGAAACATGACAAACTCAAAAAACTAGGCAGTTTTCTTAAGATTTGATATCAGCCTTAGGCCCAAAAAGAAAACTACTAGCACCCAATTAAAAAAAAAAAAGATATACATACTAAGGTATCAAATATTTTCGATAAAGTGCCGTTCATTTTTCAATTATTCTTAACATCCCCCTATATATTGCCAAAATCGAGCAATTAATAATCCTTATTAGAGAGGAGATAAGAGAGAAACACAAAGTCACAGAATTTGATTTAATTTGAAAATCAGAAACGTCAAAAAATATTGTCACACAGAGTCCTTTAAATAAAATAACTAATAATAAACAAATGCGAGAACAAGAATAGACTTGTGTTGCAAATATCAAGGGGGTATTAGTACAAGATCCGGACATAGGTTGACCTTTCCTCACCCTTTTTCCTAATCAAATCTATTTTTTATACAATATAATGTATAAATGCCTTGAAATGGCACTGTCGAGGGCAGTCTACGCAATAAAACGCATCAGAGACATAATTGGGCAGGATGCAGCCTTGACAGCATACCATGCACTCTTTCACTCCAGAATGAGCTATGGTATTACACTGTGGGGTGAGTCAAGACACGTGGGAAGAATTCTCATCCTGCAGAAGAGGGCCATCAGAACCATAGTGGCGACACACACAAGAACTCACTGCCGACCTCTCTTTGTGCAGCTTGGGGTCCTGACGGTCCCCGCCACCTACATACTTGGTCAACTGATGAGGGCAAGGACTGAAATGTCGGTGGTGCAAACCAGGGGAGAGTTGACACAGGTGAATACTAGGTCCCAGAACAATATTGCTGTGCCAAGATGGAGGACAGCCACAACAACTGCACAATATCGCCATCTGTCGCTTCTAAACAAGGTCCCCGAGGAGTGGAGAACCCTATCTGTAGGAGCCTTCAAGCGAAAAGTAAAAAATATGCTCTTACAAGTGCCTATATATTCGGTGGACGAGTTTTTAAACCGCACCTAAATTTTAATTTGACGTTACCTTTACACTTGTACATGTTGCTAGTTGTATTTATGTTCTTGGTATAATAAAGTATATTCTATTCTATTCTAATGAACACAATGTCCTAAGGTTGCAGCCTCATATCCTGGCAAGGCTATTTTTAATTAAATATTTTATTTAGGGCATTTTTTTTAATAGTTGCGGTCAAAGTAAAGGCCTTTAACACAGTCATTTGGACAACGCAATGTGTTACAAGATAAAAATATATATCCATTAAAAAGAAAATAGTCTTTTATAATATCTGTTTATTAATAACATTTATCATATAAATGACTTGTATGGTACATAAGAAAATAAATATGTATAAATAAAACACAACAAATATATATGTGGTAATTGTGATTTTTTTTATGTATATCTCTGTAATCCGGTCTAATTTCCAAAATGTGTGGACGGTTGTTTATCAAAATGACGAAACTCAAAAAATATACCCTTCTAGAGGTCAGCCTCCTATTGCACCATATATGTATTTAATCACACATTTCCCTGATCGGTCCTGATCAATCGCTTTAATTTAAAAAAAAAAAAACAGATGCTATACAAATAAATAAACACAAAAACGCCTCAGAGAAAAAGTAAATCACACATAACCTAAAAAAATCATTCCGGGCAGAAACGCGAGTCTGTCGATTTACCCCTCTGAGACTGCAAGGAACCCCTCCTAACCTCAATCCCACTCGGTAATTCCGACAGCGACAAACCTAACCTACGAACGGCCGCTTTCGACCGCCATATCTTCACCCTGTGGTCGTCGGAAGTTGTCACCAACATTTCAGGATCCTTCGGATTAAAAGCCACCGAATTGACCACATCCAGGTGCGGAAACTTTGCCAGGCACATGCCGTAGTGTCTATCCCATAAATACCCATGTTTATCCTCTGCACCACTGTAACAATAATTTATTTATTTTAGTTGTGAAAAATGCTTTTACAACAATGCTCCAACTAACTAGTCAACTCTAACGTCTAAAACTTTCGGAATGATATAAAACAAAACAGAAATTGTCAAATGTCAAAGTTGCCAACCTACAATATTTTCCTGGCACACTAAATGTTTCTTTTTTTTTACAATGGTGGCTGTTAGAGTGGTTTTGACCTAAGAAGAGCACAGTGACATATGCAACCAATTATACCCAGCGTATGGTTTATAAATTGACCGCGTATATTTGGTTGCATACACAACTGTGCTCTACTTAGTTTAAAACATCTATACATTCTATACCATGGCTATTAATAATAAACAAGATGTCCGACAGTCGATGAGATAATGAATAAACCAGCCCTAAATCACACATAATAGACGTAAATAAAATCATAAAATGTATGTTATTATGGCTATTATTGCCTCACCTTGCAACATATTCCTCGCACACCGCCAAGAAAATAAAGAAACACTCGTTATTCGGCGTGTAAGCTTTATGCGCTCTAAGCATGGTGCCCACTTGCTTCAACGTTACCAAATCTATAACATGTATGTCGATCTCCTGAGCAATTGGTGGGGGATCCAGAGGATTCCTGATGACGTAACCTTGAGGCCAGGGTCTGCTGTTCACGTACAGGTACCGTTGGTCGGGACTAAGCCCCATGCCAATGATGTGGCCGTGAAGGTCGATGACATGATCGACTTTGTCGAAGCGATCGCAAACCGAATCATAGTCGAGCCAGTTTGGCTCGGGCGGCGGGGACCCGGACCGCATCAGTTCTTTCTTGCGCTCTCGCAGAACCAAACGTTCCTTGAGCGAAGGTCCAGGATCCATACGCTTTGGAAAGTTGTACGGTTTTATTCGTTTGAAACCTGAAATAAACAAGTGAAGGGATTGGATGGAATAATAAAAAGCACACACAACATTTATAATATGCTAAATATTAAAACCTATATAAAGGTTATTAAAAATCCACTAGAAAATCTGCTCAATTGCTTCAGCTTGAATATGAATACCAATTTGCCCTCTTGTGCCAATCGGACAAACTAAACTTGTGCAGATTGTCTATATATAAAATTATTTTGCCTGGTTTTACCAAATTAATTTTTCTCTATGACTCCTTACCTATTTGGTGAGGTGTATACGTCTTAAACCCTGTAGTGAAGATCAGGTACTTGTCGGTCTTTACTATTTGTTCCCCTTCATCGCCGGCGCCCTCGTCGTTACTGTCCACCATCGGATCAAGGTGTATGTGTGATTGTTCTTCTTCACTATCGGATTCATCAATATCTTCGTCATCCTCCAGAGCGCTGTCTTCGTCATCTGCCGAATTCCAATGGTTTTCTCGTTTCTCAGACTCCACCTTACGGTACTCCCTATTGTAACGGATGGGTATCGCGTAATCGAAGCCATCGGTGGATTTGCGCCATATCTGGCTGGAACGCATTGGTACTACCACTGCAACACGCAAGGATCTTTGTCGGTAAAGTTATCGAACAATTATCAAAAAGTTTAGCAAAAATGCCAAACTTTTTGCAATTTATCATTTTGTTATATTGTAATAGAAATCAGTTCAATATCATCGACAATTTTGGTACAAATTATGTGTCTCAAATTCCAAGTATCGCATTTTTGATTGGTGATAACTAGAGTATGGATTCTAAGCATTTAGCTTGCACAGTCTTATTGTAAGCAGCTTAAATTCCATAAGGATCTCCACGAATTAGGGCAAAAGAAGTAATATGGCGATATTTTTATTTTACTTGTATGTAATAGTTGGGTGCGGTTTATTCCGCTGCACCTAGGCCAGTCTTGGCCCATTGCGCTTACCCATTTCATACTGTTTGATAACGACAACCAGAGGTGTTCAACTGGTTGCCGGCACCCACGGTTTAACGCCTCTAGCGAAAGGCGATGGGACGAGGATCTTCAGCTGATGCCTGGATTTGAACCCAAAACATCCTAGCAGCAGAGCAGCGCTCTACCGCCAGAGCCACTAGCCCCACGCCAATTTTGCTTATTTGTTCTTATTTTTGAGATACGGTTAATATCGATTATAACAACATCGGATATAACGACATATCGGTTATAAAAACGGATATTTAAAGTCCCGGTCAGTCTCCATAAAACGTATGGTGTAAATGTATCGCTTAATACGACATCGGATATTGCGACCGAACTGATACAACAACCACATATGCAACTACACAAAGCAATCGGATATTGCATATAACAACGAGCGGCGAAAAAATCCAGATCGAATTGAGGAAATTACCGCGTTTTGTGAAAGATTGGTGCTGGCGTAGCATATTTATGCAGGCGTTGTCGAAAATTTGGAGCAGCGTATGCTAGCTAAAAGTTCCGCCTAATATGGCAGCTATTGACGTTTCGCATATTTTGCAAACTGGCAAATTTTGACAAACGCTAGTGTCATTAGGTTGAGATACAGAGTGGCAGTGGCTGAATATAACTGAAGTACTGTGGAAGGTTTTGACGAAGGTTCAATATGTTAACGAGGTGGTTGAAAAGATATTTTTACAGTTTTTTTGGTTTAGTTGTTTTTCATATTAGGTAATAAGCAAGTAGGTGGAACGGCAGGGCTGCGGGGTCGGCAAATAAACATTCAACTCCGACTCTTGACTCTTGATGCTTTTCACAGTCTGACTCTGACTCCAGCTTATATTTATCTTTTGTATGTTCTATTAACTTACGTTAACAATAAAAACTATCATCTCTCTTAACAAGATAATGATTTATCGAGCCAACTTGCCACCAACACCAAGCTCATCTACCAAACAGTACACAGAGAGAAATAAAAATTGGATGAAACAAATTTAAGTCAAAGAAAGATTGATATTAAATCTAGGCAGACAATGCTTTGGTTGCCCAAAGAAATTATTTCTTAGGTAAGATTTATTAAATTCAAGCTATCATATTTGTATGAACGTTTAAATTTAATGACATAATATTTTCAAAAGAAGTGAACATCTTCTTTCAAGAACTCTACGTTCCTTTTAAATAAAAAAACGGAAATCTTTAGTAAACCTTCAGACTTCTTCCCAAATGAAGAGAAACCAGAATACCGCTCGCTTTCTATAGCTCAGCTTATATAAGCTCAAACTAAGCCAACGTGTGCTAGAAACAGTCAGCGCCATCTCCCCGCCACTAGGCATAGCAATAATTTTTAATGAAACCACGCGTTTTTGATTCAAACACATGATCTTTTCACTCAAACCTATGTCTTTCTCTTCCAAATAATTTCAAATAGAATATTTATTTACCTCAAGACCAATCTTTATTTCAAATAAAACTTTTCATTGAAAACTATTTCTTTTTACTTAAGGAATATTTTAAATAAAATATTTCTTTCAGCCTATGCAGCTCATTTTTTTTTTGTTTTTTAATTTAAAAATATTTATTTACTTCAAACATACATTCTTTCCTTGAAAGAAATACGTGCAAGGAAATACATATATTTGATTTTACATTTCTCTCTGTGTGATTGCAATCATTGGGAGGTGTGTAACGTCATTACACAATAGGTCTAGAAAAAATATAAACGTATAGTCGGAGTCGGTACAATTTTGCGGACTACGATTCCAACTCCTGTAATCAGAAATTTCATGAGACTCCGACTCCACAGCCCTAGGTGGAAGTACCAACACCAAGTTATGACTAACTTTTAACACAAATTATGAATCATCTTGTTTGCAGGATTCAAATTCTAACTTAGTGAAATTCTCATCCAAGTTGTGACATACAGTGATCTATACATATTTATGTTCCACGTGTATTCTTAAAATAGAAATAAATGTGTAATTTTTCCCAATAAGGGCATGACAAACAAGGAAGTATAAAATACTTTTACTAAATAAGGAAAATGTCGACAAGGCTGTGAACAACTGGTTAAAAACAAAAGCATAAATGCAAGTTATAAGACACACTAACATGTGCACTGTAAACCTTGCTCTTTTACTAATATAAATATGATGAATAATTAAACAGTTATTTTCTTCTATTTAGTATTTATTACTTATGGAAACCTGTGTAAAATAAATCTAGTCTTAAAATTAATAGATGTAGTGGACAGATATATTACAACGTAACATTTGGAAGAGAAAAATAAAAAACTATTCTTTTTGTACACATTAACTATTAAATTATGGTTTAACATTCGAAAATAAGTATAACCAGCTATACAAGGAGTAAACATATTAAATAAATCACAACACAAGATCAATCAGACACCATCCATCAAAGCCAACTACTTAATTAGAATAACAATCTATAAATATCGCATCGTTTACCTGCCAAAAAATTAAATCACAACTCTTAATTTAACTAACATGATTAAATTAAAAATGATCCAGGTAAATTAAAAAAAAACTCAAACAGTTTTTCAAAAGGAAAAAAATCAAATAAACACAACGTATCTAGTTAGAGATGTGCATAATAATATTTTTGTTCAATTATTCAATGATATCGATAATTATCGAGGTATATAAAAATATCAAAAAAACCCTGTTTTATGACCTACATAATGAAGTAAATATACAAAAATATATAAAAGTAATTTAGATCATTTAATTACACCAGTCAACAAAATAATAAAAAAAAAATTACATTAGATGCCACTATTTTTTTCTTAGATACCATGGCCCGTTAAACTCAAAAATCGCATTAAAAATTTTTTGAATGGATACGTTTTCGAGTTATGAATTTTTCTTTTTTTTTTGTTAATTTTTTTTGGCGGTAGTTCGACTATTTGGAGCATATCTCGAGTTCGGAACATCAAATCTTGTCGTTCGGTACATCAAATTAAAGCCAATTGAATCACCAATAAATGTTATTAATATTGTTTTACAATCGCTTCAGTGGTTTCAGTGCAATTGACCATAATTTGAAATTTTTTTAGTATAAATGAAAATCGAACATTCATTTAACCGCCAGGGAAAGGTAGAAATAGTAAAAATATGCTCAGTTTCTTATTTTTTACGAGAGTTTGCCCTTTTACGAAGAGAACAAGGTATTTACGATGAAAATCTATGAAAAAATACCGAAGTTATGATCAATTATGACCAATGGGTACGAAACTACCAAAATTCGGCCTTTTCTCTATTTTGTATTTTTCGTCATTTATAGCAGTTTAAATGCATGGTAGAGGTCGGATCCATTCGGAAGACGAGTACGTCACGTGATTCGCATCAAGATGCGCATCTTTTAGTCAACGTTTCGCACTCTGTTGCAAGAGGCATCTTCAGGACGGAGAGAATGAACGTGTGTGGAAGGGTGAGGGTATTTATCGTCGCTCAAAACACGTAGTGGCATATCTCACCAAAAAATGATATTCAGATATGTCAGTACGTGTTTTGATCGACGTTATATGTACCTGGCGCAAAGCATTAAAAACACGATTATTCTCAAAAAGATAGCAAAAAACATTGGTCCAAAAAAATAAGCAAAATAAAAAATGGGAGATCCTTATAAAATGCTTAGAATCTGCACTTTATTTACTATTAAGTCAACAAACCTTGATTGCTGACGCTTGGCAGATTGATATCCCTGTGGCTGACAGGGTTTCCATGCTCCTGCTCGTCGCCGTCCTTAGTACCGGCATCAACATCCATCATACTGTGATTGGAGACTCCCTCGGCATTCTGCGAGTTGGGCAAACAGTTTGCAACCATGATTGCCCTGATCGAGCTCGCATTCCGATTGTAAAATTTGTACATGAGCCGTGTAACGGGAACATGCTCGGAATCTATCTCCTGCGATGCTTTGTTTATCCATAGTACAGACGTACTCACCAGATGGGCTAACCAGTGCAAATCACCAGAAAGAAGATATTGATCGCTATACCAAGTACCAAAAATATCGTAGGGCTTATTCATGACACGGCACTGTAACTGGAATCCATCTGGAATTCAACAGAATCGCTGTATTTTCACATGTCTTAAACAACTTTACTTTTTAAATTTCCAATGTTTCTATGATTCACCTTTGAATTGAAATATGCAGGGTTGTTATAAAAACGTGATTTTTTTTTGTTAAAATGTGTTTTAAAACATGAAATAATGTTTTAAAACACCTCAAAAAAAGGAAACATGTTTTAAATTATGTTTTTTTTTTTGTTTTTTTTTATTTTTCAAGGCAAAGTATCAGAAAAAAATAAATTATTGTTTTCGAATATAAACGGATGCTTATGGAGATTTAAGAATAATATAAAATCTATCCTTTTACAAATGTTGACTCTCTTGAGTTGATAGAAGGTTCTCTGTTCCATTTTGCGTTATAATGGGATTCCCTGACGGTTAGGGGAATACCTCACAGGTAGTTAGTTGGATTTAATACAAAACAATTATTATTTTTAAACAACCCTAGTAGTCTCTAAATGATTCTATTGAATGTAGTTCAGAAATAAACAGTAACAGTAGAAAAAAACATGTTTTAAAAACATTTTTAAAACAATGTTTTAAAACAAAAGTACAGTATAACTTCGCTAATCCGGACATATATCGTTCCTGACCATGTCCGGACTATTGAGGTATCCGGATCACTGGAGGTTTTTTTCTTTTGTTGGGAAGGGTCATTTTTTATGATGAAGATGAATACAACTGGGAATATTTGAATATATGTGAGCCCGGACGCAAAAAGGGATCTGTCGTAACGTTATCTTGCACAATATTTTCGCACGTAAGGTCTCTTCCGATATGTACCGTTATGCTGCACGTTATTTTCGCACGATAGGTCCCTTTTCGCATCCGAGGTCACATATAACCAAAACATAAAATTAAAAACTAAATTCTGAACATAAATGGATAAAATAAGCAAAAGATTTCAGTTATTTTTTAAAAATGTGTCAATCTTTGTTTATATTCTTTTGAATACAGCTACATTAGTAAATTTTTCTCTGGGCTTTTTGAGAAGCAGGATTTCCATGGGAAAATTGTTTTCTGCAGACCACCTGATGCCCAAACAAAACGCGTTAGCAGCATCGACATTAGAGCTTTTTGGGGCCTGTTAACCCCTGTTAAAAATGTCTTAACCTCGGGCTTAAAATATTTTTTGAAACTTTCAGTAAGCAATGTTCAACTCATCCGTCCTTTATCAGACGCCTTGTACACAACTGGTATTGAGCTCATTCTGCATTTAAAAGCTTCTAGATTTGCCGCTATTGCTAATATTAAGTGGCAATTTATGTGATCCGGTTGCTTTACAGTAAGACATTAATGTTAAACAATACTTTGGTATTTTCTACCTAGTTTTAACTGCAAATTATATTTTGTGTCCGAACTAGGGAGGTAAAATTTCCAAAATGTCCGGTTGACAAGAGCGTTCGGATTACTGGAGTGTCCGTACTAGAAAGTGTCCGATCTATCGAAGTTGTACTGTACTTATGCTAATAATATATGTATATTAGACATAATTCATAAAAATTTTCCTCAGAAATCAAATCCTATCGTACCTTGTAAATTAAAAACAGCTATCTCTCCTGAAGTGCTGTACGGCGATCCAAAATGCACACCAGAGACTAAGAGCAAGGTGTCCGATTCATTAAACTGTGAATATTGTGTGTATTTCCAAGAGAATCCTTTCATATCACGTTGAAACTTAATCTCGGCAGGATAATTGGACGTCCAAACCTATCAAATTTAAAAACAATTGAGGTCTATAGGTCCATTTGTTACAAGACAGAATTTAACGTACGAAAACAAAACCATCTTTGGAGGTAGTGGCAAAATATTCTCCATTATGCGAGAAACTCACGTGGAGGACTTGGTGGAGATGTTCGTCGAGGTATTCGGTCTGTATCAAAGGTATTTGATGGCATAACCGTTTGAATTCGTCGTACCACGACTTCCCTATTTGAGAAAACAATTGAAAGGTTTATATGTCTGGTATTAAAGAATTTTCCAAACCTTGGATAATGTGAACACTTCTGTCGACATTAAAATTGTAATAAAACAATTCTTTCCATAAAAACTCGTCTCTGCTCAAGCTGAACCAGCTCTTGCAAACTTCACCAACCGCCGATAATTCCTTATAGTTCAAATAACTGAAAACTGACAATAAAGCTGGCGTTGGGAGGTATTCCCATTCCGGTTGCGTTTCGGACATCGTATTTTCAGTCAATACCGCCTCATTTCGTTTTGTTTCAATCAATATAGATTATTGAAGACTGTAAGGTCACACACAAACGGTTTGCACGTCAAAAAATGTCAACACGAATCAAATCGAGAGTGCCGTAGACTGGCCGAGCTGCAACGACCTATCAGCTGTTTTGTGTTATTTCAAAACAAGGCTGCTACTGTGCAGTGGCGTGCGTTTCCGTCGTGCACTTGCCTAGTTGAACGTTCAAACTAGAAATGACTATTTTTTATTTATACTAATACTTTCCTCCCACTGAGTGACGAAACTCCCACGGTATACATGCGTACTTGTTTTTGCCGGAATCAAAAATAGATCATTGCACGTCGCAAATAATATCCGTCATGTAATATACAGTCCGTTTCAAAACTGTGTTCAAAACTCATTGCCTGCGTCCAACTCTTGGCTCAGCGGATGAAGCTGGTGGCATGCTGTTGATCAGTGGCCTATCAAAAAATCATAGAATACGTAGATTTTACCTAGCGAAACACAATATTCCGTAAACAATTTTCTTAAAAGACGAAAAACTGTATGCCAAACGATTATTGCGTACCTACTTTTTTTGGAGGGATGAGTAAAAGTCAAAAGCTAAAGGTTTGTAAGAAACTTGGTTGAACATTGAAAACGTTATTTGTAATTTTATTCAAAAATCCTCCACGTCCGAAACAGTCCCACTCTGGTTGTAAAAATTTGAATTACCGTCAGTAGTATAATGGTAGTATCCAAGATTACTGTAGATAAGGTTGCGCAAAGGCCTATACCAGTAATGTATTAGCGAACAGTGACGTCATCGGCGTAATGTCAAACCAGCCGAACAACTGGCACCAATAGGAAGGCGATGCGTTTGACTGTTGACGGATATTTTTTTGACAAGCACATCTACTTTTAGATTTGAAGTCTGTCATCTAACTGTCAATCAGGAGAATTTGTAGAATTATTGCTTTTATTTTGCCATTTATAGAACGAAATGATAAGTATTGATTGTATAGTTACAAAAAAATAACATATGTATTATTTTTCTTCTTCTGTAAAATTTCCTAAAAATATTTTTGTGGTAAGTAGTGCACATGATCAAATTTTAATCTTGTCTTTTTAAGATCAGTTCCAGTTTTACCAGTTTTAAGATCAGGACAATTCAGTTCCCTTAAAATCTCAAATTAAAATGTAATTTAAAAACGTCCAGATTGATACCCAGTTCTTGGACTCTTACTCCACACTATGTCCAACACGTTCAACTTTAAAACTTTGCTGGTAATATTGCAAGTTTTTGACCTGCCATTATTACTATTTTTTATTATAATTGCGCCAATATTTCTTTAATTTCTAAATTATATTCATCAACTATAAAAAACGATTTTAAAATATTGATAAAAACGGAGAAATTACAAAGCATATTTGGTTGCATATATTTGTCCTTCAGTTTTCCAGGCACTCTAGCAATGCGTGCTGCTATTCCGCCAGTGACGTCATCGCACGCACATCACAAAATCGCTGTGTCTGCGCAACCTTATCTACAGTAATCTTGGGTAGTATCTGGTAGTATTGACATCAGCGGCATCATATATACAGGTATTTCTTAATAACATGCTAATATTTAAGGAGGTTATTCTTGGGACCATTTTGAGAACATAAATTGATATAAACATATGTACTAAAGATCTTAACTTTTGAACCACAGGGTACCAAAGTGGTAATCCTGCATTGAAGGTATCTTTATCACGCATGCGCAACAACCACAGACTATACATACAGAAGCGAAACTAAAATACAGTATGTGTGTGTGTGTGTGTGTATAATACCCATATGTGTCTGTGAACACCATAGCGCCCAAACGGTACAACCGAACGGGCTGAAATTTTATACACGTATTTAGGATTGACGGAAGATAAACTGAAATGTTTTTGGTGGCAATGTGACAACAGGAAGTGGCAAATGTTACATGCAGTTTCTTAAGGATTTAACCAATATGCAGTTAAATTAAAACAATAGTAATAACAAAAATCTGGGGTGGTCCCCACCCAACGCTCCGACTACCTCGTTGATATGCTGCAATGTCAATTCTTTCAGCAATATTTCAATTTTGTGAAGCCACAGACACCTAACAATCCCAATTTAACGTCACTCATCGTCCAGTCCAGATAGCATTGTCACATTTTCGCGCCAGAAAAGTATTTTTGATTGAATATAATATTTTTGTTGATTTTACAGTATACATAATGCCTTAATGACATTAGTAATAAAAATGAAAGGGCGGAGAAAATAAATTATTAAAAAAAAACTGCTGTGTGGGTGTGTATGTATGGCTGTGGTTTCAGGAAATTGTTTGGGGTTCCCTGAATCGATTGCAATGATTTCTGAAAAATGTATGTATATATGTACCTATATGTATGTGTGTGTGTGTGTGTGTGTATGTATGACATTAACTGTCTGTGAACACGATAGCGTCCAAACGATACAACGGATCGGGTTGAACTTTTTCATACTTATGGGGAACGAACTGGATTGTTTTTGACAATCGGAAGTGGCAAATGTTACATGCGTCTTCTTCGGGATTTATCCGATTTTGGCTAAACTAATGTCAGTTCATCCTCAAGTGATTTTAAATATGTATAATAAGTTTACAGATCAATGGGACGAACGGTTTAGGCGCTATTAGCTTTTTTTAGAAGCGGCTTGACAGAATCCACAGCCTTCGCTACTGTGTTGCAAATTGTGAGATTTTGACAAACGTCAGTGCAACTGACATGACATGACATTAAATGTCAGTGTGACAAATGTCATTATGTCACAGAAACTGACGTTAGGTAGGGTCGAGTGGCTCTGGCTTCACAAAATTGAATAATTACAAAAGCGTTCAGACACTTCATTGTGCCAACGGTGTAGTGTAGGAAAGTTGGGTGAAGGCCACCCCAGATACTTTCCGACTAGTACTCTAGAAATCTTAGTCGCTGTATTGCGAATTGTCGGATTTTGACAAGCGTCGGTGCCGCTGACATGACATTACATTAAATGTCAGTATGACAAATATCATTATCTGATAGAAACGGACGTTAGACTCCACAGTGGGTATGGCTTCAAATATTTGAATAATTGCAGAAGTGTTTAGACATTCATTGTGCAAAAGATGTAGTCGGAAAGTTGGGTGAGGCCACCCCAAATATTTTATTAATCGCCTCGCCAACCACTTGAGCAACTCCAGCACATCCGGAAAATCAATATTAACTAATCGAACATTTTCGTTCCGTATCGCATCAACAACTAAAATCTCCTCTGAATTAACAATGCTGGTAGGAGCTTCAAAGCCGCGACCTGCCATCGAAATA
Organism: Aphodius granarius; assembly: GCA_963971325.1. Lineage (NCBI taxonomy): Eukaryota > Metazoa > Arthropoda > Insecta > Coleoptera > Scarabaeidae > Aphodius > Aphodius granarius. Next base: position 7,373,491 of record OZ020225.1, read on the forward strand.
AAATACTCCGTTCTACCAGCCGAACAAAACTATACGGGCCCTCACCGCCACGCACAGAAGTAAACAGTATACGATTTTCGTTTCTAATCTGTACATAACAGTCTATGGTTGCTGCGCAGTAGAGATGCGCGGTAGAGATACCTTCATTGCAGGATTACCCAAAAGTACATCAAAAGGCTTTTTTGCTGTACAACATATTTTTTTACTCGTGTCAGTGGCGTTCGTGATACGCCACTGCTTTTTCGTAAAGTAAAAATTATTTTTGAAATCCTAAAATTTATTCATTTATTAAGAAAAACCTGTATATCAATAAAAATTAAAATATCTGGGGGCTCTGGAGTGGCCTCTACTGGAGTCACCCTACTTTCCGACTACATGGTTGGCGCAATGAAATGTGTAAACACTTTTGCAATTATTCCTAACCTAATGTCAATTTCTATGACATACTGACATTTAATGTCATGGCATGTCAGTGGCACTGACGTTTGTCAGAATTCGCAACAAAATTTGATAATTTGCAACACGTTGACGAAGGTTGTCAAACTAATTCTATAAATGCTTATAGCGCCTAAGTTGCTTATCCCAATGATCTGTAAATGAGTATACTTATTTAAAGTCACTGATTGATGAGCAGTTATCAATTTAGTCAAAATCGGAGGAATCCCCAACAAAGCGCATCTAACATTTGCCACTTCCGATTGTCGGATCATCACCAAAAAACAATCCAGTTCGTCCCCTGGCAATTCAAAATACGCATAATAAATTTCAGCCTGATCCGTTGTAGCGTTTGGACGATATCGTGTTCACAGACATACGCACACACACACATACATTTTCCAGAAATCATTGCAATCGAGTCAGGGGACCCCAAAACGCGTATTTCCGCGGAAATCTCGAATTTTTTTTCCCCGTAGATTACAATACTTTCCTTCTAGGGTACTAGTCGGAAAGTAAAAATCCGGGGTGGCCCCCACCCAACTTTCCAACTAAATTGTTGACACAAGTGTCTAAACACTTTTACTATTATTTAATTTCGTGAAGCCACAGCCATTCTGGACCCCATCAAAATCTGTCAATTTACAACACAGCGACAAAGGCTGTGGATTCTGTCAAACTGCTTCTATAAACGCTTCTAATGCCTAAACCGCTCCTCATTGATCTGTAGAAGATCTGTAGAACTCTTAGAACTAACTTACTATACATCTTTAGAGTAACTGGAGGGTAAACTGGTGTCAATGGGTCAAAATCAAATTGTATCAAAAAATAATGCAGTTTGTCAGCCCGATCCGTTGTACTGTTTGGGTGCTATCGTCTTCACAGACGTATGTAAGAATATAAGAATATAAGAATATTTATTCACACTCAAGGTAATTACAGTGATAGTCAAAAATATAGTGAGCAGATGGAGATATTATTAATTATTTTATTAAGACGAAGAACTCTTCGAGGCTGTATGGGACCATCTGGAGGAGAAGTCTTTTCAGATGTGCCTTTAGCATGATGGTTGTATTTCTTCTGAGCTCTTGTGGCAGTGCGTTGTAGAGGCGAAACCTTATTGAGGAGGCTTCAATAGTTTTCAACCGTCGAAAAGGGACTTCGGCGACTTCTGGTCGTCTGATGTTGTAAGAGGTTGCCGATTTTTCCTTAAATGTTTTCTCTGCGATTAGCACCTGTTGCAGAATAAATGTGGCGGGAACGGTCAGTATGCCATACTCTTTGAATAGGGGTCTGCATGATGTCGTCTGTCCTACACCAGCGATGGCACGGATCGCTTTTTTCTGTAGTAGTAGGATTTTATGTGCACGTGCTGAGCATCCCCAGGCCGACACTCCATAACTGAAGACAGCATGGAAAATGCCATGGTAGGTCAAAATAGCAGTCTCCTTTCCCGCGATCGAGGACACACGTCTGATGCCATAGATGGCGCTCGACAGTCTTGCGCTCAATCTATGGACCTCGTCACTCCATGTCAGCTTAGCATCGAAGTGGATATATCCACGACATCAGGAGGCGCAAGTTTGTTAATGCAATATCGGTGAGGACCCCGTCATCAACAAAAAGTACCGATGTAGGTACATACATACCTATAATACATAGTATAGATGTTTCAAACCAAGGAGAGCATAGTTGTGTATGCAACCAAATGTACGCGGGTCAATTATAAACCATACACTGGGCATAATTGGTTGCATATGTTACTATGCTCTACTTAGTTTACTCTACTCTACATACCTACATTCATTTTTCAGGAATCTTGGGATTCAGGGGGCCCCAATTCCTTCGATTATAATACTTTCCTCCTAGGGTACAAATCGGAAAGTAAAAAGGGAGAAAAAGCACTAAAAGTAAAAATTATTTTTTTGTTTCACACTCTGTTGCAAGAGGCATCTTCAGGACGTAACAGTAAGAAAGCTACGAAGATGACTCCGGCTGTGCCTTCACGCATTTGAAGTATTGTAGAAGGGTTTGCCGCATCAATGTGTCAATGAAGTTATTATTCACCTCAAAAATCGTTTATCCCCCATTTTTTGTGCACTCATATCTGCAACATCCTGTATATTAAGAAGCCGTATATAGAAAAGGAAAGCTTAGTTTAGTTTATAGAAGAAAACAAATTTACCTTGTAATAACTTTATTTGAGTATGATTTTTTAAATCCTGTACAATCTGATTCTGTGCTTACAGAAACACTGATAAATAACCATAGATAAGCAAGAGTAACTAAAATAATATAATAATTATAAATTGATTTTCAGATATATGCAAATATATTATAATACAATTAATTAATTTTAGACGTAAGATTTTTTTTTTTATTTTAAAATATACTGTACAACCACCCTACTAAATCGTACAAACTACGGAATTTGAGAGAAACAGAATAAAGAAATTAATTAATTTGATAGTTATCGTTCCCTTAAGTAACAACATACTAAGTTCAGACATCTTACCGTTGCATTGCAGTAACAATAATTGCAATAATATTACATCAGGTAATTTTTTCAAGTGGACATGTTTTTTTGTTTTAATTAAGTTGTATTGCACTAATAGTAGGCATCTGAAAAATAACCGCGCTTGACCGAAATAATTCTCGTGAAGAAAATAGTAGATTATATAAATTTGGATCATTGTGAAACACAAATAAAAACTTGCAACCATCTTTCTATATTTACATAAGCAAAAAGCAATTATTTACAACAAAATTATATACCGCTATATATATTATATATTATGTAATTATTAATTCTTTCATATAGTGTGGTGTTACATTATGAATTATTTTATATACACAATTAGTTCATATGATAGATTTTTTTTACTGAGAAAAGGCAAACTAGTGAACATATACAGTTATAAAGAAAAGACAGACGCGGTAACAATCAACATAGGAAAAAAAAAGATTGTCAAAATTTCAAGCACAGACATTATCGCAAAGTTAAAACTCAACTGGATTAGTAAAAATTTTAAACCTTACATGGTATTAAATTGAAAAAACATTATTAGCAAGTAATATGTAATCTTAAACCTTTTCTTTTTGATAATAACGTCTATTATTTATCTCATATATATATATACCTCTATATATATACGAATTACGTACATATATAGCACACTAAAATAAAAAAAAAAACAGTCAAAACCGCGCGTTTCTCACTGCATCCAAACTTAGCCAATCTACGTGACATGTTGTTGTTTCAGATGATGAAGGTTGGGCTCCGCGTGGGAGCCCAAAGGATCCCCTCGGGGGCTCACATGCACAGTCCGTAAAATTGTTCTGTTTGAATTTTTAAATGGGGGCTTATGGGGGCTTACACTGATTTATCACTAGGTGGCGCGGGACGCGCGCTCGCCCTCGCGACGGAGACGCGTCAGTTCAGTTCTCTCTCGCGGCGGTCTCGTTCCGAGTCCATCACTTGCAGCAGTTGCCGCCAGTTTTCGCCCCCGAGTCGCCCTCGGCAAGTCTCCTACCCTGGCCGCTGCCACCCGCACTGGTTGCCTGTTCGTTCTTCGGTAATTTCTTTGCTGAAAGTTACATACATCATAACTAATCAGTGAAAAAGAATTACAATTTATCAAATACCCAAATTTTTTATTACTAATTTTTAACAACGCCAATTTTCTCAATAAAAGTTAATTATTCCAGTCACGTATACCCCGTGACATAAGGCACAAAAACATAGCCCTTCATTATTTCAAATCATGAAAAAAGTAGGACAACTATTTGCATGGTGTTTCTGCTAATCCATCTCAGAGATGCGTGGAAAGGGCAGAAAGTTTTTAAGGAACCAATTTGATTTTTTTTTTGCTATAAATAAATAAGTTCATTCGCAATATTTGGGACTTTTTACACATCTGTATTTTTGTCCAACAATGGAGTAAGTGGATAATAATGACTTTTAGCTCAAGACACATTCATGTAAAATCGCGTGGTACTCAACATTTACGCCAAATCAATTCTGTCGAAGCACAAAATGAAATTTAGTAATGCTAAGTTTTGCGAAAAAATGTGTAGAATAACTGCGCTACGATGTGCTGGTATATTGTGATGGTTAGGAGAACTATTGTGCTACTGCGGGTTGCAGACTCTGTACCCGATGTCAAAAATGACAAGACAACATAAAGATAAATTACCCTAAACAAGGAAATAATGCAACATTTTGCCTTCAAATTTGTTAAATACTAATCTAAAACCCAGGATAAGAATATTATGGTCAAAATAATTGTTGTAAGTAAACTAGAAATAATAATTGGTTGCAAAATCTGTAAATTAGGTGGTGCTCTCTACTGTGGCATCATCTAGTGTACATAGATGATTAACACATTGACTGCCGAACTACAAGATATCTCGTAGTGTCCCATAACTAGCACATAAACTACGATTTTCGTGGCATCAACGTGTTAAGAAAATACTAGTTACAAAACAAATTTCGATTCTAATCTTATCTAGTGACATCAGTGTCTAACAAGCGGTACCAGGTGATATTTATTGAGGGCAGACGTCCACGTTAACCAAGGAGAGAATTTATTCAGTATGTACTGTGTTACGGTAAAGGTGACATTATTGACCATTTTATGTCATTATACAATATTCCTTCAATAATAGCCCTGTTCGCTGAGCACATACTGAATGCATTTGGTGCGGAATTTATATTGGACCAATTTAAGGACTTGCAACGATTCTCCTATACTGTCATTACTATGACACATCTGGTCAATGTGTATTGGACACCAAACACGTTCAGAATATACTCTGCGAACAGGCCTAATATGTGCTGAATTAGGAGGTGATTTGTTGGTTTGAAAAAACAAGTAAGATCATCCCAAATTTGGCCCTACGGCCTGATTTTTTGCCCAAATCTTACAGAAGAGACGCAACCCGTAGTAAAACATGATGACGAGCGATGAATTTTGGTACAGTTCTAATTTCCGACAAATGTTTGACATATTTTGAGAGAGCAACACAGTGCAGTGGTATAAAATTAATAGAAAATGTATTTGCTATGTCCATGCAGCTTTCAAGAACTACCTAGTTCTGAATTAGTTTTTTAGATGACATAATGACAAAAATGACAAAAATAAGTTGTCATTTCTATTTACAGTGCAGTTGCCATCGGAACAACCCTGCCAAATCAATTTCAAACTAGTTTTTCAGCACTGCTGGAACAAACCGATAGTCTAACCCTGTAACTTCATTTCAACCGTAATTAACCCAAAACTAGCAATATTTGAAAACACATAAAGGTGGCTACTCGAATGCAATCAATGGTAAACTTTTGATACAGACTGTTTTAACAATTAGTATATGTGCCAAAGCTTGGGCTCCTATTAAGTCATACTTTTCACATAACAGCGATTCTGGAGAGGGGGAACCTTTAGAACGGTGTACAGCACAACGTATGGCCCAAAGACCATACGTCAAAATCCTGTTCTTTTGCTTAGCACTGCATCTTATGTAGGCGTTCGACTGAGATTGAGATACGATGTACAATTGGGGATTTCCCCAAGACCAACAGCTTGGGCTTTCCTTAAAGGCGTGGCCCCACTATGCCGCCATTTGGCAAGGCCAGTGTCTGAAGAAACGTCCACATCTCTGTTGGCATTTAGTTTAGTCGCACAATGTTTACCGATGAGGATTTATCAATTGGTTCAGCTGCTATTATCATACTTGACTTAACGACCTTAACATCCAAGTCTTCAAAGTAGATCGATTACGATATGGAGTACCTACTTGACATAGACTCAGTATCATAAATGCAAAATAAGCAAAATCATCTACAGATTTTAGATATTAAGCAAGTATTTTATTCTACTCCGTAGTTTTCGGTATCACGACAAATAAGGAAACTGCTACCAAATCTCACAATGATTTTGCTCGGCCGATTTTGAACCCAACAAATTGAACAGACCTTCTTATGCCATTTAAATGCTTACATATATTCACAGTTAATAATAGTTTTGGGTTGAAAAACGTATTCATCGAATAACTAATTTCCTCAGTAGATTGCTTTATGGTTCCCAAAAAAGCTTTATTCGTTGAACATATATATATCATCGACCAATAACTGTTTATTTTCCATTTATTATACTGGTTCCTAAGGAAGAACTATTGAATGATGTGGACAAATTGATTCTCAAGAGCAGATGATGTTTCAAAAACATGTGGTTTCTAAAACTTTTTTTAAAACTTCTAAAACGTCTAGCCGTTACTTGGTAATTTCTAACAACGAGAGATTCGTACCATTTGTTAAGATACATGTTCAAGATTTCAAGGCACATCAATATCTAGGGCACTTCAACCGATAGTTAGGGGCCCCGTGTCCCGACCTTGGGCTCTGTATACGGTTCCCCTACGTTTTCACTGGTTTGCTTTGAAGGAGACCGACACTCAAATGGCCTTGCCAACAGGCAAACAGCAGCATAGTGGGGACACACTTTAAGACCAACAGCGCGGCCATGCATGGAGAATCCGCTACCAGGATTAAACGCGCACAGACAATCAATGTTCCACTGTCCTGTATAACATTATAAATATTATAATACACGAAGGCGGAGGTTACAGTGGAGCATTGATACTAGCATGAATACCAGCATTGACACTAGCGTAGCGATTTTTTTATAACTGTATATAGATCACATATCGTCGTTCGAAACACGTACTGACGCATATATCTGAATAGCCTTTTTTGGTGAGATACCCCACTACGTGTTTCGAGCGACGATATAGCAGAGCTTGGAACATAACAATTAAGTATTTGTCAGTTTAAAGTAAATGTTGCGTTTGTCTGTTTAACAGTACATGTTTCTAGAATCAACCGCATTAATAATATAGAAGCTATCCCAGTAGGACATAAACATTGGTCATAAGAGCAAATAGGCAGTACATCTCATTAATAAAGACCATCATAAAACTGGGAAATTGTGCTTTTTAAGGAACAAATAGAACTATTTATTAAGTTTTTTTTGCTTGTTTTTCTTTGAATCTTCAAGTACGCCGGAACACGGGATTGTATTGGCAAGGATTGTGGACGTAGTGGTCCAAGTTTTGCATCCATACTGAGTCCACTTAGCTACTCTGTTATTTCTATTGATATTTTGCATAAAATTGCACCCAAAACTAGCAAAATGTTTTACTCTTTACATTGTTTTCTCCTGCATATCAGTTGTTTGTTTCATAGGAAATTGGTTAATCAGGAAATATGCAACAAATCAGAGCTATTGTTTTGCTAAAACAAATAGAAAAGAGTACAGCAGCTACTCACTAACGTTCTTTGAATGTTAATGTCTATCAAAGTTTTCGAGTGCTATGTAAAACCAACATGTTTTGGCTCACAGCTTTGATCGACGCTCGAGTATATTGCATCCAACTTAAAACAATGGTTCGGTTTTTAAAGCGCCGCCAGTGTCAAAGCTAATATCGACGCTCAAAACTTCACTATAACCTCAGCCTAAGGCCGAGTTATACCAACTCTGATCACCGCCCGACCATTGTGACCTGGGATCAACCCATGTTAAAAGTACCGGGTCATCATAAATGAGAGTCACCGGGTGCAATACTTTATTCCGGTAGTTTCGCACAAGACTTTAGTCCCAGTTATAGCGCCAAATGCTTGGAGCATTTTTATTGGTCCAACTAGGTCCAACTTCACACTGTTTACTAAAAGTTGGACCTAGTTGGACCAATAAAAATGCTCCAAGCATTTTAAATTCACTGGCGCTATAACTGGGACTAAAGTTTTGAGCGCAACTGCCGGAACAAAGTATTGCACCCGGTGACTCTCATTTATAATGACCCGGTATACGCTAACAGGATAATCACAATGACCCTGAAATTATGTTCCAAGTGTTTTAAGGTTATTTTCTTGCTGTTGTATTCATTAGGATCGTTATATTTATGTCAAAATTCAGAAAGGAAACACAAATGATAACCTCTGACATAGACCGCACCGAACACGTTCAGAATATGCTCTGCGAACAAGCCAACTGTAATGTTTATTTTGGCGTGTAATAAATATTCTAAAAAGTATTAATTTACCTATCGCCAGGAATATATCGCTGACGTTCATGGCCGTTTTGGCCGACGTTTCCATGAAAAGAAGACCATTCTCGTCCGCATAAGTTTGAGCTTCTTCAAACTCCACCATACGTTTGTTCGCAAGATCCTGCTTATTGCCCGCCAGGGCTATCACAATTGTAGGGCTCGCCTGCCTCTGCAGTTCTTTCACCCATGTCTTTGCCCTGCCAAATGTATCCTGATTCGTTATGTCGTATACGACTATAGCTGCCTGAGCTCCCCTATAATACATAGGCGCCAAGCTATGGTACCTAAAAAAAAAAAAAACAATATTTAATATAAAACGCTAAAAGAAAGTAATTGCTGAATAATGTGTACCGTTCTTGACCCGCGGTGTCCCATATCTCAAACTTGACGGTCGTGTCGTCGAGGCAGACAGTCTGGGTGAGGAAAGCAGCCCCTATGGTACTCTCCTGGTATTCGTGGAACTGGCCCTTGACAAACCGCAGGACAAGACTTGACTTGCCCACGGCGGACTCGCCCAGTAGTACCAACTTAAACTGGCAGATTTTGCCCTGAGTTGCTCCGTTCGGCCTTTGGGCAGTCCCTGTTCTATTGTTTGCCATTTGTGTATCGTGTGTATCCTGAAAATAATAATAATAATAATCAATAATGATAATTCAACGTCCAAGAAAAGCATTCTGGTTTCTCGCAAAATTTCGGGGTCAGGCGATTTGCGGAGATGCGGCATCAAATCTTTAAATAACGGAATTTTGGTGTAATAATTAATTAGATATAATGAATATTGTACAACAGAATTTTTACGTAATTGATTAGTACAACGCACTTAAAATTCTCTATTAGTAATTACATAATAATATACTATCGTCGGTAATAAATGGTACATAATGATTATCATAGATATGAGACTGGTTGGATACACAACTACTAAGTAATTAATAATTAAATCATCATGTACATTAACAGTCCATTACACGGCGTAAACAATGCAAGGAATTCAAGGATACGAACCGGAAGAATTACAATGAAACAAAACTCTGGTTTTCTACCAAATTATAACCTAATAATATTAAAACACGATTTAACTGTGGATAGATATTAGTGTACTATTATCTTGTAACTTCTTCCAAATGTGTGGTTGTTGTATTTCGTTGCAATCGAAAATATCTGGTGTGGCCCCACTCTACTTTCCGACTACACCGTTGACACATTTATAAACTCTCTGTATAGAGAATGAAACACCAACTAAACGAATCACCTTAGATAAACCTGTTTTTTTTTTGACGATTTCTTTGCTTGTAGCCTTTATGAATGAATAATTTATTATTATTATTATATTATTATTAATAATAACTACATTAGGATTATAACAAAACAAGACACCGCTCGATAGAAATAACTATTGTCACGTATACGTGTCTTTCCTGCGAGGTTGTTTATTATTCTACGTTGTTTATTTATTCTTCAATAGCGAGCGGACGATACTGAGCTGACGTGTATACGGTCAGTCCTCCACTACGTCACAAACCGATGGCTATAAACCCCAATAGCACCTAAACCGCTCACCCCATTGAACTGTAAATTTTTATACATATTTAAAATGACTGCAGGATGAGATGGTGTCAGTTTGGTCAAAATCGGATTAATCCCTAAGAAAACGCATGTAACATTTGCCACTTCCGGTTGTCAGATTGTCACCAAAAACAATCCAGTTCGTCCCCCGGTAATTCTAAGTATGTATTCCAAATTTCAGCCCGGTCCGTTGTTCCGTTTGGGCGCAATCGTTCTCACGGACATAAATACACACATACGTAAGTACATAAATTTTGTAGTGAATTTCAATTAATATGATTTTGCTGAACTTTTAGTTGAACCTAACCAATAACTGTAGATGTCTGTTCTGCTGGTCACGTTTGTCAGTGGCACATACTTCAAAGGCTTATAACCAAATACAGTTACAGTACAACCAGTGAGAAGCCGACCCAAACTTGTCTAAACATTAGAATTCGGTGTTGATCTACCATTAGATCCACGTTGCTCCCTCTCATCATTTCGCCCAGGTCTCAGGTCAACTTTAAGCATGGTATGTGATGGTATAAGTGTTATTACGAAAATTTCTCGTTCCAGGACTCGTAAATAAAAAATACCCACGGAGGTAAAATTCTCAAGAATTTCAAAGAAATGTAACGCGGAACAATGAGTAAACCACAAACAATAAATCTCTATTTGTGACACAATCGAGTTTCCTTATTTCGAACTAGTTTCGACCAGTGATGATAAGACGCTGATAAAATATTATCCAAAACAACTAAGACCGGTTCTTCCAGAAGGGTAAAATTCCCAAGGATACTGCTTGATATGCTGCTAGATTGTGTCAACAAAATTTCATTTCATGTATACATATTTACATAAAACGTTTGCACACATTTGATGGGGGGTTAACTTGACAGAGGTCAGTCTCAAACACTGAAATCATTGCCAAAGTTAAAGTCGCGTACATGAAAGCAACACTATCATATCCGCCCATGACCATGCTGAATTCTAGCAGGGATCTCGCCCTAGGAAGTAAAAGTTGTGGGCTAGCAGCTGATCGAATACTCCCTCAACTCAGCGTCTGCTTTTAACAAAGTCATCAGCATAATATTGCTATTACATTCAGTCGTGTGAATTAGCTCTTTGTCTGCGCCGAATACCAGTAAACTAAGCACAACGTAGTGTGTACTCAAAATAGTTCCTACATAAACAAATGTAATTAAACTTGTGGTTGGTCTCCGTTTTAATTTTAAGGAAATCTTTCATTACATTGGTGGTAAAGTCTACATAATACGTATTAGTATATTATTATACAAGTTTTATAAGACGTCAAATTGGCGCATGAGGCCCCAAATGAACGAATGCGCCAATATGTCTTATAAAACGAGTGTAATATACTATTTTTTCTACTTTGCGTCATTAATTTTATAAAAATTTAAAGTATATTAGGTAAAATTCCAATCTAGAGTATTTATGGGTGCAACCGTTGGTAACACTGTCATCTGTCACTTAAATTCAAATATCTGTGAAAAAGTAATTATTGATAATTATTATATACCATCATATACTAGTAGTACGAAACCTAGGACGCAACACGCATGTTTAAATATGTATAAAAATATACATACTTCGCAGTTTGTGCGATTCTAAAAAATCAGTTTGAGCTTACTTTTGTGGTTATGTGTATTTTCGTTTGACATGCATTTGATATCAATGTCACCAATCTTAGAAAAAAGTTACTAAAAACGGTGTTACAATTTGCTAATTGTAACACCGAAAACAGTGTTACAATGTGTGCATTGTGAATGCAAAGTAGAAAAACGTATTTATTTTGTCGCGTCGAAGTTACGTTGTTAACAATAGATGACTACTTATCACGCTCAGCAAATATTACACAAGTAGAGTAGAGACGTTGAGACGTTTTAATATATCAAGCTGAAAGCTGCAATTTAATTCAGCGTTGTACATTTGTACAAACTGTGTGGCTCTTTGTGATTTCAGAAGTTCTTTAATGTCAAGAGAATGTGTCTTGTTTTTGTGAAACCGTCACAATTACGTCGGCTGGACGGTCAGTCGACTCTAGAAGTTCATATTGATTTTTTTGTTACGCTTAAACAGATTTACCACCAAGTCAAGTGACTAAATTAACTCCCACTTGTACCTGTTATGAAATATTATATTAGAATTTCAGTTTTCTGTCTCTTTGCATTTTGCAAATTTGCGAGTTATTCTGATCCAATAAATTTTCGTGTCTTAACATTGTGACAATAAAGTCAGTTGTTTAAGCAAATTAACTATTATACCTATAGCACATGCAAATCAGAAAAATTCACATTACCTAACAAGGTAATTATCACTGGTAATTTCAAATATGAAACAGCGCCGTAACGTAAAATTTTGCTGCACGACAAATCTCAAAAATTATTAGCTTTGTTCGAGCAGCAGTCCAAAAAGTAATGTATTCTACTGCGCATGCGCAGTATAAAACTGGCGTTCGAGCAAAAATAAGTTACGGATTGTACAGTCAGTCGGCTGTTCGAGCAGTCTTTAGACTGCTTAGTTTTTAGGTTAGGCACAAATACCGGACAAGTTTCGAATTAGTACTTAGTTGCGCATGCGCCTTGAAGAATTTGCAGTTAGCTCATTATTAATAACTTACTGCTGCTCGAACAAACCTATTATGTGATGCCGAACATGAAGTAGAAATTGATAGCTTAATGAGCAATTATTTTCAAGGCTTTAGTGGTGTTATACATTAGTAGTTGAATTCGAAAATCGAACTGAAAATCGTATTTTGTTCAATAAAAAAAAGGCTACTGTGCCGTGATTTAATCTTTTTAAAAATTTATGTTGGCTATACGCTTTAGATACATATTGTTATAACCACAAAACTGGTCAAATTCTAACCTCTAAAACTTGAATAATAACATAAAGCAAATATCTGGGGTGGCCCTCACCCAACTTTCCGACTACATCGTTGGTACAATAAATACTTTTGCAAAGATTAAATTTTGTGAAGCCATAGCCACTCTGGACCCTACCTAACCTCAGTTTCTATGATATATTGAGATCTGTCATACTGACATTTGTTATACTGACATTTAATGTAATGTCATGTCAGTGGCACTGACGTTTGTCAAAATCCACAGCGACGAAGGCTGTGGACTCTGTCAAATTGCTTCTATAAACTCTTATAACGTCTAAACCGTTCATCCCACTGATCTGCAAATTTGTATAAATATTTAAATAGTTATCAGTAGTATATGTATTCCACATATTATTTAATATTCTTGGTAAATATGTTTTATTTGGTTAATTTTATTGACACATAGGCATGATATAAACAGCCGGATGAGAACCTCCAAAATTAAAAACATAAATCAAAAACCGCTGGAAATGCTACCCACTAAGTTTCATGAGCTGGCCTAATCAATAATAATGTTTTTGGCCAAAAGCAAAAGGTCGATGATAAGTTATACCTGTGCAATAAGTTACAATAAGTTTCACCTATTGATGTGAATCACTCAGTATACTAAACAAAACTGCGGGATGAGTCACACTTTGTTATCTATAACAGGCAATCTATATCCAAATATAAAACAACAAACACAAAACTACGAAAATAATAGATTTTTTAATAGAAATACTCGTTAAATTTTAACGACATTTTAAATACACCGTAGCGTGTTGTTGCGTTTAATTCTAAACAATACAAATTAGAAATGTTCTGACAACAAAACTGCACACTTGTGCAGTAGATTTTTGATTAAACTGCACGTTTTATTTAGAACATAATCGATTACAACAAAAATGAAATATTGATATGCAACGAACAATATAATCTTGCTTTATATCAAAAACAAAAATGCATCCAAACAAAAAACAATTAAACTGATATCCTGATTTATTTATAGACTTTCTCCGGACAAACAATGATTTCTCTTCTTTAGCACGCAAACTACAACCTGCCTTGATCTCGGTTTCTAAGCTCAGGGATATACAGGAAGTGCAAAGAAACGATGGAAGAATTGAATGAGATGACAAAGAAAGCCTACCTAATCAAAAGGGGGCGTGCTACAAACCAGTCAAGGGCGATTTGATACACTAATCAGCTGACCATATTGAAGCGAAACGACAAAAAAACCCAATCGAATTGTTTAGAGGTGTCGTAACGCAAAAAACGCTGATCGATAGCCGTCAACAGGTCAACGGGATTGATAAATTAACGGGAGAATTCGCACTTATGACGCATTTGACAAATAAAAAACAGGATCCGGAGGTCCGTTGTGTCAACCTAAAAGTTTAACCTACCTGCTCCAAGCCAAATTGAACGGCGGCCTTTAGGTTCTATAAGCACAACAAACAATATCCGCGGCCAAACGACACATAAAACCGAACGGAAAACTTAGTTTTTAACGCGAGAGAGAATCACCGAAATGCATATAATTACGAGCTGTCGCAAAATGACAGTTTGGTTCACTGACAGAGCTGCCAACCTAAAACCCGAAGAACAGCGCCACATCACTTTATGCGGTAGTTATAAAATTATTTCGCAAGAATTTCAACAAATTATCATTTTCAACAAATACTTCAAACAAATTCGACTAACCTGTGTTTGTTTCGCTTGAATTTTCAGGTAGAGAACGGCGATAATGACGAAAACATCGGTGACAGGGCCGGACGCACTTGTCAAAATAACAAAAGCACTGAATAGCGCCAGATTCAAACGTCAGATTTTAAACCATTCTCTCGTACGATGGCCAATCATGGGAAATATATCGATCGCACCCCTGTTATATGCCCGGTATGGTTATTAATAATTTGTTGAATTTATTATTATTTGATTGTATTATTTTTAGGCTGGCATCAAAGGGGACCACAATGAGTCGGTGGCAGATTGCCTCCGTTCATACTCTTTGGTCGATCAGATAGACGCAGTTAAACATGAACAGGGTGTCGTCGACAAAGAACCAACTTATCCGGAACCCAAGAGGAGGGCGGTGAATTCCAGGCATCCAGGATTGTTCTGTGAAGTATGCATTAGATAATAATAATAATAATAATAATTTGTTAATGTGTGTTATTAATTTGTTAATGTGTTAATGTGTTATTAATTTCTGAATGATTTAAATGTTAGGTTTCTTAAATTTTTATTTCCAAAATTCGTATAAACTAAGCTTTTTACAAAAAAACTAAACTAAAATCTAAACTTGAAATCTCTCCCTAGTCACGTCCATCATTCTGTGCCACAATCACCCGACGATATGAACAATTATTGCAAGATTTGCGAGAGACTCCCTACAGATCGTATTGGGACATGCAGGTGGGTAAGACTCGGGACCCAACCGGTGGGTTACCGGCTGGTATGCACCCGGAAGTTACCACATTTGGGAAGCCGTACGTAAGAGGTAAGTTTTGATAATTTGTAGTTATAATATTTTGATTCTACACCTATTTCAGAGTATGGCGTAAAGGAGTTACTCAATCCTTCAAAGACGGTTATTGAGGTCCTGTGGGACAGCCAGGAGGGACACGAGATGTACAAGAAAACCCACAATGATTATAATCCCAGTGAGCAAGTTGATCGTGGGTTAGTTTCTTTATTTTGTTATTTATTATATTCTAATGTAATAGTGCTCGAAATCTCGTCATTCATTTCTGAATAATACCTATAAGTGTGAAAAATATTGTAGGTTGACTACTCTGAAATTTGACCATTAATCTTTCAGGTTTATGTCATTCTAGTTTTAAAGCTTATAGGGTTGACCAGTTTTTTTTTTTGTTGTATATGTTATTTAAATTTTCTGATGTTTTTGTCTGACGTTTTATGTGTCTGCGATTAATGGTACGGTTATTTAAGATCAAATTAGCAAAAAAACCACAAGAGAATTAGGAAATTTGTTGACACAGTAACTAAAGATGTGGTAAAGGACGTCGATTTTCTACTTTTTTGAAAAAATGCCATTATCACACAACTAAGTGATAGAGATTTTTTTAATATTTTTGCATGAATGTACATAAACCACCCTCTCTCCTGCCGTCCGCTTGACATTGACTTTCGGGACACCTGTATAACCAGCCGACAAATAAACAGAATAGGCAAATGATTTGAAAACAAGTAACCCAGAAATAGTTTCTATAAGATAATGTTTATTACTGGATAAACAACAAATAGTTAAATATAGCATCAATTTGGTGAATATCAGATAAGCTAAGATAATAATTATTTGCCAGCCAACTGTAGGCAATGGTCATAATACAATTTACAACAATATGTGGATATTAGTTTCGAAACAATAAATAAATAAATCATTCCACTGTACAATTCAGTGAGCAATATGAATGGATATTATAGCATTAGTATAAATCAGACACTAAAACTGGTTGTTATTATTATTATTGTTTTTTTTTTTTTTTTTTTTTTTTTTTGAGAGAAATGTTTGATCATATTGCCACTTTTGTTTGCAAAAATCTTTTTTGTTTTCAGGTTCATTCAAATATCTGAATGCAAAAAAGATTAGAACATTGAACGTCATATTTGCTAGAGCTTGATACCAGCATAACAATAACAATCGATGGTGTTGTGTTGAGCAAGATAACTCAGTTTAACTTTGTTCCCAATGGTCCACCAGTATAAAAAAACAATGACCAAATTATTTGACAATAACACTTACAATATGCACGAAAATTACAAAAATATGTTGTTATTGGAATATACAAAATAAACTATGTACAATTATTGACTTTATTATTTCACAGTATATGATCTCTTAAGTTAGTTAGAAGAAAAACCAATATGTTCACTAAAACTATGCAAATATGTAAATGTGCATAAAAAATATGCAAAATCAGTAAAATATGCATTTATAGCAAACTTTGAGAAAACATACAAAAATATTCCTTAACAAATGTCTTTTAGAATGCTTCGCTTTCTCTAAAACAGATTTATATCTAGCCAATTTCATGCCAGAAGCACAAAAAATATGCCCTTGCATACTTTTGGTTGCCTTAGTAATCACAGTTTGCACAACTGCCTCTAAGACACACTTCTGTATTACTCATATAGCAGTACCACATTGCTGTTTGAATTAAGCAGGCATTATTCAGATATTGATTTCTAATTTGGGACCACCACAGCCAATCACAGCTACTCTTGTTTGACTACCTGCGCAGGTGCCTGTAAATACCCCCTCACCCTTCCACACACACGTTCATTCTCTTCGTAGCTGTCCTACTGTTACATCCTGAAGATGCCTCTTGCAACAGAGTGCGAAACGTTGACTACTTTATCGTCATTGACGCGGTTTTCTCCTGGAAATCTAGATCTCAGTGATTTGGACCGCGGAAGTTTCCAATCTAAACTAAGGCGTGGAGATGGATAGTAATGCTTTAATTTTATTTTTAGTTATCGGAGACCAGCATTTGACCCGAATAGACGTTACGGCATGACAACAATTTACGATCCCAAAGGTATTTGGGTAAAATGCGCCTGCACCTGGCATGTCCAAAGTGAACTAACATTCGCCAGTAACATACAAGCGGACGTTATCGAGAAAACAAAATATAAACTTGGAAAATGCCTCACACCGTAATTTGCCCTCCTAATTTTTGATACAGAAATTTTATGGTTTTCAAAATACAATCTTCAGGAATAATAACAAGGAGGTAGTGCCCAAGGGCTTCCGTTTTGGTAAACCTTGCAAGAAGGAGATGTGCGGCGTACGAGAACTGCTGCGAGATGCTGACATCGAGCCTTGTCTTTTCCTAAGAGATTACTGGGATTGGATCGAACATTTGAATCAGCTAAGGAACTACATTAAGAGGAGGCAGGGAGTTTTTATCGACTTGAAAGACCTCACAAATATGTGTCGGTACTACGATAAGGTAAAAAATATCAAAAACAGCAGGCCACTTTTTTGCAAACAATTACAAAGATTATATTGTCCTGTTGAGTGTTAGTCTGATATATAATTTAATTTGGCAGGAAAGAAACGGTTGGATCTCACTTGATATCCTGTACGAAATATGTAAGTGTAAGCATTTGAACTTCCAACATGATAAAATGAATGCTTTGGCATGCCTGCTTGGAATTTTGAGGGATGGTCAGATGGACTATGCTGCTTTCATCAAATTAATAGATGTCAATCAACCTGTTCCAGCTGTGATGAAAGTTAATGGTAAGGACGTAGTTACTTTTTAAGGGAAATACACGTCGTCACAAAAAGTGTTTAACTATTTGATGGCATTATTTCAATCCGTAGAAATTCCAAAGAAGAACAATTATTTTGTCACAACTAACCAAGCTGCTAGATGTGATTATCTCTTCATTGATAACACAAGTAAGTTTATTTTTTAAAGACATTTTATACAGTGTCGCTATATGGATGTGAAATTTTCTAATAGATCTACGAGTTGCCGGAGTTCCAACTGTTAGAATGGATTTGCCCAGATCAGCTGTCCCACCGGGTAGGTGTCTAGCTGATTTGGATCACCTAGGTGATGAAACTACGGCTGGAGCGATTGTTAATCCCAGTATTTACACCAATTACGGTTTAAGCCATAGGGATTTCTTCTTGGTAAGTTGTATGTTATGTGTTTATGTAGTTGTGGTAAACTCTGTTACTTAGCCTAGGCAGCCGGAGTATTTAAAGAAACTGTTTGAGACAATGGGTTATCAATTTCCCAATGGCAACTTCGATAAATTATGGATGATGGGTGTGGAACTGGACAAGACTGGTTTGGTCTGTGTCGATACATTCAAGAAGTTGATTAGAGACTCACTTCCACCACCTACTTTTGCGCAACCTGAACAAATGATATGCCATTGAGAGTAATTTTATGACTATGTTTGTTATAACTAAATCAACATGCCAAATATAAAATGAAGTCTTTTTTCTTTTTATTAAAGTATATATTTTTTAAATATATTAATAAATTTTCATTATTAAATTTTATTTTACTATGCAGCCGTGG
Organism: Aphodius granarius; assembly: GCA_963971325.1. Taxonomy (NCBI): domain Eukaryota; kingdom Metazoa; phylum Arthropoda; class Insecta; order Coleoptera; family Scarabaeidae; genus Aphodius; species Aphodius granarius. The sequence goes on from OZ020225.1 coordinate 7,392,529, forward strand.
TAGACCAAAGCAATCATACACTATTCGAAGAGGTTCCTAGCCTGGAAATAGCTGGAGACATAGTCATGGCGTTAGCTTTGCCTATAGATGCATTCATAAAGAACTTAACCGGCAATTTCGAAAATATTGGACCAAGACACCCAGTACTGCTATCAAAGCTGGCCGGATATGGGATAACGAGCAACACATTCCCTGAATTCGTGAACGGAACCAGATTCAGTACATCCTATCAATATCAGACTTACTCGGAAAATTTGAAACCTTCCGGAATGATCGATTGGTCTTCAAAAACATGAGCATGCTCGGAAGCGAGGCACAGATAGTTCAAACTGTGCCAATTGATCCAACAGACACGAGTTCTGCTAGTAAAAGATATGTTGAGGCAAGATCTGCTTTAACAGACAGCGCCCCTATCATGGTTGCAAGTTTTTGTTAAGATTTCCAATTATTTAAGGAGAATGGGCCTGGCGCAAACCAGACAGCAAGGAGCGCCAACTGGAGCTGCATTACCGAAACCGGCGATCAACCGTGGATTATGACTGACCCATGGAACGCAACGTGAAATGTGCGAAGAAAGCTACCAGATGTGGTGAATTTGGATAGATTCAGGTGCATTTCAAAGCAACAAGACAAACAAGACCACATACTCAATCAAGTCACCAGAAGTGAGAACTGTAAGATAAGGAAAAGTCCAGTCAATAACAAAAACCCTAGATATGGTCGGACCATACTAGAAGTGTACATGAAGCAGACCATATATAGAATAGAATAATGTTTATTGATTGTTGCCAATAAATCATAATAAATGTATATGGTTATCTGTAAATAAGTTGCCATTTTTTCTATTCGGCTTGCAAAGATGAAATAAATTCTTCTACAGAATATGGAGCGACAGGTACGAGGCGGCCTTCTCTGATAAAGTCGGTGGTATGCAGTCTTCCAAAGGAAACCTGGAAATGGGATCGTTACCTGGTGTATTAGTGTATCTCTTCCCTTTGTGTGTGCATGTGTAAGTGTTTTCTTGTATGTAGAATGTGTTGGAATATGTATTCTGGAAGGAGAGTCAGTATCTTGTGTTTATGGAAGAATGGTCTGCATGATTCCCTGTCAAGGGACCTTTCTACTGCTCGTATGGCTCTCTTGTACAGGATGAGTACTTTGCAGGCGTGCGAAGAACGCCGGTAACTCTTATGGCCAGTCCGCCCCTGGGCATGAGTACATTGATGGGGTGGCAAATGATATTCTGCAGGGTGCCCAGGATCTGTGGAATTATGTCAGGTACAGCAAGCAGAGTGACGGCATACCATGTTCGGTGTTTTTAAATAACGTTCATAAATGTTGTTTGTCATTTGCAAACTTATTTGCTGAGCACTTTATATGTTGATCTTTCGGTTTTTGGTTCGAGTCAGCCTGAACTATTGAGGGTTCTTCAGAGGTTAAATTGTAAGATGGGCCTGACCAGTCAAATGTTTTCTTGAGGAACTGTGCTCTGTCTCTGTGCTACGCTTTGTTTAAGATTTTTAACCTTTCATTAAACAACGGACTAAATAAAAAATCATTTGATGTAGGTAGTCAAATGGTATCATTAATCATTTTTTTTTTTTAAGGATTAGGTCTTTTTGTCAGGTAGGACTGTAGATGTCAGTGTGTGAAGCTATGGGTACACAAAGTTCTAGATTTTCGGGATTTCTAAATATATATGTATGGGTACACTTCGGATCCAATATGGGTAACGAGTGGGGTTCCTCAGGGATCACACGTGGGGCCTATATTTTTTAACATCTTTGTGAATGATTTTGGGAACAATTCGCCTGAACGAGCGAGTGTAGATGACGCTATTTGTCCCGAATGCTTTAATTCAAATTGCTACCACCAAAGCGGGACGCTTTCTCTGTTGTTGAATCGAATAGCTAATAAAATGCGCCATTCGCCTGAACAAGCGAATGTTACCAGCAGAGCGGAGACTCTTTCGCTCGTTGAGGCGAATTTTTGCTTTTTGCTAACGATCTGGAACTTTATAGGACAATAAATTCCCATGAATGGAAAAATGTACACTCGCTTTTTCAAATGCAAATAAAATGCTTGGCTTTGTGAATCCAATGCCGCGATCTTTCACGAACCCTAAGGCCGTTTGCACAAGCACTGGCAAAATCGAATCCGGTTCCGGCGCCGGATGCAATGTTTTTAAATGAAAGATGGCAAATTTACCGGTCTTGCTGTGTGTACCATCTTTCATTTCAACACAATAATCCGGCGCCGAAGCCGGAACCGGATCCGGTTTTGCCGGTGCGTGTGCAAACGACTCATCAACGCTTTTGTTCTCTTCTTTGATGAGAGATTTTGAATCGCATAATAGAATTGAACATATCCAGAATCGTTTGCAGGGGACTGAAGTATAAACTATATCTGTGGATCTGGATTTCGTAAAGACCAGGCACTATTTGTGCGTGCAGTGTTGCAGTCGTTGAGAGATCGTCGTGAGCATGAGTGTATAGATCTTTGATCCTCCATCCTCCGTCAATACTTGCTCAATTTAACTTTGCAATTGGAAGCGGAAAGCTGTTGTCGAACCTTTCAACACTAACACTACAGTCTACAACTACTCGTTGGTGATCAGCATTCAGCGTTTCCCAACCTTTTTCAAGGCGGACCTCTAGCGCCGCCTTACCATGGTTTTCAACCTGAGATTAATACGTAGTCAATTCGCCTGAACGAGCGAATGTAGATGGGCCATTCGACTCAAGAAATAACAAGAAAATAAAAAAAAATAAATCATTTATTAAAAAAAAAAAAAAACATTGGCAAGAATGTAACTTGCCGACTATACCGTTGGCATATTGAAGTGTTTAAATAATTTTGCAGTTATTCCAAACACACACACACACGTATACATACCCACAGGCCACAGAGGACCCCAAAACACGTATTTCCGCTAAATCTCGAAAGTTGTTAAGTAACAACTGGCCTTACTTTAATACCTACATCTTTCTATGATAGGTATCGTTTTTCATAACATCGCCACTCATTTTGTAACCGTTTATCAGGTGGAAATTTGTAAAATGATAAACAGTCACTGTATAATGAGCTACACTGTGGTGTACAACAATAATTCTTATTTCAGTCCGTTTTTTGTTCCTCTTTCCATTTCTTATATTAGCTGCTTTCCATTTGCACATTTCTGAGTTGATATTAGCTGAGCTGAGCTAATCTAACTTATGCGTAGCGTTCCTTTTGTTTTGGTGAAGTAAGACAAGCTCAGACAGATTACCTTCCCCTTGCCCTTGGCTAGTCATGCGAAAAGGTAACTTAGATCGTCTGAGCTGTCTGAGCTAACCTAATAGAAGAAATATCTGGGGTGGCCCTCACTCAACTTTCCAACTATACATTGTTGACATTTAAACGAATGTCCGTAAGATAATAATACTACTATTAGATCATAACACAAGGCACCTTTCGATACAAATAACCATAATATTATACTGTCACGTATCTGTATTTTTCTGCGAGATGTTTATTTATTCTTCGATCGCGAGCCGAAAACATGTGGCTGCATAAATGCTGACACATACAGTGAGCCATCCGTGAGCCCTTCATTACGACACAAACCGAAGGCGCCCGATAGGTATAAACTCTTATAGTGCCTAAACCGCTCATCCCATTGATCTGTAAATTTGTATACATATTTAATGTCACTGCAAGATGAGATGGTGTCAGTTTGACCTAAATCCGCCATCGTGCGTGCGTGCAATTTGGTTTTTGTTTATTTTATAAACTATAAGAAGTTTCGGCAAGATGGATGAAGTTAACATATTTGATGTGTGTGACCTGATTGATTACACATCTTCGCTACGAAGTGGAATTAAGTCACGAGGACGGTATACGCGTGGAAAGAAGCGGTTCTGATACCTATGTTTCTTATTTGTACCTATAGATGATAACATTGATAACACTTGTTGTCAGGCAAGTGGCGCCGCCACTCGCTGACATCAAGTTCCACGAACTTAGTTAGATAGAATGGCACCGAACGCGTTCCTTTTGCCAACATAGCTTAGCTTAGTTGAACTTGGACCAAGCCAGACGGTGTTAGATTAGCTCAGCTAAGATTAACTCAGAAGTGTGCAAATGGAAAGCAGCTATTGATATATAAGCGAAAATACGATAAAATTTCTATAACGCTTCATGCGATATCATCAAACTCGATCAAACTTACCCCGACTGATAGTAATTCAAATTTTTACCCCCAGAGCAGGCCTCTTGTTTGAGGCGATGCGCGCTACTGCCATGCTGCAAGAAGCCTGGCTGAATGCGGCCATTCTGAAAACACCACATGTTGTTGACGCTATCTTCACACAACTTTACAGTGATTGGTTACTTCAATTCAAATAATGACAGATGACGGAATTAACCGACTTCAAACGCTTCAAACGCACTTCAAACGTAAATAAACCGGTAAAGTCAAACCAAGGATTATTCTTTCAAAATGGAAATGCGAGCAAAAAGTGCACGTTGACCGCATGTCAGAGCGCTTCACCTAGTATAGTAGAAAACGTTACCTTTTCTTGCAGCGTGGTAAGTTTTCCTATCTTCTCTTGTTCGCGATTTTTGTAGACTTACAACTATATCTCACGGATACGTACCGTAAGATTGTCTCATATAGTGTTTTACTTGTTTAACCGCAACCAATATTTAACTTGTTGCCGTGAGCATCCCTTCCGAGGTTTGCAACTGTATATTTCTCAAACTTGATCTATAAGGCTGTCTCTACAATTGTAAGACACCACAGAGCAGAAAAAGAGTGTGGGACTTGCTATTGTATTTTGTTCTTACCAATCTTACCATTTTAGACACCAAGAAACATTTTTTAATCTGTTCCCATTGAGACAACAATTATGTCACAACAAGGTATATCTGGTCAACGGAAATCCGCAATACCTCTGCCAGGAAGAACATCCAGACCAACTATTGGAAGGTATTATTACTGAACTATGACTATGATAAATAGCACGGGTTAATATGTTTGAATATTTTGCAGCCGACAAAGTGGTTTAAGTACTCAAAAATCTGCTCGCAGTTCTAGCGTTGGACGAAATCAACCTATGCAGTTGTTTACGTCAAAACGGTCCATCAGTTATACAAATCTAAAAGAGGTAGGCTTATTTTATAATTTGTTAGTTCTGCACGTGACATTACGCAAAATCAAAATGAAGAACATAATTCATAATTCGAATATAAAAAATTAGTTATGTTAGTCACCTGTATAGTTTGCTACAACAGATCCTTTTCTTTAACACGTTGACTGCCAAGCTACGAGATATCTCGTAGTGTCCCATAGCTAGTATATGGATTACGATTTTCGTGGCAGTCAACATGTTAATATAATTTACTAACAACTAATTTTTGTTTTTTTGTTTTTTGTTTTTAGTTTACTACGCCGACTTGTCGTGGAGGTAAGAAATTATAAGCAGTTAGTGTTAGAGTGTCCAGACTGGCTTGTTGCTAACAGTTGTTTTATTTGCAATACATAATTTGATGCTTTTTGAATTTTTTAAAAATCAAAATACGATACGTTATTTTCTGGACCACTTCTTCTGGACTTTTGTGTTTTAGGCAGACCAAGTGCTACACCATTTTCAACACCTTTTTCTGGTTGCAAATATCCAGTCAATGATAAACAATGGCAGACCTCACAAATGGGCAAGGTAATCTTAAGTCATGTTTGTTGTATCAGTTATTATAAAACACTGAATAATTTTATGGTCAGTAAAAAAAAAAACAAATCTATAAAATTTATCTTTCAACGTTTGCGTTCTCAAACCTGCTACACCCTGTATAATTGATCTATATTAGCAAGGAGGTTCCTTCTAAAATTTTTGGCCAAAATTTAGTGGTGTAATTTAAGCGTTGTAAGCGTCGCAGTCAAACTTGACAGCTCTTAACAAAAAAATACTGATTGTACTTTATTTTTGTACTTGACATTGATATTGAGCACCACATAGCTTTGGTGTTATTATTGTAGAAAGGCATAAAAAATAATCGCTTTTGAGTATTGCAGGTGAAGCAGTTTTTCCTGGAGCTGGACCCGGCGATGCCTCCGTTAAAACCGCTTGACCTAAAAGTTTTTGTTCACTCGATGAACCTCTTGCTCAGCGCACTTGATACAAGAATGCAGATTACCATCGCCAACTACAAAGAGAGCATCCCAACTTACATGACTCTGCTCAAGTACCCCAATCAGATTAAGGCTTCGGTATTGAAAAACCCGGGCGTCCCAACTAACTGGCCGTACATATTCGGCATGTGGGTGTGGCTGATCGATCTTCTCATCAGCTTACAAAATTGCGACCACCTGTTGAGACCCCCTACCAAGAACCCGTACGATTACGAGCTGTACAAGCATTCTGTTGAGTACATGCAAAGGAGGTACTCCCTTTGGAATAACGGTCACGATGAGACTCCGGCCGATAAGGTTTTTTATGATAACGTCGGTAAGATATTGGAATTTCAAGTTTTTGTTGAATAGAATTTTGTTAAGTACCTATGCGTTAAGTACGCTGTAGTAGAGATGGGCTTATTAGTTCTTTTTAATGAACTAGTTCTTCCGGATTAGTTCACAAAAAGGAACTAGTTCAAAGAACTAGTTCTGAAGAACTACTTTGATCCTGAGACATACTACTTCGATAAACGTGTCTTCGTGTGTTCTAGCACGTGTATATCTCGTTCCAAACGAAACTAGGATCTAGTTTGGACAGAATCGATGTCTGCCTTCCCACTTTGTCCTTTTCTTGAAGAATCGTCATTTTGTTTTGAAAATAAATAATTATTTATAATTATATTGATCGAAGAATCGTTGTCTTATTTTATTTAGGTATATTTCTTAAATATTTATTTAATAAGACATATTGCTGCACGTATTTTAGCCTTATTCATACTGCGATTTTAGTTGGAATTGGGGTATTCTTTATAAATTATAGTATAACATATACTGGCGAAACTACTATTAACAGTGTAATCCATTATCCAATAGGAAAAAAAACTATACTCTAATTATATTTTTGACATCCGCCGTTAGGTAAAGAAACAACTGGCGGGCAGGGTGCTATGTCGCTCGTTTGATGTCGCCACAACTCGTTCACTGAATGGGATATGTTTCACCAAAGCAGGACTTTCGAACTAGATTTCATGTCCCTACAAGTCGTTCACTGAATGAGATAAGCATAGAGATATGTTTTAGCAAAGGAGGTCTTTTGCGAACTAGTTCTTTTTATTTTAAAGAACTAGTTCTTTTGTTCTAAGCCGGGAGCCATTCTCTCGGACTAGTTCGTTCACGAACTACCCACCTCTACGCTGTAATGCTAATGTTTTCTTTATTTGATACTTAAAAAACTGAGAAAACGGCAACAAAATCAGTTAACAAATTTTAGAAATTCAAAGTATATGCAAAACTGCTGCTTTCAAGCTGTACTTTGATAAATCGATAAAAAGCTACCATTCAGAGGAATCGTGGGGAATATCAAACTAGTTCATAAGACCCTCAACATCGTGGTGACATACACGTAAAGATCCTTCCATTTTAAAATATGCTTTAAAAGGCTCATTATGCTTTGTAAATGTAGGCAGTAGGCACTGTCACACCTCGTGCGAAAAAAATCCATTCCTGTAGCCTAGAACCCAATAACTTGGCTTTTTCTTTTGATAAACCCAAGTCTTTAACCAAATCATTCAGTTTGCACTGGTTTATAAGGTGAGATGTGCCTAAAACTTCTAATGGCGAATCTTCACGGCTTGCCTGATTTGACAGAGTGATTTCAAACACTCTGTCAAATCAGGCAAGTTTCACAGGCGAAATTTTTTCTGTGTCAAAAAAAATCGAAGATGATGAAGTGGATGGGGCACTTGGGAGAGGATGGTTCTCTGCGTGGGGGATAGGTCGCGATGCTCATGGCAAATTTGGATATTTTTATCCTTCTTCGAATATTCCGAGATGCTTATCGTGCAAAAATAGGAATCATCTACATGATTTGAAGGCTTTTTCTTTTGCTTCCCTTTCATCCACTGTAAAAGTCCGATATAACAGGAAATACAGCATATATTAGGTGTCCATGGCTTTTCCAGATCTTCAATACTAAATCCAAAAAGCAACCACACATGTAACAAAACATATTTGGTGAATTTTTACATAATTTTCTTTGATCACTTCCCATATTTTAATGCCCAGAATGTATAACCCAGAACTGTATAAGTTAACTTGATAAAATAACAAAAAAAAAAACTTGTGATTCGTAATATTTTGAACAATCTGTTTTGAGAACGTATGCACCAAAGGCTAATTCAAGCGAAATATGTGACTTGAAATATAATGGATCTTAGACCTGTCACAACACTTTAATGACTAAAGGGATGTTAGGTCAACAAAAATATGCGATCCCTGTTCTGTTGTTGGACCCTTGTTCCCTTGTGTTCTAAATATTATTTCCTAAACCTAACTAAATATTTGTTATCAGCAAAAACTCTAAACGTGGACCTGATACAAGTCGATTCTCTTAATCTCAAAGTCGAAAAACTGAGAAAAGAATCCAGTGAGCTGGAGAGCATCAAAGAGAAGATGAATATCGACTGCCAAGCAGCTCAAGAAAGATTAGAATTACTAAGGGAGCAGAACAAATCCAGAGCTATACGATTACAGCAGCGTAAAGATGCCAACCATGCTCGGCGGACTGCGCTGCTCGCAAACAAAGAGTTGGTAGCTTCAAAGATCAAGGAAAAGTCGGAAACCAACAGCAGATTGATGGAAACGATCCGCACGCAGGCACATCCTTACGAGGAGAAACGCAAACTCAAGGATCAGATTGCCACGCTCGAGGGCTTGCGTACATGCAAGTGGAAACACAGGGAAGAACGGCTTGAGGAAGTATCGAAGTTTGACATGCAAGAGTCGGAGGAGAGACAGCGATTACAGGAGATGGTGTGCTCAGTAAACAGTGTCATCTCAAAGCATGTAATGAGGCCCGAGTTGTCCACTCTCAAGATCCGGGAAACACGCTTCTACCAGGATGATATGGTCGATGTGAGTAAAACGATATGCTATTGGTCATGAGCATAAATAAATATGGTTAAGAGTCAGGTATTGGGAGAAATATATATAATACTATGCTGTGATCTAAATATGCATCTCCTCTGTCAAAAATCAATGTAAAGTTTGGTTAATAGTTAATTTACTAACCACAGAGTTAACTTCGTTAACCGCCAATCCGTTAATTTGTCACAAAAGTAACGGAAGTTAATCGTTAACGTGATTCCGTTAAATTATATTTTTCAAAATTTTAGGTGATGTTTGGAGGTGTTGAACTGTACTATTACCATTATTGATGACAAATACTGAAAACTTAACACTGTCATGAAAAAATAATTAATAATAAAAATAATAGAGTTGGCTAAATCTACATTACAAAATAGAGGCTATTGCTATTTATATATTGCTATAAGAATGCTGATACCAAAATATAGGAATCATTCCGGTGCAAATAATATAGGAATAATAATATATTAATAATTTATTGTTTGTAGGTTTCGCTACCAGTATGTTTTTTTCTGTGAACACTTGATAAATTTGGTTTCAGTTTCAGTTCCAATTAATACAAATAATTTGTTAAATTATACTGCATTACTTACAAATTTGGATTGATTAACAAGACGTTACAATAAAAAATCAATAAAAACAAAAGAAAATAAAGCTTAAAACGGATTAAATTTAACGGAATTTAATAGTCCGTTAATCGTTTTGAAAGTTAACTTAAAAGTTAAATCACATCAAACTTTGTTAATTGACGATTAACGGATTAACGCTCTTGTGCTCAGCCTTGGGCTACTGCATAAAATAACGTACATTACCGAAATTGCAGTATGCATTACCAAAATGATGTTATGCAGTACCGAAATGATTTCTTTAATTATATTTACATACATAAGTATGCAATATGTAATGTCGTTTTTTTTTTTTAATATATTTGTTTTTGAAATACATTTCACAAATTATCCCAATACCTGATACTTACCGATATTATAGGTCTGTTTGTGGTAACAGTTTCAAACCGTTTTCAGTGCAACTTTAAACTCGGCCAGCAAGCCATCGCATTGCTTGCTATACAGGCTATTTTTAGTATAAGTGAAAAATAATTGCAAGTTTTTCATAAATTTCTATTAAAAACATAAATCCATAGAAAACTATACACTCTAGAGATGGGCTTATTAGTTCTTTTTAATGAACTAGTTCTTCCGGATTAGTTCACAAAAAGGAACTAGTTCAAAGAACTAGTTCGAAGAACTACTTTGATCCTGAGACATACTACTTCGATAAACGTGTCTTCGTGTGTTCTAGCACGTGTATATCTCGTTCCAAACGAAACTAGGATCTAGTTTGGACAGAATCGATGTCTGCCTTCCCATTTTGTCTTTTTCTTGAAGAATCGTTATTTTGTTTTGAAAATAAATAATTATTTATAATTATGTTGATCGAAGAATCGTTGTCTTATTTTATTTAGGTATATTTTTTAAATATTTATTTAATAAGGCATAAAAGACATATTGCTGCACGTATTTTAGCCTTATTCATACTGCAATTTTAGGTGGAATTGGGGTATTATTTATAAATTATAGTATAACATATACTGGCGAAACTACTATTAACAGTGTAATCCATTATCTAATAGGAAAAAAACTATACTCTAATTATATTTTTGACATCCGCCGTTAGGTAAAGAAACAACTGGCGGGCAGGGTGCTATGTCGCTCGTTTGATGTCGCCACAACTCGTTCACTGAATGGGATATGTTTCACCAAAGCAGGACTTTCGAACTAGATTTCATGTCCCTACAAGTCGTTCACTGAATGAGATATGCATAGAGATATGTTTTAGCAAAGCAGGTCTTTTGCGAACTAGTTCTTTTTATTTAAAGAACTAGTTCTTTTGTTCTAAGCCGGGAGCCATTCTCTCGGACTAGTTCGTTCACGAACTACCCACCTCTAATACACTCCTTATGCCCTTTTGGCCATTATACTAGAATTACTAGATAGATACCATACAATTTATTGGTTGTAATTATTTCTTACACTAAATACATATGATTCTTGTATCAATTATTTTAAATAACAGAACACTGTAAGCTTTATTGCGATCATAGAAGCACTTTCAAAGCTTGTCTGAAAATGTTTAACAAAAGTGGTTTTTGTAATTTTTAAACAAAAAAATTACAAAAATAACCATTACAAAAGGAAAAGTTAAATCTAATAGAACTAAGTAAGGAAGTGCAACATTTTCTTAATCAGGTATTGTTGCTTACATTTTGTACGTTATTTTATTCTTTTTTATTTACAGGAGGTTAAAACCTTTCTTAATAGAAAGAAAGAATTTGACGTCAAGTTTGAAGAGGAAGAAGGCAAGCTAATTATTATGTTAAAGAAAGTTAAAGAACAAAATAAAGAAGTAAGTCCATGCTTAATTTGCTTATATATATACAATGATATAACTTATAAACTGATAGATTTCTCAAAAAAACGAAGAATTGGAGAAAAAAATTTCAAAGTTGTCAGGGGAACAATTGAAGGCCACAGAAGATCTGAGCATATTCAGAATGAATGCAAAAAGTGAGATAGAAATGATGGAAACTAAAGTACAACAAATGAACGTTCTGCTTGCTGAGACTAAAAGTAAACGTCCAGACTTGCAGGAGATGCGCGAAAAATTAGAGCGTGCTGATAAAAGGTACTTTCCACGTTTGTTACCCGCTAAGGACAAATTTTAATTTGGGATCGTTTACTTACAGGAATGTGGAATTATTGGCAGAACTGAACAAGCACATGGAGAAAGGCGAGGAGTTCTTTTCGAATATTTTCGGCACCACCGTGAATACTATTGCAGCACAACAGGTGAGTGCTACTGAAGCTCAATTATTGGTAAATATTCTGTTATATATATTCAGACAAAGGTAAAGAAGACGGCGAAGTTTGTATTTATTTATGTAGTATAGTAAGAATATTTTTTTCAAATAGTAATTTATGCTTATGTATTATAGGAGATGCAAAGGGATATAACTCGTAGCACAAATGAAGCCATTAAAATGGTTAATGACCGCAATACTCAAGTTGAAGCAACCTTGGACGAATATCTCCGTGATCTTGCGGAGAAATGATTGTATAAAATGAAATGAATTACAATAATATAAATAATAAGCGCTTTCGATATTACCGAATATAATTATTTTTCTTGTGATCCAAGGTAGTTATCATATGTATGTTTATCTGTTTTATAATAAATAACTTGAAATTTAGTTATATATTAGTAAGAGATTTTATTCTAATAATCATAGAAAGACTTGTTAGAAATGGTTATTTTTATTTTCCGACTAGTACCATAGAAGAAAGGTATTGTAATTGATGGAAATATGCCTTTTGGGGTCCCCTGAATCGATTATAATATTTGGAAAATGTAGTTATTTTGAATTGCCAGGAAACAAACTTGATTTGTTTTTCCAATTTTGTTTATCCAATTTTGACCAAACTGATACCAGCTCATCTTCCAGGGACTTTAAATATGTATACGTATTAATTTACAGATCAATGAGATGAGCGGTTTAGGCGCTATGAACGTTTCTAGAAGCAGTTTGACAGAATCTACAGCCTTTGTCGCTGTACTTGTGAATTGGCAGATATTTTGGTTAAATAATAAGCATAGATTAAATATACATATACTAATATAGATGGCGTGTTCTGCATGTTTATTGTGGACGGTAATTTTAGTTTTCCCCGAGTCACCGTGTCCCTGGGGCGCTAGTAGCAAGGGGTGCTTGCTTACAGAAAAGCTTTGATTTTGAATTGTGTTTATTAGAAACTGTGCATGTGTTAATCAGAATCGATTTTGTTACGTTAAGATGAAAATCGGTTTTCTTTAATGTTGGCATACACAGTTTCCGACAAACAAAGCACAATTATTCAAAATAGTGTTAAGTTGCTAATATTCAATAAAAAAATTATTCGTAAAAAGGTTTTATTAGGTGAAGTATATATAAATGTAAATAATGGCTAAATTAAATTATTATTATTTTTCTTTCTGCTCGAATATTTGCACATTTTCTTAATGCTGTTTTTTTGACGGGATCGTTAACATTCCTTTTAGAATCAAATTTACATTTCTGAACCAGGTGTCATCAAATGTTGTAAAAAATTGGTTTACAATAAGAAATAAATTGTGATAGACAAGAGAACTTTCATAAGTCTTAAGCAGTCTGTAGTGAAACCGATCTAAAGAAAGGTGACAGGTCTTTTATTAAGAATTATAGGCCAATAACACTTTCCAGCTCTTTCTCTAAGCTTCTGGAATATGCGTATTTAAACAGATTGGAATCCTTTTTAAATCGTTTCCAGACTATACATGAAAACCAACATGGATTTCGCCCCAATAAGTCCACAACAACCGCAATTCTTCAATTCTACAATAGAATACTTGACAGTCTGGAGGCCAAGCAATATTCGGTCGGCGTCTTTTGCGACTTGTCAAAGGCTTTTGACTGCGTAGAATACCTCATAAACTATTACTGGCAAAACTTAACAACTATGGAATAAGAGGACCTGCTGCTGACTGGATATGCTCTTATCTCACAGATCGCAGTCAGTATGTGGAGATTACATTTGGCCGTGAAGGGATGCAGCCTCTAAGGTCCTCTGTGCTTCCAGTCTTCACCTCGACAATCATGCCGTCCTATATTTAGGCAACTTCAAGTAATGCCTCTGTGCTGTCTTTATATTTATGAAATCTGCAAGTATATTTACAAAAATAATTGCACCTGAATAAGCGAAATCAGCACAATTACGACACCAGATGTAAAGATTTGCTCAATGAAATCTCGAATTTGAGGGTTTCAGACAAATCACCAAATATTCTCGGAATAAAAATATTTAACAAGTTATCTAACAATATTAAGAATCAGAATTTTGTTCAATTTAAGCGCAAACTTATGATTTTTTTATTAGATAATATATTTTATAATCTGAATGAATACTTTAGTTTGTCATTTAGTTAATTCTAGTATCATCTTCATTGTAATTTAATTTTGATCTACACTTTATTAATTTTGTGTAGTATTAATGGTTTAATGGTTTAATTTTGTATAATTTTGTATAGTATTAATCGTGACGTGTCCTGTAATTTGTTAATTTTTTTAGGATAAATAAATATTATATATATATATATATATATATATATATATATATATATATATATATATATATATATATATATATATATATATATATATATATACATGGCTTATCTCATTGCTTATCTGCTAGTGGTTCGTTCTTTGGGGGTTTGAGTTCGAGATGACAATATTGGCTTGCAAGCATAGTCCTGCCTCACACAGCTCATTTTTGTTCTCCAAGATAAATATACATATATTAACACTACAGTGCCTTCTGATGAATGTACCAAAACCAATCTATGAATTTTGGCGATGGCGTGGTCCAACTGTTTCTCAGAAAGTTCAAATGGTCTCATTATTCGTCGATCTAATTATTATTATTGAAATGCATTTCATATTTTCAATTTAATCTTAAAAAACCAATGCGGCTAAGAAATTGTAATTGTTTTAGAAAGTATGTACCTCTGAATCCTTCGGCATTGTTAGAAATTATTTTCCCATGGAAGGGCAATTTGGCACACTGCAATTATTTACCATCTTAAATAAATTCAGATGAGTTCAGACCATGTTCAGACATAAGTCAGAATTTCAACATATAAATAACGGCGCCTAGTGATAGCTTTGTCAACATATTTGGATTCGCTCGGTAAAGACGGCCGGGATTTTGGTGTCATTATAAGCGCCAGTAGCGTCACGGCATGATAATAAGGCCTAGTTTTTCAATACTAGTTTAAACCACGAGCGAGGTTCAGCACTGCTGATAATGACGTTTTGATGATCAGTATCCAATCAGCTTTGGCGAATCTGACAGAAATCAAGAATAGAACGGAGTTCAGTAGAACTTAGAAATAAACCAGTATTGAAAAACTAGCCCTAAGAAGTGTTTAGACTAGAGATGGGCTTATTAGTTCTTTTTAATGAACTAGTTCTTCCGGATTAGTTCACAAAAAGGAAATAGTTCAAAGAACTAGTTCTAAAGAACTACTTTGATCCTGAGACATACTACTTCGATAAACGTGTCTTTGTGTGTTCTAGCACGTTTATATCTCGTTCCAAACGAAACTAGGATCTAGTTTGGACAGAATCGATGTCTGCCTTCCCACTTTGTCTTTTTCTTGAAGAATCGTTATTTTGTTTTGAAAATAAATAATTATTTATAATTATATTCGTTGTCTTATTTTATTTAGGTATATTTCTTAAATATTTATTTAATAAGGCATAAAAGACATATTGCTGCACGTATTTTAGCCTTATTCATACTGCAATTTTAGGTGGAATTGGGGTAGTATTTATAAATTATAGTATAACATATACTGGCGAAACTACTATTAACAGTGTAATCCATTATCCAATAGGAAAAAAAACTATACTCTAATTATATTTTTGACATCCGCCGTTAGGTAAAGAAACAACTGGCGGGCGGGGTGCTTTGTCGCTCGTTTGATGTCGCCACAACTCGTTCACTGAATGGGATATGTTTCACCTAAGCAGGACTTTGGAACTAGATTTCATGTCCCTACAAGTCGTTCACTGAATGAGATATGCATAGAGATATGTTTTAGCAAAGCAGGTCTTTTGCGAACTAGTTCTATTTATTTTAAAGAACTAGTTCTTTTGTTCTAAGCCGGGAGCCATTCTCTCGGACTAGTTCGTTCACGAACTACCCACCTCTAGTTTAGACACTTGTTGCTGGAACGTTAGGTAGAGTCCACTCTGGATATTTTGTTCTATTTACCCTGCTCTCTGAGTCTAAGTACAGTGAAAATCATTTAACACATAATTGAAGATATTTTTGTTAAAAGAATTTCGTGTTAAACAGCTGCTTTTTAAATGTAGATGTGGACAATAACGTTATTACTTATTACAAAACAAAAAGAGCACTTCATAACAAACAAAACACCTTTTTATTTTCTTACAGAGTATCATTGCTCCATTTTATATTTAAATGTAAATATAATCAATAGGTTCTCATATAGTCTTATTTGCAAACTTCAGCATACCATTCCTTGCTTAGAAGGCAGTTCATGTTCACGCAATGTGGACAACGAGATAAAAATTTCTTTGTGATTTTTGATTCACAAGATACCAGTAGTAGTAGTAGCACAATTATTCTAGGTAATTTTTTGCAAAACATGGCATTACTAAATTTCATTTTGTGCTTCGACGGAATTTATATCGCGTAAATGTTGGGTACCACGCGATTGTACGTGAATGTGTCTGGACCTTTTCTTTTTTTTTTAAAGAGCGGAAGGGATTGGAAGATCCCACCACTACCCCGCTGTCGGGTATCACCAAAGCATTCTGCCGACAGCGACATCTTCCTTTATGATTTCTCTTTTAATTAAAAAGTGTTTAATGCAAGTTTATCCCTTTCGCTCTTTTGGGTTGGGTATTTAACCTTTGCTTTCGTAATATTAAAACCAAAATCAAAATTACAATTTCCTTACTGCTACCTACACCACATCTTATATACTACCTACAATTTAATACCAGCCAGGCCCTTACTTAGCTTGCACCTGCCCATGACACTAGGGTTTGAAGTGTCTGGACCTAAAATTCATTATTGTCCTCACACCCCTATGTCAAATGAAAATATAGACTAAAATATATTATTATATATTATAATCAATATCTATCGACTTACAATTAGAAAAACACGAATTTTAACCTCCACGCTTTATTAAATATAAGTATAAAAAATTTCTATAACAAAAAATTTAAAAAACATAATTGCACTTTGTTCAATTTGCTTTCTTCTTGATCAGCGGTCCAATAACTTTCTTCCGTAGTCCGAACATATGTAAGTAAAGCATCGGGAACACTACAACAAAATAACAAATTAACCAATTATTACAATAAAAAAAAAAACAAAAACAAAAACTTACCCGGAATGTACAGAAGTATCGTAAAGATGATATAATAATCGTAATGGAAAATAACGTTGAACATGTTCGGCATTTCCCAACACCACAAATTCGTTCTTTGGACCTCTTTGATCCCAGCAAACATACATAACATCTCACCAGTGACACCCAATGGATACAAAACAATAAACATCGAATATCTAAAACAAACCAAATTAAAAACATGCAAGAAATATTCAGAGTGTAGACTTACCGTAACCACTTTAATATATACAGTTGTGTATTAACTAAAGACAAGGTGTACGTTGCGTACCGAACGATTTCCGTGAATGACCAAGCAAGTAGCAACATAGGTAAGCCCATCGACGTCCTGGGGTCTTGCATCGGAAGTAAAATTAAGCAGACTAAGCTAACCCTAGAGTAAATCTGCGGCACTACGATGCTAGGGTTAGAACTAATCAATTTAAATATTGAATTAATGGCTTCCAAGACTGCAGCATTTTGGAATATAACCAACGTCCATTGGATATGTGTGAATAACGGAACATCTGGTTTTGTAACGTAATATTGAATTACTTGAAATAATAAGTAGGTCCATCTAAAATGATTAAAAATTCAATAATTAGTATGCATGTTTTATATTTTAAACTTACCCTATAGTTTGTAGGAAATTATATGTAAATAAGTACCGATGGATTAATTTTTCTTTATCAATCCCTTTTAACTTATTTTTAAAGAAACTACGTTTTTTTAAGGACGTTTCTGCGTGTTTTCCAGTCATATTTTCACGCGCACCACTTTAAAATAATTAACTTGTGAGTCGTTGATTTCTAATAACGAACTTGCACTTGAAACGTCTTTTCTATTACATGAAAAAACGGGTTCTGGCAGCAAATTGAGTGATACAATGAACTTACTTAATTATTATGAATTTACGAAGTGTTCAAAGTGACCCCGAGCCCCTGAGGCGCCTTCGCATAACAATTCGATGACACTTTTTCTATTTTTGCATACAATGCATTATTTTAAGTAGGGTATAATGAGACGACACATTAAACTTGCATTAAATCCAAGTAGAATACCCCCTCATTATTTTACGTAATGACGTTTGCTGATTTCACCTGCTTATCAGTTTAGAAGTGGGTTACGTACTAATCTCTTTTTTTAATATCACCAATATATTATAACGATAACAGTAATAAAAATAGTGTCATAAAAAGTTTATTTATTTCAAATATGTACGTAGATAATCGTTCCATAGCACGAAAAAATAGACATTCGGTAAAGAGGAGGCGAAACAGGCGGGACCTTATTATTAAAAACTATTTTCGGAGTGGTGGAATAAATAATTTCCGAGTATGTATGTCGATAACTTCTACAATTTTAAGTTTAGATACTTTAGCTGTCATGCTAGTGATGTTGGCAACGCAGTACAACCTAACCTAATAATTTTGTCAAAAATCGCTTAAAATGATGCCGCTGTTCAGGAAACCTAAGAAAAACATACAGAGACGCGTATTTTCCGAAAAGGACGACGATGACGACGAGGAGAGCGCGCAAACCGATTTCCCGCGCAAGGAGAAAGACAGCAAGCCAAAAGACAAGTCGAAAAAATCAACAAAAGCCCAGTCGTTACTCAGTTTTGAGACCGAGGAAGAAGGAGAAGTCTTTCAAGTGAAGAAATCAAACCACAGTAAGAAACTAATGCGAATGTACGAAAAGGAACGCAGGAAGAAAGACACCAAAATCGAAAAAGAGGAACTCAAAGATATCAAAAAAGAAAAATCGACAGAAATCATAACCGATGATTTAATCCTGGTCGTTAATTCGAGTCATAAACCCCCTACACCGCCACCACCCCCAATTTTAAGCGGTCGTGACGCGTTATGCGCTGGAAAAGACGATCTAAGCTCAGAAGATGAGGACTCGTCAAATGCTGTAAGTTACAAATTCTCAAAACCTGACAGTTTCAAGCATGTTTTGGAATCTGGGGCAATACCGGATGCAGCCATGATACACGCCGCACGTAAAAGTCGACAAAGAGCACGAGAACTAGGCGATTACATCCCCGTTGAAGAGGAAAATGAAATTGAAGATAAAGGTCGTTTATTAAGGGAAGACGAGCACGACGGTAGTGACGATGAACGAATTGATATGGGGGCTAATCCTGTAATAAAAGATCAAGAGCGACGCAGGGAGCAATTCTTTGAGGCACAAGAATCGGACCAAGAAATGGACGAATGGGAAGACCAACAGATAAGGAAAGGTGTTACGGGATCTGCGATAAATCAAGAACTACTTTACCAGGAGTATCACTTAAATGTGGCGCCCCCGTTGGAAAAACCGAAGATCAAGATAAATCCGGATATACCGAAGACTCCAGAGGCGATTTTGCAGAAGTTGAGGGAAGAACACGATATGGTGGTGGCTTCGAGAGATTTAAATGTGAAGAAGTTGCAGGAGATACAGTATGGGATAAGGACGGCGACGAAGGAGATTGAGGAGTTGAAGGCAAAGGCCCCCGAGGCGGCGAATCGGTTTCGGTTTTACCAAGAATTGAGAGGGTATGTGACAGATCTAGTCGAGTGTTTGGACGAGAAGGTTGGGGTCATACATAATTTGGAGACGCGGGCTGCCGATATTATGGCAAGGAAGTCCGAGTGGTTGATCGAGCGGAGGCGGCAGGATGTCCGGGACCAAGCTGAAGAGGTGAGTAATAGTAGTTTTTACAATTCGAAATCTTAATAATTGTTCCTTAAAATGCATTTATTATTAACAGGGCAATTATGTAAAATGTTATAGTTTCTAAAGAGAAATTAGAACAAGTCATACACCAGCAATAAAATTAGAATTTATGATTGTTTGGTTGGATGTTGAGTTATAGGGTTGACTATAAAATTGAGTAGGCAAAAACTTGATCAAGATTATTGACACTTAAAATGACAAATTAAAAATTCTGATAACATAAAACTTAAACATAAATTGTGAAATACTCCCACAATCATTTTATAGCATATTTGTTGGAAATAGAGACCTTTGATCCTATGTATGTGATGTAATAATGTTAGAGCAATGTGCATACATATATGTGCATAATTATTGAAAGAATTCAATATAGTGTGCAGAGTATGTACATTGTACAGTAATACACTACATAAACCTTGAAAGAATTTTGCTTAGTGGCTAAGATGTATACTGTTTTTGTGAGTCCTAAATAAGAATCTGAATTTTTCAAACTGGTTTTATTTTGGTACCTAATTAAGGAAAAAAAAACATCATATAAGAGGGTTATTTTATATTTTTCTGTAATAAAACCTAAACATTATCTACTTGCAAAAATAAAATAGATATATTTATATCAAAAATTTATATCCTATCAAAAATTTTGCACAAACAAAATGTTTTCAAATCTAATGTTTTTTGGTCTTGAATAACTGCTTTACTAGTCAACTTGCATTGTTGATTGTTTGAATATCTTGTGCAGAAAACAATGCAGATTACGTGTGTATATAAAAGCAGCAGTTTTGTATCTACATTATTATTTCTGGAGATATTTAATTTTGCCGACAAATGTCCCTGTTTTCAAATCTAATGTTTTCGGCAATAACTTCTTTACTAGTCAAGATGCATTGTTGATTTTTACATATATTATGCAGAAAACAATGTAGAATACGTTGTGTATCTAAATTATTTCAGAAGTTATTAATTTTGGCGACAAATGTCGTTGTTTTTCTTGTCTTTAATAACTTCTTTACTAGTCAAGACGCATGTTTGATGTGTAAGTATACAATATATTCTGCAGAAAGCAATGTAATACAGTATACATATAAGCAGCAGTTGTGTATCTAAATTATTTCGAGAAATATTAATTTTGTCGACAAATGTCGCTTTTTTTAAATCTAATGTTTTCGGCCTTTAATAACTTCGTTATTAGTCAGTTTGTGTTGTTGATTTTTACACATATTATACAGAAAACAATACGTGTATGCAACAGTTGTGTATCTAAATTATTTCAGGAGTTATTTAATTTGGTCGCCAATTGTCGCTGTGTTTATTCAATTTCCATTTTTCGGTCTTTAATAACTTCTTTATTAGTCAAAATGCATTTTTGTTTTGTATATATGTATATTCTGCAGAAAGCAATGTATATAAATGTATATATCTAAATTATTTCTGGAGATATTTACTTTTGCCGACAAATGTCGTTGTTTCAGTTCTATTGTTTTTAATAAATTCTTTATAGTCCAGTCATTTGGTAGTTTTGCTTGGGAAGTTTTGAAAATTGGTGATTTTATAGATTTTGGTGTGCTCTTTCCGTATTTCTACTTTGCCTCCTCGTATTTTTGTCGCTCGCGCCGCCATATTGGAAAAATGTCGCCTAAAAACAGTTTTTTGACAATATTTCCTTTCCGACTCATTTTACGATAAAAACAGTTGCATAATAAATTAGACTAGAGAAAATTTCCTATAATTTATGTAATAACCTTTTTTTTTCTTCGTAAAATGAATAGTTTCAGAGTAAAAGTGCCACTAAGTTTATTGTAACATGCCTTGGGCTAAAAAACTCATTTCCACACCACCATGAGGTAGAGTAACTGGCGCGTTTTTTATCGTGGTATTTCCAGTAGGCTTAATCCACATGCAATGCACTATTCCATAATTTAGCGCATTCTCCTTTGCTTCGCTGTTCTTTATGAACCAGTTGCAAGTTCATCGTCTTCAGTACCGATCGAAACGCCACAAATAGACATTTCTTCCACATCATCCGCGATGGGATTACCAGTTTCATTGCAATTCTCTTCGTCGTCGATTTCATCATACGTTTACTCGAGAACAGTCTCCGTTTTTTTTCCTCTTCATCGCTATCTTGTGTTCGAACTTGCGAATTATTTAAGGTACCACTACAATTCGTGCATATAATGGAGCACTTTAATCCAGCTTTTCTGCATCCACAGGCTCTCTCACATCCCTTTTTGCATTTGCAAGAAATCAGTTTGAATAAGCTGTGTGGCACTCTTACGCTGATTTTATTTTACTCTTTATTTTACCAAAAAAAGGTTATTACATAAATTATAGGAATTTTTCTCTAGTTTATTATATAACTGTTTTTATCGAAAAATGAGTCGGAAAGGAGACTTTGTCAAAGAACGGTTTTTAGGCGCCATTTTTTCCAATATGGCGCCGCGAGTAACCTCTTTTTTGACCACCAAATAGAGGTGGGTAGTTTGTGAACGAACTAGTCCGAGAGAATGGCTCCCGGCTTAGAACAAAAGAACTAGTTCTTTAAAATAAAAAGAACTAGTTCGCTTTGACCTGCTTTGCTAAAACATCTCTATGCTTATCTCATTCAGTGAACGACTTGTAGGGACATGAAATCTAGTTCGAAAGTCCTGCTTTGGTGAAACATATCCCATTCAGTGAACGAGTTGTGGCGACATCAAACGAGCGACATAGCACCCTGCCCGCCAGTTGTTTCGTTACCTAATGGCGGATGTCAAAAATATAATTAGAGTATAGTTTTTTTTTCTATTGGATAATGGATTACACTGTTAATAGTAGTTTCGCCAGTATATGTTATACTATAATTTATAAATAATACCCCAATTCCACCTAAAATTGCAGTATGAATAAGGCTAAAATACGTGCAGCAATATGTCTTTTATGCCTTATTAAATAAATATTTAAGGAATATACCTAAATAAAATAAGACAACGATTCTTCGATCAATATAATTATAAATAATTATTTATTTTCAAAACAAAATAACGATTCTTCAAGAAAAAGATAAAGTGGGAAGGCAGACATCGATTCTGTCCAAACTAGATCCTAGTTTCGTTTGGAACGAGATATAAACGTGCTAGAACACACAAAGACACGTTTATCGAAGTAGTATGTCTCAGGATCAAAGTAGTTCTTCAGAACTAGTTCTTTGAACTAGTTCCTTTTTGTGAACTAATCCGGAAGAACTAGTTCATTAAAAAGAACTAATAAGCCCATCTCTACCACCAAATGACTGGAGTGACTGGACTATAATCTCATTAGATTATAGTCCAGTCACTCCAGTCATTGAACATTTTCAATCAAATGCATAATTAGTTTACAAATAAACATTAAAATTAGAATGAATTACGCAGGAGTTAAATAAGGAAAAGAGGAAAATCTCGATTTACTGCGTACAGGAACGTAAAAAATGACTTATTACAGCAGGATCTGAACCTGCGACCTTTTGCTTGCCGGGCATGTGCTCTACCAACTGAGCTACTTAACAGTCAATAAATGTGTCATTATTTTCAATATTTAGATTGCTGTCATCGATATTTTCTTCGTCATGTTACCTTTTTAACAATGGAAACGAACGAAATTCTTTAGTTGTTATGTCAGTTTCAAATATACTTCTTATTTCAAAGAAAAACTTTTCAATTCCTCGTACATTTATTACATTCCAAAACCCAAGAAGATGAATAAAATAACATCAATTTCACGGGTATTAAACAGCACAACTTCTCCAAATTCCAGGTGACCAATATGAAGAACAACGTAATCCGCAAGAGCGAAGACGACGAGAAGAATCGCCGAGCCGTCGAACGAGAAGGTCGGCGGACGCGTCGGCGGAGACTGCGCGAATCAAGCGGTGAGATGAAACACGTCGAGGGCATGTCCAGCGACGACGAGATCTCCCAGCAGGACACAATGTTCCTCGACAAGGAACGCGAGCAGATCGAGTCCGAAGTCCAAACGGTCTTCGAAGATGTCATCGAGGACTACTCTTCAGTCGCAAGCATCCTGATTAAATTCGAACATTGGCGGGAGACGGACATGGGCGCTTACACGGACGCCTACGCCACGGTCTGTTTACCGAAAGTTGTATCTCCGCTGATCCGGTTGAATTTGATTTTTTGGGACCCACTTAGCGAGGCGACGGACATCGAGAAGTTGGAGTGGTACCGGACGTTGGCCATGTACGGATTGCACGACGACGAGAGTGAGGTTACATTAGCGAAAGATCCGGATATTTGTTTGTTGCCGACGGTTATCGATAAAGTTATAATCCCGAAATTAACGATACTCGTCGATAGGTGTTGGGATCCCTTATCAAGCTCCCAAACCCTCAAACTATTGAGTATCGTAAGCCGGTATATCCGAAGATTTCCTACGTTAGGTCCCGATAGTAAATGCCTCTTAAATTTATTCAACTCAATCTTACACAAATTAAAATCCTCCTTGGAAAACGATGTTTTTATACCGATAGTACCGAAATTAGCCGAAAGTCGTAATATATTCTTTCAGAGACAATTTGCTAGCGGTTTAAAACTATTAAAGAACATAACTAGTTTCCAGGGTATTTTAAATGATAATATTCTAAAAGATATCGCTTTGAATTCGCTGTTGAATCGGTATTTGTTGTCGGCGGTTAAGGTGTGTCCGTTGACTGACGCGGTGGCGAAAATTGGATTGATCGGTTTAATCTTGCCGAGGATTTGGATGCAGAATGAGACGCCACAGTTGCAGATGTTTAGCGCTTGCGTGACGAATTTCGCGCAAATGCTCGATAAAAATAATCCGCTGCATCTCGAGAGCATAGAAACGCTTGGTAATATATTGAAAGTTCTCAAGAATTGATTTGGTTGTACGATTTTGTGTATATGATTTTTAATTTATGTAAGATAATACATTGTATTTAGTTATATGTTTGTTTTCATTCATAATACCCATCCTCCGATATTTTTCAAATGAGAAACTATGTATTATAGTTTAATATTCTGATTTCAAAAATAATATTATAAAAATTATAAAAGTCGGCATCCCCAACATAAGACAAATTTATTACAGTTTTTTTTCTTTTCAAAGAAACAAAAACAAAATAAGTAATTTCTAAACCTATGGCGTGCAGTATTTGTGAAAAGAGGGACATTTTTCAAAGTAGGTTGGTCAAAATACCAAAAAGTAGTGATTTAAAAACTGTAAAACAAGAAACACGCCCAGGAGATAAAAGATAAAACCACGATAAAACTATTTGCAAACTTACTGTTGTGAGCTAAAGACGAAATTGACATTACCGGCTTGTCATAAAATAACCTACAAACTACAAAAAACCAAAACAATTTTAAAAACTAGAACCTGATAAAATGTAATCTAATGAAAAATACGTAGACAGTCTACAGAACACACAAGGTGAACACCAAACTATTAAATTGTAAGTATTAATTAGGTACTAACTTAATAGTTTATTTAACAAAATACTAACCTAAAACAACATAAACAATTGAGTATATGCAAAGTGCAAACCTTACTCACTTGTTTTCTTTTTGTATATGTATTCCATTTCAGATAAATTCAAAGATGATAGTAAGATACCTTAGACGATTTGATAAATATGGAATCCTAATGGTAGCAATTTTCTTTTTCCTCCTGGGAAATCTAGTCTCGCTATTTTTTGTGCCGGTAACCAGAACCTGCGTCCTGGACAAAATCGACAGAGGATACAATATAATGGACAACGCCAAGCTACAAAGCCCCGACTTGATCATATTAATTCTATCCGCACCCGCAAACCTCAACAAACGGAATGGAATCAGGAATACCTGGTTAAATCTAGTCAATAACAATAATTTAAGTAACGATAAGAAACCTCAATTAAAAATCAAGCATTATTTTGTTGTCGGGCTACTTGCCTTACCAGAAACTGAGGTAAATAATTTACAATATGAACAAAGCAAATATAAAGATATACTAAGCTTGCCAATGCTTGATAAATACGAAAACTTAACGGAGAAAGTGATACGATCGTTCGGCTGGTTAAAAGATCAATTGGACGTCGGTTTTGATTTTAAATACGTATTGAAATGTGATGATGATAGTTTTGTTAACGTCGAGAATCTAGTTCACGAGTTGATACACTTGGACGTAATTTATTTGAAGTCAACCGTGGATGTCGATAAAATAGATGATAACTCTTCACCGTATATAACAGTGAACTTGCAGAGCAATGCGGAGACTTCTCATGGAAATCGTGAATTGTACTGGGGTTATTTTAAGGGATCTGCTAGGATTTTTCGTACGGGTAAATGGAAGGAAACGTCGTGGATGTTGTGCGATCACTATTTACCGTACGCCCATGGCGGTGGTTATTTACTCACTAAGAAATTGATTGTGTATTTGGCAAAGAATAGAGAAAATTTAAGGTAAGAAATGTTGAATTATGGTTTATAATATTATAATTATTATTAATATTATTATTATTATTATTAATTAAGGGCTAGTTTATTCACCTTATTCACCCAGCCATGTGTCAGATAAGTTGATTATGATGCACCATTTTTTGGCATTAACAGAAATAATAATAATTATAATAATTATTTTACTATAAGTTAAAGAAGAAAATTGCTGAGACTGTGTATCCTATTTTGCTAAATTCCATTTTATAAGACATTTTGATTAGGATTAATATCTAAATAACAAAATAATTGTAATAAACGATGCTACTAATGAAGATAAAGCACTTTTTTTGCTCATGATTCATGCCTATGTTTATCAATTTCAGTCAGAAGTTTGGGTTTTTCAAAATTGTGAATGCAGGCTCACATATGGAGAAAAACATCATTGGATTTTTGTTGGATTTGGGTTCCAAAATGTTCAGTAAAAACGGGTCTAGTGTGCCATCTTGTTCTTAAATTTATGTTGGCTATACGCTTTAGTTATAGACTTATAAAACATCAAATGAAAAAAATTGAAGTAACAAAACAACTAAACTGGTCAACTCTAACCTCTAAAACTGGGATAATGACATAAAGCAAAAAAAAAGGCGGCTAAAGTTTAATTGTCAGATTTCAGAGTAGCCAACTTACTATCTTTTCCATGGATGTTTATTTTTATACACAATTCGGACATTTTGACACATTATTAATGCCAATGTCATGTGTAACATAAAGACAGTTTCAACACCTGAGACACCAACAATTTTTCCTAAAATATTCATTGGTTCTCTTATCTTCATCCTTATTTCAAGTATTTGCCTATATTTTTTACATTTTACGCCTATATTTACTCATACCCCTAAGCAAACATCCGATTCCCATAAACTAGTCGAAAGAATAAAACAACCCGACATAACAGATTTGATGATACTGATTTCTTCCGAACCATCACATGAAAACAACCGAAAAATAATACGGGAAACATGGCTGAAGTTATTTAACGGTAGTTCAAGAAAAACCATCAGTTATCACTTTGTTATTGGAACTATAAACGTAGACCAAGACGAATATAATACAACTTTGGAAGAACTACAATATAATGATTTACTATATTTGCAAACATTAGAAGGAAAGAAATTTGAAGCATATAAAGCTGCGGCAATGTTTAGATGGTTGCACCAGGAATACGAGCTTGGGCGACATTTTAAATATGTTTTAAGAACAACCGACGAGACGTTTATCGTTCTAAATAAATTATTAGAAGCACTCGGCGATATAGAAAAGTTTTATTTGAATTTCCACGGGACTGAAAGCAAGAATAAACGCTTTATAAGTTGGAACGTCCAAAGAAATCAATTAGATTGCAAGTTTTGTGAGCACAAGGAGTTATATTGGGGATATTTTTCTGGGAATAGAAAACGTAACGATCAACAATGGATTGCATGCGATTACTACCCTAATTTTGCTTATTCCGGTGCTTATATCCTTTCCAAAAATCTTGTACTCTATATTGCTAGGAATCTTGATTATTTAAGGTAATACGAATACTAAATAAATACATAATAAAACATATTTTTCTAGGTGTTATAATTCCGAAGATGTCAGCGTTGGCGCATGGTTAGCGCCTGTGAATAATGTGGTGCGAATACATGATGTTAGGTTTGACACGGAATACAAATCGAGAGGTTGCCAAAATACGTACTTGATCGTTCACAATATATCGGTGGAGACGATGAAACAATTGTACACAAATTTGAAAACTTTGGGGAGACTCTGCGTCAATGAGAAGAGAACACGCGGGGAATATTTGTACAATTGGGATAAACCGCCTAGTAAATGTTGTGATGTACTCATATAATTTCATATACGTAATGTGCAATTTTTAATAAATTTTATTCGATTTTAATGATGCTTTGTTATTAGTTAAATTGCGATAATTTTGTAGATATTAATTTTAAGCGTTTAAATATTTGTTGTATTTTTTTATAACAGCAGAATTAGCAAATCTGGCAGAGTTATTCCTTTTTTTGCTGTGCCCATGATTTGTCACCCAGTGGACATTAAAATATGCAATTTGTTCCATTCCATTGACTTATTATTGTGATTATGGGTAGCGAGTGATAAGCATTCTCATAATTATGAATATGTTTAGGTATTGATTGATATTTTGACATCTACTAGGTGACATCTTTGGTAAAGTTTCTTTTTTCAGTTTTGGTCAATTTTGTCATGCATAGAACCAGTATTGACGACTTTTGGTGTAATTATCACTAGAATTTATACTAAATAGCGCAAATCCCCATTACCAGGGTTGTTATGTTTTAAAAATGTTTTCAAACAAAGTTTTTAAAACATGTTTTTTTCTACTGTTACTGTTTATTTCCGAACTACATTCAATAGAATCATTTAGAGACTACTTACCTTCTTAAGTGTTGTTTAAAAGTAACAGTGTTAAAAATCTTTTAAAATAAATAATAGTAAATAATTTTTTTGTATTAAATCCAACTACCTGTGAGGTATTCCCCTAACCGTCAGGGAATCCCATTACAACGCCAAATAGAACAGAGAACTTACTATCGTAACACATAAGTCATGCACTTATATACTGATTTTAAACGATTGTTAAAAGATTATAAACAAAAATAATTTTTATTCAGCAAATAAATACATATAACGCGATAATGGATATTTGCAGTAGGTGTCCGGATAATCGAGGTTGCATTGTATTATAAAAAAATTCAACAGATATCTAAGAAGTGGATTGGTAAGAACCATTTTTAATCACTAGTTTTGAATCACTAATTTTCTGTCAAATAAATAGGTAATAATTTTTTTGGTAGTAAAAATACACATCAACTGATATTATTTAAAAAATTAAAAAAAAAAAAAAGTCTACATCATTTACTTCAAGCGCCATCTATGCCAATTTTTTACAAGTTTAAATCTTCAGTTCTTTATAAATGTTTTAAAATTAGAACGCAATAAAATCAGTTATTTCTCAGCGAAAACTGCAGCGTTTATTTAAAAAAAATAGGCAATAAATAACATTACAACACCTAATAGTACATATAATTACTCTACACTTAAAAAACAACAAGAACACACTAAATAATCATCGTTTTGTCACCATCCCAGTCCGGCCTCCTCAATTTGGCACCCTTTGGCAATTTACTCCTCGGTGGAGTATTTTCACATTGTACATTGCTTCTGACCTTCTTCTGCTTCGAGACGGGAATCTTGCTGAACTCCTTGTTCAATTTTCTCGGCTTATCGGCTACCTTCAACTTCGCTATCCTCTTTTTCGAGTCGACATTGTCGTTACGCATTCCAAGCGGAGTCCTATTACGAAGTGGCCTCGACGACTTCGATTTTTTAATGCTATCCATCCCTTGATCTTCATAGATAAGATTTGTCAGTTTTTTATCAAAATCTCTTACGTTTTCTAAGACAACAGTCAAATCTTTTTGATTCTCTTTTTTTGATTCTTTTGTTTCTATTTTAGTTGGTACTTCTTTTGTTTCTTGTTTATTAGTCTCTATTTCTTTTGTTTCTACTTTATTTTCAGTAATTGTTTGTAAATTCTCTTCCTCTTGAGAATTTACTTCTTCATCAAATTTTTCACCATCTTGAGTTTGACATTTGACATTTGTTGGTTCTTCTTCTTTTTTATTAATATCTACAGCTTCAACTTCCGCTGACAATTCATCAATTTCCTGGATATTGTCAATATTATCCATATTTTTGTTGATTTGATTTAATGGGCTTATCTTTTGACGTACAGCATCTAGATCAGTTTCGATATAATCCAAATTTGTCTCTAATAAAACGTAGGATTTTCGTCTTTCTGCGTTTGGTATAGTCTTCGGTGTTTCCGTTTGTTCTGTACTGTCGGATTTTTTGTTTGGTATAACGAGAGGGGTTCTTGGATATTCCAGATTTGGAGATCTAGGATCTTCATTCAAACGGATGAATTTTGGAGTACCGACCTGAGTAGTTGTTACTTCGTCGACATAATTGGGTAATTTAGACAATTTCTTCGATAGAATTACCTATGGAGTAAAATCAAACCAAAAAATAGCGTGCTTTTTATTTTAACGTAAAAATACTGACCTCTATGGGTGTTCGAATTATATTCGTGCTTGGTGACCGAGGGTCCATTTCTCGCAAAGTTTTAATTCTAGGAGTTAGAATTGGCGTAGTTGGAACACTACCAGTTGGAATCCTTTCATTTTCACATTTCTCAATAGTTTTGCTGTTAACTGTACCCATTATTATAGCAATACCTCCTCCTTTTGGGTATTGAAAGCAGCTTACAGCAAAATGTTTTGAAGTGCGACTAGTTGACGAGCAAAACAAAAACTGGTCGAAGTTGAATTTGACCGTTAGAAAAAGGGCATGCAACGTGACTTAGTGAAATTCCCCTAAGGTCAAATGCGTAACAGCAGTAGGGACTTCTGGTCTGTTGAATTTCCGTTGGCCGAACTGATACTGTCAGAATTTAAATTTTAAATCCCCAATTTTTTTAAACATACAAAATTAGCAATTAGATAGTTGTTTATTCAATTTAAAGCCTGTTTCCAAGGCAATAAACAAACTTTGTATGCGTTGATTTGACAAATAAATGGTCGCCACTGAAGATAAATACGAAATAATTTATAAGATGTTGAACGATATGTTATTAGAAGAGGGAATTCATGTGTTTGAAACAATTATAATAAAAACTGTAGCGGTGTTTATCGAGAGTACGTATTAATTGTTTTTTTAACATGTTTTCTTCGTGTTTTATTTTTGTGATAACGCATTTTTAGCAACTATTTTAAACTATGTGAATGGAATAATACCAGCAGCTCAACAGAAACCGACATATGAAGAGTTGCAGAAGGCTGCAAAAATCTGTAATGAAGTTCTTCTACCGAAGGTTGTTTATGTCGATTCTTCCTTGAATATTTGCGATGCTTTAGAAATAAAATAAAAAAATATTACAAAAAGGGCAACAGTGTATTTATTCTATGAAACTGTACATTATATAAATAAAAGTGTGACAGACATTAGGCATCACCTTAAAAATTATATTAAAATTGAATTTTTATGCTTGATAGGTTGATAATCAACACTTTGTAAACAATTTAAAGAATTAAACAATATAAAGTGCAAAACGATAAAAATTTTTTTTCAATACATGTTAATGTAATAAAGTTACAATTATTGTCTGACACACTTATAATTAATAAATAAAAAAAATTAGCGGCTAATCATCGTCATCATTATCAGAGTCTTCTGCCTTTTTAGCCTCTGCTTGCTCCTTATAATGCCTATATTCTGGTTTCAATTCCCACATGTTCTTGTGTGGATTTTTCAAATTATAATTGCACACATCCTTCAAAATTTCCTTAAGATATGTGATCGGTTGTTTTGTTAATTTGACTAGATCCTTAATATTGTAATACTGATGTTTCTCAAATGCCGCAAACAACATTTCCAAAACATGGTCCTTGTCATCACGTGCTTTCTTACCTTCAGCCTTTTTACGCTCAATATATTCAATCTGTAAACAATTAAAAAAATTTAACAATTTATCATACAATTTATATCTATTAAGGAGTAAATTAAACTAAATCTTACGTTATTTTTATGATCAGAAACAGGTTTAAATGTCTGAACAACACGTTCTAACTGTTGCACTTTCCTTGTAGGTAAAGAAGCTTTCTTGATAGAGTTTAGTTTGAGATTCATGTAAGTATTTGATGCAACGGGTCTGCACTCAAGTTTCTGAACTATCCTACCTTCCAGGGATAATTTTTCGGACTCCGGAATGACCGAGTCGGATTTTGTAGCTAAAAACTGGAATTTTTCGACATTTGTTATCAAACAGGTTAAAAAACTTACGAATTTCATGTGAGAATACGCCCAACGTTTGTTGTGTTACCGTCGAAACAGTGAGTTTGTGATCTTTTGGAATACTTTCCTCTTCGCCTGGTAAATTTAGGATAGCTTGCGACAATGATAACGACACTTGATGCTTCTGTTTCGGTATTCTGTAATTTGTATAATAATAATAGTATTTAAAATCCCATAAAACAACAAATTCAATAAAAACTTACTTAACAATCTTTAATTTGCCTACTTCTATGTCCCCTGGAGCTTTATCCCACCTGTTGGCGATATATTTTGGTACTTTCACTAGCCAAACGCCTCGTGAGGCATTGCTTAAGTCGAGATCACGGTCTATGTGATTGTTTGTAGACATTGTGGAGTAGAATTAATGCGAATGGATCGTAGAAATTGTTATCAAAATTATCACGTATACGTCTGTTAACCTATATAGCGCGAACTGTCAACGAGAATCAAACACGCAGGCCTGCCAATCGACAACCTGCCAATCGATGCAATAGCGCCAACTGGTGCTAAAGAAATATTTTTGTGGTAGAGTAGTTCAAACTAAGAAGAGCACAGTTGTATATGCAACCAATCATACCCAGTGTATGGTTTAAATATTGCTTGTGTATATTTGGTTGCATATACAACTGTGCTCTTCTTAGTTTGAAACATCTATAATATTCGCCGAAAACACGAAACCAGTTTAACAAAAGTCGATGCTGTTTATGCAACCGAAATAACTTTTAAAAGCAATACCGGTTGCCGATCTGAACAAAACTCTGTATTGAATAGGAGGAATAGGTGAATAAAAACACAACTTTTGGTAGTTTATGCAACTTAATTATTGATTAATTTTTGAGCTAGAGCTGTATCTTTACAATGACTGTCTGTATTATCATTTATTTACTACAGCTTGTCATCAACGTGTTGCTTCTTATTGTAGGTACACTCGAAATGCACGATTTGGTTCTTCGATTCATATCGTATTGTAATCGGTAAATTTGACTAATATCAGTAACAGAATAACATTGTCGTGTGTGACAATGGCCACTGACGTTTATGAAAATTTACCAATTCTCAACCATGGTGACTAAAGAACAACTAAGATTTTGTCAAACAGCTTCTATAAATGTTTCTAACGTCCAAACCGTTCATGCTATAGATCTGACAATTGGCATACCTACATATTTAAGGTTACTAGTGGATGAACTGGTATCAGTTTGTCAAAATTGGATGAATCCACTAGAAAACTCATATAACATTTGCAATTTCCGGTTGTCAGTTTGTCCCCTGGTAATTCTAAATACGGATACCAAATACCCACCTAGAGACTGCATGCAAAATAATCGCAATTTGTGTTTACTAGTAATCGGTAAATATTTTAATAAATAATAAAAGATTATCGGTAATTTTCTGACTTTTTTTTCTGACGATCTTTTAATAATAAATGGAATATGCAAATAGCTAGAAACTAAGTACCTACATTTTTGTATTAATGATGTGGACTTTTTAGTCCAGTTTTTCTGTTATAATGTGAACATAAAGCTGTTACAGGCATTTCTTAGGGATTGAACCGATTTTGCCCAGTGACATGTAGGCCGATTTTCAGATCAATGGGTTGAACGGTTATGTCTACAAATGTTTATACACAGAGAGAAATAAAATGTGAATGAAGCGAATTTGCTTCAAGTCAAAGAAAGATCGATGTTAAATAGTGGCAGACAAAGTTTTGGTTGCCGCAAAGAAATTATTTCTTTGGTAACATTTGTTAAATTCAAAGCTATCGTATTTGCATGAACGTTATTAACTAAATAAATTTAATAACATAATATTATCAATCGAAATGAAAATTTTGTTTCAAAAACTCTACGTTCTTTTTAAATAAAAAACCTTCCTTTATAGTTTGATAATTTAGTACTTGACTTAATAAAATCGAATGTTCGGAATGTTGTTTTTTTGTGTTTTATTTCTTTTTATTTAAGACATAGTTCAAATAAAATATTTTTTTCAGCCCATGCAGCTCACAAAATGGCTGATGATGTACTTCATCAACATAGGTGCTTAATGGAAAAAAAATTCATGTAACAGAAAATTGTCAGAATATTAGCTGCTTTCCATTTGCACACTTCTGAATTAATCTTAGCTGAGGTAATCTAAAGGCTGTTTTACATTACACTAGTTTCGTCTAGAACACTTTCTATACTAGATTCAATACTAGATGAGACTAGAAGTAGTTTCATATTCTATTCCTAGATGTCTACTGAAATAACACCATTTGCGCATGTCGACGTTCAAATGAAGTAAATACTGCCAACTTAAACGCGGTTATAAACACATTTTCTAGGTTATGTCTCACCCGATGACAGCCGCGGTTACAGTTGGCACCAGCAAAATTCGTAGCAGTGCGCAAGTCTAATATGAAACATCGGATAGAAAATTGGATTGCTTCTAGTTTGCAAATTGACTTCTAGTATAAAAACTTGGATGAAATTTGTCTGATTTACATTATGCTAGACCACCTAGCTTTAAAACTGGGACAGAAAGTTGGACGAAACTAGTGTAATGTAAAACAGCCTTAACACCGTCTGACTTGGTCCAAGTTCAACTAAGCTAAGCTATGTTGGCAAAAGGAACGCGTTCGGTGCCATTCTATCTAACTAAGTTCGTGGAACTTGATGTCAGCGAGTGGCGGCGCCACATGCCTGACAACAAGTGTTACCAATGTTATCATCTATAATTACAAATAAGAAACAGGTATCAGAACCGCTTTTTTGCACGCGTATACCGTCCTCGTGACTTAATTCCACTTCGTAGCGAAGATGTGTAATCAGGTCACACACATCAAATATGTTAACTTCATCCATCTTGCCGAAACTTCTTATAGTTTATAAAATAAACAAAAACCAAATTGCACGCACGCACGATGGCGGATTTAGGTTAGGTTCTCCTTCTTCTTCTTCTTCTTCTTCTTCTATTAGGTTAGCTCAGACAGCTCAGACGATCTAAGTTACCTTTTCGCATGACTAGCCAAGGGCAAGGGGAAGGTAATTTGTCTGAGCCTGTCTTACTTCACCAAAACAAAAGGAACGCTACGCATAAGTTAGATTAGCTCAGCTCAGCTAATATCAGCTCAGAAATGTGCAAATGGAAAGCAGCTATTATTTAGAGTTGTCGTACTCTTGGTTTATCTTAATCACACCAATTTTTATTACTCACAAGACATTTTTAGCGAGGCACCTGTGAAATGGTTGCGGTACAAGGCAGTACAAGGTTCAAAAATTTCTTGTTTGCTTGACATCAATGTGTTAAGCAAACAGTATCGTACTTCGTAATAATGCTGCATCCCAAAATTAAAATTAAGATTTATATTGTGAACTTAAACGTAAACTTTGCGTGAATGAGAAAAGTGTTATATGTATACAAATATCTTCCTTAGATAAAAGTATTTATCTTAGGTAAAAATTGACAGTTCACAGGTGTTACATTTTCCCACGATATTTGCATTTTTTTGCTACCACATTTTACTAAGCACCCTAAAAAAGATAAATTCTAAACCTATGTCGCCCCATAGGTTATAACCTTTCTCACTACTCCCAGACACGCGTCTTTTGTGAATATCGAAAAATCCTTAAATCAGGGAAGAACTCCATCATCGATTTGAATATCATTTTATTTCCTCTATACACGCGTGCTCGCTAACAAAGCCCGACCATTTTCTAAGCATTCTTTAGGGGTCTCGTACTCCCGACGACACACAAAAAAAAAATAAAACGAGAAGAACGAACGATGAGGGATACACAAATAGTCGCGCACCCTCCTGCTAAAAATAATGTAAAAAGGGGACTTCTGGTAGGCCGTGCCAGAAGCGTGCTACCAGGAATATATAGACACGAGAGAGGGAAAAAGCGAAATTTATACATAACAAAAAAAACCGTACCCACGTGTGCGTTTTTTCCCCTGTTTTACATAAGGGACGGAAATAGGTATAATGAGGAAGGGCGGTTTGTCCCCTCCGAGAATTTGATCCACAGATTTCGACGAGTGACGGTGGTGATGACGTTGCGTTTCTTTTTTGTAGCATACCCTGTAAACGGCGTTTTTTTAATACGGTGCGATGAGATGAGTTTTTAACCTTTGAACTAATGAGGGGCGCGTTTTTTTATGTTCGCAGGTTGAGTTTTTTTTGTGTGGGGATTTTTTTAGGGGCGGAACAAGTGCAGTAAGGTGGTTTGTTTTTTAGGGTGCGGTTTTTTTTGGTAGCGATGTCAGGTTGCCGAGTTTTCTGAGGGAGATTCTTAACTGATAGTTTTTATTGGTTAATTGTTAAAAGTTGATACATTTGAATAATTAGTAATATTTATTAGTAATTAATATGTTTTGTCATTATTTGGAAAATGATTAAAGAAATGTGTATAAAAGCGTCGTCAATTTACTTTTCTGTCATTCAGAGCACAGACTAGACAGACACCGCAGCTAGATAGCAATAAGTGCACATCCCTCTGTCTTTTTTCCATCCAATTAAAACGGTATATTGACATCTTTATCGTTTTTTTGTAAAACCGTTGCCCAGGGGGCGCTCGGTTGGTGGACACAGTTCCCGCAGAAATCTATAAATTATATGTCATCAGTATGTCATTTCACTACTTATGACAAGCGTCAAATTTCAATATTTGCGTATTAGTAAAATGTTTTGGTATAATTTGTGGAAAACCCGATAAAGAGAAATTATTCTGTTTGCCGAAGAATCTGGATAGGTGCGTACTTATGTATAGTTATGTACTTTTGTGTAACCTCTATTTTCGACTAATAAATTTTAATTTATTGTCTTAATAAAATATTGTTTTATATATGTTTATTATTTATGTGGCCTAAAATTATTTATTTATATGTTTTGTAGTATCCCGCAACTGCATTCAGTTATATACATTTTCGTTTTGCTATAATCAGTTATATTGATATAATAAGCAACATTGATATAATATGTGTAATAAATTCATTTATATTTTTATTTATAATAATATGCAAGAAGTTAAGACTGCGATAACAAACATTTTTTAATCTAAATTTTAACTAGCTTATTAATTCGAAAGATTTATTTCAAATATAGCGCCAACGTGCCCCAAGCGCCCCCTATGTCACGGTTTCATGCTTTTAGAGTGAAATAGACGATAGTTGAAGAGAGAAACGAGATATCGGGGGTAATGGAAAATAACGTTTAGTGCGCTGTCTGTCTAGTCTGTGATTCAGAGTATGTATGATGTTATTATCGTATTTCTATGGATACATTAATAACGAAAACGATAAAACGATAAACCAAAAGACCAAATTAACAATAAATTTGTTGCTGAATTTAAATTTTCTTCTAAATACGGCCCCATAAACAGCACCAACCAAGACCAACATAAACAGCACCTAAAATTTGTAAACATCAGGATGCGCACAGGACAAGTAGTCCCCTCCACCATATTTTGGTGGAGGCAACGATGATAATCGTGTGCAGTAAGAACGTTCATCTACGCGGCAGCATTTGAATATTTATTTACGTCCACGCGATAGGTTCACGCGCGCTGCGTATATGCATCTCACTCTCGCCGAATGCCGTTCTTCGCGCAGGTCTCAGGTTAACTTTAAGTTGGTTTCCCTGTAGATCAGTGTTTCCCAACGTGGGGCGTACGCCCCACTGGGGGGCAATATGATTGTTGAGGGGGGCAATTGGAATATAGAAAAATTTTGAAAAAAAACCTACCTTAAAGTCTCTTTGTACCGTTCATACTGCAACCGTTAATCATATCCTTGAGGCTAATTATTAAATATCCCTTCACAATTCTAAATCTGAAAAAAAAACACACAATAGGGAAAAATTTAATTAAGCCATCAATATTTGTAAAAACGTTTTTAGAAAAATATGTCAAAGATGTGATAGCTATGCCACTTAAGATACATTGTTGATGAACATTTTGTTGAAGGTATGTTATTCTGTAAATTAGAAAGCATCACAACCTCCGGAGATATTCTTCATAAGTAAAAAAATTACTTCAATGTCTTTAATATTCCAGTACAGAACATAACATCCTGTACTGCAGACTGTGCTCCTAACATGATGGACAAAAGCGGCTGTTTAAAGATAAGAATCCAGAAATGCTTCTTGTGCATTGTCTAATATAGCTCCATAGGGAAAACTTGGTAACCAAAAATGTTTGTCCAGTTCTCAATGAAGATTAAATTCGGTTATAAAATATGTCAATTGTATCAAAGCTAATGCCGAATGTGACATTTCAAGTTAATTTGTGACGTACAAAATAATTCATACTTTTTATACCTAAATTTAATACTTCATTGAACAAATATTTTTGGCTACCAAGTTTTCCCTGTGGATTACACAATGCACAAGAAGCATTTCTGGATTTTCATCTTTAAACAGCCACTTTTCTTGCCCATCATGTTAGGAGAACGATTGGCAGCACAAGATGTTATGTACTGTATTGGAATATTATCGACATAATTAATTCGACATAGTTTTTTAGCTTAGAAAAAATATCTCTGGAGGTCGTGGTGCTTTCTTATGATTTGCAGAATAACATTTTCTCAAAAAAATGTTCCTTATTAATGTACCTTACATAAGTTATCAACAAGGCCTCAGTGCCTCTCACTCTTGCTCATTTTAACCATTCTTTTTCTAACAGTGTTGTTACTAACGGGCACAGCTATCACATCTTTGTCATCTTTTTCTAAAACCGTTTTTGCAAATGTTGATATTGACAGTTTAATTAAATGTTCCCCTATTTTGTGCTTTTTCCAGATTTAGCAATGAGCACGAATATTTGATAACTAGACTCAAGGGTACGATTAACACTTGCAGTGACAATTTCAGTTTTAGAGTAAATGTTTAACTTTGTGTTGTTATAATAAAATATGGCAGATTTGTGTTGTATTAGTTTTTAAGTGAATGTTTATTTCTATTTTGTTATAATAGAATATGTAGCAAATTTTGTTTCTGCTAAAATACTTAGTATTTATTTCAATAATCAAATAAATTATTGTTTTATGTTATTATTTTTATACCCCCAATGGCGCAAGTTTTTCATTACGTCACAGAGAGGAAATTAGTCAAAGTTTGTTGGGCAGAATGTGTACCAATGACGAAATGAGAAACGTACATCGTTCCGAGTAAGGTTCATTTCCAACTCTGTTATAGATATAAAAAAAGACAATATGAAGTGGGGCATGAGATTTTTAGACCAGCTTCGGTGGGGCATAGCTCAAAAAAGGTTGGGAAACACTGCTGTAGATAGAAACATTCTTTGACATATTCGTCCATACTTTCTACCTTTTTTTAACACACTTTTCGGACCCTTGAGCTTGTTAATATACCAAGACAGCCGTGAAAACGGTTTTGATCTCTCAACTACACCATAAAAAAGATCTCTCACCTAATCTAAAAAGATCGCCAAAGCATCATGACACGTGATATAGGTACTCCTATAGTAGGAAGAAATTTACTGAAAACCGTAAAATACGTCCAATTATCATCTAAGATTTCGATCAGAATATACTCCCCGATACACGTAGGGTCCCTTTTCTCTATTTTTTTCCTTCTTCGGTAATTCGCTGTCAAAAATCCGGGTGCGTTTTATCGTTGACTATAGGTAGGTCGAAGAGAGTTGACCATCGTGATTATTTGAGCACGAGGACCAGCGTGTGGGGTTGTTGCGGCAGAAGCCAGGTGCTACTGGCCTCGACACATGTGCCCTAGGTCCAACAAAGCGAACGTTCCGGGACAGACGTTGGATTGTCAATGATATGTTATTTATTAGGCCTTGTGTGGACACGAGCGGACACTTTTCTCCGTGATTTTTATAATGTAACCGTTGCTTTTAGTAGGCCGGAATATCTATGGCTTGGGTTTTTTAAATGCACGCTCTTAGCGGATGACCATTGAATGCTAAATGACCGAATGGACCCCGGGACGCGTCGATGGATAAAATATAAGAATTAACGATTTATTTCTTGACACATGCACAGCTTGTGTGCCTTTTTTGTGACTTCTTATGGTTGTCATCAAAGCATCTCACAATTATTTGGTGATGTAGAAAAAAAGTATTATCAAAAATCTGCCATATCAGGCAGAGATTATTATACCAAATATGTAATTCTTTGTAATAAGTGGTTAATGATTGTAGCGATTTAAATGTATTTAAAGTGTCTTTTATGATCAAAAATATAATTTGATCATAAGTGGTTAGAGGTTTTACGAATAAGTACTATTAACAGAAAACACTCCAAAAATAACATCTTCAGAAGTCCAGATTCAACCGTTATTAAGTAGTATTTTATGTTAGCGATGATGCGAAAGTTTTGGTATGCGAGCCAAACCGTCCATTGTAAGAATATACGGCTCCGGAGAGGAAGAAGTATTCAATGCCTGGTTCCATTGTAACCTGAATAATCCTCGGGAGCAAGAGGTACTTAGCGATTCTTGAATGAACTCGTACGGATATTTCTCCTCCAGGTTGGAGTAGCCGATGCGCATTTTTGCATTCGGCCGAGAATAATGTAAAAAAATGCGGGGGTTTTTAAGAAACCCTCCTCACTCGACCATCACCACCGCCCTTTTTCTATGAGTCTTTTAAGAAGTAGCGGTTGCCGGCCAAAACGCACTGTCATTGTTGGTTTTCGAAAGAAGCGCCCTAACTCGAAGTATACATAATGGACAGGGGTACGTGAATCAACAAGAATCTTGCTGAGATGCCACCCACCGAAACAACGCACCTTTAATAAACCATTAATTTCTATTTTGGCAGTTCCTTTTTTCGACTTCCAGAAGCCTCAGTTCCTACTGTGGGTCACAGTTCTTTAATTTCCGCCTTTGGCGATTTGCTGTTTTTAGTTTCCGACTCCTAGAAGGAAAGTATTGTAATCGATGGAAAAAAAATTTGAGATTTTAGCGGAAATACGCGTTTTGGGGTCCCCTGAATCGATTGCAATGATTTTTGGAAAATGTATGCATGTATGTATGTATGTGTGTATGTCCGTGAACACGATAGCGCCTAGACGGAACAACGGATCGGGATGAAATTTGGTATACATATTTAGAATTCCCGGGGGAAGAACTGGATTGTTTTTGGTGACAATCTGACAACCGGAAGTGGCAAATATCACATACGTTTTTTTAGGTATTCATCCGAATTTGACCAAACTGACACCATCTCATCCTGCAGTGATTCTAAATATGTATATAAATTTACAGATCAATGGGATGAGCGGTTTAGGCGCTATTGACATTTATTTCAGTTGGTATGTGACGTAATAGAGAACTGACGTCATCATACCGCGTTAGCTCTCACGTTATTGTTTGAATATTATCGCCTGCCCTCGATTGAAGTATAAATAAACAAGAAGTAGAGAAATAAACCTAGCATTATAACACGGCTATGTGACAGTATATTAGAATTATTTGTATTTTTATTCGAGAGTTTATAAATCTGTAAACAGTGTGCCAATGTAGTCGGAAAGTTGGGTGGAGGCCACACCAGATATTTTTTATCTTAAGCTTCTTTTATTTGTACGGCCAGGCGAGCAACTTTTAGTAGCCCGACAGTCGTGACGCCACAAACGGTGACAGCGAATGGGCTACAGCTACACGAATCACACTTCGTCACGTCGCGTCGCACAGTGCTGCGTCCCATAGCAATAAATCACAAAATGCCTTAAACGATAATAACTTCTATTATTAAAAAACAACTAAATAACTAACCAAACATCTCAATTGTTGGATTATTTCGTTTGTTGTTGTTGGATTATTGCAATAACGCAGAGTAGTGCGTCACCGGTTTAAAAGTAAGCTGAACAGTTGGTGTCTGCATTTTTGATTTTTATTTAATATGGAGGCTAATCTAGATGGTATACAATATTTAAACTAACACGTATTTTTAGAAACATTCTATAAGATTTTAAAATAATGTATTGTTTATGAAGTGCAGTGCATAAAATTAAATTATGTAAATTTAAGCTTTTGTCAAATAGCCCAAAAAGGCCCTCAGGGTTTTGACGCCATATTATAGCTCTATTATTTTATTACTTGTGCATATAATAATTTTTGCAGAAACGTGCAGATAGTAATGAAAGTATGCATATATGTTTAGAGCTATGGACTGAAATAAGTCATAGTGATTTATTCGATACTTGGGCTTTCTTCTTTTGAGTTACCTTTGGGAATTTTATCTGCAGAGGCTTTAGAAGCTGCCCATAAAGAAATTCGAACGCATCGTTTCAGTCATACAAAAAAGACATCAAGAATACATTATAATATGGATCTAATTCAAATATTATAGTTACGGTCAGATCCATCAATAACTACCTACTTCTCATGCAAACGATATAGATAATGATATGTTCCACATACTGTGGTACGTGGAAAGCCAAATATTTTGGAAAGCGATATTCGTTTTACTTTACCGGATCAGTTGGATTTACTTAGTGACGAAGATTTATCACCCGATGGTAAGGATTAAAAATATTTGTTTTTGAATGTGTTTTATCTACCTATACTAATTACGAACTTTCAAGTGTAGGGCGCGTTCAGCGGAATCGCCCATTTTCGCCGACATTTGCGATCGAGTAGCTGCAAAATTGGGCTTTTCGATATTACTTTTGACGCTGGAATTGAAAAAAGGACACAATTCCGCGTGGACTGCGCGATATATTGTAAATTAAATGCGTCAATTTTGAAAAAAAATCACGATTTTGCACCTCTTCGGGTGAAGGCGAACCTCGAGAAAATGTCACGTGACGTCTAGAAATTCCGACAAGCGGATCGATGAACGTCAAAAATTTACATTTTTTATCCGTTCCTGCCGACCTTATAAAAGCCGCTAGCTCTCATGTCTTACGATAAGATCCCTCTAAATACCCTTCGCAAAGAGTTTTGAGCAAAAAAACGGCCTTAAAAACAATTTTCGATCCAAAAAATCGATTTTTGTCGACTCGTGTTTTGCTGCTATTACCACAGTAACGTCAAACCCGAAACGCCCCCTGCCGGACATTCGTAACAACAGTAACAGATAGCAGATAACCTAAAATGTATCCTAAAATGTCCATATTGCGAATGTGGACAGGTGGGAAGCCTTAACCACATATTTCTAGAATGCCCAATAACTAAAATCGAAAATTTTGACTTATACACAGAGCTAGTAGTACCTACTATTATTTAAAATTGTATATAAAATGCGCATAATAGCAAGAATTGTTGTTTTTATTCTGTACCAAACAAGAAGCAAGTATTTGTTTTAACTATACACCTCTTTAATATTTAGATATTTTTGAAGAACTTTTTCTTTTTCACGGTACTTGGTATTCAAAAACCATATTCATTTTTGAAGTCAGCTTGTTATTACACCCTTAGAAATAACATTTTATAAAATTCTACGAACTCTTTCTATTTTTGTCCAACATTTGTATTGGGTCGATATTGAATTAGCAACGGAGTTGCAAGTATTTCTTTTTTTTTCTAGAAAACTTTGTTTTTTTCTAGAAAACTTTCAGAAAATATCTTTAAAAATCTTTTTCAATATATTTTTAATTTAATCCCCTAATAAGCATGATTCACCAGCGACAATACATTCAAAGATTCTCCCACACATTTCACATAAATTAATTTCACGTCCCCAAAAACGATTTCACCCCATTTTCGAATCGGAGTCCGCCAGCCACAGATTAGAAGAAAGGATGAAAAGAGTCAGGACAAAGAATTCGTGGAGTGGACAATAGTAGTGTGGGGTGGACACACAATTATTTCCGATGTTACATTTATCACCGACAATTGCAAATAACCTCCTGACCGTTGCCCAGATCGCCATTAAGGTGTCGCGTAAGCCGGGATTACGATCGTAGTCGCCTGGTACATGGCCGATTGTCCTAAAAGTGCGAGGGGTCAATTTTGAAGATTTTTGACATCGGAAATGGACGGGTGTACGTTTTTATTGTGACCCCCGGGTGCGTGGGACGATCACCGACCGTTTCTGCAAATGCATGCTGAGGATTTGGCGTTAGTTTTAATTGCTTGGGGTCATTCTATATTTCCCCATTTCGAATTGCTTGGACGTTGGACAAAGAACTATTAAGCATTTATGTCAACTGTCATCCAAATAACGGAAAATAACGCTTATTGCATGTAATCTCTTGTGCAGTTTCTCACATTTCATTTTTTAATTTCTTTATCTATCTACCTACCTATACAAATTACGAACTTTCAAGTGTAGGGCGCGTTCAGCGGAATCGCCCATTTTCGCCGACATTTGCGATCGAGTAGCTGCAAAATTGGGCTTTTCGATATTACTTTTGACGCTCGAATTGA
Organism: Aphodius granarius; assembly: GCA_963971325.1. Classification (NCBI taxonomy): domain Eukaryota; kingdom Metazoa; phylum Arthropoda; class Insecta; order Coleoptera; family Scarabaeidae; genus Aphodius; species Aphodius granarius. The sequence continues at coordinate 7,437,005 of OZ020225.1, forward strand.
AAAAAGGACACAATTCCGCGTGGACTGCGCGATATATTGTAAATTAAATGCGTCAATTTTGAAAAAAAAATCACGATTTTGCACCTCTTCGGGTGAAGGCGAACCTCGAGAAAATGTCACGTGACGTCTAGAAATTCCGACAAGCGGATCGATGAACGTCAAAAATTTACATTTTTTATCCGTTCCTGCCGACCTTATAAAAGCCGCTCGCTCTCATGTCTTACGATAAGATCCCTCTAAATACCCTTCGCAAAGAGTTTTGAGCAAAAAAACGGCCTTAAAAACAATTTTCGATCCAAAAAATCGATTTTTGTCGACCCGTGTTTTGCTGCTATTACCACAGTAACGTCAAACCCGAAACGCCCCCTGCCGGACATTCGTAACAACAGTAACAGATAGCATATAACCTAAAATGTATCCTAAAATGTCCATATTGCGAATATGGACAGGTGGGAAGCCTTAACCACATATTTCTAGAATGCCCAATAACTAAAATCGAAAATTTTGACTTATACACAGAGCTAGTAGTACCTACTATTATTTAAAATTGTATATAAAATGCGCATAATAGTAAGAATTGTTGTTTTTATTCTGTACCAAACAAGAAGCAAGTATTTGTTTTAACTATACACCTCTTTAATATTTAGATATTTTTGAAGAACTTTTTCTTTTTCACGGTACTTGGTATTCAAAAACCATATTCATTTTTGAAGTCAGCTTGTTATTACACCCTTAGAAATAACATTTTATAAAATTCTACGAACTCTTTCTATTTTTGTCCAACATTTGTATTGGGTCGATATTGAATTAGCAACGGAGTTGCAAGTATTTCTTTTTTTTCTAGAAAACTTTGTTTTTTTTTCTAGAAAACTTTCAGAAAATATCTTTAAAAATCTTTTTTCAATATAATTTTAATTTAATCCCCTAATAAGCATGATTCACCAGCGACAATACATTCAAAGATTCTCCCACACATTTCACATAAATTAATTTCACGTCCCCAAAAACGATTTCACCCCATTTTCGAATCGGAGTCCGCCAGCCACAGATTAGAAGAAAGGATGAAAAGAGTCAGGACAACGAATTCGTGGAGTGGACAATAGTAGTGTGGGGTGGACACACAATTATTTCCGATGTTACATTTATCACCGACAATTGCAAATAACCTCCTGACCGTTGCCCAGATCGCCATTAAGGTGTCGCGTAAGCCGGGATTACGAGCGTAGTCGCCTGGTATATGGCCGATTGTCCTAAAAGTGCGAGGGGTCAATTTTGAAGATTTTTGACATCGGAAATGGACGGGTGTACGTTTTTATTGTGACCCCCGGGTGCGTGGGACGATCACCGACCGTTTCTGCAAATGCATGCTGAGGATTTGGCGTTAGTTTTAATTGCTTGGGGTCATTCTATATTTCCCCATTTCGAATTGCTTGGACGTTGGACAAAGAACTATTAAGCATTTATGTCAACTGTCATCCAAATAACGGAAAATAACGCTTATTGCATGTAATCTCTTGTGCAGTTTCTCACATTTCATTTTTTAATTTCTTTATCTATCTACCTACCTATACAAATTACGAACTTTCAAGTGTAGGGCGCGTTCAGCGGAATCGCCCATTTTCGCCGACATTCGCGATCGAGTAGCTGCAAAATTCGGCTTTTCGATATTACTTTTGATGCTCGAATTGAAAAAAGGACACAATTCAGCGTGGACTGCGCGATATTTTGTAAATTAAATGCGTCAATTTTGAAAAAAAAATCACGTTTTTGCACCTCTTCGGGTGAAGGCGAACCTCGAGAAAATGTCACGTGACGTCTAGAAATTCCGACAAGCGGATCGATGAACGTCAAAAATTTACATTTTTTATCCGTTCCTGCCGACCTTATAAAAGCCGCTCGCTCTCATGTCTTACGATAAGATCCCTCTAAATACCCTTCGCAAAGAGTTTTGAGCAAAAAAACGGCCTTAAAAACAATTTTCGATCCAAAAAATCGATTTTTGTCGACCCGTGTTTTGCTGCTATTACCACAGTAACGTCAAACCCGAAACGCCCCCTGCCGGACATTCGTAACAACAGTAACAGATAGCAGATAACCTAAAATGTATCCTAAAATGTCCATATTGCGAATGTGGACAGGTGGGAAGCCTTAACCACATATTTCTAGAATGTCCAATAACTAAAATCGAAAATTTTGACTTATACACAGAGCTAGTTGAAATTACTAATATATTAAAGTACGTAAAAAAAATCAATATATCTGTAAATTGGGGCTTTATGCGGCAGTATTGGATGTATTTAGTGCTCCTTAAAAAAAGTAATGAAATTACATTATTAATTATTTTTAAAAGTTACCGAAGAAAAAAACGTTTTTTACCGGAACGAAAAAAAAAACCCGTTTGAAGCCCTGTTCAAAACTCCATAATTTTGCTTCCGACTTCTGGTGTTTATTCACCCACATGAGGACCCTTTAAAAAGCGAGATAGACAAACAAACAACGTCATTACTGTATATTTATCCGAGTGCCGAGTCGGATTACAGAAATAGGTCCTAATGCTCAGTAATCACCTATAATAAAGCTAGCCCGTATCTAAGCCATAATCTCCAGTAAGTAAGTACCGTGAAACATCTATATTATTTACCGAGATAGAAAAAGCTCGGCGTACCGCAAAAACCGACGAAAAAGAGACAGATCCCTAAAAAAGCGAAAGGAAGTGACCACCATACCATCTTCCCTTTACAGTACCATATGCTTGGCGCCAATACAACCAGACATTCGGCGATATTCGGTTACGCTAAAGCGCCACTGAAACCTCACGGTGGAACCACATCACCAAAATATCGAATAATAGCGAAAAAATCTATTTATTTCGGGATTAGAATGTGACCGCGCGAATTCGGTACCCTGGAGAGCTAAGTCACATTCTAAGCGGAAGAGTAGGCGGACAGTTCTTTGATCGATAGATTCCGATCTCTTACCAAGGGCCTATACTTTGAAAGTGTTCAACCGCCGAACGCTCTGATAGAAACATAAAGCTCGTAAGCGTATTCGTTTTGTGTGTGGACGGTTTGTGAATTCTGGGCCACAGGACAGGTACGCTAGGAGAGGTTCTAGGATGCTGTGGAGGGCCGCTGAAAATTGATTTCGGTCCTGGTTATTCATACTAAACGGAAGGACAGAACGGCGAATAATGAGTAGAAAAGATATGCCAATGGGTCGTGTAAGTCAACAACAATGGTCGGATCACGTGATTGACGTGATGATGACGACAACGACGTATTTTGATGGGTTTCTGACCTGCCCTATGGGCACTTCTTTTTTACTGCGTGTCAATAATTCGTATTGGAATTTAAAATTGATATTCAATTGTAAACTCAGGATTTTCTAAATATTTCTGTTAAAGCGCGAAAAATGTATGCCAAAAGAACAGTACATCCCGCTAATAATTCATTTTTAATTCGAAAAATTATACACAAAATTAAACATAAAACATTCTAAATAAAAAATATGTATTTATTTGTTCCATTATTCTCTAAATTCAAAATTTATTTATGAATAATATACTAGTGTTTTTTTATGTTTTAGTTTTTTAATTAAGCATAGCATTCACCATTACATTACTGACGATTATAGGGAACAAAGGTCCTACAACCAAAACAGCGATCACATATTTTTGTTGACCTAACATCTCTTTTCATAGATCAAGTCATAAAAGTGTTGTGGCAGGTCTAAGATCCGCTTTATTTGAAGTCATATTTTGCTTGAATTAGCCTTCTGTGTATAGGTTCTCATAGATTGTTAAAAAAATACGAAAGTTATGCAGACATTCTGTGACACATCTGAAAACAATTACGGAAAAGGTAAAATCAGCTTACTGCTGCTATTTTGGATTTAGAATTGGAGATGTGGAAAAGCCATGGACACCAAATATATGCTGTATTTCCTGTTAGATCTGACTGATCTTAAAGGGGATGAAAGGGAAGCAAAAGAAAATGCCATTTGCAGTTTCCATATTGTGGCGAGAGCCTTCGAATCATGTAGATGATTGCTATTTTTGCACGATAAGCGTCTCCGATATTCGGAGAATGATAAGCATAAAACAAAATATCCAAATTTGCCATCAGTATCGCGACCTATCCCCCACGAAGAGAACCATCCTCTCCCAAGTGCGCCATCCACTTTATCATCTTCGATTTTTGACACAGAAGACTGAGTGATTTGACTGAGTGTCTGAAGTCAGTCTATCAAATCAGGCAAGTCGTGGAGATTTACCATTTGATGTTTTAGGAACACCTCACCTTATAAACCAGTGTGAACTGAATGATTTGGTTAAAGAGTAGGTTTATCAAAAGAAACAGACGAGTTATTGGGTTCTAGGCTACAGGAATGGAATCTTTTCGCACGATGTGTGACAGTGTCTCCATTTACAAAGCGTAACGAGTCTTCTAAAGCATATTTTAAAATGGGAGGATCTTCACGTGTATGTCACTATGTTGAGGGTATTATGAACGATTTTGATATTCCCCACGATTCTTCCGAACGGTGGCTTTTTATCGATTCATCAAAATACAGCTTGAAAGCAGTACTTTTGCATATTCTTTGAATTTATATAATTTGTTAACTGATTTTGTTGCAGTTTTTTAAAGTATCGCTGTATCTGTAAATCTAGACCTGTTACAATAAATCCACTTTCAGTATCTAGTTATGTAAGTAGAAAGTTGGAAATTGGTTCCCTTGTGTTATCTTAATACTTTTCCAGTATTCAAATGTGAAATACCAACACAAAATACAACAAATTCTACTAAAGTATACCTAAATTTAAATTTATTTTTATGGTGTTCATATAGCTTAACTTTACAATCTCACACTGTGCGGTGGTCAGTTTTATTGGAACCTAAAACCGGACATGCCAACAATAACTTTTACAACACACAACAACTGTATACACCCTCACATTTTTTGTTGTTTTAACATTTCAATAATCCAATATGCAAGGATCGCCAAAGGAAAAGAAAGCTGGTGCCTGTCAAGCCGTGATATCCTGTTACAAATGCGTGGCACACTTTTTTGCCCCACCTGCTTTCTACCACCAAAAAAAACGCACCCCCTATGAACCACTAAGCAAAAAAATCACCTTTTACTGTGTGCACTCATATTGGCCCGGGTCAGGATCTAAAACCTCACAAAAAAAGCGAGGTGGTGCCTTTTGTGATCCCACAAATAAACAACTCTGAAGGGTATATGTTAAAATAATCATTTTTTTGTCGTTGTTCGAAAAATAGCAACATGGTGTAAAGTAAACGGATTTTTTGTAGGAAATAATACGTTATTCTGTGAGGTCTACAGACTGGTTAATGTGTAGGTAAATTTATAGTAAAATCTACGAGTACAGTAAAGAATTCAATACAATAATTTTTCTGGGACCTGTTCGTAAATTTCAAATATAATAATTACATGCTGTGCTTTTGTGAACAAATCTGTTCACATTTTGACTTTATTGTGCTGGATCAGACAGTAATGTTGTTACGTAATTCGTGTAACAACTTTCTATTGTCCAATCAACACTGCAGGAGGCGTTAAGATCCGTTAGCATACTGGAAGAGTGACAGTCTGACAACGGAAGAAAAGTGAATCCTGAATGGGTCTTTTATGTCTGGAAAGGACATTCTGATTAGACTTACAAAAGCTGACTGACGTGCAAAGCTACTGCTGCTTTTTTGGCAGCTTGTTAATTGTGAAGCGATGATTTCTGTCATCGAACTGATACGGAAATTGATAAGAAATTCGATCCACAGCAGGTGCACATACTGTGAAGATTTCACTTTTTCTTTCTTCACAGTTGCACGAGAAATTGGGGGTTATTATAATAAAGAAAACATAAATCAATTTCCTGGAACTGACTATTGATTAAAAGTGAAATCCCAAAAAAAAATTCAGTCGATTACAATACTTTCCTTCTAGGGTAAAAACACAGTAATTTGTTTGACTTGATGAAATAAAACGTCATTATACAGTTAATATCGATTGTAACAACATCGGATATAACGACATATCGGTTATAAAAACGGATATTTAAAGTACCGGTCAGTCTCCCTAAAACATATGGTGTAAATGTATCGCTTAATACGACATCGGATATTACGATCGAACTGATATAACAACCATATATGCAACCACACAAACCAATCGGATATAGCATATAACAACGAGCGGCGAAAAAATCCAGATCGAATTGAGGAAATTACCGCGTTTTGTGAAAGATTAGTGGTGGCGTAGAATATTTATGCAGGCGTTGTCGAAAATTTGGAGCAGCGTATGCTAGCTATAAGTTCCGCCTAATATGGCAGCTATTGACGTTTCGCATACTTGAATAAAAAACGCGATATTTCCGTCATATGTGGCCTGTCTTATTTGTCAATTTACGCTGAACCTCGCTGGACCTTACTACAGCTATGCGCGCAAAAACCACTATGTCAAAGCAAAAATCTTTTAATATCGAAAAAAAAATCCATAGCAAGGGATATCAATGTACCTAAAAGTACATAATGTATGTACATACACACATACATACAGAGTGAATTGCTGAAATCCAGAGTGGCGTAGAAAAGTGGAGCTGGGACTTTTTTTTTTTAAAGAAATTTTGGCAAATATAAATCCAGAGGAATTGGAAACTGAAACCAATATCGATGATGAGGACCTATAAGAATTCACGTCACCATCATTAAAAGAAGGTCATTCAATCAATTCGAAAATACATATTTCAGATTCAATGAAACTGTAAAAGATGCCAGTACAATTTCCGCCATTTCAACTTAAAAAAGGACAATTGGGGCCGATTTTTTTAATACTACTATATAAACAAAGCAAATTAACAGATTTGTTCGTTAAAATAACTTAAATTATATGTAGTATATATGTTACGGTCATAGTGATAAATAGGTTATTATTAATAATTACCGGTTATTATTAATAATAGCCAAGTGGGAAGGTTAAAGTGAAGAATTTATCACATGAATCGGCTATTATTAATAATTTCCAGCATGCTGTGGTCAATGTGATATATTTCAGTGCGATATTGCATTAAGGTGATGCTACAATATAATAGAGCCTCAGATTTGAAATTCTGTTAGTATCTACATAATCGCCACACAACGAATCTATTCACTGGGCATTCAGTGACGTTAGGCCTGACTAACTTATTTAGTTACATGATTAAACATGATTAAAATAAGGAAGATTATCAAAACGAGAGTAAAAAATGCCAATCCACACTAATTGCATGCACGAGTGTGTAACTCTTTGGGTCATGCTTATTTGCGCAATTCTTAAAAGCAAAGTAAGTAATTAATTAAAAACTCGGTTTATATTATCTTACCAGTGCAAACGTACGTAGTGCTTCTGCATTTTGCAATTCGTGGCAAAAATATTTTTATTTATAACTTTATTATCTTTTTAATACAAAACTTTAAAAAATGTTTTATATTTAATTTTGAATACAAAAGTCCTTCTAGACCTTTATTTTTTGTGGTAGTACAACAATGACGCCATTTATATTGTCAAAATAAAACGAAATAAAGTTTGTAACAATAGGACGTCATCTTCTTTTGTTTTTTGTATTTTTTGTTGGTGATAAACACTTTTATAATAAATATATCTGTGAGATATTAGATATACTTAGGGTAGGTATAGGTAATGGACATACTAATGTAGGGAAGATTGGGGCAAGTTGTTACCATGTTTAATCTTTTATTTATAAAATTATTGTCAAACACCAAAAGTAAAAATACCGTGTTAGGAACAGAACCATACAAAAATGTTTGCATCATTTGTGCGGTGCAATTTATGTAAAAACATCTATGTAAACTAGTCTAGTTCTTGCATGTACATATTTGCATTGAAAAATGTTTTATTAAATGCGCAACATTTCAAGATAATTAGGATTTGAGAATTTACTTAATAAATTGTAATTGTACATTTACAAAAAACTACTCACATGCATTAAATATAAAAATGGGTATTATTGATAATAAAATGGTTAACTTCTTTGAACACTCTGTTCTTTTTTATGTTTTTGTCATTGAGCCGTCCTTGGGTGTATACCAAATATCATTACCAATTATATCCAGTAGTTTCTAAAGTACAAGGGAGACAAAAAAAAGCATTCTGTATTATCAATGTTTTGTATTATTCGTAATTTTGGTCATTGGGGTAGCCGTACTGATGATTTGCGTCGAGTAAATAAATATAATAGCTTACATAGTAATCAAAATAACTTAGCTAACTTCTTTGAAGACTGTATACAAAAGATCTTTTGTAAAAAGTTACATTTTTATCACTTTTACCGTGCCCGTTAGGAAATTATTAATAATAGCCGGTCCATGTGATTATTTAAGTGTTTCTAATCACATTGACCAAATGATGCGGTTATTATTAATAATAGCCGGTAATTATTAATACAACCCACATTTATCACTTTAACCGTAACATATAGACTATGTACTTTTTTAAACTAAAAATTGCTTTCAACTATGTGCATATTTCTTATAGCAACCTACGGATATAACAACCTAATATGTCCGGTCCCTTGGCCGTCGTTATAAGCAATATTAACTGTACCAAATAATAAATTATTATTATATTATTAGTATTATTATATATTTGTGATATATGTAGTATTTGTAGTGAAATTTATTAAAATATTTGTTTAATGGCTTCAAATATGTAGGATAAAAAATAATAATTTTGTCGATGAAATGGCCGTTTATTCATTTAATTGATGAACTAATTCCTTCTCATCGATATTTTTCTTATGCATTGCTCATATTTGTATTGAGTACTTATAGATTATAGATTATTAAGGTCATCAAAAAATGTTAGAAACAATGAAGAAACGTACAGGAAACTTCTATTTGTAGCACAGAAAAATCTGTCTATGTACTGGAGATTTGTGTGGCCGTAATAGTTATTTATCTATGAAGAGCGTTGCAATTATCTTGATGTCTTTGTGTCCTGTTAAATAGTTCTGGGGTTGCTAGCTATGGGTTTCTAGTCATATGAGTACATTATCAGACATAAAGTTTCATGTCTTACCAATGGTTTTGTTCCTAAAAAGTGAATAAGTAAAATATATCTGACTACGACATATTAATCTACAAAGTAACATCTAAAATTATGTCAATGTCATTAACTGAATACATACAAACAATTATACTTATATAAGAAAACAAGAATCTTTTTCGACTGCAAATTATAGAAAAGTTCTTCAAAATTCTTTTGACAATTAACATATCCAAATAAAATAAATGCCAATATATTGTTAATTAATTCGACTTCTGAGTAACAATAACTTCGAAATGTGAGTAAACAAGATGATTGCTCTGCAATCTTTAATCGTTCTGCAGGGTGTTAATAAAACCAAGAGCACAAAAATACATCGGCTACAGAAGTCATTGAGTTCTAGATTCTATATTTTAAACATGGTATTAGCTAGGAAGAATTGCGAAGAATTTGTCTATATTTTGTTGACAGAATAGTCAAAATATGCCAGATGTTGTAGACGGTCAAAATCTATCAATTTTTTTGATGACTGTTTTCTTTTTGGCGCTGTTTTACTGAAATTTACAAAACTACGACTACTAACAACTTAAGATAATAATAATAAAGTTTATTAGAAGCATATTTTTTATTACATATTTTAATTCTTCTTTCAAAAATATGTTCACTTTAATTAAGCTTGTTTATACGTGGTGCTTTTTGATTTTGGCTTATTTTAGTTTTAAAGTTTCTAACCCTACAAAGTTAAGAATAGGTTTAGTTGCTCCTCAGATATTATCAAATGGAATGTGGTTAAATTTATCGCTACATCTTATACAGGCTGTTCAAAAAATGAATTACTGTTTCCCATATTCAATTGCAAAAAATGTTAAATAGTTGTTAAATAGAATTCGGTTATTTCTTATTAGTAGATCATCAAATTTTGTGGGGATCACACCTTCAGGTTCTGGAGCAATTTATTATCATAGCAAATTATACAAACACCGATGTTTTAAATTTAGTTTATATTCACGGTGAATGTAATAACATTTTAGATAGAGAGAACAAAACATAAAATTCGTGGCAAGAAAGATAAAAAAGTTGAAAAGACTTTTTTTGACAAGTTGAAACAAAAAAAAAAGATTTGTTATGTGGACAATAAAATTAATATCACAGCATACTTTTATGCATATTATCTACCACACAAAAATATCTGGGGTGGTCCTCACCCAACTTTTCGACTACATCGTTGGCACAATGAAGTGTCAATGAAGTACTGTGGCAATTGTTCAATTTTGTGAAGCCATAACCACTCTGGACACTACTTAACGTCAGTTTCTTCACATAAGGATGTTTGTCATTTAATGTCATGTCATGTTAGTGGCATTGACGTTTGTCAAAATCTGACAATTCGCACCACAGCGACTAAGGCTGTGGGTTCTGTCAAACTGCTTCTATAAACTCCTATAGCGCCTAAATCGTTCATCCCAATGATCTGTAAGTTGGTGTAGGTACATATTTAAAGTCACTAGAGGATGAACAAGTATCAGTTTGGGCAAAATCGGATGAATCCCTAAGAAAACGTATGTAACATTTGCCACTTCTGGTTGTCAGATTGTCACCAAAACCGATCCAGTTCGTCCCCCGGTGATTCTAAATATGTGTACCAAATTTCAGCCCGATCCGTTATACCGTTTAGGCGCTATCTTGTTCACAGACATACATACATACATACCTACGTACACACATTTTCCAGAAATCATTGCAATGGATTCAGGGGACCCCAATAGGGGTATTTCCGCGGAAATCTCGTTTTTTCCGTTAATTACAATACTTTCCTTCTAGGGTACTAGTCGGAAAGTAAAAATGCGGTTCCAGCCATAGTTTTTTAGTAATTCTTAAAATAAATTTACAACATGTGCATTTGTGTAATTTGCCATGATAATAAATTGCTTTTATCTATCAAGTAAAATGTAGAATATCATATTATACCTATATGATTTTGGTAAATTCCGTAATATATCAAAAATTTCGAATTAGAAGTAGAAATAAATATAATAATATACCAGTCGGACCAGTCCATCTAAATTAACAAACTTGTAGTCTACTTTCAGTAGCCCGGAAGTGGCGACCATCGTGTCAATATTTTAGATAGGTAAAAAGGTCGGTATAAATAACATCTACATTCTGAATTTGCCACATAAAACCATTTTGTCGACGCCAGAATTATGTTTCTTTAGGAACAATACAAACCCTCAAGCTCTGTTACTTAAATGCAACAACCATCGTCCATAAATAGCTACCCCATTTCGACAGTTTCAATCATTATTCTAGCGTGCTGCCATCCTCCCTCGCCCCGCCAGTAATGGATTTCACCCCGACGTTCGGAACAAAAATAGCAAAACACGGAAACAAACTTCTGAAATATGGAGGGCTGTCAGAGATTTAGTTTTATTGACCGCAGACGTGGATTTTTTTTGCTCCTCTCGCCCGTGTCCCCTGCTGCAGCTGCGGCTGCGACTTCAGGAAGACCGTTAAAATACCTAAGAAGCCGAAATAAAGTCCACCACGGATGAAGAAGGAGCTCATCCCCCTCAAGACCTCAGAGACGCACACACGAGACGTATCGGATGCATTCAATTTACCACCACCCTGTGTGTATCGATCCCGATATTTTTTCTTATATCGCTAATAAATCAGTAGATTTCTTTCCTTTGTGTTGGCCGATGGAACAAGAAGGGGGATAAGAAATTTGTGGGGGACGACTAAAATCAATATTTCCGAAAATATTTACCGGTTCTTTTTCTTGCATTATTTCTATATAAGCCTTGGATAGTGTGTACTAGAGGAATATAATTGTAAAAAGTACCTAAATCAATAATATGTAATATAAATAATATAATACAGACATATTTGTATAATAATTAAACATCCAAATAAAAAATCGACCTGTTACCACATTAACCCCTAAATACAACCACCACAAATTACCATAGATACACACATCCCCTAAATTAAAAAGATACCTACCTACCTGTTCGGGTGCCAAAAAAAAAAAACGCTGCCTAAAAAGCAGTCGCGTGTTCCCCTAATTTTTAGCAAGGTAGTCAAGTGGTGCACCCCTAAAGTTTTCAATTAGGGGCGCGTTTAAGATTACGGAGCACGCGTTTGGGTCGTGTCGCTTTTTTATATAGGGGTTGTATTGAGAGGGAGCCGCCTATAAAAAGGGGATTTTTTTATCGAAGTTTTTTACATTATATACCTAAACCCTTAGGTATATAACGTGGAGATGGGCGGGATTAGGGTTGTATACAGGCCGCAGATAGGTATCGTTTTGTTAGGTATGGAGGGCCGGATGGTTAAAAAATAGACGCGAGGTATGGGATGGGAGTACCCGAAAGCGGGAAGGGATCCGGCTTTTTATTAGTTTTTTACGCTCCGCCTTTTTAATTTCAAAATGGTGACCCGGCTGAGTTGAATTATTTTATTAGGTAGATCTCAGTCTTATCAAATATATATCGATACTCTACACTAAGAGAAAAAAATGTGTTTCTGTGCACATATTTCTTTGAAGAGAATATATGATGAAAGAACTGTCTTAATTGCAACAGTTCTTAAGTAAAAATCTGGGGTTGAAAGAAAAAGATAGGGATACAGATTTGAGTAAAAAGATTATTTATTTGTTTGAATAAAAAACGTGAGGTTTTATCGGTAATTTCATAGCAGGGAGATGGCGCTGATAGTCTCTAGTCTCTAATCTCTAGTCATACATTAGCTTGGTTTGTAAGTAGGTAGGTATATCTACTATTAGCTGAGTTATTGAATGCAAGGATTACTTTCGCATTTTACAGAAAATGTCGGTGAAAAGGATCAACAGTGACTAAACTAATACAGAAACTAAACTAGTATTGAATCAAAATTGCCTATTTTTTAATCAACGGCCGATTTTATTAATTGAGTAGGTATGTACTAAATTGTTACCTAAATGGCAAAGAAAGATTATTTTATTTAAAAAGAACGTAGAGTTCCTGAAACAAAATTACATACATACCTATCACAAATTTTTGTGAAAATATTAGGTATGCATGTAATTAAATTTAAATAGATTAACTGTTTATACAAATACTGTTTATAGAACCAAAGCACTTTTTTACTTTATCATCGTAGTATGACAAAGTATTGTAATCGTGTCGAAAAAAAAAATTGAGATCTTAGCGGAAATAGGTCTTTTTGGGCCCCCTGAACATTTTTGACCAAGGTACAAAAAAATGTCTGTGTGTGTGTACCCGTTTTTTGTGGCGACGATTCCGGAGAAACTACTGAAGGTATCGAGACGAAACTTCATATTTAGAAGTTTCGTGACTAAACTTAGAGCTGAAAGAAGTTTTGTCCAAAAGGGCCCAAAGGAACTCGAGGTTTACTCTTATCATTTTTCAACGATTTTGCAAATTAGCCGCCATTTCTGTAATTTCGTCAAAATAGTTAAATAATAAACTATAGTAGAGAAAATTTTGTATAATTTATGTCCATTCCATTTTTTGGATAATTATTTGCTCCAGATTATATTTGCCTTACCTACATAACTAGAAACTGAAAGTGAATTTATTAATATAACAGGTCTAGATTTACAGATATAGCGATACTTAAAAAAAACTGCGAAAACTGCAACAAAATCAGTTAACAAATTATATAAATTCAAAGAATATGCTAAAGTAGGTACTGCTTTCAAGCTGTGTATTTTGATCTATCGATAAAAAGTCACCATTCAGAAGGATCGTGGGGAATATCAAACTCGTTCATAAGACCCTCAACATCGTGACATACACGTAAAGATCCTACCATTTTAAAATATGCCTTAAAAGGCTCGTTATGCTTTGGAAATGAAGACACCGTCACACCTCGTGCGAAAAGATTCCATTCCTGTAACCTAGAACCCAATAACTCGGCTTTTTCTTTTGATAAACCTAAGTCTTTTGATAAACCAAATCATTCAGTTTGCACTGATTTATAAGGTGAGGTGTTCCTAAAACAGCAAATGGTGAACCGTCACAGCTTGTCTGATTTGACAGAGTGATTTCAGACACTCTCTCAATCAGGCAAGTTTCTTAAAACAGGCGAAATTTCTTCTGTGTCAAAAATCGAAGATGATCAAGTGGATGGTACACTTGGGAGAGGATGGTTCTCTCCCTTATTTCGATTAATTAATTAAGATTTGGTTTTTGGTTTACTATGTATTACGTTAAATATTATTATATCAAATATTATTATGATGGATTCTGATTCATGGTCCTCAAACATTGTCCCTCGTATGACATTTACAATAGCTTAAATTACTCGCGTGAAGCTTCAGAACGGTTTTCAACTGAACACAAAAGAATCCACGAATGTTCCAAAAGGAAACAATATCCCTAAATCGAGTATTATATTTTTGGGGGCGAAACAACCCCGACTGTAATTATTCACCCACCCCTCCATACTGACCATTGGTCAGTATATATGACTCATACAATTTCAGCAACTGACCAGAAATCAAACTAGCACCCCAACAGAAAATTTTCCGATAATCTCACGAGGAAAAAATGCCATATGTGATTGCTATCTTGGTATGCTTTTTATCTAATTTTTAGTGTTATTATTGGGGTTATATTTATACATCAATATGAAAATTATTGTGTTTTATTTATGTTAGACAATAACGAAATTTCTGAGGGAAGATCTGATGCCATTAGTGAGAAATCATGTGCAGTAATCGTGTGAAATTATTGACCACTGTCCAGTGCGCCTGTCGAACATTACTCGTAGGTATATTATGGGGTGTTATTAATCTTGATTATTGTTCGTTCTGATATTACAATGGACTCAATATGTTGGCACTGTATAGCAAATGCGAATTTATATTGCCTGACGACTGGATGTGACATCGTAAATTTATTTTGATGACTCGCTTTATATGTGGTTGATGTGATATTAAACTTATTACAAAACTGTTCTTTTTTATATAATTTGTAATAGTACAAGATCCAGACCTTTTTCTAATAGTTCCGGTCATTCTTTTTCTTGAAAGATTTGGTACCAATCGAGAGCCAAAAACTTACAAAAAACGCCAAACTAAGATGGGTAACTGGTAAGTACGAAGGTAACTGCTATTCTGCTTCATTGTCTGTCGTAATAGTAGGCGATAGCACAGCGATAGTGCAAATGTTACGGTTAAAGTGATAAATGTGGTTTGTATTAATAATTACCGGCTATTATTAATAATAACCGCATCATTTGGTCAATGTGATTAGAAACACTTAAATAATCACATGGACCGGCTATTATTAATAATTTCCTAACGGACACGGTAAAAGTGATAAAAATGTTCTTTTTACAAAAGATCTTTTGCATACAGTCTTCAAAGAAGTTAGCTCAGTTATTTTGATTACTATGTAAGCTATTATATTTATTTACTCGACGCAAATCATCAGTACGGCTACCCCAATGACCAAAATTACGAATAATACAAAATATTGATAATACAGAATGCTTTTTTTGTCTCCCTTGTACTTTAGAAACTACTGGATATAATTGATACTGATATTTGGTATACACCCAAGAACGACTCAATGACGAAAACATAAAAAAGAACAGTTTATACAGAGTGTTCAAAAAAGATAACCATTTTATTATCAATAACACCCATTTTTATATTTAATGCATGTGGGTAGTTTTTTGTGTAGGTATGTGCAATTACAATTTATTAAGTAAATTCTCAAATCCTAATTATCTTGAAATGTATCTTGAAAGAACTAGACTAGTTTACATAGATGTTTTTACATAAATTGCACCGCACAAATGATGCAAACATTTTTGTATGGTTCTGTTCCTAACACGGTATTTTTACTTTTGGTGTTTGACAATAATTTTATAAATAAAAGATTAAACATGGTAACAACTTGCCTCAATCTTCCCTACATTAGTATGTCCATTACCTATACCTACCCTAAGTATATCTAATATCTCACAGATATATTTATTATAAAAGTGTTTATCACCAACAAAAAATACAAAAAAACAAAAGAAGATGACGTCTATTGTCAAACTTTATTTCGTTTTATTTTTACAATATAAATGGTGTCATTGTTGTACTACCACAAAAAATAAAGGTCTAGAAGGACTTTTGTATTCAAAATTAAATATAAAACATTTTTTAAGGTTTTGTATTAAAAAGATAATAAAGTTACAAATAAAAATATTTTTTTTTGCCACGAGTTGCAAAATGCAGAAGCACTACGTACGTTTGCACTGGTAAAATAATACAAACCGAGTTTCTAATTTATTACTTACTTTGCTTTTAAGAATTGCGCAAACAAGCATGTCCCAAAGAGTTACACACTCGTGCATGCAATTAGGGTGGATTGGCATTTTTTAGTCTTCTTTTGATAATCATCCTTATTTTAGTCATGAGTAGTAACTAAATAAGTTAGTCAGGACTAACGTTACTAAAGGCCCAACACTGAAAACCCAGTGAATAGATTCGTTGTGTGGCGATTATGTAGATACTAACAGAATTTCAAATCTGAGGCTCTATTATATTGTAGCATCACCTTAATGCAATATCGAACTGAAATATATCACATTGACCACAGCATGCTGGAAATTATTAATAATAGCCGGTTCATGTGATAAATTCTTCACTTTAACCTCGCCACTTGGCTATTATTAATAATAACCGGTAATTATTAATAATAACCTATTTATCACTATGACCGTAACATAAACACGCGCTAGGCGCTTGTCATGTGAACGTACCCTTTTACTCAACTATTTATATTTAATATCGCGACAATCCTAAGATATGCCAACTTTTGCAAAGGCAACCCTACACCACGATGTTCGCAACAAAGCAACCTACATTTTGGTATACAATTGATTAGGAAAAACGATGAGGGTAAATTACTAGTACCAATTTACCTTAAATAATGTTTAACTAAAAATGGACTTGCCAGGATATGGGGCGGCAACCCTAGGACATTGTGTTCATTTATACCTTACATTGTATGAAATATAGATTTGATTAGGAAAAAGGATGAGGGAAGGTCGATCTAGATCGGGATCTTAGACTATAAGGTTTAGTGTACCTAAATATAGTTTATATAAAAACTGTAGGTGCCTAAACTATAAGTTTTATAAACACCATAAAAATATTAATAAAAAAACGCAATGAAAGTAATAAAATCAGGCATAAATTATTTTATGACCATCCTCTTTGCCCGACAAAAACTTTGTTGTCACCAATAAACCGCAATGCGTCAAGCTAAAAAGGACCCATGGTCGAAAAGGATTGCAAGTATTAGTCTGTTTATTCTTGCCGACATTACCTTAAAAAAAGGGATAAAATGATCTACAGCCATGGTTCAGGTAAGATTTTTTTAAAGTTAGGTCACGATGGATTTACACATTTTTTTGGTTGTGTCTGTAAAAAATGTTTTCCGTTTTTTTATGTAGGGTAAACGGTATTTTTACGGGACCAGAACCTGACAGTTATCTGGGTAAAACTTAACTGTTTACGATGTTTTTTTGAAACAGTTACAAACAGCAGAAAAAGGCAAACGAGGACTGTTTTGATGGCTTTTGTATTTCTGTAATGGCTGTTTTAAGACGGCGAAAAGCGAATTCTTGGATTGAAAAACAGTTACTCTCTCTATAAACAAGTTATTTAGTTGTAGGTACTTGAAATTGAAAATACTTGAGATAATGTCGTTTATTTACTTGCATACAGTTATTATCGTTGATTTATTACATAAATACTTACACAGAGAGAACTCTATTCTTGGATATCAAAAAAAATATTCTTGCGTAAATAGTGTAGCATATACAAATAATACTTTTTCTACTTTGCATTCACAATGCACACATTGTAACACTGTTTTCGGTGTTACAATTAGCAAATTGTAACACCGTTTTTAGTAACTTTTTTCTAAGATTGGTGACATTGATATCAAATGCATGTCAAACGAAAATACACATAACCACAAAAGTAAGCACAAACTGATTTTTTAGAATCGCACAAACTGCGAAGTAAGTATATTTTTATACATATTTAAACATGCGTGTTGCATCCTAGGTTTCGTACTACTAGTACATGATGGTATATAATAATTATCAATAATTACTTTTTCACAGATATTTGAATTTAAGTGACAGATGACAGTGTTACCAACGGTTGCACCCATAAATACTCTAGATTGGAATTTTACCTAATATACTTCTAAATTTTTATAAAATTAATGACGCAAAGTAGAAAAAATAGTATATTACACTCGTTTTATAAGACATATTGGCGCATTCGTTCATTTGGGCAACTCATGCGCCAATTTGACGTCTTATAAAACTTGTATAATAATATACTATTATTCTAATAAGTATTTCAATATTATATAGTTATTGATATAGGTAGTTGTTGATATTTTAGATCGTCAATCGAATTTTTCGCAGAAGAATTGCCATAATCCTCTATTCACCACAAATTTAAGACTAGGTTTGTTGTCTCCTTCGCCACACCTGGACATGAGCAATCGTTTATAAGATGACGTTTCGCATTTTTATTGATATCAGACAGTCAGGCGTTAAAAATGACTTCGATCTGAATCGTCGACATCGATTCAGCACACGCTTCAAGATCGAATAAAAAAGCACTAAGTTCTAAAGGACAAGGAGCCGTCCCGAATGTTGTATCAAGAAAAAAAAACCTACAATTTTGATATAATGAACCGAACTTTACCTATCTGTCCATGTGGTATGATTGATTGATATACCTTTGGCCTAGCGGTAGGCAGAGCACTCGAGCACGTGGCATCCGTTTTTCCACACCAAGGGGGATGTTTCGACCACATCCCGCTCTATAATTATCGATTTGCCGCGTATATCTCATTTTGTATTGTTCTAAAGTTACCGCATTGCTGGACTTAAAGTAGTTAAGTAATAAAATAGTTGTGGAATTGGAGAAGTGGTGCACCTATATTATAGTGAACTTATTATGCATCACTTTTGATGTATTTAGCTCGCTTAATTTTTTTTTAATTTATAGATGTCCCTACCTAACTTATTACTAATTTATTTTCTGCATAAAACATTTAGAGGTATGGTGAGAAACCGATACAAGACAAATTATCATACACAGTGAGAGAAAAATTGAATAATACAAATTTGTCAAGTCAAAGAACGATCATTGTTAAATAGTGACAGACAAAGATTGCAGCAAATAAATTATTTCTTTTTAACATAGGTACCATTTTAAAAAGAAACGAATATTTAGTTTCTGGAATTCCACGTTCTTTTTAAATAAAAATCTTTTTTGCTGTCTGACAATTTAGTATTTGACTTAATAAAATCCAACGTTGATTTAAAATTATCTGGGGTGGCCCTCACCCAACTTTCCGTGTACACCGTTGGCACAATGAAGTGTGTCTGAACACTTTTGCAATTATTCCATTTTGTGAAGACAGAGCCACGCTGGACTCTACCTAACGCAGTTTCTGTGACATAATGACATTTGTCACACTGACATTTAATGTCATGTCGTGTCAGTGGCACTGACGTTTGTCAAAATGTGACAGTTTGCAACACAGCGACGAAGGCTGTGGATTTTGTCAAGCTCTTCTATAAAAGCTAATAGCGCCTAAACCGTTCATCCCATTGATCTGTAAATTAGTATACATATTTAAAATTACTGGAGGATGAACTGATATTAGTTTGGCCAAAATCAGATAAATCCCGAAGAAGACGCATGTAACATTTGCCACTTCAGGTTGTCAGATTATGGCAAAAAAACAATCCAGTTTGTCCCCCGGCAATTCTAAATATGTATACCAGGGGGCCCCAAAACGGATATTTTCGCTGAAATCCCGAAATTTTTTTCCGTCGATAACAATACTTTCCTTCTAGGGTACTAGTCGAAAAGTAAAAATACATAATTTTGATATAACCAAGTATAGTGGGTAATTGAATAAAGTGTACTTTCAAATTACATCATATTGCGGCCTTGAATTATTCCTTTTTTGTTAAAATAAAATATTAGGTACTATTATGTTGGATCCTAATTAAGGTCCCTGCTAATAAAATAAAACATAATGCCTAGAAAACGTGTCGTATAAATGTCGAAATATTGGACATACATCGATTTGTCACAAAAACTCCTTATCGCATGCAAAATCGTATAACTTCTTGAACAATAAAGTAAAACGTATTTTACGTACCTATATCAAGCGGGGAACCAATTTATATTCCGTATAAAAGAATCCATAGGTATGCGAAAAAAGATACAAAACACTAATTTTCTACGCTTTCACTTAAGCCTTAGCGTGATAGACATACCCAGCACCCGCTTATCATAAGGCATTGTCAAGAATTCAATTGTCATTGATGCAAAGTTGATAACACCATTTAAGCAGAATAACTGTCGTAACGGTTATTCTCCGAGTGTATGTTCTGTACTTTGGAAATCATGACGTTGGCATTTAAGGGCTTGGCATATTATGCGCAACAAAGGATTTTCTTATGCTACCAAAATAAATTCGAATAAGTTATAGAAATAAAGGATGACAGCAAATAACTGTAAATGAAGATAAGCTGGTATAGTACCTATTCATTCCCGTTTTGCCTGCTTGCCATTGATTTCAAGATTTTATATAGTCTAACAGGTAGTTTAGATTGAGAATCATTTGTTTCACAATACAATGTTTCTGCTACTGTTATTGATGGCAGTATTGATGTAAAAAACAGTTGGAAGTTTATTGTCGAGAATACGACCATAAAAGAATCATGGTATTTAACTATTACGTCTATTATTATACGTAAATAGCCAACGTAGCTATTCAGTGTGACAACAGAAGCACGTGTTGTATATTCAGAATAGTGCCATAAAACCTAGGTAGGGCCTACCTACCTATATAATATTCCTAAATCTCAAGACATTTTAATTTAGGTAAGCGCAAAGAATTTTTACTTTCCGACTAGGTCGATAGAAGGGATTATTTTGATCGATGGAAAAGTTTTGAAAAGTTTGAAAAGTACGAACAGCTGAACTGCACAGTTAAAACAGTTTAACTGACAGTTTAAATTGTTCAGTTCAACTGTACAGTTCAAACTGTCAGTTGGAACTGAGCGTGTGTGGCTGGGCGATCAAAACCCTGGGCGATCAAAACCATTTCGCCCCTGCCGGGTCTTCTGACTACCCCTTAATTTTTTGTTTAAATGAAGATAGTTGAAAAAACAACAGTATATCCGCCCCCTTTAACTTTTCGCCCCTGGCGATCGCCCATCTCCGCCCTGTGGTTAATCCGCCCCTGGTTGAAAATAGTTGAACTGAACAGTTCAAACTGTCAGTTCCAATTGAAGGTGTGCGGTAGGCTTACAGTTCGACAAAATTAAAGGTGTGTGTAGCTTGTACCAAGATCCTTTGAAAACAGTCGGAAAAATACATAATATAGTTTTTATAAGATACATATAATTGAAGCTTTAAAGTTGAATTTTTTTCCACTACAACGTGCACAGAAGTCGTTAATATACATTTAATAGTTTTTAAACTATCCTGTATTCAATAAAAATATCATTAATTTTACCTGCATCGTACTGTCTAGATCAGCGTTTTTCAACCTTTTTACGCCTGCGGACCGGCAAAAGTAAGAGAAATATTTCGCGGACCGGCTGACGATTTCTACCACCCCTGGAGGTAGAAAAATGAAACCTAAGTTTAAGCATGTAGTAGTAGTGTAAACATCAAGTTTTTTCAAAAATGACATATTCTGCTAAACATTCTGTTTGATACAAGTTTTTTGCTTTATAATCATTTGCATTTCAAAAACGGTCGGATATCTCAACCACTTCACACCTGATTGATTTAAAATTTCTACATAGACAGATTTTAGATAGGTCTTCTCTGATACAAAACCCAGTCCAGTACGTACGATTTTAGCAAAATGTATTTTTTGCATTTTGGCACGTTATTGAGCACAAGTTCTTGTTTTTATTCAACACTGTTTATTCGACAATTTTGTTACCAAATAGTTGTAACCAAATAGAATTTTTTAAAATACGTAAAAAAACGTGCTGAAACGTGCTGGACTGGTATATGTATCGGAGACGATTATCTCAATTTCAAGTCAATTGGTTATGAATTGGCTGAGATACCCGACTCATCTTGTTCATGTTTTTTAAGAACATGATTTTAAAGACTTGTGTAAATTATGTAACTTTTGAATAAAATTGATTTTTATACTTACAATACGTGGCTGAAGCGATATTTCAGAGAGACGAATCACGGCATTAACACTTAACAGCCAGTCGATTTCTCTGTTTTGTTTTTATCATAGACATGGCTGAAAAGGTCTTTTCACTCAAATATGAGGTCGAAAAAATGACTAACAATTTCGTGGCTTTGTACCTCAACGATGGATATTCTGTTTCAACTGATAACCAAAATTATGTTAATGATTTTAGTTTATGCCTAGACAACAGAGTGACATCACAAGACAACTCGATAAAGTTTTCTTTGTCACGAGAATAAAGTGCGCATAAATTTAAGAAGGGATTATTAATCCAAAGATTGCCTTTACGAGGATCTTCTATTTCGGGGAAATATTTGTTAAATGTTTAGTTACTATGCGCAATATGCTTTTCTGATCGACATCGGCAGCAATAAAATCTCCCAATAGTGGGAACAAATCTAGCTCTTTCCCTTGCACTCAAAGATCCCACAGAATTAATTTTATTGAATTGACGTGCAAGAACCTTTGATAACCACCTCACTTCTGCATGAAGAAGGAGATGTTGGTGAGGTGAGTCCTTACTCTCAAACAGGGTCGTGAACAGACTGGAGTTCATAGCCTTACTTCGAATTCCATTGATGATCTTCACCGCGTCATTCATCACGGTATTCAGTTCCGTAGAAAGCAGTGTTCTTTGCGGCTAAATGTTCCCGGTGGATCATGCAGTGAGTCGACAAAGCTTCTGGGTGCGCGACTTTTTTCATTTTTTGAACTACTTCTGAGCGACGACCAGTCATGTTTGCAGCACCGTCCGTGCATACTCCAACGCATTTGCTCCAGTCTAAACCCTGCGCTTGAGTATTTTCAATCAAGAGCATTAAATATCTTTGAACTAGTGGCCCGTCCAGGTAAATTAAGGCAGCAAAGAAGTTCTTCTCTTAAGTCTTCATCTTCCGTATACTTCACAAAGCAAAGTAGAATAGCATGGTTACTTACGTCAGTTGACTCATCAAACTGAATTACTACTACTTGATATGAGCGATTTTTTTCGCGGACCGGTAAAATATTTCTGCGGACCGGCACCGCACCGGTCCGCGGACCGGCGGTTGGGAAACGCTGGTCTAGATTGTCTAGAAAGGTTGCAAACAATGGTCACTGTAAAAGACAGAGAACTATTTTCATGAATAATTTAAGGTTAAAAGAAAAACAGGAACAATTATGTCAAAACTTTTATTAAATTCTATATATTATTACAATCTTTATTAGTATACATACATTTATAGCATATATATAATGTATAATTTTATATATGCATAAATATAATACATCGATATTAAAATAATTTCGAATAGAAATTTCAGACGAACGCATCTATAATATATATACACAAATATCATCGTTTAACCTACCTCTCTTATAGGATAAATTTATTTACAACATCCTAACAGCATAATTTTGGTATCATTGATTTTCGTACAGATCTGGGAATCGCACACGACGTAATAAAGAACTATATACATAAGACACACAAAATGTTATATAATTATATACTAGATCAGTCTTGACTCCAAATACACGATTTGTACAAAATAAAACTTTAAAAAGGTTAAAACAAACATAAAAAAATACATATTATATCACATGTATACACAAAAACGACCAGAAATACACATTTTTCGCTAGTGAGGTACCGTGGTTAGATGACGGAAAAAGTCGACACTATCCTTGCAGATGGCGCTACACTTCTGACACTGGAACGGGTTCTGGCTGTCATGGAAACTCATATGGATCATATACATATCCTTGTGGAGAAACGATATTCCACAATGACGACAGCTCAGGATGTTATTGTTATCCTGGACTGTTTCACTCTTAACCTCAACATCAGACTCGCTGTCACTCTCACTCCTGATCGGCGATAAAGAATCGTTATGCTTTGCAGGAGTTGTTAAATTCTGGGCTTCTTGCATATTGAGATTCAAAGCCATCGGGTGTTGAAACGGTCCAGGAAACATCCCCAAGAGATGCGGCAACATAAAAGGATTCATCATGAAAGGATTGTAAGCCAATGGTAGGTTCGATCGCGGTGGTGGAATCTCCCTAGAAGATACAGGGCTTCCACCATTCACCTGTTTCATGGGTTTCTGCTTTGGGCCTCTTCTAGTACCATAGATATCAATGATGGTGTCAGGATTTTCGGTACCATCTGGATTCAGTACCACCAATGGAGTATGCTTGTACTTCCTTAGGTGTTGCTTGAAGGAATGGCAGTATTTGGTGACGTAATGACAATCCTGGCAACGGTACTGGTATACAGGAGAGTGCGACTTCAAATGCGAATTCAACATCGACTTGTTCACGCAGGAATACGAACATTCTCCACATTTATACGGCTTGGCTCCTGTGTGATTATTCAAGTGGTATTCCAGGTGATGCTTGTACTCAGTAACAAAAGGACAACTGGGGCATCTCAAAATTTTATCAGGATTCATATGCTGGATGATATGCCTCCAGTAATCTTCTTTAATCGGAGAAACAAACTCGCAATTTCTACATTTGTTCAGTTTTACTTTACCATGCGAGTTTATCTTTGGTGTCCGCATATCTTCCTCAATGTCTTCTCCAGTGGATCTTGGAGATTGCTCTCCCGATGACACACTACCGATTGACATGTTTTGGATGCACCTCAAAGGGCTTTCGTACGTTTCTGGGGATGATGCACGTTTTGTGGTCAGTTCCATTGGTTCTTCATCGTACTGTTCCTCGTCTTGGGGTTCTGTCTTGATGTCCGGGGATGGTGTGCGCAAAGGGCTACGATCAGGAGGCGGTAAGAAGCCTTGCATCCACATTTTCACCATAGATGCACCATCTGGTGTTTGGATCATCTGAACATGAAGAAATAAGCAATCAGTGGATGTCAACTACTTCAATCACTCTTGTCTTTTACAAGAGCAGAATCTAAACTGATTATCATATACTAAATATCATCAAAACTTACCCTTTCTATATCCTGACGCGATAAAGATCCTAAAACTCCTGTACTCGGACTTGGAAGTTGTGGTGGTGGATGACTATGAAAAGCAGCAACTCCACTGACTTGCGGCATGTTGTATTTTCTTAATTCTCACACGTAAACACAGAAAAAAAAACAAATCCAAAGGTAACGTCACAATAAACACGCTCACTTCTTGGGATTCGATCGCTAACTGAAGCACATCCTGTAGTCCTTTACCTTTTATTCCTGTTTGGATTTCCATCACCCCCGTACGTCGAGCGGGCCTTGTGGTTCGCTCCCCACTACTCGT
This sequence comes from Aphodius granarius, assembly GCA_963971325.1. Taxonomy (NCBI): domain Eukaryota; kingdom Metazoa; phylum Arthropoda; class Insecta; order Coleoptera; family Scarabaeidae; genus Aphodius; species Aphodius granarius. The sequence goes on from OZ020225.1 coordinate 7,462,590, forward strand.
CGCTCTGCCCCTACTACTGCGCGAGCTTTTGTGCGATTTTGGACTTTCTGTCCTTCGGAGTTTGGTAGATTTTGTAGGTTTTGTAGGCGAGTTGATTTACAAGGTACGGGCATCGTTTTAATTCGTTTTGAGGGAGAAAAAAGTCAATGAGCGGGTTAAAGTGGGAGGGCTTGATGCGCTTTTTACTTTTAAGGCTTTAAAAATCCGATCGAAGGAACTATGTATCTTGATGTTTAGATGGTTGGTTTAATGAGTTTTTGCTACTCAATGGGTCGTTAATTTAAAATAGTTTAAGGGTATTGTTTTTTAAGTATGTTTAGACGTTTATGCTCGGTTTGTTGGGATGTATTAAGAAATAATTAATTTGTAATTATGTACTATGATTTTTAAAACAGGAAATAGTGGTTTGTATTGTAATTGTTAGTGTAAATTCTATCGGAGAAGTCTTATACATCTTGTGAGCTTAGATATTGGTAAATAAGAAATAATGTAGAAAAAAAGGATTATTATTAAATCATTTCATACAAACACTAGCAGACCATAAAAACTGGTACGAAAGTCAGTCTGTATTTGTCAAAAATTGAAATGTCTGTTTTTAAATAGATGTTCTTTTGAGTGCAATTTAAACATATAATAAAATAAAATATGTAGGTATTACACTAATATATTTGATGAAAACAATAAATAATAATATACAGTGTGGAAGAAGCTCTGAAACACGTGAAATATCTTGAAAAGTAGGTTCCATAAGAAACATTTTGTGAAAAGAGCAATTATTTATTGATAAACATTTAAGTTGGAAAAGTTACTGGTAGGGGTTGAAACAAATTCTTGATCTAATCAAATCAAATTTATTTTCAAGGTATATTCTGCTATCTAACTGAAAAAAAAATCATCCTAAAATGTCTTTTCTTGAAATAGACAGGACTGAAATCCATATAGTTTTCAGTACCTAATGAAGTACGTACCTACTTCAGAATCGTCCACCAATTTCACGAACTACTGTTAGTAAAATTATTCCCAATCATGGCCATGTGTGCAGTTTACCAAGAACTGACCGCCTAACAATCGATAAACTTGAAATTCTGGCGAGTATTAGTGATAATTCTCATGCAATTCTCGTAAAATGAGTTCAGAAAAGAACTAATTTTAAGAGAGAAAGAATTTTTTGGAAACCTGATGGGTCCAAGATATTTGTAATTTTTAGGGGAACACTTAATTTTAAAGCAAATTTGATTTAACTAACATCAAATAAAGACACTTAATATAAAATTTGTTCTAAACTACTCACCAAAACGTGCTCTTCCATATTATGGAATAAAAATAGGGATTGCCATTTGGAAAAAGTGTGCCCCTTTGACTGTGAACGGTACAAAAGAGTCACATTTATAAAATGTTTGATGTCGTCAAACGTTTTTACCAGAAAGAACTCCTTTTGAAGATATTTTAGGTGTTCCAAACTTTTTTCTGTACCTACTATAATATTTATGTAAGTATGTAGGTACATATTAATAAGTTTGAATGTCGTTTTTATAAAATAGCAGTAGTTAGATAAAGGTAGGTACATAAAGGATGAAATATAACAACAATAGTCAGCAATCAAAACAGCACAATTTTTAACACAATTTTAAACTTATTCTATGTTTTGCTCTCTTTTTGTCATAAATCAGGGTAGAACATAAAAAATACACATAATGATTTTGCAATGATAAATTTAAACGCAATTTTATCAAAAAGAACAAATAGATATACAAAAAATCATCTTTACGATACGTTGGTAATAAATTTCATCTTAACTGTAACCGTGCTGCAAGTAGAGCCTTTTGTTATTACAATTTTGTACCTTTCTACTTTTACAAAAAGATATTTTTTAAAGACTCTGCACACAGTAGCTGATCTAAAACGTTTACAATGGAACCGTAATAAATTTATAGCATTTATGTACATTAGTGATTCGTACAATAAGTGAATAATAATCTCAACCAGTAAACATTTTCCTTGGTTTTAACTATTATAAACATTTAAGAATATAATCGTTACAACATTCCCTGCTTTCTTAATAGGATTTAAAAATTCTAAAAAGTATTGCTAGTACAAAACCATAGTAAGCTTCCTAATCGTTGAAAGTATACCTTCCAGGAACCTGACGACACTCTAAATCGCCTGGGAACGCATTCAAATCGACGAAAAAGAGGAAAAAATGCAATCATCAGGTAAATGGGCACAGGTAAATAAAGCCAGCCGGTCGATACATTTTTTGGCGAACCCTTTGTCCGGACGTAGCACACAACAAGGGATATTTTTCTGTTCGCACACAGAGAGGTAATGGGTTCATTCGTATTTTTGCGAACGGCGGATATTTTCTGTTTGTTATGTCCACGCGGATGATGGCTCTCCAATTCTGACATGGCGACAGCTGCCCCTTTGCTAGGTATAGGGTTACTCACCCACCCGCCCATCGGTCAAACACAATACAATTTGCGTTTTCTACCCTTTTTTGTCCCAAACCAGCAGCTCCCACGCATAGAAAACAACCCAAAATCCTCAAAATGGCTTCAAACCGTTTCGTTCTAGATGTACGAAAAAAATACTCTGGCTGTATGATTTATAAGTAGATTTCTATTTCTATATTCAGCGCCAAAAAAATGCTCATAATTTCTTCTTGACTAATATATTTTTTTAATGTAATAATTTCTACATCTCACATTTCTTCTTGAAAATCAGAAGCCTTTTTGAACTTCAATTGACAATTCAACCAAAATTTATAACAAAAAATCTAACAGTACATCAGAAATTATGTCTAAAAACTATATGAGTATAAGTTTCCTAGTCAACCTGTTGGAATGAAAAGAACAAAAGAAAGCAACTACCTGTGAAAAACATCCCTTATTTATAATTATGTTAAAAGTACAGTTTCAGAGATAAGAATGTCTGAAACTGTACTTTTACGACGAATAATCTTATCAGTTTATTACACAATAGTTGAAAAGAGCCATTGAAACGATAGTTCTTTGTCAGTGTATTTTTGTCAATTTCTATTGTATCTTTAAATATAGCTACACAATTTCTAACGGTTAATACAGTAGCTTGGAAAACGTTACCTATACAACAATGTTTACAATTGATTCTTATCATGTTTTTATTACTTCATTGACGATTGATGATACTGGGTCATAAATTCCTAATTTCACACTTTATGCTTTATTGATTCGAAAGTGATTCATATATATGCACATAGAATAACTATAAGAATTGAATCTGACATAATTCTCTCACAAATCTCTAACACAATTCTCCTTTTTACTTATATTTTGTGCAGTATTCGCAATTTCGATTTTAACCAAAAGCTGCCTTTAGATTCACCCCTTGCAATGTTCAATAAGAATTCACCCTCGCAATTCTCTCATTGGTCCTCCCTTGATGGTCAGTAATCCCCTAACCCTAGACACTCTTTGCCGTTTTTGTTGTTTTCGCAGAAAAAAAATGCGCTACGTCATCTTAACCAAGTAGTACAGTTTTGTGCAGTTTTCAGCAGAAATAACATCGAAGAACAGTAGAACAATATGTAATAATCAAATTATTTACAACCGTTTAAGTTAGTTAGTATTGAGAAGTATGTGTGTACCGATTATTTTGTAGTTAAGGGTCTTTGTTCCTAAAGGCTTCTTCTCTAATCTGTTTGTGCGTTATAATCTAATCTAGTTGGGGAATAATAAAAAGGCCAAACAAATCCTTAGAAAAGCAAACTGAAGTTTTCGGAATAGGAACACATTCGCAGGCAAAACGGTCTGTAAAGTAAATAGGCAAGAAATAAGGCCAATTGCAAACACATTTTGACGTAGGCACACAACGAACCATACTAAATAAATACGTTATCTTAAAAATAACAAGTTTTCTCCCATTTTTTCGGCCCTTTTTGGCCTTTAGCTAAACAGCGAAACGATACCATTATCTTGCAAGGCGATAACTACAGTGATATAAAATGCCTTCATATGAAAGTATAGGTAAACAGGGTGTCTCACGGAACTGGTTCATTAGAAATTTCTGACGTTTCACTTATTCGATATTCTTTAAATTTGGTAATGGTATTATACTCCATCTGAACTTTCAATCTAAAATACTTTCAGTTCCACTGCCACTTCCGGTCACCGGAAGTCGACATCAACTTTGTTATTTTAAATGGAATACTATATTTTTTATGTCAAATTTGAATTCTGCGTATCAAAATGCATTGATTTTTATCAGGATTCCATATACCAAAATGTCACCGTTTTTTAGTTATTTTAATTTTTCTATAATTTTCATTATTTTTGGGGTGAAGGTTATTGTTGAATATGTCGGTTAATATTAAAGCTACCACTTTCATATTTGGTAGGGAGGCACTCTAAGGGTGTACCATTAGAAAGATATCTATTTTTACGTTATATCGTGTACAGGGTGTTCAGAATGTAAAAATCCATTTCAACATTTTAAAATGTCAAAAACTCATTTTTTTTAAATGGAACACCCTGTATATGAACACACCATTAGAAAGAGAATTGTTTTGTCTATCAATCGATATTAAGGTTCCCTATACTTATCCTCTGTAGTTCTTGAGATATTACTATCTTTGCAAAAATGCATTCACAGCTGTTGATTATTTTATCAGGTAGAATAATATTTTGGGTATTATTATTACATATTTATAAATTTGTACAAGGCTTAAGCAGGAGAAAAAGTATTTTCTATGGCGTAAAGTACGTGTTTAGGTAAATAAGTGTATTTTTACTTTTACGTGATTAAAATACAACTATTCATTTTATTCTGAAATTCTAATAGCAAGCTGTGAAATTCATTTTGACATTTATCTGTTTATTGGCTTATTGTCGTTTGCTGATAACGCAACCGCTTCTTTTCCTAAAATCTTAACATTGTGAAAATGAATAACGGCGGAGATTACTCCAATAGTGAGAGTAATGTCTGCATAACTTAATTTAATAAAATAACACAAAAAAAACTTGTTGAATTAACGGTCTTCAGCGTGAAAAAGTGCTAAGAGCTATGACAATCGAAGTTGAAGAAAGAATACTTAAGTGTTTAGAATAGCATGGGGGACACATAGAACATTTGTAACATAACAAACAGTATTATAACTATTGATTGAAATTAATCTTCCTTTTATTTCATCGCGTCACACCTTTCATCTACTTTTCGAAATAGCGCCTTCTTGATGGCGGTGCCCCTAGATTTCTCTCATTAGATGTATGTCATGTGGTTTCCACAATTTGTGTTTCAATTTTTGTTTCATTTCAATAAATGATAATAATGGATTACAAGTTTCAGATGCCAACGTCAGATAAATTTTAATAGATTTCAGAAAAAGTTTGTCATATCTCAAGAACTACAGAAGATAAGTATAGGGAACCTTAATATCGATTGATAGACAAAACAATTCTCTTTCCAATGGTGTGTTCATATACAGGGTGTTCCATTTAAAAAAAATGAGTTTTTGATATTTCAAAATGTCGAAATGGATTTTTACATTCTGAACACCCTGTACACGATATAACGTAAAAATAGACACCTTTGTAATGGTACACCCTTACAGTGCCTCCCTACCAAATACGAAAGTGGTAGCTTTAATATTAACCGAGATATTCAACAATAACCTTCACCCCAAAAATAACGAAAATTATAGAAAAATGAAAATAACTAAAAAACGGTGACATTTAGGTATAGGGAACCCTGATAAAAATCAATGCATTTTGATACGCATAATTCAAATTTGATATAAAAAATATAGTATTCCATTTAAAATAACAAAGTTGATGTCGACTTCCGGTGACCGGAAGTGTCAGTGGAACTGAAAGTATTTTAGATTGAAAGTTCAGATAGAATATAATACCATTACCAAATTTAAAGGATATCGAATAAGTGAAACGTCAGAAACTTCTAATGAACCAGTTCCGTGAGACACCCTGTATATTGGGGCAATTCAATTCCTTGTAAGAAACAGTAAAATATTGTTAAAAACATTAGAGGTTAAAGATACCGTAACAATACATATAAAATCTATCCACGCATCGCATAAAACGCCATCCCTAAAAATTGACAAATATTTGATAACAAATGTCATCGCTAATAACTTTTGAAGAATTTGGTGGATGATGTGTAACCGACATGATCATATTCATATTCATAAAGACATCCGCAATACTCTGATTGCGTAAGAAAACTTTAGATAACCAAACGTAAAATTCAAAAAAAAGATAGGTATTTGAAAAAATTAAAAAAAAATGTCTTGTTTTTGGAATGTGCCATTACAAGTAATGGGGTTAATGAAATTAATGTTATAGCATATTTTCGTGCATATTATCGACAACCACGAAAAAATATGGTTCCAGACTGTTTTTACTTTCCGACTAGTAACCTGGAAGGAAAGTATCGTGATCGACGAAAAAAACATGACATTGAACATTACATGACATTAAATGTCAGTATGGCAAATGTCTTTATGTCGCAGAAACTGACGTTAGGTAGAGTTCAGCGTGGCTCCGGTTTTACAAAATTGAATAATTACAAAAGTTTCAGACACTTCATTGTGCTAACGGTGTAGTCGGAAAGTTGGGTGAAGGCCACCCCAGATATTTTTTTAATAAATTTTAAAATAAATTTCAAATATCCGTGTTTGTTAACTGTATTAGATCAAACGTACATGTAATAACTAACCTACAAACACACAAAAATACAAACAACATGAATGCAAACATGTCGTAGTGCCAACATTTCATGTAAATTTGTAAATTTCCTAATATCTGAAAAACTGCGAACTGCAGAAAATTAAATTCTCTATCTGATATGCTACTCAAATACGGTGTGTTCAATTTAAAACTGTCAAGTTTTTTGCAATTGAAAATGGAGGAACGGTAATTCAATGTTTGAACAACCTGTATAAGATAATAATAATAATAATAATAATAATAATAATAATAATAATAATAATAATAATAATAATAATAATAATAATAATAATAATAATAATCATTTATTGTCGGCGTGTCCGGTTCTAGCTGAATCGGCTTACATTGTTAGACATGACAGGGTGGGTGCATATATACATTATAATTTATGTTCTCAACTTGGTTTTGATATGAACGTGTCTCGGTGGTATGAACATACTCCGTCTGCTGTTATGAGCAATGATCATGTGACAGTACTATGGAATATGCCAATTGCTACTGATAGAATGCTGGACGCAAATAAGCCAGACATAGTAGTAAAGGACATCCAAAAGAAGAACTGTACGTTTATAGAAATCTCGGTGCCGGCGGATTCGAATGTTTTGAAGAAGGAGACAGAGAAGAAACTAAAATATAAAGACCTCTCCATCGAGGTAAGCCGAATGTGGGGCATGAAGGTTACGGTCGTTCCGGTGATTGTGGGCTCATTAGGAATGGTATCTAAAAATTTTGAGAACCATGTGAAGGAATTGCCATGTAAAATTTCGCCATGGGAAATTCAGGAGATTGCTATCTTGGGAAGTACTAACCTCTTAAGGAGGGTACTATCGACATAATATTATTTACTAATGCAATATTAATTAGTTTCAGATATCTTTGCTGTTGTCGCCGTGAGGACCGTTTACGTAGATAAAAGTCTGGACTTCTCTACTGCGTTCACCCTTCATGAAGACATGAATACATATTATTGTAGTTGTAGTAGTTTATATTGTGTAATTTATTTCCACAACGCTGTGGCGGTTTTCTGCAGTTTTCCGACTTCTCCACCATAGCAAGGAATCTTGGCGTTGGGTTCAAAATTCAAAATTGGGTTTGTGCTGCAGAACATTCCCCCCCTTTACCAAAGGGAGTACCCTAGACTTCGGCGAAGTTCGGTACTACCCATTTTGGCCTGGTGCTTCACATCTATTTTTAAAATTCATAGTACCACTTTTGAAATTGTATGTTTAAAAAAATTGTATTAATTTATTTATTTATATATGTATACCTATGTGATGTATCAGAGAATGACAATAAATAATAATAATAATAATAATAATAATAATAATAATAATAATAATAATAATAATAATAATAATAATAATAATAATAATAATAATAATAATAATAATAATAATAATAATAATCCAAGCCGTAACATCTCCCAATGGCATTCACCAATTACAGGGGACATTGGCAGGCCAGAGATTATTATTATCGCCCGTGCCTGTGGAACGTCTTAAGATGTTTGTTTGGCTCCCAGCATTCGTCAGATAAGCAGTTTTATATAGAGCAATAAAACTACGTTTCATTTGATAATATCTGAGGAGTAAGTGTCATAGTAATAATTGTTAGAAAAACTTCAAAATTAAAATAATTCGAGAATGAAAAGCACCAGGTATCAACAATCCTGATCAAAATTAGCATATTTTTTTGCATGGAGGGTTAAAATATGTGGTAAAATATATAGGTACCTTTCCATTTAAAATAACAAAGTTCTCTTGAAAATATATGTTAGGGTTTCTCTAATTATTATTTAAAAATCATTCTCCTGGTAAATTTGAGTGTCAAATAGATTACTGTCATTTCCGAAACATCTTATTCCACTTCCTAGGTAAGACTATCCACAGATCAACTTTTAGTAACTTGTCTAGGCGATAAATATTTCCAAACTAGGATGTCTTATATCACACCGTTTATGTTCCTCAATTTGTCCAATCTCAAGTACTACAACGCAAGCTAATTATCTCAATATCCGATTACAACAGCAAATGTATTCTCAAGTCCACGGTCCGTCCCACACGTTGTCCGCTAAAGTTCTGGGAACCTCTGGATCAGTTCCGTATCCAGACAATTCGATACATCGTTAATGGGACGCCCTCAAATGCGTTATTAGTGTTCTTCGATTCTTGTGTTTATGCCAACTGTTGGTGATTTATAGATTTGTGACGTGTCCGGCGGTTAAAGTTGCCACTAGGTGACAGGATGTGCGCTGCGGTTTTTGCGGAACTTCTCGACCTTGTTATCTGCTGCGAACATGGGCACTATCTTGGCTTGTTAGCGGCATTGCCCGGGGTGTCATTAATGGACGAGGTGTCGGAAACCCCTAAAATTCCACACCACTCGGTATGTCGGGTATGCGGTAATGATTTTTAATGATCCGGACAGTGACCGGTAGCCAGAGATATGAATTATAGGGTTGGTCATATTTTATGCGTTTGATAGCACACGAAGAACTAATATGCCAGATATTATTTATTATGAAATGGGGAAAAATTAATTTTTACCAAGAATTGCGACCGTGAAGGACCCTCTTACCTTTTGGTATTTGAAAAAGATCTTTATTATTTCTAAACTATAAAGTTTGATTCAAATTGTGAACAGTTTTTGAACGACTTTATCAGGTATAAGTTAAAATTATGCACGTTTAGATTATCTTGGTCCCAACTTTCCGACTACATCGTTGGCACAATGAATTTTATAAACACCTTTGCAATTATATATTCAATTTTGTGAAGCCAGAGCCACTCTGTCCCCTACCTAACGTTAGTTAGTTTCTATAACATAATGAGATTTGACATACTGCCATTTAACGTCATGTCATGTCAGTGGCACTGACGTTTGTCAAAATCTGACAATTCGCAACACAGCGACGAAAGCTGTGGATTCTGTCAAACTGCTTCTATAGACTCTTATAGCGCCTAAATCGTTTATCCAACTGATCTGCAAATTTGTATCTGCAACTTCATAAAACTATAAATACATATTTTTATTTTAAAAGGGTTGCACCCCCAATAAAACTAAAATAATAAAAGTACAATCCAATAAAATAATTTATATAAAAACGCAAAGGTGCATATAAAAACACCTTGCGCGCAAAAAAATCAGTCCTCACATCCGCTAGCAGGTACCAAGCAAACACCGACTTTTTTAGCCCCTTTTTTTATACGTAGTCTGTTTCCATCCCTTATATCAATGACCATTGTGGCCCAGGACAACCATAAAATTGATGGTGGCTGTTTTTCATAAGTTTTTTTTTATTAAAAGCGACCGCAGTACGTTGATGGTTTTCTGGAAGTGATCTTCAAGTCACATGGTTCAACCTTGAGGGACAGAAGGAGACAGGGATGTTTTTTGCCCGCATGGAATTTGTTGGTTGGGTAAAAAGGGAATGATTAATTGGCATTTAGATGTATTGAATAAGGGCGATTTGGTCACAATAAGGTGGGAAGTTTGCCCAAATTCTGAGGTTATTGTAAGATAAGATCACTAAGAATATGAGAACGCTAAAAATCGCAGGCAAATCTACAACAAATATCAATGGGAAATATTAAAGGAGGATAAGGATTGCTGTTTACGAAATAGGTGAAATACTAAAGTTGGTACACAATATTCAGGTATAGATCTTCCAAAATGTATTATAATATTTTGTTAATATGTTATGTTATTCAGGATCTTGTGAAATCACAGAAAGTTCTAGCACCAAATAAACCAAAAATAAAACAAAGATAAAATGGCATCAGACGGTGTGTGAAATATGGACAAATATTGGCTATTTTTGTACGCTATTTAGTGCTAATATGTTTGCACATAATCCACGATCCATGATCAGTCATGTTATATAAAGCTCTCTCAAAATTTTCGATTACTATCTCAAAGTAATTACACTAACACACTAACACAAACATTGAATTTTCCAAAATCAATTTAAAAATTTTTGATTTTGTATTACTTTAGGGTTTTATTAATTGTTTATGTTTCTGAGTGATCTTAGACCACTGTGATTTTGGACCGTTAAACTAATTCGAAAAGCCTGTAGGCTCGTTACTGGCTAGTTAAAAAATATTTAAAATACAAGATGATGTACTTGATTTTCACAAACATTGCCAGCGTGTAATAATTTTATACACGACTTTATAATTTTTTTTTCTTTAATTTGTAGGTAGTAATCTTTATTTTCTGTGATATTTGCTGAATAAACATTCGATTCGTTAGCTTTTAGACCAAATTGTGACGAAGTGTGTAATGCACAGGATTTATGTGTCCTATAAATTTTGTACATAACATATTTTGTCACCATTTCGTCTAAAAACTAACGAATCGAATGTTTAACTGTTTTGCAAAATACATAACCAACAACTCACTTGTGATTCTGGTTTAATGGCCTAAACTTTAACAGATTAAGTTTGTGACATTAGATGACTTGAAGCTTACCTATAGATGATGAATTGGCTCTGAGACTCTGGCTTCACCAAATTGAATAATTGCAAGTTTTCAGACACTTCATTGTGTCAACCATGTAGTCTCATGTAGTCTTATGTCATTATCGAAGTTTTAAAGGTTAGAGTTGACCAATTTTGTTATTGTATTCGTTACTTAAATTTTCTTTCCTTTCTGTTTGATGTTTTATATGTCATAAACATAAATTTAGGAAAAAGATTTTTCAGTTTTCTTTTTAAATTATAACAAAATTGTTTCAATTTCTTTCGTCTTAATATCTATTAGTTGTTACATTCAAACACAAGAATATTTAAGTCAATTGCAGTAAAAATTGATTAATAAATGATCTACGCTATTCCATGTCCGACCGTAAAAGAACAAAAAATAAAAAAAGAAGCACTCATTCTTACTTTCCAACACACAACCTTCCTTATGAATGAACGCCATAGTATGGGTCGTATCCTAGGTCAGTTCCTGTTGTGATAATGAGATGCACGTTTCCCGTACACAAAACCTCCCTTAAACACTAAGTATAGTCATCTCTCTATCTATCCTACACTTTTCTATTCGGTTAAAAGGAGACGAACGAGCGAGCACACATTTATAGACCGGGCGATGGACCTAGACATCTGAGGGTAGCGTAGCACGCACCCCGAGACTTGAATTCAGCACGTGCTTTGTTAACATTGCGTCAGTGGGCCCACAAGATGAGGTTAATTCCATTTGGTGAAACGACTATCTGCACGATCTGGATACGGTCACGATAAAGACACGGTTTTGATCGGCCGCCGGTGCTGTTTTGTCGGCGTCAGCGGATTGATCCTTTTTATTATGGACCCGTGAACGCGATAAATGAGTCGTTTGTTGTAAGGTTCACGGTGTCCTGATAGAAGTTAGAACTACTAGGACTAGGATAGTATAGGGTTTTATAATATGTGGAAAATGGTATAGTAGTAGGTACATAAATTATTGTAATATATTTAATTGTGAATGCTTGTCCGCACAAATTAATGCATTTTGCTGTTTATTATTTAACCAAGGCACATTTTGGCAGACGTTTCTTTTCCAGCGTTAGATATCTTTAAAAACAATAAATTTAGAAATGAGAAGACATAAGAAAAATACCTACGGTAAAATGCAAGATTTTTTTAGCCTTATAAAATTATATATGTAGAATAAACATTTTTATTGCGGGCATACAAAACAAACTTTTTGCTTTAAACACAAAAAAAAACAAAACACGTCGTAAACAATAAATAAATCATGTTTTAAACCACTTTTTATATAATAAAAACAAAATATCTGGGGTGGGCCTCACCCATCTTTCCGACTATATTATTGGACAGAGCCACTCTGCACCTTTTTCAATGACATAATGACATTTGTCATACTGATATTTAATGACACGTCATATCAGTGGTACTGACGTTTGTCAAAATCTGACAATTTGCAACACAGCGACGAAGGTTGTGGATTCTGTCAAGCCGTTTCTATAAAAGCTAATAACGCCTAAACTGTTCATCCCATTAGTCTGTAAATTAGTATACTTATTTAAAATCACTGGAGGATAAGCTGACATTAGTTTGGCCAAAATCGTATAAATTCCGATGAAGAGGCATGTAACATTTGTCACTTCCGGTTGTCATATTGTGGCCAAAAACAATCCAGTTCGTCGCCCGGCAATTCTAAATACGTATGCAAAATTTCAACCCGATCCGTTGTTCCGTTTGGACGCTATCGTGTTCACAGACATACATACACACACACACATACATACCTAGATACATACATTTTCCAGAAATCATTGCAATCGATTCAGGGGACCCCGAAACGCGTATTTTCACTGAAATCCCGAAATTTTTTTTTCCGTCGATTACAATACTTTCCTTCTAGGTACTAGTCGGAAAGTAAAAAACCTATCTTTACAATATATACATAGTCCAGTCATTATATACATTTGAAAATGCAAATGAACCGAGAAGAATTTCAACCGATTTGAATGAACTATACCTCTTTAGAAAGCGCATAACGTACTGAATGTATGGTAGTTATGGCAACTGGATCAAATCTTAATTACTACCTAAAAAATGCAAAAGAATGTCATTATTTTCCCAAATTTCGCCATTTTGCAAGTCTCATATCTCTGGACTACATAGTCCAGTCATTATATACATTTGGAAATGCAAATTAACCGAGAAGGCTAAATTTTTGATATGACGTGGGGAGGGCCTAGAAAAGCTTGACTTCAAATTGTCGACCAAGTTTTCCTATGTGCATTTTCGCCACTTGAAAAAAGGTTAAATTCAGTTTTTTTACAATAACTCGATTCTCCATTATTGATGACGTCAATTTTGAATGAATACTTTTTTGTTGCTTTTTTACGCTCTACAATTAAGGCCTCTTACATTTTTACCTATCGTTCATCGTTATTGAGATATCGATCGAAAATGTCAAATTTGAACGTACTGAAACTTGTTTTTTGCTATTTTCTCTTTTCTCGCGATAGATATTGAAAAAATGTCCATTATGAAACTTTTATAGCATGTTCAGATCTACAATTTCTTCTTATTTTTTCCCTTCGACCAAAATTACGACCTCTTAGGCGCCTCAAAGTCGAAGCACACGTCAAAACGGATGAAAGGTAGTTCGGGGAATTATTGGAATACAAAATAAATAAATTAACCAGACAAATTATGAAACAAACACATGTAATTTATTGAACAAATAATTTTTTGTGTAGCCAAAAATAATAATTAAGAGCCCCATTTTTATATTTTTCGTCGTTTCGATGGTCCAGGGTGAAGACGTTCTTCCTCGGTTAACTCTTCGAGTTGTAGAGACTCTCAAACCGCAGGAAATGATGCTGGGATGGTCAAAACATCATCATGATCATCGTCGTCGTTGTCGTTGAATAGAATTTTTGCCCACTACTATGCAGACAGATAACGGGACAACTAATTCCTATTTTTTCTGCACCCACAAGCAGCCTCACACTTTCTTTTCAATTTGCACGAAATGAGTTTTAAAAGTTCGAGCGGAGCCGGTGCGGCTGTGGTGCAAATTGTAGTGGGCAAACAGGCAACAACATCGCTAGAGTCGCCCTGTTATTCAACGACGACGACAACGACGACGATGATGTTGATTTTTCGACCATCCCCGCATCATTTCCTGGGGTTTGAGAGTCTCCACAACTCGAAGAGTTAACCGAGGAAGAACGTCTTCAGCCAGGACCACCGAAATGCCGAAAAATATAAAAAGGGGGCCATTAATTATTATTTTTGGCTATACAAAAAATTATTTGTTCAATAAATTTCGTATGTTTGTTACATAATTTGTCTGGCTTATTTATTTATTTTGTATCCTAGTAATTCCCGACGGCGCGCTAGAGATCGTAATTTTGGTCGAAGGAAAAAAATAAAAAAGTGAAATTGTAGGTCTGAACATGCTCTAAAAGTTTCATGCTAGACATTTTTCGATATTTATCGCGATAAAAGAGAAAATAATAAAGACATATGTCCCTACCTTAAATTTTGACTTTTTCGATCGATAACTCAATAACGATGAACGATAAGTAAAAAATGTAAGAGATCTTAATTGTAGAGCGTAAAAAAACAACAAAAAAAGTATTCATTCAAATTTATCGTATCTCAACGGAAACCCGAGTTATTGTAAAAAAAACTTAATTTAACCCTTTTTTCAATATGGCGGAAAATGCACGTAGGAAAAATTTAGCCTTCTCTGTTCACTTGCATTTCTAAACCATTTTTTTTTTTCGACGTAATGACTGGACTAACAGGATAAAAACAAGAAAAAATATCTGGGGTGGCCCTCATCCAACTTTCCGACTACATCGTTGGTACAATGAAATATCTAAACACCTTTGCAATTATTAAATCTTTTGAAGCCATAGCCACTCGGCCCCCTATCTAATGTCAGTTTCTGAGATAATGACATTTGTCATGCTGATATTTAATGTCATGTCAGTGGCACTGACGTTTGTCAAAATCTGACAATTCGCAACACAGCGACGAAGGCTGTGGATTCTGTCAAACTATTTCTATAAACTCTACCACCTAAACCGTTCATCCCACTGATCTGCAAATTTGTATACATATCGTTTGTATATTATATACATATAGAGTCACTGGAGGACGAGCTGGTAACAGTTTGGTCAAAATCAGTGAAATCCCAAAGAAAATGTATGTAACATTCTCGACTTCCGGTTCTCAGATTGTGGTCAAAAACAATCAAGTTCGTCCCCTGGCAATTCAAAATACGTATACCAAATTTCAGCCCGATCTGTTGTACCGTTTGGACGCTATTGTGTTCACGGACACACACATACATACACACGTACACACATAATTTGCCCAGAAATCATTGCAATTGTTTCAGGGGACCCCAAAACGCGTATTTCCCCTGAAATCTCGATTTTTTTCCCGTCGATTACAATACTTTCCTTCTAGAGTACTAGTCAAAAAGTAAAAAAAAAAACAGCAGTGTATGTATCAGTCTCAGACATATTTTGAAAAAAAAATGGATATTGTTATGAAAAGATATATGTTTTGAGGGCTCTAGATGTCAAACACTTATTTTTAATGTATTGTACTAGACTTTTGGTGATAAATATTCTATTTTCACTAAACCAAACTTCGTGATTAAACATTTTGAGTAAGTAAATTTGATTAAAGTACTCACCTATTGTTGGTTCATTTTATTGTGGAGCATCAAAACATGCCTTGCAATGGAAAAAATCTGAAAAATAAAGTAATATAATTAATTAGAAGACACAAAATACAATATACTAAGAGATATACACTTTTTACCATATATAATTCAAAAGATATTTCCAATAGAACTGTGGCAACTATTAAGTATTAACTAGCCAATTTATATTGATACATATTATCATATCATACATTGTTATCTACTAGTAATTTCATATTGAAATGAAAAATAGTTAAAATAAATCTTTCTCGAAAATAACTTACTATATTATACACATTAATTTTGAAATTTCAACTGGACAACGATCAACATTATGCTCTCCATTTTCAAAAGTAACCATTTATACTCGAAGCAGATGCTTCCCACAATTACTCCACACGTATTATGCATGCTCCGGACCCAAATTCGATTAAAAATTTAATGCCAAGCGTCCGAAAATATCCGTTCAGTCCAGCCAAACAACCAAACTTCGCCCATCAATAGAATAAATTAAAGGGAGCTTATGTTAACCCTATTCTTCGCTTATCGAGATGTTATAGATTTATTACCATTGCGTAAGCAAGAACAGATGTAGGGCAAAAGTTAACCGCACCACAAAAGGCGATACTTGATTTATTTGACCTATTTTATAGAGGAACTGACCTACGGTCACTTCCGACAAAAGGCCGGGCCGTGAACTTTATCATGCAAAATTGTAATGTATGCCTCCGATCATTGTTCATCACCTTCGTAGGTATTGTCAGCGCTGACCCTTGGGGTTAAAACGTTTGACCGTAGTAATTTCCCTGACGCCCTGATAAATAAATTCGGTAATTTTTCATTAAACACAGTTATGGCTTTGTGTGGATCGTTGGCACTTGGAAATGTCCGTTATAGGGTAAACACGTACTTCTCTGTTCACACCCAGTTTTGGTCGTGGAGTGGTGGAAAAAGAATTTTTCGAGCGTTTTGAATCGTTTGGGTGGGAACTACGATTGTCGTAAATTTCAATAATCTTCATTGTCGGTTTTAATTCTTTGGATAAAGAACCAATAGTGCCATAGAATTGGTTCTTAAAATCAGGGATTCGAACTGGAACTGAACCAAAAACCCCTAATTTAGTCGGTGCAAAAATGCAAACTAAACAGGAAAAAAATATCATTTTTTTGCGGTTTGCATTTAACCCAAGTCTTTTTCCAAGGACCATAAAAAAACAGCAAAAAAAGCTGACTTTTCTACCATAATTAGAAACAAAGTTGAAAATGAATTGATTGAAATGATTGAATAATATCACTCTAAGATAATAAACTGCCATTTCAAACTCAGAAAACAGAATTTAGACAAATTTTCGAGAAAAAAAAAAACGAATTATTTAAATAAATAGAATTTGTTTGAACAAATGAAAATTACCTAACTGACAAACATTCCACCTCACTTATAGTAATGATTTCTATGACAAAAAATTTGATGTGGCCAGGCACATGACTTTATCATACGATACAGCCGTGTTCAGGGTGGCAGTTTGGAAGTTCAAGGGGCATCCGCTTACTATGATTTAATTTTTTTTTCCAAAAAATGGAATGGACATAAATTATACAAAATTTTTTCTACTATAGTTTATTATTTAACTATTTTGACGAAATTACAGAAATGGCGGCTAATTTGCAAAATCGTTGAAAAATGATAAGAGTAAACCTCGAGTTCCTTTGGGCCCTTTTGGACAAAACTTCTTTCAGCTCTAAGTTTAGTCACGAAACTTCTAAATATGAAGTTTCGTCTCGATACCTTCAGTAGTTTCTCCGGAATCGTCGCCACAAAAAACGGGTACACACACACACACACAGACATTTTTTTGTACCTTGGTGAAACATGTTCAGGTGATCCAAAACGACATATTTCCGCTAAAATCTCAATTTTTATTTTCGACACAATTACAATACTTTGTCATACTACGTATGATAAAGTAAAAAAACGAGAATGAAGTGATTAGAAGGGTCAATTTTTTTGAATGATAAACATCTTTTCATTGAAGGGTAGTTTTCAAGGCACTCGCGGGTGTGTTGGATGCGTCAAATCCATATGTATAATAGGTCAAATTCTTCCTTGCAAAGTCCTCTACAAGTCCTATAACAAAATTTCGAGAAATGAAAAAATACGTGTCCACCTTCGTTGGTTTCTAAATAAAAAATAACCAATTTGAACCACTGACGAAAATTCAAATCCTGCCAACCCCAGATTTATTTTACAAGAAATCATTTAGAAAATATTGTTTTTTCTAGGATTTGCATTCTTTTCTACCTGGAATTCTAGGTACCTGATGCATCCAGATTATGATTCATTCGGATTGTTTTCGGACCTTTTCACCTAATTAGAGTACAGGAAACGCGTTTAGGTGTTGTCCCTTAAAGATTAAGGCGCAAAATAACAATAGATACCAATTCTAAAAATATTATGTTTCTATTAAATTGTATTTTCTTACGTATTCCGAGAAATAGCAATCAAATCATTCTAAGGAAGCATATATATATATATATATATATATATATATATATATATATATATATATATATATATATATATATATATATAGGTATCCTTCTCAGTTTCTAGAAGAAAAGTATATATTTTAAACATGTTATTAGTATTTTGTAAAGTAAATTTTTAGTCAGAAATAACTTTGAAACGACATATTCGCTCACTGATCCCCAAGAATAGCTATAAAGAATATCTTATCTTATTTCCATCGGTTCAATATTATGTCATATAATCATAATTTCTAATGGTCAGGCACTTTGTGTCAACAACAAAACAACTCTCTTTCCCATATACTCGCATTACAATCGCTTATCCGGCGATATTTTCAAAACGTACGTCGCTGGCCTTATGTCACTATTATACGGGACAAAAGTGGCAATAATTTGGTGGATTTTGAGTGCGAGGAAGTGAATTTGAGATCGCATTCAAAGCGAATCTAATAAGAGAGCCAACTGGACCACTACGAACGAATTGCATTGTCCGATCGGGGGTGGAGCGGTCGAGCCCTTTGGTCATTATTCGAGATTACTGGCCGGACGGATGGGGTCTGTTTTGTCCAATTTTATTTACTGCAACGGACGTGCGGCAACTGTTTTGATTGGAAACATTCGATGGCGACATTACGTCCAGCCCATACTGATGGGTTCTTCAATGGTCACTTCAAATGTCTCCCTTGAACAGATTTTTCAAATAATGAGTCTGTTGCAGTAGAACGTTCATTAAAGTGACAAATGCTACCAATATTTGGTGGACTTCAGCAAATTATCGAAAATTACATTTTCTACTCTTCTCTCTAAGGGTTCTACAACCAGAACAGGGATCCCAAACACATTTTTGTTGACCTAACATCACTTTTCATATATCAAGTCATCAAAATATTGTGGCAGATCTAAGATCCATTTTATTTGAAGTCATATATTTCGCTTGAATTTGCCTTCTGTGCATACGTTCTCATAACAGATTGTTCAAAATATTACGAATCAACGAGTTTTTTGTGTTATTTTATCAAGTTAAGTTATACAGACATTCTGTGCATTAAAATATGGGAAGTGATCAAAGAAGATGTTGTAAAAATTCATCAAATTGTTACATGTGCGGTTGTTATGTAGTGACACTTTTGAAAAAAAAAAGAGGTAAAGCAGCTTAATAGCAGCATTATGGATTTAGAACTGGAGTTCTGGAGAAGCCATGGACATCTAATATATGCTGAATTTCCTGTTAGATCGGACTTTTAAAGTGGATGGAAGGGAAGCAAAAGAAAATGACGTTTGCAGTTCCCATGTTGTGGTGAGATGGAAGGCATGTAGATTGTAGATGATTGCTATTTTTGCACGATAAGCGTCTCCAGATATTCGAAGAAGGATAAGCATAAAATAAAATATCCAAATTTGCCATCAGCATCGCAACCTATCCCCATGGAGAGAACCATCCCCGCCCAAGTGCGCCATCCACTTCATTATCTTCGATTTTTGACACAGAAGAAATTTCGCCTGTTTGAAGAAACTTTCCTGATTTGACAGAGTGTCTGAAATCACTCTGTCAAATCAGGCAAGTTGTAAAGATTCACCATTTGAAGTTTTAGGAACACCTCACCTTATAAGCCAGTGCAAACTGAATGATTTGGTTACAGACTTAGGTTTATCAAAAGAAAAAACGCGTAAAGCGTAACGAGCCATTTAATGCATATTTTTAAATGGAAGTATGTATCTTTACGTGTATGTCACGATGTTCAGAGTCTTATGGACGAGTTTGATATTCCGCACAATTGTTCTGAATGGTGGCTTTTTATCGATTCATCAAAATACAGGTTGAAAGCAATACTTTTGCATATTCTTTGAATTGATATAATTTGCTAAAATTTTGTTGCAGTTTCCTCATTTTTATAAAGAATCGCTGTTTCAATTCGCAGTTTCAAGTTGTGTAAGGCAAATATAATCTGGAACAAATCTTTTTTTTGGTTGTATGAGAAAGTTGGAAATTTGTTCCCTTGTGTTGTTGGTACAACTGTTTTGATCTGCAATTCCGACACGATGTTTTGGTGTCTATGATTGGAATAATATGTAGAACAACTAAGAACCGTTGTCAAGTTTTTGTCTACTCAATATTGTTGCCAAATTAATTAGCAATAACATCTTCTTTGATTCAGTTCGATATTTTTGTTGCTCAAGAATATACATTGTTTTTGCTTAAACCTTGTACATTTAACTTTCACTTAAACCTCTTCTAACTTAGACTACCGTAATTTTTGCATTTTGCAATATAAAAACTTGTATTTCAGTTAGCTTTCACAGCTTTCAAAGCTCGACTTTTTTAATTCCGGGTTTTGGGAAACAACTGTACAATAAACATGTTAATGTGAAATGCTTATATTTTCTATAATATGGTTGTGGTAGTTTCGTAAATAAACTCACAAGGTACAAAGTACGTTCTTATTTATATTTTCTATCGGAGAGACAACACAATTTTTGGTAATTGATGTTTTTTCACCAAACAAACGAGTTTATCAGTTTACCAACTTCGAAAACACAAACAAACAACGACTTAAATACAACTAAATCTTTTGTCAGTTTTAGCCATATCACTAATTGACTACAGACGACCAACACAAATAGGGCCAACCAACACATTATCATTCTTATTACACAAATAGGGCATATTTGGGAATATTTTATGTTAAATGTGAATGGTTGTTCGAAATAAATGTATCTTTGCCTAAACTCGAGCACGCTGGGGCACATGTTTAAAATAATACATCTGCCAGGACTCAATCACGATGACAGTTAACTAAAGTGGAAACATGGGATCCAAAAACACATCCCGAATGAAAACACAGGAAAAAAGAAACAAATAGGGGCAGGGCGACACAGACATCCGAAATCAGCACTTCCCCGTCAGAATAAATGCAGTGGCAACGTACACCATCGGTATCCTATTTCGATATGGTTATTAATGACGGAAAGATGACTTTCAATCTTTCGGAAATAATTAAATTTATCCCTTTTGATGGTTTTTCGAACATATGTATGACTAGTATGCTTCTCAAACATAAATAATTTCTATATTTTTAATATTTAATTGTACGTCTACTAATAAAAGTTTGATTTTCTAAATAGTATATCACATATAATAATAAAACTGCCCTATGCAGTGTTTCCTACTTGGTGTCCAATTTCGGGGTAAAATGCTTTTTGGCGTTCGCAATCAAAACAACGGCAAACGCGCGAGGGAAAGTGAGTAGTATCGTTAGCATGGGAACGGGGAGAGAGAGCACAACTGTCACCTAAAATAAATAAAATAATTACCGCGCCCCTAACTCGTCTAAAAGGATAGGGGTTGGCCCTGCGATGTTCGCCCTTCTATTGGCTCAGCTCCCACATAATGATTTGCGATAAAAATAGATCAGATAAAATTTTCTAACCCATATGACGCCGGTTGCCACTGGTTCTTTGTTCGACGAATTAAAACTGCCGATGATGTGACGTTCATTGAAATTTATGACTTTTTGCGTTCCCATCATTATTTATAATTACTTATATTACTTATTTTCGTCTGGAATTTATGTTTTTTGAATTTATGATTTGATTCACATCAGAATCTGTAGAAAGTTTTAAAAATAATTATTTCTACAACTCATTTGATCTGTATAACATGATGTGTGTGTGGTCTTTTAATCTTTAGACTTATAGGATTTGTTCCAATTTTTTGAAGATAGATTGGGTAATTTTGACAGAACGAGGACTTGGGTTGGGTTGGATTGGAATGCATTTTTTGGATTTTGTTTTTATTTTTTTGTTAATCAGTAATGTTAATCGTTAGTACGTAAGAGCTGTCTATTTCCAGTAAACATATTAAAATGAAAAATCCGGGGTGGCCCCCACCCAACTTTCTGATTAAATTGTTGATAAAAGTCTCTAAACACTTTTACTATTATTTAATTTTGTGAAGCCACAGCCACTCTGGATCCCAACCTAACGTCAGTGATAGAATCATGATGGAATAACATAATATCATTCCATGTCAGTGACATTGACGTTAGTCAAAATCATCGTTTCGCCTTTTCGTCCTTTGGTCCTTTCGTCCTTTCGTCCTTTCGTCCTTTCGTCCTTTCGTCCTTTCGTCCTTTCGTCCTTTCGTCCTTTCGTCCTTTCGTCCTTTCGTCCTTTCGTCCTTTCGTCCTTTCGTCCTTTATTTCTAGTCGGACAACGTTATTAAATGATATATGTTTCGTCCAAACAGGACGTATACCGAATTTGGCAAATTATGCAGCAGAGGTATTATACTGCTTTTAAATATGAATTTAAAGTTACTAGGGGTGAACTGGATTGTTTTGGTTAACAACTGACAATAGAAAGTACATGCATTTTCTTAGGGATTTAGCCCAATTTGACCAAACTGATACCAGTTCAGTCTCCAGTGACTTCAAACATGTGTAACAACTTACAGATCAGTGGGATGAACGGTTTAGGCGCTATAAGCGTTTATAGAATTTATAGTTACAAATTGAGGGAAATCCCAGATACTTTTTATTTCAAGCCGCTTCAACCAGAAGCTTCTAAATCTAGCACGTTTCCCAATCTTTTGGTTATAATTTGCTGAAAGAATCATCAAAATCCACCATAGATACAAAAGTTGTTTGAGTAAATTTCGAATAAAAAAAAACACCTTTCGGTTAAAAATGCGATGTTTATGTTTTAAGTTTTAAGACCTGTTGTCACAGAAAATCAGTTTAGAAAGTTCTCTGAAATGGGTAATTCTTAAAATCTCTTTTAATACTTCAGATTCAGTTAAATATATCAAAGGGCACACTGTTTTGACTAGTAGATGAAGTTAAATCCAACCTACAAAGTACCTACAACCCTCTTATTCCTATTCATAAATATTTCAATCTAAAACCAAAACATAAATGATCATGATCATGCTCGGTAAATGGTGACGTCTCTGAATATTTTAGCAAGTGTGCTACATGACGTCTTCAATTACCAAAATCCTGCGATAAGTCAAATAAAACACTCGATAAAATTCACCCCATGGTGGCGTAACAAACGGACGGTCATTTACTAGATGACTATCCGGCCGCCGGCGTCTTTAATTCGCACGTGGTGAATGTTAAATAGGGCGGAGGAGACCGACGCGACGCGTCCGAAATGGGAAAAGAGACGCCCGACGACGTCGACGTCGGTCGAAGAGGGGTGCGAAAGCGATCAGCAAATCAACGCGAGCGGTCGGTCGGACGGCGAAGCTCAGCAGAAAAAAAAAACGCTCACCCCGAAAGATTAGGGGGTTAGCTAGGCGCGCATCTGGGGGCCAGTAGGAAGAGGATGTGCCCTGCGGACATCGCTTTTTATTACGCCAACTGAAATCTGATCCTATATATACGGCATATATATATATACCTTGGCCGATACTTCTTTCGGGAGGGTAAAAGACAACCCCGACCGAGGCGGATCAATACTTTCTCGTGTAATGAAATCGAAGGAAAAGGCGAACTGCGGACTTTGAAATTGCTCGCTGCGTATTTACAAGTACTTACAAGCAGAGTTGTGGTTTTATTATGCGATTCGATATTTAAACTAGTAAAAATTTCAAAAACATTTAAATGATACTAATTAAAAATAATTTTTTCGCATTACCAACTAATTTCTCTTAAAGCTGAGTAGGAGAAAACTTTATCAAGAGTCATAATTGTTCCATAGAGTGCAAAGTTACACCACAAAAAAAACTCCATGTCGCACAGAGGTGGAAATTGACAATCTAGCCGTGCAACAGTTCTGTCAACAGAAATCTTTTAGATAAAAACGGTACCAGGTTTTTAAAAAACCTGATAATATTCAAGCAGACACATGCACGACTGCTTAAATTCCACTAGCTTGCGTTAAGTGAAAATTGAAGAGAATGTGAAAACTTCTAACCATATTTTGATAATGCACATGCGCAAAAGAATTCTTCCATTCTTTTCACTATTGCTCGAACAATCCTAAGGTGGTAAAGTTGCGTTTACGCATTACGAATTATTTCTATTTGAAAATTATAGATTTTCCAAAGACTAAACAAAAAAAAAAACCATACGACTGAAGAATAAATAAAATGTCAGGAGAATAATGTCAGAATTCTGCATTTTGGACCCCAAAACAGTTATAAACATTTAAATGAATATTTCAGACACAGTCAATATGATTGCAACTTTTCTAGACACACTGATATTGTAATTAATAAGAATAATAAGACAACAATATGTCACCAGACTGTATTTTATTTTAAAAAAAGTATGATAGAAACCGCAAGTCGTTTTTTACAAATTTCACTAGCTGTTTGGCGTACCAATGAAATTAAAATTCTAAAATAAAATACCAGTAAAGGTTACATCCTTTGAAGTTCATTTTAAGTATCATCTTATAAAAAAGACTAGTTTAGAGTAGGATTACGCGAAAATCCAGCTGCTTAAGCCGTCACAGTCTCCTCGAACGAAGATTCGATTTCTATGGGGTGGTAGGTAGGTGGCGAGGGGGTTGGTATGAACATGTGTCGGTCAGTTTATTCCCCAGATTTTTAAGTCCCGTCCGGTCGTTCTGCGATACCGATTATGTGGGCTTCGACAAAAGGATCTGCGTTCGGGCCATTTGTAAACGTTAAGTTTTTTTTGTGAGCTGGTCACTTAATCTTTTAAATGACACCAGTCCGGGGCCAGGGCACCCCTAAAAAACGCCATTCAGGGGCGCTAAGATTCTCGGAAACCCGCCACTGACTGCCGGTATACATATCGTGATATATGCGATCCGATTGAAAGATCTATGCCATCCTGAAGAAGCATTTGCGGATGAATTAGATCAGATGATTCAAAGACCATTGGCATTTTTACTAGCCCCATTCAGAATTTATGAATACAAGTTATATAGGTTTGTAAAAAATGGAATTTCTAGTTTGGGTATTGTCATTTAAACTTTTAAAGAGAAATTTGTAATCCACCATTTAACACGAAAGCACCTGTAAATTATACAGCAGAGGCGAGAAGTTTGTGTCAACATAAAAAGAATTATACCATTTTTTAACTCATTTTTCTTAATTATTACTTTGGATGTGCCTTTTTCTTGACTGTACGAGGATTTTTCCTCAAGGATATGCTATGTGTTTTTTTTTTCTTTATAAAAGATATTTATGAAAGGACCACAGTGCCTTTCAGGAAACGATGAATTCCTCGTCACCATATAACTATAAAATGGTCGTAGAAAGAATGAGCAAGCGCAAAATGAGGCGTCACCTTCCAAAATTTGATTTATACGGCGGCGAATACGAAAGGATCATATGTCAAATAGGGCTTTTGTAAAAAAACAAGGCCCAGATGAGAATTCCTCCCATACTCTTCCTATAATGCGTACCCAATTAGCGGCTCAATTTTTGACACATGCACATGCATCTTTTTCCGGTCATTATAAAACAGTGTTAGCTGGAATCTGGAAATACTTGAGGCGAGACCTATTTTTTACCATCAACTGTGTTAAGTTACTCGAAGAAACAAAATTATTTTCCACTGTAAAATTGCAATACAAAACCAGTAAAATTAGAGAAAGAAATTATAGTGAATAAAAATTTACGCAAAAGAATTGCCTAAAAAATACACCGTATAATGTACTAAGTTCTAGATCATGCTACCTGTCAACGAAAGTAAGCAGTAAAAAACTCAACTGCCACTCTGTAACAGTACATCTCTGCATGAGGCTATTGAGAAAGGCAAAAGCGCATAATGAGGTTTTGATGGTCCATAAAAAGTTCCAATCCCCACTGGAAATGACACAAAACAGTAACGGAGTCCTTCACAAAAGTCTTTCAATAATTGTGCTACTATACTTATAGCATAAAGTGTACTTTGAACACTTTCAACGTCCTTTTCAGTTTGTACTAGCAAATTTAAAGTCAGTCATCTTTATTAACTTTGTATTATTATTTATATTTTGTGTGATGAATACATATTGTACATCGCTTACTATTTTAAAGATTAGGTTATTCTAATCCGCTTTTTTTATACGATGCAGTGCAGCGGTGTCAAAAGTCCACTTATAACCCCCATTTCTGCTATCTGACGAGTCCAAAAGCATTACTAAGGAATGTAATGATGCAGTTTTATTTTAAATCGATATTCATTATTATACGTATAACAAAAAATAACTAAAAACGAAAGAAAAGGAATGACAAAAGTCTACATACACCACGCATGCCACGCTTTATGTTACTGTGTGCTGCTGGATAATAACGGCAAATTACCTTTTGTTCAGGCTTTAAATTAGGTTTGGTATGAATTGTATTTGCTTGTAGTCTAGAGGTCTAGACAGTTGTAACAAGTATTCCTCGTAAAGAAATTTCACGGTTTATGCCTATATAACAAACTAAATAACGGTATAAAATAAAGAAATGAAAAAAAAACTGTTTGGTAAAATTTCAAAATTGTTTAATTTAAGGAAATCAACAGTTCAAATTAAATTCAGTAACGTTTAAAATACTCATAGTCTTGAAAATAAATCGCCCAGTCACAGCTCAAAGAAGCCAAGTCGTAGAGGATACAAAACACTTCGAAAATAAATTACAGTATGTGGACCGCAGAGCTAGCAATAACATCAGATACGATTGTGTATCCACGAACTGTTCAAAGAAGTTTGAACAGTAATGGTTTCCACAACAGAACTCCACACAAGAAACCCCTCATAAGAAAAAAAAAAACGGAAATTTTGCTTGGAGTTTGATGCATCTGGAGTAGAAAATTTGATGTTTATTGAGGGGAATATGGATCGTTATCAATATAAACATATTTAGGAACATAATTTGGAAGCATCGGTCGATAAATTATGCCTTGGAGGAAGTTGGATTTTTCAACAAGACACATTATTAAGGCAAGACATATTATTACAAGACACATTACTCACCACCTCAAAGCTCCGAGGGTATGGGTAGATTTTGGAGCGTAATATAAGACAACATGCCATTACCAATGCTTCAATTCTAAAACAGAACCTGCAAGAGGAATGACAATGCATGATGCCAAATATTAAATGATAATTTTAATTACATACCTTTGATTTACTGTCTTATGAAGTCTTTTCTGGTCATTTTCAAGTCGTATGTATTTTTGTCATTGCTTTTTTCGTGAATAATACGTTAAGTTTACATTCTAGCTACAATGTATTGTTTGTTATATAATAATAGAAATGGATTTAAAACAAAACTGCATCATTACTTTTCTTCGTAATGCTTTTGAACCAGTCAGATAGCAAAAATGAGGTGCGTACGTAGACTTTTGTCGGTCACGTCAAACATCAACACATGCCAGCCTGTTATTTTGGCGCATGTAAATTTAATTTGATGGATTGCGTTTTGTGAACCGACACAATTTTATTGTACTATTTGTACTGTATTTCGGTTGTTTAAATAACTAATTAAATGTATTTCTGACGAGTATTAGAAAATATCTGGCAAAATTTCTAATCTAACAAAATTTAAACAACATCAAGAAAAAACAACATGAAATATATAGTTACAAGAAGCTATAGTGACGATTTTAACTGAACAATCACGATTATATTTAGGAATGTCACTCATTAGTCTTATAGTGCCTGGCCTAGGTCTTTTCAAATAACAATTCTGAACACTTTGCTTCTGTTTGATTGTACTGTTCATGTAGTATGCCCATAGAAATTGAATTGCCTGAAACTAATAGGATTTAATGTTCCTTGAGTGTTTATCAATACTTCTTTCAATTGATTTATACATTGAATAGAATTTACAGTTACCTGTCTATTCCAGTTACAATTGACAGTGAAACATCTTCTCCTGTTTAATTGTTCACCTTCTGACAAGTTGACTTACAATCCCAAATATATATATCCAAAAAAATCAACGGTATCACAGAAACATGCACAGATGCTTGTCTAAACTAACAATTCCAAACAATAGCTAGACCCATCATGGCACTGTCCAGCCTATGGTATTGTCTTATCATGCGATTTTTATGCTCCAAGGGCAAAGAAATCTCCTTTCGCTTTTTTTTTTAAAGAAAAAAGTGAAACTTGCCGGACAAAGGGACCTGTGCTACCTACCGTTTGCCAGCGTGCTTTGTGCCTGCTGCTACTGGGGTATTGGCGAATTATGGTTGCGCAACTGACAACTCGTAAAAGAAGTAAAAAGAAGCCATGGGGTGCATCGGTTGATGGGGGTGCACGAAAAATTGCCAGAAGTGGGACAGCCCAAGATTTGTCGCCTTCAAGGTACAGTTCTAGGTCAATAATTGATGGCCAGTTTTAAGTTAAAAGTATCTTAATTTAAATACGATGATACAATTGCACAATATAAATCTAGAAAATAAAAGGTCTAGTGTGTCAAATATTGTAGGTTGGATACTCTGAAATTTGTGAATTTTGCTCTAATCATTATGAAAGCGTATTGCTAACACAAAGTTAACAAAAGATCATCAAATAACATAAACTATGATTGTTCATAATTATGTTACAAACTAAAATATGCAGTAGTCTATTTTGATTATAATACTGGATCAGCTTAATGACAGTAGATTCAATACCTGGAGAAAAAAGCAATTTGATGTAGAGCCAATACATCTGTCACAAGGGGTATGTGAAATGAAGGGAGTGAAAAAATCCACCCCCGCAATGAGTCACGAAGCGCCTGTACGAGGTTCAGTTGGGGGAACGGGTGAGATATGGACGCGAACGAACGGGGGTGGAAAGGACAACCCTCGCTATATAGCGGCAGAATCTCGCGGCCATTTTAGATTTTATTACCGTTCGATACTAAAACATATATGTGTGTGGGGGGGTGGCGAGACCACTGTCACTCGATATTGGAGGGTGGCCAACTTTGAGTTATATCGGTGTTTCTAGCCCGCTCCCCTTTTTTTCCTTTTCGATGCGGACGCGAATATAGGATCTGTGTATTTGCGGAAAAATGGAATAACAAATAAATCATATTTTTATTGCCGGGACATTCCACTCACGATGTTTTTCGCTGATTTATAACCGTTATTTTAGATATGGCCCCCAATATAATTAGTGCCGCTGTTCAACCCCACAAAACAATGTTATTGCTATTCCTAAGTCGCCAAAAAAGGTAGAGGTCTTTAACTAAAAAGTCACATTATTGTGACAAACAAAATGATTGTCGAAACAGAAATTGGATTGTTAACACCATTTCTTGTAATAATAACTTTCTTTAATATAAGAAAACATCCCTTTGACCATCTTATCTATAAAGAGCTTTTTAATTCAAATTGACTAAAAACGATGACGTTTTTAAAATAAATAAACGCATAAAGCATTAATTTTAATATTTTACTCTCACCTAAGAATTTGACAATGTTTGTAATCTTCTTCTTTCATTCAACTATCATAAATTTTCAGTTATACGACACAGTTATTATTTGTACATGTTGTGCAGTTCATAGTGCTTTGTATTAAATATTGACCTACAAAACGTGTTTAGTTAAACTAATTACTGGTTATCTAAACTGCATTAGATGGTATATGAGGAGCATTTTGTCAAACAATGTGGATGTAGTTTGTCCGACAAATTGTTGCATTTCTTATGGCAAATATCTAATGCAGAACGCAGAACAAAAGTTAGTTTCAATTTCTGTCTACACGGAGAGAAAAAAATAAAATAAATTCTGGAAAATGTATGTATGCCCAAACGGTACAACGGATCGGTCTGGAATTTGGTACACATATTTAGAATTACCGTGAAATGAACTGGATTGTTTTTGGTGACAATCCGACAACCGGAAGTGGTAAATATTAAATGCATCGTCTGAGAGATTCATCCGATTTTGATGATTGAGAGAATTCTCTTCGTAGCCGTCTTAGTGTTACGTCCTGAAGATGCCTCTTGCAATAGAGTCGAAACGTTGACTATTTTATCGTCGTTGATGCGGTTTTCTCCCGGAAATCTAGAACTTACTTATTTGTTTTAATCATCTATTAAATAAAATCATTATTGACTGAGTTGCATAATAAATCTAATAGACTCATTGATGTCAGTGTTTTAGATGTTATGATACTTTACGTTATAAAAAAATAACATTAGGTAAATTAAAATGAATAAGCAAGTAAATAGTTCCTATAATCAATAGGCACTTATCCATTTATGCAAATAACAAACGATAACTAATTCATTCAAACATACTATCTATCAATTCCACAAATACAAAACCAGAATCATCAAACAATTTCATTACGTATCTCTTATTTGTCCGTTACATTATAATATTCTTTTATATTCTTTTCGTATGTACACGCACCAGATAAACGATAAACTAACGGAAATACGAGTGACAAGATAGTGGGAGCACAAGAGAAAATTTGTTAGATTAGGTCGGGGTCGTTAAAAAAGCGATAAAATCTCTATCGCAATGTAAACCGACTCGGCCAACAATTCTAGCAGAGGATTCAGAGTCCATCTCTCGTTCTTTTGGTGTGTTCGTTACCTATTGAATATCGAAAACGTTCGACAAACCATGGCACAAAGCAAAGGTCTTCAGGCAGGGGGCCACCGTTGAAAATTACCTCTGTCAGAAATGCACAGTGCAAAAGTTACGTAAAAAGTAAAAAGCCTGGATGACAAAAGATGATTAATGATTTATCAAAATCCGTAACTAACCAACAGCACGCTTCAAATTTAACTTCTGATAAGAAATTCGAAGAAGTTTGGACGTTGCTTTCGATTTCCTAGAAAATAATGAACTTTCCCTTCTTTTGACATGCACGAATTTCCAGATTTCTATAATCGAGGAAATTAGGAATCGATTTTTGTTCAAATTTAACCATATGGGTTAACGATATACGGTCTCTCCTCTGAAATTCAGATTGCATGTACATCTTTGTACCGAAACAGCAGAATTTTAAGATAGTCTGACATTTAATCTCACTTTCAATGAAATACAGTTAAAGATAACACTTTGTAAATCAGAAAAAAAAAACGACTTGTCTCCATCTAACACACAATAAGGATCCAATCATTTTGCTGAATGGACATTTCGGCAGGGGAGACAGCATAAAAAATCGGTTTGACCCGGAACAGTCTACCATTGATTGCAATTGTACAAATCTACACGTAAAAAGTATGGACAAAACAAGAGTAATGATGTTCTGCTCGCCAACAAAGCCTGTCTTCAAGATAAACCCCAACTTGTCAATGGGAGGTTTGAGCAGAAGAGATAAGAGAGCAGGTAATATAAATGCATACAATTTGCTCGGATGTATTTTCGATTGTGTTAAATAGGGATTAACACCAAGTGGTTCCACCAGTGTATAAGAGAAATATATATAAGAAATACGCAACAATGAAATGAGATAACATACATACCAAAAAAAAAATTGGTAGACAAATTTAGATTTCTAGTGCCGTTATTTATAGAACAATGGTGTTTTTATTTCAATTCCCTATTGCACTTGGCAGGCAGAGTGTTGAATACCCAAAAATAGAGAAAGTATATTCGAAAAATTGTAAAAAAAGAATATTGAAGAAAATGGAGAGATTTATTATTCCTTCCTGTGTATTCAAATGAATGCATACAAAGTAGATGGAAACATTTTACGGTCTCAACTCTTTTACAATATTGGAAATCTTACTGGACTACCTAGCATAACCGAATGCTTTTAAAACCCTATTGTTGAAGTATTTAACCCTTTTTTGTGTCTTTTGAGGTATTTTTTGCCAACTTAACTCCCTTAGGACCTTATATCTACAGTTGGTTAAGCTAAAAACGCAGCTGCTCTTTTGTTATTCACAAAACATTCTACTAAAATTTTCATAAACATTACCCCATCTACGTGTCATTCATGTCAACGAATGCGACGTCAAGATTTCCTTGCGCATTTTCTGTGTTTTAATAATAAAACAAAGTAACGCAAAGGTTAAGTCAATCATAATCATAAACATACAAAATGATTTGATGTGACCTAACCTTTAAAAAACACGTGTTTCTTTCCCTTGGTTTATTATTTATTAATTTGTGGTTGTTTCCATAGTTCGAAATCGATATTTCAGCCCGGCAAGCGCCTTCTCATGTCGAAGGTATGCAACCGAAAGTACGCACTGTGCGTATTGAAAGTTGCATTCCAGTAAATTTGATTTTTGGTTTTATTATACATACTTCTGTGTTGCGTTCATGTTCAATATCTCTCTTATAAAGCAGAATCCAAATAACTTTATACAAATAAGTTTAGTGTAAGTTAACTGTTCATCCACTTCTTCAGTGTCTTCTTCTTCCTTAATTACGTTGTGTTAATGTTCCTTTCTTGGTGCAGCACCTGAATCAAACATAAATGAATGTACTTACTGCTTTAGTATTTATTATATCAAATTTTTCTTTATTTTGCTCCTCCATTCTTATTAGTAAATTAATGCACAGTATCTGTAGACCGCGTCTAAAGAGGTTAAAATTCAATTTGGTTAATAACCACGTTTTGTTATTTTGTTTAGATTTTGATTTTCCGACTAGCACCCTAGATGGAAAGTATTGTAATCGACCGAAAAAAATCGGGATTTCAGTGGAAATACGCGTTTTTGGGGTCCCCTGAATCGATAACAATGATTTCTGGAAAATGTATGTATGTGTATGTTGTAAAAATTCGACATTTTATCGGAAATACGCGTTTTTAGGGTCCCCTGAACCGATAACAATGATTTCTGGAAAATGTATGTATGTGTATGTTGTAAAAATTCGACATTTTATCGGAAATACGCGTTTTTAGGGTCCCCTGAATCGATAACAATGATTTCTGGAAAATGTATGTATGTGTATGTTGTAAAAATTCGACATTTTATCGAAAATACGCGTTTTTAGGGTCCCCTGAATCGATAACAATGATTTCTGGAAAATGTATGTATGTGTATGTTGTAAAAATTCGACATTTTATCGGAAATACGCGTTTTTAGGGTCCCCTGAATCGATAACAATGATTTCTGGAAAATGTATGTATGTGTATGTTGTAAAAATTCGACATTTTATCGGAAATACGCGTTTTTAGAGTCCCCTGAATCGATAATAATGATTTCTGGAAAATGTATGTATGTGTATGTTGTAAAAATTCGACATTTTATCGGAAATGCGCGTTTTTAGGGTCCCCTGAACCGATAACAATGATTTCTGGAAAATGTATGTATGTGTATGTTGTAAAAATTCGACATTTTATCGGAAATACGCGTTTTTAGGGTCCCCTGAATCGATAACAATGATTTCTGGAAAATGTATGTATGTGTATGTTGTAAAAATTCGACATTTTATCGGAAATACGCGTTTTAGGGTCCCCTGAATCGATAACAATCATTTCTGGAAAATGTATTTATGTGTATGTTGTAAAAATTCGACATTTTATCGGAAATACGCGTTTTTAGGGTCCCCTGAATCGATAACAATGATTTCTGGAAAATGTATGTATGTGTATGTTGTAAAAATTCGACATTTTATCGGAAATACGCGTTTTTAGAGTCCCCTGAATCGATAACAATGATTTCTGGAAAATGTATGTATGTGTATGTTGTAAAAATTCGACATTTTATCGGAAATACGCGTTTTTAGGGTCCCCTGAATCGATTGGAATGATTTCTGGAGTGTCTGTGTGCATGTATGTATGTATGTATCTATGTATGTATCTATGTATGTATCTATGTATGTATCTATGTATGTATCTATGTATGTTTCTATGTATGTTTCTATGTATGTATCTATGTATGTAGAGAATCATTCTCTTCGTAGCTGTCTTACTGTTACGTCCTGAAGATGCCTCCTGCAACAGAGTGCGAAACGTTGACAACTTTATCGTCGTTGACGCGGTTTTCTACCGGAAATCTAGAACTTAGTAATTCGGACCGCGGAAGTCTCCAATCCCCAAAAAAGTTAAAATTTGAAACTGCCAACAAGCATAGGAAAAAGTAACAATAGAATTATAAATCATTGTTTCCTTGACGATGTAGGCTATGCGATGACAGACGCCATTATCGCATTTTAATTTTTTGAGAGATCTGTAGCTTTATTTTATGTTTGTGTTATTTTTGTAGACACAAGTATTTTTCCGTAAACGGTGTATGTTATTTTGTGTGTAGAGCAGAAATTTGGACACCATGGCTAACGAAACTGTGGCGGACATCGAACCACTGGAGTTCCACTCCTGCAACACACCAAGAGGAATGCTTTACTACAATATGGGCGACCTCACGCATGTCCAGCAAGCCAAACTCATCGAACTCAAGATCAAGACCGTGAAAGAAGACGAACAGTACTTAGCTGACCATCCGGAAGTATGAGTAGTTTTAAATGAAAGATTTTATACCAAGCTAAAATTTCATCAACAAAATTCTTCCAAATTATGTCGACTAGTACAGGCATTTATTAACAAAACTGTTTGTTAGTAAACAAAACGATTTTATTTATTTGTTGACAAATTATCTTTTGTGCATAACCTGGCATTTACACAAAAAATGTTAATCTTTTTTTAACATCTATAATCTAATAAACCTCCACACGATTTTTCTCTACAGAAAAGTGGACTAGAATGTCTATATCGTCTTGCTATTTGCACTGTACCATTTACACAAGGGCACAAATTGCCAACTTTCCGATACAATAAAAAAAATGTCTCAGATTATATTTGCTTTAGGTATATATCTAGAAACTGAAAGTGGATTTATTGTAACAGGTGTAGATTGTAAATCTACAGTGATACTTAAAAAACTGAGAAAACTGCAACGAAATCAGTTAACAAATTATATAAATTCAAAGAATATACAAAAGTAGTGGTTTCAAGCTGTGTATTTCGATGAATCGATAAAAAAACACAATTCAGAAGGATCGTGGGAATATCAAACTCGTTCATAAGACCACATCGTGACATACACGTAAAGATCCTTCCATTTTAAAATATTCTTAAAAGGCTCGTTACGCTTTGTAAATGAAGACACTGTCACACCTCGTGCGACAAGATTCCATTCCTGTAGCCTAGAACCCAATAACTCGGCTTTTTCTTTTGATAAACCTAAGTCTCTAACCAAATCATTCAGTTCGCACTGGTTTATAAGGTGAGGTGTTGCTAACCCTTCAAATGGTGAATCTTTGCGACTTGCCTGATTTGACAGAGTGATTTCAGACACTCTGACAAATCAGGCAAGTTTCTTCAAACAGGCAAAATTTATTCTGTGCCAAAAATCGAAGATGATCAAGTGGATGGCGCACTTGGGAGAGGATGCTTCTCTCCATGGGGGATAGGTCGTGATGCTGATGGCAAATTTGGATAGTTTATTTTATGCTTATACTTCTTCGAATATCCGGAGATCCTTATCGTGCAAAAATAGCAATCATCTAGATGATTGGAAGATTCTCGCCACAACATGGGAACTGCAAATGAAATTTTCTTTTCCTTACCTTTCATCCACTTTAATTGTCTGATCTAACAGGAAATACAGCATATGTGTCCATGGATTTTCCAGATCTCCAATTCTAAATACAAAATAGCAGCAGTAAGCTACTTTTACCTGTTCCGTATTTTTTTTCAGATGTGTCACTACATAATAACCGCACATGTAACAAAACTTATTTGGTAAATTTTTATAATATCTTCTTTTATCACTTCCCATATTTTAATGCACAGAATGTCTGTTTAACTTAACTTGTTAAAATAACACAAACACTTGTTGATTCGTAATATTTTGAACAATCTGTTATGAGAACTTATGCACAGAAGGCTAATTCAAGCCTGTCACAACACTTTGATGACTTGATCTATGAAAACTGATGTTAGGTCAACAAAAATATGTGATCACTGTTCTGGTTGTAGGACCCTTGTTCCCTTGTGTTATTATCAAAAAATCGCCAGAAAGAAAATCAGAAAATTACCGATAATTTACCGGTTAAGCGGTTTTTCTTAAAATATTTACCGTGAATCGGTAAATAAAATTTGTGATAATTTTATATAGATTATATAGATTATTTTATTCTTTTATAGATTAGAGCTTGTATTGGCCTTGTCACCAGACACGTGATGAATCTTCGACCAAGGGATAAAGTTCATGAAGTGGTAGCTCAGTTCTTCGCCCGATCGAGGATTGATATCGAGGAAGAAGTGAAACAGTACGTAAAAGAAATGGTAGAGTATTTCAAATAGTAATACAAATATTTAGTATTTTATATTTAATGTAATTATTGCCCGTGGTACATACAAACTCTTATGTCTTACCCATGTTTTTGTTCCTCAATTTTTTTTATTTGACATAATATGGCAAATACCTATATATCGTCAGTGAGATATGAAATACTTGCAACATCAATAACCCAGTTTTGTGACAAACTCCTGTACATGAATTTTGAAAAATGTTGGACACTTTTTTTAATGTTATTAATGCATTTAGGAACCAAATGTACGTGAAGGTGATAGTGCGGTCGGTTTATTTGCAAGACCCTCATCCAACAACTCGTCATTCGATGACATGAGCACCTTCAGTCGATCAACCGACCAGTTAGGCTCCGAATGTTCTGGAAGTTTGAAAAATATCGATGTGAAAATGAGCGACCTTCCTACCTACGTAATAACCAATTATTTATTATTTTTCCTAACTATCTCGACTTCTAATTTATCATTTCCAGGGATCGAACACATTGGTAAATAGTATAAGCCAGATAACCCATCAAAGTCATCAAGCCGATCAAGAGAAACTGAAGAAGTCACTCCTGGAGACCATGGTAGAAGACTTAATCATCCACGAGGTCTTGGACAAGATGCCATATCCTCCTGAAGAAGACAAACATCAACACCAACATGACGATGATAGCAATGGTCTATCTCCAAAAGTTTCTTTTTGTCTTAAGGTTGACGTGTTAACGACGGATGATGAAACCTTGGATGCTTCAGTGCCAGAATCTGTTGAGTTGGCACCGGTCGAGGATGACGTCGTTGCAACACCACCGGTGGTAGAACCACCAGTTCCAGACCGTGGTTCTACATCCAGCCTCAAATCTGACGATCAACCCGATCAGGCATTTCATAAAACTTCAGAGGTAACGATTGAGACCGATATTACTATGGACACAGTTGCTACTGGAGACACGAATTATTCTGCTGCTGGTGTCAGTTATTACAGTGACAACCGTCACCAAGTTGAAGAACATCAGGAAAGTGGAACATTTCAGCAAAGTGAAAAACTTCAGCAAAGTGAAGGACTCCAACAAAGTGAAGAACATCACCAAGGAGAAGGACTTGTGAAAAGTGAAGAACACCAAACGAAAGAACCTCAGCTAAATGAAGAACCTCACCAAAATGAAGGAGTTCAGCCAAGTGAAGGTCTTCAACAAAGTACAGATCTTCAACAAGGTGAAGCACTTCCACAAAGTGAGGGACTTCAACAAAATGAAGGACTTCGGCAAAGTGAAGGTCAGCAGGAAAGTGAAGGGATTCCGAAGAGTGAAGGGCAACCTAGTGATGCAGTATAATGTAGATGTTAGTTGTGGTGTGATTTTAAGAAATTGTTTGTTCAAATTTTCCGTGTGTTCTGCTGAAATATATGTAGATGGTACAAGTAAGGAAAACGTCCTCAGTTCATCTATCTTTGCCTTGGTGTTGGGTGTTTCGTAAGTAACGGTTATAGTAAAAAATATCTTCCGTTTAAGTTGAACAATAATTAGCTTTAAGTTAAGATGGAAAAGTATCTGTCATTGACCTCCAGGTTGGGTACTTAGGATCAAATTTATTGTTGACATGAAATTCTATGTAAATAAAAATGTGCGCAAAATGCATGAAATTTCTGCCAAAAGTTGGAATAATGAATAAGTAATGAAGTTTTATTCAATTAGTTTGTCAGTTGGTTTTAATTTATAAATCTCATTTTAGAGAATTTAAACTCTGTCTTATCAACATCGCTATCAATCTTTTACATATTTTAACTATTTTTGAAGTGATGACTGATGAGTGATGACAATTCGCGCACAATTACAGCCATTTAATATAATACTTAGCTGCTCTGATAAAATAAAACCCAATTTCTAATATAAACTGACCAAAACGACAAAAAAATCAGCCCCCACCTAACTGTCCGATTATCCCGTTGGCATATCGAAACGTCGCGTCGTAACTTTTTGCAACACTTTTGTAACCTTTTGCAACAAATTCGTAAAATTACAGCCACTCTGGACCTACTGTCAGTCATAAAATAACATTAATGTCATGTCATGAGAGTTGCTACTGACGTTTATCAAAATATACCAAGTGGTAACCGTAGCTACTAAGGCTGTGGATTATATGAGACTGTTTTTGTGAATGACAATAGTGCCTAAACCGGTCATCCCACTTAAGCCGTGTTTTCCTAGGAGCAGGTTAGTGCCTAGCGCAACACGCTGACCGTATTAGCGATATGACGACGTGTTGCGCTAAGCGCTAACCTGCTCCTAAGAAAACACGGCTTAAGCCGTGTTTTCCTAGGAGCAGGTTAGTGCCTAGCGCAACAAGCCGACCGTATTGGCGATATGACGGCGTGTTGCGCTAAGCGCTAACCTCCGCCTAGGAAAACACGGCTTTACCTTTAAATTGATAAATATTTGAAAGACTGGATGATGAGCTGGTATCAGTTAAAATCGGATGAATCCCCAACAAAAAAGATATACCTAACTCTCTCGGGATTATCATTTTAATTCCTGGGAGTCTAAAATACCAATTTCCAAAACGAATACAACACACCTTCTGGGAGAAAGGTATAAGTTACTATTCCAGTAATTTAGTACGTCCAGTAATGTTCAGTCCTTTGGCTGCAATTTTTAGAAACGCTCAAGAACAGATTATGAGAGAGACATTCAAAAGACCTCATTACATTAGCAATGTTTCAGAAAAAAATGCCAATCCCGATTTCCGGGGTTGAAATAAAAGGCCGAGAACGGCAGATATAACATTTGCCATTTCCGGTTGTCAGATTGTCACTAAAAATAATTCAGTTCGTCCCGTGACATTTCAAAACACGTACGTATACCAATTCAAAACATTCATACCTACACAGAGACATTTTTCAGAAATCATTGCAATGGATTTAGGGGACCCCAAAACGCGCAATTCCGCTAAAATTAAATTTTTCCGTCGACAGTCGGAAAGTCGAATACAGTGACAGCAATGGTATAGTATTTTTTTGAACAGTATGATTCTGAAGGATAAAAGTTTTACAAACTTTTTTTTTCATATGTAGTTTGATGTGTAGTTTGTGTTTTCATACTTTGATTTTCAAGTTATTAATGTTGATTGCGGAATGAAAATATCGAGTTCGAATTTGACTTTGGCCGTGTTGTCATTTCGATCCTGAGAAAGGAGGATGCATAGCAATAAAAGACAAACCTCCTCCATAAGGCTGACACGGTTCACGTCAGTTATAGAATGATGTTCAAAATGTGTCAATTCAACTGTCAAACTGCTTCCATAAATGCTTATATCGCCTAAACTGGTATACCTAGATATGTAATGCCACTTGGCAATGAGCAGTTTGGTCAAAATCGGTTAAGTCCCTAAGTAACATACAATTTGTAACATCTGCCACTTCCGGTTGTCAGATTGTCACCAATCTGACCATCCAGTTCGTCCGGTGGTAATTCTAAATATATATACATACCAAGTTTCAGCCCGATCCGTTGTATCGTTTGGGCGCTATCGTGTTCACAGACATACATAAACATTCATACACACAGACATTTTCTAGTAATTATTGCAATGGTTTCGGAAACCCACAAACACGTATTTTTGCTGAAAGCTCAAATGTATTTTTTTGTCGATTGCTATGCTTAACTGCTGAGTTCTAGTCAGAAGGTAAAAATAGTTCATATTGTTGGCTGCAAATGCTTTTTTGTTTTTTTTTTTAAAGAATTTAGCAAAGCGATAGTCGCAATAAAAGTTTTGCGCTTGAAGAATAGCACACCATCATCTTCCTCGGAAAGCTATTTTTTGCAAATCTCTCTGCCGCCATAAAATCTCTTACAACAATATCCAACTATCTCGAAAATTGCGACAATCACGTTTCTCATTCCCATTATTTCTCGGTATTTCCCCAACAACTATTAGCAGAAGAACAAATCAATTTGGCATCATAACGGTTTCGCAATTAGCAAAAACCAATTCGCGCAACCTAATACCTACTTAAGCAAAGTAGTGCACCACATCTTCACTAACAAAAATAAAACAAAATTAGAACATAACGCCCTCTTTTGTTACCCTGACCTGACGAAAATCGACAAGAACACAGTTCGCTTAATGAATACTAAATATTAGAAAAAGGGACCATGGCATATTGTTAACGGTTTAGACAATACAAGCGCAGCAGCACCGGTTTTATATTTGCGCTAACAGTTTAGTGTGTGTATGCACTGTAAATATGTAATGTGAGAATGCCTCGTCGGAAGTTGTTGGCGATCTCAGGCAATTAGCGGAGAAGACGAAGAAGAAGATATTGACTTTTGGGCTTCTCGTTATGCATCTGCGTGAGAGGAAGGAGTGGATATAAGAAGAGGTATAAGAAGCCCGACAAGACCACCCGTTGGTCACAAGAGCAAAACATACAAGAGCTAGAGAACACCGTTGAAGTGAACTTACAGTGATTTCTTTGAAGATAGCTTCGCACTTTTCGAGTACTACCCATTACGTACTACGCCATTTGAGCCAAGAGAGCTGCTTTGTAAGTATAATTTTGATTTGGTATTGGGTATGTACGCTTTTAAAGATGATTCAATATGAATGGTATAAAATAATAGGAGGAAACATATTAAGCATAAAATAAGGAAAAACAATCAGTTTAGGGACTGGTTTAGTCACCTACACGTAAAGTCCTGTATAGCTATGTGTCAGATAAGTTGATTTTGTTGTCCCATTTTTTTGCCATTATCGCAAAGTTATGTTAGGGTAGTATGTAGAACATGAATAAAAGAATCAAGTGACGAGTTACTACACCATGATAAGAAATCTATTACTTGAATAAGTTCTTCGACAATTAACATATCGAAATGAATCAAAAGACATTACCTTACTAATTAATTTAACTTTAAAACCAAGTAAACAGAAAGTTGACCAATGTTCTTAATTGTTCCACAGAATGTTTCAAAGTTAGACCACAAAAATATTTTATATATTTTGCCAATATTTTCAAAATTAACAAAAATAGATTTGATCCATATTGAAACTTGAAAAATTGTCTCTGAAGAAACTGTCAAACACAAGTGCATGCCCGAAAATATTCAAAAAATTCTGCTTAAGTTTAGGTAAAGTTCAAAAGTTGGACAAAAACCTGTTTTTGAAAATCTGGTTTTGTGTTGATGGCGAACAAGGTATGTAACATATGTTCTACGTGATTTCAAATTTTTGCTGTACGCTATACACAGAAATCAATGCAACACATTCTAGTTCAATCTAGTTCTATTGTGTCAAATTTATTTTTCAGGTGATTTTTTAGATTTGTTAGTTACGTTTTTGATACACAACATAACTTTTTGCACAGGAAATTGAACAATTTTCGTAAGTAAGAAAATTGTGTAGTGTCAAACAGAAATTGTTAGTATTGTATAAAACTCTGTCGTTTTGGAAAATATTTGGAACAATTTCTGTTAGCCTCTTGTTCAAGATAATTGTTCAACTTGTGCAAGGAAATTGACAAAATTGCTTAGTGGGATATGACTTTTAGCAAAACGTTAAGTTTTCCAAATGAATTGATTATTTGGCTTTTAGCCAGTACATTTTATTTTTTGGTTTTTACTCGAGAAACTATTTCTACATCTCCCACGTATATATCGTTCAAATAATATAATATGTAACACGAACCTAAATTGGAAATTTTAATAGCAACATTTAAATTAAATCGGTTCAATCAGTTCGATCTGATAACGACCCACTTAAAAACTTTTTGCAGCTCGAGTTTGAGTTTTTCTAGCATTAATTGGTCAATTACTGTAATGGCTTCAACTCTATCGTGACTGATGATGACTTACTGTATTAAAAACAGCATTCCTATAACATATTATTTTGCAGATACCAGTCTAGTTTTCCTTTTCATCTTCTGTTTGTGCTGAAAGACATGTAGTTAAAAACCCCACATCATGCATCAAAATCACACGCAATTTGTCAAAGCTGCTGGTACACGTCTCCCTTATACGGCAATACCTAATTGAAACCTCTAACAACAACAAAAGCATAGATAGAAGAACTGTAACAAACTAACAAGGTGTAACATAATTGGCTCCAAAACGATATATCTCTCGTGGGTAGTTATAAATTGCATGATGGCAACATGCTAGAGACAAGTGCTCTTGCATGCCTTCGTGGTAGGTACGTTGATTCTATCTTGCGTCATTACTCAAACAGACACCGTTATATTATGTGTCGAAGACGACCTCAAGTGACCGTGAGCTTCCTGGTACCTAACTGAGCGGACGAAAATTTCGTTTGCGCGCTTTTTCCCTCATCTTTATGTATTTCTTTAACACCATCGTTCGGATTTACATCGTTACTGCTGGGAGCTTCTGGTTATGTAACGCCTCTCTTGGTTGCTCACTAATAGCGTATTTGAGGCTCGAACTTGGCAACTAAGCCATTGAATAATTTAGTCACGCAGGGACATTACGGCATTCGCACAATAAAAATAATTAGCCACAGTTCAGAAAGTAATCTAGGTTTTTTGTTGTTGTTGCTCCACACCGTTGTCGTGAGGAGATACCGGATGAAAGAAACGATTTGTTTGTGTCAGGTTAAAAAAATCTCTTTTTACATAGGTACCTATATTTTTAATTCGAATAAGGGGTAATTTATTCTTACTTACATTAAAAAAAAACAGTGTATGTCTCAATGTCTTGTAATCAAAAAATAAGGTGATAGAAAGTGCAGAACATAGGTTATTATTGTACGAAAGCTATACGAAAGTCGAAAGGTCTCGCAAGTCAACAACGCAAAGGTTTACAAAAGTAAACAAAATATCCGGGGTGACCACAAAACAACATCATATTCGTTCACAGATCAAATGAGCTGCAGAAATTATTATTTAAAAAATTGTATTAACTAGGAATTTTGAAGAATTTGTTCTTAATTTAAAATCTGCGATAAATATTACAAAATTATTTCTGATCAAAATTTGTCAAATATTTAAGTAGTTTTTAATTTATTCAACCTATTAAGAATTAAACATCTTAGTAACACACCAATGTGAATGTGTAACGACAAAGTATTTGCTAAAATTTGCCCAATATTCAATAACTGCCTTCAAATAAAAAACAAGAATGCTTCTTAAGTAGCTCAGCTACACCCATAACGTAACAACTATAGTTTAACATTAACCTAGAAATTGCAACATCCATAATACATCGAACAATTGAACCAAACGACATACACAATGCCAAGGTTGTGACTGTGACACACTTTGCGATTTTCATTCATGTAATCCGTGTTTACGCATCGGCAGGAAATTATAAAATTTAAACATCAACATCCAACAACACATCTAGTTGTAAACAAACTTTTATCAATGAAATTGTTTTCTTTCCCCTCGCATATAAAAGACTACAGAGCAATGAATGAAATTATTCGTTCGATTCCAGATCAAAGCCGCAAAGAAAATGTGGAAACCCATCATAGTACTACCATTCCTTTTGGTCGCTGTCTACTCCTTTGGAAGCGATGAGAAATTCTTGAAGAAATACGCTTTGATGAAGGTAATTTTTCGAAAATTATATTATAATTCGTTTGATTTATTTTGAATTTGTTTTTTTTGTGCTTACAGATCTTTGAGAGCTGTTTTGGTCAAGATGTAGTAAAGGAAATCAGGAAAGAGCTGAAGGCAGCTTGTGCGAAATGTGCTGCAACTAACGCAGTTCCATTTTCTGCTCAAACACCAGTTACCACCACGCAAACACCAGTGGATGTCAAAGTTGACGCCAATTCAGACACACCAAACACAATGTTTGCTAATCAGCAATCTCCTCAAATTGATAGAGTACATCAAGCAATTCTAGCGTACAGACCTGTGAGTAATTTTTTTATTTCTCTTACTACTCCTGTACAACACGATATATTTTTAAATAATTTCTTCAATTTTAGAATGCGTACTCTCAACCAGCATTCAGGCCATACAGTTCCATGCCAGCACCACCGTTCTATCAACCATTCCAACCATACGTCAACCCATCACCTATGTTCTATGGAGCCAACAATTATGTCGCTCCAAGTCCTTTCCCCACGTCATATCCGGTAGCTCCGTATACTTATCCTTACATGAATCAACCATTTTATGATTCATCGAGGATGTCTGTAAGTAGACTTTTCAAATAACCCTAAAAACTTGTAAAATAATGTTTCCTTTTTTGTACGCAGAGAAACCTGGACTTCTCAAATCAATTGGAAGCATTATCAACCAAGATGAACAGT
This sequence comes from Aphodius granarius, assembly GCA_963971325.1. NCBI lineage: Eukaryota > Metazoa > Arthropoda > Insecta > Coleoptera > Scarabaeidae > Aphodius > Aphodius granarius. Next base: position 7,507,441 of record OZ020225.1, read on the forward strand.
AAAGCCAGCAACATAACATGCGTCATGCAAGAATTGGGATATCTTGATCAATACATGGAACCAAACTATGAGAAGATTGCCCTAAGAATTGCCAATTTACCTGTTGCTCAAACGCTAAAAGACGATATTCAAGATGGTGTTACATACTGCCAACAATTTTCGGTAAGAATTTGTCAATTTGTCTTCCGTCGTATGATTCTACAATGATTATTTCCTTTAGCAATGTATTCCTGAACCAAAGAAAGGAGCATCGCCACTCACCAGGGAATTAAGCAGACCAATGTTGTTCTTCAAATGTTACAAATACAAGAAACTGGAATCCTGTATCATGAAAGATGTTAGAGAGAAGGTGTCAAATTTCACAGAAGATGACTTCGATGGTGAGAATGTATTAAGGAGGTCTGGGAAGTCGATGAAGTTAGATGCTGAAGAATCTGTGTTGTCTTCGACGTTGTACGACTTCTTGTACGGGGCGGATGCTGATTTGGACCTTGGAAATATCTTATAAGCTCTCTTAGGAATTTAGTTTAATTTATTTCTTTTTGTATTTTTGTACGTGCAACGATTTAGGCAATTTGCTACTGATGAAGCCTTTTGAATTTTAACAATGGAAATGAGTGCTGATCTTTTGTTAAAATTTGACCTCGACTGTTTATGGGTTTGTGGTGCCTGTAAATAATATATATTATATTATTTCGATATGTACGCCTTGTTTCATTCGTTCCCACTCAAACAAGAAATTACCTACTTATTTGAAAATCAAAAGCATAATAGTTCGAAGTAAAAAACAACTAGGTATTACAAAAATATTAACAGACAAATAAAATATTGAATCGCATAACGGTTTAACAAATACATATTCATTAATTAGCTCAAGATTAGCTTAATTGCATTATATTTGCCCAAGGTGGTCTCATTATGACGGATTAATGGTACGGTCATGGATCAATCTCTGAATTGGTAATAATTATTTAATAATAATATTATTATTTATCTCTTCTGCTGCTTGAGTGGCGCAGCTCGGCGATATTTTGGATAGCGTTGAAATAAACTTTTCCTTTCTGCAGCCCCAGTATAAAAATTGAGTTCAAGTCCGGAGACCGGGCTAGCCACGAAATTGACCCCCAATCCACCTTCAGAGTATTCTCTGTCAAAAGAAACTATAGTACAAACCAGGAGAGCTGCAAATGACTCATCGCTTACAAGGTTACGAAACAGATATACAAAACGAAGGCTGTTTCATTCTAACATGGGTAATCGGTCAAACAAGATCTGTCGCGTACGTCAAAAATAACAGCAGAAATCGCTTAGTCATTTGCAGCTCTCCTGGTTTTTACTATACCTGGATTTTCCCCGAAATCAGTGGCCGACATTAATAGAAGATACTACTTAATTACTACAGGGATATGTGGTTCCAACAAGAAGGCTGCCCAACGCATAATGCTTGTCCTGTACATGAATATTTGGACAGAGAACTGGAAGGTGAAAGAACTTGGCCGTCAGGGTGAAATTTTGTGGCCAGCCCGGTCTCCGGACCTAAACCCAATTGATTTTTTTACTGGGGCTACAGAAAGGAAAAAGTGTATTCCAACGCTACTCAAAATATCGCCGAGCTGCGCCACTCAAGCAGCAGAAGAAATCAATGCAACTCGTTAAGCAAGTTTTATCAAACGGTCATGTTTATGCCTCGGCCACGGAATGCTCGCTCCTGGCGGAACGCTACAAGCGTAGAGCTACTTTCTCTCTCCTACGCGTGCATTTGGAACAGGCTCTCACCCGCTCGACCTTGACCCCTTGACACTAATATGAGCGAAAACGCCCATGCGACATTTCGTGGGCGAGGCATGCCGACAACGCGGACAAACTGTATTCGTGCTGTAGGCAAAGAATTCGAGCTTTGAATTTGTAAAATAAAAGCACCTTTTTTACTCTCATATTTTTCAATTTATTTCATCAATTGATAAACCAGTCTAGGTTGAGTTTCTTGCAATAATTTCAAATAAAAATTCTCCGAGTGTTGTACCTTTTTGAAATCCTAATTAAATGCCCCAATTTTTAATATAACTTGCCGAGGGTAGTACAGTATATTTTTTCTGTAATTAAGAGTCAAAGTTAAGTGACAAAATTTTTTCAAACCACAACTCAGACAAACTACCTCATTTTTATCAATGTCACAATTTTTTTTTTTGATCGATTTGCTACTGCGATTAATGGTACGGTTATTTAAGATCATATTAGCAAAAAACCGCAAGATAATTAAGACATTTGTTGCCACATAGTAACTAAAGATGTGGTACAGTATGTCAATTTTCTACTTTTTTGAAAAAATGCCAACAATCACTCAACCTGACCCTTCTACTGACCTCTGAAATATGTCGGGGAATGCTGGAATGTCACGTAAACCGGATTCTGCAGTTAGTGCACTAATAGCTGCTTTCTATTTGCACATTTCTGAGTTGATATTAGCTGAGCTGAGCTAATCTAACTTATGCGTAGCGTTCCTTTTGTTTTGGTGAAGTAAGACAAGCTCAGACAAATTACCTTCCCCTTGCCCTTGGCTAGTCATGCGAAAAGGTAACTTAGATCGTCTGAGCTGTCTGAGCTAACCTAATAGAAGAAGAAGAAGAAGGAGAACCTAACCTAAATCCGCGTACGTGCAATTTGGTTTTTGTTTATTTTATAAACTATAAGAAGTTTCGGCAAGATGGATGAAGTTAACATATTTGATGTGTGTGACCTGATTACACATCTTCGCTACGAAGTGGAATTAAGTCACGAGGACGGTATACGCGTGCAAAGAAGCGGTTCTGATACCTATGTTTCTTATTTGTACCTATAGATGATAACATTGATAACACTTGTTGTCAGGCAAGTGGCGCCGCCACTCGCTGACATCAAGTTCCACGAACTTAGTTAGATAGAATGGCACCGAACGCGTTCCTTTTGCCAACATAGCTTAGCTTAGTTGAACTTGGACCAAGCCAGACGGTGTTAGATTAGCTCAGCTAAGATTAATTCAGAAGTATGCAAATGGAAAGCAGCTAATAAATAGCGGTCGGTTTTGTGGTGGCCTCAGCAGATATTTTTCTCATTTAGATAAATTCGAAATATCACGTATGGTCACTTTCCGACTACCTCGTTGACAGCCTGAAGCGTCGAAATCTGTTACAATATTTCAATTTCGTCAAGCCACAACTACTCTGGATACCCACCTAATGTCAGTCACAGAATAATTAAATGTCATGTTATGTCAGCGGCACTTAAGTTCAGTATCAAAATCTGCCAATTTGCAACCATAGTGACTAAGGTCACTAAGGTTGTAGATTCTATCAGACAGCCTCTATAAACGTTTATAGCGCCCAAACCGTTCATCTTATTGATTGGAAAATTGTCATACATATTTAAAAAGTCTCTGGAGGATGCGCTGGTATCAGTTTGATCAAAATTGGTTCAATCTTTAAGACAAATCTCGATTGTTTCCCGTCGATTGCAATACTTTTCCTCAAAGGTGATAGTCGGAAAGTAAATATTGGTTTATTTTCAATGATAGCATAATAAAAACATAGAAACTGTGTGTATAGAGTGTATATTTACGATCACAAGTACACAATACAAGTATGGTATAGATATTTCAATATATTATAATCGAACAAAATAAAATAAAAACTTAATACTGATCAACATTATTGTCAAATCTCACAATTACGTAATTATTATTGTCATATGATGCTCACAAAGTTAACATCAAATATTGATATATATAAAAAGCTGTTATAACAAGCTTTTTCACTCCCATAAAAATCTATTTTATTTCAATCATATTTTTATCCAACATAGGTTGATATGTCAACAGTTTTGCATACTTCTTAAGCAATTTAGTCCAATAGCACTGGACATCGCTCATTTTTAAATGATTCCATATTACTTGATGACCATTCAAAGCTATTTCCTTCGCAATATCATCATGCTCTTTAAAAAATTCCAACAAAGTCTTGATTTCTTCTTTGGTCGCGGTTGCTTTTACAGGAACATAATGGACCCACGGTTTCAAAGCAGCATAGAAAAATTCCTGCCATTCGTCACCGACGTGAAAAACTAACGATTTACAAAGTAGGATGTGCTTGAACCTAAAACTGGCCGCCACCCCACGGAAATTAAAGAGATATTTGTATTTGCAGTGTTCAGAAAATGATACTTCTTTAGCTGGAGGTGCATGCAGTGTATCCTGAAAGATAATATTTAGATTGGACTTGTAGAATTACAATTAAGGTAAAATTATAATTACAGCATCGGATTTCCAAGCTTGGTTTTTGGTGTACTGAGCGTCCACTAAATGAGGGTACTGTCTTGATAAAAGGATTAAAGGATCTCTTTCAGAGCTTGTTCTGGAACCCCTGAAAAAACCCTTTTCCAATTTATTTTCCCAGGATGTGTCGTTTGCTGTTTGGGACAATTGTTGTCTATGTAAGTCCCAACGTCCTGTGAAAAAAAATTTCAATTCTTTGTGTTATTGACTTTTATCGTTGACTGAAAGAATTAAGAAGACGTGCAATGCATAGGCTAAATCGTGTCGCAGGCGACCAAAGCGTACCCCTCTCCCCACTGCAGGTCTCGTGCCTCCGCACTGGCGACTGAAGAGTGGCGCCGCCTTAAAAATGCGGTGTATCGCTGTACTGACACTCTCTAGAAGGCCAGCTAGCAAATTATTTAGAAATGGGGATATTTATGATCCACAATCGTTCGACCGCTGGGTATGCTTGTCCCTACCGCAACAAAAAATATAATTTTGAAGCGCTCTTGTTGTCTTTCATTTGTTAAGTAATATTTTTAATAATTATTAGGCCTAACAAAAAAAATAATAAAGATTAATAATATAAAATAAATACTGAAATACGCACCTAATGTTTTTACATCAAATTTGATGCCGACTTGATCTGCCCCCCCAAGTAAAAATATGTATACAATATTGAAATTGTAATTATAATTTTTTAGCGTTATTAGTTACTTTGCATGTTATTTAATTTGTACCGTTAGTGGTGGAAATTCTCATTATTCTTTATACTTTTTTGGCAATACTGATGTTTTTTGTACCTTTCTAATCCAATACAACGATGGGAAACACCCTTCCAGTTTTAAGTGCTCATCATTCCAAGCACATCTATTTGGTCCGTTATAAAAACAAATGAATTCATTATTTTCACGGTATTATATTTAAATCCATATTAAGAAAATATGAAATGTATACACGAAACCTCCAAAATCACCAGTCTTATTTAATACTTAGGCACCTACTTATCAGACATTCTGAAATTGGAAATTTTAATGGAAACGCTATAATGCACTAATAAATATTTATTAACAAATAACAAAATAACAAACCTAATAATAAACTTATTAATATTAATAGTAAAAAATATATATACATTACTGTGATAATATTCTCACTTTCCTGTGTGGTTTAGGATTTGATGAGTATTTGCTTTTCTTGCTTGTACAGCTGTTAGATTGCCATTTCAAATTTCGAAATATTTTCATTTTAATTACTAGTTTAATAATCTGCTCTCTATGGTCCAAACAATCCTAATTGTCATGTATCCATGGCAACTCTTCCATTATTACAGTTACTATTTTCTTTACAATATTGTCAGACAGTTTATATTTTTTACAATATATTAAATTTATTTAGAAGCCACGCGGTGGTATTAATAAAGCTCTCAGCAGGTCTGTTCAAAAACTTTATGTTGCTTGAACAACCCGTATTCTTTATTCTAAATAAATAATTCATTTTCTGCAAGAACTTCATCAGAAGCTTTCAGTAAATCGGATTCACATTGTTCACGCTTGGTTTTTGGGAAAATGGCTAGCTCTATTAATTACCTACAATTTGAAGTATGACTCAGTTATGCAAGAACATTTATAGAAGTTATTAATGTTTTTATCAGTGTGGCGGTGGCTTCTTTGTTATGCAGTCCACATTATGATCATTTAAGGTGTGTTATCGAGTGAGCACAACTTCGAGCTTTTGAGGGTAACTACCTCTATTAACTACCTACAATTTGATGTATGAATCAAAGGTATGCAAGAATATTTACAAAAGTTATTTTATCTGTCTGCCGTCATATTCCTAGTTATGGGGTAGGTCAACATTATTATCATTTAAGGGGTGTTATTGAGTGGACAAAACTCCGACCTTTTCAGGGTAGTTACCCGTATGAATTACCTATAATTTGACGTACTAATCAAAGTTATGCATCAACGTTCGCAATTGTTATAAACATTTATATAACCCACTTGATAAGCCGCACACCAATATACCGCTTTACTTATGTAAGAGGGGTTGTAACCATAAGTGTAGTATCATATTGATAGATTACTAGATGCAGAATTTCATGTAGGTTGCGAATTTGTTATCCCCGATGTTCTACGGTATCGACGGATGGCGTTATTTGAGGACACCATAACTGTTTTAGATGACGCGCTGGTAATTAAATAAATATTTTTTGCTAAACCGTTCGATATTTTTTGTGTAAAAAAACTCTGGGGTATACTACTTGAATAGCTCTATCGATTGACATTTGTTTCATTAAGAAATTTGAAGAAAAAAAGTTATGGATATCTTTTATCGCCATTTTCTCTTCGGTATAAAAATCAGAATTTAAAAAGTGTCTTTCACAAAGTTTTATTTCTTTCAATGCATTCGCGTCGATCAAAGCAATTTGAATATTTCCACATCGTTTTTGACACTCGATTATTCTTAATTTATTTTTTATAGGAAATCTAAAATAACTCATTCCAGGATCCCTAAATCTGTGTTTGTCGCAATTAATATAATAGCACACATTTGTATTTAGCAACGGCAAACAGTAATTTGCTGGCCACCAGGCTTTCAATAATCTGCACAAACGCACTTTCCGTGCACAAATAGCGCTGAGACGACGGTCCTCACTCAACCGCAATAAGAATGAAACTATGATTCTGCAACGCCGAGCGCAGAGGCACTCACAATTCGGCTGGCCGTGTCAGCGCCGCCTATTAGTGAGTGCATTTTGCTGCGACGCGTAAAGCTATAGCATTGCGTCTCTTTATAATTCTTTCACTCAACGCTTTTATATAATTCCATTTCTTTATCTCAAAAAAAAAATCTATTTTTACTTTCAAATGTAATGCAAATGTTACCTATTCCTCTGGGATAAAGTTCTATAGCAGGTCCCCCTTCCCAAAATGCCCACACAGGATACATAATATCGTAATACTGATTTGTTTTGCTGAATGAAAATACAGGTCCAAATACTCCATAGTTTTTGTTAATCTGTGGCCAATCTCTTGTATTAACTATCAACTCCATATCAGGTAAATTCGGTAAAGACTTTAATAAGAAATGTTCAATTCCCGAACATCTGGACGGAAACATGCAATCTTTTTCCCGATACAACCGTTTATTGATTACTTGATACTTTGAACCTCTACAAAACAAATCCTTACATTATTTTGTGTAAAATATTAAATATACTTACTTTGATTTTATTCTATCAATATCATTTTTAGTAATTCCCGATTGGAAATGTTTGAGATCCTTATTCATCGTACCCAAGTGGCAACGACATTTATTAGCATCACATGGTTTATATTTTTCTTTGGCTACATTTATAGCATCAAGATACATTTGATATTTGTTGTTAATTTCTGTAAACAAAAACAAATAATCAGGTAACTAGGCAACCATAAGTTTGTGTTATTGACAAAATTTTCTTAGGTTAGATTACCTCTACTGTACTTATTTTTGGTATGGATCTCGCTGCATTCACTATTATTGTCTTTTGAACAGACCCCATCGTTTCCGCTGATAAAATCTATTGTAAATATGAGAGAAAAAATACAAATTTTGCTAAAATACATCACTAGAGTTTTGTTAGAGTTAAGTACGCCATCTATAATCACATAAATGTGATCTACATACTGCCGTGGATATGTAAATGCGATGTTTAAAATAAAGCGGTAGAATGAATGAATTCTGCGTATTTTATTTTGAATAGTCGACATTATACCCAATGGAGTAGCAATGCTAATAAAATAACTAGGGTACTAAATCAAAACAATAGTTTTCGTGTTCCTCCCTCAAATACATATCCAACACGGTCTTGCGCAACCGCGGTAGTGTGTGAATGCTTAATACAGAATAGTAGCGCCAAGCGCCCTCTACTTTAGAACATCAGATCAGAACGAAATTCAAAATATTCTATTTGTTAGGTTATCTTTGTTATTTGAGTGCCAATTTGTCTATTTCGATAGTATTAAAGATGCGTTTTAGAGGAAAGATTGTCGATGCATCAGCAATGAGGGACTTTACGCATATCAGCCATGGACTATCTAAACTAGCTAAAGAATGTGTGTTAAGAGCCGTAGCTAAAAAAGTTTACTTCATAATATCGGATGAAGATTCAGGCCCAAGAAAACCGTTTGTCTGGTGCGAATTACCGGTCGATTTTTACTTTAAAGAGTACAATTACACGGGATTGAGTGCAGAGTACAACGAAATCTACCTGACATTTTCCACGGCAATGTTAGCAAGATCGTTAAGCACGTTAAAACAGAACGCTAAATCTTTGAAGATAAAATTAACGAATAAACAAACGCCTTGTCTAACCTTAGAGGTTGAGCAAAGTTCCGCAGAAGGTATGCAAAACCGGCAGTGTGTTCACGATATACCTGTCGAATTGTTATCTAGACAAATTTGGGGCGATTACGCAGAACCCCAATTTAACGATTTCCATGTTTCTATAGAGATGCCCCACTTAAGATCTATAAAACATATTGTGGAACGAATGAAAAATATGAGTTCTACGATTACGGTGTCCGCAAATAAACACGGGAGATTAACTTTGAGAATAAAAACGAATATGGTGACGTTATCTGCGCATTTTCCGGATTTATCCGTGGCAAGTTTTGCTGTGGGGCAAACTGTCTTGCACGATAGTGATAACGAAGAGGAGGACGATATTTCCGAGTGTGTTAGCGCTGTTATCGACGTTAAGAAGTTTCTGATGTTTTTGACCGGGATGCAACTAAATAATGCTAAAACTGTCTGCAGTATCGTCCACTGCAGAATGGTTAAGTTTTATTTAGAGCAGGCTGGGTCGTTATCACTTCAGTATTTCTTAACTCAAGTCTCATTGTGAATTTTCACTTTGATAATATCATGTTATTTATTAATTATTATAAAAGAAGCGTTATATATTTTTTATATAAAACAAAGGCAAAATAAATTGTTCTTTCTACTTGGTTTAAGTATTTTTATTAATTACATATTATATTAGTTAGAGTAGTTTTAAAGTAAGTAGAGCACAGTGACATATGCAACCAATTATACCCAGTGTATGGTTTATAATTGACCCGCGTATATTTGGTTGCATACACAACTGTGCTCTCCTTGGTTTGAAACATCTATACATTACATAAATAAATATCACATATCATAAGAGAATAATTTATGTTCTTCTTTTGAGTTCCTGTTCTTGAGCATAGTTGAATAACACCATGGAAAAGTAGGCAATGGGGCTGATTGAGGCCAACAATAATCCAAATCCTATCGTCGGGTGGTGGAACATCCATGATAAAGAGATGAATAGCAAAGCAACGGATAATGTTAATATCAATCTTGTGTAGCCGGGAATTTCATCGGAATCTGCCCTTGGTGGCAAGTTCATCGCTTGCAGTACTATAACGGAGAATTTGTAATGTAAAAACATTAATTTGAAGGGTAATAATCAGGGTTGTTATAAAAAACGTTTTTTTTTTGTTAATTTTATGTTTTAAAATACCTAAAAAAAAAACATGTTTTAAATCATGTTTTTTTTGTTTGTTTTTTTTACTTTTCAAAGTGTCAGAAAAAAATAAAATATTGTTTTCTAATATAAAGGGATGCTCATGGAGATTTAAGAATAATATAAAATCTATCCTTTTACAAATGTCGGCTCTCTTGAGTTGATAGTAGGTTCTCTGTTCCATTTGGCGTTGTAATGGGATTCCCTGACGGTTAGGGGAATACCTCACGGGTAGTTAGTTGGTTTTAATAGAAAACAATTATTTACTATTATTTATTTTAAAAGGTTTTTAACACTGTTATTTTTAAACAACCCTGGTAGTCTAAATGATTCTATTGAATGTAGTTCGGAAATAAACAGTAACAGTAGAAAAAAACATGTTTTAAAACATCTTTAAAACAATGTTTTAAAACATAACAACCCTGGTAAAAATGCATAATTTTGGTTTTACTCTTACTATCTATACAAGATTCAGGTGTCCATTTTAATATGTTAATATTCTAAGAAGAAATAGTGTTTTAACAGAAAACCTTTAAAAACAATAAAGTAAATTTAGTTTTCATATTCCTTTTCTTGACTAATTGAATTTTTCCAACACGCTGTAACGAAGACTGTCAGATTTTGAAAGTATAAAGGATTTTTGTTGGAAAATTCTGAATTTAACAATTTCTAAAAAAAATCATGGGTTGTTCGGTTCTAATAAATCGGTGCATATTTTCTGAACGATGTAATCTTATACAAATGCCAATTACAAAGGATTTAAAAAATTATTCAAATTATGATTAATTAATACCAGACAATAAGTAAAACACAAATGTCTTCTGAAATCCTAGCACTTCCAAATTATTAAACATTAAATCTAGAAAAAAACATTTTTGGACTTTTGAACAATACATTTTCTTATTAATTGTGATTTAATGCACTTTTCAAAGTGCATCCATTATATAAAAACCATAATATATTAAAAATAAAGATATACTTACACACAATATGTATTAAATTTGACAAACAGACAGCTGCAGCATACATAACAAAAGTTCCAGCAGCTCTTAACTTCCAAGTTTCCCATCGGGCATCCGAGTGCTCGGCTTTGAACATTTGCGGCATGGTCAAAATTCCAGGCCTCATAATACTAATCACATGCCCCCTGGCTGTTGTATATGGTACTAAAACTCCATCTTTTTGCATACCAATCACAGACACCTATGGAATCACAAAAATAGAGTAGTTTTAAACTAAGTACGGCACAGTGACATATGCAACCAATTATACCCAGTGTATGGTTTATAATTGACCCACGTATATTTGGTTGCATACACAACTGTGCTCTCCAAAATTGGACCCACACATAGGCAACCAAAAATGCAATTACATTTCCAGCCAGTCACTTTGACTTTAATTTAGGAAAGGTTCTTTTCTCTTATACTTCAATATTTTCCTAAATTGAATAATGAAAAAACTTACGGAATCTCCGTTTAATCCTGAGTAATAGAACTGTAGCCGTATATCTCCAACTTTAGGCTTCCAAACGTCATCGCAATGATAATAAATCCCCATGTGGAGTTTTATGTCGCGTCTCTCTGGTCTTTGGTCCCCAGTGACTTCTACATAATCGTCGAACTTATCTTTTAATTCTGATCCTAAAATTAGTTGTCCGACTTTTACGATTGGGGAGATATATACTTGAGTTTCCATAGGTTTTTTCGTAGGATTATGATGTCCGTGTCTAATATAAAAATTTCTGCTATCGACTAGTTTATCTCGCCATTCGGTTACGTAGTAATAATCAGTTTCTGAGGACTGAGAGGAGTCCCCAAAATCTCTTTGACTGTATAAATAAACCAGTTAGAAATTTGTAAATAGAGTTTAGATTAGTATAAATGTTTCAAACCAAGGAGAGCACAGTTGTGTATGCAACCAAATATACGCGGGTCAATTATAAACCATACACTGGGTATAATTGGTTGCATATGTCACTGTGCTCTACTTTGTTTAAAACTACTCTACTTACTTTCGTTCTTCGACCCATTGGTACATTTGAACGCGCCGTTTAAGCTTAACTGCCTGGATAGACACTCCATATTCGTATTCCGTAAGAGGTTCGTCGATTAGCAAATTTCCACTAATGTGAACTAGTCTTCCGTTTAATTCTGGTCTTACGGGTTCATAAGGACTCACAGCAATAACGTTACTATAAGCTTCTTCCAAAGCATGAGCTTGATGAACAGCACGACCCTGTCAAAACAAAAATAAATATTACTCATTCCTATAAAAATTATAGATTTCTAACCTCATTCCAAACTAATACGAAAACACTAGCGAAGAATAATAAAATTCCAATAACAGAAGTAAGCCAACTCCTTTTAAATTCATCTACGAGCGATATTTCCATCACACAATTTTGAAATGTTTATGTCGTATAAATAAATATAACTTCTGCGCGCATTTATGCAAACCGCTTGGCACGCATGCTCAGTGGGATACATAACTGACGGGGTTTTGATTATTTAGTTTTTCTTTGGAAATTCGGTGAAAATGTTAATCGAAATTGGGTAAGTGTCCGTTGATATCGTTTACATGGTATTAGTGAGTAATTTTGTATAATAGTTTGTTTGGTGTTTCGAATTTTCTTGGGATAACCTCGCTCTTTTATCGATTGCTACTTTTCGCGGGTATTTTTAAATTACTTGCGATATTATTTTTTAAGGTTGAAAAAGCGATTCAGCAAAATTAAAAAACGAATAAACAAGCAAAATTAATGGTTATTTAGCAAATTGCTTCTAATTTTACCATTTAAACCATGATTATTGACAATATTCTTTTTCGACCGCCGCAATTGTATAGTAATGTTTTGAAATATGACACAGTTGTGGATCAAAAGAAACAGTTTTGTATTGCTCGGTTAATAAAATAAGCCAACATAAATGTGAGTATGTAGAATAGTTTTAAATTAAGTAGAGCACAGTGACATATGCAACCAATTATACCCAGTATATGATTTATAATTGACCCGCGTATATTTGGTTGCATACACAACTGTGTTCTCCTTGGTTTGAAATATCTATACTTTAAAACATACCACCAGAGCACGTTATTGGATATTTCAGACAATTCGCCACAGATGGCGGCAAAATTATAAAAAATAAATTGAAAGGTTGTTGAATATAGTATATACAGATTAGAACATTTTAAGATTTACTACGAAGGACAGCTTGCAATCAGGTGCAAAACAAAGCACGGAAACATAAAAGATATTGCGGCTCTTTTCTCATGTCAAACGGGGAAATGTACAATACCAACTTCGGCACAGACCTAAGAATTTTTAAGATCTTGTCAAAATAGTTATCAAAACTCACCGAATAATAGAAAGAGAACCAACGTTGGAGTACAGTGAATCAACATGTATCCGACATATTTCTTAATAAATATCTCAAAATCTTTTCCTTATCGTTGAATATTATCAAAAATTTACTTGATGTTATTTATGAGCAATTTCCTTCATTATGCCCAAACACTGATTTATGTATCTGTACCATTTATTAAATTAACCTTAATACGAGTTCATAAATAAATAAAACCTCTTCCGTTTATTTTATTACTAGACATCCGCTTTATTCGGCTTTGGATGCACCAGCTAAACGTTTAACTTCTCCATTTCAGTTTGTAGTGAACGATGCGCGCTTTCGTGGTGACAATATGGGTTTTCATCAACCTCCTATTCTTCGGCATGTGCGGCTACATGTACCTTTTATGGTCCCAATACTGGCTTGGCCTCGTCAAAGATGGAGAATCCAATACCAATAATTACGACCAACAAATTTACCTATACAATCGCGGCTACGCATTAAACGACACAGCAAAGTACGATAATTACTCAGCCATAAGAAATCGCATAAAACACGCTACCAAAGACACAGACAACGTTACCATCGTCAGAAATAGCAAACCGAGATTTCCCAACGTCCAGAATTCCGAGTTTGCTTTTGATACTAAGAAATATCTGTGCCAAAGTGAAGATAGTAAGGCTAGTTGCCATGGTAAGACTCAGGATTACAAGGAGAAATTGATGAAGGAGCTGAAGAGGGTTTTCTTGGATGAAGGTAATATCTTGAAGCCTGGCGGGTTAGATAATTACTACGGGGTCAATTATAAAGGACATAGAGGCAATTATATGGAGAAAACTCAGAAGCAATTGATGTGCGAATTGAAGGAAATAAAATTGGAGACTATAAGGAGAGAGGATGTTCCTAATAAATTGTTGGGGTTGAAGGAGTATTTGCCTAGGGTTGGGTTGTTTGAGGATTTTCATTTCAAATCGTGCGCAGTGGCTTCCAGCGCTGGATCATTTACTGGGTCTGGAAGCGGCAGAAGAATTGGTAAGTGTTCTTGAGGTTTGTTTTTTCTTTTTTCACAATACCATATACATATATCTTAACCATTTAAGAGATGAGTCATGTGCACGATCGGTAAATTTTACTACAACCGTTTTCGTGTATCTTCCAGATTCTTACGAGTTGGTGTTGCGTTTCAACAACGCCCCTACGCGCGGTTTCGAGATTGACGTCGGCAGAAAGACGACATTCCGGATTGTGAACTCCCAGGTAATGTCCAGGAAGGAGTTCAACTTTTTGGGTTCGCCAGTCTTTCGGAACGTCACCATTCTGGCATGGGACCCGTCGAATTATACGGCCTCTCTTGAGGAGTGGTTCAGATCGCCCGAGTACGACCTGTTCCCCAATTATGTCGCCTACAGAAGGATGCTACCGAAGGCGAGGGCGTTCATACTTAATCCGCAGTCGATTTGGCGCGTGTGGAATTTTCTGCAGAGCAATTCTCCGAATCGTCTCAGACGAAACCCGCCTTCGTCTGGATTCTTAGGTAAAAATCATACTCATGATGGATCGTATGTTGTGATAACTTTAGAAACAGCGGGGGTTGTTGAGAGGATTCATATCTACATACCAACCAATTTTGTTCAATGTTTCTTTTTTTACGTGGAATATAAAGACAAAGATTGTAAATTGGTTTTGGATAGATTTTTTGGTATAGATCCAAATCTGAAAGAAGAAATTTCGTCTTTGGTTTTTCTTTTCTAAAAATAAATGTAATACATACTATGTAGTATAATCCTCTGGCCAGACGATTGACTTTTGTGGTTCTAGAGTGGTTACGCCAAAAATGAAAGTAACAACTTTAAATGTAAGCGCACAGACACACATTCAACATATAGAAATCAATATGTCCGTGCAGATGAGCGTCTATTTCGCTTTTGAAGTCAACATGCATACAACGTATCCTCAAAATGTGACTGAGTTCCCTCAGTGTAGGTTATTCCACTACAATCCTGATTTCGTCATAATCCTTGCAAGTCACGCATAAAATAACACTTATGCATAGATGTAAACAAACAACAAAAAAGTCGCTCGTGTGGTTGTACCCTCAAAGCGCAAAAATCCCAAATAAGTACTGTGTTTGAGAAGTTTCCGTCATTACCAAACTTTGGTTCCATATAATCATCTCTATATTCCCGCAAAATATAATTATGTTTGGATCAATCTGTATATTGGCACGGCCATTTATCTCCCATTGCATCTCCATAAAACATCACGTGTTTATAACACGAAATTACGAACAATTGACAATAGCAAACTTAATCATCATCAGGCCCAATATGCGACAGCTCACCATATTATGTTATTCCAAACCCGACTATTTCAGCGTAACTGGCAAATTGTTTTCACGAATTCGTGACTGGTAATGGCGTGCCATTGCAATTAGTATCGAAACATCACTGCTCATTCTCAAATTATAACTCTGTAATTTGTTTTCTAATACATACATAGAAAAATACAGGTACATAGAAGCATAATGGTTACGTATGCAACCAAGATATCTTGCATTTTCGGTTGCATAAGTCTATGGTCTGTACTCTATAGTCTCTTTCATCCCTGTTTCGTTGTTTTAGGCATAACCCTGCTTTTATCGTTGTGCGACTTCGTGGACGTCTATGAATACGTCCCATCCGCAAGAATAACGAAGAAATGTCATTACTACGAACCGGACAGTAATCAAGCTTGCACATTTGGCGTTTGGCATCCTTTGGCCGCTGAGAAACTCTTGACGTATTTTATGAACGAGGCAGATGATAGGACAGTTTTCCAAGATGGTTACGTCAGGATACCGGGATTCAGCAAGATCAGCTGCTAACATGTCATTACGGGGCAGATCCGCATGTGCGAACTCGATGTGTTAATTAGAAGGCAGAAGTTTGTTGTAAATTATTAGCCATTGTTGATGCAGAAGAGTGTTTTAATTGACTAATTGCAGTACTAGACACGATGTTCTCTGTGTTCTCGCCGGTTTGACGCAAATTGTGATACCGTTAGTCACTCAATTTAACAAATAAATGAATAAAGAAGTAAATAAATTGAGACCTCACAAGTTGTTTTTTTAGAGTGTCAATTACTAAATCATCATATTATATGAAAATTTATTTGTAGGACTGAAATAACCCAACAGCCATGCCTCCTATTAAGGGACAGATGCACATTTGCACAAATATATTGAACAAGTCCCATACTTTAATTCAGTCCAACAAAACAATGCAAAACCCAGTGTGCAAGTTTGTTAAAGCAAATGAATAAAATGTAGTGGAGAGGTAAAGTCATAAAAACATTTTAACTCAAGTTTATTGGCCGTCAGCATTTTTATTTTTAAGCATCAGTATTTCTATCTGTAAGTGTTAGGAACTGCAAAATTACATACATTGAGTCTGCATAAAATTACTTGACAATATACTTTTTATACAATACTGTTTTCTCTTGCTACTCTAATATCAATTGAGGCAGAGAAAAATTTTGGGGAGTTTTATTATATTATTTATATTAGAAAATATATTTTAAACTCATACAAAATTTATTTTCAAATTTTGTTCTTATTTGTTAACACTTTAGGGGTAAATACTAGACTATGCACAAAAGACAACCTGTCCACATTTTTCCAAAAATTTAATTGCACTATAACAATACAGTTATTTACCAAGTATGTCACATACCTTAAACAATACATTGCATACTATTGTTGCCAGCAACTGTCGACAAATATGACACGCATTTAATGATGTTTGTGTCGATATATGAAACATTGATTATGAATAAAATCAATATAAATATTTGCTGAATCTTATTCATCTGTATTTATGTTTGCATAAATATCTATATTACTATTGTCTCTTTGATTAGAAGCCGTTCGGCGTCATGCAATCTTTTCACAAGAATATTGAGGTAGGTAAGTATTACTAGTAATGGCTATTGTTTTTTCACTTATCTTTGCAATTCGCAATGCAATTTTTTTATTGAAATTGGCGTCCTTGAAGGGTCGTTGCTTTATATGATTGTTGCACAAATGACACACAATAAAAATGCGTTAGCATTAAGCACTGCTAAGAATTACAATGATCGATATGCTGGTAAACAGAAGAGTGACAGAGCAAAATTTAAAGCGTACTGTAGTTCAGTTGCACCCATTTTGGTGGTCGGATGAATGTTAGCGGTGAATATGAAAGAAACTTTGTTTTGCATATTAAATTGGTAACCAAAAATTGACATCACCCCGTGACTCAAAATCTTGATAGGAGTAGATTCAAAATTATGATGTGACATGCGATTGTTTGAATATTGTGTGCATTATTGATTTTAATTCTTGGAAGAAAGCGTCGAAATCTTTGTAATTAACTACCTAAGTGCTATTTGCAGTTCTTACCTACTTTCGATGTGTGTGCAATTTTTGTTAGATATTTCTAATGGATATTGAGAGAATTTGGCTAATATTTGTAGAAAGGGATAATTTTTGTATATGAGCTACAGAACTAATATATGACACATTCTGTTTTTGTTATGTATATTATTTACATTATATGTTTATTTCTAATTTTTGTTTACCAAACATGAATTGAATGTTTGGTAATCAAATATTCGCTATTAAAATAGTTGACGTACGCACAAATGTACTTTTACATATCAAAGCAAACCCAGAATACTGTATTATAAATTCCTTATAAGGATTGCTATATTCTTATCTTCCAATGTGACCAGTATTATGACGTAAGTGGGTAGGTACCTTGTCAAAATATTGAAGTACACAATAATATTGGTGTGTTGACGCCGAATGAATAATCATGTTTGACGCACAGAAATGGGAATGATTAAGCAAATGATAAAACTTTAAATCAATATTTTTTTTTATGATTTTTGTTTGAGCCAATGTTAATATTATCAAATATTTCCGTATATACCGCACATGCTCGTCAATACCGACACAGTCTTATGTCTTGTGAAACATTTCCACCACGATACATGTTTGTAAATAAAGTATTCAGTCCTCCATTACGTCACAAACCGATCGGTATAAATCCTTCTGGCACCTAAACCTAAAAAAAAGTTAATGTTAGTGTGGGGTTGCTAGCTGTGTTATACTGGGCAACTTTGTGATAGTGATTACTGTGTTAATTGTGTTCAAAGTAATCTCCGGTATCATAACTCTGCATACGGGCGAGAATCGCGCGCGCTTATTCTCTGAACAAACGTGTTTCCTTTTTTGTGTGTCGTGTTTGAGCGCTATATACCAGGATGGATATAAGCATCGCCGAAGTTAAAAAAAATATCAATTCAATGAAATTATTTGAAATGAGGAATATTCTACAAAAATTTGGCATTGACGATTCTGGAAATAAAGTCCAGTTGAAGCTCAAATTGGAAACAGCCATCAGTAATTTACACGACAACTCCGAATTGGAGAACTTCTTAGACGATTCAACCGATAGTTCTACCAATACGGTAATCCAGGTGAATTGTAAAGAAAAAAAGGCAAACAATAAGTTGGTCTTCAGACTGCTTAATAAAATTGATCGTTTGGAGGCAATGGTTAGAACATTGGCGGCGAGACTGACAAAAACACAAACAACTCTCAAAACAAACGGTAACTGTATGGTTCCAAAATCGACAAACAATTGCAAAAAGCCCAAAACACGAAAAAATAATGTTAAGGTCTCCATAGCCTCCAAAAGTCTAATCTGAGTCGTCGAAGACACGATTCATGTAGATGAAGAAACTACGAAGAGACGAGAAAAGTCAACCACTGGTGCAGCCTCCACTGTAAACCTCCAAGTAACAACCAGAATCCATCAAGATACAACGGTCAAGAAGCAGATTTCCACCCGTCCTAGGATTCTCCTTCTTGGGGATGACCAGGGAAGAAGCATGTATAATAGGCTAAGTGCTCTTTTTGATCGTAATTATGATATTTTATCCATTTTTAAACTTAGTGCGTGTTTTGCCGATATTCTGGGTGATGCTGACAAGCTAACAAAGCACTTCACACTGCATGATTACCTGATTGTTTTGGGTGGCACAAATGACATTCTTCAGAACAGAATGTTACATGAAAATGATTTGAGGAGAACACTAAACAAGCTCTCACATACTAACATAATATTACTCACTGTTCCATTCTTTAAGAATAGAAAACTATGTGACCTTAAAGTTAAAATTTATAGTTTAAATAAATATATGAATACTATAACCAGAAATTATCCACCGGTGCCAAAAATATCTTTTATGTTGACATAAATTATCTTTTCGACAAAAAATCATATGCTAGCAAAAATATTCATATGACCGGTACACAACAGAAAATAGTATGCAGTTATTTGCATGACTTGTTGACAAATCGTAATGGTAGCGCTGACATTGTAACCCGAAATTCAAATGTAATTGTAATTGACCCAACTCCTAATTGTTTTTAGCAAAAGTTTTACTAACACCCAACCCACGCAGAACAATAACGCCCACATTAAAGCTTTCCACGTTAATATGCAAGGACTTCGTAATAAGATTAATGAATTGGAAGCTTATTTAAGTGATAAGGTTTGTAATTTTGATTATTTATGTATTTAAGTGAGCACTAGCTATGTAGTGATGAATTGAGTAATATCGGATCAATCGGCAAGTGATAAAATGAAGGCAAGCTGGGAAATGATAAATGCTAACATCAATCGACAAGGAAAATCCTCAATTGACTTTGATCCAAACAAATTAAATAAATACTTTGTTGAACCGCCGATAAATATAGTAAAATCATTACAAGCTCCTGTTAATACGCCTCTTAATATGTGTTTTGTTACTAGACATACGGGAACCAGTTTTACCTTGACAAAGGTATCACAGATTGAAACACGTCAATTACTTAAAGATTTAAAGAATAGTCACACTAAAGATATTTATGGTATTTCATCTGATTTTATTAAAAGAAACATCAGCCTATACGTGCCGCCTCTAACTAAACTGATAAATTCTGCGTTTGTGACTGGTCAATTTCCGGACTCTCTGAAGCAGGCATGTGTTGTACCCATATTCAAGGGAGGTGATTCCAATGATGTTGGCAATTACCGGCCTATAAGCATATTGCCTACATTCTCAAAAATTTATGAACGCGCACTGTACAACCGGATATATGACTACGTGGAACATAATAACTTGTTGTATAAGAACCAGTTCGGCTTTCGCAGGGGTATGGGCACTAAAGATGCAGTAGTGAAATTTGTAAGCACTGGTCTAAATACCTTTGAAATGGGAGAACACTGTGTAGTAGTATTCTTGGACCTGTCGCGCGCGTTTGACTGTGTCTCCCACTCAATTCTGCTTCAAAAACTTAAATACATTTATAATTTTGATGATATCAGTCTTAAATTCATCGAATCGTTCTTGTCAAATAGATTACAACGGGTAAGTTGTAATGGGAAAGTTTCTAGTGATTTACCAGTGAAGCGAGGTGTTCCGCAGGGCTCTATTCTGGGTCCACTGTTATTTTTGCTATTTTTCAACGATTTTCATTTCTCTATCGGTAGTAACGCTGACTGCTACCTTTATGCCGACGACGCAACTCTTCTGATTAGAGGTCGGAACATCGATGAGCTCCTTGACATAGCGCGCGGCGTTCTTGACAGGGTTCGTGAATGGACTGTTGCCAATGAGCTTTCGCTCAACGAGTTGAAAACAGTTAGAACCACATTTAGTCTAAGAAATATAGATATTATGAGCAGCAGCTACACAAAATTCTTAGGGGTATATGTTACACCTCCGGCCTTAAAATTTGATGATCACGCTACCATAACAGGGCGAAAGATAAGTCGCAATATATTTGCGCTGAGACGCTTGATGAGCACTGTCTCGCTGGATGTAGCCAAAATGGCTTACTATGCGCTGATCCATTCCCTGGCAACCTACTGTATTTTGGTGTGGGGTAATGGCCCATCCAGCGCACATATTTTTAAACTCCAACGACGAGCTGTGCGTGTCCTGGGCAATATTGGTTACACGGATGACTGTAAATTTCTTTTTACTGAGCTTGGTATTCTCACAATTCCATGCGAATTTATATTGGAGTCTGTGCTGTATGCGAATAGTAACAAGTCGTCGTTCTAAGCTCAGTCTGATGTACACGGATACAAGACTAGGGGTAGGCATAACCTAAGGTTACAATACTGTCGTTTAAGTGTGTCACAACGGGGACCAGAATTCTCGTCCCAGCAGTTGTTCAATCGGTTGCCGCCTAGTGCCCGAGATTTATCAAACGCAGATCTAAAAAAACGCCTTAAGCCTTTCCTGATTAGAAATGCATTTTATAGTGTTTGAGAGTTTTTGAGTGTGGATTGTTTAATTTAAGTTGTCTGTTAGAGTATGGTTAAGTATTTAATTGTGAATATAAGTTGTATGTACTATATTGTTTATCTTGTGTAAAACTGACGAGTGTAAAAGAATTTCACAATAAAGGATTATTATTATTATTATTATTATTATTATTAAACCGCTCATCCCATTGTAAATTTGTATGATCACTGCAGGATGGGATGGTGTCAACTTGGTCAAAATCGGATGAATCTCTAAGAAAACGCATGTAACATTTGCCACTCTCGGTTGTTAGATTGTCACCAAAAACAATCCAGTTCGTCCGCTGGTAATTTTAAATTTGTATAACAAATTTCAGCCCGATTCGTTGTTCCCTTTAGGCGCTATCGTGTTCACGGAGATGATCTCACACATACATACACCTTACATGTTTTTTCCAGGAACCATTGCAATGGATTCAGGGGACCTCAAAACACGTATTTTGCGGAAATCTGGAAATTGCAATACTTTCCATCTAGGGTACTAGTCGAAAAGCAAAAATAAAAGCCATGGCAAATTACATTCCACGTTTACTGGTGGTACATGTTTTGGTAGCCTACCAATATAGCACTTTATTCCGCTGCACATTTTTTCAACTTCACGTGACGCTTTCTTTGAAGAGACGCATTTTTGAGTCGTTTCAAAAATTGGGAATTGCGCGGTTTATTTTTTTTGTTTTTAATAATTTCTAGTTTCATCAGTGTGAGATCAGACTAATACCAACTCATCCTCCAATGACTTTAAATATGTACGCAGATCAGTGGGATGAACGATTTGAGTGATATAAACATTTATAGAGCCTGTCTGACAGAATCCACAGCCTTACGCTATGGTTGCGATTTATCAAATTGTGATAAACATCAGTGGGTACTGACATAATACGACGTTTAATGTTATCCTAGGACTGCAATTAGGCTAGTAACCAGAGTGGCTGTGGTTACAAAGTTTTCGACGCTTCAACGATTAGTCGATTGTTGGTCCTTCACTTCTTATATGTTTTATAAAGTAGGTACATACCTATTTTGTAAAGTGTTTTTTTTATTTAAATATACGACTAAAGTCTCTAAGTGTCTCTAAGAACAGAATAACTGAAAAATTGTAATCCATAGATCTTTAGTTATTCAAGTCTAGAAAAGGCAAATTTTATTTCGTACCGAGATTTCAGAGACAGTTGTATCTACATGAAGATTTCCGCAGCCCGAATCAAATAATTCTTGATTTCCGGGAACAAACTACGTTGTTGACGTTTTAATTTGCGACGTTTTGCACTCTGTAGCCGAGAAGTTACTTCATAACTCTCGAGAGTTATAAAGGGAGTGTGACACTCTGTACTTTGAAAAAGTTCTAAAGATAACTCTTGCAACAAAGTGCAAAACATCGACAATTATAACTTCAACAATGCGGTTCCCCATGGAAATTAAGCATTAATCTGACAGTTGTTTTTGTCTTGCGCAAAACTATATGCATGTTATGGATTTATGACTTTTGCATAGTAACTCGTCAACTGTGTTCACTATTGACCCAGTTCTGTTTGCAAAAATTGAAAAAGATTTACATTTTGGAGATAAAAAGCGAATCTGTAATCACGAAAATCATACAGAAAAAGAAAAAACTAATTGTGGCCAAAGCAATTGAAAACATGTGTAATGTAAAAAAAGTTTTATTGTTATTGCAGTTTTGTCAGCATGAAGGGGACACACGATAATAAATTCAAGAGCACACTCAATATCACTGAGCATATCCATAATGATGCATTACAGCATTTTTTATTACTATATTAACCACAAATAATCGCATAAAATTATTTTTTTTTGATCGCCTCACTGATAAATACATTATAATCTCCTTGGTCCTCGATTTTTCCAAACATTTTTTGTGTGTAATCCGACAAGAGGACAACTATAACAATTGATGATTGTACAAATGACAGGTGTGCTCACTAGCAAGGTTATTTGACTGATTTTTAATACCGCACACCGCAGGCATGCACGCACATTAACGTACAAACAGACACACACACACACACATACACACACAAAGCCATACAGAACCTACATCACAAAAATACGGAAGGATTCACAGAACTGAATGCAAATTTTTCAGCGGACTCCGCAGCCTAATTTGAATGCATCCCGTGTTTTTATAATACGCAAAATTGTCGGCGCGTCCAAGAGACCGTACTCACAGTTGACGACGACGTTCGGGATCAAGGTCCTATATGTTTTAGTTGTTCTGGTTATGGTTATAGGGTTGATTCATTTCATATGTCCACAATGGGACCGTACAAAAATTCCACAACGGCGAGTCAACAGAACGATATCAGCGTTTCGCTTAATGACAGTTTACATAAACTAAGATAAGTGCATGTTTTTTTTTTGTCTGAGGATGTGGTTCGGAAAAAAACACGTTGGGAAATGTTGGTGAAAAGCACCACTTTGAATAAATAGTGTTGAAATATTATGACATAAACAAATTTGAGATTTACGTCAACGAGAATTTTATGAGCAAAATGTTTTCAGCCCGCCAAATTTGTATGCATGACTCCAAATTTTTTACGCCAACAACAACAAAACTGGTCAACTCTAACCTAAGAAACCTGGCATAATGACATAAAGCAAGAATGGGCAACCATGGTAAACTAGACCTTTTTTTATTAAACATGCTATAGTATTTCTTAGTTAACTAAAGGCTAGTGGCCTTTCATACACACAAGGTGCAATCTAATATTTACTACTACTTGTATACATGTAAGTATTACCACCGTGGGCATATATTATGCAATGCAAACAAAATAGGAAGATTGGTTTCTATTGGATGTAATGGATCGTCCCATGCTTTAAATATGAGAAACATGTATCGATGTTATTCCCATGATGACATTCCTTACAGCGGAGGTCGGGAACCTGAAAGGCCGATGTTTGAAATTTCTGATATCTTTAGAGAATTCCAGAATAAATCAGATCGTATTGGAAACGAAATGTGAGCCAGAGAAGGATGTTTCTGAAAGACAATTCGATGTTTTCAATATTAATTTACAAGAGCAACATTCTTAATATTCCAGGAAAACACGGATAATGTGCTAAAACAAGTGTGATCTTTTTCACCTCCATTTATTTCAGGAAAAAGAGAAGTATAGGCTGAAAACAGCTACAAAAGGCACGTGCGTTCCATATTCATCTAGGACTAGGTTGTAGGTTATGTTGGTCGATGTTTAACAGTCTATTTCATGTTCAGGACACTTCTTGAGTGTCCTAAGTGTCCTGAGTGACCTATGTCTCTTCAACAGTTTGTAACGTTGACCAAAAACTATTTGCTGACCTATTGGACACAGGAGAGGAATCAACAACCCTTTTCTGTATAAGTACGGCTATATAAGTATAAATATTGGCTATATAAGTATAAATTTTAATATAAGTACAGAATGTAAGACTACATTCGTCCTTTAATGATACTGGACAAAGAGTTTTGTTGCTACTAAGTACGATAACAATATTTATGAACTTGTTTGATGCTACAGCAAAATCGTATTATATTACTTGCTTAAATTGCGAATTTTTAAATATTATGTTGATGCATACAAAAGTCAGTTAAGACTATCTATTCTAATAGAATGATTCACCACCTCGGTATCGATAAAAAAAAAAGAAATGAATCAGTTGTCGTTTTTTGTGGCATAAATAATAAATTATGGTGTTGCGTTGATCACGAGTTGTGAAGATGTGTAATATTGAAAATGACAATATTACATACGATATTATAGGTAAATATAAAGTATTATGTGCTCGTATCCTGGAAAGTGACTAATTGCTAGTAGTCAAAGAGAAGAAGCCTGGTGATTCTGGCCACTGAAGACCGGCAAATCACTTTCTGGGCGAGAGGTACACCCTTTTTATCCCAAATAACTATTCATTTTATCACAACTTTATTATACTAGTGTGAAACAAAAGATTTGCTTTTTTACTTTTCGGCTAGTACCATAGAAGGAAAGAATTGTATTGTACTGAATCGACAAACATTTTTTTTAATCATTTAATTCATTCCATTGTAATGATTTGCGAATTGACAGATTTTGATAAAGGCCAGTTTTTGTCATAAATTGACACTTGTAATGTATGTCAAATAACTACTTTTAATAAGTTTGTGGAAAAAAGAAATGTTATACATAGTGATCAGATTTACTAACAACAAACTTCACGAAACGCAGATGCAAAAATGTCAACTGTGCGTGGATCCTTTACCACGCACAGTTGACAAAAATATACCTAATACACGTAAGAATATGTTTTCCAATGCATAAGTTGCTATGAATCGATAAAGTTGGACGTCTATGTCATTAACTGGGTTATTAAGGTTGACTGACCTTTGTTAAACGCGTTTAAACTGGTGTGAGATAAAATATCTGGAAAATAAACCTGAAACTCAATATTAATTTTCGTATAATTTCGTTTAGTCATAACCCAATATCTTAAGTAAAATGTCTTTCTTGCATGATTCAACTGCTTCTTATGTTGTTCATAAAAAATGCGCTTACCACGCATTTTTTTTCTAAACTGATGCAATTAAAGAAAACCCAGGCGACTGAATCACTATTATTTTTTCTATTTTATGTATTTCGCACCAATATTTAGAAATCTATATTCATTGTTTACTTATAAAAGCCTGTAGTAGAATTTATTAAAAACCTGGTACATATTCTAATTTAATAAAAAAGTTACAGTCCATTTTTTAAAATTAATTATTAATTAGTATTTTTATGTTTATAAAATTCACAAGTCAAACTTCTTCACCATATGAACACTGAAGTAAAGAATCTTTCTCATGTATAGGAATATCTTAAGACTTAATTACTTAATTAGCTATATTAGCTATAATTAAACCATATTTTAATCACAAATACTCTGTTGATACTAAATACTTACTTAAGAAAAAAGTTTAAACTGTATCTGAAACAATTCCAAGAAATTACTAAATCGTTAAACCACAGTAATAAATCATGAAAACAATAAAAGCGCTGCAAGTCCTTAAACTATATGTTATGAGTATACTCTTCCACTTAAACGAATCTACTTTTAAGAAACTATAGTGCGCAAGTAATATGTACGTCGACACAGTGATTCAGTTGGGGACTTTTTCCGTTTCCACCATCGACAGATATTAGTCCTCACCTAATGTTTATACCGTAGTAGATAACACAAGAAATAATAATACTTGTTAAATTCTAACCGCGTCTTCCAAACTCATCCTTCGCAAAAAGTGCGTGATTTAAAACTAAAATTTAATTATTTAAAATAGCACGCATGTTTTACGATTAACGGCATTGAATTTATTTACTTCCGGTCATCGATCTGCTTTATATGTACGACGCTGTATTATTGCATGCAAATTTATTGGCATATCTTTAAATTATTTAAAGATTGGATAGCATTTCAGATTTACTTCGGATTTCATCAATAAGCAGAATGCTGACGCCGTATAGTCTATAGCTTAACGTATTAATGCGGTTAAAAGACGATAAAATAGGTTTGTTGTCTATGATTCATAAATCATCAACTCATTTGCAATCCATATTTCTTTGTGCGTCTCAGACCACAGAGAGATAAACTCATTTTGCGGTTGCCAAAAAAGAATACCGAGATGCTTCCGGAATTTGTAAGTTTTCAGGAAAGTTACGGAAGTTGGGAATGTGAATCACTGGAAGTTTTGTACTTCAGTGGTGTATGGTCCAGATAAATAAATTCTATTCACTTTCGACAAAAGGAATTCTAATTGGCGAAGTAACTAACGGAGTGTAATGTAATTAGTTCGATTCCATTTAAACAATGTCTTGATGTACCTGTTTTTCAGATCAACGTATTTCTGATCAAGTATCGGTATTGTGCTATACATTTTGCTTAGTAAATAAAAATAAAAAATAAAAATATCTGTTGTCTGAGGTAATATTTATTCTATAACCTGCTCACGAAATGTGCGTATGGAATAATTGATTATACAACCTTCGTGTGTCTTTTAGACATTCGGAAGTAAATAGTTTGATGTCACCTGTAACACTGTCGACCGTGTTTCTCAGAATAAAAATATAATTGAAATAGTTAATACTTACCTATACCAGACTATGTTCATTTGCTGTAGGATTTAGTAATAATCAATATTTGACGGCTACCAACTCGTTACTAGTTTTGTTATTTGTTAATAGTGCTAAGTCGCTATGTATTGTGAATGAAGTGGTAACATTTTTCTTTAACGTGAGGGAGGTTATTAAAGTTTCCTGCAAAGGAAGTTTAATCAGCTTATGTTTCATTCATTTACTTGTAACATAATCTTATGTGCCACGTTCGTCACAAAAAAAATGCCCGGGTGGCCCTCACCTTTCCGATTAAATCATTGACACAGGGTCTAAACAAATTTGCTATTATTCAATGTCATGAAGCCACAACCACCCTGGACCCCAACCTAACGTCAGTCATCGAAAACAGTTGTAATGTCATGTCAGTGGCCGCTGACGCTTATCCAAATCTGACAATTCGCAATCATAACGACGAACGCTGTGGATTCTTCCAGACTGCTTTTATAAATGCTTATAGCGCCTAAACCGTTCATCTCACTGATTTATAAATTGGTTCACATATTGAAAGTCACTAGAGGATGACATGCTATCAATTTAGTCAAAATCGGATGAATCACTAACAAACTTATGTAACATTTACTGCCACTTTCGGTTGTCAGATTATGGCCAAAAACAATCCAGTTCGTCCCCTGGCAATTTAATGTAACCTATCCTCCATGGAGAGAACCATCTTCGCCCAAGTGCGCCATCCACTTCATCATATTCCATTTTTGACCCAGAAGAAATATCGCCTGTTTGAAGAAACCTCCATGATTGGACAGAGCCTTTTAAAGCATATTTTAAAATGGAAGGATCTTTACGTGTATGTCACGATGTTGAGGGTCTTATGAACGAGTTTGATATTCCCCACGATCCTTCTGAATGGTGGCTTTTATCGATTCATCAAAATACAGCTTGAAAGCAACACTTTTGCATATTCTTTGAATGTATATAATTTGTTAACTGATCTTGTTGCAGTTTTCTCAGTTTTTTAAAGTATCGCTGTATCTGTAAATCTAGACCTCTTACAATAAATCCACTTTCAGTTTCTAGTTATGTAAGGCAAATATAATCTAGCATGATTAGAATGATTACAATACTTTCCTTTTAGGGTACTAATCGGAGAGTAAAAATGGGGTTATGGAGATCAAAGATTTTTGACCCTTTCTTCCATTTTTACATAAATGAGTTTATGATTCAGTGGACCTACTGAACACGAGTCAAGGTAAACTTACTCTTCATGTTTGTTTCTAAAACGTTACATCAGATGAAATAAGAATTAGTCCATGACAACAAATTTTAGTTTTCTTTGGTGATTTTGATTAATTTTTCAGAATAGTCTACAAAGACACGTATAATCACGTATTGGCATTTATTCTATTTTTATATATCAATTACGAAGAAGGTATTTTAACTTCAATCTTGCATATTTAATTTGACACATTTAGCTAGATAGAAATACACAATGTTTGTTTTATAGAGATCAAAGTCAATTACATCTCTGTGTAGGAGGTCAAAATGGCGGGAACAACCGCGACTCCCTAATATGGTAGCATTTTGGTCAAGCGCGGTTTAAGGGCTTTAATTACTGGTCAAAATTCTAATTCATCAAATTTCTTCCAACTTATTCGAAGGCAAAACTAACTGGGTTCTTATTCTTGAACCTTGTGAACACATTTTCTGACTACTAACTGACGCGTTTAAGTATTTAACATTTAATAAGGGCTGATAAAGCAAGACTACTCAAATGAAACGAAACACTTATCAAAACAATAACATCTATTAACAATAATAATCAACAATCCCGTTTGATAGGTTACATAGAAAAATGAATGAAGCTTTGAACATATTGACGTTTAAATTAAACCTAGGAGTTGATTTAGACAGACACACTTTTAGCAGAAATATGAATAATTTAATTTACAATGAAATGCGAGACGAGTTGAAAAGACTTACCTGGGATAAACTTAAGCGCCTAAGAACGCTCCACAAAAACGTGTACTTTACATGACGGTGGTTGAAATGAGAAGAGCGAGATCTGTTCGTTTGCACCCCTCGACCCCAAAGGAAGCCGGAAGCATTTCTTCTTAGCCAATGACAACTCTTTAATTTTAAACTTATAACACGCGGTCAAATCCTAAACCAGATGTTCAACCCTAGCAAAAGGCTTTGACATTCCCGAATGTTCTTACAAATATCTCGCTTAGTTTGATCATATCTTAATAAATAAATAATGGGTTTCCGACCCATTATTTGTGCAAGAAGTGACTTATGTTTTAGTTCATAATTAAGTGGAATCAAAGACATGAGTCAAGGTATAACAAATTCAACTTTATGTCATCTGGAAATATTTTAAGCAAATTTTTCTAATCCTGATTCCTGGGATTAACATTTTAATTCCAGGAATTAATATCAATTTAATGATCTGAATCTGTCATTCAGTAACTTCAATTCACTACATGATCTGTCTAATCGGAGTCTTCTGGCTGCAATCTTTCGAGAAACCCTCAAACACAGATTCGATTATCAAAAAGAGGGCCAAAAGATCTCATTTTGTTATAATGTTTCTCCAAAACCCACAAAAAAAACTGAAACAGAGTGAATCATAAAAATGTGGATAACTATTTTCAAGAACAGTATATTGTCTAATAAACCGACAATTGGATTAAGTGTAATATATATCTGATCACACAGCATCAAAGCTGGCGATTTGGAATCAAGAAAAGACGTGGTTTCAGTGAATCTGGTTCATCCATAGATTCATCATTAAGGCTATTCTTAGTGAAATCAATAACGCAATTCCAGAATAAAATGCAGTAACTAAATTCAACTGAGGCAACAACATTTCAAAAGGAACTAAAGGTGTATAAAGTAACCGGAACGAAGTCTCAGACCCTTCAACGGATTTTTGACTCATTATTAGTCTTTTTAATTTCTGGGGAAATTGTGACAAAAAGATTGTTGGTCTTTCGCATCATTCCGTCGATTTATTGTGCACTTTAAAACATATTTTCAGATATTTTCTCGTTACATATATGTATTGATTTATTTTTAGAAGTAGATATTTATTATGTTGAATAAGACTCCCTGTTTAATTTTGTATAAATAATAAATGTTACTTTGTTATTGTTAGTTGACGTTTTCTTTTTGAATGATTTGAGAGATTAATTTTGAGAAGAGAGTTTAATTCCTATAAAACGTTTCTACAAAAGTGTGAACATGCAATAGAAGCGTCAGATTTGTGTAAAGTATTCTGTTCAATTATTTAAACTTCAATTATTTCATTCCACATAAAAACTCATAAAAAATCTGTTTTTTGCTTAATTTGTTGGTTTCATTCATGGAATACAGGCGGTGCCTTTTTTGTTTTGCTGCCTGATTTTCTTTAGCGTGACACTTGCCCCTGAGAATTTATACAAGATTACGTTTTATTTCTATAAATAAATTTGCACTACATTGATACCACTAATAAATTAAGAAGTTGTTCCTTTCTTCTGTGAAAGCGATGTGATGCTTCTCTAGTGTAAGTTTAGAACACTCAGCAACAATTAAGGATCTTGGTTAACTTCTAATCTACTCACCGTTAAAGACAAATTAATTAGAAATGTATTTGCACCAGCTCATTTCCAATATCATTGCTTCCCATCATATCCAAGCTCTTTGAAAAGCTACTTTGAAGCGGTTGAGACCTATAATCGAGAGGAAAAATCTTATACCAAACCACCAGTTTCGCTTTAGACAAAAACACTTTATCATAGATCAAGTCCGTAGAATAACGGATATAATAGAATAAGCACTAGAAGAAAAGCTTTTTTGCTCAACAGTCTTTCTTGACGTATCACAAGCTTTTGATAAGGTTTAGCACGAAGGATTGATCTGCAAATTGAAGAGTATGCTACTCATTAAGCAGATGAATGAATACTCATGTCTAAGAGCACGTCAATACAGCAAAGTATTTGGGAATGACCCTAGATGCAAAGCTTAGGTGGAAGGAACACGTAAAAAAGAAGAGAGCTGAACTGAGCCTTAAATATAGAGACCTGTATTGGCTCTTGGAAAGAAATTCACATTTGTTAATAGGGAATAAACTACAAATATATAATCAAACGCCAAAGCCCATTTGGCTCTACGGCATATATCTTTGAGGTTGTGCCAAACAGTCAAATATTAAAAGCATCCAAACGTATCAAAATAAAGTACTAAGGAACATCGTCAATGCCTCTTGATACATACGGAATAGGGGCTATTACACCGTGATCTTGGAGTCCTATCTATAACAGACGAGATAAAGAGATTCACCGAAAGGAACAAATTTCGCCTTCATCATCATGTCAACGTAGAGGCCATGCAGCTACTGGACAGCCAGAACGCAGTGAGAAGATTAAAAAGGACCAAACGAATGAGTTCGAATGAGTGTAGTGTTACGTGTAAAAGCAGAGCACAGTGAGTGAAGTGTAGTGCTTGTAGTTTAGAACAAAGTTAATTATAGGACTCGACGGATAAGCTATGACAGACAAGTACCCTAGTTTTAAGAAACAGATTTAAATTGATGGTTAATCTCCTGATTAGTTTCAATGTTTATGTCATCTTATGCTTTCTAATAAATAAAAAATAAATAAAAAAAACCTGCTCATTTCAATGTCTTAATATTCAAAGAAGAAATAGCGCTCAACCGAAATCTTGTAAATCTAACTTTCATCTTTTATAAATCGGGTATTTCTTGTGATAACTGTTCCAATACAATGTAATAAAAATTATCAGTACTTTAAAAAACATTATGTCAGTATATACCCGCAAACATTTTCCAGAAACCATTTCAATGGATTCAGGGGACCTCAAAACACGTATTTTGGCAGAAAGCCCATTTTTTCCGTCGATTACAATACTTTTCTCCTAAGAGACTAGTCGGAAAGTGAAAGAGGAACATTTGCCAATTTATTGGCTTAGTTTAAATATATCCTGAAATAAATTTTGGATTATTATGGAGATTACAATATGTATTGCTAGTTGACAAATGTTGGTAGATAGTTCGTTTTTTCAACATTTTACCATGTTTTTTTTACCAAGTTAACTAAGAAAAAAAAACAATGATTTTTAAACTGCAAAGTTGTTGATCATCATCATTTTTTATCACAATCCCACAATACAAGTTCTTGTTTCTTTCTGAATCGCTCTACCGACAAACCAGCTATCACAGAAATAATAATGTAATGGGTCGGAAACCCATTATTTATTTATTAAGATATGATCAAATTAAGCGAGATATTTGTAAGAACATTCGGGAATGTCAAAGGTTTTTGCTAGGGTTGAACATCTGGTTTAGGATTTGACCGCGTGTTATAAGTTTAAAATTGAAGAGTTGTCATTTGCTAAGAAGAAATGCTTCCGGCTTTCTTTGGGGTCGAGGGATGCAAACGAACAGATCTCGCGCTTCTCATTTCAACCACCGTCATGTAAAGTACACGTTTTTGTGGAGCGTTCTTAGGCGCTTAAGTTTATCCCTGGTAAGTCTTTTCAACTCGTCTCGCATTTCATTGTAAATTAAATTATTCATATTTCTGCTAAAAGTGTGTCTGTCTAAATCAACTCCTAGGTTTAATTTAAACGTCAATATGTTCAAAGCTTCATTCATTTTTCTATGTAACCTATCAAACGGGATTGTTGATCATTATTGTTAATAGATGTTATTGTTTTGATAAGTGTTTCGTTTCATTTGAGTAGTCTTGCTTTATCAGCCCTTATTAAATGTTAAATACTTAAACGCGTCAGTTAGTAGTCAGAAAATGTGTTCACAAGGTTCAAGAAAAAGAACCCAGTTAGATTTGCCTTCGAATAAATTGGAAGAGATTTGATGAATTAGAATTTTGACCAGTAATTAAAGCCCTTAAACCGCGCTTGGCCAAATGCTACCATATTAGGGAGTCGCGGTTGTTCCCGCCATTTTGACCTCCTACAATAATACGTTATTCTTCCCTGCGATAACGCACTCAAAAAGGACTCTAAAAACCCATCATCATCATTACTACACATCTGAAAATCATCCAATGTACCATCATCAAACCCCATCGGCTACTGCATAAAGAATAAAAGAACCAAGAAAAAATTCTTTGAATCTCGGATCCGGGCGCATGCGCCATCATTTAAAATGATCATATATAACTCCGGTAAGATAGCGTCGAGCGCGGTAGTGTCATCACAAATCGGCGACGAGCGAGCGCGTTTGCTCGACGGGAAAGTCTGCAATTGGACCAAAAACACGTCGTGTAAAGTCCGCGATATATAGTGCGGCCAGTTACATGAAAAAGTTTTTGGTTTCGCGATTTTTTTTCTTCGACTCGAAAAATTGCATAGTTCCTCTGTCGGTAGAAAGTAATTTTATCAACGAAGATTCGCTGACTGAATGACAAACAAAAGATACCCAGATAACAGATTATCTCCTACGAATTTAGTTTTAAATTAAAACTACACCTCGTCAACAAAATGGTCCGAAAGAGTCTTCTTCTATTTTTGTTCGTTAGTTTTGTTGCTTTTACTAAAGCACAAAACGTAGGATCCGGTGATGCTATGGTAAGTACTTTTTTAATTTTTATATTTTAGGGTAATATTTTATCAAAATATAAAAAAGCGTCTAAAATAGAAGGAGAACATAACCCAGTTTTATATCGATTACACTTAAGCTCCTTGTTATTAGCGAGGTGTAAAAATTATTGATCTTAAACAAACACTCAAATTTGTTTGAAAAACACGTACAAATTTAGGAATTTTGCGAATACTCTATCTTATCTTTTGTTTCGTAACAACAACCATATCTATGGTACCTGTTTATTTGTTTAATGAATGTCCCTATAGTATAATAAGACAATCAAAAGTTTCTCTATTATATTTTACTTCTACGAAAACAGTAACACAAAACAGAGCAACGATAAACGAAATCACAATTTAAACTTTATTTCGCAAACACACTGTTGAAATAAACACTTTCAGAAACCCCGTAACAAATTCGACAATTATATACAGTGTCCGAAATAATAACTCACCGTTTGACATTTGTTAATTCTCTAAAACGCAAAAATTACTAATTTTTAAAATTTCCAATTTCCGAATGATGTAAATCGCGAATCAAGCGAAATTTCTTTATTTCTCAGAACCTTTATGAATCACAACGCCTACGGTTCTGCTCACCACTCACCACAGAGATTCCAGTATAACCACAAAACACAATTTGATAGGTGCGGCACACATGTTAATGTTAAATCGATATTATTCACTCAAAGCGTTGACCTTAGATTATATTTTTTTTCTTCGCGTATCAGTGATTAATACAGGTTGTTTTGGGTATTGGTTTTAATCGGTATAACGCTGTGGAGTACTTCCGCACTTGTCAATAAGGGGTGAATCATACTTGCGGTCTACAAGTGCTAAATTATTGCAATGAAGACTGACACTGTTACTGAGTGAGTCATCTGGTACAAAATAACAATAAACTGGCAGTTTGAACTTGACCTATGTGACTACAGTGTTATTTGATATATGATTTATACTTTAGAATAAATGTTGATAACATAAATCAGTAAATATTATTTATTTTATAATATTGTAAGAGGTCAAAATGGCGGGAACAACCGCGACTCCCTAACATGGTAGCATTTGGCCAAGTGCGGTTTAATGGCTTTAATTACTGGTCAAAATTCTAATTCATCAAATCTCTCTATTCGAAGGCAAAACTAACTGGGTTCTTTTTCTTGAACCTTGTGAACACATTTTCTGACTACTAACTGACGCTTTTAAGTATTTAACATTTAATAAGGGCTGATAAAGCAAGACTACTCAAATGAAACGAAACACTTATCAAAACAATAACATCTATTAACAATAATAATCAACAATCCCGTTTGATAGGTTACATAGAAAAATGAATGAAGCTTTGAACATATTGACGTTTAAATTAAACCTAGGAGTTGATTTAGACAGACACACTTTTAGCAGAAATATGAATAATTTAATTTACAATGAAATGCGAGACGAGTTGAAAAGACTTACCAGGGATAAACTTAAGCGCCTAAGAACGCTCCACAAAAACGTGTACTTTACATGACGGTGGTTGAAATGAGAAGAAGCGAGATCTGTTCGTTTGCATCCCTCGACCCCAAAGGAAGCCGGAAGCATTTCTTCTTAGCCAATGACAACTCTTCAATTTTAAACTTATAACACGCGGTCAAATCCTAAACCAGATGTTCAACCCTAGCAAAAACCTTTGACATTCCCGAATGTTCTTACAAATATCTCGCTTAATTTGATCATATCTTAATAAATAGATAATGGGTTTCCGACCCATTACAATATGCTTGAGTTTTTTTTTGTTTACTGTAACTATATCGACCTCGAATTTAATAATATTTAAAACATTGAAACTTGAATCATTAAACATAGACTAAGAGCTAATTTGAGGATTATCAACTTTTTGGAATGAGTGGCGAATTAAATTGACAAACTTTATTGTGCTATTGACTGTTTTTGAAAGATATACAGTTACAAACTAACATGTTATGCATTTCTGTCTTTGGTTAAGTAAAACTCTGGGGTAGCCCCCAGCCAACTTTCCGACTACCTCGTTGATACATTGAGGCGTTGACAATAATTCTTCAATAATTCAATTTGGTGAAACCATAGCCAGTCTGGATACCAATTTAATGTCAGTTATAGAATAACATTTATATCGTCACAGCTTCTATAAATTCATCCCAATGATCTCCAAATTTGTATACATATTTAAAGTCACTGGAGGATGACCTGGTATCACATTTCATCAACTTGGTCAAAATCGGATGAATCCCCAACAAAACTCATGTAACATTTAGTTCGTCCCCTGGCAATACATGTCCAGATTTCAGTCTAATTTGCTGTGCTATTTAGGCGCTATCGTGTTCACAGACATACACATTGACACATACATGTCATACATACATACATACATACATACGTAAAATGCAATTTGTTTTGTCTTACACTAATTACAATAATTTGTAATCTGTGATTGAAAATTTGTTTAAAAAGTACTGAAAATATTATCAAAATTCATCTATAATAGTATGTAATAAATTATTGAACACCTAAATTGAGCATTTTTAGCTATCATACATACAAACATTAATTTAAATGTAGGTTAAGAGTAGAATTAATTCAAGGTCGACTTTTGTTTATGCTTAAAATACAAAATAAGCATTTATCGGTGAGTGCAATTTTAAAAAAATCGAAGTTGCATTTTTTGCAAACACAATTGGACAAATACAAATATTCCATCCATTAA
The DNA here is from genome assembly GCA_963971325.1 of Aphodius granarius. NCBI lineage: Eukaryota > Metazoa > Arthropoda > Insecta > Coleoptera > Scarabaeidae > Aphodius > Aphodius granarius. The sequence goes on from OZ020225.1 coordinate 7,544,395, forward strand.
CGATGAGTATGCTTGTTTATAATTGCTACTGTAAATAATATAAATCATAACATAACGTCATGTCACTTAACCATAGGAACACGACACGTAATCAAATTTTCATTAATGATATATTTAGCAAGGTATGTAAGGTCGTGATGTTCACAACTGTATATCATCATCGACAAGACTTATAATTACCATACTCTAAAAATAGTCAGAAATACTCACTAAGCCAGTACGGAGGTAATAAGCAGTTATACAGAGCTCAGGTCGTAATAAAATCAAAATTCATAATCGCATTACATCCTCTGTATTTCCTCTTCGCGGATGGCACCATCAAGGTTTTTTTTCAAACGCTTCCTGGTCGGTAGTTCGATCGGCAGAACCTTGGTTTGAGTCATGATAGCATGATCCATTGTTCACGTAATAACAACACGCCGCTTTTTGCATACAACATTCATAGATAGGTACACTCTACAAGAATAGACTTTGTGACTTCTAATGTTTCATTTCTACATAACATAGAAACTACCCAGAAAATATTGATCTATTGTTTTTTGATTTATTCCTTACAATCTAAAAAATATGTATATAGACAAAATATTATCAAGATCCATCGCAACAAAAAGTGCAAAATGTTTTTTCCTCGACTGTTATATACATACCTCGTGCATCTCATCATTAAAATATGTACAATATGTAGTTGCAGTGCATAAAATCTATTGAAATATGAGATGATGATACTTTTCAATATAACGAATTCATAAATGGGGAGCGACAATGGATCAAAATACGTAATAACGTAATGGTGTTATTATGTAACTAATTTAATTTGTGGTTAAATTGAACATCGATGAGAGGAGTATAGCCTTGACTGTGATGGATGTGAAACACGTACATGCTTTAAAGCTACTTGTACACCGTTTTTCTGTTTAGTTTTACACACAATCATAATTTACATTGGTATTACTATGGGACACAAATCGAATAACAAAGATTCAGTATGTTATATAGCAAACAAAGAAGTTGGTATAACGAGAAAGGTACAAATTATGAGCAGTAATTGTAAAAACTTTGCCACAAGGACTTTGTAAATATAATTAACAAATAATATTAGAAGATGTAGAAAAACCATAAAACTTGAAGCAAACAATTTTATATTTTTATGTAACTACTATATTTTATTTTTTCGTGGATATATAGTAGTTCTTTCCACTAAAATTAATAATAAATAACGGATTTTTTCATAAACGTTTTAAAAGAAGGTCGCTAAAAGGTATTTGGCATTCGTAAAAGTGTCACTTTATGGCATTCAGTATAAAAATTTGCAAAAAATCCGGGGTGGCCCCCACTCAACTTTCCTACTAATTGTTGCAACATGTGTCTAAACACTTTTCCTATTATTCAATTTCGTGAAGCTACTCTGGACCCCAGCCTGAGGTCAGTCAGAATAACACACTGTCATGTTATGTCAGTGGCACTGACTTTTGTCAAAATCTGACAATTCGCAACACAGCGACGAAGATTGTGAATTACGTCAAACTGCTTCTATAAACTCTTATAGTGCCTAAACTGTTCATACCACTGAAGGATGAGCTGATACGAGCTTGATCTCAGTCGGATGAATCCCTCAGAAGACGCATGTAACATTTGCCACTTCGGGTTGTCAGATTATCACAAAAAATATGATTTTAGTTTATGTGATTTTATATTTCTTTATGAGCTCTGCATGTATTTTCTATTATATTTTTTTTATTTTGTTTTGTTGGAAAAAGACACTTTTCACACTTTATAACTATAAATCAAATGAAATTTGACAATAAGTGCAGAAAACGTCAAACTGATGTATATAATTACATCTATAAATATTATTTTTGAAACAAGTGCCAATACATAATTAATATAGAAAATCTAGTAGGAAAAACTTGACAATAGCCTTTAATTTTTCCATACTTAGACCATAAAAGCACCAAGTAGTTTATGTGGTTTATACTTTATATGCTAAGGAAAATTTCGAAGAATTTGTCTACAATTTGCTGAAAGAATCATCAAAATTTATCAACGATTACAAACGCAAATATCATATTGCATGTAATGATCAACTTTGAACACAGTTAGTAGGAATATGTATAGGTATTTTATAATTCATTTTATACTCAGTTTTGTATCGACATCTTTCAGTAGTTTGTTCAGAATCAACATATGTATTTTTCTATTTAAAATTTTTGGTTTTTGTTGAATTTATATCATTATAAGATGCAAAATATAATTACCTATAATAATTACCAGTATAAAATGGAAGCCAAAACTACAAAGAACAAGTTTTACAACATTCAAAAGTTATACAATTCAAAACCCTTATTTTTTGTAATGGTTTCACATTACACAAATTTGCACAATAGAGAGATTTTATGTTACATAATGGTGGACAAAACTAGATAAACAACAGCAAAAATAATATTATGGCTAAAAATGTGGGTTAAAATACATTGGCCCCATTGGCAACCCAAAAAGCAATTTTTAAAAAAATGAGGGCCACATTTACCGACTTAGACAACATATTTAAGCACGTCAGACAATTGTAGTTATCTATGTATAATAATTTTTTTCGTGTATTGTTCAACAAGGCAGTCCGGACAAAACGACGTGCTGCGTGAAGCATTCGTCAACATTTCATTACTGTGACATTGAGTCAAGCGTGCCCAGACTAAATGATGCCGTGAGTTCTTTGTCTTCTTGGCATAATAAATAAATAATAAACATGCATATTTACTCGGATTGCCTTGTTCGCATAGTTAAAACTCTTAACCTCTTGTCAAATTACAAGAAAACAACGACACTCGAGAAATATCAAAACTATAAACCAGCATAATATTCCGATTAGATGTGTTTGAGAAACAGTGATATTTAATTAATTTCAGATGAGGCAGGTTGATATTCGCGACAGGTCAGGTTAGTGTTAGTTATTGTAGGCAATATAGCGGATAGCGGGACAACAAAGGATCCTATTTAAATATGCATCTCGCATTAGCAATGTGACAGTATTTTAAACTCCCCTTTGTGGAAATGTCACGCTTGATGGGTTATATTCATCCTGTGACCTTTGGTGGTAGACGTACTTCTGCAGGACAACATCCTACGCATGCACCACTTCCATCAAGGATTGCTACAAAATAGCTCTAAGTAAAACAAGGCTCTGTGGTCACGATAAATAACATTTTATTTTTAGTGTGGTCATGGACCTGTATTGTTAAAAATGGATTTAATATATTCGAGTTTGACATTGGCTGATCGACCACGGTATAATAAATATTTGGTTATTCTCACTTATTTGTTTTTTATTTGCAGACTTTTCTAGTACATACTAAGAAGGTATCAGAATAGAAGGTATCAGAATATTGTTGTTATTAAGTACTTTTAGCACCACAAAACCACAAACAGCATTAATGAATTTGTGTAATTAGTTTTGTGTGTTTCTTACTTATAAAACACTTGACAAATTTTTATTTGTTGTCTCATAGTGTTATTGTAGACTTCATTAATATGTTAAATGTACATCGGTGAGACAAAGCGTTCTGTCAGCGTTCGGGTTCCAGAACATGAACGTTATACAAGGCTGCGGCAGATCATCAGTTCGGCTCTTACTGAGCGCAGACAGAACACGGTCACACAATACTTTTCGACCAAATATTAATCATCTCTCGAGCATCACATTATTATCCTCGAAGAATCCGTGAAGCGATCGAAATCTTAAAACATCCCTCCAATCTCAATAGAGACTGCATCGCACCTGGAAACCACTTCTACGACTACCACAGCCAATCACAGCTACCCCGACCCCCCCCCCAACCAATAAACTTTCACTACCTGACCCCCAGGGACCTACAAAAACCCTTACGTGCAGACGTAATTCTCTAGGTAGTTCTATTACTGTTACGTCCTGAAGATGCCTTTTGCATCAGAGTGCAAAACGTTGACAACTTTATCGTAATTAACGCCGTTTCCTCCCGGAAATCTAGAACTTAATGTTAAATGTTTCTTGTTATTTTTTCTCACTGTTTCTAGCCAAACTTATTGATGTTTGTATTAAAAAATAAAAAGATGCAGAACTAGATATTATATTCCAAGCCATTATTACTCTCGCTAAGATTTTTTTATTGGTATTACTGATATAGAGTGCAACAATTGCAGTTGAAAGTATGTTGCAAGTTCAAGAAATAAATTTTATTTAATTTCCCGTTGCTAATGGAATTTATGCGACGTTTCCCGTGAATTATCAGTATTACAGTTCACGTTCAACTGAGAATTACATTTTTTCCGATTCACGGTAAGGCTTCATTTGCATGATGAGATGCACATGTGGCTTCATTAAACTGATACATATCAGAGTTCAAAGAATTAGTGCGCGAACTAATGACAATTCCAGTCCTTGTCATTGCTGTAAAATTAATGGATGTAGAACATAACCAGCATATTGTTTTCATCAAATTTTCGTGAAATATATGGAATAAAACATAACCACATGACGTGCGGGTACGCGGAGTTCTTTTCGCAACAATTATTTATTACTAAAACATCGTCAACCTATTTATTTACCATCGGTAGATAATTGAGTTAGATTAAAAAAAGAAGCGGTTTATTGACGTATTAGCAAAATCCTTGTGGCTTGATTTCAACATACCATGAAGTTCAATGTCAGCCGTACCAGTTTTACAGCAGTTGCAAACAAAACATAATCAGATATTATGACGAACCTATACACGGTTTTCATTTTAAGCTTAGCTTTTTGTTAATTGAAAATTAATTATAATGTAAATTGGATTAGCGACTAATCGGTCTATGTTTATTATTCTATTCGGTGTTATTTTTTGTTTATTCTGCAAAATAGGGGGTTTACGCCACGTTAATGTATAGTAAAAATAAACGAAATAAACGCAATTTTTTGCATGTTAATAAACAAGTTTTGCAGGTATCGTGACCTTACTATTCTACTGTGGGGATTTTTCTTAAACAGGCTATATAGTTTTGTTTGAACTTCAGTACTAAAGATTGACACATTAAAGTGTCTAACCCTTCTGCAATTCTTTTCGCGAAGCCACAGCTACACTGAACCCCAGCCTGACATATGGCTGGCCACTGACATATCAAAATTTGCCAATTAGCAACCATTGTTTGTATGGCTTATACAGCGTAAATCGTTCATCCCATTTATCTGTAAATTTGTATACATATTTAGAGTCACTGGGGGATAAGCTGGTATCAGTTTGGTCAAAATCGGTTTAATTACGTGGCAGAAGCTGAATGCATTCAAATCCTTAGAGCCCTACAAATATTTTGGTGGAGAACGATCTTTAGGGAATACGGATACTACAAGTTGTCAGCAATTATTTATTGCCCAAAATTCTTGATAAATATTTTACCTCTCTTGAAGGAAAGGGAGTGGTGGGAGCTTGATAAATAAAGCATTAATGGTTGTAAAGTAATAACTTGTTTTCTTTAAGAACTTCAACAAATGAATAGTTCAATAATATAATGGCCATTATCTTAGTTATAACCATAAGGCTACAGCATTGCATGTAACTGAAACTTTAAAGACATTTTCCATCCTTTGGCAAAGGTATTTTATATAAAGATATAACAATAATCTAATCGCGAGTTGAAGACGAGTTACAGTTGGCTGCACAAGAGGTTCTGACCGTTTTAAAACTAAATATCTGATGTGGGCCTACCCTAGTTTCCGACTACACTGTTGACACATTTATAAACTCTAAACGTAGAGAGGCTAAAACACCAATTAAAAGAATGACGTAAAATGATAATAACTATATTGGGATTATAACAATACAAGGCACCTCTCGATACAAAGAACTATTGTCACGTATGCATGTGTTTTCCTGCGAGGTTGTTTATTGTTCTGCGTTGTTTATTTATTCTCAATCGCGAGCCGACGATAATGAGCTGATATCCCTTCTCCATTACATCACAAACCCATGTGTATAAAGCCTTATAGCACCTAAACCGCTCATCCCATTGATCAGTAAATTTGTATCCATATTTAAAATCACTGCAGGATGAGATGATGTATTTTTTGGTCAAAATCGGATAAATCCCAAAGCAGACGCATGTAACATTTGCCACTTTCGGTTGTCAGATTTTCACAAAAAGCAATCTAGTTCGTCCCCCGTTAATTCTATACAAAATTTCAGGCCTATCCGCTTTTCCGTTTGGGCGCTATCGTGTTCACGGACTTCAATGTCTTAATAGTCAAAGAAGAAATAGCGCTCAACCGAAATCTTGTCAAAACGCGTATTTTCGCAAAAATTTAGATTTTTTTCCGTCGATTACAGTAAAGTACAAATGCACTTGGAATAACTCTAACAGTTACTCCAAGTTGACGGATGTATAGTAATTCTTTGATATAAGGGGCTTAAAGTTTAATTGTCAAACTTCATAGTAGCCAATCTACGGCATTTTTCTTAGAACTCTAGACAGTCTAGACCTTTACTTTATTGAACACACTATATATGTAGGTATTCTATAATAATTCTAACATGAGTGATCTAGCTATTTATATAGCGACATTTCAAGTTAATGACCAATGCTGTCGCATGATGTACTTAAGTGACTTGAGTCATATGTCATAATGAACAAAATTAGCATGATGCAGCATGCTAATCATGCTTCAATAGCAAAACAATCTTCCGCTACCTCGTTGCTTGGTGGTTGGTACCATCTTGTACATGTGTCACCTGATTTACCATTAATATATTTCTGTTCTAAGTCCACATACATTTACGTTAGCTACGTGAGCAAAATATATGTAATGCTAATGATCGAATCATCTCTGGTACACGACCTTTCGTTGGTTACAAGTAATAGCAATACATTGTGGTTAAATTTATTTGTTAAATTCATAACCACCGTGCAGTTGTGGAGCATTCATTGTTGGTATCAGGTAGTTGTCAAGTGGTTGACGTTTTGTCGCGTGCAGGAATCTCTCGACAAAATATGACCGTGAAATTGTAATGCAGAAGGCACCCTACAAGTGTGCATTCACCTCTCTACATCTCGCAAACAATGACACGTGAAAATAATGTAAATGGGGGCAGGCGGGCGTGATGATCTTCTTCTTCTGCTTCAACGGGCTCGCAATGTCTTCGGAGTGCTTCAACAATGGCGGGCGCGGCCGATTACCTTGCAAATTTAATCCGCCCGAAAATGAAATAAATTTAGGAACAAAAAACAGGTGGACAGTGCCGCCCATTTCGACGAAACGCACATTGAATAAACACACGAAATATTCCAATAAGATTTACTGAGAAGTGTCCTTAGACTATAGGAATTCCTATAGTTATGTAAAAAGGTATAGAAACAATGGTTTTATCAATATTACCCAAAATAACTGCGAAAAACAAAAACTTTCCTAATAACAAACATTATCTTTATTTAGTACTTGTATTAATAGATTAACAATTGTATATGTGACATCCAAAATGGGACATTGCAATCACACGTTATTATTTTATCGATGACGTATCATTTGAGTATTTTATCATTAATAGATAAGGCAGATTAACGCCGTATTTATCTGTATAACTGTTATAACTAACCTTACACCCTTTTTAGAATACATGGTCTAACTCTAATGCATACCTCCCGAATTAAACACAGAAATAAAGGCATAAGTGATGTGTTGTTTTAATTGCATTAGGCATGTTGTCAACATGTGTGAAACAAACAGGAAGCGATCTTAAGCATAACCTCAAACAAATATAACACCAGAAACTAGTTTATGGGTTCATGGCATTGCAATAATATATTTTGCGATGTTATTCTTCGCGGATATAAATAAAGTTTATTACTCACTGGCAGTTTATCGTTGTAGAATTTTTTTAAAGAATAAACCTTGTTTTTAGTGGATATTACAACGCTATATGCAAATAATAATATTACGAAAGTAAAATAATATGATGAATAGAAAGATAAGCTTATTTTGTCATTAGTGTTTGAATTTGGACTCGTTTAAGATTATGTCGAACCAAATATGGATATGGACAGTGATTCATAGAGTTTATCAGTAGCATAATAAGTTTAAAACAAAACAAATAAGGCAAGTTTTGACATAAACTTCGAGGTCAACAGTTGGTTATTTGGTGGATCTATTTTATTTCAAAGGTTCTACGGACACACGGGAACAAATTTCCAACTTTCTGATACAACCAAAAAAATTTATTAAAAAAAAAGTTAAATTATATAAATTCAAAGAATATGCAAAAGTACTGCTTTCAAGCTGTATTTTGATGAATCGATAAAAAGCCACCATTCAGAAGGATCGTGGGGAATATCAAACTCGTTAATAAGACCCTCAACACCGTGATATACATGTAAAGATCCTTCCATTTTAAAATATGCTTTAAAAGGCTCGTTACGCTTTGTAAATGAAGACACTGTCACACCTCGTGCGAAAAGATTCCATTCCATGGCTAACGAAACTGTGGCGGACATCGAACCACTGGAGTTCCACTCCTGCAACACACCAAGAGGAATTCTTTACTATAATATGGGCGACCTCACGCATGTCCAGCAAGCCAAACTCATCGAACTCAAGATCAAGACCGTGAAGGAAGACGAACAGTACTTGGCTGACCATCCGGAAGTATGAGTAGTTTTAAATGAAAGATTTTATACCAAGCTAAAATTTCATCAACAAAATTCTTCCAAATTATGTCGACTAGTACAGGCATTTATTAACAAAACTGTTTGTCAGTAAACAAAACGATTTTATTTATTTGTTGACAAATTATCTTTTGTGCATAACCTGGCATTTACAAAAATGTTAATCTTTTTTTAACATCTATAATGTAATAAACCTCCACACGATTTTTCTCTACAGAAAAGTGGACTAGAATGTCCATATCGTCTTGCTATTTGCACTGTACCATTTACACAAGGGCACAAATTGCCAACTTTCCGATACAATAAAAAAAAATGTCTCAGATTATATCTGCCTTACATAACTAGAAACTGAAAGTGGATTTATTGTAACAGGTGTAGATTGTAAATCTACAGTGATACTTAAAAAACTGAGAAAACTGCAACAAAATCAGTTAACAAATTATATAAATTCAAAGAATATACAAAAGTAGTGTTTTCAAGCTGTGTATTTTGATGAATCGATAAAAAGCCACAATTCAGAAGGATCGTGGGAATATCAAACTCGTTCATAAGACCACATCGTGACATACACGTAAAGATCCTTCCATTTTAAAACATTCTTAAAAGCCTCGTTACGCTTTATAAATGAAGACACTGTCACACCTCGTGCGACAAGATTCCATTCCTGTAGTCTAGAACCCAATAACTCGGCTTTTTCTTTTGATAAACCTAGGTCTCTAACCAAATCATTCAGTTCGCACTGGTTTATAAGGTGAGGTGTTGCTAAACCTTCAAATGGTGAATCTTCACGACTTGCCTGATTTGACAGAGTGATTTCAGACACTCTGACAAATCAGGCAAGTTTCTTCAAACAGGCAAAATTTATTCTGTGCCAAAAATCGAAGATGATCAAGTGGATGGCGCACTTGGGAGAGGATGTTTCTCTCCATGGGGGATAGGTCGTGATGCTGATGGCAAATTTGGATATTTTATTTTATGCCCATCCTTCTTCGAATATCCGGAGACACTTATCGTGCAAAAGTAGCAATCATCTACATCTACATGACTGGAAGGCTCTCGCCACAACATGGGAACTGTAAACGGCATTTTTTTTTGCTTCCCTTTCATCCACTTTAAAAGTCCGATATAACAGGAAATACAGCATATATTAGGTGTCCATGGCTTTTTCAGATCTCCAATTCTAAATCCAAAATAGCAGCAGCACGCTGCTTTTACCTCTTCCGTAATTTTTTTCAGATGTCACAAAAAATTATAACAAAAAAACTTGTTGATTCGTAATATGTATTTTGAGCAATCTGTTACGAGAACATATGCACAGAAGGCTAATTCAAGCAAAATATATGACTTCAAATAAAATAGATCTTAGACCTGTCACAACACTTTGATGACTTGATCTATGAAAAGTGATGTTAGGTCAACAAAAATATGTGATCCCTGTTTTGGTTGTAGAACCCTTGTTCCCTTGTGTTATGGTTCGGGTGATCATATGTTCTTATCAGCTCGAAACATTAATTGCTAATTTAAAAATAAACCGGTATTTTTGAACTACCTCCCTAATTAAAAAAATATTTTTTTTTTGTTCACAGAGAATCCAATCTTTTTTTAACAACCAGATCAGCATTTATTGCTATACATGGTAATGTTTTTGTTTGGTTGCTGCATTTGTGTTATTACGACTGTATCATCAGCAAATATTCCTATTGTAACATTGTTCGGTTCTGGTATGTCGTTGATACATATGTTGTAGAGTGATGGAGCACTGAACTCTCCGGTACTCCTGCGTGCATGGGTGCTGTTCTTGCCAGAAAGCTGTTAATTCGTACTTGAAATGTTCTGCCACTCAGAAAATGTCTTGAGATTGCGGGTCAAATAGTCTTCCAGATGTTTATTTAATCTTGTGGTTATTATCTCCTAAAATACCTTTGACATCGTTGGTAGTAGGCTTATTGGACAGTAGTTTGTGGGATTTCACGGATCTTTGTTCAAATTTAATCTAAAAGCTTATTTCATTCATATGAAACCATTTATTTCCTTCCGGAAACCAACGTAATCACAACAAAATCAGTTACGATTCAATGTCATTGCCATAATTTTAAAATAATGACACGACTAACATTGTTTCTGTGATTTTGCTCGTTACCGATCCTAAATGAGATAACAGATTACGACTTGACAGTCGCACAGTATTTACAGTGCACCACAAGTCGATAAAGAGAGTGAAGTGCATTGACCAAGAAAAAAATAAAGTCTGCACTCCTATCCCAGAATCTCAATAAACAAATATTTATACAACATAATGTATATGAGATAAATCGATCCACTATATCTTAGCGGAAAACATTAACCAAAGGTGTGTGAGTGTTCGTGTGTCATCAACACATATGGTTGTCGGGAAAATAATTACATAGTAACGTTTTACGACCTTAAAGTTACGCATAACTTTAGGAGATGAATGAATCAATGAATGAAATAGTGAATAGTCAGGGGTAACCCGTTTCGCGAAAGTATGTATGACTAATACACCTGCGGAGAAATTAGTCAACGTATAAGTAAGGTCAAGTAGATTAGACAAGTTTGGAGGATCTATATATACATTCCTACTCTATGGAAATTGAATTTTTTATCTAAAAATATTTACATGTTTAACCTAGTGCGTTGGTTCACGACAATAAATGTTTAACTAGAGTGTGAAACTATAGAAATTGTGTTTTGCTATCTCTCTAAGCAAACAAGATAATAACAAATACCTAGACTCGAAAATGAATGAGTAATTTAATAATTACAATGAAAACCCGCATTGTTCTCTGGAAACACTTGCAACACACCTCCGTCTAACAATTTTGTAACAGAAGTACAAAAAAATCGATCACCTTGATGTTGATATTTTTAATAAAGTATAAACTAATGAATAATATGCCCTTTGACGGTAATTAAAAATCGCCATTCCGGTTCGAATGCATTTGGCAAAACTAATTTTTTGGCACAAATTAATTTGCAATGCACCTTGAGCAATACTCTACAGTTTCTCTTTTTTATTTTTTTCAGTTGTACTTATCACAATACGGATACATATCGGGAGGAAATCTAATGAATTCTAGCAAGCTAGTCGATGGAAGCATGTTCAAGAGGGCCATAGAAGACTTCCAGAGTTTTGCTGGTTTAAACATCACAGGTAATAATATTTCTTTTGAGTTTTCAGTCATTTATGTTCTGCTATAAAGGATGTTGAAACCTGAAACATTGCGTTATTTACTGATTAGTTTAAAATAGTCAGATCAATCCATTCCGAAATAAAAAGCTCATCTAAAAATTTGGCAAAATTTGATCTTCAATAACTTTTTTATCCTTCGGTAGATTTTAATGTTTTTTTTTTAATAAGTTATTAAATTTTGTTTTCTCTAAAATCCATTAAACTTAATCACAAAATTGAACAAAATTCGGACAATTGATAGAACATTTCAACTATAGCTTCTACTATTTACAGCTGCCTGCTCTTTTCATGAAAACTGTCTGATATAAGATGATATAAGACCTGTTAAAAGAATTAAAAGACCCCTCAAACAATTTATGTGCCAAAAAAAGTCGATGACGTGATGACGTAAAATATATAAAATTAAATAACCAGAAATTGATTTGTCTCCATATTTCTTACGCATACTTGCATGTTTTACCTATACGTAAATCTGCCTGTTCTTGTTTTGTTCTCGTCCTTGTACCTTTTACAGAAATTCCTGTCTGTGGCCATTAATATAATTTCCTTGTTGTTTTTTGACTTGTTTAAGTCACCAACTGGATATTGTTTAGTCTACTTCTACGTTTATTTTTCTCTCATTAACAATTCTATTGTTAGCGCTTTGTTCATACCAGTATGTGACACATCATCACAAAGCAGAAAGGAATACAATTTCTTACAAATTTTTATTATAAAATAAACTATCACCGAGATTTTGTCCAATAAAAAGATCATGATTAACTTCTTGTGAACAAAAAAAAAAAAATAACGTAATATTTCTTCATTTCTTCCTTTGTTACCCAATTATTATTCTTATAGTTTTTTTTTTAACCAGTTGTGCAAGAAATGATAATTTAATTTGTTTATATAGGTGAACTGAATACAGAAACGGAGCAGGCCATGATGTTACCACGGTGTGGTGTAAAAGACAAAGTTGGTTCTGGAAGCGATTCAAGGTCGAAAAGATACGCTCTGCAAGGTAAGAATCATTGAAGTTTCTTGTACTTTGCCATGTGATTATGAATAATTTAAATGCGCTACCCATTTATTGTACATAATTATCTACATTGGTTCGGTCACTAACTAAATACTCAATTAAAATACGTGGCTGGCTCGTATCTATACTTGGACGTTAGGTCGAGTAGGTATGGCGAATTTGAACATTATAAAGTGTGTAAAAGCGTAAAATTGTACGCACACCTATTGTACAATTTGGACGAAATTCAGTGAACCGTTTTTTTAACGTTCCGGTCTATTGGACCTGTATAGACAACTCTGTTGATGTTCGTTTGCATTCGCTTTACTGTATTTTAGGTAATGCGTCGGTAGATGTATTGTGAACTATTGTTATAAGGTTAACTGGTACAATTTTCAAAATAGATAAAAAAATTTACTGTTCGAAACAGTTTCTAAAGAGTTTTAAACTTTAACTGAAAATAACTGAAAATTTTAAGAACTACATATTATTGTTATTTTACGTTGAACATTTTTGTCATCTTACCAGAAAATATCAACCTAATTTTAATAAAAGTGAATGTCTAAGAGAAGAAGGAAAAATTCAAGTAAATACATACTTATGTTTCGGGTCAATAATAATAATAATACGTCATTGTCTAGGAAAATAACCAAAGATTAAAACGAATACATTTTTAATGTTTTCACTCAATCCTTTCGCATCACGCACTGTAACTTGTTAATGCCTTTATTAATAAGGAAATCAGTAGTAGCATGGTTTAATAAAGAATCACAATACAACATTTGTCAGCATATTAAAGCTCAAAATATTGTATTGTGTATGTAATTAACATTGATTTTTCGTTTAATTTTGATATTATTATTAATGGGCTATATTTTTAAGTAAAGGAGAGGGGGCAAACTCATCCTCCAGTGACTTTAAATATGTATACAAATTTGCAGATCAGTGGGATCAACGGTTTAGGCGCTATAAAAGTTTATAGAAGTAGTTCGACAGACTCCACAGCCTTCGTCGCTGTGTTAAGAATTGTCAGATTTTGACAAACGTCACTGCCACTGACATGACATGACATTGAATGACATTAAATGACATTAAATGACATTAATAAATGACATTAAATGACATTAAATGACATTAAATGACATTAAATGACATTAAATGACATTAAATGACATTAAATGACATTAAATGACATTAAATGACATTAAATGACATTAAATGACATTAAATGACATTAAATGACATTAAATGACATTAAATGACATTAAATGAGTTTGATAAAGGCTTCCATTTTTCCACTTGCAATTGTTTAGAATTGGAGCTTGTTTTTTGCAAGTTAATTTATTAGATAAGCGATCTTGTTGTTTGATTCGTCAGAAAGTTCTTGGTATTTCCGCTAAACAACATTTTTTGTTGCAATACACACATTAATACATACATTAAATGACATTAAAAGACATTAAATGACATTAAATGGCATTAAATGACATTTAATAGCAAATGTCATTGTATCATACGTTAGGTAGGGTCCAGAGTGGCTATGGTTGTACAAAATTTAATAATTTTTGCAAAAGTGTTTAGACACTTCATTGTGACAAAGATATAATCGGAAAGTTGGGTGGAGGTCACCCCATTTATTTGGTGATAGCAGTTATAAGTGCTAGTGGTTATAAGTTATAACCGCTATAGTTATAAAGCTATAATTTTTATTGCAAGAATTTGTAAAGTAGAGAGCCTTTGAACGTACACAGAAAAATGAATTGGTAAAAATACTAGGTCAATATACTATGTCACAACAGTAAATCATATTTACCTTCCCTTTAGTTGTAAATTTACAAATATGAAATGTATTGTTACTAAACACAGTATTTTACTGACTGCACATTGGAAATTTACATTTATGTTTTGTAAAATTACGTTTTTTGATGGTAAAGTTAATTTTTGTAAAATAAATTTACTGTCATTCCACTAAATTAACCATCGTTTTATAGTAAAAATATCAAATACTTTTTCAGTGTAGGATACATATTTACGAAAAGTAAAAGTCGAATGTTTCTTATTCATCAGATAAAAGGAATATTCAGTAAACATTTTCAGCTTATCGGTACTTTGGTTTGGGCAGGGCGCTAATGAATCATGCATCTACAGTTTTATATACCTAATTATACAATCATAAAATGAAAAAAAAAGGTAATATTCGCACTAAGACATATAAATGAAATAACTGACAGCAATTATACTTTATTTTGATTCAACTCAATGAGTTTTAATATTATTTTGAAAACTACTGTTCAACAATGCCCCAATGTTTTGAACAGTAGTAGGATAGTTTTGAACAGTTGCAATTCTTTTTTCAGATTAGTAATTACAACAGAGTTGTGCTTGGCTTTTTATATCAACATTTTCTAGACATAACGAAAATGCATAATATATAACTGCATCCAACATGTTACATGATACCAAATTTTTGTGTTTCCAGTTCGTCCCCTGGTAATTCTAAATATGTATACTAAATTTCAGCCCAATTGCTGTAGAATTTTCATTAATGTTTTCACTTTTCCGTTTGCCCTTTCGGAAGGTGTGAAAAATCATAAAACCTTTTTTCTTTCTATTTGGAATCTTTTTTTCAGATGAGTATTTTTATTTCTCGTTAGTTAACTAAAAATATCGATACAATCAAAACCAGTGAAGAATACCACGCAAACTAAGAAAACCATCACTTCTTATTGAGGAGGAACCATAATATATGCATACATAACTCGTTAATCGCGTGCTAATCAATAATAAAATCACCAACTTCAAAGCATAAACGCAGGAAACATAACACCCATTACACTGCTCGTGGGCCCGTGACATTTTTTGTCCACAATTTTGAAATATGTAATTCTCACATCGTATCATCACGTACCTATTTTATATCGATGTGGCAACGTATAATTTATTGTTGTAAATTTGTTACCGGCGTCCGAATGGTGTAATAATATAATATGTGTAATCCGTGTTCTGTATTTTAGGCAGCAGGTGGAAGGTTAGAAGTCTAACATACAAAATAACCAAGTACCCATCGAAACTACTCAAGACTGAAGTAGACAAGGAAATCCTCAGGGCTTTCAGAGTTTGGTCCGAATATACTGATTTAGTTTTCACCCCATCGAAAGGACAGGTTCACATAGAGATCAAATTCGAGAAGGGTGAACATGGGGATGGAGACCCTTTTGATGGACCAGGAGGCACCTTGGCGCACGCCTACTTTCCCGTAAGTTATACATCTGTGTTTATTGGGTTGCCTGTCATTATTATTGGTCTTTAAATTTATTTCCACGCAAATTATGTAGACATTAATGACAATGATTAGCTTTGTTTTGACATAAAGGAAAAAATTGATTAGTGACTTTATATGTGTTGTTTTATCTATTGATGTCAAGTTTTATAGGTTTGTGGGCTAATCTTATCTAAAACCAATTTTCGCCCATACATTGAGAAACTTTAGGTAGCCAACAGAAAGGTGACCATGAAATGGTTTTATCGCAATCAGTCAAACAATAATGTATTTTTTGTTCGTTTGTGAAATTCATTTTACGTGGTAATAGCAAAATTAGTCATGGCGGAAGTGAGAATAATTATTATGAAATTGTCAAATTATCAACTTAACAACAGATGAGCAATGTATACCAGATTTTACTACAAATTCCTTGAACACTCTAGCATGTGTCTTGAGACACTTTTGCCAATTTTTAGTACACGTCGCCACTCACTGTGTAACTTTTCCTTTAGGAAACTTGTGAAATAACAAGCCCTCGCTGTGATATGAATTGCATTGTGGAATGGAACAATAGATCTTACTTCTGCTGCTTCTTTTTTGTTGTTTTTCATCTTTTGATTTAAATACAAGCAAAATTATACTCAACGTTCTATACCACACCGTATACATTTTCAACGTTGATGCCAAATGATAATACTAGCAGTTGATTACTATGACGACGTAACACTAACAGACAGAAAGTCGAGTTTGATACAATCCTTTATAGGAATTGGTTTATAGTGATATATTTCATTGTAATGTATCAACAGTTTCTAGTTTTAAATTTTCGACCAGGCATTTCTTTTTCCCTTCTTTGATTTTCATTATTCATTCATTCCAAATGTCTACTTTCCGTTCTTATCTTTGAGTAGAAGACCAGTCTTGAACCTTCCCATCCATCAGCCATTCTATGAATGGTTGATCATGGTCGTAGGTTGTACCAGAGAATACTCTGCATACGAACTATTTCATGTCGTTCTCAATCAAGTGCTATCTCAAACTGTATTTGACTAACATTTCCTATTCATCTTGTGTCTTCTGAACAGCCTGAATTCTTTCGGACACAAGCAGATAAACACACATCAATTGATTATAGGTATTTGGAGGTGACGTACATTTCGACGCAGCCGAACAATGGACAATAGGAAAATTCTCAGGAACCAACCTCTTCCAAGTTGCCGCTCATGAAATCGGCCATTCGTTAGGCTTAAGCCATTCCGACGTTAAAGACGCCCTAATGGCACCATTCTACCGTGGTTACCAACCATACTTCGAGCTCCACTCAGACGACATCAGCGGTATCCAGACATTATACGGCAGAAAATCGATTCCATCATCCCCAGGCAGTGGTGAGACAGACACAGGAGGCGAACCAGAAGGCGCATCTCCTGGACGAGAAGACGCGATTCTATGCAAGGATTCCAAGATCGACGCAATCTTCAACTCGGCAGACGGTGAATCCTTTGTCTTCAAAGGTGATAAATACTGGGCTTTGGACGATCAATCTATCAAGGCTGGATACCCAAGATTCATCAGGGATGGATGGCCTGGTCTACCTGATAACATCGATTCTGCGTTTACTTACAAGAATGGAAAGACTTACTTCTTCAAGGGAAAGCAGTACTGGAGGTATAATGGGAGAAGGATGGATGGGGACTACCCTAAGGACATCTCTGCTGGGTTTACTGGAATACCTGATGATATCGACGCAGCGTTGGTGTGGAGTGGAAACGGAAAAATCTACTTCTTTAAGGGTATGTGAAGAACATGCAACATTTAGATGTAAACATCAAACATGCACTTGGGAGACATACTTTCGTGTTGTTGACATCTAAATGTTCGGTTGTATGGAAACCAAATAAAACTTAAGCAAAACCAAAGCTAAATCTCCGTTTCAGGTTCGAAATTCTGGCGATTTGATCCAACACAACGACCACCGGTGAAGAGCACATACCCAAAACCAATTTCCAACTGGGAAGGCATTCCTGACAATCTGGACGACGCGTTCCAATACACAAACGGTTACACGTACTTCTATAAGGACGGTGCCTACTATAGGTTCAACGATAGGGCGTTTTCTGTTGACGCGGCAACGCCTGCGTTCCCTAGGTCAACGGCATCATGGTGGTTTGGTTGCCAGTCGGCACCAAGGGGCACCATAGGTAACACCAGATCTCGGGAGTGGTTAAAAGAGGAGAACGGTGATATAGGCTCAGATTCATTCGCATCAGGTAGGAATGATATTTAAAATGGAACTATATTAAAAAAAAAAAAAAACAGCTAACCTAAAAACGAAACGAGGAATCGTCGTTTCAGTGTTGTATGTCTTGCTCATCATTTCGCTTATGTCTGATCTGTGACGCTTTTGACTTTTAAACGATGGTTGGAATCGCTCCTCGTATTCCAAATTTTATCGCTACTAATGCCAAATATCATCGATCTCTTCGAACAGTATGTATATGCATGTTGGATGCCGTTTTTGTTTTCGTGTGGTTTGTCTATACACATACTGTAGAAGCATGAGCACACAGCGCGGCATTGCATGGTGGTATTGCTTAGTTGTTAGGAATCAGCAGCACGTTTTTTTTTGTGTTCAATCACTAAGTTAAGATTTAATTATGGCTGTTTATGTTATCTTCTGTTATCCTCTGCAGTAAGCGATAAATTTCAGTGGATTTTATTTTAGTTTGAATGCTGTTTCGTGAGGACAGAATAGAGAAATAATGTGAGTTATGGATTTCTTTCATTTTATTGAATCCGTTGAACTTTTTTGCAATTGTATTTTGGTTCCATTGGTCTAGTTATAGAAAAAAAGCGGAAAATTAAGAGTTAAAGTTTCTCATAGGTTATGAGAATCTTGTGACCAACAATGCTAGGGAGCATTTTTGTTCTGTACTAGTTGATTGTACTAGAGGCTGTACTAACATGGAACATAGCAGTCATAAGCTATGTTCAAGCACATTTCAGTAGAAGTGTCTGTTATAAGGCAACCAACGTGACTCAGTAAAATAATATAGTAGTTCATTTTAGTTCTCATCGTTTGTCATGAAGTTAGAATACTGTTAAAAATACTGTATACGTCTATATTTTGACTGTTTTCTCTATTCTGTACAAGGTAGACAGCTGGTAGATGTAGTTATTGTAAGGCCTGAATCTTCTGTTCGCATGCGCACAGCACGAAGTACACTAAATAAGTTAGTATTACACTTAGTAAACATGTAGACCCACTGGGATTTTTAGTCGGCTGGTTTTATTAGATGACCTGTTTTTCGTAGTCATTCGTAGACTACACAGACAATTCTTTGATAACCTACGGAACATGCACGTTCCAGCTGCCATCCGCCGACCCAGCAGACAGTGAGGCCGCAGCCAATATTCAGTCCTACTAAGTATGTGCTGTCCACCATGTTTATTCTTACAGTTCTCCCCCGATATACGAAATAATCCTCATGCATCATTTCACAATCAATAATTCATTGTCGTTTTCACAAACAATCTCATTCCGTTCTCACAAAAAAAAATCATTTTCGTATATCGAGGGATCGCTGTATATTTATATCATATACGTGCGCAGTTCACCGTTTTTTTCTCGTTTTCTAGTTCATTTGGTATTTTTCGCTATTCAGTAACCACCACATAAAACAGTGAGCTGTTAACACATTGCATCTAGTTTAAGTTTGTAATTATTTTACGTTTTTTCTCGACACCATTTTGCTTTTATGTTCATTTTTGAGTAATTGTTGTTCACGTTTTGTATATCTATCACATTTGGGTGTTTAAAATTGTGTTGTATGTCTCTAACAATGTAAAAAAGTCCAAGGGTGAGTTATTTGACTCACAGTGGTTAATTTTTACGTAATGTTTAGAAAAAAAGATAATTAATACATTTCTAGAAATCATGTATGAATCTAATTACAAAGCGGTAGATGCTGAAATTGTCCTTTTTGGATTCCACTTATAGGTGTTACACCTTGTATTTTTAAGGAATAAATATTGTATGAACCTAACTTTGACAATAACAAGTTGGTATTAACAATTACTACACTATTTTAAGAATTTAAGGCATTCCGTTTAATGAACTAAAAATACTAATTTTAATTTCTGATCTCCAGAGGATAGTGATGCTACACCGGCTCCTGAAATCTTTCAAGGTGAAAACTCAGCATCTCAAGAACTACCGTCTGCAGCCTTGAGCTTTATTCTAATCCTAGGATGGAGACTGCTTGCATTTTAGTCCAGTTATGTGAAAATATCCAATGTTTGTTTGAGTGTCGCACAGTCATTTTATAAATGGTTGGCGATGGTGTTTGCGTTAGGATCAAAATCAAAGACGAACAAACCCACGCTTAGGTTTTCTTCGTTTTTCTTGGAAATGTGTTAACCGTCCCCGAACTATCTAAACAATTAAAAAGTCCTTGTTATTGTAGTTGTTAATAATGATTCGCCTATTTTAGGTTATATATCTCATAGTTTAAGGATAAGAACAAGACTGACTGAACTTAAACATCATCATGTTATTTGTGTACCCAGTTCTATTATTTTTTCTTGTTTAGATAGTTTCAAAATTCTCCTATGCAATTTCGTATTTATTTCTTAAAATAACCCTTTTATATCTAAACAATAGTTTAAATTTTTACTGTTAAGCAATAAGGATACATCTGTATATATATAAATATACCTATTATAAGTATTTGACAAGAAATAAACCTAAAAAAAATCTACTTTTGTTTTATTTATTATATGATGTAAACATAACTTAAAAGTGTACTTACCCATAAACAGTAATATTTACGCTGCCACGTCAGTTTTGCCAGCGACTCTCGATGGCGGGAAAATTTGCGCCGATCTTCGCGCGCAGGCAGACGCCATATGCAGTTTGGAGCAATATTCGACCAATAAGAGATAAGCACGCCGCAGTATACAGCTGAGTACAGATACGTTGAACGGGTGTTACATCGGCGTTTGCCTGTATTAGCGTCAACGCAATATATACAATCGCGATGTAAAGTATACGGATGTAATTGGAGTTCTTTTGTTGGTTATATCTACCAATATCTACGTTGAACGACGCTAGCTGCAGGTCCGTAGTAAGCAAATGTGAATTGTTTTTAAATTGTTGGTGTCAAAGCGAGTAGTGGAGATAGTGGTTTATTGACTTTTTGTTAGTTTTAAGTGTACGTAGTTTATTAAGATATAGTTTAGTGTTAGTACTATAATGCCCGTTTGCACCGTTTGTGTTAAGAAAGGCTTAAGTATGAGATCGTACTTATGTCATCGATTTTGTTTGCACCGTCACATATCCATTACCTAACTACAGTTAAGAACGACCTAACTTAAGCCTAGAAAATCGACGGCTTCAAGCCAGCGTAAACATAAGCTTAGTTGTGATTGGTTGATTGTGGTGTAGACACACATTGCACATGAAATGTCGTTTTAAGAAATGTCAAGACAGTACGTACCTATATGTGTCAATTTATCATGTTATCAAGCGATTTTAGGAGTTTGTAATGTAAAATTACAGTTTTATTGTGTATTAGAAATAATGGTTTCATTTTGATCATAAATTCTTTTTTTTGTGCCGTAATTTTTGTAGTTATGAAAGTAATTCAAATTTGCCGCCACATTAACCTATTGAAAGTTTTGACAAGTGACGCAATACTGTTGATTTTAGACCTAAGTATTTCCAAATATAACTAGAACTTTACAGTGTTGCCAACGTCAGAAACCCTTAAGTAATGCTTAAGTTAGGAAAGGCTGACATGCGAACGGTGCAAATGATGCCTGACTTAAGTTAGGCATAAAGATAAGCTGTTCTTAAATTTAGGTCGTTCTTAATAAATACGGTGCAAACGGGCATAAGCCGTCGATTTTCTAGACTTAAGTTAGGTCGTTCTTAACTGTAGTTAGGTAATGGATATGTGGCGGTGCAAACAAAATCGATGACATAAGTACGATCTCATACCTAAGCCTTTCTTAACACAAACGGTGCAAACGGGCATTAGAGCTTGTGCTGCTGGCTCAGGACAAATATGGGTATTGTAGAAAATACCAACCATCGATTATAATAAATAAACAATTTAAAGCAATAATTCATTACTTTTGTATAATGTTTGTTAAATGTATAACTAATAATATAAAATTATAAATATTTATAATTTTTATTTTAAATATACTAGTTAAATATTTCTTCAAAACTGAATAACCTGAATTATGCTTATTTATGCATACAATACAAATATTATGTAATATTTATAAGTTGCCGTAACGTGTTGAGCTTTATTTGAAGTAGAAATGCATATATGTATACTAATATCTTTTGTAAAATATATTTTAATAATAATAATAATAATAATGTCTTTATTTGATGTTTGATCGGTACACCATATGAAATAAAAAACTGCAGAATATACAGGATACAGGGCGAAATTAGGGAGCATAACTCTCTCTTCCACTCAACCCGGCCCTAGTAAAAAAAAAGAAAGTTTTTTTTCCACCCTCTATATCCCAATTTAAAACAAGCCGCAACTAATAAAAAACAAAACAAACAAGTATGAATTAATTAAACGAAGAAGACTGTTCCTGCATCAAAGGTTGATGAAGAGCCACTCTAAATTGATGCAGATTCTTTGATTTTGTGGAGTCAGGCAGAGGATTGTATAGCTTAGCTAGGTTATATGTAAATGATCTTTCAAAAAATGATGTTACGTGTTGAGGCGGGGTGATGCGGCCTCTACTTCTTATATTAACGTTATGGAAATCAGTTCTGAATTTTATTTTATTGTACAAATAAGCTGGGGTTTTTGTCACTAAAAGTTTGTGGGAAAAAGTCAACTGGTGGAGCATCCGTCTATTGTGCATGTTTAACCATCCGGCCTCCACCAGCAAAGGTGTTACATGAGTAATATAAAATGTTGCGTACTTAATGACGTCTGTAAAGTATTTGGATACCGCTCTTATCATCTTCAGTCAAGGTCGACACGTTTTTAAGGTTTATTGGATACATAATAGCGTCACGATTCTTTGAATGTCCCAATCCAAGCGAGTGGCCAATTTCATGCAGAGCTGTAGCATAAAACTCTGCCACCCTGTCATAACATGAAAACCAATCACGGTCGCCATTAAAAAAAATATTCCCTCCAGCAATCTATTAAAGAAAATGACAAAATTTATATAAAACTTTCCAAAAGTACTCACAGGATAATAACCCAATCCCAATTTAATTGTCATATTAGCCACAGGTGGCATATAATCAAACGAAACATTTAGATGAGCAGTATTTTTTTGAGTAGAGGTAAAAGTAATTCCAGTGACGTCACTCCATTCTTTGAATGCCTTCATTAACTTATTATCGATAATGTCCATTTTGGATTGTTCACCATCAGGGTAAAGGATCCTGTATTCTATATCCTTTAGTCTCCAAAAGCTACCTGTTAATTTTCTATGTATACTATGCAAATTGAAGCAAATATTTTCTTAAGCAAATTCCACCCAGTTTACTATAGGCAACTAAACGTACTGTAGGTGCGCTGTATTACCGACTATAGTAATAGGGGCATTATGCACAAGGCCCGAGAGCTTTTTAGTTGCCCGAGGGCCTGTTTTCATTCATTTGCCCAACCCTGTATGTTATTACCGTGGATTGCGTAACGCTTATTTCTCCCCTTCCGTCTATCGGGCATTCCACACCTTGGTTTTCTCATCATTGCATCCGTGGCCTCGTTCATGGTACCTAAGAATATGTAAGATGGTAATGTGTGTAATGCACGTATTCATTTATAGTTACCGGTCATTGTAAGGGAGAACATATTTTGAAAATCCATTAATGCTTTCTCGTACATCGACTCGTTTGTAGCAGGCATATAACCAAAATAAGCTAAATATTCCTAAAAAATAATACTAAAAAACCAACGAAGAAATATTATTTTATTTTTAACTTGAACCTTGGACATTTAATTTTTACATAAACCTTGGATAATTTGTAAATTAACATATCATAATGAAACAAATACCAAAACATTTCTAACTAACTGTCTCTAAAGCTCAATAGGCCAATCTTCTTAATTCTTTCACAGGTGTTCCAAAGATACATTGTCTCCAGGAAAGTGCGCACCATATGGAAAAGTATCCGTTTGTCAGAAAATTATCTTCTTTGTAAAAGTTGACAGTAAGTCCTAAAATCAAGAATGCCATCACTAGACCTTCAAAATATTACACCTATACCACGTAGTTCAAAATGTGTGAATCAGGCAAATACAGAAATGATGCTTAGAAGGAAAGTATTGTAATCGACTGAAAAAAATTAGAGATTTCGCGGAAATACGCGTTTTGAGGTCCCCTGAATCCACTACAATGATTTATGGGAAATATATGTATGTATGTATGTATGAATGTATGTATGTATGTGAGTATGTATGTACGTCCGTGAACACGATAACGCCCAAACGGAACAACAGATCCGAACAACATTTTTTAAAGATCTAGTGATGGCATTCTTGATATCAGACGTACTGCCAACTTTTATAAAGAACAACATTTTCTGAGAAATTTATAATAAGAAAAATTTTCATATGGTGCAAACTTTCGTGGCTGCAGATCATGTCAGCTTTACAAAGCACATAAGCTGTAGAAATAATTACATTAAAAATTGTATAGCTTGGAAAAACTCGAAGATCTTTTCGCAATAAATCAAAGACTATAAAAGTTATTGGAAATCAAAATTTGAAAAATTTTTGGTAGGCAGTTTTGTTTGGGGCTGAGCGTATTTTCGAATTTAGTATTTTATTTCGGAAATATGTACCGATCGTTTTGGTAGACAAGTAAAAATCATTATTATTAGCATATCACTTGTCGATTTTTGCACGTGCAAGTAAAACTGTGATTAAGGCATAAATCATGCTTAGTTCTTGATATGTGGTAATGCACTTGTTGTTTTGAATTGGTTTATGTAATTATATGAATCTAAACAATTACAGGATATCTTACCATTGCTTTGTGTTTTTCCATCATACCATTTGTAGATTCCACCCATGTTAACGCCAGTAACAGAGAGACACAACACGTTTTAAGCGACATTTTGAAATGAATGTATAGTTTATGGACGGATCTTGTTTGATCGTTGTTGACATGTGCAGCAAAGAACGGTGACCCTAATGGGGTTATCAGTGTAAAGTTATTAAAACAATAAACTTGGAATGTCCAAGACCAAATTTCGTAATTATGTTGTCATTTCATAAGCATAACATAGATTGTAGTGGATTTTTTAAATGATACTGTATTATAATCTGAATGAACAGTTTTTATCAATATTGTTTTTGGCCAGTTGCGCAAATGCAAAATTGTCAAATTGTTTTACGATTTTATTGTTTGAAAATCAATATAAAGATTTTATGTACCAATATAAATTGGTACATAAATAATATAATAGAAACGGTGACATAATCTAACAAAAAAAAAACATTTCAGTAATATTTGTGTGATTATGAACACATTACTCTCCTGGAAGACGGACAGTTTAGAACTGGTATAAAGAGCATTTTATAAAATTTGCTGCTATACCGATCACAGGTGAGTAAAAGCAACACAAAATAATATTTTTCTTTGTCTATAAATCATGTTGAATATAATCTTTTGTTTGCAGGTACTTTGGAACAATAAACAAAGAAAATGATGCAAATGCCTCGATGTTTTAATCCAAACGTGTGAGTAGGGAACTTATTGACAGAGGGCTGAAACGATTCTTTGAGACGTGGTTCTCGCAAACAGGTTTAAAATTTAATTCTTCATCTAACCCTCAAATTTGGGCGTATAGAAAACCCTGAAACTCTTGGATATGCATACCCGCATAGTATGTATATCCAAGAGTTTCGGGGTAAGACGTAAGATGACATTTTTTCGGTTTAAGAGTGACAATATTTTTAGAAATCTAATGGAATTTCACTTCATCCACTCATGTCTTCATTTACTAGATCGAGTACCCAACCACTCTCTCGATCTAGTGATATTTTGCTGTCTCGCCACTCTACTCGTTACTTGTAATCATTACACGAAGTTATTCGAACACGAACTTCTTCATTTCGATGTTCGCGAGAGTGTTGTGCATCATTTCTACGTCCGTTATGTTTCTAACTACAGACTCCATCCCGATGACATCGTTGGAATAAATACTTTGTACAATTACACGTAAACGTATAGCAAACTATGAATTATTTTTTATTTTATGCTACTTACTATGAAAATTATTAAAAGTCAGAGTGACTTTTTATTGAATTTTTTATTTAAAATAAAATCTTAATAGTAGACACGTTATTTTTTTCAGTATTAAAATTAAATACTATGAACAATAATGTTTATTACAATGAAGAAATTTATGTTTTTCATTTTTCTTTGAGATAGTTCGTTAATTTTTACTTTTCCCTACAAGTATTGTAATCGACGGAAGAAAATGGTTCTCTGAATGCATTGCAATGCGCGTATGTGTGTGAACAGGATATTGTATCATGGTACAACAGATGATATGAAAGAAGTATCAGCAGCCCAGATAACAGTATAGATATAAGAGTTACATAATTATTGTTCACCAATGTGCTCGAACAATATCTCTTAGTGGTTAATGAGAAGGCTGGTAAAATTGAATATCAAAAAAGTGCAGCAAAGAACATGATTTATGGTTACATATTTTGTATATTTTGTGTTGTCAAGTTTTGAAAGAACAAACTTTGTTTTGCACAAACAGAGAGAAATCCAATTAGAGAGCAAACAAAACTAATCTTTCTCAACCGCCACTGTAGTGTTTCGATACATTTACAAAAGAATTCGAAAGAATTAATCAATAAATCTTTCCCTGATTATTAACATTTGAACGTTATTATTTTTCGAAAAATAAAACGTACTTTTTCACATAAGGCGTCGCTTATTCACTTAAAGTTTTAAAGTTATGGTAAATTACATTAAAAGTAAATATAAATGTATTGCAAGCGAGTGGTAACACGCGACAGGTACCGGGTCATCATAAATGAGAGTCACCGGGTGCAATACTTTGTTCCGGTAGTTGCGCTCAAAACTTTAGTCCCAGTTATAGCGCCAGTGAATTTAAAATGCTTGGAGCGTTTTTATTGGTCCAACGAGGTCCAATTTTTGGTAAACAGTGTGAAGTTAGACCTAGTTTGACCAATAATAACGCTCCAAGCATTTGGCGCTATAACTGGGACTAAAGTTTAGTGCGAAACTACCGGAACAAAGTTTTGCACCCGATGACTCTCATCTATGATGACCCGGTATATACTAAACGACATATTTACGAATATTGATGAATAAATGGGTGAATAGTTGATTAAGGATTGTATGGGGTTGGCATCAATTAGAAACGTCATAATAAATTTGAAATAACGTTGTGGAAAAAATACGTGTCTTGCGAAACACACTGTAGGAAGTATCGGTCGGTAATACAGATATCTGGGTAGCGATCGGTGGCGCTGTTGTAGAGCGCTCGTTTAGTTTTGGCGGAGGCGCTGGTCGTCGGGCCGCGAGGGGCGGCGAACGGGGCGAGGGGCGCGTATCGATCGGTGGGTGCGCGTGCGCGGTGTCGGTTCGCCGCAGTCGCGCCAGTGTCAGCGGAGAGAAGAGAGAGCCGTGCCAGCTCGCGCCCGGGCGGAGGGGACTGTTGAGCAGAGCACCAGCGCCGCCACCGGCACCGCCGTTACCGCTACCGCCACCCGCACCCGCGCACTCCCCACCGCCGCCAGCAGCACACCACCACCACCATCAAGATGGCGGACAGCCTCGACGGGCGTGCAGTATAGTGCGTGTGAGAAGAGAAGTGCCGAGAGAGCCGTGTCGTGCAGTGATGTGATGTGCGACGCCGACGGCAAGAATGCAGCAGCATGAGCGAGGGGTGTGGGGGGCCCGCACTCGGGCGGTCTAGCGGGCCCCGGCAATCGGCCCCCGCGGGGGGCACTCGGAGCCGCGAGGGGGGGCACTCCGGCCGCCCGCAGCGATGCTCCCGGCTCCCGTAGCCGCCGACTACCGAGCCGCCGCCGCCGCCGTCGCGCCCTGCCGCCCCGCAGAATGCCCCGGGCCCCGCCGCCGGCCCTCTTCTCGCTGCTCCTCCTCATCCTGATGGTCGCCGCTGCCACCGCCGAAGACGCTCCACCGTTGGAGATCACGAACCCGTGGCTGTCGGCGTGCGACCTGCAACCGGCGAGCGCGACCGACCTGCAGGGCGCGTGTTCGACCGCCGTCATGGGGGCGCCCGCGACGTCACACTGTCCGCCGCCCTGCCCCGCCAACAGTACTACTCAGTGCCTTTATTATTTGCAAGAATCGCACAAAGAGGAGCTGTGCAGCCGCGCCATGAGCCCCCACGAGAGGCGGCGCGCGCTGCAGAGGTATCGGATGCGCCACTGTTGCGAACACGCGGTCGACTCGGCCCTGCCCGAGGCCGTCCTCGCGGGCGGCCCCGACTGCCACCAGAGGCTTCAGGCCCTCCTCGAGGTCGACGCCTTGGCCGCCAGGGTCTCGTGCGAGTTCGCGGAGATCCTCACCAGATACGATTGCACGCAGACGTACTCGATCAAATATCGCTGCGAAGATTGCAAGGTAACTATAACCTCAATTATCATCTATACCATAACCTAACTCATCATGTCTATCATGTACCGTTCACCCCGCCGGCCGGCCGGTGCCTTAGCACTCCTCCAGCTCTTCGGAGACGATGTGTATTTGCGGAGACCGCTGTCAAGCGGTCCGTTACCAACCCCACGCGCGCAATAACCCTTCCCCCTCCACAGCTCTCAGCGCACGCACACAATTTTTGTTCGCCAAGATAAATAATTGTATATCTACCCATAACATCAGATCGTAAATTACCACCACGTTCTTGATGAAATAACTCCAATGGTGTATTTATTAACATAATATTTGAGTTAAAGATAATGTAGCCTACATGATGTCAGGTTTACAAATAGAAATATCCATCTTCCATAACTTACCGGTCTTACGCGTTGTATTCTCCACTATCAACTGGTGTTTTCAGTTCATGCATTTCAGAACATTTTGATTTTTCTTCATGGAAATCGAACTTTTCTTTAAAGAGAATGGAAAGGAAAATGTCGAATAGGTAATGTTTGGTTGGTGTATTCTTAGACTAACTTGTATGTATCGCAGTTTCAACCAGGTAATGTTGTTCTGCACATAATGGTCAGTAGTTTACTAGGTTAATTATTGTTTGCTAAAGGTAACCACACTTAGTCGAAACCGTTAATCGCAGATGAGATAGAGGAAGCCTTTACTTTAGGGTCCATGTTTCAAGTTTCATGTCTAGAATAGATTTCAGCCATCCGAATCAATTAATCCTTAATCACGAATTAATTGTTTCGTCGTTGTTCTATAACAAGCTCACAACTTCTTCAAATGATGCATTGTTGAATTTGTGCTGATATAATTTATGTATTTTTTTTTAGAATGACAATTTTCATAATTTTCTTTATTTTGTGCTGGTGATTTTAAGTTAATAAGTTATTATCGGGCAAATGTAGATAGAACTGGTTTAGATTTATAAATAAAAAAGCCCATGTAGCGGTAGTGAGTGATGCTTGTAATATAACTTCTATATTACCTTTCTTTTTTGTGGTGGTACTTTCAAAGTCTAAAACTTCTTCTTTTTCCGTGAAATGAATTCGTTGTTTAAACATGTTGAAATTAAGATTTATTTTGATTTAGAAAGTTCACAATTTTGTTTTACTTTGTGTAGAACAAACACAATTTTTGATGAACTTTGAAACATAATAAATATAAAAGGTTCCGATAAAACATCTGTTCTTTGATATTTATACATTTGATGATCAAATGAGTAGTAGAAATAATTGTACCAGCTATCAACATAGATAACAAAAAATAATTAATTTGATTAATTAATTAACATGAGATTTGAAGAAATAAAATCAATGTAAATATAAACGAACAATTCTAACATTTCACTGTAAAGAATCGTAGCCAGTTGTATGAATATTCCGTACTTTCTAGACCTAATGAGGGAAAATCCGTTGCCACCGTTCGCGATGTTTTTCCGTTGATAACACGAACGGTTGACGCGGTATAGGGGAACAGAGGGGCCTTAATGACCACTCGAGATGGAGTGGAGAGATGCAGCTAAATAACGTCGTTTATGCGCATCAATCTGAATCTGTCTCCTTTCCCATGGAACTTATTTAAAATGCTAAAGTATTGATGGGATAACTTCGGGCCGAAAGAGTGAGACGAACAGAGAGAGAGATATGGGGAGTCGGCCGCCTCGAATACATTAAATATGTATATGTACCCGGGGGCGATTGAATACAACCGTCTAAAGCTGGATTATCTCCCATTTCGAGGGTACCTTCTGTAAAATGATATCAGTACCGAAAGAGGCAGATTTGTATGACATAAAACGATTTGGGTTTAAAGTTTAAATTGAGGCCGGACATAAGTTAATAAAGATTTTGCTGTTTAAACAAACGTTTTAAATGAAATATAGGGACCGAGGCGAGTGTAAAAAATCTCGTTGTTCCATTAATTGCTTGTGTAAAGAATGAAAAAAATTTGATGTTTATTTATTATGTTGCTTAAAATGACAATATTTTTTTCTGGTGGTATCTTTATATACATATATTTTTTTCGTGCAAATCAGGACCCAAAATGAAATAATTAACACTGTCCACGTAATGAGGCTTTATTATTAAGAATTTTTAAGCAATACATATGAAAAAAGATGGATAAAGCACATCTAACAGTTTCAAACATTATCTTTTTTCTTTCGAAATAGGGTGGACAATGATGTTTATTTTCAACTTAAATTAACGTGATAGCCCAAAGGAACATTAAATTTTCAACAATTCTCTTAAATCTTTTAAAATATATCGAAAAAAGTTGGTGAAAAGCCATTCCATTGCGTTCTATGCCAAAGAAAGCACTGACAATATACAGGATGTTTCTTAATAACATGCTAATATTTAAGGAGGTTATTCTTGGGACCATTTTGAGAAAGACAATTAATATGAACATATGTCCTACAGGTCTTCGCTTTTGAACTACAGAGCGCTAAAGTTTTAAGATAAAAAGTCGTTTTACTTTCCTACTAGTACCTAGAAGGAAAGTATTGCAATCGACGGAAAAAAAATTCGGGATTTCTGTGGAAATACGCGTTTTGGAGTCCCCTGAATCGATTGCAATGATTTCTGGAAAATGTATGCATGTATGTATGTGTGTGTGTGTGTGTGTGTGTATGTGTGTGTGTGTCTGTATGTATGTCTGTGAACACGATAGCGTCCAAGCGGTACAACGGATCGGGATGAAATTTGGCATACTTATTTAGAATTGCCGGGGGACGAACTGGATTGTTTTTGGCCACAGTATCAGCCCATCCTCCAGTGATTTTAAATAAGTATACTAATTTACAGATTAATGGGATGAATGGTTTAGGCGCTATTAGCTTTTATAGAAGCGGCTTGCCAGAATCCACAGCCTTCGTCGCTGTGTTGCAAATTGTCAGATTTTGACAAACGTCAGTGCGACTGACATGACATCACATTTAATGTCAGTGTGACAATAGTATATTATTATACAAGTTTTATAAGACGTCAAATTGGCGCATGAGTTGTTTGGGGCTCGAGGAGCGCCAGCGAGAGTGCCCCAAATGAACGAATGCGCCAATATGTCTTATAAAACGAGTGTAATATACAATTTTTTCTACTTTGCGTCATTAATTTTATACAAATTTAGAAGTATATTAGGTAAAATTCCAATCTAGAGTATTTATGGGTGCAACCGTTGGTAACATTGTCATCTGTCACTTAAATTCAAATATCTATGAAAAAGTAATTATTGGTAATTATTATATACCATCATATACTAGTAGTACGAAACCTAGGATGCAACACGCATGTTTAAATATGTATAAAAATATACATACTTCGCAGTTTGTGCGATTCTAAAAAACAGTTTGTGCTTACTTTTGTGGTTATGTGTATTTTCGTTTGACATGCATTTGATATCAATGTCACCAATCTGAGAAAAAAGTTACTAAAAACGGTGTTACAATTTGCTAATTGTAACACCGAAAACAGTGTAACAATGTGTGCATTGTGAATGCAAAGTAGAAAAATAATATTATGGCACAAACACTGACGTTAGGTAGGGTACAGTAGGGCTTCAAAAAAATGAATAATTGCAAAAGTGTTCAGACACGCAGTCGGAAGGTTGGGTGAGGGCCACCCCAGATATTTTACTTTCCGACTAGTACCCTAGACCTCAGTTACGGTAGAGAAGAATCTTGTGGAGTTTTGTTACATTATCGATGTTTTTAAATATCTTAAACGAATGTATTTCAAAATTATTCTTGTTTTTTAACATTCTAGGTGTAAATACTAGGTTATGCACAACAGATAATCTGTCAATAGTTAAACAAATTGGTTTTGTTTACTTACAAACAGTTTTAATAAAATACGTGGTCTTTATCTATTAATATAGATGAACACATTAAGCTGTTTTCCCAGCGGCTGTTTTATGGTTACATTACCCTATTTAAAGTTGTTGTTGTGAATAAATTTATTTTGAAACATATACAAGGTGTTCAGAAATTGGCGGAAAAGCTACACGTAGCGATATTGTTCATTCAATTCTAATGTGAAAATCTTAATGTTAAAATGTTGTATCACGCTTCGTATGGTTTCAGGAAGCACTTAAAAGAAACGTAAATATGTGGCAACATGGTATTTGTATACTACTGTATAAGTAGGTACTGTAATATTTTCTGAATGACATTAACATGTCAAAATTACAAACTTGTTACTACGTTGCCAAATGTGTTTTTTTGTGAAGATAGGATAATGAAAACATGTTAAAAACGAACTCACGTTGAAACGAAAACAAAAACCAAACAAGCTAGTTTAAAAAATTCTTTTTATTCTAAATTATAGCTATTTTACAACAAATATTGAATATTAATGTTTATTTATGGACAAATTATGCGAACTTTGAGAACCCCGTGAAGACATATGAAGCATGGTGCAACATTTTAAGATTTAGATTTTCGGTTTATACATTAACACCCTATATAGATAACGAAAGAAATCCTTTAAAAATAATGAGAAAAATCTTAATGAAACTAAGAGAATTATTGCCAAGAGTCTATGGGTTTTTGACATTTCAAAAAGTCAAATACCTAAAAATAATAATATAATTTATTGATATTATTGCCTGGAGGCTTACACAAGTCAAAATGTAAACAATGCAAAGTTATAAAGAGAAATCATCTGCGGACATTTGTAAAAGATATTTTGGAAATAGCTTGTATTTATTCTTCAGGCTTTATTGGCTGAATAAGTAATTTTTCAGTCTCGTTAGCAACTTCAGATATAATTTTATTGATGATTATTATCATGTAATCATCGGTAAGGATTCCTTTCCTGTCAATGATTGTATTAGCGCCGTATATTTCACAAGAGTATTTTTCACTACAGTGTATTTTCAATATGTTGGCTATGGCTACAGCGTTGGGAACATCTCTCCACTTATGGATCTCAGACGGAACGTCTTTATATTTCTTTTCTAGCTTCTTTTTGGCTGTTTCGTACCCAGCTTTCTGGCACCGAATCAAGTACCATTTGTTTGCTGGATCCTTTCTATCTTTTTCCTGTCCAGTTGTATTTTCATCATTCTCGTTTGGTGTTTCCTGTTCAGATGTATTTTCATCTTTCGCCTTTGGTTTCTTCTCTCCGACTTTGAAAAGTCCTAAACAATTCCACTTTTGTTCAGGTAGTTCAGGTAGTTTGATTGGTTTATTTCCGCTAATATGTTCTATATATTTGTCAAAAATCCTATCAACGAGTTGTATCATATCGTTGTGTATTAATTTTGTGTGAAAGTCTGCATAATCTATTTCGTAGGTCCGTTGTTGATCACGTATTTTTATTTTCTTGAAGGATGATGGGGGTAACTGGCACTTTGCCATAATTTCATCCATAAAATTAGTGTCGGAATTAGAAACGATTCCTATCAAATTTGCTAGGTCTTGGTCTACGATAACTTTTCGTGTAAGACGTATCTCCAAACACTTTTTTAGCTTGTTGTCGTTATCTATGTTTAGACCAAACTTTTGACTGCACATTTCCTTAATGGAAAGTGATTTTTGATCACCCACATTGGTGTTGTTCACTTTGTCGATTATATCACTGTACATGACTAATCAACTTCCATCAATTTCCCAGTGCACCTGCAGCAATACCTGCTTTATATAGGTAAGATAAGATTTATCATTAGATTAATTAAGATTAATTAATATGTATTATGTTTCTAGAACATTCTAAATACAGTACGAACCCAAAAAAAATAGTTCTATCGAACCATAAATACGATAAGTTCGAGCACATTTCTGAGAAATATTGCCTAATTATTGTGAAAATATTACGTAATGTACTTAGCCAATAAATCGATATGTATTTGGAAATAACTATGACTAAAAAGTACTACTTGAACCATAAAACTGGGTAATTTCCACTCTATTATTTCTATTAATATTTTACATAAAATCGCACCCAAAACTGGTAAAATGTGTAATCTTTGCATTGTTTTTTCTTGCAAATCAGTTGTTTGTTTTATTGGATATGTTGATCAGCAAATATGCGACAAATCAGCGTTATTGTTTTGCTAAAATAAATAGAAAACGATACAGCTTCTACTCAATAACTTTCTTCGAATGTTAATGTCTATCGAAGATTTCCGAGTGCTATGTAAAACCAACAGGACTTGGGTCACCGCTAGTATCACAGCTTTGATCGACGCTCGATTACATTGCATCCAACTTAAAACAATGGCTCGGTTTTTACAGCGCCGCTAGTGTCGCAGCTAGTATCAATTTTATTTAACTTTTCCTCAAAAGCAAGTAAGAACAACTTATTAGCACTCAGTAAGTTTATTAATTACTACGTACTAATTAGTAGTGAGCAAGTAGCCATGAGTAGCAGCCTTCAAGGCCTGCATTTCTAATAGGCATCCCTATACAGAGAGAAATATCTGGGATGGCCCTCACCCAACTTTCCGACTACAGCAATAATTCAATTTTGTGAAGTCAGAGCCACTCCAGTATGCTACCTAACGTCAGTTTCTATGACATAATGACATTTGTCATACTGACATTTAATGTCATGTTATATTGTAATGGGTCGGAAACCCATTGTTTATTTATTAAAATAAGGGATTAAATTAGTCGAGATATAGACAGTGTAGAACGTTCGAATATTTTGGGGTTCAGTAGAACATGTGGTGTTCTGAGAATCTGACCAAGCAGTTTTACTAGTAGCGCGTATTTGAAATTCAAAAGTAGAGTTGCTTCTATTGGCCGGTTTGGCGTACTTCCGCCTTTTGAAGCTGGGGTGCGGAAAAGACGCTACAGGCAGAAGCCTGATATAATCGACAAAGTGAACAACACCAATGTGGGTGATCAAAAATCACTTTCCATTAAGGAAATGTGCAGTCAAAAGTTTGGTCTAAACATAGATAACGACAAGCTAAAAAAGTGTTTGGAGATACGTCTTACACGAAAAGTTATCGTAGACCAAGACCTAGCAGATTTGATAGGAATCGTTTCTAATTCCGACACTAATTTTATGGATGAAATTATGGCAAAGTGCCAGTTACCCCCATCATCCTTCAAGAAAATAAAAATACGTGATCAACAATGGACCTACGAATTATGCAGATTATGCAGACTTTCCCACAAAATTAATACACAACGATATGATACAACTCGTTGATAGGATTTTTGACAAATATATAGAACATATTAGCGGAAATAAACCAATCAAACTACCTGAACTACCTGAACAAAAGTGGAATTGTTTAGGACTTTTCAAAGTCGGAGAGAAGAAACCAAAGGCGAAAGATGAAAATACATCTGAACAGGAAACACCAAACGAGAATGATGAAAATACAACTGGACAGGAAAAAGATAGAAAGGATCCAGCAAACAAATGGTACTTGATTCGGTGCCAGAAAGCTGGGTACGAAACAGCCAAAAAGAAGCTAGAAAAGAAATATAAAGACGTTCCGTCTGAGATCCATAAGTGGAGAGATGTTCCCAACGCTGTAGCCATAGCCAACATATTGAAAATACACTGTAGTGAAAAATACTCTTGTGAAATATACGGCGCTAATACAATCATTGACAGGAAAGGAATCCTTACCGATGATTACATGATAATAATCATCAATAAAATTATATCTGAAGTTGCTAACGAGACTGAAAAATTACTTATTCAGCCAATAAAGCCTGAAGAATAAATACAAGCTATTTCCAAAATATCTTTTACAAATGTCCGCAGATGATTTCTCTTTATAACTTTGCATTGTTTACATTTTGACTTGTGTAAGCCTCCAGGCAATAATATCAATAAATTATATTATTATTTTTAGGTATTTGACTTTTTGAAATGTCAAAAACCCATAGACTCTTGGCAATAATTCTCTTAGTTTCATTAAGATTTTTCTCATTATTTTTAAAGGATTTCTTTCGTTATCTATATAGGGTATTAATGTATAAACCGAAAATCTAAATCTTAAAATGTTGCACCATGCTTCATATGTCTTCACGAGGTTCTCAAAGTTCGCATAATTTGTCCATAAATAAACATTAATATTCAATATTTGTTGTAAAAATAGCTATAATTTAGAATAAAAAGAATTTTTTAAACTAGCTTGTTTGGTTTTTGTTTTCGTTTCAACGTGAGTTCGTTTTTAACATGTTTTCATTATCCTATCTTCACAAAAAAAACACATTTGGCAACGTAGTAACAAGTTTGTAATTTTGACATGTTAATGTCATTCAGAAAATATTACAGTACCTACTTATACAGTAGTATACAAATACCATGTTGCCACATATTTACGTTTCTTTTTAGTGCTTCCTGAAACCATACGAAGCGTGATACAACATTTTAACATTAAGATTTTCACATTAGAATTGAATGAACAATATCGCTACGTGTAGCTTTTCCGCCAATTTCTGAACACCTTGTATATGTTTCAAAATAAATTTATTCACAACAACAACTTTAAATAGGGTAATGTAACCATAAAACAGCCGCTGGGAAAACAGCTTAATGTGTTCATCTATATTAATAGATAAAGACCACGTATTTTATTAAAACTGTTTGTAAGTAAACAAAACCAATTTGTTTAACTATTGACAGATTATCTGTTGTGCATAACCTAGTATTTACACCTAGAATGTTAAAAAACAAGAATAATTTTGAAATACATTCGTTTAAGATATTTAAAAACATCGATAATGTAACAAAACTCCACAAGATTCTTCTCTACCGTAACTGAGGTCTAGGGTACTAGTCGGAAAGTAAAATATCTGGGGTGGCCCTCACCCAACCTTCCGACTACGTGTCTGAACACTTTTGCAATTATTCATTTTTTTGAAGCCCTACTGTACCCT
Source organism: Aphodius granarius (assembly GCA_963971325.1). Classification (NCBI taxonomy): domain Eukaryota; kingdom Metazoa; phylum Arthropoda; class Insecta; order Coleoptera; family Scarabaeidae; genus Aphodius; species Aphodius granarius. The sequence goes on from OZ020225.1 coordinate 7,582,034, forward strand.
ACCTAACGTCAGTGTTTGTGCCATAATATTATTTTTCTACTTTGCATTCACAATGCACACATTGTAACACTGTTTTCGGTGTTACAATTAGCAAATTGTAACACAGTTTTGTAAACGTCAGAGCCACTGACATGACATTATATGTCAGTAGGTATGACAAATGTCGTTATGTCATAGAAACTGACGTTAGGTAGGGACCAGAGTGGCTGTGGCTTTACAAAATTGAAGTGTTTAGACATTTCATTTTACCAACGTTGTAGTCGGAAAGTTGGGTGAGGGCCACCCCAGATATTTATTTTTACTTTTCGACTAGGACCCTAGGAGGAAATTATTAATAGACGGAAAAGACATTTTCGAGGTTTCAAATACGCGTTTTGAGGTCTCCTGAATCCATTGAAATGATTTCTGGAAAATGTATGTGGGAATGTATATATGTATGAATGGTCGAACTGGATTGTTTTTGGTGACAATTTGACAACTGGAAGTGGCAAATGTTAGATGCTCATTCTCAAGTAACTTTGAAAACGCATATGTACCAATTTACAGATCAATGAGATGAGCGGTTTACGCGTTATAAGCGTTTATGGAAGCAGTCTGACAGATTCCACACCCTTCGTCGCTGTGGTTGCGATTTTGATAAACGTCCGTGTCCACGGACATGACATGACATTACGTTAGGATTGGATTCAGAGCGGCTTCCGACAATGTGATCGGAAAGTTGGGTGGGAGCCACGCAGGATTTTTACTTTCCGACTAGTATCTTAGTAAAGGAAAGTATTTGATGGATTTTTTTTTAGGATTTTAGCGGAAATACCCGTTTTGGGGTCCTCTGAATCCATTGCAATTATTTCTGGAAAATATATGTATGTGGGTATCAAATTTGGTAGACCTATTTAGAATTTATTTATAGTTTTTCTTCTAGATATGTTTGAGTACTTGTTTCTTTTCTTAAGTGTGGTATGCATAGATCGCAGGCCTGTGGCCTTGCGAGATACGTCAACTTTGTGTACACCCTTATACCTCATAGTCAATCGATGTTCAGCGTTTTCACGAAGTCAATTATGTATTGTTCGACCAGTTCTTCTAGCTTAATTGTGCCCCAAGATGGTTATGCCTAGCGCATTGTAGTGCAGTACATTCGTATAGCATATGTTCCGCCGTTGCAGACATTTCTTCATGCATTATTTGTACGTCCAATTTTTGTGAGATGATATCCCAGTGGACAGTGTCCTGCGAGGAGTCCCGTGATCAGTCTCAGATCAGGCTTTTGTAGCTGGAGAACCTCTTTTGCTTTTTGCAGAGAACATTGCCTTTGCTTGTCTCATATCGGTGGAAGTTTCCCAGTAAGCTTTCTTTGCAAAAAATGGGGAGATTTTTGTACCATCCTCCTAATATGTTTTTTTCCTTTTTAATTTCATCTTATATTACATAAATGCGAACTCAAATTTGCAGGCTGCATTTCGAACACTATCTCCTCCGCAGGCGCGCGACCGATCGCGACGACGCGTACGTCAAAATTTGACGTCACAGCTGCAAACCGCAAGCGCACCGAACTGTCAAAATAAGGCTACGTTGGAACGTTCGCGACGGCTTAAAAATGGCCCGTGCACGACATGTCGCACGTCGGGTCATAAGATTAGGCGTTTGGGAACGCAAATCGAGTAATAAAACGGCCTCAGAAGCTCAGATGCAATATTAGAAAGGATTTCACGCATGTTTTGGGACCGTGTTTTGACCGACTGGCGATACAATAAAAATTTGGTGGCGTATCGGATAGCTCTGGCTGAGGAAGCCGTGGGTTCGAATTCGGACAGTGTTCCTACTTATTTTCAACTAATTTTTCTTTTTTTAAATTATTACTTGAATCTATTTGATTATTTTGATTTTTTCTAATTTTGAAATGGTGAAATTTTTACTTTATCATACGTAGTATGACAAAGTATTGTAATCGTGTCGAAAAAAAAATTGAGATTTTAGCGGAAATATGTCGTTTTGGGTCACCTGAACATGTTTCACCAAGGCTCAAAAAAATGTCTGTGTGTGTGTGTATGTGTGTGTGTGTGTATGTGTGTGTGTGTGTGTGTGTGTGTGTGTGTGTGTGTGTGTGTGTGTGTGTACCCGTTTTTTGTGGCGACGATTCCGGAGAAACTACTGAAGGTATCGAGACGAAACTTCACATTTAGAAGTTTCGTGACTAAACTTAGAGCTGAAAGAAGTTTTGTCCAAAACGGCCCAAAGGAACTCGAGGTTTACTCTTATCATTTTTCAACGATTTTGCAAATTAGCCGCCATTTCTGTAATTTCGTCAAAATAGTAGTTAAATAATAAACTATAGTAGAGAAAATTTTGTATAATTTATGTCCATTCCATTTTTTGGAAAAAAAATTAAATCATAGTAAGCGGATGCCCCTTGAACTTCCAAATTGCCCCCTGAACACGGCTGTATCGTATGATAAAGTCATGTGCCTGGCCACATCAGATTTTTAATATAGACGAAATCATTTTTGGATCCTACAAATTTAATCAAAAAACTATGTCTTGAAAATGTTTAAACGGTCCGTCGTTCCAAAATTGAAAAATAAAAAAGTATTAAAAATGATTCAAAAAGTCGTATATGGTTAAAGATTGTAAAAAAATTAAAATGATGCAAATTAGCCAAAAATTGTCAAAAAGGATGAGAAAATGTTCAGCGTAAAGCGTCCTCGCTGCTTTTAAAACAAAATAGCAGCAGCATCTCTAACCCAAAAATTGGCAAAAGTGACCAAGGTTGTCAAAATGTATAAAACAATTAACAACATTAATCAATATGCTTCGATATGTGCCACAATTTCTTAAAAATTATACACTCAAAATGATACAAAACACGCCAAATGATCAAAAACTGTCCGTATCTATCCTATGAGATCGAACATGGTGTGAAGTTATCAAAAATTCTACAGCAGAAAACATACCCAGTATTTAATAGCAACAAAAATCCCTGCCCCAAAATTTTCTTAAAATACTAAAATTGTTATACAGGGACCAAAATTGTTTGAAATGATCCATAGCAGGTAAAAATGTCCAAAAGAATCTGCAATTATTCAAAACAATCTAAACACAACAAATTTGCTTAAACTTTTGTAATTCAGAATGGTAAGAAATTGTCTATAATTGTTTAAACTTAATCAAATTACTTGAAATAGTCTACTTTCTAGATGATCCATTTAAATAACTCTAAATAGTCGGAAATTGTTTGAAATGAACCAAAGTCGTCTTAAAATTTTGGTCAAAAAGAGAATATAACAGCCTAAAATTATCAAATATGGTCGAAAATGGCACGGAGAGTTGTAAAAGTATTTCAACTTGACCTAAAATTTTTGCTTAGTAAAATCGTTCAAATCTAACAACATAGCCAAACAATGTTCAAAATGATCTAAAATCGCTAGAAGTCGTCTACAAATGTTCCTGAAGTTTATCTAAGATTAGTTTTTTTTTACAAATTGATCAAAAATGACAGTTATTAAAAATTGCTCAAAACGGTGTAACGTATCCGAATTTGTTCAATGTCAATCCAATTAGTCAAACATTATCTAATATGGTCTATAATTGTGCAGAACTGCCAAAAAACTGATCTAAGTGATCATAAATGCCCTACATTTTCAGAAATTGCTCAAAATTGTACAATGTTTGTGAAGGATAATCCAAAATGATCCACAATATCTCCAATTGACTTACCTAATATGGCAAAACTGCCTGATGTGATTAAAAAATCATTTACATATTTTCAAAAAGTAGTTCAAAAGTGTCAAATATATTGCAAAAAACTCCCTAAATGGCCAAATAATAGCGGATTTGACCAAGATTGTCCATAATTGTTCAAAATGGGTAGGAGGTTGTCTAAGAAGCTCGAAATTATTCAAACTGTTTCAATGTTTCTAAAAGATAAAAAACCTCAAAAAATAATGTCCTAAATGGCGCGTAAATGGTGCCCTAAATATCCTTGGACCAACATTTTCGAAAAATGGTCTAACAAAGCACAACATTATAAAACATTATTTAAAATTCTCTCACAAGGGAAAACAAAACAACAGACAACCTGTAAAATCTCTATTGCTTGGAAATTTTATTTTAGACGATTGTGACAAATAGAAGAGATGAGTATCTATCCAGTAATAGAAAATTTTGAAAACGACAGAAATTAGGATAGTTATTAGTAAAAAATTATCACAATGTATAAGTATAAGTGTAAATAATTTTGAGTTAGAGAAAAAGGCACACTACGACAAAATACAAAACATTTTTGTTCTTAGGTAAATATCTACAAGCACGCTGTGGTATATCATATTAGTTAGGATGTACCGTTATTAGGGAATGAAATATACATTGATAAATAATATAAGAGAATTGTGTTTTACATTTATGACATTTTATAAGATCCAAGAGAGTGTGTACAGGCAATGGTTGTTGCACGTAAATAAATGACAACAGTGCCAAGTAAACGTGATTATGCTAAGTTGATTGTGTAGAAGCGTAAAAATTTGCCCTTAAAACCTTATTCAATCCAATCCAAACAGTAAAATGGTTACAAATTCCTGAAATAGAATATCCACAAAATCAAACCATACTCCCTGCTTCAACATCTTACTCGCAAAATAGCACAAAAAATCCAAAAGTTTTAAACATGTTTTGAAAAATGGTGAAAACTTTCTCAACAAATCTAATACTAACTCTAGTTTCTTTATAATTGCCTTGATATCTTCATTCTAGTTTTTCAATCAAATTTCTGGAATTTTATGTGTTATCCATAGTTGTACATTAGAAATTAGTACTGTTTTAGAAGTTGCATTATTATCACTTTGTATTAATTGCGTTAATACTTCCAAAGTTTATAAACAAATTTGTAAACTAATCATTCTCAAAAGTTTTTAGAAAAAATCCGTTTATTTCTTGTTGCCTAAAATGTAACATAAACGGCCGCGTTCAGTAAATTTGTGCTCTCCGCAGGCATCCTAATGTGACATATATTAATTTCCCTCATCTGTCGGAGTCTCATGGCAAATGGCAAGAGATTGGCGGGGAGCCTGCAACACTAACTAATATTAATCTATATCCATTAGTTCTCCAACGTACATCCGTACGTCAACCGAATCCCATTGGTCACTTTATTTAAGTTTACTATTAAATATTTTATCTGCATTTTACATTCTCTTGGCACAGTAAATTTTGTTATATTATTTAGACAGCATCCACCCGAATGGACATACTTATTTCTGTGAGTTATGTTTTGAAAACGACATAAAAACGTGTTGATTTTCAAAAACGGGTGCAAAATTTTGAGGTTTGATAAACCAAAAAAAAGCATAAGCCGTTGAAACCGTTTTTTAAATCTCAAGCACAATTAATTTCCACTCACACAACCCAGCTGTTATACGCAGTCGACCATTTTCAGGCGACCTACCTCCTCAGGCCCTTTTCAGTGACCTGGCAAATACCCGACCCATTCCGTCATTTCGCTTGAAGAGAGAACCACCCGCAAGAAATAAAAAACCGAAGGAAAATCGACAAAATTTTCGTGGGCGTGGTTCGATGCCACTTTTCTCAGTTCATAGAACATCAACGCGAAATTGTACTCATTTGTATTCTTACTTACCTACAACATTAGGTCACGACACTTTCTATAGATAAGCACACATTTACAAGCGTTATGGTAAAATCTTCTAAGATAATGCCTATTTTGAACATTCTAAGCGCTACTTGAAGTCTTTCCGGTAAGATTTGCGAAAGCGCATGCTCTAAAATGACAGTTTTAGGTTATGTCCGATCTCAGTCAATCTCAGTCGGTAAAAAAATAAGAATTGCTCGAAAATATTTCATATCAAAACTGTTATTACGTTCATGATAGTTCTGAAAGGAGATTTTCCTATAGGGTGTTGGAGGTACTTCGTCTTGAACAGAATGTAAATTTCGTGAAAAATATTTACTACGGAATCCGAATTTGATCACGGGGTGGTTGTGGGTATAGCTGGAGGGATGAGAGGCGTTATATAGCTTATAACTTTCAGGGGATCCGTAACCATTCACAGCTTCGGTATTGATTTTGTGTTCCTCAGGCAACTTGGGGTGTTTCCGGGTATTCGCGCCGCTTTATAACGTCGCCGTTTCGCCGTAAATAACGAGTGCCGACGATCGTATTTAGATTTTCTGAAAATTAGAATGTGTATTAAGGTAATAGTGCTTATAATATTAAGGAATATTTTGAATATTGTGCTTACAAGTAATTACTTAATTGAAGAGAGAGAGTGAAACCATAAAACCCAAAAATCGCAGAAAAAGTTATGGATACGTTTTTGAGATTTTTTTTGTTGAGGTAGTTGCGGTACACCTCGAGTTAGAAACGATCCATTTGATCGTTTGATACATCAAATTTAAGATAAATGAATCACCAAGAAAAATCACCAATTGTATTGAAACTGCCGGAACGATTACAAAGCTGTATTAATAGATTTTTTTCGAGCAGTGAATCAACTAGTTTGATGAGATTATTAGTGTCCTTAGCTGTAGTTGACTGTTGTTGACAGGTGCTCAAACAAAGCTTATTATTGAATTATCAACTAATAATACAAAAAGTCAACTTACCGCTAAAAAATCTTATCTAGAAAACGTATCCATAAAAGAATCAGGTGTGTCAAGACTATTAGTATTATTCAATTAATAAGTGAAGCCATAGCTACTCTGGAGTGGTCACTGACGATTTCAAAATCTGTCAATTCACAACCACAGCGATGGAGGCTGTGGTTTCTGTCAAACTTCTTCTATAAAGGCTTATAACTGCTCATCCCATTTATCTGCAAATTAGAATACATATTTAAGGTCACTGGAGGATGAGCAGTTATCAATTTCGTCAAAATCGGATAAATATCTAAGAAAATGCATTTATCATTTGCCACTTCCGGTTGTCAGATTGTGGCCAGAAAAAAATCCAGTTCGTCTCCTGGTAATTCTAAATATGTATATGGGTTTTCAAAAGAAATGCGACTAAATTGCAAAAAGCGAAGTCGACCTTTGAAATGAATATCGTCTTTGTCACTGTATACTCTCAAGTAACTTGCGATACAAATATCCCTAACAAACAAAACTCATAATATGAGAGGTTGTCTAATTTGGAGATCGTAATGTACAGAAATGACGAACATCAACCCCTTCGGGACGATGACAACAGCAACAACAATAATAACAATGACAATCAAGAAGCGGCGACAAGGAGACAGCGACAGTCGGTAACCGACATTGCGCCTGATTAATTTCCAAACGGAACCGGTGAATGGACGCTTTCTACCGAAATAATAACCGGGAGCCAGGCATTGTTTTCCCAACAAACTTTTCAAACTGATTATCTCGCCGGAAGGTCTATAATATCACACTTCCTTATGAACGTTTAGGCGGCATGACGAACAGAACCTGTATACATGTGTTGACTAGATTATACGGGGTGTTTATAATTCATTATGTTTATTTGTCAGTGAATTTCTGTTAATATGAAAGACAATTTACACCGCAGACTAAACCGGATTTGGACGTAATTATATTTCATAATATGTTACTTTAAGCTTCATTTCTATTTTGTGTTAATAGGCATAAAGATTGTATGATTTATATACTTCTGACTCTTTAATATCTTCAATTTAAAAAAGCAATACTCACAGTTACTCGCTCTTATAAGGATAACGCATTTGATGAAAACGTTAACAGTCTTTTGCTGGACACATCTGTTGATGTTACTGACGAAGACATTATCTTACATGATGAACAATATGAATATGAGAGCGTTCATCATCTGACATGATGAACAATATGCATATGAGAGCTAGGAAAATTGATTTATACAATTTTTGTTGTCATTACTCTAAAATGTAGTACATATTTTATGCACCACCCTGTAAAGAGAAAAATAATTTTAAGATGACTACTTTCGCTTTACACATGTAAGAAAATTTAATTTATTTAATACTATCTTTAAGAAAATGTAATATGTCTATTTAAAACTCAATATTAGTAGTAATTATATTTAATGCTAATAACTATGATATTTCGCATTAAAATTGAATTTTCTTTCTAATAGGAGTTTTGCACAGCTAGACAGGCATTTCGATCAGTGTGCGATCCGTTGTACCTGTTGGACGCTATCGTGTTCAAAAACATACTCACATACATACCCACATACAAACTCACATACATACATACATACCTCACGGTTGACACACACCTCACGGTGTGACACTTACCTCACGGTTGTTAGTGAAGTTTATATGGCAATATGCTTCCTATTGATTATCCTACTGGACGAGACTGACTGTTCTCTCATTTGTTAAATTTTGATAGATGGCAGTTTTGATAGGTAAACCAGCATGTTACTGATCTGTTAATTTACCATGATGCAGCCGAATCCGGTCCTCAGGGCTGTATTTATAGTCATGTCTCAGATTGCATCTTGAGCATAACTTACGTAATTTTGTCTCAAGATTCTTACGCTAGGTGCACACGTCCGTGTTTTTGACGCACGTTACTGCTGCGACACCGCATTTATATTGCGAGGTACATTAAGTCAAATGGTACAACGCACACATACGTCCGGTCACGTTGCGACACCATACGCCCAAGTGCCAATTTCGACGCAGTTTTCCCTAGCACTGCAACATAACCGCACACGCAACTCCGGCGCCCGCAATTCGCGTTCTTTCTATGCATTGTCGTAAGTAACGTGTATGTATTTACCATTACCGCAAATGGCCTAAGTTGATCATTTACATAGATTAAGAACATTATATACGTTATTAATATATATTTAAAATTGTGTTCGATATGTGTATTTTTAAATCTAATCCATGCTAACCGTGTTGTAACAAAACTACTTATTGTCTTTATGATCTGTTCTCTAGACAAGGAAATTCAGTCCACGTACGATAGAGATCAGTTATAACAATACATTGTATTATTTTTACAGTACGATCAATTGAATACAGGTGACCGATTTTAATGGTAAATTTGCCTGATTATCAAATGTGCATGTTATATATTGCTTTGTATAAAATTAAAAAAATCGTTGTTTTTATTTTATCCGAACAGGACCCTGAGCTGTGTAATATTGTACTGTAACAAATATTTTGAGAGTATGCAACAAACTAATTCCACCATGAATAAATTTGATTCTTTTAATTTGGATTCTTAAATCTGTCAATGAATGTAACAATATCGCTGATTTTGTTTACAAACATATAATTTGTACAAAAAATATCTGGGGTGGCCCTCACCCAACTTTCCGACTACATCGTGGTCACAATGAAGTCTATATTTAATGTCATGTCATGTCAGTGGCACTGACGTTTGTCAAAATCTGACAATTCACAACACAACGATGAAGGCTGTGGATTCTGTCAACCCGCTTCTATAAACTCTTATAGCACCTAAACCGTTCATCCCACTGATCTGAAAATTTGTATACATGTTTAAAGTCACGGGAGGATGAGCAACTATCAAAATGGTCAAAATCGGATAAATATCTAAGAATATGTATGTAACATTTGCCACTTCCGTTTGTCAGATTGTGGCCAAAAACAATCCAGTTCGTCCCCTGGCAATTCTAAATAAGTATGCAAAATTTCAGCCCGATCCGTTGTACCTACCGTTTGGACGCTATCGTGTTCACAGACATACATACACACATATATACATACATACATACATACATACATACATACATACATACATACATACATACATACATACATACATACATACATACATACATATATACATACATACATACATACATACATACATTTTCCAGAAACCATTGCAATCGATTCAGGGAACCCCCTGAAAACTCATATTTCCACTGAAATCCCGAAATTTTTTTTGTCGATATACTTTCCTTCTAGAGACTAGTCGTAAAGTAACTAGTAAAATTTGATTTCTGTGCAATGCGCTGCCGATGCCGTTGCGGGTGCTACGTTCACGGTGCAAGTATGATCAGCAAAACTTGGGGTATTTTATTGTATCGCTCTAAATAATGTAGGGTGTCTTTGGTTTTTTTTTTCAGAAAATTTACGAAATAAATACAAGTAAAATAGACTTATTGCAGCTAAAAAGATAGAAAATGCGTGATGCTTGTTTGGACAACTTTTCTGTAATTTCGTTCGTTTTTCGGATGGATAATTTTCCAAAATTGTTTTATTTACGTAATACATTATGAATTTTTTTCCTAAACTTACTAATAATTTACTTAGGAAAGAAAATATTGGATTGTTGAGATAGCGTCATCTGCAAATAGACCGTTACCAGGTAATTCTGCGTCTATTAGTAATGCAACATTATGCAAAACTGCTATGAAACAATGATGTAAAACAGTTTCTTATTTGTTCCCCAACCATCGACTTCAACATGGAAATCGTCGGCTTCGAATACCAAACATTCGCTCAAGCGACATGTCACTCAATTTAACAAAATTAAAATAAACACAATAACAATTAGATATTATTATATAGTTACTTGACAATATTCTTCTGATCAATGATGATTTTCTTACAGATCAAACTTGGGAAATGTAAAAGGTGCGTCCCAAACATTTTCAAAAAAAATGAGAAAATGTTGGGAACCACTGGTTCACTACCTCGTTGGCTCATTGAAAAGTCCATCAATGAACCAACGAAGTAGTCGAAAAGTTGTGTGGGGAGATGTCCTATCTGGATAACGGTCATTTGATCTCACTAGTACCACTTCTGCATGAAACTTTTGAGTGATTGCATTTTATACTTCCAGAAAGCATATGTTGTCAAAAGCAGCGATGTGAACTCTGTATTAGATAAAAGTTGAATGTATTGAACAAAAGCATCCACTTTTAGTAATCAAAGAGTGGATGCTGGAGGTAATATATTTATACACTACACTATTTTTCGACGCACATTTTACACAAACATTTTGTTGCGAGGTGATTGGTAACATTCTAGAAACAGCAAAATAGAAACCGCTAACTCGGCCCTATTAAAGGCTTATTCCGTCCCTTATTTCCGGCCAATAGAACGCAATTTCTCACGATATCGGAAACCATTAGTCTTCACAACTTCGTGATTGATATATCGTTCCAACCAATTCCAAAACATTAAGCACGAATTCGAATGCATATCGACGCGACATCTACACAACCTAGACGTATGTCACCCGCATGTTTCGTATCGTACACGTGCTCAGACGGCACGTGTTCCCATCACGTGATTAACTCCAGTTAACTACTCTGTTTTTAATCACCTGCAGAGTTAACAAGACCACCTAACCGTGGCTTCCGAACACGACACGATAGCTTATTTTCGACACACACACACACATATACAGCATACGGTGTTGGCGTTATTTCTAGCATTTTCATTGAATATTTCGCGAGAAATGAGCAATTTAGGGACACCCATGCGTCTGCTTCACATGTATTTACAGCCAGATGAATGACTGTAATGCTATAGATTCCATCGTCTACTAACTATACCGGGTAACCGAGAACCAGGTTTTTAATTTTTAATTCAAAAAGTATTATAATTACATTTTAGCACTACATCTCCCTTCGCGGCATTAAGGCCAGCCCTAACTGCTGCGAACACGAACATGGACACGAACGCGAACGCGGTCAGTTATATTGCGGTATATGGGACGCATGCGAACGCGGCGGTTAGGGTTCCGCCATATACCGCAATTGAATTAAGTGACCGTGTACGGTTCGTGTTCGTTACCGTGTTTGTGTTCGCAGCGGTTAGGTTCGGCCTTTAAACTTGAAATCGCATGGTTTTATGTTCATATTATAACCGTATACGACAACATGCCATACTAACAAAATACTGTACTAAAATGTCCACATCTTCGAAATTAATACAAAAATGTACTTATTATATCTAGCTATTTGCATGTACCATTTATTATCAAAAGATCGTCAGAAAAAAAATATATAACGATAACTTATCGATTAAACGGTTTTTGTTAGAATTAAACTATGATTAAACCGATATTTTTGTATTATTAATTTCTTTCAATTTCAAGTATTTAATATCATTGTAACCAGAGAAATGTTTTCTATGTAACAATCGTCGTTTAGGAATGAATTACCTGAGAAAACAATACTTTATTACCGAAAGAAAAATGAAATTGTGTTAGAGCAAATTAACTTACGAGATGACCCTCAAATTTTGTAAAAATTGAAACTTTTTAAATAATGCATCTCATCTCCTTGAAGCCTCGTTTAATGTTAACCAAGCTATCATCATTTGACTTTTCTCTCGCTGTACTATAGAAATATGATCACAAATCTGATGGTTTGAGGTAGTAGAGGTGAGCGAATGTCGCCGTATCCGCGAGCGCCCCAGTTTAACTTCCTGCGGGTTTGAGTTTCAGTTTCAGCCCCCCTCATATGGAAATTTACGTGTAGTGTAAACCACTAATTGCTCCTCTGCCTGAAGAGTTATTCTAATGAACGTAACATTGTTCGAGAGGGCGTTCTATGCTCAAATTAGAAATGAAAATGCCCGTCCAAAATATGTACGTTGGCGTTGCACTCAGGGGGTCTCCGGTTCGAGCCCGGGGACCTGCTTCCAGGGTGAGGTTTTCTGTGGTTTTCCTCACTCCTTGGCGAATGCTGGGAGCCAAACATCTTAAGACGTTCCACAGGCGCGGGCGATAATAATAATACTCTGGCCTGCCGATGCCCCCTGTAATTGGCGAAAGCTGTTGGGGGATGTTAAGGCTTGGATTATTATTATTATTATTATTATTATTATTATTATTATTATTATTATTATTATTATTATTATTATTATTATTATTATTATTATTATTATTATTATTATTATTATTATTATTATTATTATTATTATTATTATTATTATTATTATTATTATTATTATTATTATTATTATTATTATTATTATTATTATTATTATTATTATTATTATTATTATTATTATTATTATTATTATTATTATTATTATTATTATTATTATTATTATTATTATTATTATTATTATTATTATTATTATTATTATTATTATTATTATTATTATTATTATTATTATTATTATTATTATTATTATTATTATTATGTAAATAAGAATATGTAATTAAAAATAATTCTTAATGAGACGTCAGCAAAAAAAGGACCAGTGTATTTGATTGGTTATAAATCTTTTATCTTTTCTACCATTTTAACAGTTTCATAAATCGAACCCCAGCCAGATTTTTATAATCGAGGGTATGGGAAATCGAATTATGTTAGTTTAGTTAAAATTGAACAATTAGTTAAAGAGATACAGCCTCTCAGAGATATTTTTTTCACAGTTATATATTTGGGGCCGGGTTTTCATTTTTAACTTGGCCAAAAAAGCTCTTTCGAACTGTGTTTATTTGATTACGGTGAACTAATTACGACAATGGAGTAATTAGTGTTTTATGATACACGTAAATTCCCATATGCAGTCTCATGAACATGAATGAGTAAAAAGCTGCTGAGTATATCACTGCTGTTAAAACCGAAATCTGTATCGGTAAAAACCTGTGCACTCCGTGCAAAAATGTACGCAATCTCAGCTATTCGGGGCTGTAGCTGGAACGCGTGAAATATTTGCTTTGTGGAGTTGATTACATTCACACCGCTAAAAGCGAGCGTTGAACTGAATTAAGAGATTCGTATCTGATCCACTGTAAGCCAAGGTCTCTGTATTTTGCACAATAACACTGTACTAATTCTCTTATAAAACGACTTGTAAGCGAGTGCAAATTCTAGGGATTTTTTTTATTTCACTATAAGTAGGGTGTGAATTGTAAGTATTTTAGCTTGAACCGTTTTAGTGGAAAGAGCTAAAATTCCATAATTCCATTGTAATTTAATATAATTGGGATGGCTCTCACCCAACATTTCGACTATATCTTTTGCACAATGAAGTGTCTAAACACAATTATTCAATTTTGTGAAGCGATAGCCACTCTGGCGACTGGCCTCTACTTAACTTCAGTTTCGGACATAATGACATTTGTCTTATTGACATTTAATGTCATGTCATGTCTGTAGTACTGGCGTTTGTCAAAATGTGACAATTTTCAACACAGTGACGAAGGATTCTGTCAAACTGCTTTTATAAACAGTTATAGCTCCTAAACCGTTCATCCCACTGGTCTACAAATTTGTATACATATTTTAGGGTCACTGGAGGGTGAACAAGTATCAATTTGGCTAAAATCCGATAAATCCCTACGAAGACGCATTTAACATTTGCCACTTCCGGTTGTCAGATTGTTACCAAAAGCAATCCAGTTCGCCCTCCGGTAATTCTAAATACGAATGCGAAATATCAGCGCGATCCGTTGTTCCGTTTGGGTGATATCGTTTGGACACACACACACACACACACATACATTTTCCAGAAATCATTGCAATCGATTCAGGGGACCTCAATACGCGTATTTCCGCGGAAATCTCGAAAAAAAAATTCCGTCGATTACACTGCTTTCCTTCTAGGGACTAGTCGGAAAGTAAAAAGCTCCGTTGCGGCAATGCTATGTTTTTTACTTTCCGACTAGTACCCTAGAAGGAAAGTATTGTAATCGACGGAAAAAAAAATCGAGATTTCCGCGGAAATACGCGTTTTGGGGTCCCTTGAATCCATTGCAATGATTTCTGGAAGATGTATGTAGGTATGTATGTGGGTATGTGTGTATGTGTGTATGTGTGTATGTCTGTGAACACAATAACACCCAAACGGAACAACGGATCGGGCTGAAATTGGTATACATATTTAGAACTACCGGAGGACGAACGGGATTGTTTTTTGTGACCATTTGACAACCGGAAGTAGCAAATTTCGGCCAAACTAGTTCCAAAGTGTCTACATTCAATTTTATATGCGATTATTTTATAGGATCCTTTTCAGTTGGATTTAGCGTCCAACTGGATCTTTAGCTTAATGTTCCTTGATTTGTACCGAGCTTGCAGTACATTTTATTGTCTACAGTCCACACTTACACACCGAATGACTTCTAGAACGTTTACGACTCCTAAACTTCGTAAACACGATACAGTAAGAAAAGTTATTACGACGTTTAGTGCGCAGACATTTAGCGAATAAACGAAACTTGTCGGAGTCATGCTTTTTACTACATTGAAACAAAATTTATTCGAATTAAATGACATCTTTATAACATTTCAAATATTATCAAGAAGATTGATGTAATCAATCAATTTGAAGTGTCATTTTTAAGAAAATGTGACATGAAAATATATTCTTCCATATTTTCGAATAAAAGATAGGGATTGCATTAAAAAGAATTTGACGTTGTTTGCCATTATAATATATACGCCACTATAAAAAAGTTTAGGCTAATAAAAAAACTTCTTGTAAAAAACAATTTTTACAAGAAATGACTCCTGCTGACGATATTTTAGGTGTTCTAGACTTTTCTCAACACTGTATATGTAGGTAATAGGTTCGTATAACATTTCACCATTTCACTACTGACACATTTACTTTTACAGACGGATAATGCACCAATTGCGTAAATGTACGTATAATAACAGTGCGATTCAGTGCAAAGCTGATGTTGATAACTCGCGGGGCGTGGGGGAAAGGTCGAGTGCAGGCCGGAAAATGCCGGATTGAGATCGCAGGCAACTGTTCGTGACGTTAATGTGCGTTGACAAGTTACAACGTTGCGCCCTACGCCCTATAATACAGCGCACCCCCCGGATCCGGTTACGTGTTCGGACTCCGGGCCGGGATGCTCTATATACATACATATTATACACAGGAGCAAACTCCCTACAGCAGCCCCGTATAGAGCAACAGAGAAAACCTCTTATCTGGACCGAACACGAAACATAAAACGCCGAAAAAAACAACAACTCATTAAATTTAATAACAGGTCTGCAACAGCCACGTGCGTAAGTTGTTGGGATATTACGACATATTTACACGGTGGGGGTGCGACCATTGTTAGGGTTGCTGGTTGTTCTGTGCGGGGAATGAGAAGTTGTAGGTAATGCTTTATTTGAAATTTCTATAGAAAATTTAGATTTATTTTATGTTTGTTTTAAATTTTTGTTTTTCTATACAGTTTTACAGCCGTGGCAGTAAAAGACAGATATAACCAGTGTTTTTTTGGGAAGGTGGGGGAAGGGTGGTGGAGCGCTCATAATCCTACACGAGATTTGGCACACAAGCAGGACCAGGTTCGTCTTAATAATTTGGTTGCCAAATCTTCTACGCTCAATAAAACAATTCACGGGGACCAAGATAAAATTTTCGAAAATTCTCTTAAAACTTTTAAAATACATCGAGAAAAGGTCTGGTGTGGCCCCCACCCTACTTTCCGACTACACTGTTGACACATTTATAAACTCTGTGTATAGAGAACGAAACACCAATTAAACGAATGACCTAAGATAATAATAACTACATTAAGATTATAACTAAACAAGACACCTTTCGATAGAAATAACTATTGTCACGTATAGGTACGTGTGTTTTCCTGTGAGGTTGTTTATTATTCTACGTTGTTTATTAAATCGCGAAACGCGAATTTCCGCCAAAATCTCGAATTTTGCTTTCGTCGATTACAATACTTTCCTTCTAGGGTACCAGTTGGAAAGTAAAAAGCACTAGGTATTAAAAAGCGCGTTTTTCTGTGCATGTGACTCAGGGACGCCACAGTTTATAGCGCCTAAATCGTTCATCTCATTCATATCACCCACATCACTGGAAGACGAGCTGGTATCAGTTTGGTTAAAATCGAATGCATTCCTAAGAAAACGTATGTAACATTTGCCATTTTTGGTCAGATTGTGACCATTGTAACCAAAAACAATCCATCCGTTCCACGGTAAATCTGAATAAGTATACCAAATTTCAAACGTTTTCCGGAAATTATTGCAATGGATTCAGGAAATCCCAAAACGCGACCTTTCCTTCTAGGGCACTAGTCGGAAAGTAAAAAGCTCCAAACATACTTAAAAACCCTCTGTACCAGCTGTCGCTGGCGGAAGAGTTTTTCGTTCCAAATAATCAAACATCACTTGAGCAAGTTTTTGCTAAAATAATAATCAAATGAATGAATGTATGAATTTCACTCCTCACGTAAGTAAAAATAATTTCAGGACGAGATTTTCCTTTATTAAACACAAGCGTCAATTATCAACACTCGCGTAAGAAGCACACAATACTTTTCCAGGCTTCATTACATCTAATAGAAGCTTATAATCGCAGTCGCAGGCATAAAAATCGAATTCCCAAAGTTTTGCAATATGAGGATAAAGGTAGTATTTGCAACTAAAGAGAGAATCGTAGAAAAGGGAGGCCAAATCCCGGCAACAAAGAGAGGAAGAGAGAGAGTGAGAGGGAGGGTGGCATCTGTGGTAACAGCCACTACCCTGGCTGTGTGAGATTCGAGAACGGAGAGCCAGCAGCACCAGTGAGAGCAGTTTTGGAGCACAGGCTGAACGCGCTGAACGCCAGGTGCCGGACTAGGGCATTGGGTATAGTAGCACATTTCATATCGATCTTCCCCACCATTCTATACTCTCTTCATGCTCCAGTTTCCAGTCACGCTGTGGTTTCCGTGAACATAATGAAAATATGGGATTGATTGTTAAGTTGGTAGTCCTCCTGCATGCCGGTCGGCAACAACGCAACGGCGTTCGCTAACTTTTTCCATTGTTTCGCGATTAAATATCTATTAAGCGCCCCTTTGGGCTGCGAATTGCGAAGCGGCGCCGTATCGCGACGCCGTGATATATTTCAATAAGTCGCCGGGATGCGCTTTATTCTAAACGTGGTGCATTACCGAGAGGAAATGCATAATAAACCGCTCGGTTTTGTGCAGCTTAATTACTTGAATCGCTGTAATTATGCATTGTGTTAGCTCAAGTAATGGGGTTTATGTAATGTTTCATTTGAATTTGTCAGCAAGAATGGTAAACTTGTATCAAGTGGTCTATATTCAGCGACAGAAAATAACCTCACACCAAAGATCTTGACAAATTTTGATCACCAATAACTTTTTTATTTTTGGCTTCTTTTCTCTTTTAAAATAATTATTTCTACAATTCATATTCATTCACACAAAGCATTTCAGATCAAATGAGTGTAGAAATAATTAATTTCAAAATTGTAAAGAATTTGTCTATAATATGCTGACAGAATCATCAAATCCACTGCAGAATAAAAAAGTAATTAAAGATTAAAGAATTTTTAGATAATTTTTTTTTGCACAGAGTATATAATATCATTGAAATCATCAGTCTTAAATATTTTATTATGCAACCGAAGGACCAAAACGATGTTAAAAAGGGTGGAAAATTATGTGACGGCGACGATGAAGGGGACAAAAATCTCTGTCAATAATTCGAAAACCGCGCCGCTGTGAAATTTGGGAAATAATTCAAGCGACCCAGTTCATAATTACCTCTTTGAGCGTCCGCCCTTTTATCTCGGTAATAGCGAGGCGAGGCGTCGCTCGTCGTCTCTCTTCTTAAGCCAATATTTAAAAATTTTACCAGGACTGAGGTTCCTTTTGAATCGACCAAGGTGTTTGAAGGTAAACTGCAGTTTCCTTTTGTGGTTGCAATATAGCCTGACGTAAGTACCGGCTCATTAGTTTCTGGGTACGAATAATTAATAGTGAAGTCTTTTGAAAATTGAGGTTATGTCAGTTACGCTTTGAAATGTTCATTATTAATGTAATTTATGTCCATGATGAATTTTTATAATTGTCAATAGGAATCTGTAATAGGATCTAAATATATAAGAGAGTAGTCAAATAATATAGGGGTAACTCAGGCCCTGTAGTTTGATTATAGTAGGTACCCCTTCTTTAAACCGGTGAAACCTGCGACGGCATTTACAAGAAAAACTCTTGGTCCACAGAGATACCGAGATTTATGTTTATTATAATATATTTATATGTATATTTATTATAGAGTTCAGAATATTGGTTACGTTTTCAGTTTTCAATTGTATATAACTGCTAATACTGCGTATTAGCTTGCTAATTTAATTATGAGATAACTCTAAACAATGCAGAACAATGAAAATGGCAACTGAGTCGTTGAAATTGCTTGCCCGTTATGTAGATATTGAAACAGGACTCCTATTCCTGAGAATTGGTTATTTGGCAACGACGCCTTTAGCGTGTGATGGGACGGCTGCTTAACTTTAAAGCACATTTTATCAATTCAAATTAATCAATTACAAAAAAAACAATTATTTATAACAATTTTAAATAAACCAAATAATCATTTTCCTTAAATTTTGTATAACGTTGCTATTTACAACTGAATGGCATAACATTGAGGAGCATTTGATTACAAATGATAGGAAGATACCGTTTCATTAAAAGATGTACATTATGTTCAATAAAAAAAACTCCAAACTTAACTGCAGTTGAGTTCACATAATATTAGTTGTCATTTGGTAGTTTTCTTGGAAAGTTTTGAAAATTGGAGATTTTATTGATTCCGGTGTGCTCTTTTCGAATTTCTACTTTGCCACCTCGTATCTTTGTCGCTCGCGCCGCCATATAGAAAAAAATGGCGCCTAGACACCGTTGTTTGATAATATCTCCTTTCCGACTCATTTTACGATAGAAACAGTTACATAATAAATTAGAAAATTACGTATAATGTATGTAATAACTTTTTTTTAGTAAAATGAATAGTTTAAGCGTACGAATACCACAAAGTTTACTGCAACATGCGTTTTGGCTAAAAAAACTCACTCCCACACCACCATGAGGTAGAGTAACTGGCGCGTTTTTACTTTCCGACTAGTCCCTAGAAGGAAAGTATTGTAATCGACGGAAAAAAATTTTTAGCGGAAATACGCGTTTTGGGGTCCCCTGAATCCATTGCAATGATTTCTGGAAAATGTATGTGTGTACGTGTGTATGTGTGTATGTGTGTATGGTGTACGTATGTCCGTGAACACGATAGCGCCCAAACGGAACAACGGAATTGGCTGAAATTTGGCATACATATTTAGAATTACCGTGGGACGAACTGGATTGTTTTTGGAGACAATCTGACAACCGGAAGTGGCAAATGTCACATACGTTTTCTTAGCTATTCATCCGATTTTGACCAAACTGACACCATCTCATCCTGCAGTGACTTTAAATATGTATACAAATTTACAGATCAATGGGATGAGCGGTTTAGGCACTATAATGCTAAGAACACACGAGGCGGCGCGCGACGAAGCGGCCGCCGATTCGTCTGCCGAGTTGACAGACAAATCCATTTGCAAGTACTTGTAGAGGACACACGGCTCAGCAGCGGCGCGGCGACGAATCGTCGAACCAGAATACAGCAACGAAATGTCGCCGCCTGCGTTTGCACACACGCAAGCGTCGGACGAATCGGCGCCGCGCCGCCTCGTGTGTTCTAAGCCTAAGAGTTGCAGGCCGATAACATGGCCCGCGATCGAAGAATAAATAAACATCTAGCAGAAAAACACAGATACGTGATAGTATAATATTATGTTTATTTGTATCGAGAGGTGCCTTGTGTTATGATCTAATAATATAGTATTATTATTATCTTACGGACATTCGTTTAAATGTCAACAATGTAGTCGGAAAGTTGGGTGAGGGCCACCCCAGATATTTTTTATAGCAACATCCTCAGTAGGCCTAATCCATATGCAGTGCACTATCCCATAATTTAGCGCATTCTCCTTCGCTTCGCTGTTCTGATGAACCAGGTGTTGCAAGTTCATCGTCTCCGCGATGGGATTATCAATTTCATTGCAATTCTCTTCGTCCTCGATTTCAACATACGTTTGCTCGAGAGCATCGCTATGTTGTGATGGAACTTGCGAATTATTACAGGTACCAATACAATTCGTGCATATAACGGAGCACTTGGATCCAGCTTTTCTGCATCCACAGGCTTTCTTACATCCCTTTTTGCATTTACAAGAAATCAGTTTTAACAAGGTTTCCGGAGCGGGGGCTCGAGTGTGGTGACAGGAAATACTCTGCTCTGCATTTTACAATGCTCTGCATTTTGTTCATTCTCATATCACTGCTGAACTTGGTGGTATGTTTGGAACGACGCGACTGTTGTCGTGGGACTCGTATGGTTTGTGACCTCGTACGTTGAAACTATTGATTTTACAAAAAAAATATTATTACATAAATTATAGAAAATTTTCTCTAGTTTAATTTATTATATACAGGGTTTTTTTTATTATCGATATCTCAGAAAATTTTATTCTTTATGAAAGTTGGCGGTAGGTCTGAAATCAAGAATGCCATCATAAGATCTTAAAAACATCGCACCATATACTGGGTGTTTAAAAAAAAGTTAAACGCGCATAAGAGTAAAGTACCTGAACTATTAATATTATCGAAATATTTTATTTGGAAATCACCTATGACAGAAAAAAAAATGTTTGCGTCTTCTTATTCTCCTAGAAGTTCCATCTTGAGAATAATGAAAAGAACTCGCGGAATTCTGTGTGGCCACTAGATTGCGACGGTGAATTCTTGAAACGTCATAAGGTAGGCCGAAAGGGCGGGAAATAATGCATTCCCTTGTTTACTATGCCAATATTGACCGCCGCCGGCGAAAAGGCGAAAGCAGCACGCCGAGCACACTGCAGCCGACCCTGGTCTCCCCTAGGCAAGACTACACCATATAAGCTTCGTGAACTCACATTGAAAAGTTACACATTTTGGCGCCTCGATAAATATTTAAACCGATTTTGAACACAAGAGGACATATTATATTATAACCGCTACATGATTTAGGTTGGTGTGGGCAAACAGGTGGCACTGTTTGTTTAATTTAGCTTTATCTGGAAAGTTATTGTGGCATTCGTGGTTTCCAACGTCGTGTATCATTGTATATCGCTGTTGTTATGGTTCAGCTTATACTTTTTGACTAGTACTCTAGAAGGAAACTTTTGGGAGCGTTTTTTTGTTTTTTGTTGCACCTAGTCCACTCTTGTTCCTTGCATTTACTCGATGTTTCTGTCCTACTGTCATACTGTTGGATAACGACAACCAGAGGTGTGAAACTGGTTGTCGCGATCCACGTCTTTACGCCTCTTCCGAAAAGCGGCGGGACGAGGATCTATTTAAGTGATCTCTGGCTATGAACCCAAGACACTTCTTAGCAGGATAGCAACGCTCTACCTCTAGAGCCACTGACCGCAAGTAGAATTCTGGAAAAATGTTTATAGGTGTGTTTGACTGTGAACACGATACCGCCCAAACGGTACAACGGACCGAGCTGAAATTTGGAATACGTACTTAGAATTACCAGGACACTGGATCACACTGGATTGATTTTGGTGACAATCTGAGAACAAGAAATGGCAGATGTTACATGCTCTTAGAATTTAACTAATTTTCACAAAATTGATAACAGCTCATCCTCCAGTGACTATAAATAAGTATACAACATTGCAGTTCAATGAGCCAAGCGATTTAGGCTCTATAAGAGTCTGCTTCTAACCTGACAGAATCAACAACCTCCGTCGCTGTTGTTGCAAATTGACCGATTTTGATAAACGTCAGTGACCACTGACATGACATGACATACGATATATAACATAAGATACAATTGGCAGATAAACTTCATGTGGATTGAAATAAGTAAACTAGATGATGTATTGTGAAGTTAGTAACTAGTTCGTTTAATGGAAATATGAAATGTCAAAACTGTTAGAGACAAGAGGCTATGCGGAAAACGGAAACCCGACCTTATAAGCGCATGGCGACCTATTTTTTCAAGTGTTTTGCGGGTGGCCTGGCTATAGCCACTATACTATATAATACCACTCCATATCTTCTCAACACCGACCACTATTCTCTACCCTCTTATAACCTCATGCACAAGTTTATCCCACTTGTTATTATATTATTTTATATTGTCACGAAGTCACGGTTCGTAAAACGTTGGCCAATTTGTATTATAACGAGGTTTATTTATTAACTGATTAATTAAAAGCTACGAATACTTAACACTACTTAAAGTTCTTGATTTCCGCGAACAAAACAACAATATCCACAACGATCTTGACCATCTTACCAAAGTCCTATCTCTAAACAGTCATTCCATTTCTTCCATACGAAAATCCATCACCAAACACCTCAATCCTACAGCGACATAACCAAATCAACAACCTGACCCACCAATCGCAACTGCTTTTCTGTCCTACATGCAAGGTACGACTGATCGCATTGGTCGGATCCTCCAAAAGTACAACAGCAAACCCATTTTCAAACCCTTAACCAAAATTTTTGATTTACTGCCATCCACTAAAGACAAAATTTCTCCACTGCTAGCCCCAGGTGTATACCGTATCCCATGTGCTTGTGGCAGTGTCTACATTGGTGAGACAAAGCGCTCTGTCAGCATTCGGGTTTCAGAACATGAACCTTGTACAAGGCTGCGGCAGATCACCAGTTCGGCTCTTGCTGAACACAGACAGAACACGGGTCACACAATAATTTTCGACCAAACAAAAATCATCTCCCGGGAATCACATTATTAAACTCGTATAATTCGTGAAGCGATCGAAATCTTCAAACATCCCTCCAATCTCAATAGAAACGACGATTGGTATTTGCATCACAGCTAGAAGCACTTCTAATACGCCCACCACAGCCAATCACAGCTCAAATCGCCAAACAATAGTCGCTTGACTACCTGACCAGATAGCCAAGATGCCTCTTGCAACAGAGTGCAAAACTTTGACTACTTTATCGTCGTTGTCGCGGATTTCTCCCAGAAATCTAGAACTGTCTACTTATGCTTATACTTCGGTATCTTACTATGCGAGCAGTCGATTTGAAATTCCCTCTAAAGCGCACCTTTCTAGAGTGTTCTGGTTGGGGCGAGGCTGTTCTTTTATTATCTGGACGTTCTGTGAAGTATTTACGTTCAAATCACCGAATCTTGTGCTCTATTGCGTTCGTAAAAATATTATTGCCATTTTCACCCAATAATTAGAATAGGTTTAGAAGAGCAACTCTCGTCCAACATATTGGATTGAAATATTCTATATAATCGATGCTGACAAACTGGTAGTTTAATTTCCGCAGATTGTTGCTTTTGCCACCTGTTCTCCAGGCTCGAGATGGCAGATATGATTTAGATGGGAGTGCCGCTCGTAATAAATTGGGAGTTTATAGATCAGAAAATGTGCCATTTTATGCGCAGTTACCGGGTTAATCGGCCGGGAGCCAATAATTAGAATCTTGGCTGTCGCTTATCTAACCGTTGCGTTGCTTGCTTGCCTAGGTTCTGAACTCCTTCCTCTTCAGTACGTTTTATTATACAACCCCTACTACTAACTTGAACCGGCGAGGAAATTCCGCTCCAATATCTACTGATCGCATTATTAACACCATCGCGGTATACTCGACGAAAACTGATTTACTACAGTGCATGGTTGTTCCAAAAGCAGTGAAACTCAACTTATAAATATCACATATGAATAGCTAATTCTATTTTAATTTTTTTGTCATTACTACACCACAAATAATCTCTTTTTGCTTTCCGACTATTACCCTAGAATCTAGAAGGAATGTATTGTAATCGATGGAAAATGACATTTCGAGATTTTCCTGAGTCCCCTGAATCGATCGCGATGATTTCTGGAAGATATATGTATGTATGTATGTATGTATGTATGTATGTGTGTGTATGTGTGTATGTTTATGAACACGATAGGGTACAAACGGTACAACGGGTCGGGCTGATATTTGGTATACATATTTAGAATTACCGGGGGACGAACTGGGTTGTTTTTGGTAACAATCTGACAACCGGAAGGGGTCAATGTTACAATCATTTTCTTAAGGATTTATCCGATTTTGACCAAACTAACACCAACTCATCCTGCGGTCAGTTTAGATATATATACAAATTTTCAGATCAGTGGGATGAACGGTTTAAGTGCAATAAGTGTTTATAGAAGCAGTTTGGCAGAATTCACAGTCTTCGTCGCTGTGTTGGGAATTGTCTGATTTTGACAAACGTCAGTGCCACTCACATGATATAACATTAACTGTCATCATGACAAATGTTATAATGTCGTAGAAACTGACGTTAGGTAGGGTCTAAAGTGGGTGCTTCTTGAATAATTACACAGTTCACACACTTCATTGTGCCAACGATGTAGTCGGAAAGTTGGGTGAGGACCACCCCAGATATTTCATATTTAATATGAATAACATTAGGTTTGTTTTTAGTTGTTATTAGTTCTTATCAAACTAAATAATACATAAAACCTACTTTTTGCAGAAGTATTTCAAAACCTTGTCTTTATGATAAACAAACGAACACACAATAAAAAACCATTTTCTTAGCATAATCGTAAAAATAACCAAGATTTACTCGCGGACGTTCTTTGCCACGGGTTGAGCTGCGCATAGCTATGTCGTGGTTATGTGTTATACGCCCCACCTTCACCGTCATCTTTTTGCGCTGGCTATGTTTGCGAACAGGGTCCCGAATGCAATCTCCGTCGTCATTTAGAATTAACGTGGATTGCTTCTTTCTTTTCTCCTTATGTTCTCAGGTTCTTCTCTCGTTTCTCTCTCTCTCAGTTCCTGAGAATTATTTCGCGTGGTCCTTTGTTGAGAAGAGGACTATCCAGCAACTGAAAATTGAATTCCTCAGCAGAATGTCCTATCTAATCCAAACACGTTGTTAACATCCCATAGAATTTTTTCATCGCGCTACGAGTTATGTGTGTTCTTTTGGCGGCTCTTTTGTAAGATAGTCCTCGGTGTGTAAGGGTACTCTGATGTCTTCTTTATATTATTTTTGCCCCATAATTGCATTAAATAATATTTAGACGCCACCAATTCACTGTTTACTTCAATCAAAATCCACCTAAGCAAACACATAACATTCTAAAAAAAAAAACACCGCCAACACAAGAAGTGATTAATTACCTATTTCCCTCAGAAATATTCGACATTAGCGTCAGCGGTGGTCGCGATATTTCATCTTCCATCAATCCGAGCGACCCTCTCTCTCTCTCTCACCCATCCTCGGTTGCGTTCTCCTGGTCCGCCTGCACGAGAGGGACGCCTAGATAATTCTCGGGACCACTTCAGGCCGAAAAAGGAGAGCCGACACGCGATAGACGAGGCGCGAGAATGGGATATTCGGGTCACGAGATCGATTAGGACGGCCTGGAACAATATTCTTGAAACGGTGACTGGGTATCCGCGTACGGAATCTAGCCATCCATCTCTTTCTATCCTAGGCGAATAGAAGAAGAAAGATAGGTGTTTCCGCATGCGGATTAATCCACATATTTTTGGGAATGCATACCCAGCCTAGAACGAACGAGCAACCGACCCCTCTCCTCTCTTGGTACAGCGGCTACGCTTCACCCGCTAGTGCTTGCCATCTCTGTCTATCTCGTGGTTTTACCCACATATATAACACACGTAACCTGTGTGCGCGTAGCCTCGGGGGCCACATAAAAAATCGCACGTGGACGTTCCATCGGGATTATGTTTATGAATTGTATTTTGTGTGGGTTTGTTTGATTTGAAATTGGTTTGTGATTCGTATGGGTGGAAGCTTTCTTGTTGCGAATTGTTTGTTAGGGTAAATATAAGATTTAACACTAAGAAAACAAATATTCTATCAATTTGCAACGGGCTCATTAGCATTATTGGAACATGGAACTATGGACATCCATGTTCAAACCTTTTTCTCTCCTTTGATGTTCGCTTCACTCCATCTGTGATTAATATTTAATTACAATAATTGTCTAGAATAACTTAGAGAGCATTATTTAAATAAACTTAGTACGAAATATACAGAAATATGGGCCTTTGTCACTTAAAATCCAAATTACCATTTGGGTGGAGGTGCCGGTATTTTCGAATTTCCAACAAAAAAGTTTAAAAACTGAACTTAGAATAAATTTATAAGTTTGAATGACCAGTTGTCCACTTTGTCCTCTGATCTCCTAGTTATTATAAGGAATGCAATATTTTTTTATAAGAGTGTTATGTTCAGCAATTCAAAATATTATATTATGCATATTATCCTTTCCTCTAAATATTATAACTATCCTCTAAATATTCAGATACCACCCACAACAAGAACGAACTATTGTTTCGTTTGCCAGAAATCGCACTAAAATAGTCCACAATGGATTGAGATGCGCGCTGATTATAGACACTCAACAAGTTGATATTATCAAACCGCTTTTGGAACAAAAACCGTGTCGGCTTTCACAGTATTCTGAAAGGTCAGATTCTTGGGATCCTTTAAGGAAGTCGACAAGTGCGCGAGCCAAACTTCATCCTGGCATTCCTGGCAAAATTTCACTCTTACCACCTCACTTGTTGAACTTATTGCTTTTCGCATACAACACATCATCACTAGGGAGAGATTTTTACGACCATACATACATAATTCAACAACAATAAATGAGATGATTCCGGTACTTGTGATTTTTTTACATACAGATTTGTAAGATTTTAAGACAAATATTATTAAGTTTTTAAGTTAATGATCAATGCAGTGTTTGGCAAAACTGTGGAGACTATAGAAAATAGTGCGCTATCAATTTAACTTAGATCGCTGTATTATTTTAATCAAATTGATGCATTTTCGTGGCAGCAAGTCGCTATAATTTGGTCGAAAAAGTAAAGAAACAAACACTGAAGGAAAACGTTTGAAAGCGCGTGCAAAAATTAAGCTCACCAGTTGGAGAAAGTTTACCCCAGAACTTATCGGACGTTAAGTCAAATCAGTGAAATTTATCGGCTTGTTATGGTCTCTTATTCGATTGTGACTCTTTCGCGTTCAGAATCAGATTTATGACCACTTATTTCTAGTGCTAATCCAGTACACATAACGTTCCTTAGAAAAGAAATGAGTTATTTTTTATTGTCCAATCCAGTGAACTGCATATTCTACCAAACTTATAGTGTGTTATAGAGTGTTATACGGTAATTACCGTCAAAATATGTAACAGATGGAAAGCACTAACTACCACAGCCAATCACAGCCACCCCCAATCGCCCCCAACCAATAGTTGTTTGCCTACCTGCGCCAGGTACCTATAAATACCCTCACCCTTCCACACACACGTTTATTCTCTTCGTAGCTGTTGTACTGTTACGTCCTGAAGATGCCTCTTGCAATAGAGTGCAAAACGTTGACTACTTTATCGTCGTTGACGCGGTTTTCTCCCGGAAATCTAGAACTTACATCTAAGCAAAGTTTTAACTGATCTAGTTCTTATACATTGTCTTCGAATATTGTTATTAACGCACAACAAGAAAGGCGCACCAATAAATTTGCCAAAACTAGTATAAAGAGCGTTGAAAATAAACGTTTTAAAATGCAATTTCTAATTAAATTAACGACCAACTCGATATTTAAGTCTCAACTAAGAACAAAATCTTCACATATATTGTTACGATTGGGATTAGTGTTGAGGTCGCTGTTACGATTAACTGTTAGCTGTTAGGATTAAGTTTACGATTGCAAGCGCCGCAATGGATCAGCCTTGGAGATAAATTGCCTAGCCAGAAATCATCATTAGGGGCGGCGATGTTCTAAATCGTTCCTTAGACAGACGCAGTTTATTACCCTTAACCGGTTTGAGTAATCCTTTTAAGCGGGCCACGCACTACGAAGCCGTGGCATTTGAAAATTTGATCCGATGTTTAAGTGTGAAGTTTTGGAACGCTGGACAAAAGTAGGGGGTGGGGGGATATGGATCGTTTGGCTCACCCAAGAGGGGTGGACGAGAGTGTCTTCGGAAGGAAGCAGGCAAGTAGAGGAAATGTCTTGGGTTGGATGCCCCATTGTAGTAGGGAGAATTATTCTGTCCGCCATTTAAGAACCACTAAATAAAACGAAACTCAAACTGGCAAGTCGTCGGTTTTTTTTAACGAGGGATATATCCTTCCGTTGTCGGGCAGAATTAGGGGAGAAACGTCTGTTGCCATTCACTTTATCTTCCAATTTACATAATACATACAAATATAGTACATTCTTTAACATCTAAAATGGCAATTCTGCAACAGTTAGGTGAGTTTAGATTTTGTTTCGTTTGGTTAATCGGTGACTAAGCAAGCTGCCATGATCGAAAAACTCATTATGACAGTTGACAGTTTAGTTGGGTCAGTCGGTAAGAAAGCAGACTGTAGTGTGTTGAATATGAAATATAATTATGGTGATGTTGTGCTTTCTAGTGCAGTGACCGCCGAAAATGTTGAGAATGTAGAGCCTTTGATGACCGCATGTGTAAATTGTATCATCAGAACGGACGAGGTGCGAATTGGGGTCTCTTTATGGCAACAAATAACCGTAAAGTTTGAGATTTATGCAAATAGTGGTGAGTGTATTAAAATTCCAGGGTTTGGGTATATGTAGGTACCTACCTACACTGAATACACTGTGTATACGTATATACTAACCAAGGATGTAATATAGACACATACAATGTATATTTAACCATACAATCAAATTTAATCATAAAATAAATTACCAGAAAAGTTTGATTCGAAGAAAGGATCGTAGATAAGAAATCACCTCAATTACCCTACATTATAAGTAAGTATTTATATGTATCCAAACTTCAGGAGAAAACATCTTTTTCAAAAAAGAGGAAATATGATGAGTCCTATCTATCTTTCGGATTTATTCCTTTGGGAATTGCTGAAAATCCTTATGGACAATGCGTCATTAGTAACAAAATTCTGTACAATAGCTCTTTGGTGCCTGCAAAGCCTTAACGACCCCTTGAAAGTAACCACCCGCATCTGAAGGATAAGAACATTGGTGTTTCTCGAGGAATATGCGGCGAAGAAAGTTGCAGCAATCCAATTTTTCAACAACACCAGGTCTGATCGGATCCATAAGATTTCATACCATATGACCATATGATCATATGAAGATGAATTGATTGATAGGTTTGAAAGATAGTACCGCTTTTGTTACTACTGTTTGTTTTTATGTTTTGTTAAGTTTTTGAAATGAAGGGAATTGTGTATAATTAGTTGGGTGCAGTCTCCATTAAATTATCAAGAGGAACTACCCTATATATTTATCACAACGATAAGCATAGCAAATCGCTGTGCAAAAGCATCAATATGACGCTAAAATATGAACAAGCAACGACTCCACAATCTTATGTTATGAATCTTTTCGCATGTGAGCTCCTATAGGCAGCGACCATTACTATCAGCCTACATCAATCTCCCTGGAGCAAAGATCATTACTGGATCTCATGCACTTTATCATCATTTTAATGGTCCGGCCTCTTTTCCCCGGAACCGCATGGGAGTAGATGTGCGTCCGGCTGCCTCTGTGCCAACACTTCGCTCCGCATGCTTGATTAAATTTGAATGCTAAGGCCGGCCGTCTCAAGAGACCCATAAACCGTGCCGTAAACATATCCTTTAGCCTCGGCGGTAAGCCTGAATCCGCCCCCGCCCACCCAGTGGCGGCTCGTGATAATTTTTTTTGGTGCTATACTTGAAAGAAATGTATACATATCCTAGATAATTATATCTGTTACCTAAGACAAAATCTGCGGTGGCCCTCACTCAAATTTTTAGGGAAAAGGGGTTGATTTGAAAGAATGCATATCGCATGAATATCAATAATAACGTTTATTTCTAGATGTTTAATGGTAGAATTTTGTATATCAGTTGGAGTTTTATTTGACGATCCGCCACTGGCCCAGCCCATACTTGAAATCCGGTGGTATTAATGCAAAATCTGATCCGCATTAATCAAGCGACGGTGACACCCGACATGACGTCACATTAATTCTGTCACGCTCGCAACTTTGCCCACTTACCGCCTACCTAGATGCCGGCACGAGACGTTTTGCCACCGCAAGAGGGCGCGTCCGCTATCAACGCCACTTCTCTAATTTGACAATGATATGTGGCTGAGACGCAAAAGTTATGGCGCTAAGCTGTTGCTACGGACAGCTCGATCCAGACTCGCTTCCTATTTCCGGCTTCCTCTATTTATTTATACGCTTCCTACGTGTCGGTTATGTTTGCGACCGTTAATATTTTTGTTTGGTCAGCTTTTGTTTGGCCGAAACGACATTTTCCGTACCTTTCATTTATGGTAGATTGACATATCCTACATAATCATAACTATTTTCTGACGCAGGTGATTTTTGCGTTGCCCATTGTGAGAGATCAATAGATACAATAGATTCGACATTTATAGACAGTGGGTTGTCACCTTCAAGTAACTAAACCGATACTATTCTAGTGGAATATTGTTCTTCCTTATTCAATATCAATATTTTCCTTGTGCAAGTTAATGAGTTAATAAGTTAACTGGACCATGCTTTTTTGAAAATAAGGCCGATCACGCGATGATAACCGAGTTCTTAAAGCCTAAATTGGATGAAATTGATTAAGAGGACATGTGGTTTTAACAACATGGTGTGGCATGTCACCACTAAATTTCTTTCGATGGGGTTATTGGAAGCCGACGGTCTATACACAAGCCTACATTCACCCGTACATTGAAAGAGAAAAATTGAAGGACGAAATTCAGTCACATTTATGCAGAAAGGTCATGGAACATTTTCCCTATGTGCTATTCCATATTTAACCCTATCCCCATTCCAATTTTCCGACCACATTGACACACTGTTTACACATTTACAAACTTTCTAAATATATATAGACTATAGAGGGCGAAACACCAAAAACGAATGTCTATAAGATAATAATAATATATCAGGATTATAACAATACAATGCACCTCTCGATATAAATAACTTAAATACAGTGTCACGTATCCTTGTGTTTTCCTACGAGGTTTATTTCTCTACTTCTCGTTTATTTATTCTTCAATCGCGAACCGGACGATAATATTCAAACAATAACGTGTGGACTACCACGGTATGATACCGTCAGTTCTGCATTACGTCACAAACGGATGGGTACAAACCCTTAAGCTTGATTTATAATGCCGTAACCGTAACACTTAACCGTAGCCGCAACCGTGCGCTCAACATTGCTCTTGCCTGAACTTAACGTAGAAACGTTACGGTCACTATAAACATCTCAGAAGCAGCATGCAAGGTCAACTTTTCTACGTTACGGTTACTTAACCGTAACGTAGAAAAGTTGACCTTGCACGTTTCTTCGACGGTGTTTATAGTGATCGTAACGTTTCTACGTTAAGTTCAGGCAAGCGCAATGTTGAACGCACGGTTGCGGCTACGGTTAAGTGTTACGGTTACGGCACTATAAATCAAGCTTTATAGCACCTAAACCGCTCATCCCATTGATCTGTAAATTTGTATACATATTTAAAATGACTGCAGCATGAGATGGTGTCAGTTTGGTCAAAATCGGATAAATCCCTAAGAAAACGTATGTAACATTTGCCACTTCCGGTTGTCAGATTCTCACCTAAAACAATCCAGTTCGTCTCCCTGTAATTCTAAATATGTATACCAAATTTCAGCCCGATCCATTGTTCCGTCTGGGCGCTATCGTGTTCACGGACATACACACATACATACATAAATAAACACATACATTTTCCAGAATTCATTGCAATGGATTCAGGGGACCTCAAAACGCGTATTTCCGCGAAAATCTCGACATTTTTTCCGTCGATTACTGTACTTTCCTTCTAGGGTACTAGTCGGAAGGTGAAAACACAGTTTAATTAAAAACGGCGTTTTCTATTTAATTCAAATCTTGCGGAAATTTTTGGACATGCTTTATTACTTTAAAGTCTGAGCAAGCATCATCTTGTTTGTCTCTGAAGTATCTTCCCTTATTTCTGCGAATTATTTTGGAAGGGTACTTTTGAATTTGAGTTTGAGCTCGTCATGTCAACTCTTATCAAAGGCCTTGTGCTATATCTAAAAATATTGCAAAATAGACCTTTTTTCTTCTAATGCATTTCCGACGTTATATGGTGTATCAGGTCCCCATCCACGGTCATGCATGCATTTTATGACGGAAACTCCGTCCACAAAAAATCAAAACGATTTGAATTGCTTCATGAGTCTCTCATGCAAGAAAACAGTCACTACGAACCAAGTAAAACATTCCTCGTATTCCAATAATCATTTTCCAACTGTTACTACAAAGAGCAGTAATAGTAAACCGGCAACAATAGAAGAGAAAACGAAAACACAAACACAGAGGGCATTCTTTTTCAAGGGTTGGCGTACCGCCGGTATCAGGATCGTTTAGCACGCTGCACTGGTTTGCTTTTAATTGAAACAACTTTTGCGACGTTGTCGTCGTCGTCGTCCACGTTTAATTAATTCGGAAATAATTAAATAAACGTACAGTAGCATCTTTCCCGCGATGCGGCTACTACAGTACTCAACCACTTGTCTACATAATATCTGCGTGACCCGAAACTTTTAACGAGCATAAGCGGAATTATTCAAATGTAATGTTGAGTGTAGGCTAAAAATGCTCGCTGTTCGAATTTTTAAAAGTGCATTTCATAAATATCCGACGGAGTAGGGAAAGGAAGAAGGAGACGGAGAGAATATCGGACGTTTTCCACCGGCTTTTCCATTTACATTGGATTCATTAAAGTGATGCACTTGCGAGAGCAGCTTTAGGGCGCACCATCCGAAGACAATTGCATTAACCGTCGCTATATAATAGCCTCCGTTTCTGTATAATATACAAATATACACTTTAGTAAGGATTCTATTATGGGATTGCTCTGAATGCTATCTACAGCAACAGTCATTTACAACTTACAATACGCCATGTAAAGTCCGTTCCATCAGTAACGGCAATGACTCATCGCTTTCTACTGTTGTTTTCTGGGTACGATTGGGGTTCTTCTTACTTTCCGACTAGTACCCTACAAGGAAAGTATTGTAATCGACGTAAACAAATCGATGTTTCCGCAAAAATACGCGTTTTGAGGACCTTTGAATCTAATGCAATGATTTCTGGAAAATGTATGTATTGTATTGTATTGTCTTTGAACACGATAGCGCACAAACGGGACACCGGATCGGGCTGAAATTTGGTACACCTCTTTAGAATTACCAGGGGACAAACTGGATCGTTTTTTGTGACAATCTGACAACCAGAAGTGGAACAAACTGGATCGTTTTTTGTCACAATCTGACAACCAGAAGTGAAGAAATGCGTCTTCTTAGGGATTCATCCGATTTTGGCCAAACTAATATCAGTTCACCCTCCAGTGACTCTAAATATATCCGGAAGGTGTAACTGCTCAAACAATATCATTACATATAAATCTCAAAACAGAACGAATCTCTTAGTAAAATAAAAAGCGTTCTCCGGACATTGTTCCCACGGGATTTCTCTAAATTTAGAACTAACTAAGCCCTAAGGCGTAATAAAGAATCCACAATGAGCTTGTATAGGCTTTTTTGTATGTCTCGGCTCCCTAATAAGCAGATCTTAAATGAAACCAGCAAAACTAATTTAGGTAAAGACCGAATTATCCACAACTGGGCTCTAAATAACACAATACCCTTTATTATGTAAGTAGTCCTAAAATAGCTATACAGAGAGAACTCTATTCTTGGATATCAAGAAAGATTATTCTTGCGTAGCATGAAGAAGATTTTTTTCTATCCAAATAATAGTTTATTCTAATAAGAATTTAAATATAGTTCTTTCAACGGTTAGGTATTCTTATGATTTAAGAATTTAGTATGTTTATGTTAAGTATATTTTTCTCTGACGTAGAAAAAGTTATTCTTCAATAAAAAAGTAAACGTTTGTCTTACAAAAATATTTCGTTGGACAAAAAATATATATGCTTTAAGGAAAAAACAGTTTCTTGACCCAAGATTCTTACTCTGAGAGATACATAGAAAGTTGTGCAATTACTTTACAGATGGCGCTAACAATTTCTCACGTCTTTTCCCATATATCACCGCTATATAAGTTCGACGATACTGGGTGTTCGTATATTGTTTGTTTACATCTATGCATAAGTGTTTTATTTCATGGGTGACTTACAAGGATTATGAGAAAACCCAGGATTGTAGTAGAATAGCCTACACAGAAAGAACTCTATTCTTGGATATCAAATAAAAATGTTCTTGCGTATATAGTGTAGCATGAAGAGAATATTTTTGCTATCCAAATAATATTTTATTGTAATAAGAATTTCAATATAATACGTAGTTATTTCAACGGCTAGTTATTCTTCCGGTTTAAGAGTTTAGTATATTTATGTTGAGTATATTTTGCTCTGACGAAGAAAATGTTATTCTTCTACATATAAAAAGTGTAATACGTTTGTTTTACAACAACAACAATATTTTGTTGGGTGAAAAATATACATGCTTCAACGAACGAACCGTTTCTTGACCCAAAA
Source organism: Aphodius granarius (assembly GCA_963971325.1). Classification (NCBI taxonomy): domain Eukaryota; kingdom Metazoa; phylum Arthropoda; class Insecta; order Coleoptera; family Scarabaeidae; genus Aphodius; species Aphodius granarius. Next base: position 7,617,414 of record OZ020225.1, read on the forward strand.
GTATACGTACGTATCGCTTAAAACAGACGTATAATTCCTTTCAAGCAGTTCCTTCATATTTAAAGCAAGAAAACGTAACACATACTTGGAACATCAAGAAAATCATATTCTTACTATGAGAATTTTATATTTTACTTGAACCAACCAAATGATCTTTGTGCGGATATAGACACAAGTGATATTCTTCACTCAAATACATTCGTGTTGTATCGAATAAATTTTTCCCTCTGTGTACTATCAGACTCAACAGTGACTTTAAATATATCGGGAAGGTGTAAATGTTACATGCGTTTTCTTAGGACAAAAATTTCCAACAAAGATTACAAAAGTTTGAGATCTACATATATCACACTCAATAACTCAAAACCAATTTAATTACATAAAAATCTGAAAACAGAATGATTCTGTTAAGTAAAATAAGATTCGCCCTCAGGTCTTTGTTCCCACGGGATTTGTCTAAATTTAGAGCCAACCAAGTCCTAAGGCATAATAAAGAACCCACAATGAGATTGTATAGGCTTTTTTGTATGTCTCGGCTCCCTAGTAAGCAAATCTTAAATGAAACCAGCAAAGCAAATTTAGGTAAAGACCAAATTATCCAAAACTGGGCTCTAAATAACGCAATACCCTTTACAATGTAAGTATTTCTAGAAATAGCTAGAAATTACTAAACCGTTTGACGTTAGAAATTAGATAAAGAAGGAGAAAGTAGGAAAACTAGTCATGATAATAATTTATCTACATTCGGAGAAAATTTCCTCTTCCTCTTGGTCTGGAGTATACTGCACGCCACTGAGAAGGCTGTATGTTATTTCTCTTAATAGAAATTCCGTGTTGTGAGCGCGTGAAGGCATCTCAGGTATTTCTCATATTACAGAGCAAAGAAATGTTTTATGTCCCATATATCTTGTTTCAGATTACGGTGGCGTGCTTCGGCCGTGTTATTATACCACCCGTTATGAATTTAACCAGATACCTTCTTCCCTTTTTATGTTTGTCATGTCAATATTGCCCCTTCAAACACCACAGCATCACGACTGTTTCCGGTCAGGTTTTTTAATAGTAAGGGAGCTTATCACCCACAAAAGGCAGTGTTTGTTTTATAATTGAACCTCTAATCACATTACTGCATGCATTATGGTAAAGTTGTGAATATAGCCTGCGGTTTTTGTTCACTCAAAAGTTTCCGCGAAGCGACATAAATTATTATTGAATTATGTATGTCGAAGGCATACCGACTTATCACGCTGCCAACTTGTAATTCATTTATGTATATATTAGGGCTTAGCGATATACGTGTGTCGGCAACGTGCCACCGGCAAATTGGTCCTGCATGCAACATGGAGGATTACAATAAAATTAGTGATATATGCCCTTATTGCCCTTAGGGGTGTTATTAATTCGAAACATCTTGTTGCTGGATATTCTATGTTCACAGCATGCATTTCTTCATCGAAATGCATTGTTTATTATAATTTTTTTTTCATACCTATCTCAAAAAGTGGACTTTTAACGGCTGTATCATGTTGCACTAAATCAAAGTAGAGCAATGATATAGGGGTGGGATCAACTCATACAAAGAAAATAACAATATGTGTTGTCTAGGTATGTGCCGACACCGTTTTATTGCATTCCATTATCTTGAGTTTAAAACTAGTAGGCAAAAACCTGACAAAGTTGTTACTATATTTAGATTGGAGACTTCCGCGGTCCGAATCACTAAGTTCTAGATTTCCGGGAGAAAACCGCGTCAACGACGATAAAGTCATTCTCTTCGTAGCCGTCTTACTGTTACGTCCTGAAGATGCCTCTTGCGACAGAGTGCGAAACGTTGACTACTTTATCGTCGTTGACGCGGTTTTCTCCCGGAAATCTAGAACTTAAAGTTGTTACTGTTCCACACGATGTCCAAACTTTAGGCCAAAATACCCCTCATGTGAAATTATTTTAATGTTGTATATAATTTGCTGAGCAAATCATCAAAATTCACTAAAAATTGCAAAAGTTATTGGAGATAAAAATTTTGTTAACCTTTTAGGTTGGCATTCTTTTACGCTGAGTACCTATTACAGTTCGATTGATATTTTTATTTAAGGAATACTTTGTTGTAATGTTATAATATATATCATATATACATGATTATATTTCATTCATTCACAGCAATTAAAGGCATTTATTTGTAGTTAACAACCAGAAACACAATTGAAATGCACAATTATCATGGACGTCGACAACTCTGTTGACTTTGCTTGCACACCACATGCAATTATCAAATTGGGTGGTCCAACTCCCCCAACCCTTTAGTTCTCTGTGATAATGCGTGCGTCAAATCAGCGTTAGCACCCTTCCAATTATCATAATTGATACCTCTATTGTGGCGATGTTATTTTGTTGTCAATAGAATACAGCAGTTCGATCGGTCTGCGGACAGACGGCGCTGGCGTAGCGGAGGTTTGAGCGAGATATCATTATATAAGCTATTATCCTGACAATTAATTTATAACGTTGAATTATCACGGCAAATTAGCATGATAAAGGGGAAACTATACAGAGACTATTATGATTTTCACTCTCGCTCTCTGTGTGTCCTCGATAGTTAGCGACGTGAATGCGCTCGGCGACCTAGACTGTCGGTCAGTTGTCACTCTGATTACTGCCAATTTAACACCTTGTTCATGTAAACTGGTAATTCCAGGTCGACGCGTACCCGCAAAATCCCCTAATGTCGATTAACAATTGATTACGCGTCATTAGCTTTGTTAAAACCGACTCTCGCCAGTATCATGCACTGGTCAGTTCCATGGACAGTGTAGGAAACAATAAAAAAAAAGCAATTGCGATACCAGTGTCGCCTCCGCCATTTTTACTTTTGGTGCATTCTGGTCTGATGGCTGTGACACATGAACAAATGTAATGCAGTGTAAACTGCGAGTTCCTATCTTATTCTGGAAAACAGTGCTATAACTTGACGACCACAACCCACATCTACAGTTATACCTATGTTAGGTTCCACTAAAAATTAAGCCAAATCATATTGATTGAGTCAACTTAAACTTCACTATACTACTAACTATAGGAGGTCAAAATGGCGGGAACAACAGCGACTCCCTAACATGGTAGCATTTTGGCCAAGCGCGGTTTAAGGGCTTTAATTACATTTCAAAATTCTAATTCATCAAATCTCTTCCAATTTATTCGAAGGCAAAACTAACTGGGTTCTTTTTCTTGAACCTTGTGAACACATTTTCTGACTATTAACTGACGCGTTTAAGTATTTAACATTTAATAAGGGCTGATAAAGCAAGACTACTCAAATGAAACGAAACACTTATCAAAACAATAACATCTATTAACAATAATAATCAACAATCCCGTTTGATAGGTTACATAGAAAAATGAATGAAGCTTTGAACATATTGACGTTTAAATTAAACCTAGGAGTTGATTTAGACGAGCGAGATCTGTTCGTTTGCATCCCTCGACCCCAAAGGAAGCCGGAAGCATTTCTTCTTAGCCAATGACAACTCTTCAATTTTAAACTTATAACACGCGGTCAAATCCTAAACCAGATGTTCAACCCTAGCAAAAACCTTTGACATTCCCGAATGTTCTTACAAATATCTCGCTTAATTTGATCATATCTTAATAAATAAATAATGGGTTTCCGACCCATTACATAACTACTAACGTCTATCAAAGAAACGGTTGATGTATATGATGTGACGGGCGTGACTTCATTCTGTGACGAACGTGATGAGTGCAAATTATACCAAAATCTTAGTAGTATAAAATAATACAAAATGTTTTAATAATAATATTTCTAAATTTATTTATATTCAAAAACTTAGAAATTCATATAGAAAACGTAACTTACACTTTATTAAAAGACACTGTTTGCCTTCATTTCTCGAAGTTTACGCGATCTAGCTGACAGAATCTCCGGATAAAATTTCTTATTCGCAATAGTAACAGAAAGGTGTGTTGGTACCTTTAAATCATTTGAATGACTTGAACTGGAAGTAATCATCTTTTGACATTTTTTTCTTTCATTGCTGCTCGTCTTTTCATAATCTTGTTTGAGATCTTCTCTATTTATTCATTTCCTTGTAACAGCATTCATATCTGTAGACAAATAAGAAGTAATATCATATAAAATGATGAATATCGTGTTCACAGACATACATATACACACACACACACACACACATACACACACACACATACACACACACGCACATACATACATACATTTTCCAGAAATCATTGCAATCGCTTCCGGGGACCCCAAAACGCGTACTAAAATCCCGATTTTTTTTCCGTTGATTACAATACTTTCCTTTTAGGAGAAAGTAAAAATACAAAAATATTAAACTTTTTACTAAACTACATTCAAAAGAAAATTTGATGACAAATTTGGCATCTCGTACATTTCAATATAGTGACTTTCAAAGAAGATACGTACTTCACATTCCATTTCCCTTAAATTTTATATCCTCCATACGTATTTAAAAAACTATTTTAGATTCAGTTCATTATGGAGTTGAAATTTTCTATACATTCCTTCGGGTCCTGAAGGCGGTAAAAGCAATACGAGTACAACGCATTCTCGGGTTTGCGTCGGTGTTAGAAGACTGTCGACGTTCGTCGCAACCGCGCTCAAAATTACTGTGCAATTTTGCCCTCCGGTCGCCAGTAAATTTTAAAACTTTATAAACGTCTGGCTCGTCGAAATGAGTCCGGAGATTTTGTGGACAGCAACGTGACAGACTCCCACAATTTACGTCCCCATCCGAAGGAACGACGAGCCATCTAACGGTCGACTACCACGTACCAATAAATACGAGAAAATGACCGTCTGACCGTTCAGATTGTTCAGATAAAGGACATTTTAAAAATAGATGTCACGGTGATCTTCTTAGTTTAAAACTACTCTACTTTCTGCCTTAGTAATGACTAGGGTTGCCTAAATGACGATAGTACTGTACTAGTATAGTTACTGTCAGAAGAGGCTGGAAAGGGGGTAATAATAATGTAATGGAAAAGGTTTGGGGAGTGGTTGTCGAAGCTGAAGGCCTTAATTAATCTTGGGGTGCCGTAACGCAGCGCTGCTGCGAGTTTCGACGAGGAAAAAATGGGCCGTGATGATTGATGCGAATGTCGTTGGCACAACTTAGCAGAGCGCGTCGCAAATTGGCAATATTAATTTATAAATCTTGGTTGTCATGACAAATATCTTGCTAATTATACCGGATGGTACTAAAGTAATGACACAGCTTTTTTCATAGTGTACCAAATCGCTATTTACATCAGCAACAGGAGCTTTGCTATTACGAGTTATTTTTGTGTTGGAACAAAGCCATATTAGTAAACACTTCACACAGGTTGTTGTCCATACACTTGGCCTTCACATAATGATACTTCCTACTTAGTACTATGTAGAACAGAATGGATAAGATATATTTCTTATCCATTTAGTTCTACAACATAAAATATCACATTACTTTCCTACTACAGTGTTGACACATTTATCTCATTAACTCGCTGTATAGAAAATAAAACACCAATTAAACTAATGACCTAACTACATTAGGATGCCTATATGTAGCACCTAAACCGCTCATCCCATTGATCTGTTAATTTTCATTCATATTTAAAATGACTGCAGGATGAGATGTAGTCAGTTTGGGCAAAATCGGATTAATCCCTATGAAAACGCATGTAACATTTGTCACTTTCAGTTGCCAGATTGTCACCAAAAACAATCCAGTTCGTCCCCCGGTAATTCTAAATATGTATTCCAAATTTCAGCCCGATCCGTTGTTCCGTTTGGGCGCAATCGTGTTCATGAACATACATTCACACATACATACATACGTACATACATTTTCTAGAAATCATTCCAATGGATTCAGGGGACCTCAAAACGCGTATTTTCGCGGAAATCTCGAAATTTTTTTTCCGTCGATTACAATACTTTCCTTCTAGGGACTAGTCGGAAAGTAAAAATCCGGGAGGACTCCACCCGACTTGCAGAGTAAATTAGACATACCCACATACTTACATACATACCCACAAATATTTTCCAGAAATAATTGCAATGGATTCTGGAGACTCCAAAACGCGTATTTCCGCTGAAATCTCTTTTTGTTTTCGTCGTTATAATACTTTCCTTCTAGGGTACTAGTTGGAAAGTAAAAAAAAAAACAAGCTTTTACATGTCTTTACATTTACTGCACATTGTACATTTCTAGAAAAATACATAAATACCTTGTTGACTGTTCACCCGAATGTAAATTCGACTGTGATGTACTCCAGTGGAGTATCTACAAAACTGTTCAGGAAGATACTTTGCGACGGCGACACTTTCTTTTAGGTATTTCAAAGGATTTGCATTTCAATGATTTTCCAGATCCTTTTATCTCCCGGCTTATCTTGTAGCCACACAACGGGCTGACTCACAACAAGGCACCCAGTGCATTTCCACGGGATCATTTGAACCGTACAATCTTTAAAGTTCACCAACCACACCGCACACCTGGCACGTTTAGAAACGTTTTCGATATTTAAAAGTTTATTAAACTCTCAAATCTTTTCTAGATTATCTTAAAATAGTAGTCTGGAATTATTTACTATCCTCACTATCTATTTTCAGTTTCTTTGTCAGTCTTTGTATTCTTTTAACAGCTAATGAGGCCCTTTTATCTCAGCTTAGGTTTCTTTTTCGGACCTTTTACTTCGGTCACAACACAACACTTATCAGCCTTATAAGAATAGTGCAATATTTGAAAATATCCCACGCAAATGTTTGACTAAATTTGATCTCAAATGACCTTTATAATTTTCATTGAATTTTCATAGTTCTTTCTGTAAACTATAAGCAGGTTTGATAAATTTGTTTTGAAAATAATTGTTTCTATTATTATCTCTGTAACAGATATGTTAGCCTCAGGTCTGGCATTCCCGACATATTCTCTCACACTCGGTTTTAAAGTCAAATTAATTAGCAAAGCCATGTTCTTTGATTCATGTCGACATGTCAATTGTCGAAGACGATGCAGTACTGAAACTTGAACCTTGCACATTTGAGTTTAACACTTTTAGGATTGAAGTCGATATTATAATGATAAATAATAATACAACAATAACACTTTATTTATTCACTTAGCTACAAAAAGTAGATGAGACAAATCTATGTCGTGTAAAAAAAAAATAAAACACAAATTACAAATTTAGCACTACAAACGTAACGTAATACATGCAAATTCAGTCATAAACGAGGCCAAAAGCCCTTTCCGGCGACAATATCAGGCCCCGAATAGTATTATGTAAAATCAAATCAAATGGTAACCATTAATTACTTTACAGGGTGTAATAGAGCAATTAGGGGTTACCATTAAAAGGAAACGAAATGATTATGTTAACCTTTTGGGCAGAATGCCTTTATCCCGATGATTAGGCAAAATGTCAATGTATCTTATCTTCTACCTGGCTAATAAAATCTCAACGTAAACATCACATTTTATTCACGATGTAATAATATTTCATACTGTAATACTATATTAACAATTACCTAGTGCTGCATTGGTTGAAAAATGATATAAACCTATCAAGCTACAAATCAATCTAATTTATCTACCTGTATATTACATTTATTTTAATAGCAAATGTGTTATACTTATCAGTCAATAATGACTTCTGCTAAATTCTCCAACCGTTTGCTTTGATGTGCACGTTTTGCAGCACTAAAAAAGTTATTCTAAACCGCATGCGCAGTATAAAGTTAGTGTTTAAGTTAGAACCGAAATAAGTTAGGGATTTTACAGTCAGTCGGCTGGTCGAGCAGTACTTTAGACTCATTGATTTTTAGGCACGCTGGGATGCATTTTAACAAGAAAGTAAAGTATTTTAGTCTACACGACATATTGCAGAGCTCAACGTAGAGCGCAGGTAGCAATATTTAATAATTATTAAATGTCTATCTCAAAACATGTCGGCAAACCAATCTGTTTGTATGTTGGCAATATTAGAATTAGAAGTGGCATACATGGGGTCATGTATGGTGATGTGAATGACGACATGTCAGTTGAAATTGTTGTGTGAAGTCTGGTGAAGTCCAACCAGAAGCTACGGTTAGTTGACTATGATTTATTGTTATGTTTATTATCAGATGCAGTGCTGTCATCGCTATAGCAAAACTTTTACTAGTAGCGTAATAGTTATATTAAATAATCGCAACTGAAAGAAAAAATGATAAACATTACACCTCATTATTGAATAATTTGATAGTAATAGGTAATAATTGTAATAAAGTAACAGATTTTGTTTCAGTTTATTGAATCGGTTACAACCGTAGTACCTACGGATGGCAATATTGTCAGGCGTACAGCTAGTGATGATTCAAAACGTTCGAGCAGTCACAAATACCAGCACAAGTTTTTTTTTTTAGCTTTTCAGTCCTTAGATGCGCATGCGGATGCTCGGTTGAACCGTAAGAAATCGCATGTAACATTTACCACTTTCGGTTGTCGGATTGTGGCCAAAAACAATCCAGTTCGTCGCCTGGTAATGTCAAGTATGTATACATTTCATGCCAAAGTTCAGCCTGATTCGTTCTTCCGTTTGGACGCTATCGTATTCACAGACATACATGGCCACACAACGCGTATTTCCAGTAATATCTCGACAGAAAATGTCCATCGATTACAATACTTTCCCTCTAGAGTACTTACTTATCAGAAAGTAAACCCTAGTTAGAAATACCAGTACTTGGAAATATTTAAGATAATGCTTTGTTTAAGAAACTTTTACTTGCAATACCTAAATGCATGTCTTCGTAGCTCTCTTACTGTTTCTCCTGAAGATTCATCTTGCAACAGAATGCGAAATGTTGACAACTTTATCGTCATTGACGCGGTTTTCTCCCGGAAATCTGGCACATCTAAATAAAGTCAATCTGACATGACTATCGATAGGATTAAAACCGGAGAAAATTGTCAATCTCTAGATTGTCAAACAATAATTTATGGTTATTATGTATTGTACGTTTTCAAACTATGGTTCTTCGTGGTTCGTCCGATGAAGTAAATCACTAGAAAATACCACCGGCGATTGAGCAATGTGTATCTATATCCAGTATGTACTCTTGTTATTAGACTCACTTAAATTGAAATTCCCCAACTTGCAGTGTTCAGAATGATTCCTCGATGCTAGTACGAAAGCAGGAAGCCCGAGGCATTTGGGGAAGCGAGAGCGGGTGTTGGAATGAATGAATGAATCCACCGATCCCCGCCGGTCTGCTCCTGGACCCAGTTTTCGCTGCTCCCGAACACTCGGGATCGATTCTTGAGTACAGCTGACGGTGTAGGGCGGTGGCCCCGGTCGGTAGCGAACCCCCGCGAGAATAACCACCTCCTTCTCGCCTTCCTCCGCCCTTTCCTACCACCGTCTCACCCACACGTACACACACACCTTATACCGATCTAGCGACGTAATCTTTGGGAGATTCTCGAAACTCGGGAGCTTTCTTTCTCTAGCAGTTGGCAACGCGGGCAAAACTCCCCATTGACGAGTGTGTGTATCTTGGCATCTAGACGTCTTTTGTTCGTTCGCTGGTATCTCTTGCATACTTGAAACTTAGTTCTCGCCGTGGTGTGCTATAAGTGGCCACAGTTGGCCCTTTCAGTGCATTTAGGGTGCATTCGAAAGGGTGTTTTACGATTAAGAAAATGCTAATTTTTGTTAATGAACGTGGTAATGTATGTTTACATTCCTGAATTCATGGTTTAGAGTTAAAGTACCTCTTAGCTAGCTATAAACTGATTAAAAGTTGCTGTTTTTAGTTTAATCAAAATATGCTGCTTTCTGAATCAGATTCGATACTCTGAGTTATCCGTTTTCCGCTTTACTAGTAATGCTGTCAAATGAATGAGTGCTGAAGCCTTAAAGAGTTAATTAATGACATTTTTGTTAAAATACAGAGTGATGATAAAGTTTGGAACAAAATTCATAATTTCGTTATTTAATGTTTCAAAGAAAAACGCTCGGACACGTCAATTTTAGCTTTTAAAAAGCCAACTTATGACGTAAACATTTCATCTATGACGTCAACTATTTCGGGGCGATGACGTCATGCCTTTTAAATGTCATTTTTTTTTTCAAAGTAAAGGTTATGTAAGGTATCAATTTTTTTACATCTTCATTTAAGTAGTAAGGAGTTCTTAGGAAAAACAACAAAACAATGGGGTTGCCAATTGAAAAAATAAAGATGACGTCATTTCTTCGAAATACGCGCCGTCATAGTTAAAATTTTTACATCATAAATTGCCTTCTTAAAAATTGACGAGTCTGACAAAATTATGAATTTTGTTCCAAACTTTATCATCAATCTGTATAAATATTCAACTATTATTATTAACATTCTTTATCCAATACATTGTTTTTAATACCTAATAATCATCAGTGTAAACATAATGAAAATTTTACGATACAGTATGTCCAGGAAAGTTTGCACCATGAACATTTTTTTTATACATTTCTCAGAAAATGTTGTTCTTATTATAAAAGCTGGCAATAGGTCTTAAATCAAGAATGCTATCACTAGACCCTAAAAATGTTAACCCACAATTTTAATAATATCGAGAAATATTATTTGCAAGTGTTGCTTAAAATTAATAAGGATCAGATTTGAAATCACAACCACCTATCCTAAAAAAGTCAATTTTTGCTACTTTTATTTAATTTTCTCAATTTGCAAAAAGTTTAGTAGCGGTTAGTGATTTAAGATGATTCTCCACAATTGCCTTCTTAGACATTTGTTGATTTTTTTATAATACGATTATAATAAGTTTATAAAACTTTTGTAATACGTTTATAATACGATTTTGAATACTAATAAATATCATGGAATAGGAACGTTGTTGTAAGTTGGATCGGAGTCTGCTTTTATTGGTAGCACTGCAAAACAGAGCAGTCTATTTATAATTTCTTTTAACTCAAATTCAAGCGGAGAATAAAAGACTTTTCTTTTAAACCTTCAGGGTTTGTTATCGCTGGATTTTTAGAAACCAACAATAATTGTAAACGAATATCAAAAATAATAACCTGAGGGTGATTCAAATTAAAAGTCACACTCTAACCAAACCTTCAGGGTTTGGTATCGCTAGATTTTTAGAAACCAACAATAATTGTAAACGAATATCAAAAATAATAACCTGAGGGTGATTCAAATTAAAAGTCACACTCTAACCAAAACAATTATATTTACAAGAATCAATAATTAAAAAAACTCGTCAGATCGACTGTACAAGAATCCTTGAACCTCTTGGCATAATGAAAATGGTTGGAGGGAAAAGGATGACAGAGACATAATTATTTTATTAAAAAGAAAACTACCTAACCTGTAATTGGCATATTACCTCAACAAACAGATGACAACACAACAATAAGAGCTTATCGCCCTAAAACGCGTTACGTCTACATCTTTCGACTTCGAAATTAAAACTTCACTGATATTTCAAATATTCAAAACCAGAAGACTTTCTCCCTCCACATACAGAACCAAAAGTTGCCAGCAAAACCACCACATCTGTTATTAGACCACACAGAAAGTTCCACACATTTTTAGAAAAATCTCTATTTATGACATCCGGTCAAAAGGACCCAAACTATTTCTTAAACAAATATCTCTGTGGTATTCATTACCCATCTGTTACAACCATTTATTCTATGCAAACCCAAAGCAAAAGAAAAAAAAATTCGTGATTATGTGTAGCAATTTTAATACCACGAAGAGCTTTTTATGCTTTCGTTTCATCTTCCTCATTTTTAGGTGTGTACATAATATAATCACGAATAATAAGTCAATGAAAGGTAATTTACTTACCTGTGGCATAGTTATTTTCATGCTATACGGTAGTAGGCTATCCAGGTTTATTGGTAGCCATATCATTGTTAGACAAAGGTAAACAGAAAACAATTTCTGACTTTCCTTATCTGTCCAAATCTGACATTAATAATAATGGAGAAGACAACCCAATGATGACGACAACGGCCCTGCTGCGTCGGAGGTGCAGAACAAGCAAGTAAAGGCGTCGTTGATTGCAACCCACAGGGCAAAAGAATTGGCTCGTGATCGCCTACGTTCAACTTTAAGGAGAAAGAAAATGGAAGGGAGGGGGAGTTGCAGCATTATTAATAGTTATGTTTCATGCTATATGGTGGTAGGCTACAAAGGTTTATTGCAATTTTTGCATCCATTAGGAAACAAAGGACTTTCTCTTAAACAAAATGATTTTTGAGTACGTATAACCATAATAATGTTAATCCAATGTTTTGACATTCAAGTGCATAGAGCATAGATATAAGAAAGGAGCTAACTATTCAAAATTATCATACTAGCAAAAAAACATAGTCCCAAAATTACAATTCTCCTTTGAAAATACCGGTTTCGTCTTCTGGCTATCATCTCTCTGCATCGGTCTATTTCAACCCTCAACAGTCGAGTCATCCGTCTAAAGGAGGAAAATGATTCAATTTAACGGAGGTTGGAATATCGAGTCGGGAAATCGTATTTACGTAATTGAAGTAGATAGCGGAGTGACGTATAAAACAATTGGCAATATGAAGAGGGCGCGCGCCGCGGGAGCCACCTTTAACTTCCGGCGTGCTTTCCCTCTCCCCGACTCTCCGTGCCCAGTAAAAATGAACAACGCTTCGCAATGAGCGAATATAACAATCCCGGCTTTTGAAGTATTGTTTGCAACAGATTTTCCTTACGTACGGTGCAGATTGGTTTGTACGAAAAAAGAAATCCACACGGTCTTCCGGTTAGTTATTAGTAGGTACTTTAGTTCGTTCTCAGATCCACAAGTCTTGATAAAAATTGTCTTCTTTATCTCTTAAAAAACACATCCATTGTTTACAGAAACAACCTATGATAATAATAATGGTCTCCTTCTATCAGGGAGACCATTTTACAACTGTCCAATGAAATCTGCAATCTGTTCAGATTCAAGCATACAATCCACAACAAACAGATGACATTCAGTCCACGTAAACTCGAACGTACATCATAAATTAACCCTTGAGGAACACAGATATAACCGCGATATCGGTGTGCAGAACGATAAATGTCGCATGTCAACAATGGAATCATTAGCAATGCGCACACCTAAATCGGATACCTAAGCCCTCGCCGGTTTCAATCTAATTTATGATGTCACAGTGAGGCCGTTACTTCTCGCCTCGTGTAAATTTGGAGGAGGGTGAACGTTGTTCAACTGCACCGCAGGGACCTGTAACTTTTATCGTTTTGTCAGAGAACGATCCATCGAATAAGGGCTTTACTCTACCACCTCTGTAAACACTTTGAGTAGTTTTATATACAGGGTTAGGCAACGAAATGGAATATTCTCTACACGGCGAAAATTATTAGTTCTATCAAAAAATGTTAAACATAAAAGTTGCTGTATTTAACCCAATAATAAATGAAAAGCTCTTTATTGATAATTCTGTAGTTTTAGCTAGGAAGAATATTGAAGAATTTATTATTGAAGACCAAAATGTATCAATTTTTCTTAATAGTGGTCAGAAAGACAAAAAAACATTCTTACTTAAAAAATAGGTACTTCTTACTTTTGCTGCTCTCTGTACAGAGACCCGAGCGGCCACATTTATCCCGTGGGAGGAAATTCCGCCTTAAGATTTCCTTTGTTTTATTTCGGCTTGTCAGGCGGCTTGAAAAGGGCAACACGTGCTTGCACTCCCGCCCTTTTCCTTACAATGTAGGCGGAAAAGTAGATAATATCCGTCATTCAAAAACATCTTTCTTGAGGCAAATTGTACACGTCAATAAATTCAAAGTATTTATACTAGTAACACCAATTCTACCTTAAGTTTTAGTAACAATACTTTTATCCAGATATTATACAGTGCACGTGAGAGTTTTTTTTTGCAATATTTCTTGGAATTTTTCACCAAATATAGATGTTTACCATCACCCTAAGAAGCGATATCTCACATTATAAGCCTAGAATTTAAATCACCCCTACTTTAAAAGTGTTCAAGGGGAATTCTAAAGACGGAATTACGATCCATCAAGCCTCATGTCATGTCGTTTAGTAGTCCGGTGACCTAATATTCAAATTTCCCATCGAAATCACTATGGACGACGACGTGTATGTCACTGGTATACATAAGAGAACATGGTGGGGGTGGACATTGGAAACTGTTTGTACCGGGAAAGTCGATCTATTATCCCGGGAATCACATGTCTTTGCGGCTCCTCGAAGGACATGGTTCTAGACGTGGGTTCCAACGTTGCGAAAAGTTCTCAGTTTATTAACTTATATCCGGTTAAGCTGGTACATGTACATCTTAATCGACACATCATGATGGATGCGCTTTTGAGCGAAAAGCTCTTTCAGGTCTGCGAAGTTACTGACCTGACACGAGCAACCCAAGGAAACAATTCCTTTATCAGTACTCGGTCAGTACAGGGAATAAATGATGAAAATGTCATTTCGGAATATGAAAGCAATTAAACTTTGCTTTTTTCGTCAATTACAATACTTTCCTTCTAGGATACTAGTGAGAAATTAAAAATAATACTGGTGAAATATAATAAGGCTTTTCACATAACAGGAACCTCAACCAAGACGTACATGGTTATGAAAAACAGCGAGTCTAGATAAGATTCTATCGCATACGCGATAAAATGTAGACGTGTTTTGGCAAAATATTGTTTAGAAAGGAAGCACAACGAAGACTTTCATTATCTTGGAAAAAAATCTGAGAGAAAACAATGTGAGGAAAAATCAGATGTGGATCCAATGCCAAAATCGCATTCTTTTCAATATTTGTTTAAGTTTGGCACTCTGAAAGGCTTCGTATTTAGTTATTTAAGATTAATAATAAGATTTTTGGTTGATTTTTTATTTCAATTGTATCTATTTCATTTATAAAATTGTACAATATTTTTACTTTCTGATTAGTACCCTAGAAGAAACGTATTGTAATCGACGGGAAAAAAATCGGGATTTCAGCGAAAATACGCATTTTGGTGTCCCCTGAATCGATTGCAATGATTTCTGGAAAATGTGTTTATGTGTGTATTTATGTGGGTATGTGTGTATGTCCGTGAACACGATTACGCCCAAACGAAACAGCGGATCGGTCTGAAATTTGGTATACATATTTAGAATTACCGGGGAACGAATTGGATTGCTTTTGGTGACAATCTGACAACCGGAAGTGGCAAATGTTACAAGTGTCTTCTTAGGGATTTATCCAATGTTGGTCAAACAGATATCAGCTCACCATCCAGTGACTTTAAATATGTATACCAATTTACAGATCAATGGGATGAACGGTTTAGGCGCTATAAGCTTTGACAGAAGCAGTTTGACAGAATCCACAGCCTTCCTCGCCGTGTTGCAAATTGTCAGATTTTGACAAACGTCAGTGCCACTGACATGACATGACATTAAATGTCAGTATGACAAATGTCATTGTGTCCTGAAACTGACGTTAGGTAAAATCCAGAGTGGCTGTGGCCTAACAAAACTGAATAATTGCAAAAGTGTTTTGACACATCATTGTACCAACGATGTAGTTGGAAGGTAGGGTGAGGGCCACCCCAGATATTTGTAGAAATGTTAGACAGCAGAAACGCTTTGACAGTAATTTTGATTTAACTAGCACCCCATAAAGTTAAATAATTTACTATAACGCCTAGTAGTAACTTTTCCAACTTAAATATTTATCAATGAATAATTGTCATTCTCACATTTTTTCTTATGAAACCTAATGCAACATTTGTTGTAAAATACTCAAAAAATGTGTTATTTATATTATCGAACAAAAAGACAGTATATTTATAATGTTTTTGACCCCTTCAAGGTTTTTTGTCAGAAATAATGCTTTTTGAAGACATTCCAGGTCTTTCAGATTTTTTCACACTGTGTAACAGTGTAACAGACATACACTTTTCGACGAATGTTCTTGGCTTGGCAATGAAAATTTAAAGACGACTAAGAGAAACAGTTTTTTTTTTTTTTTTTTGGAAAATGCACCACCGAACGCATAAAGAAACAACAAATAAAGTCACAAGGACTACACACAATACAATAAAAAAGAATGGCTTTTCTGCAATTTGTTTGCATTTCATTGCTATCTAACAATTATAATGTAGCTAAATCCAAAACCAATCCAAAACGTTATTTGGTCTTTATTTAATATCTTTTTTAAGTAACTCATTAAATCCAATTTTATTTTCTCTTCTGCCATCTCTGCGCGAATAAAGCAATGAATATAGAATGTGGTGTATACAGCACTGTACTAATAAAATAATATCGAAGTTCAATGTGGCAGCAAATCCGCTCAACTGGCACTACAATTCACAAACTCTACCAGATTACATCGAACGTTGACGGTTTTAAATTTTAATCCACACAGCTGCCAATGGGGGATTCACTATTTAATAAAGGGGTTTTGTCAGTCCGATCGTATTTTATTCGAATATATGCTTTCAACAAGCAGCGACCCAGCTAGACAAATTGTTGTTTCTGCACCTGCAAAAATAGCCGTTTTACACTTGACCGAGGTATTCGTACATTATTTTCGTTTCTTTGTGTTAACGCTTCACAAATACACAAATACTACATTCAAATCGGACGTAACATAGTATGTTTTATGTTCGATCTGTTGTGAACAATGTGTGACATGTCGTTCGACACTGCAATCAATTCTACAGACAAAGGAACAATGGAAATCAGGGTTTTTTCGGTTCGAAAATCGATGTTTGTTTTGAATTGGAACGCCTTTAAAGTAAATATTCAACACGTTTATATACTTTCTGTCTTTTATTATTTTAATTAACTGTAGTCACCAAATCTAAGATGGGAAAAAGTGATATCTAGCTAGAAAGTGATCTCTTTTCGTACTGCATACTCCTTGAAGAATAGCAATATTTCAATTTGTGGAAAAACGGGGTTTTCCACGGTTCGGTCAAAAAGTGAAATGTGGGAAGTAAAATGTGGCACGGTGGGCGTCTGCAGGTCGAAATAATTCACTTTTCCCCGAGCCCATTGTCCGAAATCATTAGTTCGTTGTAATCCCAATTATCGGACGGTTTAGGGGCCTTACGAGGACAGGTCCGACGAACCGGAACGCCTCCTGGTGCCCGGTTATATACCCTACTGCCTTTTATCCCACTTAATAATTATATTGGATATGTCCTTGGACGGATTACCGTATGAATATTAATGCGGGTTTATTTCTGGGTATTATATTAAGCTACATTATATCTTTGACAGATAACCAGCTGATAAATTTTACAGAGCTTAGATCAGATATCAGAACAGGCCAGCCAACGCAACACTTGGCACAAACTGTATACCTGTATAACTATCGTAAGAAATATAAGAACTGTAAGAATCTCAAATAAACAAATTATTTCTGGAGAATAGTAATGACTTGCCAATTTAAAACTTCTCAAGGATTTAAAGTTAGTTTATGAGAAAACTTTCGCAAGTGCTATTACATTAGTATCTGCTATATTGACTGAAATATTCTGGACAGCCACAACTTGAAGCTAACTGAGCTTTCAGTTCTTTTTCACTTCTGCGTCTTTTATACGTTTAAAAGACGCAGAAGTGATAAAATATTTCTCTATTAATAAATCTTTTCCCTTTTGTATTTTTTTGAGAAACCGCCGCGTTTTTAATTAATTGGAACAAGAAAGGTCGCACAAGGTATTTCGTTATTTAATTATGTTTGCGGACGTAATTATGCATCTTAATTGCGGAGCAGGACAACGGACAAATTGCTTTTTAATTGTTTCGGAAAACATCGCCTAAACGAATATGAAGCGACAAAAGAGGGCAATTTAGATTTGAGATTATAATTTCGAAAGAATGAGTGCATAACTACTGTAGTTAGAACCGAAACTGAAATTGCGTACTTACCTGTACTTCGCATTCAATTCGTTTTGACGAAAGAAAAATATCTTTTTATACCACTCAACAGCGAAAAGTAGTCGTTTTGATAACCTATCAGAAGTTAGACACAACAATTATCCACAACTTCTTGTTCTACAACGATTTTAATGAATGATACGTCAACTCTACTTTCCAACTATGTACTATGTAATTTCGTGAAGCCACAGCCACTCTATGCCCCCAACGAAACGTCATGTCAAGTCAGTGGCACTGATGTTTGTCAAAATCTGGCAATGCCCTGATTTCACATACTTTTGCATGAAAGGATCATAATTAGGATCCGAAAAATATATATAAACGTTGGTTTTCTCGCAATTTTTCGGCAATTCGCATACATATTTCAGCTATTACGAAACCCATGTCAACAGTCCTTGCATATATCGAAACTACAGATCGAGATGTTAACAATTTCTTTAAAAAAATGAATTATTAGTGTCTCCGACCGCCGCAGCCGATAACACCCTGATTCTACACTAGTTTGCTTAAGCAAATATCTGGTGTGTCCCCCACCCTACATTCCGACTACACTGTTGACACATTTATAAACTCTAAACGTATAGAGGATGAAACACCAACTAAACGAATGACGTAGGATAATAATATATAATAGCTATATTGGGATTATAACAATACAAGGCACCTCTCGATACAAATAACTATTGTCACGTATACGTGTGTTAGCGAGATTGTTTATTATTCTACGTTGTTTATTTATTCTTATACTGCGCTGACGCGTATGAAGTCAGTTCTCCATTACGTCACAAACCGATGGGTATAAACCCTTATAGCACCTAAATCGCTCATCCTATTGATCTGCAAATTTGTTTGCAGGTTTATTTTATTTAAAATGTCTGCAGGTTGAGATGGTCAAAATCGGATTAATCCCTCACAAAACGCATGTGACATTTGCCACTTCCGGTTGTCAGATTGTCACCAAAAACAATCCAGTTCCTCCCTCGATAATACAAAATATGTATACCAAATTTCAGCCTGATCCGTTGATCCGCTCGAGCGCAATCGTGTTCACGAACATACATACACATATACAGTGTCGGCCAGTTTCAGACGCCGTATAGCCCATACGAGAGAGCAAGAAACCAATATAAACTGCATGCCCCCACCAAGCGACATGAACCAACCACGAGGCCGTGCTAGCGCGGTGCCTGAATTGGTGGGGATGCGTTTCAAACGTTCTCTCTCGCACTCGCACAAAACTGATGCGGCGGCTGGAACTGGCCGACACTGTATACACATACACACATACATTTTCCAGAAATCATTGCAATGGATACAGCGCACCTCAAAACGCGTATTTTCGCGAAGGCTCGAATTTTTTTCCGTCGATTACAAATCATAATTACGATCTAAAAAGGAAAATGAAAGTCGGCTTTCTAGCAATTTTGCTGAAATTTCCGGTAGCATATCATAGCTATTACAGAACCTATTTAACAATACTTGCATTAATAGAAAGCACAAATCTTTGCATAGTTTTGTCCAATTGAGATTGTTTTTTGTGTGGTATAATGACATCTTGAAACTGTGGTGCATAAAACTAAGCTCTGTTTATTGCATTGTCGCTGTACGAAATATTTCGTCGACAAGGCACGCAGCATCGTGTGGCGAGATGAGAGAATTTAGTCTCCTTTGCCATTGCCAAGTGTAGAACGCTTATGCGCTCGCCAGAGCACATAAGCTGGAATGAAAGACCAATCCGCCATTAGACCCACTCAATGAGCGCAGTTTGAAGTCGCGCTTACAGAAGCACCAACCCCTTTGCTGTGGCCGGCACCCGCTCGCTCCTCCTCATTTTGCAACAAAAATTCCCTCTGATCTATTTTTTATCTCACCCCGGACAAATTAAAACACGAAATGATCCAGAAGGGCTATTAAGGTCACTATTCCAATGAATCTTAAATGTGCAATATCTATTATTCATATTAAATGAAAAAGTTGGCGCGCCCAGCGACGCTTTATGGCTTAGATATAAGAAGGGTAATTAATTTTTGAGGGGCGCGCGGTTTCAGTGGGTAGAGGGTAGGAATTTCCACTTTTTACTGTGAAATCTAGGGAGCAAGAGATTAATGCCTCGCAGTAAAAAATTAACGGTCAATGGCTTTAAAGGGCGAGGGGTGCCAAAGGGCCTTATTAAAATTGTACGCTGTAAGACGTACCGTTCAGTCGAGCTGATCGTTTCAACCCCTTTGAAAATCCATCAGGATTAATAATTTCTCAACCTCTTATTACAGGATAAACAGTTCAAATCGACACCTTTATAGAATGGGAATATGAAACACACCACGTTTACTTAATTTTTTTTCAAACAAATTGAGTTTTAGAATCGTAAGTATACATGACAGTTCCAATGAATGGCTAAAAGTACATAACCTAATATTTTCTTTAAGAGGAAAATAATCTCTTAATCTTTCTATATGTTTCTCCTGGGCATTGTTTGAAGTATACGTACAATCACAACAATAGAAATAGGCAAAGTATACATCTAAGTGAGGATATGTGAGGTGAAATGACTTATCTACCTATACTAATTGCGAACTTTCAGTGTGGGGCGCGTTCAGCGGAATCGCCCATTTTGGCCGACATTTGCGATCGAGTAGCTGCAAAATTGGGCTTTTCGATATTACTTTTGACGCTCGAATTGAAAAAAGGACACAATTCTGCGTGGACTGCGCGATATTTTGTAAATTAAATGCGTCAATTTTGAAAAAAAAATCACGTTTTTGCACCTCTTCGGGTGAAGGCGAACCTCGAGAAAATGTCATGTGACGTCTAGAAATTCCGACAAGCGGATCGATGAACGTCAAAAATTTACATTTTTTATCCGTTCCTGCCGACCTTATAAAAGCCGCTCGCTCTCATGTCTTACGATAAGATCCCTCTAAATACCCTTCGCAAAGAGTTTTGAGCAAAAAAACGGCGTTAAAAACAATTTTCGATCCAAAAAATCGATTTTTGTCGACCCGTGTTTTGCTGCTATTACCACAGTAACGTCAAACCCGAAACGCCCCCTGCCGGACATTCGTAACAACAGTAACAGATAGCAGATAACCAAAAATGTATCCTAAAATGTCCATATTGCGAATGTGGCCAGGTGGGAAGCCTTAACCACATATTTCTAGAATGCCCAATAACTAAAATCGAAAATTTTGACTTATACACAGAGCTAGTATATCCATCCTAACAAGAAATTACTCAAGACATGTAAAGATGACAGTGCGGCAATGTATACTCAGAATGTATAATGTATACTGACGTGAAATTGTTGGACAACGCCCTAAGTAATATGTATAGAGGAGGATGCGAAATTGTTTAATCTAATGTTCTGTGATCACCAGGTGATCAAAGGGCCCACAGAACGTCTGAGGGAATCACAAATGCTTTGCAAATTGCGCGGTCCTATTCGCAGCTAAGGTAATTCGAGTTCTCTGCATTATTGATTGGCGCGGCCAATCCCTCACTTGGTACAAAGGTTTTCAGACGCAAAAACAATAAAAAAATATTTACCCTCTTTCGACTTTCTTTAACAATGCTTGACATTTACTGTTGTAGGAGTTCTTCTAAAAATAGTATCTGTTATTTATTATTAGTTATTTCTAAAGAGAGATCACATTGTATACAAATACGAAAAATACAAATCGAAAAGCAAGAATTAACATTTTTCAAAACTCGCGTACACACGCGATTCTTAGAAATTATCTAAACCGTCATCAAAGTCACATAACCGCCGCTGTTGCGATCGCAGCGATGGATGTCTCGACTTTGTATGCGCCGATGTATCTCAGACACACAGACTATTATCGTATCGTCTCTGACTCTGTGATATCGTCTCTATAGTGTTATTTATATTCCATACAATAAAAACTCTAAAAACTAAAACAAACACTGATACCGAGAATCATATGCGAATAAATTCGGTACAAAAATAATACACGATCGCAATAACGGAAATTAAATAAATAAATAAATAATATGCCGACCAATTTACGAATTGTACACTCGAGTAATGCCGATATTGTTATTGCGTGTAAAACGCAATGTTTGCGGTATAAAATTGCGTTCACAATTAACTTTAAATTCGGCAAATTGCGGCTGTCAGTTCGGCGGACAGGAAAAAAAAAACACTGCACCGAGGGAAACTGAAAGCTGTCCGTGTTAATAGACGGTTAATGAATAAAAAATAGGCAATTTTTGACGGCTCAGCGTACTCTATGTGTAATTTTGTGTTGAATAATTGTGTACTGTAATTTGAGAAATGATGATTTGATGGTCTAAGTTTGCAACACATTTGAAAAGCCAATGCGTGTTGTCGACATTGTAGACTAAATTCAGGCCATTTTAGGCCAGTATGGACCATTTTGGAAAATGTCAATTCTAGTTAGAGTTGCACCAACTCTGCTCAAGACCAAAAGCTCTCATACCTGCTGAAGTACAAATCTAACAACACCAGCAAGAATTGTTGGTTTATTGACTTTTATTTAAGGTCAGAATAATCTAATCGTGTGTTGTTTTGCAGGAAGCATACCGGCGGTGGGTTTGCAGCTCACTGGTGCCTCATTTCTCAAGTCCAGGACAACGGGTGCGACCGTGTCTCAGCGTCTGTCAGGACGTCGAGCAGCAGTGTCCGTATATGCTGCCGGGGGACAGAGCACCCGCTCACCCTACTCAATACGCCGGCGAGCCTACCTTCCTCTGTCTGGGTACGAGCATACCACATAACCTTTATTTTGTAACAAAGAACCATTAAATCCTTTCTGCATTTTTCCTTCCTCACTTCAGTCTTGACGCTGGAGACGAGGTGATCTTAACTTAACCAAGAAGATTATAGCTGAACAGAAAGAGTAAAAAAAAACTTCCAATCCGTTGAATCAGTTGCACAGTATACCTTGCACACTCCAGTCTTGGCTGCACCGAAGACTGGACTAGAGATTTTCAAACAGAAGGCTTATAGTTTTCCTCACTCCAGTTGAATCAGTTGCACAGTATACCTTGCACACTCCAGTCTTGGCTTCACCGACGACTTAACTAGAGATTTTCAAACAGAAGGCTTATAGTTTTCCTCACTCCAGTTGAATCAGTTGCACAGTATACCTTGCACACTCCAATCTTGGCTTCACCGACGACTTGACTAGACATTTTCAAACAGAAGGCTTATAGTTTTCCTCACTCCAGTTGAATCAGTTGCACAGTATACCTTGCACACTCCAGTCTTGGCTTCACCGAAGACTTGACTAGAGATTTTCAAACAGAAGGCTTATAGTTTTTCTCACTCCAGTTGAATCAGTTGCACAGTATACCTTGCACACTCCAGTCTTGGCTTCACCGAAGACTTGACTAGAGATTTTCAAACAGAAGGCTTATAGTTTTCCTCACTCCAGTTGAATCAGTTGCACAGTATACCTTGCACACTCCAGTCTTGGCTTCACCGACGACTTAACTAGAGATTTTCAAACAGAAGGCTTATAGTTTTCCTCACTCCAGTTGAATCAGTTGCACAGTATACCTTGCACACTCCAGTCTTGGCTTCACCGAAGACTTGACTAGAGATTTTCAAACAGAAGGCTTATAGTTTTCCTCACTCCAGTTGAATCAGTTGCACAGTATACCTTGCACACTCCAGTCTTGGCTTCACCGACGACTTAACTAGAGATTTTCAAACAGAAGGCTTATAGTTTTCCTCACTCCAGTTGAATCAGTTGCACAGTATACCTTGCACACTCCAGTCTTGGCTTCACCGAAGACTTGACTAGAGATTTTCAAACAGAAGGCTTATAGTTTTCCTCACTCCAGTTGAATCAGTTGCACAGTATACCTTGCACACTCCAGTCTTGGCTTCACCGACGACTTAACTAGAGATTTTCAAACAGAAGGCTTATAGTTTTCCTCACTCCAGTTGAATCAGTTGCACAGTATACCTTGCACACTCCAGTCTTGGCTTCACCGACGACTTGACTAGACATTTTCAAACAGAAGGCTTATAGTTTTCCTCACTCCAGTTGAATCAGTTGCACAGTATACCTTGCACACTCCAGTCTTGGCTTCACCGAAGACTTGACTAGAGATTTTCAAACAGAAGGCTTATAGTTTTTCTCACTCCAGTTGAATCAGTTGCACAGTATACCTTGCACACTCCAGTCTTGGCTTCACCGAAGACTTGACTAGAGATTTTCAAACAGAAGGCTTATAGTTTTCCTCACTCCAGTTGAATCAGTTGCACAGTATACCTTGCACACTCCAGTCTTGGCTTCACCGACGACTTAACTAGAGATTTTCAAACAGAAGGCTTATAGTTTTTCTCACTCCAGTTGAATCAGTTGCACAGTATACCTTGCACACTCCAGTCTTGGCTTCACCGAAGACTTGACTAGAGGTTTTCAAACAGAAGGCTTATAGTTTTCCTCACTCCAGTTGAATCAGTTGCACAGTATACCTTGCACACTCCAGTCTTGGCTGCACCGAAGACTGGACTAGAGATTTTCAAACAGAAGGCTTATAGTTTTCCTCACTCCAGTTGAATCAGTTGCACAGTATACCTTGCACACTCCAGTCTTGGCTGCACCGAAGACTGGACTAGAGATTTTCAAACAGAAGGCTTATAGTTTTCCTCACTCCAGTTGAATCAGTTGCACAGTATACCTTGCACACTCCAGTCTTGGCTGCACCGAAGACTGGACTAGAGATTTTCAAACAGAAGGCTTATAGTTTTCCTCACTCCAGTTGAATCAGTTGCACAGTATACCTTGCACACTCCAGTCTTGGCTGCACCGAAGACTGGACTAGAGATTTTCAAACAGAAGGCTTATAGTTTTCCTCACTCCAGTTGAATCAGTTGCACAGTATACCTTGCACACTCCAGTCTTGGCTGCACCGAAGACTGGACTAGAGATTTTCAAACAGAAGGCTTATAGTTTTCCTCACTCCAGTTGAATCAGTTGCACAGTATACCTTGCACACTCCAGTCTTGGCTGCACCGAAGACTGGACTAGAGATTTTCAAACAGAAGGCTTATAGTTTTCCTCACTCCAGTTGAATCAGTTGCACAGTATACCTCGCACACTCCAGTCTTGGCTGCACCGAAGACTGGACTAGAGATTTTCAAACAGAAGGCTTATAGTTTTCCTCACTCCAGTTGAATCAGTTGCACAGTATACCTTGCACACTCCAGTCTTGGCTGCACCGAAGACTGGACTAGAGATTTTCAAACGGAAGGCTTATAGTTTTCCTCACTCCAGTTGAATCAGTTGCACAGTATACCTCGCACACTCCAGTCTTGGCTGCACCGAAGACTGGACTAGAGATTTTCAAACAGAAGGCTTATAGTTTTCCTCATTCCAGTTGAATCAGTTGCACAGAATACCTTGCACACTCCAGTCTTGGCTGCACCGAAGACTGGACTAGAGATTTTCAAACAGAAGGCTTATAGTTTTCCTCACTCCAGTTGAATCAGTTGCACAGTATACCTTGCACACTCCAGTCTTGGCTGCACCGAAGACTGGACTAGAGATTTTCAAACAGAAGGCTTATAGTTTTCCTCACTCCAGTTGAATCAGTTGCACAGTATACCTTGCACACTCCAGTCTTGGCTGCACCGAAGACTGGACTAGAGATTTTCAAACAGAAGGCTTATAGTTTTCCTCACTCCAGTTGAATCAGTTGCACAGTATACCTTGCACACTCCAGTCTTGGCTGCACCGAAGACTGGACTAGAGATTTTCAAACAGAAGGCTTATAGTTTTCCTCACTCCAGTTGAATCTGTTGCACAGTATACCTTGCACACTCCAGTCTTGGCTGCACCGAAGACTGGACTAGAGATTTTCAAACAGAAGGCTTATAGTTTTCCTCATTCCAGTTGAATCAGTTGCACAGTATACCTTGCACACTCCAGTCTTGGCTGCACCGAAGACTGGACTAGAGATTTTCAAACAGAAGGCTTATAGTTTTCCTCACTCCAGTTGAATCAGTTGCACAGTATACCTTGCACACTCCAGTCTTGGCTGCACCGAAGACTGGACTAGAGATTTTCAAACAGAAGGCTTATAGTTTTCCTCACTCCAGTTGAATCAGTTGCACAGTATACCTTGCACACTCCAGTCTTGGCTGCACCGAAGACTGGACTAGAGATTTTCAAACAGAAGGCTTATAGTTTTCCTCACTCCAGTTGAATCAGTTGCACAGTATACCTTGCACACTCCAGTCTTGGCTGCACCGAAGACTGGACTAGAGATTTTCAAACAGAAGGCTTATAGTTTTCCTCACTCCAGTTGAATCAGTTGCACAGTATACCTTGCACACTCCAGTCTTGGCTGCACCGAAGACTGGACTAGAGATTTTCAAACAGAAGGCTTATAGTTTTCCTCACTCCAGTTGAATCAGTTGCACAGTATACCTTGCACACTCCAGTCTTGGCTGCACCGAAGACTGGACTAGAGATTTTCAAACAGAAGGCTTATAGTTTTCCTCACTCCAGTTGAATCAGTTGCACAGTATACCTTGCACACTCCAGTCTTGGCTTCACCGAAGACTTGACTAGAGATTTTCAAACAGAAGGCTTATAGTTTTCCTCACTCCAGTTGAATCAGTTGCACAGTATACCTTGCACACTCCAGTCTTGGCTTCACCGACGACTTAACTAGAGATTTTCAAACAGAAGGCTTATAGTTTTCCTCACTCCAGTTGAATCAGTTGCACAGTATACCTTGCACACTCCAGTCTTGGCTTCACCGAAGACTTGACTAGAGATTTTCAAACAGAAGGCTTATAGTTTTCCTCACTCCAGTTGAATCAGTTGCACAGTATACCTTGCACACTCCAGTCTTGGCTTCACCGACGACTTAACTAGAGATTTTCAAACAGAAGGCTTATAGTTTTCCTCACTCCAGTTGAATCAGTTGCACAGTATACCTTGCACACTCCAGTCTTGGCTTCACCGAAGACTTGACTAGAGATTTTCAAACAGAAGGCTTATAGTTTTCCTCACTCCAGTTGAATCAGTTGCACAGTATACCTTGCACACTCCAGTCTTGGCTTCACCGACGACTTAACTAGAGATTTTCAAACAGAAGGCTTATAGTTTTCCTCACTCCAGTTGAATCAGTTGCACAGTATACCTTGCACACTCCAGTCTTGGCTTCACCGACGACTTGACTAGACATTTTCAAACAGAAGGCTTATAGTTTTCCTCACTCCAGTTGAATCAGTTGCACAGTATACCTTGCACACTCCAGTCTTGGCTTCACCGAAGACTTGACTAGAGATTTTCAAACAGAAGGCTTATAGTTTTTCTCACTCCAGTTGAATCAGTTGCACAGTATACCTTGCACACTCCAGTCTTGGCTTCACCGAAGACTTGACTAGAGATTTTCAAACAGAAGGCTTATAGTTTTCCTCACTCCAGTTGAATCAGTTGCACAGTATACCTTGCACACTCCAGTCTTGGCTTCACCGACGACTTAACTAGAGATTTTCAAACAGAAGGCTTATAGTTTTTCTCACTCCAGTTGAATCAGTTGCACAGTATACCTTGCACACTCCAGTCTTGGCTTCACCGAAGACTTGACTAGAGGTTTTCAAACAGAAGGCTTATAGTTTTCCTCACTCCAGTTGAATCAGTTGCACAGTATACCTTGCACACTCCAGTCTTGGCTGCACCGAAGACTGGACTAGAGATTTTCAAACAGAAGGCTTATAGTTTTCCTCACTCCAGTTGAATCAGTTGCACAGTATACCTTGCACACTCCAGTCTTGGCTGCACCGAAGACTGGACTAGAGATTTTCAAACAGAAGGCTTATAGTTTTCCTCACTCCAGTTGAATCAGTTGCACAGTATACCTTGCACACTCCAGTCTTGGCTGCACCGAAGACTGGACTAGAGATTTTCAAACAGAAGGCTTATAGTTTTCCTCACTCCAGTTGAATCAGTTGCACAGTATACCTTGCACACTCCAGTCTTGGCTGCACCGAAGACTGGACTAGAGATTTTCAAACAGAAGGCTTATAGTTTTCCTCACTCCAGTTGAATCAGTTGCACAGTATACCTTGCACACTCCAGTCTTGGCTGCACCGAAGACTGGACTAGAGATTTTCAAACGGAAGGCTTATAGTTTTCCTCACTCCAGTTGAATCAGTTGCACGTATACCTTGCACACTCCAGTCTTGGCTGCACCGAAGACTGGACTAGAGATTTTCAAACAGAAGGCTTATAGTTTTCCTCACTCCAGTTGAATCAGTTGCACAGTATACCTTGCCCACTCCAGTCTTGGCTGCACCGAAGACTGGACTAGAGATTTTCAAACAGAAGGCTTATAGTTTTCCTCACTCCAGTTGAATCAGTTGCACAGTATACCTTGCACACTCCAGTCTTGGCTGCACCGAAGACTGGACTAGAGATTTTCAAACAGAAGGCTTATAGTTTTCCTCACTCCAGTTGAATCAGTTGCACAGTATACCTTGCACACTCCAGTCTTGGCTGCACCGAAGACTGGACTAGAGATTTTCAAACGGAAGGCTTATAGTTTTCCTCACTCCAGTTGAATCAGTTGCACGTATACCTTGCACACTCCAGTCTTGGCTGCACCGAAGACTGGACTAGAGATTTTCAAACAGAAGGCTTATAGTTTTCCTCACTCCAGTTGAATCAGTTGCACAGTATACCTCGCACACTCCAGTCTTGGCTGCACCGAAGACTGGACTAGAGATTTTCAAACAGAAGGCTTATAGTTTTCCTCACTCCAGTTGAATCAGTTGCACAGTATACCTTGCACACTCCAGTCTTGGCTGCACCGAAGACTGGACTAGAGATTTTCAAACGGAAGGCTTATAGTTTTCCTCACTCCAGTTGAATCAGTTGCACAGTATACCTCGCACACTCCAGTCTTGGCTGCACCGAAGACTGGACTAGAGATTTTCAAACAGAAGGCTTATAGGTTTCCTCATTCCAGTTGAATCAGTTGCACAGAATACCTTGCACACTCCAGTCTTGGCTGCACCGAAGACTGGACTAGAGATTTTCAAACAGAAGGCTTATAGTTTTCCTCACTCCAGTTGAATCAGTTGCACAGTATACCTTGCACACTCCAGTCTTGGCTGCACCGAAGACTGGACTAGAGATTTTCAAACAGAAGGCTTATAGTTTTCCTCACTCCAGTTGAATCAGTTGCACAGTATACCTTGCACACTCCAGTCTTGGCTGCACCGAAGACTGGACTAGAGATTTTCAAACAGAAGGCTTATAGTTTTCCTCACTCCAGTTGAATCAGTTGCACAGTATACCTTGCACACTCCAGTCTTGGCTGCACCGAAGACTGGACTAGAGATTTTCAAACAGAAGGCTTATAGTTTTCCTCACTCCAGTTGAATCTGTTGCACAGTATACCTTGCACACTCCAGTCTTGGCTGCACCGAAGACTGGACTAGAGATTTTCAAACAGAAGGCTTATAGTTTTCCTCATTCCAGTTGAATCAGTTGCACAGTATACCTTGCACACTCCAGTCTTGGCTGCACCGAAGACTGGACTAGAGATTTTCAAACAGAAGGCTTATAGTTTTCCTCACTCCAGTTGAATCAGTTGCACAGTATACCTTGCACACTCCAGTCTTGGCTGCACCGAAGACTGGACTAGAGATTTTCAAACAGAAGGCTTATAGTTTTCCTCACTCCAGTTGAATCAGTTGCACAGTATACCTTGCACACTCCAGTCTTGGCTGCACCGAAGACTGGACTAGAGATTTTCAAACAGAAGGCTTATAGTTTTCCTCACTCCAGTTGAATCAGTTGCACAGTATACCTTGCACACTCCAGTCTTGGCTGCACCGAAGACTGGACTAGAGATTTTCAAACAGAAGGCTTATAGTTTTCCTCACTCCAGTTGAATCAGTTGCACAGTATACCTTGCACACTCCAGTCTTGGCTGCACCGAAGACTGGACTAGAGATTTTCAAACAGAAGGCTTATAGTTTTCCTCATTCCAGTTGAATCAGTTGCACAGTATACCTTGCACACTCCAGTCTTGGCTGCACCGAAGACTGGACTAGAGATTTTCAAACAAAAGGCTTATAGTTTTCCTCACTCCAGTTGAATCAGTTGCACAGTATACCTTGCACACTCCAGTCTTGGCTGCACCGAAGACTGGACTAGAGATTTTCAAACAGAAGGCTTATAGTTTTCCTCACTCCAGTTGAATCAGTTGCACAGTATACCTTGCACACTCCAGTCTTGGCTTCACCGAAGACTTGACTAGAGATTTTCAAACAGAAGGCTTATAGTTTTCCTCACTCCTTAAGTCTTGACTTAATTCTGGAGTTCACTTGAGACTTAACAGCGAAGACTTAAAGTTGACCAAAGATCGCACAAAAGTACCAAGAACCATTTGTACAATATACCTTGCTCACTCCAGTCGTGGGATCTTTTAGAACTCGATTTTACATTTTACCTTGATGGACTGAGCAATGGAGCTAACAAAAATTCTGTTGCTAAGTCCATACTTGACAAGACTCTAGACTTGACAAAAAGGCATTCCGATTGAACAAAAAATGTGCCAGTACCTACGTACTGTTATGCTTCAACAATTTACAGTTTGCCCGATGACATAACTGCTTCCTCCTGTTCCTGTTCCAACCTTTATCCTGTTGTAGTTCTCAGAGAATTTTTCGTTAGTGACTTCTTTTATCAGCTATTATAAATAGGAAGACATGCATTCAAGAACCAAATGAAAGCTTCTGGTATAAATCTATCGTCAGTCATGTCGCCATCTTCTATGCTCACATTAAATCCTTTGTACAGTTTCTCTTCCTGATGCCAGTCTTGACTTCACGCTGGAGTTGGGGTGGTCTTAACTTAACTAAGAACATTACAGTTGAACAGAAAGAACCTAAGAAGACTTATAAACCATTGAATCATTTGCACAATATACCTTGTTCATTCCAGTCTTTATTCCACCTAAGACCTGACTGAGAATTTGGGAAAAGAAAGCTTCCTACCTAGCATAAAATGTACTATCTGCCTTCCTCACTTCAGTCTTGACTTAACTATGGAATTGACTTGAGACTTAACAGAAAAGGCTTACAGGTGAACAAAAATAGCCTAACATGACCCACACTCCATTGAAATGTGTGTACAATATACCTTGCTCACTCCAGTGTTGATTTTCTTTAGGACTTGATCTTAAATTTTACCCAGATGGACTGAGCAATGGAGATAACAGAAATTCTATTGCTAACTCCATACTTGACAAGATCCTCGACTTGACAAAGCATTTGGATTGAACGCAAAATGTGCCAGTGCTTATACTTACTGTAGAGCTTCAGCAATTTGCAGTTTTAGTTTGCAGTCCGCTGGTCTTGCCTTGCAGACTTACTTCTCTGTCTCTTCTCTTGTCCTACTTCTCAGTGCATTTTTCGTTAGTGATTCAGCCATCGCAAATAAGAAGGCAGGTATTCACAAACAAAATAAAAGCTTCAGGTGTAAATTTGCCTTTAATAATGTGAAGCTCCCTGACCATATCCCATGCCCTTCTCAGCAAATTATACAATGTTCCAAATGGCTTCGTCCTCCGTAATAAACCATGTTTTATCTTTGCTAAAATGTTTGAAAATTGATAGTATGAATGGCAATGCAATCTTCCAGAAGGTAGTGAGAAAGACTTCACTGAGAGCACTTGAAATACTCGACGAGATCAGACTAACTGAACACAATTTCCCACTCGAAACAAATTGGAAATACTATTAGACACACTGTATACGTACGTGAGCGCGATATAATTTGCATTAAATTTGTGTCCAAACAAAACCTTCGAGACTTGTAACCGAATGTTACACAACAGATCTGCCATTAGTGAGGTTATGTATCAGCTTATTGCGCAGCGTGTACGTGTCTCAGATGTGATTGGCGGATCATGACTATTGAATAGCTCCCAATTCCCCCTTAACAACGTAACAATATAATCGGACGGTTCGGGTATAGTTATAATGACCAATTGGCCGTCAGTGATTGGCACGTTATCAAAGCGTACCTGAAAGAGGTTATAGTGCCAGTTAACAACGTCTGTCAGGGTTACCGGAGACGAGCCCTTCCTGCTGGGACCGGAGAATGGCGTTCCGTGGGCCCCACAATCAATAATTCAATGCGGCGTTTAAACGGCAGGTTTAAACGTTTCCCAAGACGAAGGTCCGACCTGAAAGCGATATATAACTGACGCCGTCTCCGACCCAAAAAACCATTTCTAGCATTTACCGCGACCCGGTCGCCCCAGCTATATATCGCCCCCACTTAAGGTCGGACGATTGTGGCCCCAAACAAATCGTACAAAGGTAAACGATTGAAAGTAAGTGAATGAAGAAATGCTGCCTGATATATATATTTGATATATCCGGAATACATAGTTTAGTGAAATTTATATCCTAAGATTCATTGGTGATTTATGTCCGTCGGTAAAACAGGATTTCCTTTTTAACAATTGATGTTTGGGTTGCCTAAGTCGGAACAGTTTATTTTTATATGCAATACGAGCATGTGTAAATATGCCTTTAAAACTGAGTGTTCTTCATGTTTTTGGAATTAAAGTTGGATAAATAGAAAACACTAAAGTATGATATGTAATAATTGAGAGCAATGATAGTGATGTGAATAGAATATAGACGTATGGAAAATGTTATACCATAACAGATATGCTGTCTCTGCGTGAAAAATTGCGACTGGAAGATGTCCAAATTCTCTTGGTTACTTGCACTCTATAAATCATTAAGATACGGGTTTAAACTGCAGAATTGCATTCTCTGCAGCAAAAATAAATCTTCAAATATCTGTCCCAACACAAAGTTTTCTCTTTACTAAAATATTAGGCGATATAACGGCTAACATCATAAATTGTCAAATCTGACAGTAACCAGTCATTGGTCTGAAGAACAATACTGTTTGAGGTAAAGTTTTTATTATTTTGTGGCCATACTATACCTTTACTGATTAGGTGTACTTACTCTGAAACGCGAAGACAGCAAAATGACAAAACGTCCCCTTCAATTCTCTCTTGACAATGCGAAAAAGCTATTTTATCGAATTATATCGAGAGTTGGCGAGGAAAAAGAGCGTTAGCGGGCGAGGTAGCGGCGGTAGAAGCGGATTTGAATGCGCTCGAAATCGCCCATCGGAACGAAAACATGTTCGGGTCAGTTCTATCTGAGCGAGCCGTCATCCGTTCTCAATCCAGTAATCAGATCAATTCGACTGCAGTCCGATTCAATCATGGAGCGCGGCAAAAAGTGAGGACCGACAATTTGGATGGTCTCGCTAGCGCCATCTGTGCGTCGATCATTTACCAAGTCCTACCGAAAATATACCTAAACCAATTTTCTTACTTTTTATTCCATTTCTGGATGTATAGCAATTTAAGCTTTGATAAATGCAGTTTACGATAAAACGATTAAATACAAAAAGAACAATGCGTGGTTTAATTGCGAGATGTTTTTTCTAACTCAAATTTGTACCTACAAACTAAGCAAGCACATTTATAAAAATAAAGATTAACTTAATGCTCTGTGCTGGTTTTGATAAATCGATGGTTTTGCTAAAACATTCTATCTTCTAGGCCAACGGTGGGCCGCATGCGGCTCTTCGTTGAGTTAAGTGCGGCTCTCACTAAAATCGTGGCTTTACTTTTTTCTCCTGTGTTGTAGGATGGCTGTCAACTTATAATGTTTTGAGCCGTTTTGTGGAACTCCTAAATCCTATCATAACATTTGCAAAAGAAAAAGGCAAAACATGCCCAGAATTAGAAAATGAAACTTGGCTTTCTGACTTAATGTTGCTTAAAGATGTGCTAGAACATTTGCAAACGCTGAATGTGGCTTTACAATGAAAATAAAAAATATTAGTGATTTGTCACAAACTGTATTCAGTTTTGAAGCGAAAATTCAACTGTTTGTTTACGATCTTGAGAATAAAATATTTACTCATTTTCCACGAGTAAAAGCAAATGTAATTAATATCAAAGAAGAAAAGTTAGATGAACATACATGGTCCGGCACTAACTTGGATACAAATGGGAAAAAAATTTATTATAATTTTTTCAGAAAATTTTGTTTCAGTAAAAAGTTTCTGCATTGTTTTAAACCTAAAATGCAAACTTCAATATATAATTATCTACTTGCGTATACCGGATGTTACAAAATTAAAAAAAATTACTAAAGAGTAAAGTCCCTTTATTTGAAATTTTATTTGAAAAAGGTATCTAGAATGATTAGAAGGCATCAAATAGGAAAATAGAATCTCTTCTGTAAGATTTTTTTCATCACAAGCTAACATTTTTATCAATTTTTATAAACTAAAAAACAAAAGCACTATCAGAAGTAACAGCAGACTTTAACATTTTATTAATTTAAACATAACTAAAAAATGCGACAAAACTACAATATTATGCATGAAAATCGGAGGGGCCACATTGAGTAAAATATTGTATTGTGATTTTTTTTGTTGTTTTTGTTTTTGTTACTTTTATTTTTTTCCAGTTGTTTGTTCATTAAAACAAAATGTTAGAATGTGTTAGATATCTTCTTAATATTTTAACGATAAATTTCTGTTTTTGTGCTTGTTGTTCGTTTTTGTTTTTTTTTTCTGTAGTCAGTTATCAAAATGAAATGTTAGGATGTGTTGCTTAGTTAATTTCTGTTTTTTTTTTTCTTAGTTTATAAAATTGATAAAAATGTTAGTATCCGATAAAAGAATCTTACAAAAATGATTCTAATTTCGTATTTAATACCTTGTAATCTTTCTAAATACATATGGCAAGTAACAATTTTGAGCAACTTCAAAAATAGGGGTACTTTACTCTTTAGTAATCTTAATATAATAATAACATCCGACATATGCAAGCAGATAATTATGGCTTGAAGTGTGTATTTTAGGTTTAAGACAATACAGAAACTTTACACTGAAATAAAATGTTCTGAAAAATTGATAATACAAATTTTTCCCATTTGTGTCCAAGTTAGTCCTGGATCCTGTAAAAGAAAATTGAAAGAATTACGAGCAAATTTCAAACATTGGTTTGAAGATTTGGAAAGTTTGAAACCTACACTTGAATATTTTGTGAACCCATTTATTTGTGACATTATTGAAGATGGATTTCCAATTTCGGAAATAATACTACTGACAGAATTTCTGCGGACAGCTTTAACTAATTTTACCACAAATTTAAAAAAAAATGTCGTTAGATATTATTATACTTTCCATTAATAAATATATTTTTATTATATATTTGATTTCTGTTATAATAAAATATTATGTATTTTAATTTTGAAATAAGTATTTTCTTTTTCAATAATATTTTTGTGTTCTTACGTGTGTTCTTATACGTGACTTGTGAAAATATGCAATTACGTTAAATAGAAAAAATGCTTTTCTACGTGTGGCTCTTTATAAAATATAAAAACCGGTTTGGGGCTCTGTTTGGCCTTATATGTGCCCACCCCTGTTCTAGGCACTAATAATTTTGAAATAAGTTTTATAGACCTTATATATAGAACTATTTTTGTAACGGTGATAATGCATCATGACTTAATCATTGAAGCAAAAAGAATAGAATATTGCATTTCAATATATTCTTGATAATTCAATATGTGAATTGAGATGTGTCATCACTCTAATACATTTTTCTTGATTCCATGTGTGGTTGTGCAGATCCGAACATTCCGGAAACGGGGGAGCAAAGGGCGAAGTCGTCACACGGGGAGGAAGACTGTTGTTACACGCACTGCGGGGCGCCTGGTAGGGGCCTCTGCGTGGAGTGTCCGCCGGGCGCTTCTTCTGTGCTGAAGGTCGACGAAGCGGAGCCGGTGCAGTGCGCGGCGACGGGCTCGACGAAGACGTCGGGGTGCAGGGTAGGAGTGCAGGCACCGCCACTGCCCTCGGCAACCTCTGGTGCGACATCATCAACAAGCAGAAGAACTCTAAACAAAGTGCACCCATTGTGGACCGCATGGATTTTTATCTATATAATAACGCACTCAAAGACGGTTATTAACATATTATTAAAATATTTGTTAGAGGTGTGCGCGACCAGTGTGCGGACATCGTTGACGCGGTTAAAGACAACAAGACAACGGGGAAGATCGTCATCGTGGTCATGGTCATGGTCATAGAATTAGGGGAATTAGGCAATATGTGTTCTGGTCCATACGTACAAAAACAAAAACAAACACACAACAACCACCAACAACGCCAGTCGATAGGCGAACGCTCGTACGCATTGTTTTCTTCCAAAAAGCCATGCACCACTCCAACTATTTTCAGATCTTCACCTTATTATATCAGGCTAATATGCAAAACTATCATCAATAACCACGTCATTCATTAACGAAAGAGGACTGTCCCGTCTCAAATTTTCACTCACGAACTAAGCAAACGTATTCCTAAACATAATGGTTAAACTAATGATCAATGCAGTTTTTAGGATATCTTTTAATTTTTCTTATGGGCACTAAAAGTAATGAAAATGAGTAAACATAAACGCAGTATGGACACAGTATTGGTCAAATAAATGAATGAAAGTCAGATAAACGTGTATAGTGTGGTCATCTATCGACGAGTGTGGCGGATGGACTTTTTAGAAGAAAATGTCTTCACGCACATAGAAATAATGTTTAGGACTGCAAAAATGTTAAGTGTGGCCAGTCCGAGTACCGTTCACTGAAGTACGTCAATTATAATAATTTTAGAAGCGCCGAATTGATTGGAATGAGCGCCGTTCATCACAATTTCGTTTTCATTCTGGGTCTATATCTTAATATCTATATAATATACATTGTTATCTAAGTCTCGATGGTTAAGTGAGTAACTGATGGTACTCTGGCTGACGCACACTCTCCAGTGGCTGTTGCAAAGTATATAAATATTAATTATTTAAAGAGGAACAAAAAAAAATAAAATACTACGTGAGAAATATATTGTTGCTGTTGAGGATCTACCAGATTTGTTGACTTTTTTCGGTACTAAACGACTATGTTGCGATGTTTTCTTTTCCTATAATTGAGTGTGCATGTATGAGTTAAATTTTGTTAGTGCAATGTATTAAGATATCTCTATATTTAGCAGAACGAATTCGGACTGTAGCGGAAATATGGTATACAAACAGTGATACAACGCGATTTGGTATGAAAAACGTCATTTTCTAATGTATTTTCTTATTCGTACCGTCTGATTTAAAATGTTAAAACAAACGGTGAAGAAATATCTCAAATAACTCACTTCACATACATAAATACCTTTTTCAGTCGTGATACATTCATTTTATTTGCACACTTTTTTTTACCCAAAATGCAATAGATAATTCTTCACTGTAAGCTACCAAAACAATTTTGAAAAGTCTAATGTTTGGACAAAAAAAAAGTCCTACAAAAAGAATATACTAGTCAATCAGCCAGGATGCAGTCTTTAGAGGAGATCCTTCAGATTGTGTTTTGTGAACAACTTAGTAAATACGACCTATGGCATTTAGGCACCCATGCGGTGCTACTCTCCAATTTATCTCCTCCCACAACATAAAAACAGCAAACACTTTCAAAGTAAGACACGAGATGATTTGGTGATAAGCACCGAATAGGTAATTTAGACGTATTAAGATTCGCAAAAACCGGCAAAAATTGTATTAAAATATTGTTAAATGTGACATCCTGTAGCAAAAAAAAAGAAGAAAACTATGGAAGAGATAGCCAGTTTTTCGAAATACTACGTAGTAGCAATTAATCTTCTCAAAATAGAAAAGAGAGAGAGCTAAAAAGAAAGAAGAAAAAAATCAATTTCAAAACAACCGCAAAGTGTGTAGTGATATTACTGTTATTATTTTCTAAATCTTAGTGTTATTTAAAACCGACAACGATGACGGCACAATTTTTTCATATCAAATTATCAAACACTATCCGTGTCATTTATGGTACACAGTTTTAAGCCAAAAAAAAAGATAATATTGTAATAATAGTGTCATCAATCGTGTTTTTAATGACGAAAAGGTCACTATGTACATGAAACGGTTCTCTCTCTTGTTTTGTTGCAAATTGTTTCATGCATCGTAAAATTAAACAGGCCTGTAAAAGTCTCGTACGAACTATAAAATCACTCGCTATTGCTCATTGTCCAACGTTATACCATTTCGTGATAAAATAAGGATTATAAAAAAAAAACGTTAGCATTAGTAGCCAATTTTGTATTGTAATAATTTTCGATCAGGGTAAATCGATTGTCGTTGTGTGAGATATTGTATTGAATTCCAAAGAAATTATTTAGCAACCGATTTATATCACAATTAATTGCTAAAAAGAATCAAATATTTTACGGTTATAAGTTCATAATCAATTCAAGCTTTTAAATCCACAAAATGTTTTGTTCGTGGAACGTTACGTTACATAGATCGGTTGCATTATTGGTAGCAAGATTTTGCTTAGTTCGATAGACTTTTGCTACAGACTTCATTTAGAGCAGAGGAACGAGAAAGAATCACTCCACCCTGTGGTGATATGGTTCAGAAAATACCCAGATAACAATCGTGCTTGCACTCTGCACCTTTTCAGCTGACAACAGCGCTCGAAATTGCCGGCAAATTGTCCTCATACCGCACGCATTCGCCGTCCGGTGATGTCGCACTTTTGCTTGCAGAGTGTCGTCACGTTTGTTATCTACATTTTGAATGTTGATTCGTACATTTTGGAGTGAGACTTTCTTTATTCTGTCAGTGTACATAACATACCATGTCACAGCACACATTCAGACCACCTATAGGCTTCATTCAGGCCGATGGTGACGCATTTTCAGTTCGCTGATACGAAACGGTGATTTTTATGTACCTGGAGATGCGTCTCGATTGGATCGCTCATTCGATTTTATACAATTAAGGAGAAAAAAATATTATGATTTTTTGCTCTACTTTTCGAAATTGTAAAACGGAACAGGTCAAGGTCCATCACATTGCGTACTAAATACAATTACTACCCTTAAGGAGTGAATTTAAGAAGATGCATCTGACACACATACATACACACACACACACATACATACACGTACTAAGATCACACGAAATAATAAATAAATTACTCCACAGGTAACACAGAAAAAAACGAAGTTCCGAAACAGGATAAGAGAGAAAAAGAAACAATGTGAAAAAAGTATTTATGTGCGTATGTTTTAGTACAGAAATCAAAATATATAAATATTATATAAAACTATGGGACATAATTGGGAACGATTTTCGTAGATAAATTATAGATTCGTCCGCAAAGCGCGAAGTGTCGCTAGTGGTCAAGTGTTACTAGCTGTGTTCGTTAGAGGTTTCTGCAATTGCAACGCGTCACCAACCGCGCGCCCTCTTGCCTATTATATCACTACTAACACTGACAAATGTGCGGGTTTGAAACCCCAGCCTTAATGTGCAATATAATACGTCTACTCTACTTATATTTTTAGATATAGCAAAAACCTCCAAACAGTGTGCTTTACAAATGAGAACTGTATCAAATATATCAAGAAATGTTCAATTTATTAACAAATAACGCTTACATAACCTACAAATACAAATGTGACAGGTTACCAATAAAAAACCATCGAGCACTCCATGATTTTGACGTATAAAACGTCAAATATTTAATCGACTAATGTTGGTAATGAGCTGAGTCAGTTTTTTATTGGACACGCTGTATATGCTCGTTTGGGTAAAAGGCTAATTACGTATACATTTCTGTAGTAGTGTATATGAGTCTTCGCTTAGAAGAATATGATATGAAATGGATATAAAAAGAAAAGGTTGTTTACACATCTATCTAAAAATCCATCACGTCATGTGCACTACTGCTGAAAACAGGTATATTTATCAAATTCTGTACTAGCTTTTTTCTAAATATCAGACCACAAGGAAGGTTATACATAACACTAAAGTAGTAATATTAGTGTGATTTGTTTGTATAAAATTAGTTAATAAAAGAAGGATTCATGTGTAAACTACTCAATTTAAAAGATACTGTAAAATGTAAAGGGCCTGCGGTTGGTTTGCGCCGTTAATTTTCAATTCAGCATAACGTTTCCAACAAAAATAAGAAAAAAGTTGTATATTTTAAATGTATCTAAAAAGGTTAGCTCATAGTGTTTATTAGTGAAGTGTTGACTTAAAATAATGATGACAAAAAAAAATATGTTGATTTAGTCTAATTGAATTGCTGGTAAAATATTTTATATTGTATGGATTGTCAATATAATTTTATTATAAAATTGCGGTTACTCTTTTATTCTTCTATTCTTTTCGTTCAATTGTTTCTTGATCGAAACATTACGTATTTACGCAAATGCCTGGCTCCACGTTCGCACTAATATGTAGCATAACATACAGCATTTCAAATGAAAACGATCTTATGATTTGTATAGTGTAACATGTTTAACGCGATGTAACATCACATTTACCACAATTACACAATAAAAATAACCAACAGTGGATGATGTAATTTGGAAAATTTTATAAATCATTTTCACGAATAAATAAGAGCTAAATTACTGTTTAAAAAAAATATGAATTTAAATTCGACAAAAGAGACAATAAATAAATATACATTATGAGTAAAAAATGATTCTAAATGAAAAACATAATCTACTGGTCATCATTTTTAAATTTAGCAGAATATATACTCAGCCCCAAAAAAAATCAATAACTTTTGTAATCTTGGTGGAATTTGATAATCCTTTCCGAAAATTATAGATAAATTCTTTGAAACTCTCCTTAGCTAATATGATATTGAAAATAATTATTTCTACAAACATCCATTTGATCTTTGTAAAGGAGTACTTATTAGAAATAATCATTTAAAAACTGCATTAGCTAGAAAGAATAATCAAAATCTTTCAAAAATTACAAAATTTATTGAAAATTCAAATTTTTAAGTGGACTTTTTTGCCATTACCCATACTACAAAAAATGAAAAAGAAATCTCTTACAAAATGGGACTCAAAAATATTAACACATTATATTAAAGAATTTATTAACGGTAAATGTGCCACATATACAGGGTGATAAGCTCACTCAGTATACGTGGAATTAAGACGCGTTACGCAGCTCAATTTTTACGAAGAAAAAACTTATTGCCTTCCAACAATGCAAAATAGATTCTATAAGGTGATATAGGATCGTTCACATTGTACAAATTATTTGCATAAACGACAAAAACACAGGGTGATCAGTTAAGCACTTCATCTTATGTATGCCTATTGAAGTGGAGAAGAGAACTAAAAAATTAGAAAAAAAAAAACAACTAAATGATACTCTCTGCTTTGCATTGTTGTAATATTGTTGTTAATGTTATGTCGTTGTTGCTAGTCATAGAAGTTGTTGTTGATTGAGAGTTATAGCGATGTGTTAAACAATTCTTAGTGGGGCTAAGTTGTCGTCAAGGTATTAACATATGTATATATCACGATATGGACATTAGTGTAGTTGGTATTCACCCTTTTGAGAAAAACGTAAAAAAAATATTTTGTTATAATTGATTTTTTCGACTAACTTGGCACTAACCATAATGTCCATGTACGAGTGTGTCTGTGTGTTTATATAAAGAAATTAACAAACAAAAAAAAAACTCACCCGAATCGTTGTTACATGTACATATATAAATATATTTATATAACATATAAAATGACAACTGTAGGCTCTAAGTTTTAATGATATTCACTGGGTCGTCCAGGTTTTTTATGAACAGAGTAAATTGTACATATATTTAAGTGTTCTTTAATTTCCGTAATACAAATAACTAACTAAATAGTAGGTTATACATGTGTAGGGTTTTTAGACTGTATATCTAGTACATATTTATACATATTATAATATTTACTATACGTGACTTAATAATGTAAAGGAATATTACAGTGATATATACAACATAACAGCAATTTTTTTTCGCAACTGATCAGTTTTTGAAATTCAGAATAGTAGAGGTTGTCTTTTTATCCAAAATATTTTCAAGATGATAGCCACTTAAGGCTTACTTTGACGAGAATTGATGATACCTGTTTCTTAAAACCACTTTTCGCACCCACCGTTCACGCTAGAAGGTAAAAAATTGGTACAGGCTGCTCAGAAATTGAATTGCCATTTACAACTGCAAAAAAATTTGCCATTTACAACTGCAAAAAAAAACATTTTAAATAAAACAGCCCAGATTTGATTAGCCTACCAGATAAGCATTACTTAAGGGGTTTTGACGTTTGCAACACTGTAAAGTTCTAGTAACATAGGGAAATACTTGGTTGTAAAATAAACAGCATTGCTTGTCACTTGTCAAAACTTTCAATAGGTTTATTTGGCGGCAAATTTGAATTACTTATCTATACGATCTTCTTGGGTTGACCGGAATTGGCAATCATCAGTCTGAATGTGAAAGACATACCAGTACAAAAAAAAATAACAAACCAGTTGCGTAAAAATATGCAGTTATCGTTAAAATACAGTTTTTTCTTAAATTAATTTCGCTGAACAAGTTTAGAAAAAAAAACTGTTTGAAAACCACGTGTCATCTCATATTTATCATTAGATATCAACCCGGTTGATTTCTGTTTCTTTTGGGACATAAATAAAAACGAAAACTGTAATATAGCCTTTGCATTTTACTTGTTCTCATAACACCAAATAAAGGTATAACTAACTGTTAAAACGTTGAGCTGGAGCCAGGCATTTACGCAATGGAGCAACGCGTTATGAAAAAAATTAAGCAAATTAAATATTTATAACGAAAACTCAGCAGCATACAGAGATAAAATATTTTTACTGATGCCAGAAAATATTATTCTCGCCGCCTAAAATATAAAAAACTCATTCATCCTTCCACGATAAGAAGAGTACGCGTATTACATGCATACCTGTATATACGAGATAATTATTAAATAAATAATGATAATGATGATATATTTTTGTTTTGGAAACGTTTCATGTACTTACAGATATGTGTACGGAGATCACTTCAGTTCAGACCGTCGTTGCAGGAATTTTACAATTTAAGAATTTAATCAATAAGCATCAAGGCATTGAGTTTAAGAAATATTGAAACGTCTTTTTTATTAGTGAAAATATTATATTACTGAAAAACGATTAAATAAAAAATTTAAACAAGTCCTGATCAATGTTGTTGATAGTAGAGTTGACAATAAAGTGCATTGCGGGATATTTATCTTTCATATTTTATGATTTTCAGTCATTTATTTTATTTTATTTACAGTATTCTATTTAAACTATTTTTAGATAGGTACATATGCAGATTTTTTTTTAACTTTTAAGTTTACGTGACTATGCAAAAGTCGTTAAATCCATAATACCAAGCTTTTCGACCAAAATTTACTTCTACATATTTTGTCCACGTAGGTAAGTAGATAGATCACTGTATGCAGTCACGTTGCAACACTGACTTATTTCAAGCCTGAATATGGCCCTTTTGTCTAAAGGCTGTTTTACGTTACACTAGTTTTGTCTAAAACAATGTCTATACTAGACTAGATGAGACTAGACGTAGTTTTATATTCTATTCCTAGATGTCTACTGAAACAACACCATTCGTCTCAACGAACGAAAGAATCAAAATTTCTACCACCAGAATACCACTCTGGTGATAGAAATTTGAATTAAACAATTCGGAATAAATAGTATAGATGTTTCAAATCAAGGAGAGCACAGTTGTGTATGCAACCAAATATACGCGGGTCGATTATAAACCATACACTGAGTATAATTGGTTGCAGTTGATGTCACTGTGCTCTACTTAGTTTAAAACTACTCTACCATCTACATTCGCTTGATTAGGCGAGTTTGCGCATGTCGACGTTCAAATGAAGTAAATACTGCCAACTTAGGCGCGGTTATAAGGTTATGTCTCACCCGATGACAGTTGGCACCACCAATATTCGAACCAGCGCGCAATTCTAGTATGAAATCTCGGATAGAAAATTGGATCGCTTTTAGTTTGTAAATTGGCTTCTAGTATGGTAACCTTGATGGAATTTGTCAGATTTACGAAACTAGTGTAATGTAAAACAGCCTTAACACCCAGCGCAAAATATGCTCCAATAAATATTATGACAGTCATTTCCTAAGCTGTTACATGAATTTAGTTTTTCATCATCTTTTGCAAGCTGTCCAAAAAAACTTCAAAACATCATCGACTTTTGCGTAGTCAGTTTGCAAACATATCCAGACAATATTACTTATTTTTTTTCTTAATTTGCAGAAAATGTATGATATAAGTTGTCATATTTATTATTACAAATAAAAATGAAAAAGCAGAAAACCAGGCTAAGTTTATGCAGTGTATAGCTTTCTATTCTTTCA
The DNA here is from genome assembly GCA_963971325.1 of Aphodius granarius. NCBI lineage: Eukaryota > Metazoa > Arthropoda > Insecta > Coleoptera > Scarabaeidae > Aphodius > Aphodius granarius. Next base: position 7,661,753 of record OZ020225.1, read on the forward strand.
GCAAATTATAGGCAAATTTTCTATTTCTTCCTAGCTAATAAGAGATTTTTAAAATAATTGTTTCTACAGCTCATTAGATCTCTGTTTCTTGTTTTTTTTTTCTAGATCTCTCTTTCTTGTGCTGTAATTTTGAAAATTAAATTAAACAATCTAATGTCCTTTAATTAATTTCGATGCGATGTGGCAATTCTCGAAGAAGGTACAGTGTGTACTTCCGTCTTGTATATTTCATTTTCACATAAATCTTGTAAATTCATCTGAGTGACAATCATACAGCAGCGCGTTTAGAATATTAACATTGCTTTATTAGTCATTCAAACTTCTTCTACTCGTGCTATAAGAAGTTGTAAGTAAAGGGCCCCATCCACCGTCATGCATGCGTGTGATGCCAGAAACTCCGCCCACCAAGAATCAAAACCATTTAAATTCCTTCATGTATGCTGTCAGGCAAGACAAACAGTCCCATAAAACACAATTAGCCTCCGTGGATGGGGCCCTTTATCTTAATTATTTTCTTTAAATAGCCACAGTCGATAAAAAAATATCTTTAAACCACTAAATCTTTGTGGAAAATTAAGATATCGCAATGAAACAAATACCAATACATTTCTATTTTGTTTTAAAGCTGAGTAGACCAAGGTTCTGTTCCGCAGGGTGTGCCTAAAGGGCCTCATCCACGATCATGCATGCATGCATGCAAGCCAGACGCTCCGCCTACCAAATATCAAAACGTTTTAAATTGCTTCGTGCATGTTGCTATGCAAGAAAGCAGCCTCATGCAATGCCATTCACGATCATGCATGCATGACAGCATCGAATGACCGTGGATGGGACCCTTTAGAATTAGATCACAAAATCATGTTCGCTGCATAATATCAAATAATTTTAAAAAAATAAAAAAATTTAAAAAAATTAGCTAGAAACAATTTCGAAGAATTTATCTATAATTTGATTACAGATTAATCAAAATTCACCATACATTATAAAAGATATTGAAGATCAAAATTAGTATAATCTGGATATTATTATTTTTTACACTATTTTCTTAATTAGGTACATAATTTATGAAAATTACCAATTTTATTGAAATATATAAGCCATCGAAAATGGCGATTAAAAACCCCATGATCCCATTCCGGCTTTCCTGCCCGAGTTACAATAGTAGACAGACTTACATTATTAATTAACACAACCAGAAGTAGGTAAGTAATCATGTTAAGTAATCAAAAATATCAAATTCAAGAAGATAGACTTCACTTTTGCAGTTGTAGATATCATTGACAAGATCTGGCGCTCAATTCACATATGGTGCAAGTTCGCACTGAGTGATAAGGAGAGATGGAGGTTTTCTGTAGCATAGTGAATAACATAAGACCGAAAACGACCATCGCTGTATAATTATACATGCGCTAAATAGCGATGGATTTTTTCGGTCTTATACTATTAGCTATGCTACAGAAAACCTCAATCTCTCCTTATCACTCGATGAAAAATTGCACCAGATGTGAATAGAGCGCCCGACTGCGAGTAGGCAAACGATGGGCAAACCTGGGCAACCTAGCGACATCTATGTCAAAACCCGGTCAAAACAAACCGCCATGCGAGTAAAGTGAGGTTAGCTGGAGTGACATGAGTCACTTTCAATAAAATAATATAGATTTCACAATAATATACAATGGCAGAAGAAAACTTTACCGAGGAAGAATTAAAATTAGCCCCATGTCAGTATGAATGTAAGTATACAGTTTCATAAATAAAATCTATCAATTTATTATTAAACGAGCAATTACTTTTAGATCTTGATCACACTGCAGACGTGCAATTACACGCCTGGGGTTCAAATTTACAAGAAGCGTTTGAGCAGTGCGGCATTGCAATGTTTGGTTATATGACGGAACTTGATTCGGTCGAGATAAAACAGATGTCGGAGATCGAAGCGACAGGAGACGATATCGAAGGACTTCTGTTTCATTTTCTCGACGAGTTATTGTTTTTATTTAGTTGCGAACCGTTCTTGATATGTAGTAAACTTCGTATAACGGAATTTAAGACCGGCGATGAGTTTAGGATAACTTGCAAGTGCTATGGGGAGGAATTCACGTTAGGCAAGCATCCCCAAGGAACAGAAGTCAAGGCAATTACATATTCGGCCATGCAGGTTATAAACGAACCTCAGAAAAACAGGGCAGAGGTGTTTGTTATTATCGATATATAACTCGAGTGTTATTGTTATAAGAAATAATTGGTTATTTTATATGTAAATATACCCAGATACGCTTTATTAATTAATAAACTCTGTTTTTTTTATATTGGGAACATTTATAATTGTTGTTTTGAGTGGTATTGTAGGAATGTATTAGGTATGGCAGTAATGGTATTATTATCAGCCTGAACGTATAGATGTTTCAAACTAAGAAGAGCACAGTTATATATGCAACCAAATATACACAGGCAATTTATAAACCATACACTGGGTATGAATGGTTGCATATACAACTGTGCTCTTCTTAGTTTGAAACTACTCTACGAGAGTTGCTGCTCTGGTGGTAGATATTTGAATTAAACAATTCGGGGTAAATAGCGCCATCTACTTTCGCTTGTTCAGGCGAATGGGTGCATTTCATTGGCTATTCGCCTCAACGAGCGAACGGGACCCACTCTGGTGGTAGAAATTTAAATTAAACAATTTAGGGTAAAAAGCGCCATCTACATTCGCCCGTTCAGGCGGATTATTATTTCAGTGTTCGCAGGAGATAAGCAGCGACCGAAGTAGCAGCGACCCAGTAAACTGGGTTGCCTATATTCACGTTATAATTTTGCTGCATTTTCAATTAATTCTTAAAAACCAGATGTAAGAATTAATCAGCAGCTAGGGTGAATAACAAACATATCTTATGTTATGAATGTTGGTTGTATTTAATGACTAAAAAAAAATAAATTGCAAAAACTAGATGCGATAAAATATCAAATAATCTCAATGATAAAATTTGCTCAGGTCAGTCATTCTGAATAATAAATCTCTCTTATGTCAGAAATATTGTGTTTTATAACTAGAAGAATTTAATTCGCATAAACCAGAAGCAATAAATAGCAGGTAGTGTCACTTATAATAAACGTATTTTAGGTCAACAATGTTCTATTTTATAAGTAGAAAGGATTTAGTTCCAAAAATATCCGGGGTGTACTTACATACATACATAGGTACTCTAAACGCGTATTTCCGGTAAAATCCCAATTTTTTTCGTCGATTACAATACTTTCCTTCTAGGCTACTAGTCGGAAAGTAAAAAAAAAACTGCAATAAAATAGCAGTATTAGTACCAATAGTACCTAACAAAAAAATAGTAGTAATAAGGAGTAATAAGCATTCCAGAATGGCTACTCCTATTAATTACCTACAATTTCCCGTATAAATAAAAGTAATGCAAGAATATTTACAAAAATTATTAATTATTTTATCTGTCTGTACTCCTTGTTATGGGGTAGGTCTACTATATATGATCATTTAAGGGGTGTTATCGAGTGGGCAAAACTACGAGCTTTTCAGGTTAGCTACCATTATTAATTGCACACAATTTGACGTATTAATCAAAGTTATGCATCAACTTTTGCAACTGTTATAAACATTTATATAACCCACTTGGTAAGCCGTACACCAAGTTACCGTTTATTTATGTAAGAGAGGTTGTTATCATAAGGGTAGTGTCGTGAATCGTGAGGATACTATTAGTAGATGCAGAATTTCATATAGATTCCAAATTTGTATCCCCGATGTTCTGTGATATCGGCGTTATTTGCAATTCTATTTGATGGCGCCATGCGCTGTTTTAGATGACGCGCTGGTAATTAAATCATTTTTTTTTCTAAACCGTTCGATATTTTTGTGGGCAAAACTCTGGGTTACACTATTTGAACAGCTCTATCGATTGATATATCTTTTATTAAGAAATTCGAAGAAAAGCAGGTATGGATATCTTTTTTGGCTATCTTCTCCCCAGTACGGTGTTTATCCATGATGAAAGTTTAGGAAATTTAGATCACTGGGAAATATTCGATACAATAATACATACTCATATATGTGAGGAAATCCTTTTAATTAATTTTATTTCAGTGATTAAACAGACAGTTAATTAAATCTATTGGATTATAAATGTTTGAAATAAGTAAATATTAATACCTACATAGCAAAAACAATTGTTTACAAGATCACAACTTTTATGTGGGCAAAGAAAAAAAGGTATATAAAATAATATAGACGCAACATTGAATTATGGGTTGCTGTTTGTCTGGTGTGGATAGGTAGGTAAATATACATATAGAGCACTCGAAAATATTCTGTATCTTTGAAATTGAATTTGCTTCTTTTCGGGTTTGTAGTAAACTGTACTATCATACAACAATCATATCAATTACCACTGATTAACTTTAATGTGAATATACGATTTAATAACTATGTATTTTTACTTTCCGACTAGTACTTGAAAAGTATTGTAATCAACGGAAAAATGTATGTTTGTCAACTTAAAAAGCACGATTGGGCCGATATTCTTACTGATTATCACAATTTCAATATTATTTCTCAACTGCAAAGCACAATCGACTTATTTTGTTCCAATTTTGAATTTGCAGAAAAGTGTTTCTGCCAATTTAAAATTTACGACAGGGGCAATATTGGCTTGTTATAACAATTTCAATATTTATGTTACCTAAAAAACATGATCGGCATACAAAAACGATAATTTTATCAGGATTGTTATAAAAAAAATGTTCTTTTTACTTTATCATACGTAGTATGACAAAGTATTGTAATCGTGTCGAAAAAAATAATTGAGATTTTAGCGGAAATAGGTCTTTCTGGCCCCCCTGAACATTTTTGACCAAGGTACAAAAAATGTCTGTGTGTGTGTATGTGTGTATACCCGTTTTTTGTGGCGACGATTCCGGAGAAACTACTGAAGGTATCGAGACGAAACTTCATATTTAGAAGTTTCGTGACTAAACTTAGAGCTGAAAGAAGTTTTGTCCAAAAGGGCCCAAAGGAACTCGAGGTTTACTCTTATCATTTTTCAACGATTTTGCAAATTAGCCGCCATTTCTGTAATTTCGTCAAAATAGTTAAGTAATAAACTATAGTAGAGAAAATTTTGTATAATTTATGTCCATTCCATTTTTTGGAAAAAAAAATTAAATCATAGTAAGCGGATGCCCCTTGAACTTCCAAATTGCCCCCCTGAACACGGCTGTATCGTATGATAAAGTCATGTGCCTGGCCACATCAGATTTTTTTAATTGAAATACAACAAATTTTTATAAGAGATTTGTTTTAACAAAACAATGTTTCAAAACGTGTTTTAAACCATGAATAAAATTTGTTTTTTTTTTTTCATGTGATAATCTTTAGTTTATACATTGCTCTGATTTGAGTACACTAATCGCAAAATTTGATAATCACGCTAATTTACAATTAAAATATATCACATTTTCTTGCTCCAATTAAATGCAAAACTAGTATCCGTACTAGTTATCCGTTATTAAATAATTTCTCAGCAAATACTAAATTTTGCATCTACTGTACTTGTAGTTTGTAGGACAATGAATAATCCAGTTTAAGAAATATTTAATGTATGCTTTATCCATAAACTAATCTGATCTAAAATGTGTTTAAAACAAATTTGTTTAAAACACGTGTCATGTATTAGAACATGTTTTAAGACAAATGTTTTTAAACATAACAACTCTGATTGCCATATATTATATAATGAGTTTCACCGGTCAATATTAGTTGTTCCTCCATATAAATACTCCGGCAAAGGCAAAGAAGTAGTGGAGTAAAATCGCTCTTCTAACTCGCTGTTTTCTGAGGGTACGTGACTCTGAGGTATAACCAAATGAAACCTATACCATCTTATAGAGGACATTTTAGGGCATAGGAAATGGAAATCTACAACTTTTTTTAGTAGAACTGAACTTTGAAAACGACGCTTAAACGAGACTGATCTGGTATTCGAAAAACCACGTTTTTCTTAACATTTACCGTTGTATTAATTCAAGTATACAAGCTATGGTTTTGATTTTTTGCAGACATATACTTAAAATGTGAGCGCTTCCAATGGCCAGTTGGAAATTTCAAAAATGTTTAAAGTTTTTGAAAAAATAAATAAGGAATATTGAATTGTCTTTTATCAAAATCGTGCATCTAAAACTTCTCCCTGCGGCGAGCTATGTGAATTGTTGAAAATGTTTATATACATATATTGAGTGAAATGTAGTCAGAACATTGAGAAAGTTTTAAAAAAAAATTAAGTCGATTGCTGCACTAGTTACAGAAATATGAATTTTTATAGAAGAGCCTTGGTATTCGCGCTAATGCCGAGAGCGGCTAGCGGCTACTATACCAGTCTGGAAATAATTTGCGTTACAGGGTGCGGCAACTTTTAATTCGTTTTTTAAATGCATATTAAATAAAAATGCAACAAATATTTTTAAATAAATTATAGTTTATTTTTGTTAATACACTTTCCGGTTAAGAGTAAAATACAATTTCATTTAAATGACTGCCTCGACCGGCTTTGCAGTAGCACATTCTGTCAACCCAATTTTTCACTATATTTTCAATGATTTGAACCTCTATTTCGCCAAGAGCAACTTTAATGGAGTTTTTCAAAGCCCAAGTCGTCTCTGGATGATCAACATAACATCTGTCCTTGGCGGCGCCACACAAATAAGAATCCAGAGTACGTAAGTAAACCGTTTTGTATAAAATTTACTTTAAATGTTTTCCTCTTCGTCATCCTCGTACAATTCAGCAACATTGTTCTGACAATTTTTGCAGGAACAATCTCTGCAGCATTTTAGGCCGTCTTTCAAGCATACACATCTATTATTTTGACCTAACCAGTAGCCTAATATCCGTTGGTATGGGATCAGCGGTCATTAAAATAGGCTCTAAAATTCCGTTATTCCTAGTCCAATCTAAGTTCAGAGGGTGCACAACCATATACGCAATTGATATGTATATGCACCTAAAATTTTGATTAGCATACCTACCTTAGTTGTGGTCAACTGATACCTCAATTCATTGAGTTTTTGAATGAACTTATTCTTCTAAATAGGGCCAATGCAAATTTATTGGCAATATTAACAGCTTCAGTTGTAGACACGAAGTTTAGTTTTGACCGCTCATAAATTTTAATAGGAATCGCTTATTTTCTGACTATTTGAAAAGATTTCGAAACTTTACCACTTTTCTACTTTCAGAAACTTTATAGGCATACGCATCTGTCAAATCACCTCTTCTGCGTCTTTCCAAAGATTTTAACGATTCATTATGTTTATCAATATTTATCGAACGATCCCTATTAAAAATTGTGAGGGGTTGGAACATTTGCATTCGCTCTATTTAGAAATAAGAATAAGGCCATTCAAACAGTCAATTAATTGAGGTATCAGTTGCGCACAACTTCCAATAAGTCTGCTTCAGAACTTCGATCAACAGATGACGCATTTCATCAGCATGTACTAAGGTAAGTATGCTAACGAAAAAAAAAATCCATTTATGTGATCACCAAAATTTTAGATGCATATATCAATTGCGTATATAGTTGTGCAGTCATATACCTATTATGCCTCTAGTTGACCCTCTTAACTTTGATTGGACTAGGAATAACGGAATATTAGAGTCTACTTTAATGACCGCTGATCCCATACCAACGGATATAAGGCAACTGTTGAATATCTTTTGCAAAGATAAGTTATGTCAAAATAATAGATGTGTATGCTTGAAAAAGGGCCTAAAATGCTGCAGAGATTGTTTCTGCAAAAAGTGTCAGAACAATGTTCCTGAATTGTACGAAGATGACTAAGAGGAAAACATTTAAAGTAAATTTTATACAAAACGGTTTACTTGCGTACTCTACATCTACAAATTTTCTTATTTTATTTCTAGATGTAACGCAAATGATTTCCAGACTGTATAGTAGCCGCTCTCGGCATCAGCGCGCATTCCAAGGCTCTTCTATAAAAATTCATATTTCTGTAACTAGTGCAGCTATCGACTTAATTTTTTTTGTTTAAACTTTCTCAATGTTCTGACTACATTTCACTCAATATATGTATATCAACATTTTCAACAATTCACATAGCTCGCCGCAGGGAGAAGTTTTAGATGTACGATTTTGATAATTCAATATTCCTTATTTATTTTTCAAAAACTTTAAACATTTTTGAAATTTCCAACTGGCCATTGGAAGCGCTCACATTTTAAGTATATGTCTGCAAAAAATCAAAATCATAGCTTGTATACTTGAATTAATACAACGGTAAATGTTAAGAAAAACGTGTTTTTTCGAATTCCAGATCAGTCGCGTTTAAGTGTCGTTTTCAACGTTCGGTTCTACTAAAAAAAGTTGTAGATTCCCGTTTCCTATGCCCTAAAACATCCCCTACAAGATGGTATAGGTTTCATTTGGTTATACCTCGGAGTCACTCAAAGTCATAATTTCACTGTGATTTTACTCCACTAAAGCCAACTGATGTTTGTTTCACTGTTCCGTCGCCGCGTCGGCGTCGCGTTGCGCTGCACAATATAGTGTAATTGGTATGTAAAAAAGAAATTTTGAAAACCCGTACCGATTTAAGCCCAAAGTTGTGTGGGCATATCTATATACATATGCTCTTTTCACAGTTACTTAGGTCCGGGTCTACCTTTTCTGAATATGTAATAATTATATCAACTCTAACTAATTTTGATACAAACTTGTGAAGTGAGGTGTTGTACTAACAAAAACGAAATATCAGCATATGAAAGATTTAGGGTGTTTGACTTGCTTAGAAGTATTACACTTATTGCAGATAAAACTGTTTTGTTGTGGAAGAAAGCCTGGATGCCAATGATTTGTGGAAGATGCATGTGCGTGTGTGTGAGCATTGCCAGGGGACGAACTGGATTGTTTTTTGTGACGATCTGACAAACGAAAGTGACAAATGTTATAACAGCCTCCGTCGCTGTGTTGCTAATTGTTAGATTTTAACATTTGTCTTACTGACATTAAATGTCATAGAAACTGGCGTTAGGTGGAGTCCCAAGTGCCTCTGGCTTCGTTGTAGTTGGAAAGTTGGGTGAAGGCCACCCCAGATATTTTATTATGTTAATGAAAGAATGGTCGTCCGGCATCTAAATAGCGCTTGAATATAGAAGAAACAGAAGAAAATGAGAGTCAAAGTAAAAAGTGCGTGGCAAATCTTGGTCTCTGGTTCTGGTAAGTATTTTTGGTATTATTGACACAGATCATTATGTTTTTAATGTAAAACTATAAGTAAATATGTAAAAAACACTTTTATCTCTTATATGACGATGATGATACACATTCCTGTTCAGTTCAGTTCAGTAGGCAGTCATAGTACATAAACAGCGGAATATAAATCGCCAGAATGTAGCAATGACTAGTAAAAGAAAATGTTTTGACTCTGACAAATACACAACACGCCAGAGGCATTCATTCCTTCGTCAACAAATGTTGAAAAATCTTCAGAGAATCTTCCTGCAGAGATAACTTCCGCTGCGCATGACATTATAAACATCGACAATGTCCAAGCATTTTCTTTCAGTACAACTGCTTCTTATGCACGCGGGTGGCCTAGAGCATGTAGGTACATTATTTGAAAGAAAAATTAACAAAGTACTATTTTTTGTCCGACACCATACAGAAGAGATAATTTATCAACGAAATTCAAACATTTCACATCACACTCAGGTTCGAACATTAGTTTATGACAAAGATTATATTATAAGTACAATTTTTGCACGCTAATTCGTTTTTTAATGTATGTATATAAATAACGTATATTCATTTTTATAAATTCATTTTTCTAAAACACATCTTTATTCAATACCGGTGTTAACAAATTATTTTAATACGTTAGAAGAACTATTGTAACATAACAACTACTTGTTCTGGCAGAAATCCACACTGGAATGATAAGAAAGACTGTATTTCTGTCATTTTATTGAATGAGTAAAACTTTGTGTGGAAGTGGCACCCTACTGCACACGCTTTGCTGCATCATCCCTAAACCACAAAAAAATTAAGTATATTGGTTACACAGCTCAAATTAATTGTAGAAATATTTATTTTCAAAATTGGATTAGCGAGATATATTTTGGGAAAAAATGTCTATAATATGCTGAAAAAAGCAACAAAATCCACTAAATATTGCTAACAACAGTTCAACATTAAATTATAGAGATACAGACAAGCAAAAATGATAGTTAATGCGATTTTCATAGAGCTTTTCCGCACACGAACATTTGAAGGGTAAACCCCAACACAAAAACTTAATTTCTAAGCGAGAAATGGTCTTTTAATAACACCACCGACGATTGTATCTGTAAATTTTCCACAATTAACCTTATCACCGATTCGCGGTCTGCACGAAAGTTTTTCAGCGGCGCCACAGAAAGCTCCCGTTCTTCGCTACCTGATGACATGTAAGCTCGGAGTTCACCGGTGTGAGAAAAAAGGTGCGCGCCGTTTAGTTTTGACCGAACCACCTTCCGAGTCAGATCCATTTCCATTGATAGACCGAATCTACGACGTCACAGAGGTATCAACTTTTTCACGAACGAATCAACGATAAAAAATAATTTATTATGTGAAAGTGTTCTTTTTCTTTGAGACGGAGACACGAGTTTTTTTTCTTTTTCGGGAAATATGAATTTTCGAATTCTGCTCAAAGTGTGCTTCGTTTTTGTTTGCCTGTCCGATTTTGGAAATTCTATTCGATGGCTGTAAGTATGAAGAATTTGTTTTATAAATGTTCTTAACGTATTATGAATATTGTTTGTCTGAACTTTGTGTGTATGCAATTGAAATAGACAGGTAATAGTGACTAGTGACAGGTAAATTCTAATGGTTTAGCTCTCAGTAATCATGTCATAGAAAAGGGTTAGGCAGAAAGGGTTGTCCTCGACAACTTTATAGACCCTCTATTTAAAGAACCACTTTCGGAGTTGGTCGTATTTACAATAGTTTTATTGCTGTTTATTAACATTTTATTAAGTTAGAGGCACAACTATCAGTAGATAACTAATAATCATGTTGTTCAGTTAATAACACAGATATACTTATTAATCTGTATTTTAAATAATATTTAGATTTAGATTTAGATTTTAATAATATCAAAAATGTTTCAGTGGCTTCAATAACACAAAACTTAAAATTTTTATTACATCAAAAGCTCTATTTTTTTCTCAATAGTACGCAGTTAATGACTGCAACAGTCAATAAAGATTGTTAATAATTAAAAGCATCCAAAATAATCAGTTTTTAAAGTACTTATTTTGTCGTCTGTGTTTAGAACACCCTGTTGGACAATTAATTAATTAATCAAATTTTTACCTACTCAGTTTACCCCTGGCGTGATAAATCAAAAAGCAGTGCGCTTAGAATCAACGGCGCTTTTATAATGTAAAATTCAATCTACTGATAGACCTCTAATTATTCTACAGAGTGTTCAAAACTTACTCTACTGAAGTATTTTTTCATCTTGTTGTATAAGACGTTGTAATAAGTATATCTTTTTCATAATTACCACAGCGTGTGTTAATATTCTTTGAAAAGTAACATTTTGAAATGAAACAAACTTTATTTTGGCTTTAAAACGTAGTAGGTAAAATATATGATCGAGGATCTTAATTGTTCCTAAAGTAGTGCAAATTTAAACCACAAAAGCATCATGTCGACTACATACGTCAAATGGATTGTAGAAATAATTAATTTAAAAATTGTATTAGCGAGGAAGAATTTTGAAGAATTTGTCAATAAATTGCTGAAAGATTCAGCAAAATCCACAAGATTAAAAAACTAATCGTCAAAATCTGTCAAATTTTAGGTGAGGTTCTTTTTTGCGTGAGTATATTTATAATACCAATTTTTCAGTTCATCTGAGCAAAGCATTAACAAAAAATATTATCTATAAATGAGTGTATTTATTATTATTCATTCAAAAACACAATTTAATGGATTGAATACCGTTTACTATCTATATAAGAAGACATTTTATTACTTGTACTGAAAAGAAATAAAAATTTTAAAATGTTAATAGTATTTTTTGCGCAAAGTACGCCTGCATTGACATTACTCGTTTATTTTCTTGAATTGAATAAATTTATAATGTATATTATCTAAATATTATAAACTAATACGTATCTAAATATTATACACTTAAGGTACCATGCTTGTTGAGGGATATATATATATATATATATATATATATATATATATATATATATATATATATATATATATATATATATATATACAGATACAATCGTCGGTGGTGTTATTAAAAGACCATTTCTCGCTTAGAAATTAAGTTTTTGTGTTGGGGTTTACCCTTCAAATGTTCGTGTGCGGAAAAGCTCTATGAAAATCGCATTAACTATCATTTTTGCTTGTCTGTGTCTCTATAATTTAATGTTGAACTGTTGTTAGCAATATTTAGTGGATTTTGTTGCTTTTTTCAGTATATTATAGACATTTTTCCCCAAAATCTATCTCGCTAATCCAATTTTGAAAATAAATATTTCTACAATTAATTTGAGCTGTGTAACCAATATACTTAATTTTTTTGTGGTTTAGGGATGATGCAGCAAAGCGTGTGCAGTAGGGTGCCACTTCCACATAAAGGTTTACTCATTCAATAAAATGAAAGAAATACAGTCTTTCTTATCATTCCAGTGTGGATTTCTGCCAGAACAAGTAGTTGTTTAGAATCAACGGCGCTTTATTATAATGTAAAATTCAATCTACTGATAGACCTCTAATTATTCTACAGAGTGTTCCAAACTTACTCTACTGAAGTATTTTTTCATCTTGTTGTATAAGACGTTGTAATAAGTATATCTTTTTCATAATTACCACAGCGTGTGTTAATCTACTTTGAAAAGTAACATTTTGAAATGAAACAAACTTTATTTTGGCTTTAAAACGTAGTAGGTAAAATATATGATCGAGGATCTTAATTGTTCCTAAAGTAGTGCAAATTTAAACCACAAACGCATCATGTCGATTACATACGTCAAATGGATTGTAGAAATAATTAATTTAAAAATTGTGTTAGCGAGGAAGAATTTTGAAGAATTTGTCAATAAATTGCTGAAAGATTCAGCAAAATCCACAAGATCAAAAAACTAATCGTCAAAATCTGTCAAATTTTAGGTGAGGTTTTTTTTGCGTGAGTATATTTATAATACCAATTTTTCAGTTCATCTGAGCAAAGCATTAACAAAAAATATTATCTATAAATGAGTGTATTTATTATTATTCATTCAAAAACACAATTTAATGGATTGAATACCGTTTACTATCTATATAAGAAGACATTTTATTACTTGTACTGAAAAGAAATAAAAATTTTAAAATGTTAATAGTAGTTTTTGCGCAAAGTACGCCTGCATTGACATTACTCGTTTATTTTCTTGAATGGAATAAATTTATAATGTAGTTGTATATAATTGTTGTAATAATATATATATTTCATAGGTTATTATTATATTATTATATTATATATATATATTCCATCTTTTTTTACTACATAGAAGGCCAATAAGAATACACCACAATATTATATTGAAACGAAAACGTCTTCTATTTGTCACAGCAGAAGTACATACACCTACTGTGAATTATAATGTAGGATATACGCAATACAGAGATAAAACTTGAAATATATTTGAAGCACAGATCGATGCACTCTAGAACGTTCGGTTTTTGATATTTTGCATCCACCACAGCAAAATCCATGATAACCCCCACCCAACTTTCCGACTAAAACATTGAAGTGTCTAAACATTTTTCAAATATGCAATTTCATGCAACCACAGCCACGCTGGACTCCCACAACGTAAAGTATAACACAAAAATGTTAAAAAGTAAAAGATAGATTTATAGAACAAGGTAGAGGCTGACAGAAATGGCAATCTTTTTTAATTTGCTTGTTGAGGGCTGAATTGTCGGAACTATTTTCGGAAAATTGTTTCTGTGTCCCGAAACTAATTTTAGTCCCGGAATATGAAAACCCTAATCAAATTGTGTTGAATTTAGAAATATTCTTGCTTGTGCCTATACTTTATAAGAACCTCATTGAATTTTTATAGTCCATATAAGGTACATGTCGCCATATATACCATGCAATATAACACCACCCGTTGTGCTCGGTTTGAATTTTTATAACACGGCATCTCCTTCCTACTTATATCAGCTGGCGCCCTCCCAGAATCTGTATCACTTTTACGTATCCGATCTATACCATTATGCCCATATTTGACTACAAAGAGCAAATATATGATCCTTGTTCCAATATCTAAACAAATCGTAGAAATCTTTCAAGCCCAGATCAGATTATCGACTAAAATTCGTTCGTGAAGGTAGATTGTAAGGTACCATGGTAAGTGAGCATCTCGGTCGAATAATTAGAATTCGTCTTCGGTCGTTTAAATAATTTATTTTCTATTGTTGGGCGACCGTCCAGAACAAATGGTATAATGTTATGGATGCGCTTATAATAATGCTCTCACGTTACACGATAGACGGTTCGATTTCTATTCTAGTTTTTCTTTATGGCTCTTTTGAAATCTACTAAGCCATTACTTAATAACCGACTATAATTAACGATTTGAAACGATATACGAAAGAAGTTGTTTACTTTATATAAAACGATATTTCTTGGCATTTTTTGTGGATTGTGGATTTATTCAAATAGACTCAAGATTATAATAGAGTAGTTGACATAGTTCATCATTACTTAACGCCTTTCGGAGAAATCTTAATTACGAGAGCTTTGTATTTGATGTTTACCTTCACATAACAAAGGCCGAGCCGCTCCATAAGATAGGCCAAACATATATGGGTTCGACTGGAGCACGCGAATGATAACCTTTCCTCAACATCCGACGTTGCACAAGAACCAGAGAGGTTTGTGTACTTACGCTCACATAAAGCAATACAAAAAAAAAAACAAGTTCCTAGGTCTAAACAGTTGTCAATTAGAACAATGTGTATCCGTTTCCCATAAAAATCCATATTTCATCGAGGAGCATTTAACACGAGGTGTCTAAAAGGCAACAATATTTTAATTGAACTCGGCTAGAATTACAATGCGAGCCCGTGAGAATCCGACATATGAAATATAATGAAGGTGCGGGATGGACGGCAATTAATGTATTGAGCTTTCGTCACACTTTAGGGCGAATAGACGGGAATGTTTATTACTACCTATGCGGCTGATGGGCATTATGGTGATGGTACCGTCCCGTAAACGCATAGGTGTTAATTTTAACTACGCACCAATCAGAATTTTATTATGTACAGTTTTATTTACACGATACAAGCGGGTTTTATAGCATCTTCACTCACTCACAGCGACTATACGTATATGACCAAGGTACCCGAATAATAGATATTGTGTATTGTGGTGGTTTCTCTTTTTAGGACTCTAGTATTTTGTAAACGACTTATAAATCAACCTTCTTTTACGATATCGATCTTTATTTTAATTTTAACCGGTACTTTACTTATAGTTGTAGTAGCACAAGTAACAATGTAGAAATCATTGTGTGACATTCCACGGTTGTATGTTGCATGTTCTTCTTGTCCCCATTTTTTTGGCTACTGCTACTGTCAATCTGCATCTATAAACGCTTATAGCGCCTAAAAAGGCTCTTGATTGCCTGTAACATTTGCTCAGTTTGTTCCCTGGTAATTCTATATAAGCACATCCAATTTCATCCCGATCAGTTGAACTATTTGGGTGATATTGTGATATCGTGTTCACAGATATAGATACAGATATTTTCCAAAAATCATAGCATCCAAAATCTGGATTTTTTCGTCGATTATAACAGTTTTTTCTAGAGTACTAGACGGAAGGTAAATGATAAAACTTTGTTCCGTTAAACAGAAAACAAAACATCCGAAATCATCCAAACAAATACTAGAAATAATAGAAATTGAAGAATATTAATTTTAGTAATTATACTTCACTGTACACGTATGCGTACACTTTACAGCATCTTAAAGGTTACCTATATTTCTAAGCAGTTGCATTCTTGACATTATTAAATTAGGTAACAATGTTGAACAAAATATTAGTTAGAGACTGAAAACACTGAATTCTTAAAGGTAAAAGAAAACTCTGAAAGTGTATGTAATTAAAATAATAAGAAATAGGTACCGGGGTGGCCCACACCCAATTTTACGACTGAATTGTTGACATTATTCAATTTCGTGAAGCCACAGCCATTCTGGTTCCCAACCTATGTCGATCGTAGAATAACACAATGTCATGTCAGTGGATTCTCACAAACTGCTTCAATAAACACTTATGGCGCCAAAACTGATCATCCTAATGATCTGTAAATTAGTGTACATATTTAAAGTAACTGAAGGATGAGGAGGTATCAATTTTGTCAAAATCAAAAAATGCCTAAGAAAACACCTTTAACATTTCCCATTTCCGGTTGACAAATTGTGTCAACAAACAATCCAGTTCGTCCCCTAGTAATTCTAAGAAAGTATACCAAATTTCAGCCCGACTGGTTGTTCCGTTTGGTCACTATCGTGTTCACAGCCGTACATACACACATACATACACACATACATACACACATACCCACATACATATAAATTATTGCAATCGATGCAAGGGACTCCAAAACGCGTATTTCCGCTGAAATGTCGAAATTTTTTTTTTTCGTTAATTACAATACTTTTCTTCTAGGGTACTAGTCGGAAAGTAAAAAGTTCGTTTCTATTTAAACACGCGTAATGTATCAAAAAAGATCTGTCACGTATGTCAAACTTGTCAAAACTAACAGCGCATAATACAACTAGTTTAGATTTTACCTCATTCCATATACATTTTGTTGGAACTAGGAACATTTAAATATGTAAATGCATAACTTAGACGTCTGTCTGTGAGACACAAGAGGCAGATCTCTAGCACGTCTGCAACCAACAGTTCATTTGACTAGCCTTCAGCGCCATCTAATGAGATGTATATAATACTTAACAACTTAACAACAAGCCTTAACAAATTTACTGAACGCAACGTTGTAAGCAAAATTCGTGCCATGGTGTGAAATGCGAAGGACAATTTTACAATGGCTTGTTAGTTAAAGAGCGATTTAAGAAAGTGAACCGAATGCTGTATGAATGTACCTCATTATCATAATTACGCAATTAAACGCGACCCTTTGTTGCTTTATGGACGGCAATAAACATCAGTAATATTTATGACGTCCGTTTTTCCGTGGAAGTGAGCAGATCTGCCGTAAAAATTGATCCGCGCTCATTTGAGAGAAAGTAAATAAATTTACCTTTTACAAGGACCGGCTTTCCCAGAAATTCGTCTCACGATACTCGTAAATAAATATTTAGATTGTCCGATTTAATGGATCCTAAATCCGATACAATATGCATGCTGATGTCTCTCCAGTCTCCACTCTGAAGAGAATCGTATCGCCAGACGATGGTTTCTATCACATTTCCACTTTTATCTAGAAAATATACTGAGTGTAACAGGTCTAAATACACAGAATTTGAAGGGGTTTTAAAATCATTATTTCTGCAACTATTTGATCTCTGTAACCGACCTATCATTCTACTGTTCCACAGGTGTTCCTAAAGTAAACCTTAAATAATTACTTTACAAATTCGATTAGATAGCAAAAATCAAAGAATTTTTCGATAATTCTGCTGGAGAATTGGTCAGTATTGTAAAAATACCCGAAAAACTAAAATGTTTTCTATATAGAAAAGCTCGAAGTTATAAAAAAAAACCGCTAGATGTTATAAAAACCAGCCGGTATATCAACAAATCCATTCTCAATTGCCATTCCTGCAGAGTTTAATCTTTAATCGAAGGATTGTCGAATTCACTCAATCGCGGAAACTTTACCTTTGAAACGGGGCTATTCGATTTTCGCTATTCAATAAATTACAATTTTAGGACCAATTATCTACAGAATGCTTCATTCCAATTTAAAATATAATCGATTGTCATTTATAAGTTTCAAACCTACAATAATCTCTTCCTTTTATGATTTACGATATCTAACCATTTTAGTTTAACCATTTTGATTAGTATAATCACAAAAAATATATAAACTTTACACATTATTATTATCTTTTGCTGAAATCTTTTTTACCGGTCTACTGTATGTTGTTAATGTAGTAGATCAAAAAGAAACGTCAGAGAAGCAATTTAAGAATAGAATGGATTGCGAGAGTGTGACATAATACTATAATTAAGGAGTGATAATATCGCTAGAGGTATTCTGAGACAGTGGGAACCCCCTAATTATGGGGCTTCGTGTCATTATCAGGTGCCAGCATGACGACCCTTTTCTGTCTAAAGTCTCAACCGCTTGTTTGTGTGTGTGAATGACTTTTGAGCCAGACGTACAGACAAAGATAGACAAAAGGTATTCTGTCAGGATTATTGCTGTGTTTAATTTTAACTGAGGCGGTTAGTTTAGTGTACAATAATAAATTAACATCAATAAATAAGCAAAGAATAAAAACGTGAAAATATTAATATCACTTAATTGAAATACAACATATTAGAAGTTATGTGCGTTTTATGTGCTGTTTTTAACAACTTCGTCATTGTATAAATATTGTAATTAAGTGATAACTTTGCCGCTTTACCTGATGAAGAGAGTTTCCCGGAAACTAAGAACCCAAAGAAATAAAAATCAAATTAGTTCTCCTAGAAGTTATCCACAACTTTCTCATCTTAACTGATTTTAATGAATGATACATCATTGGAAAGCCCGCAACGTCCTGAACCTCCAGTAGTTTTGCCCAATAAAAAAATTACAATTAGGGCCCAAAAAATTGAAATTAAAGTTGATTTTCTCGCAATTTGGCCGAAATTCCCGATATTACACAGCCTATCTTAACGATCCTTGCATTACAAAAAATTACAGGTCTTTAAGTACACCCCATAGTTATGAACGATCGAAATTGTAACAACTGTTCTTTAAAAACACAACGGAACAAGTGTCCTACAACCAGAACAGTGATCACATATTTTTGTTGACTTAACATCACTTTTCATAGATCAAGTCATGAAACTGTTGTGACAGCTCCAAGGTCCATTTTATTTGAAGTCACATATGTATTTCGCTTGAATTAGCCTTCTGTGCATACGTTCTCATAACAGATTGTTCAAAATATTACGAAACAACAAGTTTTTTTGTGTTACTTTATCAAGTTCAGTTATACAGATATTCTGTGGATTAAAATATGGAAAGTGATCAAAGAAGATGTTGCAAAAATTTACCAAATAAGTTTTGTTACATGTGCGGTTATGTAGTGACACATCTGAAAAAAAAAAATACGGAACAGGTAAAAGCAGCTTACTGCTGCTATTTTTGATTTAGAATTGGAGATCTGGAAAAGCCATGAACACATAATATATGCTGTATTTCCTGTTAGATCGGACTATTAAAGTGGATGAAAGGGAAGCAAAAGAAAATGCCGTTTGCAGTTCCCATGTTGTGGCGAGAGCCTTTCAGTCATCTAGATAATTGCTATTTTTACACGATAAGCGCCTCCGGACATTCGAAGAAGAATAAGCATAAAATAAAATATTCAAATTTGCAAACACCTCACCTTATAAACCAGTGTGAATTGAATGATTTAGTTAAAAATTTTGGGTTATCAATAGAAGTTATTGGGTTTTATGCTTCAGGAATGGAATCTTGTCGCACGTGGTGTGATAGTGTCATCATTTACAAAGCGTAACGATCCTTTTAAAACATATTTAAAAATGGAAGTGATCTTTACGTGTATGTCACGATATTGAGGGTCTTATGAACAAGATTGATATTCCCTCACGATCCTTCTCAATGGTGGCTTTTATCGATTCATGAAAATACACAGCTTGAAAGCAGTAGTTTTGCATATTCTTTAAATTTATATAATTTGTTAACTAATTTTGTTGCAGTTTTCTCAGTTTCAAGTATCGCTGTACCTGTAAATCTAGACCTGTTACAATAAATCCACTTTCAGTTTCTAGTTACGTAAGGCAAATATAATCTGGAACAAATTTTTTTTGTTGTATCAGAAAGTTAAAAATTTGTTCCCCCAACAGTTATCCACAACTTTTTTTCTCAACCGATTTTAATGAACAATAATACACCATTGGATGCATCGGTTGAGAAAAGAAGTTGTGGCTAACTCCTCACCGGTAAAAAATCGTTTTCCTCAATCCAGATAGGTAATATCTTCAATATCAAAGAATGGAACAATGTAACAAACTAAAGATAGTGTTTTAATTGAAACCATGTAAATTAAACTTTCATCTTCCGTAACTCGGGTATTCGTTGATCCAGTATGATAATTTTCCAACACGATGTAAAGAAGATTGTCAGAATTTGACGCACTAGTTTTTACTTTCTGACTAGTAATCTAGAAGGAAAGTATATTAATCGACGAAATATCGAGATTTCGGCGGAAATACGCGTTTTGGTGTCCCCTGAATCAATTGGAATGATTTTCAGAAAATGTTAGCACGATAGCACGGATTAGGCTGAATTTTGGTATGTAGTATCACCAGAGGACTGGGTTGTTTTCGGTGACAATCTGACAACCGGAAGTGACAAATGTTTCAGACATTATCTTAAGGATTAAACCGATTTTGATGAAAATGTTACCAGCCCATCCTCCAACCGCACCGGTGAGAAGTTAGCCACAACAGTTATCCACAATTTTTTTTTCTCAACCGATTCTAATGAGTTATACATCATTGGAAAGCACATAACGCCCTGAATCTCCCATAGTTTTGCCCGATCGAAAAAATCATAATTAAGGCCCAAACAATTAAAATGAAAGTGAATTTGTCGCAATTTTTCCGAAATTCCCGGGATCATATCTCAGTTATTACATAACCTATCTCAACGCTCTTTGCACCACTGGAAAGGGCAGGTCTTCAAGTACACCCCATAGTTTTGCCCGATCAAAATTATGACAACTTCTGTCCAAAAAAAAAATTGAAATATTACAACCGATTTTAATGAGTTATACATCATTGGAAAGCGCATAACGCTCTGAATTTCCCTTAGATTTGCCCGATCGAAAAAATCAGAATTAGGGCCCAAAAAATTAAAATGAAACTTGGATATCGCGCAATTTTTCCGAAATTCCCGGGATCATATCTCAGTTATTACAAAACCTATCTCAACGATCTTTGCACCACAGGAAAGTACAGGCCTTCAACTACACCCCATAGTTTTGCCAAATCAAAATTATGACAACTTGTGTCAAAAAAAAATTATTGAAACATTAGTGTTCTGAATCACCACCTATCTCCCCTAGTTTTGACCGATCGAAAAACATCAGAATTAGGGCCCAAAAAATTAAAATGAAAATTTGAATTTCTCGCAATTTTGCTGAAATTTCAGAATTAGGGTCCCAAAATGAAAATAAATACATATTGATTTATTTTGTCGAAATTACCAGTGACGTACCTCAGTTATTAGACCACCTATCTCAACGATCCTTGCATTGGTAGAAAGACATGTCAAATACTCTATAAAGAATATGTACATATTAATAAAATATATCACCATACTCACTAGTATTAAGTATTAACCCTTTTTCCTAAAGCCAATATGCTCTTATACAATGTGTGAAGTATGTAATAAAGTGTTTTTAAGACTAAACTTTACGCTCTAAAAAATAATTAACTTTAAGATAATTAAATTTAATAAATGATGTAATGAATTACTTTGTTGCGATTATATACTGTGTGTTGTTATTTGCACGAATAGTTTCTCCTACTTATCCTACACAACTCACAGTTATAAAACTGATTAGTAGGGACCTGTGCGCACGTGATACGGAAAAATCTACTATTGCATCTTAGATCAAGATTGTCGCATTCTGCGCAAGATAAAATTCTGTAATAAAACGTCTATTATTGATTGTTCAAATGAGATTGGGTTTAGGTTATTCATTTTACAGTTTTGTATCAAGCACTTCGCATAATAGCACGTCAACCCCCACTATTTTATCCGTCCTTTATAAACTAAATCTTTTAGTTTATAATTAATGAAAGGTTGTGGTTTAGAAACTTGTTTTAAAATACCTTCAAATTTTCTTAAACAAAAAGCTGCATTAAATGCGTTATTTTCCAGTAGACCTAAATAGATAAATGTATGATTGTAAATATTTTCAATTGCAAGAGTCCATTGGCATGTATTGTGGTAGAGCGGCATCAAAATCGATGATTCACTTAGTAACATTTTGCTATTAATATTTATCAATGAAGTGCTATTGGTAATGCCAACATATCCCTCTTATGTATTGCACAAAGAACAGATAAGTATTGGTCCAAACTGATACCAGCTCATACTCCAGGGACTTTAAACATGTATGACAATTTTTAAATCAATGACGTAAACGGTTTGGGCGCTATAAACTTTTTTAGAGGCTATCTGACAGAATCCAAAGCCTTCGTCGCTGTGGTTGCGAATTGTCACATTTTAGTAAACGTGATCTTTTTCTCTTGTTCCGCGTCTAGGACAGTAATTGCCATAATGTTGATCTGGCAAAAGGGGAAGCAGATGACAACTTATATTTTCTATTAAAGTAAGAATTAATGGCATTAGGATATATTCCCGAGAAATGGGGTAAATTAGCAAGAAAATTAACGTTCAATTTCATTTTGCTGGCTCTAATTAATATTTTGATCGGACAAAGCTATGGGGTGTACTTGAAGAAAAGATCGTTGAGATAGGTTGTGAGATATTCAAGGCGTTATGCGCTTTGATGTATAACTCATTAAAATCGGTTGAGAAATAAGAGTTGTGGATAACTGTTGTGGCTGGCATATGGTGGTCATTCAGAACACTAATAAATCAATAAATTTTTTTTAGACAGAAGTTGTCATAATTTTGATCGGGCAAAACTATGGTGTGTAGTTGAAGGCCTGTACTTTCCAGTGCCAGTGGTGCAAAGATCGTTGAGATAGGTTGTGTAATAACTGAGATATGATCCCGGGAATTTCGGCAAAGTTGCGAGAAATTCAACTTTCAATTTATTTTTTTGGGCCCTAATTCTTGTGGATAACTGTTGTGGCTAACTTCTTACCGGTCATCCTCCAGTGACTTTAAGCATGTATGTCAATTTTCAAATGTTTCAGAATGGGCTAACCGCTTTGGGCTCCATAAACGTTTATAGAGGCTGTCTGAGAATACACAGCCTTCGTCGCTATGGTAATATTATAGAGAGTGGCTGTGGCTTCACGAAATATTGTCGAAGGTTTTGACGCTTCAATGTGTCAACGAGTTAGTTGGAAAGTTGTGTGGAATCCATCCGAGATATTTGATTTATCGCGTTATGGCCTCTGGGCAAGTTACATTTACAAGTGTAACTTCATGGTGTGAAGAAGTCCTGAAGATGCGTCGACAGTACCGTTAATAACTCGGTTTCCTCCCGGAAATCAAGAATTAATTGATTCGGACCGGGGAAGTCTATAGATATACATTTACAAAGTTTAAGTGCAAATTCAATATGCAATATTGAAGTTAAAACACTGTATCTTCTTCGGCAATTAGTATATCGATAATTAATCAAAGGGCTATAATTTGCTAATTAATTTGTCTTTAACACTGAGTAGGCAAAAACTTCACCTTCGTCAAGTTGTTGCCTACTCAGTGTTTATCCCACAGCGTCTTCTATGCTGAGACCACATGAACATCATGTCGGTTACATAGTTCAAATGATCTAAGATCCCGATCTAGATCGACCTTCCCTCATCCTTTTTCCTAATCAAATCTATATTTCATACAATGTAAGGTATAAATGAACACAATGTCCTAGGGTTGCCGCCCCATATCCTGGCAAGGTTATTTTTAATTAAAAATTACACTAGTCAACAGTCAAAATGTACATTGGATGCGACTATTTTTTTATATATACTAAGGCCCTCTAAACTCAAAAATCGCATACAAAATTTTTTAATGGATACGTTTTCGAGTTACAATTTTTTTCTTTTTTTTGTGTTTTTGCGGAGGTAGTTCGACTATTTGGAGCATATCTCGAGTTAGGAACGTCCAATCTGGTCGCCCGGCACATAAAATTGATGCTAATTGTATCACCAACAATTGTCACTCATATAGTTTGTCAATCGCTTCAGTAGTTTTAGCGCAATAGGCCACGATATTATAAAAATTTGGCCAAAATGAAAATGGAACATTTACTCTATCACCTGTGAAAAGTAGAAATCGTGGAAATATAGTTAGTTTAATATTTTTTGCGTAGAGTTTGAACTTTTACAAAGAGAATAAGGTATTTACGATTAAAATCTATGCAAAAATAGCGAAGTTATGGTCATTTAAGATTGATAGTTACAAGTTTAATTCATTGTGCTTAGTTTGAATGTGATGTTTTCAATATAAAGGAGATTAGAAGTGAGTTTCATTGCTGCTTCGCCTTATATTCTTGTCGAAATCTGTTTTTCTTATGAGGAAGCAGATATAGTTGCCCATCATTTTTTCAATCCAAAATCCCTGGTAGCGCCGCTCAATAGTCTTCATTTCCTAGTGAAACCTCTCACCATGCTCGTCACTGACGTCACCAAGATTCTCAGGATGAAATCTTCTCAACTGCTAGCTCCAGGTGTATACCGTATCCCATGTGCTTGTGGCAGTGTCTACATTGATGAGATAAAGCGCTCTGTCAGCGTTGGGGTTTCAGAACATGAACGTTGTACAAGGCTGCGCCAGATCACCAGTTCAGCGCTTGCTGAGCACAGACACAACAATTCTTCTCGACCAAACAAAAATCATCTCCCGGGAATCACGTTATTATCCTCGTAGAATCCGCGAAGCGATCGAAATCTTTAAAGATCCCTCCAATCTCAATCGAGATGACGGTTGGCATTTGCATCATAGCTGGAAACCACTTTTACGACCACCACAGCCAATCACAGCTACCCCAAACCGCCCTCCCAACCAATAGTTGTTTGACTACCTGCGCAGGCACCTGCGCCAGGTACATATAACGTCGATCGAAACACGTACTGACATATCTGAATATCATTTTTTGGTGAGATATGCCACTACGTGTATTGAGCGACGATAAATACCCTCACCCTTCCACACACGTTCATTCTCTCCGTCCTGAAGATGCCTCTTGCAACAGAGTGCGAAACGTTGACTAAAAGATACGCATCTTGGTGCGAATCACGTGACGTACTCGTCTTCCGAATGGATCCGACCTCTACCATGCATTTAAACTGCTATAAATGACGAAAAATACAAAATAGAGAAAAGGCCGAATTTTGGTAGTTTCGTACCCATTGGTCATAATTGATCATAACTTCGGTATTTTTTCATAGATTTTCATCGTAAATACCTTGTTCTCTTCGTAAAAGGGCAAACTCTACGTAAAAAATAAGAAACTGAGCATATTTTTACTATTTCTACCTTTACCTGGCGGTTAAATGAATGTTCGATTTTCATTTATACTAAAAAAAATTCAAATTATGGCCAATTGCACTGAAATCACTGAAGCGATTGTAAAACAATATCAATAACATTTATTGGTGATTCAATTGGCTTTAATTTGATGTACCGAACGACAAGATTTGATGTTCCGAACTCGAGATATGCTCCAAATAGTCGAACTACCTCCAAAAAAAATAACAAAAAAAAAGAAAAATTCATAACTCGAAAACGTATCCATTCAAAAAATTTTTAATGCGATTTTTGAGTTTAGCGGGCCATGGTATCTAAGAAAAAAATAGTGGCATCTAATGTACATTTTTTTATTATTTTGTTGACTAGTGTTATTTAAGGTATTTTTTTTAATAGTTCCGGTCATTCTTTTTCTTGAAAAATTTGATACCAATCCACAAAAAATTACAAAAGTAATTGGACATCTAAATTTGTGAAATTTAGGTGGGCAATTTTTGGCGCTGAGCATAACTTTGTTAAATAAACTATATACACATATAATGTAGTTGATTTTACAATTTATTTTATATGTACTTCTATTAATTATATCTTTAATCTCTAATATTATATTAATCTATGTTTTTGCACATAGGCGTGTTTTGGTCTGAGTATAGAATGGCGTTTTTTTTTGAGTAAACCAGTATAGAAATAAAACGTTTGCTGCGTAAAACACGTATATTATTTTAACACAGCTCAAAGCAAAAACAGTTTACCTCGTTCGAATTAATAAAATAAATATCAACAAACAATTAATAAAACACCAACAATTTATCACCGCTTTCACAAATTTGCAATTATCGCACACTGAACGAACGAACGCACCTGTTATTATTACTGGGTCAATATACCACTCGTACAAGAGTGTAACACGGTGGCAATTCCAGCAATTTTAATTTTCCGACCAGATTTTTTTGTTGGCTGCTGCTGTCCAGCAGCACTCGGACAATAAATTTCGTCCAAAATAATTTACGAGTATTGTTCTGTCTGGTCGGTAGGTCGTTGCAGCATTCCAACATCAAGTGGAATTTGAGTTCGTTGAGCAGTGAAAATGGCGGACGTGGGATACGTTCAGGAATCCGATCGCCGTGCGGTGTCGCAAGGAGACGCTATGGTCTCGCAAAACTCCAGACAAAATTGTGCAGGGCCTCCATGGAGGCGATGCCACACGTCCAATCCGCTGCGACTCTTGCCGCGGAAACCTGCAAGACCGTTTTCATGAGCAGGCGATGGAACTGCTCTTCGATTGATCAGGCGCCATATTTGACGCCTGATCTAACCAGAGGTAAGTTAGGAAAGTTCTTTAAGTATGCCGAAAACAGGGTCGTATTGGCAAGGATTTTGGAGGTAATGGTCCAAGTTTTGAGTTCACTCAGCCACGAGCGAGAAGTGGCAAACAAAATCCTGCTACAAAAGCACCTATTTTGAGTGTTTTTCTATGGAATTCCCGACAACAACGTGTACAAAAATAAAATACATAATTGCTATGTGTATATATCCTAATAATACATCGCTAGTAATACAAAAGGTTTATGCTCTAAAACACATTGAAAGTTACCATGTTTTAAACTATTCGCCTTGGCACTTTAAGAAACAGTATACAGGTCACTTAAAAGGCCGTTTGTGCAAAATCCTTGTATAATACTTGGACAAAAATTAATTAATTATTTGTTTCTTTTTGGAAAAATATTATTAGTTGAAAAATATTTGATGAATTTGATGTCCAAAATCTGCGGTAAACGTACACGTCTACTAGTAATAGACCTGTAGTCTAGAAGATTTCCAATCAACAGATCATGATAACAGCACAGTTGGAAGACTTAGTAACCTAATAAACCAGACACAGTAGACACACGCAAACCAAGGATATCGTAAATAGTCAGTGAACAATTTATAAAGTATGTCAGTATAACATTACTTACAAAAATTTTCCTTTTCAGCACATAAGAACGACAACGCTTTTTATGCATATCAAAACAAAAAAGTATAAAATCATATATCTAAGATCAGAGATGCATTGATTATAGTAACTGGATTGTTAGAACTTTCTTGAGATTCAAAACTCCTACGTTTTTGAAACTTGGACTGTTCTTACCGATCTTTTTAAATAAAATACATATTTTCAAGGTGGTCGCCACTTCCACAATGACACTGTGACATTTAATGTTTGCAAAGTTCTTCTTATATAAAAAAAGTAGACGTTCGTCTTACAACAACAAAAATATTTCGTTAGGCCAAAAATATATATGCTTCAACGAGCAAACAGTTTCTGGGCCAAAGTATACGTACGTATCGCTTAAAACTGACGTAATTCCTTTCAAGCAGTTTCTTCATGCTTAAAATAAGAACAATTGGAACATCAAGAAAATCATATTCTTACTTTGAGTGGTACAAGGAAAGTTTTGCAATTATTCTACAGATGGCGCTAACAGTTTCTCATCGTCTATTACCACCTATTAAAGGTCTATGCATAAGTGAAGGGGGGAGCAACCAAATGATATTTCTGGGGATATAGAAACAAATGACTCAAAGTTATTCATGTTGTATTAAATAATTTTTTCGCTCTATGTAATCGGTTTTTACGTTTGGTTATCTCCATTCAGCAAGTTCTATCTACAATTCTATTACATTCGCCGTGAATGTAAGATAAATTTTAAATATCTACCTTTGTATAATTTGGCATGACAATGAATTGCTCTTAGCTGTAACTTAAGTCAAATGTACAAATAATAACAACACTACAGTACAACAATACAAACATTAAATATCATAATGACCAAATTTCATGTACTAATACACAATAAACAAATTTTGCCATCTTATGTATGATTTACGTAAATTCCCTAATAACTCAAAAACTTCAAAAAACTTAAATATTTGTAGAAAGTTAAATTCTTAATTTGACGGGCTAATCAAATATGCGGTGTTTCATTTAAAATTTTGATAATTATATAATAAAGTTTTTGATAATTGAATACGGTAAAATGATAACTCAATTTTTGACCCATCTATACAAGCTACTCCGATGAATCTAACGACATTCCGCTTTATAATATCTGAGGAGTAACTGTACCAATTTTTATACATGTTTTCATATTTGATAATAGAAAAAATTAAAATAACTCACAAGCCAAAAGCACAATATAATATATAATAAAAAATAAACAATAGACCAAGATGGTGGAAAACATTTTAGATGAAAAAATTGATATAACCAACCTCTAACTACTAGCGCCAAAAAATCCAAAGAACCAGGATACGTGGAAGACCCTGTACAGTGTACATATATGCATATCCACGAGTATAAGAACTCGTATACCGTAAAGTACAATATCGTAATATGCATTCATGGTTCAGGTATATGATTGCGTTACGATTAATTAAGAATAAAACGCGATAATTGCTGTTCGCGCGAGCAGACGTGGATCGCATGCTACTGCTATTGCGCTTTCAGGAAATTACAGTCATAAATATTGATACTGCACTCCATGACTAGCTAAATAAACGCGATCTCAACGACGCTTTTTTATAAAAGACGCACGCAATCGTTTGCGTTGGTATTGAAATATCCTCATTATCCCGAATGTCAAGAACAAATCATATCTCTGCACAGAGGGAAATTTTATTCGATACAACACGAATATCTTTGAGTGAAGAATATCACTTCTCTCTATATCCGCAGAAAGATCATATGGTTGATTCAAGTAACATATAAAATTCTCAGAGTAAGAATATATAATTTTGTTGATGTTCCAAGTATTACGTTTTCTTGTTTTAAGTATGAAGGAACTGCTTGAAAGGAATTACGTCTGTTTTAAGGGATACGTACTTTTGGGTCAAGAAACTGTTTGTTTGTTGAAGCATGTATATTTTTCAACCAACAAAGTATTGATGTTGATGTAAAACGAACGTCTTACTCTTTTTATATGTAGAAGAATAACATTGTCTTCGTCAGAGCAAAATATACTCAACATAAACACACTAACCCAGTGTTTCCCAACGTGGGGCGTAGGCCCCACTGGGGGGCAATATGATTGTTGAGGGGGGCAATTGGAATATAGAAAAATTTTGAAAAAAAAACCTACCTTAAAGTCTCTTTGTACCGTTCATACTGCAACCGTTAATCATATCCTTGAGGCTAATTATTAAATATCCGTACACAATTCTAAATCTGAAAGAAAACACGCAATAGGGAAAAATTTAATTAAGCCATCAATATTTGTAACAACGTTTTTAGAAAAATATGTCAAAGATGTGATAGCTATGCCACTTAAGATACATTGTTGAGGAACATTTTGCTGAAGGAATGGTATTCTGTAAATTAGAAAGCATCACAACATCCGGAGATATTCTTCATAAGCAAAAAAATTACTTCAATGTCTTTAATATTCCAATACAGAACATAACATCCTGTACTGCAGACTGTGCTCCTAACATGATGGACAAGAAAAGCGGCTGTTTAAAGATAAGAATCCAGAAATGCTTCTTGTGCATTGTCTAATATAGCTCCATAGGGAAATCTTGGTAACCAAAAATGTTTGTCCAGTTCTCAATGAAGATTAAATTCAGTTATAAAATATGTCAATTGTATCAAAGCTAATGCCGAATGTGACATTTCAAGTTAATTTGTGAAGTACAAAATAATTCATACTTTTTATACCTAAATTTAATACTTCATTGAACAAATATTTTTGGCTACCAAGTTTTCCCTGTGATTACACAATGCACAAGAAGCATTTCTGGATTTTCATCTTTAAACAGCCACTTTTCTTGCCCATCATGTTAGGAGCACGATTGGCAGCACAAGATGTTATGTTCTGTATTGGAATATTATCGACATAATTAATAACATAGTTTTTTAGCTTAGAAAAAATATCTCTGGAGGTCGTGGTGCTTTCTTATGATTTGCAGAATAACATTTCCTCAAAAAAAAATGTTCCTTATTAATGTACCTTACATAAGTTATCAACAAGGCCTCAGTGCCTCTCACTATTGCTCATTTTAACCATTCTTTTTCTGACAGTGTTGTTACTAAGGGGCACAGCTATCACATCTTTGTCATCTTTTTCTAAAACCGCTTTTACAAATGTTGATATTGACAGTTTAATTAAATGTTCCCCTATTTTGTGCTTTTTCCAAATTTAGCAATCAGCACGAATATTTGATAACTAGACTCAAGGGTACGATTAACACTTGCAGCGACAATTTCAGTTTTAGAGTAAATGTTTAACTTTGTGTTGTTATAATAAAATATGGCAGATTTGTGTTGTATTCGTTTTTAAGTGAATGTTTATTTCTATTTTGTTATAATAGAATATGTAGCAAATTTTGTTTCTGCTAAAATGCTTAGTATTTATTTCAACAATTATCAAATAAATTATTGTTTTATGTTATTATTTTTATACCCCCAATGGCGCAAGTTTTTCATTACGTCACAGAGAGGAAATTAGTCAAAGTTTGTTGGGCAGAATGTGTACCAATGACGAAATGAGAAACGTACACCGTTCCGAGTAAGGTTCATTTCCAACTCTGTTATAGGTATAAAAAAAGACAATATGAAGTGGGGCATGAGATTTTTAGACCAGCTTCGGTGGGGCATAGCTCAAAAAAGGTTGGGAAACACTGCACTAACCTCTTAAACCGGAAAAATAACTAGTCGTTGAAATAACTACATATATTAAAATTTTTATTACAATAAAATATTATATTTGGATAGCAAAAATATCCTCTTCATGCTACACTCTATACGCAAGAGCAACTTTTCTTGATACCCAAGAATGGAGTTCTTTCTGTTTAGGCTATTCCACCACAATCCTGGTTTTGCTCATAATCCTTGTAAGTCACCCATGAAATAAAACACTTATGCATAGATGTAAACAAACAATATACGAACACTCAGTATCGTCGAACTTATATAGCGGTGATATGTGGGAAAAGACGTGAGAAACTGTTAGCGTCATCTGTAAAGTAATTGCACAACTTTCTATGTATCTCTCAGAGTAAGAATCTTGGGTCAAGAAACTGTTTTTCCCTTAAAGTATATATATTTTTCGTCCAACGAAATATTTTTGTTGTTGTAAGACAAACGTCTACTTTTTTATTGAAGAATAACTTTTTCTACGTCAGAGAAAAATATACTGAACATATACATACTAAATTCTTAAATCATAAGAATACCTAACCGTTGAAAGAATTATATTGAAATTCTTATTAGAATAAACTATTATTTGGATAGAAAAAAAATCTTCTTTATGCTACACTTTATACGCAAGAATAATTTTTCTTGATATCCAAGAATAGAGTTCTCTCTGTGTAGCTATTTTAGGACTACTTACATAGTAAAGGGTATTGTGTTATTTAGAGTCCAGTTGTGGATAATTCGGTCTTTACTTAATATCGTCGAACTTATATAGCGGTGATATGTGACAAAAGACGTGAGAAATTGTTAGCGCCATCTGTAAAGTAATTGCACAACTTTCTATGTATCTCTCAGAGTAAGACTCTTGAGTCAAGAAACTGTTTTTTCGTTGAAGCATATATATTTATCGTTCAACGAAATACTTTTGTTGTTGTAAGACAAACGTCTACTTTTTTATTGAAGAATATCTTTCTCTTCGTCAGTGAAAAATATACTTAACCGTTGAAACAACTATATTGAAATTCTTATTAGAATAAAATGTTATTTGGATAGAAAAAAAAATCCTCTTTATGCTACACTTTATACGCAAGAATAATTTTTCTTGATACCCAAGAATAGAGTTCTCTCTGTGTGCTCATTGGTTCCACAAGTAACATCATTGATGTGTTGCTCGTTTGGTTTTCTACCATTTTATAACGTTTTATAAACGTACTTGTGTTTCCTGAGAGGGCATAAAGGGATGAACTCCTATCTCTACTGGTACGACTAACTTTCCAGGAGATTTTCGGTTAAACACCGTACGTCTTCTGGATTCTAATCCCGGGCGGAACTGAAAAAAGCAAACGCATAATGATTGATTCGGGTCACGTTCCGCTAACGTCATTTTCAATTTCCGGCCTGTATGGTTCTTCGGTTCCGAGTTATCCTCCGCTGTGGAAATCATCCAATGTTGGTTCGTTAAAGGTAATCACGGCCGTGGTGCTCGTGTGTTGTTATTTAGCCCATGATGTCTATGCGGAAACCGTTCCCTAGGCTTGTAAGTTGTTGCCCCCTGTTTGCGCGCCTCTGTGGGTAGCTTATCCCGTTCCCTTTCCCGGCTTTCCCTAACCCTGTCGACGAGAGTGAGACTTGCATACGAATTTTCCTCGCCTACGTATACAATGCACGCAATCTTTTACGTGTAGGGATGGGTACATTCTCGGCAACTAGAATTATTCAGACAAAACTTTTTGGGGAAAGTATAAACTCGCAGTACAGAATCTGAATGTGTCTCCTTCGTATCCAAGTTGTGGTTTATTTTCTTAGTTTTCACTGTGATTATTGCTTTAATATTTGATTATTTCTTTATTTTTAACGTGCATGTCTCACCATGACAAGATATGCTTGTTAGATTTAAAAAAAAAAATATGATATTAATGTTGATTACTCCTACTACATAATATTATCATGAATAGAGCAATAACCTTATAGACTGGTTTCCAATTGCACAATGAGTGATATAATTTAATCAAATGTTAATTAACTAGTATGTATAGAAATTTGTAGTAGAAAAGAGTGGAATTTGGAGTATTTCTACGCCATGGGCGAGAGTACCTCGGAAATGATGAAATTCGTAATTTCAACGTACAGGATGTTTGATTGATTGATGAACTACTTTCACATTTACTGGGATTGGCAACGACAAACACATGCATTAAGTTACTTTTCTTGATCTATATCAAATCGCCGAGAGAAAAAAAAAAAGAAATTGATTTAATACAGAATCAATATTATTAACAATTTCTGGAAAAATTGGCGTAGCTTTGAAAGTTTGCATTTTGGCATAAATAGTACTGTCATAGAGGATAATAACCCCTTGTAACCAGGGCTTCAAACCGTTACTTTTTCGTTCCGGCGTTCCGGTATTTCGAAAACAAAAATATAAAAAAAAACGACGTTACATATTGTATGCATCTCTATTGTTAGCAGCGACCAAAATTTGAAATCTTTGTAATATTTCTATAATTAAAGAAATCATTTTGGTAATGCATAACATCATTTCGGTAATGCATACTGCCATTTCGGTAATGTACGTTATTTTATTAAATAGCCTATGTTAATACCAACAATGAAATAAACAAAACGTCAATGAAACTATTTATTAAAGATAAGAAAACTTCAGCTGTCCGCAAGTGTCTGTATGCTCGTGCTCGATCACCTTATTTCTAGACTACCACCCATTCCTCTAGAACTACCTACTTTCTTCATTCTTCGAAACAGACCTCCAAGGTCTGTTTTCTTCTGTATGTGTTCTTCTGCTGTTGCGACTCTTCACTTCTTCCGCCTAATACACTTTTCTCTTACAACACACCCTTACTTTTTAATAATCAACTCTGCTCACTCCTTTTTAGCTCCGTGAACCACAACTCCGTAATATTTTTTTACTGCACACATTCTCACATACAAACTTAGAACACTAACATAATGACATTTTCAATTCCTAAAGCGTATATCCAACATCAATTTAACAAAAGGATTAAATCCTGGCACAGTAGAGGCTTTTTTATTTAACACATAACATAAGTTATTGTAAATTTTCCCGAAAAGTGATGAAAGAATGTTATTGCTCCCTTCATTGCAACACGTGCTATAACTCCTTAAACCCCTTTAAACAACCTTTCTAAAATGCCCCTTTTGGTTTTTAATCGCCACCGACACCAAACACCCTTTGTCAAGATAGCAAAGCAATCATCTTCTATAATAATCTTTCCATTCATTCCAGCGACCAGAGAGCAAGCATACGTGTACGCGTTGAGCGCCGCAAGCTTGACGTTCACAATGGCGCGTGCTTGCGCCAACGGAGCCCTCCACCACTGTACTTGCGCCGGCCCCCCGCGGGACGCGCCCGCCGACAACTTCAAATGGGGCGGCTGCGGAGACAACGTTCGATGGGGGGCAAATTTTGCCAAGAAATTCGTCGACACCGTCGAAAAGTACAATTCCAGGGCGTCCACGGACAATGCCGAAATTGGACCGGAGACGGCCGCAAAGGCCCATCACGATAAGAAAATAATGAAACTGAGGGCGCACATTGCCGCTGTTAATCTGCATAATAATAGGGTTGGACGAAAGGTGGGTATTTAAAGCAAATAATGAGGGTGTGAAAGGTCTTCATACGTGAAAGAACAGCGTTTGTGTATACTAGGTGGCAAAATGTGTGTAAAAACATTAAGGTAAAAGAATATTGTCCGGAATATTCAAATCTCCCGCCCACAATAATGTAAGAGATAGAAATTCACGTAAGCCTACGATGGCGGCGCTGTCAAACCCAGCCTCTGTGAATTACCGCGTCAACGACGATAAAGTAGTCAACGCTTCGCACACTGTTGCAAGAGGCATCTTCAGGACGCAACAGTAAGACAGTAAATGACCTGTTTACGTACAGGTCACGGCTCTTGCTGAACATAGACACAACACGGGTCAGACAATACTTTTCGACGAAACAAAAAATCTCTCAGGAATCACATTATTATCCTCGTAGAATCCGTCAAGCAATCGCAATTTCCAAACATCCCTCCAGTCTGAATAGAGACGACGGTTGGCATTTGCATCACAGCTGGAAAGCACTTCTACGACCACCACAGTCAATCACAGCTACCCCCAATCGCCCTCCCAACCAATAGTCGTTTGACTACCTGACCGCCAGGCCAGGTACTTATAAAAACCCTTACCCTTACGCACATACGTCATTCTCTTCGTAGCTGTTTTGCTGTTACGTCCGCCTGCATTTTTGGGTGTTGATTAAATTGGCAAACCTTAATGCCCTTGGGCACTAGTCGGCCACGTGTCCGCGGGAGTGTTTTAAAGTGTACTGGTCCAGAACGATTCTTAATTTACACTTCAGGACAACTATTTATTATACCTGGAAGCCACATTCTTGGATCATATGGTTATCCCATTTCGATCCCGATATCACCCTTCCCGAGGACACCAAATAATTACTCTTCCCGAAATAAAAAACAATCAAATTAGACGGTAAAGAAAAAACCTCAAAACTGCCCAATATTTAAAATAATTCAAAACGGGGCAAAATGATCCAAAGATTGTTGTCCAAAATTGTTCAAAGTTGTCCAAAACTGCAATAAATTGTCGAAAATAATTATCCAAAATTAGAAAATAGAAATCTGATCATGAAATTGTTCAAACTTTTTAACGTTTAAAATTCCTTAAAGTTGTCCAAAATTGTGCAAATTGCATAAAATTAACTACCAGTGTCTAAAATTATAATCCAAATGTCCACAATAGTCGAAAATATCCAAAATTGTCATATTTTTCTAGATTTTTAGATATAATATGGTCAAGATTTGTTGAAAATTGTCGAAAAGGGGCAGCAAAATATTCATCTTTTGAACAATATTTGCATGAAATATCCTTTAGAAAAATTTGTCTGCAATACAACACCTGCGATCCAAAATTAGAATATTTAGTATACAAATGAGGACTTAGGATTAGAAATTATAAGTATGAAAAATGGTATCGAATTACAGTCACTTGACTGCAAAAAATGGAATAATAAGAATAATAAGAAAATAATATACTTAATTAAACATGGAATTTGGAATAATATACCTTTACATGCATAGTCGAGTCATTCGGTGCTCAAAAAAGAGGTTATGTACCTGAAAAAAAAATACCGCGAGTTTTGAAAATTGGTGATTTTATAGATTTCGATGTGCTCTTTCCGAATCTCTAGTTTGCCACCTCGTATCTTTGGCGCTTTCGCCGACATATTGAAAAAATGGCGCCTAAAAACAGTTTGTTTACAATAGGAGTATCGATCTCCTTTCCGACTCATTTTACGATAAAAAAAAAGAAATTATAGAAAATTTTCTCTGGTTTAATTTAGTATATAACTGGTTTGATCGTAAAACGAGTCAGGAAAGAAATATTGTCAAAAAAAAAAATCTTGTTAGGGGCCATTTTTTCGATATGGTGGCGCGAGCGGCAAAGATGGCAAAGTAGAAATTCGGCAAGAGCACACCAAAATCTATTAAATCACCAATTTTCAAAACTCCCGGAAAACTTTCCAAGCAAAACTACCAAATGACTGGACTAGTAGTGTATAAATCTAATAATGGGACTAATAATAAAATATCAAATGTCAAAAAAATATCAAATTCTTATTTTATTTAAATTTAATTACTTGTTACTGCAAGTCTCGATAATGAGTTTCCGAGGTACAGTACTTATTTGGCCACCTTGTACATGTACCCAAGAAGAATAAAATACATTACTTTTTTAAGTTTTGACTGACCAACCTCGTCCAATGAAAGATTTGCGTTCAAAATACCATTTGCAGGAATACATACCTCACTAATGAATGAACCTTTCAAATCCTCCTTTCAAGTTGCTCTGATATACCTACAAAGCTTATAAGTTAACATTTTCAGATTATAATCGAGAGTTTACGAACACAATGCAAGTGCCATGGAGTGTCTGGATCATGCAGCATAAAAACCTGTTGGAAATCTTTGTCACCAATAGTCGATATCGGGGAAAAGTTGCTATCGAAGTTTACCACCGCTAAAGAAATCCCGAAAAATCACGTGGTAATAGACGAGAAAGCTGAATCACCGCCTCGTAAACCCATACCAAAAGATGATCTGATCTATTTAATGAAATCCCCGGATTATTGCACCAAAGACACAAGACTTGGCAGCATGGGAACAGCCGGAAGGTAGGATTTCTGTTAGTGTTAGGTATGAATGTTTTTAAAAAAAGTTTCATTATCATAGGAAATGCAATGTCACCTCAAATGGAACTGACGGTTGCAGACAGTTATGCTGTGGAAGAGGCTATAGGA
Source organism: Aphodius granarius (assembly GCA_963971325.1). Lineage (NCBI taxonomy): Eukaryota > Metazoa > Arthropoda > Insecta > Coleoptera > Scarabaeidae > Aphodius > Aphodius granarius. The sequence continues at coordinate 7,699,256 of OZ020225.1, forward strand.
CGGTAGTTGAAGAGAAAATTGAAAGATGCCAATGTAAATACTACTATTGCTGCTATGTTAAATGCAAGACATGTCGAACTTTCACACAAATTCACGAGTGCAGCTAATTTCGCTTTTTTGTTTCCTCGATATCAAGTCATTCCTAATGTATATAGTTGTATATAATTTTTTTACTTAGTATTAGTTGTGACAGATGCTATACGTACCTTTATTTGTATTGAATTTTGCGAGCATATACAACATATGTTTAATAAAAAAACCGCTAGTGTGCAATAGAAAATATTCTAGGTTGGCAATGCTGAAATGTAACGATTAAACTTTAAGCGCCTTTTTGCTTTATGACATTCCGTAAATTTTAAAGGTTAGAGTTGACCAGTTTTATTTTAGTTACTTTGGAAGTAAAAATGGCGCAAAAAGCTGAGGGTAATGTCTGACATGTCAATTCATAAAGCGTATAGCCAACATATATTTAAGAAATGATTAAATAACGGCATATTAGAGGTTTTTTTATTGAACATACTATATAGATGATTCATTTCCTTTCACTCAAGTATGAAATATTAAAGAAACTATTTGGTATTTCTTTTTTGTTTCATAACATTTCCCATCTTTGACAGATTTTGATTATTTGTTCCGCATATTGGAAAATAATCAAGAAGTAGTCAGTAAAATGTTCAAAATATCCGTAAATAGCCAAGTATCGAATGTATAATAATTTAGATGCATGTACCTAATTATCTATAATATAATTATTTATTTATAAACAAAAAAAATAATTAATAAGAAAAACGCTAGAGTAGACAGGACATTATTTAATTTTTATTAAATAAATTTGTACAAAAAAACGACTAAAAGTAAAAATAGTACTATCATAACTCTGTGTGCACATCGCCAACTTCTGAAATAAAATAAAATTAATTTAAAAAAATCAATATTGTTAATAACTCACCATCCTTAAGTTCCTCTTCACTCTCAGGATCAAAGATGCCAGAATCAATCTTCTGCTGTAGTTTACGAATCTCATCATCATATCCTTTCCACTCTGGTAGAATTCTCATAGCAGCGGTAAGTTTGGCTTCTTTAGTCATCGGATTATTACACTGCAAAACCATAATTTCAAAATATTGCAACACAAATTTTCAATAACGTTCTGCAAGAAAAACGTCAAAAATCAAATGTATATACCAAATCAATAGTTTTGGCGTATCTCTTCGAATCGTCATCGCACCACGTCTCGCACCAGAGCCACTCCTGCGGCAACGACCTTATCGCCACCTGGTGGATCATATTATTCGGCAAGTCCTGGTCCAGATTCGACAAGCTGTTCGGATCTTGACTCAGCGCTTGGTATTGACCGCGAAGCCTGTCGCCAGCGGCGATACGTCGGAACCTTTTTAGGTCCACAACGTACAAAGCTGAGATGTGGTAACGGCGTCCCTGAAGGTGGTTCCTCCAGTATCCGGACTTCCAAAAGCGGAAGCCATCCATTTCCTTGCGCGAATCACAGAACGGTGTGTAACCGTACGGTGCACCTCCTAGGTCAAAGTGTTGCAACTCTTTTAGATCCGCTCTGACAACCTGAGAATATCAAAACAAGTTTTGTTTTCAGTTTTTTAACACCTATACATATAAAAATGCAACAATTTTTATAAGAGCCTCTCCGCTCTGGTGGTAGAAATTTGAATTAAACAATTCGGGATAAATAGCGCCATCTACATTCGTCGCTTGTTCAGGCGAATGGCGCATTTCATTGGCTATTCGCCTCAACGAGTGAAAGAGTCCCACTCTGGTGGTAGAATTTTAAATTAAACAATTTGGGATAAATAACGCCATCTACATTCACTTGTTCAGGCGAATTGCAATATGTAGATGGCGCTATCAGTTACAAATTAGGTTAGTATCTGCATAATAGGGTATTCCGGTCATGTCAAAATTTGAGCAGATATTCGGTTTAAACTACCGTACAAGTTACCAGGAATCATACCGTAAAGCTGTAAGCTTTTTGGTATAGGTTTTCTATGAGATAATTGCAATTAAAAGTGTATTTTATTTGAATTCACCGACCACCCTCGGTAACACACGAAGATTACCGATCACCAGTAGCGCTGGCAACAGGGGAACAGCTGACCGGTCGTGGCCATTAGAAACACTTGTCAACCAAGGTGTGTGAGTGAACATAACATAAGAAAACTTACAACGTTGCCAAGCCGCCCGTTTTAAGCGATCTTTGTGACGTCACAAAGATCAACTCTAATTCAAACTTCAAATGACGATTTCTCTTAATTTAAAGCAATGTTTGAGATTTTATGTGTAATGTAGCAATCAGTAGCATCCCTACTTTGTGAGAAACAACAATTTGAAAAACACCGGAGTACCCTATTGCAATAGATGTCGCGCGCATATTTTAAACTGTCAAACATCCGAACCTAACCCAACCTAACCTATAAATCAGCCACTTTGCAAGGAAAAACTTCACCTCCGATGAAAAATTAATGTAGAAAATAATTTCTTACCTGGTCAGCATCAACGAAAATGATCTTTTTCACGTCCAACGGAAACAGAACATCGAGGAAGAGGATTTTATAGCCCCAGATGATGCGTTGCTTCTCGGATTGCTGGTGGAGCCATCTGGGCCACTTGTACTGAACCAATTCGTATTCAAAGCCGTATTCCTTTGCCATATATGGTAGGAAATCTTTTATTTGAGGCGAGAGATAGTTTTTCAAGAACCAAAACTTCACTGGAGTCTTTGTCTGCTTCAAGACCGATAGCATCATAATCCTGAGGAATCTCTCATATAAATGGCCAGAGGCCAAAGAGAAGATGTTCAGTTTTTCTTCTGGTTCTTCCTCGGTACCAGTGAAGGAACTTTATAAAAAGAATTTCTATCAAAACTATGCACTTGCTATGGGACAAGAAAACACCTTTGACACATTATGAAGTGAAGCTAGAAGTCGATCACCTGATACACCACTTAAAATATCGCACTTTATTATTTCTATTCATGAACTAGCATCAATTGAGGGTAGACTTAACAGACACATAACCCAACCTTAATAATATTGTTATAGAGTAGTTTTAAACTAAGTAGAGCACAGTGACATATGCAACCAATTATACCCAGTGTATGGTTTATACCAGTGTTTCCCAACCTTTTCTGAGCTATGCCCCACCGAAGCTGGTCTAAAAATCTCATGCCCCACTTCATATTGTCTTTTTTTATACCTATAACAGAGTTGGAAATGAACCTTACTCGGAACGGTGTACGTTTCTCATTTCGTCATTGGTGCACATTCTGCCCAACAAACTTTGACTAATTTCCTCTCTGTGACGTAATGAAAAACTTGCGCCATTGGGGGTATAAAAATAATAACATAAACAATAATTTATTTGATTATTGAAATAAATACTAAGCATTTTAACAGAAACAAAATTTGCTACATATTCTATTATAACAAAATAGAAATAAACATTCACTTAAAAACTAATACAACACAAATCTGCCGTATTTTATTATAACAACACAAAGTTAAACATTTACTCTAAAACTGAAATTGTCACTGCAAGTGTTAATCGTACCCTTGAGTCTAGTTATCAAATATTCGTGCTCATTGCTAAATCTGGAAAAAGCACAAAATAGGGGAACATTTAATTAAACTGTCAATATCAACATTTGTAAAAACGGTTTTAGAAAAAGATGACAAAGATGTGATAGCTGTGCCCCTTAATAACAACACTGTCAGAAAAAGAATGGTTAAAATGAGCAAGAGTGAGAGGCACTGAGGCCTTGTTAATAACTTATGTAAGGTACATTAATAAGGAAAATTTTTTTGAGGAAATGTTATTCTGCAAATCATAAAAAAGCACCACGACCTCCAGAGATATTTTTTCTAAGCTAAAAAACTATGTTATTAATTATGTCGATAATATTCCAATACAGAACATAACATCTTGTGCTGCCAATCGTGCTCCTAACATGATGGGCAAGAAAAGTGGCTGTTTAAAGATGAAAATCCAGAAATGCTTCTTGTGAATTGTGTAATCCACAGGGAAAACTTGGTAGCCAAAAATATTTATTAAATTTAGTTATAAAAAGTATAAATTATTTTGTACTTCACAAATTAACTTGAAATGTCACATTCGGCATTAGCTTTGATACAATTGACATATTTTATAACCGAATTTAATCTTCATTGAGAACTGGACAAACATTTTTGGTTACCAAGTTTTCCCTACGGAGCTATATTAAACAATGCACAAGAAGCATTTCTGGATTCTTATCTTTAAACAGCCGCTTTTCTTGTCCATCATGTTAGGAGCACAGTCTGCAGTACAGGATGTTATGTTCTGTATTGAAGACATTGAAGTAATTATTTTGCTTATGAAGAATATCTCCGGAGGTTGTGATGCTTTCTAATTTACAGAATAATATACCTTCAACAAAATGTTCCTCAACAATGTATCTTAAGTGGCATAGCTATCACATTTTTGACATATTTTTCTAAAAACGTTTTTACAAATATTGATGGCTTAATTAAATTTTTCCCTATTGTGTGTTTTTTTGCAGATTTAGAATTGTGTAGGGATATTTAATAATTAGCCTCAAGGATATGATTAACGGTTGCAGTATGAACGGTACAAAGAGACTTTAAGGTAGTTTTTTTTTTTTTAATTTTTCTATATTCCAATTGCCCCCCTCAACAATCATATTGCCCCCCCGTGTGGGGCGTACGCCCCACGTTGGGAAACACTGGTTTATACATTGACCCGCGTATATTTGGTTGCACACACAACTTTGCTCTCCTTGGTTTGAAACATCTATACTAATGGATAACTTTTGATACCTACCGTATGCCTACCATCTGACTTACATATGTAACCTTTAACTTCATAATGTATCAGGTATAAGTATAAAATAGCAAAACTTGAAACAAATTTTAAATCATCAAACAAACAAACACCCAAACTACTTAGAAATCCAACATCATTACCTGTCATCAGCAAAATAACTGCATGCATGAAAAATGAAAATTATAAAAAAAAACCATGCACAAAATAAAATGAACCCTACCTCGCAATTGAATTCCAAATTCCGCCCTTGTCGGTGTCGTCCTCGGACAACAGGTCCATGTACATCTTGTCGGGCTTCTTCTGCACCTTCAATTTGACGATCAGAGATCGCAACGAGCTTATCAGCACTTTGATGTCGCTGGAGTTGGCTGGGGTGTCAGTGCCCTCGTGGCTGGCGATGTCATATATCTCGGAGCTGCGGCCTTGCCGTAAACGCAGGATCCACGCGCCCGGGTTTGCCTTCAGTTGGAAGTAGCCAAGGTTTGCCATTACAATGGTGTCAACGATGACCGGTTTGTGTTCGGTGCCCAAGGTTATCTGTAGACCGCGAGGCGGGCTGCCTGTGGAAGCTTCAAAGCAGTGGCCCTCCACCAGGAGATATTCTAGTTCATACTCGCTGAAATGATATAATGGGTATTGTTGCAGTATGTCCATGAATAATAAAAACAAGCAAAGCAGTAAATGTAGAAGGAAGAAAGAAAAGAAGGGAAGAAATAAAAAAAGGGAAGAAATGAAAAAGGAAGAATGAAACAGAAAAAAATGAAAAAGGAAGAAATAAACAAGGAAGAAATGAAAAAGGAAGAAATTTAATCGAAAGAAATGAAGAAAGAATGAAGAAAGGAAGAGATAAAAATGAAAGAGAAGAGAATGGGATAAAGGAAGAAAGGAGGAAAGGAGGACAGGAGAAAAGGAGGAAAGGAAGAAAGGAGGAAAGGAGGACAGGAGAAAAAGAGAAAAGGAGGACAGGAGGAAAGGAAGAAAGGAGGACAGGAGGACAGGAAGAAAGGAGGAAAGGAGGAAAGGAGGAAAGGAGGAAAGGAGGAAAGGAGGAAAGGAGGAAAGGAGGAAAGGAGGAAAGGAGGAAAGGAGGAAAGGAGGAAAGGAGGAAAGGAGGAAAGGAGGAAAGGAGGAAAGGAGGAAAGGAGGAAAGGAGGAAAGGAGGAAAGGAGGAAAGGAGGAAAGGAGGAAAGGAGGAAAGGAGGAAAGGAGGAATGGAGGAAAGGAGGAAAGGAGGAAAGGAGGAAAGGAGGAAAGGAGGAAAGGAGGAAAGGAGGAAAGGAGGAAAGGAGGAAAGGAGGAAAGGAGGAAAGGAGGAAAGGAGGAAAGGAGGAAAGGAGGAAAGGAGGAAAGGAGGAAAGGAGGAAAGGAGGAAAGGAGGAAAGGAAGAAAGGAAGAAAGAAATGAACGAAGGAAGGAAGTGTAATAATTGGGGTTTCAGCTGCATTCATATTTTGTTTTCATTGTAATTTGAGATAAATTGGTCTGCATAGCGTAGCCGCATGTGGTATGTGGCTATTCTAGTGATACTATTTGACATGTTCACACGCATTTATAATATTTTTCAACTGCAGGAGTGGTAAATTCTTCATTTTTATTGCTTACTGATTTGGGCCTTCGTTAAGTGCTTTGTGTCTCGATATTTTGTGTGTGTTCTTATATTATAAATTATTATAAATTATTATCTCATGGAGGGAGGTAATTTATAGAAGAAGAGGTATAAATTTGAGACACAAGAATAACGAGATTCGGCATTTCTACTTGTTTCTGAGATGTAGTCGATTTTGTCTATTTTTATAATGTAATTTGGTGTAGTGTTTTGTGTTTTGCAAATGGGTAAGCTGATTATTATTTCCTTTTTAGTATTTTCACTTATTTATATTTTTATCAGAATCTAACAGCTCCTCTAGTAGAAAATAATTTAAGGGACATTAAATTATGTCTTTTATATTTTTATTGATTCATTTGCTTTTTTATTAATAAATTTGTTATTTAGTTGAAGGGTGTTTTCTTTTGAGTTTAAAATTATTATCAGTGTTTACTTTATCAGTAAGTAAAGTTAATCATTATAGGTAGTTTAATTAGTTTGTCTGCTAAAACTGGTCCCATTGCAAGAATCCATGTGCAGAGTAAAAAAGCAAATTTGTCATATGTCACACAAAAACAATCTACCTCAAAAAAAAAAAAACAAAAATTGTAAAATGATTATTTCTTGTTTATACAGTGTGTCCAAGAAAAATAGATTTTTTTTTATGATTGGTGGCTGTGATTTTTCTGATACTTAATCTAAGCAACATTTTCAAATAATATTTCTCGATATTATTAAAACCGAGGGTTGAAGACCTTTTTGTGCTAACATCACACATTTTGAACCACCTGGTATAAGGTGCAACATTGGTTGCGTTCACCAGAAAATCCTGTTTACATTTCCAAACCCGATCGGTTTATGTTTGCAGTTGGTGAACAGCTTGCAACACTAAACATTGGTCGACTCACAAATAACCAAACAACATCTTAGTGTTACCATGATGATACCAAATCTTTCGAAATAATTTTACATTTGATAAAATGGCGACCATTAACCAAACACTCAATTATATATGATGCAGACTTTCCTGGACACACTGTATAATCAAAAAACACATTTTTAATTGCGTTCTTTCTCAGTTATTGTGCTTAAGTTACATAGTAGTACATAAAGTCAAAATGGACTATGCATTAAAAAAAAATATATGTATTAATATACAGGGTGTAATAGGTTTGAGGGCGCAAATTTTGGGAGATGATAGGTTCTGGCTAGCTGGTAGCAAAGTTCCTATAACTATTTTTTCTGTTCTTCTAAATAACTGAAATATCGAATGTTAAAGTTGAGGACAATATTGTGTGGTATGGCATGTGGTTAATGGCTATAGCGATGGATTCTAAATGATTTTGGAACAGTTATTGATAACCTGCATACCTCTGAACCAATCCCACAGCCAGCAGTAGGAAGAAAACACCGCTTGTAATCCATAAAGGGGAAACCTTGTTGACCAAAAAAAGCTGTAAAATCTTTACGAAATACATTTCATATGTTATTTATTACTTTACTTTTTCATTTTCTAGCTATGTAACGTTTAAAGAAACTTCAGTTCATTTATATGACATAACCATTGTAGTCTTTTGTCCTTTGATATACTATATCAGTTATTATAAAGATAAAGATAATTTTTTATAATTATAATTTAATATAAATTTCAGTAGCTAAAAATGTATTATCCCTCAACGTTTGTGCACTCAAACCTGTTACACCCTGTATAAGAAATATCAAAATATGTACCAAATAATTGAAAAACATTCTCTAGGAAAAATAATTAGAGGCTTACCTATGAACGTTGCTGTCAACATTTTCCAATCGGATATTATCCAAATCGTACACAGATCGAACAACCTCGACCAACCAATTCTCAGGAACATGCATATTCTGCGTAAGCAGAGGAGAGGCGGGCATATTAGAGAATTTTGCGCTGGGCCCCGGCAACTGTCGACCATCCTCACCAAAATGTATCTCCGACTCCAAGACAAAACGATAAAAACTGAAATGAATTAATCATCACTCAAACACCAACAAATTTCATAAGTCGTAAAAAAAATACCTCTTCAGTGGCATATCGCTGTTCTTCTCAACACAATTCAAAAACACCCGAATATTGCAATTCAAAACATCCTGCAAGACCTGCAAGATGGGTCCTAACTTTTGGGCCCCTCTTGAGACCGGATCAACAACAGCTACGATATCAAAAGCTGCCTTTTCCGGGTGAGCGGCGGGGAATCTTAACACCGAGTGTTCCTCACCGGAAAATTTAATCTCAAATCGTGATTTCGTCTGCGGCCTGCCGTTGAGGATTGAAATTATTTTCAAGAACGAGTTTGTCGTGATTGCTGCAAAAAATACAATGTAGTAGGTCGAAGATATCTGCGTCGATAAAATAGCTTACGTTCGTCGTCATCTTCGTCTTTGCTGAGGGCGTCGTTCAAACTTTTCAGGTAAGCGGACTGCGTGAATTGGTCTAGCAATGAGAAATCGTCGATAGTGAACTTTTCATTCTCTTCGAAAGGTCCCAAAACGCGCCCGTTAACGATGACACCGCGTTGACCATCTTTAAATGATAGTACACGCTGACAGTACACACGTAACATCTTCAAAGACAATTCCTGCGACTCTATTTGAGATTTCAATTGCACCTAAAGTAATAATCATAAATAATGGTGAAAAAATCTAAACTATCTTAAACTAGCTAAAATCGTAAAGTCAAGAAAACGTACCGGAATTTCACCAATTTTTTCATTCTTCAGTAGAGCTGTAATAAAGTTATATGCCTCGTTGTTTGGCAGTTCGGTCAAAGCTGCAAACGCCAACTTATTGAGGAAATTATCACGATCTCCGTTGACGTTCGGGAGGAAAGTCAGTCGGATATCATTATTTGCTTTCTATAAAATTACAGTTACAAATCAACTGTAGATAATTATAAATTTCAATTTATCGTACCATATGCTCCATAGCTGCCAACAACAAATCCTTGGACTGTGCTTCGTTCAGATCACCGATAATCCAATATGTCAGCGGATGATGTTTCTGCACTTTCCGAGGAGTTGCTAAATACTTCAGGTTTTCCATAGCGGTAGCTGTCATGTCTCTAGGTGATAATTTCATCAAATGATGTATATCCATGCTTGTTGTCGGTGTTCCACTTAAATCTAACGCAAAATATAAAATACATTTAACTAGTTCTCAAATGTAGGAGTTAACAAGTTTTTCTTTTTTTATTGTTTGCATACATTTGTATTGTATATGTTTATAATATTCCTGTTGGGAAAATAAATAAATAAAAAAAGAGCAGTAGAAGAGCAATAGAAGAAACAAATAGTATTGGTCACCTGAAGAATTAGTGTGGACGAATATTGTGTGATTTTAGAATTGGAGGTAAGGATCAAAAGATTCAAAAGAAGGAAAAGAAGACAAAGAAGAGCAATACAAGCAATAGAAGTGTAATAGAATACCAATAGAAGCAATATTAACCCAACAGAAGTATTAGTAAAGTAATAGAACCGACAAAAGTAGTAGAAGAGGAACAGAAGAGTATAGATGAGGAACAGAAAGCATAGAAAAGCAATAAAATAGCAGCAAAAACAATAGAAGAGCAGCAAAAGCAATAGAAGAGCAATAGAAGAGCAATAGAACAGCAATAGAAGAGCAACAGAACAGCAATAGGAGAACCGAATAGAACAGTATCAGTCAGCTGAAGATTTAGCGTAGACAAATATTGATTTTATAACAATTTTAGAAACAAGGTAAGAATCAAAAGAAGGAACAGAAGACAAAGAAGAGCAATACAAGCAATAGAAGCGCAGTAGAAGACCAATACAAGCAATATAATCCCAACAGAAGCATTACTAAAGTAATAGAAGAGACATGGAGTAACAGAAGCAGTAGAAGAGCAACAGAAGAGCAATAGATAACCAATAGAAGCCATAGAAAAGCAATACAGACAACATACGCAATAGAATATCAGTAAAATCAATAAAAGAGCAATAGAAGGCATAGAAAAAAATAGAGGCAAGAGAAAATCAATAGAAGAGCAATGGAAAAGCAGTAGAAAAATAGAGGCAATAGAAAATCAATAGAAATGTATTTGATGAGCAATAGAACAGCAATAGAAAAGCAATAGATAAGCAATAGAAGAGCAATAGAAGAGCAATAGAAAAGCAATAGAAGAGCAATTAAAGACCTATCAAAAAGCAATAGAAGAGCAATTAAAGACCTATCAAAAAGTAATTGAACAGCAATCAAAGAGCAATAGAAGACCTATTGAGTGATTTTAGTATACACGGTAAGCATCAAAAGAAGAGCAATAGAAGAGCAATAGAAGAGCAATAGAAGAGCAATAGAAGAGCAATAGAAGAGCAATAGAAAAGCAATAGAAGAGCAATTAAAGACCTATCAAAAAGTAATTGAAGAGCAATCAACGAGCAATAGAAGACCTATTGAGTGATTTTAGAATACACGGTAAGCATCAAAAGATTCAAAAGAAGGAACAGAAGACAAGGACGAGCAATACAAGCAATAGAAGAGCAATGGAAGACCAATACAAACAATAGAATCCCAACAGACAATAAAAGGGATACCAAAACCAATAGAAGAGCAATAGAAGGCATAGAAAAGCAATAAGAACAACAGAGGCAACAGATGAGCAATAGAATAGCAATAGAAGAGCAATAGAAGAGCAATAGAAGAGCAATAGAAGAGCAATAGAAGAGCAATAGAAGAGCAATAGAAGAGCAATAGAAGAGCAATACAAGAGCAATAGAAGAGCAATAGAAGAGCAATAGAAAAGCAATAGAAGAACAACAGAAGAACAACAGAAGCACAATATAAGAGCAATAGAAGAGCAATAGAAGAGCAATAGAAGAGCAATAGAAGAGCAATAGAAGAGCAATAGAAGAGCAATAGAAGAGCAATAGAAGAGCAATAGAAGAGCAATAGAAGAGCAATAGAAGAGCAATAGAAGAGCAATAGAAGAGCAATAGAAGAGCAATAGAAGAGCAATAGAAGAGCAATAGAAGAGCAATGGAACAGCAATAGAGCAATAGAAGAACAGTAAAAACGCAGTAGAAGAGCAATAGAAGAGCAATAGAAGAGCAATACAAGAAACATTTTGGATTTTTGTATTTTTAGTTACAACATTTGATTATGTAACTATTACAGCAGGGCAATAGAAAGAAAAATGTAAATGTTTCAATTATTCATCATTATTAGTAATCCGATTGACATTCTCACCTAAGTAAACGGAATTCTCCTTATTCAGGACCCTCTCGTTCAATCGTGGCATAACGTTCGGTTGCGTCATAATATAATCGAATACGTCATCTTTGTCCTGCAGCTTGCCTCGGTAGACGGCTTTCTGGAAGGTGGGCGTTTGCGACATAACCTCCGTGAGGAGAGCCTCTTCGAAGTCGTCGACGGTTATCTGATTGCTGGGCAGAGGTATGCCATTTATGAGGGCTTGCGGGAAGCCGCGCAGGCCTGACCTCTGGATAAAATCTTCCGCCAGTTGTCGGCCAAAGTTGTAGTCGGAATCTTCGCCGAGGATATCGCTCGGATCGTCGTCGTACTTCTTGCTGATGTACTGCTTGATGTCCTCGACTGTGAGGTGGTCGGGGTCTATTGCTGATGCAAATACCTAATTCAGATCAAACAAATACTCTCATGATGAACTGACTGGTAACAATTTGTTGTAACGTAGAAGAAATTAGGTTTGCAAGACTGTATATTGATAAAAACAAGTAAATTGTCACTTTTTTGCCTCGAAGCATAGTATACTATTTTTGATTTGTTTTTTAAATTAGTCAAAGCAAGTTGTATTAGGAAAAAGAACACTACTAACCTGATGCAAGAAGCTAAGAGCGGTTGCCGCATTTTTTGTCTGAGAGATATAGTTATATGCACAAAGCATTGCAACACCAACATCCTCCAGTCCAGTAACGTCAGGAGCGGAATTTACCGCAAAAACAATTCCAACCCTGACGGGCGCAGTGTGAACGACAAACGACTCCAGCAGCTTTACAATTCCACGGATGTTTGCATCAGATGGATCAATTATAACAACCTATGAAAACAACAATAATAAAGTTAAATATGTAATATTTATTTTCAAACTTTGTCTTTTTTTTTAAATTTTAATATTTTATGCCATTTGATGACATTTAATAATATTCAGGGCTAGTTTATTCACTGCCTGTAACGTTCTGTTCAGCCATGTGTCAAATATGTTGATTTTGTTGCCCCAATTTTTTTTGCATTAACACAGAAATATGTTATTGACAAAAATATGTTAATAGAAATATGGCTGTGTGTCCAACGTACAGATATATCAGATTCAAGTGACAAGTTCTCTCCACCATGATTGCTAATCTATTACTTGAATGATTTGTAACACAGCAACTTAACATATATGACAGAACTTTACATGTAGGTGAATAAACTGGCCCATAATGACATTTGTTGACATTTAATGATATTTTATGACCTTAAAGACGAGTTTATTCGCCTACCCATAAAGTTCTGTATGCAATCTGTCAAATACAGCAAATTTTGTTGCTCTATTACAACTTGTAAAAGCAATACATACATTGTCGATGGAAGGCTACAAAATGCTACTCTTACACTTTCTTTCTGGTTCTGCACAACTCTAAAAACGACACAACACAATCAGCTTATCTGACAGATAGTTAGTCAGGACTTAGGTGAAGAAACCTGTCCTAAGTCATAAAATACTACTTATATCAATACCTGCAATGTCGGTTCTTAAGCACACATGACTTTTACTGACATTTGATGACAATTAATGATATTTTATGATATCTGATGATGTTTATTGAAATTTAGTGACATTTACTGACAAATGATGACATTCTATGATATTTAATAACATTTCACGATATTTAACGGTTGCATTCTGCAGATCAGTCCTGTTGGTAATTGTTATTCACAGATTTGTAAAAATCTGCACTTTGACAGGTGACAGTGACAGGTAGATACCAACATGCAGTAGATCAGAAGCCATTTTTTGAATCGTAGAAATTTTACGGTTCACGGTAGCGGTGGATTGTACCGATGTTTTGGTTTGACTCAATTTGAGTAGTGGTAACTGCTGATTTAAAATTTAAAATTAAGAAGATATTATGTTATAATAATATTATTAGGGAGTGTGTAAATGCAAAAATTAATTCACATGGGTAAATATGTAATATAAAAGGATTTCACACTGCTTTGAAAAAAGCATCCAATTTCAGTTGCTTTGATTGTTGCTTCCTTTCTTGTAGGATCGTAGCATAAGGTCAAAAGGGAGCTGTGACGCTTCTTTTAACATTTTAAAATGTCGTATGAAAGCCAATAATTTTTAGCAGTGTGATCATTGTTGTTGTTGAATCAGGTCTTTTAATGTTATACACAAATAACACGCTTTAAAGGTAGAAATTGCCCCCTGATCCACGAATTGTAATACGGAGATTGCGTTAGGGGGCATGTAAATTATTTTGACGTCCAATCCCGTGGCTAAGGTGTCAAGATTTTACGCACATTCTGGGACATTGCCTAATAGGAGGATTGCTTTCTTTGGAAGGTTATTTCGGTCACAAAATTTAGGCACAAGAAGACAGTAGGCTGCTCGCTTACATGGTAATAGAATGAAATAAGGTGGAAAAGTGCGTCTGCTATCAAAATCGCTGCTCCTACTGTCTTCTAGTGTCGGTCAAACCGGGGAATCCCACGGCCGAGACCAATCGGCGTAATTGTAAATCAGCGTAAATCGAAGTAGCGCAAAACGAGGTTTACCTGTACACTTATGGGATTACAGTGCCATTTGGCAGATATACAACTGTTAAGTATCGGTATCACAAACTGATAGGTACTGGTCAATTCTGGAGAATGCAACCAACGACATATTATGAATTTAAACGCATATACTGACATTTGATGACATTTAATGATATTTGATGACATTTAATGATATTTGATGACATTTAAAAATATTTGATGACATTTAATAATATTTTATGACATTTGCTGACATTTGATGACATTTCATTATATTTTACGATATTGTATGACATTTACTGACTATTTAATGATTTTTTATATTTTATGAACATTTTGACATTTTATAACATTTTATTTTTTTTTATAATATTCACATACAGTATAACTTCGATAGATCGGACACTCTCTAGTACGGACACTCCAGTAATCCGAACGCTCTTGTCAACCGGACATTTTAGAAATTTTACCTCCCTAGTTCGGACACAAAATATAATTTGCAGTTAAAAATAGGTAGAAAATACCAAAGTATTGTTTAACATTAATGTCTTACTGTAAAGCAACCGGATCACATAAATTGCCACTTAATATTAGCAATAGCGGCAAATCTAGAAGCTTTTAAATGCAGAATGAGCTCAATACCAGTTGTGTACAAGGCGTCTGATAAAGGACAGATGAGTAGAATATTGCTTACTGAATGTTTCGAAAAATATTTTAAGCCTGAGGTTAAGATTTTTAACAGGGGTTAACAGGCCCCAAAAAGCTCTAATGTCGATGCTGCCAACGCGTTTTCTTTGGGCATCAGGTGGTCTGTAGAAAACAATTTTCCCATGGAAATCCTGCTTCTCAAAAGGCCCAGAGAAAAATTGACTAATGTAGCTGTATCCAAAAGAATATAAACAAAGATTGACACATTTTTAAAAAATAACTGAAATCTTTTGCTTATTTTATCCATTTACGTTCAGAATTTAGTTTTTAATTTTATGTTTTGGTTATATGTGACCTCGGATGCGAAAAGGGACCTATCGTGCGAAAATAACGTGCAGCATAACGGTACATATCGGAAGAGACCTTACGTGCGAAAATATTGTGCAAGATAACGTAACGACAGGTCCCTTTTTGCGTCCGGGCTCACATATATTCAAATATTCCCAGTTGTTTTCATCTTCATCATAAAAAATGACCCTTCCCAACAAAAGAAAAAAACCTCCAGTGATCCGGATACCTCAATAGTCCGGACATAGTCAGGAACGATATATGTCCGGATTAGCGAAGTTATACTGTATTAAGAAATTTCTAATTCATTGTATATTAACTAGCAATGTAAAAAAATATTTACCAAATTGAACATGTTCCTTCGAACTTGTCGAATCATTCCGGGAAATGTGGGCCTCAATAATTCCATCAAGCTGGTCGACCATCGATGATATTTGGCATCGTTTTCGATATCGTTAATCCAATTGACGGCGGTGTCTCGTATGTCGATGGCAAACTCCTGCACCGACGAGGAATCGCCAAAATCCAAACCAAGCAGCGAAGACAATTTAGCGTTGCTGATCCCAATGTTATGCAACCCATCCATCGTCCGCAACTCCTGCCTCAAGATCTCCAAGATTCCGTAAACGTCGACCAAATCGACGTCGTAATACAGGCCGTTAACGAACAGGGCGGTATCGCTTGGCTGAAGATTTAACGTGGACGAGAATATTTCGGAATTTTTCTGCATCTCTTGTTTCATTTTCTCGCTGACTTGTGTCTTTACCAAACCTTTAGCCTGCGGGGAAAAATATGTTTTGTTAAAATAAAGTTTAATTTGGGATTTTTTTGATAGTTCGAACCTGCATGGGGAAATTTTGAGCGACGTTTGTGAATACTTTGAGTGCTTCATCTCGTGGGGCGTTCATTATTCGCTCGGCAGCCTGCAGGCTCAGCTCTTGGAACTGCCAGACCTTTAAGGGCGTCATTTCATTTGACGACTCTTCGAGGAATTGTTTGAACTTGTCCAAGTCGTTTTTCAGATCCGGAAATAGTGTTCTAATGAGAGATTACGTAACATAAGACAATTGTTATTTATACCTATAGTTTTATTGATTTTGGATTTTTGTATTTCTTATTACAACATTTGACTATATAACTTTATTTAGTAGAGTAGTTTTAAACTAAGTAGAGCACAGTGACATATGCAACCAATTATACCCAGTGTATGGTTTATAACTGACCCGCGTACATTTGGTTGCATACACAAATATGCTCTCCTTGGTTTGAAACATCTATACACACTATAATATCAATAAAGCTAATAAAAATCTAAATATAATAGACAAATACAATAAAAACTGACTAAAAAAATTACTTACTTTAATTTGGCAAAATTAAATCCTTCAACTTCAACATCGTCATCTTCTTGCGAAGATTCTTCATCGCCACCATCATCATGCAATTGAGCGTCATCCTGGACCTTATATTCAGTCGATTTCATCTGCAGTTCAACTCCGTAACCGGACAATCGCAAACGTCTATTCGGACGCTCCTAATTTAATAAAATTTCTTTAAGAAGTGCATTTTTTAATGCTATAATAATGTCATACCGTTACGTAATGGCGAATAATGTAATCAATATTTCCTTTCTGTGCTTCTTGCTTCAGAGTTTCATGAAATTTACAGAAATCTTCTCTACCCAATTCACCGTAAAGTATAGCGACTAGACTACGATTCTCTGAACCAGGAAAATGGGTGTCTACGTTGTACACGTGTGGTTTTGTACCTCCCATTTCTTTCAACTAGAATTTTTATTCCATTAAAGGTATTATAAAAGTTATTGAGTTAATTATAATTACCGATTTAATTATTTCCTTAGCTTCTTTCGGATCACAAGTTGTTTTTCCTCCGATATCAGCGACAACAGGACAATCTGGTAGATTGATTTCTTTGGCTATCTGACTAAACATTTCAACTTTTGGCGAGTAAATATGCAGAGATACCCCTAACTTTAACACGGATAACTGCGAAGGTGTTATTAATTTTCCAGCATGCTCCATCATAACATCGTACTTTTCTTTATCAGTCCCTACACAACAAAAAGGAGTACGGAATTTGTTTGATTTTCAAGATTGATATTACACTTACCAATTTTCTCTAAAGGCGGATTTAATCCGCAAATCGAATCGATGAAATTCCAATAGTGATCCACATTTTCATCTGCTAAATATTCGGCTACCTCTAAAACTAACGGGGTGGCTTCCCATTTTGCGTCTAACGAAGTCGTTACTGATTTGGATTTCTTCGTACGACCGAACACACTCGCAAATGTTAAAAATAATAAATAAACTAATATCACTTTAATCTTCATTCTGAAAAAGGAAGGAACATTTCTTAACACAAAATACAATGATAAACAGACAAGACATGACAAAAGACAACTGTCTTTTGAATTATAACCTAAAACATTTGACAATACCTAATTATTTGCTAAACACAATCACAACTCGGTAAAATTTAACTTGGCATTAACGTAATTAAGTTGTTATAATCATATTTAATAGCGTGAATTATTAACTATAAGCGTATCGGCTCCCTGTTATTGGGATTATTAGTTTACGAACAACATAAAACCGACCAATCAGAACGAGCCACCGGTATCGCAAGTATAAATGTCAGCTGTCAGTTGACCAACCTGTACACGCAGTTGGCAGCATTTCTAATATTTTTTGAAGTGTAGGAGATATGAAAGTTTACCACTCCGTAGCTAAATTTATTTCCAAAAATAGTCCTACTGGTAAAGTCCAAGAAAAAGAACGTAGTTAATGTTCGTTTTTAATATTGTTTATATAGTATATATATACAACGATATTGTTTACCGTAAAAAAAATATTGTTCACTCCTTGTTTGATCTATTACCAGACAATCGGCAACAAACGGGAATTTATGCAAAATTTTGTCAAAATGTTAACCCGTTTTAATTTTTAACGTTTGTTATTGTTATGACTATCCGTTTTATTCAAAGATTAAACTTTAATTGGCGACCTTTTTTATGCTTAAGGTTTAACAATTGTTTAATAACCCTTCCTTATCTGAAGTTAGGTAGATAATAGCGTTGTTTGTACATATTAAATACATAAACAATGGTAATAGCATTAGCATTAGCATTAGCATTAATAGCAAAATTCCAAAACAGCTGTTCTGGCCCCCCTCGGAAAATTGCTTATATCTCCGGAAATAGGTCGGAACAAAACTGTTTCTCAATGGAACAAAACGACACAAAACTAACACAAAACTTTGGCATCCAAAAATTTTCAAAATTCCAATGTGGTGGGGCTGGCACTTCCCCAGCCCCCCCCTCAAAAAATGCCTATATCTCGCGAACGGAAGAGGAACAAAACTTTTTCTATACTATTCGACATAAAACTAACACAAAACTTTGGTATAAAGAGATATTTCAAAATCCACCATGGTGGGGCTGGAGAAATGCACCTGAAATATTCTCCCAATATACAAACAGGCAGGGGCGGATCCAGAATTTTTTTTTTTTTGGGTCCAAAATGCTCCAAATGATAAATTGTGTTGTACACGTTTATGTTTTCCGCTTGCTCTAACCAAATTGCAAACACCGTAATTTAATTTGAATATTTCGGGGAGGCTCCAGACCCACAAAATCAGCCCCTGCAAACATGGCTTTAAGCGATACAGTTGTTAAAAATACTGATCACATAATGAATAATGAATACTCGCCGGTCAAGAAGTTATGCTGCAACGTTAATTGGAATGCAAAAATGTCAAAATGTGGGGTGGTTTTAGTATTTGCTGCTTGCTGTGGATTATTAACCGGGTGTTAACCAGCATAATGTGACCACTCAGCAACCGCTATTTTTGCATGCCAGCGAATGGTTTTGGCTGTTGCTTGAACATGTTGAATTTTTATTAGCCGTTATTTTGAGGACAAATATGTGGGTATTGTAGAAAATAGCAACCATCGATTATAATAAATTATTTAAAGCAACAATTATTCATTACTTTTGTTAATGTGTAACTAATAATATAAAATTATAAATATGTGATTTATATTTTTATTTTAAATAATATATTTAAATATTTCTTGAAAATTTTATAACCAAATATTATGTAATATTTATTAGTTTCTGTGACGTGTTGAGTTTTATTTGAAGTAGAAATGCATAGATACTAATATCTTTTGTAAAATATATCAGATTTTAATTATATCAATTGTATATTTAATTCTATAATTGTGTATTATATTTCAATTAATACATTGAACGGAAAACTGATGGAATTACTTTTGTTTGAAATTAATATAAATAAAACATTAAATATAAAGTAGAAAATAAATTACGGATGAAAGCAGTAACTTTTGAACAATTTATTAATTTAGAAATATGTAACTACATATTTCTAACAATTTAGAAATATACTGTTAAGCAATTGAAGACCTGAAAGAGACTTTCTTATTAAAATATATAATTTAATTAATAATAATTGAAATGATGATTTAATTAATAATTAAAATATTTTTGTAAATAACTAATTGTAGTAGAGTCATTTACTTTTCAACTAAATACTTCTAAAATATAGAATTTCTAATTTTATTGTCATCGTGGCCTTGCCTATGTTATTTACACCCGTGTACAGTGCTTTCAAAATTTAGTCAGTTTCAAGGCAGGTAGTCAATAAAACCCCACAAATTGGTATCAAATATGATGTTGCTGCTAGCAGCACCAGCAACTAGCGGCTAATAAAACAGCCTAGTGTGACCGTGGCATTAGAAACAAAGGTTAGCAACTACAACTTTTGCAACCGATTGCAATTAACGATACATCGTTGGAAAGCCCACAGCGAACTGAGTCTACTATCATACTTATTGCAGAAGAATCACTTGCTAATTACTGGCTAAAAAATGATTAGAAATTGAATTGCTACCTTCTTATTGACGGGCAACCGTAGAAGTGGTGTCGGCGTGTTTGCGGCACTTTGAATGCGGCCGCCTTTGACGGCTTCCTTTGATAATAAATTCGCCGGCAGATCGGCTCCGGTGTCCACTATATTGTGCCATATCACGCATTAGTACAGGAAGGAAATTATTTCTTTAATGCGTTCGTTTTTAATGTCAGTTTGAAACACTTTTGCGGTTTGATGAAATTAAAAAAGAGTTTTCAGTTTTCAACATACCTGCTGAGAATTTCGATTTTTGTAATGAGCCTTTTATGATTACAACATAGTCGTCGGCTGACCTTGAAATGCAAATATCTCAATAATTTTTTTTCGGCCGTTAGGTCGTTTCTGTCGGTCCAGTCACATATTTTTGAAATATTGAAATAATTAATAAATAGGTTGTTTCCAATTCAACTATTTGGGGTAATTATAATTATAAATATGTAAATGAAAGCATTAAAAAAATTTTTTTGAAGAAAATAGTCTGAACAGGTATGCTGACATTTTCAAAATGTTTTGAAAAATATGCTTAAAGAAAAAATATGTATAAGCTGCTGCTAAAAATTGACAGGAAATTTAGAGTAAAAATTTTCCAGAATGGAATGAAACTGTCAAACCCATAGGAAATACCTGTTACTGGTGAGGACATTAATATGATCCAAGAAAATATCATCAAGAATGAAATCTACTAATGAAAAAAGGTGCGCAAAGTTAACAATTTTGAAAACCGGGTAACCTTGGAAATATCGGCATTATTTCGGTTTTTAGTATATGTATTTAGTAATTTCCATTGATTCCATAGTTATATACAAACAACAATATTTTATGTATTAAAGTTCTATTATAAACACAATATTGTCTTATTTCTTTAAAAGTTTAAGCATATGTTAGATCGCCTATCCTTGTGGGCTGACTGAAGGCCATCAATTTTAACCAACAAGGACGGAACATTTGTTCCATCTTTATCGCGAGTACAACGATTCTGAGCTCAGCTCAAGTTAAGTTAGTTTTACCTTTGTCCAATAGAGGGCAGCATTATGCAGGGGGTGTCGGTTGACTAACTATAATATGTACAAACAACGGTAATAGTGGTAATTCGCCTGAACGAGCGAATGTAGATGGAGCTATTTATCCCGAATGCTTTAATTCAAATTTCTACCACTAGAGCGGGACTCTTTCGCTCGTTGAGGCGAATAGCCAATGAAATACGCCTTTCGCCTGAACAATCGAATGTAGATGGCGCTATTTATCCCGAATGCTTTAGTTCAAATTTCTACCACCAGGAGCGAAGATTTTTTCATTAGTGTTTATTAAATCAAATAATAAGTACAGTAAAATGGGACATAATAAATAATATTCTTACAAAAGGTTATTATTAGAGACGTTATAAAATTGTTTAAAATCACACTTCACAAGCACCCTTCTGTGTAATTGCTATCGTTCCCCTAATATCGGTAACTTGGTTGGAATCTATATCACCGCACTGAAACAAATAAAACAAATTTTGATCTCCAATAAATCGTGAAATCTTTGGTGAATTTTGATCATTCTTTCAGAAAATTATAAAAAAATTTTTCAAATTCATCCTGATCCTTTTTGAAAAAAATATTTCTACAACTTATTTGATGTGCAGAATTTTCACAAATTGTAACATATATGTACAACATACTTAAAACTTTGGAGAAATCCTGCAACCCAATAGCAGCAAAATTATAACTTTTTCTGTCGAGAACGTGTAACAATTTAACTATGTTTCGCGCAGCTAAAAGCCAGGTTTCCCATCCTTCAGTATAAAATTAGAAGTAAATTAGAAAAATTACAATCGACGATAATTACCTGTGTTGTGGTTCATTGTTATGAAATCGCTAAACGTTTAAATGATGAAGATTTTCAGTTCTCAACTCAAGAATCTGACATCAAATATAATTTGTCAATTAGGACAGCAATAAATAGAATTAATAACTCAAATGCTCTTCAATAGTCATGTAAGTACATAATTATTACTCTCTATATATGTAAATCTTGTGAACATTTGTGATTATAGCAATTGCTTAAAGCTTAAAGCAGTCGAGATGTAGCTTAGAATGCACTATTAGAAGAAAAAAAATTAGTAGCCGCTAGGAGATATAAAATTGTTCGTTTTCTTGGTGCATCCATGATTTTTTACTACCAGATATCAAACTATCATGCAATATGTAACATAAGTAAGTAAATTACCGTTCATTAACTTAGTATTTATTCGTAATTAAAGGTAGCAAATTCAAAACCGAGATGAACTTTCGATATTTCCGTTTCAGCTTCCTCATTTTTTTAATAAATTAGTATTATTAGCATTTCCATACTCACGAATAATGAGTCAATGAAATTTAATTTGCTTACCTCTGTTGCATGACATTTTGATATCTACTGGGTGAAATATCATGGGTGCACCAAGAAAAGGAACAATTTTGAGGAGAACAATTTTAAATCACTAGTCGCAACTAAACTGTTTAGTAAAAATTTTAAAAGGGAGCAAAAATTGATTTTTTATGATAGTGATTTCAAATCTGACCGTAATTATTAATTCTGAACAACATTAAACATTTTTTTCTGCATATTATTTTTAACATTAAACGTGCTTTGTTCTTACGTCTGGTTCACACATTTTGAACCACCCGATATATTCTTGTTCTCAGTCATACTTTTACAAAGAACACATTTTTCGACAAGCTGTATAACTTTTTCACTAAAACTTTGTAAATTTATCTCCCACATATCGCAATAGATCAAACAGCAATGCATTTTTTAGACTTGACAACGATTTATTATAATGTAAGTCAATTAAGTGGAGAAAAGAGTGTTTCAAATTTGACTACTAAAATCTTTTTTTCACCTTGTATAGTCTATACGTTTAGAGCAGTGTTTCCCAACGTGGGGCGTACGCCCCACTGGGGGGCAATATGATTGTTGAGGGGGGCAATTGGAATATAGAAAAATTTTGAAAAAAAAACCTACCTTAAAGTCTCTTTGTACCGTTCATACTGCAACCGTTAATTATATCCTTGAGGCTAATTATTAAATATCCCTACACAATTCTAAATCTGAAAAAAAAAACACACAATAGAGAAAAATTTAATTAAGCCATCAATATTTGTAAAAACGTTTTTAGAAAAATATGTCAAAGATGTGATAGCTATGCCACTTAAGATACATTGTTGAGGAACATTTTGTTGAAGAAATGTTATTCTGTAAATTAGAAAGCATCACAACCTCCGGAGATATTCTTCATAAGCAAAAAAATTACTTTAATCTTTAATATTCCAATACAGAACATAACATCCTGTACTGCAGACTGTGCTCCTAACATGATGGACAAGAAAAGCGGCTGTTTAAAGATAAGAATCCAGAAATGCTTCTTGTGCATTATCTAATATAGCTCCATAGGGAAAACTTGGTAACCAAAAATGTTTGTCCAATTCTCAATGAAGATTAAATTCGGTTATAAAATATGTCAATTGTATCAAAGCTAATGCCGAATGTGACATTTCAAGTTAATTTGTGAAGTACAAAATAATTCATACTTTTTATACCTAAATTTAATACTTCATTGAACAAATATTTTTGGCTACCAAGTTTTCCCTGTGGATTACACAATGCACAAGAAGCATTTCTGGATTTTAAATATGAATATAATATGAATAATATGAATATCTCTGGAGGTCGTGGTGCTTTCTTATGATTTGCAGAATAACATTTCCTCAAAAAAATGTTCCCTATTAATGTACCTTACATACGTTATCAACAAGGCCTCAGTGCCTCTCACTCTTGCTCATTTTAACCATTCTTTTTCTGACAGTGTTGTTACTAAGGGGCACAGCTATCACACCTTTGTCATCTTTTTCTAAAACCGTTTTTACAAATGCTGATATTGACAGTTTAATTAAATGTTCCCCTATTTTGTGCTTTTTCCAGATTTAGCAATGAGCACGAATATTTGATAACTAGACTCAAGGGTACGATTAACACTTGCAGTGACAATTTCAGTTTTAGAGTAAATGTTTAACTTTGTGTTGTTATAATAAAATATGGCAGATGTGTTGTATTAGTTTTTAAGTGAATGTTTATTTCTATTTTGTTATAATAGAATATGTAGCAAATTTTGTTTCTGCTAAAATGCTTAGTATTTATTTCAATAATCAAATAAATTATTGTCTTATGTTATTATTTTTATACCTCCAATGGCGCAAGTTTTTCATTACGTCACAGAGAGGAAATTAGTCAAAGTTTGTTGGGCAGAATGTGTATCAATGTAAGGTTCATTTCCAACTCTGTTATAGGTATAAAAAAAGACAATATGAAGTGGGACATGAGATTTTTAGACCAGCTTCGGTGGGGCATAGCTCAAAAAAGGTTGGGAAACACTGGTTTAGAGAGTTTATAAATGTGTAAACAGTGTGTCAATGTAGTCGAAAAGTTGGGTGGTGGCCACACCAGATATTTCAAGATTACCACAGCATCAACCGCTGTTGCCAAAAAAAACAATAACACAATAACTCTGGTATATGGAAGTGTAAAGTTAATTTATCGAAATAAAAAATGCCAATACATAGCTAATTAACTTGGCTTTCAAATTGAGTAGGCGAAAATTTGAAGGTCCTTAATTGTTCCACGCGGTGTACTAAACTTAGACAACAAAAACATAATATTGGCTCCACAAATAAAATGAGTTTTAAAATTTGAAAAATTTGTCTATAATTTTCTGAAAGAATCATGAAATTCCACCAAATACTACGAAACTTATATTCCGCATGAATGACTGAGATATGAAATACTATAGCATGCTTACTTCATGGTCTATCTTGCGGCTATGCTCAAAGTACTGAACTTTTTCTTGAGTATAGGAAGTATGATCATAATCACTTGGTACAAGTGGCGTGGACTCCGAATAATCGGTAATGTCAAAAATACTGCTCGACGGCGTTGAGATAATTCGGTTATTCGCATATCGACGTTTGATACAATAAAACAGCCATGTTACTATCGCCTATAAGATAGAAATCATCAGTAATCAATAGATCAAAAAAAAATAAATAAATAAAATAAACACAGCATACTTACTAATACAAAAGTTACTATCGCCATCACTGTTGACGCTATTGGAAATCCGTAAGTTTGCAATAAAATACCACCTATTGATGGCCCTATAACTTCCCCTAATGAGTACATGCACGACCAAATTCCAGCTACTAAACTATACGTTGGTATATTGTTTGCACAACCACCCTCGCTAAAAATATACTTATTAAATACCATTGAAAGTTAAAACACACAGTTAAAATACAAGAAGACTTACATGGCACTGTTCAAAACTCCTTGGAAAGTCGGCAACAAAGCCAGAGCAACTGAGATCCCCAATATCGATAAGGCAATCAGATTCAACTCAATAGAACTAAAGAGAAAAAAAAAGCAGATTTACCACCATTTCAAATCGATAAAATCATACTTACTTCTTTAGAAACGGGATGAAAGGAGTTGGACCAAGCAACAAAAGTCCAATGGTGGAGAAGATCAAACCAGAAGCCATCATATGCCAATGATTTCCAAATTTGTCAGCTAACCAACCCCATATAGGGCTAAATATCCCATAAAGGGCCGAGAATAGAAGAAAGATGAAACCTATGTGTTCTGGTGATAGGTTAAACTGAAATTATAACTGTTATTAAGTAACTGTCTTTGTTTTTGGATATTTTATATTATATTTTGGATTATTTCATATACCTCGCGTAAGTGAGGTTCGAGGGTTGGGTCAAGAAAAGCCCACGCACTTGAAACTACCACGATCACCAGGCCAATGACAACAACTGCTGGTACCTTTATCAGAGACATCATTGAAGCGCTTTTTGCGTTGACATCACCACCTGCTAGTTAGAGAAGAAAATATTTCATATAATATCTTAATTAACAAAATGTTAGTAATGTCAAAATAATTATTTAGCAACTTACTCTCAGCCAATGGCAACAAACACATGTTGATGGGCACTGTAACCATCATAGCTATTCCCAAGACGAAGAATGGCGTTTCGAAGCCTCCTATCTGCCCTAAAAAGCATT
Source organism: Aphodius granarius (assembly GCA_963971325.1). Lineage (NCBI taxonomy): Eukaryota > Metazoa > Arthropoda > Insecta > Coleoptera > Scarabaeidae > Aphodius > Aphodius granarius. The sequence continues at coordinate 7,725,492 of OZ020225.1, forward strand.
CGTAAAGAACCTTTTCGATGTTTCGAAAATGTTCCAATGAAAATGGAAATTGGAGAACTACATACCGAATATAATAATCCGCCAATTGCTGGACCAGTACTCATGCCCAAACCAACAAATGTTTCTAAAATTCCCTAAAAAATTAGGACCTATTATATAGAAATAATGATACATGATTTGGCACAAATTAATGAATTATTACATATAAATGTCACTCACTAAAACTGCTCCTATATTATTAGGAAATGTGTTCACCACAAATACAAAACTTGCGGTTGAAAAGGCGCTTGCCCCAAGGGCTTCCAATCCTCGGATTACAAAGCAGAATACGGTGAATATGTAGTAGTCGTTCACGAATTCTAATAATCTGGAAAAGTTAAAACAAATAAAATAAGTTATGTCGAGAAAATCTAAAACAACGAACGAACCCAAAAAGAAGGTTGCATATTCCTGCCACAAAAATTCCCGATAGAAATAAAAATTTTGCTCCGACTTTTGGTGTCTGAAAATAGAGAAGAACTTTTGGAACTCTCTTCATCTTTATATACATATTTCCCTGGACTTGCATTTTGTCGCCAATATTCTGTGACAAAGTGAATTCAAAAATTCATTTGTATTTGATTTTGTGTTTCAATTGTAGCTTTTCTTGATATTCAGTTTATACTTTCCTGTTTGATAGTGAAAAAGAAGTGATAATTTCTGAGTATTAAGTTAAATTAAATCATTGAATACAAATCATCATTAAATACAAATGTCTCTTTCGTGTTTTTTTGTTCGTCAATGTTGCACCTCCACTGCACCGGTGCAATTTTTCCAGACAACCTCACAGAACTCGTGCTGCCAGTGCAATATGTGCATCCTATTGGGAATGTCCTGAGTTATCCAGCTTGTCCTACATTCACACGGTTATCTACAACGTTTTTCTCAACCCATTTTAATGAATGACACTATTGGAAAGCTCAGAACGTCCTTATTCCCCACTAGTTTTGTCTGATCGAAAAAAAAAATCATAATTAAGGCCCACAAAATTAAATATGTGTTTATTTGTGCTTCTGGAAAAATCATAAAAATCATTGGCACATATCGCTGTGTATCTTCCCTAGTTTTACCCAATCCAAAAATACTAATTAGGTAGGGCCCGAAAAATGAAATTAAATGTTCATTTTCTTGCTAATTTGCCAAACGTCTTGGGAACATATCTTAGCTGATAATCCTATCCCATTAATTTTACATGACTAGAATATATATGTTTTCATTTACGTCTCCTAGCATTGACAAGTCCAAAATTACTGTCCTTAACGTGGAGCATGGGAAAAAATCTAGAGTGGCCCCCATCCAACTTTCCGACCAAATTGTAAAAACATTTTTGTAATTATCAAAATTTCGTGAATCCCAATTGATCCCAATCTAATGTCAGTCATAGAATTATGCACAGAATAACATTAAAAGTCATGTTATGTCAGTGGATAGTGCAAATGTTATATGTACCTGTATGTGTACAACACATAGTATAAAATCGCAACAAAATAATTAATGACATCATTTTTTTAGACCGACATATTTGGTCTTGAAAACATTTCATTACATACTTTAAAATCAACATTAATTTTAATTTTTGGGCCCTAATTATGACTTTATGACAGGGCAAAACTAGTGGGGAAACAAGGCCTTATGTGCCTTCCAATGATGTATGCTTATTCCTTCATTAAAGTCGATTGATAAAAAAAGTTGTGGATGACTGTTGTGCTTAACTTCTCGTCGATAAGAAAAGGCGCTATTAGATAAAGTTAGCGCTTCTTGATAATATATATTTCGATATGTGGGAGCATTTTTTGTTATGAAATATTACTTACTATAATCATCATCCTTATCACTTCTTGTTCCTTTAGTTTTATTCAAAATTAATCTTGAAAACGTCTTTATCTCGTTCTGTAACGTATTTTTTGCTGATATCCAACTAGTGGAATTTTTATGAATGAATTATTTCTGTTATTTTTATTGCCTGACTATTTTATTGACAACACAATATTATAATACGTTGCAGAATTTAGCAAATTTAATTATCAAATTCTTGTTTGACGACATTAGAAGCAACTTTTTCATAGTATGTACATATATGTATATAAATAAAAGAATATTCATTATTATCACGACACAGTACTATAGTAATCTTGTACTTGATAGTTAGTTCATTTGACCTTATAACAATAACTTTATCAATATTACGATTACACAGTGCAGTAAGAAATTCCATCCAGAATTGTTCAACACGAATTGAAAGTAGGTCAACAGACAACAAAATCTATATAGCGTGTTGTTACATCAGCTAGCTTTTTTTTTAAGATCTACTGATGTTATCATGTTTTTTGGAATAATTTTGCATCTCAGTAAAATGAACGAATATTTTACAACAGTCCAGTTGTTTCAAAAAGACGCCAACTTCAAGAGGTAATAAAAACGTCAAAAGCAAGCAAAAATAAATCATTTGATTTCAAACTTACTATTTTTCCGAAGAATGGCGATGTTAAGAACATAACCAACGCGTAGAAACTAAAAACGAAGCCAGACATGATATCCGAAAGGCCCTTTTCAGCAGCTTCCCTTGGGAAAAATGGTGCCATAATAGACATAGAGCAGAAACACATAAAATCGACCAGAGCCAAAGAGAAAAGTGTCAACATTTGGGTTTTGTCGAACTTTTTCAAAGCTGACGGTTCCACTCTAGGGTTCGTTCTATAACAAAAAAAATAGATTTTGATTAAAATAATAAATATATCGCTAATAACTAACGCCAACCTAAGTAATCTTTCTTTTAATTTTCTAAATTCCACGGGGGCATAATGACCAAGTGTGAAGTTAACCAACGAAGTACTTCTGGGCAACCTTCTGGATAGTTTTGAGTCAGCCGACGACAATGACACTGAAAAGCTATCTTCAAAACCCTTACTTGTGGAAGGTACTTCCCATTTCGGTGCCATAATGTCCACTGAAACAGAAAATAATACAAATCAACTTCACTAAATCATGCAATAAACTTCGTAATCTACTCCCTTCGATTATAGTTCTTATCACGGGAAGCAAACTATCGAAAATGCTTAATTGGGTTTGATTTTATATTCGGGATAAATCAATACGTATATGGAATTATATATTAATTAAATGAGAAAAGGTTATTTACCAATGTTTAATGTTCCGTACTTGAACCACTTATTTCTGGTGATAATCCTATTAGTTTTTTAGAGGCTAGTAAAATGATGTATGATGTCATGCTACGTTCAGCTGTTACACTTCTGAAGACTAAAGTCTACTGAATCGAATCAGTAATATAATTGTACATTGCTTTATCTAATTGTGTGAGAAAAACAAACAATTTGACGACGCACGGGTCGATTCTGATAAGTCTTCTAGACTATGGATAAACAATCGTCTCTGTATTATAATTAATAACATTGAATTGCAAATTGACAATGTATATAATTATTAGCAAACTTTTGATTCCAAAAGATGATTTTCAAATTTGTATTTAGGTAAAGATTTTGAAGTTTTGTTTGTCAGATCGGCCTATGAGCCAACATTTTCGCTCCTAGCTGAAAAAATGTTTGTGTCCCTATGTAGTACACAAAAAGCCATAGTCGCATCTAGTGTAATAGAGAAGTGAAGGTACACAAAGAGCATGAAACAGATTTAATGAATTTAGAATATTTAAAAGAAAAGGTGATTTTTGGAACACCTTTTGGATCACCATATTGGACCATCTCAACAGTGTAAGGATCATACAATGTATTTAGTGGTTATATAGCAACATGAAGAAAGAAAAACACTTGTTGAATTAGTAAAGTAATCTATGGCCTTGATAAGTTCAGTGTTGAAATTTTCTGACATCAGTTCTATAGTTACAAATTACAACGAATGATATTACGTCGAATATGGTGAAATGTATTGCCTTTTTACTCATTTGACTAATTTTAATAGTGCCAAACATTGCTGTTAGCATTTCTCATTGTTACACAACGTAGAAAATGTCTGAAACACTGAAATATTTTCTCAAACATGTCTCTTTCTGAAATAGATAGGATTTAAATCGGTATGATGTATGGTTACAGAGATATGAGAAAAAAAAGCGACAGTCCTCCACCAATTTCAAGATCTACGGTCAGTAAATTTATTGTATTTGTATTTGTAATTTATCATAAGCATTTACTAGAGCTGATTATTTACTAATATAATATTTGTTAACTACTGAGCAAAGTGTGTGCTGATTTTTAAGTTTTTACTTTAAATTTTGATTTGTCTAAGTTCTTATTATGGTCTAAAGTTTTTTTTTTTATTTTGATTTAAAAATAGTGTGTATTCTGTTTCTGTTTATAACCTCCTGTAAAATTGGATAACATAGATCTTCTCATAGGTAGGTTTATAAATATGTATGTAGGAAAGTAATCACCTGTCTTTATTTCTTTATTATTATTTGTTTACACCCGCGGAAACAACACCACAACACATTAATTTGTTTATACCAACTGAGAGTATCTAAATATATCACACCATGTCGTGTTTATTTGGCACAACAAAACACATGTTATGGCAAAACACAGGTTATGGCACAACAAAAAATATTTACCTATATAACATCAGTGGAAAATTGTTCCTTTCTATGATGTTGCTATTTATTTGTTTATAATAAATTATGTTAGGTGTGTTGTTATTGCCACTAACACTATGATATCTATCTACAGGGTCCTGCAGATCACCTCCGGTCTTCTGCAGTTCAGTTATTGATTAAGTTACGAGTTTGATATTTTGCAGGCATACCATGCATATCAGAGTGCATTACAGGAAATTATTTTTGATCACAAAGGATGTCCCAAAACCGTGCAACCAAGATGATATAATTTTTACTTTATCATACGTAGTATGACAAAGTATTGTAATCGTGTCGAAAAAAAAATTGAGATTTTAGCGGAAATATGTCGTTTTGGGTCACCTGAACATGTTTCACCAAGGTACAAAAATGTCTGTGTGTGTGTGTGTATGTGTGTGTGTGTGTGTGTGTATGTACCCGTTTTTTGTGGCGACGATTCCGGAGAACCTACTGAAGGTATCGAGACGAAACTTCATATTTAGAAGTTTCGTGACTAAACTTCGAACTGAAAGAAGTTTTGTCCAAAAGGGCCCAAAGGAACTCGGGGTTTACTCTTATCATTTTTCAACGATTTTGCAAATTAGCCGCCATTTCTGTAATTGCGTCAAAATAGTTAAATAATAAACTATAGTAGAGAAAATTTTGTATAAATTATGTCCATTCCATTTTTTGGAAAAAAAAATTAAATTATAGTAAGCGGATGCCCCTTGAACTTCCAAATTGCCCCCTGAACACGGCTGTATCGTATGATAAAGTCATGTGCCTGGCCACATCAGATTTTTTTGATTTCATGATATATCTTTTTTACATATTTGGGTTCCTTTTTACTTTCCGACTATTACCTAGAAGAAGGTATTGTAATCGACGGAAAAAAAATTCGGAATTTCAGTGGAAATACGCGTTTTTGGGTCCCCTGAATCGATTGCGATGATTTCTGGAAAATGTATGTATGTATGTATGTACGTATGTATGTATGTATGTGTATATGTATGTCTGTGAACACGACAGCGTCCAAGCGGAACAACGGGTTGGCTGAAATTTTGCATACTTATATCCTTCTAGATTACTAAAAAGTAATAATAAAAACCTCAAATAGCGTCTCGTTAATAAAATTTTATGACGTACTCATTGAGTACCTAAGATCTAGTGGTTACTTTGACTAAGTTCCATTGATCCAAATTATACAGGTGATCAATATCTAGTGTCAAAGTAGTCCAACTTTAAAGCAAGCCATTTTGCTTATTTTAAATTGAAATCCCTATGTATTTTTATGTCAATCGATGCAGAATTAAAAAACAAAATTTTTTTCTAATTACAACGCTATCCTCATTCCTAACAACTATGCGTAAAATCAAAAATAATTTTCTGAAATACACTGTGATATATAGGATATATCTGCAAAATATCAAAGTCTTAACTTAATCAATAACGAAGAACTTAATCATTAGCGATGAAATAAAACAAAAAATGTAATAAAATACTTATATTAAACTTATAAATTACAGAATTGGCTAAAATTAAATAAAATGTTCTCCTGGATGATAGATAATATATGTTATACAGTTATGGTGGATAAATAAGTCTTGTCCTCGTCCTCCTGGTGATGTTTGAAAGTCTCCTTCTTTGCCTCCTGATCATCCACACTGTCACACCTCACATTCTTTCTACTCCTAGTCATGAAATATATGGCAGAAATTATGGCAAACAGAAAGTTAAGACCAGCAAGTCCAGTCGAAGCATTGGGAAATCCCCAGTGTTGCAGAAGAACGCCACCTATCGCCGGACCAATCATCTCTCCGAATGAGTACGCTGACGACCAAAGTCCAGCAACTATACTATGCGTTCCTAAGCTGTCACTGAAGCCACCATCCCTACAAAAACAATCAATATTGTGAATGTTACTTTATCACAACCATCGGAACTACCATCTATTACACTTATCTATCGTGTTACTTACAGGGCTCCATCGAGAATCCCTTGATAAGTTGGCATCACCGCCATGGCCACGAATATCCCCAAGGCGGATAAAGAGAGTATTGTGAGCATTAGAGATTTGTTCAAAAATGGCAAGACTCCTGATGGACCGAGGAATAATAAGGTGACACCACTTAGGAATAAACCAAGAGACATGAGGCACCAGTAGTTCTTTATTTTGTCGCTCATGAAACCCCACGCTGGACTAAAGATGCCGTACATCGCCGAGAACAGCAAAAATATCAGCCCGATGTTTGCAGCACTCAAATCAAACTGAAACAAAGGCAAATAGAAGCATATAGATTTTCGTTTTTACTCGTTACTCACGATTCTAAGGTGTGGTTCTAATGTTGGATCCAAGAAGCCCCATGTCGCAGAAACGACAACGACCACGCAGCACGTGATGATAACTGATGGAAGCTTAAGTATGTTGGTGAATGATCCAGATTTGACCTCTTCGACTTTGTAGTCTTGAAAATTTTAAGGGAGATTTTAAGGGGAACGTTTTTAGTTTTTGTTTATGGTTTGGTTACTCACCATCTGACGTTTGGAGTAGATAGAGGTTCACTGGGGCTACGACAACTGATATCAGACCTACAACGTAGAATGGAAGTCCAAAACCCCCGATCTTCCTAGAAAAGATGGAAAATTGTTAAATTCGAACAGGAAGAATAAATAAATACCATCAATAGTGAAAAGGGTGAATGTTTTAACTCTATGGCAACATCAAAAGTGTTCATTTGATGCCTGTAAACTCAATCAAAATCATCTACAGTTCAAGATTACTAGATATTTTCCAAGAGACTGCTCAATCTCTACTGACACCCAAATTGTTGATCAATTTCACTTTCACATTAATTGAGTTCAAGTAAAGTATAAATAGTACAAATATAAAGTAGATCAACAGCCTATTGTCAGTTGTCTCTGCTTTTGCCAATTAATTTCTATCTGAAAGCAACTTTCCATGTTAAAAATGCAAAAACAGTCATTTTTGCATCTGACAGATTTTTTAACTAGAGCCAATTTAATTCAATTCCGTTGAATTTGACGATGTGCAAAGTTGTTTAAAACTTAGTTGACTACAGTAAAGTTGCATTATGTTTGCTTTCAAATACGATTGGATGATTGAAAAATTCTTTGAAGTTTCCGAGTTGTTGATAGTTCAATAATAATAAAATTAATGAAATATCCAACGTACCCCAGCGTGTGTATGGTTATAGTTACGTTGTTTACTTTTTATGCTAGCTGTTATTCTATAAACTGCATCTACAGTAGGTGTTATAAAATTGCAATAGGTCAATAACAATCGTGTAAAGTTATAAAACAGCCACGAAGAGGATAACGCATTTCTTAGTGATAAAGTTATGACATCTTGGGTAATCTAAAACCAATACAGATCTGGGAGAAAATTTTGGAATCTGTTGTCGTTTTGTTTCAAACATATATTCTTTCCTTGAATGAAATATGTGCAAAGAAATACATTTATTTGATTTTACATTATTTATGTAATATTATGTTCTACATTTTGTGTTTGACCCGTTATCAATAACATTTCTCTTTGCTACTATAGTAATTATTAGTCCTGTGTGTATACCTTAATTGCTTAATTAATATTGCTTGACTTTATTTTTTTACAAACCCATAAAATTGCATTTTGTTGAAGAATTGATAAAAACTTTGATACATATATTTTTGATACATGCCTAACAAGTATAAGTAATCTCCTTTTCCTACCTAAAGAAAACTTACTTAGAGGAATATTTTAGATAATAAAACCGGGTCTTAGATTAGATATTTAATCTAAACCAGAATCGTTTCTAGTTCCATCTATCCTAAGAACAAGCGTGATACTTTCATTTTCCAACTACCATTACCGGTTATAGGAAAAATACGGCTATCATAAATAAACGCTGGTGTCACCAAATCATTTTCGGTAGAATTTTTGTTTGTGATTTTGTATTTTTAATTTTTAATTTAAGGGAGACAATTATCGAAATCGTAATTTAATAACTATCAAATGTGCTGCCAAATGTTAAATATGCCTTCAATTAAATTTTCAGTTGGAGTTTAGGCTGCAATTTTATTATAAAGTTATTATAAGAGTAACAGGAGTAACCTAAATTACAAATTTATTTGAAAACACTGTATTATTATTTGTTAATCAGAATAATTACCGCAAAAAGTATACCACCCATGGCAGGTCCGACGCTCATACCCAATCCAACAAAAGTCTCCAGTATCCCCTAAAAGTAACAGAAAAAAAAAACAGAATAGTACGTATATATAAAACAACAAAACACATAACTCATAAATAATTTTCACTTTTACTATGGCATTCTGTTTTCAGATTCAGATTTAGACGGCTAATAGGTACCTATGTATGAAACATGGCAAGCATTTTAAAATGTTGCTTATGATTAAGTATTACCTTCAAACTTTGCCTGTTACGCTGTTACACATAACTGCTATGTTTTGAGTTGCTTTTTTCCCAGCATAACTGTTTATCTGTTAAAACTGACGAACAAAAAATACAAAAGTCCTTGGGCCGATAAAACAGTGAGTATTTGTCGGCTCGTGTTAGAAATCATTTTTCCGTCTTGAAAATATTTGCCATATTTGATAATACAATATTGTTATTTAGGCATTTACCATTCACAAAAGTTTGAATTTGAAACATATAATAACACAAGGGAACAAATTTCCAACTTTCTGATACAACAAAAAAAAATTGGTTCCAGATTATATTTGCCTTACATAACTAGAAACTGAAAGTGGATTTATTGTAATAAGTCTAGATTTACAGATACAGCGATACTTAAAAAAAACTGAGAAAACTGCAGCAAAATCAGTTAACAAATTATATACATTCAAAGGACATGCAAAAGTACAGCTTTCAATCTATATTTTGATGAATTGATAAAAAGCCACCATTCAGAAGGATCGTGGGGAATATCAAACTCATTCATAAGACCCTCAACATCGTGACATACACGTAAATATACTTCCATTTTAAAATCTACTTTTAAAGGCTCGTTATGCTTTGTAAATGAAGACACTGTCACACCTCGTGCGAAAAGCTTCCATTCCTGTAGCCTAGAATCCAATAACTTGGCTTTTTCTCGTGATACGTGTTTAACCAAATCATTCAGTTCGCACTGATTTATAAGGTGAGGTGTTCCAAAAACTTCAAATGGTGAACCTTCACGACTTGCCTGATTTGACAGATTGATTTCAGATACTATGTCCAATCAAGCAAGTTTCTTCAAACAGGCGAAATTTCTTCTGTGTCAAAAATCGAAGATGGTGAAGTGGGTGGCGCACTTGGGAGACCTATCCCCCTATCCATGGGGGATAGGTCGCGATGCTGATGGCAAATTTGGATATTTTTGGAAGGCTCTCGCTACAACACGGGAACTGCAAACGGCATTTTCTTTTGCTTCTTTAAAAATCCAATCTAACAGTAAATACAGCATATATTAGCTGTCCATGGCTTTTCCAGATCTCCGATTCTAAATCCAAAATAGCAGCAGTATGCCACGTTTCCCTCTTCCGTATTTTTTTCAGATGTGTCACTACGTAATAGCCGCACATGTAACATAACTTATTTGATAAATTTTTACAACAGCTTCTTTGATCACTTCCCATATTTTAATGCACATAATAATTGTATAACTTGACTTGATAAAATAACACAAAAATCTTGCTAATTCGTAATATTTTGAACAATCTGTTATGAGAACGTACGCACAGAAGGCTAATTCAAGCGAAATATATGACTTCAAATAGAATGAATCTTAGACCTGTCACAACACTTTGATGACTTGATCTATGAAAAGTGATCAACGACAATATGTGATCCCTGTTCTGATTCTAGGACCTTTGCTTCCTTATGTAATAAACACATGACACAAAAAACTCTACACACAACTACAACAATGAAACGTAAACATTGCCAGCTAAATTTGTCAGATATGGAGCGCAGTGTATTAAATTTGATAGAATTAAAACTGTAATGGTTCCTACACTTCCGTGTCCATTTATACTACAATGAATCATCGCCTAATTGTTTCCAGTTTAAATTGCATAATAGCAGCAATAACAACAGCCCAAATGCATCATAAAACTTAATTAATCACTTATAGCAACTTATCTAGAATCAATGAATTATTCAATACAATCAAGATATCACGATCTCATTAAATCGCAAAAGGTACCGAACACTTTAAACGTGTACTTCCACTAAAGTGACAAAATTGCAACACAAAGTAGCAGAAATGCAAAACTCTGAAGGTTTCCAAAAGAATAATAAACAAATTTCAATGGAAAATCTTGAAGAATTTATTCAAATCTAACCTACACCAATGAAAATACAAGAATACATAGCGAAAATAACTGTGTAGTCGAGTTTCTGACACTCATTTGTACTTTTCGACAAGAGTCAATTTGATCTGCATAGTGGAAGTATAATATTAAGAATATTGTTAAATTAAAATCATTAGTCCTTACCCTCACTATTCCTCCATGCTTTGGGAATATGTTAATCACCAGGACATAACCAGCTGTTGAATAGGCACTGGCGCCCAAAGCTGACGTTCCCCTGATTACGAATGATAATATCGTAAACATTAACGAATTGTCGATGTATTGTAATGTCCTGAAAATTGAAAATAATGGTTATTAATAATACACCAAATGTTTTTTTTTTTGTTGAGTGATGTATGCCAGCTATAATAAACTTTTAATCATGGCTTAGGTAAGTACTAAGTCTTGGAATTGGAAATCCTCATGATTTGTTCAAAGATTTGTTTAACATTATAAATACTCACCCGAATACTATATTGCATATACCGGAAGTTAGAATTCCAAACATAAACGTAAACTTAACTCCAAGTTTTGGTAACTAAAATAGAAAACGTTAGTTAGTGCAATTAAGACACCTGGTATGATCTGATCTCTTCAAAGAAATTTTTTAAGTTCTATCTATCACGATTTCTGTGACATTTCTCACTATTCAGCAGGTGTTTTCTACCAAAAATACAAACATTCTCCGCTACTAACCACTTTTCCGAAAAATGGCGACGCCAAGAACACCACCAATGCGTAAAAACTAAAGACTAGTCCGGCTAATGTTTCGGTCATATCTTTGGCCTCTGCTTCCCTCGGATAAAACGGCGCCATAATGGACATGGAACAGTAGCTGGTGAATTCTACAATGGCTAGCATACATAATGATATTTTTTGTTTGATCGTAAACGTTGATGACTCTGTTGGTGGTCTGCAACAAAACGACATGCGACAGTTAGAATAAGGTTAGAAATATAAAAGTGTAATACTTCTTTGTAGAAATCGTTACTCTACCCAAACAATGCTTGACAGATTACTTTGAGACACATATGACACATACTATATTTCTACTGTCAAGATTACTCCTTCAAGTATTATCATAATATGAAACATTTTTCTAGTAAATATTATGACATTTCTGATTTGAATTGCGTACTGTTATTTTACATGCACAAAGATTTATTCGCTAAAATGTGTCATATGTGTTTCACTATATGCGTATAATTTATCACTAAGAACTGTCATCAGTGGACAATAATGTTTACATTGAAAGTACGAAACATAAACAAATATAGTAAGAGCACAAAAGATATGTAGCATATTTGGCTTCATACGTAATATAATAAAAATTGAACCAAATTTTTTACTTTTCCACCACGACCTTAGAAGGAAAGATTCGAGATTTCGGCGGAAATACGCGTTTGGGGGTGCCCACATTGCAACGCTTCCTGGAAAATGTATGGGTGTGTGTAGTTCATCCTCAAGCAAAAATTAATGTGTACACCAATTTACAGATCAGTGTGATTATATTTGAGTTTTCGTTGTTTTATGTTTCATTATTATGTGACATTCATATTTTTCAAGAGCAACAAAACAGTCCTTTTGAGTCCAGTCTTATGGCAATGCATACCACATGAAATGTTATAAAAACACGAAAAGAATTTTGGTTTGTTTGTAATTTGCTAAATTTTATATACTACTTTTGGTTCGGTTACATACAGTTTATACACTTTTGTAACTGATTTTGGGGTATAACTTTTTTCCCACAAGAATTCACGTAACCAAAATTCTTTCGTATTGTTTGCAAGATTCATTTACTGTTTATCTGGGAGTAGACTTTTGCCCTGTATCCCACAAAGCCATCGTTTGAGTAAAAATGTTAATAGTTTGTAAAATTTTGCAACTTTTATATATTTCATTTTTATACAAAGAGGTTATTGTAAAAAAATATCTGGGGTGGTCCTCACCCAACTTTCCGACTACATTGTTGGCACAATGAAGTGGCTCAACACTTTTGCAATTATCCAATTTTTTTTAGCCAGAGCCACTCTGGATCTGCACCCTACCTAACGTCAGTTTCTATGGCATATTGACATTTAATATCATGTCATGTCAGTGGCTTTGTCGTTTGTCAAATCTGACAAATTGTTTGTCAAATTCTGTCAAGCTGTTGCTATAAACGGTTATAGCGCCTAAACCGTTCATCCCACTGGTCTATAAATTTGTATACATACTTAGAGTCACTGGAGTGTAAACTGATATCAATTTGGTCTAATTTGGATAAATCCTTAAGAAGACGTTTGTAACATTCGCCACTTCCGGTTGTCAGATTGCCACTAAAAACCATCCAGTTCCTCCTCCGGTAATTCTAAATAGGTATGCCAAATTTCAGCCCGATCCGTTGTTCAGTTTGGGCGCAATCGTGTTCACGAACATACATACACACATACGCAGAAGATAGCGTGTAAAGATATAGTCGGAAAGTTGGGTGAGGGCTACCCCAGATATTTATTATTAAGTTTTATTATTCTATAAAGAACAAAAGTTTGACATAATAAGATCTAATAAATAATACAATAAATAAATAATGAATTAACTACACATAGCATATTCCAAAAGAAAATAGCTATTCATTATAGCGAAGTAAAGTAAAGTATATAATTTTCTCTCGGGACGTACATTCCTACAAGTAGTAATAAACATTGACTTACATTATTGCCATTTTGAATTTTATCTTTCTATGATTTTTTTTTAATTACTCATACATTAATATTTTAACATAGTCTCGTATTTTAGTGTTGAAATGGGGTAATGCACGACAACTATCTTATGTTATTATGTTCAATTGTCGTTAATGATAAGGCAAATACTGATTTATTTTCTAATTCGTTAAGTGTGAACTATTCTGCATATGAATGGAGCAATATGAAAGTTTGTTCCTTGCTGTACCACTTTTGACGTCACACGATCAAACCAAAAACATTTTTGGCATGTACACATCAGCTTTTGTCCTTTGTTCTTCTTACAGGAGATTATTTTCTTATCAGATCAAATATTAACTAAATACCAGATATTGTATCCATATGCAAATTATTATATGTATTTAATTATTCAATTCTAGCTAAGAATTCGAACACCCACGTGGTAAAAGAATAGTGATAATTTCTAATTAAGATAGTAATTGCTTGCACTGACCTTAGAGTAACCGCAATAATGAAACAATTAATATTCTAATAAATTGGCTAATCATTTATGTGCTAATATAATGGATAAAAGATATTAAACCAAACTAAAATATCACATAAAATACTTACTGTTCTTCGATTTTTTTGTTCTCAACATCCTTCAGTATAACTTTTTTTATATTTAAAATGTCCTTATTTGATTTTTCGTAAATAGTGCACAAATCCTTCACTGAAGACATCGCGATCGTAATTTTTATAAATAAATTTCTCCCAGTAGAATATCACAATAGTAATAACAATAATAACTTTAACACATAAATAAACTAATTGTTCTTCGGCTGTAATAATAATTTAATGTCTGCTTAAGGTTGCACATCCTAAAATAACTAACACAGCTAAACTTTGTTGATATCATGGAGTCGTCGTCGTCGTTTTGAAGATTTGCTACTTTTTGAACGGAAGATCTAAAGAAACAGGCGCTTATATCTAGATGATTAGTTGCTATGTTCCACCACCACTTTGTACTGCTGACAACAATAAGCTGAGCACAATACAACAGTTTAAAGTTAATGTATATCGTAAGTTCGTGCGTATCTGTGTATCTCTCCTAAATTGTAATTTAAAGACCCCAGAATTTGTGCTCTTACGAATAAAGTATGTCACAAAATTACTATTCTGTTGCTATTTATAATCGTGTAAGATCAACTAATATTTTAAATCTACTTTAATGATGAACGTAATTTTGTCTTTTGAAAAATATGATGAAAATATGGTAATATAATTATAATAGTGGTTATTTTGAGAATAGTTTGCTGACGTTTCACAAAAAAACGTGCTTACTAATCAACTGGGAACTGATTGAGCAAGAACAGATAAATTTTAATTTAAATGTAATTTTAATATTTTTGAGATAGCTGTTGATTCTTGTTCGTCGTATATCTATGTTATATATATGTTTTAACATACATGACATGAATAAATTTCTATTTAATTTTAAGTTAAGTTCTCTGAAAATTGAAAAGTTATTCAGAAATTACCTAATTTTTTTAATTTATTCAAAATTTTTTTGAGTAAAAACGCTAGGAAAGGGCTGAACACGTATGTCTTACGATAATAAAAACGCTAATGAGTATATTCATAAAAAAGTATGTAACTCACGTAGGAAACCGACAGCCATATCGCCAATTTCCACTAATCATTGCTATAATTACCGATAATTTGCATACGTAACATTAACAAGAAGTATAGAAATATGTAAAGTAAACAAAAAGTAAAAAGTAAACAAAGAGCACCTTTTATATGCATAAAAATCTGGGATGACCCCCACCTAACTATCCGACTACATCGTTGGCACATTGAAGTGTCTAAAAACTTTTGCAATTATTCAATTCTGCATCCTAACCTAACATAAGTCATAGAATAATCGGATGAATCCCTAAGAAAAATCATGTAACATTTGCCACTTTCAGTTGTCAGATTGTGACAAAAAAACAATGCAGTTCGTCCCGCGGCAATTCAAAATGCGTATACCAAATTTCAGCGCGATCCGTTGTGCCGTTTGGACGCTAACGTGTTTACAGACATTCACACGCATTCACACATAGATACATACAAAAATACGTTTTCCAGAGATCATTGCAATGAATTCAGGGGATCCCAAAACGCGTATTTCCGCGGAAATTTCGAGTTTTTGGTGCGTCGATTACAATACTTTCCTTCTAGGGTATTAGTTTGAAAGTAAAAATACACAAAAAGTCGATAAATGCTCAAAAAATTTTGCGCTTTTTACACCGAAAAACGAAAGTGTGTTATTTTACTAAAAACCACACATTATGGACTTATCTACATACTTTGTGCCATAGATTTATTTATTTATTTACTTTTAAATAGTCATTCCTCAACTATGGTAGGACATATACATACATATTATACATTCAAAGTAATTGCTATCAGTTTGATTTGACATTTGCTACTTTCAGTTATTAGGCTATCATCAATTATTCAATTTTATAAAAACAGAGTCACTCTGGATCTAACGTCAGTTTTTATAACATAATAACATTTGTCATACTGACATTTAATGTCATGGCATGTCAGGCACAGTGACGAAGGCTGTGGATTCTGTCAAAGTACTTCTATAAACTCTTATAGCGCTTAAACCGTCCATCCCACTGGTCTGTAATTTGGTGTACATATTTAAAGTCATTGGAAAATTAACAGGTATCAGTTAGGTCAAAATCGGTTGAATCTCTTAGAAGACACATGTAACATCTGCCACTTTCGGTTGTCAGATTGTCACTAAAAGCAATCCAGTTCGTCCCCCGGGAATTCTAAATATGTAAATATGCCCGATCCGTAGTTCCGTTTGGGCGCTATCGTGTTCACAGACATACCCACAAACACATATACCCACAAAGACACATACATATATATATTTTCCAGAAATCATTGCAATCGATTCAGGGGACCCCAAAACGCGTATTTCCGCTGAAATCTCGAAAATTTCTTTTCCATCGATTACAATACATTCCTTCTAGGATACGAGTCGGATAGTAAAAACGCTGATTTTCTTTTGAATATAGCTGCTGCTCTGTTTTTATTTTACTTGTTTAAAAATACACTTATGAGTAAATAATTTAGGTCACTTAAGAAATTGCATATACTTTATAAACAAAACTAATCAGAGAATCAGTAATCAGTAGTCCAGTAGTTGGTGAATAGCGGTGAATAAGTGGTTTTTGAAAAGTTGGTACCCGCCATATTGTTTTGCTGTAACGGATTTTCGTACCACATTCGCAATTTTTTATGAAATGACAAGTTTGTTGCATATTTCTCATTGTAGTGTAAATTTATCTCTCTAAAATCTATCGTTTATTCTGTTTATTGTTAGCAGTGTTTATTAGAAGGGCCATAATGCCTCTGGATCCTATTGTTGTGTCACGAATTGTAGTGTTAAAACACTATGGTGGACGTATGTGTGTACAAAATGTGTACCAGCGATATTTGGAAAACGACTCACAAAAAGACGATCGGTTTTTTGATGTTCTCAACTTTTTGAAATACAAGAGCTTCTGCAGTTTTGCGTTGCAATGACCTTCAAGAGATTAGAGGTGTTGTTAGGGATGTTAGGGAATGGACTGTTATAAAAGCGCATTGTGCCTTCTTCCTTATGTAGAAGAATGGCAATCCAATGGCTGCAGCGCAACGCAACCATTGCAACCAAGTTTCAAGATTGTTTTTGCTCAAAATTACTTGGCATGGGATGGTGGTGACTGAAATACGGTACTGTATTCAAATGAGTACTGTTTTTGAGTAGCGAGATGACCCAGCAAAAGATATATGTGCCCCAGTTTGTATAGACGAGAATCACAGATTTGGTCTCACACATAATGGTTCTCTAACAGCTCACAAGTGCACAACGGAGGTTCTGGAAAATCATCGTATGCCTTTTATGGTCACTATGGGAGAGGATGGCATAGCCATGCATGATAATGCTTGACTATGCACGACCATAATTGTCAGTGAATCTCCCTGAATCAAGTGATAATCACCCAATTCAAACATGTATCCCATCGAACATGTCTGGGATGAGTTAGGACGACGTATCTAAAGACACACAACAGCTCCAACAACTACCCAACATCTGAGAGTGTTGCTACTGCAGAAGAGAAATCACATCGATCAGAATTTAATTCTTAATTTAATTTAAAGAATGCCTCATTGACTATAAGCTGTCATTAACGCAAGAGGATGAAATACTTGTTTCTTATTACCATTTTTTTTATTTTGTGCATATTGTTTAAAATTATAATTTGTTGTTTTTTCAGAATAAATCGCAAAAAATAGAGCTGTTTAGCTAAGAAAACAGTACACGCTAATTCACAATTTGCAACTATAAGCTTAAAAACAACAATTAAAGAGCCAGTTTGCAAGATGCCAATTTCAATGTGACCCATATTTTAGCTCGCCATTGTAGAAATATCAAGAGAGCAAGAAGTTGTCAAGTTTTCACCTTTCGAGTCGAAGATTAAGTAATATTGTCACATCGTCAACAATGTTGAATGAAACTTTTTTGAATCTACTATTATACTAATCAATATTTTTTAAATTATTTTTGCTTCACATAATAGCCGATTGTCCTTTTTTAAACCGAAACCCGTCATATTTAATTTAAGTTAATTAGGATGGGCTGGTTTTCGGACAATAACAATAAATATTTTCTCTTTTGTCTCTGGAACCTTTAAAGACGTAGGTAACCGAACTGGTTAAATATTTAAAAGAATATAATCACAATGGTCTCATAATGTACAAACTTAATTATTACTGACAATGACTTTTGTTATGTTCTCAAAATGTAAACAAAACTCATAGTTCTGTCGATAAGAGTATATAGTAAATAGTGATGTCTATAAACAAACCAATCAAAATGATAATGTGCTTTGTTTGAATGAATAATATTAATATCAATATATCTAAATATAGCAAAATCGGGAACACCACAGAATTAATTAGGTATAGTTTAGATTTATTAATGTCTCACGTTTGCGTTGTGTCTAACAATAATGTGTGTTTTCCTTCTGAAAATGCGTTTCATAAGCGCAAACATATGATACCAGAATTTAACAAACATGTGCAATATTGCCTTTAGAATTCAGTATATAAATTTATGCAATGATTACTTCGGTTGTAAAATTTGTTTCCAAGGATTTGCAATCACATCGTGTTTGTTTTTAGTAAAAATCTCCAGTACCTATCCGTCATAGATTTTCATATGTTGCCTATTTTGCGCAACCTGTTGTGTACAAAGTGAAAATCATCGAATTGATTTTGCAAACAAAAAATTACTGTTACTACACTAGTGAGAAATAGTCGAATCAGTTAAACAATTCAGCTTACTCGCAACAATATTATTACAATTTACTCTATAAATAAATAATGGAGAAATACTAGACTCATGGACTGCATAACATGGCTGGAACATTGCTGGTCTCATTACAAAGTCTCATTACAAAAAAATTCTCATATAAGTTCAAGGGTATATAAATTTATTTCGATGAGAGATAATAATAATAATCTTAATAATCAATTATTATTAAATATAATTCTATGGTGAATATTGATTTGACCACCTTGTGGGGTTTTCCACGTCACCATCAATCAAAACTATTTTTTTACAGAATCCACGGCATTAGTCCCTATGCTTCTATAAGTGGCAAATTTTCAATTTTCAAGCCAAATTTTTTCTAGTTAATTTTTTGTCGGCCAATTTTTGCACCTGAAACCTAGCCGGTGCTCGAACTGAAGGAGTTCCATCCCCAGGAAACGGTCTTTAATGAGCACGTCGCATCATGACAGCACACGGCACCACCAACTTCCTACTTCCTTATGCGATCATAATAATATGGCAATTTTCAAAACAAATGAACTTTTCTTTTCAGAATATAACGGCTACCCAATTAAAAAGTGTTCTTTTGGCGTGATGAAATAGAACGTCAGTTTGACTTGAATACACTCATAAAATTTATAGTTATGTGAAAGTTATTGCTGTGTTATTGCAAAATTTCTTACGTTTAACTCAAGTAGAATAAATAATAGTGTGGTCCTCGACCATTAAGTGATATTGCAGGCCTCTGGAATTAATTCTGCCTATAGAACAATATACAACCACTTTATTCACGTAGTGAAGTGAAAACATAAAATGATATGTATTTACTAAACTGATAACACAAGAGAACACATTTCCAACGTTCTGATACAATCAAAAAAAATTTGTTCCAGATTATATTTGCCTTACATAACTAGAAACTGAAAATTGATTTATTGTAACAGGTTTAGATTTACAGATAGAGCGATACTTTAACAAACTGAGAAAACTGCAACAAAATCAGTTAACAAATTATATACATTCAAAGAATATGCAAAAGTGCTGCTTTGAAGCTGTATTTTGATGACTCGATAAAAAGCGACCATTCAGAAGGATCGTGGGGAATATCAAACTCGTTCATAAGACCCTCAGCATCGTGACATACACGTAAAGATCCTTCCATTTTAAAATATGCTTTAAAAGGCTCGTTACGCTTTGTAAATGAAGACACTGTCACATCTCGTGCGAAAAGATTCCATTCCTGTAGCCTAGAATCCAATATTCGGCTTTTTCTTTTGATAAACCTAAGTCTTTAACCAAATCATTCAGTTCGCACTGGTTTATAAGGTGAGGTGTTCCTAAAACTTCAAATGGTGAATCTCCACCACTTGCTTAATAATATAATAATAAATATAAAAAAAAACACAAAAAAAATTGTTGACTCGTAATATTTTGAATAATCTGTTATGAGAACGTATGCACAGAAGGTTAATTCATGCGAAATATATGACCTTAAATAAAATGGATCTTACACCTGTCACAACACTTTGATGACTTGGTCTATGAAAAGTGATGTTAGGTCAACAAAAATATGTGATCCCTGTTCTGGTTGTAGGACCCTTGTTCCCTTGTGTAATTAAACTTTAATAACTAATCCACAAATTCATGAATGAAATGTTCTAAATTTGGTAAATATTTTCATATTATTGTAGAATATGTTATGGATGTACATAATGATGCTCCATGTTTACAAAAAAATCTAACTTGTGTTGGTAGGTACATGGATTGCATGACTGAACTAATTTGTTATATTTTCAACCGTGAGAGTGCAATAAATATATTTATTTTGTGAACTGGTTAAATCATCCTAAGCAGTTGATCATCATAGTTTTTCAGTTTGCTGTGTTTATCGTACTGTATCTAATGAAGCGCAATTGCAAGTCAATATTTTCCACAATGTTGCAATGTGTATTTTGATATTGTTCATATACCCACTGCTTTACTCCAGAAATTACTCATTTCTCAGTTATGCAAATGTATAACAAATGATCTAATATGAGCTTATATCTTAATCTATCAAACTTACTGAACCCATATCATATTTTGTTAACAATAAATAAAGACTTCTTGTTAAAAAATATCTGGAGTAGCGCCACTCAATTTTCCGATTGCCACGTTGACTTCTCATTCTTCTGCAATTTTTCATTTGCGTAAAGCCACAGCTACTGCTCATTCAAAGCAAACCCCAGAGAAAGATATTTTGTAAACAAAAGGTGGTGATTTTCCTTGCCTTGAAAAAATATTTCCTGACTCATTGCATAATATCCCAAAAATTTTATGACCATAAACAAGACGCAAAAGATGCTACAATTACGCGCAAATCAGTATTCAATCAATTACATATTACGTAAAAACCGCAAAGTAAACTACATACATAATAATAATATCTCATACTCTTACATTTTGCAGAATTAATCTTTATAAACGTTTTAAAAGCAATCTGCTTTGCACCAACTTATAATACCGAGAAAAACATCATTATTATTTAGTCACGGTGTTGAAAAGGCACAACAAGAACAATAATAAATAAAAAAACACCACGTAATTTTATAGAATATGTATATATTTCTCTTACAGTACTGTTGCTATAAATGCGTATTCATCGCAAATACATACATATTTATTATTTAATAATAAAGGCAATAATAATTAAGGTTATCACTTATTGCTTTTCCTCCACAAATTTTACAATAGTAACATCTTTAGGCACATTATCTCCAACTTTATGAGATATACTTTCAATAGTAGCATCACGCCCAGCTTTTACAATGTACTCCATTTTCATGGCGATCAAAACAAAGAGCGAGTCTCCTTTTTTGACTTTGTCACCCTCTTTCACCAACAATTTCTCCAAAACGCCAGGCATAGGCGCCACAGCTCTATTCAAAGCTGACCCAGCCCCATCTTCACTTTGCTCAGACAAGAATTTCGGTTGTTCAAACGAAAATTGATGTTTTCCTTCCTGAAATTTACGAGAGGAATGATATAAATTACAAATAGTGATGTGTCGTGAATACCTGATCGAAAATAACCACCATCTCTTCATTTCTAAAGACATTAACATTCGAGATGACTCCATTGAAATTGACGGTCATAATAAGCCTGCCCCCATTGAATTTGTAGTCGATATTTGCTGCCTTCCAAGTTTTACCACCATCAGTGGACACCTCGTATTGATTTGATGATATAGTTCTTACATTCACCAATACATCTATAAAAAGAATCATAATTATGCTTTCTCAAAGAGATAGTACAAAGTATCAAAAACCTGTGTCTTTATGTTTCAGTTTTACAACTCTTGACAATTCGTGGTTTACTCTATAGCCTGATTCCACCACGAATGGGTTAAAATCGTCTTGACGTTCCCTGGCTGAGTTTATCAGCTCAATTTGATCTGTTAAAACTACAGAAAGGGCAGCATTTGCTAGTCTGGACTCTGTCAGTTGCCTTTCTTTGAAAAGCGAGTCGTTGTAGTCGCGAATAAAATTTGTATGAACATTTCCAGCGACGAATTCTGGATGCCTGGATAGATCCAAGAGGAAGTTGACGTTCGTTTCCAAGCCTGCAATCTGAGAGAGATACAGGATAATGTTTTGCTTTACTTTGACAATATCCTGATTTGTATTCCAAATTTTCACAATTCAGGGTTTCATAACTAAAATCTATATGGAATTGAGTATTTTTCCTATAGAAATGTTGAATCTTTTGCAATTTCGTGAAGCCACAGCCTAATGCCGGATCCCAACCTAATGTCAGACATACCGACATTTTCAGAAAATCATTGTTCAACCCATATATTAGACGGCTTCAAAAAAATATCTGGTGGGGCCCCCACCCCACTTTCCGACTACACTATTGACACATTTATAAACCCTCTGTATAGATAATGAAACACCAATTAAACGAAAAACCTAAGCTAATAATAACCACATTAGGATTATAACTACATTAGGATTATAATAAAACAAGACACCTCTTGATAAAAATAACATATATGTGTGTTTTCCTGCGAGGTTGTTTATTATTCTACAGGGTGACATAGAACAACTACAATGCATAGCACCACGCGCTAGAGGGCCAAAAATAATAAAAAAAAGTTCCTATACACTAATGTCCGATCGCTTTTTGTTTTCAAGTTACCGGCTCTTGAAGTTATTTAATTTTTCTATTCCAAAAGTCTGGGCCCATCAACAAATGTTCTAACATTAGGAAGTTGCCTTAAGTGGATATCTCTATTAATAGATATGTTGAGCTTCGGAACAATTTGATCGAGCGTCACAATATAATCATACAGAGTGATGAAGTTCATTACTTACATTATAATTGACCAATTCGCTCTGCAACTTCGTCAGAGCTTCAGTCCTGTCTTTTCCCCATACCACCAACTTGGCAATCATAGGATCATAATGCACTGACACCTCATCTCCTTGCCTAACACCAGTCTCTACCCTCACACTCTCATTAGGCTCAGGGGTGGTCAGATACAGCAAAGGACCAGCTCCTGGAAGGAACCCACCGCTGGGATCCTCGGCGTAAATCCTGGCTTCAAAAGAATGCCCGCTAAGCTTGATCTCTTCTTGAGTAACCGGCAGTTTTTCACCAGAGGCTATCTTCAGTTGCCATTCGACCAAATCAGTTCCTATTACAGAAAGAAATCGTTCATGCTGTTTTTTTTTTGTTGTTAATAAAACACGCAAACCTGTTATCATTTCCGTGATTGGATGTTCCACTTGTAACCTGGTGTTCATCTCCATGAAATGAAAGCTATGAGTGTGTCTATCTAAGATAAATTCAACTGTTCCAGCACCTACATAACCTACTGCTTTGGCTGCTCTCACTGCAGCTTCACCCAATTCAGATCTCAACTCCCATGATATACCAGGCTGTGGATGGAAGTAACTTTTACAGTGCATGTGGTCAGAATTAATCGCAAAGTAAACAAGAGGAGAACAGGACTTGAAATGGGGAAGAGGACTTGAAGACCTGAAGAGCAGAAGAGGAATTTAAAAAGAGAAGATCACTTGAAGCAGAGAAGAAGATGATAGCTTCCAGAGGAGAAGAGGATCTGAAGAAAAGATGAGCACTTAAAAAGGAGAGGAAGACTTGAACAGGAGAAAGGAACTTGAGAAAAGAAGAGGAGAAGTGAGGAGAAGCCAAATGTGGTGGAGAGACCAAATTTGGCATGAAGGAGTAAAAACCTTACCGCTGGTGCTTCCTCGATAATTTTCTGATGCCTCCTCTGCACAGAGCAATCCCTCTCAAACAAATAAACGGCGTTTCCATGGGTGTCGGCGAAAACTTGGACTTCAACGTGTCTAGGCTCACCAACAAACCTTTCCAGCAACACCACGGAATCGGCGAACGCCTTCTGAGATTCATTTCTGGCCGATTCCAAGGCTTCGTCAAAGTCGGCTTCTGTCTGGGCAATCCTCATGCCTTTTCCTCCACCTCCCCTGACAGCTTTGATCATAATTGGAAAACCGATTCTTCTAGCTTCCTCCTTCAATTTAGCGTCGGTTTGGTCCTCGCCGTGGTAACCTTCGATGATGGGAACGCCAGCGTCCGACATGATATATTTCGAAGTGCTGGAAGAAGACAATGTTCAGTGAAGAAATGTTGTGCGGTATTGTGATATGCGTACCTTTTGATGCCCATGTCTCTGATCGCTGCTGCTGGCGGACCAATGAAGATTATGCCATTCTTCTGGCAGCTTTCGGCAAACTCGACGTTCTCTGATAAGAATCCATAGCCCGGATGGACTGCTTGGCAACCGGCCCTCTTGGCTACATCGAGAAGTTTATCCCCGCATAGGTAACTCTTTGAAGCTGCTGGAGGTCCTATGTTATATGCTTCATCTGCCTTTTGATTAATTTAAATAGTTATGCAATATTACGCAATCTTGAAGGTTTTGGCTACATTATGATTTGGTTATAAAGGTCATACAGTGCTTGTACAGAAGTGTAAAATGAGTTGTATAAATAATTATTTTCAAATCTCAATAGCGAGCTAATATCTCACATAAAAGCGCAAGAGAAACATTAAACATTGGAATTTCTGGTGGACATTTGATTATTCTTGCAGCAAATCGTAAACAAATTCTTATGCCCGTTTGCACCGTTTGTGTTAAGAAAGGCTTAAGTATGAGATCGTATTTATGTCATCGATTTTGTTTGCACCGTCACATATCCATTACCTAACTACAGTTAAGAACGACCTAACTTAAGCCTAGAAAATCGACGGCTTAAAGCTAGCGTAAATATAAGCTTAGCTGTGATTGGTTGATTGTGGTATAGACACACATTGCACATGAAATGTCGTTTTAAGAAATGTCAAGACAGTACTTATATGTGTCAATTTATCATGTTATCAAGCGATTTTAGGAGTTTGTAATGTAAAATTACAGTTTTATTGTGTATTAGAAATAATGGTTTCATTTTGATCATAAATTCTTTTTTTTGTGCCGTAATTTTTGTAGTTACGAAAGTAATTCAAATTTGCCGCCACATTAACCTATTGAAAGTTTTGACAAGTGACGCAATACTGTTGATTTTAGAACCAAGTATTTCCAAATATAACTAGAACTTTACAGTGTTGCCAACGTCAGAAACCCTTAAGTAATGTTTAAGTTAGGAAAGGCTGACATGCGAACGGTGCAAATGATGCCTGACTTAAGTTAGGCATAAAGATAAGCTGTTCTTAAATTTAAGTCGTTCTTAATAAATACGGTGCAAACGGGCATTAGAAACATATCAAAATTAACCAAAATCACTTATCAGACATCAAAATGTGACCATTTTTAGTGTTTTTTGCGCTGAGTATATTATTTGCTTTGACTGAGTAGGCAGTCAAAAACTAGTAATAAGTTTTCTGGATAACCCAAATAATCTTTATTGCTATTTATAATGCAGTTGTTACCGAAACATGTCTGACGTATCCCGTCAAATTAATTTCAAACTAGTTTTTTTTTTATCCAGTTCACACACGTTAACCGAACTGCGAAAGCGTTAAAAGCTATTATTATACCGCAACAACATCTTTGTATCCCAACAAATTTTCCATAAAGTTTGCAAAATTACTTAACAAAACAAACAAAATAATCTCTACACGCGAACCGGATTGGTACATAAGCATCACCTATTCGCTGCACATTGCGGTTCAATAATTATACAACATCAGTATGCAAATATTAATAATTACATTATTTGTGGGATAATTCGCATTGGGATTCCCCGCAGTACAATTCGCGCCAAAAACTCACCATTGACACGTGCAATGAATTCTGGTCTGCGTCGCTGTAGACGGCAACTGTTTTAACGCCTAGTCGGCGGGCTGTCCGCATCACACGGCAAGCAATTTCGCCTCTATTGGCTATCAATATGCTATCAATTCGTTTCAGCGTGCTTTTCCATCTTTGGCTGGGCGTTAATCTCGATCTATATAGGATATTTTGAAGGTTATTTAAGATTTATACAGGTGTCAAGGTTAGTTTTGTGTTATTGAAGCGTGGCGTAATGGTTCATCGTCCAAGAACATGTGTTTTTAGTAGTTGTTAGGTGTCATCAAGGGCGATATTAAGTGGTACTTACTGTTGTAATAAACGTGTAACCGTCCACACTACCATTTCTATTTGGTTGATTTAACGTTTAGTAATACTTTTGTGAATGTTTTGTGTGGGACTTTTTGGAGAGCGGGCCTAATGAATGGTTAGGATTCTTATCTATCGGTTACCATACATTCTCGCAAAAATAACTGGGCCGCTGACCTTTGGTCCAGCGGGTATATTAACTAATTTATTTTTGAATGCCTCTGACATAACTTCTTGAATATGTTGTCGCAGAGTGTGTCTCTGTTATCTACAATACCTTGTTTGTTGTATCATATAAATCATGAAAAATTATCTCTGTATCTGCGTTATATATGCAACCAGTTTCGCACCTCGGTTTTATTATGAAAAAGCCGATCATTTCCGTTTTGTTGATATCTGATGGGAAAACGGTATAACATGCTACATGCTAGTCCAGTTCGAAAAGTATCACAAAATAATAGTATATTTTATTAATCCGAAGTTTGCTCCAAGTCATTTACATCAGTTTTATACCGCCTGTGATTAATTAGGTATAATATTGAATCGTTAATTGTGCCTGAAAAGTGCAAAGCACTAAATGAATACATACCATATGAAACATATGGTTTGGTGGAAAACTTTATTCAAAGTATTAACAATATTATGATATATCATCCGATACATAATTCAATCGTTATCACGGCTGCAAAACTTGTTTTTGGGTTTAAATGAACATCTCATCAATTATACTTACGTTATTTAATACCCCAAAAACCGAACGTTGTGATATGGAAGATGTCACAATGAAATTTGAAATTGTCCAAAAATTCATTAAGGTATGATGGCCTGGTAAATATGGTATGGTAAAATACGCTCGCCAGGCAGGGCATACTGGGGCATACCGCAGCAAACACTAAAATCAAATCGTCGTTTTGGACATTAACGGACGGTGAGGTTTGTCATCCGATCAACATTGTTCATTGTGCCTACCACGAAAAATTCCGGCGCTGCTGATGTAGGCTTCATCAGTCCAAATAACTTTTTTTAAAAATCATGGATCTTGCTGAAGATTTTCACGGTACCAGTGGCAAAATTCCACTCGTTGCTGAGGGTCTGTTTGGTTGTAAATGTTGTTGTTTTTTAAAGCATCCCAGATAAACAGGAAACCATATGGAAGGCATTATAACAGAAGTGCTGTCACCTTGTACAACAGATGCGACCGCATATGCGACGCATTTTGAAGTCAGCTCATATGATATCCTGATATATATCAGAAGGACATCATAGCTTTGTTCGAGCAGCAGTCAAAAAAGTAATGTATTCTACTGCGCATGCGCAGTATAAAACTGGCGTTCGAGCAAAAATAAGTTACGGATTGTACAGTCAGTCGGCTGTTCGAGCAGTCTTTAGACTGCTTAGTTTTTAGGTTAGGCACAAATACCGGACAAATTTCGAATTAGTACTTAGTTGCGCATGCGCCTTGAAGAATTTGCAGTTAGCTCGTTATTAATAACTTACTGCTGCTCGAAGAAACCTAATATCATTGTTTATGTATTTATAGTTAGTCAACGGAAGGTTAGTTAAGGGAGAAGAAATCCAGGGGGCGATGCTGTCGAAGGGAGTTAATCTCAGGCAGGATCTTGGCTTATAGTTACGTTTCTCGATCACAGATGGCGCCTTTTGAATTTCTTGTACTGTACCATTCGGCTTGAGCTTTTTTTAACATCTGTATTACCCGGAATTACTTTTTTCTCACTTATTTTCCTATCAGTACATATTTGGTAATTATTTTTTAATTTACTATTCCCTTTCATGTATTTCACACGTTTGCCTCGCCACGTTTCATTTTTTCTCTATATTACTTGATACAAATAGATACAGAGTATATGGATTTGTGCGACTGTCCTGTAATGATCACAGGTAAATTATTTACCTGTAAATTACTTGAGGTAATAAAAACATTCCTTGTAAGTGATTCAAGTTTCAAGTGATTTTGGCACCAATGATGTTTTTATGCTGACGAAACAGACAAAATGCGGTGTATTTCTTGATAAATATATTTAGATTTTCAATTACGTGTGGAAAGACTTTTATGCCCTGGTCATACTACGATGTTTTACTAGCGTATTATTTGCTACTGACTGCTAACAGCATGGTGTGACCACTCAGCCAGCCCACCAGCGCTTGTTTAACTTTTACAGCTTATAACATAGAAAAAATAAACTTTGCAAAACATGCAACTCTCTCCGTCTAGCGCCCGGCCGGAGCCGAGCGTGTGCCCTCCGTTTGGCTAGCGAGGCGCCGTGATAGTAACCAGGAGTACGAGATGTACCTATTACCGCAATAATGTAAAACAATAATTTTATGACTATACTTGGACACGATTTTTTGTCACATATGTACATAGTTTATTGATACGCACACAGACATAAGTACATATATTTAGATATAGGCAATGTCGCAAATGTAAGTAGAAATCGCTCATCGGAAAATTGCTTGTGAAAATTTCCAAAAATAAAGCGGAACAAAACTTTTTTTTCTGCGGAACAATTCGGCACAAAACTAATACAATACTGTGGCATCGAGAAAATGTCAAAATTCCAAAAAAGCTGTTCTGGCCCCCCTCGGAAAATTGCTTATATCTCCGGAAATAGGTCGGAACAAAACTGTTTCTCAATGGAACAAAACGACACAAAACTAACACAAAACTGTGGCATCCAAAAATTTTCAAAATTGCAATGTGGTGGGGCTGGCATTTCCCCAGCCCCCCCCCCCTCAAAAAATGCCTATATCTCGCGAACGGAAGAGGAACAAAACTTTTTCTTTACGGAACAATTCGACATAAAACTAACACAAAACTTTGGTATAAAGAGATATTTCAAAATCCACCATGGTGGGGCTGGAGAAATGCACCTGAAATATTCTCCCAATATACAAACAGGCAGGGGCGGATCCAGAATTTTTTTTGGGGGGTCCAAAATGCTCCAAATGATAAATTGTGTTGTACACGTTTATGTTTTCCGCTTGCTATAACCAAATTGCAAACACCGTAATTTATTTCGGGGAGGCTCCAGACCCACAAAACCACCCCCTAAATCAGCCCCTGCAAACATGGCTTTAAGCGATACAGTTGTTAAAAATACTGATCACATAATGAATAATGAATACTCGCCGGTCAAGAAGTTATGCTGCAACGTTAATTGGAATGCAAAATATGGGGTGGTTTTAGTATTTGCTGCTTGCTGCCGCTATTTTTGCATGCCGGCGAATGGTTTTGACTGTTGCTTGTAAAATTAAACATGGTGAATTTTTATTAGCCGTTATTTTGAGTTATTTGGAGGACAAATATGTGGGTATTGTAGAAAATAGCAACTATCGATTATAATAAATTATTTAAAGCAACAATTATTCATTACTTTTGTTAAATGTGTAACTAATAATATAAAATTATAAATATGTGATTTATATTTTTATTTTAAATAATATATTTAAATATTTCTTCAAAATTTAATAACCAAATATTATGTAATATTTATTAGTTTCTGTGACGTGTTGAGTTTTATTTGAAGTAGAAATGCATAGATACTAATATCTTTTGTAAAATATATCAGATTTTAATTATATCAATTGTATTTTCAATTCTATAATTGTGTATTATATTTCAATTAATACATTGAACGGAAAACTGATGGAATTACTTTTGTTTGAAATTAATATAAATAAAACATTAAATATAAAGTAGCAAATAAATTACGGATGAAAGCAGTAACTTTTGAACAATTTATTAATTTAGAAATATGTAACTACATATTTCTAACAATTTAGAAATATACTGTTAAACAATTGAAGACCTGAAAGAGACTTTCTTGAAAATATATAATTTAATTAATAATAATTGAAATGATGATTTAATTAATAATTAAAATATTTTTGTAAATAACTAATTGTAGTAGAGTCATTTACTTTTCAACTAAATACTTCTAAAATATAGAATTTCTAATTTTATTGTCATCGTGGCCTTGCCTATGTTATTTACACCAGTGTACAGTGCTTTCAAAATTTAGTCAGGTTCAAGGCAGGTGGTCAATAAAACCCCACAAATTGGTATCAAATATGATGTTGCTGCTAGCAGCACCAGCAACTAGCGGCTAATAAAACAGCCTAGTGTGACCGTGGCTTTAGAAACAAAGGTTAGCAACTACACCCACATAACAATTTAGAGACACGTTTCCAGCATGGTGCCAACACGTCGTGCTAAATTTTGCACACGTGTTGGCGCCTTGCTGGCGCAGTACGTCCGCATATGAGAGCAATATGTCATCACGTTGTGTTTCTCACGCGTGCTTGCACGCGTGAAGAGCGTAGAGTCCGTAAACAGTCCAACACGGTGGCTGGGCACCTTGCTCACCTTGCAAACGGGGTGACACTTCGCAAATAGACCGAGTCCTCACAGCGTCTGCACGCTGTGCTGCCATGACGTGCAAACACAGTGCTGGCACTATGCAAATTACACGGTTGTGTTTACGCTATGTTTTCTGCGTGCCAACACATTGTGCAAACATATCGTGATCGACACGTGCATGCTAAAAATTGTTATGTGGGGCAACTTTTGCAACCGATTGCAATTAGCGATACACCGTTGGAAAGCCCACAGCGAACTGAGTCTACTATCACACTTATTGCAGAAGAATCAGTTGCTAATTACTGGCTAAAAAATGATTAGAAATTGAATTGCTACCTTCTTATTGACGGGCAACCGTAGAAGTGGTGTCGGCGTGTTTGCAGCACTTTGAATGCGGCCGCCTTTGACGGCTTCCTTTGATAATAAATTCGCCGGCAGATCGGCTCCGGTGTCCACTATATTGTGCCATATCACGCATTAGTACAGGAAGGAAATTATTTTTTTAATGCGTTCGTTTTTAATGTCAGTTTGAAACACTTTTGCGGTTTGATGAAATTAAAAAAGAGTTTTCAGTTTTCAACATACCTGCTGAGAATTTCGATTTTTAAATTCGATTTTTGTAATGAGCCTTTTATGATTACAACATAGTCGTCGGCTGACCTTGAAATGCAAATATCTCAATAATTTTTTTTCGGCCGTTAGGTCGTTTCTGTCGGTCCAGTCGCATATTTTAGAAATATTGAAATAATTAATAAATAGGTTGTTTCCAATTCAACTATTTGGGGTAATTATAATTATAAATATGTAAATGAAAGCATTAAAAAAACAATTTTTTTGAAGAAAATAGTATGAACAGGTATGCTGACATTTTCAAAATGTTTTGAAAAATATGCTTAAAGAAAAAATATGTATAAGCTGCTGCTAAAAATTGACAGAAAATTTAGAGTAAAAATTTTCCAGAATGGAATGAAACTTGTCAAACCCATAGGAAATACCTGTTACTGGTGAGGACATTAATATGATCCAAGAAAATATCATCAAAAATGAAATCTACCAATGAAAAAAGGTGCGCAAACTTAACAATTTTGAAAACCGGGTAACCTTGGAAATATCGGCATTATTTCGGTTTTTATTATATGTATTTAGTATTTCCATTGATTCCATAGTTATGTACAAACAACAATATTTTATGTATTGAAGTTCTATTATAAACACAATATTGTCTTATTTCTTTAAAAGTTTAAGCATATGTTAGATCGCCTATCCTTGTGGGCCATTTGTGGGCTGACTGAAGGCTATCAATTTTAACCAACACAGACGGAACATTTGTTCCATCTTTATCGCGAGTACAACGATTCTGAGCTGAGCTCAAGTTAAGTTAGTTTTACCTTTGTCCAATAGAGGGCAGCATTATGCAGGGGGTGTCGGTTGACTAACTATAATATGTACAAACAACGCTAATATCGAGCGCACTGGTATTAGTATGGATAATGCAGAGTCGGATTTTTGACGCAAATGTGTAATATTGAGGAGCATAAGCTATGATCTTAGGGCGGGAGTTTGATCACACGTGCTGTGCTTATGCTCTTCAACGTTAGTAACAGCACAGACGTGACCATCGCCTGTATATGACGATTGTTTTCTTAAAGCATATGGCCTATATTGATGCTTCTTGAGGATTCCCAATGCTCGACGTCTGGATCCCCAAGTTCATTTGGATAAATTTGCACGTGTAATTTTTTAACAAAGAACAAGATAAATATGGAAAGAAAATAGGTGTAAAATATCTGGGGTGGCCCTCACCCTACTTTCCGACTAAATCGTTGGCACAATGAAGTGCCTAAACACTTTTGCAATTATTTAATTTAGTAAAGCCAGAGCCAATCTCTGGATGCTACCTAACGTCAGTTTCAGTGACAGAATTACATTTGTCATACTGACATTTAATGTCATGTAATGTCAGTGGCACTGACGTTTGTCATAATGTGACAATTTGTAATACAACCACGAAGACTGTGGATTCTGTCAAACTGCTTCTAGAAACTAGAGATGGGCTTATTAGTTCTTTTTAATGAACTAGTTCTTCCGAATTAGTTCACAAAAAGAACTACTTTGATCCTGAGACATACTACTTCGATAAACGTGTCTTTGTGTGTTCTATAGATGTTTCAAACTAAGAAGAGCACAGTTGTGTATGCAACCAAATATACACAGGCAATTTATAAACCATACACTGGGTATGATTGGTTGCACATACAACTGTGCTCTTCTTAGTTTGAAACTACTCTAGCACGTTTATATCTCGTTTCAAACGAAACTAGGATCTAGTTTGGACAGAATCGATGTCTGCCTTCCCACTTTGTCTGTTTCTTGAAGAATCGTTATTTTGTTTTGAAAATAAATAATTATTTATAATTATATTGATCGAAGAATCGTTGTCTTATTTTATTTAGGTATATTTCTTAAATATTTATTTAATAAGGCATAAAAGACATATTGCTGCACGTATTTTAGCCTTATTCATACTGCAATTTTAGGTGGAATTGGGGTATTATTTATAAATTATAGTATAACATATACTGACGAAACTACTATTAAGAGTGTAATCCATTATCCAATAGAAAAAAAACTATACTCTAATTATATTTTTGATATCCGCCGTTATGTAAAGAAACAACTGGCGGGCAGGGTGCTTTGTCGCTCGTTTGATGTCGCCACAACTCGTTCACTGAATGGGATATGTTTCACCAAAGCAGGACTTTCGAACTAGATTTCATGTCCCTACAAGTCGTTCACTGAATGAGATAAGCATAGAAATATGTTTTAGCAAAGCAGGTCTTTTGCGAACTAGTTCTTTTTATTTTAAAGAACTAGTTCTTTTGTTCTAAGCCGGGAGCCATTCTCTCGGACTAGTTCGTTCACGAACTACCCACCTCTACTAGAAACCCTTATAGCGCCTAAACCGTTCATCCCACTGATCTGCAAATTTGTATACATATTTAAAGTCACTGGATGGTGAACTTATATCAGTTTGGCCAAAATCGGATAAATCCCTTAGAAGACGCTTCTAACATTTGCCACTTCCGGTTGTCAGATTGTCACCAAAAACAATTTAGCTCGTCCCCCCGTAATTCTAAATACATACGCGAAATTTCAGCCCGATCCGTTGTTCCCTTTGGACGTAATCGTGTTCACAGACATACATAGGTACCCACATACATACATTTTCCAGAAATCATTGCAATCGATTCAGGGGACCCCAAAACGTGTATTTCCGCTAAAATCCCGAAATTTTCTTTTCCGTCGATTACAATACTTTTCTTCTAGGATACTAGTCGGAAAGTAAAAACATAAAAAACAAATTCTTCAGAAAACATGTATTTAAATAACAACAACATGTATATACAAAAAAAACATGGTCAAGCAAAGACTAATAACAATACAGCGCGACTCATGTGGAAAATAGGTTACGGTACCACCTAAAAATATCTAAGGACCTCTCTCACTGGAATCCTCGACTATTTCTCCTCTTACGTAGCAAACGCTATGTCGAATTTGAGCACCGATGTGCTAAAACATAAGGAAAAAAGACACACAATTCAATCAGAAATTCACCAAACGCACACGACGTCAAACTCACAAGTTTTTGGTATTCTTAACGACTCGTTATCTCTAATCGTCACTTCGTGCAACTGCTGCCTAAAATTGTAAACTACTAATAACGATTTGTCCTCTCCCACGCAAGGATCAAAAAATCCAGGCAATTGGCTCTAAAATTTTAATAGAATAATTTTATAGAATATTAGTCTTACAACATATTTTTAAATTTCACCTTTGACAGTTCGTGTAATACCAATTTGCTATCTTTAACGAGGCACTGTAATGGAACCGTCACCTCAATGACTTCCTCGTTTGGTTCTTCACTAGTATCTCCTGATGAACCTATTTGAAAAAAAAAAGTATTATTAAGGTTATATTCATATTTGACCAGAGTTGTTATGTTTTAAAACATTTGTTTTAAAATATTGTTTTAAAAATGTTTTAAAACAAAGTTTTTAAAACATGTTTTTTTCTACTGATACTGTTTATTTCCTAACTACATTCAATAGATTCATTTAAAGACTACCAGGGTTGTTTAAAAATAACATGATAAAAATCTTTTAAAATAAATAATAGTAAATAATTGTTTTGTATTAAATCCAACTAACTACCTGTGAGGTATTCCCCTAACCGTCAGGGAATCCCATTACAACGCCAAATGGAACAGAGAACCTACTATCAACTCAAGAGAGTCAACATTTGTAAAAGGATAGATTTTACATTATTCTTAAATCTCCATGAACATCCCTTTATATTTGAAAACAATAATTTATTTTTTTCTGACAGTTTGCTTTGAAAAGTGCCTTGAAAAAAAAAAACATTCTTTAATACATGTTTTAAAACATGTTTTTTTTGAGGCGTTTTAAAACATTGTTTCATGTTTTAAAACACATTTTAACAAAAAAAACTGTTGTTTTTGTTTTAAATAAAAAAAAAACGTTTTTTATAACAACCCTGTATTTGACACATGTCAAAGATGCAATGTCAAATTTAAACATAACCTTAACATCGCATCTTTGACATCTGTCAAGTTTGACTAGCATCAAACTTAAACATAACCTCAACATCGCACCTTTGACATCTGTCAAGTTTGACAGGTGTCCAACTTAAACATAACCTTAACATTTTTGACATCTGTCTAGTTGGACTAGCAACAAACTTAAACATAACCTTAACATCGCATCTTTGACATCTGTCAAGTTTGACAGGTGTCAAACTTAAACATAACCTTAACATCGCATCTTTGACATCTGTCAACTTTGACTAGTATCAAATTATATATGTATCCTTTAAAAAAAAAATCTTACTTCCTGAGACAAGTTTCCCGTACAACGCCTTCACGATAACCAGTCCCTTCTTCGTCTCCTCCTCTTCTACTATCCTGGTATAGGTGGCGTTCATAAGGTCAACCGCAGCCTGAGCCTCCTTGCGTTTCTGCAACAGTTTCGTGCGGTTTGCCTCCCGCTGTTTCTCGACCTGCTTCACGTGCTGCTCCTTAAGGAATGGCTCCACAAAACCTTTCTTTATGATCACGTATACGACAATCGGAACGACTGTCGCATAGAAGACAGGCGCTGGAAGCACTTCCTCGCAGAGATGAATTGGAAATGAGTACACTTGGTTCGCTCTCGTCAATCTAATTCAAATGACGAAAATGTCAAAGTGATGGTATATATAATAAACTAATAAAAAAATAAATAATAAAAAAAAGAAAAATAAATAAATAAACACAAATAAGGAAATACAAAATGTGCTTAAAAACATCCGCATACCTGACTTTTAATTTTACACCAGTTGGCATACCGACTGCGACAGCGGCAGATAAATTACTGTGCTTTGAAACTCTCTTTTCGACGCCGTATTCAAATATTGCACCAAATGTGCCGTACCTATAAACAAACAATTGATTATAAGTACCTAAACACACTAAAAAAATTAGATACCATACTTTTGTAGTCTTTATTTAAAATCAGGGTTGTTATGTTTGAAAACATTTGTTTTAAATGTTTTAAAACAAAGTTTTTAAAACATGTTTTTTTCTACTGTTACTGTTTATTTCCGAACTACACTCAATAGAATCATTGAGAGACTACTTACCTTAAGTGTTGTTTAAAAGTAACAGTGTTAAAAATCTTTTAAAATAAATAATAGTAAATAATTGTTTTGTAATAAATCCAACTAACTACCCGTGAGGTATTCCCCTAACCGTCAGGGAATCCCATTACAACGCCAAATGGAACAGAACCTACTATCAACTCAAGAAAGCCAACATTTTTTTGATTTTATATTATTCTTAAATCTCCAGTAAGCAGTAAGTGTCTCAAGCAGCAGTAAGTTATTAATAACGAACTAACTGCAAATTCTTCAAGGCACATGCGCAACTAAGTACTAATTCGCAACTTGTCCGGTATTTGTGCCTAACATAAAACTAATCAGTCTAAAGCGCTGCCCGAACAGCCGACTGACCGTACAATCCGTAACTTATTTTATGCCAATTTTATACTACGCATGTGCAGTAGAATACATTACTTTTTGGACTGCTGGTCGAACAAAGCTTATATTCAAAAACAATAATTCTGACACTTGAAAAGTAAAAAAAAAAACATGATTTAAAACATGTTTTGAAACAGGTTTTTGTTTTTGAGGTGTTTTAAAACATTGTTTCATGTTTTAAAACACATTTTAACAAAAAAAAACTTGTTTTTGTTTTAAATAAAAAAAAAACGTTTTTTATAACAACCCTGTTTAAAACTAGATATTAAGTTTTGCCGACATTATGCCCATTAATCTGGGGGTTCTTTAGACTAAAGACTAAAAAAGTTATGAAAATACATATTCGATATGTAATGTTTAACTTACTTGACGGAGAGTCGAAGTTTTAGTTCCTGATTTAGAAGTTTCTTAGTGTAGCTGACAGAAACATATGAATGCGGAAGACCGACTTGTACAGAGAAGTTGTACGTTGCAGATTCTAAAACAAACATAAGAATGGATCTAGTGTCAGTTTTCAAATAATAGCTGACAGCTGCGTTTGACAATTGGTGTTTTTAAGTGACAATCAATGTCAGAGACCGCAAAATTACAACTGAAAAGGGACATAATTTGAACAATACCTTCCGGTTTGTCGCTACCATGATTGCAAAGGTATAACTTCTCGTTGTGCTGAAACTCCCATATCTGGGGATGTTTGTGTTGGAAAAAATTGGAAATTGCTATTTGCTGTTCCATTAGTTATGGTGTGCATGGATGTCAATGAGAATGAATTTTACAGCAAAATAATAAAATCACATTTCAATAGACTAGAAGACAGTAAAATATCTTTTGAAAAGATTAGAAACCAAATCAAAAAACCAGGAGAGTGATTTTGATGAGTTTTAAAACTAGCAATATTACCAAGAAGAATGACAAAAAAATATTTTTCTATTAGGACTCTTTGCCTACACGTAAAATCCTGTGTAGCTATGTGTCAGATAAGGGTATTGCGAAAACGTAAGTCCCATGCTATGCTGTGATCAGAAACAGGCATCTCTTCTGCCAAAAATCAAGTTTGGCCAAACATGTTTACTCTTGTGCATGAATGTAGTGT
This sequence comes from Aphodius granarius, assembly GCA_963971325.1. NCBI lineage: Eukaryota > Metazoa > Arthropoda > Insecta > Coleoptera > Scarabaeidae > Aphodius > Aphodius granarius. The sequence goes on from OZ020225.1 coordinate 7,763,710, forward strand.
TACATGTAGTTCACACAAATATTGAAGTTTCTGCACAAATATCTCAAGATTGAATGACCATTATATATGATTTTGGTAATGTCCCAAATCTCATTTATTATGAAATATTATTTAGTTTCTTCTACACCTGAACATTAACTACCATAATTTTATGATTTTTCTGGAGTAGAATAGTCCATGTGTATACATATCCATGATTAATTATACAGTTGCTTTCATTAAATGCTATTCTTTGTCCACCACTTTTGTGTCGGTAATGCCAAGCTGGGCATGTGGTTACCTATACACCACAACCTTGGATACATCAATGTAGGGTGAAGTAATTAGCATCATCGACGGTACACCATTTGATTAGTAGTTCTTCAATTTTTATGTATTTTGACATCAATTACAAAGTTAATGTTACATTTTGAGACTGTATATTTAATACTCGCTATATCGGCAAAGCTCTATGTGATTAGTGCTTGTTGAATGAAGAAAAACTAATGTAGTGATAAAACATGCCATATAAGCCTGAATAAAGCCTTACTTTTACTGTATGTATTATCGTATGAGATGTGGTGTCGTTCACTTTTATATAGATTGTCATTTTGCTATTGGTCATTGCGGTAATGGTTCCACATTCCATATGACGTAATCTTTACCAAAATTACTGATTTTAATTTTTTTATGATTTTCCCTTAAATGTTTTTACAGCAGGTTAAAACTAAAATCTAAAATGTTAAAAAAGATACATCTGCGTACAAAAAACTGCAAAATAGCAAGATTAAAGAAAATTTTGGAAGAAACTGTCAAGCTGATTTAGAGTAAAAACGGAGAAAAGACCATCATAAGAAAAAAGAACTGGGATTAATAAGAAGTATAAAGGAGTGTGATGCAAGAGAAAAGCGTAGTGGGCGGAAGAAGTGGAGAGTCGCAACAGCAGAAAGAAACATATAAAAGAAAACAGCCCTTAGAGGTAGAGACAAGAGTCTTATTGAATCGAAATACACCACCATTATCAGACAATGAAGAAAGTCATATAAGTGTGGAACAATTAGCGAGTAGTAACGGGTAGTTCTAGAGAAATGTGTGGTAGAAATAAGGGTCATCGAGCACAAGAATACAGATACTTGCGGGCAGCTGATTTTTTCTTATCTTTAATAAATTGTTTCACTGACGTTTTGTTTACTTCATTATTGGTATTAACATAGGCTATTTAATAAAATAACATACATTACCAAAATGGCAGTATGCATTACAGAAATGATTTCATTAATTATAGAAATATTACGTCTTTTTTTTTAATATTTTTATTTTCGAAATACGTTTCACAAATTATCCCAATATCTGACATTTACCCATAAGTTGCCCTATTTTTTCAGTCAGTGTGTAGAATGAGAATAAGGGCGAGTCTTACAAGTCCACTAGGATATATAGTTATACCCAGTATACATTTTTTTTGAAGCATTTCAAGGTCTTCGTTACCATAGTAACAGTATTATACTGGGTATAAACTGTGGAATAAAGTTTTTGTAAGACTGGGCCTAAAAGACTCAAGTGACGGGTTCTATATACCATGATTAGTGATCTATTACTTGAATATGTTGTGACACACCAACAAAATTTGACCTATCATATAGCTATACAGGCCTTTATATGTTGGTGAATAAACCTGCTCCTAGAGTTAAGTTATTAATATTCCTTATTATTGTCATTTATAACAGACAACAAAGATATTTAGGAATTTGTATCTAGTTTTCTTATTTATTTTTTTTATATGTCTGACAATGTTTAAAAATCCACTGTCTAATGGTAACGTTTTGATGAGCTAATAATAAAGATATTAAACAAACAAAATAAGATACAAACCTGTATCTCTAATGACCGATGTCGATACCATTGATCTAATACCTCCATGGTAAGTTAAATATCCGATAGAATGCTTGTCTAGTTGCATGGCTAGTGCTAGAAATTAACACATTTTAAAGCTTTTATACCCTCTTCAAAACAAATACTCAAAAACATCAAAAACACACACAAAACTTACTCGACATAACTCCGGGCCTAATTCCTTGCGGAGTGAACTGCAAAACAGTCCCACCGTTCCAGTAAAACCTCTTACTTAATGTTCTAAATGCTTTTAAGGAAACCGCCGGCCCATTACCTAACAATTGCAAATAAAAGAAAAAATTTAAAAAAATTAGGAAACATAACAACAATATTCGAAAAATACCTGCTACAACTTCTAATTCGGACCAGCTTTTGTGTGAGTATATATGCCTCCAACTTACATTTATCCCACCATTTCCAGTTCCATTTTGCGTATTTAATTGTCCGGATAAAGTACAGGTATCTTTCTGAGTTAACGGAAATTCTACCGATTGGTTAAAACTCATGCCGGACACCTCAATGCTTGGTAAAATGGAGTCAGATATGCTAAAAAGTTAAATTAAGGTTGATAATATCCAATACTTAAAAGCAAATATTAAGGAAGTAGTTTTTTCTTAAAAATTAATATTTACAATATTCACTTACATATCTAAATCATCTAGAAGTATATCATCGTAAGGATTAAATAAATCGGTGGCGTTAATATTTACAGTAATAGCACCATGGGGGTTTGTCTGTTGTTGTTTCCTACGTTCGGCTCTTTCTTCTGCTAATTGTTCGTACTCTGCCCTGATTTCGGCAGGGGTTCTTGTCCTCTGCACGATTTCCCATCCTTCCGTTTCAAGTCCCTTTACCCCTAAACTATCGTAAATAGCCCTCCGATGTGGGTCGGACAGTACTAAAGGAAGAATGCAATAATATTTTGACACATCTCAAAAACAGTCAACACTTACTTTCGTACGCATTTTTAATTTTGTTAAATATAATATCCGCCTTTTCTTTCTGTTTGGGGTCAACATGTTTATCCGGATGATAAAGTCTACTGAGTCTCCTGTACGAATTATTTATCTCGTCCTTAGTGGCCTTTAGGATTGTTAAAATAAGAATTTTGAGGTTAGAATAATTGAAGTGGTCGGTAGGAAAAATTGTACGTACATTTTTGGCGACATTTAAGGTGGTATAATAGTCCTCCTCGATAACATTATCATTTTCCTCATCAATGTCCATTCCTTACGTAAATATTAGGAATAAATCGCATGTGTCAAAATGCCGCACAAATAAATTTTATCATGTGAAATGCCCCCAAAAGAAACGTTCGATTAAATTTTGTTTTCTGAAGTTTCACTGCCAACCGTCAGCGATATGTCACCAGATTGTCACTTTTCCATCTTGCTTGCTCTCTGGTATGAATTCAAATTTTGTCAATTTACGCTGGCACCCATTAGCAAGTTTCGCAACTTGCTAATTTGCGCTAATGACCCGATCTATAAATATACAACTTCCATAAATAATATTAGAACTTACAAACTGACACAATTGACATATACAATGAAACGAAATGAAAATGATATGAATTGCGCTATAAATAAAATATATATCTATAGCAACTATTGTCCAATTTTAAAAAATTTTTGATACGTGGGAGGATTAATTTATCATTTGCTGTTATTGCCCAATATTTGGCAATTGTTGAAACTAAAGAGGAGGTGATAATCCGGTCTAATCAGTTGGGACAAAACACTGAACTATAATTATATAATTATAAGATATCTACGGGACAAAAATACAAATAAGATTGCATTTTCGTTGGTCGAGAGGGACCGGTTAAGTATTTATCAATAGCTAATGAGTCTTTCTGCAACTGGCCATAAAACAATTTCTACCTGTGGAGTAAGGAAAATATCAATTTCAAACGTGGCGTCGACTACCTTCTCCACTGAAATGACGTCACGTTGACGCAGTTTTGACGTTTGTTCAATATGCGACATGACATCTGCACATAACCTCACAAAATTTTCTGTTATGATCCGAGTATCTGACCATGTAATATCTTAGCCGAATTTTTTATTTATCATGTCACTTCTCCAAACTCTATCAAGATGGTAAAACTAATTGTAACACTCAATATAATATAATTAATGTAATAATTAAATTTAAGGAGAACCATACAAATACCAGTACAAATATTTTTACGATCAATGACTACCACAGAAGTATCCACTGCTTTAAGACCTTTTTATTTCTCTGTACATCCTGATCTGTTTGGGCAATTTCCAGATCAAAGGGTACGTGTTTAGCTATTAAATAAAAAGATATATGAATAAATTATATTTTTAGGCTATGAACGAGAACTCGTTAAAGCAGTTAAGTTCGTACATAGAAGGTATTCAATCGCAGAAATTCCCATCACCATGCAATCTTCACTTTTATATTAGGACTAAGGATAAAGAAAATGGAACTTTTAAATTAGTAAAGATAATGCTGAAAGAATTAGATATTAGAAAAACAGTAGTGACGTTATTAAAAAGTTGCAACTTATCTACGGATTATGTGGACAAAATTCCCGAAGAGAAAAAGGCCACCGCATTCAAGTACGAATTCAATTTTCGGAACTTAAGTAAAGTAGATCCCATGTACGGGCCAATTGTACAACAGCAGATGGCGGAACGAGAAATGGAAGAGTATACGTTAGAAAAATGGCTGTTTGAGAATTCACAGACTGCCTTAAAACTATCGCAACTAAATAAACCAATACGAGATGATATTAAAAAATTAAAGCAGAGAGTTTTGGATAAATGGGGGGCCTCAGAAGTAAAGTGGGACTGCGGATGGAACGAAACGCAATTTCGGGGCTGCCTACAAAGTTTTCTAGCCCTTGCTGATCATCACCCTGCTCCTATGCATATTTTAAAAGGTAAAACTATTGTATATAGTAAATAACTAAATAGCCGTTAGTAGTGCACATGACTAAGCAATTTCTGCTGTTATTTTTGACGTATGTGACAGGGCCTATTTATCACATCACATGTGTTAGAAAGGAACAGCCTTGTTTTTGTATATCTATTTCAATAATCAATAATAAATCAGTAATTTTCACACTAGACCTCTTTTTGAACTTACTGTAGATATACGGTACTTTTAAACTAGTAGAGCTAGTAGAGAGAAGTAGAGCACAGTGACATATGCAACCAATTATACCCAGTGTATGGTTTATAATTGACCCGCGTATATTTGGTTGCATACATAACTGTGCTCTCCTTGGTTTGAAACATTTATAACTTTATTTTTACAGGTAGAGTTTTAGTATTTGCTCCGTTTACTGGAGTTAGTTTAGATGGCCATATAATGCTTTATACAGGGGAAGTTAGACATAATTGGTTAGATGTAAGTATAAGTCATCATTTACAATTCGCCTGAACGAGCGAAAGAGTCGCCCCTCTTCTGGTGGTAGAAATTTGAATTTAAATAGTCGGGATAAATAGCGCCATCTACATTCGCTTGTTCAGGCCTAATTGTACTTCAAGTTTCTAAATACTTTTTTAATTTTACGATATTTAAAGTTAATTAAAAACGTAAAGAAATACGACGAGGTTCTGCTCAGGATTCCTGGTTTTGAGAAGACTGTTTCGCAAGTATTACGCGATATAAAGGTAGTTAGAAGGTATGGTTATTAATATTTTTCTATCAAACTATACTTAACATTGAAAAATTTCAGGAAATTCATGCCAAAAATATTGGCAGGTGAATACGAAAGACAGTTGCAACAACTAACAACGAGTTTGAGCGACTACCGTGGCTTGAGAGGCTTCCCGAAACATTGGCCTCAATCGTTAGCTGCGTATGAAATTGTAGTAGAAACGTAATGTAGTTTTTTTCCCTTGCAAATGTAAGATTTTCATACTCATTTTTCATTTTAGTGAAGCGGGTCCTTTGATGTTATCACCAACTGGACAATTTATCGTTCCTTCTTCGTGTCCAGGTTCACTTTTGGTTAATTTTATCTCCGAGAATCTACAAGAGGCTACCAATCGTTTAGGAACTTACACAAAGTAATTTTTTCTCAGTTTAGTTTTTTTTTTGTAGCTTATAACAATTTTGTCTTTTTTTTTTGTAGGAATAAATACGTAGAGCGATCTTTAAGGGCGCAGTGCCTGCAAACGTTTCAGTTGGAGACTTTGCATAAAGACGATAACGTAACCCCAGATCTCATGATACAGTGCTGTAAACGATTATTGGAACATAAGGAGAAATTGCAAGATTTGGAAAAACTGCGACTGAATATTGCTACTTATTACTCGGTTTTATCAGATGGGGTTGTTTGTATTCCTTGGAATTTCGACCCTTGATTGTATTATATTGTATATTAGAATTGTATGTTTTAGCTATATGTATTTTGTAGATGAAAAATATATTTTGTTAAGATGTTGTAGGTTTTTTATTTTCATAAAGTTTTCTAATTATTTTAACTTTCCCTCTACTACCTTAGAAGTAAGGATTTCAGCGGAAATAACCGTTTTGGGGTTCCCTGACTTGATTACAATGATTTCTGGAAAATGTCTGTACATATGTATGTGTGTATATCCGTGAACACGATAGCGCCCAAACGGAACAACGGATCGGGCTGAAATTTGGTATACATATTTAGAATTCCCGGGGGAGGCACTGAATTATTTTTGGCCACAATATGACAACCGGAAGTGGCAAATGTTACAAATCAAAATGACTTTAAATGTCATCCTGACATTTAAACTCATTTTGATTTAATGTCAATTTGATAAACGTCATTATATCATAGAAACTGACGTTAGGTAGGGTGCAGATTGGCTGTGGTTTTACAAAATTTAATAATTACAAAATGTTTAGATTTTTTGCACTGTACTAACGATATAGTTGAAAAGTAAGGTGAGGCCCTCACCATCACCGTGAGGGCCACCCCAGATATTTCCTGTTACTAAGATTATGGTACCAGAATGAATGTGAAAAATTTGTCATAGAAAAATCTCTGGATAGATAATTATTTAAAAAAACTTCTAAGACTATATTTTTTCATGATTATTTACTGCAATTGCTTTTAGGAAATTAAATTCTACTACTTACGTAATAAAATAAATTATTCCTAAGACAAGTTTATTATTCAACTACCAACTATATTTTATTCCATCTGTTTATTGCGAATTAAATTCTTATATACTTATTTATAAATTCTTATATATAATAGAATACAACATCCCTGACCTAAGACAAGTTTATTATTAACACTACCTGTATTTTACTGCAACTGGTTTCCGCCTTAACGGGCGAATGTAGATGGCGCTTTTAACCCCGAATTGTTTAATTCAAATTTCTACCACCAGAGTGGGACTCTTTCGCTCGTTGAGGCGAATTGCCAATGAAATGCGCCATTTGCCTGAACAAGCGAATGTAGATGGCGCTTTTTACCCCGAATTGTTTAATTCAAATTTCTACCACCAGAGCGGAGACTCTTTCGTTCGTTGAGGCGGATTCCACAAACCGCCTCTACAATAGTATATTATTATACAAGTTTTATAAGACGTCAAATTGGCGCATGAGTTGTTTGGGGCACGAGGAGCGCCGGCGACGAGTGCCCCAAATGAACGAATGCGCCAATATGTCTTATAAAACGAGTGTAATATACTATTTCTTCTACTTTGCGTCATTAATTTTGTAAAAATTTAGAAGTATATTAGGTAAAATTCCCATCTAGAGTATTTATGGGTGCAACCGTTGGTAACACTGTCATCTGTCACTTAAATTCAAATATCTGTGAAAAAGTAATTATTGATAATTATTATATACCATCATATACTAGTAGTACGAAACCTAGGATGCAACACGCATGTTTAAATATGTATAAAAATATACATACTTCGCAGTTTGTGCGATTCTAAAAAATCAGTTTGTGCTTACTTTTGTGGTTATGTGTATTTTCGTTTGACATGCATTTGATATCAATGTCACCAATCTTAGAAAAAAGTTACTAAAAACGGTGTTACAATTTGCTAATTGTAACACCGAAAACAGTGTTACAATGTGTGCATTGTGAATGCAAAGTAGAAAAATTCTTTTCTAGTACTAAAACACAACATTCCTGATCTAAGACAGTATTCAGACTGTGCCTGTGGTGTAAAATCTGAGTTTTGCGAATTAAATTCTTTATTGCTATGAAAAACCGCTGAAGTAAAGTAATTTTGAGTTTAAACACTGTAAAATCACGTTTTTCAAAAAAGGTAACATGTTGCAAAGTTACAAAATCTAAAATTGACTAATTCCTAAACTCAGGTCGTTTATTTTTGTAAAAATCGCCTCAACGAGAGAAAGTCTCCGCTCTGGTGGTAGATATTTGAATTAAAACAGTCGGGGCAAGTTTGCTTATATAGCGCCATCTAGTTCAGGCGAATGTGACACTTTTAAAAGTCGGCGGGACAGAAGATATGATATGAAAACTCTGCACTATCCCGCCAAAATCAAGACGTTTGGTCACTTACATATTTTCTAAATTATACTCGTCTTATCGTTTTAGTACTGAATATTTTACCAGTTCACTACCGTTCACGTAACGTAAAATTTAAACGTATTTCCAGATATGTAGATAATAATCAATAAAAATAGTAATTAATTATATGCACATGTTACAATGACGTTTATCTATAAATAAAATTGAATTTTGAACTTGGATTTGCGTCGAACTGCATCCGATTTTGACAGCTCTCCAGGGTGCGCTGTTATTCACGACACACGTCCATCGCCGGTCTCCGTCAGTATCCGTTAGTTTATTGACCTTTCAGAGAAATTACCGAATAAGTTACGTCGTTACCGTATTGTTACATCGCCACTATGGCCGACCATGATCCGCATAGAATTGTCAATCGTTTCAATAATAAATAGTGATCTTCGCGGTGATTATCGCTGATCGGCGATCAATTTTAGCTGAATTTGTGCGTTTTTCTTTTGCTTTTGTTACCCGGTAGGCTGCGAGGTCTAGCCGCGGTCTGAAGAAAGATGTCCGTTCGCGCTATAGGCTCTCGCCTGCTCAGACATGGTCAAACACTGGTCAGGAATATCTGCAGGAGGGACTTTAACACTAACATTGTGGAACAAATAAGTGTTCCACCGCCAGCCGCTACAGGCCAAGTCGTAAATTCAGCTCCAAGGGTTATCCCAAGAAATTTCGCTCTACGTAATGTTGGCCTACAGGTTGGGCTACATGCTCGACGTATTCTGATCGACAATGTCTTGAACCGTGTTACGAACAGCCTAGCTTCTGAACTACGCAAGAAAGTCGCAAAAGGGTATGTTAGAATATACACTGTATGTAATCTTTCTAATTTAATTATTTATGTTCTAGAATCTTGTTTGGAGATTCCAGACCGTTTTTTGCTTTAGTCGGTGTCAGCTTAGCGTCTGGAACAGGAATTATCACGAAAGAAGATGAATTGGAGGGCGTATGTTGGGAAATTCGGGTAATTTAATTTGGAAATAACATTTTAAAATCATTATTTTGTGTATTAACGATATTCCAGGAAGCTATATCAAAGATAAAGTGGCACTATCACGACGTCGATATCGACGAACAACGCTTCGAAGAAAATAAGATAACGCTAAAGGACCTAGATTTGGATAAGCCCATTGCCAAAGGGGCAAATGCTGTTGTTTATACGGCAAGAATTAAAAACGACGAAAATGAAACAAAAAATTCTGAGGATTCTTTCGCAAAGTATCCGTTGGCTTTAAAGATGATGTTCAACTATGATATCCAGTCGAATTCGATGGCGATCTTGAAGGCAATGTACCGTGAGACAGTTCCGGCTAGGATTTACTATAGTAACGTAGGGGCCTCGGATTGGGAAGTTGAGTAAGTTGTTTTTCTGCCTTTTATCTCTTTAGTTGTAGATTAAATGCCAGAGGGTGATAATATCGTTTATTGTTCTTTGTTTGTTATTGGAGTTTGTTTTGTTTTGATTTTTCAAGGTGAATGTTTGATGCATGAGTTTAAAAATAGTTCTTGAATGACTGAGAACCTGTTCTCAGTCATTAGAAGTCAGTAGAATATGACGTCACCTGATGGATTTTGCATGCTTATCTCATAACATGCATGTATTTTGGAGTATCTATAATTATCATTTGTTTACATATATTTTGTGGTTAAGTCGGAAATCCAGCAAATAATAAAGTATATAATTATGCTTGTCTTGCAGCATATGGTAATTGATAACTCATGAATATCTTTAATAGTATTTTCTATTTAACATTTGTCTCTTTATTTAATGCACAATATGGAAAAAAATAAATTTCATGCACAAAAGATTTATTAGCTTTGTTCAAGCAGCAGTCAAAAAAGTGCAGTATATAATTGGTAGTGTAAAAATAAGTTGGGGATTCTATAGTCAGTTGGCTGTTCGAGCAGTACTTTAGACTGATTGGTTTCTAGTTTAGGCATGTTTAGGATGTATTTTAACAAGAAATTAAGTTATTTTAATTCATATGAGGACCAACATCCTGTGACATATTTCAGAAGTCAGAGAGCTCAGGTAGCAATATTTAATGTCTTTTTATCTCTAAAAATGGTGGCAAAACAATCTTTTTTATGTCGGCAGCATTGGAACTTACATTAAATAACCAGAACTGAAAGAAAAAAAATAAACATTCAATCTCATTATTGAAGACTATCTTTAATAGTATTTTCTATTTAACATTTGTCTCTTTATTTAATGCACAATATGGAAAAAAATAAATTTCATGCACAAAAGATTTATTAGCTTTGTTCAAGCAGCAGTCAAAAAAATGCAGTATATAATTGGTAGTGTAAAAATAAGTTGGGGATTCTATAGTCTGTTGGCTGTTCGAGCAGTACTTTAGACTGATTGGTTTCTAGTTTAGGCATGCTTAGGATGTATTTTAACAAGAAATTAAGTTATTTTAATTCATATGAGGACCAACATCCTGTGACATATTTCAGAAGTCAGAGAGCTCAGGTAGCAATATTTAATGCCTTTTTATCTCTAAAAATGGTGGCAAAACAATCTTTTTTATGTCGGCAGCATTGGAACTTACATTAAATAACCAGAACTGAAAGAAAAAAAATAAACATTCAATCTCATTATTGAAGACTATCTTTAATAGTATTTTCTATTTAACATTTGTCTCTTTATTTAATGCACAATATGGAAAAAAATAAATTTCATGCACAAAAGATTTATTAGCTTTGTTCAAGCAGCAGTCAAAAAAATGCAGTATATAATTGGTAGTGAAAAAATAAGTTGGGGATTCTATAGTCTGTTGGCTGTTCGAGCAGTACTTTAGACTGATTGGTTTCTAGTTTAGGCATGTTTAGGATGTATTTTAACAAGAAATTAAGTTATTTTAATTCATATGAGGACCAACATCCTGTGACATATTTCAGAAGTCAGAGAGCTCAGGTAGCAATATTTAATGTCCATTTATCTCTAAAAATGGTGGCAAAACAATCTTTTTTATGTCGGCAGCATTGGAACTTACATTAAATAACCAGAACTGAAAGAAAAAAAATAAACATTCAATCTCATTATTGAAGACTATCTTTAATAGTATTTTCTATTTAACATTTGTCTCTTTATTTAATGCACAATATGGAAAAAAATAAATTTCATGCACAAAAGATTTATTAGCTTTGTTCAAGCAGCAGTCAAAAAAATGCAGTATATAATTGGTAGTGAAAAAATAAGTTGGGGATTCTATAGTCTGTTGGCTGTTCGAGCAGTACTTTAGACTGATTGGTTTCTAGTTTAGGCATGTTTAGGATGTATTTTAACAAGAAATTAAGTTATTTTAATTCATATGAGGACCAACATCCTGTGACATATTTCAGAAGTCAGAGAGCTCAGGTAGCAATATTTAATGTCCATTTATCTCTAAAAATGGTGGCAAAACAATCTTTTTTATGTCGGCAGCATTGGAACTTACATTAAATAACCAGAACTGAAAGAAAAAAAATAAACATTCAATCTCATTATTGAAGACTATCTTTAATAGTATTTTCTATTTAACATTTGTCTCTTTATTTAATGCACAATATGGAAAAAAATAAATTTCATGCACAAAAGATTTATTAGCTTTGTTCAAGCAGCAGTCAAAAAAATGCAGTATATAATTGGTAGTGTAAAAATAAGTTGGGGATTCTATAGTCTGTTGGCTGTTCGAGCAGTACTTTAGACTGATTGGTTTCTAGTTTAGGCATGCTTAGGATGTATTTTAACAAGAAATTAAGTTATTTTAATTCATATGAGGACCAACATCCTGTGACATATTTCAGAAGTCAGAGAGCTCAGGTAGCAATATTTAATGCCTTTTTATCTCTAAAAATGGTGGCAAAACAATCTTTTTTATGTCGGCAGCATTGGAACTTACATTAAATAACCAGAACTGAAAGAAAAAAAATAAACATTCAATCTCATTATTGAAGACTATCTTTAATAGTATTTTCTATTTAACATTTGTCTCTTTATTTAATGCACAATATGGAAAAAAATAAATTTCATGCACAAAAGATTTATTAGCTTTGTTCAAGCAGCAGTCAAAAAAATGCAGTATATAATTGGTAGTGAAAAAATAAGTTGGGGATTCTATAGTCTGTTGGCTGTTCGAGCAGTACTTTAGACTGATTGGTTTCTAGTTTAGGCATGTTTAGGATGTATTTTAACAAGAAATTAAGTTATTTTAATTCATATGAGGACCAACATCCTGTGACATATTTCAGAAGTCAGAGAGCTCAGGTAGCAATATTTAATGTCCATTTATCTCTAAAAATGGTGGCAAAACAATCTTTTTTATGTCGGCAGCATTGGAACTTACATTAAATAACCAGAACTGAAAGAAAAAAAATAAACATTCAATCTCATTATTGAAGACTATCTTTAATAGTATTTTCTATTTAACATTTGTCTCTTTATTTAATGCACAATATGGAAAAAAATAAATTTCATGCACAAAAGATTTATTAGCTTTGTTCACGCAGCAGTCAAAAAAGTGCAGTATATAATTGGTAGTGTAAAAATAAGTTGGGGATTCTATAGTCTGTTGGCTGTTCGAGCAGTACTTTAGACTGATTGGTTTCTAGTTTAGGCATGCTTAGGATGTATTTTAACAAGAAATTAAGTTATTTTAATTCATATGAGGACCAAGTGACATATTTCAGAAGTCAGAGAGCTCAGGTAGCAATATTTAATGTCTTTTTATCTCTAAAAATGATGGCAAACAATCTTTTTTATGTCGGCAGCATTGGAACTTACATTAAATAACCAGAACTGAAAGAAAAAAAATAAACATTCAATCTCATTATTGAAGACTATCTTTAATAGTATTTTCTATTTAACATTTGTCTCTTTATTTAATGCACAATATGGAAAAAATAAATTTCATGCACAAAAGATTTATTAGCTTTGTTCACGCAGCAGTCAAAAAAGTGCAGTATATAATTGGTAGTGTAAAAATAAGTTGGGGATTCTATAGTCTGTTGGCTGTTCGAGCAGTACTTTAGACTGATTGGTTTCTAGTTTAGGCATGCTTAGGATGTATTTTAACAAGAAATTAAGTTATTTTAATTCATATGAGGACCAAGTGACATATTTCAGAAGTCAGAGAGCTCAGGTAGCAATATTTAATGTCTTTTTATCTCTAAAAATGATGGCAAACAATCTTTTTTATGTCGGCAGCATTGGAACTTACATTAAATAACCAGAACTGAAAGAAAAAAAATAAACATTCAATCTCATTATTGAAGACTATCTTTAATAGTATTTTCTATTTAACATTTGTCTCTTTATTTAATGCACAATATGGAAAAAATAAATTTCATGCACAAAAGATTTATTAGCTTTGTTCACGCAGCAGTCAAAAAAGTGCAGTATATAATTGGTAGTGTAAAAATAAGTTGGGGATTCTATAGTCTGTTGGCTGTTCGAGCAGTACTTTAGACTGATTGGTTTCTAGTTTAGGCATGCTTAGGATGTATTTTAACAAGAAATTAAGTTATTTTAATTCATATGAGGACCAAGTGACATATTTCAGAAGTCAGAGAGCTCAGGTAGCAATATTTAATGTCTTTTTATCTCTAAAAATGATGGCAAACAATCTTTTTTATGTCGGCAGCATTGGAACTTACATTAAATAACCAGAACTGAAAGAAAAAAAATAAACATTCAATCTCATTATTGAAGACTATCTTTAATAGTATTTTCTATTTAACATTTGTCTCTTTATTTAATGCACAATATGGAAAAAATAAATTTCATGCACAAAAGATTTATTAGCTTTGTTCACGCAGCAGTCAAAAAAGTGCAGTATATAATTGGTAGTGTAAAAATAAGTTGGGGATTCTATAGTCTGTTGGCTGTTCGAGCAGTACTTTAGACTGATTGGTTTCTAGTTTAGGCATGCTTAGGATGTATTTTAACAAGAAATTAAGTTATTTTAATTCATATGAGGACCAAGTGACATATTTCAGAAGTCAGAGAGCTCAGGTAGCAATATTTAATGTCTTTTTATCTCTAAAAATGATGGCAAACAATCTTTTTTATGTCGGCAGCATTGGAACTTACATTAAATAACCAGAACTGAAAGAAAAAAAATAAACATTCAATCTCATTATTGAAGACTATCTTTAATAGTATTTTCTATTTAACATTTGTCTCTTTATTTAATGCACAATATGGAAAAAATAAATTTCATGCACAAAAGATTTATTAGCTTTGTTCAAGCAGCAGTCAAAAAAGTGCAGTATATAATTGGTAGTGTAAAAATAAGTTGGGGATTCTATAGTCAGTTGGCTGTTCGAGCAGTACTTTAGACTGATTGGTTTCTAGTTTAGGCATGTTTAGGATGTATTTTAACAAGAAATTAAGTTATTTTAATTCATATGAGGACCAACATCCTGTGACATATTTCAGAAGTCAGAGAGCTCAGGTAGCAATATTTAATGTCTTTTTATCTCTAAAAATGGTGGCAAAACAATCTTTTTTATGTCGGCAGCATTGGAACTTACATTAAATAACCAGAACTGATAGAAAAAAAATAAACATTCAATCTCATTATTGAAGACTATCTTTAATAGTATTTTCTATTTAACATTTGTCTCTTTATTTAATGCACAATATGGAAAAAAATAAATTTCATGCACAAAAGATTTATTAGCTTTGTTCAAGCAGCAGTCAAAAAAGTGCAGTATATAATTGGTAGTGTAAAAATAAGTTGGGGATTCTATAGTCAGTTGGCTGTTCGAGCAGTACTTTAGACTGATTGGTTTCTAGTTTAGGCATGTTTAGGATGTATTTTAACAAGAAATTAAGTTATTTTAATTCATATGAGGACCAACATCCTGTGACATATTTCAGAAGTCAGAGAGCTCAGGTAGCAATATTTAATGTCTTTTTATCTCTAAAAATGGTGGCAAAACAATCTTTTTTATGTCGGCAGCATTGGAACTTACATTAAATAACCAGAACTGATAGAAAAAAAATAAACATTCAATCTCATTATTGAAGACTATCTTTAATAGTATTTTCTATTTAACATTTGTCTCTTTATTTAATGCACAATATGGAAAAAAATAAATTTCATGCACAAAAGATTTATTAGCTTTGTTCAAGCAGCAGTCAAAAAAGTGCAGTATATAATTGGTAGTGTAAAAATAAGTTGGGGATTCTATAGTCAGTCGGCTGTTCGAGCAGTACTTTAGACTGATTGGTTTCTAGTTTAGGCATGCTTAGGATGTATTTTAACAAGAAATTAAGTTATTTTAATTCATATGAGGACCAACATCCTGTGACATATTTCAGAAGTCAGGTAGCAATATTTAATGTCTTTTTATCTCTAAAAATGGTGGCAAAACAATCTTTTTTATGTTGGCAGCATTGGAACTTACATTAAATAACCAGAACTGAAAGAAAAAAATAAACATTCAATCTCATTATTGAAGAATTTGGTAAAATATAACAATCTTATAAATAGATTTTGTTTCTGAATTAAATCGATTACAACCATAGCATAGCTGGCAATATTGTCAAGCGTACAGTTTGTGATGATTAAAAGCGTTCAAGCAGTCACAAATACCACCACAATTTTTAAATTAGTCCTTAGTTGTGCCTTGAAGTCCTCCTTAGTCCTCCGCCTTGATGATTTTGTGATTAATTCGATATTAAAAACATACTGCTGCTCGAATAAAGCTATTATAAATCACAGTTTATTTTAAGTTATATATGCTTAAAAAGGACTTCTTTTCCAGTTTATCCACTAACAAGAGGCACCTTCCTCCACACCCGAACGTAGTCGCAATGTTTTCTGTCTTCACAGACTTCATCCCAGACCTGAAGGACTCTCGTGGTCTTTACCCAGCCGCTCTACCTCGTCGTCTCTACTCGGAAGGCGAGGGTCGCAACATGTCACTCTTCCTCCTCATGAAAAGGTAATTTTACTCATATTCTGAATCTGGATGCTAGTCTATATAATCTTATCATTTCTGCATGTTTTCTTCTTCCCCTTTTGTATCTTTTTCATTTTGAAAGAAGATACAATGTTTTAACTGAAACCTTATAAATTGAGCTTTTAATATCCAACTTGGGTATTTTCTCTCTCGTTTCTATCTTCTTTCTATTCTTTCTCTTCGTTCTTTTCTTTCCCTTCTCTTCTTTCTCGTCCTCTTCTTCTTTCCCCTCTTTCTCTTCTTCTTTCCCCTCTTTCTCCTCTTTTTTGTTTCTCTTTCGCTTCTTTCCTTTTTTTTAACTTTATTGTACCTATATGTATTTTTTTCTATGTCAAGGTACAACTGCAGCCTCCAACAATACGTGAAATCGAACGAACCAAACGTGCGCACTTCGATCCTACTTTTAGCGCAACTCCTAGAGGGCGTTGCTCACCTTACCGCTCACGGTATCGCTCACCGCGATCTGAAATCCGACAATCTATTGCTGGACACGACCGAGGAGGATGCGCCGCCAGTCCTGGTGATCAGCGATTTTGGGTGTTGTCTGGCTGATAGATCTCACGGATTGCACCTTCCGTACACATCGCACGACATCGACAAGGGTGGCAATGCGGCTCTGATGGCCCCCGAGATAATAAATCAAACGCCGGGCACGTTCAGCGTGCTCAACTACACGAAAGCGGACGTTTGGGCTGCGGGGGCGATCGCCTACGAGATTTTTGGGATGTGCAATCCGTTTTATGGGGGAAAGGACTCCAGGCAATTGAGGAATAATTGTTATAAGGACGAGGATCTTCCGGATTTACCGGAAAGTGTGCCGTTGGTCATCAGGGCTCTGGTGAAGAATTTGTTATCGAGGAATCCAAATAAGGTTAAACTTTGAATTTATTAATTAAATTTTTGTTCGTTTAGATAGTTTTGATTTGAGTTCCCATGAAAATTAATTGAAAGTGTATGTTATATCATATGTTCAATAAAAAAAAAGAGTTTAGTGTGTCAAGATTTTTTAGGAATTGACATACAAAACATCATGCGGAATTTAAATAACAAAAACAACAACAAACTGGGATAATAGTCAAATTTTAGAACAGCCAACCTACATTATTTTTTATATCAAATTGGACCTTATTTATTAAATATACTATATTGTTTATTATGGTTTTTAGCGCCTCGATGCAGAAATTGCAAGCAACGTCTGTCAGCTGTTATTATGGGCGCCCAGTTCGTGGTTGAAAACCGATCGTACCAAAGCTCCGTCAAATGCAGAGGTAAATAAATTGAAATTGCCATTCTTCATCAGGTTTGAAAACCCTCTTTTCATTTTCAGGTGTTAGAATGGCTTCTGTGTATGACGACAAAGGTTTTATGCGAAGGTAGATACAATTCGATACCTCCAAAGTATTTGGATTCGAAGAAGAGCGAAGTTTACAGAGTTGGTCGTCGTACCTATCCGGAATATCTATTAATATCTAGTTTTCTCTGTAGGGCGAAATTAATCAATATAAAAGCGGCTTTGTCGTGGATTTATAGCACTATTAACTAAGTGTTAGTCGAAATCTATGCTATCCAAGTATAATCTCCAAAAAAAGTAAATATTATGTATGTATATTTATTTGAATAATTATCATGGATAATGTGTATTGGTATGTTTGTTTATTCTTCATGTAATAGTTGTCGATTGATTTGATTAAGTAATTTTTCTGAAATTGATTTAATGACTTAAATTTTTTTGAAAACAAGGTTTTGAAGTTATTTTTGTTGTGTTGAGAAGTGATGTTTAAGGTTGTGTTGCTGCAAATATAATGAGCTTTTTGATGTAATTATTTTACGTCATGTAAGCTCATCGGAATGTATATAAAGATGTATATGTACTTATCAGATAGCCACGGCGTCGAAATGTTGTAAATATTGGTTGAGATACTATTAATAAATTTATTTGTTTAAGTCGTTGTTTTATTTTCTCCCTCTCTTTTAATTTTCAAGCAATTTTGATGAAAATAAACAATTTTGTAAAGTCTAAATATGGAATTTAAGAATATAATGCAAGTGAGTATCATTTTCGATCCCTATCTTTCAATGTTTTTTCTGTTTTTAGTTTCCAACCAGAAGAAATATAATCGACAGAAAAAATCGTCACCGAATTACAGATAAGTAGGATGGACGGTTTAGGCCACAGGTTTAGGCGCTATAACAATTTATAGAAGCACTTTGACAGAATCCACAGCCTTCGTCCCTGCATTGCGAATTGTCAGATTTTGACAAACGTCAGTCTCACCAATATGACATGACATTAAATGTCAGTATGACAAATATCATAGAAACTGACGTTAGATAGGGCCCAAATTGGCTCTGTTTTAACAAAATTGAATAAATTGCAAAAGTGTTCAGACACTTTATTGTGCCAATAATTAATGTAGCCGGAAAGTTGGGTGAGGGCCACCCCAGATATTTACTTATTATTGCCTTTCAATAGTTTTGATTCCTACTTATAGATTTCGGAAAAATCGAAATTTTTGTCTGGGAAGGTTAAATGTTTACATTTCACACTAAGAGCCATGAAGAATTTTAACTTTTCGAAATTTTAAAAGTGCCAATCGATGGCATTTTGTTTGCCTATTTTTGCCTTATCAACAGCTTTTTGTTATTTAGAGTAGTAAACAAATTATAAACAATTTGACATTTTCTGGGGGTAACGCAAGGGTAATGTGCTATCACAACATTGAACAGCGCCATCTGCGCCTTTACAGTCCCGGCTTGGCTGCATATTTTAACATTTTTACCTGAAAGCAGAAAACTAATAAACGAACAAGAAATAATTGGATAAAGTTTATTCTAATATATTTTACAACAAACTGAAAACTCAACTTAAAACTATAAAACAAACATATCAATTATAGTAGCCCTTTCTCTGAAGCGACAATACAGTGAGGTACGGCTAACTGGAATCTCCTGTAATCAAAACTCTTTTGTGTAAATTGGCATGCATAACAGCAACGCCATGGTACGGATAGTCGGAACAAAACCAAGCACTGCATCATTTTCGGTGGCACGCAGATGATGTCACTGTATTGTAAGACGTTAGGGGTATGGGTATTGATACTTTTAGTACGTAAACATGTCTGCTAGGAAACACGTTACACTTACTAGTAAAATGAATAAATGACTATCGTTACAATAAAATCAAAAATTCTTATTTGTATTGTAGAATATTGCTTTCATTTGTTGTTTTTTATACTTTGAATAAAAATGTTGTTACAGATTTACTTTATATATAATTTTTTCAATGTAAAATAGAATAGTACCTATAACAGTATAACTTACATACAGAAATGTATAAGTTATGTCAAAATATCGTTGTGATCACATAAAATGGTATACAGTGTGTCCAGGAAAGTCCGCACCATATGGGAAAAACTTTTATTATCCATTTCTCAGAAAATTTTATTCTTTATGAAAGTTGGCGGTAGGTCTAAAATCAAGAATACCATCATAAGATCTTGAAAACATCGCACCATGTACCGGGTGTTTAATAAAAAGTGAAACGCGCATAAGAGTAAAGTACCTGGAATATTAATATTATCGAAAAATTTTATTTGGGAATGTTGCTTAGAATTAATAATTACGCTCAGATTTGAAATCACAGCCACCTACGACAGAAAATTTTTTTTCGCTTCTTTTTTAAATTTCCACTATTTGAGAACAATTTTGTATCTGCTAGTGATTTGAAATGATTGTCCTTAAACGGTTTCTTAGATATTTGTTCAAATTTCCTATAATACCTGCTATTTTGATAGCGTTTCCAGCGCATCTTTAAAATCATTGCAAAAATTACCTTTTTCTTGGTGCATTTATGATTTTTCAGTCAGTAAATATCAAAATGTGATGCAATACGCAACACAGGTAACTAAAATAGCTTCCTTTGACTTATTATTGGTGATTGTGGGTGTGCTGATAACACAAATTTACCAGCTGTTCACGTATTTGTGTGGTATACATCTCAAAAAAAATGACGAATCCGAAAGGAAAGCATAGCAGCGCATGCATTCCCTTAATTAATTCAAATTTTTATGGTTTACCTGTGTATCGCATGATATTTTGATATTTACTGGGTGAAAAATCATAAGCGCACCAAGAAAACGGTAATTTTTGTAATGATTTTAAAGAAGCGCTGGAAACACTGTCGAAATGGCGAGTACTATACGAAATTTGAACAAATATCTAAGAAACCGTTTAAGAAGAATCATTTTAAGTCACCATTACAAAACCCTTCTCACATAGTGAAAATTTGAAAAAAAAGCGAAAAAAAAATTTCTGTCATAGGTGGCTGTAATTTCAAATCTGAGCGTAATTATTAATTCTAAGCAACATTCCCAAATAAAATTTTTCGATAATATTAATATTCCAGGTACTTTACTCTTATGCGCGTTTTACTTTTTTTTAAACACCCGGTACATGGTGCGATGTTTTTAAGATCTTATGATGGTATTCTTGATTTTAGACCTACCGCCAACTTTCATAAAGAATAAAATTTTCTGAGAAATGGATAATAAAAGTTTTTCCCATATGGTGCGGACTTTCCTGGACACACTGTATATAATCGGAACGCCATTCCACTGTATAGAAAAATATATATAAAACTTTATTAAAAAAAAAAAAAATTATCTTTTCTTATATTTTAAATATAAACTCCTTGCAGCTTGAAAGACTGCAGGATCCCGTTTCGTTACTGGTCGTAAATCTTTTCCATGCATGACATTATTAATCTGCTGAATATAATTGTTAAGTACGGTTAAAACTAATTTATCGATAATTTTTTGTTTCGTTGATTTTCCATGCTGTATGCAAGGACTACGTGGGAACTGTACTCTTTGTAAAAGGGTACAAATTATTCTTTTTTTAATATTTAAATCACATAAGTGGTTATCTAATATATATAAAATAACACTATAACAGTGTCGTAGCGCCTTGCGAGTTGCACTGTTCACATATATAAGTCGTTTCATCCTATCCGTTTCCTTTTCACGAGTCCACATATGTTTATTGCCAGTGTTGCTTTCTGTCAAGAAGTGTTCTTTGCACACACTGCAAGTTCTGATTGTGGAAATTTTCTTACATATGTAACCACATATATAAGACAATACCGATCTTTCTAAAATATTAGATAAACGGGTCAACTTTTGTGGTATTCGAAACGTTTCATATTCATCTTCATCCGAAGAATCAGCTGAATGGCCCTGCAATATAAACAGAAGTTGCTTTTAATAGTAACAAAGAAGTTTAGTTTAATACTAAAAATGTCTGAGAGGTAATCTGTACTGTGACATTTTTTAAAAAAATGCGATTTTTAGTAAGTTATAGCAGTTTACTTATGCAACCTCTGTACAGTTAAAATATCCAACAATCACAATTAGCAAGAAGGTATTGGAATATTTTTTATTAAATAATAATAATAATAATAATCCAAGCCTTAACATCCCCCAACAGCTTTTGCTAATTATGGTAGTACAGTACAACTTCGATAGATCGGACACTCTCTAGTACGGACACTCCAGTAATCCGAACGCTCTTGTCAACCGGACATTTTAGAAATTTTACCTCCCTAGTTCGGACACAAAATATAATTTGCTGTTAAAACCAGGTAGAAAATATCAATGGATTGTTTAACATTCATGCCTTACTGTAAAGTAACCAGATCACATAAATTGTCACTTAATATTAGCAAAAGCGGCAAATCTAGAAGCTTTTAAATACAGAATGAGCTCCATATCAGTTGTGTACAAGGCGTCTGAAAAAGGACGGATGAGTAGAACATTGCTTACTGAATGTTTGGAAAAATATTGTAAGCCTGAAGTTAAGACACTTTTAAGAGGAGTTAACAGGCCCCAGAAAGCTTTAATGTCGATGCTGCCAATGCGTTTTCTTTAGGCATCAGGTGGTCTGCAGAAAACAATTTTCCCATGGAAAATATCCTGCTTCTCAAAAGGCCCAGAGAAAAATTTACTAATGTGGCTGTATCGAAAAGAATATAAACAAAAATTGATACATCTTTAAAAAATAATTGAAATCGTTTGCTTATTTTATCCATTTCTGTTCAGAATTTAGTTTTAAATTTTATATTTTTGGTTATATGTGACCTCGGATGCAAAAAGGGACCTATCAAACGAAAATAACGTGCACCATAACGGTACCTATCGGAAAAGACCTTACGTGCGAAAATAGTGTACAAGATAACGTTACAACAGGTCCCTTTTCGCGTCCGGGGTTACATATATTCAAATATCCCAAGTTGTTTTCATGTTCATAATAAAAAAATTACCCTTCCTAACAAAAAACCTCCAGTAATCCGGATACCTCTATAGTCCGGACATGGTCAGGAACGATATATGTCCGGATTATCGAAGTTATACTGTAATGAAAATTAACATACTTGTCGCACAAAATCTTGAATTGTGAAAAATATTCTTGAATTGTCCTGTTCACAATTTGCTCTAATTGAGTGATTAGATGTAAGCGTCTTCACTAGTAAGCTTTTGTAATGCGATCCAAATGATGAGAACGTCGGGTTGACGCATCTATATGTTTGCCGAATTTGCCCAAAAAAATCTTCAATGGGGTCTTGATTGAACGTTCTTGGCATCATATGTGAAAATCCCACCTGATTCAATCTTTGCCACAGAAGTTTAAAATTGTTGATTGTCAGCATGAGATTCTTTAAAGATGGTGGTATAATTTTTCTATCACCGCCTTCCTCCACATAGTACATAGTACTAAGAACCTTGAGGCATCTATTCCAAAATGCAACATGACCACTTTCCTCTGTCACAGCTCTCTTCCACTGTTTAGGGCAATTGAAAGTGCTGCCATTTAAACTATCAAATAATTGGTCAAAAAACAGGCAGCACTCAGCGGTTTGCATGGCCTCATTAGGAAGAGTTAGTCTTCCTTCTCTACTGTCAATAGAGAGTCCTAATTAAGACTTAAATTAGTAGTGACTTGTGTCATTATAACGAAAGTTATTAATTACCGTTAAATGCCATTAGATTTATGGCTTTTGCTACAGAAGCACTAAAAACTTGGGTGCAATAAGACGTTTTCGTTTTTTTTATGTGGTCCTTATGAATGTGGTAGTCTGTCAGTTTTGGCATACTACGCACACTTCCAATATACGGATCCATTTTGTATGCTATGACGATATGCTCCCACTTAGCGATCTGTAATAAAAAATATTGTAAAGGAGAAATAAAATAACATTGAATTATATTACCTTCTTCTCAGAATTTACCTCGTAGTGAAGGTTGTATTTCAGGAGTGAGTTTCTGATTCCTTTGAATAAGTGGGGTACATCAAATAAAGGAATGATATCCATACTAGATATATTAAATGTTTTGTCTTGACACTCCACTCCTGCCCTCAGCCTATTGCTACGAGTTTGTTCCAACAATTTTTTTATTGCCAGGACATTGTTGCTGCCCTGATCAGATACTGTGGCAATTATCACTAAACCAGACTTCTGTGCCTCCCTAATAATCCACTTCAGAATATGAATAATGTCATGTGGAGATGTTGCACCATAAACACTATTGTAGTATACCGGTTGCTTCCATTTCTTAGATATACCACATAACATAAATACCTACAGATAAAATATCAAATAATATTTGTAATTACAGATCTTTAAATTTTTCAAACCTGCACGTGGGTTGCAATTCTGTTACTGCAACGATAGCCAACCTGCTCAAAACCTTCAACTACATCCTCTTTTGAATTAAATTGTAGATGGGGTGATATACTCATCTCATCGAACATAAGTACACAATACCTGTCCAATTGGTTTGAAAATGTTGTACTGCTGAAGAGACTGAAGCACAAAGTATTCAATCCTGCTCTTATGTGAACTTGTTCGAGCAAACGGTGCAGTGTGCATTTTGACGGCAAGTTGAAAATGGATGAAAGCATTTTGTAGCTACTTCCACAGTGCTTCTGTAAAACTAATGCCAAAATCTTGTCGTCAAGAGTGAAGTGATCCCCATGCGGATGACGTCCTTCGTTTTCAAGCTGGGATAGAAAAAAACTTGCCCTTACACGGTCCATGCTTGAAATGGCATCCCTTAAAACCTCTCTTCGTGACGGCTGCTTCCTTCTTAGTGTTTGCCCCCGCTTGCGGTAAATGCTTCGCCTTTTATAATATTTTAGTTCATCTTTTTAAAAGAAAAATGTTACTTATTGAAATATACCATAAATAATAACTGTTATCCATTATTCTTAAATTCACACAAAGTTAATATACATATAACGGTATAACTTAGTAAATAATGTATACTTACATGGCAACTTACGTCCTTCATCCAAATTGACCATTTGCCAAGATGGTCCTGGTTCATTCATTTTGTCAACCTTTTCATCTAACAATAACAATGTTAATAACAGGACTATTCAAAAAATTAGGAAACAGTTTTATTTGTCTCTTCAATATGTATATAGAAGCACATACAGTAGGTATTTCATTAAATATGTTATCAGTACTTACTTTCATTGCTATTGTTTACAACAATGGGAACAGTTGTTGACAATCCCGGAATATTTGGATTTACATTTTCCAAATTCATTTCTACTTCATCGATATTTATCTGCAGAGGTTCTGTAAAAAGAGAACATAGCTTAGAAATGAGAAAAAGATTGCAATAATATATATTACCGGGTAAATGTAAAGTTGGATATGCAGGCCTTTTCTTACTCAATTTCCAGACGCAGTAACAACAATTATAATAATAGGCAACAACAACTAATAACAACCAAGAACAACAAGAATAATAACAACTAATAACAACAAATACCTATAACAAAACCAGAAATCACCGACAACCAACTTGGATAGCCAAAAGTAACTAAAAATACACCAAATCGTAGACGCAAACCATTTAGCGCAATCTACTCGGCTTGGCGGACTACTAAACCCAAGTTTGCCAGTGACATATACAGAGTGGTGATAAAGTTCGGAACAAAATTCATAATATCGTTATATGGTTATATTATAATGTTTTCAAGAAAAACGCTCGGACAAGTCAATTTTAACTTTTAAATAGCCACCTTATGCCGCAAAAAATTCATCTATGACGTCACCTACTTCGGAGCGATGACGTCATCCATAATTTTATTAAATGGCAACATCAATTTTGTTTGCTGTTTTTTAGTAGAACTCGTTATTGCTTAAATGACGATGTAAAGTAATTGGTACCTTACATAAACCTTTTTTTTTAAATCGCACATTTAGTTTAACAAATAAAAATTAATTTTAATGGAAAAAATTATTATTGAACCCAAAAAACACAAAATTCAGGGCAAATGTTCAAATTGTTCTCCACCAAAATGAAATTGTGAAATTTTTACGCTATAAGGTAGCTATTTAAAAGTTAAAATTGACGTGTCCGAGCGCTTTTCTTGAAAACATTAAGTAACGATATTATGAATTTTGTTCCGAACGTTATCACAACGTATTTCTGATTTATATGCAATAATTCACCTCACGAGCGAGAGTCTCCGCCCTGGTGATAGAAATTTGAATGAAAACAGTCGTGATAAATAGCGCCATCTACATTCGCCTTCGCTCGTTCGGGCAAATTGTACTTTGTAGTTTAATTGTAACTTAATTAATCGCAAAAGCTTCTAACAAAGTTGATTTGAGTCAGGAATACAAAAATATGTATATCCAATATCCGCCTCAACGAACGAAAGAGTCGCCGCTCTGGTGGTAGACATTTGAATTAAACAATTCGGGGTAAATAGCGCCATCTACAATCGCTTGTTCAGGAGAATGGTGCATTTCATTGGCTATTCGCATAGACATAGCTATTCGCCTCAACGAGCGAACGAGACCCACTCTGGTGGTAGATATTACAATTAAACAATTCGGGGTAAAAAGCGCCATCTACATTCGCCCGTTCAGGCGGATATCCAAGTCTGTGCTGCTATCTATCAAAAGTAAATATAATCAAAAATATTGTTGGTGACATTAGTGACTTTTAACATTGTTCCAAAAAACTTTTGATCTGCGCATTGATTTGAGCTTTGTTTTGTTGTGAATGTATTCTAAATTAAAACTGTGTTGGTATTCTGCATAAATGCAGTCCAACTTGTAAAAGTATGTAAGTGTTAAGACGTTGAGAACATCAAGTATTCAAGACGCGAATACGATCACTATGTGTGTTTTTGAGAAAGATTAGTATATATAGAAGAGAGCCACGTCAAAAAAGATTGATATGGAAAACTGGCTGAATGAACATAATGCATTACAAGGGTATACCGTTATTGTTGTAAGTTGAATATATGACATTATAAAACATAAAAGGCAACATGTGACGTATGTTCTAGATGCATTGTTGGAGAAACATGGTCATAAAGTGTTAGTGAAGGTATGGGCTTCCGTAAAAATTGGGTAGGACAGCATAATACAACATTTCAATTAGAAGATGTTGAAAAGCTCACAGTGGAACGATTTGGCGTGCTATCGGAACCTACTTGAGAACAGTGGAAAATATACATCTATGTTTTGTAGGTATGTGTACGTCGGTTAAATTGTTTTTTATATTATACATTAGCTTATTAAAACTGTATATACAAGTAAAAGTAGATGTAATTTATTTAGATTGGAGTCTTCTGCGGTCCAAATGACTAAGTTCTAGATTTCCGGGAGAAAACCATGTCAACGACGGTAGTCAATTTTATCAGCATACTTTATTGTCGTTGACGCGGTTTTCTTCCGTAAATCTAGAACTTGTAGATGTAATTTAATTGTTGCTTGTTTTAGGCATCTGCAGCAAGCTTCTTCCTAATAACAGCCAACAAGGGGGATTAAAAACAAACTGCGCTACAAATATTTCCAACGTTATAATCGATGTAATGACATTCCTACTATAGCTGAGGAAGGAAGTTGTACTACTTACGAAGGAGACTACTTAGGCATGTCCCCATCGTGGAAATTTATTCTAGAACATGGCTTTGAAAATTGAAGTGAAAAAGATAAATGCATTTTGTAGGAATTCAATCAATCTTGACTAAATTTATACCTGCTCATCTTCGAGTGACTTTCAATATGTATATTTATATGTAATATTTCAATGTATCAATGAGGTGCTCGAAAAGTTGGGTGGGGACCACTTCCAGAGGTAGAGTAGTTTCAAACTAAGAAGAGCACTGTTGTATATGCAACCAATCATACCCAGTGTATGGTTTATAAATTGCCTGTGTATATTTGGTTGCATATACAACTGTGCTCTTCTTAGTTTGAAACATCTATAGTTTTCTGCACAATTTGTACGTTTGGTTGCATACACTACAATGTGTATTTGTTGTATTGTACTTATTTTTTGAAGATTTTTCTGTGGATATCCATACCAGAAAACATTATTGATTCATGTGTCTTCAGTATCTAAAATGAAAAAGTCACACTTCTGTCTTTGACATAGGCAGACCCACAATATCGTACAAAATTGTGACATGTCGCTGATTAGTCGGTTACGAAACCGTTGTTATTACTTTCCTACTAGTATCCCTTAAGAATAAATGAACTGTAATCAGCTTTCGTCGCTGTGTTGCGAATTGTCAGATTTTGACAAACGTTAGTGCCAGTGACATGACATGACATTAAAGGACAATATGGCATATATCATTATGTCATGGAAACTGATGTTAGGTAAGATCAGGTAGGGCCCAGAGATTGGGGGCGTTCAGCCAGGCTAGGTAGCAGCGAGCGTAAACTGCTAACTTGTCCACAACAACTGGTTGTTATGAACAACTGATTGTTGTGGACACGTGTAGCAGGCTGGCGCTATCAGCGCAACGGTTGCATAGAGCCTAGCCCTCATTGTCCAGCGTGGCTATGGCCATGCTATGGCTTCACAAAATTGAACAATTGCAGAAGTGGTCAGATACTTGTGCAAACGATGTAGTCGGAAAGTTGGGCGAGGGCCACCACAGATATTTTTCGTCGACTACAACACTTTCTGAAAGTAAAACACAAAATACATTTTAAGATAATACTTGCATTGTGTTCTTAAATTCCCTATTTAGATTTTACAACATTGCTTATTTTTTTTTTCAAAATTGCTTGGAAATAAAGGAGGAGAAAATGAAAAAAAATAATAAATTTATGAATAGTATTTCAACCAATATTTGCCACATTTTGTGAGTTTTTCAAAAAAAAAAAAAAATACCTTGACTAATTTGGTTACTTGAGGCCTAATATATCAATGAACAGTTTCGTACTCGACTAATTAGCCGACATATCATATTAAAAGCACAACTTCGTGTGATGTCCACCATTGTCACAGCAGTGAAAAACATTACTTTTAATTTTAACCACAAAATATTTACTGAGAAATTTCAAATTTATCTGCCAAAATATCTGGTGAAATTTTCATGTGGTTTTTTGATAGCACCATTGGAATCAACGTGGATAAGTGACCATCGGAGACGGTTGACATTTGTTTTCAAATTCAAAACCTTCTCAAATTCAAATTCAAAACCTTCTCTATCTTTGTGTTCCACCATAATGGTGGAAATGATAGCATTTTAGAGCAAATAGACTTTTCAAGTTGACGTATGTTTCAAATCGCTTGAAAAAGAAAATGAAAAATACTAAGAACAAACTTCTTGACTCTGATTGAAAAGAAGACTCAATGAACACAAATTGAATTGTATATATTTATTATACTATAAAAATATAATCTAAAAAATGCTTTAGCATATAGGTCTTCTGGGAGAATCAGGAGCAGCAGGATATTTCGAATAAAATTTGAAATTTGTCAAATTCCGTGGATGCGTGTACTCCGTATCCAAAACATTCTTCTTGATTTTCAATTCAGTCGCGCATCCATGATCCATGATATCGTAGTACCTATGCTTGTAATGGTCTTCCGGCACAAAAGCGTGATACAAAACGCCATCCACCGTGTACAACCTTATATCCAAATGATCTGCGTTTAACACCTCTGACCGGATCAACCTATCAATCACCTAAATACAGAATAATTATTCCAATGATGTTGCGAGCGACGTTCATAAATTACTTTAAGGGTTGTTTCTGTAATTGGATTGCCCCAAATGAACAGCACACGTAGCTTGTACGCCTTTTTGAGCGTTAAAAGTAGATGGACCATTCCAATGTCATTGATACGATTCCTAGCCAAATCTAGCAGGCGCACTTTTGAAAATGGCAAATGAAAACTAAGCGCTCTAAAATATAGGTGATATTAATTAGGTATCCAAGAATATTAAATTATTTATGACATCACAGGGTAAACTGTCCAATTGCCGAAGCACACACAAAAACAACAAAAGCATAGAATATTTTAGATTTTTTTTACGAATTGAATGTTGTTGACATCATCGATACCTGCATCCTGTCTCCCTGATGTCATTCCCAGAGACATTAAGGCCTAACAGATTTGGCCTGGTCCTCAACCATAGCGCCAGTAACTCAATACCATGATCACCAAAGCGATTGTTAGCCAAGTCGAGCATCGTCAATGTTTTATTGTAATGCATGCCCAAGAGCATTCGTTCAATATCGTGCCCGTCAAATTCACATTTTTGGAAATGTACTTCACGCAGGCCAGTGTTCATCTAAAATTATAATCATCCTATATAGAGTAAATTTATTTTTATATTTTATTATATACAGGTGTCCCGAAACTCAACGTCAAGCGGAAACCAGGAGAGAGGATGATTTATGTACTCACTTAGTTGAGTGATAATTGGCATTGTTTAAAAAATGTAGAAAATCGACATCCTTTTTTCCTTTACCACATCTTTAGTTACTGTGGTAACAAATTTCTTAATTCTCTTGCGGTTTTTGCTAATATGATCTTAAATAACCGTACAATTAATCGCAGTAGCAAATCGATCAAAAAAAAAAAAATAAAAATATGACATAATAAATAAGGTAGTTTGTGAGTTGTGGTTTGAAAAAAATTTTTCACTTAACTTCGACTCTTTATTATAGAAAAGGTATACTGTACTACCCACGGCAAGTTATTTAAAAAATTGGGCCATTTAGTTACGATTTCAAAAAGGTACAACACTTGCTACTTTTCTGTCAAAAAAAAAAAAAAAATTTGAGAATTTTTATTTGAAATTATTGCAAGAATTCAACCTAGCCTAGTTGATCAATTGAAGAAATAAATTGACTGGTCTTTTCGAAATGATTTCGGCGATTTTTGACGACACTTCCCACCCAACTTTGCGACTACCCCATTGACACATCGAAGTGTCTAAACATTTTAAACCTTTCAACGAATCACTCCAATTGATTCATGAGACCTCAAAAACCGCATTTTGCCTGAAATCCCGATTTTTCCTCATCGATTACAAACCTTCTAGGGTACTAGTCGGAAAGTAAAAATCTGAAGTAGGCCCCACCCAACTTTCCGACTACTTCGTCGACTCAAAGAATATATATCAAATTTATAGTTGTTTTTTTAATTTTGTAAGATTTTGAAGAAGTTTTATCTGGTGCAGCTTGGTCAAATTTTACTACAAAAAAATACCTTTAGGGTGTCTCCAATTTGCTCCGCCAGATGGCCAGCGTCATACTGGTAATAGCAACTGCTCGGGATAATTCTGGACACATCCAAAACCTCGAGTGTTTGATTATCGCCCATATCTGAACGCAAGGGTGCCAATATGTAAGGTATACTAGTCAACGTTTGATCGGTGTCACCAACATCTAGGTGGGACAACCTGGGTGCCCTTTCCAACAATATCGATAGATATTTACCACTCTAAATATGGAAATAAAAAGTATTTATAGCGCGATCAGTGAGTAGACCCACAAGGCATATGTGTGAAACAATATTCAGAATTCTTCGATGATACCTACGTCAGAACCTAATTTATTTCCATACAGTCTCAGTGTTTCTAAGTTTATTAAATGATCCACAGCAAATGCGAGATGTTCAATGGACCTGTATGATAAGCTACAAGCTGCAAGATTCAAATGACGTAGATTATTCTCGGGCCTTAGGAAAGCGGTCCTTAGGATGCTGATTCCTTTGTCGCCTATACTGTTGTAGCATAGGTTGAGGTCATACACGTCTGGATGGGCAGTCATGAAGGTGATTATCTTAGACATGTCCGTGGAATCCAATGGTTTTCTATAATAGTTTAATAAAAAGTTGTGTGAAAATGGGTAATGTTAGCCAAAATCCCAAATCAAATATGTTACCCATATCTGTATATTTGCTCTCGACCTTTTAGTCGTAAAGACTTCGTTCCATCTGAGTTCTTTTCGCAGAAGAGCTGGAGTATCGTGTCTGAGGTTCGATCGACCATTTTCTGTTTAGGTAGGACTGTAGGAGTAAAAGAAATTTTCTACAATACAGGGAAATTGACGGAAAAGTGACATATGAAGGATAATTTTACGATAAATTGTTGACACTTGACAGTGACATATCAAAATAGTTGCAAAATACTGGCATTGCTGTACAATTTTTGATGTTGTTGATATTTGTTGTTGATTAACTTGGTGGTTTAAGTAACTGGATGGGTAAGTTACAAGGATCATACAATACAGTAAAGTCACCAAGTGGTGACCAACAAGTGTTACCACCGACTGTTTTAGCTGGCAAAGCTGTCAAAATTGTCAAAGTTGTCATGGAAACTCAACTAACAAAACTAGGACCGGCGCAAACTTTTGCGGAGCTGGGTTCAAAAATTGTTCGGGATCATGAAAAACGTGAGTTATGTGCCCCACTGAATTGTACTCTGGACAAACAGAAATGCGGGGCCGTACTAAGCGCGGGGCCATCTGATGATCTTAACAAAGGGGATACACCTGTCTGTGAATTTTGATTGGCTATTTATTTATATATTAAAATACATATTTACTTTGTTACTATTGTTGCTACTTTCCTACTACTACCCTAGAAGGAAAGTACATATTATAATCGACGGAAAAAAAATCGAGATTTCAGTGGAAATGCGAGTTTTGGGGTTCCCTGAATCGATTGCGATGATTTTTGGAAAATACGTATGTTTGTGGGTATGTGTATATTATATACGATAGCGCCCAAACGGTACAACGGATTAGGTTGAAATTTGGAATTCTTATTTAGAATTACCAGGGGATGAACTGGATTGTTTTTGGGCACATTCTGACAACTGGAAATGGCAAATGTTACATACATTTTCTTATTTAAGTTCTAGATTTCCGGGAGAAAAAGTCAACGATTTCCGCGTCAACGACGATAAAGTAGTCAACGTTTTGCACTCTGTTGCAAGAGGCATCTTGAGGACGTAACAGTAAGACAGCTACGAAGATTCTATCCCCAGATATTTCTGTACAATTTTACAATGGCACTTCAAAATTAGAAATAGTTTTAGGTATTATTATTAGGTATTATTATAGGTATTCTACAATCTTAACCCACAATTGTGATGTAAATGTCGTATGGGATCTCCGCCATAAATCGTATCAAAAATACTTTCGAATTACCTTATTGTCACACTGTAGCGTCGAATTTGCCTGAGCGAGCGAATGTAGATGGCGCTAACTGTACAGCAGGGCATCAGTCGATGTAAAGACGGTTTCAACACTGGATATAATAGCGCTCTTCAACATTTGCATGTATTTTCGGACCTTTAAACAAAACAAAATAACTAGAAATATGTACTGGGCGGTTTATTTTGTCAGATTATGGAAAACATTACAATTTATTACATACAATACGATAAGATTCAAATAATATGTTATGTATGCTATATAAATAACAAAAATATCTGGTGTGGCCCCAGCCCAACTTTCCGACTACATTGCCACATTGTTTACACATTTATAAACTCTAAACATATAGACTATAGAGGGTGAAACACCAAAAACAAATGTCCGTAAGATAATAATAATACTATATCATGATTATAACAATAAAAGGCACCTTTCGATACAAATAACTATAATATACTGTCACGTATCCGTGTGGATTCCTACGAGGCTTATTTCTCTGCTTGTTTATTTATTCTTCAATCGAGGGCCGGGCGATAATATTCAAACAATAACGTGTGGACTACGCGGTATGATGCCGTCAGTTCTCCATTACGTCACAAACGAATCGATTATTCCCTTATAGCGCCTAAACCACTCAACCCATTGATCTGTAAATTTGTATACTTATTTAAAATCACTGCAGGATGAGATGGTGTCAGTTTGGTCAAAATCTGATAAATCGCTAAGAAAACGTATGTGATATTTGCCACTTCCGGTCATCATATTGTCACCATAAACAGTCCAGTTCATCCCCGGTAGTTCTAAATATGTATACCAAATTTCAGCCCGATCCGTTCTTCCGTCTGGGCGCTATCGTGTTCACGGACATACACATATACATACATACACACATACATACATACATTTTCCAGAAATCATTGCAATCGATTCAGGGGACTGCAAATCGCGTATTTCCGCGGAAATGTCGAATTTTTTTCCGTCGATTACAATATGAACTTTCTTTCCTTCTGGGGACTAGGCGGAAGGTAAAAATCATCAGTTTAACATTAATAATTAACTTTAATAAAATATTTACTTTGATAAGTATCGTTGTTCATAACATCACCAAAAAAAAAATTGTAAAGCGATAAACAATCTCTGTAAACTGAGTTGCACTGTTGCAAACAAGAATAATTCTTACGTTGAGTCAATCTTTTTGTCACTCTTTTCCATTTCATATTAATATTTAACCAAAATTAGGCAAACAAAATATATTATGTAAATAGTATTTGAAACTAGCTCTGTGTATATGTCAAAATTTTCGATTTTAGTTATTGGGCATTCTAGAAATATGTGGTTAAGGCTTCCCACCTGTCCACATTCGCAATATGGACATTTTAGGATACATTTTAGGTTATCTGCTATCTGTTACTGTTGTTACGAATGTCCGGCAGGGGGCGTTTCGGGTTTGACGTTACTGTGGTAATAGTATCAAAACATGGGTCGACAAAAATAGATTTTTTGGATCAAAAATTGTTTTTAAGGCCGTTTTTTTGCTCAAAACTCTTTGCGAAGGGTATTTAGAGGGATCTTATCGTAAGACATGAGAGCGAGCGGCTTTTATAAGGTCGGCAGGAACGGATAAAAAATGTAAATTTTTGACGTTCATCGATCCGCTTGTCGGAATTTCTAGACGTCACGTGACATTTTCTCGAGGTTCGCCTTCACCCGAAGAGGTGCAAAAACGTGATTTTTTTTTCAAAATTGACGCATTTAATTTACAAAATATCGCGCATTCCACGCGGAATTGTGTCCTTTTTTCAATTCGAGCGTCAAAAGTAATATCGAAAAGCCCAATTTTTGCAGCTACTCGATCGCAAATGTCGGCGAAAATGGGCGATTCCCCTGAACGCGCCCTACACTTGAAAGTTCGTAATTAGTATAGGTAGATAGTACTTCAATTAACTATTAAAAGTAATAACAAACTGCTGCTATTGCTCCTGTTGGAAACAAGTAAAAACAACTGAATGAACTTTAATTGAATATGGTTGATCTCTTGTTAAAAAGAAATGATAATGTATTTAAGCAAATGCAAAAATCGATATATAATATTTAATCAAAATGAAAATCAACTGAACTGCTTCCTGTTTCCTTCAGTTTTTTGGTATGAGAGACAAAGAACACACTTGTACAAACAAACCTATTCTTATCAGATCAGTTTTGAATCAAATTTAAGCAATTATTTGAATATTAAATAATAATAAACAATTTTATGTTAACTTGATATTTGTCAGTGCGCGATTTTGTTTACTTCTCTTCGTAAAAGTTTACTTTGCATAGATGCATAGCACTGAAACTCTTGAAGGGTTGGAAACAACATCTATATCATTTGTTCGTCATTTGATCATATTTAATTTGATCAAATTGATCGTCGTTACAGAAGATTTACCCCAATAGTAAAAGAATTCTCAACAGGAAACAGTTTTGTACCACGTGAACACAAAACGACGGTAATAGTTTCACATTCGTCCTGTGAAACGTGAATAAAAACGTTCAACGCGCGACAATGTATTTTAATGATCTCCTCTCACAGTCTCAGTTCTCGGTAAGAGTTTTATGAATGACTTGTAACCTCCCTCCCCCACTCACCTCTCCCCCAAGTCTTCCCGAAGCAGGGAGCAAACCCTCTTTTCCCCCTATTATACATATGATTTTTTCCGTCGCAATTAGCCCAACGGTGTGACATTTTCGTTTGATATATGACGATACGGTTGTCGTGGCATCCGACTTCGAAACCTCTCTCTCCTCCCACTTCTTTCTTCTGGATGGTCTGCTGGTCTTCATTTCTGATGCCTAGGAGGGCGGCTGGATCCTCTCTTGTGTCCCCTGTGCACGCACCGGCCCCCTTTGTCGGGACACCGTAAAACGAATATTATCTACCACGGTATCTTGATCCTTACAGAGCCATAAATCCCATAACGAACTTCTCTCTCTATGCTCTAAGTATACATGGTTTTATAACGCCTTTCGGCACTCCTCTCTAGGAGGCACAAGGATTGAGGATCCACGGGTCACCGGTTAGGATAATAAGCAGAGATGCTAGAAATGTGACAGTGCAAATTTATTTGCTGCATGGTTGAGAGCTACCAAAATTTTATTTATTACGTCCAGAAATGAAGTATATCAAAAAATAAATATTATTTTTTAAGATATTTATTACTTTATTATTACACGCATAAAATTATTTATAAAGACTCTCTGGACCCTATTGACACAACCCAACGTCAGTTTCTGTGACATAACGACATTTAATGTCATGTCATGGGCACTGACGTTTGTCAAAAACTGACAATTTCCCACACGGCGATGAAGGGTGTGGATTCTATCAAACTGCTTCTATAAACACTTATAGGGCATAAACTGCTCATCCCACACAGAGAGAAAGAAATGTAAAATCAAATAAATGTATTTCTTTGCACATATGTATTTCTTTCAAGTAAAGAATATATGTTTGAACAAATAAGTATTATTAAATTTATAAAAATGAGCATGCATACGCTGAAAGAAATATTTTATTTGAAATATTTCGTAAGTACAGCGAAATAGTTTTCACTGAAATTCCATAATTTTCGTAAAGTAGAAATTGTTTAGGTTTAATTCCTGAAAACGTTTGAATGAAATAAATCTGATTTTATTTGAAATAAAGATCCGCCTTGAGATAAATAAATATTCTATTTGACATTATGTATTTGGAAGAGAAAGACATATAGATTTCAGTAAAAAGATTACGTGTTAGAATCAAGAACCAGGGACATAATGAAATAATGATTAAATTAAAGAATCATTATTTATTTTAATTTAACAAAAAAATAATTCACGGTAGCAATATTTATCAAGTTTGAAAGTACAGTTTACTGAAACTAAACTACTATTTGATTAGGTATATCAAAGTTTGTAGTTTTTGAATCAACGTTCGATTTTATTAAGTACTAAATTGTCAAACAGTAAAGGAATATTTTTTATTTAAAAGAAACGTAGAGTT
The DNA here is from genome assembly GCA_963971325.1 of Aphodius granarius. Classification (NCBI taxonomy): domain Eukaryota; kingdom Metazoa; phylum Arthropoda; class Insecta; order Coleoptera; family Scarabaeidae; genus Aphodius; species Aphodius granarius. Next base: position 7,800,574 of record OZ020225.1, read on the forward strand.
CTTGAAGGAAAATGTTCATTTCTTTTGAAAATATGTATTATGTTATTAAATTTAAATTAATTAACGTTCATACAAATATGATAGCTTTGAATTTAATAAAGTTACAACTAGACCTTACTTAATAAGCACGTTATAAAATTTTATTAACGAGACTCTATTTGTGGTATTCATTTTTTTTTTTAATATAGTGATGGAAAATTATTGTTCCAATTTTTGCGTTTCTATCACTTAACCGATTTTAATAAAATTTTAGGGGTGTGTAGGTATCCATAAAAGGCACCAAATGTATAAAAAAGATATATCATGCAGTTTAAAAAATATATCATTACAAAAATATCAAACTCGTAACGTAACTAATATTTGAGCTGCAGGACCCTGTATACATACATATGCAATGTTGTTGATTTTACAAAATACCATTCTTTCAAACCCTGGTTACAAATGATCACAATTTAAGTTTAGGAAAGAAAATAGAATACATAATTATGAATTCCAACACCGTTTCTATTAAAGTCAAAAGTGATAGACATTTGTCAAACTATTATAAAAGCACACATAATAATTATAATAATATGTCCATAACCTTGTTGTATTTTTAATAAAACAATTTGTCAATTTAACTAATCAAGTGTTGTAGGTAATTAGAATTCTTAACTATTGAACTAACTTAATAATTACATCTTTCCAATAACAATTACAGTCTCTTTTATTACATCAAATAGGCAATAATTACAGTAATCTGCTAGGTAGGCTGCAGTGTTTTTGTATCACTACCTGAGCTTGATATGTAGTAGGTATTAAACCCTAGTATGTAATTGATTGAGTTTCAGTATCAATATCTCAAAAGTGATTTTACTAGGGCTTTAGTTTTTTTTGGCCACGGTCTGCTCTATCACCTCTTAACAGGATGATTTTTTGGGACCTGTATATATTATAAATTGTTAAAAGCTCAATTACCTATATGGTTTATCAACTTTTCTCTATTCATCCAGATTTTTGTATCGATGTTCAAGTGACTAGTGTTTTTAAAGTGAGGTGGAATAATGTAGGTCCAGGATAATTCTAAAAATGGTCAAACTTGAGTTTATTCAAATGTTTCCTGTAATAAAAATGAAAATCATTTATTTCAAATGTTACAAATATTTTTTTTTACATAGTTAAGACCTTTAAACGATGTTTGACATGCACTCAACGTGCCAATCATGCAATGTAATCTCTTTTCTTAGAGTGCTATTTCTTTAACTTTTGACTGAAAGCTGAGCTGAAAGTACGACCACGATCCAAGCATTGCCGGTGCTCCATAGATATAACTATATGCCTACACAAGTTTATTATTTTAAGTAATGTCTTTTAAAGAATAAACCCATCATCTTCATGCCGTCTTAACTTTTCGCAACAGTTTTTAGTGCCTGCAAAATAGAAACTCTACCTTGATGTCCTTCAAGTGAGTATATCCCACGAAATCGAGTAATTAAGAACATGAATTAATATTAGTTGACATGTCAAGTTGAAGTCTTGTTTTGTTTTTCATACTTTAATTTTCTGATGTTTCTGTCTGACTTTTTATATGTCAGTACCTAAAGTGTAGGTACAGGCAAGATAAATTTAAGACAAATATTAAATTATGGCAGACAAGACCATATTCTTGTTTAGTTATACAAAATATTACCACTACCTACAGGCTAAGAAACAGAAAAATTCTCAAAACTAAACAATAATATTCCTACCAAACCTTTATCATTACCAATTTCCTCGATAATCTGGAACATCTGACGCACCAATTAGCGTGTACAAATAAATCAACCACATCCTCATTGCAGAATCAATAAACATCGTCGACGAATCGCACCGAAGAAAATTGCTCGGCCTATCTGAATGCCTCGATAAGACAGCCATCGCATATACGTTTTAATCCAATCCATTGACAGTTCAGGATAAATTTCCGGTCCATGATTGACAACCGACCGCTAGAACAGAATAATTAATGCCGCCTGAGCACCGCATCTTTCAGCTTTCACCGTCACTGCGTTAGAATAAATGCTGAGATGAAAACTGAAATAAAGGAGACTGAAGGCGATGTTTGATTATTTTGAAGATAAACTGTTTACTGGTTTAGCCTATAAAGGTTCCATTCATTTTACGGAGACTAAAAAGTCGCCGATGGTGTGTTAAAACGAAGTTGGCATCTCCTTCATGTATGGTGCTTTGTGATTGTGTGGAAAAGGATGGGAGATGGTGATGTGGAGCTGGTGAATGTTTTAATGGAGTTTGTTTCACAAGCTTCTGAGCATTCTTGTATACGCCACTGAACAAATATTTATAATTAACGGGTCGGGACAGTAAAAAAGCCATGTTCTGTGCTGTATATTCTAGATGTTAATTTATTATCTGACGTTTCAACGACACGGGAATTAAAAGTACAGCTGTCTTGTGTCTATTAAATTATTTTTTAAAGGTTACCTTTTTTCTTGGATAAACATTCAGTTTTATAAAATAACAAAAAACATGAATAATCCTAAGTTGCCAAGTTAGTTGATTGTTTCATGATAAGGGGCTGGGCCTAAGTCAAAGGCCTGGGATACTCCAATTTTTTGCTTTTTTTTTAAAGGACCTTGAAAGTATAAAAAACGGCAATTTTTGAAGAAAATTTGACTGGAAAAGTGACTATTTTCCTTCAGTGAAATCATAACCTCAAACTATATTTGCAGTGTGCATTAGGTTGAATATACACAGTAGTTTATATTACATAGCTCTATTATAACATTTAAAGCGTTCCAAACCAACAAGACCCCTTAACCGACCTCAAGTCACCCTAAAACATCAAAAAACATCTCGGGCCTAAAAATCGACAACTTTCAACACACTTTTCTATCAATAATATCAGTTTCCCGAACGTTTTCTCCCTGTTTTAACATTTTCACAACCCCTACTTTCAATTAAAACACACTACACCAAAAAATTTTAGTATCCCAGGCCGTTCACTTTCCACCCTTTCCATATGGTCCTGACTTTCCTGGACACACAGTAGATGTAGATAGAACTACTACTTACAACAATAACAACAATAATAGTAAGCCTGTTTTTTCATTCTCCTAAAATTGGAACAAGTCAAATAGTTTAATTTAGAAAACGTCACGTCGTATTACTTGGGCTTTACAATACAAAGGCAACATCACTAAAATTTAAACGGAATTCTATTATTAGTTTATCTTTGAAACTGGCCGGTAAAATTGTACAGTTCTACTCAAACAGCATTTACAGCGGGTGCAAAGGCACATAAATCTACATTTTCCACAGATATAGCTATTAGCTTATCTGAGAGGCAATCGGTAACGTCGTATTACAAGACGCACTACATCTCTATTTCCAGATAAAACGGCACTATTCCGACAGCGAGGTGACAACTCCGTAACACCGGCGAACTGCCTTAAAAATAGTGGGCGATATTTCTTTCGGCCGACCGTGCGTCTGCGGAGAAAGAATTTCATTTCGTCTGGACCCCCTCAAAGATGCACCCCATACTTTATCGGAGTGAAAGGACCGTGTCGATTAGAATGGGAGTTTTAAAACTTCAAGGGAGAGGTATGACAAGCAACATGGTATTCCGTTTTTTTGAGAACATCTTTTACTGTGTATACTAAAGTTATTGGAGCTCATATATATGGGACATTCATTTCTCATCCACTTGTCCCAGAGTCATTGTTGTAGTTGTTTTGGGTGCGGTTTATTCCGCTGCACCTAGGCCAATTCTTGGCCCTTTGTGCTTACCCATTTTTACATACTGTTTGATAACGACAACCACAGGTGTTCAACTGGTTGCCGGCACCCACGGTTTTACGCCTCTTGCGAAAGGGGGTGGTGGGACGAGGATCTTCAGCTGATGCCTGGATTTGAACCCAAGACTTCCTAGCAGGAGAGCAGCACTCTACCACTAGAGCCACTCGCCCCACTTCCGTCCCAGAGTCATATTCCATAGTAAAGTGTATCATCGCACAGTATGTCAAGCTTCACTAAATCATCACAAGACGCATATCTAACTAATATATAATCGTGAAAAATTGCGTCACATTTTGCAAATGAACTCAACGACGTACGTCGGCAGTTCAGTTTGTTTCATATTGCACGCTTTCGCGTAGAAGTGGAAAAGATAAAAGACATCTAGAATAAAAATAACACGCTTCTACGTGAACGAAGACCGTGCAGATTTGTATCCGTCGAGGACCGGGATAGCAGTTGGCGCCAGATGAACAGCTGCCTTTGGCCGGTCCCAGACATGAGAAGATCCCGCGGGAGAGCTGACACTTCCGCAGAATAATGACGTCACGCCGCATCCTGATGGAACGAATGCCACCGCACTGTCTCATCATTAGAGAGATACACTCTACTTGCGGTCGTCATCTGTCGTTTTTTTCTGTTTTGTTAGATTTATTTTTGACGACATCGTCGGATACAAGGAATCGCACTTGATGCGTAATTTGTTTGTCTGGATGGTGGTGGGTTTGGAATTTGGAATATTTTATACCAGTTTCCGGTAAAAAAAAATATAATGACGTGGAATCTATATAACAATCGCTACATGGAAGGCAATAAGAAACACACAATAAGTAATATGTATCTTATTAAAACGAAAATAATATCTACCTATACTAATTACGAACTTTCAAGTGTAGGGCGCGTTCAGCGGAATCGCCCATTTTCGCCGACATTTGCGATCGAGTAGCTGCAAAATTGGGCTTTTCGATATTACTTTTGACGCTCGAATTGAAAAAAGGACACAATTCCGCGTGGACTGCGCGAAAAAAAATCACGTTTTTGCACCTCTTCGGGTGAAGGCGAACCTCGAGAAAATGTCACGTGACGTCTAGAAATTCCGACAAGCGGATCGATGAACGTCGAACATTTACATTTTTTATCCGTTCCTGCCGACCTTATAAAAGCCGCTCGCTCTCATGTCTTATGATAAGATCCCTCTAAATACCCTTCGCAAAGAGTTTTGAGCAAAAAAACCGCCTTAAAAACAATTTTCGATCCAAAAAATCGATTTTTGTCGACCCGTGTTTTGCTGCTATTACCACAGTAACGTCAAACCCGAAACGCCTCCTGCCGGACATACGTAACAACAGTAACAGATAGTAGAACCTAAAATGTATCCTAAAATGTCCATATTGCGAATGTGGACAGGTGGGAAGCCTTAACCACATATTTCTAGAATGCCCAATAACTAAAATCGAAAATTTTGACATATATACAGAGCTAGTATATTCTATTTGTCATAACAACAGAAGTATGTACTAGCTAAAGCATAATATCCTACATTATACAGATAAAACGTGAAACATATTTCAAGCACATCAATGCAGTCTACAAAGTTGGACTTTAAAAACAAAACGAAATTGAAACGTTAAAATGGCAATGATATATTTATGAACAGAGAACTCTATTCTTGGATATCAAGAAAAAATATTCTTGCGTATATAGTGTAGCAGTTTTTTCTATGCAAATAATATTTTATAAGAATTTCAATATAGTTGTTTCAACGGTTAGTTATTCTTACGATTTAAGAATTTAGTATGTTTATGTTAAGTATATTTTTCTCTGACGAAGAAAAAGTTATTCTTCAATAAAAAATTCTTACTCTGAGAGATACATAGAAAGTTGTGCAATTACTTTACAGATGGCGCTAACAGTTTCTCGCGTCTTTTGCTACATATCATCGCTATATAAGTTCGACGATATTGAGTGTTCGTATATTGTTTGTTTACATCTATGCATAAGTGATTTATTTCATGGGTGACTTACAAGAATTATGAGGAAAACTAGAATTGTAGTGGAATAGCCTACAAGATATCAAGAAAAAATGTACTTGCGTATATAGTGTAACATGAAGAGGATATTTTTGCTATCCAAATAATATTTTATTGTAATATATTTTGCTCTGGCGAAAAAATATTATTCTTCTACATATAAAAAGAGTAAGATATTCGTTTTATATATCGATTTATATATCAACAACAATAATTTGTTGGGTGAAAAATATGCATGTTTCAACGAACAAAAGTATACCCAAATATATATCTTGACCCAAAAGTATACGTACGTATTGCTTAAAACAGACGTAATTCCTTTCAAGCAGTTCTTTCATACTTAAAAAATCTGATGTGGCCAGGCACATGACTTTATCATACGATACAGCCGTGTTCAGGGGGGCAATTTGGAAGTTCAAGGGGCATCCGCTTACTATGATCTAATTTTTTTTTCCAAAAAATGGAATGGACATAAATTATACAAAAATTTCTCTACTATAGTTTATTATTTAACTATTTTGACGAAATTACAGAAATGGCGGCTAATTTGCAAAATCGTTGAAAAATGATAAGAGTAAACCTCGAGTTCCTTTGGGCCCTTTTGGACAAAACTTCTTTCAGCTCTAAGTTTAGTCACGAAACTTCTAAATATGAAGTTTCGTCTCGATACCTTCAGTAGTTTCTCCGGAATCGTCGCCACAAAAAACGGGCACACACAGACATTTTTTTGTACCTTGGTAAAACATGTTCAGGTGGCCCAAAACGACATATTTCCGCTAAAATCTCAATTTTTTTTTTCGACACGATTACAATACTTTGTCATACTACATATGATAAAGTAAAAAAGGAAACGTAATACTTGGAATCAAGAAAATCATATTCTTACTCTGAGAATTTTATGTTTTACTTGAACCAACCAAATGATCTTTCTGTGGATATAGAAACAAGTGATATTCTTCACTCAAAGATATTCGTGTTGTATCGAATAAATTTTTCCCTCTGTGTGGGACAACGTATTTGCTGTCAGAGTTAGCACTACATTATAATCTATAACCTGTCTGTTATTTGCTTATTGAGGGATACATACTAGGGCTGATTGTCTTATTTTACAAATAATATGAATGTTAAAACCAAACTAATAACATAGAGACTGTGGTATTCCTAGAGTAACATTTATCTCATATATTCTTAAATGAAACTAAAAAAGGACATATCTATTAAATTTCGTTTTAACCAAATACAACAAGATTATAATTTTCTCGCGTTTTGAGAATATCTTCTGCTGTGTACAGAGAGAAAAAAATTGAATGAAACGAATTCGCTTCAAGTCAAAGAAAGATCGATGTCAAATAGTGACAGGCAAAGGTTTACTTGCCACAAAAAATTATTTCATTGGTAAAATTTATTAAATTCAAAGCTATCGTATGTGTATGAAGGGTAGTTAAATTCAATAACATAATATTTTCAAACGAAATGAACATTTTGTTTCAAGAACTCTACCTTCTTTTTAAGTAAAAAAATCGAATGTTGATTTAAAAACTACAGATTTTGATATAATCAAATATGTAGTACTTTAGTTTCAGTAAAGTGTACTTTCAAATTAAATAAATATTGCGACCGTGAATTTAACACTAATTAATATTTTATTCCTTTTGGATTGTAATCATGGGACCTTGATTATATAATCTAAACATAGTTGAGTAAAAAACCACAATAAAAGATTATGGTAGATTCATTAGATTATTTTACTCCCAAATGAAGAGTAACCAGAAAACCGCTCGCTTTCTGTAGCACGCTTATACGAAGTCATCTCCCCGACAGCACTTCTTTTATTCATAACACATAATCTTTTTTCTCAAATCTATTATCTTTCTCTTCCAAATAGAATATTTACTTACCTCAAGGCCGATCTTTATTTCAAATAAAACCAGATTTATTTCATTCAAACGTATTTCTGCAATTAAACCCAAACAATTTCTACATAACGGAAATCACGAAAACCATTTGGTGTAAAGCAATCATTTTTCAGTGAAAACTATTTCTTTTTACTTCAAATACAATATTTCTTTCAGCCCATGCAGTTCACTTTTTTAAATTTAAAAATGCTTATTTGTGTCAAACACATATTCTTTCCTTGAAGGAAATACATTTATTTGATTTTACATTTCTTTTCTCTCACTGTGTGCAGTTTTTAATTAAAATTGGGCGATATGTGTATTCAGAGAACCCTAGGGAATGAATGGCAGCTGCATGGTAATCTAGGGTACCGTCGAAGACTTCCTGTCTCCCAAGAAGGCCCATTAGGTGTTGATGTAAGACACTTGTCGACCATTTATTATTTTTAGAAAAAAACCGATCGATCTATCTTCGGGGGAAAGACATCCAAGATCGAACATTGTTGTTTGCAGCTTAACGAACATACCATGATATAAAATTGTATGCAAAAACGGATTATTTTGAATAGGAAGCATAGCGGATGTGGACAAAATCCATGTTAACAACAAAAAAAAAAACGTGATGATAAAGCGCTAGCTAAAAAGAGTAACTTTGAATTAATAAGTTAACTGCAAAATGCAGGCGGTAGCGCACGTTGACTAATACGTTTAATTTGTCATGTGGACATGTGGCAGTAAGTCCACTTCGTCCACATTTGCCAAATAATAAATGTAGTGTTTAAAGCTTGCAGCAATTTGCCACACACTATTTGCTGCCCGATGACAAGTTACAGTATGATCCATTGTGGTGTTGCTAATATACGGTACTAATCAACGACGGATATGGTATGAAATATTTACCACCTATATATATCGTTCTCAAAATGATTTGAGTTTTGAAATCGTTTTCAAACCGGTAGCCTACAATCAACAAAGATCAAACATTTGTCTCTAAGAGGTAAATTGTCTCCATACATTTCTGAACATTTTGTTGTGAAAAAACAAAGTGAGATTATGTGAAGCAATGTACCTAACAACCTAATCAAGTGAAAATATGACAAAATCCTATATAAAACTTTTATCCAATGAATTTGGATGAACTTTTATCCAATGAATACGCAATACATATGCATTAAAATGCATTAAAATTATACAAATATGTACGAAATGATCAAAATATGGACTAACAATATTTTTTATTATGTATTTCAATATTTATAGCAAAATCTGGCAGAATATGCAAAAAATATGCCGTAACAAATGTGATAAAAACATGCCTTTACATACTTTTGCTTGCCCAGTATATCAGTATTGCACCATATGTTTGCCGGGTAGTTAAAATTGTGTGAACCAGGTATAAGAGTAAACTACCTGTAATTTTAATAATATCGAGAAACACGATTTTTACATGTTGCTCAGATTTGAAACCACAACCAACTATCATAAAAATTCATTTGCAATTATTCTTTAAATTTTCAGTGATTGAAAAAGTACTCGCGATTTTTAATTCGTTTCTAGCATTTGTTTACAATACTCAGTTTGATGTGGGAAATCATGGGCGCACCAAACGAACAATTTTGCCAGGTATGCTAGAATCCCATTCAAAATCGCGAGTATTATAGAAGATTTCAACAAATATGCTAAACTTTTTCAAATAGTAAAAATTAGAAAAAATCCGGTGTGGTCCCCATCCAACTTTCCGACTAAATTGTTGACACAAACTGTTCCAACTCCTTCAAAGTTTTTCTAATTTCGATAACAGTACCCACAGCACACCAACAGGTGTGTTTATTTGATGCCACAAGTAACACGTGCCTAAGAGCACACCAAATGTTTTTTTTTTCAAACACCTAGTAACCTGTTCGATTGTATACGGTTTCAATCCGTGTTGTCTGTCGACCAGATGAATACGCTCGTGCTCAATATTTCCTGACTGAAGGAAGCATTGTAAACCAGATGTTTGTTCGGATTCTTCCCGTAGATGGCTTAATATACCTTCGCAGTAAGAACACAGAAAAAAAATCGTCTTCAATTGCTGGTAAACGACACTTCCGTGGATGGCTTCATCAACCTGCTGCTTGGTACGTGCTCAACACTGACAAGCGAAATAAAGAGACGACAAAAGTAAAAGCCACAGATCCGGAAATACCGGAAGAGGTCGGAAGTATGAGGAATGCGTGAGGAATGTCACGCTTTCATCTTTATTTCGATATAATTCCTTTCCTAACCATAAACTAAAACCATAATTTATTATTACCTATGAATAAGTTGTAGTAAGAAGTTGATGTGGATGTGGTTTATGTAGATATAATTTTTAAATTAGTTATTATATTAGGAGAATGTGCGTATGAACGCAAATGGTTTATGGGGGTATTGTTGGTCACGTTCCAGATCTGCTCTCTCGTCGGGGCATCTATAAATCGGGAAAACCCCGCTATGGTGTATTCAGTACCTCACGTTTGTCTTGAATTAGGGCTTCCTCTATATACAGGTAATGCCACTCGTAAAGAAAGCAATTACAACAAATAATTTAATACATTGATAAGAGAGCTTTAGCAAGAGTTCCAAGATTAATTAAGTTTTATGGGTTGTGCATACATATTTTATAAGTAAGTAATATTTATTACGCCCTCTTGGGCTAGTGTCTTAGATACCCATCCGCCATTAGGTCCATTTTTTTTTCTCTATTTATGGTGTTTATTTTGAGATTATCCTTCTGTATACATACCTAGTAAAACTATGCCTGTTTTCAAACAGCTATCGAAGGGTTATTTTACAAGTGGATTATAAATCAATGATTTATTATTATTTTGTTTCATATACCATCAAAACTTACGGAGAAAGTTATGTTAATCAGTCAGTAAACATTAAACTAAAACATCCCAGATATAAATTATATATAAATTTGTTACCTATCTTTTCATTATTCTAAACTTTTGTTACGGTGGAGTGTGCAGGCACACTTTTGTTAAATGGCTAGATATGTTTTATTCGATAGTATATTATCCATATATGGAAGAACAAATTTTGTATTAAGTAGCATAATTTTTTTTGTGAAAACAGCAATTATTTATTGTGAAATATTGAACTTCGAAAAGTTATTATTAGTATAGGTCCTGGAACAAATTGTTAATCTTTATTTGTCGTTAGATGTCAGGTTTCCATAAAAAAGTAGGGCTCCAAAATTCTATTTCTGAATATTGTAGTACAAATGTTGACGAAGGTTGAAAGTTTATCAATTATTGGTCTATCAGCTGTTGGTAAATTGTGCCATCATTGGCAGACAGGGAGACAGAGATATTTTTTAGGAGTCAGAATTAAATGCATTGCACAGGGGAACATTGATTTTGAGGCGTCGGATTTATTAGTCAATTTTAGGTAATTCTGGGCTACTAAATATGAAAATAATAAAATATTTGTTAAATTGACTCAACTTTTTGAGATAAAGGCAATCCATTTATATTTTAAATAACATTAAATAAAAGTGTCCAATATATTTAAAAGCTTTTATTCAAAGATTTCAAATTAAAATAACGATTTGTATTGTTAATATTGTTCAGCTTGATGATTTCCCAAAAAAATATTCCATAACTGATACAAAGTTTGTCCATGCTTCCAGTTCAACCTAAGTCATGTGATTTGTGGTCCATCGAAGGTATCTTTCCTGTATTGAGACCAGGAAATGATTAACAGATATATTTGGAACAAATAACATTCTTATATAAAGCTTTCACAAACTATTTAATAAGCCCAAATTTAATATGTAGTGGTGGAAGAATTATTTGTTCTAGCCTTATCAATAGTTCATAAACGATGTTAGCTTTTCCTACGGTCATATTTATATTGGACGGCCAGTTTTTCGTATCCCAATGTTCATTTTTTGCACGACTGTCCCACAGACAAAGAAAACAGGGTTATTTAGTGTATCGGAAAGTTGTTGAGTAATATGTTATATTTCAGAAAGTTAGTTCAAAGATTGATTTTGATAAATAAAGACTTGATAGCTGCACGAAAAGTAAAAATATTTTATTGAAGTTTAAATTAAAATAATTAATAATAAATAATTTCAATTCTTCTGAAAAAAAAACATATTAACCATTATTGACAATTAGAGTTTAACAATGTCACTGAGTATCCCAGCGCTTGCAGAAGCCTATAATTTATTATTTATTCAGTTATTACAATTAAATCGGTGAAAGCAACTCATGTATACCTAATCCAAACAGTCAGAAGCTGAACCAATAGGATGAAACTCAGGTATTCACATTGTTCGAACATCGCATCTCATTGGTCGTATGAATCAGGTAAGTACAGGTAAGCACAGGTAGCCAACACCGATTGGCGCTCAACAAAACCCACAACCATTTTCCAAAGCTCAACAGATTCAAAGACAGACGCTATGAAAGTATAAAACATAAACCATTAACAGATCCCAACCCATGAAACGTACATAAACCGACACATTTTAATGTTCCTGTTCCATCACTCACTAAAATTTTATGTGCAAAAAGTGTCAAGCGACACCCTATGAGACCTAAAAGAATCAGACATTTACTTTACCATTTACTTAAGTCACGAACGACTTCCTATAAAACAAAACACCGAAATAAATAACAGCACAGTACAAAGCTGGTTCCGAGAATAACATCTTCAAATTGACAGGTCCTTTTGTATTTTTTTCGTTTGTTGCAAAGTTGACCATTCGCCTCTGGGATTGTTTCTGGAGAGGTTAATGTAGTTGGTCCTATTTGGAATAACATGCCCCGTGATGACATTCACAGGCAAACGTAGGCTTTTGAACGGTAAAACAGGCACGGATTTTGTCTCAACCCTTAGCCCTGCGTGGATCGTTTGACCACCCTCGGGAATGCGTCTGTTATTTCTCTAAACTTCTCTCCAAATTGCTTAAACAGACTCTTAATGACTTTCTACTTTCCGGAAAGATAGTTATATCTACACAGTTGTTTATTTTAAAAATTATTCTACGATCAAGTGTTAATTTTTTAAATTGAAATCAATTTTCAATAACATTATCAACAGGAGCTTCTAAATAATATTACGGTGGAATAATGCAAAATGCTGCTTCAAAGAGGAAGCTGTCAACAAAATCATTATGCAACTGGTTTTTAGATTTTTTTATTCTTTACTCTTACGTCTTTGAAATACAAAATGAAGAGGTTGTTAATGTCTGTTATTGTAACTTCCGGTAAGAATATTGTTATATTTACAGAGAGAAATAATGCAAAATTAGCTATTTTAAAGAAAATGCCAAAAACATAGATAAATTATCAAATTTACTAGCTATTTTGCAATTTTAGAATAGCTGCTATAACGTTTTCAGATAGTTGTTCAAATAATTGTTGTTAATTTATCTATATCTTTAGGTAAAACTCAAATATTTTTCAATAAGATATTTTAACTACAGTTTAAATGAAATAGCTACTGCAAATTGTTGTTATATACGTTGTTATATCAAATCAGTGGTGAAAACAACTGATTGTTAAACATAAATAGTTAAATTGCAGTTTCACATTGTAATTTCATTTAGTTATATGAGCTATCTTATTTAGTTGGCCAATTTTTAACCACAAATTCTAGCTGTATTAAGTATCTAAAAGTTAGATGATTTTTCTACAATTTTTCTTTCTGTGTACTATAGACGTATTGCCAATGGAATATTTTATTTCATATAATAGCAAACTAAAAAATATAGCATACCTATTATAAAAAATATTCTGAAATTTGAAGAAAAATAAACAAAATTAAAACGCGATTATTAATAAATACTTACCAGTATATGTACACAGAAAAATAAAGTAGGTAAATCACCTACAATTCGAATAATTTACCTAAAAGTTGCATTGAATTATCTAACTTATCCATTGAATTTTACCGATAAATATATAAATCAGCTAAATTTTTAGCTAAATGAACTATTTTCACTGTGTAGGTATAATTCAAATGCTACACCAACAAAGGAACATTAACATAACGTTATTAACGAAACAGAAGAAGTGGATGAACAGAAAATTCTTGGTGTTTATGTCGACTTCCCAAATAATTTCTTCTAATATTCTTCTTCCTCATTTCCACATATTATTTAACAGGTTCAGGGCGACATTCCTGTTGAGACAGACGTTGACTCGGCATATTTTAATCCTAATAAACTCCATTACACCAGAAACTTAGAAACTGCAGAAGATTGAAAAATGCTACTATATTCCACACTAAAATCGAAAATTCAGATCTACAGCAAAAACTCCTTAGACAGGAATATCTACTTCATAAAAGAGATAAACATGAACTCAACACAAAAATATTTACAATAGAACAAAAAATCAATGAAGATGATTTGCATGCACATCTAAATCATTCACCGATAATAATACATACACAAAACATAAGAAAAAAGTCCAAGACCACGTGTTTCCGAAAACGCACCAAAACCATCACCCTTCCACCAAGCAACAAACTCGACCATGGAAAGAACAAAGAGCGGCGCCCCAACACACCGTGAAGAACGCATGTCAAATTCGATTGGTCGACGTGAAGATCCTAGCCGACACAAGCCTTCGCCTACAAAGACACGTCCGAGCGATTTCAGGCAGAAATTTCGAAGCCGAGTTTCAATGGAGAGACAAAATAAGACACCGGCGAAGCAGTGGGGATGAGAGCCGACTCTTATTGGTCGACCACATGCCTTTAGATTTCGACTTTCCTCAACGATTTTCAAAAGGAGATCAGTACGTTGGCGTAGATCGCTGGTGCGTGTATGATATAGACCAAGTGAGAAAAAAACTAAGTGAGAATTATGTACAGGAGTGATGATTCCTCTCCGGTTTACCGGGAACTGTCTCCGAATAGTCCTGGATCCTACCAAAGTGTGTCACCGAATCGCCTGATGGATTTAACCAATGCAAACGACGGTTATATGTCGCATGAAATCCACCAGTACAACAACCACGGTTACTCGTACCAACCTAACGACATGGGCTACCAGGATGTGTACCAGTGCGCGAAAAGGACCGCGGAGGATTACTATAACGAAAATTACAAGTCGGATGAGTTCCAGATCAAAGTTGAAGTTGACGAGGACACAGTGATCAAACCCAGAACCGCTGGCCGGAAAAGAAAAACGCAGTCCTTCTCATCAGATGACGAGAACTCTTGCCACAGTCTGTCAAAATCGAAATCGAGGCGAAAATCACCGCAGAGTTTCGAGGAGATTCAAAATCAACGTATCATGGCGAATGTTCGGGAGAGACAGAGGACGCAGAGTTTGAACGAGGCCTTTGCTAGCTTGAGGAAGAGCATCCCCACAATGCCGTCGGATAAGTTGTCAAAAATACAAACGCTAAAACTGGCGGCGAGGTACATTGATTTCCTATACCACGTCTTGTCGAATGCTTCCCCAGAAAACCAAAACGACCCCGATGTCATCGGGAATGTTTGTTCTTACACAGCGCATGAAAAACTCAGTCGAGCTTTCAGTGTTTGGAGGATGGAAGGTGACTGGAATGCACACACGTGACATTTTTATTGTTTTTGTATTAGATTCTAAGGACTTTTTTTGTATACTATGTTAGTCGTTATTATATTAGTTCTATAAACCTAGTTATTACGGTATAGTTTAGTCGAGATTATTTGCTTCAATTTGTTGATTTTCAAGTTTTTTCAGTTTTTAAATTTTGTAACTGACTCTCCACATAAACTTTACCGTAATAATAATATTAATACAGGGGTTCCAATCTTTCCCCACCCCCAGTTGTGATCTGTTTATAAATATTTAGCTCTTAAGTCACCGTATACTCACAGAAAAAACCGTCGTTTTTTTTTTACTTAAAGATGAGCCGTTGAAAAAATTGTATATATGATATGATGAGAACGTTTGAAGACAGCTGTTGTATGTTTTTTTCGTTCGATGTACGAGGCAAAAAATACGAGAGCGTTAATTTTAAGAAAAGGAGACGGGTTTTTAATGTGCCATTTGCCTCGCCAGGGGTCTCCGCCGTCGAAGGCTTTTAATTTCTGGAGATTATCTTTCTGAAGTTTCGTGTTTCAGTTTCAGTAGTCGTATATGTACCGGATGGATCGTGTATAGTTTTTTTTTAGTGTTGAGTCTTTTCGTTTAATGCGACAATTGGGTGACAAAGTTACCGGACCAAAATGTATTTTAGGTTATAGGTTCTGTTTCTCTGATTAATGTAATACGTCGACCTGGCAGTTGAACTGTATATAGATATATGAGTAATATGTACATTTATTTTCTATTGTTATGACGGATGTAATTTATTTTTGTTGTAATAAAGACTATTTTGAAAATATCTTTTCTTTCTTTATCTCTCATGATTTAGTTAGGTAAGTACATTTTGCATACAGAAATTCAAGTAAAATGTAAATTAGATTGTTTTCTTGGTGACCTATAATAAGAAGTTGCTGCCCGGAAAAGTTTATTATTAATCTTTCCATTTGTTTATGCTGCTTTAGTAATTTTAGCTTTTAGTTTGTTGAAATGCTATGTTGTTGAAAATTTGCTGCAGCCACTACAGTATAGACTGCGTTTGCTTTATGCTACTGAAGAATACGGTTGTCAAAACATACGTACCTAACAATCAATCAGTGAACTGAAAAAAAGTTAAAAATAAAAATTACCACATATTCTAATTCTCCGTACAGAAACATGTTGACTTTGAACAGGATTGATGATACCTGTGTCTTTGGTTTTCGAGTTATTTTAATTTTAAAGTTTTTCTAATAATTATCACTCTCACAAACAATAGGTACACAGACACTAGCCCTAGTCCTTCAAATAGAAAACTTACAAGTGATAATAAAATCGAATAAAACGCCAAACACAACGTAAAACACGACGTCAGTTTTTGACGAAACAAGTTATTTTTCTCTCTTTGTCTATCAATATACAAAGCTAATATTTGTAATATCCTTTCACAAGGTTTCACATATTAAATCAATTTAGTTTCCGACAAAAAACTTTATTCCTTCATTCGTAAACAGTTATAATAATAAGCTATAACAAACAAGCTAACAAGCTATAATAATAAATAACCTTCTCGTTCTAGAATAGTGTCATAATAGCCCAAAATTGTTAGTTAAATGTTATTTTTTATTGTCAATTAATGATTATAATCATAGTCATCGAAAAGTAATGAGCAATTTAAATATGACGTATCTTACAACTTATTCTAATAAATTCTAATAAGCCCCCATTTGGGGTCTCTTAGTTGGTCCTGAAGAATACATTTTTCACGCACTGACTCCGCTTTTGTCACTAACATAATCACACTAACTCAAACGGCTTCTTTGTCTTGCGTCTTCTTATGGGACCAGTGTTATCGAGGAGGTGGATAGCCCCAACATTCACGTGTTGATGATATCTTTGTACATGGCTTCATGCAATTTTGAGGTCCTTATTAAGATCGACATTCCTAATGTACCAAGGAGCATTAACAATATTTCTTAGTACTCTGATTTGGAATGTCTTGATAATTAGTTTCCTTGGTGCTGTTATTTGCAAAAACAAGATAAACAAATATTCTTTTTGGGAAAATCGACTGTAAGCTACTTAGTCATATACTAGCTCTGTGTATATGTCAAAATTTTCGATTTTAGTTATTGGGCATTCTAGAAATATGTGGTTAAGGCTTCCCACCTGTCCACATTCGCAATATGGACATTTAAGGATACATTTTAGGTTATCTGCTATCTGTTACTGTTGTTACGAATGTCCGGCAGGGGGCGTTTCGGGTTTGACGTTACTGTGGTAATAGCAGCAAAACACGGGTCGACAAAAATCGATTTTTTGGATCGAAAATTGTTTTTAAGGCCGTTTTTTTGCTCAAAACTCTTTGCGAAGGGTATTTAGAGGGATCTTATCGTAAGACATGAGAGCGAGCGGCTTTTATAAGGTCGGCAGGAACGGATAAAAAATGTAAATTTTTGACGTTCATCGATCCGCTTGACGGAATTTCTAGACGTCACGTGACATTTTCTCGAGGTTCGCCTTCACCCGAAGAGGTGCAAAAACGTGATTTTTTTTCCAAATTGACGCATTTAATTTACAAAATATCGCGCAGTCCACGCGGAATTGTGTCCTTTTTTCAATTCGAGCGTCAAAAGTAATATCGAAAAGCCCAATTTTGCAGCTACTCGATCGCAAATGTCGGCGAAAATGGGCGATTCCGCTGAACGCGCCCTACACTTGAAAGTTCGTAATTAGTATAGGTAGACTAGCTCTGTGTATATGTCAAAATTTTTGATTTTAGTTATTGGACATTCTAGAAATATGTGGTTAAGGCTTCCCACCTGTCCACATTCGCAATATGGACATTTTAGGATACATTTTAGGTTATCTGCTATCTGTTACTGTTGTTACGAATGTCCGGCAGGGGGCGTTTCGGGTTTGACTTTACTGTGGTAACTGCAGCAAAACACGGGTCGACAAAAATCGATTTTTTGGATCGAAAATTGTTTTTAAGGCCGTTTTTTTGCTCAAAACTCTTTGCGAAGGGTATTTAGAGGGATCTTATCGTAAGACATGAGAGCGAGCGGCGTTTATAAGGTCGGCAGGAACGGATAAAAAATGTAAATTTTTGACGTTCATCGATCCGCTTGTCGGAATTTCTAGACGTCACGTGACATTTTCTCGAGGTTCGCCTTCACCCGAAGAGGTGCAAAAACTTGATTTTTTTTTCAAAATTGACGCATGTAATTTACAAAATATCGCGCAGTCCACGCGGAATTGTGTCCTTTTTTCAATTCGAGCGTCAAAAGTAATATCGAAAAGCCCAATTTTGCAGCTACTCGATCGCAAATGTCGGCAAAAATGGGCGATTCCGCTGAACGCGCCCTACACTTGAAAGTTCGTACAGAAATTGCGGCATGCTACAAAAAAGCAAGAGAAACTGAAAATTGCGGAAAGATCCTGGAGAGAAAACACTTATTTCATTATATTTCTTAAAGTATATATGTATAGTCTTTGCTGAATTAATAGCACAAACTTGGATGACGCTTTGTTTGAATGCTTACTTAATAACGTTGTCCGACGAGGAATAAAGCTGATAAGGAATATTATCTTTAACATTAACGAGACATATAAAAGTCAAAATCTCTTCTTGCACAGAATCGTATGCACTCTCGCCGATAATATTAAATTAAAAATAAACTAATTAATCTAAAGAACAACGAAATTTCCACAAAGAAAAGCAGACGTACCGATAAATGAGCAACATGACATTTGGAGAATGTTCAAAAATCGCGCGTTTAAAATCGGCGCTGCTTGCCAGATAATTTTACCCATTCATTTATTTCGTTTATACGAGCGGCACCGCGCGTTTTATTACCCCAAATAATATAACTATTTTATTGTGGCGTTATACATCTCGTTAAACTGCTGGTACTATATCTGTTGGACCAGCCACGTTTGACCAAAAACTAGACCGGAAATCAATAAATCCACAAGTCCGTAAAGCCCGCAATAGCTTGTACTTTTTTCGTCGTCATCCGGGGGAATTTCTTTGATAAACATTTTTAATTGGAACGCTGGGCGCGCTTGAGTTATTTCGACAATGTTTCGCTGTTTAACCGTCCATTTCGCGGGAACGCTGTATAGTGATCCGCACTTTCATAAATTTCGCACGCAATGAGGTTGCATTGCCGTCGCGGTGATATTTCCAGACAGGATTTAATGCTCGAGTCGGTAAATATCCGCAGACCGACCCACGGGCTGCGGATGATATGCGATGCCGTTCGTTGCAATTTACGCGTATCTCCGCCTCTGAACGCCTGTGTCGTAATGTTACAATTAAGATAGACGGGGTGCCAAAAGACGTAATTGTAACTAGCCGCTGTCTGAGAATCATAAGTTCTGATTTTATATGTGTGCAGGTTCAAAATTGTAGAGAACATGTACATTATACAGTATGTCCAGAAAAGTCCGCACCATATGGAAAATACTTTCATCATCCATCTCTCAGTTTTTTTTTTGTTTATAAAAGTTGGAGGTATGGTTGAAAATTTGTGAGCCAGGAAACCAAGCTACCTCTTTACTTTAATAACCGCGATATAATCACACTATTTGGAAATGTTGTTGAGGCTGAGGTTATAGTGAAGCTTTCAGCGTCGATACTATCTTCAACACCAGCGGCGCTGTAAAAACTGAACCATTGTTTTACTAGCGGTGACCCAAGATTTGATGGTTTTACAAAGCACTCGGAAATCTTCGATAGACATTAACATTCGAAGAATGTTAGTGAGTAGATGCTGTATTGTTGTATATTTGTTTTATCAAAACAATAGCTCTGATTTATCTCATATTTGTTGATCAACATTTCCAATGAAGCAAACTACTGATTTGTAAGAAAAAACAATGTAAAGGTTACACATTTTACTAGTTTTGGGTGCAATTTTATACAAAATATCAATAGAAATAACAGAGTGGCTGACTGAACTGAGTATGGATGCAAAACTTACACCACTATCTCCAAAATCCTTGCCAATACAAACCATGTCTTTCAGCGTACTTCCTTAAACTTAAGAATTTCCCAGTTTTATTACGGTCTTTATTAATGGGATGTACTGTCCATATCCTCTTACTTGATTAAAAATAAATACAAGCATTATGTGAAAATCCTATCATCATTATGTGGCTGGATTTGTATATGACACAATATGGTTGACCGCTATTGTCCACCTTATTATAGTCATTTTAGAGGTTGTTTTGAATTTGTGTATTTATCTATTTGCCTGTTACCTGGCCGACGTTTAACACGCTTTGTTTGTGAATGAATGTCATTCACAATGGGTTTTCCATGGGGGTTTTTCCCTAAGAAGTAAATTTGTTTGGGAAACCCATACTTTTTAATCTCTCATTTGCCATTAACAAGAATAATAATTACTTATTACGACTAGGATGACCGGGGTCGATTTTAATCACCTAAATACATAAAATTTCAATATTTTGTAAACCACCGTCCACAAAAAGTCGAAAAGTACAAATTCACTCAATCAAAGTCGCCTCTTTTGTGACTCAGCTTATTAATAGTCCCAAACTGACAGTTTTTCTGTCAACGTACGGCCGGAACATTTTTCTCTCCACGCTCGGCGAACTTAATTTATCAGTTCTTATAAATTAATTCAATAACATCTTCAAAGGGGGCCACGTCAGCGAGACCATTTCGTCCAACAAGAAATATAATACATCTGAAAACTGCCCCGCAGTCTTCTCGCAGAAGAACGTTCACTGCGGACGCTCTTTTTCCGGTTTATTTTTAAATTTACCCAACGAACAAAGAACTCGCGTTAGATTAGGGTATATGCAGAAATAGGGATATTAAAACAAGAGGAGTAGACTTGTCGGGGACTTTGAGAAGGTGTTAAAAGGGAATTCGGGTATGACAGGGCAGCACGTCAAGTGTTGTACCCAAGACTATGATGTGACACAGGAAGGAATAAATAAAATTAGAACTGTGCGGTGAAAGAGGAGGATGGACCGTGTTGAAATTCCCACTCCATAATATTTTCAGATATATGATCCTCTTCACTGCCTTGGATGAGCGTAATAGTTGACGTCTATCGCTATAGATTACTGCATATAACAAGGTAAAGGATTTAATGTGCAAATCTCCCGCCCCACAGTAAAAAATAAATGTAATTTTACATTACACAGAGAGAAAAGAAACGTAAAATCAAATAAATGTATTTCTTTCAAGGAAAGAATATATGTTTGAAACAAATAAGTATTTTTAAATTAAAAAGGTGAACTGCATGGGCTGAAAGAAATATTTTATTTGAAATATTTCTTAAGAAATAGTTTTCGCTGAAAAACGATTCTTTTACACTAAATGAAATTTCATAATGTAGAAATTGTTTAGGTTTAATTGCAGAAATACGTTTGAATGAAATAAATTTGGTTTTATTTGAAATAAAGATCGGTCTCGAAGTAAGTAAATATTCTATTTGAAGTTATTTGGAAGAAAAAGATAATAGATTTGAGTGGAAAGATTACGTGATTGAATATAAAATGCGGTATAATTAAAAATTATCGCTATGTCTACTGGCGGGGAGATGGCGCTGACAGTCTCTAAGCACGTGTTGGCTTAATTTGAGCTTTATATAAGCTGAGCTACAGAACGCGAGCGGTATTCTGGTTACTCGTCATTTGGGAATAAAATCTGTAGTCTTTACTAAAGATTTCCGTGGAGAAAACTAATCTAATGAGTCCACCATAATCTGTTATGGTGTTTCTCGACTACACTATGTTTGGATTATAATCAAGGTCCCATGATTATAATCCAAACATAATAAAATATTAATTAATGATTAATTCACGGTCGTAATATTTATCTAATATGAAAGTACACTTTACTGAAACTAAAATACTATTTGATTATATCAAAACTTGTAGTTTTTAGATCAACATTCGATTTTATTACGTCAAGTACTAAATTGTTAAATAGTAAAAAAGTTTTTTATTTAAAAAGAACGTAGAGTTCTTGAAATAAAATGTTCATTTCGTTTGAAAATATTGTGTTATGAAATTTAAGTTAATTACAAATACGATAGCTTTAAATTTAATAAATTTTACCTAAAAATTTCTTTACGGCAACCAAAGCTTTGTCTGTCACTACTTAACGATCATCTTTCTTTGACTTGAAGCAAAAAAATACAATGCACACCAAAAATACACTGTTTTTCATGTAAATGATAAATTATAGCACACATGGTGTAAAATACATGTGTGAAGTAACAATGCAATTTACCACATTTTTCTTGTTATTGTTTCTTGTTTTTCTTGTGTCTTTGCAATATTCTAACGGCAGTAATAACAACATGTGTTCATTGTTATTTAAAAAAACTTGATTTTCTTTATTTTAATGTGCCAAATAACCACTTTCGTCGTTCCTGACAAAAAATATACCCCAAACAGTAAAGCGGAGTAATTTTCAGTAAAAAATCGATTGACGGGTTCCAGAGTAAGTGGAGTATACAAAAACCTCTGGGAAAATTGTGCGCTGTTAAACACTGCCACGTAAAATTATTTACAATAAGTAACTGCGTGCATCCTACACGGGTGACATGAAAGAGAGACAAAACCCCTGCGGTGTCAAAGTTATAAACGGGTTATAACATAAATAAATAAATAGTTCCATCTTTTGCCGCTTGGTTGAGCGGAGTCGCTGGCTGTTGGGCCGGGCTGGCTGGCTGCTATGCTGCTGATGCATTAGCATGGTGAAAAACGCCGAGATATAGAGCCGCTGAGACAAATAAACACGCCTAATGTCGTAATACGACACCGCTTTCAAGAAAACATAACAAACATCTCAGCCATTTACAATCATTAACTGGTCAGAGACAGTGTATTAAAATTCAAACTCCCACAGTAGCGCGGAGAGGTATTTGATGAACAAAAAAAAAGAAAGAATTATAGCTTGATTTGTTAATGTGATACCGCGAATGGTACTGGGATGGTTTTAAGTTTCGAAATTTTGTGTTTTTTTTTCGGTATGTCGTTTTGTGACGAATATAAAACGGTTCACTGCTGCGCAGACGGAAAATGCAATGTGAAAAAGTAGAACATTTAGAATAACCACGCAGTAAAATACAAGATGACAGCAATTTTGCGCCTTGCCCATTTACCAATGTCTAAAATAAAGCGTGGGCATAAACACGGTAGTAAAGTCCTAAGAATTTATAGAAAAGCCGTCGAATGGAGAATGAGGAAGAGTAAAACTTAAGTGAAATGTATTTTGAGGACCACACACCAAGCTTGTCTGTGGACAAAATGTATATAGTTAAAATTAATATACGGTAAATCAACTATAATAGGTCATTTCGATATGTCCGTGAAGTTAGCAATGGATTTAGATTTAGATATGGATTTAGATTTACAAATTTACAGTCGCTCAGACAAATACTCAACATGACTTAAATTTTGTCTCAAATATCGCTATGCTTTCACAATAATGACTAGTTATCATAGTTTTGAATAAATATTGAGCATTGAGGGATGATCCCTACTTAAATCATCCGAAATAGCTGCTAACCTCCAATATTAACAATTTTTCAATCATTTTCTTTTCGAAACAAGAGATGATGTATATCTAATTTTGTACATACACTTTCAACAGAGAGTGCTAATTACGAATCGATATTCAAAACATCCAAATTTGCTAACAGGCTTGGTCAAAATTGCAATTGAAACTTGACGCTGAGTACTCCCATATCAACAGTTTATCATTATTTTTCATCTCGAAAACAAGAGATGATGTATCTCCAGTTTTTTGCATACACCTTCATTAGAGAGCGCTAATTACGAATCGATATTCAAAACGTCCAAATTTGATGTCAGGCTTGGTCAAAATTGCAATTGAAACTTGACGGTGAGTATTCCCATATCAACAGTTTATCATTATTTTTCATCTCGAAAACAAGAGATGATGTATCTCTAGCCTGACAGCAAATTTGCATGTTTCGAATATCGATTCGTAATTAGCACTCTCTAGTAAAGGTGTATGCAAAAAATTGGAGATACATCATCTCTTGTTTTCGAGATAAAAAATAATAATAAACTGTTGATATGGGAGTACTCACCGTCAAGTTTCAATTGCAATTTTGACCAAGCCTGGCAGCAAATTTGCATATTTTGAATATTGATTCGTAATTAGCACTCTCTAGTAAAGGTGTGTGCAAAAAATTGGAGATACATCATCTCTTGTTTTCGAGATAAAAAATAATAATAAACTGTTGATATGGGAGTACTCACCGTCAAGTTTCAATTGCAATTTTGACCAAGCCTGGCAGCAAATTTGCATATTTTGAATATTGATTCGTAATTAGCACTCTCTAGTAAAGGTGTGTGCAAAAAATTGGAGATACATCATCTCTTGTTTTCGAGATAAAAAATAATAATAAACTGTTGATATGGGAGTACTCACCGTCAAGTTTCAATTGCAATTTTGACCAAGCCTGGCAGCAAATTTGCATATTTTGAATATTGATTCGTAATTAGTACTCTCTAGTAAAGGTGTGTGCAAAAAATTGGAGATACATCATCTCTTGTTTTCGAGATAAAAAATAATAATAAACTGTTGATATGGGAGTACACACAGTCAAGTTTCAATTGCAATTTTGACCAAGCCTGACAGCAAATTTGCATCTTTTGAATAGTGATTCGTAATTAGCACTTTCTAGTAAAGGTGTATGCAAAAAATTGGAGATACATCATCTCTTGTTTTCGAGATAAAAAATAATAATAAACTGTTGATATGGGAGTACTCACCGTCAAGTTTCAATTGCAATTTTGACCAAGCCTGACAACAAATTTGCATGTTTTCAATATTGATTCGTAATTAGCACTCTCTAGTGAAGGTGTATGCAAAAAACTGGAGATACATCATCTCTCGATTTCGAGATAAAAAATATATCTATCATCATCTCTTGTTTTCGAAAGAAAAAATTTGAAGTCGGTATTAATATTGGAGGCTTGATTTCAATGTTCAATATTTATTCAAAAGTATAGTAATCAGTCATAGAGACAATATTAGAAACAAAATTAAAGTCATGTTGAGTATTTGTCTGGGTGACTGTAAATTTGTAAATCTAAATCCATATCTAAATCTAAATCCATTGCTAACTTCACGGACATCGTTTCGATGACTAAAGTCTATATATTTCAGAACAAAACCAGTGATGTAATTATTTCATGTAAATTTTATGCTTGCTTTAGTTTACGCGTATGATGATAGCGGAGCGCAACGGACTAAAAGTGTTCATATAACTTTTCTTGGTGTTTTTATTTGTTATAATCAACAGTATCACAACAATGTAACTTCTTGTTTTATTTATTATGGAGCTTTTCTAGATATTTTTTACCAGTCCCACGCAAGTAATATTCTTCAAGAAATAATATACAATTTTGAGCTTGAACACTAACAATCTGGGATGGCTTTCATCCAATTTTCCGACTACCCCTTGACACATTGAATAGTCTGAGTCTTCTGCAATTTATCAATATCGTGAAACCATAACTACTCTGGATCTCAACCTAATATCAGTGGCCAATGACATTTATCAAAATCTGCCAATTTGCAGCCATAGGGACTAAGGCATAAGGAACTTATACAGTGTGTCCAGAAAAGTCCGCACCATACGGGAAACATCTTTATTATCTACACAGAGGGAAAAATTTATTCGATAGAACAGGAATATCTTTGAGTGAAGAATATCACTTGTTTCTATATCCGCAGAAAGATCATTTGATTGGTTCAAGTAAAATAGAAAATTCTCAGGGTAAGAATATGATTTTGAATATGATGTTCCAAGTATTACTTTTTCTTGTTTTAAGCATGAAGGAACTGCTTGGAAGGAATTACATCTGTTTTAAGCGATACGTACGTATATTTTTGGGTTACTTAAGAAACTGTTTGTTCGTTGAAGCATGTATATTTTTCTCCCAACAAAATATTGTTGTTGTTGTAAAACGAACGTCTTACTCTTTTTATATATAGAAGAATAGCATTTTCTTTGTCAGAACAAAATATACTCAACATAAACATACTAAACTCTTAAACCGGAACTAGCCGTTGAAATAACTACATTATACTGAAATTTTTATTACAATAAAATATTATTTGGATAGCAAAAATATCCTGTTCATGCTACACTATATATGCAAGTACAATATATCCAAGAATAGGAGTTCTCTATGTGTAGGCTATTCCACTACAATCCTGATTGTTTTCCTCATAATCCTTGTAAGTCACCCATGAAATAAAATACTTATGCATAGATGTAAACAAATAATATACGAACAGTCAATAGCGTCAAACTTATATACCGGTAATATGTGACAAAAGACGCGAGATACTGTTAGCGCCATCTGTAAAGTAATAGCATAACTTTTTATGCATCTCTCAGAGTAAGAATCTTGGGTCAAGAAACTGTTTTCTCGTTGAAGCATATATATTTTTCGTCCAACGAAATATTTTTGTTGTAAGACGAACGTGTATTTTTTTCATAGAAGAATAACTTTTTCTTCGTCAGAGAAAAATATACTTAACATAAACATAGTAAATTCGTAAATCGTAAGAATAACTAACCGTTGTAACAACTATAATGAAATTCTTATTAGAATAAAATATTATTTGGATAGCAAAAATATCCTGTTCATGCTACACTATATACTCAAGAATATTGTTTCTTGATATCCAAGAGTAGAGTTCACAGTTGAGACGTATCGTGTCTTAAATCAAGAATACCATCAAAAGATCTTAAAAATGTCGCACCATATATCGGGTGTTTAAAAATTGTGAAATGCACACAGACTATTTTTTTAAAATAATTGTCATTAACCTTTTAAATGTGAAGAACCATTTCTTCTTCATTTTTTTTTACAGAATTACACCGAATCACACACATACATACACAAAACATTTCCAGAAATCATTGCAGTGGATTCAGGATACCTCAAAAAAAACTCAATACAATACTTCCCTTCTAGAGTTAATTAGCGACTAGTGATTTAAAATGATTCTCCCCAATCCATTTCTTAGACATTTGATAAATTTGCGAAGTTGCAAACATGAATTGAATATGATTGAATGGAACACTATTCGATCAATTTAAATCTTATAGCCTCTGATCGCATGAAAGATTGTGTGCTAAATACATACAGAAAACACATTGATTACAGCCTTTTTCTATTTGATACAATGATGATGATGTTATTCAACAAACAGAATTATTTGATTTAAATTTAACATATTTCAACATGCGATTTTGAAGCTGGCAAATACTTATTCTAACGTCTGCTAAATTTGCACATAACATGTTGCTATCATGCTATTTTACATACCATTATTTCTTATAAATAAGCCGCATAACCGCAGCGCTTCCACTAAATTGTCCTTCCTTCATTTAATTTATTGTAGGTATAAAGTAAAGCGCTTTAGACTTTATTGCATTGTAAATTTCATTGGGCAATATATCTAAAATGGACCTGGCTTCGTCCACAGTCCACTACACACGCACAGTAGCTGAATTCATCCCAGATCACAGAGCGATGCGTTTAATGTCAGTTAAATGGAAGATCTGTCAGAACGCAAGCACTAGAAAATAGAAAATTGTTTTTTTTTTTGCTGAGAAATGATGAGTCAGTTTAAAGAATTAGGCGCAATCGGGATGTCCGCTTATAAATAACGTGATAAATTCCTTGATCGTTATTTCTCGGTTATTTATAAAAGCGCGGTTCTTGGAAGAAATGCCGTTGAAGCAGTCAAAAGTTTAGTGTATGAGTTATTGGTGCAACTTTTATGTAAAATTATTTTTTTTCTTTATGTGTATTGTCACATTTTGTGCAAAAGTGTCGGGAAATGTCATGGTAGGTATACATATAATAAATATTTAGAATGTATGACGGAATGCGGTAGGTAACTGTCAAACTTGTTGAGTGAAACTTGTGTGAAACTCAGTGAATCCAAGCAACAATGGGGACATTCAGCGAGGTTATATGTTACCGTAGCGCTGCGAGCGCTAACTGCCACACTTGTCCACAACAACTGGTATTAGTGAAAGAAGATCGCTTATGCCACGGTCACACTAGGCTGTTTTATTAGCCGCTAGTTGCTGGTACTGTTAGCAGCAACAGCAGCCAGCGGTTATTTTGTGGCCACATTACGCTGTTTACCAGTACCAAGTACTGCTGCCGCTGATGGCTACTATCAGCAAGCCTCGGTTCAAACTACAAAGTCAACTATTTCTGGTGCATTTTATATGTCATCAGGTAGGTACATACAACAGAGAGACAATGTCTTTTGTCAGGTGAAGTCGTCGCAACCATAAGATATTTCATATTTGATACCAATTTGTGGGGTTTTATTGACTACCTGCCTTGAACCTAACTACATACATTTTGAAAGCACTGTACACGAGTGTAAATAACATAAACAAGGCCATGATGATAATAAAATTAGAAATTCTATATTGTAGAAGTATTTTGTTGAAAAGTCAATGGCTCTACTATAATTAGTTATTTACAAAATTATATTAATTATTAATTAAATCATTATTTCAATTATTATGAATTCATTCCCAGTATATTTCTAAATAACAAACTGTTCAAAAGTTACCTACTGCTTTCATCCGTAATTTTGTGTCTACTTTATATTTAATGTTTTATTTATATTACCTTCAAACACCAAAGTAATCCAGTCAGTTTTCCGTCCATTTTATTAATTAAAATATAATATACAAATTATATAATTATACAATTTAATATACAATTGATATAATTAAAATCCGTAATTTTGTGTCTACTTTATATTTAATGTTTTATTTATATTACCTTCAAACACCAAAGTAATCCAATCAGTTTTCCGTCCAATTTATTAATTAAAATATAATATACAAATTATATAATTATACAATTTAATATACAATTGATATAATTAAAATCCGTAATTTTGTGTCTACTTTATATTTAATGTTTTATTTATATTACCTTCAAACACCAAAGTAATCCAATCAGTTTTCCGTCCATTTTATTAATTAAAATATAATATACAAATTATATAATTATACAATTTAATATACAATTGATATAATTAAAATCCGTAATTTTGTGTCTACTTTATATTTAATGTTTTATTTATATTACCTTCAAACACCAAAGTAATCCAATCAGTTTTCCGTCCAATTTATTAATTAAAATATAATATACAAATTATATAATTATACAATTTAATATACAATTGATATAATTAAAATCCGTAATTTTGTGTCTACTTTATATTTAATGTTTTATTTATATTACCTTCAAACACCAAAGTAATCCAATCAGTTTTCCGTCCATTTTATTAATTAAAATATAATATACAAATTATATAATTATACAATTTAATATACAATTGATATAATTAAAATCCGTAATTTTGTGTCTACTTTATATTTAATGTTTTATTTATATTACCTTCAAACACCAAAGTAATCCAATCAGTTTTCCGTCCAATTTATTAATTAAAATATAATATACAAATTATATAATTATACAATTTAATATACAATTGATATAATTAAAATCCGTAATTTTGTGTCTACTTTATATTTAATGTTTTATTTATATTACCTTCAAACACCAAAGTAATCCAATCAGTTTTCCGTCCATTTTATTAATTAAAATATAATATACAAATTATATAATTATACAATTTAATATACAATTGATATAATTAAAATCCGTAATTTTGTGTCTACTTTATATTTAATGTTTTATTTATATTACCTTCAAACACCAAAGTAATCCAATCAGTTTTCCATCCATTTTATTAATTAAAATATAATATACAAATTATATAATTATACAATTTAATATACAATTGATATAATTAAAATCCGTAATTTTGTGTCTACTTTATATTTAATGTTTTATTTATATTACCTTCAAACACCAAAGTAATCCAATCAGTTGTCCGTCCATTTTATTAATTAAAATATAATATACAAATTATATAATTATACAATTTAATATACAATTGATATAATTAAAATCCGTAATTTTGTGTCTACTTTATATTTAATGTTTTATTTATATTACCTTCAAACACCAAAGTAATCCAATCAGTTTTCCGTCCAATTTATTAATTAAAATATAATATACAAATTATATAATTATACAATTTAATATACAATTGATATAATTAAAATCCGTAATTTTGTGTCTACTTTATATTTAATGTTTTATTTATATTACCTTCAAACACCAAAGTAATCCAATCAGTTTTCCGTCCATTTTATTAATTAAAATATAATATACAAATTATATAATTATACAATTTAATATACAATTGATATAATTAAAATCCGTAATTTTGTGTCTACTTTATATTTAATGTTTTATTTATATTACCTTCAAACACCAAAGTAATCCAATCAGTTTTCCGTCCAATTTATTAATTAAAATATAATATACAAATTATATAATTATACAATTTAATATACAATTGATATAATTAAAATCCGTAATTTTGTGTCTACTTTATATTTAATGTTTTATTTATATTACCTTCAAACACCAAAGTAATCCAATCAGTTTTCCGTCCATTTTATTAATTAAAATATAATATACAAATTATATAATTATACAATTTAATATACAATTGATATAATTAAAATCCGTAATTTTGTGTCTACTTTATATTTAATGTTTTATTTATATTACCTTCAAACACCAAAGTAATCCAATCAGTTTTCCGTCCAATTTATTAATTAAAATATAATATACAAATTATATAATTATACAATTTAATATACAATTGATATAATTAAAATCCGTAATTTTGTGTCTACTTTATATTTAATGTTTTATTTATATTACCTTCAAACACCAAAGTAATCCAATCAGTTTTCCGTCCATTTTATTAATTAAAATATAATATACAAATTATATAATTATACAATTTAATATACAATTGATATAATTAAAATCCGTAATTTTGTGTCTACTTTATATTTAATGTTTTATTTATATTACCTTCAAACACCAAAGTAATCCAATCAGTTTTCCGTCCAATTTATTAATTAAAATATAATATACAAATTATATAATTATACAATTTAATATACAATTGATATAATTAAAATCCGTAATTTTGTGTCTACTTTATATTTAATGTTTTATTTATATTACCTTCAAACACCAAAGTAATCCAATCAGTTTTCCGTCCAATTTATTAATTAAAATATAATATACAAATTATATAATTATACAATTTAATATACAATTGATATAATTAAAATCCGTAATTTTGTGTCTACTTTATATTTAATGTTTTATTTATATTACCTTCAAACACCAAAGTAATCCAATCAGTTTTCCGTCCATTTTATTAATTAAAATATAATATACAAATTATATAATTATACAATTTAATATACAATTGATATAATTAAAATCCGTAATTTTGTGTCTACTTTATATTTAATGTTTTATTTATATTACCTTCAAACACCAAAGTAATCCAATCAGTTTTCCGTCCAATTTATTAATTAAAATATAATATACAAATTATATAATTATACAATTTAATATACAATTGATATAATTAAAATCCGTAATTTTGTGTCTACTTTATATTTAATGTTTTATTTATATTACCTTCAAACACCAAAGTAATCCAATCAGTTTTCCGTCCATTTTATTAATTAAAATATAATATACAAATTATATAATTATACAATTTAATATACAATTGATATAATTAAAATCCGTAATTTTGTGTCTACTTTATATTTAATGTTTTATTTATATTACCTTCAAACACCAAAGTAATCCAATCAGTTTTCCGTCCAATTTATTAATTAAAATATAATATACAAATTATATAATTATACAATTTAATATACAATTGATATACCTAATTAAAATCCGTAATTTTGTGTCTACTTTATATTTAATGTTTTATTTATATTACCTTCAAACACCAAAGTAATCCAATCAGTTTTCCGTCCAATTTATTAATTAAAATATAATATACAAATTATATAATTATACAATTTAATATACAATTGATATAATTAAAATCCGTAATTTTGTGTCTACTTTATATTTAATGTTTTATTTATATTACCTTCAAACACCAAAGTAATCCAATCAGTTTTCCGTCCAATTTATTAATTAAAATATAATATACAAATTATATAATTATACAATTTAATATACAATTGATATAATTAAAATCCGTAATTTTGTGTCTACTTTATATTTAATGTTTTATTTATATTACCTTCAAACACCAAAGTAATCCAGTCAGTTTTCCGTCCATTTTATTAATTAAAATATAATATACAAATTATATAATTATACAATTTAATATACAATTGATATAATTAAAATCCGTAATTTTGTGTCTACTTTATATTTAATGTTTTATTTATATTACCTTCAAACACCAAAGTAATCCAATCAGTTTTCCGTCCAATTTATTAATTAAAATATAATATACAAATTATATAATTATACAATTTAATATACAATTGATATAATTAAAATCCGTAATTTTGTGTCTACTTTATATTTAATGTTTTATTTATATTACCTTCAAACACCAAAGTAATCCAATCAGTTTTCCGTCCATTTTATTAATTAAAATATAATATACAAATTATATAATTATACAATTTAATATACAATTGATATAATTAAAATCCGTAATTTTGTGTCTACTTTATATTTAATGTTTTATTTATATTACCTTCAAACACCAAAGTAATCCAATCAGTTTTCCGTCCAATTTATTAATTAAAATATAATATACAAATTATATAATTATACAATTTAATATACAATTGATATACCTAATTAAAATCCGTAATTTTGTGTCTACTTTATATTTAATGTTTTATTTATATTACCTTCAAACACCAAAGTAATCCAATCAGTTTTCCGTCCAATTTATTAATTAAAATATAATATACAAATTATATAATTATACAATTTAATATACAATTGATATAATTAAAATCCGTAATTTTGTGTCTACTTTATATTTAATGTTTTATTTATATTACCTTCAAACACCAAAGTAATCCAATCAGTTTTCCGTCCAATTTATTAATTAAAATATAATATACAAATTATATAATTATACAATTTAATATACAATTGATATAATTAAAATCCGTAATTTTGTGTCTACTTTATATTTAATGTTTTATTTATATTACCTTCAAACACCAAAGTAATCCAGTCAGTTTTCCGTCCATTTTATTAATTAAAATATAATATACAAATTATATAATTATACAATTTAATATACAATTGATATAATTAAAATCCGTAATTTTGTGTCTACTTTATATTTAATGTTTTATTTATATTACCTTCAAACACCAAAGTAATCCAATCAGTTTTCCGTCCAATTTATTAATTAAAATATAATATACAAATTATATAATTATACAATTTAATATACAATTGATATAATTAAAATCCGTAATTTTGTGTCTACTTTATATTTAATGTTTTATTTATATTACCTTCAAACACCAAAGTAATCCAATCAGTTTTCCGTCCAATTTATTAATTAAAATATAATATACAAATTATATAATTATACAATTTAATATACAATTGATATAATTAAAATCCGTAATTTTGTGTCTACTTTATATTTAATGTTTTATTTATATTACCTTCAAACACCAAAGTAATCCAATCAGTTTTCCGTCCATTTTATTAATTAAAATATAATATACAAATTATATAATTATACAATTTAATATACAATTGATATAATTAAAATCCGTAATTTTGTGTCTACTTTATATTTAATGTTTTATTTATATTACCTTCAAACACCAAAGTAATCCAATCAGTTTTCCGTCCAATTTATTAATTAAAATATAATATACAAATTATATAATTATACAATTTAATATACAATTGATATACCTAATTAAAATCCGTAATTTTGTGTCTACTTTATATTTAATGTTTTATTTATATTACCTTCAAACACCAAAGTAATCCAATCAGTTTTCCGTCCAATTTATTAATTAAAATATAATATACAAATTATATAATTATACAATTTAATATACAATTGATATAATTAAAATCCGTAATTTTGTGTCTACTTTATATTTAATGTTTTATTTATATTACCTTCAAACACCAAAGTAATCCAGTCAGTTTTCCGTCCATTTTATTAATTAAAATATAATATACAAATTATATAATTATACAATTTAATATACAATTGATATAATTAAAATCCGTAATTTTGTGTCTACTTTATATTTAATGTTTTATTTATATTACCTTCAAACACCAAAGTAATCCAATCAGTTTTCCGTCCAATTTATTAATTAAAATATAATATACAAATTATATAATTATACAATTTAATATACAATTGATATAATTAAAATCCGTAATTTTGTGTCTACTTTATATTTAATGTTTTATTTATATTACCTTCAAACACCAAAGTAATCCAATCAGTTTTCCGTCCAATTTATTAATTAAAATATAATATACAAATTATATAATTATACAATTTAATATACAATTGATATAATTAAAATCCGTAATTTTGTGTCTACTTTATATTTAATGTTTTATTTATATTACCTTCAAACACCAAAGTAATCCAATCAGTTTTCCGTCCAATTTATTAATTAAAATATAATATACAAATTATATAATTATACAATTTAATATACAATTGATATAATTAAAATCCGTAATTTTGTGTCTACTTTATATTTAATGTTTTATTTATATTACCTTCAAACACCAAAGTAATCCAATCAGTTTTCCGTCCAATTTATTAATTAAAATATAATATACAAATTATATAATTATACAATTTAATATACAATTGATATAATTAAAATCCGTAATTTTGTGTCTACTTTATATTTAATGTTTTATTTATATTACCTTCAAACACCAAAGTAATCCAATCAGTTTTCCGTCCAATTTATTAATTAAAATAGAATATACAAATTATATAATTATACAATTTAATATACAATTGATATAATTAAAATCCGTAATTTTGTGTCTACTTTATATTTAATGTTTTATTTATATTACCTTCAAACACCAAAGTAATCCAATCAGTTTTCCGTCCAATTTATTAATTAAAATATAATATACAAATTATATAATTATACAATTTAATATACAATTGATATAATTAAAATCCGTAATTTTGTGTCTACTTTATATTTAATGTTTTATTTATATTACCTTCAAACACCAAAGTAATCCAATCAGTTTTCCGTCCATTTTATTAATTAAAATATAATATACAAATTATATAATTATACAATTTAATATACAATTGATATAATTAAAATCCGTAATTTTGTGTCTACTTTATATTTAATGTTTTATTTATATTACCTTCAAACACCAAAGTAATCCAATCAGTTTTCCGTCCAATTTATTAATTAAAATATAATATACAAATTATATAATTATACAATTTAATATACAATTGATATAATTAAAATCCGATATATTTTACAAAAGATATTAGTATATATGTATTTCTATTTCAAATAAAGACCAACACGTCACAGCAACTTATAAATATTACATAATATTTGCATTGTATGCATAAAATGCAATAAGCATAATCCAGGTTATTCAATTTTGAAGAAATATTTGAATATATTATTTAAAATAAAAATTATAAATCACATATTCACAATTTTATATTATTACTTATACATTTAACAAAAGCAATGAATTGTTGCTTTAAATTATTTATTATAATCGATGGTTAGTATTTTCTACAATACCCACATTTGTTCAGAGCCAGTAGCGCAAGCTCTAAATAGCGGCTAGTGAAAGTTCAACATGTTCAACTTTACAAGCAACAGCCAAAACCACTCGCCGGCGTACAAAAATAGCGGCTGCTGAGTGGTCACACTATGCTGGTTAACAACGGCTAATAATCTACAATAAGCAGCAAATACATACTAAAAGAGCGTAGTGTGACTAACCCATTTTGCCTTCCAATCAACGTTGCAGCATAACTTTTCGGCCGGCGACTATTCATTATGTGATCAGTATTTACCAGCCGTATCGCTTAAAGCCCTCTTCATATATTGGGAGAATATTACCTTGCCTAATATTTATAAAACATATTTCAAAAATACATAATTTCCTGAGTTAACATTCATACTGGTTGCTGTAAAAGTTAAACAAGCACTGGTATGCTGGCTGCTGCTAAACTCACTCTAAACTCTCTGTTAGCAGCCGGTAGGAAATAGCACGCTAGTAAAACATTCTAGTGTGACTATAGCATTAGCAGCATGTCAACATACTTAAGAATACGTTTGTAGAATAATTATAGTATCATTTTGGATTGGTATAGTGTGACAATTAGTTTTAAAATCAATGAGTGACAAAGAGCAATTGCATAAGCTCAATTTATCTCTTGAATTCTTTATGCATTGTACAGTATGTACATACAGATCTGTCACGGAGATATATGTATACGGGGTACGAGGGGTGTGGTTTAGCAAACTGGTACAGGGTTGTCCCAAATTTGTCCCAATTGATTCTATTTGGGACTTTCCAGTCAGCGCCACAATGAAATAACAGCTATTGTGATGGTTTGACGGAAGTCAACCCCATGTCGATAGTCTATAGAATATAGACGATAGTAAAAAACAACACGAACTAGTGACATTAGTTGGTATTACCTGTATTGTATATGTCTAGGTGATAAGTATTTGTTTTGACGTGTGCACGTAAAGGACTACCGGTTACTCTTTTATACCAAGAGCTCTGTTCGAGCAGCTATCAAGAACTAGTTCGGAATTAGTTTTTTAAATGTCACAAATAATCTGCCATTGGGACATCCTGTATAGACTTACTAGTAAAAGCGTTGGTAACAGCAATAACCGGAGAGAAAATAGCCAGAGAAAATATCCATAACTTTCTTTGTTTGAATTTCTTAATGTAGTATATCCCAGAGTTTTGCCCACAAAAATATCGAATGGTTTAGCAAAAAATTGATTTAATTACCAACGGGTCATCTAAAACAGCGCATGGTGTCCTCAAATAGAATTGCAAATAACGCCATTCGCCGATACCGTAGAACATCGGGGATAACAAATTCGGAATCTATATGAAATTCTGCATCTAGTAATGCTATCAATACGACACTACTCTTATGGTTACAACTCCTCTTACATAAGTAAAGCGGTAAATTGGTGTGCGGCTTATCAAGTGGGTTATATAAATGTTTATAACAATTGCGAAAGTTGATGCATAACTTTGATTAGTACGTCAAATTGTAGGTAATTAATAGGGATAACTACTATGAAAAGGTTGGAGTTTTGCCCAATCAATAACACCCCTTAAATTATAATAATGTTGACCTACCCCATAACAAGGAATACGACGGCAGACAGATAAAATAATTAATAACTTTTGTAAATATTCTTGCACAACTTTGATTCATACGTCAAATTGTAGATAATCAATAGAGGTGGCTACCCTCGAAAGCTCGAAGTTATGCTCACTCGACAACACACCTTAAATGATCATAATGTGGACCTACTGCATTACAAAGAAGCCACCGCCACACTGGTAAAAACAGTAATAACTAATAACTTCTATAAATGTTCTTGCATAACTTTGAGTCATACGTCAAATTGTACGTAATTAATAAACCTAGCCATCCTGGTATGCTCAGAGTTATGCTCACTCGATAACACCCTTTAAATGACCCCGATGTGCACCTAATATGCTATATGCAATGGGCTGGTCGGGAGTCGACCATAACAACATCCATAATTTTTTTGTTTGAATTTCTTAATGAGATATATGTCAATCGGTAGAGCTATTCAAGTAGTATACCCCAGAGTTTTGCCCACAAAAAGTATCCAACGGTTTAGCAAAAAAAATATTTAATCACACCAATTTATTGCTTTACTTATGTAAGAGAAAGAGGGGTTGTAACCATAAGGGTAGTGTCGTATTGATACCGTTACTAGATGCAGAATTTCATGTAGATTCCGAATTTGTTATCCCCGATGTTCTACGGTATCGGCGGATGGCGTTATTTGCAACTATATTTGAGAACACCATGAGCTGTTTTAGATGACCCGTTGGTAATTATATCAATTAAATCAAACAAAAAATATAGAACGGTTTAGCAAAAAAACCGTTCTATATTTTTTTTTGTGGGAAAAACTCTGGGGTATACTACAATAGCTCTATCGATTCACATAATATGTTTCATTAAGAACTTCGAACAAAAAAGTTATGGATATCTTTTATGGCTATCTTCTCTCCGGTAAAGCAATATACGGGCAAAATATGTAACCTAAGTCTATCTTTTATGTTCTGAAATTGTGTCTTTTATGACGTCAAGACCGCAGGGGTGCGCAAGAAGTTTTTACATAGTACTGTTAACGATGAAATATTATTGTATTCGAAGAAATAACTTTTATATCACAAAATGATGTTTAGTTTTCACGTAATAACGAACGAAAATACACCTAAACATTATCAATTCAACCTTTGATCATTTTTACGGCGTACAAGTCGATTATGCGTATGCCAAATGGACGGAACACAGGACAAATTAACAGAAATAACCCGGCCGCGTCACTATTTCTTTGTAATCGGCCAGAAAATTAATTTTAAAAAGCAATAAACGTCCTGTTTTTTTGAAGTTATAGCGCAACGTTTACGACCTTTTTTCTATTTTCCCCGGACGCGCGTTATAAATGTTCCCGAAACTTTTAATTGAATCTGAGGTGGGCCGCGAAAAAAATCTCAATTTACCGTGTATCTCGTTATTTATGGGGCCTCGAAAATAATCCAAAATGAAAAAAAAAAGTAGTGCGTAGCTTAAATCGAATATAGGTTATAATAACGTTATCCGGTTATTTTCGGATTCACTAAGGATTTGCTGACAACTGACAACTACATAACCTAATAATATTATTTGCGAGAATAAATTATATTTGATATACGGACACAGTTCAAAGAAAGAATGCCAGCGTAATAATCTTCAAAGAAATCACAAATCTCTCAACTTTATCAAAATAATATGTCTCTTTGTTTTTTTTCTTACTCATAAGCAGTTAATTATTCAGTGACGACAGGCGTTATATTACGTACGTAATTTGCGTTGATAATATTGTTTACATCTGGTCGACGTTGTACACATACGGAATAAATTGTGTTTGGTTGGTTCTGTCCGCGTTTAGGGTGGAATGAATCCGGATTTAGACCGACCATAAACACTATATAATTGGACTGTTTGTGTGTCATAGGAGACAGTTACGGTGCTGCTTTGACAATCGACTCAAAATATAAACCTTCAAACGCTCAACGTTGTGGCTTTTAAACGCAACGTTTCGTTTACTTCCAATATATTATTCAAGGGGTTGTTCAAAGAAATAATTAAATACACCAGGTTTTTGTGCTCTGGCTGTGTTTTACTTTCCGACTAGTACCATAGAAGGAAAGTATTGTAATCGACGGAAAAAAATCGAGATTTC
Organism: Aphodius granarius; assembly: GCA_963971325.1. NCBI lineage: Eukaryota > Metazoa > Arthropoda > Insecta > Coleoptera > Scarabaeidae > Aphodius > Aphodius granarius. The sequence goes on from OZ020225.1 coordinate 7,840,361, forward strand.
GGCGGAAATACGCGTTTTGGGGTCCCCTGAATCCATGCTTTCTGGAAAAAGTATGTTCATAAACACGATAGCGCCCAAACGCAACAACGGGTCGGGCTGAAATTTGGTATACACATAATTCTAAATGTGTATACCAAATTTCAGCCCGGGGACCCGGGGACGAACTGGATTGTTTTTGGTAACAATCTGACAACCGGAGTGGCAAATGAGACATGCGTCTTCTGGGGGATTATCAAACTAATACCAGTTCATCCTCCAGTGACTTTAACTATGTATTCAAATTTGAAGATCAGTGAGTGCTATAAGCATTTATAAAATCAGTTTGCCAGAATCCACAGCCTTTGTCGCTGTATTGAAAATTATCAGATTTTGACAAAAATATCGTTATCTCATAGAAACTGAAGTTAGGTAGGGTCCAGAGTGGTTTTGGCTTCGCAAAATTGAATAATTGCAAAAGTGTTCAGACAGTTTTATGCACTATGAAATGCGTTATCCTCTTCATGGCTGTTTTCATAACTTCACACGCTTGTTATAAATCTATTGCAACTTTATAGCACCTCTTGTAGATGTAGTTTACAGCATAACAGCTGGCACAAGAAGTAAACAATGTAAATATAATCACACACGCCGGGTTCAACTTAGTTTGAAACAACTCCACTCTTCATAGCTTTTCAGATCAAATTTGTAACAAATTCATTACTAAAAAAAGTAAATACATACAGGTGTCCCACCTAAGCTGCCTCGGTCCATAGTTGACTTATTATTGAGTTTTTATAAAAATGTTTCAGATAAAAGTTGCATCGAATCATATTCTACACATTTTAAAATTAGTTTCAGTAATTGCGGACTTCCGCTTATACCGGAAATAGGTATCAACTTTTTTAAATGGAATGATATACCAATTTTTGCATAACCGGATGTAAAATTTAATTTTCTCTCAATTTTATACAGGCATTATGGTGTCTATCTTTTACGGTTTTGGAGATATCCCCAACTTTTCACTTTTTCACGTTAGAAACCTATTACGCAGCGGGCTTGAGACAGGTAAAATGCGAAGCGAAAGTGGCCGACGCTTCGCAATTTTATTAAAAGTTACAGTAGGGTTGGAAAACAAACTAGGTAACCTGTCATTAGCGTTCTAAGGATTAGAACTGTTGTTCAAAGTATTGTTTGTTAACATAAAAATGAAAAATGTCGCTTACGCAGACAGAATTAGTAGATATGGGTTTTGTTCTCGGAAAATGTAACAAGAACGCTTTCTTAGTGTCAACAGTTTACGCACAACAATATCCAGATAGAAGGCATCCAAATGGGAGGACTGGATCTGTAAAACATACAAAGCGAAACGGTAATAACGCCGCCGCCGTAGGTACTTACCGAGAAAAATCAGTTGCATGCACATATTTGTTAACTGTGCAAGAGAATGCAGAATTAAGTGTGCGTGAAATAAGTAAAAGGACTGACATCAGTAGTCTTCGGTACAATTGTAATGCTTGGAACACTAATGACAGATTATCTAGTTTGTTTTCCGAGCCTACTGCAACTTTTAATAAAATTGCGAAGCGTCGGACACTTTTGCTTCGCTTTTACCAGTCCCAAGCCTGCGCAATACGCTTCTATCGTGAAAAAGTAAAGAATTGGGAATATCTCCAAAACCGTAAAAGATAGACACCATAATGCCTGTATAAAATTGAAAGGAAATTAAATTTTACATCCGGTTATGCAAAAATTGGTATATCATTCCATTTAAAAAAATCAAGTTATCCATGATTGAAAAGTTCGAAGTTTACAGATCCCTACTCAAGACCTCCGTAATTTAAATGCGATAATTTTCTAAAAGCGGACGTGCGCTCTTTTATGCTTAATCCAAAACTGAAAACCGCATCTTTCTATCTTTTACAGTTTCGGAAATATTTCCAAATTTAAAAGACTCTGCAAGTGCCATTTTTTTCGAAAATTGTCATGTAGTTCAAAAACGATGCCACTTAGACATAATGTATGCTTATCAAAGTACCATTGAAATTTAACAAAGAATCCAAAAGTGCAATAATATACAGGGTGTTCCATTTAAAATAACAAAGTTGATACCTATTTCTGGTATAAGCGGAAGTCCACCATTACTGACACTAATTTTAAAATGTGTAGAATATGATTCAATGCAACTTTTATCTGAAACATTTTTATCAAAAATCAATAATAAGTTGGCTATGGATCGAGGCAGCTTAGGTGGGACACCTGTATATTAGTGTCCTGTCGGACCGCCATAGACCAGCCACAACAGTTATCCAGAAAAGTGCTTCCTTAACAGGAAAATATGTCTGGACTGAAAAAAATATCAATTGAACAAAAATAACTAAATTCAACGTTGTGTTTGACGTTATCATAAATCAAATAAGAAAGTTCACTTTGAAGTGATGAAGTCGTAATTTTATATTACCTATACCGGGTCGTCATAATTGAAAGTAGCGGGTATCGATATTATTTTGGTATGGATATAGCAAACAAATTTTTTTTCCAAAACTGGTCGACTGGTCTGACGGGGGTGCAAAATGCAAGAAATACAAACGGTAGTGTATGCAGCCAAACGTGCAGTTGAGACTTGCCCATAGTGTAACTATGTTTACATGGTGGGCCAAGAACTCCCCACTTTTCCGGCAATTCGCAGAGGAAAGGGAAGTGTTGCCAACATACTCTGTAAGGAACAAACATAGGACAGTAATATTTTGCCCTTCAGTTGCATGCGTGCGTGCAAATGCGAGATTTTAATTCCTATTTAAAAAATTAAACCATAATCTTGTCTTTCAACTATTCCAAATACTCTACATTGAATAACTTTGTTCAAACCGCAATGCATGGTAGTTTACAAAAGTTGTCGTTGCTACTATGGCCATCTATGGCTGCTACTCGAAGCTACATAGGTGACACCATTACAGTATTCTATAATAACAGTAATAATTTGTTTTCTTTAAATTTTTCTTTCTGTACTACTATGGTCAATACGTCTTACAAAACGAGTGCTACATTTATCGTTTATAAATTTAGTAAATGTGACAGCTATATTGGTTGGTGGATTCCATTGTTACCAAAGTCAGAAGTAAACACTGAGAACTGAGTCTACTGTGGAACCAAAGTAGAAAAATTCGAAATTCTTATTGCGAAAATTTCAAATGGTAAATATTGTTCTAATTGTAAAGAACCGACCTTTGATTAATATATATTAATAATGTTCTGGTGATATTTCCAATACTTGACCAAACTTTCTGGTGTTTTTCCAACAAATGGCAAAATTGGGCTTTCTTAAACAAGGTAGATAAAGACGGACTGAGTTTTTTAGAAAGAGATCGTTGCGTTCTTGGCCCACCATGTAAGAATAGTTACACTATGGACTTACCTGTACATATTACACGACAAACTTCAGCTTAGAATTTCAATGTTAAATTAGAAAAATAGGGATAAAAAACAGTAGGTCTGACAAATAAACGATTTTTGCTGACGACCACCGCATGTCCGCATAATACGTTCATGGAGTGACTGTCGTAAACAACGGGAATGGGGTAAATAGTGTACCAATAAAAACGTTCCTCTTACCGAAAAATAGTATTGCACCCTGTGATCTCAATTATGATGACCCGGTAGGGCGGTAGTAGAACATGATAACATGCCATAGTTACGCTGTGTCCTGCATGCATCCGTCCGTTGCGTCCGTTGCGTCAAGGCCACAATACGACCAATCAAAGATCGACAGTGTATCGTCCGTCGCTGGTTGATTGGTTGTGTTGTGGCCTTGACGCAACGGACGGACGTGACGGATGCACGCAGGACACAGCGTTAACGCCCCAATATTTCATGCGAAGCGCCCGGCCGCAGGCACCACATGTCACTCGTAAGAGTTCCGGGCTACATAGTCAATAGGCGCTTTCTTTCTGACACGCGGGTCGGGTTGTTCGATGCATCAGTTCGATCATCAGTTGGGATGGTCAGGTGCATATTTTTAACATACAGTGTGAAAAAAAGTCTCGAAAGTCTAAAATATCTTCAAGTTTATTAACTATTATAAATTGGTTGTTTCTTCTTTAGCATAAACGTTTCTTACAGTGGCGTGTGTTGAAAGAGTCAATATCAAAAAATAAATAAATGGATGGATGGATGGATGGATGGATTGATGGATTGATGGATGGATGAATGGATGAATGAATAGTTGATGAATAGTTAATAAATAAATAAATAGTCAGACAAAAATGTGACAAAGGCAATTATTTATTAAATATCAATAATATTTATAAAAATGGGACAAATATTGAAGTTAGGGAAGTTACTATTAGACCCTGGAACAAATTGTTCAATGTTATTTGACATTCAAGGCAAGTCCCAGACGTTGACGTTTCCTGCAATCTGTGTCTGAAATCTGGAATTCTGTAAGGCACAATATCCACATTTTGACTTCTATGACATTGGCAGATTCACAACATCGTACAAAGTTGTTCTTTTAATATGATATGTTGGCTGATTAGTCGGTTATAAAATCGTTTTCATTTAATATGTCGGGTAACCAAATTATTCAAGGTTTTTCAAACATTTTGAAAAACGCATGACACTTTTTATATGTCCGGGTGTGATATCCTATTCTAGGCATTCGTCGGGATATATCGGTGCAAAAAACCGATATGTCGGGCCAAAAATCACAAAGGTATTCAAGGTCGAAGTTCGACCCGAAAAAACACAAAGCAATTTTGTGGTATGTCGGGAGCTGCTTTTCGATTCTAAGCATTGGTGCAAGAACCGATATGTCGGGCCTAAGCTCAGAAAGTTATTCAAAGTCAAAGTTAAGCAACTAAAACCCGAAGAGTTTTTTAATATTTCGGGGAATGAATTTTAATTCTAGGCATATATCGGGATATGTCGGTGCAAGAAACGAATATGTCGGGCCTAAGCTCACAAAGATATTCAAGGTCAAAGTTTGGCGCAAAAACAAAGCTTTTTTGATATGTCGTGGACTGAATGTCGATTCTACGTATATGTCGGCATATATCGGTGCAAAAAATGGTATGTCGGGCCAAAGCTCACAGAGTTATTCAAGGACAAAGTTCGGCGCCAAAGAACCCAAAGTGTTCTTTCATATGTCGGGGAATGAATTTCGATTCTAGGCATATGTCTGTGCAAAAAAACGATGTGTCGGGTCAAAACTAATCAAAACTAAGTTCTTTAAGGTCAAAGTTTGGCACATTTTTTGATATGTCGGGCATGAATGCAATTCTAGGATATGTCGTTTATATATCCGTGTAAAAGCAGATAGATCGGGGAATTTTTCCGTGGCTGAGAGAAACGCAGACCGAAATTGAACATGGATGACTAGAGGGTAGAGCTCTGGAAGCCACAAATGAAAATGGCGAAGAGTAGGCACCCTACTTTGAGCTTTCCAATTGAATTGGCAGGTGTGACAAAAGCAGGTGCCCCTCTATCAAAAACTGCAATATATAATTATTTTTATTCACCACTTCAAAATCAACTTTACATAATGAAAATATCTGGGATGGCCCTCACCCAACTTTCCGACTACACTGTTGGCACAATGAAGTGTCTGAACACCTTTGCAATTTATTCAATTTTGTGAAGCCAGAGCCACTCTGTACCCTACCTAACGTCAGTCTCTCTGACAAAATAACATTTGTCACACTGCCATTTAATGTCATGTCATGTCAGTGGCACTGACGTTTGTTAAAATCTGACAATTTGCAACACATGGACGAAGGCTATGGATTCTGTCAAGCCGTTTCTATAAAAGCTAACAGCGCCTAAACTGGTCATCCCATTGATCTGTAAATTAGTATACATACTTATTTAAAATCACTGGAGGATGAGCTGATATTAGTTTGGCCAAAATCGTATAAATCCCGAAGAATACGCATATAACATTTGTAACATTTGCCACAAGTATGCAAAATTTCAGCCCGATCCGTTGTTCCGCTTAGACGCTATCGTGTTCACAGACATACATACATACACACATACATACATAAGTTAAATTCGTTGTTTCAGTTGAATTTTAAAAAAATGTTTATTTACGATAACTTCGGATAGAAAATTAAGTTAACACTAAGTACAATGAATTATTATTGTAAATATTATTGTAATAACTGAGTACAATACAAAGTCTTTAGTGGTGGAATAATGTTGAGAAAACGTAATAGATTCTATCAGTTTTGTTTGAGCATCAATAGTTTTAGAAATGTTTACAAAATTTGGTTGTGTAAGATTAAGCGTAGTTATCTGATTGTGTTGCCATTGAAAAGGAATTAATTTAATTTCAGTTTTAAGTAATGTTTTAAAATTACGAATGATTTGTTCGTTAATAGAAAAAATGCAATTATTAATATTTCTTATCAGATTTCACAATTTGGGTGTCTTTATCTTGTTGACAAATTCTTATTAATTTATTTTCAGTTGGACTGAGTAAAATTTTTATGTTATTATCAATATTTCTAATTTCAATATCTTTTAAATTAAAGGAGTGATAGATGAAATTTTTATAATTACTATCCATTTGAATAATATGAATTTCGCATGGTGCGTTTTCAGATAAATAATTTTCTAACTCATGATTACAAAGAAATTTAGTTTTACTTAATGGTTTACAAATTTTATTTGAGACAAAGTATTTATTTTCTTTAAGACCAATGTATTGAAATTGTGGAGAAATTTGTTTATAGCAATTGTTTGAAAAAATTGGTAAAGGGTTAAGGCTATAATATTGAAATGGTTCAATATCTACTATTGGAATGACCAATACAAAAACATAATGATCTTTAGTTTGGTACACCTTGACCTTAATAATAGATTCAATGAGATAAATGTTATCAGCCAAAATATCAAATGGAAATTCTTCGTTTGAATTTAAATGAATGGATTTTATATAATTTAGGAGTACTTGCGGTTCTATCACCATTGGGTGTAATATTCCGACTTTAGCTATATTTGTTGCTTCGACAAGCTCTTCCATTTCTAATCTGATGGTGGTCAGAAGGTGGATTTGATAATTAGTCATCTCGAAAGCGTCCATGACTTTTTGGCGTGCTTCTGCTTCTTCAGTGATGCGCTGTTGGTTTAACATCATCTGCCTGATGTTATCTTCGTACTGGGAGGTTACGTTCTTCAGGATGTTTAACTGTGATTTGAACGCTACCTTGAAGGTTTGCTGATTGTTTTGAAGCTCGGCAATTTGTTCTTCGTATTTTCTTCCATCTTCTTCGTCCAGGTTTCCAGTGATGGCTTTGACTATGCTCCCTAGGAAATTGAATGCTCCTCTTCTCTGTCGATTGAAGGGATTGATAATATTGATGAACTGTTGAATTTTCTTTTCCTCTTCTTGTCGTAGTTGTATTAAAGCTGAGTATTCTTGATGCGGATTTTCGGTAGAAGATATTTCAGATTTTTGTTGTAGGTAGGTGTCCCATATTTTCAGTAGGCTGGAATAGTCCTTTTGAATGATGACTTCGTGCTGGTTTTCGGTGTTGTAAGCCAGTCCTTCTTTTAGGGGTAGGAGTCCTACTTGGTTCTCAACCTTTAATACCTCGGCTAGTCCTCTTCCGATAAAGGCTCTGGAATAGGTCCAAATTTTAATGAATTTATGTGATATTTTAAAATTTTGTTGTTCTTATTTTTGACTTCTACTGTGCCGTTTTCATTTAGTTTTATAAGAGTGTACGGTCCCCAGTAACGTTCCTTTTTTTTGCGTATAGTATTTGGCGTATTGTATTTTACATATACTTGCTGTCCGACTTGTAATTGTTTTTCTTTTCGGGTTTCATTAGCTTTTTGGATTACAGCTTCTTTTCTTTGTTGTAGTTTAGCTGCTATTTGGTCGTAAAGATGCCTAGTTCTTTCCTTGTGGTTTTGAATGTAATCTTGGAAATAGGTGTTAACGTAGTACAGATCCAGTGGTTCTCTTGCGTTCGTGTGCCCGTATAGAAGTTCAAATGGTGTTGTTCCTGTTGCCGAATGAATAGTTGAGTTGTAAGCCAGAATTGCCAATTTCATCAGTAATTTGGGATCTTGTGTTGTCTTCTGATTCTTCATAATCCTTATGTGTTCCAATAAGGTGGAATGGAGACGTTCTATTGGAGAGTTGGAATTTGGGTTTTGTGGCGTTGTATAATGCAGGTTGATCTTGTGTAGTTTAAGTAATTCTTTCAGCGTCAGGTTATTGAATTCTAATCCTTTGTCCATGACAATTTCTTTCAGGGTTCCATGGATACTGAAGCTCTCGATTAATTTCTCTGCCACTTCCACTGCAGTTTTGCCCTGGATATGATAGGCTTGAGCGTACTTGGTGAAAACATCAATGATTGTGAGAAAGTTTTCTGAGTTGATGGAAATCATGTCGACATGGAGTTTGTCAAATGGTTTGTCGACCTGGTCAGTCAGTTGGAAAGGGTTTTTCGGTGGTCTTCTATCGTATTTGTTTCTTTTGCAGATCTCGCATTTATTAATATAGTTAGTGACATCCGTATGCATGTGCTGCCAATAGTAGCTTCTTTTTAGTTGTTTTAATGTTTCATTTATACCTCGGTGATCTGTTTTGCCCTCATGTTGTTGCATTATGGCTTCTATCTTCTCTTTAGCTGTTTCCAATATTTGTACCCTCTTCGTACACCTGTACAATTTGGGTCCGTTGTCGTTAAAATGTTCGGTATAAATGTTGCATAATTGTCTGTAGATCTCATCATTGGTGTAGATGTAATATTTTCCTTTTGGCATGATGTCTCGCATGATTTTGAATAATTCTTCGTCTATGTTCTCCTGATTGATCTTCACATGGTATATGTTTCTACCTTGTTTTTTTGTCATTATGAACAGTTGTTGGATAAATGTGTGATTCGATAAAAACTTGAAATTTTTGGGTGTCGATTGCCATCTCTGTGATTGGAATTGATTGGGCTGGTTCCACATTTATATTACTATGGCGAGGTTCGCTTGATTCACTTAGTACTTCTACGACTTCTGGTGGTTGATCCTTGTTGATCCTTTTCTTGCCAATAGGTCCTGATGTTGGTGCTGATGATCCTGGTATTTCTTGTTCAGCAAGCTCTTCTATTTCTCGAATAATGTCTGCAATACAGTCGTCAAAATCTTCTGTTGAAATCAAAGGTATTGTTGATAAGAGGTCATCTTCTTCCAGGTGATTGATTTCTATTCTTGATAATGCGTCGGCATTTTTGTTAGCTTTTCCCTTTTTGTAAACGATATCGTAATCGTATTCGCTGAGCCTAATTTTCCATCTTTGTAGCTTCATGTTTGGTTCTTTTAATGATTGTAACCAAACTAATGGTCTATGGTCCGTGACTATGGTAAACCTTCGGCCGTAAATGTAGTGTCGAAATTTTTTACATGCCCAGATTATTCCGAAAAGTTCTTTTTCTATAGTTGAGTACTTTTGTTTCGTTTCTGACAATGTCCTTGATGCGTATGATATTGGTTGATCTTTTCCGATTGGTCCTTGTGATAGGATTGCTCCAATTACGTTGCTTGCATCGGTGGTAACGATGAACGGTTTTGTGAAGTCTGGATATGTTAGAACTGGTTCGTTGCATAAGATGTTCTTGCATAGTTCAAAGGTCTTTTTATATTCTTCCGTCAGTTCTACTTTTGCTCCTTTCTTCAGAAGTTTTGTCATAGGTTTAGTGATCTTCGCAAAATCTTTGACAAATCTTCTATAGTATCCCAATAGTCCAAGAAATGCCTTAATTTCTGTCTGGTGTTATTGGTATTGGATATCGCTTCACTGCTTCTATTTTATCCGGGTTTGGTTTGACTCCTTCTGGGGTGATGATATGTCCCAGGTATGCAACTTCTTTTCTCAGGAACTCGCACTTATCTAGAGAGATCTTCATGTTTGATTCTCTCAATCGATCGAACACTTTTTTCAGATTTTCTATGTGTTCTTGAAGAGATGTGGAGTATATGATGATATCATCCAGGTATACGTCACAACACAATCCTCTGAGTATGTGTTTCATCACTCTTTGGAAAGTAGCTGGTGCGTTTTTTAGTCCAAACGGCATTCTTGTAAATTCAAAGTGTCCTTCTTCTGTACTGAATGCAGTTTTCTCTCGATCTTGTTCTTCCATTTCAATTTGGTGATATCCGGATGCTAAGTCAAGGGTGGTGAAGTAATTTGCTCTTCCTAGTTTGTCCAAGATGTCGTTGATGTTCGGGATTGGAAATTTATCTTCAATTGTCTTTTCATTAATTTTTCGGTAGTCTATGACCATTCTATATTTTTAGATTCCTGATGCGTCGAGTTTCTTAGGGACTACTGCTACTGGAGCTGACCATGGGCTGCAACTTTCTTGTATTATCTTCTGTTCTAACAATTTCTTGACTTGTTTATTAACTTCTTCACGCTGTAGTGGTGATTTTCTGTAAGGCTTCATGTAGATGGGCGTCTCATCTTTCAGTCGAATATGATGTTTGATTTTGGATGTGAATGATAGAGGTAATCTATCATCATGACAGATGTCCATATATTCTCGAATTAAACCTTTAATTGCTTTCTTTTCTTCTTCGTTCAAATGGGATAGTCGTAATTTTGATTCTACGTTCTGCTTCTGCATTTGCTGGATCACTTCTGGATTGTAGTGTTGATAACAATCTTCTGCCGGGTCTTGTTGGTCCATAAAGTAGATTTCAGATTTTATGGGCTTGTCTAAATTGATGTGGACTGGATGTTCATTGTAGTTGATGACTTCTACCAATGCTTGATAATCTTGAGATGTTGTTAAGCTAGGTGTTATTTCGACTCCTGGAGTTATTTGTTGATGGTTGATGACGATCTCTTGAAGATTTCTATCCACAGGGATCTTCACCAATGTTCTTTCTCTCGATCCAATAGATAATCTGGGATCTTCGAAGTGTAGTGGAATCGTGGTAAATTTGGTTTTTAGTACTTTGCGTTTGAAGTCTATCACTGCGTCCATTTGTTCCATTAAACGTAGTCCAATGATACCATCGTATTTCTGCTATGTTGTCTTGGAGGTTGAGGCTGCTTCCCGAAAATTTTCATCTTCATCTTCATCTTGTTCTTCTGGTTCCCACACATATGGTTCCATATGATGCTGTTCCGTATTGGAGTCATTTGGGTAAAGGTACTGGTGGTACTCTTCTTCCTCGTCCTCTTCTTCTTGCTGATGGAGTTCTTCAAACATAAATTTATTTTGAGGGTATGATGGTCCAAATTGTGTCATCTTCACTTTTCCTAAGGTTGAACGATCGACTTCCATGGGTGTCTGTCTCGGTTGCCTTTTCTCTGCTAGTTGTCCTGGTGATTTACTGAATTTGAAGGAGGGTGGTTTTGGTCTAGAAGGAAATTGCTGTTGATATCGTTGTGGAAATTGTGATTGGTATCTTTGTAGGGATTGAGAAGGTTGATTTACATGAAAAGGTTGAAACTGTTGTCTTTGGAAAGGTTGGGGTTGATACTGTTGGGGTAAAAATTGTTGTTGTGGAAATTCCTGCAGGACAATTGGTTGTTGTGGAAATTGCTGAGAAGGAATTTGTGGCTTGTAGTAGTGTGGAAAGAAATTACTGGTTGATGGTGTCCTCATGTGTCCAGGGATAATTTGACTCTGATTCTTCACTTGATGTTCTGGAGCAGATGATTTTCCGCAACGGTATTGCCAGTTCTGGTATTCCAGTACTTCTGACATTGCTTGTTCCATACTTTTTGGGTCTTTAAGGTACATTAATTCCCCTAGATTTCCATATTTCATAAGTCCTCTCTAGTAAGTTTGCAATGCTGAGTTCATATACAAACTTGTCTTTAGTGGAATAAGATCCACAGATTGCATTTTAGTTAAAAGCAGGTTAAGAATGCTTTTAATTCTTTGTCTATAGGAATACGAGTTCTCATTTTTCCTCGGACATTCCACTGTTAAATCGTTAAGCAGACAGTCTTCAGATCTTTGATCAAGAAAAGATAATTCAAGTAGACTCTTGATCTCATGCCATGTGTGTAATTTTCTGGATCCAATAAGCGCCTGTGCTTCCCCTGTGATTCTGGATTTTATTATCTTAATCAGATAAGGATTTATCGGATTAGCAACAAACGTCAGCATAAGTCCTTAGCAGATCTTCGTAAGCGTCGACATATAAGGATAACGTGTTGGGATCTCCGTTAAAAGTTGGTATTGTAGTTATCTCTGCTTGGGTTATTGATGATCTTGTATAGGGATGATGCGGTGGCTGTTGGGGTTGTTGTTGTTGCACTTGTTGCTGTTGTTGTACAGGTTGTGGTGAAGCCATTTGGGTGTTGTTGTTTATTTGGATAGTACTTAGGGCGTCGGCGAGTGCGTCAGGAAGTTCGTCAGGGTTCATAAAAGTAAAATTTGGTACTTACAGTATTAGTACGATGAGTAGCATTCCTTAATCCTAATTGTTTGGGTTTGTTTCTTCTTGTTTTTGCCTTTCTTGGCTTTCTCGTTTCTTCTTTGCCTTTCTTGGCTTCTTTGTTCTCCTAATTATAACCTTGGTGGGCGTCTTAGCGAGATTTTGATCACTTGGACGTTTTTCCTCACAAAAGTTGCACCTTTTGGAAATTTTGATCCGTCCGGCCGTCTTCTTATCTTCTATGACGATAGCGGGCACCTCCACGAGAATTTGATCGTTTTGGTTCTTCTTTCCCGGTCTGTCGTCGCACTGGTTGGAAAGTTTTATCCTCCCAGTCTCCACTTTGCGTTCACGTTCACTTTGTACCGAACTACCGCTGGTTCTTCGACCCGAAGAATAAATGTTCACCCACAAATTTGGAAATTTTATCCTCTTTTGCGGTGGTCAAAAATCCTCATCGACTGCGCCAGTTAAATTCGTTGTTTCAGTTGAATCTAAAAACAATGTTTATTTACGATAACTTCGGATACAAAATTAAGTTAACACTAAGTACAATGAATTATTATCGATACTACGAAGGCTCGCGCGTACAATAACAATTAGTTCTTATCTAACGTGTGCGACCTTTTATATTATTCTACTCTATCGCTATAGTGCTGATGCTGCAATCAGCACATTCCTTGGTCCACGTGTGGTATCCAGGATATAACTCATACATTTTCCACAAATCATTGCAATCGATTCAGGGGACCCCAAAATGTGTATTTCCACTGAGTGTATTTTGCTCTGACAAAGAAAATTTTATTCTTCTACATATAAAAAGAGTAAGACGTTCGTTTTATAACAACAACAATATTTTGTTGGGTGACAAATATACATGCTTCAACGAACAAACAGTTTCTTTACCCAAAAGTATACGTACGTATCGCTTAAAATAGACGTAATTCCTTTCAAGCAATTTCTTCGTACTTAAAACAAGAAAACGTAAGACTTGGAACATCAAGTAAATCATATTCTCACTTTGAGAATTTTGTATTTTACTTGAACCAACCAAATGATCTTTCTGCGGCTATAGAAACAAGTGATATTCTCCATTCAAAGATATTCGTGTTTTATAGAATAAATTTTTCCCTCTGTGTATAAATGCGTTTTAACTTTAACTATAAACATTAATATTTCTTATTTAATTATTATTCCTGATAGCGCCAATCTCACTTCTCCCCAATATCCAAAGCATACCTCGCCTAGAATGTTAATTGACGCATATATTTTAGCATAGCCGTTCGTAATAATTAACCTCGCGCTTGAACAGACGTCTGTTTGTTTCTCTCAATGGTCACCAACTATAATACATTTGTTTGTAGACGTCTATATGCTAATTGCGGAATGGGAATACAACACCATTCCTGTCTGAACAATCTCAAGTTTATTGTGCCCAGAGGCGCTAAGTAACTGTTGTTCCTCTTCTTTCGCTGCAGCATGCTTATGGTCCAAGCAATACCGATGGCGATGGTTTGTGAGGAAAGACTAACGCGTATCGATTTCAATCATCGTCGTGAAGATTACATTACGTGAAATGGAGAATCCAATTTGCCATTCACAACACTGTATGACACACATTCTAAGCATGTTTTGAGCGCAGAAGGTTTTGCATAAACATAACATAGCTGTTACTAATTTGTATGACAGGATAAATTGCTTTGCGAGTTTAGATTTATATGATCTGTCTTTAATGGGACACTTACAATTACTTTTGAACTATTTAAAACTATTTAGCTTTTTGTTAGTTTTCAGTAAAACAAGCTGTTAGTTTATTTTAACAAAATATTTTATTAGAATTATTAATTGTTGAAAAAATTTCAGTATTAAGTTCTTTTTCAGTAAAATATCAATTTATCTTTCCTCCGTACCAAGTGTTCATTATATTTATTTTATAATAAAGTTTTGGGGATAATATGTTTCCTTTGTACTAAATTTGAAGCAAACATATTTGATTGCTCTCCGTAGAGGTTTGTAGGAGGTCAAAATTGCGGGAACAACCGCGACTCCCTAACATGGTAGCATTTGGCCAAGCGCGGTTTAAGGGCTTTAATTACGGGTCAAAATTCTAATTCATCAAATCTCTTCCAATTTATTCGAAGGCAAAACTAACTGGGTTCTTTTTCTTGAACCTTGTGAACACATTGTCTGACTACTAACTGACGCGTTTAAGTATTTAACATTTAATAAGGGCTGATAAAGCAAGACTACTCAAATGAAACGAAACACTTATCAAAACAATAACATCTATTAACAATAATAATCAACAATCGCGTTTGATAGGTTACATAGAAAAATGAATGAAGATTTGAACATATTGACGTTTAAATTAAACCTAGGAGTTGATTTAGACAGACACACTTTTAGCAGAAATATGAATAATTTAATTTACAATGAAATGCGAGACGAGTAGAAAAGACTTACCAGGGATAAACTTAAGCGCCTAAGAACGCTCCACAAAAACGTGTACTTTACATGACGGTGGTTGAAATTAGAAGAGCGAGATCTGTTCGTTTGCATCCCTCGACCCCAAAGGAAGCCGGAAGCATTTCTTCTTAGCCAATGACAACTCTTCAATTTTAAACTTATAACACGCGGTCAAATCCTAAACCAGATGTTCAGCCCTAGCAAAAACCTTTGACATTCCCGAATGTTCTTACAAATAACTCGCTTAATTTGATCATATCTTAATAAATAAATAATGGGTTTCCGACCCATTACAGGTTTATTATTGCTTAAATGTCCGTACGTCCAAGAATTAAAAAGTCTGGGTGCTATAACCGTTTATAGAAGTAATTTGACAGAATCCACAGCCTTCGTCGCTGTTGTTGGGAGTTGGCTGATTTTGATGATACCTGCACATCCTCCAGTGACATTAAATATCCTATTGACAGATCATTAGGATGAGCAGTTTAGGCTCTATAAGCGTTTATACAAGCAGTTTGACAGAGTCCACAGCCTTCATTCGTCGCTGTGGTGCTAATTGTCAGATTTTGACAAACGTCAGTGCCACTCGTGCCACTGAGATGACATGACATTGTGTTATTCTATGACCATGTCTATAACTGACGTTAGGTTGGGGTCCAGAGATGGTCTAGATTGGCTGTGGCTTCACGAAATTGAATAATGCTAGAAGTGTTTAGACACTTTTGTCAATAAATTAGTCGAAAAACTGGTTGGCGGCCACCCGGAACAGCTTTTATTGAACTATGAGGGGAGATTTGAATTACAGGATTATTATAGAAGCAAAACAGTTATTAGTATGATTAGTTTCACAAACTGTATGCACGAACAGCTAAAAAGCTCTTAAAAATAATGAAAAACAACAAATTATAAATAAACGTGATTGCATTTATAATGTTAGGTTATTAAAGTTATACTTTTTGTCTACACATAAAACAAAACTTTATTTACATTGTTTTACTATTTTAGTTTTTATTTACTGATAAGGTACATTTTACCAGGAATAAGCAACACGAGGCACAATTGTATTATGCAAAAAAGTCCACATAAAAATACACCTAATCTCGCATTTATTATTCAGTCTACTTACGATAAAACAATTTACGTACATCCGCATTCAAATAGACCACATTACTGAACTTTGTGCATCCAATGGCAAAATACTACCTGGTGAGTACGATAGATAAAAATATCGATCTAAAATTCAAACTTATTAAAATTCCCTAAAACTGTCAGCTCATGAACTGAATTATGATTTCCATGTGGTGGAAAAATAATCTTCACTTGAAGTTCCTGGCTTACACATTCTATTCTATATTCAACAATTCCTGTTCTCGTTTTCCAGGCAGATAATGTTTAATAATCGTTATTGTTACTGATAACAGATTTCTGAAGAAGGAGAGAAAGGAGAAGAACCAGTTAACGAAAAAATAGGAGTGTTTTTCGACTATTGTACACACCAATCTAGTATTTCCTCCATGATGCATCGAAATGTAGGTATCATGTCAAATACTACCGATAACGTGTACCGCCAAGTAGACCATACAAAAGAACGCTTCAACAACACCCGTACGGATTATACTTTTAAATATTGGTCGCGGAAGTGACATAACCTGTTGAATTTTAGGCCACCGGATTTAAACCAGCCGGTCGAGTGTTCAGACTGACCATTTGGATCCATGGTAGACCTCATCGAGTCTCGACGACTTCACTCACCTCACCTTTCTTCTTGTTCGTCGCGAAAGTACCGTGAAAGAAGAAGTAGTAGTGCCGTGGCGCGCCGTTTTAGTTATCAATTTGGTTTTCTGTGCGCCGGTCTCGGTGCCGACGATCCTGTGTGGTTTGATTTGAAATTGTTGTTGTTGTTTATGGTGCGCGTTGTTCTTTGTTTCTTCGGAATTGATAGCAGGATTTTTTGTGTTTTTCTGTGTGGATTATTTGATACTTTTTGATTGACGGTTCGTGTTTTTGTTTTGATTTGTGAATAGTGGTTTATTTGAAGTTTTGCTGGGCATTGACAATACTTTTTTTCGGGTAAGTTATAGATCTTTGAGGATTTTTTGTTTTTTTTTTAATCATGACATGAATAAAGTGTTCGGCGTGTTTGCAGTACATATTAACAATGCATCGTTAAATGAATTATTTCTGACTAAAACCCATGAAGCAGTCGAAAATTATTGTAAATTTGTTGCCGTTTTATTAGTCTAAACTTTTAAGTTTCCGACTAGTACCCTAGAAGGAAAGTAGATACTGCCATCGGCGGAGAGAAAATTCGAGATTTCAGCGGAAATACGCATTTTGGTGTCCCCTAAATCGATTGCGATGATTTCATATATGTATGTGTGTATGTGTGTATGTATGTAGTATGTATGTGTGTATGTCTGTGAACACAATAGCGTCCAAACGGTACAACGGATCAGGCTGAAATTTATACTTTTATACTGCTTTACTATTATCAGGGACGAACTAGATTGTTTTTGGTCACAATCTGACAGCCGGAAGTGGCAAATACATACGTTTTCTTAGAGATTTAACAAACGTCAGTGGCCAGTGACGTGTCATGACATGTGTAATTCTATGACATTTGGTTGAACAATAGTAAGTGTTTAGACACTTGTCGGAAAGTTGGGTAGAGGCCACTCCTGATATTTGTTTGATAATATGGAAGAACAGATTTTTCTGAGCATTTTACAATAAAGTTTGTATTAGTTACTAATAAATGCCGGAACACATTAGGTTTGTTTGCAGAGCATATTCTGAACGTGTTTGGTGCAGAATTTGTGTTGGATCAGATCTGTCATAGTAATGATGGTATGGGAGAAACGTTGCGAGATCTCAAATTGAACCAATATAAATTCCGTCCATAAATTCCGGCTCATAAATACGTGAGGTATATTAGCTGCTTTCCATTTGCACACTTCTGAATTAATCTTAGCTGAGCTAATCTAACACCGTCTGGCTTGGTCCAAGTTCAACTAAGCTAAGCTATGTTGGCAAAAGGAACGCGTTCGGTGCCATTCTATCTAACTAAGTTCGTGGAACTTGATGTCAGCGAGTGGCGGCGCCACTTGCCTGACAACAAGTGTTATCAATGTTATCATCTATAGGTACAAATAAGAAACATAGGTATCAGAACCGCTTCTTTCCACGCGTATACCGTCCTCGTGACTTAATTCCACTTCGTAGCGAAGATGTGTAATCAGGTCACACACATCAAATATGTTAACTTCATCCATCTTGCCGAAACTTCTTATAGTTTATAAAATAAACAAAAACCAAATTGCACGCACGCACGATGGCGGATTTAGGTTAGGTTCTCCTTCTTCTTCTTCTTCTTCTTCTATTAGGTTAGCTCAGACAGCTCAGACGATCTAAGTTACCTTTTCGCATGACTAGCCAAGGGCAAGGGGAAGGTAATTTGTCTGAGCTTGTCTTACTTCACCAAAACAAAAGGAACGCTACGCATAAGTTAGATTAGCTCAGCTCAGCTAATATCAACTCAGAAATGTGCAAATGGAAAGCAGCTATTATTAGATAGTCTTAAATCTTTTTCTTTGTGAATTTTACATTCTTGATTAGTTTGTGTTGTAAAGTAATACTCCCTACCCTACTTAAAGGAACACCAGATCTATTGCAAAGAAGAACGAAATAAGTGTTACATCAATCATGTGTTTAGCACTATAGAATAAACATTTTTTTGCTATAAAAAAGAGAATTCAACCTTTGTTTCATGCACTTTTTACTTTCCGATTAGTACCCTAGAAGGAAAGTATTGTAAATTGACGGCAAAAAAATCGGGATTTCAGCGGAAATACGCGTTTTGAGGTCCCCTAAAATTGACGTGTCCAGGTGTTTTTCTTGAAAACATTAAATAAAGATATTATGAATTTTGTTCCGAACTTTATCACCACTCTGTATGTGTCTATGTCCGTGAACATGATTGCGCCCAAACGGAACAAAGGATCGGGTTGAAATTTGGTACACTTATTTAGAATTACCGGGGGACGAACTGGATTGTTTTTGGTGATAATCTGACAACCGGAAGTGGCAAATGTTACAAGCGTCTTCTGATGGATTTATCCGATTATACTATCACTTTTGTGCAAGTCAAAATTTGAACACTCAACTGCTGGTCAGTAATCAAAACCATAACACATTTTGCACAACAGTTGAGCTCGCTGAACGCGCCCATCTTTGCCATCCATGGGTTAATATTGGTCTGCTTATCTCTAAATGTTTGTAGAATTCCGTATTATCTTGACAAATACTTTGTAAAGACATGTGTATGAGGATTATCGAACGATAGCTATTAATTTTATTTTTTTTGTATGTTTTTATTTAATAGTATCATTCAAACATTGCTAAATGTAATGTTAATAATAATTGTACCATATAAACATTCCTTATAAAAATGTTGACCTTGTGCTCTAAAAAGATTTGATGATTAGCAAACCAATAGTAGAAAAACACGTAATTATAAATAAACTTCTTTTCAAGGCGTTTTGCAACAAACATGAATTATTTCCAAACATTACCTCATTTATTAATTATATTAACCGAAACAAATTGGCGAAACACTGTTGACGATAGGTTAAATACCGCTGAGTAAATAATCGCAGTTCCAATCGTTTTTATTATTCTATTTATTGATCAGGAACCTAATAGATTACTAATGTCAAAAACGTGTTAAATAAACAAAGGAACAAATATTCTACACAACATTTTTATGAATCACTTAAAGGAGAAATTATATTGACCTGTTATGATTAATTTTTCGTTAACTAGCGCTAACAAAAAGTTTGACTGTCCAAATGTGAACAAGAGAAAGAACTTTGTGATAATGCACAATGTTCTACGTTCGAAAAAAAGTAATCCGAAAGTAATTACAACGCTAAACATCACTAACCTAAATAACGGAGAGCATATAACAGGTTTGCGTCTTGATCCACTATTGTTTGTTCCGATAAAAAGTACAAGTCATTCTGTCAAACACCTCTCAAGTCGTTACGATCTCATCAACGATTGCAACTTAAAAAATTAAACTCCAATTCAAGATTTTTTCCTGCACTTTTTCCTATACTTTTTACTTACTTGTCTCTAATAGTGACAGGTTTCTAATAATATTATATCAGTTTTTCTTAGTAACTCACTTTTCTACTCCGAAAGACAGTTTAACAGATTTAATATGTCAGTCACGATCACTGAGACCTTAGAATGTTTCACGTTTATGGCGAAAGACTTTTATAACAAGACACAGGTGATAGTCGGCTTAGTATGAATCCTATGGGGTGAAATTCAGAGTACACTTTTAGTGTTTAATGTCAGTCGCTTTATACCAAAGATAGAGTCGATTAGAAACTTTGCTAATTGAAGCTGGAATCTCGGAAATTATCGTTAAACTAATAGAACTGGTACTTCTAGTACTAAATAGTATGTACTTGTTTGGATTTCATCAAATGACATCTTTAAGTGAGGATCATTTAACATAATCAATTAAACGAAAGGCCAGGTTGAAGTGTCAGAAGATTTGCACAGAAGTATTCCACTGTTGATGCTATTGCAAATAATTTATATTAAAAAAAGAAGATATAAGAAAAGCAACAGTTCAGGAAGAACGTGAATAGCAACAGCAGAATTGCGCAAAGCTAGAAGGCTTGTAAGGAAATGCTCTACAGTCTACAGCACGCAACAGAAACAGAAAGTATGAAATCAGAGCTTCCAGAGTTCCTGGTGCTTGTTACAGAGGCTGCGGAATAGAAATGTCGACGGACGGACATCGGCCGTTTGCTAACAGTTCTACAAATTGCATACAACGGAGACACAATTACTGCAAGGAAAAGTAATTGCTCTTAGACGCGAATAAATGAATAATTGGTTCAGTGAATGTACGCTGCACGAATGTATGTTGTTTGGTTAATTTTTATTTTGGGGATATATTGATTTTATATATAATCAATTTTGTTTAATGGTTATAATTAAGTTTGAAAGTAAAAGTTGAAATTGTAATGCAGTCTGGTTTAATTCAACGAAAAAAATGACTGAATTATACTTTCTGATTGTTGTCTTGACTGAAATCAATTTTAATCTTTCATAAGTTGTGGTCTGTTATGAATTTTGATGGTCTGAAATTAAATCAAGGGAAATTATAGTTAAATTCTTCAAGATGTTAAATGTAATTTTGAAAATATCAGTAGAAACTAAACCTACTATGTAAAACTTAGCGTGGCAGCATCTCGATTTTGTTATTTTTAGCGGGATATCTTTCCTATAGCCTGAGATGGGGGATGGGTCCGGACATTTTGATCCTCTAGGGAAATATATAAGGTAGAGGATGAGATACTCAAAATGATGAGGTTTTCTAAGAGAATCTAAAAAAACACACGCTATCTATAGTAATCACCATTATTAATGTATGTTTTTGTTTTAAAAAAAATCCGCTATAGAGTTTATCACATACGCATATCAATAAGTTCCTCGTGCGGAAAGTACAAAAGCTAATAACCTCCAAAGTAGAGAGCATTATTACAATTTTATGTGCATAATTAACACAACGTAACACGATTTGTCGTAACAAAAAAAGCTTATGTATTTTAACATAAGCTTAAAGAAAAACTGTCATTAACTATACTCAACAAAAGAGCAGCTTACCTAAACTTTGACAGATTCTTATAATAACTTTTGTGGTCCAATAACTTCTAGTTAGTCTTCGGTAGGTTTCGACCAATTACAAATTCTTCGAAAATTTCCTAGCTAAATTTAAAATAATTATTTATACAACTTAGTTGATCTGTCTAACCAATATGATGTTTGGTCTAAGTTTGCAACACCCAGTAGAACAACTAAGAACATTGGTCAAGTTTTTGCCTGCTGAGTTTTAAAGGCAACTTAATTCCAACGAAGATTTTGCGGCTGTATGCATAGATACAACGTTAAAATGGTTCTAGTAGCTTACTAACTAGTGGCGGTTAGCAACGCTTAAAATACAACTAACGCCCCTAGCTGGCCTGCACCGACATCTTGAATTAAGTTTGCTAAATTATGTTAAATAATCTGTAATTAAAATTAAAATAAAATCACGTTTCACCAACATAATTTCAACGCGTATTAGTAAAGCCCTGTTTTGTCCAATACATTGAGGAATTCAATGACATTTAATGTTCCTATTGTTTGAAACAAATCTGATTGAAACAAAACAACCAGTTCTTTGGTGTTTCTTTGATAATGACAGATGCCGTAGCGCTAATTCGCTTCGTTAATTAATTCAGATTTGTGAAAAATATGTTCGGTGCAACGATGTTTGTACAAAATCCAAGATTAAGTAATCAGAACTAATAAACGATTAAAAATAGTTACATTTTTAGTAGCCATTAGTAAGTACACAACTAAGGCCAGGTTTATTCACCTAGCTATAAAGATCTGAATAACTATCTGTCAGATAAGCTGATATTGTTGCCACCGGGGAGAAGATAGCCATAAAAGATATCCATAACTTTTTTTGTTCGAATTTCTTAATGAAACATATATCAATCGATAGAGCTATTCAAGTAGTATACCCCAGAGTTTTGCCCACAAAAAATATCGAACGGTTTAACAAAAAAATTGATTTCATTACCAGCGCGTCATCTAAAACAGCTCATCGTGTCTTCAAATAGAATTGCAAATAACGCCGATACCGTAGAACATCGGGGATAACAAATTCGGAATCTACATGAAATTCTGCATCTAGTAATGGTATCAATACGACACTACCCCTATGGTTACAACCCCTCCTACATAAGTAAAGCTGTAACTTGGTGTGCGACTTATCAAGTGGTTTATATAAATGTCTATAACAATTGCGAAAGTTGATGCATAACTTTGATTTATACGTCAAATTGTAGGTAATTAACAGGGGTAACTACCCTGAAAAGGTCGGAGTTTTGCCCACTCAATAACATCCCTTAAATCAGGCATCGGCAAACTTTCCCCGCTGTCCTTCTCCCGCTCACGGCAGTGTCATATCTTCACTCCGCTCTGTGCGGCCCGCGGGCCGCAGTTTGCCGATGCCTGTCTTAAATGATAATAATGTTCACCTACTACATAACAAGGAATACGACGGCAGACAGATAAAATAATTAATAACTTTTGCAAATATTCTTGCATAACTTTGGTTTATACGTCAAATTGTAAGTAATTAATAGGGGTAAACCCTGAAAAGGTCGGAGTTTTGCTCACTCAATAACATCCCTTAAATGACAATAATGTTCACCTACTACGTAACAAGGAATACGACGGCAGACAGATAAAATAATTAATAACTTCTGTAAATATTCTTGAATAACATTGATTCATACGTCAAATTGTGACATGACATTAGATGTCAGTAAGGCAAATGTCATTATGTCATAGAAACTGACGGGTCCAGAGTTGCTGTGTTTTAACAAAATTGAATTTATTGTGCCAACAATGTAGTCGGAAAGTTCGGTGAGGGTCCCCCAGAAATGGGTTTTTGCCTGTCCAGAAGATTAGTCAACAAAACATTCGATGGATTTTCTGTCATTCCCTTCACGTCCCGTTTTTGTGATGTATGTAGTGTTTTAGAAGTGATGAGAGCAACTAGTTGAAAACCGTGACAAAGACTATAAAATCATCCTTTCTAACATTCTTTGATTTTCAATACATTTTTACTTTCAGCATTTTCGTTATTTCTTATTTGAGATAAAATTTATTTAATATAGTGCTTTCATCAAATTGTATAATTGATTTATGTTACAGAGTTATGTTACATTAAAAAAAGATATTATTTCAGAAATTGTCAATATCGAGTTCAATGCAGAATATTAAAAATCCAATAAAATTAACTTAATATTTTATCTAATATTTAATTTTATTAATCGTTTTAATCTTATTCTGCGAAGGCAAAATCGCGAAAATTTTGCAAGTTTAATTCGTGCTAGTTCAAATTTAAACACGTTAAATGGCCACTTATCGAGGTTGTAGCAGAAAATGTTGATTATATCATGAAATAACAGTACCGCGGTCCAGGTGAGTTAATATTTGGATTTTTCACTTTTATTTACGCGTTTAGCGAGTGCCAGGCGTGAATCGTTCCAAGAAGTGCTCCTGAAACTGTAATTAACCATAACTACGTAGCGTATTAAAAGCTTCATGTGCTTAGAAAAGCGTGATGCGTAAAACGTGTCCTGTAATAATTAGCCAACCATCGCGACGTATCAGGAACCATCTCGATCTCCAGTTACTTCATTTCTTGTTTTATTGCAATACTTATTGCTCAAGGAGGAAGAAATTGTTTTTTTGCGATGCAAATGTACTTACCGGTTTATATTTGAAAATAAATATTATAATTTGTTGTAAACTTTGAAAATTTCTGCATTATAATTCTTGTTGGGGATTCAGCGATTTGATCTTGTAACTAAGAGTTGTCTAAACCCGTTGTATAAAGTGCTTGATTCTTTGGTGACGATTGTCTATTATATAAACTCTAGAGTCCTCATCTGTTCCAAGAACTACGCAAAGACACGAATATTGCCATTTGCTACTACTTACCTCTCTGGAAGTGGATTTTAATTTCTTGTGAAACACAAAAAACGAGAAATAAATTATGCTCAAGATGACATGTAACTGACCATGGTAATTTTTTTATTTAACTAACTAACTTTTGATTTAACTAACGTCAAATAAATCAATACAATTTGTTCGAGGGCCTTTTATAATTTTGATGTTTCTTTCAAACAATTATTGGCAAAATTTTCGCCATATTACATTATTATATTTCTGTCTTACGAAATAATCAATTCCATAAAATTATTCTTGAGATATTTAAACAGATTGCAGACCACCCAGTGAACAATAGCACACCCCATCTGTGGTATTTGTAAAAAAGTGGACAGTATCCCATTCAACATTGCATTTTTTTTCATGAATGGTGATTTTTCTTAATGCTAACAATCGGGGGGATTGCGAGATAGAATTGAAATGAAGTGAGTCGTACTTATCCATCGATCTGGTAAGTACAGCTACTCCGACCAGGAACAATGGGACGGAAATTAATCTGAATCGTATCAGATTTTCTGTGAATGGACAACGGTCTGTCCTCTGGCGGTTGGTGGACAGCTTCAGCGTAGGCTTAACCAGAGACCACAAAGTTCTGAAACTGGTTTCCGGGCTAGACAGATCATTCTCTGTATTCAGAGTTTGTGTGATGTAAAGTTGATTGGAGAAATAATGTGTTTTTACACTTATTTAAAAACTGCTCTTAATGTTTTATATGTGTCTGTGAGTCATTGCAGGCTTTCTAAAATGATACTTTTTCAAGTTTTCGGTTAGCTTTCTTATTGGCTCATTTTCATTCATGTTCAGACACCAATTTGATTTGGACAAAATATGAGAATATTTTTGAGTTATTTGATCCAAAGTTTTGAACATTTGGAGCAAATACTCTCTATGTACAAGTTACAAGTTCTATGTTACAATTTTTTATATAAGCCATTACGATAATCGTTCGCTAACAACAGAGAAAGCACCGAATGATGAGGAATTCGATTGTATAACGTGACATCATTCCATCATAATTGTTACAGTAGAAAGAGTCGGAAATGGCTAAAAGGTATTATACGAAGACACCACTGAAGAGTGTGGATGCAGGCCCACCGATCAGCTGCTCAACGAAAGGAGGTCAAAATTCACGCGGTCAGTGATGACCCCGGGGCAGACTGGCAACAATTCAAGTCCAAGACACCTCGTCGCCGTTTACGAAACCGATTTACTGTTAAACCAGTCTGCATACGACGAAGATGCTCGTTCACGGCCATGGTCGTGAATGCACTCTTCCTTCTCGCCTTATTTTGGTGGGTAATTTTAAGACTCCGTTATTTTAGCACCCACTTGTTTGGTACAAATAACGAAAATTTGCCAGTCGTTTATATTTCGTTTGTACCGTTTGTACCAATAAAGACAATTTTTAGCACCCTCATGGTAACCGACTGAATTGGTTGTGCTTTGTTTTTTTCATGTAGGATCAATATGTTATTTCCACATTTATCAGGTGGTTCCTTTAACCAGGAATTTTGTAATATGTCGAAAAATCTGCATCGTACAGAAAAGTTGCTGTATCGAATCTCCAAGGGGCGCACCTATTAGTACTAAACTACTCCTAACTTCACATCCTCTGTGGGTGTTGTGGGGGCAATTTTGAAAACTTAAATAGGAATCCTTATTTTTTTTTATAGTAGATTCAGTTTCAACGTTGAAACCTACGTAAGATTTTCTTCAACTCTTCGACTACATCGTCGGCATAATAAAGTGTCTGAACACTTTTGTAATTATTCAATTTAGTAAAGCCAGAGCCATCTCTGGACTCTACCTAACGTCAGTTTCTATCACAGAATTACATTTGTTATACTGACATTTATAGCGCTTAAACCGTTCACCCCACCGATCTGCAAAGTTGTATACATTTTTAAAGTCACTGGATGGTGAGCTGATATTAGTTTGGCCAAAATCGGACAAATCCCTAAGAAAATGTATGTAACATTTGCCACTTCCGGTTCTCAGATTGTCACCAAAAATAATCCAGTTCGTCCCCCGGTAATTCCAAATATGTATACCAAATTTCAGATCCGTTGTTCCTTTTGGGCACAGTCGTGTTCACGGCCATACACACATACATTTTCCAGAAATCGATTCAGTGGCCCTCAAATGCGTATTTGTGCTTTGTTTTTTTCATGTAGGATCAATATGTTATTTCCACATTTATCAGGTGGTTCCTTTAACCAGGAATTTTGTAATATGTCGAAAAATCTGCATCGTACAGAAAAGTTGCTGTATCGAATCTCCAAGGGGCGCACCTATTAGTACTAAACTACTCCTAACTTCACATCCTCTGTGGGTGTTGTGGGGGCAATTTTGAAAACTTAAATAGGAATCCTTATTTTTTTTTATAGTAGATTCAGTTTCAACGTTGAAACCTACGTAAGATTTTCTTCAACTCTTCGACTACATCGTCGGCATAATAAAGTGTCTGAACACTTTTGTAATTATTCAATTTAGTAAAGCCAGAGCCATCTCTGGACTCTACCTAACGTCAGTTTCTATCACAGAATTACATTTGTTATACTGACATTTATAGCGCTTAAACCGTTCACCCCACCGATCTGCAAAGTTGTATACATTTTTAAAGTCACTGGATGGTGAGCTGATATTAGTTTGGCCAAAATCGGACAAATCCCTAAGAAAATGTATGTAACATTTGCCACTTCCGGTTCTCAGATTGTCACCAAAAACAATCCAGTTCGTCCCCCGGTAATTCCAAATATGTATACCAAATTTCAGATCCGTTGTTCCTTTTGGGCACAGTCGTGTTCACGGCCATACACACATACATTTTCCAGAAATCGATTCAGTGGCCCTCAAATGCGTATTTTCGCTGAAATCCCTAGTAAAAAACAAAAACAATCAATTCAGTATTTGTCGACGGGCTATTCAAAGATGCTCCGATTATCCGCTGTCGTAGCTGTCTTACTGTTACGTCCTGAAGATGCCACTTAGTTTTAAAAAAATATAGTTATGTTTATTTTGTACATATACAGAGAAAACATGTACAAGCTCATGAAAATACTTCCTTATTATTAAAGAACAATTACAAATATCTGGGGTGGCCCTCACCCAACTTTCCGACTACACTGTTGGCACAATGAAGTGCCTGAACACCTTTGCAGTTATTCAATTTTGTGAAACCAGATCCACTTTGTACCCTACCTAACGTCAGTCCACCGTCAGTCTAAGTGACATAATAACATTTGTGACACTGACATTTAATGTGATGTCATGTCAGTGGCACTGACGTTTGTCAAAATGTGGCAATTTGCAACACAGCGACGAAGGCTATGGATTCTGTCAAGCCGCTTCTAAAAAAGCTAATAGCGCCTAAACCGTTCATCCCATTGATCTGTAAATTAGTATACCTATTTAACATCACTGGAGGATGAGATGATATTATAAACTATCAAACTGGTCAAAATCGGATAAATCTCTAAGAATATGTATGTAACATTTGCCACTACCGTTTGTCAGATTGTGGCCAAAAACAATTTAGCTCGTCCCCTGGCAATTCTAAATAAGTATGCAAAATTTCAGCCCGATCCGTTGTACCGTTTGGACGCAATCGTGTTCACAGACATAAATATACATCCACATACATACATACATTTTCCAGAAATCATCGCAATCGATTCAGGGGACCTCAAAACACGTATTTTCCGTCGATTACAATACTTTCCTTCTAGGGACTAGTCGGAAAATAAAGAAGTACAATAAGACAGAAAAGAATCGCTAATTTCAAAATCACTATCATTATCAAACTCATTTTGATCTTTACTGTTATTTATAGAAAATGGGCACCTGAGTCAATTTAAAAAGACGGACTTACCTGCAGATGTTTTGGTTATGTTAACATTTATGTCAGCAAGTACTATCATAATCCTAACACACTAGCAAAGTCAACGATTAAAATTAAAATAAAAATTCAGAAACTCATCAGAGAAGCAAGATTTACTTGTAAACATATGTGCGAGATGTAAGTTCTCCAAACTTGTCTGAATTTAGTTGTTTGTCTGGTTCTCTTAATGTGCATTTTCACGCAAAAATATTATGCAAAAATTACGCAAACCAATTTGTGTAAACAAATTATATTATACACATAAAAATTACAGATGACAAAAAAAGTAGCTACATTTGATGTTATTTGCAGAAATAAGCTTAAACAAACCAATTTGTACACATTTTTGAGCATGAAAACTCATCATTAGAACAGTTTCTCAGTCTGCCAGAAAAGTTACGGATTTTGTTTTAATTTAAACCCATTTAAAAATGGACTGCTAACTATTATACGTTTCTAAGGTTTGCGAGGCGTCCTAACAGATCAGCTTAGTAATTGAAATCCCACGATTTCAATATTTGCCTAATGAGACATGCTAGAGTCGAGTATAATTTTATACATAAATTTTATGACGCAGATTTAAGGCAACAACCGCTCCGGATCAATTCTGCTGGTGGGCACAAAAAATATTTTAATACAACTGTGACAATTTATTACAATCACTTCTAGATGATCTGATAACTAAATAAGTATGGTCTCAGAATATGAATATGGTTGCAAAAAAACTTCGCTCACGCAATTTATGTTTATATGAAAGCTTATATTAGTATTCTTCATAATCACATGGTAACAAATCGTTCAAACCAACAGTCGAAGATTCCTAAGTAAGACATATTAGCGTGAAAATCTATGTCTGAATTTAGAACGCTGGTGTACGCAATGTAAGTTCTCTAGGGTACAAATCTTATTGCTTTTGATTGATTTGGTTATTTAAGAACAGACATATGTAACTTATTTGGACTAATTTTGCGCCAAGCCGTAAAATACTTTTGATCACCTAATCTTATGTAATTATTTGCAAACAATCCGTTTCTCTATACAGCTGGACGAGTCAACTTTACCTGGCAATGAAGCATTATTATTTATTATATCAAGAAATCTATGAGGAACTTCTTTTCGCGAGAACTCTGATAACCGATACTAAAGGCCAATCAATATTCAATGTTCTCAAGGATTACTTCATGAAAAAAGCAATACCTTTATCAAATATAATATCAGTAGCTACAGATGGCGCACCTGCTATGGTTGGGCGCTATCGTGGATTTATAAGCTATTTAAAACAAAATGTACCCAGGGTGTTAGCAATACACTGCGTTATCCATCCACAACATTTAGTTGCTAAAAATTTGAATGTTATATTGCATGAATCTCTTCAATTAGTGATTAATGCAGTAAACCGAATCCGAAGCAATGCGTTAAATACGCGGTTATTTGCGCAGTTGTGTGAAGAAAATGACGAGAACTTTCATCAATTACTCCTTCATACTGAAGTACGCTGGCTATCGAAAGGCTTATGTTTGACAAGATTTTTTGCACTTTTTGAGACTATTTTAGAGTTTCTGGATGCTAAAGATACAATTTTAAAAGAAAATTTATTGAAATGCAAAGCAGATATTGCCTATTTAACAGATTTGTTTACTAAATTTAATATGGTTAACTTGCAGTTACAAGGTGACAGTCTAAATCCGATTAAAACAAAGTCCATCATTTCAGCCTTTCTTGTCAGAATTAAGCTAATGAAGCAAAACATTGGACGGCGCGAATTTTTCCAGTTCCCCAATTTGTCACAGATAAACTGCCAGGAAGACGACGTTTCAACCTACGTTCAACATTTAAATGCCCTCTATTCAGATTTTGAAACTAGGTTTGATGATGTATTGACTATGGAAATACCACAGTGGATAATCAATCCATATGGTGACATTGAAGAAACGGATGTCATATTACAAGAGGAACTCATCGGAATAAGCACTAACGAAGAACTTAAGGTTCTGTTTAGAAACGGATATCAGTAATTCTGGCTTCAAAAAGATATACCTGTTACTTATCCTGTATTGTGGAATATTGCGAGAAAATTTTTAATTGCTCTTCCATCCTCATATCTAGTGGAAAGGGGTTTCAGCGCAGTTGCCAATCTCCTAACAAAAAAAAAAAAAAAGAAACAAACTGGACATCGTTAACCGAGGAGATTTGAGATTAAACTGAACTAAATTAATACCAAATGTTGAAAATTTATTATTAAAGCAACAAGTTCATCCCTCCCACTAAAATGGTTTATTATTTACTTAGTTATTTTTTGGTTTATTTTCATTTGAATTTAATTAATAAACGTATAAAACTTACTATGTGTTTTTTAAATTATTCACACTTCACTTCACCACAGTTAGAAATTTAAATCTTTCAAAGTGAGTAGTACTATACCAGATGTCAAAAATACATTTGAATTTGATGAATTTGCAAAAAAGTAATATCTGGTAAGCAGAGGGTCTACCCAAAACCGAAAAACATGGTCAGTGGTCCACGAGGAAAATAAGTTTGGGAACCTCTGATCTAGATCGACAATATTTCCCATAGTGCCGTCGGGGTCACCAAAATATGTGAGGAAATGTGAGAAATTTCCGCATCTACAGTGTGTCCAAGAAAGTCCTCACCGTATGGGAAAATCATTTATTATCCATTTCTCAGAAAATTCTATTTTTTTTTAAGTTTAAAGTGGAAGAATACCATCAAAAGACCTTAAAAATATCGCACCATATACCAAGTGTATAAAAATATGAAACGCGCATAAGAGTAAATATGCATGGAATGTTGCAGAAAAAATATTTTCGCTTCTTTTTTAAATTTTCACTATTTGAGAACACTTTTGTAGCGGCTAGTTATTTGGTATGATTCTCCTTAAACGGGTTCTTAGATATTTGTTTAAATTTTCCATAATACTCGCGATTTCGACATCGTTTCCTGCGCTTCTTTAAAGTCATTGCAAACATTAGCGTTTTCTTGGTGCGCTTATGATTTTCACCCAGTAAATATCAAAATATCATGCAATACGCAACAATAGTAGTAAATAAGATAGCCTCTATTGACTTATTATTGGTGATTGTGGATGTGCTGATAATACTAATGTATACGTATTTGTATGCTAACATCGTCATGAAATTTTTATGGCTTACTTGTGTATCGCATGATTTTTGATATTTACTCGGTCAAAAATCATAAGCGCACCATGGAAACGGTAATTTTTGCCATGAGTTTAAGGAATCTTTCAAAACTTACCTTTACTTACAGGCCTACATAAATGACCAACAAATACCATAAAATAATGTTTTATGATAACTACAAACCCTGTACCTCCAGATAGCCTTAGTAAAGTAACCTTCCAGAAAAATAAACTACAAAATTAACACTGGGGTACCATTTTGACTAATGACTAATGACGTCGAGTGAACCAGACAACTTAACGCAGCTACAACGCTGTACCGAAGACGGGGACAAGTCCACGTCTTGTTCATTGCACGGTTCATTCCGATGCACATTTCTGCTCATACAATTTATGAAATATGACACGCAGACGCGACGATAAATATATGTACGTGCTGACCATCGGACGAGATAAACTAAGATTAATCGTATGCCGGACAATATTTATTATCTGATTGTGGTGTAGGTAGCTGGCGAGCACTAGAAGAAGAAGGGTAGGTAACTCTTATTACCACCCACGAAGACAAACGCACGTACCACTGAACACGGTCTCGCCTCATTCTTCTTATTGTTTATTCGTTAGCGAAGGACACGTACGTATCAGGTGTGCGTGTGTTGGATGTGTGACTCCATTAGAAACCCAAGCACTTGCATTAATGGTGTTTGAAAGAAGGAGGCAGGAGGTATAGGTTCTGTGTTAAAGAAAGAGGGGAAATCTATTTTTCCTAACAATGGCTATGATTTTTACCGCATTACACTTTTTTCTTCATTATCTAATCGTCCCCGGATGGTTGTGTATCCTTTTCATGCATCGTATAACAATATAGAAATGCCCTCTTTATACAGCAATAACGATGCAGAGTAAGGTTAACTTTTCCAGCCTTCGCATATTGGTGAACATTGCTAAGACAGAACATTGCTAAGAACTTGGAGCATATCACTTCATATATCTTACTGACTGCATCATTGCAGATACAAACATAGTCTTTGACTGCGGTATTAAATCCCATTAAAGTTTATAGTCGGAGATGTCATTGTAGTTTGGGAAGTATCGCATATCTAAAACAAAAGTAAGTAATTCGACAATGTTTTTTATATCCTATCCATGTCCGTACAATTGGGAAAATAAGCTTGTATAATAAATTTCAAATCGATTGATCCAAATTTACGGCAATTATCCTTTATAGAGAGATAGATCGATAGACAGATGGACACACATACGGTAGCAAAAATGTAGGTACAGAGTGAGTTATTTGAGTAGTGGGGGTGAATATTTACGTTATATTTAGAAAAAAGAAAAACTGTATGTACAAAAGTAGGAATTATCGTTTATATCTCAACATTTACACTTATACATTGGCCCGGCACACCAAACTTGTGTTTTTGCTTTCCGACCAGTATCCTAGAAAGTATCGATGAAAAAGTGGATGGAAAAAAATCGGTATTTCAGCCGAAATACGCGTTTTGAAGTATCCTGAATCCATTACAATGATTGCAATGGGTTCAGAATGCATCCATCTCAACCCAACATTTTACACTAACATGGGCGTGGCACACAATATTTGTGTTTTTACTTTCCGATTATTATCCTAGAAAGAAAGTATTGTAATCGATGGAAAATGACATTTGAAGATTTCCGCGGAAATACGCATTTTGAGGTCTCCTGAATCGATTGCAATGATTTCTGGAAAATGTGTGCATGTATATGTGTGTGTGTGTATGTATGTCTGTGAACACGATAGCGCCCAAACGGAACAACGGATCGGGCTGAAATTTTGCATACTTATTTAGAATTACCGGGGGACGAACTGGATTGTCAGTGCCACTGACATGACATGACATTAAATATTACAAATATCATTATGTCATAGACACTAACGTTAGGTAGGGTGCAGTGTGGCTCTGGCTTCACAAAATTGAATAATTGCGAAGGTGTTTAGACACTTAATTGTGCCAACGGTGTAGTCGGAAAGTTGGGTGAGGGCCACCCCAGATATTTTCAGAGAAATTCTAAGTGCGCTTTATTTTACATGATAAATTTCCGTTAAACGTAAAGCCTGCTAACAGTGATAATAATATAATAGAACATCATATTTGCATTCATGCTATTCGCAACCACCCAGTTCACATTTAGTGCATGGTTTTAGACTCAAAACTCAATTTTTTAATGGAACACCTTGTATACATTTAAATTTTTGGAATCTACGTAGCTTTTCACATAATAATGTAACGATAGTGCCTTGCATAGGCGCGGACTGGCGTCGCCGCGGCGCGGGAATGTTCGAGAAGAAGCCAGAGTGAGCGCGAGTGCGACTCCCCGATATAGAATATTCCGGCGGACTCGGGAAGGAGTGCGGCGTGGACAGACAGGCGCGCGGGCTGGTCGCGAAGAGTCTAGAAAGGCCAGGAATTATCACGAAGGTCGAGACGCGGGCTATATAAGCGCGTAACGGACGCCGGAGAGTCAGTTTTTGCCTGGAAGCGCTAGGAGTGAATACCAAGAGATCCACATAGCGACCGTGTGAAAATAAATAAGTGCTGCATTTACATAAATAGAGTTATTATAGTTATAAATAGAGTTGTGATTTTTAGTTGTGTTTAAAATAAATAAACTCTACACACACTGGACGTTTTCTTCGAACTCAAAACGTAACAACTGGTGTCAGAAGTGCGATTGAAGAAAATATAAGTGACAAGTGCGTGTAGTGATCATGGCCACCTTGGACAATTTAAAGGTGAAGGATTTGCGACAGGAGTTGGAGGATCGTGATCTGGACACGTCTGGAAAAAAAGAAGATCTTAAGAAGAGGCTATCAGAATATCTAATATCGATAGGCGAAGATCCAGACACGTACGTATTCGAGAGTCTCGAAATGAAGCTTCTCGAAATAAAGCTTCTAGAAAATTCTAGAAACATCGAAACCAAGCTTCTAGAAAATTCGCAAATTCTTGAAACGAAGATGCAAGAAAATTCTCAAAACATCGAGAGACTGCAAGAGAAGCTTCTAGAAAGTTCGCAAAATCTCGAAATCAAACTGCATGAGAAACTTCTTGAAAATGCTCGAAACCTTGAAGAGAAGGTTCTAGAAAATTCTCGAAGCCTCGAATTCAAGGTGAGAAGTCTGGAAGAGCAGCTACACGAGGAACTTCTAGAACATAAAGGAAACCTTGATAACAAGGTGAGAAGTCTGGAAGAGCAGCTTCAAGAAAATCTGAAGATTGTGGACAATAAAATAAAAGAAATTGCTGAAAAAGCAGACAAAGACGACATACTGAATGCGAAAAAGTTCCAAGTAACTGCGACGGATTCCGGGATAAGGGAGGCCAAGTCCTGCATTAAACCACCAACCTTTGATGGGACCACATCATGGGATAACTACAAGAAACAGTTTGAGGCAGCTGCTAGGGCTAATGGATGGACAACGCAGGAGAAAGCTATTTCTTTGACTATGGCGTTGCGCGGCAATGCGGTGGACATTCTTCAGACTTTGCCCGAATCCGAGTTGAACGACTTCGAAAAGTTAGTGAAGGCAGTCGAGGTGAGATACGGCCACGCTCATCTCGAACAAGTATTTCAACTCCAGCTGAAGAATAGAATCCAAAAATCGTCGGAAACCCTACAGGAATTTCAATCAGACATTGCCCGCCTGGTCAGGTATGCCTACCCGAATGCCCCGGAAACTCTTTTGGAAACTCTTGGGGTCCATGCCTTTGTGGATGGCATAAGAGATGTGCAAGTACAGCAGGCAGTTAGAATGGCACGACCCAGGACGATCGTCGATGCATTGACCCATGCCTTAGAAGTGGAGGTAGCCAAAGAAACATCCAGGGGACATGCACGACTTCGGGGTGTCGAGCTGGAGGAAAATGGGAGAAGGTCCCTGCGCTGCTGGCACTGTGGTGAATTAGGTCATACCAGGAACAAGTGCAAGAAGTTTCTGAAGAGCATGGCCAAAATGAGGGCAGGAAGGATTCACTGGGATGCCGACGCACTTTCTCGAAGACCTTGTCCAGTGGATTGCGAACACTGTTGCCGAGTAGAGAGGAAGTGCGCCGTTGTAGATAGAACCACTGCCGTGGATGAAGATTGGTCAACAGAACGATTGATTGCTGACCAGAAAAACGACCCCGATCTAAGACTTCTTTTCGATTGGAAGGAAAATGGACAGCGACCGAACTGGCAGGAAGTGGCTCCCGGTTCTTCGGCGCTAAAATCTTATTGGGCCCAGTGGGACTCGATTACAATGGAGGACGGACTATTGAAGAGAAAAATAGAAAATGATGATGGTACAACTTACACATTACAACTATTGGTACCAAAGAATAGGATCCCACAGGTGCTGTCGCATATCCACGATGGTACATCCGGAGGACATTTTGGTATCCGAAAAACCGTCGAGAAGATAAAAGAGCGGTTTTACTGGTCGGGTTACCAGGACAATGTCAAGGAGTGGTGCCGGAAATGTAAAGTTTGCGCCGAAAGTAAAGGACCCCAGAAGAAGCCACGAGCACCGATGAGGCCATACAACGTTGGTAGTCCTTTTGAACGAAT
Source organism: Aphodius granarius (assembly GCA_963971325.1). Lineage (NCBI taxonomy): Eukaryota > Metazoa > Arthropoda > Insecta > Coleoptera > Scarabaeidae > Aphodius > Aphodius granarius. Next base: position 7,876,429 of record OZ020225.1, read on the forward strand.
AGCCATCGATGTCGCAGGCCCCTTCCCCGAGACCGACAACGGCAATAAATACATCGTGGTAGTGATGGACTACTTCAGTAAATGGACCGAAGCGTATGCCCTTCCTGACCAAACAGCAGCCTCAATCGCAGACGTCCTCGTGAAAGAGCTGATTTGCCGCTTTGGTGTCCCGCTGCAGATCCACTCAGACCAGGGCAGGAATTTCGAGAGTGAACTTTTTACTAAGGTGTGCGAGTCCTTGGGAATACAGAAGACCAGGACTACCCCGTTACACCCCCAGTCGGATGGCATGGTGGAAAGGATGAACAGAACCATGGGAAAATACCTTTCCAAGGTGGTTGCCGATCATCAGAGAGACTGGGACAACCACATCCACCTGTTTTTGCTAGCTAACAGGTCAGCTGTACAGGAAAGCACTGGTCGAAGTCCAGCCAGCATTTTATTTGGCAGAGAACTCAGGCTGCCCTGTGACCTGAAGTTTGGATCGAAACCTGGAGATGATGTTGCGGGTGAGAACTATGTGACCGACCTCAAAAGGAAGATGGACGATATTCACCAGCACGTGAGGCAGAACCTTCAGGACGCGAGCGAACGGATGAAAGACCGATACGACGTAAGAGGTAAGCAGGGAGGTTATCAACAAGGAGACCTGGTGTGGCTGTACAATCCTCGGCGCAGAAAAGGACTTTCGCCCAAACTTCAACGAAACTGGGAAGGTCCTTTTGAGATCGTTAAGCGGATAAACGACGTGGTGTACCGGATTAAGAAGCTTCCCTCAGGAAAACCAATGGTCGTCCACTTCAATCGTCTGGCACCGTATGAGGCCACCAACGTTGACGAAGAACGCGTGAACCAGATAGGTAGAGAAGACGAACTAGAGAAGTTCCTTGCTGAGTTCTCAACTGGCCGCAAGGTGCGGTATGGTGTCACGAAGGAAGAACGTCATGACCTCTTTGCGATGCCGGATGATTATTCGTTGGCTCATTGCGTAGGAAGCGATCTGCTTATGCGAAAAGGAATAGCCACGGTTTTTCGAAGGAAATTTGGGCAGATTCAAAAACTGAAGGAGCAACAGCCGGAGATCGGAAAAGTCCTTGAGTTGGAAACAAACAAAAAGCACATTTACTATTTGGTGACCAAAAATTCCTCGTTTGCCAAGCCAACTTACAACTCGATGTGGGCATCACTTCTGGATCTGAAACGCCGTGTCTTGTTAAATGGTGAAAATAAATTAGCCATACCAAAGCTGGGATGCGGACTGGACGGGCTGGACTGGAGGGTAGTGAGGAACATGCTCGAGACTATCTTCAAGGACACCTCTATCCAGATTGTCGTCTGTTGTTTTAATCTGCGACCCCGCTTGCCAACTGAGAAAAGTGTCCAGTGCTATTTTTACAGTACGGGCACCTGCACTAAAGGACCTGACTGCCAATACCTCCATGGGGATGCTGTTTCGGGGCGAAACAGTCTAAGAGGGGGGCAATGTAACGATAGTGCCTTGCATAGGCGCGGACTGGCGTCGCCGCGGCGCGGGAATGTTCGAGAAGAAGCCAGAGTGAGCGCGAGTGCGACTCCCCGATATAGAATATTCCGGCGGACTCGGGAAGGAGTGCGGCGTGGACAGACAGGCGCGCGGGCTGGTCGCGAAGAGTCTAGAAAGGCCAGGAATTATCACGAAGGTCGAGACGCGGGCTATATAAGCGCGTAACGGACGCCGGAGAGTCAGTTTTTGCCTGGAAGCGCTAGGAGTGAATACCAAGAGATCCACATAGCGACCGTGTGAAAATAAATAAGTGCTGCATTTACATAAATAGAGTTATTATAGTTATAAATAGAGTTGTGATTTTTAGTTGTGTTTAAAATAAATAAACTCTACACACACTGGACGTTTTCTTCGAACTCAAAACGTAACAATAACATGCTAAGATACCACTGCATAAAAATGTATCGTTTTGTAGATATTTTTTCAGATTTTTTCAGACATACTGTTGCAGTTGTTAAGATCATTGTGTGTGATAGTCAGCAATTGACCATTCGAAAACAAACGGCGATAGGTAGAACCCATGGTATTGATATGAAAAGTTCAATCTTAATAATTTGTTATGTTGAAAATGTATATTTACGAGTAGCTACAGTGAAGAAAATGTTTGATAGTAGTAGCTGCGATACATCTATTTGATGAGTAAAAATTCTAACATATGAACCTATTTCAACAGTTTGCTCACAACCAAGTAACTCTTGTGGAGGATACAAACTCCGTTTTTATTTTGCTCCAGATATATGTGCATCCCCATACAACCATTCGGTCTATCTTTTCAGAATCAAGACAAAGGATGCGACCCATTACAGACTGTTGCTTTTGCTTAGATAAATTCGACATATTTGCGGGTGACTAATCAAAAACTGTTGAGTTTATCTAACTTTACGACAGCAAAAGGAATGCGACATTTATATTAGATTATATTAGAATTTAGATCAACCATGATGAACTAAGAATTGTACCTACAAATGAAAAATGGTTATTACACGTTACAAACCAACATATTTGTAATTAGGTGTAACATTCTAGATATCACTGACATAATGTTGTAAGACAGCGCCAGACCCTGATGGCCACAGAGGTCATCGCGGTACAAATTTTCATGCCTAACTGACGTCTTCAATTGCATGATTGCATCGAAGCTGCAGCCGTTTGTTACTTATACGTATTATAGGTCAATAAACAACTTGCTATATACATTACGTACAAGATCGATTCCCCTGCACATAAACCTATAAATAAACGGCAAAGTACGGCGCCTATCGGCTGTACCGATCCGTAAAGAGAAAAAAAATGAACAGTGATGAGTTATTGTGACATTTCCGGCTGTTTTCCTCTCGCTACTATTTTTACACACTTCGTACACGGCGATGTTTCCCTCTCTTGTGAATTACGGTTCTATAGCGTGCAAATGCAGAACTCGGTGTGTTGGAAGTAATTGCAAAAGAACTCGTTCGATATTGTTGATTGGCGATGCAATAGGAAATTGGTTAAAAGTTATTGTTTATTCATGTGACCTGCGAAGTCTTGATGGTGATGATTGATATTATTTTCATTCTGAGTTTTCTTTTGTTGTGTTTTTGTATAGCTTTGTCAATATTTTCAAAGATTCCTTCAATTGATATATAAATTAAAGAGATTTCTAAGAATTCTCAGGATCGGAATCGATTCTAAACAATCAAATCACTAATAGATGCTATTAACATTTCTCATTATAATTCTAATAGATTATAAATGACCATGTGTTCAATAATTTGTAACTTCCACGTGGTCTATGATAGCCGCTGGTAATTACCGCCATCATGTTAGATAAATAAATAAATTGTGGTCGTGATTTTTTTCCAATCGTCGTGTAAACAAACGTGGAAACAAAATAATTGGCCACTAATTGCCTACGTGTCGTAAAAGCGGACGACGAACGAAAAAATATGGATGTCACAAAATCCGTAATTAATGTTTTACTACGGCCAATTAACGATCGCATTGCAATTTACGCCGAGTCGTTACGGCGACGCGTCGCGCGTTATTGCTATTTTGCCACTGAACCTTTCGTAATAAAATGTTGAAAATATTTAAGTGCGGCACTGCAGGTAACGTCCGTATACAGAATTGCACAAAATTACACGACACTGCCCATAAAGTAAGTTTTTCAATTGCGTACGTTTCATGGCGTATTTTGAATGGCGAGCTGTGATTCGATACAGTCCTGAAATATTATAATATGGATTTCATATTATTATACCATGAAGTTCAAACAGAATGTAATCTATACTAAATTTTTTGATGTCCTAATAATTCTTGTAAACTTTGTGGATTTTTATGATTCTTTCAGCAAATTATTGGCAAATTCTTCATGTGGAAGAATTAAGAACCTTGATCAAGCGTTTGCCTAATAAGGCAGATAGTGGAGCTTTGAGCGTTGATACTAGCGGCGCTGTAAAAACCAAATCATTGTTTTAAGTTAAGGATCAAAGCTGTGATACTAGCCGTGACCCAAGACATGTTTGTTTTTGGCTGAAAACATAGTGGAGAGGCGAAGGTATCTGTGATGGTAGGTATTGATTAGCTATATCTATATATCTAACAGATATAGATATAGTCAACGTGGTCGTTATCCTCGCATCTACCATCACAGATACCCTCGCCTCTCCACTATGTTTTCAGCCAAAAACAAACATGTCTTGGGTCACGGCGTGACGTCCAGAAACCGTGGAAGTTGTTGCGGGATTGTTTCAGATCTTTATAGAAAATAATACCTTTCAGTTCTGGTGATGGTAAAAAGACGAAAATACATCTTCTTTGACAAACCACATTTTATGATAGGTACATTCGGAAATGAATAAAAAATGCTGCCTTAGCCACTACAATTTTGGACAATTCTGTATAGAAGATGCTGCGTTCTTGTTTAGAGGATTTACGGTTTGTTGTGTATGCAACCATTAAATACCATTGCTAAATTAATCTGTAGATTGTGTACAATTACTTTCATTAATTTTAATGACCCGCACAATTTATTATTATTAACTTTACTACAGGTAATCGTTATGTTATTGGTACTGGTCCATAAAGTTTGTTCTTGGGTTTCTTTTCTACAATTACCCTGTGCCTTCACCCTTAATAGACATAGTTAATTTCCTTTTTGGAACTCGGGACATACAAAGGAGAACATATTTTTTAAAGATATTTTCAAATGTACTGGGTAATCAACTGTAGATTCAAAGTTCTTTGTAAATTTGTTTGCAGGTGAAAACTGATGACCTTTCTAAATGAGGGATCGGGATCGTGATATTTGGAGTGTAGGTCCCGGGACCTTTCTCAGCCATGCAGATCATTACAGATTACCAGGAATGCACAGTCTCTCGATACAAAGGCTGGACGCGCTCCTATATACCCAAGGTACGTACCTACTTTAACTTATTAAACATGCGATTTCAGTTTGAAGAAGTATTCGATTTCACCCTGATTTGAAGCGGCGCGGTGCGCTGAATTCCTGCAGAGTAAACTGGACATAAATTAAATACTTTAGTCTGCTGTAAGATTGCATAACTCTGAATAATAGAAGATATGTACAACTTACTGTTATACTGTACTGTTTGATTTTAATTCTACCGATTGGCCGACTTTTGACTAGCCCTATCATGAAAATTAAATTTAAATAAATATTAGCCTGACTTATAGGCAACTCCATACACATAGAGCCACTTGCGGTGGTGTACACACAGATAAAGTACTGCCCAAACAAATAATTCCTTGCACTTAGCAACACAATGTTATCTTCTTTATTGTATTCTCTATTTAAAAATATAACATAAAAACAGACAAACATAAAACATATGCAAGGATATACAATGAGAATTACAGTTAAATTCAGAGTTGCTAATACTAAACTTAGATCAATTACATCAAACAAAATCAATTACATTAACAATTCATAAGAACTTAGTATAAATTTTGGCGCCATGCATTTTATTGATGAATAGCTGACTAATGATAACCTATGAAGATTTTAAACCTAAAGCCAACGTTTTAGAGACCTATATTGTGTAATGCTGTCCTAAATATGTATTTAGCAAACAAATTAAACGATTCATTTTTAATAGTGAAAGCTTTATTATTTTTCCAAAATTTGAAAATTAATTAAATAATTACTTTTTACCGATCTGTTGTCGATAACCAATGCGATAATAAATAACGATAAAGAAATTAGTCAAGCAAATCATTTATTGTGGTATTTAAATTGCCAAAATTTAGCACATTACTTACACAGAGAAAACTCTATTCTTGGATATCAAGAAAAATTATTCTTGCGAATATAGTGTAGCATAAAGAGGATTTTTTTTTCTATCCAAATAATATTTTATTCTAATAAGAATTTCAATATAATTGTTTCAACGGTTAGTTATTCTTACGATTTAAGAATTTAGTATGTTTATGTTAAGTATATTTTTCTCTGACGAAGAAAAAGTTATTCTTCAATAAAAAAGTAGACTTCGTCTTACAACAACAAAAATATTTCATTGGACGACAAATATATATGCTTTAACGAAAAAACAGTTCCTTGACCCAGGATTCTTACTCTGAGAGATACATAGAAAGTTGTGCAATTACTTTACAGATGGTGCTAACAGTTTCTCTCGTCTTTTGCCACATATCACCGCTATATAAGTTCGACGATATTGAGTGTTCGTATATTGTTGGTTTACGGCTATGCATAAGTGTTTTATTTCATGGGTGACTTACAACGATTATGAGGAAAATCAGGATTGTCGTGGAAAAGCCTACACTGAGAGAACTCTGGTCTTGGATATCAAGATAAATGTTCTTGCGTATACAGTGTAGCATGAAGAGGATATTTTTGTTATCCAAATAATATTTTATTGTAATAAGAATTTCAATATAATACGTAGTTATTTCAACGGCTAGTTATTCTTCCGGTTTAAGAGTCTAGTATGTTTATGTTGAGTATATTTTGCTCTGACGAAGAAAATGTTATTCTTCTACATATAAAAAGATTTAGACGTTTGGTTTACATCAACAACAATATTTTGTTGGGTGAAAAATATACATGCTTCAACGAACAAACAGTTCTTGACCCAAATGTATACCTACGTATCGCTTAAAACAGATGTAATTTCTTTCAAGTAGTTCCTTCACACTTAAAACAAGAAAACGTAATGCTTGGAACATCAAGAAAATCATATTCTTACTCTGAGAATTTTATATTTTACTTGAACCAACCAAATGATCTTTCTGCGGATATAGAAACAAGTGATATTCTTCATTCAAAGATATTCGTGTTGTATCGAATACATTTTTCCCATTGTGTACTTATTGAAGTGATTAAAAAGATTCTAGCCTGGAGACTTCCACTGCCCGAATCAACTAATTCTGGATTTCCGGGAGGAAACTACATAGTTGACGGTATAATTTCATTGTCGACGTTTTGCATTCTGTTTCTAGAACTTGAAGCATCTTCAGGACTTGTTCACACTACATTGTGTTCTGAAAACTTAGGAAATCTGGGATCAAAATTCCATTTCCCGAAATTAGAAAAAACGAAAGTAATGCACAGAGAAAAGTTTGCAACAAAAATTTGCAACTACAAACAATAAAACCGCAAGCACTGACGGGCATTGATAATAAGAGTTAATCAAGTTGGACACCACAAAAAATCGTTTCGGTTTACACTTTTCAACCCAAACTGCATAATTTATACAAACCACCCTGAGTGGTAATAATAATTATAACTCTTAATATTAGTTCTTGCAGTTACCGGCCAATTAGTTACTGCAATTAGTGTGCGCATTGACGATAAGGGCATTACTGCAGCAATCCGGCCACTCAGCAACGTCTACCAACTTTCCTCTCCGTCTGGCTTACGTTCTATAGGGGTAGTTGTGACGATACACACTGAAAACTTTTACTGATTGCGTTCCGCTCCCAGTTTAGCGGTCACATCGTGCAATGCGCGATCAGCAATTCTGATTATTTCGTGTCTATAACGATCGACTCGCAACTTGTAATCGAGATATTCGTGATCGTTAACATGACATGACAGGATTTACGTTACAGCTGGGCTCTGTTCAGTACGTGTTGCCTTGCAATTTTCTCTTATTACGTGGAAACGGTTTGACGATGCATGGTTTTCTTTTGTACAAAATTCAAAACTGTATTTTACATTTGTGTAAAAAAGTATCTACGAACTCTAAATTTCAAAGACGTAGGAATACTGGAAGAACACAGAAGGGTGGAATAATATTATTAAATAATGGAGGGTACAGTATAGATCTTGATCCGTTTCCAAGCCACAGGATAATTATAATTGACCAAATAGGACAATTGGTCGTAACAATTGCCCAATTACCGTTTGAATTATATCTCTGAGTCGGTCCGATGCTCCTGACAATCGCGATGGTCCCTGGTCCCTGCATAGTCCAAAATCGTATTAATTACGCCCCAGTGACAGAGTAACAAACGTTTGCAATTACGTCGCAACCCCCTCTCGAACGGCACCTAATGTTTCCGTAGATGATCCCGACATTTTGATATTGTTTGCGAGACAAAGCGGCCACGCGGAGTACATCCTGCCGTGTTTCCTGCTGCTGGCGTTGCATCCAGGATATGCATTAAACGTTGCCCGCCACCACCAGCAGGACAATGGACAATGAATGTCCTGGCGGTGTTATTTTCGAATGGGATGAGATGTCTAGAATAATGCGACCAGATTTTGGGTGAGAATAAGTGGAATTTTCTGTTGACAGGATATTTGTAAAAAAAGTATCTGTTAATAATATTATTCGTTTAAAGATTAAAGTAACATATAAAGTGCTCATTGTATATTTACAATAACTAATCAATTCTTAAAATAGAGTTTCTTAAAAAAGAACAACCTAGATATGTAGAGAAAATCTCTCTTTATGAAATGTTGGTAACAGAAAAAATATTCTATTCTATGTCCGAATTATGTTGTTAATTAATAAAATTGAGTGACTCATTATCTTTGCTTATTAGATTTGAAAGAATATAATTATGATTAAATCTTAAGAATGTTGCATGATGCACCATATAGGTACGATCACATGGATCAACTCGACAATAGGAGGTTTGATTTTTCTGATACTTCAGAGGTTACAATAAACGGTACAAATTTGACGCCATTGTCTGTTACGTAATACGAATGATTGTTTAACTAAACAAGAATCTGATGGTCCAGAGCGTCAAATGCTTTAGAGAAATCCTTATACAGGTGTCCCGAAACTCAACGTCTTATGTTCTGGTAAAAATAGTAAAAAAAATCTTTATCACTTAGTTGAGTGGTAATGGCATTTTTTTTCAAAAAAGTAGAAAATTAACATCCTTTATCACAACTTATTTACTGTGACAACAAATTTCCTAATTCTCTTGCGGTTTTTTGCTAATATGATATTAAATAACCATACCATTAATCGCAGTCGTAAATCGACAAAAAAAAATTGTGACATAACGTACCGATTGATGAACATAACGTACCTAGTTTGTTTGGGTTGTGGTTTGAAAAAAAATTGTCACTTAACTTTTACTCTTCATTACAGAGTGTGAGAGTAGAAAAAAAAGTTTATTCCAATGCTATTGGAAATATTGCCGAGCTGAGTCACTCAATCAGCAGAAGAGATCAATGCAACTCGCTACGCACGTTTTATCAAACGATTGTTTTTATGCTTCTTCCACGAAATGCTCGTTCCTAGCAAAACGCTACAAGCGTAGGCTTCTTACTCGTGCATTTGGAACAGGCTCTCATCCGTTCGATCTTGACGCTATGAACGAAAACGTCCATGCGTCCGATTTCGTGGCCGAGGCATTAAAAAGATACAGGCGATGCCGACGAGTCCGTATTCATGCTGATGGCAAAGCATTCGAACATTTGAATTTGTAAAATAAAAGTACCCTTTTTACTCATACTTTCGTTTTATTTTTCAATTTATTTTGCCATTTGATGAACTAGAACTAGGTTGAGTTTCTTGCACTAATTTCAAATAAAAATTCTCAATTTTTTTTTTGGGCAGAAAAGAGCAAGTGTTGTACCTTTCTGAAATCCTAACTAAATGGCCCATTTTTTAAAATAACTTGCCGAGGATAGTATACTTTTCTGTAATAAAGAGTCAAATTTAAGTGACAAATTTTAGTGACAAAGTTAAGCTCAAACATACAACCTTATTTTTATCAATGTCACATTTTTTTTGATCGATTTGCGACTGCGATTAATAGACGGTTATTTCAGATCATTTTAGCAAAAAACCGCAAGAGAATTTGGAAATCTGTTGCCACAGTAACTAAAGTTGTGGTAAAGGATGTAGATTTTCTACTTTTTTGAAAAATGCCAATTATCACTCAACTAAGTGATAGAGATTTGTTTTACTATTTTTGCCAGAAAGTACATAAACAACCCTCTCTCCTGGCGTCTGCTTGACGTTGAGTTTCAGGACACCTGTATATGAGATCAATTTGCTGTCTGTCAACAATCACATAATGTATTGCATAATCTCAGTTTAATTTGTTACTGGCGATCACCCAGGAAAAAAGACGTGCTGCTGAAGTGGAGCAATTGCCTGATGGATTCGCGAAGAAAGTAATTTCTGGAAAACTTTGACAAAGTTTGATGATATGCTGATTAGTCTGTAGGTCTGCAGAATACTCCGATTATCCTTCTTAAAAACTGGAGATTCCTGAGCTCTTCCAGAGATCAGGAAACGTTGAGGACGATAAAGAGAGATTGCAGAGACTGGTCAATAACTCCCTCAGGCTCTATGATACCCTGGCACAATCCCGAGCAATGAATCCAGGTAGATCATCATCGCCCATACTGAAATCCGCCTTTACTTTCTGTAAATCGGCTAATATCTCTTCAGATGTGGACTTGTCAAGTGGTTCGCTGCACCAGCACGACTGCGTTGGCCAAATGTAGCAGACAAAAACATCTGCAAAAGCATCCACCACTTCCTGCGGGTCTAATATCTCTTTTTCATGAAGTGTTGGATAATAAGGTATCCTAGAGAGACCATACCACGGATGTAACACCAGAAATTATTTGGGTCACCGGCTATCGACCGTTCAGTACTGTGCGAGTAGGCAGAATAAGAATTTTTAATCTCAACCTTTAGTAATCTTCCTATTTTGGTAAAATCATCATGGTAATGCGAAACTCCGATTTTCCTCCATTTGCCAAGGTAACACTCTTTCAGTTTTATAAGCCTTTTGACGGTTGCGTTATACCACGGTGGGCACCTTGCTGTAGGTGAGGAAAACTTGGGTGCATGATTTTGAATGAATGTGTTAATTGTTAAATAAAATTTCATAATAGCGGCGTTCACCTCACCTTAAGAACTAAGAAATGAAATGTCAAAATTTGCGTCCTCGTATAAGTGTAGGAGGTCAAAATGGCGGGAACAGCCGCGACTCCCTAACATGGTAGCATTTTGGCCGAGCGCGGTCTACGGCTTTAATTACTGGTCAAAATTCTAATTCATCAAATCTCTTCCAATTCTATTCGAAGGCAAAACTAACTGGGTTCTTTTTCTTGAACCTTGTAAACACATCTTCTGACTACTAACTGACGCGTTTAAGTATTTAACATTTAATAAGGGCTGATAAAGCAAGACTACTCAAATGAAACGAAACACTTATCAAAACAATAACATCTATTAACAATAATAATCAACAATCCCGTTTGATAGGTTACATAAAAAATGAATGAGGCTTTGAACATAATGACGCTTAATTGAAACCAGAAGTTGATTTAGACAGATACACTTTTTAGCAGAGATATGTTAGATATGCAGAGATATGTATAATTTAATTTACAATGAAATGCGAGACGAGTTGAAAAGACTTACCAGGGATAAACTAATAAGAACGCTCCACAAAAACGTGTACTTTACATGACGGTGGTTGAAATGAGAAGAGACAAAGATCTGTTCGTTTGCATCCCTTGACCCCAAAGGAAGCCGGAAGCATTTCTTCTTAGCCAATGGCAACACTTCAAATTTAAACTTATAAACACGCGGTCAAATTCTCAGTAAACCAGATGTTCAACTGAACAACACCAAAACTTTGACATTCTCGAACATTCTACCCCATCTACATCGCGCTCAATTTGATCACATCCTAACAAATAATGGGTTTCCGACCCATTACATAAGCCCATGAGGTTACCACGATGAAAGTGATGTCTGAGATTATAGTTTACAGAAAAAGCAGACCTTCGGATATCCTGAAGCAAATGAGCAGAGATGCTCAACGGTGGATGGCGCTTGTCAACACCAACCAAAGAAACTAAGTCGAGTTAGTGAAAATCAAGTCGAGCAATCGGTGGTTATAGTTAGTCACTTGTAGTTAGCCAGTCATCAAGTCTCGTGGTGCATATTGACGATCACGATATTTACGAAATGTCGGCCAGATTCTTTCCAACAAGCTCCAAACACAAAGCATCAAAAATAATTCGTAACCATACGATAGGTCGGGCGGTACAGCAACTATTAAATAAAAATGAAATGTGGACAAGGTAATCTTCCATATAGATACATTATTATTATTATGAATAAGAGCTACCATGTTAACAATGTCTGGATCATATACAATTACGCAAATATTGCTCCCAGCAGCTATGAGTACTACACCACCAGTACCCTTGTTGACAGGCTGACGGCATCTCTCCTTTCTGATCACAGTGTCGACGAGGGAAAAACATCTGCAGAATGAATACCATATGAGTTTCTTATGATATTCATTTACGGAATGTCTCCGTCAGAATCATAATGTCGGCTTCGGCAACGCTACAAACGCTGGAACAGTAAATTTCATTAAACTTCGTCTGCAGACCACGTACATACTGATACAATAATTGGACAAATGGATTTGGTGGTTTCTTGGTATACATCTGCTTTAGAATACCTCGAATTCGGTATACGTCCTGTTTGGAGGAAACACATTTTGCTCTGTACATATACGAGTTTTGTTCGGTAAACGGCTTAATTCAATTATACGCCATCTATGAACACATAGAACTATCTACACTATTCATTTGGTTTGAAGCTATGAAATTTCTGGTGGGGAGAATTTTCCTCCCGTTGTCCGACGAGGAATAAAAGGACGAAAGAACGAAAGGACGAAAGGACGAAAGGACGAAAGGACGAAAGGACGAAAGGACGAAAGGACGAAAGGACGAAAGGACGAAAGGACGAACCAGCGAATAATGAAGAAAAGGGACGAAAAAGAACGAAAAAGGACGAAAAAGGACGAAAAAGGACGAAAAAGAACGAAAAAGGACGAAAAAGGACGAAAAAGGATGAATGGATAAAAGAACGAAAAAATGAGAAAAACAAACGAAAAAGGACGAAAGGACAAAAGGACTGAAAGGCGAAACATACAAAAGGATGAAAAGGATGAGAGGACGAAAAAGAACGAAAGGATAAAAAATGACGAAAGGGCAAAAAGGACGAAAGGAGGAAAGAGCGAAAAAGGACGCTCGCTGAAATTAGAACGATGCGTCACGAGTGTCGAACAAGAGGAGTTTTTCTACATAAGAACGGATTAATTTGATTTTTTTTTACATTACTTCTTATGGGAAAGGTTGTGGTAGGAAAGGCATTTGTCCTGTTTGGTGTACCGAGGTTTCACTGTAAATTTAGTTTTTCGGCTTAGGCGTCACTGTAGTAGGGGCATTTCCGACGTATTTGATGACCAGATCAGTTTTCTCCTCAGAAGTTCGTGTAAATAATTCCTGTTTATAAAGTCACAATTGAAAAGGTGTTCTGTCTCTAGAGACATGGAATATCTCTAGAGGCCTTGAATATTGAAGATACTTCTAGGATTTTGCAGCGGATAAAGTGACTCCAAAAAGTTTGATATCAGGCAGACAAATTTCGTCTAGCTAATTGCCGCTTAATCGGATCAAATTTACCCAACCTAGCGGTAGAAACGATTTCCTGAGTCAACTTTGAGTCAAAAATCTTCGTCTTGGCTAGACAAATCGTGATCTTCGGGGAGGTAAAATATAATTACATATGTAGCTTCTTCTAATGTCGCGCTGGGTAATCTCTTGAATAATTTTCAAAAATTTCAGTTTTCAAACTGAATAGGATCAATCACAGACTTTAGGGGCACTTATCGATTTTAACTTCTCCACCTCTTTCTGAAAGAAGACACTAAATTTGTGAGTGACTTCAAGTCTTGAGGCTGGTTTCTGAAAACGGTGTAATGATATTTCAACTTACGATTCTTGGTCTTGCTAATCTAAACCTCCTTCCTTGATAGTCGACACGACATAAATTGCAAGTGATCTCGTTAGCATGGCACCAACGCAAAGGTTCATTTACATACATTACAACACGTGCTCATTCGGGGTTGAAGGAATAACAAAGCACTCATTACGAATAACAAAGCAAAGAACAGAGAAAAAGAAAAAACGGTGATACACCAAATGCACCAGTATAGACCCGCGACTTAAATAAAACAGACGACCTCAATAAAATAATAGACATGGATTAAATTTTAGGAAAATAGGTACACTAGAAATTTACTGAAAATTTATTGACAAATCATGTATCTCGAATCTCGTAAGCGAGTTAGCAAGACCTGTAACGACAACAAAAATTGTCCAACACAGCTCTTGCCGCCAAATCGACAGTGATAGCAATTAAACACAAATCACTCGTAAACCAACAGACAACAAACTCACCAAAGTGGGCACAAAATGTGCAGCATAAAATAATCGTTCACCTGATGTAAGTTCGAAATCCAGAAAGTGGGTATTGCCGCAGATAAACATAGATATACAATGAGCACCTGCAGCACACCGACAATCGAAAATACAAATATTATTATATATTATTATATTATACTATACAAATACGGCAGTACCTAATTGGTATTTAAAATCTGTTTTCTAAATCTATTAATCAACAAACAAATGCAAATGGTTAGCATTACTTTACATTCCCAAACTTGTAAAGATTATCAAGAACGACTGATACATTCAAACTCTTAGGCATTTTCAGAACTGGTCATTCGGAATAAATCGAAAAACTTCCGAGGAGGGTTGCTTGGCCTACAAAAATAGCCTTGCCAGATTTGAAAACCATTAACGGAATTAGCAATCCACCGACCTTCCAGCGGTCACAGCTCGTTCTTCCATTGTCAATCGAAAATCGATATCGGCCTATATTTGCACTGGGGAGACACTTCGTCCCCCCAATAGAATATCTTCTATCCCTCACACCCCTTCGGCATCATTATCATCATCCGGTAAAAGTGGTGTCCAAAACTCGGAAAGCCATTAACCGTCAGTCATTGTTTCCTTCCCGCAACCAAAAATAGATCGAGTTAATAAAGCACTCAATTTTGTTACCTGCGCTTTTATCTTTTTGATGTTCTGTGTTTTATCTGCCTGGATTAGGGCGAAGTTATTGTGTCAAATGAGACATTTTGTTGGATTCGTGTCCTGGTTTGGCTATTTATAGCAAGGTCCTGCTCCGCGGGACTGCTAGATTAACTTCCTATTTAGGTCTGAATGGATGCGATATATTATACAGCGGAATAGACAGTTTACGTGTTGGAATGGCAAACAGTGACGGAGAAGTGGGGTAATTGATCAGAGAAAGAAGGAAACATGTTCTGCTCCGGAAAGGAAAAGGAATCTAGAGTATTACGGTAATATAAAAACTTACGCAAAACCGTATACAGGGTGGATAGAAAGAGTGTAACACCTAAAATATCCTAGAAAATTTCAGACAAAACTATATAAAGTGGTTAAAAACTATTATAAATTAGGTATGTGTTATTTATCTGACACATACCCATACAACACTTTACGTGTAGATGAATAAACCAGCCCTCAGAAAATTATTTTGGTCTGCAATACAGTGAAAAGTTGTTGTTTTTTTTTTTTTTTTCGGAAAACGCACCTTTCCCTTGAAGGAATCAGTACACCAACAAATCAGTGGATATTGTCCCTTATAGTATCCAATATGGATGCAATAGACTTGTGTGCAGTTCCAAGAGAGGTCAACGCTTGGGCTAATATATTCAGAAATTGAATTGAAGGCGCCAGATGTTTGCAATTCCTCGAGAAAGACTTGATTTGAAAGCAGATTTGATTTAACTAATGTCAAATAATGATAAACAACTTTCCCAACTTCAATATTTGCCAATAAATTTTGCCAGCCTTGTTCATAACATTTTTCTTATATGCAACATAATTTGTTCGAAAATACTCGAAAATGCGTCCTTCCATATTATCAAATAAAATTAGAGGTTGCCATTAAAAGAATGGGACCATTTCACCCTTCACACATGTAAACAATGATTGGGCTAATAAAAAAGAGCAAGGTTATAACAGTTTTTCACTCCTTCACGAGTTTTTGTCAAAAATAACACAGCGTATGTATGCAAGGTTTTTAGTTTGGTATTTTATTTTGACATGTTAACATTCTACACAGAGAGAAAAAAAAATGATTGAAACGAAGTTGCTTCAAGTCAAAGAAAGATCAATCTTAAATAGTATCAGACAAAGCTTTGGTTGCCGTAAAGAAATTATTAAAGAAAATATTTCTTTGGTAAGATTCTTAAATTCAAAGTTATCGTATTTGTATGAACGTTAATTAATTTAAATTTAATAACATAATATTTTGAAAAGAAATGAAAATTTTGTTTCAAGAACTCTACGTTCTTTTTAAATAAAAAATCTTTTACTGTTTGACAATTTAGTAGTTGACTTAATAAAATCGAAGGTTGATTTAAAAACTACAAATTTTCATATAATCAAATAGTACTTTGATTTCAATAAAGTGTACTTTCAAATTAGATATATATATATATATATATATATATTGCGACCGTGAATTGGACTCATTAGATTATTTGTCTCCATGGAAATCTATAGTAAACACTACAGACGTATTTCAAAATGAAGAGAAACCAGAATATCGCTCGCTTTCTGTAGCTCAGCTTATATAAGCTCAAACTAAGCCAACGCCTGAGTAGAGACAGCGCCGTCTCCCCGCCAGTAGACATAGCGATAATTTTTAATGAAACCGCACTTTTTTTATTCAAACACATACTCATTTCAAATAGAATATTTATTTACCTCAAGGCCGATCTTTATTTCAAATAAAACAAGACTTATTTTATTCAAACATCTTTCTGCATTTAAATCCAAACAACTTCTACTTACGGAAATTATGGAAAATCATTTGGTGTAAAAGAATCGTTTTTTCTTCAGTGAAAGCTGTTTCTTTCTACTTAAGAAATATTTAAATTAAAATATTTCTTTCAGCCTATGGAGCTCACTTTTTTTATATTTAAAAATACTTAGTTGTTTCAAACATACAGGGTGTCCCGAAACTCAACGTCAAGCGGTCACCAGGAGACCACCAGGGGCATCAGGGACTGTAGAAAGGTAAAAGGTTATTCCAACGCTATTCAAAATATCGCCGAGCTGCACCACTCAAGCAGCAGAACAGATCAATGCAACTCGCTACGCACGTTTTATCAAACGATTATTTTTATGCCTCGGCCACGGAATGTTCACTCCTGGCAAAACGCTATAAGCGTAGAGCTCTTTTCTCTCCCCTACGCATGTATTGGGAACAGCCTTTCACCCGTTCGACCTTGACGCTATGAGCGAAACGCCCATGCGTTCGATTTCATGGCTGAGGCATTAAAAAGATGCAGGCGATGCCGACCAGCCTGTATTCGTGCTGAAGGCAAACAATACTAGCATTTGAATTTGTAAAATAAAAGCACCTTTTTTAGTATCATAGTTTTCGTTTTATTTTTCAGTTTATTTCCTCATTTGACTAACTAGGCTAGGTTAAATTTCTTGCACTAATTTCAAATAAAAATTCTCAAAATTTTTTTTAAATGTTATACCTTTTAGAAATCCTAATTAAATGGCACATTTATTTAAATAACTTGCCGAAGGTAGTACAGTATACTTTTTCTGTAATAAAGGGTCAAAGTTAAGTAACAAAATTTCAAACCACAACTCAAAAAACTACCTTATTTTTATCAATGTCACAATTCTTTTTTTTATCGATTTGCAAATGCGATTAATGGTACGGTTATTTATGATCATATTAGCAAAAAAGCCACAAGAGAATTAGGAAATTTGGTGCCACAGTAACTAAAGATGATGTAAAGGATGCAGATTTTCTACTTTTTGAAAAATGCCAATTATGACACAAATAAGTGACAGATTTTTTTTACTATTTTTTCCAGGACGTACATAAAGCACCCTCTCTCCTGGTGCCTGCTTGACGTTGAGTTTTGGGACACCCTGATTCTTCCCTTCCCAGAAAAAAAATTGTGCAAAGAAATACATTTATTTGACTTTACACATTTTGTCTCTCTGTGTAAAGTTGCCAAAGTAATCGGATATTTGACATTGCTTATTCATTGAGATTAAAGCATCTTAACAATCTCCAATCATGACAAATATATTTGTACACCTGTTAAAAATATGCTGGAGTGCGGTCAAATACCGGCGCATTCGCCAATTCTGCTCGCGCGGCGCGGTGACTATAATCAGTGGCGGATCGTCAAGACTGGCAGGATGAACAGTGCCCACACAAGTAAAAGTCAGCAATTAACTATAGGCATTACATTATGTTGCAAAAATGTTATTTATTATCCCAAACAAATTACACAATCTCATTTAACAAAACATAAAACTTCTAATTCCGGATCTACCAAAGATTTACATGTTTTATATTAATTGTGTCCCCCATATACGCGATTGTTTGTTTTAAACGATAGTATGCAACTGGCATAGCATACATTAGTCCATTTTTTATTAGAAAATAAATATTTATCATACTATGAGATGACAAAAGGCACGAGCCGCCACTGGTCTATATTGGCCTTATTCCAGCTCGAGCTTGTTCGATCATAACATATTCCACATGCTTGCACACTCCCTAAGTGCAAGATAAGATGACTGCCGGTGCGCCCTTGCAAATTTAATAAAACCGATACTGTTTACCCCGCATTAGCTTGGATTTATTAGATTTTCGTAACAGGGTTGCCACCTTTTGCTAATCTCATCACCTCATCAGCCTTAGTTAGAGAACTTTTGTTTCCTTGCGGGCGACGTCAGTTGAAGAGTTTGGTTATGTTGTTGTTTGTCATGCGAATTAATGGACGTGTTTCATTTGCTGATTAATTGAAACTGTTTTACACGACGCAATGTTCAGGGTTTCTCAGCTCACCTAAGAGTTTGCCAAATAACTTTTGTTACTTTAGTTGTTGGGGCGAGTGTAATAAAAAAAAGTGGCAACCTTATTCCATAGTAGGAAATCGAAGGAATCACGGTAAATCCGGTATGTAGATCAACTAGATAAGCAAATACGGTTGGTGGATAACAGGGTAAACTGGATCCAAAAGTTGGAAATCGTTTTAATTAATTCTAAACGTACGTCCGGCTAACAGTTGTTTAAACTTCTTGGATCTCTCTCGACTATTGGATGTTTTAATTTAATATCAAACTTTTGGCTTCTTCGTTTGCAGAACGTTCGAGGATTTAATTACGACGTGATTGTTTCTTTTCTGGGAATTATTCTTCTGTCAGGTTGATACCTTTTCGCCGAATAACCCCTGGTTATCTCGACTGGAATTAATTCACGGCGATTGTATTTTTGTTCGTCTCACTGTGGCGTTAACGAACTTCTAGTCTAGACTAGTTCCTATCGCTAGTCAGAAACAGGAATCGATTGCAATGGTTTCTGGAAAATCTTTTAGCTTACCTATTTAGAATTGCCGGGGGCTAACTGGATTGTTTTTGGCCACAATATGACAATCGGAAGTGGCAAATGTTACATGGGTCTTCTTCGGGATTTATCCGATTTTGGCCGAACTAATATCAGTTCATCCTCCAGTGATTTTAAATGTGTATACTAATTTACAGATCAATGGGATGGACGGTTTAGGCGCTATTAGCTTTTATAGAAGCGGCTTGACAGAATCCACAGCTTTCGTTGCTGTATTGCAAATTGTCAGATTTTCTGGCTTCACAAAATTGAAAAATTGCAAAAGTGTTCAAATGAAACATAAATCCTGTACATTTGAATAATATCTAAAACCTAGAATTACCACAAACTTACAACACTTAAAAAAAACAAAACTTTCCATATAGAACGGAAATATTAGAACCTTACCTCACAACAAACTATCATTTCGCGTCAAAATATCGATCGTCTCCATGTCCTTTACACGAAACGAACCTACAAGGCTTTCCTTACGTTATACACCACTAAGGCTACCTATATTTGTATTAGATTAGATCGTAGGGTGGTTTCCCTTACCCGTCTTAACAGTCTTCCACAATACGTCGCGCCATAGTCGCGTTTGAACGTTTGTCGCAACCCCCTGTGCTAGCTAGCTTCAACCCCTCAATAGTGCGAATGCAAATACGGTACACAAACACAGACAAACAGCTGCCGTTCATTTAATCGCATTGATTTTGGTGTTGAGGAACGCGGACAAACCTGCGGGGGTAACGGGACTAACTCCGGTTCATTACGTGCGATTTTTCAGTGTCGTGCAGACTGCCTACTTGTTATCAATTTAACCGGGGTGGTCGGTTTCTTTTGTTTCCAACGATATAATCTATTTTAAGACGATCTGTTTCGGTGGTCAGGTGATTAATTTTGGTTTGCCCTTGTCTCGACATATTCCCTTTTTTTAATTTGGTTTCTTCGAAATGATTAAGATTTGGGGTTGATAATGTCTCGTGGATTCGTGATATGGCTAGAGGGGTGAGTATACGAAAAAGTAATCGTTTAGGTTTGTTATTAATTTTTATGGTAACCTCTCCATTTTAGTGAATAATGGAGTATTAGTTTGCTTATTATATTGCTTTACGCTTGCGAGGGAATGTGAGGTGCTAAGTTTAAATTATAGAACGTATTGCGCAGACTCTGTTTGTGTGCGTGTTTATTTGGATGCAAATTAGTGCTTATTATTGGCGTAAATAAGGAAAAAAAAATCTGGATAGTTCGATGCCTTCTATAGCCCAGACCGCAAGGTTTGTTGACCGTTCTGATAATTTGATCAATTAACTCTTTGCAAATATAAAAATTTGAGAAAATTTTGTAATCCTGTAGAGCAGTGCTTCCCAAATTTTTCTCAGTCGCAACACTTTAATTTTTAAAAATGTTTGCAACTCCCTTTACTTATCGGCCATATTTGATTAATAAAACGGAATAATAATGGTTTGGCAAATATACATTTTCCCTCTAAACAAAAATGATAATATTTAAGTATTCATTTAGTTTGGGATTGAGCTGACAACTGCTTAACAAGTCATGCAATTTCTGGTTGAGTTTTTGCCAAGGACAATTAAGTGTTATCTTTAACATTATTTATTTCTGGGTTTTGTCTTGATCTGCAGAAGAGTTAAAAATCCACTTTCGCGAGGTAACTAGATACAAATGGCACCAAAACTCATATCTTTGCATAGTTCTTTGGACAGATTACTGTTAACTAGGTTTTATATAATTGACAGTTGTCACCAAAGAATCAAGGACTTCTTGCAAATGATTTGGAAAACTCTTCGTAGCGAGGTGTGCAATCACTTTAAGTTTTCAACTAACGTCTTTCGTAGCAGTTTTGCTCTGTAAAACATAAATGATCAAAGTAACATTAACAAAGAACATTGGTTGACTCAGTTATAGAGCAAAACTGCTGCGAAAGACGTCATAAAGAGTTAAATGTGAGAGGTTCAAGTAAAAACGCTGTATCTTCTTCGATAATTAACATATCGAAAATAATCAAGAATCACTGCATTTATCGTTACCTGATCTTCAAAACTGAGTAGGCAAAAACATGACCAAGGTCATTAATTATTCTACAGGGTGTATCAAACCACAAACATTTTGTATATTTATATTAAAGAGTAAACATTTCTAGAGGAGAGAAAAATTAAAGTTATACAGGATGTTAACTGAAAATAATTTAGCATTATAGAAAACTTTTTATGCAAAAAGGTTTCTCCGAAATGAGTAAAATCTCACTTCCCAAGCATAACGACGAGCAAAGCTTTTACCTAAACTTGTATTGCACTTGGATAACGTATTACAGAATTCAAAGCAAATAAAGCTTCATTAGTTTTTACAATGCGTCCGTTTGTCAATGTTTGATGCTACTTCACATCAGATATAAAATAATGTAATAACATATATTATTCAAAGCAACAAAAAACATCCACCTAAAAATTTGATACATTTTCAATAATTTTTTAATCTTTGAGACATTCTCCGAAAGTGCGTAAATGATACGGTATTTTTAAGGTGGCAGCACCCTGTGAAACCTTGGTCAAGTTTTTGCCTACTCAGTTTTCTCTCTGACTCAAGTCCAAAGTAATTACCAATCAATGTGTATGGTTCTTGATATCATGTGGTGTGTTATGTGTGGATTGTGTTAAGACTATTATTCGTCCCTGAAGAAGCCACAAAAAGTGGCGAAATATTCGAAGAATTAAAAAGGTCGTTGCCAACACGTCTTTTATTGTCCGTATCACCCAAAAGAATTCTTATTTTAATTACCAATGTATTGACATTTGCTTCTTTTGATGATTTCTTCAGCAAATTCTACGATTTTTTTTTTCTAAATTCATCGCAGCTAATCTATTTTTAAATAATTCCTTTAAGGCTGATCTATATCAGCGACTTGGTGTTTTTGTTGTTTGGAAAACCATCTGGAAAAATTAAGGACCTTGGCCACGTTTTTGCCCACTATAAAGCCAAGTTAATTAAAACTCCATTTCTTTAATTTTGATATGTTAGTTTTCAAAGAAGATATATGTTTTAACCTATAATAATTATAAACAAACAGTATCTCCTTCTGTTGGCTCTATTTATTCATGCCTTTCTTCTGTAAATCAAATGAATATAACCTTAAAAAAATAAATAGACGTTAACTTACACTCATGTTAAAATTCAAGAAAAGTAGCTATATTTCAAACATTTTAAATAAAAAATCTTAAATTACATTGGTACTCTGAAATTTTTATTAACGTGTTTCTCTTACCACATGGCTCTTCAAACTCAAAAGTCTGCTGACCCCTGTGCTAGAGCGACGTATATTAGTGATGTTATACTTTTTCAGGTACAAGAACATAGGTAAGGCAAAATTTTTTATGTACCATGGGCATAAATCAATGTTTAACGCTCTCGAGCGATTAAAAAGCTCTCGGTTCAATTCGCCCATGAACGTTTTAACACGGCGCCCTCAAGAGCATAAATATTTACTAAAATATAAATGGTATGAATACCATTGGTAGGTACCTACATAAATAATTATTAAATACGTGGCAACTGCGTGTCAGTTTCATAATATGCATTTTGCTAACACAGCATGATTTTACAAAAAAAAACAGGAAAATTTACCTATTTAGACTTTACCGCAAATAGCTTATAATAATAGCAATTTTGTCCAAAAAAGAGGTTAATCTATCGCTTGCGTGAATGACGCATTATTATCCCTACCAAAATTGTTGCTTTACTAAGTTTACGTACAATCTTATGAAGTTTCTACGCAACACTTTTATTTCTGATACAATAACGATTTCTATTGTGTTTCAGATAAAAGGCTTCAAATTTCGGACATAATAACTTTCTCGGTAAGTACACTGTTAATTTTATCAAGCCATTATACACTGGCGAGCAAATAATTTAGGTCACTTAAGAAATTGTAAATAACTTTACAAATAAAATTAATCAGAGAATCATTGACCTACTGAGCGGTGAATAGATGTTTTTTTTTTCATATTGGTACCACATTTGCGACTTTTTATAAAA
Source organism: Aphodius granarius (assembly GCA_963971325.1). Taxonomy (NCBI): domain Eukaryota; kingdom Metazoa; phylum Arthropoda; class Insecta; order Coleoptera; family Scarabaeidae; genus Aphodius; species Aphodius granarius. Next base: position 7,899,796 of record OZ020225.1, read on the forward strand.
TGAGAAAAATTAGACTAAATTTATTCGTTGCCTGTTTTTTTGGCTTAATTTAAATTTCTTTGTCTAAAAGCTATCGATTATATTTTAGTTTATTGTTAGTAGTATAATCAAAATAATATATCAAATTACAAATATAATTACTACTGTCAGTTACAAGTTTTGCCGCCGAAATCAGCGCACATAAAGGAACAGTAACTCTCAAAGTGGAGGGGTTCTGAAATAGGCGCCAATCTGTTGAAAGCATGACATATATTTTCCATATAGAGTAGCCTTCCCTCCGGGTGGACAGGTGCCCTATACAACAGGGACGGAATAGCAAAAACGATTTTCCGACCGACCTACAGACCTCTCGGTTCGCAGTCGGCTTTCTTTGGAAGTTCTTTTGATATTAGACCGCCGCGGCATACATTATTCAGCAGATGACGTAACAAAACACATTTTCTTCGGAAATTTCTTCTGTGAGTTGATGCTTCGCAGTTATCAGTTCCTTTGTGGTTACGTTTGGGATGTTTTATTCAATCAAACGAAAATAGTTGCTGAATGTGAGGGTAATTTTCATTTTGAGAATGTTTAAGTATAGTTTTATTTCATTTTTACTTTCTAACTAGGTTTTCTAGCATGCTACAGTAATTTCTACTGGACTTTAAGACATATACCGATTTACAGATCGACAGAACTAACGGTTTTGCGCTATAAGCGTTCATAGAAGCAGTGTAATAGTCGTTGAGATCGCGAAGAATATTTCTGTCCATAAGAACCCTTTGAAAGGTCGATAATCTGGGCCACAGCGTCGAGACGCATATCGTCGTGGTGCCGTTCTGTAACGGGTGGTGGTAAATACCAACGGTGTAATTAGAGCTAAATATAGAAGGCTGAGTTTTCGCCACCACCGGGAGATGGGGCGACTCGATTGCGACGACATTTATGACTTAAAGTACAAACAAGCCTATAAAAAGTGGCGATTTGTATGCAGATTGTTTTTTTGCGCCCTCCTCTAAGGGGTGATTAAGGTCAATGATTCAAAAATTAATTATCCCCATTTCGAGAACGATCTCTATCTAGATATAGGCAACCTTTTACACGCACAATAGCCTCCAAAGAGTTTATTTTTGGTATTTGTAATCTTTAGATGATGTTAATCGTTGATGTTAATAATTCTTTCAGTAAATTATAGGTCATTCTTCAACTTCTCCCTACTGTTAAAATAATTATTTCTAGTTTTCTGGTCTAATATTCGAACATTCGCAATGTTTATTAATTAGCATTTGTTTCATTTAGAAATGTTTTAAATGAAACTTTGTGACATGTGTCCATAATTAAAGTGTCAATAATTTGCAGAAAGATTTATCGAAATCCGCATGATCCCAAACGTGGAGGATCAACATTTGTTCATGTTCTTTAGACCAGAATAATTTGACAACTAGAACAAAAAACAGAAGAAAATGCATGGGATTGTAATGTTTCGTTATATTGTGAGCAGACTGTATAGGCTGCGTCCTGCGTCGATCAATCTGATGGCGTGCAGAAGAGGCCCTCGGCCTTTACTGCAGCCATCATTTACCGGTTTACAACTGCAGTGAAATTATAATTTGGTGCGCGGATCACGCGCTATGCTCCTTCCCTTTTGGTTCAGCCACGATCTTTATTGTAATTTCTCGTGGCACGCAATTGACTCTACCTGAATTCGTGCAATTATCGGCTTTACAACCAACCTCAAAATTGCCACCTACACGGACTACAGGCCGTGTTTTGGTCATACAGAGTGTTCCAGAATAATAGCATTGTCTTAGCAGGTGTCAAGAACTATTTTGAAATGAGTTATAATCTGTCGTTGTCATTAAAACATATCTAGCTTATATCGTCAAAGCAATTGGGCAATTCACGCTGACGATTAAATGACAATTTACACCCACAGCGACAAAGGCTGAAACCGCTTCTACAAAAGCTTGTAGCGCCGAAATTGTTCATCTATAAATTGGTATACATATTTAAAGTCACTGGAGGGTAAGGTTGTCACATTGTCACCGAAAACAATCCAGTTCGTCTCCCGGTAATTCTAACTAAGTAGGTATGCAAAATTTCAGTAGCGTTTCTGCGGTATCGTGAAGGAAAAATGGGTTTTAATTAATTCAAAGTACCGAACAAATAGGTTATCTATTATAATTACATATATTATAAATATGTAAATACACCGTAAAGGCACAACGTTATACATATGGTAAAAAGGATTTTTTTGGGCAATAACCGCTATCTTAAATGCAACCGTAGACACGTGTTTCGGACTTATTAGTCCTCGTCAGTACGGTATAGCCAAAGAGAAAGGATGGAAACTCAATGGAGAACTCAACAAAAGGGACCTTAATCAGGGAGACCAACGTCGCCAACTGGAGCTTCAGTGACGACATCCTCGGATTGAGGATTGACGCAACGTCGCGCCGAGGTAACAAGTACACCCCGAGGTACAACCTTAGCCCAGGTACTATGAAGGAAAAGGATTATTTGCGGTGAAATCTAAACAGTAAAACGGATTTTTTTGGGCAATAATCGCTATCTTAATACACATGAATCATATACATATGATTCATATTTTCAATATCTCCAAATCCCAGCAAATATTTAATAAAAGTAGGAACAACAGAAAGGAAATAAAATTTAATGCATATTTGTTTTTGGTGAATTACATACCTACCTTCTATAAACCTACAACTTTGTATATCGAAATTTGTTTATGGTCCACAACAATAGGCCAAACGGACAATGGGAAAGAAAAGACACCTATCACATCCAATATTTGAATATGTCCCTAAATCCGTGTACTTGCAAATAGGCAATAAAACTGCAAGCGAAGTAGGTAGGTACTCGAATTATAAATAACAACCATACTACAAAAATATGTGTTTTACCTGCAACTAAAATAATAAAGTTTACATTAAAAAATAAAAACAAATTGGTACATATAATCTAGGGTATTAGTCAAAGTAAAAAGGAAGAAAGATACAATTTTATTCCAGATATATATAAATATGCAAAAATATTAAACTGCTTTCAAAAAGAGGAAATAAATAAATACCTTCAAAATATAAAGGTATCCACTCTATGAAATAAATAATAATTCTGACATTTTATTTCAAATAAACATCAATTTCACTGATTAAAAATAATAATGGCATATGGCATAGATCGCAACATAGGCCTAAAGAATGAAAGCTTTTTTAGAATTACACAGAAATGGACCGAATCCAAAAACATCAAAAATTTTCAACCCAACCAACACTTTCCCCCCAAAAATTCCAGAAATGCTTTTCGAAAATTTTCAAAATTACACCAAAATGGCTTAATCGTGATTGGGTTGGCCTATTTTGGGTGTACCTTGCTTGGGTTGGGATGGTTTTGGTGGAGGTTGGTATACCTACAAATTGCAAAATGTTGTATTTTGCAAATATTGCCCACATTCTCCATAATATTTACTTATACGCAAACCAAACCCATATCCTTAAAAGTCATAAGCATTTATTTGTTAAAATTCAGCAGACCTTTACATTTTCTCATTATCTCTTCTCATATATCTCAATATCTTTCTCATTCGTCATACAAATGTTATATGGAAACTTTTTGACAGATTCCCCCAAATTTTATCACTACCTAGCTGACACATTGAAGCATTTATTAAACAAAGGATGGGTAAAATTTGCTGTGTGATATCGATGCAATCAACTGTGATGACGCACTGTATCAAGATACTTCAATCATTCGTTAACAATAGATAATAAATTCATAACTAAACAAAGGTTTATAATGTGTGAAGTCTTTAACAACATAAGAAAATGCATCTAACATTTGCTTCACCATTTGTCAGATTGTCCCAAAAAATAGCCTAATTCTTCTATTAATTCGAAATATGTACAGCAAATTTTAGACCCGTCCGTTGTATCGTTTGGGTGTCATTGCGATCACACTTGTAGCTATCACCAGGTATCAATTTATTAAGATGTCAGAACCATAGTCAGAACATAACGTAACAGTAATCTATGTAATATATAATTAACATATAATTAATATATGCACAAAGTGATAGATCTTATGTCTTCGATCTGTATTGTCGACGAAATTGTCGGAAAATCATCCCATAGTACTGATGCCATTTTCTAGTCATTTTCCTAGTCAACATTCAGCATTTTCGAACGTAACATACCGAAATATATGACAGTATTCTCCCTTCTTTCTTCCTTATCGTGGTTGGATGTTCTCTGTGTCTGAAAATTTCCACCCTACGTTGCATTTCTTGGCAACCTTCTTCTACGCTGAGTTTCCTCTGTTCAGACAACTTAAGCAGAGGAATATTTGGTCTTCTAATACACCTTGAATCATTTTCTTTTAGGTGGGTTGCACTTGACGTCTCCATCTCATAGATTTTGATACAACACCTTTTTGACGTATTTGTTGAAAATTGAGAATTATGGTACAAATTTTAGCTATTCTATGTATCTATGGTGATATGATGATTAATATACTTTAACAATAATGTATCATCGGTCGGTAAAAATTGAAGGAACAAAATAATTAAAATATAACTAGTAATAAACTACTACAGAATTCTAAAAAAATGTTCAAAATAATTATTGTTTTTAAAATAACATTATAAGGATATGATATATTCCTCAAAAGATGTGACGGTTACTTGTGCATAGTATTTTAGTTGAGATTTTGATACTACATATTAATACGACCGACAGGTTGTAAATAGTTAATAAGTGCCAAAACGTTATTTAGCAAATAAGCCTTGCGGTTGACAAGTAATAATTAACTCCCGACTATTGAGCAGTGCTGCCATGAATTGCAACTTTAACCTAGACTCCAATTAGCTTATTCACCCAAGTAACGCCTATTAATAACACCCTAGTTATTTTTATAAAACATACTTTGTATCCTTTACAAAGATAACAAAGCTTCATCAACCATAAGAAATGCCCAAGTATAATTTTCTCATCAGTATTCAGCTCAATAGTGTTTACGTATGGATTTTGGGGAAACATTATTTGGGTTTCGGATTCAAAGCATTCCCGTCACTCAAAATGAAGCCAACGCATTGACGTGACCTAAATGAGACCGTAGATTAGGTCAAAACACCCCCGCTTGTACGAATAATTAATCAGTTTGGCAGATTCATCCCCCAAAATCTCCTCTCCGGTATTTACACTTTGCAAGCCGGGATTTTTTGCTCTTTTTACTTCGTTGCGAGTTGCCTCGTTAACTCGAATGTCTAGTGAACCTGGACATTACCGAAAATGTTTTTTTTTGTTACGGTTATAATGGGTGGAATATAAATTGATTTAAGTGAAAAATGGGTATTGTCTTTGTTTTGGTTAATTACTTTGGCGCAGGTATTGTTTCTGGGACATTAAAATCTTTTTTTTTGTTGACCCTGTTCTTTGTGTACTGAGAGTTAGACCACATAAAATTTTTATTATTATTAAATGTTATCACAAGAAGACGCACTGTGATTATTAGGTATTGTAGAAGATACCAACCATCGATTATAATAAATAATTTAATGCAACAATTTATTCCATTTGTTAAATGTATAACTAATAATATAAAATTATAAAAATGTGATTTATAATTTTTATTATAAATAATGTATTCAAAGATTTCTTCGAAATTGCATAACCTGGTATGCATTTTATGCATACAATGCAAATATTATGTAATATTTATAAATTGCTGTGACGTGCTGAGCCTTTATTTGAAGTAGAAATGCATATATACTAACATCTTTTGTAAAATATATCGGATTTTAATTAATAAATTGGACGAAAAACTGGTTGAATTACTGTTGTGTTTGAAGTTAATATAAATAAAACATTAAATATAAAGTAGAAAGTAAATTACGGATAAAAGCAGTAACTTTTGAACCATTTGTTATTTAGAAATATACTGGGAAATAGTTGAAGACCTGAAAGAGATTTTTTTATGAAAATATATAATTTAATTCATAATAATTGAAATAATGATTCAATTAATAATTAAAATAATTTTGTAAATAACTAATTGTAGTAGAGCCATTGACTTTTCAACTAAATACTTCTAAAATATAGAATTTCTAATTTTATTGTCATCGTGGTCTTACTTATGTTATTTACACTCGTGTACAGTGGTTTCAAAATGTATGTAGTCAAGTTCAAGGTAAATAGTCAATAAAACCCCACAAATTGGTATCAACTATGAAATATTTTATGGTTGCGACTCCTTCACCTGGATAAACGACAATACATTGTCTCATTGTTGTATGTACCTACCTAGTGACATATAAAATGCACCAGATATAGTTGACCTTGGAGTTTGAACTAGGCTTACTGGTAGCAGCCACCAGCGGCAGCGGTACCTTTTCTTGTAAACAGCGTGATGTGACCACAAAATAGCTGCTGGTTGTTGGCTGCTGTTGCTGTTAGCAACACAAGCAACTATCGGCTAATAAAATAGCCTAGTGTGACCGTGTCATAAGAGGTGGCAATACAACATTCAACGACTGACTTGCTTCATAAATACTGGTATCGTGTTAACTCATACATATTGATAATATGCTCTCTTGCAAACGATTACTGTACCGTAAGTTACGATTGCATGGGAGTATTGATAAGTAACGAAACTGCCCAACACTATAATACCTCGGCAACCCTTCAAGTTCCAAAGCATACAGTGGTACTTTATGCCCGCATAGTTGTAATAGAGTTATAAAACTGCAACAAGTAAGGCCATCTGCAACGTGCATAACGATGACATATGTCGAGCAAAAAAAGCGCGATAAAAGCTGTTTTTTTTTCATCGTATTTATGGGTACAATGTAGATAAAAATTAAATCACGTATTATACAAAATCAAAACAATCGAAGGACAATTTTAGCGACTAACCGAGTGGCCATTAATACAAACCAAACACGGAGTTAATAGAATTTAAAATTTCGCCCGCGGTCAGATTTTCCGGACCGCGATTGAAATGTAAATTGTTGGATTTATGATACATTTTAATTTTTTGATGAAACGTAAACAGAGACGCGGACGGGGCACCGCGGTTGCTTGGAATAATTTCGGAATTCATCTCGAAGAACGAAGGGTGCCCGTCCGTACTAAGCTAGCTCCGCACAAATTGGATTATATTATCGACCGTTTTTGTCTCTGTTCAACGCGAGGGGTTGCCGGCAGTAGCGTCCCCGTCGCGTCGGCGGCTGTTCAGGGTATCGTTTACGTCCTACATAATATATCATGTAAATGTTTTGCCGCTGTACTGTCCTAATTGAATTATTGGTGCTTTTATACAGATTACAGCGTTCGCAATCAATTGTTATACGGGACGCCATTATTATTCATAATGGCCCAAATAGTTCCCGATTTATTGGTGTTGTGATTTCATTTATTCATTTGTCGCTTTTTATTGGTTATGACGTTTAATTTGGAAATTTAAAGCTTTTTTATCAATCCTATATTAGGCGTCTAAAAGATTCCTACGCAAAAGGATAAGAAAGACGATTTGTTAATAAATAAATCAAGTACAATAAACAAGTTATTTTACTTGAAGCCATGATAGAGACAGAAAACATAAAGTGAAGAAATGAAGAAAATATATTTGATGAAAATAAAGACAATGGAAAAACAAAGGGAAAGAGGAACGAACGGCAATATGGAAAAAGGCATAACGAAAGAAACACAACAGTATACCACAATCTGAAAGAAATTGCAAAGTAAATGGCAAAGAAATGTAATATCAGCGAAAGAAAACGGTGGCACAATAGCCCTGGAGTCCCATATCGGCTGAAAGAGAGTTAAAATTCTGCAATAAGTCTGCTGGGTCAAGATGGATGAGAACTTTTATTTGGAAAGGCGGCGGTATGTGTGTGGGTATATGTGTCTGTGAACACGATACACGGTACAACGGATCGGGCTGATTTTTTTGCCTGGATTGTTTTTGGTGACAATCTGACAACCGGAAATGGCAAATGTGACGTGCGGCTTCTGAGGGATTTATCCGATTGAGGTCAATCTCATATCAACTCATCCTCCAGTGACTTTAAATATGTATACAAATTTACAGATCAGTGGGACAAACGGTTTAGACGCTATAAACGTTTATAGAAGCAGTTTGACAGAATCCACAGCTTTCGTGTCTGTGTTGCAGATTGTCAAATTTTGACAAACGTCAGTACCACTGACATGCTATGACATTAAATGTCAGTATGATAAATATCATTATGTCAAAGAAACTGACGTTATAGTCTATGATCCGGCATAAGAAAATTATACCCTCATCCGTTATTTAATGACAATAAAGAAAATATGCTAGATAATGTATACATTGACATATTGCAAATAGGTTGCCTAGCTAAACCAGGTGCCATTCATTTAAGTCGTTCATCAGTTGAGAAAAAATGCCGCAAGGAATAGAAAAAATAAAGGTTGCCTACTTTCCCCTCTACGGTAGTATGGGGTTGCCAGGTAAAAACAGGTAATTAAGCGTTATTATTGCCTAGATTTAAGATGTTAAATTTTCTGCGCGAGTTTCAGAGTGAGGCAACTATGGATTCAACAACCTTGTTGATAAGCTAACCTAATACAGTTGGATGAAAAAAGACCATATTGTAACGATAGTGCCTTGCATAGGCGCGGACTGGCGTCGCCGCGGCGCGGGAATGTTCGAGAAGAAGCCAGAGTGAGCGCGAGTGCGACTCCCCGATATAGAATATTCCGGCGGACTCGGGAAGGAGTGCGGCGTGGACAGACAGGCGCGCGGGCTGGTCGCGAAGAGTCTAGAAAGGCCAGGAATTATCACGAAGGTCGAGACGCGGGCTATATAAGCGCGTAACGGACGCCGGAGAGTCAGTTCTTGCCTAGAAGCGCTACGAGTGAATACCAAGAGATCCACATAGCGACCGTGTGCAAATAAATAAGTGCTGTATTTACATAAATAGAGTTATTATAGTTATAAATAGAGTTGTGATTTTTAGTAGTATTTCAAATAAATAAACTCTACACACACTGGACGTTTTCTTCGAACCCAAAACGTAACAACTGGTGTCAGAAGTCGGATTGAAGAAAATATAAGTGACAAGTGCGTGTAGTGATCATGGCCACCTTGGACAATTTAAAGGTGAAGGATTTGCGACAGGAGTTGGAGGATCGTGATCTGGACACGTCTGGAAAAAAAGAAGATCTTAAGAAGAGGCTATCAGAATATCTAATATCGATAGGCGAAGATCCAGACACGTACGTATTCGAGAGTCTCGAAATGAAGCTTCTCGAAATAAAGCTTCTAGAAAATTCTAGAAACATCGAAACCAAGCTTCTAGAAAATTCGCAAATTCTTGAAACGAAGATGCAAGAAAATTCTCAAAACATCGAGAGACTGCAAGAGAAGCTTCTAGAAAGTTCGCAAAATCTCGAAATCAAACTGCATGAGAAACTTCTTGAAAATGCTCGAAACCTTGAAGAGAAGGTTCTAGAAAATTCTCGAAGCCTCGAATTCAAGGTGAGAAGTCTGGAAGAGCAGCTACACGAGGAACTTCTAGAACATAAAGGAAACCTTGATAACAAGGTGAGAAGTCTGGAAGAGCAGCTTCAAGAAAATCTGAAGATTGTGGACAATAAAATAAAAGAAATTGCTGAAAAAGCAGACAAAGACGACATACTGAATGCGAAAAAGTTCCAAGTAACTGCGACGGATTCCGGGATAAGGGAGGCCAAGTCCTGCATTAAACCACCAACCTTTGATGGGACCACATCATGGGATAACTACAAGAAACAGTTTGAGGCAGCTGCTAGGGCTAATGGATGGACAACGCAGGAGAAAGCTATTTCTTTGACTATGGCGTTGCGCGGCAATGCGGTGGACATTCTTCAGACTTTGCCCGAATCCGAGTTGAACGACTTCGAAAAGTTAGTGAAGGCAGTCGAGGTGAGATACGGCCACGCTCATCTCGAACAAGTATTTCAACTCCAGCTGAAGAATAGAATCCAAAAATCGTCGGAAACCCTACAGGAATTTCAATCAGACATTGCCCGCCTGGTCAGGTATGCCTACCCGAATGCCCCGGAAACTCTTTTGGAAACTCTTGGGGTCCATGCCTTTGTGGATGGCATAAGAGATGTGCAAGTACAGCAGGCAGTCAGAATGGCACGACCCAGGACGATCGTCGATGCATTGACCCATGCCTTAGAAGTGGAGGTAGCCAAAGAAACATCCAGGGGACATGCACGACTTCGGGGTGTCGAGCTGGAGGAAAATGGGAGAAGGTCCCTGCGCTGCTGGCACTGTGGCGAATTAGGTCATACCAGGAACAAGTGCAAGAAGTTTCTGAAGAGCATGGCCAAAATGAGGGCAGGAAGGATTCACTGGGATGCCGACGCACTTTCTCGAAGACCTTGTCCAGAGGATTGCGAACACTGTTGCCGAGTAGAGAGGAAGTGCGCCGTTGTAGATAGAACCACTGCCGTGGATGAAGATTGGTCAACAGAACGATTGATTGCTGACCAGAAAAACGACCCCGATCTAAGACTTCTTTTCGATTGGAAGGAAAATGGACAGCGACCGAACTGGCAGGAAGTGGCTCCCGGTTCTTCGGCGCTAAAATCTTATTGGGCCCAGTGGGACTCGATTACAATGGAGGACGGACTATTGAAGAGAAAAATAGAAAATGATGATGGTACAACTTACACATTACAACTATTGGTACCAAAGAATAGGATCCCACAGGTGCTGTCGCATATCCACGATGGTACATCCGGAGGACATTTTGGTATCCGAAAAACCGTCGAGAAGATAAAAGAGCGGTTTTACTGGTCGGGTTACCAGGACAATGTCAAGGAGTGGTGCCGGAAATGTAAAGTTTGCGCCGAAAGTAAAGGACCCCAGAAGAAGCCACGAGCACCGATGAGGCCATACAACGTTGGTAGTCCTTTTGAACGAATAGCCATCGATGTCGTAGGCCCCTTCCCCGAGACCGACAACGGCAATAAATACATCGTGGTAGTGATGGACTACTTCAGTAAATGGACCGAAGCGTATGCCCTTCCTGACCAGACAGCAGCTTCAATCGCAGACGTCCTCGTGAAAGAGCTGATTTGCCGCTTTGGTGTCCCGCTGCAGATCCACTCAGACCAGGGCAGGAATTTCGAGAGTGAACTTTTTACTAAGGTGTGCGAGTCCTTGGGAATACAGAAGACCAGGACTACCCCGTTACACCCCCAGTCGGATGGCATGGTGGAAAGGATGAACAGAACCATGGGAAAATACCTTTCCAAGGTGGTTGCCGATCATCAGAGAGACTGGGACAACCACATCCACCTGTTTTTGCTAGCTAACAGGTCAGCTGTACAGGAAAGCACTGGTCGAAGTCCAGCCAGCATTTTATTTGGCAGAGAACTCAGGCTGCCCTGTGACCTGAAGTTTGGATCGAAACCTGGAGATGATGTTGCGGGTGAGGACTATGTGACCGACCTCAAAAGGAAGATGGACGATATTCACCAGCACGTGAGGCAGAACCTTCAGGACGCGAGCGAACGGGTGAAAGACCGATACGACGTAAGAGGTAAGCAGGGAGGTTATCAACAAGGAGACCTGGTGTGGCTGTACAATCCTCGGCGCAGAAAAGGACTTTCGCCCAAACTTCAACGAAACTGGGAAGGTCCTTTTGAGATCGTTAAGCGGATAAACGACGTGGTGTACCGGATTAAGAAGCTTCCCTCAGGAAAACCAATGGTCGTCCACTTCAATCGTCTGGCACCGTATGAGGCCACCAACGTTGACGAAGAACGCGTGAACCAGATAGGTAGAGAAGACGAACTAGAGAAGTTCCTTGCTGAGTTCTCAACTGGCCGCAAGGTGCGGTATGGTGTCACGAAGGAAGAACGTCGTGACCTCTTTGCGATGCCGGATGATTATTCGTTGGCTCATTGCGTAGGAAGCGATCTGCTTATGCGAAAAGGAATAGCCACGGTTTTTCGAAGGAAATTTGGGCAGATTCAAAAACTGAAGGAGCAACAGCCGGAGATCGGAAAAGTCCTTGAGTTGGAAACAAACAAAAGGCACATTTACTATTTGGTGACCAAAAATTCCTCGTTTGCCAAGCCAACTTACAACTCGATGTGGGCATCACTTCTGGATCTGAAACGCCGTGTCTTGTTAAATGGTGAAAATAAATTCGCCATACCAAAGCTGGGATGCGGACTGGACGGGCTGGACTGGAGGGTAGTGAGGAACATGCTCGAGACTATCTTCAAGGACACCTCTATCCAGATTGTCGTCTGTTGTTTTAATCTGCGACCCCGCTTGCCAACTGAGAAAAGTGTCCAGTGCTATTTTTACAGTACGGGCACCTGCACTAAAGGACCTGACTGCCAATACCTCCATGGGGATGCTGTTTCGGGGCGAAACAGTCTAAGAGGGGGGCAATGTAACGATAGTGCCTTGCATAGGCGCGGACTGGCGTCGCCGCGGCGCGGGAATGTTCGAGAAGAAGCCAGAGTGAGCGCGAGTGCGACTCCCCGATATAGAATATTCCGGCGGACTCGGGAAGGAGTGCGGCGTGGACAGACAGGCGCGCGGGCTGGTCGCGAAGAGTCTAGAAAGGCCAGGGATTATCACGAAGGTCGAGACGCGGGCTATATAAGCGCGTAACGGACGCCGGAGAGTCAGTTCTTGCCTAGAAGCGCTACGAGTGAATACCAAGAGATCCACATAGCGACCGTGTGCAAATAAATAAGTGCTGTATTTACATAAATAGAGTTATTATAGTTATAAATAGAGTTGTGATTTTTAGTAGTATTTCAAATAAATAAACTCTACACACACTGGACGTTTTCTTCGAACCCAAAACGTAACAATATAAAACAGAAAATTCCTTCCACACTTGAATAATAGTTTTATTTTCATCACTTTCTAATCTATCGCAAATGGTTTGGAAAAATTAACGTGTGAAATACACTTTAGAAGTTGGGATGACTCCTTGGTCCAAAGGTTGTATTAATGAAGTGCAGCTAGGAAGAAGAAAAACAATTTTCACATTTGAATGATTCAGTTCTGTGGGGGTGGCAATCAGCGTTAGCAAGAACTAATAATACATACATGCTTTACCGTACATTTTTTTTTGACATCATATAGTTTTCCACTGCCGGGATAAAAATTAGAAAACCAGCCCTTAAATAAATCATGAGTTGTCTATGCTTTTTAATTACATCGCGAAAATAGAGGCAATTAGGTCTTATCAACGTTTTTCAATACACAAAGATTTGAGGACCAATTTATCGTCTTTCAGTTATCACTTAATTACTGGCAAATAATCAATACAACTCGTTTTACTGACACAATCGCTAAGTTCACTAAACAGGCCCAACAAGGCCCAATCTCAAAAGCGAGTAACTTTTTACCAAGACATATTTTGTTTTTCTGGCCAGTTATAACCTGCTGTATCGGCCATTACAGAATGACGTTCACTTTTGGGACGATATGTATACATATGAAAGCCAGAATATTGATTCCAATTTATTAGATTTTAGAGAAAAATGGTACCTACAGGAAAATTTGAAAATTCATGTGCTGTAAAAAATCTCTTTAATATAATGGTAAACACATGATAACTTATTATTTGCCTAGCATTTTAAAATTAAACTGGCAACGTGCGGTGAAATTGTTTTATGGATGTTAAAGCTTTGTTTACACGGGTCATGTAGCGGCGCAAGTAACTTGCCTTCGCACTTGCATGGTTTTGTTCTACTTGACTTGACTCAACTACAGTTTGAACACACCCGTTTACATGAGGTTCAAGTAGAGAAATACCGAGTGCGTCAAGTAAAGTCTCTAATCATGGGTGCTAAACGCACTGTGGCACAAAATTGTTTAATTAATTTAACAAATCATCTCTATTTTTTGTTTTGACTCAGTAATACCAAAACCTTCCTTTCCCATCCTTTTTATAACGTCCTTCTCCGCAGCTTTCCTGGTATTTTTATTGCAGTAATTGGCGTTACTTTTTCTCCACAAGCATTCCTTTTCGCAGTACAGATCTATAAATTTAAGTGTCTCTTTCTCTGCACTGAGAGAAAAGAAATGTAAAATCAAATAAATGTATTTCTTTGAACATATTTCTTTCAAGGATCTTTAGTAAAAAGATTATTTGTTTGAATCAAATGTTTGAAACAAATAAGTATTTTTAAATTAAAAAAAATATAGTTGCATAGGCTGAAAGAAATATTTTATTTGAAGTAAAAAGAAATAGTTTTCACTGAAAAAAACGATTCTTTTACACCAAATGGGTTTCCGTGACGTTCGTAATGTAGAAATTGTTTGGGTTTAATTGCAGAAATATATTTGAATGAAATAAATCTGGTTTTATTTGAAATAGATCGGTATATAACATAAATATGTATTCTATTTGGAAGAGAAAGATTTGAGTTAAAAGATTATTTGTTTGAATCAAATGACAATTGATTTCATTAAAAATTATTGCTATGTCTACTGGCGAGGAGATGGCTCATGCGTTGAGCTTTTTTGGCCTTTATATAAGCTCAGCTACAGAATGCGAGTGGAATTCTGATTACGCTTCTTTTGGGAATATCTGTAGTCTTTGGTAAAGATTACCGTGGAGTAAAATAATTTAATGAGTCTACCATAACCTTTTATTGTGGTTTTCGATTCAACTATGCTTGGATTATATAATCAAGGTCCCATGATTATAATCCAAACATAATAAAATATTGATTTGATAGTACACTTTACTGAAACTAAAGTATTATTTGATTATATCAAAATTTGTAGTTTTTAAATCAACATTCGATTTTATTAATTCAAGTACTAAATTGTATAATAATAAAGAAAAGTTTTTTATTTAAAAAGAACGTCGAGTCCTTGAAACAAAATGCTCATTTCGTTTGAAAAATATTAAGTTATTGAATTTAAGTTAACTAACGTTCATACAAATACGATAGCTTTGAGTTTAATAAATTTTACCAAAGAAAATAGTAGTGGGGGTAGTCAAGTTAAGTCAAGTTACTTGTCCACCGTGCAGAATAACTTGACTTGCCTCACTACATGACGCAAGTCGGTACTTGACTTGACCCGAACTGTTTACATGATTCAACTTGAACAATATACTTTACTTGACCGTTCTACATGACCGTCTACATGACCCGTGTAAATGTGGTTTAAGAGTTGTACTATTGTTCATATTTCGACGGTTTTATTAAATATGTGTGAGGTTATCTGTCTGAATTTCGGGAAATATGTACATGGACTGTTCCCGGTGCACTCTCCGGTGTGTGGTAAACAAGCGGAAACTTGTATCAGGTGGAATTTTAGATCAATTGACTATATGCCAAAAAGGGCCGAGAGTAACGGCTCCCTTCCCGGCAATTCGGTGCTCACCCGACGTAAATGGTCGCTAATTGCGAGCATGTGTTCGAAAACCGCAGACTGACGTGTGCTCGAGCACAAAGAATCCACAGGAAAATCTATTTTAAAAGTTTAATGCAACTTGTGGCTATTTTAATTATCCCATCCGCGGGTTTATTTTTGATCAAGAGTACAAAGAATGACTTACGGAAATACATTGAAAACATTGTCATAAATACCACAATAATAGTGATTAAAAATACACCAATCCAAAAAATTGTTGGAACAATAAACACTTACATTCAGTACTCATATACAAGAATCAGAGAATTTTTATTGCAAATCAAAAACTTCTAATTTTCTGCAATTATTGAATTTTATGAAGCCACAATTTGCCAGTCAGCAACCATAACGACTAAGGCGAGGCAACTGTCAAACTGCTTCTATGGACGCTTATAGCGCTAAACCGTTCATTCATTTGATCTGTAAAATGGCATAGATATTTAAATTCGCTGGAGAATGAGCTGGTATCGGTTGTTTCAAAATTGACTGAATCCCTAGGATGCATGTAAAATTTGACCTATGTGAAGTTAGCCCCCAGCCCCCCTCTTATGGGAACTTACGTGTATCGAAAAACACTAATTACTCCACTGTCTGAAGAGATACCGCAATGAAACTAACACTGTTCAAAAGAACGTTCTTTGGCCAAATCAAAAGTTGAAATGCCCGGTCCCAAATATGTAAATTAGTATATGTAATTAATGAATACCTTCCGAGATGTCACAAAAATTTCGTAAAAATCGGGATGTTCGAGAGTCTGTATCTCGTTGACCCATTGTTCAATTTTAACAAAATAAACGTCATTCGATTCCCTAGTGCCTCTACTATTGATATCTGGAAATGCCCGGTCGCAAATTTGAAGGGCTGAGGTAGTACAGGTGAGCGACCGTCGCCGTGCTGCACGAGAACCTGTGTTTGACTTGCAGCCCCCCTCTTATGGGAACTTCCGTGTATCGAAAAACACTAATTACTCCACTGTCTGAAGAGATACCGCAATGAAACTAACACTGTTCAAAAGAACGTTCTTTGGCCAAATCAAAAGTGGAAATGCCCGGTCCCAAATATGTAAATTAGTATATGTAATTAATGAATACCTTCCGAGATGTCACAAAAATTTCGTAAAAATCGGGATGTTCGAGAGTCCGTATCTCGTTGACCCATTGTTCAATTTTAACAAAATAAACGTCATTCGATTCCCTAGTGCCTCTACTATTGATATCTGGAAATGCCCGGTCGCAAATTTGAAGCAGATGAGGTAGTACAGGTGGGCGACCGTCGCCGTGCTATGCGCTGGCCTGTGTTTGACTTCCAGCCCCCCTCTTATGGGAACTTACGTGTACCGAAAAACACTAATTACTCCACTGTCTTAAGAGATATCGCAATAAAAATAGCGTTCTTCGAAATAACGTTCTTTGGCCAAGTTAAAAGTGAAAATGCCCGGTTCCAATATTGTAAATTTGTATATGTAATTAATGAATACCTGACGATATAACCCGCAAATCTTGCAAAAATTAGAATCTTTGAGAGACTATATCTCAGTGACCTGTTGTTCAATTTTAACAAAACTGATAAGATTTGATTCCCCATTCTCTGCACTATAGAAGTTTGGAAATGCCCTCTCTAATTTGAAGGGCTGAGGTAGTACAGGTGAGCGACCGTCGCCGTGTTTCGAGAACGCTGACGTTTTACTTTCAGCCTCCCACTTATGGGAATTTACGTGTATTGAAAAACGCTAATTACGTGTTAAGAGATGCCGTAATGAAAGTAACAGTACGAGTATTAAAAAGAACGTTCTTTAGTCAAATAAAAAATGGAAAAGCCCGGTCTCAAATGCGTAATTAGCATTCGTAAATAGTGAATTTCTTATTCTCCTTATTATCAAATTTCGATATTACTCCACAAACTGCCAATTTTCATTCGAGTTATATATTTTTATAGTTTAGAAGCAGATCCATTTATGAAACTGTTAAAAACAAATAATGTTACAGCCAATCAAATACGTCGATTTTTGCTGACTCTTTTAAACGGTGTAACCTTCATTATAGTATCTTTACAGTGGAGTAATTAGTGTTATTCAATATACGTAAATTCCCATAAGAGGGCGACTGAAACTTCAACACATGACGACGGTCGCTCAGCTGTACCACTTCAGCCCTTCAGATTTACGACCAGGTATTTCCAAATTTATATAATGGAGGAAATGGGGAATCGATTGGTGTTAGTTCTGTTAAAATTCAACAATGAGTCAACAAGACAGTGGTTTTAAAAATTGCGATTTTTGACAAATTTGTGGGTCACCACATTAGGTATTCATTACATATACTAATTTTAAAATATGTATACTAATTTAGATATTTTCGACAGGGCATTTTCATTTTTAACTTGACCAAGGAAAGTTCTTTCGAAGAGTGTTGTTTTCATTAAGGTACCTCTTAAGGCAATGGAGTAATTAGTATTTTTCTATACATGTAAGTTCCTATAAGAGGGGGGCTGGAAGTTAAACACAGGTTCTCGCGCAGCACGGCGACGGTCGCTCACCTGTACTACCTCAGCCCTTCTAATTTGCGACCGGGCATTTCCAGATATCAACAGTAAAAAGAATAGGGAATCGAATGGCGTTTATTTTGTTAAAATTGAACAATGGGTTAACGAGATACAGACTCTCAAACATCCCGATTTTTACGAAATTTTCGTGACATCTAGGAAGGTATTCATTAATTACATATACTAATTTAAATATTTGAGACGGGGCATTTCCACTTTTGGTTTGGCCAAAGAACGTTCTTTCTTACAGTGTTAGTTTCATTGCGGTATCTCTTAAGACAGTGGAGTAATTAGTATTTTTCGATACACGTAAGTTCCCATAAGATGGGGGCTGGAAGTTAAACACAGGCTCTCGCGCAGCACGGCGACGGTTGATCACCTGTACTACCTCAGTCCTTCAAATTTGCGACCGGGCATTTCCAGATATCAACAGTAAAAAGAATAGGGAATCGATTGGCGTTTATTTTGTTAAAATTGAACAATGGGTCAACGAGATACAGACTCTCGAACATCCCGATTTTTACGAAATTTTTGTGACATCTCGGAAGGTATTAATTAATTACATATACTAATTTAAATATTTGAGACGGGGCATTTCCACTTTCGGTTTGGCCAAAGAACGTTCTTTCTTACAGTGTTAGTTTCATTGCGGTATCTCTTAAGACAGTGGAGTAATTAGTGTTTTTCGATACACGTAAGTTCCCATAAGAGGGGGCTGGGGGCTAACTTCACATAGGTTAAAATTTGCCACTTCGGGTTGTCAGATTGTTACCAAAACATAAACCAGTTCTTCCACTGGTAACTATAAATACAAATTTCAGGTTGATTCGTTGTGCCGTTTGGGTGCTATAGAATTGAGATGGCTTTCTAATAGAGAAGTAAATCTGCCATCTTACTTAAGGAATTAGTTTAATAATAAGACAGCAGGGCTATAGTAAAAATAGCAAATTTGGAGCACAAATTTTTCATACTAAAATATCCCTTAGAAACATTTATCGAAATATTTGATAAAGGCAAATTAAAACAAAATGTGTTGTGGTCTGTAGTGTCATTTTTAATGTTTGAATGTCACATGACTACCGATGTAGGCAACCAAATTTACACATGTTAGTACCAATAAACATATAAATTCCGTTCCATAAATAAATAGGGCAGTGCCGTACCATATTATTTTTATTATGAGAACACTGTCAAACCATTAAATGATCAAACAAAAACGCGGTAAAACCATAAAACATTTCTTTTGCACGTGCTGCCAACGTCAGACAAACAAATTTACTGCGTAAAAATCGCTAGCCGTTCACGTGACATTCAGACATTAAATATCTGGCGTGGCCTTCACCCTACTTTCCGACTAAATCTTTGGCACAATAAAGTGCCATCTCTGGACGCTACCTAACGCCAGTTTCAGTGACAGAATTACATTTGTCATACTAACATTTAATGTCATGTAATGTCAGTGGCACTGACGTTTGTCAAAATCTAACAATTTCCAATACAACCACGAAGGCTGTGGATTCTGTCAAACTGCTTCTAGAAACCCTTATAGCGCCTAAACACCTCATCCCACTGATCTACAAATTTGTATACATATTTAAAGTCACTGGATGGTGAGCTGATATCAATTTGGCCAAAATCTGATAAATCCCTTGGAAGACATTTGCCACTTCCGGTTGTCAGATTGTCACCAAAAACAATCCAGTTCGTCCCCTGGTAATTCTAAATAAGTATACCAAATTTCAGCCCGATCCGTTGTTCCGTTTGGACGCTATCGTGTTCGCAGACATACATACATACACACATATGTACCCACATACATTTTCCAGAAATCATTGCAATAGATTCAGGGGACCTCAAAACGCGTATTTCCGTTAAAAAAATTTTCCGTCGATTACAAACAATACTTCCCTTCTAGGGTAGTAGTCCGAAAGTAAAAATGACATTGTATAATGGTTGTAGGTATCTTTCTGTCAGTCCGGTCATCAAACTCGATAGCTTCAATATCCGACTAATAATGAGCTAGATTTTGAAACTTTTCCCCATTGAAAAAAAGGGATGTTAAATTTAAGGTAGTCGATTAACCCTCTATGTACAGATCGCTTGACATTTTTAAAATTAGCTTCCACGGGACTTAATCTCTTCCGTTTTTTATCAAACGATCCGCGTGACGCGCCGGTTGAGGTAAAAGAAAACTTTGGCAATCAAAAACCGAACGGTCGGAGATGAGTGGTAACTGTGCGTGCGGTACCTCTACGTTCAGGACCTTTCAGTAACTTTCGGGGCCCTTTCGGGACCTTATCCTTTTCATTAATTCTGCCGGGAAACCGATTTATACGATGAGGGGAGGGGAAAGGGACTGTGAGCAAACAACAAACCCTTCGAGCGGGGAGCATTTTACTAAATAGAGCCCTTTATCTTATCCGGGATTCGCGGAACGACCTGTAGGAGGCAATTCAGGCCAGGATCATCGCTTTCTTTGAATTATTAAAATGTAATGTAATGTAAGATAAGAGAAATTTTGTGGATATTGTTTGTTCTTTGTCTTATTTCATTTGTAGTAGTTGTAGTACCTAGTACAAAGATTGAATGTGATAAAGTTTGATATCGAATACCTTTTGTAATGTTTTGTAGACGTTGATCATTCTTTCAGCAAACTACAGACCTGTTCTTCAAAATTCTTCGTAACTAATACGATTTCTAAACTAATAATTTCTATAACTTATTTGATAGGAGTAACCAAATAGAAATAACTCTAATCCTTACAACCCACGTCTAAGTCCTTAGAAGAATTATTATTAACAGCTATAATAAACAAACACAAGTAATAAATACGAAGTCATCGTTTATTCCAATCCTATTTCCTAATTGACGTGGGTTTATCCATCTATTACAATAATAACTTAGCTGAATAATCACCGGGACGTTCCGGCCCGGTTCCCGTCTCACCGGATGGTTTTAGAGATTAAGTTTCAGCCGCATCTTTCACCTGAAACTCGTTACAGGACTGCTTGTCTATTTTGGGTTTAATAAATTCCCAGTTGCCGAGTCTAATCTCCACAACTGATGTCTACTGGGGACCAAAAGGTCGAAAATCTTGTATGGGATGTCGACCCAAATTACAACTGCTTATGCAAACAAATATGCATTTAATCTTGAATCTTGGTTTTCGTGTTTGCTGTCAACTTGACATAGTTTGTGTTCAATGGGTGCATTCAGCCAGGCTAACGCTGGTAGTTAGCGCTAGCGCTTCAATCGTGTGCTAATGTCCGGTTGAACGGGTAGATTGACTTTTTGCTTAACAAATGGCCACCACTATCCGTAGAGCTTTATGGTAGCGGTTGTCATCGACAAGTGTAGCAGTTGTTAGCGCTCGCAGCGCTATGGTAGCAGATAGCCAGGCTGAATGTCCTCAATGATATAATAAAATGCAACTCTTATGCCACGGTCACACTAAGCTGTTTTATTAGCCACTTGTTGCTGGTGCTGCTAGCAGCAACAGCAGCCAGCGGTTATTTTGTGCTCACATTACGCTGTTTACCAGCAAATGTTCTGCTGCCGCTGGTGTCTAATACCAGCAAGCCTCAGTTCAAACTACAAGGTTAACTATTCCTGGTGCATTTTATATGTCACCAGGGGGATACATTCAGCGGTGAGACAATGTATTGTCTTTTGTCAGGTGAAGGCGTCGCGACAATACATACATACATAAATTTTGAAAGTACTGTACACGAGTGTAAATAACATAGGCAAGGGCACGATGACAATAAAATTAGAAATTCTATATTTTAGAAGGAAGTATTTAGTTGAAAAGTCAATGGCTCTACTAGAATTAGTTATTTACAAAATTATTTTAATTATTAATTCAATTATTATCAATTAAATTATATATTTTCATAAAAAAACTCTTCAATTGTTTCCGAGTATATTTCTAAATAACAAATTGTTCAAAAGTTACTGCTTTCATCCTTAATTTAGTTTCTACTTTATATTTAATGTTTTATTTATATTAACTTCAAACACAAAAGTAATTCAAGCAGTTTTCCGTCCAATTTATTAATTAAAATATAATAGACAATTGATGTAATAATCTTCGATATATTTTACAAATGATATTAGTATATTTCTACTTCAAATAAAGCTCAACACGTCACAGCAACTTATAAATATTACATAATACATATTTGCATTGTACGCATAAAATGAATAAATAAGCATAATTGGATATATTATTTAAAATAAAAATTATAAATCACATATATATTTTATATTATTAGTTATACATTTAACAAAAGTAATGAATTGTTGCTTTAAATTATTATAATCGATGGTTGGTATTTTCTACAGTACCCACATTTGTACTGAGCTAGCGGGGCACGCTCCAAATATCGGCTAATGAAAGTTCAACATGTTCAACTTTACAAGCAACAGCCAAAATCATTTGCCGGCATACAAAAATAGCGGCTGCTGAGTGGTCATACTATGCTGGTTAACAGCGGCTAATAATCTACAGCAAGCAGCAAACACTAAAACTGCGTAATGTGACCACCACAAATTTTGCATTCCAATCAACGTTCCAGCATAACTTTTCGGCCGGCGACTATTCATTATGTGATCAGTATTTTAACAACTGTATCGCTTAAAGCCCTCTTTATATATTGGGAGAATATTACCTCGCATAATATTTATAAAACACATCTCAAAAACACATAATTTCCTGACCTAACATTCATGCTGGTTGCTGTAAAAGTTAAACAAGCGCTGGTGGGCTGGTTGCTACTAAACTCACTCGCCAACTGGTAAAACAGCGCTGCTGAGTGGTCACACTATGCTGTTAGCAGCCAGTAGCAAATAACACGCTAGTAAAACAGCCTAGTGTGACCAGGGCACTAAGGCGGACTTACACCAGAACAACAACTGGCAACATGTAGCATGCGACGTCTTCGCATGCTGTTAAATTGTAGCATAAAAAGATTGTTGCATGATACATGTAACATGTTGCCAGTTGTTGCTCTGGTGTAAGTCCGTCTTAAAGGTTTAGGAGCACATGCCAACAGAAAGACTGTCCGATTTCAATGTTCGCCTTAAACTTAAAGAATCCATGAAAAGTTCATAAGGAAAGAAATATATAACAATCCTGTTATGATCCTGTTATGACTATAACTTAATATTATCGGTTAATAAATAATTGAACAAACAATAGAATATTTAATGGGTAGGTACGTCGACGGAATAGATTGTACTTTGACTATGTGGGGAAGACAGTTCCAGGTGCTAGTTGTAGAGTGTAGAAAAACGAGCTCCCAAAAGTGTAAAAAGAGTTTGTGTAAAATTACTATAAAGGTGTGGGTAAACTAGTAACCTCTGTCTTTTATGGTAATTGTCCAAAAATGTATGTAATCTACAGAAGTTATATAAACTACACAAATTTGTTTTTCTTAACCGCACGTTCTCTCAACATGTAGCTTTAAAATTTTATTATAATTGAACGACTTCCGTTGTCGGAACGTCGGCGTCGCTTCGCACAGTGGTTTTGCCTAATCTAACAAGTAATAAATCGGTCACATTTAATGTTGCTGTTTCTCGTATATTTGCATTTGATCTCTACCTCTGATAAAATAGCAGAAATGTTTGAACTACATAATAATCTCTATTAATTATAGAAATATGTACAGGGCGAGTCGCAATCATGTGTTAAAATCAAGGCAAAGCTCTCTAAAACGTACTTATTCCGAATGAATCTATTTTTCGTTACTTGTTACGTTGTTGGTTAATAGATCCGTCAAATAGTATGTACTTCTAAGCCAATAAAAGGATACATATAAATAGATACATTTTGATGAAACATAAAAGTTTTGACATTAAAGGCATTGAGGATATTTGGGGTACATCTAAGACTTATACAATTCTCAGTTTTATTATTAATTATACAGGGCGATGCAAAAGAAATGCAAAATTGTCGAGGAAAATATAAGTGATACATTTAAAATAGAACTACTAGTAATATTATTTAATTAATTATCACTGTCATCATATTCGGACTTGTACGCTTGTATAGTAGCATTGTCTATTTAATTAGTAAAACTTGTTAATGCAGTGTTCGTGATGTAGTTTAAACCTCGTCCGTAAATAATTTATTTATATTTATCTAATCAATAAAATGTCTTATGTTGTTTAAAATATTAGTGATGACTTTGAATGTATGGGACCAATGTTTCTCTGATACTACTACTGGATGACAAGCTACAACATGGTAGCTTATAGAATAGTATATTATTATACAAGTTTTATAAGACGTCAAATTGGCGCATGAGTTGTTTGGGGCACGAGGAGCGCCTGAACGAATGCGCCAAAATGTCTTATAAAACGAGTGTAATATAATATTTTTTCTACTTTGCGTCATTAATTTTATAAAAATTTAGAAGTATATTAGGTAAAATTCCAAACTAGAGTGAAACCTAGGATGCAACACGCATGTTTAAATATGTATAAAAATATACATACTTCGCAGTTTGTGCGATTCTAAAAAATCAGTTTGTGCTTACTTTTGTGGTTATGTGTATTTTCGTTTGACATGCAAAAACATGCTAAAACGGACATGCTAAAAACGGTGTTACAATTTGCTAATTGTAACACCGAAAACAGTGTTACAATGTGTGCATTGTGAATGCAAAGTAGAAAAATATATATTATGTAAGAGTTAGATCATAATATCCCTGTTGTAGATTGTAAACTACTCAGAGTATTACCTTTAAAAACCGCAAGAGGTATAATTTTGACCAATGTCAAATATAATTATTATTTTAAAAATTACACGATTGTGCAATCTAACTAACTTATCTTTGTAAGCACCCTACTGAGAGATGACAAGTTTGGTGTGTCAACGATAAAGGTGGTAATGGCGGCGCGGCGGTGGCGGCGCGCGGGAAGCAAATTTAATAAGGTGCCACTTTGTTTACTCACGTTTACTCAAAAGGGATTATAGCTATTACGGCGATATGACCCCAGTGATTCGTCAGCTAATTAGGGAACGTGGAGGGCTTTGATGGAAACAAGGTTTTTAGTAAACACGGACTGGTCCGTGAGAAAAAATATGCGGGTTTTCTATCGTGCGGATTCTAACCACTTGCGAGAGCAGCTTTACTTTTCAATTACTATCAATATGTAGCAAGTTTTGATGAGTTAAAAACAAAATTGGAAGATCAGTTGACTCGTTGCAATATGTATAGGGTCTCAGTAACTCCTATGGAGCGGGCATTTCTGTCTTTATATAAATTGTGGGATAAATCCCAAGACGCTCGTCTACAGCCGCCGATTAATTAACCGCTCTGTGTACATATTCAGTTTCCGTACAACGTACCCATACTCATACGTCCGCACGCTACGAATAGTACTGAAAGGTACCGCATAGTAAGCAGATTTTTTTGAGAAATTCGCGTTTTTTATGCTTTTAGGCTCTCCCTAGAAGGAAACTATTGTAATCGATGGAAAACAAAAATTCGAGATTTCTGCGGAAATACGCGTCTTGGGGTCCCCTGAATCCATTGCAATGATTAATGGAAAATGTATGTATGTACGTATGTGTGTATCTATGTCTGTGAATGTGTGCATGTGTGTATGTCTGTGATCACAATAGCGCTCAAAAGGAACAACGGATCGAGCTGAAATTTGGTACACATATTTAGAATTACTGGGGGGACAAACTGGATTGTTTTTGGTAACAATTTACAACCGGAAGTGGCAAATGTTACATGCGTTTTCTGAGAGATTCATCCGATTTTGACCAAACTGACAAAATTATAGGGAAAGTATGTGTATAAGTGTTAAAAACGTGATTTTTTGTGACCTTTTTCTGGGCTTGTCTGGTAATAGTTTCATCACCTAGGCCTCTCTTGGCCCTTTGCGCTTACCCATACTATCATACAGTTTGATACCGAAAACCAGAGGTGTTCACAACTGGTTGCCGGGACGCACAGCTTTACGCCTCTTCCGAAAGGCGGCGCGGCGGGACGAAGATCTTCAGCTGATGTCTGGATTTGAACCCAGTACTTCCTAGCAGGAGAGCAACGGTTTACCGCTAGAGCCACTGGCCCCACTTTTTCTGCGCTTACCTCAAGCATTCTTTTCATATAAAATACTTATAATGCTTATTTTGGTGCTTTTATCTAGTTTTAAAATAAATGCTTAAAAATTTGGAGTCTACTCTGATTATATGTATTCAAACACTGGTTCCCTACAATTACAAGATATAATTATGTCAGTTCTATCCCTGCAGAACTCAATGAAGTAAACGTATTGCTTGTAATGCAATTATTTAAGAATATTTTGCCGAAGGAAAAAAGAAATGAAAAACATCAAATTGGGTAACCAGATAAATAGAAGATAAACACTGCGTCGGAATCGGTTCTAACATGCTCATAGGAAAGTTTGATCAGACGCGCCCAGAGCACACTCCTTTCCACCCGCGCCGAAGGTAGCCCACATTACGCTATTTACCAGCAAATGTACTGCTGCCGCTGGTGGCTACTACCAGCAAGCTTCAGTTCAAACTACAAGGTCAACTATTTCTGGTGCATTTATATGTCACCAGGTAGGTATATACAACAGTGAGACAATGTATTGTCTTTTGTCAGGTGAAGGCGTCGCAACCATAAAATATTTCATATTTGTGAGGTTTTATCGACTACATACCTTGAATTTGCCTACATAAATTTTGAAAGCACTGTACACGAGTGTAAGTAACATAAGCAAGGCCACGATGACAATAAAATTAGAAATTCTATATTTTATAAGTATTTACTTGAAAGGATAATGGCTCTTCTACAATTAGTTATTTACAAAATTATTTTAATTATTAATTAAATCATAATTCAATTATTATGAATTAAATTATATATTTTCATAAAAAAATCTCTTTCGGGTTTTCAATTTTTTCCCAGTATATTTGTAAATAACAAATTGTTCAACAGTTACTGCTTTCATTCGTCATTTAGTTTGTACTTTATATTTAATGTTTTATTTATATTAACAAACACAACAGTAATTCAATCAGTTTTTCGTCCAATTTATTAATTAAAAAATTAAATAAAAAAAACTTAAATTAAATAAAAAATTAAAATATAATATACAATTATATAATTATACAAATTAATATACAATTAATATAATTAAAATTCGATATATTTTACAAAAGATGTTAGTACATATGCATTTCTACTTCAAATAAAGCTCAACACCGCAACTTATAAATATTACATAATATTTTCATTGTATGCATAAAATGCACAAATAACATAATCCAGGTTATTCAATTTTGAAGAAATATTTGAATACATTATTTAAAATAAAAATTATAAATCACATATTTATAGTTTTATATTATTAGTTATACATTTAAATTACATTTAACTAATTATTTAGATTGGGTTTTCCTACAATGCCTACATTTACCCTGAGCCAGCAGCGGAAGCTCTAAATAGCGACTAATGAAAGTTCAACATGTTCAACTTTACAAGCAACAGCCAAACCATTCGCCGGCATGCAAAAATAGCGGCTGTTGAGTGGTCACACAATGCTGGTTAACAGCGGCTAATCTACAGCAAGCAGAAAATACTAAAACAGCGTAGTGTGACCACCCCACATGTTGCATACCAATCAACGTTTCAGCATAACGCTTCAACCGGCGACTATTTATTATGTGATCAGTATTTTAGCAACTGTATTTTTTAAAGCCCTCTTTATAATTTGGGAGAATATTACCTCGCATAATATTTATAAAACACATCTCAAAAACACATAATTTCCTGACCTAACATTCATGCTGGTTGCTGTAAAAGTTAAACAAGCTCTGGTGGGCTGGTTGCTGCTAAACTCATTCGCCAACTGGTAAAACAGCACCACTGTTGGGTCACACTATGCTGTTAGCAGCCAGTAGCAAATAACACGCTAGTAAAACAACATAGTGTGACCAGGGCATTAAGACGGACTTACACCAGAACAACAACTGGTAACATGTAACATGCGACGTCTTCGCATGCTGTCAAATTGTAGGATAAAAAAATTGTAGCATGCTACATGTACATGTAGCATGCTACAATTTTTTATGTTACATAACATATTGTCAGTTGTTGCTCTGGTGTAAGTCCGCCTTAAAAGTTAAGGAGCACATGGCAACAGAAAAACTATATGATTTCAATCTTCGCGTTAAACTCAAAGAAAACATGAAAAGCACATAAGAAAAGAAATATACAACAAGCCTGTTATGATCCTGTATAACTTAGTATTATCGGTTAATAATTGAACAAACAAAAGGGGTAGGTACCTCGACGGAGTAGATTGTACTATGATTATGTGAGAAAGACAGTTCCAGGTCCGTGCTAGTTGTAGACAAACGAACTCTCAAATTTGCCACTAAAGTGTAAAAAGACTTCGTGTAAAATTACTAAAGGTGTGGGTAAACTAGTAACCTTTACCTGTTATGGTAATTGTTCAAAAATGTATGTAATCTAAAGAAGTTATATAAATTACACAAATTTGTGTTTCTTAAACGCACGTTCTCTCGACATGTAGCTTTTAAATTTTAAATTTTATAATAACAAAATGACTTCCGTTGACGGAACGTCGCTTCGCAAAGTGGTTTTGCCTAATCTAACAAGCAATAAATCGGTGACTCTAATATTGCTGTTTCTGGTATATTTTCATTTAATCTCTACCTCTGATACAATAGCAGAAATGTTTGAACTACATAATAATCTCTATTAATTATATAAATATGTACAGGGCGAGTCGCAATCATGTGTTAAAATCAAGGCAAAGCTCTCTAAAATCTAAAACATACCTATTCCGAATGAATCTATTTTTCGTGATTTGTTACGTTGTTTTTAAGCTTTCGTACTTGAAAAGACCTAAAAATGTGGGTTAGAAAACGGTCTGTGTGTGGCAAAGAACGGTCCTTCTTGCCGGCGTTCAAAAATTTCTGCCGCAACTTGAGTTGATTTTTGAAACACATATAAATGGATAAATTTTGATGAAACTTAAAAGTTTTGACATTAAAAGCAAGACTTATACAATTCTCAGTTTTATTATTAATTATACAGGGTGATGCAAAAGAAATATTTCTTTTCGAGAAAAAAAAATACAAGATACATTTAAAATAGAACTACTAGTAATATTATTTAATTAATCATCACAGTCGTCAGCTTCAGACTTGTATGCTTGTATACTAGCATTGTCTATTTAATTTGTAAAACTTGTTAATGCAGTGTTCGTGATGTAGTTTAAATCTCGTTCGTAAATAATTTATTATTTATCAATATATGGAAATGGAACCAATATTTCTCTGATGCTACTACTGGATGAAAAGTTAGGCCCGCCAACATGGTAGCTTACAGAAATATACATATGTAAGAGTTAGATCATAATATCCCTGTTGTAGATTTTAGACTACTCAGACTATTACCTTAAAAATTAGCTTAAAACGCAAGAGATACAATTTTGACCAATGTCAAATATAATTATTATTTTCAAAATTACACGATCACGATGCAATCTAACTAACTTATCTTTGTAAGCACCCTTTTGAGAGATGACAAGTTTGGTGTGTCAACGATAAAGGTGGTAATGGCGGCGCGTTTACTCACGTTTGCTCAAAAGGGATTATAGCTATTACGGCGATATGACCCCAGTGATTCGTCAGCTAATTAGGGAACGTGGAGGGCTTTGATGGAAACACGGTTTTTAGTAGAGGTGTTGACAGGATGTATGACGGTGACTAGGTATTTTTTCCAAACACGATAAAATTTTAATAAGTATTTTACTATTACATACAGTGCGGACTGGCCGTGAGAAAAAATATGCGGGTTTTCTATCGTGCGGATTCCAACCACTTGCGAGAGCAGCTTTACTTTTCAATTACTATCAATATGTAGCAAGTTTTGATGAGTTAAAAACAAAATTGGAATATCAGTTGACTCGTTGCAATATGTATAGGGTCTCAGTAACTCCTATGGAGCGGGCATTTCTGTCCTTATATAAATTGTGGGATAAATCCCAAGACGCTTGTCTACAGCCCCCGATTAAGTAACCGCTCTGTGTACATATTCCGTTTCCGTACAACGTACCCATACTCATACGTCCGCACGCTACGAATAGTACTGAAAGGTACCGCACAGTAAGCAGATTTTTCTAAGAAATTCGCGTTTTTTATGCTTTTAGACTCTCTCTAGAAGGAAACTATTGTAATCGATGGAAAACAAAAATTCGAGATTTCTGCGGAAATACGCGTCTTGGGGTTCCCTGAATCCATTGCAGTGATTAATGGAAAATGTATGTATGTACGTATGTGTGTATCTATGTGTGTGTATGTGTGCATGTGTGTATGTCTGTGATCACGATAGCGCTCAAAAGGAACAACGGATCGAGCTGAAATTTGGTACACATATTTAGAATTACCGGGGGACAAACTGGGTTGTTTTTGGTGACAATTGACAACCGAAAGTGGCAAATGTTACATGCGTCTTCTGAGAGATTCATCCGATTTTGACCAAACTGATTTCTGTTCATCCTCTAGTGACTTTAAATACGTACAACAAAATTATATGGAAAGTATGTGTGTAAAAGTTTAAAACGTGATATTTTGTGATCTTTTTCTGGGCTTGTCTGGTAATAGTTTCATCACCTAGGCCCTTTGCGCTTACCCATACATCATACAGTTTGATACCGAAAACCAGAGGTGTTCAACTGGTTGCCGGGACGCACAGCTTTACGCATCTTTCGAAAGGCGGCGGGAGGAAGATCTTCAGCTGATGTCTAGATTTGAACCCAGCACTTCCTAGCAGGAGAGCAACGATTTACCTCTAGAGCCACTGGCCCCACTTTTTCTGCGCTTATCTCAAGCATTCTTTTCATATAAAATACTTTTAATGCTTATTTTGGTGCTTTTACCTAATTTTAAAATAAATGCTTTAAAATGTTGGGTCTAGTCTGATTATATGTATTCAAACAGTATTTCCCTACAATTACTAGATATAATTATGTCAGTTCTATCCCTGCAGAAGTCAATGAAGTAAACGTATTGCTTGTAATGCAATTATTTAGGAATATTTAGATGATAAACACTGCGTCGGAATCGGTTCTAGCATGCTCATAGGAAAATTTGATCAGACGCCCTCAGAGCACACCCCTTTCCACCCGCGCCAAAGGTAGCCCACATTGCGCTATTTACCAGCAAAAGTACTGCTGCCGCTGCCGCTGGTGGCTACTACCAGCAAGCCTCAGTTCAAACTACAAGGTCAACTATTTCTGGTGCATTTTATATGTCACCAGGTACGTACACAACAGTGAGACAATGTATCCTGTCTTTTGTCAGGTGAAGGCGTCGCAACCATAAAATATTTCATATTTCTTGGGTTTTATTGACTACCTACCTTGAATCTGACTACATAAATTTTGAAAGCATTGTACACGAGTGTAAATAACACAAGCAAGGTCACGATAACAATACCTAAAATTAGAAATTCTATATTTTAGAAGTATTTAGTTAAGTCAATGGCTCTACTATAATTAGTTATTTACAAAATTATTTTAATTATTAATTAAATCATTATTCCAATTATTATTAATTAAATTATATATTTTTATAAAAAAATCTCTTTCAGGTCTTCATTTGTTTCCCAGTATATTTCTAAATATCAAATTGTCAACGTTTACTGAGGCTTTCAGCCGTAATTTAGTTTCTACTTTATATTTAATGTTTTATTTATAATATTAACTTCAAACACAAAAGTAATTTAATCAGTTTTCCGTCCAATTTATTAATTAAAATATAATATAGGATTATATAATTATACAATGTAATATACAATTCATATAATTAAAATCCGATATATTTTATAAAAGATATGAGTAAATATGCATTTCTACTTCAAATAAAGCTCAACACGTCACAGCAACTTATAAATATTACATAATATTTGCATTGTATGCATAAAATGCATAAATTAGCATAATCCAGGTTATTCAATTTTGAACAAATATTTGAACATATAATTTAAAACAAAAATTATAAATCACATATTTATAATTTTATATTATTAGTTATACATTTAACAAAAGTAATGAATTGTTGCTTTAAATTATTTATTATAATTGATGGTTGGTATTTTCTACAATACCCACAATAATGAAAGTTCAACATGTTCAACGTAACAAGCATGCAAAAATAGCGGCTATTGAGTGGTCACACTATGCTGGTTAACAGCGGCTAATTTACAGCAAGCAGAAAATACTAAAACAGCGTAGTGTGACCACCCCACATTTTGCATTCCAATCAACGTTTCAGCATAACGTTTCGACCGGCGACAATTTATTATGTGATCAGTATTTTAACAACTGTATTTTTTAAAGCCCTCTTTATATATTGGGAGAATATTACCTCGCCATAATATTTATAAAACACATTTCAAAAATACATAATTTCCTGGGTTGACATTCATGCTGGTTGCTGTAAAAGTTAAACAATCGCTGGTGGGCTGGCTGCTGCTAAACTCACGCGCCAACTGGTAAAGCAGCGCTGCTGAGTGGTCACACTATGCTGTTAGCAGCGAGTAGCAAATAGCACGTTCGTGAAACAGCCTAGTGTGACCATAGCATTTGCCAGGACGTCCTGCTTTAGTACCGCAATAGAAATATAAATAATACAAAAAAGTTAATATTAGAAACGATAAGACATAGTGATCGAAAGCATACATTTTGCCGCTTGCTTCCGGCTCATCCTCTTCAAATTGTCAATGCAAAGCTGCTGTACTGATCTTGCTTCGGCATCCTGGCTCCTTATGTCTCCTTATACTACTGGTAGTGAATGTATGATATACAACTTGTATGATATAGTATCTATTTCATATTACAAACTTATTCTCTTAAGTTTGAAATATGCATTCTAATTATTGAATTTTATCAGTGCATATTCCAAGAAATGATCTCCATAATATCCTCGTAGCGACAGGAAGTTGACCGCAAAATGGATCAGGAATATTGCGGAATAATGTCGTTATGGGTCGTATAAAATCCAATTTAAAAAGCCACCTATACACACAGCTTTTATGTGATTGGTCATATCTGCTGGTATTATTACCCCCATTCTCCATTCGCCCTGCATTCTGCAATTTTATTTTATAGACCACCATTTCAAAATTCAATTAATGGAACGCTTTAATTGACAATACTGCTTTATATTTTTAGATTAAAATGCTATTGATACTTCTTTTTCAGAATCTGCTTTAATTTACACTGTCTGTAGCAGCATAAGCGCATATTATTATATAGTATTATTGTAAGCAATTTCGTACGGTCTAACATTGTACATCGGACGGTATTGTACTGGTTTACCCGTAGGGTTGGGATTGAATTTGATTGAAGGGATACCTTACCTTCCTACTTCTCGCTTGAATTATCACATCCTGTAGGAAGCACGGCGCGTCGAAGGGTTCGCATAACACGAGATTCGCATGTTTGATTCCTGCAGAACGTAATACCTTGAAGGCATTGAGGAACAAGAGGCTTGAGAAGATACCCATTCGCATCGGTGGTGCACAGAATTCGGGATACGCCTATGGAATTCAATATAGGGTGCTAAAGGGTCTGACCAGGAGATAACCGAGGATTGGCTATTAACAGCTAGCCGAGAGCTGTTATAATAAAATACGATAAACCTACAGTATAATCATTGAGAAGTTGTCCTGAGACCTGCTCGAAAGTATGGGTGCACTGAGACTGAGAGAAAAAAAATGTATGAAACAAATTTGTTACAAGTCAAAAAAAAAGATCTATGTTAAATAGTTGCTGTCAAAACTTTGGCTGCAGCAAATAAATTACTTTGTTGTTAAGACAAGTGCGATGCTAGCATATTTGTATCAACAGTTGATACTAAGTTGGTACTAAGTTGTGAGTCGTTTTCATAAAAAAATTCGAAGTCTTCACGTGGAGCTTCAATAGAATTCGGTGCATTAATCCAAGCTTTTACATACAAACTTGCAAGAAAGATACAGACATCACGGATTCCAGTTTCCTCTTCTTGTGTTAAGGTGAAGTCGTTGCGAAAAAAAAAATCTTTAAGCAGTAGATAGCTTTGACCATCCACCTGGCGTGGTGGAAAGCTCCTAGAATTCGAAAAGATATTCCTCTAGGAGGAAGACCGCCAAGAACAAAATCGTCAGTTCGAGAAGGTCATACATTCTTGTCTTTTCCCAAAAAACTTCCACTTCTTTCACAACCAAATGTGCACTAGAGCGCAAGTTCAACTTCACTTCAACATTATGTTCGTAAATAGCTAAATACTCATAAATTACTCTTACCTTATTATTCATCGACTATGATTATTTGCAGATAGGATTGTCTACTGACACATTGGATAATTGATCGCGCGCGGTCCGGCTAAGTTCATTATCGCAAATGAGTACGTCCATCGCGCGTTGCGCCGAACCCGACTTCATATGTGTGGATGGCGAATTATTTTCTCAGTTGCGTCACCCCGTCCATGCCGTTTAATTGAAATTGATTGCGTCCTTTAATTTCCTAGTCGGTAATTTTAATCGCTTTTGAAAGTGTATCATCGCTAAAAATTGACCCGGCGCGCTTTTTTTTTGAGCACTGCGCCGATCATTTTGCGTTCGGAAAGCAACGCTATAGCGAAATGATTAATGTCCACTGCGTGGGCGTTGCGTTTCGTAAGTGATTGCCGCCTTAATTATTTTGTCCGATTAATGTGCACGCTCGGTTGCTCAATGTGACGTCTCTATCGGTCGGGATTGCGATACGTTTTAATTTGCGAATGTAGATGGCGCTAACAGCGGTGCATCAGTTGGGGTAAAGTCAGTATCAACAATTTTAATGTAATAGCGTTGTCCAACATTTGCATGTATTTTTAGAGCTTTATTCCGAAAATATGTACAGAGATTATATGGAACCACTCTTTGAAGAAAGAGAAACGTTATTTGCAGCAGGGCATGTAATTTTGTGACTGGTAAATTTATTTGCAGAGGTTTAATCACAAGATTGGTTGTTGAGTCACATACAGATAGCATTCAATTTTTGAAAAAAGATGGTGAATAAATGGTGAAAACATTTTGAAACATTTTACTATATCATAATTACAAAAATAATTGATAATATTGTAAACTTTTATGTATAAATACTTACAAATAATAAAATGATAAAATAGAAAAAAAGCATCGATAATAAATTTCACCTCTATTGAGCTGTTTATCCCCTATCGTTTTATATAGGTAATATAGAGTATCAGTGATTTTTGTTTTAGAGCAATGTATCGATAAATATTACGTATGTATTTACTGAAATACTAACCAGAATAACATTTGATAGTAATGGTATTACCCGCTCGTATATTGGATAAGCAAGTGCGCAACATGTCGGTTTGGCCATTAAGATATTAAAATAGCACGGAATACGTGTGATATCGACACTGTACAGGTTTTCCACAGATTACTGTCGGATTGTGAAGTATAGGTACTCCGTTATTTATCGCGTCATAAATTTTACCATCGATCGATTCTGTGCAAAAAAACAACGAACCATTTGTTTACCTAGCTTACCGATGTTGTTCGAACAATGACAGAGTTTCTCATTATTTTTCATTGTTCTCACTGAGCAGTTTTTAACTCTATTTATTACTATTTTTGCTATTTAGACTATGAGATTGTCTGCTTTTATCTTGACATTAAACTTCAAAAATGTCCTCAAATATGTCTCTTTCCTAATAGTCTAAGATCCCGATCTGGATCGACCTTCCCTCATCCTTTTTCCTAATCAAATCTATATTTCATACAATGTAAGGTATAAATGAACACAATGTGCTAGGGTTGCCGCCCCATATCCTGGCAAGGCTATTTTTAATTACAAATTATTTAAGGTAAATTGGTACTAGTAATTTACCCTCATCGTTTTTCCTAATCAATTGTATACCAAAATGTAGGTTACTTTGTTGCAAACATCGTGGTGTAGGGTTGCCTTTGCAAAAGTTGGCAAATCTTAGGGTTGTAGCGATTTTAAATATGAATAATTGAGTAAAAGGGTACGTTCACATGACAAGCGCCTAGTGCGCGTTTACACTATCGCTGTGCTATCGCCTACTATTATGACAGACAATGAAGCAGAATAGCAGTTACCTTCGTACTTACCAGTTACCAATCTTAGTTTGGCGTTTTTAGTAAGTCTTTGGCCTTCGATTGGTACCAAATTTTTCAAGAAAAAGAATGACCGGAACTATTTAAAAAATTCCTTAAGTAATATTAAATTAAAAATAGCCTTGCCAGGATATGGGGTGGCAACCCTAGGACATTGTGTTGATTTATACATTATATTATATAAAACATAGGTTTGATTAGAAAAAAGGATGAGGGAAGGTTGACCTAGGTCTGGATCTTGTACTATAAAGAGACCGAATTGAAATCCGTATGATGTATGGTTACGGAGATATGGGAAGAACAGGTCTGGAAGCCTGATAATTCTTATGCAATTCTAACACACTCATCTACTAATTTCATCCGTATATTTCCGCATTAACCAGTTAGCCACCAGAAGACAATTTTGATCTTTTACTAAAATAATTCAGTGAAGTGACAAAATTGTAGATTGGGCCTTACAGAATGCCAGAATGATGCAATAGTCTTAGACGCAGTTTGGACCGCATTTTTTATGGAAACGTGACTGGCCAAAGATATTTGCAATTTAGAGGAGATTTTTTATGAAATTAAGTTTAATGTAACTACCGGGGAGAAGTTAACCATAAAAGTTAGACATACATTTTTCTCAACCAATTTTAATGAGCAATACCTTTTTAGAAGGCCCATACCTGCTGATTGCATAATTACTACCTAAAAAATGATTCATCATTCTGCCAAATTTTCTCATCTTCCAAATCTCATATCTCCGTTAGTACTTGACAAATATTGGAATATATAGCACCAATAGTTATGGCAACTTCGAATTAATAGTAGAAAAAAAATACGGACAAATGAACATAGCTCGTTTTTACGATATACGAACCCCGTAGGGCTGCGAAAAACCAAGCTGCAAACGTCACTTTTTCACCTGAACATAACAATATGTATACCAAATAATACTAACCAATAAATAAATAAAAAGTAAACTCTGGTCCACTTTTACAGCACTATAATCTACTATCATCTTATTTACTATCATAAATATCTGGGGGTGGCCCTCACCTAACTTTCCGACTGCATCGTTGGCACAATGAACTGTCAGAACACTTTTGCATTCACTACTGTGAAACCAGAGCCACTCTGGACCATACCTATCGTTAGTTTCTATGACAATGATTAATGACATTTAATGTCATGCCATGTCAGACACTGACGTTTGTCAAAATCTGACAATTTGCAACACAACGACGAAGGGTGAGGATTCTGTCAAACTTCTATAAACCCGTATAGCGCCTAAACCGTTCATCCCACTGATCTGAAAATTTGTATATACATATTTATATACTATCATCTCATTTACTATCACCTCATTTACTATCATCTCATTTACTATCATCTCATTTACTACTATCTCATTTACTATCATATAAAATTGCAACTATCATGAGACGTAACAAAAACAGCATTTACATTAATCAGATCCAAATTTCGATTCCCCCTATTTATAATTTGCCAGAGATAATTTATGGCTTGAGTTTATTTAATATTAATCCGATACGTACATTAGAGTGTCGTTTGAAATTTATGATCAGTTTCACTTTTATTAATTATTGTATTTCTTCGATAAAATAGCGTTCAGAATCACAATAACATTGTATAAACTACACAATTGATGACTCAAATCTGGAAGAGGTGTTGTAAGCATGAAATAGTTTTTGAAATATTATTATAAAAAACATTATGTAAAAGTAGTTTTACGCTTTTAGAAGATTCTTATACAAAAATCTCTCTCTCTCTGTCGCGTGCACTCGTGTAACAAAAGGATTAACGATGTGACAAACAACGGGAATTAAAGTAGAGTTATAAATTATTTTTATCAATGCCGATTTATGACAGTACCGATTTTTATTTGTTGCTAAGATGATATCGGCGCGCTAGTTCAAACATTCCCGTGTTTCGTCCTTTCTCGATACCGTTATCATTTAATAGTTATTATACTTTCGAACATTCTTCTAATTCTGCTTGTGTCGATAGTTTTTTTGCCGGTAAGATCGTGGGATGTAGTGTATTTTGGGACAAATGGTGCAACACACTTATAATAGCGATTTGATGGTAAGTCAATTTTAATGTGACAATAGTTTAGTGTGATCAATTCATATGTCGCTTTATCTACGCGTACTTTCTGTTATTGACAATTCTATCCTATTCTAGATTACAATATAACTATAGTAAAAACGTACGCGACAGATCTTGTTTGACCGATCACGCGTGTTAAAATGAAACAGCATTCTTTCCGTATATCTGTTACAGGTTACTAGTAAAGTGAAAATGTTATAGGTTAAGTACGCTTTCCATCATTGCACAAAGATATACAAAGAATTTAAGATAACTCACGGAAGGTTGTTAAATGATCACTGTCTTTTAACAACACTTGTGGTTGTTAGCATTAATAACTTCATTATAGAATTTAGTATATTCTTCCAGCTTTTATTGATGCATCTGAAAATAACTAATAATTGGGGCAAAATCATAATAATATGTCGGTACTCTGGTACATTTGCCAACAAAAACACAGCCTACGATTTTCGCTTTTATCACGTCATAAATACTTACCCCTGTTTATAGAATCAACTAACTTTGGCTGAGTTACGTTATTTTAAAGACACTTCCAGAACTCAATTGATATCAGTAGTCAATAGTGTCAAGGTATAATGCGTTTATATGTATTACTTTTGAGGAATATTGTATTCTCAGTGCCTAAAACCGCCCAAGTAAAACTTTGACAAATTTTGATCTCCAATAAATTTTGTAATTTTGATGGATTTTGATTATTCTTTTAGGAAATTATAGGCAAATTCTTCAAAATTCTTTATAATTTTATAACTCATTTGATCTCTGTAACCAACTTGATATTTATTGGTCCAAGTTTGGTCAACTTTGTCATTTTAAATAGAATACTTTATTTTTTATGTCAAATTTGAATACTGTATATGAAAACACTTTCATATTCGTTAGGCAGACACTTTAAGGCTGTACCATTAGAAGGGTGTCTATTTTTACATATTATCGTGTACAGGGTGTTCAGTACTTATATAAAAATCCATTTCGATATTTTCAAATTTCAAAAACTCATTTCGTTCAAATGCAACACCCTGTGCATGAATACACCATTGGAAAGAGAATTGTTTTCTAATTGTATCCTATACGTATCCTCTATAGTTCTTGAGATGTCACGAAATTTTTCTAAAGTATATTTAAATTTATCTGACGTTGGCATGTGATTGAGATTTGTACTCCATTATTATCATTTATTGAACTCAAGCAGTAAGCTATTCAAATTGTGTTTTTAATTGTGTTTATTATTTATAAAACGTAATACAAAATTGTGCAAACCACATGACATACATCTAATAAGAGTAATCTAGGGGTACCGCCATCAAGAAGAATATGAAAAGAAAACTAGATGAAAGTTTTGATGCGATGGAATAAAAGTAGAAGATTAACTTCAATCGATGCTTATATTATAATATTGTTATATTACAAATGTTCTATATGTCTCCCATTCTGTTCTCGACATTTGAGTATTCTTTCTTGAACATCGATGGTCGTAGGTCTTCGCACTTTTTGCGCTGAAGACTAATGCAATGGAAGCAGCTCTAGTAGAACTTTTTGCAAAGGCTTCATAATAAACATTTCGCTCTCCTCATTGGTTGTGATATACTTTTCCACTGATGTTTAACAGTAGTTTTAAATCAATAGATTCGTGTAGACTAGACCATACTCAATAACCAAATACCTATTTTCAGTATCTGTGCATATGGAATGTGTTTCTTACAGCCCCTGGACAGTCTAGCTCTGGAATCTCATTACACGAACTGATGATTTAAAATGTACCCTCGTTCTACCTGATATTAATTTTGACGCGTATACACGAATATTTTTACACAGTTGCCAATACGAACACGTTATGTAGTTTTATAGAATGGCTGATATGAGCAAACGAGGCTTTTACTGGAATAACGTTTTGAATGAAATCAGGACAACGAAAACTAAATATGTATGTAATAATTATAAGAATAACAGTTTAGGCACTTTTGATTTTGTCGGAACAGACTAAATTACAACTGGTAAAAATATATAATTATCCCTATTATAATAGAATTATTCTTATTTTTGTCATTGGCACGTTCTAGAAAGCTGTTTTCATTTTTTCTTTGTAAAAGAAATTGAAAACTATAAACAAATTGTCGGACAACATTTGTTAAAATCAATTTACTTATGGTTATTTATCAAATATTACTTTTGCCTACATTAACAACCAAAAATGCTTTTGTGATAACAATTGAAGAATGCTGCATTTTTATTAATTGAAAGTACCGAACAAATAAAATGAACAAATATGTTATTACATTATACAATATTATACAGTAATACACTAATATTATACACTAAATAAAAACATAAATAATAATAATAATAATAAGCTGCATTAAATACAATACATATTATATATTATAAATAGGTTACTAATAAAGGTATTAGTAAAGTATGTAAGTAATATAATAGCAAATAATTTTAGTGAAAATGAAATATCGACAACATATTTGTAACAATATTAGTGTATTAGTGTTGGATTTCAAAAAAAGCTCTAAAAAATCTAAATGTACCTCAATGTTTTGCGAAAAGAAAGATTTCGCGTTTCCGCGTTAAATTTGCATTAGAATAAATTAGAAATAGACCGTTCTGTTTGCCCTGCCACCAATAAATAACCAAAAAAACAGACTCCGGTCCACTTTTACAACACTATAATTCTTATTTACTATGATAAAAAATTGCAACTATCATAAAACGTAACAAAAATAGCATTTACAAAATTTCTCCTATTTATAATTTGCCAGAAATAATTGTAAATAAAAAAAATTGTCAAAAAATACAAGAAAACAATGTGTGGCAATTGACTGGTGGTAGATGTGACAGATTTCGTACTTCGAATACAAATGCGAATGAAGAACGTTCGCATCGTAACCTTCAGTATGTCGAAAGCGCAAAGATTATAATTCAAATTTTCAGTGTCTGCTCGAATGCCAGTTAGGTTTATTGCAGGAAGTTAATGTAGATTTTTTCATCGAATTACATACCTATCTTTTATATACCCAACTTTGTATATACCTACTAATATATACTATATTAAATATAGATAAGAATCGATTTGTTTGTGATCGACCAATAATAACAATACGTCAAACGGAAGAAAAACAATAAAATCGATTCCTGCAACATTAAATATTTTGTGTTCGGTATAAAATTAAGACACCTTACAAAATATTACAGCTAGAAATAAAGTATTGTTATATCATCTGCTTCTCTCGATCAACAATATAATTATTTGAATTATTTTGTAGCGTAATTAATTTGTGGTATAAAACGAACAAGTAATATTAAATATTACCCTGGTCTGATTACAGCACGGAAGGCAAAACTTTCAGACTCGATGCAAAATCACTCTTACCTTTCTTGAAAATTAACATACGAAAGCAAGTAAACGCCAATACACATCTAATAAATATAGATTTATTACTGAGAAGGTAAGTTGACCAAGATCCTTAATTTTCTACAGGGTGTTACAAACATAAACCATAAAAACATCTAGTCGAAAACACAGATTAACCGCACTGAAGACATAATTATCATCAAAATCTTATTATCTAAAAGGAATTAAAAAAAAAATTGTCTGTAGTTTGTTGAAACAATTATCAAAATCCTCTAAACATTACAAATGTTTATGAGATAAAAATTTGTCGATTGATAGGCCTTTTTTGACGCTAGGGATATGTAATTTTTAGTTTCAATTTGAGTTTCATTTATTAATCATGCAAATCTTGATAAGTTTAAAAAGCAAACACACTTGAGTATATGTGTTATATGATAAGAAGTTTAAATTTACATTATAATCCAGGAAATTTAGATGTTAATTTGTTTTTGTTTATGAGCTTCGTTATCAGTAATATTTCCCCAAAAAAGTTAATGTTAGCAATGTTTTGTGTTCAGTACCAAAGTGAAAAAAAATCTTTGTTTTCAAGATTTGTGTATAGTGTACGTTACTGGTATTTCATATGATTTTTCTTTGTTTGTTTTGCACTTATAGTAAGCAGATTAACGTTTCTAAAGTCAAGCCATGTGATTAGTTCTGCTGTGGCATTATACTTATCCCAGAGAGAGAAACTCAACTGTGAAAGTGTGAAATAAATGCAATATTTGCAATATTAAATATAACATTCAATCATACTTAAAACTCATACTTTCAATCTGACATAACAAAACACACATAGACGATGTTGTATTTAGTTATGTATCGCGTTACATGGAAAATTTACAAAGTCATCTTAACATAATTATCGTAATCCTGAGCGATAATGTTAATAAATATAGATATAAAACAGACGTGCCCAAGTTTAAAAAGTGTCAAGCTAATAACTGTGGGAATAATGAAACTCTGGCGGCATTTATCTGAAACAAACAAATTAACATCTCAATAGCTATTGTTCCGTTCTCACCTATCAAACTGAAACAACTTTCTACGGCAGCCAATTATCCGCAACGAGACTTTTTTTCGCAAAGACAGTCACGAGCAACTCCTCGCTGGTGTTGCGACCTTTGCTTCGCTTGGGACAGCATTGAAAACTGCTTAAAGTCAGAAAATTGGCGAGTTAACGAGGCAAAGAAAAAATCAACACAAATTGATGTTGAATGTTGATTTTAAGAATTAGCATAATATGAATATCAGAATAAATGCATAAAGACGCAAATATAAATGCATAAAATCATTAACTTCTGTAAAAATTCTGGCATAACTTTGATTTATATGAGAAATTGAGATAATTAACAGGGGTGGCTACCATGGAAATCTCGGAGTTTTGCTCATTGGATAACAACCCTTAAATGATAATAATGTGGATCAACCCCTTTAACAAGCAAACCGCCGACAGACAGATAAAATCATTAATAACTTCTGTATATATTCTTGTGTAGCTTTGATTCATACGTCAAATTGTAGGCAATTAAAAGGAGTAGGTACCCTGAAAAACTTGAAGTTTTGCCCACTCGATAACAACCTTTAACTTACCCTGATGTGCATCTAATCTACGAAATACGATTTAAAAAATATTCATAACTCTTTCGAATTTCTTCATGAAACATATATCAGTCGATAGAGCTATTCAAGTAGTATATTCCAGAGTTTTGCCCACAAAAAATATCGATGGTTTAGAAAAAAAAAAAAAGATTTAATAATCGGCGGTTCATATAAAAGAACCCATATCAATTCTGGATATGGATTTTTTTACATAATGACTGTAGAACTAATACCGTTATTAAGCAAGTCAATGTTACATTTTAAACATCTTTTGAAAGTACAGAAAGCATCAAGATTGCTGCTTTTACTAATAATAATCTTAGTTTATAATTATGTTTCCTAATCCTTGCAAACTTTCTGGAACAC
Source organism: Aphodius granarius (assembly GCA_963971325.1). NCBI lineage: Eukaryota > Metazoa > Arthropoda > Insecta > Coleoptera > Scarabaeidae > Aphodius > Aphodius granarius. Next base: position 7,943,443 of record OZ020225.1, read on the forward strand.
AAATTTTGCAATACACGTCAATCTATAGTTCAATATTTAATAATAACACAGGGCAACAAAAAATTTCTTTTTTCTGTGGCATCAGTTTGTGTAATCAATTTTGATAGACTATGATTATGAACTACTCGTTGTATAATTAGTTTGTTTGAATTGACTCTAGTTCTGGTGATAACCGATGCAATCAAAAGTATACTATAAGTTAAATTATTTTAATTTAAACCCCAATAAAAAAATATTTTTGCTTTTCGTGCGGCTAGCAACTATTTATTTGTCAAAACCAATCTTTGAACTAACTTTTTGCTATATAACATCTTACTCTACAACTTGCTGCTGCCTTTTTATTGGGTCAGCAAAATGGATACACTAAATATCCCTGTTTTCTTTGTCTGTGGGACAGTCGTGCAAAAAATGAACATTGGGATAGGAAAAACTAGCCGTTGAGAATATATATGACCGTAGGAAAAGCTAACATCATTCATGAACTATTGATAAGTCGAGAACAAATAATTCTTCCACCACTACATATTAAATTTGGGCTTATTAAACAGTTTGTGAAAGCTTTATTGTATAAGAATGATGTTTGTTCCAAATATATGTGTTAATCATTTCCTGGCATCACTACAGGAGTATTAGAAGCCGGTATCTTTGATGGACCACAAATTACATGATTTAGGTTGAACTGGAAGCATGAACAAGCTTTGTATCAGTTATCGAATTTTTTTTGGGAAATCACCAAGCTGAACAATATTAACAATACAAATCGTTGAAAAAATGCTGCAAAATTTTGAAAAACTAATATCAGTACCAAGTTACATTATTTTCATAGTCATTTAGATAAATTTCGTGACAATCTGAGTGATTACAATGAAGAACAAGAGCAACGGTTTCAGCAGTATATCAAGATAACGGAGGAAAGATAAATTATGAAGACCGATGGTATTGCCATATAAAACAGACTACTGCTGGGCCGTATAAAGGGTTCTGAACAAAAATGCAATAAAACACCACAAACAAAACGTTTTCTTAATTTAAATTTGTAGTTTTTTTAATTATTTTATTGTTAATTTCAAAATTGTTCGCCTCATACCTTCGAATGGTAAAAAAATTCAATTTACGTTGAATATGGACTTAGCAGGTTAACACTTTATGCCGACGATAATTTATACCGTTATTTTAATTTGAAATCTTTGAATAAAAGTTTTTTAATATATTGGGCACTTTTAGTTAATGTTATTTAAAATATGACTGTATTGCCTTTATCTCAAAAAGTGGAGTCAATTTAGCATATATTTTGTTATTTTCATATTTAGTAGACCAGAATTACCTAAAATTGACTAATAAACCTCATGGCGTAAAATAAATGTTCCCCTGTGTAATATTATCCGCTTCAAAAACCAATTTAATTGTAGGAGGTCAAAATGGCGGGAACAACCGCGACTCCCTAACATGGTAGCATTTTGGCCAAGCGCGGTTTAAGGGCTTTAATTACTGGTCAAAATTCTAATTCATCAAATCTCTTCCAATTTATTCGAAGGCAAAACTAACTGGGTTCTTTTTCTTGAACCTTGTGAACACATTTTCTGACTACTAACTGAAGCGTTTAAGTATTTAACATTTAATAAGGGCTGATAAAGCAAGACTACTCAAATGAAACGAAACACTTATCAAAACAATAACATCTATTAACAATAATAATCAACAATCCCGTGTGATAGGTTACATAGAAAAATGAATGAAGCTTTGAACATATTGACGTTTAAATTAAACCTAGGAGTTGATTTAGACAGACACACTTTTAGCAGAAATATGAATAATTTAATTTAGAATGAAATGCGAGACGAATTGAAAAGACTTACCAGGGATAAACTTAAGCCCCTAAGAACGCTCCACAAAAACGTGTACTTTACATGACGGTGGTTGAAATGAGAAGAGCGAGATCTGTTCGTTTGCATCCCTCGACCCCAAAGGAAGCCGGAAGCATTTCTTCTTAGCCAATGACAACTCTTCAATTTTAAACTTATAACACGCGGTCAAATCCTAAACCAGATGTTCAACCCTAGCAAAAACCTTTGACATTCCCGAATGTTCTTACAAATATCTCGCTTAATTTGATCATATCTTAATAAATAAATAATGGGTTTCCGACCCATTACATAATATCGCGTGAGAACTGATTTTATTGTTTGCAGTACTCCTATAACAACAATGTTACATGACTGTGAACAAAAAACCAAAGCATTTTTCGTACATCAACACCGTAGGAGAGATGTCTTGCCATTTGTATTAATACGTTAGTGATAATGTGTTGAATTTAAATCAAATTTTAGGTAAAAATAATATAATAATTAAAACTATTATTTTTTTACATTATTCTTAATTTATCGTTTTGTTTTAGTAACAAAACTTTGTAATAAATTTGAAACAAACAATATTGGTTTGCTCTCCGTACCTGTGGGGTTTATTATTGCTTAAATGCTTGTACATACCTCAAAGATTTAATTCAGGTGGTTTTGGTTTTAAAACTGTTTGAAACAAACATGTGTCATTAATTTTAAAATTAAAAAAATAATATTTTATATAAAATTGTCTTCTTTTGTTATTGCAAGTAAATATGTATATAACACAATCATTGCGAATACATAGGTTTATTCAATAATTTTGCTCAAAGTCAAAATCTATGTCATTTAGACCCAAAGAAAGAAATATTTTTCAATTGATATAAACCAAAATATTTTTCAAAAGGGGGCGGTGTACCAGATCAGTTTGAAAACCACTCCTCTACAACGTACCGAAAAAATCACGGAAATCGACCGTACCGTTTAAAAGTTATCGTCAATCAAAATTCAAACCGTAAACTGCAAAAATTGCACTCCCAATGTCATCCCGTTTCAAAATACTCTCTCCCACTTAAAAGACACACACACAACACGGGCACAACGCGGGCCATACTTCCCCAATACCTCGCTCGCTTCCCCACCTCTTCGAGACTTTAGAACGCTCTCTCTCACTTTGCCAGTATTATTTTTTACCAAGTGTCACATGGTCGGTTCAATGTGGCGTGCTACGACTTTTGGAACTCTCGGTCGGACCGCGGGGCTTCACGTGGGGCCAAATTAACAATCAAAATCGCGGACGTTACAGTGCCCTCCGAAAGTGTATTCCCCAAAATGCGTCTAGTTGTCTTTCTGATTGCCGAAAACGAATAGTGCGCGCATGTGTTTTGTGTATTCTGTGCAACGTTTTCTGTGAATGTAGGGTTAAAGTTAAACCTAAAAAGTTGAATAATAAGTGTTTACGGCGTTTGTTCTTTTGTTAGGAATTAGCAGTTTCTTCAGGGATGTCTTTATTTAGAAGTTAGCACACAGCTCGGGTAGGTAGAGGTATAGTGACCACGAAATGAGTCAGTTTGGCTGAGTAAGGTTGCCTTTGAGACGGTGTGGTGACATTTTACTATATCCCACGTGTATAATCAAATATCGATCCATGTATTTTTAATGGTAATATAATGTTAATTCGATTTTTTTTAATGTATATTGTGGTGCTTGGTGCAGTAAAAACCGGTCCATACGGACCGTACAGTTATTATAACTTTAGGTACTACATATTCGCGACAATGCTTAGGTCTGGATGCAACAGTAAAACGAAAAAGAAAACCTGAATGTACCACATATATCATCGTCACTGCGGTTTATTAACTAGTAAAAAACCACAAAAATTCATTAGCGCATAATGATCGTTGGCTGACTTCTCTAAAATGTAGTTTCTTCCATTAGTAATGGGGTTACATAATTGATTTCGAGCAAATGTGTGAACAAAACATTATAAAAAGATCTGACCTTACGTTTGATCATGATCTCGAGATATGTGACAAAAAACAGCAGGTACTCAATTTCTACCTGATGAACTAATGTTAAATGTATGCTATAATGTTTATAAACTGCACTATTCAATCATCATATGTATTTAAGGGTCAAATCACGGTTGTCATCAATTGTTACTGATATGTTTGCTTCCTAAGAAAAGTTTTGTAGTTTAAAATATTACTAGTAATACAAAAAAGCCGAAATGCGAAGATTCAAAAGTATGAAAATACATACAATTAAATGTCATAAACTAGTTAAAATATAGTTAGATGTTTGACGTATAATATTGAAAGTCTTAATAATATATCAGCTTGTCATATATAAAGGGTGTAATAGATCTGAGTGCACAAAAATTGAGGGATAGTAGATTTTGAGCTGCTGATCATAAAATTCGTATATAAAAATGCCATTCCTTATGATAACTGAGATATGAAAGAATTAAGTTACGGACAACATTAGTAAACTGCACTTAAATAAATCTATATGGGAAAATTGGTTGTTTCCCATTTCTTAGAAAAATTAGTTCTTTATGAAACTTAATTGACGAACTGAAATCAAAAATACCATCAAAATATAAATGTGTGAACTATAGGCATAAAAAAGTAAACTATCTTTAATTTCAATAATATCGAGGAGCAGTATTTAGTAATGCTTAAAATAAATAATTACGCAGAGATGATTTCAAATCTGAGCGAACAGACACCTATCATAAAATCTATTTTCAGTTGTTTTTTAAATTTTCACTATTTAAAAAAATCTGATGTGGCCAGGCACATGACTTTATCATACGATACAGCCGTGTTCAGGGGGGCAATTTGGAAGTTCAAGGGGCATCCGCTTACTATGATTTAATTTTTTTTCCAAAAAATGGAATGGACATAAATTATACAAAATTTTCTCTACTATAGTTTATTATTTAACTATTTTGACGAAATTACAGAAATGGCGGCTAATTTGCAAAATCGTTGAAAAATGATAAGAGTAAACCTCGAGTTCCTTTGGGCCCTTTTGGACAAAACTTCTTTCAGCTCTAAGTTTAGTCACGAAACTTCTAAATATGAAGTTTCGTCTCAATACCTTCAGTAGTTTCTCCGGAATCGTCGCCACAAAAAACGGGTACCTACACACACACACACACAGACATTTTTTTGTACCTTGGTGAAACATGTTCAGGTGACCCAAAACGACATATTTCCGCTAAAATCTCAATTTTTTTTTTCGACACGATTACAATACTTTGTCATACTACGTATGATAAAGTAAAAAAGTTTAGTAACGACTACTGGTTCAAAATGATTTTTCCCAGTCCGTTTCTTAGACATTTGTTTTGAGTTTTTTTTTTTTCTAATAGAAATATGTATGTAACACACGTAAGTAAATCACCTTTCATTGACTTATTTTTATTGATTATGAGAATGCATATAACACTAATTTATCAGCGGTTCCCGTATTTGGATGGTGTACACTCTGTACACAAAAAAATAAGGAAGCTGAAACGGAAACATAAAAAGCTATTCTCGGTATTGAACTTGCTACTCATAATCACGAATAATAAGACAATGGAATGTTATATTTAATTACTTGTTACGTATTTCATGATATTTTGATATTTACTGGGTCAAAAATCATGGGCGCACCCAGAAAACGAACAAAACGTGGTTTGTCAGCAAGTGCTGGAAACGCATCATTTAAAATGGCGAGTACATATTATGAAAACATCAACAAATATATATGAAGGGAATTAACTAACTGCTACTAAACTTTTTTCAAATATTGCAATTTTAAAAAACAAACGAAAATAGATTTTTTTATGATAGGTCAGTTTCAAATCTGATCGTAGTTATTAATTCTAAGGCCCAGTCTTACAAAACACTTCATCCTAAAGTAGCATTTATTATCAACTTTGTGCAGCCGAATTGCACAGATTGGCTTCCCCTCATGTCCCCACTCTACAGTCTCATTTCGGACAGGTAACCAATCCGAGCGCGTGTTTTGGAGTAACGATAATTTGACGGATACACGGTCAGCTGTTTTCTGTCTTGATTTCTTTAAAAAATGACATAGTAATATGTATGTCTATTGATTTCGCTATAACTGTATTAGTTTTGATTTATTTGGTGAATGATTTAATGCGTTAGCACCATATTTTCATTGGTACCATTGGTATAGCAACAAGTAAGCTACATTGCGCATGCATTTTAATGACGAAGTATTATATGATATGAAGCATAGGTGAGCCATAATTATAAAACGTACATAAATTCTTTAATTCCTGTACCCAAACCATTTTAGGCATTCAATTTACATCAGGATATTGGTTAGCAACGTTATTATCGCAAACGTTATTGCGACACTTCTTCAGAGGAACGGCTAGAGATCGATATTTTAGTAACTGTTCTAACCTTGATTAGTTAATTTTGATTGTGAGGCACTAGCTAATCTGTTTTTCATGGGAGAAAGTCTGTACTAAAACCATTTGTTATAGAAGAAGGTAAGATATTGAACGGAAGTAGTGCTGCGTTCATATGGGCTCTGCTCCTTATTCCATAATACAAAGCAAACCAGGCTTAGAAATGGTGAGCTAGTTATATTTATATTAACATTTTGGAAAGATGAAAAACAGATTCTACCTTGTATTCTGTATGGAAGGATATGAACTACGAGGAAAGAAACAGCATATGAAGAACAAATTTGTATCGTGGTATCAAACCTAGTCAATAGTTTATTGTCTGTAGTCAACAGTTGTTTCTGCAACTTTACCTAAAATGTTATCATAGTACAACAGGTGGAATTTCACAAAATTTATATTTTATAAATATACCATTGTTTGTGAATTACATACATACATGTGTTTTATTTCAAGTATTAAATTACTGAATATAACTCGTTATTGTTTTTAAGTGATTTATGGAGAAATATGTAGTCATGTACATATATCATAAGCTAAAATGGTCAGTTCAATATTTATATTAAAAGATTTTTAATTTAATTATTATATTTATTGGATAAAATGTATTAACAATACAAAATATAAAGCAAGTAGCCAGGGTATACTTTTGAATCAGAAATAAATCTTATTGAAGAAATTCACAGGTAAGTAATGTTTTGAATTCTTCTATGCGGTCTACGGAGTTGTATCGAGTACATGGTCGTTACCGAAGACACTTCGGACTAGTGCATAGTTGTTCGAAGTAACAGCACTGTAGTAACAAAACATTTTGTATACTAAATAACCAAGTAAAAATTTTCTGGTACATAAAAAACAATTATCTACATTGATACGTAAATCAACAATTGCAATAAATCCACACCGATTGGAATTCTATGGGACGTGCGGTGTTTGAATCCCGCTGAGGTTCTGGCAAAAATTGTTGAAGTATGTATATTGACTGAGTATTCGTTATGCTCATTTTATCTGTACTCTGCATTGTTGTTAATTTTCCCTGTTATTGTACCTACAAATAAAACATACGCATTTAGGATGACCGATGGAGTTATTATAATAAGAAAATATTGTTTATTACCACATATTATGTTATTTGTGACCTATATGCATAAAGTAACATTCCTGTTTAGACCTCTACTTTTGAAGAAACATTAACATAACCTCTTTACGACAGATGATATTACCAACCTAACATATACCAATTAAATTGAAATATAGTGCCAACACACTACAATTAATACAAAATTGGAAATATAAATAATTTCGAAAGAATTAATAGCGAAATGTACAAACGTCTCAGTTTTGTAGTTATTCAAATAAACTATTGGTTCAACGCATTATAATATCAAGAACCTTGACAACCTTTCAGTCAAATCAGCTGATCGAGAATCGGCCATCTTGTTTGCGTACGTTTACAATTACATCAGCACGCACGCCGGCACAAAATCTGCCAAACCGTGGGCGATTGCTTGACACACCACCGTGATTCTAGAGTGGGGGAATCGTGCAGCGCGATGCTGCACAGCACGCCAGCGTAGAGTGGATAATAAATGCACCTTAACACAGGATACTAGAATATCGGGTATATAGTAGTGTTGGAGTACTATAGTAACACTTTTGCCAATAAAATACGCCATAAACCTATTTATTCTGGGTATAATTGATCTTACTATTTACATTTGTAAATATCAGCCCTAAGCAACATTTTCAAATATGGCGCATTTATCCATATTATTAAAATTAAAGTTTACTCTTATGTCTGAGTTACACGTTTTGATTCATATAGCGGGAAAATTTGAAGATCTAAGCATTCTTGATCTCAAATCTACGTCAACTTTTATAAGGAACACATTTTCTGAGAAATAAATACATAATGCAATTTGTATCCACATGGTGCGGATTTTCCTGAAAACACAGTATAGCAAGGGATTTATTATTTTTTCTACTTTGCATTCACAACGCACACATTGTAACACTGTTTTCGGTGTTACAATTAGCAAATTGTAACACCGTTTTTTAGTAACTTTTTTCTAAGATTGGTGACATTGATATCAAATGCATGTCAAACGAAAATACACATAACCACAAAAGTAAGCACAAATTGATTTTTTAGAATCGCACAAACTGCGAAGTATGTATATTTTTATACATATTTAAACATGCGTGTTGCATCCTAGGTTTCGTACTACTAGTATATGATGGTATATAATAATTATCAATAATTACTTTTTCACAGATATTTGAATTTAAGTGACAGATGACAGTGTTACCAACGGTTGCACCCATAAATACTCTAGATTGGAATTTTACCTAATATACTTCTAAATTTTTATAAAATTAATGACGCAAAGTAGAAAAAATAGTATATTACACTCGTTTTATAAGACATATTGGCGCATTCGTTCATTTGGGGCACTCGTCGCTGGCGCTCCTCGTGCCCCACCAACTCATGCGCCAATTTGACGTCTTATGAAACTTGTATAATAATATACTATTATGAAATACCTAATTTGTAATTTTTGTTTGATCATTTTCTGTTTCATTCAGGGGCGGATCCAGATTTTTTTTTGGGGGGGGTCCAAATTTTTCGGGGGGGTCCAAATCAAATATTTATGATAAATTGTGTTGTACACGTGTATGTTTCCCGCTTGCGATAATCAAACTGCACGAACTTTGATAATTCGGGGGGGGGGGGGGCGGTCCAGACCCCTAAATCCGCCCCTGGTTTCATTATAAAAGCTGGTGGTTTTCATCATCTTTAAGCCAGTAATTTCTACATTGTTGAGATTTTGTTCAGTGAGAAGATTAATCATGGTTGAAAATCTCTTCACACTGCACTTGCTTTTGCCGATAAAATTTCGTAAGAGTATGGTTTTTTATCTCTGGATATTCGGCTTTTATTATCATCTTCTTTAGCATTTCAATCTGCGCATGTTGATAAGTGGCACTTAAAATAATACACTGTTGAACAATGAATATACTTTCAATGTGAACAAATGGGTAATATGAAACAACAAATAACTAAGCAACTAATCCGATCATCTTTTTTTTGAGGAGACGAGACACGTACTGTTGATATAAGCCTCAAGATGTCGGGTTTATCCGAATTTCGAATGTTAGGAATTCAGGAAAAACCCTTACAATTTCTAACAGTTATTCTCTATTAATTGGTATGAAGTACACAGACAGAAAAAAAATATAAAATCAAATAAATGTATTTCTTTGCAAATATTTCTTTCAAGGAAAGAATATGTTTCAAACGAATAAGTATTTTTAAATTTTTAAAAATGAACTGCATAGACTGAAAGAAATATTTTATGTGAAACATTTATGAAGTACAAAGAAATAGTTTTCACTAAAAAAACGATTCTTTTACACCAAATGGGTTTAATTGCAGAAAAGCCTTTGAATGAAATAAATCTGGGTTTATTTGAAATTAAGATCGGTTTTGAGGTAAATAAATATTCTATTTGAAATTATTTGGAAGAGAAAGACATAGATTTATAGATTTCATAGTAGATTTGAGTGAAAAGATTGTGTTTAAATCGAAAACGTGCGATTTTATTAAAAATTATCGCTATGTCTACTGGCAGGGAGATGGCGCTAACGTTTCTAGTCACACGTTGGCCTAGTTTGAGCTTATATAAGCTGAGCTACAGAAAGCAGGTCGTATTCTGGTTTCTCTTCATTTGGGAATAAGTCTGCAGTTTTTACTAAAGATTTCCATGGAGAAAAATAAACTAATGAGTCCACCATAATCTCTTATTGTGTTTTTTCGACTTGGGACCTTGACTATAATCCAAACATAATAATAATATTTTGCATACCTACTTATTTAGAATTGTCGGGGGACGAACTGGATTGTTTTTGGCAACAATATGACAACCGGAAGTGGCAACTGTTACATGCATCTTCTTAGGGATTAATCCGATTTTGGTAAAACTGATATAAGCTCATCATCAAGTGACTGTAAATATGTATACCAACTTACTGATCAATTGGATGAACAGTTTAGGCACTATAAGCTTTTATAGAAGCGGCTTGGCAGAATCCACGGCCGTCATTATGTCATAGAAACTGACGTTAGATAGGGTTCAGTGTGGCTCTGTTTTAACAAATTTAAATAATTGTAAGTGTTCAGACACTGTGCAAAACTGACAAAGTTTGTAGTGCCAAAATGTAGTCGGAAAGATGGGTGAGGGCCACCCCAGATATTTTTATTCGTATATGGAATCATGAAATGTATTTTTTTTGTTGGTTGCCAGAATTGATTATAGATAATCTCTTTCCTCCCTTAATCTAGGAATTACTTAGGTAAAATAAGACAGTAAATAGTTGAACTATAGGTACAATATAGAAACTATCGGTTATTTTGTCTCTACAAGATAGTGGTTAAGAAATCCTTGTGAAGAATGTCGTGTATTATAGCTATCCTAACCTATATCAATATACATTCAAGATAAATCTCCAGACTTTACCTTTATCTTTCGTATCGCCTACTTAAGTCGCTTATTTTACTTAACTAATACTATTACTTACGCTAAACCCAGATTTACAATAAATTAGAAATTCCTTTGCACTTTGCACACACGCGTACGTTATTAAAATGTCTAAACGTAAAAGAATTCATAATAATAAAAAAAAGTTTAACTATTGTATTTATAGGAAATAAAGCGAGCATTTTAATTAGTTGTTATAAAGGGATGTTTTTAAATACCAGGGAAGTTATAACCGAAATTGAACTGCATCTTGTTGATTATACCAAACGGACGATATTTCAAAACTCAATTACTTCGATGGGATATAAGTAAGAGGATTGGAAGAAGTAATTTAGCTAGCTTAGCGGTAGAGTCGAAAGCTTTTTTATTAAGCTATAAGAATCGACTTTAAAAATTCTTGCGAAAAATACAATAATCTTTTTAAAAGGAGAAGGGAACCATTCTCTACTGCTTTTATGACCTTTTGGACATTGTATTACCACAATTGTTTCAAACGGTATTTATTACCTACACATTTGTTATTTTAAACAATAAATAATTAAAACATTTATCACCACACTTAGAACTAATCTCAATTATGTTGTTACAGTTACCACCATAAAAAAGTAAATTATATCCTCCGTATCTACGATAAATGCCAGTAATTACCTGTTGTTTTTCTGTGACATTTACCTCGTCCAATCTTGGAGTCACGCATTATACCAAAACAAGAGCAATACAGCCGGTAACAATTCTAACAACTCGACATAGGTTTTGCATCCGCCCTTCTCATAAACGAAGGACAAAACAATCACGTTAAACGTGACATTAGTGAATGGTATCACATTGTTTTAAATGCTCTGCTACATAAGATCAATAATGCAGTTACTATAAATAGACTCGTTTTTACCAGTTTTGCAACCATAGCGACTAAGACTCAACATCATTTTGAGCTGTAAATTGATATAAGTATTTAGAGTAACTGGAGGATGAGCTGGTCAAAATCGGTTGAATTCATCAGGACTCAGAGGACCTCAAATCGCGTAAAAATGTTCACACGTTTTTTTTTTTTTTTTGTACAGACTACAGACTGTATATGCGCACCAAACAGCGTAATGAGCTTCAAAATAAGCAGTCTTAAGATAAATATAAATGAGGGATATTTCTGTCTCCTAGACGTTGTCTATTTTCAGTTATAAAAATCAACCTCAAGACGCTAATTTTCGTTCACTTTGATCTTTGCAGTAATTAAGAGCCGGCTACAGTTTAATTGCTTTCGTGAACTTCTTAAGTCTGGTATTTTGATTCAATTAATCGTTTACGTGACTCGGTAGTGTCATCTCTGTTGATATAAATTAAAGATTGAGAAGAGAGGATTGAAAATAAAAGTAATTTCAAGACGTGATCTGTTTTCCTGGCTAGATTATAATTACATTTTAATGTCTTACTCCGTACGAAGGCTATAATTTATCTGTCGCCTATTCAGTTGTTGCACCATTAGAACACGCTTTCACTTCATCTTTTATATATTAGCACAATATCTGATATGATAATGGCAGGAAGCTGAACGTTCAAAGTGACACAGACACTGTTCCCGGTGTAAGAAATTAATTTTATACGGTTCTCATTAAGAGCGAAATGTATCACTTCTCACTTTCTTTAGTACTGGCAACAGTTGACACCTAACTAACAATAACATACTTATTCATGCCTATAAAGTGAGCTCCTTTTAAATGTCGTTCTGGATATTAGTACCTGCTAATTAATGCTATCGATTATATGTCTGGATTGCATATGATAGCACGTGACATATGAAATGTCCCCTTGAGTTTCTGCGATTAATTTCATCACAATTGTCAATTACTGTGCTGCAATGATGACTAACTGAATTGTGTTAATTACCAAGGCACATTAACAATGATATTGTGTAAGCCTTTCAAGTAGTGGTAATACAATCGCTCGCAAAATTGAACTGAACATTTTATGTATATTTGCTTTTAGACCTAGTTGTGATACTTCCTGCAAACAATATTCAGAATTTTGTATGATGATAATCTAAATATTGGGATCAATATGTCTTTATATACTACAGTACCTAATTGTCGTCACCAAAAAAACCGCCCGCTTAAAATTTTTACAAATTTTGCGACTAAATTTTGACAAATTTTTATCTCTAATATCTTTTATAATCTTTGGTAATCTTTCAGCAACTTTGACAAATTTGAAAATAATTATTTCTACAATTTATTTGTTCTGTGTAACAGAATGTTTTTGGGGTTTGGACATTAATTAAGGACCTTGGTCAGATTATTGCAGTGCATTTAAAATTGACAGGACTTTATTAAGTTGAAGTTACATATACACAGAGAGAACTCTATTCCTGGATATCAAGAAAAATTATTTTTGCGTATATAGCAACGGTGGGCAAATGCGGCTCCGAGAGCCGCATGCGGCTCTTCGTTGAGTTAAGTGCGGCTCTCACTAAAATCGTGGCTTTACTTTTTTCTCCTGTGTTGTAGGATGGCTGTCAACTTATAACGTTTTGAGCCGTTTTGTGGAACTCCTAAATCCTATCATAACATTTGCAAAACATGCCCAGAATTAGAAAATAAAACTTGGCTTTCTGACTTAATGTTGCTTAAAGATGTGCTAGAACATTTGCAAACACTGAATGTAATGAAAATAAAAAATATTACTGATTTGTCACAAACTGTATTCAGTTTTGAAGCGAAAATTCAACTGTTTTTGTTTACGATCTTGAGAATAAAATATTTACTCATTTTCCACGAGTAAAAGCAAATGGAATTAATATCAAAGAAAAAAAGTTAGATGAACATACATGGTCCGGCACTAACTTGGACACAAATGGGAAAAAAATTTATTATAATTTTTTTCAGAAAATTTTGTTTCAGTAAAAAGTTTCTGCATTGTTTTAAACCTAAAATCCAAACTTCAATATATAATTATCTACTTGCGTATACCGGATGTTACAAAATTAAAAAATTTACTAAAGAGTAAAGTTCCTTTATTTGAAATTTTATTTGAAAAAGGTATCTAGAATGATTAGAAGGCATCAAATAGGAAAATAGAATCTCTTCTGTATGATTTTTTTAATCACAAGCTAACATTTTTATCAATTTTTATAAACTAAAAAACAAAAGCACTATCAGAAGTAACAGCAGACTTTAACATTTCAATTTAAACATAACTAAAAAATACGACAAAACTACAAAATTATGCATTGAAAATCGGAGGGGCCACATTGAGTAAAATATTGTATTGTGATTTTTTTTGTTGTTTTTGTTTTTGTTACTTTTATTTTTTTCCAGTTGTTTGTTCATTAAAACAAAATGTTAGAATGTGTTATCTTCTTAATATTTTAACGATAAATTTCTGTTTTTGTGCTTTATGTTCGTTTTTGTTTTTTTTTTCTGTAGTCAGTTATCAAAATGAAATGTTAGGATGTGTTGCTTAGTTTATTTCTGTTTTTTTTTCTTAGTTTATAAAATTGATAAAAATGTTAGTATACGATAAAAAAATCTTACAAAAATGATTCTAATTTCGTATTTAATACCTTGTAATCTTTCTAAATACATATGGCAAGTAACAATTTTGAGCAACTTCAAAAATAGGGCTACTTTACTCTTTAGTAATCTTAATATAATAATAACATCCGACATATGCAAGCAGATAATTATGTCTTGAAGTGTGTATTTTAGGTTTAAGACAATACAGAAACTTTACACTGAAATAAAATGTTCTGAAAAATTGATAATACAAATTTTTCCCATTTGTGTCCAAGTTAATCCTGGAAAAGAAAATTGAAAGAATTACAAGCAAATTTCAAACATTGGTTTGAAGATTTGGAAAGTTTGAAACCTACACTTGAATATTTTGTGAACCCATTTATTTGTGACATTATTGAAGATGGATTTCCAATTTCAGAAATAATACTACTGACAGAATTTCTGCGGACAGCTTTAACTAATTTTACCACAAATTAAAAAAAAATGTCGTTAGATATTATTATACTTTCCATTAATAAATATATTTTTATTATATTTGATTTCTGTTATAATAAAATATTATGTATTTTAATTTTGAAATAAGTATTTTCTTTTTCAATAATATTTTTGTGTTCTTACGTGTGTTCTTATACGTGACTTGTGAAAATATGCAATTACGTTAAATAGAAAAAATGCTCTTCTACGTGTGGCTCTTTATAAAATATAAAAACCGGTTTGGGGCTCTGTTTGGCCTCATATGTGCCCACCCCTGGTATATAGTGTAGCATGAAGAGGATGTTTCTTCTATACAAATAATATTTTATTCTAATAAGAATTTCAGTATAGTTGTTTCAACTGTTAGTTATTCGTACGGTTTAAGAATTTAGTATGTTTATGTAAGTATATTTTTCTCTGACGAAGAAAAGTTATTCTTCTATAGAAAAGTAGACCTTCGTCTTTACAGCAACAAAAATATTTCGTTGGACGACAAATATATATGCTTCAACAAAAAAAAGTTTCTTGACCCAAGATTCTTACTCTGAGAGATACATAGAAAGTTGTGTAATTACTTTATAGATGACGCTAACAGATTCCCGCGTTATTCTTCTGGTTTAAGAGTTTAGTATGTTTATGTTGAGTATATTTTGCTGACGAAGAAAATGTTATACATCTACATATAAAAAGAGTAAGACGTTCATTTTACAACAACAACAATATTTTGTTGGGTGAAAAATATATATTCTTCAACGAACAAACAGTTTCTTGACCCAAAAGTCTACGTACGTATCGCTTAAAACAAACGTAATTCCTTTCAAGCAGTTCCTTCATACTTAAAACAAGAATACGTAATACTTGGAACATCAAGAAAATCATATTCATACTCTGAGAATTTTGTATTTTACTTGCACTAACCAAATGATCTTTCTGCGGATATAGAAACAATTTTTCCCTGTGTGTACAAGGTTTTAGTTAACACACTGTATCTTCTTTGAAAAGTAAGAGTATATGTCTATAATTTTCTGGAAGAATAATCAAAATCCACAAAATATTTCAAAAGTTATGGGCATGTTCAATATGACATAAAAATGCATAGATAATTATCATTTTACTAATTTTGCTGTACAATGTATGTATGTAATTTTTGGTACAGAGGTACAGAAATCGGAAGCCAGAAGAAAAAGGTTTATCACTGTCTTTCAAACAAATTGTATCGACTCCAACTCAAGCCGACTGAAAGCAACGAATGTCGCAATGTCTAAACGGCAGTCGTTGAAATAATTTAGTTTAACCCTCACGTTGGGTCGTCTTCAAAAATGCACGTCAGCACACCGCGAACACGACAAAGTCGCACACAAACAGATACAGAGGGACAGTCGCACTAGGAATTGTAGTCGTGGTGATCTTGTTCGGTTTTAAAATTAGACGGATCTAAGAAAAGAAACACAGCCGCCTTGACGGCGGAAATACGGTGTGTGTGTGCGTGTGAGTAGGCATAGGTAGGTACGTAAGTGAAGTAGTCGCTAGTATGCGGTGTAGGTACCTTCTTGTGTGTCCTCTTGCCAAAACAAACATCGTTCTGTCAAATACTTATTATCTGTGACGGTATGCAGGAATTAGTTTTTTTTTTCTCGAAAATAATCCTTTCAAGTTACATTTTCTAGTAGAAAAATAACGATATCTAACATAATAGGCAACGAAACAAGAAGATAAAGCAGTAAAATAATGGTATTAAAAGTTTCATTTCAAAACAAATTATTTCTTTTTACTGTATGTTCCTCAAATGTGATGTTGTTAAATAGGCTATGTTTATCTATATTTGAAAAAATGCAACAAGAAAACCGAATTTTAACAAAAAACTTCATTTTATTGGAAACATTCTTCTTGTTTTCTGGGATTCTGTAATATGCATCGCACATAAAATTGGTCGAATCAAAACTTTAATATCTCCACATTTTTTTTTCATTCGCTAGAGATGGCACTGTAATTGCAAGAAATGGAACAGAAATCAAAAGAATAAGAAATATGTATTACAAAATTTCAGGTTAAATTACCCGGAATAGCACCCGAAGAAAAGATGCCACTTTAGTAGTGAAAGAGATCAATGTATTTCCAAAGCGAGTGTCAAAGTTCAAGAAAGCGTATTTTAGAAAAGATGATGTAAAAATGATTAGTACCTTTGAAGCGCTTACTATAATTGGAGAAGCTCACCTTACGAGAGCATAATACAATATTATACGAGCTACTAACAAAAAATTCTATCCGTAAAAAGAAATCAGAATGGTATCTTGACAAATAGTGGAGTAAAATCGGTCTTCTAACTCCCTGTTTTCTGAGGGTACGTGACTCTGAGGTATAACCAAATGAAACCTATACCATCTTATAGAGGACATTTTTGGGCATAGGAAATGGAAATCTACAACTTTTTTTAGTAGAACCGAACTTTGAAAACGACGCTTAAACGCGACTGATCTGGTATTCGAAAAACCACGTTTTTCTTAACATTTATCGTTGTATTAATTCAAGTATACAAGCTATGGTTTTGATTTTTTGCAGACATATACTTAAAATGTGAGCGCTTCCAATGGTCAGTTGGAAATTTCAAAAATGTTTAAAGTTTTTGAAAAAATTAATAAGGTGTATTGAATTATCAAAATCGTGCATCTAAAACTTCTCCTTGCGGCGAGCTATGTGAATTGTTGAAAATGTTTATATACATATATTGAGTGAAATGTAGTCAGAACATTGAGAAAGTTTTTTAAAAAAAAATTAAGTCGATAGCTGCACTAGTTACAGAAATATGAATTTTTATAGAAGAGCCTTGGAATGCGCGCTAATGCCGAGAGCGGCTAGCGGCTACCATACCAGTCTGGAAATCATTTGCGTTACAGGGTGCGGCAACTTTTAATTCGTTTTTAAAATGCGTATTAAATAAAAATGCAACAAATATTTTTAAATAAATTATAGTTTATTTTTGTTAATGCACTTTCCGGTTAAGAGTGAAATACTATTTCATTTAAATGACTGCTTCGACTGGCTTTGCACTATAGCCCATTCTGTCAACCCAATTTTTCACTATATTTTCAATGATTTGAACCTCTATTTCGCCAAGAGCCACAACATAACATCTGTCCTTGGCGGCGCCACACAAATAAGAATCCCAAGGAGTCAAATCACAGCTCCTAGACGGCCAGTTGACATGGCCATTTCCGCTGATAATGCCATTTTTCGAAAATAGGGCTTATAACGTCGCCCTATCTTCAAAAATCGCATTTTTGTGTAAAATCCTTCGCAAAGTCCTATCGCTAATGTTTAATTCTTGTGCGCGATGGCCGCACCCTATAGAAACAAAATAAGAAAATTTTTAGATGTAGAGTACGTAAGTAAACCGTTTTGTATAAAATTTACTTTAAATGTTTTCCTCTTCGTCATCCTCGTACAATTCAGCAACATTGTTCTGACAATTTTTGCAGGAACAATCTCTGCAGCATTTTAGGCCCTCTTTCAAGCATACACATCTATTATTTTGACATAACCAGTAGCCTAAAATTCCGTTATTCCTAGTCCAACCAAAGTTCAGAGGGTGCACAACCATATACGCAATTGATATGTATATGCATCTAAAATTTTGATTAGCATACCTACCTTAGTACATGCTGATAAAATGCGTCATACATTGGTGGAAGTTATGAAGCAGACTTACTGGAAGTTGTGGTCAACTGATACCTCAATTCATTGAGTGTTTGAATGACCTTATTCTTCTAAATAGGGTCAATGCAAATTTATTGGCAATATTAACAGCTTTAGTTGTAGACACGAAGTTTAGTTTTGACCGCTCATAAATTTTAATAGGAATCGCTTATTTTCTGACAATTTAAAAAAAATTCGAAACTTTACCACTTTTCTACTTTCAGAAACTTTATAGGCATACGCATCTGTCAAATCACCTCTTCTGCGTCTTTCCAAAGATTTTCACGATTCGTAATGTTTATCAATATTTATCGAACGATCCCTATTAAAAATTGTGAGTGGTTGGAACATTTGCATTCGCTCTATTTAGAAATAAGAATAAGGCCATTCAAACAGTCAATTAATTGAGGTATCAGTTGCGCACAACTTCCAATAAGTCTGCTTCAGAACTTTGATCAACAGATGACGCATTTCATCAGCATGTACTAAGGTAGGTATGCTAACGAAAAAAAAAATCCATTTATGTGATCACCAAAAGTTTAGATGCATATATCAATTGGGTATATAGTTGTGCAGTCATATACCTATTATGCCTCTAGTTGACCCTCTTAACTTTGGTTGGACTAGGAATAACGGAATATTAGAGCCTACTTTAATGACCGCTGATCCCATACCAACGGATATAAGGCAACTGTTGAATATCTTTTGCAAAGATAAGTTATGTCAAAATAATAGATGTGTATGCTTGAAAGAGGGCCTAAAATGCTGCAAAGACTGTTCCTGCAAAAAGTGTCAGAACAATGTTCCTGAATTGTACGAAGATGACGAAGAGGAAAACATTTAAAGTAAATTTTATACAAAACGGTTTACTTACGTACTCTACATCTACAAATTTTCTTATTTTATTTCTAGATGTAACGCAAATGATTTCCAGACTGTATAGTAGCCGCTCTCAGCATCAGCGCGCATTCCAAGGCTCTTCTATAAAAATTCATATTTCTGTAACTAGTGCGGCTATCGACTTAATTTTTTTTTTTTAAATTTTTTGAAGATAGGGCGACGTTATAAGCCCTATTTTCGAAAAAATGGCATTATCAGCGGAAATGGCCATGTCAACTGGCCGTCTAGGAGCTGTGATTTGACTCCTTGGGATTCTTATTTGTGTGGCGCCGCCAAGGACAGATGTTATGTTGTGGCTCTTGGCGAAATAGAGGTTCAAATCATTGAAAATATAGTGAAAAATTGGGTTGACAGAATGGGCTAGTGCAAAGCCAGTCGAAGCAGTCATTTAAATGAAATAGTATTTCACTCTTAACCGGAAAGTGCATTAACAAAAATAAACTATAATTTATTTAAAAATATTTGTTGCATTTTTATTTAATACGCATTTTAAAAACGAATTAAAAGTTGCCGCACCCTGTAACGCAAATGATTTCCAGACTGGTATGGTAGCCGCTAGCCGCTCTCGGCATTAGCGCGCATTCCAAGGCTCTTCTATAAAAATTCATATTTCTGTAACTAGTGCAGCTATCGACTTAATTTTTTTTTAAAAAACTTTCTCAATGTTCTGACTGCATTTCACTCAATATATGTATATAAACATTTTCAACAATTCACATAGCTCGCCGCAGGGAAAAGTTTTAGATGCACGATTTTGATAATTCAATATTTCTTATTTATTTTTTCAAAAACTTTAAACATTTTTGAAATTTCCAACTGGCCATTGGAAGCACTCACATTTTAAGTATATGTCTGCAAAAAATCAAAATCATAGCTTGTATACTTGAATTAATACAACGGTAAATGTTAAGAAAAACGTGGTTTTTCGAATTCCAGATCAATCGCGTTTAAGCGTCGCTTTCAAAGTTCGGTTCTACTAAAAAAAGTTGTAGATTCCCGTTTCCTATGCCCTAAAATATCCCCTACAAGATGGTATAGGTTTCATTTGGTTATACCTCGGAGTCACTCAAAGTCATAATTTCACTGTGATTTTACTCCACTAAAATTAGCAGTTAGAATTACCGTGACTTGTGCTGAAGTGAAATTAGATAGTTTGTTAGAACACACAAATAGAAGGTTACTTTTCTTTTTAAAAGATATTGTAAGCATTCTAAACAAAAAGACGAAAGAAAGGAAATTAACTTTGTTTGATATCACTTTAGTAATCGATCTCTGAATCAATTATTATCATAAATGTCTTGTGTCATAATTGTCTTGTGGAATCTAAAACAGATATATACCATGTTTAAGAATTTGAATGTTGTACTACATGCAAGTGAACAACTTACAGAGTTCTAGATTGCCGGGAGAAAACAACTTACAGCTTTATTATCACTGAGCTGTATGAATGTGCATTCGTTTTACAAGAATTTGTATACTTGATTGATAAATATTTTAAATAGAGAACCTTTATGGCTTGTTTTACATACAATATACTGTAACCAAAGTAGGTAATAACTAATAACAGTGAGACTGTGATATTCATAGAGTAACATTTTATTCTTAAATTTAACCAAATATGCCAAGGAAAATAAATATTAAGTTTTATTTAAGCCAATAGCAAGAAAAGTATAATTTTCTCACGTTTTGAAAATATCTTTCGCTGAGTGTCAAAACTTAACTCCTTTGTAAGTGGAGATAGCGAACATTAAGGAAACAATTTATTGTTCGTACTCAAACCCACCAGGGTATTAAGACATGCAAATGCAACTGTGGTTCTTGTCACTTGCCATCATGTTAAACGGTCGGGTTTCTGTAATTAAAATGGCACATCTCCAAGAGTATTTCCTTAAAATGATTGCTTGGATGCACTGTGCTGGCACAGTACTATCTTCACCACTAAGAATATATTAATTTACTAATGGCAAACATTAATTTTTCTTGTGACTTTCATATAGATAGCTAAATTAGAGAAACACTTTCTTTTGTAATATTTTTGGGATTCTTAGTGTCACTTCTTTGTTCTTTACGTCGGAAAACAGAGCTATCAGCTGATCTTCTCGCGATCATCGATAATATAGCATATGAGGAAAGTTTTTATCTGTTCCCCTGTGAAAATTATGTGGATGCGGCCTCCTTTTTATACCTCTAATAGATCAGTTATCAGTTCACGAATGATCGATTGCCGTTGGTTGTATTTTCTCAACTCTACACCGAAAAATAACTCGTTTAATTTAACTTATTGCTCGCTTGTGTAATCAATCTCACATTTGCGACTTTATCATAAAATAACATTCCGACGTTTATGGACTGTGGGTGATACGGACGATTCATTTGTTTTCTGCATTATGTGGGATCGCACGTTGATTACTAGCCGTTAAGGTGATTTTTAGAGCTCATAAATCAGTGGAACTCAAGCTGTTTGCGTCAATTGACGTTCATTAAATACACGTTCTGGAATTTAGACTCGATATATTGTTGCTTTGAGTTTTTTCCTTGTAGTATAATATGCGGCAAAAACGCCTATTAAAAATTTTTTTTTTTGGTTCCTGATTTGGTTCCTTCAGTAAACTATAGACATATTCTTTCTATCTAATCCCATTTCGAAAATAATTATTTTTCCAAATTATGTACACCAAATTACAGTGTAATAGGTCAAAATGGCGGGAACAACCGCGACTCCCTAACATGGTAGCATTTTGGCCAAGAGCGGTTTAAGGGCTTTAATTACTGGTCAAAATTCTAATTTATCAAATCTCTTCCAATTTATTCGAAGGCAAAACTAACTGGGTTCTTTTTCTTGAACCTTGTGAACACATTTTCTGACTACTAACTGACGCGTTTAAGTATTTAACATTTAATAAGGGCTGATAAAGCAAGACTACTCAAATGAAACGAAACACTTATCAAAACAATAACATCTATTAACAATAATAATCAACAATCCCGTTTGATAGGTTACATAGAAAAATGAATGAAGCTTTGAACATATTGACGTTTAAATTAAACCTAGGAGTTGATTTAGACAGACACACTTTTAGCAGAAATATGAATAATTTAATTTACAATGAAATGCGAGACGAGTTGAAAAGACTTACCAGGGATAAAGTTAAGCGCCTAAGAACGCTCCACAAAAACGTGTACTTTACATGACGGTGGTTGAAATGAGAAGAGCGGGATCTGTTCGTTTGCATCCCTCGATCCCAAAGGAAGCCGGAAGCATTTCTTCTCAGCCAATGACAACTCTTCAATTTTAAACTTATAACACGCGGTCAAATCCTAAACCAGATGTTCAACCCTAGCAAAAACCTTTGACATTCCCGAATGTTCTTACAAATATCTCGCTTAATTTGATCATATCTTAATAAATAAATAATGGGTTTCCGACCCATAACAACAGATCAGTGGGATGGACGGTTTAGGGGCTATAAAAGAGTTGAGCAGTTTGACAGAATCCATAGCCTTCGTCGGTGTATTGGGATTTGTCAGATTTTGACAAACATCAGTGTCACTGACATGACATTACATTAAATGTCAGTATGACAAATGTCATTATGTCATGGAAGTTGTCATGGGTTCAGAGTGGCTCTGTCTTAACAAAATTGAATAATTGCAAAAGTGTTCAGACACTTCATTGTGCCAACAATGTAGTCGGAAAGTTGAATGAGGGCCACCCCAGATATTTTATTTTTTAATTGAAAAAAAAAAAAACATTAAGTGCACCCTCTCGCTCATTTGGGTTGGGTATAACCTTTAATTTCACATTCATATCTCAGTTTTGATGATACGGGGGCTATTATTTGGGTTAGCATCGTAGGTAACTACGTATAGAGAAAAAAATCTAAATTGAAACTATTATTAAGCACAGCACAGCCAGATGAAATTTGTTTGGTTGGATAGGACACGGTACTCTTCTAAACGCTTATCAGTGACATCTACTGGCAAGTCAGCGCGATTCAATTTGCAATAACGCGAGAAAACGGTCGAGCTACGTTTGCGTTCAACTGTAAAATTGACTTTGCATCGCGTACCGCTAGAAATTACAGCGGATTGCGCAAAAGTGCCCGTTGCCGTGAGTGCGTTGCCGATAAAACTCGGTGCCATGCACCTTTCCTTTATGTAACGAGACTTTGCACCGTGCAGGTTATAATTACAACGATATTAACAAGAAATACAAAAAAAACGTACGTACCGCAACAATGGACGATTATTAAATTATGATGTAAGACAGAGAGAGGTACCAGGTGTTGCAAATCTACCGCAGATCCTTGTGTTAATGTGTTTGAATTGAAGTTAGGGAAAGTGATGTTGAACAATAGCACAAGTGACAACATTACAAAAGAATTCAGGGTTTGAATAATTGATCGCGTTATTAGAAAGAAAACACCTTGGGTCAGTTTTTTTGCCAACTTACATAATTTAGCACTTAATTTTCTAAGAAAAAAAAAAAACTAATTCATAATGAGAGTTGAGTACTTATGTACCTACACATCGTATTGAAAGAGCCGATATCACAAAATGTGTTTGTAATTTGCTAAAGAGAATGGTCAAAATCGAACATAGGTAAATGCCTCCACCCAACATTTCGACTACCTCGTTGGCCCATTCAAGCGTCGAAACGAGCTTCAATTTCGTGAAACCACAGCCTGAAATAACAGTAAATGCCATGTCATGTTAATGGCCACTGGCGTTTTACATATTTAGAATTACCGAGGGACGGACTGGATTGTTTTTAGTGACAATCTGACAGCCGGAAGTGGCAAATGTTACATGCATCTTCTTAGGGATTAATCCGATTTTGGTAAAATTGATATCAGTTCACCATCCAGTAACTTTAAATATGTATACCAATTTATAGATCAATGGGATGAACGGTTTAGGCGCTATAAGCTTTTATAGAAGCAGTTTGACAGAATCCACAACCTTCGTCTCCGAGTTGTAAATTGTCAGATTTTGACCAACGTGTTTGTCAAAGGTTTTTAGTAGCATTTTTACCAAATTATAAATTATATCGATACCTACCATTAAACTGGAGTTAGGTTTTTACGCATTTGGACATTTTACATTGTTTTTTACATTGTTCAGAACAGACGGAACTAATCATGATAATTGATTTATAATTGTTTTACGTTATGTACTACACGGTTTATTTATACGTGTAATTATTTACGATAATCTAAATGAATTTCAAACACTTATATATCCATACAGTCTTATATGCTACTTATGCGAAATAACATTGAGAATAATTAGCACCATTTCAGACTTGAGATGCTAATTACCAAGCCATTTGGTGTAGTCGTATATTTTTATAGTTCCCTTGGCTTGCAGAAACGAACAATGAAAGTTTTAAAACGTTCAGGAATTTTTCTCAAGACCATTAAAGTCTTGGATCTTAATTTGGTTTATCTGCACAAAAATCTATTCACATCATTATTTTTTTTGGAAAGGTGTTGTAGAGAAATGGATATCTTTCTCAGTTTTTTATGTATAATCAATAAACGGAAATTTTGCTGCAGCATTTTTATTTCGTACTCGTAAATATTCTCGTATTTTTAGATTGAGATGTTGTCGGGACTGTATAAAATCGCAACATGTGCCGAACGAATAACGGCGATACATATTTACAAACTTGTTAATTGTCTAACCCACCGCGTTTCAAAATAACCGTTTCATTTATGTTCGGCCTACTGCTTCACCGGATGTTTCACACAATTGATTGACTGAAAGAAAAATTGGTGACGTGTTGCAAAACAAACTAGCAACACTAAGAACATCGATAACACGAACGGGCTGATCTATTCTCCAGAAATGTTACGTTCAAATTAATAAGCTGTGTGAAGTTAGCAACAAAAGCCAGCAACAAAATTTTTTTCATCCGATTGCAATGAACTATACACCGTTGGAAAGCCCATGACGAGCTGAGTCTACCATAGTTATTGCAACGAGATCAATTAATAACTACTACCTAAAAAATTAAAAAGAAAGTCAAAATTTCAATGAATTTCCATATCTTTAGAACCGCATATCTTCGCCAATACTTCATTATACTTATTAAGTGTAACACCAATCGAAAGCGCAATCTTCGGTTATACTACCATAGTTATTGCAACCCAAAATTTTGCTGATTAGTGCCTCAAATAAATTAATCAAATATGAGTATTTTTAACATCCGGGTACCATATGTAGTCCCACCTAAATTAAGTTAAACAAACGTATTCGCTTTGTGTGATCATATCGATAATACATCAAAAGACAGCTGAGACCTGCCTTTACCCATCATAGTTAGTGCAGAACAAAATTATAACAATTAGCAGGTGAAATAAATTAGTGAATTCCAGACACTTTTTCCATCGGCTGTTGGTCGACGGCGAACAGCGCTATGTAAATCCTTTTGTGCAAACTTTTTTCAAGATTAAATCTTATCGATATATACATCAAAAGATAGCTGAAACTTCCACCTACCTACCATAGTTATTGCAACGCAAATTTTTAATAATTAGTGGGTGAAATAAATTAATGAATTCAAGGCACTTTTTCCATCGGCTATTGGTCGACGGCGAGCAGTACTATGTAAATCCTTTTGTGCAAACTTTTTGCAAGATTAAATCTTATCGATATATACATCAAAAGATAGCTGAGACTTCCACCTACCTACCATAGTTATTGCAACGCAAATTTTTAACAATTAGTGGATGAAATGAATTAATGAATTTCAGTCACTTTTTCCATCGGCTATTGGTCGGCAGCGAACAGCGCTATGTAAATCCTTTTGTGCAAACTTTTTGCAAGATTAAATCTTATCGATATATACACGAAAGGATAGCTGAGACTTCCACCTAGCTACCTTAGTTATTGCAACGCAAATTTTTAACAATTAGCGGGTGAAATAAATTAGTGAATTCCAGACACTTTTTCCATCGGCTATTGGTCGACGGCGAACAGCGCTATGTAAATCCTTTTGTGCAAACTTTTTGCAAGATTAAATCTTATCGATATATACATCAAAAGATAGCTGAGACTTCCACCTACCTACCATAGTTATTGCAATGCAAATTTTTAACAATTAGTGGATGAAATGAATTAATGAATTTCAGTCACTTTTTCCATCGGCTATTGGTCGGCAGCGAACAGCGCTATGTAAATCCTTTTGTGCAAACTTTTTGCAAGATTAAATCTTATCGATATATACATCAAAAGATAGCTGAGACTTCCACCTACCTACCATAGTTATTGCAACGCAAATTTTTAACAATTGGTGGGTGAAATAAATTAATGAATTCCAGGCACTTTTTTTATCGGTAATTGGTCGACGGGGACGAAAAATATCAATTTTCTCAGGATGCGCTGGCTAATGCGTGATTCCCGTCACGGCAGAGTCGGTTCGAGTCGTGACAATGTTTTTTTTTTGTTTCAATTATTAAAATGAAAATCGCATTTCTAAATATCGCCTTAAGCTTTTGTTATCGAAATCTTGGATGACATATTGATATTATTGATACACTTTTTTGTTATATACACGTCTCCTCTTTCATATCTTGTTTTAGATAAATTTATGTAAACATTTTTTTAAGTTCTCCTGCTGCCGTATATATAAAAATATAAAATTTGTCGATTTTGTCAATCTTCTACCATTTACGCTACTCGAGTTATAGTACTGTTTACTGTCGTCCAATAGCTGATCAAAAAAGTGCCTGGAATTCATCAATTTATTTCACCCACTAAATTGTTAAAAAATTGCCCTGCCATAACTACCGTAGGTAGATGAAAGTTTCAGCTATCTCGTGATTTAGATAGCACCGTTGGCCGTCGCCATATAGCCGAATTGGCTATAGGAATTCATTAATTTATTTCACCCACTAATTGTTATAAATTTGCCCTGCAATAACTATGGTAGGTAGATGGAAGTCTCAGCTATCTTTTGATGTATATATCGATAAGATTTGATTTTGCAAAAAGTTTGCACAAAAGGATTTACATAACGCTGTTCGCCGTCGACCAATAGCCGATGGAAAAACTGACCGGAATTCATTGATTCATTTCATCCACTAATTGTTAAAAATTTGCGTTGCAATAACTATGGTGGGTAGATGGAAGTCTCAGCTATCTTTTGATGTACATATCGATAAGATTTGATTTTGCAAAAAGTTTGCACAAAAGGATTTACATAGCCCTGTTCGCCGTCGACCAATAGCCGATGGAAAAACTGACCGGAATTCATTAATTCATTTCATCCACTAATTGTTAAAAATTTGCGTTGCAATAACTATGGTAGGTAGGTGGAAGTCTCAGCTATCTTTTGATGTATATATCGATAAGATTTAATCTTGCAAAAAGTTTGCACAAAAGGATTTACATAGTACTGTTCGCCGTCGACCAATAGCCGATGGAAAAAGTGCCTTGAATTCATTAATTTATTTCACCCACTAATTATTAAAAATTTGCGTTGCAATAACTATGGTAGGTAGGTGGAAGTTTCAGGTATCTTTTGATGTATATATCGATAAGATTTAATCTTGCAAAAAGTTTGCACAAAAGGATTTACGTAGCGCTGTTCGCCGTCGACCAATAGCCGATGGAAAAAGTGTCTGGAATTCACTAATTTATTTCACCCGCTAATTGTTAAAAATTTGCGTTGCAATAACTACGGTAGGTAGGTGGAAGTCTCAGCTATGTTTTGATGTATATATCGATAAGATTTAATCTTGCAAAAAGTTTGCACAAAAGGATTTACATAGCGCTGTTCGCCGTCGACCAACAGTCGATGGCAAAAGTGTCTGGAATTCACTAATTTATTTCACCCGCTAATTGTTATAATTTTGTTCTGCACTAACTATGATGGGTAAAGGCAGGTCTCAGCTGTCTTTTGATGTATTTATCGATATGATCACACAAAGCGAATACGTTTGTTTAACTTAATTTAGGTGGGACTACATATGGTACCCGGATGTTAAAAATACTCATATTTGATTAATTTATTTGAGGCACTAATCAGCAAAATTTTGGGTTGCAATAACTATGGTAGTATAACCGAAGATTGCGCTTTCGATTGGTGTTACACTTAATAGGTATAATGAAGTATTGGCGAAGATATGCGGTTCTAAAGATATGGAAATTCATTGAAATTTTGACTTTCTTTTTAATTTTTTAGGTAGTAGTTATTAATTGATCTCGTTGCAATAACTATGGTAGACTCAGCTCGTCATGGGCTTTCCAACGGTGTATAGTTCATTGCAATCGGATGAAAAAAAATTTTGTTGCTGGCTTTTGTTGCTAACTTCACACAGCTAAATTAATAAGTGATATTTTTTATCTCTTGAAAAACGTGTTATAAAATACACCTTATAAACTAGATTCATTTCACCTACCAAGTTCTTTTTCTTCTGGAGATATAAGAAGTTATAAGATATGTATTGTTACCACAGGGCGTGTTCAAGATTGTTCATTTATTTTGAAATATTATGTTATTAAATTTAAATTAATTAACGTTCATACAAATACGATAGCTTTGAATTTAATGAATCTTACCAAATAAATAATTTCTTTGCGGCAACCAAAACTTTGTCTGCACTATTTAACATCGATCTTCCTTGAAGCAAGTTCATTTTATTCCATTTTTTTTCTCTCTCTGTGTACTGGGAATGCAACAAATTTAGCATATAAAGTATTCTTATTGATTCTGGTATGTGTCTTAAAATTCAATAATAGTAATATGTACATAATAAATGCATGTTTATGTATATGTGGTGTATCAGAGAATTAGAATAAATACTAATTGAAGAGTACAATAACAACAATAACAATAAATAATTAGAGAGTACGTCAATAATAATACATAATATTACTTAAGAAATGACTGAATAGTATAACAAGCATTACCTTATATTTGTCAAAGTCAAATTAAAAAATATAATACTGTGCGTCAAATTAAAGTCAAATTAAAAAATATATACTGTGCATCCAGATAGTCGGTATATACCAGGGGTGGGCACATATGAGGCCAAACAGATCCCCAAACCGGTTTTTATATTTTATAAAGAGCCACACGTAGAAAAGCATTTTTTCTATTTAACGTAATTGCATATTTTCACAAGTCACGTTTAAGAACACTCGTAAGAACACATTATTGAAAAAGAAAATACTTATTTCAAAATTAAAATACATAATATTTTATTATAACAGAAATCAAATATAATAAAAATATATTTATTAATGGAAAGTATAATAATATCTAACGACATTTTTTTTTAAATTTGTGGTAAAATTAGTTAAAGTTTTCCGCAGAAATTCTGTCAGTAGTATTATTTCTGAAATTGGAAATCCATCTTCAATAACGTCACAAATAAATGGGTTCACAAAATATTCAAGTGTAGGTTTCAAACTTTCCAAATCTTCAAACCAATGTTTGAAATTTGCATGTAATTCTTTCAATTTTCTTTTCCAGGACTAACTTGGACACAAATGGGAAAAATTTGTATTATCAATTTTTCAGAACATTTTATTTCAGTGTAAAGTTTCTGTATTGTCTTAAACCTAAAATACACACTTCAAGACATAATTATCTGCTTGCATATGTCGGATGTTATTATTATATTAAGATTACTAAAGAGTAAAGTACCCCTATTTTTGAAGTTGCTCAAAATTGTTACTTGCCATATGTATTTAGAAAGATTACAAGGTATTAAATACGAAATTAGAATCATTTTTGTAAGATTTTTTTATCGGATACTAACATTTTTATCAATTTTATAAACTAAGAAAAAAAGACAGAAATTAACGAAGCAACACATCCTAACATTTCATTTTGATAACTGACTACAGAAAAAAAAACAATCATCAAAAACAAAATCTTACAGAAGAGATTCTATTTTCCTATTTGATGCCTTCTAATCATTCTAGATACCTTTTTCAAATAAAATTTCAAATAAAGGGACTTCACTCTTTAGTAATTTTTTTAATTTTGTAACATACGGTATACGCAAGTAGATAATTATATATTGAAGTTTGCATTTTAGGTTTAAAACAATGCAGAAACTGTTTACTGAAACAAAATTTTTTGAAAAAATTATAATAATTTTTTTTCCCATTTGTGTCTAAGTTAGTGCCGGACCATGTATGTTCATCGAACTTTTCTTCTTTGATATTAATTACATTTGCTTTTACTCGTGGAAAATGAGTAAATATTTTATTCTCAAGACCGTAAACAAACAGTTGAATTTTCGCTTCAAAACTGAATACAGTTTGTGACAAATCACTAATATTTTTTATTTTCATTGTAAAGCCACATTCAGTGTTTGCAAATGTTCTAGCACATCTTTAAGCAACATTAAGTCAGAAAGCCAAGTTTCATTTTCTAATTCTGGGCATGTTTTGCCTTTTTCTTTTGCAAATGTTATGATAGGATTTAGGAGTTCCACAAAACGGCTCAAAACATTATAAGTTGACAGCCATCCTACAACACAGGAGAAAAAAGTAAAGCTACGATTTGAGTGAGAGCCGCACTTAACTCAACGAAGAGCCGCATGCGGCTCTCAGAGCCGCATTTGCCCGCCGTTGGTATATACAATTACTGGAAATAGATTAACCTACTTAAACAAAAAGCAATTGCTAAAACTTCCTAATCCTCTCACTTGCGATCGCCTATATACCCTAGTACGACCTTGAAAACCTCATTGTCACCGTGCACCATAACCCATCCGATAAAACAGCAGATAAACCACGAATACTATCACAATAGCATTCTCCTATCAATTATGCTCTAAACCGACCGATCCAAGGCAATCTTATCTCGGGCGAATAATTCCGCTATCGTAATTATCAATTGTTTTATCTGTGCTCGCAGATTACGTCTAAGGTGGGCACCTTTCCCCAGACCAGTGTGTATGTACGCGAAAAAGCCGTTTGTCGGAAAATTTGGGCTACGATGTCGCAAGTGTCAAAACCGAAGTCGAAGAAGATTAAAGATAACGAAACGGGCACCGATAAGATTACAAAGAAACTGCGTCTGAGCTTCCGTGGTAAGTCGAAAAAGTCGAAGGAGAAGGATAAGAATAGGAGCGATGATGAGGGAGATAAAGACCATATAGCAGACCATATAATAATAAACAATGTAGGCTATGATCAAGATAAGATTATCGTCAGTAGGAAGAATGATGAGAATCTTCGAATATCGGAGGTTAGTGCTTCGGAAGGTGCGGAAGAGGTGGCCAACGCCATTGTGGATAACATTCTCGCGACCGTGTTTACAAAGTGCGACAGTGCGATGCTAAGGAACGGAACTGTGATCACCATAAACCCACCAGCAGAGGTTAGGCTTAGGAACCCCCATGAAGTTAAAAGTGATGATAAAGTTAGGAAATTATCGAATCGTCGGGCATCAGTTTTGGACCTCTTAGACCCAAATTCCTACAAGAGAGACTCCATACGAAGAGACTCATTATACTCGGTGGAAGAGTACGACGAAGAACTAGACGAAAACGAAAACAAACTCCACCATAAGCATGCAGAAGCTGTTAACTTAAACGTTGGCGAGCAACCAAAGAAAAAAGGCTTCCTCAACAAGCTGTTCCGAAAGAAACCAGATGTCAAAAAGCACGATAAAAGCCTTTTGTTGGGTCGAAAATACTCATCTACCTTAGAACTATCTCCCAGTCATCAAACCTTCGAGAGATCTCCGTCGTTCATCAAAAGAAAACTTACACAGTTAGTCAGTAATGACTCGCCTGGGATCCTCAAGAGGTCCTTCAGCGTTCGCGACGTTGATAAGAAGAAGGATAAACCGATCTCCAAGGAAAAACTCACGGAGATGAAAAACTTGGAATGGCAGAAATCGTTACAGAATCTACGCGATACTGATAATTATGTTAGTTACGATGATATGAGTTTCATTAATTATGACACTTTGGATACGTTGTCGTATACGGAGACCAGGAATCCTGTAAATTTGCATCGCACCCAAAGCTTGATAGTTCATGTAAGTTTTTCATCTTTAGGTTTATATTTGTTTACTGCATGAACTCTTGAATGATCTTTCACTGTTTCTTTTGGTCAATTGACGGTCTTAAATAAGGTCCAATACTTTGAAAAAAAAAATGCTCTAATGCTAGATCTACTGCGCATTCTAATGTTTATACAAGAATTGTAAATCAAAAGGGTCTAAGTACCAAATATATAGTTCCGAGCAAACAGACAAACTTTATATAAAATTTTAAAATGAATACTTACTTTCCTTAATTGTTTTTACGCCTAATTAATGTTTTTAACATACTTGATTTGAGATACAAACGTTATTTGTTTAATGTGGGCCTTGCAGAACGGTCATCAGCCGAGATAGTCAAAACGGTCCAACTCACATCAGAACCTACCCACGGGCTATGTGCCATATCGTATTATTTCAAACATAAATCAGGTATATTTAGTTTGGAGACTTCCGCTGTCCGAATCACTAAGTTCTAGATTTCCGAGAGGAAACCGCGTCAATGACGATAAAGTTCTTCAGGAAGAGAATCTCGTCTCTTCTCTTCCCGTCGTAGCTCTCTTACTGTTACGTCCTGAAGATTCCTCTTGCAACAGAGTGCGAAACGTTGACTTTATCGTCATTGACAAGATTTCCTCCCGGAAATTTAGAAATCATAAATCAGGTATTTTACCAAATTAAGCGTCAGATCCTCTTATACTTCAATAAGAAAGGTATATTAGCAAAAATACAAGATATTTATTTATTGGTTACGTAAATAAGAACTTAATTAAGACACTTAATTCAGTATTAAGCAAACTCTCGGATAAGGTCTTGTTCCTTAGGTCTTCTAACTTATCTCTTTGTATATGGGGTGCTTTGATGAATACTGTGAATTGGTGGGTGGGCGTGTTAAACACTTTGCCATGCCATGCCATCTATTGACCGTTGTACGTACTGAACCTGAATTGATATTGACTTTTGATTGTTACTGAGGGTGGCCTGTCGAACCTGTTGACACAAAAACCTCAAAAAACATAAAAATGGTACTTAGACCCATTTACAACGCTTCAATTGCGTTAGCTAGTATGAATTTTGAATTTTGTCTATATATACAGTTAATAATGCTGTTATACATAATTGAATTTTGTTGTGGGCATCAAAAGTCGAGCACAATACTGAACTCACTTTTAACACATTTTAGTATTGAGGAAGTTTACAAGGGAACGGAAGAGAAGGGACTTTGTATGTGTCTGAATCGTAGAAAAATTATTAAAAAAGTTTCTCCGAGAAGTTCCAGCTGTTGAGATGCTATCTGCATATCGAAAAGAGGGATAACCCGCCTTTGTTCTTTTATGTCGTAATATTTACTGCCCTCTGTTGTGTTATGGCCTTGTGTACAGTCGAGCACAACATTGTTAAATATCTTAATTTTCCAAATTTCAAAGTTCATAATATTTTCTTGAAGAAACAAATTATCTTGTTTTGAGAAAAAAAAACATTCTTTTGTTTATCATATATTTTTTGTAGAAAAATATGATGTGTCAGAATGTAGAAAGTTATCTATAGTTGTAATTTGTTATTTCTACACGGATGATTATTGTTAATGGAACAGTTGTACTCGAGTGCACGATTGTCTTGATAAGGTCAAACATTGTTCTGTGCCGTGTTCTAGTTTTCAATGTTGATTCAATACATATGATATAAAGATGCATTAGGAACTTAATATGTATATGAAATAAAATATTTATTATATATTATACTTATTTATTTAAATATTTTTATCAACATAAAATTTTAACTTATTAGCTTACTTTTTTACTTTTTGCTTAATTTACCTTTTTAGTTTATTATTGAATGACATATATTGGAAACATGTCAGTGGTACACAAAACAATCTTGATTGATATTTTCAGTAGTTGGCTTGAAGTTTGTTACTATGGTATGGTATTCGTGGGTCGGTCGCAGGCCACAGGCCTTTCGAGATACTTCGACCTGAAAGATCTTTTGTATACATCCCTTATACGTTATAATCCGTCGATGTTCAACCTTTTCAAGAAGTCGATTATTGTTCGAGAAGTTTGTTTGGCCTGCTCTTTTGCCTCTTAATTGTGGCGGCCCCGAAATGGCTATGTCTAGCGCATGTAGTGCCAAATAACCGCATAGTACACGTTCCGCTGTTTCGGGTGCTGTGCTGCAAAATCTACAGCTTGCAGTGTTTGCACGTCCAATTCCAGAGCTGGGTTTTGGTCTGTAATGCCGCAGTCACACTAGGCTGTTTTACTAGCGTGCTATTTGCTACTGGCTGCTAACAGCATGGTGTCACCACTTAGCAGCCGATGTTTGACCAGTTGGCGAGTGAGTTTAGCAGCAGCCAGCCCACCAGCGCTTGTTTAACATTTACAGCAACCAGCATGAATGTTATCTCAGGAAATTATGTATTTT
Source organism: Aphodius granarius (assembly GCA_963971325.1). NCBI lineage: Eukaryota > Metazoa > Arthropoda > Insecta > Coleoptera > Scarabaeidae > Aphodius > Aphodius granarius. The sequence continues at coordinate 7,978,263 of OZ020225.1, forward strand.
TGAAATGTGTTTTATAAATATTATGCGAGGTAATATTCTCCCAATATATAAAGAGGGCTTTAAGTGGCACAGTTGTTAAAATACTGATCACATAATGAATATTCGCCGGCCGAAAAGTTATGCTGCAACGTTGATTGGAATGCAAAGTATGGGGTGGTCCCACTACGCTGTTTTAGTATTTGCTGCTTGCTGTAGATTATTAGCCGCTGTTAACCAGTTATAATGTGAGCATCCAGCAGCCGCTATTTTTACATGCCGGCGAATGGTTTTGGCTGTTGCTTGTAAAGTTGAACATGTTGAATTTTTATTAGCTGCGATTTAGAGCTTGCGCTGCTGGCTCAGGATAAATATGGATAGAAATTGAAGAAAGTACCGACCAACGATTATAATAAATAATTTAAAGCAGCAAGGTATTTTTCAAACCGCATTACAAAGTCAATAGGAAATTTTGAACAATGTATATCTTTAAAATTGGATTCTTGCTATTTCTTATTTACATTTTTAAGCGGTCTGCAGTGTTGTACAGTTTGAAAAGTATTGGCTCTGAAACGTCATCACTGCCGTCGCTAAAAATTGTTACATTGCATGACCAAACGGCAATTCGTCGCCTTAAAGTGTTAACCTGCTAAGTACATTTTTAATGAAATTTGAAATTTTGCACCATTCGAAAGCTTGAGGGATATTACACAATTCTCTTCATCTGTCAAGTCAAATTAAGCCAAAACATACCATAATATACCGTGAAAAATACCATAATATAACGTTACAAAATAGTCATAATGTAACGTTTTTTTAGCTCTCCTGTAAAATTAGTCAAAATGGACATAGCTGGTTTACACTTTCAGCTGACGAAATTTGTATGACCCCGACATTTTACTGCGTGTGTTAATTTTGATTATGAAATTTACAAACCAATTAGTAAATTGACATCCTGTTTGCAAAATTAATAGGAATAGCTACGTTTTTCATGGTATTCTGTATTTTCGCTTAATTTGTTGGTAAATTTGCTTACTTGGTTTACTCACAAAAAATTTTAGTTTCATATGCAATTTCGCATTCATTTTTATCAGTGTAATAATTCATTTGCAGATTAAAACCCATGAGAAAAAAATAATAGCAGATAGTTATTGAAAATGTACATGTGACCTGGTCTGCGAAAAGGGGGCATAGGTGTCAAAAAATCATTTTCCACTTTTTTTAGTTTGAGACGTTCTTTCACATGGTACAAACCAGAAAGTCATAATTTGTTTAAAATTTTACGAAAAGTGAAGAAAAAGAGGAGTACAAATACAAAAAAAAAACTGTTGTTCTTCACATTTAGATTGGAAACTTCCGCGGTCTGAATCACTAAGTTCTAGATTTCCGGGAGAAAACCGTGTCAACTATTATAACTATAGAAACACAGGGTGTTCGTTTCTAAGATTTACTTTATAGAGAAATATTTTTTTTAAATATTTTTTCATTATAAGTATATTTTTTCAGTAAGTAATAACAATGATTAGCATAATCCGTATACATTACTTTCCATTTCGAAGTAAATGTGATCCTGAAACAGCGGACCGGGGATTGAGTGGTTAGCGATGTTTAATTATGAAAATTTGCTTTCAGGGTTCTCCCAATAGCTTCAGGCCTGGTGTCGCCAGGGGAGCGTCGGTACCACCACACTACCACTCCACCAACGGTAAGTAACAAGCAATGTACGCACATCCGACAATCCGGCGAAATTTCTTATTCGTTACACGTATGGGGCTTCCTTTAATTTTACCGAACGCTACATAAGCTATTTTGGCTATATTATGGGTGGTAAAGTTTTGGGATTCTGCTTGATTTTCTGCTCTGATTTTCGTAAAAATAAACTCTATAGCGCACGACTGTACAAAGTTGACCGCACTACATGATTTATAGATATTATAGCTTTGTAAATTGTTTGAAATTATGGAACGTGTTCAATTTCCTTTGCTAGATTGAGCCATAAACAACTAAAAATATGCTACCCAAACATAGAACTCAATCAATATTGCACATTAAAACAATAAAATAAAATTTACTATTCAAAACAACAATATTTTATTTCCAATTCAAATGTGGGTAACTTTAGTTTGTTAACTGGTGGGTAACTTTGAAAGAAATCAATACAAGTACGGTGTAAATTTACAGCCCCTAATATTGACCAGAAAGTTGCCATCCACTGTAAATTCAGACAAAGTTTCTTTAGTGGTGCTCGCTGTTGACTTTGTATGAAGTTCGAAAGGCGATACCGGTCTACTCTTATAGCATGGATGGATAGATGGCTTCATAAACTTGAACTATAAATCAGGAGTCAATGTGTTTTAAACTGTCGCGATTTCGACGGAAATTGTCACCGTTTTACTTTGTCACAGCGTAGTGAAACACGAAGCAATATCGACAAAAAAGGTCGTTTGGTATCTCAATTTATCTCAGATTATATTGTTTTCATAGTTTACTGTGTGAATCATATACCTAGTACTAATTAATTCAATGATCTGTGTTCTCTATTATAAATGTGTATGTTCTCTGTAGGTTGTTTTATGAATACAGTGACTTTTATTGTCCTACCGAACGAAATTTCTTTTTGTTTAATTGCTGTGTTTAGCTGCGTTGATAAGTGAAACTTGAACTATTAAAGTCTAAACAGGCAGGTAAAATTAGGTTTCCCATTCAACTCTAATCACGTTAGAAAGCACGTATGTGTGAAAAACTTGTCGACAATAATTTATATTGTACTACGTATATGATATTTTACATATAGAAAGGTCAGAGGGAAATCATAACAATTTAATTTCATTAAAAATAACAACCATAGATCTTAGTTGAACGATCTTCGTTGAACGAGGTACTCAGAAATGACTTCCTGAGATTGTTTCCAATTACCTATCTTATCTTATGTTCAGTAGTTGTTCATATCCCGAAATTAGTTCGGGCGCAGTTTACTTAAAAAATGACAAAGATATGCCACTTTTCGCTAACTATAGAGAGTAAAAACTATCACTGCTTATCCAGTGGTGCTCAAATTTTTATTTTGTAAATAAGTATATGTAGTTTGTTCATTATTTCAATTCACACGAAATCTTTTTGAACTAAAAAATATCTGCGGTGGCCCTCACCCAACTTTCCGACCACATTATTGGCGCAATTAAGTGTCTGAACACTCTTGCAATTATTATACATATTTAAAGTCACTGGAAGATGAGTTGGTATGGTCTCAATCGGATAAATTCATCAAAAGACACATGTAACAGTTGCCACTTCCGGTTGTAAGATTGTCACCAACAACAATACAGTCCGTCCCCTGATAATTATAAATATGTATACCAACTTTCAGCCCGATCCGTTGTTCCGTTTGGGTGCAATCGTGTTCACGGACATACACACATACCCACAACATACACACACATTTTCCAGAAATCATTGCAATGGATTTAGGGGACCACAAAACGCCTATATCCGCTAAAATCTCGAATTTTTTTCCGTCGATTACAATACTTCCCTTAGACTTACATATATTTATGCATTACTATACAGCACAAAGAATTCAAAATCTTATTATAATATTGTCCCTGTATAGCTTCAATAAGAACTATTATAAAATAAATTTTGGCACACTCAATTTATTTCCAGGTAATTTACAGGTCAATATTATTTTCTTTCTGTGAAAAATATAGGTTATTATTTTGTTGATTAATTCAAATTCAATTAATTTATTCTTCAATCGGAATAAGAATAATACAAATTCTATTCACTGGAAACGAAAAAACAAAACTACTGAAAAAAATCTGATGTGGCCAGGCACATGACTTTATCATACGATACAGCCGTGTTCAGGGGGGCAATTTGGAAGTTCAAGGGGCATCCGCTTACTATGATTTAATTTTTTTTCCCCAAAAAATGGAATGGACATAAATTATACAAAATTTTCTCTACTATAGTTTATTATTTAACTATTTTGACGAAATTACAGAAATGGCGGCTAATTTGCAAAATCGTTGAAAAATGATAAGAGTAAACCTCGTGTTCCTTTGGGCCCTTTTGGACAAAACTTCTTTCAACTCTAAGTTTAGTCACGAAACTTCTAAATATGAAGTTTCGTCTCGATACCTTCAGTAGTTTCTCCGGAATCGTCGCCACAAAAAACGGGTACACACACACACACACACACACATTTTTTTGTACCTTGGTGAAACATGTTCAGGTGACCCAAAACGACATATTTCGACACGATTGCAATACTTTGTCATACTACGTATGATAAAGTAAAAATATATGCTGAAACAGGCCTAAATGACAGAAATATGCCAAAAAATTAGCAAATTTCTAAAAAGAAGCATTTATGTAAGAAAATTGTGTCTGATGTCTTACATTTGCTATTTTTCTTATAGAAATTGCTAAAAAGTGATAAATAAAAACGCATAACAAAAAAAACATGAAAGAATGCATGTAACACGAAGACTGAAAGAAGAAAAATAAACAAAGTATGTATAAACGAAAGGTGAAGTATTTATTAGCCATTTCAAATTACTTTATTTTAGTTAATAATAAAATAATACATTATTCAATTGCCATAAACGTATCAACAGTTCTAAGCAGTAATAATAACAATAACACGAGATGGTCGGATGTATATATATCTGAAATGAAGTATCTATCGTTGGTAATAGAGAGCGCTGAGAACTTTTCTATATTTACGTCAGCGTAAAATTTATCGAGAGAAACTAGCGTTGTACGAAAGAATGCCCGGTTGAGTTTCCTATTTTATGGTAACCGGCAATCCGTTTGTTCAACTGATTTACGAGCCGCTAAAACTTTCTGGCTAATATAAATTTCGCAAACTTCAAACGTTATTGTTTTCGGTCACGAGCAATTGCAACACAAAACAACCCCTTCGCCACTCAAAACTACATTTACCACCGTTTTTATTACTCAGTTTTATTAAATATATTGCTAGGAAAATGCTAAAGTTTTATTACTTATGTTAGAAGGGAAGATAAAAAAAAAATAGGAAGTAGGAAATATATACCACTAATCTTAGATTCTAATCATTCTATGTAATTTAAAACGGGGTCATTTACTGAAGTAATTAAATGAAGTGACACTCAGTCATGTGATATCTTCTCATCTCCAGTAAAGCTAAAGCCTTTCTGAAACGAAAAAACCTTTCGCAGGGTACAAAAGAAAGAAAGAATTTCCACGATTATAATTTGAAAATCTGTCGTCGACATCATCTCATCTCGCCACTAATAAAGTGGATTTATAATTGAAAAGAGTGACGGGTGGAATGAGCGTTAAGTGGCTAGCAAATATCATAAAACCAACGGGCAGAAAGCGTACTCAGATTCAGCACTTTCCGTACCCTTTGTCCTCCGAGATCCAGTTTGTAGTAATTATCCAATTAAAACGAGAACGCCAACTAAAAATTAAATTAAATTATCCAAGAGTATCAGCGCAAACTTTCGTTGCATGGTAGAGGGCTTTCAAACCCTAAGTATTTGGGTAGTTATATTGATCTTTTTCTGTATTTTCTCTTCCAGATATCTCTGATCAAAGTGAAGCTTTATCGCTACCAGCGTTACATCAAGCCATCCAGGAGCATGAGGAGATTGTCTTCGAGACACCACAGCCACCACCTCGATTGTAAGTAACCAAAAATCCTATTATCACTTATAGAGAAAAGTACAGATTTATATAGGTGTCTCACGTAACTGGTCTATTCGATGCTCCTCATGTTCCACGTATTTCATATGTTTTTATCACCTAAGTTTGGAACACCGATGATTCCGAGTATTGGTTAAATTTATGCAAATTTCCTGGAATTATGCTATCTTTGCAAATTGTTTTCGTGGATTTATTCTTGAAGTGTCCAAATTGCTTGAGTTGCCGTTATTTCGGTCAATATTATTCATTGTGGTGTGCTTTAAACTGTACGGTGTTGTTGTTTTCGATTGACGGTTAACCTTTTATTGGCAATTCTAGATAGTGTTTAGATAAACACCTACTTGAAAGAACGTGAAATTTACCTTATCGAGAAAATTGGCTTGAATAAATAATTAGCTGATTACGTTACATAGCGAAATTGTTAGTTCGCCTCACTGGGAAGGTGTAGCAATTTGTTACATTGCTGTAAAAATTTCGAAATTGGAGGAGTGTAGCACGTTGTTATTGTGATGTACCGTGACGTTATTATCTATTAACAAATTGTGAATCATAGATGTATTAGTTCGCGTAGTGAAGGAACTACTTTGAAATTAATTTGACAAGAAGCAATAACGGATTATTTGTTTCATCTAAAAACATTTTCCCAGATGGTTCTTGACTGCTGCTCGGGCAAAGCTGATATGTTCTGTAAAAGTTACTCTGCGTCGTTTGTAAATTGGACTTTTTTATGATTATAATCAAATTAGCAAAACCATATTTTACTGTTACTGTTACTGCATCCAATAACTATAACTTCTTACTTGAAAATGTAACTTATATAACACTTAAGGCTCATACTAGTCGGATGTCGGACCCGATTGAAGCTGGAGGCAATGTGTGACAATTGCTGCTAGGCGTATGTACGCGATGGACGTCGACGAAGCTTTTGTTGTGCTATATTATTTTCGAAGAAAGCGAAAGAAAGCAGCAAATAAAAGAAAATTTTGGGTGAATCCAATCCTGAGGTCAAGATTCACTTTAGGAACCTTTCAGAACTTAATCACTGAATTGAGAAGTGACGAATGGAAGTTTTTTAATTATTTTAGAATGCCCACTAGTTGAAGAAGGACAGCTCTTTCTTAAACTAGTGGGATCAAATCTTCAGGATTTACCTCTATCTCCATTGTTATAAACACACAAACACAACACGCGTGCCCGTTACTGTTATATGACTGCAGATGGCCAATGAGAGCTAGCGGGCAACGGGTAGTTGGGAGAGTTTCGGATCCGATGCCCGACAAATGTGAACAGCGTCATACAAACAAGTACACGAGCAAGATCCGGCACGATTTTTGATCGGGCTTGCGGCGCTGGCAAAACACCCGACAAAACTTGTCGGAGCCGAACAAAAATCGGTGTCGGATAGATGTGAACAGCTCCATACAAAATGTTAAGCCACTAGAGCATCCGATTTTTTTTCGGATCCGTCATCCGACAAGTGGGAACCGGCCGTTACGAAATATTCAGATACGTCATGACACCAAAGTATAATCTCCTTAACACTCCTTAATCACAACAGGGTGGTTGGACCTTCTCCAAAAAGCACCCTGTTGTTCTAGTTTTCTGCAATAATTTCGCAATAAAGTCGCGATGGTTGATATGTTGCTATCTCTGCAAATAATTGAAATTAAAGTCGAATATTTAGTTGTTTATTACTGAAGTACCACAAAGTTTAGTTTGCGACTTGAAAACAAAATATATGGGGTGGCCTTCACCTAACTTTCCGACTACATCGTTGGCACAATGAACTGTCTGAACACTTCTTAGTACAAGATCCGGACCTAGATCGACCTTCCCTCATCCTTTTTTCTAATCAAACCTATGTTTTATATAATATAATGTATAAATGAACACAATGTCCTAGGGTTGCCGCCCCATATCCTGGCAAGGCTATTTTTAATTTAATATTATTTAAGGATTTTTTTAAATAGTTCCGGTCATTCTTTTTCTTGAAAAATTTGGTACCAATCGATGGCCAAAGACTTACTAAAAACGCCAAACTAAGATTGGTAACTGGTAAGTACGAAGGTAACTGCTATTCTGCTTCATTGTCTGTCGTAATAGTAGGCGATAGCACAGCGATAGTGTAAACGCGCACTAGGCGCGCGTTTGTCATGTGAACGTACCCTTTTACTCAACTATTCATATTTAAAATCGCGACAACCCTAAGATATGCCAACTTTTGCAAAGGCAACCCTACACCACGATGTTTGCAACAAAGCAACCTACATTTTGGTATACAATTGATTAGGAAAAACGATGAGGGTAAATTACTAGTACCAATTTACCTTAAATAATTTGTAATTAAAAATAGCCTTGCCAGGATATGGGGCGGCAACCCTAGCACATTGTGTTCATTTATACCTTACATTGTATGAAATATAGATTTGATTAGGAAAAAGGATGAGGGAAGGTCGATCTAGATCGGGATCTTAGACTATCTGTAATTATTCAATTCTGTGAAGCCACAGCCACTCTGGACTCTACCTAATGCTAGTTACTATGACATAATGACATTTGTCATTAATGTCATGTCAGTGGCACTGACATTTGTCAAAATCCGACAATTTGCAACACAGCGACGAAGGCTGTGGTTATGTCAAACTGCTGCTATAAACGCTTATTGCGTCTAAACCGTTCATCCCACTGATCTGCAAATTTTTATACATATTTAAAGTCACTGGAGGATGAGTTGGCATCAATTTCAGCGCGACCCGTTGTACCGTTTTGACGCTATCGTGTTTACAGACGTACACATACATACACACACACACATACCCACACACATACATACATTTTCCAGAAATAATTGCAATCGATTCAGGGGACCCCAAAACGCGTATTTCCGCTGAAATCCCGAAATGTTTTTTCCGTCTAGGCTATGTACTTTCCTTCTAGGCTAGGGTACTAGTCGGAAAGTACAAATTTAATAGATGTTTACATTCAATGGAATTGTATTCCTTTTTAGGAACTTATTCTTGTTATACATAAAATTTTTTTGAAAAAAGATTTGTAAGATAATTTTTTGATTTTGGATTTTCAGGTAATCACATAATAATAACCTTATCAATATTATTTATAATGGCAACACCCAGTTTTCTTATCTTGACTACTTTTGCCTACTTTTAATTTTCACTACTTAGGTTTATCTTCTTGTTTTAATCCTTGTTTTTTTATGTCTGTTTTTCCTCTTTACTTCTCGTAAAGCAGGAACAGGAAGTGACCGGTCCGGTCTACTTACGCCATTACCCACTGCTTTAAAGTGCAACCACAAATTTTTAAAGGGACCGACCATAAAAATCGTGCCTCATTGAAGTCGGACTTCTGGTGTTTTTAAATATTTGAAGAGGGGGCATCCACTTTCAGATTAAAGTTTAATATTTAAAATGGTCTCAAAAACGGTAAGTGTTAACGCAAGCCACCCCTTCCATTCCGCAGCGCCTCCCCTGTAATACGTGGGCGGTAGGTGCATTTTAAAATTGCACAAAGTGTGCATTTTTGCTATTCGCCGGCCAGGAGTCGAGCGTTCGGAGTGTAATATGTTTTCGATTTTAAGACCCAGAACACTGCCACTCTGCATATTGTATACCATACTCTAGAGAGTCTAGAGAGTCTAGACACTATGAAAAGAAGGTCCATTGTAAATGCGAGGGACGGTATTTTACTGCAGTATTGGACCAAACGATTTGCTTTTAAAAGAGTGAATCTTTTTATTCTGTAAATTTTTATAGTGAAACTAAGTGATATTTAATGGATGCGTTTAATAAGGTGCAAATTGTAAATTACAGTTGGGGCTGAAATAGTTCATTGGGGATGCGAAGACTAATTAAACTTTGTTTCTATTGTAGTGGAAGCCATAATTAATTTATTTCTAGAACTGCTACGCAATCATATGTGGAATCATACTAATTAAAATTTCAGTGCAACATCATGAATTGATTGCATCCACATTGGAATTTATTTATTATTGTTCAATGCACATCCGCAGCTTTTCAATGTTAAATAAACAACTTGTTGGTCATTATTAGGTTGACTTGTTCAGTGAGGACAGTGACAATAAATTGTGACCATCCATATATCTAGTAAATTATTTATTATTGCTCATGAATATCCAAAAGATTTTAAAGATAAATAATCAAAATAACTGTTTGCTATTAATAAATAATTTGATTGTTGATTTGTTCAGCGAGGACAGTCACAATAAATTGTTAGCATCCACATAACTAGTAAATTATTTATTATTATTCATGAATATCGAAATGATTTTAAAGATAAATAAATAAATTAACGTAAAATTTGTCGAAGATAGAATAAAAACATTATTTTATTTTTGTTTGTTGTTATTTGCAAACTAGGGTTGACTGCATACAAATTGAGCGATAATACCTAGAACACGTACATAAAATAAATTTTAATAAAACCTTTTTTACATTATTTACTATGTAGAATTGAGTTTTTAAATCGATTTTAAAGATAGCGCATACACGCCATCGTGGCGCTGCTCATGACATAAACAACGAGCAGCTGAGGGTTCATATCCTAACATTTTCTCTTAAAAATTATGGAAGAGGTAAAAGCAGCTTACTGCTGCAATTTTGGATTTAGAGTTGGAGATCTGGAAAAGCCATGGACAACTAATATATGCTGTATTTCCCGCTAGATCCGACTTTTAAAGGGGATGAAAGGGAAGCAAAAGAAAATGCCGTTTGTAGTTCCCATGTTGTGGCGAGAGCCTTCCAATCATATAGATCAGGCATCGGCAACCTTTGCCCGCTGTCCTTCTCCTGCTCACGGCAGTGTCATATCTCCACTCCGCTCTGTGCGGCCCGCGGGCCGCAGTTTGCCGATGCCTGATGTAGATGATTGCGATTTTTGCACGATAAGCGTCTCCGGATATTCTAAGAAGGATAAGCATAAAATAAAATATCCAAATTTGCCATCACCATCGCAACGAATCCCCCATGGAGAGAACCATCGTCTCTCAAGTGCACCATCCACTTCATCATCTTCGATTTTTGACACAGAAGAAATTTCGCCTGTAGGCATGCCATTCTGGTGATACTAGCTTGACTCTAGGAAGCTATACCATACATGTAAATCAATTCAAAAGCCCTGAAAAGGAGGATGAGGATGGAAGGAGGAGTAGTGACCCTCCTAGACGCCCTGCGGACAAGTTTGTTTGTCGTCTGTAGTGTCGTTTATTATTTATTTATGAATAGAACATTTGACTTCAGGTTTTTCTACCTTTCAAAACTTCTGCCAATTTCAATTCCTTTAAATATGAATACCAAAATATTTTTGGCAGGAAATCAGCTCATAACCTTGCTACATCCTGAACACGTTCACCAATCGATTGAAACATTTCTCAACTTTATTTTATGCATTCCGTTCAGATGATATAGATATATTAAACAGGGCATCAAACCCCTCAACAATTCAAAAATTATATATTCGTTCAGTTCCGGTACACCGACAAAAATTATATTTTTGTCGGTTTTCAGTTCAGTTCCGGCTAAAACTACGAGCTAACTTTTTAAATAGATTTGTCCGTTAAAAGTGGAATGGATCTTCAATAACTTTTGTACTCTTTGGTGTAATTTCTTAACTTTTTCAGCAAATAATTGATAAATTCTTTATAGCTAATACATACAGTGTTTAGAATAATTATTTCTACAACTCATTCATTTTGTGTAACCGACGTGATGTTTTTGTGAAGTTCCAAAGACCCTATCGAACATTTAAGGAGCTTGATCTTGGATGTTAGTTGGCGTAGAAGATACATGGCCGCTACTCGTACGAGAAGTTGTAAGATATCTATTTCTGTGTTACCACAGCCCTTGTTAATTCGGACAAACTTTTTTACATTATGTTGAAAAATCGTCAGGTTAAACAAATAAACATTGCATGTTCTTTGATTTTTTCGGTTTTTGGTTAAGTTCCGGTTCGAAGCCCTCGTTTATTAAGTCTTTCGGATCAAATTCGACACATGTCCATGTCAGTCAGTCACTACTAAAGGCAACAACAGGAATTTTGGCTCACCAACATAAGCCTTTCAACGATCTATTAGAAGAAAGGAAAAGTAACAGCGGCTAGTCGTCATTCAGACCTAACGCCAGCGTGTTTCTACATCTCAATGGCAGCCAATAAAGCAAAAATACACACGCCGGGTCCAAGTTCACGTAACATTGTCTATTAATAACGACCACAATTCACCGATAAATACGTCGGCATAATGTGCTACGTTGATGGAGGAGTTAGCTTTGTATTACTGGAATAGAGACGAAGATATTTCGATTTTTTAGAACAAGAAATACGGGGTCAAAATAATAGCTTGTTTTCGACTAAAATTGAGGATTGTTATCATTATCTTCTTTAGAAACCACATTTTCTGTTTTCAATTTCTATTTTTTCCAATTTCGATAGTTTTTATGTTGTCACGATTTCTTTAGATATAACTGTTTATAATGTTTAGAATTTAGAAGTTACTTGCTGTTGCCAACGCTTTCATGGGTAATATTTTACAGAAGTAATTCCGGTCAACAAAATTTGTCGTTGAAATTGCGCTGTGCACAAGTGGCAGTAAATTGCTCTCAGGGTGTTTACATAAATTAGAGTAGAGGTTGACGTTAGTTCCTTATTAACTTTTAAAGACATTGTTCAACCCCTGAACAATTTGTATCAAATAACGAAGTGCTTACATACTATATTATACTGATTAAAAATATATTCTTTATTGATTAAATCGAGATATATGTTTTGTTTGACAGATTCCAGAATTAACCGATTGATAACACAAGGGAACAAGGGTCATACAACCAGAACAGGGATCACTAATTTTTGTTGACGTAACATCACTTTTCATAGATCAAGTCATCAAAGTGAATTGAATTAGCCTTAAGAACGTTAAAGTTAAATTATACAGATATTCAATGCATTAAAATATGGGAAGTGATCAAAGAAGATGTAAACATTCACCTTATAAGTTTTGTTACATGTGCGGTTGTTATGTAGTGGCACATCTGAAACAAATGACGAAAGAGGTAAAAGCAGCTTTCTACTGCTGTGTTGGGTTTAGAACAGGAGATCTGGAAAAGCCATGGACACCTAATATAATATGCTGTATTTCCTATTAAAACGGACTTTTAAAGTGGATTAAAGGGAAGCAAAAGACAATGCTGTTTGCCCTGTTCCCATGTTGTGGCGAGAGCCTTCCAATCATGTAGATGATTGCTATTTTTGCACGATAAGCATCTCCGGATATTCGAAGAAAGATAAGCATAAAATAAAATATCCAAATTTGCCATCAGCATCGTGACCTATCCCCCATGAAGAGAACCATCCTCTCCCAAGTGCGCCATTCACTTCATCATCGATTTTGGACAGAGAAGAAATTTCACTTGTTTGAAGAAACTTGCCTGATGTGACAGAGTATCTGAAATCACTCAGTCACATCAGGCAAGTCGTGAAGATTCACAATTTGAAGTTTAACGAACACGTCACCTTATAAACCAGTGCGAACTGAATGATTTGGTTACAAACTTAGGTTTATCAAGAGAAAAAGCCGAGTTATTGGATTCTAGGCTACAGGAATGGAATCTTTTCGCACGAGGTGTGACAGTGTCTTCATTTACAAAGCGTAACAAACCTTTAAAAGCAGATTTTAAAATGGAAGGACCTTTACTTGTATGTCACGATGTTGAGGGTCTTATGAACGAGTTTGATATTCCCGACGATGATTCTGTAGGGTGGCTTTTTATCGATTCATCAAAATACAGCTTGAAAGTAGTACTTTTGTATATTCTTTGAATTTATATAATTTGTTAACTGATGTTGTTGCAGTTTTCTCACATTTTTAAAGTACCGCTGTATCTGTAAATCTAGACCTGTTATAATAAATCCACATTCATTTTCTAGTTATGTTTAGTTGGAAATTTGCTTCCTTGTGTAATTGAGGCTGAGAACCAAGTTTAGAGCAACAAAAAGACAATTTAATCACATATCCCGTGTGTATCATACCGAGTAATAATAATGTTGTCGCGTTTCTATGTAATTAACTATGCAAACAAGTGAAGCAAGTACTCCGTCATGAGCGCGACCACCGTTTTACCTGCACAACGCCGTCGGCGATTATATCACGAGGGCGATAATCACCCCATGAAGTGACTATTAGCGCAAGCGCTAATTATGAAACTGAAACTGTATGATGGATGGTTGTTGGTGTTCCTCGCCCCGTATTACCTACCTACGGGAACCATTACACACTCTTTCCTGATTGTCACGTGAGATAGAGTCTTCATCTTGCGATCTGACAGTGCGTCTTGATACCGAGATTATTATAACTCGCACACGAAATTTATTACCGGTGTGATTAATGACGTTTTCGTAATCCATTAGAAAACACTTTGCGTGTTCATAAGGAAGGTTGTGTACCTACATCCGGCTGGTGTTGTAATTTTGAAAATAATTAATTGTACAGCCAAAAAGAAAAGTCAAAATCAATCAATGTTACAACAATTGTCTAATTTTTTAGTCTAATTTTTAGGCACCAAAGTGACTGATAGTCACTTCGAGGTAACATTAAACAATAACAAAATGAAAAAAGATTGTGTTTGTCCATTTTATACCGCTTTATATTATATTGCTTCTAAATATGTTACAAGAAAATTTCTGTTAAAATTTTATTTTATTTTCAGTTTACGAAGACCACAAAGTATATGCTCCGAGGATGGTAGGCAGAGGCAAACCCGCGACAATGGCAGTTTCCGGTCTGCCGGAAGCGGGTGCGCAAAGTTGAAGCGCACTAACGCGTACAGGCAGAAGTCGCGTGACGTCCATACTTCTTTTCACGATGGAAGTCGTAACGGATCGGTGAGTTTTTTTGCTGATTTGTCTTTTTTCCAAACGATTTGCGACACGTAGCACGTATGATTTACCATGCACCGGGGAGAATAATTCTGGAGCTGTAATGCCACGAATAAATTGATTGGAATTAGGATATCTTTTGCGAATGAAAGTCGTTTATAAAGTTCTGCTTTAATGGCGTGAGGGTCGAAAGTTAAACGATTGTGGGTTTAGTTTTTTAGCATTTTTGACATTTTTAAGCAAATTTTGAAAACGTCTTAGCTTTTAAACCGTTTTCAAACGTTTTAGATTTTCAAACAGTTTTCAAACGTTTTTATTTTTTGAGGCGTTGTCATACGGCAAAAGCTTTTAGTTTTCAAACAGTTTCGTAACCATTTCAACCTTTTTTAGTTTTCAAAAGTGTTTAGTTGTTAAAAGTTTTTAGTTTTTAATCAGTTTTCAAACGTTTTCAGTTTTCAAAAAATGTTGGTTTTTAAAAGTTATTAGTTTTTAAATTTCATTAGTTTTTTTTTCAAATCATCTACAAACCGTTTTCAGTTTACAAACCGCTTTCAGAACGATACATCTACGTGGTAAATTATATGCTACAGATTACGGCTTTCTCTATGGTTACCTCCCCATTTCGACTACCACCACCTACCGCGTTTGAGTCTTGCATCAGTTCGATTGCTGCATTGCAGCTAAAATTGTAGTTCAATCGTGACCTATTGAAGCTAAATTAGTGCGATAGTGGGATTGTGAATTGTCATCCGCGCGGTTGATAATGATGTCGGTGACATCACAAACGCATCATTTCCGGGTTTTCGAACCGCCTCAACCTATTTGGTGCTCGCACCGTCGCGTCAGCACTATCTATGTTTAGCTGTATGCAGTTGTACCTCTTGAATTCTGCACTCGTGACTGGATTTAATTTAGGTTCGATTGCACTACACTTGAACGCGCCTGTTTTGTCTGCATTATACGTACTGTTCTGTTCTATTATTACGTTTGTAGTTCATGCTTTATTTCGATCACTTACACTAGTCAACAGTCCAAATGTACATTGGATGCGACTATTTTTTTTATATATACTAAGGCCCTCTAAACTCAAAAATCGCATACAAAAAATTTTTAATGGATACGTTTTCGAGTTACATTTTTTTTCTTTTTTTTGTTTTTTTGCGGAGGTAGTTCGACTATTTGGAGCATATCTCGAGTTAGGAACGTCCAATCTGGTCGCCCGGCACATAAAATTGAAGCTAATTGTATCACCAACAATTATTGTCACTCATATAGTTTTTCAATCGCTTCAGTAGTTTTAGCGCAATAGGCCACGATATTATAAAAATTAGGCCAAAATGAAAATGGAACTTTTACTCTATCACCTGTGAAAAGTAGAAATCGTGGAAATATAGTTAGTTTAATATTTTTTGCGTAGAGTTCGAATTTTTACGAAGAGAACAAGGTATTTACGATTAAAATCTATGCAAAAATAGCGAAGTTATGGTCATTTAAGATTTATAGGTACCAAACTACCAACATTCTACTTTTTCTCTGTTTGCAAGTTTAATTCATTGTGCTTAGTTTTAATGTGATGTTTTCAATATAAAGGAGATTAGAAGTGAGTTTGATTGCTGCTTCGCCTTATATTCTTGTCGAAATCTGTTTTTCTTATGAGGAACCAGATATAGTTGCCCATCATTTTTTCAATCCAAAATCCCTGGTAGCGCCGCTCAATAGTCTTCAAAACCTCTCTCCATGCTCGTCACTGACGTCACCAAGATTCTCAGGATGAAATCTTCTCAACTGCTAGCTCCAGGTGTATACCGTATCCCATGTGCTTGTGGCAGTGTTTACATTGATGAGATAAAGCGCTCTGTCAGCGTTAGGGTTTCAGAACATGAACGTTGTACAAGGCTGCGCCAGATCACCAGTTCAGCGCTTGCTTAGCACAGACACAACAATTCTTCTCGACCAAACAAAAATCATCTCCCGGGAATCACGTTATTATCCTCGTAGAATCCGCGAAGCGATCGAAATCTTTAAAGATCCCTCCAATCTCAATTGAGATGACGGTTGGCATTTGCATCATAGCTGAAAACCACTTTTACGACCACCACAGCCAATCACAGCTACCCCAAACCGCCTCCCAACCAATAGTTGTTTGACTACCTGCGCAGGCACCTGCGCCAGGTACATATAACGTCGATCGACACACGTACTGACATATCTGAATATCATTTTTTGGTGAGATATGCCACTACGTGTTTTGAGCGACGATAAATACCCTCACCCTTCCGCACACGTTCATTCTCTCCGTCCTGAAGATGCCTCTTGCAACAGAGTGCGAAACGTTGACTAAAAGATACGCATCTTGGTGCAAATCACGTGACGTACTCGTCTTCCGAATGGATCCGACCTCTACCATGCATTTAAACTGCTATAAATGACGAAAAATACAAAATAGAGAAAAGGCCGAATTTTGGTAGTTTCGTACCCATTGGTCATAATTGATCATAACTTCGGTATTTTTCATAGATTTTCATCGTAAATACCTTGTTCTCTTCGTAAAAGGGCAAACTCTACATAAAAAATAAGAAACTGAGCATATTTTTACTATTTCTACCTTTCCCTGGCGGTTAAATGAATGTTCGATTTTCATTTATACAAAAAAATTTTAAATTATGGGCAATTGCACTGAAACCACTGAAGCGATTGTGAAACAATATTAATAACATTTATTGGTGATTCAATTGGCTTTAATTTGATGTACCGAACGACAAGATTTGATGTTCCGAACTCGAGATATGCTCCAAATAGTCGAACTACCTCCAAAAAAATTAACAAAAAAAAGAAAAAATCATAACTCGAAAACGTATCCATTCAAAAAATTTTTAATGCGATTTTTGAGTTTAGCGGGCCATGGTATCTAAGAAAAAAATAGTGACATCTAATGTACATTTTTTTTATTATTTTGTTGACTAGTGTTATTGAAATGTGTCGAGAGTTTTGAATAAATAACAAAAACCTTTTTATTGGGTAATTTACTATGAATTATTCGCAAAGCTTCTTGAGACTTTCTTTTAGGTTCTTTTTTACTAATAAAAACTTTTAATCTGCAAGTATATTCTGCATATTAATTCATAACACCTAACTACACTACATAATTGTATAATGTTTGTGAGTTTTTTATGGTTTTCTTGAGGAAAATAATGTTCGAAGTATTCATAAAACATGATTTATTAACTCCAGAAAGGGACCGTATTGTTTGCGGTTTCATTGTTCGCAACGTAACAAAGCTAATTACCTACGTAGACCATGAACACAGCCTAAAGACCATACGCCTTTATTATAAATTGGTACCTACCTATCAATTTTTTAGGACCCAAACCGTACATCGGACAACATTAGGGTAAAATGCGGTGATAATTTTACTGAGTGAATGCACGAAAATTAGATATTTGTGTATGTGCAAATATGTATGTATGTATATGTTATGGACCAAGTGATTTATCTGCTAAATTGTGCTGAATATTTTGATAAATAGCACAACACGCATATGACTTCTTGTCTTAATAATCTGGCTAATATAGAAATTGCTTCATGGTACAGAATAGCAAGAATAAAGCAGAATATTACGGGAAGATGATGAGAAAAAATAGGGAAAAGATACCAAAATAATGTATATCGAAAAAGTAATAGATTAGCTGATATAAATCTTCCCAATACTCTCACTCCTGCGGATTGTTTTATTAATTAGGTTGAAATATGCTTAGCTCTGTATTAAGAGTCATTAACATACCATTCGGCATTCCGATTGATCTAAAATAAGATATAGTAGAGTACATATGCTAGCCAAATTGCTGATTAGTATTAGTCTCCAAATAACACGAAACAAAGATTAATGATATTGTAGGAAAATTTATAGTTAACAGACTTACTGTGCTGTTATTTTTCTTTAGTTGATTGACTGCCAATGAATGAGTCAGACCTGAAATCGTTTACAGACATTCTTCAGACAAGATGAGTATTATACTGTATTATTTTTAAATTATCTTTGTTGTTTTTATACAAAGAAAGGAATTTCTATCTTAAAAAATAAAAATGGGTTGGCATTCCGTTAGGTAATATTATGTTCCTATACGGCAGGTCATATTATAAATTATAACTATAAATAATTGATTTTTGCGATTGCATTAATAAGTCCGACATTATCAGTTAGTCATGCAAATTGTTATTTGCGCAAGTTTGATATGCAAATAGTACTAATTGAATATGTCATGTGGAAATTAATAAATAATGTGTAGTGTTACGGCGCGACACACAAATCATAGCGTAAGTAATTGATTTTAAATTTTTAATTACATTATGGACTTTCTTTGAATGAATTAACTTATCGATAAAGCGTACCAAGATTACCAAGATAATCATTTTAATTATCAATTTACACGTTTTTATACCCTATTAAATTTTCATCCTTTATGTCAACCATCGATCAATAAAATTATTAAAAAATGTCTACGTTTCAAACACCCTGTGGAATAATTAAGCACCTTGTCAAGTTATTTGTGATTTGAGACTTGTGGAATTTGGTGGAAATTTCATGGTGTCTCAGGTTTAAAATGATTTTGTTTTGAGTGACTAATTTATATCTGACCTTTGACTTGTTTTATTTTTAGTTGAAGCTGTAGAGAAATAATAACATAGACTTTTTCTTAGACTGACTTAGACTAGACTGTTTTAGACTGTTTTTTCTTAGACTGTCATTTCTTAGACTGTTTTCCAATATAATATCTCTGATGTGGCACCCACCCTACTTTCCGACTACACTGGTGACATTTATAAACTCTCGGTATAGAGAATGAAACACCAATGAAACGAATGACCTAAGATAATAATAACTACATTAGGATTGTAACAAAACGAGACACCTCTCGATAGAGATAACTATTGTCACGTATACGTGTGTTTTCCTGCGAGGTTGTTTATTCTGCGTTGTTTATTTATTCTTTAATCGCGAGCCGACGATATGAGCTGACACGTATAAGGTCGGTCCTCCATTACGTCACAAACCGATGGTTATAAACCCCTAAACCGCTCTTCCCACTGATCTGTAAATTACACATATTTAAAACCATTTGCCACTTCCGGTTGTCAGATTGTCGCCAAAAACAATCCAGTTCGTCCCCCGGTAATTCTAAATATGTATTCCAAATTTCAGCCCGATCCGTTGTTCTGTTTGGGGGCAATCGTTTCCAGAAATCATTGCAATGGATTCAGGGCACCTCAAATGCATATTTCCGCGGTAATCTCGATTTTTTCCGTCGATTACAATGCTGTCCTTCTAGGGACTAGTCGGACAGTAAAAATTTAACAAATTACCAATTAAAATAACAAAAACTAATTAAAGCACTAAATAATTATATTACACTACGCAGATTGTGGATAGTTAATAATATACTTATATACTTATATTGAAAAATATTTAATATTGTTACTATACTCGTGCCAAAAAAAAGGCCACTTAAAAATCTGAAGATTTTGATTTCAAATTATACCACAAACTGTTAAAATTATTTCTAGCTAATATAATTTTGAAACTAATTATTTTTACAACTCATTCGATCTCTGTAATTGATAAGATCTCTTTGTAGTCTAAGTTTGGAACATCCTGTGTTATAGTTAAGAACCTTTGTCAGTTTTAAAGCCAGATTAATTAGTAATGTAATGTCTTGATTCATTACCATGCACATTTCAATCCACAATACTCTGCAGGTTGTTTCAGACTTACTTACTACTAAAGTCGTCGTTCTTCTTGCGTCATATGAAGTTGTAAGATATATTTCTTCAACTTGTCATAGAGCTTATAAATGATAATAATATTTTTTACATCGTGTTGAAAAAATTGTCACAAACGATGAAAAATACCCTGGCTGTGGACGATGACAGTTAAATTTACAATTTTTTTTATATTCTGAAGGTATTTTCGAATCTTGCCAAGAAGCAGAATATTTAATGAGTAAATCCTGTATGTCGGTAAACCAGTATTTAGAAGTTTCAACCCACACGACTACAAGAATTACTGTAACTTGCACAATTATGAACACCGAAACGCAGTACGGAAGCACTAATGTACCTTCAATTTGACCACGCAAAGCTTGAAATAACTCCGGCCAAAACAGTTCCACCTTAATTTGGAACAGAGTGTATTAATTATGCCACTAATTCAACCCGATTACGTTCGTTTAGCAACTTTCCATCGGCATTACGAACACATTCGTGGGATTTAACTGAAACCGCACTGACTTTATCTGCAATTTGGCAGAATTTAAGCTTACGCATAAGGCGTGGAGAGTAATTCCTAAAATGTACCCTAAATGTATGCGGCCGTTTCCCCGCCAAGGGCACTAAACAGCGTTTATTGTTGGTTTCGCCGTACTTTACGAGCATCGCTTGGCCTTTTTCCAACTGGGGCTCCAACTGATGCGAGCGCCCTCTAGGCGGTTCCCGTTGCACCTAAACGACATTGTTTACATCGCGAAACGTAACCTGACATTGTACGTAGTGAGAGAGTCTCTTTGCGGGTTTCAGGGGTTCCAGGATGGCTTCCGGTAACGGCTTGTGTAGTTTTCCGATGTGCACACTTCATTCCTGCGAATACGTACTTCAATTTTCATATAATGGTCTTACACACGGCGATCGTTCAGTACCTTTGTTGTAACTGTTAGGGATGTTTTTGTTTGGGTTGCCCGTCATATCTCCGAAGTCTCATCCGCAGAAATGTTTATAGATGTATGTACTACGAATGTCACTTTTTTCTTCTTATGGGACTTCTTGGAATTTTATGGATTTCGCTGTGTACTATCTCCATTTTGAGTACCTTATGAAGATCGTCCTTTCTAAGTACAATGTACTTTCTTTCGGAATGTCTGGATAATTTTTAAATTAGTTTTTTTTTGTGCAGCCCATAGTTGAGTACCATACATACATACTGATTTCGGTATTTGCTGCCACATCAGGATTTTATAATGTGCTGACAAGACACAGTTTCTTCCATGGAGACAATACATCTATCTATAGAAAATCATCAATTTTTCTCTTTTATTTTTGACAAGGGCTTTCCAGTGGGGCTTAACGTCAAATGTCATGCCAAATTTGACTGTGTTTGCGTACGGTATACTATTTCGTCATTTGTAGTTACCGATATGTGCTATATTCTTTTGTTTTATTGTCCAACACTGAACCAAGGGTTGACTGGAGTTTTCTTGTCCAATATTCATAGTTGTCGCCGATGGTAAGAAGGGCTGTGTCACCAGCAAAAGTTGCCACAAAGTTGTCTTCTTATTCAGGGAGACCGCTTGTGTAGAGTAGACAAAGCACTAGGCTAGGACTGAGACACAACCTTGCGGTACTCCCGCTTTTATTTCTTCAAGGCCTGAGCAAGCATCAGCTTGTTTGACTGCTAAATATCTATCATATAAGTTAGATTCAATATTTCTGCGAACTGTTTTGGAAGGATACTTTTTAATTTGAGTTTGAACCCATCATGCCAATCTTTATCAAAGGCCTGTACCACATCTAGAAAATGAATATTGATGTTTAAAGTTTGTGTTGAAACCTTGTGTTGATATGTAACGTCTCTTTATCTGGATTGAGTTCTAAGAATTAAGGGCCAGCTTGTGATATTTTCTCGCGTAATTGAAATCAGGATGGGAAAAAGACGCCGACTGTAAGACTGCTTTAGTTCCACCCGTACACAGAGGGAAAAATTTATTTGATACAACACAAATATCTTTGAGTGAAGAATATCACTTATTTCTGTATCCGCAGAAACATCATTTGGTTGGTTCAAGCAAGATATAAAATTCTCAGAGTAAGAATATGATTTTCTTGATGTTACAAGTATTATGTTTTCTTGTTTTAAGTATGAAGGAATGGCTTGAAACGAATTCCGTCTGTTTTAAGCGATACGTACGTATACTTTTCGGTCAAGAAACTGTTTGTTCGTTGAAGCATGTATATTTTTCACCCAACAAAATTGTGTTGTTGATGTAAAACGAACGTCTTACTCTTTTTATATGTAGAAGAATAACATTTTCTTCGTCAGAGCAATATATACTCAACATAAACATGCTGAACTCTAAAACTGGAAGAATAACTAGCTGTTATATTAAAATTCTTATTACAATAAAATATTATTTGGATAGCAAACATATCCTCCTCATGCTACGCTATATATGCAAGAAATTGTTTTCTTAATATCCAAGAATAGAGTTCTCTGTGTAGGCTATTCCACTACAATCCAGGTAGATTTTGCCTCAAAACTATGGAGCATTTATCAATTAATTATGTTAACCGACAGACCGCTCATGCCACATGTCACGCTACCAGTTAAAGGAATCATATTCGGGTCCCAGCATGTGGCCGTTTTATATGCGCATCAAGGATCTTGTTTTTAGGTTTACTTGACATACCATAAGCAGATATGAATCTGTGTACTGTGTAGTAAACAAATTAGAATAATACTTCCAGAGTAAAGGCAATATAAAAACTAATCGAAAATGTATATAGAATACTTTTTATATTATTATGAAATTATATATGATTTCAAAACTTCTATGTTTCACTTCCAAGTGTACCTTATTTGATTATTTTTGTTATATTAATAAAGGGTAAGATGGTAGATATTGCATCAATACATGTAAGTTTAGCAGTCGTGCATTTTTTATCCCCGTTCCTTAAATTCAAGTTGGAGAGTTATGAAATAGAGATTTTTTTTCATCACATCACTAGAAAGATGTGTGGTTTTGACCAATTTCATTTATTAAACATCTAAATCCTTATCTTTTGTAAAGATCTAAATCGCTATCTTTTGTAAAGAAAACTATAATTAAAGTGGCAGTCTAAGATAAAATCGATGTAATTATTTCTCTACAGCTATGAACAAAATATGTAAAACTAAAAATAAATCGAAGATAAAATATAAATCGTAACCAAAACGTCACCCAAAACGATTTTCACTTTAATCCCTCGAAGCCACCAAACATCCGTCAAATTCCGCAAACGTCGTCGTACTCACACCACGTCCAAATTCAATATTCATGACGCAACACCGCTTAGCAATCGAACCGATAGCGACAGTTCCATGATCGCTGGCTTCATGACACCCTCCATTGATTACTTCCGACTTCGAACGCTTTTATTCCAATTTATTACCCATCCCTTATTTGAGCTTTACTCTCGAATACGATTCATCGTTTGCATAGTATTCGATCAGGCGCACACAAGGGCGCCAGGACACGGTTACACGCTTACGGAACACAAAGTTTTCTGCTCGTGAAAAGGGATAACGCTCCGTGCATATAGAGAATGCAGGTCTATCCTTTATATATGATATATGTGTGCATGTGTGTGGATGTGAGTGTGTGCTTGGATGAAATTTCTGTGACGGTGCATATTTGTCTGCTGAAACTGTACCAGCGCCGGCACCGTCTCGACAGAAACAATAGTTCGAGTTGGGAGCCAATTTTAATTGCAGTTTTGCTGGGTTTATTCGCTATATACTGTGTTTGGTAGGTTGTGAAATTTGAAATGCCGTTTCGCAACACGGGATGGTAACTTGTCCAGATGGGATTCATTATAGTTTCATGGTTGTATGAGCATGATTTTATAGGTGTGCAGTGTATGCATGAAATTGTAATATTTTGGTGTCTGCGAAACGTTGTGTTGCCTAGTATCATACAAACATATACCTCCTATATATTTTAGTTATACTGTGTGGAAAGTTACTGTGGACCTCGAACTTTATTTTGTCTTGATTTGACGTTAGTTAAATCCGATTTGTTTTCAAATCAAATCTTACTCTAAAACAAAAGTCCTAGGCCAGTCTTTGGTCTGAAAAATTATTTTGATCTAGCGTCGAGTAAGTACAAGTCGAGAGTAAGTAAAAACTCAGAAACTTGTAACAACAGTATACTTATTCATAAACGACCGTAAAATCATAAAGATCGAAATGTCGAATTTAGAACAATACCTTCGCATTGCAAAGGTCATAACCTGGAAGAAAAAGAGAAAATAAGAGTTGTAAATGATCAAAATACGTATACGTGTAGGAGGCCAAAATGGCGGGAACAACCGCGACTCCCTAACATGGTAGCATTTGGCCAAGCGCGGTTTAAGGGCTTTAATTACTGGTCAAAATTCTAATTCATCAAATCTCTTCCAATTTATTCGAAGGCAAAACTAACTGGGTTCTTTTTCTTGAACCTTGTGAACACATTTTCTGACTACTAACTGACGCGTTTAAGTATTTAACATTTAATAAGGGCTGATAAAGCAAGACTACTCAAATGAAACGAAACACTTATCAAAACAATAACATCTATTAACAATAATAATCAACAATCCCGTTTGATAGGTTACATAGAAAAATGAATGAAGCTTTGAACATATTGACGTTTAAATTAAACCTAGGAGTTGATTTAGACAGACACACTTTTAGCAGAAATATGAATAATTTAATTTGCAATGAAATGCGAGACGAGTTGAAAAGACTTACCAGGGATAAACTTAAGCGCCTAAGAACGCTCCACAAAAACGTGTACTTTACATGACGGTGGTTGAAAATGAGAAGAGCGAGATCTGTTCGTTTGCATCCCTCGACCCCAAAGGAAGCCGGAAGCATTTCTTCTTAGCCAATGACAACTCTTCAATTTTAAACTTATAACACGCGGTCAAATCCTAAACCAGATGTTCAACCCTAGCAAAAACCTTTGACATTCCCGAATGTTCTTACAAATATCTCGCTTAATTTGATCATATCTTAATAAATAAATAATGGGTTTCCGACCCATTACATACGTACTCACCTTTTCAAACACATCCTTGAGAATTGGGGCACGGCGATTGACTACCCATCGCTTCACAGGATATTGATGGATCCTAAGAAGTGTTCCTCGAAAAACAAAATAACAACAATAAAATTAAACAACAGCAAAAAGAATTGGGAATTGAATTGGCACGCGAAAGTTTTAAAAAAATCTAAATCCCAGTTAGACTATACAGTATACATGTAATATTCAACGTTATAAAAATACCTGAAAGCAAAAACATGTATGAAAATTACCGAATGGAATATAAGGCTAAAGTCACTCAAGCAAAAAAAACTGCTATAAAGAACTTCATTCCTTTTAGTGACAATATCACAAAATCCACATGGAAAATAATGAAAAATGAAACACGGAAGCACGGTGAGAAAAACCAAGCGACCATTGGTGCAGACTTATTGAATGACTTTTTCCGTACAATAGCAAACGATATCACCACCAAATTCCTGAACCAAAACAGGACGCAAGCGTCAAAATTCCATTACAAAGTACATGGATGTTTTTCACGTCTGTTACGATAACAGAAAGTAATAATAGATGTATATGATAATAAATGTTATTAACAAATGTTTTGAAACAGGAGATTTTCCTGAAGAACTCAAATAGCCAGAGTTATTGCAATTTACAAAGCCAGCTACTGTTTACTGTCTCTATCTGCTTTTTGGTCTCATCTGGCTTTCAAATTTGTTTATATTATTTATAACGGGGAATAATCCAGTATTTTTGCAAAATATTCTACAACATTATTTTCTAGAAAATGTTATGATTATATTTTATCCAACTCCTTTCTCTACAATTTACATGAGAAGCGATACCACAGTTTTTTAATATACACTGAAAACGTCCATTCAAAACAACCCTGACGGATATTATTTATTCCCATATACAAGCGCTAAAAAACTCACGTCCGTTGTCATGAAAACAACCCCGCCACTCGTATATTTTATTAAATTTTACACTTATATTCCATCATGCATAAAACATTGGTTCATTGAATCACAATATAGGTATGCCATTCTGTCCCAAAGCGACCCGTCGAATAATCATTTAATTCAGGGTCAAATCTGGTTAACATAAACGAACCCGGTTAGCCATTTCGCCAATTTACAGCAAATTCGAATATCGGTGTAACATTTCGCCGCATTTTGCGCCCCCTGGTGACAAACTTTGCATACTCACGGAACAAAAATTCGAAAATGTTTGTCCTCTGAGCTTTAAAACCAACTTATTTAGTTTGTTCTATTTGTTAGTTTTCGTAGAAGATAGAGTGGTTTAACTGAATTTTTTTGAAAGAATCATCTGACATTAAATTGAAATATAACATACTCCTGCTCAATAATAGAGATCTGGTAACCCTACTATGACGAAATGTCTGTATATTTTGTCGGAATAACATGGGTGACGACATATGCGCCGTATTTATTAAAACATAGGAACACACACAGGGTACATTGCAATTATACACGTGATGCGTTTACGCTCAGCCTTGAGGGTTGATAACATGAGGGTTGTATGGATACTGTAATTCAGTATGAGTAAAACGCACACACACACAAAACCCGCTGGCCCGTAATGATGTAGCATTTATAATGGCATTAATACATATTGTTGTGCTGCAGTATGTATTGGACTTACATAAATTTGGTAACTAAACATTAATTTTAACAGTGCAGCTGGTGTTATTGGCTGTTTTAGTTAAGTGCTTGAGAAGTTTGTTAGTAGAGTTAATAATGTATAGAGGATCGAGTCTAAGCTTTTCAGGCTCTAGGAACAAATGAAATACGGAACCCTTCGTGTGTAATATGAAAAATAGATAGATACCCCAAATTTGTTAGACTATTGTATTTCTTTAAAGTTAATTTAGTTAGTTAATCTCGTTTTTCTTTTCCAGGTACGTACTCAACCTTATTCTACTTCTATGGAATCCTATAGTAAGTACAATGCTCTAGTAGAATGAAAAAGGATGTTGTAATGTGAATATGTTTAATTAATATACAGCACGGACCATTTTGATTGTTACATCATCAGGCTTTCTGAAAAGAACAACGGCAATGAAAAACTTGTTTGCATATTATAAAATTATACGCCATGTACGCACTGTTTAGGGATCTCGTGTTTAATGTTTTTATTTTCATGTAGGCCTAATTTTGTGATTTTTTGATATTATGTAAGAGTTCCATATTGAGTTCCATTTTACATAAATAAATTAGAGCATAATGACGTCAGTAAAGACCACAATTATAATTTTTCTTAAAAGTAACGAAGACAAAATCGCTCGAACACGATCATAAATCAGATATGCATCATTGCATAACATAAGAAAATTGACAAAATAAGTCTTATTCGCAAATAATATTAACGAAATCAATGAATTTGACCTATAATTTCGAAGACATTATACTTTGACCACAGTAGACACCTAGATATCATGTCTAGATTGTTTCATTTATTTTATACATATTTTTCGAAATCCCCGGACAGTGAGTACATGGTAATATTATAATATGTACATAAGTTTCCTTTTCAGAGAGCTTGATGATGACGTAACAGTCGTAATAGAACGTGCTGGATACTAATTAATCATATGTAGATTACAACATACTATTTTCCAGTCTCCCAGACATAAATTTGCATAACTAGATGGAAAGCTTAATTGAATTAACAATACTCTATCAGTTAAGTACATATATTTTCTCGCAAATTATGATTATTATTCATGAAATCATTAATTACTCGTTAGTCTTAAACCGAAATCAATTCTAATTCAATCCGCCTTTAATATTAAACCAAGCGTTAAGAGAATTCAAATCCAAGAAGTTCTTGTTCACTCGACTTCACCCTTGTAGATTACCCCCTCCCAACCGCGACCACCAACGCAAATTCCATTATGCCAATTTCGCGGAAATCTCACGCTTGATTTCCTCACCGCCGATTTATTTTTAACCCATTGTGTTCATCCCCAAAACACCCCACCTACGCAGCATTATCACTGCATCGCTTTGCAGATAATTACCCAGAAGACTCGCCTCCTCGTTTTGTGTCTCCCAATTCACGTTGGGAGTCACTTGGACAATCAACAATTACATTAGTCTCGACGCTGTTACGATTAAATCTTAAATTGCGGTTAAATCCCGAATTAATGGAAGCAAATATTCGTTGAAAGATTGATCACTGGTCTCAGGTGTAGTTAAAGCAGTTGGAGAGGTGATGTTGTCGGGACTAATATGTGATATCAAAAGCAGATCCCGAGTGTGGGATGTGTTTAATCTATCATGCGGATGTGCCTGGAACGCTACCTGCTGAGAGGTAATTAAATGCTGTTCAGTTTAGTTGGGAGTTAAGTGCAACTTAGGATAATTGGTTGCTAACTATGTTCCTTCTATTAAGTTAAAGGGCATAGTGTGAATTGCGAGAGCACCAGTGTACCCGCAGTTGTTGTCTATTGTAAAATTAGTATGTATTGATTCCTTCTTCTGAATGCGGATTTGTTAATTCTGATTCTGATTTACAACTTTACGTAGCTAAGAATGCTAAGAAATTGTATACCATATTGACTTAAATTCGTAGGAAATGAGGCAAAACAGAGAGAAAAGAAATATAAAATAGAAATATATATATATATATATATATATATATATATATTATATATATGTTATATATATATATATATTATATATATATATATATATATATATATATATATATATATATATATATATATATATATATATATATATATATATATATATATATATATATATATATATATATATATATATATATATATATATTTCTTTGCATATATTATGGTGTGTTCAGACTGCAGTCCACGTTCGGGCTAAATGGTGGGCAAATTATGAAAAGCGAGCCGTATTCTGGTTTCTCTTTATTAGCGAATAAATATTTTGCTGCTTACTAAAGATTTTCGTGGAGAGGAACAGTAATTGTTTATTGTATTCTTTGATTTGGGACCTTAATTATGATCATGAACATAATAAAATAATGATTAGATTAAAGAAAGATGATATTGACGGTCACAATATGTATCTAATTGAAAAGGTCACTTTAATGACTCTAAACTACTGTTTGATTATATAAAAATTTGTATTTTGAATTCAGAGTTCGATGTTATTAATTACTCAATTATCAAATAGGAAATAAATGTTATTTTAAAACGTAAAGTTCCCAAAACAAAATGTTTATTTGTTTTGAAAATAATGTTATTAAACTAAATCGATTATCTGTTCATGTACATGCGCTAGCTTAAAATTTAATACATCTTCTTTGTCTGTCACTGTTTAGCATATTTCTTTGACTTTGAAACGATCTTTCTTTGACTTAAAGGTAATTCGTTCCATTCAATTTTATCTTCCTCTGTGATCGAATGTCCATTTCTTGAGATTATCAAGATAAAAAAAATCACTTTAAAAGGTCGGGAGAATTAAATAAAAACAAAAAGTAAAATTAAAAGGCTAAAAAGTCGAGAAAAAGAATTGATTAACTCGTTTGAGAAATCCTACCTAAAAGGCGTTCTTTATTGCCCTCTACCCTACAACTGTTAATTTTTTACTGATAAATTTCCTTCGTACTCTAATTTCCACCAATAAACTTTAGTTAATATACTCCAGTTGGAAAATGTAGTTGAAGTGTTACACAGAATTAAGGGAATAATTTAGCCGGAGGTAGTTCTAAAGTCACTTCTGTCCGATAATTTAGTCGAGCCACTGGCTAGAAACCCCCGTAAAATCTGCGGTTCGGGGACGAAAATATTTCAGCTCCACTGGCTGGCTTTTCAAACTAACTTTACACTACTTGAAGTTGGCAAACTGTAACGAAGCGTCGATCAATAACAGGTCAATCTCATCCATTTTCTTAATAAAAATACTATTTAGTCGAAATAAAATAAATTTAAATTTATACGTCCGTTGTGGAAGGAATAAGTAATATAATCCCCAACACGTTTCTAAAAATAGCCACTCGATTGTGCATAAAGTGTCAGGAATGGGGTGGTAAACGTTATAAAAGTACCCTGCCTAGAGTGTATAACGAGCATGGCGACGATTCTTTATGTCGATTTAAAGTGCCCTAAATCTGGAGGACCGCCTGAATAATATAAGAAGTACATCTCGGTCCCATCTTCAGGCAAAACTTTCCCTTGCCGCTGCTGATGGCCCAGAGTGCGTGTTTATTAATGGCCAAGCGCACTCAGTCGAATGGAGGAACGAAGAAATAGATAAATGGGCAGGCTGAAGGGCGAGATTTATCAGTGGAGGGGCGGGGGTTAATATGACAAACTCCACTCCATTCATTCCAGCTAGAAGGAACGATGTTGCCCCAAGTAAATCCCTTGTAACGCACAAGAAATCGACTACAGAAATTCATTGGGGGTGCAATTTGTCTTCCGCCATAAATAATGATAATTCTATATTAAGTGTATACGGGCTGTTTTCAAATGCTAAAGCTTGCTTAAAGATGACAACTACTTCGTTTTAAAGTTTTTCCAATCCCTTTAAACATAAATAAAATACATGTGTTTATGTAAAGATTTGCTTTTGAATACTCGAATATCGTAGCTGTGATGTTACTGAAATTACCATATAATTCTAATTAATAGAACATGTAATGACTCTGTAACAGGCAAGTCAACGTTTATTAGTCTGAAATGTGAACTCTTGCCAAATGCAATTCAGCTATTTCAGTTTTTAGGTAGCTCAGAAGCCAAATGACTTCTGACGACAAAAGGCACACGAACGTATTGATTTGTTTATTATTAATACACTGTACAGGTTATTATAACGGGTAAACCAAAAGCAAGCTAGTCTTCAATATTTTGGAAAGTTAATTTCCACACAAATGTCCTGCAACTTATGGGCATAAATTTGACACATTACTAATCACGTGAAAATATAACGAAACCCTTTATAACAGCTTTTATTTCCAAAATACGAGGTGTCAAAGAGTTAGTTGCAAAGTTACGTGTATTACAATAACATCTCTTCCATAACAGTAGACCTAGGAAGCCGATATTTTGTGAACAGCCATTGTGCGAGCGCTCACAAACGTAAAGGTTGAAACAGATAGCGGTAGCGTTGACGTGCCGGAATGGTAAGGTAGCGCCGCCATATGTCAAGCAGAAGTAGAAGTACGCAGAAATAGATTTGACCCACTGAATAATATTATACGGAATACCAATTACATAGGATGCGCAGAAAATATATGCCCCAAAAAGTATTAATATCCCCAATAGCTTTCGCCAATTACAGGAGATATCGGCGGAACAGAGATTATTATTATCGTACGCTCCTATGGAACATCTTAAAATGTTTGGCTCCCAGCATTCGCCAAGGAGTGAGGAAAACCATAGAAAAACCTCACCCTGGAAGCACAATCAATGTGCGGTTGTTTTTTTATATGTGGACGAACCCAATACTTCTTTCGTTGTCGACCATTACGCAGATAATAATATATAAGTGTGTCGTCTTGTTCTTCACTCGAAAGAAATCCATCTTTACTAGTTGTAATAGCAAAAGCATCTGCTTCTTCACTGGAATGGAGTCGCTCGTTAGATTTGTTGAATAGCACTGATAATATTATCGTATCGTTGAATACAGTTGTTTGTCGTGTCGTCTGTATGTCGTGTAACGTTGCGAAAATTGCGCCACAGACAAAATATCTGGTCTGGCCCCACACTACTTTCCGATTACACTGTTGAGACATTTATAAACTCTAAATGTATAGAGGGTGAAATACCAATTAAAAGAATGGCGTAAGATATAATTACTATATTGGGATTATAACAATATAAGGCACCTCTCGATACATATAACTATTGTCACGTATCCGTGTGTTTTCCTACGAGGTTATTTATTATTCTACGTTGTTTGTTTATACTTCAATCGCGAGCCTAAACTGCTCATCCTATTAATCTGTAAATTTGTATACTAATTTAAAATGACTGCAGGATGAGATGGTGTCCGTATGGTACACAGTTTGGGACTTGAAAACGCATATTTCCGCGGAAATCTCGAATTTTTTTTCCCGTCGATTACAACATTTTTCCTTCTAGGGACTAGTCGGAAAGTAAAAATGCATCTGCGTCCGATATAGATCGGACAAGAACCCTATAAACTCTTCATTGTTGGCTATGCACTTCTAAAACGTACGATAATTACGCAACCACTAAAAATCATCCAACACTTTGACGCGATTACCACTAACATTGAGTCTCCGCCTCGTCCTCTCAAAACTGCATCAGTACGCACGTCTTCACCGTCAATTCCCGTAGGATTTTCGAACGGCCATGGTGGCTACAGTGTAGTCGTTGCGAACGGCGGACGGACGGTCATCGACGCCCGGCGTCGCCGTCAGGGGCAACTCGGCGAGCGTCGCGACGTCCGCTGGCGTCGGTCTCCGTTCGCGCGCGCCAGTTCGCAACCAAACGTCGCACCGTCAACCACGTCGTACGTCGTGGCGTAGAGCTCTCTAGATAGACGCGATCGCGACTCTTGGCACCACACGATCAAAGAAAATTTCTGTCTCTGCCGCGGTGCGCGATTTCACTATTCGACGCATACTACTAAAATTAGAATCGAATCGCGATCTTGGATCCGATGTGTGAATGTGCGAAACAGATCGAGATCTGACGTAAGAATTTGTAGATGATGTTTATATGTTGTTGATGTTGATTTGGTTTGGCTTCACGTTTTTTTTTTTATTGTTTCTTTACGGGACGCTGTTTTTTATTCTTTTCTGCGGCGTTTTTATTAATAGAACGGGTGGCGTCTATGTGGGAAGTACAAACACGTTTTTTTGTCCTCGTTGAGTATTGTATTGGTTGAAAGACATCAAATATCTAGAACAATAAAATAGCAAATTTTATAAAACGTGCTTGAAAAACAAACTTATACTGTAGTCGGTGTCATAAATGCATTTCTTATATGCAAGATATAACGAAAGATTGATGATCTTACCTGTTTATGGTACATCATTTGTATCACAAATGGAACAAAATGAAAAAACGCCAAATATGTGAGATATTTCTACATTTCAAAAATAGATTATTAAACTTGTTTGTTAGTTAACATATTATTTTTAAATATTACCAAGTACGTTTACAAGCTGTAATATTTTTCATTAGTAGGGAATGATGCTACTAGTTTGTTTTGTTCTATACAGGGTGCAACAAGTTTGTGTTCACAAAATTGAGAGATAATAGATCATAATAACTGAGATAAAGACACGTTTCATTGCAAGAAAATGTAAAAAATAATACATATGGAACATATGGAATTTATTTCATGAACATTTAAACCATTTTGCTCAAAATAGTGCCCCCTAATGGTACCTATATTTTATGTACTCTACAGCCTGTGGTATGGGTTCAAAGGTACGCAGGTTATCACTAACTGTTCCAAAAGCATTTTGAATCCATTTGCAACTATTATAATCATTAATTATATATGGTACACACACAATTTTGACTTTCGATATTTCAGTTATTAAGAAGATAAAATAATTTGACGCAAAAATGTAGTTATCAGCTCTCTCAAATTTTGTGCACTCAAACCTGTATTACACCCTCCTGTATATAATAAGTCTGTCCATCATTTTCACTTTTTTGAAGTCTAATTTTTCTTGATTATAGATGATTGCAAGGAAGGTCTCTTTACCTATGCATTTGATAATGCTTTTCTAATAAGCCAATTTGAAGCAAAAAAACACTCCTAGATCACGAAATAATTTATTATAATGATTTATAACATTTAATGCTACACTTCACTCTTTTGAGTTATGATGCTGTCCTTATTGGACACATGGAGTTAATTATCTAGAATAATTAGGATGCTTGTGTAGGTACTCAAACTGTATAGTATTATTAATGATACTGTCCCTTTACTTTTGTCCATTTATATCTAAAGTCTCTCATTCTATACCTCCTACAGGACTTGTCTTATTTTATATCAAAGAATACCACATCTGTTTCTAGTATTTCAAATATTTATTCTCTTTTGATGCATAAAGTTGTACAGGCTACAAATTTCCTGTTGTCTGGTATTAAGAAATTTGCGCTTAAACTTTGACACGGTGTTACCGTAACCCGATAACGTTACAACCTGAAAATAGATCCTACTTAAAAACAGCGAATTTCCATAATCCCTACAGCGCATGCAAACTTAAACAAAGTTCAACTTGAGAGCCGACCCATCGCCCCAAAAGGAACATACCTCCCACTTTTCCCCTTCACACCACATCCTCGTGGTAAACTATGTTGCAGAACCCTGTTAGGGTGAATCGTGTTAACAATCAAAGTTGAAATAATGAATTTCATTATATTCAGGCTCAGTAGAACTCGTCAATATTCCTATAGCAAGTCAATATATCTCTATTTATTGTAAAATTTATTACGGTAAGTCGTGTGGTGTAGAAAGTGTTTTGTGTTGTTTCGTAAAATGTCACATCTTGCCTCTTCGTATCTAATAAATTGATTTTTCTTCCGACTACTTCCATCACAAATGAAGTCTCGGGTTACATGTGGGCTTACCCAGTAAATTTGGCCTATGTCAACGTCGATGCTACTACCGTAACAAGCCACAAAGTACACAAGTAATTCACACCACTTTCACTCTAGATTCGCTCTCTATTAAGTATGCACTATTTGTCTATTGTATCAGCATTCTTGTTGCTTCAAATTCCATTCTCCTCGATTAAATAACTAAATTTCCTCTGCATTCAGTGGACTTTGTTAAGTTTGCGGAAAATATGAACATTAACTCGTAGTTTGCACAAAGAACCGCAGAGACCCAAGTAATCCCTTTGCAACAACATGGAAAATAAAGCTGGTAAACTTTAATTGGAACAACAATACATTTGTCCATTACACAACTATATTTTACAACAACAAACGTGAAGAATTAACTTTGCTATCATATTTTTAAACATTCAGATTGTTTTATTTTTTGTCTGAAATAGTAATTTGCAATGTGAAACTTACCAGGTTGAAGGTAATACATGTTGAAGTTTTAAACCTGGGAAGAACACACCCCTGGTTTTTCCAAGCGATGTGTTTTAGGCCACAACTAAGTGAGCAGTAAAAATGTGCGCGAGTACGGCCAAACGATTTAATTTGTATTGAACAGAGAACAATGGTACCGCTAACGCATTTAATTATGGGTATCTAATTAAAGATTATGGTAGTTCTTGTAGCTTATATAATGCAGCAAACAGTAAATGCTAATTTGCTAAATATATGCTTTTCAATGTTTATTTTTGTGTTTTAGAGCAAGAGATAAATTATGGACAAAAAATATTATCTATAACTTTTTAATAATGTTATACAAGAAATTGTTTTAATAATGCATTTTGTAAGATTTTCCCAACAGTTGTTCAATTGCCCTACATTATAGGGGTTTTTAATATCACTATCAACACTACATTTGTAGCAATTATTACTTCTAGAAATGAAGGCAAAATTTAAAACAAAATATCTATAGAAATATGTAAAAGTAGTTATAAAAAGCATTTCTGCATCTATTTTTTTCAAATATTTAGACAAAATTTAATAATTTTTGACTAAAAATTAACATTTAGAAAAAAAACATGTATAATATATAAGTATAATACAAACAAATACTATAAAAAGATGAATGTATGGTCAACCGTTTCCTACGGTGTTCAAATCGAAACTGAATTGCAGTGTTATCTCTCTCTCTCTCTCTATGGAATAATATGTGAGAAAGAGAACACTGTAATTCAGTTTCTATTGATTCATTCACTGCACCGCGACTGATTCACTGTTTCCTACTTGACTAATTGAAATGTTTGACTATTCATGAGCAATGGGTGAAAGACTGCGGTCGATAGCCGTTAAAAATTTCATTATGTTGCCTTTTCGTGTTATTAGTTATTAAATTGAACAATTTAACACAAATAACATAGAAAAAAATTAGTAATTTGTTCACTTTTTACATTATATAGTTATATATACACTGCGGATTGTGATGCATTTATTTTTGGAAAATAATTGCTGTTGTTAGAATGACTCACATTTGCGGAAACAACGAGAGAATAAAAACTTAAAACTTTAAAATTAACTGCAAACTTACTAACACTTTATAATCATAATACTGTAAACTTTCTGGCAATAAAATATATATTGTAGACATTTTGCTTATTCGCCATAACTTTTCTCGTAAACAGAATAAATAAAATTGCAGAAAAGCACAAATTGTCAATAAAAGTTTCTTCAATGGGCTTCTTGAGAAAGAAAACACTTCAGGATTACAAATCCTGACATATAAGTGATGATAATGATAGGCTTCAAATTTGTCTTCCTTCATACGAAAATTAATAACTAAATTAAATTTTCAATCAAATCCTGAATATCCACAGAAACGTTTATTGACCTCACAACAAACCCGTGAAATAAATTGGAAAACTTGTATAAGCACTCAACAGCCGCACTCAACGCTTACATATTTATACCGTCTACAAAGCAATTTCCATCGCCGCAAAAAGGTGTTTACACTCAGAGATAAAACGTACTCAAAATGCCATTTACATCAGCCTCTCTGTCTTTTTTTTCTCCTTACTCTGCTTGTTTTCTGCACGCTGGAGGCGCACTTTCCGGTTAATATTAAACGCCCTCTGACCTATGCTCCAATGATATGGGAGCGTAAAAATTTACGATTCGACCTCTAAATGTTTAAGAAGCTTTTTAAGTAATAGATTGCTATGGAGACTCTAGCTTAATACCACGATAAAACTCAATTGGTTGGAAATGTCCCATCTGGGGAACCTTTTATTACTCAGGTATTGCCGACTGCCTTATCAAGTATTCATCTGGAATCTGTAATTATGGTTTCCGTTTTTTTGTGTCTTCTGAAATCGTGCCTGAAGGAAAGAATGTTCTATTTTTGGATGAAGTAAATGCATGAAACAATTTTGGTGGAAGCGCCGGTTTATTTCTGGATTAAAACAAATATTTCTTTTTAAGCAATTTTCTAATAAACAATGACCAAAATCACGATCAAAACTAGCTTTAAAAAGTTCTTTTAATTGCTTTTTTCTTTCTCTAATCTTATTTACTTCTCATTATCTAGTTTAAAACGCTTACCGAACGCAACTGAACAATACAAATTAATCAACTGTCTAAACAAATTAAAGTAAAATCCGGTTTACAATTTACTCCTCTCTATTCTTACCGATTTCGATCACGTTAAACTTCTACTAAAGTTGGCTGTGATAAACGATAATGCAGTGAAGAAGTAAAGCGGTCCTCGATCGAACGTCATAAAACTTCAGTTCGGTCTCGCATACGTCCGTCGCGCCCCTTCGCTCCCTTTCTCTTCGGAAAATGCTAAATGTCACGGCGATGTAAGGGCATTCATTCGTCCACAGATTGGAAATTGCTTTTCCAAGAGACGAGTCGACTAGGGACGGAAGTTTCTTTTTTATGTGTACCGGTTACGAGTATAAAGGCTTAACCAAACTATCGCGAATCTGCGAGCGCGAACACAGACACGATATTTTTTTTAACGAAATAATGGTGTAAGAACAATAATAGAATTGTTGCAGTGATATAATATTACCTTGACTTATATATAATATCATTAGAACCGAGAATATTCCTCAAAGCTGTTCGTGATGCCAGTTTTTCTTGAGTTGCATATAAGATTTATAACGACACATCACAACTCCAATTTTCGTCCCGATTTTTATGGATGGAACAAAATCTAATGGGTATTTCAGAATTTTTTATTTTTTGTTGTATTATCAACTAGGTTGGCCAAGATATAACGCAGTTTGAAGTTTAAATAAAAATCCTACTTGTACTAAATATATTTCGCATGAAAACTGAGTTTTCTTTCTAATACGAGTTTTGCACAGATAGATAGGCATTTCGACCAGTGTGAGTTGTGCCAACGATGGATTGCATTACCGATTAACCGATTTCACCAGTCATTATGACTGACCAAATTTACCGGTAAATTTCGACGTAAATTACGGGTAATTTCGATAATTTTTAAATTATCTTATTAAATTGCAATAGCAAATAATATAACATTGAAATTCTGCAATAGCTGCTTGTTTAGTTTTATTATTGATATTATCCATATAATCTTATACAATTAACAAAGATTTTTAGAAAATTATGGGTGCTGGTTTTTACTATAGCTCCTTATCGTATAAATAGGCGTTTATTTGCGAGCCCGAATAACAACGCAGACAGTAAAAAACAGACGGTACAAAAAAGCTTCTACGCGTTCTTCGATAACTGTCAATAAATCCCGAATCGAACTTAATGAAAACGGCGTACAGCCAGATCTGTTTATATTTTGTCTGCACATCGGTTTTATAACGGCTACAAACTATTTAATTATTCGATTGGTGTATATTGACATCTATAACCTTCACTGGCTTGACAACAGACGTAAACAGATGGATTTAAATGCTTTAACACCCCATGAAATACATACGACTATATTTTGTTCTATATACGTTCTATATTTTGGTATTATGTTAGAAATAAAGTTCGTTTCATAGAACAAACATTTTCTATTTGATATTAATAATAATAATTCTTAAAGATCGACATGACTGGTTGTTTATTGTGAAATGAATACATATGGGGCGTATTATTTCGTGGAAATTTACGCCGTAATTTCTGACAATTACAATTCTCGTACATTTAGAATTATTACGATTATTAGACAGATCCGAGTTGGTATTGCGTGTTATTAAATAGGTACGTGTAGATACCTCACGAAGTGTAATACCAAAGTGCTAATTGTAAACATGCTATTGGGCCCAGGGTTGCCACCGTGAAAGATAACAATAACGTATATCCCCAGGACTCATCCTTTATACACGAATGTATGAACATATGTAAGCCGTTTGCGGTTTTTGCCACTATCTGCGTTTGGACAGGTCTGGTGTATATTTAATCTCCCGTTTATTAAATTATGTACCCATTATCTGTAATTTACTGCCGTTGCGGTTTTTTAAATAGGGTAATGTTGTGTTTCTCTCTTAGTTTGGTAGACGCTTTATCATTTAGAACGTAGTGTATAAGCCAAGATATAAAAAATGTGTATGA
Source organism: Aphodius granarius (assembly GCA_963971325.1). Classification (NCBI taxonomy): domain Eukaryota; kingdom Metazoa; phylum Arthropoda; class Insecta; order Coleoptera; family Scarabaeidae; genus Aphodius; species Aphodius granarius. The sequence continues at coordinate 8,017,794 of OZ020225.1, forward strand.
TTAAACGACATTTTAAACCATTAATAATGTTATTTTTAAAGGTTCAAATTTCTATTTTTTTGTTTTACCGACAGCTAATACATTACAATATAAGGAAGGAATTGTATAATTTTGACTTGGGGACGAAGGGACGATCTGGGTTGTTGTTGGTGACAATCTGAAAACCAGAAGTGCCAAACGTTACATGCGTTTTGTGAACATATTTTTGTTTATTTATTTGCCCTCACGCGCGCTGCATATATACATGCCACCCTTGCCGAATGTCGTCCTTTCGCGCATGTCTCGTGTTTTGTTTAGTTTTACAGTACCAAGCATTGCTAAAGAATACACAGCCTTCGTTGCTGTGTTGCGAATTGCCATGACATGACATGACATTGTATTATTCTGACTGACGTTAGGTTTCGGTCCAGAGTGGCTGTGGCTTCACGAAATTGAATAATAGTAGTCGGAAGGTAAGATGGCGTAACATTTTAGTGGGTCAAGCCCCTTTGAAAAGTGTCGACGAATCAATCAAAATTTAAAGATAGGGCTATGCAGAGGCGTGATGCCCGACATGCGAAAAAGGAGGTCCACTTATTTGGACACGAAAACGCTTATTCCGCGACACGCACATAACCAAATAAACCGCGACGAGAATAAAGCAAAGCGGAAACATTTCTTCGCGCGAGCTAATTAATCCCCAAGCTGTGGGGGGTGAAAAAGGGTGACTTGTACGCGACTTGTCCTGACCCATGTTCTTCCTGTGAATACACGCGGCCGGAATACATAAAAGCGCTAATGGCCATTATGCTTATTTGGCCAAGTGTAATAACCGGTAAGTGGAGCCCATTTTACAACACTATCAAAACTGGGGCGAAGTGGTTCCGTCAATGTTGTAAAATTTTGCGATCGCGCTTTTAATGACCGCCAATATCCGGTCGGTAAAATTTTGAAATACGCTGCTTTAATACTGTATAGGTGTTCTTGGCGTATGGTAGGGTACCTACGTAGTAACAGTTCATAATCTTTCACGGAGGTTAAAATTTTATAACTCGTAATTTTTCGAAAATATTTTGGCACTCCAGGGATAATAAAATGCAAGTGAATGTGGTTGTAAATGTGCTCCTAACATAAAAAGGTTATGTCTGATTGCAAACCAAAGAATTTGTTTTTACAAAGAAAAAATTCTCATTGTCGATTTTTCGCTAGTTCAATAACTTTTGTTACACTCCGTATACGATTCACTAAATATTTCAAGTTTAATATCAGCAGGCGGAATATCAACTGTAGTGAACTGATCTCAATGTTTCTCATGTAAACACAATTCCATGGTGCTGTCCCCAATGTTATTCCCACAGTAGGCAGATACAAACCTCCCCAGCAAACAATATCAAAGCAGTATCGACCTCATTTCGATAAAGACAGAGAGAAAACATTTCTTTACCCTACTCGAGTGCTAAAGCCGAACTTTAAGCTTCTAGAAGGCCTCTTGTAACCAACTAGAAGTATTCTAGAGTGGGACGAAATATGATAGACGCGTAAATAAATATGTGATGCGATAAAAAAAAATAATGACACCCTTGGGAGTTGAAGGGTGAAAATTGCGGCAAGTGGAATCCTGACGCCAAGAAGTAATCAGCTTTTAATTAAATCTTGGGGGAGGGAGAGGAATTAATGGTTGACGTGGGGCGAAGTACGACTGTGCTTATCGTTGCATCTAATATACGTTGATAGTGCTATTTCTGGGTTTTGCTTCACTGCCCGCTAAGGCTGACGTAAGCTAATATCTCCGGTAGAAATTTCTCTCTCTCATTTACAGGTTAGGTATTTGTGTTGGTTTGTAGAATGGGTGTGCATCATCCATACTTTTATGTATCGAATATGTGATACTTTTGAACCGAGCTTTCCGAAGCTGTTTATTAAATATATTGACAACATTATTAGACATGAAGTCTATATGTAGTCTATATTGACTAAATTTTGAGATAATTATGAACGGTTTTTAATCATACTCATTGTTAATTATGATATATTTTTACACATTATATATCAAATGAATTGGTATAGAATGTGTGTGTCGTTAACGGTCTCTGAAATCAGTTAAACTCACCGGATTGCCATTAAAAAAGTTGCGAAAGTTATTAATTTAAATTTAAATCAAATTTGCTTTCAAATCCAATCTTCTCCTAAAAATTGCAAATATCCGGTGACAGTCAAGTTTCCAAAATTCTATTTCTGAATATAGAAAGAAGCCCAGACGTTGGATTTTTGTGGAAACTGTGTCTGTTAAATCTGGAATTCAGTAAGGCTCAATATCTACAGTTGTTTTTTTTTTTTTCTTTTAGATATAGTAGAAGTAAATCTCCTACTTGATACTCATCAGCATATAATGAGAATCGTGTAGGAACAATTATTTGAACTTGATATATATGGAATGGATTTTTTCATGTAAATCTTTTGAAATGCTGATAATATACAATTGTAGTATATAAATATGCTGCTCAGAGCGCGCACGGTGCAGTTTCGTTCTATAAATATGTTCCAAGTTGAAATATTTGCACCCTTATCGCATTCAAATATTCATATCTTTTCATTCGAACTGGAGAAACTGCAAAATTCAACAGAGCAGTGCACATACGTGAAGAATTGTGAGCAGCAGCTCATGATTTGAAAATTCAATTTTCCTCGCTCCTCCGGTATTTAACTATTTATAACTTCTTATCTCCAGAATTGCACTGAAATCATCACATAGTCATAGTCACTTGACGATGACATTGGAAATTATTTATTGCATCATTTTAATCAGATATCACATAGATGTTCTGTCAGGTTATTGTTTTTTTTTGTCTACCTATTCCAATTTTATATGACAAGTAAATATAATAAATTAGTTGGAATTATAAAATACAATAAGTTGGAAATAAACCTTATATATACCCCTTAATGAAATAAAATATCTGGTACGTATCTTTACCGTTCAAAAACTGTTCCATGCAAAGTGCATGTAATGGAGTTAGCTTGAAATACTATAATACGCCAGCGAACATAAAACCGCGCTTTATGAGCCCCGCGCTCGGGAGCAATGATATCCTCTAGCATTTTCCTATAAAGTAAGTTAAGTGCTTGATATGCCTTCCATTCCAGCAGTAAAAGAACAAATGTGCAAAATACGAGCTCTATTTACTTTCTGTCTAGTACCCTAGAAGGAAAGTATTGTAATCGACGAAAAAAAAAAGGTTAGAGATTTCAGCGGGAATACGCGTTTTGAGGTCCCCTGAATTGATTGCGATGATTTCTAGAAAATGTATGTATGTGGGTATGTATGTATTGTATGTATGCATGTATGTTTGTTTTGACAAACGTCAGTGCCACTGACATACCATGTCATGTCATGGACATACCATATACAATGTCAGTATGACAAAGGTCATTATGTCATAGAAATTGACGGGTTAGGTTAGGAATAATTATGAGAATAATTGCAAAAGTGTTTAGATTGGTTTAGACAGTTCATTGTGCCAAACATGTAGTCGGAAAGTAGGGTGAGGGCTACACCAGATATTTGTTTTTACTTTTTACAACGGTTCAGCGCATATTGAAACTGCGCCACAAATAAAATTGGAAATTGTGGTGTTACTGGGTTCTATTTTGATTGTTTTGCTAATGAAAACACCAACACCAAAAGATTGTAATATAATTGCGTAATTTATTTGAAATGTTTGAAAATATGCTGATAATAATAATTTGACAACTTTGATCCTAAATAAGTTTAGTAATATCTGGATTTCGATGACTCTCTCAGAAGATTATAGATAAATTCTTCATAATCTTTCCTAGCTAACAGAGTTTTTAAAATAATTCTGTTTTACAACTCATTTGATTTTTGGCTGAATGCCCACATTGAATAAGACAACGTCATGTCATATCAGTGGCACTGACGTATGTTAAAATTTGTCAATTCGCAACACACCTACGAAGACTGTGGATTCTGTCAAAGTGCTTCTATAAACTCTTATTTAATTTGGTATACATATTTAAAGTCACTGAAGGATGAACAGGTATCAGCTACAAAATCGGATAAATCTCTCAGAAGATTATCAGATTATCACCGAAATCAATCCAGTTCATCCCCCGATAGTTCTCAATATGTTTACGACTGGTCAGCCCGATCCGCTGTTCCGTTTGGGCGCTTTCGTGTTCACATACATGCACACATACATGTAAGAGGTTGGGACCTGCGTCTGTTTTTTATTGGTAGCATGGAAACAGAGCGGTCAAAAGGTAATTTATTTTAACTCAAATTCAAACGGAGGACGCGAGAACTTTCTTTCAAACCTTGAGGGTTTGGTATCGCTAGATTTTTAGAAGCCAAAAATAATCGTAAATGAAGTCAATAATAAAAAACCTCAGGATGATTAAAAGTCAAATTCTAACCAAAACAAATATATTTACAAAATGAACAAAAAGATTAAAAACCCTTCAAATCGAGTGTACAAGAATCATTGAACCTCTTGACATTAATGAAAATAGTTGGAGAGAAAACGGATGACAGAGACATAATTACCATAAAAATTACCTACACTGTTATTGGCAAATTTACATCAGCAGAGATGGCATCACGGGCACACACAGAAACAAAACACAAGATAAGGGCCTATTGCCCTAAAACACGTAACGACTACATCGTTCGACTTCTAAACCACGACCTCGACTGATATTTAAAATATATTTTAAAACCCAAGAAGGCTGTTTCACCCCCACACACAGAACCAAAGTTCGTTATTTTAGCAAAAAATCCTACTTCCGCCCCAGACCTAAGAATGTTAGGAAGCATCTCAACTTCCAGAAAAAGACTCTATTCACAATTCACAAGCAAACTCGAAACAAACCCGATCAGGTCAAAACGTTTGTTGAACAAATACCCTGTGCTATTCTTTGCCATCTGTTGCGACCGTTTATTCTACGCAAACCCAAAGCAAAAGACAAAACCCCACGTATGACATACATACTCACATACATACGTACATTTTCCAAAATGTGCGCGTACTTTCACTGAAATCTCGAATTTCTTTTTCCACCGATTACCTTTCCTTCTAGGGTACTTGTCAGAAAGTAAAAATACTTCAGTACTCAAAGTTTGAAACGCTCTGTAGAATAATTAGTGATTAATCACTTCATTGGATTTTACATATTATAATAAGGTCTTGTCAATTCTAAACGCACATCTGTTTTCAGTTCATACCGAATTGAATCAAAGGACATTATAGTACTTATTAATCTGGCATTAAAACCGGGGCAAATATGTGAGATTTTTTAAAATTTTAGATATGTTGCGGCCACCACGTGCACAATATACGTATATGTTGAAAACTCTTAAACCTTAGCATGAAAACAATTATTTCAATAAAAACTTAATACAGGGAGGGAGAACTACCCCCACAATCGATATCTCGTGACAGGGGATATATAACTTAATGATAAATCCGTTCGTAGCCGCAGTCATTATCCTGTGTTTCCCCTCACCCTGGCGGGAATGAACCCCGTCATTAACCCCGAGAATCAGCGGTAAGACCCAGAAAAGAATTTTATGCAAAAATCTACCCCTGCTAGTTCGTGACGACGTCTAATAGACGTTATCATTCCGACAGAATGTGTTATTTTATGTTTATTTTTTTCAAACCCACACCGTACAGGAAAATAACTTATTCTACCAGTTTTTTTTTTTTTAAATAGATATTAACTCAACGCTAAAGAGGTGCTATCTAGATCTGTATCTCTAGATTAAATTGTCTTTGTTCTCCTATGAGAACTAAGTTAAGAGTTAGTTTAGTTAGACACCAGCATTGTTGGTAAACTTATTTACAATTTTGACTTTTGAGTGAGTGATTTTTGCTCTCATACTTCATCTTTTACATTTGATCGGAGAAGAAAAATAAAAACTTAACAATTTCCATGACAGAATAGAACAAATAAATAGTAATTACTAGGAAGATATTGCGATTAAGCAAGAAATAAGGTAAACTGCAAGCTTTGGTTGATTATTATCAAAGATCTAATCTGCTAACAATGGCGGCGGTCTATATTTCTATCCGTCCTAAGCTAGTGGAAAGTTTCTTCACGGCAGAGCACTTAAGAGATAAGACTCCTTTGACCGCGAGTAATATAGTAAAGGTTGGTGGAAAAGGATTTTCTAGTCTAGGGCGCACTCTGGCGGCACGATAGATCGACGATATCGCTGTAGATCAAGTGAAAAGCTCCCTATATACACCATATACAGCTTAATAGATTGCTTTGGGATTTCTTGGTACTTTGCGGTTGATATCTATATATTTTTTAAGTAAGTAATTCTATTTTATAGATGCATTTTCTAATTCGAAAACTATAAATCGATATATTTAATTAGAGATTATTATTTAATATGTTATATTAATACTAGATTGAAACGAAAAAGCATCATATTCGATAATCGAGGTATCGAAAGGAATGAAAAGACATTACACTGCTCATTAATTTGGTTTTAAAAATGAGTCGAAAACTTGGGTTGTTGTTTCGCGGGCTTTTTGAAACTTAATGTCAGTCATTGAACATTGGTGTTATGTCATATCAGTGGCCATTGACCGCAGTGGCTTTTCTAGAAATCATTCCAAGGGATTTAGGAGACCTCAAAATGCGTATTTCCGCTGAAATCTCGATATTCTGCCGTCGTTATTAGTCGGGAAGTAACAACATAAGTTTTCCCGTATTATCATCGTCAGAAATCTGCTTGCTCTGATTTAAATATCTAGGAAACGACGTGTTCATTCGGAATTTAATATTCCCGTAATTTATGCTAGTTATTATCCGAGAAACTTGCTTGATCACGTACAGCTCTCAGAAGATCAGTGGTAAAATCTCTCAAACAGAAACGAGAAAATAAAACATCACGCTTCTTAAAATTGCTTAATTATTATTTGGGCGACCAAACGTTGCAGTGGTTTATTACTTTCCGACTAGTGCCGTAGAAGGAAAGTATTGTAATCGACGGAAAAAATCGAGATTTCCGCGGAAATACGCGTTTTGAGGTCCCCTGAATCCATTGCAATGATTTCTGGGAAATATATGTATGTACGTGAACACGATAGCGCTCAAACGGAACAGCGGATCGGCCTGATGAAATTTGGTATACGTATTTAGAATTACCGGGGGCGATGTTTTTTCTTAGGAATTTATCCGATTTTGAATAAATTGACACCATCTCATCTTGCAGTGATTTTAAATATGTATACAAATTTACAGGTCAATGGGGTGAGCGGATTTGAAGAATAAATAAACAAGAAGTAGGAAAATAAACCTCGTAAAAAAACACACGGATACGTGACAGAATATTATAGTTATTTGTATCGAAAAGTGCCTTGTATTGTTGTAATCCAGATATAGTATTATTATTATCTCACGAATATTTGTTTTTGGTGTTTCACCCTCTATAGTCCATACGGTTAGAGAGTTTATAAATGTGTAAACAGTGTGTCAGTGTAGTCGGAAAGCTGGGTGGGGGCCACACCAAATATTTTTCTCAAGGTCGGGATAATATTCATAGATACATTTTGCAGGATTTTGTTGTTGTCCTGGTTATGATAATATATAAAACAGTAGGATGAAATTAAAAAGTACAAAGTTTATAAGATTTCCGCGTAGAAAATTCCATTTATTGCGAGAAAACTATTTCATAAGTTTTTACTTGTAAACTTTTACGCGTTGTGTTGCACTTTCTGAGCAAACGTAAACGAACTACGGTTTCAACTACGAGAACTTTTGTACGTTCGCAGTAGAAATTCTGTACGCGAACTCAACGCTGTTACCCGATCTTCGGTTTACTTATTCTGTCTGAATGAAGTTTACTTCTTATTGTTCATAGAAAGATAAATAATAACTTGTGTAATCTTTGATGAATTTTGTTGCTTTTGCTGCATATTATAGACGATTTCTATAGCTCATTTGATCTGTATAACCAGCATGATGTTTTTGTGGTCTAAGTTGGGAACTTCCTCTGGAAAAATTAAGGTTTCCAAGCTTTCACGGTCTCAGTTTTGAATTAGCAACGTATTTTCATTTATTTGATTCCGAAATTCAACATTAACACCCTCTTTAACTCGCGTATTTTTCGACCATTTAATATTTTTTTGAATATTTTTTTAACACAAGTTGTGCTTATTGTCAAAAAGATAAGCAAGTAAATCAAAGAGCAAAAAAGAAGCAGAATGGGCAATTTGGCAACGGATATAAGGAACACACTATATAATTCATATTTAAAATTCACATATAAATTACCAGGATTATCAAAATGGCATTTGGCCAAATGTATCACAAACTTTTCTCGTAATTTTCCGTAATATGAATTTTCTCATATATAACTCGCTAGGGGCTGCATAAATTCATTACTGGATCCATTTTAATAACCAAAACTGGGGGATTGGCTCTGGTTAATATAAATATTGATAAATTCCTGTTTGGTATAATACGGTCTATGGTATTCTGTAAGTTATAGGGTTGGTATTCATGTGCGAGCTGACACCTCACGCGTGGGCGATAATAAAATTTAAATTATAATCCTCCGCTAGCGCTGATGTTAATGAACCGAAGTCGATAAGTACACGCGTTCTGTGGCCCGATAGAAGCTTTATTACAATATCGGAGATCTGCGAATAAACACACTAATTAACAAAGTTTTAATGGAAATGCCAAATTAACGTAATCTTCGGTTAATTGGACGTTATATTGCGTATTAAATCCCGGGGTCGGAGTTTATAACGCGGGTCCGAGTTTTTCTCACTGTACATGAAGTTAATACATTGCTAATGTTAAATAATAATACATTTATTTATAACTAAAATTGAGCTAAATCGTTTATTGACCCACACACATACAGTTTCTAAAAATCATTGCAATCGATTCAGGGGACCCCAAAACGCGTATTTTCATTGAAATCTCGAATATACATATTTAAAGTCACTGGATGATGAGTTGATATCAGTTTGACCAAATTCTGGTAAATCCCTAAGAAGACACTTGTAGCATCTTCCGGCTGTCAGATTGTCATCAAAAACACTCCAGTTCGTCTCCCGGTAATCCTAAATATGCATACCAAATTTCAGCCCCATCCGTTGTTCCGTTTGGGCGCAATCGTGTTCACGGCCATACATACATACACACACATACATACATTTTCCAGAAATCATCGCAATCGATTCAGGGGACCTCAAAACGCGCATTTCCGCGGAAATCTCGATTTTTTTTTCCATCGATTACAATGCTGTCCTTCTAGGGTATTAGTCAGAAAATGAAAATCATGCGCAACGAGAGATGACACATCAGATACTCAAATTACCCAGATACCACGATCTAAAATTTTTTTGACAGATTTAGAAATGTGCTCTAAAATGAGTAATCTCGCACATCTCGTAAACGTTATGTTTTATGGGTGTTCAAGTTCAATACGTTCACCTTTTATGTAAGATATATATAATATATGTATGATACAATAATTATTTCATATCTCCTGTCTCTATATCACTCGGTTTACTTATAAGACTGTATTTATAACATGGATATGCGTATTGATTCTGTATCGTTTTACGCCTTCCACCCATGACTTTGGTATGACAAACTGCAAAGACGCGGCTGGTACAAAGAAACAATTTTCTGAAAAAAAAATGAATTACCGAAGCTAAAATGAATATGTTTTACACTGCAGTGTCTTTTATAATCCCGATAAAATTCTTATAATGAACTAAAGAATTGTCAATATCAGTTCAAGATTGCAAAAGTTAGGCGTCTAATAATTGAGAAACTCGTCTGGCAGGTTTTTGTACACTGCATAATAGTACAAGATCCGGACCTAGATCGACCTTCCCTCATCCTTTTTTCTAATAAAATCTATTTTTTATACAATATAATGTATAAATGAACACAATGTCCTAGGGTTGCCGCCCCATATCCTGGCAAGGCTATTTTTAAATTAATATTATTTAAGGTATTTTTTTAAATAGTTCCGGTCATTCTTTTTCTTGAAAAATTTGGTACCAATCGAGAGCCAAAGACTTACAAAAAAACGCCAAACTAAGATTGGTAACTGGTAAGTACGAAGGTAACTGCTATTCTGCTTAATTGTCTGTCGTAATAGTAGGCGATAGCACAGCGATAGTGTAAACGCGCTAGGCGCTTGTCATGTGAACGTACCCTTTTACTCAACTATTCATATTTAAAATCGCAACAACCCTAAGATATGCCAACTTTTGCAAAGGCAACCCTACACCACGATGTTCGCAACAAAGCAACCTACATTTTGGTATACAATTGATTAGGAAAAACGATGAGGGTAAATTACTAGTACCAATTTACCTTAAATAGTTTGTAATTAAAAATAGCCTTGCCAGGATATGGGGCGGCAACCCTAGCACATTGTGTTCATTTATACCTTACATTGTATGAAATATAGATTTGATTAGGAAAAAGGATGAGGGAAGGTCGATCTAGATCGGGATCTTAGACTATAAGTTCCTAAAACTTGGTAGGCAATAAATCACTCACTAGCAGCAGTGATTTTAAATCGAGCGATTATAATACGCATAGCAGCATGAATATAACAGTGGTAAGTAAGCGTAGCCATTTCGGCGGAGGAGCCGGCACCGCATGATGTGCTCATATCTGAACAAAATAGCTCTCCCGTGACTTTAATACGATTAAATTAGTAACATTCGTCGACTACGTCAAGATTTCAATTACCCGTAATCCGTATTTCACGCGTCAACCCTTAAATATTAGCATATGCGCGTGTCGAAGCGCAAAGCTTGGCTAAATTGATGGTATCCCTTCTCTATCGCTAGGAACACATGTAAATTCCCGTCTAAATTACGTCTGTTTTCCGTAATTAACATGCCGACAGTGCGTGTAATGAACGCTAAACACATGTAACATAAATATTAATTACCATATCGTCGTTGCATGTATTCTTTCTGCTTGAGTGTATTTTTCGCGTTGAGTATATAATTAAAAAGTAGGTTGTTTATGGTGAATCGCAGGGGGCGGTGAAATTATCATATTGGCAGCGGTTTGGGGCGAAACGGGAAGACGTAAATATCGAGGAGGCATGCGATAAATGGGCGGTAGGTAGGCGGGCGCGGCACTTTTTAATAACCGAAAATTGGCTGACCCAATTTTCATCATATCGAATTTATAATTTGATATCGATCGAGGAACAACGACTGTTACCGCCTCAGTACTTTCTTAGTTGTATGGGATGTGACAAATTGATTTAGGGCCGGTCTTACAATGCAGTTTATACCACGACTTGTTCCGAACATAACTAAATTTTAGTATAAGCAACGAAAACAAATACTGTCTTTTAAGCGTAGTTTGTGTCCAGCGGAATAACTATTACTAATAACCAAATACCCGAGACATATTACAAGTGATTATAAGGTTAAATCATGATTCAGCCTAATCTATCATTTAATTTGGTTCGTCACTGCATTATATACTGTATTAATCGTAGTTCCAAACGACATTAACGCTAAATTGTAATTACTTTTCTGATATTGTAATCGCATCTGTTTGGTCAAAATCGTTAATTTTAACCTAAATCGTTGTTTACTTTGTAGTTTGTCACTTTTAGTGAAATTATTTTCTCTTATACCAATAAGATTATGTTGTGTTGTTGCCCAGAGACATAAAAATCATCCTGACCAACTGTTTAAAAAAAAAATTATTAAAAAGTACCTCATAAAGTCTGACTCTATACTAATGATGAAATAAAGTTTACATACGAATTATTGTAACAATACATAGTTTGAATGCTGACTTTAACTGCACATTTAGTAAAATTTATTGTATTCTATTCTGCTCTAATAGGCAGGCTGATATTGAACTGTTGAAATATGCGGATGTATGTACAAACTATATCAAGAATAACTCTCTTTATGTTATTGATATTGTTATGGCTTCTATAAAAAAGAACCGTAAACGTTCTGACATAGGTAAGCTATCAAATAAATGGTTTTGGGGTGTGTCGTAAACTTGCACGCCACAATTCAATATATCCCGAACTATCACGTTCCGAATTTTATATGCAGATAGAATTGTAAAATAGCTAAACACCTAATGCAAATAATGCAGATGGGAAAAGTCGATATATTTACGTTAACATGTACGAGGAATAATAATTTTAAAAGCACTGGCAACACTAATCCAGAGTGGCACATAATTTTTACCACGGCGGCGAGCGTACGATAGATACTTTAAACGAATTTTTATCCCTTGGTTGTTCGTTCCCGTTTTATGAGGCTCCAGGACAATGGCCGGACCCGGCCTGTCTAAATTTGACGTTATAGATCCCGACCGTAGTGACACTTACCGAGAAGTGGCGCTAAAACAAAACCTCCACGGAAAAAAGAACCCCTCGTTTCCCAAATATCGCCGCATCGACTACTTACCGGAGTCCTTGCGCTAATGAAATACGAATTTGCCTAAAGACAAAAAGGACAATTTTTGAAGGGAAAGGTCACACGAGAAATTAATGAACGGCGCCCCACTGTTCATTAGGAGGGTTAATAAACTAAACTGTCTACCCTAGTAATTATTCGAATGACAGCTCGAAATATCTTTGCGTCTAATAAACGTGTAGTTTACTAATTGAAACCCTACTCTGCTATTAATTTAATTTTACGCGGAGGGCAGTAAGTGATTTATCTCATGATTATTATGCCTGAGTGTGGCCTAGTGATAAGATGTTAGCGTTGCACTCATGGGGTCTCTAGTTCAAGCCCGAAGACCTGCTTCCAGGGTGAGGTTTTTCTACGATTTTCCTCGTCCTTGGCGAATACTGGGACTACCAAACATCTTAAGACGTTCTACAGGCGCGGGCGATAATAAAAACCTCTTGTAATTGGCGAAAACTATTGAGGGACTTTATGATTTGGATTATTTTATTTATTTATTTATTTATTAAATTATATATAACGTTATCTTCTTTGAAATTTAACTAATCAAATTGAAACAATTGCCAATATGTTGTTAATTATTTTTACTTTAAAACTGCACAAGCTAAAATGTCTGTTGCACAAATCAAATAAATTGTACAAATACTTAATTATTTGGATTTAAATCACCATAAATTAAAAAAATGACTAAATGCGGTTCATGAATCGGGTGAAATTCTACGATGTGGCAGTACTTCATCTGTCGGAGGGTAGATCTTGGAGGGGTGGTGAAGAGTACGTCCGAATTGCAGTCTTAACGATGACCGAAAGCCTGAATTATGTCGGGCGCAATTTCCCCAAAAATGAAAAGAAGGGAGAGAGAGAGAAATTGGGGGCTTTACTCTTCTTTCTAACCGAGGCCCATTACCATAAATTACTTTTATTGGATGTGGAGACTACATTCCTCCTTACCTAAGGCCACGATGACGGCTATTTATTCCTTTAATTTCCGAAAATAATTAAATTTTAAAACGAAGATGTCTCTTATCATAAATTCGTTGTTCTTAGAAATCCGTGAAAATACTTTTTAGGACGCGAGTGCTAAAGTAAGGTTTTTTATCTTACGTAAACGCAGTACCCTTTCGTAGAATATCTGCGGTATGAGTTGGCCCTCATCCAACTTTTCGACTACATCGTTGGCACAATGAAGTGTCTGAACACTTTTGGAATTATTCAGTTTTGTGAAACCAGAGCCAATCTGGACCCTACATAAAGTCCGTTTCTATGACATATGTCATGGCGACATTTAATGCGATGTCATGTCAAAATTTGATAATTTACAACACAGCGACGAAGGGTGTGAATTCTGTCAAACTGCTTCCAGAAACGCTTATAAGAGCCTAAACTGTTCATCCCACAGATCTGCAAATGTGTATATAAAAAAGAAAAACGCATTTATCATTTGCAACTTACGGTTGTCAAATTGTCATCAAAAATAATCCAGTTAGTCCCCTGATAATTCTCAATAAAAATCATTGGAATTTATTCACGGGACCCCAAAACGCGTATTTCCGCTGAAATTTCATTTTTTCCCTCGATTACAATACTTTCCTAGGGTACTAGTCGGAAAGTAAAAAGTAAAATCATGTAATGAAAAACACTTAGAGCACATTGAAACATCAGCTAAATGAAACATGAAGTGAGACACGTATTCACATAAACATGTAGTGTATAGTAGTCTTTGCTTCAAAAGGTAGATACATATCAGAGACATATCACATTACTGATTATTTTTATAGAACACTTCCACTGGTAAAGTAAGCTGCTCGTCGACAAGTTGCTATTGAAATCTCCAATCTCGTTAGCCTACACCAGCCAGGCAATAACGAGTTTCAGAAATAAAATTGGGATTCGAGCATTCGGTCACAATCGTGTCTTTCGCAAAATCATTGCCGGCGTTTAAATTTCCAATGTGCGCTCGAGTGGAAAACAGTTTTCCGAACTTTCATCCGCGGATTCGACTGCAAATTTTCCGCCTCGATTTCGCAGCATTTCGCAGCCGGAACAATCCTGCGTTACGTAACTAACTTGACTGATAAGTACGTTAGAAATATTTCGACACGTGAAAATATTTCGTGTATATTTGTCTTTTAAAAGGAAAGGAGGTTCTATCTTTGAAGTATTTTTTGAGTTAATAACAGCGCTTTTGCTGGTGGAGCATACAATAGAGAACGTACGTTGTGAATAAGGTCAAGAGGCAAATTGAGACAAATTTCCAACATTCAAATGTAGCCATGTCAACAGTTTTCAGGTTAAAGAAATTAGTAGTAGAATTAATTTCTTCTTAGAAGTGATCTACCATTATTAAATTATTATACGAGGATATTATTAAGAACTTAATACTATAGAGGACGTTGATAACCATCCCATTGTGGGTTTCAGCCGGCATGAATAGATGGTGCCCAGTCCAAGGTTTCTGGGCTATATAATGAATAGTGACCGAGGAGCGATTGATGCGACAGAAGCAGCCTTCGACGATAATCAGACGACGACGTTATAATTAAAATTATTGCCGGGTACCTAACGCAAAGCGGGTTGCCCAACCGTACATAACTTGTAATAGTGAGCCTCTGTGCGGAGCGTCTGTTGCCAAGTTCACTCGGTTTAGAGTGAGGGACGGGGGAATTACCGGTGTAAAACAAGTAACCGCTTAGCTTAGGGTGCAAAATTAATTTCGTAGACGAAGCAGACGCGGAGAGGGGCAATAAAATGCAAATATGCCCCGATAACGTGGCGTACATAGATGACATAAATTCGTGTATGGCTCGTACGATTGTTACATGTAAGAAGAGAGAACGTTGGTGTGCTGAAATCAGCGCTCATCAGCGTCGTCAGTTTCATGTAATTTAATATAAACCGCAGGTGGTGTGTCTCGTGCGTAGTGGGTTGTTGTGGTGAAGTTTGCTTGTCGCAAACGGAATAGAAACTTTGCAAGTTTCCATTCTGGGTATGTCACGTTATGACACTGGTTTAAACATTGAAATAGTTATTTTTATTAACCCGAGACACATTAAATCCTGATTTAGCTTCAATTTTAATTCGGTAGCGTGTCACGTCGATCTTTTCTTAATCGTAATTCGAGGCGACATTTGCCCTAAATCATGATTACTTGTCGTATATTGTCTCGCAATCA
The DNA here is from genome assembly GCA_963971325.1 of Aphodius granarius. Lineage (NCBI taxonomy): Eukaryota > Metazoa > Arthropoda > Insecta > Coleoptera > Scarabaeidae > Aphodius > Aphodius granarius. The sequence continues at coordinate 8,033,418 of OZ020225.1, forward strand.
CAACTGTTGGGATACAATTTTATTAGTCGTGACTAGTTATATCAAAGCATTCGTCAAGTTGCATATGTTTCAGAATGACCACAACTCAAAAACGTTTCTTTTTAGCAATACAGCACGTTACATACACGCTTATATACTCGCCAATATACTAAATTATGATTTAACCAATAGCATATTAATTTCCGAAAAGAGACACTTCGCAGTGTCTCTACATTCAAAATGTCACTTTTTCACTCCCTGAAAGAAAGTATTACATTTATTAACTAGTTAAAAATATCTGGGGTGTAAAGTCATCCAACTTTCCAACTACATTGTTGGCACAATGAATTGTCCAAAAATGTTTGCAATTATTCAATTTTGTGAAGCCAGAGCAATTCTGTACCCTACCTAACGTCAGTTTGTATGACATAATGACATTTGTCATACTGACATTTAACATCATGTCAATGGCACTAACATTTGTCAAAATCTAACAACTTGCAACACAGCGACGAAGGCTGTGGATTCTGTCAACCCGCTTCCATAAAAGCTAATAGCTCCTAAACTGTTCACGTCGCAAATTTGTGTACATCTTTAAAGCCACTGGAGGATGTGTTGGTATGAGTTTGGTCTCAATCGGATAAATCCATCACACCCATACCCACATACTTACACACATACATATATTTTCCAGAAATCATCGCAATTGATTCAGGGAACCCTAAAAACGCGTATTTCCGCCTAAATCTCGATTTTTTTTTCCGTCGATTACAATACTTTCCTTCTAGGGTACTAGTCGGGAAGTAAAAAGAACATAGAAACAATTTTCTAGTGCAAATTTTTATAAATCAACAACATATAAACATATAACCAAATCTTCCAGGTACAATAATTAAAACCCCCTTTCGTTTCGTTGACTGTTCGTGATTACTTTGAACCATTCTCCAACGAAAAGCAGAAGCGCTTACTACAGTAGTTAAACATAATAATAAATAATAATAATAAGCTAGTCTATGTCTTCATATAATCAACAAGCACCTTGTACATACAACCACAATAATTAAGGCTAGAGATACCTTTAAGGTAAGGATTAGAAGCCGCAACAACCGCACTTACCTGGTGCGCTGTTGCGCATTGCGTAGCAATTCTAAAGCGCACTTGCGCGTCGCATCTTCCGGTGACAGCGGACGACAGACGGCAAGTTGTCGTATCAATAATAGTACCCTGTTCGACATAGTGAAACTATTCGCGACGAAGAATTTAAAAATTGCGCGCGAACACCTTAGCATCGAGCAACAGGATCAGCGCGATACCAGTGCGGACACTAGACCGCACGAGTGGCGCAAATTGGTCGGCTCTATAAGGCGCCGAGTGCAGCGCCATGCCTCATCCTCTTCTACAAGTAACCAGGAAGCGTCGACGTCGCTGCTACCGACGACCACAACTCCTGCACAACCCATCTCCAGGAAGAACTCCCTGACACAGAGCAGGTGCGAAATAATTAATATTATACCCAAAAAGCCCCCCCCCCCTGAAATAGCCTTCCTCCATATTTTAACAAACGATAATTATTTCATTAATTATTTGTGCAAATAATCACAATTATATACATCGGCAAACTTTCTCCCAGTTCAAAATATCATTTTTAATCTAGGATAATACAAATACAAATATTTATTTGAATTTTCTGTGCAGAATATAGTCATCAAAGATGTATTACAGTGTTTTCTTTCTGTAGCATACAGTGCTACATTCTCATTTTCAAACTCTTCCATACTGTAGAGTGCGGTGTGTGATAGAAGACGTTTTAGAGAGTTGTAGGTTTTTTTTTTTGACGAGTGATGTATCTTGTGGTGGCCAAGCAAGAAAACTCTGGTCTGTGCTGGTTTGTGTTTCTTGTTGAGTACGTGCGCTCATCTCCTTGAGTTGGTAAGGGTTCTATTATACAATCTGACCCTTTTTAATTAGTAATTTAATGTACTTACTGGGGTCTGGTAGGCTAGTAGCTGCAGGTCCTCTAAATTCGCGTGATGACAAGGGCGGAATTCATACCTAGAAAATCTTGCAGCTAGGCAAGAGAGGCAGAAGAGATGTGCCAGATGGGACTCACATCATGGTGCAGGTCCGTATATACCAACGGGTATTGAGAAACATCGTCAAGCACTTTGTTGTGGAACGATTGGATGCCTTGAAAATTTGTCTTCAATATTTGTTTGGCACAATCGCGGAGTTGTATGCCATACAGCCAAATAGGCTTTAGCATTACTTTAGCATATTTGTAGCTTAGTTTCTTTTGGCAGATGAGAATTTCTTCCCGAGAGCCAATACAGTTTTCAATATTTAAGGCCAAGTTCATCACTTTTCATTTTTACGTGCTCTTTCCATCTGAGCTGCATCTAGCCCAAATACTTTTCTGTAATTCTGGATCATTTTCTGGTGAAATTGATGTAAACTAATTTTAATTCGTTGAGTTTGGCTTTCCATAGTTTGGTTCATTGGTATACTTCAACCAAGTATACCAATTGATCAAAGTCAGGCTGAAGTTTACCGGTTTCTTCATCAACGGTTGACCCCACAACCATTATTGCTGTGTCATCCGCAAATGTAACGACTGCCACGATCTTCAGGTGTGGTAACTCACTGTAATATGATAAATGGAGTATTGGTCCCAAGACGCTGCCCTGGGGCACTTCTGCTTATACCTCTTTTAGAGCCGACGTATTGAATGGGTAGTGTGCTGTTTATTTTGCAAATCCTTATCAAACCTTCTCAAAAGCTTGTGATACGACAAGATTGTTGGACGATATAAGATCTTCTTCTCTATTATAAGTCTCATTTTATTTAGAATTAGCTTTTTGAAGAGTTTAGACGTGGTTAGTAGCAGTGATATTGGGCGATATGGTGTAGCTTTATTCGATGGTTTGCTTGGTTTTGGCAGCATAATAACTTCTTAAATGCTGCGTTCATTAGATATGTAAGCATTAGACGACCTTTCTTCATATTCAGGCATCTTTTTTCGTGTTTAGGTTAGTTTTTATTTCATTAGCAACAACTCTGAGTAACCAGCGAATGGTTTCTTCTTCTTTATTCATCACGTTATTTTGTTCTATAAGACTATTTCTGTTTCGGCGTTGTTTAGCTGAAAGACTTTTCCTAGATATTCGACAAAAGCTTGAGCTTTTTGTTGATCGTTTCTTGCCCATTTTCCATCATTACCATTACCATAAAAAAGTACAAAACAAATAAGAAGAATTATACACATTGGGAAACTTTCCCCAATACAAAGTATCAATAATTCAAATCCTTTTCAAAGTTTCTCCAGACATTATCCTGTATTGTCCTGGAACATCCCAATACCCTGAAAACCCAAAATAAAATTTTGCCAACCTAATTTCGCTATTCAGGTTTGACTTCTTCAAGAAGAGCAAGGACGATAGCAATAAGAGCGCTGAGAAGAATGGTAAGGTCAAACCGCTTACGCGACAAAAAAGCGTCGAGCACCACAGTTCGTCGCCCAAAGTGCAGGATTACTTCAAAGGACTCACGTCCAAGGACAAGTCGAAGAGTGTATCAGTGAAGAACATACACATGCTGGCATCGTCGCCAACGATGGCGGCTACCGGTAGTAATAGTCTTAGTGTAAAAGGTGTTCGAAAGGGTGACAAAAACAGTAGCAATAGTGGAAATAAAACCGTCAAAATCGGGTCCGGTCACAAAAAGTTGAGCAAGAAGGAGATCGCGAAGGAGAAGAACAGAGATGACTTCCTGAAGGCGACCATGAGGATCTTTCTCGTTGTCTCGCCACCTGTGGGGAAAATACAGGTAAACTGGATAGAACGTGATGTGGTAGACATATTAGATTGGTGTTGCATGTTTGTGCGTAGCTAGTAAGAAATATCAATAAATGATGCAGCCGCAAATTCACGCGGATACGGTTGCAGTTCAGCTTGTGAGCATTTTTTGTTTAATTTTATAAATATTTTTTATAGGTCACAAATTTCGTTACGTAAAATAATTGAAAATAAGAAAATTTGTTATTCATTTGGAAATAAATGTTGATTGCATGTCATATGCCCTACGCACAGGGATTTTTTAATTTCGGTAACCTTTGTGCGATGACCTTACTGATGTTCTCATGGAGGGGAAAACGCGATTTTCTATTTAATTTAGAATGGATAGCTCGGAGCAATACAACGCTTTGCTCATGTCAGTTGCTTTGCGTACGTACAAGGTTCAATCTTCGGGCAAAATTTTGTTGTTGATGTCGTAAAAACATATACATATTATCATTTGCGTTCAATTTTTGACTTTATATATTTTTTTATTTGCGGAATTATTATTATAACATTATTCGATTTTTTATAGTCATGTTTGGCACAGAATTTATATACAGTTCCTATGGTGTAAAGCGTCAGATACACACTCGGCGAGACATAGCGTGACTTGCCGAGACCGAGAGTGTGGAGAAAGCTACTCGTCGCCTCGTGTGCATACCCCTACGGCTTCGGACAGTCTCGCCGAGTGTGTAGCTCAGGCTATGATATATGTAAGATATATATGTTTTCTTATAGTTTGAAGAAAAAAAATATTAGACCATTTACGAAACTAAAAAATTCGAGATAGATTGGCCGTTTGGGCGCTATCGTGTTTACAGGCAGACACACATCCATCCGTATGTATGGATACACACATACATATACATGTCCATTTTCCAGGAATCATTGCAATGGATTCAGGGGACCCCAAAACGCGTATTTCCGAGGAAATTTCGAAATTGTTTTTCCGTCGATTGCAATATGGTGACTCCATCTCACAACATTTTTATTGTCTTATTTTCTCCATTTGCTAAATTAGTGATGCGTGTATTTTACCTCTATTTTAACATCAACTAAAGCTGTTTATCACAACTCCATCTTACGAAATTTGTCGATTTGTATTAATTTTTACTTTCCGACTAGTGAACTAGAAGTAATCGACGGAAGAAAAAAAAAACGAGACTTCAGCGGAAATACGCGTTTTGGTGTCCCCTGAATCGATTGCGATGATTTCTGGAAAATGTATGTGTGTGGGTATGTTTGTGTCTGCATATGTATGTGTGTGTGTGTATGTATGTCTGTGAACACGATACCGTCCAAACGGTACAACGGATCGGGCTGAAATTTGGTATACATATTTAGAATTACCAGGGCACGAACTGGATTGTTTTTGGTGACAATCTGACAACCGGAGGTGGCAAATGTTAAATGCGTCTTGTGAGAGATTCATCCAATTTTGACCAAATTGATACCTGTTCATCCTCCAGTGACGACGATAAATATGTTTACCAAATTACAGATCAGTGGGATGAACACTATGAACAGTTTGGGCGCTATAAGAGTATATAGAAGCATTTTGACAGAATCCACAGTTTCGTCGCTGTGTTGCAAATTGTCATATTTTGACAAACGTCATTGTCACTGACATGACATGACATTAAATGTCACTATGTTATAGAAATTGACGTTATGTAAGGTGGCTTTACAAAATAAAATAATTGCAAAAGTGTTCAGCACTAGTGTCATACGTGGGGTTTTGTCTTTTGCTTTGGGTTTGAGTAGAATAAACGGTTGTATATAATATAATAAACAGATGGCTCACAGAGGGTAGCACAAAGTTATTTGTTCAGGAAATGTTTTGACCTGATCGGGTTTTGAGTTTGCTTGTGAATTGTGAATAGAGGTTTTTTCTGGAAGTTGAGATGCTTCCTAACTTTGTGTGGTCCGGACACAGATGTGAAAATGTTTTTGGTTCTGTATTTGGTGGGAGAAGGCCTTCCTAGTTTTGTATATTTTAAATATCAGTCGAGGTCGTGGTTTAGAAGTCGAAAGATGTAGTCGTTACGTGTTTTAGGGCAATAGGCCCTTATCTTGTGTTTTGTTTCTGTGTGTGCCCGTGATGCCATCTCTGCTGATGTAAATTTGCCAATAACAATTTAGGTAATTTTTATAAAATAATTATGTCTCTGTCATCCGTTTTCTCTCCAACTATTATCATTGTGTCAAGAGTTTCAATGATTATTGTACACTCGATCTGAAGGGTTTTTAATCTTTTTGTTTATTTTGTAAATATATTTGTTTTGGTTAGAATTTGACTTTTAATCACCCTGATGTTATTATATCAAGATTAATTCATTTACGATTATTTTTGGCTTCTAAAAATCTAGCGATACCAAACCCTCAAGGTTTCAAAGAAAGTTCTCGCGTCCTCCGTTTGAATTTGATATAAAGTAAATTACATTTTGGCCGCTCTGTTTGCTACGCTACCAATAAAAACAGACTCCAGGTCCTAACTTCTTACACTAGTCACACTAGTCGGAAAGTAGGGTGAAGGCCCAGATATTTACATTAACAAAGACCTGAATCAATAAATGCACTTACTTTCCATTAAACATGAAATTAATGGTGTGAAAACTCTATTTCCCATGCTTTCAATCAATTCATCAAACAAATCTTTACGCGCACTTATCATCAAATTTATGTTTATCGCTGACGATAAGATAACCTCTAAACGTGTACTAAGGAATGTACATACATTTATCTTTCTCAATATTTTAGACTTGATACTGAAGATGACCACAGAAAATTAGTCGGTAATTTCGTCTATGTTTATACGATGCAGAACTGGATACCGAAAACATTGTGATCCGTTTTTGCGGAATATAAAGATTATTCTATATCTTTAATAGTATTTGTTGTTTTATTGAGCTTCATTGAAATTATATGAGAAAAATCAGCGATGGTCTTCGCCAAATTCAATTAGATTTGTAGTCAAATAATCAAAACATTTGATTTTTTTTTAATTCACTTTCACCTTTGCATTTTCCAAACCAAACGAAAACAGCAGTAGTTAGATTAAGGACACACCAAATCTCTATTTTCATTATTTATCCAGGAGAACTTCTCCGAAAAACCAGAGTGAGCAAAAAACCTAATGGAAATGTTTGTAACTCCGCTGTAACGACCGGCTATACGATCTTAATGGGGCTTTATATTTCGTTCGTTAGCGTTCTCCCTATCTCCGAAGAAATCGTTTCTTACTAATAAAAACAAACTCACGGCCTATATCTGGGGCATTGTATTAGCGGCATTAAATTATCGAAGTGTCAAGGCATCCTATAAGTTCGCAAGAAGTTATCCCCGCTAACAGTTTCGGAGACAGTTTCCATCGATAGGTGTCCCAATAGGGCAGCTATCAATTACGAATTTGACAGGGTTGTATATCCCAACTCCATAACCGACTTAATAGCTTTTGTCACGACGCTGTCTCACTTAATAACTGGAAATATCTTTCGAGCAGTCTTAATTAAAAGTTTTCAAACCGTCAGTAAGACGTAACTGAAAGAAGTTATGAAAAAGGAGTTGTTGAAAAAGAAGTCTTGTTCTGTTAAAAATAAAATACAGAATTAACGATCATCGAGTCTTTCTATCTCCGTCTGAAATAAAATCTGAAACGTGCGGATAGGTTATTAGGAGCATCATAACTGCCACGATCCCCGTCGTGTCTATTTACGTCGCGACGTCTAGACAGCGTGTGGTTTCCGATCCGGATGTCTATGGCAATTTTACACGCTGAAGAGATATATCATACGGACACAAGTGCGGACTTGCTAGGTTAAAAATACCCTAGACACCAAGGATCTCTTTAAGTGACTATTTCGGATATTAACAACCATTTTCCTTTGTCTTTACCTGTACGTTCAGACCAACCAATGCAATTTTAATACATATTTTACACGCATTTACAAAACTACCTATAAATGTCCGTTTTGTCTCCATTTGAACCTCAAGAAAACTTTTACATAAGGCCATGTCATGGAATTTGTCGACTTTTTATCTCCATGTACAATAGTCAATAAGGGTCCATTTTATCCATATGTTTTCTGTCGAAATGTTAAATATTATATGAATAATATATTTAAAAAATATCGTCGGAAATACTTAATAAAGCAAAGCTTCGTTTTTCTGTAATTGTATATAGCAAAAAAAACTCAGAAATGGGAATAGAAAAATAAATAATATATATAATAACACGTATTACGTTCTTTTGTTTTAAGTATGAAGGAACTGCTTGAAAGGAATTACGTCTGTTTTAAGCGATATGTACGTATACTTTCGGTCAAGAAACTGTTTGTTCGTTGAAGAATGTATATTTTTCACCCAACAAAATATTGTTGTAAAACGAACGTTTTACTCTTTTTATATGTAGAAGAATAACATTTTCTTCGTCAGAGCAAAATATACTCAACATAAACATACTAAACTCTTAAACCGGAAGAATAACTAGCCGTTGAAATAACTACATATATTGAAATTTTTATTGCAATAAAATATTATTTGGATAGCAAAAATATCCTCTTCATGCTACACCTATATACGCAAGAACAATTTTTCTTGATATCTAAGAATAGAGTTCTTTCTGTGTAGGCTATTCCACTACAATCGTGATTGTCCTCATAATCCTTGTAAGACACCCATGAGATAAAACACTTCTGCATAGATGTGTAAACAAACAATATACGAACTGTTAGCGCCATCTGTAAAGTAATTGCACAACTTTCTATGTATCTCTCAGAGTAAGAATGTTGGATCAGGAAACTGTTTTTTCGTTGAAGCATATATATTTTTCGCCCAACAAAATATTGTTGTTGTCGTAAGACGAACGTCTACTTTTTTATAGAAGAATAAGTTTTTCTTCGTCAGAGAAAAATATACTTAGCATAAACATACTAAATTCTTAAATCGTAAGAATAACTAACAGCTGAAACAACATATTAAATTCTTATTAAAATAAAATATTATTGGTATAGAAAAAATCCTCTTCATGCTACACTATATATGCAAAAATAATTTTTCTGCATATCCAAGAATAGAGTCCTCTCTGTGTAATTGTAGAAATCTTTTAAGATCATAGAAATCTGTCCAACATGAAATAAGTTATTGGGACTGAAAGTTGAGCCATAGTACGTTTTGTACAGAATTTGATCTACCTGCAAAATATAACAATAGATTGTCAATGGCGTCCTCATTAAAACGGAGAAGCGACGGTTGGTATCATTATGCCGTCATTACCGAAACAATCCTTGACCCCTTCCACTCTAAATTCATCGCGGCGCGGCGGTCTGTAGTCGTCTGCCTGTTTTGGATTACCGAATTTTGAGCTCTTCAATTTCCATTCCACGGGAAATAGGAAAAGATGCGAATTCGTAAATTTTAATGGGCACCATAAGCCAGCTAAGTGCGATTTTGATCATTACGAACCCCGACTGTTGTGCTGGCTGGAATCCTTTCTGAGGGATTAAGGTATAATGCGCAATTTGATTTACATAGCATCAATTAGAAGGTAGGGTAATGTTTCTGGGGTTTTGTTTCTTGCGCAGTTAGAAATTTTGTATTGTAAGGTGGGTGATTTATGTACCTTTTGTCTTGATGCATGTGCTACAACACATTACAGTTTAAACCAAATGCTCATTTCATAAAAGCTTATAGTGTTTTGTGCATGTATGAAATGAAGTTGAATAAATATGCTACGTATGTGTCTCACTTTTGCCGAATGTCGTCCTTTCGCGCAGGTCTCAAGTTAAATTTTGATTGGTTTTACAGTATCAACTGAGTTTCGAACAACCTGTAGAATAATTAACTATTTTTTTCTTGAATTTTCCGCGAAGCAAATTGATTCAAACGTTTCAAAATAAAACACATAACGTAGCAATGAGTTATAGTTTCCAAACCTGAAATGCGCACAGTTGGTTTTAACGGGCCAGCGTTTGCTGATATGGACCTTAATGAGAATGACCTGGTAAACAACTCAGTGCTGAGGACACGGTAGGAAAAAAAGTCGGAAATTTCTGGGGACTCTCGTCATAGCAATCACGGCACATTAAGAAATATCGCGGGACACGTAACCAAGACGGATTCCGAGGGCGTCAGAAGCAATTTTCTGTTTGCGATGAACTTTCGGTCGGGACCTTTGAACTTTGCGACATAGCGCACCAAGCCGGAGAATTTGAGAAATCGTCTTCGCGTTGTAAGCGAAACATAAAGTTTTGCTGAAACGCGGGGAATGAATAAAAATTGCCGGGTGATTTATAACGCTTAAAGTTACTACGTGGTTATGATTTAGTTGTCTTTTTTTGTGCAGATTGCGTGAAACAATTATTTGTTTGAGGGACTCCAAAAATAAAAGCGTTAAAAAATTAAGTTGAATAAAAAAGTAGAAAACAGCGGGCAAATAACACTTCAGTACTGACAAAGGGAACACCAAACCACAAGAATTATGTTTTTTTTATTATCAAATCTGTTCTCTAGACGTTCATGATGGTAAATTCGTATTTAGGGGAAGTTGATCATGATCAGTATAACATCCCTATGTATTCTTTCAGCAACAACGTCATCTTTGAGATTGTTTGCACTAATTTACAATTTGTTCTTATTTTAAAACCGAATATTTAATTAACTTATATTTATTATTATTACCTGCTTATGCTAACTGATTTTCTTCTTTCTTTCAGGTAAGTCCAATACATACAATTCTGAGATTGTAATGCATTTTAAGGTGGTAAGTTCTTTTTGTGTAAGAATGTAGTGTTTTATAATCATTTATAATTGAGCTTTATAGCTGCTAGAATTTTTTCCTGTTACAATTTTTTAAGGAATTATTTCTAAGACTCTTTCTGGTCAATGTAATTGACATGATGTTTTGTGGTGTAAGTTTGGAACACCTGTGAAACAATTAAGCATCATAATTAAGTTTTGAGGTGCTTAATTAAGTTTTCGCCTGCTGAGTGTTAAAGGCTGATTAATTAGCAATGTATTGTCATCTGCTTGAGTTCAATGTGTTTTATTTATTATATTTTTAAAGCAGCTAAAGCGGTTTAACTGAGAGCTTGTAAATTTAATTTTCATCTTATATAACTCGGGGCATAACTTTACATAACCTTGTTGACGTTATAATTGTGACGAATTTTTTCAACACGTTGCAAAGAAGACAAGTTAACACGTATTGTGGTAATTATGAAACAAAGACATCTTGCAACATCTTATATCGCAATAAAAAATATCTGTGGTGGTCCCACCCAACTTTCCGACTACATAGTTTATACATTGAAGTGTCATGACCTTCTGCTATAGTTCAGTTTAGTAAAGCCACAGTCACTGTGGATCCCAAACCTGATATCAGTCATACAATAAAATCAAATGTCATGTCGACGTTTACCAAAATTTGCCAGATCGCATTCATGGCGATCAAGGTTATCAAACCGCTTCTATAAAAGCTTATAGCGCCTAAACCGATCCATAAATCGATTTATTTATCTGTAATTTGCTGTAAGAATAATCAAAATCGAACATTTTTTGGTGGGCGTTTTTTTATTTTATCATACGTATTATGACAACGTATTGTAATCGTGTCGAAAAAAAAAAATTGAGATTTTAGCGGAAATATGTCGTTTTGGGTCACCTGAACATGTTTCACCAAGGTAAAAAAAATGTCTGTGTGTGTGTATATGTGTGTACCCGTTTTTTGTGGCGACGATTCCGGAGAAACTACTGAAGGTATCGAGACGAAACTTCATATTTAGAAGTTTCGTGACTAAACTTAGAGCTGAAAGAAGTTTTGTCCAAAAGGGCCCAAAGGAACTCGAGGTTTACTCTTATCATTTTTCAACGATTTTGCAAATTAGCCGCCATTTCTGTAATTTCGTCAAAATAGTTAAATAATAAACTATAGTAGAGAAAATTTTGTATAATTTATGTCCATTCCATTTTTTGGAAAAAAAATTAAATCATAGTAAGCGGATGCCCCTTGAACTTTCAAATTGCCCCCCTAAACACGGCTGTATCGTAGGATAAAGTCATGTGCCTGGCCACATCAGATTTTTTTTTTTGGCGCTGACGCTTTCGATACCTCAGCCATTACAATCCGTCTCGGAATTTGTTTTGTCAGGTTTTCATAAACATGCAGTGATTGTTCCCTTCGTCGCTCGTAGCGGACGTAGACAAAGGGGTCGGTGAAAGGTCAACCGGTGGATCCTTAATGGATGATGTACTCACCGTGGAAAACAAATGACACGCCGCGGATAGAATAGCTTCGCAAATGCTCGATTCTAAAGGAAATGTCAACTGGAGAAAGAGCACCGATGTAATTAAAATAGCCTCTCGCGGTCCATGAGTAGTCACTCACAAAACGGGCGACAGGACGACGTCAAAGAACGAGAACAAAGACCGGCGAGTTCATAAAGGAGAATACAACTGACCGGAGTGCGCGGCAATAAACTTTATTAGGTAGTTTTGTTTGACAAGGGCTAGGATTTTAGAGGGGGGAAGGGTAATTAAGTTGTTATTTCTACAGATGCGAAGATTTGGTATCTATCCGTATTTGTTTTAGCGTTGTTTTTATATATAATTTACTTAATTTAGGCCTTCTTATGGACCACTCGTTTTAATAACTTTGTCTTATGCTAGGGCTACACTTAGCGTTTATACGCAGCGTATAGTACGTGTAGTTTTAGCTTTACTGATATAATAGTAATTTATGGACCAAGGGTATTAAGTGGATGTTTATGCTCACGGAAGCCACGTGTTAAAAAGGGGACCGATATGCCCTGGAGCTTACAAATCGCCAGAGACCGTTAAACATTGATTTATGTCCGAGGTAGATACATACAAAATTTTATATCCTACCCATATTTTTCTGCCTTAGAAATAATTAAATGTCTTTGGTTTGGTTGGTTACCTTAGCAAGTGGCATTAAAGCCCGTGCACACGTCCGAATTTTAACGCACCATGCACGCAGCATGATCGCAACGGCAGTCAATCCACACATAACCATTAAATAACATCAGCACGTATTTTTCCGCAAGCAGAAATGGACATCTTAAGACGTTCCACAGGCGTGGGTGATAATAATAATACTCTGGCCTGCCGATTCCCCCTGTAATTGGCGAAAGCTGTTGGGGGATGTTAAGGCTTGGATTATTATTATTATTATTATTATTATTATTATTTGCTGATTTACTACAATATCCGGAAAAAAAATCCAAACCAAATTAATTCTCAATATAAGTGGATAAGACTGTCTATATCACCACTAGAAATTTTTGCAGTAACTTTAAGATAGGTATGTTTTTAATCATAGTAGAATTAGTTCGTTGAATGCAATCATACATTGTTACACAAATCTTTGTTACAGTACAATATAATACAAGTCAGGGTCTTGTTTTATATAAGATATAAATAAAAATAACGATTTTTTTAATTTAATACAAAATAAACGTGTTTGTTTGCAAACATATGCATATTTTATAATAAGGTACATTTACTATTAAAAGTTATAAGTGGTCTATATCGTAGGGACTGAGTTTCCTTGTCTTAGAAAAGAGACCATAAAGTCAGTAATTTTGTTACAGCAGCACTGTCACTAAATAAAGTTTATAATTCTATGTAGATGATCAACTTCATTTAACAATGTACAGAGAGAAGGCAATTTCGTGCGCGTGGGGCGGAGTAAATAGTAGAAGTATGTTGCGGAAAAAATAGCACGCAGCTATTTTTACGTGTTCATTGCAGCATTTGACTGCACCTCACGCCGCAATTGCGGTACCGCAGCGGCGCCGGCACTGTGCGTTAAAACCACGGTCCTGTGCACCGGGATTTAGTCGTACGTCCGCGTATCAATGTTATAAAACTTGCCATTGTGCGTCAGTAAGGCTAAGGATAATAATGCCCTAGGCCCCCTAGGGTATTAAGGCCACAGGGCCGCAGGGCACATATCTATCATATAATGTAAAATGTCAGAGATATTTTATGCTTTTAGAGGAACAAAAATATGGGTAAAAGATGGCTAATAAGAAAATTCCATAAATTAATATGAAAAAGAAGATTCATACGTTGCTACATCATCCTTTCAATTGTCTGCATATCTGGTATAAACATTTCAAGTTAATTAAGCAAGCCAAAGCACAAACACAACATAACCATAGCAGCATTTCTGGAGATATTCGTATTGTTTTCGGCAGCAAAATCGATCCAACCTTGCTCCATAACCCGTTTACTTTTACCGTGTTTACATGGAGGCAAAACTGAGAGATGTCCCCTAACCCATAGTAAACTTCCCGGTTCCCCGACCAAATCCGCTCGCACACATTCGTAGATACGAATACGCTGCAAACCGAGATCTATTTCCTCTGCCGAGAACCTGGAACTTCGGAATTTACCGCCTTTGTCGCGAATGCCACACATCCGGAATAGTACGATGCGATGCCGATGGTGATAATTTAATATCTGCTCTTGCCAGAGGGTGTCAACTGTACTACCAATCCCGTATAATACGCCATTCAAAAACGATTCTACGCAAGCAAGAATTTTAATTTATTTTTACATGAAGTTTTTCTGGCTGCTTGTAAGTTCTGTATTTCATTTAGTATAATTTCTACAGACGAATGTTTGTTAATGTCAGTTTCCACAATAATTATTTCTAGAACTCACTTGAGCCACGTAATTGACGCGATGTGTTGGTTTGTGGTCTAATCTTGGAACACTCTGTGTAACAATTCTTAAGTCTTCGATTACACAGGGCACCAAAAAAATTTGTTTCTGCGGCATCAGTTTGAGTAATTGTAGGAGGTCAAAATGGCGGGAACAACCGCGACTCCCTAACATGGCAGCATTTGGCCAAGCGCGGTTTAAGGGCTTTAATTACTGGTCAAAATTCTAATTTATCAAATCTCTTCCAATTTATTCGAAGGCAAAACTAACTGGGTTCTTTTTCTTGAACCTTGTGAACACATTTTCTGACTACTAACTGACGCGTTTAAGTATGTAACATTTAATAAGGGCTGATAAAGCAAGACTACTCAAATGAAATGAAACACTTATCAAAACAATAACATCTATTAACAATAATAATCAACAATACCGTTTGATAGATTACATAGAAAAATGAATGAAGCTTTGAACATATTGACGTTTAAATTAAACCTAGGAGTTGATTTAGACAGACACACTTTTTAGCAGAAGTATCAATAAACAATTCTAATTTAAATGAAATGCGAGACAAGTTGAAAAGACTTACCAGGAATAAACTTAAGCGCCTAAGAACGCTCCACAAAAACGTGTACTTTACATGACGGTGGTTGAAATGAGAAGAGCGAGATCTGTTCGCTTGCATCCCTCGGCCCCAAAGGAAGCCGGAAGCATTTCTTCTTAGCCAATGACAACTCTTCAATTTTAAACTTATAACACGCGGTCAAATCCTAAACCAGATGTTCAACCCTAGCAAAAACCTTTGACATTCCCGAATGTTCTTACATATATCTCGTTTAATTTGGTCATATCTTAATAAATAAATAATGGGTTTTCGACCCATTACATAATCAATTTTGATAAACTATGATTATGAAGTACTCGTTGTATAACTAGTTTGTTTGAATTGACTCCAGTACTCCTAATTCACCATGCAATATCAAAAGTATAGTATAAGTTAAATTATTTTAATTTAAACCTCATTAAAGAAATATGTTTGCTTTTCGTGCGGCTAGCAAGTTTTTATTTATCAAAAACAATCTTTGAACTAACTGTTCGAAATATAACATGTAAGGCTTAAGAACACACGAGGCGGCGCGGCGCCGATTCGTCCGACGCTTGCGTGTGTGCAAACGCAGGCGGCGTCATTTCGTTGCTGTATTCTGGTTCGACGATTCGTTGCCGCGCCGCTGCTGTGCCGTGTGTCCTCTACAAGTACTTGCAAATGGATTTGACTGTCAACTCGGCAAACGAATCGGCGGCCGCTTCGTCGCGCGGCGCCTCGTGTGTTCTTAGCTTACTCTACAACTTGCTGCTCCTTTTTTTATTGGGTCAGCAAAATGCATACACTAAATATTCCTGTTTTCTTTGTCAGTGGGACAGTCGTGCAAAAAATGAACATTGGAATAGGAAAAACTGGCCGTCGAGAATAAATATGACCGTAGGAAAAGCTAGTATATATAAAGGCGAGAACAAATAATTCTTTCACCACTAAATATTAAATTTTGGCTCATTAAACAGTTTGTGAAAGCTTTATATAAGAATGGTGTTTGTTCCAAATATATTTGTTAAACATTTCCTGGCAACAATACCGGAAAATTAAAAGCTGGTATCTTTGATGGACCACAAATCACATGACTTAGGTTGAACTGGAAACATGGACAAGCCTTGTATCAGTTATGGCTAAATTTTTGGGAAATCACCAAGCAATATTAACAATACAAATCGTTGACAAAATGCTTCAAAATTTAAAAAAATAATATGGGTACCAAGTTACATTATTTTAAAGATATGCAGGCCGATGGTATTGCCATATAATCCAGACTACTGCTGGATCTTAGAAAGGCATTGTCCTGAAAAAAATACAATAGAAAACCACACAAATTATTAAATAATTACGCATTTGCGGGCTATATTCGAGTTCGTCCATTTCGAAAATTTTATAGATGATAATAGTTGCTTGGCATTTGCATATAGACCACCGTTCTCTTCGACGTTTTCACCGCCCGAAAAGGCGGTGTAGTTGCGTCCATTTAAAACAACGTATTTCGATCATTCGAAGTACTCGCACCGTAGTATACGCTGCGTAAAAACGCTAAGTGTCTCCCAAGCATAAGATGACAAAAAAAAAACGCGTTTGTGATCATTTTTGTCTGAGTTACACTACAACGTATCGACAAGCACATAACTAACCAAGGTTAAGGGTTCGGTAAATCGGACCGTCAGACGAGTAGCTCATTAGTATAATTTACTGAAAGAATCATCAAAATCGCCGAAAGATCACAAAAGTAACAGATCAAAATTTGTCAAATATTTATGTGGGCGGCTTTTTTGCACTGAATAACTTTTTATCAACAGATGCAGTCTGAGAACATCATTATCATCATTGTTCAAAGTTTCTGTTACCATTATAAGCGATGTCTATTATGTTAGATATTATGGTATTTGTTAGTCATAAATAAACGAAATTAATGTACTTGGGTACATATAACTGATGGCGGTGGTTAAACGAGGTGTCATTGTCAACGTTTATTTTATACATGAATATCACATCGGTATATATAGCGCGACAATAACCGTTATATCGGTTTTATGGTTATTAGAATATTGAGAGTGAATCGCGTTTTTAGTACCCATAATTGTCGTGTTATGATCATTAAATGACCTTGTCTGCAATATATTTCAGTTTAACAGCGCCAAATTTGAATATTGTAGGAGTTATAAATTTATTTCTACCTGTAGAAACATCGCCAAAATTATCCTGCATCGTTCTTGTTATGTTGTGATTTCCAAAGCTATTCAGACTAATGTTAACGATTGATTTTATGATTATCCTAACACAGATCTAAATTGCGACTGTAAAGTTTATTCACGATCTCAGTTACTAACCGTAAGGTAATATGGAACTAGACGTACGTAGGTATATTATGGAACGTGATATTGCTTGTCAAGCATATTGCGCTCGAAGCGCACATTACGCGATGTCAGCGCAACCGAGGTCGTTCGTTAAAAATGAAACTGTCAACTCAGTGCATAACTGTCGTCGTATTGCGTATAATTACGTTCTCGCAAAAAGGATATATCGGATACCCTCTACGTCACTCTACAACAGGCGGTCATTAGCGTCCGCAATACATCATGCTGTTTTCACTGACCACACAAGCTGACAACTGACAAGTGACAGATCCAAATAACGCATATCTAAACTGGCGACGCAAGCGACCCCTATCGGATATATGTTTTTGCTTATGGAGCTTACAACGGACGATGACGGTCAATCACAAAACTGGACGATCATAATCAAATTGCCATTCGTTTCGATCGAGTTTTTATTATGCATGAACTGTTATTGGTGCTTTTCTCTCGCTTACGCTGACATTCGCGCCCCTAGGCTGCTTTATACCCGTCGTTTTAACAATTTGTTCGGGTGCGTATATTCTGCTCGATCTGTACAATTTTTTGTGCTGGTCGATTTATGAATAATTTATGGGTTGATTTTTGCTTGAATAGACAAGTACCCTTTTTTAAAATGTTGCGTTAGCTCTGTATAGACTATGATGTGTTTCTGGGACCATGAAACCATTGTGATTTATCCATGTTTTTACTTTCCGACTAGTACTCTAGAAGGAAAGTGTTGTAATCGTCGAAAAAAAAATTTTTCCATGTCAGCAGAAATACGCGTTTTGAGGTCCCCTGAATCGATTGCAATGATTTCTGGATTTCTGGTGTGTGTGTGTGTGTATGTGTGTGTATGTCTGTGAACACAATAGCGTTCAAACGATACAACGGACCGGGCTGAAAAGTAGCATACATATTTAGAATTGCCAGGAGACGAACTGGATTGTTTTTTGTGACAATCTGATAACCGGAAGTGGCAAATGTTAGATGCGTCCTCTTCGGAATTTATCCGATTGTGGCCAAACTAATGTCAGCTTATCCTCCAGCGATTTTCAATATGTATACTACTATTTACAGGTCAATGGGATGAACGATTTAGGCGCTATTAGCTTTTATAGAAGCGTTTTGACAGAATTCACAGCCTTTGTCACTTTGTTGCAAATTGTCAGATTTTGACAAACGTCAGTGCCCCTGACAGGACATGAAATTAAATGTGAGTATGACAAATGTCTTTATGTCATAGAAACTGACGTTAGGTAGGGTACGAGTGGCTCTGGCTTCACAAAACTGAATAATTGCAAAAGTGTTCAGACACTTTGAACCAACGGTGATATTTGTTCTTGAAAAATCATAAAATGGTTCTGATACTGACATTTTACATTTGTTATGTATTGCAAATATGTCATGCGCCGTCATTTTTGTGTGTTGGTTATCTCGGGATCCCTTAATGTTACTTTATGTCTCCGTATCACTGTGATAAACCTTAACAGACGGCCTTCTAAAAACGTTACTGATGAGGTTAATATTACTCACAATGGGTCATTTTGGCTTTATAATGAAAATAAACGACATAATAAATTTGGGAGTGAAAAACGTCACTGTTAAATTTGCACATTAACAGAGAAAACGTGATAATTTGGTGGTCTGTGGAACAATTAAGGATAAAAATATTTTATGACTTATTAAGTTAAAAGGAAATATCCGGAGAGGCCTCCTCTCAACTTTCCGACAACAAGTCTGTGAACAGTTACTATTCATAGAATAACATAGAATAACACAATGTCACGACGTGTCACTGGAATCTGACGTTTGTCAAAATCTGCCAATTCGCAACCACATCGACGAAGGCTGTGGTCCACTCTACGTTCACATTCAGTAATTACTAATTATGAGTAATATTGATAAAACTACATTGCCACTTTTGTACTTCAGATAACCTGGAAGAAGCAGACATAGTTTCCATTATTGTTGCTCGATTCCCAAAGAAAAAGTTTATTTACATTGCACTTTGCACTTCTTTGTTCGATCTGTTGTTTCGTTTGGACACATATATTTTCCAGAAATCATCGCAATGCATTCAGGGGACAACAAAACGTGTATTTCCGCTAAGATTCCATTTTCCCGTCGATTACAATACATACTTACCTTCCAGGTTACTATCGAAAAGCTGGTGGAATTTTTCGAAATACAGCAAAGTGGTTAAAATTTCATGAATTATGGTTAAAAAATCAATGCACAGCACCTTCGTTCGAGCAGCTGTCACAAACTAGTATGTTGTTAGTTTTTTAGATTACACAAATAATGTATGTCATTCTTATCTACAATGCAGTTACCACTAAAATATTACCTAGCTTACTCTGTAAATTTAATTTTAAACTAGTTTTTTTTTTCACGGCACAACCTATTTTAAACACCATAAAAATTACAGAAAACCACTTAGAAGGCTTGTGGATTTTTACTTTCCCAGTAACCTAGAAGAAAAGTATTGTAAACGAGAAAGAACTAATAGAAATGTAATAGTATTATATTTAGACACTTCAATGTGTCAACGATTTAGTCGGAAAGTTGGTACCCCAGAAATTATAAAATGAAGAAAATGATTAAAATTTGCAAATCTAGAAACAGAGTTTTATAAACCAAAACGGTGGAGTCATATGGTGACCATTTTAATTTCCCTGAAACTCGTCAGTTAAGTTTTTGGAAATCTCATAACATCGTGATTTGAGAGATGACCCAGTTAAGAAGGAGGTAGTCCTGAATTTCAACAATTCTGAAATACATCCATTAACGTAACCTTAAAATATAAATTTCATGCTCATTTATACTCTACGCCAGTAAAAGTTATTTACTCATTCATTTACCCTATTTTATTTGTATGCTGCAGATATGTAGAATATCAAACGAAAAACTCGAAATCTGGCACCCCTGATTGTGACAAAGATCCAAAGATCAGAGAGGCAAGCGGTCTGAAAATGTAACCCCAGACCGACAAGTCGTTCACGTAACTACACCGATAAAGATAAGGTGAATCGATATTTGGCCATTCACTCCCCAATGAGATCTCTGATATTAGGAGCAAGCACGGTCGCCGACTTTGAGCTTTGTACAGGCGAATATTGGTGCTTTTGTGGCGCAAATTTCATTACAAATTGACGGTACAAGATAATGGCGACCTGGGACCAGATATCAACAAAAGGCGCCGGCGACTGATAGTCATTTATAGGTTGACGCTCTCCAGACTGTACCCAATTAGATAAACCATTATTCGCCTCTAATAAAGGCATACGTATCAAGACAATGGTTATTACTTTTTGGAACAATGAAACGAAGAAATAAATATTTAATATAGTCGTCTATGTGGGTTTATTCTCACTGAACTCTAGGTACGCAATAAACAGCTGTCTAAAACTTTTGATATCCAATAACTTTTGTAATCTTTGGTAGGTTTTGATGATTGTCTAAGGCAAAAAGTTAACCAAGGGTCTTAATCGTTCTACAGGGTGTTTCAAACTTAGACCACAAAAAAATCATGACAGCTACACAGTTCATTTGAACTGTATAAATAATAATTAAACTCTAGAAATAATTATTTTCAAAATTGTATTAGCTAGAAATAATTCCGAAAAAATGGGCGTTATTGGCTCCAAGTATACATTATACATAGATATATGCGTTATTTTTAGTATCTAGGTGTATATTTGTTACCATATGTAGTAAAACGCCTTCTATACAAGCTTTGGTCCGTAGAGCTGTAATTAATTAAACTAGTCGAATGCACGTTTCAAGCATTAGAAAGCCCTTCACCCACGCTGCACTATAATAAATGTGGCCCGTAAACGTTAAAACGTCAAGATTTATGTCAGCTCGTAAACACCGGAACGATTCAGTAAATTTCTCGCAATTTTTTAATTAAACCAAGTCGTCTTTCCTCCGAATAAGTAGATCTTAGTTAAGCTATGCTCTGTCTCACCAGTTGCGTATAGGTCTAATCGATTTTTACTTTCCTATTATTATCCTACAAGGAAAGTGTTATAATCGACGGTTTTTTTTTTTGATATTTTAGCGAAAATACACGTTTTGGAGTCCCTGAATCCATTGCAGTGATTTCTGAAATATGTATGTGGGTATCTATGTGTGTGTGTGTGTCTGTGTGTGTGGGTATGTATGTCTGTGAACACGATAACGCTCAAATGGTATAATGGATCGGGCTGAAATTTGATACACGTATTTAAAATTACCAGGGGAAGAATTGGATTGTTTTTGGTCACAATCTGACAACCGAAAGTGTTGTTACATGCGTTTTCACAGGGATTTATACGATTTTGGCCAAACTTATACCAGGTCATCCCCCAGAGACTTTAAAGATGTATTACAATTTACAGATCAGTGGGATGAGCGGTTCAGGCGCTATAAATATTTTGCAGTTTGAAAGAATCCACAGCCTTCGTCACTGTGGTTGCGAATTGACAAATTTTGATAAACGTTAGTGGCCACTGATATGACAGTGTGGCTATGGCTTTACAAAATTGAATCATAGTCAACAATTGTGTCAATTGTGTCAACCCCGGAGTTTTTATATTACCTTTCTTGTGATCGATCATTCTTTCGCGTGCTTTCATTTTTTATAAAGATAATAGCGAAACAGACTGAGATACATTCACATATAAATGTAGGAAATAATTTTTAGAGGTCTTTCTTAAATGGGTAATAATTTTCCTAGGTACCTGACTATAATAAAATACGGAAATAAAAATGAAGAACGTAGTTCTGAGACGTTTTTATGATATTCAGGGCCCTCGGCGTTACCACCAGAAACGGTGGATCGAATGTGTCTTTAACTTCGTAAAAATTGGATATTGCCTCCTCTCCTCCGTTTTTTTATGTTTTATTACTGCAAAGGACTTGCCTTCTATCCGACAAAATGTGCTTACACGCACTTTGAACTCTAATCACATTTCAGACAACCGAGAATTACTGAACTGCTTTTGTTCTTGTAGGTTTGCTCCAACCGAAGCGAACGCCGTACCAGTATTACTTATTTTTTCAAGTAATTCATACATGTAACTATAATAAATTTGTTGTATTTAATTTGTATTATTCGACAAAACAGAATAATAGCGGTAACAACATATAGCAAAGAAATGAAAATCCAAGCTGTACCCAAAAAGGTACAGAGGCTTATTGTTTTGAACCGAGATATGATTATGAACATTATGAGGTATGTTACGGCACTGTAAATTAAGCTTAAGGATGTTGATTCTGTCAGACTGCTTCTATAAAAGCTTCTATAAAAACATTTGTCATACCCTATTCACAGATTGCGAGAATCCATCCCCTGATAATTCGAAATGTAGATGGACCTCTAATCGCATATTGCCGCTAAAAATCCTAGTGTTTCCGTTAATTACAATATTTTCCTTCTAGTGTTCTAGTCGGAAAGTAAATACAATGGCAATTCACATTTTTACAAACTACGATCCTTTATGTATAGCAAAAACGTTAATATAATAACATTTACTGTCAGAATTGAACAAAATAGATTTGATAAAATGTAGAATTACGTACTATTAGTCCTAGTCGACATGGTAACTGCATTAGCCATAAACAATAAAAATCTGACCGACAAAAACAATTTAATCGTTACAAAACGATTGACCGAATTGAATATCGACCTTTTCCGCATATTCACTCAGTTTAATTTGTGGTATGCTAAACAATAATTTATTAATATGTAAGATTTATTAATTAATGGTATTTAATTTATGGTTTATTAAGAAATAGTATCACCGCTCAATCATTCGCTGCTGCGTACAAGACTATCTACAATGGATTGCACTTATACCCTATATTTCATTGAATAATACCAGGAAAGCGCTCAGCTAGTTAGAGTAATGTGACTTACATTATTCAGATCTAAATTTCTAACCTACGGTACATAGTTATCTAACAGTTTATGAATTTCTAAATATGCAGTTTCTTCCTATTGCATGCTTCAGTGGAAAATTAGACATTGTGTAACCTTGTGTGTTATTTGACGTAACATGATTAGTTGAAATTTTGAGAATTGTTTCAATTTCCATCTATTTGCCGAAAACTGCATTATTCATTAATGTACATTAAATACTTCAAAATCTCGAAATTAATATTTCGAGGAAAAAATAAATACTTCACAAACTTCTAATTATAATTAATTAAATCGGTAATGGGATGGAAACCACCTCATTAATTTCGAAATTATTCGTCCAACATACCCTACTTAAGGAACGCACCTGTTTAGGGCTCAAATTCACCTCAACTTATAATTTAATTCGAAAGCAGTTTTGACCGAGGGTTAGAGTCGATGCTTTTTGCACTCCCCGCCCTACCCTTCAATAATTAAAGACCTAAACTTAGCCTTAAGGGATCGCAGATCTAGGGGTAGATTTACCAAATCAATAGTCAAGTAAACGAATTTATTTTTATTTAGGTATAAATACTTTGTGACTTTTGCTATTATATACGATAATTCAATGCTTTTATAATGCAATTCCAATATAAAATAATTATTAATTTAGGTAGATTTGTTGAATAATATCACCTTGTATAACTTCTTTCAATGAATGATCTACGTAATCGTTAATTTAAATAACTTTTAATTAAATATCAAGATGTCAATAGGGTATTCCGGTGTTTTTCAAATTGTTGGTTTTCACAAAGTATGGATGCTACTGATTGCTACTTTACACATAAAATCTCAAACATTGCTTTAAATTAAGAGAAATCGTCATTTGAAATTTGAATTAGAGTTGATCTTTGTGACGTCACAAAGATCGCTCAAAGCGGGCGGCTTGGCAACGTTGTAAGTTTTCTTATGTTATGTTCACTCACACACATCACACACCTTGGCTGACAAGTGTTTTTCTAATGGCACGATCGGTCAGCTGTTCCCCTGTTGCCAGCGCTACTGGTGATCGGTAATCTTCGTGTGTTACCGAGGGTGGTCGGTGAATTCAAATAAAATACACTTTTAATTGCAATTATCTCATAAAAAAACTAAACCAAAAAGCTTACAGCTTTACGGTATGACTCCTGGTAACTTGTACGGTAGTTTAAACCGAATATCTGCTCAAATTTTGACATGACCGGAATACCCTATTGTGTTTAGATGAAAAATGCGTAACATTTTTTGCGTTGGAAAAGACAAAATGTATAATAATATGATTATTGTTTCTTACTTAAGAGCCAAACGCGAAAGAAAACGTCTAAAAAAAACCTCAAAAGTATCAGGTTTTAGAACGGTGTATGGACCAAAATCAACGATAATCCGGTCACGCCATAGATTATGTTCTTATATCCCAGAAAATGTCGTTTCTCTCCATTTTTTACCTTTACTTTTCATCTTATATAAGGCCCAAGCCGGAAGCAAACAAAGCCGGAGCGAAATAACTACCCTAAGGATGGAAAAATAAACAGCTCATTTGCAATTTTGGGTCGAAATGTTCGGGGTTTCCGGTTTCCATCAGCGTTGCAAACCCTCTAGCTTTCGAACCCCACACTTTTTTGATTTCCCGGTCAATTTGCTGTTTTTAGGTTGCGTTCGGCGCAGTGCCTATTTATCTTACATTTGTCGAAGGATCGAACACCTTTAGGGGCCGGGGGGGGGGGGGGGGGGGGGTCAGGGTGTGAGCACACAAAATATTTTAGGAACGTTTTAAGGGAGTGACAGGCGCGATATTTTCGCTGAAAAATGATACCGATCACGGTTTTGGAATTGGATACCATCGGTCCGTGTCAATCATTGTCGATGTTTAGACACCTTTTGCTACGTGGCGTGGGTGTGCGAGGGTTTAAGAATTGAAACAAAAGATTCCAGAAATCAAAGCTATTTTTAACATGTACAAAAGAAAATACAGTGTTATTAATTACCGAAACAGCCAGTCAGTTAGACATAATGAGCTTTAGAATTGTTCAAAAGTACAACGGCAGAGTAAAATCTCATAACTTGTATGAAAATTTACCAATGATATTGCATTTTTTCCTCAAAATATTAATTTCGATATTTTGAAGTAGGCATTTAATGTACATTATGTATTATGCAAATCGTTGACAATTTATTTTTAGTCGATAATCGTAGAGAATTTCTTAAATATGGATATTCATGTAAAGTCAAATAACACGCAAGGTTACACAATGTCCAATTTCCCACTTAAATATGCAACAAGTAGAAACTACATGTTTAAAAATTCATAAACTGTAAAGTAATAAAAATTTGCGTTTTTACTTTCCGACTAGTACCCTAGAAGGAAAGTATTGTAATCGACGGAAAAAAAATCGAAATTTCCGCGGAAGTATGCGTTTTGGGGTCCCCTGAATCGATTGCAATGATTTCTGGAAAATGTATGTGTGTGTGTGTGTAGGTATGTGTGTGTGTAGGAATGTATGTGAGTGCGTATGTCTGTGAACGCGAATGCGCCCAAACGGAACAACGGATCGGCCTGAAATTTGGTGGACATATTTAGAATTACCGGGGGACGAACTGGATTGTTTTTGGTGACAATCTGACAACCGGAAGTGGAAAATGTTACAAGCGTCTTCGTAGGGATTCATTCAATTTTGGCCAAACTGAAATCAGCTCACCATCCAGTAACTTTAAATATGTATATAAATTTGCAGATCATAGGCGTTATAAGGGTTTCTGGAAGCAGTTTGCCAGAATCCACAGCCTTCGTCGCTGTATTCCAAATTATCAGATTTTGACAAACATCAATGCCACTGATATGACATTAAATGTCAGTATGACAAATGTAATTCTGTCATAGAAACTGACGTTAGGTAGCGTCCAGAGATGGCCCTGGCTTTGCTAAATTGAATAATTGCTTCATTGTGCCAACGATGTAGTCGGAAAGTAGATATTTTACAATAATGTTTTCCTTTTTTTCCTGATTCTTGGCGTGCCATAATTTTATACTACATA
Source organism: Aphodius granarius (assembly GCA_963971325.1). Classification (NCBI taxonomy): domain Eukaryota; kingdom Metazoa; phylum Arthropoda; class Insecta; order Coleoptera; family Scarabaeidae; genus Aphodius; species Aphodius granarius. The sequence goes on from OZ020225.1 coordinate 8,059,803, forward strand.
GAATTTCATGTATCCATAACGAGCTAGTATAAATATTTAATTAACTGTTGTCGACGGTAAAAGATTATTACAGTGATTAATAAAGGGATTTAAGTAAGCTATAACATTGGATAATGATAAACTATCTCTTTAAATATTAATGTATTGTTAATACGCGTTGGGTATATTGATAATACCCCTGACCGACGCGACGGTAAAATTATCAGAATTCAAAGTAAGTAGCTATTTCGGTCATCATCAAACTTCAAAAACTTTTGGTAGAATATACAGATTTTCAGGTAAGAATGTGTGGTCCGCCAACAAAGTTTAAAATATGATTGCCATGAAATGAGTGGATGGATTGGATCATAAATTACACAAAACTATTTCCTTATCTTATAAAACAAATTTTGACATAAACATGCAGTAAAACAGTATTAACAATGAATACACTCTTGTGAACAAACTTATTTTACATTGCAACAGGCTCCACCATCAGGGTTGGGAACAGTAAAGGTACACTGGTTTTGCACCCACACTTCTTTGTTGGTATTCTGCTGACACAGCTCCAGAAGTACTGTGTATGCGTCTTGAGGTACGCTGGAATGTTCCGACTCAGTACTGTAGACTTCTTAACTATGTTCACATCTTGAATTGTAATAATCAGATTTTATGGTTCATCAAAAGTTTTAAGATCACTGGTCTAGATATTGTGCTGCCTGCATCCCTCCAAGGCATGGATGCTGCATCAACGTCATGACGTGACGTCAGCTGGCAGCATGCCAGTGCATGCTCACAACACTGTGGCATCCGTCGCGTCCATCACGACTAGTATTTGAGAACCGACTGCATTGTTTGCGACTGCGACGGTTGTTTTTCCTCAACGCCGCAAAAGCTTCGCCTGTTTTTACATCGCTGGTTTTAGACGACAAAGGATTAGCTTATACTCTAACAATATCACTGGGTTGGTAATAAATAGTATGGGGCAATACAGACGTATATGACAGAGATAGTAAATAAGCACGTACAAGTCTTTGCGTTATGACATGACCCTATTTCGTACGTTTAAAGTATTTGATTATAGCCTGGTTACATCAATATAATTTTAATTTTATTATATAATTTGTTATTTTGATAATTAGACTGATCATTTATTAATCTAGTAATTTTCTCTTTGATTTATCAGAGAACAGTTTGAGTTCTGCTAACTGCTAACTTAATCTATTATCCCCCGGCCCGTGCGGTTACGCTGAATGTTCACTAACCCTGCCATTATTGCAACTAGGCCGCCACATGTCGCGAAATCGAATACTGATGGATTACAGATTGCCTCTAGGATTGATTTTTAAACCTCTTTGTCAGTCTGGCGCGATCAGCCGACCACTAGCTCGTTCATCATTATTGGATTCGAGGGACGACCGCCCCATCTACGTGAACAATAACAACCCCTGAAAGTTGCCCGAAATGTTTCAAGGACGATTACGTACCTCCGCGATATGATAAATCGTCATGTTTGTAGCGAAAGTACTGTAGATTTATCAAAAATTTACTTGGAAATTAGAAGAGAAAAAAACACTGAGTTTAGAATCCTAACTAAGAAGCGATAAGCATCTTATTTCGTTTTCCTTCTTTCTTTCGTTTCTTTATTTCCTTCTTTCCTTCCTTCCTTCCTCCCTCCCTCCCTCCCTCCCTCCCTCCCTCCCTCCCTCCCTCCCTCCCTCCCTCCCTCCCTCCCTCCCTCCCTCTCCTTCTCTCCTCGTCGTCTATCATTATCTATTTATCTCCCCCTCCCCTTAGCTTCCTCCCCCTTATCATCCTCCCCCTCTCTCCCTCTCTATGTCCTTCCCCAGACTTCTTTTCTGTTATCATTTTTATGTTTCTTCAAAATCGTATATTTTTATTCTCTACTAAATTATACATACTTATTGTCTTTTCAGGTTCGCTCTCGCAGTTTGAACCACTTGGACACCCTGGAAATGAGGTATGGGGCACCGAGTTCCCCGGACGCCGCCTTGAAGGACTCCAGGTCAGAACCAGATTGCACGAAGCCGTTGCTGGCACCCCCTGACCCCAACGCAGAACCCCCTCCCTCTCCAACTGTGGAAGTACCATCGTCCAAAAGACATGTCCTCAGTAGATCACAGGTAACCCTTTGTTTTTTCACCACAATTTCTCGATCTTTTCGAAGACTGGTAGTCCCGTAATTAGCCATGATGCGACGCGCACGTAGAGAACTTCGAAACCTCTGTGATGTGTACTGTAATAGGTTGACCTGTTCTGCTTTTTTATTGGTAGCGTAGCAAACAGAGCGGTCAAAAATGTAATTTACTTTAACTCAAATTCAAAACGGAGGACGCGAGATTCTTGCTTCCAAACCTTGAGGGTTTGGTATCGCTAGATTTTTAGAAAGCACAATAATAGTAAATAAATTCAATAATAAAAAACCTCAGGATGATTAAAAGTCAAGTTCTAACCAAAACAAATATATTTACAAAATGAACAAAAAGATTAAAAACCCTTCAGATCGAGTGCACAAGAATCATTGAAACTCTTGACATAATAAAGATGATTGGAGAGAAAACGGATGACAGAGACATAATTATTCTATAAAAATTACCTAAATTGTTACTGGCAAATTTACCTCAACACAGAGATGGCTACACTTGGCCCACACGCAGAAACAAAACACAAGATAAGGGCCTATCGCCCTAAAATACGTAACGACTACATCGTTTGACATCTAAATTAAGACTTCGACTGATATTTCAAATATACCAAACTAGGAAAGCCTTCTCCCACCACATACAGAACCAAAGTTCGTTATTTTAGCAAAAACCCTCAATAATAAAGTCCGCCCTCAGACCACACGGACAGCTCCACAAACTTCTAGAAAAAAATCTGTATTTATGACATCCGGTCCAAAGGACCCAAACTATTTCCTAACCAAACATTTCTTTGGTATTCTTACATTTGTTACAACCGTTTGTTCTGCCTGTCTATGCAATCTCAAAACAAAAGACAAAATTCCGACCTATGACAATCCTCCCACCTTTAGTTTGAGGAATGATTACAAATTTCGTTCTTCAAATTAACACTATCAAACTATTCAAAAAAAAATCTTTTTCATCATATGTCATCCGATATCAACTCCTTACAAAAAAAAATCCTATATGTAGCGGTTACATTTTATTTTATATCCACGCAAAACAAAATTGAATTCCATGTCGCGGATTGCGCGGTGCCCTATGGCACGGCTGGTACGGCTGGTACGTCGTCCTCTGGCTCGGCTTCCGGACAATGGAAAACATGTGGAGAGAGAAACACATTAGCAGTATCAAAAAATTCATAAAAAAGACAATACAACTCACTTTTTCTCTTTATTCTGTGTGTTCATCAAAAAGGCCGGTCGCAAAATCTCTCGTCCATATCGCTCGTGTACCATCTTCTCTCTTCAAGATCCTTGTTCTGCCGTCGGTCGTAGATATTCCAGTCTCCATACTTTAGCTCCATAGAATTGTTCCTCTCGTTGTATGCATCTTATGTGACCAGTACGTCTCTTAGTACGTCACTAGATCAGTCACCCAATTTAGGAACGTACATCAGCTCTCCTGGCTTGATTACTGCTTCCTTTTGAACCAAAGCTGATTTCTCCTCAGCATTACGTCGGTTCCATAATAATCGTCGCGAGCCCACAGGTATCTGCCGTCTGTGCTGCTCATCACTTACACGCTTTCTGTAGCGTCATGTCATCAGAAAAATTGTCCTGAACCCCCTTGTCGATGCTGTAGCCCAGCGTTACTTCGCATACTGGCGCTACTTCTTGGAATGCAGCTTTCTGCTACTGCCATTCCACCTTATATTCGTCGAAGCTATGTCATGCAGGGTCAATCTTGGGTCGTTTTGGATAGGCGAACATCTCGTACTCGTCGATCAAAACAGTCTTCTTCCTTTGATAAGATTGGACAACCGACTTCCTTCAGACATCTTGCGATCGTGGCCGGATACTTCTATTCTTGAAAATTTCCATTTTTCTGTTGTATGTGTTGCCCTCAACCAACCCATATTCGCGGAAATAAATGTAAACAAAACAAACAAATGCTCATGCAATTTCCCTTGATATAAACCCCTTATTATTACAAAAAAAAAACTAATTGCAAGAACAATCCCATTAATATTAAAGTTAATATTTAAATTACTTACTGTGCTTTGTTCTATGTGCGCTGCCGTGTGTGCATCTCTTCTGTCATCCATAATACAAACCAATTGATCCTACTAATAATTATTTCTGTTCATTCTCTCTCATAATTCAATACCCTTAATTTTTTGCTATTTATTGTGTCTTACACAATACTCTCAATGTTACCCTCTCTACTTCAAGTGCCTTACCCTGACCACAGGCAAAAAAAAGGTTACGGTCGACCTTACTTCTTCACAAAGAGCAGGTACCTATATTTCCAGCGCAGCGTTTGTGTTTCTGCTCATTATAGGCCTTTTATCTGTATATTATCTAACGCATTATTAATATTTATGCCCAAAACATCCTTTCTACTATTAAACGTAATATATATACATAATTCCACAATGATATCAATATCTTTGTCATAACCAATCAAATCCAAATCAAATCTAAACCAAATCTTGCGACCTACGACAGTACTGATTTTGTAATAAAATGAGTAAAAATCTGCTAAAAATAAACTAAATGTTGTGGGATTCGTATCTCACGTTTTCCTTTGAGGTTGACGTAGGTTAAGCTCTGAACGACTTCACGAAAAGTAACCGCATATCGTGTAGGGTTGATTGAGTTAGGGCTGAAGTCGCAGGGGTGGCACGTAACCGTTCTACGCGCGCCCTCGCACGGTAATCCTGTACGAATTTTCAGATCCAATATTGGAAGAGTTAAAGTGACATAATACTCACTGTACACGTAACCTGCTCAGCCACTTTAACCCGGTAGGTGTTTTTTATCGTATCACGTTACTACTGCTCCCTCTGGTGTATATATTTTTAAACTTATACCTAATGCTTATATGGTATATAATCAGCTCCAAAAATAAGAACCGCCAATTAAAGTAGAGTCGAAATTCTTTGAAGCACAATTTTGGAAATAATTGCTTCTAGAATTAATTTGATTTTGAGTAACTACATTGTGGAACAAATAAGAACCTTCGTCAAGTTTTCACCTATTCAGTTCTAAAAACCTCAGGTCTATCAGTTGATTAGCTTTTACATTATAGTAGTAGCGCCGTACATATATTATATTTGCAAGCTAATGCTAAATGTGGCAGATTGGCACTTTGAGGGAAAATATGGTAGAATTTGGCTATAATTAGCTAAAAATCGAGCACAACAACAAACTAAATTGATTGTTTGATGAAAGGAACGTGAAAATAAACATACTATCGTATATAAAAGCAGCTAGATTATACCTAGTTCCTGTATTCCCGATTGCCGTGCCGCTTGCATACAAATTCTGTTACCCAGCACAGGGAATATTTATCAATTTGTCCTGTCAGGTTTTCAGCTGTTGTTGTCGGCAATCTATGCCGACGGATTATAGAGTACACCTTCGGAGCCGCGGCTTATATCGGTTAGTTCAGACAAACCGCCCCTTTTGAGGGGTGATTTGTCGTACCCCGTGAACCCCTTTACATCGCATTTGCAACCTTGCCAATGACGTAAGCTTTTTCTTTTGCGCGGATTAAAAAAGGAAAACTCGGACCGTAACCGCCTTTGGGTAAGGGTGCGTGACTGAATACTGTTTATTAGGGGAGCCGATGGACGGTTTTTTCGATTTCGTGTTTCGCGCGGCGATTTAGGCGCGATAAATTTGCTGTGTTTAGTTCGATTTTGTGAAGGGAAAACATCGTACGATTGGTTGAGAATTGAAATAACCCGAAAGCTAAATTAGCCGAGAGATGAATTTTTACTTATATTTTTGGGCTGTAATGTAATATTAGACAGATTTTGTGTTTCCGACTTGCCAATTTGTTTCTGCTTTTAAAATGTCGGTTGTCTACCTTTCGATCTTTTTGACCATTTTTGCACTTTCCAAATTTAAAAAATTGAAAATTATTTCTCAAGGTTGGTGACCCTGGGCATATCGCAACCAAATAACGGAAAACAGGAGTGTTTTTTTACTATTGTACATACCATCCAGTATTTCCCCTTTTTATTGCATAAAATTTGTCAAAATAGCCACATACATGAAAACTAAACAGTAGGAATTAATAATTTAATCATACACTGTACTGCTGAAAACCTAATAAATGAAAATTCGTTGCTCATAATTAATGAAGGAAATTTTCATTAGTATTAAACATTATTGTCATGATGATTTTTGTTCATCATTAAATAAAAATTTGTTGATGTTACAGAATTTCTTGGTATGAATATGGTCACGTATAGAACATCATTACTGACGGATACAAAATGGGGTAAATGATTACGACTGCCTCCGCATCGCATTCGATAAATGCGGACGCTGATTTTAGAAAATGCCTTCATAGCGCCAACACACGTTCGCACATTAAGTGAAATAGGCGCGAGCGAGTTAATTACGATCGCAATTAACCGTGGATGGATGGCACTGATTCATCGATATGCTAGCTGGTATCGCGGTACGGCACGATCGAATCGAACGGGCGAAAGGCGGAAACGCGAATTAGGGGCTTTGATGAATTGCCCTTTTTCCCTTGATTAAAATTACCGGAATAGGCCTCCTATTCTCGTATTGTAACTTATGGTCGACCACGAATTTTTGATATGTGTAGTACTTAAGTAAATTAAACTAGCATGGTTTCTTGGCAGTAAAGCGGAAGCACCTGTTAAATAATTGAAATTAGGACGGTTTTGTCTTCCAAATTGATTTTGCCATTCAACACTAATTAGTTAAAGAAATTAGTGGAATAAATGTTGAAATTTCTTTATCATAATGGTATTAATATGATTAAAAACTGGCTGGGATTTTTTTTTTCTTAGCAAAAGAACATTTTTCCTTGCTATACGTTGGCGGAGAGACTGAGAACACCAATACTCAGTGTTTTTTTTTGTCATGGAACGCCGTTAAGAGAATTTTTGAAAATTTGATCCGCATAGATCGCTATGTTTAGCATAAAACGTTTTGCAACAAAATTATTAAGACGGTGTTGGTCCTGCCTGTGTGCCGAATCTTGTATACCATCACAAGATTTCCACCACCATTCCCCGATCTTTTTTTCCAAAAAAAAGCTCTGGCAATACTAGATCTCCAAAATTTTAAAAATGTCGAGTAAGTGAATCGTCAAAAACTTCTAATAAACCAGTTCCGTGAGTCACCCTGTATAATTATATTGTTACATACACTGTATTCTGTGTAATATTCTTGTTATGGACTCGTTTGTCTTTTTGGGAAAATAAATAAATTAAAAAAAAATATAGTCATTTGTTGCTGATCATCATTTTTGTCTGTATGCTGCAATTTCAAAAAAAAGGTTGAACCAAAATTGATACATAAAACTTATTATTTCTTATAACTCACAACACCAGATCGGAATTATTTTGAAATGAGCATAATGGTAGAAGTTTATAAAATACAGTACCCATTTCTCCTGGACAATATGAATATAGAATGCGTACAACATATACATACAACAATAAAAAAGGAGCGGTTATTTTTCACACCCTCCAGGGCAACGTTGCAGGAGGTCACACTTACCCCATTCGATTTTATGTGGAACACACGAATTGGAAAAGTTTTTTGCTACCCTTATCTTCAAATTGCTATACATATAAGCATAATAAATTCACTAATAAATTCACAGCCACAAGAATAATCTAATTTTCTACTCAAGATGTTGTTATAAATACTAAAAGAAATATGTTCTTGAATCAAATAATTTCTTTTTTATACCAAAACTCATTTTTATCAATACTTCATTAAACCATTGTCAAAAGTCTTCGTCACTCGACGCAGTCAACCTTGAAAACAGAGACTTTGTCTTCAGACCATCATTTACGTGGTGAATTGTAAATCCACAAACTGAATGGATGATTCACTGGTTGAAATGGATGAGCAAGTAGGGCGATGGAAGTGGAAAATCGACTGAGTGGGTGGTGGTGGTGATGCAAACGTATCTTCCCTCAGAATGGGAGGATGGGACAGGAGGAGTGCTTTTAAATATACATAAAAGCTGCGTAATTTTTCACTGCGCTCGCCCTCGCGAAACGTCTGAGCGTTTTTCTTTTGGGAATCCTATAGACCGTTTTGTACGGAATAAGGAGGGGAAAAACTGTTGTCGCGCTCGCTCCAAGATCCCGGAAAAGGGATTAACAACGTCTTACGGGAGTTTTTAAAATTCATCACCACCCCGAGCTGGTGGATTAATTCGCTTATGCTAAACCCCGCTGTAGACGAATTTACGTGGTGGTGAATTCGAAAGTGGTTAAGTATTTAACGGACAGTCAACATGAATTCTGGAACAATTTTCGTTAATAATGTATGGTTTTCAGAAAACGATAATGATATCTTAGTTCAAAGCATCCTTAATCCAAAACGATGATTTGTTATAAAATCGTTTTCTTGGTATAAAAATGTATGTTATTTTACTGTGAAGAAGCATTCTTATTACAATATTTATGTTTTGAATTAAGCTGATGGTATTAACTAACGTAAATTTACATAAAATTATTTCTCTTTATGTTGGTTTTCACATTTTTTATGTTAAGCAGACTTCTTTACATTATTGTGTTATTTAGCATCATGATAACAAGTAAAGTATTGCCTTCTGTCAAATAATTGTGATCAAGTCGAAGTTTCAGCAAGGTTTTGTTAATAATTTTAACAATAATAAGTATATTTAGATTGGAAATTTCCGCGGTCCGAATCACTAAGTTCTAGATTTCCGGGAGAAAACCGCGTCAACGACAATAAAGTAGTCAACCTTTCACACTCTGTTGCAAGAGGCATCTTCAGGACGTAACAGTATGCGAAGAGAATGACTCTTCCACCCTTCCACACATACGTTCGTTCTCTTCGTAGCTGTCTACTGTTACGTCCTGAAGATGCCTCGGAGGTCTCAACTCTAGAAACAATAAAATTAAACTTGATAAAAATTTACTCTGGTACGTACACGCATTTTTTGTAGAAAATTCATTTTATATTTATTAAAATCGTTCTACAGAAACGGCCACTGGACTGAGAAATCCAATTAACGGTCAAAACATTTTATCGGTGGTTGCGATGTTTTTTTTTTTTGTATAAAAGTTGTTACAGCTCGTCCAGTGCGCGTATATTACATTTTAATTAAAAAGTGTGTGTGCGGGAATTTTATCCCATAGGCAACACCAAACTTTTGTTTTACACTTGATCTGACCTAACCAAAAAAGTTGAACTGGATTAATTACAGAATTAAACATAATCTAACCTATAATACTATTTTTGTTGTTTTTCTTCTTTTGTCTTATTCTGATACTAAAAGTTGTAAAAGAACATCGTACTTCCTTAATGTAGGTATGTATTAATAACTAGCTATAAGGTACGCAGTATGACTTACTTCAGAAAGTGTCCTGAAATTGTCATTGATTAGGAATGGGCCTGAGCGATTTACTCTATTCTAAGACAACCGCCATCTGCGATTGGCCTTGTTCGAAGTTTGATTAATTTAAACACAAAAGGCCTAACTTGGCAGAACATACGCTAGCGTCAACTTTAGCCCATTTCTGTGTCAATGCCGTTGAGTTTATCTGAATGAATAGATTGTTTGTGCTTTGTTTATATAAACAATATGAACAGCTTTGCAACATGCACTTTAACTGATATGATTTCATATACATTTCGATTCCCCGTATGCTAAGAAGAGCAACATCCCTCTCCCCACCGCTCGTATCAACAGCGGTTACGCGCACGTGCTAAGCAACCTGTTTGACGCTAGCAGCAGCTAGGGGGCAGATGCTGCTTAAAATAAAAATGCACGTAGATTTTACATGTACGTGTTCCATTTTTTTTAAATGATATTCAAAACGCTATTTCCAAACAGCCACAACATTTATATACATACCAAACTTTTCTTCGATTACTATAAGTACATTCCTTCCAGTCTGTTAATAAATTTCAAAACAGAAAGACAAAATGTTAAAAGATCAATATAATATTCACCGAAACATACCAACAATAGAAATAAGAATGCTGGCAAAATAAATCACATTACAACAAAGAAATAACCATAAACTGACTGGTGCAGATTCACTGAGAACGAACTACTACCATAAAGACAACTGTTAAGGGGAGGTTCTCATCTAGAGGTCCAAAAATACGGTGATTTTATTGTTTTTCTTTCTTCATAGAAGAAAGTAAATGAACAACTTGAGTTTGTTTGACATTTATTTATTGACTATTAAAGTGTAGAAAAATATCTTTTTGATGCATAAAAGTGTCACGAGAAGTGTTGCTATGCCGTTGAATGTCACGTTGAAAGAGAAAGGTACCCAAACGGTCTCCATCGCGCAGCACGTTTATATCATCCGAAATGAAAAACCAACAAATTTTATAAATTGTATGAAATTTATTGGAGATTTAATCTAAAATATCAAGTTATAAAAATGACGGACTTGTGAATTTGTAGTATAATTTTTCGCTCTTTAAACTGCCCTAAAAATTAAAAGAACGACAAATATCATCTTATTTTAGGTTTAGGATCCAGTAAATGTATCTACTTTAAAATAAAAAAAAATTGTTAATTTATGGAGTAATTCTCTTGAGATATGGTGGAAGCCAGTTTGAAAAACATGGCTTTTCAAAAAATCAAAAAGAAGCGAGTGTGGGCACACAGAAAGAAAAATTATTATTGCGGATTTTTTTTCTATCCAAATAAGAATTTCAATATAGTTGTTTCAACGGCTAGTTATTCTTACAATTTAAGAATTTAGTATGTTTATGTTAAGTATATATTTCTCTGACGAAGAAAAAGTTATTCTTCAATAAAAAAGTAGACGTTCGTGTTACAAGAAAAATATTTCGTTGGACGAAAAATATATATCCTTCAACGAAAAAACAGTTTCTTGACCCAAGATTCTTACTCTGAGAGATACATAGAAAGTTGTGCAATTACTTTATAGATGGCGTTAACAGTTTCTCGCGTCTTTTGCCACATATCACCGCTATATAAGCGCGACGATATTGAGTGTTCGTATATTCTTTGTTTACATCTATGCATAAGTGGTTTGTTTCATGGGTGATTTACAAGGATTATGAGGAAAACCAGGATTGTAGTGGAATAGCCTACACATAGAGAACTCCATTCTTGGATATCAAAAAAATGTAGCTCATGCTGATTAACTTTTGATGCCATATTACCATATTTTGTAATTTCAGTTTTGCCAAGTGCCTCCCCCATATTTTCTGCCATCCCTTTGTCTGTTGTGTAATCGCTAGCATAAAAACTGGATCAATTCTTTTCTATTGATAAATTGCGACAGAAAAATGTCGAACGCTGTCCCAATTTCGCATAAAATCTAAAAAAAAAAACGACTTTCTTTCATATCACCACTTGCAGTCACTCATTTCAAATATCCTTCAATATATCTGCCGGTCATCCTGATACGTAAACCCTTTTAAACCCAGAGGATGCCCAGCTTAAATCCCTTGACCCCTCACGTCACATAATACTTTTTTTTCGATGTACGAGAACTTTTCTATGGATATACATACATTCAGGATTCAGGATAGCATCATTAATCATAATCTCAATTCGTGGCATAAAGGGAACAGAGCGTTACATTCTCAACAGCGCATACATACAAGAATACACCGAACAAAATGTATTTTAAATTGTTTCTCGATCGATTTTCGTCCGCCTATTCTATTTCTGTTTCAATTAGTTGTTGGCCCGACTCTGGTTGCTTATATCATGCATACGGACGAGACGAATTGGATTAAGGGAAAGGTGTTTTGTGAAGGTCGAACAAAGGGGGAGAGAAACAACCCCTTTTTCTTGATATGAAAAGCCTCTCGGTCTGATTTGTGAAACGGACTATTTGTTTTCTTTTCGGCGAAACTCGTATATTGTAAGTTGGTTAGCGGGGCCTGTAGCTCGACTTGACTGTCGATGTATTTATCGACTTTCCGTCGTCCGTCTTTGAAATCCCCACTGACAAGCTATCCTGTCGCCGGCGATCGCCAGGATTCGAGGACAAATTCTATTTCTAAAATATTTAGCATTCTTATCACTACATCAAGCTTAAGTCTATTTTATATTATTTTTAAGTATTATTTTGCTGCCTTCAATTTTGTAACATCATTCCCGGCTCCTCCGCCAATTTTATAAAAGCCCAGTTTAGATAGAATAAGCATTCTCTTATTCCTAATACTCCTAATCTTCCAACAAATCAAATACAAAATCGAAAAATTTGCAAAAATGCGAAGCAGAAATGTTAAACTGTATGTCTATGCGTATGTACTGAGCGCGGTTGCAGGTGTCGTATCGGGACCCTACTCTAAAACGAAGTGTACACTCATGGAAAGGATAAGTGACTTTTACGTCCGCTCATTGTTGATTAGTAACCACCAATCATTAATGTATTGTTGAATAAAACTTCTAAATATCAAATTACAATAAATAACAGGGAAGTTCATCATCGGGCTTAATTATAGCAACAATTGCGGTCACCCAATGCAGTACAAACCAAACTAATCGTGGTTGTGGTTTCGACTAAATACGACCCCAAAATGAATGCAAAATGGGCACTATTGACAGCAAATCTACAGAATACGTGCTAACATAACCACAACGTACAAATATAATACAAGCTAGCACATAATACACAAAAATTAAATGGAATATGACTTCTTTTCAGTAACTTTATAAATCAAATAAAAAATATAAACCCGGCATCGATTTGAACCAGAATCCATTACATTACATGTTTTCCCATTTATTTCTACACGGTTCTATATTTATTTAGTTAAAGAACGATTGTTCAGTTGTTTTCTTTCCGTTTGTTTCAGAAATCGAGTAGCGAGTGTTTCAGCGTCAACTTCGAGGTGGGCGACGAGTCGACGTGGGACAACGAGCTCTTTTTTCCAGCGACGCGAGGCGTCACGTTACAGTGAGTAAACAAATTACTCTAAATGGTCCGCATAGTCCGTCCTTTCTGCTTTCCCTTGTCAAGGCCTAGATCCGGACTGAAGCCCACTCGTCGATAGTCTCGATAAATTGATCGTATGTTATTTGAGAATGGTTTGTGACGGTCGGTGGTTTAGTTTTGTTGAATTTAATAGAATTATGTTCTATAGTTTTAGAATCTTCTGTAAATATTCTGCCTAGATAATACAGTTTGTAAAACAATTATCTATACAACTCATTTGATCCGTGTGGTGGAACAATTCAGAAATCGATTTCCCATTCACAAGAATTATAAAAACCAAAATGTTTTCAAAACTTCTAAAGAACATGACAATTATTATTAATTATCAAAATTAGTCAAAATTTTAGTTTCTCTGTCGGTTATATACAGTGTCGGCCAGTGCCAGCCGCCGCATCAGTTTTGTGCGAGTGCGAGAGAGAACGTTTGAAACACATCCCCACCAATGCAGGCACCGCGCTAGCACGGCCTCGTGGTTGGTTCATGTCGCTTGGTGGGGGCATGCAGTGACCGCCTTTATATTGGTTTCTTGCTCTCTCTTATGGGCTATACGGCGTCTGAAACTGGCCGACACTGTATATCGGAATATAATGCAGGAATTTCTGCAGTCTTTTAGTCAACTGATTTCCTGTTTGGAATATTCGCAACGAGACACCGTGATTTCATTAAAAAGTTTTAATGCAATTTTTTCGTATTTTTAACCAGAAACTTAAGGGGTTTCACGGCTGATTTAGAAACTTCCTCTTATAACTTGTCCGGACCTCTAGTTTCCAGTTTTTAATTTAAATACCGAACTGCACGAAACCACATTTTCTGCGGTTTAATTTAATCCTACTGCGACAAGGGTTAATTCAGACATTTGTACTTAATTTTCGGTATTAAAAGTACTTTATTTTAAAATTTTATAATTAAAATTTCCATGCAGTTCTATTTTTGATGCTTTTCGGGATTTTCTAGATTTGCTTAACTGTGAATTTATCTGTGAAATTTATCAAACAAATTATTCGGGCTGTTTGAAAGTTTTCTTTTGACTGGTATTTCTCAAAATATTTATTGGCAGAACACTACCGTTATAATGATCGACAAGAATAACAGAATAATAATAGATTAAAATAAGACAATAGTAAAACATTGTCATGTCAGATTAGTGCATCCATTGAATATATTTGTTTGAATATAGTCGTTTGGTTGTTTATTTTCTTTCTGGACTACATATTTCGTCTTGCAACTTCTTCGGGTGTAACTGCAAAAAGGACATAAACATTTTATCTTTCCGACTAGTACCCTAGAAGGAAAGTATTGTGTTCGACGAAAAAAAATATCTGGGATGGCCCTCACCCAACTTTCCGACTACATTATTGGCACAATGAAGTGTCAGAACAGTTTTGCAATTAATCAATTTTGTTAAATATAACTCACTCTGGGCCCTATCTAACATCCGTTTCTAAGACATAATAACATCTCGCATACTGACATTTAATGTCATGGCATGTCCGTGGCACTGACGTTTGTCAAAATCTGACAATTCGCAACACAGTGACGAAGGCTGTGGATTACCGCGACCAAAGCTATTACTTGTTGCTTATGTTCATTATATCGAGATTTTTAATTTAAACGCAATACAAACATTTAATATCTCTTAGAATATTTATACAACCCCTAATATCAGCAAACCCTCTGCCTAAAATCTCACCCTCCGCGGATTTAATACGACTGAAAGGACAACATAAACCACCGAGAACTGTCAACCTAAACATCCTAAATGCTTCATAATACCCCGCGTCTTAATCCCCAGATGCAACCCCAACAAAACACCCTTTCGCAGCCCCTCCGCTTCCCACATACCCCCCAAATCGACACTTCAAACGTCACGCAGTTAACCCGGCACATCCTACCATCAGCAAACTTAACCTAATCTCGACTTAACGTGCACTTAACCTATAACTTAACCTCTACCTAACATTATGATCATTCAATTTGTAGCGAGTCGCTGCTGAAACTCTGCGAGCTGCGGGCCATAGACCTTCACAGCTGCGATGCTTGGCTGCAGGATAAAGAGAGCAATACCAATACTCTCCTCAACTTCAGTCAGGACACGGCAAATCTAGTGGGCAGGCATATCCGGATAACAGGTTGGTTAGTTTGATGAATTTACGCCCAGGGGACGCTATTGTATATATTTTTAGATATGATTTCAACTAAGAACGCCACGTCACGTGACTTCCCGCCAAGTTGCGCAGTAGACCACTTTCCATTCAGCAGTCTAGATATATGGAGCTATCTATCAACGTCGTTATTTTCCCGCCGCGCAGGTGTACTGGTGGGGGAGTGACGTTCTTAGTTGAAATCATCTCTAACATTACGAACACTTAATTACACTACGAACTACTTATGACGTTGTTATAAATACAAATACATATAAAAATATATCCAAAACGATAGACTTTTATGCAGAAGTATCTTAGCATTTTATTGTGTGAAAAAGTAAGTGATTCCAAATAGGTATGTAACTGTATACATGCCGTATACAACCGTATGTGTTCCATTAAAATATGGCTGTTTTTAACAAAAGAATCATTAACTAAAAAACAATTGGTTTTATAATTCTAGTAGCTTAGTACTTATTGCCTGAAAAATTAATAAGGAATACAAAAATGTATCACAATATAGGGGGTTCCAATTACAAAAAGAAAAGTTTGATGTGCCACGGTCTGATGAAATACCTTGTATAAGTGTAAATAATTTTGTGTCACAGAAAACAATAATCCCTATAACTTTTTTGTATAAAAAAAGATTTTCATTTTCACCACAGCGACTCAAATAATTCGCCCGTGTACGGTTGATAGTGCACTGTCAAGGGTACTGAGGGGCGGTCTTGAACTGGACAGACGTTGGGTTGGATTCTAGGGCACTTCGTTATATTGAATTTAAGTGGTTTTGGGACGTAGAATTGCAAGTGTGCTACAGTTGCGGGTTTTAGAACATTTTTTCAAATGGTAGCAATTTTGTGTTTTTTATTGAATTCTCAGTTAGATAAATATGATTAATTAATAAAAGTAAGTGTCTGTTTGCTAAAAAAGGGAATTTTGCGAGCAGACAGTACTATATTATGTTATTGACAGAACTATATTATGTCACTAAAGCATTAGAATTAGATGTAAGTACATATTTCATAACTTTTTAAGCGATGAGGTGATGTGACATGATCGCAGAAGTTTCATATATTTATTTTCTATGTTCCAGCAAAGGACTTCGGAATCAGTAAACGCTCCTCGCTGAACCAGTCGAAGAAATCCATCGGGGTAAGTAATGATTCCGTGCAGGTCCCACATGCATTCCTGATGATCCTCGCTATCCCACATCGATCACGCACACCCAGAAATGTCAACGGAACGGTCTACTCACATAATCCGTATTATGGTCGTGTTATTTTTTATTCTTGCAGAGTACGCGGCAGAAATCTTCCGGTATCTTCAGTTCGAGCACGGAGGATCCTGCGTATCCTAATTGGCCGCACGATGCCCGGTTGTCCTTCCAGGATGCCGACACGAGCAAAAAACAGAGCAAACAGCGATGGTCCGGATTGTTCGGGAATAATAAGGTTAGTCAGGTTGTTCTTTTTCTGCGCTTTTTTATGTTTTATTGTTATGTTTTTTCTTCGTGCGTCCTTTCGGGATAGATAATTTGGTTTCGGAGCTTGTCAACATTTCCAGGAAATATTCTTTTCGGAATTTTGAGAACACCGTGCACCTAATGAGTATTGTACGTTGATATCTATGATGTATGAAAGAAGGTTGTTGGCAGAAGGTACAGTCAGACACTTTTTAAACTTTATTTTGGAATGTACTCATCAAAAATGGTGGTTTGTAAAGATTTTTCCCTGTCGCAGCAATTTAAAGTGCTGATTCATTACATAATTAGTATTCTTTTTGGGAAAATCGTCTCTGCGCTGACATTTAAAACTGTAAGGGATAGTTTTTCAATACTGGTTTATTTCTAAGTTCTACTGAATTCCATTCTATTCTTGATTTCTGTCAGATTCGCCAAAGCTGATTGGATACTGGTCATCAAAACGTCATTGTCAGCAGTGCTGAACTTCACTCGCGACTACACCGTTGGCACAATGAAGTGTTGGAACACTTTTGCAATTATTCAATTTTGTGAAGCCAGAGCCACTCTGGACCCTACCTAACGTCAGTTTCTGTGACGTAATGACATTTGTCACACTGACATTTAATGTCATGTCGTGTCAGCGGCACTGACGTTTATCAAAATCTTGCAATACAGCAACGAAAACTGTGGATTCTGCCAAGCCGCTTCTATAAAAGCCAATAGTTTACATTTTACATAATATACTATATAACATAATATATACATTTTCCAGAAATCATTGCAATCGATTCAGGGGACCCCAAAACGCGTATTTCCACTAAAATCCCGATTTTTTTTTTTCGGTCGATTACAATATGTACTTTCCTTCTAGGGTACTTACTAGTCGGAAAGTAAAAATAGTGTTCTGTTAAAAAATAATCAGAAAAAATACAATAATTAGTATTGTATTATATATTAAAAATTTAATATTCTAAACAAAATGGTTATCATTAAACTAATGCTTTGATGCATTAATAATAATGCAGTCATGATGTGCTATAATATAAAATTTCCAATCCCACAAAATGCAATAAAGCACTTACGTTCTGCGTTCCAAAATTAATTACTACACCTATCCGCGTAACAAGCATGAGAAAGCCCTAATGCTACTATAAGACCGGTGCATGACTTCAAAGGCTTTATAACATATTCCATTAGACAACTTCTCTCCAAGTCTCCCACCAAACTCGACCTGTCATCAGCCACCTTATACAACATCACGAACTTGGTCCTTCATGTTCTGTGGCGTTTGTTCGTCACCCTTTTCGTATCCTGCATGTCTTTGATCTCTTCCGTATATAAAAAGGAGTCGAAGATGTCGTCTAGGTCGCATTCAGCGTAAGCGCGGTTATCCCTTCTATTTTTAAATTAAAGCGTGCGCACCCGGTCCCCGGACGATCCTCTTCGTGTTTTATTGAATTATTTGCATAGCGGATGCAATATCGAGCATTCTTGGAACTCACGACCGGTAGCAGCATATGGAAAAATCGATGTGTGTGTGCATAATGAGCGGGACGTTGACGAAGTCAACAAAACAGAAAAATTGTTGTTTCTTGCCATTTTTTTTAAACCTGCTGTGATTGTAGATAAAGCTTATTATTGTTTCCTTCACAGGATACCAAAATGGAAGCACTAGCCGAGCATCTGAACAACTACACAAAACATGGCGTCCCAACCCCCAATATTTACCCCCAAGGACAGTGTGACTCGTTGGACGCGCTGTATAAACTCGAAAATGACTGGAGAGAAATAATAGACTATAAAGGTAAGTGCTAAAAGTTTTCCTTCACCTTAGCAATAATTAAAAAATCAACAACAAAAACCACACTTGTAGATTTAACGGAACGTCAGCAGCAACAGCAAACCGCAGTTTGGGAACTGATCAAAACCGAAGTAGCGTATATAAAAACCTTAAAAGTAGTAACCGAAGTAAGTAATATGAAAACTTTATTCGCAGCGGGGTGGGATTTCTATAAAATTTGTATTTGCAGTTATTCTTAGCGTGTTTGAAAAATCTGCAATCCGTGAACATCCTGAAGGAGATCGACACCGAGAAACTGTTCTCGAATATCACAGAAATCCTGGATACGAACGTGCAATTCTGGCGGAATAACTTGTTTCCACTTGTCAAGAACATGAGGCAGTACAAGCAGCCGCCGTGCATCGAGACGATGGCGCACGGATTTCTCAACATGAAGGATACGTTTCGCGCTTATTTTCAGTATTGCGCCGAGCAGGCTAGATGTCAGCACTACTGCCGAGAGAACCACGCACACAACGACCTTTTCACCGCGTACCTAGCCTGGTGCGAAACACAGAAAGAATGTAACAGGTGAGCCGACTTTGTTCGAAACTTGTCAATAATTGAATGCGGTGATTGGTTCTCTGTATCGCTACGACGAAGTACTGGCGTGACGATCGACCACTGCTCTCCCACTTGCACTTTATTAATTTTATATTGGGTGACCGGTTAAAAGCCGGTTGAAAAAACTCAGCCTACAACTACAGTTATTGGTTAGGTTCAACTTGAAAATTTAGTCAAATCATATTGACTGAGTCGATTTCAAATTCGGTATACTACTGTGCAGGAAATAGACAATAAACACGTTGATGTCCTATGGCTATCAAAAGATTAGGTTTTATGTGGAAGTAATACTAGGCGTCTAGGCACTACTGATTTGATTTCCAACAGGATGCTGTTTTTTTGACATTTTTTCTTCCATTGCTACTCTTCTTCATTCCTTTTCTTTTCATATTCTAAAAAAAATCACACAGAATGTTTTTTGTAATTTTCTAGATTTGTTCGTTTTCTTGCAGTACCATTCATGTTTGTGATCATATTATAAAGTATATTATATAAAATGATCGTATAGCTTGATATAAGAGAAATTCCACTTGATTAATTTCATTTGCTTTTGAAATATGGCCCATCAGAAACGCACTTGTTACTATGACGGGTGTGACATTATTTAAATAGCTTATAAATCAGGTAAAAGAAAGCACACAACTAGGGATTGCAAAATCATTGCAATTTGTTTTTACCGAACGGTAAATATTTTTTGTTTTTTTTTTCTGACGATTTTTTGATAATAAATGTTACATGCAAATAGCTAGAAACTAAGTATATTTTTGTATTAATTTCGAAGATGTGGACATTTTAGTCCAGTTTTTTGTTTTTATGGCTTGTTGTCATATACGGCTATATTGTGAACATAAAACCATGCGAGTTCAAATTTAATGCTGCAAAGGGAGAATGAATAAATGCGTAGACACTGTTAGCCAGTGTATAATATTCCAGATTACTTCAAGTAATGCAACAGGTGTCATCCAACCCTGTTTAGTGAATTCAATTTCGCGGGCATTTTGAGGAAAGGAAATCCAAACATCTTTCTTCAACACATTTATTTGTGAAACTTCTCTAATTATTTTTGAAACGGTGATTTGATGTACCCCAACATCTCCAACACCTTGTTGAAACCAAGGATCACCTAGATTTCTTAAAAATATCTCCATTTTCGCTACATTTGTCAAAGCTGCACCTCTCGTCTCAATATGATTTCCGAAAAACGCATCAGCCATCCATTCAACATTTTTTGCATTGAAGCTAGGAATTTTAGATAACTTTATAAGACACTGTTCCCCTATACTATAAAGTTATCTAAAATAATTGACTTATCGTAATATTTTTCTATACAGTTCCTTCCCATGCGTCCTACATTCATATATTTCTTTCCTTTTCCTATGCTAATGCATAAAAACAGCAAATTGTAACACTTTTTCAATTTAAGTAAAAGATGTGACGTTGCTCTATGAGTTGTATCTTCAAAACTACACAGCACACTCCCAGATGGAGGAAATACTAGACAACATTAGTAATTACTCTAGTATTGAATTCTATATACCGAAGTATATAAAGCAAATTGTGAAGTAATTGCTCCTAGTACTTACTTTGCTCTTATTTCAAGAATAATGTAAAATACGTGCTATAATTTTTTGCATTTAATTCAAGTAAAAGTTACACCATTAAGCATTTACTTGAAGTAAAATTAAATACGTTTTTTATCATACCACTCATTGACTCTGCATAAAATTACTTGCGTGGGTATGTATGTATACTTACATCTTTAGAATTACCGGGGGACGAACTGGACTGTTTATGGCCATAATCTGGAAGTGGACAACCGGAAGTGGCAAATGTTCGATCATTTTCTTGAAAATTTATCCGGTTTAGACCAAACTGATACCTGTTCATCCTTCAGTGACTTTAAATATGTTCACCTAATTACACACCAGTGGGATGGATGGTTTAGGCGCTATAATAGTTTATAGAAGCAGTTTGACAGAAGCCACAGCCTTCGTCGCTGTGTTGCAAATTGTCAGATTTTGACAAACATCAGTGCCACTGACATGACATTAAATGTCAGTATGACAAATGTCATTATGAAATATCATTATGTCATAGAAACTGACGTTAGGTAGGGTCCAGATTGGCTGTGATTTTACAAAACTGTGTGTTTTACGAATAATGTTGTCGGAAAGTTGGATGAGGGCCACCCCAGATATTTTCTCTAGAAAAGATGATGCATATTTTTCATGTAAACCTAGTGATATCGTTGTAATAAATAATAGGGGGAATTTGGGGTCTATATAACCGCACGACGGGCTCTTTAACGATTTCTAGTCACATTAGGGAAACATATGTTGGGCGTATCAAGCATATCCCCTATCTTATACAATTTGCTTGCAAATTAGATCAAACCCAGATTGAACTACTGGCTTCGTTCAGAAGTTTTGCGCGTTGGACCATTCTAACATAACTAAATATGCAAATGTGGCATGTCTCCATCAGACAATAAAGTAGTTTATAACAAAGTTCTATCCATGGATTCATATCTCGGTAATAATTGTAATGTCAAAACTTTTATATAGCAATACATTTACCTCGTATACATGCCGTTTTTAAAACGAGCTAAAACTAAAAACTTTCTGAAAACACTCATATATATATACGCTTTCTAAACGATTTGCGTTTGGGGACATGCGCACAAGAAAATTCACATTGCTTTACATAAGCTTACTTTGCTAGAACTGTCATGTATACACTATCGACTTGAAAACGATTTCGAAACAAAACGTTTTGAAAACGATTTGTATATGTATAGTGTTGGACAAGCCTCTTAATTTGTTATACAGGTTAAGATTGATGGATATTCTAGTCCAGCCGATGCAACGGCTTACGAAATACGGCCTACTTCTGAAGGCCATCCTGAAAAACACCGACGAAGAAGTGGAACGTGATACTTTAAATTTAATGGTAAGAATTTTGCAGATTAACCACGTTCTTGATCTTCACGCTTCTCGGTATCTATTTTGTTACAGATTAGGTCGGTGGATGATTTTGTAAACAAGGTTAACTCCAGCCTAAGACAACGACAAGACACCGAAAGATTACGAGGCCTTATTATCAGAATAGAGAGCTATGATGTTGTTGTAAGTATTTTTGTCACTCTTTGTTGTTGTTTCTTATGGTACCTATCATGTTATGATGGATAATATCTATGATATTATATTAAACTATGAGTCATGATGCGGGTCACTTCAAACTCTGCAACAATCAAACTTTCGAGAGATTTTACTTCCGCTCCGTAAATTTCTCGCAATTTTTCCGTTAAATTTCAGGAATCGAAAGACGACGATTTGGAACGATTGCTGAAGTCGTACAGTACATTAGATCTCACCAAACCGATGATCAATTGTTCCCCGGATAGGAAGCGACACCTACTGCTTGAAGGGGACCTCAAGCTAAAAGACAGCAGCACGTCAAAGGTGAGTGCTTACTACTTATACATACAGAGGGTTTCACAGACATTGTCTATTTTCTGTATATTAGTACACCATTGGAAAGAAAACTGTTTTTCCTATAAATCGATACTAGGGTTCTCAATACCTGCCCTCTGTAGTTTGTGATATATTACTAAGTTTATGAGAAATTTATGGATTTTTACTGTTGCTGGCGACTGATTTAGCTTTGTAATGTATTATCACTTATGAATAACAGTAACTTATCCAATTAGCGATACTTTGAACTCATTTATTATTTATGGAAGTGTTACAAAGTTGTGGAACGACGTAGTAGTTAAGCTTGAATCATAGTGCCGTAAACTCACTTCAACTGCAACTCAATTCAACTGCAACATTGAATTTAAGACTAGTTTAAGAATAGTTTAAGGTTTCAAATATAAAAAATAAACAACCTTTTTGTTGTTTAGTTTCGCTTTAAAATTTCTTTGGAACGAGACATCTATGGAACGCCTCATTTGGGTCGATTCAACGTGAAATGCCGTTTCATCGCGCATTTGTTGTCACGTTGTTGTGGTACGGAAGTGCACTACTAAGTATGAAACAACTCTACCGGGCAATGCTGCAGAATGCAACCATAAAATTATACTACACTACACTAGCAATAGATGAGCCCATGCATCATGGATATGATATTATACGCGCTCGCACATTTAACCCGTTTTGACTATGCCGATATTTTATGCAATGCAGATATATTTTTACGATACACGACGCTACATCCAGGTACATATATTATAGGAGATATCGATATTATTCCGCATGAATACTGTGGTACGTGTGCAGAATCAATCAGTTGAGTGTTTGGGGAGAAATACTGCACCCGATGCTAGAGAACTGATTTGTCTGTCACGTGTCTTGTATAGGCAATGCCATACAGAATATTGGGTGGCCTGTAATCGAAGGGACAGTACCGTATCGAGGGAAAATTGCTCTTTACATACATGTAGTTAATATTCGTGGTTTTATGTTCTATGAAAATGGTATGATATTGTATGCGTATCATTGTTCTAAAGTTTCAAACGTTCTAAGTGAGTTTATTCACTTACCCATAAAGTTCTGATGGAAGTGTACAAAATGCATCTCTCATGCATCGGCCACGGAATCAGACGCATGGGCGTTTTTGCTCATAGCGTCAAGGTCGAGCGGATGAGGGCCTGTTCCAAATGCACGCGTGCGCACGAGCGACCATTCCGTGGCCGAGAATTAATATTTCTTTCAGGCTCTCCATACTTATATACTAAACTTTAAAAATAGGGCAACAAAATCAGTTTATCGGCAGGTGAAGAAACTTGGCTTAGAACAATTCTTTTAGATCATAACAAAGTTATATTTAACAACAATCTGAACTTAACCTAAAATAATTTTTCTTGTGATCTTTGGTGCCCAATTCCGTATTAACAATTATCTGGGGCGGCTCTCATCCAACTTTCCCACTACCTCGTTTAAACATATATGTACATACACACCCATTTTTCGTTGTTCAAAATGCTTTCCATCTAGGAGAACAATCGGAAAGTAAAAAAGCCACAAAAAACTCAAGCTAACATTCTTTTATACTGTTTTTACAACCCAGATAAAGACGAAAGTTCACGCCCCATACAACCTTCCAAACCTGTAGCAAGCCATTGATCGCAATTTGCTCAACGTTAATCCAAATTCCCGTCACCTCGCAGCGTATATGTTCCCAAACACCCCACAGAAAAATCGCATTAATCTCAAGAGCTTACCCCTACAAGATTTACAACATGGGTGGAACATCCCCAAGCGGGGGAAAATGCATTTAGGGGGGTTGCTGTACGCTCACTCTCTCTCATCTACGGGGGTTAACCTTTGGTAATTTAATCAGAGCGGTCGCCTCTCGGTTTTCCAGATGGAAGTCCACTGCTTCCTACTGACCGACATGCTGCTGGTGTGCAAACCGTCGACGAAGAAGGGTGGCGCCACCATGAGGGTCATCAGACAACCTTATCTCGTGGATCGACTTGTCGTCCACGAATTGAACAGGGAGACGCCGTGCCTCGCGCTCATCTACAAGAATGAATTCGACATGGCGGTTGCAGGATTCGTTCTACAGAACAACGACCCCAAGAAGCTAAAGGTATTTGCAGTTCTCTATACTTGTTTCTAAGGTTTTGAGAATTAAAAACGTTTTGGAAGCTTATTTGACTTTTCTCGCAATATTTCTCTCTATTCACGGATTAAAGTCACACGCCAACAACTAATCCATGCGGTTTTCAATTTGCAGAGTTGGAAAGACGGAATCGCAAAGGCGCAAATACTCTACAGCCAGGCGAAGCAGCAAACTTATCTTGACGAGGAAGGTAGAAGTTTTGAAGCCGACTACAGTTTTGGCGACGTACTAGAGAGCGATTATCATAGTCTCCAGTTAGCGCCCAGATCTCCACTGGCCTCCTCGTCGCGAGCGAGTCGTGTCTCCAGTCTGGCGCATAGTCACAGGTAAAACGATTAATTAACTAATTGGTTTCGTACAAATTGCCGTTAGCTCTCGCTACCTACCGCTCCGGAAGTGTCGCATTACGTGTGAAGGATTAACGAGGAAACTCGTACCGGTTTTCATCTAATTGCGTGCGGCACATGTTTGCGTACTTTCGATGTAAATATGTACGTATGTATATATCTAATGTGGGGCACAGTGGGCCGAAATTGAGGAAAGGTTAATAATTTATAGTTTCTGGCATGGCGCGATTGTAACTTCTTAGGTATTAGGTTGTTAGGTATATAAATTTCTGTAAATTTCCACATACATATACTTTCCTTTTGAAAAACATTCAAGATCGACATGAATAGTTAAGTAATGTATCGGCTTAGTACATTTATTATTTATTAAATATTCCGTACTATATGCGACATTCTCAGAACAAACTTTTTCTGAATTATTATTAGTGAAAACATAGTTGAAAAACGCTATGGAAATGCCACGTTTATCTAATTTAACTCTGTTATGTGTGGAGAGCGAAAGAGCTTATAAATTAAATTTGGCAGTGTTAATTAACAAATTTGCTATTACTAAACTGAATATAGTGCAAATCAAGGTTCGTGTAGATTGCACTCAACGAGAAAATCGTCTATCAGCGACGATATTTCTAGCCGCTGTGAGGCCCATGTCCTCATGGGTTCTCATGGGTCCCCTCTGCCCATGGACCCGTGTGCGTCGCACACCCTATTGCTACGCCACTGCTAAAATCTATCAAAATCAGCTCTAATATCTTAAAGGGGAAAACCATTGTAGACTGTTGAATTATTATTGATACAAAATCTATTTTTTCTTTTAGCGGATCGGTTGAGATGAACGATCAGTCGTCGATAGGTTCTGGAAAGGACCATTCCAGGGCCGTATCCGTCGAGAACGAGAATCGCACAGCGTCGATATCAAGTGACGAGGGCGTGCAACCGTTGCCGCCCGACAAATCTCCCGTCTCCCAGAAGAATTCCTTCAAGCAACGCCTTCTCAACAAATCCCCAAACACATTGACAGTCCAACCGTATACAAACCTCGGCCAGAGTTTGCCCAATCTGTCGTTGGGTTCGGCAAATATCAGCGGTCTCAGTCTAAATTTAAATCAGAATACTCTCTCCGTTCCGAACGCGAAGAACGGAAGTCACTTGCTGAGTCCTACTCATCGTGGTATCTCCTATCCGCCTCCCTCGCCGACAAGAGGCAATCTAAGGAGAGGCTTGGCTATATCTCAGAACAAAAATCCGCCCCTATTGAAGACGCGGCACGTGAACTCGACCGCCAGCGTTTCCTCTGGACAGGTGCCAACGAGTTTCGACTTTGACGTGCCGGTTATTGCAGGTCAGTATTTTATTATTTCGGGAAAATCTTAGGTGATACACATAAATCGTGATTGGGTGCGGCGGGGAATAGCCTAGCTGTATTCTATAGGTTTGCATTTTGAGGTATATGAGCTATAACGCGTCACGAGGTGTACGTGTTCTGTGCATTTTGCTACGTTTTTCGGTGCTCAAGATCGATATGATTTAGTGCAGGATGTGTTCTTATAGGTTCGGGCATTGCAGCTTATGCATTAAGAGGATTGGACGGCTTGTATAAAGTGTACAACTACGGGGAATAAAAGAAATTTAATTAATTATTCAGGGTCGATTTCATACAATACTGTATGTTTGAAGCTAAATACTCGAAAACACCTTAAGAGAAAAGAGCATGAAATGAAGATTAACTGGTTTAACTAAAGAGTATTTAACATTCCTGAATCATTACTCCACTCCGTGTTTTTCTTGAAAACATTAAATAACGATATTGATGAATTTTGTTCCGAACTTTATCACCACTCTGCATAGTAAAGGTAACATACAAAAACGTCCATTTCTGTGACATTGGCAGACCCATAACATCACACGAAGTTGTGCTTTTAATATGATATGTCGGCTGATTAGTCGGTTACGAAACCGTTTTTATTTGATATGTCGGGCTACAGGTAACCAAATTATTCAAGGTTAAAAATTTTGAAAAACCCACGACACTTTTTGATATGTCGAGGAGTGAAATCCTATTTTAGGCATGTGTCGGGATATGTCGGTGCAAAAAACCGATATGTCGGGCCAAAACGCAAAAAGTTATTCAAGGTCAAAGTTTGGTGCTAAAAAGCCCAAAGCTTTTTTTGATATGTCGGGCAGCGAATTTCGATTCTAGGCATATGTCGGGATATGTCGGTGCAAAAAACCGATATGTCGGGCAAAAACTCACAAAGTTATTCAAGGTCAAAGTTTTGCGTCCAAAACCCAAAACGGTTTTTGATATGTCGGGGAATGAATTTCTATTCTAGGCATATGTCGGGATATGTCGGTGCGAAAAACCGATATGTCGGGCGAAAACTCATAAAGTTATTCAAGATCAAAGTTTGGCGTCCAAAACCCAAAATGGTTTTTGATATGTCGGGGAATGAATTTCGATTCTAAGCATATGTCGGGATATGTCGGTGCAAAAGGCCGATATGTCGGGCAAAAACTCACAAAGTTATTCAAGGTCAAAGTTTTGCGTTCAAAACCCAAAACGATTTTTGATATGTCGGGGAATGAATTTCTATTCTAGGCATATGTCGGGATATGTCGGTGCGAAAAACCGATATGTCGGGCGAAAACTCATAAAGTTATTCAAGATCAAAGTTTGGCGTCCAAAACCCAAAACGGTTTTTGATATGTCGGGGAATGAATTTCGATTCTAAGCATATGTCGGGATATGTCGGTGCAAAAGGCCGATATGTCAGGCAAAAACTCACAAAGTTATTCAAGGTCAAAGTTTTGCGTTCAAAACCCAAAACGGTTTTTGATATGTCGGGGAATGAATTTCTATTCTAGGCATATGTCGGTGCAAAAGGCCGATATGTCGGGCAAAAACTCACAAAGTTATTCAAGGTTCAAGTTTGGAATCCAAAACCCAAAGCATTTTTGATATTTTTTGATAAAATCTGAAGTATTTAAATTGGTATAGTTATTTGTAAATAGTAAATAGGCTAAATATTGCTCACGGACGGCACTGTTTTTAGTGGGAATATAAATTATTAATAATAAAAGCCTGCGCATAATCTGTTTAAGATGTTGGTATTATATGATTTATTGTTAGAAGCAAAGTTCCAGCATGATGGGGTGGCTAGTCTTAAGCATATTGCTTTATGATTCCCCGGTTGAAAATGCGATCAGTCCATGGATTAAAAACAAAGGTTTGTTCCTTTTATGAACGTAACAAAGTTTATTTATTTCATATTTTATATTGTCTGATAAATAAATATTTTATGAAAATTTACTGTTTTAATAAATATTCTTATTCTTTTTTATGTTGTTTGCTTTGTAGTTTGTTACGTTGACGATAAAAAAACTTTTTGAGAATAATTGAAGATCTGGCTGCAAGTTGGAAGTTGGTCGCTATATTATAAGCGTCAACATTTTTTCATCGTTTAGTGCAGCGCTTCTCAATGTATGGGTCGCGACCCAAATGTGGGTCGCGTTAAAAAATTTTTTGGTCGCGTATGAAGCTAACCACAGCAAGAAATAAATCACAATTTACAATCACACAAAGAGGTGTACAACAGATTTCATTTGAACAGTACAGTACTTGTACTGCAGCGTTTTCCAAACTGGGAGGCGCGCCTCCCTAGGGAGGCGTAGGCTAGTGTAAGGGGAGGCGCGAATATTAGCCAGGATTGACAAAAAAAGTGCACGTGCAGCTAATACAATACGTAACATATAGGTACATATTAACTACTATCCTGCTGATGCTACCCTCACCCCGCGTAGCAAACATTACTGTTCAGAAATATTTGTACCGTAGGGATTGTAGTCTCTATGGCTTCTATGCGCACAAACGAAATGATTTGGCGGCTGCGTAAATATTCAGGCGCGTTGTTAGACTTAGCACGTTTCCTACGATATCCACTCACTGCAGGAATAAAACTACCAGCGGTATGATACGTAACGTAAAATAAAAAGATCCGAGTAAAAACCCAGACCATATCGACTTCAGTTTAGCTCAGCAGTGTTAGATTGTGTTTCTTATTTTATTTTGACGTAAGTACTTAATTACTCACTGATCACAATAGTAGGTAAGTAATTTAATTAAGTTTATTTTATTAAGAACGATAAATTAATTATCCTAATATTTTTAGAGAAATGGATAAGTTTTTGACTGGTTATAAAAGAAAATCCTCTAATAATGAAGAATCTGATGTTGGCACAAGTAGTAGGAATCAGGAAGGAAGAACTCCCAAGACAAGAAAATACGATTCATCTTATTTATCGTTCGGGTTTACAAGCGTTATTACTGATAATGTGGAAAAACCAATGTGTTTGTTTTGTTTGAAAGTTTTGGCTGCTGATAGTATGAGACCCGGAAAATTAAAACGCCACATTGAAACTATGCATTCTCAATACGTTGGCAAGTCCCAAGAATTTTTTCAAAGAAAATTGGATGAGTTTACTAAACAAAAGCAAACGTTCAAAAAAATAGTTCATATTCCATCAAATGCGTTACTAGCATCGTACTTAGTATCTTACCGAATCGCGAAGTGTAAAAAACCACACACAATAGGAGAAACATTAGTTTTGCCAGCAGCTATTGATATGGTCACAACAATGTTTGGCGAATCATATGCAAAACAGTTGCGACAAATACCGCTTGCTGATAACACTGTTGGCAGAAGAATCGATGATATATCTGACGATCTTTGCGATCAATTAGTTTCTCAGATGCGCACTTCAAAATTCGCCTTACAAGTAGATGAAGCAACCGATGTAGCTAAAGACGCACATTTAATTGCATATGTTCGATATGTTGAAGAGAATAATATAATTGAAGACATATTATTTTGCAAACCGATTCCTGGCAAAGCAACATCCAGTGAAATTTTTAATATAATCGACAATTATTTTGATGACAACGGCATATTGTGGAATAATTTAGTCGGGCTTTGTACAGACGGTGCACAGTCAATGTCAGGACACAAAACTGGCCTTCAAGCACTAATTAAAAGGAAAACACCCGATGTTCTCTGGACGCACTGCATGCTCCACAGAGCAGCTCTCGTATCAAAAAATATGAGTGAGGAACTTAACTACGTTTTTACAAAAGTAACGAAAGTTGTAAACTACATAAAAAACAGTCCATTAAAAGTTAGGTTATTTGCAAAGCTGTGTGAAGATACAGGAGCTGCTTACACCTCACTTTTGTACTATTGTGAAGTGCGCTGGCTATCTCGTGCAAAAGTGATTCAGAGGGTACTTGAACTCAAAGAAGAAATTGCAATTTTTCTAGAAGAAAATCATAATAAGGATGCCAATATGTTTAGGGATGATAATTTTATTATTAAACTTACTTATTTGGTGGAAATTTTTGGAAAATTGAGTGTTTTGAATAAATCGATGCAAGGGCCACAAATGCATTTATTGATTCAAAAAGATAAAAAAAAAATGGAGATGTGGAAGACAAATTTGGAAAAAAATAGGTTTGACATGTTTCCACTTTTAAATTTATGCGCCCAAGTTAATATAGAAGCAAACAAAAATTTATTTGTTGAACACTTGGATGGTTTGTTAGTTCATTTTTCGAATTATTTTGATGATCTTGATTTTACAAAATATGCGTGGATACAGAATCCATTCATCGACGAAGAAAATGACGAATTTGAATTAACAAGTATTGAGAAAGAAAAGTTGATTGAATTATCTTGTGATACTTCCTTAAAACAAAAATTTCAGACTGTATCTCTGATTCAATTTTGGCTAGATATTAAGAGTGAATATAATATTTTGTCAAATAAAGCTTTAAAAGTATTGCTGCCGTTCGCAACATCTTATTTATGCGAAACAGGATTTTCTGCATTAGCTGCAATAAAATCGAAATATCGTGCTCGTTTGGTTGTAGAAAAGGAGCTTCGTGTAGGTATCTCATCAATGACACCGAGATTTAATAAACTTTGCGCTAATAGGCAAGCACATCCATCTCATTAAGCGACAATAATAAAATATTGTTATTTGTTTTTTCTTGTGTATAGTTTTTCTTGTGTAGAGTTTATCTTAATAAATTTGTTGGTACTAAAAATTTTTGTGTTTGTAGTATTTTATAAAATGGAAGAGAGGCGCCATATGATCAAATATTTTTAAGGGAGCCGTGGTTAAATAAAGTTTGGAAACCACTGTTGTACTGTCAGTAGAGTACTTGTACTGTACGAACACGCATCCGTTTTCGCGCATCAACATCATAGCATGTGTACCACACATGGCTCGCGTCTTTAAAGGCGGCTCCACACGCAACGGAAAATCGGAATGTCTGCTCCACACGTAGAGGTTTCTCCATCCACACGTAGAGGTTTTCCTTGAGGGCTTACGCCTCGAGGCATGCCTTCGGATTTTCCGTTGCGTGTAG
Source organism: Aphodius granarius (assembly GCA_963971325.1). Lineage (NCBI taxonomy): Eukaryota > Metazoa > Arthropoda > Insecta > Coleoptera > Scarabaeidae > Aphodius > Aphodius granarius. Next base: position 8,091,313 of record OZ020225.1, read on the forward strand.
AGCCACCTTAATTTTTCAGTGTTCAATGTAAAGTGTAAACCCGCTTATGAAACAGAAAGCGGTTAAGTACACTTTTGTCGAAGTTAAATAATTGCAGGTAAATAGCCACATATTAATTAAACTAATTTAAATTTACTCTCTTTGTATTTTCTGCATCGGGAGCAATTAGCTGTGAACGGCATGAGCTCAAGTCTTCATGAAATATTAAATGAATGTGTAACAATTGTAAATTACATCCGTAAAAGTGTACTAAACAAATTTTTTTGAAAATATTATGGGAAGAAATGGGACCAGAACATCAGACATTGTTTTTGAATTCTCATATAATGATGGCTTTCCAGGGGTAAAGTATTAAAACGATTTTTCGAACTGAGAATGAAAATTGAAATATTTTTACGGGAACAAAAATCAACTTTATGCGAATTCTTTCAAAATAATTTGTGTCTTTTTTTGGCTGATATATTTTCCCACATGAATGACTAAATGATCTTTCACTTCAGGGAATGCAGATTACTCTCTTTAATTGTTATAATAAAATTGAAGCATTAATAAAAAAATCAGCTTTGGATCGATACTATTAACAGAGGTTGCTATATGATGTTTCCTTCGTTTGCTGAATTAGTTGATGACAACTCAGCAACAAGTGCTCGATGTACGCATAATTATACAAAGTCATTTGAAAGAATTGAAAGCAAAACTAGTGCAGTACTTTCCATCTAAGGACGACATTTGTCAAGGCAATATGTGGGTATAAAATCCTTTTAGTGCTGAATTATCGAATAATTTAACATTCTCTGAAAAAGTGCAGTTAATTGAATTATCCACGGATAAAACTTTAGAACAAAAATGGTTAGAAATAAGGGAAGAATATCAAATATTAGGTGAAAATGCATTGAAATTATTGCTTCCTTTTGAAACGACTTATTTAGCGGAAAGTGGATTTTCAACTATGGTAATAATAAAAACCAAATTGAGGAATCGGCTTTATCAGCTCGGAAATGCAAATTTCAATGACGAATTCGATTATATATAATTCGATTAACAATGATTTTGACGAACTGGTTGCTAAAAAACAGCAGCATCCATCTCACTAACAATAAGTTTATTAATACTACTACGTACTATAAGTATGTTTAAGTTCACTTTGTAATAAAGTAGTATTTTGTAATAAATAAAATTCAGTTGTATTACAATATCTAAAGGTTATAGTTATTTGGGTCGCGAGCTATTCAAACATAAAAATGTTGGGTCGCCATTCTACAAAGTTTGAGAAACGCTGGTTTAGTGCACAACTGATAAAATTTGCCTTAATATATATATTGCCTTATTCGTCATCTTCAATAATAAATATAAAATGTTTTTTCTCTCTTTACTGGAAATGGCACTTTCTAAGCGACCCCCTTTTTGCGGGACGGTCGTCAATTATTGGCCTAGTACATTTTTTACACCGATATATCCCCAAAACATGCCTAGAATCAAAATTAATTCCCCGACATATAAAAAAATCTCTTTTTTGGTTGCCAAACTTTGACCTTGAATAACTTTGTGAGTTTTCGCCCGACATATCGGTTTTTTGCACCGACATATCCCGACATATGCCTAGAATAGAAATTCATTCCCCGACATATCAAAAACCGTTTTGGGTTTTGAACGCAAAACTTTGACCTTGAATAACTTTGTAAGTTTTTGCCCGACATACCGGTTTTTTGCAGCGACATATCCCGACATATGCCTAGAATCGAAATTCGCTGCCCGACATATCAAAAAGAGCTTTGGGCTTTTTAGCGCCAAACTTTGACCTTGAATAACTTTTTGCGTTTTGGCCCGACATATCGGTTTTTTGCACCGACATATCCCGACACATGCCTAAAATAGGATTTCACTCCTCGACATATCAAAAAGTGTCGTGGGTTTTTCAAAATTTTTAACCTTGAATAATTTGGTTACCTGTAGCCCGACATATCAAATAAAAACGGTTTCGTAACCGACTAATCAGCCGACATATCATATTAAAAGCACAACTTCGTGTGATGTTATGGGTCTGCCAATGTCACAGAAGTAAAACGTCCATCTAAAATATGTTACTGCAGTAAGAATCACACTTGAATGCAAATTAAGTTTGCAGTTCAATATTTTTTCCGGTAAATATCTTAAATGTAAATAGCAACTGCCCGAAGAAAAGTCGGAAATCGGACTTAAACCTTTCAGGAGAAAACATATATTTGAACCTCAAACACACTCGCATTTTTTTGTTTAAGAAAACATCCATTTGTTATACAAACAGAAACTGGGAACAAGATTCAATTTAGTCCATGATATTTTCTTTGCACGAAAATACATAAAAATTGTAGCCAGCGTTTACTCACCATACAAAATATCAATCATAAAGACATATTTAATCTATGTACTCGATACCTACCATATCCGCAGATTACTTATTTGTTAAACTTAAATTGGTTTAAACGTTATTCTTATTATTGACGCTACAAAAAAAAACAAAATTTGTTTTTAAACGACTAATCTGACATTTTTTCTTTTCTCTCTCTCTCTCACACACTCATTGTTCTCGCCAGAAGAAGAGAACTGGTAACAATCGGTCATTTCTTGTGAGTGTGTTTTGCTCTATCGATTGGTCACAGTGTGCGCTGATTGATGCTGCGAAAAATTCGAGAGCAACTGTGATTTTTGTAATAGTTTTGTGCCATATCCAAGCGCACTCAAGTTTTTAGGTGAGCACCACGGTCATTTATTCACATCTAAACTCGCATCTCACAAGCAAAGAAAAACTGATTAAACAGCAGTCTGACCGAGTATTATAAAGGTCAGAGAGGTCAGTAAGTGTGATGCGAGTTTAGTTTGTCTATTCTATCATAGATCACTTAGATATTAGAGATTAGATGCATACTTAGTCGCACTTGTGTATTGTGAACTGCTTTCCGATGGAATAAAAACGTCCAAAGTGTTTTATTTTTGTTTAATGGCGCTTCTTGACAGGACTTAGCGTCATAGGAAACGTTCCATTGACGGACTTTGTTAACTTTAATGTTTGTTTCTTTTTTCAGGCGTATTGCCGGGTGAGCAGTACGAAAATTTCAGCAGGAGTCAATTGAGACAGGGGATAGTGAAACGAAACCATCGCAATGACAACAAGAGATATTATACTGCGGGAACAGTCGATGATATCAAGGTACTGTATGAAGACAATGTCGCTTTCCTGCAGCTTATGTACATTCTGCCTGTGCTTGTGCTTCTCAGTTGCTTGTTAATATGACGCGTTATATTGTTTATTGTTCATGGTGTTTTCTTGTTTTTGTTATTATCAAGTATTATTATATCTTTGCATGGATATATATTTACAATTAGGTTAGGTATTTTTCCTATTTCTGCTATTTTCTTGTTATTATTATCGTTATATTATCATAATATATTCACAGTTTATTAAGTCGTTTACATATTTTTGTACTGCAGCATTTTTGCACTTTGAAGTTGAAATAAACTCTTTTTTTCAAGAAAAAAACTATTTGATTTATTTGAGAATGTAACATATCTATAATTGTAGCATGCTAACTTTAAAAGTACCCTTGTGAGTGTTACAAAGGTTGACATTTTAATTTTAAATAATATATAATTAATTTAAAATAGATATTAATTTTACCAGTGATTGAATTTGACACAAAATTGCTTCTGTTAATGTACTTGCTTTGTCTTTTGTGCTGCTGCAGCGCAGTATCGAATACAAATCTAAACTAACTTCGATAACTAAATGAGTCATGAAGGGGATTATATTTCCAGTGTTATATCGCAATCTGAAAAGGAGAATTGTGAAGATCATAATAAAAGATGAGAAATTTGCGTAATTCTGAGTGAATGGTATCACTAGTGACAGATGCTGTCATGTGATAACCTTTAAAAATTGGATGATGACATAAAACAAAAGAAGGCTTAAAGTTTCAGAGCTGCCAACCTACAATATTTTCCACGGCACACTACATGGTTTCTTAACATATTGTATAACTAATTATTTCTTCAAATAATGCACATTTTGCAAGAACCAGCAGAAAAGAAGGTTGTGACGCTTATCAAGTGGCATTGTCTCATTTATATCGTTTGAAATTTAATTTTGTGCGTTTGGCAATTGTAACATAAGTAACTATTTCAAACTAAGAAATGTTTTACTTTTAATTTTGTGTTATGTTTATAAAAAATCATATTTTGTCATGGACTCAAATCACTTTTTTGAAATTCATTAGCTTGGTGGCATTGGTAATGGTGATGGTCTCAACCGCACAAACAGCTTTCAGATTAACTAAAACTCTAGTTTACATGGGAATCATATATTTTACATTGCCAATCAGTTGTAGTTTTTAATAAATGTTGTTTAATAATTATTAAGCATGAATGAATATGTGATGTCAACCAGTGTCTACTCTAGACTGTCTAGAGTTCTACTAAAAATTGTTCTAATTTCAGTTTTGGAAGCTTTTTAGCATTTCACTTATTGGCTATTAATTTCCTCGATGATTTTGTATTTTAATATACAGAAACCTTATGCATTCTATCCCAAGGTTATCCGGCATTTCAAATTTTACTACTGCCACCTAGAGAAAAATTACAGAAATATAATTTATTTCACACTAGCATTTTATTTGAATAATCTTGTTAGTTACCTTTTTTAACATATTCAAAATCTGTGCTGAATGAATGAATATAGATTTGTCTTCAATATATCCACTACAACAGCTGCTATACCTTTATTATTGCTTTGCTTAATTGCGGTCTTTACTACACTGCTGCTATCGTAAATAACGTGATATAACAATAAAATTAGAGCTAAGTACTTAATGAGAGTTTTCATTGTTTCCTTTTTCAGAAAAATGACAATAGAGATGCAAGTATACACAAACGGCTTTCTTGGAACTATAGTAGTCAAGAACCCCCTCCAACGCAGGAAGACGAAACATAGCAGAGGAACCTTGCCTCACTTATTCTGGTCTCCTTGCTCTACTTTTCTATTAGTACGCTCCTAGAGTACATGTAGAGGTTTACATTTGAGGAAGAATTAAATTATTCAACAATGACCTCAGGTGAACTAAGTAACGATTAGGATTTTTCGATATTGTATAACTTTTTCTAAAGTGGACCAATGCCACCACATGTATAGAAATAAATAAAACTATTGTGTATTAATAAACAAACGAAAATGTATAGTAACATTCCTTTGATTCCTGTAATTGTAAATCAAACAGAAAGAGAAATAATAATTACTTAATAAGTTACGAGAATATTGTCAGGCCTAATATTATAAATAAGTTTTTATAAAATATATATATATATACTGTATATTTTGCCATCGTTTGTAGGTGGTAACTTTGTAAGTTAAGATTTTTGCGGGTCCCGCGGTTGTCACTTTTTTATACCGAAAAGGGACTCCCACCCATCCCATTGTACATAATTCAATTCTTTTTTGAGAGAAGAAAATAATAGTACAATGAATTTTATATTCCTCTATTACTATTAAAAAGAAAACAAAGTATCTATACTTTATAAATAAACAAAAGTAGTAGGTATATTTATTTTTCGTTTTGCTTTAGAAGAGAGTGTATTTAATTTATTTCAGATTACTAACATAATTAAGAAAATAAAACCCGTTAAAAAATACTTAAGGATCTTAGGAGTTAAATAATGCTTAGTACTTTTGTTATTAAGGATATTTATTACTATTTAAATAAACGAAAGAAAATTGTAAGAGGGACAGGGACGATCGAAATTAATAATTTCAGTTTGTTTCGAAGTTTTGGTTTTTTGTTTGCGTTATTAATTCTCGTTTGTCACGTTCCTTCGCCGTCTTATACATATATTTTTTTTATCAAATCGTGAGATTTAATAAAGTGAAATGTTGTCCTAGCTGAGTGTTTTCCGGTATTGCAATGGCAATAATAGATTACTTGAGAAAGATGCACAAAATGTTGACATTTGTGAAAATTAAAAAAAAGATGAGAAATTTACAGAAATAAATTAGATATTTTAAAAGTTTATTTATTATTATTATTCATCCACATGTGGTACCTGTTTCCTTATGGTGGTACCCATACCCCTGCTTGTACCCACACTGCTGCCAGTAGGCATATTGTGTCCTCAGGAACTTTAGTGCAGAGATCCTGTCATCTTTATTAGATCCAAGCAGTGGCGTAACGTGGGTTTCAGCTGTCCGGGGCGCAGGCCAAATATGCCGCCCCCTTATTTATTTCAGCATTTAAATCCAAACAGGTTCAAAATTGTTAGTGTGTATTGTATAGCGTATATACATAATCCGACACTAACTTGGACACAAATGGGGAAACATTTTGTTATCAATTTTTCAGAAAATTTTATTTCAGTAAAAAGTTTCTGTATTGTCCTAAACCGAAAACGAAACATTAAGATATAATTACCTACATGCCTATACCGGGTGTTACAAAATTAAGATAATCACTAAAGAGTAAAGTACCTTTATTTTTAAAGGTACTTAGAAAGATCAAAAGGTATCAAATACGAAATTAGAATCACAATTAGAATAAAAATTTTTAAAATTGCATGCTAACATTTTTATCAATAAGTTCTAGATTTCCGGGAGAAAACCGTCATACTTTTGCATTCAGTTGCAAGAACATCTTCAGGATGTAACACCAAACAGCTACAAACAGAATGAACGTGTGTGTGTGTGTGGAAGGGTGAGCGTATTTATATGTACCCGGCGCAGGCGCCTGAGCAGGTAGTTAAACAACTATTGGTTGGGAGGGCGGTTGCAGGTAACTGTGGTTGCCTGTGGTAAATAATTAATTACTTCTACTTATCACTTATTATTATACAATTGTAATGGATGAAATACAGGTTAATAAAACAATCATTTTATATAAATATACAATATTTATTAAAAAATATATAAGTATACAAGGCAAAATTAAGAAGTACAGGATCATCAGCAAAGACGTTTCTTCTTATATCCATAGGGTACAAAGTCATGTTGTCATCAAATTTCCTCTTTGTAGAGTTCTACTACTTACCGTATTGAATGCACTTACTATTTTCAACGTATTAACAGCCTACTCACCTGATTTGTTATTATTGCTTAGAATAATTAATTACTTCTATTTATCACTTATTATTATTGTAATGGATGAAATACGGGTAAATAAAACAATCATTTTATATAAATATACAATATTTATTGAAAAATATATAAGTATACAAGGCAAAATTAAGAAGTACAGGATCATCAGCAAAGACGTTTCTTCTTATATCCATAGGGTACAAAGTCATAGTTGTCATCAAATTTCCTCTTTGTAGAGTTCTACTACTTACCGTAATGAACGCACTTACTATTTTCAACGTATTAACAGCCTACTCACCTGATTTATTATTATTGCTTAGAATAATTAATTACTTCTACTTATCACTTATTATTATTGTAATGGATGAAATACGGGTAAATAAAACAATCATTCTATATAAATATACAATATTTATTAAAAAACATATAAATATACAATGTAAAATTAAGAAGTACAGGATCATCAGCAGAGACGTTTCTTCTTATATCCATGGGGTACAAAGTCATAGTTGTCATCAAATTTCCTCTTTGTAGAGTTCTACTACTTACCGTATTGAACGCACTTACTATTTTCAACGTATTAACAGCCTACTCACCTGATTTGTTATTATTGCTTAGAATAATTAATTACTTCTATTTATCACTTATTATTATTGTAATGGATGAAATACGGGTAAATAAAACAATCATTTTATATAAATATACAATATTTATTAAAAAACATATAAATATACAATGTAAAATGAAGAAGTACAGAATCATCAGCAGAGACGTTTCTTCTTATATCCATAGGGTACAAAGTCATAGTTGTCATCAAATTTCCTCTTTGTAGAGTTCTACTACTTACCGTATTGAATGCATTTACTATTTTCAACGTATTAACAGCCTACTCACCTGATTTGTTATTATTGCTTAGAATAATTAATTACTTCTATTTATCACTTATTATTATTGTAATGGATGAAATACGGGTAAATAAAACAATCATTTTATATAAATATACAATATTTATTAAAAAACATATAAATATACAATGTAAAATGAAGAAGTACAGAATCATCAGCAGAGACGTTTCTTCTTATATCCATAGGGTACAAAGTCATAGTTGTCATCAAATTTCCTCTTTGTAGAGTTCTACTACTTACCGTATTGAATGCATTTACTATTTTCAACGTATTAACAGCCTACTCACCTGATTTGTTATTATTGCTTAGAATAATTAATTACTTCTACTTATTATTATTGTAATGGATGAAATACGGGTAAATAAAACAATCATTTTATATAAATATACAATATTTATTAAAAAACATATAAATATACAATGTAAAATTAAGAAGTACAGAATCATCAGCAGAGACGTTTCTTCTTATATCCATAGGGTACAAAGTCATAGTTGTCATCAAATTTCCTCTTTGTAGAGTTCTACTACTTACCGTATTGAATGCACTTACTATTTTCAACGTATTAACAGCCTACTCACCTGATTTGTTATTATTGCTTAGAATAATTAATTACTTCTACTTATTATTATTGTAATGGATGAAATACGGGTAAATAAAACAATCCTTTTATATAAATATACAATATTTATTAAAAAATATATAAGTATACAAGGCAAAATTAAGAAGTACAGGATCATCAGCAAAGACGTTTCTTCTTATATCCATAGGGTACAAAGTCATAGTTGTCATCAAATTTCCTCTTTGTAGAGTTCTACTACTTACCGTATTGAATGCATTTACTATTTTCAACGTATTAACAGCCTACTCACCTGATTTGTTATTATTGCTTAGAATAATTAATTACTTCTACTTATTATTATTGTAATGGATGAAATACGGGTAAATAAAACAATCCTTTTATATAAATATACAATATTTATTAAAAAATATATAAGTATACAAGGCAAAATTAAGAAGTACAGGCTCATCAGCAAAGACGTTTCTTCTTATATCCATAGGGTACAAAGTCATAGTTGTCATCAAATTTCCTCTTTGTAGAGTTCTACTACTTACCGTATTGAATGCATTTACTATTTTCAACGTATTAACAGCCTACTCACCTGATTTGTTATTATTGCTTAGAATAATTAATTACTTCTACTTATTATTATTGTAATGGATGAAATACGGGTAAATAAAACAATCCTTTTATATAAATATACAATATTTATTAAAAAATATATAAGTATACAAGGCAAAATTAAGAAGTACAGGATCATCAGCAAAGACGTTTCTTCTTATATCCATAGGGTACAAAGTCATAGTTGTCATCAAATTTCCTCTTTGTAGAGTTCTACTACTTACCGTATTGAATGCATTTACTATTTTCAACGTATTAACAGCCTACTCACCTGATTTGTTATTATTGCTTAGAATAATTAATTACTTCTACTTATTATTATTGTAATGGATGAAATACGGGTAAATAAAACAATCATTTTATATAAATATACAATATTTATTAAAAAACATATACATATACAATGTAAAATTAAGAAGTACAGAATCATCAGCAGAGACGTTTCTTCTTATATCCATAGGGTACAAAGTCATAGTTGTCATCAAATTTCCTCTTTGTAGAGTTCTACTACTTACCGTATTGAATGCACTTACTATTTTCAACGTATTAACAGCCTACTCACCTGATTTGTTATTATTGCTTAGAATAATTAATTACTTCTACTTATTATTATTGTAATGGATGAAATACGGGTAAATAAAACAATCCTTTTATATAAATATACAATATTTATTAAAAAATATATAAGTATACAAGGCAAAATTAAGAAGTACAGGATCATCAGCAAAGACGTTTCTTCTTATATCCATAGGGTACAAAGTCATAGTTGTCATCAAATTTCCTCTTTGTAGAGTTCTACTACTTACCGTAATGAACGCACTTACTATTTTCAACGTATTAACAGCCTACTCACCTGATTTATTATTATTGCTTAGAATAATTAATTACTTCTACTTATCACTTATTATTATTGTAATGGATGAAATACGGGTAAATAAAACAATCATTCTATATAAATATACAATATTTATTAAAAAACATATAAATATACAATGTAAAATGAAGAAGTACAGAATCATCAGCAGAGACGTTTCTTCTTATATCCATAGGGTACAAAGTCATAGTTGTCATCAAATTTCCTCTTTGTAGAGTTCTACTACTTACCGTATTGAATGCATTTACTATTTTCAACGTATTAACAGCCTACTCACCTGATTTGTTATTATTGCTTAGAATAATTAATTACTTCTATTTATCACTTATTATTATTGTAATGGATGAAATACGGGTAAATAAAACAATCATTTTATATAAATATACAATATTTATTAAAAAACATATAAATATACAATGTAAAGTGAAGAAGTACAGAATCATCAGCAGAGACGTTTCTTCTTATATCCATAGGGTACAAAGTCATAGTTGTCATCAAATTTCCTCTTTGTAGAGTTCTACTACTTACCGTATTGAATGCATTTACTATTTTCAACGTATTAACAGCCTACTCACCTGATTTGTTATTATTGCTTAGAATAATTAATTACTTCTACTTATTATTATTGTAATGGATGAAATACGGGTAAATAAAACAATCATTTTATATAAATATACAATATTTATTAAAAAACATATAAATATACAATGTAAAATTAAGAAGTACAGAATCATCAGCAGAGACGTTTCTTCTTATATCCATAGGGTACAAAGTCATAGTTGTCATCAAATTTCCTCTTTGTAGAGTTCTACTACTTACCGTATTGAATGCACTTACTATTTTCAACGTATTAACAGCCTACTCACCTGATTTGTTATTATTGCTTAGAATAATTAATTACTTCTACTTATTATTATTGTAATGGATGAAATACGGGTAAATAAAACAATCCTTTTATATAAATATACAATATTTATTAAAAAATATATAAGTATACAAGGCAAAATTAAGAAGTACAGGATCATCAGCAAAGACGTTTCTTCTTATATCCATAGGGTACAAAGTCATAGTTGTCATCAAATTTCCTCTTTGTAGAGTTCTACTACTTACCGTATTGAATGCATTTACTATTTTCAACGTATTAACAGCCTACTCACCTGATTTGTTATTATTGCTTAGAATAATTAATTACTTCTACTTATTATTATTGTAATGGATGAAATACGGGTAAATAAAACAATCCTTTTATATAAATATACAATATTTATTAAAAAATATATAAGTATACAAGGCAAAATTAAGAAGTACAGGATCATCAGCAAAGACGTTTCTTCTTATATCCATAGGGTACAAAGTCATAGTTGTCATCAAATTTCCTCTTTGTAGAGTTCTACTACTTACCGTATTGAATGCATTTACTATTTTCAACGTATTAACAGCCTACTCACCTGATTTGTTATTATTGCTTAGAATAATTAATTACTTCTACTTATTATTATTGTAATGGATGAAATACGGGTAAATAAAACAATCCTTTTATATAAATATACAATATTTATTAAAAAATATATAAGTATACAAGGCAAAATTAAGAAGTACAGGATCATCAGCAAAGACGTTTCTTCTTATATCCATAGGGTACAAAGTCATAGTTGTCATCAAATTTCCTCTTTGTAGAGTTCTACTACTTACCGTATTGAATGCACTTACTATTTTCAACGTATTAACAGCCTACTCACCTGATTTGTTATTATTGCTTAGAATAATTAATTACTTCTACTTATTATTATTGTAATGGATGAAATACGGGTAAATAAAACAATCATTTTATATAAATATACAATATTTATTAAAAAACATATAAATATACAATGTAAAATTAAGAAGTACAGAATCATCAGCAGAGACGTTTCTTCTTATATCCATAGGGTACAAAGTCATAGTTGTCATCAAATTTCCTCTTTGTAGAGTTCTACTACTTACCGTATTGAATGCACTTACTATTTTCAACGTATTAACAGCCTACTCACCTGATTTGTTATTATTGCTTAGAATAATTAATTACTTCTACTTATTATTATTGTAATGGATGAAATACGGGTAAATAAAACAATCCTTTTATATAAATATACAATATTTATTAAAAAATATATAAGTATACAAGGCAAAATTAAGAAGTACAGGATCATCAGCAAAGACGTTTCTTCTTATATCCATAGGGTACAAAGTCATAGTTGTCATCAAATTTCCTCTTTGTAGAGTTCTACTACTTACCGTATTGAATGCACTTACTATTTTCAACGTATTAACAGCCTACTCACCTGATTTGTTATTATTGCTTAGAATAATTAATTACTTCTACTTATCACTTATTATTGTTGTAATGGATGAAATACGGGTAAATAAAACAATCATTTTATATAAATATACAATATTTATTAAAAAACATATAAATATACAATGTAAAATTAAGAAGTACAGAATCATCAGCAGAGACGTTTCTTCTTATATCCATAGGGTACAAAGTCATAGTTGTCATCAAATTTCCTCTTTGTAGAGTTCTACTACTTACCGTATTGAATGCACTTACTATTTTCAACGTATTAACAGCCTACTCACCTGATTTGTTATTATTGCTTAGAATAATTAATTACTTCTACTTATCACTTATTATTGTTGTAATGGATGAAATACGGGTAAATAAAACAATCATTTTATATAAATATACAATATTTATTAAAAAACATATAAATATACAATGTAAAATTAAGAAGTACAGAATCATCAGCAGAGACGTTTCTTCTTATATCCATAGGGTACAAAGTCATAGTTGTCATCAAATTTCCTCTTTGTAGAGTTCTACTACTTACCGTATTGAATGCACTTACTATTTTCAACGTATTAACAGCCTACTCACCTGATTTGTTATTATTGCTTAGAATAATTAATTACTTCTACTTATCACTTATTATTGTTGTAATGGATGAAATACGGGTAAATAAAACAATCATTTTATATAAATATACAATATTTATTAAAAAACATATAAATATACAATGTAAAATTAAGAAGTACAGAATCATCAGCAGAGACGTTTCTTCTTATATCCATAGGGTACAAAGTCATAGTTGTCATCAAATTTCCTCTTTGTAGAGTTCTACTACTTACCGTATTGAATGCACTTACTATTTTCAACGTATTAACAGCCTACTCACCTGATTTGTTATTATTGCTTAGAATAATTAATTACTTCTACTTATTATTATTGTAATGGATGAAATACGGGTAAATAAAACAATCCTTTTATATAAATATACAATATTTATTAAAAAATATATAAGTATACAAGGCAAAATTAAGAAGTACAGGATCATCAGCAAAGACGTTTCTTCTTATATCCATAGGGTACAAAGTCATAGTTGTCATCAAATTTCCTCTTTGTAGAGTTCTACTACTTACCGTATTGAATGCACTTACTATTTTCAACGTTTTAACAGCCTACTCACCTGATTTGTTATTATTGCTTAGAATAATTAATTACTTCTACTTATTATTATTGTAATGGATGAAATACGGGTAAATAAAACAATCCTTTTATATAAATATACAATATTTATTAAAAAATATATAAGTATACAAGGCAAAATTAAGAAGTACAGGATCATCAGCAAAGACGTTTCTTCTTATATCCATAGGGTACAAAGTCATAGTTGTCATCAAATTTCCTCTTTGTAGAGTTCTACTACTTACCGTATTGAATGCACTTACTATTTTCAACGTATTAACAGCCTACTCACCTGATTTGTTATTATTGCTTAGAATAATTAATTACTTCTACTTATTATTATTGTAATGGATGAAATACGGGTAAATAAAACAATCCTTTTATATAAATATACAATATTTATTAAAAAATATATAAGTATACAAGGCAAAATTAAGAAGTACAGGATCATCAGCAAAGACGTTTCTTCTTATATCCATAGGGTACAAAGTCATAGTTGTCATCAAATTTCCTCTTTGTAGAGTTCTACTACTTACCGTATTGAATGCACTTACTATTTTCAACGTATTAACAGCCTACTCACCTGATTTGTTATTATTGCTTAGAATAATTAATTACTTCTACTTATTATTATTGTAATGGATGAAATACGGGTAAATAAAACAATCCTTTTATATAAATATACAATATTTATTAAAAAATATATAAGTATACAAGGCAAAATTAAGAAGTACAGGATCATCAGCAAAGACGTTTCTTCTTATATCCATAGGGTACAAAGTCATAGTTGTCATCAAATTTCCTCTTTGTAGAGTTCTACTACTTACCGTATTGAATGCACTTACTATTTTCAACGTATTAACAGCCTACTCACCTGATTTGTTATTATTGCTTAGAATAATTAATTACTTCTACTTATCACTTATTATTGTTGTAATGGATGAAATGCGGGTAAATAAAACAATCATTTTATATAAATATACAATATTTATTAAAAAACATATAAATATACAATGTAAAATTAAGAAGTACAGAATCATCAGCAGAGACGTTTCTTCTTATATCCATAGGGTACAAAGTCATAGTTGTCATCAAATTTCCTCTTTGTAGAGTTCTACTACTTACCGTATTGAATGCACTTACTATTTTCAACGTATTAACAGCCTACTCACCTGATTTGTTATTATTGCTTAGAATAATTAATTACTTCTACTTATCACTTATTATTGTTGTAATGGATGAAATGCGGGTAAATAAAACAATCATTTTATATAAATATACAATATTTATTAAAAAACATATAAATATACAATGTAAAATTAAGAAGTACAGAATCATCAGCAGAGACGTTTCTTCTTATATCCATAGGGTACAAAGTCATAGTTGTCATCAAATTTCCTCTTTGTAGAGTTCTACTACTTACCGTATTGAATGCACTTACTATTTTCAACGTATTAACAGCCTACTCACCTGATTTGTTATTATTGCTTAGAATAATTAATTACTTCTACTTATTATTATTGTAATGGATGAAATACGGGTAAATAAAACAATCCTTTTATATAAATATACAATATTTATTAAAAAATATATAAGTATACAAGGCAAAATTAAGAAGTACAGGATCATCAGCAAAGACGTTTCTTCTTATATCCATAGGGTACAAAGTCATAGTTGTCATCAAATTTCCTCTTTGTAGAGTTCTACTACTTACCGTATTGAATGCACTTACTATTTTCAACGTATTAACAGCCTACTCACCTGATTTGTTATTATTGCTTAGAATAATTAATTACTTCTACTTATTATTATTGTAATGGATGAAATACGGGTAAATAAAACAATCCTTTTATATAAATATACAATATTTATTAAAAAATATATAAGTATACAAGGCAAAATTAAGAAGTACAGGATCATCAGCAAAGACGTTTCTTCTTATATCCATAGGGTACAAAGTCATAGTTGTCATCAAATTTCCTCTTTGTAGAGTTCTACTACTTACCGTATTGAATGCACTTACTATTTTCAACGTATTAACAGCCTACTCACCTGATTTGTTATTATTGCTTAGAATAATTAATTACTTCTACTTATTATTATTGTAATGGATGAAATACGGGTAAATAAAACAATCATTTTATATAAATATACAATATTTATTAAAAAACATATAAATATACAATGTAAAATTAAGAAGTACAGAATCTTCAGCAGAGACGTTTCTTCTTATATCCATAGGGTACAAAGTCATAGTTGTCATCAAATTTCCTCTTTGTAGAGTTCTACTACTTACCGTATTGAATGCACTTACTATTTTCAACGTATTAACAGCCTACTCACCTGATTTGTTATTATTGCTTAGAATAATTAATTACTTCTACTTATTATTATTGTAATGGATGAAATACGGGTAAATAAAACAATCATTTTATATAAATATACAATATTTATTAAAAAACATATAAATATACAATGTAAAATTAAGAAGTACAGAATCATCAGCAGAGACGTTTCTTCTTATATCCATAGGGTACAAAGTCATAGTTGTCATCAAATTTCCTCTTTGTAGAGTTCTACTACTTACCGTATTGAATGCACTTACTATTTTCAACGTATTAACAGCCTACTCACCTGATTTGTTATTATTGCTTAGAATAATTAATTACTTCTACTTATCACTTATAATTGTTGTAATGGATGAAATACGGGTAAATAATAATAATAATAATAATGTTTATTTGTCGTAAGATCTGCAACAGACATTGACAATTGTCATACGTACATACATCAAACAATAGATAAAGTGGATTGCAACAAGTGTAATGCTAATGATGCCGTAAACCTGTGCGCGCAAAATACTCGTCAGTGCTATAAAATGCATTAGAAATCAAATAATCTTTTAACTTTTTTTTGAACTGCAAACTGTTTCCCGCATTAACAATGTCAGCTGGGAGACCATTAAAAGCCCTAACCATCATATAATACGGGCCTCTTTCAAATACAGATAGGTTATGCCTTGGGTATGCTAAGAGGGAATGTCCACGAGTCCGCATTGATACAGATAGGTCCCCATTCCTAACAAAATCATCCCCATTTTCCCTACAGAACAATAGCATACGGTATAAGTAAATGCTCGGAAGCGTAAGAATTTTATTCTGCACGAAGTGTGCCCTGCAAGACTCACGATAAGAAAGACCCAGCATGCATCTGATGAACCTCTTCTGCTGTCGGAACAGGGACAACATGCCAGGCGACGAACCCCAGAGAGAGATGCCATAGCTCAACACCGACTCAACACTCGCAAAATAATACATTCTTAGTGAAGCAATGTCTACAATTCCCTTCAGCTTATAGAAGGCGTAGTATATACTACTGAGCTTTTTTAGTAGGTAGCTTATATGAACGTCCCACTTCAAATTAGCCTGCAGATGTACACCCAAGAACTTTGTGCTCCCAACAAGAGGCAAAGAACCACTTGCGGTTCTAACGAGTATCGACCGCGATGGCGCATCCAATGAAAACTGCAACAGGGCAGTTTTCTTACAGTTTAGAATCATACCATTCAGCCGGCACCACTCCATCATCCTAGCCACCGCTTCCGTGACTGCAGCAGAAAGGCCGGCCAAATCTTTGCTCTTAACAATCAATGTGGTATCATCGGCAAACTGATAAAGCCCCCACTTAACCAGCCAAACAATGAGGTCGTTCATATAGATCAAAAACAACAGCGGACCCAAGATAGAGCCCTGAGGCACTCCAGACTCCGCCGACGGAGCCGAGGATCCGGAAGCCAATGAACCTCCGACACAAACACACTGCCGTCTGCCCCTCAGGTAAGATCTCAAAATGTCCAAGGCCACGCCTCTGACACCACAGCGTTCCAGCTTAGACAACAGCAACTCATGGCTGACTGTATCAAAGGCCTTGGATAGATCAAAGAAGATAGCAATAATTAAATAAAACAATCATTTTATATAAATATACAATATTTATTAAAAAACATATAAATATACAATGTAAAATTAAGAAGTACAGAATCATCAGCAGAGACGTTTCTTCTTATATCCATAGGGTACAAAGTCATAGTTGTCATCAAATTTCCTCTTTGTAGAGTTCTACTACTTACCGTATTGAATGCACTTACTATTTTCAACGTGTTAACAGCCTACTCACCTGATTTGTTATTATTGCTTAGAATAATTAATTACTTCTACTTATCACTTATTATTATTGTAATGGATGAAATACGGGTAAATAAAACAATCATTTTATATAAATATACAATATTTATTAAAAAACATATAAATATACAATGTAAAATTAAGAAGTACAGAATCATCAGCAGAGACGTTTCTTCTTATATCCATAGGGTACAAAGTCATAGTTGTCATCAAATTTCCTCTTTGTAGAGTTCTACTACTTACCGTATTGAATGCACTTACTATTTTCAACGCATTAACAGCCTACTCACTTGATTTGTTATTATTGCTTAGAATAATTAATTACTTCTACTTATCACTTATTATTATTGTAATGGATGAAATACGGGTAAATAAAACAATCATTTTATATAAATATACAATATTTATTAAAAAACATATAAATATACAATGTAAAATTAAGAAGTACAGAATCATCAGCAGAGACGTTTCTTCTTATATCCATAGGGTACAAAGTCATAGTTGTCATCAAATTTCCTCTTTGTAGAGTTCTACTACTTACCGTATTGAATGCACTTACTATTTTCAACGTGTTAACAGCCTACTCACCTGATTTGTTATTATTGCTTAGAATAATTAATTACTTCTACTTATCACTTATTATTGTTGTAATGGATGAAATACGGGTAAATAAAACAATCATTTTATATAAATATACAATATTTATTAAAAAACATATAAATATACAATGTAAAATTAAGAAGTACAGAATCATCAGCAGAGACGTTTCTTCTTATATCCATAGGGTACAAAGTCATAGTTGTCATCAAATTTCCTCTTTGTAGAGTTCTACTACTTACCGTATTGAATGCACTTACTATTTTCAACGTATTAACAGCCTACTCACCTGATTTGTTATTATTGCTTAGAATAATTAATTACTTCTACTTATCACTTATTATTATTGTAATGGATGAAATACGGGTAAATAAAACAATCATTTTATATAAATATACAATATTTATTAAAAAACATATAAATATACAATGTAAAATTAAGAAGTACAGAATCATCAGCAGAGACGTTTCTTCTTATATCCATAGGGTACAAAGTCATAGTTGTCATCAAATTTCCTCTTTGTAGAGTTCTACTACTTACCGTATTGAATGCACTTACTATTTTCAACGCATTAACAGCCTACTCACTTGATTTGTTATTATTGCTTAGAATAATTAATTACTTCTACTTATCACTTATTATTATTGTAATGGATGAAATACGGGTAAATAAAACAATCATTTTATATAAATATACAATATTTATTAAAAAACATATAAATATACAATGTAAAATTAAGAAGTACAGAATCATCAGCAGAGACGTTTCTTCTTATATCCATAGGGTACAAAGTCATAGTTGTCATCAAATTTCCTCTTTGTAGAGTTCTACTACTTACCGTATTGAATGCACTTACTATTTTCAACGTGTTAACAGCCTACTCACCTGATTTGTTATTATTGCTTAGAATAATTAATTACTTCTACTTATCACTTATTATTGTTGTAATGGATGAAATACGGGTAAATAAAACAATCATTTTATATAAATATACAATATTTATTAAAAAACATATAAATATACAATGTAAAATTAAGAAGTACAGAATCATCAGCAGAGACGTTTCTTCTTATATCCATAGGGTACAAAGTCATAGTTGTCATCAAATTTCCTCTTTGTAGAGTTCTACTACTTACCGTATTGAATGCACTTACTATTTTCAACGCATTAACAGCCTACTCACTTGATTTGTTATTATTGCTTAGAATAATTAATTACTTCTACTTATCACTTATTATTATTGTAATGGATGAAATACGGGTAAATAAAACAATCATTTTATATAAATATACAATATTTATTAAAAAACATATAAATATACAATGTAAAATTAAGAAGTACAGAATCATCAGCAGAGACGTTTCTTCTTATATCCATAGGGTACAAAGTCATAGTTGTCATCAAATTTCCTCTTTGTAGAGTTCTACTACTTACCGTATTGAATGCACTTACTATTTTCAACGTGTTAACAGCCTACTCACCTGATTTGTTATTATTGCTTAGAATAATTAATTACTTCTACTTATCACTTATTATTGTTGTAATGGATGAAATACGGGTAAATAAAACAATCATTTTATATAAATATACAATATTTATTAAAAAACATATAAATATACAATGTAAAATTAAGAAGTACAGAATCATCAGCAGAGACGTTTCTTCTTATATCCATAGGGTACAAAGTCATAGTTGTCATCAAATTTCCTCTTTGTAGAGTTCTACTACTTACCGTATTGAATGCACTTACTATTTTCAACGTATTAACAGCCTACTCACCTGATTTGTTATTATTGCTTAGAATAATTAATTACTTCTACTTATCACTTATTATTATTGTAATGGATGAAATACGGGTAAATAAAACAATCATTTTATATAAATATACAATATTTATTAAAAAACATATAAATATACAATGTAAAATTAAGAAGTACAGAATCATCAGCAGAGACGTTTCTTCTTATATCCATAGGGTACAAAGTCATAGTTGTCATCAAATTTCCTCTTTGTAGAGTTCTACTACTTACCGTATTGAATGCACTTACTATTTTCAACGCATTAACAGCCTACTCACTTGATTTGTTATTATTGCTTAGAATAATTAATTACTTCTACTTATCACTTATTATTATTGTAATGGATGAAATACGGGTAAATAAAACAATCATTTTATATAAATATACAATATTTATTAAAAAACATATAAATATACAATGTAAAATTAAGAAGTACAGAATCATCAGCAGAGACGTTTCTTCTTATATCCATAGGGTACAAAGTCATAGTTGTCATCAAATTTCCTCTTTGTAGAGTTCTACTACTTACCGTATTGAATGCACTTACTATTTTCAACGCATTAACAGCCTACTCACTTGATTTGTTATTATTGCTTAGAATAATTAATTACTTCTACTTATCACTTATTATTATTGTAATGGATGAAATACGGGTAAATAAAACAATCATTTTATATAAATATACAATATTTATTAAAAAACATATAAATATACAATGTCAAATTAAGAAGTACAGGATCATCAGCAGAGACGTTTCTTCTTATATCCATGGGGTACAAAGTCATAGTTGTCATGAAATTTCCTCTTTGTAGAGTTCTACTACTTACCGTATTGAATGCACTTACTATTTTCAACGTATTAACAGCCTACTCACCTGATTTGTTATTATTGCTTAGAATAATTAATTACTTCTACTTATTATTATTGTAATGGGTGAAATACGGGTAAATAAAACAATCATTTTATATAAATATACAATATTTATTAAAAAACATATAAATATACAATGTAAAATTAAGAAGTACAGGATCATCAGCAGAGACGTTTCTTCTTATATCCATGGGGTACAAAGTCATAGTTGTCATCAAATTTCCTCTTTGTAGAGTTCTACTACTTACCGTATTGAATGCACTTACTATTTTCAACGTATTAACAGCCTACTCACCTGATTTGTTATTATTGCTTAGAATAATTAATTACTTCTACTTATTATTATTGTAATGGGTGAAATACGGGTAAATAAAACAATCATTTTATATAAATATACAATATTTATTAAAAAACATATAAATATACAATGTAAAATTAAGAAGTACAGGATCATCAGCAGAGACGTTTCTTCTTATATCCATGGGGTACAAAGTCATAGTTGTCATCAAATTTCCTCTTTGTAGAGTTCTACTACTTACCGTATTGAATGCACTTACTATTTTCAACGTATTAACAGCCTACTCACCTGATTTGTTATTATTGCTTAGAATAATTAATTACTTCTACTTATTATTATTGTAATGGATGAAATACGGGTAAATAAAACAATCATTTCATATAAATATACAATATTTATTAAAAAACATATAAATATACAATGTAAAATTAAGAAGTACAGGATCATCAGCAGAGACGTTTCTTCTTATATCCATGGGGTACAAAGTCATAGTTGTCATCAAATTTCCTCTTTGTAGAGTTCTACTACTTACCGTATTGAATGCACTTACTATTTTCAACGTATTAACAGCCTACTCACCTGATTTGTTATTATTGCTTAGAATAATTAATTACTTCTACTTATTATTATTGTAATGGGTGAAATACGGGTAAATAAAACAATCATTTCATATAAATATACAATATTTATTAAAAAACATATAAATATACAATGTAAAATTAAGAAGTACAGGATCATCAGCAGAGACGTTTCTTCTTATATCCATGGGGTACAAAGTCATAGTTGTCATCAAATTTCCTCTTTGTAGAGTTCTACTACTTACCGTATTGAATGCACTTACTATTTTCAACGTATTAACAGCCTACTCACCTGATTTGTTATTATTGCTTAGAATAATTAATTACTTCTACTTATTATTATTGTAATGGGTGAAATACGGGTAAATAAAACAATCATTTTATATAAATATACAATATTTATTAAAAAACATATAAATATACAATGTAAAATTAAGAAGTACAGGATCATCAGCAGAGACGTTTCTTCTTATATCCATGGGGTACAAAGTCATAGTTGTCATCAAATTTCCTCTTTGTAGAGTTCTACTACTTACCGTATTGAATGCACTTACTATTTTCAACGTATTAACAGCCTACTCACCTGATTTGTTATTATTGCTTAGAATAATTAATTACTTCTACTTATTATTATTGTAATGGATGAAATACGGGTAAATAAAACAATCATTTCATATAAATATACAATATTTATTAAAAAACATATAAATATACAATGTAAAATTAAGAAGTACAGGATCATCAGCAGAGACGTTTCTTCTTATATCCATGGGGTACAAAGTCATAGTTGTCATCAAATTTCCTCTTTGTAGAGTTCTACTACTTACCGTATTGAATGCACTTACTATTTTCAACGTATTAACAGCCTACTCACCTGATTTGTTATTATTGCTTAGAATAATTAATTACTTCTACTTATTATTATTGTAATGGGTGAAATACGGGTAAATAAAACAATCATTTTATATAAATATACAATATTTATTAAAAAACATATAAATATACAATGTAAAATTAAGAAGTACAGGATCATCAGCAGAGACGTTTCTTCTTATATCCATGGGGTACAAAGTCATAGTTGTCATCAAATTTCCTCTTTGTAGAGTTCTACTACTTACCGTATTGAATGCACTTACTATTTTCAACGTATTAACAGCCTACTCACCTGATTTGTTATTATTGCTTAGAATAATTAATTACTTCTACTTATTATTATTGTAATGGATGAAATACGGGTAAATAAAACAATCATTTCATATAAATATACAATATTTATTAAAAAACATATAAATATACAATGTAAAATTAAGAAGTACAGGATCATCAGCAGAGACGTTTCTTCTTATATCCATGGGGTACAAAGTCATAGTTGTCATCAAATTTCCTCTTTGTAGAGTTCTACTACTTACCGTATTGAATGCACTTACTATTTTCAACGTATTAACAGCCTACTCACCTGATTTGTTATTATTGCTTAGAATAATTAATTACTTCTACTTATTATTATTGTAATGGGTGAAATACGGGTAAATAAAACAATCATTTTATATAAATATACAATATTTACTAAAAAACATATAAATATACAATGTAAAATTAAGAAGTACAGGATCATCAGCAGAGACGTTTCTTCTTATATCCATGGGGTACAAAGTCATAGTTGTCATCAAATTTCCTCTTTGTAGAGTTCTACTACTTACCGTATTGAATGCACTTACTATTTTCAACGTATTAACAGCCTACTCACCTGATTTGTTATTATTGCTTAGAATAATTAATTACTTCTACTTATTATTATTGTAATGGATGAAATACGGGTAAATAAAACAATCATTTCATATAAATATACAATATTTATTAAAAAACATATAAATATACAATGTAAAATTAAGAAGTACAGGATCATCAGCAGAGACGTTTCTTCTTATATCCATGGGGTACAAAGTCATAGTTGTCATCAAATTTCCTCTTTGTAGAGTTCTACTACTTACCGTATTGAATGCACTTACTATTTTCAACGTATTAACAGCCTACTCACCTGATTTGTTATTATTGCTTAGAATAATTAATTACTTCTACTTATTATTATTGTAATGGATGAAATACGGGTAAATAAAACAATCATTTCATATAAATATACAATATTTATTAAAAAACATATAAATATACAATGTAAAATTAAGAAGTACAGGATCATCAGCAGAGACGTTTCTTCTTATATCCATGGGGTACAAAGTCATAGTTGTCATCAAATTTCCTCTTTGTAGAGTTCTACTACTTACCGTATTGAATGCACTTACTATTTTCAACGTATTAACAGCCTACTCACCTGATTTGTTATTATTGCTTAGAATAATTAATTACTTCTACTTATTATTATTGTAATGGATGAAATACGGGTAAATAAAACAATCATTTCATATAAATATACAATATTTATTAAAAAACATATAAATATACAATGTAAAATTAAGAAGTACAGGATCATCAGCAGAGACGTTTCTTCTTATATCCATGGGGTACAAAGTCATAGTTGTCATCAAATTTCCTCTTTGTAGAGTTCTACTACTTACCGTATTGAATGCACTTACTATTTTCAACGTATTAACAGCCTACTCACCTGATTTGTTATTATTGCTTAGAATAATTAATTACTTCTACTTATTATTATTGTAATGGATGAAATACGGGTAAATAAAACAATCATTTCATATAAATATACAATATTTATTAAAAAACATATAAATATACAATGTAAAATTAAGAAGTACAGGATCATCAGCAGAGACGTTTCTTCTTATATCCATGGGGTACAAAGTCATAGTTGTCATCAAATTTCCTCTTTGTAGAGTTCTACTACTTACCGTATTGAATGCACTTACTATTTTCAACGTATTAACAGCCTACTCACCTGATTTGTTATTATTGCTTAGAATAATTAATTACTTCTACTTATTATTATTGTAATGGGTGAAATACGGGTAAATAAAACAATCATTTTATATAAATATACAATATTTACTAAAAAACATATAAATATACAATGTAAAATTAAGAAGTACAGGATCATCAGCAGAGACGTTTCTTCTTATATCCATGGGGTACAAAGTCATAGTTGTCATCAAATTTCCTCTTTGTAGAGTTCTACTACTTACCGTATTGAATGCACTTACTATTTTCAACGTATTAACAGCCTACTCACCTGATTTGTTATTATTGCTTAGAATAATTAATTACTTCTACTTATTATTATTGTAATGGATGAAATACGGGTAAATAAAACAATCATTTCATATAAATATACAATATTTATTAAAAAACATATAAATATACAATGTAAAATTAAGAAGTACAGGATCATCAGCAGAGACGTTTCTTCTTATATCCATGGGGTACAAAGTCATAGTTGTCATCAAATTTCCTCTTTGTAGAGTTCTACTACTTACCGTATTGAATGCACTTACTATTTTCAACGTATTAACAGCCTACTCACCTGATTTGTTATTATTGCTTAGAATAATTAATTACTTCTACTTATTATTATTGTAATGGGTGAAATACGGGTAAATAAAACAATCATTTTATATAAATATACAATATTTATTAAAAAACATATAAATATACAATGTAAAATTAAGAAGTACAGGATCATCAGCAGAGACGTTTCTTCTTATATCCATGGGGTACAAAGTCATAGTTGTCATCAAATTTCCTCTTTGTAGAGTTCTACTACTTACCGTATTGAATGCACTTACTATTTTCAACGTATTAACAGCCTACTCACCTGATTTGTTATTATTGCTTAGAATAATTAATTACTTCTACTTATCACTTATTATTATTGTAATGGATGAAATACGGGTAAATAAAACAATCATTTTATATAAATATACAATATTTATTAAAAAACATATAAATATACAATGTAAAATTAAGAAGTACAGGATCATCAGCAGAGACGTTTCTTCTTATATCCATGGGGTACAAAGTCATAGTTGTCATCAAATTTCCTCTTTGTAGAGTTCTACTACTTACCGTATTGAATGCACTTACTATTTTCAACGTATTAACAGCCTACTCACCTGATTTGTTATTATTGCTTAGAATAATTAATTACTTCTACTTATCACTTATTATTATTGTAATGGATGAAATACGGGTAAATAAAACAATCATTTTATATAAATATACAATATTTATTAAAAAA
Source organism: Aphodius granarius (assembly GCA_963971325.1). Classification (NCBI taxonomy): domain Eukaryota; kingdom Metazoa; phylum Arthropoda; class Insecta; order Coleoptera; family Scarabaeidae; genus Aphodius; species Aphodius granarius. The sequence continues at coordinate 8,117,400 of OZ020225.1, forward strand.
CATATAAATATACAATGTAAAATTAAGAAGTACAGGATCATCAGCAGAGACGTTTCTTCTTCTTATACCCATACGGTACAGAGTCAAAGTTGTCATCAAATTTCCTCTTTGTAAAGTTCAGCCGATAGATTTTTGTTTCTTCCTGCTTTGTAACTTCATGATATTTACCCCTTTTAATATTTTTCGTCACTATTTTAACTGGTTACATATCATATTCGATATTTTTTCGTAAGTTAATTAGTTTTGTTGTTTTGTAATTAAGACGAATTCCTTTCACCTTAGCGACCGTCTATGAAGATTTGCTCCTTGTAGAATACACTTCGTAAGCGTAATTTTTTGGTCCACCAGACTTTGTTATATAGCTGCCACATCCATAATTCTCCAATTCATCGGCCATTTCGCCAAGAAAGTTCCCCATTGGTACATCTTCTTCGGTCTCTTTAGAAATATAAATAACAGAATCCGTATCATAGTACAATACCCGTTCCCCCAGCATTTCTAAATAGCTATACAATTTAAGACGTGCCTGCGCTGTGGTATATGCTGCAAGACAAACGTTTACAGTACTTAACAAATCATGTGCCTCTTCTATATATTCATAGTTTACAATTAACACGTTCTCGTTTATTGGCAATATTCCATTTACACTAATTGCAGGGTTGGATAAAATGTTAAAAAATTCATCGGGTCTGTTTACTATTACAGTTTTTGGTTGGTTTTCTCTCTGACCCAGCTTTCCCCAGAATGAGTTGAGAATTAGCTTAGCCAGCGATCGCAAACCTGCGTTACCAGCAATTTTATCAAATTCCAACAGTATTCCCTCAGCATTAGAGAAGTCGTCAATGTACTTACTCTTCTCACTCTCTGTTACACAATTTGTTGGCCAGCCCGATGCCTCGTGTTTAATTTTAATAAACGCATTCATCATCTTCGTGAACAAACCCCCTAATTTTAACGCAGGGTTATACTGTTCACATTTATATTTCCATACTTCGTCAATGTTTAAAATGCCGTACCCCACCTCAATTGCTGTTCTTATTTCGTTAATTGCCCAAGTCCCCGACAGTGCTCGCTCATGGTCGTTATGCGAGCATTCGTCGCTTTTTAAAGTTTCCCCACACATTCTGCAAAATACAAACATTAGTTTTCTGCTCATTTTCGAAGGCAAAACAGGGTGAAATAATTGTTGGGGAGGTAGTATAGTGCACTTAATCAAGCCATCAATTTCATTCAAATTTAGGTCTACGCATTTGTCATTGCCAAGAATTACCTCAGGATGTCGAATCGGATATTTTCCATACTTGCAAATATAGGGATATAAGCTGCAAATATCCACATATTTAATCTTTTCTCCAGGCTTACATTCGTAATAGGTTTTACAATTACCTGTTCTACCTCCTAAGAATGCATCTCGGGAATTTAAAGGAGACGAAGTAACGAGATAGTGATTTTCGGTATAATTTCGCATTTCTTGGGAGAAATTATTTCTGAACGAACATTCCCACATTTCGATAACTTCGTAGCCTAATTCTATAAGACGGCTTGTTTTTTCAATAGTAGATTCATAGCGAAGATTAAGAGTTTCATTGGGATTGTCGAATAGAGGGGCATCGCGATTAGTTTTGTGACAGACATCGTGGCCGTGATAGCGTGATAGTAACAACCGTGAAACTCTAAAGCCTGAAGTCTCTCATGACAATATCCATCCACTCTAACGCCTCCCAATATTACTCCTCTTCCTCCCATACTAACCACCACCGGGGTGAAAGCGTGATTGTGAAGTTGGAAACACGGCGGGGGAATGGCGGGCTACTTTGCCACAGAGTTCATAGATGTCGCGGATGGCGCCATACGCCAAGAATACCTGTAGTTAAAGATGACGAAAGAAAAAGGTAGATGGCGCTGTCGGATTTTAATATGAAGTGACGCTCGTAAAGAACATCTTCAGGCACCCTAAAATTAAAAAGCTAAATTCGAATGCCGTACCATACAAGTTTATTAATGATTTATTGCCACCCGAAGATATTTTACAATTAGCGTCAGCCTCACAATCTGGTTCTTCATATAAAAATGATCACCCTTTAGAAAGTGATCCTAATATCCTTATTAAGATTTCTGACAAGGTTTCCTTTGATATAAGCTATCCAAATATTTCAGATTCTATTTACAATAATGTCACAGAGCATTCAGATGTTTCAGTAACTCATTTAGAACAAGGTAATTCATACAGACAGTCTGATAAGAACAATAAATATTCATTTCATTTGGAACAGAATGCTGGAATTCTATCAAAAGTAGGCGTATCAAAAAAGGATTTATCACCCCGTGAATTAGATATGTACAAAATCCACCGAAATGTTAACTCAAAAATGTCAAAATTAAAATATTCTTTACAAGCAGAAAGTAATAAATTGAAAGAATTAAAGAATATGTACGATAGTGGTTTATTTCAATTCATCGAAGAAACTCTAAATGATATTACCAAAGATTTGTTAAATAGTCAATTACGTAACGTTACAAAGAAACCACATGGTAAGACATGGACTAGTGAAGACAAAGCGTTTGCAATATCCATTTATAAAAGAAGTCCAAGACTCTACAGATATTTAATGTCTATTTTTGAATTACCGACTCCAAGAACTTTGCAATTAACATTATCAAAAATTCCCTTTTCAACTGGCATTAATAAACCAATCTTGGATCTTTTAAAACATGAAGTAGAAAAAATGATACGTGGTATAAGAAAAAGTTACAAGCAAGTGATTGCATACTATTTTTCTAGTAATTCTGTTAAGGGAGATAATTTGAAAATACTTATTGTTAAATGCATTATGCAGTTGCAAAGCATTGGTTTTAACGTAGTTGCAACAGTATGCGATCAAATGAAAGCTAATCAGAAAGCTTTGTCAGATCTATGTTTGGAGAATTTAGATGCACCAACACCTTTTCATTTTTTAGTTAATGATCAACCAGTTTGTGTCATTTATGACGTGCCTCATTTACTTAAAAATACTCGTAATGCCATGATGACAGGTAATATTCGATTCCAAGACCTGAAAGAAGCTAAATTTAAATATATTAAAGATACTTTTGATATGGATCAGCAAAGAACATACAAAATGTTACCCCATTTAAATTTGTGGAATAAAATGTTAACACAGTTAAACGATTGGAGTATTTTTAGCATAAAAGATGGGACAGACAAAACTGGTATGTTTTCTTTTGTTAAAGGTTGGCAGACAACATTAAGATCAATTATTTTTATTTGGAATAAATTAAGTTCACAGGGGTTACAATACCTTAATTTGAAAGCTTTCAATCAGGGTGCATTAGAAAATTTGTTTGGACAAATTAGGCAACATGGTATTACAAATTCCCATCCTACCTGTCATCAATTTGTTGCAGCCTTGAAAAGTATAGTAGTCAATAGCCTTTCTGCACCTGTCGCAAAAGGCAACTGTGAAGATGATAACTGTAATACTCTTACAAATTTTACTAAATTTTGATCAGACTACACCATAGATAATGATTCAAATCCACCCACTAATGATCCTGTCAATGAAGAATATAATGATATAGATTTTTATCTAATGAACATCAAGCTTCAGCTTATGTTGCCGGTTATATTCTTAACACTATTTCTATACCAGATTGCCAAACTTGCAAAAGTAATCTTTTTTCAGAGGATTTAACAGACTTGCACATTTTTACAAATTTCAAAGAATATTCAAATAGTAATAAATTATGTTATGCTAGTGACAAAGTAGTGGAGCTTGTAAATAAAGTTCACTTTTATCTTTATCCATATTTAGATAAACATGGTCATGAAGTAAACATAGAGACCCAATTTAAAAATACTTATTGCAATACTTTGAAAGTACAATTTTGCCCCACCCATAACTGTGAAGTAAATATCATAGATAAAATTACTCGATTAGATATATATATATAAATATATAAAAGATAAATTGCCTAAAAGATATCATAGTTCTGGACATGATGAAAAAGTAAAGAAATTTAAAAAGAGTAAATTAAGTTAATTTTGTTTACATTTGAAACTTTATTTTATACTAGTCCTAGTCGTTTTGAATTAATGCTGCCTGTGTTTAATTTTTTGTTTTAGAAAGTGCCTTTGGGACATATGGCCGTGCGAAACTGCATTACATGACATTCCGTTGATCTCAGTATAGTATAGCTTTGTGATATTTTCTTCAAAACATTATTTTTATGTTTTATTATATTTATTTATTACAACGTTATTTTATTTATAGCAAAGAATATTATTTATTTTATTTTGTTATAATGTTATACTGTTTGCATATAATATTATTTTGTATAGAAACAGTTGGCCCATACCCAGGAGTCACTGACTTTAGTTGCTGGGTCAGCACTTGATGATGGGACATTTGGGCAAACGTTATGTTTTGTTTATTACTGAAAGGATTGTTTATTTTATTGTTATATTTTATATTATTTTTATAAGTGATAAGCTTGTGGCTACAGTTGACCCATACCCAGGAGTCACTGACTTTAGTTGCTGGGTCAACACTTGGTGATGGGACATTTGGGAAAACGTTATGTTTTGTTTATTACTGAAAGGATTGTTTATTTTATTGCTATATTTTATATTATTTTTATAAGTGATAAGCTTGTGGCTACAGTTGACCCATACCCAGGGGTCACTGACTTTAGTTGCTGGGTCAACACTTGGTGATGGGACATTTGGGAAAACGTTATGTTTTGTTTATTACTGAAAGGATTGTTTATTTTATTGTTATATTTTATATTATTTTTATAAGTGATAAGCTTGTGGCTACAGTTGACCCATACCCAGGAGTCACTGACTTTAATTGCTGGGTCAACACTTGGTGATGGGACATTTCGGAAAGCGTTATGTTTTGTTTATTACTGAAAGGATTGTTTATTTTATTGTTATATTTTATATTATTTTTATAAGTGATAAGCTTGTGGCTACAGTTGACCCATACCCAGGAGTCACTGACTTTAGTTGCTGGGTCAACACTTGGTGATGGGACATTTGGGAAAACGTTATGTTTTGTTTATTACTGAAAGGATTGTTTATTTTATTGTTATATTTTATATTATTTTTATAAGTGATAAGCTTGTGGCTACAGTTGACCCATACCCAGGAGTCACTGACTTTAATTGCTGGGTCAACACTTGGTGATGGGACATTTCGGAAAGCGTTATGTTTTGTTTATTACTGAAAGGATTGTTTATTTTATTGTTATATTTTATATTATTTTTATAAGTGATAAGCTTGTGGCTACAGTTGACCCATACCCAGGAGTCACTGACTTTAGTTGCTGGGTCAACACTTGGTGACGGGACATTTGGGAAAACGTTATGTTTTGTTTATTACTGAAAGGATTGTTTATTTTATTGTTATATTTTATATTATTTTTATAAGTGATAAGCTTGTGGCTACAGTTGGCCCATACCCAGAAGTCACTGACTTTAGTTGCTGGGTCAACACTTGGTGATGGGACATTTGGGAAAACGTTATGTTTTGTTTATTACTGAAAGGATTGTTTATTTTATTGTTATATTTTATATTATTTTTATAAGTGATAAGCTTGTGGCTACAGTTGACCCATACCCAGGAGTCACTGACTTTAATTGCTGGGTCAACACTTGGTGATGGGACATTTGGGAAACGTTATGTTTTGTTTATTACTGAAAGGATTGTTTATTTTATTGTTATATTTTATATTATTTTTATAAGTGATAAGCTTGTGGCTACAGTTGACCCATACCCAGGAGTCACTGACTTTAATTGCTGGGTCAACACTTGGTGATGGGACATTTGGGAAAACGTTATGTTTTGTTTATTACTGAAAGGATTGTTTATTTTATTGTTATATTTTATATTATTTTTATAAGTGATAAGCTTGTGGCTACAGTTGACCCATACCCAGGAGTCACTGACTTTAGTTGCTGGGTCAACACTTGGTGATGGGACATTTGGGAAAACGTTATGTTTTGTTTATTACTGAAAGGATTGTTTATTTTATTGTTATATTTTATATTATTTTTATAAGTGATAAGCTTGTGGCTACAGTTGACCCATACCCAGGAGTCACTGACTTTAGTTGCTGGGTCAACACTTGGTGATGGGACATTTGGGAAAACGTTATGTTTTGTTTATTACTGAAAGGATTGTTTATTTTATTGTTATATTTTATATTATTTTTATAAGTGATAAGCTTGTGGCTACAGTTGACCCATACCCAGGAGTCACTGACTTTAATTGCTGGGTCAACACTTGGTGATGGGACATTTCGGAAAGCGTTATGTTTTGTTTATTACTGAAAGGATTGTTTATTTTATTGTTATATTTTATATTATTTTTATAAGTGATAAGCTTGTGGCTACAGTTGACCCATACCCAGGAGTCACTGACTTTAGTTGCTGGGCCAACACTTGGTGATGGGACATTTGGGAAAACGTTATGTTTTGTTTATTACTGAAAGGATTGTTTATTTTATTGTTATATTTTATATTATTTTTATAAGTGATAAGCTTGTGGCTACAGTTGACCCATACCCAGAAGTCACTGACTTTAGTTGCTGGGTCAACACTTGGTGATGGGACATTTGGGAAAACGTTATGTTTTGTTTATTACTGAAAGGATTGTTTATTTTATTGTTATATTTTATATTATTTTTATAAGTGATAAGCTTGTGGCTACAGTTGACCCATACCCAGAAGTCACTGACTTTAATTGCTGCGTCAACACTTGGTGATGGGACATTTGGGAAAACGTTATGTTTTGTTTATTACTGAAAGGATTGTTTATTTTATTGTTATATTTTATATTATTTTTATAAGTGATAAGCTTGTGGCTACAGTTGACCCATACCCAGGAGTCACTGACTTTAGTTGCTGGGTCAACACTTGGTGATGGGACATTTGGGAAAACGTTATGTTTTGTTTATTACTGAAAGGATTGTTTATTTTATTGTTATATTTTATATTATTTTTATAAGTGATAAGCTTGTGGCTACAGTTGACCCATACCCAGGAGTCACTGACTTTAATTGCTGGGTCAACACTTGGTGATGGGACATTTGGGAAAACGTTATGTTTTGTTTATTACTGAAAGGATTGTTTATTTTATTGTTATATTTTATATTATTTTTATAAGTGATAAGCTTGTGGCTACAGTTGACCCATACCCAGGAGTCACTGACTTTAGTTGCTGGGTCAACACTTGGTGATGGGACATTTGGGAAAACGTTATGTTTTGTTTATTACTGAAAGGATTGTTTATTTTATTGTTATATTTTATATTATTTTTATAAGTGATAAGCTTGTGGCTACAGTTGACCCATACCCAGGAGTCACTGACTTTAGTTGCTGGGCCAACACTTGGTGATGGGACATTTGGGAAAACGTTATGTTTTGTTTATTACTGAAAGGATTGTTTATTTTATTGTTATATTTTATATTATTTTTATAAGTGATAAGCTTGTGGCTACAGTTGACCCATACCCAGGAGTCACTGACTTTAATTGCGGGGTCAACACTTGGTGATGGGACATTTCGGAAAGCGTTATGTTTTGTTTATTACTGAAAGGATTGTTTATTTTATTGTTATATTTTATATTATTTTTATAAGTGATAACCTTGTGGCTACAGTTGACCCATACCCAGGAGTCACTGACTTTAGTTGCTGGGTCAACACTTGGTGACGGGACATTTGGGAAAACGTTATGTTTTGTTTATTACTGAAAGGATTGTTTATTTTATTGTTATATTTTATATTATTTTTATAAGTGATAAGCTTGTGGCTACAGTTGACCCATACCCAGAAGTCACTGACTTTAGTTGCTGGGTCAACACTTGGTGATGGGACATTTGGGAAAACGTTATGTTTTGTTTATTACTGAAAGGATTGTTTATTTTATTGTTATATTTTATATTATTTTTATAAGTGATAAGCTTGTGGCTACAGTTGACCCATACCCAGGAGTCACTGACTTTAATTGCTGGGTCAACACTTGGTGATGGGACATTTCGGAAAGCGTTATGTTTTGTTTATTACTGAAAGGATTGTTTATTTTATTGTTATATTTTATATTATTTTTATAAGTGATAAGCTTGTGGCTACAGTTGACCCATACCCAGGAGTCACTGACTTTAGTTGCTGGGTCAACACTTGGTGATGGGACATTTGGGAAAACGTTATGTTTTGTTTATTACTGAAAGGATTGTTTATTTTATTGTTATATTTTATATTATTTTTATAAGTGATAAGCTTGTGGCTACAGTTGACCCATACCCAGGAGTCACTGACTTTAATTGCTGGGTCAACACTTGGTGATGGGACATTTGGGAAACGTTATGTTTTGTTTATTACTGAAAGGATTGTTTATTTTATTGTTATATTTTATATTATTTTTATAAGTGATAAGCTTGTGGCTACAGTTGACCCATACCCAGGAGTCACTGACTTTAATTGCTGGGTCAACACTTGGTGATGGGACATTTGGGAAAACGTTATGTTTTGTTTATTACTGAAAGGATTGTTTATTTTATTGTTATATTTTATATTATTTTTATAAGTGATAAGCTTGTGGCTACAGTTGACCCATACCCAGGAGTCACTGACTTTAGTTGCTGGGTCAACACTTGGTGATGGGACATTTGGGAAAACGTTATGTTTTGTTTATTACTGAAAGGATTGTTTATTTTATTGTTATATTTTATATTATTTTTATAAGTGATAAGCTTGTGGCTACAGTTGACCCATACCCAGGAGTCACTGACTTTAGTTGCTGGGTCAACACTTGGTGATGGGACATTTGGGAAAACGTTATGTTTTGTTTATTACTGAAAGGATTGTTTATTTTATTGTTATATTTTATATTATTTTTATAAGTGATAAGCTTGTGGCTACAGTTGACCCATACCCAGGAGTCACTGACTTTAATTGCTGGGTCAACACTTGGTGATGGGACATTTCGGAAAGCGTTATGTTTTGTTTATTACTGAAAGGATTGTTTATTTTATTGTTATATTTTATATTATTTTTATAAGTGATAAGCTTGTGGCTACAGTTGACCCATACCCAGGAGTCACTGACTTTAGTTGCTGGGCCAACACTTGGTGATGGGACATTTGGGAAAACGTTATGTTTTGTTTATTACTGAAAGGATTGTTTATTTTATTGTTATATTTTATATTATTTTTATAAGTGATAAGCTTGTGGCTACAGTTGACCCATACCCAGAAGTCACTGACTTTAGTTGCTGGGTCAACACTTGGTGATGGGACATTTGGGAAAACGTTATGTTTTGTTTATTACTGAAAGGATTGTTTATTTTATTGTTATATTTTATATTATTTTTATAAGTGATAAGCTTGTGGCTACAGTTGACCCATACCCAGAAGTCACTGACTTTAATTGCTGCGTCAACACTTGGTGATGGGACATTTGGGAAAACGTTATGTTTTGTTTATTACTGAAAGGATTGTTTATTTTATTGTTATATTTTATATTATTTTTATAAGTGATAAGCTTGTGGCTACAGTTGACCCATACCCAGGAGTCACTGACTTTAGTTGCTGGGTCAACACTTGGTGATGGGACATTTGGGAAAACGTTATGTTTTGTTTATTACTGAAAGGATTGTTTATTTTATTGTTATATTTTATATTATTTTTATAAGTGATAAGCTTGTGGCTACAGTTGACCCATACCCAGGAGTCACTGACTTTAATTGCTGGGTCAACACTTGGTGATGGGACATTTGGGAAAACGTTATGTTTTGTTTATTACTGAAAGGATTGTTTATTTTATTGTTATATTTTATATTATTTTTATAAGTGATAAGCTTGTGGCTACAGTTGACCCATACCCAGGAGTCACTGACTTTAGTTGCTGGGTCAACACTTGGTGATGGGACATTTGGGAAAACGTTATGTTTTGTTTATTACTGAAAGGATTGTTTATTTTATTGTTATATTTTATATTATTTTTATAAGTGATAAGCTTGTGGCTACAGTTGACCCATACCCAGGAGTCACTGACTTTAGTTGCTGGGTCAACACTTGGTGATGGGACATTTGGGAAAACGTTATGTTTTGTTTATTACTGAAAGGATTGTTTATTTTATTGTTATATTTTATATTATTTTTATAAGTGATAAGCTTGTGGCTACAGTTGACCCATACCCAGGAGTCACTGACTTTAATTGCGGGGTCAACACTTGGTGATGGGACATTTCGGAAAGCGTTATGTTTTGTTTATTACTGAAAGGATTGTTTATTTTATTGTTATATTTTATATTATTTTTATAAGTGATAACCTTGTGGCTACAGTTGACCCATACCCAGGAGTCACTGACTTTAGTTGCTGGGTCAACACTTGGTGACGGGACATTTGGGAAAACGTTATGTTTTGTTTATTACTGAAAGGATTGTTTATTTTATTGTTATATTTTATATTATTTTTATAAGTGATAAGCTTGTGGCTACAGTTGACCCATACCCAGAAGTCACTGACTTTAGTTGCTGGGTCAACACTTGGTGATGGGACATTTGGGAAAACGTTATGTTTTGTTTATTACTGAAAGGATTGTTTATTTTATTGTTATATTTTATATTATTTTTATAAGTGATAAGCTTGTGGCTACAGTTGACCCATACCCAGGAGTCACTGACTTTAATTGCTGGGTCAACACTTGGTGATGGGACATTTCGGAAAGCGTTATGTTTTGTTTATTACTGAAAGGATTGTTTATTTTATTGTTATATTTTATATTATTTTTATAAGTGATAAGCTTGTGGCTACAGTTGACCCATACCCAGGAGTCACTGACTTTAGTTGCTGGGTCAACACTTGGTGATGGGACATTTGGGAAAACGTTATGTTTTGTTTATTACTGAAAGGATTGTTTATTTTATTGTTATATTTTATATTATTTTTATAAGTGATAAGCTTGTGGCTACAGTTGACCCATACCCAGAAGTCACTGACTTTAGTTGCTGGGTCAACACTTGGTGATGGGACATTTGGGAAAACGTTATGTTTTGTTTATTACTGAAAGGATTGTTTATTTTATTGTTATATTTTATATTATTTTTATAAGTGATAAGCTTGTGGCTACAGTTGACCCATACCCAGAAGTCACTGACTTTAATTGCTGGGTCAACACTTGATGATGGGACATTTGGGAAAACATTATGTTTTGTTTATTACTGAAAGGATTGTTTATTTTATTGTTATATTTTATATTATTTTTATAAGTGATAAGCTTGTGGCTACAGTTGACCCATACCCAGGAGTCACTGACTTTAGTTGCTGGGTCAAAACTTGGTGATGGGACATTTGGGAAAACGTTATGTTTTGTTTATTACTGAAAGGATTGTTTATTTTATTGTTATATTTTATATTATTTTTATAAGTGATAAGCTTGTGGCTACAGTTGACCCATACCCAGAAGTCACTGACTTTAGTTGCTGGGTCAACACTTGGTGATGGGACATTTGGGAAAACGTTATGTTTTGTTTATTACTGAAAGGATTGTTTATTTTATTGTTATATTTTATATTATTTTTATAAGTGATAAGCTTGTGGCTACAGTTGACCCATACCCAGGAGTCACTGACTTTAATTGCTGGGTCAACACTTGGTGATGGGACATTTAGGAAACGTTATGTTTTGTTTATTACTGAAAGGATTGTTTATTTTATTGTTATATTTTATATTATTTTTATAAGTGATAAGCTTGTGGCTACAGTTGACCCATACCCAGGAGTCACTGACTTTAATTGCTGGGTCAACACTTGGTGATGGGACATTTGGGAAAACGTTATGTTTTGTTTATTACTGAAAGGATTGTTTATTTTATTGTTACATTTTATATTATTTTTATAAGTGATAAGCTTGTGGCTACAGTTGACCCATACCCAGGAGTCACTGACTTTAGTTGCTGGGTCAACACTTGGTGATGGGACATTTGGGAAAACGTTATGTTTTGTTTATTACTGAAAGGATTGTTTATTTTATTGTTATATTTTATATTATTTTTATAAGTGATAAGCTTGTGGCTACAGTTGACCCATACCCAGGAGTCACTGACTTTAGTTGCTGGGTCAACACTTGGTGATGGGACATTTGGGAAAACGTTATGTTTTGTTTATTACTGAAAGGATTGTTTATTTTATTGTTATATTTTATATTATTTTTATAAGTGATAAGCTTGTGGCTACAGTTGACCCATACCCAGGAGTCACTGACTTTAATTGCTGGGTCAACACTTGGTGATGGGACATTTCGGAAAGCGTTATGTTTTGTTTATTACTGAAAGGATTGTTTATTTTATTGTTATATTTTATATTATTTTTATAAGTGATAAGCTTGTGGCTACAGTTGACCCATACCCAGGAGTCACTGACTTTAGTTGCTGGGTCAACACTTGGTGATGGGACATTTGGGAAAACGTTATGTTTTGTTTATTACTGAAAGGATTGTTTATTTTATTGTTATATTTTATATTATTTTTATAAGTGATAAGCTTGTGGCTACAGTTGACCCATACCCAGAAGTCACTGACTTTAGTTGCTGGGTCAACACTTGGTGATGGGACATTTGGGAAAACATTATGTTTTGTTTATTACTGAAAGGATTGTTTATTTTATTGTTATATTTTATATTATTTTTATAAGTGATAAGCTTGTGGCTACAGTTGACCCATACCCAGGAGTCACTGACTTTAATTGCGGGGTCAACACTTGGAGATGGGACATTTCGGAAAGCGTTATGTTTTGTTTATTACTGAAAGGATTGTTTATTTTATTGTTATATTTTATATTATTTTTATAAGTGATAACCTTGTGGCTACAGTTGACCCATACCCAGGAGTCACTGACTTTAGTTGCTGGGTCAACACTTGGTGACGGGACATTTGGGAAAACGTTATGTTTTGTTTATTACTGAAAGGATTGTTTATTTTATTGTTATATTTTATATTATTTTTATAAGTGATAAGCTTGTGGCTACAGTTGACCCATACCCAGAAGTCACTGACTTTAGTTGCTGGGTCAACACTTGGTGATGGGACATTTGGGAAAACGTTATGTTTTGTTTATTACTGAAAGGATTGTTTATTTTATTGTTATATTTTATATTATTTTTATAAGTGATAAGCTTGTGGCTACAGTTGACCCATACCCAGGAGTCACTGACTTTAATTGCTGGGTCAACACTTGGTGATGGGACATTTCGGAAAGCGTTATGTTTTGTTTATTACTGAAAGGATTGTTTATTTTATTGTTATATTTTATATTATTTTTATAAGTGATAAGCTTGTGGCTACAGTTGACCCATACCCAGGAGTCACTGACTTTAGTTGCTGGGTCAACACTTGGTGATGGGACATTTGGGAAAACGTTATGTTTTGTTTATTACTGAAAGGATTGTTTATTTTATTGTTATATTTTATATTATTTTTATAAGTGATAAGCTTGTGGCTACAGTTGACCCATACCCAGAAGTCAGTGACTTTAGTTGCTGGGTCAACACTTGGTGATGGGACATTTGGGAAAACGTTATGTTTTGTTTATTACTGAAAGGATTGTTTATTTTATTGTTATATTTTATATTATTTTTATAAGTGATAAGCTTGTGGCTACAGTTGACCCATACCCAGAAGTCACTGACTTTAATTGCTGGGTCAACACTTGATGATGGGACATTTGGGAAAACGTTATGTTTTGTTTATTACTGAAAGGATTGTTTATTTTATTGTTATATTTTATATTATTTTTATAAGTGATAAGCTTGTGGCTACAGTTGACCCATACCCAGGAGTCACTGACTTTAGTTGCTGGGTCAAAACTTGGTGATGGGACATTTGGGAAAACGTTATGTTTTGTTTATTACTGAAAGGATTGTTTATTTTATTGTTATATTTTATATTATTTTTATAAGTGATAAGCTTGTGGCTACAGTTGACCCATACCCAGAAGTCACTGACTTTAGTTGCTGGGTCAACACTTGGTGATGGGACATTTGGGAAAACGTTATGTTTTGTTTATTACTGAAAGGATTGTTTATTTTATTGTTATATTTTATATTATTTTTATAAGTGATAAGCTTGTGGCTACAGTTGACCCATACCCAGGAGTCACTGACTTTAATTGCTGGGTCAACACTTGGTGATGGGACATTTAGGAAACGTTATGTTTTGTTTATTACTGAAAGGATTGTTTATTTTATTGTTATATTTTATATTATTTTTATAAGTGATAAGCTTGTGGCTACAGTTGACCCATACCCAGGAGTCACTGACTTTAATTGCTGGGTCAACACTTGGTGATGGGACATTTGGGAAAACGTTATGTTTTGTTTATTACTGAAAGGATTGTTTATTTTATTGTTATATTTTATATTATTTTTATAAGTGATAAGCTTGTGGCTACAGTTGACCCATACCCAGGAGTCACTGACTTTAGTTGCTGGGTCAACACTTGGTGATGGGACATTTGGGAAAACGTTATGTTTTGTTTATTACTGAAAGGATTGTTTATTTTATTGTTATATTTTATATTATTTTTATAAGTGATAAGCTTGTGGCTACAGTTGACCCATACCCAGGAGTCACTGACTTTAGTTGCTGGGTCAACACTTGGTGATGGGACATTTGGGAAAACGTTATGTTTTGTTTATTACTGAAAGGATTGTTTATTTTATTGTTATATTTTATATTATTTTTATAAGTGATAAGCTTGTGGCTACAGTTGACCCATACCCAGGAGTCACTGACTTTAATTGCTGGGTCAACACTTGGTGATGGGACATTTCGGAAAGCGTTATGTTTTGTTTATTACTGAAAGGATTGTTTATTTTATTGTTATATTTTATATTATTTTTATAAGTGATAAGCTTGTGGCTACAGTTGACCCATACCCAGGAGTCACTGACTTTAGTTGCTGGGTCAACACTTGGTGATGGGACATTTGGGAAAACGTTATGTTTTGTTTATTACTGAAAGGATTGTTTATTTTATTGTTATATTTTATATTATTTTTATAAGTGATAAGCTTGTGGCTACAGTTGACCCATACCCAGAAGTCACTGACTTTAGTTGCTGGGTCAACACTTGGTGATGGGACATTTGGGAAAACGTTATGTTTTGTTTATTACTGAAAGGATTGTTTATTTTATTGTTATATTTTATATTATTTTTATAAGTGATAAGCTTGTGGCTACAGTTGACCCATACCCAGAAGTCACTGGCTTTAATTGCTGGGTCAACACGTGGTGATGGGACATTTGGGAAAACGTTATGTTTTGTTTATTACTGAAAGGATTGTTTATTTTATTGTTATATTTTATATTATTTTTATAAGTGATAAGCTTGTGGCTACAGTTGACCCATACCCAGGAGTCACTGACTTTAGTTGCTGGGTCAACACTTGGTGATGGGACATTTGGGAAAACGTTATGTTTTGTTTATTACTGAAAGGATTGTTTATTTTATTGTTATATTTTATATTATTTTTATAAGTGATAAGCTTGTGGCTACAGTTGACCCATACCCAGGAGTCACTGACTTTAATTGCTGTGTCAACACTTGGTGATGGGACATTTGGGAAAACGTTATGTTTTGTTTATTACTGAAAGGATTGTTTATTTTATTGTTATATTTTATATTATTTTTATAAGTGATAAGCTTGTGGCTACAGTTGACCCATACCCAGGAGTCACTGACTTTAGTTGCTGGGTCAACACTTGGTGATGGGACATTTGGGAAACGTTATGTTTTGTTTATTACTGAAAGGATTGTTTATTTTATTGTTATATTTTATATTATTTTTATAAGTGATAAGCTTGTGGCTACAGTTGACCCATACCCAGGAGTCACTGACTTTAATTGCTGGGTCAACACTTGGTGATGGGACATTTGGGAAAACGTTATGTTTTGTTTATTACTGAAAGGATTGTTTATTTTATTGTTATATTTTATATTATTTTTATAAGTGATAAGCTTGTGGCTACAGTTGACCCATACCCAGGAGTCACTGACTTTAGTTGCTGGGTCAACACTTGGTGATGGGACATTTGGGAAAACGTTATGTTTTGTTTATTACTGAAAGGATTGTTTATTTTATTGTTATATTTTATATTATTTTTATAAGTGATAAGCTTGTGGCTACAGTTGACCCATACCCAGGAGTCACTGACTTTAGTTGCTGGGTCAACACTTGGTGATGGGACATTTGGGAAAACGTTATGTTTTGTTTATTACTGAAAGGATTGTTTATTTTATTGTTATATTTTATATTATTTTTATAAGTGATAAGCTTGTGGCTACAGTTGACCCATACCCAGGAGTCACTGACTTTAGTTGTTGAGTCAGCACTTGGTGATGGGACATTTGGGAAAACGTTATGTTTTGTTTATTACTGAAAGGATTGTTTATTTTATTGTTATATTTTATATCAGTTTTGTTTATTACCAGAAGTATTATTTATTTTATTATATTTTATTTTGATCCCTGGCCATCTATGGACAAAACACGTAATGCTTCCCTGTCGAGTAAGCTAACCTTGGCTACATCCATAAGCTGGCTGCTTGTTAAGGATATATAATACAGAATGGGAACGGAGGCTGCCACAAAGGATCCACTGCTATGCCTGGCATAGTGCCTCCCAACCCTACATACATACATATGTTTTATTTTATTGTATTAATAGTGACTTATGCTACATTTTCATTAATACTAGAGTAATTTTGTTTGTCCCTATTTTAAATAGTGATGTTATACTAGTTTTATAATAATAAGTCAATTTAAATGCTAATATTTTGTTTTTTTATGTTTAATTTATATACTGTATATATGTATTTATTATATGATTATATTCTTTATATATATATAATATAAATAATACCACAATATATCTTGTTTTATTTAAAAAGTAAAATAGATCAAGTTTTAAACAGTAACAATATATGGTAGAGATGATTTCAACTAAGAACGTCACGTCACGTGACTTCCCGCCAAGTTGCGCAGTAGACCACTTTCCATTCAGCGTGTAGATATATGGAGCTATTTATCAACGTCGTTATTTTCCCGCCGCGCAGGTGTACTGGTGGGGGGGGGGTGACGTTCTTAGTTGAAATCATCTCTACACTATATCGAACCATTCAAATTTCCCGCATTTTTGGACCGAGCGCCCTCTGATGGCTCAGTGGTCAATCATTATTCCCCTCATCCCGCAGGCCCCTCACCATGATCCGTGTTTATCTCTTTTACTGTGGAGTTCTCACTTCTTAATGTGTATTTTCTTTGCTAACCACTGTGTTGCGATTCGTGATTGGTTATCTCTCCATCTATAACCACCTTTCGGAATTAACCCTATGGTAATGGGCTGCAAGAAATTTCTTCTGTAAACTTTGTTGCAGGTTGAAGCAATAGTGCATGCTTATGTGAAAGGGCATACGTTAGAGGTTGCCAGCATTTGTTCTCGAAATTTCAAACACGCCAGAGATAAAATTTCCACGTCGGATACACAATACTCAACCAATTCTTTACGAAAGTTGAACTCGTCCTGTTTATGATGGTCATACCATTCCAAAAACTCTTTCCTTTCATCATTATTGTCGGGGTCATCAGAACCAAACATAGCATCCGGATCGTAGTTTTTTCATTAGAGTTTATACAATTCTCACAACAAGTTTTAAATACGCACAAATTTGGTACATGAAGTAAAGACCCATCTTCTAACGCCTTTTCCTGGCGTGGTTCCAAATCGTAAAAAATAAACAAAAAATCTTTCAACTGTAAGTGATCCGCCTCGAAAAAGAAAGCGCTCTGAAGGAGACACATTCTGGCAAACGGACACTTCCGTAGTAAACCCAATTTTTGTGCGCATGCGTAATAAAACCATGGCTTTTATTTTTGTTTCTTTTTTGACATTTCCCAACATTTTGTTGAGCGCTTTGTCTGGGATTATTTTTGTGTGCTAGGAGTTTATTTTGGTAGTGTTGGTCTTTCGCAGTTTTGATGTTCCTATTCGCGTCTTGCTTAGATTGGTAATATTTTACCCGGGGGAAGTTAGCAATAAAAGTTAGCAATAAGTTTGTTTTTCAACCGATTTTAATAAATTATACATCATTTTAAAGCTCATAACGTCCTGATACCCCATGAGTTTTGCCCGATCGATCAAATCATAATTAGTGCCCTAAAATTACGAATGAAAGTTGACTTTTTCGACAATTTGGTAAAGTTTTCGGCATCATATCTCGGCTATGACTTAACCGATCATAATGAGCAATACATTAATCGAAAGCACAAGTCTTCATGTACACCCCATAGTTTTGCCCGATCGATATTATAACAATTACCGCCTGAAAAAAAAAATAACAAAGTACTAGCGTCGTGGGGATTTGGACAACACAGTGCAACCGCATGCCTTGAACACCGATCAACAAAAGCGTAACAAATAAGCACTTCCTGTCATCCAATTTTAACAAATTATGCACCAATCGATAGCTAAGGGTGGCAACCACTTATGCTAGTTTTGCCCGGTCGAGATTCGAACAATTAGCGGGCGAGAATAATTAACAAAGTTTGTGTTCCTGAGACATCGAGAAAGGACCATGTCGGGAACAACGGTGAACCAAAGCAAGTTTTTTGAGCACTTCCTGTAATCCGATTTTAACAAATTATGCATCAACCGATAGCTTAGGGTGGCAACCGCTTATGCTAGTTTTGCCCGGTCGAGATTCCAACAATTAGCGGGCGAGAATAATTAACAAAGTTTGGGTTTCGGAGACATAGAGAAAGTACCGGGTCGGGTGTTACGGTGGACAAAAGCAAGTTTTTTAAGCACTTCCTGTCATCCGATTTTAACAAATTATGCATCAACCGATAGCTTAGGGTGGCAACCACTTATGCTAGTTTTGCCCGGTCGAGATTCCAACAATTAGCGGGCGAGAATAATTAACAAAGTTTGCGTTCCGGAGACATCGAGAAAGGCCCGTGTCGGGTACAACGGTGAACCAAAGCAAGTTTTTTAAGCACTTCCTGTCATCTGATTTTAACAAATTATGCACCAATCGATAGCTAAGGGTTGCAGCCACTTATGCTAGTTTTGTCCGGACAAGATTCAAAGAATTAGCAGGCAAGAATAATTAACAAAATTTGTGCTCCGGAGACATGAAGAAAGGACCGTGTCGGGTACAACGGTGCACAAACCAATGGATAAGGTTTAGAAAGTTTCTTTAAGTATAGTTTATATAAATACAAATCTGGAGTGTAGTTTTAAATATTTGAAGGTGCCAGCTAGCGTCATGATAAAGCGGCATCAAATAGAAGATTTATTAATTAATCGAGTCCTCGTCATAATGTCATAACCAATGATATAGGATTTTCTGACGTTTGGCAGGGTAATGTATACATATCATCCCGTTTATACATTTAACAGAGAACACAAAGGTACTGATCAATTACAAAAACATAAAGATGAAGATATAAATGTGCACCAACGAAAAAAATGACCTGTTATGGCCCGGCAAGCAGAAGGTCGTGGGTTCGGATCCTACCATAACAGATCATTTTTTCCGTTGGTGTACATAGTGAAAAACGAGATTTTCATCTTTATCTTAACTCCTGCGTATTTGATTCCAAATTTCAAGTTGTCGACATACATATCCACTAAGTTTCGGTGCTCATGTAAAGTTTGCAAACTGGAATAATAAAGCTTTTGTTTTTTTAATAGTGCAACAACATAATTGTTGGACAATGTGATTTGTGATTTTGTGTATATCACGACGAACTTCGATAATTTATCGCAAATATTTACATCTAACAGGAACACAAATGAAATAATTGTTGGAAATCTCGACCGCACAAAACTTTTGGTGCATAATTTGTTCAAATCGGATAACCGGAAGTGCTTAAAAAACTTGCTTTTGTCCACCGTAACACTCAACCCGGTCCTTACTCTATGTCTCCGGAACGCAAATTTTGTTAATTATTCTCGCCCGCTAATTGTTGGAATCTCGACCGGGAAAACTAGCATAAGTGTTTGCCACCCTTAGCTATCGATTGGTGCATAATTTGTTAAAATCGGATGACAGGAAGTGCTTAAAAAACTTGCTTTGGTTCACCGTTGTTCCCGACATGGTCCTTTCTCGATGTCTCCGGAGCGCAAACTTTGTTAATTATTATCGCCCGCTAATTGTTGGAATCTCGACCGGGCAAAACTAGCATAAGTGGCTGCCACCCTTACCTATCGATTGGTGCATAATTTGTTCAAATCGGATGACAGGAAGTGCTTAAAAAACTTGCTTTGGTTCACCGTTGTTCCCGACATGGTCCTTTCTCGATGTCTCCGGAGCGCAAACTTTGTTAATTATTATCGCCTGCTAATTGTTGGAATCTCGACCGGGCAAAACTAGCATAAGTGGCTGCCACCCTTACCTATCGATTGGTGCATAATTTGTTCAAATCGGATGACAGGAAGTGCTTAAAAAACTTGCTTTGGTTCACCGTTGTTTCCGACATGGTCCTTTCTCGATGTCTCAGGAACACAAACTTTGTTAATTATTCTCGCCCGCTAATTGTTCGAATCTCGACCGGGCAAAACTAGCATAAGTGGTTGCCACCCTTAGCTATCGATTGGTGCATAATTTGTTAAAATCGGATGACAGGAAGTGCTCAAAAAACTTGCTTTGGTTCACCGTTGTTCCCGACATGGTCCTTTCTCGATGTCTCAGGAACACAAACTTTGTTAATTATTCTCGCCCGCTAATTGTTCGAATCTCGACCGGGCAAAACTAGCATAAGTGGTTGCCACCCTTAGCTATCGATTGGTGCATAATTTGTTAAAATTGGATGACAGGAAGTGCTTATTTGTTACGCTTTTGTTGATCGGTGTTCAAGGCATGCGGTTGCACTGTGTTGTCCAAATCCCCACGACGCTAGTACTTTGTTATTTTTTTTTTCAGGCGGTAATTGTTATAATATCGATCGGGCAAAACTATGGGGTGTACATGAAGACTTGTGCTTTCGATTAATGTATTGCTCATTATGATCGGTTAAGTCATAGCCAAGATATGATGCCGAAAACTTTACCAAATTGTCGAAAAAGTCAACTTTCATTCGTATTTTTAGGGCACTAATTATGATTTGATCGACCGGGCAAAACTCATGGGATATCAGGACGTTATGAGCTTTATAATGATGTATCATTTATTAAAATCGGTTGAAAAACAAACTTATTGCTAACTTCCCCCGGGTAATATTTTTTCTTTAAATTTTCATTAGTGGGATCACGTTTGTGTTTTTTGTATAGCTTATTTCGTTTTTTAATCTTTTGTAGTAGTTCGTGGTTAAGTCATTCGCATTCTTCTCTTCTCTTTATTTTTACTATCGTAGTATTTGAGGTTATAATTTTTGTGTATAGTTGACAGTTCTTCATAATTGCTAACATTCTCCCTCCGTATTTCTCCAATCTCTCTCTCGATAGTTTTATTGTCAACTCGTTTGTGTTCGAATATTTTATATGGTGATTTCTGTTTTTGTGGTTGGTCGACAGTTGCGATTATTGCATAATGGTCCGAGATGCCACCCTTGATCACTTTTACTGTTTGTATGTCTTTTTTATTGTTTGTTATTATGTGATCCAATATTGACCCAGATCTAGTCTTATCAATTCTTGTGTAGTGCTATGTGTTACTTTATTCATGATTTTGTAGTTATTTTCTGTAAGTGTTTTTATGTACTCTTGTGTTGGGTTGTTCTTTGCGAGTATATTGATATTAAAATCTCCGGCAATAATATGTTTTTTCCGTCTATTAATTATATTGTTCTTCATTGTTTTATTCATTTATATTTTCTTATTATTTTTTTTTTACTGGATATTTTCCAAGTCTTCCATACTCCTGATTTTGATTTTTTTGCTTTTATCCGTTTTCCTTATGTATACTACTCCTTCACGGCACCATGCAAATAAGTAACATTTCTTTTTTTTTCAGTTCGCGAGCCTTAAAAAAGAGATTGTTGGTATACTGGCTGAGTTGTTCATTAATATATATTTGTGTTTCTTTTCCCTTTAAGTGGTATTCTCCTGTGGTTATGGAACCGATAAGTTTTCCTGGCATCCATAATTTTCCTTTTTATCTCTGTTGTTTGTAATTGCACTATTATTGGCCCATTTTCAAATTTTCTATGGGATTTTACAATATCGTTGTTTTCAACTTTTACGTTGAGATGTTTTATAATATTGGCCACCACCCCGTTTGTGTTCTCGTTATTCTTGTCTTGTTGCTGAACTCCTGTTATGATGTTGTTTACTTCCGATTCTGCTTTTGGTAGATTATCGAATTTCTCTGACATAAAATTCATAGATATTTGCAATTCTCTAAACATCTTTTTTATTTCGTCAAAATTGTTGGGATCTTCTTCATCTTCGCTTGTCCGAGTTCTTGCGGTGTCGGTTCTTGTTGTTGCCTTTCGCATTTTATGTTATTTATTAGAGCGCAACGGGGTTGAAACACAAAGGTTGGAGGGGTTATGACAAGTTACACAGTACTTCACACCGGGGGGGTCTGTCCAGGTGACTAATTTATCAGTACGTGCGTTGATTACTCGTCTAACTTTAATGGTATGAATTGCTTCGATCTTAGAAATGTATAGCAAATCAAAATGATATTTCTTTCTAGTCACTTTTGTGTCTATTCATCGCACATCGATCCGTTTAAATTCAATAAAACGCTATTGATGTTCCACTCTTTATTGGTAACCCTTCATCAGAACAGCTAATTTTACAAATTCGAGCAGCAGTAAGTTATTAATAGCTTTGTTCGAGCAGCAGTAAGTTATTAATAACGAACTAACTGCAAATTCTTGAAGTCGCATGCGCAACTAAGTACTAATTCGAAACTTGTCCGGTATTTGTGCCTAGCCTAAAACCTAATCACTAAAGCACTGCTCGAACGCCAATTTTACACTGCGCATGCGCAGTAGAATAGATTACTTTTTGGACTGCTGCTCGAACAAAGCTAATATCAAACTAACTGCGAATTCTTCAAGGCGCATGCGCAACTAAGGACTAATTCGAAACTTGTCCGGCATTTGTCACTACTCGAACGCATTTAATCATCACCAACTGTACTCTTAACGCGGCGCACACGGGCCAATGGGTAAAGGGGCCCCTCCAGGGGGGCCATGAGGGCCTCGCGGACATAGCGGCGATGTATGCACATCGCGCCTATCTAGGAATATCGTCACTGATAGATGATCTTTTTCATTGAGTGCAATCTGCACGTAAGAGAACCTTGAAACTGTTTGCACTAAATTCAGTTGCCAAAACTGAATATTTAGTTTATTCTAACGAATAATTTGGGTGGTATTCGGGCAAGGTTTACAGGTTATATGTTTGTTGATTAACGGACTGTTAGTGATATCAAAATTTTTGTATTTAGGGGACTCTTGAGCTGTCTCAGCCAAGAATATTAAAAATAATCAATTAAGTATATAAACACTATCGTTTTCGACAATTATTTAATAATATTAAAAACGAATGCATCATTATAAACAAGGAAAGTAATATAAAAATATATTTTGAATAAAGTAAACAAAAAACAAGATACATTTCAGGACAACTATGTTAATTAACTCTTCTAAATTTAATTTATATATAACTCTTTCGCTCTCCACACAACAAAATTAAATTTTTCTAAAAGAAAGTAATTGTGTGTGGATATGTACTGATAAATATTCAGAACATGTTCACGAAATAATAATACGCATAAATTGTCTCCATAAAATCTGTTTATCTTTCAACATTCTTGTAACGGCGTTATTAATCATTAATAATTGGATTTCAATTGTGTGTGCAACAGTGAACATAAAGTGCGTAATTATATACCTGCTTCATATTTGCAACACAAGTGTATGCTTAGTACATCATTTTTTATTTAAAGGAATCTATGTGACAATATTTTTAGCGTTTCTGATTTTCAGTTCTCTAAATGTATTTCAAAATTATATAAAATTTTGTGACTTTGTCATTCTCTCTTGTCTCTTCGCTAATAAGGATTGTTAATTGATCGATTTTGGTAATATCTTGGGTGCTGTTAAGAATAATTGAAAAGAGAACGGCACTTTATCGAAAATACATTTTAACTTCATTTTCTAGTAAATCTATTAGTTTTTTTTTTTTATTTGGGTGCTAGTATTTTACTTTTTGAGTTTACGGATGATGTTGATATGATAGTGGAGTGAAATATTTCTCCTTTGCCTCAGTACATATTAACTGTATACAATGATTTTATGAATTTGCTCTTATTTGTTTTTTGTTGTTGTCATTTGAGTCCGGGGGGCAATACTCACTCTTTGCTACGCCACTGCATTTTACCCAAATCAGTCAATAATGAAATTTGATGTTTATCATTTTTTTCTTTCAGTTGTGATTATTTAATACCGCTATTATGCTGGGAAAGACAAATCTAGTAAGTTTTGCTGTGGCGATGACAACACTGCGCCTGATACTAAACATTATCATAAATCATAGCCAACAAACCGTAGTATCAAATGGCACTACATGCTAAGACAGTTCAGTACGACAAGCATACCCCAAGCTAGGTGGCCAAAAATCATTTCTGAGAATTATAGATAGATAGATTTATTGGTCTATAGTCTATAGTCTATAGGACAAGATACATTGTATGAGACACGTCAACAAATATTTCAGGAATATTCACACAGCAAGAAAAACCTGAGCGGGATAAGAAGAGAAGAGCAGGCCACTACAAGTTATTCTCGAGGAATTCATTGAGGTTATAATATGTTTTATTTCTCAGAATGTTACGCAATTGTTGTTTGAATTTACCGATACGAAGGTCTTCTAAAGCCATTGCCAAATGGTTACAAATTGTTCATTTTATGGCAAAATGTTGTAAACAACACCCCCGAGGTCATAATTTAGGCAAAAATGGTGATAAACATTCCACACTAATAGCTTTGTTCGAGCAGCTGTCAAAAAAGTAATGTATTCTACTGCGCATGCGCAATGTAAATTTAGCGTTCGAGCTAAAATAAGTTACGGGTTGTACAGACAGTTCGCTGTTCGAATAGTGCTTTAGACTGATTACTTGTTACTTTAAGTATAATTGGATGCATTTTAACAATAGTAACGTATTTTAATCCACTTTACGACCAACATTCCTCGACATATTTCAGAGGTCAGAGAATTGCCAGGTAGCGATATTTAATGGTTATTTATCTCAAAAATGGCGGCAAACAAATCTTTTTGATCTTGGCAATATTGGAGTACTATTCGGTACTATTCGGTGCTCCACTTGCTGAAACCATATCATATTCGCTGGAACTTGTGAGTTTGCTGGATCAGGATATAAGTTTGTCAAAGTTGGCAAGACATTATTTTGGAGCAGTGCTAAATAATTATTGCCATCCAAATTGCCATCAATAAAAAAGGGACCTACGATATTATCTCCAACAATTCCTGCCCAAGCATTAACCTTTTCAGGGTATTGCGTATGTTCTTCTCTCATCAAGTGTGGATTTTCCCTAGACCAATAGCGGCAATTTTGACGATTAGCATGACCGTGAAGCGTAAGGGTGCACTCATCAGAAAACAAAACATGCTGTACCTAATTTGATGACATTGTTATCTAACATTGCCATCATTTCTTCGCAAAAATACGTTCTCCTATCAAAGTCATCTTCCATGAGCTCGTGAGTTGGTATCATTTTATAGGTTATAGGTTTTATAGGCAGTTAGACAACACTTTATTAAGGCTAGGGCAGCTTGGTTTTTATTTCATCATTACATAAAAAGAACGCTGAAATGATTTTGTCAATAGTTTTTGCTTACTTTATCGTTATCAATACCTAAATGTTAAATAAGTATTGAGTGTGTTGTATCTAATTTCTGTAATCAACTAACTTTATTTTTTAATGTTAATTTTTGAAATAAATCTGAAAACACTTAATTTTTCCGAAACAATTGAAGATAGGTATAGGACATTGTACATAAAATATGTCTAGAATTTACAGAGGAATAAAAAAATTGAATAATATACAGGGTGTTCCATTTAAAATAAGAAAGTTGATATTGGCCACTGTTACACGAGACACCCTGTATAAAAAGTTTTTACTGAAAAAATGCGCAACTACAAATACAAATCGACGTGTCCGAGCGTTTTTTTCAAACACGACCCCATTTATTTATTATCGAATTTATTCCATTTGGCTGATACACACTGTATACAAAATCTATCCTAAAACTTATTCTAGAGGTTCTCAACAATTCACAAGGTGTAAAACAAAATGCATATGAAATATTTTCAACATGTTTACAAACTCTGAATCATTGATTGCTGATGGTACACTATTTGTGTGCATTGGCACTTGTATCGGAATGTCTGGCCTAATTTCTTGTTATTTGCTGAGGTTGCAACTCAGCAAATTGTCATTTACCTCTTTTTATGCATTAAGAATTCAATTTAACAATAAAATCTATAACTTTTGAATACCATTTCTTCTGTTAATTGTTATATATGTTGGCTATGGATTTTTGCCGCACTTCATTTTTTCATAATTACTAAAACAGGTTCATCTGATACCAAACTGCAACATGCTTAATAGATTGATAATAACTCACCGATATGACACGTCATTGGTAAATGGATTATCACGCTATTGGAAGGAATCCGCGGCTCTCCCGATCGGCACCGGACGGTTACACATCCCCGCGTATCATATAACAATATAGAAATACCCTCTTTAAACAGCGATAACGATACAATGTAAGGTTAACTTACCCGGGGACTCCTGTCCCCAGACTTCAGTCTCCAGTCCATGTCGTCTATTTCCTTGGTCTCATAGGCTAGCTTGGTCATCTGCACACTTTATCTTATCACACCTAAAATACTCCAAATCAACCACAACCTGGATGGAACTTTACACACACAGTGAAGCAGAGCGGAATGCACTAGCCAGTGCCATTGCTACCATATACCGGTGCAAGTCATGGGGGAACCCGCATAATATCCTATTATGGCACCCAGGAAGATAGACAAGCCCAAGTCATATACGTCTGACTCCATGTCTATGTTCTCCTCGACAAGCCCAAGTCATATGACTCCATGTCTCCACGACAAGCCCAAGTTATATGACTCCATGTCTATATTATTCTAGAAGAACAACAATACTTTCCACACAACTATACCCCTAGAGCCACTTTACAATACTGCCTGGCCTCTTTTTCTCGAGCCTCTAGGTTACTTTCCCTAGTGTTTACATTAACCCTCCACACGCCTTATCTATCGTACCAGATAAACCCTGGCTAGCAAAATCCGCATTGGTAAAATTTCTGTGCAACATATATTATTATATCAGGGAATTTTAACAAGGGTTAATTTTTATTGTACACCATAATAAGAATAATAATAAAAAATAAGAATAAACGTTGTTTAATGAGATTAAACAAATTGCCCCACTGGAAAAGATGTCTAAATTAAGATTAACGTTCCCTAAATTATCACCACATAATGAGTTCATCAATAAGCACTGGTTAGGTTGCATGGACCTCCTCGTAGAGGGGTTGTAGAGATCTTGACTCCGTCAATGCCTGCGTGCTGACTCTGTATGTGGATCGTGTCTGGTTGATGACGATGCGGGATTCGTGTTGAACTGCCTTTGACGTGGAATTGGTCGGAGTGGCATATCCTCATCCTTGTCGGTCAGTTCCCTTGGTTTCTTAGTGTTCCCTAGTGTTTACATTAACCCTCCACACGCCTTATCTATCGTACCAGATAAACCCTGGCTAGCAAAATCCGCATTGGTAAAATATCTGTGCAACATTCGGCCATCCTGCAATACTTCTCGACCCCGAGAAGCCCTCACACAATAGAATTAGTAATAACAACCCGTCATCAATCAGTATATAGGTACCTATAGTGCGGTACTTCGTCACCATCACTCTCCCCAATTTCCTAATCTTACAGTAACCGAACCGATGTCCACGGTTTCGTCTGATCAACGGTGACAATGTTGTCATATGCTTTCTGCTATCGTACTGATTCGGGTAGATCATACGCGTGGTATCTATATCTTTTGGGAGAACCGACTTAACACTCATCGGTCAGGCATACTTTAGCACTAACCCGTTGCTACTGCCCGTATTAACGGATTGATTATTGAGAACTGCATCTTGTCGATGTGCTCGTCCCATGTTTTACCCTCTCCGTCGTGTGTCGCCATGCTGTCTGTTATAAAGCGATTATACCTTTCAACTTGACCATTAGCGCAGGGTGTCGTGACTGCGTTTTCTCTTTAACGTGAATGGCATACCCTGATCAGATATCACCATGTGATGCGCTCCAGACGACACCATCACATGCGTCAAAAATATTACAACTTCGCGGGTTCAATGGTTTAATAAACAAAAGCTTTGTGAACGCGTCGACAACAACAATGATGAATGTATTATTTCTTTTTGTACATTCAAAAGGACCACGGTGATTAAGTGTCTTTTCTACCTAGAAATGCCCTAATTTGCCATGTGCACTACACAGCACGTGCCCTCGCATCCCTTTGAGACCACCCACTGCACATCGTTAACAGTTATGTGATACACCCGACCACTCATAATGCATATTGCTTGTTGATGTCCTATTCATAATCATTGATGGGTACGCACGATAGAAAATCATAGACATTACGATTTTTTCGTCGTTAAGGTGTGCTGAAGGCAATAGACAGGAGTTTCAGCTTAAGGCGTCTACATGTCTCAACCGCTCAAGCTCCTGAAGGAGCAGCTTGTACCTGGCAATTTGTGGTAACGGGTCCTTCTTTGTCGCGGACATTTTGACTGCATTACAATCAGTAACCATTTTGAATTTAATCCCTTTAAAGTAAACGGGGAACTTTATCTCCTAGTCAAGATAACTAAGAGTAGTCTTTACAAACGAACATTTGTTGAAATTTATTGATAAACCCTCACCGTGGATAGTTTCTAATACTACTCGAAATCGTTTTATGTTTCCCTCGGTAGTGGTACTGGAAACGTGTATATCGTCTAAATACATAGAGGTTATGCCTCTGCACAAGGTTCTTTTTTGTTCTTCGATTGATAACTGATGGTAGCCGCAAAGTGAGTCTCAACTAGTGAAATACTTATTGCTCCGCAATTTGTCAATTTGGCTGTCTATGCGCGGTAATGGATATCGATCTTTAACAGCTTAAGAAATGAGCTTCCGAGTGTCAATACACATTCGCGATTCGCCATTCCTTAAGAGAACTACCGGTGATGAATACGGAGAAACGGATTCACGGATCACCCCCTTTTCTAGTAGTTCATGTCCAATATCCCGTACTGTACCCTCTTCGATGTCTGAGAGTCTATAAGTTCGCGCGAGGAATGGCTGATCATTATTTAATCAAATTTGTACCTCTAATAAATAGGCCTTGATGAGGTTAGAGCTAACAGTCGTAAAACGTTTACAACAATCGTTAATAAGCCATATCAAGGGTGTTTTGTCGTTACTGTCCGCGAGGCCTAAATTTAAATTTGAAGCATCAGATATTTCGTTTAGTTTTGATTCTCCTCGAATAGTCATTACATTGGAATTTCATTATCAAGAAAAGGTTTGCATGCATGTCCTCTGACGATAACGCCGTTTGTGATCCTCAAAATGGTACTAAAGAGAAGTGGTCGGTTACCAAGAATCTCCGGCTTTCTGGAACTCGTTATCGAGAGACACTTGAAAAGAATGCCGGACTAATAAGATTATGAGGTTGTAGACTAAACAAATTTTTGTACCGGATAAGACAGATATAACAACCCTTACGCGAAGCAACTATACAAAATTCAACACCGTCCTTTATATAAAAAACCACTAGCGAAAGGAAAATCACACGGAACCCCGAAACGGACGTAATTTCCAGGGCATAAACCAACCAAAGTCATGATAGTGATGGTAGATTTCTAAATGGGCCCACGATTAGTAGATACATATTTTGTGTGAGTACTCGATGGTTATTTGAATGAAGTAAATGAATTTCAATATGCGATCACTTAAACAACTCACCGCAAATCGTCATCTGCAGCTGACATCTACGCTGAGAGGTAAAAGTACACGCAATACACAACACGGTTTCACGCATTTGGTATATAATTTGAGTAACATGTAATTGCCTCAGCAGAATACGTATAATAAGAGCATTTTGTAGTTCAGGTATGGTTTAAGATTTACCGCAGTTAAATGAGTATTAATTTTTAAATTCATCTTAGATGTAGTATTGTGTATTTTGCAGGCTACAATGTATACATTTTCTCTACCTGATTCTCAAGTGGTAGACTTCCCTTAGGGGCGCCCTAATAAATTGTTTATGTTTCACATTGCCAGACAATTTTCACGTCAACAGTCCTAAGATTTTCGTAGTCTTAGTACGATTTTATAAAACTCTACTATATACTGTTTGGTCATGAGCATTATCAATCTGCATGTGCAATTAGGTATCTGTTTATTTGAACATCCCACTTCTGACTCTGTTGGCTATGGATTTTTGCCGCACTTCATTTTTTCATAATTACTAAAACAGGTTCATCTGATACCAAACTGCAACATGCTTAATAGATTGATAATAACTCACCGATATGACACGTCATTGGTAAATGGATTATTACGCTATTGGAAGGAATCCGCGGCTCTCCCGATCGGCACCGGACGGTTACACATCCCCGCGTATCATATAACAATATAGAAATACCCTCTTTAAACAGCGATAACGATACAATGTAAGGTTAACTTACCCGGGGACTTCAGTCTCCAGTCCATGTCGTCTATTTCCTTGGACTCATAGGCTAGCTTGGTCATCTGCACACTTTATCTTATCACACCTAAAATACTCCAAATCAACCACAACCTGGATGGAACTTTACACACACAGTGAAGCAGAGCGGAATGCACTAGCCAGTGCCATTGCTACCATATACCGGTGCAAGTCATGGGGGAACCCGCATAATATCCTATTATGGCACCCAGGAAGATAGACAAGCCCAAGTCATATACGTCTGACTCCATGTCTATGTTCTCCTCGACAAGCCCAAGTCATATGACTCCATGTCTCCACGACAAGCCCAAGTTATATGACTCCATGTCTATATTATTCTAGAAGAACAACAATACTTTCCACACAACTATACCCCTAGAGCCACTTTACAATACTGCCTGGCCTCTTTTTCTCGAGCCTCTAGGTTACTTTCCCTAGTGTTTACATTAACCCTCCACACGCCTTATCTATCGTACCAGATAAACCCTGGCTAGCAAAATCCGCATTGGTAAAATATCTGTGCAACATATATTATTATATCAGGGAATTTTAACAAGGGTTAATTTTTATTGTACACCATAATAAGAATAATAATAAAAAATAAGAATAAACGTTGTTTAATGAGATTAAACAAATTGCCCCACTGGAAAAGATGTCTAAATTAAGATTAACGTTCCCTAAACTATCACCACATAATGAGTTCATCAATAAGCACTGGTTAGGTTGCATGGACCTCCTCGTAGAGGGGTTGTAGAGATCTTGACTCCGTCAATGCCTGCGTGCTGACTCTGTATGTGGATCGTGTCTGGTTGATGACGATGCGGGATTCGTGTTGAACTGCCTTTGACGTGGAATTGGTCGGAGTGGCATATCCTCATCCTTGTCGGTCAGTTCCCTTGGTTTCTTAAGTTTTCTTCGTAATAAATGGATGCCTAACCACAGTGGAATGCAAAAGGTGAATATGGCGATTGTTGTTAAGGTGCTAGTTACAGCTCCATGCTGTCTGATGTTGTGCCATCCTGTATTGGCTATTTGAAGATGATGTAGAGAACTAGTGCACTGGATAGATGATGACAACTTCGCTTCTTTACATAGCTCTGAAATTGGTTTACAGCCGTGGATGTGGAATTTATATCTTGTAGAATTTTCTGTTGAATTCGACATTTAATTTGAATATACCTCGCTGAATTTATGCTTGACCAATGTGCTCAACATATAGTCCAGGAGTTGGATATTTTATTGTATAATTGGCTCCTGTTGAACTGGTGAATATTATCATCAATGCTATTATGAAATACCACAACTTTGAAGAACCCTTTGTCAGTTGTACTCCATGAACTTGGTTTTCTTGGCGTTTTCTTACGGTAGCATCGCTTGCTGGGTGTGTTCCCAATGCCTTTGCTACCGCCTCCCATAATCCTCCGAAGTGAGGAGCTACCGGGGGGATGAAGTGCCATTGGGTGCCTTGGATTGCTGTGTAACCTTGTACTGTTGTTGTAGGGTAGAGACGAATTTTTTAAACTGTACTGTTCTTGATGTTTAGTCTCTTTACACAGTCGTTCTAATTGGTCTGAACTAGTTTTAAAAGAAATAGCTACGGTGTATCTACCATCATCGTCACGTTTCACAGTGCGTTCGTATTTTTCTCCGCATTTAATATCTTCTTCACTTAGCGACATCAGTTGAATGAAGAAGCAAAGGACCAAGAGTGGCTGGCCTAGTGGCAGCAGAAAAAACTGCACTCAAAAACTACTACATACTACAAGAGTTGTCAGCCAGACACAACGAAGAAGGGGATTATTTTATATATTTTCAGTCTAAAATATGAATATTTGTTCAATAATATTGTAAGTGACGTTAGATTATATATCCATGTAATTTGTATCAAGAATGTCTCGAGAAGATATTTAAAACGTAAGAAAAGCTATAAGTGAAGCTAATATTGATAATAGGGTAAATCCTACACTATATTAAAACTAAAGTTGAATTGGTCATATACACTAAAAATTATAGGCAGCCGATTGTTCACAAAGATAAAGTTCGTAAACAAATTATATCTATGTTAGATCAGAAAATTAATATACTTACCGATTAAAATGTTGATGCATCAGGAAAACGTATAGTTGTATAAATAAACATTTATTGCCAATTACAGTAGGTACAGGTGTTCGATCGAAAAATATGCAATAATTCAAGTAAAATACAATAAAAATTTTAACAAAGATAATGTTAGCAATCGTTTTGCCTGACCAGCAAATACCTGGCATTTGGAGAATAGAGAGTTGGGCAGCATGAGGGGAGCTGCTAGTCAGACGACTAGGAAAGGGAACTCATGCCCTATCCCAGGTGGCGACACTGGGGAACTAGACAACGGGGACGACAGACGTGTGAACCCGATGTCTTTGTTCTATTATTACGCTTAATTGTATTATTCAACCCAAAATATATCAACGATATAAAAGTAGTAGTGCTAGTTTTTTACGAGTTAACAATAATGTAAATTTACTAAGTTACAATACAAAACAAAAATATCTGGGGTGGCCCTCACCCAACATACCGACCACATCGTTGGCACAATGAAGTATCCCAACACTTTTTCTATTTATTTAATTTTGTAAAAACGTAGCCACTTTGGACCCGTCAGTTTCATGATTGTTTTATCAAGAATATAAATACGTTCTTATTGTATACGTTTATTAAACACACGTGAACACTAAATCAGCGTTTCTCAAACTTTGTAGACTGGCGACTCAACATATTTATGTTTGAATAGCTCGCGACCCAAATAACTATAAGCTTTAGATATTGTAATACAACTGAATTTTATTTATTACAAAATGCTACTTTTCTACAAAGTGAACTTAAACAAACTTATAGTAGTAGTATTAATAAACTTATTGTTAGTGAGATGGATGTTGCTGTTTTTTAGCAACCAATTGATCAAAATCAATGTTAATGAAATTCGTCATTAAAATTTGCATTGCCGAGCTGATGTCAAGCCGATTAATCAAATTGGTTCTTATTACAACCATAATTGAGAATCTACTTTCCACTAAATAAGTCGTTCCAAAAGGAAGCAATAATTTCAATGCATTTTCACTTAATATTTGATATTCTTCCCTTATTTCTAACCAAAGTCGCGACATATTATTTTTGTTCTAAAGTTTTATCCGTAGATAATTGAATTAACTGTACTTTTTCAGGGAATGTTAAATTATTCGATAATTCAGCACTAAAGGAATTTATGACCCACATATTGCCTTGACGAATGTCATCCTCATATGGAAAGTACTGCACTAGTTTTGCTTTCAATTCGTTAAAATCACTTTGTATAATTACGCGTACATCGAGCACTTGTTGCTGAGATAAAACTTTGTCATCAACTAATTCAGAAAACGTAGGAAGCATCATATAGCAACCTGTTTTAATAGTATCGATCCAAAGCTGATTTTTTTTATTAATGCTTTAATTTTATTATAACAATTAAAGAGAGTAATCTGCTTTCCCTGAAGTGAAATATTAAACTCATTCATGTGTGAAAATATATCAGCCAAATATGCTACTTTTACAAATTATTTTGAAAGAATTCGCATAAAGTTGATTTTTGTCCCCGTACAAATATTTCAATTTCCGTTCTCAGTTCGAAGAATCGTTTTAATACTTTAGCCCTAGAAAGCCATCTTATATCAGAATACAAAAAGAATGTCTGATGTACTGATCCCATTTCTTCGCATAATATTTTGAAAATTCTTCTTTTTAGTGCACTTTTGTGTAATTTACAATTATTGTTACACATTCATTTAAAACTTCATGAAGATTTGAGCTCATGTGAGGTCATGTCTTTCGCAGCTAATTGCTCCCGATGCAGAAAATAGTGAGTTACTGTCATATCAGGATGAGCAACCCTCTTAATGTCCAACAATTTCTTCTGATGTTGTTAATGTTTCTAGTTGTAAGCAACAGAATAATTCTTTTTCTATGCCTCTGGATGCATAATCTTCATATCTAACATATAACAGTAAAATAGCATTATTTGATATGTCTGTGGATTCGTCCATTTGAATCGCATAGTACAAAGTTTCCTGTAGTTTTTGAATTAATTGTGCTTCAATCTCATTAGATATATCGATTATTCGCCTAGCAATTGTGTCATTTGATAAAGGAATAGAATTAATGTTTGCTTCAAATTCTTTACCAAGTATTTGGCCGCAAATGTCTTTCATGCAAGGTTTTAATAATGTTTCACCAATTGTATAGGCCTTTTTACATCTAGCAATGTGAAAAGCTGCCATGTATGAACACTTCAATACCTTCTGGTCAGTGCATACGAATTTGGTTAAAAATGATTTTTTTTGCTTTCAATTCATCCCGTTTCCTCAGAAAAAAAATCAAAGGGTTTGTCTTTGTACTGACCATGATTTATATGAAAATGTCTTACAATTTATTGGCTTTCAAGGATGAATTTGCCAAAACGCTTTCATAAATTACGCACTGCGGTAAATCGATGTGACCGTCTTTAATGACAGTGAATCCATATTCAATAATTATTTACTATAATTCGTCTCTAGTTAGGCTTTTTTTGCCTTTGATCCACTTTTTTAGTTTTTAGTTTTATCTGTTTTCGCCAGAAAGCTTAATATGTTGCTTTGCTTACTCATTTTACGCAAGAAATATGATGCTATCTAAAAGTAACAATAGTATACACAACGACGAAATCTGTTGTACACCTCTTTGTGTGATTGTAAATTGTGATTTATTTCTTGTTGTGGTTAGCTTCATACGCGACCCAAAAAAAAATTAACGCGACCCACATTCGGGTCGCGACCCATAGTTTGAGAATCGCTGCACTAAATCATCTCATACAATGCACATCTTAGCAGTATAGATCGGTGCGGTCACATGACTCTCTTATTCTAGGTATACGAACTATACAATACAAATAATGTACATTTATCTCCTTAAGTTAGTTTAATTGTGTGAATCATAATTACTCTGCTTATTTCGTGTTCATATTATTGTTACTATTATCTTTTTTTTCCAACTTTGTTATCACTCTTTATTACTCTTTAATATTATTATTGAGATTCTTCATACTATAATATTTCGTTGTTTAATTATCGTTATGTGTAATTGTATACTATATTATTTTGTTCTTTTTGGAATGTACAAGTTGTTGTGTAAATTGGAAATTTTCTTTTGGGCAATAAATGAATTATTATTAAGTTAGGCAACCTAATATATTTCCATATAACACAATGATTACATTTGTCATACTGACACTAAATGTCATGTCATATCAGTAGCACTGACGTTTGCGTCGAAGGCTGTGGTTCTGTTAAACAGCTTCTATAAACTCTTATAGCGCCTAAACCGTCCATCCAACTGGTCTGTAATTTGGTGCAAATATTTAAAGTCACTTTTTTTCAATTTACCATGGTTACCGGAATAGCCAACGGCCCCATATCGCCACAGTGGTCCACTAACGCCGCGGCCCACCCACGTGAGCCCCGGTAGCTCTTATGGCCACTTTTTACCGCCCCCTGGTATCAGTTAGGTCAAAATCGGACAAATCCCTAAGAAATATGGGTATGAGTTGTCCCTTGTTATGAGTTGTCTTGGAATGAGTTGTCTTGGTATGAGGTGTACCCACTCCTTTTAGAACATTTATTCAATAATACTTTTTCCGAATGAAAGCAAGAGTTGTACTTATTAATCTTATTATCAGACCAATATTGCAAGTTAATGAAAACAATAAATGTGACTTGGTCTACGAAAAGGGGGCTTAGGTGTCAAAAAATCATTTTCCACTTTTTTGCCGATTCGGATAGAATTTGAGACGCTCTTTCACATGGTAAAAACCAGAAAGTCATAATTTGTAAATTTACGAAAGAAAAAGAAATACAAATACGAAAAAGCTGTTGTTGTTTACATTTAACAGCTGTTTTCTCGAAAACTTGTTTTCACACTTAAGAGGAATCAGTACCCATCGGACTATAGTTTCGCTACGGGGTCGGGTGGCCGGGGGAACAGGCGAAGGCGGTGCTTCTCGTTGCGAGTACATTCGGAGCGAAAAGCAACTATATTCTCCTCTTGCCCCGTTCCGCTAACCATAGGACAGTGTCGCGACAATTCGGCGCCTGGAGGCTAGTCCACAACAGATAAAATAGACTCAACGCCTTTACCACGCATTTACTCCAAATTATTGAATCGCGCGGTTTCTACATTGCAGTTTAGCGTTCCTTTTCTATTGTATTGCATTTGTTTTTGCACTGTTTTTAAGGCATTTATTTTGATGAAAGCAACGACTAATTTAAAGTTGTTGTTTTAAAGTAAAGGAGTACAAATAAAAGTATGATTAAAAAAAAAACATTGGACGATATTTTCTATGTAGCAACGAAAAAACAAGCCACTATTGCCAGACCACTTTGACGTTAATTAATCTAAAATATCTGATGTGGCCCCCACACAACTTTCCGACTGCATTGACACACTGTTTACACATTTATAAACTCTCTAAACGCATAGACTAAAGAGGGTGAAACACCAAAAGCGAATGTCCGTGAGATAATAAGAATACTATTTCGGGATTATAACAATACATACAAGGCATCTCTCGATACAAATAACTATAATATACTGTCACGTATCCATGTGTTTTCCTACAAAATTTATTTCTCTACTGCTTGTTTATTTATTCTTCAATCGCAGTCCAGGCGATAATCAAACAATACCGTGTGGCCTAAAGCGGTATGTTGTCGTCAGTTCTTAATTACGACACGTCGTCACAATCCAATAGATAAAAACCCTTATAGCACATAAACCGCCCTTCCCGTTGATGTGTAAATTTGTTTACTTATTTAAAATCACTGCTGGATGAAATGGTGTCAGTTTGGTCAAAACCGGATGAATCCCTAAGAAAACGTATGTGACATTTGCACTTCCGTTTGTCAGATTGTCACCAAAAACAATCCATTTCGTCCCCCGGTAATTCTAAATATGTATACCAAATTTAAGCCCAATCCGTTGTTCCGTCTGGGCGCTATCGTGTTCACGGTCATACATACACACATACACACACAAATACATACATAGATTTTCCAGAAATCATTGCAATCGGTTCAGGGGACCCCAAAACGCGTATTTCCGGGGAAATAAAATTTTTTTCCGTCGATTACAATACTTTCCTTCTAGGGTACTAGTCGGAAAGTAAAAAAAAGATAATAAAAAAATAATAAAAATAAAAAAAATAAACAGTAAAAATAAACCATGATCACATCTTGGTTCATTTTTTTGTTTTAATAAAAAAACCTATATTCTATACATAAGAATATAATCTAGATATGTATATGAAAATTTATTACAATTTTGACTTTCTTTTTAATTTTTAGGTAGTAATTATTAGTAGAGATAGTCTGCAATAAGTATGGCAGACTCCTCTCGCTATGACCTTTCCATCAATGTATCATCATTGCACTCGGATAAACAAATAAATTTCTTTGTTGCTAGATTTTGTTACTAACATTTAAAGTATATATTCTTCGCAATCAGTTATCATTCGTGTTTATTTTACTCCGCAGTTTTAATTTTGTGGTTCCAGGGCGGATTTGCAAACCGACTAGGTTGCACGTTCTTCCTAGCAAGGTCATGTACCCTTAGACACGCACTTGGGATAATAATGCTTCTAAAATACAGACACACAGTCTCATACCAATACATAGTGCTTGGGACTGTACCATGCAATATCATTTTACTCCCATTGGTCCAAGCCTTCCGAAGGGGATTTGTACGTTTGGTTGCATACCTAGTCCGAACAAACGGCGCAGAAAATATGTCCTTTTCACGCGTTTTCATCATTAAAGTTTTGATTGAAAAAAGCATGTCAGATATTGATATTTTCACGTGAAATTTTGTACACTTACAGAGGAAGGTGTAACTTAAATCTATTATGTGGTACTTTTTTCAATTTTAGCCTGTGTTATACGTAAAAAAATCGCAAAATCCGTCAATTTTAGGTCACTTTCAGCAATAAATTTGCCCAAAACAAACAAAAATATCAAAAATCTACCACTAGACGGAAAATTAAATAACTTTTATTTATGATATGGTGAATTGCTTTTACGATTTTGTGAACTAATAGCGGAGAAAACCCCTCGGAACTTTTACGTGTTTTGCGAGTAGAAAGTAAGGGGTACTGATTCCTCTTAAGCCAAACAAATAAATATCCGACTACGTGCCCAATGAAGTGTCGAAACACTTTTGCAATTATTCAATTCTTTAAGCCATAGCCCCTCTGGTCCCTATCTAACGTCAATTTCTATGAGATAATGACATTTGTCATACTAACATTTAATGTTATGTCATGTCAGTGGCACTGACGTTTGTCAAAATCTGACGATTCGCAACACAACGACGAAGGCTGTGTATTCTGTCAAACTATTTCCATAAACTCTTATGCCACCTAAAAATTCTGTCAAAAAGCAGTAAAATTGTTAAAATCTTTAATGAACTTTATAAAAACCAAAAAAGACTCTTTTGATTTTTATGAGTCAAAAGCCAAAGAAGTATTCACAAGCGTGTACGACTGCGCAGTACTAAGGTAACTTTTTTTGGAAGAACATAAAGATACAGGCGTAACTTTTGAAGGCAACCACAGCCAGAAATTGAAAGTAGAAATCTTTTTACCGATAATCGACTATCTAATTTACAACATAGAAAAACGCAGTAAAATATCTGGGGTGGCCCTCACCCAACTTTCCGACTACATCGTTGGCACAATGAAGTATCTAAACATTTTTGTAATTATTCAATTTTCTGAAGACAGAGCCACACTGGACACTACCTCACATAATGACATTTGTCATATTGACATTTAACGTCATGTCACGTCAGTGGCACTGACGTTTGTCAAAATCTGACAATCTGCAACACAGCACGAAGGCTGTGTATTCTGTCAAACTGCTTCTATAAACTCTTATAGCGCCTAAACCGTTTATCCCACTGATCTTTAATTTTGAAAACATATTAATTTAACGTCACTGGAGGATGAACAGGTATCAGTTTGGTCAAAACCGGATAAATCTCTCATAAGACGCATTTAACATTTGCCACTTCCGGTTGTCAGATTGTCACTAAAAAACAATCCAGTTCGTCCCCCGGTAATTCTAAATGCGTATGCAAAATTTCAGCGCGATCCGTTGTTCCGTTTGGGCGTTATCGTGTTCACAGACATATTACACACACCCACGCATACACGTACATACAGATATTTTCCAGAAACCATCGCAATCAATTCAGGGGACCTCAAAACGCGTATTTCCGCGAAAATCTCGAAACGTCATTTTCCGTCGATTACAATACTTTCCTTCTAGGATACTAGTCGGTAAGTAATCATACGAGGAGGTATTTGAACTGTTTGGTTTTTGAAAATATTTGCAATTTGGATGAGAGCGAAATTAAAATAGCATGCGAGAAAATATCAAAATTTTATGATAATGATGTTCATGGGGACGAAGTGAATTTGGAATGTCAACATTTCAAGTCATATCTAACCATTAATGGCGGAGATTTGAAGAAAAAACAAAGAGAAGACATGGAAAAAAGGGAAAAAGAAAAGAAATGTAATTTTACAAATGGCGATGACAATGAAGAGATTGGGATTAGTATCAACACACTCTACACATACATGTATAATGAAAGACTATTTACAGTGTTACTAAATATTGAAATAGTAATGAGAATTTTCTTGTCAATGATGATTACTAACGCAAGTGGTGAGCGTTCATTTTCAAAACGCAAACTGGTAAAAATGAAGTGAGAAATCGAATGACTCAATCTCGTTTAAATAATTTAACTTTGATGAGTATTGAAAATGACATATTATTAACAGTTGATTTTGAACAATTAATTAATGATTTTGCGAATTTGAAATGTAGAAAGCGAATTTTCTAATAAAACTGTATTTTAATATGGATTGCTGTTATTAAACCTTACATTTAATGAAATAAAAGGGACGCAGGTGGGGCCTTCTTTTGCATAGGGGCCAGGGCCTCAAGAAATCTTAAGACGTCCCTGCTGACATACATACATATATTTTCTAGAAATCTCGCAATCGATTCAGGGGACCTCAAAATGCGTATTTCCACGGAAATCACGAAATGTCATTTTCCGTCGATTACAATACTTTCCTTCTAGGTACTAGTCGGAAAGTAAAAATACATCAGTCAATGCGCTGGAACTTGATAGAGTAGTTTCAAACTAAGAAGAGCACAGTTGTATATACAACCAATCATACCCAGTGTATGGTTTATAAATTGCCTGTGTATATTTGGTTGCATATACAACTGTGCTCTTCTTAGTTTGAAACATCTATAATATGCTAAACGTTTCGATAAACTTTATTCTATAATATTACGAAAACGTACTAAACAGGAAATAAATGATGGCTTAGGTTCAATTTTAAAAATTATAAAAGGAAATTTTTATACATCAGATGCATCAGGACAGCATAAAATTATTGAAACAGTAAACCAACCAATTTATTTATTATTGCCTACTGCACGATTTGTATATAATTCCTTCCCAATACCTTCCAAATAGCCATCCTGCG
This sequence comes from Aphodius granarius, assembly GCA_963971325.1. Taxonomy (NCBI): domain Eukaryota; kingdom Metazoa; phylum Arthropoda; class Insecta; order Coleoptera; family Scarabaeidae; genus Aphodius; species Aphodius granarius. The sequence continues at coordinate 8,158,848 of OZ020225.1, forward strand.
TTTTTACAAAACGATTTCATTGGTTAAAGAAATTTAAAATTCTTGAACAGATTACCGTTTCATAAAGTTTAGAAAACCAGGTAATCGCTTATGGGACGGTAGGTACAAATCATCATTGTGAATTGGTTTAATTAGCGAGAATTTCAACTGATCCGAAAAAATTCTCTGTTTAATTGAATTACTGATAATGTAATAAAAAAACTTTCAAAACGTCTTTCACACCTAATTTAACAATAATTGATGTGGGAATTTCATCTGCACCACTGCTATAGTTGTTATAAGTTTTTCTGACAGAAATTCCTGGAAAGCTTTAAATTCATTGAAGGCTTTAGATATATTGTTCGTATGTTTTCTTGTATTTCACAAGAGTAAGCTATTTTTTCTAAACTTTTTGAAAGACCGTTAGGCCGTTTGCACACACACCGGCAAAACCGGTGCCGGAGTCGGCGCCGGCACTGAGTGCAATGTAACCAGATTGACGCTTGCACACGCAAGCCGGCTCGGCACTTTGGCCGGTCCGGCGGCAGGCAGCGGCAAATGCAGCCGGCGATGAACTCGACACATCGGATGTTGGACCGGTCGCCGACTTGTCGATTTCAATGTTTTCTTATAAGTACGTGTCCACACAGGTCTAACGTTGTCTTCAGAGCGAGTATGTACTACATTTTATCGTATACAATTCTGTAAAAATGAGTAAATTATTTAATTATGACGTTCTCACCCTAATCGAAATAATAGAGAGCAAACCTTGTTTGTGGAACAAGACGGCAGATACAAAAAAAACGGGTCATTTTTTTTTCGTGTATACGTACATTGTTTTTGCTTTGTTCATTACATAAACTGATAAGTACCATATGTTGTGTTTTTCTTCATTCTGATGGTTGTCTCTTTGATTGTCAAACACTAAAATTCTTATTGACAGTACTAAAACAAAAAAATTAACTGTTTTTTTTTTTACAAAAATAACCCAATGATTTGGTGGGGCGAGTGGCTCTACCGGTAGAGCGCTGCTCTCCTGCTAGGAAGTCTTGGGTTCAAATCCAGGCATCAGCTGAAGATCCTCGTCCCATCGCCTTTCGCAAGGGGCGTTAAACCGTGGGTGCCGGCAACCAGCTGAACACCTCTGGTTGTCGTTATCAAACAGTATGAAATGGGTAAGCGCAAAGGGCCAAGACTGGCCTAGGTGCAGCGGAATAAACCGCACCCAACTATTACATACAAGGCATACAACCCAATATTTTTCTGCATCTGAGTGTAGTTTCAAGGGCAAAATTGAAAAACAAATATCTGATATGGCCCTCACCCTTCTTTCCCCGTTCACCCCACTAATCTGCAAATTTTTATACATATTTAAAATCACTGGAGGATGAGTTGGTATAAATTTGCAACTTCCAGTTGTCAGATTGTCACCAAAAACAATTCAGTTTGTCCCTCGGTAGCCTTAACGGTACGATGCGACATCTAATAAATGATTGTTCATATTATGTGTAATTTCTTGCGGATCACCACTTATTTTAGTCCTTATTGCTATTAGTACTAGTCAGAGTTCGTATTTTTTTTTTCTAATATATTTTAGAGCGCCCTTTAATTGAAAGGAAATCATAGACTTTTTGCAATTATAATTATATGCATCTTTATACATAGAACTGATTAGATTTCTTAACATTAATAATTAATAAAATATTTAATCTTTTTTTTGTAATAAGATGTATATTCACTATCCGGTGTTATTCTTTTATTTTTCTTGGAGATATATAACCTTTTTTATTTTTGGAAAACTGTGGTTAAAATACTTATAAAATTTGAAATAAAATTTTTCCATTGTATATTACGGTGTGAGGGGAAATGCTTCTAGGCTTGTGGAATCATATCTGTCTGATAGAGCGCAAATAATAACATGGAAGGAAAAAAAACTCCAAGCAAACAGCTATCAAGCACGGAGTACCACACAGAAGTGTGCTCGGACCTGTGCTATTCCTCATATATATCAACGATCTACCAGTAATTGTACCAACAATGTCCACTTCCACAAAGGGAAATTCGATGGCCGAAATTGATGCAAAGATGCAAGACACGCTGCATGCAGTAAGTAGCTGGATACACGCAAACCAGCTCTCCCTGAATGAGGAAAAAACCCAAATGATGCATTTCAACGCATTGTTCGACAATGAATGTATAAAGTTTCTAGGATTGCATATACAGAGTACATTGAAATGGAAAACTCATATAGACGAGCTGTGTAAGAGAATACCTGCACAAATATATTGCCTAAGAAGAATAAAACATAAGCACTTATCAAGCAGCTAAAGCGGTCTATTATGCAAAAATACATTCCATTCTTCAGTTGGGGGTGATGTTCTGGGGAACAGCTACCGAGGCGGATCGAGTCTTCATTTTGCAGAAAAGGGCGCTGAGAGCTTGTAGTTTATGAAGATTGTATTTATTTTAAAATGACGTTTCTTGTAATTTTGATTGCAATGAATAAAGTACTATCTATCTATCTGTCTATCTATTTACATCCTTGGCCCAACCAATTTTAATCCTTTAGACAATTTATAAAGTAGCTTTTATTCTTTTATGTATAAATCTTTCTCATTATAAATTTTTATTTCTGTGTTTTCAGATCTAAATAGGTAAATGTTTTTGTTCCAACTGATCTGTGACATGTATCTGGAAGGTGGTTCCTTCTAGAATATTTCAGTAAGTGAAACTATTATCCAAGCATTTCCCCACTCAAACCGTGCCTCTTGTACAATTACTAATCAGTCAAATACTTCCCGCGTTAGGTTTATTATTAGAGTAGTTTTAAAGTAAGTAGAGCACATTGACATATGCAACCAATTATACCCAGTGTATGGTTTATAATTGACCCGCGTATATTTGGTTGCATACACAACTGTGCTCTCCTTGGTTTGAAACATCTATACACTTCTTCAAAAACGTCCACGCAGTGCTTACATTTCTGCAACATTTATAGGGTTGCCATTTTTATTTCATTCAGACGAGAATTTGATGCTTGGCCTGCAAGAAAAAAATTGCCCACTGTGACCCGATACTTTACGAAAACAACTAATTAAACCGAAATCAAATCAATAATAATTGTTCAGATCAGTTATTCATCTGCCACACACAGCAAAAAAGTAGGCAAATTACCATGGCGATCCTACAAACATAACAAACCCAATTTTTTTGAGAATGAGAAATCATAAACATCCAAAATAAAAGTCAACGTTGTCCCACGCACACTTCCATCTCCTAATCTACAGTCTTGCTACAGTCTATGCTAGACTATCTGGACTAGACAGTCTAGCCCCCCACGAGCCCCCACCTTTTAGCGGCTATTTTGTTCCCTCCAATTCCCGTTGCAACTTGTAGGTACATACGTAGTTGCTTCGCCAGGGTCGCAAAAATGTGTTGTTGTTCCGTTCGGTGGTATAAAAAAAACGCGAAACTTCAAAAACCTTGATTAAAACATGTGATTTACAGTGTATAGTGATATGAATTTGCCGGCATCTAGACATACCTGGTCCTTTCGGTGGTGTAATCGGTGGTAAATTATAAATTACTTCATTACATGTAGGTTAGACACAATCAAGTACGGCTGGAATCTTTTCGTGTCAAATTCGAGTCAATAATTAAATTATGACTATTGTAATATTGCATTTTGCATGTATTGAAACTCGCCTGTTATTTACCTATATCGAAAAATGCTTCTTTACTGATGTATTTGTATACATGTGCACATTATGTACATATATAGCTATGTACGCGGTTACTGCCCAGTAAACACTAAAGCACTACAACAGTTGGTTGTGTAGCTGTAATAACGTAGTACATTACTAAAATGACCATTAAATTATCGAACAATTAAAACAAACGATGAGTTTTGGTACGTTCTTTGCGACTTTTGTTTAGGTCTTGGCTTTCGCGGGCTTTGTTGGTAAGTGCCGCGTTAGCTCAATAACGCTTGGACACATATAAATTGAACAAATAAACAAATAAATGTATTACTAAAATTATACTAAATATTATCAACAGAGAATAAGTTTTTCATTTTTTAATGTGTTTTGAAAATGCAATGCGGCACATACCAACATTACTACTTGATGTCTTATAAGCATGTATGTATTGTATGTACTACACTCTACACTAATATTGTGCTTAAGTTACTTTTGTATGATATGTCTTGCAATTATGTATTTGCGGCTTCTTATGTGCTATCATATTGGATAATAATGTAGAAACTATGAACAAGGGATCGATTTAAGCACCTGTATACTTTCAAGATTCCTCCATGAAACGACCATTTATTGGTGCTCTGGTGTGTTTTGTAATCGTTAAATTTATTTGATGTAATTGTGTAATTTTTAATTCAAGACTTTAACGTCCTCCAGTATTGTCGTAGTATGATGTCCTTTCCAAATTCTTACCATAAAAAACTCAAGACAAATTGCAAATTACTTATATACAGTTTGATTTTGTGTTTTTTTAATAACAATTTTAATGTCCTACAAGATTGTTGTGGTTGATGATGTATTTTCCAAATTCCACAGTTTGTCTTGCTATAAAAACAAAAAACGCACGACAAATTGCAAATTAATTTTATACAGTTTGATTTTGTATAGTGGTTTAAACCCACAAATCATAGCTCATCATCAAATATGGTAATTCTGCGCTGGTGTGTTTTGTAATCGTTATATTTATAACATGTACTTGTGTATTTTTTAATTAACAACTTTAATGTCCCCCAAGATTGTCGTAGTTGATGATGTATTTTCCAAATTCTACAGTTTGTCTTACTATGAAAAAAAAAAAAAAAAAAAAAAAAAACGCAAGACAAATTGCAAATTACTTTTCTACAGTTTGATTTTGTATAGTGGTTTAAACCCACAAATCATAGCTCATCATCAAATATGGTAATTCTGCGCTGGTGTGTTTTGTAATCGTTATATTTATAACATGTACTTGTGTATTTTTTAATTAACAACTTTAATGTCCCCCAAGATTGTCGTAGTTGATGATGTATTTTCCAAATTCTCAGTTTGTCTTACTATGAAAAAAAAAAAAAAAAAAAACGCAAGACAAATTGCAAATTAATTTTATACAGTTTGATTTTGTATAGTGGTTTAAACCCACAAATCATAGCTCATCATCAAATATGGTAATTCTGCGCTGGTGTGTTTTGTAATCGTTATATTTATAACATGTACTTGTGTATTTTTTAATTAACAACTTTAATGTCCCCCAAGATTGTCGTAGTTGATGATGTATTTTCCAAATTCTACAGTTTGTCTTACTATGAAAAAAAAAAAAAAAAAAAAAAAAACGCAAGACAAATTGCAAATTACTTTTCTACAGTTTGATTTTGTATAGTGGTTTAAACCCACAAATCATAGCTCATCATCAAATATGGTAATTCTGCGCTGGTGTGTTTTGTAATCGTTATATTTATAACATGTACTTGTGTATTTTTTAATTAACAACTTTAATGTCCCCCAAGATTGTCGTAGTTGATGATGTATTTTCCAAATTCTCAGTTTGTCTTACTATGAAAAAAAAAAAAAAAAAAAACGCAAGACAAATTGCAAATTACTTTTCTACAGTTTGATTTTGTATAGTGGTTTAAACCCACAAATCATAGCTCATCATCAAATATGGTAATTCTGCGCTGGTGTGTTTTGTAATCGTTATATTTATAACATGTACTTGTGTATTTTTTAATTAACAACTTTAATGTCCCCCAAGATTGTCGTAGTTGATGATGTATTTTCCAAATTCTCAGTTTGTCTTACTATGAAAAAAAAAAAAAAAAAAAAAAAACGCACGACAAATTGCAAATTAATTTTATACAGTTTGATTTTGTATAGTGGTTTAAACCCACAAATCATAGCTCATCATCAAATATGGTAATTCTGCGCTGGTGTGTTTTGTAATCGTTATATTTATAACATGTACTTGTGTATTTTTTAATTAACAACTTTAATGTCCCCCAAGATTGTCGTAGTTGATGATGTATTTTCCAAATTCTACAGTTTGTCTTACTATGAAAAAAAAAAAAAAAAAAAAAAAAAAAACGCAAGACAAATTGCAAATTACTTTTCTACAGTTTGATTTTGTATAGTGGTTTAAACCCACAAATCATAGCTCATCATCAAATATGGTAATTCTGCGCTGGTGTGTTTTGTAATCGTTATATTTATAACATGTACTTGTGTATTTTTTAATTAACAACTTTAATGTCCCCCAAGATTGTCGTAGTTGATGATGTATTTTCCAAATTCTCAGTTTGTCTTACTATGAAAAAAAAAAAAAAAAAAAACGCAAGACAAATTGCAAATTACTTTTCTACAGTTTGATTTTGTATAGTGGTTTAAACCCACAAATCATAGCTCATCATCAAATATGATAATTCTGCGCTGGTGTGTTTTGTAATCGTTATATTTATAACATGTACTTGTGTATTTTTTAATTAACAACTTTAATGTCCCCCAAGATTGTCGTAGTTGATGATGTATTTTCCAAATTCTCAGTTTGTCTTACTATGAAAAAAAAAAAAAAAAAAAAAAAACGCAAGACAAATTGCAAATTACTTTTCTACAGTTTGATTTTGTATAGTGGTTTAAACCCACAAATCATAGCTCATCATCAAATATGGTAATTCTGCGCTGGTGTGTTTTGTAGTCGTTATATTTATAACATGTACTTGTGTATTTTTTAATTAACAACTTTAATGTCCCCCAAGATTGTCGTAGTTGATGATGTATTTTCCAAATTCTACAGTTTGTCTTACTATGAAAAAAAAAAAAAAAAAAAAAAACGCAAGACAAATTGCAAATTACTTTTCTACAGTTTGATTTTGTATAGTGGTTTAAACCCACAAATCATAGCTCATCATCAAATATGGTAATTCTGCGCTGGTGTGTTTTGTAGTCGTTATATTTATAACATGTACTTGTGTATTTTTTAATTAACAACTTTAATGTCCCCCAAGATTGTCGTAGTTGATGATGTATTTTCCAAATTCTACAGTTTGTCTTACTATGAAAAAAAAAGAGCAAGACAAATTGCAAATTACTTTTCTACAGTTTGATTTTGTATAGTGGTTTAAACCCACAAATCATAGCTCATCATCAAATATGGTAATTCTGCGCTGGTGTGTTTTGTAATCGTTATATTTATAACATGTACTTGTGTATTTTTTAATTAACAACTTTAATGTCCCCCAAGATTGTCGTAGTTGATGATGTATTTTCCAAATTCTCAGTTTGTCTTACTATGAAAAAAAAAAAAAAAAAAACGCAAGACAAATTGCAAATTACTTTTCTACAGTTTGATTTTGTATAGTGGTTTAAACCCACAAATCATAGCTCATCATCAAATATGATAATTCTGCGCTGGTGTGTTTTGTAATCGTTATATTTATAACATGTACTTGTGTATTTTTTAATTAACAACTTTAATGTCCCCCAAGATTGTCGTAGTTGATGATGTATTTTCCAAATTCTCAGTTTGTCTTACTATGAAAAAAAAAAAAAAAAAAAAAAACGCACGACAAATTGCAAATTAATTTTATACAGTTTGATTTTGTATAGTGGTTTAAACCCACAAATCATAGCTCATCATCAAATATGGTAATTCTGCGCTGGTGTGTTTTGTAATCGTTATATTTATAACATGTACTTGTGTATTTTTTAATTAACAACTTTAATGTCCCCCAAGATTGTCGTAGTTGATGATGTATTTTCCAAATTCTCAGTTTGTCTTACTATGAAAAAAAAAAAAAAAAAAAAAAACGCAAGACAAATTGCAAATTACTTTTCTACAGTTTGATTTTGTATAGTGGTTTAAACCCACAAATCATAGCTCATCATCAAATATGGTAATTCTGCGCTGGTGTGTTTTGTAGTCGTTATATTTATAACATGTACTTGTGTATTTTTTAATTAACAACTTTAATGTCCCCCAAGATTGTCGTAGTTGATGATGTATTTTCCAAATTCTACAGTTTGTCTTACTATGAAAAAAAAAAAAAAAAAAAAAAACGCAAGACAAATTGCAAATTACTTTTCTACAGTTTGATTTTGTATAGTGGTTTAAACCCACAAATCATAGCTCATCATCAAATATGGTAATTCTGCGCTGGTGTGTTTTGTAGTCGTTATATTTATAACATGTACTTGTGTATTTTTTAATTAACAACTTTAATGTCCCCCAAGATTGTCGTAGTTGATGATGTATTTTCCAAATTCTACAGTTTGTCTTACTATGAAAAAAAAAGAGCAAGACAAATTGCAAATTACTTTTCTACAGTTTGATTTTGTATAGTGGTTTAAACCCACAAATCATAGCTCATCATCAAATATGGTAATTCTGCGCTGGTGTGTTTTGTAATCGTTATATTTATAACATGTACTTGTGTATTTTTTAATTAACAACTTTAATGTCCCCCAAGATTGTCGTAGTTGATGATGTATTTTCCAAATTCTCAGTTTGTCTTACTATGAAAAAAAAAAAAAAAAAAAACGCAAGACAAATTGCAAATTACTTTTCTACAGTTTGATTTTGTATAGTGGTTTAAACCCACAAATCATAGCTCATCATCAAATATGATAATTCTGCGCTGGTGTGTTTTGTAATCGTTATATTTATAACATGTACTTGTGTATTTTTTAATTAACAACTTTAATGTCCCCCAAGATTGTCGTAGTTGATGATGTATTTTCCAAATTCTCAGTTTGTCTTACTATGAAAAAAAAAAAAAAAAAAAAAAACGCACGACAAATTGCAAATTAATTTTATACAGTTTGATTTTGTATAGTGGTTTAAACCCACAAATCATAGCTCATCATCAAATATGGTAATTCTGCGCTGGTGTGTTTTGTAATCGTTATATTTATAACATGTACTTGTGTATTTTTTAATTAACAACTTTAATGTCCCCCAAGATTGTCGTAGTTGATGATGTATTTTCCAAATTCTACAGTTTGTCTTACTATGAAAAAAAAAAAAAAAAAAAAAAAAAAACGCAAGACAAATTGCAAATTACTTTTCTACAGTTTGATTTTGTATAGTGGTTTAAACCCACAAATCATAGCTCATCATCAAATATGGTAATTCTGCGCTGGTGTGTTTTGTAATCGTTATATTTATAACATGTACTTGTGTATTTTTTAATTAACAACTTTAATGTCCCCCAAGATTGTCGTAGTTGATGATGTATTTTCCAAATTCTCAGTTTGTCTTACTATGAAAAAAAAAAAAAAAAAAACGCAAGACAAATTGCAAATTACTTTTCTACAGTTTGATTTTGTATAGTGGTTTAAACCCACAAATCATAGCTCATCATCAAATATGATAATTCTGCGCTGGTGTGTTTTGTAATCGTTATATTTATAACATGTACTTGTGTATTTTTTAATTAACAACTTTAATGTCCCCCAAGATTGTCGTAGTTGATGATGTATTTTCCAAATTCTCAGTTTGTCTTACTATGAAAAAAAAAAAAAAAAAAAAAAACGCAAGACAAATTGCAAATTACTTTTCTACAGTTTGATTTTGTATAGTGGTTTAAACCCACAAATCATAGCTCATCATCAAATATGGTAATTCTGCGCTGGTGTGTTTTGTAGTCGTTATATTTATAACATGTACTTGTGTATTTTTTAATTAACAACTTTAATGTCCCCCAAGATTGTCGTAGTTGATGATGTATTTTCCAAATTCTACAGTTTGTCTTACTATGAAAAAAAAAAAAAAAAAAAAAAAACGCAAGACAAATTGCAAATTACTTTTCTACAGTTTGATTTTGTATAGTGGTTTAAACCCACAAATCATAGCTCATCATCAAATATGGTAATTCTGCGCTGGTGTGTTTTGTAGTCGTTATATTTATAACATGTACTTGTGTATTTTTTAATTAACAACTTTAATGTCCCCCAAGATTGTCGTAGTTGATGATGTATTTTCCAAATTCTACAGTTTGTCTTACTATGAAAAAAAAAGAGCAAGACAAATTGCAAATTACTTTTCTACAGTTTGATTTTGTATAGTGGTTTAAACCCACAAATCATAGCTCATCATCAAATATGGTAATTCTGCGCTGGTGTGTTTTGTAATCGTTATATTTATAACATGTACTTGTGTATTTTTTAATTAACAACTTTAATGTCCCCCAAGATTGTCGTAGTTGATGATGTATTTTCCAAATTCTACAGTTTGTCTTACTATGAAAAAAAAAAAAAAAAAAACGCAAGACAAATTGCAAATTACTTTTCTACAGTTTGATTTTGTATAGTGGTTTAAACCCACAAATCATAGCTCATCATCAAATATGGTAATTCTGCGCTGGTGTGTTTTGTAATCGTTATATTTATAACATGTACTTGTGTATTTTTTAATTAACAACTTTAATGTCCCCCAAGATTGTCGTAGTTGATGATGTATTTTCCAAATTCTACAGTTTGTCTTACTATGAAAAAAAAAAAAAAGCAAGACAAATTGCAAATTACTTTTCTACAGTTTGATTTTGTATAGTGGTTTAAACCCACAAATCATAGCTCATCATCAAATATGGTAATTGTGCGCTGGTGTGTTTTGTAATCGTTATATTTATAACATGTACTTGTGTATTTTTTAATTAACAACTTTAATGTCCCCCAAGATTGTCGTAGTTGATGATGTATTTTCCAAATTCTACAGTTTGTCTTACTATGAAAAAAAAAAAAAAAAAAAAAACGCAAGACAAATTGCAAATTACTTTTCTACAGTTTGATTTTGTATTGTGGTTTAAACCCACAAATCATAGCTCATCATCAAATATGGTAATTCTGCGCTGGTGTGTTTTGTAATCGTTATATTTATAACATGTACTTGTGTATTTTTTAATTAACAACTTTAATGTCCCCCAAGATTGTCGTAGTTGATGATGTATTTTCCAAATTCTACAGTTTGTCTTACTATGAAAAAAAAAAAAAAAAAAACGCAAGACAAATTGCAAATTACTTTTCTACAGTTTGATTTTGTATAGTGGTTTAAACCCACAAATCATAGCTCATCATCAAATATGGTAATTCTGCGCTGGTGTGTTTTGTAATCGTTATATTTATAACATGTACTTGTGTATTTTTTAATTAACAACTTTAATGTCCCCCAAGATTGTCGTAGTTGATGATGTATTTTCCAAATTCTACAGTTTGTCTTACTATGAAAAAAAAAAAAGCAAGACAAATTGCAAATTACTTTTCTACAGTTTGATTTTGTATAGTGGTTTAAACCCACAAACCATAGCTCATCATCAAATATGGTAATTCTGCGCTGGTGTGTTTTGTAATCGTTATATTTATAACATGTACTTGTGTATTTTTTAATTAACAACTTTAATGTCCCCCAAGATTGTCGTAGTTGATGATGTATTTTCCAAATTCTACAGTTTGTCTTACTATGAAAAAAAAAAAAAAAACGCAAGACAAATTGCAAATTACTTTTCTACAGTTTGATTTTGTATAGTGGTTTAAACCCACAAATCATAGCTCATCATCAAATATGGTAATTCTGCGCTGGTGTGTTTTGTAATCGTTATATTTATAACATGTACTTGTGTATTTTTTAATTAACAACTTTAATGTCCCCCAAGATTGTCGTAGTTGATGATGTATTTTCCAAATTCTACAGTTTGTCATACTATGAAAAAAAAAAAAAAAACGCAAGACAAATTGCAAATTACTTTTCTACAGTTTGATTTTGTATAGTGGTTTAAACCCACAAATCATAGCTCATCATCAAATATGGTAATTCTGCGCTGGTGTGTTTTGTAATCGTTATATTTATAACATGTACTTGTGTATTTTTTAATTAACAACTTTAATGTCCCCCAAGATTGTCGTAGTTGATGATGTATTTTCCAAATTCTACAGTTTGTCTTACTATGAAAAAAAAAAAGCAAGACAAATTGCAAATTACTTTTCTACAGTTTGATTTTGTATAGTGGTTTAAACCCACAAATCATAGCTCATCATCAAATATGGTAATTCTGCGCTGGTGTGTTTTGTAATCGTTATATTTATAACATGTACTTGTGTATTTTTTAATTAACAACTTTAATGTCCCCCAAGATTGTCGTAGTTGATGATGTATTTTCCAAATTCTACAGTTTGTCTTACTATGAAAAAAAAAAAAAAAAGCAAGACAAATTGCAAATTACTTTTCTACAGTTTGATTTTGTATAGTGGTTTAAACCCACAAACCATAGCTCATCATCAAATATGGTAATTCTGCGCTGGTGTGTTTTGTAATCGTTATATTTATAACATGTACTTGTGTATTTTTTAATTAACAACTTTAATGTCCCCCAAGATTGTCGTAGTTGATGATGTATTTTCCAAATTCTACAGTTTGTCTTACTATGAAAAAAAAAAAAAAACGCAAGACAAATTGCAAATTACTTTTCTACAGTTTGATTTTGTATAGTGGTTTAAACCCACAAATCATAGCTCATCATCAAATATGGTAATTCTGCGCTGGTGTGTTTTGTAGTCGTTATATTTATAACATGTACTTGTGTATTTTTTAATTAACAACTTTAATGTCCCCCAAGATTGTCGTAGTTGATGATGTATTTTCCAAATTCTACAGTTTGTCTTACTATGAAAAAAAAAAAAAAACGCAAGACAAATTGCAAATTACTTTTCTACAGTTTGATTTTGTATAGTGGTTTAAACCCACAAATCATAGCTCATCATCAAATATGGTAATTCTGCGCTGGTGTGTTTTGTAATTGATATATTTATATGATGTACTTGTGTATTTTTTAATTAACAACTTTAATGTCCCCCAAGATTGTCGTAGTTGATGATGTATTTTCCAAATTCTACAGTTTGTCTTACTATGAAAAAAAAAAAAAAAACGCAAGACAAATTGCAAATTACTTTTCTACAGTTTGATTTTGTATAGTGGTTTAAACCCACAAATCATAGCTCATCATCAAATATGGTAATTCTGCGCTGGTGTGTTTTGTAATCGTTATATTTATAACATGTACTTGTGTATTTTTTAATTAACAACTTTAATGTCCCCCAAGATTGTCGTAGTTGATGATGTATTTTCCAAATTCTACAGTTTGTCTTACTATGAAAAAAAAAAGCAAGACAAATTGCAAATTACTTTTCTACAGTTTGATTTTGTATAGTGGTTTAAACCCACAAACCATAGCTCATCATCAAATATGGTAATTCTGCGCTGGTGTGTTTTGTAATCGTTATATTTATAACATGTACTTGTGTATTTTTTAATTAACAACTTTAATGTCCCCCAAGATTGTCGTAGTTGATGATGTATTTTCCAAATTCTACAGTTTGTCATACTATGAAAAAAAAAAAAAAAAACGCAAGACAAATTGCAAATTACTTTTCTACAGTTTGATTTTGTATAGTGGTTTAAACCCACAAATCATAGCTCATCATCAAATATGGTAATTCTGCGCTGGTGTGTTTTGTAATCGTTATATTTATAACATGTACTTGTGTATTTTTTAATTAACAACTTTAATGTCCCCCAAGATTGTCGTAGTTGATGATGTATTTTCCAAATTCTACAGTTTGTCTTGCTATAAAAAAAAAACGCAAGACAAATTGCAAATTGCTTTTATATAGTTTGATTTTGTATAGTGGTTTAAAGCCACAAATCGTAGCTCATCATCAAATATGGTGATTCTGCGCTGGTGTGTTTTGTAATCGTTATATTTATAACATGTACTTGTGTATTTTTTAATTAACAACTTTAATGTCGTCCAGGATTGTCGTAGTTGATGATGTATTTTCCAAATTCTACAGTTTATCTTACTATGAAAAAAAAAAAAAAAACGCAAGACAAATTGCAAATTACTTTTCTACAGTTTGATTTTGTATAGTGGTTTAAACCCACAAATCATAGCTCATCATCAAATATGGTAATTCTGCGCTGGTGTGTTTTGTAATCGTTATATTTATAACATGTACTTGTGTATTTTTTAATTAACAACTTTAATGTCCCCCAAGATTGTCGTAGTTGATGATGTATTTTCCAAATTCTACAGTTTGTCATACTATGAAAAAAAAAAAAAAAAAAACGCAAGACAAATTGCAAATTACTTTTCTACAGTTTGATTTTGTATAGTGGTTTAAACCCACAAATCATAGCTCATCATCAAATATGGTAATTCTGCGCTGGTGTGTTTTGTAATCGTTAAATTTATAACATGTACTTGTGTATTTTTTAATTAACAACTCTAATGTCCCCCAAGATTGTCGTAGTTGATGATGTATTTTCCAAATTCTACAGTTTGTCTTACTATGAAAAAAAAAAAAAGCAAGACAAATTGCAAATTACTTTTCTACAGTTTGATTTTGTATAGTGGTTTAAACCCACAAATCATAGCTCATCATCAAATATGGTAATTCTGCGCTGGTGTGTTTTGTAATCGTTATATTTATAACATGTACTTGTGTATTTTTTAATTAACAACTTTAATGTCCCCCAAGATTGTCGTAGTTGATGATGTATTTTCCAAATTCTACAGTTTGTCTTACTATGAAAAAAAAAAAAAAGCAAGACAAATTGCAAATTACTTTTCTACAGTTTGATTTTGTATAGTGGTTTAAACCCACAAACCATAGCTCATCATCAAATATGGTAATTCTGCGCTGGTGTGTTTTGTAATCGTTATATTTATAACATGTACTTGTGTATTTTTTAATTAACAACTTTAATGTCCCCCAAGATTGTCGTAGTTGATGATGTATTTTCCAAATTCTACAGTTTGTCTTACTATGAAAAAAAAAAAAAACGCAAGACAAATTGCAAATTACTTTTCTACAGTTTGATTTTGTATAGTGGTTTAAACCCACAAATCATAGCTCATCATCAAATATGGTAATTCTGCGCTGGTGTGTTTTGTAATCGTTATATTTATAACATGTACTTGTGTATTTTTTAATTAACAACTTTAATGTCCCCCAAGATTGTCGTAGTTGATGATGTATTTTCCAAATTCTACAGTTTGTCATACTATGAAAAAAAAAAAAAAAAAAAAACGCAAGACAAATTGCAAATTACTTTTCTACAGTTTGATTTTGTATAGTGGTTTAAACCCACAAATCATAGCTCATCATCAAATATGGTAATTCTGCGCTGGTGTGTTTTGTAATCGTTATATTTATAACATGTACTTGTGTATTTTTTAATTAACAACTTTAATGTCCCCCAAGATTGTCGTAGTTGATGATGTATTTTCCAAATTCTACAGTTTGTCTTACTATGAAAAAAAAAAAAGCAAGACAAATTGCAAATTACTTTTCTACAGTTTGATTTTGTATAGTGGTTTAAACCCACAAATCATAGCTCATCATCAAATATGGTAATTCTGCGCTGGTGTGTTTTGTAATCGTTATATTTATAACATGTACTTGTGTATTTTTTAATTAACAACTTTAATGTCCCCCAAGATTGTCGTAGTTGATGATGTATTTTCCAAATTCTACAGTTTGTCTTACTATGAAAAAAAAAAAAAAAAAAAACGCAAGACAAATTGCAAATTACTTTTCTACAGTTTGATTTTGTATAGTGGTTTAAACCCACAAATCATAGCTCATCATCAAATATGGTAATTCTGCGCTGGTGTGTTTTGTAATCGTTATATTTATAACATGTACTTGTGTATTTTTTAATTAACAACTTTAATGTCCCCCAAGATTGTCGTAGTTGATGATGTATTTTCCAAATTCTACAGTTTGTCTTACTATGAAAAAAAAAAGCAAGACAAATTGCAAATTACTTTTCTACAGTTTGATTTTGTATAGTGGTTTAAACCCACAAACCATAGCTCATCATCAAATATGGTAATTCTGCGCTGGTGTGTTTTGTAATCGTTATATTTATAACATGTACTTGTGTATTTTTTAATTAACAACTTTAATGTCCCCCAAGATTGTCGTAGTTGATGATGTATTTTCCAAATTCTACAGTTTGTCTTACTATGAAAAAAAAAAAAAAAAAACGCAAGACAAATTGCAAATTACTTTTCTACAGTTTGATTTTGTATAGTGGTTTAAACCCACAAATCATAGCTCATCATCAAATATGGTAATTCTGCGCTGGTGTGTTTTGTAATCGTTATATTTATAACATGTACTTGTGTATTTTTTAATTAACAACTTTAATGTCCCCCAAGATTGTCGTAGTTGATGATGTATTTTCCAAATTCTACAGTTTGTCTTACTATGAAAAAAAAAAAAAGCAAGACAAATTGCAAATTACTTTTCTACAGTTTGATTTTGTATAGTGGTTTAAACCCACAAATCATAGCTCATCATCAAATATGGTAATTCTGCGCTGGTGTGTTTTGTAATCGTTATATTTATAACATGTACTTGTGTATTTTTTAATTAACAACTTTAATGTCCCCCAAGATTGTCGTAGTTGATGATGTATTTTCCAAATTCTACAGTTTGTCTTACTATGAAAAAAAAAAAAAAAAAAAACGCAAGACAAATTGCAAATTACTTTTCTACAGTTTGATTTTGTATTGTGGTTTAAACCCACAAATCATAGCTCATCATCAAATATGGTAATTCTGCGCTGGTGTGTTTTGTAATCGTTATATTTATAACATGTACTTGTGTATTTTTTAATTAACAACTTTAATGTCCCCCAAGATTGTCGTAGTTGATGATGTATTTTCCAAATTCTACAGTTTGTCTTACTATGAAAAAAAAAAAAAAAAAAAAACGCAAGACAAATTGCAAATTACTTTTCTACAGTTTGATTTTGTATAGTGGTTTAAACCCACAAATCATAGCTCATCATCAAATATGGTAATTCTGCGCTGGTGTGTTTTGTAATCGTTATATTTATAACATGTACTTGTGTATTTTTTAATTAACAACTTTAATGTCCCCCAAGATTGTCGTAGTTGATGATGTATTTTCCAAATTCTACAGTTTGTCTTACTATGAAAAAAAAAAAAAGCAAGACAAATTGCAAATTACTTTTCTACAGTTTGATTTTGTATAGTGGTTTAAACCCACAAACCATAGCTCATCATCAAATATGGTAATTCTGCGCTGGTGTGTTTTGTAATCGTTATATTTATAACATGTACTTGTGTATTTTTTAATTAACAGCTTTAATGTCCCCCAAGATTGTCGTAGTTGATGATGTATTTTCCAAATTCTACAGTTTGTCTTACTATGAAAAAAAAAAAAAAAAACGCAAGACAAATTGCAAATTACTTTTCTACAGTTTGATTTTGTATAGTGGTTTAAACCCACAAATCATAGCTCATCATCAAATATGGTAATTCTGCGCTGGTGTGTTTTGTAATCGTTATATTTATAACATGTACTTGTGTATTTTTTAATTAACAACTTTAATGTCCCCCAAGATTGTCGTAGTTGATGATGTATTTTCCAAATTCTACAGTTTGTCATACTATGAAAAAAAAAAAAAAAACGCAAGACAAATTGCAAATTACTTTTCTACAGTTTGATTTTGTATAGTGGTTTAAACCCACAAATCATAGCTCATCATCAAATATGGTAATTCTGCGCTGGTGTGTTTTGTAATCGTTATATTTATAACATGTACTTGTGTATTTTTTAATTAACAACTTTAATGTCCCCCAAGATTGTCGTAGTTGATGATGTATTTTCCAAATTCTACAGTTTGTCTTACTATGAAAAAAAAAAGCAAGACAAATTGCAAATTACTTTTCTACAGTTTGATTTTGTATAGTGGTTTAAACCCACAAATCATAGCTCATCATCAAATATGGTAATTCTGCGCTGGTGTGTTTTGTAATCGTTATATTTATAACATGTACTTGTGTATTTTTTAATTAACAACTTTAATGTCCCCCAAGATTGTCGTAGTTGATGATGTATTTTCCAAATTCTACAGTTTGTCTTACTATGAAAAAAAAAAAAAAAGCAAGACAAATTGCAAATTACTTTTCTACAGTTTGATTTTGTATAGTGGTTTAAACCCACAAACCATAGCTCATCATCAAATATGGTAATTCTGCGCTGGTGTGTTTTGTAATCGTTATATTTATAACATGTACTTGTGTATTTTTTAATTAACAACTTTAATGTCCCCCAAGATTGTCGTAGTTGATGATGTATTTTCCAAATTCTACAGTTTGTCTTACTATGAAAAAAAAAAAAAAACGCAAGACAAATTGCAAATTACTTTTCTACAGTTTGATTTTGTATAGTGGTTTAAACCCACAAATCATAGCTCATCATCAAATATGGTAATTCTGCGCTGGTGTGTTTTGTAGTCGTTATATTTATAACATGTACTTGTGTATTTTTTAATTAACAACTTTAATGTCCCCCAAGATTGTCGTAGTTGATGATGTATTTTCCAAATTCTACAGTTTGTCTTACTATGAAAAAAAAAAAAAACGCAAGACAAATTGCAAATTACTTTTCTACAGTTTGATTTTGTATAGTGGTTTAAACCCACAAATCATAGCTCATCATCAAATATGGTAATTCTGCGCTGGTGTGTTTTGTAATTGATATATTTATATGATGTACTTGTGTATTTTTTAATTAACAACTTTAATGTCCCCCAAGATTGTCGTAGTTGATGATGTATTTTCCAAATTCTACAGTTTGTCTTACTATGAAAAAAAAAAAAAAACGCAAGACAAATTGCAAATTACTTTTCTACAGTTTGATTTTGTATAGTGGTTTAAACCCACAAATCATAGCTCATCATCAAATATGGTAATTCTGCGCTGGTGTGTTTTGTAATCGTTATATTTATAACATGTACTTGTGTATTTTTTAATTAACAACTTTAATGTCCCCCAAGATTGTCGTAGTTGATGATGTATTTTCCAAATTCTACAGTTTGTCTTACTATGAAAAAAAAAAGCAAGACAAATTGCAAATTACTTTTCTACAGTTTGATTTTGTATAGTGGTTTAAACCCACAAACCATAGCTCATCATCAAATATGGTAATTCTGCGCTGGTGTGTTTTGTAATCGTTATATTTATAACATGTACTTGTGTATTTTTTAATTAACAACTTTAATGTCCCCCAAGATTGTCGTAGTTGATGATGTATTTTCCAAATTCTACAGTTTGTCATACTATGAAAAAAAAAAAAAAAACGCAAGACAAATTGCAAATTACTTTTCTACAGTTTGATTTTGTATAGTGGTTTAAACCCACAAATCATAGCTCATCATCAAATATGGTAATTCTGCGCTGGTGTGTTTTGTAATCGTTATATTTATAACATGTACTTGTGTATTTTTTAATTAACAACTTTAATGTCCCCCAAGATTGTCGTAGTTGATGATGTATTTTCCAAATTCTACAGTTTGTCTTGCTATAAAAAAAAAAACGCAAGACAAATTGCAAATTGCTTTTATATAGTTTGATTTTGTATAGTGGTTTAAAGCCACAAATCGTAGCTCATCATCAAATATGGTGATTCTGCGCTGGTGTGTTTTGTAATCGTTATATTTATAACATGTACTTGTGTATTTTTTAATTAACAACTTTAATGTCGTCCAGGATTGTCGTAGTTGATGATGTATTTTCCAAATTCTACAGTTTATCTTACTATGAAAAAAAAAAAAAACGCAAGACAAATTGCAAATTACTTTTCTACAGTTTGATTTTGTATAGTGGTTTAAACCCACAAATCATAGCTCATCATCAAATATGGTAATTCTGCGCTGGTGTGTTTTGTAATCGTTATATTTATAACATGTACTTGTGTATTTTTTAATTAACAACTTTAATGTCCCCCAAGATTGTCGTAGTTGATGATGTATTTTCCAAATTCTACAGTTTGTCATACTATGAAAAAAAAAAAAAAACGCAAGACAAATTGCAAATTACTTTTCTACAGTTTGATTTTGTATAGTGGTTTAAACCCACAAATCATAGCTCATCATCAAATATGGTAATTCTGCGCTGGTGTGTTTTGTAATCGTTATATTTATAACATGTACTTGTGTATTTTTTAATTAACAACTTTAATGTCCCCCAAGATTGTCGTAGTTGATGATGTATTTTCCAAATTCTACAGTTTGTCTTACTATGAAAAAAAAAAAAGCAAGACAAATTGCAAATTACTTTTCTACAGTTTGATTTTGTATAGTGGTTTAAACCCACAAATCATAGCTCATCATCAAATATGGTAATTCTGCGCTGGTGTGTTTTGTAATCGTTATATTTATAACATGTACTTGTGTATTTTTTAATTAACAACTTTAATGTCCCCCAAGATTGTCGTAGTTGATGATGTATTTTCCAAATTCTACAGTTTGTCTTACTATGAAAAAAAAAAAAAGCAAGACAAATTGCAAATTACTTTTCTACAGTTTGATTTTGTATAGTGGTTTAAACCCACAAACCATAGCTCATCATCAAATATGGTAATTCTGCGCTGGTGTGTTTTGTAATCGTTATATTTATAACATGTACTTGTGTATTTTTTAATTAACAACTTTAATGTCCCCCAAGATTGTCGTAGTTGATGATGTATTTTCCAAATTCTACAGTTTGTCTTACTATGAAAAAAAAAAAAAAAACGCAAGACAAATTGCAAATTACTTTTCTACAGTTTGATTTTGTATAGTGGTTTAAACCCACAAATCATAGCTCATCATCAAATATGGTAATTCTGCGCTGGTGTGTTTTGTAATCGTTATATTTATAACATGTACTTGTGTATTTTTTAATTAACAACTTTAATGTCCCCCAAGATTGTCGTAGTTGATGATGTATTTTCCAAATTCTACAGTTTGTCATACTATGAAAAAAAAAAAAAAAAAAACGCAAGACAAATTGCAAATTACTTTTCTACAGTTTGATTTTGTATAGTGGTTTAAACCCACAAATCATAGCTCATCATCAAATATGGTAATTCTGCGCTGGTGTGTTTTGTAATCGTTATATTTATAACATGTACTTGTGTATTTTTTAATTAACAACTTTAATGTCCCCCAAGATTGTCGTAGTTGATGATGTATTTTCCAAATTCTACAGTTTGTCTTACTATGAAAAAAAAAAAGCAAGACAAATTGCAAATTACTTTTCTACAGTTTGATTTTGTATAGTGGTTTAAACCCACAAATCATAGCTCATCATCAAATATGGTAATTCTGCGCTGGTGTGTTTTGTAATCGTTATATTTATAACATGTACTTGTGTATTTTTTAATTAACAACTTTAATGTCCCCCAAGATTGTCGTAGTTGATGATGTATTTTCCAAATTCTACAGTTTGTCTTACTATGAAAAAAAAAAAAAAAAAAACGCAAGACAAATTGCAAATTACTTTTCTACAGTTTGATTTTGTATAGTGGTTTAAACCCACAAATCATAGCTCATCATCAAATATGGTAATTCTGCGCTGGTGTGTTTTGTAATCGTTATATTTATAACATGTACCTGTGTATTTTTTAATTAACAACTTTAATGTCCCCCAAGATTGTCGTAGTTGATGATGTATTTTCCAAATTCTACAGTTTGTCTTACTATGAAAAAAAAAAAAAAACGCAAGACAAATTGCAAATTACTTTTCTACAGTTTGATTTTGTATAGTGGTTTAAACCCACAAATCATAGCTCATCATCAAATATGGTAATTCTGCGCTGGTGTGTTTTGTAATCGTTATATTTATAACATGTACTTGTGTATTTTTTAATTAACAACTTTAATGTCCCCCAAGATTGTCGTAGTTGATGATGTATTTTCCAAACTCTACAGTTTGTCATACTATGAAAAAAAAAAAAAAAGCAAGACAAATTGCAAATTACTTTTCTACAGTTTGATTTTGTATAGTGGTTTAAACCCACAAATCATAGCTCATCATCAAATATGGTAATTCTGCGCTGGTGTGTTTTGTAATCGTTATATTTATAACATGTACTTGTGTATTTTTTAATTAACAACTTTAATGTCCCCCAAGATTGTCGTAGTTGATGATGTATTTTCCAAATTCTACAGTTTGTCTTACTATGAAAAAAAAAAAAAAAAAAAAAACGCAAGACAAATTGCAAATTACTTTTCTACAGTTTGATTTTGTATAGTGGTTTAAACCCACAAATCATAGCTCATCATCAAATATGGTAATTCTGCGCTGGTGTGTTTTGTAATCGTTATATTTATAACATGTACTTGTGTATTTTTTAATTAACAACTTTAATGTCCCCCAAGATTGTCGTAGTTGATGATGTATTTTCCAAATTCTACAGTTTGTCTTACTATGAAAAAAAAAAAAAAAAACGCAAGACAAATTGCAAATTACTTTTCTACAGTTTGATTTTGTATAGTGGTTTAAACCCACAAATCATAGCTCATCATCAAATATGGTAATTCTGCGCTGGTGTGTTTTGTAATCGTTATATTTATAACATGTACTTGTGTATTTTTTAATTAACAACTTTAATGTCCCCCAAGATTGTCGTAGTTGATGATGTATTTTCCAAATTCTACAGTTTGTCATACTATGAAAAAAAAAAAAAAAAACGCAAGACAAATTGCAAATTACTTTTCTACAGTTTGATTTTGTATAGTGGTTTAAACCCACAAATCATAGCTCATCATCAAATATGGTAATTCTGCGCTGGTGTGTTTTGTAATCGTTATATTTATAACATGTACTTGTGTATTTTTTAATTAACAACTTTAATGTCCCCCAAGATTGTCGTAGTTGATGATGTATTTTCCAAATTCTACAGTTTGTCTTACTATGAAAAAAAAAAAAGCAAGACAAATTGCAAATTACTTTTCTACAGTTTGATTTTGTATAGTGGTTTAAACCCACAAATCATAGCTCATCATCAAATATGGTAATTCTGCGCTGGTGTGTTTTGTAATCGTTATATTTATAACATGTACTTGTGTATTTTTTAATTAACAACTTTAATGTCCCCCAAGATTGTCGTAGTTGATGATGTATTTTCCAAATTCTACAGTTTGTCTTACTATGAAAAAAAAAAAAAAAAAACGCAAGACAAATTGCAAATTACTTTTCTACAGTTTGATTTTGTATAGTGGTTTAAACCCACAAATCATAGCTCATCATCAAATATGGTAATTCTGCGCTGGTGTGTTTTGTAATCGTTATATTTATAACATGTACCTGTGTATTTTTTAATTAACAACTTTAATGTCCCCCAAGATTGTCGTAGTTGATGATGTATTTTCCAAATTCTACAGTTTGTCTTACTATGAAAAAAAAAAAAACGCAAGACAAATTGCAAATTACTTTTCTACAGTTTGATTTTGTATAGTGGTTTAAACCCACAAATCATAGCTCATCATCAAATATGGTAATTCTGCGCTGGTGTGTTTTGTAATCGTTATATTTATAACATGTACTTGTGTATTTTTTAATTAACAACTTTAATGTCCCCCAAGATTGTCGTAGTTGATGATGTATTTTCCAAACTCTACAGTTTGTCATACTATGAAAAAAAAAAAAAAGCAAGACAAATTGCAAATTACTTTTCTACAGTTTGATTTTGTATAGTGGTTTAAACCCACAAATCATAGCTCATCATCAAATATGGTAATTCTGCGCTGGTGTGTTTTGTAATCGTTATATTTATAACATGTACTTGTGTATTTTTTAATTAACAACTTTAATGTCCCCCAAGATTGTCGTAGTTGATGATGTATTTTCCAAATTCTACAGTTTGTCTTACTATGAAAAAAAAAAAAAAAAAAAAACGCAAGACAAATTGCAAATTACTTTTCTACAGTTTGATTTTGTATAGTGGTTTAAACCCACAAATCATAGCTCATCATCAAATATGGTAATTCTGCGCTGGTGTGTTTTGTAATCGTTATATTTATAACATGTACTTGTGTATTTTTTAATTAACAACTTTAATGTCCCCCAAGATTGTCGTAGTTGATGATGTATTTTCCAAGTTTGTCTTACTATGAAAAAAAAAAAAAAAAAAAAAAAAAAAACGCAAGACAAATTGCAAATTACTTTTCTACAGTTTGATTTTGTATAGTGGTTTAAACCCACAAATCATAGCTCATCATCAAATATGGTAATTCTGCGCTGGTGTGTTTTGTAATCGTTATATTTATAACATGTACTTGTGTATTTTTTAATTAACAACTTTAATGTCCCCCAAGATTGTCGTAGTTGATGATGTATTTTCCAAATTCTACAGTTTGTCTTACTATGAAAAAAAAAAGCAAGACAAATTGCAAATTACTTTTCTACAGTTTGATTTTGTATAGTGGTTTAAACCCACAAATCATAGCTCATCATCAAATATGGTAATTCTGCGCTGGTGTGTTTTGTAATCGTTATATTTATAACATGTACTTGTGTATTTTTTAATTAACAACTTTAATGTCCCCCAAGATTGTCGTAGTTGATGATGTATTTTCCAAATTCTACAGTTTGTCTTACTATGAAAAAAAAAAAAAAAGCAAGACAAATTGCAAATTACTTTTCTACAGTTTGATTTTGTATAGTGGTTTAAACCCACAAATCATAGCTCATCATCAAATATGGTAATTCTGCGCTGGTGTGTTTTGTAATCGTTATATTTATAACATGTACTTGTGTATTTTTTAATTAACAACTTTAATGTCCCCCAAGATTGTCGTAGTTGATGATGTATTTTCCAAATTCTACAGTTTGTCTTACTATGAAAAAAAAAAGCAAGACAAATTGCAAATTACTTTTCTACAGTTTGATTTTGTATAGTGGTTTAAACCCACAAATCATAGCTCATCATCAAATATGGTAATTCTGCGCTGGTGTGTTTTGTAATCGTTATATTTATAACATGTACTTGTGTATTTTTTAATTAACAACTTTAATGTCCCCCAAGATTGTCGTAGTTGATGATGTATTTTCCAAATTCTACAGTTTGTCTTACTATGAAAAAAAAAAAAAGCAAGACAAATTGCAAATTACTTTTCTACAGTTTGATTTTGTATAGTGGTTTAAACCCACAAATCATAGCTCATCATCAAATATGGTAATTCTGCGCTGGTGTGTTTTGTAATCGTTATATTTATAACATGTACTTGTGTATTTTTTAATTAACAACTTTAATGTCCCCCAAGATTGTCGTAGTTGATGATGTATTTTCCAAATTCTACAGTTTGTCTTACTATGAAAAAAAAAAAGCAAGACAAATTGCAAATTACTTTTCTACAGTTTGATTTTGTATAGTGGTTTAAACCCACAAATCATAGCTCATCATCAAATATGGTAATTCTGCGCTGGTGTGTTTTGTAATCGTTATATTTATAACATGTACTTGTGTATTTTTTAATTAACAACTTTAATGTCCCCCAAGATTGTCGTAGTTGATGATGTATTTTCCAAATTCTACAGTTTGTCTTACTATGAAAAAAAAAAAAAAAAACGCAAGACAAATTGCAAATTACTTTTCTACAGTTTGATTTTGTATAGTGGTTTAAACCCACAAATCATAGCTCATCATCAAATATGGTAATTCTGCGCTGGTGTGTTTTGTAATCGTTATATTTATAACATGTACTTGTGTATTTTTTAATTAACAACTTTAATGTCCCCCAAGATTGTCGTAGTTGATGATGTATTTTCCAAATTCTACAGTTTGTCTTACTATGAAAAAAAAAAAAAAAGCAAGACAAATTGCAAATTACTTTTCTACAGTTTGATTTTGTATAGTGGTTTAAACCCACAAACCATAGCTCATCATCAAATATGGTAATTCTGCGCTGGTGTGTTTTGTAATCGTTATATTTATAACATGTACTTGTGTATTTTTTAATTAACAACTTTAATGTCCCCCAAGATTGTCGTAGTTGATGATGTATTTTCCAAATTCTACAGTTTGTCTTACTATGAAAAAAAAAAAGCAAGACAAATTGCAAATTACTTTTCTACAGTTTGATTTTGTATAGTGGTTTAAACCCACAAATCATAGCTCATCATCAAATATGGTAATTCTGCGCTGGTGTGTTTTGTAATCGTTATATTTATAACATGTACTTGTGTATTTTTTAATTAACAACTTTAATGTCCCCCAAGATTGTCGTAGTTGATGATGTATTTTCCAAATTCTACAGTTTGTCATACTATGAAAAAAAAAAAAAAAAAAAAAAAGCAAGACAAATTGCAAATTACTTTTCTACAGTTTGATTTTGTATAGTGGTTTAAACCCACAAATCATAGCTCATCATCAAATATGGTAATTCTGCGCTGGTGTGTTTTGTAATCGTTATATTTATAACATGTACTTGTGTATTTTTTAATTAACAACTTTAATGTCCCCCAAGATTGTCGTAGTTGATGATGTATTTTCCAAATTCTACAGTTTGTCTTACTATGAAAAAAAAAAAAAAAAAACGCAAGACAAATTGCAAATTACTTTTCTACAGTTTGATTTTGTATAGTGGTTTAAACCCACAAATCATAGCTCATCATCAAATATGGTAATTCTGCGCTGGTGTGTTTTATAATCGTTATATTTATAACATGTACTTGTGTATTTTTTAATTAACAACTTTAATGTCCCCCAAGATTGTCGTAGTTGATGATGTATTTTCCAAATTCTACAGTTTGTCTTACTATGAAAAAAAAAAAAAAAAAAAAACGCAAGACAAATTGCAAATTACTTTTCTACAGTTTGATTTTGTATAGTGGTTTAAACCCACAAATCATAGCTCATCATCAAATATGGTAATTCTGCGCTGGTGTGTTTTGTAATCGTTATATTTATAACATGTACTTGTGTATTTTTTAATTAACAACTTTAATGTCCCCCGAGATTGTCGTAGTTGATGATGTATTTTCCAAATTCTACAGTTTGTCATACTATGAAAAAAAAAAAAAAAAAAAAAAAAAAAAAAACGCAAGACAAATTGCAAATTACTTTTCTACAGTTTGATTTTGTATAGTGGTTTAAACCCACAAATCATAGCTCATCATCAAATATGGTAATTCTGCGCTGGTGTGTTTTGTAATCGTTATATTTATAACATGTACTTGTGTATTTTTTAATTAACAACTTTAATGTCCCCCAAGATTGTCGTAGTTGATGATGTATTTTCCAAATTCTACAGTTTGTCTTACTATGAAAAAAAAAAAAAAAAAAAAAACGCAAGACAAATTGCAAATTACTTTTCTACAGTTTGATTTTGTATAGTGGTTTAAACCCACAAATCATAGCTCATCATCAAATATGGTAATTCTGCGCTGGTGTGTTTTGTAATCGTTATATTTATAACATGTACTTGTGTATTTTTTAATTAACAACTTTAATGTCCCCCAAGATTGTCGTAGTTGATGATGTATTTTCCAAATTCTACAGTTTGTCTTACTATGAAAAAAAAAAAAGCAAGACAAATTGCAAATTACTTTTCTACAGTTTGATTTTGTATAGTGGTTTAAACCCACAAATCATAGCTCATCATCAAATATGGTAATTCTGCGCTGGTGTGTTTTGTAATCGTTATATTTATAACATGTACTTGTGTATTTTTTAATTAACAACTTTAATGTCCCCCAAGATTGTCGTAGTTGATGATGTATTTTCCAAATTCTACAGTTTGTCTTACTATGAAAAAAAAAAAAAAGCAAGACAAATTGCAAATTACTTTTCTACAGTTTGATTTTGTATAGTGGTTTAAACCCACAAATCATAGCTCATCATCAAATATGGTAATTCTGCGCTGGTGTGTTTTGTAATCGTTATATTTATAACATGTACTTGTGTATTTTTTAATTAACAACTTTAATGTCCCCCAAGATTGTCGTAGTTGATGATGTATTTTCCAAATTCTACAGTTTGTCTTACTATGAAAAAAAAAAGCAAGACAAATTGCAAATTACTTTTCTACAGTTTGATTTTGTATAGTGGTTTAAACCCACAAATCATAGCTCATCATCAAATATGGTAATTCTGCGCTGGTGTGTTTTGTAATCGTTATATTTATAACATGTACTTGTGTATTTTTTAATTAACAACTTTAATGTCCCCCAAGATTGTCGTAGTTGATGATGTATTTTCCAAATTCTACAGTTTGTCTTACTATGAAAAAAAAAAAAAAAAAAACGCAAGACAAATTGCAAATTACTTTTCTACAGTTTGATTTTGTATAGTGGTTTAAACCCACAAATCATAGCTCATCATCAAATATGGTAATTCTGCGCTGGTGTGTTTTGTAATCGTTATATTTATAACATGTACTTGTGTATTTTTTAATTAACAACTTTAATGTCCCCCAAGATTGTCGTAGTTGATGATGTATTTTCCAAATTCTACAGTTTGTCTTACTATGAAAAAAAAAAAAAAAGCAAGACAAATTGCAAATTACTTTTCTACAGTTTGATTTTGTATAGTGGTTTAAACCCACAAACCATAGCTCATCATCAAATATGGTAATTCTGCGCTGGTGTGTTTTGTAATCGTTATATTTATAACATGTACTTGTGTATTTTTTAATTAACAACTTTAATGTCCCCCAAGATTGTCGTAGTTGATGATGTATTTTCCAAATTCTACAGTTTGTCTTACTATGAAAAAAAAAAAAAAAAAAAAACGCAAGACAAATTGCAAATTACTTTTCTACAGTTTGATTTTGTATAGTGGTTTAAACCCACAAATCATAGCTCATCATCAAATATGGTAATTCTGCGCTGGTGTGTTTTGTAATCGTTATATTTATAACATGTACTTGTGTATTTTTTAATTAACAACTTTAATGTCCCCCAAGATTGTCGTAGTTGATGATGTATTTTCCAAATTCTACAGTTTGTCATACTATGAAAAAAAAAAAAAAAAAAAAAAAGCAAGACAAATTGCAAATTACTTTTCTACAGTTTGATTTTGTATAGTGGTTTAAACCCACAAATCATAGCTCATCATCAAATATGGTAATTCTGCGCTGGTGTGTTTTGTAATCGTTATATTTATAACATGTACTTGTGTATTTTTTAATTAACAACTTTAATGTCCCCCAAGATTGTCGTAGTTGATGATGTATTTTCCAAATTCTACAGTTTGTCTTACTATGAAAAAAAAAAAAAAAAAACGCAAGACAAATTGCAAATTACTTTTCTACAGTTTGATTTTGTATAGTGGTTTAAACCCACAAATCATAGCTCATCATCAAATATGGTAATTCTGCGCTGGTGTGTTTTATAATCGTTATATTTATAACATGTACATGTGTATTTTTTAATTAACAACTTTAATGTCCCCCAAGATTGTCGTAGTTGATGATGTATTTTCCAAATTCTACAGTTTGTCTTACTATGAAAAAAAAAAAAAAAAAAAAAAACGCAAGACAAATTGCAAATTACTTTTCTACAGTTTGATTTTGTATAGTGGTTTAAACCCACAAATCATAGCTCATCATCAAATATGGTAATTCTGCGCTGGTGTGTTTTGTAATCGTTATATTTATAACATGTACTTGTGTATTTTTTAATTAACAACTTTAATGTCCCCCAAGATTGTCGTAGTTGATGATGTATTTTCCAAATTCTACAGTTTGTCTTACTATGAAAAAAAAAAAAAAAAAACGCAGGACAAATTGCAAATTACTTTTCTACAGTTTGATTTTGTATAGTGGTTTAAACCCACAAATCATAGCTCATCATCAAATATGGTAATTCTGCGCTGGTGTGTTTTGTAATCGTTATATTTATAACATGTACTTGTGTATTTTTTAATTAACAACTTTAATGTCCCCCGAGATTGTCGTAGTTGATGATGTATTTTCCAAATTCTACAGTTTGTCATACTATGAAAAAAAAAAAAAAAAAAAAAAAAAAAAAAAAAACGCAAGACAAATTGCAAATTACTTTTCTACAGTTTGATTTTGTATAGTGGTTTAAACCCACAAATCATAGCTCATCATCAAATATGGTAATTCTGCGCTGGTGTGTTTTGTAATCGTTATATTTATAACATGTACTTGTGTATTTTTTAATTAACAACTTTAATGTCCCCCAAGATTGTCGTAGTTGATGATGTATTTTCCAAATTCTACAGTTTGTC
The DNA here is from genome assembly GCA_963971325.1 of Aphodius granarius. NCBI lineage: Eukaryota > Metazoa > Arthropoda > Insecta > Coleoptera > Scarabaeidae > Aphodius > Aphodius granarius. The sequence goes on from OZ020225.1 coordinate 8,188,883, forward strand.
TTACTATGAAAAAAAAAAAAAAAAAAAAAACGCAAGACAAATTGCAAATTACTTTTCTACAGTTTGATTTTGTATAGTGGTTTAAACCCACAAATCATAGCTCATCATCAAATATGGTAATTCTGCGCTGGTGTGTTTTGTAATCGTTATATTTATAACATGTACTTGTGTATTTTTTAATTAACAACTTTAATGTCCCCCAAGATTGTCGTAGTTGATGATGTATTTTCCAAATTCTACAGTTTGTCTTACTATGAAAAAAAAAAAAGCAAGACAAATTGCAAATTACTTTTCTACAGTTTGATTTTGTATAGTGGTTTAAACCCACAAATCATAGCTCATCATCAAATATGGTAATTCTGCGCTGGTGTGTTTTGTAATCGTTATATTTATAACATGTACTTGTGTATTTTTTAATTAACAACTTTAATGTCCCCCAAGATTGTCGTAGTTGATGATGTATTTTCCAAATTCTACAGTTTGTCTTACTATGAAAAAAAAAAAAAAGCAAGACAAATTGCAAATTACTTTTCTACAGTTTGATTTTGTATAGTGGTTTAAACCCACAAATCATAGCTCATCATCAAATATGGTAATTCTGCGCTGGTGTGTTTTGTAATCGTTATATTTATAACATGTACTTGTGTATTTTTTAATTAACAACTTTAATGTCCCCCAAGATTGTCGTAGTTGATGATGTATTTTCCAAATTCTACAGTTTGTCTTACTATGAAAAAAAAAAGCAAGACAAATTGCAAATTACTTTTCTACAGTTTGATTTTGTATAGTGGTTTAAACCCACAAATCATAGCTCATCATCAAATATGGTAATTCTGCGCTGGTGTGTTTTGTAATCGTTATATTTATAACATGTACTTGTGTATTTTTTAATTAACAACTTTAATGTCCCCCAAGATTGTCGTAGTTGATGATGTATTTTCCAAATTCTACAGTTTGTCTTACTATGAAAAAAAAAAAAAAAAAAACGCAAGACAAATTGCAAATTACTTTTCTACAGTTTGATTTTGTATAGTGGTTTAAACCCACAAATCATAGCTCATCATCAAATATGGTAATTCTGCGCTGGTGTGTTTTGTAATCGTTATATTTATAACATGTACTTGTGTATTTTTTAATTAACAACTTTAATGTCCCCCAAGATTGTCGTAGTTGATGATGTATTTTCCAAATTCTACAGTTTGTCTTACTATGAAAAAAAAAAAAAAAAGCAAGACAAATTGCAAATTACTTTTCTACAGTTTGATTTTGTATAGTGGTTTAAACCCACAAACCATAGCTCATCATCAAATATGGTAATTCTGCGCTGGTGTGTTTTGTAATCGTTATATTTATAACATGTACTTGTGTATTTTTTAATTAACAACTTTAATGTCCCCCAAGATTGTCGTAGTTGATGATGTATTTTCCAAATTCTACAGTTTGTCTTACTATGAAAAAAAAAAAAAAAAAAAAACGCAAGACAAATTGCAAATTACTTTTCTACAGTTTGATTTTGTATAGTGGTTTAAACCCACAAATCATAGCTCATCATCAAATATGGTAATTCTGCGCTGGTGTGTTTTGTAATCGTTATATTTATAACATGTACTTGTGTATTTTTTAATTAACAACTTTAATGTCCCCCAAGATTGTCGTAGTTGATGATGTATTTTCCAAATTCTACAGTTTGTCATACTATGAAAAAAAAAAAAAAAAAAAAAAAAGCAAGACAAATTGCAAATTACTTTTCTACAGTTTGATTTTGTATAGTGGTTTAAACCCACAAATCATAGCTCATCATCAAATATGGTAATTCTGCGCTGGTGTGTTTTGTAATCGTTATATTTATAACATGTACTTGTGTATTTTTTAATTAACAACTTTAATGTCCTCCAAGATTGTCGTAGTTGATGATGTATTTTCCAAATTCTACAGTTTGTCTTACTATGAAAAAAAAAAAAAAAAAACGCAAGACAAATTGCAAATTACTTTTCTACAGTTTGATTTTGTATAGTGGTTTAAACCCACAAATCATAGCTCATCATCAAATATGGTAATTCTGCGCTGGTGTGTTTTATAATCGTTATATTTATAACATGTACATGTGTATTTTTTAATTAACAACTTTAATGTCCCCCAAGATTGTCGTAGTTGATGATGTATTTTCCAAATTCTACAGTTTGTCTTACTATGAAAAAAAAAAAAAAAAAAAAAAACGCAAGACAAATTGCAAATTACTTTTCTACAGTTTGATTTTGTATAGTGGTTTAAACCCACAAATCATAGCTCATCATCAAATATGGTAATTCTGCGCTGGTGTGTTTTGTAATCGTTATATTTATAACATGTACTTGTGTATTTTTTAATTAACAACTTTAATGTCCCCCAAGATTGTCGTAGTTGATGATGTATTTTCCAAATTCTACAGTTTGTCTTACTATGAAAAAAAAAAAAAAAAAAACGCAGGACAAATTGCAAATTACTTTTCTACAGTTTGATTTTGTATAGTGGTTTAAACCCACAAATCATAGCTCATCATCAAATATGGTAATTCTGCGCTGGTGTGTTTTGTAATCGTTATATTTATAACATGTACTTGTGTATTTTTTAATTAACAACTTTAATGTCCCCCGAGATTGTCGTAGTTGATGATGTATTTTCCAAATTCTACAGTTTGTCATACTATGAAAAAAAAAAAAAAAAAAAAAAAAAACGCAAGACAAATTGCAAATTACTTTTCTACAGTTTGATTTTGTATAGTGGTTTAAACCCACAAATCATAGCTCATCATCAAATATGGTAATTCTGCGCTGGTGTGTTTTGTAATCGTTATATTTATAACATGTACTTGTGTATTTTTTAATTAACAACTTTAATGTCCCCCAAGATTGTCGTAGTTGATGATGTATTTTCCAAATTCTACAGTTTGTCTTACTATGAAAAAAAAAAAAAAAAAAAAAAAAAACGCAAGACAAATTGCAAATTACTTTTCTACAGTTTGATTTTGTATAGTGGTTTAAACCCACAAATCATAGCTCATCATCAAATATGGTAATTCTGCGCTGGTGTGTTTTGTAATCGTTATATTTATAACATGTACTTGTGTATTTTTTAATTAACAACTTTAATGTCCCCCAAGATTGTCGTAGTTGATGATGTATTTTCCAAATTCTACAGTTTGTCTTACTATGAAAAAAAAAAAAAGCAAGACAAATTGCAAATTACTTTTCTACAGTTTGATTTTGTATAGTGGTTTAAACCCACAAATCATAGCTCATCATCAAATATGGTAATTCTGCGCTGGTGTGTTTTGTAATCGTTATATTTATAACATGTACTTGTGTATTTTTTAATTAACAACTTTAATGTCCCCCAAGATTGTCGTAGTTGATGATGTATTTTCCAAATTCTACAGTTTGTCTTACTATGAAAAAAAAAAAAGCAAGACAAATTGCAAATTACTTTTCTACAGTTTGATTTTGTATAGTGGTTTAAACCCACAAATCATAGCTCATCATCAAATATGGTAATTCTGCGCTGGTGTGTTTTGTAATCGTTATATTTATAACATGTACTTGTGTATTTTTTAATTAACAACTTTAATGTCCCCCAAGATTGTCGTAGTTGATGATGTATTTTCCAAATTCTACAGTTTGTCTTACTATGAAAAAAAAAAAAAAAAAAAAAAAAAACGCAAGACAAATTGCAAATTACTTTTCTACAGTTTGATTTTGTATAGTGGTTTAAACCCACAAATCATAGCTCATCATCAAATATGGTAATTCTGCGCTGGTGTGTTTTGGAATCGTTATATTTATAACATGTACTTGTGTATTTTTTAATTAACAACTTTAATGTCCCCCAAGATTGTCGTAGTTGATGATGTATTTTCCAAATTCTACAGTTTGTCTTACTATGAAAAAAAAAAAAAAAGCAAGACAAATTGCAAATTACTTTTCTACAGTTTGATTTTGTATAGTGGTTTAAACCCACAAACCATAGCTCATCATCAAATATGGTAATTCTGCGCTGGTGTGTTTTGTAATCGTTATATTTATAACATGTACTTGTGTATTTTTTAATTAACAACTTTAATGTCCCCCAAGATTGTCGTAGTTGATGATGTATTTTCCAAATTCTACAGTTTGTCTTACTATGAAAAAAAAAAAAAAACGCAAGACAAATTGCAAATTACTTTTCTACAGTTTGATTTTGTATAGTGGTTTAAACCCACAAATCATAGCTCATCATCAAATATGGTAATTCTGCGCTGGTGTGTTTTGTAATCGTTATATTTATAACATGTACTTGTGTATTTTTTAATTAACAACTTTAATGTCCCCCAAGATTGTCGTAGTTGATGATGTATTTTCCAAATTCTACAGTTTGTCTTACTATGAAAAAAGAAAAAAAACCCAAGACAAATTGCAAATTTCTTTTATACAGTTTGATTTTGTATAGTGGTTTAAAGCCACAAATCATAGCTCATCATCAAATATGGTAATTCTGCGCTGGTGTGTTTTGTAATCGTTATATTTATAACATGTACTTGTGTATTTTTTAATTAACAACTTTAATGTCCCCCAAGATTGTCGTAGTTGATGATGTATTTTCCAAATTCTACAGTTTGTCTTACTATGAAAAAAAAAAAAAAAAAAAACGCAAGACAAATTGCAAATTACTTTTCTACAGTTTGATTTTGTATAGTGGTTTAAACCCACAAATCATAGCTCATCATCAAATATGGTAATTCTGCGCTGGTGTGTTTTGTAATCGTTATATTTATAACATGTACTTGTGTATTTTTTAATTAACAACTTTAATGTCCCCCAAGATTGTCGTAGTTGATGATGTATTTTCCAAATTCAACAGTTTGTCTTACTATAAAAAAAAAAAAAAAAAAAAAAAAACGCAAGACAAATTGCAAATTACTTTTCTACAGTTTGATTTTGTATAGTGGTTTAAACCCACAAATCATAGCTCATCATCAAATATGGTAATTCTGCGCTGGTGTGTTTTGTAATCGTTATATTTATAACATGTACTTGTGTATTTTTTAATTAACAACTTTAATGTCCCCCAAGATTGTCGTAGTTGATGATGTATTTTCCAAATTCTACAGTTTGTCTTACTATGAAAAAAAAAAAAAAAAAAAAACGCAAGACAAATTGCAAATTACTTTTCTACAGTTTGATTTTGTATAGTGGTTTAAACCCACAAATCATAGCTCATCATCAAATATGGTAATTCTGCGCCGGTGTGTTTTGTAATCGTTATATTTATAACATGTACTTGTGTATTTTTTAATTAACAACTTTAATGTCCCCCAAGATTGTCGTAGTTGATGATGTATTTTCCAAATTCTACAGTTTGTCTTACTATGAAAAACAAAAAAGAAAACCCAAGACAAATTGCAAATTACTTTTCTACAGTTTGATTTTGTATAGTGGTTTAAACCCACAAATCATAGCTCATCATCAAATATGGTAATTCTGCGCTGGTGTGTTTTGTAATCGTTATATTTATAACATGTACTTGTGTATTTTTTAATTAACAACTTTAATGTCCCCCAAGATTGTCGTAGTTGATGATGTATTTTCCAAATTCTACAGTTTGTCTTTCTATGAAAAAAAAAAAAAAAAAAACGCAAGACAAATTGCAAATTACTTTTCTACAGTTTGATTTTGTATAGTGGTTTAAACCCACAAATCATAGCTCATCATCAAATATGGTAATTCTGCGCTGGTGTGTTTTGTAATCGTTATATTTATAACATGTACTTGTGTATTTTTTAATTAACAACTTTAATGTCCCCCAAGATTGTCGTAGTTGATGATGTATTTTCCAAATTCTACAGTTTGTCTTTCTATGAAAAAAAAAAAAAAAAAAAAATACGCACGACAAATTGCAAATTACTTTTCTTCAGTTTGATTTGGTATAGTGGTTTAAAGCCACAAATCATAGCTCATCATCAAATATGGTAATTCTGCGCTGGTGTGTTTTGTAATCGTTATATTTGTAACATGTACTTGTGTATTTTTTAATTAACAACTTTAATGTCCTTCAAGATTGTCGTAGTTGATGATGTATTTTCCAAATTCTACAGTTTCTTGCTATGAAAAAAAAAAAAAAGAAACGCAAGACAAATTGCAAATTTCTTTTATACAGTTTGATTTTGTATAGTGGTTTAAAGCCACAAATCATAGCTCATCATCAAATATGGTAATTCTGCGCTGGTGTGTTTTGTAATCGTTATATTTACAACATGTACTTGTGTATTTTTTAATTAACAACTTTAATGTCCCCCAAGATTGTCGTAGTTGATGATGTATTTTCCAAATTCTACAGTTTCTTGCTATGAAAAAAGAAAAAAAAAAGAAACGCAAGACAAATTGCAAATTTCTTTTATACAGTTTGATTTTGTATAGTGGTTTAAAGCCACAAATCATAGCTCATCATCCAATATGGTAATTCTGCGCTGGTGTGTTTTGTAATCGTTATATTTACAACATGTACTTGTGTATTTTTTAATTAACAACTTTAATGTCCCCCAAGATTGTCGTAGTTGATGATGTATTTTCCAAATTCTACAGTTTGTCTTACTATGAAAAAAAAAAAAAAAAACGCAAGACAAATTGCAAATTACTTTTCTACAGTTTGATTTTGTATAGTGGTTTAAACCCACAAATCATAGCTCATCATCAAATATGGTAATTCTGCGCTGGTGTGTTTTGTAGTCGTTATATCTATGTGATGTACTTGTGTATTTTTTAATTAACAACTTTAATGTCGTCCAAGATTGTCGTAGTTGATGATGTATTTTCCAAATTCTACAGTTTGTCTCGCTATAAAAAAAAAAAACGCAAGACAAATTGCAAATTGCTTTTATATAGTTTGATTTTGTATAGTGGTTTAAAGCCACAAATCGTAGCTCATCATCAAATATGGTGATTCTGCGCTGGTGTGTTTTGTAATCGTTATATTTATAACATGTACTTGTGTATTTTTTAATTAACAACTTTAATGTCCCCCAAGATTGTCGTAGTTGATGATGTATTTTCCAAATTCTACAGTTTGTCTTACTATGAAAAAAGAAAAAGAAAACCCAAGACAAATTGCAAATTTCTTTTATACAGTTTGATTTTGTATAGTGGTTTAAAGCCACAAATCATAGCTCATCATCAAAGATGGTAATTCTGCGCTGGTGTGTTTTGTAATCGTTATATTTATAACATGTACTTGTGTATTTTTTAATTAACAACTTTAATGTCCCCCAAGATTGTCGTAGTTGATGATGTATTTTCCAAATTCTACAGTTTGTCTTACTATGAAAAAAAAAAAAAAAAAAAAAAACGCAAGACAAATTGCAAATTACTTTTCTACAGTTTGATTTTGTATAGTGGTTTAAACTCACAAATCATAGCTCATCATCAAATATGGTAATTCTGCGCTGGTGTGTTTTGTAGTGGTTATATCTATGTGATGTACTTGTGTATTTTTTTAATTAACAACTTTAATGTCGTCCAAGATTGTCGTAGTTGATGATGTATTTTCCAAATTCTACAGTTTGTCTTGCTATAAAAAAAAAACGCAAGACAAATTGCAAATTGCTTTTATATAGTTTGATTTTGTATAGTGGTTTAAAGCCACAAATCGTAGCTCATCATCAAATATGGTAATTCTGCGCTGGTGTGTTTTGTAATCGTTATATTTATAACATGTACTTGTGTATTTTTTAATTAACAACTTTAATGTCGTCCAAGATTGTCGTAGTTGATGATGTATTTTCCAAATTCTACAGTTTGTCTTGCTATAAAAAAAAAACGCAAGACAAATTGCAAATTGCTTTTATATAGTTTGATTTTGTATAGTGGTTTAAAGCCACAAATCGTAGCTCATCATCAAATATGGTAATTCTGCGCTGGTGTGTTTTGTAATCGTTATATTTATAACATGTACTTGTGTATTTTTTAATTAACAACTTTAATGTCGTCCAAGATTGTCGTAGTTGATGATGTATTTTCCAAATTCTACAGTTTGTCTTACTATGAAAAAAGAAAAAAAAAAAACCAAGACAAATTGCAAATTTCTTTTATACAGTTTGATTTTGTGTAGTGGTTTAAAGCCACAAATCATAGCTCATCATCAAATATGGTAATTCTGCGCTGGTGTGTTTTGTAATCGTTATATTTATAACATGTACTTGTGTATTTTTTAATTAACAACTTTAATGTCGTCCAAGATTGTCGTAGTTGATGATGTATTTTCCAAATTCTACAGTTTCTTGCTATGAAAAAAAAAAAAAAAAAAAAAAAAAAAAAAAAAAAAAAAAAAAACGCAAGTCAAATTGCAAATTTCTTTTATACAGTTTGATTTTGTATAGTGGTTTAAAGCCCCAAATCATAGCTCATCATCAAATATGGTAATTCTGCGCTGGTGTGTTTTGTAATCGTTATATTTATAACATGTACTTGTGTATTTTTTAATTAACAACTTTAATGTCCTCCAAGATTGTCGTAGTTGATGATGTATTTTCCAAATTCTACAGTTTCTTGCTATGAAAAAAAAAAAAAAACGCAAGACAAATTACAAATTACTTTTCTACAGTTTGATTTTGTATAGTGGTTTAAAGCCACAAATCAGAGCTCATCATCAAATATGGTAATTCTGCGCTGGTGTGTTTTGTATTCGTTATATTTGTAACATCTACTTGTGTATTTTTTAATTAACTACTTTAATGTCGTCCAAGATTGTCGTAGTTGATGATGTATTTTCCAAATTCTACAGTTTGTCTTACTATGAAAAAAAAAAAAAAACGCAAGACAAATTGCAAATTACTTTTCTACAGTTTGATTTTGTATAGTGGTTTAAACCCACAAATCATAGCTCATCATCAAATATGGTAATTCTGCGCTGGTGTGTTTTGTAATCGTTATATTTATATGATGTACTTGTGTATTTTTTAATTAACAACTTTAATGTCGTCCAAGATTGTCGTAGTTGATGATGTATTTTGCAAATTCTACAGTTTGTCTTGCTATAAAAAAAAACGCAAGACAAATTGCAAATTGCTTTTATATAGTTTGATTTTGTATAGTGGTTTAAGCCACAAATCGTAGCTCATCATCAAATATGGTAATTCTGCGCTGGTGTGTTTTGTAATCGTTATATTTGTAACATGTACTTGTGTATTTTTTAATTAATAACTTTAATGTCCCCCAAGATTGTCGTAGTTGATCATGCATTTTCCAAATTCTACAGTTTGTCTTACTATGAAAAAAAAAAAAAAAAAAAAAAAAAAACGCAAGACAAATTGCAAATTACTTTTCTACAGTTTGATTTTGTATAATGGTTTAAAGCAACAAATCGTAGCTCATCATCAAATGTGGTAATTCTGGGCTGGTGTGTTTTGTAATCGTTATATTTATATAATGTGCTTGTATATTTTTTAATTAACAACTTTAATGTCCTCCAGGATTGTCCTAGTTGGTGATGTATTTTCCAAATTCTACAGTTTGTCTTGCTATAAAAAAAATACCGCAAGACAAATTGCAAATTGCTTTTATATAGTTTGATTTTGTATAGTGGTTTAAAGCCACAAATCATAGCTCATCATCAAATATGGTAATTCTGCGCTGGTGTGATTTGTACTCGTTATATTTATATGATGTACTTGTGTATTTTTTAATTAACAACTTTAATGTCGTCCAAGATTGTCGTAGTTGATGATGTATTTTCCAAATTCTACAGTTTCTTGCTATGACAAAAAAAAAAAAAAAAAAAAAAAAAACGCAAGTCAAATTGCAAATTTCTTTTATACAGTTTGATTTTGTATAGTGGTTTAAAGCCACAAATCATAGCTCATCATCAAATATGGTAATTCTGCGCTGGTGTGTTTTGTAATCGTTATATTTATAACATGTACTTGTGTATTTTTTAATTAACAACTTTAATGTCCTCCAAGATTGTCGTAGTTGATGATGTATTTTCCAAATTCTACAGTTTCTTGCTATGAAAAAAAAAAAAAAAAACGCAAGACAAATTACAAATTACTTTTCTACAGTTTGATTTTGTATAGTGGTTTAAAGCCACAAATCTGAGCTCATCATCAAATATGGTAATTCTGCGCTGGTGTGTTTTGTAATCGTTATATTTGTAACATCTACTTGTGTATTTTTTAATTAACAACTTTAATGTCCTCCAAGATTGTCGTAGTTGATGATGTATTTTCCAAATTCTACAGTTTCTTGCTATGAAAAAAAAAAAAAAAAAAAAAAAAAAACGCAAGACAAATTGCAAATTACTTTTCTACAGTTTGATTTTGTATAGTGGTTTAAAGCCACAAATCATAGCTCATCATCAAATATGGTAATTCTGCGCTGGTGTGTTTTGTAATCGTTATATTTGTAACATGTACTTGTGTATTTTTTAATTAACAACTTTAATGTCCTCCAAGATTGTCGTAGTTGATGATGTATTTTCCAAATTCTACAGTTTGTCTTACTATGAAAAAAGAAAAAAAAACCAAGACAAATTGCAAATTTCTTTTATACAGTTTGATTTTGTATAGTGGTTTAAAGCCACAAATCATAGCTCATCATCAAATATGGTAATTCTGCGCTGGTGTGTTTTGTAATCGTTATATTTATAACATGTACTTGTGTATTTTTTAATTAACAACTTTAATGTCGTCCAAGATTGTCGTAGTTGATGATGTATTTTCCAAATTCTACAGTTTCTTGCTATGAAAAAAAAAAAAAAAAAAAAAAAAAAACCGCAAGTCAAATTGCAAATTTCTTTTATACAGTTTGATTTTGTATAGTGGTTTAAAGCCACAAATCATAGCTCATCATCAAATATGGTAATTCTGCGCTGGTGTGTTTTGTAATCGTTATATTTATAACATGTACTTGTGTATTTTTTAATTAACAACTTTAATGTCCTCCAAGATTGTCGTAGTTGATGATGTATTTTCCAAATTCTACAGTTTCTTGCTATGAAAAAAAAAAAAAAAACGCAAGACAAATTACAAATTACTTTTCTACAGTTTGATTTTGTATAGTGGTTTAAAGCCACAAATCAGAGCTCATCATCAAATATGGTAATTCTGCGCTGGTGTGTTTTGTAATCGTTATATTTGTAACATCTACTTGTGTATTTTTTAATTAACTACTTTAATGTCGTCCAAGATTGTCGTAGTTGATGATGTATTTTCCAAATTCTACAGTTTGTCTTACTATGAAAAAAAAAAAAAAAACGCAAGACAAATTGCAAATTACTTTTCTACAGTTTGATTTTGTATAGTGGTTTAAACCCACAAAACATAGCTCATCATCAAATATGGTAATTCTGCGCTGGTGTGTTTTGTAATCGTTATATTTATATGATGTACTTGTGTATTTTTTAATTAACAACTTTAATGTCGTCCAAGATTGTCGTAGTTGATGATGTATTTTGCAAATTCTACAGTTTGTCTTGCTATAAAAAAAAAACGCAAGACAAATTGCAAATTGCTTTTATATAGTTTGATTTTGTATAGTGGTTTAAGCCACAAATCGTAGCTCATCATCAAATACGGTAATTCTGCGCTGGTGTGTTTTGTAATCGTTATATTTGTAACATGTACTTGTGTATTTTTTAATTAATAACTTTAATGTCCCCCAAGATTGTCGTAGTTGATCATGCATTTTCCAAATTCTACAGTTTGTCTTACTATGAAAAAAAAAAAAAAAAAAAAAAAAAAACGCAAGACAAATTGCAAATTACTTTTCTACAGTTTGATTTTGTATAGTGGTTTAAACCCACAAATCATAGCTCATCATCAAATATGGTAATTCTGCGCTGGTGTGTTTTGTAATCGTTATATTTGTAACATGTACTTGTGTATTTTTTAATTAACAACTTTAATGTCCTCCAAGATTGTCCTAGTTGGTGATGTATTTTCCAAATTCTACAGTTTGTCTTGCTATAAAAAAAAACGCAAGACAAATTACAAATTACTTTTATACAGTTTGATTTTGTATAATGGTTTAAAGCAACAAATCGTAGCTCATCATCAAATGTGGTAATTCTGGGCTGGTGTGTTTTGTAATCGTTATATTTATATAATGTGCTTGTATATTTTTTAATTAACAACTTTAATGTCTTCCAGGATTGTCCTAGTTGGTGATGTATTTTCCAAATTCTACAGTTTGTCTTGCTATAAAAAAAAACCGCAAGACAAATTGCAAATTGCTTTTATATAGTTTGATTTTGTATAGTGGTTTAAAGCCACAAATCATAGCTCATCATCAAATATGGTAATTCTGCGCTGGTGTGTTTTGTACTCGTTATATTTATATGATGTACTTGTGTATTTTTTAATTAACAACTTTAATGTCGTCCAAGATTGTCGTAGTTGATGATGTGTTTTCCAAATTCTACAGTTTCTTGCTATGACAAAAAAAAAAAAAAAAAAAAAAAAAAAAACGCAAGTCAAATTGCAAATTTCTTTTATACAGTTTGATTTTGTATAGTGGTTTAAAGCCACAAATCATAGCTCATCATCAAATATGGTAATTCTGCGCTGGTGTGTTTTGTAATCGTTATATTTATAACATGTACTTGTGTATTTTTTAATTAACAACTTTAATGTCCTCCAAGATTGTCGTAGTTGATGATGTATTTTCCAAATTCTACAGTTTGTCTTACTATGAAAAAAACAAAAAAAAAAAAAACGCAAGACAAATTGCAAATTACTTTTATACAGTTTGATTTTGTATAATGGATTAAAGCAACAAATCGTAGCTCATCATCAAATGTGGTAATTCTGAGCTGGTGTGTTTTGTAGTCGTTATATTTATATGATGTACTTGTGTGTTTTTTAATTAACAACTTTAATGTCCTCCAAGATTGTCGTAGTTGATGATGTATTTTCCAATTTCTACAGTTTGTCTTGCTATGAAAAAAAAAAAAATGCGCAAGACAAATTGCAAATTGCTTTTATACAGTTTGATTTTGTATAGTGGTTTAAAGCCACAAATCATAGCTCATCATCAAATATGGTAATTCTGCGCTGGTGTGTTTTGTAATCGTTATATTTATAACATATACTTGTGTATTTTGTAATTAACAACTTTAATGTCCCCCAAGATTGTCGTAGTTGATGATGTATTTTCCAAATTCTACAGTTTGTCTTACTATGAAAAAAAAAAAAAAAAAAAAAAAAACGCAAGACAAATTGCAAATTACTTTTCTACAGTTTGATTTTGTATAGTGGTTTAAACCCACAAATCATAGCTCATTATCAAATATGGTAATTCTGCGCTAGTGTGTTTTGTAGTCGTTATATCTATGTGATGTACTTGTGTATTTTTTAATTAACAACTTTAATGTCGTCCAAGATTGTCGTAGTTGATGATGTATTTTCCAAATTCTACAGTTTGTCTTGCTATAAAAAAAACGCAAGACAAATTGCAAATTGCTTTTATATAGTTTGATTTTGTATAGTGGTTTAAAGCCGCAAATCGTAGCTCATCATCAAATATGGTAATTCTACGCTGGTGTGTTTTGTAATCGTTATATTTATATGTTGTACTTGTGTATTTTTTAATTAACAACTTTAATATCCTCCAAGATTGTCGTAGTTGATGATGTATTTTCCAAATTCTGCAGTTTGTCTTGCTATAAAAAAAAACGCAAGACAAATTGCAAATTACTTTTGTATAGTTTTTTTGTATAGTGGTTTAGAGCCACAAATCGTAGCTCATCATCAAATATGGTAATTCTGCGCTGGTGTGTTTTGTAATCGATATATTTATATGATGTACTTGTGTATTTTTTAATTAACAACTTTAATGTCCTCCAAGATTGTCGTAGTTGATGATGTATTTTCCAAATTCTACAGTTTGTCTTGCTATAAAAAAAATAAACGCAAGACAAATTGCAAATTACTTTTATACAGTTTGATTTTGTATAATGGTGTAAAGCAACAAATCGTAGCTCATCATCACCTATGGTAATTTTGCGCTGGTGTGTTTTGTAATCGATATATTTATATGATGTACTTGTGTATTTTTTAATTAACAACTTTAATGTCGTCAAAGATTGTCGTAGTTGATGATGTATTTTCCAAATTCTACAGTTTGTCTTGCTATGAAAAAAAAAAAAAAGCGCAAGACAAATTGCAAATTACTTTTATACAGTTTGATTTTGTATAATGGATTAAAGCAACAAATCGTAGCTCATCATCAAATGTGGTAATTCTGAGCTGGTGTGTTTTGTAGTCGTTATATTTATATGATGTACTTGTGTGTTTTTTAATTAACAACCTTAATGTCCTCCAAGATTGTCGTAGTTGATGATGTATTTTCCAAATTCTACAGTTTATCTTGCTATAAAAAAAAAAAAAAACGCAAGACAAATCACAAATTACTTTTATACAATTTGATTTTGTATCGTGGTTTAAATCCACAAATCGTAGTTCATCATCAAATGTGGCAATTCTGGGCTGGTGTGTTTTGTAATCGTTATATTTATATGGTGATTCTTGTGAGTTTTTAACATCATAAATGTAATAGAAAAAATGAAGGAAAGAAGATGTCGCTGTATTCAAAATGCCCTTCAGGTAATACAGCGGGGTGGAAGGAGGGATCCTTTCCTTCGTTTTTTTTTTGTATTTTGCAACCAACGCTTGATTGTTTACCAGGATTGTTGTAATTGATGATCATTTTCAGGTAAATTGCAAATTACTTTTCTACAGTTTGCTTTTGTAATGTGGTTTCAATCCACAAATCGTGGCTTATCATCAAATATGATAATTCTGCGCTGGTGTTTTGTAGTCGTTATATTTATATGATGTACTTGTGTATTTTTTAATTAACAACTTTAATGTCCTCCAAGATTGTCGTAGTTGATGATGTATTTTCCAAATTCTACAGTTTGTCTTGCTATGAAAAAAGAAAAAAAAACGCAAGACAAATTGCAAATTACATTTATACAGTTTGATTTTGTATAGTGGTTTAAAGCCACAAATCATAGCTCATCTTCAAATATGGTAATTCTGTGCTGGTGTGTTTTGTACTCGTTATATTTATATGATGCACTTGTGTATTTTTTAATTAACAACTTTAATGTCCTCCAAGATTGTCGTAGTTGATGATTGTCGTAGTATTTTCCAAATTCTACAGTTTGTCTTGCTATAAAAAAAGAAACGCAAGACAAATTGCAAATTACTTTTATACAGTTTGGTTTTGTATAATGGTTTAAAGCAACAAATCGTAGCTCATCATCAAATATGGTAATTCTGCGCTGGTGAGTTTTATAATCGATATATTTATATGATGTACTTGATGATGTATTTTCCAAATTCTACGGTTTGTCTTGCTATGAAAAAAAAAAAAAAAATGCAAGACAAATTACAAATTACTTTTATACAATTTGATTTTGTGTAGTGGTTTAAATCCACAAATCGTACTTCACCATCAAATGTGACAATTCTGGGCTGGTGTGTTTTGTAGTCGTTATATTTATATGATGTACTTGTGTATTTTTTAATTAACAACTTTAATGTCCCCCAAGCTTGTCGTAGTTGATGATGTATTTTCCAAATTCTACAGTTTGTCTTTCTATGAAAAAAAAAAAAAAAAAAAAAAACGCAAGACAAATTGCAAATTACTTTTCTACAGTTTGATTTTGTATAGTGGTTTAAACCCACAAATCATAGCTCATCATCAAATATGGTAATTCTGCGCTGGTGTGTTTTGTAATCGTTATATTTATAACATGTACTTGTGTATTTTTTAATTAACAACTTTAATGTCCCCCAAGATTGTCGTAGTTGATGATGTATTTTCCAAATTCTACAGTTTGTCTTGCTATAAAAAAAAACGCAAGACAAATTGCAAATTGCTTTTATATAGTTTGATTTTGTATAGTGGTTTAAAGCCACAAATCGTAGCTCATCATCAAATATGGTAATTCTGCGCTCGTGTGTTTTGTACTCGTTATATTTATATGATGTACTTGTGTGTTTTTTAATTAACAACTTTAATGTCCTCCAAGATTGTCGTAGTTGATGATGTATTTTCCAAATTCTACAGTTTGTCTTGCTATAAAAAAAAACGCAAGACAAATTGCAAATTGCTTTTATATAGTTTGATTTTGTATAGTGGTTTAAAGCCACAAATCGTAGCTCTTCATCAAATATGGTAATTCTGCGCTGGTGTGTTTTGTACTTGTTATATTTATATGATGTACTTGTGTATTTTTTAATTAACAACTTTAATGTCGTCCAAGATTGTCGTAGTTGATGATGTATTTTCGAAATTCTACAGTTTCTTGCTATGAAAAAAAAAAAAAAAAAAAACGCAAGACAAATTACAAATTACTTTTCTACAGTTTGATTTTGTATAGTGGTTTAAAGCCACAAATCGGAGCTCATCATCAAATATGGTAATTCTGCGCTGGTGTGTTTTGTAATCGTTATATTTGTAACATGTACTTGTGTATTTTTTAATTAACAACTTTAATGTCCTCCAAGATTGTCGTAGTTGATGATGTATTTTCCAAATTCTACAGTTTCTTGCTATGAAAAAAAAAAAAAAAAAAACGCAAGACAAATTGCAAATTACTTTTCTACAGTTTGATTTTGTATAGTGGTTTAAAGCCACAAATCATAGCTCATCATCAAATATGGTAATTCTGCGCTGGTGTGTTTTGTAATCGTTATATTTGTAACATGTACTTGTGTATTTTTTAATTAACAACTTTAATGTCCTCTAAGATTGTCGTAGTTGATGATGTATTTTCCAAATTCTACAGTTTCTTGGTATTAAAAAAAAAAAAACGCAAGACAAATTGCAAATTTCTTTTATACAGTTTGATTTTGTATAGTGGTTTAAAGCCACAAATCATAGCTCATCATCAAATGTGGCAATTCTGGGTTGGTGTGTTTTGTAATCGTTATATTTATAACATGTACTTGTGTATTTTTTAATTAACAACTTTAATGTCCTCCAAGATTGTCGTAGTTGATGATGTATTTTCCAAATTCTACAGTTTGTCTTGCTATAAAAAAAAAAACGCAAGACAAATCACAAATTACTTTTATACAATTTGATTTTGTATAGTGGTTTAAATCCACAAATCGTAGTTCATCATCAAATGTGGCAATTCTGGGCTGGTGTGTTTTGTAGTCGTTATATCTATGTGATGTACTTGTGTATTTTTTAATTAACAACTTTAATGTCGTCCAAGATTGTCGTAGTTGATGATGTATTTTCCAAATTCTACAGTTTGTCTTGCTATAAAAAAAAACGCAAGACAAATTGCAAATTGCTTTTATATAGTTTGATTTTGTATAGTGGTTTAAAGCCGCAAATCGTAGCTCATCATCAAATATGGTAATTCTACGCTGGTGTGTTTTGTAATCGTTATATTTATATGTTGTACTTGTGTATTTTTTAATTAACAACTTTAATATCCTCCAAGATTGTCGTAGTTGATGATGTATTTTCCAAATTCTACAGTTTGTCTTTCTATGAAAAAAAAAAAAAAAAAAAAAAAACGCAAGACAAATTGCAAATTACTTTTCTACAGTTTGATTTTGTATTGTGGTTTAAACCCACAAATCATAGCTCATCATCAGATATGGTAATTCTACGCTGGTGTGTTTTGTAATCTTTATATTTATATGTTGTACTTGTGTATTTTTTAATTAACAACTTTAATGTCCCCCAAGATTGTCGTAGTTGATGATGTATTTTCCAAATTCTACAGTTTGTCTTTCTATGAAAAAAAAAAAAAAAAAACGCAAGACAAATTGCAAATTACTTTTCTACAGTTTGATTTTGTATAGTGGTTTAAACCCACAAATCATAGCTCATCATCAAATATGGTAATTCTGCGCTGGTGTGTTTTGTAATCGTTATATTTATAACACGTACTTGTGTATTTTTTAATTAACAACTTTAATGTCCCCCAAGATTGTCGTAGTTGATGATGTATTTTCCAAATTCTACAGTTTGTCTTGCTATAAAAAAAACGCAAGACAAATTGCAAATTGCTTTTATATAGTTTGATTTTGTATAGTGGTTCAAAGCCACAAATCGTAGCTCATCATCAAATATGGTAATTCTGCGCTCGTGTGTTTTGTACTCGTTATATTTATATGATGTACTTGTGTGTTTTTTAATTAACAACTTTAATGTCCTCCAAGATTGTCGTAGTTGATGATGTATTTTCCAAATTCTACAGTTTGTCTTGCTATAAAAAAAACGCAAGACAAATTGCAAATTGCTTTTATATAGTTTGATTTTGTATAGTGGTTTAAAGCCACAAATCGTAGCTCTTCATCAAATATGGTAATTCTGCGCTGGTGTGTTTTGTACTTGTTATATTTATATGATGTACTTGTGTATTTTTTAATTAACAACTTTAATGTCGTCCAAGATTGTCGTAGTTGATGATGTATTTTCCAAATTCTACAGTTTCTTGCTATGAAAAAAAAAAAAAAAAAAAAAAACGCAAGACTAATTACAAATTACTTTTCTACAGTTTGATTTTGTATAGTGGTTTAAAGCCACAAATCATAGCTCATCATCAAATATGGTAATTCTGCGCTGGTGTGTTTTGTAATCGTTATATTTGTAACATGTACTTGTGTATTTTTTAATTAACAACTTTAATGTCCTCTAAGATTGTCGTAGTTGATGATGTATTTTCCAAATTCTACAGTTTGTCTTACTATGAAAAAAAAAACAAAAAAAAAAACGCAAGACAAATTGCAAATTACTTTTATACAGTTTGATTTTGTATAATGGATTAAAGCAACAAATCGTAGCTCATCATCAAATGTGGTAATTCTGAGCTGGTGTGTTTTGTAGTCGTTATATTTATATGATGTACTTGTGTGTTTTTTAATTAACAACTTTAATGTCCTCCAAGATTGTCGTAGTTGATGATGTATTTTCCAAATTCTACAGTTTGTCTTGCTATAAAAAAAAAAAAAACGCAAGACAAATCACAAATTACTTTTATACAATTTGATTTTGTATAGTGGTTTAAATCCACAAATCGTAGTTCATCATCAAATGTGGCAATTCTGGGCTGGTGTGTTTTGTAGTCGTTATATCTATGTGATGTACTTGTGTATTTTTTAATTAACAACTTTAATGTCGTCCAAGATTGTCGTAGTTGATGATGTATTTTCCAAATTCTACAGTTTGTCTTGCTATAAAAAAAAACGCAAGACAAATTGCAAATTGCTTTTATATAGTTTGATTTTGTATAGTGGTTTAAAGCCACAAATCGTAGCTCATCATCAGATATGGTAATTCTACGCTGGTGTGTTTTGTAATCGTTATATTTATATGTTGTACTTGTGTATTTTTTAATTAACAACTTTAATATCCTCCAAGATTGTCGTAGTTGATGATGTATTTTCCAAATTCTGCAGTTTGTCTTGCTATAAAAAAAAACGCAAGACAAATTGCAAATTACTTTTGTATAGTTTTTTTGTATAGTGGTTTAGAGCCACAAATCGTGGCTCATCATCAAATATGGTAATTCTGCGCTGGTGTGTTTTGTAATCGATATATTTATATGATGTACTTGTGTATTTTTTAATTAACAACTTTAATGTCCTCCAAGATTGTCGTAGTTGATGATGTATTTTCCAAATTCTACAGTTTGTCTTGCTATAAAAAAAAGAAACGCAAGACAAATTGCAAATTACTTTTATACAGTTTGATTTTGTATAATGGTGTAAAGCACCAATCGTAGCTCATCATCAACTATGGTAATTCTGCGCTGGTGTGTTTTGTAATCGATATATTTATATGATGTACTTGTGTATTTTTTAATTAACACCTTTAATGTCCTCCAAGATTGTCGTAGTTGATGATGTATTTTCCAAATTCTACGGTTTGTCTTGCTATGAAAAAAAAAAAAAAATGCAAGACAAATTGCAAATTTCTTTTATACAATTTGATTTTGTGTAGTGGTTTAAATCCACAAATCGTACTTCACCATCAAATGCGACAATTCTGGGCTGGTGTGTTTTGTACTCGTTATATTTATATGATGCACTTGTGTATTTTTTAATTAACAACTTTAATGTCCTCCAAGATTGTCGTAGTTGATGATTGTCGTAGTATTTTCCAAATTCTACAGTTTGTCTTGCTATAAAAAAAGAAACGCAAGACAAATTGCAAATTACTTTTATACAGTTTGGTTTTGTATAATGGTTTAAAGCAACAAATCGTAGCTCATCATCAAATATGGTAATTCTGCGCTGGTGAGTTTTATAATCGATATATTTATATGATGTACTTGATGATGTATTTTCCAAATTCTACGGTTTGTCTTGCTATGAAAAAAAAAAAAAATGCAAGACAAATTACAAATTACTTTTATACAATTTGATTTTGTGTAGTGGTTTAAATCCACAAATCGTACTTCACCATCAAATGTGACAATTCTGGGCTGGTGTGTTTTGTAGTCGTTATATTTATATGATGTACTTGTGTATTTTTTAATTAACAACTTTAATGTCGTCAAAGATTGTCGTAGTTGATGATGTATTTTCCAAATTCTACAGTTTGTCTTGCTATAAAAAAAAACGCAAGACAAATTGCAAATTGCTTTTATATAGTTTGATTTTGTATAGTGGTTTAAAGCCACAAATCGTAGCTCATCATCAGATATGGTAATTCTACGCTGGTGTGTTTTGTAATCTTTATATTTATATGTTGTACTTGTGTATTTTTTAATTAACAACTTTAATGTCCCCCAAGATTGTCGTAGTTGATGATGTATTTTCCAAATTCTACAGTTTGTCTTTCTATGAAAAAAAAAAAAAAAACGCAAGACAAATTGCAAATTACTTTTCTACAGTTTGATTTTGTATAGTGGTTTAAACCCACAAATCATAGCTCATCATCAAATATGGTAATTCTGCGCTGGTGTGTTTTGTAATCGTTATATTTATAACATGTACTTGTGTATTTTTTAATTAACAACTTTAATGTCCCCCAAGATTGTCGTAGTTGATGATGTATTTTCCAAATTCTACAGTTTGTCTTGCTATAAAAAAAAACGCAAGACAAATTGCAAATTGCTTTTATATAGTTTGATTTTGTATAGTGGTTTAAAGCCACAAATCGTAGCTCATCATCAAATATGGTAATTCTGCGCTCGTGTGTTTTGTACTCGTTATATTTATATGATGTACTTGTGTGTTTTTTAATTAACAACTTTAATGTCCTCCAAGATTGTCGTAGTTGATGATGTATTTTCCAAATTCTACAGTTTGTCTTGCTATAAAAAAAAACGCAAGACAAATTGCAAATTGCTTTTATATAGTTTGATTTTGTATAGTGGTTTAAAGCCACAAATCGTAGCTCTTCATCAAATATGGTAATTCTGCGCTGGTGTGTTTTGTACTCGTTATATTTATATGATGTACTTGTGTATTTTTTAATTAACAATTTTAATGTCGTCCAAGATTGTCGTAGTTGATGATGTATTTTCCAAATTCTACAGTTTCTTGCTATGAAAAAAAAAAAAAAAACGCAAGACAAATTACAAATTACTTTTCTACAGTTTGATTTTGTATAGTGGTTTAAAGCCACGAATCAGAGCTCATCATCAAATATGGTAATTCTGCGCTGGTGTGTTTTGTAATCGTTATATTTGTAACATGTACTTGTGTATTTTTTAATTAACAACTTTAATGTCCTCCAAGATTGTCGTAGTTGATGATGTATTTTCCAAATTCTACAGTTTCTTGCTATGAAAAAAAAAAAAAAAAAAAAACGCAAGACAAATTGCAAATTACTTTTCTACAGTTTGATTTTGTATAGTGGTTTAAAGCCACAAATCATAGCTCATCATCAAATATGGTAATTCTGCGCTGGTGTGTTTTGTAATCGTTATATTTGTAACATGTACTTGTGTATTTTTTAATTAACAACTTTAATGTCCTCTAAGATTGTCGTAGTTGATGATGTATTTTCCAAATTCTACAGTTTCTTGGTATTAAAAAAAAAAAAAAAAACGCAAGACAAATTGCAAATTTCTTTTATACAATTTGATTTTGTGTAGTGGTTTAAATCCACAAATCGTACTTCACCATCAAATGTGACAATTCTGGGCTGGTGTGTTTTGTAGTCGTTATATTTATATGATGTACTTGTGTATTTTTTAATTAACAACTTTAATGTCGTCAAAGATTGTCGTAGTTGATGATGTATTTTCCAAATTCTCCAGTTTGTCTTGCTATAAAAAAAAAACGCAAGACAAATTGCAAATTGCTTTTATATAGTTTGATTTTGTATAGTGGTTTAAAGCCACAAATCGTAGCTCATCATCAGATATGGTAATTCTACGCTGGTGTGTTTTGTAATCTTTATATTTATATGTTGTACTTGTGTATTTTTTAATTAACAACTTTAATGTCCCCCAAGATTGTCGTAGTTGATGATGTATTTTCCAAATTCTACAGTTTGTCTTTCTATGAAAAAAAAAAAACGCAAGACAAATTGCAAATTAGTTTTCTACAGTTTGATTTTGTATAGTGGTTTAAACCCACAAATCATAGCTCATCATCAAATATGGTAATTCTGCGCTGGTGTGTTTTGTAATCGTTATATTTATAACATGTACTTGTGTATTTTTTAATTAACAACTTTAATGTCCCCCAAGATTGTCGTAGTTGATGATGTATTTTCCAAATTCTACAGTTTGTCTTGCTATAAAAAAAAACGCAAGACAAATTGCAAATTGCTTTTATATAGTTTGATTTTGTATAGTGGTTTAAAGCCACAAATCGTAGCTCATCATCAAATATGGTAATTCTGCGCTCGTGTGTTTTGTACTCGTTATATTTATATGATGTACTTGTGTGTTTTTTAATTAACAACTTTAATGTCCTCCAAGATTGTCGTAGTTGATGATGTATTTTCCAAATTCTACAGTTTGTCTTGCTATAAAAAAAAACGCAAGACAAATTGCAAATTGCTTTTATATAGTTTGATTTTGTATAGTGGTTTAAAGCCACAAATCGTAGCTCTTCATCAAATATGGTAATTCTGCGCTGGTGTGTTTTGTACTCGTTATATTTATATGATGTACTTGTGTATTTTTTAATTAACAACTTTAATGTCGTTCAAGATTGTCGTAGTTGATGATGTATTTTCCAAATTCTACAGTTTCTTGCTATGAAAAAAAAAAAAAAACGCAAGACAAATTACAAATTACTTTTCTACAGTTTGATTTTGTATAGTGGTTTAAATCCACAAATCAGAGCTCATCATCAAATATGGTAATTCTGCGCTGGTGTGTTTTGTAATCGTTATATTTGTAACATGTACTTGTGTATTTTTTAATTAACAACTTTAATGTCCTCCAAGATTGTCGTAGTTGATGATGTATTTTCCAAATTCTACAGTTTCTTGCTATGAAAAAAAAAAAAAAAAAAAAAAAAACGCAAGACAAATTGCAAATTACTTTTCTACAGTTTGATTTTGTATAGTGGTTTAAAGCCACAAATCATAGCTCATCATCAAATATGGTAATTCTGCGCTGGTGTGTTTTGTAATCGTTATATTTGTAACATGTACTTGTGTATTTTTTAATTAACAACTTTAATGTCCTCTAAGATTGTCGTAGTTGATGATGTATTTTCCAAATTCTACAGTTTCTTGGTATTAAAAAAAAAAAAAAAAACGCAAGACAAATTGCAAATTTCTTTTATACAGTTTGATTTTGTATAGTGGTTTAAAGCCACAAATCATAGCTCATCATCAAATGTGGCAATTCTGGGTTGGTGTGTTTTGTAATCGTTATATTTATAACATGTACTTGTGTATTTTTTAATTAACAACTTTAATGTCTCCCAAGATTGTCGTAGTTGATGATGTATTTTCCAAATTCTACAGTTTGTCTTACTATGAAAAAAAAAAAAACAAAAAAAAAAACGCAAGACAAATTGCAAATTACTTTTATACAGTTTGATTTTGTATAATGGATTAAAGCAACAAATCGTAGCTCATCATCAAATGTGGTAATTCTGAGCTGGTGTGTTTTGTAGTCGTTATATTTCTATGATGTACTTGTGTGTTTTTTAATTAACAACTTTAATGTCCTCCAAGATTGTCGTAGTTGATGATGTATTTTCCAAATTCTACAGTTTGTCTTGCTATAAAAAAAAATGCAAGACAAATTATAAATTACTTTTATACAATTTGATTTTGTGTAGTGGTTTAAATCCACAAATCGTACTTCACCATCAAATGTGACAATTCTGGGCTGGTGTGTTTTGTAGTCGTTATATTTATATGATGTACTTGTGTATTTTTTAATTAACAACTTTAATGTCGTCAAAAATTGTCGTAGTTGATGATGTATTTTCCAAATTCTACAGTTTGTCTTGCTATAAAAAAAAAACGCAAGACAAATTGCAAATTGCTTTTATATAGTTTGATTTTGTATAGTGGTTTAAAGCCGCAAATCGTAGCTCATCATCAAATATGGTAATTCTACGCTGGTGTGTTTTGTAATCGTTATATTTATATGTTGTACTTGTGTATTTTTTAATTAACAACTTTAATATCCTCCAAGATTGTCGTAGTTGATGATGTATTTTCCAAATTCTGCAGTTTGTCTTGCTATAAAAAAAAAACGCAAGACAAATTGCAAATTACTTTTGTATAGTTTTTTTGTATAGTGGTTTAGAGCCACAAATCGTAGCTCATCATCAAATATGGTAATTCTGCGCTGGTGTGTTTTGTAATCGATATATTTATATCATGTACTTGTGTATTTTTTAATTAACAACTTTAATGTCCTCCAAGATTGTCGTAGTTGATGATGTATTTTCCAAATTCTACAGTTTGTCTTGCTATAAAAAAAAGAAACGCAAGACAAATTGCAAATTACTTTTATACAGTTTGATTTTGTATAATGGTGTAAAGCAACAAATCGTAGCTCATCATCAACTATGGTAATTCTGCGCTGGTGTGTTTTGTAATCGATATATTTATATGATGTACTTGTGTATTTTTTAATTAACACCTTTAATGTCCCCCAAGATTGTCGTAGTTGATGATGTATTTTCCAAATACTACGGTTTGTCTTGCTATATAAAAAAAACGCTAGACAAATTGCAAATTACTTTGCTACAGTTTGATTTTGTATAGTGGTTTAAACCCACAAATCATAGCTCATCATCAAATATGGTAATTCTGCGCTGGTGTGTTTTGTAATCGTTATATTTATAACCTGTACTTGTGTATTTTTTGATTAACAACTTTAATGTCCCCCAAGATTGTCGTAGTTGATGATGTATTTTCCAAATTTTACAGGTTGTCTTACTATGAAAAAAAAAAAAAAAAACGCAAGACAAATTGCAAATTACTTTTCTACAGTTTGATTTTGTATAGTGGTTTAAACCCACAAATCATAGCTCATCATCAAATATGGTAATTCTGCGCTGGTGTGTTTTGTAATCGTTATATTTATAACCTGTACTTGTGTATTTTTTGATTAACAACTTTAATGTCCCCCAAGATTGTCGTAGTTGATGATGTATTTTCCAAATTTTACAGGCTGTCTTACTATGCAAAAAAAAAGAAAAACGCAAGACAAATTGCAAATTACTTTTCTACAGTTTGATTTTGTATAGTGGTTTAAACCCACAAATCATAGCTCATCATCAAATATGGTAATTCTGCGCTGGTGTGTTTTGTAATCGTTATATTTATAACCTGTACTTGTGTATTTTTTGATTAACAACTTTAATGTCCCCCAAGATTGTCGTAGTTGATGATGTATTTTCCAAATTTTACAGGTTGTCTTACTATGAAAAAAAAGAAAAAAAAAAAAAAACGCAAGACAAATTGCAAATTACTTTTCTACAGTTTGATTTTGTATAGTGGTTTAAACCCACAAATCATAGCTCATCATCAAATATGGTAATTCTGCGCTGGTGTGTTTTGTAATCGTTATATTTATAACCTGTACTTGTGTATTTTTTGATTAACAACTTTAATGTCCCCCAAGATTGTCGTAGTTGATGATGTATTTTCCAAATTTTACAGGTTGTCTTACTATGAAAAAAAAAAAAAAAAAAACGCAAGACAAATTGCAAATTACTTTTCTACAGTTTGATTTTGTATAGTGGTTTAAACCCACAAATCATAGCTCATCATCAAATATGGTAATTCTGCGCTGGTGTGTTTTGTAATCGTTATATTTATAACCTGTACTTGTGTATTTTTTGATTAACAACTTTAATGTCCCCCAAGATTGTCGTAGTTGATGATGTATTTTCCAAATTTTACAGGTTGTCTTACTATAAAAAAAAAAAAAAAAAACGCTAGACAAATTGCAAATTACTTTTCTACAGTTTGATTTTGTATAGTGGTTTAAACCCCCAAATCATAGCTCATCATCAAATATGGTAATTCTGCGCTGGTGTGTTTTGTAATCGTTATATTTATAACCTGTACTTGTGTATTTTTTAATTAACACCTTTAATGTCCCCCAAGATTGTCGTAGTTGATGATGTATTTTCCAAATACTACGGTTTGTCTTGCTATAAAAAAAAAACGCTAGACAAATTGCAAATTACTTTTCTACAGTTTGATTTTGTATAGTGGTTTAAACCCACAAATCATAGCTCATCATCAAATATGGTAATTCTGCCCTGGTGTGTTTTCTAGTCGTTATATGTATGTGATGTACTTGTGTATTTTTTAATTAACAACTTTAATGTCGTCCAAGATTGTCGTAGTTGATGATGTATTTTCCAAATTCTACAGTTTGTCTTGCTATAAAAAAAAAAAACGCAAGACAAATTGCAAATTGCTTTTATATTGTTTGATTTTGTATAGTGGTTTAAAGCCACAAATCGTAGCTCATCATCAAATATGGTAATTCTGCGCTGGTGTGTTTTGTAATCGTTATATTTATAACATGTACTTGTGTATTTTTTAATTAACAATTTTAATGTCCCCCAAGATTGTCGTAGTTGATGATGTATTTTCCAAATTCTACAGTTTGTCTTACTATGAAAAAAGAAAAAAAAACCCAAGACAAATTGCAAATTTCTTTTATACAGTTTGATTTTGTATAGAGGTTTAAAGCCACAAATCATAGCTCATCATCAAATATGGTAATTCTGCGCTGGTGTGTTTTGTAATCGTTATATTCATAACATGTACTTGTGTATTTTTTAATTAACAACTTTAATGTCGTCCAAGATTGTCGTAGTTGATGATGTATTTTCCAAATTCTACAGTTTGTTTTACTATGAAGAAAGAAAAAAAAAAAAAACCAAGACAAATTGCAAATTTCTTTTATACAGTTTGATTTTGTATAGTGGTTTAAAGCCACAAATCATAGCTCATCATCAAAGATGGTGATTCTGCGCTGGTGTGTTTTGTAATCGTTATATTTGTAACATGTACTTGTGTATTTTTTAATTAACAACTTTAATGTCCTCCAAGATTGTCGTAGTTGATGATGTATTTTCCAAATTCTACAGTTTCTTGCTATGAAAAAAAAAAAAAAACGCAAGACAAATTGCAAATTTCTTTTATACAGTTTGATTTTGTTTTGTGGTTTAAAGCCACAAATCATAGCTCATCATCAAATATGGTAATTCTGCGCTGGTGTGTTTTGTAATCGTTATATTTATAACATGTACTTGTGTATTTTTTAATTAACAACTTTAATGTCGTCCAAGATTGTCGTAGTTGATGATGTATTTTCCAAATTCTACAGTTTGTCTTGCTATAAAAAAAAACGCAAGACAAATTGCAAATTGCTTTTATATTGTTTGATTTTGTATAGTGGTTTAAAGCCACAAATCGTAGCTCATCATCAAATATGGTAATTCTGCGCTGGTGTGTTTTGTAATCGTTATATTTATAACGCTAGACAAATTGCAAATTACTTTTCTACAGTTTGATTTTGTATAGTGGTTTAAACCCACAAATCATAGCTCATCATCAAATATGGTAATTCTGCGCTGGTGTGTTTTGTAATCGTTATATTTATAACCTGTACTTGTGTATTTTTTAATTAACACCTTTAATGTCCCCCAAGATTGTCGTAGTTGATGATGTATTTTCCAAATACTACGGTTTGTCTTGCTATAAAAAAAAACGCTAGACAAATTGCAAATTACTTTTCTACAGTTTGATTTTGTATAGTGGTTTAAACCCACAAATCATAGCTCATCATCAAATATGGTAATTCTGCGCTGGTGTGTTTTGTAGTCGTTATATTTATAACATGTGCTTGTGTATTTTTTAATTAACAACTTTAATGTCCTCCAAGATTGTCGTAGTTGATGATGTATTTTCCAAATTCTACAGTTTGTCTTACTATGAAAAAAGAAAAAAAAACCCAAGACAAATTGCAAATTTCTTTTATACAGTTTGATTTTGTATAGAGGTTTAAAGCCACAAATCATAGCTCATCATCAAATATGGTAATTCTGCGCTGGTGTGTTTTGTAATCGTTATATTCATAACATGTACTTGTGTATTTTTTAATTAACAACTTTAATGTCGTCCAAGATTGTCGTAGTTGATGATGTATTTTCCAAATTCTACAGCTTGTTTTGCTATGAAAAAAGAAAAAAAAAAACCAAGACAAATTGCAAATTTCTTTTATACAGTTTGATTTTGTATAGTGGTTTAAAGCCACAAATCATAGCTCATCATCAAAGATGGTGATTCTGCGCTGGTGTGTTTTGTAATCGTTATATTTGTAACATGTACTTGTGTATTTTTTAATTAACAACTTTAATGTCCTCCAAGATTGTCGTAGTTGATGATGTATTTTCCAAATTCTACAGTTTCTTGCTATGAAAAAAAAAAAAACGCAAGACAAATTGCAAATTTCTTTTATACAGTTTGATTTTGTTTTGTGGTTTAAAGCCACAAATCATAGCTCATCATCAAATATGGTAATTCTGCGCTGGTGTGTTTTGTAATCGTTATATTTATAACATGTACTTGTGTATTTTTTAATTAACAACTTTAATGTCGTCCAAGATTGTCGTAGTTGATGATGTATTTTCCAAATTCTACAGTTTGTCTTGCTATAAAAAAAACGCAAGACAAATTGCAAATTGCTTTTATATAGTTTGATTTTGTATAGTGGTTTAAAGCCACAAATCGTAGCTCATCATCAAATATGGTAATTCTGCGCTGGTGTGTTTTGTAATCGTTATATTTATAACGCTAGACAAATTGCAAATTACTTTTCTACAGTTTGATTTTGTATAGTGGTTTAAACCCACAAATCATAGCTCATCATCAAATATGGTAATTCTGCGCTGGTGTGTTTTGTAATCGTTATATTTATAACCTGTACTTGTGTATTTTTTAATTAACACCTTTAATGTCCCCCAAGATTGTCGTAGTTGATGATGTATTTTCCAAATACTACGGTTTGTCTTGCTATAAAAAAAAACGCTAGACAAATTGCAAATTACTTTTCTACAGTTTGATTTTGTATAGTGGTTTAAACCCACAAATCATAGCTCATCATCAAATATGGTAATTCTGCGCTGGTGTGTTTTGTAGTCGTTATATTTATAACATGTGCTTGTGTATTTTTTAATTAACAACTTTAATGTCCTCCAAGATTGTCGTAGTTGATGATGTATTTTCCAAATTCTACAGTTTCTTGCTATGAAAAAAAAAAAAAAAAACGCACGACAAATTGCAAATTACTTTTCTACAGTTTGATTTTGTATAGTGGTTTAAAGCCACAAATCATAGCTCATCATCAAATATGGTAATTCTGCGCTGGTGTGTTTTGTAATCGTTATATTTATAACCTGTACTTGTGTATTTTTTGATTAACAACTTTAATGTCCCCCAAGATTGTCGTAGTTGATGATGTATTTTCCAAATTCTACAGTTTCTTGCTATGAAAAAAAAAAAAAAAAACGCAAGACAAATTGCAAATTTCTTTTATACAGTTTGATTTTGTATTGTGGTTTAAAGCCACAAATCATAGCTCATCATCAAATATGGTAATTCTGCGCTGGTGTGTTTTGTAATCGTTATATTTATAACATGTACTTGTGTATTTTTTAATTAACAATTTTAATGTCCCCCAAGATTGTCGTAGTTGATGATGTATTTTCCAAATTCTACAGTTTGTCTTACTATGAAAAAAGAAAAAAAAACCCAAGACAAATTGCAAATTTCTTTTATACAGTTTGATTTTGTATAGAGGTTTAAAGCCACAAATCATAGCTCATCATCAAATATGGTAATTCTGCGCTGGTGTGTTTTGTAATCGTCATATTTATAACATGTACTTGTGTATTTTTTAATTAACAACTTTAATGTCGTCCAAGATTGTCGTAGTTGATGATGTATTTTCCAAATTCTACAGTTTGTTTTACTATGAAAAAAGAAAAAAAAAACCAAGACAAATTGCAAATTTCTTTTATACAGTTTGATTTTGTATAGTGGTTTAAAGCCACAAATCATAGCTCATCATCAAAGATGGTGATTCTGCGCTGGTGTGTTTTGTAATCGTTATATTTGTAACATGTACTTGTGTATTTTTTAATTAACAACTTTAATGTCCTCCAAGATTGTCGTAGTTGATGATGTATTTTCCAAATTCTACAGTTTCTTGCTATGAAAAAAAAAAAAAACGCAAGACAAATTGCAAATTTCTTTTATACAGTTTGATTTTGTTTTGTGGTTTAAAGCCACAAATCATAGCTCATCATCAAATATGGTAATTCTGCGCTGGTGTGTTTTGTAATCGTTATATTTATAACATGTACTTGTGTATTTTTTAATTAACAACTTTAATGTCGTCCAAGATTGTCGTAGTTGATGATGTATTTTCCAAATTCTACAGTTTGTCTTGCTATAAAAAAAACGCAAGACAAATTGCAAATTGCTTTTATATAGTTTGATTTTGTATAGTGGTTTAAAGCCACAAATCGTAGCTCATCATCAAATATGGTAATTCTGCGCTGGTGTGTTTTGTAATCGTTATATTTATAACGCTAAACAAATTGCAAATTACTTTTCTACAGTTTGATTTTGTATAGTGGTTTAAACCCACAAATCATAGCTCATCATCAAATATGGTAATTCTGCGCTGGTGTGTTTTGTAATCGTTATATTTATAACCTGTACTTGTGTATTTTTTAATTAACACCTTTAATGTCCCCCAAGATTGTCGTAGTTGATGATGTATTTTCCAAATACTACGGTTTGTCTTGCTATAAAAAAAAAACGCTAGACAAATTGCAAATTACTTTTCTACAGTTTGATTTTGTATAGTGGTTTAAACCCACAAATCATAGCTCATCATCAAATATGGTAATTCTGCGCTGGTGTGTTTTGTAGTCGTTATATTTATAACATGTGCTTGTGTATTTTTTAATTAACAACTTTAATGTCCTCCAAGATTGTCGTAGTTGATGATGTATTTTCCAAATTCTACAGTTTCTTGCTATGAAAAAAAAAAAAAAAAAAAAAAAAAACGCACGACAAATTGCAAATTACTTTTCTACAGTTTGATTTTGTATAGTGGTTTAAAGCCACAAATCATAGCTCATCATCAAATATGGTAATTCTGCGCTGGTGTGTTTTGTAATCGTTATATTTGTAACATGTACTTGTGTATTTTTTAATTAACAACTTTAATGTCCTCCAAGATTGTCGTAGTTGATGATGTATTTTCCAAATTCTACAGTTTCTTGCTATGAAAAAAAAAAACGCAAGACAAATTGCAAATTTCTTTTATACAGTTTGATTTTGTATTGTGGTTTAAAGCCACAAATCATAGCTCATCATCAAATATGGTAATTCTGCGCTGGTGTGTTTTGTAATCGTTATATTTATAACATGTACTTGTGTATTTTTTAATTAACAATTTTAATGTCCCCCAAGATTGTCGTAGTTGATGATGTATTTTCCAAATTCTACAGTTTGTCTTGCTATAAAAAAAAAAACGCAAGACAAATTGCAAATTGCTTTTATAT
Source organism: Aphodius granarius (assembly GCA_963971325.1). Lineage (NCBI taxonomy): Eukaryota > Metazoa > Arthropoda > Insecta > Coleoptera > Scarabaeidae > Aphodius > Aphodius granarius. The sequence continues at coordinate 8,220,900 of OZ020225.1, forward strand.
AGTTTGATTTTGTATAGTGGTTTAAAGCCACAAATCGTAGCTCATCATCAAATATGGTAATTCTGCGCTCGTGTGTTTTGTAATCGTTATATTTATAACATGTACTTGTGTATTTTTTAATTAACAATTTTAATGTCCCCCAAGATTGTCGTAGTTGATGATGTATTTTCCAAATTCTACAGTTTGTCTTACTATGAAAAAAGAAAAAAAAACCCAAGACAAATTGCAAATTTCTTTTATACAGTTTGATTTTGTATAGAGGTTTAAAGCCACAAATCATAGCTCATCATCAAATATGGTAATTCTGCGCTGGTGTGTTTTGTAATCGTTATATTTATAACATCTACTTGTGTATTTTTTAATTAACAACTTTAATGTCGTCCAAGATTGTCGTAGTTGATGATGTATTTTCCAAATTCTACAGTTTGTTTTACTATGAAAAAAGAAAAAAAAAAAACCAAGACAAATTGCAAATTTCTTTTATACAGTTTGATTTTGTATAGTGGTTTAAAGCCACAAATCATAGCTCATCATCAAAGATGGTGATTCTGCGCTGGTGTGTTTTGTAATCGTTATATTTGTAACATGTACTTGTGTATTTTTTAATTAACAACTTTAATGTCCTCCAAGATTGTCGTAGTTGATGATGTATTTTCCAAATTCTACAGTTTCTTGCTATGAAAAAAAAAAAAAAACGCAAGACAAATTGCAAATTTCTTTTATACAGTTTGATTTTGTTTTGTGGTTTAAAGCCACAAATCATTGCTCATCATCAAATATGGTAATTCTGCGCTGGTGTGTTTTGTAATCGTTATATTTATAACATGTACTTGTGTATTTTTTAATTAACAACTTTAATGTCGTCCAAGATTGTCGTAGTTGAGGATGTATTTTCCAAATTCTACAGTTTGTCTTGCTATAAAAAAAAACGCAAGACAAATTGCAAATTGCTTTTATATAGTTTGATTTTGTATAGTGGTTTAAAGCCACAAATCGTAGCTCATCATCAAATATGGTAATTCTGCGCTGGTGTGTTTTGTAATCGTTATATTTATAACATGTACTTGTGTATTTTTTAATTAACAACTTTAATGTCCCCCAAGATTGTCGTAGTTGATCATGCATTTTCCAAATTCTACAGTTTGTCTTACTATAAAAAAAAAAAACGCAAGACAAATTGCAAATTACTTTTCTACAGTTTGATTTTGTATAGTGGTTTAAACCCACAAATCATAGCTCATCATCAAATATTGTAATTCTGCGCTGGTGTGGTTTGTAGTCGTTATATCTATGTGATGTACTTGTGTATTTTTTAATTAACAACTTTAATGTCGTCCAAGATTGTCGTAGTTGATGATGTATTTTCCAAATTCTACAGTTTGTCTTGCTATAAAAAAAAAAACGCAAGACAAATTGCAAATTGCTTTTATATAGTTTGATTTTGTATAGTGGTTTAAAGCCACAAATCGTAGCTCATCATCAAATATGGTAATTCTGCGCTGGTGTGTTTTGTAATCGTTATATTTATAACATGTACTTGTGTATTTTTTAATTAACAACTTTAATGTCCCCCAAGATTGTCGTAGTTGATCATGCATTTTCCAAATTCTACAGTTTGTCTTACTATAAAAAAAAACGCAAGACAAATTGCAGATTACTTTTCTACAGTTTGATTTTGTATAGTGGTTTAAACCCACAAATCATAGCTCATCATCAAATATGATAATTCTGCGCTGGTGTGTTTGGTAATCGTTATATTTATAACATGTACTTGTGTATTTTTTAATTAACAACTTTAATGTCCCCCAAGATTGTCGTAGTTGATGATGTATTTTCCAAATTCTACAGTTTGTCTTGCTATGAAAAAAAAAAAAAAAATAAAATGCAAGACAAATTGCAAATTACTTTTCTACAGTTTGATTTTGTATAGTGGTTTAAACCCACAAATCATAGCTCATCATCAAATATGGTAATTCTGCGCTGGTGTGTTTTGTAATCGTTATATTTATAACATGTACTTGTGTATTTTTTAATTAACAACTTTAATGTCTCCCAAGATTGTCGTAGTTGATGATGTATTTTCCAAATTCTACAGTTTGTCTTACTATGAAAAAAAAAAAAACAAAAAAAAAACGCAAGACAAATTGCAAATTACTTTTATACAGTTTGATTTTGTATAATGGATTAAAGCAACAAATCGTAGCTCATCATCAAATGTGGTAATTCTGAGCTGGTGTGTTTTGTAGTCGTTATATTTCTATGATGTACTTGTGTGTTTTTTAATTAACAACTTTAATGTCCTCCAAGATTGTCGTAGTTGATGATGTATTTTCCAAATTCTACAGTTTGTCTTGCTATAAAAAAAAATGCAAGACAAATTATAAATTACTTTTATACAATTTGATTTTGTGTAGTGGTTTAAATCCACAAATCGTACTTCACCATCAAATGTGACAATTCTGGGCTGGTGTGTTTTGTAGTCGTTATATTTATATGATGTACTTGTGTATTTTTTAATTAACAACTTTAATGTCGTCAAAAATTGTCGTAGTTGATGATGTATTTTCCAAATTCTACAGTTTGTCTTGCTATAAAAAAAAAACGCAAGACAAATTGCAAATTGCTTTTATATAGTTTGATTTTGTATAGTGGTTTAAAGCCGCAAATCGTAGCTCATCATCAAATATGGTAATTCTACGCTGGTGTGTTTTGTAATCGTTATATTTATATGTTGTACTTGTGTATTTTTTAATTAACAACTTTAATATCCTCCAAGATTGTCGTAGTTAATGATGTATTTTCCAAATTCTGCAGTTTGTCTTGCTATAAAAAAAAAACGCAAGACAAATTGCAAATTACTTTTGTATAGTTTTTTTGTATAGTGGTTTAGAGCCACAAATCGTAGCTCATCATCAAATATGGTAATTCTGCGCTGGTGTGTTTTGTAATCGATATATTTATATGATGTACTTGTGTATTTTTTAATTAACAACTTTAATGTCCTCCAAGATTGTCGTAGTTGATGATGTATTTTCCAAATTCTACAGTTTGTCTTGCTATAAAAAAAGAAACGCAAGACAAATTGCAAATTACTTTTATACAGTTTGATTTTGTATAATGGTGTAAAGCAACAAATCGTAGCTCATCATCAACTATGGTAATTCTGCGCTGGTGTGTTTTGTAATCGATATATTTATATGATGTACTTGTGTATTTTTTAATTAACACCTTTAATGTCCCCCAAGATTGTCGTAGTTGATGATGTATTTTCCAAATACTACGGTTTGTCTTGCTATAAAAAAAAAAAACGCTAGACAAATTGCAAATTACTTTTCTACAGTTTGATTTTGTATAGTGGTTTAAACCCACAAATCATAGCTCATCATCAAATATGGTAATTCTGCGCTGGTGTGTTTTGTAATCGTTATATTTATAACCTGTACTTGTGTATTTTTTGATTAACAACTTTAATGTCCCCCAAGATTGTCGTAGTTGATGATGTATTTTCCAAATTTTACAGGTTGTCTTACTATGAAAAAAAAAAAAAACGCAAGACAAATTGCAAATTACTTTTCTACAGTTTGATTTTGTATAGTGGTTTAAACCCACAAATCATAGCTCATCATCAAATATGGTAATTCTGCGCTGGTGTGTTTTGTAATCGTTATATTTATAACCTGTACTTGTGTATTTTTTGATTAACAACTTTAATGTCCCCCAAGATTGTCGTAGTTGATGATGTATTTTCCAAATTTTACAGGTTGTCTTACTATGAAAAAAAAAAGAAAAACGCAAGACAAATTGCAAATTACTTTTCTACAGTTTGATTTTGTATAGTGGTTTAAACCCACAAATCATAGCTCATCATCAAATATGGTAATTCTGCGCTGGTGTGTTTTGTAATCGTTATATTTGTAACATGTACTTGTGTATTTTTTAATTAACAACTTTAATGTCCTCCAAGATTGTCCTAGTTGGTGAAGTATTTTCCAAATTCTACAGTTTGTCTTGCTATAAAAAAAAAAACGCAAGACAAATTGCAAATTGCTTTTATATAGTTTGATTTTGTATAGTGGTTTAAAGCCACAAATCGTAGCTCATCATCAAATATGGTAATTCTGCGCTGGTGTGTTTTGTAATCGTTATATTTATAACATGTACTTGTGTATTTTTTAATTAACAACTTTAATGTCCTCCAAGATTGTCGTAGTTGATGATGTATTTTCCAAATTCTACAGTTTGTCTTGCTATAAAAAAAAAAACGCAAGACAAATTGCAAATTGCTTTTATATAGTTTGATTTTGTATAGTGGTTTAAAGCCACAAATCGTAGCTCATCATCAAATATGGTAATTCTGCGCTGGTGTGTTTTGTAATCGTTATATTTATAACATGTACTTGTGTATTTTTTAATTAACAACTTTAATGTCCCCCAAGATTGTCGTAGTTGATCATGCATTTTCCAAATTCTACAGTTTGTCTTACTATAAAAAAAAAACGCAAGACAAATTGCAAATTACTTTTCTACAGTTTGATTTTGTATAGTGGTTTAAACCCACAAATCATAGCTCATCATCAAATATGATAATTCTGCGCTGTTGTGTTTTGTAATCGTTATATTTATAACATGTACTTGTGTATTTTTTAATTAACAACTTTAATGTCCCCCAAGATTGTCGTAGTTGATGATGTATTTTCCAAATTCTACAGTTTGTCTTACTATGAAAAAAAAAAAAAATGCAAGACAAATTGCAAATTACTTTTCTACAGTTTGATTTTGTATAGTGGCTTAAACCCACAAATCATAGCTCATCATCAAATATGGTAATTCTGCGCTGGTGTGTTTTGTAATCGTTATATTTGTAACATGTACTTGTGTATTTTTTAATTAACAACTTTAATGTCCTCCAAGATTGTCCTAGTTGGTGAAGTATTTTCCAAATTCTACAGTTTGTCTTGCTATAAAAAAAAAAACGCAAGACAAATTGCAAATTGCTTTTATATAGTTTGATTTTGTATAGTGGTTTAAAGCCACAAATCGTAGCTCATCATCAAATATGGTAATTCTGCGCTCGTGTGTTTTGTAATCGTTATATTTATAACATGTACTTGTGTATTTTTTAATTAACAATTTTAATGTCCCCCAAGATTGTCGTAGTTGATGATGTATTTTCCAAATTCTACAGTTTGTCTTACTATGAAAAAAGAAAAAAAAACCCAAGACAAATTGCAAATTTCTTTTATACAGTTTGATTTTGTATAGAGGTTTAAAGCCACAAATCATAGCTCATCATCAAATATGGTAATTCTGCGCTGGTGTGTTTTGTAATCGTTATATTTATAACATCTACTTGTGTATTTTTTAATTAACAACTTTAATGTCGTCCAAGATTGTCGTAGTTGATGATGTATTTTCCAAATTCTACAGTTTGTTTTACTATGAAAAAAGAAAAAAAAAAAAACCAAGACAAATTGCAAATTTCTTTTATACAGTTTGATTTTGTATAGTGGTTTAAAGCCACAAATCATAGCTCATCATCAAAGATGGTGATTCTGCGCTGGTGTGTTTTGTAATCGTTATATTTGTAACATGTACTTGTGTATTTTTTAATTAACAACTTTAATGTCCTCCAAGATTGTCGTAGTTGATGATGTATTTTCCAAATTCTACAGTTTCTTGCTATGAAAAAAAAAAAAAAAACGCAAGACAAATTGCAAATTTCTTTTATACAGTTTGATTTTGTTTTGTGGTTTAAAGCCACAAATCATAGCTCATCATCAAATATGGTAATTCTGCGCTGGTGTGTTTTGTAATCGTTATATTTATAACATGTACTTGTGTATTTTTTAATTAACAACTTTAATGTCGTCCAAGATTGTCGTAGTTGAGGATGTATTTTCCAAATTCTACAGTTTGTCTTGCTATAAAAAAAAACGCAAGACAAATTGCAAATTGCTTTTATATAGTTTGATTTTGTATAGTGGTTTAAAGCCACAAATCGTAGCTCATCATCAAATATGGTAATTCTGCGCTGGTGTGTTTTGTAATCGTTATATTTATAACATGTACTTGTGTATTTTTTAATTAACAACTTTAATGTCCCCCAAGATTGTCGTAGTTGATCATGCATTTTCCAAATTCTACAGTTTGTCTTACTATAAAAAAAAAAAAACGCAAGACAAATTGCAAATTACTTTTCTACAGTTTGATTTTGTATAGTGGTTTAAACCCACAAATCATAGCTCATCATCAAATATTGTAATTCTGCGCTGGTGTGGTTTGTAGTCGTTATATCTATGTGATGTACTTGTGTATTTTTTAATTAACAACTTTAATGTCGTCCAAGATTGTCGTAGTTGATGATGTATTTTCCAAATTCTACAGTTTGTCTTGCTATAAAAAAAAAAACGCAAGACAAATTGCAAATTGCTTTTATATAGTTTGATTTTGTATAGTGGTTTAAAGCCACAAATCGTAGCTCATCATCAAATATGGTAATTCTGCGCTGGTGTGTTTTGTAATCGTTATATTTATAACATGTACTTGTGTATTTTTTAATTAACAACTTTAATGTCCCCCAAGATTGTCGTAGTTGATCATGCATTTTCCAAATTCTACAGTTTGTCTTACTATAAAAAAAAACGCAAGACAAATTGCAGATTACTTTTCTACAGTTTGATTTTGTATAGTGGTTTAAACCCACAAATCATAGCTCATCATCAAATATGATAATTCTGCGCTGGTGTGTTTGGTAATCGTTATATTTATAACATGTACTTGTGTATTTTTTAATTAACAACTTTAATGTCCCCCAAGATTGTCGTAGTTGATGATGTATTTTCCAAATTCTACAGTTTGTCTTGCTATGAAAAAAAAAAAAAATAAAATGCAAGACAAATTGCAAATTACTTTTCTACAGTTTGATTTTGTATAGTGGTTTAAACCCACAAATCATAGCTCATCATCAAATATGGTAATTCTGCGCTGGTGTGTTTTGTAATCGTTATATTTATAACATGTACTTGTGTATTTTTTAATTAACAACTTTAATGTCTCCCAAGATTGTCGTAGTTGATGATGTATTTTCCAAATTCTACAGTTTGTCTTACTATGAAAAAAAAAAACAAAAAAAAAAACGCAAGACAAATTGCAAATTACTTTTATACAGTTTGATTTTGTATAATGGATTAAAGCAACAAATCGTAGCTCATCATCAAATGTGGTAATTCTGAGCTGGTGTGTTTTGTAGTCGTTATATTTCTATGATGTACTTGTGTGTTTTTTAATTAACAACTTTAATGTCCTCCAAGATTGTCGTAGTTGATGATGTATTTTCCAAATTCTACAGTTTGTCTTGCTATAAAAAAAATGCAAGACAAATTATAAATTACTTTTATACAATTTGATTTTGTGTAGTGGTTTAAATCCACAAATCGTACTTCACCATCAAATGTGACAATTCTGGGCTGGTGTGTTTTGTAGTCGTTATATTTATATGATGTACTTGTGTATTTTTTAATTAACAACTTTAATGTCGTCAAAAATTGTCGTAGTTGATGATGTATTTTCCAAATTCTACAGTTTGTCTTGCTATAAAAAAAAAACGCAAGACAAATTGCAAATTGCTTTTATATAGTTTGATTTTGTATAGTGGTTTAAAGCCGCAAATCGTAGCTCATCATCAAATATGGTAATTCTACGCTGGTGTGTTTTGTAATCGTTATATTTATATGTTGTACTTGTGTATTTTTTAATTAACAACTTTAATATCCTCCAAGATTGTCGTAGTTGATGATGTATTTTCCAAATTCTGCAGTTTGTCTTGCTATAAAAAAAAAACGCAAGACAAATTGCAAATTACTTTTGTATAGTTTTTTTGTATAGTGGTTTAGAGCCACAAATCGTAGCTCATCATCAAATATGGTAATTCTGCGCTGGTGTGTTTTGTAATCGATATATTTATATGATGTACTTGTGTATTTTTTAATTAACAACTTTAATGTCCTCCAAGATTGTCGTAGTTGATGATGTATTTTCCAAATTCTACAGTTTGTCTTGCTATAAAAAAAGAAACGCAAGACAAATTGCAAATTACTTTTATACAGTTTGATTTTGTATAATGGTGTAAAGCAACAAATCGTAGCTCATCATCAACTATGGTAATTCTGCGCTGGTGTGTTTTGTAATCGATATATTTATATGATGTACTTGTGTATTTTTTAATTAACACCTTTAATGTCCCCCAAGATTGTCGTAGTTGATGATGTATTTTCCAAATACTACGGTTTGTCTTGCTATAAAAAAAAAACGCTAGACAAATTGCAAATTACTTTTCTACAGTTTGATTTTGTATAGTGGTTTAAACCCACAAATCATAGCTCATCATCAAATATGGTAATTCTGCGCTGGTGTGTTTTGTAATCGTTATATTTATAACCTGTACTTGTGTATTTTTTGATTAACAACTTTAATGTCCCCCAAGATTGTCGTAGTTGATGATGTATTTTCCAAATTTTACAGGTTGTCTTACTATGAAAAAAAAAAAAAACGCAAGACAAATTGCAAATTACTTTTCTACAGTTTGATTTTGTATAGTGGTTTAAACCCACAAATCATAGCTCATCATCAAATATGGTAATTCTGCGCTGGTGTGTTTTGTAATCGTTATATTTATAACCTGTACTTGTGTATTTTTTGATTAACAACTTTAATGTCCCCCAAGATTGTCGTAGTTGATGATGTATTTTCCAAATTTTACAGGTTGTCTTACTATGAAAAAAAAAAGAAAAACGCAAGACAAATTGCAAATTACTTTTCTACAGTTTGATTTTGTATAGTGGTTTAAACCCACAAATCATAGCTCATCATCAAATATGGTAATTCTGCGCTGGTGTGTTTTGTAATCGTTATATTTGTAACATGTACTTGTGTATTTTTTAATTAACAACTTTAATGTCCTCCAAGATTGTCCTAGTTGGTGAAGTATTTTCCAAATTCTACAGTTTGTCTTGCTATAAAAAAAAAAACGCAAGACAAATTGCAAATTGCTTTTATATAGTTTGATTTTGTATAGTGGTTTAAAGCCACAAATCGTAGCTCATCATCAAATATGGTAATTCTGCGCTGGTGTGTTTTGTAATCGTTATATTTATAACATGTACTTGTGTATTTTTTAATTAACAACTTTAATGTCCTCCAAGATTGTCGTAGTTGATGATGTATTTTCCAAATTCTACAGTTTGTCTTGCTATAAAAAAAAAACGCAAGACAAATTGCAAATTGCTTTTATATAGTTTGATTTTGTATAGTGGTTTAAAGCCACAAATCGTAGCTCATCATCAAATATGGTAATTCTGCGCTGGTGTGTTTTGTAATCGTTATATTTATAACATGTACTTGTGTATTTTTTAATTAACAACTTTAATGTCCCCCAAGATTGTCGTAGTTGATCATGCATTTTCCAAATTCTACAGTTTGTCTTACTATAAAAAAAAAACGCAAGACAAATTGCAAATTACTTTTCTACAGTTTGATTTTGTATAGTGGTTTAAACCCACAAATCATAGCTCATCATCAAATATGATAATTCTGCGCTGTTGTGTTTTGTAATCGTTATATTTATAACATGTACTTGTGTATTTTTTAATTAACAACTTTAATGTCCCCCAAGATTGTCGTAGTTGATGATGTATTTTCCAAATTCTACAGTTTGTCTTACTATGAAAAAAAAAAAAATGCAAGACAAATTGCAAATTACTTTTCTACAGTTTGATTTTGTATAGTGGCTTAAACCCACAAATCATAGCTCATCATCAAATATGGTAATTCTGCGCTGGTGTGTTTTGTAATCGTTATATTTGTAACATGTACTTGTGTATTTTTTAATTAACAACTTTAATGTCCTCCAAGATTGTCCTAGTTGGTGAAGTATTTTCCAAATTCTACAGTTTGTCTTGCTATAAAAAAAAAACGCAAGACAAATTGCAAATTGCTTTTATATAGTTTGATTTTGTATAGTGGTTTAAAGCCACAAATCGTAGCTCATCATCAAATATGGTAATTCTGCGCTCGTGTGTTTTGTAATCGTTATATTTATAACATGTACTTGTGTATTTTTTAATTAACAATTTTAATGTCCCCCAAGATTGTCGTAGTTGATGATGTATTTTCCAAATTCTACAGTTTGTCTTACTATGAAAAAAGAAAAAAAAACCCAAGACAAATTGCAAATTTCTTTTATACAGTTTGATTTTGTATAGAGGTTTAAAGCCACAAATCATAGCTCATCATCAAATATGGTAATTCTGCGCTGGTGTGTTTTGTAATCGTTATATTTATAACATCTACTTGTGTATTTTTTAATTAACAACTTTAATGTCGTCCAAGATTGTCGTAGTTGATGATGTATTTTCCAAATTCTACAGTTTGTTTTACTATGAAAAAAGAAAAAAAAAAAAACCAAGACAAATTGCAAATTTCTTTTATACAGTTTATTTTGTATAGTGGTTTAAAGCCACAAATCATAGCTCATCATCAAAGATGGTGATTCTGCGCTGGTGTGTTTTGTAATCGTTATATTTGTAACATGTACTTGTGTATTTTTTAATTAACAACTTTAATGTCCTCCAAGATTGTCGTAGTTGATGATGTATTTTCCAAATTCTACAGTTTCTTGCTATGAAAAAAAAAAAAAAACGCAAGACAAATTGCAAATTTCTTTTATACAGTTTGATTTTGTTTTGTGGTTTAAAGCCACAAATCATAGCTCATCATCAAATATGGTAATTCTGCGCTGGTGTGTTTTGTAATCGTTATATTTATAACATGTACTTGTGTATTTTTTAATTAACAACTTTAATGTCGTCCAAGATTGTCGTAGTTGAGGATGTATTTTCCAAATTCTACAGTTTGTCTTGCTATAAAAAAAAACGCAAGACAAATTGCAAATTGCTTTTATATAGTTTGATTTTGTATAGTGGTTTAAAGCCACAAATCGTAGCTCATCATCAAATATGGTAATTCTGCGCTGGTGTGTTTTGTAATCGTTATATTTATAACATGTACTTGTGTATTTTTTAATTAACAACTTTAATGTCCCCCAAGATTGTCGTAGTTGATCATGCATTTTCCAAATTCTACAGTTTGTCTTACTATAAAAAAAAAAAAACGCAAGACAAATTGCAAATTACTTTTCTACAGTTTGATTTTGTATAGTAGTTTAAACCCACAAATCATAGCTCATCATCAAATATTGTAATTCTGCGCTGGTGTGGTTTGTAGTCGTTATATCTATGTGATGTACTTGTGTATTTTTTAATTAACAACTTTAATGTCGTCCAAGATTGTCGTAGTTGATGATGTATTTTCCAAATTCTACAGTTTGTCTTGCTATAAAAAAAAAAAACGCAAGACAAATTGCAAATTGCTTTTATATAGTTTGATTTTGTATAGTGGTTTAAAGCCACAAATCGTAGCTCATCATCAAATATGGTAATTCTGCGCTGGTGTGTTTTGTAATCGTTATATTTATAACATGTACTTGTGTATTTTTTAATTAACAACTTTAATGTCCCCCAAGATTGTCGTAGTTGATCATGCATTTTCCAAATTCTACAGTTTGTCTTACTATAAAAAAAAACGCAAGACAAATTGCAGATTACTTTTCTACAGTTTGATTTTGTATAGTGGTTTAAACCCACAAATCATAGCTCATCATCAAATATGATAATTCTGCGCTGGTGTGTTTGGTAATCGTTATATTTATAACATGTACTTGTGTATTTTTTAATTAACAACTTTAATGTCCCCCAAGATTGTCGTAGTTGATGATGTATTTTCCAAATTCTACAGTTTGTCTTGCTATGAAAAAAAAAAAAAAAAAATGCAAGACAAATTGCAAATTACTTTTCTACAGTTTGATTTTGTATAGTGGTTTAAACCCACAAATCATAGCTCATCATCAAATATGGTAATTCTGCGCTGGTGTGTTTTGTAATCGTTATATTTATAACATGTACTTGTGTATTTTTTAATTAACAACTTTAATGTCTCCCAAGATTGTCGTAGTTGATGATGTATTTTCCAAATTCTACAGTTTGTCTTACTATGAAAAAAAAAAACAAAAAAAAAAACGCAAGACAAATTGCAAATTACTTTTATACAGTTTGATTTTGTATAATGGATTAAAGCAACAAATCGTAGCTCATCATCAAATGTGGTAATTCTGAGCTGGTGTGTTTTGTAGTCGTTATATTTCTATGATGTACTTGTGTGTTTTTTAATTAACAACTTTAATGTCCTCCAAGATTGTCGTAGTTGATGATGTATTTTCCAAATTCTACAGTTTGTCTTGCTATAAAAAAAAATGCAAGACATTATAAATTACTTTTATACAATTTGATTTTGTGTAGTGGTTTAAATCCACAAATCGTACTTCACCATCAAATGTGACAATTCTGGGCTGGTGTGTTTTGTAGTCGTTATATTTATATGATGTACTTGTGTATTTTTTAATTAACAACTTTAATGTCGTCAAAAATTGTCGTAGTTGATGATGTATTTTCCAAATTCTACAGTTTGTCTTGCTATAAAAAAAAAACGCAAGACAAATTGCAAATTGCTTTTATATAGTTTGATTTTGTATAGTGGTTTAAAGCCGCAAATCGTAGCTCATCATCAAATATGGTAATTCTGCGCTGGTGTGTTTTGTAATCGTTATATTTATAACATGTACTTGTGTATTTTTTAATTAACAACTTTAATGTCCCCCAAGATTGTCGTAGTTGATCATGCATTTTCCAAATTCTACAGTTTGTCTTACTATAAAAAAAAAACGCAAGACAAATTGCAAATTACTTTTCTACAGTTTGATTTTGTATAGTGGTTTAAACCCACAAATCATAGCTCATCATCAAATATGATAATTCTGCGCTGTTGTGTTTTGTAATCGTTATATTTATAACATGTACTTGTGTATTTTTTAATTAACAACTTTAATGTCCCCCAAGATTGTCGTAGTTGATGATGTATTTTCCAAATTCTACAGTTTGTCTTACTATGAAAAAAAAAAAAATGCAAGACAAATTGCAAATTACTTTTCTACAGTTTGATTTTGTATAGTGGCTTAAACCCACAAATCATAGCTCATCATCAAATATGGTAATTCTGCGCTGGTGTGTTTTGTAATCGTTATATTTGTAACATGTACTTGTGTATTTTTTAATTAACAACTTTAATGTCCTCCAAGATTGTCCTAGTTGGTGAAGTATTTTCCAAATTCTACAGTTTGTCTTGCTATAAAAAAAAAACGCAAGACAAATTGCAAATTGCTTTTATATAGTTTGATTTTGTATAGTGGTTTAAAGCCACAAATCGTAGCTCATCATCAAATATGGTAATTCTGCGCTCGTGTGTTTTGTAATCGTTATATTTATAACATGTACTTGTGTATTTTTTAATTAACAATTTTAATGTCCCCCAAGATTGTCGTAGTTGATGATGTATTTTCCAAATTCTACAGTTTGTCTTACTATGAAAAAAGAAAAAAAAACCCAAGACAAATTGCAAATTTCTTTTATACAGTTTGATTTTGTATAGAGGTTTAAAGCCACAAATCATAGCTCATCATCAAATATGGTAATTCTGCGCTGGTGTGTTTTGTAATCGTTATATTTATAACATCTACTTGTGTATTTTTTAATTAACAACTTTAATGTCGTCCAAGATTGTCGTAGTTGATGATGTATTTTCCAAATTCTACAGTTTGTTTTACTATGAAAAAAGAAAAAAAAAAAAACCAAGACAAATTGCAAATTTCTTTTATACAGTTTATTTTGTATAGTGGTTTAAAGCCACAAATCATAGCTCATCATCAAAGATGGTGATTCTGCGCTGGTGTGTTTTGTAATCGTTATATTTGTAACATGTACTTGTGTATTTTTTAATTAACAACTTTAATGTCCTCCAAGATTGTAGTAGTTGATGATGTATTTTCCAAATTCTACAGTTTCTTGCTATGAAAAAAAAAAAAAAACGCAAGACAAATTGCAAATTTCTTTTATACAGTTTGATTTTGTTTTGTGGTTTAAAGCCACAAATCATAGCTCATCATCAAATATGGTAATTCTGCGCTGGTGTGTTTTGTAATCGTTATATTTATAACATGTACTTGTGTATTTTTTAATTAACAACTTTAATGTCGTCCAAGATTGTCGTAGTTGAGGATGTATTTTCCAAATTCTACAGTTTGTCTTGCTATAAAAAAAAACGCAAGACAAATTGCAAATTGCTTTTATATAGTTTGATTTTGTATAGTGGTTTAAAGCCACAAATCGTAGCTCATCATCAAATATGGTAATTCTGCGCTGGTGTGTTTTGTAATCGTTATATTTATAACATGTACTTGTGTATTTTTTAATTAACAACTTTAATGTCCCCCAAGATTGTCGTAGTTGATCATGCATTTTCCAAATTCTACAGTTTGTCTTACTATAAAAAAAAAAAAACGCAAGACAAATTGCAAATTACTTTTCTACAGTTTGATTTTGTATAGTAGTTTAAACCCACAAATCATAGCTCATCATCAAATATTGTAATTCTGCGCTGGTGTGGTTTGTAGTCGTTATATCTATGTGATGTACTTGTGTATTTTTTAATTAACAACTTTAATGTCGTCCAAGATTGTCGTAGTTGATGATGTATTTTCCAAATTCTACAGTTTGTCTTGCTATAAAAAAAAAAAACGCAAGACAAATTGCAAATTGCTTTTATATAGTTTGATTTTGTATAGTGGTTTAAAGCCACAAATCGTAGCTCATCATCAAATATGGTAATTCTGCGCTGGTGTGTTTTGTAATCGTTATATTTATAACATGTACTTGTGTATTTTTTAATTAACAACTTTAATGTCCCCCAAGATTGTCGTAGTTGATCATGCATTTTCCAAATTCTACAGTTTGTCTTACTATAAAAAAAAACGCAAGACAAATTGCAGATTACTTTTCTACAGTTTGATTTTGTATAGTGGTTTAAACCCACAAATCATAGCTCATCATCAAATATGATAATTCTGCGCTGGTGTGTTTGGTAATCGTTATATTTATAACATGTACTTGTGTATTTTTTAATTAACAACTTTAATGTCCCCCAAGATTGTCGTAGTTGATGATGTATTTTCCAAATTCTACAGTTTGTCTTGCTATGAAAAAAAAAAAAAAAAAAATGCAAGACAAATTGCAAATTACTTTTCTACAGTTTGATTTTGTATAGTGGTTTAAACCCACAAATCATAGCTCATCATCAAATATGGTAATTCTGCGCTGGTGTGTTTTGTAATCGTTATATTTATAACATGTACTTGTGTATTTTTTAATTAACAACTTTAATGTCTCCCAAGATTGTCGTAGTTGATGATGTATTTTCCAAATTCTACAGTTTGTCTTACTATGAAAAAAAAAAAACAAAAAAAAAAACGCAAGACAAATTGCAAATTACTTTTATACAGTTTGATTTTGTATAATGGATTAAAGCAACAAATCGTAGCTCATCATCAAATGTGGTAATTCTGAGCTGGTGTGTTTTGTAGTCGTTATATTTCTATGATGTACTTGTGTGTTTTTTAATTAACAACTTTAATGTCCTCCAAGATTGTCGTAGTTGATGATGTATTTTCCAAATTCTACAGTTTGTCTTGCTATAAAAAAAAATGCAAGACATTATAAATTACTTTTATACAATTTGATTTTGTGTAGTGGTTTAAATCCACAAATCGTACTTCACCATCAAATGTGACAATTCTGGGCTGGTGTGTTTTGTAGTCGTTATATTTATATGATGTACTTGTGTATTTTTTAATTAACAACTTTAATGTCGTCAAAAATTGTCGTAGTTGATGATGTATTTTCCAAATTCTACAGTTTGTCTTGCTATAAAAAAAAAACGCAAGACAAATTGCAAATTGCTTTTATATAGTTTGATTTTGTATAGTGGTTTAAAGCCGCAAATCGTAGCTCATCATCAAATATGGTAATTCTGCGCTGGTGTGTTTTGTAATCGTTATATTTATAACATGTACTTGTGTATTTTTTAATTAACAACTTTAATGTCCCCCAAGATTGTCGTAGTTGATCATGCATTTTCCAAATTCTACAGTTTGTCTTACTATAAAAAAAAAACGCAAGACAAATTGCAAATTACTTTTCTACAGTTTGATTTTGTATAGTGGTTTAAACTCACAAATCATAGCTCATCATCAAATATGATAATTCTGCGCTGTTGTGTTTTGTAATCGTTATATTTATAACATGTACTTGTGTATTTTTTAATTAACAACTTTAATGTCCCCCAAGATTGTCGTAGTTGATGATGTATTTTCCAAATTCTACAGTTTGTCTTACTATGAAAAAAAAAAAATGCAAGACAAATTGCAAATTACTTTTCTACAGTTTGATTTTGTATAGTGGCTTAAACCCACAAATCATAGCTCATCATCAAATATGGTAATTCTGCGCTGGTGTGTTTTGTAATCGTTATATTTGTAACATGTACTTGTGTATTTTTTAATTAACAACTTTAATGTCCTCCAAGATTGTCCTAGTTGGTGAAGTATTTTCCAAATTCTACAGTTTGTCTTGCTATAAAAAAAAAACGCAAGACAAATTGCAAATTGCTTTTATATAGTTTGATTTTGTATAGTGGTTTAAAGCCACAAATCGTAGCTCATCATCAAATATGGTAATTCTGCGCTCGTGTGTTTTGTAATCGTTATATTTATAACATGTACTTGTGTATTTTTTAATTAACAATTTTAATGTCCCCCAAGATTGTCGTAGTTGATGATGTATTTTCCAAATTCTACAGTTTGTCTTACTATGAAAAAAGAAAAAAAAACCCAAGACAAATTGCAAATTTCTTTTATACAGTTTGATTTTGTATAGAGGTTTAAAGCCACAAATCATAGCTCATCATCAAATATGGTAATTCTGCGCTGGTGTGTTTTGTAATCGTTATATTTATAACATCTACTTGTGTATTTTTTAATTAACAACTTTAATGTCGTCCAAGATTGTCGTAGTTGATGATGTATTTTCCAAATTCTACAGTTTGTTTTACTATGAAAAAAGAAAAAAAAAAAAACCAAGACAAATTGCAAATTTCTTTTATACAGTTTATTTTGTATAGTGGTTTAAAGCCACAAATCATAGCTCATCATCAAAGATGGTGATTCTGCGCTGGTGTGTTTTGTAATCGTTATATTTGTAACATGTACTTGTGTATTTTTTAATTAACAACTTTAATGTCCTCCAAGATTGTCGTAGTTGATGATGTATTTTCCAAATTCTACAGTTTCTTGCTATGAAAAAAAAAAAAAAACGCAAGACAAATTGCAAATTTCTTTTATACAGTTTGATTTTGTTTTGTGGTTTAAAGCCACAAATCATAGCTCATCATCAAATATGGTAATTCTGCGCTGGTGTGTTTTGTAATCGTTATATTTATAACATGTACTTGTGTATTTTTTAATTAACAACTTTAATGTCGTCCAAGATTGTCGTAGTTGAGGATGTATTTTCCAAATTCTACAGTTTGTCTTGCTATAAAAAAAAACGCAAGACAAATTGCAAATTGCTTTTATATAGTTTGATTTTGTATAGTGGTTTAAAGCCACAAATCGTAGCTCATCATCAAATATGGTAATTCTGCGCTGGTGTGTTTTGTAATCGTTATATTTATAACATGTACTTGTGTATTTTTTAATTAACAACTTTAATGTCCCCCAAGATTGTCGTAGTTGATCATGCATTTTCCAAATTCTACAGTTTGTCTTACTATAAAAAAAAAAAAACGCAAGACAAATTGCAAATTACTTTTCTACAGTTTGATTTTGTATAGTAGTTTAAACCCACAAATCATAGCTCATCATCAAATATTGTAATTCTGCGCTGGTGTGGTTTGTAGTCGTTATATCTATGTGATGTACTTGTGTATTTTTTAATTAACAACTTTAATGTCGTCCAAGATTGTCGTAGTTGATGATGTATTTTCCAAATTCTACAGTTTGTCTTGCTATAAAAAAAAAAAACGCAAGACAAATTGCAAATTGCTTTTATATAGTTTGATTTTGTATAGTGGTTTAAAGCCACAAATCGTAGCTCATCATCAAATATGGTAATTCTGCGCTGGTGTGTTTTGTAATCGTTATATTTATAACATGTACTTGTGTATTTTTTAATTAACAACTTTAATGTCCCCCAAGATTGTCGTAGTTGATCATGCATTTTCCAAATTCTACAGTTTGTCTTACTATAAAAAAAAACGCAAGACAAATTGCAGATTACTTTTCTACAGTTTGATTTTGTATAGTGGTTTAAACCCACAAATCATAGCTCATCATCAAATATGATAATTCTGCGCTGGTGTGTTTGGTAATCGTTATATTTATAACATGTACTTGTGTATTTTTTAATTAACAACTTTAATGTCCCCCAAGATTGTCGTAGTTGATGATGTATTTTCCAAATTCTACAGTTTGTCTTGCTATGAAAAAAAAAAAAAAAAAAATGCAAGACAAATTGCAAATTACTTTTCTACAGTTTGATTTTGTATAGTGGTTTAAACCCACAAATCATAGCTCATCATCAAATATGGTAATTCTGCGCTGGTGTGTTTTGTAATCGTTATATTTATAACATGTACTTGTGTATTTTTTAATTAACAACTTTAATGTCTCCCAAGATTGTCGTAGTTGATGATGTATTTTCCAAATTCTACAGTTTGTCTTACTATGAAAAAAAAAAAACAAAAAAAAAAACGCAAGACAAATTGCAAATTACTTTTATACAGTTTGATTTTGTATAATGGATTAAAGCAACAAATCGTAGCTCATCATCAAATGTGGTAATTCTGAGCTGGTGTGTTTTGTAGTCGTTATATTTCTATGATGTACTTGTGTGTTTTTTAATTAACAACTTTAATGTCCTCCAAGATTGTCGTAGTTGATGATGTATTTTCCAAATTCTACAGTTTGTCTTGCTATAAAAAAAAATGCAAGACATTATAAATTACTTTTATACAATTTGATTTTGTGTAGTGGTTTAAATCCACAAATCGTACTTCACCATCAAATGTGACAATTCTGGGCTGGTGTGTTTTGTAGTCGTTATATTTATATGATGTACTTGTGTATTTTTTAATTAACAACTTTAATGTCGTCAAAAATTGTCGTAGTTGATGATGTATTTTCCAAATTCTACAGTTTGTCTTGCTATAAAAAAAAAACGCAAGACAAATTGCAAATTGCTTTTATATAGTTTGATTTTGTATAGTGGTTTAAAGCCGCAAATCGTAGCTCATCATCAAATATGGTAATTCTGCGCTGGTGTGTTTTGTAATCGTTATATTTATAACATGTACTTGTGTATTTTTTAATTAACAACTTTAATGTCCCCCAAGATTGTCGTAGTTGATCATGCATTTTCCAAATTCTACAGTTTGTCTTACTATAAAAAAAAAACGCAAGACAAATTGCAAATTACTTTTCTACAGTTTGATTTTGTATAGTGGTTTAAACCCACAAATCATAGCTCATCATCAAATATGATAATTCTGCGCTGTTGTGTTTTGTAATCGTTATATTTATAACATGTACTTGTGTATTTTTTAATTAACAACTTTAATGTCCCCCAAGATTGTCGTAGTTGATGATGTATTTTCCAAATTCTACAGTTTGTCTTACTATGAAAAAAAAAAAAATGCAAGACAAATTGCAAATTACTTTTCTACAGTTTGATTTTGTATAGTGGCTTAAACCCACAAATCATAGCTCATCATCAAATATGGTAATTCTGCGCTGGTGTGTTTTGTAATCGTTATATTTGTAACATGTACTTGTGTATTTTTTAATTAACAACTTTAATGTCCTCCAAGATTGTCCTAGTTGGTGAAGTATTTTCCAAATTCTACAGTTTGTCTTGCTATAAAAAAAAAACGCAAGACAAATTGCAAATTGCTTTTATATAGTTTGATTTTGTATAGTGGTTTAAAGCCACAAATCGTAGCTCATCATCAAATATGGTAATTCTGCGCTCGTGTGTTTTGTAATCGTTATATTTATAACATGTACTTGTGTATTTTTTAATTAACAATTTTAATGTCCCCCAAGATTGTCGTAGTTGATGATGTATTTTCCAAATTCTACAGTTTGTCTTACTATGAAAAAAGAAAAAAAAACCCAAGACAAATTGCAAATTTCTTTTATACAGTTTGATTTTGTATAGAGGTTTAAAGCCACAAATCATAGCTCATCATCAAATATGGTAATTCTGCGCTGGTGTGTTTTGTAATCGTTATATTTATAACATCTACTTGTGTATTTTTTAATTAACAACTTTAATGTCGTCCAAGATTGTCGTAGTTGATGATGTATTTTCCAAATTCTACAGTTTGTTTTACTATGAAAAAAGAAAAAAAAAAAAACCAAGACAAATTGCAAATTTCTTTTATACAGTTTATTTTGTATAGTGGTTTAAAGCCACAAATCATAGCTCATCATCAAAGATGGTGATTCTGCGCTGGTGTGTTTTGTAATCGTTATATTTGTAACATGTACTTGTGTATTTTTTAATTAACAACTTTAATGTCCTCCAAGATTGTCGTAGTTGATGATGTATTTTCCAAATTCTACAGTTTCTTGCTATGAAAAAAAAAAAAAAACGCAAGACAAATTGCAAATTTCTTTTATACAGTTTGATTTTGTTTTGTGGTTTAAAGCCACAAATCATAGCTCATCATCAAATATGGTAATTCTGCGCTGGTGTGTTTTGTAATCGTTATATTTATAACATGTACTTGTGTATTTTTTAATTAACAACTTTAATGTCGTCCAAGATTGTCGTAGTTGAGGATGTATTTTCCAAATTCTACAGTTTGTCTTGCTATAAAAAAAAACGCAAGACAAATTGCAAATTGCTTTTATATAGTTTGATTTTGTATAGTGGTTTAAAGCCACAAATCGTAGCTCATCATCAAATATGGTAATTCTGCGCTGGTGTGTTTTGTAATCGTTATATTTATAACATGTACTTGTGTATTTTTTAATTAACAACTTTAATGTCCCCCAAGATTGTCGTAGTTGATCATGCATTTTCCAAATTCTACAGTTTGTCTTACTATAAAAAAAAAAAAACGCAAGACAAATTGCAAATTACTTTTCTACAGTTTGATTTTGTATAGTAGTTTAAACCCACAAATCATAGCTCATCATCAAATATTGTAATTCTGCGCTGGTGTGGTTTGTAGTCGTTATATCTATGTGATGTACTTGTGTATTTTTTAATTAACAACTTTAATGTCGTCCAAGATTGTCGTAGTTGATGATGTATTTTCCAAATTCTACAGTTTGTCTTGCTATAAAAAAAAAAAACGCAAGACAAATTGCAAATTGCTTTTATATAGTTTGATTTTGTATAGTGGTTTAAAGCCACAAATCGTAGCTCATCATCAAATATGGTAATTCTGCGCTGGTGTGTTTTGTAATCGTTATATTTATAACATGTACTTGTGTATTTTTTAATTAACAACTTTAATGTCCCCCAAGATTGTCGTAGTTGATCATGCATTTTCCAAATTCTACAGTTTGTCTTACTATAAAAAAAAACGCAAGACAAATTGCAGATTACTTTTCTACAGTTTGATTTTGTATAGTGGTTTAAACCCACAAATCATAGCTCATCATCAAATATGATAATTCTGCGCTGGTGTGTTTGGTAATCGTTATATTTATAACATGTACTTGTGTATTTTTTAATTAACAACTTTAATGTCCCCCAAGATTGTCGTAGTTGATGATGTATTTTCCAAATTCTACAGTTTGTCTTGCTATGAAAAAAAAAAAAAAAAAAATGCAAGACAAATTGCAAATTACTTTTCTACAGTTTGATTTTGTATAGTGGTTTAAACCCACAAATCATAGCTCATCATCAAATATGGTAATTCTGCGCTGGTGTGTTTTGTAATCGTTATATTTATAACATGTACTTGTGTATTTTTTAATTAACAACTTTAATGTCTCCCAAGATTGTCGTAGTTGATGATGTATTTTCCAAATTCTACAGTTTGTCTTACTATGAAAAAAAAAAAACAAAAAAAAAAACGCAAGACAAATTGCAAATTACTTTTATACAGTTTGATTTTGTATAATGGATTAAAGCAACAAATCGTAGCTCATCATCAAATGTGGTAATTCTGAGCTGGTGTGTTTTGTAGTCGTTATATTTCTATGATGTACTTGTGTGTTTTTTAATTAACAACTTTAATGTCCTCCAAGATTGTCGTAGTTGATGATGTATTTTCCAAATTCTACAGTTTGTCTTGCTATAAAAAAAAATGCAAGACATTATAAATTACTTTTATACAATTTGATTTTGTGTAGTGGTTTAAATCCACAAATCGTACTTCACCATCAAATGTGACAATTCTGGGCTGGTGTGTTTTGTAGTCGTTATATTTATATGATGTACTTGTGTATTTTTTAATTAACAACTTTAATGTCGTCAAAAATTGTCGTAGTTGATGATGTATTTTCCAAATTCTACAGTTTGTCTTGCTATAAAAAAAAAACGCAAGACAAATTGCAAATTGCTTTTATATAGTTTGATTTTGTATAGTGGTTTAAAGCCGCAAATCGTAGCTCATCATCAAATATGGTAATTCTGCGCTGGTGTGTTTTGTAATCGTTATATTTATAACATGTACTTGTGTATTTTTTAATTAACAACTTTAATGTCCCCCAAGATTGTCGTAGTTGATCATGCATTTTCCAAATTCTACAGTTTGTCTTACTATAAAAAAAAAACGCAAGACAAATTGCAAATTACTTTTCTACAGTTTGATTTTGTATAGTGGTTTAAACCCACAAATCATAGCTCATCATCAAATATGATAATTCTGCGCTGTTGTGTTTTGTAATCGTTATATTTATAACATGTACTTGTGTATTTTTTAATTAACAACTTTAATGTCCCCCAAGATTGTCGTAGTTGATGATGTATTTTCCAAATTCTACAGTTTGTCTTACTATGAAAAAAAAAAAAATGCAAGACAAATTGCAAATTACTTTTCTACAGTTTGATTTTGTATAGTGGCTTAAACCCACAAATCATAGCTCATCATCAAATATGGTAATTCTGCGCTGGTGTGTTTTGTAATCGTTATATTTGTAACATGTACTTGTGTATTTTTTAATTAACAACTTTAATGTCCTCCAAGATTGTCCTAGTTGGTGAAGTATTTTCCAAATTCTACAGTTTGTCTTGCTATAAAAAAAAAACGCAAGACAAATTGCAAATTGCTTTTATATAGTTTGATTTTGTATAGTGGTTTAAAGCCACAAATCGTAGCTCATCATCAAATATGGTAATTCTGCGCTCGTGTGTTTTGTAATCGTTATATTTATAACATGTACTTGTGTATTTTTTAATTAACAATTTTAATGTCCCCCAAGATTGTCGTAGTTGATGATGTATTTTCCAAATTCTACAGTTTGTCTTACTATGAAAAAAGAAAAAAAAACCCAAGACAAATTGCAAATTTCTTTTATACAGTTTGATTTTGTATAGAGGTTTAAAGCCACAAATCATAGCTCATCATCAAATATGGTAATTCTGCGCTGGTGTGTTTTGTAATCGTTATATTTATAACATCTACTTGTGTATTTTTTAATTAACAACTTTAATGTCGTCCAAGATTGTCGTAGTTGATGATGTATTTTCCAAATTCTACAGTTTGTTTTACTATGAAAAAAGAAAAAAAAAAAAACCAAGACAAATTGCAAATTTCTTTTATACAGTTTATTTTGTATAGTGGTTTAAAGCCACAAATCATAGCTCATCATCAAAGATGGTGATTCTGCGCTGGTGTGTTTTGTAATCGTTATATTTGTAACATGTACTTGTGTATTTTTTAATTAACAACTTTAATGTCCTCCAAGATTGTCGTAGTTGATGATGTATTTTCCAAATTCTACAGTTTCTTGCTATGAAAAAAAAAAAAAAACGCAAGACAAATTGCAAATTTCTTTTATACAGTTTGATTTTGTTTTGTGGTTTAAAGCCACAAATCATAGCTCATCATCAAATATGGTAATTCTGCGCTGGTGTGTTTTGTAATCGTTATATTTATAACATGTACTTGTGTATTTTTTAATTAACAACTTTAATGTCGTCCAAGATTGTCGTAGTTGAGGATGTATTTTCCAAATTCTACAGTTTGTCTTGCTATAAAAAAAAACGCAAGACAAATTGCAAATTGCTTTTATATAGTTTGATTTTGTATAGTGGTTTAAAGCCACAAATCGTAGCTCATCATCAAATATGGTAATTCTGCGCTGGTGTGTTTTGTAATCGTTATATTTATAACATGTACTTGTGTATTTTTTAATTAACAACTTTAATGTCCCCCAAGATTGTCGTAGTTGATCATGCATTTTCCAAATTCTACAGTTTGTCTTACTATAAAAAAAAAAAAACGCAAGACAAATTGCAAATTACTTTTCTACAGTTTGATTTTGTATAGTAGTTTAAACCCACAAATCATAGCTCATCATCAAATATTGTAATTCTGCGCTGGTGTGGTTTGTAGTCGTTATATCTATGTGATGTACTTGTGTATTTTTTAATTAACAACTTTAATGTCGTCCAAGATTGTCGTAGTTGATGATGTATTTTCCAAATTCTACAGTTTGTCTTGCTATAAAAAAAAAAAACGCAAGACAAATTGCAAATTGCTTTTATATAGTTTGATTTTGTATAGTGGTTTAAAGCCACAAATCGTAGCTCATCATCAAATATGGTAATTCTGCGCTGGTGTGTTTTGTAATCGTTATATTTATAACATGTACTTGTGTATTTTTTAATTAACAACTTTAATGTCCCCCAAGATTGTCGTAGTTGATCATGCATTTTCCAAATTCTACAGTTTGTCTTACTATAAAAAAAAACGCAAGACAAATTGCAGATTACTTTTCTACAGTTTGATTTTGTATAGTGGTTTAAACCCACAAATCATAGCTCATCATCAAATATGATAATTCTGCGCTGGTGTGTTTGGTAATCGTTATATTTATAACATGTACTTGTGTATTTTTTAATTAACAACTTTAATGTCCCCCAAGATTGTCGTAGTTGATGATGTATTTTCCAAATTCTACAGTTTGTCTTGCTATGAAAAAAAAAAAAAAAAAAATGCAAGACAAATTGCAAATTACTTTTCTACAGTTTGATTTTGTATAGTGGTTTAAACCCACAAATCATAGCTCATCATCAAATATGGTAATTCTGCGCTGGTGTGTTTTGTAATCGTTATATTTATAACATGTACTTGTGTATTTTTTAATTAACAACTTTAATGTCTCCCAAGATTGTCGTAGTTGATGATGTATTTTCCAAATTCTACAGTTTGTCTTACTATGAAAAAAAAAAAACAAAAAAAAAAACGCAAGACAAATTGCAAATTACTTTTATACAGTTTGATTTTGTATAATGGATTAAAGCAACAAATCGTAGCTCATCATCAAATGTGGTAATTCTGAGCTGGTGTGTTTTGTAGTCGTTATATTTCTATGATGTACTTGTGTGTTTTTTAATTAACAACTTTAATGTCCTCCAAGATTGTCGTAGTTGATGATGTATTTTCCAAATTCTACAGTTTGTCTTGCTATAAAAAAAAATGCAAGACATTATAAATTACTTTTATACAATTTGATTTTGTGTAGTGGTTTAAATCCACAAATCGTACTTCACCATCAAATGTGACAATTCTGGGCTGGTGTGTTTTGTAGTCGTTATATTTATATGATGTACTTGTGTATTTTTTAATTAACAACTTTAATGTCGTCAAAAATTGTCGTAGTTGATGATGTATTTTCCAAATTCTACAGTTTGTCTTGCTATAAAAAAAAAACGCAAGACAAATTGCAAATTGCTTTTATATAGTTTGATTTTGTATAGTGGTTTAAAGCCGCAAATCGTAGCTCATCATCAAATATGGTAATTCTACGCTGGTGTGTTTTGTAATCGTTATATTTATATGTTGTACTTGTGTATTTTTTAATTAACAACTTTAATATCCTCCAAGATTGTCGTAGTTGATGATGTATTTTCCAAATTCTGCAGTTTGTCTTGCTATAAAAAAAAAACGCAAGACAAATTGCAAATTACTTTTGTATAGTTTTTTTGTATAGTGGTTTAGAGCCACAAATCGTAGCTCATCATCAAATATGGTAATTCTGCGCTGGTGTGTTTTGTAATCGATATATTTATATGATGTACTTGTGTATTTTTTAATTAACAACTTTAATGTCCTCCAAGATTGTCGTAGTTGATGATGTATTTTCCAAATTCTACAGTTTGTCTTGCTATAAAAAAAGAAACGCAAGACAAATTGCAAATTACTTTTATACAGTTTGATTTTGTATAATGGTGTAAAGCAACAAATCGTAGCTCATCATCAACTATGGTAATTCTGCGCTGGTGTGTTTTGTAATCGATATATTTATATGATGTACTTGTGTATTTTTTAATTAACACCTTTAATGTCCCCCAAGATTGTCGTAGTTGATGATGTATTTTCCAAATACTACGGTTTGTCTTGCTATAAAAAAAAAAAACGCTAGACAAATTGCAAATTACTTTTCTACAGTTTGATTTTGTATAGTGGTTTAAACCCACAAATCATAGCTCATCATCAAATATGGTAATTCTGCGCTGGTGTGTTTTGTAATCGTTATATTTATAACCTGTACTTGTGTATTTTTTGATTAACAACTTTAATGTCCCCCAAGATTGTCGTAGTTGATGATGTATTTTCCAAATTTTACAGGTTGTCTTACTATGAAAAAAAAAAAAAAACGCAAGACAAATTGCAAATTACTTTTCTACAGTTTGATTTTGTATAGTGGTTTAAACCCACAAATCATAGCTCATCATCAAATATGGTAATTCTGCGCTGGTGTGTTTTGTAATCGTTATATTTATAACCTGTACTTGTGTATTTTTTGATTAACAACTTTAATGTCCCCCAAGATTGTCGTAGTTGATGATGTATTTTCCAAATTTTACAGGTTGTCTTACTATGAAAAAAAAAAGAAAAACGCAAGACAAATTGCAAATTACTTTTCTACAGTTTGATTTTGTATAGTGGTTTAAACCCACAAATCATAGCTCATCATCAAATATGGTAATTCTGCGCTGGTGTGTTTTGTAATCGTTATATTTGTAACATGTACTTGTGTATTTTTTAATTAACAACTTTAATGTCCTCCAAGATTGTCCTAGTTGGTGAAGTATTTTCCAAATTCTACAGTTTGTCTTGCTATAAAAAAAAAAACTCAAGACAAATTGCAAATTGCTTTTATATAGTTTGATTTTGTATAGTGGTTTAAAGCCACAAATCGTAGCTCATCATCAAATATGGTAATTCTGCGCTCGTGTGTTTTGTAATCGTTATATTTATAACATGTAAGTAGTGTACCAGAGATACTTCTAGACCATCTGCGCTTCTAGACCTTTAGAGCAATATGTCAAAAAGGGGAAGACTAGACCAACCCAACCTAATGTTAAAAATTCCAGAGATACTTCTAGACCTTTGGTGCTTCGAGCAAAATGTGAAAAATGGGAAGACTAGACCAACCCAACCTAATGTAAAAAATTCGAGAGATACTTCTAGACCATCTACGCTTCTAGACCATCATGGCTTTAGAGCAAAATGTCAAAAATGGGAAGTCTAGACCAACCCAAAAATGTCAGTACTAGACCACATGAGATACCTAATATACCAAAAAAAATTTAAAAATAATTGAAAAGAGCCGCCCCTGTTGCAAGTCCGTACCTGCAAGCAGATTTATAAATAGCGCTTTAACCTTGGGAACCTCTACCTGACCGGCCATCGCTTCGAAATGCAAATTTTATTGCAATGCGATTAGTGTATTGCGTAAACCGATAGGCAACTCTAATATCGTACCTGCAAGCAGATTTATAAATAGCGCGTTAACCTTGGGAACCTCTACCTGACCGGCCATCGCTCCGTCATGCAAATTTTATTGCAATGCAATATCAATTACTGCGTAATCCGATGGGCAACTCTAATTTCCTGTCTATTTTTGCTTAAAATAATTGGTACGTAGTTTGCACGTGCATTCCAATTAGAAAATACGTGAGAACTTTGTATCTAATAGCATTCCTTGTCTGTTTTAAACGATTTCTTGTACATCAGCATATTTTTAACAAGATTCACAACAAGTCACTGCTTGTTTGTTTCCAATACTTTCGGTTTTAAAAGTGAAATCATAAAAATCTTGCTATCATTTTTAGTAATATTTTTATCATATACAAGTGGCGGGGTGAAATATATAAAATGAAACCACAACCTGGGATTCATAGTACATCTTGAAATCACTTGGGGTATACTGAAGAATAAATTGTCTATTGAATAAAATCAGTGCAACACCCGTCATCATCATCATGGAACGTTCTTGGTACCCGTATGATGAATTACTTGATACGAGTTGTGATATTCCACCACCACCAGTCGCACCAATAATTCCACCACAATTTTTGGTACAAGAGTTGCACGACAAATTGTTAAAAAGCACTCAGGAAAATACATCAACTCAATCAGGTTCTTGGGACTCATATGATGAATTACTTTCTGTAGACATGAGTTGTGATATTCTACCAGTTGCACCCATAATTCCACCAAAACATTCAATACAGGAGTTGTACCAACAATTGTTAAAAAGTAAAATAAACTTATCCGGTGTTCAGGAAAATACATCAACTCAATCAGATAAGACGAAGAAGAAGAAGAAGATGAAGAGAATAACTTTACGACATTTAACAATTGGGGAAAGATATCCAGTGTCGAAGACAAGAAGAATGAATTCTACTAGAAATGTAATTTGTTCTCTTCTTGATAAAAAACTAGTGATACCTAGAAATATAGGAGACACCATTTCCGACGAATTGATAAAGCATCTCAACAACACTCATTCTCAAATGGAATTAATATACCATGGTGAGAAAGAACAACCCATAGAATTTCGTAAAGCTTTAACATAAATATGAACACAGTAATTATGAACACAATTATTCTAATAAAAGCTTATATATTAAACAGTACTTGTGTTTTATTTTAATTTTAAGGGGAGTGTTTCCACACATAGCAATTTATCTCATCATTTTTTTCTACAATGGATAGTACTTATAGTCAAATTAACAATTTATACATGCATTCAGTGAATAATTACAATCTTGACAAGTCACAACTTGTTCCCCGTTGCTTGTTTTAAAAATGAAATCAGTACGTTTCAATTCAAACGTTGAGTATTATTATATGGAAGACCCTCATGGTTTATATAAAACAGCAAGAAATGGTTCTATATGGACAACGGAAGCAATAGATAGAATGAGATTTAAAGATCGCATACAAATGCTTGCGCCGTTATTGAATTCAGTGCTCATAAAAATGGTAAATAGAATCAAGGCAAAGAAGGAATAATTGCTAGTGCATTAGATGCAACTAGAGACTAAATGGTAGGGGGTAATAGACGTGTAGTGGGATATGCAATATAAATATGAGCTCAAAGTTGGTACTTTCAGTATAATCCTTCCAGCATCTTGTGAACAAGTTCAAAGTAATCATGAGTTGTTTAAATACTCTTAATAATTGTTCCCAAGGTTTCAAGAAAGTTGCAGATCTTGAAGTCAACAAGAAATATAAAATCGTGAAAATGTCATCTATAAACACAAAGTATGGATTAGCAATTTTGGTTAATCTAGAAGACATCGGGGATGTTATTCTGCCAAAAAGATTTTCCGAATTATTTGATAAAATCGATCAGCTAAATGCTGATTTTGAAACAAAAATAATTCACTTGGAAGTTCAACCAGCAATTGGAAAATATGTTCCAATTGAATTTTCAGAGTAGCAGACCTGAGCAAGCATTGTTTAAATGTAAGTATAACTTTATTTTTTCAATAATCTCTATTATTTACAGGAGAGCCTCTCTCAAGCGGAAGATACAGACTCTAAGAAACAGCATTCGACTTCAAATTCGCTTGAACAAGAACATCATCGCTTTAATGAAATTAAATATTTAAATGTTTATTTTAATTACTGATTTAAACAAATAAATGCTTTATAGTACTTCTAGTTGTATCATTTTCCCTAGTCCTGGTACAGAACCATCACTACACTCCTTGTTATTAAGCTGTAAGCAAAAGCCATCTCTACATTCAAACCAGTCTAGAAGAGTGGGAATAATGCTATATATCCAACCTGTAAGAGGGTTCTTTGGCTAGTCAGTCACTGGTGCTTCTAAATTCCAACAACATGTTCGCCGAAGTAACTGATCAAATCGTAGCAAACCTACAGAAAAGCTGTGCCTTAGTCAAAACTCAAGAGGAGTTAAAAAGATTCATTAAACATATTAATAAGAATATCTTAATAATATCTCGTGCAATTAAGAGTGGACAGTTTCAAAAAGTGCAACCTAAACTTGAAAGTAATCTATCTTTGTTAAAGTGTTTTAAAGAGCAGTTGAAGGAAAAGAAGAACAGAAGAGAAAAACGTGGGAAAGTACGTGGAGTGTGCTGGCAAGATGTAGCTTCTTGCTTTTCAAGTCGTATGTGTACAGGTATCATTGCTAACTTAAAGTTCAAAGATCCAAAGCAGTTCTTGAGGTATGCATTCCGAAGTTTTTCAATTAAAATTAAAAAACATTTGAAGAAATCATTATTAAAAGTTAATACGATATTGTATGCAAAATTTTTCCTTCCGTCCAAAAACATCATAGAAATAAAATCATTCAACACTCGAAATTCCATAATCGATCAAACAACAAATTTAAAGAAATTCTATGATGAAAATGTACTGAACAAACATTTATTAAAGCTGTCAGAATTTTCTGAAATGGGAAGTGGATGGAGCTTATTAGAAATTTTATATATTAAAGTTAACATAAATTATTATGAACCTTTCAGAGTAGGTTCATATATCAAACTACCATTGGATATACAACGTAAGAAAGCTGTAATAAATATAAAAAACTCTGATAATTTTTGCATTCTATACTGTTTATCAGCAGCTTTACATCCTGCAAAAGACCATGTAGACAGAGTTTCGTCTTACCCTCATTTTTCTACTGTACTAAAATATGAGGGTGTTAACTTTCCAATTTCAATGCAAGACATTGATAAACTTGAAGTTCAAAATGACATCAATATAAATGTTTATGCATTAGAAAAGAAACGTAATAGTGATGTAGAAAAGCATAATGTTAAGGCGTATCGAATTAGTAATTTTAACTCTGAAAAACATATTGATTTATTACTAATTCAAAAAGGAGAGAACAAACATTTCACATTGATAAAAAATATTTCTCGTTTAGTTCGAGCTCAAATTACAAAGCATAACCATAAAACTTTCATTTGTAAGAGATGTTTAAAACACTTCAACACCGAATTGGTGTTGATCAAACATTCCGAGAATTGTGGTAATATAACACCAAAATTGGTAATGCCTAGAGATAATGAGAAATTTATATCATTTAAAAATTACTCAAATAAAGAAAAAGTACCATTTATTATTTATGCAGATTTTGAATGCTTATTGCAGAAAACAGACAATCACATTGAACAACAAAAACATGTTCCTATGAGTGCAGCTTATTACTTGAAATGTAGTTTCAATAATTCACTATCAAAGTATAATTCTTATAGAGGTACTGATTGTGTAAATTGGTTTATTACAGAGTTGTATAATATTGTCAAAACCATCGAACCATACTATTCCACGGTGGTTCCTATGAATAAATTAACAACGGAAGATATACATCGATATTTAACTGCTACAGTGTGTCACATTTGTGAACAAAAATTTAATATGTTTGACAAACGTGTTATGGATCATAGTCATCTGAGTGGGGAATTTCGCTCTGCTAGTCACCATAGTTGTAATTTAAATTATAAAATAAATCATCAGGTACCCGTAGTGTTTCACAATTTGAGTGGTTATGATGCCCATTTATTTATTATTGAATTAGCAAGAATCATAGATGGTAGAATATCGCTTCTACCTATCAATAAAGAAAAATATATAGCCTTCTATAAAAATATCACTGGTTCCAAATTAATTCTAAAATTTATAGACTCATTTCGATTCATGTCAGATAGCTTGGAAAAATTAGCATTGTATCTTGACAACGAACACAAACACATCACAAGATCCCACTGCAATAGTTTAGAGGAATTTAAACTGTTGACACGGAAAGGTGTCTATCCTTATGACTATATAGATAGTTGGGAAAAATTGAATGAAACTGAACTTCCTCCAGAATCAGCCTTTTACAGTCTGTTACACGAAAAACACATATCACACGAAGATTATCAACATGCACAATTGATCTGGAAATATTTTAATATTAAAGATTTAGGGGAATATTCAGATATGTATTTAAAAACAGATGTATTACTATTAGCCGATATATTTGAAAATTTTCGTAAAAGTTGTATGAAAACTTATGGTCTTGATCCAGCTCATTACGTGTCACTACCCGGTTATTCCTGGGATTGTTTATTAAAGTACACATCAATTAAAATTGAGTTATTAACTGATTATGAAATGATGACATTTATTGAGAATGGCATTAGAGGTGGAGTATCACAGGTCTGTAATAGATATGCGAAAGCAAATAATAAATACTTAAAGGATTATGATCCCTCAAAACCAGATTCTTATTTAATATACTTTGACATAAACAATCTATACGGTGCAGCAATGTCCGCATATCTGCCTTATGGTAATTTTAAATGGGTGGATCCTGTAGAAGTTGATTTAAATCATATTTTAACCTTAAATAAAAATTCAGATGATGGATACATACTAGAAGTTGATCTAGAGTATCCAGAAAATCTTTTCGAACATCATAAAGACTTTCCATTATGTCCAGAGAAATTAATAACTCCAACTGCTAAGAATGAAAAGCTAGTTACAACCTTTTATCCAAAATTAAATTATGTTGTGCATTACAGAAATTTACAATTATATGTAAACTTGGGTATTATTGTAAAGAATGTACATAGAATTTTACAATTTTCTCAGTCCGCATGGATGAAACCTTATATAGATCTGAATACTAAACTTAGAGCAAATGCAAAGAATAATTTTGAAAAAAACCTATTCAAGCTCGCCGTGAACAGCATCTACGGTAAGACAATGCAAAACGTTAGAAAATACAAAGAAGTTAAATTAGTTTCCCAGTGGGAGGGTCGTTATGGAGCAAATGCTCTAATTGCTAATCCTCGATTTCATAGCTCGACAATATTCGACCACGAACATGGAATAGTTATTATTGAAATGGATAAAGAAAAGGTAAAATTTGACAAACCCATTTATGTAGGGTTTTGTGTCCTGGACATATCAAAAACTTTTGTATATGATTTTCACTATAATTACATTAAAAAAGAACTTGGATCGAAAGCCAAATTATTATACACTGACACAGACTCGTTAATATACGATTTACAAGTTGATGTATATGAAATGATGAAACGTGATATTCATCGATATGACACATCTGACTATTCAGAGGATAACATATATAAAATACCTAGAGTTAACAAAAAACAACTAGGAATCATGAAAGACGAATTAAACGGTTTAGTGCTCGTAGAATTCATTGGGTTGAAAAGTAAGCTTTATAGCTATCGAACAGCTGAACAAGAAAAGAAAACATGCAAGGGTGTTACCAAAACTGCACTTAGATCGATAACATTCAATGATTACCTAAAATGCTTAAATAATAGGGATACATTTACAACACGACAAAGATTGTTTAGGTCAAAAAAACACGCAATTTCCACTGTAGAAATTTATAAATCGAGTCTGACACCTTACGATGACAAACGAAATGTAAATTACTTTACAAACGAATCGGTTCCGTGGGGATATAAAGTGGTGGGCACTAGTTTGTGAGCGTAAGGAACCTTTAGTCATCATTTCACTATTCGTTGGTCAGGATGTGTGACTATTTCGAAGTGCAGTGTGATGTTTTTCGAAGCCTCAAAGGTACATACACATCATATTTAAAGAAATTCATATCTGAAAATAATGCACAGGCTGTAGAATATTTGCTGAACAAGATTCTGGTACCTGAAGAACTGCTAAGCTATAGATATTTATATAATGCATCCGATGAAATTCTCAACCTTCTTGTAGAATCAAAACGACAATTTGATGAAATCGTTGAAAGTGCATTACATTTAATTGGTAAAAAAGAGTGCTCGGATGAAATGGATTTTGATTGCATAACTTCAATATCTAAAGAGATTGATTGTAAGTATTCAGATGAAAATTACAAAACGTTTATTCTTTTAAATCTGTTAAGCAATCAAGGAACTAAGAAACCGTATTCCGTTAGCAACATTGTTTGCAATTATAAAAATTTGCGATACTATTACGATAAAATTATTTGTGATGGTTTGTATTACGCCAACAAAGATTTTGTTTTAAAATTATTAAACATTGTTGAAAATAATTGGAATATCAGCTGGAAATTTCGATTTGAGCCAATGTCTCGTCAAAGTCATAAACAAATAATGCGTTGGATTCTAGATAATTTACAGAAAGGTGACAAAGGACAGCGCGTCGGATGGGAGACCGGACCAGATTCGGGAGTGTGGCCCTCTACAAACTTACAGGATTATTTGAATACATTAAATATAATTGATAAATATACATATTTGAATTTGTAATTTTTTATATACTTACCTTAATAAACTCATTTAAAAAATCATGTTGGCTTTTATTTTTTGTTTACTATTTCAGCAAATCCTTGATAGGTAAGTAACGTGACAGAAACACAGAGGTAAGTTTAAGATTATTTATTAAAAAAATACATAAAAAGATACATTTTAATTAAAAATAATTTTCATTCCAATGATTGAGATTTTCGTCACTGCCCTCATCTTGCTGCTTTTGTTGTTGTTGTTGTTGAAGTCGAACTTTTCGAAGCTGTGTTGCTACATCCAATAAATTTTCATTAATATTCATTCTATTTAACCATTCCGCTTGTAGAGATAATATAGAATTTAAAGGATCACTCGTGTTGGTAAAACACTCGGCCAACTTTAAGAGATCATCTACACTGAGAGATACAAGAGCACCATATGAAGTCATGTAGTACAGCCACATCTTGAATACAACTAGTTAAATAAATTAGTATGAGTGGTTTTATATGAAAGAACCAACCAATCATGAATAAGATGTGCATTTTGATATGCGCACGATAAGTTATTATTTATATGCTTACCACAATGATACTTATTTTCCTTTTTTAATGAGAACAACGACGGGCAACCGATGTCTTCAACGTTCATAATAGAAAAATCAGGTAATATCTTTTCTAACCATCGCTTCTTTTGCAGTCCCTTGACAATTATTTGAGATTTTTTATGAATTCCAGATTGTAGCAATAGAGATGACAAGTTGGTATATTCCTCTTCGTCATTTTTGTTTTTTTCCCATATTAGACCATGTACATGGGAAGTTAAATAGTTCGCTTGGCGTTGTAATGATTTCTCTAAGTGTTCAAACTTTATACAGAATTTAAAAAAAATATGTATCTCTGAAGAACAAGATTCAACAGGCAACAATGTTAATTCTTTGCAAATAAAATCACTGTCTTTGTATTGAAAACCTTGCACATCTACTATAAATGACATAATGATAGTCAATATTAAACTGAATGTAATATATAGTATTGTTAGAGAGACCGCACGTTTCCAGTGAGGGGAGTGTACTTTAAAAGACGATCATGCAGAATGAGACAGTACAGAGAAGTGTTATCCGGAATGTCTTCACTTGTCTCAAATTCTAACCGAATGTCAACTGTACCAGTATTTAAAATTTCACTTTGTCTGGAACAATCAATCACTATTATTGTGTGTTCTTTAATGAACTGATCTAGCGATAGTAAAGGTTCGTTCGCCTTACCATAGTATGAAGCTTGAAATTTAGAGTACATCTCATATAGGAGAATACACTGTTTCTGTTTAAAATTAGACTTTACCGATTCATAGGGATATTGCTCACTGTTGAGAAATAGTCTAACATCAGTTAAATTACAGTGATCAAACAAACTCATGTTTTTCTGTAGATTATTTTTTCTATCAGTCTGAAAACCTACTAATACATACCGAGGTTTTTCCAGCTGAGTGCTTGACTTTATAGACCATGTATGTTGCCGTGTTTTTGGTAGAACAGGATATTCGTATAAGTCCCAACTGCGAAACGCAAGATCCAATTCAGATCCGCTCGATATATGATGTAATAGATTCAATCGTTCCGAGTCGGCCACCTTAATATGTGGCACTCGCCAAGCAACTTTGCTCAAGGTTATTTTCAATTTCTCAGCGGACTCATTGGTATACATAGCATTGCTATCAGTGTTGCTTCTAATAAGAACCAGTTCTTGGTGAACATTCAACAGAACTTTTTTATAATCTTCGGCAAAACCCAACAGGTATTTTAACGGAACGCAAACATTAAAAAAACCTGAATTTTCATCTATTTGCTTGTAAACGTTAAAAGCAAAACCTCCCATCCCAGCAACGTTCATTTCGTTTGGATTAAAAGATACAAGAGCTTTTAGTGTACTTGTAATACCTGGATTTCTAACACGATCAACAACTTTTCCACCAATTTCATATCGAATCTCTTCGAATAGATGTGCAAATCCATTATTGATAAATTCGGCAGTCTTTGTTGCAGTACCATCTTCTTTCAAAATTTTACCTTCTAAATAAATACTGGAAAGATGTATTAAGCTAATTAAATCGGCATTTTGAATTGGTATTCTAATGAGATCGTTTGCGGAAAAAACATTAGAAGAGTAGGGTAAGTGTGTAGAGATTTCTGCTTTTACAATAGAATTATCAAACTCGGTTAACTCGGTAATGTTTAAAATATCCATTGTTAATCAAACGAAAACCTAATGCCTCTAAGAATTGTCTGTTTCTAGGTGTTAACTGCTTTAAAGTTGGAGCATAACTGATTGTTGTTGCGACATTTTTTGGTTTTATGCCACTGTTGTTAAATTTAAGACCCATTACTTTGACGTCGTAAGTGAAGTCTTATCGTCACGACCTCTTGTCTGAAATTAACCAGATTTCCATCTTGATCGACTATTTTAAGAGTGATATTATCAATAGTGTTGGTATTTAGAGGCATGTATATAACATTTTGAGGTGTTTCAATTATTTTAAAACCAGGAGCCACGTTTGGAAAGAAGTGATGCACGACATGTGACGAGTCATTGTTACTATATGAACCATGCACTATATTGCATTCAATTTGAATCGTATTCACTCTTAAGATGTCCACTACATGATCTGATATATGAGGAGAATTAATTGCTTTAAGTACCTTTGATCCTTCAAATCCGAGCAATGATCCAATTGAGTTTTTTACATTAAAATCAACATTTTTGTCACATTTAATTATAGACTTTAATGTGTTATTATTAGCAAAAAGATGGAAATGTGCGTTTTTGGGAAGCTTTGCATTGATTACTCTATTGATATCTGAAATTTCATATGAGCCAACTGGAATTTCAATTAAAAAATCGTCCACTTGCAATGCATTATTATTTGCATCAACATTTGGTATTGCATTATAAGTCTCAAAATTTATTAAACCTATCTCATAATTCCCATCTAACCGAATAGCTGGATTATAGTGTGCTTGCAGTACTGATGTTCTGCCCGATAATGTAAATGTATGCATCACTTTGCGTGGTTAATGCTCAAATGAACAAATTACACACTTTTAAGGAAATTTAAACACAACTGCCCACAGTTACTTGTTCCATACGACTGATAGGGTTCATGATTATAGATAATCTTTACATCTTTTCCATTACTTTTAAAATACTTTACCATTTCACTAGTTGGTTTTAAATCACCAAAACTGTCGAAGAAATAAACTACTGGTTTTGATTTTGGTTTTTGAATTCTTGAATAACATGTCCAGTGAGACCCGGGATTTTCAGTACTATCAAGGTTAATTATACCACGTTCATTTTTTCTAATACGTTTGGGCAAAGAATCACGCATGAACACACCTCGAAAATTTGGTATATCTCTAGCATATCTCTCCAAGTCAATATTTGTTAACGGTTTCGATGACGAAAGGCTTGTTTTCTTTTTTTTAAACCCTCTCCAATCTTTTTATAAGGTTTCAGGAATAGCCCTTTACCAGTTGTCATTGCCTCCATTGCTTTATTGTGACGTTCCAGTTCTCTTTGCTTAGATTTTGCATCTTTGCTCTCATTTACAGTCTTGGCAATTGCAGCAGCTCCACCGGCAAGTGTGCCTAAGGCACTTAACCCAGCAAAAATTGGTAATAATAAAGGTAAAATTCCACCAATTTTAGGTGATTGTATTATTCTTTTCCCCGACTTCCTTTTTCTTATTGACGTTTTAATACCACGTAATGCCATCATTGAACCACCCACCTCAACGGATGTATAACAAATGAATACATTTTAAGAGTACTAGCAAATAAATTATCTTTTCAGTATTGACTTGACCATGAAGCTGATCAAGCAAAAGCATTGTCTCAATGTAAATAATTTAGACTTTGTTGAATCGAATAATGTGCGAAAACATGGTGAACTTTTTCCCTCGAGTCTTCGATGTATAGTTTCCGGTTCGTCGGGAGCTGGGAAGACAAATGTAATGATCAATTTGTTAGAAGATTTAAACGGATTACGATATGAAAATGTATACATCTATTCAAAATCTCTTTATCAACCAAAGTATGAGTATCTACGAAAGTTATTCCA
Organism: Aphodius granarius; assembly: GCA_963971325.1. Classification (NCBI taxonomy): domain Eukaryota; kingdom Metazoa; phylum Arthropoda; class Insecta; order Coleoptera; family Scarabaeidae; genus Aphodius; species Aphodius granarius. Next base: position 8,259,793 of record OZ020225.1, read on the forward strand.
CCAATTGGCACCAGCAATTGGTTACCATGAGTACTCTGATGATTCTGAAATTGTGCATCCATCTGAAGCAAAAGAGAATTCAATATTTATCTTTGATGATGTAGCATGTCAAAAACAATCTGTTATTCGAGATTTCTTCAGCATGGGTCGTCATAAATCAGTAGACAGCTTCTACCTATGTCAAACTTATGCCCATATTCCAAAGCATTTAATTCGAGACAATGCAAACTTTTTAATCATATTTAAAACCGATGACTTAAATCTCCAACGAATTTTTTCCGATCATGTACATGGTGACGTATCCTTCAAAGTTTTTAAAGAAATGGCATCTTTGTGTTGGGTTGATAAGTATGGCTTTCTGGTGATAGATAAAGATAGTGATTTGGACAAAGGTCGTTATAGAAAAGGATTTCATTTCTATATAAAAACGTCATCATAGTCATCTATAATCAGTCAGTATAGGAAAGCGGTTTTAAGCAGACATTGGTTTTTGAGCGGTTTTTTTACTTGTTTTAAGGTTCTTGAGACGGGTTTAAAGCTGTTTCTACGGTTTTTGAGAAGGGTTCTTTACGGTTTTAGAGTGGTTTTACGGTTTTGAGAAGGTTTCTTTACGGTTTTAGAGCGGTTTTTACGGTTTTGAGAAGGTTTCTTTACGGTTTTAGAGTGGTTTTTACGGTTTTGAGAAGGTTTCTTTACGGTTTTAGAGCGGTTTTTACGGTTTTGAGAAGGTTTCTTTACGGTTTTAGAGCGGTTTTTACGGTTTTGAGAAGGTTTTAGAACGGTTTTTACGGTTTTAGTGGTTCAGGTTATGATGAATTCCAAGGAAACAACTATTAGATTAATAAAAGCTAAGAAAAACATAAAAAGAAAATTAGCTGCACTTAAGGCAAATAAGTTGCTGTCTGAAGAACATCTTAAAAGATCTTATAATCCATTAACAGAATCACTGCGAAATATTATTACAAGTATACCCTCCAGTGTCGTAAAAACAGAACAAACTGAACCTGATATAAAAAAAGAAAGCGAAATAACAACTAGAACACCAACTAAGAAAGAATCTCCAATTAAGGAACTACCGCCACAAGTTAAGAAAAAGCAACATGGAAGATCTTCACTACCTTTGGAAGAGGATGAAGAATTTATTCTAAATATACCCGCAGAACAAAAGGATGAGTCATTTGAACTTCATGAAAGTACTCCAACATACACTGAAGATTCATTTCGTGTGTATTTAGAACAATTTGCTCCGTTATCTAGACATTACATTAAAGGTTTGATTGAAGACAACGATGATGAATATGACACAGGTCACACAGGCGTTCATCATGATACCGTACTAGATAAGTTTACTTTAGGAAATGCTGAATTACAATTTAATGAGAAGAATGATAATATAGTTGTAAAAGGTAAAGAATATGAGGGAACTCAAGGATTATATGAATTAATCTTCAAGAAAAATCCACAAAATTTCAATTTGAAAGATGAAAATAACTATAAAGAGATTCTCAAGGATACTGGTGCTGCAATGGTAAATTATGACCCAAACAAACCGATTGCTGGAAACCGCTCAAAAAAATATACACAAGTAGTGGCACCAATATTACATGGTAAACATACTTCTACACCGACAAGTTCTCGACCATTTTCTACAAGGTTACGCTCTAGAACTGGTTTTGGTTTAAAGACATACAACGAAAAGCCCGTTGAGTATACATATTGGAACGATGTGAATGAACTTGTAGAGAGATTACGTTTATTGCTTGCCTCTGAAAGTGCTGGAAATGATACTCATACCAATGAAATTCAAAGCATCATTGAAGAGTTGCGAGAAGCGCGCATTATAGTATAAATTCAATTCACAATAGTAAATCATTATTAGTCTCACAATGACCGTAGATAAATTTGGTAGACACATTTCAGCTAAGAGTGAATTATTTGGTTATATGAGGGTGGCCATTCGCGGCACGTATACAATAAACTTTAGAAATGCTAGTCATGATTTTTCATTAGATTGCGGATCAGATGCATACACATTCCCTATAAAAATGGGTGAAATAGAAAGTGCATATGTGTTTCCCATTGATTTGGAGACTCATATAAATATGGGTCGTGGACTTACATCAGATAATCTTAAGGGGTCAATTATTCAACAGGGTGACAAAATAACATTTTCATTTCCCAACGCACCAGCTGTATTAAGTGTACCAAAAATTTCTGGAGCTCCATTATATGCTGAACTAATTGTTAAATATTCAATAAGTAAGTAATGAGCGTAAAACAACAAGTCGTTGATGAACTTCATAAACCGGCTAGAAGGAGATTCAGACGACGTCGTGTCATTTCAAAGGGTCTGTATGATACTATTCAGATTGATTTAATTGAAATGGTGCCTTATGCAAAACAAAATAGTGGATACAAGTATATTTTAATTGCGATTGATGTATTTAGTAAATTTGTTTGGGCTAGTCCTGTTAAGTCTAAGTCTGCTAAAGATGTTACAAACGCTATGAATAAAATTCTTTCTTTGCAAACAAAACCCCCAAGAAACATACAAAGTGATTTAGGAAAGGAGTTCTACAATAAGGACTTTTCGGCATTAATGAAAAAGTTTGGTATAAATCATTACTCAACTTATAGTTCAACGAAAGCATCCGTTGTGGAGCGTGTAAATAGAACATTAAAGTCTATGATGTGGAAAGAATTTAGTATGCAAGGATCATATAAATGGGTAAAATTGTTACCCGAAATTATATCTAAATATAACAATACAATTCACTCAACCATTAGAATGAAACCTGTAAGCGTTGGTGTGCACAATGAAAAGCAGCTATTGAAAACGGTTTACAGCAATATTAAACTAAGCAATTTGATAACAAAATTCAAGAGAAATGATTATGTTAGAATTTCAAAGTATCGCAGTGTATTTTCTAAAGGCTATAACCCAAACTGGAGTAATGAGGTTTTTGTTGTTGACAAGGTTCAGTATACCAACCCTACAACCTACTTGCTTAGAGATGTCAACAATAAACCAATTTTGGGATCGTTTTATGAACAAGAATTACAGAGTACTAAATATCCAGACGTGCAATTGATTGAAAAAGTGTTGCGAAAAAAGGGAAAGAAAATGTATGTCAAGTGGTTGGGACTAGATGAAAAAAGTTGGATAAAACATTCAGATTTAGTGTAGATCATTTAGTATAATGCCGCTAGTAGTTAAGAACACTACATTGGGTAGAGGGATAGTAAATACTCTTATAAACAAATTACCAATAGAGGCACATCTTTTAGGATATAATTATTGTGGGCCAGGGACTTTTTTGAAACAACGTTTGGCTCGTGGTGACAAAGGTGTCAACCCTCTCGATGAATCATGCAAAGAACACGATATTATGTACTCCAAATTCAGTGATCTAGGGAAGAGACATGAAGCTGATAAAGTTTTAGAGGAAGCAGCATGGGAGCGTGTAAAATCACCATCATCATCAGTAGGGGAAAAACTTAATGCCTGGTTGGTCACCAATACAATGAAAGCTAAACGAAAACTTGGTTTTGGATTGAAATTTCCGAAGAAAAGAAGAATGAACCAGAGAAGAAGAAGAAGAAGATGTCAAAGAAAATAAAATTTAATTAAGTATAATATTTTTTGTGAAAATATTTTTTAAATAAATATATCTACACTATATTATGTTTTTTCATTATCCCTATAATTTCCAAATAAAGAGACACAGAATAGTTTTACTAAATATAATTTTATTGTGATTATGTACATATATATATTTTTCAGAGAGGTGGACTGTTCACACCATAGTAGTATCGTTTGGGCCAGATGATTTTTCTGTCCTCCTGATACCACGGCCGCTTACGAATTTCTTCGATTGTTCCTAAGATGAAAGCTTCATCCAAAGTCAGCTTCATTTGTGAGGATGAATTGTTCTTCTTATTCTTCTTCTTCTTCTTTTTCACTAAACATGTTGTTTCGTGTTTTTCTTCTTGTGAAGACGGTGGTGTCTCCGGTGGTGTTGGAGGGAGGGCGATTACCCCTTTAGCAGCCAGTTGCTCGACTAACTCGTCAACGTTTAATGATTCTGGAATTGGCTCGCCAGAGAGTAGACGAAGGTTTGGATAGTACTTGCTCATTGTATGACTCTTTGGTTTCAAGATATACTCAGTAACCATGAAGAGACTGACTATATTATATATATTTCACCCCTCCACTTTTATTTGATAAAAATATTACTAAAATGTCTTCTCACACGGGAAATGCAAAGTTCTCACGTATTTTCTAATTAGAATGCACGTGCAATCTACGTACCAATTATTTTAAGAAAAAATAGACAGGATATTAGAGTTGCCTATCGGTTTACGCAATACACTAATCGCATTGCAATAAAATTTGCATTTCGAAGCGATGGCCGGTCAGGTAGAGGTTCCCAAGGTTAAAGCGCTATTTATAAATCTGCTTGCAGGTACGGACTTGCAACAGGGGCGGCTCTTTTCAATTATTTTTAAATTTTTTTTGGTATATTAGGTATCTCATGTGGTCTAGTACTGACATTTTTGGGTTGGTCTAGACTTCCCATTTTTGACATTTTGCTCTAAAGCCATGATGGTCTAGAAGCGTAGATGGTCTAGAAGTATCTCTCGAATTTTTTACATTAGGTTGGGTTGGTCTAGTCTTCCCATTTTTCACATTTTGCTCGAAGCACCAAAGGTCTAGAAGTATCTCTGGAATTTTTAACATTAGGTTGGGTTGGTCTAGTCTTCCCCTTTTTGACATATTGCTCTAAAGGTCTAGAAGCGCAGATGGTCTAGAAGTATCTCTGGTACACTACTCATGTACTTGTGTATTTTTTAATTAACAACTTTAATGTCGTCCAAGATTGTCGTAGTTGATGATGTATTTTCCAAATTCTACAGTTTGTCTTACTATGAAAAGAAGAAAAAAAAACGCAAGACAAATTGCAAATTACTTTTCTACAGTTTGATTTTGTATTGTGGTTTAAACCCACAAATCATAGCTCATCATCAAATATGGTAATTCTGCGCTGGTGTGTTTTCTAGTCGTTATATCTATGTGATGTACTTGTGTATTTTTTAATTAACAACTTTAATGTCGTCCAAGATTGTCGTAGTTGATGATGTATTTTCCAAATTCTACAGTTTGTCTTGCTATAAAAAAAAACGCAATACAAATTGCAAGTTGCTTTTATATAGTTTGATTTTGTATAGTGGTTTAAAGCCACAAATCGTAGCTCATCATCAAATATGGTAATTCTGCGCTGGTGTGTTTTGTAATCGTTATATTTATAACATGTACTTGTGTATTTTTTAATTAACAACTTTAATGTCCTCCAAGATTGTCGTAGTTGATGATGTATTTTCCAAATTCTACAGTTTCTTGCTATGAAAAAAAAAAAAAAAAAAAAACGCAAGACAAATTGCAAATTTCTTTTATACAGTTTGATTTTGTATTGTGGTTTAAAGCCACAAATCATAGCTCATCATCAAATATGGTAATTCTGCGCTGGTGTGTTTTGTAATCGTTATATTTATAACATGTACTTGTGTATTTTTTAATTAACAACTTTAATGTCGTCCAAGATTGTCGTAGTTGATGATGTATTTTCCAAATTCTACAGTTTCTTGCTATGAAAAAAAAAAAAAAAAAACGCAAGACAAATTACAAATTACTTTTCTACAGTTTGATTTTGTATAGTGGTTTAAAGCCACAAATCAGAGCTCATCATCAAATATGGTAATTCTGCGCTGGTGTGTTTTGTAATCGTTATATTTGTAACATGTACTTGTGTATTTTTTAATTAACAACTTTAATGTCCTCCAAGATTGTCGTAGTTGATGATGTATTTTCCAAATTCTACAGTTTCTTGCTATGAAAAAAAAAAAAAAAAAAAAAAAAAAAACGCAAGACAAATTGCAAATTACTTTTCTACAGTTTGATTTTGTATAGTGGTTTAAAGCCACAAATCATAGCTCATCATCAAATATGGTAATTCTGCGCTGGTGTGTTTTGTAATCGTTATATTTGTAACATGTACTTGTGTATTTTTTAATTAACAACTTTAATGTCCTCTAAGATTGTCGTAGTTGATGATGTATTTTCCAAATTCTACAGTTTGTCTTACTATGAAAAAAAAAAAAACAAAAAAAAAACGCAAGACAAATTGCAAATTACTTTTATACAGTTTGATTTTGTATAATGGATTAAAGCAACAAATCGTAGCTCATCATCAAATGTGGTAATTCTGAGCTGGTGTGTTTTGTAGTCGTTATATTTATAACATGTACTTGTGTATTTTTTAATTAACAACTTTAATGTCTCCCAAGATTGTCGTAGTTGATGATGTATTTTCCAAATTCTACAGTTTCTTGGTATTAAAAAAAAAAAAAAAAACGCAAGACAAATTGCAAATTTCTTTTATACAGTTTGATTTTGTATAGTGGTTTAAAGCCACAAATCATAGCTCATCATCAAATGTGGCAATTCTGGGTTGGTGTGTTTTGTAATCGTTATATTTATAACATGTACTTGTGTATTTTTTAATTAACAACTTTAATGTCTCCCAAGATTGTCGTAGTTGATGATGTATTTTCCAAATTCTACAGTTTGTCTTACTATGAAAAAAAAAAAACAAAAAAAAAAAAACGCAAGACAAATTGCAAATTACTTTTATACAGTTTGATTTTGTATAATGGATTAAAGCAACAAATCGTAGCTCATCATCAAATGTGGTAATTCTGAGCTGGTGTGTTTTGTAGTCGTTATATTTCTATGATGTACTTGTGTGTTTTTTAATTAACAACTTTAATGTCCTCCAAGATTGTCGTAGTTGATGATGTATTTTCCAAATTCTACAGTTTGTCTTGCTATAAAAAAAAAATGCAAGACAAATTATAAATTACTTTTATACAATTTGATTTTGTGTAGTGGTTTAAATCCACAAATCGTACTTCACCATCAAATGTGACAATTCTGGGCTGGTGTGTTTTGTAGTCGTTATATTTATATGATGTACTTGTGTATTTTTTAATTAACAACTTTAATGTCGTCAAAAATTGTCGTAGTTAATGATGTATTTTCCAAATTCTACAGTTTGTCTTGCTATAAAAAAAAAACGCAAGACAAATTGCAAATTGCTTTTATATAGTTTGATTTTGTATAGTGGTTTAAAGCCGCAAATCGTAGCTCATCACCAAATATGGTAATTCTACGCTGGTGTGTTTTGTAATCGTTATATTTATATGTTGTACTTGTGTATTTTTTAATTAACAACTTTAATATCCTCCAAGATTGTCGTAGTTGATGATGTATTTTCCAAATTCTGCAGTTTGTCTTGCTATAAAAAAAAAACGCAAGACAAATTGCAAATTACTTTTGTATAGTTTTTTTGTATAGTGGTTTAGAGCCACAAATCGTAGCTCATCATCAAATATGGTAATTCTGCGCTGGTGTGTTTTGTAATCGATATATTTATATGATGTACTTGTGTATTTTTTAATTAACAACTTTAATGTCCTCCAAGATTGTCGTAGTTGATGATGTATTTTCCAAATTCTACAGTTTGTCTTGCTATAAAAAAAGAAACGCAAGACAAATTGCAAATTACTTTTATACAGTTTGATTTTGTATAATGGTGTAAAGCAACAAATCGTAGCTCATCATCAACTATGGTAATTCTGCGCTGGTGTGTTTTGTAATCGATATATTTATATGATGTACTTGTGTATTTTTTAATTAACAACTTTAATGTCCTCCAAGATTGTCGTAGTTGATGATGTATTTTCCAAATTCTACAGTTTGTCTTGCTATAAAAAAAGAAACGCAAGACAAATTGCAAATTACTTTTATACCGTTTGATTTTGTATAATGGTGTAAAGCAACAAATCGTAGCTCATCATCAACTATGGTAATTCTGCGCTGGTGTGTTTTGTAATCGATATATTTATATGATGTACTTGTGTATTTTTTAATTAACACCTTTAATGTCCCCCAAGATTGTCGTAGTTGATGATGTATTTTCCAAATACAACGGTTTGTCTTGCTATAAAAAAAAAAAACGCTAGACAAATTGCAAATTACTTTTCTACAGTTTGATTTTGTATAGTGGTTTAAACCCACAAATCATAGCTCATCATCAAATATGGTAATTCTGCGCTGGTGTGTTTTGTAATCGTTATATTTATAACCTGTACTTGTGTATTTTTTGATTAACAACTTTAATGTCCCCCAAGATTGTCGTAGTTGATGATGTATTTTCCAAATTTTACAGGTTGTCTTACTATGAAAAAAAAAAAAAAACGCAAGACAAATTGCAAATTACTTTTCTACAGTTTGATTTTGTATAGTGGTTTAAACCCACAAATCATAGCTCATCATCAAATATGGTAATTCTGCGCTGGTGTGTTTTGTAATCGTTATATTTATAACCTGTACTTGTGTATTTTTTGATTAACAACTTTAATGTCCCCCAAGATTGTCGTAGTTGATGATGTATTTTCCAAATTTTACAGGTTGTCTTACTATGAAAAAAAAAAGAAAAACGCAAGACAAATTGCAAATTACTTTTCTACAGTTTGATTTTGTATAGTGGTTTAAACCCACAAATCATAGCTCATCATCAAATATGGTAATTCTGCGCTGGTGTGTTTTGTAATCGTTATATTTGTAACATGTACTTGTGTATTTTTTAATTAACAACTTTAATGTCCTCCAAGATTGTCCTAGTTGGTGAAGTATTTTCCAAATTCTACAGTTTGTCTTGCTATAAAAAAAAAACGCAAGACAAATTGCAAATTGCTTTTATATAGTTTGATTTTGTATAGTGGTTTAAAGCCACAAATCGTAGCTCATCATCAAATATGGTAATTCTGCGCTCGTGTGTTTTGTAATCGTTATATTTATAACATGTACTTGTGTATTTTTTAATTAACAACTTTAATGTCGTCCAAGATTGTCGTAGTTGATGATGTATTTTCCAAATTCTACAGTTTGTCTTACTATGAAAAGAAGAAAAAAAAACGCAAGACAAATTGCAAATTACTTTTCTACAGTTTGATTTTGTATTGTGGTTTAAACCCACAAATCATAGCTCATCATCAAATATGGTAATTCTGCGCTGGTGTGTTTTCTAGTCGTTATATCTATGTGATGTACTTGTGTATTTTTTAATTAACAACTTTAATGTCGTCCAAGATTGTCGTAGTTGATGATGTATTTTCCAAATTCTACAGTTTGTCTTGCTATAAAAAAAAAAACGCAATACAAATTGCAAGTTGCTTTTATATAGTTTGATTTTGTATAGTGGTTTAAAGCCACAAATCGTAGCTCATCATCAAATATGGTAATTCTGCGCTGGTGTGTTTTGTAATCGTTATATTTATAACATGTACTTGTGTATTTTTTAATTAACAACTTTAATGTCGTCCAAGATTGTCGTAGTTGATGATGTATTTTCCAAATTCTACAGTTTCTTGCTATGAAAAAAAAAAAAAAAATACGCAAGACAAATTACAAATTACTTTTCTACAGTTTGATTTTGTATAGTGGTTTAAAGCCACAAATCAGAGCTCATCATCAAATATGGTAATTCTGCGCTGGTGTGTTTTGTAATCGTTATATTTGTAACATGTACTTGTGTATTTTTTAATTAACAACTTTAATGTCCTCCAAGATTGTCGTAGTTGATGATGTATTTTCCAAATTCTACAGTTTCTTGCTATGAAAAAAAAAAAAAAAAAAAAAAAAAAAACGCAAGACAAATTGCAAACTACTTTTCTACAGTTTGATTTTGTATAGTGGTTTAAAGCCACAAATCATATCATAGCTCATCATCAAATATGGTAATTCTGCGCTGGTGTGTTTTGTAATCGTTATATTTGTAACATGTACTTGTGTATTTTTTAATTAACAACTTTAATGTCCTCTGAGATTGTCGTAGTTGATGATGTATTTTCCAAATTCTACAGTTTGTCTTACTATGAAAAAAAAAACAAAAAAAAAAAAACGCAAGACAAATTGCAAATTACTTTTATACAGTTTGATTTTGTATAATGGATTAAAGCAACAAATCGTAGCTCATCATCAAATGTGGTAATTCTGAGCTGGTGTGTTTTGTAGTCGTTATATTTATAACATGTACTTGTGTATTTTTTAATTAACAACTTTAATGTCTCCCAAGATTGTCGTAGTTGATGATGTATTTTCCAAATTCTACAGTTTCTTGGTATTAAAAAAAAAAAAAAAAAAACGCAAGACAAATTGCAAATTTCTTTTATACAGTTTGATTTTGTATAGTGGTTTAAAGCCACAAATCATAGCTCATCATCAAATGTGGCAATTCTGGGTTGGTGTGTTTTGTAATCGTTATATTTATAACATGTACTTGTGTATTTTTTAATTAACAACTTTAATGTCTCCCAAGATTGTCGTAGTTGATGATGTATTTTCCAAATTCTACAGTTTGTCTTACTATGAAAAAAAAAAAAACAAAAAAAAAACGCAAGACAAATTGCAAATTACTTTTATACAGTTTGATTTTGTATAATGGATTAAAGCAACAAATCGTAGCTCATCATCAAATGTGGTAATTCTGAGCTGGTGTGTTTTGTAGTCGTTATATTTCTATGATGTACTTGTGTGTTTTTTAATTAACAACTTTAATGTCCTCCAAGATTGTCGTAGTTGATGATGTATTTTCCAAATTCTACAGTTTGTCTTGCTATAAAAAAAAAATGCAAGACAAATTATAAATTACTTTTATACAATTTGATTTTGTGTAGTGGTTTAAATCCACAAATCGTACTTCACCATCAAATGTGACAATTCTGGGCTGGTGTGTTTTGTAGTCGTTATATTTATATGATGTACTTGTGTATTTTTTAATTAACAACTTTAATGTCGTCAAAAATTGTCGTAGTTAATGATGTATTTTCCAAATTCTACAGTTTGTCTTGCTATAAAAAAAAAACGCAAGACAAATTGCAAATTGCTTTTATATAGTTTGATTTTGTATAGTGGTTTAAAGCCGCAAATCGTAGCTCATCACCAAATATGGTAATTCTACGCTGGTGTGTTTTGTAATCGTTATATTTATATGTTGTACTTGTGTATTTTTTAATTAACAACTTTAATATCCTCCAAGATTGTCGTAGTTGATGATGTATTTTCCAAATTCTGCAGTTTGTCTTGCTATAAAAAAAAAAACGCAAGACAAATTGCAAATTACTTTTGTATAGTTTTTTTGTATAGTGGTTTAGAGCCACAAATCGTAGCTCATCATCAAATATGGTAATTCTGCGCTGGTGTGTTTTGTAATCGATATATTTATATGATGTACTTGTGTATTTTTTAATTAACAACTTTAATGTCCTCCAAGATTGTCGTAGTTGATGATGTATTTTCCAAATTCTACAGTTTGTCTTGCTATAAAAAAAGAAACGCAAGACAAATTGCAAATTACTTTTATACAGTTTGATTTTGTATAATGGTGTAAAGCAACAAATCGTAGCTCATCATCAACTATGGTAATTCTGCGCTGGTGTGTTTTGTAATCGATATATTTATATGATGTACTTGTGTATTTTTTAATTAACACCTTTAATGTCCCCCAAGATTGTCGTAGTTGATGATGTATTTTCCAAATACTACGGTTTGTCTTGCTATAAAAAAAAAACGCTAGACAAATTGCAAATTACTTTTCTACAGTTTGATTTTGTATAGTGGTTTAAACCCACAAATCATAGCTCATCATCAAATATGGTAATTCTGCGCTGGTGTGTTTTGTAATCGTTATATTTATAACCTGTACTTGTGTATTTTTTGATTAACAACTTTAATGTCCCCCAAGATTGTCGTAGTTGATGATGTATTTTCCAAATTTTACAGGTTGTCTTACTATGAAAAAAAAAAAAAAACGCAAGACAAATTGCAAATTACTTTTCTACAGTTTGATTTTGTATAGTGGTTTAAACCCACAAATCATAGCTCATCATCAAATATGGTAATTCTGCGCTGGTGTGTTTTGTAATCGTTATATTTATAACCTGTACTTGTGTATTTTTTGATTAACAACTTTAATGTCCCCCAAGATTGTCGTAGTTGATGATGTATTTTCCAAATTTTACAGGTTGTCTTACTATGAAAAAAAAAAGAAAAACGCAAGACAAATTGCAAATTACTTTTCTACAGTTTGATTTTGTATAGTGGTTTAAACCCACAAATCATAGCTCATCATCAAATATGGTAATTCTGCGCTGGTGTGTTTTGTAATCGTTATATTTGTAACATGTACTTGTGTATTTTTTAATTAACAACTTTAATGTCCTCCAAGATTGTCCTAGTTGGTGAAGTATTTTCCAAATTCTACAGTTTGTCTTGCTATAAAAAAAAAACGCAAGACAAATTGCAAATTGCTTTTATATAGTTTGATTTTGTATAGTGGTTTAAAGCCACAAATCGTAGCTCATCATCAAATATGGTAATTCTGCGCTCGTGTGTTTTGTAATCGTTATATTTATAACATGTACTTGTGTATTTTTTAATTAACAACTTTAATGTCGTCCAAGATTGTCGTAGTTGATGATGTATTTTCCAAATTCTACAGTTTGTCTTACTATGAAAAGAAGAAAAAAAAACGCAAGACAAATTGCAAATTACTTTTCTACAGTTTGATTTTGTATTGTGGTTTAAACCCACAAATCATAGCTCATCATCAAATATGGTAATTCTGCGCTGGTGTGTTTTCTAGTCGTTATATCTATGTGATGTACTTGTGTATTTTTTAATTAACAACTTTAATGTCGTCCAAGATTGTCGTAGTTGATGATGTATTTTCCAAATTCTACAGTTTGTCTTGCTATAAAAAAAAAAACGCAATACAAATTGCAAGTTGCTTTTATATAGTTTGATTTTGTATAGTGGTTTAAAGCCACAAATCGTAGCTCATCATCAAATATGGTAATTCTGCGCTGGTGTGTTTTGTAATCGTTATATTTATAACATGTACTTGTGTATTTTTTAATTAACAACTTTAATGTCCTCCAAGATTGTCGTAGTTGATGATGTATTTTCCAAATTCTACAGTTTCTTGCTATGAAAAAAAAAAAAAAAAAAAACGCAAGACAAATTGCAAATTTCTTTTATACAGTTTGATTTTGTATTGTGGTTTAAAGCCACAAATCATAGCTCATCATCAAATATGGTAATTCTGCGCTGGTGTGTTTTGTAATCGTTATATTTATAACATGTACTTGTGTATTTTTTAATTAACAACTTTAATGTCGTCCAAGATTGTCGTAGTTGATGATGTATTTTCCAAATTCTACAGTTTCTTGCTATGAAAAAAAAAAAAAAAAAAAAACGCAAGACAAATTACAAATTACTTTTCTACAGTTTGATTTTGTATAGTGGTTTAAAGCCACAAATCAGAGCTCATCATCAAATATGGTAATTCTGCGCTGGTGTGTTTTGTAATCGTTATATTTGTAACATGTACTTGTGTATTTTTTAATTAACAACTTTAATGTCCTCCAAGATTGTCGTAGTTGATGATGTATTTTCCAAATTCTACAGTTTCTTGCTATGAAAAAAAAAAAAAAAAAAAAAAAAAAAAAAAACGCAAGACAAATTGCAAATTACTTTTCTACAGTTTGATTTTGTATAGTGGTTTAAAGCCACAAATCATAGCTCATCATCAAATATGGTAATTCTGCGCTGGTGTGTTTTGTAATCGTTATATTTGTAACATGTACTTGTGTATTTTTTAATTAACAACTTTAATGTCCTCTAAGATTGTCGTAGTTGATGATGTATTTTCCAAATTCTACAGTTTGTCTTACTATGAAAAAAAAAACAAAAAAAAAAACGCAAGACAAATTGCAAATTACTTTTATACAGTTTGATTTTGTATAATGGATTAAAGCAACAAATCGTAGCTCATCATCAAATGTGGTAATTCTGAGCTGGTGTGTTTTGTAGTCGTTATATTTATAACATGTACTTGTGTATTTTTTAATTAACAACTTTAATGTCTCCCAAGATTGTCGTAGTTGATGATGTATTTTCCAAATTCTACAGTTTCTTGGTATTAAAAAAAAAAAAAAAAACGCAAGACAAATTGCAAATTTCTTTTATACAGTTTGATTTTGTATAGTGGTTTAAAGCCACAAATCATAGCTCATCATCAAATGTGGCAATTCTGGGTTGGTGTGTTTTGTAATCGTTATATTTATAACATGTACTTGTGTATTTTTTAATTAACAACTTTAATGTCTCCCAAGATTGTCGTAGTTGATGATGTATTTTCCAAATTCTACAGTTTGTCTTACTATGAAAAAAAAAAAACAAAAAAAAAACGCAAGACAAATTGCAAATTACTTTTATACAGTTTGATTTTGTATAATGGATTAAAGCAACAAATCGTAGCTCATCATCAAATGTGGTAATTCTGAGCTGGTGTGTTTTGTAGTCGTTATATTTCTATGATGTACTTGTGTGTTTTTTAATTAACAACTTTAATGTCCTCCAAGATTGTCGTAGTTGATGATGTATTTTCCAAATTCTACAGTTTGTCTTGCTATAAAAAAAAATGCAAGACAAATTATAAATTACTTTTATACAATTTGATTTTGTGTAGTGGTTTAAATCCACAAATCGTACTTCACCATCAAATGTGACAATTCTGGGCTGGTGTGTTTTGTAGTCGTTATATTTATATGATGTACTTGTGTATTTTTTAATTAACAACTTTAATGTCGTCAAAAATTGTCGTAGTTAATGATGTATTTTCCAAATTCTACAGTTTGTCTTGCTATAAAAAAAAACGCAAGACAAATTGCAAATTGCTTTTATATAGTTTGATTTTGTATAGTGGTTTAAAGCCGCAAATCGTAGCTCATCACCAAATATGGTAATTCTACGCTGGTGTGTTTTGTAATCGTTATATTTATATGTTGTACTTGTGTATTTTTTAATTAACAACTTTAATATCCTCCAAGATTGTCGTAGTTGATGATGTATTTTCCAAATTCTGCAGTTTGTCTTGCTATAAAAAAAAAAACGCAAGACAAATTGCAAATTACTTTTGTATAGTTTTTTTGTATAGTGGTTTAGAGCCACAAATCGTAGCTCATCATCAAATATGGTAATTCTGCGCTGGTGTGTTTTGTAATCGATATATTTATATGATGTACTTGTGTATTTTTTAATTAACAACTTTAATGTCCTCCAAGATTGTCGTAGTTGATGATGTATTTTCCAAATTCTACAGTTTGTCTTGCTATAAAAAAAGAAACGCAAGACAAATTGCAAATTACTTTTATACAGTTTGATTTTGTATAATGGTGTAAAGCAACAAATCGTAGCTCATCATCAACTATGGTAATTCTGCGCTGGTGTGTTTTGTAATCGATATATTTATATGATGTACTTGTGTATTTTTTAATTAACACCTTTAATGTCCCCCAAGATTGTCGTAGTTGATGATGTATTTTCCAAATACTACGGTTTGTCTTGCTATAAAAAAAAACGCTAGACAAATTGCAAATTACTTTTCTACAGTTTGATTTTGTATAGTGGTTTAAACCCACAAATCATAGCTCATCATCAAATATGGTAATTCTGCGCTGGTGTGTTTTGTAATCGTTATATTTATAACCTGTACTTGTGTAGTTTTTGATTAACAACTTTAATGTCGCCCAAGATTGTCGTAGTTGATGATGTATTTTCCAAATTTTACAGGTTGTCTTACTATGAAAAAAAAAAAAAAAAAAAAACGCAAGACAAATTGCAAATTACTTTTCTACAGTTTGATTTTGTATAGTGGTTTAAACCCACAAATCATAGCTCATCATCAAATATGGTAATTCTGCGCTGGTGTGTTTTGTAATCGTTATATTTATAACCTGTACTTGTGTATTTTTTGATTAACAACTTTAATGTCCCCCAAGATTGTCGTAGTTGATGATTTATTTTCCAAATTTTACAGGTTGTCTTACTATGAAAAAAAAAAAAGAAAAACGCAAGACAAATTGCAAATTACTTTTCTACAGTTTGATTTTGTATATTGGTTTAAACCCACAAATCTCATCATCAAATAGCTCATCATCAAATATGGTAATTCTGCGCTGGTGTGTTTTGTAATCGTTATATTTATAACCTGTACTTGTGTATTTTTTGATTAACAACTTTAATGTCCCCCAAGATTGTCGTAGTTGATGATGTATTTTCCAAATTTTACAGGTTGTCTTACTATGAAAAAAAAAAAAAAAAAACGCTAGACAAATTGCAAATTACTTTTCTACAGTTTGATTTTGTATAGTGGTTTAAACCCACAAATCATAGCTCATCATCAAATATGGTAATTCTGCGCTGGTGTGTTTTGTAATCGTTATATTTATAACCTGTACTTGTGTATTTTTTGATTAACAACTTTAATGTCCCCCAAGATTGTCGTAGTTGATGATGTATTTTCCAAATTTTACAGGTTGTCTTACTATGAAAAAAAAAAAAAAAAAAAAAACGCAAGACAAATTGCAAATTACTTTTCTACAGTTTGATTTTGTATAGTGGTTTAAACCCACAAATCATAGCTCATCATCAAATATGGTAATTCTGCGCTGGTGTGTTTTGTAATCGTTATATTTATAACCTGTACTTGTGTATTTTTTGATTAACAACTTTAATGTCCCCCAAGATTGTCGAAGTTGATGATGTATTTTCCAAATTCTACAGTTGTCTTGCTATAAAAAAAGAAAAAAAAACCCAAGACAAATTGCAAATTTCTTTTATACAGTTTGATTTTGTATAGAGGTTTAAAGCCACAAATCATAGCTCATCATCATATATGGTAATTCTGCGCTGGTGTGTTTTGTAATCGTTATATTCATAACATGTACTTGTGTATTTTTTAATTAACAACTTTAATGTCGTCCAAGATTGTCGTAGTTGATGATGTATTTTCCAAATTCTACAGTTTGTTTTACTATGAAAAAAGAAAAAAAAACCAAGACAAATTGCAAATTTCTTTTATACAGTTTGATTTTGTATAGTGGTTTAAAGCCACAAATCATAGCTCATCATCAAAGATGGTGATTCTGCGCTGGTGTGTTTTGTAATCGTTATATTTGTAACATGTACTTGTGTATTTTTTAATTAACAACTTTAATGTCCTCCAAGATTGTCGTAGTCGATGATGTATTTTCCAAATTCTACAGTTTCTTGCTATGAAAAAAAAAAAAAAAACGCAAGACAAATTGCAAATTTCTTTTATACAGTTTGATTTTGTTTTGTGGTTTAAAGCCACAAATCATAGCTCATCATCAAATATGGTAATTCTGCGCTGGTGTGTTTTGTAATCGTTATATTTATAACATGTACTTGTGTATTTTTTAATTAACAACTTTAATGTCGTCCAAGATTGTCGTAGTTGATGATGTATTTTCCAAATTCTACAGTTTGTCTTGCTATAAAAAAAAACGCAAGACAAATTGCAAATTGCTTTTATATAGTTTGATTTTGTATAGTGGTTTAAAGCCACAAATCGTAGCTCATCATCAAATATGGTAATTCTGCGCTGGTGTGTTTTGTAATCGTTATATTTATAACGCTAGACAAATTGCAAATTACTTTTCTACAGTTTGATTTTGTATAGTGGTTTAAACCCACAAATCATAGCTCATCATCAAATATGGTAATTCTGCGCTGGTGTGTTTTGTAATCGTTATATTTATAACCTGTACTTGTGTATTTTTTAATTAACACCTTTAATGTCCCCCAAGATTGTCGTAGTTGATGATGTATTTTCCAAATACTACGGTTTGTCTTGCTATAAAAAAAAAACGCTAGACAAATTGCAAATTACTTTTCTACAGTTTGATTTTGTATAGTGGTTTAAACCCACAAATCATAGCTCATCATCAAATATGGTAATTCTGCGCTGGTGTGTTTTGTAGTCGTTATATTTATAACATGTGCTTGTGTATTTTTTAATTAACAACTTTAATGTCCTCCAAGATTGTCGTAGTTGATGATGTATTTTCCAAATTCTACAGTTTCTTGCTATAAAAAAAAAAAAAAAAAACGCACGACAAATTGCAAATTACTTTTCTACAGTTTGATTTTGTATAGTGGTTTAAAGCCACAAATCATAGCTCATCATCAAATATGGTAATTCTGCGCTGGTGTGTTTTGTAATCGTTATATTTGTAACATGTACTTGTGTATTTTTTAATTAACAACTTTAATGTCCTCCAAGATTGTCGTAGTTGATGATGTATTTTCCAAATTCTACAGTTTCTTGCTATGAAAAAAAAAAAAACGCAAGACAAATTGCAAATTTCTTTTATACAGTTTGATTTTGTATTGTGGTTTAAAGCCACAAATCATAGCTCATCATCAAATATGGTAATTCTGCACTGGTGTGTTTTGTAATCGTTATATTTATAACATGTATTGTGTATTTTTTAATTAACAACTTTAATGTCCTCTAAGATTGTCGTAGTTGATGATGTATTTTCCAAATTCTACAGTTTGTCTTACTATGAAAAAAAAAACAAAAAAAAAACGCAAGACAAATTGCAAATTACTTTTATACAGTTTGATTTTGTATAATGGATTAAAGCAACAAATCGTAGCTCATCATCAAATGTGGTAATTCTGAGCTGGTGTGTTTTGTAGTCGTTATATTTATAACATGTACTTGTGTATTTTTTAATTAACAACTTTAATGTCCTCCAAGATTGTCGTAGTTGATGATGTATTTTCCAAATTCTACAGTTTCTTGCTATGAAAAAAAAAAAAAAAAAAAAAAAAAAAAAAAACGCAAGACAAATTGCAAATTACTTTTCTACAGTTTGATTTTGTATAGTGGTTTAAAGCCACAAATCATAGCTCATCATCAAATATGGTAATTCTGCGCTGGTGTGTTTTGTAATCGTTATATTTGTAACATGTACTTGTGTATTTTTTAATTAACAACTTTAATGTCCTCTAAGATTGTCGTAGTTGATGATGTATTTTCCAAATTCTACAGTTTGTCTTACTATGAAAAAAAAAACAAAAAAAAAACGCAAGACAAATTGCAAATTACTTTTATACAGTTTGATTTTGTATAATGGATTAAAGCAACAAATCGTAGCTCATCATCAAATGTGGTAATTCTGAGCTGGTGTGTTTTGTAGTCGTTATATTTATAACATGTACTTGTGTATTTTTTAATTAACAACTTTAATGTCTCCCAAGATTGTCGTAGTTGATGATGTATTTTCCAAATTCTACAGTTTCTTGGTATTAAAAAAAAAAAAAAAAAACGCAAGACAAATTGCAAATTTCTTTTATACAGTTTGATTTTGTATAGTGGTTTAAAGCCACAAATCATAGCTCATCATCAAATGTGGCAATTCTGGGTTGGTGTGTTTTGTAATCGTTATATTTATAACATGTACTTGTGTATTTTTTAATTAACAACTTTAATGTCTCCCAAGATTGTCGTAGTTGATGATGTATTTTCCAAATTCTACAGTTTGTCTTACTATGAAAAAAAAAAAACAAAAAAAAAACGCAAGACAAATTGCAAATTACTTTTATACAGTTTGATTTTGTATAATGGATTAAAGCAACAAATCGTAGCTCATCATCAAATGTGGTAATTCTGAGCTGGTGTGTTTTGTAGTCGTTATATTTCTATGATGTACTTGTGTGTTTTTTAATTAACAACTTTAATGTCCTCCAAGATTGTCGTAGTTGATGATGTATTTTCCAAATTCTACAGTTTGTCTTGCTATAAAAAAAAAATGCAAGACAAATTATAAATTACTTTTATACAATTTGATTTTGTGTAGTGGTTTAAATCCACAAATCGTACTTCACCATCAAATGTGACAATTCTGGGCTGGTGTGTTTTGTAGTCGTTATATTTATATGATGTACTTGTGTATTTTTTAATTAACAACTTTAATGTCGTCAAAAATTGTCGTAGTTAATGATGTATTTTCCAAATTCTACAGTTTGTCTTGCTATAAAAAAAAACGCAAGACAAATTGCAAATTGCTTTTATATAGTTTGATTTTGTATAGTGGTTTAAAGCCGCAAATCGTAGCTCATCACCAAATATGGTAATTCTACGCTGGTGTGTTTTGTAATCGTTATATTTATATGTTGTACTTGTGTATTTTTTAATTAACAACTTTAATATCCTCCAAGATTGTCGTAGTTGATGATGTATTTTCCAAATTCTGCAGTTTGTCTTGCTATAAAAAAAAAAACGCAAGACAAATTGCAAATT
Source organism: Aphodius granarius (assembly GCA_963971325.1). NCBI lineage: Eukaryota > Metazoa > Arthropoda > Insecta > Coleoptera > Scarabaeidae > Aphodius > Aphodius granarius. The sequence continues at coordinate 8,280,090 of OZ020225.1, forward strand.
ACTTTTGTATAGTTTTTTTGTATAGTGGTTTAGAGCCACAAATCGTAGCTCATCATCAAATATGGTAATTCTGCGCTGGTGTGTTTTGTAATCGATATATTTATATGATGTACTTGTGTATTTTTTAATTAACAACTTTAATGTCCTCCAAGATTGTCGTAGTTGATGATGTATTTTCCAAATTCTACAGTTTGTCTTGCTATAAAAAAAGAAACGCAAGACAAATTGCAAATTACTTTTATACAGTTTGATTTTGTATAATGGTGTAAAGCAACAAATCGTAGCTCATCATCAACTATGGTAATTCTGCGCTGGTGTGTTTTGTAATCGATATATTTATATGATGTACTTGTGTATTTTTTAATTAACACCTTTAATGTCCCCCAAGATTGTCGTAGTTGATGATGTATTTTCCAAATACTACGGTTTGTCTTGCTATAAAAAAAAACGCTAGACAAATTGCAAATTACTTTTCTACAGTTTGATTTTGTATAGTGGTTTAAACCCACAAATCATAGCTCATCATCAAATATGGTAATTCTGCGCTGGTGTGTTTTGTAATCGTTATATTTATAACCTGTACTTGTGTAGTTTTTGATTAACAACTTTAATGTCGCCCAAGATTGTCGTAGTTGATGATGTATTTTCCAAATTTTACAGGTTGTCTTACTATGAAAAAAAAAAAAAAAAAAAAAAACGCAAGACAAATTGCAAATTACTTTTCTACAGTTTGATTTTGTATAGTGGTTTAAACCCACAAATCATAGCTCATCATCAAATATGGTAATTCTGCGCTGGTGTGTTTTGTAATCGTTATATTTATAACCTGTACTTGTGTATTTTTTGATTAACAACTTTAATGTCCCCCAAGATTGTCGTAGTTGATGATTTATTTTCCAAATTTTACAGGTTGTCTTACTATGAAAAAAAAAAAAGAAAAACGCAAGACAAATTGCAAATTACTTTTCTACAGTTTGATTTTGTATATTGGTTTAAACCCACAAATCTCATCATCAAATAGCTCATCATCAAATATGGTAATTCTGCGCTGGTGTGTTTTGTAATCGTTATATTTATAACCTGTACTTGTGTATTTTTTGATTAACAACTTTAATGTCCCCCAAGATTGTCGTAGTTGATGATGTATTTTCCAAATTTTACAGGTTGTCTTACTATGAAAAAAAAAAAAAAAAAACGCTAGACAAATTGCAAATTACTTTTCTACAGTTTGATTTTGTATAGTGGTTTAAACCCACAAATCATAGCTCATCATCAAATATGGTAATTCTGCGCTGGTGTGTTTTGTAATCGTTATATTTATAACCTGTACTTGTGTATTTTTTGATTAACAACTTTAATGTCCCCCAAGATTGTCGTAGTTGATGATGTATTTTCCAAATTTTACAGGTTGTCTTACTATGAAAAAAAAAAAAAAAAAACGCAAGACAAATTGCAAATTACTTTTCTACAGTTTGATTTTGTATAGTGGTTTAAACCCACAAATCATAGCTCATCATCAAATATGGTAATTCTGCGCTGGTGTGTTTTGTAATCGTTATATTTATAACCTGTACTTGTGTATTTTTTGATTAACAACTTTAATGTCCCCCAAGATTGTCGAAGTTGATGATGTATTTTCCAAATTCTACAGTTGTCTTGCTATAAAAAAAGAAAAAAAAACCCAAGACAAATTGCAAATTTCTTTTATACAGTTTGATTTTGTATAGAGGTTTAAAGCCACAAATCATAGCTCATCATCATATATGGTAATTCTGCGCTGGTGTGTTTTGTAATCGTTATATTCATAACATGTACTTGTGTATTTTTTAATTAACAACTTTAATGTCGTCCAAGATTGTCGTAGTTGATGATGTATTTTCCAAATTCTACAGTTTGTTTTACTATGAAAAAAGAAAAAAAAACCAAGACAAATTGCAAATTTCTTTTATACAGTTTGATTTTGTATAGTGGTTTAAAGCCACAAATCATAGCTCATCATCAAAGATGGTGATTCTGCGCTGGTGTGTTTTGTAATCGTTATATTTGTAACATGTACTTGTGTATTTTTTAATTAACAACTTTAATGTCCTCCAAGATTGTCGTAGTTGATGATGTATTTTCCAAATTCTACAGTTTCTTGCTATGAAAAAAAAAAAAAAAAACGCAAGACAAATTGCAAATTTCTTTTATACAGTTTGATTTTGTTTTGTGGTTTAAAGCCACAAATCATAGCTCATCATCAAATATGGTAATTCTGCGCTGGTGTGTTTTGTAATCGTTATATTTATAACATGTACTTGTGTATTTTTTAATTAACAACTTTAATGTCGTCCAAGATTGTCGTAGTTGATGATGTATTTTCCAAATTCTACAGTTTGTCTTGCTATAAAAAAAAACGCAAGACAAATTGCAAATTGCTTTTATATAGTTTGATTTTGTATAGTGGTTTAAAGCCACAAATCGTAGCTCATCATCAAATATGGTAATTCTGCGCTGGTGTGTTTTGTAATCGTTATATTTATAACGCTAGACAAATTGCAAATTACTTTTCTACAGTTTGATTTTGTATAGTGGTTTAAACCCACAAATCATAGCTCATCATCAAATATGGTAATTCTGCGCTGGTGTGTTTTGTAATCGTTATATTTATAACCTGTACTTGTGTATTTTTTAATTAACACCTTTAATGTCCCCCAAGATTGTCGTAGTTGATGATGTATTTTCCAAATACTACGGTTTGTCTTGCTATAAAAAAAAAAACGCTAGACAAATTGCAAATTACTTTTCTACAGTTTGATTTTGTATAGTGGTTTAAACCCACAAATCATAGCTCATCATCAAATATGGTAATTCTGCGCTGGTGTGTTTTGTAGTCGTTATATTTATAACATGTGCTTGTGTATTTTTTAATTAACAACTTTAATGTCCTCCAAGATTGTCGTAGTTGATGATGTATTTTCCAAATTCTACAGTTTCTTGCTATAAAAAAAAAAAAAAAAAAAACGCACGACAAATTGCAAATTACTTTTCTACAGTTTGATTTTGTATAGTGGTTTAAAGCCACAAATCATAGCTCATCATCAAATATGGTAATTCTGCGCTGGTGTGTTTTGTAATCGTTATATTTGTAACATGTACTTGTGTATTTTTTAATTAACAACTTTAATGTCCTCCAAGATTGTCGTAGTTGATGATGTATTTTCCAAATTCTACAGTTTCTTGCTATGAAAAAAAAAAAAACGCAAGACAAATTGCAAATTTCTTTTATACAGTTTGATTTTGTATTGTGGTTTAAAGCCACAAATCATAGCTCATCATCAAATATGGTAATTCTGCACTGGTGTGTTTTGTAATCGTTATATTTATAACATGTATTGTGTATTTTTTAATTAACAACTTTAATGTCCTCTAAGATTGTCGTAGTTGATGATGTATTTTCCAAATTCTACAGTTTGTCTTACTATGAAAAAAAAAACAAAAAAAAAACGCAAGACAAATTGCAAATTACTTTTATACAGTTTGATTTTGTATAATGGATTAAAGCAACAAATCGTAGCTCATCATCAAATGTGGTAATTCTGAGCTGGTGTGTTTTGTAGTCGTTATATTTATAACATGTACTTGTGTATTTTTTAATTAACAACTTTAATGTCTCCCAAGATTGTCGTAGTTGATGATGTATTTTCCAAATTCTACAGTTTCTTGGTATTAAAAAAAAAAAAAAAAACGCAAGACAAATTGCAAATTTCTTTTATACAGTTTGATTTTGTATAGTGGTTTAAAGCCACAAATCATAGCTCATCATCAAATGTGGCAATTCTGGGTTGGTGTCTTTTGTAATCGTTATATTTATAACATGTACTTGTGTATTTTTTAATTAACAACTTTAATGTCTCCCAAGATTGTCGTAGTTGATGATGTATTTTCCAAATTCTACAGTTTGTCTTACTATGAAAAAAAAAACAAAAAAAAAAAACGCAAGACAAATTGCAAATTACTTTTATACAGTTTGATTTTGTATAATGGATTAAAGCAACAAATCGTAGCTCATCATCAAATGTGGTAATTCTGAGCTGGTGTGTTTTGTAGTCGTTATATTTCTATGATGTACTTGTGTGTTTTTTAATTAACAACTTTAATGTCCTCCAAGATTGTCGTAGTTGATGATGTATTTTCCAAATTCTACAGTTTGTCTTGCTATAAAAAAAATGCAAGACAAATTATAAATTACTTTTATACAATTTGATTTTGTGTAGTGGTTTAAATCCACAAATCGTACTTCACCATCAAATGTGACAATTCTGGGCTGGTGTGTTTTGTAGTCGTTATATTTATATGATGTACTTGTGTATTTTTTAATTAACAACTTTAATGTCGTCAAAAATTGTCGTAGTTGATGATGTATTTTCCAAATTCTACAGTTTGTCTTGCTATAAAAAAAAAACGCAAGACAAATTGCAAATTGCTTTTATATAGTTTGATTTTGTATAGTGGTTTAAAGCCGCAAATCGTAGCTCATCACCAAATATGGTAATTCTACGCTGGTGTGTTTTGTAATCGTTATATTTATATGTTGTACTTGTGTATTTTTTAATTAACAACTTTAATATCCTCCAAGATTGTCGTAGTTGATGATGTATTTTCCAAATTCTGCAGTTTGTCTTGCTATAAAAAAAAAACGCAAGACAAATTGCAAATTACTTTTGTATAGTTTTTTTGTATAGTGGTTTAGAGCCACAAATCGTAGCTCATCATCAAATATGGTAATTCTGCGCTGGTGTGTTTTGTAATCGATATATTTATATGATGTACTTGTGTATTTTTTAATTAACAACTTTAATGTCCTCCAAGATTGTCGTAGTTGATGATGTATTTTCCAAATTCTACAGTTTGTCTTGCTATAAAAAAAGAAACGCAAGACAAATTGCAAATTACTTTTATACAGTTTGATTTTGTATAATGGTGTAAAGCAACAAATCGTAGCTCATCATCAAATATGGTAATTCTGCGCTGGTGTGTTTTGTAATCGTTATATTTATAACCTGTACTTGTGTATTTTTTGATTAACAACTTTAATGTCCCCCAAGATTGTCGTAGTTGATGATGTATTTTCCAAATTTTACAGGTTGTCTTACTATGAAAAAAAAAAAAAAACGCAAGACAAATTGCAAATTACTTTTCTACAGTTTGATTTTGTATAGTGGTTTAAACCCACAAATCATAGCTCATCATCAAATATGGTAATTCTGCGCTGGTGTGTTTTGTAATCGTTATATTTATAACCTGTACTTGTGTATTTTTTGATTAACAACTTTAATGTCCCCCAAGATTGTCGTAGTTGATGATTTATTTTCCAAATTTTACAGGTTGTCTTACTATGAAAAAAAAAAAGAAAAACGCAAGACAAATTGCAAATTACTTTTCTACAGTTTGATTTTGTATAGTGGTTTAAACCCACAAATCATAGCTCATCATCAAATATGGTAATTCTGCGCTGGTGTGTTTTGTAATCGTTATATTTATAACCTGTACTTGTGTATTTTTTGATTAACAACTTTAATGTCCCCCAAGATTGTCGTAGTTGATGATGTATTTTCCAAATTTTACAGGTTGTCTTACTATGAAAAAAAAAAAAAAAAACGCTAGACAAATTGCAAATTACTTTTCTACAGTTTGATTTTGTATAGTGGTTTAAACCCACAAATCATAGCTCATCATCAAATATGGTAATTCTGCGCTGGTGTGTTTTGTAATCGTTATATTTATAACCTGTACTTGTGTATTTTTTGATTAACAACTTTAATGTCCCCCAAGATTGTCGTAGTTGATGATGTATTTTCCAAATTTTACAGGTTGTCTTACTATGACAAAAAAAAAAAAAAAACGCAAGACAAATTGCAAATTACTTTTCTACAGTTTGATTTTGTATAGTGGTTTAAACCCACAAATCATAGCTCATCATCAAATATGGTAATTCTGCGCTGGTGTGTTTTGTAATCGTTATATTTATAACCTGTACTTGTGTATTTTTTGATTAACAACTTTAATGTCCCCCAAGATTGTCGTAGTTGATGATGTATTTTCCAAATTCTACAGTTTGTCTTGCTATAAAAAAAAAAACGCAAGACAAATTGCAAATTGCTTTTATATTGTTTGATTTTGTATAGTGGTTTAAAGCCACAAATCGTAGCTCATCATCAAATATGGTAATTCTGCGCTGGTGTGTTTTGTAATCGTTATATTTATAACATGTACTTGTGTATTTTTTAATTAACAATTTTAATGTCCCCCAAGATTGTCGTAGTTGATGATGTATTTTCCAAATTCTACAGTTTGTCTTACTATGAAAAAAGAAAAAAAAACCCAAGACAAATTGCAAATTTCTTTTATACAGTTTGATTTTGTATAGAGGTTTAAAGCCACAAATCATAGCTCATCATCAAATATGGTAATTCTGCGCTGGTGTGTTTTGTAATCGTTATATTCATAACATGTACTTGTGTATTTTTTAATTAACAACTTTAATGTCGTCCAAGATTGTCGTAGTTGATGATGTATTTTCCAAATTCTACAGTTTGTTTTACTATGAAAAAAGAAAAAAAAAACCAAGACAAATTGCAAATTTCTTTTATACAGTTTGATTTTGTATAGTGGTTTAAACCCACAAATCATAGCTCATCATCAAATATGGTACTGCGCTGGTGTGTTTTCTAGTCGTTATATCTATGTGATGTACTTGTGTATTTTTTAATTAACAACTTTAATGTCGTCCAAGATTGTCGTAGTTGATGATGTATTTTCCAAATTCTACAGTTTGTCTTGCTATAAAAAAAAAACGAAAGACAAATTGCAAATTGCTTTTATATTGTTTGATTTTGTATAGTGGTTTAAAGCCACAAATCATAGCTCATCATCAAATATTGTAATTCTGCGCTGGTGTGTTTTGTAGTCGTTATATTTATAACATGTGCTTGTGAATTTTTTAATTAACAACTTTAATGTCCTCCAAGATTGTCGTAGTTGATGATGTATTTTCCAAATTCTACAGTTTCTTGCTATGACAAAAAAAAAAAAAACGCACGACAAATTGCAAATTACTTTTCTACAGTTTGATTTTGTATAGTGGTTTAAAGCCACAAATCATAGCTCATCATCAAATATGGTAATTCTGCGCTGGTGTGTTTTGTAATCGTTATATTTGTAACATGTACTTGTGTATTTTTTAATTAACAACTTTAATGTCCTCCAAGATTGTCGTAGTTGATGATGTATTTTCCAAATTCTACAGTTTCTTGCTATGAAAAAAAAAAACGCAAGACAAATTGCAAATTTCTTTTATACAGTTTGATTTTGTATTGTGGTTTAAAGCCACAAATCATAGCTCATCATCAAATATGGTAATTCTGCGCTGGTGTGTTTTGTAATCGTTATATTTATAACATGTACTTATGTATTTTTTAATTAACAACTTTAATGTCCCCCAAGATTGTCGTAGTTGATGATGTATTTTCCAAATTCTACAGTTTGTCTTGCTATAAAAAAAAAAACGCAAGACAAATTGCAAATTGCTTTTATATTGTTTGATTTTGTATAGTGGTTTAAAGCCACAAATCGTAGCTCATCATCAAATATGGTAATTCTGCGCTGGTGTGTTTTGTAATCGTTATATTTATAACATGTACTTGTGTATTTTTTAATTAACAATTTTAATGTCCCCCAAGATTGTCGTAGTTGATGATGTATTTTCCAAATTCTACAGTTTGTCTTACTATGAAAAAAGAAAAAAAAAACCCAAGACAAATTGCAAATTTCTTTTATACAGTTTGATTTTGTATAGAGGTTTAAAGCCACAAATCATAGCTCATCATCAAATATGGTAATTCTGCGCTGGTGTGTTTTGTAATCGTTATATTCATAACATGTACTTGTGTATTTTTTAATTAACAACTTTAATGTCGTCCAAGATTGTCGTAGTTGATGATGTATTTTCCAAATTCTACAGTTTGTTTTACTATGAAAAAAGAAAAAAAAACCAAGACAAATTGCAAATTTCTTTTATACAGTTTGATTTTGTATAGTGGTTTAAACCCACAAATCATAGCTCATCATCAAATATGGTAATTCTGCGCTGGTGTGTTTTGTAATCGTTATATTTGTAACATGTACTTGTGTATTTTTTAATTAACAACTTTAATGTCCTCCAAGATTGTCGTAGTTGATGATGTATTTTCCAAATTCTACAGTTTCTTGCTATGAAAAAAAAAACGCAAGACAAATTGCAAATTTCTTTTATACAGTTTGATTTTGTATAGAGGTTTAAAGCCACAAATCATAGCTCATCATCAAATATGGTAATTCTGCGCTGGTGTGTTTTGTAATCGTTATATTTATAACATGTACTTATGTATTTTTTAATTAACAACTTTAATGTCCCCCAAGATTGTCGTAGTTGATGATGTATTTTCCAAATTCTACAGTTTGTCTTACTATGAAAAAAAAAAAAAAAAAAAAAAAAACGCAAGACAAATTGCAAATTACTTTTCTACAGTTTGATTTTGTATAGTGGTTTAAACCCACAAATCATAGCTCATCATCAAATATGGTACTGCGCTGGTGTGTTTTCTAGTCGTTATATCTATGTGATGTACTTGTGTATTTTTTAATTAACAACTTTAATGTCGTCCAAGATTGTCGTAGTTGATGATGTATTTTCCAAATTCTACAGTTTGTCTTGCTATAAAAAAAAAACGAAAGACAAATTGCAAATTGCTTTTAAATTGTTTGATTTTGTATAGTGGTTTAAAGCCACAAATCATAGCTCATCATCAAATATGGTAATTCTGCGCTGGTGTGTTTTGTAGTCGTTATATTTATAACATGTGCTTGTGTATTTTTTAATTAACAACTTTAATGTCCTCCAAGATTGTCGTAGTTGATGATGTATTTTCCAAATTCTACAGTTTCTTGCTATGACAAAAAAAAAAAAACGCACGACAAATTGCAAATTACTTTTCTACAGTTTGATTTTGTATAGTGGTTTAAAGCCACAAATCATAGCTCATCATCAAATATGGTAATTCTGCGCTGGTGTGTTTTGTAATCGTTATATTTGTAACATGTACTTGTGTATTTTTTAATTAACAACTTTAATGTCCTCCAAGATTGTCGTAGTTGATGATGTATTTTCCAAATTCTACAGTTTCTTGCTATGAAAAAAAAAAAAACGCAAGACAAATTGCAAATTTCTTTTATACAGTTTGATTTTGTATTGTGGTTTAAAGCCACAAATCATAGCTCATCATCAAATATGGTAATTCTGCGCTGGTGTGTTTTGTAATCGTTATATTTATAACATGTACTTATGTATTTTTTAATTAACAACTTTAATGTCCCCCAAGATTGTCGTAGTTGATGATGTATTTTCCAAATTCTACGGTTTGTCTTACTATGAAAAAAAAAAAAAAAAAAAAAAACGCAAGACAAATTGCAAATTACTTTTCTACAGTTTGATTTTGTATAGTGGTTTAAACCCACAAATCATAGCTCATCATCAAATATGGTACTGCGCTGGTGTGTTTTCTAGTCGTTATATCTATGTGATGTACTTGTGTATTTTTTAATTAACAACTTTAATGTCGTCCAAGATTGTCGTAGTTGATGATGTATTTTCCAAATTCTACAGTTTGTCTTGCTATAAAAAAAAAACGAAAGACAAATTGCAAATTGCTTTTATATTGTTTGATTTTGTATAGTGGTTTAAAGCCACAAATCGTAGCTCATCATCAAATATGGTAATTCTGCGCTGGTGTGTTTTGTAATCGTTATATTTATAACATGTACTTGTGTATTTTTTAATTAACAATTTTAATGTCCCCCAAGATTGTCGTAGTTGATGATGTATTTTCCAAATTCTACAGTTTGTCTTACTATGAAAAAAGAAAAAAAAAACCCAAGACAAATTGCAAATTTCTTTTATACAGTTTGATTTTGTATAGAGGTTTAAAGCCACAAATCATAGCTCATCATCAAATATGGTAATTCTGCGCTGGTGTGTTTTGAAATCGTCATATTTATAACATGTACTTGTGTATTTTTTAATTAACAACTTTAATGTCGTCCAAGATTGTCGTAGTTGATGATGTATTTTCCAAATTCTACAGTTTGTTTTACTATGAAAAAAGAAAAAAAAAACCAAGACAAATTGCAAATTTCTTTTATACAGTTTGATTTTGTATAGTGGTTTAAAGCCACAAATCATAGCTCATCATCAAAGATGGTGATTCTGCGCTGGTGTGTTTTGTAATCGTTATATTTGTAACATGTACTTGTGTATTTTTTAATTAACAACTTTAATGTCCTCCAAGATTGTCGTAGTTGATGATGTATTTTCCAAATTCTACAGTTTCTTGCTATGAAAAAAAAAAAACGCAAGACAAATTGCAAATTTCTTTTATACAGTTTGATTTTGTTTTGTGGTTTAAAGCCACAAATCATAGCTCATCATCAAATATGGTAATTCTGCGCTGGTGTGTTTTGTAATCGTTATATTTATAACATGTACTTGTGTATTTTTTAATTAACAACTTTAATGTCGTCCAAGATTGTCGTAGTTGATGATGTATTTTCCAAATTCTACAGTTTGTCTTGCTATAAAAAAAAAACGCAAGACAAATTGCAAATTGCTTTTATATAGTTTGATTTTGTATAGTGGTTTAAAGCCACAAATCATAGCTCATCATCAAATATGGTAATTCTGCGCTGGTGTGTTTTGTAATCGTTATATTTATAACATGTACTTGTGTATTTTTTAATTAACAACTTTAATGTCCCCCAAGATTGTCGTAGTTGATCATGCATTTTCCAAATTCTACAGTTTGTCTTACTATAAAAAAAAACGCAAGACAAATTGCAAATTACTTTTCTACAGTTTGATTTTGTATAGTGGTTTAAACCCACAAATCATAGCTCATCATCAAATATGATAATTCTGCGCTGGTGTGTTTTGTAATCGTTATATTTATAACATGTACTTGTGTATTTTTTAATTAACAACTTTAATGTCCCCCAAGATTGTCGTAGTTGATGATGTATTTTCCAAATTCTACAGTTTGTCTTACTATGAAAAAAAAAATGCAAGACAAATTGCAAATTACTTTTCTACAGTTTGATTTTGTATAGTGGTTTAAACCCACAAATCATAGCTCATCATCAAATATGGTAATTCTGCGCTGGTGTGTTTTGTAATCGTTATATTTGTAACATGTACTTGTGTATTTTTTAATTAACAACTTTAATGTCCTCCAAGATTGTCCTAGTTGGTGAAGTATTTTCCAAATTCTACAGTTTGTCTTGCTATAAAAAAAAAACGCAAGACAAATTGCAAATTGCTTTTATATAGTTTGATTTTGTATAGTGGTTTAAAGCCACAAATCGTAGCTCATCATCAAATATGGTAATTCTGCGCTCGTGTGTTTTGTAATCGTTATATTTATAACATGTACTTGTGTATTTTTTAATTAACAACTTTAATGTCGTCCAAGATTGTCGTAGTTGATGATGTATTTTCCAAATTCTACAGTTTGTCTTACTATGAAAAGAAAAAAAAAAAAACGCAAGACAAATTGCAAATTACTTTTCTACAGTTTGATTTTGTATAGTGGTTTAAACCCACAAATCATAGCTCATCATCAAATATGGTAATTCTGCGCTGGTGTGTTTTCTAGTCGTTATATCTATGTGATGTACTTGTGTATTTTTTAATTAACAACTTTAATGTCGTCCAAGATTGTCGTAGTTGATGATGTATTTTCCAAATTCTGCAGTTTGTCTTGCTATAAAAAAAAAAAAACGCAATACAAATTGCAAATTGCTTTTATATGGTTTGATTTTGTATAGTGGTTTAAAGCCACAAATCGTAGCTCATCATCAAATATGGTAATTCTGCGCTGGTGTGTTTTGTAATCGTTATATTTATAACATGTACTTGTGTATTTTTTAATTAACAATTTTAATGTCCCCCAAGATTGTCGTAGTTGATGATGTATTTTCCAAGTTCTACAGTTTGTCTTACTATGAAAAAAGAAAAAAAAACCCAAGACAAATTGCAAATTTCTTTTATACAGTTTGATTTTGTATAGAGGTTTAAAGCCACAAATCATAGCTCATCATCAAATATGGTAATTCTGCGCTGGTGTGTTTTGTAATCGTTATATTTATAACATGTACTTGTGTATTTTTTAATTAACAACTTTAATGTCGTCCAAGATTGTCGTAGTTGATGATGTATTTTCCAAATTCTACAGTTTGTCTTACTATGAAAAAAAAAAAAAAAAAAAAAAACGCAAGACAAATTGCAAATTACTTTTCTACAGTTTGATTTTGTATAGTGGTTTAAACCCACAAATCATAGCTCATCATCAAATATGGTACTGCGCTGGTGTGTTCTCTAGTCGTTATATCTATGTGATGTACTTGTGTATTTTTTAATTAACAACTTTAATGTCGTCCAAGATTGTCGTAGTTGATGATGTATTTTCCAAATTCTACAGTTTGTCTTGCTATAAAAAAAAAACGAAAGACAAATTGCAAATTGCTTTTATATTGTTTGATTTTGTATAGTGGTTTAAAGCCACAAATCGTAGCTCATCATCAAATATGGTAATTCTGCGCTGGTGTGTTTTGTAATCGTTATATTTATAACATGTACTTGTGTATTTTTTAATTAACAATTTTAATGTCCCCCAAGATTGTCGTAGTTGATGATGTATTTTCCAAATTCTACAGTTTGTCTTACTATGAAAAAAGAAAAAAAAACCCAAGACAAATTGCAAATTTCTTTTATACAGTTTGATTTTGTATAGAGGTTTAAAGCCACAAATCATAGCTCATCATCAAATATGGTAATTCTGCGCTGGTGTGTTTTGAAATCGTCATATTTATAACATGTACTTGTGTATTTTTTAATTAACAACTTTAATGTCGTCCAAGATTGTCGTAGTTGATGATGTATTTTCCAAATTCTACAGTTTGTTTTACTATGAAAAAAGAAAAAAAAAACCAAGACAAATTGCAAATTTCTTTTATACAGTTTGATTTTGTTTTGTGGTTTAAAGCCACAAATCATAGCTCATCATCAAATATGGTAATTCTGCGCTGGTGTGTTTTGTAATCGTTATATTTATAACATGTACTTGTGTATTTTTTAATTAACAACTTTAATGTCGTCCAAGATTGTCGTAGTTGATGATGTATTTTCCAAATTCTACAGTTTGTCTTGCTATAAAAAAAAACGCAAGACAAATTGCAAATTGCTTTTATATAGTTTGATTTTGTATAGTGGTTTAAAGCCACAAATCATAGCTCATCATCAAATATGGTAATTCTGCGCTGGTGTGTTTTGTAATCGTTATATTTATAACATGTACTTGTGTATTTTTTAATTAACAACTTTAATGTCCCCCAAGATTGTCGTAGTTGATCATGCATTTTCCAAATTCTACAGTTTGTCTTACTATAAAAAAAAACGCAAGACAAATTGCAAATTACTTTTCTACAGTTTGATTTTGTATAGTGGTTTAAACCCACAAATCATAGCTCATCATCAAATATGATAATTCTGCGCTGGTGTGTTTTGTAATCGTTATATTTATAACATGTACTTGTGTATTTTTTAATTAACAACTTTAATGTCCCCCAAGATTGTCGTAGTTGATGATGTATTTTCCAAATTCTACAGTTTGTCTTACTATGAAAAAAAAAATGCAAGACAAATTGCAAATTACTTTTCTACAGTTTGATTTTGTATAGTGGTTTAAACCCACAAATCATAGCTCATCATCAAATATGGTAATTCTGCGCTGGTGTGTTTTGTAATCGTTATATTTGTAACATGTACTTGTGTATTTTTTAATTAACAACTTTAATGTCCTCCAAGATTGTCCTAGTTGGTGAAGTATTTTCCAAATTCTACAGTTTGTCTTGCTATAAAAAAAAAACGCAAGACAAATTGCAAATTGCTTTTATATAGTTTGATTTTGTATAGTGGTTTAAAGCCACAAATCGTAGCTCATCATCAAATATGGTAATTCTGCGCTCGTGTGTTTTGTAATCGTTATATTTATAACATGTACTTGTGTATTTTTTAATTAACAACTTTAATGTCGTCCAAGATTGTCGTAGTTGATGATGTATTTTCCAAATTCTACAGTTTGTCTTACTATGAAAAGAAAAAAAAAAAAAACGCAAGACAAATTGCAAATTACTTTTCTACAGTTTGATTTTGTATAGTGGTTTAAACCCACAAATCATAGCTCATCATCAAATATGGTAATTCTGCGCTGGTGTGTTTTCTAGTCGTTATATCTATGTGATGTACTTGTGTATTTTTTAATTAACAACTTTAATGTCGTCCAAGATTGTCGTAGTTGATGATGTATTTTCCAAATTCTGCAGTTTGTCTTGCTATAAAAAAAAAAAAACGCAATACAAATTGCAAATTGCTTTTATATGGTTTGATTTTGTATAGTGGTTTAAAGCCACAAATCGTAGCTCATCATCAAATATGGTAATTCTGCGCTGGTGTGTTTTGTAATCGTTATATTTATAACATGTACTTGTGTATTTTTTAATTAACAATTTTAATGTCCCCCAAGATTGTCGTAGTTGATGATGTATTTTCCAAGTTCTACAGTTTGTCTTACTATGAAAAAAGAAAAAAAAACCCAAGACAAATTGCAAATTTCTTTTATACAGTTTGATTTTGTATAGAGGTTTAAAGCCACAAATCATAGCTCATCATCAAATATGGTAATTCTGCGCTGGTGTGTTTTGTAATCGTTATATTTATAACATGTACTTGTGTATTTTTTAATTAACAACTTTAATGTCGTCCAAGATTGTCGTAGTTGATGATGTATTTTCCAAATTCTACAGTTTGTTTTACTATGAAAAAAGAAAAAAAAAACCAAGACAAATTGCAAATTTCTTTTATACAGTTTGATTTTGTATAGTGGTTTAAAGCCACAAATCATAGCTCATCATCAAAGATGGTGATTCTGCGCTGGTGTGTTTTGTAATCGTTATATTTGTAACATGTACTTGTGTATTTTTTAATTAACAACTTTAATGTCCTCCATGATTGTCGTAGTTGATGATGTATTTTCCAAATTCTACAGTTTCTTGCTATGAAAAAAAAAAAAAAAAAAAACGCAAGACAAATTGCAAATTTCTTTTATACAGTTTGATTTTGTTTTGTGGTTTAAAGCCACAAATCATAGCTCATCATCAAATATGGTAATTCTGCGCTGGTGTGTTTTGTAATCGTTATATTTATAACATGTACTTGTGTATTTTTTAATTAACAACTTTAATGTCGTCCAAGATTGTCGTAGTTGAGGATGTATTTTCCAAATTCTACAGTTTGTCTTGCTATAAAAAAAAAACGCAAGACAAATTGCAAATTGCTTTTATATAGTTTGATTTTGTATAGTGGTTTAAAGCCACAAATCGTAGCTCATCATCAAATATGGTAATTCTGCGCTGGTGTGTTTTGTAATCGTTATATTTATAACATGTACTTGTGTATTTTTTAATTAACAACTTCAATGTCACCCAAGATTGTCGTAGTTGATCATGCATTTTCCAAATTCTACAGTTTGTCTTACTATAAAAAAAAAAAACGCAAGACAAATTGCAAATTACTTTTCTACAGTTTGATTTTGTATAGTGGTTTAAACCCACAAATCATAGCTCATCATCAAATATGGTAATTCTGCGCTGGTGTGTTTTGTAATCGTTATATTTATAACATGTACTTGTGTATTTTTTAATTAACAACTTTAATGTCCCCCAAGATTGTCGTAGTTGATCATGCATTTTCCAAATTCTACAGTTTGTCTTACTATAAAAAAAAAACGCAAGACAAATTGCAAATTACTTTTCTACAGTTTGATTTTGTATAGTGGTTTAAACCCACAAATCATAGCTCATCATCAAATATGGTAATTCTGCGCTGGTGTGTTTTGTAATCGTTATATTTATAACATGTACTTGTGTATTTTTTAATTAACAACTTTAATGTCCTCCAAGATTGTCCTAGTTGGTGAAGTATTTTCCAAATTCTACAGTTTGTCTTGCTATAAAAAAAAAAACGCAAGACAAATTGCAAATTGCTTTTATATAGTTTGATTTTGTATAGTGGTTTAAAGCCACAAATCGTAGCTCATCATCAAATATGGTAATTCTGCGCTCGTGTGTTTTGTAATCGTTATATTTATAACATGTACTTGTGTATTTTTTAATTAACAACTTTAATGTCGTCCAAGATTGTCGTAGTTGATGATGTATTTTCCAAATTCTACAGTTTGTCTTACTATGAAAAGAAGAAAAAAAAACGCAAGACAAATTGCAAATTACTTTTCTACAGTTTGATTTTGTATTGTGGTTTAAACCCACAAATCATAGCTCATCATCAAATATGGTAATTCTGCGCTGGTGTGTTTTGTAATCGTTATATTTATAACATGTACTTGTGTATTTTTTAATTAACAACTTTAATGTCGTCCAAGATTGTCGTAGTTGAGGATGTATTTTCCAAATTCTACAGTTTGTCTTGCTATAAAAAAAAAACGCAAGACAAATTGCAAATTGCTTTTATATAGTTTGATTTTGTATAGTGGTTTAAAGCCACAAATCGTAGCTCATCATCAAATATGGTAATTCTGCGCTGGTGTGTTTTGTAATCGTTATATTTATAACATGTACTTGTGTATTTTTTAATTAACAACTTTAATTTCCCCCAAGATTGTCGTAGTTGATCATGCATTTTCCAAATTCTACAGTTTGTCTTACTATAAAAAAAAAACGCAAGACAAATTGCAAATTACTTTTCTACAGTTTGATTTTGTATAGTGGTTTAAACCCACAAATCATAGCTCATCATCAAATATTGTAATTCTGCGCTGGTGTGGTTTGTAGTCGTTATATCTATGTGATGTACTTGTGTATTTTTTAATTAACAACTTTAATGTCGTCCAAGATTGTCGTAGTTGATGATGTATTTTCCAAATTCTACAGTTTGTCTTGCTATAAAAAAAAAACGCAAGACAAATTGCAAATTGCTTTTATATAGTTTGATTTTGTATAGTGATTTAAAGCCACAAATCGTAGCTCATCATCAAATATGGTAATTCTGCGCTGGTGTGTTTTGTAATCGTTATATTTATAACATGTACTTGTGTATTTTTTAATTAACAACTTTAATGTCCCCCAAGATTGTCGTAGTTGATCATGCATTTTCCAAATTCTACAGTTTGTCTTACTATAAAAAAAAAACGCAAGACAAATTGCAAATTACTTTTCTACAGTTTGATTTTGTATAGTGGTTTAAACCCACAAATCATAGCTCATCATCAAATATGATAATTCTGCGCTGGTGTGTTTTGTAATCGTTATATTTATAACATGTACTTGTGTATTTTTTAATTAACAACTTTAATGTCCCCCAAGATTGTCGTAGTTGATGATGTATTTTCCAAATTCTACAGTTTGTCTTACTATGAAAAAAAAAAAAAAAAAAAAAATGCAAGACAAATTGCAAATTACTTTTCTACAGTTTGATTTTGTATAGTGGTTTAAACCCACAAATCATAGCTCATCATCAAATATGGTAATTCTGCGCTGGTGTGTTTTGTAATCGTTATATTTGTAACATGTACTTGTGTATTTTTTAATTAACAACTTTAATGTCCTCCAAGATTGTCCTAGTTGGTGAAGTATTTTCCAAATTCTACAGTTTGTCTTGCTATAAAAAAAAAAACGCAAGACAAATTGCAAATTGCTTTTATATAGTTTGATTTTGTATAGTGGTTTAAAGCCACAAATCGTAGCTCATCATCAAATATGGTAATTCTGCGCTCGTGTGTTTTGTAATCGTTATATTTATAACATGTACTTGTGTATTTTTTAATTAACAACTTTAATGTCGTCCAAGATTGTCGTAGTTGATGATGTATTTTCCAAATTCTACAGTTTGTCTTACTATGAAAAGAAGAAAAAAAAACGCAAGGCAAATTGCAAATTACTTTTCTACAGTTTGATTTTGTATTGTGGTTTAAACCCACAAATCATAGCTCATCATCAAATATGGTAATTCTGCGCTGGTGTGTTTTCTAGTCGTTATATCTATGTGATGTACTTGTGTATTTTTTAATTAACAACTTTAATGTCGTCCAAGATTGTCGTAGTTGATGATGTATTTTCCAAATTCTACAGTTTGTCTTGCTATAAAAAAAAAACGCAATACAAATTGCAAGTTGCTTTTATATAGTTTGATTTTGTATAGTGGTTTAAAGCCACAAATCGTAGCTCATCATCAAATATGGTAATTCTGCGCTGGTGTGTTTTGTAATCGTTATATTTATAACATGTACTTGTGTATTTTTTAATTAACAACTTTAATGTCCTCCAAGATTGTCGTAGTTGATGATGTATTTTCCAAATTCTACAGTTTCTTGCTATGAAAAAAAAAAAAAAAAAAAAACGCAAGACAAATTGCAAATTTCTTTTATACAGTTTGATTTTGTATTGTGGTTTAAAGCCACAAATCATAGCTCATCATCAAATATGGTAATTCTGCGCTGGTGTGTTTTGTAATCGTTATATTTATAACATGTACTTGTGTATTTTTTAATTAACAACTTTAATGTCGTCCAAGATTGTCGTAGTTGATGATGTATTTTCCAAATTCTACAGTTTGTCTTACTATAAAAAAAAAAAGAAAAAAAAAAAAAACGCAAGACAAATTGCAAATTACTTTTCTACAGTTTGATTTTGTATAGTGGTTTAAACCCACAAATAATAGCTTATCATCAAATATTGTAATTCTGCGCTGGTGTGGTTTGTAGTCGTTATATCATGTGACGTACTTGTGTATTTTTTAATTAACAACTTTAATGTCGTCCAAGATTGTCGTAGTTGATGATGTATTTTCCAAATTCTACAGTTTGTCTTGCTATAAAAACAAAAAAAACGCAAGACAAATTGCAAATTGCTTTTATATAGTTTGATTTTGCATAGTGGTTTAAAGCCACAAATCGTAGCTCATCATCAAATATGGTAATTCTGCGCTGGTGTGTTTTGTAATCGTTATATTTATAACATGTAATTGTGTATTTTTTAATTAACAACTTTAATGTCCCCCAAGATTGTCGTAGTTGATCATGCATTTTCAAATTCTACAGTTTGTCTTACTATAAAAAAAAAACGCAAGACAAATTGCAAATTACTTTTCTACAGTTTGATTTTGTATAGTGGTTTAAACCCACAAATCATAGCTCATCATCAAATATTGTAATTCTGCGCTGGTGTGGTTTGTAGTCGTTATATCTATGTGATGTACTTGTGTATTTTTTAATTAACAACTTTAATGTCGTCCAAGATTGTCGTTGATGATGTATTTTCCAAATTCTACAGTTTGTCTTGCTATAAAAAAAAAACGCAAGACAAATTGCAAATTGCTTTTATATAGTTTGATTTTGTATAGTGGTTTAAAGCCACAAATCGTAGCTCATCATCAAATATCGTAATTCTGCGCTGGTGTGTTTTGTAATCGTTATATTTATAACATGTACTTGTGTATTTTTTAATTAACAACTTTAATGTCCCCCAAGATTGTCGTAGTTGATCATGCATTTTCCAAATTCTACAGTTTGTCTTACTGTAAAAAAAAACGCAAGACAAATTGCAAATTACTTTTCTACAGTTTGATTTTGTATTGTGGTTTAAACCCACAAATCATAGCTCATCATCAAATATGGTAATTCTGCGCTGGTGTGTTTTGTAATCGTTATATTTATAACATGTACTTGTGTATTTTTTAATTAACAACTTTAATGTCCCCCAAGATTGTCGTAGTTGATGATGTATTTTCCAAATTCTACAGTTTGTCTTACTATGAAAAAAAAAAAAAAAAAAAAAAAAAACGCAAGACAAATTGCAAATTACTTTTCTACAGTTTGATTTTGTATAGTGGTTTAAACCCACAAATCATAGCTCATCATCAAATATGGTAATTCTGCGCTGGTGTGTTTTGTAATCGTTATATTTGTAACATGTACTTGTGTATTTTTTAATTAACAACTTTAATGTCCTCCAAGATTGTCCTAGTTGGTGAAGTATTTTCCAAATTCTACAGTTTGTCTTGCTATAAAAAAAACGCAAGACAAATTGCAAATTGCTTTTATATAGTTTGATTTTGTATAGTGGTTTAAAGCCACAAATCGTAGCTCATCATCAAATATGGTAATTCTGCGCTCGTGTGTTTTGTAATCGTTATATTTATAACATGTACTTGTGTATTTTTTAATTAACAACTTTAATGTCGTCCAAGATTGTCGTAGTTGATGATGTATTTTCCAAATTCTACAGTTTGTCTTACTATGAAAAGAAAAAAAAAACGCAAGACAAATTGCAAATTACTTTTCTACAGTTTGATTTTGTATAGTGGTTTAAAGCCACAAATCGTAGCTCATCATCAAATATGGTAATTCTGCGCTGGTGTGTTTTGTAATCGTTATATTTATAACATGTACTTGTGTATTTTTCAATTAACAACTTTAATGTCCCCCAAGATTGTCGTAGTTGATCATGCATTTTCCAAATTCTACAGTTTGTCTTACTATAAAAAAAAAAACGCAAGACAAATTGCAAATTACTTTTCTACAGTTTGATTTTGTATTGTGGTTTAAACCCACAAATCATAGCTCATCATCAAATATGGTAATTCTGCGCTGGTGTGTTTTGTAATCGTTATATTTATAACATGTACTTGTGTATTTTTTAATTAACAACTTTAATGTCCCCCAAGATTGTCGTAGTTGATGATGTATTTTCCAAATTCTACAGTTTGTCTTACTATGAAAAAAAAAAAAAAAAAAAAAAAAAAAAAAAAAAAAAAAAAAAAACGCAAGACAAATTGCAAATTACTTTTCTACTGTTTGATTTTGTATAGTGGTTTAAACCCACAAATCATAGCTCATCATCAAATATGGTAATTCTGCGCTGGTGTGTTTTGTAATCGTTATATTTGTAACATGTACTTGTGTATTTTTTAATTAACAACTTTAATGTCCTCCAAGATTGTCCTAGTTGGTGAAGTATTTTCCAAATTCTACAGTTTGTCTTGCTATAAAAAAAAACGCAAGACAAATTGCAAATTGCTTTTATATAGTTTGATTTTGTATGGTGGTTTAAAGCCACAAATCGTAGCTCATCATCAAATATGGTAATTCTGCGCTCGTGTGTTTTGTAATCGTTATATTTATAACATGTACTTGTGTATTTTTTAATTAACAACTTTAATGTCGTCCAAGATTGTCGTAGTTGATGATGTATTTTCCAAATTCTACAGTTTGTCTTACGATGAAAAGAAAAAAAAACGCAAGACAAATTGCAAATTACTTTTCTACAGTTTGATTTTGTATAGTGGTTTAAACCCACAAATCATAGCTCATCATCAAATATGGTAATTCTGCGCTGGTGTGTTTTCTAGTCGTTATATCTATGTGATGTACTTGTGTATTTTTTAATTAACAACTTTAATGTCCCCCAAGATTGTCGTAGTTGATGATGTATTTTCCAAATTCTACAGTTTGTCTTGCTATAAAAAAAAAAAAACGCAAGACAAATTGCAAATTGCTTTTATATAGTTTGATTTTGTATAGTGGTTTAAAGCCACAAATCGTAGCTCATCATCAAATATGGTAATTCTGCGCTGGTGTGTTTTGTAATCGTTATATTTATAACATGTACTTGTGTATTTTTTAATTAACAACTTTAATGTCCCCCAAGATTGTCGTAGTTGATGATGTATTTTCCAAATTCTACAGTTTGTCTTACTATGAAAAAAAAAAAAAAAAAAACGCAAGACAAATTGCAAATTACTTTTCTACAGTTTGATTTTGTATAGTGGTTTAAACCCACAAATCATAGCTCATCATCAAATATGGTAATTCTGCGCTGGTGTGTTTTGTAATCGTTATATTTGTAACATGTACTTGTGTATTTTTTAATTAATAACTTTAATGTCGTCCAAGATTGTCGTAGTTGATGATGTATTTTCCAAATTCTACAGTTTGTCTTACTATGAAAAAAAAAAAAAAAAAAAAACGCAAGACAAATTGCAAATTACTTTTCTACAGTTTGATTTTGTATAGTGGTTTAAACCCACAAATCATAGCTCATCATCAAATATGGTAATTCTGCGCTGGTGTGTTTTGTAATCGTTATATTTGTAACATGTACTTGTGTATTTTTTAATTAACAACTTTAATGTCCTCCAAGATTGTCCTAGTTGGTGAAGTATTTTCCAAATTCTACAGTTTGTCTTGCTATAAAAAAAAAACCCAAGACAAATTGCAAATTGCTTTTATATAGTTTGATTTTGCATAGTGGTTTAAAGCCACAAATCGTAGCTCATCATCAAATATGGTAATTCTGCGCTGGTGTGTTTTGTAATCGTTATATTTATAACATGTAATTGTGTATTTTTTAATTAACAACTTTAATGTCCCCCGAGATTGTCGTAGTTGATCATGCATTTTCAAATTCTACAGTTTGTCTTACTATAAAAAAAAAACGCAAGACAAATTGCAAATTACTTTTCTACAGTTTGATTTTGTATAGTGGTTTAAACCCACAAATCATAGCTCATCATCAAATATTGTAATTCTGCGCTGGTGTGGTTTGTAGTCGTTATATCTATGTGATGTACTTGTGTATTTTTTAATTAACAACTTTAATGTCGTCCAAGATTGTCGTTGATGATGTATTTTCCAAATTCTACAGTTTGTCTTGCTATAAAAAAAAAACGCAAGACAAATTGCAAATTGCTTTTATATAGTTTGATTTTGTATAGTGGTTTAAAGCCACAAATCGTAGCTCATCATCAAATATCGTAATTCTGCGCTGGTGTGTTTTGTAATCGTTATATTTATAACATGTACTTGTGTATTTTTTAATTAACAACTTTAATGTCCCCCAAGATTGTCGTAGTTGATCATGCATTTTCCAAATTCTACAGTTTGTCTTACTGTAAAAAAAAAACGCAAGACAAATTGCAAATTACTTTTCTACAGTTTGATTTTGTATTGTGGTTTAAACCCACAAATCATAGCTCATCATCAAATATGGTAATTCTGCGCTGGTGTGTTTTGTAATCGTTATATTTATAACATGTACTTGTGTATTTTTTAATTAACAACTTTAATGTCCCCCAAGATTGTCGTAGTTGATGATGTATTTTCCAAATTCTACAGTTTGTCTTACTATGAAAAAAAAAAAAAAAAAAAAAAAAAACGCAAGACAAATTGCAAATTACTTTTCTACAGTTTGATTTTGTATAGTGGTTTAAACCCACAAATCATAGCTCATCATCAAATATGGTAATTCTGCGCTGGTGTGTTTTGTAATCGTTATATTTGTAACATGTACTTGTGTATTTTTTAATTAACAACTTTAATGTCCTCCAAGATTGTCCTAGTTGGTGAAGTATTTTCCAAATTCTACAGTTTGTCTTGCTATAAAAAAAACGCAAGACAAATTGCAAATTGCTTTTATATAGTTTGATTTTGTATAGTGGTTTAAAGCCACAAATCGTAGCTCATCATCAAATATGGTAATTCTGCGCTCGTGTGTTTTGTAATCGTTATATTTATAACATGTACTTGTGTATTTTTTAATTAACAACTTTAATGTCGTCCAAGATTGTCGTAGTTGATGATGTATTTTCCAAATTCTACAGTTTGTCTTACTATGAAAAGAAAAAAAAAACGCAAGACAAATTGCAAATTACTTTTCTACAGTTTGATTTTGTATAGTGGTTTAAAGCCACAAATCGTAGCTCATCATCAAATATGGTAATTCTGCGCTGGTGTGTTTTGTAATCGTTATATTTATAACATGTACTTGTGTATTTTTCAATTAACAACTTTAATGTCCCCCAAGATTGTCGTAGTTGATCATGCATTTTCCAAATTCTACAGTTTGTCTTACTATAAAAAAAAAAAACGCAAGACAAATTGCAAATTACTTTTCTACAGTTTGATTTTGTATTGTGGTTTAAACCCACAAATCATAGCTCATCATCAAATATGGTAATTCTGCGCTGGTGTGTTTTGTAATCGTTATATTTATAACATGTACTTGTGTATTTTTTAATTAACAACTTTAATGTCCCCCAAGATTGTCGTAGTTGATGATGTATTTTCCAAATTCTACAGTTTGTCTTACTATGAAAAAAAAAAAAAAAAAAAAAAAAAAAAAAAAAAAAAAAAAACGCAAGACAAATTGCAAATTACTTTTCTACTGTTTGATTTTGTATAGTGGTTTAAACCCACAAATCATAGCTCATCATCAAATATGGTAATTCTGCGCTGGTGTGTTTTGTAATCGTTATATTTGTAACATGTACTTGTGTATTTTTTAATTAATAACTTTAATGTCGTCCAAGATTGTCGTAGTTGATGATGTATTTTCCAAATTCTACAGTTTGTCTTACTATGAAAAAAAAAAAAAAAAAAAAACGCAAGACAAATTGCAAATTACTTTTCTACAGTTTGATTTTGTATAGTGGTTTAAACCCACAAATCATAGCTCATCATCAAATATGGTAATTCTGCGCTGGTGTGTTTTGTAATCGTTATATTTGTAACATGTACTTGTGTATTTTTTAATTAACAACTTTAATGTCCTCCAAGATTGTCCTAGTTGGTGAAGTATTTTCCAAATTCTACAGTTTGTCTTGCTATAAAAAAAAAACGCAAGACAAATTGCAAATTGCTTTTATATAGTTTGATTTTGTATAGTGGTTTAAAGCCACAAATCGTAGCTCATCATCAAATATGGTAATTCTGCGCTCGTGCGTTTTGTAATCGTTATATTTATAACATGTACTTGTGTATTTTTTAATTAACAACTTTAATGTCGTCCAAGATTGTCGTAGTTGATGATGTATTTTCCAAATTCTACAGTTTGTCTTACTATGAAAAGAAAAAAAAAGCAAGACAAATTGCAAATTACTTTTCTACAGTTTGATTTGGTATAGTGGTTTAAACCCACAAATCATAGCTCATCATCAAATATGGTAATTCTGCGCTGGTGTGTTTTCTAGTCGTTATATCTATGTGATGTACTTGTGTATTTTTTAATTAACAACTTTAATGTCGTCCAAGATTGTCGTAGTTGATGATGCATTTTCCAAATTCTACAGTTTGTCTTGCTATAAAAAAAAAACGCAAGACAAATTGCAAATTGCTTTTATATAGTTTGATTTTGTATAGTGGTTTAAAGCCACAAATCGTAGCTCATCATCAAATATGGTAATTCTGCGCTGGTGTGTTTTGTAATCGTTATATTTATAACATGTACTTGTGTATTTTTTAATTAACAACTTTAATGTCCCCCAAGATTGTCGTAGTTGATGATGTATTTTCCAAATTCTACAGTTTGTCTTACTATGAAAAAAGAAAAAAAAACCAAGACAAATTGCAAATTTCTTTTATACAGTTTGATTTTGTATAGTGGTTTAAAGCCACAAATCATAGCTCATCATCAAATATGGTAATTCTGCGCTGGTGTGTTTTGTAATCGTTATATTTATAACATGTACTTGTGTATTTTTTAATTAACAATTTTAATGTCCCCCAAGATTGTCGTAGTTGATGATGTATTTTCCAAATTCTACAGTTTGTCTTACTATGAAAAAAGAAAAAAAAACCCAAGACAAATTGCAAATTTCTTTTATACAGTTTGATTTCGTATAGAGGTTTAAAGCCACAAATCATAGCTCATCATCAAATATGGTAATTCTGCGCTGGTGTGTTTTGTAATCGTTATATTTATTACATGTACTTGTGTATTTTTTAATTAACAACTTTAATGTCCCCCAAGATTGTCGTAGTTGATGATGTATTTTCCAAATTCTACAGTTTCTTGCTATGAAAAAAAAAAAAAAGCGCACGACAAATTGCAAATTACTTTTCTACAGTTTGATTTTGTATAGTGGTTTAAAGCCACAAATCATAGCTCATCATCAAATATGGTAATTCTGCGCTGGTGTGTTTTGTAACCGTTATATTTGTAACATGTACTTGTGTATTTTTTAATTAACAACTTTAATGTCCTCCAAGATTGTCGTAGTTGATGATGTATTTTCCAAATTCTACAGTTTGTCTTGCTATAAAAAAAAAACGCAAGACAAATTGCAAATTACTTTTCTACAGTTTGATTTTGTATAGTGGTTTAAACCCACAAACCATAGCTCATCATCAAATATGGTAATTCTGCGCTGGTGTGTTTTCTAGTCGTTATATCTATGTGATGTACTTGTGTATTTTTTAATTAACAACTTTAATGTCGTCCAAGATTGTCGTAGTTGATGATGTATTTTCCAAATTCTACAGTTTGTCTTGCTATAAAAAAAAAACGCAAGACAAATTGCAAATTGCTTTTATATAGTTTGATTTTGTATAGTGGTTTAAAGCCACAAATCGTAGCTCATCATCAAATATGGTAATTCTGCGCTGGTGTGTTTTGTAATCGTTATATTTATAACATGTACTTGTGTATTTTTTAATTAACAACTTTAATGTCGTCCAAGATTGTCGTAGTTGATGATGTGTTTTCCAAATTCTACAGTTTGTCTTACTATGAAAAAAGAAAAAAAAAAACCAAGACAAATTGCAAATTTCTTTTATACAGTTTGATTTTGTATAGTGGTTTAAAGCCACAAATCATAGCTCATCATCAAATATGGTAATTCTGCGCTGGTGTGTTTTGTAATCGTTATATTTATAACATGTACTTGTGTATTTTTTAATTAACAACTTTAATGTCCCCCAAGATTGTCGTAGTTGATGATGTATTTTCCAAATTCTACAGTTTGTCTTACTACGAAAAAAGAAAAAAAAAACTCAAGACAAATTGCAAATTTCTTTTATACTGTTTGATTTTGTATAGAGGTTTAAAGCCACAAATCATAGCTCATCATCAAATATGGTAATTCTGCGCTGGTGTGTTTTGTAATCGTTATATTTATAACATGTACTTGTGTATTTTTTAATTAACAACTTTAATGTCCACCAAGATTGTCGTAGTTGATGATGTATTTTCCAAATTCTACAGTTTGTCTTGCTATAAAAAAAAAAAACGCAAGACAAATTGCAAATTGCTTTTATATAGTTTGATTTTGTATAGTGGTTTAAAGCCACAAATCGTAGCTCATCATCAAATATGGTAATTCTGCGCTGGTGTGTTTTGTAATCGTTATATTTATAACATGTACTTGTGTATTTTTTAATTAACAACTTTAATGTCGTCCAAGATTGTCGTAGTTGATGATGTATTTTCCAAATTCAACAGTTTGTCTTACTATGAAAAAAAAAACGCAAGACAAATTGCAAATTACTTTTCTACAGTTTGATTTTGTATAGTGGTTTAAACCCACAAATCATAGCTCATCATCAAATATTGTAATTCTGCGCTGGTGTGTTTTGTAATCGTTATATTTATAACATGTACTTGTGTATTTTTTAATTAACAACTTTAATGTCCCCCAAGATTGTCGTAGTTGATCATGCATTTTCCAAATTCTACAGTTTGTCTTACTATAAAAAAAAAACGCAAGACAAATTGCAAATTACTTTTCTACAGTTTGATTTTGTATAGTGGTTTAAACCCACAAATCATAGCTCATCATCAAATATTGTAATTCTGCGCTGGTGTGGTTTGTAGTCGTTATATCTATGTGATGTACTTGTGTATTTTTTAATTAACAACTTTAATGTCGTCCAAGATTGTCGTAGTTGATGATGTATTTTCCAAATTCTACAGTTTGTCTTGCTATAAAAAAAAACGCAAGACAAATTGCAAATTGCTTTTATATAGTTTGATTTTGTATAGTGGTTTAAAGCCACAAATCGTAGCTCATCATCAAATATGGTAATTCTGCGCTGGTGTGTTTTGTAATCGTTATATTTATAACATGTACTTGTGTATTTTTTAATTAACAACTTTAATGTCCCCCAAGATTGTCGTAGTTGATCATGCATTTTCCAAATTCTACAGTTTGTCTTACTATAAAAAAAAAAAACGCAAGACAAATTGCAAATTACTTTTCTACAGTTTGATTTTGTATAGTGGTTTAAACCCACAAATCATAGCTCATCATCAAATATTGTAATTCTGCGCTGGTGTGGTTTGTAGTCGTTATATCTATGTGATGTACTTGTGTATTTTTTAATTAACAACTTTAATGTCGTCCAAGATTGTCGTAGTTGATGATGTATTTTCCAAATTCTACAGTTTGTCTTGCTATAAAAAAAAACGCAAGACAAATTGCAAATTGCTTTTATATAGTTTGATCTTGTATAGTGGTTTAAAGCCACAAATCGTAGCTCATCATCAAATATGGTAATTCTGCGCTGGTGTGTTTTGTAATCGTTATATTTATAACATGTACTTGTGTATTTTTTAATTAACAACTTTAATGTCCCCCAAGATTGTCGTAGTTGATGATGTATTTTCCAAATTCTACAGTTTGTCTTACTATAAAAAAAAAAAAAAACGCAAGACAAATTGCAAATTGCTTTTATATAGTTTGATCTTGTATAGTGGTTTAAACCCACAAATCATAGCTCATCATCAAATATGGTAATTCTGCGCTGGTGTGTTTTGTAATCGTTATATTTATAACATGTACTTGTGTATTTTTTAATTAACAACTTTAATGTCGTCCAAGATTGTCGTAGTTGATGATGTGTTTTCCAAATTCTACAGTTTGTCTTACTATGAAAAAAGAAAAAAAAAACCAAGACAAATTGCAAATTTCTTTTATACAGTTTGATTTTGTATAGTGGTTTAAAGCCACAAATCATAGCTCATCATCAAATATGGTAATTCTGCGCTGGTGTGTTTTGTAATCGTTATATTTATAACATGTACTTGTGTATTTTTTAATTAACAACTTTAATGTCCCCCAAGATTGTCGTAGTTGATGATGTATTTTCCAAATTCTACAGTTTGTCTTACTACGAAAAAAGAAAAAAAAAACTCAAGACAAATTGCAAATTTCTTTTATACTGTTTGATTTTGTATAGAGGTTTAAAGCCACAAATCATAGCTCATCATCAAATATGGTAATTCTGCGCTGGTGTGTTTTGTAATCGTTATATTTATAACATGTACTTGTGTATTTTTTAATTAACAACTTTAATGTCCACCAAGATTGTCGTAGTTGATGATGTATTTTCCAAATTCTACAGTTTGTCTTGCTATAAAAAAAAAAACGCAAGACAAATTGCAAATTGCTTTTATATAGTTTGATTTTGTATAGTGGTTTAAAGCCACAAATCGTAGCTCATCATCAAATATGGTAATTCTGCGCTGGTGTGTTTTGTAATCGTTATATTTATAACATGTACTTGTGTATTTTTTAATTAACAACTTTAATGTCGTCCAAGATTGTCGTAGTTGATGATGTATTTTCCAAATTCAACAGTTTGTCTTACTATGAAAAAAAAAACGCAAGACAAATTGCAAATTACTTTTCTACAGTTTGATTTTGTATAGTGGTTTAAACCCACAAATCATAGCTCATCATCAAATATTGTAATTCTGCGCTGGTGTGTTTTGTAATCGTTATATTTATAACATGTACTTGTGTATTTTTTAATTAACAACTTTAATGTCCCCCAAGATTGTCGTAGTTGATCATGCATTTTCCAAATTCTACAGTTTGTCTTACTATAAAAAAAAAACGCAAGACAAATTGCAAATTACTTTTCTACAGTTTGATTTTGTATAGTGGTTTAAACCCACAAATCATAGCTCATCATCAAATATTGTAATTCTGCGCTGGTGTGGTTTGTAGTCGTTATATCTATGTGATGTACTTGTGTATTTTTTAATTAACAACTTTAATGTCGTCCAAGATTGTCGTAGTTGATGATGTATTTTCCAAATTCTACAGTTTGTCTTGCTATAAAAAAAAACGCAAGACAAATTGCAAATTGCTTTTATATAGTTTGATTTTGTATAGTGGTTTAAAGCCACAAATCGTAGCTCATCATCAAATATGGTAATTCTGCGCTGGTGTGTTTTGTAATCGTTATATTTATAACATGTACTTGTGTATTTTTTAATTAACAACTTTAATGTCCCCCAAGATTGTCGTAGTTGATCATGCATTTTCCAAATTCTACAGTTTGTCTTACTATAAAAAAAAAAAAACGCAAGACAAATTGCAAATTACTTTTCTACAGTTTGATTTTGTATAGTGGTTTAAACCCACAAATCATAGCTCATCATCAAATATTGTAATTCTGCGCTGGTGTGGTTTGTAGTCGTTATATCTATGTGATGTACTTGTGTATTTTTTAATTAACAACTTTAATGTCGTCCAAGATTGTCGTAGTTGATGATGTATTTTCCAAATTCTACAGTTTGTCTTGCTATAAAAAAAAACGCAAGACAAATTGCAAATTGCTTTTATATAGTTTGATCTTGTATAGTGGTTTAAAGCCACAAATCGTAGCTCATCATCAAATATGGTAATTCTGCGCTGGTGTGTTTTGTAATCGTTATATTTATAACATGTACTTGTGTATTTTTTAATTAACAACTTTAATGTCCCCCAAGATTGTCGTAGTTGATGATGTATTTTCCAAATTCTACAGTTTGTCTTACTATAAAAAAAAAAAAAACGCAAGACAAATTGCAAATTGCTTTTATATAGTTTGATCTTGTATAGTGGTTTAAACCCACAAATCATAGCTCATCATCAAATATGGTAATTCTGCGCTGGTGTGTTTTGTAATCATTATATTTGTAACATGTACTTGTGTATTTTTTAATTAACAACTTTAATGTCCTCCAAGATTGTCGTAGTTGATGATGTATTTTCCAAATTCAACAGTTTCTTGCTATAAAAAAAAAACGCAAGACAAATTGCAAATTACTTTTCTACAGTTTGATTTTGTATAGTGGTTTAAAGCCACAAATCATAGCTCATCATCAAATATGGTAATTCTGCGCTGGTGTGTTTTGTAATCGTTATATTTGTAACATGTACTTGTGTATTTTTTAATTAACAACTTTAATGTCTTCCAAGATTGTCGTAGTTGATGATGTATTTTCCAAGTTCTACAGTTTCTTGCTATCAAAAAAAAAAAAAAAAAAAAAAAAAAACGCAAGACAAATTGCAAATTTCTTTTATACAGTTTGATTTTGTATAGTGGTTTAAAGCCACAAATCATAGCTCATCATCAAATATGGTAATTCTGCGCTGGTGTGTTTTGTAATCGTTATATTTATAACATGTACTTGTGTATTTTTTAATTAACAACTTTAATGTCCCCCAAGATTGTCGTAGTTGATGATGTATTTTCCAAATTCTACAGTTTGTCTTACTATGATAAAAAAAAAAAAAAAAAAAACGCAAGACAAATTACAAATTACTTTTCTACAGTTTGATTTTGTATAGTGGTTTAAACCCACAAATCATAGCTCATCATCAAATATGGTAATTCTGCGCTGGTGTGTTTTGTAATCGTTATATTTATAACATGTACTTGTGTATTTTTTAATTAACAACTTTAATGTCCCCCAAGATTGTCGTAGTTGATGATGTATTTTCCAAATTCTACAGTTTGTCTTACTACGAAAAAAGAAAAAAAAAACCCAAGACAAATTGCAAATTTCTTTTATACAGTTTGATTTTGTATAGAGGTTTAAAGCCACAAATCATAGCTCATCATCAAATATGGTAATTCTGCGCTGGTGTGTTTTGTAATCGTTATATTTATAACATGTACTTGTGTATTTTTTAATTAACAACTTTAATGTCCCCCAAGATTGTCGTAGTTGATGATGTATTGTCCAAATTCTACAGTTTGTCTTGCTATAAAAAAAAAGCGCAAGACAAATTGCAAATTGCTTTTATATAGTTTGATTTTGTATAGTGGTTTAAAGCCACAAATCGTAGCTCATCATCAAATATGGTAATTCTTCGCTGGTGTGTTTTGTAATCGTTATATTTATAACATGTACTTGTGTATTTTTTAATTAACAACTTTAATGTCGTCCAAGATTGTCGTAGTTGATGATGTATTTTCCAAATTCAACAGTTTGTCTTACTATGAAAAAAAAAACGCAAGACAAATTGCAAATTACTTTTCTACAGTTTGATTTTGTATAGTGGTTTAAACCCACAAATCATAGCTCATCATCAAATATTGTAATTCTGCGCTGGTGTGTTTTGTAATCGTTATATTTATAACATGTACTTGTGTATTTTTTAATTAACAACTTTAATGTCCCCCAAGATTGTCGTAGTTGATCATGCATTTTCCAAATTCTACAGTTTGTCTTACTATAAAAAAAAAAAACGCAAGACAAATTGCAAATTACTTTTCTACAGTTTGATTTTGTATAGTGGTTTAAACCCACAAATCATAGCTCATCATCAAATATTGTAATTCTGCGCTGGTGTGGTTTGTAGTCGTTATATCTATGTGATGTACTTGTGTATTTTTTAATTAACAACTTTAATGTCGTCCAAGATTGTCGTAGTTGATGATGTATTTTCCAAATTCTACAGTTTGTCTTGCTATAAAAAAAACGCAAGACAAATTGCAAATTGCTTTTATATAGTTTGATTTTGTATAGTGGTTTAAAGCCACAAATCGTGGCTCATCATCAAATATGGTAATTCTGCGCTGGTGTGTTTTGTAATCGTTATATTTATAACATGTACTTGTGTATTTTTTAATTAACAACTTTAATGTCCCCCAAGATTGTCGTAGTTGATCATGCATTTTCCAAATTCTACAGTTTGTCTTACTATAAAAAAAAAACGCAAGACAAATTGCAAATTACTTTTCTACAGTTTGATTTTGTATAGTGGTTTAAACCCACAAATCATAGCTCATCATCAAATATTGTAATTCTGCGCTGGTGTGGTTTGTAGTCGTTATATCTATGTGATGTACTTGTGTATTTTTTAATTAACAACTTTAATGTCGTCCAAGATTGTCGTAGTTGATGATGTATTTTCCAAATTCTACAGTTTGTCTTGCTATAAAAAAAAAACGCAAGACAAATTGCAAATTGCTTTTATATAGTTTGATCTTGTATAGTGGTTTAAAGCCACAAATCGTAGCTCATCATCAAATATGGTAATTCTGCGCTGGTGTGTTTTGTAATCGTTATATTTATAACATGTACTTGTGTATTTTTTAATTAACAACTTTAATGTCCCCCAAGATTGTCGTAGTTGATGATGTATTTTCCAAATTCTACAGTTTGTCTTACTACGAAAAAAGAAAAAAAAAACCCAAGACAAATTGCAAATTTCTTTTATACAGTTTGATTTTGTATAGAGGTTTAAAGCCACAAATCATAGCTCATCATCAAATATGGTAATTCTGCGCTGGTGTGTTTTGTAATCGTTATATTTATAACATGTACTTGTGTATTTTTTAATTAACAACTTTAATGTCCCCCAAGATTGTCGTAGTTGATGATGTATTGTCCAAATTCTACAGTTTGTCTTGCTATAAAAAAAAAGCGCAAGACAAATTGCAAATTGCTTTTATATAGTTTGATTTTGTATAGTGGTTTAAAGCCACAAATCGTAGCTCATCATCAAATATGGTAATTCTTCGCTGGTGTGTTTTGTAATCGTTATATTTATAACATGTACTTGTGTATTTTTTAATTAACAACTTTAATGTCGTCCAAGATTGTCGTAGTTGATGATGTATTTTCCAAATTCAACAGTTTGTCTTACTATGAAAAAAAAAACGCAAGACAAATTGCAAATTACTTTTCTACAGTTTGATTTTGTATAGTGGTTTAAACCCACAAATCATAGCTCATCATCAAATATTGTAATTCTGCGCTGGTGTGTTTTGTAATCGTTATATTTATAACATGTACTTGTGTATTTTTTAATTAACAACTTTAATGTCCCCCAAGATTGTCGTAGTTGATCATGCATTTTCCAAATTCTACAGTTTGTCTTACTATAAAAAAAAAAAACGCAAGACAAATTGCAAATTACTTTTCTACAGTTTGATTTTGTATAGTGGTTTAAACCCACAAATCATAGCTCATCATCAAATATTGTAATTCTGCGCTGGTGTGGTTTGTAGTCGTTATATCTATGTGATGTACTTGTGTATTTTTTAATTAACAACTTTAATGTCGTCCAAGATTGTCGTAGTTGATGATGTATTTTCCAAATTCTACAGTTTGTCTTGCTATAAAAAAAACGCAAGACAAATTGCAAATTGCTTTTATATAGTTTGATTTTGTATAGTGGTTTAAAGCCACAAATCGTGGCTCATCATCAAATATGGTAATTCTGCGCTGGTGTGTTTTGTAATCGTTATATTTATAACATGTACTTGTGTATTTTTTAATTAACAACTTTAATGTCCCCCAAGATTGTCGTAGTTGATCATGCATTTTCCAAATTCTACAGTTTGTCTTACTATAAAAAAAAAACGCAAGACAAATTGCAAATTACTTTTCTACAGTTTGATTTTGTATAGTGGTTTAAACCCACAAATCATAGCTCATCATCAAATATTGTAATTCTGCGCTGGTGTGGTTTGTAGTCGTTATATCTATGTGATGTACTTGTGTATTTTTTAATTAACAACTTTAATGTCGTCCAAGATTGTCGTAGTTGATGATGTATTTTCCAAATTCTACAGTTTGTCTTGCTATAAAAAAAAAACGCAAGACAAATTGCAAATTGCTTTTATATAGTTTGATCTTGTATAGTGGTTTAAAGCCACAAATCGTAGCTCATCATCAAATATGGTAATTCTGCGCTGGTGTGTTTTGTAATCGTTATATTTATAACATGTACTTGTGTATTTTTTAATTAACAACTTTAATGTCCCCCAAGATTGTCGTAGTTGATGATGTATTTTCCAAATTCTACAGTTTGTCTTACTATAAAAAAAAAAAAAACGCAAGACAAATTGCAAATTGCTTTTATATAGTTTGATCTTGTATAGTGGTTTAAACCCACAAATCATAGCTCATCATCAAATATGGTAATTCTGCGCTGGTGTGTTTTGTAATCATTATATTTGTAACATGTACTTGTGTATTTTTTAATTAACAACTTTAATGTCCTCCAAGATTGTCGTAGTTGATGATGTATTTTCCAAATTCTACAGTTTCTTGCTATAAAAAAAAAACGCAAGACAAATTGCAAATTACTTTTCTACAGTTTGATTTTGTATAGTGGTTTAAAGCCACAAATCATAGCTCATCATCAAATATGGTAATTCTGCGCTGGTGTGTTTTGTAATCGTTATATTTGTAACATGTACTTGTGTATTTTTTAATTAACAACTTTAATGTCCTCCAAGATTGTCGTAGTTAATGATGTATTTTCCAAGTTCTACAGTTTCTTGCTATGAAAAAAAAAAAAAAAAAAAAAAAAAACGCAAGACAAATTGCAAATTCCTTTTATACAGTTTGATTTTGTATAGTGGTTTAAAGCCACAAATCATAGCTCATCATCAAATATGGTAATTCTGCGCTGGTGTGTTTTGTAATCGTTATATTTATAACATGTACTTGTGTATTTTTTAATTAACAACTTTAATGTCCCCCAAGATTGTCGTAGTTGATGATGTATTTTCCAAATTCTACAGTTTGTCTTACTATGAAAAAAAAAAAAAAAAAAAACGCAAGACAAATTACAAATTACTTTTCTACAGTTTGATTTTGTATAGTGGTTTAAACCCACAAATCATAGCTCATCATCAAATATGGTAATTCTGCGCTGGTGTGTTTTGTAATCGTTATATTTATAACATGTACTTGTGTATTTTTTAATTAACAACTTTAATGTCCCCCAAGATTGTCGTAGTTGATGATGTATTTTCCAAATTCTACAGTTTGTCTTGCTATAAAAAAAAACGCAAGACAAATTGCAAATTACTTTTCTACAGTTTGATTTTGTATAGTGGTTTAAACCCACAAATCATAGCTCATCATCAAATATGGTAATTCTGCGCTGGTGTGTTTTGTAATCGTTATATTTGTAACATGTACTTGTGTATTTTTTAATTAACAACTTTAATGTCGTCCAAGATTGTCGTAGTTGATGATGTATTTTCCAAATTCTACAGTTGGTCTTGCTATACAAAAAAACGCAAGACAAATTGCAAATTGCTTTTATATAGTTTGATTTTGTATAGTGGTTTAAAGCCACAAATCGTAGCTCATCATCAAATATGGTAATTCTGCGCTCGTGTGTTTTGTAATCGTTATATTTATAACACGTACTTGTGTATTTTTTAATTAACAACTTTAATGTCCTCCAAGATTGTCGTAGTTGATGATGTATTTTCCAAATTCTACAGTTTGTCTTGCTATAAAAAAAAAACGCAAGACAAATTGCAAATTGCTTTTATATAGTTTGATTTTGTATAGTGGTTTAAAGCCACAAATCGTAGCTCATCATCAAATATGGTAATTCTGCGCTGGTGTGTTTTGTACTCGTTATATTTATATGATGTACTTGTGTGTTTTTTAATTAACAACTTTAATGTCCTCCAAGATTGTCGTAGTTGATGATGTATTTTCCAAACTCTACAGTTTGTCTTGCTATAAAAAAAATAACGCAAGACAAATCGCAAATTACTTTTATACAATTTGATTTTGTATAGTGGTTTAAATCCACAAATCGTAGTTCATCATCAAATGTGGCAATTCTGGGCTGGTGTGTTTTGTAATCGTTATATTTATATGATGATTCTTGTGAGTTTTTAACATCATAAATATAATAGAAAAAACGAAGGAAAGAAGATGTCGCTGTATTCAAAATGCCCTTCAGGTAATACAGCGGGGTGGAAGGAGGGATCCTTTCCTTCGTTTTTTTTTGTATTTTGCAACCAACGCTTGATTGTTTACCAGGATTGTTGTAATTGATGATCATTTTCAGGTAAATTGCAAATTACTTTTCTACAGTTTGCTTTTGTATTGTGATTTCAATCCACAAATCGTGGCTTATCATCAAATATGATAATTCTGCGCTGGTGTTTTGTAGTCGTTATATCTATGTGATGTACTTGTGTATTTTTTAATTAACAACTTTAATGTCGTCCAAGATTGTCGTAGTTGATGATGTATTTTCCAAATTCTACAGTTTGTCTTGCTATAAAAAAAAACGCAAGACAAATTGCAAATGACATTTATACAGTTTGATTTTGTATAGTGGTTTAAAGCCACAAATCATAGCTCATCTTCAAATATGGTAATTCTGTGCTGGTGTGTTTTGTAATCGTTATATTTATAACATGTACTTGTGTATTTTTTAATTAACAACTTTAATGTCGTCCAAGATTGTCGTAGTTGATGATGTATTTTCCAAATTCTACAGTTTGTTTTACTATGAAAAAAGAAAAAAAAACCAAGACAAATTGCAAATTTCTTTTATACAGTTTGATTTTGTATAGTGGTTTAAAGCCACAAATCATAGCTCATCATCAAATATGGTAATTCTGCGCTGGTGTGTTTTGTAATCGTTATATTTATAACATGTACTTGTGTATTTTTTAATTAACAACTTTAATGTCCCCCAAGATTGTCGTAGTTGATGATGTATTTTCCAAATTCTACAGTTTGTCTTACTATGAAAAAAGAAAAAAAAAACCCAAGACAAATTGCAAATTTCTTTTATACAGTTTGATTTTGTATATAGGTTTAAAGCCACAAATCATAGCTCATCATCAAATATGGTAATTCTGCGCTGGTGTGTTTTGTAATCGTTATATTTATAACATGTACTTGTGTATTTTTTAATTAACAACTTTAATGTCGTCCAAGATTGTCGTAGTTGATGATGTATTTTCCAAATTCTACAGTTTGTCTTACTATGAAAAAAAAAAAAAAAAAAAAAAAAAAAAAAAAACGCAAGACAAATTGCAAATTACTTTTCTACAGTTTGATTTTGTATAGTGGTTTAAACCCACAAATCATAGCTCATCATCAAATATTGTAATTCTGCGCTGGTGTGGTTTGTAGTCGTTATATCTATATGATGTACTTGTGTATTTTTTAATTAACAACTTTAATGTC
The DNA here is from genome assembly GCA_963971325.1 of Aphodius granarius. NCBI lineage: Eukaryota > Metazoa > Arthropoda > Insecta > Coleoptera > Scarabaeidae > Aphodius > Aphodius granarius. Next base: position 8,318,250 of record OZ020225.1, read on the forward strand.
GTCCAAGATTGTCGTAGTTGATGATGTATTTTCCAAATTCTACAGTTTGTCTTGCTATAAAAAAAACGCAAGACAAATAGCAAATTGCTTTTATATAGTTTGATTTTGTATAGTGGTTTAAAGCCACAAATCGTAGCTCATCATCAAATATGATAATTCTGCGCTGGTGTGTTTTGTAATCGTTATATTTATAACATGTACTTGTGTATTTTTTAATTAACAACTTTAATGTCCCCCAAGATTGTCGTAGTTGATCATGCATTTTCCAAATTCTACAGTTTGTCTTACTATAAAAAAAAAAAACGCAAGACAAATTGCAAATTACTTTTCTACAGTTTGATTTTGTATAGTGGTTTAAAGCCACAAATCGTAGCTCATCATCAAATATGATAATTCTGCGCTGGTGTGTTTTGTAATCGTTAGATTTATAACATGTACTTGTGTATTTTTTAATTAACAACTTTAATGTCCCCCAAGATTGTCGTAGTTGATGATGTATTTTCCAAATTCTACAGTTTGTCTTACTATGAAAAAAAAAAAAAAAAACAAAAACGCAAGACAAATTGCAAATTACTTTTCTACAGTTTGATTTTGTATAGTGGTTTAAACCCACAAATCATAGCTCATCATCAAATATGGTAATTCTGCGCTGGTGTGTTTTGTAATCGTTATATTTATAACATGTACTTGTGTATTTTTTAATTAACAACTTTAATGTCCTCCAAGATTGTCGTAGTTGATGATGTATTTTCCAAATTCTACTGTTTGTCTTACTATGAAAAAAAAAAAAAAAAAAAAAAAAAACGCAAAACAAATTGCAAATTACTTTTCTACAGTTTGATTTTGTATAGTGGTTTAAACCCACAAATCATAGCTCATCTTCAAATATGGTAATTCTGCGCTGGTGTGTTTTGTAATCGTTATATTTATAACATGTACTTGTGTATTTTTTAATTAACAACTTTAATGTCCCCCTAGATTGTCGTAGTTGATGATGTGTTTTCCAAATTCTACAGTTTGTCTTACTATGAAAAAAAAAACGCAAGACAAATTGCAAATTACTTTTCTACAGTTTGATTTTGTATAGTGGTTTAAACCCACAAATCATAGCTCATCATCAAATATGGTAATTCTGCGCTGGTGTGTTTTGTAATCGTTATATTTATAACATGTACTTGTGTATTTTTTAATTAACAACTTTAATGTCCCCCAAGATTGTCGTAGTTGATGATGTATTTTCCAAATTCTACAGTTTGTCTTGCTATAAAAAAAAAACGCAAGACAAATTGCAAATTACTTTTCTACAGTTTGATTTTGTTTAGTGGTTTAAACCCACAAATCATAGCTCATCATCAAATATGGTAATTCTGCGCTGGTGTGTTTTGTAATCGTTATATTTGTAACATGTACTTGTGTATTTTTTAATTAACAACTTTAATGTCCTCCAAGATTGTCGTAGTTGATGATTGTCGTAGTATTTTCCAAATTCTACAGTTTGTCTTGCTATAAAAAAAGAAACGCAAGACAAATTGCAAATTACTTTTATACAGTTTGGTTTTGTATAATGGTTTAAAGCAACAAATCGTAGCTCATCATCAAATATGGTAATTCTGCGCTGGTGAGTTTTATAATCGATATATTTATATGATGTACTTCTTAATTAACACCTTTAATGTCCTCCAAGATTGTCGTAGTTGATGATGTATTTTCCAAATTCTACGGTTTGTCTTGCTATGAAAAAAAAATGCAAGACAAATTACAAATTACTTTTATACAATTTGATTTTGTGTAGTGGTTTAAATCCACAAATCGTACTTCACCATCAAATGTGACAATTCTGGGCTGGTGTGTTTTGTAGTCGTTATATTTATAAGATGTACTTGTGTATTTTTTAATTAACAACTTTAATGTCGTCAAAGATTGTCGTAGTTGATGATGTATTTTCCAAATTCTACAGTTTGCCTTGCTATGAAAAAAAAAACGCAAAACAAATTGCAAATTACTTTTCTACAGTTTGATTTTGTATAGTGGTTTAAACCCACAAATCATAGCTCATCATCAAATATGGTAATTCTGCGCTGGTGTGTTTTGTAATCGTTATATTTATAACATGTACTTGTGTATTTTTTAATTAACAACTTTAATGTCCCCCAAGGTTGTCGTAGTTGATGATGTATTTTCCAAATTCTACAGTTTGTCTTACTATAAAAAAAAAAAAAAACGCAAGACAAATTGCAAATTACTTTTCTACAGTTTGATTTTGTATAGTGGTTTAAACCTACAAATCATAGCTCATCTTCAAATATGGTAATTCTGTGCTGGTGTGTTTTGTAATCGTTATATTTATAACATGTACTTGTGTATTTTTTAATTAACAACTTTAATGTCGTCCAAGATTGTCGTAGTTGATGATGTATTTTCCAAATTCTACAGTTTGTTTTACTATGAAAAAAGAAAAAAAAACCAAGACAAATTGCAAATTTCTTTTATACAGTTTGATTTTGTATAGTGGTTTAAAGCCACAAATCATAGCTCATCATCAAATATGGTAATTCTGCGCTGGTGTGTTTTGTAATCGTTATATTTATAACATGTACTTGTGTATTTTTTAATTAACAACTTTAATGTCCCCCAAGATTGTCGTAGTTGATGATGTATTTTCCAAATTCTACAGTTTGTCTTACTATGAAAAAAGAAAAAAAAACCCAAGACAAATTGCAAATTTCTTTTATACAGTTTGATTTTGTATAGAGGTTTAAAGCCACAAATCATAGCTCATCATCAAATATGGTAATTCTGCGCTGGTGTGTTTTGTAATCGTTATATTTATAACATGTACTTGTGTATTTTTTAATTAACAACTTTAATGTCGTCCAAGATTGTCGTAGTTGATGATGTATTTTCCAAATTCTACAGTTTGTCTTACTATGAAAAAAAAAAAAAAAAAAAAAAAACGCAAGACAAATTGCAAATTACTTTTCTACAGTTTGATTTTGTATAGTGGTTTAAACCCACAAATCATAGCTCATCATCAAATATTGTAATTCTGCGCTGGTGTGGTTTGTAGTCGTTATATCTATATGATGTACTTGTGTATTTTTTAATTAACAACTTTAATGTCCCCCAAGATTGTCGTAGTTGATCATGCATTTTCCAAATTCTACAGTTTGTCTTACTATAAAAAAAAGCAAGACAAATTGCAAATTACTTTTCTACAGTTTGATTTTGTATAGTGGTTTAAACCCACAAATCATAGCTCATCATCAAATATTGTAATTCTGCGCTGGTGTGGTTTGTAGTCGTTATATCTATGTGATGTACTTGTGTATTTTTTAATTAACAACTTTAATGTCGTCCAAGATTGTCGTAGTTGATGATGTATTTTCCAAATTCTACAGTTTGTCTTGCTATAAAAAAAAACGCAAGACAAATAGCAAATTGCTTTTATATAGTTTGATTTTGTATAGTGGTTTAAAGCCACAAATCGTAGCTCATCATCAAATATGGTAATTCTGCGCTGGTGTGTTTTGTAATCGTTATATTTATAACATGTACTTGTGTATTTTTTAATTAACAACTTTAATGTCCCCCAAGATTGTCGTAGTTGATCATGCATTTTCCAAATTCTACAGTTTGTCTTACTATAAAAAAAAAAAAACGCAAGACAAATTGCAAATTACTTTTCTACAGTTTGATTTTGTATAGTGGTTTAAACCCACAAATCATAGCTCATCATCAAATATGGTAATTCTGCGCTTGTGTGTTTTGTAATCGTTAGATTTATAACATGTACTTGTGTATTTTTTAATTAACAACTTTAATGTCCTCCAAGATTGTCGTAGTTGATGATGTATTTTCCAAATTCTACAGTTTCTTGCTATGAAAAAAAAAAAAAAAAAAAAAAAAAAAAAAAACGCAAGACAAATTGCAAATTTCTTTTATACAGTTTGATTTTGTATAGTGGTTTAAAGCCACAAATCATAGCTCATCATCAAATATGGTAATTCTGCGCTGGTGTGTTTTGTAATCGTTATATTTATAACATGTACTTGTGTATTTTTTAATTAACAACTTTAATGTCCTCCAAGATTGTCGTAGTTGATGATGTATTTTCCAAATTCTACTGTTTGTCTTACTATGAAAAAAAAAAAAAAAAAAAAAAAAAAACGCAAAACAAATTGCAAATTACTTTTCTACAGTTTGATTTTGTATAGTGGTTTAAATCCACAAATCATAGCTCATCTTCAAATATGGTAATTCTGCGCTGGTGTGTTTTGTAATCGTTATATTTATAACATGTACTTGTGTATTTTTTAATTAACAACTTTAATGTCCCCCAAGATTGTCGTAGTTGATGATGTATTTTTCAAATTCTACAGTTTGTCTTACTATGAAAAAAAAAAAAAAAAAAAAAAAAAAAAAAAAAAAAAAACAAATTGCAAATTACTTTTCTACAGTTTGATGTTGTATAGTGGTTTAAATCCACAAATCATAGCTCATCTTCAAATATGGTAATTCTGCGCTGGTGTGTTTTGTAATCGTTATATTTATAACATGTACTTGTGTATTTTTTAATTAACAACTTTAATGTCCCCCAAGATTGTCGTAGTTGATGATGTATTTTTCAAATTCTACAGTTTGTCTTACTATGAAAAAAAAAAAAAAAAAAAAAAAAAAAAAAAAAAAAACGCAAAACAAATTGCAAATTACTTTTCTACAGTTTGATTTTGTATAGTGGTTTAAATCCACAAATCATAGCTCATCTTCAAATATGGTAATTCTGCGCTGGTGTGTTTTGTAATCGTTATATTTATAACATGTACTTGTGTATTTTTTAATTAACAACTTTAATGTCCCCCAAGATTGTCGTAGTTGATGATGTATTTTTCAAATTCTACAGTTTGTCTTACTATGAAAAAAAAAAAAAAAAAAAAAAAAAAAAAAAAAACGCAAAACAAATTGCAAATTACTTTTCTACAGTTTGATTTTGTATAGTGGTTTAAATCCACAAATCATAGCTCATCTTCAAATATGGTAATTCTGCGCTGGTGTGTTTTGTAATCGTTATATTTATAACATGTACTTGTGTATTTTTTAATTAACAACTTTAATGTCCCCCAAGATTGTCGTAGTTGATGATGTATTTTTCAAATTCTACTGTTTGTCTTACTATGAAAAAAAAAAAAAAAAAAAAAAAAAAAAAAAAAAAAACGCAAAACAAATTGCAAATTACTTTTCTACAGTTTGATTTTGTATAGTGGTTTAAATCCACAAATCATAGCTCATCTTCAAATATGGTAATTCTGCGCTGGTGTGTTTTGTAATCGTTATATTTATAACATGTACTTGTGTATTTTTTAATTAACAACTTTAATGTCCCCCAAGATTGTCGTAGTTGATGATGTGTTTTCCAAATTCTACAGTTTGTCTTACTATGAAAAAAAAACGCAAGACAAATTGCAAATTACTTTTCTACAGTTTGATTTTGTATAGTGGTTTAAACCCACAAATCATAGCTCATCATCAAATATGGTAATTCTGCGCTGGTGTGTTTTGTAATCGTTATATTTATAACATGTACTTGTGTATTTTTTAATTAACAACTTTAATGTCCCCCAAGATTGTCGTAGTTGATGATGTATTTTTCAAATTCTACAGTTTGTCTTGCTATAAAAAAAAAACGCAAGACAAATTGCAAATTACTTTTCTACAGTTTGATTTTGTTTAGTGGTTTAAACCCACAAATCATAGCTCATCATCAAATATGGTAATTCTGCGCTGGTGTGTTTTGTAATCGTTATATTTGTAACATGTACTTGTGTATTTTTTAATTAACAACTTTAATGTCCTCCAAGATTGTCGTAGTTGATGATTGTCGTAGTATTTTCCAAATTCTACAGTTTGTCTTGCTATAAAAAAAGAAACGCAAGACAAATTGCAAATTACTTTTATACAGTTTGGTTTTGTATAATGGTTTAAAGCAACAAATCGTAGCTCATCATCAAATATGGTAATTCTGCGCTGGTGAGTTTTATAATCGATATATTTATATGATGTACTTCTGTATTTTTTAATTAACACCTTTAATGTCCTCCAAGATTGTCGTAGTTGATGATGTATTTTCCAAATTCTACGGTTTGTCTTGCTATGAAAAAAAATGCAAGACAAATTACAAATTACTTTTATACAATTTGATTTTGTGTAGTGGTTTAAATCCTCAAATCGTACTTCACCATCAAATGTGACAATTCTGGGCTGGTGTGTTTTGTAGTCGTTATATTTATAAGATGTACTTGTGTATTTTTTAATTAACAACTTTAATGTCGTCAAAGATTGTCGTAGTTGATGATGTATTTTCCAAATTCTACAGTTTGCCTTGCTATGAAAAAAAAAAAAAAAACGCAAGACAAATTGCAAATTACTTTTCTACAGTTTGATTTTGTATAGTGGTTTAAACCTACAAATCATAGCTCATCATCAAATATGGTAATTCTGCGCTGGTGTGTTTTGTAATCGTTATATTTATAACATGTACTTGTGTATTTTTTAATTAACAACTTTAATGTCCCCCAAGATTGTCGTAGTTGATGATGTGTTTTCCAAATTCTACAGTTTGTCTTACTATGAAAAAAAAAAACGCAAGACAAATTGCAAATTACTTTTCTACAGTTTGATTTTGTATAGTGGTTTAAACCCACAAATCATAGCTCATCATCAAATATGGTAATTCTGCGCTGGTGTGTTTTGTAATCGTTATATTTATAACATGTACTTGTGTATTTTTTAATTAACAACTTTAATGTCCCCCAAGATTGTCGTAGTTGATGATGTATTTTCGAAATTCTACAGTTTGTCTTGCTATAAAAAAAACGCAAGACAAATTGCAAATTACTTTTCTACAGTTTGATTTTGTTTAGTGGTTTAAACCCACAAATCATAGCTCATCATCAAATATGGTAATTCTGCGCTGGTGTGTTTTGTAATCGTTATATTTGTAACATGTACTTGTGTATTTTTTAATTAACAACTTTAATGTCCTCCAAGATTGTCGTAGTTGATGATTGTCGTAGTATTTTCCAAATTCTACAGTTTGTCTTGCTATAAAAAAAAGAAACGCAAGACAAATTGCAAATTACTTTTATACAGTTTGGTTTTGTATAATGGTTTAAAGCAACAAATCGTGGCTCATCATCAAATATGGTAATTTTGCGCTGGTGAGTTTTATAATCGTTATATTTATATGATGTACTTCTGTATTTTTTAATGAACACCTTTAATGTCCTCCAAGATTGTCGTAGTTGATGATGTATTTTCCAAATTCTACGGTTTGTCTTGCTATGAAAAAAAAAATGCAAGACAAATTACAAATTACTTTTATACAATTTGATTTTGTGTAGTGGTTTAAATCCACAAATCGTACTTTACCATCAAATGTGACAATTCTGGGCTGGTGTGTTTTGTAGTCGTTATATTTATAAGATGTACTTGTGTATTTTTTAATTAACAACTTTAATGTCGTCAAAGATTGTCGTAGTTGATGATGTATTTTCCAAATTCTACAGTTTGCCTTGCTATGAAAAAAAAAAAAAAAAAAACGCAAAACAAATTGCAAATTACTTTTCTACAGTTTGATTTTGTATAGTGGTTTAAACCCACAAATCATAGCTCATCATCAAATATGGTAATTCTGCGCTGGTGTGTTTTGTAATCGTTATATTTATAACATGTACTTGTGTATTTTTTAATTAACAACTTTAATGTCCCCCAAGATTGTCGTAGTTGATGATGTATTTTCCAAATTCTACAGTTTGTCTTACTATATATATATAAAAAAAAAAAAAAAAAAAAACGCAAGACAAATTGCAAATTACTTTTCTACAGTTTGATTTTGTATAGTGGTTTAAACCCACAAATCATAGCTCATCATCAAATATGGTAATTCTGCGCTGGTGTGTTTTGTAATCGTTATATTTATAACATGGACTTGTGTATTTTTTAATTAACAACTTTAATGTCCCCCAAGATTGTCGTAGTTGATGATGTATTTTCCAAATTCTACAGTTTGTCTTGCTATAAAAAAAAACGCAAGACAAATTGCAAATTACTTTTCTACAGTGTGATTTTGTTTAGTGGTTTAAACCCACAAATCATAGCTCATCATCAAATATGGTAATTCTGCGCTGGTGTGTTTTGTAATCGTTATATTTGTAACATGTACTTGTGTATTTTTTAATTAACAACTTTAATGTCGTCCAAGATTGTCGTAGTTGATGATGTATTTTCCAAATTCTACAGTTTGTCTTGCTATAAAAAAAAAAACGCAAGACAAATTGCAAATTGCTTCTATATAGTTTGATTTTGTATAGTGGTTTAAAGCCACAAATCGTAGCTCATCACCAAATGTGGTAATTCTGCGCTCGTGTGTTTTGTAATCGTTATATTTATAACATGTACTTGTGTATTTTTTAATTAACAACTTTAATGTCGTCCAAGATTGTCGTAGTTGATGATGTATTTTCCAAATTCTACAGTTTGTCTTGCTATAAAAAAAAACGCAAGACAAATTGCAAATTGCTTTTATACAGTTTGATTTTGTATAGTGGTTTAAAGCCACAAATCATAGCTCATCTTCAAATATGGTAATTCTGTGCTGGTGTGTTTTGTAATCGTTATATTTATATGATGCACTTGTGTATTTTTTAATTATCAACTTTAATGTCCTCCAAGATTGTCGTAGTTGATGATTGTCGTAGTATTTTCCAAATTCTACAGTTTGTCTTGCTATAAAAAAAAGAAACGCAAGACAAATTGCAAATTACTTTTATACAGTTTGGTTTTGTATAATGGTTTAAAGCAACAAATCGTAGCTCATCATCAAATATGGTAATTCTGCGCTGGTGAGTTTTATAATCGATATATTTATATGATGTACTTGTGTATTTTTTAATTAACACCTTTAATGTCCTCCAAGATTGTCGTAGTTGATGATGTATTTTCCAAATTCTACAGTTTGTCTTGCTATAAAAAAAACGCAAGACAAATTGCAAATTACTTTTATATAGTTTGATTTTGTATAATGGTGTAAAGCAACAAATCGTAGCTCATCATCAACTATGGTAATTCTGCGCTGGTGTGTTTTGTAATCGATATATTTATATGATGTACTTGTGTATTTTTTAATTAACAACTTTAATGTCCTCCAATATTGTCGTAGTTGATGATGTATTTTCCAAATTCTACAGTTTGTCTTGCTATAAAAAAAAACGCAAGACAAATTGCAAATTACTTTTATACAGTTTGATTTTGTATATTGGTTTAAAGCAACAAATCGTAGCTCATCATCAACTATGGTAATTCTGCGCTGGTGTGTTTTGTAATCGATATATTTATATGATGTACTTGTGTATTTTTTAATTAACAACTTTAATGTCCTCCAAGATTGTCGTAGTTGATGATGTATTTTCCAAATTCTACAGTTTGACTTGCTATAAAAAAAAAAACGCAAGACAAATTGCAAATTACTTTTATACAGTTTGATTTTGTATATTGGTTTAAAGCAACAAATCGTAGCTCATCATCAACTATGGTAATTCTGCGCTGGTGTGTTTTGTAATCGATGTATTTATATGATGTACTTGTGTATTTTTTAATTAACAACTTTAATGTCCTCCAAGATTGTCGTAGTTGATGATGTATTTTCCAAATTCTACAGTTTGTCTTGCTATAAAAAAACGCAAGACAAATTGCAAATTACTTTTATATAGTTTGATTTTGTATAGTGGTTTAAAGCCACAAATCGTAGCTCATCATCAACTATGGTAATTCTGCGCTGGTGTGTTTTGTAATTGATGTATTTATATGATGTACTTGTGTATTTTTTAATTAACAACTTTAATGTCCTCCAAGATTGTCGTAGTTGATGATGTATTTTCCAAATTCTACAGTTGGTCTTGCTATAAAAAAAAACGCAAGACAAATTGCAAATTGCTTTTATATAGTTTGATTTTGTATAGTGGTTTAAAGCCACAAATCGTAGCTCATCATCAAATATGGTAATTCTGCGCTGGTGTGTTTTGTACTCGTTATATTTATATGATGTACTTGTGTGTTTTTTAATTAACAACTTTAATGTCCTCCAAGATTGTCGTAGTTGATGATGTATTTTCCAAATTCTACAGTTTGTCTTGCTATAAAAAAAAAACGCAAGACAAATTGCAAATTGCTTTTATATAGTTTGATTTTGTATAGTGGTTTAAAGGCACAAATCGTAGCTCATCATCAAATATGGTAATTCTGCGCTGGTGTGTTTTGTACTCGTTATATTTATATGATGTACTTGTGTGTTTTTTAATTAACAACTTTAATGTCCGGCAAGATTGTCGTAGTTGATGATGTATTTTCCAAATTCTACAGTTTGTCTTGCTATAAAAAAAAAAAAAACGCAAGACAAATCGCAAATTACTTTTATACAATTTGATTTTGTATAGTGGTTTAAATCCACAAATCGTAGTTCATCATCAAATGTGGCAATTCTGGGCTGGTGTGTTTTGTAATCGTTATATTTATATGATGATTCTTGTGAGTTTTTAACATCATAAATGTAATAGAAAAAACGAAGGAAAGAAGATGTCGCTGTATTCAAAATGCCCTTCAGGTAATACAGCGGGGTGGAAGGAGGGATCCTTTCCTTCGTTTTTTTTTGTATTTTGCAACCAACGCTTGATTGTTTACCAGGATTGTTGTAATTGATGATCATTTTCAGGTAAATTGCAAATTACTTTTCTACAGTTTGCTTTTGTATTGTGATTTCAATCCACAAATCGTGGCTTATCATCAAATATGATAATTCTGCGCTGGTGTTTTGTAGTCGTTATATCTATGTGACGTACTTGTGTATTTTTTAATTAACAACTTTAATGTCCCCCAAGATTGTCGTAGTTGATGATGTATTTTCCAAATTCTACAGTTTATCTTGCTATAAAAAAAAAACGCAAGACAAATTGCAAATTACTTTTCTACAGTTTGATTTTGTATAGTGGTTTAAACCCACAAATCATAGCTCATCATCAAATATTGTAATTCTGCGCTGGTGTGGTTTGTAGTCGTTATATCTATATGATGTACTTGTGTAATTTTTAATTAACAACTTTAATGTCGTCCAAGATTGTCGTAGTTGATGATGTATTTTCCAAATTCTACAGTTTGTCTTGCTATAAAAAAAAAAAAACGCAAGACAAATTGCAAATTGCTTTTATATAGTTTGATTTTGTATAGTGGTTTAAAGCCACAAATCGTAGCTCATCATCAAATATGGTAATTCTGCGCTGGTGTGTTTTGTAATCGTTATATTTATAACATGTACTTGTGTATTTTTTAATTAACAACTTATAACCAACCCCCAGACTGAGGGTGAGGGGTGTTGGTTGGTCAGCCGAGCGGGTGCTGTTTATTAGATGTTATTTGATAAAAATGGTATACAGAGTGGTGGGCGGGCTAGCTTATGCAGGCTTTGATGTTAATGCCCAAGCTTGTAAAAAAAGAAAAGGTACTTACCGTTTCAAAATAAAGCTTAATATTTGTTCACTAAGGTAATCAATGAAAACAACCAAATCTTCGGCAATAGATATAATGAAAAATAATAGAAAATTTAACAGAAATTTATAAAGTATGACCAAACAAAGGTAAAACGTTCAGAACTAAAAAAAATAAAAATGTCAGAAATGAATTATACTTAGAATTACTTGAACAATAATACTCAATTATCAAATTAAACAAAGGTTAATAATAAAAAAAAAAATTAATAAGACAGAACAAGAACTTGTATCGTGAACGTTAGAACAAAACATAAAGAGAAATAACGGTAAAACCAACTTTAACAGATACAATCATCAAAGTTACAGGTGTCTAGGATTTTACGATATATTGAACAATTAATACGTCTCTTTTCAACCCTCTATCACAAGCGTAAACAAAATCAATTACAATTATACTCGGTGCTAGGCAATTTTAAGTCGAACACACAGTTCCTACCTTGAGTTTCGACAATGAGGTAATCCAAAATAATCCAAATATCCAAAATAAATGCACTAAAATCGTTCTCTCAGCAATGTAGGTACCACAATTAACACAACGCGGATTTCGCGAATTATCCGAACAAAGGAATGAACAAAAATTTATAATAAAAACTACACCAAAGAATTACCCAAAAATGAAAAATGCACTAAAGAATCACCAAATCAAAACTGAACTAAACTGATCTAACCGAACAGCCCGAACTGCCAACTCCTGAACTGGTCAAATTTATAATGAAAAGTGAACCCTGTGGACAGCTCTGCTCCACTTTTTATATCAAACGGTGTAGTGTGTATCCATATGGATATTCTTGGGGCACCAATCAAGAACACAACTTTTGACTGTCTGATGTTCTGGTTGGTTACGCCTTTGCACTTTTTACCCCCAGTCTTCAACCTAGTGGTTAAGACAAAGGAAAATCTTCTGGATCTTTTCATTTGGGCTTGTCCGGGGCACCAATCAAATTAGTTTTAACATATCTACGCTTTTGGACAAAGAATCTTGTGTTTTAAGATCCGCCCCTATAAACTCAGCAAAATAATATCGCTGGCTTCAGGGATGTTTACATTTGGACCGTGAGACCACTTGATAAAAGTTTTCTCACCAGGCGGTTCCTTTGGAACTCAATACTAATGATAATGAAACTTATAACTGTACCTTCGTTGACAAGGGCCAGACTAAACATACTTTCAAATATACTTTCATGTTTCTGTACCACCAACGTTCGGACTGATAAAGATTCAACACTGCCTCGCCTTGTGATAGAGTTTGTCTACTCTTAATATAATACGGGAATAAAAAAATGTGCCTTAAAAATACTATCTTTCAATGTTACTGCATTTTTGGGATAACCCGTAACCCGGGTGGTTACACTGCCCCCTCCTAAAAACAAGAAGGGCCACTTGCGCTAAGTGCCCTTACTTGTTACCAAACAAACAAACAACAAAATCACCCAAATGCAGGAACATTGACAATGAATAAGCTAAAACTAAATGGGCGCACTCACTGCAAGAATTTATGCACTTATCTACCGGCACCTCCACACATTCGGTGTTTAGGACGCTGTATTGACTGCGGCCGGCTGATTGCCGATGGAGATGCTGGCCGGGACGCCGACTTGGTGTGTCAGGCTGGTTGCCCAACTGCTCCCAGCTGTGGCTACGCCAGTCTGGATAAATTGACTGCGTGCCTGGAGGCGAGCTGGCAGATGCGGAGAAAGGAGATTCCTGGATTCCTCCTGCCGGAAAACGCTCAGTTGGAGCTGCTGACGACATGGGTGCCATGTTGATGGCATGTGAAGGACCATGGCCCAGGCTGGGACCCTCATGACTGGTAGTGGACTGCTGGGCTCCCCGATAATGACACAACCAATAGGTAAACGGTTTCCAGAAACTGGCCAACATAAGTAAACCGCATCCCATGATATGTTTGAAGATGGAGTCGTTGGAAGAGACGCTCTGGACCATGCCAAAATCAGTCTTTCAAACCAATCTTGTTGTTTCTTCCTGATGAACGGATGGCCATTGTTGCACCTTGCGGATTTTACTTCTTCCTCGGCAGCCTTGTAGGTGATAGGGTTTTGACTGATAACCCTATGTGGACTGTAGGCGAGGCGTCAAAGGGCGACAGGATCGGCCTATATCCGCCCAAGGGAAGGGACCCAACCATGGATTGCAAACGAGATCATTCCAGGTGTTCTGCTTGATCGTGCAGAAACCTGGAAGACCAATCTCACGACAAAATCACAAGCACTTTGAATAGGGCTTGCTTTAAAAAAATAAAATCTGATAACATGAAAGATTACTGGCATTGCAAAGTTTTGTATTTTTCCAAATCACTTTTTTAGAACTCGAAAGAATAATTAGTCACATAATGGTGAACAGTATATACAAGCGCATGAAACAAAGAATATGGAATTCCTATCGAAATCCATACAACTGTAACAATTGGAAAAATACAATTTTTTTTTTTGAAAACTTGAAGGGTGAAGCTCTTCAAATTCCCTTGGTCCTATTGTCTCTAATAGGATAATCTATTTGGAGGCCTAATGTTACGTCTGGTTCGGCGCAAAGCCAAAGGTAGTTCGGGCCCTTGGACTCTAGTGGTCTGAGGAATGACCTCTTCAACTGGTGCAGCAGCGCCGGGATTATTCTCTCCGTCGTCACTGCTGTCTGACCAATAGACAACCGCGTCCTCCTGCAGTCGCTCAAGTGGCTCTTCTGTATCACCGCTTTTATCAACATTTTCTTCTTCTTCGGAGCCTATTATCTCTTCTTCGGAATCTACTCTGTGGATGACTTGTCTTTTCTCGTTTCTCCAGTTTGTGTGATAGGCTTTGAGCCTGTTCGCGTGTACCACTACCTCCTGACTACCGTTGACCTTTCTAATGCGATAATTTACCGGACCTAATTTATCAATAATTCGATAAGGGCCTACCCAAGGTTGACCTAGTTTTCGAGATAGTCCAGGTTTGTGAGTGATATCCAACAACAGAACCAAATCTCCCAATCGAAAACTTTTCTCCTTGGTTTTCTTATTGTATTGTTTAGACTGTGCTTCTGCCTTATCTCCCAAACGTTCTTGTACGGTGCGGTATACTTCATTCAGGCGGGCCATAAGTTCGGCTACATAATTTTCATCATAATCATAACGTTGCCTCTGGGGTCTGATGAATTCATCCAAGGGCAGTTCAATGTCCCTACCGTACAATAGAAAATGGGGGCTATACCCCGTGGAGCTATGCAAGGAAGAGCGATATGCAAGCAAGACATAAGGTAAAACTGCATCCCAGTCCTTTTGATTCCTGGCGACATAATGCGACAAAATATCCTTAAAAACACGGTGACTTCTTTCGATAAGCCCGTTACATTCCGGATGATAGGGGGTGGTCTGAATTTTCTTCACCCCTAAGAGGTTACAAACTTCTTTCATCAATCGAGATACAAAGTTCGTTCCTTGATCTGTCAGAAGCTGTCGAGGTGCGCCATGTCGACAAATAATATGGGTTACAAATGCTCGTGCAACCGTTTCTGCTTTCTGGTCCGGAAGCGGTATCGCTTCCGGGGCCACTAAAACTCCTGGATGATCCGGTAATTCCTTATACAGTACGCCCTCTTGGTCGAGAAAGAAACCACTAAATTCTTCGCTTTGGAGATTCATTATTACATTTTTGCAAAATTCGTCAGACTTTTGAGCCTCAGCAACATCAGAACGATCCCAGATGGGCAAATAAATTTGAGGATTAATAGTTCCTACAACGACTGGTGAAGGAGAATCAAATAGATATACTAAAATTTCTATGTCTGAATCCGAAAAAACCTGATGGATAATATCGCTTATTATTTCCCATTGACACGCATCCCTGCCACACGCTATACGAGGGATAGCTAACTTTTTATGACCGTCCATTAACAACATTTCCTTTAATTTTCTTAGAGAACTTTTTATCGCTGAATATGTAGGCTTCTGAAAATATTTCTTTTTAGTAATCAGAGTGTAGATTGTGCGACCTTTCGAAATTATTTTAGCAACATCTCCTACCAGCTTCCCCGAGGATTTTAATTCATCCGTTTTTCCAAATATATTTTTAAAGTCAAGAGCGATTCCTGCTCCCATGGCAAAGTCTTGAGTTACACAATGAGCCAACACATATTCATCTGGAGCAGAAAACAGATCACCTTTGACTTCTTGACACTTAAAACAGCCTAGAACTGGGGGCTCCATATGTACTGCTTGGATGCGACTGAGAGCATCGACGTTCCCGTGCTTGCGACCAGGTCTATGAATTACCTCAAAATCATACTCCAACAGCATGAGGGCCCATCTGGCTAGACGAGAACTTGGATCTTTCAGTTCCATCAGCCAGCGCAATGAACGATGGTCAGTGATGACCGTGAACCTTCTACCGTACAAGTAGCAGCGAAATTGTTTGATTCCAAAAACTACCCCTAGGGCCTCTCTCTCTCTGTAGTGCTGTAATTTCGTTCCGCTGGACATAACTTTCTGCTGGCAAACGCAATAGGTCGCTCTCGGCCATCCCTCAGTTGGCTTAGGATAGCTCCCAAGCCTGTGTTGCTAGCATCAGTGGCCAGGATGAAAGGCTCGTTAAAATTTGGTGTGATAAGAACCGAATTTGAGGTGACCGCAGACTTCAATTTAGCTATAGCTTCGAGTTCTCGAGGACCAATTTGAAATAATACATCCTTTCGAGTTAAGTTAGTAATAGGCTGGGCAATATCTGAAAAGTTGGCGATGAATTTTCGATACCATCCTACCAAACCCAAGAATTCCCGACAGTTTTTGACAGATCTTGGAATGGGGAAGTCAACGATATCCTTTATTTTATCCGGGTCGGGTTTAATTCCCTCTGATGAAATAACATGGCCTAAATACTTAACCTCTTGAACCAGAAACTGACACTTGGATGGTTTTAATTTAATATTCGCCTCCTGTAACCTGTCAAAAACCGAACTCAGTTTTGAAAAATGATCTTCGTGATTAGGGCCGCTAAATACGACAATATCATCTATGTAAACCAAACAGTAAGCTCCTAGCAAACCAGATAAGGTATAATTCATAAAACGCTGAAACGTTGACGGGGCATTTCTTAACCCAAACATCATCCTATTACTCTCGTAGTGACCAAAAGGGGTGGAGAACGCTGTCTTTTCTCTATCTTCTTCCGCTACCTCTATTTGATGATAAGCATTGGAGACATCGAAAACGCTAAACAGTGTTGCTTCTCCTACCAAATCTAGGGTTTCCTGTAGATTTGGGAGAGGGTAGAAATCCATTGTCGTTATGCTATTAAGTCCACGATAGTCTATACAAACCCTGTGCTTGATAGTTCCGTCACCTAAAGTCTTCTTGACAATAACCACCGGCGCCGACCATGGCGAACTAGACGGGACAATTATCTTTTTATCCAACAGTTTGGTAATTTCCTCCTGCAGAAGCTCCTTTTGTGCCTCAGGGACCCTGTACGGTCGCTTGGTAATTGGTGGGACGTTCTCCGTTATTATATTGTGCTTAACCTTATGGGTTTTGGAAAATTCTTCCTCCCCTTCTTGAAATATTTCGAAATAATCTTCTATCAGCTCTATGATCTTCTTCTTAACATCAGGCGGTTGACGCTTTAAGTCAAAATTATCACTTATCCATTGGCCTCTCTCTTGGATTACTCCCACTGTTAATCCTTCCCTTCCATTGTTCTGTGGTATTTGTGGTATATCTACCACTTCGCATACGTAAGCAGCGCCTATTTCTTGGCGTTTCGTCAACCTTAATGGCTTTTCTCCCAGATGTAGCACCGGTATAAACTTCTTATTGACTGGAGAAACTACGGCTTTCCCTATCACCAAACCTTTCCTCATGAAGGCTCCATTTCCTTCTAGAACCAAATTTTCTGTCGTGACGTAACCTTCCACATTAACTTCAATCATCCCTTGCATTAGGGGTTCAATCGTGACGCTCCGGGCCACCAAAACTCGGGGATTAATCCTATCAACTTTAACCATCCCCTTCTTTGGGGGTTTACCGGCGACGCTCTGGGTCACCAAACCTCGGGATTTCACCCTATCAACTTCCACATTAGCTTCAACCATCCCCTTCTTTAGGGGCTCACCGGCGACTCTCTGGGTCGCCAAAACTCGGGTTTTTACCCCATCAACAATCTTCCCAACATCCCGTTCAACTGGATCGCCCTGTATACTACCGACCTCGACTCGGCTGGGCGATAACACCAAATTCGCTGAGCGCGTCATTCTTGCGTCAGCTGTTGCTCCATCTGCTCTCTCCTTCGCTATCTCGCGATACTTCCGATCATCTGGACGCGGCTTCTCAGCGCCAGCTGTTACGTCACTTGACCTTACGTTCGCTATCTCGCGATTTTTCTTATCGCCTTCTTCTTCGTCACTACTGTCGCCGTCATCGGCCGGGTGTAGAATCTCTACATTTACCTCGATTGGAGGCGGGTGGCGAGTCCGGACGGACTCCGTTTTCTTCACTGTTGCCCCCTCCTGGACTACTTCGCTTCGGTCCATCTGAGCCCGGTAGGGCTTCGTCTTGTTGACTTCTTCGTCTTCTTGGACTACTTCAATTTTGTCCAGCTGCGCCCAATAGGACTCCTTCTTCCCGTTTAATTTTGCTCTTTGGACTCTTGATAAATTCTTCGGAGGGTTTAATAATTGAAAAGAACCGCTAGTACCGCTAGTAATTTCGTGACCTGTGATTCCTGTGATTCTCAAACCTCCGCACAAAGTATCATCTAATGCTGTAATTGGACAATTTCCGGCAACTCCTCTCCTAACAATAGTAATTGGTGATCCACTATCAATTAAAAATTTAAAACTACGAGAATTTATGACAAAATTAACAAAGGCCGGAGTTTCCTGAAAAAAATTAACGTGCGGAATTACGAACGTCTTATCGCCCCGGAGTTCTGCTGCACCCTTGGATTTGGGGCCGACCCAAGGGAACTGGGGTTTAACGCCTGCTGCTGGTGAGTTCTACTTTCTACATTCCTATGGTGATTCTGGGCCTCGGGACTTTTCGGTTGATACTGAAAATCTCTATTGTGTGGAGCGGTTGAATGTTGGCTGCTCGAGGGCCCTCTATTTCTACACTCATTGGCATAGTGTCCGACTTGTTTACATTTATAACAGGTGGGAGTAAAATTTCTGGTGGATGATCTCTGTTGTGGCCGCTGAAAAAAATTATGACTGGAATCTCTCGGTGGATCGTAACGACAAAATCGGGCCGTATGTCCGCGCCTTTTACATTTGTAACACTCGACCTCGGGCGGATTTACACCGTGTACCTGTTTAACCCTTCGTCTAACTATCTCCAAATTGGTCTCCTCGAGTAACACAATCTCCGCTAACTCATCGATGGACTTATTATCCTGTAAAAGCAACGAACCACATTGCCTCAACAATTCTGGGTGGATACCAGTTCTAAATTGATGTTTTGCAATTTCATTAATTTTTCTCCTACATCCCTCGAGTTGATCCTGGGGAGTTCCTTCTCGATCGGCCTCGTATATTTCCGCGGTCACAAATTTAACTCTAGTCAAAAAATCTGAAACTGACTCCCTATCTCGCTGAAACAACTGTGACAACTTTGAAAGCAGCTCTCCTGATGTACGCTGTTTGCTAAATTTTTTAATGAACTTATCCCTAAACAATTTATAAGATACCGTCTCGTCTTGTAGCTCTATCTCGGACCTAAAAAATGTATATGCCGAATCCTGTAACCTATAAATGATCAAATCCAGCAACTGACGCTCCGTCCATCCTTCCAAATTTTTGCGCATTTCCAACTTAAACAAATAATCTCTAATATCACCCCTTTGTTTACACCCTTAAAAACACACCCCACACCTGACACCAGTTTTATAACCAACCCCCAGACTGAGGGTGAGGGGTGTTGGTTGGTCAGCCGAGCGGGTGCTGTTTATTAGATGTTATTTGATAAAAATGGTATACAGAGTGGTGGGCGGGCTAGCTTATGCAGGCTTTGATGTTAATGCCCAAGCTTGTAACAAAAGAAAAGGTACTTACCGTTTCAAAATAAAGCTTAATATTTGTTCACTAAGGTAATCAATGAAAACAACCAAATCTTCGGCAATAGATATAATGAAAAATAATAGAAAATTTAACAAAAATTTATAAAGTATGACCAAACAAAGGTAAAACGTTCAGAACTAAAAAAAATAAAAATGACAGAAATGAATTATACTTAGAATTACTTGAACAATAATACTCAATTATCAAATTAAACAAAGGTTAATAATAAAAAAAAAATTAATAAGACAGAACAAGAACTATCGTGAACGTTAGAACAAAACATAAAGAGAAATAACGGTAAAACCAACTTTAACAGATACAATCATCAAAGTTACAGGTGTCTAGGATTTTACGATATATTGAACAATTAATACGTCTCTTTTCAACCCTCTATCACAAGCGTAAACAAAATCAATTACAATTATACTCGGTGCTAGGCAATTTTAAGTCGAACACACAGTTCCTACCTTGAGTTTCGACAATGAGGTAATCCAAAATAATCCAAATATCCAAAATAAATGCACTAAAATCGTTCTCTCAGCAATGTAGGTACCACAACTAACACAACGCGGATTTCGCGAATTATCCGAACAAAGGAATGAACAAAAATTTATAATAAAAACTACACCAAAGAATTACCCAAAAATGAAAAATGCACTAAAGAATCATCAAATCAAAACTGAACTAAACTGATCTAACCGAACAGCCCGAACTGCCAACTCCTGAACTGGTCAAATTTATAATGAAAAGTGAACCCTGTGGACAGCTCTGCTCCACTTTTTATATCAAACGGTGTAGTGTGTATCCATATGGATATTCTTGGGGCACCAATCAAGAACACAACTTTTGACTGTCTGATGTTCTGGTTGGTTACGCCTTTGCACTTTTTACCCCCAGTCTTCAACCTAGTGGTTAAGACAAAGGAAAATCTTTTCATTTGGGCTTGTCCGGGGTACCAATCAAATTAGTTAAACATATCTACGCTTTTGGACAAAGAATCTTGTGTTTTAAGATCCGCCCCTATAAACTCAGCAAAATAATATCGCTGGCTTCAGGGATGTTTACATTTGGACCGTGAGACCACTTGATAAAAGTTTTCTCACCAGGCGGTTCCTTTGGAACTCAATACTAATGATAATGAAACTTATAACTGTACCTTCGTTGACAAGGGCCAGACTAAACATATAAATATACTTTCATGTTTCTGTACCACCAACGTTCGGACTGATAAAGATTCAACACTGCCTCGCCTTGTGATAGAGTTTGTCTACTCTTAATATAATACGGGAATAAAAAAATGTGCCTTAAAAATACTATCTTTCAATGTTACTGCATTTTTGGGATAACTCGTAACCCGGGTGGTTACAAACTTTAATGTCCCCCAAGATTGTCGCAGTTGATCATGCATTTTCCAAATTCTACAGTTTGTCTTACTATAAAAAAAAACGCAAGACAAATTGCAAATTACTTTTCTACAGTTTGATTTTGTATAGTGGTTTAAACCCACAAATCATAGCTCATCATCAAATATTGTAATTCTGCGCTGGTGTGGTTTGTAGTCGTTATATCTATGTGATGTACTTGTGTATTTTTTAATTAACAACTTTAATGTCGTCCAAGATTGTCGTAGTTGATGATGTATTTTCCAAATTCTACAGTTTGTCTTGCTATAAAAAAAAACGCAAGACAAATTGCAAATTGCTTTTATATAGTTTGATTTTGTATAGTGGTTTAAAGCCACAAATCGTAGCTCATCATCAAATATGGTAATTCTGCGCTGGTGTGTTTTGTAATCGTTATATTTATAACATGTACTTGTGTATTTTTTAATTAACAACTTTAATGTCCCCCAAGATTGTCGTAGTTGATCATGCATTTTCCAAATTCTACAGTTTGTCTTACTATAAAAAAAAAAAAAAAAAACGCAAGACAAATTGCAAATTACTTTTCTACAGTTTGATTTTGTATAGTGGTTTAAACCCACAAATCATAGCTCATCATCGAATATGGTAATTCTGCGCTGGTGTGTTTTGTAATCGTTATATTTGTAACATGTACTTGTGTATTTTTTAATTAACAACTTTAATGTCCTCCAAGATTGTCCTAGTTGGTGATGTATTTTCCAAATTCTACAGTTTGTCTTGCTATAAAAAAAAAACGCAAGACAAATTGCAAGTTGCTTTTATATAGTTTGATTTTGTATAGTGGTTTAAAGCCACAAATCGTAGCTCATCATCAAATATGGTAATTCTGCGCTCGTGTGTTTTGTAATCGTTATATTTATAACATGTACTTGTGTATTTTTTAATTAACAACTTTAATGTCCTCCAAGATTGTCGTAGTTGATGATGTATTTTCCAAATTCTACAGTTTGTCTTGCTATAAAAAAAAAAACGCAAGACAAATTGCAAATTGCTTTTATATAGTTTGATTTTGTATAGTGGTTTAAAGCCACAAATCGTAGCTCATCATCAAATATGGTAATTCTGCGCTGGTGTGTTTTGTACTCGTTATATTTATATGATGTACTTGTGTATTTTTTAATTAACAACTTTAATGTCGTCCAAGATTGTCGTAGTTGATGATGTAGTTTCCAAATTCTACAGTTTCTTGCTATGAAAAAAAAAAGAAAAAAAAAAAAAAACGCAAGTCAAATTGCAAATTTCTTTTATACAGTTTGATTTTGTGTAGTGGTTTAAAGCCACAAATCATAGCTCATCATCAAATATGGTAATTCTGCGCTGGTGTGTTTTGTAATCGTTATATTTATAACATGTACTTCTGTATTTTTTAATTAACAACTTTAATGTCCTCCAAGATTGTCGTAGTTGATGATGTATTTTCCAAATTCTACAGTTTCTTGCTATGAAAAAAAAAAAAAAACGCAAGACAAATTGCAAATTTCTTTTATACAGTTTGATTTTGTATAGTGGTTTAAAGCCACAAATCATAGCTCATCATCAAATATGGTAATTCTGCGCTGGTGTGTTTTGTAATCGTTATATTTATAACATGTACTTGTGTATTTTTTAATTAACAACTTTAATGTCCCCCAAGATTGTCGTAGTTGATGATGTATTTTCCAAATTCTACTGTTTGTCTTACTATGAAAAAAAAAAAAAAAAAAACGCAAAACAAATAGCAAATTACTTTTCTACAGTTTGATTTTGTATAGTGGTTTAAACCCACAAATCATAGCTCATCATCAAATATGGTAATTCTGCGCTGGTGTGTTTTGTAATCGTTATATTTATAACATGTACTTGTGTATTTTTTAACTAACAACTTTAATGTCCCCCAAGATTGTCGTAGTTGATGATGTATTTTCCAAATTCTACAGTTTGTCTTACTATGAAAAAAAAAAAAAAAAAAAAAAAAAAAAGACAAATTGCAAATTACTTTTCTACAGTTTGATTTTGTATAGTGGTTTAAACCCACAAATCATAGCTCATCATCAAATATGGTAATTCTGCGCTGGTGTGTTTTGTAATCGTTATATTTATATGATGTACTTGTGTGTTTTTTAATTAACAACTTTAATGTCCTCCAAGATTGTCGTAGTTGATGATGTATTTTCCAAATTCTA
The DNA here is from genome assembly GCA_963971325.1 of Aphodius granarius. NCBI lineage: Eukaryota > Metazoa > Arthropoda > Insecta > Coleoptera > Scarabaeidae > Aphodius > Aphodius granarius. The sequence continues at coordinate 8,341,473 of OZ020225.1, forward strand.
CAGTTTGCCTCGCTATAAAAAAAAACGCAAGACAAATTGCAAATTGCTTTTATATAGTTTGATTTTGTATAGTGGTTTAAAGCCACAAATCATAGCTCATCATCAAATATTGTAATTCTGCGCTGGTGTGGTTTGTAGTCGTTATATCTATGTGATGTACTTGTGTATTTTTTAATTAACAACTTTAATGTCGTCCAAGATTGTCGTAGTTGATGATGTATTTTCCAAATTCTACAGTTTGTCTTGCTATAAAAAAAAACGCAAGACAAATTGCAAATTGCTTTTATATAGTTTGATTTTGTATAGTGGTTTAAAGCCACAAATCGTAGCTCATCATCAAATATGGTAATTCTGCGCTGGTGTGTTTTGTAATCGTTATATTTATAACATGTACTTGTGTATTTTTTAATTAACAACTTTAATGTCCCCCAAGATTGTCGTAGTTGATCATGCATTTTCCAAATTCTACAGTTTGTCTTACTATAAAAAAAAAAAAAAAAAAAAACGCAAGACAAATTGCAAATTACTTTTCTACAGTTTGATTTTGTATAGTGGTTTAAACCCACAAATCATAGCTCATCATCAAATATGGTAATTCTGCGCTGGTGTGTTTTGTAATCGTTATATTTATAACATGTACTTGTGTATTTTTTAATTAACAACTTTAATGTCCCCCAAGATTGTCGTAGTTGATGATGTATTTTCCAAATTCTACAGTTTGTCTTACTATGAAAAAAAAAAAAAACGCAAGACAAATTGCAAATTACTTTTCTACAGTTTGATTTTGTATAGTGGTTTAAACCCACAAATCATAGCTCATCATCGAATATGGTAATTCTGCGCTGGTGTGTTTTGTAATCGTTATATTTGTAACATGTACTTGTGTATTTTTTAATTAACAACTTTAATGTCCTCCAAGATTGTCCTAGTTGGTGATGTATTTTCCAAATTCTACAGTTTGTCTTGCTATAAAAAAAAAACGCAAGACAAATTGCAAGTTGCTTTTATATAGTTTGATTTTGTATAGTGGTTTAAAGCCACAAATCGTAGCTCATCATCAAATATGGTAATTCTGCGCTCGTGTGTTTTGTAATCGTTATATTTATAACATGTACTTGTGTATTTTTTAATTAACAACTTTAATGTCCTCCAAGATTGTCGTAGTTGATGATGTATTTTCCAAATTCTACAGTTTGTCTTGCTATAAAAAAAAAAACGCAAGACAAATTGCAAATTGCTTTTATATAGTTTGATTTTGTATAGTGGTTTAAAGCCACAAATCGTAGCTCATCATCAAATATGGTAATTCTGCGCTGGTGTGTTTTGTACTCGTTATATTTATATGATGTACTTGTGTATTTTTTAATTAACAACTTTAATGTCGTCCAAGATTGTCGTAGTTGATGATGTAGTTTCCAAATTCTACAGTTTCTTGCTATGAAAAAAAAAAGAAAAAAAAAAAAAAACGCAAGTCAAATTGCAAATTTCTTTTATACAGTTTGATTTTGTGTAGTGGTTTAAAGCCACAAATCATAGCTCATCATCAAATATGGTAATTCTGCGCTGGTGTGTTTTGTAATCGTTATATTTATAACATGTACTTCTGTATTTTTTAATTAACAACTTTAATGTCCTCCAAGATTGTCGTAGTTGATGATGTATTTTCCAAATTCTACAGTTTCTTGCTATGAAAAAAAAAAAAAAACGCAAGACAAATTGCAAATTTCTTTTATACAGTTTGATTTTGTATAGTGGTTTAAAGCCACAAATCATAGCTCATCATCAAATATGGTAATTCTGCGCTGGTGTGTTTTGTAATCGTTATGTTTATAACATGTACTTGTGTATTTTTTAATTAACAACTTTAATGTCCCCCAAGATTGTCGTAGTTGATGATGTATTTTCCAAATTCTACTGTTTGTCTTACTATGAAAAAAAAAAAAAAAAAAAAAACGCAAAACAAATAGCAAATTACTTTTCTACAGTTTGATTTTGTATAGTGGTTTAAACCCACAAATCATAGCTCATCATCAAATATGGTAATTCTGCGCTGGTGTGTTTTGTAATCGTTATATTTATAACATGTACTTGTGTATTTTTTAACTAACAACTTTAATGTCCCCCAAGATTGTCGTAGTTGATGATGTATTTTCCAAATTCTACAGTTTGTCTTACTATGAAAAAAAAAAAAAAAAAAAAAAAAAAAGACAAATTGCAAATTACTTTTCTACAGTTTGATTTTGTATAGTGGTTTAAACCCACAAATCATAGCTCATCATCAAATATGGTAATTCTGCGCTGGTGTGTTTTGTAATCGTTATATTTATATGATGTACTTGTGTGTTTTTTAATTAACAACTTTAATGTCCTCCAAGATTGTCGTAGTTGATGATGTATTTTCCAAATTCTACAGTTTGCCTCGCTATAAAAAAAAACGCAAGACAAATTGCAAATTGCTTTTATATAGTTTGATTTTGTATAGTGGTTTAAAGCCACAAATCGTAGCTCATCATCAAATATGGTAATTCTGCACTCGTGTGTTTTGTAATCGTTATATTTATAACATGTACTTGTGTATTTTTTAATTAACAACTTTAACGTCCTCCAAGATTGTCGTAGTTGATGATGTATTTTCCAAATTCTACAGTTTGTCTTGCTATAAAAAAAACGCAAGACAAATTGCAAATTGCTTTTATATAGTTTGATTTTGTATAGTGGTTTAGAGCCACAAATCGTAGCTCATCATCAAATATGGTAATTCTGCGCTGGTGTGTTTTGTACTCGTTATATTTATATGATGTACTTGTGTGTTTTTTAATTAACAACTTTAATGTCCTCCAAGATTGTCGTAGTTGATGATGTATTTTCCAAATTCTACAGTTTGTCTTGCTATAAAAAAAAAAAAAACGCAAGACAAATCGCAAATTACTTTTATACAATTTGATTTTGTATAGTGGTTTAAATCCACAAATCGTAGTTCATCATCAAATGTGGCAATTCTGGGCTGGTGTGTTTTGTAATCGTTATATTTATATGATGATTCTTGTGAGTTTTTAACATCATAAATGTAATAGAAAAAACGAAGGAAAGAAGATGTCGCTGTATTCAAAATGCCCTTCAGGTAATACAGCGGGGTGGAAGGAGGGATCCTTTCCTTCGTTTTTTTTTGTATTTTGCAACCAACGCTTGATTGTTTACCAGGATTGTTGTAATTGATGATCATTTTCAGGTAAATTGCAAATTACTTTTCTACAGTTTGCTTTTGTATTGTGATTTCAATCCACAAATCGTGGCTTATCATCAAATATGATAATTCTGCGCTGGTGTTTTGTAGTCGTTATATTTATATGATGTACTTGTGTATTTTTTAATTAACAACTTTAATGTCCTCCAAGATTGTCGTAGTTGATGATGTATTTTCCAAATTCTACAGTTTGTCTTGCTATGAAAAAAAAAAAAAAAACGCAAGACAAATTGCAAATTACATTTATACAGTTTGATTTTGTATAGTGGTTTAAAGCCACAAATCATAGCTCATCTTCAAATATGGTAATTCTGTGCTGGTGTGTTTTGTAATCGTTATATTTATATGATGCACTTGTGTATTTTTTAATTAACAACTTTAATGTCCTCCAAGATTGTCGTAGTTGATGATTGTCGTAGTATTTTCCAAATTCTACAGTTTGTCTTGCTATAAAAAAAAGAAACGCAAGACAAATTGCAAATTACTTTTATACAGTTTGGTTTTGTATAATGGTTTAAAGCAACAAATCGTAGCTCATCATCAAATATGGTAATTCTGCGCTGGTGAGTTTTATAATCGATATATTTATATGATGTACTTCTGTATTTTTTAATTAACACCTTTAATGTCCTCCAAGATTGTCGCAGTTGATGATGTATTTTCCAAATTCTACGGTTTGTCTTGCTATGAAAAAAAAAATGCAAGACAAATTACAAATTACTTTTATACAATTTGATTTTGTGTAGTGGTTTAAATCCACAAATCGTACTTCACCATCAAATGTGACAATTCTGGGCTGGGGTGTTTTGTAGTCGTTATATTTATATGATGTACTTGTGTATTTTTTAATTAACAACTTTAATGTCCCCCAAGATTGTCGTAGTTGATGATGTATTTTCCAAATTCTACTGTTTGTCTTACTATGAAAAAAAAAAAAAAAAAAAAAAACGCAAAACAAATAGCAAATTACTTTTCTACAGTTTGATTTTGTATAGTGGTTTAAACCCACAAATCATAGCTCATCATCAAATATGGTAATTCTGCGCTGGTGTGTTTTGTAATCGTTATATTTATAACATGTACTTGTGTATTTTTTAACTAACAACTTTAATGTCCCCCAAGATTGTCGTAGTTGATGATGTATTTTCCAAATTCTACAGTTTGTCTTACTATGAAAAAAAAAAAAAAAAAAAAAAAAAAAAAGACAAATTGCAAATTACTTTTCTACAGTTTGATTTTGTATAGTGGTTTAAACCCACAAATCATAGCTCATCATCAAATATGGTAATTCTGCGCTGGTGTGTTTTGTAATCGTTATATTTATATGATGTACTTGTGTGTTTTTTAATTAACAACTTTAATGTCCTCCAAGATTGTCGTAGTTGATGATGTATTTTCCAAATTCTACAGTTTGCCTCGCTATAAAAAAAAACGCAAGACAAATTGCAAATTGCTTTTATATAGTTTGATTTTGTATAGTGGTTTAAAGCCACAAATCGTAGCTCATCATCAAATATGGTAATTCTGCACTCGTGTGTTTTGTAATCGTTATATTTATAACATGTACTTGTGTATTTTTTAATTAACAACTTTAACGTCCTCCAAGATTGTCGTAGTTGATGATGTATTTTCCAAATTCTACAGTTTGTCTTGCTATAAAAAAAAACGCAAGACAAATTGCAAATTGCTTTTATATAGTTTGATTTTGTATAGTGGTTTAGAGCCACAAATCGTAGCTCATCATCAAATATGGTAATTCTGCGCTGGTGTGTTTTGTACTCGTTATATTTATATGATGTACTTGTGTGTTTTTTAATTAACAACTTTAATGTCCTCCAAGATTGTCGTAGTTGATGATGTATTTTCCAAATTCTACAGTTTGTCTTGCTATAAAAAAAAAAAAACGCAAGACAAATCGCAAATTACTTTTATACAATTTGATTTTGTATAGTGGTTTAAATCCACAAATCGTAGTTCATCATCAAATGTGGCAATTCTGGGCTGGTGTGTTTTGTAATCGTTATATTTATATGATGATTCTTGTGAGTTTTTAACATCATAAATGTAATAGAAAAAACGAAGGAAAGAAGATGTCGCTGTATTCAAAATGCCCTTCAGGTAATACAGCGGGGTGGAAGGAGGGATCCTTTCCTTCGTTTTTTTTTGTATTTTGCAACCAACGCTTGATTGTTTACCAGGATTGTTGTAATTGATGATCATTTTCAGGTAAATTGCAAATTACTTTTCTACAGTTTGCTTTTGTATTGTGATTTCAATCCACAAATCGTGGCTTATCATCAAATATGATAATTCTGCGCTGGTGTTTTGTAGTCGTTATATTTATATGATGTACTTGTGTATTTTTTAATTAACAACTTTAATGTCCTCCAAGATTGTCGTAGTTGATGATGTATTTTCCAAATTCTACAGTTTGTCTTGCTATGAAAAAAAAAAAAAAACGCAAGACAAATTGCAAATTACATTTATACAGTTTACAGTTTGATTTTGTATAGTGGTTTAAAGCCACAAATCATAGCTCATCTTCAAATATGGTAATTCTGTGCTGGTGTGTTTTGTAATCGTTATATTTATATGATGCACTTGTGTATTTTTTAATTAACAACTTTAATGTCCTCCAAGATTGTCGTAGTTGATGATTGTCGTAGTATTTTCCAAATTCTACAGTTTGTCTTGCTATAAAAAAAAGAAACGCAAGACAAATTGCAAATTACTTTTATACAGTTTGGTTTTGTATAATGGTTTAAAGCAACAAATCGTAGCTCATCATCAAATATGGTAATTCTGCGCTGGTGAGTTTTATAATCGATATATTTATATGATGTACTTCTGTATTTTTTAATTAACACCTTTAATGTCCTCCAAGATTGTCGTAGTTGATGATGTATTTTCCAAATTCTACGGTTTGTCTTGCTATGAAAAAAAAATGCAAGACAAATTACAAATTACTTTTATACAATTTGATTTTGTGTAGTGGTTTAAATCCACAAATCGTACTTCACCATCAAATGTGACAATTCTGGGCTGGGGTGTTTTGTAGTCGTTATATTTATATGATGTACTTGTGTATTTTTTAATTAACAACTTTAGTGTCGTCAAAGATTGTCGTAGTTGATGATGTATTTTCCAAATTCTACAGTTTGTCTTGCTATGAAAAAAAAAAAAAGCGCAAGACAAATTGCAAATTACTTTTATACAGTTTGATTTTGTATAATGGATTAAAGCAACAAATCGTAGCTCATCATCAAATGTGGTAATTCTGAGCTGGTGTGTTTTGTAGTCGTTATATTTATATGATGTACTTGTGTGTTTTTTAATTAACAACTTTAATGTCCTCCAAGATTGTCGTAGTTGATGATGTATTTTCCAAATTCTACGGTTTGTCTTGCTATGAAAAAAAAAATGCAAGACAAATTGCAAATTACTTTTATACAATTTGATTTTGTGTAGTGGTTTAAATCCACAAATCGTACTTCACCATCAAATGTGACAATTCTGGGCTGGTGTGTTTTGTAGTCGTTATATTTATATGATGTACTTGTGTATTTTTTAATTAACAACTTTAATGTCGTCAAAGATTGTCGTAGTTGATGATGTATTTTCCAAATTCTACAGTTTGTCTTGCTATAAAAAAAAACGCAAGACAAATTGCAAATTGCTTTTATATAGTTTGATTTTGTATAGTGGTTTAAAGCCACAAATCGTAGCTCATCATCAAATATGGTAATTCTACGCTGGGTGTTTTGTAATCGTTATATTTATATGTTGTACATGTGTATTTTTTAATTAACAACTTTAATGTCCTCCAAGATTGTCGTAGTTGATGATGTATTTTCCAAATTCTGCAGTTTATCTTGCTATAAAAAAAAACGCAAGACAAATTGCAAATTACTTTTGTATAGTTTTTTTGTATAGTGGTTTAGAGCCACAAATCGTAGCTCATCATCAAATATGGTAATTCTGCGCTGGTGTGTTTTGTAATCGTTATATTTATATGATGTACTTGTGTATTTTTAATAACAACTTTAATGTCCTCCAAGATTGGCGTAGTTGATGATGTATTTTCCAAATTCTACAGTTTGTCTTGCTATAAAAAAAAGAAACGCAAGACAAATTGCAAATTACTTTTATACAGTTTGATTTTGAATAATGGTGTAAAGCAACAAATCGTAGCTCATCATCAACTATGGTAATTCTGCGCTGGTGTGTTTTGTAATCGATATATTTATATGACGTACTTGTGTATTTTTTAATTAACACCTTTAATGTCCTCCAAGATTGTCGTAGTTGATTATGTATTTTCCAATTTCTACGGTTTGTCTTGCTATGAAAAAAAAATGCAAGACAAATTGCAAATTGCTTTTATACAATTTGATTTTGTGTAGTGGTTTAAATCCACAAATCGTACTTCACCATCAAATGTGACAATTCTGGGCTGGGGTGTTTTGTAGTCGTTATATTTATATGATGTACTTGTGTATTTTTTAATTAATAACTTTAATGTCGTCAACGATTGTCGTAGTTGATGATGTATTTTCCAAATTCTACAGTTTGTCTTGCTATGAAAAAAAAGCGCAAGACAAATTGCAAATTACTTTTATACAGTTTGATTTTGTATAATGGATTAAAGCAACAAATCGTAGCTCATCATCAAATGTGCTAATTCTGAGCTGGTGTGTTTTGTAGTCGTTATATTTATATGATGTACTTTTGTGTTTTTTAATTAACAACTTTAATGTCCTCCAAGATTGTCGTAGTTGATGATGTATTTTCCAAATTCTACAGTTTGTCTTGCTATAAAAAAAAAACGCAAGACAAATCGCAAATTACTTTTATACAATTTGATTTTGTATAGTGGTTTAAATCCACAAATCGTAGTTCATCATCAAATGTGGCAATTCTGGGCTGGTGTGTTTTGTAATCGTTATATTTATATGATGATACTTGTGAGTTTTTAACATCATAAATGTAATAGAAAAAACGAAGGAAAGAAGATGTCGCTGTATTCAAAATGCCCTTCAGGTAATACAGCGGGGTGGAAGGAGGGATCCTTTCCTTCGTTTTTTTTTGTATTTTGCAACCAACGCTTGATTGTTTACCAGGATTGTTGTAATTGATGATCATTTTCAGGTAAATTGCAAATAACTTTTCTACAGTTTGCTTTTGTATTGTGATTTCAAACCACAAATCGTGGCTTATCATCAAATATGATAATTCTGCGCTAGTGTTTTGTAGTCGTTATATTTATATGATGTACTTGTGTATTTTTTAATTAACAACTTTAAGGTCCTCCAAGATTGTCGTAGTTGATGATGTATTTTCCAAATTCCACACTTTGTCTTGCTATAAAAAAAAAAAACGTAAGACAAATTGCAAATTACATCTATACAGTTTGATTTTGTATAGTGGTTTAAAGCCACAAATCATAGCTCAACTTCAAATATGGTAATTCTGTGCTGGTGTGTTTTGTAATCGTTATATTTATATGATGCACTTATGTATTTTTTAATTAACAACTTTAATGTCCTCCAAGATTGTCGTAGTTGATGATTGTCGTAGTATTTTCCAAATTCTACAGTTTGTCTTGCTATAAAAAAAGAAACGCAAGACAAATTGCAAATTACTTTTATACAGTTTGGTTTTGTATAATGGTTTAAAGCAACAAATCGTAGCTCATCATCAACAATGGTAATTCTGCGCTGGTGTGTTTTATAATCGATATATTTATATGATGTACTTGTGTATTTTTTAATTAACACCTTTAATGTCCTCCAAGATTGTCGTAGTTGATGATGTATTTTCCAAATTCTACAGTTTGTCTTGCTATAAAAAAAACGCAAGACAAATTGCAAATTACTTTTATGCAGTTTGATTTTGTATAATGGTTTAAAGCAACAAATCGTATCTCATCATCAAATATGGTACTTCTGTGCTGGTGTTTTGTAATCGTTATATTTATATGATGCACTTGTGTATTTTTTAATTAACAACTTTAATGTCCTCCAAGATTGTCGTAGTTGATGATTGTCGTAGTATTTTCCAAATTCTACAGTTTGTCTTGCTATAAAAAAAGAAACGCAAGACAAATTGCAAATTACTTTTATACAGTTTGGTTTTGTATAATGGTTTAAAGCAACAAATCGTAGCTCATCATCAAATATGGTAATTCTGCGCTGGTGAGTTTTATAATCGATATATTTATATGATGTACTTGTGTATTTTTTAATTAACACCTTTAATGTCCTCCAAGATTGTCGTAGTTGATGATGTATTTTCCAAATTCTACAGTTTGTCTTGCTATAAAAAAAAGCAAGACAAATTGCTAATTACTTTTATACAGTTTGATTTTGTATAATGGTATAAAGCAACAAATCGTAGCTCATCATCAACTATAGTAATTCTGCGCTGGTGTGTTTTGTAATCGATATATTTATATGATGTACTTGTGTATTTTTTAATTAACAACTTTAATGTCCTCCAAGATTGTCGTAGTTGATGATGTATTTTCCAAATTCTACAGTTTGTCTTGCTATAAAAAAAACGCAAGACAAATTGCAAATTACATTTATACAGTTTGATTTTGTATATTGGTTTAAAGCAACAAATCGTAGCTCATCAGCAACTATGGTAATTCTGCGCTGGTGTGTTTTGTAATCGATATATTTATATGATGTACTTGTGTATTTTTTAATTAACAACTTTAATGTCCTCCAAGATTGCCGTAGTTGATGATGTATTTTCCAAATTCTACAGTTTGTCTTGCTATAAAAAAAACGCAAGACAAATTGCAAATTACTTTTATACAGTTTGATTTTGTATAATGGTGTAAAGCAACAAATCGTAGCTCATCATCAACTATGGTAATTCTGCGCTGGTGTGTTTTGTAATCGATATATTTATATGATGTACTTGTGTATTTTTTAATTAACAACTTTAATGTCCTCCAAGATTGTCGTAGTGGATGATGTATTTTCCAAATTCTACAGATTGTCTTGCTATAAAAAAAACGCAAGACAAATTGCAAATTACTTTTATACAGTTTGATTTTGTATATTGGTTTAAAGCAACAAATCGTAGCTCATCATCAACTATGGTAATTCTGCGCTGGTGTGTTTTGTAATCGATATATTTATATGATGTACTTGTGTATTTTTCAATTAACAATTTTAATGTCCTCCAAGATTGTCGTAGTTGATGATGTATTTTCCAAATTCTACAGTTTGTCTTGCTATAAAAAAAAACGCAAGACAAATTGCATATTACTTCTATACAGTTTGATTTTGTGTATTGGTTTAAAGCAACAAATCGTAGCTCATCATCAACTATGGTAATTCTGCGCTGGTGTGTTTTGTAATAATATATTTATATGATGTACTTGTGTATTTTTTAATTAACAACTTTAATGTCCTCCAAGATTGTCGTAGTTGACGATGTATTTTCCAAATTCTACAGTTTGTCTTGCTATAAAAAACGCAAGACAAATTGCAAATTACTTTTATACAGTTTGATTTTGTATATTGGTTTAAAGCAACAAATCGTAGCTCATCATCAAATGTGGTAATTCTGAGCTGGTGTGTTTTGTAGTCGTTATATTTATATGATGTACTTGTGCATTTTTTAGTTAACACCTTTAATGTCCTCCAAGAATGTCGTAGTTGATGATGTATTTTCCAAATTCTGCAGTTTGTCTTGCTATAAAAAAAAAACGCAAGACAAATTGCAAATTACTTTTGTATAGTTTTTTTTGTATAGTGGTTTAGAGCCACAAATCGTAGCTCATCATCAAATATGCTAATTCTACGCTGGTGTGTTTTGTAATCGTTATATTTATATGTTGTACTTGTGTATTTTTTAATTAACAACTTTAATGTCCTCCAAGATTGTCGTAGTTGATGATGTATTTTCCAAATTCTGCAGTTTGTCTTGCTATAAAAAAAACGCAAGACAAATTGCAAATTACTTTTGTATAGTTTGTTTGTATAGTGGTTTAGAGCCACAAATCGTAGTTCATCATCAAATATGGTAATTCTGCGCTGGTGTGATTTGTAATCGATATATTTATATGATGTACTTGTGTATTTTTTAATTAACACCTTTAATGTCCTCCAAGATTGTCGTAGTTGATGATGTATCTTCCAAATTCTACGGTTTGTCTTGCTATGAAAAAAAAAATGCAAGACAAATTGCAAATTACTTTTATAGAATTTGAGTTTGTGTAGTGGTTTAAATCCACAAATCGTACTTCACCATCGAATGTGACAATTCTGGGCTGGTGTGTTTTGTAGTCGTTATATTTATATGATGTACTTGTGTATTTTTTAATTAACAACTTTAATGTCGTCAAAGATTGTCGTAGTTGATGATGTATTTTCCAAATTCTACAGTTTGTCTTGCTATAAAAAAAACGCAAGACAAATTGCAAATTGCTTTTATATAGTTTGATTTTGTATAGTGGTTTAAAGCCACAAATCGTAGCTCATCATCAAATATGGTAATTCTACGCTGGTGTGTTTTGTAATCGTTATATTTATATGATGTACTTGTGTATTTTTAATTAACAACTTTAATGTCCTCCAAGATTGTCGTAGTTGATGATGTATTTTCCAAATTCTACAGTTTGTCTTGCTATAAAAAAAAGAAACGCAAGACAAATTGCAAATTACTTTTATACAGTTTGATTTTGTATAATGGTGTAAAGCAACAACTCGTAGCTCATCATCATCTATGGTAATTCTGAGCTGGTGTGTTTTGTAATCGATATATTTATATGACGTACTTGTGTGTTTTTTAATTAACACCTTTAATGTCCTCCAAGATTGTCGTAGTTGATGATGTATTTTCCAAATTCTATGGTTTGTCTTGCTATGAAAAAAAAAAAATGCAAGACAAATTGCAAATTGCTTTTATACAATTTGATTTTGTGTAGTGGTTTAAATCCACAAATCGTACTTCACCATCAAATGTGACAATTCTGGGCTGGGGTGTTTTGTAGTCGTTATATTTATATGATGTACTTGTGTATTTTTTAATTAACAACTTTAGTGTCGTCAAAGCTTGTCGTAGTTGATGATGTATTTTCCAAATTCTACAGTTTGTCTTGCTATGAAAAAAAAAAAAGCGCAAGACAAATTGGAAATTACTTTTATACAGTTTGATTTTGTATAATGGATTAAAGCAACAAATCGTAGCTCATCATCAAATGTGGTAATTCTGAGCTGGTGTGTTTTGTAGTCGTTATATTTATATGATGTACTTGTGTGTTTTTTAATTAACAACTTTAATGTCCTCCAATATTGTCGTAGTTGATGATGTATTTTCTAAATTCTACGGTTCTACCCAACCCAACCCAACCCAACCCAACTATTATAATAGTGGCAGCGATTCGGGATTAAATGAGCGATGCTCTTAAATGATCGGTTCGGATTGAATTAGCGATTTGAGCTGTGTGATTAAATAACTAAAATGATTAAAATCAAATTGAAGAATTGTTAAAATTTAATTAAATTATTATTTGGTGTTGAACAACAGCGATTTAAGTAACTTGGGCGTAGAGTATATCTTTTAGTGCATTTTGATATGTGAATCTGTCGAGAATTATTGAGTTTATAAAAAGCTCTGACTATCTAATCTAAGTAAACAACCCAACCCAACCCGACCCAACCCAACCCAACCCAACCCAACCCAACCCAACCCAACCAAACCCAACCCAACCCAACCCAACTATTATAATGGTGGCAGCGATTCGGGATTAAATGAGCGATGCTCTTAAATGATCGGTTCGGATTGAATTAGCGATTTGAGCTGTGTGATTAAATAACTAAAATGATTAAAATCAAATTGAAGAATTGTTAAAATTTAATTAAATTAATATTTGGTGTTGAACAGCGATCTAAGTAACTTGGGCGTAGAGTATATCTTTTAGTGCACTTTGATATGTGAATCTGTCGAGAATTATTGAGTTTATAAAAAAACTCTGACTGGCTAATCTAAGTAAACAACCCAACCCAACCCAACTCAACCCAACCCAACCCAACCCAACTATTATAATGGTGGCAGCGATTCGGGATGAAATGAGCGATGCTCTTAAATGATCGGTTCGGATTAAATTAGCGATTTGAGCTGTGTGATTAAATAACTAAAATGATTAAAATCAAATTGAAGAATTGTTAAAATTTAATTAAATTAATATTTGGTGTAGAACAACAGCGATTTACGTAACTTGGGCGTAGAGTATATGCACTTTGATATGTGAATCTGTCGAGAATTATTGAGTTTATAAAAAAACTCTGACTATCTAATCTAAGTAAACAACCCAACCCAACCCAACCCAACCCAACCCAAACCAAACCAACCCAATCCAACCCAACCCAACCCAACCCAACCCAACCCAACCCAACCCAACCCAACCAAACCAACTACTATAGTGATGGCAGCGATTCGGGATTAAATGAGCGATGCTCTTAAATGATCGGTTCGGATTAAATTAGCGATTTGAGCGGGTTGATTAAATAACTAAAATGATTAAAATCAAATTGAAGAATTGTTAAAATTTAATTAAATAAATATTTGCTGTTGAACAACAGCGATTTAAGTAACTTGGGCGTAGAGTATATCTTTTAGTGCACTTTGATAAGTGAATCTGTCGAGAATTATTGAGTTTATAAAAAAACTCTGACTGGCTAATCTAAGTAAACAACCCAACCCAACCCAACCCAACCCAACCCAACCCAACCCAACCCAACCCAACCCAACCCAACCCAACCCAACCCAACCCAACCCAACCCAACCCAACCCAACCCAACCCAACCCAACCCAACTATTATAATAGTGGCAGCGACTCGGGATTAAATGAGCGATGCTCTAAAATGATCGGTTCGGATTGAATTGGCGATTTGAGCTGTGTGATTAAATGACTAAAATGATTAAAATCAAATTGAAGAATTGTTAAAATTTAATTAAATTATTATTTGGTGTTAAACAATAGCGATTTAAGTAACTTGGGCGTAGGTATATCTTTTAGTGCACTTTGATATGTGAATCTGTCGAGAATTATTGAGTTTATAAAAAACTCTGACTGGCTAATGTAAGTAAACAACCCAACCCAACCCAACCCAACCCAACCCAACCCAACCCAACCCAACCCAACCCAACTATTATAATGGTGGCAGCGATTCGGGATTAAATGAGCGATGCTCTTAAATGATCGGTTCGGATTGAATTAGCGATTTGAGCTGTGTGGTTAAATAACTAAAATGATTAAAATCAAATTGAAGAATTGTTAAAATTTAATTAAATTAATATTTGGTGTTGAACAGCGATTTAATTAACTTGGGCGTAGAGTATATCTTTTAGTGCACTTTGATATGTGAATTAGTCAAGAATTATTGAGTTTATAAAAAAACTCTGACTGGCTAATCTAAGTAAACAACCCAACCCAACCCAACCCAACCCAACCCAACTATTATAATGGTGGCAGCGATTCGGGATTAAATGAGCGATACAGTGTGTCTTGCTATAAAAAAAACGCAAGACAAATTGCAAATTACTTTTATACAGTTTGATTTTGTATATTGGTTTAAAGCAACAAATCGTAGCTCATCATCAACTATGGTAATTCTGCGCTGGTGTGTTTTGTAATCGATATATTTATATGATGTACTTGTGTATTTTTTAATTAACAACTTTAATGTCCTCCAAGATTGTCGTAGTTGATGATGTATTTTCCAAATTCTACAGTTTGTCTTGCTATAAAAAAAACGCAAGACAAATTGCAAATTACTTTTAAACAGTTTGATTTTGTATATTGGTTTAAAGCAACAAATCGTAGCTCATCATCAACTATGGTAATTCTGCGCTGGTGTGTTTTGTAATCGATATATTTATATGATGTACTTGTGTATTTTTTAATTAACAACTTTAATGTCCTCCAAGATTGTCGTAGTTGATGATGTATTTTCCAAATTCTACAGTTTGTCTTGCTATAAAAAAACGCAAGACAAATTGCAAATTACTTTAATATATTTTGATTCTTTATCATGGTTTAAAGCAACAAATCGTAGCTCATCATCAAATATGGTAATTCTACGCTGGTGTGTTTTGTAATCGTTATATTTATATGATGTACTTGTGTATTTTTTAATTAACAACTTTAATGTCCTCCAAGATTGTCGTAGTTGATGATGTATTTTCCAAATTCTACAGTTTGTCTTGCTATGAAAAAAAAAAAAAAAAAAAAACCCAAGACAAATTGCAAATTACTTTTATACAGTTTGATTTTGTATAATGGATTAAAGCAACAAATCGTAGCTCATCATCAAATGTGGTAATTCTGAGCTGGTGTGTTTTGTAGTCGTTATATTTATATGATGTACTTGTGTGTTTTTTAATTAACAACTTTAATGTCCTCCAAGATTGTCGTAGTTGATGATGTATTTTCCAAATTCTACAGTTTGTCTTGCTATGAAAAAACAAAAAAAAAAACACGGAAGACAAATTGCAAATTACTTTTATACAATTTGATTTTGTATAGTGGTTTAAATCCACAAATCGTATTTCATCATCAAATGTGGCAATTCTATATGATGTACTTGTGCATTTTTTAATTAACACCTTTAATGTCCTCCAAGAATGTCGTAGTTGATGATGTATTTTTCAAATTCTGCAGTTTGTCTTGCTATAAAAAAAAAACGCAAGACAAATTGCAAATTACTTTTATACAATTTGATTTTGTATAGTGGTTTAGAGCCACAAATCGTAGCTTATCATCAAATATGGTAATTCTGCGCTGGTGTGTTTTGTAATCGATATATTTATATGACGTACTTGTGTATTTTTTAATTAACAACTTTAATGTCGTCAAAGATTGTCGTAGTTAATGATGTATTTTCCAAATTCTACAGTTTGTCTTGCTATAAAAAAAAACGCAAGACAAATTGCAAATTGCTTTTATATAGTTTGATTTTGTATAGTGGTTTAAAGCCACAAATCGTAGCTCATCATCAAATATGCTAATTCTACGCTGGTGTGTTTTGTAATCGTTATATTTATATGTTGTACTTGTGTATTTTTTAATTAACAACTTTAATGTCCTCCAAGATTGTCGTAGTTGATGATGTATTTTCCAAATTCTGCAGTATCTTGCTATAAAAAAAAACGCAAGACAAATTGCAAATTACTTTAATACAGTTTGATTCTTTATCATGGTTTAAAGCAACAAATCGTAGCTCATCATCAAATATGGTAATTCTGCGCTGGTGTGTTTTGTAATCGTTATATTTATATGATGTACTTGTGAATTTTTTAATTAACAACTTTAATGTCCTCCAAGATTGTCGTAGTTGATGATGTATTTTCCAAATTCTGCAGTATCTTGCTATAAAAAAAAACGCAAGACAAATTGCAAATTACATTTATACAGTTTGATTTTGTATAGTGGTTTAAAGCCACAAATCATAGCTCAACTTCAAATATGGTAATTCTGTGCTGGTGTGTTTTGTAATCATTATATTTATATGATGCACTTATGTATTTTTTAATTAACAACTTTAATGTCCTCCAAGATTGTCGTAGTTGATGATTGTCGTAGTATTTTCCAAATTCTACAGTTTGTCTTGCTATAAAAACAAGAAACGCAAGACAAATTGCAAATTACTTTTATACAGTTTGGTTTTGTATAATGGTTTAAAGCAACAAATCGTAGCTCATCATCAACTATGGTAATTCTACGCTGGTGTGTTTTATAATCGATATATTTATATGATGTACTTGTGTATTTTTTAATTAACACCTTTAATGTCCTCCAAGATTGTCGTAGTTGATGATGTATTTTCCAAATTCTACAGTTTGTCTTGCTATAAAAAAAAAACGCAAGACAAATTGCAAATTACTTTTATACAGTTTGATTTTGTATATTGGTTTAAAGCAACAAATCGTAGCTCATCATCAACTATGGTAATTCTGCGCTGGTGTGTTTTGTAATCGATATATTTATATGATGTACTTGTGTATTTTTTAATTAACAACTTTAATGTCCTCCAAGATTGTCGTAGTTGATGATGTATTTTCCAAATTCTACAGTTTGTCTTGCTATAAAAAAAAACGCAAGACAAATTGCAAATTACTTTTAAACAGTTTGATTTTGTATATTGGTTTAAAGCAACAAATCGTAGCTCATCATCAACTATGGTAATTCTGCGCTGGTGTGTTTTGTAATCGATATATTTATATGATGTACTTGTGTATTTTTTAATTAACAACTTTAATGTCCTCCAAGATTGTCGTAGTTGATGATGTATTTTCCAAATTCTACAGTTTGTCTTGCTATAAAAAAAAACGCAAGACAAATTGCAAATTACTTTTGTATAGTTTTCTTGTATAGTGGTTTAGACCCACAAATCGTAGCTCATCATCAAATATGGTAATTCTGCGCTGGTGTGTTTTGTAATCGTTATATTTATATGTTGTACTTGTGTATTTTTAATAACAACTTTAATGTCCTCCAAGATTGTCGTAGTTGATGATGTATTTTCCAAATTCTGCAGTTTATCTTGCTATAAAAAAAACGCAAGACAAATTGCAAATTACTTTAATACAGTTTGATTCTTTATCATGGTTTAAAGCAACAAATCGTAGCTCATCATCAAATATGGTAATTCTGCGCTGGTGTGTTTTGTAATCGTTATATTTATATGATGTACTTGTGAATTTTTTAATTAACAACTTTAATGTCCTCCAAGATTGTCGTAGTTGATGATGTATTTTCCAAATTCTACAGTTTGTCTTGTTATGAAAAAAAAAAAAAAAAAAACGCAAGACAAATTGCAAATTACATTTATACAGTTTGATTTTGTATAGTGGTTTAAAGCCACAAATCATAGCTCAACTTCAAATATGGTAATTCTGTGCTGGTGTGTTTTGTAATCGTTATATTTATATGATGCACTTATGTATTTTTTAATTAACAACTTTAATGTCCTCCAAGATTGTCGTAGTTGATGATTGTCGTAGTATTTTCCAAATTCTACAGTTTGTCTTGCTATAAAAAAAAGAAACGCAAGACAAATTGCAAATTACTTTTATACAGTTTGATTTTGTATATTGGTTTAAAGCAACAAATCGTAGCTCATCATCAACTATGGTAATTCTGCGCTGGTGTGTTTTATAATCGATATATTTATATGATGTACTTGTGTATTTTTTAATTAACACCTTTAATGTCCTCCAAGATTGTCGTAGTTGATGATGTATTTTCCAAATTCTACAGTTTGTCTTGCTATAAAAAAAACGCAAGACAAATTGCAAATTACTTTTATACAGTTTGATTTTGTATGTTGGTTTAAAGCAACAAATCGTAGCTCATCATCAACTATGGTAATTCTGCGCTGGTGTGTTTTGTAATCGATATATTTATATGATGTACTTGTGTATTTTTTAATTAACAACTTTAATGTCCTCCAAGATTGTCGTAGTTGATGATGTATTTTCCAAATTCTACAGTTTGTCTTGCTATAAAAAAAAACGCAAGACAAATTGCAAATTACTTTTAAACAGTTTGATTTTGTATATTGGTTTAAAGCAACAAATCGTAGCTCATCATCAACTATGGTAATTCTGCGCTGGTGTGTTTTGTAATCGATATATTTATATGATGTACTTGTGTATTTTTTAATTAACAACTTTAATGTCCTCCAAGATTGTCGTAGTTGATGATGTATTTTCCAAATTCTACAGTTTGTCTTGCTATAAAAAAACGCAAGACAAATTGCAAATTACTTTAATATATTTTGATTCTTTATCATGGTTTAAAGCAACAAATCGTAGCTCATCATCAAATATGGTAATTCTACGCTGGTGTGTTTTGTAATCGTTATATTTATATGATGTACTTGTGTATTTTTTAATTAACAACTTTAATGTCCTCCAAGATTGTCGTAGTTGATGATGTATTTTCCAAATTCTACAGCTTGTCTTGCTATGAAAAAAAAAAAAAAAAAAAAACGCAAGACAAATTGCAAATTACATTTATACAGTTTGATTTTGTATAGTGGTTTAAAGCCACAAATCATAGCTCAACTTCAAATATGGTAATTCTGTGCTGGTGTGTTTTGTAATCGTTATATTTATATGATGCACTTATGTATTTTTTAATTAACAACTTTAATGTCCTCCAAGATTGTCGTAGTTGATGATGTATTTTCCAAATTCTACAGTTTGTCTTGCTATAAAAAAAACGCAAGACAAATTGCAAATTACTTTTATACAGTTTGATTTTGTATGTTGGTTTAAAGCAACAAATCGTAGCTCATCATCAACTATGGTAATTCTGCGCTGGTGTGTTTTGTAATCGATATATTTATATGATGTACTTGTGTATTTTTTAATTAACAACTTTAATGTCCTCCAAGATTGTCGTAGTTGATGATGTATTTTCCAAATTCTACAGTTTGTCTTGCTATAAAAAAAAACGCAAGACAAATTGCAAATTACTTTTAAACAGTTTGATTTTGTATGTTGGTTTAAAGCAACAAATCGTAGCTCATCATCAACTATGGTAATTCTGCGCTGGTGTGTTTTGTAATCGATATATTTATATGATGTACTTGTGTATTTTTTAATTAACAACTTTAATGTCCTCCAAGATTGTCGTAGTTGATGATGTATTTTCCAAATTCTACAGTTTGTCTTGCTATAAAAAAAAACGCAAGACAAATTGCAAATTACTTTTAAACAGTTTGATTTTGTATGTTGGTTTAAAGCAACAAATCGTAGCTCATCATCAACTATGGTAATTCTGTGCTGGTGTGTTTTGTAATCGTTATATTTATATGATGCACTTATGTATTTTTTAATTAACAACTTTAATGTCCTCCAAGATTGTCGTAGTTGATGATGTATTTTCCAAATTCTACAGTTTGTCTTGCTATAAAAAAAACGCAAGACAAATTGCAAATTACTTTTATACAGTTTGATTTTGTATGTTGGTTTAAAGCAACAAATCGTAGCTCATCATCAACTATGGTAATTCTGCGCTGGTGTGTTTTGTAGTCGATATATTTATATGATGTACTTGTGTATTTTTTAATTAACAACTTTAATGTCCTCCAAGATTGTCGTAGTTGATGATGTATTTTCCAAATTCTACAGTTTGTCTTGCTATAAAAAAACGCAAGACAAATTGCAAATTACTTTAATATATTTTGATTCTTTATCATGGTTTAAAGCAACAAATCGTAGCTCATCATGAAATATGGTAATTCTACGCTGTGTATTTTTTAATTAACAACTTTAATGTCCTCCAAGATTGTCGTAGTTGATGATGTATTTTCCAAATTCTACAGTTTGTCTTGCTATGAAAAAAAAAAAAAAAAAAAAACCCAAGACAAATTGCAAATTACTTTTATACAGTTTGATTTTGTATAATTGATTAAAGCAACAAATCGTAGCTCATCATCAAATGTGGTAATTCTGAGCTGGTGTGTTTTGTAGTCGTTATATTTATATGATGTACTTGTGTGTTTTTTAATTAACAACTTTAATGTCCTCCAAGATTGTCGTAGTTGATGATGTATTTTCCAAATTCTACAGTTTGTCTTGCTATGAAAAAACAAAAAAAAAACACGGAAGGCAAATTGCAAATTACTTTTATACAATTTGATTTTGTATAGTGGTTTAAATCCACAAATCGTATTTCATCATCAAATGTGGCAATTCTATATGATGTACTTGTGCATTTCTTAATTAACACCTTTAATGTCCTCCAAGAATGTCGTAGTTGATGATGTATTTTTCAAATTCTGCAGTTTGTCTTGCTATAAAAAAAAACGCAAGACAAATTGCAAATTACTTTTATACAATTTGATTTTGTATAGTGGTTTAGAGCCACAAATCGTAGCTTATCATCAAATATGGTAATTCTGCGCTGGTGTGTTTTGTAATCGATATATTTATATGACGTACTTGTGTGTTTTTTAATTAACACCTTTAATGTCCTCCAAGGTTGTCGTAGTTGATGATGTATTTTCCAAATTCTACGGTTTGTCTTGCTATGAAAAAAAAAAACTGCAAGACAAATTGCAAATTGCTTTTATACAATTTGATTTTGTGTAGTGGTTTAAATCCACAAATCGTACTTCACCATCAAATGTGACAATTCTGGGCTGGGGTGTTTTGTAGTCGTTATATTTATATGATGTACTTGTGTATTTTTTAATTAACAACTTTAGTGTCGTCAAAGATTGTCGTAGTTGATGATGTATTTTCCAAATTCTACAGTTTGTCTTGCTATGAAAAAAAAAAAAGCGCAAGACAAATTGCAAATTACTTTTATACAGTTTGATTTTGTATAATGGATTAAAGCAACAAATCGTAGCTCATCATCAAATGTGGTAATTCTGAGCTGGTGTGTTTTGTAGTCGTTATATTTATATGATGTACTTGTGTGTTTTTTAATTAACAACTTTAATGTCCTCCAAGATTGTCGTAGTTGATGATGTATTTTCCAAATTCTACGGTTTGTCTTGCTATGAAAAAAAAATGCAAGACAAATTGCAAATTACTTTTATACAATTTGATTTTGTGTAGTGGTTTAAATCCACAAATCGTACTTCACCATCAAATGTGACAATTCTGGGCTGGTGTGTTTTGTGGTCGTTATATGTATATCATGTACTTGTGTATTTTTTAATTAACAACTTTAATGTCGTCAAAGATTGTCGTAGTTAATGATGTATTTTCCAAATTCTACAGTTTGTCTTGCTATAAAAAAAAACGCAAGACAAATTGCAAATTACTTTTAAACAGTTTGATTTTGTATGTTGGTTTAAAGCAACAAATCGTAGCTCATCATCAACTATGGTAATTCTGCGCTGGTGTGTTTTGTAATCGATATATTTATATGATGTACTTGTGTATTTTTTAATTAACAACTTTAATGTCCTCCAAGATTGTCGTAGTTGATGATGTATTTTCCAAATTCTACAGTTTGTCTTGCTATAAAAAAAAACGCAAGACAAATTGCAAATTACTTTTAAACAGTTTGATTTTGTATGTTGGTTTAAAGCAACAAATCGTAGCTCATCATCAACTATGGTAATTCTGTGCTGGTGTGTTTTGTAATCGTTATATTTATATGATGCACTTATGTATTTTTTAATTAACAACTTTAATGTCCTCCAAGATTGTCGTAGTTGATGATGTATTTTCCAAATTCTACAGTTTGTCTTGCTATAAAAAAAACGCAAGACAAATTGCAAATTACTTTTATACAGTTTGATTTTGTATGTTGGTTTAAAGCAACAAATCGTAGCTCATCATCAACTATGGTAATTCTGCGCTGGTGTGTTTTGTAATCGATATATTTATATGATGTACTTGTGTATTTTTTAATTAACAACTTTAATGTCCTCCAAGATTGTCGTAGTTGATGATGTATTTTCCAAATTCTACAGTTTGTCTTGCTATAAAAAAACGCAAGACAAATTGCAAATTACTTTAATATATTTTGATTCTTTATCATGGTTTAAAGCAACAAATCGTAGCTCATCATAAAATATGGTAATTCTACGCTGTGTATTTTTTAATTAACAACTTTAATGTCCTCCAAGATTGTCGTAGTTGATGATGTATTTTCCAAATTCTACAGTTTGTCTTGCTATGAAAAAAAAAAAAAAAAAAAAAACCCAAGACAAATTGCAAATTACTTTAATACAGTTTGATTTTGTATAATTGATTAAAGCAACAAATCGTAGCTCATCATCAAATGTGGTAATTCTGAGCTGGTGTGTTTTGTAGTCGTTATATTTATATGATGTACTTGTGTGTTTTTTAATTAACAACTTTAATGTCCTCCAAGATTGTCGTAGTTGATGATGTATTTTCCAAATTCTACAGTTTGTCTTGCTATGAAAAAACAAAAAAAAAACACGGAAGGCAAATTGCAAATTACTTTTATACAATTTGATTTTGTATAGTGGTTTAAATCCACAAATCGTATTTCATCATCAAATGTGGCAATTCTATATGATGTACTTGTGCATTTTTTAATTAACACCTTTAATGTCCTCCAAGAATGTCGTAGTTGATGATGTATTTTTCAAATTCTGCAGTTTGTCTTGCTATAAAAAAAAACGCAAGACAAATTGCAAATTACTTTTATACAATTTGATTTTGTATAGTGGTTTAGAGCCACAAATCGTAGCTTATCATCAAATATGGTAATTCTGCGCTGGTGTGTTTTGTAATCGATATATTTATATGACGTACTTGTGTGTTTTTTAATTAACACCTTTAATGTCCTCCAAGGTTGTCGTAGTTGATGATGTATTTTCCAAATTCTACGGTTTGTCTTGCTATGAAAAAAAAAACTGCAAGACAAATTGCAAATTGCTTTTATACAATTTGATTTTGTGTAGTGGTTTAAATCCACAAATCGTACTTCACCATCAAATGTGACAATTCTGGGCTGGGGTGTTTTGTAGTCGTTATATTTATATGATGTACTTGTGTATTTTTTAATTAACAACTTTAGTGTCGTCAAAGATTGTCGTAGTTGATGATGTATTTTCCAAATTCTACAGTTTGTCTTGCTATGAAAAAAAAAAAAGCGCAAGACAAATTGCAAATTACTTTTATACAGTTTGATTTTGTATAGTGGTTTAGAGCCACAAATCGTAGCTCATCATCAAATGTGGTAATTCTGAGCTGGTGTGTTTTGTAGTCGTTATATTTATATGATGTACTTGTGTGTTTTTTAATTAACAACTTTAATGTCCTCCAAGATTGTCGTAGTTGATGATGTATTTTCCAAATTCTACGGTTTGTCTTGCTATGAAAAAAAAATGCAAGACAAATTGCAAATTACTTTTATACAATTTGATTTTGTGTAGTGGTTTAAATCCACAAATCGTACTTCACCATCAAATGTGACAATTCTGGGCTGGTGTGTTTTGTGGTCGTTATATGTATATCATGTACTTGTGTATTTTTTAATTAACAACTTTAATGTCGTCAAAGATTGTCGTAGTTAATGATGTATTTTCCAAATTCTACAGTTTGTCTTGCTATAAAAAAAAACGCAAGACAAATTGCAAATTGCTTTTATATAGTTTGATTTTGTATAGTGGTTTAAAGCCACAAATCGTAGCTCATCATCAAATATGCTAATTCTACGCTGGTGTGTTTTGTAATCGTTATATTTATATGTTGTACTTGTGTATTTTTTAATTAACAACTTTAATGTCCTCCAAGATTGTCGTAGTTGATGATGTATTTTCCAAATTCTGCAGTATCTTGCTATAAAAAAAAAAACGCAAGACAAATTGCAAATTACTTTTATACAGTTTGATTTTGTATAATGGTGTAAAGCAACAAATCGTAGCTCATCATCAACTATGGTAATTCTGCGCTGGTGTGTTTTGTAATCGATATATTTATATGACGTACTTGTGTATTTTTTAATTAACACCTTTAATGTCCTCCAAGATTGTCGTAGTTGATTATGTATTTTCCAAATTCTACGGTTTGTCTTGCTATGAAAAAAAAAATGCAAGACAAATTGCAAATTGCTTTTATACAATTTGATTTTGTGTAGTGGTTTAAATCCACAAATCGTACTTCACCATCAAATGTGACAATTCTGGGCTGGGGTGTTTTGTAGTCGTTATATTTATATGATGTACTTGTGTATTTTTTAATTAATAACTTTAATGTCGTCAAAGATTGTCGTAGTTGATGATGTATTTTCCAAATTCTACAGTTTGTCTTGCTATGAAAAAAAAGTGCAAGACAAATTGCAAATTACTTTTATACAGTTTGATTTTGTATAATGGATTAAAGCAACAAATCGTAGCTCATCATCAAATGTGCTAATTCTGAGCTGGTGTGTTTTGTAGTCGTTATATTTATATGATGTACTTGTGTGTTTTTTAATTAACAACTTTAATGTCCTCCAAGATTGTCGTAGTTGACGATGTATTTTCCAAATTCTACAGTTTGTCTTGCTATAAAAAAAAAACGCAAGACAAATCGCAAATTACTTTTATACAATTTGATTTTGTATAGTGGTTTAAATCCACAAATCGTAGTTCATCATCAAATGTGGCAATTCTGGGCTGGTGTGTTTTGTAATCGTTATATTTATATGATGATACTTGTGAGTTTTTAACATCATAAATGTAATAGAAAAAACGAAGGAAAGAAGATGTCGCTGTATTCAAAATGCCCTTCAGGTAATACAGCGGGGTGGAAGGAGGGATCCTTTCCTTCGTTTTTTTTTGTATTTTGCAACCAACGCTTGATTGTTTACCAGGATTGTTGTAATTGATGATCATTTTCAGGTAAATTGCAAATAACTTTTCTACAGTTTGCTTTTGTATTGTGATTTCAATCCACAAATCGTGGCTTATCATCAAATATGATAATTCTGCGCTAGTGTTTTGTAGTCGTTATATTTATATGATGTACTTGTGTATTTTTTAATTAACAACTTTAATGTCCTCCAAGATTGTCGTAGTTGATGATGTATTTTCCAAATTCCACACTTTGTCTTGCTATGAAAAAAAAAAAAAAAAAAAACGCAAGACAAATCGCAAATTACATCTATACAGTTTGATTTTGTATAGTGGTTTAAAGCCACAAATCATAGCTAAACTTCAAATATGGTAATTCTGTGCTGGTGTGTTTTGTAATCGTTATATTTATATGATGCACTTATGTATTTTTTAATTAACAACTTTAATGTCCTCCAAGATTGTCGTAGTTGATGATTGTCGTAGTATTTTCCAAATTCTACAGTTTGTCTTGCTATAAAAAAAAGAAACGCAAGACAAATTGCAAATTACTTTTATACAGTTTGGTTTTGTATAATGGTTTAAAGCAACAAATCGTAGCTCATCATCAACTATGGTAATTCTGCGCTGGTGTGTTTTATAATCGATATATTTATATGATGTACTTGTGTATTTTTTAATTAACACCTTTAATGTCCTCCAAGATTGTCGTAGTTGATGATGTATTTACCAAATTCTACAGTTTGTCTTGCTATAAAAAAAACGCAAGACAAATTGCAAATTACTTTTATACAGTTTGATTTTGTATATTGGTTTAAAGCAACAAATCGTAGCTCATCATCAACTATGGTAATTCTGCGCTGGTGTGTTTTGTAATCGATATATTTATATGATGTACTTGTGTATTTTTTAATTAACAACTTTAATGTCCTCCAAGATTGTCGTAGTTGATGATGTATTTTCCAAATTCTACAGTTTGTCTTGCTATAAAAAAAAACGCAAGACAAATTGCAAATTACTTTTATACAGTTTGATTTTGTATATTGGTTTAAAGCAACAAATCGTAGCTCATCATCAACTATGGTAATTCTGCGCTGGTGTGTTTTGTAATCGATATATTTATATGATGTACTTGTGTATTTTTTAATTAACAACTTTAATGTCCTCCAAGATTGTCGTAGTTGATGATGTATTTTCCAAATTCTACAGTTTGTCTTGCTATAAAAAAAACGCAAGACAAATTGCAAATTACTTTAATACAGTTTGATTCTTTATCATGGTTTAAAGCAACAAATCGTAGCTCATCATCAAATATGGTAATTCTGCGCTGGTGTGTTTTGTAATCGTTATATTTATATGATGTACTTGTGTATTTTTTAATTAACAACTTTAATGTCCTCCAAGATTGTCGTAGTTGATGATGTATTTTCCAAATTCTACAGTTTGTCTTGCTATGGAAAAAAAAAAAAAAAAAAAACGCAAGACAAATTGCAAATTACTTTTATACAGTTTGATTTTGTATAGTGGTTTAAATCCACAAATCGTAGTTCATCATCAAATGTGGCAATTCTGGGCTGGTGTGTTTTGTAATCGTTATATTTATATGATGATACTTGTGAGTTTTTAACATCATAAATGTAATAGAAAAAACGAAGGAAAGAAGATGTCGCTGTATTCAAAATGCCCTTCAGGTAATACAGCGGGGTGGAAGGAGGGATCCTTTCCTTCGTTTTTTTTGTATTTTGCAACCAACGCTTGATTGTTTACCAGGATTGTTGTAATTGATGATCATTTTCAGGTAAATTGCAAATAACTTTTCTACAGTTTGCTTTTGTATTGTGATTTCAATCCACAAATCGTGGCTTATCATCAAATATGATAATTCTGCGCTAGCGTTTTGTAGTCGTTATATTTATATGATGTACTTGTGTATTTTTTAATTAACAACTTTAATGTCCTCCAAGATTGTCGTAGTTGATGATGTATATTCCAAATTCTACAGTTTGTCTTGCTATGAAAAAAAAAAAAAAAAAACGCAAGACAAATTGCAAATTACATTTATACAGTTTGATTTTGTATAGTGGTTTAAAGCCACAAATCATAGCTCAACTTCAAATATGGTAATTCTGTACTGGTGTGTTTTGTAATCGTTATATTTATATGATGCACTTACGTATTTTTTAATTAACAACTTTAATGTCCTCCAAGATTGTCGTAGTTGATGATTGTCGTAGTATTTTCCAAATTCTACAGTTTGTCTTGCTATAAAAAAAAGAAACGCAAGACAAATTGCAAATTACTTTTATACAGTTTGGTTTAGTATAATGGTTTAAAGCAACAAATCGTAGCTCATCATCAACTATGGTAATTCTGCGCTGGTGTGTTTTATAATCGATATATTTATATGATGTACTTGTGTATTTTTTAATTAACACCTTTAATGTCCTCCAAGATTGTCGTAGTTGATGATATATTTTCCAAATTCTACAGTTTGTCTTGCTATAAAAAAAACGCAAGCCAAATTGCAAATTACTTTTATACAGTTTGATTTTGTATATTGGTTTAAAGCAACAAGTCGTAGCTCATCATCAACTATGGTAATTCTGCGCTGGTGTGTTTTGTAATCGATATATTTATATGATGTACTTGTGTATTTTTTCATTAACAACTTTAATGTCCTCCAACATTGTCGTAGTTGATGATGTATTTTCCAAATTCTACAGTTTGTCTTGCTATGAAAAAAAAAAAAAAAAAAAAAAAAAAAAACGCAGAACAAATTGCAAATTACTTTTATACAGTTTGATTTTGTATAATGGATTAAAGCAACAAATCGTAGCTCATCATCAAATGTGGTAATTCTGAGCTCGTGTGTTTTGTAGTCGTTATATTGATATGATGTACTTGTGTGTTTTTTAATTAACAACTTTAATGTCCTCCAAGATTGTCGTAGTTGATGATGTATTTTCCAAATTCTACAGTTTGTCTTGCTATGAAAAAACAAAAAAAAAAAACGGAAGACAAATTGCAAATTACTTTTATACAATTTGATTTTGTATAGTGGTTTAGAGCCACAAATCGTAGCTTATCATCAAATATGGTAATTCTGCGCTGGTGTGTTTTGTAATCGATATATTTATATGATGTACTTGTGTATTTTTTAATTAACAACTTTAATGTCCTCCAAGATTGTCGTAGTTGATGATGTATTTTCCAAATTCTACAGTTTGTCTTGTTATAAAAAAAACGCAAGACAAATTGCAAATTACTTTTATACAGTTTGATTTTGTATATTGGTTTAAAGCAACAAATCGTAGCTCATCATCAACTATGGTAATTCTGCGCTGGTGTGTTTTGTAATCGATATATTTATATGATGTACTTGTGTATTTTTCAATTAACAACTTTAATGTCCTCCAAGATTGTCGTAGTTGATGATGTATTTTCCAAATTCTACAGTTTGTCTTGCTATAAAAGAAAACGCAAGACAAATTGCAAATTACTTCTATACAGTTTGATTTTGTATATTGGTTTAAAGTAACAAATCGTAGCTCATCATCAAATATGGTAATTCTGCGCTGGTGTGTTTTGTAATCGATATATTTATATGATGTACTTGTGTATTTTTTAATTAATAGCTTTAGTGTCCTCCAAGTCGTAGTTGATGATGTATTTTCCAAATTCTACAGTTTGTCTTGCTATAAAAAAAAACGCAAGACAAATTGCAAATTACTTTTATACAGTTTAATTTTGTATAATGGTTTAAAGCTACAAATCCTAGCTCATCATCAAATATGGTAGCTCTGCGCAGGTGTGTTTGTAGTCGTTATATTTATATGATGTACTTGTGTATTTTTTAATTAACAACTTTAATGTCGTCCAAGATTGTCGTAGTTGATGATGTATTTTCCCAATTCTACAGTTTGTCTTGCTTTAAAAAAAACGCAAGACAAATTGCAAATTACTTTAATACAGTTTGATTCTTTATCATGGTTTAAAGCAACAAATCGTAGCTCATCATCAAATATGGTAATTCTGCGCTGGTGTGTTTTGTAATCGTTATATTTATATGATGTACTTGTGTATTTTTTAATTAACAACTTTAATGTCCTCCAAGATTGTCGTAGTTGATGATGTATTTTCCAAATTCTACAGTTTGTCTTGCGATGAAAAAAAAAAAAAAAAAAAAAAAAACGCAAGACAAATTGCAAATTACTTTTATACAGTTTGATTTTGTATAATGGATTAAAGCAACAAATCGTAGCTCATCATCAAATGTGGTAATTCTGAGCTGGTGTGTTTTGTAGTCGTTATATTTATATGATGTGTGTTTTTTTAATTAACAACTTTAATGTCCTCCAAGATTGTCGTAGTTGATGATGTATTTTCCAAATTCTACAGTTTGTCTTGCTATGAAAAAAAAAAAAAAAAAAAAAAACGCAAGACAAATTGCAAATTACTTTTATACAGTTTGATTTTGTATAGTGGTTTAAACCCACAAATCATAGCTCATCATCAAATATGGTAATTCTGCACTGGTGTGTTTTGTAATCGTTATATTTATAACATGTACTTGTGTATTTTTTAATTAACAACGTTAATGTCCTCCAAGATTGTCGCAGTTGATGATGTATTTTCCAAATTCTGCAGTTTGTCTTGCTATACAAAAAACGCAAGACAAATTGCAAATTACTTTTGTATAGTTTTTTGTATAGTGGTTTAGAGCCACAAGTCGTAGCTCATCATCAAATATGGTAATTCTGCGCTGGTGTGTTTTGTAATCGTTATATTTATATGATGTACTTGTGTATTTTTTAATTAGCAACTTTAATGTCCTCCAAGATTGTCGTAGTTGATGATGTATTTTCCAAATTCTACAGTTTGTCTTGCTATGAAAAAACAAAAAAAAAAAACACGGAAGACAAATTGCAAATTACTTTTATACAATTTGATTTTGTATAGTGGTTTAGAGCCACAAATCGTAGCTCATCATCAACTATGGTAATTCTGCGCTGGTGTGTTTTGTAATCGATATATTTATATGATGTACTTGTGTATTTTTCAATTAACAACTTTAATGTCCTCCAAGATTGTCGTAGTTGATGATGTATTTTCCAAATTCTACAGTTTGTCTTGCTATAAAAAAAAAACGCAAGACAAATTGCAAATTACTTTTATACAGTTTAATTTTGTATAATGGTTTAAAGCTACAAATCCTAGCTCATCATCAAATATGGTAACTCTGCGCAGGTGTGTTTGTAGTCGTTATATTTATATGATGTACTTGTGTATTTTTTAATTAACAACGTTAATGTCGTCCAAGATTGTCGTAGTTGATGATGTATTTTCCCAATTCTACAGTTTGTCTTGCTTTAAAAAAAAAACGCAAGACAAATTGCAAATTACTTTAATACAGTTTGATTCTTTATCATGGTTTAAAGCAACAAATCGTAGCTCATCATCAAATATGGTAATTCTGCCCTGGTGTGTTTTGTAATCGTTATATTTATATGATGTACTTGTGTATTTTTTAATTAACAACTTTAATGTCCTCCAAGATTGTCGTAGTTGATGATGTATTTTCCAAATTCTACAGTTTGTCTTGCGATGAAAAAAAAAAAAAAAAAAAAAAAAAAACGCAAGACAAATTGCAAATTACTTTTATACAGTTTGATTTTGTATAATGGATTAAAGCAACAAATCGTAGCTCATCATCAAATGTGGTAATTCTGAGCTGGTGTGTTTTGTAATCGTTATATTTATAACATGTACTTGTGTATTTTTTAATTAACAACGTTAATGTCCTCCAAGATTGTCGCAGTTGATGATGTATTTTCCAAATTCTGCAGTTTGTCTTGCTATACAAAAAACGCAAGACAAATTGCAAATTACTTTTGTATAGTTTTTTGTATAGTGGTTTAGAGCCACAAATCGTAGCTCATCATCAAATATGGTAATTCTGCGCTGGTGTGTTTTGTAATCGTTATATTTATATGATGTACTTGTGTATTTTTTAATTAGCAACTTTAATGTCCCCGAAGATTGTCGTAGTTGATGATGTATTTTCTAAATTCTACAGTTTCTCTTGCTATAAAAAAAACGCAAGATAAATTGCAAATTACTTTTATTCAGTTTGATTTTGTATAATGGTTTAAAGCAACAAATCGTATCTCATCATCAAATATGGTAATTCTGTGCTGGTGTTTTGTAATCGTTATATTTATATGATGCACTTGTGTATTTTTTAATTAACAACTTTAATGTCCTCCAAGATTGTCGTAGTTGATGATTGTCGTAGTATTTTCCAAATTCTACAGTTTGTCTTGCTATAAAAAAAAGAAACGCAAGACAAATTGCAAATTACTTTTATACAGTTTGGTTTTGTATAATGGTTTAAAGCAACAAATCGTAGCTCATCATCAAATATGGTAATTCTGCGCTGGTGAGTTTTATAATCGATATATTTATATGATGTACTTGTGTATTTTTTAATTAACACCTTTAATGTCCTCCAAGATTGTCGTAGTTGATGATGTATTTTCCAAATTCTGCAGTTTGTCTTGCTATAAAAAAAAAACGCAAGACAAATTGCAAATTACTTTTATACAGTTTGATTTTGTATATTGGTTTAAAGCAACAAATCGTAGCTCATCATCAACTATGGTAATTCTGCGCTGGTGTGTTTTGTAATCGATATATTTAGATGATGTACTTGTGTATTTTTTAATTAACAACTTTAATGTCCTCCAAGATTGTCGTAGTTGATGATGTATTTTCCAAATTCTACAGTTTGTCTTGCTATAAAAAAAAACGCAAGACAAATTGCAAATTACATTTATTCAGTTTGATTTTGTATATTGGTTTAAAGCAACAAATCGTAGCTCATCAGCAACTATGGTAATTCTGCGCTGGTGTGTTTTGTAATCGATATATTTATATGATGTACTTGTGTATTTTTTAATTAACAACTTTAATGTCCTCCAAGATTGTCGTAGTTGATGATGTATTTTCCAAATTCTACAGTTTGTCTTGCTATAAAAAAAACGCAAGACAAATTGCAAATTACTTTTATACAGTTTGATTTTGTATATTTGTTTAAAGCAACAAATCGTAGCTCATCATCAACTATGGTAATTCTGCGCTGGTGTGTTTTGTAATCGATGTATTTATATGATGTACTTGTGTATTTTTTAATTAACAACTTTAGTGTCCTCCAAGATTCTCGTAGTTGATGATGTATTTTCCAAATTCTACAGTTTGTCTTGTTATAAAAAAAAACGCAAGACAAATTGCAAATTACTTTTATACAGTTTGA
The DNA here is from genome assembly GCA_963971325.1 of Aphodius granarius. Lineage (NCBI taxonomy): Eukaryota > Metazoa > Arthropoda > Insecta > Coleoptera > Scarabaeidae > Aphodius > Aphodius granarius. The sequence goes on from OZ020225.1 coordinate 8,374,330, forward strand.
TTTTGTATAATGGTGTAAAGCAACAAATCGTAACTCATCATCAACTATGGTAATTCTGCGCTGGTGTGTTTTGTAATCGATATATTTATATGATGTACTTGTGTATTTTTTAATTAACAACTTTAATGTCCTCCAAGATTGTCGTAGTTGATGATGTATTTTCCAAATTCTACAGTTTGTCTTGCTATAAAAAAAAACGCAAGACAAATTGCAAATTACTTTTATACAGTTTGATTTTGTATATTGGTTTAAAGCAACAAATCGTAGCTCATCATCAACTATGGTAATTCTGCGCTGGTGTGTTTTGTAATCGATATATTTATATGATGTACTTGTGCATTTTTCAATTAACAACTTTAATGTCCTCCAAGATTGTCGTAGTTGATGATGTATTTTCCAAATTCTACAGTTTGTCTTGCTATAAAAAAAAATGCAAGACAAATTGCATATTACTTCTATACAGTTTGATTTTGTGTATTGGTTTAAAGCAACAAATCGTAGCTCATCATCAACTATGGTAATTCTGCGCTGGTGTGTTTTGTAATAATATATTTATATGATGTACTTGTGTATTTTTTAATTAACAACTTTAATGTCCTCCAAGATTGTCGTAATTGATGATGTATTTTCCAAATTCTACAGTTTGTCTTGCTATAAAAAACGCAAGACAAATTGCAAATTACTTTTATATAGTTTGATTTTGTATATTGGTTTAAAGCAACAAATCGTAGCTCATCATCAAATGTGGTAATTCTGAGCTGGTGTGTTTTGTAGTCGTTATATTTATATGATGTACTCGTGCATTTTTTAGTTAACACCTTTAATGTCCTCCAAGAACGTAGTTGATGATGTATTTTCCAAATTCTGTAGTTTGTCTTGCTATAAAAAAAACGCAAGACAAATTGCAAATTACTTTTGTATAGTTTTTTTTGTATAGTGGTTTAGAGCCACAAATCGTAGCTCATCATCAAATATGGTAATTCTGCGCTGGTGTGTTTTGTAATCGTTATATTTATATGATGTACTTGTGTATTTTTTAATTAACAACTTTAATGTCCTCCAAGATTGTCGTAGTTGATTATGTATTTTCCAGATTCTACAGTTTGTCTTGCTATAAAAAAAAGAAACGCAAGACAAATTGCAAATTACTTTTATGCAGTTTGATTTTGTATAATGGTGTAAAGCAACAAATCGTAGCTCATCATCAACTATGGTAATTCTGCGCTGGTGTGATTTGTAATCGATATATTTATATGATGTACTTGTGTATTTTTTAATTAACACCTTTAATGTCCTCCAAGATTGTCGTAGTTGATGATGTATTTTCCAAATTCTACGGTTTGTCTTGCTATGAAAAAAAAATGCAAGACAAATTGCAAATTACTTTTATAGAATTTGATTTTGTGTAGTGGTTTAAATCCACAAATCGTACTTCACCATCGAATGTGACAATTCTGGGCTGGTGTGTTTTGTAGTCGTTATATTTATATGTTGTACTTGTGTATTTTCTAATTAACAACTTTAATGTCCTCCAAGATTGTCGTAGTTGATGATGTATTTTCCAAATTCTGCAGTTTGTCTTGCTATAAAAAAAACGCAAGACAAATTGCAAATTACTTTTGTATAGTTTTTTTGTATAGTGGTTTAGAGCCACAAATCGTAGCTCATCATCAAATATGGTAATTCTGCGCTGGTGTGTTTTGTAATCGTTATATTTATATGATGTACTTGTGTATTTTTAATTAACAACTTTAATGTCCTCCAAGATTGTCGTAGTTGATGATGTATTTTCCAAATTCTACAGTTTGTCTTGCTATAAAAAAAAGAGACGCAAGACAAATTGCAAATTACTTTTATACAGTTTGATTTTGTATAATGGTGTAAAGCAACAACTCGTAGCTCATCATCAACTATGGTAATTCTGCGCTGGTGTGATTTGTAATCGATATATTTATATGATGTACTTGTGTATCTTTTAATTAACACCTTTAATGTCCTCCAAGATTCTCGTAGTTGATGATGTATTTTCCAAATTCTACGGTTTGTCTTGCTATGAAAAAAAAAATGCAAGACAAATTGCAAATTACTTTTATAGAATTTGATTTTGTGTAGTGGTTTAAATCCACAAATCGTACTTCACCATCAAATGTGACAATTCTGGGCTGGTGTGTTTTGTAGTCGTTATATTTATATGATGTACTTGTGTATTTTTTAATTAACAACTTTAATGTCGTCAAAGATTGTCGTAGTTGATGATGTATTTTCCAAATTCTACAGTTTGTCTTGCTATAAAAAAGAACGCAAGACAAATTGCAAATTGCTTTTATATAGTTTGATTTTGTATAGTGGTTTAAAGCCACAAATCGTAGCTCATCATCAAATATGGTAATTCTACGCTGGTGTGTTTTGTAATCGTTATATTTATATGTTGTACTTGTGTATTTTTTAATTAACAACTTTAATGTCCTCCAAGATTGTCGTAGTTGATGATGTATTTTCCAAATTCTGCAGTTTGTCTTGCTATAAAAAAAAACGCAAGACAAATTGCAAATTACTTTTGTATAGTTGTTTTGTATAGTGGTTTAGAGCCACAAATCGTAGCTCATCATCAAATATGGTAATTCTGCGCTGGTGTGTTTTGTAATCGTTATATTTATATGATGTACTTGTGTATTTTTAATTAACAACTTTAATGTCCTCCAAGATTGTCGTAGTTGATGATGTATTTTCCAAATTCTACAGTTTGTCTTGCTATAAAAAAAAGAAACGCAAGACAAATTGCAAATTACTTTTATACAGTTTGATTTTGTATAATGGTGTAAAGCAACAACTCGTAGCTCATCATCAACTATGGTAATTCTGCGCCGGTGTGTTTTGTAATCGATATATTTATATGACGTACTTGTGTGTTTTTTAATTAACACCTTTAATGTCCTCCAAGTTTGTCGTAGTTGATGATGTATTTTCCAAATTCTACGGTTTGTCTTGCTATGAAAAAAAAATGCAAGACAAATTGCAAATTGCTTTTATACAATTTGATTTTGTGTAGTGGTTTAAATCCACAAATCGTACTTCACCATCAAATGTGACAATTCTGGGCTGGGGTGTTTTGTAGTCGTTATATTTATATGATGTACTTGTGTATTTTTTAATTAACAACTTTAGTGTCGTCAAAGATTGTCGTAGTTGATGATGTATTTTCCAAATTCTACAGTTTGTCTTGCTATGAAAAAAAAAAGCGCAAGACAAATTGCAAATTACTTTTATACAGTTTGATTTTGTATAATGGATTAAGGCAACAAATCGTAGCTCATCATCAAATGTGGTAATTCTGAGCTGGTGTGTTTTGTAGTCGTTATATTTATATGATGTACTTGTGTGTTTTTTAATTAACCACTTTAATGTCCTCCAAGATTGTCGTAGTTGATGATGTATTTTCCAAATTCTACGGTTTGTCTTGCTATGAAAAAAAATGCAAGACAAATTGCAAATTACTTTTATACAATTTGATTTTGTGTAGTGGTTTGAATCCACAAATCGTACTTCACCATCAAATGTGACAATTCTGGGCTGGTGTGTTTTGTAGTCGTTATATTTATATGATGTACTTGTGTATTTTTTAATTAACAACTTTAATGTCGTCAAAGATTGTCGTAGTTGATGATGTATTTTCCAAATTCTACAGTTTGTCTTGCTATAAAAAAAAACGCAAGACAAATTGCAAATTGCTTTTATATAGTTTGATTTTGTAAAGTGGTTTAAAGCCACAAATCGTAGCTCATCATCAAATATGGTAATTCTACGCTGGTGTGTTTTGTAATCGTTATATTTATATGTTGTACTTGTGTATTTTTTAATTAACAACTTTAATGTCCTCCAAGATTGTCGTAGTTGATGATGTATTTTCCAAATTCTGCAGTTTATCTTGCTATAAAAAAAAAACGCAAGACAAATTGCAAATTACTTTTGTATAGTTTTTTTGTATAGTGGTTTAGAGCCACAAATCGTAGCTCATCATCAAATATGGTAATTCTGCGCTGGTGGGTTTTGTAATCGTTATATTTATATGATGTACTTGTGTATTTTTAATAACAACTTTAATGTCCTCCAAGATTGTCGTAGTTGATGATGTATTTTCCAAATTCTACAGTTTGTCTTGCTATAAAAAAAAAGAAACGCAAGACAAATTGCAAATTACTTTTATACAGTTTGATTTTGTATAATGGTGTAAAGCAACAAATCGTAGCTCATCATCAACTATGGTAATTCTGCGCTGGTGTGTTTTGTAATCGATATATTTATATGACGTACTTGTGTATTTTTTAATTAACACCTTTAATGTCCTCCAAGATTGTCGTAGTTGATTATGTATTTTCCAAATTCTACAGTTTGTCTTGCTATGAAAAAAAAGCGCAAGACAAATTGCAAATTACTTTTATACAGTTTGATTTTGTATAATGGATTAAAGCAACAAATCGTAGCTCATCATCAAATGTGCTAATTCTGAGCTGGTGTGTTTTGTAGTCGTTATATTTATATGATGTACTTGTGTGTTTTTTAATTAACAACTTTAATGTCCTCCAAGATTGTCGTAGTTGATGATGTATTTTCCAAATTCTACAGTTTGTCTTGCTATATAAAAAAAACGCAAGACAAATCGCAAATTACTTTTATACAATTTGATTTTGTATAGTGGTTTAAATCCACAAATCGTAGTTCATCATCAAATGTGGCAATTCTGGGCTGGTGTGTTTTGTAATCGTTATATTTATATGATGATACTTGTGAGTTTTTAACATCATAAATGTAATAGAAAAAACGAAGGAAAGAAGATGTCGCTGTATTCAAAATGCCCTTCAGGTAATACAGCGGGTGGAAGGAGGGATCCTTTCCTTCGTTTTTTTTTTGTATTTTGCAACCAACGCTTGATTGTTTACCAGGATTGTTGTAATTGATGATCATTTTCAGGTAAATTGCAAATAACTTTTCTACAGTTTGCTTTTGTATTGTGATTTCAATCCACAAATCGTGGCTTATCATCAAATATGATAATTCTGCGCTAGTGTTTTGTAGTCGTTATATTTATATGATGTACTTGTGTATTTTTTAATTAACAACTTTAATGTCCTCCAAGATTGTCGTAGTTGATGATGTATTTTCCAAATTCTACAGTTTGTCTTGCTATGAAAAAAAAAAAAAAAAACGCAAGACAAATTGCAAATTACATTTATACAGTTTGATTTTGTATAGTGATTTAAAGCCACAAATCATAGCTCAACTTCAAATATGGTAATTCTGTGCTGGTGTGTTTTGTAATCGTTATATTTATATGATGCACTTATGTATTTTTTAATTAACAACTTTAACGTCCTCCAAGATTGTCGTAGTTGATGATTGTCGTAGTATTTTCCAAATTCTACAGTTTGTCTTGCTATAAAAAAAAGAAACGCAAGACAAATTGCAAATTACTTTTATACAGTTTGGTTTTGTATAATGGTTTAAAGCAACAAATCGTAGCTCATCATCAACTATGGTAATTCTGCGCTGGTGTGTTTTATAATCGATATATTTATATGATGTACTTGTGTATTTTTTAATTAACACCTTTAATGTCCTCCAAGATTGTCGTAGTTAATGATGTATTTTCCAAATTCTGCAGTTTGTCTTGCTATAAAAAAAAAAACGCAAGACAAATTGCAAATTACTTTTGTATAGTTTTTTTGTATAGTGGTTTAGAGCCACAAATCGTAGCTCATCATCAAATATGGTAATTCTGCGCTGGTGTGTTTTGTAATCGATATATTTATATGATGTACTTGTGTATTTTTTAATTAACAACTTTAATGTCCTCCAAGATTGTCGTAGTTGATGATGTATTTTCCAAATTCTACAGTTTGTCTTGCTATAAAAAAAAGAAACGCAAGACAAATTGCAAATTACTTTTATACAGTTTGATTTTGTATAATGGTGTAAAGCAACAAATCGTAGCTCATCATCAACTATGGTAATTCTGCGCTGGTGTGTTTTGTAATCGATATATTTATATGATGTACTTGTGTATTTTTTAATTAACAACTTTAATGTCCTCCAAGATTGTCGTAGTTGATGATGTATTTTCCAAATTCTACAGTTTGTCTTGCTATAAAAAAAACGCAAGACAAATTGCAAATTACTTTAATACAGTTTGATTCTTTATCATGGTTTAAAGCAACAAATCGTAGCTCATCATCAAATATGGTAATTCTGCGCTGGTGTGTTTTGTAATCGTTATATTTATATGATGTACTTGTGTATTTTTTAATTAACAACTTTAATGTCCTCCAAGATTGTCGTAGTTGATGATGTATTTTCCAAATTCTACAGTTTGTCTTGCTATGCAAAAAAAAAAAAAAAAAAACACGGAAGACAAATTGCAAATTACTTTTATACAATTTGATTTTGTATAATGGATTAAAGCAACAAATCGTAGCTCATCATCAAATGTGGTAATTCTGAGCTGGTGTGTTTTGTAGTCATTATATTTATATGATGTACTTGTGTGTTTTTTAATTAACAACTTTAATGTCCTCCAAGATTGTCGTAGTTGATGATGTATTTTCCAAATTCTACAGTTTGTCTTGCTATGAAAAAACAAAAAAAAAACACGGAAGACAAATTGCAAATTACTTTTATACAATTTGATTTTGTATAGTGGTTTAAATCCACAAATCGTATTTCATCATCAAATGTGGCAATTCTATATGATGTACTTGTGCATTTTTTAATTAACACCTTTAATGTCCTCCAAGAATTCCGTAGTTGATGATGTATTTTCCAAATTCTGCAGTTTGTCTTGCTATAAAAAAAAACGCAAGACAAATTGCAAATTACTTTTATACAATTTGATTTTGTATAGTGGTTTAGAGCCACAAATCGTAGCTTATCATCAAATATGGTAATTCTGCGCTGGTGTGTTTTGTAATCGATATATTTATATGATGTACTTGTGTATTTTTTAATTAACAACTTTAATGTCCTCCAAGATTGTCGTAGTTGATGATGTATTTTCCAAATTCTACAGTTTGTCTTGCTATAAAAAAAAACGCAAGACAAATTGCAAATTACTTTTATACAGTTTGATTTTGAATATTGGTTTAAAGCAACAAATCGTAGCTCATCATCAACTATGGTAATTCTGCGCTGGTGTGTTTTGTAATCGATATATTTATATGATGTACTTGTGTATTTTTCAATTAACAACTTTAATGTCCTCCAAGATTGTCGTAGTTGATGATGTATTTTCCAAATTCTACAGTTTGTCTTGCTATAAAAGAAAACGCAAGACAAATTGCAAATTACTTCTATACAGTTTGATTTTGTATATTGGTTTAAAGCAACAAATCGTAGCTCATCATCAAATATGGTAATTCTGCGCTGGTGTGTTTTGTAATCGATATATTTATATGATGTACTTGTGTATTTTTTAATTAATAACTTTAATGTCCTCCAAGATTGTCGTAGTTGATGATGTATTTTCCAAATTCTACAGTTTGTCTTGCTATAAAAAAAAAACGCAAGACAAATTGCAAATTACTTTTATACAGTTTAATTTTGTATAATGGTTTAAAGCTACAAATCCTAGCTCATCATCAAATATGGTGACTCTGCGCTGGTGTGTTTGTAGTCGTTATATTTATATGATGTACTTGTGTATTTTTTAATTATCAACTTTAATGTCGTCCAAGATTGTCGTAGTTGATGATGTATTTTCCCAATTCTACAGTTTGTCTTGCTTTAAAAAAAAAACGCAAGACAAATTGCAAATTACTTTAATACAGTTTGATTCTTTATCATGGTTTAAAGCAACAAATCGTAGCTCATCATCAAATATGGTAATTCTGCGCTGGTGTGTTTTGTAATCGTTATATTTATATGATGTACTTGTGTATTTTTTAATTAACAACTTTAATGTCCTCCAAGATTGTCGTAGTTGATGATGTATTTTCCAAATTCTACAGTTTGTCTTGCTATGAAAAAAAAAAAAAAAAAAAACGCAAGACAAATTGCAAATTACTTTTATACAGTTTGAATTTGTATAATGGATTAAAGCAACAAATCGTAGCTCATCATTGTTGGTATTTGGTGTGAAACTTAATACAAAAACTGTATTCACTTATCTTATGTTTAGATTAGTTTAGAACACAACCGTGTTCTTCCGATATTATTATGACGTTAATGTACCCACTTTAAAAGGTCTAGAGTCAAGACACTACCCCAGTGGGCCTGGGAATGTGTTTATGTTATCGTCCGCCTTTGCCAACAACCCCAAATATTCGTTAGTCGCTTGTAAGCTCTTATTTAAAGAAGTTGTACTTTGAGAATAAACTAAAGTATAAAGTATTGAACACTCACGTTGTTTTATTCAACTTAGACCATAACATCCTATAGGTTATGGGCCCAGGTATCGCGTGTGATATAAGTGAGGGATTAAATCGTGATTAAATCAAGAAAGTGAATAAAATATAAACAATGGCGAGTAGTGGATCAACTTCAATGGTGAAAACTACATAATGTGGAAATTCCGACTTCAAGAAATTATTGAGCAAGAAGGTGCTAGTAAAGTGTTACATGAAGATCCACCAATACCAATCACTGAAGAATGGACGCAGTGGGAACGATTTGCCAGAGGGACATTGATCGAGTACCTAGATGATACAGTGATATCACAGCTACCTCCAGGACGAGCAACAGCTAGAGAAATTTTAAACAAATTTGACAACGTTTACGCCTGTAAAAAGGTATCGACACAGCTATGTCTCCAAGATAGGTTGTTTAATTGCAAACTAAAGCCAGGCATGCCGCTGAAAAAGCACATGCTAGAAATGGACGAAATGGTGCGCGATATGATAGCTTGCGGTGGGGAAGTAAATGAGACAACTAAAGTGTGGTACACACTGAACTCATTACCATCAAGCTATGCACCAATAAAAGCTGCAATTAAAACAATGACGGACGACCGACTCACGCTAGCATTTGTAAAAGGAATGTTATTGGAACACGAAGAATATCTAATGCGTGAAAATACTGATATAAGTATGAAAGCTCTTCATTTCCGCACCACAGGTGGAAATGAAACTCGAAGAAAAAAGGTGAAGTTTACTCCCAGAAATAAGCAAGTGTTTAAAAATAAACTAGGACAACAGTGTTTCCATTGTGGGCGAAAGAACCATATTAAACGTGATTGCAATTTGTATAAGCAAAGTTTAAAGGATCAAAGTCACCACCAGCCTAGGCTACAATAGTGAGCTGAAGGATGTCCTCTACAGCAAAAGTGTACCAGCCAACCTCATCTCAGTAAGGCGCATCCAGGAGGCTGGAATGTCCGTATTATTCGCAGAAACTGGACAAGTTGAGGTCAGAAAAGGGGACACAACAGTTATCATTGGTAAGCGCATGAATAATCTGTATATTATAGAATTAATAATACAAAATGCGCATAAAACAGTACAGACTGTAGGTCATGTGGCTGAGGCTAATATTATTGATAAAATTAAAATGTGGCATGAGCGTTTAGGTCACATAAGCAAAGAAAAATTTACAAAACTTAAAGTAAATAAATTAGCATGTGATAATGATTGTTTACAGAATATAGACCCTATAAATTCATTATGCAAAGCTTGCATAAATGCAAAACAAACACGTCTTCCTTTCGCAAAAATGAAAGATAAAAACTATATCCAGAGGCCATTATTTGTAGTACATTCAGATGTATGTGGGCCAATTACACCATCCACGATAGATGAAAAGAACTATTTTGTAAACTTTATTGATGATTATACCCATTATACTGTAACTTATCTAATGAGAAATAAGTCAGAGGTATTTACTTGTCTAAAAGATTATGTCTCAAAAGCTGAAGTTCATTTTAATATAAAATTGGTCAATTTATATTGTGAAAATGGTAGGGAGTATTTATCTGGCGAAATGAAGGAATACTGTAAACAAAAAAGGAATAACGTATCATCTCACGGTGCCATACACTCCGCAACAAAACGAGTTAGCGGTACGTATGAATCGAACTATGACAGAGAAGGCACATGCAATTGTGCACAGTGCAGGTTTAGATAAACGCTTCTGGGGCGAGGCAATTTTAACTGCAGCCTATTTGGTGAACAGATCACCAACAAAAGCGATAAAGATAAATAAGACATCATATGAGATGTGGCATAATAAAAAGCCAAAATTAGGTCATTTAAAAATATTTGACTGCACGGCGTATGTGCATAATAAAACGAGAAAAAGTAAATTCGATAGTAAATCGTCTAAAGGAATTCTCGTAGGTTATGTTTCAAATGGATATAAAATTTTTTTCCCGGAAACGAACGAATTCATAGTTGCACGTGATGTAATCTTTGATGAAACCACGTATAAAACATCAAGACCAGAACTTGATGAAATGAGTAAAATTGGTAGCGAAATAAATACAGATGAATCTATGCAAATAGATATAGATAGTATTTCAGCAGGGGGTGCTGCTGGTAATAAATCTGTAGAAAATATCACTCCTGGCCAAACGGACGAGTGCAAACAAACCCTTATTGAAAAAGGTGTCCCTGATTGCACTCAAGGTCAAACATCCTGAGTAAAGGATGTCCCTGAACAAAATACGAGGTTAAACATTCTAAGTAAAGGATGTCCCTGAACCACGAACGAGTTAAGGTCAAACATCCTGAGTAAAGGATGTCCCTGAACAAAATACGAGGTTAAACATTCTAAGTAAAGGATGTCCCTGAACCACGAACGAGTTAAGGTCAAACATCCTAAGTAAAGGATGTCCCTGAACAAAGTACAAGGTTAAACATCCTGGGTAAAGGATGTCCCTGAACCAAGTACGAGATCGAACAGTGATAGTGAAAGTCCGTGTTCCTCAACTAATAAATTGAGGAAGTTAAATATAGAGCAGGATGTGAGAAGGAGCAATAGATTGCTAGCTAAACCAATAATATCATACAAAGAAAATGAATTTGATACATATAACTATTTGAAAGGTGATCAATTGTTTAAAGATGATATTCCCAAATGTTATCAAGACGTAGCTAAAATGCGTTTAGAACAAAATGGGAAAATGCTATAAAAGATGAGTTAGAATCTTTAAAACAAAATAAATCATGAACAATAGTACAAAAGAATAGTAATATGAATACTGTCGACTGTAAATGAGTATTTACAGTAAAAGAAGACAGAGATGGAAATCTGTTAAGATATAAAGCTCATTTGGTAGCTCGCGGTTTTAGCCATTGAAAGACTTTAGATTATGACGAAACATTTGCACCAGTTGCGCGTATTAGTACGTTTGGATGCGTACTGGCGCTTGCAAATGACTTTGAGCTGTTAATCCATCAAATAGATGTTAAAACGGCATTTCTTATCAAAATAAATGCAACAAAGAACTATGGCTATGCTTAAAGCGAGTATTAAGATATATAAAAGGAACGATTAATATGAAATTGATATATAAGCGTAATGAGAATTACGATGAAATTTTAACAGGATATGTTGATGCAGATTGGGCTAATAATGAATTAGATCGTAGAAGTACAATAGGTTGATTATTTAAATTATTTAATATTGTACAGTAACATGGTTTACACGACGACAAAATTCAGTTGCCGCATCATCAACAGAGGCCGAATACATGGCTGTATTTGAGGCAGTAAAGGAGGCCTTATGGATTAAATCTTTATTAGTCAGTATTAATGTTGATATGTCAGAACCAATTACATTATATGAAGACAACCAAAGTTGTAAAGCGATGGCAAATAATCCAGTAAATCATAGACGTTCTAAACATATCGACATTAAGTACCATTTTACACGAGAACAAGTAGAGAACAAAACTGTCCGTTTGAAATATTTGTCCACAGGTCATCAGGAGGCTGACTTACTGACCAAATCTCTTCCAACGCATTAGTTCAGGGAACTGAGGGAGAAGATGGGACTACAGCAGAAATAGAAGAATAAATTCTATGAAAACACTACAAATAAGTTGTTTATTTGATAAGTGTTTGTTATTCATGTGTCATGATCTGGTTAGGTTTTTGTGGGGTTTTTCCCTAACCCATTTTTGCAACAAATGTTGGATCATCAGTTGTTATACTCCCCATATACATAAAATAGCAAATATAAGTTCATACACTTTTTGAGGGGGTGTGTTGGTATTTGGTGTGAAACTTAATACAAAAACTGTATTCACTTATCTTATGTTTAGATTAGTTTAGAACACAACCGTGTTCTTCCGATATTATTATGACGTTAATGTACCCACTTTAAAAGGTCTAGAGTCAAGACACTACCCCAGTGGGCCTGGGAATGTGTTTATGTTATCGTCCGCCTTTGCCAACAACCCCAAATATTCGTTAGTCGCTTGTAAGCTCTTATTTAAAGAAGTTGTACTTTGAGAATAAACTAAAGTATAAAGTATTGAACACTCACGTTGTTTTATTCAACTTAGACCATAACATCCTATAATCATCAAATGTGGTAATTCTGAGCTGGTGTGTTTTGTAGTCGTTATATTTATATGATGTATTTGTGTGTTTTTTTAATTAACAACTTTAATGTCCTCCAAGATTGTCGTAGTTGATGATGTATTTTCCAAATTCTACAGTTTGTCTTGCTATGAAAAAACAAAAAAAAAACGGAAGACAAATTGCAAATTACTTTTATACAATTTGATTTTGTATAGTGGTTTAAATCCACAAATCGTATTTCATCATCAAATGTGGCAATTCTGGGCTGGTGTGTTTTGTAATCGTTATATTTATAACATGTACTTGTGCATTTTTTAATTAACACCTTTAATGTCCTCCAAGAATGTCGTAGTTGATGATGTATTTTCCAAATTCTGCAGTTTGTCTTGCTATAAAAAAAAGAAACGCAAGACATATTGCAAATTACTTTTATACAGTTTGATTTTGTATAATGGTGTAAAGCAACAAATCGTAGCTCATCATCAACTGTGGTAATTCTGCGCTGGTGTGATTTGTAATCGATATATTTATATGATGTACTTGTGTATTTTTTAATTAACAACTTTAATGTCCTCCAAGATTGTCCTCCAAAAAAATGCAAGACAAATTGCAAATTACTTTTATACAATTTCCTTTTGTGTAGTGGTTTAAATCCACAAATCGTACTTCACCATCAAATGTGACAATTCTGGGCTGGTGTGTTTTGTAGTCGTTATATTTATATGATGTACTTGTGTATTTTTTAATTAACAACTTTAATGTCGTCAAAGATTGTCGTAGTTGATGATGTATTTTTCAAATTCTACAGTTTGTCTTGCTATAAAAAAAAAAACGCAAGACAAGTTGCAAATTGCTTTTATATAGTTTGATTTTGTATAGTGGTTTAAAGCCACAAATCGTAGCTCATCATCAAAAATGGTAATTCTACGCTGGTGTGTTTTGTAATCGTTATATTTATATGATGTACTTGTGTATTTTTTAATTAACAACTTTAATGTCCTCCAAGATTGTCGTTGTACAATAACCCTTCGTAGTAACGCTGTGGTAGCGTCTAGGTAATTGCCTTCGTAGTAACGCTGTGGTAGCGTCTAGGTGATTGCTGTAAAGAAATAATGAGCACAACACGTGAGGCATTGATACTGATTTATTGAATAATTTGGTTGGGTTTATATACAAAAATAACATTTACAAATACAACAGTGGTTCTAAAACAATTAATAATTTTGCCTATGAAATCTATAAAATTTATTAAAATCAATAATAGTAGTTTGTTTGTAAACGCTGGCTTTCTGTTGCACTCTGGCCAGCTGACTGTGCAATCTCAGCAATCCTCGCCGGAGCGGATGTCCCTGGTGTTGATGAACTGCGACTGGCCGTCGGAATGTGCTGAATTGCATAGGAAGCCAGTGTGTTACAATGGAATTGTCGCTAAATTGGTACATAAAAAAATGTTTTAATATGAATTAAACATATTGCCGAGTCGACAAAAATAATAATTAATAGAAACAACAAAAAAACAAGGTCGAATTGAACTGTGTTATGACTGTGAAGGGCGTTCTTGTTTGTAGTGTATGTCCCTGTAGAGCGGCTTAAGTGGAATGTTCTCTTGTGGTGATATTTGATCACGTTCTCTGCTCTTCTTCTGTCTATTTGGTTTCCTTTTCTTCCAGCACGTATACGCTGTCCATAGCAACAGAACTGTAGCAACTATTGCTGTGGTTGTGAGGCAGCTGGTAAGGACGGAGTGATGTTTTACAGTGTGCCAGTGCATATTCTGCAGTTCTTGACTGAGTTTGTGTTCATTTATCTTCAGTGTGGTTAGTGCGTCTGATGCCTTTAACACCGGTTCTTCTTGTGATAACTCTTGGACTGGATGCTTCAGTGTTAGCTGGAACCCTGGCGATACAGGTTTGTTGTAGCTTCCTAGTATTGAATACTGTTCTTCTCTTTTCGGGGTTAGCACATTCTGTGCTGTCCTAATAATACATTCTTGGGATATTTGAATTATTCCAGTTTTGTTGACGTGTATGTCTTCCCTAATTCCATTGCATGTGATAGCGATTCTGATACGTTTGTTGGTGATGAACATCCATGTGTTTGGCATGTATAGTTTCTTCCAGATGGTTGAATGAAGTTTATTACCAATGACGGGACAGGTTGTATTTTCCGTTCGGTGATATATTTCATCGATCACACAATTGGGACTTGTCTGCAAATCTTTCACTGCTGCTGGGGAGCATATGTAGTTGTGCTGTTCCAATTTGATGCATTTGCTGAAATCTTCGTTGGTTAAGAAGTAATACGCTTGGTTGTTGTAGTCGACGGCTATCATCTCGTTAGGGACGTCCATCACCCAGTATGACCCATCTTCAATTTTCACCGGGATGGGATCTACTTTTATGACGACGAAGGATGTTATTTCAACCATGGGAAGGCTGCTGAATATCTTGATGTATTGTTCGTCGTGGAGAACATTCATCCTTATAATCGGTGATGTCAGGATCTTGATATTGGGTGGAAGCTTGTCATTGGCAGACGTCACAATTTTATCGACATGGGCTGGTGTCATGAGGTCGTAAATATTCCCTCGGTTTAGATGTACTTCCATGAGTTTGTTGTAGTGGTTGTGAACTTCAGTTATGAAGTTGCTTGCCACTTGATACGTGCTTAAAACGTGGATGTGGAGTCTGTTTGCGTCTACCCTGCTGTACCAATATTGCATGCTATTTATAGCCTCTAATCCTTTGTTCAACTTGAGCCTGAACCGTTCTAGTTGATTATTAATTCTTGTTTCGATGTCGTTGAACGTGGAGAGTGCTGATAACATGAATTTGGTCTGGTGATTGGAAGCTTGGATGAGTTGGGGTTGATTCTTGTCAAGGTCTTCGATATCCTTGTAAACTTCATCATTGACGCCAAAGACTGAAGTCAATAATTTCCCTAGGAGTCCCTAGCTTCTGTCTATTCAGGATTATCCCTTCCATTCCATTCTTTATCCAGAGCATTTGGTTTTCTTGATCTTGAAGGTGGTGCAGTAAATTTTTGCATTGGGTCTCGGATGACAGAGTTGTGATTTCCTTGCAGAATTTCTCGAACTTTAAAACTACGTCTGCTATTGCTTTCACATCGTCGCTGAGTTTCGATTTCTCAAACTTTGCTTCAATTCTGAATATGCCTCGCTCGATCTTCGAATGTCCGATGTGTTCGACGTACAATCCCGGTTTTGGATATTGCACGGTGTAAGTTGCTTGAGCGGTGGAGATCATGTGAGTCATCAGTAATGCAGTGATGAAGTAATGACGAAAAGTGGGTTCTTTTCTCTTGGCGGGTTTTTCTGAGCATCGTTTGTTTTTGATTACTGAGACATTGGAGCTGACTCTTCTGTCTTGGGCTGCTTCTTGATTGTCATCTGGTTGTGATTGGGGTAAGCGAATTAGGCTGTGAATTGCTCTTTTTATTGCTCCCCCGCTACCTCTTTGAATGGTAGCAGCTCGAACTTTTCCATCACTTCCGGTATGGATGTCTGTGATTCGTCCTAGGGGCCACTTGCTTGGATCAATCTGTTGATCCTTGATTATAACCATGTCACCAATCATGACACCTTCTTCAGAGTGTTTCCATTTGTAGCGTTGTTGTAGACGACTGAGGTACTCTGAACTCCAGGAGTTCCAGAAATCTTTCTTCATTTTGAGTAGTAATTTCCACCGAGATGCTAAATTTCCATCGATATTGGTGGTGACTGGGTTTGGAGGTGTTATTATTGCTGTTCTTATGAGAAAGTGTCCAGGGGTCAGTGCTACTGCGTCATTGATGTCATTGTTTAGTGGGCACAGCGGTCTTGAATTTAAACATGCCTCAGTCTGGTGTAGTAGGGTTGATAATTCTTCATAGGTTAACGTCGACGTACCTACTATTCGCTTGAAATGATGTTTCATCGATTTTACACCAGCCTCCCATAATCCCCCAAAGTGGGGAGCTGCCGGCGGAATAAAATGCCACTGAGTTCCCAGTACTGTGACTTGTTCCTGAATGTCGGGTGATTGAGTCACATTCATAGCTTCTTTTTCTAGTATCTTGCTTGCTCCCACAAAATTCGTTCCATTGTCGCTGTAGATGTGAGCGCACGGTCCTCTTCTGGCTGTGAATCGTCGAAAGGCTGCTAAGAATGCATCCGTTGTCATGTCGGTTACGGCTTCTAGATGAATTGCCTTTGTAGATAGACAAACGAAAATTGCGATGTATCCTTTATAAGACTTATGACCTCTTCCTTTGGTTGTCCTTACTTGTATTGGACCTGCATAGTCTACTCCGCTGTGCGTGAATGGTGAGGACGGTGTTACTCTCGGAGCTGGAAGATCTCCCATGAGTTGGGTGCTTGTTTGGGCATTGTACCGTATGCACTTGGCGCATTGCTTGATAATACTTCGAACTATGTTCTTCCCATTTATTATCCAGAATTTCCGTCTTATCTGTGCTAACGTTGCATTGTTTCCCCCATGTAGTGTTTTGTGATGCCCATCTACTACTATTAGTTTGGACACATGATTATGATGCGGCAGTATTATTGGATGTTTTTCGTCGTACGACAAATGAGATTTGTCTAATCTCCCCCCTACTCGAAGTATTCCATGTGCATTAATAAATGGGTTGAGATTGAGTATCTTGCTATTGTTATCCAATCTCTTGCTGTGCTGTAGCTGTTTGATTTCTTTCTCGAAGTTTTCTGATTGTGCTAGTCGTACAATTTGGATCATGGCTGCGTTCATTCATCGACTGTCAGAAATCCGTGTTGACTTGAAACTTTTCTGGTTTTCTGGATGAATCTCTTGCAATATGCCATTACTCGCACCATTTTCTGAAGGGAAGAAAACTGCGGCATGACATTGCCTTGGTCTATCTTGATTGAAGTTTGATGACATCTTTTTATTTCTTCTTTTGTATCGGTTGTTTCTGTCGGTCTTGGCCATTCATTTCTATTGTTCAGCCATGTCGGGCCATACCACCATAGAGAATGACTTCGCAATTTGTCGGGACTGATTCCACGCGATATGACGTCCGCTGAATTATCCGCTGTTTTGACGTGATTCCACATGAGTGCTGGAACTAAAGTGTTGATTTCCCCCACACGATTGGCTACAAACGTCTTCCATCGTGATGGGTTTCCTTTAATCCATGCTAATGTAATCATGGAATCTGTCCAACCATATACAGGTACATTGTGGAGTTCTAGTGCTGCTGTGGTCCTTTTTATCAATCTTGTTAGTAGTACCGCGGCACATAGCTCCAGCTTTGGCAACGTTGTTTTTGGTCTTGCGGGTGCTACTTTTGATTTGGCGACCAGGAGCGTCGTTGTTGTGTGGCAACTTCCATCTCTGCTTGTGACGTAGATGACAGCCCCATAAGCCTTTTCGGATGCGTCACAGAATCCATGTAATTCTACTTCATGGTGTCTCCTGTAGCGGATCCATCTTGGCAGGACAATTTCTTCTACTTTCGGAAGTTCTTTATGGAAATTGATCCACTTTTCCTTGAATTGTTTAGGAACTTGCTGATCCCATCTTCTGATATTTCTGTGTCAGTTTCCTCTTTCAGATCTTCTGGTAGGGATATTAATAGATGTTTCGTGTTACTGGACCACTTCCGTAGACGGAATCCCCCCGATTTCATCATATCGATTAATTGACCCTGTAGTTGAATGGCTTCTTCCGTAGTTTCAGCTCCCGAAAGTACGTCGTCGACATAGAAGTCTCTTCGCGCTATTTCCGCTGCTCTGGGGAATCTTCTCTCTTCATCGTTTGCTAGTTGATGCAATGTCCTTACGGCTAAGTATGGAGCCGATGAAGTCCCATACGTCACTGTGGTTAGCTGATATTCTTCTATATCTTGAGACGAATCGAATCTCCATAATATTCTTTGAAAAGGTTGATCGTCTTTGTGAATGTGGATTTGTCGATACATTTTTTCAATATCGGCGGTGAATGCTACTCTGTGTTTTCTCCATCGTAGCAGTATATCACACAGTTCTTGCTGTATTCTTGGTCCAACATGCATTGTGTCGTTGAGACTTGTTCCCAGGGATGTTTTGCAGGATGCATCAAACACTACCCGCAGTTTGGTTGTAGTACTTGCTTCTCTTATTACTGCTTGGTGAGGTATGTGGTATTCGGCTGGCATATCCTGGGGTTGTATTTTTCTCATGTGACCAAGTCTTAAGTATTCCTCCATAAACTGTTTATATTGGAGCCCTAGATCATGATTTTTAGATAGCCTTTTTTTCAATTGGATTAGACGTGCCGCTGCTCTTGCTTTCGAACTGCCTAGTGACGGTAAGTTTTCCTTGAATGGAATGCGCACGATGTATGACCCATCTCGCTTTCTCTGGACTGTATTGCTAAACATTTCTTCACACAGTTTGTCTTCCGTTGACTGGGGTAGTTTTGTATTGACCTCTTCTAACTCCCAGAATCTGGATAGGTCCTCTTCTTCCTTACATGTGATCATACTGACTATTTTGATTGGTGTTTCATTTCCTTTTTTAATCGTCCCTGATAAAATCCATCCCAGGTGGGTATTTTGACCTAGTATCCCGTCCTTTGTCCTGACTAATCCTTCATTCATGATCTCTCCATATACCTCAGCTCCTAAGATGACATCTATTGGACCGGGATTGTCGTACGTTGGATCGGCGAGAATGCGATTTTGCCACTGTTTAGGTTCTTCAATTTGACACTTCGTGTTGGGTAGCGACTGTGTCAGTTTTGATAGGACCAGTAAGTCCAGATCTAATGTAAAGTGACTCGGGAATCGAGGAAATACTTGCAGATGGATTTTGTATTTTGATATTTTTGGTTCCCCGTTGCCGACGCCGGTAATCTCTGCGCGAACCTTCTCTCTTGGCTTGGACAAAATTTGGGCTGCGTCTTCCGTAATGAAGGAAGCTTGCGATCCTGGGTCAATAAGAGCTCTCAAGTAGACTGGATCTCCGGTGACTGATTGCGTTTTAACCAGAGCCGTGGCAAGGAGGACTGTCTCAGGAATTGGTTTCGATTCGTTTTCTTCTTGTCTTGTTGCTTTATTGGAGCTCAGATGCGTGACTGTTCTTCTTTCGGTTGCGGATGGCCGTTGATCCCTGTGTAGGAGGGTATGATGACGTTTCTGGCATATGTGACACGTTCCGGGACTTGGGCATTTTTCTTTACTATCGTGTCTTAAGCAGTTGAGACATAGGTTGTTGCTCTTCGCACATTGGAAGCGTGCTCCAACTGTTAGATTCTTGAATTTTTGGCAGGCCGTTATTGTGTGATTTTCCTTGCAGAGGGTGCATTTCATCGGGCCATTGTTCTTGTAGATTGTTTGACCAATGATAGTCGCTTTCCCTTTGGCGTTTGTAATTGCTTCTAGCGATTGGAACCTTGTTTCCAGGAAGGTCATAAGGGTAGCAAATTCCTGGATTTCACTTGGATTCTTCAGGGACTGTTCGTATAATTTGTTTGTTTCAGGGTCCCATTTGCGAACAATGATACGGCTTACGAGTGGTCCCCATAACGTAGTTGGAATGCCTAGATTATTGATTGCTTCCAGACATTCTGTTGTAACATCGTGTAGTTGTTTTAGCTTTTCGATGCATTCGTCCTTTACGTATGGAAGGTCCAATATTTTGTCGATCATCTTTGACAACAGAAAGCGCTTATTGTGATATCTTTTCTGGAGTAGATGCCATGCGGTTGAATAGTTCGCTTCGCTGATTTGTAGATGTTGAATTAATTTGCTTGGTTCATTTCGAATGTGTGTTTTCAGATACTGCATCTTTTCTGTGTTTGATAGCGTTCTGTTTAAGTGAATGACCTTGTGGAATATGTCGAAGAAATTGTTCCAATTTTCGTATCTCCCATCGAAGAAAGGAATTTTTATTTTTGGAAGAGCGATGACATTGGGTCGTATTTCGTTTGGCAATTCTTGCATTCCGTGAAGTTTATTCTCAATTTCTTCAATAACTTTATGCGTATTTTGCTTTTTTCTAGTGGTATTTCTTCTTCGGCTTGTCTTAGAGAGTAAAACAGTTGCTCTAGCCTCACGGATTGCTTCTTGATTCTTCGTGCTTGCTCGATGTCTTCTGGATCAAACTTTTTGATGGATTTTCTTTCTTCCAGAGCTTTGTCTTCTTTTTCTTCGTCTTCGGCTAAGATGTTGGGGTCGGTACTTGGTTTTCTTGCTTGTAAATTCAGTTTAATGTTTTCTATGTGCTCGGTGATCTCTTGATACGCCTTTTCGATTTGTGCGATGTAATTGGTTTGAAAGTAGGTGTGATCTTGCACGTCCATGGCCAATATTTTTGAGTGATTTAGTTGTGCCTAGTGTCGGCATACTGTGCAGTTTTTCTTTTGGAGGGATCCTTCTTCATGTTTTTTAGCATTGTCATGAGTTGGAGTCCCAGGTCCTGCTGCTGCAGGGCTAGTTGATTTATTTCTTCCATCATGGATATCGGTTGAATGACGATTAGTCTAGAGTTCTCGCTCGCTATTTAGTGAACTTGCGGTTGTCTTCTTGAGTTGACTGTGACGGGAATGTGTTCCGGTTGTCTTCTTCAAGGGCCGCTATGTCTTTCGCCTTGTAGTGACCTAGATTGTGCGCTAGGTTTTCTCTCCAAGGGGTTGTGGGCTTCTTTAAATTGACCGGGGCCGGACTGTGATGCCGGTCATCTTCTCCAAGAGCCGCTATGTGTTCCGCCTTGTTGTGACCTAGCTGGGGCGCTAGGTTTCTTCACCAAGGGCTTGTTGTTCCACCTTGTTGTCAACTAGCTGGGACGCTAGTTTTCTTCTCCAAGGGGTTGTTGGCTTCTTGGAATTGACTGGGGCCGGACTGTGATGCCGGTCGTCTAATCCAAGAGCCGCTATGTTCTGCCTTGTTGTGACCTAGCTGGGGCACTAGGTTTCTTCCCCAAGGGCTTGTTGTTCCGCCTTGTTGTCAACTAGCTGGGGCGCTAGTTTTCTTCTCCAAGGGATTGTGGGCTTCTTTGAATTGACTGGGGCCGGACTGTGATGCCGGTTGTTTTCTCCAAGGGCCGCTGTGAGTTTTGCCTTGTGGTGACCTAGCTGTGGTGCTAGGTTTCTTCTCCAAGGGCTTGCTGGCTTCTTTGGATTGACTGGAACCGGACTGTGATGCCGGTTGTCTTCTCCAAGGGCCGCTGTAAGTTTTGCCTTGTGGTGACCTAGCTGTGGTGCTAGGTTTCTTCTCCAAGGGCTTGCTGGCTTCTTTGGATTGACTGGAACCGGACTGTGCTGCCGGTTGTCTTCTCCAAGGGCCGCTGTAGGTTCTGCCTTGTGGTGACCTAGCTAGGGCGCTAGGTTTCTTCTCCAAGGGCTTTTTTGCTCGACGGACCATGTACAATAACCCTTCGTAGTAACGCTGTGGTAGCGTCTAGGTAATTGCCTTCGTAGTAACGCTGTGGTAGCGTCTAGGTGATTGCTGTAAAGAAATAATGAGCACAACACGTGAGGTATTGATTGATACTGATTTATTGAATAATTTGGTTGGGTTTATATAAAAAATAACATTTACAAATACAACAGTGGTTCTAAAACAATTAATAATTTTGCCTATGAAATCTATAAAATTTATTAAAATCAATAATAGTAGTTTGTTTGTAAACACTGGCTTTCTGTTGCACTCTGGCCAGCTGACTGTGCAATCTCAGCAATCCTCGCCGGAGCGGATGTCCCTGGTGTTGCTGAACTGCGACTGGCCGTCGGAATGTGCTGAATTGCATAGGAAGCCAGTGTGGTGGAATTGTCGCTAAATTGGTACATAAAAAAAAATGTTTTAATATGAATTAAACAGTCGTAGTTGATGATGTATTTTCCAAATTCTACAGTTTGTCTTGCTATAAAAAAAACGCAAGACAAATTGCAAATTACTTTTATACAGTTTGATTTTGTATATTGGTTTAAAGCAACAAATCGTAGCTCATCATCAACTATGGTAATTCTGCGCTGGTGTGTTTTGTAATCGATATATTTATATGATGTACTTGTGTATTTTTCAATTAACAACTTTAATGTCCTCCAAGATTGTCGTAGTTGATGATGTATTTTCCAAATTCTACAGTTTGTCTTGCTATAAAAAAAAACGCAAGACAAATTGCAAATTACTTCTATACAGTTTGATTGTGTATATTGGTTTAAAGCAACAAATCGTAGCTCATCATCAAATATGGTAATTCTGCGCTGGTGTGTTTTGTAATCGATATATTTATATGATGTGCTTGTGTATTTTTTAATTAATAACTTTAATGTCCTCCAAGATTGTCGTAGTTGATGATGTATTTTCCAAATTCTACAGTTTGTCTTGCTATAAAAAAAAACCGCAAGACTAATTGCAAATTACTTTTATACAGTTTGATTTTGTATAATGGTTTAAAGCTACAAATCCTAGCTCATCATCAAATATGGTAACTCTGCGCTGGTGTGTTTTGTAGTCGTTATATTTATATGATGTACTTGTGTATTTTTTAATTAACAACTTTAATGTCGTCCAAGATTGTCGTAGTTGATGATGTATTTTCCAAATTCTACAGTTTGTCTTGCTATGAAAAATAAAAAAAAAAAAAAAAAAAAAAAAAAAACGCAATTCAAATTGCAAATTACTTTTATACACTTTGATTTTGTATAATGGATTAAAGCAACAAATCGTAGCTCATCATCAAATGTGGTAATTCTGAGCTGGTGTGTTTTGTAGTCGTTATATTTATATGATGTACTTGTGTGTTTTTTAATTAACAACTTTAATGTCCTCCAAGATTGTCGTAGTTGATGATGTATTTTCCAAATTCTACAGTTTGTCTTGCTATGAAAAAACAAAAAAAAAAACGGAAGACAAATTGCAAATTACTTTTATACAATTTGATTTTGTATAGTGGTTGAAATCCACAAATCGTATTTCATCATCAAATGTGGCAATTCTGGGCTGGTGTGTTTTGTAATCGTTCTATTTATAACATGTACTTGTGCATTTTTTAATTAACACCTTTAATGTCCTCCAAGAATGTCGTAGTTGATGATGTATTTTCCAAATTCTACAGTTTGTCTTGCTATAAAAAAAACGCAAGACAAATTGCAAATTACTTTTATACAGTTTGATTTTGTATATTGGTTTAAAGCAACAAATCGTAGCTCATCATCAACTATGGTAATTCTGCGCTGGTGTGTTTTGTAATCGATATCTTTATATGATGTACTTGTGTATTTTTCAATTAACAACTTTAATGTCCTCCAAGATTGTCGTAGTTGATGATGTATTTTCCAAATTCTACAGTTTGTCTTGCTATAAAAAAAAACGCAAGACAAATTGCAAATTACTTCTATACAGTTTGATTGTGTATATTGGTTTAAAGCAACAAATCGTAGCTCATCATCAAATATGGTAATTCTGCGCTGGTGTGTTTTGTAATCGATATATTTATATGATGTACTTGTGTATTTTTTAATTAATAACATTAATGTCCTCCAAGATTGTCGTAGTTGATGATGTATTTTCCAAATTCTACAGTTTGTCTTGCTATAAAAAAAACCGCAAGACTAATTGCAAATTACTTTTATACAGTTTGATTTTGTATAATGGTTTAAAGCTACAAATCCTAGCTCATCATCAAATATGGTAACTCTGCGCTGGTGTGTTTTGTAGTCGTTATATTTATATGACGTACTTGTGTGTTTTTTAATTAACAACTTTAATGTCCTCCAAGATTGTCGTAGTTGATGATGTATTTTCCAAATTCTACAGTTTGTCTTGCTATGAAAAAAAAAAAAAAAACGGAAGACAAATTGCAAATTACTTTTATACAATTTGATTTTGTATAGTGGTTTAAATCCACAAATCGTATTTCATCATCAAATGTGGCAATTCTGGGCTGGTGTGTTTTGTAATCGTTATATTTATAACATGTACTTGTGCATTTTTTAATTAACACCTTTAATGTCCTCCAAGAATGTCGTAGTTGATGATGTATTTTCCAAATTCTGCAGTTTGTCTTTCTATAAAAAAAGAAACGCAAGACAAATTGCAAATTACTTTTATACAGTTTGATTTTGTATAATGGTGTAAAGCAACAAATCGTAGCTCATCATCAACTATGGTAATTCTGCGCTGGTGTGATTTGTAATCGTTATATTTATATAATGTGTTTGTATATTTTTTAATTAACAACTTTAATGTCCTCCAAGATTGTCGTAGTTGATGATGTATTTTCCAAATTCTACAGTTTGTCTTGCTATGAAAAAAAAAAAAAAAAAAAAAAAAAAAAAACGCAAGACAAATTGCAAATTACTTTTATACAGTTTGATTTTGTATAAAGGATTAAAGCAACAAATCGTAGCTCATCATCAATTGTGGTAATTCTGAGCTGGTGTGTTTTGTAGTCGTTATATTTATATGATGTACTTGTGTGTTTTTTAATTAACAACTTTAATGTCCTCCAAGATTGTCGTAGTTGATGATGTATTTTCCAAATTCTACAGTTTGTCTTGCTATAAAAAAAAACGCAAGACAAATTGCAAATTACTTTTATACAATTTGATTTTGTATAGTGGTTTAAATCCACAAATCGTATTTCATCATCAAATGTGGCAATTCTGGGCTGGTGTGTTTTGTAATCGTTATATTTATAACATGTACTTGTGCATTTTTTAATTAACACCTTTAATGTCCTCCAAGAATGTCGTAGTTGATGATGTATTTTCCAAATTCTGCAGTTTGTCTTGCTATAAATAAAAAACGCAAGACAAATTGCAAATTACTTTTATACAATTTGATTTTGTATAGTGGTTTAAATCCACAAATCGTATTTCATCATCAAATGTGGCAATTCTGAGCTGGTGTGTTTTGTAGTCGTTATATTTATATGATGTACTTGTGTGTTTTTTAATTAACAACTTTAATGTCCTCCAAGATTGTCGTAGTTGATGATGTATTTTCCAAATTCTACAGTTTTTCTTGCTATGAAAAAACAAAAAAAAAACGGAAGACAAATTGCAAATTACTTTTATACAATTTGATTTTGTATAGTGGTTTAAATCCACAAATCGTATTTCATCATCAAATGTGGCAATTCTGGGCTGGTGTGTTTTGTAATCGTTATATTTATAACATGTACTTGTGCATTTTTTAATTAACACCTTTAATGTCCTCCAAGAATGTCGTAGTTGATGATGTATTTTCCAAATTCTGCAGTTTGTCTTGCTATAAATAAAAAACGCAAGACAAATTGCAAATTGCTTTTATACAATTTGATTTTGTATAGTGGTTTAAATCCACAAATCGTATTTCATCATCAAATGTGGCAATTCTGAGCTGGTGTGTTTTGTAGTCGTTATATTTATATGATGTACTTGTGTGTTTTTTAATTAACAACTTTAATGTCCTCCAAGATTGTCGTAGTTGATGATGTATTTTCCAAATTCTACAGTTTGTCTTGCTATGAAAAAACAAAAAAAAAAACGGAAGACAAATTGCAAATTACTTTTATACAATTTGCTTTTGTATAGTTGTTTAAATCCACAAATCGTATTTCATCATCAAATGTGGCAATTCTGGGCTGGTGTGTTTTGTAATCGTTATATTTATAACATGTACTTGTGCATTTTTTAATTAACACCTTTAATGTCCTCCAAGAATGTCGTAGTTGATGATGTATTTTCCAAATTCTGCAGTTTGTCTTGCTATAAAAAAAGAAACGCAAGACAAATTGCAAATTACTTTTATACAGTTTGATTTTGTATAATGGTGTAAAGCAACAAATCGTAGCTCATCATCAACTATGGTAATTCTGCGCTGGTGTGATTTGTAATCGTTATATTTATATAATGTGCTTGTATATTTTTTAATTAACAACTTTAATGTCCTCCAAGATTGTCGTAGTTGATGATGTATTTTCCAAATTCTACCGTTTGTCTTGCTATGAAAAAAAAAAAAAAAAAAAAAAAAAAAAAAAAAAAAAAAAACGCAAGACAAATTGCAAATTACTTTTATACAGTTTGATTTTGTATAATGGATTAAAGCAACAAATCGTAGCTCATCATCAAATGTGGTAATTCTGAGCTGGTGTGTTTTGTAGTCGTTATATTTATATGATGTACTTGTGTGTTTTTTAATTAACAACTTTAATGTCCTCCAAGATTGTCGTAGTTGATGATGTATTTTCCAAATTCTACAGTTTGTCTTGCTATAAAAAAAAACGCAAGACAAATTGCAAATTACTTTTATACAATTTGTTTTTGTATAGTGGTTTAAATCCACAAATCGTATTTCATCATCAAATGTGGCAATTCTGGGCTGGTGTGTTTTGTAATCGTTATATTTATAACATGTACTTGTGCATTTTTTAATTAACACCTTTAATGTCCTCCAAGGATGTCGTAGTTGATGATGTATTTTCCAAATTCTGCAGTTTGTCTTGCTATAAAAAAAAAACGCAAGACAAATTGCAAATTACTTTTATACAATTTGATTTTGTATAGTGGTTTAAATCCACAAATCGTATTTCATCATCAAATGTGGCAATTCTGAGCTGGTGTGTTTTGTAGTCGTTATATTTATATGATGTACTTGTGTGTTTTTTAATTAACAACTTTAATGTCCTCCAAGATTGTCGTAGTTGATGATGTATTTTCCAAATTCTACAGTTTGTCTTGCTATGAAAAAAAAAAAAAAACGGAAGACAAATTGCAAATTACTTTTAAACAATTTGATTTTGTATAGTGGTTTAAATCCACAAATCGTATTTCATCATCAAATGTGGCAATTCTGGGCTGGTGTGTTTTGTAATCGTTATATTTATAACATGTACTTGTGCATTTTTTAATTAACACCTTTAATGTCCTCCAAGAATGTCGTAGTTGATGATGTATTTTCCAAATTCTGCAGTTTGTCTTTCTATAAAAAAAGAAACGCAAGACAAATTGCAAATTACTTTTATACAGTTTGATTTTGTATAATGGTGTAAAGCAACAAATCGTAGCTCATCATCAACTATGGTAATTCTGCGCTGGTGTGATTTGTAATCGTTATATTTATATAATGTGTTTGTATATTTTTTAATTAACAACTTTAATGTCCTCCAAGATTGTCGTAGTTGATGATGTATTTTCCAAATTCTACAGTTTGTCTTGCTATGAAAAAAAAAAAAAAAAAAAAAAAAAAAAACGCAAGACAAATTGCAAATTACTTTTATACAGTTTGATTTTGTATAAAGGATTAAAGCAACAAATCGTAGCTCATCATCAATTGTGGTAATTCTGAGCTGGTGTGTTTTGTAGTCGTTATATTTATATGATGTACTTGTGTGTTTTTTAATTAACAACTTTAATGTCCTCCAAGATTGTCGTAGTTGATGATGTATTTTCCAAATTCTACAGTTTGTCTTGCTATAAAAAAAAACGCAAGACAAATTGCAAATTACTTTTATACAATTTGATTTTGTATAGTGGTTTAAATCCACAAATCGTATTTCATCATCAAATGTGGCAATTCTGGGCTGGTGTGTTTTGTAATCGTTATATTTATAACATGTACTTGTGCATTTTTTAATTAACACCTTTAATGTCCTCCAAGAATGTCGTAGTTGATGATGTATTTTCCAAATTCTGCAGTTTGTCTTGCTATAAATAAAAAACGCAAGACAAATTGTAAATTACTTTTATACAATTTGATTTTGTATAGTGGTTTAAATCCACAAATCGTATTTCATCATCAAATGTGGCAATTCTGAGCTGGTGTGTTTTGTAGTCGTTATATTTATATGATGTACTTGTGTGTTTTTTAATTAACAACTTTAATGTCCTCCAAGATTGTCGTAGTTGATGATGTATTTTCCAAATTCTACAGTTTGTCTTGCTATAAAAAAAAACGCAAGACAAATTGCAAATTACTTTTATACAATTTGATTTTGTATAGTGGTTTAAATCCACAAATCGTATTTCATCATCAAATGTGGCAATTCTGGGCTGGTGTGTTTTGTAATCGTTATATTTATAACATGTACTTGTGCATTTTTTAATTAACACCTTTAATGTCCTCCAAGAATGTCGTAGTTGATGATGTATTTTCCAAATTCTGCAGTTTGTCTTGCTATAAATAAAAAACGCAAGACAAATTGCAAATTGCTTTTATACAATTTGATTTTGTATAGTGGTTTAAATCCACAAATCGTATTTCATCATCAAATGTGGCAATTCTGAGCTGGTGTGTTTTGTAGTCGTTATATTTATATGATGTACTTGTGTGTTTTTTAATTAACAACTTTAATGTCCTCCAAGATTGTCGTAGTTGATGATGTATTTTCCAAATTCTACAGTTTGTCTTGCTATGAAAAAACAAAAAAAAAAAAACGGAAGACAAATTGCAAATTACTTTTATACAATTTGATTTTGTATAGTTGTTTAAATCCACAAATCGTATTTCATCATCAAATGTGGCAATTCTGGGCTGGTGTGTTTTGTAATCGTTATATTTATAACATGTACTTGTGCATTTTTTAATTAACACCTTTAATGTCCTCCAAGAATGTCGTAGTTGATGATGTATTTTCCAAATTCTGCAGTTTGTCTTGCTATAAAAAAAGAAACGCAAGACAAATTGCAAATTACTTTTATACAGTTTGATTTTGTATAATGGTGTAAAGCAACAAATCGTAGCTCATCATCAACTATGGTAATTCTGCGCTGGTGTGATTTGTAATCGTTATATTTATATAATGTGCTTGTATATTTTTTAATTAACAACTTTAATGTCCTCCAAGATTGTCGTAGTTGATGATGTATTTTCCAAATTCTACCGTTTGTCTTGCTATGAAAAAAAAAAAAAAAAAAAAAAAAAAAAAAAACGCAAGACAAATTGCAAATTACTTTTATACAGTTTGATTTTGTATAATGGATTAAAGCAACAAATCGTAGCTCATCATCAAATGTGGTAATTCTGAGCTGGTGTGTTTTGTAGTCGTTATATTTATATGATGTACTTGTGTGTTTTTTAATTAACAACTTTAATGTCCTCCAAGATTGTCGTAGTTGATGATGTATTTTCCAAATTCTACAGTTTGTCTTGCTATAAAAAAAAACGCAAGACAAATTGCAAATTACTTTTATACAATTTGTTTTTGTATAGTGGTTTAAATCCACAAATCGTATTTCATCATCAAATGTGGCAATTCTGGGCTGGTGTGTTTTGTAATCGTTATATTTATAACATGTACTTGTGCATTTTTTAATTAACACCTTTAATGTCCTCCAAGAATGTCGTAGTTGATGATGTATTTTCCAAATTCTGCAGTTTGTCTTGCTATAAAAAAAAAACGCAAGACAAATTGCAAATTACTTTTATACAATTTGATTTTGTATAGTGGTTTAAATCCACAAATCGTATTTCATCATCAAATGTGGCAATTCTGAGCTGGTGTGTTTTGTAGTCGTTATATTTATATGATGTACTTGTGTGTTTTTTAATTAACAACTTTAATGTCCTCCAAGATTGTCGTAGTTGATGATGTATTTTCCAAATTCTACAGTTTGTCTTGCTATGAAAAAAAAAAAAAAACGGAAGACAAATTGCAAATTACTTTTATACAATTTGATTTTGTATAGTGGTTTAAATCCACAAATCGTATTTCATCATCAAATGTGGCAATTCTGGGCTGGTGTGTTTTGTAATCGTTATATTTATAACATGTACTTGTGCATTTTTTAATTAACACCTTTAATGTCCTCCAAGAATGTCGTAGTTGATGATGTATTTTCCAAATTCTGCAGTTTGTCTTTCTATAAAAAAAGAAACGCAAGACAAATTGCAAATTACTTTTATACAGTTTGATTTTGTATAATGGTGTAAAGCAACAAATCGTAGCTCATCATCAACTATGGTAATTCTGCGCTGGTGTGATTTGTAATCGTTATATTTATATAATGTGTTTGTATATTTTTTAATTAACAACTTTAATGTCCTCCAAGATTGTCGTAGTTGATGATGTATTTTCCAAATTCTACAGTTTGTCTTGCTATGAAAAAAAAAAAAAAAAAAAAAAAAAAAAAACGCAAGACAAATTGCAAATTACTTTTATACAGTTTGATTTTGTATAAAGGATTAAAGCAACAAATCGTAGCTCATCATCAATTGTGGTAATTCTGAGCTGGTGTGTTTTGTAGTCGTTATATTTATATGATGTACTTGTGTGTTTTTTAATTAACAACTTTAATGTCCTCCAAGATTGTCGTAGTTGATGATGTATTTTCCAAATTCTACAGTTTGTCTTGCTATAAAAAAAAACGCAAGACAAATTGCAAATTACTTTTATACAATTTGTTTTTGTATAGTGGTTTAAATCCACAAATCGTATTTCATCATCAAATGTGGCAATTCTGGGCTGGTGTGTTTTGTAATCGTTATATTTATAACATGTACTTGTGCATTTTTTAATTAACACCTTTAATGTCCTCCAAGAATGTCGTAGTTGATGATGTATTTTCCAAATTCTGCAGTTTGTCTTGCTATAAAAAAAAACGCAAGACAAATTGCAAATTACTTTTATACAATTTGATTTTGTATAGTGGTTTAAATCCACAAATCGTATTTCATCATCAAATGTGGCAATTCTGAGCTGGTGTGTTTTGTAGTCGTTATATTTATATGATGTACTTGTGTGTTTTTTAATTAACAACTTTAATGTCCTCCAAGATTGTCGTAGTTGATGATGTATTTTCCAAATTCTACAGTTTGTCTTGCTATGAAAAAAAAAAAAACGGAAGACAAATTGCAAATTACTTTTATACAATTTGATTTTGTATAGTGGTTTAAATCCACAAATCGTATTTCATCATCAAATGTGGCAATTCTGGGCTGGTGTGTTTTGTAATCGTTATATTTATAACATGTACTTGTGCATTTTTTAATTAACACCTTTAATGTCCTCCAAGAATGTCGTAGTTGATGATGTATTTTCCAAATTCTGCAGTTTGTCTTTCTATAAAAAAAGAAACGCAAGACAAATTGCAAATTACTTTTATACAGTTTGATTTTGTATAATGGTGTAAAGCAACAAATCGTAGCTCATCATCAACTATGGTAATTCTGCGCTGGTGTGATTTGTAATCGTTATATTTATATAATGTGTTTGTATATTTTTTAATTAACAACTTTAATGTCCTCCAAGATTGTCGTAGTTGATGATGTATTTTCCAAATTCTACAGTTTGTCTTGCTATGAAAAAAAAAAAAAAAAAAAAAAAAAAACGCAAGACAAATTGCAAATTACTTTTATACAGTTTGATTTTGTATAAAGGATTAAAGCAACAAATCGTAGCTCATCATCAATTGTGGTAATTCTGAGCTGGTGTGTTTTGTAGTCGTTATATTTATATGATGTACTTGTGTGTTTTTTAATTAACAACTTTAATGTCCTCCAAGATTGTCGTAGTTGATGATGTATTTTCCAAATTCTACAGTTTGTCTTGCTATAAAAAAAAACGCAAGACAAATTGCAAATTACTTTTATACAATTTGATTTTGTATAGTGGTTTAAATCCACAAATCGTATTTCATCATCAAATGTGGCAATTCTGGGCTGGTGTGTTTTGTAATCGTTATATTTATAACATGTACTTGTGCATTTTTTAATTAACACCTTTAATGTCCTCCAAGAATGTCGTAGTTGATGATGTATTTTCCAAATTCTGCAGTTTGTCTTGCTATAAATAAAAAACGCAAGACAAATTGTAAATTACTTTTATACAATTTGATTTTGTATAGTGGTTTAAATCCACAAATCGTATTTCATCATCAAATGTGGCAATTCTGAGCTGGTGTGTTTTGTAGTCGTTATATTTATATGATGTACTTGTGTGTTTTTTAATTAACAACTTTAATGTCCTCCAAGATTGTCGTAGTTGATGATGTATTTTCCAAATTCTACAGTTTGTCTTGCTATAAAAAAAAACGCAAGACAAATTGCAAATTACTTTTATACAATTTGATTTTGTATAGTGGTTTAAATCCACAAATCGTATTTCATCATCAAATGTGGCAATTCTGGGCTGGTGTGTTTTGTAATCGTTATATTTATAACATGTACTTGTGCATTTTTTAATTAACACCTTTAATGTCCTCCAAGAATGTCGTAGTTGATGATGTATTTTCCAAATTCTGCAGTTTGTCTTGCTATAAATAAAAAACGCAAGACAAATTGCAAATTGCTTTTATACAATTTGATTTTGTATAGTGGTTTAAATCCACAAATCGTATTTCATCATCAAATGTGGCAATTCTGAGCTGGTGTGTTTTGTAGTCGTTATATTTATATGATGTACTTGTGTGTTTTTTAATTAACAACTTTAATGTCCTCCAAGATTGTCGTAGTTGATGATGTATTTTCCAAATTCTACAGTTTGTCTTGCTATGAAAAAACAAAAAAAAAACGGAAGACAAATTGCAAATTACTTTTATACAATTTGATTTTGTATAGTTGTTTAAATCCACAAATCGTATTTCATCATCAAATGTGGCAATTCTGGGCTGGTGTGTTTTGTAATCGTTATATTTATAACATGTACTTGTGCATTTTTTAATTAACACCTTTAATGTCCTCCAAGAATGTCGTAGTTGATGATGTATTTTCCAAATTCTGCAGTTTGTCTTGCTATAAAAAAAGAAACGCAAGACAAATTGCAAATTACTTTTATACAGTTTGATTTTGTATAATGGTGTAAAGCAACAAATCGTAGCTCATCATCAACTATGGTAATTCTGCGCTGGTGTGATTTGTAATCGTTATATTTATATAATGTGCTTGTATATTTTTTAATTAACAACTTTAATGTCCTCCAAGATTGTCGTAGTTGATGATGTATTTTCCAAATTCTACCGTTTGTCTTGCTATGAAAAAAAAAAAAAAAAAAAAAAAAAAAAAAACGCAAGACAAATTGCAAATTACTTTTATACAGTTTGATTTTGTATAATGGATTAAAGCAACAAATCGTAGCTCATCATCAAATGTGGTAATTCTGAGCTGGTGTGTTTTGTAGTCGTTATATTTATATGATGTACTTGTGTGTTTTTTAATTAACAACTTTAATGTCCTCCAAGATTGTCGTAGTTGATGATGTATTTTCCAAATTCTACAGTTTGTCTTGCTATAAAAAAAAACGCAAGACAAATTGCAAATTACTTTTATACAATTTGTTTTTGTATAGTGGTTTAAATCCACAAATCGTATTTCATCATCAAATGTGGCAATTCTGGGCTGGTGTGTTTTGTAATCGTTATATTTATAACATGTACTTGTGCATTTTTTAATTAACACCTTTAATGTCCTCCAAGAATGTCGTAGTTGATGATGTATTTTCCAAATTCTGCAGTTTGTCTTGCTATAAAAAAAAAACGCAAGACAAATTGCAAATTACTTTTATACAATTTGATTTTGTATAGTGGTTTAAATCCACAAATCGTATTTCATCATCAAATGTGGCAATTCTGAGCTGGTGTGTTTTGTAGTCGTTATATTTATATGATGTACTTGTGTGTTTTTTAATTAACAACTTTAATGTCCTCCAAGATTGTCGTAGTTGATGATGTATTTTCCAAATTCTACAGTTTGTCTTGCTATGAAAAAAAAAAAAAAAACGGAAGACAAATTGCAAATTACTTTTATACAATTTGATTTTGTATAGTGGTTTAAATCCACAAATCGTATTTCATCATCAAATGTGGCAATTCTGGGCTGGTGTGTTTTGTAATCGTTATATTTATAACATGTACTTGTGCATTTTTTAATTAACACCTTTAATGTCCTCCAAGAATGTCGTAGTTGATGATGTATTTTCCAAATTCTGCAGTTTGTCTTTCTATAAAAAAAGAAACGCAAGACAAATTGCAAATTACTTTTATACAGTTTGATTTTGTATAATGGTATAAAGCAACAAATCGTAGCTCATCATCAACTATGGTAATTCTGCGCTGGTGTGATTTGTAATCGTTATATTTATATAATGTGCTTGTATATTTTTTAATTAACAACTTTAATGTCCTCCAAGATTGTCGTAGTTGATGATGTATTTTCCAAATTCTACCGTTTGTCTTGCTATGAAAAAAAAAAAAAAAAAAAAAAAAAAACGCAAGACAAATTGCAAATTACTTTTATACAGTTTGATTTTGTATAATGGATTAAAGCAACAAATCGTAGCTCATCATCAAATGTGGTAATTCTGAGCTGGTGTGTTTTGTAGTCGTTATATTTATATGATGTACTTGTGTGTTTTTTAATTAACAACTTTAATGTCCTCCAAGATTGTCGTAGTTGATGATGTATTTTCCAAATTCTACAGTTTGTCTTGCTATAAAAAAAAACGCAAGACAAATTGCAAATTACTTTTATACAATTTGTTTTTGTATAGTGGTTTAAATCCACAAATCGTATTTCATCATCAAATGTGGCAATTCTGGGCTGGTGTGTTTTGTAATCGTTATATTTATAACATGTACTTGTGGATTTTTTAATTAACACCTTTAATGTCCTCCAAGAATGTCGTAGTTGATGATGTATTTTCCAAATTCTGCAGTTTGTCTTGCTATAAAAAAAAAACGCAAGACAAATTGCAAATTACTTTTATACAATTTGATTTTGTATAGTGGTTTAAATCCACAAATCGTATTTCATCATCAAATGTGGCAATTCTGAGCTGGTGTGTTTTGTAGTCGTTATATTTATATGATGTACTTGTGTGTTTTTTAATTAACAACTTTAATGTCCTCCAAGATTGTCGTAGTTGATGATGTATTTTCCAAATTCTACAGTTTGTCTTGCTATGAAAAAAAAAAAAAAAAACGGAAGACAAATTGCAAATTACTTTTATACAATTTGATTTTGTATAGTGGTTTAAATCCACAAATCGTATTTCATCATCAAATGTGGCAATTCTGGGCTGGTGTGTTTTGTAATCGTTATATTTATAACATGTACTTGTGCATTTTTTAATTAACACCTTTAATGTCCTCCAAGAATGTCGTAGTTGATGATGTATTTTCCAAATTCTGCAGTTTGTCTTGCTATAAATAAAAAACGCAAGACAAATTGCAAATTGCTTTTATACAATTTGATTTTGTATAGTGGTTTAAATCCACAAATCGTATTTCATCATCAAATGTGGCAATTCTGAGCTGGTGTGTTTTGTAGTCGTTATATTTATATGATGTACTTGTGTGTTTTTTAATTAACAACTTTAATGTCCTCCAAGATTGTCGTAGTTGATGATGTATTTTCCAAATTCTACAGTTTGTCTTGCTATGAAAAAAAAAAAAAAAACGGAAGACAAATTGCAAATTACTTTTATACAATTTGATTTTGTATAGTGGTTTAAATCCACAAATCGTATTTCATCATCAAATGTGGCAATTCTGGGCTGGTGTGTTTTGTAATCGTTATATTTATAACATGTACTTGTGCATTTTTTAATTAACACCTTTAATGTCCTCCAAGAATGTCGTAGTTGATGATGTATTTTCCAAATTCTGCAGTTTGTCTTTCTATAAAAAAAGAAACGCAAGACAAATTGCAAATTACTTTTATACAGTTTGATTTTGTATAATGGTGTAAAGCAACAAATCGTAGCTCATCATCAACTATGGTAATTCTGCGCTGGTGTGATTTGTAATCGTTATATTTATATAATGTGCTTGTATATTTTTTAATTAACAACTTTAATGTCCTCCAAGATTGTCGTAGTTGATGATGTATTTTCCAAATTCTACCGTTTGTCTTGCTATGAAAAAAAAAAAAAAAAAAAAAAAAAAAAAAAAAAAACGCAAGACAAATTGCAAATTACTTTTATACAGTTTGATTTTGTATAATGGATTAAAGTAACAAATCGTAGCTCATCATCAAATGTGGTAATTCTGAGCTGGTGTGTTTTGTAGTCGTTATATTTATATGATGTACTTGTGTGTTTTTTAATTAACAACTTTAATGTCCTCCAAGATTGTCGTAGTTGATGATGTATTTTCCAAATTCTACAGTTTGTCTTGCTATAAAAAAAAACGCAAGACAAATTGCAAATTACTTTTATACAATTTGTTTTTGTATAGTGGTTTAAATCCACAAATCGTATTTCATCATCAAATGTGGCAATTCTGGGCTGGTGTGTTTTGTAATCGTTATATTTATAACATGTACTTGTGCATTTTTTAATTAACACCTTTAATGTCCTCCAAGAATGTCGTAGTTGATGATGTATTTTCCAAATTCTGCAGTTTGTCTTGCTATAAAAAAAAAACGCAAGACAAATTGCAAATTACTTTTATACAATTTGATTTTGTATAGTGGTTTAAATCCACAAATCGTATTTCATCATCAAATGTGGCAATTCTGAGCTGGTGTGTTTTGTAGTCGTTATATTTATATGATGTACTTGTGTGTTTTTTAATTAACAACTTTAATGTCCTCCAAGATTGTCGTAGTTGATGATGTATTTTCCAAATTCTACAGTTTGTCTTGCTATGAAAAAAAAAAAAAAAACGGAAGACAAATTGCAAATTACTTTTATACAATTTGATTTTGTATAGTGGTTTAAATCCACAAATCGTATTTCATCATCAAATGTGGCAATTCTGGGCTGGTGTGTTTTGTAATCGTTATATTTATAACATGTACTTGTGCATTTTTTAATTAACACCTTTAATGTCCTCCAAGAATGTCGTAGTTGATGATGTATTTTCCAAATTCTGCAGTTTGTCTTTCTATAAAAAAAGAAACGCAAGACAAATTGCAAATTACTTTTATACAGTTTGATTTTGTATAATGGTGTAAAGCAACAAATCGTAGCTCATCATCAACTATGGTAATTCTGCGCTGGTGTGATTTGTAATCGTTATATTTATATAATGTGCTTGTATATTTTTTAATTAACAACTTTAATGTCCTCCAAGATTGTCGTAGTTGATGATGTATTTTCCAAATTCTACCGTTTGTCTTGCTATGAAAAAAAAAAAAAAAAAAAAAAAAAAAAAAAAACGCAAGACAAATTGCAAATTACTTTTATACAGTTTGATTTTGTATAATGGATTAAAGCAACAAATCGTAGCTCATCATCAAATGTGGTAATTCTGAGCTGGTGTGTTTTGTAGTCGTTATATTTATATGATGTACTTGTGTGTTTTTTAATTAACAACTTTAATGTCCTCCAAGATTGTCGTAGTTGATGATGTATTTTCCAAATTCTACAGTTTGTCTTGCTATAAAAAAAAACGCAAGACAAATTGCAAATTACTTTTATACAATTTGTTTTTGTATAGTGGTTTAAATCCACAAATCGTATTTCATCATCAAATGTGGCAATTCTGGGCTGGTGTGTTTTGTAATCGTTATATTTATAACATGTACTTGTGCATTTTTTAATTAACACCTTTAATGTCCTCCAAGAATGTCGTAGTTGATGATGTATTTTCCAAATTCTGCAGTTTGTCTTGCTATAAAAAGAAAACGCAAGACAAATTGCAAATTACTTTTATACAATTTGATTTTGTATAGTGGTTTAAATCCACAAATCGTATTTCATCATCAAATGTGGCAATTCTGAGCTGGTGTGTTTTGTAGTCGTTATATTTATATGATGTACTTGTGTGTTTTTTAATTAACAACTTTAATGTCCTCCAAGATTGTCGTAGTTGATGATGTATTTTCCAAATTCTACAGTTTGTCTTGCTATGAAAAAAAAAAAAAAAACGGAAGACAAATTGCAAATTACTTTTATACAATTTGATTTTGTATAGTGGTTTAAATCCACAAATCGTATTTCATCATCAAATGTGGCAATTCTGGGCTGGTGTGTTTTGTAATCGTTATATTTATAACATGTACTTGTGCATTTTTTAATTAACACCTTTAATGTCCTCCAAGAATGTCGTAGTTGATGATGTATTTTCCAAATTCTGCAGTTTGTCTTGCTATAAATAAAAAACGCAAGACAAATTGCAAATTGCTTTTATACAATTTGATTTTGTATAGTGGTTTAAATCCACAAATCGTATTTCATCATCAAATGTGGCAATTCTGAGCTGGTGTGTTTTGTAGTCGTTATATTTATATGATGTACTTGTGTGTTTTTTAATTAACAACTTTAATGTCCTCCAAGATTGTCGTAGTTGATGATGTATTTTCCAAATTCTACAGTTTGTCTTGCTATGAAAAAACAAAAAAAAAAAACGGAAGACAAATTGCAAATTACTTTTATACAATTTGATTTTGTATAGTTGTTTAAATCCACAAATCGTATTTCATCATCAAATGTGGCAATTCTGGGCTGGTGTGTTTTGTAATCGTTATATTTATAACATGTACTTGTGCATTTTTTAATTAACACCTTTAATGTCCTCCAAGAATGTCGTAGTTGATGATGTATTTTCCAAATTCTGCAGTTTGTCTTGCTATAAAAAAAGAAACGCAAGACAAATTGCAAATTACTTTTATACAGTTTGATTTTGTATAATGGTGTAAAGCAACAAATCGTAGCTCATCATCAACTATGGTAATTCTGCGCTGGTGTGATTTGTAATCGTTATATTTATATAATGTGCTTGTATATTTTTTAATTAACAACTTTAATGTCCTCCAAGATTGTCGTAGTTGATGATGTATTTTCCAAATTCTACCGTTTGTCTTGCTATGAAAAAAAAAAAAAAAAAAAAAAAAAAAAAAAACGCAAGACAAATTGCAAATTACTTTTATACAGTTTGATTTTGTATAATGGATTAAAGCAACAAATCGTAGCTCATCATCAAATGTGGTAATTCTGAGCTGGTGTGTTTTGTAGTCGTTATATTTATATGATGTACTTGTGTGTTTTTTAATTAACAACTTTAATGTCCTCCAAGATTGTCGTAGTTGATGATGTATTTTCCAAATTCTACAGTTTGTCTTGCTATAAAAAAAAACGCAAGACAAATTGCAAATTACTTTTATACAATTTGTTTTTGTATAGTGGTTTAAATCCACAAATCGTATTTCATCATCAAATGTGGCAATTCTGGGCTGGTGTGTTTTGTAATCGTTATATTTATAACATGTACTTGTGCATTTTTTAATTAACACCTTTAATGTCCTCCAAGAATGTCGTAGTTGATGATGTATTTTCCAAATTCTGCAGTTTGTCTTGCTATAAAAAAAAACGCAAGACAAATTGCAAATTACTTTTATACAATTTGATTTTGTATAGTGGTTTAAATCCACAAATCGTATTTCATCATCAAATGTGGCAATTCTGAGCTGGTGTGTTTTGTAGTCGTTATATTTATATGATGTACTTGTGTGTTTTTTAATTAACAACTTTAATGTCCTCCAAGATTGTCGTAGTTGATGATGTATTTTCCAAATTCTACAGTTTGTCTTGCTATGAAAAAAAAAAAAAACGGAAGACAAATTGCAAATTACTTTTATACAATTTGATTTTGTATAGTGGTTTAAATCCACAAATCGTATTTCATCATCAAATGTGGCAATTCTGGGCTGGTGTGTTTTGTAATCGTTATATTTATAACATGTACTTGTGCATTTTTTAATTAACACCTTTAATGTCCTCCAAGAATGTCGTAGTTGATGATGTATTTTCCAAATTCTGCAGTTTGTCTTTCTATAAAAAAAGAAACGCAAGACAAATTGCAAATTACTTTTATACAGTTTGAT
Organism: Aphodius granarius; assembly: GCA_963971325.1. Lineage (NCBI taxonomy): Eukaryota > Metazoa > Arthropoda > Insecta > Coleoptera > Scarabaeidae > Aphodius > Aphodius granarius. The sequence goes on from OZ020225.1 coordinate 8,414,544, forward strand.
TTTGTATAATGGTGTAAAGCAACAAATCGTAGCTCATCATCAACTATGGTAATTCTGCGCTGGTGTGATTTGTAATCGTTATATTTATATAATGTGTTTGTATATTTTTTAATTAACAACTTTAATGTCCTCCAAGATTGTCGTAGTTGATGATGTATTTTCCAAATTCTACAGTTTGTCGTGCTATGAAAAAAAAAAAAAAAAAAAAAAAAAAAAAACGCAAGACAAATTGCAAATTACTTTTATACAGTTTGATTTTGTATAAAGGATTAAAGCAACAAATCGTAGCTCATCATCAATTGTGGTAATTCTGAGCTGGTGTGTTTTGTAGTCGTTATATTTATATGATGTACTTGTGTGTTTTTTAATTAACAACTTTAATGTCCTCCAAGATTGTCGTAGTTGATGATGTATTTTCCAAATTCTACAGTTTGTCTTGCTATAAAAAAAAACGCAAGACAAATTGCAAATTACTTTTATACAATTTGATTTTGTATAGTGGTTTAAATCCACAAATCGTATTTCATCATCAAATGTGGCAATTCTGGGCTGGTGTGTTTTGTAATCGTTATATTTATAACATGTACTTGTGCATTTTTTAATTAACACCTTTAATGTCCTCCAAGAATGTCGTAGTTGATGATGTATTTTCCAAATTCTGCAGTTTGTCTTGCTATAAATAAAAAACGCAAGACAAATTGCAAATTACTTTTATACAATTTGATTTTGTATAGTGGTTTAAATCCACAAATCGTATTTCATCATCAAATGTGGCAATTCTGAGCTGGTGTGTTTTGTAGTCGTTATATTTATATGATGTACTTGTGTGTTTTTTAATTAACAACTTTAATGTCCTCCAAGATTGTCGTAGTTGATGATGTATTTTCCAAATTCTACAGTTTGTCTTGCTATGAAAAAACAAAAAAAAAACGGAAGACAAATTGCAAATTACTTTTATACAATTTGATTTTGTATAGTGGTTTAAATCCACAAATCGTATTTCATCATCAAATGTGGCAATTCTGGGCTGGTGTGTTTTGTAATCGTTATATTTATAACATGTACTTGTGCATTTTTTAATTAACACCTTTAATGTCCTCCAAGAATGTCGTAGTTGATGATGTATTTTCCAAATTCTGCAGTTTGTCTTGCTATAAATAAAAAACGCAAGACAAATTGCAAATTGCTTTTATACAATTTGATTTTGTATAGTGGTTTAAATCCACAAATCGTATTTCATCATCAAATGTGGCAATTCTGAGCTGGTGTGTTTTGTAGTCGTTATATTTATATGATGTACTTGTGTGTTTTTTAATTAACAACTTTAATGTCCTCCAAGATTGTCGTAGTTGATGATGTATTTTCCAAATTCTACAGTTTGTCTTGCTATGAAAAAACAAAAAAAAAACGGAAGACAAATTGCAAATTACTTTTATACAATTTGCTTTTGTATAGTTGTTTAAATCCACAAATCGTATTTCATCATCAAATGTGGCAATTCTGGGCTGGTGTGTTTTGTAATCGTTATATTTATAACATGTACTTGTGCATTTTTTAATTAACACCTTTAATGTCCTCCAAGAATGTCGTAGTTGATGATGTATTTTCCAAATTCTGCAGTTTGTCTTGCTATAAAAAAAGAAACGCAAGACAAATTGCAAATTACTTTTATACAGTTTGATTTTGTATAATGGTGTAAAGCAACAAATCGTAGCTCATCATCAACTATGGTAATTCTGCGCTGGTGTGATTTGTAATCGTTATATTTATATAATGTGCTTGTATATTTTTTAATTAACAACTTTAATGTCCTCCAAGATTGTCGTAGTTGATGATGTATTTTCCAAATTCTACCGTTTGTCTTGCTATGAAAAAAAAAAAAAAAAAAAAAAAAAAAAAAAAAAAAAAAACGCAAGACAAATTGCAAATTACTTTTATACAGTTTGATTTTGTATAATGGATTAAAGCAACAAATCGTAGCTCATCATCAAATGTGGTAATTCTGAGCTGGTGTGTTTTGTAATCGTTATATTTATATGATGTACTTGTGTGTTTTTTAATTAACAACTTTAATGTCCTCCAAGATTGTCGTAGTTGATGATGTATTTTCCAAATTCTACAGTTTGTCTTGCTATAAAAAAAAACGCAAGACAAATTGCAAATTACTTTTATACAATTTGATTTTGTATAGTGGTTTAAATCCACAAATCGTATTTCATCATCAAATGTGGCAATTCTGGGCTGGTGTGTTTTGTAATCGTTATATTTATAACATGTACTTGTGCATTTTTTAATTAACACCTTTAATGTCCTCCAAGAATGTCGTAGTTGATGATGTATTTTCCAAATTCTGCAGTTTGTCTTGCTATAAATAAAAAACGCAAGACAAATTGCAAATTGCTTTTATACAATTTGATTTTGTATAGTGGTTTAAATCCACAAATCGTATTTCATCATCAAATGTGGCAATTCTGAGCTGGTGTGTTTTGTAGTCGTTATATTTATATGATGTACTTGTGTGTTTTTTAATTAACAACTTTAATGTCCTCCAAGATTGTCGTAGTTGATGATGTATTTTCCAAATTCTACAGTTTGTCTTGCTATGAAAAAACAAAAAAAAAACGGAAGACAAATTGCAAATTACTTTTATACAATTTGATTTTGTATAGTTGTTTAAATCCACAAATCGTATTTCATCATCAAATGTGGCAATTCTGGGCTGGTGTGTTTTGTAATCGTTATATTTATAACATGTACTTGTGCATTTTTTAATTAACACCTTTAATGTCCTCCAAGAATGTCGTAGTTGATGATGTATTTTCCAAATTCTGCAGTTTGTCTTGCTATAAAAAAAGAAACGCAAGACAAATTGCAAATTACTTTTATACAGTTTGATTTTGTATAATGGTGTAAAGCAACAAATCGTAGCTCATCATCAACTATGGTAATTCTGCGCTGGTGTGATTTGTAATCGTTATATTTATATAATGTGCTTGTATATTTTTTAATTAACAACTTTAATGTCCTCCAAGATTGTCGTAGTTGATGATGTATTTTCCAAATTCTACCGTTTGTCTTGCTATGAAAAAAAAAAAAAAAAAAAAAAAAAAAAAAAAAAACGCAAGACAAATTGCAAATTACTTTTATACAGTTTGATTTTGTATAATGGATTAAAGCAACAAATCGTAGCTCATCATCAAATGTGGTAATTCTGAGCTGGTGTGTTTTGTAGTCGTTATATTTATATGATGTACTTGTGTGTTTTTTAATTAACAACTTTAATGTCCTCCAAGATTGTCGTAGTTGATGATGTATTTTCCAAATTCTACAGTTTGTCTTGCTATAAAAAAAAACGCAAGACAAATTGCAAATTACTTTTATACAATTTGTTTTTGTATAGTGGTTTAAATCCACAAATCGTATTTCATCATCAAATGTGGCAATTCTGGGCTGGTGTGTTTTGTAATCGTTATATTTATAACATGTACTTGTGCATTTTTTAATTAACACCTTTAATGTCCTCCAAGAATGTCGTAGTTGATGATGTATTTTCCAAATTCTGCAGTTTGTCTTGCTATAAAAAAAAAACGCAAGACAAATTGCAAATTACTTTTATACAATTTGATTTTGTATAGTGGTTTAAATCCACAAATCGTATTTCATCATCAAATGTGGCAATTCTGAGCTGGTGTGTTTTGTAGTCGTTATATTTATATGATGTACTTGTGTGTTTTTTAATTAACAACTTTAATGTCCTCCAAGATTGTCGTAGTTGATGATGTATTTTCCAAATTCTACAGTTTGTCTTGCTATAAAAAAAAAAACGCAAGACAAATTGCAAATTACTTTCATACAATTTGATTTTGTATAGTGGTTCAAAGCCACAAATCGTAGCTCATCATCAAATATGGTAATTCTGGGCTGGTGTGTTTTGTAATCGTTATATTTATATGATGATACTTGTGAGTTTTTAACATCATAAATGTAATAGAAAAAACGAAGGAAAGAAGATGTCGCTGTATTCAAAATGCCCTTCAGGTAATACAGCGGGGTGGAAGGAGGGATACTTTCCTTCATTTTTTTTTTGTATTTTGCAACCAACGCTTGATTGTTTGCCAGGATTGTTGTAATTGATGATCATTTTCAGGTAAATTGCAAATTACTTTTCTACAGTTTGCTTTTGTATTGTGATTTCAATCCACAAATCGTATTTCATCATCAAATGTGGCAATTCTGAGCTGGTGTGTTTTGTAATCGATATATTTATATGATGTACTTGTGTATTTTTTAATTAACACCTTTAATGTCCTCCAACATTGTCGTAGTTGATGATGTATTTTCCAAATTCTACAGTTTGTCTTGCTATAAAAACAAAACGCAAGACAAATTGCAAATTACTTTTATACAGTTTGATTTTGTATAATGGATTAAAGCAACAAATCGTGGCACATCATCAAATGTGGTAATTCCTGGCTGGTGTGTTTTGTAGTCGTTATATTTATATGATGTACTTGTGTGTTTTTTAATTAACAACTTTAATGTCCTCCAAGACTGTCGTAGTTGATGATGTATTTTCCAAATTCTACAGTTTGTCTTGCTATGAAAAAAAAAAAAAAAAAAAAAAAAAACGCAAGACAAATTGCAAATTACTTTTATACAATTTGATTTTGTATAGTGGTTTAAATCCACAAATCATAGCTCATCATCAAATATGGTAATTCTGCGCTGGTGTGTTTTGTAATCGTTATATTTATAACATGTACTTGTGTATTTTTTAATTAACAACTTTAATGTCCTCCAAGATTGTCGTAGTTGATGATGAATTTCTCAAATTCTACAGTTTGTCTTGCTATGAACAAAAAAAAAACGCAAGACAAATTGCAAACTACTTTTATACAGTTTGATTTTGTATAGTGTTTTAAACCCACAAATCATAGCTCATCATCAAATATGGTAATTCTGCGCTGGTGTGTTTTGTAATCGTTATATTTATAACATGTACTTGTGTATTTTTTAATTAACAACGTTAATGTCCTCCAGGATTATCGCAGTTGATGATGTATTTTCCAAATTCTGCAGTTTGTCTTGCTATAAAAAAAAAACGCAAGACAAATTGCAAATTACTTTTGCCTAGTTTTTTTGTATAGTGGTTTAGAGCCACAAATCGTAGCTCATCATCAAATATGGTAATTCTGCGCTGGTGTGTTTTGTAATCGTTATATTTATATGATGTACTTGTGTATTTTTTAATTAACAACTTTAATGTCCTCCAAGATTGTCGTAGTTGATGATGTATTTTCCAAATTCTACAGTTTGTCTTGCTATGAAACAAAAAAAAAAACACAAGACAAATTGCAAATTACTTTTATACAGTTTGATTTTGTATAATGGATTAAAGCAACAAATCGTAGCTCATCATCAAATGTGTTAATTCTGAGCTGGTGTGTTTTGTAGCTGTTATATTTATATGATGTACTTGTGTGTTTTTTAATCAACAACTTTAATGTCCTCCAAGATTGTCGTAGTTGATGATGTATTTTCCAAATTCTACAGTTTGTCTTGCTATAAAAAAAAAACGCAAGACAAATTGCAAATTACTTTTATACAATTTGATTTTGTATAGTGGTTTAAATCCACAAATAGTATTTCATCATCAAATGTGGCAATTCTGGGCTGGTGTGTTTTGTAATCGTTATATTTATAACATGTACTTGTGCATTTTTTAATTAACACCTTTAATATCCTCCAAGAATGTCGTAGTTGATGATGTATTTTCCAAATTCTGCAGTTTGTCTTGCTATAAAAAAAACGCAAGACAAGTTGCAAATTACTTTTATACAATTTGATTTTGTATAGTGGTTTAGAGCCACAAATCGTAGCTCATCATCAAATATGGTAATTCTGCGCTGGTGTGTTTTGTAATCGATATATTTATATGATGTACTTGTGTATTTTTTAATTAACAACTTTAATGTCCTCCAAGATTGTCGTAGTTGATGATGTATTTTCCAAATTCTACTGTTTGTCTTGCTATAAAAAAAACGCAAGACAAATTGCAAATTACTTTTATACAGTTTGATTTTGTATATTGGTTTAAAGCAACAAATCGTAGCTCATCATCAACTATGGTAATTATGCGCTGGTGTGTTTTGTAATCGATATATTTATATGATGTACTTGTGTATTTTTCAATTAACAACTTTAATGTCCTCCAAGATTGTCGTAGTTGATGATGTATTTTCCAAATTCTACAGTTTGTCTTGCTATAAAAAAAAAAACGCAAGACAAATTGCAAATTACTTCTATATAGTTTGATTGTGTATATTGGTTTAAAGCAACAAATCTTAGCTCATCATCAAATATGGTAATTCTGCGCTGGTGTGTTTTGTAGTCGTTATATTTATATGATGTACTTGTGTATTTTTTAATTAACAACTTTAATGTCGTCCGAGATTGTCGTAGTTGATGTTGTATTTTCCCAATTCTACAGTTTGTCTTGCTATAAAAAAAAACGCAAGACAAATTGCAAATTACTTTAATACAGTTTGATTCTTTATCATGGTTTAAAGCAACAAATCGTAGCTCATCATCAAATATGGTAATTCTGCGCTGGTGTGTTTTGTAATCGTTATATTTATATGATGTACTTGTGCATTTTTTAATTAACAACTTTAATGTCCTCCAAGATTGTCGTAGTTGATGATGTATTTTCCAAATTCTACAGTTTGTCTTGCTATGAAAAAACAAAAAAAAAAAACGGAAGACAAATTGCAAATTACTTTTATACAATTTGATTTTGTATAGTGGTTGAAATCCACAAATCGTATTTCATCATCAAATGTGGCAATTCTGGGCTGGTGTGTTTTGTAATCGTTCTATTTATAACATGTACTTGTGCATTTTTTAATCAACACCTTTAATGTCCTCCAAGAATGTCGTAGTTGATGATGTATTTTCCAAATTCTACAGTTTGTCTTGCTATAAAAAAAACGCAAGACAAATTGCAAATTACTTTTATACAGTTTGATTTTGTATATTGGTTTAAAGCAACAAATCGTAGCTCATCATCAACTATGGTAATTCTGCGCTGGTGTGTTTTGTAATCGATATCTTTATATGATGTACTTGTGTATTTTTCAATTAACAACTTTAATGTCCTCCAAGATTGTCGTAGTTGATGATGTATTTTCCAAATTCTACAGTTTGTCTTGCTATAAAAAAAAAACGCAAGACAAATTGCAAATTACTTCTATACAGTTTGATTGTGTATATTGGTTTAAAGCAACAAATCGTAGCTCATCATCAAATATGGTAATTCTGCGCTGGTGTGTTTTGTAATCGATATATTTATATGATGTACTTGTGTATTTTTTAATTAATAACATTAATGTCCTCCAAGATTGTCGTAGTTGATGATGTATTTTCCAAATTCTACAGTTTGTCTTGCTATAAAAAAAACCGCAAGACTAATTGCAAATTACTTTTATACAGTTTGATTTTGTATAATGGTTTAAAGCTACAAATCCTAGCTCATCATCAAATATGGTAACTCTGCGCTGGTGTGTTTTGTAGTCGTTATATTTATATGACGTACTTGTGTGTTTTTTAATTAACAACTTTAATGTCCTCCAAGATTGTCGTAGTTGATGATGTATTTTCCAAATTCTACAGTTTGTCTTGCTATGAAAAAAAAAAAAAACGGAAGACAAATTGCAAATTACTTTTATACAATTTGATTTTGTATAGTGGTTTAAATCCACAAATCGTATTTCATCATCAAATGTGGCAATTCTGGGCTGGTGTGTTTTGTAATCGTTATATTTATAACATGTACTTGTGCATTTTTTAATTAACACCTTTAATGTCCTCCAAGAATGTCGTAGTTGATGATGTATTTTCCAAATTCTGCAGTTTGTCTTTCTATAAAAAAAGAAACGCAAGACAAATTGCAAATTACTTTTATACAGTTTGATTTTGAATAATGGTGTAAAGCAACAAATCGTAGCTCATCATCAACTATGGTAATTCTGCGCTGGTGTGATTTGTAATCGTTATATTTATATAATGTGCTTGTATATTTTTTAATTAACAACTTTAATGTCCTCCAAGATTGTCGTAGTTGATGATGTATTTTCCAAATTCTACAGTTTGTCTTGCTATGAAAAAAAAAAAAAAAAAAAAAAAAAAAAAACGCAAGACAAATTGCAAATTACTTTTATACAGTTTGATTTTGTATAAAGGATTAAAGCAACAAATCGTAGCTCATCATCAATTGTGGTAATTCTGAGCTGGTGTGTTTTGTAGTCGTTATATTTATATGATGTACTTGTGTGTTTTTTAATTAACAACTTTAATGTCCTCCAAGATTGTCGTAGTTGATGATGTATTTTCCAAATTCTACAGTTTGTCTTGCTATAAAAAAAAACGCAAGACAAATTGCAAATTACTTTTATACAATTTGATTTTGTATAGTGGTTTAAATCCACAAATCGTATTTCATCATCAAATGTGGCAATTCTGGGCTGGTGTGTTTTGTAATCGTTATATTTATAACATGTACTTGTGCATTTTTTAATTAACACCTTTAATGTCCTCCAAGAATGTCGTAGTTGATGATGTATTTTCCAAATTCTGCAGTTTGTCTTGCTATAAATAAAAAACGCAAGACAAATTGCAAATTACTTTTATACAATTTGATTTTGTATAGTGGTTTAAATCCACAAATCGTATTTCATCATCAAATGTGGCAATTCTGAGCTGGTGTGTTTTGTAGTCGTTATATTTATATGATGTACTTGTGTGTTTTTTAATTAACAACTTTAATGTCCTCCAAGATTGTCGTAGTTGATGATGTATTTTCCAAATTCTACAGTTTGTCTTGCTATGAAAAAACAAAAAAAAACGGAAGACAAATTGCAAATTACTTTTATACAATTTGATTTTGTATAGTGGTTTAAATCCACAAATCGTATTTCATCATCAAATGTGGCAATTCTGGGCTGGTGTGTTTTGTAATCGTTATATTTATAACATGTACTTGTGCATTTTTTAATTAACACCTTTAATGTCCTCCAAGAATGTCGTAGTTGATGATGTATTTTCCAAATTCTGCAGTTTGTCTTGCTATAAATAAAAAACGCAAGACAAATTGCAAATTGCTTTTATACAATTTGATTTTGTATAGTGGTTTAAATCCACAAATCGTATTTCATCATCAAATGTGGCAATTCTGAGCTGGTGTGTTTTGTAGTCGTTATATTTATATGATGTACTTGTGTGTTTTTTAATTAACAACTTTAATGTCCTCCAAGATTGTCGTAGTTGATGATGTATTTTCCAAATTCTACAGTTTGTCTTGCTATGAAAAAACAAAAAAAAAACGGAAGACAAATTGCAAATTACTTTTATACAATTTGATTTTGTATAGTTGTTTAAATCCACAAATCGTATTTCATCATCAAATGTGGCAATTCTGGGCTGGTGTGTTTTGTAATCGTTATATTTATAACATGTACTTGTGCATTTTTTAATTAACACCTTTAATGTCCTCCAAGAATGTCGTAGTTGATGATGTATTTTCCAAATTCTGCAGTTTGTCTTGCTATAAAAAAAGAAACGCAAGACAAATTGCAAATTACTTTTATACAGTTTGATTTTGTATAATGGTGTAAAGCAACAAATCGTAGCTCATCATCAACTATGGTAATTCTGCGCTGGTGTGATTTGTAATCGTTATATTTATATAATGTGCTTGTATATTTTTTAATTAACAACTTTAATGTCCTCCAAGATTGTCGTAGTTGATGATGTATTTTCCAAATTCTACCGTTTGTCTTGCTATGAAAAAAAAAAAAAAAAAAAAAACGCAAGACAAATTGCAAATTACTTTTATACAGTTTGATTTTGTATAATGGATTAAAGCAACAAATCGTAGCTCATCATCAAATGTGGTAATTCTGAGCTGGTGTGTTTTGTAGTCGTTATATTTATATGATGTACTTGTGTGTTTTTTAATTAACAACTTTAATGTCCTCCAAGATTGTCGTAGTTGATGATGTATTTTCCAAATTCTACAGTTTGTCTTGCTATAAAAAAAAACGCAAGACAAATTGCAAATTACTTTTATACAATTTGATTTTGTATAGTGGTTTAAATCCACAAATCGTATTTCATCATCAAATGTGGCAATTCTGGGCTGGTGTGTTTTGTAATCGTTATATTTATAACATGTACTTGTGCATTTTTTAATTAACACCTTTAATGTCCTCCAAGAATGTCGTAGTTGATGATGTATTTTCCAAATTCTGCAGTTTGTCTTGCTATAAATAAAAAACGCAAGACAAATTGCAAATTGCTTTTATACAATTTGATTTTGTATAGTGGTTTAAATCCACAAATCGTATTTCATCATCAAATGTGGCAATTCTGAGCTGGTGTGTTTTGTAGTCGTTATATTTATATGATGTACTTGTGTGTTTTTTAATTAACAACTTTAATGTCCTCCAAGATTGTCGTAGTTGATGATGTATTTTCCAAATTCTACAGTTTGTCTTGCTATGAAAAAACAAAAAAAAAAACGGAAGACAAATTGCAAATTACTTTTATACAATTTGATTTTGTATAGTTGTTTAAATCCACAAATCGTATTTCATCATCAAATGTGGCAATTCTGGGCTGGTGTGTTTTGTAATCGTTATATTTATAACATGTACTTGTGCATTTTTTAATTAACACCTTTAATGTCCTCCAAGAATGTCGTAGTTGATGATGTATTTTCCAAATTCTGCAGTTTGTCTTGCTATAAAAAAAGAAACGCAAGACAAATTGCAAATTACTTTTATACAGTTTGATTTTGTATAATGGTGTAAAGCAACAAATCGTAGCTCATCATCAACTATGGTAATTCTGCGCTGGTGTGATTTGTAATCGTTATATTTATATAATGTGCTTGTATATTTTTTAATTAACAACTTTAATGTCCTCCAAGATTGTCGTAGTTGATGATGTATTTTCCAAATTCTACCGTTTGTCTTGCTATGAAAAAAAAAAAAAAAAAAAAAAAAAAAACGCAAGACAAATTGCAAATTACTTTTATACAGTTTGATTTTGTATAATGGATTAAAGCAACAAATCGTAGCTCATCATCAAATGTGGTAATTCTGAGCTGGTGTGTTTTGTAGTCGTTATATTTATATGATGTACTTGTGTGTTTTTTAATTAACAACTTTAATGTCCTCCAAGATTGTCGTAGTTGATGATGTATTTTCCAAATTCTACAGTTTGTCTTGCTATAAAAAAAAACGCAAGACAAATTGCAAATTACTTTTATACAATTTGTTTTTGTACAGTGGTTTAAATCCACAAATCGTATTTCATCATCAAATGTGGCAATTCTGGGCTGGTGTGTTTTGTAATCGTTATATTTATAACATGTACTTGTGCATTTTTTAATTAACACCTTTAATGTCCTCCAAGAATGTCGTAGTTGATGATGTATTTTCCAAATTCTGCAGTTTGTCTTGCTATAAAAAAAAACGCAAGACAAATTGCAAATTACTTTTATACAATTTGATTTTGTATAGTGGTTTAAATCCACAAATCGTATTTCATCATCAAATGTGGCAATTCTGAGCTGGTGTGTTTTGTAGTCGTTATATTTATATGATGTACTTGTGTGTTTTTTAATTAACAACTTTAATGTCCTCCAAGATTATCGTAGTTGATGATGTATTTTCCAAATTCTACAGTTTGTCTTGCTATAAAAAAAAACGCAAGACAAATTGCAAATTACTTTCATACAATTTGATTTTGTATAGTGGTTCAAAGCCACAAATCGTAGCTCATCATCAAATATGGTAATTCTGGGCTGGTGTGTTTTGTAATCGTTATATTTATATGATGATACTTGTGAGTTTTTAACATCATAAATGTAATAGAAAAAACGAAGGAAAGAAGATGTCGCTGTATTCAAAATGCCCTTCAGGTAATACAGCGGGGTGGAAGGAGGGATACTTTCCTTCGTTTTTTTTTGTATTTTGCAACCAACGCTTGATTGTTTGCCAGGATTGTTGTAATTGATGATCATTTTCAGGTAAATTGCAAATTACTTTTCTACAGTTTGCTTTTGTATTGTGATTTCAATCCACAAATCGTATTTCATCATCAAATGTGGCAATTCTGAGCTGGTGTGTTTTGTAATCGATATATTTATATGATGTACTTGTGTATTTTTTAATTAACACCTTTAATGTCCTCCAACATTGTCGTAGTTGATGATGTATTTTCCAAATTCTACAGTTTGTCTTGCTATAAAAACAAAACGCAAGACAAATTGCAAATTACTTTTATACAGTTTGATTTTGTATAATGGATTAAAGCAACAAATCGTGGCACATCATCAAATGTGGTAATTCTGAGCTGGTGTGTTTTGTAGTCGTTATATTTATATGATGTACTTGTGTGTTTTTTAATTAACAACTTTAATGTCCTCCAAGACTGTCGTAGTTGATGATGTATTTTCCAAATTCTACAGTTTGTCTTGCTATGAAAAAAAAAAAAAAAAAAAAAAAAAAAAAAAAAACGCAAGACAAATTGCAAATTACTTTTATACAATTTGATTTTGTATAGTGGTTTAAATCCACAAATCATAGCTCATCATCAAATATGGTAATTCTGCGCTGGTGTGTTTTGTAATCGTTATATTTATAACATGTACTTGTGTATTTTTTAATTAACAACTTTAATGTCCTCCAAGATTGTCGTAGTTGATGATGAATTTCTCAAATTCTACAGTTTGTCTTGCTATGAACAAAAAAAAAAACGCAAGACAAATTGCAAACTACTTTTATACAGTTTGATTTTGTATAGTGTTTTAAACCCACAAATCATAGCTCATCATCAAATATGGTAATTCTGCGCTGGTGTGTTTTGTAATCGTTATATTTATAACATGTACTTGTGTATTTTTTAATTAACAACGTTAATGTCCTCCAGGATTATCGCAGTTGATGATGTATTTTCCAAATTCTGCAGTTTGTCTTGCTATAAAAAAAAAAAACGCAAGACAAATTGCAAATTACTTTTGCCTAGTTTTTTTGTATAGTGGTTTAGAGCCACAAATCGTAGCTCATCATCAAATATGGTAATTCTGCGCTGGTGTGTTTTGTAATCGTTATATTTATATGATGTACTTGTGTATTTTTTAATTAACAACTTTAATGTCCTCCAAGATTGTCGTAGTTGATGATGTATTTTCCAAATTCTACAGTTTGTCTTGCTATGAAACAAAAAAAAAAACACAAGACAAATTGCAAATTACTTTTATACAGTTTGATTTTGTATAATGGATTAAAGCAACAAATCGTAGCTCATCATCAAATGTGTTAATTCTGAGCTGGTGTGCTTTGTAGCCGTTATATTTATATGATGTACTTGTGTGTTTTTTAATCAACAACTTTAATGTCCTCCAAGATTGTCGTAGTTGATGATGTATTTTCCAAATTCTACAGTTTGTCTTGCTATAAAAAAAAACGCAAGACAAATTGCAAATTACTTTTATACAATTTGATTTTGTATAGTGGTTTAAATCCACAAATAGTATTTCATCATCAAATGTGGCAATTCTGGGCTGGTGTGTTTTGTAATCGTTATATTTATAACATGTACTTGTGCATTTTTTAATTAACACCTTTAATATTGTTACGTTTTGGGTTCGAAGAAAACGTCCAGTGTGTGTAGAATTTATTTATTTGAAATACTACTAAAAATCACAACTCTATTTATAACTATAATAACTCTATTTATGTAAATACAGCACTTATTTATTTGCACACTGTCGCTATGTGGATCTCTTGGTATTCACTCGTAGCGCTTCCAGGCCAGAACTGACTATCGCGGCGTTCGTTACGCGCTTTTATAGTCCGCGCCTCGACCTTCGTGATAATTCCTGGCCTTTCTAGATTCTTCGCGAACATAGGCCGGACCAGCCCGCGCGCCTGTCAGTCCACGCCGCACGCCTTCCTGAGTCCGCCGGAATATTCTATATCGGGGAGTCGTACTCGCGTTTACTCTTGTTTCTTCTCGAATATTCCCGCGCCGCGGCGACGTCAGTCCTCGCTTAAGCAAGGCACTATCGTTACATTGCCCTCCTCTTAGACTGTTTCGCCCCGAAACAGCATCCCCATGGAGGTACTGGCAGTCAGGTCCTTTTGTGCAGGTGCCCGTACTGTAAAAATAGCACTGGACACTTTTCTCAGTTGGCAAACGGGGTCGCAGATTAAAACAACAGACGACGATCTGGATAGAGGTGTCCCTGAAGATGGCCTCCAGCATGTTCCTTACTACCCTCCAGTCCAGCCCGTCCAGTCCGCATCCCAGCTTTGGTATGGCCAGTTTATTTTCACCATTTAACAACATACGGCGTTTCAGATCCAGAAGTGATGCCCACATCGAGTTGTAAGTTGGCTTGGCAAACGAGGAATTCTTGGTCACCAAATAATAAATGTGCCTCTTGTTCGTTTCCAACACAAGGGCTTTTCCGATCTCCGGCTGTTGCTCCTTTAGTTTTTGAATCTGCCCAAATTTCCTTCGGAAAACCGTGGCTATTCCTTTTCGCATAAGCAGATCGCATCCTACGCAATGGGCCAACGAGTAATCATCCGGCATCGCAAAGAGGTCACGACGTTCTTCCTTCGTGACACCATACCGCACCTTGCGGCCAGTTGAGGACTCAGCAAGGAACTTCTCTAGCTCGTCTCCTTTACCTATCTGGTTCACGCGTTCTTCGTCAACGTTGGTGCCCTCATACGGTGCCAGACGATTGAAGTGGACAACCATTGGTTTTCCTGAGGGAAGCTTCTTAATCCGGTACACCACGTCGTTTATCCGCTTAACGATTTCAAAAGGACCTTCCCAGTTTCGTTGGAGTTTGGGCGAAAATCCTTTTCTGCGCCGAGGATTGTACAGCCACACCAGGTCTCCTTGTTGATAACCTCCCTGCTTGCCCCTTACGTCGTATCGGTCTTTCATCCGTTCGCTCGCATCCTGAAGGTTCTGCCTCACGTGCTGGTGGATATCATCCATCTTCCTCTTGAGGTCGGTCACATAGTCCTCACCCGCAACATCATCTCCAGGTTTCGATCCAAACTTCAGGTCACAGGGCAGCCTGAGTTCTCTGCCAAATAAAATGCTGGCTGGACTTCGACCAGTGCTTTCCTGTACAGCTGACCTGTTAGCTAGCAAAAACAGGTGGATGTGGTTGTCCCAGTCTCTCTGATGATCGGCAACCACCTTGGAAAGGTATTTTCCCATGGTTCTGTTCATCCTTTCCACCATGCCATCCGACTGGGGGTGTAACGGGGTAGTCCTGGTCTTCTGTATTCCCAAGGACTCGCACACCTTAGTAAAAAGTTCACTCTCGAAATTCCTGCCCTGGTCTGAGTGGATCTGCAGTGGGACACCAAAGCGGCAAATCAGCTCTTTCACGAGGACGTCTGCGATTGAGGCTGCTGTTTGGTCAGGAAGGGCATACGCTTCGGTCCATTTACTGAAGTAGTCCATCACTACCACGATGTATTTATTGCCGTTGTCGGTCTCGGGGAAGGGGCCTGCGACATCGATGGCTATTCGTTCAAAAGGACTACCAACGTTGTATGGCCTCATCGGTGCTCGTGGCTTCTTCTGGGGTCCTTTACTTTCGGCGCAAACTTTACATTTCCGGCACCACTCCTTGACATTGTCCTGGTAACCCGACCAGTAAAACCGCTCTTTTATCTTCTCGACGGTTTTTCGGATACCAAAATGTCCTCCGGATGTACCATCGTGGATATGCGACAGCACCTGTGGGATCCTATTCTTTGGTACCAATAGTTGTAACGTGTAAGTTGTACCATCATCATTTTCTATTTTTCTCTTCAATAGTCCGTCCTCCATTGTAATCGAGTCCCACTGGGCCCAATAAGATTTTAGCGCCGAAGAACCGGGAGCCACTTCCTGCCAGTTCGGTCGCTGTCCATTTTCCTTCCAATCAAACAGAAGTCTTAGATCGGGGTCGTTTTTCTGGTCAGCAATCAATCGTTCCGTTGACCAATCTTCATCCACGGCAGTGGTTCTATCTACGACGGCGCACTTTCTCTCTACTCGGCAACAGTGTTCGCAATCCACTGGACAAGGTCTTCGAGAAAGTGCGTCGGCATTCCAGTGAATCCTTCCTGCCCTGTGCTCAATGTCAAAGTCGTATTGTTGCAGCCTTTCTATCCACCTGGCTACTTGCCCCTCTGGATTTCTAAACTGAAGCAGCCATCTAAGCGCAGCGTGGTCCGTTCTTAGTAAGAACTTTCTGCCGTAAAGGTATTTGTAAAAGTGTTCCACAGATTTAACGACTGCCAGTAATTCTTTTCTTGTGACACAGTAATTCCTTTCGGGCTTAGAAAGAACTTTACTAAAGTACCCGATGACCTTCTCTTCGCCGTCCTGAAGCTGTGATAGGACGCCTCCCAATCCAACATTACTGGCATCGGTATCCAAGATGAACTTGCCTTCGGGCAACGGGTAACACAATATTGGTGCACTGATAAGACGTTGCTTCAAGTGCTCGAATGATAGCTGACATTCTTCGTCCCAGCAGAATTGTCGGGCATCTTCTGTAAGTTTAGTCAGGGGTTTGGCTATATCGGCAAATCCTGGTACGTATCGTCTGTAGTAGGTGCAAAGTCCAAGAAAACTCCTTATCTCATGTTTATCTCTAGGCACAGGCCAGTCTTTAATCGCCTTAATTTTAACAGGGTCAACAGCGACTCCATCTTTTGAGACAACATGGCCAAGGTAGTTTACTTTTTCTTGAAGTATGTGACATTTTTTTGGACTCAACTTTAAGTTTGCAGCTCTAAGTCTTCGGAAAACGTTCTCCAAGTTTTTCAAATGGTCTTCGAATGTCTTACCGACAACTATTATGTCGTCCAAATAGACTAGGCAGGTTTCCCAGGACAGGCCACGTAAGACATTCTCCATAAGTCGCTCAAACGTGGCAGGGGCGTTGCAAAGACCAAAGGGCATCACGGTAAACTCCCAAAGACCCGACCCTACGGTGAATGCGGTCTTTTCCCTATCCTCGTCTTGCAGTTCGACCTGCCAATATCCACTCTTGAGATCTAGTGTGGAGAACAATTCCGATCCTGCCAGAGTATCCAAAGTGTCATCTATTCTAGGCAGTGGGTAGCTGTCCTTTTTGGTGACGTTGTTCAGTTGTCTGTAATCTACACAGAATCTAGTGGAGCCGTCTTTCTTCTTAACAAGCACCACCGGCGATGCCCATGGACTGTTGGAAGGTTTAATCACTCCTTCGTTCTTCATGTCCTGAATTATTTGTTCGGCTTCTTCGCGTTTGGCCAGCGGTAATCTTCGTGCGGCTTGTCTGATGGGTCTGGAATCACCTGTGTCAATTCTGTGCTTTACTATCGCAGTACGTCCGTTTGGGTCTCCATTAATTTGAAAAATGTCCCGGTATTGTTGAAGCAGATGGTAAACTTTCTGTCGTTGGTGACTTGACAGGGACTTGCTGATTGGCGGTAGCAAGTCTGGCATACTTTTGGGTGCTTGGGAAGGGGCAACCTCACACGCCTCGGTGTTACGGACGACGGCGGAGATAGCTGAACAGTATCCTACTACAACTCCTCTCTTCAGGGATACTGCGTAGTCGTTCAGGTTCATAAGGCGTACTGGTACATTACCGTCTGTCGCCACCAAAGCCTTGCCTACTACTATGCCCTTTTCCAGCCTCCCGTGCCGGTACGCTGGCTCCATGAGTACTACCTTGGTTTGTGTGATGTTCTTATCCCAAGTGGCCGTTGCAACAGCTTCACTTCTTGCCGCAAGAACTATGTCATCCTTGAGAAGCACTCTGGCTCGGATGTCTCCCCTTTGATACAGGACATGTTCTTCCAAACCAATCCTCAAAAGGCCCTGTTTCAGGTCCAGCTGGAAGCCGTAGGAATTCATCACATCCATACCGAGAATCACTTCATCTTCGATGTCAGCAACCAGCACATCGTGCTCCAATGAAGAATTTCCTATCTCGATAGTGGCTCGGGTTTCCCCTAGGACTGTCGCTCTTTCTCCTGTTGCCGTCCTCAACTTCCACTTGGAGGACTTTATCCGCTTGGGATTTATGACATCCGGTCTTACAATGGTTTTGGTAGCGCCAGTATCCAGCAGTAATGAGCCCGGTCGTCCGTTGATCTTTCCATCGACGAATAGGCTTGTCAACAAATGCTGCAATGTCGCCACCTTAACGCTCAGTGGGGCGTGTTTGGCACGAGTCGATGGTTGCCCCCTCGCATCGACCCTTTTTAGTTTTCCTGCTTCTTTTTGGCCATGCTCTCCAGAAACTTCTTGCACTTGTTCCTGGTATGGCCTAATTCACCACAGTGCCAGCAGCGCAGAGACCTTCTCCCATTTTCCTCCAGCTCGACACCCCGAAGTCGTGCATGTCCCCTGGATGTTTCTTTGGCTACCTCCACTTCTAAGGCATGGGTCAATGCATCGACGATCGTCCTGGGTCGTGCCATTCTGACTGCCTGCTGTACTTGCACATCTCTTATGCCATCCACAAAGGCATGGACCCCAAGAGTTTCCAAAAGGGTTTCCGGGGCATTCGGGTAGGCACACCTGACCAGGCGGGCAATGTCTGATTGAAATTCCTGTAGGGTTTCCGACGATTTTTGGATTCTATTCTTCAGCTGGAGTTGAAATACTTGTTCGAGATGAGCCTGGCCGTATCTCACCTCGACTGCCTTCACTAACTTTTCGAAGTCGTTCAACTCGGATTCGGGCAAAGTCTGAAGAATGTCCACCGCATTGCCGCGCAACGCCATAGTCAGAGAAATAGCTTTCTCCTGCGTTGTCCATCCATTAGCCCTAGCAGCTGCCTCAAATTGTTTCTTGTAGTTATCCCATGATGTGGTCCCATCAAAGGTTGGTGGTTTAATGCAGGGCTTGACCTCTCTTATCACGGAATCCGTCGCAGCTACTTGGAACGTTTTCGCATTCAGTATGTCGTCTTTATCTGCTTTTTCAGCAATTTCTTTTATTTTATTGTCCACAATCTTCAGATTTTCTTGTAGCTGCTCTTCCAGACTTCTCACCTTGAATTCGAGGCTTCGAGAATTTTCTAGAACCTTCTCTTCAAGGTTTCCTTTATGTTCGAGAAGTTCCCCGTGTAGTCGGGTTTCAAACATCTCTTGTCTGTTTTCAAGGTTTCGAGCATTTTCAAGAAGTTTCTCATGTAGTCTCTCGACGTTTTGAGAGTTTTCCAGAAGCTTCTCCTGCAATCCGGCTTTGAGGTTCTCGAGGTTTTGAGAATTTTCTTGCATCTTTGTTTCAAGAATTTGCGAATTTTCTAGAAGCTTCTCTTGCAGTCTCTCGATGTTTTGAGAGTTTTCCAGAAGCTTCGTTTCGAGAATTTCTTGAAGCTTGGTTTCGGTGTTTCTAGAATTTTCTAGAAGCTTCGTTTCGAGACTCTCGAATACGTACGTGTCTGGATCTTCGCCTATCGATATTAGATATTCTAATAGCCTCTTCTTAAGATCTTCCTTTTTTCCGGACGTGTCCAGATCACGATCCTCCAACTCCTGTCGCAAATCCTTCACCTTTAAATTGTCCAAGGTGGCCATGATCACTACACGCACTTGTCACTTATATTCTCTTCAATCCCACTTCTGACACCAGTTGTTACGTTTTGGGTTCGAAGAAAACGTCCAGTGTGTGTAGAATTTATTTATTTGAAATACTACTAAAAATCACAACTCTATTTATAACTATAATAACTCTATTTATGTAAATACAGCACTTATTTATTTGCACACTGTCGCTATGTGGATCTCTTGGTATTCACTCGTAGCGCTTCCAGGCCAGAACTGACTATCGCGGCGTTCGTTACGCGCTTTTATAGTCCGCGCCTCGACCTTCGTGATAATTCCTGGCCTTTCTAGATTCTTCGCGAACATAGGCCGGACCAGCCCGCGCGCCTGTCAGTCCACCACGCCGCACGCCTTCCTGAGTCCGCCGGAATATTCTATATCGGGGAGTCGCACTCGCGTTTACTCTTGTTTCTTCTCGAATATTCCCGCGCCGCGGCGACGTCAGTCCTCGCTTAAGCAAGGCACTATCGTTACAATATCCTCCAAGAATGTCGTAGTTGATGATGTATTTTCCAAATTCTGCAGTTTGTCTTGCTATAAAAAAAAAACGCAAGACAAGTTGCAAATTACTTTTATACAATTTGATTTTGTATAGTGGTTTAGAGCCACAAATCGTAGCTCATCATCAAATATGGTAATTCTGCGCTGGTGTGTTTTGTAATCGATATATTTATATGATGTACTTGTGTATTTTTTAATTAACAACTTTAATGTCCTCCAAGATTGTCGTAGTTGATGATGTATTTTCCAAATTCTACAGTTTGTCTTGCTATAAAAAAAACGCAAGACAAATTGCAAATTACTTTTATACAGTTTGATTTTGTATATTGGTTTAAAGCAACAAATCGTAGCTCATCATCAACTATGGTAATTATGCGCTGGTGTGTTTTGTAATCGATATATTTATATGATGTACTTGTGTATTTTTCAATTAACAACTTTAATGTCCTCCAAGATTGTCGTAGTTGATGATGTATTTTCCAAATTCTACAGTTTGTCTTGCTATAAAAAAAAAAACGCAAGACAAATTGCAAATTACTTCTATACAGTTTGATTGTGTATATTGGTTTAAAGCAACAAATCTTAGCTCATCATCAAATATGGTAATTCTGCGCTGGTGTGTTTTGAAGTCGTTATATTTATATGATGTACTTGTGTATTTTTTAATTAACAACTTTAATGTCGTCCGAGATTGTCGTAGTTGATGTTGTATTTTCCCAATTCTACAGTTTGTCTTGCTATAAAAAAAAACGCAAGACAAATTGCAAATTACTTTAATACAGTTTGATTCTTTATCATGGTTTAAAGCAACAAATCGTAGCTCATCATCAAATATGGTAATTCTGCGCTGGTGTGTTTTGTAATCGTTATATTTATATGATGTACTTGTGCATTTTTTAATTAACAACTTTAATGTCCTCCAAGATTGTCGTAGTTGATGATGTATTTTCCAAATTCTACAGTTTGTCTGGCTATGGAAAAAAAAAAAACGCAAGACAAATTGCAAATTACTTTTATACACTTTGATTTTGTATAATGGATTAAAGCAACAAATCGTAGCTCATCATCAAATGTGGTAATTCTGAGCTGGTGTGTTTTGTAGTCGTTATATTTATATGATGTACTTGTGTGTTTTTTAATTAACAACTTTAATGTCCTCCAAGATTGTCGTAGTTGATGATGTATTTTCCAAATTCTACAGTTTGTCTTGCTATGAAAAAAACAAAAAAAAAAAAACGGAAGACAAATTGCAAATTACTTTTATACAATTTGATTTTGTATAGTGGTTTAAATCCACAAATCGTATTTCATCATCAAATGTGGCAATTCTGGGCTGGTGTGTTTTGTAATCGTTATATTTATAACATGTACTTGTGCATTTTTTAATTAACACCTTTAATGTCCTCCAAGAATGTCGTAGTTGATGATGTATTTTCCAAATTCTGCAGTTTGTCTTGCTATAAAAAAAGAAACGCAAGACAAATTGCAAATTACTTTTATACAGTTTGATTTTGTATAATGGTGTAAAGCAACAAATCGTAGCTCATCATCAACTATGGTAATTCTGCGCTGGTGTGATTTGTAATCGTTATATTTATATGATGTACTTGTGCATTTTTTAATTAACACCTTGAATGTCCTCCAAGAATGTCGTAGTTGATGATGTATTTTCCAAATTCTGCAGTTTGTCTTGCTATAAAAAAAAACGCAAGACAAATTGCAAATTACTTTTATACAATTTGATTTTGTATAGTGGTTTAAATCCACAAATCGTATTTCATCATCAAATGTGGCAATTCTGAGCTGGTGTGTTTTGTAGTCGTTATATTTATATGATGTACTTGTGTGTTTTTTAATTAACAACTTTAATGTCCTCCAAGATTGTCGTAGTTGGTGATGCATTTTCCAAATTCTACAGTTTGTCTTGCTATGAAAAAAAAAAAAAAAAAAAACGCAAGACAAATTGCAAATTACTTTTATACAATTTGATTTTGTATAGTGCTTTAAATCCACAAATCGTATTTCATCATCAAATGTGGCAATTCTGGGCTGGTGTGTTTTGTAATCGTTATATTTATAACATGTACTTGTGCATTTTTTAATTAACACCTTTAATGTCCTCCAAGAATGTCGTAGTTGATGATGTATTTTCCAAATTCTGCAGTTTGTCTTGTTATAAAAAAAAACGCAAGACAAATTGCAAATTACTTTTATACAGTTTGATTTTGTATAATGGTTTAAAGCAACAAATCGTAGCTCATCATCAAATATGGTAATTCTGCGCTGGTGTGTTTTGTAATCGTTATATTTATATGATGTACTTGTGTATTTTTTAATTAACAACTTTAATGTCCTCCAAGATTGTTGTAGTTGATGATGTATTTTCCAAATTCTACAGTTTGTCTTGCTATGAAAAAAAAAAAAAAAAAAAAAAAAAAAAAAAAACACAAGACAAATTGCAAATAACTTTTATACAGTTTGATGTTGTATAATGGTTTAAAGCAACAAATCGTAGCTCATCATCAAATGTGGTAATTCTGGGCTGGTGTGTTTTGTAATCGTTATATTTATATAATGTACTTGTGTATTTTTTAATTAACAACTTTACTGTCCTCCAAGATTGTCGTAGTTGATGATGTATTTTCCAAATTCTACAGTTTGTCTTGCTATAAAAAAAAAACGCAAGACAAATTGCAAATTTCTTTTATATAGTTTGATTTTATATAGTGGTTTAAAGCCACAAATCATAGCTCATCATCAAATATGGTAATTCTGCGCTGGTGTGTTTTGTAATCGTTATATTTATATGATGTACTTGTGTATTTTTTAATTAACAACTTTAATGTCCTCCAAGATTGTCGTAGTTGATGATGTATTTTCCAAATTCTACAGTTTGTCGTGCTATAAAAAAAAAAAACGCAAGACAAATTGCAAATTACTTTTATACAGTTTGATTTTGTATAATGGTTTAAAGCAACAAATCGTAGCTCATCATCAAATGTGGTAATTCTGGGCTGGTGTGTTTTGTAATGGTTATATTTATATAATGTGCTTGTATATTTTTTAATTAACAACTTTAATGTCCTCCAAGATTGTCCTAGTTGGTGATGTATTTTCCAAATTCTACAGTTTATCTTGCTATAAAAAAAAGCGCAAGACAAATTACAAATTACTTTTATACAGTTTGATTTTGTATAATGATTTAAAGCAACAAATCGTAGCTCATCATCAAATGTGGTAATTCTGGGCTGGTGTGTTTTGTAATGGTTATATTTATATAATGTGCTTGTATATTTTTTAATTAACAACTTTAATGTCCTCCAAGATTGTCCTAGTTGGTGATGTATTTTCCAAATTCTACAGTTTGTCTTGCTATAAAAAAAAACGCAAGACAAATTATAAATTACTTTTATACAGTTTGATTTTGTATAATGGTTTAAAGCAACAAATCGTAGCTCATCATCAAATGTGGTAATTCTGGGCTGGTGTGTTTTGTAATCGTTATATTTATATAATGTGCTTGTATATTTTTTAATTAACAACTTTAATGTCCTCCAAGATTGTCCTAGTTGGTGATGTATTTTCCAAATTCTACAGTTTGTCTTGCTATAAAAAAAGAAACGCAAGACAAATTACAAATTACTTTTATACAGTTTGATTTTGTATAATGGTTTAAAGCAACAAATCGTAGCTCATCATCAAATGTGGTAATTCTGGGCTGGTGTGTTTTGTAATCGTTATATTTATATGATGTACTTGTGTATTTTTTAATTAACAACTTTAATGTTCTCCAAGACTGTCATAGTTCATGATGTATTTTCCAAATTCTACAGTTTGTCTTGCTATGAAAAAAAAAAAAACGCAAGACAAATTGCAAATTACTTTTATACAATTTGATTTTGTATAGTGGTTTAAATCCACAAATCATAGCTCATCATCAAATATGGTAATTCTGCGCTGATGTGTTTTGTAATCGTTATATTTATAACATGTACTTGTGTATTTTTTAATTAACAACTTTAATGTCCTCCAAGATTATCGTAGTTGATGATGAATTTTTCAAATTCTACAGTTTGTCTTGCTATGAACAAAAAAAAACGCAAGACAAATTGCAAATTACTTTTATACAGTTTGATTTTGTATAGTGGTTTAAACCCACAAATCATAGCTCATCATCAAATATGGTAATTCTGCGCTGGTGTGTTTTGTAACCGATATATTTATATGATGTACTTGTGTATTTTTTAATTAACAACTTAATGTCCTCCAAGATTGTCGTAGTTGATGATGTATTTTCCAAATTCTACAGTTTGTCTTGCTATAAAAAAAAAAACGCAAGACAAATTGCAAATTTCTTTTATACAGTTTGATTTTATATAGTGGTTTAAAGCCACAAATCATAGCTCATCATCAAATATGGTAATTCTGCGCTTGTGTGTTTTGTAATCGTTATATTTATATGATGTACTTGTGTATTTTTTAATTAACAACTTTAATGTCCTCCAAGATTGTCGTAGTTGATGATGTATTTTCCAAATTCTACAGTTTGCCTTGCTATAAAAAAAAAACGCAAGACAAATTGCAAATTTCTTTTATACAGTTTGATTTTATATAGTGGTTTAAAGCCACATATCATAGCTTATCATCAAATATGGTAATTCTGGGCTGGTGTGTTTTGTAATCGTTATACTTATATGATGTACTTGTGTATTTTTTAATTAACAACTTTAATGTTCTCCAAGACTGTTGTAGTTGATAATGTATTTTCCAAATTCTACAGTTTGTCTTGCTATAAAAAAAAAACGCAAGACAAATTGCAAATTTCTTTTATACAGTTTGATTTTATATAGTGGTTTAAAGCCACAAATCATAGCTCATCATCAAATATGGTAATTCTGCGCTGGTGTGTTTTGTAATCGTTATATTTATATAATGTGCTTGTATATTTTTTAATTAACAACTTTAATGTCCTCCAAGATTGTCTTAGTTGGTGATGTATTTTCCAAATTCTACAGTTTGTCTTGCTATGAAAAAACAAAAAAAAAAAACGGAAGACAAATTGCAAATTACTTTTATACAATTTGATTTTGTATAGTGGTTTAAATCCACAAATCGTATTTCATCAGCAAATGTGGCAATTCTGGGCTGGTGTGTTTTGTAATCGTTATATTTATAACATGTACTTGTGCATTTTTTAATTAACACCTTTAATGTCCTCCAAGAATGTCGTAGTTGATGATGTATTTTCCAAATTCTGCAGTTTGTCTTGCTATAAAAAAAGAAACGCAAGACAAATTGCAAATTACTTTTATACAGTTTGATTTTGTATAATGGTGTAAAGCAACAAATCGTAGCTCATCATCAACTATGGTAATTCTGCGCTGGTGTGATTTGTAATCGTTATATTTATATGATGTACTTGTGCATTTTTTAATTAACACCTTGAATGTCCTCCAAGAATGTCGTAGTTGATGATGTATTTTCCAAATTCTGCAGTTTGTCTTGCTATAAAAAAAAAACGCAAGACAAATTGCAAATTACTTTTATACAATTTGATTTTGTATAGTGGTTTAAATCCACAAATCGTATTTCATCATCAAATGTGGCAATTCTGAGCTGGTGTGTTTTGTAGTCGTTATATTTATATGATGTACTTGTGTGTTTTTTAATTAACAACTTTAATGTCCTCCAAGATTGTCGTAGTTGGTGATGCATTTTCCAAATTCTACAGTTTGTCTTGCTATGAAAAAAAAAAAAAAAAAAAACGCAAGACAAATTGCAAATTACTTTTATACAATTTGATTTTGTATAGTGGTTTAAATCCACAAATCGTATTTCATCATCAAATGTGGCAATTCTGGGCTGGTGTGTTTTGTAATCGTTATATTTATAACATGTACTTGTGCATTTTTTAATTAACACCTTTAATGTCCTCCAAGAATGTCGTAGTTGATGATGTATTTTCCAAATTCTGCAGTTTGTCTTGCTATAAAAAAAACGCAAGACAAATTGCAAATTACTTTTATACAATTTGATTTTGTATAGTGGTTTAGAGCCACAAATCGTAGCTCATCATCAAATATGGTAATTCTGCGCTGGTGTGTTTTGTAATCGATATATTTATATGATGTACTTGTGTATTTTTTAATTAACAACTGTAATGTCCTCCAAGATTGTCGTAGTTGATGATGTATTTTCCAAATTCTACAGTTTGTCTTGCTATAAAAAAAAACGCAAGACAAATTGCAAATTACTTTTATACAGTTTGATTTTGTATAATGGTTTAAAGCTACAAATCCTAGCTCATCATCAAATATGGTAACTCTGCGCTGGTGTGTTTTGTAGTCGTTATATTTATATGATGTACTTGTGTATTTTTTAATTAACAACTTTAATGTCGTCTAAGATTGTCGTAGTTGTTGATGTATTTTCCCAATTCTACAGTTTGTCTTGCTATAAAAAAAAAAAAAAAAAAAACGCAAGACAAATTGCAAATTACTTTTATACAGTTTGATTTTGTATAATGGATTAAAGCAACAAATCGTAGCTCATCATCAAATGTGGTAATTCTGCGCTGGTGTGTTTTGTAATCGTTACATTTATATGATGTACTTGTGTATTTTTTAATTAACATCTTTAATGTCCTCCAAGATTGTCGTAGTTGATGATGTATTTTCCAAATTCTACAGTTTGTCTTGTTATAAAAAAAAACGCAAGACAAATTGCAAATTACTTTTATACAGTTTGATTTTGTATAATGGTTTAAAGCAACAAATCGTAGCTCATCATCAAATATGGTAATTCTGCGCTGGTGTGTTTTGTAATCGTTATATTTATATGATGTACTTGTGTATTTTTTAATTAACAACTTTAATGTCCTCCAAGATTGTTGTAGTTGATGATGTATTTTCCAAATTCTACAGTTTGTCTTGCTATGAAAAAAAAAAAAAAAAAAAAAAAAAAAAAAAAAACACAAGACAAATTGCAAATAACTTTTATACAGTTTGATGTTGTATAATGGTTTAAAGCAACAAATCGTAGCTCATCATCAAATGTGGTAATTCTGGGCTGGTGTGTTTTGTAATCGTTATATTTATATAATGTACTTGTGTATTTTTTAATTAACAACTTTACTGTCCTCCAAGATTGTCGTAGTTGATGATGTATTTTCCAAATTCTACAGTTTGTCTTGCTATAAAAAAAAAACGCAAGACAAATTGCAAATTTCTTTTATATAGTTTGATTTTATATAGTGGTTTAAAGCCACAAATCATAGCTCATCATCAAATATGGTAATTCTGCGCTGGTGTGTTTTGTAATCATTATATTTATATGATGTACTTGTGTATTTTTTAATTAACAACTTTAATGTCCTCCAAGATTGTCGTAGTTGATGATGTATTTTCCAAATTCTACAGTTTGTCGTGCTATAAAAAAAAAACGCAAGACAAATTGCAAATTACTTTTATACAGTTTGATTTTGTATAATGGTTTAAAGCAACAAATCGTAGCTCATCATCAAATGTGGTAATTCTGGGCTGGTGTGTTTTGTAATGGTTATATTTATATAATGTGCTTGTATATTTTTTAATTAACAACTTTAATGTCCTCCAAGATTGTCCTAGTTGGTGATGTATTTTCCAAATTCTACAGTTTATCTTGCTATAAAAAAAAGCGCAAGACAAATTACAAATTACTTTTATACAGTTTGATTTTGTATAATGATTTAAAGCAACAAATCGTAGCTCATCATCAAATGTGGTAATTCTGGGCTGGTGTGTTTTGTAATGGTTATATTTATATAATGTGCTTGTATATTTTTTAATTAACAACTTTAATGTCCTCCAAGATTGTCCTAGTTGGTGATGTATTTTCCAAATTCTACAGTTTGTCTTGCTATAAAAAAAAACGCAAGACAAATTATAAATTACTTTTATACAGTTTGATTTTGTATAATGGTTTAAAGCAACAAATCGTAGCTCATCATCAAATGTGGTAATTCTGGGCTGGTGTGTTTTGTAATCGTTATATTTATATAATGTGCTTGTATATTTTTTAATTAACAACTTTAATGTCCTCCAAGATTGTCCTAGTTGGTGATGTATTTTCCAAATTCTACAGTTTGTCTTGCTATAAAAAAAGAAACGCAAGACAAATTACAAATTACTTTTATACAGTTTGATTTTGTATAATGGTTTAAAGCAACAAATCGTAGCTCATCATCAAATGTGGTAATTCTGGGCTGGTGTGTTTTGTAATCGTTATATTTATATGATGTACTTGTGTATTTTTTAATTAACAACTTTAATGTTCTCCAAGACTGTCATAGTTCATGATGTATTTTCCAAATTCTACAGTTTGTCTTGCTATGAAAAAAAAAAAAAACGCAAGACAAATTGCAAATTACTTTTATACAATTTGATTTTGTATAGTGGTTTAAATCCACAAATCATAGCTCATCATCAAATATGGTAATTCTGCGCTGATGTGTTTTGTAATCGTTATATTTATAACATGTACTTGTGTATTTTTTAATTAACAACTTTAATGTCCTCCAAGATTATCGTAGTTGATGATGAATTTTTCAAATTCTACAGTTTGTCTTGCTATGAACAAAAAAAAACGCAAGACAAATTGCAAATTACTTTTATACAGTTTGATTTTGTATAGTGGTTTAAACCCACAAATCATAGCTCATCATCAAATATGGTAATTCTGCGCTGGTGTGTTTTGTAACCGATATATTTATATGATGTACTTGTGTATTTTTTAATTAACAACTTAATGTCCTCCAAGATTGTCGTAGTTGATGATGTATTTTCCAAATTCTACAGTTTGTCTTGCTATAAAAAAAAACGCAAGACAAATTGCAAATTTCTTTTATACAGTTTGATTTTATATAGTGGTTTAAAGCCACAAATCATAGCTCATCATCAAATATGGTAATTCTGCGCTTGTGTGTTTTGTAATCGTTATATTTATATGATGTACTTGTGTATTTTTTAATTAACAACTTTAATGTCCTCCAAGATTGTCGTAGTTGATGATGTATTTTCCAAATTCTACAGTTTGCCTTGCTATAAAAAAAAAACGCAAGACAAATTGCAAATTTCTTTTATACAGTTTGATTTTATATAGTGGTTTAAAGCCACATATCATAGCTTATCATCAAATATGGTAATTCTGGGCTGGTGTGTTTTGTAATCGTTATACTTATATGATGTACTTGTGTATTTTTTAATTAACAACTTTAATGTTCTCCAAGACTGTCGTAGTTGATAATGTATTTTCCAAATTCTACAGTTTGTCTTGCTATAAAAAAAAAAACGCAAGACAAATTGCAAATTTCTTTTATACAGTTTGATTTTATATAGTGGTTTAAAGCCACAAATCATAGCTCATCATCAAATATGGTAATTCTGCGCTGGTGTGTTTTGTAATCGTTATATTTATATAATGTGCTTGTATATTTTTTAATTAACAACTTTAATGTCCTCCAAGATTGTCTTAGTTGGTGATGTATTTTCCAAATTCTACAGTTTGTCTTGCTATATAAAAACAAAACGCAAGACAAATTACAAATTACTTTTATACAGTTTGATTTTGTATAATGATTTAAAGCAACAAATCGTAGCTCATCATCAAATGTGGTAATTCTGGGCTGGTGTGTTTTTTAATGGTTATATTTATATAATGTGCTTGTATATTTTTTAATTAACAACTTTAATGTCCTCCAAGATTGTCCTAGTTGGTGATGTATTTTCCAAATTCTACAGTTTGTTTTGCTATAAAAAAAAAACGCAAGACAAATTATAAATTACTTTTATACAGTTTGATTTTGTATAATGATTTAAAGCAACAAATCGTAGCTCATCATCAAATGTGGTAATTCTGGGCTGGTGTGTTTTGTAATCGTTATACTTATATGATGTACTTGTGTATTTTTTAATTAACAACTTTAATGTTCTCCAAGACTGTCGTAGTTGATAATGTATTTTCCAAATTCTACAGTTTGTCTTGCTATAAAAAAAAAAAACGCAAGACAAATTGCAAATTTCTTTTATACAGTTTGATTTTATATAGTGGTTTAAAGCCACAAATCATAGCTCATCATCAAATATGGTAATTCTGCGCTGGTGTGTTTTGTAATCGTTATATTTATATAATGTGCTTGTATATTTTTTAATTAACAACTTTAATGTCCTCCAAGATTGTCTTAGTTGGTGATGTATTTTCCAAATTCTACAGTTTGTCTTGCTATATAAAAACAAAACGCAAGACAAATTACAAATTACTTTTATACAGTTTGATTTTGTATAATGATTTAAAGCAACAAATCGTAGCTCATCATCAAATGTGGTAATTCTGGGCTGGTGTGTTTTGTAATGGTTATATTTATATAATGTGCTTGTATATTTTTTAATTAACAACTTTAATGTCCTCCAAGATTGTCCTAGTTGGTGATGTATTTTCCAAATTCTACAGTTTGTTTTGCTATAAAAAAAAAACGCAAGACAAATTATAAATTACTTTTATACAGTTTGATTTTGTATAATGGTTTAAAGCAACAAATCGTAGCTCATCATCAAATGTGGTAATTCTGGGCTGGTGTGTTTTGTAATGGTTATATTTATATAATGTGCTTGTATATTTTTTAATTAACAACTTTAATGTCCTCCAAGATTGTCCTAGTTGGTGATGTATTTTCCAAATTCTACAGTTTGCCTTGCTATAAAAAAAACGCAAGACAAATTACAGTTTGATTTTGTATAATGGTTTAAAGCAACAAATCGTAGCTCATCATCAAATGTGGTAATTCTGGGCTGGTGTGTTTTGTAATGGTTATATTTATAGAATGTGCTTGTATATTTTTTAATTAACAACTTTAATGTCCTCCAAGATTGTCCTAGTTGGTGATGTATTTTCCAAATTCTACAGTTTGTCTTGCTATAAAAAAAACGCAAGACAAATTATAAATTACTTTTATACAGTTTGATTTTGTATAATGGTTTAAAGCAACAAATCGTAGCTCATCATCAAATGTGGTAATTCTGGGCTGGTGTGTTTTGTAATCGTTATATTTATATAATGTGCTTGTATATTTTTTAATTAACAACTTTAATGTCCTCCAAGATTGTCGTAGTTGATGATGTATTTTCCAAATTCTACAGTTTGTCTTGCTATAAAAAAAACGCACGACAAATTGCAAATTACTTTTATACAGTTTGATTTTCTATAATAGTTTAAAGCAACAAATCGTAGCTCATCATCAAATATGGTAATTCTGCGCTGGTGTGTTTTGTAATCGTTATATTTATATGATGTACTTGTGTATTTTTTAATTAACAACTTTAATGTCCTCCAAGATTGTCGTAGTTGATGATGTATTTTCCAAATTCTACAGTTTGTCGTGCTATAAAAAAAAAAAACGCAAGACAAATTGCAAATTACTTTTATACAGTTTGATTTTGTATAATGGTTTAAAGCAACAAATCGTAGCTCATCATCAAATGTGGTAATTCTGGGCTGGTGTGTTTTGTAATCGTTATATTTATATAACGTGCTTGTATATTTTTTAATTAACAACTTTAATGTCCTCCAAGATTGTTGTAGTTGATGATGTATTTTCCAAATTCTACAGTTTATCTTGCTATAAAAAAAAACGCAAGACAAATTACAAATTACTTTTATACAGTTTGATTTTGTATAATGATTTAAAGCAACAAATCGTAGCTCATCATCAAATGTGGTAATTCTGGGCTGGTGTGTTTTGTAATGGTTATATTTATATAATGTGCTTGTATATTTTTTAATTAACAACTTTAATGTCCTCCAAGATTGTCCTAGTTGGTGATGTATTTTCCAAATTCTACAGTTTGTCTTGCTATAAAAAAAACGCAAGACAAATTATAAATTACTTTTATACAGTTTGATTTTGTATAATGGTTTAAAGCAACAAATCGTAGCTCATCATCAAATGTGGTAATTCTGGGCTGGTGTGTTTTGTAATCGTTATATTTATATAATGTGCTTGCATATTTTTTAATTAACAACTTTAATGTCCTCCAAGATTGTCCTAGTTGGTGATGTATTTTCCAAATTCTACAGTTTGTCTTGCTATAAAAAAAACGCAAGACAAATTATAAATTACTTTTATACAGTTTGATTTTGTATAATGGTTTAAAGCAACAAATCGTAGCTCATCATCAAATGTGGTAATTCTGGGCTGGTGTGTTTTGTAATCGTTATATTTATATGATGTACTTGTGTATTTTTTAATTAACAACTTTAATGTTCTCCAAGACTGTCATAGTTGATGATGTATTTTCCAAATTCTACAGTTTGTCTTGCTATGAAAAAAAAAAAAAAAACGCAAGACAAATTGCAAATTACTTTTATACAATTTGATTTTGTATAGTGGTTTAAATCCACAAATCATAGCTCATCATCAAATATGGTAATTCTGCGCTGATGTGTTTTGTAATCGTTATATTTATAACATGTACTTGTGTATTTTTTAATTAACAACTTTAATGTCCTCCAAGATTATCGTAGTTGATGATGAATTTTTCAAATTCTACAGTTTGTCTTGCTATGAACAAAAAAAAAACGCAAGACAAATTGCAAATTACTTTTATACAGTTTGATTTTGTATAGTGGTTTAAACCCCCAAATCATAGCTCATCATCAAATATGGTAATTCTGCGCTGGTGTGTTTTGTAATCGATATATTTATATGATGTACTTGTGTATTTTTTAATTAACAACTTAATGTCCTCCAAGATTGTCGTAGTTGATGATGTATTTTCCAAATTCTACAGTTTGTCTTGCTATAAAAAAAACGCAAGACAAATTGCAAATTTCTTTTATACAGTTTGATTTTATATAGTGGTTTAAAGCCACAAATCATAGCTCATCATCAAATATGGTAATTCTGCGCTGGTGTGTTTTGTAATCGTTATATTTATATGATGTACTTGTGTATTTTTTAATTAACAACTTTAATGTCCTCCAAGATTGTCGTAGTTGATGATGTATTTTCCAAATTCTACAGTTTGTCTTGCTATAAAAAAAAACGCAAGACAAATTGCAAATTTCTTTTATACGGTTTGATTTTATATAGTGGTTTAAAGCCACAAATCATAGCTCATCATCAAATATGGTAATTCTGCGCTGGTGTGTTTTGTAATCGTTATATTTATATGATGTACTTGTGTATTTTTTAATTAACAACTTTAATGTTCTCCAAGACTGTCGTAGTTGATAATGTATTTTCCAAATTCTACAGTTTGTCTTGCTATAAAAAAAAACGCAAGACAAATTGCAAATTTCTTTTATACAGTTTGATTTTGTATAATGATTTAAAGCAACAAATCGTAGCTCATCATCAAATGTGGTAATTCTGGGCTGGTGTGTTTTGTAATGGTTATATTTATATAATGTGCTTGTATATTTTTTAATTAACAACTTTAATGTCCTCCAAGATTGTCCTAGTTGGTGATGTATTTTCCAAATTCTACAGTTTGTTTTGCTATAAAAAAAAACGCAAGACAAATTATAAATTACTTTTATACAGTTTGATTTTGTATAATGGTTTAAAGCAACAAATCGTAGCTCATCATCAAGTGTGGTAATTCTGGGCTGGTGTGTTTTGTAATGGTTATATTTATATAATGTGCTTGTATATTTTTTAATTAACAACTTTAATGTCCTCCAAGATTGTCCTAGTTGGTGATGTATTTTCCAAATTCTACAGTTTGTCTTGCTATATATAAAAAAAAACGCAAGACAAATTACAAATTACTTTTATACAGTTTGATTTTGTATAATGATTTAAAGCAGCAAATCGTAGCTCATCATCAAATGTGGTAATTCTGGGCTGGTGTGTTTTGTAATGGTTATATTTATATAATGTGCTTGTATATTTTTTAATTAACAACTTTAATGTCCTCCAAGATTGTCCTAGTTGGTGATGTATTTTCCAAATTCTACAGTTTGCCTTGCTATAAAAACAACGCAAGACAAATTACAGTTTGATTTTGTATAATGGTTTAAAGCAACAAATCGTAGCTCATCATCAAATGTGGTAATTCTGGGCTGGTGTGTTTTGTAATGGTTATATTTATAGAATGTGCTTGTATATTTTTTAATTAACAACTTTAATGTCCTCCAAGATTGTCCTAGTTGGTGATGTATTTTCCAAATTCTACAGTTTGTCTTGCTATAAAAAAAAACGCAAGACAAATTATAAATTACTTTTATACAGTTTGATTTTGTATAATGGTTTAAAGCAACAAATCGTAGCTCATAATAATAATAATAATAATAATAATAATATTCCTTTATTGCCCAACAGAGAGACTCCAATTATAAGGCAAACAAATAAAAGTGCGATAACATAGCATACAATAGTAAAAAAAAAAACAATAATATAGATACAGTAAATTAACAAGAAAACAAGATAAGATACTGGCGAAAAAAAATGCATTAATCAAACAGAGTACTATACCGGTCATTATTATTGACTATACGACACATCGAAATCATCGGTGCAATTCTTAACACGTTAGTGCGCATTCGTGGGATATAAAACATACTCTGAGTGCGAGATCCCGAACGAGGCACCAGAAAATGCACACGCGAGAGCAAATAAATGCTGTCGATTTTATTGAGCAATAATTTTTTTAAGAACCGCACACCGCACTCCTCACGCCGCACAGATAAGGACGCCACATCATGCCGCACCAACAACGATTCATAATCACATGCACGTTCCGGGTAAACTCCATCCACACGGTACGAGAGACACTTTAAGAAGCGGCGCTGCACTCGTTCAATTCTCAGCTGGTGTGTGACATACTGTGGGGACCAAATAATAGAGGCGTACTCCAGAATGGAAGAGACCAAAGCAAAGTACAGCGTTCTTACCGCGTTGATCTGGCGAAATTCTCTGGTATTTCTGAGGACAAACCCCAACATCCTATTAGCCCTCACACAAATGCTGTCGACGTGGGAAACAAACGTCAGGTGAGAATCGAATAACACGCCCAAGTCCTTTACGGATGTCGATGATGGAAGGTGAACTCCAGATAACAAATAGGTAGTTGGTAAAGGATCAGCCACTTTTCTCGTGTAGGAGACATAGAAACATTTTTCCACATTTATGATCAGTGAGTTGCTTTTACACCAGGCTTCCAGGATGCTGAGATTATACTGCAGCAGTTGTATATCACGGACATCTCTGATTGAAATGTACAGCTTCAAATCATCGGCAAACCCAAGCGCAAAACAGGTGAAAAGCGCCAGCAGGTCGTCCAAGAAAAGAATGAACATTAAAGGACCAAGGTTGGATCCTTGAGGGACACCGGAAGTGGCAAAAAATTTCTGGGAAGAAAAGCCGTTGTAAAAAACATAACCAGATCTGTTTGTCAGATAGGATTGCAGAAGCCTGAGGAGTGTCACGCTGCAGCCAAAGCCGCTCAGCTTGCGTATTAGTATTCCGTGGTCAATCATGTCAAACGCCTTGCAAAAATCTGTGTAGACTACATCAATTCTACCGCCATCATCGAGAACCTCAGCTAGATACTGAGTGATGGATGCCAAATTCGTGATTGTTGATCTGCCAGAAACGAATCCGTGCTGCAGAGGAGATATGTAGGGTCTGGTATTGCAAGCGATCGTATCATAGAGTACCCTTTCGAATATCTTAGAAAAATTGGACAATATGGCTATCGGGCGATAGTTCTTCACTTCCTTCTTATCCCCTTTCTTAAAAACAGGAATAATTCTTGCACCCTTCCAAACTTCAGGAAAAACACAGGATCGGATTGACAAGTTTATTAGTTTCGACAGTGGCTCAGCCAATACGGGACCAGTATCCCGCACCAAGAATGACGGAATCATGTCATCACCAGCAGTCCTCTTATTAGGAAGTCTTTTCATTAGCTTCGCAACATCCTCAGCGGATACATTAAACTGTGAGAAGGCAGGCCTCAACGTGTCACTGGAAAAAGAGATTTCAGATGACGGTACATAAACCCCCGAAAAGTTACGCGCAAAGGCATCCACAATATCCTGAGGACTATCATAGCTCATATTGCCTTCATTCATAGTCTCAGGTATCCGAGAACCCCCACTCTTAAGCCTGATAAATTCCCATATGTTGGCAGGGGCAGACCCTATATTAGCCTCAGTATCACGAAGAAACTCAGAATACGCCGCGGAAGATTGCTGCTTTACCAATGCGCGAATTCTTTTGAAGTCCTGAAGGTAGCGTGTGTCGCCGGTGGATAGATGCTTTCTGCGGTAATATGCCTTCAATTTTATATTCTTTATTATTTGATATGTATACCAGCAAGGATAATCAGATGTTACTACCCGAGTCCTGGGTACAGAGCGATCAAGAGTTTTATATAGTGCAGTATAGAAATCACGCACAGCAACGTCAACATCCACGGCGTTCTCAAGGAATGACCAGTCAATGTTTGCAATATCATCATATAGCTGATAAAAGTCAGCTCGCCTGAAATTATACGACGTATTATTCTGGTTGGAGGAGAAACGGGAAGTATTTTCATCAATGCCAGGGCAAAACGATACAACAAGTGAAGGATGATGAGAGTCCTCAGGAGTTAACGGTTGTAACTCACGCTCAACCGATAAAAGTTCCCTGTCATTGCTAAAGACCAGGTCCAATAACCTATTGTTGTGGTTTGCGACTGCATTAGACTGATGAAGGCCCAATAAATCAACAAAGCTACGCAACTGTGCACTGTTAACGGATGCAGTAAAATCAGGCACATTAAAATCACCGAAAAGGAGAATCTTGCTACCAACCAGCAGCGCAGACAGGGAATCGAGAAACTGCTCGAATTCATTGGCACTAAGATCAGGAGGCACGTATGTGACACCAACAAAAAAGACATGATGGCCAAAATAACACTTGCATAAGCATATATCAATTAGCGGAACTAGAGCAGACAGGTGAGACACATCAACTACAGAGTAATTAATCTTATGAGAAAGAGCCATTAAGACTCCGCCACCCCTGCCACGACCGACAAGAGAAATAGGAGCGATGAAAAAGTTCGGAATCAGTGATGGAATCGTTGAGCCATGTTTCGGTGAGAAATATTATATCAAAAGACATATCACAAGTATTGACATAAAATGAATGAGTTTTAGAACATAATCCTCTAACGTTTTGGTAATAGAAGTTGTAAGTAAGGGAGTCTCTGTTGGGCAAATTTAGTTTAAAGAAGAGGAAACAATTGTGGGCAATCCACGTGCATATTTAATTTTCAAATTAGTTTCCCCTTCGGCTATCCTCCTGTCCAAATCAGCCTTCACTGTGCGATAGAGCTCAATTTGTTTCGGAGTTCGATCACGGTATACGGAAATATGTCTCCAGTTCGGCAGATCCTTGATCTTCGCCGAATTTCGCACAACCTCTGATACAAGCGACTCACCAGGCAACACCACCTTTACTGGGCGACATGAATTTCGCTTTGTGGGGTCGAACTTCCCCAAACGTTGCGTCTTGAGCTCGGCACTAGATACCGCAACACCCAAGTCCGCCAGGACAGTTCTAGCTGCGATGGTATCAAGCTCAGTTTGGGACTCTCTATTTATACCAGTAGTCTCAGGAAGCTTGAAGATGATGATGTTGGATTTACGTTTCTCGCGCTCCATAACTTCCTGTACGACCTTCTCGAAATCATCTGGCGCTAACGAATCACTAACGAATCACGAATCACACAGCTCATCATCAAATGTGGTAATTCTGGGCTGGTGTGTTCTGTAATCGTTATATTTATATAATCTGCTTGTATATTTTTTAATTAACAACTTTAATGTCCTCCAAGATTGTCCTAGTTGGTGATGTATTTTCCAAATTCTACAGTTTGTCTTGCTATAAAAAAAAAACGCAAGACAAATTACAAATTACTTTTATACAGTTTGATTTTGTATAATGGTTTAAAGCAACAAATCGTAGCTCATCAGCAAATATGGTAATTCTGCGCTGGTGTGTTTTGTAATCGTTATATTTATATGATGTACTTGTGTATTTTTTAATTAACAACTTTAATGTCCTCCAAGATTGTCGTAGTTGATGATGTATTTTCCAAATTCTACAGTTTGTCTTGCTATAAAAAAAACGCACGACAAATTGCAAATTACTTTTATACAGTTTGATTTTGTATAATAGTTTAAAGCAACAAATCGTAGCTCATCATCAAATATGGTAATTCTGCGCTGGTGTGTTTTGTAATCGTTATATTTATATGATGTACTTGTGTATTTTATAATTAACAACTTTAATGTCCTCCAAGATTGTCGTAGTTGATGATGTATTTTCCAAATTCTACAGTTTGTCTTGCTATAAAAAAAAACGCACGACAAATTGCAAATTACTTTTATACAGTTTGATTTTGTATAATAGTTTAAAGCAACAAATCGTAGCTCATCATCAAATATGGTAATTCTGCGCTGGTGTGTTTTGTAATCGTTATATTTATATGATGTACTTGTGTATCTTTTAATTAACAACTTTAATGTCCTCCAAGATTGTCGTCGTTGATGATGTATTTTCCAAATTCTACAGTTTGTCTTGCTATAAAAAAAAAAACGCAAGACAAATTGCAAATTACTTTTATACAGTTTGATTTTGTATAATGGTTTAAAGCAACAAATCGTAGCTCATCATCAAATATAGTAATTCTGCGCTGGTGTGTTTTGTAATCGTTATATTTATATGATGTACTTGTGTATTTTTTAATTAACAACTTTAATGTCCTCCAAGTTTGTCGTAGTTGATGATGTATTTTTCAAATTCAACAGTTTGTCTTGCTATAAAAAAAAACGCAAGACAAATTGCAAATTACTTTTATACAGTTTGATTTTGTATAATGGTTTAAAGCAACAAATCGTAGCTCATCAGCAAATATGGTAATTCTGCGCTGGTGTGTTTTGTAATCGTTATATTTATATGATGGACTTGTGTATTTTTTAATTAACAACTTTAATGTCCTCCAAGATTGTTGTAGTTGATGATGTATTTTCCAAATTCTACAGTTTGTGTTGCTATGAAAAAAAAAAACAAGACAAATTGCAAATAACTTTTATACAGTTTGATGTTGTATAATGGTTTAAAGCAACAAATCGTAGCTCATCATCAAATGTGGTAATTCTGGGCTGGTGTGTTTTGTAATCGTTA
This sequence comes from Aphodius granarius, assembly GCA_963971325.1. Taxonomy (NCBI): domain Eukaryota; kingdom Metazoa; phylum Arthropoda; class Insecta; order Coleoptera; family Scarabaeidae; genus Aphodius; species Aphodius granarius. The sequence continues at coordinate 8,453,955 of OZ020225.1, forward strand.
TATTTATATAATGTGCTTGTATATTTTTTAATTAACAACTTTAATGTCCTCCAAGATTGTCCTAGTTGGTGATGTATTTTCCAAACTCTACAGTTTGTCTTGCTATAAAAAAAACGCAAGACAAATTACAAATTACTTTTATACAGTTTGATTTTGTATAATGGTTTAAAGCAACAAATCGTAGCTCATCATCAAATGTGGTAATTCTGAGCTGGTGTGTTTTGTAATCGTTATATTTATATTATGTGCTTGTATATTTTTTAATTAACAACTTTAATGTCCTCCAAGATTGTCCTAGTTGGTGATGTATTTTCCAAATTCTACAGTTTGTCTTGCTATAAAAAAAAACGCAAGACAAATTAGAAATTACTTTTATACAGTTTAATTTTGTATAATGGTTTAAAGCAACAAATCGTAGCTCATCATCAAATGTGGTAATTCTGGGCTGGTGTGTTTTGTAATCGTTATATTTATATAATGTGCTTGTATATTTTTTAATTAACAACTTTAATGTCCTCCAAGGTTGTCCTAGTGGGTGATGTATTTTCCAAATTCTACAGTTTGTCTTGCTATAAAAAAAACGCAAGACAAATTACAAATTACTTTTAGACAGTTTGATTTTGTATAATGGTTTCAAGCAACAAATCGTAGCTCATCATCAAATGTGGTAATTCTGGGCTGGTGTGTTTTGTAATCGTTATATTTATATAATGTGCTTGTATATTTTTTAATTAACAACTTTAATGTCCTCCAAGATTGTCCTAGTTGGTGATGTATTTTCCAAACTCTACAGTTTGTCTTGCTATAAAAAAAACGCAAGACAAATTACAAATTACTTTTATACAGTTTGATTTTGTATAATGGTTTAAAGCAACAAATCGTAGCTCATCATCAAATGTGGTAATTCTGGGCTGGTGTGTTTTGTAATCGTTATATTTATATTATGTGCTTGTATATTTTTTAATTAACAACTTTAATGTCCTCCAAGATTGTCCTAGTTGGTGATGTATTTTCCAAATTCTACAGCTTGTCTTGCTATAAAAAAAACGCAAGACAAATTACAAATTACTTTTATACAGTTTGATTTTGTATAATGGTTTAAAGCAACAAATCGTAGCTCATCATCAAATGTGGTAATTCTGGGCTGGTGTGTTTTGTAATCGTTATATTTATATAATGTGCTTGTATATTTTTTAATTAACAACTTTAATGTCCTCCAAGATTGTCCTAGTTGGTGATGTATTTTCCAAATTCTACAGTTTGTCTTGCTATAAAAAAAAAACGCAAGACAAATTACAAATTACTTTTATACAGTTTGATTTTGTATAATGGTTTAAAGCAACAAATCGTGGCTCATCATCAAATGTGGTAATTCTGGGCTGGTGTGTTTTGTAATCGTTATATTTATATAATGTGCTTGTATATTTTTTAATTAACAACTTTAATGTCCTCCAAGATTGTCCTAGTTGGTGATGTATTTTCCAAATTCTACAGTTTGTCTTGCTATAAAAAAAACGCAAGACAAATTACAAATTACTTTTATACAGTTTCATTTTGTATAATGGTTTAAAGCAACAAATCGTAGTTCATCATCAAATATGGTAATTCTGGGCTGGTGTGTTTTGTAATCGTTATATTTATATAATGTGCTTGTATATTTTTTAATTAACAACTTGAATGTCCTCCAAGATTGTCCTAGTTGGTGATGTATTTTCCAAATTCTACAGTTTGTCTTGCTATAAAAAAAAAACGCAAGACAAATTACAAATTACTTTTATACAGTTTGATTTTGTATAATGGTTTAAAGCAACAAATCGTAGCTCATCATCAAATGTGGTAATTCTGGGCTGGTGTGTTTTGTAATCGTTATATTTATATAATGTGCTTGTATATTTTTTAATTAACAACTTTAATGTCCTCCAAGATTGTCCTAGTTGGTGATGTATTTTCCAAATTCTACAGTTTGTCTTGCTATAAAAAAAACGCAAGACAAATTACAAATTACTTTTATACAGTTTGATTTTGTATAATGGTTTAAAGCAACAATTCGTAGCTCATCATCAAATGTGGTAATTCTGGGCTGGTGTGTTTTGTAATCGTTATATTTATATAATGTGCTTGTATATTTTTTAATTAACAACTTTAATGTCCTCCAAGATTGTCCTAGTTGGTGATGTATTTTCCAAATTCTACAGTTTGTATTGCTATAAAAAAAACGCAAGACAAATTACAAATTACTTTTATACAGTTTGATGTTGTATAATGGTTTAAAGCAACAAATCGTTGCTCATCATCAAATGTGGTAATTCTGGGCTGGTGTGTTTTGTAATCATTATATTTATATAATGTGCTTGTATATTTTTTAATTAATAACTTTAATGTCCTCCAAGATTGTCCTAGTTGGTGATGTATTTTCCAAATTCTACAGTTTGTCTTGCTATAAAAAAAAAAAAAACGCAAGACAAATTATAAATTACTTTTATACAGTTTGATTTTGTATAATGGTTTAAAGCAACAAATCGTAGCTCATCATCAAATGTGGTAATTCTGAGCTGGTGTGTTTTGTAATCGTTATATTTATATAATGTGCTTGTATATTTTTTAATTAACAACTTTAATGTCCTCCAAGGTTGTCCTAGTTGGTGATGTATTTTCCAAATTCTACAGTTTGTCTTGCTATAAAAAAAACGCAAGACAAATTACAAATTACTTTTATACAGTTTGATTTTGTATAATGGTTTAAAGCAACAAATCGTAGCTCATCATCAAATGTGGTAATTCTGGGTTGGTGTGTTTTGTAATCGTTATATTTATATAATGTTGTTTAAGCCGGTAATTTTATAGTGCGTTATTTGGACGCCAATATCGATATTTGTTCGTTTGTATAATAATAAAAATAAAACTTTAGTTGAGGCCTGTATATGCTAGAAAAGTATTGCAGTCCAGTTTTTGTTGACCAGCTGGACAACGCCGTGACTTGACCGGCGAGTTGCTCGGCTCAGATAGATTTTGAAACTCGCTTCGTGCAGTTGTGTCTATAGTGAACAAACGTATTTCGACGTTCTGTTACCTAATTAGTGCTATTAGTGTCGTTGGTTTTCGTCTATTGTTGGTTCCCTTGATTACTGGTTTCCCGTGGTCAGTCATAAGCGGCTACCACGCGGTCCACTGGGTTAGTAGTATCATTTTCGTTAGAAATTATTCATACAGTCCACGTGCTCGCAATTTTTGTTAATTAGGTTTGCATTGGCGCAAACATTTTTGGTCTACGTCGAGCCGGATCTATCCTATCAACGGTGGATTTTGGTTTCCTTGGAGTTTTTTCGTTTTTAGTTTGATTATTTAGGAGTTTTTTTGGTTTGGTTTTTTGGAGTTTTTTTTTTGGTTCCTTATTTTATTGGGTCTAAGCTTTAGTTTGTCTGGTTTGTTTATTTTTTGTGGTTTATTTTCTCACGATGGAGGGAAAATTGCAGAAGCAATTAAAAACTTTTGTAGGTAAGCGAGAATTTTATTTTACTCGTTTGCAAAATCTTTACGATTGTGGCAAGAAGCTTGACGACCCCAACCAAGCCAAGAATTTTGAGGTACGGTTGGCACTTTTGAAGGAAACTCGGACCGCCTTTGAAAAAATAATTGATCAAATAAATGAAGTGAATCTGGAATTAGACGCCGATTACACGCCTGACTTCAAGTCTTTAGAAGCATTTGACGAGATATACTGTCACGTACTGTCTATAGCCGAACAATTAAAGGAAAAAACTAAAACTGAGAACTCTGATTCTCAAATACAAGCATCAACTGGACTTGTAAAAAATATTCCTCGATTGCCAAAAGTTGAATTACCCACTTTCTCGGGTGATTTTACAGAGTGGCCAGTATTTTACGAATGTTTTCGTTCATTGATCCATGATAATGATACATTATCAGATGTGGATAAAATAAATTATTTGATGGGCTGTTTATCTGGAAGAGCTCTGACTCTTTGTAAGGCTATTCCTCCAATTGGTTCTAATTACCAGGTGCTTTGGAATTCGTTAGTTGAAAGATACCAGGATGAACGAGTACTAGCTAACCACTACTTTGAGCAAATGCTAGATCTTAAACCAGCATCTACTGCATCCTGTAATAGCCTCAATAATTTTGTAGACAATTTCGATGGTGCTTATAATGCGCTTAGACAGTTAAAACTCTCTGACTTCTTTGATTTTGTCGTGGCCTATTTGGGACTTAAAAAACTGGATCCAGAAACTAGAAATCTCTTTGAGAATTCTCGAAGAAAGTCATCCATGCCAACATACAAAGATATTTTGACCTTTATTAAGGAGCAAGCTAAAATTTATGAACGCTGCAATCCATCTTCAAGTGTACCCAATTCAACGGGACATTATAAATCCAAACCGAAACATTCTTTTGTTGTCCAAAGCATCTTGCGATGCGAGCTTTGTGATTCGGAAACTCATCCATTAAAGAAGTGTGCGGAGTTTTTAAAATTGTCTCCTTATGAAAGATATCAATTAGTAAAGCGAAAGCTATTGTGCCTAAATTGTTTGGGTGGTCATAGAGTGAGAGAATGTTTGAGTAAGAGCCATTGCAAGACTTGTGGTTATCAACACCATACTTTGTTGCATTTTGCAAAAAACTTCTCACCTGACTTGAACGCTCCTACTGTTTCTGACGGGATCAAACCGTCGACCGATGGGAGTTTGCCTGCGCAACCTCAAGGGACTGATCCTAGTTCTAAACAGCTGAAGCCCCAAAATTTATCTCTTTGTTCGTCATCCGATTCTGTAAGAGTCAGTGGAATCGTGCTACTATCTACAGTAGTAGTGATGATATTAGATTCACTTGGCCAAAGACATCATGTTAGATTTTTGTTGGATTCCGGAAGCACCGGGCATTTTGTAACCGCTGCCTGTGCGGAAACTTTAAAGTTAAAAATACGTCCAAGTGATTCTTATGTGCACGGTATTGGTTGTTCAAATAGTTTGATTTTGGGTAACGCTGCAGTCACTGTCCATTCTAGGTTTGACGCAGCGATCAGCTATCCGTTGAACGTGTTGGTGGTTGAAAGAATAACAGGTAGATTACCACAACAATCGGTAGATCGTCAATCGTTGGGCTATTTGTTTGAAGTTCCGTTAGCGGATGACAGTTTTGATCAGCCTGGAGAAATTAGTGGCATAATTGGTGCTGAACTTTTCCCTTATTTGTTGGGTTCCACAAAGATTGCAGTGTCCCAGAATCTGCCTGTTGCGATGGAAACTTGTTTTGGCTTTGTGGTTATGGGAAGTGCACCGACTTTACTGAATTCTTCGGCTTCTTGGCATTCCTATTATGAGGCCCTTGAGACCAGGTTGGATAATTTAGTATCCAAATTTTGGGAAATTGAATCAGTTCCCCATGAAATCTTTGAAACACCTGAAGATAAAGAGTGTGAAACACTTTACGCCTCTACTGTAAAGCGAGAATTGTCAGGCAGATATATAGTGACATTACCATTCCAAAGAGATACGTCCCTTATAGGAGACTCATATTTAAGAGCTTTGAAATGTTTTCAATCGTTGGAAAGAAGATTTGACAAGTCCCCCGAATTTAAAATTCAATATCAAGCAATCATGCAAGAATATTTGCGAGAAGGCTACATGTCACTTGTGGGAACTGATGATGTTGAGGGTCCTCATTACATCATCCCACACCATGGTATATTCAAAGCGGGTAGTTCATCAACCCCGTTGCGGTGTGTGATGGACGCTAGTGCCAAAACTACGTCCAATCTGTCGTTAAATGATTTGTTGTATACAGGGCCAAAACTTCAATCTGACGTCCTGACTATTTTCCTTCACTTTCGTTTGTTTGAGATCGCATTCACCGCCGACATTAGAAAGATGTATCTACAAATATCACTTAGCCAGGAACATCGCCGATTTCAGCGACTATTATGGAGATTTTCTAGAGATGACCCACTAGAAATGTATCAGCTTAACACAGTGTCGTTTGGTGTTAAGTCCTCACCTTTTTTAGCCTTAAGAACCCTTCGTCAGTTGGAACTAGATGAAAGGGATCAGTATCCTCTTGCTGCGTTGGTGGTCAACCGAGACTTTTATATGGACGACTTGGTATCAAGCGTGTCTACGATTGGGGAAGCTAAAACCTTATATGGTTCAGCTGAATAATCTATTTAAAGCCGGTGGTTTTGATTTAGTGAAATGGGTTGTAAGCTCCCATGAACTAATGGAGGAAATACCATCATATCATAGGTCTCCGGATATAGTTAATTTTGAAAGCGATACATTAAAAAATTTGGGCCTACAATGGCATCCTGGGTGCGATGAATTTTTATTTCAGGTTCAACCAGACACTAGGGATTGTACTAAGAGAAATGTTCTCTCCGTATTGGCTCGTCTATTCGACCCATTGGGCTTCTATCTCCAGTTACCCTACTAATAAAATTAGTGATTAAAAAATTGTGGTTGTTAGGTATTGGCTGGGATGAGCTCGCTCCTACGTCAATTGTAAATCAGTGGCATAATTTTCAAAGGGAATTAAGCGAGCTCAAATCTTTTCGTGTCCCACGGCACCTAGGTATGTTTGATGGTAGTTCGGTGACTTTGGTTGGTTTTGCGGATGCATGTTTGACATCATATGGCGCTGTAGTTTACTTTAGGGCTTGTCTGCCTAATGGCTTAGTCCACGTAAATTTGGTTTGTGCTAAAACCAAAGTTGCGCCAGCAAAAGTAGAATCTATACCACGGTTAGAATTATGTGCTGCTTGTTTGTTGTCTAAGCTGATGCACTTTGTTATGTCAACTTACAGATCTCGCATAAGTATAGAGCGTTGTTTCGCCTTTTCTGACTCCACCGTCACTCTTTGTTGGATAAAGTCCCCTCCCCATCGTTGGCAGACATTTGTAGCTAACCGAGTGGCTAAAATACAAACAGTGTTAGCATCTGATAATTGGTTCCATATTGATGGAAAACTAAACGTTAGTGATCATTTGTCTAGGGGTTTAACCCCCCGCGAATTTATGACTCTGGCAGATTGGGCCACAGGTCCCAAATGGTTAAAATTGCCATACTCGAAATGGCCAATAAATCAACCTGTTTATCTTAGCGATTCTATTCCCGAACAGAGGCCAATTTCATTGATAGTCGCGGAGGCACCGGTATGTGTTTTGGAGACTTTAATTACAAGGGCTTCATCTTTGACACGGTTGCTTCGATCCACTGTTTATGTTTTGAGATTTACAAAATTGTTAAAATCTTCTAAGGACATTACCACGACTGATTTGGATGTAGCAGAATCTGTTCTAGTCCGAAGTGTGCAATATAAGCATTTTGGTTCCGAAATTAAGTTACTTCAGCAGGGAGAATTGTGCTCCAGTCAGTTGCGATCACTCTGTCCCTTTTTGAGTGACGGTCTTATAAGGGTCGGTGGAAGATTGAATAATGCTGGCGTGAACTTTGATGTCAAGCTTCCATATCTGTTACCTAAGAAGGATCATTTGGTGGATCTGTTGATTGATCATTGCCACCAAAAGAATTTGCATACCGGTCCACATCTGGTATGTTCTATTTTACGCCAGAAATACTGGATATTATCGGCCAGAAATACCATTAGGTTTCGGTTGCGCAAATGTAACCATTGTTTTAAAATGCGGCCTTCTTCTACCGCCCCCCTCATGGGAGATTTACCTTCCGTACGTGTCACTGAAGTAAAACCTTTTCTCCATACCGGGGTTGATTACGCTGGCCCATTTCATATCACCTGGTCTAGGAGAAGAGGAGTTAAAAGCCAAAAGGCTTATCTGTGTCTGTTTATATGTTTGGCTACCAAGGCTTTGCATCTTGAATTGGTATCCGATTTGTCAACCGATACATTTCTATCGGCCTTCAAACGCTTTCTGTCTCGACCAGGTGCGTGCTCGATAATTTATTCCGACTGCGGTACGAATTTTATCGGGACTAGAAACGAGTTGGATGCATTGTACCAATTGGTTAATTCGGACGAATTTAATTCCAAGTTAAAGGATGGCCTGGAGGGTGATCGTATTATTTGGAAATTTCAGCCTCCTGCCAGTCCACATTTCTCCGGCATTTGGGAGGCTAATATAAAGGCAGTCAAAAGTCACGTTTACAAGGTTATTGGCGAGCAAATTCTGACTTACGAGGAGCTGTATACCGTATTCTGCCAAATCGAGACCTTGTTAAACTCGCGACCGCTCTGTTGGTTAAGTTCCGACCCCTCGGAGCCAATAGCTTTGACTCCGGCTCATTTCTTAAACCTCACCCCTTTGAAATCTTTCCCGGGTGCTGAGTTGATGGAGGATCAACCTAACCTCACCAAGCGTAAGCATTTATTGGATCACTTAGTTAAGAGTTTCTGGAAAAGATGGCACATCGAGTATTTAACGCAACTCCAGATGCGCCAGAAATGGAATACTCCTACTTGTCCGATAGCGGTTGGTACTGTAGTAATTATTCGGCACGACAATTTACCTCCATTGAAGTGGCCGGTTGGTATTGTCAACGAAGTTTTTCCTGGCAACGACGGTGTCATTAGGGTAGCTACTGTAAGAACCAAAGATGGCACTTACAAGAGACCTGTTGTCCGCCTATGCCCGTTGCCCTCCCAATAAAAATTAGGTTTTTGTAATTTGCATTTGGTTCAGAACAATGGTTCAGGGTGGGGGGAATGTTTAAGCCTCTAATTTTATAGTGCGTTATTTGGACGCCAATATCGATATTTGTTCGTTTGTATAATAATAAAAATAAAACTTTAGTTGAGGCCTGTATATGCTAGAAAAGTATTGCAGTCCAGCTTTTGTTGACCAGCTGGACAACGCCGTGACTTGACCGGCGAGTTGCTCGGCTCAGATAGATTTTGAAACTCGCTTCGTGCAGTTGTGCCTATAGTGAACAAACGTATTTCGACGTTCTGTTACCTAATTAGTGCTATTAGTGTCGTTGGTTTTCGTCTATTGTTGGTTCCTTTGATTACTGGTTTCCCGTGGTCAGTCATAAGCGGCTACCACGCGGTCCACTGGGTTAGTAGTATCATTTTCATTAGAAATTATTCATACAGTCCACGTGCTCGCAATTTTTGTTAATTAGGTTTGCATTGGCGCAAACATATGATATACCTGTGTATTTTTTAATTAACAACTTTAATGTCCTCCAAGATTGTCGTAGTTGACGATGTATTTTCCAAATTCTACAGTTTGTCTTGCTATAAAAAAAAAAACGCAAGACAAATTGCAAATTACTTTTATACAGTTTGATGTTGTATAATGGTTTAAAGCAACAAATCGTAGCTCATCATCAAATGTGGTAATTCTGCGCTGGTGTGTTTTGTAATCGTTATATTTATATGATGTACTTGTGTATTTTTTAATTAACAACATTAATGTCCTCCAAGATTTTCGTAGATGATGATGTATTTTCCAAATTCTGCAGTTTGTCTTGCTATAAAAAAAGCCGCAAGACAAATTGCAAATTACTTTTATACAGTTTGATTTTGTATAGTGGTTTAAAGCCACAAATCGTAGCTCATCATCAAATATGGTAATTCTGCGCTGGTGTGTTTTGTAATCGTTATATTTATATGATGTACTTGTGTATTTTGTAATTAACAACATTAATGTCCTCCAAGATTGTCGTAGATGATGATGTATTTTCCAAATTCTACAGTTTGTCTTGCTATAAAAAAAAACGCGAGACAAATTGCAAATTACTTTTATACAGATTGATTTTGTATAATGGTTTAAAGCAACAAATCGTAGCCCATCATCAAATATGGTAATTCTGCGCTGGTGTGTTTTGTAATCGTTATATTTATATGATGTACTTGTGTATTTTTTAATTAACAACTTTAATGTCCTCCAAGATTGTCGTAGTTGATGATGTATTTTCCAAATTCTACAGTTTGTCTTGCTATAAAAAAAAACGCGAGACAAATTGCAAATTACTTTTATACAGATTGATTTTGTATAATGGTTTAAAGCAACAAATCGTAGCCCATCATCAAATATGGTAATTCTGCGCTGGTGTGTTTTGTAATCGTTATATTTATATGATGTACTTGTGTATTTTTTAATTAACAACTTTAATGTCCTCCAAGATTGTCGTAGTTGATGATGTATTTTCCAAATTCTACAGTTTGTCTTGCTATAAAAAAAAAAACGCAAGGCAAATTGCAAATTGCTTTTGTATAGTTTGATTTTGTATAGTGGTTTAAAGCCACAAATCGTAGCTCATCATCAAATATGGTAATTCTGCGCTGGTGTGTTTTGTAATCGTTATATTTATATGATGTACCTGTGTATTTTTTAATTAACAACTTTAATGTCCTCCAAGATTGTCGTAGTTGACGATGTATTTTCCAAATTCTACAGTTTGTCTTGCTATAAAAAAAACGCAAGACAAATTGCAAATTACTTTTATACAGTTTGATGTTGTATAATGGTTTAAAGCAACAAATTGTAGCTCATCATCAAATGTGGTAATTCTGGGCTGGTGTGTTTTGTAATCGTTATATTTATATAATGTACTTGTGTATCTTTAATTAAAAGCTTTAATGTCCTCCAAGATGTCCACAAATCGTAGCTCATCATCAAATATGGTAATTCTGCGCTGTTGTGTTTTGTAATCGTTATATTTATATGATGTACTTGTGTATTTTTTAATTAACAACATTAATGTCCTCCAAGATTTTCGTAGATGATGATGTATTTTCCAAATTCTGCAGTTTGTCTTGCTATAAAAAAAGCCGCAAGACAAATTGCAAATTACTTTTATACAGTTTGATGTTGTATAATGGTTTAAAGCAACAAATCGTAGCTCATCATCAAATGTGGTAATTCTGGGCTGGTGTGTTTTGTAATCGTTATATTTATATAATGTACTTGTGTATCTTTAATTAAAAGCTTTAATGTCCTCCAAGATGTCCACAAATCGTAGCTCATCATCAAATGTGGTAATTCTGCGCTGGTGTGTTTTGTAATCGTTATATTTATATGATGTACCTGTGTATTTTTTAATTAACAACTTTAATGTCCTCCAAGATTGTCGTAGTTGACGATGTATTTTCCAAATTCTACAGTTTGTCTTGCTATAAAAAAAAAACGCAAGACAAATTGCAAATTACTTTTATACAGTTTGATGTTGTATAATGGTTTAAAGCAACAAATCGTAGCTCATCATCAAATGTGGTAATTCTGGGCTGGTGTGTTTTGTAATCGTTATATTTATATAATGTACTTGTGTATCTTTAATTAAAAGCTTTAATGTCCTCCAAGATGTCCACAAATCGTAGCTCATCATCAAATATGGTAATTCTGCGCTGCTGTGTTTTGCAATCGTTATATTTATATGATGTACTTGTGTATTTTTTAATTAACAACATTAATGTCCTCCAAGATTGTCGTAGATGATGATGTATTTTCCAAATTCTACAGTTTGCCTTGCTATAAAAAAAAACGCGAGACAAATTGCAAATTACTTTTATACAGATTGATTTTGTATAATGGTTTAAAGCAACAAATCGTAGCTCATCATCAAATATGGTAATTCTGCGCTGGTGTGTTTTGTAATCGTTATATTTATATAATGTACTTGTGTATTTTTTAATTAACAACTTTAATGTCGTCCAAGATTGTCGTAGTTGATGATGTATTTTCCAAATTCTACAGTTTGTCTTGCTATAAAAAAAAACGCAAGACAAACTGCAAATTGCTTTTATATAGTTTGATTTTGTATAGTGGTTTAAAGCCACAAATCGTAGCTCATCATCAAATATGGTAATTCTGCGCTGGTGTGTTTTGTAATCGTTATATTTATATGATGTACTTGTGTATTTTTTAATTAACAACTTTAATGTCCTCCAAGATTGTCGTAGATGATGATGTATTTTCCAAATTCTAGTTTGTCCTGCTATAAAAAAAAACGCGAGACGAATTGCTAATTACTTTTATACAGATTGATTTTGTATAATGGTTTAAAGCAACAAATCGTAGCTCATCATCAAATATGGTAATTCTGCGCTGGTGTGTTTTGTAATCGTTATATTTATATGATGTACTTGTGTATTTTTTAATTAACAACTTTAATGTCCTCCAAGATTGTCGTAGTTGATGATGTATTTTCCAAATTCTACAGTTTGTCTTGCTATAAAAAAAAACGCAAGACAAATTGCAAATTACTTTTATACAGTTTGATTTTGTATAATGGTTTAAAGCAACAAATCGCAGCTCATCATCAAATGTGGTAATTTTGGGCTGGCGTGTTTTGTAATCGTTATATTTATATAATGTACTTGTGTATTTTCCAATTAACAACTTTAATGTCGTCCAAGATTGTCGTAGTTGATGATGTATTTTCCAAATTCTACAGTTTGTCTTGCTATAAAAAAAATACGCAAGACAAATTGCAAATTGCTTTTATATAGTTTGATTTTGTATAGTGGTTTAAAGCCACAAATCGTAGCTCATCATCAAATATGGTAATTCTGCGCTGGTGTGTTTTGTAATCGTTATATTTATATGATGTACTTGTGTATTTTTTAATTAACAACTTTAATGTCCTCCAAGATTGTCGTAGTTGATGACGTATTTTCCAAATTCTACAGTTTGTCTTGCTATAAAAAAAAACGCAAGGCAAATTGCAAATTGCTTTTGTATAGTTTGACATTGTATAGTGGTTTAAAGCCACAAATCGTAGCTCATCATCAAATATGGTAATTCTGCGCTGGTGTGTTTTGTAATCGTTATATTTATATGATGTACTTGTGTATTTTCCAATTAACAACTTTAATGTCGTCCAAGATTGTCGTAGTTGATGATGTATTTTCCAAATTCTACAGTTTGTCTTGCTATTAAAAAAAAAACGCAAGACAAATTGCAAATTACTTTTATACAGTTTGATTTTGTATAATGGTTTAAAGCTACAAATCATAGCTCATCATCAAATATGGTAACTCTGCGCTGGTGTGTTTTGTAGTCGTTATATTTATATGATGTACTTGTGTATTTTTTAATTAACAACTTTAATGTCGTCCAAGATTGTCGTAGTTGATGATGTATTTTCCCAATTCTACAGTTTGTCTTGCTATAAAAAAAAACGCAAGACAAATTGCAAATTGCTTTTATATAGTTTGATTTTGTATAGTGGTTTAAAGCCACAAATCGTAGCTCATCATCAAATATGGTAGTTCTGCGCTGGTGTGTTTTGTAATCGTTATATTTATATGATGTACTTGTGTATTTTTTAATTAACAACTTCAATGTCCTCCAAGATTGTCGTAGATGATGATGTATTTTCCAAATTCTACAGTTTGTCTTGCTATAAAAAAAAACGCAAGACAAATTGCAAATTACTTTTATACAGTTTGATTTTGTATAATGGTTTAAAGCCACAAATCGTAGCTCATCATCAAATATGGTAACTCTGCGCTGGTGTGTTTTGTAATAGTTATATTTATATGATGTACTTGTGTATTTTTTAATTAACAACTTTAATGTCCTCCAAGGTTGTCGTAGATGATGATGTATTTTCCAAATTCTACAGTTTGTCTTGCTATAAAAAAAAAAACGCGAGACAAATTGCAAATTACTTTTATACAGATTGATTTTGTATAATGGTTTAAAGCAACAAATCGTAGCTCATCATCAAATATGGTAATTCTGCGCTGGTGTGTTTTGTAATTGTTATATTTATATGATGTGTGTATTTTTTAATTAACAACTTTAATATCCTCCAAGATTGTCGTAGTTGATGATGTATTTTCCAAATTCTACAGTTTGTCTTGCTATAAAAAAAACGCAGGACAAATTGCAAATTACTTTTATACAGTTTGATTTTGTATAATGGTTTAAAGCAACAAATCGTAGCTCATCATCAAATGTTGTAATTCTTGGCTGGTGTGTTTTGGAATCGTTATATTTATATAATGTACTTGTGTATTTTCCAATTAACAACTTTAATGTCGACCAAGATTGTCGTAGTTGATGATGTATTTTCCAAATTCTACAGTTTGTCTTGCTATAAAAAAAAACGCAAGACAAATTGCAAATTGCTTTTATATAGTTTGATTTTGTATAGTGGTTTAAAGCCACAAATCGTAGCTCATCATCAAATATGGTAACTCTGCGCTGGTGTGTTTTGTAATAGTTATATTTATATGATGTACTTGTGTATTTTTTAATTAACAACTTTAATGTCCTCCAAGATTGTCGTAGATGATGATGTATTTTCCAAATTCTACAGTTTGTCTTGCTATAAAAAAAAACGCGAGACAAATTGCAAATTACTTTTATACAGATTGATTTTGTATAATGGTTTAAAGCAACAAATCGTAGCTCATCATCAAATATGGTAATTCTGCGCTGGTGTGTTTTGTAATCGTTATATTTATATGATGTACTTGTGTATTTTTTAATTAACAACTTTAATGTCCTCCAAGATTGTCGTAGTTGATGATGTATTTTCCAAATTCTACAGTTTGTCTTGCTATAAAAAAAAAACGCACGACAAATTGCAAATTACTTTTATACAGTTTGATTTTGTATAATGGTTTAAAGCAACAAATCGTAGCTCATCATCAAATGTGGTAATTCTGGGCTGGTGTGTTTTGTAATCGTTATATTTATATAATGTACTTGTGTATTTTCCAATTAACAACTTTAATGTCGTCCAAGATTGTCGTAGTTGATGATGTATTTTCCAAATTCTACAGTTTGTCTTGCTATAAAAAAAAAAACGCAAGACAAATTGCAAATTGCTTTTATATAGTTTGATTTTGTATAGTGGTTTAAAGCCACAAATCGTAGTTCATCATCAAATATGGTAATTCTGCGCTGGTGTGTTTTGTAATCGTTATATTTATATGATGTACTTGTGTATTTTTTAATTAACAACTTTAATGTCCTCCAAGATTGTCGTAGATGATGATGTATTTTCCAAATTCTACAGTTTGTCTTGCTATAAAAAAAAAACGCGAGACAAATTGCAAATTACTTTTATACAGATTGATTTTGTATAATGGTTTAAAGCAACAAATCGTAGCTCATCATCAAATATGGTAATTCTGCGCTGGTGTGTTTTGTAATCGTTATATTTATATGATGTACTTGTGTATTTTTTAATTAACAACTTTAATGTCCTCCAAGATTGTCGTAGTTGATGACGTATTTTCCAAATTCTACAGTTTGTCTTGCTATAAAAAAAAAACGCGAGACAAATTGCAAATTACTTTTATACAGATTGATTTTGTATAATGGTTTAAAGCAACAAATCGTAGCTCATCATCAAATATGGTAATTCTGCGCTGGTGTGTTTTGTAATCGTTATATTTATATGATGTACTTGTGTATTTTTTAATTAACAACTTTAATGTCCTCCAAGATTGTCGTAGTTGATGATGTATTTTCCAAATTCTACAGTTTGTCTTGCTATAAAAAAAACGCAAGACAAATTGCAAATTACTTTTATACAATTTTGATTTTGTATAATGGTTTAAAGCAACAAATCGTAGCTCATCATCAAATGTGGTAATTCTGGGCTGGTGTGTTTTGTAATCGTTATATTTATATAATGTACTTATGTATTTTCCAATTAACAACTTTAATGTCGCCCAAGATTGTCGTAGTTGATGATGTATTTTCCAAATTCTACAGTTTGTCTTGCTATAAAAAAAAAAAACGCAAGACAAATTGCAAATTGCTTTTATATAGTTTGATTTTGTATAGTGGTTTAAAGCCACAAATCGTAGCTCATCATCAAATATGGTAATTCTGCGCTGGTGTGTTTTGTAATCGTTATATTTATATGATGTACTCGTGTATTTTTTAATTAACAACTTTAATGTCCTCCAAGATTGTCGTAGTTGATGACGTATTTTCCAAATTCTACAGTTTGTCGTATTTTTTAATTAACAACTTTAATGTCCTCCAAGATTGTCGTAGTTGATGATGTATTTTCCAAATTCTACAGTTTGTCTTGCTATAAAAAAAACGCAAGACAAATTGCATATTACTTTTATACAGTTTGATTTTGTATAATGGTTTAAAGCTACAAATCATAGCTCATCATCAAACATGGTAACTCTGCGCTGGTGTGTTTTGTAGTCGTTATATTTATATGATGTACTTGTGTATTTTTTAATTAACAACTTTAATGTCGTCGAAGATTGTCGTAGTTGATGATGTATTTTCCCAATTCTACAGTTTGTCTTGCTATAAAAAAAATGCAAGACAAATTGCAAATTGCTTTTATATAGTTTGATTTTGTATAGTGGTTTAAAGCCACAAATCGTAGCTCATCATCAAATATGGTAATTCTGCGCTGGTGTGTTTTGTAATTGTTATATTTATATGATGTACTTGTGTATTTTTTAATTAACAACTTTAATGTCCTCCAAGATTGTCGTAGTTGATGATGTATTTTCCAAATTCTACAGTTTGTCTTGCTATAAAAAAAACGCAGGACAAATTGCAAATTACTTTTATACAGTTTGATTTTGTATAATGGTTTAAAGCAACAAATCGTAGCTCATCATCAAATGTTGTAATTCTTGGCTGGTGTGTTTTGGAATCGTTATATTTATATAATGTACTTGTGTATTTTCCAATTAACAACTTTAATGTCGTCCAAGATTGTCGTAGTTGATGATGTATTTTCCAAATTCTACAGTTTGTCTTGCTATAAAAAAAAACGCAAGACAAATTGCAAATTGCTTTTATATAGTTTGATTTTGTATAGTGGTTTAAAGCCACAAATCGTAGCTCATCATCAAATATGGTAACTCTGCGCTGGTGTGTTTTGTAATAGTTATATTTATATGATGTACTTGTATATTTTTTAATTAACAACTTTAATGTCCTCCAAGATTGTCGTAGATGATGATGTATTTTCCAAATTCTACAGTTTGTCTTGCTATAAAAAAAAAACGCGAGACAAATTGCAAATTACTTTTATACAGATTGATTTTGTATAATGGTTTAAAGCAACAAATCGTAGCTCATCATCAAATATGGTAATTCTGCGCTGGTGTGTTTTGTAATCGTTATATTTATATGATGTACTTGTGTATTTTTTAATTAACAACTTTAATGTCCTCCAAGATTGTCGTAGTTGATGATGTATTTTCCAAATTCTACAGTTTGTCTTGCTATAAAAAAAAAACGCAGGACAAATTGCAAATTACTTTTATACAGTTTGATTTTGTATAATGGTTTAAAGCAACAAATCGTAGCTCATCATCAAATGTGGTAATTCTGGGCTGGTGTGTTTTGTAATCGTTATATTTATATAATGTACTTGTGTATTTTCCAATTAACAACTTTAATGTCGTCCAAGATTGTCGTAGTTGATGATGTATTTTCCAAATTCTACAGTTTGTCTTGCTATAAAAAAAAACGCAAGACAAATTGCAAATTGCTTTTATATAGTTTGATTTTGTATAGTGGTTTAAAGCCACAAATCGTAGTTCATCATCAAATATGGTAATTCTGCGCTGGTGTGTTTTGTAATCGTTATATTTATATGATGTACTTGTGTATTTTTTAATTAACAACTTTAATGTCCTCCAAGATTGTCGTAGTTGATGACGTATTTTCCAAATTCTACAGTTTGTCTTGCTATAAAAAAAAACGCGAAACAAATTGCAAATTACTTTTATACAGATTGATTTTGTATAATGGTTTAAAGCAACAAATCGTAGCTCATCATCAAATATGGTAATTCTGCGCTGGTGTGTTTTGTAATCGTTATATTTATATGATGTACTTGTGTATTTTTTAATTAACAACTTTAATGTCCTCCAAGATTGTCGTAGTTGATGATGTATTTTCCAAATTCTACAGTTTGTCTTGCTATAAAAAAAACGCAAGACAAATTGCAAATTACTTTTATACAATTTTGATTTTGTATAATGGTTTAAAGCAACAAATCGTAGCTCATCATCAAATGTGGTAATTCTGGGCTGGTGTGTTTTGTAATCGTTATATTTATATAATGTACTTATGTATTTTCCAATTAACAACTTTAATGTCGCCCAAGATTGTCGTAGTTGATGATGTATTTTCCAAATTCTACAGTTTGTCTTGCTATAAAAAAAAACGCAAGACAAATTGCAAATTGCTTTTATATAGTTTGATTTTGTATAGTGGTTTAAAGCCACAAATCGTAGCTCATCATCAAATATGGTAATTCTGCGCTGGTGTGTTTTGTAATCGTTATATTTATATGATGTACTCGTGTATTTTTTAATTAACAACTTTAATGTCCTCCAAGATTGTCGTAGTTGATGACGTATTTTCCAAATTCTACAGTTTGTCTTGCTATAAAAAAAAAAACGCAAGGCAAATTGCAAATTGCTTCTGTATAGTTTGACTTTGTATAGTGGTTTAAAGCCACAAATCGTAGCTCATCATCAAATATGGTAATTCTGCGCTGGTGTGTTTTGTAATCGTTATATTTATATGATGTACTTGTGTATTTTCCAATTAACAACTTTAATGTCGTCCAAGATTGTCGTAGTTGATGATGTATTTTCCAAATTCTACAGTTTGTCTTGCTATTAAAAAAAAAAAAAACGCAAGACCAATTGCAAATTACTTTTATACAGTTTGATTTTGTATAATGGTTTAACGCAACAAATCGTAGCTCATTATCAAATATGGTAATTCTGCGCTGGTGTGTTTTGTAATCGTTATATTTATATGATGTACTTGTGTATTTT
This sequence comes from Aphodius granarius, assembly GCA_963971325.1. NCBI lineage: Eukaryota > Metazoa > Arthropoda > Insecta > Coleoptera > Scarabaeidae > Aphodius > Aphodius granarius. Next base: position 8,472,688 of record OZ020225.1, read on the forward strand.
TTAATTAACAACTTTAATGTCCTCCAAGATTGTCGTAGTTGATGATGTATTTTCCAAATTCTACAGTTTGTCTTGCTATAAAAAAAACGCAAGACAAATTGCATATTACTTTTATACAGTTTGATTTTGTATAATGGTTTAAAGCTACAAATCATAGCTCATCATCAAATATGGTAACTCTGCGCTGGTGTGTTTTGTAGTCGTTATATTTATATGATGTACTTGTGTATTTTTTAATTAACAACTTTAATGTCGTCCAAGATTGTCGTAGTTGATGATGTATTTTCCCAATTCTACAGTTTGTCTTGCTATAAAAAAAAATGCAAGACAAATTGCAAATTGCTTTTATATAGTTTGATTTTGTATAGTGGTTTAAAGCCACAAATCGTAGCTCATCATCAAATATGGTAATTCTGCGCTGGTGTGTTTTGTAATCGTTATATTTATATGATGTACTTGTGTATTTTTTAATTAACAACTTTAATGTCCTCCAAGATTGTCGTAGATGATGATGTATTTTCCAAATTCTACAGTTTGTCTTGCTATAAAAAAAAAAACGCAAGACAAAGTGCAAATTACTTTTATACAGTTTGATTTTGTATAATGGTTTAAAGCCACAAATCGTAGCTCATCATCAAATATGGTAACTCTGCGCTGGTGTGTTTTGTAATAGTTATATTTATATGATGTACTTGTGTATTTTTTAATTAACAACTTTAATGTCCTCCAAGATTGTCGTAGATGATGATGATGTATTTTCCAAATTCTACAGTTTGTCTTGCTATAAAAAAAAACGCGAGACAAATTGCAAATTACTTTTATACAGATTGATTTTGTATAATGGTTTAAAGCAACAAATCGTAGATCATCATCAAATATGGTAATTCTGCGCTGGTGTGTTTTGTAATCGTTATATTTATATGATGTACTTGTGTATTTTTTAATTAACAACTTTAATGTCCTCCAAGATTGTCGTAGTTGATGATGTATTTTCCAAATTCTACAGTTTGTCTTGCTATAAAAAAAACGCAAGACAAATTGCATATTACTTTTATACAGTTTGATTTTGTATAATGGTTTAAAGCTACAAATCATAGCTCATCATCAAATATGGTAACTCTGCGCTGGTGTGTTTTATAGTCGTTATATTTATATGATGTACTTGTGTATTTTTTAATTAACAACTTTAATGTCGTCCAAGATTGTCGTAATTGATGATGTATTTTCCCAATTCTACAGTTTGTCTTGCTATAAAAAAAATGCAAGACAAATTGCAAATTGCTTTTATATAGTTTGATTTTGTATAGTGGTTTAAAGCCACACATCGTAGCTCATCATCAAATATGGTAATTCTGCGCTGGTGTGTTTTGTAATCGTTATATTTATATGATGTACTTGTGTATTTTTTAATTAACAACTTTAATGTCCTCCAAGATTGTCGTAGATGATGATGTATTTTCCAAATTTTACAGTTTGTCTTGCTATAAAAAAAACGCAAGACAAATTGCAAATTACTTTTATACAGTTTGATTTTGTATAATGGTTTAAAGCCACAAATCGTAGCTCATCATCAAATATGGTAACTCTGCGCTGGTGTGTTTTGTAATAGTTATATTTATATGATGTACTTGTGTATTTTTTAATTAACAACTTTAATGTCCTCCAAGATTGTCGTAGATGATGATGTATTTTCCAAATTCTACAGTTTGTCTTGCTATAAAAAAAAACGCGAGACAAATTGCAAATTACATTTATACAGATTGATTTTGTATAATGGTTTAAAGCAACAAATCGTAGCTCATCATCAAATATGGTAATTCTGCGCTGGTGTGTTTTGTAATCGTTATATTTATATGATGTACTTGTGTATTTTTTAATTAACAACTTTAATGTCCTCCAAGATTGTCGTAGTTGATGATGTATTTTCCAAATTCTACAGTTTGTCTTGCTATAAAAAAAATGCAGGACAAATTGCAAATTACTTTTATACAGTTTGATTTTGTATAATGGTTTAAAGCAACAAATCGTACCTCATCATCAAATGTGGTAATTCTGGGCTGGTGTGTTTTGTAATCGTTATATTTATATAATGTACTTGTGTATTTTCCAATTAACAACTTTAATGTCGTCAAAGATTGTCGTAGTTGATGATGTATTTTCCAAATTCTACAGTTTGTCTTGCTATAAAAAAAAACGCAAGACAAATTGCAAATTGCTTTTATATAGTTTGATTTTGTATAGTGGTTTAAAGCCACAAATCGTAGCTCATCATCAAATATGGTAATTCTGCGCTGGTGTGTTTTGTAATCGTTATATTTATATGATGTACTTGTGTATTTTTTAATTAACAACTTTAATGTCCTCCAAGATTGTCGTAGTTGATGACGTATTTTCCAAATTCTACAGTTTGTCTTGCTATAAAAAAAAACGCAAGGCAAATTGCAAATTGCTGTTGTATAGTTTGACTTTGTATAGTGGTTTAAAGCCACAAATCGTAGCTCATCATCAAATATGGTAATTCTGCGCTGGTGTGTTTTGTAATCGTTATATTTATATGATGTACTTGTGTGTTTTCCAATTAACAACTTTAATGTCGTCCAAGACTGTCGTAGTTGATGATGTATTTTCCAAATTCTACAGTTTGTCTTGCTATAAAAAAAAAACGCAAGACAAATTGCAAATTGCTTTTATATAGTTTGATTTTGTATAGTGGTTTAAAGCCACAAATCGTAGCTCATCATCAAATATGGTAATTCTGCGCTGGTGTGTTTTATAATCGTTATATTTATATGATGTACCTGTGTATTTTTTAATTAACAACTTTAATGTCCTCCAAGATTGTCGTAGTTGATGATGTATTTTCCAAATTCTACAGTTTGTCTTGGTATAAAAAAAAAACGCAAGACAAATTGCAAATTACTTTTATACAGTTTGATGTTGTATAATGGTTTAAAGCAAGAAATCGTAGCTCATCATCAAATGTGGTAATTCTGGGCTGGTGTGTTTTGTAATCGTTATATTTATATAATGTACTTGTGTATTTTTTAATTAGCAACTTTAATGTCCTCCAAGATTGTCGTAGTTGATGATGTATTTTCTAAATTCAACAGTTTGTCTCTCTATAAAAAAAAGCGCAAGACAAATTGCAAATTACTTTTATACAGATTGATTTTGTATAATGGTTTAAAGCAACAAATCGTAGCCCATCATCAAATATGGTAATTCTGCGCTGGTGTGTTTTGTAATCGTTATATTTATATGATGTACTTGTGTATTTTTTAATTAACAACTTTAATGTCCTCCAAGATTGTCGTAGTTGATGATGTATTTTCCAAATTCTACAGTTTGTCTTGCTATAAAAAAAAACGCAAGACAAATTGCAAATTGCTTTTATATAGATTGATTTTGTATAGTGGTTTAAAGCCACAAATCGTAGCTCATCATCAAATATGGTAATTCTGCGCTGATGTGTTTTGTAATCGTTATATTTATATGATGTACTTGTGTATTTTTTAATTAACAACTTTAATGTCCTCCAAGATTGACGTAGTTGATGACGTATTTTCCAAATTCTACAGTTTGTCTTGCTATAAAAAAAACGCAAGGCAAATTGCAAACTGCTTTTGTATAGTTTGACTTTGTATAGTGGTTTAAAGCCACAAATCGTAGCTCATCATCAAATATGGTAATTCTGCGTTGGTGTGTTTTGTAATCGTTATATTTATATGATGTACTTGTGTATTTTTTAATTAACAACTTTAATGTCCTCCAAGATTGTCGTAGTTGATGATGTATTTTCCAAATTCTACAATTTATCTTGCTATATAAAAAAACGCAAGACAAATTGCAAATTACTTTTATACAGTTTGATTTTGTATAATGGTTTAAAGAAACAAATCGTAGCTCATCATCAAATATGGTAATTCTGCGCTGGTGTGTTTTGTAATCGTTATATTTATATGATGTACTTGTGTATTTTTTAGTTAACAACTTTAATGTCCTCCAAGATTGTCGTAGTTGATGATGTATTTTCCAAATTCTACAGTTTGTCTTGCTATAAAAAAAAACGCAAGACAAATTGCAAATTACTTTTATACAGTTTGATGTTGTATAATGGTTTAAAGCAACAAATCGTAGCTCACCATCAAATGTGGTAATTCTGGGCTGGTGTGTTTTGTAATCGTTATATTTATATAATGAACTTGTGTATTTTTTAATTAACAACTTTAATGTCCTCCAATATGTCTACAAATCGTAGCTCATCATCAAATATGGTAATTCTGCGCTGGTGTGTTTTGTAATCGTTATATTTATATGATGTACTTGTGTATTTTTTAATTAACAACATTAATGTCCTCCAAGATTGTCGTAGATGATGATGTATTTTCCAAATTCTACAGTTTGTCTTGCTATAAAAAAAAGCGAGACAAATTGCAAATTACTTTTATACAGTTTGATTTTGTATAGTAGTTTAAAGCCACAAATCGTAGCTCATCATCAAATATGGTAGTTCTGCGCTGGTGTGTTTTGTAATCGTTATATTTATATGATGTACTTGTGTATTTTTTAATTAACAACATTAATGTCCTCCAAGATTGTCGTAGATGATGATGTATTTTCCAAATTCTACAGTTTGTCTTGCTATAAAAAAAAAGCGAGACAAATTGCAAATTACTTTTATACAGATTGATTTTGTATAATGGTTTAAAGCAACAAATCGTAGCTCATCATCAAATATGGTAATTCTGCGATGGTGTGTTTTGTAATCGTTATATTTATATGATGTACTTGTGTATTTTTTAATAAACAACTTTAATGTCCTTCAAGATTGTCGTAGTTGATGATGTATTTTCCAAATTCTACAGTTTGTCTTGCTATAAAAAAAAAACGCAAGACAAATTGCAAATTACTTTTATACAGTTTGATTTTGTATAATGGTTTAAAGCTACAAATCATAGCTCATCATCAAATATGGTAACTCTGCGCTGGTGTGTTTTGTAGTCGTTATATTTATATGATGTACTTGTGTATTTTTTAATTAACAACTTTAATGTCGTCCAAGATTGTCGTAGTTGATGATGTATTTTCCAAATTCTACAGTTTGTCTCGCTATAAAAAAAAACGCAAGACAAATTGCAAATTGCTTTTATATAGTTTGATTTTGTATAGTGGTTTAAAGCCACAAATCGTAGCTCACCATCAAATATGGTAATTCTGCGCTGGTGAGTTTTGTAATCGTTATATTTATATGATGTACTTGTGTATTTTTTAATTAACAACTTTAATGTCCTCCAAGATGTCCACAAATCGTAGCTCATCATCAAATATGGTAATTCTGCGCTGGTGTGTTTTGTAATCGTTATATTTATATCATGTACTTGTGTATTTTTTAATTAACAACTTTAATGTCCTCCAAGATTGTCGTAGTTGATGACGTATTTTCCAAATTCGACAGTTTGTCTTGCTATAAAAAAAAACGCAGGGCAAATTGCAAATTGCTTTTGTATAGTTTGACTTTGTATAGTGGTTTAAAGCCACAAATCGTAGCTCATCATCAAATATGGTAATTCTGCGTTGGTGTGTTTTGTAATCGTTATATTTATATGATGTACTTGTGTATTTTTTAATTAACAACTTTAATGTCCTCCAAGATTGTCGTAGTTGATGATGTATTTTCCAAATTCTACAATTTATCTTGCTATATAAAAAAAAACGCACGACAAATTGCAAATTACTTTTATACAGTTTGATTTTGTATAATGGTTTAAAGCAACAAATCGTAGCTCATCATCAAATAAGGTAATTCTGCGCTGGTGTGTTTTGTAATCGTTATTTTTATATGATGTACTTGTGTATTTTTTAATTAACAACTTTAATGTCCTCCAAGATTGTCGTAGTTGATGATGTATTTTCCAAATTCTACAGTTTGTCTTGCTATAAAAAAACGCAAGACAAATTGCAAATTACTTTTATACAGTTTGATGTTGTATAATAGTTTAAAGCAACAAATCGTAGCTCACCATCAAATGTGGTAATTCTGGGCTGGTGTGTTTTGTAATCGTTATATTTATATAATGTACTTGTGTATTTTTTAATTAACAACTTTAATGTCCTCCAAGATGTCCACAAATCGTAGCTCATCATCAAATATGGTAATTCTGCGCTGGTGTGTTTTGTAATCGTTATATTTATATCATGTACTTGTGTATTTTTTAATTAACAACATTAATGTCCTCCAAGATTTTCGTAGATGATGATGTCTTTCCAAATTCTGCAGTTTGTCTTGCTATAAAAAAAGCCGCAAGACAAATTGCAAATTACTTTTATACAGTTTGATTTTGTATAGTGGTTTAAAGCCACAAATCGTAGCTCATCATCAAATATGGTAGTTCGGCGCTGGTGTGTTTTGTAATCGTTATATTTATATGATGTACTTGTGTATTTTTTAATTAACAACATTAATGTCCTCCAAGATTGTCGTAGATGATGATGTATTTTCCAAATTCTACAGTTTGTCTTGCTATAAAGAAAAAAACGCGAGACAAATTGCAAATTACTTTTATACAGATTGATTTTGTATAATGGTTTAAAGCAACAAATCGTAGCTCATCATCAAATATGGTAATTCTGCGATGGTGTGTTTTGTAATCGTTATATTTATATGATGTATTTGTATATTTTTTAATTAACAACTTTAATGTCCTCCAACATTGTCGTAGTTGATAATGTATTTTCCAAATTCTACAGTTTGTCTTGCTATAAAAAAAAAACGCAAGACAAATTGCAAATTACTTTTATACAGTTTGATTTTGTATAATGGTTTAAAGCTACAAATCATAGCTCATCATCAAATATGGTAACTCTGCGCTGGTGTGTTTTGTAGCCGTTATATTTATATGATATACTTGTGTATTTTTTAATTAACAACTTTACTGTCGTCCAAGATTGTCGTAGTTGATGATGTATTTTCCAAATTCTACAGTTTGTCTCGCTATAAAAAAAAACGCAAGACAAATTGCAAATTGCTTTTATATAGTTTGATTTTGTATAGTGGTTTAAAGCCACAAATCGTAGCTCATCATCAAATATGGTAATTCTGCGCTGGTGTGTTTTGTAATCGTTATATTTATATGATGTACTTGTGTATTTTTTAATTAACAACTTTAATGTCCTCCAAGATTGTCGTAGTTGATGATGTATTTTCCAAATTCTACAGTTTGTCTTGCTATAAAAAAACGCAATACAAATTGCAAATTACTTTTATACAGTTTGATTTTGTATAATGGTTTAAAGCAACAAATCGCAGCTCATCATCAAATATGGTTATTCTGCGCTGGTGTGTTTTGTAATCGTTATATTTATATGATGTACTTGTGTATTTTTTAATTAACAACTTTAATCTCCTCCAAGATTGTCGTAGTTGATGATGTATTTTCCAAATTCTACAGTTTGTCTTGCTATAAAAAAAAACGCAAGACCAATTGCAAATTACCTTTATACAGTTTGTTTTTGTATAATGGTTTAACGCAACAAATCGTAGCTCATTATCAAATATGGTAATTCTGCGCTGGTGTGTTTTGTAATCGTTATATTTATATGATGTACTTGTGTATTTTTTAATTAACAACTTTAATGTCCTCCAAGATTGTCGTAGTTGATGATGTATTTTCCAAATTCTACAGTTTGTCTTGCTATAAAAAAAACGCAAGACAAATTGCAAATTGCTTTTATATAGTTTGATTTTGTATAGTGGTTTAAAGCCATAAATCGTAGCTCATCATCAAATATGGTAGTTCTGCGCTGGTGTGTTTTGTAATCGTTATACTTATATGATGTACTTGTGTATTTTTTAATTAACAACTTTAATGTTCTCCAAGATTGTCGTAGATGATGATGTATGTTCCAAATTCTACAGTTTGTCTTGCTATAAAAAAAAACGCAAGACAAATTGCAAATTACTTTTATACAGTTTGATTTTGTATAATGTTTTAAAGCCACAAATCGTAGCTCATCATCAAATATGGTAACTCTGCGCTGGTGTGTTTTGTAATAGTTATATTTATATGATGTACTTGTGTGTTTTTTAATTAACAACTTTAATGTCCTCCAAGATTGTCGTAGTTGATGATGTATTTTCCAAATTCTACAGTTTGTCTTGCTATAAAAAAAACGCAAGGCAAATTGCAAATTGCTCTTATATAGTTTGATTTTGTATAGTGGTTTAAAGCCACAAATCGTAGCTCATCATCAAATATGGTAATTCTGCGCTGGTGTGTTTTGTAATCGTTATATTTATATGATGTACCTGTGCATTTTTTAATTAACAACTTTAATGTCCTCCAAGATTGTCGTAGTTGATGATGTATTTTCCAAATTCTACAGTTTATCTTGCTATAAAAAAAAACTCAAGACAAATTGCAAATTACTTTTATACAGTTTGATGTTGTATAATGGTTTAAAGCAACAAATCGTAGCTCATTATCAAATGTGGTAATTCTGGGCTGGTGTGTTTTGTAATCGTTATATTTATATGATGTACTTGTGTATTTTTTAATTAACAACTTTAATGTCCTCCAAGATTGTCGTAGATGATGATGTATTTTCCAAATTCTACAGTTTGTCTTGCTATAAAAAAAAACGCGAGACAAATTGCAAATTGCTTTTATATAGTTTGATTTTGTATAGTGGTTTAAAGCCACAAATCGTAGCTCATCATCAAATATGGTAACTCTGCGCTGGTGTGTTTTGTAATCGTTATATTTATATGATGTACTTGTGTATTTTTTAATTAACAACTTTAATGTCGTCCAAGATTGTCGTAGTTGATGATGTATTTTCCCAATTCTATAGTTTGTCTTGCTATAAAAAAAACGCAAGACAAATTGCAAATTGCTTTTATATAGTTTGATTTTGTATAGTGGTTTAAAGCAACAAATCGTAGCTCATCATCAAATATGGTAGTTCTGCGCTGGTGTGTTTTGTAATAGTTATATTTATATGATGTACTTGTGTGTTTTTTAATTAACAACTTTAATGTCCTCCAAGATTGTCGTAGTTGATGATGTATTTTCCAAATTCTACAGTTTGTCTTGCTATAAAAAAAAACGCAAGACAAATTGCAAATTGCTTTCATATAGTTTGATTTTGTATAGTGGTTTAAAGCCACAAATCGTAGCTCATCATCAAATATGGTAATTCTGCGCTGGTGTGTTTTGTAATCGTTATATTTATATGATGTACTTGTGTATTTTTTAATTAACAACTTTAATGTCCTCCAAGATTGTCGTAGTTGATGACGTATTTTCCAAATTCTACAGTTTGTCTTGCTATAAAAAAAAAACGCAAGGCAAATTGCAAATTGCTTTTGTATAGTTTGACTTTGTATAGTGGTTTAAAGCCACAAATCGTAGCTCATCATCAAATATGGTAATTCTGCGCTGGTGTGTTTTGTAATCGTTATATTTATATGATGTACTTGTGTATTTTTTAATTAACAACTTTAATCTCCTCCAAGATTGTCGTAGTTGATGATGTATTTTCCAAATTCTACAGTTTGTCTTGCTATAAAAAAAAAGACGCGAGACAAATTGCAAATTACTTTTATACAGTTTGATTTTGTATAATGGTTTAAAGCAACAAATCGTAGCTCATCATCAAATATGGTAATTCTGCGCTTGTGTGTTTTGTAATCGTTATATTTATATGATGTACTTGTGTATTTTTTAATTAACAACTTTAATGTCCTCCAAGATTGTCGTAGTTGATGATGTATTTTCCAAATTCTACAGTTTGTCTTGCTATAAAAAAAAACGCAGGACAAATTGCAAATTACTTTTATACAGTTTGATTTTGTATAATGGTTTAAAGCAATAAATCGTAGCTCATCATCAAATGTGGTAATTCTGGGCTGGTGTGTTTTGTAATCGTTATATTTATATAATGTACTTGTGTATTTTCCAATTAACAACTTTAATGTCGTCCAAGATTGTCGTAGTTGATGATGTATTTTCCAAATTCTACAGTTTGTCTTGCTATAAAAAAAACGCAGGACAAATTGCAAATTACTTTTATACAGTTCGATTTTGTATAATGGTTTAAAGCAACAAATCGTAGCTCATCATCAAATGTGGTAATTCTGGGCTGGTGTGTTTTGTAATCGTTATATTTATATAATGTACTTGTGTATTTTCCAATTAACAACTTTAATGTCGTCCAAGATTGTCGTAGTTGATGATGTATTTTCCAAATTCTACAGTTTGTCTTGCTATAAAAAAAAAACGCAAGACAAATTGCAAATTGCTTTTATATAGTTTGATTTTGTATAGTGGTTTAAAGCCACAAATCGTAGATCATCATCAAATATGGTAATTCTGCGCTGGTGTGTTTTGTAATCGTTATATTTATATGATGTACTTGTGTATTTTTTAATTAACAACTTTAATGTCCTCCAAGATTGTCGTAGTTGATGATGTATTTTCCAAATTCTACAGTTTGTCTTGCTATAAAAAAAAAAAAAACGCAGGACAAATTGCAAATTACTTTTATACAGTTTGATTTTGTATAATGGTTTAAAGCAACAAATCGTAGCTCATCATCAAATGTGGTAATTCTGGGCTGGTGTGTTTTGTAATCGTTATATTTATATAATGTACTTGTGTATTTTCCAATTAACAACTTTAATGTCGTCCAAGATTGTCGTAGTTGATGATGTATTTTCCAAATTCTACAGTTTGTCTTGCTATAAAAAAAAGCGCAAGACAAATTGCAAATTGCTTTTATATAGTTTGATTTTGTATAGTGGTTTAAAGCCACAAATCGTAGCTCATCATCAAATATGGTAATTCTGCGCTGGTGTGTTTTGTAATCGTTATATTTATATAATGTACTTGTGTATTTTTTAATTAACAACTTTAATGTCCTCCAAGATTGTCGTAGTTGATGACGTATTTTCCAAATTCTACAGTTTGTCTTGCTATAAAAAAAACGCAAGGCAAATTGCAAATTGCTGTTGTATAGTTTGACTTTGTATAGTGGTTTAAAGCCACAAATCGTAGCTCATCTTCAAATATGGTAATTCTGCGCTGGTGTGTTTTGTAATCGTTATATTTATATGATGTACTTGTGTATTTTCCAATTAACAACTTTAATGTCGTCCAAGATTGTCGTAGTTGATGATGTATTTTCCAAATTCTACAGTTTGTCTTGCTATTAAAAAAAAACGCAAGACCAATTGCAAATTACTTTTATACAGTTTGATTTTGTATAATGGTTTAACGCAACAAATCGTATCTCATTATCAAATATGGTAATTCTGCGCTGGTGTGTTTTGTAATCGTTATATTTATATGATGTACTTGGTATTTTTTAATTAACAACTTTAATGTCCTCCAAGATTGTCGTAGTTGATGATGTATTTTCCAAATTCTACAGTTTGTCTTGCTATAAAAAAAAAACGCAAGACAAATTGCAAATTACTTTTATACAGTTTGATTTTGTATAATGGTTTAAAGCTACAAATCATAGCTCATCATCAAATATGGTAACTCTGCGCTGGTGTGTTTTGTAGTCGTTATATTTATATGATGTACTTGTGTATTTTTTAATTAACAACTTTAATGTCGTCCAAGATTGTCGTAGTTGATGATGTATTTTCCCAATTCTACAGTTTGTCTTGCTATAAAAAAAACGCAAGATAAATTGCAAATTGCTTTTATATAGTTTGATTTTGTATAGTGGTTTAAAGCCACAAATCGTAGCTCATCATCAAATATGGTAGTTCTGCGCTGGTGTGTTTTGTAATCGTTATATTTATATTGTGACACCTTGTTCCTCTGGGGTGCAGGGGGTTCGCTCAGATGGTATGAAGGGGTAGACGATGTACGACAATCATCAACACAAGGTTGGGATACTTAATACGTTTATTGTCGGAGAGTTACATACGGTGCTACTAGCACTAATTACAATACAATTCTCTATGCAAACTCTGATGTTATTATGTAGGTTTCCCTATTTATGAGGTTTCACCCGACGACACCTTCCAGGAGCTCCGTCGGCCTATCGCATCGTGGCGCGTGGTCGCGTGGTCAGTTACTTGGTACTTGGTACCTTCTCTTGTTACACACCTCCCCCTTGAAAAAACATCGACCCCGATGTTGGCGAACTGTGGCCTTCGGATGCTGCTGCAGGCGAACGTCGTGGTTCCTCTCCTCTCTCCGTGCTCCGAAAACATAAAGAAAAACAATCAGCAGTACAATGCTTAGACACACGTACAAAATATCTTAACAAAATCATTCTCTATCCCAAATATTTTTATTTTATTTAATTATTTTTTTTTCTACATTATGACTTATTGCTACTGTCATTCACACATTCAGGCATCCTTATACTAGTTTAATTAGAGCTATTACATTATTATCAAACTTAACTACTTATTACTAACTATTTCCTTGCTAAACTTAAGTTTCTATACTGGGCCCTTAAAACTATCATTTCTTAATTACTTTTTTCTGATACCTGGGGTAGGCTGAACCTCTACCTCTCTCAGTTCAATTTCGCTTTGAATCCATCTCTCTTTCCTTTCTTTAATCATCCTGGCTATACGTAAATAAATCAAATAGCCCAACAGTAACGCTATCATTATTATTGTCATCAAATTACCTGTATGGCCAACAATTTCTTGCCAAGCCAACGCTCTATTTGGCAGTGCTAATCCGAGTAACGCAGGATTTCTTACAACAATTACGAGTACAATAATCGCAGTGACAATGTTTACAATTTTCATAATACCCATATCGGATTTACTCGATATAGACTCTAAACCTCTAAGATGAATTTTATCGCTTTCCTTGGACAAAATAATTGGTTCAAAACTGAAATGCGGAATGCTCGAGTGCCAACGTTCGTTCAGGCATTCGGATACATTATCGAAACTCAAATGGGTTCGTGTGGACATTGGTGGCAATTGTAACGATTCTAAATTTGTCCACAAGGCTGGAATGACGTGTTTACTTTTGAATAAATTAATCGATTTTGCATCGCATGGGAAAATACTATGTATAACAATTGTAAAATTATCTAGCAATGTGCAAAAGCAAGGTACGCTTATTTCTACTGCTCCCGGTTTGTTATGATTAGGGATCTGTATCACTTCCGAATAATTATTGCACGACAATGTATAAGTGTCCACTGGATGTGTCATAATAAAATGCTCGGCAGATATTTGCTGAATCTGAGTTTGGTTGCCCGAGACACACGACCAAGCGCAACTACTTAAAAGTTCAACCACCGCGGCACCTTGTGCAAGTTTAGAATAACATGATGGATTCTGAAACTGTAAATCGTTCGTTCGTGGTAACAGACATAATTTATTACTATCGGGATTGCATTGTTTAATTGACTGACCTGTAATTATTCTCGTTTCGTTTATAGATTTAGCGACAAAAATTTTTTCGTTACACACTTTACAAGTTTTATGCTGCCATGCGAACGGAATACATAGCATCTCAAATAACGACCAATTGTTAGATTTTGATTTTGTGGGTATTTTAAGAGTGACCACGATTTTATCCGGTGTTATCACGCATTGCGCGATGTCCAGTAACAAATACTTTGAAACCTCATCAGGATGTACAACTAATTCGTGGCCTTGGTTTGCCAACACATTATTGAGTGATAAAAGATCTCGCTTTAGCGTGTCCGGCTGGATAATCTCTACGGGTATCTTATTACTACGGCACTGCGCTGTTATCTGAAACCTCGCATACAAATGAATGAATTCAATTTTTTCGATTTCCGAAGTTATTAAATTTTGCCAAAGACTTATAATCTGTTGTTGAGTTTCGCTACCCCGAATTTTAGCCGAATTTCTTAGTGTTATGACATCATTAATCATCGATGCGATTTGATGCTCATTACTTTCTAACAGGTGTTTAATTTTATTCTCGTAACGCGTGAAAGATTTGCCCAAGTTAATTAGATTTTCATGATTTACGTCTATCCGTATGCCAAGTTTATCCACTACCTGTTTTAATGTTGCCTCGTTGGTTAACAGGGGTTCAACGTAGTGATCGGTCAGTACTCCGCAGCACCAATGCATGGCGTCGCCGATGAAATCCAACGCACGGGACTTTCGGTACAGTTCCGGTTGTTGATTATAGCTATTTCTCCCTAAACCCATTTCCAACGTTTTCAAATATCGGTTAAAGCGATGACGCAGACGATCGGTGGTACTGGCCAATATACATTCGAATTCCGTGGAGTTACCATGGCAAGTCTTGTAGGTGGCTGGCAACTTTGAAGCAAGCGTGGCGGTCAAGTTTGGAAATTGACTTGTGTATATCAGCGGAACGGAGGACTCGTACAGTAAGGTATTAGGAATCTCCTTCCAATATACGCCCGAGATTATGTCTGACGTGCCCATAACGTAGGGTAACGCAAAAACCAAATGAACCAACGCAAAGTAACCACTCGCGGACATTTTGATTTCTACAGTCGCTGTTACTGCTGTGCTCGGAAGATACTAACTAATTGAACTGAGAAGGTGAATTTGGATTTACTTTGTTCAGCATAAATTATTACTACATATATGTGTAACTTTAACATTATTCTCGTTCTTTTTGCTTACACGTGTACGTTCAACGAACTCGGCATGCCCTACTTTTTTCGCTGATGGTATAGTTTTAGCCGTTGCACATGTACCGTGTCATAAATAACTTTATTTCTGCGCGCAATTTTTATTTCGTAATTTACATTACTTATTTTTCTTGTAACCTCATGAGGTCCTAACCATCGATGTAATAGTTTTTCTGACCTGCCGACCTTACGAATCGGCGTATACACTAATACGTGATCACCTACTTTAAAATTTATCTCGCGCCGCCCTATATTGTATTTTCTTTTCTGGCGCGTCTGCTCGCGTTCAATTCGTTCCAACGCGGTATTCCGGACTTTATCTATCCTCTGCAAGTATTTGCTTGCATCTTCGTTTTCTGCTTGCAATTGTAATATAACATCGAACGGCAATTTGGGTTCTCGCCCATATACCAATTTGAAAGGTGTTTCTTTCGTTGTCTCTTGCTTATTGTTTCTACTTATGATGACTCTAAACTCGGACTAACATTACGTTTCGATGCTACGTTACTTGCAGTAATTTCTTGGTCAACTGTCACGTTGGCTGTAACCCTTACTTTGACTTCCCTTTTAAATTCATCTGAACTTTCGATTGTTCCCACTTTGGTGCCCTTTAAAATGTTAACATCTCGGTTCCCCCAATTAGTAATATATGCTTCTAGTTTGAAAGTACTTTTTACCCGAATTGTAAGTTTTAAAAATGGACTGTTAAATAACCTTGAGTTAGCAACCACATTTCCGTTGGGCATGCTTTGCAGATATTCAATTTCAACACGACTTGTTGACAAGGCTGGAATCCGTGTTTCTACGTTGGACAAGATAGCGTTGCTAGCTAGCTGACTTTGCGGTTCTGCATAAAGTTGGTCGCTAGTCGAAAAACGTACAATTTCCGACTGTTCGCCGAATTGAAATTTAACACTATACGTGAGAAAATTTATGTCTACAATGTGTTTTCTGATAAAATCATTTCCCAGAATGCCGTTTATTTCTAAGTTTTTAATTACATGAAATTCGTGAACAAAGTTAAAATTATGAATTTGAAAAGTTAACGAAATTTTTCCTACTAGCCATAATTTGCTCCCTGTTACGCCCTTTATTACAGTGTAAGGTGTTATACTAATGTCTTGTCCATTTTGAATAAATTTATAATCTATTAAACTAATGGCCGCACCAGTATCCAATATAAAATTTACAGGGCAATTAAAAATTTTGCCTGATAGTTTTATTAAATCGGTAGTATTAACTATAAATATGGACTCAGATAATTTGGTTTCCTTATTCCTAAACCTACAAGTTCGCTTCTTATGGCCGTAGCTATTACAAAAATGACAAAAGTAGTTAGAATTTATACATTGGTTGTTATTAGACTCTATTTTATCTAATTCTAGCGTGGATTCCCGTTTTTTGGACCTCGGCAGTTTTTTGCATAATGACCTGGCTTATGGCACGCGAAACAAATGACTCTGCCATCGGAGGTTCGTGACGGTCGATGTTCCATCTTTACTTTAATCTCGTCATTCCTCGGCCTATTACTAGTATAATTTGTATAATTCCTACCTTTAATGGCCGTTTGTAGCTGTTCCACCTGCCGACGAAGGTCCTCCACCTCTCGGTCCCGGCTGCGGAGATCTCTGCTGCAGGATGCCCGGTCGGTTGATCGGCCCAACAGGAACGCCGTTGTCTCGACACGTCTTAGATTCTGCTGGAAATCCTCTAGGTTCTGGTTATCCATGAGGCTGACCTTTTCTAACATATCCGGCTGGAGACCCTTAAGGATGTTCTTAATCTTCTCCTCTTCCGTCATCTCGGCGTTCACTTGATGGCACAGCTTAAGGACTTCATGGTAGTATTCCCATAGGTCTTCTTCCGGTCGTTGTCTTCTAGTTGCCAACTTGAACTGTAACTCTTCATCGTAGAGTGCTCGGCGAAAAGTGTTCTTCAAACTTGCGATGATTTCCTCCAGTGACAAGTTCTGGTCCTCGATGGTTTCGAACCAATCTAGTGCTGCACCCTTTAGATAGCACGGTAATTGCAGGATCTGCGTGGCTTCAGACCAGCGGTTCGCTCTCGCCACACGTTTGTACATTTTAATAAAAGCATCTACGTTTTCGTAACGCTTACCCCCAAAGGTATTGGGCTAGGTGGCTGGAATCCTCTCCCTTGCCCCTTGCTCGTCTTGTTCGTGACGTGGCTCTTCTCTGGGCTCTGTCATGTTCGTTTGTGTTGCTTGTTGTTGCTGCTCTCCTTCTAATTGTTGTGGGGCTTTTGCTTCTTGTTTGCGGTATTTGCTCCTCGTCGCTGCTGGCATAGGATGTTTTTTTTTTTTTTTTTTCTTCTAGTCCTCTTTCTGGGGTACCCGGCTCTGTCTCCACCAGTTGTGACACCTTGTTCCTCTGGGGTGTAGGGGGTTCGCTCAGATGGTATGAAGGGGTAGACGATGTACGACAATCATCAACACAAGGTTGGGATACTTAATACGTTTATTGTCGGAGAGTTACATACGGTGCTACTAGCACTAATTACAATACAATTCTCTATGCAAACTCTGATGTTATTATGTAGGTTTCCCTATTTATGAGGTTTCCCCCGACGACACCTTCCAGGAGCTCCGTCGGCCTATCGCATCGTGGCGCGTGGTCGCGTGGTCAGTTACTTGGTACTTGGTACCTTCTCTTGTTACTTGATGTACTTGTGTATTTTTTAATTAACAACTTTAATGTCCTCCAAGATTGTCGTAGATGATGATGTATTTTACAAATTCTACAGTTTGTCTTGCTATAAAAAAAACGCAAGACAAATTGCAAATTACTTTTATACAGTTTGATTTTGTATAATGGTTTAAAGCCACAAATCGTAGCTGATCATCAAATATGGTAACTCTGCGCTGGTGTGTTTTGTAATAATTATATTTATATGATGTACTTGTGTGTTTTTTAATTAACAACTTTAATGTCCTCCAAGATTGTCGTAGTTGATGATGTATTTTCCAAATTCTACAGCTTGTCTTGCTATAAAAAAAAAAACGCAAGGCAAATTGCAAATTGCTTTTATATAGTTTGATTTTGTATAGTGGTTTAAAGCCACAAATCGTAGCTCATCATCAAATATGGTAATTCTGCGCTGGTGTGTTTTATAATCGTTATATTTATATGATGTACCTGTGTATTTTTTAATTAACAACTTTAATGTCCTCCAAGATTGTCGTAGTTGATGATGTATTTTCCAAATTCTACAGTTTGTCTTGCTATAAAAAAAACGCAAGACAAATTGCAAGTTACTTTTATACAGTTTGATGTTGTATAATGGTTTAAAGCAAGAAATCGTAGCTCATCATCAAATGTGGTAATTCTGGGCTGGTGTGTTTTGTAATCGTTATATTTATATAATGTACTTGTGTATTTTTTAATTAGCAGCATTAATGTCCTCCAAGATTGTCGTAGTTGATGATGTATTTTCTAAATTCAACAGTTTGTCTCTCTATAAAAAAAAGCGCAAGACAAATTGCAAATTACTTTTATACAGATTGATTTTGTATAATGGTTTAAAGCAACAAGTCGTAGCCCATCATCAAATATGGTAATTCTGCGCTGGTGTGTTTTGTAATCGTTATATTTATATGATGTACTTGTGTATTTTTTAATTAACAACTTTAATGTCCTCCAAGATTGTCGTAGTTGATGATGTATTTTCCAAATTCTACAGTTTGTCTTGCTATAAAAAAAAAACGCAAGACAAATTGCAAATTACTTTTATACAGTTTGATGTTGTATAATGGTTTAAAGCAACAAATCGTAGCTCATCATCAAATGTGGTAATTCTGGGCTGGTGTGTTTTGTAATCGTTATATTTATATAATGTACTTGTGTATTTTTTAATTAACAACTTTAATGTCCTCCAAGATGTCCACAAATCGTAGCTCATCATCAAATATGGTAATACTGCGCTGGTGTGTTTTGTAATCGTTATATTTATATCATGTACTTGTGTATTTTTTAATTAACAACATTAATGTCGTCCAAGATTGTCGTAGTTGATGATGTATTTTCCAAATTCTACAGTTTGTCTTGCTATAAAAAAACGCAAGACAAATTGCAAATTACTTTTATACAGTTTGATTTTGTATAATGGTTTAAAGCCACAAATTGTAGCTGATCATCAAATATGGTAACTCTGCGCTGGTGTGTTTTGTAATCGTTATATTTATATGATGTACTTGTGTATTTTTTAATTAACAACTTTAATGTCCTCCAAGATTGTCGTAGATGATGATGTATTTTCCAAATTCTACAGTTTGTCTTGCTATAAAAAAAAAGACGCGAGACAAATTGCAAATTACTTTTATACAGTTTGATTTTGTATAATGGTTTAAAGCAACAAATCGTAGCTCATCATCAAATATGGTAATTCTGCGCTGGTGTGTTTTGTAATCGTTATATTTATATGATGTACTTGTGTATTTTTTAATTAACAACTTTAATGTCCTCCAAGATTGTCGTAGTTGATGACGTATTTTCCAAATTCTACAGTTTGTCTTGCTATAAAAAAAACGCAAGGCAAATTGCAAATTGCTTTTGTGTAGTTTGACTTTGTATAGTGGTTTAAAGCCACAAATCGTAGCTCATCATCAAATATGGTAATTCTGCGCTGGTGTGTTTTGTAATCGTTATATTTATATGATGTACTTGTGTATTTTTTAATTAACAACTTTAATCTCCTCCAAGATTGTCGTAGTTGATGATGTATTTTCCAAATTCTACAGTTTGTCTTGCTACTAAAAAAAAACGCAAGACCAATTGCAAATTACTTTTATACAGTTTGATTTTGTATAATGGTTTAACGCAACAAATCGTAGCTCATTATCAAATATGGTAATTCTGCGCTGGTGTGTTTTGTAATCGTTATATTTATATGATGTACGTGTGTATTTTTTAATTAACAACTTTAATGTCCTCCAAGATTGTCGTAGATGATGATGTATTTTCCAAATTCTACCGTTTGTCTTGCTATAAAAAAAAGACGCGAGACAAATTGCAAATTACTTTTATACAGTTTGATTTTGTATAATGGTTTAAAGCAACAAATCGTAGCTCATCATCAAATATGGTAATTCTGCGCTGGTGTGTTTTGTAATCGTTATATTTATATCATGTACTTGTGTATTTTTTAATTAACAACATTAATGTCGTCCAAGATTGTCGTAGTTGATGATGTATTTTCCAAATTCTACAGTTTGTCTTGCTATAAAAAAACGCAAGACAAATTGCAAATTACTTTTATACAGTTTGATTTTGTATAATGGTTTAAAGCCACAAATTGTAGCTGATCATCAAATATGGTAACTCTGCGCTGGTGTGTTTTGTAATCGTTATATTTATATGATGTACTTGTGTATTTTTTAATTAACAACTTTAATGTCCTCCAAGATTGTCGTAGATGATGATGTATTTTCCAAATTCTACAGTTTGTCTTGCTATAAAAAAAAAGACGCGAGACAAATTGCAAATTACTTTTATACAGTTTGATTTTGTATAATGGTTTAAAGCAACAAATCGTAGCTCATCATCAAATATGGTAATTCTGCGCTGGTGTGTTTTGTAATCGTTATATTTATATGATGTACTTGTGTATTTTTTAATTAACAACTTTAATGTCCTCCAAGATTGTCGTAGTTGATGACGTATTTTCCAAATTCTACAGTTTGTCTTGCTATAAAAAAAACGCAAGGCAAATTGCAAATTGCTTTTGTGTAGTTTGACTTTGTATAGTGGTTTAAAGCCACAAATCGTAGCTCATCATCAAATATGGTAATTCTGCGCTGGTGTGTTTTGTAATCGTTATATTTATATGATGTACTTGTGTATTTTTTAATTAACAACTTTAATCTCCTCCAAGATTGTCGTAGTTGATGATGTATTTTCCAAATTCTACAGTTTGTCTTGCTACTAAAAAAAAACGCAAGACCAATTGCAAATTACTTTTATACAGTTTGATTTTGTATAATGGTTTAACGCAACAAATCGTAGCTCATTATCAAATATGGTAATTCTGCGCTGGTGTGTTTTGTAATCGTTATATTTATATGATGTACGTGTGTATTTTTTAATTAACAACTTTAATGTCCTCCAAGATTGTCGTAGATGATGATGTATTTTCCAAATTCTACAGTTTGTCTTGCTATAAAAAAAAGACGCGAGACAAATTGCAAATTACTTTTATACAGTTTGATTTTGTATAATGGTTTAAAGCAACAAATCGTAGCTCATCATCAAATATGGTAATTCTGCGCTGGTGTGTTTTGTAATCGTTATATTTATATGATGTACTTGTGTATTTTTTAATTAACAACTTTAATGTCCTCCAAGATTGTCGTAGTTGATGATGTATTTTCCAAATTCTACAGTTTGTCTTGCTATAAAAAAAACGCAAGACAAATTGCAAATTACTTTTATACAGTTTGATTTTGTATAATGGTTTAAAGCTACAAATCATAGCTCATCATCAAATATGGTAACTCTGCGCTGGTGTGTTTTGTAATCGTTATATTTATATGATGTACTTGTGTATTTTTTAATTAACAACTTTAATGTCGTCCAAGATTGTCGCAGTTGATGATGTATTTTCCCAATTCTACAGTTTGTCTTGCTATATAAAAAAAACGCAAGACAAATTGCAAATTGCTTTTATATAGTTTGATTTTGTATAGTGGTTTAAAGCCACAAATCGTAGCTCATCATCAAATATGGTAGTTCTGCGCTGGTGTGTTTTGTAATAGTTATATTTATATGATGTACTTGTGTGTTTTTTAATTAACAACTTTAATGTCCTCCAAGATTGTCGTAGTTGATGATGTATTTTCCAAATTCTACAGTTTGTCTTGCTATAAAAAAAAAACGCAAGGCAAATTGCAAATTGCTTTTATATAGTTTGATTTTGTATAGTGGTTTAAAGCCACAAATCGTAGCTCATCATCAAATATGGTAGTTCTGCGCTGGTGTGTTTTGTAATCGTTATATTTATATGATGTACTTGTGTATTTTTTAATTAACAACTTTAATGTCGTCCAAGATTGTCGCAGTTGATGATGTATTTTTCCAATTCTACAGTTTGTCTTGCTATACAAAAAACGCAAGACAAATTGCAAATTGCTTTTATATAGTTTGATTTTGTATAGTGGTTTAAAGCCACAAATCGTAGCTCATCATCAAATATGGTAGTTCTGCGCTGGTGTGTTTTGTAATAGTTATATTTATATGATGTACTTGTGTGTTTTTTAATTAACAACTTTAATGTCGTCCAAGATTGTCGTAGTTGATGATGTATTTTCCAAATTCTACAGTTTGTTTTGCTATAAAAAAAAACGCAAGACAAATTGCAAATTGCTTTCATATAGTTTGATTTTGTATAGTGGTTTAAAGCCACAAATCGTAGCTCATCATCAAATATGGTAATTCTGCGCTGGTGTGTTTTGTAATCGCTATATTTATATGATGTACTTGTGTATTTTTTAATTAACAACTTTAATCTCCTCCAAGATTGTCGTAGTTGATGATGTATTTTCCAAATTCTACAGTTTGTCTTGCTACTAAAAAAAAACGCAAGACCAATTGCAAATTACTTTTATACAGTTTGATTTTGTATAATGGTTTAACGCAACAAATCGTAGCTCATTATCAAATATGGTAATTCTGCGCTGGTGTGTTTTGTAATCGTTATATTTATATGATGTACTTGTGTATTTTTTAATTAACAACTTTAATGTCCTCCAAGATTGTCGTAGTTGATGATGTATTTTCCAAATTCTACAGTTTGTCTTGCTATAAAAAAAATGCAAGACAAATTGCAAATTACTTTTATACAGTTTGATTTTGTATAATGGTTTAAAGCTACAAATCATAGCTCATCATCAAATATGGTAACTCTGCGCTGGTGTGTTTTGTAATCGTTATATTTATATGATGTACTTGTGTATTTTTTAATTAACAACTTTAATGTCGTCCAAGATTGTCGTAGTTGATGATGTATTTTCTCAATTCTACAGTTTGTCTTGCTATAAAAAAAACGCAAGACAAATTGCAAACTGCTTTTATATAGTTTGATTTTGTATAGTGGTTTAAAGCCACAAATCGTAGCTCATCATCAAATATGGTAGTTCTGCGCTGGTGTGTTTTGTAATCGTTATATTTATATGATGTACTTGTGTATTTTTTAATTAACAACATTAATGTCCTCCAAGATTGTCGTAGATGATAATGTATTTTCCAAATTCTACAGTTTGTCTCGCTATAAAAAAAAACGCAAGACAAATTGCAAATTGCTTTTATATAGTTTGATTTTGTATAGTGGTTTAAAGCCACAAATCGTAGCTCATCATCAAATATGGTAATTCTGCGCTGGTGAGTTTTGTAATCGTTATATTTATATGATGTACTTGTGTATTTTTTAATTAACAACTTTAATGTCCTCCAAGATGTCCACAAATCGTAGCTCATCATCAACTATGGTAACTCTGCGCTGGTGTGTTTTCTAATAGTTATATTTATATGATGTACTTGTGTGTTTTTTAATTAACAACGTTAATGTCCTCCAAGATTGTCGTAGTTGATGATGTATTTTCCAAATTCTACAGTTTGTCTTGCTATAAAAAAAACGCAAGGCAAATTGCAAATTGCTCTTATATAGTTTGATTTTGTATAGTGGTTTAAAGCCACAAATCATAGCTCATCATCAAATATTAATTCTGCGCTGGTGTGTTTTGTAATCGTTATATTTATATGATGTAATTGTGCATTTTTTAATTAACAACTTTAATGTCCTCCAAGATTGTCGTAGTTGATGATGTATTTTCCAAATTCTACAGTTTATCTTGCTATAAAAAAAACGCAAGTCAAATTGCAAATAACTTTTATACAGTTTGATGTTGTATAATGGTTTAAAGCAACAAATCGTAGCTCATTATCAAATGTGGTAATTCTGGGCTGGTGTGTTTTGTAATCGTTATATTTATATGATGTAGTTGTGTATTTTTTAATTAACAACTTTAATGTCCTCCAAGATTGTCGTAGATGATGATGTATTTTCCAAATTCTACAGTTTGTCTTGCTATAAAAAAAAAACCGCGAGACAAATTGCAAATTGCTTTTATATAGTTTGATTTTGTATAGTGGTTTAAAGCCACAAATCGTAGCTCATCATCAAATATGGTAGTTCTGCGCTGGTGTGTTTTGTAATCGTTATATTTATATAATGTACTTGCGTATTTTTTAATTAACAACTTTAATGTCGTCCAAGATTGTCGTAGTTGATGATGTATTTTCCAAATTCTACAGTTTGTCTTGCTATAAAAAAAAACGCAAGACAAATTGCAAATTGCTTTCATATAGTTTGATTTTGTATAGTGGTTTAAAGCCACAAATCGTAGCTCATCATCAAATATGGTAATTCTGCGCTGGTGTGTTTTGTAATCGTTATATTTATATGATGTACTTGTGTATTTTTTAATTAACAACTTTAATGTCCTCCAAGATTGTCGTAGTTGATGACGTATTTTCCAAATTCTACAGTTTGTCTTGCTATAAAAAAAACGCAAGGCAAATTGCAAATTGCTTTTGTGTAGTTTGACTTTGTATAGTGGTTTAAAGCCACAAATCGTAGCTCATCATCAAATATGGTAATTCTGCGCTGGTGTGTTTTGTAATCGTTATATTTATATGATGTACTTGTGTATTTTTTAATTAACAACTTTAATCTCCTCCAAGATTGTCGTAGTTGATGATGTATTTTCCAAATTCTACAGTTTGTCGTGCTACTAAAAAAAAAACGCAAGACCAACTGCAAATTACCTTTATACAGTTTGATTTTGTATAATGGTTTAACGCAACAAATCGTAGCTCATTATCAAATATGGTAATTCTGCGCTGGTGTGTTTTGTAATCGTTATATTTATATGATGTAAGTGTGTATTTTTTAATGAACAACTTTAATGTCCTCCAAGATTGTCGTAGATGATGATGTATTTTCCAAATTCTACAGTTTGTCTTGCTATAAAAAAAAAAGACGCGAGACAAATTGCAAATTACTTTTATAGAGTTTGATTTTGTATAATGGTTTAAAGCAACAAATCGTAGCTGATCATCAAATATGGTAATTCTGCGCTGGTGTGTTTTGTAATCGTTATATTTATATGATGTACTTGTGTATTTTTTAATTAACAACTTTAATGTCCTCCAAGATGTCCACAAATCGTAGCTCATCATCAAATATGGTAATTCTGCGCTGGTGTGTTTTGTAATCGTTATATTTATATCATGTACTTGTGTATTTTTTAATTAACAACATTAATGTCGTCCAAGATTGTCGTAGTTGATGATGTATTTTCCAAATTCTACAGTTTGTCTTGCTATAAAAAAAAAGACGCAAGACAAATTGCAAATTGCTTTTATATAGTTTGATTTTGTATAGTGGTTTAAAGCCACAAATCGTAGCTCATCATCAAATATGGTAATTCTGCGCTGGTGTGTTTTGTAATCGTTATACTTATATGATGTACTTGTGTATTTTTTAATTAACAACTTTAATGTCCTCCAAGATTGTCGTAGATGATGATGTATTTTCCAAATTCTACAGTTTGTCTTGCTATAAAAAAAACGCAAGACAAATTGCAAATTACTTTTATACAGTTTGATTTTGTATAATGGTTTAAAGCCACAAATCGTAGCTCATCATCAAATATGGTAACTCTGCGCTGGTGTGTTTTGTAATAGTTATATTTATATGATGTACTTGTGTGTTTTTTAATTAACAACTTTAATGTCCTCCAAGATTGTCGTAGTTGATGATGTATTTTCCAAATTCTACAGTTTGTCTTGCTATAAAAAAAAACGCAAGGCAAATTGCAAATTGCTCTTATATAGTTTGATTTTGTATAGTGGTTTAAAGCCACAAATCGTAGCTCATCATCAAATATGGTAATTCTGCGCTGGTGTGTTTTGTAATCGTTATATTTATATGATGTACCTGTGCATTTTTTAATTAACAACTTTAATGTCCTCCAAGATTGTCGTAGTTGATGATGTATTTTCCAAATTCTACAGTTTATCTTGCTATAAAAAAACGCAAGACAAATTGCAAATTACTTTTATACAGTTTGATGTTGTATAATGGTTTAAAGCAACAAATCGTAGCTCATTATCAAATGTGGTAATTCTGGGCTGGTGTGTTTTGTAATCGTTATATTTATATGATGTACTTGTGCATTTTTTAATTAACAACTTTAATGTCCTCCAAGATTGTCGTAGATGATGATGTATTTTCCAAATTCTACAGTTTGTCTTGCTATAAAAAAAATCGCAGGACAAATTGCAAATTGCTTTCATATAGTTTGATTTTGTATAATGGTTTAAAGCAACAAATCGTAGCTCATCATCAAATATGGTAATTCTGCGCTGGTGTGTTTTGTAATCGTCATATTTATATGATGTACTTGTGTATTTTTTAATTAACAACTTTAATGTCCTCCAAGATTGTCGTAGATGATGATGTATTTTCCAAATTCTACAGTTTGTCTTGCTACTAAAAAAAAAAACGCAAGACCAATTGCAAATTACTTTTATACAGTTTGATTTTGTATAATGGTTTAACGCAACAAATCGTAGCTCATTATCAAATATGGTAATTCTGCGCTGGTGTGTTTTGTAATCGTTATATTTATATGATGTACTTGTGTATTTTTTAATTAACAACTTTAATGTCCTCCAAGATTGTCGTAGTTGATGATGTATTTTCCAAATTCTACAGTTTGTCTTGCTACTAAAAAAAAACGCAAGACCAATTGCAAATTACTTTTATGCAGTTTGATTTTGTATAATGGTTTAACGCAACAAATCGTAGCTCATTATCAAATATGGTAATTCTGCGCTGGTGTGTTTTGTAATCGTTATATTTATATGATGTACGTGTGTATTTTTTAATTAACAACTTTAATGTCCTCCAAGATTGTCGTAGATGATGATGTATTTTCCAAATTCTACAGTTTGTCTTGCTATAAAAAAAAAGACGCGAGACAAATTGCAAATTACTTTTATACAGTTTGATTTTGTATAATGGTTTAAAGCAACAAATCGTAGCTCATCATCAAATATGGTAATTCTGCGCTGGTGTGTTTTGTAATCGTTATATTTATATGATGTACTTGTGTATTTTTTAATTAACAACTTTAATGTCCTCCAAGATTGTCGTAGTTGATGATGTATTTTCCAAATTCTACAGTTTGTCTTGCTACTAAAAAAAAAACGCAAGACCAATTGCAAATTACTTTTATACAGTTTGATTTCGTATAATGGTTTAGCGCAACAAATCGTAGCTCATTATCAAATATGGTAATTCTGCGCTGGTGTGTTTTGTAATCGTTATATTTATATGATGTACTTGTGTATTTTTTAATTAACAACTTTAATGTCGTCCAAGATTGTCGTAGTTGATGATGTATTTTCCCAATTCTACAGTTTGTCTTGCTATAAAAAAAACGCAAGACAAATTGCAAATTGCTTTTATATAGTTTGATTTTGTATAGTGGTTTAAAGCCACAAATCGTAGCTCATCATCAAATATGGTAGTTCTGCGCTGGTGTGTTTTGTAATCGTTATATTTATATAATGTACTTGTGTATTTTTTAATTAACAACTTTAATGTCGTCCAAGATTGTCGTAGTTGATGATGTATTTTCCAAATTCTACAGTTTGTCTTGCTATAAAAAAAAAACGCCGGACAAATTGCAAATTGCTTTCATATAGTTTGATTTTGTATAGTGGTTTAAAGCCACAAATCGTAGCTCATCATCAAATATGGTAATTCTGCGCTGGTGTGTTTTGTAATCGTTATATTTATATGATGTACTTGTGTATTTTTTAATTAACAACTTTAATGTCCTCCAAGATTGTCGTAGTTGATGACGTATTTTCCAAATTCTACAGTTTGTCTTGCTATAAAAAAAACGCAAGGCAAATTGCAAATTGCTTTTGTGTAGTTTGACTTTGTATAGTGGCTTAAAGTCACAAATCGTAGCTCATCATCAAATATGGTAATTCTGCGCTGGTGTGTTTTGTAATCGTTATATTTATATGATGTACTTGTGTATTTTTTAATTAACAACTTTAATCTCCTCCAAGATTGTCGTAGTTGATGATGTATTTTCCAAATTCTACAGTTTGTCTTGCTATAAAAAAAAAGACGCGAGACAAATTGCAAATTACTTTTATACAGTTTGATTTTGTATAATGGTTTAAAGCAACAAATCGTAGCTCATCATCAAATATGGTAATTCTGCGCTGGTGTGTTTTGTAATCGTTATATTTATATGATGTACTTGTGTATTTTTTAATTAACAACTTTAATGTCCTCCAAGACTGTCGTAGTTGATGATGTATTTTCCAAATTCTACAGTTTGTCTTGCTATAAAAAAACGCAAGACAAATTGCAAATTACTTTTATACAGTTTGATTTTGTATAATGGTTTAAAGCTACAAATCATAGCTCATCATCAAATATGGTAACTCTGCGCCGGTGTGTTTTGTAATCGTTATATTTATATGATGTACTTGTGTATTTTTTAATTAACAACTTTAATGTCGTCCAAGATTGTCGCAGTTGATGATGGATTTTCCCAATTCTACAGTTTGTCTTGCTATAAAAAAAACGCAAGACAAATTGCAAATTGCTTTTATATAGTTTGATTTTGTATAGTGGTTTAAAGCCACAAATCGTAGCTCTTCATCAAATATGGTAGTTCTGCGCTGGTGTGTTTTGTAATAGTTATATTTATATGATGTACTTGTGTGTTTTTTAATTAACAACTTTAATGTCCTCCAAGATTGTCGTAGTTGATGATGTATTTTCCAAATTCTACAGTTTGTCTTGCTATAAAAAAAACGCAAGGCAAATTGCAAATTGCTTTTATATGGTTTGATTTTGTATAGTGGTTTAAAGCCACAAATCGTAGCTCATCATCAAATATGGTAGTTCTGCGCTGGTGTGTTTTGTAATCGTTATATTTATATGGTGTACTTGTGTATTTTTTAATTAACAACTTTAATGTCGTCCAAGATTGTCGCAGTTGATGATGTATTTTCCCAATTCTACAGTTTGTCTTGCTATAAAAAAAAACGCAAGACAAATTGCAAATTGCTTTTATA
This sequence comes from Aphodius granarius, assembly GCA_963971325.1. Classification (NCBI taxonomy): domain Eukaryota; kingdom Metazoa; phylum Arthropoda; class Insecta; order Coleoptera; family Scarabaeidae; genus Aphodius; species Aphodius granarius. Next base: position 8,501,502 of record OZ020225.1, read on the forward strand.
TAGTTTGATTTTGTATAGTGGTTTAAAGCCACAAATCGTAGCTCATCATCAAATATGGTAGTTCTGCGCTGGTGTGTTTTGTAATCGTTATATTTATATAATGTACTTGTGTATTTTTTAATTAACAACTTTAATGTCGTCCAAGATTGTCGTAGTTGATGATGTATTTTCTAAATTCTACAGTTTGTCTTGCTATAAAAAAAAAACGCCGGACAAATTGCAAATTGCTTTCATATAGTTTGATTTTGTATAGTGGTTTAAAGCCACAAATCGTAGCTCATCATCAAATATGGTAATTCTGCGCTGGTGTGTTTTGTAATCGTTATATTTATATGATGTACTTGTGTATTTTTTAATTAACAACTTTAATGTCCTCCAAGATTGTCGTAGTTGATGACGTATTTTCCAAATTCTACAGTTTGTCTTGCTATAAAAAAAACGCAAGGCAAATTGCAAATTGCTTTTGTGTAGTTTGACTTTGTATAGTGGCTTAAAGTCACAAATCGTAGCTCATCATCAAATATGGTAATTCTGCGCTGGTGTGTTTTGTAATCGTTATATTTATATGATGTACTTGTGTATTTTTTAATTAACAACTTTAATCTCCTCCAAGATTGTCGTAGTTGATGATGTATTTTCCAAATTCTACAGTTTGTCTTGCTATAAAAAAAAAGACGCGAGACAAATTGCAAATTACTTTTATACAGTTTGATTTTGTATAATGGTTTAAAGCAACAAATCGTAGCTCATCATCAAATATGGTAATTCTGCGCTGGTGTGTTTTGTAATCGTTATATTTATATGATGTACTTGTGTATTTTTTAATTAACAACTTTAATGTCCTCCAAGATTGTCGTAGTTGATGATGTATTTTCCAAATTCTACAGTTTGTCTTGCTATGAAAAAACGCAAGACAAATTGCAAATTACTTTTATACAGTTTGATTTTGTATAATGGTTTAAAGCTACAAATCATAGCTCATCATCAAATATGGTAACTCTGCGCTGGTGTGTTTTGTAATCGTTATATTTATATGATGTACTTGTGTATTTTTTAATTAACAACTTTAATGTCGTCCAAGATTGTCGCAGTTGATGATGTATTTTCCCAATTCTACAGTTTGTCTTGCTATAAAAAAAACGCAAGACAAATTGCAAATTGCTTTTATATAGTTTGATTTTGTATAGTGGTTTAAAGCCACAAATCGTAGCTCATCATCAAATATGGTAGTTCTGCGCTGGTGTGTTTTGTAATAGTTATATTTATATGATGTACTTGTGTGTTTTTTAATTAACAACTTTAATGTCCTCCAAGATTGTCGCAGTTGATGATGTATTTTCCCAATTCTACAGTTTGTCTTGCTATAAAAAAAACGCAAGACAAATTGCAAATTGCTTTTGTATAGTTTGATTTTGTATAGTGGTTTAAAGCCACGAATCGTAGCTCATCATCAGATATGGTAGTTCTGCGCTGGTGTGTTTTGTAATAGCTATATTTATATGATGTACTTGTGTGTTTTTTAATTAACAACTTTAATGTCGTCCAAGATTGTCGTAGTTGATGATGTATTTTCCAAATTCTACAGTTTGTCTTGCTACTAAAAAAAAACGCAAGACCAATTGCAAATTACTTTTATACAGTTTGATTTTGTATAATGGTTTAACGCAACAAATCGTAGCTCATTATCAAATATGGTAATTCTGCGCTGGTGTGTTTTGTAATCGTTATATTTATATGATGTACTTGTGTATTTTTTAATTAACAACTTTAATGTCCTCCAAGATTGTCGTAGATGATGATGTATTTTCCAAATTCTACAGTTTGTCTGGCTATAAAAAAAAAGACGCGAGACAAATTGCAAATTACTTTTATACAGTTTGATTTTGTATAATGGTTCAAAGCAACAAATCGTAGCTCATCATCAAATATGGTAATTCTGCGCTGGTGTGTTTTGAAATCGTTATATTTATATGATGTACTTGTGTATTTTTTAATTAACAACTTTAATGTCCTCCAAGATTGTCGTAGATGATGATGTATTTTCCAAATTCTACAGTTTGTCTGGCTATAAAAAAAAAGACGCGAGACAAATTGCAAATTACTTTTATACAGTTTGATTTTGTATAATGGTTTAAAGCAACAAATCGTAGCTCATCATCAAATATGGTAATTCTGCGCTGGTGTGTTTTGTAATCGTTATATTTATATGATGTACTTGTGTATTTTTTAATTAACAACTTTAATGTCCTCCAAGATTGTCGTAGATGATGATGTATTTTCCAAATTCTACAGTTTGTCTTGCTACTAAAAAAAAAAAACGCAAGACCAATTGCAAATTACTTTTATACAGTTTGATTTTGTATAATGGTTTAACGCAACAAATCGTAGCTCATTATCAAATATGGTAATTCTGCGCTGGTGTGTTTTGTAATCGTTATATTTATATGATGTACTTGTGTATTTTTTAATTAACAACTTTAATGTCCTCCAAGATTGTCGTAGTTGATGATGTATTTTCCAAATTCTACAGTTTGTCTTGCTACTAAAAAAAAACGCAAGACCAATTGCAAATTACTTTTATACAGTTTGATTTTGTATAATGGTTTAAAGCAACAAATCGTAGCTCATCATCAAATATGGTAATTCTGCGCTGGTGTGTTTTGTAATCGTTATATTTATATGATGTACTTGTGTATTTTTTAATTAACAACTTTAATGTCCTCCAAGATTGTCGTAGTTGATGATGTATTTTCCAAATTCTACAGTTTGTCTTGCTATAAAAAAAAAAGACGCGAGACAAATTGCAAATTACTTTTATACAGTTTGATTTTGTATAATGGTTTAAAGCAACAAATCGTAGCTCATCATCAAATATGGTAATTCTGCGCTGGTGTGTTTTGTAATCGTTATATTTATATGATGTACTTGTGTATTTTTTAATTAACAACTTTAATGTCCTCCAAGATTGTCGTAGTTGATGATGTATTTTCCAAATTCTACAGTTTGTCTTGCTATAAAAAAAAAACGCAGGACAAATTGCAAATTACTTTTATACAGTTTGATTTTGTATAATGGTTTAAAGCAACAAATCGTAGCTCATCATCAAATGTGGTAATTCTGGGCTGGTGTGTTTTGTAATCGTTATATTTATATAATGTACTTGTGTATTTTCCAATTAACAACTTTAATGTCGTCCAAGATTGTCGTAGTTGATGATGTATTTTCCAAATTCTACAGTTTGTCTTGCTATAAAAAAAAACGCAAGACAAATTGCAAATTGCTTTTATATAGTTTGATTTTGTATAGTGGTTTAAAGCCACAAATCGTAGCTCATCATCAAATATGGTAATTCTGCGCTGGTGTGTTTTGTAATCGTTATATTTATATGATGTACTTGTGTATTTTTTAATTAACAACTTTAATGTCCTCCAAGATTGTCGTAGTTGATGATGTATTTTCCAAATTCTACAGTTTGTCTTGCTATAAAAAAAACGCAGGACAAATTGCAAATTACTTTTATACAGTTCGATTTTGTATAATGGTTTAAAGCAACAAATCGTAGCTCATCATCAAATGTGGTAATTCTGGGCTGGTGTGTTTTGTAATCGTTATATTTATATAATGTACTTGTGTATTTTCCAATTAACAACTTTAATGTCGTCCAAGATTGTCGTAGTTGATGATGTATTTTCCAAATTCTACAGTTTGTCTTGCTATAAAAAAAAAACGCAAGACAAATTGCAAATTGCTTTTATATAGTTTGATTTTGTATAGTGGTTTAAAGCCACAAATCGTAGCTCATCATCAAATATGGTAATTCTGCGCTGGTGTGTTTTGTAATCGTTATATTTATATAATGTACTTGTGTATTTTTTAATTAACAACTTTAATGTCCTCCAAGATTGTCGTAGTTGATGACGTATTTTCCAAATTCTACAGTTTGTCTTGCTATAAAAAAAACGCAAGGCAAATTGCAAATTGCTGTTGTATAGTTTGACTTTGTATAGTGGTTTAAAGCCACAAATCGTAGCTCATCTTCAAATATGGTAATTCTGCGCTGGTGTGTTTTGTAATCGTTATATGTATATGATGTACTTGTGTATTTTCCAATTAACAACTTTAATGTCGTCCAAGATTGTCGTAGTTGATGATGTATTTTCCAAATTCTACAGTTTGTCTTGCTATTAAAAAAAAACGCAAGACCAATTGCAAATTACTTTTATACAGTTTGATTTTGTATAATGGTTTAACGCAACAAATCGTATCTCATTATCAAATATGGTAATTCTGCGCTGGTGTGTTTTGTAATCGTTATATTTATATGATGTACTTGGTATTTTTTAATTAACAACTTTAATGTCCTCCAAGATTGTCGTAGTTGATGATGTATTTTCCAAATTCTACAGTTTGTCTTGCTATAAAAAAAAAACGCAAGACAAATTGCAAATTACTTTTATACAGTTTGATTTTGTATAATGGTTTAAAGCTACAAATCATAGCTCATCATCAAATATGGTAACTCTGCGCTGGTGTGTTTTGTAGTCGTTATATTTATATGATGTACTTGTGTATTTTTTAATTAACAACTTTAATGTCGTCCAAGATTGTCGTAGTTGATGATGTATTTTCCCAATTCTACAGTTTGTCTTGCTATAAAAAAAACGCAAGATAAATTGCAAATTGCTTTTATATAGTTTGATTTTGTATAGTGGTTTAAAGCCACAAATCGTAGCTCATCATCAAATATGGTAGTTCTGCGCTGGTGTGTTTTGTAATCGTTATATTTATATTGTGACACCTTGTTCCTCTGGGGTGCAGGGGGTTCGCTCAGATGGTATGAAGGGGTAGACGATGTACGACAATCATCAACACAAGGTTGGGATACTTAATACGTTTATTGTCGGAGAGTTACATACGGTGCTACTAGCACTAATTACAATACAATTCTCTATGCAAACTCTGATGTTATTATGTAGGTTTCCCTATTTATGAGGTTTCACCCGACGACACCTTCCAGGAGCTCCGTCGGCCTATCGCATCGTGGCGCGTGGTCGCGTGGTCAGTTACTTGGTACTTGGTACCTTCTCTTGTTACACACCTCCCCCTTGAAAAAACATCGACCCCGATGTTGGCGAACTGTGGCCTTCGGATGCTGCTGCAGGCGAACGTCGTGGTTCCTCTCCTCTCTCCGTGCTCCGAAAACATAAAGAAAAACAATCAGCAGTACAATGCTTAGACACACGTACAAAATATCTTAACAAAATCATTCTCTATCCCAAATATTTTTATTTTATTTAATTATTTTTTTTTCTACATTATGACTTATTGCTACTGTCATTCACACATTCAGGCATCCTTATACTAGTTTAATTAGAGCTATTACATTATTATCAAACTTAACTACTTATTACTAACTATTTCCTTGCTAAACTTAAGTTTCTATACTGGGCCCTTAAAACTATCATTTCTTAATTACTTTTTTCTGATACCTGGGGTAGGCTGAACCTCTACCTCTCTCAGTTCAATTTCGCTTTGAATCCATCTCTCTTTCCTTTCTTTAATCATCCTGGCTATACGTAAATAAATCAAATAGCCCAACAGTAACGCTATCATTATTATTGTCATCAAATTACCTGTATGGCCAACAATTTCTTGCCAAGCCAACGCTCTATTTGGCAGTGCTAATCCGAGTAACGCAGGATTTCTTACAACAATTACGAGTACAATAATCGCAGTGACAATGTTTACAATTTTCATAATACCCATATCGGATTTACTCGATATAGACTCTAAACCTCTAAGATGAATTTTATCGCTTTCCTTGGACAAAATAATTGGTTCAAAACTGAAATGCGGAATGCTCGAGTGCCAACGTTCGTTCAGGCATTCGGATACATTATCGAAACTCAAATGGGTTCGTGTGGACATTGGTGGCAATTGTAACGATTCTAAATTTGTCCACAAGGCTGGAATGACGTGTTTACTTTTGAATAAATTAATCGATTTTGCATCGCATGGGAAAATACTATGTATAACAATTGTAAAATTATCTAGCAATGTGCAAAAGCAAGGTACGCTTATTTCTACTGCTCCCGGTTTGTTATGATTAGGGATCTGTATCACTTCCGAATAATTATTGCACGACAATGTATAAGTGTCCACTGGATGTGTCATAATAAAATGCTCGGCAGATATTTGCTGAATCTGAGTTTGGTTGCCCGAGACACACGACCAAGCGCAACTACTTAAAAGTTCAACCACCGCGGCACCTTGTGCAAGTTTAGAATAACATGATGGATTCTGAAACTGTAAATCGTTCGTTCGTGGTAACAGACATAATTTATTACTATCGGGATTGCATTGTTTAATTGACTGACCTGTAATTATTCTCGTTTCGTTTATAGATTTAGCGACAAAAATTTTTTCGTTACACACTTTACAAGTTTTATGCTGCCATGCGAACGGAATACATAGCATCTCAAATAACGACCAATTGTTAGATTTTGATTTTGTGGGTATTTTAAGAGTGACCACGATTTTATCCGGTGTTATCACGCATTGCGCGATGTCCAGTAACAAATACTTTGAAACCTCATCAGGATGTACAACTAATTCGTGGCCTTGGTTTGCCAACACATTATTGAGTGATAAAAGATCTCGCTTTAGCGTGTCCGGCTGGATAATCTCTACGGGTATCTTATTACTACGGCACTGCGCTGTTATCTGAAACCTCGCATACAAATGAATGAATTCAATTTTTTCGATTTCCGAAGTTATTAAATTTTGCCAAAGACTTATAATCTGTTGTTGAGTTTCGCTACCCCGAATTTTAGCCGAATTTCTTAGTGTTATGACATCATTAATCATCGATGCGATTTGATGCTCATTACTTTCTAACAGGTGTTTAATTTTATTCTCGTAACGCGTGAAAGATTTGCCCAAGTTAATTAGATTTTCATGATTTACGTCTATCCGTATGCCAAGTTTATCCACTACCTGTTTTAATGTTGCCTCGTTGGTTAACAGGGGTTCAACGTAGTGATCGGTCAGTACTCCGCAGCACCAATGCATGGCGTCGCCGATGAAATCCAACGCACGGGACTTTCGGTACAGTTCCGGTTGTTGATTATAGCTATTTCTCCCTAAACCCATTTCCAACGTTTTCAAATATCGGTTAAAGCGATGACGCAGACGATCGGTGGTACTGGCCAATATACATTCGAATTCCGTGGAGTTACCATGGCAAGTCTTGTAGGTGGCTGGCAACTTTGAAGCAAGCGTGGCGGTCAAGTTTGGAAATTGACTTGTGTATATCAGCGGAACGGAGGACTCGTACAGTAAGGTATTAGGAATCTCCTTCCAATATACGCCCGAGATTATGTCTGACGTGCCCATAACGTAGGGTAACGCAAAAACCAAATGAACCAACGCAAAGTAACCACTCGCGGACATTTTGATTTCTACAGTCGCTGTTACTGCTGTGCTCGGAAGATACTAACTAATTGAACTGAGAAGGTGAATTTGGATTTACTTTGTTCAGCATAAATTATTACTACATATATGTGTAACTTTAACATTATTCTCGTTCTTTTTGCTTACACGTGTACGTTCAACGAACTCGGCATGCCCTACTTTTTTCGCTGATGGTATAGTTTTAGCCGTTGCACATGTACCGTGTCATAAATAACTTTATTTCTGCGCGCAATTTTTATTTCGTAATTTACATTACTTATTTTTCTTGTAACCTCATGAGGTCCTAACCATCGATGTAATAGTTTTTCTGACCTGCCGACCTTACGAATCGGCGTATACACTAATACGTGATCACCTACTTTAAAATTTATCTCGCGCCGCCCTATATTGTATTTTCTTTTCTGGCGCGTCTGCTCGCGTTCAATTCGTTCCAACGCGGTATTCCGGACTTTATCTATCCTCTGCAAGTATTTGCTTGCATCTTCGTTTTCTGCTTGCAATTGTAATATAACATCGAACGGCAATTTGGGTTCTCGCCCATATACCAATTTGAAAGGTGTTTCTTTCGTTGTCTCTTGCTTATTGTTTCTACTTGTGATGACTCTAAACTCGGACTAACATTACGTTTCGATGCTACGTTACTTGCAGTAATTTCTTGGTCAACTGTCACGTTGGCTGTAACCCTTACTTTGACTTCCCTTTTAAATTCATCTGAACTTTCGATTGTTCCCACTTTGGTGCCCTTTAAAATGTTAACATCTCGGTTCCCCCAATTAGTAATATATGCTTCTAGTTTGAAAGTACTTTTTACCCGAATTGTAAGTTTTAAAAATGGACTGTTAAATAACCTTGAGTTAGCAACCACATTTCCGTTGGGCATGCTTTGCAGATATTCAATTTCAACACGACTTGTTGACAAGGCTGGAATCCGTGTTTCTACGTTGGACAAGATAGCGTTGCTAGCTAGCTGACTTTGCGGTTCTGCATAAAGTTGCTCGCTAGTCGAAAAACGTACAATTTCCGACTGTTCGCCGAATTGAAATTTAACACTATACGTGAGAAAATTTATGTCTACAATGTGTTTTCTGATAAAATCATTTCCCAGAATGCCGTTTATTTCTAAGTTTTTAATTACATGAAATTCGTGAACAAAGTTAAAATTATGAATTTGAAATGTAAGAAATACGTCTGCACACCGTCCCACTAGACGAGCGTCCCTATGCACTGTTTATGTCTGGAGATATGAAACATAAACAGTAACACGGAGGATGGAAGGAACCTCGAAGGAATGCAGCAGACGGGACGCACTCTCGGTTATACCTTAGTAACGATAACACGTGTATTATTGTAAAGTCTGGATTCGGTCATTAAATGTATCATTTGTAGTAAGAATCTGTGTTTGATTCTAACAAAATCAGAAGTGGGATTACCGCAAAACGCCGGTGTTTTTACTAGTGGTAGTGCAAAGGGTGACTTTACGCTTTTAAAATCTACGTGTTGGCTATCGGCGTGGAGCCTGTTGGCGTCCTCATAGAACTTCTTTGTGTGAAAGGTGTTAACATAAACAATATCGGGACACTTGAAGTGGCACGCAAGAATTCAAATTTTTGGAACAAAGGAATACTGGGTGTACTGTAAAACTCGAAGATCTGTTAGTTTTTCGTTCGTTATTTTTGTGAATTCAATAATATGGGCAAACGCGGAAATAAGAAAATGAAGCGACAAAGTGAGCGACGAAGATCGCCGAGCTCATCACCGAGTTCATCTTCAGAATCGTCAAGTGACAGTAGTGCGACTAGCCGCGAAAATTCAAGAAAGGAAATTAAACGTCTACGACGGCGACTGTCAACTTTAGAATGGAGTTCACAACAACAGCGACTACACTATCAACAACCTGCCATGGGAGACGAGTTGGTGATTCCGGAATTCGATCCCCAAAGGAGCGAACTGCTAGTAGAAGCTTGGACAGCACGTGTCGATAATTTGGCAAAGTCCTATGGGTGGACAGACGCAGCTATTGTCAGGTTAGTGTCAAGTAGATTAAAAGGCATGGCGAGAAGATGGTACGATTCGCAAGATCTACTATCGACCGATTGGGCCGCTATGAGACAGTCACTAACTCGACAGTTCCGGAAGCCACTACCGTTTTCAAAATTGTTATGGAACGCGGCGACTTACTGTACGCATCCCGGGCAAGACCTGAGTGTGTATTGCTACAACAAATTGGCAAAATTAAAACTATTACAAGTTAACATACCGGAGGTATACCTTGTCGATGCCATCATAGGAGGGATTACGGACGAAAGTATCGTCAACATAGCAAAAAGTGCTCGGTATCAGAATACAGATGATCTTTTTGCATATCTAAGTACCCTCGGTCGCGTATCTGCCACGGGCGTCCCTGCAAATCGACAGCAGTCCACGAGTGCTTGCAATTCAAAAGAGAACTCGCCGAATGCATTGTCTTCCACACATCGTCCTCTGCGGCAACATAACATAAAGGCGGTCCCATATGTCCCGAGAAATCTCAGATGTTTTAATTGCAAGGGCAATCATTATGCGGAAGATTGTAAACACAAAAACACAAATAATGATTGTCGCCAACAAAATAGTCTCGAACAGAATCGCCACGACGTCAACAAACAATAAAAAAAATAAGTACAACCCCGAATCACGATCAAAACTCGTAAGTACCATCAACAATCGCCATAATAGAAAATATTAAAATAAACGGTACTGGTGTTTGTTACTATTGATATGTTATTGAATGAGTTGGATGGTTGAGCAACCGTTTGGGGCAGACTAGCTGGACAGAAATGACTTGTATGTTTTATTCTTTGAGTGTTTTAGATTGAGAACGAAGGTTTCACCAGTTGGTAAAAGGCAGTTACCACATCCAAATATTTGAGGCTGTTTGCCTAACAGAAGCATGTTGTTCTGTTGCGAAGGCTGTTTACCTAACAGAAGCATGTTGTTCTGTTGCGAAGGCTGTTTACCTAACAGAAGCACGTTGTTCTGTTGCGAAGGTTGTTTACCTAACAGAAGCACGTTGTTCTGTTGCGAAGGTTGTTTGCCTAACAGAAGCATGTTGTTCTGTTGCGAAGGCTGTTTACCTAACAGAAGCACGTTGTTCTGTTGCGAAGGTTGTTTGCCTAACAGAAGCATGTTGTTCTGTTGCGAAGGCTGTTTACCTAACAGAAGCACGTTGTTCTGTTGCGAAGGTTGTTTGCCTAACAGAAGCATGTTGTTCTGTTGCGAAGGCTGTTTACCTAACAGAAGCACGTTGTTCTGTTGCGAAGGTTGTTTACCTAACAGAAGCACGTTGTTCTGTTGCGAAGGTTGTTTATCTAACAGAAGCATGTTGTTCTGTTTTGAGAGCTAGTTGCTCAAGAGAAATATTGAAGGCTGTGTGCCTAACAGAAGCATGTTGTTCTGTTTTGAGAGCTAGTTGCTCAAGAGAAATATTGAAGGCTGTGTGCCTAACAGAAGCATGTTGTTCTGTTTTGAGAGCTGGGTACTCAAGAGGTATGCTGTAGGCTGTTTGCCGGACAGAATCATGTTGTCCTATTTTGAAGGTACATTTTATTCGTTTTGAGGGTTCTTGCCCACGACCATTTAACCGCTTTGAGGACCGTTCGTCCAAGAGAAGCACTCTGTCTGTTTTAGGGTCATCATGACAAGTTGTGAATGACAAATACGAATTACGAACCATTAAATACGACGATATTATGTTGTCTCCTACGATATGAATTGTTGAATATGGATAGACGGTTTTGTCTGAGAGTGTTGCGCGTGATGACTAGCTTGAAAGAACATTATTGCGTGTGGCAGGTTTACTTTTCCGGCAGCGAAAGCTGTTGTATGTACGAAGGTCTTTTCGACCACAGCGAAAGCTGCTGAATATATGAGGGCTTTCTCGCCCGATGCTGTGTATGTTGTATATCTGGAAAAGTATGCTGCATGCATTATCATTTCTCAATTACTTATTTGATTTTGTTCCTATTTAGTGGTCTGAGGACAGCCCACAAGAACAGGATGGCCGAGTGTAAGAAATACGTCTGCACACCGTCCCACTAGACGAGCGTCCCTATGCACTGTTTATGTCTGGAGATATGAAACATAAACAGTAACACGGAGGATGGAAGGAACCTCGAAGGAATGCAGCAGACGGGACGCACTCTCGGTTATACCTTAGTAACGATAACACGTGTATTATTGTAAAGTCTGGATTCGGTCATTAAATGTATCATTTGTAGTAAGAATCTGTGTTTGATTCTAACAGAAAAGTTAACGAAATTTTTCCTACTAGCCATAATTTGCTCCCTGTTACGCCCTTTATTACAGTGTAAGGTGTTATACTAATGTCTTGTCCATTTTGAATAAATTTATAATCTATTAAACTAATGGCCGCACCAGTATCCAATATAAAATTTACCGGGCAATTAAAAATTTTGCCTGATAGTTTTATTAAATCGGTAGTATTAACTATAAATATGGACTCAGATAATTTGGTTTCCTTATTCCTAAACCTACAAGTTCGCTTCTTATGGCCGTAGCTATTACAAAAATGACAAAAGTAGTTAGAATTTATACATTGGTTGTTATTAGACTCTATTTTATCTAATTATAGCGTGGATTCCCGTTTTTTGGACCTCGGCAGTTTTTTGCATAATGACCTGGCTTATGGCACGCGAAACAAATGACTCTGCCATCAGAGGTTCGTGACGGTCGATGTTCCATCTTTACTTTAATCTCGTCATTCCTCGGCCTATTACTAGTATAATTTGTATAATTCCTACCTTTAATGGCCGTTTGTAGCTGTTCCACCTGCCGACGAAGGTCCTCCACCTCTCGGTCTCGGCTGCGGAGATCTCTGCTGCAGGATGCCCGGTCGGTTGATCGGCCCAACAGGAACGCCGTTGTCTCGACACGTCTTAGATTCTGCTGGAAATCCTCTAGGTTCTGGTTATCCATGAGGCTGACCTTTTCTAACATATCCCACTGGAGACCCTTAAGGATGTTCTTAATCTTCTCCTCTTCCGTCATCTCGGCGTTCACTTGATGGCACAGCTTAAGGACTTCATGGTAGTATTCCCATAGGTCTTCTTCCGGTCGTTGTCTTCTAGTTGCCAACTTGAACTGTAACTCTTCATCGTAGAGTGCTCGGCGAAAAGTGTTCTTCAAACTTGCGATGATTTCCTCCAGTGACAAGTTCTGGTCCTCGATGGTTTCGAACCAATCTAGTGCTGCACCCTTTAGATAGCACGGTAATTGCAGGATCTGCGTGGCTTCAGACCAGCGGTTCGCTCTCGCCACACGTTTGTACATTTTAATAAAAGCATCTACGTTTTCGTAACGCTTACCTCCAAAGGTATTGGGCTGGGTGGCTGGAATCCTCTCGCTTGCCCCTTGCTCGTCTTGTTCGTGACGTGGCTCTTCTCTGGGCTCTGTCATGTTCGTTTGTGTTGCTTGTTGTTGCTGCTCTCCTTCTAATTGTTGTGGGGCTTTTGCTTCTTGTTTGCGGTATTTGCTCCTCGTCGCTGCTGGCATAGGATGTTTTTCTTTTTTTTTTTTTTTCTTCTAGTCCTCTTTCTGGGGTACCCGGCTCTGTCTCCACCAGTTGTGACACCTTGTTCCTCTGGGGTGTAGGGGGTTCGCTCAGATGGTATGAAGGGGTAGACGATGTACGACAATCATCAACACAAGGTTGGGATACTTAATACGTTTATTGTCGGAGAGTTACATACGGTGCTACTAGCACTAATTACAATACAATTCTCTATGCAAACTCTGATGTTATTATGTAGGTTTCCCTATTTATGAGGTTTCCCCCGACGACACCTTCCAGGAGCTCCGTCGGCCTATCGCATCGTGGCGCGTGGTCGCGTGGTCAGTTACTTGGTACTTGGTACCTTCTCTTGTTATTTGATGTACTTGTGTATTTTTTAATTAACAACTTTAATGTCCTCCAAGATTGTCGTAGATGATGATGTATTTTCCAAATTCTACAGTTTGTCTTGCTATAAAAAAAAACGCAAGACAAATTGCAAATTACTTTTATACAGTTTGATTTTGTATAATGGTTTAAAGCCACAAATCGTAGCTGATCATCAAATATGGTAACTCTGCGCTGGTGTGTTTTGTAATAATTATATTTATATGATGTACTTGTGTGTTTTTTAATTAACAACTTTAATGTCCTCCAAGATTGTCGTAGTTGATGATGTATTTTCCAAATTCTACAGCTTGTCTTGCTATAAAAAAAAAACGCAAGGCAAATTGCAAATTGCTTTTATATAGTTTGATTTTGTATAGTGGTTTAAAGCCAAAAATCGTAGCTCATCATCAAATATGGTAATTCTGCGCTGGTGTGTTTTATAATCGTTATATTTATATGATGTACCTGTGTATTTTTTAATTAACAACTTTAATGTCCTCCAAGATTGTCGTAGTTGATGATGTATTTTCCAAATTCTACAGTTTGTTTTGCTATAAAAAAAACGCAAGACAAATTGCAAGTTACTTTTATACAGTTTGATGTTGTATAATGGTTTAAAGCAAGAAATCGTAGCTCATCATCAAATGTGGTAATTCTGGGCTGGTGTGTTTTGTAATCGTTATATTTATATAATGTACTTGTGTATTTTTTAATTAGCAGCTTTAATGTCCTCCAAGATTGTCGTAGTTGATGATGTATTTTCTAAATTCAACAGTTTGTCTCTCTATAAAAAAAAGCGCAAGACAAATTGCAAATTACTTTTATACAGATTGATTTTGTATAATGGTTTAAAGCAACAAATCGTAGCCCATCATCAAATATGGTAATTCTGCGCTGGTGTGTTTTGTAATCGTTATATTTATATGATGTACTTGTGTATTTTTTAATTAACAACTTTAATGTCCTCCAAGATTGTCGTAGTTGATGATGTATTTTCCAAATTCTACAGTTTGTCTTGCTATAAAAAAAAAACGCAAGACAAATTGCAAATTACTTTTATACAGTTTGATGTTGTATAATGGTTTAAAGCAACAAATCGTAGCTCATCATCAAATGTGGTAATTCTGGGCTGGTGTGTTTTGTAATCGTTATATTTATATAATGTACTTGTGTATTTTTTAATTAACAACTTTAATGTCCTCCAAGATGTCCACAAATCGTAGCTCATCATCAAATATGGTAATACTGCGCTGGTGTGTTTTGTAATCGTTATATTTATATCATGTACTTGTGTATTTTTTAATTAACAACATTAATGTCGTCCAAGATTGTCGTAGTTGATGATGTATTTTCCAAATTCTACAGTTTGTCTTGCTATAAAAAAAACGCAAGACAAATTGCAAATTACTTTTATACAGTTTGATTTTGTATAATGGTTTAAAGCCACAAATTGTAGCTGATCATCAAATATGGTAACTCTGCGCTGGTGTGTTTTGTAATCGTTATATTTATATGATGTACTTGTGTATTTTTTAATTAACAACTTTAATGTCCTCCAAGATTGTCGTAGATGATAATGTATTTTCCAAATTCTACAGTTTGTCTTGCTATAAAAAAAAGACGCGAGACAAATTGCAAATTACTTTTATACAGTTTGATTTTGTATAATGGTTTAAAGCAACAAATCGTAGCTCATCATCAAATATGGTAATTCTGCGCTGGTGTGTTTTGTAATCGTTATATTTATATGATGTACTTGTGTATTTTTTAATTAACAACTTTAATGTCCTCCAAGATTGTCGTAGTTGATGACGTATTTTCCAAATTCTACAGTTTGTCTTGCTATAAAAAAAACGCAAGGCAAATTGCAAATTGCTATTGTGTAGTTTGACTTTGTATAGTGGTTTAAAGCCACAAATCGTAGCTCATCATCAAATATGGTAATTCTGCGCTGGTGTGTTTTGTAATCGTTATATTTATATGATGTACTTGTGTATTTTTTAATTAACAACTTTAATCTCCTCCAAGATTGTCGTAGTTGATGATGTATTTTCCAAATTCTACAGTTTGTCTTGCTACTAAAAAAAAGCGCAAGACCAATTGCAAATTACTTTTATACAGTTTGATTTTGTATAATGGTTTAACGCAACAAATCGTAGCTCATTATCAAATATGGTAATTCTGCGCTGGTGTGTTTTGTAATCGTTATATTTATATGATGTACGTGTGTATTTTTTAATTAACAACTTTAATGTCCTCCAAGATTGTCGTAGATGATGATGTATTTTCCAAATTCTACAGTTTGTCTTGCTATAAAAAAAAGACGCGAGACAAATTGCAAATTACTTTTATACAGTTTGATTTTGTATAATGGTTTAAAGCAACAAATCGTAGCTCATCATCAAATATGGTAATTCTGCGCTGGTGTGTTTTGTAATCGTTATATTTATATGATGTACTTGTGTATTTTTTAATTAACAACTTTAATGTCCTCCAAGATTGTCGTAGTTGATGATGTATTTTCCAAATTCTACAGTTTGTCTTGCTATAAAAAAAAACGCAAGACAAATTGCAAATTACTTTTATACAGTTTGATTTTGTATAATGGTTTAAAGCTACAAATCATAGCTCATCATCAAATATGGTAACTCTGCGCTGGTGTGTTTTGTAATCGTTATATTTATATGATGTACTTGTGTATTTTTTAATTAACAACTTTAATGTCGTCCAAGATTGTCGCAGTTGATGATGTATTTTCCCAATTCTACAGTTTGTCTTGCTATATAAAAAAAACGCAAGACAAATTGCAAATTGCTTTTATATAGTTTGATTTTGTATAGTGGTTTAAAGCCACAAATCGTAGCTCATCATCAAATATGGTAGTTCTGCGCTGGTGTGTTTTGTAATAGTTATATTTATATGATGTACTTGTGTGTTTTTTAATTAACAACTTTAATGTCCTCCAAGATTGTCGTAGTTGATGATGTATTTTCCAAATTCTACAGTTTGTCTTGCTATAAAAAAAACGCAAGGCAAATTGCAAATTGCTTTTATATAGTTTGATTTTGTATAGTGGTTTAAAGCCACAAATCGTAGCTCATCATCAAATATGGTAGTTCTGCGCTGGTGTGTTTTGTAATCGTTATATTTATATGATGTACTTGTGTATTTTTTAATTAACAACTTTAATGTCGTCCAAGATTGTCGCAGTTGATGATGTATTTTCCCAATTCTACAGTTTGTCTTGCTATACAAAAAACGCAAGACAAATTGCAAATTGCTTTTATATAGTTTGATTTTGTATAGTGGTTTAAAGCCACAAATCGTAGCTCATCATCAAATATGGTAGTTCTGCGCTGGTGTGTTTTGTAATAGTTATATTTATATGATGTACTTGTGTATTTTTTAATTAACAACTTTAATGTCCTCCAAGATTGTCGTAGATGATGATGTATTTTCCAAATTCTACAGTTTGTCTTGCTATAAAAAAAAACGCAAGACAAATTGCAAATTACTTTTATACAGTTTGATTTTGTATAATGGTTTAAAGCCACAAATCGTAGCTGATCATCAAATATGGTAACTCTGCGCTGGTGTGTTTTGTAATAATTATATTTATATGATGTACTTGTGTGTTTTTTAATTAACAACTTTAATGTCCTCCAAGATTGTCGTAGTTGATGATGTATTTTCCAAATTCTACAGCTTGTCTTGCTATAAAAAAAAAACGCAAGGCAAATTGCAAATTGCTTTTATATAGTTTGATTTTGTATAGTGGTTTAAAGCCACAAATCGTAGCTCATCATCAAATATGGTAATTCTGCGCTGGTGTGTTTTATAATCGTTATATTTATATGATGTACCTGTGTATTTTTTAATTAACAACTTTAATGTCCTCCAAGATTGTCGTAGTTGATGATGTATTTTCCAAATTCTACAGTTTGTTTTGCTATAAAAAAAACGCAAGACAAATTGCAAGTTACTTTTATACAGTTTGATGTTGTATAATGGTTTAAAGCAAGAAATCGTAGCTCATCATCAAATGTGGTAATTCTGGGCTGGTGTGTTTTGTAATCGTTATATTTATATAATGTACTTGTGTATTTTTTAATTAGCAGCTTTAATGTCCTCCAAGATTGTCGTAGTTGATGATGTATTTTCTAAATTCAACAGTTTGTCTCTCTATAAAAAAAAGCGCAAGACAAATTGCAAATTACTTTTATACAGATTGATTTTGTATAATGGTTTAAAGCAACAAATCGTAGCCCATCATCAAATATGGTAATTCTGCGCTGGTGTGTTTTGTAATCGTTATATTTATATGATGTACTTGTGTATTTTTTAATTAACAACTTTAATGTCCTCCAAGATTGTCGTAGTTGATGATGTATTTTCCAAATTCTACAGTTTGTCTTGCTATAAAAAAAAAACGCAAGACAAATTGCAAATTACTTTTATACAGTTTGATGTTGTATAATAGTTTAAAGCAACAAATCGTAGCTCATCATCAAATGTGGTAATTCTGGGCTGGTGTGTTTTGTAATCGTTATATTTATATAATGTACTTGTGTATTTTTTAATTAACAACTTTAATGTCCTCCAAGATGTCCACAAATCGTAGCTCATCATCAAATATGGTAATACTGCGCTGGTGTGTTTTGTAATCGTTATATTTATATCATGTACTTGTGTATTTTTTAATTAACAACATTAATGTCGTCCAAGATTGTCGTAGTTGATGATGTATTTTCCAAATTCTACAGTTTGTCTTGCTATAAAAAAAACGCAAGACAAATTGCAAATTACTTTTATACAGTTTGATTTTGTATAATGGTTTAAAGCCACAAATTGTAGCTGATCATCAAATATGGTAACTCTGCGCTGGTGTGTTTTGTAATCGTTATATTTATATGATGTACTTGTGTATTTTTTAATTAACAACTTTAATGTCCTCCAAGATTGTCGTAGATGATAATGTATTTTCCAAATTCTACAGTTTGTCTTGCTATAAAAAAAAAGACGCGAGACAAATTGCAAATTACTTTTATACAGTTTGATTTTATATAATGGTTTAAAGCAACAAATCGTAGCTCATCATCAAATATGGTAATTCTGCGCTGGTGTGTTTTGTAATCGTTATATTTATATGATGTACTTGTGTATTTTTTAATTAACAACTTTAATGTCCTCCAAGATTGTCGTAGTTGATGACGTATTTTCCAAATTCTACAGTTTGTCTTGCTATAAAAAAAACGCAAGGCAAATTGCAAATTGCTATTGTGTAGTTTGACTTTGTATAGTGGTTTAAAGCCACAAATCGTAGCTCATCATCAAATATGGTAATTCTGCGCTGGTGTGTTTTGTAATCGTTATATTTATATGATGTACTTGTGTATTTTTTAATTAACAACTTTAATCTCCTCCAAGATTGTCGTAGTTGATGATGTATTTTCCAAATTCTACAGTTTGTCTTGCTACTAAAAAAAAGCGCAAGACCAATTGCAAATTACTTTTACACAGTTTGATTTTGTATAATGGTTTAACGCAACAAATCGTAGCTCATTATCAAATATGGTAATTCTGCGCTGGTGTGTTTTGTAATCGTTATATTTATATGATGTACGTGTGTATTTTTTAATTAACAACTTTAATGTCCTCCAAGATTGTCGTAGATGATGATGTATTTTCCAAATTCTACAGTTTGTCTTGCTATAAAAAAAAGACGCGAGACAAATTGCAAATTACTTTTATACAGTTTGATTTTGTATAATGGTTTAAAGCAACAAATCGTAGCTCATCATCAAATATGGTAATTCTGCGCTGGTGTGTTTTGTAATCGTTATATTTATATGATGTACTTGTGTATTTTTTAATTAACAACTTTAATGTCCTCCAAGATTGTCGTAGTTGATGATGTATTTTCCAAATTCTACAGTTTGTCTTGCTATAAAAAAAAACGCAAGACAAATTGCAAATTACTTTTATACAGTTTGATTTTGTATAATGGTTTAAAGCTACAAATCATAGCTCATCATCAAATATGGTAACTCTGCGCTGGTGTGTTTTGTAATCGTTATATTTATATGATGTACTTGTGTATTTTTTAATTAACAACTTTAATGTCGTCCAAGATTGTCGCAGTTGATGATGTATTTTCCCAATTCTACAGTTTGTCTTGCTATATAAAAAAAACGCAAGACAAATTGCAAATTGCTTTTATATAGTTTGATTTTGTATAGTGGTTTAAAGCCACAAATCGTAGCTCATCATCAAATATGGTAGTTCTGCGCTGGTGTGTTTTGTAATAGTTATATTTATATGATGTACTTGTGTGTTTTTTAATTAACAACTTTAATGTCCTCCAAGATTGTCGTAGTTGATGATGTATTTTCCAAATTCTACAGTTTGTCTTGCTATAAAAAAAACGCAAGGCAAATTGCAAATTGCTTTTATATAGTTTGATTTTGTATAGTGGTTTAAAGCCACAAATCGTAGCTCATCATCAAATATGGTAGTTCTGCGCTGGTGTGTTTTGTAATCGTTATATTTATATGATGTACTTGTGTATTTTTTAATTAACAACTTTAATGTCGTCCAAGATTGTCGCAGTTGATGATGTATTTTCCCAATTCTACAGTTTGTCTTGCTATACAAAAAACGCAAGACAAATTGCAAATTGCTTTTATATAGTTTGATTTTGTATAGTGGTTTAAAGCCACAAATCGTAGCTCATCATCAAATATGGTAGTTCTGCGCTGGTGTGTTTTGTAATAGTTATATTTATATGATGTACTTGTGTGTTTTTTAATTAACAACTTTAATGTCGTCCAAGATTGTCGTAGTTGATGATGTATTTTCCAAATTCTACAGTTTGTCTTGCTATAAAAAAAACGCAAGACAAATTGCAAATTGCTTTCATATAGTTTGATTTTGTATAGTGGTTTAAAGCCACAAATCGTAGCTCATCATCAAATATGGTAATTCTGCGCTGGTGTGTTTTGTAATCGTTATATTTATATGATGTACTTGTGTATTTTTTAATTAACAACTTTAATCTCCTCCAAGATTGTCGTAGTTGATGATGTATTTTCCAAATTCTACAGTTTGTCTTGCTACTAAAAAAAAACGCAAGACCAATTGCAAATTACTTTTATACAGTTTGATTTTGTATAATGGTTTAACGCAACAAATCGTAGCTCATTATCAAATATGGTAATTCTGCGCTGGTGTGTTTTGTAATCGTTATATTTATATGATGTACTTGTGTATTTTTTAATTAACAACTTTAATGTCCTCCAAGATTGTCGTAGTTGATGATGTATTTTCCAAATTCTACAGTTTGTCTTGCTATAAAAAAAATGCAAGACAAATTGCAAATTACTTTTATACAGTTTGATTTTGTATAATGGTTTAAAGCTACAAATCATAGCTCATCATCAAATATGGAAACTCTGCGCTGGTGTGTTTTGTAATCGTTATATTTATATGATGTACTTGTGTATTTTTTAATTAACAACTTTAATGTCGTCCAAGATTGTCGTAGTTGATGATGTATTTTCTCAATTCTACAGTTTGTCTTGCTATAAAAAAAAACGCAAGACAAATTGCAAATTGCTTTTATATAGTTTGATTTTGTATAGTGGTTTAAAGCCACAAATCGTAGCTCATCATCAAATATGGTAGTTCTGCGCTGGTGTGTTTTGTAATCGTTATATTTATATGATGTACTTGTGTATTTTTTAATTAACAACATTAATGTCCTCCGAGATTGTCGTAGATGATGATGTATTTTCCAAATTCTACAGTTTGTCTCGCTATAAAAAAAAACGCAAGACAAATTGCAAATTGCTTTTATATAGTTTGATTTTGTATAGTGGTTTAAAGCCACAAATCGTAGCTCATCATCAAATATGGTAATTCTGCGCTGGTGAGTTTTGTAATCGTTATATTTATATGATGTACTTGTGTATTTTGTAATTAACAACTTTAATGTCCTCCAAGATGTCCACAAATCGTAGCTCATCATCAAATATGGTAACTCTGCGCTGGTGTGTTTTGTAATAGTTATATTTATATGATGTACTTGTGTGTTTTTTAATTAACAACTTTAATGTCCTCCAAGATTGTCGTAGTTGATGATGTATTTTCCAAATTCTACAGTTTGTCTTGCTATAAAAAAAACGCAAGGCAAATTGCAAATTGCTCTTATATAGTTTGATTTTGTATAGTGGTTTAAAGCCACAAATCATAGCTCATCATCAAATATGGTAATTCTGCGCTGGTGTGTTTTGTAATCGTTATATTTATATGATGTACCTGTGCATTTTTTAATTAACAACTTTAATGTCCTCCAAGATTGTCGTAGTTGATGATGTATTTTCCAAATTCTACAGTTTATCTTGCTATAAAAAAAAACGCAAGTCAAATTGCAAATAACTTTTATACAGTTTGATGTTGTATAATGGTTTAAAGCAACAAATCGTAGCTCATTATCAAATGTGGTAATTCTGGGCTGGTGTGTTTTGTAATCGTTATATTTATATGATGTAGTTGTGTATTTTTTAATTAACAACTTTAATGTCCTCCAAGATTGTCGTAGATGATGATGTATTTTCCAAATTCTACAGTTTGTCTTGCTATAAAAAAAAAACCGCGAGACAAATTGCAAATTGCTTTTATATAGTTTGATTTTGTATAGTGGTTTAAAGCCACAAATCGTAGCTCATCATCAAATATGGTAGTTCTGCGCTGGTGTGTTTTGTAATCGTTATATTTATATAATGTACATGCATATTTTTTAATTAACAACTTTAATGTCGTCCAAGATTGTCGTAGTTGATGATGTATTTTCCAAATTCTACAGTTTGTCTTGCTATAAAAAAAAAAACGCAAGACAAATTGCAAATTGCTTTCATATAGTTTGATTTTGTATAGTGGTTTAAAGCCACAAATCGTAGCTCATCATCAAATATGGTAATTCTGCGCTG
Organism: Aphodius granarius; assembly: GCA_963971325.1. Lineage (NCBI taxonomy): Eukaryota > Metazoa > Arthropoda > Insecta > Coleoptera > Scarabaeidae > Aphodius > Aphodius granarius. The sequence goes on from OZ020225.1 coordinate 8,523,900, forward strand.
GTGTGTTTTGTAATCGTTATATTTATATGATGTACTTGTGTATTTTTTAATTAACAACTTTAATGTCCTCCAAGATTGTCGTAGTTGATGACGTATTTTCCAAATTCTACAGTTTGTCTTGATATAAAAAAAACGCAAGGCAAATTGCAAATTGCTTTTGTGTAGTTTGACTTTGTATAGTGGTTTAAAGCCACAAATCGTAGCTCATCATCAAATATGGTAATTCTGCGCTGGTGTGTTTTGTAATCGTTATATTTATATGATGTACTTGTGTATTTTTTAATTAACAACTTTAATCTCCTCCAAGATTGTCGTAGTTGATGATGTATTTTCCAAATTCTACAGTTTGTCGTGCTACTAAAAAAAAACGCAAGACCAATTGCAAATTACCTTTATACAGTTTGATTTTGTATAATGGTTTAACGCAACAAATCGTAGCTCATTATCAAATATGGTAATTCTGCGCTGGTGTGTTTTGTAATCGTTATATTTATATGATGTAAGTGTGTATTTTTTAATTAACAACTTTAATGTCCTCCAAGATTGTCGTAGATGATGATGTATTTTCCAAATTCTACAGTTTGTCTTGCTATAAAAAAAAAGACGCGAGACAAATTGCAAATTACTTTTATACAGTTTGATTTTGTATAATGGTTTAAAGCAACAAATCGTAGCTCATCATCAAATATGGTAATTCTGCGCTGGTGTGTTTTGTAATCGTTATATTTATATGATGTACTTGTGTATTTTTTAATTAACAACTTTAATGTCCTCCAAGATGTCCACAAATCGTAGCTCATCATCAAATATGGTAATTCTGCGCTGGTGTGTTTTGTAATCGTTATATTTATATCATGTACTTGTGTATTTTTTAATTAACAACATTAATGTCGTCCAAGATTGTCGTAGTTGATGATGTATTTTCCAAATTCTACAGTTTGTCTTGCTATAAAAAAAAAAAACGCAAGACAAATTGCAAATTGCTTTTATATAGTTTGATTTTGTATAGTGGTTTAAAGCCACAAATCGTAGCTCATCATCAAATATGGTAATTCTGCGCTGGTGTGTTTTGTAATCGTTATACTTATATGATGTACTTGTGTATTTTTTAATTAACAACTTTAATGTCCTCCAAGATTGTCGTAGATGATGATGTATTTTCCAAATTCTACAGTTTGTCTTGCTATAAAAAAAACGCAAGACAAATTGCAAATTACTTTTATACAGTTTGATTTTGTATAATGGTTTAAAGCCACAAATCGTAGCTCATCATCAAATATGGTAACTCTGCGCTGGTGTGTTTTGTAATAGTTATATTTATATGATGTACTTGTGTGTTTTTTAATTAACAACTTTAATGTCCTGCAAGATTGTCGTAGTTGATGATGTATTTTCCAAATTCTACAGTTTGTCTTGCTATAAAAAAAACGCGAGACAAATTGCAAATTGCTTTTATATAGTTTGATTTTGTATAGTGGTTTAAAGCCACAAATCGTAGCTCATCATCAAATATGGTAGTTCTGCGCTGGTGTGTTTTGTAATCGTTATATTTATATAATGTACTTGTGTATTTTTTAATTAACAACTTTAATGTCGTCCAAGATTGTCGTAGTTGATGATGTATTTTCCAAATTCTACAGTTTGTCTTGCTATAAAAAAAAAACGCAGGACAAATTGCAAATTGCTTTCATATAGTTTGATTTTGTATAATGGTTTAAAGCAACAAATCGTAGCTCATCATCAAATATGGTAATTCTGCGCTGGTGTGTTTTGTAATCGTTATATTTATATGATGTACTTGTGTATTTTTTAATTAACAACTTTAATGTCCTCCAAGATTGTCGTAGATGATGATGTATTTTCCAAATTCTACAGTTTGTCTTGCTACTAAAAAAAAAACGCAAGACCAATTGCAAATTACTTTTATACAGTTTGATTTTGTATAATGGTTTAACGCAACAAATCGTGGCTCATTATCAAATATGGTAATTCTGCGCTGGTGTGTTTTGTAATCGTTATATTTATATGATGTACTTGTGTATTTTTTAATTAACAACTTTAATGTCCTCCAAGATTGTCGTAGTTGATGATGTATTTTCCAAATTCTACAGTTTGTCTTGCTACTAAAAAAAAACGCAAGACCAATTGCAAATTACTTTTATACAGTTTGATTTTGTATAATGGTTTAACGCAACAAATCGTAGCTCATTATCAAATATGGTAATTCTGCGCTGGTGTGTTTTGTAATCGTTATATTTATATGATGTACGTGTGTATTTTTTAATTAACAACTTTAATGTCCTCCAAGATTGTCGTAGATGATGATGTATTTTCCAAATTCTACAGTTTGTCTTGCTATAAAAAAAAAGACGCGAGACAAATTGCAAATTACTTTTATACAGTTTGATTTTGTATAATGGTTTAAAGCAACAAATCGTAGCTCATCATCAAATATGGTAATTCTGCGCTGGTGTGTTTTGTAATCGTTATATTTATATGATGTACTTGTGTATTTTTTAATTAACAACTTTAATGTCCTCCAAGATTGTCGTAGATGATGATGTATTTTCCAAATTCTACAGTTTGTCTTGCTACTAAAAAAAAACGCAAGACCAATTGCAAATTACTTTTATACAGTTTGATTTTGTATAATGGTTTAACGCAACAAATCGTAGCTCATTATCAAATATGGTAATTCTGCGCTGGTGTGTTTTGTAATCGTTATATTTATATGATGTACTTGTGTATTTTTTAATTAACAACTTTAATGTCGTCCAAGATTGTCGTAGTTGATGATGTATTTTCCCAATTCTACAGTTTGTCTTGCTATAAAAAAAAACGCAAGACAAATTGCAAATTGCTTTTATATAGTTTGATTTTGTATAGTGGTTTAAAGCCACAAATCGTAGCTCATCATCAAATATGGTAATTCTGCGCTGGTGTGTTTTGTAATCGTTATATTTATATGATGTACTTGTGTATTTTTTAATTAACAACTTTAATGTCCTCCAAGATTGTCGTAGTTGATGACGTATTTTCCAAATTCTACAGTTTGTCTTGCTATAAAAAAAAAAAAAAAACGCCGGACAAATTGCAAATTGCTTTCATATAGTTTGATTTTGTATAGTGGTTTAAAGCCACAAATCGTAGCTCATCATCAAATATGGTAATTCTGCGCTGGTGTGTTTTGTAATCGTTATATTTATATGATGTACTTGTGTATTTTTTAATTAACAACTTTAATGTCCTCCAAGATTGTCGTAGTTGATGACGTATTTTCCAAATTCTACAGTTTGTCTTGCTATAAAAAAAACGCAAGGCAAATTGCAAATTGCTTTTGTGTAGTTTGACTTTGTATAGTGGCTTAAAGTCACAAATCGTAGCTCATCATCAAATATGGTAATTCTGCGCTGGTGTGTTTTGTAATCGTTATATTTATATGATGTACTTGTGTATTTTTTAATTAACAACTTTAATCTCCTCCAAGATTGTCGTAGTTGATGATGTATTTTCCAAATTCTACAGTTTGTCTTGCTATAAAAAAAAAGACGCGAGACAAATTGCAAATTACTTTTATACAGTTTGATTTTGTATAATGGTTTAAAGCAACAAATCGTAGCTCATCATCAAATATGGTAATTCTGCGCTGGTGTGTTTTGTAATCGTTATATTTATATGATGTACTTTTGTATTTTTTAATTAACAACTTTAATGTCCTCCAAGATTGTCGTAGTTGATGATGCATTTTCCAAATTCTACAGTTTGTCTTGCTATAAAAAAAAAGACGCGAGACAAATTGCAAATTACTTTTATACAGTTTGATTTTGTATAATGGTTTAAAGCAACAAATCGTAGCTCATCATCAAATATGGTAATTCTGCGCTGGTGTGTTTTGTAATCGTTATATTTATATGATGTACTTTTGTATTTTTTAATTAACAACTTTAATGTCCTCCAAGATTGTCGTAGTTGATGATGCATTTTCCAAATTCTACAGTTTGTCTTGCTATAAAAAAAAAGACGCGAGACAAATTGCAAATTACTTTTATACAGTTTGATTTTGTATAATGGTTTAAAGCAACAAATCGTAGCTCATCATCAAATATGGTAATTCTGCGCTGGTGTGTTTTGTAATCGTTATATTTATATGATGTACTTTTGTATTTTTTAATTAACAACTTTAATGTCCTCCAAGATTGTCGTAGTTGATGATGTATTTTCCAAATTCTACAGTTTGTCTTGCTATAAAAAAAAAGACGCGAGACAAATTGCAAATTACTTTTATACAGTTTGATTTTGTATAATGGTTTAAAGCTACAAATCATAGCTCATCATCAAATATGGTAACTCTGCGCTGGTGTGTTTTGTAATCGTTATATTTATATGATGTACTTGTGTATTTTTTAATTAACAACTTTAATGTCGTCCAAGATTGTCGCAGTTGATGATGTATTTTCCCAATTCTACAGTTTGTCTTGCTATAAAAAAAACGCAAGACAAATTGCAAATTGCTTTTATATAGTTTGATTTTGTATAGTGGTTTAAAGCCACAAATCGTAGCTCATCATCAAATATGGTAGTTCTGCGCTGGTGTGTTTTGTAATAGTTATATTTATATGATGTACTTGTGTGTTTTTTAATTAACAACTTTAATGTCCTCCAAGATTGTCGTAGTTGATGATGTATTTTCCAAATTCTACAGTTTGTCTTGCTATAAAAAAAACGCAAGGCAAATTGCAAATTGCTTTTATATAGTTTGATTTTGTATAGTGGTTTAAAGCCACAAATCGTAGCTCATCATCAAATATGGTAGTTCTGCGCTGGTGTGTTTTGTAATCGTTATATTTATATGATGTACTTGTGTATTTTTTAATTAACAACTTTAATGTCGTCCAAGATTGTCGCAGTTGATGATGTATTTTCCCAATTCTATAGTTTGTCTCGCTATAAAAAAAACGCAAGACAAATTGCAAATTGCTTTTGTATAGTTTGATTTTGTATAGTGGTTTAAAGCCACAAATCGTAGCTCATCATCAAATATGGTAGTTCTGCGCTGGTGTGTTTTGTAATAGCTATATTTATATGATGTACTTGTGTGTTTTTTAATTAACAACTTTAATGTCGTCCAAGATTGTCGTAGTTGATGATGTATTTTCCAAATTCTACAGTTTGTCTTGCTATAAAAAAAAAACGCAAGACAAATTGCAAATTGCTTTCATATAGTTTGATTTTGTATAGTGGTTTAAAGCCACAAATCGTAGCTCATCATCAAATATGGTAATTCTGCGCTGGTGTGTTTTGTAATCGTTATATTTATATGATGTACTTGTGTATTTTTTAATTAACAACTTTAATGTCCTCCAAGATTGTCGTAGTTGATGATGTATTTTCCAAATTCTACAGTTTGTCTTGCTACTAAAAAAAAAGACGCGAGACAAATTGCAAATTACTTTTATACAGTTTGATTTTGTATAATGGTTTAAAGCAACAAATCGTAGCTCATCATCAAATATGGTAATTCTGCGCTGGTGTGTTTTGTAATCGTTATATTTATATGATGTACTTGTGTATTTTTTAATTAACAACTTTAATGTCCTCCAAGATTGTCGTAGATGATGATGTATTTTCCAAATTCTACAGTTTGTCTGGCTATAAAAAAAAGACGCGAGACAAATTGCAAATTACTTTTATACAGTTTGATTTTGTATAATGGTTTAAAGCAACAAATCGTAGCTCATCATCAAATATGGTAATTCTGCGCTGGTGTGTTTTGTAATCGTTATATTTATATGATGTACTTGTGTATTTTTTAATTAACAACTTTAATGTCCTCCAAGATTGTCGTAGATGATGATGTATTTTCCAAATTCTACAGTTTGTCTTGCTACTAAAAAAAAAAACGCAAGACCAATTGCAAATTACTTCTATACAGTTTGATTTTGTATAATGGTTTAACGCAACAAATCGTAGCTCATTATCAAATATGGTAATTCTGCGCTGGTGTGTTTTGTAATCGTTATATTTATATGATGTACTTGTGTATTTTTTAATTAACAACTTTAATGTCCTCCAAGATTGTCGTAGTTGATGATGTATTTTCCAAATTCTACAGTTTGTCTTGCTACTAAAAAAAAACGCAAGACCAATTGCAAATTACTTTTATACAGTTTGATTTTGTATAATGGTTTAAAGCAACAAATCGTAGCTCATCATCAAATATGGTAATTCTGCGCTGGTGTGTTTTGCAATCGTTATATTTATATGATGTACTTGTGTATTTTTTAATTAACAACTTTAATGTCCTCCAAGATTGTCGTAGATGATGATGTATTTTCCAAATTCTACAGTTTGTCTGGCTATAAAAAAAAAGACGCGAGACAAATTGCAAATTACTTTTATACAGTTTGATTTTGTATAATGGTTTAAAGCAACAAATCGTAGCTCATCATCAAATATGGTAATTCTGCGCTGGTGTGTTTTGTAATCGTTATATTTATATGATGTACTTGTGTATTTTTTAATTAACAACTTTAATGTCCTCCAAGATTGTCGTAGCTGATGATGTATTTTCCAAATTCTACAGTTTGTCTTGCTACTAAAAAAAAAAAAAACGCAAGACCAATTGCAAATTACTTTTATACAGTTTGATTTTGTATAATGGTTTAACGCAACAAATCGTAGCTCATTATCAAATATGGTAATTCTGCGCTGGTGTGTTTTGTAATCGTTATATTTATATGATGTACTTGTGTATTTTTTAATTAACAACTTTAATGTCCTCCAAGATTGTCGTAGTTGATGATGTATTTTCCAAATTCTACAGTTTGTCTTGCTATAAAAAAACGCAAGACAAATTGCAAATTACTTTTATACAGTTTGATTTTGTTTAATGGTTTAAAGCTACAAATCATAGCTCATCATCAAATATGGTAACTCTGCGCTGGTCCGTTTTGTAATCGTTATATTTATATGATGTACTTGTGTATTTTTTAATTAACAACTTTAATGTCGTCCAAGATTGTCGTAGTTGATGATGTATTTTCCCAATTCTACAGTTTGTCTTGCTATAAAAAAAAACGCAAGACAAATTGCAAATTGCTTTTATATAGTTTGATTTTGTATAGTGGTTTAAAGCCACAAATCGTAGCTCATCATCAAATATGGTAGTTCTGCGCTGGTGTGGTTTGTAATAGTTATATTTATATGATGTACTTGTGTGTTTTTTAATTAACAACTTTAATGTCCTCCAAGATTGTCGTAGTTGATGATGTATTTTCCAAATTCTACAGTTTGTCTTGCTATAAAAAAAACGCAAGGTAAATTGCAAATTGCTTTTATATAGTTTGATTTTGTATAGTGGTTTAAAGCCACAAATCGTAGCTCATCATCAAATATGGTAGTTCTGCGCTGGTGTGTTTTGTAATCGTTATATTTATATGATGTACTTGTGTATTTTTTAATTAACAACTTTAATCTCCTCCAAGATTGTCGTAGTTGATGCTGTATTTTCCAAATTCTACAGTTTGTCTTGCTACTAAAAAAAACGCCAGACCAATTGCAAATTACTTTTATACAGTTTGATTTTATATAATGGTTTAACGCAACAAATCGTAGCTCATTATCAAATATGGTAATTCTGCGCTGGTGTGTTTTGTAATCGTTATATTTATATGATGTACTTGTGTATTTTTTAATTAACAACTTTAATGTCCTCCAAGATTGTCGTAGATGATGATGTATTTTCCAAATTCTACAGTTTGTCTTGCTATAAAAAAAAGACGCGAGACAAATTGCAAATTACTTTTATACAGTTTGATTTTGTATAATGGTTTAAAGCAACAAATCGTAGCTCATCATCAAATATGGTAATTCTGCGCTGGTGTGTTTTGTAATCGTTATATTTATATGATGTACTTGTGTATTTTTTAATTAACAACTTTAATGTCCTCCAAGATTGTCGTAGTTGATGATGTATTTTCCAAATTCTACAGTTTGTCTTGCTATAAAAAAAACGCAAGGCAAATTGCAAATTGCTTTTATATAGTTTGATTTTGTATAGTGGTTTAAAGCCACAAATCGTAGCTCATCATCAAATATGGTAGTTCTGCGCTGGTGTGTTTTGTAATCGTTATATTTATATAATGTACTTGTGTATTTTTTAATTAACAACTTTAATGTCGTCCAAGATTGTCGTAGTTGATGATGTATTTTCCAAATTCTACAGTTTGTCTTGCTATAAAAAAAAACGCAAGACAAATTGCAAATTGCTTTCATATAGTTTGATTTTGTATAGTGGTTTAAAGCCACAAATCGTAGCTCATCATCAAATATGGTAATTCTGCGCTGGTGTGTTTTGTAATCGTTATATTTATATGATGTACTTGTGTATTTTTTAATTAACAACTTTAATCTCCTCCAAGATTGTCGTAGTTGATGATGTATTTTCTAAATTCTACAGTTTGTCTTGCTACTAAAAAAAAACGCAAGACCAATTGCAAATTACTTTTATACAGTTTGATTTTGTATAATGGTTTAACGCAACAAATCGTAGCTCATTATCAAATATGGTAATTCTGCGCTGGTGTGTTTTGTAATCGTTATATTTATATGATGTACTTGTGTATTTTTTAATTAACAACTTTAATGTCCTCCAAGATTGTCGTAGATGATGATGTATTTTCCAAATTCTACAGTTTGTCTTGCTATAAAAAAAAAAGACGCGAGACAAATTGCAAATTACTTTTATACAGTTTGATTTTGTATAATGGTTTAAAGCAACAAATCGTAGCTCATCATCAAATATGGTAATTCTGCGCTGGTGTGTTTTGTAATCGTTATATTTATATGATGTACTTGTGTATTTTTTAATTAACAACTTTAATGTCCTCCAAGATTGTCGTAGATGATGATGTATTTTCCAAATTCTACAGTTTGTCTTGCTATAAAAAAAAAGACGCGAGACAAATTGCAAATTACTTTTATACAGTTTGATTTTGTATAATGGTTTAAAGCAACAAATCGTAGCTCATCATCAAATATGGTAATTCTGCGCTGGTGTGTTTTGTAATCGTTATATTTATATGATGTACTTGTGTATTTTTTAATTAACAACTTTAATGTCGTCCAAGATTGTCGTAGTTGATGATGTATTTTCCCAATTCTACAGTTTGTCTTGCTATAAAAAAAAAAACGCAAGACAAATTGCAAATTGCTTTTATATAGTTTGATTTTGTATAGTGGTTTAAAACCACAAATCGTAGCTCATCATCAAATATGGTAGTTCTGCGCTGGTGTGTTTTGTAATCGTTATATTTATATGATGCACTTGTGTATTTTTTAATTAACAACTTTAATGTCCTCCAAGATTGTCGTAGATGATGATGTATTTTCCAAATTCTACAGTTTATCTTGCTATAAAAAAAAAAACGCAAGACAAATTGCAAATTACTTTTATACAGTTTGATGTTGTATAATGGTTTAAAGCAACAAATCGTAGCTCATTATCAAATGTGGTAATTCTGGGCTGGTGTGTTTTGTAATCGTTATATTTATATGATGTACTTGTGTATTTTTTAATTAACAACTTTAATGTCCTCCAAGATTGTCGTAGATGATGATGTATTTTCCAAATTCTACAGTTTGTCTTGCTATAAAAAAAAAAACGCGAGACAAATTGCAAATTGCTTTTATATAGTTTGATTTTGTATAGTGGTTTAAAGCCACAAATCGTAGCTCATCATCAAATATGGTAGTTCTGCGCTGGTGTGTTTTGTAATCGTTATATTTATATAATGTACTTGTGTATTTTTTAATTAACAACTTTAATGTCGTCCAAGATTGTCGTAGTTGATGATGTATTTTCCAAATTCTACAGTTTGTCTTGCTATAAAAAAAACGCAAGACAAATTGCAAATTGCTTTCATATAGTTTGATTTTGTATAGTGGTTTAAAGCCACAAATCGTAGCTCATCATCAAATATGGTAATTCTGCGCTGGTGTGTTTTGTAATCGTTATATTTATATGATGTACTTGTGTATTTTTTAATTAACAACTTTAATGTCCTCCAAGATTGTCGTAGTTGATGACGTATTTTCCAAATTCTACAGTTTGTCTTGCTATAAAAAAAACGCAAGGCAAATTGCAAATTGCTTTTGTATAGTTTGACTTTGCATAGTGGTTTAAAGCCACAAATCGTAGCTCATCATCAAAAATGGTAATTCTGCGCTGGTGTGTTTTGTAATCGTTATATTTATATGATGTACTTGAGTATTTTTTAATTAATAACTTTAATCTCCTCCAAGATTGTCGTAGTTGATGATGTATTTTCCAAATTCTACAGTTTGTCTTGCTACTAAAAAAAAAACGCAAGACCAATTGCAAATTACTTTTATACAGTTTGATTTTGTATAATGCTTTAACGCAACAAATCGTAGCTCATTATCAAATATGGTAATTCTGCGCTGGTGTGTTTTGAAATCGTTATATTTATATGATGTACGTGTGTATTTTTTAATTAACAACTTTAATGTCCTCCAAGATTGTCGTAGATGATGATGTATTTTCCAAATTCTACAGTTTGTCTTGCTATAAAAAAAAAAAGACGCGAGACAAATTGCAAATTACTTTTATACAGTTTGATTTTGTATAATGGTTTAAAGCAACAAATCGTAGCTCATCATCAAATATGGTAATTCTGCGCTGGTGTGTTTTGTAATCGTTATATTTATATGATGTACTTGTGTATTTTTTAATTAACAACTTTAATGTCCTCCAAGATTGTCGTAGTTGATGATGTATTTTCCAAATTCTACAGTTTGTCTTGCTATAAAAAAACGCAAGACAAATTGCAAATTACTTTTATACAGTTTGATTTTGTATAATGGTTTAAAGCTACAAATCATAGCTCATCATCAAATATGGTAACTCTGCGCTGGTGTGTTTTGTAATAGTTATATTTATATGATGTACTTGTGTGTTTTTTAATTAACAACTTTAATGTCCTCCAAGATTGTCGTAGTTGATGATGTACTTTCCCAATTCTACAGTTTGTCTTGCTATAAAAAAAAACGCAAGACAAATTGCAAATTGCTTTTATATAGTTTGATTTTGTATAGTGGTTTAAAGCCACAAATCGTAGCTCATCATCAAATATGGTAGTTCTGCGCTGGTGTGTTTTGTAATAGTTATATTTATATGATGTACTTGTGTGTTTTTTAATTAACAACTTTAATGTCCTCCAAGATTGTCGTAGTTGATGATGTATTTTCCAAATTCTACAGTTTGTCTTGCTATAAAAAAAACGCAAGGCAAATTGCAAATTGCTTTTATATAGTTTGATTTTGTATAGCGGTTTAAAGCCACAAATCGTAGCTCATCATCAAATATGGTAGTTCTGCGCTGGTGTGTTTTGTAATCGTTATATTTATATAATGTACTTGTGTATTTTTTAATTAACAACTTTAATGTCGTCCAAGATTGTCGTAGTTGATGATGTATTTTCCAAATTCTACAGTTTGTCTTGCTATAAAAAAAAATGCAAGACAAATTGCAAATTGCTTTCATATAGTTTGATTTTGTATAGTGGTTTAAAGCCACAAATCGTAGCTCATCATCAAATATGGTAATTCTGCGCTGGTGTGTTTTGTAATCGTTATATTTATATGATGTACTTGTGTATTTTTTAATTAACAACTTTAATCTCCTCCAAGATTGTCGTAGTTGATGATGTATTTTCCAAATTCTACAGTTTGTCTTGCTACTAAAAAAAAAGCGCAAGACCAATTGCAAATTACTTTTATACAGTTTGATTTTGTATAATGGTTTAACGCAACAAATCGTAGCTCATTATCAAATATGGTAATTCTGCGCTGGTGTGTTTTGTAATCGTTATATTTATATGATGTACTTGTGTATTTTTTAATTAACAACTTTAATGTCCTCCAAGATTGTCGTAGATGATGATGTATTTTCCAAATTCTACAGTTTGTCTTGCTATAAAAAAAAAGACGCGAGACAAATTGCAAATTACTTTTATACAGTTTGATTTTGTATAATGGTTTAAAGCAACAAATCGTAGCTCATCATCAAATATGGTAATTCTGCGCTGGTGTGTTTTGTAATCGTTATATTTATATGATGTACTTGTGTATTTTTTAATTAACAACTTTAATGTCCTCCAAGATTGTCGTAGATGATGATGTATTTTCCAAATTCTACAGTTTGTCTTGCTACTAAAAAAAAAACGCAAGACCAATTGCAAATTACTTTTATACAGTTTGATTTTGTATAATGGTTTAACGCAACAAATCGTAGCTCATTATCAAATATGGTAATTCTGCGCTGGTGTGTTTTGTAATCGTTATATTTATATGATGTACTTGTGTATTTTTTAATTAACAACTTTAATGTCCTCCAAGATTGTCGTAGATGATGATGTATTTTCCAAATTCTACAGTTTGTCTTGCTATAAAAAAAAGACGCGAGACAAATTGCAAATTACTTTTATACGGTTTGATTTTGTATAATGGTTTAAAGCAACAAATCGTAGCTCATCATCAAATATGGTAATTCTGCGCTGGTGTGTTTTGTAATCGTTATATTTATATGATGTACTTGTGTATTTTTTAATTAACAACTTTAATGTCCTCCAAGATTGTCGTAGTTGATGATGTATTTTCCAAATTCTACAGTTTGTCTTGCTATAAAAAAAACGCAAGACAAATTGCAAATTACTTTTATACAGTTTGATTTTGTATAATGGTTTAAAGCTGCAAATCATAGCTCATCATCAAATATGGTAACTCTGCGCTGGTGTGTTTTGTAATCGTTATATTTATATGATGTACTTGTGTATTTTTTAATTAACAACTTTAATGTTGTCCAAGATTGTCGTAGTTGATGATGTATTTTCCCAATTCTACAGTTTGTCTTGCTATAAAAAAAAAACGCAAGACAAATAGCAAATTGCTTTTATATAGTTTGATTTTGTATAGTGGTTTAAAGCCACAAATCGTAGCTCATCATCAAATATGGTAGTTCTGCGCTGGTGTGTTTTGTAATCGTTATATTTATATGATGTACTTGTGTATTTTTTAATTAACAACTTTAATGTCCTCCAAGATTGTCGTAGATGATGATGTATTTTCCAAATTCTACAGTTTGTCTTGCTACTAAAAAAAAACGCAAGACCAATTGCAAATTACTTTTATACAGTTTGATTTTGTATAATGGTTTAACGCAACAAATCGTAGCTCATTATCAAATATGGTAATTCTGCGCTGGTGTGTTTTGTAATCGTTATATTTATATGATGTACTTGTGTATTTTTTAATTAGCAACTTTAATGTCCTCCAAGATTGTCGTAGATGATGATGTATTTTCCAAATTCTACAGTTTGTCTTGCTATAAAAAAAAAGACGCGAGACAAATTGCAAATTACTTTTATACAGTTTGATTTTGTATAATGGTTTAACGCAACAAATCGTAGCTCATTATCAAATATGGTAATTCTGCGCTGGTGTGTTTTGTAATCGTTATATTTATATGATGTACTTGTGTATTTTTTAATTAACAACTTTAATGTCCTCCAAGATTGTCGTAGATGATGATGTATTTTCCAAATTCTACAGTTTGTCTTGCTATAAAAAAAAGACGCGAGACAAATTGCAAATTACTTTTATACAGTTTGATTTTGTATAATGGTTTAAAGCAACAAATCGTAGCTCATCATCAAATATGGTAATTCTGCGCTGGTGTGTTTTGTAATCGTTATATTTATATGATGTACTTGTGTATTTTTTAATTAACAACTTTAATGTCCTCCAAGATTGTCGTAGTTGATGATGTATTTTCCAAATTCTACAGATTGTCTTGCTATAAAAAAAACGCAAGACAAATTGCAAATTACTTTTATACAGTTTGATTTTGTATAATGGTTTAAAGCTGCAAATCATAGCTCATCATCAAATATGGTAACTCTGCGCTGGTGTGTTTTGTAATCGTTATATTTATATGATGTACTTGTGTATTTTTTAATTAACAACTTTAATGTCGTCCAAGATTGTCGTAGTTGATGATGTATTTTCCCAATTCTACAGTTTGTCTTGCTATAAAAAAAAACGCAAGACAAATTGCAAATTGCTTTTATATAGTTTGATTTTGTATAGTGGTTTAAAGCCACAAATCGTAGCTCATCATCAAATATGGTAGTTCTGCGCTGGTGTGTTTTGTAATCGTTATATTTATATGATGTACTTGTGTATTTTTTAATTAACAACTTTAATGTCCTCCAAGATTGTCGTAGATGATGATGTATTTTCCAAATTCTACAGTTTGTCTTGCTACTAAAGAAAAAACGCAAGACCAATTGCAAATTACTTTTATACAGTTTGATTTTGTATAATGGTTTAACGCAACAAATCGTAGCTCATTATCAAATATGGTAATTCTGCGCTGGTGTGTTTTGTAATCGTTATATTTATATGATGTACTTGTGTATTTTTTAATTAACAACTTTAATGTCCTCCAAGATTGTCGTAGATGATGATGTATTTTCCAAATTCTACAGTTTGTCTTGCTATAAAAAAAAGACGCGAGACAAATTGCAAATTACTTTTATACAGTTTGATTTTGTATAATGGTTTAAAGCAACAAATCGCAGCTCATCATCAAATATGGTAATTCTGCGCTGGTGTGTTTTGTAATCGTTATATTTATATGATGTACTTGTGTATTTTTTAATTAACAACTTTAATGTCCTCCAAGATTGTCGTAGTTGATGATGTATTTTCCAAATTCTACAGTTTGTCTTGCTATAAAAAAAACGCAAGACAAATTGCAAATTACTTTTATACAGTTTGATTTTGTATAATGGTTTAAAGCTGCAAATCATAGCTCATCATCAAATATGGTAACTCTGCGCTGGTGTGTTTTGTAATCGTTATATTTATATGATGTTCTTGTGTATTTTTTAATTAACAACTTTAATGTCGTCCAAGATTGTCGTAGTTGATGATGTATTTTCCCAATTCTACAGTTTGTCTTGCTATAAAAAAAAAACGCAAGACAAATTGCAAATTGCTTTTATATAGTTTGATTTTGTATAGTGGTTTAAAGCCACAAATCGTAGCTCATCATCAAATATGGTAGTTCTGCGCTGGTGTGTTTTGTAATCGTTATATTTATATGATGTACTTGTGTATTTTTTAATTAACAACTTTAATGTCCTCCAAGATTGTCGTAGATGATGATGTATTTTCCAAATTCTACAGTTTGTCTTGCTATAAAAAAAACGCAAGACAAATTGCAAATTACTTTTATACAGTTTGATTTTGTATAAAGGTTTAAAGCCACAAATCGTAGCTCATCATCAAATATGGTAACTCTGCGCTGGTGTGTTTTGTAATAGTTATATTTATATGATGTACTTGTGTGTTTTTTAATTAACAACTTTAATGTCCTCCAAGATTGTCGTAGTTGATGATGTATTTTCCAAATTCTACAGTTTGTCTTGCTATAAAAAAAAACGCAAGGCAAATTGCAAATTGCTTTTATATAGTTTGATTTTGTATAGTGGTTTAAAGCCACAAATCGTAGCTCATCATCAAATATGGTAATTCTGCGCTGGTGTGTTTTGTAATCGTTATATTTATATGATGTACTTGTGTGTTTTTTAATTAACAACTTTAATGTCCTCCAAGATTGTCGTAGTTGATGATGTATTTTCCAAATTCTACAGTTTGTCTTGCTATAAAAAAAAACGCAAGGCAAATTGCAAATTGCTTTTATATAGTTTGATTTTGTATAGTGGTTTAAAGCCACAAATCGTAGCTCATCATCAAATATGGTAATTCTGCGCTGGTGTGTTTTGTAATCGTTATATTTATATGATGTACTTGTGTATTTTTTAATTAACAACTTTAATCTCCACCAAGATTGTCGTAGTTGATGATGTATTTTCCAAATTCTACAGTTTGTCTTGCTACTAAAAAAAAAAAACGCAAGACCAATTGCAAATTACTTTTATACAGTTTGATTTTGTATAATGGTTTAACGCAACAAATCGTAGCTCATTATCAAATATGGTAATTCTGCGCTGGTGTGTTTTGTAATCGTTATATTTATATGATGTACGTGTGTATTTTTTAATTAACAACTTTAATGTCCTCCAAGATTGTCGTAGATGATGATGTATTTTCCAAATTCTACAGTTTGTCTTGCTATAAAAAAAAAGACGCGAGACAAATTGCAAATTACTTTTATACAGTTTGATTTTGTATAATGGTTTAAAGCTACAAATCATAGCTCATCATCAAATATGGTAACTCTGCGCTGGTGTGTTTTGTAATCGTTATATTTATATGATGTACTTGTGTATTTTTTAATTAACAACTTTAATGTCGTCCAAGATTGTCGTAGTTGATGATGTATTTTCCCAATTCTACAGTTTGTCTTGCTATAAAAAAAAACGCAAGACAAATTGCAAATTGCTTTTATATAGTTTGATTTTTTATAGTGGTTTAAAGCCACAAATCGTAGCTCATCATCAAATATGGTAGTTCTGCGCTGGTGTGTTTTGTAATAGTTATATTTATATGATGTACTTGTGTGTTTTTTAATTAACAACTTTAATGTCCTCCAAGATTGTCGTAGTTGATGATGTATTTTCCAAATTCTACAGTTTGTCTTGCTATAAAAAAACGCAAGGCAAATTGCAAATTGCTTTTATATAGTTTGATTTTGTATAGTGGTTTAAAGCCACAAATCGTAGCTCATCATCAAATATGGTAGTTCTGCGCTGGTGTGTTTTGTAATCGTTATATTTATATAATGTACTTGTGTATTTTTTAATTAACAACTTTAATGTCGTCCAAGATTGTCGTAGTTGATGATGTATTTTCCAAATTCTACAGTTTGTCTTGCTATAAAAAAAAAAATGCAAGACAAATTGCAAATTGCTTTCATATAGTTTGATTTTGTATAGTGGTTTAAAGCCACAAATCGTAGCTCATCATCAAATATGGTAATTCTGCGCTGGTGTGTTTTGTAATCGTTATATTTATATGATGTACTTGTGTATTTTTTAATTAACAACTTTAATCTCCTCCAAGATTGTCGTAGTTGATGATGTATTTTCCAAATTCTACAGTTTGTCTTGCTACTAAAAAAAACGCAAGACCAATTGCAAATTACTTTTATACAGTTTGATTTTGTATAATGGTTTAAAGCAACAAATCGTAGCTCATCATCAAATATGGTAATTCTGCGCTGGTGTGTTTTGTAATCGTTATATTTATATGATGTACTTGTGTATTTTTTAATTAACAACTTTAATGTCCTCCAAGATTGTCGTAGATGATGATGTATTTTCCAAATTCTACAGTTTGTCTTGCTACTAAAAAAAAACGCAAGACCAATTGCAAATTACTTTTATACAGTTTGATTTTGTATAATGGTTTAACGCAACAAATCGTAGCTCATTATCAAATATGGTAATTCTGCGCTGGTGTGTTTTGTAATCGTTATATTTATATGATGTACTTGTGTATTTTTTAATTAACAACTTTAATGTCCTCCAAGATTGTCGTAGATGATGATGTGTTTTCCAAATTCTACAGTTTGTCTTGCTATAAAAAAAAAGACGCGAGACAAATTGCAAATTACTTTTATACAGTTTGATTTTGTATAATGGTTTAAAGCAACAAATCGTAGCTCATCATCAAATATGGTAATTCTGCGCTGGTGTGTTTTGTAATCGTTATATTTATATGATGTACTTGTGTATTTTTTATTAACAACTTTAATGTCGTCCAAGATTGTCGTAGTTGATGATGTATTTTCCCAATTCTACAGTTTGTCTTGCTATAAAAAAAAACGCAACACAAATTGCAAATTGCTTTTATATAGTTTGATTTTGTATAGTGGTTTAAAGCCACAAATCGTAGCTCATCATCAAATATGGTAGTTCTGTGCTGGTGTGTTTTGTAATCGTTATATTTATATGATGTACTTGTGTATTTTTTAATTAACAACTTTAATGTCCTCCAAGATTGTCGTAGATGATGATGTATTTTCCAAATTCTACAGTTTGTCTTGCTATAAAAAAAAACGCAAGACAAATTGCAAATTACTTTTATACAGTTTGATTTTGTATAAAGGTTTAAAGCCACAAATCGTAGCTCATCATCAAATATGGTAACTCTGCGCTGGTGTGTTTTGTAATAGTTATATTTATATGATGTACTTGTGTGTTTTTTAATTAACAACTTTAATGTCCTCCAAGATTGTCGTAGTTGATGATGTATTTTCCAAATTCTACAGTTTGTCTTGCTATAAAAAAAACGCAAGGTAAATTGCAAATTGCTTTTATATAGTTTGATTTTGTATAGTGGTTTAAAGCCACAAATCGTAGCTCATCATCAAATATGGTAATTCTGCGCTGGTGTGTTTTGTAATCGTTATATTTATATAATGTACTTGTGTATTTTTTAATTAGCAACTTTAATGTCCTCCAAGATTGTCGTAGTTGATGATGTATTTTCCAAATTCAACAGTTTGTCTCTCTATAAAAAAAAGCGCAAGACAAATTGCAAATTACTTTTATACAGATTGATTTTGTATAATGGTTTAAAGCAACAAATCGTAGCCCATCATCAAATATGGTAATTCTGCGCTGGTGTGTTTTGTAATCGTTATATTTATATGATGTACTTGTGTATTTTTTAATTAACAACTTCAATGTCCTCCAAGATTGTCGTTGTTGATGATGTATTTTCCAAATTCTACAGTTTGTCTTGCTATAAAAAAAACGCAAGACAAATTGCAAATTACTTTTATACAGTTTGATGTTGTATAATGGTTTAAAGCAACAAATCGTAGCTCATCATCAAATGTGGTAATTCTGGGCTGGTGTGTTTTGTAATCGTTATATTTATATAATGTACTTGTGTATTTTTTAATTAACAACATTAATGTCCTCCAAGATGTCCACAAATCGTAGCTCATCATAAAATATGGTAATTCTGCGCTGGTGTGTTTTGTAATCGTTATATTTATATCATATACTTGTGTATTTTTTAATTAACAACATTAATGTCGTCCAAGATTGTCGTAGTTGATGATGTATTTTCCAAATTCTACAGTTTGTCTTGCTATAAAAAAAAGCGCAAGGCAAATTGCAAATTGCTTTTGTATAGTTTGACTTTGTATAGTGGTTTAAAGCCACAAATCGTAGCTCATCATCAAATATGGTAATTCTGCGCTGGTGTGTTTTGTAATCGTTATATTTATATGATGTACTTGTGTATTTTTTAATTAACAACTTTAATGTCCTCCAAGATTGTCGTAGTTGATGACGTATTTTCCAAATTCTACAGTTTGTGTTGCTATAAAAAAAAACGCAAGGCAAATTGCAAATTGCTTTTGTATAGTTTGACTTTGTATAGTGGTTTAAAGCCACAAATCGTAGCTCATCATCAAATATGGTAATTCTGCGTTGGTGTGTTTTGTAATCGTTATATTTATATGATGTACTTGTGTATTTTTTAATTAACAACTTTAATGTCCTCCAAGATTGTCGTAGTTGATGACGTATTTTCCAAATTCTACAGTTAGTCTTGCTATAAAAAAAAACGCAAGACAAATTGCAAATTACTTTTATACAGTTTGATGTTGTATAATGGTTTAAAGCAACAAATCGTAGCTCACCATCAAATGTGGTAATTCTGGGCTGGTGTGTTTTGTAATCGTTATATTTATATAATGTACTTGTGTATTTTTTAATTAATAACTTTAATGTCCTCCAAGATGTCCACAAATCGTAGCTCATCATCAAATATGGTAATTCTGCGCTGGTGTGTTTTGTAATCGTTATATTTATATCATGTACTTGTGTATTTTTTAATTAACAACATTAATGTCCTCCAAGATTTTTGTAGATGATGATGTATTTTCCAAATTCTGCAGTTTGTCCTTCTATAAAAAAAGCCGCAAGACAAATTGCAAATTACTTTTATACAGTTTGATTTTGTATAGTGGTTTAAAGCCACAAATCGTAGCTCATCATCAAATATGGTAGTTCTGCGCTGGTGTGTTTGTCCTCCAAGATTTTCGTAGATGATGATGTATTTTCCAAATTCTGCAGTTTGTCCTGCTATAAAAAAAGCCGCAAGACAAGTTGCAAATTACTTTTATACAGTTTGATTTTGTATAGTGGTTTAAAGCCACAAATCGTAGCTCATCATCAAATATGGTAGTTCTGCGCTGGTGCGTTTTGTAATCGTTATATTTATATGATGTACTTGTGTATTTTTTAATTAACAACATTAATGTCCTCCAAGATTGTCGTAGATGATGATGTATTTTCCAAATTCTACAGTTTGTCTTGCTATAAAAAAAAAACGCGAGACAAATTGCAAATTACTTCTATACAGATTGATTTTGTATAATGGTTTAAAGCAACAAATCGTAGCTCATCATCAAATATTGTAATTCTGCGCTGGTGTGTTTTGTAATCGTTATATTTATATGATGTACTTGTGTATTTTTTAATTAACAACTTTAATGTCCTCCAAGATTGTCGTAGTTGATGATGTATTTTCCAAATTCTACAGTTTGTCTTGCTATAAAAGAAAACGCAAGACAAATTGCAAATTACTTTTATACAGTTTGATGTTGTATAATGGTTTAAAGCAAGAAATCGTAGCTCATCATCAAATGTGGTAATTCTGGGCTGGTGTGTTTTCAAATCGTTATATTTATATAATGTACTTGTGTATTTTTTAATTAGCAACTTTAATGTCCTCCAAGATTGTCGTAGTTGATGATGTATTTTCCAAATTCAACAGTTTGTCTCTCTATAAAAAAAAGCGCAAGACAAATTGCAAATTACTTTTATACAGATTGATTTTGTATAATGGTTTAAAGCAACAAATCGTAGCCCATCATCAAATATGGTAATTCTGCGCTGGTGTGTTTTGTAATCGTTACATTTATATGATGTACTTGTGTATTTTTTAATTAACAACTTTAATGTCCTCCAAGATTGTCGTAGTTGATGACGTATTTTCCAAATTCTACAGTTTGTCTTGCTATAAAAAAAACGCAAGGCAAATTGCAAATTGCTTTTGTGTAGTTTGACTTTGTATAGTGGTTTAAAGCCACAAATCGTAGCTCATCATCAAATATGGTAATTCTGCGCTGGTGTGTTTTGTAATCGTTATATTTATATGATGTACTTGTGTATTTTTTAATTAACAACCTTAATCTCCTCCAAGATTGTCGTAGTTGATGATGTATTTTCCAAATTCTACAGTTTGTCTTGCTACTAAAAAAAAAACGCAAGACCAATTGCAAATTACTTTTATACAGTTTGATTTTGTATAATGGTTTAACGCAACAAATCGTAGCTCATTATCAAATATGGTAATTCTGCGCTGGTGTGTTTTGTAATCGTTATATTTATATGATGTACGTGTGTATTTTTTAATTAACAACTTCAATGTCCTCCAAGATTGTCGTAGATGATGATGTATTTTCCAAATTCTACAGTTTGTCTTGCTATAAAAAAAAAGACGCGAGACAAATTGCAAATTACTTTTATACAGTTTGATTTTGTATAATGGTTTAAAGCAACAAATCGTAGCTCATCATCAAATATGGTAATTCTGCGCTGGTATGTTTTGTAATCGTTATATTTATATGATGTACTTGTGTATTTTTTAATTAACAACTTTAATGTCCTCCAAGATTGTCGTAGTTGATGATGTATTTTCCAAATTCTACAGTTTGTCTTGCTATAAAAAAAACGCAAGACAAATTGCAAATTACTTTTATACAGTTTGATTTTGTATAATGGTTTAAAGCTACAAATCATAGCTCATCATCAAATATGGTAACTCTGCGCTGGTGTGTTTTGTAATCGTTATATTTATATGATGTACTTGTGTATTTTTTAATTAACAACTTTAATGTCGTCCAAGATTGTCGTAGTTGATGATGTATTTTCCCAATTCTACAGTTTGTCTTGCTATAAAAAAAAACGCAAGACAAATTGCAAATTACTTTTATATAGTTTGATTTTGTATAGTGGTTTAAAGCCACAAATCGTAGCTCATCATCAAATATGGTAGTTCTGCGCTGGTGTGTTTTGTAATAGTTATATTTATATGATGTACTTGTGTATTTTTTAATTAACAACTTTAATGTCCTCCAAGATTGTCGTAGTTGATGATGTATTTTCCAAATTCTACAGTTTGTCTTGCTATAAAAAAAAACGCAAGACAAATTGCAAATTGCTTTTATATAGTTTGATTTTGTATAGTGGTTTAAAGCCACAAATCGTAGCTCATCATCAAATATGGTAATTCTGCGCTGGTGTGTTTTGTAATCGTTATATTTATATGATGTACTTGTGTATTTTTTAATTAACAACTTTAATGTCCTCCAAGATTGTCGTAGATGATGATGTATTTTCCAAATTCTACAGTTTGTCTTGCTATAAAAAAAAGACGCGAGACAAATTGCAAATTACTTTTATACAGTTTGATTTTGTATAATGGTTTAAAGCAACAAATCGTAGCTCATCATCAAATATGGTAATTCTGCGCTGGTGTGTTTTGTAATCGTTATATTTATATGATGTACTTGTGTATTTTTTAATTAACAACTTTAATGTCCTCCAAGATTGTCGTAGATGATGATGTATTTTCCAAATTCTACAGTTTGTCTTGCTACTAAAAAAAAAAACGCAAGACCAATTGCAAATTACTTTTATACAGTTTGATTTTGTATAATGGTTTAACGCAACAAATCGTAGCTCATTATCAAATATGGTAATTCTGCGCTGGTGTGTTTTGTAATCGTTATATTTATATGATGTACTTGTGTATTTTTTAATTAACAACTTTAATGTCCTCCAAGATTGTCGTAGATGATGATGTATTTTCCCAATTCTACAGTTTGTCTTGCTATAAAAAAAAACGCAAGACAAATTGCAAATTGCTTTTATATAGTTTGATTTTGTATAGTGGTTTAAAGCCACAAATCGTAGCTCATCATCAAATATGGTAGTTCTGTGCTGGTGTGTTTTGTAATCGTTATATTTATATGATGTACTTGTGTATTTTTTAATAAACAACTTTAATGTCCTCCAAGATTGTCGTAGATGATGATGTATTTTCCAAATTCTACAGTTTGTCTTGCTATAAAAAAAAAACGCAAGACAAATTGCAAATTACTTTTATACAGTTTGATTTTGTATAAAGGTTTAAAGCCACAAATCGTAGCTCATCATCAAATATGGTAACTCTGCGCTGGTGTGTTTTGTAATAGTTATATTTATATGATGTACTTGTGTGTTTTTTAATTAACAACTTTAATGTCCTCCAAGATTGTCGTAGTTGATGATGTATTTTCCAAATTCTACAGTTTGTCTTGCTATAAAAAAAACGCAAGGCAAATTGCAAATTGCTTTTATATAGTTTGATTTTGTATAGTGGTTTAAAGCCACAAATCGTAGCTCATCATCAAATATGGTAATTCTGCGCTGGTGTGTTTTGTAATCGTTATATTCATATAATGTACTTGTGTATTTTTTAATTAGCAACTTTAATGTCCTCCAAGATTGTCGTAGTTGATGATGTATTTTCCAAATTCAACAGTTTGTCTCTCTATAAAAAAAAGCGCAAGACAAATTGCAAATTACTTTTATACAGATTGATTTTGTATAATGGTTTAAAGCAACAAATCGTAGCCCATCATCAAATATGGTAATTCTGCGCTGGTGTGTTTTGTAATCGTTATATTTATATGATGTACTTGTGTATTTTTTAATTAACAACTTCAATGTCCTCCAAGATTGTCGTTGTTGATGATGTATTTTCCAAATTCTACAGTTTGTCTTGCTATAAAAAAAACGCAAGACAAATTGCAAATTACTTTTATACAGTTTGATGTTGTATAATGGTTTAAAGCAACGAATCGTAGCTCATCATCAAATGTGGTAATTCTGGGCTGGTGTGTTTTGTAATCGTTATATTTATATAATGTACTTGTGTATTTTTTAATTAACAACATTAATGTCCTCCAAGATGTCCACAAATCGTAGCTCATCATAAAATATGGTAATTCTGCGCTGGTGTGTTTTGTAATCGTTATATTTATATCATATACTTGTGTATTTTTTAATTAACAACATTAATGTCGTCCAAGATTGTCGTAGTTGATGATGTATTTTCCAAATTCTACAGTTTGTCTTGCTATAAAAAAAAGCGCAAGGCAAATTGCAAATTGCTTTTGTATAGTTTGACTTTGTATAGTGGTTTAAAGCCACAAATCGTAGCTCATCATCAAATATGGTAATTCTGCGCTGGTGTGTTTTGTAATCGTTATATTTATATGATGTACTTGTGTATTTTTTAATTAACAACTTTAATGTCCTCCAAGATTGTCGTAGTTGATGACGTATTTTCCAAATTCTACAGTTTGTGTTGCTATAAAAAAAACGCAAGGCAAATTGCAAATTGCTTTTGTATAGTTTGACTTTGTATAGTGGTTTAAAGCCACAAATCGTAGCTCATCATCAAATATGGTAATTCTGCGTTGGTGTGTTTTGTAATCGTTATATTTATATGATGTACTTGCGTATTTTTTAATTAACAACTTTAATGTCCTCCAAGATTGTCGTAGTTGATGACGTATTTTCCAAATTCTACAGTTAGTCTTGCTATAATAAAAAACGCAAGACAAATTGCAAATTACTTTTATACAGTTTGATGTTGTATAATGGTTTAAAGCAACAAATCGTAGCTCACCATCAAATGTGGTAATTCTGGGCTGGTGTGTTTTGTAATCGTTATATTTATATAATGTACTTGTGTATTTTTTAATTAATAACTTTAATGTCCTCCAAGATGTCCACAAATCGTAGCTCATCATCAAATATGGTAATTCTGCGCTGGTGTGTTTTGTAATCGTTATATTTATATCATGTACTTGTGTATTTTTTAATTAACAACATTAATGTCCTCCAAGATTTTTGTAGATGATGATGTATTTTCCAAATTCTGCAGTTTGTCCTTCTATAAAAAAAGCCGCAAGACAAATTGCAAATTACTTTTATACAGTTTGATTTTGTATAGTGGTTTAAAGCCACAAATCGTAGCTCATCATCAAATATGGTAGTTCTGCGCTGGTGTGTTTGTCCTCCAAGATTTTCGTAGATGATGATGTATTTTCCAAATTCTGCAGTTTGTCCTGCTATAAAAAAAGCCGCAAGACAAGTTGCAAATTACTTTTATACAGTTTGATTTTGTATAGTGGTTTAAAGCCACAAATCGTAGCTCATCATCAAATATGGTAGTTCTGCGCTGGTGCGTTTTGTAATCGTTATATTTATATGATGTACTTGTGTATTTTTTAATTAACAACATTAATGTCCTCCAAGATTGTCGTAGATGATGATGTATTTTCCAAATTCTACAGTTTGTCTTGCTATAAAAAAAAACGCGAGACAAATTGCAAATTACTTTTATACAGATTGATTTTGTATAATGGTTTAAAGCAACAAATCGTAGCTCATCATCAAATATTGTAATTCTGCGCTGGTGTGTTTTGTAATCGTTATATTTATATGATGTACTTGTGTATTTTTTAATTAACAACTTTAAAGTCCTCCAAGATTGTCGTAGTTGATGATGTATTTTCCAAATTCTACAGTTTGTCTTGCTATAAAAAAAACGCAAGGCAAATTGCAAATTGCTTTTATATAGTTTGATTTTGTATAGTGGTTTAAAGCCACAAATCGTAGCTCATCATCAAATATGGTAATTCTGCGCTGGTGTGTTTTGTAATCGTTATATTCATATAATGTACTTGTGTATTTTTTAATTAGCAACTTTAATGTCCTCCAAGATTGTCGTAGTTGATGATGTATTTTCCAAATTCAACAGTTTGTCTCTCTATAAAAAAAAGCGCAAGACAAATTGCAAATTACTTTTATACAGATTGATTTTGTATAATGGTTTAAAGCAACAAATCGTAGCCCATCATCAAATATGGTAATTCTGCGCTGGTGTGTTTTGTAATCGTTATATTTATATGATGTACTTGTGTATTTTTTAATTAACAACTTCAATGTCCTCCAAGATTGTCGTTGTTGATGATGTATTTTCCAAATTCTACAGTTTGTCTTGCTATAAAAAAAACGCAAGACAAATTGCAAATTACTTTTATACAGTTTGATGTTGTATAATGGTTTAAAGCAACAAATCGTAGCTCATCATCAAATGTGGTAATTCTGGGCTGGTGTGTTTTGTAATCGTTATATTTATATAATGTACTTGTGTATTTTTTAATTAACAACATTAATGTCCTCCAAGATGTCCACAAATCGTAGCTCATCATAAAATATGGTAATTCTGCGCTGGTGTGTTTTGTAATCGTTATATTTATATCATATACTTGTGTATTTTTTAATTAACAACATTAATGTCGTCCAAGATTGTCGTAGTTGATGATGTATTTTCCAAATTCTACAGTTTGTCTTGCTATAAAAAAAAGCGCAAGGCAAATTGCAAATTGCTTTTGTATAGTTTGACTTTGTATAGTGGTTTAAAGCCACAAATCGTAGCTCATCATCAAATATGGTAATTCTGCGCTGGTGTGTTTTGTAATCGTTATATTTATATGATGTACTTGTGTATTTTTTAATTAACAACTTTAATGTCCTCCAAGATTGTCGTAGTTGATGACGTATTTTCCAAATTCTACAGTTTGTGTTGCTATAAAAAAAAACGCAAGGCAAATTGCAAATTGCTTTTGTATAGTTTGACTTTGTATAGTGGTTTAAAGCCACAAATCGTAGCTCATCATCAAATATGGTAATTCTGCGTTGGTGTGTTTTGTAATCGTTATATTTATATGATGTACTTGTGTATTTTTTAATTAACAACTTTAATGTCCTCCAAGATTGTCGTAGTTGATGACGTATTTTCCAAATTCTACAGTTAGTCTTGCTATAATAAAAAACGCAAGACAAATTGCAAATTACTTTTATACAGTTTGATGTTGTATAATGGTTTAAAGCAACAAATCGTAGCTCACCATCAAATGTGGTAATTCTGGGCTGGTGTGTTTTGTAATCGTTATATTTATATAATGTACTTGTGTATTTTTTAATTAATAACTTTAATGTCCTCCAAGATGTCCACAAATCGTAGCTCATCATCAAATATGGTAATTCTGCGCTGGTGTGTTTTGTAATCGTTATATTTATATCATGTACTTGTGTATTTTTTAATTAACAACATTAATGTCCTCCAAGATTTTTGTAGATGATGATGTATTTTCCAAATTCTGCAGTTTGTCCTTCTATAAAAAAAGCCGCAAGACAAATTGCAAATTACTTTTATACAGTTTGATTTAGTATAGTGGTTTAAAGCCACAAATCGTAGCTCATCATCAAATATGGTAGTTCTGCGCTGGTGTGTTTGTCCTCCAAGATTTTCGTAGATGATGATGTATTTTCCAAATTCTGCAGTTTGTCCTGCTATAAAAAAAGCCGCAAGACAAGTTGCAAATTACTTTTATACAGTTTGATTTTGTATAGTGGTTTAAAGCCACAAATCGTAGCTCATCATCAAATATGGTAGTTCTGCGCTGGTGCGTTTTGTAATCGTTATATTTATATGATGTACTTGTGTATTTTTTAATTAACAACATTAATGTCCTCCAAGATTGTCGTAGATGATGATGTATTTTCCAAATTCTACAGTTTGTCTTGCTATAAAAAAAAAACGCGAGACAAATTGCAAATTACTTTTATACAGATTGATTTTGTATAATGGTTTAAAGCAACAAATCGTAGCTCATCATCAAATATTGTAATTCTGCGCTGGTGTGTTTTGTAATCGTTATATTTATATGATGTACTTGTGTATTTTTTAATTAACAACTTTAATGTCCTCCAAGATTGTCGTAGTTGATGATGTATTTTCCAAATTCTACAGTTTGTCTTGCTATAAAAAAAAACGCAAGACAAATTGCAAATTACTTTTATACAGTTTGATGTTGTATAATGGTTTAAAGCAAGAAATCGTAGCTCATCATCAAATGTGGTAATTCTGGGCTGGTGTGTTTTCAAATCGTTATATTTATATAATGTACTTGTGTATTTTTTAATTAGCAACTTTAATGTCCTCCAAGATTGTCGTAGTTGATGATGTATTTTCCAAATTCACCAGTTTGTCTCTCTATAAAAAAAAGCGCAAGACAAATTGCAAATTACTTTTATACAGTTTGATTTTGTATAATGGTTTAACGCAACAAATCGTAGCTCATTATCAAATATGGTAATTCTGCGCTGGTGTGTTTTGTAATCGTTATATTTATATGATGTACGTGTGTATTTTTTAATTAACAACTTTAATGTCCTCCAAGATTGTCGTAGATGATGATGTATTTTCCAAATTCTACAGTTTGTCTTGCTATAAAAAAAAAGACGCGAGACAAATTGCAAATTACTTTTATACAGTTTGATTTTGTATAATGGTTTAAAGCAACAAATCGTAGCTCATCATCAAATATGGTAATTCTGCGCTGGTATGTTTTGTAATCGTTATATTTATATGATGTACTTGTGTATTTTTTAATTAACAACTTTAATGTCCTCCAAGATTGTCGTAGTTGATGATGTATTTTCCAAATTCTACAGTTTGTCTTGCTATAAAAAAAACGCAAGACAAATTGCAAATTACTTTTATACAGTTTGATTTTGTATAATGGTTTAAAGCTACAAATCATAGCTCATCATCAAATATGGTAACTCTGCGCTGGTGTGTTTTGTAATCGTTATATTTATATGATGTACTTGTGTATTTTTTAATTAACAACTTTAATGTCGTCCAAGATTGTCGTAGTTGATGATGTATTTTCCCAATTCTACAGTTTGTCTTGCTATAAAAAAAAACGCAAGACAAATTGCAAATTACTTTTATATAGTTTGATTTTGTATAGTGGTTTAAAGCCACAAATCGTAGCTCATCATCAAATATGGTAGTTCTGCGCTGGTGTGTTTTGTAATAGTTATATTTATATGATGTACTTGTGTATTTTTTAATTAACAACTTTAATGTCCTCCAAGATTGTCGTAGTTGATGATGTATTTTCCAAATTCTACAGTTTGTCTTGCTATAAAAAAAAAACGCAAGACAAATTGCAAATTGCTTTTATATAGTTTGATTTTGTATAGTGGTTTAAAGCCACAAATCGTAGCTCATCATCAAATATGGTAATTCTGCGCTGGTGTGTTTTGTAATCGTTATATTTATATGATGTACTTGTGTATTTTTTAATTAACAACTTTAATGTCCTCCAAGATTGTCGTAGATGATGATGTATTTTCCAAATTCTACAGTTTGTCTTGCTATAAAAAAAAGACGCGAGACAAATTGCAAATTACTTTTATACAGTTTGATTTTGTATAATGGTTTAAAGCAACAAATCGTAGCTCATCATCAAATATGGTAATTCTGCGCTGGTGTGTTTTGTAATCGTTATATTTATATGATGTACTTGTGTATTTTTTAATTAACAACTTTAATGTCCTCCAAGATTGTCGTAGATGATGATGTATTTTCCAAATTCTACAGTTTGTCTTGCTACTAAAAAAAAAACGCAAGACCAATTGCAAATTACTTTTATACAGTTTGATTTTGTATAATGGTTTAACGCAACAAATCGTAGCTCATTATCAAATATGGTAATTCTGCGCTGGTGTGTTTTGTAATCGTTATATTTATATGATGTACTTGTGTATTTTTTAATTAACAACTTTAATGTCCTCCAAGATTGTCGTAGATGATGATGTATTTTCCCAATTCTACAGTTTGTCTTGCTATAAAAAAAAACGCAAGACAAATTGCAAATTGCTTTTATATAGTTTGATTTTGTATAGTGGTTTAAAGCCACAAATCGTAGCTCATCATCAAATATGGTAGTTCTGTGCTGGTGTGTTTTGTAATCGTTATATTTATATGATGTACTTGTGTATTTTTTAATAAACAACTTTAATGTCCTCCAAGATTGTCGTAGATGATGATGTATTTTCCAAATTCTACAGTTTGTCTTGCTATAAAAAAAAAACGCAAGACAAATTGCAAATTACTTTTATACAGTTTGATTTTGTATAAAGGTTTAAAGCCACAAATCGTAGCTCATCATCAAATATGGTAACTCTGCGCTGGTGTGTTTTGTAATAGTTATATTTATATGATGTACTTGTGTGTTTTTTAATTAACAACTTTAATGTCCTCCAAGATTGTCGTAGTTGATGATGTATTTTCCAAATTCTACAGTTTGTCTTGCTATAAAAAAAACGCAAGGCAAATTGCAAATTGCTTTTATATAGTTTGATTTTGTATAGTGGTTTAAAGCCACAAATCGTAGCTCATCATCAAATATGGTAATTCTGCGCTGGTGTGTTTTGTAATCGTTATATTCATATAATGTACTTGTGTATTTTTTAATTAGCAACTTTAATGTCCTCCAAGATTGTCGTAGTTGATGATGTATTTTCCAAATTCAACAGTTTGTCTCTCTATAAAAAAAAGCGCAAGACAAATTGCAAATTACTTTTATACAGATTGATTTTGTATAATGGTTTAAAGCAACAAATCGTAGCCCATCATCAAATATGGTAATTCTGCGCTGGTGTGTTTTGTAATCGTTATATTTATATAATGTACTTGTGTATTTTTTAATTAACAACATTAATGTCCTCCAAGATGTCCACAAATCGTAGCTCATCATAAAATATGGTAATTCTGCGCTAGTGTGTTTTGTAATCGTTATATTTATATCATGTACTTGTGTATTTTTTAATTAACAACATTAATGTCGTCCAAGATTGTCGTAGTTGATGATGTATTTTCCAAATTCTACAGTTTGTCTTGCTATAAAAAAAACGCAAGGCAAATTGCAAATTGCTTTTGTATAGTTTGACTTTGTATAGTGGTTTAAAGCCACAAATCGTAGCTCATCATCAAATATGGTAATTCTGCGTTGGTGTGTTTTGTAATCGTTATATTTATATGATGTACTTGTGTATTTTTTAATTAACAACATTAATGTCCTCCAAGATTTTCGTAGATGATGATGTATTTTCCAAATTCTGCAGTTTGTCCTTCTATAAAAAAAGCCGCAAGACAAATTGCAAATTACTTTTATACAGTTTGATTTTGTATAGTGGTTTAAAGCCACAAATCGTAGCTCATCATCAAATATGGTAGTTCTGCGCTGGTGTGTTTGTCCTCCAAGATTTTCGTAGATGATGATGTATTTTCCAAATTCTGCAGTTTGTCCTGCTATAAAAAAAGCCGCAAGACAAGTTGCAAATTACTTTTATACAGTTTGATTTTGTATAGTGGTTTAAAGCCACAAATCGTAGCTCATCATCAAATATGGTAGTTCTGCGCTGGTGTGTTTTGTAATCGTTATATTTATATGATGTACTTGTGTATTTTTTAATTAACAACATTAATGTCCTCCAAGATTGTCGTAGATGATGATGTATTTTCCAAATTCTACAGTTTGTCTTGCTATAAAAAAAAACGCGAGACAAATTGCAAATTACTTTTATACAGATTGATTTTGTATAATGGTTTAAAGCAACAAATCGTAGCTCATCATCAAATATGGTAATTCTGCGCTGGTGTGTTTTGTAATCGTTATATTTATATGATGTACTTGTGTATTTTTTAATTAACAACTTTAATGTCCTCCAAGATTGTCGTAGTTGATGATGTATTTTCCAAATTCTACCGTTTGTCTTGCTATGAAAAAAAAAAAAAAAAAAAAAAAAAAAAAGAAAGAAAAACGCAAGACAAATTGCAAATTACTTTTATACAGTTTGATTTTGTATAATGGATTAAAGCAACAAATCGTAGCTCATCATCAAATGTGGTAATTCTGAGCTGGTGTGTTTTCTCATCGTTATATTTATATGATGTACTTGTGTATTTTTTAATTAACAACATTAATGTCCTCCAAGATTGTCGTAGATGATGATGTATTTTCCAAATTCTACAGTTTGTCTTGCTATAAAAAAAAAAACGCAAGACAAATTGCAAATTACTTTTATACAGTTTGATGTTGTATAATGGTTTAAAGCAAGAAATCGTAGCTCATCATCAAATGTGGTAATTCTGGGCTGGTGTGTTTTCTCATCGTTATATTTATATAATGTACTTGTGTATTTTTTAATTAGCAACTTTAATGTCCTCCAAGATTGTCATAGTTGATGATGTATTTTCCAAATTCAACAGTTTGTCTCTCTATAAAAAAAAGCGCAAGACAAATTGCAAATTACTTTTATACAGATTGATTTTGTATAATGGTTTAAAGCAACAAATCGTAGCCCATCATCAAATATGGTAATTCTGCGCTGGTGTGTTTTGTAATCGTTATATTTATATCATGTACTTGTGTATTTTTTAATAAACAACATTAATGTCGTCCAAGATTGTCGTAGTCGATGATGTATTTTCCAAATTCTACAGTTTGTCTTGCTATAAAAAAACGCAAGGCAAATTGCAAATTGCTTTTGTATAGTTTGACTTTGTATAGTGGTTAAAGCCACAAATCGTAGCTCATCATCAAATGTGGTAACTCTGGGCTGGTGTGTTTTGTAATCGTTATATTTATATAATGTACTTGTGTATTTTTTAATTAGCAACTTTAATGTCCTCCAAGATTGTCGTAGTTGATGATGTATTTTCCAAATTCAACAGTTTGTCTCTCTATAAAAAAAAGCGCAAGACAAATTGCAAATTACTTTTATACAGATTGATTTTGTATAATGGTTTAAAGCAACAAATCGTAGCCCATCATCAAATATGGTAATTCTGCGCTGGTGTGTTTTGTAATCGTTATATTTATATGATGTACTTGTGTATTTTTTAATTAACAACTTTAATGTCCTCCAAGATTGTCGTAGTTGATGATGTATTTTCCAAATTCTACAGTTTGTCTTGCTATAAAAAAAAACGCAAGACAAATTGCAAATTACTTTTATACAGTTCGATTTTGTATAGTGGTTTAAAGCCACAAATCGTAGCTCATCATCAAATATGGTAGTTCTGCGCTGGTGTGTTTTGTAATCGTTATATTTATATGATGTACTTGTGTATTTTTTAATTAACAACTTTAATGTCCTCCAAGATTGTCGTAGTTGATGATGTATTTTCCAAATTCTACAGTTTGTCTTGCTATAAAAAAAAAACGCAAGACAAATTGCAAATTACTTTTATACAGTTTGATGTTGTATAATGGTTTAAAGCAACAAATCGTAGCTCATCATCAAATGTGGTAATTCTGGGCTGGTGTGTTTTGTAATCGTTATATTTATATAATGTACTTGTGTATTTTCTAATTAACAACTTTAATGTCCTCCAAGATGTCCACAAATCGTAGCTCATCATCAAATATGGTAATTCTGCGCTGGTGTGTTTTGTAATCGTTATATTTATATCATGTACTTGTGTATTTTTTAATTAACAACATTAATGTCGTCCAAGATTGTCGTAGTTGATGATGTATTTTCCAAATTCTACAGTTTGTGTTGCTATAAAAAAAACGCTAGGCAAACTGCAAATTGCTTCTGTATAGTTTGACTTTGTATAGTGGTTTAAAGCAACAAATCGTAGCTCATCATCAAATATGGTAATTCTGCGTTGGTGTGTTTTGTAATCGTTATATTTATATGATGTACTTGTGTATTTTTTAATTAACAACTTTAATGTCCTCCAAGATTGTCGTAGTTGATGATGTATTTTCCAAATTCTACAATTTATCTTGCTATATAAAAAAAACGCAAGACAAATTGCAAATTACTTTTATACAGTTTGATTTTGTATAATGGTTTAAAGCAACAAATCGTAGCTCATCATCAAATATGGTAATTCTGCGCTGGTGTGTTTTGTAATCGTTATATTTATATGATGTACTTGTGTATTTTTTAATTAACAACTTTAATGTCCTCCAAGATTGTCGTAGTTGATGATGTATTTTCCAAATTCTACAGTTTGTCTTGCTATAAAAAAAACGCAAGACAAATTGCAAATCACTTTTATACAGTTTGATGTTGTATAATGGTTTAAAGCAACAAATCGTAGCTCACCATCAAATGTGGTAATTCTGGGCTGGTGTGTTTTATAATCGTTATATTTATATAATGTACTTGTGTATTTTTTAATTAACAACTTTAATGTCCTCCAAGATGTCCACAAATCGTAGCTCATCATCAAATATGGTAATTCTGCGCTGGTGTGTTTTGTAATCGTTATATTTATATCATGTACTTGTGTATTTTTTAATTAACAACATTAATGTCCTCCAAGATTTTCGTAGATGATGATGTATTTTCCAAATTCTGCAGTTTGTCCTGCTATAAAAAAAGCCGCAAGACAAATTGCAAATTACTTTTATACAGTTTGATTTTGTATAGTGGTTTAAAGCCACAAATCGTAGCTCATCATCAAATATGGTAGTTCTGCGCTGGCGTGTTTTGTAATCGTTATATTTATATGATGTACTTGTGTATTTTTTAATTAACAACATTAATGTCCTCCAAGATTGTCGTAGATGATGATGTATTTTCCAAATTCTACAGTTTGTCTTGCTATAAAAAAAAAACGCGAGACAAATTGCAAATTACTTTTATACAGATTGATTTTGTATAATGGTTTAAAGCAACAAATCGTAGCTCATCATCAAATATGGTAATTCTGCGCTGGTGTGTTTTGTAATAGTTATATTTATATGATGTACTTGTGTGTTTTTTAATTAACAACTTTAATGTCCTCCAAGATTGTCGTAGTTGATGATGTATTTTCCAAATTCTACAGTTTGTCTTGCTATAAAAAAAAACGCAATACAAATTGCAAATTACTTTTATACAGTTTGATTTTGTATAATGGTTTAAAGCAACAAATCGCAGCTCATCATCAAATATGGTAATTCTGCGCTGGTGTGTTTTGTAATCGTTATATTTATATGATGTACTTGTGTATTTTTTAATTAACAACTTTAATGTCCTCCAAGATTGTCGTAGTTGATGATGTATTTTCCAAATTCTACAGTTTGTCTTGCTATAAAAAAAAACGCAAGACAAATTGCAAATTACATTTATACAGTTTGATGTTGTATAATGGTTTAAAGCAACAAATCGTAGCCCATCATCAAATATGGTAATTCTGCGCTGGTGTGTTTTGTAATCGTTATATTTATATCATGTACTTGTGTATTTTTTAATTAACAACATTAATGTCCTCCAAGATGTCCACAAATCGTAGTTCATCATCAAATATGGTAATTCTGCGCTGGTGTGTTTTGTAATCGTTATATTTATATCATGTACTTGTGTATTTTTTAATAAACAACATTAATGTCGTCCAAGATTGTCGTAGTCGATGATGTATTTTCCAAATTCTACAGTTTGTCTTGCTATAAAAAAACGCAAGGCAAATTGCAAATTGCTTTTGTATAGTTTGACTTTGTATAGTGGTTAAAGCCACAAATCGTAGCTCATCATCAAATGTGGTAACTCTGGGCTGGTGTGTTTTGTAATCGTTATATTTATATAATGTACTTGTGTATTTTTTAATTAGCAACTTTAATGTCCTCCAAGATTGTCGTAGTTGATGATGTATTTTCCAAATTCAACAGTTTGTCTCTCTATAAAAAAAAGCGCAAGACAAATTGCAAATTACTTTTATACAGATTGATTTTGTATAATGGTTTAAAGCAACAAATCGTAGCCCATCATCAAATATGGTAATTCTGCGCTGGTGTGTTTTGTA
The DNA here is from genome assembly GCA_963971325.1 of Aphodius granarius. Classification (NCBI taxonomy): domain Eukaryota; kingdom Metazoa; phylum Arthropoda; class Insecta; order Coleoptera; family Scarabaeidae; genus Aphodius; species Aphodius granarius. The sequence continues at coordinate 8,559,753 of OZ020225.1, forward strand.
ATCGTTATATTTATATGATGTACTTGTGTATTTTTTAATTAACAACTTTAATGTCCTCCAAGATTGTCGTAGTTGATGATGTATTTTCCAAATTCTACAGTTTGTCTTGCTATAAAAAAAAACGCAAGACAAATTGCAAATTACTTTTATACAGTTCGATTTTGTATAGTGGTTTAAAGCCACAAATCGTAGCTCATCATCAAATATGGTAGTTCTGCGCTGGTGTGTTTTGTAATCGTTATATTTATATGATGTACTTGTGTATTTTTTAATTAACAACTTTAATGTCCTCCAAGATTGTCATAGTTGATGATGTATTTTCCGAATTCTACAGTTTGTCTTGCTATAAAAAAAAAACGCAAGACAAATTGCAAATTACTTTTATACAGTTTGATGTTGTATAATGGTTTAAAGCAACAAATCGTAGCTCATCATCAAATGTGGTAATTCTGGGCTGGTGTGTTTTGTAATCGTTATATTTATATAATGTACTTGTGTATTTTCTAATTAACAACTTTAATGTCCTCCAAGATGTCCACAAATCGTAGCTCATCATCAAATATGGTAATTCTGCGCTGGTGTGTTTTGTAATCGTTATATTTATATCATGTACTTGTGTATTTTTTAATTAACAACATTAATGTCGTCCAAGATTGTCGTAGTTGATGATGTATTTTCCAAATTCTACAGTTTGTGTTGCTATAAAAAAAACGCTAGGCAAACTGCAAATTGCTTCTGTATAGTTTGACTTTGTATAGTGGTTTAAAGCCACAAATCGTAGCTCATCATCAAATATGGTAATTCTGCGTTGGTGTGTTTTGTAATCGTTATATTTATATGATGTACTTGTGTATTTTTTAATTAACAACTTTAATGTCCTCCAAGATTGTCGTAGTTGATGATGTATTTTCCAAATTCTACAATTTATCTTGCTATATAAAAAAAACGCAAGACAAATTGCAAATTACTTTTATACAGTTTGATTTTGTATAATGGTTTAAAGCAACAAATCGTAGCTCATCATCAAATATGGTAATTCTGCGCTGGTGTGTTTTGTAATCGTTATATTTATATGATGTACTTGTGTATTTTTTAATTAACAACTTTAATGTCCTCCAAGATTGTCGTAGTTGATGATGTATTTTCCAAATTCTACAGTTTGTCTTGCTATAAAAAAAACGCAAGACAAATTGCAAATCACTTTTATACAGTTTGATGTTGTATAATGGTTTAAAGCAACAAATCGTAGCTCACCATCAAATGTGGTAATTCTGGGCTGGTGTGTTTTATAATCGTTATATTTATATAATGTACTTGTGTATTTTTTAATTAACAACTTTAATGTCCTCCAAGATGTCCACAAATCGTAGCTCATCATCAAATATGGTAATTCTGCGCTGGTGTGTTTTGTAATCGTTATATTTATATCATGTACTTGTGTATTTTTTAATTAACAACATTAATGTCCTCCAAGATTTTCGTAGATGATGATGTATTTTCCAAATTCTGCAGTTTGTCCTGCTATAAAAAAAGCCGCAAGACAAATTGCAAATTACTTTTATACAGTTTGATTTTGTATAGTGGTTTAAAGCCACAAATCGTAGCTCATCATCAAATATGGTAGTTCTGCGCTGGCGTGTTTTGTAATCGTTATATTTATATGATGTACTTGTGTATTTTTTAATTAACAACATTAATGTCCTCCAAGATTGTCGTAGATGATGATGTATTTTCCAAATTCTACAGTTTGTCTTGCTATAAAAAAAAAAACGCGAGACAAATTGCAAATTACTTTTATACAGATTGATTTTGTATAATGGTTTAAAGCAACAAATCGTAGCTCATCATCAAATATGGTAATTCTGCGCTGGTGTGTTTTGTAATAGTTATATTTATATGATGTACTTGTGTGTTTTTTAATTAACAACTTTAATGTCCTCCAAGATTGTCGTAGTTGATGATGTATTTTCCAAATTCTACAGTTTGTCTTGCTATAAAAAAAAAACGCAATACAAATTGCAAATTACTTTTATACAGTTTGATTTTGTATAATGGTTTAAAGCAACAAATCGCAGCTCATCATCAAATATGGTAATTCTGCGCTGGTGTGTTTTGTAATCGTTATATTTATATGATGTACTTGTGTATTTTTTAATTAACAACTTTAATGTCCTCCAAGATTGTCGTAGTTGATGATGTATTTTCCAAATTCTACAGTTTGTCTTGCTATAAAAAAAAACGCAAGACAAATTGCAAATTACATTTATACAGTTTGATGTTGTATAATGGTTTAAAGCAACAAATCGTAGCTCACCATCAAATGTGGTAATTCTGGGCTGGTGTGTTTTGTAATCGTTATATTTATATAATGTACTTGTGTATTTTTTAATTAACAACTTTAATGTCCTCCAAGATGTCCACAAATCGTAGCTCATCACCAAATATGGTAATTCTGCGCTGGTGTGTTTTGTAATCGTTATATTTATATCATGTACTTGTGTATTTTTTAATTAACAACGTTAATGTCCTCCAAGATTGTCGTAGTTGATGATGTATTTTCCAAATTCTGCAGTTTGTCTTGCTATAAAAAAAGCCGCAAGACAAATTGCAAATTACTTTTATACAGTTTGATTTTGTATAGTGGTTTAAAGCCACAAATCGTAGCTCATCATCAAATATGGTAGTTCTGCGCTGGTGTGTTTTGTAATCGTTATATTTATATGATGTACTTGTGTATTTTTTAATTAACAACATTAATGTCCTCCAAGATTGTCGTAGATGATGATGTATTTTCCAAATTCTACAGTTTGTCTTGCTATAAAAAAACGCGAAACAAATTGCAAATTACTTTTATACAGATTGATTTTGTATAATGGTTTAAAGCAACAAATCGTAGCTCATCATCAAATATAGTAATTCTGCGATGGTGTGTTTTGTAATCGTTATATTTATATGATGTACTTGTGTATTTTTTAATTAACAACTTTAATGTCCTCCAAGATTGTCGTAGTTGATGATGTATTTTCCAAATTCTACAGTTTGTCTTGCTATAAAAAAAAACGCAAGACAAATTGCAAATTACTTTTATACAGTTTGATTTTGTATAATGGTTTAAAGCTACAAATCATAGCTCATCATCAAATATGGTAACTCTGCGCTGGTGTGTTTTGTAGTCGTTATATTTATATGATGTACTTGTGTATTTTTTAATTAACAACTTTAATGTCGTCCAAGATTGTCGTAGTTGATGATGTATTTTCCAAATTCTACAGTTTGTCTCGCTATAAAAAAAAACGCAAGACAAATTGCAAATTGCTTTTATATAGTTTGATTTTGTATAGTGGTTTAAAGCCACAAATCGTAGCTCATCATCAAACATGGTAATTCTGCGCTGGTGTGTTTTGTAATCGTTATATTTATATGATGTACTTGTGTATTTTTTAATTAACAACTTTAATGTCCTCCAAGATTGTCGTAGTTGATGATGTATTTTCCAAATTCTACAATTTATCTTGCTATATAAAAAAAACGCAAGACAAATTGCAAATTACTTTTATACAGTTTGATTTTGTATAATGGTTTAAAGCAACAAATCGTAGCTCATCATCAAATATGGTAATTCTGCGCTGGTGTGTTTTGTAATCGTTATATTTATATGATGTACTTGTGTATTTTTTAATTAACAACTTTAATGTCCTCCAAGATTGTCGTAGTTGATGATGTATTTTCCAAATTCTACAGTTTGTCTTGCTATAAAAAAAACGCAATACAAATTGCAAATTACTTTTATACAGTATGATTTTGTATAATGGTTTAAAGCAACAAATCGCAGCTCATCATCAAATATGGTTATTCTGCGCTGGTGTGCTTTGTAATCGTTATATTTATATGATGTACTTGTGTATTTTTTAATTAACAACTTTAATCTCCTCCAAGATTGTCGTAGTTGATGATATATTTTCGAAATTCTACAGTTTGTCTTCCTATAAAAAAAAAACGCAAGACCAATTGCAAATTACCTTTATACAGTTTGATTTTGTATAATGATTTAACGCAACAAATCGTAGCTCATTATCAAATATGGTAATTTTGCGCTGGTATGTTTTGTAATCGTTATATTTATATGATGTACTTGTGTATTTTTTAATTAACAACTTTAATGTCCTCCAAGATTGTCGTAGTTGATGATGTATTTTCCAAATTCTACAGTTTGTCTTGCTATAAAAAAAAAAACGCAAGACAAATTGCAAATTACTTTTATACAGTTTGATTTTGTATAATGGTTTAAAGCTACAAATCATAGCTCATCATTAAATATGGTAACTCTGCGCTGGTGTGTTTTGTAGTCGTTATATTTATATGATGTACTTGTGAATTTTTAATTAACAACTTTAATGTCCTCCAAGATTGTCGTAGCTGATGATGTATTTTCCAAATTCTACAGTTTGTCTTGCTATAAAAAAACGCAAGACAAATTGCAAATTACTTTTATACAGTTTGATTTTGTATAATGGTTTAAAGCTACAAATCATAGCTCATCATCAAATATGGTAACTCTGCGCTGGTGTGTTTTGTAGTCGTTATATTTATATGATGTACTTGTGTATTTTTTAATTAACAACTTTAATGTCGTCCAAGATTGTCGTAGTTGATGATGTATTTTCCCAATTCTACAGCTTGTCTTGCTATAAAAAAAACGCAAGACAAATTGCAAATTGCTTTTATATAGTTTGATTTTGTATAGTGGTTTACAGCCACAAATCGTAGCTCATCATCAAATATGGTAGTTCTGCGCTGGTGTGTTTTGTAATCGTTATACTTATATGATGTACTTGTGTATTTTTTAATTAACAACTTTAATGTCCTCCAAGATTGTCGTAGATGATGATGTATTTTCCAAATTCTACAGTTTGTCTTGCTATAAAAAAAAAACGCAAGACAAATTGCAAATTACTTTTATACAGTTTGATTTTGTATAATGGTTTAAAGCCACAAATCGTAGCTCATCATCAAATATGGTAACTCTGCGCTGGTATGTTTTGTAATAGTTATATTTATATGATGTACTTGTGTGTTTTTTAATTAACAACCTTAATGTCCTCCAAGATTGTCGTAGTTGATGATGTATTTTCCAAATTCTACAGTTTGTCTTGCTATAAAAAAAAACGCAAGGCAAATTGCAAATTGCTCTTATATAGTTTGATTTTGTATAGTGGTTTAAAGCCACAAATCGTAGCTCATCATCAAATATGGTAATTCTGCGCTGGTGTGTTTTGTAATCGTTATATTTATATGATGTACCTGTGCATTTTTTAATTAACAACTTTAATGTCCTCCAAGATTGTCGTAGTTGATGATGTATTTTCCAAATTCTACAGTTTGTCTTGCTATAAAAAAAAACGCAAGACAAATTGCAAATTACTTTTATACAGTTTGATGTTGTATAATGGTTTAAAGCAACAAATCGTAGCTCATCATCAAATGTGGTAATTCTGGGCTGGTGTGTTTTGTAATCGTTATATTTATATCATGTACTTGTGTATTTTTTAATTAACAACTTTAATGTCCTCCAAGATGTCCACAAATCGTAGCTCATCATCAAATATGGTAATTCTGCGCTGGTGCGTTTTGTAATCGTTATATTTATATCATGTACTTGTGTATTTTTTAATAAACAACATTAATGTCGTCCAAGATTGTCGTAGTTGATGATGTATTTTCCAAATTCTACAGTTTGTCTTGCTATAAAAAAACGCAAGGCAAATTGCAAATTGCTTTTGTATAGTTTGACTTTGTATAGTGGTTTAAAGCCACAAATCGTAGCTCATCATCAAATGTGGTAACTCTGGGCTGGTGTGTTTTGTAATCGTTATATTTATATAATGTACTTGTGTATTTTTTAATTAGCAACCTTAATGTCCTCCAAGATTGTCGTAGTTGATGATGTATTTTCCAAATTCAACAGTTTGTCTCTCTATAAAAAAAAGCGCAAGACAAATTGCAAATTACTTTTATACAGATTGATTTTGTATAATGGTTTAAAGCAACAAATCGTGGCCCATCATCAAATATGGTAATTCTGCGCTGGTGTGTTTTGTAATCGTTATATTTATATGATGTACTTGTGTATTTTTTAATTAACAACTTTAATGTCCTCCAAGATTGTCGTAGTTGATGATGTATTTTCCAAATTCTACAGTTTGTCTTGCTATAAAAAAAAAACGCAAGACAAATTGCAAATTACTTTTATACAGTTTGATGTTGTATAATGGTTTAAAGCACCAAATCGTAGCTCACCATCAAATGTGGTAATTCTGGGCTGGTGTGTTTTGTAATCGTTATATTTATATAATGTACTTGTGTATTTTTTAATTAACAACTTTAATGTCCTCCAAGATGTCCACAAATCGTAGCTCATCATCAAATATGGTAATTCTGCGCTGGTGTGTTTTGTAATCGTTATATTTATATCATGTACTTGTGTATTTTTTAATTAACAACGTTAATGTCCTCCAAGATTGTCGTAGTTGATGATGTATTTTCCAAATTCTGCAGTTTGTCTTGCTATAAAAAAAGCCGCAAGACAAATTGCAAATTACTTTTATACAGTTTGATTTTGTATAGTGGTTTAAAGCCACAAATCGTAGCTCATCATCAAATATGGTAGTTCTGCGCTGGTGTGTTTTGTAATCGTTATATTTATATGATGTACTTGTGTATTTTTTAATTAACAACATTAATGTCCTCCAAGATTGTCGTAGATGATGATGTATTTTCCAAATTCTACAGTTTGTCTTGCTATAAAAAAACGCGAAACAAATTGCAAATTACTTTTATACAGATTGATTTTGTATAATGGTTTAAAGCAACAAATCGTAGCTCATCATCAAATATAGTAATTCTGCGATGGTGTGTTTTGTAATCGTTATATTTATATGATGTACTTGTGTATTTTTTAATTAACAACTTTAATGTCCTCCAAGATTGTCGTAGTTGATGATGTATTTTCCAAATTCTACAGTTTGTCTTGCTATAAAAAAAAACGCAAGACAAATTGCAAATTACTTTTATACAGTTTGATTTTGTATAATGGTTTAAAGCTACAAATCATAGCTCATCATCAAATATGGTAACTCTGCGCTGGTGTGTTTTGTAGTCGTTATATTTATATGATGTACTTGTGTATTTTTTAATTAACAACTTTAATGTCGTCCAAGATTGTCGTAGTTGATGATGTATTTTCCAAATTCTACAGTTTGTCTCGCTATAAAAAAAAACGCAAGACAAATTGCAAATTGCTTTTATATAGTTTGATTTTGTATAGTGGTTTAAAGCCACAAATCGTAGCTCATCATCAAACATGGTAATTCTGCGCTGGTGTGTTTTGTAATCGTTATATTTATATGATGTACTTGTGTATTTTTTAATTAACAACTTTAATGTCCTCCAAGATTGTCGTAGTTGATGATGTATTTTCCAAATTCTACAATTTATCTTGCTATATAAAAAAAACGCAAGACAAATTGCAAATTACTTTTATACAGTTTGATTTTGTATAATGGTTTAAAGCAACAAATCGTAGCTCATCATCAAATATGGTAATTCTGCGCTGGTGTGTTTTGTAATCGTTATATTTATATGATGTACTTGTGTATTTTTTAATTAACAACTTTAATGTCCTCCAAGATTGTCGTAGTTGATGATGTATTTTCCAAATTCTACAGTTTGTCTTGCTATAAAAAAAACGCAATACAAATTGCAAATTACTTTTATACAGTATGATTTTGTATAATGGTTTAAAGCAACAAATCGCAGCTCATCATCAAATATGGTTATTCTGCGCTGGTGTGTTTTGTAATCGTTATATTTATATGATGTACTTGTGTATTTTTTAATTAACAACTTTAATCTCCTCCAAGATTGTCGTAGTTGATGATATATTTTCGAAATTCTACAGTTTGTCTTCCTATAAAAAAAAAACGCAAGACCAATTGCAAATTACCTTTATACAGTTTGATTTTGTATAATGGTTTAACGCAACAAATCGTAGCTCATTATCAAATATGGTAATTTTGCGCTGGTATGTTTTGTAATCGTTATATTTATATGATGTACTTGTGTATTTTTTAATTAACAACTTTAATGTCCTCCAAGATTGTCGTAGTTGATGATGTATTTTCCAAATTCTACAGTTTGTCTTGCTATAAAAAAAAAACGCAAGACAAATTGCAAATTACTTTTATACAGTTTGATTTTGTATAATGGTTTAAAGCTACAAATCATAGCTCATCATTAAATATGGTAACTCTGCGCTGGTGTGTTTTGTAGTCGTTATATTTATATGATGTACTTGTGAATTTTTTAATTGACAACTTTAATGTCCTCCAAGATTGTCGTAGCTGATGATGTATTTTCCAAATTCTACAGTTTGTCTTGCTATAAAAAAACGCAAGACAAATTGCAAATTACTTTTATACAGTTTGATTTTGTATAATGGTTTAAAGCTACAAATCATAGCTCATCATCAAATATGGTAACTCTGCGCTGGTGTGTTTTGTAGTCGTTATATTTATATGATGTACTTGTGTATTTTTTAATTAACAACTTTAATGTCGTCCAAGATTGTCGTAGTTGATGATGTATTTTCCCAATTCTACAGTTTGTCTTGCTATAAAAAAAACGCAAGACAAATTGCAAATTGCTTTTATATAGTTTGATTTTGTATAGTGGTTTACAGCCACAAATCGTAGCTCATCATCAAATATGGTAGTTCTGCGCTGGTGTGTTTTGTAATCGTTATACTTATATGATGTACTTGTGTATTTTTTAATTAACAACTTTAATGTCCTCCAAGATTGTCGTAGATGATGATGTATTTTCCAAATTCTACAGTTTGTCTTGCTATAAAAAAAAACGCAAGACAAATTGCAAATTACTTTTATACAGTTTGATTTTGTATAATGGTTTAAAGCCACAAATCGTAGCTCATCATCAAATATGGTAACTCTGCGCTGGTATGTTTTGTAATAGTTATATTTATATGATGTACTTGTGTGTTTTTTAATTAACAACCTTAATGTCCTCCAAGATTGTCGTAGTTGATGATGTATTTTCCAAATTCTACAGTTTGTCTTGCTATAAAAAAAAACGCAAGGCAAATTGCAAATTGCTCTTATATAGTTTGATTTTGTATAGTGGTTTAAAGCCACAAATCGTAGCTCATCATCAAATATGGTAATTCTGCGCTGGTGTGTTTTGTAATCGTTATATTTATATGATGTACCTGTGCATTTTTTAATTAACAACTTTAATGTCCTCCAAGATTGTCGTAGTTGATGATGTATTTTCCAAATTCTACAGTTTGTCTTGCTATAAAAAAAAAACGCAAGACAAATTGCAAATTACTTTTATACAGTTTGATGTTGTATAATGGTTTAAAGCAACAAATCGTAGCTCATCATCAAATGTGGTAATTCTGGGCTGGTGTGTTTTGTAATCGTTATATTTATATCATGTACTTGTGTATTTTTTAATTAACAACTTTAATGTCCTCCAAGATGTCCACAAATCGTAGCTCATCATCAAATATGGTAATTCTGCGCTGGTGCGTTTTGTAATCGTTATATTTATATCATGTACTTGTGTATTTTTTAATAAACAACATTAATGTCGTCCAAGATTGTCGTAGTTGATGATGTATTTTCCAAATTCTACAGTTTGTCTTGCTATAAAAAAACGCAAGGCAAATTGCAAATTGCTTTTGTATAGTTTGACTTTGTATAGTGGTTTAAAGCCACAAATCGTAGCTCATCATCAAATGTGGTAACTCTGGGCTGGTGTGTTTTGTAATCGTTATATTTATATAATGTACTTGTGTATTTTTTAATTAGCAACCTTAATGTCCTCCAAGATTGTCGTAGTTGATGATGTATTTTCCAAATTCAACAGTTTGTCTCTCTATAAAAAAAAGCGCAAGACAAATTGCAAATTACTTTTATACAGATTGATTTTGTATAATGGTTTAAAGCAACAAATCGTGGCCCATCATCAAATATGGTAATTCTGCGCTGGTGTGTTTTGTAATCGTTATATTTATATGATGTACTTGTGTATTTTTTAATTAACAACTTTAATGTCCTCCAAGATTGTCGTAGTTGATGATGTATTTTCCAAATTCTACAGTTTGTCTTGCTATAAAAAAAACGCAAGACAAATTGCAAATTACTTTTATACAGTTTGATGTTGTATAATGGTTTAAAGCACCAAATCGTAGCTCACCATCAAATGTGGTAATTCTGGGCTGGTGTGTTTTGTAATCGTTATATTTATATAATGTACTTGTGTATTTTTTAATTAACAACTTTAATGTCCTCCAAGATGTCCACAAATCGTAGCTCATCATCAAATATGGTAATTCTGCGCTGGTGTGTTTTGTAATCGTTATATTTATATCATGTACTTGTGTATTTTTTAATTAACAACATTAATGTCCTCCAAGATTTTCGTAGATGATGATGTATTTTCCAAATTCTGCAGTTTGTCCTGCTATAAAAAAAGCCGCAAGACAAATTGCAAATTACTTTTATACAGTTTGATTTTGTATAGTGGTTTAAAGCCACAAATCGTAGCTCATCATCAAATATGGTAGTTCTGCGCTGGTGTGTTTTGTAATCGTTATATTTATATGATGTACTTGTGTATTTTTTAATTAACAACTTTAAAGTCCTCCAAGATTGTCGTAGTTGATGATGTATTTTCCAAATTCTACAGTTTGTCTTGCTATAAAAAAAAAAACGCAAGACAAATTGCAAATTACTTTTATACAGTTTGATGTTGTATAATGGTTTAAAGCAACAAATCGTAGCTCATCATCAAATGTGGTAATTCTGGGCTGGTGTGTTTTGTAATCGTTATATTTATATAATGTACTTGTGTATTTTTTAATTAACAACTTTAATGTCCTCCAAGATGTCCACAAATCGTAGCTCATCATCAAATATGGTAATTCGGCGCTGGTGTGTCTTGTAATCGTTATATTTATATCATGTACTTGTGTATTTTTTAATTAACAACATTAATGTCGTCCAAGATTGTCGTAGTTGATGATGTATTTTCCAAATTCTACAGTTTGTGTTGCTATAAAAAAAACGCAAGGCAAATTGCAAATTGCTTCTGTATAGTTTGACTTTGTATAGTGGTTTAAAGCCACAAATCGTAGCTCATCATCAAATATGGTAATTCTGCGTTGGTGTGTTTTGTAATCGTTATATTTATATGATGTACTTGTGTATTTTTTAATTAACAACTTTAATGTCCTCCAAGATTGTCGTAGTTGATGATGTATTTTCCAAATTCTACAATTTATCTTGCTATATAAAAAAAAACGCAAGAAAAATTGCAAATTACTTTTATACAGTTTGATTTTGTATAGTGGTTTAAAGCCACAAATCGTAGCTCATCATCAAATATGGTAGTTCTGCGCTGGTGTGTTTTGTAATCGTTATATTTATATGATGTACTTGTGTATTTTTTAATTAACAACTTTAATGTCCTCCAAGATTGTCGTAGTTGATGATGTATTTTCCAAATTCTACAGTTTGTCTGGCTATAAAAAAAAACGCAAGACAAATTGCAAATTACTTTTATACAGTTTGATGTTGTATAATGGTTTAAAGCAACAAATCGTAGCTCATCGCCAAATGTGGTAATTCTGGGCTGGTGTGTTTTGTAATCGTTATATTTATATAATGTACTTGTGTATTTTTTAATTAACAACTTTAATGTCCTCCAAGATGTCCACAAATCGTAGCTCATCATCAAATATGGTAATTCTGCGCTGGTGTGTTTTGTAATCGTTATATTTATATCATGTACTTGTGTATTTTTTAATTAACAACATTAATGTCGTCCAAGATTGTCGTAGTTGATGATGTATTTTCCATATTCTACAGTTTGTGTTGCTATAAAAAAAACGCAAGGCAAATTGCAAATTGCTTCTGTATAGTTTGACTTTGTATAGTGGTTTAAAGTCACAAATCGTAGCTCATCATCAAATATGGTAATTCTGCGTTGGTGTGTTTTGTAATCGTTATATTTATATGATGTACTTGTGTATTTTTTAATTAACAACTTTAATGTCCTCCAAGATTGTCGTAGTTGATGATGTATTTTCCAAATTCTACAATTTATCTTGCTATATAAAAGAAAACGCAAGACAAATTGCAAATTACTTTTATACAGTTTGATTTTGTATAATTGTTTAAAGCAACAAATCGTAGCTCATTATCAAATATGGTAATTCTGCGCTGGTGTGTTTTGTAATCGTTATATTTATATGATGTACTTGTGTATTTTTTAATTAACAACTTTAATGTCCTCCAAGATTGTCGTAGTTGATGATGTATTTTCCAAATTCTACAGTTTGTCTTGCTATAAAAAAAAACGCAAGACAAATTGCAAATTACTTTTATACAGTTTGATGTTGTATAATGGTTTAAAGCAACAAATCGTAGCTCACCATCAAATGTGGTAATTCTGGGCTGGTGTGTTTTGTAATTGTTATATTTATATAATGTACTTGTGTATTTTTTAATTAACAACTTTAATATCCTCCAAGATGTCCACAAATCGTAGCTCATCATCAAATATGATAATTCTGCGCTGGTGTGTTTTGTAATCGTTATATTTATATCATGTACTTGTGTATTTTTTAATTAACAACATTAATGTCCTCCAAGATTTTCGTAGATGATGATGTATTTTCCAAATTCTGCACTTTGTCCTGCTATAAAGAAAGCCGCAAGACAAATTGCAAATTACTTTTATACAGTTTGATTTTGTATAGTGGTTTAAAGCCACAAATCGTAGCTCATCATCAAATATGGTAGTTCTGCGCTGGTGTGTTTTGTAATCGTTATATTTATATGATGTACTTGTGTATTTTTTAATTAACAACATTAATGTCCTCCAAGATTGTCGTAGATGATGATGTATTTTCCAAATTCTACAGTTTGTCTTGCTATAAAAAAAAAACGCGAGACAAATTGCAAATTACTTTTATACAGATTGATTTTGTATAATGGTTTAAAGCAACAAATCGTAGCTCATCATCAAATATGGTAATTCTGCGCTGGTGTGTTTTGTAATAGTTATATTTATATGATGTACTTGTGTGTTTTTTAATTAACAACTTTAATGTCCTCCAAGATTGTCGTAGTTGATGATGTATTTTCCAAATTCTACAGTTTGTCTTGCTATAAAAAAAACGCAATACAAATTGCAAATTACTTTTATACAGTTTGATTTTGTATAATGGTTTAAAGCAACAAATCGCAGCTCATCATCAAATATGGTAATTCTGCGCTGGTGTGTTTTGTAATCGTTATATTTATATGATGTACTTGTGTATTTTTTAATTAACAACTTTAATGTCCTCCAAGATTGTCGTAGTTGATGATGTATTTTCCAAATTCTACAGTTTGTCTTGCTATAAAAAAAACGCAAGACAAATTGCAAATTACATTTATACAGTTTGATGTTGTATAATGGTTTAAAGCAACAAATCGTAGCTCACCATCAAATGTGGTAATTCTGGGCTGGTGTGTTTTGTAATCGTTATATTTATATAATGTACTTGTGTATTTTTTAATTAACAACTTTAATGTCCTCCAAGATGTCCACAAATCGTAGCTCATCATCAAATATGGTAATTCTACGCTGGTGTGTTTTGTAATCGTTATATTTATATCATGTACTTGTGTATTTTTTAATTAACAACATTAATGTCCTCCAAGATTTTCGTAGATGATGATGTATTTTCCAAATTCTGCAGTTTGTCTTGCTATAAAAAAAGCCGCAAGACAAATTGCAAATTACTTTTATACAGTTTGATTTTGTATAGTGGTTTAAAGCCACAAATCGTAGCTCATCATCAAATATGGTAGTTCTGCGCTGGTGTGTTTTGTAATCGTTATATTTATATGATGTACTTGTGTGTTTTTTAATTAACAACATTAATGTCCTCCAAGATTGTCGTAGATGATGATGTATTTTCCAAATTCTACAGTTTGTCTTGCTATAAAAAAACGCGAGACAAATTGCAAATTACTTTTATACAGATTGATTTTCTATAATGGTTTAAAGCAACAAATCGTAGCTCATCATCAAATATGGTAATTCTGCGATGGTGTGTTTTGTAATCGTTATATTTATATGATGTACTTGTGTATTTTTTAATTAACAACTTTAATGTCCTCCAAGATTGTCGTAGTTGATGATGTATTTTCCAAATTCTACAGTTTGTCTTGCTATAAAAAAAAACGCAAGACAAATTGCAAATTACTTTTATACAGTTTGATTTTGTATAATGGTTTAAAGCTACAAATCATAGCTCATCATCAAATATGGTAACTCTGCGCTGGTGTGTTTTGTAGTCGTTATATTTATATGATGTACTTGTGTATTTTTTAATTAACAACTTTAATGTCGTCCAAGATTGTCGTAGTTGATGATGTATTTTCCAAATTCTACAGTTTGTCTCGCTATAAAAAAAAAAACGCAAGACAAATTGCAAATTGCTTTTATATAGTTTGATTTTGTATAGTGGTTTAAAGCCACAAATCGTAGCTCATCATCAAACATGGTAATTCTGCGCTGGTGTGTTTTGTAATCGTTATATTTATATGATGTACTTGTGTATTTTTTAATTAACAACTTTAATGTCCTCCAAGATTGTCGTAGTTGATGATGTATTTTCCAAATTCTACAATTTATCTTGCTATATAAAAAAAACGCAAGACAAATTGCAAATTACTTTTATACAGTTTGATTTTGTATAATGGTTTAAAGCAACAAATCGTAGCTCATCATCAAATATGGTAATTCTGCGCTGGTGTGTTTTGTAATCGTTATATTTATATGATGTACTTGTGTATTTTTTAATTAACAACTTTAATGTCGTCCAAGATTGTCGTAGTTGATGATGTATTTTCCAAATTCTACAGTTTGTCTTGCTATAAAAAAAACGCAATACAAATTGCAAATTACTTTTATACAGTATGATTTTGTATAATGGTTTAAAGCAACAAATCGCAGCTCATCATCAAATATGGTTATTCTGCGCTGGTGTGTTTTGTAATCGTTATATTTATATGATGTACTTGTGTATTTTTTAATTAACAACTTTAATCTCCTCCAAGATTGTCGTAGTTGATGATATATTTTCCAAATTCTACAGTTTGTCTTCCTATAAAAAAAAAACGCAAGACCAATTGCGAATTACCTTTATACAGTTTGATTTTGTATAATGGTTTAACGCAACAAATCGTAGCTCATTATCAAATATGGTAATTCTGCGCTGGTGTGTTTTGTAATCGTTATATTTATATGATGTACTTGTGTATTTTTTAATTAACAACTTTAATGTCCTCCAAGATTGTCGTAGTTGATGATGTATTTTCTAAATTCTACAGTTTGTCTTGCTATAAAAAAAAACGCAAGACAAATTGCAAATTACTTTTATACAGTTTGATTTTGTATAATGGTTTAAAGCTACAAATCATAGCTCATCATTAAATATGGTAACTCTGCGCTGGTGTGTTTTGTAGTCGTTATATTTATATGATGTACTTGTGAATTTTTTAATTAACAACTTTAATGTCCTCCAAGATTGTCGTAGCTGATGATGTATTTTCCAAATTCTACAGTTTGTCTTGCTATAAAAAAAACGCAAGACAAATTGCAAATTACTTTTATACAGTTTGATTTTGTATAATGGTTTAAAGCTACAAATCATAGCTCATCATCAAATATGGTAACTCTGCGCTGGTGTGTTTTGTAGTCGTTATATTTATATGATGTACTTGTGTATTTTTTAATTAACAACTTTAATGTCGTCCAAGATTGTCGTAGTTGATGATGTATTTTCCCAATTCTACAGTTTGTCTTGCTATAAAAAAAACGCAAGACAAATTGCAATTTGCTTTTATATAGTTTGATTTTGTATAGTGGTTTAAAGCCACAAATCGTAGCTCATCATCAAATATGGTAGTTCTGCGCTGGTGTGTTTTGTAATCGTTATACTTATATGATGTACTTGTGTATTTTTTAATTAACAACTTTAATGTCCTCCAAGATTGTCGTAGATGATGATGTATTTTCCAAATTCTACAGTTTGTCTTGCTATAAAAAAAAACGCAAGACAAATTGCAAATTACTTTTATACAGTTTGATTTTGTATAATGGTTTAAAGCCACAAATCGTAGCTCATCATCAAATATGGTAACTCTGCGCTGGTGTGTTTTGTAATAGTTATATTTATATGATGTGCTTGTGTGTTTTTTAATTAACAACCTTAATGTCCTCCAAGATTGTCGTAGTTGATGATGTATTTTCCAAATTCTACAGTTTGTCTTGCTATAAAAAAAAAACGCAAGGCAAATTGCAAATTGCTCTTATATAGTTTGATTTTGTATAGTGGTTTAAAGCCACAAATCGTAGCTCATCATCAAATATGGTAATTCTGCGCTGGTGTGTTTTGTAATCGTTATATTTATATGATGTACCTCTGCATTTTTTAATTAACAACTTTAATGTCCTCCAAGATTGTCGTAGTTGATGATGTATTTTCCAAATTCTACAGTTTATCTTGCTATAAAAAAAACGCAAGACAAATTGCAAATTACTTTTATACAGTTTGATGTTGTATAATGGTTTAAAGCAACAAATCGTAGCTCATTATCAAATGTGGTAATTCTGGGCTGGTGTGTTTTGTAATCGTTATATTTATATGATGTACTTGTGTATTTTTTAATTAACAACTTTAATGTCCTCCAAGATTGTCGTAGATGATGATGTATTTTCCAAATTCTACAGTTTGTCTTGCTATAAGAAAAAAACGCGAGACAAATTGCAAATTGCTTTTATATAGTTTGATTTTGTATAGTGGTTTAAAGCCACAAATCGTAGCTCATCATCAAATATGGTAGTTCTGCGCTGGTGTGTTTTGTAATCGTTATATTTATATAATGTACTTGTGTATTTTTTAATTAACAACTTTAATGTCGTCCAAGATTGTCGTAGTTGATGATGTATTTTCTAAATTCTACAGTTTGTCTTGCTATAAAAAAAAAACGCAAGACAAATTGCAAATTACTTTTATACAGTTTGATTTTGTATAATGGTTTAAAGCTACAAATCATAGCTCATCATTAAATATGGTAACTCTGCGCTGGTGTGTTTTGTAGTCGTTATATTTATATGATGTACTTGTGAATTTTTTAATTAACAACTTTAATGTCCTCCAAGATTGTCGTAGCTGATGATGTATTTTCCAAATTCTACAGTTTGTCTTGCTATAAAAAAAACGCAAGACAAATTGCAAATTACTTTTATACAGTTTGATTTTGTATAATGGTTTAAAGCTACAAATCATAGCTCATCATCAAATATGGTAACTCTGCGCTGGTGTGTTTTGTAGTCGTTATATTTATATGATGTACTTGTGTATTTTTTAATTAACAACTTTAATGTCGTCCAAGATTGTCGTAGTTGATGATGTATTTTCCCAATTCTACAGTTTGTCTTGCTATAAAAAAAACGCAAGACAAATTGCAAATTGCTTTTATATAGTTTGATTTTGTATAGTGGTTTAAAGCCACAAATCGTAGCTCATCATCAAATATGGTAGTTCTGCGCTGGTGTGTTTTGTAATCGTTATACTTATATGATGTACTTGTGTATTTTTTAATTAACAACTTTAATGTCCTCCAAGATTGTCGTAGATGATGATGTATTTTCCAAATTCTACAGTTTGTCTTGCTATAAAAAAAAACGCAAGACAAATTGCAAATTACTTTTATACAGTTTGATTTTGTATAATGGTTTAAAGCCACAAATCGTAGCTCATCATCAAATATGGTAACTCTGCGCTGGTGTGTTTTGTAATAGTTATATTTATATGATGTGCTTGTGTGTTTTTTAAATAACAACCTTAATGTTCTCCAAGATTGTCGTAGTTGATGATGTATTTTCCAAATTCTACAGTTTGTCTTGCTATAAAAAAAAACGCAAGGCAAATTGCAAATTGCTCTTATATAGTTTGATTTTGTATAGTGGTTTAAAGCCACAAATCGTAGCTCATCATCAAATATGGTAATTCTGCGCTGGTGTGTTTTGTAATCGTTATATTTATATGATGTACCTCTGCATTTTTTAATTAACAACTTTAATGTCCTCCAAGATTGTCGTAGTTGATGATGTATTTTCCAAATTCTACAGTTTATCTTGCTATAAAAAAAAACGCAAGACAAATTGCAAATTACTTTTATACAGTTTGATGTTGTATAATGGTTTAAAGCAACAAATCGTAGCTCATTATCAAATGTGGTAATTCTGGGCTGGTGTGTTTTGTAATCGTTATATTTATATGATGTACTTGTGTATTTTTTAATTAACAACTTTAATGTCCTCCAAGATTGTCGTAGATGATGATGTATTTTCCAAATTCTACAGTTTGTCTTGCTATAAGAAAAAAACGCGAGACAAATTGCAAATTGCTTTTATATAGTTTGATTTTGTATAGTGGTTTAAAGCCACAAATCGTAGCTCATCATCAAATATGGTAGTTCTGCGCTGGTGTGTTTTGTAATCGTTATATTTATATAATGTACTTGTGTATTTTTTAATTAACAACTTTAATGTCGTCCAAGATTGTCGTAGTTGATGATGTATTTTCCAAATTCTACAGTTTGTCTTGCTATAAAAAAAAACGCAAGACAAATTGCAAATTGCTTTCATATAGTTTGATTTTGTATAGTGGTTTAAAGCCACAAATCGTAGCTCATCATCAAATATGGTAATTCTGCGCTTGTGTGTTTTGTAATCGTTATATTTATATGATGTACTTGTGTATTTTTTAATTAACAACTTTAATGTCCTCCAAGATTGTCGTAGTTGATGACGTATTTTCCAAATTCTACAGTTTGTCTTGGTATAAAAAAAAACGCAAGGCAAATTGCAAATTGCTTTTGTATAGTTTGACTTTGTATAGTGGTTTAAAGCCACAAATCGTAGCTCATCATCAAATATGGTAATTCTGCGCTGGTGTGTTTTGTAATCGTTATATTTATATGATGTACTTGTGTATTTTTTAATTAACAACTTTAATCTCCTCCAAGGTTGTCGTAGTTGATGATGTATTTTCCAAATTCTACAGTTTGTCTTGCTATTAAAAAAAAAAAAAACGCGAGACAAATTGCAAATTACTTTTATACAGTTTGATTTTGTATAATGGTTTAAAGCTACAAATCATAGCTCATCATTAAATATGGTAACTCTGCGCTGGTGTGTTTTGTAGTCGTTATATTTATATGATGTACTTGTGAATTTTTTAATTAACAACTTTAATATCCTCCAAGATTGTCGTAGCTGATGATGTATTTTCCAAATTCTACAGTTTGTCTTGCTATAAAAAAAACGCAAGACAAATTGCAAATTACTTTTATACAGTTTGATTTTGTATAATGGTTTAAAGCTACAAATCATAGCTCATCATCAAATATGGTAACTCTGCGCTGGTGTGTTTTGTAGTCGTTATATTTATATGATGTACTTGTGAATTTTTTAATTAACAACTTTAATGTCCTCCAAGATTGTCGTAGCTGATGATGTATTTTCCAAATTCTACAGTTTGTCTTGCTATAAAAAAAACGCAAGACAAATTGCAAATTACTTTTATACAGTTTGATTTTGTATAATGGTTTAAAGCTACAAATCATAGCTCATCATCAAATATGGTAACTCTGCGCTGGTGTGTTTTGTAGTCGTTATATTTATATGATGTACTTGTGTATTTTTTAATTAACAACTTTAATGTCGTCCAAGATTGTCGTAGTTGATGATGTATTTTCCCAATTCTACAGTTTGTCTTGCTATAAAAAAAACGCAAGACAAATTGCAAATTGCTTTTATATAGTTTGATTTTGTATAGTGGTTTAAAGCCACAAATCGTAGCTCATCATCAAATATGGTAGTTCTGCGCTGGTGTGTTTTGTAATCGTTATACTTATATGATGTACTTGTGTATTTTTTAATTAACAACTTTAATGTCCTCCAAGATTGTCGTAGATGATGATGTATTTTCCAAATTCTACAGTTTGTCTTGCTATAAAAAAAAACGCAAGACAAGTTGCAAATTACTTTTATACAGTTTGATTTTGTATAATGGTTTAAAGCTACAAATCATAGCTCATCATTAAATATGGTAACTCTGCGCTGGTGTGTTTTGTAGTCGTTATATTTATATGATGTACTTGTGAATTTTTTAATTAACAACTTTAATGTCCTCCAAGATTGTCGTAGCTGATGATGTATTTTCCAAATTCTACAGTTTGTCTTGCTATAAAAAAAACGCAAGACAAATTGCAAATTACTTTTATACAGTTTGATTTTGTATAATGGTTTAAAGCTACAAATCATAGCTCATCATCAAATATGGTAACTCTGCGCTGGTGTGTTTTGTAGTCGTTATATTTATATGATGTACTTGTGTATTTTTTAATTAACAACTTTAATGTCGTCCAAGATTGTCGTAGTTGATGATGTATTTTCCCAATTCTACAGTTTGTCTTGCTATAAAAAAAACGCAAGACAAATTGCAAATTGCTTTTATATAGTTTGATTTTGTATAGTGGTTTAAAGCCACAAATCGTAGCTCATCATCAAATATGGTAGTTCTGCGCTGGTGTGTTTTGTAATCGTTATACTTATATGATGTACTTGTGTATTTTTTAATTAACAACTTTAATGTCCTCCAAGATTGTCGTAGATGATGATGTATTTTCCAAATTCTACAGTTTGTCTTGCTATAAAAAAAACCGCAAGACAAATTGCAAATTACTTTTATACAGTTTGATTTTGTATAATGGTTTAAAGCCACAAATCGTAGCTCATCATCAAATATGGTAACTCTGCGCTGGTGTGTTTTGTAATAGTTATATTTATATGATGTGCTTGTGTGTTTTTTAATTAACAACCTTAATGTCCTCCAAGATTGTCGTAGTTGATGATGTATTTTCCAAATTCTACAGTTTGTCTTGCTATAAAAAAAAACGCAAGGCAAATTGCAAATTGCTCTTATATAGTTTGATTTTGTATAGTGGTTTAAAGCCACAAATCGTAGCTCATCATCAAATATGGTAATTCTGCGCTGGTGTGTTTTGTAATCGTTATATTTATATGATGTACCTCTGCATTTTTTAATTAACAACTTTAATGTCCTCCAAGATTGTCGTAGTTGATGATGTATTTTCCAAATTCTACAGTTTATCTTGCTATAGAAAAAACGCAAGACAAATTGCAAATTACTTTTATACAGTTTGATGTTGTATAATGGTTTAAAGCAACAAATCGTAGCTCATTATCAAATGTGGTAATTCTGGGCTGGTGTGTTTTGTAATCGTTATATTTATATGATGTACTTGTGTATTTTTTAATTAACAACTTTAATGTCCTCCAAGATTGTCGTAGATGATGATGTATTTTCCAAATTGTACAGTTTGTCTTGCTATAAGAAAAAAACGCGAGACAAATTGCAAATTGCTTTTATATAGTTTGATTTTGTATAGTGGTTTAAAGCCACAAATCGTAGCTCATCATCAAATATGGTAGTTCTGCGCTGGTGTGTTTTGTAATCGTTATATTTATATAATGTACTTGTGTATTTTTTAATTAACAACTTTAATGTCGTCCAAGATTGTCGTAGTTGATGATGTATTTTCCAAATTCTACAGTTTGTCTTGCTATAAAAAAAAACGCAAGACAAATTGCAAATTGCTTTCATATAGTTTGATTTTGTATAGTGGTTTAAAGCCACAAATCGTAGCTCATCATCAAATATGGTAATTCTGCGCTTGTGTGTTTTGTAATCGTTATATTTATATGATGTACTTGTGTATTTTTTAATTAACAACTTTAATGTCCTCCAAGATTGTCGTAGTTGATGACGTATTTTCCAAATTCTACAGTTTGTCTTGGTATAAAAAAAAAAACGCAAGGCAAATTGCAAATTGCTTTTGTATAGTTTGACTTTGTATAGTGGTTTAAAGCCACAAATCGTAGCTCATCATCAAATATGGTAATTCTGCGCTGGTGTGTTTTGTAATCGTTATATTTATATGATGTACTTGTGTATTTTTTAATTAACAACTTTAATCTCCTCCAAGGTTGTCGTAGTTGATGATGTATTTTCCAAATTCTACAGTTTGTCTTGCTATTAAAAAAAAAAAACGCGAGACAAATTGCAAATTACTTTTATACAGTTTGATTTTGTATAATGGTTTAAAGCAACAAATCGTAGCTCATCATCAAATATGGTAATTCTGCGCTGGTGTG
The DNA here is from genome assembly GCA_963971325.1 of Aphodius granarius. Lineage (NCBI taxonomy): Eukaryota > Metazoa > Arthropoda > Insecta > Coleoptera > Scarabaeidae > Aphodius > Aphodius granarius. The sequence goes on from OZ020225.1 coordinate 8,582,142, forward strand.
TTTTGTAATCTTTATATTTATATGATGTACTTGTGTATTTTTTAATTAACAACTTTAATGTCCTCCAAGATTGTCGTAGTTGATGATGTATTTTCCCAATTCTACAGTTTGTCTTGCTTTAAAAAAAACGCAAGACAAATTGCAAATTGCTTTTATATAGTTTGATTTTGTATAGTGGTTTAAAGCCACGAATCGTAGCTCATCATCAAATATGGTAGTTCTGCGCTGGTGTGTTTTGTAATCGTTATATTTATATGATGTACTTGTGTATTTTTTAATTAACAACTTTAATGTCCTCCAAGATTGTCGTAGATGATGATGTATTTTCCAAATTCTACAGTTTGTCTTGCTATAAAAAAAAACGCAAGACAAATTGCAAATTACTTTTATACAGTTTGATTTTGTATAATGGTTTAAAGCCACAAATCGTAGCTCATCATCAAATGTGGTAATTCTGGGCTGGTGTGTTTTGTAATCGTTATATTTATATAATGTACTTGTGTATTTTTTAATTAGCAACTTTAATGTCCTCCAAGATTGTCGTAGTTGATGATGTATTTTCCAAATTCAACAGTTTGTCTCTCTATAAAAAAAAGCGCAAGACAAATTGCAAATTACTTTTATACAGATTGATTTTGTATAATGGTTTAAAGCAACAAATCGTAGCCCATCATCAAATATGGTAATTCTGCGCTGGTGTGTTTTGTAATCGTTATATTTATATGATGTACTTGTGTATTTTTTAATTAACAACTTTAATCTCCTCCAAGGTTGTCGTAGTTGATGATGTATTTTCCAAATTCTACAGTTTGTCTTGCTATTAAAAAAAAACGCGAGACAAATTGCAAATTACTTTTATACAGTTTGATTTTGTATAATGGTTTAAAGCAACAAATCGTAGCTCATCATCAAATATGGTAATTCTGCGCTGGTGTGTTTTGTAATCGTTATATTTATATGATGTACTTGTGTATTTTTTAATTAACAACTTTAATGTCCTCCAAAATTGTCGTAGTTGATGATGTATTTTCCCAATTCTACAGTTTGTCTTGCTATAAAAAAAAAACGCAAGACAAATTGCAACTTGCTTTTATATAGTTTGATTTTGTATAGTGGTTTAAAGCCACGAATCGTAGCTCATCATCAAATATGGTAGTTCTGCGCTGGTGTGTTTTGTAATCGTTATATTTATATGATGTACTTGTGTATTTTTTAATTAACAACTTTAATGTCCTCCAAGATTGTCGTAGATGATGATGTATTTTCCAAATTCTACAGTTTGTCTTGCTATAAAAAAAAAACGCAAGACAAATTGCAAATTACTTTTATACAGTTTGATTTTGTATAATGGTTTAAAGCCACAAATCGTAGCTCATCATCAAATATGGTAACTCTGCGCTGGTGTGTTTTGTAATAGTTATATTTATATGATGTACTTGTGTGTTTTTTAATTAACAACTTTAATATCCTCCAAGATTGTCGTAGTTGATGATGTATTTTCCAAATTCTACAGTTTGTCTTGCTATAAAAAAAAACGCAAGACAAATTGCAAATTACTTTTATACAGTTTGATTTTGTATAATGGTTTAAAGCCACAAATCGTAGCTCATCATCAAATATGGTAATTCTGCGCTGGTGTGTTTTGTAATCGTTATATTTATATGATGTACCTGTGTATTTTTTAATTAACAACTTTAATGTCCTCCAAGATTGTCGTAGTTGATGATGTATTTTCCAAATTCTACAGTTTGTCTTGCTATAAAAAAAAACGCAAGACAAATTGCAAATTACTTTTATACAGTTTGATGTTGTATAATGGTTTAAAGCAAGAAATCGTAGCTCATCATCAAATGTGGTAATTCTGGGCTGGTGTGTTTTGTAATCGTTATATTTATATAATGTACTTGTGTATTTTTTAATTAGCAACTTTAATGTCCTCCAAGATTGTCGTAGTTGATGATGTATTTTCCAAATTCAACAGTTTGTCTCTCTATAAAAAAAAGCGCAAGACAAATTGCAAATTACTTTTATACAGATTGATTTTGTATAATGGTTTAAAGCAACAAATCGTAGCCCATCATCAAATATGGTAATTCTGCGCTGGTGTGTTTTGTAATCGTTATATTTATATGATGTACTTGTGTATTTTTTAATTAACAACTTTAATGTCCTCCAAGGTTGTCGTAGTTGATGATGTATTTTCCAAATTCTACAGTTTGTCTTGCTATAAAAAAAAAAACGCAAGACAAATTGCAAATTACTTTTATACAGTTTGATGTTGTATAATGGTTTAAAGCAACAAATCGTAGCTCATCATCAAATGTGGTAATTCTGGGCTGGTGTGTTTTGTAATCGTTATATTTATATAATGTACTTGTGTATTTTTTAATTAACAACTTTAATGTCCTCCAAGATGTCCACAAATCGTAGCTCATCATCAAATATGGTAATTCTGCGCTGGTGTGTTTTGTAATCATTATATTTATATCATGTACTTGTGTATTTTTTAATTAACAACATTAATGTCGTCCAAGATTGTCGTAGTTGATGATGTATTTTCCAAATTCTACAGTTTGTCTTGCTATAAAAAAACGCAAGGCAAATTGCAAATTGCTTTTGTATAGTTTGACTTTGTATAGTGGTTTAAAGCCACAAATCGTAGCTCATCATCAAATATGGTAATTTTGCGCTGGTGTGTTTTGTAATCGTTATATTTATATGATGTACTTGTGTATTTTTTAATTAACAACTTTAATGTCCTCCAAGATTGTCGTAGTTGATGACGTATTTTCCAAATTCTACAGTTTGTGTTGCTATAAAAAAAACGCAAGGCAAATTGCAAATTGCTTTTGTATAGTTTGACTTTGTATAGTGGTTTAAAGCCACAAATCGTAGCTCATCATCAAATATGGTAATTCTGCGTTGGTGTGTTTTGTAATCGTTATATTTATATGATGTACTTGTGTATTTTTTAATTAACAACTTTAATGTCCTCCAAGATTGTCGTTGTTGATGATGTATTTTCCAAATTCTACAGTTTGTCTTGCTATAAAAAAAAACGCAAGACAAATTGCAAATTACTTTTATACAGTTTGATGTTGTATAATGGTTTAAAGCAACAAATCGTAGCTCATCATCAAATATGGTAATTCTGCGCTGGTGTGTTTTGTAATCGTTATATTTATATGATGTACTTGTGTATTTTTTAATTAACAACTTTAATAATGTAAAGAATACGCGGCAACTACTTGTTACCACAGTATTTCGGTTAGAACTAGAGGTTTGCACAAAACCTTCGGTAAATTAGTAGTATTTGAATACTATCGGTAAGGGAAATACGTTGTCTGCTTGACAAATCAAAAACTATTGTTTTATTATTTTTTATGAATATACATTTTCATGGTAACAACACACTAGCAATAATTAATCGAAAAGACAATTAAGGTTTTTAAGAATAGAATTCTTCTCATTCTGCCACCCAAAGAAGTTGTATCTCTGGTAGAGGCATTACAAATCCAACTTTTTCGGTTTCTTTACTATTCTTCCCGATCTAGTTTGAATAATATTAATTTGGGATGTTGATGTATGTCTGCGGTATGTTTGTAGATTATCTTTAATAAGTGCCTGATCTGAATCTTCCAATTCAAGTGGATATACCTTTCGAATTGGTCTAAGAACTATTCCTGAATCAGTTTTCACCTTACAAACTCTTGTGCTACCATCTTTCCCCGGCATCATTTCAACTATTCTTGCTAGCGGCCAATTAAGTCGTTTCTCTTGATCATTTTCCAGAAATACAATATCTCCCACATTAATCTTGTTGTTATTTACATTCTTCTTTTGTCTTAAAATCAGCTGTCCTATATACTCACTTCTAAACCGTTTCTGGAAACAAGCCCTTAATTTAAACTTATATTTCTGTCGTTTTCTAAGTTGAGACGCTTCAACGCTTTCCAGATCTATAACACCAGTCTCTTGGATGTCTTGTAGAAACATATTAGGAGTTAAGGGAGCTAGATCTAATATATCTTCCGATACATACGTTAAAGGCCCTGCATTGATAAAAGCTTCGCAATTAAGTATGACAGTTTCAAGTTCTTCGTAAGTTAAAGTTGCTCTTCCTAATACTTTAAATAAGGTTCGTTTAATAGTACGAATCAATATTTCCCACCATCCACCCCACCAGGCAGCAGTTGGTGGATTGAACTTCCATACCACGCGATTTAAATTGTATATCTTTTGCAATTCAATCCAATTTAAGTTCTTTAATATATTGTTGCATCCTCTAAAATTGGTTTGATTGTCGGAGTATATGGTAACAGGTCTCCCACGTCTAGCAATAAATCTTTGCAGTGCACGAGAAAAACTTTCAGTGCTAAGAGATGTGACCAGTTTCAAATGCACTGCTCTGTATACAGCGCAAGTAAAGATTGCAGCCCAAACTTTCACTTGCTTCTTCAAGTATTTTCCAAATTCTACAGTTTGTCTTGCTATAAAAAAAAACGCAAGACAAATTGCAAATTACTTTTATACAGTTTGATTTTGTATAATGGTTTAAAGCCACAAATCGTAGCTCATCATCAAATATGGTAATTCTGCGCTGGTGTGTTTTGTAATCGTTATATTTATATGATGTACCTGTGTATTTTTTAATTAACAACTTTAATGTCCTCCAAGATTGTCGTAGTTGATGATGTATTTTCCAAATTCTACAGTTTGTCTTGCTATAAAAAAAAACGCAAGACAAATTGCAAATTACTTTTATACAGTTTGATGTTGTATAATGGTTTAAAGCAAGAAATCGTAGCTCATCATCAAATGTGGTAATTCTGGGCTGGTGTGTTTTGTAATCGTTATATTTATATAATGTACTTGTGTATTTTTTAATTAGCAACTTTAATGTCCTCCAAGATTGTCGTAGTTGATGATGTATTTTCCAAATTCAACAGTTTGTCTCTCTATAAAAAAAAGCGCAAGACAAATTGCAAATTACTTTTATACAGATTGATTTTGTATAATGGTTTAAAGCAACAAATCGTAGCCCATCATCAAATATGGTAATTCTGCGCTGGTGTGTTTTGTAATCGTTATATTTATATGATGTACTTGTGTATTTTTTAATTAACAACTTTAATGTCCTCCAAGGTTGTCGTAGTTGATGATGTATTTTCCAAATTCTACAGTTTGTCTTGCTATAAAAAAAAAAACGCAAGACAAATTGCAAATTACTTTTATACAGTTTGATGTTGTATAATGGTTTAAAGCAACAAATCGTAGCTCATCATCAAATGTGGTAATTCTGGGCTGGTGTGTTTTGTAATCGTTATATTTATATAATGTACTTGTGTATTTTTTAATTAACAACTTTAATGTCCTCCAAGATGTCCACAAATCGTAGCTCATCATCAAATATGGTAATTCTGCGCTGGTGTGTTTTGTAATCATTATATTTATATCATGTACTTGTGTATTTTTTAATTAACAACATTAATGTCGTCCAAGATTGTCGTAGTTGATGATGTATTTTCCAAATTCTACAGTTTGTCTTGCTATAAAAAAACGCAAGGCAAATTGCAAATTGCTTTTGTATAGTTTGACTTTGTATAGTGGTTTAAAGCCACAAATCGTAGCTCATCATCAAATATGGTAATTTTGCGCTGGTGTGTTTTGTAATCGTTATATTTATATGATGTACTTGTGTATTTTTTAATTAACAACTTTAATGTCCTCCAAGATTGTCGTAGTTGATGACGTATTTTCCAAATTCTACAGTTTGTGTTGCTATAAAAAAAACGCAAGGCAAATTGCAAATTGCTTTTGTATAGTTTGACTTTGTATAGTGGTTTAAAGCCACAAATCGTAGCTCATCATCAAATATGGTAATTCTGCGTTGGTGTGTTTTGTAATCGTTATATTTATATGATGTACTTGTGTATTTTTTAATTAACAACTTTAATGTCCTCCAAGATTGTCGTTGTTGATGATGTATTTTCCAAATTCTACAGTTTGTCTTGCTATAAAAAAAAACGCAAGACAAATTGCAAATTACTTTTATACAGTTTGATGTTGTATAATGGTTTAAAGCAACAAATCGTAGCTCATCATCAAATATGGTAATTCTGCGCTGGTGTGTTTTGTAATCGTTATATTTATATGATGTACTTGTGTATTTTTTAATTAACAACTTTAATAATGTAAAGAATACGCGGCAACTACTTGTTACCACAGTATTTCGGTTAGAACTAGAGGTTTGCACAAAACCTTCGGTAAATTAGTAGTATTTGAATACTATCGGTAAGGGAAATACGTTGTCTGCTTGACAAATCAAAAACTATTGTTTTATTATTTTTTATGAATATACATTTTCATGGTAACAACACACTAGCAATAATTAATCGAAAAGACAATTAAGGTTTTTAAGAATAGAATTCTTCTCATTCTGCCACCCAAAGAAGTTGTATCTCTGGTAGAGGCATTACAAATCCAACTTTTTCGGTTTCTTTACTATTCTTCCCGATCTAGTTTGAATAATATTAATTTGGGATGTTGATGTATGTCTGCGGTATGTTTGTAGATTATCTTTAATAAGTGCCTGATCTGAATCTTCCAATTCAAGTGGATATACCTTTCGAATTGGTCTAAGAACTATTCCTGAATCAGTTTTCACCTTACAAACTCTTGTGCTACCATCTTTCCCCGGCATCATTTCAACTATTCTTGCTAGCGGCCAATTAAGTCGTTTCTCTTGATCATTTTCCAGAAATACAATATCTCCCACATTAATCTTGTTGTTATTTACATTCTTCTTTTGTCTTAAAATCAGCTGTCCTATATACTCACTTCTAAACCGTTTCTGGAAACAAGCCCTTAATTTAAACTTATATTTCTGTCGTTTTCTAAGTTGAGACGCTTCAACGCTTTCCAGATCTATAACACCAGTCTCTTGGATGTCTTGTAGAAACATATTAGGAGTTAAGGGAGCTAGATCTAATATATCTTCCGATACATACGTTAAAGGCCCTGCATTGATAAAAGCTTCGCAATTAAGTATGACAGTTTCAAGTTCTTCGTAAGTTAAAGTTGCTCTTCCTAATACTTTAAATAAGGTTCGTTTAATAGTACGAATCAATATTTCCCACCATCCACCCCACCAGGCAGCAGTTGGTGGATTGAACTTCCATACCACGCGATTTAAATTGTATATCTTTTGCAATTCAATCCAATTTAAGTTCTTTAATATATTGTTGCATCCTCTAAAATTGGTTTGATTGTCGGAGTATATGGTAACAGGTCTCCCACGTCTAGCAATAAATCTTTGCAGTGCACGAGAAAAACTTTCAGTGCTAAGAGATGTGACCAGTTTCAAATGCACTGCTCTGTATACAGCGCAAGTAAAGATTGCAGCCCAAACTTTCACTTGCTTCTTCAAGTACAAAGGTCCAAATAAATCCACTCCAGTAACTTCAAACACTCTAGCATCTCTCACACGATCAGCAGGTAGAGCTATAGGTGGTGTCTCTACTCGCCTGGTACCATACCTTCTGCATATTGAGCATCTTGACAGAACAGATTTAACTGTCTTCCTGCCTCCCAATATCCAGTAGGATTCTCTAAGATGGCTTAAAAGCGTTTGTACTCCAGCGTGACACATTTTTCTATGTGTACAAAAAATCAATCTCCTTACTACAGGGTGTTTCGCTGGTAAAAGAATTGGTTTTCTGAATAAGTCCGTGTCATCTCTTTCTACAATTTTGGTGTGTACTCGTATAATGCCATGTTCGTCTAAAATTGGTATTATGGGTAGAATTTTCTCAAGACCATCGACACTGAAAGTTTCTTGTTGAACTCCTCTCCATAATATCAACTCAGCCTCTTTCAATTCTTCCATCTGTAAGTTCTGCATACTGTGCTTATTGCTCGGATTCTTCAAATTGTAAATAAATCTTCTAACCCAGCAAATTAACCTCAAAATTTGTTCAAATTTCGAAAATTTCCTGTAAGCCCAGGAGAAATCTATTTTATTTGTGGACATCATTGTATTTACCGTTTTCCTTTTCTCTTCCATCACCACGTCTTGATCAGCTTCGTACGTTTGCTTTGACCAACACTGGCTTTCTTTCTTGAGCCATTCGGGTCCTTCCCACCAAAAAGAATTAAGCAACTGTGTTGCCGTACATCCTCTAGATGGAAGATCAGCTGGATTCACAACACCAGGAACAAAATTCCAACTAGTGACGTCTGTTAGTTTTCGAATTTCCTCTACTCGATTCCAGACAAAAGGTTTCCAACTCTCCTTCTGCTTGATCCATGACAAAACTGCTGTTGAATCTGTCCAAAAATAAGCTGCAACATATTGATTTTTAAAAGATTCATTAACGGTAGAATAAAGTCTGGCTGCAATGTTAGCTGCTAAAAGTTCTAATCTTGGAATGCTGAGTTTCTTCACAGGTGAGATTCGAGATTTTGCTTGAATAAGCTGCACAGAAACACCAGAATCTGTTCTTGAGCGAATGAAAATAATTGCTGCATACGCATCTTTGCTTGCATCAGAAAATATGTGTAGACTTACTTCAGAATCTTGAGGTTTTTGATTGAAGTACCATCTGGGTATACTCATAGTCGAAAGACAGTGCAAATCGCTCAACCACTGTAGAAATGCTTCCCTAATGTCTTCAGAAACCTCGGCATTCCATCTCAGTTGAATCACCCAGGTTCGTTGGAGTAATAACTTTGGCAATAAGAGCACTGGGGATATAAGACCAAGTGGATCAAAGATCCTATTTGTGACACTCAGTATTAATTTCTTTGTGATAATACCAGTATCTATCACTTTCAGGTTTTCAAAACAAAGATGCAAAGTATCATCACTTCTGTTCCAAATCATTCCCAAAACCGATGATAAATCATTTTTTTCGTATTTTGGCTGAGAAAGAGTGAATTCCCAAAGTCTTAAATCAAATTGAGCTTCAGCAAAGATATCTGTAGCTTTCTGGATAAAATTATGTAATTCTTCTTCAGACTCTACGCTTGTGACGCAGTTGTCGACATAAAATGAGTTTATTAATTTGTAAATGATGGCATCTTCTAGAAGTTCGCGTTTTTCTTCTAAAATAGTTTTTAAATGATGCTGAATTACGGCATTAAGAAGAAAGGGACTGCATGTAACGCCAAAAACTACTCTAGCATGTTGAAATGTTACAAGCTTCCTGTCTTGATCGTACCATAAAAATCTCAGAAAACCCCGATTATATTCATGCAGACTTATTTGAAGAAATGCCTTTCTTATATCAGATATTACACCAATTTTAGATTTTCGAAAATTTGTCAACAAGGTAGGTAATAATGTTAAAAAGTTTATACCTTTCTACAAGCATTGATTTAGTGATGGACTATCTGTTGTTCTAGCTGATGCATCAAAGACAGGGCGCAACTTTGTTGTGGCGCTGGAGAGTTTTATGACATGACGATGAGGTAAATAATGAACTCCCGACTTCGTCTTCTTTGTTTACTCGTTCAATTATGCCTTCTTGCAACCATTCTTCCAAAACTTGATTGTATTCTTCATAGTAGCCGTCTTTTTCAAGTTTAACGAATAAATTGTCCAACCTTTTCTTTGCAACACTCCAATTGTTAGGCAGTGGCTTGTGCCCTTCAATCCAAGGCATGGAAACTTGGTATCTTCCATCTGGATTTCTTCTCACGGTAGTTAAAAATGTATTCATGATTTCTTGTTCGTGCTCTTGACGTAGTTTCCTATCTTCTGGATCTTGAATACCCAAGACATCCAAGGTCCACAATTCAGATACCTTCGGGGTGGAAAAAAGTGATAGAGCGATCATACTACCTGTCGTTTTTCTTTCGGGAGAAACAGCAACTTTGCCCATCAAAGTCCATCCGAGTTTTGTTTTCATGGCAACTAAACCGCATTTCAAGGTATATTTCTCTCCAGAATAAAGCTTCCCTGCAATATCGGAACCAATCAAAATATCTATAGGCGCTTGGTTCTTATCGTTTATCTTGATATTGAGTTCTTCCAGTTCTTTTAACCATGGACCATCCCTAATGCCTAATACATTACTACATATCACTGATTGGTCTAGTGCTTCAAAACAGCAACTGTAGTCATCTTGTGGGTTTTCTAAAAACACTCGATAGCAGTTATGTTCTGTGATTTCAGACGACACACCACCAAATAATGCATGAATAAGTTCTTCCTTCCTGATTACATCGTAACCCATTTCCTTGGCAACTTTGGTGCTAATGTACGACCGGTGCGATCCCGTATCAAATATGGCTCTAACAAGACGAGATCCATTGCTGCCTTTCAATTTTACTAGCAAAGTCTGCAAAAATCCTTCATATAAAACTGTATTATTACTCAAACATTCGGTAGACGATTTCTCTGCATCGGCCGATAAACTGGTAGACGCATTTTCCGCTGTTCTTTTGGACTGTGGACACATGATCGAGACGTGCTTACCTCGGCAAAATTGACACTCTAGCGTGACTGCAGTTCTGCAACGTGGAGCAATATGCCCAAATTTTAGACAGGCGTGACACCTACCCTTTCCTGATAGAATTTTCTTTAATTCGACCACGGACTTCTTCTTCGCTGCAGGACAATCAGTACTGCTGTGATCTTCTCTGCAAAATATGCAATGATTGTTCCTACTATTGTTTGAGAATAGTCCAGTAGCAGTAGGTACTGTTTTCAAATTCTCTGCGTCGCGGTTTGGTTTCAAATCCGGAAACTGCAAGCGCTACTCGTTCTTCACTTTCAACTTCTTTACGCAGAAAAATCATCAGTTGTTCTAAACGTATCTTCGAGTTATCTTTTTCTTTAAAAGTTGTGGATCTTTCCAAGATTCGTAAAATATCTTCTGGCACACAGGATTCTACTAATGGAAATAACATTGCTGCGCAAGTATCGGACTGAACTCCTAAGGTCTCTAGCGATCTAAGTTGTGCTTCAATGCGATCATACAAAATGCTGATTTTTGTAGATTTATTGACATTGTTCAATACCAACTTTAAAAGTTCACGTACATACACTTCAATCTGTAGATCTTTTCTGCCAAACCGTTTTGTTAAAGTGTCGATCGCTTTTGAGTAATTTTCTGCAATTGGTGGATAACTGTCAACTATCTGACGGGCTCTCGAATTTGGTGTAGTGGCTTGAACCAAAATTTGCAATTTTTCCTCGTTTGGAATGCGCTCATCGTTGTGATACCTCTGGAATTGACTCCAGAAAGTCAACCATTCCCGTACATCACCACCAAATTTTCGAATTTCAATTTGCGGATACTTCATTTTCGGTTTCGTGCAATTGTGTGCACAAGATGTGGTTCGTGATGTAACTGCCTTATTTATTTCATCTACTTCCGTCTTGAGTATCGAAAACTTGCATAAAATTCCATCAATTACGGCCATTTCAGCATCAATATCTACGTCCGGCATAGCATCTTGATCGAGTAAGTTGTCAATGTATTTCTCATCCCATTGCTTTATTATCACCATTTTCTGCTCAAGCACTTGTAAATTACTCTTTACTTGCAGCATGTCAGGTACTTCCTTGCTTAAAAGTTCCTTTGTCTTGTCATAAATCTTATTAAAAGAAGTTCTGTGCAGTTCGAGAATTTTAATGATCTTCTCCATACTTGTGAACTAGTGATGTTCTATCAAAATGAGGATGTTAGGACTAGCTGTCCTGTCACGGTCGCCAAATGTAAAGAATACGCGGCAACTACTTGTTACCACAGTATTTCGGTTAGAACTAGAGGTTTGCACAAAACCTTCGGTAAATTAGTAGTATTTGAATACTATCGGTAAGGGAAATACGTTGTCTGCTTGACAAATCAAAAACTATTGTTTTATTATTTTTTATGAATATACATTTTCATGGTAACAACACACTAGCAATAATTAATCGAAAAGACAATTAAGGTTTTTAAGAATAGAATTCTTCTCAGTCCTCCAAGATTGTCGTAGTTGATGACGTATTTTCCAAATTCTACAGTTTGTGTTGCTATAAAAAAAACGCAAGGCAAATTGCAAATTGCTTTTGTATAGTTTGACTTTGTATAGTGGTTTAAAGCCGCAAATCGTAGCTCATCATCAAATATGGTAATTCTGCGTTGGTGTGTTTTGTAATCGTTATATTTATATGATGTACTTGTGTATTTTTTAATTAACAACTTTAATGTCCTCCAAGATTGTCGTAGTTGATGATGTATTTTCCAAATTCTACAGTTAGTCTTGCTATAAAAAAAAACGCAAGACAAATTGCAAATTACTTTTATACAGTTTGATGTTGTATAATGGTTTAAAGCAACAAATCGTAGCTCACCATCAAATGTGGTAATTCTGGGCTGGTGTGTTTTGTAATCGTTATATTTATATAATGTACTTGTGTATTTTTTAATTAATAACTTTAATGTCCTCCAAGATGTACACAAATCGTAGCTCATCATCAAATATGGTAATTCTGCGCTGGTGTGTTTTGTAATCGTTATATTTATATCATGTACTTGTGTATTTTTTAATTAACAACATTAATGTCCTCCAAGATTTTCGTAGATGATGATGTATTTTCCAAATTCTGCAGTTTGTCCTGCTATAAAAAAAGCCGCAAGACAAATTGCAAATTACTTTTATACAGTTTGATTTTGTATAGTGGTTTAAAGCCACAAATCGTAGCTCATCATCAAATATGGTAGTTCTGCGCTGGTGTGTTTGTCCTCCAAGATTTTCGTAGATGATGATGTATTTTCCAAATTCTGCAGTTTGTCCTGCTATAAAAAAAGCCGCAAGACAAATTGCAAATTACTTTTATACAGTTTGATTTTGTATAGTGGTTTAAAGCCACAAATCGTAGCTCATCATCAAATATGGTAGTTCTGCGCTGGTGTGTTTTGTAATCGTTATATTTATATGATGTACTTGTGTATTTTTTAATTAACAACATTAATGTCCTCCAAGATTGTCGTAGATGATGATGTATTTTCCAAATTCTACAGTTTGTCTTGCTATAAAAAAAAACGCGAGACAAATTGCAAATTACTTTTATACAGATTGATTTTGTATAATGGTTTAAAGCAACAAATCGTAGCTCATCATCAAATATGGTAATTCTGCGCTGGTGTGTTTTGTAATCGTTATATTTATATGATGTACTTGTGTATTTTTTAATTAACAACTTTAATGTCCTCCAAGATTGTCGTAGTTGATGATGTATTTTCCAAATTCTACAGTTTGTCTTGCTATAAAAAAAAACGCAAGACAAATTGCAAATTACTTTTATACAGTTTGATGTTGTATAATGGTTTAAAGCAAGAAATCGTAGCTCATCATCAAATGTGGTAATTCTGGGCTGGTGTGTTTTGTAATCGTTATATTTATATAATGTACTTGTGTATTTTTTAATTAGCAACTTTAATGTGATCCAAGATTGTCGTAGTTGATGATGTATTTTCCAAATTCAACAGTTTGTCTCTCTATAAAAAAAGCGCAAGACAAATTGCAAATTACTTTTATACATATTGATTTTGTATAATGGTTTAAAGCAACAAATCGTAGCCCATCATCAAATATGGTAATTCTGCGCTGGTGTGTTTTGTAATCGTTATATTTATATGATGTACTTGTGTATTTTTTAATTAACAACTTTAATGTCCTCCAAGATTGTCGTAGTTGATGATGTATTTTCCAAATTCTACAGTTTGTCTTGCTATAAAAAAAAAACGCAAGACAAATTGCAAATTACTTTTATACAGTTTGATGTTGTATAATGGTTTAAAGCAACAAATCGTAGCTCATCATCAAATGTGGTAATTCTGGGCTGGTGTGTTTTGTAATCGTTATATTTATATAATGTACTTGTGTATTTTTTAATTAACAACTTTAATGTCCTCCAAGATGTCCACAAATCGTAGCTCATCATCAAATATGGTAATTCTGCGCTGGTGTGTTTTGTAATCGTTATATTTATATCATGTACTTGTGTATTTTTTAATTAACAACATTAATGTCGTCCAAGATTGTCGTAGTTGATGATGTATTTTCCAAATTCTACAGTTTGTCTTGCTATAAAAAAACGCAAGGCAAATTGCAAATTGCTTTTGTATAGTTTGACTTTGTATAGTGGTTTAAAGCCACAAATCGTAGCTCATCATCAAATATGGTAATTCTGCGCTGGTGTGTTTTGTAATCGTTATATTTATATGATGTACTTGTGTATTTTTTAATTAACAACTTTAATGTTATCCAAGATTGTCGTAGTTGATGACGTATTTTCCAAATTCTACAGTTTGTGTTGCTATAAAAAAAACGCAAGGCAAATTGCAAATTGCTTTTGTATAGTTTGACTTTGTATAGTGGTTTAAAGCCACAAATCGTAGCTCATCATCAAATATGGTAATTCTGCGTTGGTGTGTTTTGTAATCGTTATATTTATATGATGTACTTGTGTATTTTTCAATTAACAACTTTAATGTCCTCGAAGATTGTCGTAGTTGATGATGTATTTTCCAAATTCTACAATTTATCTTGCTATATAAAAAAAAAACGCAAGACAAATTGCAAATTACTTTTATACAGTTTGATTTTGTATAATGGTTTAAAGCAACAAATCGTAGCTCATCATCAAATATGGTAATTCGGCGCTGGTGTGTTTTGTAATCGTTATATTTATATGATGTACTTGTGTATTTTTTAATTAACATCTTTAATGTCCTCCAAGATTGTCGTAGTTGATGATGTATTTTCCAAATTCTACAGTTTGTCTTGCTATAAAAAAACGCAAGACAAATTGCAAATTACTTTTATACAGTTTGATGTTGTATAATGGTTTAAAGCAACAAATCGTAGCTCACCATCAAATGTGGTAATTCTGGGCTGGTGTGTTTTGTAATCGTTATATTTATATAATGTACTTGTGTATTTTTTAATTAACAACTTTAATGTCCTCCAAGATGTCCACAAATCGCAGCTCATCATCAAATATGGTAATTCTGCGCTGGTGTGTTTTGTAATCGTTATATTTATATCATGTACTTGTGTATTTTTTAATTAACAACATTAATGTCCTCCAAGATTTTCGTAGATGATGATGTATTTTCCAAATTCTGCAGTTTGTCCTGCTATAAAAAAAGCCGCAAGACAAATTGCAAATTACTTTTATACAGTTTGATTTTGTATAGTGGTTTAAAGCCACAAATCGTAGCTCATCATCAAATATGGTAGTTCTGCGCTGGTGTGTTTTGTAATCGTTATATTTATATGATGTACTTGTGTATTTTTTAATTAACAACATTAATGTCCTCCAAGATTGTCGTAGATGATGATGTATTTTCCAAATTCTACAGTTTGTCTTGCTATAAAAAAAAACGCGAGACAAATTGCAAATTACTTTTATACAGATTGATTTTGTATAATGGTTTAAAGCAACAAATCGTAGCTCATCATCAAATATGGTAATTCTGCGCTGGTGTGTTTTGTAATCGTTATATTTATATGATGTACTTGTGTATTTTTTAATTAACAACTTTAATGTCCTCCAAGATTGTCGTAGTTGATGATGTATTTTCCAAATTCTACAGTTTGTCTTGCTATAAAAAAAAACGCAAGACAAATTGCAAATTACTTTTATACAGTTTGATTTTGTATAATGGTTTCAAGCTACAAATCATAGCTCATCATCAAATATGGTAACTCTGCGCTGGTGTGTTTTGTAGTCGTTATATTTATATGATGTACTTGTGTATTTTTTAATTAACAACTTTAATGTCGTCCAAGATTGTCGTAGTTGATGATGTATTTTCAAAATTCTACAGTTTGTCTCGCTATAAAAAAAACGCAAGACAAATTGCAAATTGCTTTTATATAGTTTGATTTTGTATAGTGGTTTAAAGCCACAAATCGTAGCTCATCATCAAATGTGGTAATTCTGGGCTGGTGTGTTTTGTAATCGTTATATTTATATGATGTACTTGTGTATTTTTTAATTGACAACTTTAATGTCCTCCAAGATTGTCGTAGTTGATGATGTATTTTCCAAATTCTACAGTTTGTCTTGCTATAAAAAAAAACGCAAGACAAATCGCAAATTACTTTTATACAGTTTGATGTTGTATAATGGTTTAAAGCAACAAATCGTAGCTCATCATCAAATGTGGTAATTCTGGGCTGTGTGTTTTGTAATCGTTATATTTATATAATGTACTGGTGTATTTTTTAATTAACAACTTTAATGTCCTCCAAGATGTCCACAAATCGTAGCTCATCATCAAATATGGTAATTCTGCGCTGGTGTGTTTTGTAATCGTTATATTTATATCATGTACTTGTGTATTTTTTAATTAACAACATTAATGTCGTCCAAGATTGTCGTAGTTGATGATGTATTTTCCAAATCCTACAGTTTGTGTTGCTATAAAAAAAAACGCAAGGCAAATTGCAAATTGCTTTTGTATAGTTTGACTTTGTATAGTGGTTTAAAGCCACAAATCGTAGCTCATCATCAAATATGGTAATTCTGCGTTGGTGTGTTTTGTAATCGTTATATTTATATGATGTACTTGTGTATTTTTTAATTAACAACTTTAATGTCCTCCAAGATTGTCGTAGTTGATGATGTATTTTCCAAATTCTGCAATTTATCTTGCTATATAAAAAAAAACGCAAGACAAATTGCAAATTACTTTTATACAGTTTGATTTTGTATAATGGTTTAAAGCAACAAATCGTAGCTCATCATCAAATATGGTAATTCTGCGCTGGTGTGTTTTGTAATCGTTATATTTATATGATGTACTTGTGTATTTTTTAATTAACAACTTTAATGTCCTCCAAGATTGTCGTAGTTGATGATGTATTTTCCAAATTCTACAGTTTGTCTTGCTATAAAAAAAAACGCAAGACAAATTGCAAATTACTTTTAAACAGTTTGATGTTGTATAATGGTTTAAAGCAACAAATCGTAGCTCACCATCAAATGTGGTAATTCTGGGCTGGTGTGTTTTGTAATCGTTATATTTATATAATGTACTTGTGTATTTTTTAATTAACAACTTTAATGTCCTCCAAGATGTCCACAAATCGTAGCTCATCATCAAATATGGTAATTCTGCGCTGGTGTGTTTTGTAATCGTTATATTTATATGATGTACTTGTGTATTTTTTAATTAACAACTTTAATGTCCTCCAAGATTGTCGTAGTTGATGATGTATTTTCCAAATTCTACAGTTTGTCTTGCTATAAAAAAAAACGCAAGACAAATTGCAAATTACTTTTATACAGTTTGATGTTGTATAATGGTTTAAAGCAACAAATCGTAGCTCATCATCAAATGTGGTAATTCTGGGCTGGTGTGTTTTGTAATCGTTATATTTATATAATGTACTTGTGTATTTTTTAATTAACAACTTTAATGTCCTCCAAGATGTCCACAAATCGTAGCTCATCATCAAATATGGTAATTCTGCGCTGGTGTGTTTTGTAATCGTTATATTTATATCATGTACTTGTGTATTTTTTAATTAACAACATTAATGTCGTCCAAGATTGTCGTAGTTGATGATGTATTTTCCAAATTCTACAGTTTGTGTTGCTATAAAAAAACGCAAGGCAAACTGCAAATTGCTTTTGTATAGTTTGACTTTGTATAGTGGTTTAAAGCCACAAATCGTAGCTCATCATCAAATATGGTAATTCTGCGTTGGTGTGTTTTGTAATCGTTATATTTATATGATGTACTTGTGTATTTTTTAATTAACAACTTTAATGTCCTCCAAGATTGTCGTAGTTGATGATGTATTTTCCAAATTCTACAATTTATCTTGCTATATAAAAAAAAACGCAAGACAAATTGCAAATTACTTTTATACAGTTTGATTTTGTATAATGGTTTAAAGCAACAAATCGTAGCTCATCATCAAATATGGTAATTCTGCGCTGGTGTGTTTTGTAATCGTTATATTTATATGATGTACTTGTGTATTTTTCAATTAACAACTTTAATGTCCTCCAAGATTGTCGTAGTTGATGATGTATTTTCCAAATTCTACAATTTATCTTGCTATATAAAAAAAAACGCAAGACAAATTGCAAATTACTTTTATACAGTTTGATTTTGTATAATGGTTTAAAGCAACAAATCGTAGCTCATCATCAAATATGGTAATTCTGCGCTGGTGTGTTTTGTAATCGTTATATTTATATGATGTACTTGTGTATTTTTTAATTAACATCTTTAATGTCCTCCGAGATTGTCGTAGTTGATGATGTATTTTCCAAATTCTACAGTTTGTCTTGCTATAAAAAAACGCAAGACAAATTGCAAATTACTTTTATACAGTTTGATGTTGTATAATGGTTTAAAGCAACAAATCGTAGCTCACCATCAAATGTGGTAATTCTGGGCTGGTGTGTTTTGTAATCGTTATATTTATATAATGTACTTTGTATTTTTTAATTAACAACTTTAATGTCCTCCAAGATGTCCGCAAATCGTAGCTCATCATCAAATATGGTAATTCTGCGCTGGTGTGTTTTGTAATCGTTATATTTATATCATGTACTTGTGTATTATTTAATTAACAACATTAATGTCCTCCAAGATTTTCGTAGATGATGATGTATTTTCCAAATTCTGCAGTTTGTCCTGCTATAAAAAAAGCCGCAAGACAAATTGCAAATTACTTTTATACAGTTTGATTTTGTATAGTGGTTTAAAGCCACAAATCGTAGCTCATCATCAAATATGGTAGTTCTGCGCTGGTTTGTTTTGTAATCGTTAAATTTATATGATGTACTTGTGTATTTTTTAATTAACAACATTAATGTCCTCCAAGATTGTCGTAGATGATGATGTATTTTCCAAATTCTACAGTTTGTCTTGCTATAAAAAAAAAAACGCGAGACAAATTGCAAATTACTTTTATACAGATTGATTTTGTATAATGGTTTAAAGCAACAAATCGTAGCTCATCATCAAATATGGTAATTCTGCGCTGGTGTGTTTTGTAATCGTTATATTTATATGATGTACTTGTGTATTTTTTAATTAACAACTTTAATGTCCTCCAAGATTGTCGTAGTTGATGATGTATTTTCCAAATTCTACAGTTTGTCTTGCTATAAAAAAAAACGCAAGACAAATTGCAAATTACTTTTATACAGTTTGATTTTTTATAATGGTTTAAAGCTACAAATCATAGCTCATCATCAAATATGGTAACTCTGCGCTGGTGTGTTTTGTAGTCGTTATATTTATATGATGTACTTGTGTATTTTTTAATTAACAACTTTAATGTCGTCCAAGATTGTCGTAGTTGATGATGTATTTTCAAAATTCTACAGTTTGTCTCGCTATAAAAAAAACGCAAGACAAATTGCAAATTGCTTTTATATAGTTTGATTTTGTATAGTGGTTTAAAGCCACAAATCGTAGCTCATCATCAAATGTGGTAATTTTGGGCTGGTGTGTTTTGTAATCGTTATATTTATATGATGTACTTGTGTATTTTTTAATTAACAACTTTAATGTCCTCCAAGATTGTCGTAGTTGATGATGTATTTTCCAAATTCTACAGTTTGTCTTGCTATAAAAAAAAAACGCAAGACAAATTGCAAATTACTTTTATACAGTTTGATGTTGTATAATGGTTTAAAGTAACAAATCGTAGCTCATCATCAAATGTGGTAATTCTGGGCTGGTGTGTTTTGTAATCGTTATATTTATATAATGTACTTGTGTATTTTTTAATCAACAACTTTAATGTCCTCCAAGATGTCCACAAATCGTAGCTCATCATCAAACATGGTAATTCTGCGCTGGTGTGTTTTGTAATCGTTATATTTATATCATGTACTTGTGTATTTTTTAATTAACAACATTAATGTCGTCCAAGATTGTCGTAGTTGATGATGTATTTTCCAAATTCTACAGTTTGTGTTGCTGTAAAAAAAAACGCAAGGCAAATTGCAAATTGCTTTTGTATAGTTTGACTTTGTATAGTGGTTTAAAGCCACAAATCGTAGCTCATCATCAAATATGGTAATTCTGCGTTGGTGTGTTTTGTAATCGTTATATTTATATGATGTACTTGTGTATTTTTTAATTAACAACTTTAATGTCCTCCAAGATTGTCGTAGTTGATGATGTATTTTCCAAATTCTACAATTTATCTTGCTATATAAAAAAAAACGCAACACAAATTGCAAATTACTTTTATACAGTTTGATTTTGTATAATGGTTTAAAGCAACAAATCGTAGCTCATCATCAAATATGGTAATTCTGCGCTGGTGTGTTTTGTAATCGTTATATTTATATGATGTACTTGTGTATTTTTTAATTAACAACTTTAATGTCCTCCAAGATTGTCGTAGTTGATGATGTATTTTCCAAATTCTACAGTTTGTCTTGCTATAAAAAAAAACGCAAGACAAATTGCAAATTACTTTTATACAGTTTGATGTTGTATAATGGTTTAAAGCAACAAATCGTAGCTCACCATCAAATGTGGTAATTCTGGGCTGGTGTGTTTTGTAATCGTTATATTTATATAATGTACTTGTGTATTTTTTAATTAACAACTTTAATGTCCTCCAAGATGTCCACAAATCGTAGCTCATCATCAAATATGGTAATTCTGCGCTGGTGTGTTTTGTAATCGTTATATTTATATCATGTACTTGTGTATTTTCTAATTCACAACATTAATGTCCTCCAAGATTTTCGTAGATGATGATGTATTTTCCAAATTCTGCAGTTTGTCTTGCTATAAAAAAAGCCGCAAGACAAATTGCAAATTACTTTTATACAGTTTGATTTTGTATAGTGGTTTAAAGCCACAAATCGTAGCTCATCATCAAATATGGTAGTTCTGCGCTGGTGTGTTTTGTAATCGTTATATTTATATGATGTACTTGTGTATTTTTTAATTAACAACATTAATGTCCTCCAAGATTGTCGTAGATGATGATGTATTTTCCAAATTCTACAGTTTGTCTTGCTATAAAAAAACGCGAGACAAATTGCAAATTACTTTTATACAGATTGATTTTGTATAATGGTTTAAAGCAACAAATCGTAGCTCATCATCAAATATGGTAATTCTGCGATGGTGTGTTTTGTAATCGTTATATTTATATGATGTACTTGTGTATTTTTTAATTAACAACTTTAATGTCTTCCAAGATTGTCGTAGTTGATGATGTATTTTCCAAATTCTACAGTTTGTCTTGCTATAAAAAAAAAACGCAAGACAAATTGCAAATTACTTTTATACAGTTTGATTTTGTATAATGGTTTAAAGCTACAAATCATAGCTCATCATCAAATATGGTAACTCTGCGCTGGTGTGTTTTGTAGTCGTTATATCTATATGATGTACTTGTGTATTTTTTAATTAACAACTTTAATGTCGTCCAAGATTGTCGTAGTTGATGATGTATTTTCCAAATTCTACAGTTTATCTCGCTATAAAAAAAACGCAAAACAAATTGCAAATTGCTTTTATATAGTTTGATTTTGTATAGTGGTTTAAAGCCACAAATCGTAGCTCATCATCAAACATGGTAATTCTGCGCTGGTGTGTTTTGTAATCGTTATATTTATATGATGTACTTGTGTATTTTTTAATTAACAACTTTAATGTCCTCCAAGATTGTCGTAGTTGATGATGTATTTTCCAAATTCTACAATTTATCTTGCTATATAAAAAAAACGCAAGACAAATTGTAAATTACTTTTATACAGTTTGATTTTGTATAATGGTTTAAAGCAACAAATCGTAGCTCATCATCAAATATGGTAATTCTGCGCTGGTGTGTTTTGTAATCGTTATATTTATATGATGTACTTGTGTATTTTTTAATTAACAACTTTAATGTCCTCCAAGATTGTCGTAGTTGATGATGTATTTTCCAAATTCTACAGTTTGTCTTGCTATAAAAAAAACGCAATACAAATTGCAAATTACTTTTATACAGCATGATTTTGTATAATGGTTTAAAGCAACAAATCGCAGCTCATCATCAAATATGGTTATTCTGCGCTGGTGTGTTTTGTAATCGTTATATTTATATGATGTACTTGTGTATTTTTTAATTAACAACTTTAATCTCCTCCAAGATTGTCGTAGTTGATGATATATTTTCCAAATTCTACAGTTTGTCTTCCTATAAAAAAAAACGCAAGACCAATTGCAAATTACCTTTATACAGTTTGATTTTGTATAATGGTTTAACGCAACAAATCGTAGCTCATTATCAAATATGGTAATTCTGCGCTGGTGTGTTTTGTAATCGTTATATTTATATGATGTACTTGTGTATTTTTTAATTAACAACTTTAATGTCCTCCAAGATTGTCGTAGTTGATGATGTATTTTCCAAATTTTACAGTTTGTCTTGCTATAAAAAAAAAACGCAAGACAAATTGCAAATTACTTTTATACAGTTTGATTTTGTATAATGGTTTAAAGCTACAAATCATAGCTCATCATTAAATATGGTAACTCTGCGCTGGTGTGTTTTGTAGTCGTTATATTTATATGATGTACTTGTGAATTTTTTAATTAACAACTTTAATGTCCTCCAAGATTGTCGTAGCTGATGATGTATTTTCCAAATTCTACAGTTTGTCTTGCTATAAAAAAAACGCAAGACAAATTGCAAATTACTTTTATACAGTTTGATTTTGTATAATGGTTTAAAGCTACAAATCATAGCTCATCATCAAATATGGTAACTCTGCGCTGGTGTGTTTTGTAGTCGTTATATTTATATGATGTACTTGTGTATTTTTTAATTAACAACTTTAATGTCGTCCAAGATTGTCGAAGTTGATGATGTATTTTCCCAATTCTACAGTTTGTCTTGCTATAAAAAAAACGCAAGACAAATTGCAAATTGCTTTTATATAGTTTGATTTTGTATAGTGGTTTAAAGCCACAAATCGTAGCTCATCATCAAATATGGTAGTTCTGCGCTGGTGTGTTTTGTAATCGTTATACTTATATGATGTACTTGTGTATTTTTTAATTAACAACTTTAATGTCCTCCAAGATTGTCGTAGATGATGATGTATTTTCCAAATTCTACAGTTTGTCTTGCTATAAAAAAAAACGCAAGACAAATTGCAAATTACTTTTATACAGTTTGATTTTGTATAATGGTTTAAAGCTACAAATCATAGCTCATCATCAAATATGGTAACTCTGCGCTGGTGTGTTTTGTAATAGTTATATTTATATGATGTACTTGTGTGTTTTTTAATTAACAACCTTAATGTCCTCCAAGATTGTCGTAGTTGATGATGTATTTTCCAAATTCTACAGTTTGTCTTGCTATAAAAAAAAAAACGCAAGGCAAATTGCAAATTGCTCTTATATAGTTTGATTTTGTATAGTGGTTTAAAGCCACAAATCGTAGCTCATCATCAAATATGGTAATTCTGCGCTGGTGTGTTTTGTAATCGTTATATTTATATGATGTACCTGTGCATTTTTTAATTAACAACTTTAATGTCCTCCAAGATTGTCGTAGTTGATGATGTATTTTCCAAATTCTACAGTTTATCTTGCAAAAAAAAAAACGCAAGACAAATTGCAAATTACTTTTATACAGTTTGATGTTGTATAATGGTTTAAAGCAACAAATCGTAGCTCATTATCAAATGTGGTAATTCTGGGCTGGTGTGTTTTGTAATCGTTATATTTATATGATGTACTTGTGTATTTTTTAATTAACAACTTTAATGTCCTCCAAGATTGTCGTAGATGATGATGTATTTTCCAAATTCTACAGTTTGTCTTGCTATAAAAACAAACGCGAGACAAATTGCAAATTGCTTTTATATAGTTTGATTTTGTATAGTGGTTTAAAGCCACAAATCGTAGCTCATCATCAAATATGGTAGTTCTGCGCTGGTGTGTTTTGTAATCGTTATATTTATATAATGTACTTGTGTATTTTTTAATTAGCAACTTTAATGTCGTCCAAGATTGTCGTAGTTGATGATGTATTTTCCAAATTCTACAGTTTGTCTTGCTATAAAAAAAAACGCAAGACAAATTGCAAATTGCTTTCATATAGTTTGATTTTGTATAGTGGTTTAAAGCCACAAATCGTAGCTCATCATCAAATATGGTAATTCTGCGCTTGTGTGTTTTGTAATCGTTATATTTATATGATGTACTTGTGTATTTTTTGATTAACAACTTTAATGTCCTCCAAGATTGTCGTAGTTGATGACGCATTTTCCAAATTCTACAGTTTGTCTTGCTATAAAAAAAAAACGCAAGGCAAATTGCAAATTGCTTTTGTATAGTTTGACTTTGTATAGTGGTTTAAAGCCACAAATCGTAGCTCATCATCAAATATGGTAATTCTGCGCTGGTGTGTTTTGTAATCGTTATATTTATATGATGTACTTGTGTATTTTTTAATTAACAACTTTAATCTCCTCCAAGGTTGTCGTAGTTGATGATGTATTTTCCAAATTCTACAGTTTGTCTTGCTATTAAAAAAAAAAAACGCGAGACAAATTGCAAATTACTTTTATACAGTTTGATTTTGTATAATGGTTTAAAGCAACAAATCGTAGCTCATCATCAAATATGGTAATTCTGCGCTGGTGTGTTTTGTAATCGTTATATTTATATGATGTACTTGTGTATTTTTTAATTAACAACTTTAATGTCCTCCAAGATTGTCGTAGTTGATGATGTATTTTCCCAATTCTACAGTTTGTAGTGCTATAAAAAAACGCAAGACAAATTGCAAATTGCTTTTATATAGTTTGATTTTGTATAGTGGTTTAAAGCCACGAATCGTAGCTCATCATCAAATATGGTAGCTCTGCGCTGGTGTGTTTTGTAATCGTTATATTTATATGATGTACTTGTGTATTTTTTAATTAACAACTTTAATGTCCTCCAAGATTGTCGTAGATGATGATGTATTTTCCAAATTCTACAGTTTGTCTTGCTATAAAAAAAAAACGCAAGACAAATTGCAAATTACTTTTATACAGTTTGATTTTGTATAATGGTTTAAAGCCACAAATCGTAGCTCATCATCAAATATGGTAATTCTGCGCTGGTGTGTTTTGTAATCGTTATATTTATATGATGTACCTGTGTATTTTTTAATTAACAACTTTAATGTCCTCCAAGATTGTCGTAGTTGATGATGTATTTTCCAAATTCTACAGTTTGTCTTGCTATAAAAAAAAACGCAAGACAAATTGCAAATTACTTTTATACAGTTTGATGTTGTATAATGGTTTAAAGCAAGAAATCGTAGCTCATCATCAAATGTAGTAATTCTGGGCTGGTGTGTTTTGTAATCGTTATATTTATATAATGTACTTGTGTATTTTTTAATTAGCAACTTTAATGTCCTCCAAGATTGTCGTAGTTGATGATGTATTTTCCAAATTCAACAGTTTGTCTCTCTATAAAAAAAAGCGCAAGACAAATTGCAAATTACTTTTATACAGATTGATTTTGTATAATGGTTTAAAGCAACAAATCGTAGCTCATCATCAAATATGGTAATTCTGCGCTGGTGTGTTTTGTAATCGTTATATTTATATGATGTACTTGTGTATTTTTTAATTAACAACTTTAATGTCCTCCAAGATTGTCGTAGTTGATGATGTATTTTCCCAATTCTACAGTTTGTCTTGCTATAAAAAAAACGCAAGACAAATTGCAAATTGCTTTTATATAGTTTGATTTTGTATAGTGGTTTAAAGCCACGAATCGTAGCTCATCATCAAATATGGTAGTTCTGCGCTGGTGTGTTTTGTAATCGTTATATTTATATGATGTACTTGTGTATTTTTTAATTAACAACTTTAATGTCCTCCAAGATTGTCGTAGATGATGATGTATTTTCCAAATTCTACAGTTTGTCTTGCTATAAAAAAAAAAAACGCAAGACAAATTGCAAATTACTTTTATACAGTTTGATTTTGTATAATGGTTTAAAGCCACAAATCGTAGCTCATCATCAAATGTGGTAATTCTGGGCTGGTGTGTTTTGTAATCGTTA
Source organism: Aphodius granarius (assembly GCA_963971325.1). Taxonomy (NCBI): domain Eukaryota; kingdom Metazoa; phylum Arthropoda; class Insecta; order Coleoptera; family Scarabaeidae; genus Aphodius; species Aphodius granarius. The sequence continues at coordinate 8,608,206 of OZ020225.1, forward strand.
TATTTATATAATGTACTTGTGTATTTTTTAATTAGCAACTTTAATGTCCTCCAAGATTGTCGTAGTTGATGATGTATTTTCCAAATTCAACAGTTTGTCTCTCTATAAAAAAAAGCGCAAGACAAATTGCAAATTACTTTTATACAGATTGATTTTGTATAATGGTTTAAAGCAACAAATCGTAGCCCATCATCAAATATGGTAATTCTGCGCTGGTGTGTTTTGTAATCGTTATATTTATATGATGTACTTGTGTATTTTTTAATTAACAACTTTAACCTCCTCCAAGGTTGTCGTAGTTGATGATGTATTTTCCAAATTCTACAGTTTGTCTTGCTATTAAAAAAAAAAAAAAAACCCGAGACAAATTGCAAATTACTTTTATACAGTTTGATTTTGTATAATGGTTGAAAGCAACAAATCGTAGCTCATCATCAAATATGGTAATTCTGCGCTGGTGTGTTTTGTAATCGTTATATTTATATGATGTACTTGTGTATTTTTTAATTAACAACTTTAATGTCCTCCAAGATTGTCGTAGTTGATGATGTATTTTCCCAATTCTACAGTTTGTCTTGCTATAAAAAAAACGCAAGACAAATTGCAAATTGCTTTTATATAGTTTGATTTTGTATAGTGGTTTAAAGCCACGAATCGTAGCTCATCATCAAATATGGTAGTTCTGCACTGGTGTGTTTTGTAATCGTTATATTTATATGATGTACTTGTGTATTTTTTAATTAACAACTTTAATGTCCTCCAAGATTGTCGTAGATGATGATGTATTTTCCAAATTCTACAGTTTGTCTTGCTATAAAAAAAAAAACGCAAGACAAATTGCAAATTACTTTTATACAGTTTGATTTTGTATAATGGTTTAAAGCCACAAATCGTAGCTCATCATCAAATATGGTAACTCTGCGCTGGTGTGTTTTGTAATAGTTATATTTATATGATGTACTTGTGTGTTTTTTAATTAACAACTTTAATATCCTCCAAGGTTGTCGTAGTTGATGATGTATTTTCCAAATTCTACAGTTTGTCTTGCTATAAAAAAAAAACGCAAGACAAATTGCAAATTACTTTTATACAGTTTGATTTTGTATAATGGTTTAAAGCCACAAATCGTAGCTCATCATCAAATATGGTAATTCTGCGCTGGTGTGTTTTGTAATCGTTATATTTATATGATGTACCTGTGTATTTTTCAATTAACAACTTTAATGTCCTCCAAGATTGTCGTAGTTGATGATGTATTTTCCAAATTCTACAGTTTGTCTTGCTATAAAAAAAAAACGCAACACAAATTGCAAATTACTTTTATACAGTTTGATGTTGTATAATGGTTTAAAGCAAGAAATCGTAGCTCATCATCAAATGTGGTAATTCTGGGCTGGTGTGTCTTGTAATCGTTATATTTATATAATGTACTTGTGTATTTTTTAATTAGCAACTTTAATGTCCTCCAAGATTGTCGTAGTTGATGATGTATTTTCCAAATTCAACAGTTTGTCTCTCTATAAAAAAAAGCGCAAGACAAATTGCAAATTACTTTTATACAGATTGATTTTGTATAATGGTTTAAAGCAACAAATCGTAGCCCATCATCAAATATGGTAATTCTGCGCTGGTGTGTTTTGTAATCGTTATATTTATATGATGTACTTGTGTATTTTTTAATTAACAACTTTAATGTCCTCCAAGATTGTCCTAGTTGATGATGTATTTTCCAAATTCTACAGTTTGTCTTGCTATAAAAAAAAACGCAAGACAAATTGCAAATTACTTTTATACAGTTTGATGTTGTATAATGGTTTAAAGCAACAAATCGTAGCTCATCATCAAATGTGGTAATTCTGGGCTGGTGTGTTTTGTAATCGTTATATTTATATAATGTACTTGTGTATTTTTTAATTAACAACTTTAATGTCCTCCAAGATGTCCACAAATCGTAGCTCATCATCAAATATGGTAATTCTGCGCTGGTGTGTTTTGTAATCATTATATTTATATCATGTACTTGTGTATTTTTTAATTAACAACATTAATGTCGTCCAAGATTGTCGTAGTTGATGATGTATTTTCCAAATTCTACAGTTTGTCTTGCTATAAAAAAACGCAAGGCAAATTGCAAATTGCTTTTGTATAGTTTGACTTTGTATAGTGGTTTAAAGCCACAAATCGTAGCTCATCATCAAATATGGTAATTTTGCGCTGGTGTGTTTTGTAATCGTTATATTTATATGATGTACTTGTGTATTTTTTAATTAACAACTTTAATGTCCTCCAAGATTGTCGTAGTTGATGACGTATTTTCCAAATTCTACAGTTTGTGTTGCTATAAAAAAAACGCAAGGCAAATTGCAAATTGCTTTTGTATAGTTTGACTTTGTATAGTGGTTTAAAGTCACAAATCGTAGCTCATCATCAAATATGGTAGTTCTGCGCTGGTGTGTTTTGTAATCGTTATATTTATATGATGTACTTGTGTATTTTTTAATTAACAACTTTAATGTCCTCCAAGATTGTCGTAGATGATGATGTATTTTCCAAATTCTACAGTTTGTCTTGCTATAAAAAAAAACGCAAGACAAATTGCAAATTACTTTTATACAGTTTGATGTTGTATAATGGTTTAAAGCAACAAATCGTAGCTCACCATCAAATGTGGTAATTCTGGGCTGGTGTGTTTTGTAATCGTTATATTTATATAATGTACTTGTGAATTTTTTAATTAACAACTTTAATGTCCTCCAAGATGTCCACAAATCGTAGCTCATCATCAAATATGGTAATTCTGCGCTGGTGTGTTTTGTAATCGTTATATTTATATCATGTACTTGTGTATTTTTTAATTAACAACATTAATGTCCTCCAAGATTTTCGTAGATGATGATGTATTTTCCAAATTCTGCAGTTTGTCCTGCTATAAAAAAAGCCGCAAGACAAATTGCAAATTACTTTTTTACAGTTTGATTTTGTATAGTGGTTTAAAGCCACAAATCGTAGCTCATCATCAAATATGGTAGTTCTGCGCTGGTGTGTTTTGTAATCGTTATATTTATATGATGTACTTGTGTATTTTTTAATTAACAACATTAATGTCCTCCAAGATTGTCGTAGATGATGATGTATTTTCCAAATTCTACAGTTTGTCTTGCTATAAAAAAAACGCGAGACAAATTGCAAATTACTTTTATACAGATTGATTTTGTATAATGGTTTAAAGCAACAAATCGTAGCTCATCATCAAATATGGTAATTCTGCGCTGGTGTGTTTTGTAATCGTTATATTTATATGATGTACTTGTGTATTTTTTAATTAACAACTTTAATGTCCTCCAAGATTGTCGTAGTTGATGATGTATTTTCCAAATTCTACAGTTTGTCTTGCTATAAAAAAAAACGCAAGACAAATTGCAAATTACTTTTATACAGTTTGATTTTGTATAATGGTTTAAAGCTACAAATCATAGCTCATCATCAAATATGGTAACTCTGCGCTGGTGTGTTTTGTAGTCGTCATATTTATATGATGTACTTGTGTATTTTTTAATTAACAACTTTAATGTCGTCCAAGATTGTCGTAGTTGATGATGTATTTTCCAAATTCTACACTTTGTCTCGCTATAAAAAAAACGCAAGAAAAATTGCAAATTGCTTTTATATAGTTTGATTTTGTATAGTGGTTTAAAGCCACAAATCGTAGCTCATCATCAAATATGGTAATTCTGCGCTGGTGTGTTTTGTAATCGTTATATTTATATGATGTACCTGTGTATTTTTTAATTAACAACTTTAATGTCCTCCAAGATTGTCGTAGTTGATGATGTATTTTCCAAATTCTACAGCTTGTCTTGCTATAAAAAAAACGCAAGACAAATTGCAAATTACTTTTATACAGTTTGATGTTGTATAATGGTTTAAAGCAAGAAATCGTAGCTCATCATCAAACGTGGTAATTCTGGGCTGGTGTGTTTTGTAATCGTTATATTTATATAATGTACTTGTGTATTTTTTAATTAGCAACTTTAATGTCCTCCAAGATTGTCGTAGTTGATGATATATTTTCCAAATTCTACAGTTTGTCTTGCTATAAAAAAAACGCAAGACAAATTGCAAATTACTTTTATACAGTTTGATGTTGTATAATGGTTTAAAGCAAGAAATCGTAGCTCATCATCAAACGTGGTAATTCTGGGCTGGTGTGTTTTGTAATCGTTATATTTATATAATGTACTTGTGTATTTTTTAATTAACAACTTTAATGTCCTCCAAGATGTCCACAAATCGTAGCTCATCATCAAATATGGTAATTCTGCGCTGGTGTGTTTTGTAATCGTTATATTTATATCATGTACTTGTGTATTTTTTAATTAACAACATTAATGTCGTCCAAGTTTGTCGTAGTTGATGATGTATTTTCCAAATTCTACAGTTTGTCTTGCTATAAAAAAAACGCAAGGCAAATTGCAAATTGCTTTTGTATAGTTTGACTTTGTATAGTGGTTTAAAGCCACAAATCGTAGCTCATCATCAAATATGGTAACTCTGCGCTGGTGTATTTTGTAATAGTTATATTTATATGATGTACTTGTGTGTTTTTTAATTAACAACTTTAATATCCTCCAAGATTGTCGTAGTTGATGATGTATTTTCCAAATTCTACAGTTTGTCTTGCTATAAAAAAAAAAAAACGCAAGACAAATTGCAAATTACTTTTATACAGTTTGATTTTGTATAATGGTTTAAAGCCACAAATCGTAGCTCATCATCAAATATGGTAATTCTGCGCTGGTGTGTTTTGTAATCGTTATATTTATATGATGTACCTGTGTATTTTTTAATTAACAACTTTAATGTCCTCCAAGATTGTCGTAGTTGATGATGTATTTTCCAAATTCTACAGTTTGTCTTGCTATAAAAAAAAACGCAAGACAAATTGCAAATTACTTTTATACAGTTTGATGTTGTATAATGGTTTAAAGCAAGAAATCGTAGCTCATCATCAAATGTGGTAATTCTGGGCTGGTGTGTTTTGTAATCGTTATATTTATATAATGTACTTGTGTATTTTTTAATTAGCAACTTTAATGTCCTCCAAGATTGTCGTAGTTGATGACGTATTTTCCAAATTCTACAGTTTGTCTTGCTATAAAAAAAAAACGCAAGACAAATTGCAAATTACTTTTATACAGTTTGATTTTGTATAATGGTTTAAAGCCACAAATCGTAGCTCATCATCAAATATGGTAATTCTGCGCTGGTGTGTTTTGTAATCGTTATATTTATATGATGTACCTGTGTATTTTTCAATTAACAACTTTAATGTCCTCCAAGATTGTCGTAGTTGATGATGTATTTTCCAAATTCTACAGTTTGTCTTGCTATAAAAAAAAACGCAAGACAAATTGCAAATTACTTTTATACAGTTTGATGTTGTATAATGGTTTAAAGCAAGAAATCGTAGCTCATCATCAAATGTGGTAATTCTGGGCTGGTGTGTTTTGTAATCGTTATATTTATATAATGTACTTGTGTATTTTTTAATTAGCAACTTTAATGTCCTCCAAGATTGTCGTAGTTGATGATGTATTTTCCAAATTCAACAGTTTGTCTCTCTATAAAAAAAAGCGCAAGACAAATTGCAAATTACTTTTATACAGATTGATTTTGTATAATGGTTTAAAGCAACAAATCGTAGCCCATCATCAAATATGGTAATTCTGCGCTGGTGTGTTTTGTAATCGTTATATTTATATGATGTACTTGTGTATTTTTTAATTAACAACTTTAATGTCCTCCAAGATTGTCGTAGTTGATGATGTATTTTCCAAATTCTACAGTTTGTCTTGCTATAAAAAAAAACGCAAGACAAATTGCAAATTACTTTTATACAGTTTGATGTTGTATAATGGTTTAAAGCAACAAATCGTAGCTCATCATCAAATGTGGTAATTCTGGGCTGGTGTGTTTTGTAATCGTTATATTTATATAATGTACTTGTGTATTTTTTAATTAACAACTTTAATGTCCTCCAAGATGTCCACAAATCGTAGCTCATCATCAAATATGGTAATTCTGCGCTGGTGTGTTTTGTAATCATTATATTTATATCATGTACTTGTGTATTTTTTAATTAACAACATTAATGTCGTCCAAGATTGTCGTAGTTGATGATGTATTTTCCAAATTCTACAGTTTGTCTTGCTATAAAAAAACGCAAGGCAAATTGCAAATTGCTTTTGTATAGTTTGACTTTGTATAGTGGTTTAAAGCCACAAATCGTAGCTCATCATCAAATATGGTAATTTTGCGCTGGTGTGTTTTGTAATCGTTATATTTATATGATGTACTTGTGTATTTTTTAATTAACAACTTTAATGTCCTCCAAGATTGTCGTAGTTGATGACGTATTTTCCAAATTCTACAGTTTGTGTTGCTATAAAAAAAACGCAAGGCAAATTGCAAATTGCTTTTGTATAGTTTGACTTTGTATAGTGGTTTAAAGCCACAAATCGTAGCTCATCATCAAATATGGTAATTCTGCGTTGGTGTGTTTTGTAATCGTTATATTTATATGATGTACTTGTGTATTTTTTAATTAACAACTTTAATGTCCTCCAAGATTGTCGTAGTTGATGATGTATTTTCCCAATTCTACAGTTTGTCTTGCTATAAAAAAAACGCAAGACAAATTGCAAATTGCTTTTATATAGTTTGATTTTGTATAGTGGTTTAAAGCCACGAATCGTAGCTCATCATCAAATATGGTAGTTCTGCGCTGGTGTGTTTTGTAATCGTTATATTTATATGATGTACTTGTGTATTTTTTAATTAACAACTTTAATGTCCTCCAAGATTGTCGTAGATGATGATGTATTTTCCAAATTCTACAGTTTGTCTTGCTATAAAAAAAAACGCAAGACAAATTGCAAATTACTTTTATACAGTTTGATGTTGTATAATGGTTTAAAGCAACAAATCGTAGCTCACCATCAAATGTGGTAATTCTGGGCTGGTGTGTTTTGTAATCGTTATATTTATATAATGTACTTGTGAATTTTTTAATTAACAACTTTAATGTCCTCCAAGATGTCCACAAATCGTAGCTCATCATCAAATATGGTAATTCTGCGCTGGTGTGTTTTGTAATCGTTATATTTATATCATGTACTTGTGTATTTTTTAATTAACAACATTAATGTCCTCCAAGATTTTCGTAGATGATGATGTATTTTCCAAATTCTGCAGTTTGTCCTGCTATAAAAAAAGCCGCAAGACAAATTGCAAATTACTTTTTTACAGTTTGATTTTGTATAGTGGTTTAAAGCCACAAATCGTAGCTCATCATCAAATATGGTAGTTCTGCGCTGGTGTGTTTTGTAATCGTTATATTTATATGATGTACTTGTGTATTTTTTAATTAACAACATTAATGTCCTCCAAGATTGTCGTAGATGATGATGTATTTTCCAAATTCTACAGTTTGTCTTGCTATAAAAAAAACGCGAGACAAATTGCAAATTACTTTTATACAGATTGATTTTGTATAATGGTTTAAAGCAACAAATCGTAGCTCATCATCAAATATGGTAATTCTGCGCTGGTGTGTTTTGTAATCGTTATATTTATATGATGTACTTGTGTATTTTTTAATTAACAACTTTAATGTCCTCCAAGATTGTCGTAGTTGATGATGTATTTTCCAAATTCTACAGTTTGTCTTGCTATAAAAAAAAACGCAAGACAAATTGCAAATTACTTTTATACAGTTTGATTTTGTATAATGGTTTAAAGCTACAAATCATAGCTCATCATCAAATATGGTAACTCTGCGCTGGTGTGTTTTGTAGTCGTCATATTTATATGATGTACTTGTGTATTTTTTAATTAACAACTTTAATGTCGTCCAAGATTGTCGTAGTTGATGATGTATTTTCCAAATTCTACACTTTGTCTCGCTATAAAAAAAACGCAAGAAAAATTGCAAATTGCTTTTATATAGTTTGATTTTGTATAGTGGTTTAAAGCCACAAATCGTAGCTCATCATCAAATATGGTAATTCTGCGCTGGTGTGTTTTGTAATCGTTATATTTATATGATGTACCTGTGTATTTTTTAATTAACAACTTTAATGTCCTCCAAGATTGTCGTAGTTGATGATGTATTTTCCAAATTCTACAGCTTGTCTTGCTATAAAAAAAACGCAAGACAAATTGCAAATTACTTTTATACAGTTTGATGTTGTATAATGGTTTAAAGCAAGAAATCGTAGCTCATCATCAAACGTGGTAATTCTGGGCTGGTGTGTTTTGTAATCGTTATATTTATATAATGTACTTGTGTATTTTTTAATTAGCAACTTTAATGTCCTCCAAGATTGTCGTAGTTGATGATGTATTTTCCAAATTCTACAGTTTGTCTTGCTATAAAAAAAAACGCAAGGCAAATTGCAAATTGCTTTTGTATAGTTTGACTTTGTATAGTGGTTTAAAGCCACAAATCGTAGCTCATCATCAAATATGGTAACTCTGCGCTGGTGTATTTTGTAATAGTTATATTTATATGATGTACTTGTGTGTTTTTTAATTAACAACTTTAATATCCTCCAAGATTGTCGTAGTTGATGATGTATTTTCCAAATTCTACAGTTTGTCTTGCTATAAAAAAAAAACGCAAGACAAATTGCAAATTACTTTTATACAGTTTGATTTTGTATAATGGTTTAAAGCCACAAATCGTAGCTCATCATCAAATATGGTAATTCTGCGCTGGTGTGTTTTGTAATCGTTATATTTATATGATGTACCTGTGTATTTTTTAATTAACAACTTTAATGTCCTCCAAGATTGTCGTAGTTGATGATGTATTTTCCAAATTCTACAGTTTGTCTTGCTATAAAAAAAAACGCAAGACAAATTGCAAATTACTTTTATACAGTTTGATGTTGTATAATGGTTTAAAGCAAGAAATCGTAGCTCATCATCAAATGTGGTAATTCTGGGCTGGTGTGTTTTGTAATCGTTATATTTATATAATGTACTTGTGTATTTTTTAATTAGCAACTTTAATGTCCTCCAAGATTGTCGTAGTTGATGACGTATTTTCCAAATTCTACAGTTTGTCTTGCTATAAAAAAAAACGCAAGGCAAATTGCAAATTGCTTTTGTATAGTTTGACTTTGTATAGTGGTTTAAAGCCACAAATCGTAGCTCATCATCAAATATGGTAATTCTGCGCTGGTGTGTTTTGTAATCGTTATATTTATATGATGTACTTGTGTATTTTTTAATTAACAACTTTAATCTCCTCCAAGGTTGTCGTAGTTGATGATGTATTTTCCAAATTCTACAGTTTGTCTTGCTATTAGAAAAAAAACGCGAGACAAATTGCAAATTACTTTTATACAGTTTGATTTTGTATAATGGTTTAAAGCAACCAATCGTAGCTCATCATCAAATATGGTAATTCTGCGCTGGTGTGTTTTGTAATCGTTATATTTATATGATGTACTTGTGTATTTTTTAATTAACAACTTTAATGTCCTCCAAGATTGTCGTAGTTGATGATGTATTTTCCCAATTCTACAGTTTGTCTTGCTATAAAAAAAAACGCAAGACAAATTGCAAATTGCTTTTATATAGTTTGATTTTGTATAGTGGTTCAAAGCCACGAATCGTAGCTCATCATCAAATATGGTAGTTCTGCGCTGGTGTGTTTTGTAATCGTTATATTTATATGATGTACTTGTGTATTTTTTAATTAACAACTTTAATGTCCTCCAAGATTGTCGTAGATGATGATGTATTTTCCAAATTCTACAGTTTGTCTTGCTATAAAAAAAAACGCAAGACAAATTGCAAATTACTTTTATACAGTTTGATTTTGTATAATGGTTTAAAGCCACAAATCGTAGCTCATCATCAAATATGGTAACTCTGCGCTGGTGTATTTTGTAATAGTTATATTTATATGATGTACTTGTGTGTTTTTTAATTAACAACTTTAATATCCTCCAAGATTGTCGTAGTTGATGATGTATTTTCCAAATTCTACAGTTTGTCTTGCTATAAAAAAAAAACGCAAGACAAATTGCAAATTACTTTTATACAGTTTGATTTTGTATAATGGTTTAAAGCCACAAATCGTAGCTCATCATCAAATATGGTAATTCTGCGCTGGTGTGTTTTGTAATCGTTATATTTATATGATGTACCTGTGTATTTTTTAATTAACAACTTTAATGTCCTCCAAGATTGTCGTAGTTGATGATGTATTTTCCAAATTCTACAGTTTGTCTTGCTATAAAAAAAACGCAAGACAAATTGCAAATTACTTTTATACAGTTTGATGTTGTATAATGGTTTAAAGCAAGAAATCGTAGCTCATCATCAAATGTGGTAATTCTGGGCTGGTGTGTTTTGTAATCGTTATATTTATATAATGTACTTGTGTATTTTTTAATTAGCAACTTTAATGTCCTCCAAGATTGTCGTAGTTGATGATGTATTTTCCAAATTCAACAGTTTGTCTCTCTATAAAAAAAAGCGCAAGACAAATTGCAAATTACTTTTATACAGATTGATTTTGTATAATGGTTTAAAGCAACAAATCGTAGCCCATCATCAAATATGGTAATTCTGCGCTGGTGTGTTTTGTAATCGTTATATTTATATGATGTACTTGTGTATTTTTTAATTAACAACTTTAATCTCCTCCAAGGTTGTCGTAGTTGATGATGTATTTTCCAAATTCTACAGTTTGTCTTGCTATTAAAAAAAAAAAACGCGAGACAAATTGCAAATTACTTTTATACAGTTTGATTTTGTATAATGGTTTAAAGCAACAAATCGTAGCTCATCATCAAATATGGTAATTCTGCGCTGGTGTGTTTTGTAATCGTTATATTTATATGATGTACTTGTGTATTTTTTAATTAACAACTTTAATGTCCTCCAAGATTGTCGTAGTTGATGATGTATTTTCCCAATTCTACAGTTTGTCTTGCTATAAAAAAAACGCAAGACAAATTGCAAATTACTTTTATACAGTTTGATTTTGTATAATGGTTTAAAGCCACAAATCGTAGCTCATCATCAAATGTGGTAATTCTGGGCTGGTGTGTTTTGTAATCGTTATATTTATATAATGTACTTGTGTATTTTTTAATTAGCAACTTTAATGTCCTCCAAGATTGTCGTAGTTGATGATGTATTTTCCAAATTCAACAGTTTGTCTCTCTATAAAAAAAAGCGCAAGACAAATTGCAAATTACTTTTATACAGATTGATTTTGTATAATGGTTTAAAGCAACAAATCGTAGCCCATCATCAAATATGGTAATTCTGCGCTGGTGTGTTTTGTAATCGTTATATTTATATGATGTACTTGTGTATTTTTTAATTAACAACTTTAGTCTCCTCCAAGGTTGTCGTAGTTGATGATGTATTTTCCAAATTCTACAGTTTGTCTTGCTATTAAAAAAAAAACGCGAGACAAATTGCAAATTACTTTTATACAGTTTGATTTTGTATAATGGTTTAAAGCAACAAATCGTAGCTCATCATCAAATATGGTAATTCTGCGCTGGTGTGTTTTGTAATCGTTATATTTAAATGATGTACTTGTGTATTTTTTAATTAACAACTTTAATGTCCTCCAAGATTGTCGTAGTTGATGATGTATTTTCCCAATTCTACAGTTTGTCTTGCTATAAAAAAAACGCAAGACAAATTGCAAATTGCTTTTATATAGTTTGATTTTGTATAGTGGTTTAAAGCCACGAATCGTAGCTCATCATCAAATATGGTAGTTCTGCGCTGGTGTGTTTTGTAATCGTTATATTTATATGATGTACTTGTGTATTTTTTAATTAACAACTTTAATGTCCTCCAAGATTGTCGTAGATGATGATGTATTTTCCAAATTCTACAGTTTGTCTTGCTATAAAAAAAAACGCAAGACAAATTGCAAATTACTTTTATACAGTTTGATTTTGTATAATGGTTTAAAGCCACAAATCGTAGCTCATCATCAAATATGGTAACTCTGCGCTGGTGTGTTTTGTAATAGTTATATTTATATGATGTACTTGTGTGTTTTTTAATTAACAACTTTAATATCCTCCAAGATGGTCGTAGTTGATGATGTATTTTCCAAATTCTACAGTTTGTCTTGCTATAAAAAAAAACGCAAGACAAATTGCAAATTACTTTTATACAGTTTGATTTTGTATAATGGTTTAAAGCCACAAATCGTAGCTCATCATCAAATATGGTAATTCTGCGCTGGTGTGTTTTGTAATCGTTATATTTATATGATGTACCTGTGTATTTTTTAATTAACAACTTTAATGTCCTCCAAGATTGTCGTAGTTGATGATGTATTTTCCAAATTCTACAGTTTGTCTTGCTATAAAAAAAACGCAAGACAAATAGAAAATTACTTTTATACAGTTTGATGTTGTATAATGGTTTAAAGCAAGAAATCGTAGCTCATCATCAAATGTGGCAATTCTGGGCTGGTGTGTTTTGTAATCGTTATATTTATATAATGTACTTGTGTATTTTTTAATTAGCAACTTTAATGTCCTCCAAGATTGTCGTAGTTGATGATGTATTTTCCAAATTCAACAGTTTGTCTCTCTATAAAAAAAAGCGCAAGACAAATTGCAAATTACTTTTATACAGATTGATTTTGTATAATGGTTTAAAGCAACAAATCGTAGCCCATCATCAAATATGGTAATTCTGCGCTGGTGTGTTTTGTAATCGTTATATTTATATGATGTACTTGTGTATTTTTTAATTAACAACTTTAATGTCCTCCAAGATTGTCGTAGTTGATGATGTATTTTCCAAATTCTACAGTTTGTCTTACTATAAAAAAAAAACGCAAGACAAATTGCAAATTACTTTTATACAGTTTGATGTTGTATAATGGTTTAAAGCAACAAATCGTAGCTCATCATCAAATGTGGTAATTCTGGGCTGGTGTGTTTTGTAATCGTTATATTTATATAATGTACTTGTGTATTTTTTAATTAACAACTTTAATGTCCTCCAAGATGTCCACAAATCGTAGCTCATCATCAAATATGGTAATTCTGCGCTGGTGTGTTTTGTAATCATTATATTTATATCATGTACTTGTGTATTTTTTAATTAACAACATTAATGTCGTCCAAGATTGTCGTAGTTGATGATGTATTTTCCAAATTCCACAGTTTGTCTTGCTATAAAAAAACGCAAGGCAAATTGCAAATTGCTTTTGTATAGTTTGACTTTGTATAGTGGTTTAAAGCCACAAATCGTAGCTCATCATCAAATATGGTAGTTCTGCGCTGGTGTGTTTTGTAATCGTTATATTTATATGATGTACTTGTGTATTTTTTAATTAACAACATTAATGTCCTCCAAGATTGTCGTAGATGATGATGTATTTTCCAAATTCTACAGTTTGTCTTGCTATAAAAAAAACGCGAGACAAATTGCAAATTACTTTTATACAGATTGATTTTGTATAATGGTTTAAAGCAACAAATCGTAGCTCATCATCAAATATGGTAATTCTGCGCTGGTGTGTTTTGTAATCGTTATATTTATATGATGTACTTGTGTATTTTTTAATTAACAACTTTAATGTCCTCCAAGATTGTCGTAGTTGATGATGCATTTTCCAAATTCTACAGTTTGTCTTGCTATAAAAAAAAACGCAAGACAAATTGCAAATTACTTTTATACAGTTTGATTTTGTATAATGGTTTAAAGCTACAAATCATAGCTCATCATCAAATATGGTAGCTCTGCGCTGGTGTGTTTTGTAGTCGTTATATTTATATGATGTACTTGTGTATTTTTTAATTAACAACTTTAATGTCGTCCAAGATTGTCGTAGTTGATGATGTATTTTCCAAATTCTACAGTTTGTCTCGCTATAAAAAAAACGCAAGAAAAATTGCAAATTGCTTTTATATAGTTTGATTTTGTATAGTGGTTTAAAGCCACAAATCGTAGCTCATCATCAAATATGGTAATTCTGCGCTGGTGTGTTTTGTAATCGTTATATTTATATGATGTACCTGTGTATTTTTTAATTAACAACTTTAATGTCCTCCAAGATTGTCGTAGTTGATGATGTATTTTCCAAATTCTACAGCTTGTCTTGCTATAAAAAAAAACGCAAGACAAATTGCAAATTACTTTTATACAGTTTGATGTTGTATAATGGTTTAAAGCAAGAAATCGTAGCTTATCATCAAACGTGGTAATTCTGGGCTGGTGTGTTTTGTAATCGTTATATTTATATAATGTACTTGTGTATTTTTTAATTAGCAACTTTAATGTCCTCCAAGATTGTCGTAGTTGATGATGTATTTTCCAAATTCTACAGTTTGTCTTGCTATAAAAAAAAACGCAAGACAAATTGCAAATTACTTTTATACAGTTTGATGTTGTATAATGGTTTAAAGCAAGAAATCGTAGCTCATCATCAAACGTGGTAATTCTGGGCTGGTGTGTTTTGTAATCGTTATATTTATATAATGTACTTGTGTATTTTTTAATTAACAACTTTAATGTCCTCCAAGATGTCCACAAATCGTAGCTCATCATCAAATATGGTAATTCTGCGCTGGTGTGTTTTGTAATCGTTATATTTATATCATGTACTTGTGTATTTTTTAATTAACAACATTAATGTCGTCCAAGATTGTCGTAGTTGATGATGTATTTTCCAAATTCTACAGTTTGTCTTGCTATAAAAAAAACGCAAGGCAAATTGCAAATTGCTTTTGTATAGTTTGACTTTGGATAGTGGTTTAAAGCCACAAATCGTAGCTCATCATCAAATATGGTAATTCTGCGCTGGTCTGTTTTGTAATCGTTATATTTATATGATGTACTTGTGTATTTTTTAATTAACAACTTTAATGTCCTCCAAGATTGTCGTAGTTGATGACGTATTTTCCAAATTCTACAGTTTGTGTTGCTATAAAGAAAACGCAAGGCAAATTGCAAATTGCTTTTGTATAGTTTGACTTTGTATAGTGGTTTAAAGCCACAAATCGTAGCTCATCATCAAATATGGTAATTCTGCGTTGGTGTGTTTTGTAATCGTTATATTTATATGATGTACTTGTGTATTTTTTAATTAACAACTTTAATGTCCTCCAAGATTGTCGTAGTTGATGATGTATTTTCCAAATTCTACAGTTTGTCTCGTTATAAAAAAAAACGCAAGACAAATTGCAAATTGCTTTTATATAGTTTGATTTTGTATAGTGGTTTAAAGCCACAAATCGTAGCTCATCATCAAATATGGTAATTCTGCGCTGGTGTGTTTTGTAATCGTTATATTTATATGATGTACTTGTGTATTTTTTAATTAACAACTTTAATGTCCTCCAAGATTGTCGTAGTTGATGATGTATTTTCCAAATTCTACAGTTTGTCTTGCTATAAAAAAAACGCAAGGCAAAATGCAAAATGCTTTTGTATAGTTTGACTTTGTATAGTGGTTTAAAGCCACAAATCGTAGCTCATCATCAAATATGGTAATTCTGCGTTGGTGTGTTTTGTAATCGTTATATTTATATGATGTACTTGTGTATTTTTTAATTAACAACTTTAATGTCCTCCAAGATTGTCGTAGTTGATGATGTATTTTCCAAATTCTACAATTTATCTTGCTATATAAAAAAAAACGCAAGACAAATTGCAAATTACTTTTATACAGTTTGATTTTGTATAATGGTTTAAAGCAACAAATCGTAGCTCATCATCAAATATGGTAATTCTGCGCTGGTGTGTTTTGTAATCGTTATATTTATATGATGTACTTGTGTATTTTTTAATTAACAACTTTAATGTCCTCCAAGATTGTCGTAGTTGATGATGTATTTTCCAAATTCTACAGTTTGTCTTGCTATAAAAAAAAAAACGCAATACAAATTGCAAATTATTTTATAGAGTTTGATTTTGTATAATGGTTTAAAGCAACAAATCGCAGCTCATCATCAAATATGGTAATTCTGCGCTGGTGTGTTTTGTAATCGTTATATTTATATGATGTACTTGTGTATTTTTTAATTAACAACTTTAATCTCCTCCAAGATTGTCGTAGTTGATGATGTATTTTCCAAATTCTACAGTTTGTCTTGCTATAAAAAAAAAACGCAAGACCAATTGCAAATTACTTTTATACAGTTTGATTTTGTATAATGGTTTAACGCAACAAATCGTAGCTCATTATTAAATATGGTAATTCTGCGCTGGTGTGTTTTGTAATCGTTATATTTATATGATGTACTTGTGTATTTTTTAATTAACAACTTTAATGTCCTCCAAGATTGTCGTAGTTGATGATGTATTTTCCAAATTCTACAGTTTGTCTTGCTATAAAAAAAAAAAACGCAAGACAAATTGCAAATTACTTTTATACAGTTTGATTTTGTATAATGGTTTAAAGCAACAAATCGTAGCACATCATCAACTATGGTAATTCTGCGCTGGTGTGTTTTGTAATCGTTATATTTATATGACGTACTTGTGTATTTTTTAATTAACAACTTTAATCTCCTCCAAGATTGTCGTAGTTGATGATGTATTTTCCAAATTCTACAGTTTGTCTTGCTATAAAAAGAAACAAAAGACAAATTGCAAATTACTTTTATTCAGTTTGATTTTGTATAATGGTTTAAAGCCACAAATCGTAGCTCATCATCAAATATGGTAACTCTGCGCTGGTGTGTTTTGTAATAGTTATATTTATATGATGTACTTGTGTGTTTTTTAATTAACAACTTTAATGTCCTCCAAGATTGTCGTAGTTGATGACGTATTTTCCAAATTCTACAGTTTGTCTTGCTATAAAAAAACGCAAGGCAAAGTGCAAAATGCTTTTGTATAGCTTGACTTTGTATGGTGGTTTAAAGCCACAAATCGTAGCTCATCCTCAAATATGGTAATTCTGCGCTGGTGTGTTTTGTAATCGTTATATTTATATGATGTACTTGTGTATTTTTTAATTAACAACTTTAATCTCCTCCAAGATTGTCGTAGTTGATGATGTATTTTCCAAATTCTACAGTTTGTCTTGCTATAAAAAAAAACGCAAGACCAATTGCAAATTACTTTTATACAGTTTGATTTTGTATAATGGTTTAACGCAACAAATCGTAGCTCATTATTAAATATGGTAATTCTGCGCTGGTGTGTTTTGTAATCGTTATATTTATATGATGTACTTGTGTATTTTTTAATTAACAACTTTAATGTCCTCCAAGATTGTCGTAGTTGATGATGTATTTTCCAAATTCTACAGTTAGTCTTGCTATAAAAAAAAACGCAAGACAAACTGCAAATTACTTTTATACAGTTTGATTTTGTATAATGGTTTAAAGCAACAAATCGTAGCACATCATCAACTATGGTAATTCTGCGCTGGTGTGTTTTGTAATCGTTATATTTATATGATGTACTTGTGTATTTTTTAATTAACAACTTTAATCTCCTCCAAGATTGTCGTAGTTGATGATGTATTTTCCAAATTCTACAGTTTGTCTTGCTATAAAAAAAAACAAAAGACAAATTGCAAATTACTTTTATTCAGTTTGATTTTGTATAATGGTTTAAAGCCACAAATCGTAGCTCATCATCAAATATGGTAACTCTGCGCTGGTGTGTTTTGTAATAGTTATATTTATATGATGTACTTGTGTGTTTTTTAATTAACAACTTTAATGTCCTCCAAGATTGTCGTAGTTGATGACGTATTTTCCAAATTCTACAGTTTGTCTTGCTATAAAAAAACGCAAGGCAAAGTGCAAAATGCTTTTGTATAGCTTGACTTTGTATGGTGGTTTAAAGCCACAAATCGTAGCTCATCCTCAAATATGGTAATTCTGCGCTGGTGTGTTTTGTAATCGTTATATTTATATGATGTACCTGTGTATTTTTTAATTAACAACTTTAATGTCCTCCAAGATTGTCGTAGTTGATGATGTATTTTCCAAATTCTACAGTTTGTCTCGTTATAAAAAAAAAAACGCAAGACAAATTGCAAATTGCTTTTATATAGTTTGATTTTGTATAGTAGTTTAAAGCCACAAATCGTAGCTCATCATCAAATATGGTAATTCTGCGCTGGTGTGTTTTGTAATCGTTATATTTATATGATGTACTTGTGTATTTTTTAATTAACAACTTTAATGTCCTCCAAGATTGTCGTAGTTGATGATGTATTTTCCAAATTCTACAGTTTGTCTTGCTATAAAAAAAACGCAAGGCAAAATGCAAAATGCTTTTGTATAGTTTGACTTTGTATAGTGGTTTAAAGCCACAAATCGTAGCTCATCATCAAATATGGTAATTCTGCGTTGGTGTGTTTTGTAATCGTTATATTTATATGATGTACTTGTGTATTTTTTAATTAACAACTTTAATGTCCTCCAAGATTGTCGTAGTTGATGATGTATTTTCCAAATTCTACAATTTATCTTGCTATATAAAAAAAAACGCAAGACAAATTGCAAATTACTTTTATACAGTTTGATTTTGTATAATGGTTTAAAGCAACAAATCGTAGCTCATCATCAAATATGGTAATTCTGCGCTGGTGTGTTTTGTAATCGTTATATTTATATGATGTACTTGTGTATTTTTTAATTAACAACTTTAATGTCCTCCAAGATTGTCGTAGTTGATGATGTATTTTCCAAATTCTACAGTTTGTCTTGCTATAAAAAAAAAAAACGCAATACAAATTGCAAATTATTTTATAGAGTTTGATTTTGTATAATGGTTTAAAGCAACAAATCGCAGCTCATCATCAAATATGGTAATTCTGCGCTGGTGTGTTTTGTAATCGTTATATTTATATGATGTACTTGTGTATTTTTTAATTAACAACTTTAATCTCCTCCAAGATTGTCGTAGTTGATGATGTATTTTCCAAATTCTACAGTTTGTCTTGCTATAAAAAAAACGCAAGACCAATTGCAAATTACTTTTATACAGTTTGATTTTGTATAATGGTTTAACGCAACAAATCGTAGCTCATTATTAAATATGGTAATTCTGCGCTGGTGTGTTTTGTAATCGTTATATTTATATGATGTACTTGTGTATTTTTTAATTAACAACTTTAATGTCCTCCAAGATTGTCGTAGTTGATGATGTATTTTCCAAATTCTACAGTTTGTCTTGCTATAAAAAAAAACGCAAGACAAATTGCAAATTACTTTTATACAGTTTGATTTTGTATAATGGTTTAAAGCAACAAATCGTAGCACATCATCAACTATGGTAATTCTGCGCTGGTGTGTTTTGTAATCGTTATATTTATATGATGTACTTGTGTATTTTTTAATTAACAACTTTAATCTCCTCCAAGATTGTCGTAGTTGATGACGTATTTTCCAAATTCTACAGTTTGTCTTGCTATAAAAAAACGCAAGGCAAAGTGCAAAATGCTTTTGTATAGCTTGACTTTGTATGGTGGTTTAAAGCCACAAATCGTAGCTCATCCTCAAATATGGTAATTCTGCGCTGGTGTGTTTTGTAATCGTTATATTTATATGATGTACCTGTGTATTTTTTAATTAACAACTTTAGTGTCCTCCAAGATTGTCGTAGTTGATGATGTATTTTCCAAATTCTACAGCTTGTCTTGCTATAAAAAAAAACGCAAGACAAATTGCAAATTACTTTTATACAGTTTGATGTTGTATAATGGTTTAAAGCAAGAAATCGTAGCTCATCATCAAACGTGGTAATTCTGGGCTGGTGTGTTTTGTAATCGTTATATTTATATAATGTACTTGTGTATTTTTTAATTAGCAACTTTAATGTCCTCCAAGATTGTCGTAGTTGATGATGTATTTTCCAAATTCTACAGTTTGTCTTGCTATAAAAAAAAAACGCAAGACAAATTGCAAATTACTTTTATACAGTTTGATGTTGTATAATGGTTTAAAGCAAGAAATCGTACCTCATCATCAAACGTGGTAATTCTGGGCTGGTGTGTTTTGTAATCGTTATATTTATATAATGTACTTGTGTATTTTTTAATTAACAACTTTAATGTCCTCCAAGATGTCCACAAATCGTAGCTCATCATCAAATATGGTAATTCTGCGCTGGTGTGTTTTGTAATCGTTATATTTATATCATGTACTTGTGTATTTTTTAATTAACAACATTAATGTCGTCCAAGATTGTCGTAGTTGATGATGTATTTTCCAAATTCTACAGTTTGTCTTGCTATAAAAAAAACGCAAGGCAAATTGCAAATTGCTTTTGTATAGTTTGACTTTGGATAGTGGTTTAAAGCCACAAATCGTAGCTCATCATCAAATATGGTAATTCTGCGCTGGTGTGTTTTGTAATCGTTATATTTATATGATGTACTTGTGTATTTTTTAATTAACAACTTTAATGTCCTCCAAGATTGTCGTAGTTGATGACGTATTTTCCAAATTCTACAGTTCGTGTTGCTATAAAGAAAACGCAAGGCAAATTGCAAATTGCTTTTGTATAGTTTGACTTTGAATAGTGGTTTAAAGCCACAAATCGTAGCTCATCATCAAATATGGTAATTCTGCGTTGGTGTGTTTTGTAATCGTTATATTTATATGATGTACTTGTGTATTTTTTAATTAACAACTTTAATGTCCTCCAAGATTGTCGTAGTTGATGATGTATTTTCCAAATTCTACAGTTTGTCTCGTTATAAAAAAAAACGCAAGACAAATTGCAAATTGCTTTTATATAGTTTGATTTTGTATAGTGGTTTAAAGCCACAAATCGTAGCTCATCATCAAATATGGTAATTCTGCGCTGGTGTGTTTTGTAATCGTTATATTTATATGATGTACTTGTGTATTTTTTAATTAACAACTTTAATGTCCTCCAAGATTGTCGTAGTTGATGACGTATTTTCCAAATTCTACAGTTTGTCTTGCTATAAAAAAAAACGCAAGGCAAAGTGCAAAATGCTTTTGTATAGTTTGACTTTGTATAGTGGTTTAAAGCCACAAATTGTAGCTCATCATCAAATATGGTAATTCTGCGTTGGTGTGTTTTGTAATCGTTATATTTATATGATGTACTTGTGTATTTTTTAATTAACAACTTTAATGTCTTCCAAGATTGTCGTAGTTGATGATGTATTTTCCAAATTCTACAATTTATCTTGCTATATAAAAAAAAAAACGCAAGACAAATTGCAAATTACTTTTATACAGTTTGATTTTGTATAATGGTTTAAAGCAACAAATCGTAGCTCATCATCAAATATGGTAATTCTGCGCTGGTGTGTTTTGTAATCGTTGTATTTATATGATGTACTTGTGTATTTTTTAATTAACAACTTTAATGTCCTCCAAGATTGTCGTAGTTGATGATGTATTTTCCAAATTCTACAGTTTGTCTTGCTATAAAAAAAAAACGCAATACAAATTGCAAATTATTTTATAGAGTTTGATTTTGTATAATGGTTTAAAGCAACAAATCGCAGCTCATCATCAAATATGGTAATTCTGCGCTGGTGTGTTTTGTAATCGTTATATTTATATGATGTACTTGTGTATTTTTTAATTAACAACTTTAATCTCCTCCAAGATTGTCGTAGTTGATAATGTATTTTCCAAATTCTACAGTTTGTCTTGCTATAAAAAAAAACGCAAGACCAATTGCAAATTACTTTTATACAGTTTGATTTTGTATAATGGTTTAACGCAACAAATCGTAGCTCATTATTAAATATGGTAATTCTGCGCTGGTGTGTTTTGTAATCGTTATATTTATATGATGTACTTGTGTATTTTTTAATTAACAACTTTAATGTCCTCCAAGATTGTCGTAGTTGATGATGTATTTTCCAAATTCTACAGTTTGTCTTGCTATAAAAAAAAACGCAAGACAAATTGCAAATTACTTTTATACAGTTTGATTTTGTATAATGGTTTAAAGCAACAAATCGTAGCACATTATCAACTATGGTAATTCTGCGCTGGTGTGTTTTGTAATCGTTATATTTATATGATGTACTTGTGTATTTTTTAATTAACAACTTTAATCTCCTCCAAGATTGTCGTAGTTGATGATGTATTTTCCAAATTCTACAGTTTGTCTTGCTATAAAAAAAAACAAAAGACAAATTGCAAATTACTTTTATTCAGTTTGATTTTGTATAATGGTTTAAAGCCACAAATCGCAGCTCATCATCAAATA
Source organism: Aphodius granarius (assembly GCA_963971325.1). NCBI lineage: Eukaryota > Metazoa > Arthropoda > Insecta > Coleoptera > Scarabaeidae > Aphodius > Aphodius granarius. The sequence continues at coordinate 8,630,442 of OZ020225.1, forward strand.
TGGTAACTCTGCGCTGGTGTGTTTTGTAATAGTTATATTTATATGATGTACTTATGTGTTTTTTAATTAACAACTTTAATGTCCTCCAAGATTGTCGTAGTTGATGACGTATTTTCCAAATTCTACAGTTTGTCTTGCTATAAAAAAACGCAAGGCAAAGTGCAAAATGCTTTTGTATAGCTTGACTTTGTATGGTGGTTTAAAGCCACAAATCGTAGCTCATCCTCAAATATGGTAATTCTGCGCTGGTGTGTTTTGTAATCGTTATATTTATATGATGTACCTGTGTATTTTTTAATTAACAACTTTAATGTCCTCCAAGATTGTCGTAGTTGATGATGTATTTTCCAAATTCTACAGTTTGTCTTGCTATAAAAAAAAACGCAAGACAAATTGCAAATTACTTTTATACAGTTTGATGTTGTATAATGGTTTAAAGCAAGAAATCGTAGCTCATCATCAAACGTGGTAATTCTGGGCTGGTGTGTTTTGTAATCGTTATATTTATATAATGTACTTGTGTATTTTTTAATTAGCAACTTTAATGTCCTCCAAGATTGTCGTAGTTGATGATGTATTTTCCAAATTCTACAGTTTGTCTTGCTATAAAAAAAAACGCAAGACAAATTGCAAATTACTTTTATACAGTTTGATGTTGTATAATGGTTTAAAGCAAGAAATCGTAGCTCATCATCAAACGTGGTAATTCTGGGCTGGTGTGTTTTGTAATCGTTATATTTATATAATGTACTTGTGTATTTTTTAATTAACAACTTTAATGTCCTCCAAGATGTCCACAAATCGTAGCTCATCATCAAATATGGTAATTCTGCGCTGGTGTGTTTTGTAATCGTTATATTTATATCATGTACTTGTGTATTTTTTAATTAACAACATTAATGTCGTCCAAGATTGTCGTAGTTGATGATGTATTTTCCAAATTCTACAGTTTGTCTTGCTATAAAAAAAACGCAAGGCAAATTGCAAATTGCTTTTGTATAGTTTGACTTTGGATAGTGGTTTAAAGCCACAAATCGTAGCTCATCATCAAATATGGTAATTCTGCGCTGGTGTGTTTTGTAATCGTTATATTTATATGATGTACTTGAGTATTTTTTAATTAACAACTTTAATGTCCTCCAAGATTGTCGTAGTTGATGACGTATTTTCCAAATTCTACAGTTTGTGTTGCTATAAAGAAAACGCAAGGCAAATTGCAAATTGCTTTTGTATAGTTTGACTTTGTATAGTGGTTTAAAGCCACAAATCGTAGCTCATCATCAAATATGGTAATTCTGCGTTGGTGTGTTTTGTAATCGTTATATTTATATGATGTACTTGTGTATTTTTTAATTAACAACTTTAATGTCCTCCAAGATTGTCGTAGTTGATGATGTATTTTCCAAATTCTACAGTTTGTCTCGTTATAAAAAAAACGCAAGACAAATTGCAAATTGCTTTTATATAGTTTGATTTTGTATAGTGGTTTAAAGCCACAAATCGTAGCTCATCATCAAATATGGTAATTCTGCGCTGGTGTGTTTTGTAATCGTTATATTTATATGATGTACTTGTGTATTTTTTAATTAACAACTTTAATGTCCTCCAAGATTGTCGTAGTTGATGACGTATTTTCCAAATTCTACAGTTTGTCTTGCTATAAAAAAACGCAAGGCAAAGTGCAAAATGCTTTTGTATAGTTTGACTTTGTATAGTGGTTTAAAGCCACAAATTGTAGCTCATCATCAAATATGGTAATTCTGCGTTGGTGTGTTTTGTAATCGTTATATTTATATGATGTACTTGTGTATTTTTTAATTAACAACTTTAATGTCCTCCAAGATTGTCGTAGTTGATGATGTATTTTCCAAATTCTACAATTTATCTTGCTATATAAAAAAAAAAACGCAAGACAAATTGCAAATTACTTTTATACAGTTTGATTTTGTATAATGGTTTAAAGCAACAAATCGTAGCTCATCATCAAATATGGTAATTCTGCGCTGGTGTGTTTTGTAATCGTTGTATTTATATGATGTACTTGTGTATTTTTTAATTAACAACTTTAATGTCCTCCAAGATTGTCGTAGTTGATGATGTATTTTCCAAATTCTACAGTTTGTCTTGCTATAAAAAAAAAACGCAATACAAATTGCAAATTATTTTATAGAGTTTGATTTTGTATAATGGTTTAAAGCAACAAATCGCAGCTTATCATCAAATATGGTAATTCTGCGCTGGTGTGTTTTGTAATCGTTATATTTATATGATGTACTTGTGTATTTTTTAATTAACAACTTTAATCTCCTCCAAGATTGTCGTAGTTGATGATGTATTTTCCAAATTCTACAGTTTGTCTTGCTATAAAAAAAAACGCAAGACCAATTGCAAATTACTTTTATACAGTTTGATTTTGTATAATGGTTTAACGCAACAAATCGTAGCTCATTATTAAATATGGTAATTCTGCGCTGGTGTGTTTTGTAATCGTTATATTTATATGATGTACTTGTGTATTTTTTAATTAACAACTTTAATGTCCTCCAAGATTGTCGTAGTTGATGATGTATTTTCCAAATTCTACAGTCTGTCTTGCTATAAAAAAAACGCAAGACAAATTGCAAATTACTTTTATACAGTTTGATTTTGTATAATGGTTTAAAGCAACAAATCGTAGCACATTATCAACTATGGTAATTCTGCGCTGGTGTGTTTTGTAATCGTTATATTTATATGATGTACTTGTGTATTTTTTAATTAACAACTTTAATCTCCTCCAAGATTGTCGTAGTTGATGATGTATTTTCCAAATTCTACAGTTTGTCTTGCTATAAAAAAAAAACAAAAGACAAATTGCAAATTACTTTTATTCAGTTTGATTTTGTATAATGGTTTAAAGCCACAAATCGTAGCTCATCATCAAATATGGTAACTCTGCGCTGGTGTGTTTTGTAATAGTTATATTTATATGATGTACTTGTGTGTTTTTTAATTAACAACTTTAATGTCCTCCAAGATTGTCGTAGTTGATGACGTATTTTCCAAATTCTACAGTTTGTCTTGCTATAAAAAAACGCAAGGCAAAGTGCAAAATGCTTTTGTATAGCTTGACTTTGTATGGTGGTTTAAAGCCACAAATCGTAGCTCATCCTCAAATATGGTAATTCTGCGTTGGTGTGTTTTGTAATCGTTATATTTATATGATGTACTTGTGTATTTTTTAATTAACAACTTTAATGTCCTCCAAGATTGTCGTAGTTGATGATGTATTTTCCAAATTCTACAATTTATCTTGCTATATAAAAAAAACGCAAGACAAATTGCAAATTACTTTTATACATTTTGATTTTGTATAATGGTTTAAAGCAACAAATCGTAGCTCATCATCAAATATGGTAATTCTGCGCTGGTGTGTTTTGTAATCGTTATATTTATATGATGTACTTGTGTATTTTTTTAATTAACAACTTTAATGTCCTCCAAGATTGTCGTAGTTGATGATGTATTTTCCAAATTCCACAGTTTGTCTTGCTATAAAAAAAAAACGCAATACAAATTGCAAATTATTTTGTACAGTTTGATTTTGTATAATGGCTTAAAGCAACAAATCGCAGCTCATCATCAAATATGGTAATTCTGCGCTGGTGTGTTTTGTAATCGTTATATTTATATGATGTACTTGTGTATTTTTTAATTAACAACTTTAATCTCCTCCAAGATTGTCGTAGTTGATGATGTATTTTCCAAATTCTACAGTTTGTCTTGCTATAAAAAAAAACGCAAGACCAATTGCAAATTACTTTTATACAGTTTGATTTTGTATAATGGTTTAACGCAACAAATCGTAGCTCATTATCAAATATGGTAATTCCGCGCAGGTGTGTTTTGTAATCGTTATATTTATATGATGTACTTGTGAATTTTTTAATTAACAACTTTAATGTCCTCCAAGATTGACGTAGTTGATGACGTATTTTCCAAATTCTACAGTTTGTCTTGCTATAAAAGGAACGCAAGACAAATTGCAAATTACTTTTATAAAGTTTGATTTTGTATAATGGTTTAAAGCTACAAATCATAGCTCATCATCAAATATGTTAACTCTGCGCTGGTGTGTTTTGTAATCGTTATACTTATATGATGTACTTGTGTATTTTTTAATTAACAACTTTAATGTCCTCCAAGATTGTCGTAGATGATGATGTATTTTCCAAATTCTACAGTTTGTCTTGCTATAAAAAAAAAACGCAAGACAAATAGCAAACTACTTTTATACAGTTTGATTTTGTATAATGGTTTAAAGCCACAAATCGTAGCTCGTCATCAAATATGGTAACTCTGCGCTGGTGTGTTTTGTAATAGTTATATTTATATGATGTACTTGTGTGTTTTTTAATTAACAACTTTAATGTCCTCCAAGATTGTCGTAGTTGATGATGTATTTTCCAAATTCTACAGTTTGTCTTGCTATATAAAAAAAACGCAAGGCAAATTGCAAATTGCTCTTATATAGTTTGATTTTGTATAGTGGTTTAAAGCCACAAATCGTAGCTCATCATCAAATATGGTAATTCTGCGCTGGTGTGTTTTGTAATCGTTATATTTATATGATGTACCTGTGCATTTTTTAATTAACAACTTTAATGTCCTCCAAGATTGTCGTAGTTGATGATGTATTTTCCAAATTCTACAGTTTGTCTTGCTATAAAAAAAAAACGCAAGACAAATTGCAAATTACTTTTATACAGTTTGATTTTGTATAATGGTTTAAAGCAACAAATCGTAGCTCATCATCAAATATGGTAATTCTGCGCTGGTGTGTTTTGTAATCGTTATATTTATATGATGTATTTGTGTATTTTTTAATTAACAACTTTAATGTCCTCCAAGATTGTCGTAATTGATGATGTATTTTCCAAATTCTACAGTTTGTCTTGCTATGAAAAAAAAACTCAAGACAAATTGCAAATTACTTTTATACAGTTTGATTTTGTATAATGGTTTAAAGCAACAAATCGTAGCTCATCATCAAATGTGGTAATTCTGGGCTGGTGTGTTTTGTAATCGTTATATTTATATAATGTACTTGTGTATTTTTTAATTAACAACTTTAATGTCCTCCAAGATTGTCGTAGTTGATGATGTATTTTCCAAATTCTACAGTTTGTCTTGCTATAAAAAAAACACAAGACAAATTGCAAATTAGTTTTATACAGTTTGATTTTGTATAGTGGTTTAAAGCAACAAATCGTAGCTCATCATCAAATATGGTAATTCTGCGCTGGTGTGTTTTGTAATCGTTATATTTATATGATGTACTTGTGTATTTTTTAATTAGCAACTTTAATGTCCTCCAAGATTGTCGTAGTTGATGATGTATTTTCCAAATTCTACAGTTTGTCTCGCTATAAAAAAAAACGCAAGACAAATTGCAAATTACTTTTATACAGTTTGATTTTGTATAATGGTTTAAAGCAACAAATCGCAGCTCATCATCAAATATGGTAATTCTGCGCTGGTGTGTTTTTTAATCGTTATATTTATATGATGTACTTGTGTATTTTTTAATTAACAACTTTAATGTCCTCCAAGATTGTCGTAGTTGATGATGTATTTTCCAAATTCTACAGTTTGTCTTGCTATAAAAAAAAACGCAATACAAATTGCAAATTACTTTTATACAGTTTGATTTTGTATAATGGTTTAAAGCAACAAATCGCAGCTCATCATCAAATATGGTAATTCTGCGCTGGTGTGTTTTGTAGTCGTTATATTTATATGATGTACTTGTGTATTTTTTAATTAACAACTTTAATGTCCTCCAAGATTGTCGTAGTTGATGACGTATTTTCCAAATTCTACAGTTTGTGTTGCTATAAAGAAAACGTAAGGCAAATTGCAAATTGCTTTTGTATAGTTTGACTTTGTATAGTGGTTTAAAGCCACAAATCGTAGCTCATCATCAAATATGGTAATTCTGCGTTGGTGTGTTTTGTAATCGTTATATTTATATGATGTACTTGTGTATTTTTTAATTAACAACTTTAATGTCCTCCAAGATTGTCGTAGTTGATGATGTATTTTCCAAATTCTACAGTTTGTCTCGTTATAAAAAAAAACGCAAGACAAATTGCAAATTGCTTTTATATAGTTTGATTTTGTATAGTGGTTTAAAGCCACAAATCGTAGCTCATCATCAAATATGGTAATTCTGCGCTGGTGTGTTTTGTAATCGTTATATTTATATGATGTACTTGTGTATTTTTTAATTAACAACTTTAATGTCCTCCAAGATTGTCGTAGTTGATGACGTATTTTCCAAATTCTACAGTTTGTCTTGCTATAAAAAAAACGCAAGGCAAAGTGCAAAATGCTTTTGTATAGTTTGACTTTGTATAGTGGTTTAAAGCCACAAATCGTAGCTCATCATCAAATATGGTAATTCTGCGTTGGTGTGTTTTGTAATCGTTATATTTATATGATGTACTTGTGTATTTTTTAATTAACAACTTTAATGTCCTCCAAGATTGTCGTAGTTGATGATGTATTTTCCAAATTCTACAGTTTGTCTTGCTATAAAAAAAAACGCAAGACAAATTGCAAATTACTTTTATACAGTTTGATTTTGTATAATGGTTTAACGCAACAAATCGTAGCTTTTTATTAAATATGGTAATTCTGCGCTGGTGTGTTTTGTAATCGTTATATTTATATGATGTACTTGTGTATTTTTTAATTAACAACTTTAATGTCCTCCAAGATTGTCGTAGTTGATGATGTATTTTCCAAATTCTACAGTTTGTCTTGCTATAAAAAAAAAAACGCAAGACAAATTGCAAATTACTTTTATACAGTTTGATTTTGTATAATGGTTTAAAGCAACAAATCGTAGCACATTATCAACTATGGTAATTCTGCGCCGGTGTGTTTTGTAATCGTTATATTTATATGATGTACTTGTGTATTTTTTAATTAACAACTTTAATCTCCTCCAAGATTGTCGTAGTTGATGATGTATTTTCCAAATTCTACAGTTTGTCTTGCTATAAAAAAAAACAAAAGACAAATTGCAAATTACTTTTATTCAGTTTGATTTTGTATAATGGTTTAAAGCCACAAATCGTAGCTCATCATCAAATATGGTAACTCTGCGCTGGTGTGTTTTGTAATAGTTATATTTATATGATGTACTTGTGTGTTTTTTAATTAACAACTTTAATGTCCTCCAAGATTGTCGTAGTTGATGACGTATTTTCCAAATTCTACAGTTTGTCTTGCTATAAAAAAACGCAAGGCAAAGTGCAAAATGCTTTTGTATAGCTTGACTCTGTATGGTGGTTTAAAGCCACAAATCGTAGCTCATCCTCAAATATGGTAATTCTGCGTTGGTGTGTTTTGTAATCGTTATATTTATATGATGTACTTGTGTATTTTTTAATTAACAACTTTAATGTCCTCCAAGATTGTCGTAGTTGATGATGTATTTTCCAAATTCTACAATTTATCTTGCTATATAAAAAAAAACGCAAGACAAATTGCAAATTACTTTTATACATTTTGATTTTGTATAATGGTTTAAAGCAACAAATCGTAGCTCATCATCAAATATGGTAATTCTGCGCTGGTGTGTTTTGTAATCGTTATATTTATATGATGTACTTGTGTATTTTTTTAATTAACAACTTTAATGTCCTCCAAGATTGTCGTAGTTGATGATGTATTTTCCAAATTCCACAGTTTGTCTTGCTATAAAAAAAAAAAAACGCAATACAAATTGCAAATTATTTTGTACAGTTTGATTTTGTATAATGGCTTAAAGCAACAAATCGCAGCTCATCATCAAATATGGTAATTCTGCGCTGGTGTGTTTTGTAATCGTTATATTTATATGATGTACTTGTGTATTTTTTAATTAGCAACTTTAATGTCCTCCAAGATTGTCGTAGTTGATGATGTATTTTCCAAATTCTACAGTTTGTCTCGCTATAAAAAAAAACGCAAGACAAATTGCAAATTACTTTTATACAGTTTGATTTTGTATAATGGTTTAAAGCAACAAATCGCAGCTCATCATCAAATATGGTAATTCTGCGCTGGTGTGTTTTTTAATCGTTATATTTATATGATGTACTTGTGTATTTTTTAATTAACAACTTTAATGTCCTCCAAGATTGTCGTAGTTGATGATGTATTTTCCAAATTCTACAGTTTGTCTTGCTATAAAAAAAAACGCAATACAAATTGCAAATTACTTTTATACAGTTTGATTTTGTATAATGGTTTAAAGCAACAAATCGCAGCTCATCATCAAATATGGTAATTCTGCGCTGGTGTGTTTTGTAGTCGTTATATTTATATGATGTACTTGTGTATTTTTTAATTAACAACTTTAATGTCCTCCAAGATTGTCGTAGTTGATGACGTATTTTCCAAATTCTACAGTTTGTGTTGCTATAAAGAAAACGTAAGGCAAATTGCAAATTGCTTTTGTATAGTTTGACTTTGTATAGTGGTTTAAAGCCACAAATCGTAGCTCATCATCAAATATGGTAATTCTGCGTTGGTGTGTTTTGTAATCGTTATATTTATATGATGTACTTGTGTATTTTTTAATTAACAACTTTAATGTCCTCCAAGATTGTCGTAGTTGATGATGTATTTTCCAAATTCTACAGTTTGTCTCGTTATAAAAAAAAACGCAAGACAAATTGCAAATTGCTTTTATATAGTTTGATTTTGTATAGTGGTTTAAAGCCACAAATCGTAGCTCATCATCAAATATGGTAATTCTGCGCTGGTGTGTTTTGTAATCGTTATATTTATATGATGTACTTGTGTATTTTTTAATTAACAACTTTAATGTCCTCCAAGATTGTCGTAGTTGATGACGTATTTTCCAAATTCTACAGTTTGTCTTGCTATAAAAAAAACGCAAGGCAAAGTGCAAAATGCTTTTGTATAGTTTGACTTTGTATAGTGGTTTAAAGCCACAAATCGTAGCTCATCATCAAATATGGTAATTCTGCGTTGGTGTGTTTTGTAATCGTTATATTTATATGATGTACTTGTGTATTTTTTAATTAACAACTTTAATGTCCTCCAAGATTGTCGTAGTTGATGATGTATTTTCCAAATTCTACAGTTTGTCTTGCTATAAAAAAAAACGCAAGACAAATTGCAAATTACTTTTATACAGTTTGATTTTGTATAATGGTTTAACGCAACAAATCGTAGCTTTTTATTAAATATGGTAATTCTGCGCTGGTGTGTTTTGTAATCGTTATATTTATATGATGTACTTGTGTATTTTTTAATTAACAACTTTAATGTCCTCCAAGATTGTCGTAGTTGATGATGTATTTTCCAAATTCTACAGTTTGTCTTGCTATAAAAAAAAACGCAAGACAAATTGCAAATTACTTTTATACAGTTTGATTTTGTATAATGGTTTAAAGCAACAAATCGTAGCACATTATCAACTATGGTAATTCTGCGCCGGTGTGTTTTGTAATCGTTATATTTATATGATGTACTTGTGTATTTTTTAATTAACAACTTTAATCTCCTCCAAGATTGTCGTAGTTGATGATGTATTTTCCAAATTCTACAGTTTGTCTTGCTATAAAAAAAAACAAAAGACAAATTGCAAATTACTTTTATTCAGTTTGATTTTGTATAATGGTTTAAAGCCACAAATCGTAGCTCATCATCAAATATGGTAACTCTGCGCTGGTGTGTTTTGTAATAGTTATATTTATATGATGTACTGTGTGTTTTTTAATTAACAACTTTAATGTCCTCCAAGATTGTCGTAGTTGATGACGTATTTTCCAAATTCTACAGTTTGTCTTGCTATAAAAAAACGCAAGGCAAAGTGCAAAATGCTTTTGTATAGCTTGACTTTGTATGGTGGTTTAAAGCCACAAATCGTAGCTCATCCTCAAATATGGTAATTCTGCGTTGGTGTGTTTTGTAATCGTTATATTTATATGATGTACTTGTGTATTTTTTAATTAACAACTTTAATGTCCTCCAAGATTGTCGTAGTTGATGATGTATTTTCCAAATTCTACAATTTATCTTGCTATATAAAAAAAAACGCAAGACAAATTGCAAATTACTTTTATACATTTTGATTTTGTATAATGGTTTAAAGCAACAAATCGTAGCTCATCATCAAATATGGTAATTCTGCGCTGGTGTGTTTTGTAATCGTTATATTTATATGATGTACTTGTGTATTTTTTTAATTAACAACTTTAATGTCCTCCAAGATTGTCGTAGTTGATGATGTATTTTCCAAATTCCACAGTTTGTCTTGCTATAAAAAAAAAAACGCAATACAAATTGCAAATTATTTTGTACAGTTTGATTTTGTATAATGGCTTAAAGCAACAAATCGCAGCTCATCATCAAATATGGTAATTCTGCGCTGGTGTGTTTTGTAATCGTTATATTTATATGATGTACTTGTGTATTTTTTAATTAACAACTTTAATCTCCTCCAAGATTGTCGTAGTTGATGATGTATTTTCCAAATTCTACAGTTTGTCTTGCTATAAAAAAAAAATGCAAGACCAATTGCAAATTACTTTTATACAGTTTGATTTTGTATAATGGTTTAACGCAACAAATCGTAGCTCATTATCAAATATGGTAATTCCGCGCAGGTGTGTTTTGTAATCGTTATATTTATATGATGTACTTGTGAATTTTTTAATTAACAACTTTAATGTCCTCCAAGATTGACGTAGTTGATGACGTATTTTCCAAATTCTACAGTTTGTCTTGCTATAAAAGGAACGCAAGACAAATTGCAAATTACTTTTATGCAGTTTGATTTTGTATAATGGTTTAAAGCTACAAATCATAGCTCATCATCAAATATGTTAACTCTGCGCTGGTGTGTTTTGTAATCGTTATACTTATATGATGTACTTGTGTATTTTTTAATTAACAACTTTAATGTCCTCCAAGATTGTCGTAGATGATGATGTATTTTCCAAATTCTACAGTTTGTCTTGCTATAAAAAAAACGCAAGACAAATAGCAAACTACTTTTATACAGTTTGATTTTGTATAATGGTTTAAAGCCACAAATCGTAGCTCGTCATCAAATATGGTAACTCTGCGCTGGTGTGTTTTGTAATAGTTATATTTATATGATGTACTTGTGTGTTTTTTAATTAACAACTTTAATGTCCTCCAAGATTGTCGTAGTTGATGATGTATTTTCCAAATTCTACAGTTTGTCTTGCTATATAAAAAAAACGCAAGGCAAATTGCAAATTGCTCTTATATAGTTTGATTTTGTATAGTGGTTTAAAGCCACAAATCGTAGCTCATCATCAAATATGGTAATTCTGCGCTGGTGTGTTTTGTAATCGTTATATTTATATGATGTACCTGTGCATTTTTTAATTAACAACTTTAATGTCCTCCAAGATTGTCGTAGTTGATGATGTATTTTCCAAATTCTACAGTTTGTCTTGCTATAAAAAAAAAACACAAGACAAATTGCAAATTACTTTTATACAGTTTGATTTTGTATAATGGTTTAAAGCAACAAATCGTAGCTCATCATCAAATATGGTAATTCTGCGCTGGTGTGTTTTGTAATCGTTATATTTATATGATGTATTTGTGTATTTTTTAATTAACAACTTTAATGTCCTCCAAGATTGTCGTAATTGATGATGTATTTTCCAAATTCTACAGTTTGTCTTGCTATGAAAAAAAAAAAACTCAAGACAAATTGCAAATTACTTTTATACAGTTTGATTTTGTATAATGGTTTAAAGCAACAAATCGTAGCTCATCATCAAATGTGGTAATTCTGGGCTGGTGTGTTTTGTAATCGTTATATTTATATAATGTACTTGTGTATTTTTTAATTAACAACTTTAATGTCCTCCAAGATTGTCGTAGTTGATGATGTATTTTCCAAATTCTACAGTTTGTCTTGCTATAAAAAAAAAACACAAGACAAATTGCAAATTAGTTTTATACAGTTTGATTTTGTATAGTGGTTTAAAGCAACAAATCGTAGCTCATCATCAAATATGGTAATTCTGCGCTGGTGTGTTTTGTAATCGTTATATTTATATGATGTACTTGTGTATTTTTTAATTAGCAACTTTAATGTCCTCCAAGATTGTCGTAGTTGATGATGTATTTTCCAAATTCTACAGTTTGTCTCGCTATAAAAAAAAACGCAAGACAAATTGCAAATTACTTTTATACAGTTTGATTTTGTATAATGGTTTAAAGCAACAAATCGCAGCTCATCATCAAATATGGTAATTCTGCGCTGGTGTGTTTTTTAATCGTTATATTTATATGATGTGCTTGTGTATTTTTTAATTAACAACTTTAATGTCCTCCAAGATTGTCGTAGTTGATGATGTATTTTCCAAATTCTACAGTTTGTCTTGCTATAAAAAAAAACGCAATACAAATTGCAAATTACTTTTATACAGTTTGATTTTGTATAATGGTTTAAAGCAACAAATCGCAGCTCATCATCAAATATGGTAATTCTGCGCTGGTGTGTTTTGTAATCGTTATATTTATATGATGTACTTGTGTATTTTTTAATTAACAACTTTAATCTCCTCCAAGATTGTCGTAGTTGATGATGTATTTTCCAAATTCTACAGTTTGTCTTGCTATAAAAAAAAAACGCAAGACCAATTGCAAATCACTTTTATACAGTTTGATTTTGTATAATGGTTTAACGCAACAAATCGTAGCTCATTATCAAATATGGTAATTCTGCGCTCGTGTGTTTTGTAATCGTTATATTTATATGATGTACTTGTGTATTTTTTAATTAACAACTTTAATGTCCTCCAAGATTGTCGTAGTTGATGATGTATTTTCCAAATTCTACAGTTTGTCTTGCTATAAAAAAAAACGCAAGACAAATTGCAAATTACTTTTATACAGTTTGATTTTGTATAATGGTTTAAAGCAACAAATCGTAGCACATCATCAACTATGGTAATTCTGCGCTGGTGTGTTTTGTAATCGTTATATTTATATGATGTACTTGTGAATTTTCTAATTAACAACTTTAATGTCCTCCAAGATTGTCGTAGCTGATGATGTATTTTCCAAATTCTACAGGTTGTCTTGCTATAAAAAAAAAACGCAAGACAAATTGCAAATTACTTTTATACAGTTTGATTTTGTATAATGGTTTAAAGCAACAAATCGTAGCACATCATCAACTATGGTAATTCTGCGCTGGTGTGTTTTGTAATCGTTATATTTATATGATGTACTTGTGAATTTTCTAATTAACAACTTTAATGTCCTCCAAGATTGTCGTAGCTGATGATGTATTTTCCAAATTCTACAGTTTGTCTTGCTATAAAAAAAAACGCAAGACAAATTGCAAATTACTTTTATACAGTTTGATTTTGTATAATGGTTTAAAGCAACAAATCGTAGCACATCATCAACTATGGTAATTCTGCGCTGGTGTGTTTTGTAATCGTTATATTTATATGATGTACTTGTGAATTTTCTAATTAACAACTTTAATGTCCTCCAAGATTGTCGTAGATGATGATGTATTTTCCAAATTCTACAGTTTGTCTTGCTATAAAAAAAACGCAAGACAAATAGCAAACTACTTTTATACAGTTTGATTTTGTATAATGGTTTAAAGCCACAAATCGTAGCTCGTCATCAAATATGGTAACTCTGCGCTGGTGTGTTTTGTAATAGTTATATTTATATGATGTACTTGTGTATTTTTTAATTAACAACTTTAATGTCCTCCAAGATTGTCGTAATTGATGATGTATTTTCCAAATTCTACAGTTTGTCTTGCTATGAAAAAAAAAACTCAAGACAAATTGCAAATTACTTTTATACAGTTTGATTTTGTATAATGGTTTAAAGCAACAAATCGTAGCTCATCATCAAATGTGGTAATTCTGGGCTGGTGTGTTTTGTAATCGTTATATTTATATAATGTACTTGTGTATTTTTTAATTAACAACTTTAATGTCCTCCAAGATTGTCGTAGTTGATGATGTATTTTCCAAATTCTACAGTTTGTCTTGCTATAAAAAAAAAACGCAAGACAAATTGCAAATTAGTTTTATACAGTTTGATTTTGTATAGTGGTTTAAAGCAACAAATCGTAGCTCATCATCAAATATGGTAATTCTGCGCTGGTGTGTTTTGTAATCGTTATATTTATATGATGTACTTGTGTATTTTTTAATTAGCAACTTTAATGTCCTCCAAGATTGTCGTAGTTGATGATGTATTTTCCAAATTCTACAGTTTGTCTCGCTATAAAAAAAAACGCAAGACAAATTGCAAATTACTTTTATACAGTTTGATTTTGTATAATGGTTTAAAGCAACAAATCGCAGCTCATCATCAAATATGGTAATTCTGCGCTGGTGTGTTTTTTAATCGTTATATTTATATGATGTACTTGTGTATTTTTTAATTAACAACTTTAATGTCCTCCAAGATTGTCGTAGTTGATGATGTATTTTCCAAATTCTACAGTTTGTCTTCCTATAAAAAAAAACGCAAGACCAATTGCAAATCACTTTTATACAGTTTGATTTTGTATAATGGTTTAACGCAACAAATCGTAGCTCATTATCAAATATGGTAATTCTGCGCTGGTGTGTTTTGTAATCGTTATATTTATATGATGTACTTGTGTATTTTTTAATTAACAACTTTAATGTCCTCCAAGATTGTCGTAGTTGATGATGTATTTTCCAAATTCTACAGTTTGTCTTGCTATAAAAAAAAAACGCAAGACAAATTGCAAATTACTTTTATACAGTTTGATTTTGTATAATGGTTTAAAGCAACAAATCGTAGCACATCATCAACTATGGTAATTCTGCGCTGGTGTGTTTTGTAATCGTTATATTTATATGATGTACTTGTGAATTTTCTAATTAACAACTTTAATGTCCTCCAAGATTGTCGTAGCTGATGATGTATTTTCCAAATTCTACAGTTTGTCTTGCTATAAAAAAAACGCAAGACAAATTGCAAATTACTTTTATACAGTTTGATTTTGTATAATGGTTTAAAGCAACAAATCGTAGCACATCATCAACTATGGTAATTCTGCGCTGGTGTGTTTTGTAATCGTTATATTTATATGATGTACTTGTGAATTTTCTAATTAACAACTTTAATGTCCTCCAAGATTGTCGTAGCTGATGATGTATTTTCCAAATTCTACAGTTTGTCTTGCTATAAAAAAAACGCAAGACAAATTGCAAATTACTTTTATTCAGTTTGATTTTGTATAATAGTTTAAAGCAACAAATCGTAGCTCATCGTCAAATATGGTAACTCTGCGCTGGTGTGTTTTGTAGTCGTTATATTTATATGATGTACTTGTGTATTTTTTAATTAACAACATTAATGTCGTCCAAGATTGTCGTAGTTGATGATGTATTTTCCAAATTCTACAGTTTGTCTTGCTATAAAAAAAAACACAAGACAAATTGCAAATTACTTTTATACAGTTTGATTTTGTATAGTGGTTTAAAGCAACAAATCGTAGCTCATCATCAAATATGGTAATTCTGCGCTGGTGTGTTTTGTAATCGTTATATTTATATGATGTACTTGTGTATTTTTTAATTAGCAACTTTAATGTCCTCCAAGATGGTCGTAGTTGATGATGTATTTTCCAAATTCCACAGTTTGTCTCGCTATAAAAAAAAACGCAAGACAAATTGCAAATTACTTTTATATAGTTTGATTTTGTATAATGGTTTAAAGCAACAAATCGTAGCTTATCATCAAATATGGTAATTCTGCGCTGGTGTGTTTTGTAATCGTTATATTTATATGATGTATTTGTGTATTTTTTAATTAACAACTTTAATGTCCCCCAACATTGTCGTAATTGATGATGTATTTTCCAAATTCTACAGTTTGTCTTGCTATGAAAAAAAAAACTCAAGACAAATTGCATATTACTTTTATACAGTTTGATTTTGTATAATGGTTTAAAGCAACAAATCGTAGCTCATCATCAAATGTGGTAATTCTGGGCTGGTGTGTTTTGTAATCGTTATATTTATATAATGTACTTGTGTATTTTTTAATTAACAACTTTAATGTCCTCCAAGATTGTCGTAGTTGATGATGTATTTTCCAAATTCTACAGTTTGTCTCGCTATAAAAAGAAACGCAAGACAAATTGCAAATTACTTTTATACAGTTTGATTTTGTATAATGGTTTAAAGCAACAAATCGTAGCTTATCATCAAATATGGTAATTCTGCGCTGGTGTGTTTTGTAATCGTTATATTTATATGATGTACTTGTGTATTTTTTAATTAACAACTTTAATGTCCTCCAAGATTGTCGTAATTGATGATGTATTTTCCAAATTCTACAGTTTGTCTTGCTATGAAAAAAAAAAACTCAAGACAAATTGCAAATTACTTTTATACAGTTTGATTTTGTATAGTGGTTTAAAGCCACAAATCATAGCTCATGATCAAATATGGTAATTCTGCGCTGGTGTGTTTTGCAATCGCTATATTTATATGATGTACTTGTGTATTTTTTAATTAACAACGTTAATGTCCTCCAAGATTGTCGTAGTTGATGATGTATTTTCCAAATTCTACAGTTTGTCTTGCTCTATAAAAAAAAAACGAAAGACAAATTGCAAATTACTTTTATACAGTTTGATTTTGTATAATGGTTTAAAGCAACAAATCGTAGCTCATCATCAAATATGGTAATTCTGCGCTGGTGTGTTTTGTCATCGTTATATTTATATGATGTACTTGTGTATTTTTTAATTAACAACGCTAATGTCCTCCAAGATTGTCGTAGTTGATGATGTATTTTCCAAATTCTACAGTTTGTCTCGCTATAAAAAAAAACGCAAGACAAATTGCAAATTACTTTTATTCAGTTTGATTTTGTATAATAGTTTAAAGCAACAAATCGTAGCTCATCGTCAAATATGGTAATTCTGCGCTGGTGTGTTTTGTAATCGTTATATTTATATGATGTACTTGTGTATTTTTTAATTAACAACTTTAATCTCCTCCAAGATTGTCGTAGTTGATGATGTATTCTCCAAATTCTACAGTTTGTCTTGCTATAAAAAAAAACAAAAGACAAATTGCAAATTACTTTTATTCAGTTTGATTTTGTATAATGGTTTAAAGCCACAAATCGTAGCTCATCATCAAATATGGTAACTCTGCGCTGGTGTGTTTTGTAATAGTTATATTTATATGATGTACTTGTGTGTTTTTTAATTAACAACTTTAATGTCCTCCAAGATTGTCGTAGTTGATGACGTATTTTCCAAATTCTACAGTTTGTCTTGCTATAAAAAAACGCAAGGCAAAGTGCAAAATGCTTTTGTATAGGTTGACTTTGTATGGTGGTTTAAAGCCACAAATCGTAGCTCATCCTCAAATATGGTAATTCTGCGCTGGTGTGTTTTGTAATCGTTATATTTATATGATGTACTTGTGTATTTTTTAATTAGCAAGTTTAATGTCCTCCAAGATTGTCGTAGTTGATGATGTATTTTCCAAATTCTACAGTTTGTCTTGCTATAAAAAAAAAACGCAAGACAAATTGCAAATTACTTTTATACAGTTTGATGTTGTATAATGGTTTAAAGCAAGAAATCGTAGCTCATCATCAAACGTGGTAATTCTGGGCTGGTGTGTTTTGTAATCGTTATATTTATATAATGTACTTGTGTATTTTTTAATTAACAACTTTAATGTCCTCCAAGATGTCCACAAATCGTAGCTCATCATCAAATATGGTAATTCTGCGCTGGTGTGTTTTGTAATCGTTATATTTATATCATGTACTTGTGTATTTTTTAATTAACAACATTAATGTCGTCCAAGATTGTCGTAGTTGATGATGTATTTTCCAAATTCTACAGTTTGTCTTGCTATAAAAAAAACGCAAGGCAAATTGCAAATTGCTTTTGTATAGTTTGACTTTGGATAGTGGTTTAAAGCCACAAATCGTAGCTCATCATCAAATATGGTAATTCTGCGCTGGTGTGTTTTGTAATCGTTATATTTATATGATGTACTTGTGTATTTTTTAATTAACAACTTTAATGTCCTCCAAGATTGTCGTAGTTGATGACGTATTTTCCAAATTCTACAGTTTGTGTTGCTATAAAGAAAACGCAAGGCAAATTGCAAATTGCTTTTGTATAGTTTGACTTTGTATAGTGGTTTAAAGCCACAAATCGTAGCTCATCATCAAATATGGTAATTCTGCGTTGGTGTGTTTTGTAATCGTTATATTTATATGATGTACTTGTGTATTTTTTAATTAACAACTTTAATGTCCTCCAAGATTGTCGTAGTTGATGATGTATTTTCCAAATTCTACAGTTTGTCTCGTTATAAAAAAAAACGCAAGACAAATTGCAAATTGCTTTTATATAGTTTGATTTTGTATAGTGGTTTAAAGCCACAAATCGTAGCTCATCATCAAATATGGTAATTCTGCACTGGTGTGTTTTGTAATCGTTATATTTATATGATGTACTTGTGTATTTTTTAATTAACAACTTTAATGTCCTCCAAGATTGTCGTAGTTGATGACGTATTTTCCAAATTCTACAGTTTGTCTTGCTATAAAAAAAACGCAAGGCAAAGTGCAAAATGCTTTTGTATAGTTTGACTTTGTATAGTGGTTTAAAGCCACAAATCATAGCTCATCATCAAATATGGTAATTCTGCGCTGGTGTGTTTTGTAATCGTTATATTTATATGATGTACTTGTGTATTTTTTAATTAACAACTTTAATCTCCTCCAAGATTGTCGTAGTTGATGATGTATTTTCCAAATTCTACAGTTTGTCTTGCTATAAAAAAAAACGCAAGACCAATTGCAAATTACTTTTATACAGTTTGATTTTGTATAATGGTTTAACGCAACAAATCGTAGCTCATTATTAAATATGGTAATTCTGCGCTGGTGTGTTTTGTAATCGTTATATTTATATGATGTACTTGTGTATTTTTTAATTAACAACTTTAATGTC
Organism: Aphodius granarius; assembly: GCA_963971325.1. Taxonomy (NCBI): domain Eukaryota; kingdom Metazoa; phylum Arthropoda; class Insecta; order Coleoptera; family Scarabaeidae; genus Aphodius; species Aphodius granarius. The sequence continues at coordinate 8,649,502 of OZ020225.1, forward strand.
CTCCAAGATTGTCGTAGTTGATGATGTATTTTCCAAATTCTACAGTTTGTCTTACTATAAAAAAAAACGCAAGACAAATTGCAAATTACTTTTATACAGTTTGATTTTGTATAATGGTTTAAAGCAACAAATCGTAGCAAATTATCAACTATGGTAATTCTGCGCTGGTGTGTTTTGTAATCGTTATATTTATATGATGTACTTGTGAATTTTCTAATTAACAACTTTAATGTCCTCCAAGATTGTCGTAGCTGATGATGTATTTTCCAAATTCTACAGTTTGTCTTGCTATAAAAAAAACGCAAGACAAATTGCAAATTACTTTTATTCAGTTTGATTTTGTATAATAGTTTAAAGCAACAAATCGTAGCTCATCGTCAAATATGGTAACTCTGCGCTGGTGTGTTTTGTAGTCGTTATATTTATATGATGTACTTGTGTATTTTTTAATTAACAACATTAATGTCGTCCAAGATTGTCGTAGTTGATGATGTATTTTCCAAATTCTACAGTTTGTCTTGCTATAAAAAAAAACACAAGACAAATTGCAAATTACTTTTATACAGTTTGATTTTGTATAGTGGTTTAAAGCAACAAATCGTAGCTCATCATCAAATATGGTAATTCTGCGCTGGTGTGTTTTGTAATCGTTATATTTATATGATGTACTTGTGTATTTTTTAATTAGCAACTTTAATGTCCTCCAAGATGGTCGTAGTTGATGATGTATTTTCCAAATTCCACAGTTTGTCTCGCTATAAAAAAAAACGCAAGACAAATTGCAAATTACTTTTATATAGTTTGATTTTGTATAATGGTTTAAAGCAACAAATCGTAGCTTATCATCAAATATGGTAATTCTGCGCTGGTGTGTTTTGTAATCGTTATATTTATATGATGTATTTGTGTATTTTTTAATTAACAACTTTAATGTCCCCCAACATTGTCGTAATTGATGATGTATTTTCCAAATTCTACAGTTTGTCTTGCTATGAAAAAAAAAACTCAAGACAAATTGCATATTACTTTTATACAGTTTGATTTTGTATAATGGTTTAAAGCAACAAATCGTAGCTCATCATCAAATGTGGTAATTCTGGGCTGGTGTGTTTTGTAATCGTTATATTTATATAATGTACTTGTGTATTTTTTAATTAACAACTTTAATGTCCTCCAAGATTGTCGTAGTTGATGATGTATTTTCCAAATTCTACAGTTTGTCTCGCTATAAAAAGAAACGCAAGACAAATTGCAAATTACTTTTATACAGTTTGATTTTGTATAATGGTTTAAAGCAACAAATCGTAGCTTATCATCAAATATGGTAATTCTGCGCTGGTGTGTTTTGTAATCGTTATATTTATATGATGTACTTGTGTATTTTTTAATTAACAACTTTAATGTCCTCCAAGATTGTCGTAATTGATGATGTATTTTCCAAATTCTACAGTTTGTCTTGCTATGAAAAAAAAAAACTCAAGACAAATTGCAAATTACTTTTATACAGTTTGATTTTGTATAGTGGTTTAAAGCCACAAATCATAGCTCATGATCAAATATGGTAATTCTGCGCTGGTGTGTTTTGCAATCGCTATATTTATATGATGTACTTGTGTATTTTTTAATTAACAACGTTAATGTCCTCCAAGATTGTCGTAGTTGATGATGTATTTTCCAAATTCTACAGTTTGTCTTGCTCTATAAAAAAAAAACGAAAGACAAATTGCAAATTACTTTTATACAGTTTGATTTTGTATAATGGTTTAAAGCAACAAATCGTAGCTCATCATCAAATATGGTAATTCTGCGCTGGTGTGTTTTGTCATCGTTATATTTATATGATGTACTTGTGTATTTTTTAATTAACAACGCTAATGTCCTCCAAGATTGTCGTAGTTGATGATGTATTTTCCAAATTCTACAGTTTGTCTCGCTATAAAAAAAAACGCAAGACAAATTGCAAATTACTTTTATTCAGTTTGATTTTGTATAATAGTTTAAAGCAACAAATCGTAGCTCATCGTCAAATATGGTAATTCTGCGCTGGTGTGTTTTGTAATCGTTATATTTATATGATGTACTTGTGTATTTTTTAATTAACAACTTTAATCTCCTCCAAGATTGTCGTAGTTGATGATGTATTCTCCAAATTCTACAGTTTGTCTTGCTATAAAAAAAAACAAAAGACAAATTGCAAATTACTTTTATTCAGTTTGATTTTGTATAATGGTTTAAAGCCACAAATCGTAGCTCATCATCAAATATGGTAACTCTGCGCTGGTGTGTTTTGTAATAGTTATATTTATATGATGTACTTGTGTGTTTTTTAATTAACAACTTTAATGTCCTCCAAGATTGTCGTAGTTGATGACGTATTTTCCAAATTCTACAGTTTGTCTTGCTATAAAAAAACGCAAGGCAAAGTGCAAAATGCTTTTGTATAGGTTGACTTTGTATGGTGGTTTAAAGCCACAAATCGTAGCTCATCCTCAAATATGGTAATTCTGCGCTGGTGTGTTTTGTAATCGTTATATTTATATGATGTACTTGTGTATTTTTTAATTAGCAAGTTTAATGTCCTCCAAGATTGTCGTAGTTGATGATGTATTTTCCAAATTCTACAGTTTGTCTTGCTATAAAAAAAAAACGCAAGACAAATTGCAAATTACTTTTATACAGTTTGATGTTGTATAATGGTTTAAAGCAAGAAATCGTAGCTCATCATCAAACGTGGTAATTCTGGGCTGGTGTGTTTTGTAATCGTTATATTTATATAATGTACTTGTGTATTTTTTAATTAACAACTTTAATGTCCTCCAAGATGTCCACAAATCGTAGCTCATCATCAAATATGGTAATTCTGCGCTGGTGTGTTTTGTAATCGTTATATTTATATCATGTACTTGTGTATTTTTTAATTAACAACATTAATGTCGTCCAAGATTGTCGTAGTTGATGATGTATTTTCCAAATTCTACAGTTTGTCTTGCTATAAAAAAAACGCAAGGCAAATTGCAAATTGCTTTTGTATAGTTTGACTTTGGATAGTGGTTTAAAGCCACAAATCGTAGCTCATCATCAAATATGGTAATTCTGCGCTGGTGTGTTTTGTAATCGTTATATTTATATGATGTACTTGTGTATTTTTTAATTAACAACTTTAATGTCCTCCAAGATTGTCGTAGTTGATGACGTATTTTCCAAATTCTACAGTTTGTGTTGCTATAAAGAAAACGCAAGGCAAATTGCAAATTGCTTTTGTATAGTTTGACTTTGTATAGTGGTTTAAAGCCACAAATCGTAGCTCATCATCAAATATGGTAATTCTGCGTTGGTGTGTTTTGTAATCGTTATATTTATATGATGTACTTGTGTATTTTTTAATTAACAACTTTAATGTCCTCCAAGATTGTCGTAGTTGATGATGTATTTTCCAAATTCTACAGTTTGTCTCGTTATAAAAAAAAACGCAAGACAAATTGCAAATTGCTTTTATATAGTTTGATTTTGTATAGTGGTTTAAAGCCACAAATCGTAGCTCATCATCAAATATGGTAATTCTGCACTGGTGTGTTTTGTAATCGTTATATTTATATGATGTACTTGTGTATTTTTTAATTAACAACTTTAATGTCCTCCAAGATTGTCGTAGTTGATGACGTATTTTCCAAATTCTACAGTTTGTCTTGCTATAAAAAAAACGCAAGGCAAAGTGCAAAATGCTTTTGTATAGTTTGACTTTGTATAGTGGTTTAAAGCCACAAATCATAGCTCATCATCAAATATGGTAATTCTGCGCTGGTGTGTTTTGTAATCGTTATATTTATATGATGTACTTGTGTATTTTTTAATTAACAACTTTAATCTCCTCCAAGATTGTCGTAGTTGATGATGTATTTTCCAAATTCTACAGTTTGTCTTGCTATAAAAAAAAACGCAAGACCAATTGCAAATTACTTTTATACAGTTTGATTTTGTATAATGGTTTAACGCAACAAATCGTAGCTCATTATTAAATATGGTAATTCTGCGCTGGTGTGTTTTGTAATCGTTATATTTATATGATGTACTTGTGTATTTTTTAATTAACAACTTTAATGTCCTCCAAGATTGTCGTAGTTGATGATGTATTTTCCAAATTCTACAGTTTGTCTTACTATAAAAAAAAACGCAAGACAAATTGCAAATTACTTTTATACAGTTTGATTTTGTATAATGGTTTAAAGCAACAAATCGTAGCAAATTATCAACTATGGTAATTCTGCGCTGGTGTGTTTTGTAATCGTTATATTTATATGATGTACTTGTGTATTTTTTAATTAACAACTTTAATCTCCTCCAAGATTGTCGTAGTTGATGATGTATTTTCCAAATTCTACAGTTTGTCTTGCTATAAAAAAAAACAAAAGACAAATTGCAAATTACTTTTATTCAGTTTGATTTTGTATAATGGTTTAAAGCCACAAATCGTAGCTCATCATCAAATATGGTAACTCTGCGCTGGTGTGTTTTGTAATAGTTATATTTATATGATGTACTTGTGTGTTTTTTAATTAACAACTTTAATGTCCTCCAAGATTGTCGTAGTTGATGACGTATTTTCCAAATTCTACAGTTTGTCTTGCTATAAAAAAACGCAAGGCAAAGTGCAAAATGCTTTTGTATAGCTTGACTTTGTATGGTGGTTTAAAGCCACAAATCGTAGCTCATCCTCAAATATGGTAATTCTGCGTTGGTGTGTTTTGTAATCGTTATATTTATATGATGTACTTGTGTATTTTTTAATTAACAACTTTAATGTCCTCCAAGATTGTCGTAGTTGATGATGTATTTTCCAAATTCTACAATTTATCTTGCTATATAAAAAAAAACGCAAGACAAATTGCAAATTACTTTTATACAGTTTGATTTTGTATAATGGTTTAAAGCAACAAATCGTAGCTCATCATCAAATATGGTAATTCTGCGCTGGTGTGTTTTGTAATCGTTATATTTATATGATGTACTGGTGTATTTTTTTAATTAACAACTTTAATGTCCTCCAAGATTGTCGTAGTTGATGATGTATTTTCCAAATTCCACAGTTTGTCTTGCTATAAAAAAAAAACGCAATACAAATTGCAAATTATTTTGTACAGTTTGATTTTGTATAATGGCTTAAAGCAACAAATCGCAGCTCATCATCAAATATGGTAATTCTGCGCTGGTGTGTTTTGTAATCGTTATATTTATATGATGTACTTGTGTATTTTTTAATTAACAACTTTAATCTCCTCCAAGATTGTCGTAGTTGATGATGTATTTTCCAAATTCTACAGTTTGTCTTGCTATAAAAAAAAAACGCAAGACCAATTGCAAATTACTTTTATACAGTTTGATTTTGTATAATGGTTTAACGCAACAAATCGTAGCTCATTATCAAATATGGTAATTCCGCGCAGGTGTGTTTTGTAATCGTTATATTTATATGATGTACTTGTGAATTTTTTAATTAACAACTTTAATGTCCTCCAAGATTGACGTAGTTGATGACGTATTTTCCAAATTCTACAGTTTGTCTTGCTATAAAAGAAACGCAAGACAAATTGCAAATTACTTTTATACAGTTTGATTTTGTATAATGGTTTAAAGCTACAAATCATAGCTCATCATCAAATATGTTAACTCTGCGCTGGTGTGTTTTGTAATCGTTATACTTATATGATGTACTTGTGTATTTTTTAATTAACAACTTTAATGTCCTCCAAGATTGTCGTAGATGATGATGTATTTTCCAAATTCTACAGTTTGTCTTGCTATAAAAAAAAAACGCAAGACAAATAGCAAACTACTTTTATACAGTTTGATTTTGTATAATGGTTTAAAGCCACAAATCGTAGCTCGTCATCAAATATGGTAACTCTGCGCTGGTGTGTTTTGTAATAGTTATATTTATATGTTGATGATGTATTTTCCAAATTCTACAGTTTGTCTTGCTATATAAAAAAAAAACGCAAGGCAAATTGCAAATTGCTCTTATATAGTTTGATTTTGTATAGTGGTTTAAAGCCACAAATCGTAGCTCATCATCAAATATGGTAATTCTGCGCTGGTGTGTTTTGTAATCGTTATATTTATATGATGTACCTGTGCATTTTTTAATTAACAACTTTAATGTCCTCCAAGATTGTCGTAGTTGATGATGTATTTTCCAAATTCTACAGTTTGTCTTGCTATAAAAAAAAACGCAAGACAAATTGCAAATTACTTTTATACAGTTTGATGTTGTATAATGGTTTAAAGCAACAAATGGTAGCTCATCATCAAATGTGGTAATTCTGGGCTGGTGTGTTTTGTAATCGTTATATTTATATGATGTATTTGTGTATTTTTTAATTAACAACTTTAATGTCCTCCAAGATTGTCGTAATTGATGATGTATTTTCCAAATTCTACAGTTTGTCTTGCTATGAAAAAAAAACTCAAGACAAATTGCAAATTACTTTTATACAGTTTGATTTTGTATAATGGTTTAAAGCAACAAATCGTAGCTCATCATCAAATGTGGTAATTCTGGGCTGGTGTGTTTTGTAATCGTTATATTTATATAATGTACTTATGTATTTTTTAATTAACAACTTTAATGTCCTCCAAGATTGTCGTAGTTGATGATGTATTTTCCAAATTCTACAGTTTGTCTTGCTATAAAAAAAAAACACAAGACAAATTGCAAATTAGTTTTATACAGTTTGATTTTGTATAGTGGTTTAAAGCAACAAATCGTAGCTCATCATCAAATATAGTAATTCTGCGCTGGTGTGTTTTGTAATCGTTATATTTATATGATGTACTTGTGTATTTTTTAATTAGCAACTTTAATGTCCTCCAAGATTGTCGTAGTTGATGATGTATTTTCCAAATTCTACAGTTTGTCTCGCTATAAAAAAAAACGCAAGACAAATTGCAAATTACTTTTATACAGTTTGATTTTGTATAATGGTTTAAAGCAACAAATCGCAGCTCATCATCAAATATGGTAATTCTGCGCTGGTGTGTTTTTTAATCGTTATATTTATATGATGTACTTGTGTATTTTTTAATTAACAACTTTAATGTCCTCCAAGATTGTCGTAGTTGATGATGTATTTTCCAAATTCTACAGTTTGTCTTGCTATAAAAAAAAACGCAATACAAATTGCAAATTACTTTTATACAGTTTGATTTTGTATAATGGTTTAAAGCAACAAATCGCAGCTCATCATCAAATATGGTAATTCTGCGCTGGTGTGTTTTGTAATCGTTATATTTATATGATGTACTTGTGTATTTTTTAATTAACAACTTTAATCTCCTCCAAGATTGTCGTAGTTGATGATGTATTTTCCAAATTTTACAGTTTGTCTTGCTATAAAAAAAAAACGCAAGACCAATTGCAAATCACTTTTATACAGTTTGATTTTGTATAATGGTTTAACGCAACAAATCGTAGCTCATTATCAAATATGGTAATTCTGCGCTCGTGTGTTTTGCAATCGTTATATTTATATGATGTACTTGTGTATTTTTTAATTAACAACTTTAATATCCTCCAAGATTGTCGTAGTTGATGATGTATTTTCCAAATTCTACAGTTTGTCTTGCTATAAAAAAAAACGCAAGACAAATTGCAAATTACTTTTATACAGTTTGATTTTGTATAATGGTTTAAAGCAACAAATCGTAGCACATCATCAACTATGGTAATTCTGCGCTGGTGTGTTTTGTAATCGTTATATTTATATGATGTACTTGTGAATTTTCTAATTAACAACTTTAATGTCCTCCAAGATTGTCGTAGCTGATGATGTATTTTCCAAATTCTACAGTTTGTCTTGCTATAAAACAACGCAAGACAAATTGCAAATTACTTTTATACAGTTTGATTTTGTATAATGGTTTAAAGCAACAAATCGTAGCACATCATCAACTATGGTAATTCTGCGCTGGTGTGTTTTGTAATCGTTATATTTATATGATGTACTTGTGAATTTTCTAATTAACAACTTTAATGTCCTCCAAGATTGTCGTAGCTGATGATGTATTTTCCAAATTCTACAGTTTGTCTTGCTATAAAAAAAACGCAAGACAAATTGCAAATTACTTTTATTCAGTTTGATTTTGTATAATAGTTTAAAGCAACAAATCGTAGCTCATCGTCAAATATGGTAACTCTGCGCTGGTGTGTTTTGTAGTCGTTATATTTATATGATGTACTTGTGTATTTTTTACTTAACAACATTAATGTCGTCCAAGATTGTCGTAGTTGATGATGTATTTTCCAAATTCTACAGTTTGTCTTGCTATAAAAAAAAAACGCAAGACAAATTGCAAATTGCTTTTATATAGTTTGATTTTGTATAGTGGTTTAAAGCCACAAATCGTAGCTCATCATCAAATATGGTAGTTCTGCGCTGGTGTGTTTTGTAATCGTTATACTTATATGATGTACTTGTGTATTTTTTAATTAACAACTTTAATGTCCTCCAAGATTGTCGTAGATGATGATGTATTTTCCAAATTCTACAGTTTGTCTTGCTATAAAAAAAAAACGCAAGACAAATAGCAAACTACTTTTATACAGTTTGATTTTGTATAATGGTTTAAAGCCACAAATCGTAGCTCGTCATCAAATATGGTAACTCTGCGCTGGTGTGTTTTGTAATAGTTATATTTATATGATGTACTTGTGTATTTTTTAATTAACAACTTTAATGTCCTCCAAGATTGTCGTAATTGATGATGTATTTTCCAAATTCTACAGTTTGTCTTGCTATGAAAAAAAAAACTCAAGACAAATTGCAAATTACTTTTATACAGTTTGATTTTGTATAATGGTTTAAAGCAACAAATCGTAGCTCATCATCAAATGTGGTAATTCTGGGCTGGTGTGTTTTGTAATCGTTATATTTATATAATGTACTTGTGTATTTTTTAATTAACAACTTTAATGTCCTCCAAGATTGTCGTAGTTGATGATGTATTTTCCAAATTCTACAGTTTGTCTTGCTATAAAAAAAAACGCAAGACAAATTGCAAATTAGTTTTATACAGTTTGATTTTGTATAGTGGTTTAAAGCAACAAATCGCAGCTCATCATCAAATATGGTAATTCTGCGCTGGTGTGTTTTGTAATCGTTATATTTATATGATGTACTTGTGTATTTTTTAATTAGCAACTTTAATGTCCTCCAAGATTGTCGTAGTTGATGATGTATTTTCCAAATTCTACAGTTTGTCTCGCTATAAAAAAAAACGCAAGACAAATTGCAAATTACTTTTATACAGTTTGATTTTGTATAATGGTTTAAAGCAACAAATCGCAGCTCATCATCAAATATGGTAATTCTGCGCTGGTGTGTTTTTTAATCGTTATATTTATATGATGTACTTGTGTATTTTTTAATTAACAACTTTAATGTCCTCCAAGATTGTCGTAGTTGATGATGTATTTTCCAAATTCTACAGTTTGTCTTCCTATAAAAAAAAAAACGGAAGACAAATTGCAAATTACTTTTATACAGTTTGATTTTGTATAATGGTTTAAAGCAACAAATCGCAGCTCATCATCAAATATGGTAATTCTGCGCTGGTGTGTTTTGTAATCGTTATATTTATATGATGTACTTGTGTATTTTTTAATTAACAACTTTAATCTCCTCCAAGATTGTCGTAGTTGATGATGTATTTTCCAAATTCTACAGTTTGTCTTGCTATAAAAAAAAAACGCAAGACCAATTGCAAATCACTTTTATACAGTTTGATTTTGTATAATGGTTTAACGCAACAAATCGTAGCTCATTATCAAATATGGTAATTCTGCGCTGGTGTGTTTTGTAATCGTTATATTTATATGATGTACTTGTGTATTTTTTAATTAACAACTTTAATGTCCTCCAAGATTGTCGTAGTTGATGATGTATTTTCCAAATTCTACAGTTTGTCTTGCTATAAAAAAAAAACGCAAGACAAATTGCAAATTACTTTTATATAGTTTGATTTTGTATAATGGTTTAAAGCAACAAATCGTAGCACATCATCAACTATGGTAATTCTGCGCTGGTGTGTTTTGTAATCGTTATATTTATATGATGTACTTGTGAATTTTCTAATTAACAACTTTAATGTCCTCCAAGATTGTCGTAGCTGATGATGTATTTTCCAAATTCTACAGTTTGTCTTGCTATAAAAAAAAAACGCAAGACAAATTGCAAATTACTTTTATACAGTTTGATTTTGTATAATGGTTTAAAGCAACAAATCGTAGCACATCATCAACTATGGTAATTCTGCGCTGGTGTGTTTTGTAATCGTTATATTTATATGATGTACTTGTGAATTTTCTAATTAACAACTTTAATGTCCTCCAAGATTGTCGTAGCTGATGATGTATTTTCCAAATTCTACAGTTTGTCTTGCTATAAAAAAAACGCAAGACAAATTGCAAATTACTTTTATTCAGTTTGATTTTGTATAATAGTTTAAAGCAACAAATCGTAGCTCATCGTCAAATATGGTAACTCTGCGCTGGTGTGTTTTGTAGTCGTTATATTTATATGATGTACTTGTGTATTTTTTAATTAACAACATTAATGTCGTCCAAGATTGTCGTAGTTGATGATGTATTTTCCAAATTCTACAGTTTGTCTTGCTATAAAAAAAAACGCAAGACAAATTGCAAATTGCTTTTATATAGTTTGATTTTGTATAGTGGTTTAAAGCCACAAATCGTAGCTCATCATCAAATATGGTAGTTCTGCGCTGGTGTGTTTTGTAATCGTTATACTTATATGATGTACTTGTGTATTTTTTAATTAACAACTTTAATGTCCTCCAAGATTGTCGTAGATGATGATGTATTTTCTAAATTCTACAGTTTGTCTTGCTATAAAAAAAAACGCAAGACAAATAGCAAACTACTTTTATACAGTTTGATTTTGTATAATGGTTTAAAGCCACAAATCGTAGCTCGTCATCAAATATGGTAACTCTGCGCTGGTGTGTTTTGTAATAGTTATATTTATATGATGTACTTGTGTGTTTTTTAATTAACAACTTTAATGTCCTCCAAGATTGTCGTAGTTGATGATGTATTTTCCAAATTCTACAGTTTGTCTTGCTATATAAAAAAAACGCAAGGCAAATTGCAAATTGCTCTTATATAGTTTGATTTTATATAATGGTTTAAAGCAACAAATCGTAGCTCATCATCAAATGTGGTAATTCTGGGCTGGTGTGTTTTGTAATCGTTATATTTATATAATGTACTTGTGTATTTTTTAATTAACAACTTTAATGTCCTCCAAGATTGTCGTAGTTGATGATGTATTTTCCAAATTCTACAGTTTGTCTTGCTATAAAAAAAACACAAGACAAATTGCAAATTACTTTTATACAGTTTGATTTTGTATAATGGTTTAAAGCAACAAATCGTAGCTCATCATCAAATATGGTAATTCTGCGCTGGTGTGTTTTGTAATCGTTATATTTATAAGATGTACTTGTGTATTTTTTAATTAGCAACTTTAATGTCCTCCAAGATTGTCGTAATTGATGATGTATTTTCCAAATTCTACAGTTTGTCTTGCTATGAAAAAAAAAACTCAAGACAAATTGCATATTACTTTTATACAGTTTGATTTTGTATAATGGTTTAAAGCAACAAATCGTAGCTCATCATCAAATGTGGTAATTCTGGGCTGGTGTGTTTTGTAATCTTTATATTTATATAATGTACTTGTGTATTTTTTAATTAACAACTTTAATGTCCTCCAAGATTGTCGTAGTTGATGATGTATTTTCCAAATTCTACAGTTTGTCTCGCTATAAAAAAAAAACGCAAGACAAATTGCAAATTACTTTTATACAGTTTGATTTTGTATAATGGTTTAAAGCAACAAATCGTAGCTTATCATCAAATATGGTAATTCTGCGCTGGTGTGTTTTGTAATCGTTATATTTATATGATGTACTTGTGTATTTTTTAATTAACAACTTTAATGTCCTCCAAGATTGTCGTAATTGATGATGTATTTTCCAAATTCTACAGTTTGTCTTGCTATGAAAAAAAAACTCAAGACAAATTGCAAATTACTTTTATACAGTTTGATTTTGTATAGTGGTTTAAAGCCACAAATCATAGCTCATCATCAAATATGGTAATTCTGCGCTGGTGTGTTTTGTAATCGTTATATTTATATGATGTACTTGTGTATTTTTTAATTAACAACGTTAATGTCCTCCAAGATTGTCGTAGTTGATGATGTATTTTCCAAATTCTACAGTTTGTCTTGCTCTATAAAAAAAAAACGAAAGACAAATTGCAAATTACTTTTATACAGTTTGATTTTGTATAATGGTTTAAAGCAACAAATCGTAGCTCATCATCAAATATGGTAATTCTGCGCTGGTGTGTTTTGTCATCGTTATATTTATATGATGTACTTGTGTATTTTTTAATTAACAACGCTAATGTCCTCCAAGATTGTCGTAGTTGATGATGTATTTTCCAAATTCTACAGTTTGTCTCGCTATAAAAAAAAACGCAAGACAAATTGCAAATTACTTTTATTCAGTTTGATTTTGTATAATAGTTTAAAGCAACAAATCGTAGCTCATCGTCAAATATGGTAATTCTGCGCTGGTGTGTTTTGTAATCGTTATATTTATATGATGTACTTCTGTATTTTTTAATTAACAACTTTAATGTCCTCCAAGATTGTCGTAGTTGAGGATGTATTTTCCAAATTCTACAGTTTGTCTTCCTATAAAAAAAACGGAAGACAAATTGCAAATTACTTTTATACAGTTTGATTTTGTATAATGGTTTAAAGCAATAAATCGTAGCTCATCATCAAATATGGTAAATCTGCGCTGGTGTGTTTTGTAATCGTTATATTATATGATGTACTTGTGTATTTTTTAATTAGCAACTTTAACGTCCTCCAAGATTGTCGTAGTTGACGATGTCTTTTCCAAATTCTACAGTTTGTCTTACTATGAAAAAAAAACTCAAGACAAATTGCAAATTACTTTTATACAGTTTGATTTTTTATAGTGGTCTAAAGCCACAAATCATAGCTCATCATCAAATATGGTAATTCTGCCCTGGTGTGTTTTGTAATCGCTATATTTATATGATGAACTTGTGTATTTTTTAATTAACAACTTTAATCTCCTCCAAGATTGTCGTAGTTGATGATGTATTTTCCAAATTCTACAGTTTGTCTTGCCATAAAAAAAAAACGCAAGACCAATTGCAAATTACTTTTATACAGTTTGATTTTGTATAATGATTTAAAGCATCAAATCGTAGCTCATTATCAAATATGGTAATTCTGCGCTGGTGTGTTTTGTAATCGTTATATTTATATGATGTACTTGTGTATTTTTTAATTAACAACTTTAATGTCCTCCAAGATTGTCGTAGTTGATGTATTTTCCAAATTCTACAGTTTGTCTTGCCATAAAAAAAAACGCAAGACAAATTGCAAATTACTTTTATACAGTTTGATTTTGTATAATGGTTTAAAGCAACAAATCGTAGCACATCATCAACTATGGTAATTCTGCGCTGGTGTGTTTTGTAATCGTTATATTTATATGATGTACTTGTGCATTTTTTAATTAACAACTTTAATGTCCTCCAAGATTGTCGTAGTTGATGATGTATTTTCCAAATTCTACAGTTTGTCTTGCTATAAAAAAAAAACGCAAGACAAATTGCAAATTACTTTTATACAGTTTGATTTTGAATAATGGTTTAAAGCAACAAATCGTAGCACATCATCAACTATGGTAATTCTGCGCTGGTGTGTTTTGTAATCGTTATATTTATATGATGTACTTGTGAATTTTCCAATTAACAACTTTAATGTCCTCCAAGATTGTCGTAGCTGATGATGTATTTTCCAAATTCTACAGTTTGTCTTGCTATAAAAAAAAACGCAAGACAAATTGCAAATTACTTTTATACAGTTTGATTTTGTATAATGGTTTAAAGCAACAAATCGTAGCTTATCATCAAATATGGTAATTCTGGGCTGGTGTGTTTTGTAATCGTTATATTTATATAATGTACTTGTGTATTTTTTAATTAACAACTTTAATGTCCTCCAAGATTGTCGTAGTTGATGATGTATTTTCCAAATTCTACAGTTTGTCTTGCTATGAAAAAAAAAACTCAAGACAAATTGCAAATTACTTTTATACAGTTTGATTTTGTATAGTGGTTTAAAGCCACAAATCATAGCTCATCATCAAATATGGTAATTCTGCGCTGGTGTGTTTTGTAATCGTTATATTTATATGATGTACTTGTGTATTTTTTAATTAACAACGTTAATGTCCTCCAAGATTGTCGTAGTTGATGATGTATTTTCCAAATTCTACAGTTTGTCTTGCTCTAGAAAAAAAAAACGAAAGACAAATTGCAAATTACCTTTATACAGTTTGATTTTGTATAATGGTTTAAAGCAACAAATCGTAGCTCATCATCAAATATGGTAATTCTGCGCTGGTGTGTTTTGTCATCGTTATATTTATATGATGTACTTGTGTATTTTTTAATTAACAACGCTAATGTCCTCCAAGATTGTCGTAGTTGATGATGTATTTTACAAATTCTACAGTTTGTCTCGCTATAAAAAAAAACGCAAGACAAATTGCAAATTACTTTTATTCAGTTTGATTTTGTATAATAGTTTAAAGCAACAAATCGTAGCTCATCGTCAAATATGGTAATTCTGCGCTGGTGTGTTTTGTAATCGTTATATTTATATGATGTACTTGTGAATTTTCTAATTAACAACTTTAATGTCCTCCAAGATTGTCGTAGCTGATGATGTATTTTCCAAATTCTACAGTTTGTCTTGCTATAAAAAAAAAACGCAAGACAAATTGCAAATTACTTTTATACAGTTTGATTTTGTATAATGGTTTAAAGCAACAAATCGTAGCTTATCATCAAATATGGTAATTCTGCGCTGGTGTGTTTTGTAATCGTTATATTTATATGATGTATTTGTGTATTTTTTAATTAACAACTTTAATGTCCTCCAAGATTGTCGTAATTGATGATGTATTTTCCAAATTCTACAGTTTGTCTTGCTATGAAAAAAAAAAACTCAAGACAAATTGCATATTACTTTTATACAGTTTGATTTTGTATAATGGTTTAAAGCAACAAATCGTAGCTCATCGTCAAATGTGGTAATTCTGGGCTGGTGTGTTTTGTAATCGTTAATTTATATAATGTACTTGTGTATTTTTTAATTAACAACTTTAATGTCCTCCAAGATTGTCGTAGTTGATGATGTATTTTCCAAATTCTACAGTTTATCTCGCTATAAAAAAAAAAAACGCAAGACAAATTGCAAATTACTTTTATACAGTTTGATTTTGTATAATGGTTTAAAGCAACAAATCGTAGCTTATCATCAAATATGGTAATTCTGCGCTGGTGTGTTTTGTAATCGTTATATTTATATGATGTACTTGTGTATTTTTTAATTAACAACTTTAATGTCCTCCAAGATTGTCGTAATTGATGATGTATTTTCCAAATTCTACAGTTTGTCTTGCTATGAAAAAAAAAACTCAAGACAAATTGCAAATTACTTTTATGCAGTTTGATTTTGTATAGTGGTTTAAAGCCACAAATCATAGCTCATCATCAAATATGGTAATTCTGCGCTGGTGTGTTTTGTAATCGTTATTTTTATATGATGTACTTGTGTATATTTTAATTAACAACGTTAATGTCCTCCAAGATTGTCGTAGTTGATGATGTATTTTCCAAATTCTACAGTTTGTCTTGCTCTATAAAAAAAAACGAAAGACAAATTGCAAATTACTTTTATACAGTTTGATTTTGTATAATGGTTTAAAGCAACAAATCGTAGCTCATCATCATATATGGTAATTCTGCGCTGGTGTGTTTTGTCATCGTTATATTTATATGATGTAGTTGTGTATTTTTTAATTAACAACGCTAATGTCCTCCAAGATTGTCGTAGTTGATGATGTATTTTCCAAATTCTACAGTTTGTCTCGCTATAAAAAAAACGCAAGACAAATTGCAAATTACTTTTATTCAGTTTGATTTTGTATAATAGTTTAAAGCAACAAATCGTAGCTCATCGTCAAATATGGTAATTCTGCGCTGGTGTGTTTTGTAATCGTTATATTTATATGATGTACTTCTGTATTTTTTAATTAACAACTTTAATGTCCTCCAAGATTGTCGTAGTTGAGGATGTATTTTCCAAATTCTACAGTTTGTCTTCCTATAAAAAAAAACGGAAGACAAATTGCAAATTACTTTTATACAGTTTGATTTTGTATAATGGTTTAAAGCAATAAATCGTAGCTCATCATCAAATATGGTAAATCTGCGCTGGTGTGTTTTGTAATCGTTATATTTATATGATGTACTTGTGTATTTTTTAATTAGCAACTTTAACGTCCTCCAAGATTGTCGTAGTTGACGATGTCTTTTCCAAATTCTACAGTTTGTCTTACTATGAAAAAAAAAACTCAAGACAAATTGCACATTACTTTTATACAGTTTGATTTTTTATAGTGGTTTAAAGCCACAAATCATAGCTCATCATCAAATATGGTAATTCTGCCCTGGTGTGTTTTGTAATCGCTATATTTATATGATGAACTTGTGTATTTTTTAATTAACAACTTTAATCTCCTCCAAGATTGTCGTAGTTGATGATGTATTTTCCAAATTCTACAGTTTGTCTTGCTATAAAAAATGAACGCAAGACCAATTGCGAATTACTTTTATACAGTTTGATTTTGTATAATGGTTTAAAGCATCAAATCGTAGCTCATTATCAAATATGGTAATTCTGCGCTGGTGTGTTTTGTAATCGTTATATTTATATGATGTACTTGTGTATTTTTTAATTAACAACTTTAATGTCCTTCAAGATTGTCGTAGTTGATGTATTTTCCAAATTCTACAGTTTGTCTTGCCATAAAAAAAAAACGCAAGACAAATTGCAAATTACTTTTATACAGTTTGATTTTGTATAATGGTTTAAAGCAACAAATCGTAGCACATCATCAACTATGGTAATTCTGCGCTGGTGTGTTTTGTAATCGTTATATTTATATGATGTACTTGTGTATTTTTTAATTAACAACTTTAATGTCCTCCAAGATTGTCGTAGTTGATGATGTATTTTCCAAATTCTACAGTTTGTCTTGCTATGAAAAAAAATACAAGACAAATTACAAATTGCATTTATACAGTTTGATTTTGTATAACGGTTTAAAGCAACAAATGGTAGCTCATCATCAAATATGGTATTTCTGCGCTGGTGTGTTTTGTAATCGTTATATTTATATGACGTACTTGTGTATTTTTTAATTAACAACTTTAATGTCCTCCAAGATTGTCGTAGTTGATGATGTATTTTCCAAATTCTACAGTTTGTCTTGCTATAAAAAAAAAACGCAAGACAAATTGCAAATTACTTTTATACAGTTTGATTTTGTATAGTGGTTTAAAGCCACAAATCATAGCTCATCATCAAATATGGTAATTCTGCGCTGGTGTGTTTTGTAATCGTTATTTTTATATGATGTACTTGTGTATTTTTTAATTAACAACGTTAATGTCCTCCAAGATTGTCGTAGTTGATGATGTATTTTCCAAATTCTACAGTTTGTCTTGCTCTATAAAAAAAAAAACGAAAGACAAATTGCAAATTACTTTTATACAGTTTGATTTTGTATAATGGTTTAAAGCAACAAATCGTAGCTCATCATCAAATATGGTAATTCTGCGCTGGTGTGTTTTGTCATCGTTATATTTATATGATGTAGTTGTGTATTTTTTAATTAACAACGCTAATGTCCTCCAAGATTGTCGTAGTTGATGATGTATTTTCCAAATTCTACAGTTTGTCTCGCTATAAAAAAAACGCAAGACAAATTGCAAATTACTTTTATTCAGTTTGATTTTGTATAATAGTTTAAAGCAACAAATCGTAGCTCATCGTCAAATATGGTAATTCTGCGCTGGTGTGTTTTGTAATCGTTATATTTATATGATGTACTTCTGTATTTTTTAATTAACAACTTTAATGTCCTCCAAGATTGTCGTAGTTGAGGATGTATTTTCCAAATTCTACAGTTTGTCTTCCTATAAAAAAAAAAACGGAAGACAAATTGCAAATTACTTTTATACAGTTTGATTTTGTATAATGGTTTAAAGCAATAAATCGGAGCTCATCATCAAATATGGTAAATCTGCGCTGGTGTGTTTTGTAATCGTTATATTTATATGATGTACTTGTGTATTTTTTAATTAGCAACTTTAACGTCCTCCAAGATTGTCGTAGTTGACGATGTCTTTTCCAAATTCTACAGTTTGTCTTACTATGAAAAAAAAAAACTCAAGACAAATTGCACATTACTTTTATACAGTTTGATTTTTTATAGTGGTTTAAAGCCACAAATCATAGCTCATCATCAAATATGGTAATTCTGCCCTGGTGTGTTTTGTAATCGCTATATTTATATGATGAACTTGTGTATTTTCTAATTAACAACTTTAATCTCCTCCAAGATTGTCGTAGTTGATGATGTATTTTCCAAATTCTACAGTTTGTCTTGCTATAAAAAATGAACGCAAGACCAATTGCGAATTACTTTTATACAGTTTGATTTTGTATAATGGTTTAAAGCATCAAATCGTAGCTCATTATCAAATATGGTAATTCTGCGCTGGTGTGTTTTGTAATCGTTATATTTATATGATGTATTTGTGTATTTTTTAATTAACAACTTTAATGTCCTTCAAGATTGTCGTAGTTGATGTATTTTCCAAATTCTACAGTTTGTCTTGCCATAAAAAAAAAAACGCAAGACAAATTGCAAATTACTTTTATACAGTTTGATTTTGTATAATGGTTTAAAGCAACAAATCGTAGCACATCATCAACTATGGTAATTCTGCGCTGGTGTGTTTTGTAATCGTTATATTTATATGATGTACTTGTGTATTTTTTAATTAACAACTTTAAAGTCCTCCAAGATTGTCGTAGTTGATGATGTATTTTCCAAATTCTACAGTTTGTCTTGCTATGAAAAAAAATACAAGACAAATTACAAATTGCATTTATACAGTTTGATTTTGTATAACGGTTTAAAGCAACAAATCGTAGCTCATCATCAAATATGGTATTTCTGCGCTGGTGTGTTTTGTAATCGTTATATTTATATGACGTACTTGTGTATTTTTTAATTAACAACTTTAATGTCCTCCAAGATTGTCGTAGTTGATGATGTATTTTCCAAATTCTACAGTTTGTCTTGCTATAAAAAAAAACGCAAGACAAATTGCAAATTACTTTTATACAGTTTGATTTTGTATAATGGTTTAAAGCTACAAATCATAGCTCATCATCAAATATGGTAACTCTGCGCTGGTGTGTTTTGTAGTCGTTATATTTATATGCTGTACTTGTGCATTTTTTAATTAACAACCTTAATGTCGTCCAAGATTGTCGTAGTTGATGATGTATTTTCCCAATTCTACAGTTTGTCTTGCAATAAAAAAAAAAAAAAAACGCAAGACAAATTGCAAATTGCTTTTATATAGTTTGATTTTGTATAGTGGTTTAAAGCCACAAATCGTAGCTCATCATCAAATATGGTAGTTCTGCGCTGGTGTGTTTTGTAATCGTTATATTTATATGATGTACTTGTGTATTTTTTAATTAACAACTTTAATGTCCTCCAAGATTGTCGTAGATGATGATGTATTTTCCAAATTCTACAGTTTGTCTTGCTATAAAAAAAAAACGCAAGACAAATTGCAAATTACTTTTATACAGTTTGATTTTGTATAATGGTTTAAAGCCACAAATCGTAGCTCATCATCAAATAGGGTAACTCTGCGCTGGTGTGTTTTATAATAGTTATATTTATATGATGTACTTGTGTGTTTTTTAATTAACAACTTTAATGTAATCCAAGATTGTCGTAGTTGATGATGTATTTTCCCAATTCTACAGTTTGTCTTGCTATAAAAAAAAACGCAAGACAAATTGCAAATTGCTTTTATATAGTTTGATTTTGTATAGTGGTTTAAAGCCACAAATCGTAGCTCATCATCAAATATGGTAGTTCTGCGCTGGTGTGTTTTGTAATCGTTATACTTATATGATGTACTTGTGTATTTTTTAATTAACAACTTTAATGTCCTACAAGATTGTCGTAGATGATGATGTATTTTCCAAATTCTACAGTTTGTCTTGCTATAAAATAAAGCAAGACAAATAGCAAACTACTTTTATACAGTTTGATTTTGTATAATGGTTTAAAGCCACAAATCGTAGCTCGTCATCAAATATGGTAACTCTGCGCTGGTGTGTTTTGTAATAGTTATATTTATATGATGTACTTGTGTGTTTTTTAATTAACAACTTTAATGTCCTCCAAGATTGTCGTAGTTGATGATGTATTTTCCAAATTCTACAGTTTGTCTTGCTATATAAAAAAAACGCAAGGCAAATTGCAAATTGCTCTTATATAGTTTGATTTTGTATAGTGGTTTAAAGCCACAAATCGTAGCTCATCATCAAATATGGTAATTCTGCGCTGGTGTGTTTTGTAATCGTTATATTTATATGATGTACCTGTGCATTTTTTAATTAACAACTTTAATGTCCTCCAAGATTGTTGTAATTGATGATGTATTTTCCAAATTCTACAGTTTGTCTTGCTATGAAAAAAAAAAAAACTCAAGACAAATTGCAAATTACTTTTATACAGTTTGATTTTGTATAATGGTTTAAAGCAACAAATCGTAGCTCATCATCAAATGTGGTAATTCTGGGCTGGTGTGTTTTGTAATCGTTATATTTATATAATGTACTTGTGTATTTTTTAATTAACAACTTTAATGTCCTCCAAGATTGTCGTAGTTGATGATGTATTTTCCAAATTCTACAGTTTGTCTTGCTATAAAAAAAAACACAAGACAAATTGCAAATTACTTTTATACAGTTTGATTTTGTATAGTGGTTTAAAGCAACAAATCGTAGCTCATCATCAAATATGGTAATTCTGCGCTGGTGTGTTTTGTAATCGTTACATTTATATGATGTACTTGTGTATTTTTTAATTAGCAACTTTAATGTCCTCCAAGATTGTCGTAGTTGATGATGTATTTTCCAAATTCTACAGTTTGTCTCGCTATAAAAAAAAACGCAAGACAAATTGCAAATTACTTTTATACAGTTTGATTTTGTATAATGGTTTAAAGCAACAAATCGTAGCTTATCATCAAATATGGTAATTCTGCGCTGGTGTGTTTTGTAATCGTTATATTTATATGATGTACTTGTGTATTTTTTAATTAACAACTTTAATGTCCTCCAAGATTGTCGTAATTGATGATGTATTTTCCAAATTCTACAGTTTGTCTTGCTATGAAAAAAAAAAACTCAAGACAAATTGCAAATTACTTTTATACAATTTGATTTTGTATAGTGGTTTAAAGCCACAAATCATAGCTCATCATCAAATATGGTAATTCTGCGCTGGTGTGTTTTGTAATCGTTATATTTATATGATGTACTTGTGTATTTTTTAATTAACAACGTTAATGTCCTCCAAGATTGTCGTAGTTGATGATGTATTTTCCAAATTCTACAGTTTGTCTTGCTCTATAAAAAAAAAAACGAAAGACAAATTGCAAATTACTTTTATACAGTTTGATTTTGTATAATGGTTTAAAGCAACAAATCGTAGCTCATCATCAAATATGGTAATTCTGCGCTGGTGTGTTTTGTCATCGTTATATTTATATGATGTAGTTGTGTATTTTTTAATTAACAACGCTAATGTCCTCCAAGATTGTCGTAGTTGATAATGTATTTTCCAAATTCTACAGTTTGTCTCGCTATAAAAAAAACGCAAGACAAATTGCAAATTACTTTTATTCAGTTTGATTTTGTATAATAGTTTAAAGCAACAAATCGTAGCTCATCGTCAAATATGGTAATTCTGCGCTGGTGTGTTTTGTAATCGTTATATTTATATGATGTACTTCTGTATTTTTTAATTAACAACTTTAATGTCCTCCAAGATTGTCGTAGTTGAGGATGTATTTTCCAAATTCTACAGTTTGTCTTCCTATAAAAAAAAAACGGAAGACAAATTGCAAACTACTTTTATACAGTTTGATTTTGTATAATGGTTTAAAGCAATAAATCGTAGCTCATCATCAAATATGGTAAATCTGCGCTGGTGTGTTTTGTAATCGTTATATTTATATGATGTACTTGTGTATTTTTTAATTAGCAACTTTAACGTCCTCCAAGATTGTCGTAGTTGACGATGTCTTTTCCAAATTCTACAGTTTGTCTTACTATGAAAAAAAAAAAAACTCAAGACAAATTGCACATTACTTCTAGACAGTTTGATTTTTTATAGTGGTTTAAAGCCACAAATCATAGCTCATCATCAAATATGGTAATTCTGCCCTGGTGTGTTTTGTAATCGCTATATTTATATGATGAACTTGTGTATTTTTTAATTAACAACTTTAATCTCCTCCAAGATTGTCGTAGTTGATGATGTATTTTCCAAATTCTACAGTTTGTCTTGCTATAAAAAATGAACGCAAGACCAATTGCGAATTACTTTTATACAGTTTGATTTTGTATAATGGTTTAAAGCATCAAATCGTAGCTCATTATCAAATATGGTAATTCTGCGCTGGTGTGTTTTGTAATCGTTATATTTATATGATGTACTTGTGTATTTTTTAATTAACAACTTTAATGTCCTTCAAGATTGTCGTAGTTGATGTATTTTCCAAATTCTACAGTTTGTCTTGCCATAAAAAAAAAACGCAAGACAAATTGCAAATTACTTTTATACAGTTTGATTTTGTATAATGGTTTAAAGCAACAAATCGTAGCACATCATCAACTATGGTAATTCTGCGCTGGTGTGTTTTGTAATCGTTATATTTATATGATGTACTTGTGTATTTTTTAATTAACAACTTTAATGTCCTCCAAGATTGTCGTAGTTGATGATGTATTTTCCAAATTCTACAGTTTGTCTTGCTATGAAAAAAAATACAAGACAAATTACAAATTGCATTTATACAGTTTGATTTTGTATAACGGTTTAAAGCAACAAATCGTAGCTCATCATCAAATATGGTATTTCTGCGCTGGTGTGTTTTGTAATCGTTATATTTATATGACGTACTTGTGTATTTTTTAATTAACAACTTTAATGTCCTCCAAGATTGTCGTAGTTGATGATGTATTTTCCAAATTCTACAGTTTGTCTTGCTATAAAAAAAAACGCAAGACAAATTGCAAATTACTTTTATACAGTTTGATTTTGTATAATGGTTTAAAGCTACAAATCATAGCTCATCATCAAATATGGTAACTCTGCGCTGGTGTGTTTTGTAGTCGTTGTTATATTTATATGCTGTACTTGTGTATTTTTTAATTAACAACCTTAATGTCGTCCAAGATTGTCGTAGTTGATGATGTATTTTCCCAATTCTACAGTTTGTCGTGCAATAAAAAAAAAAAACGCAAGACAAATTGCAAATTGCTTTTATATAGTTTGATTTTGTATAGTGGTTTAAAGCCACAAATCGTAGCTCATCATCAAATATGGTAGTTCTGCGCTGGTGTGTTTTGTAATCGTTATATTTATATGATGTACTTGTGTATTTTTTAATTAACAACTTTAATGTCCTCCAAGATTGTCGTAGATGATGATGTATTTTCCAAATTCTACAGTTTGTCTTGCTATAAAAAAAAACGCAAGACAAATTGCAAATTACTTTTATACAGTTTGATTTTGTATAATGGTTTAAAGCCACAAATCGTAGCTCATCATCAAATAGGGTAACTCTGCGCTGGTGTGTTTTATAATAGTTATATTTATATGATGTACTTGTGTGTTTTTTAATTAACAACTTTAATGTCCTCCAAGATTGTCGTAGTTGATGATGTATTTTCCCAATTCTACAGTTTGTCTTGCTATAAAAAAAAACGCAAGACAAATTGCAAATTGCTTTTATATAGTTTGATTTTGTATAGTGGTTTAAAGCCACAAATCGTAGCTCATCATCAAATATGGTAGTTCTGCGCTGGTGTGTTTTGTAATCGTTATACTTATATGATGTACTTCTGTATTTTTTAATTAACAACTTTAATGTCCTCCAAGATTGTCGTAGATGATGGTGTATTTTCCAAATTCTACAGTTTGTCTTGCTATAAAATAAAGCAAGACAAATAGCAAACTACTTTTATACAGTTTGATTTTGTATAATGGTTTAAAGCCACAAATCGTAGCTCGTCATCAAATATGGTAACTCTGCGCTGGTGTGTTTTGTAATAGTTATATTTATATGATGTACTTGTGTGTTTTTTAATTAACAACTTTAATGTCCTCCAAGATTGTCGTAGTTGATGATGTATTTTCCAAATTCTACAGTTTGTCTTGCTATGTAAAAAAAAACGCAAGGCAAATTGCAAATTGCTCTTATATAGTTTGATTTTGTATAGTGGTTTAAAGCCACAAATCGTAGCTCATCATCAAATATGGTAATTCTGCGCTGGTGTGTTTTGTAATCGTTATATTTATATGATGTACCTGTGCATTTTTTAATTAACAACTTTAATGTCCTCCAAGATTGTTGTAATTGATGATGTATTTTCCAAATTCTACAGTTTGTCTTGCTATGAAAAAAAAAAAAACTCAAGACAAATTTCAAATTACTTTTATACAGTTTGATTTTGTATAATGGTTTAAAGCAAGAAATCGTAGCTTATCATCAAATATGGTAATTCTGCGCTGGTGTGTTTTGTAATCGTTATATTTATATGATGTACTTGTGTATTTTTTAATTAACAACTTTAATGTCCTCCAAGATTGTCGTAATTGATGATGTATTTTCCAAATTCTACAGTTTGTCTTGCTATAAAAAAAAAAACTCAAGACAAATTGCGAATTACTTTTATACAGTTTGATTTTGTATAATGGTTTAAAGCCACAGATCGTAGCTCATCATCAAATATGGTAATTCTGCGCTGGTGTGTTTTGTAATCGTTATATTTATATGATGTACCTGTGTATTTTTTAATTAACAACTTTAATGTCCTCCAAGATTGTCGTAGTTGATGATGTATTTTCCAAATTCTACAGTTTGTCTTGCTATAAAAAAAACGCAAGGCAAATTGCAAATTGCTTTTATATAGTTTAATTTTGTATAGTGCTTTAAAGCCACAAATCGTAGCTCATCATCAAATATGGTAATTCTGCGCTGGTGTGTTTTGTAATCGTTATATTTATATGATGTACCTGTGTATTTTTTAATTAACAACTTTAATGTCCTCCAAGATTGTCGTAGTTGATGATGTATTTTCCAAATTCTACAGTTTGTCTTGCTATAAAAAAAAAACACAAGACAAATTGCAAATTACTTTTATACAGTTTGATTTTGTATAATGGTTTAAAGCAACAAATCGTGGCTCATCATCAAATATGGTAATTCTGCGCTGGAGTGTTTCGTAATCGTTATATTTATATGATGTACTTGTGTATTTTTTAATTAGCAACTTTAATGTCCTCCAAGATTGTCGTAGTTGATGATGTATTTTCCACATTCTGCAGTTTGTCTCGCTATAAAAAAAAACGCAAGACAAATTTCAAATTACTTTTATACAGTTTGATTTTGTATAATGGTTTAAAGCAAGAAATCGTAGCTTATCATCAAATATGGTAATTCTGCGCTGGTGTGTTTTGTAATCGTTATATTTATATGATGTACTTGTGTATTTTTTAATTAACAACGTTAATGTCCTCCAAGATTGTCGTAGTTGATGATGTATTTTCCAAATTCTACAGTTTGTCTTGCTCTATAAAAAAAAACGAAAGACAAATTGCAAATTACTTTTATACAGTTTGATTTTGTATAATGGTTTAAAGCAACAAATCGTAGCTTATCATCAAATATGGTAATTCTGCGCTGGTGTGTTTTGTAATCGTTATATTTATATGATGTACTTGTGTATTTTTTAATTAACAACTTTAATGTCCTCCAAGATTGTCGTAATTGATGGTGTATTTTCCAAATTCTACAGTTTGTCTTGCTATGAAAAAAAACTCAAGACAAATTGCAAATTACTTTTATACAGTTTGATTTTGTATAGTGGTTTAAAGCCACAAATCATAGCTCATCATCAAATATGGTAATTCTGCGCTGGTGTGTTTTGTAATCGTTATATTTATATGATGTACTTGTGTATTTTTTAATTAACAACGTTAATGTCCTCCAAGATTGTCGTAGTTGATGATGTATTTTCCAAATCCTACAGTTTGTCTTGCTCTATAAAAAAAAACGAAAGACAAATTGCAAATTACTTTTATACAGTTTGATTTTGTATAATGGTTTAAAGCAACAAATCGTAGCTCATCATCAAATATGGTAATTCTGCGCTGGTGTGTTTTGTCATCGTTATATTTATATGATGTACTTGTGTATTTTTTAATTAACAACGCTAATGTCCTCCAAGATTGTCGTAGTTGATGATGTATTTTCCAAATTCTACAGTTTGTCTCGCTATAAAAAAAAACGCAAGACAAATTGCAAATTACTTTTATTCAGTTTGATTTTGTATAATAGTTTAAAGCAACAAATCGTAGCTCATCGTCAAATATGGTAATTCTGCGCTGGTGTGTTTTGTAATCGTTATATTTATATGATGTACTTCTGTATTTTTTAATTAACAACTTTAATGTCCTCCAAGATTGTCG
The DNA here is from genome assembly GCA_963971325.1 of Aphodius granarius. Taxonomy (NCBI): domain Eukaryota; kingdom Metazoa; phylum Arthropoda; class Insecta; order Coleoptera; family Scarabaeidae; genus Aphodius; species Aphodius granarius. The sequence continues at coordinate 8,676,343 of OZ020225.1, forward strand.
TAGTTGAGGATGTATTTTCCAAATTCTACAGTTTGTCTTCCTATAAAAAAAAAACGGAAGACAAATTGCAAATTACTTTTATACAGTTTGATTTTGCATAATGGTTTAAAGCAATAAATCGTAGCTCATCATCAAATATGGTAAATCTGCGCTGGTGTGTTTTGTAATCGTTATATTTATATGATGTACTTGTGTATTTTTTAATTAGCAACTTTAACGTCCTCCAAGATTGTCGTAGTTGACGATGTCTTTTCCAAATTCTACAGTTTGTCTTACTATGAAAAAAAAAACTCAAGACAAATTGCAAATTACTTTTATACAGTTTGATTTTTTATAGTGGCTTAAAGCCACAAATCATAGCTCATCATCAAATATGGTAATTCTGCCCTGGTGTGTTTTGTAATCGCTATATTTATATGATGAACTTGTGTATTTTTTAATTAACAACTTTAATCTCCTCCAAGATTGTCGTAGTTGATGATGTATTTTCCAAATTCTACAGTTTGTCTTGCTATAAAAAATAAACGCAAGACCAATTGCAAATTACTTTTATACAGTTTGATTTTGTATAATGGTTTAAAGCAACAAATCGTAGCACATCATCAACTATGGTAATTCTGCGCTGGTGTGTTTTGTAATCGTTATATTTATATGACGTACTTGTGTATTTTTTAATTAACAACTTTAATGTCCTCCAAGATTGTCGTAGTTGATGATGTATTTTCCAAATTCTACAGTTTGTCTTGCTATAAAAAAAAAAACGCAAGACAAATTGCAAATTACTTTTATACAGTTTGATTTTGTATAATGGTTTAAAGCAACAAATCGTAGCACATCATCAACTATGGTAATTCTGCGCTGGTGTGTTTTGTAATCGTTATATTTATATGATGTACTTGTGAATTTTCTAATTAACAACTTTAATGTCCTCCAAGATTGTCGTAGCTGATGATGCATTTTCCAAATTCTACAGTTTGTCTTGCTATAAAAAAAAAAACGCAAGACAAATTGCAAATTACTTTTATACAGTTTGATTTTGTATAATGGTTTAAAGCAACAAATCGTAGCTTATCATCAAATATGGTAATTCTGCGCTGGTGTGTTTTGTAATCGTTATATTTATATGATGTATTTGTGTATTTTTTAATTAACAACTTTAATGTCCTCCAAGATTGTCGTAATTGATGATGTATTTTCCAAATTCTACAGTTTGTCTTGCTATGAAAAAAAAAAACTCAAGACAAATTGCATATTACTTTTATACAGTTTGATTTTGTATAATGGTTTAAAGCAACAAATCGTAGCTTATCATCAAATATGGTAATTCTGCGCTGGTGTGTTAGGAATCGTTATATTTATATGATGTACTTGTGTATTTTTTAATTAACAACGCTAATGTCCTCCAAGATTGTCGTAGTTGAGGATGTATTTTCCAAATTCTACAGTTTGTCTCGCTATAAAAAAAACGCAAGACAAATTGCAAATTACTTTTATTCAGTTTGATTTTGTATAATAGTTTAAAGCAACAAATCGTAGCTCATCGTCAAATATGGTAATTCTGCGCTGGTGTGTTTTGTAATCGTTATATTTATATGATGTACTTCTGTATTTTTTAATTAACAACTTTAATGTCCTCCAAGATTGTCGTAGTTGAGGATGTATTTTCCAAATTCTACAGTTTGTCTTCCTATAAAAAAAAAAAACGGAAGACAAATTGCAAATTACTTTTATACAGTTTGATTTTGTATAATAGTTTAAAGCAATAAATCGTAGCTCATCATCAAATATGGTAAATCTGCGCTGGTGTGTTTTGTAATCGTTATATTTATATGATGTACTTGTGTATTTTTTAATTAACAACTTTAATGTCCTCCAAGATTGTCGTAATTGATGGTGTATTATCCAAATTCTACAGTTTGTCTTGCTATGAAAAAAAAACTCAAGACAAATTGCAAATTACTTTTATACAGTTTGATTTTGTATAGTGGTTTAAAGCCACAAATCATAGCTCATCATCAAATATGGTAATTCTGCGCTGGTGTGTTTTGTAATCGTTATATTTATATGATGTACTTGTGTATTTTTTAATTAACAACGTTAATGTCCTCCAAGATTGTCGTAGTTGATGATGTATTTTCCAAATCCTACAGTTTGTCTTGCTCTATAAAAAAAACGAAAGACAAATTGCAAATTACTTTTATACAGTTTGATTTTGTATAATGGTTTAAAGCAACAAATGGTAGCTCATCATCAAATATGGTAATTCTGCGCTGGTGTGTTTTGTCATCGTTATATTTATATGATGTACTTGTGTATTTTTTAATTAACAACGCTAATGTCCTCCAAGATTGTCGTAGTTGATGATGTATTTTCCAAATTCTACAGTTTGTCTCGCTATAAAAAAAAACGCAAGACAAATTGCAAATTACTTTTATTCAGTTTGATTTTGTATAATAGTTTAAAGCAACAAATCGTAGCTCATCGTCAAATATGGTAATTCTGCGCTGGTGTGTTTTGTAATCGTTATATTTATATGATGTACTTCTGTATTTTTTAATTAACAACTTTAATGTCCTCCAAGATTGTCGTAGTTGAGGATGTATTTTCCAAATTCTACAGTTTGTCTTCCTATAAAAAAAAACGGAAGACAAATTGCAAATTACTTTTATACAGTTTGATTTTGCATAATGGTTTAAAGCAATAAATCGTAGCTCATCATCAAATATGGTAAATCTGCGCTGGTGTGTTTTGTAATCGTTATATTTATATGATGTACTTGTGTATTTTTTAATTAGCAACTTTAACGTCCTCCAAGATTGTCGTAGTTGACGATGTCTTTTCCAAATTCTACAGTTTGTCTTACTATGAAAAAAAAAAACTCAAGACAAATTGCAAATTACTTTTATACAGTTTGATTTTTTATAGTGGCTTAAAGCCACAAATCATAGCTCATCATCAAATATGGTAATTCTGCCCTGGTGTGTTTTGTAATCGCTATATTTATATGATGAACTTGTGTATTTTTTAATTAACAACTTTAATCTCCTCCAAGATTGTCGTAGTTGATGATGTATTTTCCAAATTCTACAGTTTGTCTTGCTATAAAAAATAAACGCAAGACCAATTGCAAATTACTTTTATACAGTTTGATTTTGTATAATGGTTTAAAGCAACAAATCGTAGCACATCATCAACTATGGTAATTCTGCGCTGGTGTGTTTTGTAATCGTTATATTTATATGACGTACTTGTGTATTTTTTAATTAACAACTTTAATGTCCTCCAAGATTGTCGTAGTTGATGATGTATTTTCCAAATTCTACAGTTTGTCTTGCTATAAAAAAAACGCAAGACAAATTGCAAATTACTTTTATACAGTTTGATTTTGTATAATGGTTTAAAGCAACAAATCGTAGCACATCATCAACTATGGTAATTCTGCGCTGGTGTGTTTTGTAATCGTTATATTTATATGATGTACTTGTGAATTTTCTAATTAACAACTTTAATGTCCTCCAAGATTGTCGTAGCTGATGATGCATTTTCCAAATTCTACAGTTTGTCTTGCTATAAAAAAAAAACGCAAGACAAATTGCAAATTACTTTTATACAGTTTGATTTTGTATAATGGTTTAAAGCAACAAATCGTAGCTTATCATCAAATATGGTAATTCTGCGCTGGTGTGTTTTGTAATCGTTATATTTATATGATGTATTTGTGTATTTTTTAATTAACAACTTTAATGTCCTCCAAGATTGTCGTAATTGATGATGTATTTTCCAAATTCTACAGTTTGTCTTGCTATGAAAAAAAAAAACTCAAGACAAATTGCATATTACTTTTATACAGTTTGATTTTGTATAATGGTTTAAAGCAACAAATCGTAGCTTATCATCAAATACGGTAATTCTGCGCTGGTGTGTTAGGAATCGTTATATTTATATGATGTACTTGTGTATTTTTTAATTAACAACGCTAATGTCCTCCAAGATTGTCGTAGTTGAGGATGTATTTTCCAAATTCTACAGTTTGTCTCGCTATAAAAAAAAAACGCAAGACAAATTGCAAATTACTTTTATCCAGTTTGATTTTGTATAATAGTTTAAAGCAACAAATCGTAGCTCATCGTCAAATATGGTAATTCTGCGCTGGTGTGTTTTGTAATCGTTATATTTATATGATGTAGTTCTGTATTTTTTAATTAACAACTTTAATGTCCTCCAAGATTGTCGTAGTTGAGGATGTATTTTCCAAATTCTACAGTTTGTCTTCCTATAAAAAAAAACGGAAGACAAATTGCAAATTACTTTTATACAGTTTGATTTTGTATAATGGTTTAAAGCAATAAATCGTAGCTCATCATCAAATATGGTAAATCTGCGCTGGTGTGTTTTGTAATCGTTATATTTATATGATGTACTTGTGTATTTTTTAATTAGCAACTTTAACGTCCTCCAAGATTGTCGTAGTTGACGATGTCTTTTCCAAATTCTACAGTTTGTCTTACTATGAAAAAAAAAAAAAACTCAAGACAAATTGCAAATTACTTTTATACAGTTTGATTTTTTATAGTGGTTTAAAGCCACAAATCATAGCTCACCATCAAATATGGTAATTCTGCCCTGGTGTGTTTTGTAATCGCTATATTTATATGATGAACTTGTGTATTTTTTAATTAACAACTTTAATGTCCTCCAAGATTGTCGTAATTGATGATGTATTTTCCAAATTCTACAGTTTGTCTTGATATGAAAAAAAAAAACTCAAGACAAATTGCAAATTACTTTTATACAGTTTGATTTTGTATAGTGGTTTAAAGCCACAAATCATAGCTCATCATCAAATATGGTAGTTCCGCGCTGGTGTGTTTTGTAATCGTTATATTTATATGATGTACTTGTGTATTTTTTAATTAACAACGTTAATGTCCTCCAAGATTGTCGTAGTTGATGATGTATTTTCCAAATTCTACAGTTTGTCTTGCTCTATAAAAAAAAAAACGAAAGACAAATTGCAAATTACTTTTATACAGTTTGATTTTGTATAATGGTTTAAAGCAACAAATCGTAGCTCATCATCAAATATGGTAATTCTGCGCTGGTGTGTTTTGTCATCGTTATATTTATATGATGTAGTTGTGTATTTTTTAATTAACAACGCTAATGTCCTCCAAGATTGTCGTAGTTGATGATGTATTTTCCAAATTCTACAGTTTGTCTCGCTATAAAAAAAAAACGCAAGACAAATTGCAAATTACTTTTATTCAGTTTGATTTTGTATAATAGTTTAAAGCAACAAATCGTAGCTCATCGTCAAATATGGTAATTCTGCGCTGGTGTGTTTTGTAATCGTTATATTTATATGATGTACTTCTGTATTTTTTAATTAACAACTTTAATGTCCTCCAAGATTGTCGTAGTTGATGATGTATTTTCCAAATTCTACAGTTTGTCTTGCTATAAAAAATAAACGCAAGACCAATTGCAAATTACTTTTATACAGTTTGATTTTGTATAATGGTTTAAAGCATCAAATCGTAGCTCATTATCAAATATGGTAATTCTGCGCTAGTGTGTTTTGTAGTCGCTATATTTATATGATGTACTTGTGTATTTTTTAATTAACAACTTTAATGTCCTCCAAGATTGTCGTAATTGATGATGTATTTTCCAAATTCTACAGTTTGTCTTGCTATGAAAAAAAAAACTCAAGACAAATTGCAAATTACTTTTATACAGTTTGATTTTGTATAGTTGTTTAAAGCCACAAATCATAGCTCATCATCAAATATGGTAATTCCGCGCTGGTGTGTTTTGTAATCGTTATATTTATATGATGTACTTGTGTATTTTTTAATTAACAACTTTAATGTCCTCCAAGATTGTCGTAGTTGATGATGTATTTTCCAAATTCTACAGTTTGTCTTCCTATAAAAAAAAAAACGGAAGACAAATTGCAAATTACTTTTATACAGTTTGATTTTGCATAATGGTTTAAAGCAACAAATCGTAGCTCATCGTCAAATATGGTAATTCTGCGCTGGTGTGTTTTGTAATCGTTATATTTATATGATGTACTTCTGTATTTTTTAATTAACAACTTTAATGTCCTCCAAGATTGTCGTAGTTGAGGATGTATTTTCCAAATTCTACAGTTTGTCTTCCTATAAAAAAAAAAACGGAAGACAAATTGCAAATTACTTTTATACAGTTTGATTTTGCATAATGGTTTAAAGCAATAAATCGTAGCTCATCATCAAATATGGTAAATCTGCGCTGGTGTGTTTTGTAATCGTTATATTTATATGATGTACTTGTGTATTTTTTAATTAGCAACTTTAACGTCCTCCAAGATTGTCGTAGTTGACGATGTCTTTTCCAAATCCTACAGTTTGTCTTACTATGAAAAAAAAAACTCAAGACAAATTGCAAATTACTTTTATACAGTTTGATTTTTTATAGTGGTTTAAAGCCACAAATCATAGCTCATCATCAAATATGGTAATTCTGCCCTGGTGTGTTTTGTAATCGCTATATTTATATGATGAACTTGTGTATTTTTTAATTAACAACTTTAATCTCCTCCAAGATTGTCGTAGTTGATGATGTATTTTCCAAATTCTACAGTTTGTCTTGCTATAAAAAATAAACGCAAGACCAATTGCAAATTACTTTTATACAGTTTGATTTTGTATAATGGTTTAAAGCAACAAATCGTAGCTCATCATCAAATGTGGTAATTCTGGGCTGGTGTGTTTTGTAATCGTTATATTTATATGACGTACTTGTGTATTTTTTAATTAACAACTTTAATGTCCTCCAAGATTGTCGTAGTTGATGATGTATTTTCCAAATTCTACAGTTTGTCTTGCTATAAAAAAAAAACGCAAGACAAATTGCAAATTACTTTTATACAGTTTGATTTTGTATAATGGTTTAAAGCAACAAATCGTAGCACATCATCAACTATGGTAATTCTGCGCTGGTGTGTTTTGTAATCGTTATATTTATATGATGTACTTGTGAATTTTCTAATTAACAACTTTAATGTCCTCCAAGATTGTCGTAGCTGATGATGTATTTTCCAAATTCTACAGTTTGTCTTGCTATAAAAAAAAAACGCAAGACAAATTGCAAATTACTTTTATACAGTTTGATTTTGTATAATGGTTTAAAGCAACAAATCGTAGCTTATCATCAAATATGGTAATTCTGCGCTGGTGTGTTTTGTAATCGTTATATTTATATGATGTATTTGTGTATTTTTTAATTAACAACTTTAATGTCCTCCAAGATTGTCGTAATTGATGATGTATTTTCCAAATTCTACAGTTTGTCTTGCTATGAAAAAAAAAAACTCAAGACAAATTGCATATTACTTTTATACAGTTTGATTTTGTATAATGGTTTAAAGCAACAAATCGTAGCTCATCATCAAATGTGGTAATTCTGGGCTGGTGTGTTTTGTAATCGTTATATTTATATAATGTACTTGTGTATTTTTTAATTAACAACTTTAATGTCCTCCATGATTGTCGTAGTTGATGATGTATTTTCCAAATTCTACAGTTTATCTCGCTATAAAAAAAAACGCAAGACAAATTGCAAATTACTTTTATACAGTTTGATTTTGTATAATGGTTTAAAGCAACAAATCGTAGCTTATCATCAAATATGGTAATTCTGCGCTGGTGTGTTAGGAATCGTTATATTTATATGATGTACTTGTGTATTTTTTAATTAACAACTTTAATGTCCTCCAAGATTGTCGTAATTGATAATGTATTTTCCAAATTCTACAGTTTGTCTTGCTATGAAAAAAAAACTCAAGACAAATTGCAAATTACTTTTATACAGTTTGATTTTGTATAGTGGTTTAAAGCCACAAATCATAGCTCATCATCAAATATGGTAATTCTGCGCTGGTGTGTTTTGTAATCGTTATATTTATATGATGTACTTGTGTATTTTTTAATTAACAACGTTAATGTCCTCCAAGATTGTCGTAGTTGATGATGTATTTTCCAAATTCTACAGTTTGTCTTGCTCTATAAAAAAAAAAAAACGAAAGACAAATTGCAAATTACTTTTATACAGTTTGATTTTGTATAATGGTTTAAAGCAACAAATCGTAGCTCATCGTCAAATATGGTAATTCTGCGCTGGTGTGTTTTGTAATCGTTATATTTATATGATGTACTTCTGTATTTTTTAATTAACAACTTTAATGTCCTCCAAGATTGTCGTAGTTGAGGATGTATTTTCCAAATTCTACAGTTTGTCTTCCTATAAAAAAAAAACGCAAGACAAATTGCAAATTACTTTTATTCAGTTTGATTTTGTATAATAGTTTAAAGCAACAAATCGTAGCTCATCGTCAAATATGGTAATTCTGCGCTGGTGTGTTTTGTAATCGTTATATTTATATGATGTACTTCTGTATTTTTTAATTAACAACTTTAATGTCCTCCAAGATTGTCGTAGTTGAGGATGTATTTTCCAAATTCTACAGTTTCTCTTCCTATAAAAAAAAACGGAAGACAAATTGCAAATTACTTTTATACAGTTTGATTTTGCATAATGGTTTAAAGCAATTAATCGTAGCTCGTCATCAAATATGGTAAATCTGCGCTGGTGTGTTTTGTAATCGTTATATTTATATGATGTACTTGTGTATTTTTTAATTAGCAACTTTAACGTCCTCCAAGATTGTCGTAGTTGACGATGTCTTTTCCAAATTCTACAGTTTGTCTTACTATGAAAAAAAAAAAACTCAAGACAAATTGCAAATTACTTTTATACAGTTTGATTTTTTATAGTGGTTTAAAGCCACAAATCATAGCTCATCATCAAATATGGTAATTCTGCCCTGGTGTGTTTTGTAATCGCTATATTTATATGATGAACTTGTGTATTTTTTAATTAACAACTTTAATCTCCTCCAAGATTGTCGTAGTTGATGATGTATTTTCCAAATTCTACAGTTTGTCTTGCTATAAAAAATAAACGCAAGACCAATTGCAAATTACTTTTATACAGTTTGATTTTGTATAGTGGTTTAAAGCCACAAATCATAGCTCATCATCAAATATGGTAATTCCGCGCTGGTGTGTTTTGTAATCGTTATATTTATATGATGTACTTGTGTATTTTTTAATTAACAACGTTAATGTCCTCCAAGATTGTCGTAGTTGATGATGTATTTTCCAAATCCTACAGTTTGTCTTGCTCTATAAAAAAAAAAACGAAAGACAAATTGCAAATTACTTTTATACAGTTTGATTTTGTATAATGGTTTAAAGCAACAAATCGTAGCTCATCGTCAAATATGGTAATTCTGCGCTGGTGTGTTTTGTAATCGTTATATTTATATGATGTACTTCTGTATTTTTTAATTAACAACTTTAATGTCCTCCAAGATTGTCGTAGTTAAGGATGTATTTTCCAAATTCTACAGTTTGTCTTCCTATAAAAAAAAAACGGAAGACAAATTGCAAATTACTTTTATACAGTTTGATTTTGCATAATGGTTTAAAGCAATAAATCGTAGCTCATCATCAAATATGGTAAATCTGCGCTGGTGTGTTTTGTAATCGTTATATTTATATGATGTACTTGTGTATTTTTTAATTAGCAACTTTAACGTCCTCCAAGATTGTCGTAGTTGACGATGTCTTTTCCAAATTCTACAGTTTGTCTTACTATGAAAAAAAAACTCAAGACAAATTGCAAATTACTTTTATACAGTTTGATTTTTTATAGTGGTTTAAAGCCACAAATCATAGCTCATCATCAAATATGGTAATTCTGCCCTGGTGTGTTTTGTAATCGCTATATTTATATGATGAACTTGTGTATTTTTTAATTAACAACTTTAATCTCCTCCAAGATTGTCGTAGTTGATGATGTATTTTCCAAATTCTACAGTTTGTCTTGCTATAAAAAATAAACGCAAGACCAATTGCAAATTACTTTTATACAGTTTGATTTTGTATAATGGTTTAAAGCATCAAATCGTAGCTCATTATCAAATATGGTAATTCTGCGCTAGTGTGTTTTGTAATCGCTATATTTATATGATGTAGTTGTGTATTTTTTAATTAACAACTTTAATGTCCTCCAAGATTGTCGTAGTTGATGTATTTTCCAAATTCTACAGTTTGTCATGCCATAAAAAAAACGCAAAACAAATTGCAAATTACTTTTATACAGTTTGATTTTGTATAATGGTTTAAAGCAACAAATCGTAGCACATCATCAACTATGGTAATTCTGCGCTGGTGTGTTTTGTAATCGTTATATTTATATGACGTACTTGTGTATTTTTTAATTAACAACTTTAATGTGCTCCAAGATTGTCGTAGCTGATGATGTATTTTCCAAATTCTACAGTTTGTCTTGCTATAAAAAAAAACGCAAGACAAATTGCAAATTACTTTTATACAGTTTGATTTTGTATAATGGTTTAAAGCAACAAATCGTAGCTTATCATCAAATATGGTAATTCTGCGCTGGTGTGTTTTGTAATCGTTATATTTATATGATGTATTTGTGTATTTTTTAATTAACAACTTTAATGTCCTCCAAGATTGTCGTAATTGATGATGTATTTTCCAAATTCTACAGTTTGTCTTGCTATGAAAAAAAAAACGCAAGACAAATTGCAAATTACTTTTATACAGTTTGATTTTGTATAATGGTTTAAAGCAACAAATCGTAGCACATCATCAACTATGGTAATTCTGCCCTGGTGTGTTTTGTAATCGTTATATTTATATGATGTATTTGTGTATTTTTTAATTAACAACTTTAATGTCCTCCAAGATTGTCGTAATTGATGATGTATTTTCCAAATTCTACAGTTTGTCTTGCTATAAAAAAAAACGCAAGACAAATTGCAAATTACTTTTATACAGTTTGATTTTGTATAATGGTTTAAAGCAACAAATCGTAGCACATCATCAACTATGGTAATTCTGCGCTGGTGTGTTTTGTAATCGTTATATTTATATGATGTACTTGTGAATTTTCTAATTAACAACTTTAATGTCCTCCAAGATTGTCGTAGCTGATGATGTATTTTCCAAATTCTACAGTTTGTCTTGCTATAAAAAAAACGCAAGACAAATTGCAAACTACTTTTATACAGTTTGATTTTGTATAATGGTTTAAAGCAACAAATCGTAGCTTATCATCAAATATGGTAATTCTGCGCTGGTGTGTTTTGTAATCGTTATATTTATATGATGTATTTGTGTATTTTTTAATTAACAACTTTAATGTCCTCCAAGATTGTCGTAATTGATGATGTATTTTCCAAATTCTACAGTTTGTCTTGCTATGAAAAAAAAAAAAACTCAAGACAAATTGCATATTACTTTTATACAGTTTGATTTTGTATAATGGTTTAAAGCAACAAATCGTAGCTCATCATCAAATGTGGTAATTCTGGGCTGGTGTGTTTTGTAATCGTTATATTTATATAATGTACTTGTGTATTTTTTAATTAACAACTTTAATGTCCTCCATGATTGTCGTAGTTGATGATGTATTTTCCAAATTCTACAGTTTATCTCGCTATAAAAAAAAACGCAAGACAAATTGCAAATTACTTTTATACAGTTTGATTTTGTATAATGGTTTAAAGCAACAAATCGTAGCTTATCATCAAATATGGTAATTCTGCGCTGGTGTGTTAGGAATCGTTATATTTATATGATGTACTTGTGTATTTTTTAATTAACAACTTTAATGTCCTCCAAGATTGTCGTAATTGATAATGTATTTTCCAAATTCTACAGTTTGTCTTGCTATGAAAAAAAAACTCAAGACAAATTGCAAATTACTTTTATACAGTTTGATTTTGCATAGTGGTTTAAAGCCACAAATCATAGCTCATCATCAAATATGGTAATTCCGCGCTGGTGTGTTTTGTAATCGTTATATTTATATGATGTACTTGTGTATTTTTTAATTAACAACGTTAATGTCCTCCAAGATTGTCGTAGTTGATGATGTATTTTCCAAATTCTACAGTTTGTCTTGCTCTATAAAAAAAAAAAACGAAAGACAAATTGCAAATTACTTTTATACAGTTTGATTTTGTATAGTGGTTTAAAGCAACAAATCGTAGCTCATCATCAAATATGGTAATTCTGCGCTGGTGTGTTTTGTCATCGTTATATTTATATGATGTACTTGTGTATTTTTTAATTAACAACGCTAATGTCCTCCAAGATTGTCGTAGTTGATGATGTATTTTCCAAATTCTACAGTTTGTCTCGCTATAAAAAAAAAACGCAAGACAAATTGCAAATTACTTTTATTCAGTTTGATTTTGTATAATGGTTTAAAGCAACAAATCGTAGCTCATTATCAAATATGGTAATTCTGCGCTGGTGTGTTTTGTAATCGCTATATTTATATGATGAACTTGTGTATTTTTTAATTAACAACTTTAATCTCCTCCAAGATTGTCGTAGTTGATGATGTATTTTCCAAATTCTACAGTTTGTCTTGCTATAAAAAATAAACGCAAGACCAATTGCAAATTACTTTTATACAGTTTGATTTTGTATAATGGTTTAAAGCATCAAATCGTAGCTCATTATCAAATATGGTAATTCTGCGCTAGTGTGTTTTGTAGTCGCTATATTTATATGATGTACTTGTGTATTTTTTAATTAACAACTTTAATGTCCTCCAAGATTGTCGTAATTGATGATGTATTTTCCAAATTCTACAGTTTGTCTTGCTATGAAAAAAAAAACTCAAGACAAATTGCAAATTACCTTTATACAGTTTGATTTTGTATAGTGGTTTAAAGCCACAAATCATAGCTCATCATCAAATATGGTAATTCCGCGCTGGTGTGTTTTGTAATCGTTATATTTATATGATGTACTTGTGTATTTTTTAATTAACAACGTTAATGTCCTCCAAGATTGTCGTAGTTGATGATGTATTTTCCAAATCCTACAGTTTGTCTTGCTCTATAAAAAAAAAACGAAAGACAAATTGCAAATTACTTTTATACAGTTTGATTTTGTATAATGGTTTAAAGCAACAAATCGTAGCTCATCGTCAAATATGGTAATTCTGCGCTGGTGTGTTTTGTAATCGTTATATTTATATGATGTACTTCTGTATTTTTTAATTAACAACTTTAATGTCCTCCAAGATTGTCGTAGTTAAGGATGTATTTTCCAAATTCTACAGTTTGTCTTCCTATAAAAAAAAAAACGGAAGACAAATTGCAAATTACTTTTATACAGTTTGATTTTGCATAATGGTTTAAAGCAATAAATCGTAGCTCATCATCAAATATGGTAAATCTGCGCTGGTGTGTTTTGTAATCGTTATATTTATATGATGTACTTGTGTATTTTTTAATTAGCAACTTTAATGTCCTCCAAGATTGTCGTAATTGATGATGTATTTTCCAAATTCTACAGTTTGTCTCGCTATAAAAAAAAACGCAAGACAAATTGCAAATTACTTTTATTCAGTTTGATTTTGTATAATAGTTTAAAGCAACAAATCGTAGCTCATCGTCAAATATGGTAATTCTGCGCTGGTGTGTTTTGTAATCGTTATATTTATATGATGTACTTCTGTATTTTTTAATTAACAACTTTAATGTCCTCCAAGATTGTCGTAGTTGATGATGTATTTTCCAAATTCTACAGTTTGTCTTGCTATAAAAAATAAACGCAAAACCAATTGCAAATTACTTTTATACAGTTTGATTTTGTATAATGGTTTAAAGCATCAAATCGTAGCACATCATCAACTATGGTAATTCTGCGCTGGTGTGTTTTGTAATCGTTATATTTATATGATGTACTTGTGTATTTTTTAAGTAACAACTTTAATGTCCTCCAAGATTGTCGTAGTTGAGGATGTATTTTCCAAATTCTACAGTTTCTCTTCCTATAAAAAAAAACGGAAGACAAATTGCAAATTACTTTTATACAGTTTGATTTTGCATAATGGTTTAAAGCAATTAATCGTAGCTCGTCATCAAATATGGTAAATCTGCGCTGGTGTGTTTTGTAATCGTTATATTTATATGATGTACTTGTGTATTTTTTAATTAGCAACTTTAACGTCCTCCAAGATTGTCGTAGTTGACGATGTCTTTTCCAAATTCTACAGTTTGTCTTACTATGAAAAAAAAAAAACTCAAGACAAATTGCAAATTACTTTTATACAGTTTGATTTTTTATAGTGGTTTAAAGCCACAAATCATAGCTCATCATCAAATATGGTAATTCTGCCCTGGTGTGTTTTGTAATCGCTATATTTATATGATGAACTTGTGTATTTTTTAATTAACAACTTTAATCTCCTCCAAGATTGTCGTAGTTGATGATGTATTTTCCAAATTCTACAGTTTGTCTTGCTATAAAAAATAAACGCAAGACCAATTGCAAATTACTTTTATACAGTTTGATTTTGTATAGTGGTTTAAAGCCACAAATCATAGCTCATCATCAAATATGGTAATTCCGCGCTGGTGTGTTTTGTAATCGTTATATTTATATGATGTACTTGTGTATTTTTTAATTAACAACGTTAATGTCCTCCAAGATTGTCGTAGTTGATGATGTATTTTCCAAATCCTACAGTTTGTCTTGCTCTATAAAAAAAAAAACGAAAGACAAATTGCAAATTACTTTTATACAGTTTGATTTTGTATAATGGTTTAAAGCAACAAATCGTAGCTCATCGTCAAATATGGTAATTCTGCGCTGGTGTGTTTTGTAATCGTTATATTTATATGATGTACTTCTGTATTTTTTAATTAACAACTTTAATGTCCTCCAAGATTGTCGTAGTTAAGGATGTATTTTCCAAATTCTACAGTTTGTCTTCCTATAAAAAAAAAACGGAAGACAAATTGCAAATTACTTTTATACAGTTTGATTTTGCATAATGGTTTAAAGCAATAAATCGTAGCTCATCATCAAATATGGTAAATCTGCGCTGGTGTGTTTTGTAATCGTTATATTTATATGATGTACTTGTGTATTTTTTAATTAGCAACTTTAACGTCCTCCAAGATTGTCGTAGTTGACGATGTCTTTTCCAAATTCTACAGTTTGTCTTACTATGAAAAAAAAACTCAAGACAAATTGCAAATTACTTTTATACAGTTTGATTTTTTATAGTGGTTTAAAGCCACAAATCATAGCTCATCATCAAATATGGTAATTCTGCCCTGGTGTGTTTTGTAATCGCTATATTTATATGATGAACTTGTGTATTTTTTAATTAACAACTTTAATCTCCTCCAAGATTGTCGTAGTTGATGATGTATTTTCCAAATTCTACAGTTTGTCTTGCTATAAAAAATAAACGCAAGACCAATTGCAAATTACTTTTATACAGTTTGATTTTGTATAATGGTTTAAAGCATCAAATCGTAGCTCATTATCAAATATGGTAATTCTGCGCTAGTGTGTTTTGTAATCGCTATATTTATATGATGTAGTTGTGTATTTTTTAATTAACAACTTTAATGTCCTCCAAGATTGTCGTAGTTGATGTATTTTCCAAATTCTACAGTTTGTCATGCCATAAAAAAAACGCAAAACAAATTGCAAATTACTTTTATACAGTTTGATTTTGTATAATGGTTTAAAGCAACAAATCGTAGCACATCATCAACTATGGTAATTCTGCGCTGGTGTGTTTTGTAATCGTTATATTTATATGACGTACTTGTGTATTTTTTAATTAACAACTTTAATGTGCTCCAAGATTGTCGTAGCTGATGATGTATTTTCCAAATTCTACAGTTTGTCTTGCTATAAAAAAAAACGCAAGACAAATTGCAAATTACTTTTATACAGTTTGATTTTGTATAATGGTTTAAAGCAACAAATCGTAGCTTATCATCAAATATGGTAATTCTGCGCTGGTGTGTTTTGTAATCGTTATATTTATATGATGTATTTGTGTATTTTTTAATTAACAACTTTAATGTCCTCCAAGATTGTCGTAATTGATGATGTATTTTCCAAATTCTACAGTTTGTCTTGCTATGAAAAAAAAAACGCAAGACAAATTGCAAATTACTTTTATACAGTTTGATTTTGTATAATGGTTTAAAGCAACAAATCGTAGCACATCATCAACTATGGTAATTCTGCCCTGGTGTGTTTTGTAATCGTTATATTTATATGATGTATTTGTGTATTTTTTAATTAACAACTTTAATGTCCTCCAAGATTGTCGTAATTGATGATGTATTTTCCAAATTCTACAGTTTGTCTTGCTATAAAAAAAAACGCAAGACAAATTGCAAATTACTTTTATACAGTTTGATTTTGTATAATGGTTTAAAGCAACAAATCGTAGCACATCATCAACTATGGTAATTCTGCGCTGGTGTGTTTTGTAATCGTTATATTTATATGATGTACTTGTGAATTTTCTAATTAACAACTTTAATGTCCTCCAAGATTGTCGTAGCTGATGATGTATTTTCCAAATTCTACAGTTTGTCTTGCTATAAAAAAAACGCAAGACAAATTGCAAACTACTTTTATACAGTTTGATTTTGTATAATGGTTTAAAGCAACAAATCGTAGCTTATCATCAAATATGGTAATTCTGCGCTGGTGTGTTTTGTAATCGTTATATTTATATGATGTATTTGTGTATTTTTTAATTAACAACTTTAATGTCCTCCAAGATTGTCGTAATTGATGATGTATTTTCCAAATTCTACAGTTTGTCTTGCTATGAAAAAAAAAAAAACTCAAGACAAATTGCATATTACTTTTATACAGTTTGATTTTGTATAATGGTTTAAAGCAACAAATCGTAGCTCATCATCAAATGTGGTAATTCTGGGCTGGTGTGTTTTGTAATCGTTATATTTATATAATGTACTTGTGTATTTTTTAATTAACAACTTTAATGTCCTCCATGATTGTCGTAGTTGATGATGTATTTTCCAAATTCTACAGTTTATCTCGCTATAAAAAAAAACGCAAGACAAATTGCAAATTACTTTTATACAGTTTGATTTTGTATAATGGTTTAAAGCAACAAATCGTAGCTTATCATCAAATATGGTAATTCTGCGCTGGTGTGTTAGGAATCGTTATATTTATATGATGTACTTGTGTATTTTTTAATTAACAACTTTAATGTCCTCCAAGATTGTCGTAATTGATAATGTATTTTCCAAATTCTACAGTTTGTCTTGCTATGAAAAAAAAACTCAAGACAAATTGCAAATTACTTTTATACAGTTTGATTTTGCATAGTGGTTTAAAGCCACAAATCATAGCTCATCATCAAATATGGTAATTCCGCGCTGGTGTGTTTTGTAATCGTTATATTTATATGATGTACTTGTGTATTTTTTAATTAACAACGTTAATGTCCTCCAAGATTGTCGTAGTTGATGATGTATTTTCCAAATTCTACAGTTTGTCTTGCTCTATAAAAAAAAAAAACGAAAGACAAATTGCAAATTACTTTTATACAGTTTGATTTTGTATAGTGGTTTAAAGCAACAAATCGTAGCTCATCATCAAATATGGTAATTCTGCGCTGGTGTGTTTTGTCATCGTTATATTTATATGATGTACTTGTGTATTTTTTAATTAACAACGCTAATGTCCTCCAAGATTGTCGTAGTTGATGATGTATTTTCCAAATTCTACAGTTTGTCTCGCTATAAAAAAAAAACGCAAGACAAATTGCAAATTACTTTTATTCAGTTTGATTTTGTATAATGGTTTAAAGCAACAAATCGTAGCTCATTATCAAATATGGTAATTCTGCGCTGGTGTGTTTTGTAATCGCTATATTTATATGATGAACTTGTGTATTTTTTAATTAACAACTTTAATCTCCTCCAAGATTGTCGTAGTTGATGATGTATTTTCCAAATTCTACAGTTTGTCTTGCTATAAAAAATAAACGCAAGACCAATTGCAAATTACTTTTATACAGTTTGATTTTGTATAATGGTTTAAAGCATCAAATCGTAGCTCATTATCAAATATGGTAATTCTGCGCTAGTGTGTTTTGTAGTCGCTATATTTATATGATGTACTTGTGTATTTTTTAATTAACAACTTTAATGTCCTCCAAGATTGTCGTAATTGATGATGTATTTTCCAAATTCTACAGTTTGTCTTGCTATGAAAAAAAAAACTCAAGACAAATTGCAAATTACCTTTATACAGTTTGATTTTGTATAGTGGTTTAAAGCCACAAATCATAGCTCATCATCAAATATGGTAATTCCGCGCTGGTGTGTTTTGTAATCGTTATATTTATATGATGTACTTGTGTATTTTTTAATTAACAACGTTAATGTCCTCCAAGATTGTCGTAGTTGATGATGTATTTTCCAAATCCTACAGTTTGTCTTGCTCTATAAAAAAAAAACGAAAGACAAATTGCAAATTACTTTTATACAGTTTGATTTTGTATAATGGTTTAAAGCAACAAATCGTAGCTCATCGTCAAATATGGTAATTCTGCGCTGGTGTGTTTTGTAATCGTTATATTTATATGATGTACTTCTGTATTTTTTAATTAACAACTTTAATGTCCTCCAAGATTGTCGTAGTTAAGGATGTATTTTCCAAATTCTACAGTTTGTCTTCCTATAAAAAAAAAAACGGAAGACAAATTGCAAATTACTTTTATACAGTTTGATTTTGCATAATGGTTTAAAGCAATAAATCGTAGCTCATCATCAAATATGGTAAATCTGCGCTGGTGTGTTTTGTAATCGTTATATTTATATGATGTACTTGTGTATTTTTTAATTAGCAACTTTAATGTCCTCCAAGATTGTCGTAATTGATGATGTATTTTCCAAATTCTACAGTTTGTCTCGCTATAAAAAAAAACGCAAGACAAATTGCAAATTACTTTTATTCAGTTTGATTTTGTATAATAGTTTAAAGCAACAAATCGTAGCTCATCGTCAAATATGGTAATTCTGCGCTGGTGTGTTTTGTAATCGTTATATTTATATGATGTACTTCTGTATTTTTTAATTAACAACTTTAATGTCCTCCAAGATTGTCGTAGTTGATGATGTATTTTCCAAATTCTACAGTTTGTCTTGCTATAAAAAATAAACGCAAAACCAATTGCAAATTACTTTTATACAGTTTGATTTTGTATAATGGTTTAAAGCATCAAATCGTAGCACATCATCAACTATGGTAATTCTGCGCTGGTGTGTTTTGTAATCGTTATATTTATATGATGTACTTGTGTATTTTTTAAGTAACAACTTTAATGTCCTCCAAGATTGTCGTAGTTGATGATGTATTTTCCAAATTCTACAGTTTGTCTTGCTATAAAAAAAAAACGCAAGACAAATTGCAAATTACTTTTATACAGTTTGATTTTGTATAATGGTTTAAAGCAACAAATCGTAGCACATCATCAACTATGGTAATTCTGCGCTGGTGTGTTTTGTAATCGTTATATTTATATGATGTACTTGTGAATTTTCTAATTAACAACTTTAATGTCCTCCAAGATTGTCGTAGCTGATGATGTATTTTCCAAATTCTACAGTTTGTCTTGCTATAAAAAAAAACGCAACACAAATTGCAAATTACTTTTATACAGTTTGATTTTGTATAATGGTTTAAAGCAACAAATCGTAGCTTATCATCAAATATGGTAATTCTGCGCTGGTGTGTTTTGTAATCGTTATATTTATATGATGTATTTGTGTATTTTTTAATTAACAACTTTAATGTCCTCCAAGATTGTCGTAATTGATGATGTATTTTCCAAATTCTACAGTTTGTCTCGCTATTAAAAAAAACGCAGGACAAATTGCAAATTACTTTTATTCAGTTTGATTTTGTATAATAGTTTAAAGCAACAAATCGTAGCTCATCGTCAAATATGGTAATTCTGCGCTGGTGTGTTTTGTAATCGTTATATTTATATGATGTACTTCTGTATTTTTTAATTAACAACTTTAATGTCCTCCAAGATTGTCGTAGTTGAGGATGTATTTTCCAAATTCTACAGTTTCTCTTCCTATAAAAAAAAAACGGAAGACAAATTGCAAATTACTTTTATACAGTTTGATTTTGCATAATGGTTTAAAGCAATAAATCGTAGCTCATCATCAAATATGGTAAATCTGCGCTGGTGTGTTTTGTAATCGTTATATTTATATGATGTACTTGTGTATTTTTTAATTAGCAACTTTAACGTCCTCCAAGATTGTCGTAGTTGACGATGTCTTTTCCAAATTCTACAGTTTGTCTTACTATGAAAAAAAAAACTCAAGACAAATTGCAAATTACTTTTATACAGTTTGATTTTTTATAGTGGTTTAAAGCCACAAATCATAGCTCATCATCAAATATGGTAATTCTGCCCTGGTGTGTTTTGTAATCGCTATATTTATATGATGAACTTGTGTATTTTTTAATTAACAACTTTAATCTCCTCCAAGATTGTCGTAGTTGATGATGTATTTTCCAAATTCTACAGTTTGTCTTGCTATAAAAAATAAACGCAAGACCAATTGCAAATTACTTTTATACAGTTTGATTTTGTATAATGGTTTAAAGCATCAAATCGTAGCTCATTATCAAATATGGTAATTCTGCGCTAGTGTGTTTTGTAATCGCTATATTTATATGATGTACTTGTGTATTTTCTAATTAACAACTTTAATGTCCTCCAAGATTGTCGTAGTTGATGTATTTTCCAAATTCTACAGTTTGTCTTGCCATAAAAAAAAAACGCAAAACAAATTGCAAATTACTTTTATACAGTTTGATTTTGTATAATGGTTTAAAGCAACAAATCGTAGCACATCATCAACTATGGTAATTCTGCGCTGGTGTGTTTTGTAATCGTTATATTTATATGATGTACTTGTGTATTTTTTAAGTAACAACTTTAATGTCCTCCAAGATTGTCGTAGTTGATGATGTATTTTCCAAATTCTACAGTTTGTCTTGCTATAAAAAAAAAACGCAAGACAAATTGCAAATTACTTTTATACAGTTTGATTTTGTATAATGGTTTAAAGCAACAAATCGTAGCACATCATCAACTATGGTAATTCTGCGCTGGTGTGTTTTGTAATCGTTATATTTATATGATGTACTTGTGAATTTTCTAATTAACAACTTTAATGTCCTCCAAGATTGTCGTAGCTGATGATGTATTTTCCAAATTCTACAGTTTGTCTTGCTATAAAAAAAAACGCAACACAAATTGCAAATTACTTTTATACAGTTTGATTTTGTATAATGGTTTAAAGCAACAAATCGTAGCTTATCATCAAATATGGTAATTCTGCGCTGGTGTGTTTTGTAATCGTTATATTTATATGATGTATTTGTGTATTTTTTAATTAACAACTTTAATGTCCTCCAAGATTGTCGTAATTGATGATGTATTTTCCAAATTCTACAGTTTGTCTTGCTATGAAAAAAAAAACTCAAGACAAATTGCATATTACTTTTATACAGTTTGATTTTGTATAATGGTTTAAAGCAACAAATCGTAGCTCATCATCAAATGTGGTAATTCTGGGCTGGTGTGTTTTGTAATCGTTATATTTATATAATGTACTTGTGTATTTTTTAATTAACAACTTTAATGTCCTCCAAGATTGTCGTAGTTGATGATGTATTTTCCAAATTCTACAGTTTATCTCGCTATAAAAAAAAAACGCAAGACAAATTGCAAATTACTTTTATACAGTTTGATTTTGTATAATGGTTTAAAGCAACAAATCGTAGCTTATCATCAAATATGGTAATTCTGCGCTGGTGTGTTTGGAATCGTTATATTTATATGATGTTCTTGTGTATTTTTTAATTAACAACTTTAATGTCCTCCAAGATTGTCGTAATTGATAATGTATTTTCCAAATTCTACAGTTTGTCTTGCTATGAAAAAAAAAAAACTCAAGACAAATTGCAAATTACTTTTATACAGTTTGATTTTGTATAGTGGTTTAAAGCCACAAATCATAGCTCATCATCAAATATGGTAATTCTGCGCTGGTGTGTTTTGTAATCGTTATATTTATATGATGTACTTGTGTATTTTTTAATTAACAACGTTAATGTCCTCCAAGATTGTCGTAGTTGATGATGTATTTTCCAAATTCTACAGTTTGTCTTACTCTATAAAAAAAAAACGAAAGACTAATTGCAAATTACTTTTATACAGTTTGATTTTGTATAATGGTTTAAAGCAACAAATCGTAGCTCATCATCAAATATGGTAATTCTGCGCTGGTGTGTTTTGTCATCGTTATATTTATATGATGTACTTGTGTATTTTTTAATTAACAACGCTAATGTCCTCCAAGATTGTCGTAGTTGAGGATGTATTTTCCAAATTCTACAGTTTGTCTCGCTATAAAAAAAAAACGCAAGACAAATTGCAAATTACTTTTATTCAGTTTGATTTTGTATAATAGTTTAAAGCAACAAATCGTAGCTCATCGTCAAATATGGTAATTCTGCGCTGGTGTGTTTTGTAATCGTTATATTTATATGATGTACTTCTATATTTTTTAATTAACAACTTTAATGTCCTCCAAGATTGTCGTAGTTGAGGATGTATTTTCCAAATTCTACAGTTTGTCTTCCTATAAAAAAAAAAACGGAAGACAAATTGCAAATTACTTTTATACAGTTTGATTTTGTATAATGGTTTAAAGCAATAAATCGTAGCTCATCATCAAATATGGTAAATCTGCGCTGGTGTGTTTTGTAATCGTTATATTTATATGATGTACTTGTGTATTTTTTAATTAGCAACTTTAACGTCCTCCAAGATTGTCGTAGTTGACGATGTCTTTTCCAAATTCTACAGTTTGTCTTACTATGAAAAAAAAAAAAAACTCAAGACAAATTGCAAATTACTTTTATACAGTTTGATTTTTTATAGTGGTTTAAAGCCACAAATCATAGCTCATCATCAAATATGGTAATTCTGCCCTGGTGTGTTTTGTAATCGCTATATTTATATGATGAACTTGTGTATTTTTTAATTAACAACTTTAATCTCCTCCAAAATTGTCGTATTTGTTGTCTCAGAGTTACCAACAGATGCAATCATCGTTATCTGCGGTGATTTTAATGTCAACCTTGTGGAGGCGACCGGAAAATCAGCTGAGCTTCTCTGTGCGATGGTAACACTGGGATTACATCAGACTGTATTTCAGGCTATAAGGGGAAGATCAGTTATAGATAACATCTTCACAAATGACAACAACTATAAAATAATACCTGTACCTGGCAATATTTCAGATCATGAGCCACAAACAATAGAAATCACAATTGAAAAGATGAATAGAATAACAAAACCAACCCGAAAAAGAGTTATAACTGAATCAATCAAAGCTGCTTATGCAGAAAACTGCAGGATGAAACCTGGCAAGATGTATATATTGAAGACGATCCTAATATAATGTTTAGTAACTTTCTGAACACTTTCTTGCACCACTACCATGACTGTATTCAATTACGTATTGTCAGGGAGAAAAAAGAAAATCTCCTAAAGTATTCCCTGCATCTACGAGGGATTAAAGAGACCTTAGATCTTATCAGGGAATCTATGAATCTATATCCTGCAGACGAAGAGTTGCAGGCCATTTTAAATTTTAAATCCTACAAAGCCTTCTATGTAAAGTCCTGTGAGGAAGAAAAAAGACAGTACGACACAAACCAATTACAAAGAGCACTTAATAAGTCAAAGGTACTTTGGGCAAAGATAAACCAGATTGCGGGAAGGGAAAGGAGAGCTGACAACAGTGATCCAACCGCATCATGTGAAGACCTGAATAAATACTTTGCTACGGCAGTCACTGCAGTCAGGTCTCTGCTGTTGGAAAATTTCCCAAATCACACGTCAAAACCCGTCAATATACCTGAAACAAAAACTAACAAAACCTTCTACCTCCACCCGACCGATGCACAAGAGATTAATGACATAGCACGAAAACTGAAACCTACAAAGGCTAGGGACCACTACGACATAGATGTGGAAACCTTAAAACATGTAGCCCCTGTGTTATCAGAAGTACTGGCACACATATTCAACAAATGTATGGAATTAGGCCATTTTCCTGACCAACTGAAAATTGCCCGAGTAATAGCAGTGTACAAGAAGGGACCCAAGCATGAGCCATCAAGTTTTAGACCAATCTCAATTCTTCCGGCATTCAAAACCAGGACCTATGCGAAGAACAGGTTTTCGGCCCGGCCGAGGTACTCAACAGGCAACCTGGAAAATTTTAACAGAGATATACGACATTATTGAGTCAGACAATTGGTGTGATGCCATCTTCTTGGACATCATAAAGGCTTTTGATTGTATGAACCAGGACATATTTCTCGAGAAGATGGAGGAATATGGTTTTCGAGGTGTTGCATTGGACCTACTGAGATCATACTTCACCAACAGAAAGCAATATGTGATACAGGGACCCCAGTTCAGCAGTATGAGTGATGTTTTTTATATTGTTTACAAATGATCTACCAAGAAATATTAGTGGCAACGTGTATGCAGATGACACTACAATCTTAACCCGCGGTCAAAATAGTGCAGAATGAAGATCAGCACTCCAGGTTGCACAGACCATCTTCTGCACACGCATGAACACCTGCCTTCCTTGAGACGCAGAGAGGACATTCATGAATACCACACACGTGATGGAAATAAGATCCACATCCCATTTAGACGTCTAAATACAACATCTTCCACAACAATAGGAACTAATCAAGGGAACAATTCCGACACACATTAAAACATGTGACGAGCACACCACCCTATTCAGTTGAAGAATTCACGGACTTCCTTCGGATATTAAATAACATCTCATAACCGGCCGTGCTATATATGATTTGTATTTTTTTGTATGACATATTGCAATTGGCATGAAATAACGATTTGATTTGATTAAAATTGAATATCTCGGTTACTATGAAAGGTATTACATTCATAGTTGACATGCTTATACCCTAATCATGAGCAATTCATATGATTACTACAATGTCACTATACCTTATACAGGACGTTCAAAATGTTCTAATCTATTATTACATTTTGAAATGTCAATGACTTTTTTTGTCAAATGTATATGAATACACTGTTGCAAAGAAAATTGTTTACTCTATCAATCGATACTAGGGTTCCCTATACCTATGCTCTCTAGTTTTTATATTATATATTACTACCCACTTTCTAAAAAATTAATAAATTTTGAATTTATTTTTTATTCATGGAAAGTGTTTCAAAATTGTGGAAACAAAATGCCATATATTTAATGAAAGATATCCAAATATAGCCTTATGATAATATCCTTGTTTAGAAAAGTAAAAGCAACCTTAGGTAAATTAATAACAAAAAATCGTATAAAATATCTATTACTGTTTAAATTTTCGTCATAAATTTCGTATCTAATTTTGGCTCCCATTATAAACAAAAGCATTAAAGCCAAAAATATTTTGAAAGTTTGCTTCCCTGACAACTCTTGGATTGTCAGTGGCGCAATGGTGTAAATTTTTTCTATTCGCTCCCTTGAAAATGTTGATTCGCCGCTGCAAATGATTCGAGATAAAAATAATGAGTTCGCTTGCGTTTTACGAGCATCAATTCGCAGAATTTAATTCTATCATAGTCGTCAGGGGAAGGCACTGCAAAAAGTTGACCGTGTAGGGATGCATTTAGTGTGTGTTTTTTTTTTTTTTTTTAATTCTTGCCACACTCTACATGAATGTAAAATAAGTTCAAAATATCTCCATTTGTATAATCCCTTTCATTACCTTTTTTTGCAGAAAAGTTTAGACGCTTTTATAGCGAATAAATAACAAACAAACAGATAAACGACAAAATAAATGATGATAGCCAACCAATTAAATATAGGCATACAAATAAAAAGGTGTATTATGGTAATGTTGAGGGAGAATACCTTTTCTTAAAGGCATATTTTACAGAATATAAATCAGGCTGGTTACATCTTAGATTATCTTTACTATAAATAATAATAAACTGAATATCTTTCAAAATATTAATGGTTATAACAATTACAATTAAAACAATGATTAAACGTTTTTGAATGACTTTTGCATTTGTGGCTTGAAACAGAACAACTTTTTCGACATGCAGAAAAACGCATAAATTCTTCGGTATTTTCCGCACTCACCTAAGTAAAATTTTCATTTAAATTACCTTTCTCTTTGTGTCCTGCGTGCCCAGATATGGAGAGGAGAAAATGTAGATAGAAATCGTGTAACCTGAGAGTACTACCTGACCTGACAAACGTCAAACATCGCTACTGACTTCGCTACTGTCAAACATACGCATGCTGCTCGTAGCTGATAGTTAAGCCTGTTAACTTCCAGAAAAAGTGGAAGTTATTATTATTGTTGCACGTTGCACGTATAAACACGGATAAAGTGCCTTCAGGTCTCCTTGTTTCCAAATGGATCACATTTTAAAAATAAAACTCGGTTTGATTCGATACAAATACTTTTCATTCGATATCAAGTAAGTATCGAAAGAAAAGTATCGATGCTAAATGTACTCGGTATCGAAACAAAAGTATCGATACTTGTATTTACTTGTATCGGAACATCACTACTAATTAGTATCTGTATCACATCTTCTATTTTCCAAAATGCTGCTACCTTTCTTTCTAGATCATCACCTTCGTATGATCTAATGTTACAATGTGCTTTCGAAGGGTTTAATTGTAAGCAAGAAATATTCATGGGTCAGACACTATCCAGCCCAGAACTGATTTTTGCAATGTTGGCAAACCACTTCCCAACCGTATTAATACAACCGAAAGGAGTTCAACGAAAATACTTGCGCCATCAACAAGTCTATTTTACCAGGATTGTGAAAAGTAGGATCTGCTAATTTTACATGAGGTGGAATTTCAAATTTCTTCACATCAGCGACAAAGTTTGGCAGGTCATCAGTAATCTGTTCTACGATAAGCAAAGACAAATTTGACGTAAATGAATTCTGCTTGTATTTTATCTTGGTGTCTGTACCACGATTGATCTTAGTTTGATTAACTCCCGAAATTGGAATGCTTAATTTGTACGTGTACAATTTTAACTTAGATCGAAGTTTTTCTGACATAAAGTTCGACTGGAAACCCGAATCCAATAAAGATCTAGCTTGAAACCATTTTCCATCTCGATCCATTATTTGTACAATGGCGGTAGAAAGAAACACTGCAACATTTTTCTCACTCTTAACAGTGTGTGCTGTGGTGGTTCGAGAATGATTTTTATTCTAGCACGTCGCTTCCAATTTTTCACAATCTGCTCTGGGTCTATGTAGTAGGGTTCATTGGGCACATTTTTTTGCATGTGATGGGTGATTTACATTCACTTACAAAATGGTCGGCATGCAAGCAATTTAAACATAATATAATTTTCTTGGTTTCGTTATACCTATCTAATGCAATTAAGTGCTAAAACTTTTCGCAACTATATATAGTAGTAACATTTTTTTACAGATATCGTCAATTGTTGCTCAGAGTAGAGGAGGTAGCAAATTATACTCCATTCTGTCATTTCCTACCTGTTCGTTACCACTTTCTAATAAATTTATTTTATTTTAAATTAGCTGTACTGTAGCTTTTGTTTCAATAAGTTCTGTCAAAACAGTACTCATTGGTTCTAACATAAAAATTTGATAAAAAAACACAAGCAAAAATAATGTACAATTTATACCAGAATGGCCCTGAGCATCGTGCGTTTCCATTTCCGAAGAAATTTCCCTTACTGGGAAAATTCTCTTCATATCTTCTTCATTATTTATTATGCATATTTTCACAGCGTTAGGAGTCGAAAAGTCTAAAAAGAAAAACACATAATTAAGGAATTTGTAAAGATTAAACTTACTATCCAATATTTTATTGTATGAGTCTACAGAAATATTCTCCTTATCAATTTAGCAATATTT
This sequence comes from Aphodius granarius, assembly GCA_963971325.1. NCBI lineage: Eukaryota > Metazoa > Arthropoda > Insecta > Coleoptera > Scarabaeidae > Aphodius > Aphodius granarius. The sequence continues at coordinate 8,704,315 of OZ020225.1, forward strand.
TGAGTATTCCCTTCTTGCTGTAAAATAATTAATTTAGACGTCGGACGTCGGTTTTGGATAAAGTGTTGATCTAATAAATGATAGTTTCGATGATTGTGATAAAATATGTTGTTGTAAAAGACATTTAAACTAAGTACCACAACCCCAAATACCGACCACCATTATTTTTGTTAATATGCTTGCTCTGCATGTGGATCCTTGGAATGGGACCAGTGCCGCATTTTTAGCAGACAAAACTAATTAGATTACAGACATTGATTTACGTTACTTATAAAATAATCACTCATAAAAGTACTAAACTCGTTTCTAAATTAAACTCAAAAGAAACACCTCTCAATAAAATAGTAATTTTATTAATGAAAAGAAAACAAATATAGTATAGCGTCGATTATCCGAACTAATTGGAAGACATGGGTGTTCGGAAAACCGGTTTATTCGGATAATTGAATTATTTACTCCCCCTGGAATTGCGGAGCCTGGAGCGACGTGGCCTGCGCCTATATCTGGTATGGACATAAGATAGATCAGAAATCCATGAGAGACTGGTGCGGAAAGAGTGGTCGTCACCCTCCAGGGCGGTAGACACGAAGGCCGCATCGGGCGCGCTCAGGGAGCCCTTGCAAGGAGGGAGCGTAAATAACCGGCCAGGGAAGCGGCGTCCGGTTTATGGGTCGGAGGGTCGGTCCCATGGTTCTGGTGGAGTCCCTTAGGCGGGGGTAGGGGTGGAAGGATGGGGTTAGGAGGCGGTTGGGAGGCATCGGGTGACCTGGATGCTAATAGAATGGGGATGAGTATGTCATCCGGTGGGAGCAAGTGAGCTGGCACGATGACGCGGTTCTCCAGGATGCGGATCCTACAGCGGGTTTTGTATTTACGTCCCACGACGTGACTGTCATAACTTACTGTCTAATGAACATACACCCAAAACGCAATCGTAACTGTGCTACAAGCATTTGAAATTTTAAATAAATAGTAGTAGGAATTCCCTACTAATTGAAAGACTATTTAAAAAGTAACAGGTTTATTGTTGTTTCTTTACAAAGTATCCACCCAATTGCTGTATACATAGTCTAGCTCTTCTTAGAATTTAAGTGGTAGCTCTGCTAATAGTCTCAGGATCAGCACGAATAGTTTCTGCGGCATCCATAATTCTAGTTACTAGTCTCTGTTTTCAATATTTTCTGCATAAACTAAACTTTTCAGTCTTCCCCATGAAAAGTAATCTAAGGCAAAAAGTGTATGTGTGGTTGAGGACCCACGTTCTTCGTTCGTCCCGACTTTCACTTGTCCTTTTTTAACATTACCTTGCACGGATCGTGTATGTTTTCGGCAAATTACTACACCGTATTCTTCTCTTTCTTTTCATCCGGGTGTTGTTTGCGAGCGGTTGTTGTGTGAGGTTATAGTGAAATTTTTATTCCCGATGTCCTCGACTTGTAGGCGATCCGCCAACACGCTGACGAAAAAGTCGCCCGGTCTTTTTTGTTCTGGTTCATGCCAGGCCTTCTACCACGCAAGATGTGTGAACGTACCCACCTCTTCGTTGGCCGCTCTATCTATGCCTCGAGTTGCTTGGAAGTTTACCGAGTGTTGCGAAGACCTCAGCACATCGACTGTCGCAAATTCTAGCGTTGATCGATGATGATTTTGTTACGTGGCATTCAGATGGAAATAAAACAAATGAACCAAAAATTTTATTCGTTTTTGAATAGCATCTCGGAGGTGGAAAAGTGTCGTTGTGCGCTCTGATGGGGGTGCGGTTGAAACGCTTGTCGCTGTGATTGACCAATACAAGAAGAAAGTAGCTGATCTTCAGCAGCGTTCGCGCCAGAATAACCTTGAAACACGAGAAGTTCACGAGTTCACGTAACGCCAACGGGAATGTTTTGTTAATTCTTGTATCTTAGCAACACGATGTTTACAAACGTTTTCCAAGTACTAGGATGTCATGCAATCCATGACAGTACTATGGTGGAATCATATCAATAAAAGGCTTCATCAAATCTTATGTCTAGAGATGCTATAATCTTTTGTGACAAATTGGCCGGTAGTAAAGCTCCCGGCAATTCAAGTCTCGATAGACTTAAGCTACGGTCTATCTAGTGCGTAATCCGCAACGTGTGCTCCGCATACGTAATAAACATATATACTGCGCAACACGCAATATTTAGAACGGTTGCATTTAAAAACACAGTCACGTATAGGTGCGCAGTCCGCATGCGGCACTTACGCTGCAGATTACGCACTATATAGACCCCGGCTTTGGTGACTTAAGAGGTACAAGAATTGTCTAAGTAATGACAATGTGTTTAAATTACTTTTTTAAATTACTTCACATATGTAGGCACATCATCGTCCCAATTGATTGTAATTATTTTTAAAAGGTAAACTAACTATAAATTTGCTGGTTGAGTCGCGCATTGTGTTGTTTGTGAAATGCTGTTCGCAAGCTTCCTCATCGGGTGGGTGAAATTTATAATCGTCAAATAAATTTTCAATCATTTTGATTTCAAATCAAACACTACTCATCACAGCAACGAGAATAGTGTCCTCGCACAATAACTAAGAATATGATTCAGACACCAAAATTATACCGCAAGTTATGTCTTATCATAATGATATAATAAAAAGTTATAAAGAAAAGTTATACAAAAATGTCCTGTTGTCTACTGCAATTGTAAACGGGTGTTGTTGTAGTAGTTTTGGATGCGGTTTATTCCGCTGCACCTAGGCCAATCTTGGCACTTTGTGCTTACCCATTTTACATACTGTTTGATAACGATAACCAGAGGTGTTCAACTGGTTGCCGGCACCCACGGTTTTACGCCTCTTGCGAAAGGTGATGGGACGATGATCTTCAGCTAATGTTTAGATGTGAACCCAAGGCTTCCTAGCGGGACAGCAGCGCTCTACGGCTAGAGACACACGCCCCACGAGTAAACGGATGCTGACGGGAATAACATAAAATGCAGGCTTTTCAAGCGTTTAAAGTTATCTGGTCAAGACATAAGCATACCAATTGCGGGGATAAATAGCATATCCACCAACATAAAAAAAAACAAAATGCACCATTAAAGCCACGCACCACAATCTTGCAACAAATTTAAATTTGTTAGTAATAGACAACATTACAATTAAAGTTGCACAAAAAGAATCAAGAAAAATACCTTAAACATTCCAAAAATTTACCGACTGTCTGACCCAGATTTTTATAAACCCGCTCCAATTGACATTTTGTTAAGAGCAGGGCTAAGATCATATTAAATAATAGAACTAAATTAAAATGGAGTGTGTGGATTGTCTCCAGATCGATAGCTCAGCAATCAATAACAATGCTACAGTGCAATGTTTCACAATCTACATATAAATATTTAGATTGGAGACTTCCGCGGTCTGAATCACTAAGTTTGAGATTTCCGGGAGAAAACCGCGTCAACAATGAATTGTGATTTTTATAACATTTTCTGTAACGACTTGAGCGACAATTTGCGTTATTGTGTCCTTCCGATTTATTTGCATTTTTATGCCTTTCTTATACGGTAATGATAAAAACTATTTGCACTTGTATTAACTGATACAAGTGCTCCTACCCTATTGTTATTAATTGTTTCACTTGGCACTGTATTTAAATTAACAGCTTTATTTTCAAGTATCATTAGTAACGTACATCGGTCTCTCAAAGAGTGCGTGAAATTTTCAATGGTTGGGCTAGAATTGTTTTTTGAATGTAACTCCCATTTGCGCTTTGTCATGCTATCCAACTTTGATGATAATAAATATGCAAGTAAAGTATACAGTGTGTCCAGGAAAGTCCGCACCGTATGAGAAAATCTTGTATTATTAATTTTTCAGAAAATTTTATTCGTTATGAAAGTTGGCGGTTGGTCTGATATCAATGATATCATCATAAGATCTTAAAAATATTGTACCAGATACTACTGGGTGTTTAAAAAAAAATGTGAAACGGGCATAAGAGTAAAGAATAGAACAGAATCGAATGGAAATTTACATTGTACGGTAAGTAAAAATACAGGACAAATTAAGATACTTTCCGTGCGCTACGCGTCATGTGAATTTGAACCTTGGAGTGGAAGAGTCTGGATGGCAGTTCTCTTAAGCTGTTGGGAGTAGCGTTATTGAGCTTGATGTATGTAGAGTTAGTACTTATTTGCGCCCTGGTTATTCGGTGTTGTGGTAATACGGTTTGGTAACTATGCCTGGTGTGGTGCTGTGGACATACGTTACTTACATACTACTGTGGCATCTAAAATGTAAGCAGAAGGGGCGGTGAGTATTTGTAGGGATGTAAATAAGTGTCTGCAGCTTTCCCTTGGGCCAGCCCCAACCAGCGCTCTGATGGCTTCCTTCTGACGAATCAGAATCCTGGCCAGAAGTATTTTATGGTTCACGCAGTCAAAAGCCTTGGTTAAGTCACAGCATTTTAACAAATGCTCTTCTTTGTTGTTGAAGGCATCCGATATTACCTCCATAGATTCGATAATGGCAGAGACAGTAGATTTCGATTTTCTGAATCTATATTGTGATGAGCTGAATGCTGATTTTTTTCCAGGAAATCCACTAATGTCTTCTGTATAGCTATATCGAATACTTTTGATAGGATCGGGAGAATTGCTATCGGTCGATAGTTGTTTGCTGCTGACTTTGCTCCGGTCTTATAGATAGGAATTACCATCGCTGTTTTAAGTTCTGTCGGGAAGCAACCCACTGTGAAGCAATGATTGGTCTCGCCAGTGGTTCTGCAACTAAATCACTCAGCCTCTTTAGTATTCTGGTCGAAATTCCACGTTGATCTACAGTACTCTTTGATTTCAGGTTTTTTATTATATTTAAGACTTCAGTTTTAATTGCGGGTGTTAAATAAATGGATCTCTCCACCGAAAGTTATCGCTTCAGTAAATTTTCTGGTTGCTGGGATAGACCGGGAATTGAATTTAACAGATTATTTCTCACACTGCAGAAGAACCTGTTAAATTCGTGTGATGTGGGTGCGCTGTCTGGAAAACAATCCGACTTTTTGTTTGTTTTAAATTCGTTTTTTATGACATTCCAGATGGCCTTGCATTTATTGTCGCTAGTATGTATGTAATTTGTTATCATTTCCGCCTTTGATTGTTGTATACTTATTATGTATTCTTTTTTGTATTTTCCACAGAGGTGGTACGACTCAGGTGTGTTGGTTACCTGACTTTTCTTTTCATATTGTCCAGTTCAGGTGAGCAGCGTATAGGATATTTATTATTACGGTGTTTTTTAACATCAATTTCTTTCTCAGGGAAATATTGGTCGTATTCTTGTTTAAATATTGAATGAAATGAGGAGAAATCTTTTACAGACTGTCAATCAATCGATTGCAAATAGCTCAGCATTCGGGATCTACCCTCTTCACTGTATCGTCTCATTTTTTTTTGCGTACGGTTATTGCCGGCACCGTAGGCCTCTGGATTTCCATTATCTGGGCAAGATGATCCGATAAGTGAGGGTTTTCTGTATGTGATATAATGTCTACCAATGTGAATACATTATCGATACAAGTTGCTGATCCGGGTGTTACTCTTGATGGAACCTTGACGACATATTTGAGACCAAATGTTGTAAACATATTGCATGTTTCGGTGGCATCTTTTGAGTTTTCAATAAAGTTGATATTAACATCCCCGGCTATCACAGTATGTGCATACATGTATTTGTTTGTTACGTGAGTTAAGAAACTTGTCATATTGTCTATAAAGACTTGGAAGTCACCAAGGGGAGATCAATAGACAGTTATAAAAATCATATTATATGATATATTATATTATATCATATAATAAGTATTGCTTCTATTTTGTTTTTTTTAAGGATTATATGTTGATATATAAGATTTTTATTTGCTTAGATACTAGGCTGTTGCCTTGTTCGTTAGTTTTCTCCAGAAAAAAACAATTAATACAGGTGTCGACTGGCCAGAATTCAGGGGTTTTCAATTGAGCTAGGATTCTAATTTTTCGCACTCGGCATTAGGAATGTTTCTGCTTGGCAAATGTTGGATTACTTCTTCGGTCTTATTATCTTTATTTAAGCGGGAGATATGAATATGGGTCCGTCTGGGAACTGCTTTAAGAGTAGAGTTAGAATCGGACCCCCGAATCGAGCGTCTCAAATTGCTTCTTTTTTTGTGCGCTACCATTGAAAACTCTAGTTCTGGCATTTGAGCTTCACTCTGTCTCTCAGACTGAGGTTGGTTATACTTGGTAACGTCTGCATAATTCTTTTTGCCAATCAATTTTGAGTGTGAGGGTAATCATTTTCGGATTGCTCAAGTTTTGTTATGTATGTAGGAATGTAAGGTATTTATTTAAGGGAATACAAATAATAAAGTCCTACAATGTTAGTCAAACCAAACCAAACTCTCGAGACACAAAATTGCTGTGTTTTTCGTTTCCCCGGACACCGTGATATCTCTCGGGTATCCGGATGTTGCAGGCTATAACCTTCCTGTAATGACGCCACATTAGCCCCTGCGAAGACCGGAGGTTATAGTCTAAGATCCCGATCTAGATCGACCTTCCCTCATCCTTTTTCCTAATAAAATCTATATTTCATACAATGTAAGATATAAATGAACACAATGTGCTAGGTTTGCCGCCCCATATCCTGGCAAGGCTATTTTTAATTACAAATTATTTAAGGTAAATTGGTACTAGTAATTTACCCTCATCGTTTTTCTTAATCAATTGTATACCAAAATGTAGGTTGCTTTGTTGCAAACATCGTGGTGTAGGGTTGCCTTTGCAAAAGTTGGCCTATCTTAGGGTTGTCGCGATTTTAAATATGAATATACTCTGTCCGCCGAAACTTTGCAGTATTATGGAGCTTTCAGAACGACGGAACGGATACGGCTCGCACGCGGCTCGCAAGGTTGTCATAGCAACTAGTGGGTTCATTGTCAATAAACATTAAGCTGAGTTGATACGTTTCTCGCGCGCATGCGATGTCGTTTCGCGCGCGGTGACAGCGGAAACCATAGCCTTCGTTTCGCGCGCGTTGAGAGCGGAGACCATAGCCTTCACAATGACGGATCTCACGCGGCTCGCAAGATTGTCATAACAACTAAACGGTTCAGTGTCAACAAACTTTTCATACGATTCTCGCGCGCATGCGACGTCGTTTCGCGTGCGTTTACGGCGGAGCCCTAGCGTTCACAATGCCGGATCCCACGCGGCTCGCAAGGGTGTCATAGCAACTAAACTGTTCATTGTCAACAAACTTTAGTTGATACGTTTCTCGTGCGAATGTGAAGGCGTCTAGCGCGCGGTGTCGCCGGTGAGAGCATCTGTCCCCTGACTATAGTTTCTAACGTACATCATACCACATGTACAGAGAGTAGTTATGAGACTGGTTGTTTGATTTCTGTATAATCCCAATTAATATAATATAAGTGAAGTTTAAAACGATGCCATTAAAAAAAGAGATAAATAAAATTTATTTTGTGACAAAATGATCAAGTCCGGCAACATACAGTTTGTAATTACAAATATGCGCCCATGAGTAATAAAATTGTTAAATATCAACTTGAATGTTGTGCTTTTATGTAAATAAAATCTGCTTTGTACAAAAATTCCTAAGAAAGACAATAATGATACATTTAATATAATAACTACTATTCATGACTATTCATGACACAAGTGCGACAGATTTTTTTGTGGAAAAGATTACTAGTTTGTGGTGCAAAACTTCAAACAAAATTAAAATTACTAAGTTCTAGATTTCCGGGGGAAGACCGCGTCAACGACGATAAAGTAGTCAACGTTTCGCACTCTGTTGCAAGAGGCATCTTCAGGACGTAACAGTAAGACGGCTACGAAGAGAATGACATCCATTACAGAGTGTGATTCATCATTTCAAGTAAAGTATCTCTACAAATAAACATTCTTCAGCTAATGAACTATGTGAAAAATAAAATATCAATATTTTATAATAATAATTGCATAAATCGTGAAATCACATAAATCTACGTTTCAAGGTATTCGATCAAATTATGTGATCAATTCAAATCTATGATACTTCAATCATAAACACATGCGTATACACTTTCTTCAGATGTAGGATATGTGTCCATGCGATACAGAACTATATTACGCTTTCCTGTGGCCGAAAATGGATCCTCCAGGCTTATTGTTTCACGTTATTTTATGTTATCTTCTTGCAACAGTAGTATAGTCGTCACAACCAGAATAATAGTGATTAGATGTAGATACGTATTTCTATACACAGGAGGTATGAAACTTACCTCGCATCGGAAATCATACAGATATCAAACAACCTGTCTCATAACCTCTACGTGTACACATGACATGTACGTCAGAAATGACTGTCCTGGGACAGATACTGTCACCGCGCGCTAAACGACGTCTCGTGCGCGCGAGAATCGTATCAACTCAGCTTAGAGTTTGTTGACTCTGACTCCTCTAGTTGCTATGACAACCTTGCGAGCCGCGTGCGAGCCGTATCCGCTCCGTCGTTGTGAACGCTATTTTAGCCGGGATAGGGATCGAAATTCACGCTGTTGATTGGTGCAAACGGCAGGCAGATCTACACTGGCGCAAATAAAATTGTCACAATTTGACGTTAGTTTGAAGTTCCTATAACATAAACTGTTGTAAAGCCTAGCGCGCACGAGCGACTTTTGTCTCCGTGGCTGTTTTGTCACTCTTGTCCGGTCTGAGGTTATGTATGGAGGCGCGCACGTTACGACGTGACAACCGGGTGACACTTTTGTCCGACGACCCGCGAACAAACCCGTGACAAAACTGTTACCACGCGGCAAGGTTTCTCCATGCATCCCGCTCAACATTCGTATACATGCTGTTGGTTGGTGCATGAAGAGTTGAGAAAAGTAAAACAAAAGGGACCTTAATCAGGGAGACCAACGTCACCAATTGATGCTTCGGTCGCAACATCCCCGGTATGTAGGACAAGAAGCAACGTCGCATCGAGGTAAACAGTACACCCCAAGGTACTTTACTTCTCCATAGAGCTTCCATCTTACTCTTTGGGTATACCGTACTGATGAGGACTAACAAGTCCGAAACACGTGTCTACGGTTGCATTTAGTTAGCGGTTATGCCCGAAAAAATACTTTTACTGTTTAAATTACACCGCAAATAATTAATTTTTCGTTTGTTATACCATGGGCTAAAAGGCGTACCTTGGGGTGTACTGTTTACCTCGATGCGACGTTGCTTCTTGTCCTACATACCGGGGATGTTGCGACCGAAGCATCAATTGGTGACGTTGGTCTCCCTGATTAAGGTCCCTTTTGTTTTACTTCTCCATAGAGCTTCCATCTTACTCTTTGGCTATACCGTACTGATGAGGACTAACAAGTCCGAAACACGTGTCTACGGTTGCATTTAGTTAGCGGTTATGCCCGAAAAAATACTTTTACTGTTTAAATTACACCGCAAATAATTAATTTTTCGTTTGTTATACCATGGGCTAAAAGGCGTACCTTGGGGTGTACTGTTTACCTCGATGCGACGTTGCTTCTTGTCCTACATACCGGGGATGTTGCGACCGAAGCATCAATTGGTGACGTTGGTCTCCCTGATTAAGGTCCCTTTTGTTTTACTTCTCCATAGAGCTTCCATCTTACTCTTTGGCTATACCGTACTGATGAGGACTAACAAGTCCGAAACACGTGTCTACGGTTGCATTTAGTTAGCGGTTATGCCCGAAAAAATACTTTTACTGTTTAAATTACACCGCAAATAATTAATTTTTCGTTTGTTATACCATGGGCTAAAAGGCGTACCTTGGGGTGTACTGTTTACCTCGATGCGACGTTGCTTCTTGTCCTACATACCGGGGATGTTGCGACCGAAGCATCAATTGGTGACGTTGGTCTCCCTGATTAAGGTCCCTTTTGTTTTACTTCTCCATAGAGCTTCCATCTTACTCTTTGGCTATACCGTACTGATGAGGACTAACAAGTCCGAAACACGTGTCTACGGTTGCATTTAGTTAGCGGTTATGCCCGAAAAAATACTTTTACTGTATATATATATATATATATATATATATATATATATATATATATATATATATATATATATATATATATAAACTTATAAAAGCTTTTATTTTGATACAATGAAAGCAACAACAACCTACCATTGGTGTATTGTACCTAAGTGTAGCAATACATCAATTAAAACTTCAGATAAAATATTTATTCGCGTACCGAATGACCCTAAAATGCGGAAATTGTGGCTTCAGGCTGTGAGAAGAGATCCGAAAGAGATATCTGGAGGAACATCAATTTATTGTTGTGAGTATTATTTTGATGTAAGCAAATAATACTCCTTTATTGTTATAATTTATAATTTTTTTAATCATCAGGAAAAATCTTGCCAAATTCCGAAGTGTTCGTACACAAAGCACTCTAACTACAAGTAGCACTGCCTCATCGTCTTTTAAAATACCACCTTTAAAGGCAACTGCAAACTTACCTGAAAAAAATCGTTTAAAGGTCCAAAGAATGCTAACAGTAAGTGACAGTACATCTGATACAGAATCAACGGAAACTTACGAACCAGAAATCTCTACCAAAAGTGAAAGTGACACTCTTATCAAAGAAAGTAAGGAGGATATGTTGAGATCTACTGCAGCATCAAGAACAACCGAAATTATTTAAAAAAAATCCTCGACATTATATTGGTGTTCCTATAGACTTTTACTTTATTATAAAACTAATAAGTAAGAAGTGTAACATAAGTGTAAATAATGTTTTATTAGTTTAAAAAAAAATAGGTTAAGCAATACTTTTCAAGAACTTGCGGATGATTTTGGTATAAGCATATCAAATGCAAGTAAAATATTTTCCAAAAATGTACCTATAATTGCACAACATTTAAGGAGTTTTATATTTTGGCCTAAACCTGAAGGGATTGTGAAAAACTTACCACCTGCATTTAGAGCTCGGTACAGCAGAGTACAGTCAATAATTGATGCACTAGAAATTGAAATCGAAAAACCGAGTGATCCAATCAAACAGGCCTTATCATGGTCAGAATATAAAAAATGCAATACCATAAAATACCTACTATCTTCAACTCCAGATGGTATCATTAATTATATATCCGAAGGCTTTTCTGGACGTATCTCAGACACAGTTCTTACTGAAGATTGTGGCTACTTAAAAGTAGTACCACCTGGGGCATCAGTTATGGCTGATAGGGGATTTAAACATTTTCAACATTTGTTAACAGGAGCTGGATGTAAATTGATTCGACCACCCAGTGTAGAAAGTAAAAAGAAGCCTTCAAAGGAAGAGGTTTTGGAAACAAAAAGGATAGCTTGTGTGCGAATTCATGTAGAACGGACTATAAGAAGAATTGGGGAATTTAAATTTTTAAAACCACATTCCTGTATCAACAATAAATTAATTCCGTTAACTGACGATATAATTACCATCGCCGCTGCATTAATTAATTTACAAGGACCACTGGTAAAAAAATAAATATGTTTAATATAAGTTATTACAATGATTTATACCTACACAATAAATAAGTACAAAAATGTGTAATGTTTTATTATAAAAAACTTTCACCTGAAGTAATACCAAAAATGTACAATGTTTCTATATAAACAGAATCCTAAAGTTTATTTAATTAATATACAAGAACCGCTAGTAAAAAAAAACAAATATAATGTTTAATATAATTTATTAAAATGATTTATACCTCTGAAATAAATAAGTACAAAAATGTGTAAATGTTTAATTATAAAAACTTAAAGTAATTAAAAAGATAAACTACTCTTAACAAACTAAAATACTTAATAAGATATTTTTCTGTCAGCTAAAGTAACAACAAAAGTTTACAGTGTTTCTATTTGAATACATTTCACCTAATCCTAAGGGAAGCATAATGAAAAATTTATTATTAAATTTGGTTAATAAAAAAAATAACATGATACCCTAATTATTTGGAGCAGTGTCCATATAAATACCTATATAAATTTAAATATGTACACTAGCAAAAAGTTTTGGAAAAATATTAACTTTACAAAATATTTCAATTGTTTTTATTAAATCTAAGATGTATTCATTATCGTAATCAACCCACAAAAGTGATATTTGTTTATTTGTCTCAAATTCAGGGTCTGCTACACAAAACACACATTTAGATTTTTTTGCAACATACATTTGCAGTTGAATTTGGGCTTTGCATCTGGCACCTTATTTACATCTACTATGTAATTTTTCATTGTTTTTGCAGAAGTAGGACACTTTATTTCTACAACAAAATCTTCTGTAATACCATCAGGTGATACAGCAATAAATGGGTATTCTTTGCATATAAGTAACCCACAAGTATTTATGTCAATGCTTAATTTGTTTTTAAAACAGTGAGTACTTTTGACTCAAGAAATCGTCCTCTCTTCATTGCTTTGGTATCTGGAAATTTAGTAGCTCCAAGTATGGTTTCTACTAATGTGCCATCTGACGTTTTACAATGGGCAACATCGTAAGCTTTAGAAGCTGTAATTCGACCATAGCGTAATTCATGCCAAAGCCCACATTCATGCTGTAGTTTTGTTGAACTTGAAACTTCTGCACAGATACTATCACTAATGCCTTGAATGCAAAATAAAAGAAACTCATCGCAGTTTGAACTTCCAGTTTTTATGAATTCAACCATACATTGATGAAGTGATAACTTTAGCGTAGGGGGAACTTCATATAAATCCATGTTTTTAATTAATTGTACATCTAAATTTCTCTGTGCAGCTGTTTCAACCACTTTTTGAAACAAATTAGATGGACCACTTAAAACTGTTGCAGCTCTGGGTTTGAAAAAGTTTTTTGCCCTTACGTATTTTAAAGATGTGCCCACTCTTGCAAGGGAAGATTTTTTCCAATAACTTTCTGTTGATGGGTTCTTCACTTCTCCGATGAACCCACATTAAAAAAGCTATTGCATGCTTGGAACCACCTGCAGTAAACAAAAAATTATTATTTTGTTGTAAATTGCTGACGAATTCAATTACTAACCTTCGGAAGCAGAACAGTCATGACACTGAACGGTATCAACGACTTCTTCAGTCTCATCCACAACCAGAGAGACATTGTACTGCTTGCCCCTAATTTTGTGTTCAGGACAAATTTTACACTTTACAATGCATTTGGAGTCTTCTCTTTTCACTTGGATATAACCTATTGCAGCATCTCCATACTGCTCCTTAGATGCACTAAAACCACATTGTTAACGGTTAAAACCTTATAGCTTGGTTAAAATTAATAGTATGTAGTACATTTTTAGCTATAGTACAAACCAGGAGAGCTGCAAATGACTCATCGCTTACAAGGTTACGAAACAGATATACAAAACGAAGGCTGTTTCATTCTAACATGGGTAATCGGTCAAACAAGATCTGTCGCGTACGTCAAAAATAACAGCAGAAATCGCTTAGTCATATGTGTATGAATAAACACAGCATATTAATTTACCTGCTTGCTTTTACTCCTTTCATTTCCGCCGACACAAAACACCGATTGTTTTGCATATAATTTGCAATCATAATTGCATCAATCCGTGGTAAATTGTCCGATTGGGCTTTACTGAATCCAGTATCAACCATATTAGCGTAAATACAAGATAAACTTAAATAAACGTAAACACAAGCGCGTGACACACCTGCCGCTCACCAAGCTGTTACTGTGTTTACAACTCAACTTCGTCACTATGAGTTCGACCAATAGAACAACGTTTGAGAATATTTGAAATATTTTAAACATTTAATCAAGATTATTGAACAAACAAATATTTTTTGGTGAAAATTATTTATTGCGTACTTCATAAACAATATTTAACTTTCTAAAAATTACATAATCTATTATTATTAAAACTTATGCACATCCCCTATTGTGACGATATTAGGATTTATTTTCTCAAACAACGCCTTGACGCCATTTATATTTCCCATCATAACTGAGCAGTTGTCTGCTCCTAAACCTATCACATTCGAAATTGGAATTTTTACATCATCTAGGTATATTTTAATTGCACTGAATATATCCTCAGCTGTAGATGATTTGATCTCCAGTAAGTCAAAAAACGGAATCGTTTTTATAATATCTACATATTACCGCTAGACATTTTGAACTACAATATCCGTAGTTTCATCAATTATAATAACATTATATATATATATATATATATATATATATATATATATATATATACAGTAAAAGTATTTTTTCGGGCATAACCGCTAACTAAATGCAACCGTAGACACGTGTTTCGGACTTGTTAGTCCTCATCAGTACGGTATAGCCAAAGAGTAAGATGGAAGCTCTATGGAGAAGTAAACAAAAGGGACCTTAATCAGGGAGACCAACGTCACCAATTGATGCTTCGGTCGCAACATCCCCGGTATGTAGGACAAGAAACAACGTCGCATCGAGGTAAACAGTACACCCCAAGGTACGCCTTTTAGCCCATGGTATAATAAACGAAAAATTAATTATTTGCGGTATAATTTAAACAGTAAAAGTATTTTTTCGGGCATAACCGCTAACTAAATGCAACCGTAGACACGTGTTTCGGACTTGTTAGTCCTCATCAGTACGGTATAGCCAAAGAGTAAGATGGAAGCTCTATGGAGAAGTAAACAAAAGGGACCTTAATCAGGGAGACCACCGTCACCAATTGATGCTTCGGTCGCAACATCCCCGGTATGTAGGACAAGAAGCAACGTCGCATCGAGGTAAACAGTACACCCCAAGGTACGCCTTTTAGCCCATGGTATAATAAACGAAAAATTAATTATTTGCGGTATAATTTAAACAGTAAAAGTATTTTTTCGGGCATAACCGCTAACTAAATGCAACCGTAGACACGTGTTTCGGACTTGTTAGTCCACATCAGTACGGTATAGCCAAAGAGTAAGATGGAAGCTCTATGGAGAAGTATGTATATATATATATATATAATATAATAATATAATAATATAATAATATAATAATATAATAATATAATAATATAATAATATAATAATATAATTATAATTATAATAGAAAAATGACTTTCCTGTAAATCTTGCTTATTACAGGGTCCCAAAATTGTAGCTAGTTGAGTAGTTTTTTTTTACAAGTTTGGGTAAATGGTCCGCTAAGCTGATCGGGAGATTATGCTCAGCCAGAAACATCACCAACTTTAGCTCCGAGCTCTTTAGCTTCTTTCACATAATCGTCAATAGTTTTACGTGTTGGTTTTTTAAATATTTTTTCAACAGATGGTGGAGACAAAGCTGCTTTATAATTTTGCTTGTGCGACAGTGAAGATTCATGTCTCTGTAGATGTGTAATACTACCTTTAATTTTAATATTACGTACAGTGCACCAAGCTTCTGTTGAGCTCTTCTTCGACAACTTAAACTTTGATCTCCAAGCTTCGCTAAATTTATGTTTATAAGCAAACTTGGTGCGCTTTCCTGTTACAAATTATCCAATATTTCTATACTGCCGTCATCATTGGACACTTCGGTGCAGTGTGAGTCCGTGGACGTTGAGGGTGTAGGTAGAATACTATTGTCGTCTTGTTGAGTAGACAGCTTCGGGGTGAAGTCTGAGGTTGTAAAGGCAATGCGTTTGGTTAAGTCCAATAATTTATCATCATTGCACTCGGATAAACAAATAAATTTCTTTGTTGCTGGATTTTGTTGCTAAGATTTAAAGTATATAGTCTTCGCAATCAGTTATCATTCATGTTTAAATATTTTATTGCGCATTTTAATTTTGTGATTATCCATGACTTCACTCTTTATGCGGACGATGCCACTGCTGTGGTGAGGGGATCAACTCAGGATGAGGTAGCCGTGACGAGTCAGCGAGTTCTCGAGGCTGTGAGTGATTGGTTTTCTGTGAATGGTCTTTTCCTAAATGTTGGTAAAACTCACCTCATGCAATTTCATTGTGCCCAGCGGCACGTCGAAACTTTCGACCTATACTATCATGAGAAAAAAATAGACTCCACAGAAAATGTCAAATTTCTGGGCCTTCACATGGACAGCACGCTGAGCTGGAACGAGCATGGTTTTGGCGCTGTCCGCAAGGCTGGGTTCGATTGCCTTCCAGTTCCGGGTTTTGAAGCAATATCTATCCCGTTCCCAACTGACGCAGTTCTATTACGCGCAGATGGGATCTCGACTATCATATGGTGTATGTTTCTGGGGTGGGTCGTTTTGTGTGCGTGGTGTTTTTATTGATTTTTATCGTATTATGGTCGGAGTAGACAATACAACATCCTGTAGAGCTATTTTTAAAGATTTTAATATTTTGACTATGTGTTCAGTGTATATTTACGAAATGTGTACATTTGTTTTTAAAAATAAAAACCGTTCTTTAAAACGGTCTGACATCCATAATATGTGCACCCGAAACATGGATGATCTGCAGGTGCCATATGCCAGATTGGGAATAAGAGCCAGATCTCCCAACTGTTTGGGCCCGAAACTATTTAACAAGTTATCAGCCAATCTGAAAAAGGAACAGTCTCTTAGTGCTTTCAAAAGGCATCTGAAGTTGTTTCTGTTAGAGAAATGTTTTTACTCACTTTATGAATATCAGACTTGTACCTTATAAGGATTGTATCTTTTTTATTAATGTATTAATTATGGTTTGTAATGTTGACTTATCCTATGTACCTAACTGTTACCACAAGGAAATAAACGATATTAGATAAGCATATTTGTATTTTCATACTGTCGGATTTGAAAGTAGGTATATTATGCAGAGATATGCATCTTTATATTTCATTAGTTAAACGAATAACGAGTTGGACCACATTTCAATATATTCCAGATTCGCGGATTTCGATATTTCTCTCCATGGTTTGCACCCGTAACATTTTGTCTGTTGGTTCTCAATTTTGCTCAGGTGTAGAACTCGCGTCAGTTTGACATGTTGAGTGCCCCGGTCCTACGCCCCATGCATATCCTCTTTAATAATAACAAGTAACTTAATAACCTGAATAGTTATGAAGTAATCAGAATATTCCGCAGATAGTAGACATAAAGTGAGGTTAAGTAATTTGTATGTAATATCTTTGAATTTCATTCTCCATGAATAAAAATAAATAAATAAATCTTTTATTAACTTCTGGAAAAAGAACATAATAGAAATACAATAGCCAAAAACAAAAATTACATTTCCATAGCTAAAGGGGCTAAGTCAATGTGACCCCGTGAGGCACTATTATTTTTCATTAGCCCCCGATACGTAGTATACGTACTTTTAGTACTTTAATAATATTTGAAAAAAAATAGCATAGCGTACAGCGAAAGTGGTTGATTGACTCAGTATTCTTGTAGTGTCATTAAATTACATCTGATTACATTATTACCTGATACTGTAAAAGTTTTTAGTAACGCTTAATATGTTCTTTGATATTTCATGAAAAGATATAAAACATTCATCAATGGGTTCTAGGTGATTTTTTTTTACAAATTTTCAGTGGGATTTTTGACACCTAGAGTGCCCCACACTTTTTTATAGTTATCTGTTTGCTAATTTTAGCTTGGTTTATTATATGGTTATTGCTTGGGTTGTGGTTTATTTGCTAACATGTCATTTACTTTATTATTTATGCTTGGTTTTTACTTGGTGCTGGCTGTTTGCTTTAGCTTTGTGTGCATTATTAATTTTATAATCATGGACTGATGTTTGTCCGTTCTTTGTTGTTGATTCGTTCACATATTAATAGCGAGAACAACAAACGAACAACGTTGTATGGTGAAAGAGCGATCAGGCCGTACCCATGCAAGGCAAAGAGGCTTTGAAACCCGAAGAGGGATCGTTCCTGAATAACTTGCAACTGCAATTGTTCTTTTATAAGTCTCGTTATTATTGCTTCATTAATTATGATTATTGACAACTAATAAAGACAAGTTTATTATTGGTTGATTTGGGTTGACCGGAGAATGTTGTTCATTCACGATAACGAATAGTTCGAATGAACGTCGTTGTTTAGTGAAAGAGCGAACAGGCGAAAGTCCTTGAAACTCGAACTGGGATCGTTCCAAACTAACCAACAACGCTTTTCCTTCGTATTTGATCTAATCATATAAAAACATACATTCGATGGCCAATCTACATCAAACTTTATATTAAAAACTATAAAACCACAGAACTTGCGGAAAACCACAGAAGAGCCGAACTGCAAAACTAAAACTGAAAATCCTAAGGCAACAACTACTAGTTATATGAATGGGAATGTTCCTAGTTCAAGAACTACAACTAAGAAATAAACACATGTAATGCCACCTGAGATGTTATGGCATCTGAGATGTTATGCCATCTCCAATAATAGTTGAATTTTTCAATAAATCGAAGCTAACTATATTCACTTGTTTTAATTCGTTTAAATTCCTTATATTATTTATGGTGACATATTTACACTTTCTTGTTAAGGTAAGTGAGTATCTGTATATTTTTCTTCATCTGGATCCTGAACACTCTGATGTGCTTAATTAATTGTTTTTCACAACTTAATAATAGGGTCCTACTTATATATTCGTGTTTGACGATCACGAGCCATACTTAAATATTCAGGTTAGTTTCATTTAGGGGATTTTTTTACTGCACACAGAGGATTGGGTTTACAACGTGAGTCTCCTATTTTTCTGTTCTTTTGGTGGCGTAGCTTCTTTAAAGCGCGCGTGTGTTGCCAGGGGGGGGCTAGTGACACTTACAATTTCTTTGGATTTATCTGGACACTTACAATTTATTTGGATTTATCTGGTTTTGCTTGATTGTCTATGATTTCAGATCGATTGTCAATGGGATGTGTATGGATTAGCTTAATTCCGACTTCACCAATGGATTTATCTGACCTCATCTTACTAATAGCTCAAACTTAACTATTTTTTGTTAAAAATGTACTTATCTGCTTTTGTATGCTTGCTCCACAAGTAGTTAATTCTTACCATAGTATTGAAGGCATCGCAGCATATTTATCTATAAATTCATGATATTTAAAAACACAACAGGTGTAGAACTCGCGTCAGTATGACATGTTGAGTGCCCCGGTCCTACGCCCCATGCATATCCTCTTTAATAATAACAAGTAACTTAATAACCTGAATAGTTATGAAGTAATCAGAATATTCCGCAGATAGTAGACGTAAAGTGAGGTTAAGTAATTTGTATGTAATATCTTTGAATTTCATTCTCCATGAATAAAAATAAATAAATAAATCTTTTATTAACTTCTGGAAAAAGAACATAATAGAAATACAATAGCCAAAAACAAAAATTACATTTCCATAGCTAAAGGGGCTAAGTCAATGTGACCCCGTGAGGCACTATTATTTTTCATTAGCCCCCGATACGTAGTATACGTACTTTTAGTACTTTAATAATATTTGAAAAAAAAATAGCATAGCGTACAGCGAAAGTGGTTGATTGACTCAGTATTCTTGTAGTGTCATTAAATTACATCTGATTACATTATTATCTGATACTGTAAAAGTTTTTAGTAACGCTTAATATGTTCTTTGATATTTCATGAAAAGATATAAAACATTCATCAATGGGTTCTAGGTGATTTTTTTTTACAAATTTTCAGTGGGATTTTTGACACCTAGAGTGCCCCACACTTTTTTATAGTTATCTGTTTGCTAATTTTAGCTTGGTTTATTATATGGTTATTGCTTGGGTTGTGGTTTATTTGCTAACATGTCATTTACTTTATTATTTATGCTTGGTTTTTACTTGGTGCTGGCTGTTTGCTTTAGCTTTGTGTGCATTATTAATTTTATAATCATGGACTGATGTTTGTCCGTTCTTTGTTGTTGATTCGTTCACATATTAATAGCGAGAACAACAAACGAACAACGTTGTATGGTGAAAGAGCGATCAGGCCGTACCCATGCAAGGCAAAGAGGCTTTGAAACCCGAAGAGGGATCGTTCCTGAATAACTTGCAACTGCAATTGTTCTTTTATAAGTCTCGTTATTATTGCTTCATTAATTATGATTATTGACAACTAATAAAGACAAGTTTATTATTGGTTGATTTGGGTTGACCGGAGAATGTTGTTCATTCACGATAACGAATAGTTCGAATGAACGTCGTTGTTTAGTGAAAGAGCGAACAGGCGAAAGTCCTTGAAACTCGAACTGGGATCGTTCCAAACTAACCAACAACGCTTTTCCTTCGTATTTGATCTAATCATATAAAAACATACATTCGATGGCCAATCTACATCAAACTTTATATTAAAAACTATAAAACCACAGAACTTGCGGAAAACCACAGAAGAGCCGAACTGCAAAACTAAAACTGAAAATCCTAAGGCAACAACTACTAGTTATATGAATGGGAATGTTCCTAGTTCAAGAACTACAACTAAGAAATAAACACATGTAATGCCACCTGAGATGTTATGGCATCTGAGATGTTATGCCATCTCCAATAATAGTTGAATTTTTCAATAAATCGAAGCTAACTATATTCACTTGTTTTAATTCGTTTAAATTCCTTATATTATTTATGGTGACATATTTACACTTTCTTGTTAAGGTAAGTGAGTATCTGTATATTTTTCTTCATCTGGATCCTGAACACTCTGATGTGCTTAATTAATTGTTTTTCACAACTTAATAATAGGGTCCTACTTATATATTCGTGTTTGACGATCACGAGCCATACTTAAATATTCAGGTTAGTTTCATTTAGGGGATTTTTTTACTGCACACAGAGGATTGGGTTTACAACGTGAGTCTCCTATTTTTCTGTTCTTTTGGTGGCGTAGCTTCTTTAAAGCGCGCGTGTGTTGCCAGGGGGGGGCTAGTGACACTTACAATTTCTTTGGATTTATCTGGTTTTGCTTGATTGTCTATGATTTCAGATCGATTGTCAATGGGATGTGTATGGATTAGCTTAATTCCGACTTCACCAATGGATTTATCTGACCTCATCTTACTAATAGCTCAAACTTAACTATTTTTTGTTAAAAATGTACTTATCTGCTTTTGTATGCTTGCTCCACAAGTAGTTAATTCTTACCATAGTATTGAAGGCATCGCAGCATATTTATCTATAAATTCATGATATTTAAAAACACAACTGGTTGTAAGTTCAATAATTTAATTTTTATACTTAATATAATAAATATGCATCTATAATTCAATAATATACCAGCATATGTATTAAACTGTAGTTATATAATAGTTCAGGTGCACAGCTTCTCTTGTAAGGTGTGACCATTGTTATCTGTGTTCCACCTTGATGATCAGCTATTTCTGCCTCATATTTGCTGTAAGTATTTAAAAAAACATCAGTAAAAATTATCATTACATTAACAACAATATAACATTAAAGTAGGTAGTTAATATTTATACTTGACTACTAGCCCCGTATCCTCTTGAATATGTATTTATTTCCTGTTTATGGTTGCTACATGTTGCAAGTTACAGAACGTCTGCTATATTGAATGCTGTAATATCCCCATTATTATTAGTTAATATCTAAACTCCCTAATTTGCTTCACTTTTTATTGCGGTTGCTGGTTATAATGGTTTGTATTGTTTCTCTTGGTATCTTAATTATTGTCTATTTATTGCCCAAAAGCATTGTATCTTTCATTTCTGGTCAATACTACTTAAACATTTAACATTTGTGAAAATTGTATATTATTATTATGTTATTCAGATTTCTTGTTAAGGCTTCATCTTGTTAAGGCTGATAAAATAAGATAAATCATCTTGGATTCTATCATTTTGCTTTTGTACGATTCATTGCATTTTCTACTATCATTATATAAGTTTCATATCTTCCTATTCCTTGGTTGATAATTTATATTAATACTATTCGTAGATGTAAACAATATTTGTACCAGTAAGTACACAGTCATTTAGCAGTCATGTCCGAACTCTCTTTGACTTATTGAAATTTGTTGACCGATGGTTGTTGCAGTTAATTCTTGAAGTTATTAAATGTTATTAAATATTATTAAAATACATAATTCACAGAATTAGCGAGAAAAAGTAAAACACAGTAATGTAATGGCCAGTCGACATCTCTCAGATATGGAAAAACGGCGTGAAGTGGTTTTAAAGAAGGGCCAACAGGCTCCAATGGTGCATCAAACAAGTCCACCGTCATTCGTGTATAATGAAAGAACATTTCGGTGTCCTGAAGGCTCATTTCATTGACCAGGATTTTGTAGGCGCCTTGCGAACTTCTTCGCTGGTTTATAGGGCGAATAAACCACATGCGCTTCTGTCTGCGCCTTTTCTCCCTATTCAATAAAACCATTCCTGCTGCTCCTAACAGCAAAGGCATGAGAGGGTCTTGGGACATTTTATTCTGAAATGTATATTTGTTATATAAGCAATACAAACTGATACAGTTTTTATTTACGACTATAACATACAGCTCAAGTGAGTTGTTTCTGAAGTTTAAAGGATGCGAAGAGCATTTCATGATACTGATAGTCAATTTCAGTGCAGGATTTACGTATAAGCTACACAAGCTATAGGTTAGGGCCCCCAAACATCAGATTTGGCACTGACATAGAATATCTCTACTTATAAAGGAACCCATATCACAAATAGCTTAGGGCCTTATCAAGTCTAAATCCGGCCCTGAATTCAATTTATATGTAATATAGGTAGCGTTAAATAATTATTAAGAATAACAATAGAACAACAATATAACAACAATCCACCACACAACAAATAAATACACGTAGAAATAGCAAAACTAGCGCAGAAATAGCAAAACGAACTGAAATACTTTGAAGTTTGTAGTGTGTTGGTCGGTAATAGCGGGAATTACAACACCAGTCGACACTGTTAGAGATAATATAATAAAATAGCGCGAATTAAAAATATCTTTTGACGATATCGTACTATCCATCCAAATTTTCTGAATATTATAAATATATCAATAACAATTCCATACACACCGTTCAACATAAAGAATAACGACGGATCTAACAAATCACACCATTCCCAATCGTTAATTAAAATTAGAAACTTAAAACAAAAGAATGCACGGAAGACATATTTCTCGTTAAATACGTTGAGAAATCACAAAGGCTTGTGTTTTTGAGGTTATTTAACAACAATTATAACTGAAATACAAATTCTTTGCATACCGCTCTACATTACGCGCTATTACAACTTTGTAAGTATTTGCTACGAAAAACATAATACATTCTGTTTTAATAATAACTCTCTTGAGAGAAATCGACACCCCGCGTTCAAAACAGACATGTATCTATATTTATTCTCATTCCCAGCTTAATTCTTGATCAATACTCAAGTGTTGTACATCAAATTAAAGGTAAAGGTTTACTGCGCGAACTGCCAATGCTACATATTTCATTTTTATTGTTGTTGTTTTACAAATTCAGGCAAAAACGTTAAAATTGACCACTTTCACGATTCTTTTCTTGAAAACCAGGAAAGAAAATGAAAAATGTACCATTCGCAAATCATGCATGCGGACAAATTTAATGTTTGTAATGATGAATTTAATTGATTTTAAACACGTGAAAAGGACATATTTTCTGCGCCGTTGGTTCGGACTAGGTATGCAACCAAACGTACAAACCCCCTTCGGTAGTTCTCGACCAATCAGACTGAAATGATATTGCATGATACAGTCAAAACTAAGCACTATGAATTGGTGTGAGACTGTGTGCGTGTATTTTAGAAGCATTATTATTCCAAGTGCGTGGGTAGGATACATGACCTTGCTAGGAAGGACGAACGCGCTCATCGTGCAAGCTAGTCGGTTTGCAAATCCGCCCAGGAACCACAAAATTAAAATGCGGAATAAAATATTTAAACATGAATGATAACTGATTGCGAAGACTATATACTTTAAATGTTAGCAACAAAATCCAGCAACAAAGAAATTTATTTGTTTATCCGAGTGCAATAATGATAAATTATTGGACTTAACCAAACGCATTGCCTTTACAACCTCAGACTTCACCTCGAAGCTGTCTACTCAACAAGACGACAATAGTATTCTACCTACACCCTCAACGTCCACTGACTCACACTGCACCGAAGTGTCCAATGATGACGGCAGTATAGAAATATTGGATAATTTGTAACAGAAAAGCGCACCAAGTTTGCTTATAAACATAAATTTAGCGAAGCTTGGAGATCAAAGTTTAAGTTGTCGAAGAAGAGCTCAACAGAAGCTTGGTGCACTGTACGTAATATTAAAATTAAAGGTAGTATTACACATCTACAGAGACATGAATCTTCACTGTCGCACAAGCAAAATTATAAGGCAGCTTTGTCTCCACCATCTGTTGAAAAAATATTTAAAAAACCAACAGGTAAAACTATTGACGATTATGTGAAAGAAGCTAAAGAGCTCGGAGCTAAAGTTGGTGATGTTTCTGGCTGAGCATAATCTCCCGATCAGCTTAGCGGACCATTTACCCAAACTTGTAAAAAAAAAACTACTCAACTAGCTACAATTTTGGGACCCTGTAATAAGCAAGATTTACAGGAAAGTAATTTTTCTATTATAATTATATATATATATATATATATATATATATATATATATATATATATATATATATATATATATATATATATATATATATATATATATATATATATATATATATATATATATATATATAATATAATAATATAATAATATAATTATAATTATAATAGAAAAAAATGACTTTCCTGTAAATCTTGCTTATTACATCAGGGCACTCGGATAAACAAATAAATTTCTTTGTTGCTGGATTTTGTTGCTAACATTTAAAGTATATAGTCTTCGCAATCAGTTATCATTCATGTTTAAATATTTTATTCCGCATTTTAATTTTGTGGTTCCTGGGCGGATTTGCAAACCGACAGCTTGCACGATGAGCGCGTTCGTCCTTCCTAGCAAGGTCATGTATCCTACCCACGCACTTGGAATAATAATGCTTCTAAAATACACGCACACAGTCTCACACCAATTCATAGTGCTTGGTTTTGACTGTATCATGCAATATCATTTCAGTCTGATTGGTCGAGAACTACCGAAGGGGGTTTGTACGTTTGGTTGCATATAGGGTTGCCAGGCGTCCGGCTTTAGCCGGACATGTTCGGCTTTTTAAGACCTTGTCCGGCGAAAAATAAAGGTGTCCGGCTTGTCCGGTTTTCGTCCGGCTTTTTACCATGTTTACTTTCCGAGTAGTACCATAGAAGGAATATGTATTGTAATCGACGGAAAAAAATCGAGATTTCAGCAGAAAAACGCATTTTGAGGTCCCCTGAATCCATTGCAATGATTTCTGGAAAATGTATGTATTTATGTATGGACGATTGCACTTAAACGGAACAACAAATCGGGCTGAAATTTGGTATACATATTTAGAATTTCCGGGGAACGAACTTTTGGCGACAGTCTGACAGCCGGAAGTGGCAAATCTTACAAACGTCTTCTTAGGGATTTATCCGATTTTGGCAGTTTGGCAAAACTTTGCCAAACTGATAGCTCACCATCCAGTGACTTTAAATACGTCAGTGCCACTGACATGACATAACATGACATTAAATGTCAGTATGACAAATGTCATTGTGTTATAGAAACTGACGTTAGGTAGGGTATAGCCACTCTGGAATAAATTATGATTAATTTAAAGTACTTCTTGCTCATAACAAGTAGACTTCGTATTTTAGATCATTAAATAACGAAGCGGAAAACCTTCTCCTTTGTCAGTATTATTTTGCAATACCAGGGCATAATGCAAATGTCGAGAGAATGATGTTTCTTCAAATAAATTTACAATATTTTAATTGTGGAAAGTTTCACAAAATTATTTAAAGAAAAATTTAAAAAAAATTTTAGAAAAAGGTTTGTTGTGTTTCGCATGCCAAATATTAATGTGGCTGGTATTTGCTGTTACATTAGAATCTAATTAAGTTATAATTTTTTATTTCTTTTATATTGACCTCATGAAGAGTTTTATGTTCCTATTAATATATGTATTATGTTTTTAACACTTTTTTGCCATGTTTTACTTGTGTCCGGCTTTTAGGCCCAAATGTCCGGCTAAATGGATAGTTATGTCCGGTTTTTGAAATTTTTGACCTGGCAACCCTAGTTGCATACCTTTTTTTTTTTTTTTTTTTTTTTTTTTTTTAAAAGAGCGGAAGGGATTGGAAGATCCCACCACCACCCCGCTGTCGGGTATCACCGAAGCATTCTGCCGACAGCGACATCCTCCTTTTGATTCCTCTTTAAAATTTAATACAAATACAAGTTTATCCCTTTCGCTCTTTTGGGTTGGGTATAACCTTTACTTCGTAAAAACCAAAATCAAAATTACAATTACCTTACTGCTACCTATGCTACCTACAATTTAATACCAGCCATGCCCTTACTTAGTAAACATGCACCTTAAGTACTATACACCCCGCATACATGCAGCTTGCACCTGCCCATGACACTAGGGTTTGAAGTCCTTTCTTCCTCCAAGGCACCTGTGGCTCCAGGCGTGCCCTACACACTATACGCGCACCAGACGCACACACCACATCACGACGCTTCGGCGGCACCGCACTGTACACGCGCACTTGCGTCACCATTGGGACCTTCCCGACACTCACGTCCACTAGCTGGGGGACACATCGCTTACCTTCTTCTGGGACTGCGGTATTCCGGCGTTCCCTCCCTGGCTTCGGAATTCCTGAAGTCGTTTTGGTCCGGTATTCCGGTACCCGTACCTCCTCGCTCCGGATTCTCCTGGAGCTATCCTGCGCCGGACGTCCTGGCGCTATCTTACCCTCATGGTCCATTCTTTCTGTCCCCGTGGTCCATCGCGGTCCCTTACGCACTAAGGGACGGGAGGACCTATTACATCCCGACGTCGGTTGTCCTTTTCTTTTTCTTGGAGTATTCTCCTTATGGTGTCTGCTATTTGTTTCCACTGATCTGGGCCTTTCAGCATCTCCTCCACCATCCTTTCTTCTGTCAGGCTTTCTTTGTATGGACACGCCCTGCGCAGTTCCCCCCATCTATTACATTCGAAGAGGGTATGTGCCGGTGTGTCCAACTGTCCGCAGTATGCGCACTCAGGTCCTTCCCTTCTCTTGTACTTGTGAAGGTAGGATCCGAAGCAGCCATGTCCAGTGAGCGCCTGCGTTAGCTCGTAGCTGACCTCACCATGCTTTCTATTTACCCAGTCTGCCACTCTGGGTATCAGACTATGGGTCCACCGGCCGACATCCGCGCTATCCCACTCCGATTGCCATTTCTCGAGTGTTAGGTTTCGGTGGTCTCTTCTGGACACTCGCTCTTCCGGTCTTTGCTTGTACTTTCGGGCTCTTTCTTCCGCCTTCAGGTGTATCGGCGTCAGTGAAGCGACAACCTGAATAGCCGCTGTGGAGACCGTTCGGTATGCCGATGACACCCCAATTGCCGCCCTCCGTTGTACTTTGGAAAGCCTGTCCCTTCTATTGGCGAACGCCATATCTTCTACCCATACGGGGGCGGCGTATAGTATTACCGATTCTGCCACCGACGCGAGTATTCTCCTCTTACTTTTGGCATAAGCCTCAACAGTGCAGCAGTTGTTCGTTCTGCTCTTGCGGCCGTTTCGTCTATATGCTTTTTGTAACGGCGGCTTTTTTCAATATGAACCCCCAGGTACTTTAGGCTCCGGGAAGGTTCAATCAGCACTCCGGCCACTGTGAGCACTACCGGTTGTAACCTTCGTCTTCCGGTGAGCATCACCGCTTCTGTTTTTTCAGCGGCTAGTTGGAGATGGTGCTCTTCCATCCATTCCACGATGCGAGCGATCGCCGTATTGGCTCGGTCTTGGACCTCGGCACACGTCCTGCCAGTGACAATCAAACCCAGGTCATCGGCGTACGCCACCTTCTCGACTCCCGGGGTTTTGAGTCGCAGCACCCCATCGAAGAGGAGGTTCCAAAGTGTCGGTCCGAGGACCGACCCCTGTGGCACGCCGCTAGTGACGGGCATCCTCTCCGTCGACCCATCTTTTCCGGTGAGCAACAGCCCCCTATTTTCCAGGTAGCTCTGAAGTAGTCTCACGAGGTACGGGCTAATTTTCCTTCTTTTTAGCTCGTCTAGAAGCTTTTCCCACATCACGGTGTTAAATGCGTTTTTGACATCTAATGTGACCAGCATGCAGTAGCGCTTGTTGCGCTGCGTACCCTGGTTGGCCTTTTTTGCAGCTTCTGTGACGACCTTTACTGCGTCCACTGTTGAACGCCCTTCTCTAAAGCCGAACTGATTTTCGGCAAGTGGAGCTTTTCTCTCCAGCTCGCGCTTCAGTCTGTCCACCAGCAACTGTTCCAGGAGTTTTCCGGCACTGTCAAGTAGGCATATAGGTCTGTACTTGGTTGGTGTGGTATTTCCCTTTGCAAGCAGTACCAGCTTCCCTGTCTTCCACTCGTCAGGATATATTCCTTCGACCAAAATCCTGTTCATGACATCGGTGACGTATTCTCCTGCATGCGCCACCATAGTCTTGACAGCCTCCGGCGGTATTCCGTCGGGACCAGGAGCCTTGCCGCTTTTTATTTTGGCTGCTGCCTGTTTTATTTCTTCGACGGTGAAGGGTTCCGCGTTCTCCTCCTCGGTCTCATTTGACCATCTTCTGCCTTGTATCTGATGCTCCGGGAACAGTTCCTTGGCGATATCTCTCGTTTCTGCCAGTGTGAGGTTTGGTGGGGAGGCTCTGGCTTTAAGGCGTTTTGTTACTATCTTGTAACCTTCTCCCCACACGTTCTGCTCTACCTCTTCGAGGACGTTGGCCCAATGGTTCTCCTTGGACTGAAGGATGGCGACCTTGAGTAACTTTCTGGCGTTCTTGTACTCATCTAGAAGCTGGTTTCGTCTCATATCGTCCCGCCTTTCTCTTTGCGCCTTCCTTCTGGCTTGGTTGCATACCTTACGGAGCTCCGCTATCTCCTCGGTCCACCAGTAGACTGATCTTCTCCCTGGCTTCTTTCTTTTTGGCATTGACGCATCGCATGCTTTCTCGAGCGCCGCCATGAATGACCTTACGTCGGTGTCTCCGCCATTTATTTCATCCTGTAAAGCCTCGATAAATGCTTCGGTATTCATTTTCTTAGCATTATATCCAGGGCTGGGAGATGTCTCGTCCGGGACGTCGGTGTTTTCGGCGTGCAGCTGGTACGAGATGTACATGTGGTCGCTCATGGTTTCTTCCTCCACCACGCACCAACCCCCCATCTCGCGGGCGACGTTATCTGAAGCGAAGGTTACGTCGATGACCGAGCCTCCTCCAGATCTTCTTCGAAAGGTGTTGGTCGTTCCGTCGTTCAGGGACACCATGCCATTTCTTGCTGCCCATTCGCATAGAGCTTCTCCCTTTGCGTCTGTGTGGGTTGATCCCCATTGACGAGACTTTGCGTTGAAGTCACCTGCCACAACGCATCTGTTGGCCCCTGTCCTCAAACTGCCCTCCAGCTCCTCCAGAAACTCCTCGAACTCTGTCCTTGTCATGGCTGGTGATGCATAGCAGCTGTAGAACGTAGCCATCCCGACATCTACCCATACGAAGCCTCTGCCGGCTCCGTGATTTCGGACAGATACGCGGTGCCCTCTTATGCCGATTGAGGCGCCTTTTATGTCGTCCGTCCACCACCCTAGTTTCTCTGTGATAGCGTTGTTTTGCTCGGAGACCAGCATTATATCGACATCTTTCTTCACCGCCGTCGCTAATAGCAGGTCCTGTGCGGCTTTTCCTCTGCCTAGGTTCACTTGAAGGATCTTGACCATGGTGGTGGTGGTGCCATATATCTCCTGTCACTTTCTCTGACTGACTCCAGTCGCATCCTCCTAGTGGACCCAAGGTACAGCCACACTTTTTCGAGGTCTTCTGATGCTTTTTCATCGGAGATGCCATAGCTGGCGAGAAACCGGAGGTATAGCAGCCTGAGATCTTCACCAAGGGGCATACCTTCAGACATTATTTTTGCTTCGGAGGAGACCTTACTTTCTCCCCCTACAATCTCCCCTTGCTCCGTCCTCACGAAGTATCCGAGGTAGTTTCTGACCGTGTCAAACAGTGTCCTGTCTCGCAATCGCTGCTGGGCGTAACGGATACTCTTCAGGGTCATTCTTACTATTGGTGGCACATTAGAGTACCACCCGCGTGGCGTTTCCTCTACTTGTTCCTGGATTTGGCCTGGATTCCCTGTTGCTATGTTTGTGGCGATTTCTGAGGTTTCGCACGGCGGGACAGGAGTGAGAACTTCTATCACTCCGGATGCGTGTGTGATGGTCGCTCTCGTCTGAGACGTCAGGATTTCTCCAGCAACGAAAGCGATCATCCCCCCTCTATTCTTGAGGTGCTTTTCCATCCTTGCACGGTCTCTTTTGATTTTTGACGGTGGTTTTCTCTTATTGGTCGGGGACTGTTGCTGAGGTCTTAGTTGGTCTTTCAGCGCCCTTCTGTTCGTTGTTTTGTGGTAGGGTTCAGGCATTGTGCGATTGTACCTTTCCCTTCTGCGCATCCTCTATGGCTTTTGCGTACGTAGGGCAGCGTAAGGTTTCCGCCCTATGTCCCTCCGTCTTGCAGATAGGGCACCCTGGGGCCTTATCGCAGGCTGTTGCCATGTGACCCGCCATGCCGCAGTTTCTGCAGAGTTCTCTCCGGTCCGTGCCCTTACAAGCGGCCGCGAGATGGCCAGTCTCCCAGCATCTGTAGCACGTTGCCACCTGCTGTCGTTCTCCAACGCGCCCTACGGCCCATCCGACTCTGATGGTTTTCTTTCGGAGGAGTACCACCGCTGCACCTTCCGGGACCCGCAGGATTGCAGTCTTTGTTTCGCCGTAGGCTTTGTTTAGTGCCCTTATGTTTATGTCGGCGCTGAAGCCATCTCCCACGACTTTATGTACTGCATCTACAATTTCCTGTGCAGTGCATGTCGACTCAAGGTCTCTGATAGTGAGCGTTCGCTCTTTCCCTGCTACTCTGGTCGGTAGTCCCGTCAAGCCCGTTGTCATTCGTATCTGCTCTCGCAGATTTGCCGCACTCTCCCGGTCCTTGACCTTGATCATTAGATCGCCGGATTTGGTTTTTCTCACTCCCTTGATATTGAGTGAGTCACCATCAGCGTTCAGCTGTTCTTTGACCCGGGCCAGAGTCTCAGCATAGGACCCGCTGCCGGTCTTGATGATGACGGCTCCGTCTCTTCTTTTCGGCAGATCTGGAAATTGTCTCGACTGCCTATCCTTTGGTGGGTTGGTCCTTGGCTTTTGTAGTGTTGTGCCTCCCTTTGCGGTCTTTGCTGCGTCAGCGTATCCACGCTTATCCGTGTCCTTTTTCTTCCGTGCATATGTTACGGCCCTTTTACCGAACACCTTCCAGATGCCCGCCCTCCGAGCTTCGGCATGCTCGCCCTCCGGGTCGTTTATAGCTATCTTCGCGTCCGGTCCCATGGTGCTTCCCAGTTGCTCTAGTATGGTATCCATGGATGGGGATGTCTCACTTCTTTGGACAACGAAGATGCGTCGCCGCTTCTCTACTGTCTTGTCGCCTACCTTGATAGTGGTTGTCTTTACCACCTCAATAATTCCGGTCTCTTGACACGAGAAGCCGTCAAGCTCTGGCACCTGCCGTAGGACGCTGTTTCTGAGACCGGTCTCTTGATCTCCTCCACCCAGTACTATGACAACGTCGTGTCCCTCAGGTGCGGTGAGTGGATTCCCCGTAGCTCTGGGTAGATGTTCGCTTCGTACACCTGCGGCTTTCTGTACATGAGATGCCATAGTTTTCATGACATCACTCATCATACTTGCCAATGTATTCGATATCTTTTGTATCTCCGTCTTTCCACTTGCCTTTTTCACCTGCTCCTGAAGGCCTTCCATCTTGGAGTATGTTTTCTTGAGAACCTCGTCCAATTTGGCTTCCTCATCTTCTTCCATTGTCACGCTATTCGAGACTACTTCTTCTTCTTCCGTGCTGGAGGCCTCTTCTAAGTCCAAAGGAAGGGACAGAAACTTTGCACGCTTCCGTTTCTTGGTTGTCTTTTCCTCAGACGTTTTCGTAGCCTCTGGCGTTGTCCGTGTTGGAGTACCAAGGACTGCTTCCACTTTTGCCTTCAATTCTTCCCACCTGGGACTATCCTTCTTGGACATCAGCGGTGTTACCATGTTTGCGCTACCACTCTGTTTTGGAGACGGCAGTAGGGTCCTTTTCTGCTCTTCTATTCCCTGCTGGTTGGAGGTTTTTGGGTTCTCCTTTCTGGCTGGGTTTGGCGACCTCTGGACACGGGGTTTACTTTCGAAAGCCCCAGTTTTTACATCCTTCCTGTCCGCTTCCTGCGTTTTGCGTGGAAGCGTAGATCGCTCACTCCAGGTTCCAAACTGGATCGACGCTTGGGAGCAATGCTTCGGCGTCCCAGTTGGCTTTGCCTTGTCCCCCATCGTCGTCACACCGGCTACGATGAGGGGCCGACCAATTTGCGTGTTCTACTTTGCGTCCGTTCGGCTGGTCCGGGATCCAACACGATCGAACAAAATGTGACTTCTTTATCTTATTAGAGTGCGCGTGGATAGCTTACGTGTGTGGAACGCTTAATCCAGTTCATTATACTCTACATTATTGCACTGCACCTACGCGCTCGCGACCTAGTTTCGACTGTTGCTTACTTAGCACTTGTTAGGACAACAACCGATCGGATTTCGCGGGCAACGTACGTGTGTGTCGTTTGATTGCTGAACTACTAGTTGCATACCTAGTCCGAACCAACGGCGCAGAAAATATGTCCTTTTCACGTGTTTAAAATCAATTAAATTCATCATTACAAACATTAAATTTGTCCGCATGCATGATTTGCGAATGGTACATTTTTCATTTTCTTTCCTGGTTTTCAAGAAAAGAATCGTGAAAGTGGTCAATTTTAACGTTTTTGCCTGAATTTGTAAAACAACAACAATAAAAATGAAATATGTAGCATTGGCAGTTCGCGCAGTAAACCTTTACCTTTAATTTGATGTACAACACTTGAGTATTGATCAAGAATTAAGCTGGGAATGAGAATAAATATAGATACATGTCTGTTTTGAACGCGGGGTGTCGATTTCTCTCAAGAGAGTTATTATTAAAACAGAATGTATTATGTTTTTCGTAGCAAATACTTACAAAGTTGTAATAGCGCGTAATGTAGAGCGGTATGCAAAGAATTTGTCAAAAGATATTTTTAATTCGCGCTATTTTATTATATTATCTCTAACAGTGTCGACTGGTGTTGTAATTCCCGCTATTACCGACCAACACACTACAAACTTCAAAGTATTTCAGTTCGTTTTGCTATTTCTGCGCTAGTTTTGCTATTTCTACGTGTATTTATTTGTTGTGTGGTGGATTGTTGTTATATTGTTGTTCTATTGTTATTCTTAATAATTAGTTAACGCTACCTATATTACATATAAATTGAATTCAGGGCCGGATTTAGACTTGATAAGGCCCTAAGCTATTTGTGATATGGGTTCCTTTATAAGTACAGATATTCTATGTCAGTGCCAAATCTGATGTTTGGGGGCCCTAACCTATAGCTTGTGTAGCTTATACGTAAATCCTGCACTGAAATTGACTATCAGTATCATGAAATGCTCTTCGCATCCTTTAAACTTCAGAAACAACTCACTTGAGCTGTATGTTATAGTCGTAAATAAAAACTGTATCAGTTTGTATTGCTTATATAACAAATATACATTTCAGAATAAAATGTCCCAAGACCCTCTCATGCCTTTGCTGTTAGGAGCCGCCACAGAAATCATATTCCTAGAATGCCAGTACCATATAACAAAAGTGCCCACTTTACGACATCGCGCAGGTGAGGTGTGAAGCATGCGCGCTACGTGAAAGCATTGGCGGCACTTTCAATGTTTATTATTCTAGACTACTTATCAGATATTTATTAGTAAGTAAATATCTATGGTAAATATACATCGTTTTACACTGAGTATGAGGCTCCAACCAAGGCTGTGGAGGTTTATACACAGGTTTCTTTAACTACACATATTGTGATTCAAATTATATGACTACCAAGTGGATTTGTTTGTTAAAAAAATAAACTATGTTAACCTGACATTTGATTAATAACAGTTTTGTCTTTTTCTAAGTTACAGTTAAATAAAATTTGATCTTTATGATCTTTTCCTGTTCTGCATAGTAAGAAAAAGTAGACAACAGTATATGTGACCCGCTCTATACGAGTCTTAGATAAAATGTCTTATTTGACAAGCAATCCTAACGGAGTTACGTTTGGTTGTTACATTTATAGGTTATGTTGTGTCAAGAAAATAGAAAACAGTCAGTAACAGATACCCACTTTCCTTTCACGTTGTTCACTGGTAATACTTAGTACGCATGCCTTCCTCCTCACCAACTGAGTGGTATTGAGTGTTCAATTGTGGGCAAAAATTTTCTGTGCATCCTATCCGTATAGCATTCTAGTAATAAGATGTCTATGGGAGCAGCAGGGATGGTTTTATTGAATAGGGAGAAAAGGCGCAGACAGAAGCGCATGTGGTTTATTCGCCCTATAAACCAGCGAAGAAGTTCGCAAGGCGCCTACAAAATCCTGGTCAATGAAATGAGCCTTCAGGACACCGAAATGTTCTTTCATTATACACGAATGACGGTGGACTTGTTTGATGCACCATTGGAGCCTGTTGGCCCTTCTTTAAAACCACTTCACGCCGTTTTTCCATATCTGAGAGATGTCGACTGGCCATTACATTACTGTGTTTTACTTTTTCTCGCTAATTCTGTGAATTATGTATTTTAATAATATTTAATAACATTTAATAACTTCAAGAATTAACTGCAACAACCATCGGTCAACAAATTTCAATAAGTCAAAGAGAGTTCGGACATGACTGCTAAATGACTGTGTACTTACTGGTACAAATATTGTTTACATCTACGAATAGTATTAATATAAATTATCAACCAAGGAATAGGAAGATATGAAACTTATATAATGATAGTAGAAAATGCAATGAATCGTACAAAAGCAAAATGATAGAATCCAAGATGATTTATCTTATTTTATCAGCCTTAACAAGATGAAGCCTTAACAAGAAATCTGAATAACATAATAATAATATACAATTTTCACAAATGTTAAATGTTTAAGTAGTATTGACCAGAAATGAAAGATACAATGCTTTTGGGCAATAAATAGACAATAATTAAGATACCAAGAGAAACAATACAAACCATTATAACCAGCAACCGCAATAAAAAGTGAAGCAAATTAGGGAGTTTAGATATTAACTAATAATAATGGGGATATTACAGCATTCAATATAGCAGACGTTCTGTAACTTGCAACATGTAGCAACCATAAACAGGAAATAAATACATATTCAAGAGGATACGGGGCTAGTAGTCAAGTATAAATATTAACTACCTACTTTAATGTTATATTGTTGTTAATGTAATGATAATTTTTACTGATGTTTTTTTAAATACTTACAGCAAATATGAGGCAGAAATAGCTGATCATCAAGGTGGAACACAGATAACAATGGTCACACCTTACAAGAGAAGCTGTGCACCTGAACTATTATATAACTACAGTTTAATACATATGCTGGTATATTATTGAATTATAGATGCATATTTATTATATTAAATATAAAAATTAAATTATTGAACTTACAACCAGTTGTGTTTTTAAATATCATGAATTTATAGATAAATATGCTGCGATGCCTTCAATACTATGGTAAGAATTAACTACTTGTGGAGCAAGCATACAAAAGCAGATAAGTACATTTTTAACAAAAAATAGTTAAGTTTGAGCTATTAGTAAGATGAGGTCAGATAAATCCATTGGTGAAGTCGGAATTAAGCTAATCCATACACATCCTATTGACAATCGATCTGAAATCATAGACAATCAAGCAAAACCAGATAAATCCAAAGAAATTGTAAGTGTCACTAGCCCCCCCCCCTGGCAACACACGCGCGCTTTAAAGAAGCTACGCCACCAAAAGAACAGAAAAATAGGAGACTCACGTAGTAAACCCAATCCTCTGTGTGCAGTAAAAAAATCCTCTAAATGAAACTAACCTGAATATTTAAGTATGGCTCGTGATCGTCAAACACGAACATATAAGTAGGACCCTATTATTAAGTTGTGAAAAACAATTAATTAAGCACATCAGAGTGTTCAGGATCCAGATGAAGAAAAATATACAGATACTCACTTACCTTAACAAGAAAGTGTAAATATGTCACCATAAATAATATAAGGAATTTAAACGAATTAAAACAAGTGAATATAGTTAGCTTCGATTTATTGAAAAATTCAACTATTATTGGAGATGGCATAACATCTCAGATGCCATAACATCTCAGATGGCATTACATCTGTTTATTTCTTAGTTGTAGTTCTTGAACTAGGAACATTCCCATTCATATAACTAGTAGTTGTTGCCTTAGGATTTTCAGTTTTAGTTTTGCAGTTCGGCTCTTCTGTGGTTTTCCGCAAGTTCTGTGGTTTTATAG
Source organism: Aphodius granarius (assembly GCA_963971325.1). Classification (NCBI taxonomy): domain Eukaryota; kingdom Metazoa; phylum Arthropoda; class Insecta; order Coleoptera; family Scarabaeidae; genus Aphodius; species Aphodius granarius. Next base: position 8,740,884 of record OZ020225.1, read on the forward strand.
TTTTTAATATAAAGTTTGATGTAGATTGGCCATCTAATGTATGTTTTTATATGATTAGATCAAATACGAAGGAAAAGCGTTGTTGGTTAGTTTGGAACGATCCCAGTTCGAGTTTCAAGGACTTTCGCCTGTTCGCTCTTTCACTAAACAACGACGTTCATTCGAACTATTCGTTATCGTGAATGAACAACATTCTCCGGTCAACCCAAATCAACCAATAATAAACTTGTCTTTATTAGTTGTCAATAATCATAATTAATGAAGCAATAATAACGAGACTTATAAAAGAACAATTGCAGTTGCAAGTTATTCAGGAACGATCCCTCTTCGGGTTTCAAAGCCTCTTTGCCTTGCGTACCCATGCAATGATCGCTCTTTCACCATACAACGTTGTTCGTTTGTTGTTCTCGCTATTAATATGTGAACGAATCAACAACAAAGAACGGACAAACATCAGTCCATGATTATAAAATTAATAATGTACACAAAGCTAAAGCAAACAGCCAGCACCAAGTAAAAACCAAGCATAAATAATAAAGTAAATGACATGTTAGCAAATAAACCACAACCAAGCAATAACCATATAATAAACCAAGCTAAAATTAGCAAACAGATAACTATAAAAAAGTGTGGGGCACTCTAGGTGTCAAAAATCCCACTGAAAATTTGTAAAAAAAAATCACCTAGAACCCATTGATGAATGTTTTATATCTTTTCATGAAATATCAAAGAACATATTAAGCGTTACTAAAAACTTTTACAGTATCAGATAATAATGTAATCAGATGTAATTTAATGACACTACAAGAATACTGAGTCAATCAACCACTTTCGCTGTACGCTATGCTATTTTTTTTCCAAATATTATTAAAGTACTAAAAGTACGTATACTACGTATCGGGGGCTAATGAAAAATAATAGTGCCTCACGGGGTCACATTGACTTAGCCCCTTTAGCTATGGAAATGTAATTTTTGTTTTTGGCTATTGTATTTCTATTATGTTCTTTTTCCAGAAGTTAATAAAAGATTTATTTATTTATTTTTATTCATGGAGAATGAAATTCAAAGATATTACATACAAATTACTTAACCTCACTTTATGTCTACTATCTGCGGAATATTCTGATTACTTCATAACTATTCAGGTTATTAGGTTACTTGTTATTATTAAAGAGGATATGCATGGGGCGTAGGACCGGGGCACTCAACATGTCAAACTGACGCGAGTTCTACACCTGAGCAAAATTGAGAACCAACAGACAAAATGTTACGGGTGCAAACCATGGAGAGAAATATCGAAATCCGCGAATCTGGAATATATTGAAATGTGGTCCAACTCGTTATTCGTTTAACTAATGAAATATAAAGATGCATATCTCTGCATAATATACCTACTTTCAAATCCGACAGTATGAGAATACAAATATTCTTATCTAATATCGTTTATTTCCTTGTGGTAACAGTTAGGTACATAGGATAAGTCAACATTACAAACCATAATTAATACATTAATAAAAAAGATACAATCCTTATAAGGTACAAGTCTGATATTCATAAAGTGAGTAGAAACATTTCTCTAATAGAAACAACTTCAGATGCCTTTTGAAAGCACTAAGAGACTGTTCCTTTTTCAGATTGGCTGATAACTTGTTAAATAGTTTCGGGCCCAAACAGTTGGGAGATCTGGCTCTTATTCCCAATCTGGCATATGGCACCTGCAGATCATCCATGTTTCGGGTGCACATATTATGGATGTCAGACCGTTTTAAAGAACGGTCTTTATTTTTAAAAACAAATGTACACATTTCGTAAATATACACTGAACACATAGTCAAAATATTAAAATCTTTAAAAATAGCTCTACAGGATGTTGTATTGTCTACTCCGGCCATAATACGAAGAATTCTCTTTTCACCAATAAAAACACCACGCACACAAAACGACCCACCCCAGAAACATACACCATATGATAGTCGAGATCCCATCTGCGCGTAATAGAACTGCGTCAGTTGGGAACGGGATAGATATTGCTTCAAAACCCGGAACTGGAAGGCAATCGAACCCAGCCTTGCGGACAGCGCCAAAACCATGCTCGTTCCAGCTCAGCGTGCTGTCCATGTGAAGGCCCAGAAATTTGACATTTTCTGTGGAGTCTATTTTTTTCTCATGATAGTATAGGTCGAAAGTTTCGACGTGCCGCTGGGCACAATGAAATTGCATGAGGTGAGTTTTACCAACATTTAGGAAAAGACCATTCACAGAAAACCAATCACTCACAGCCTCGAGAACTCGCTGACTCGTCACGGCTACCTCATCCTGAGTTGATCCCCTCACCACAGCAGTGGCATCGTCCGCATAAAGAGTGAAGTGGGCACCGTCATGGATAAGTGGGACGTCGTTGATGAAAAGTATGAATAATATTAGACCCAGGACAGAGCCCTGTGGAACACCCAAGTTGACCATCCTGTAAGAGGAAGTATGCTGGTCTATTGAGACGCACTGTCTCCGGTGCCTGAGGTAAGACATCACCCAATCCAGAGGAAGACCTCTCACCCCACACCGGATCAGCTTGTCCATCAAAATATTAAGATCGACACAGTCGAAAGCCCGACTGAGATCGCAAAAGATTCCAGCCGGGATCTCCCCTGCATCGATCAGTTCTAGAAGTCTGTCCGTCAACGATTGCACGGCGGTTGAGGTAGATTTATTCTGCATAAAGCTGTGTTGAGATGAGGATATGATGTTATGACTAGTCAAGAACTCCCTCATACGGATCAAAAAACAATGCTCAAATATGCTGGAGAATGAAGGAGGAATGGACACCGGTCGATAATTCTCCATTAGGCGAGCGTCAGCCTTTTTGTAAATCGGAAAAACTTTGTTGATCTTTAACTTTTCTGGGAATTTACCTGTTTTGAAGGACAGATTTATTAGATGATGTAGTGGTTCCGTAAGGACATGAGCTAGTCGGCGAATCAGCAAAGCTGGGACCTCGTCAACCCCGCTCGATCGCTTATTTTTTATCTTTGTTTTGATAAGGTTCTCCAATTCGTCGACCGTAAACGGGAGCAAAAACATAGAGCTATCCGTCCCTGACGAGCGAGGCATTTCTGAAGGGATACGAGCGACAGGTGGTATAGCTGTAACAATATCAATGGGAGACTGTACAAAAAATTTGTTGAAAGACTTTTTTGAGCAATTTTTGAGGGGTTGTAATGAGTCGGAAACCCATTGTTTATTTGTTAAGATAAGTGATTAAATTAGTCGAGATATAGACAGGGTAGAACGTTCGAAGATTTTGGTGTTGAGTTGAACATGTGGTGTTCTGAGAATCTGACCAAGCCGTTTTGCTAGTAGTGCGTATTTGAAATTCAAAAGTAGAGTTGTTTCTATTGGCCGGTTTGGCGTACTTCCGCCTTTTGAAGCCGGGGTGCGAAAAAGACGCTACAGGCAGAGGCCTACTTAGTCCCAAGACGCGAGATTGGCTAGATGTATTTGTGAGAGCACCAAGTTGTGCTTGTAGTGATTATTAATCCGTAAGTCTTTTCAACTTGTCTCGCATTTCATTTTAAATTAGAATTGTTTATTGGTATCTCTGCTAAAAAGGTGTGTCTGTCTAAATCAACTCCTAGGTTTAATTTAAACGTCAATATGTTCAAAGCTTCATTCATTTTTTTATGTAACCTATCAAACGGAATTGTTGATTATTATTGTTAATGTTATTGTTTTGGAGAAGTGTTTGTAGTCGTGCTTTATCAGCCCTGATTAAATGTTAAATACTTAAACGCGTCAGTTAGTAGTCAGAAAATGTGTCTACAAGGTTCAAGAAAAAGAACCCAGTTAGTTTTTGCCTTCGAATAGATTGGATTAGATTTGATGAATTAGATTTGACCAGTAATTAAAGTCTTAAACCGCGCAGCCCGGCCAAGTGCTACCATGTAGGGGGACGCGGTTGTTTCCCGCCATTTTGACTTCCTACAGGGTCTGATGTTATCTGTCCATCTACGTTAATCTCGAGGTCCTTGACGATCACTGTGCTCAGTACCTAAATTTGTTTCAAGCAGGACTGTTCGATGATCGGAGATGTTGTTATCGAACACTCCGCAAATGCAGGTGGGAGACACAATATTAGTAAAGATATTGTCCAGTGTAGTTGCTGACATGTCTGATACTCTTGTGGGCCACTTTACAACGTAATGAAGATTGTAGCCAGCCATCAAGACGCTTAATTTGTTAAAATCGTTACTAGCATTTATCATGTCAAGATAAAATCCCCACAAATAATGTAATCCGCACTATCTTTATAAATAAAATCCATAACATTACACATCTGTCTTAAAAACGCATTAATATCACCGGACGGAGACCTATAATAATTTAAAATAACAGTTTCCCTTTTCGAGCCGCGAGCAGCCCAACGCACACAACAGATCTCGATAACTTTATCAATACAAAACTGAGAAACGTCACAGGGACGAACATTAAGGGCACTTTGGTAGAATATTGCAGTTCCACCGCCTTTGTACATTTGCCTGCAGGAGAAACTCCCTAAGTTAAAACATGACAACTGTATTGCGTTCAAAAATTCGCGGTTTGCCCATGTCTCCGTTAAGCACAAAAAATTTAAGTTCTTGTTATTAAACAAGTATTCAGGTTCGATATAATCAAGTTTGTCCAACGTTAAACATTGAGTGTTAAGCAGAAGCAAATCTGGCGCGAATATTATATTTCCGCTTGAACGTGGTATACATACATGGTCTTAAAAAGTTTATCGAAAAGCACAAATAACAGTAAATCTAAAGTAAATAAACAACAGAATAAAAAGAAGAAGAGATAATTAGAAAAATGTACACGCATACAAGGTTTTTAAAGTTTAAGTAGGTCGATAATATAGTCATTGTCCATATCGACCTAACCGCCTGACTCGCATATAAGCTGCCGTACTACACACTTATTTAATTATTGTACGGAGAAAATTAAAATTTTATTTTCTTGCGTCTAGTTACTTTTTGTATATGATGTAGCTCTATGTTTAGAACACATCGGATGTGCAAAATAATTATACCAACAGAAGCGAGTCCGCTGGAAATAAGCAAATTTAAACTCAAATATCTATAGAACGGTACGAAAACAAATGAATGATTCAGTCTGTCAAATAATTTACATTTGAGACGGAAATGTATGTTAGTGTATAATGTTATACCATACATAACTAAGTTGTTAGTTTTGTATTAATACATTTATTAATTAATAAAATATTGTAAGTATTACCTACCTTCTACTGATTTCCTCTATAATCTCTACTAAACAGTGCTTAATTTAGGCAGATACATTAACGGTTAAACTAAAAATTTAATTTACTAAAAATACTCGCCTATAAAAAAATGAATGCTGAGTATATGTTAAACAATTAGAACCATGTCTACAGTATATAATCTTCAATAATTAACTTATTAGGAAGCAAAACTTATTAGGACTGGGTTATTTTTCAAAATTTGTTGATTATGACGATTGCTATTAAAAAAGGAAAAAATATACTTAATTATGTAAACATTTCGTATGCTACAAATCTAAAAATTTAACACCAACTGTTAAAATGTGTAATGTCTTGTCAATTGCCTTATATTACAGAATAATGAATGATATCGATAACAGACTGGCAGAACTTCTGCACAAGTACCCCGCATAGTGGGATAAAAGAACCATAGTTTATCGGAATAAACAAAAGAGAGGAGGCGTTGCAAGCCTTGGCGTTAACGTTAAAATGCTCAAGTAAGAAAAAATTCCAGTCCATATTAGATTAAACTTAAAATTATTCATTCAAATTCATCTTAGCATCATTTGTATCGAAGAGATACAGTGCCCTGTGGGATAAATTCCGCGGGCAAAAATTCAAGATGCAGGGCCGAAGTGGTGCAGGGCAGAATGAAGAAAAGCAGTGGCATTTGTTCGACACATTTTTTTTAAATGATGTCTACACACCGAGAACTTAAGTACATCTATAATTATTCACCAGAGATATAACCCACTGCTTTTGATTTTATAGAACATATGAGTCAAAATTAATAGGTAACTACGAGGAGCCCAGAAGTCCTGCTGCTTCAAGTCTGAACCGAGCAATCGATACATTGGACGAGCAAAGTTTACTGGAAGATGACAACCGTAAGTATATTTGATATTACCAAGACCGTGAGCAGTCTAAATTAAAAAAATTAATTCTTATCGAAGCTTTCCTATATTTAATATATGTCTATATCAAACACAATAATTTGACTGATTGCTTTATATTAAATGCCAATAGGGAATAAATGCCCACATTGTTACTAGCATTTCATTACATTGATTTTTTTGTCATTAAGAATATATGTTATAAGTAAAATTATATGTACCATAAATACTATACTTACATATCCATTATATGTACTAGGACCTAAGTGAATAAATTTATATTATTTGATTGCATGAGGAAGGAGATTCTTGAACAAAACTCTTTGCATTGTATAGACATACCCACCAATATATCAAAATTGCAACAGAATTCTGCAAGGGATAAGTGTCACTTATACGAAATTGTTCTAATCATGTTCAATGAACAGTATAATTTTAAAATTCATTTTTTTCAGGATCAATACAGATGCAGAATGAGCCAGAAACAGGTATAAGCAAGGAAATCATTACATACATTGTATTACCACATTTTTAAATGATTTAGCCAACAACATTCCAATAGCAGAGAGGCCATTTTGGAAAACACAAGAGCGAACTTGCTAAAAAAAGAAAAGATGACCATGAGGAGATTTTGAATGACAATTGCCTTAAAAATTGGTGCTGATCACTACCAAACCAATTTAAAATGCCGCGCAAACAAAGACAATGTTACCAGAACATTTGGAGAATATGTAATTGCCACACTACATTCTCTACCACAAGATGCGAAAGAAGATGCAATTATAAGCATCAGTGGGATTATTATTAGTGTTACATAATAAGTGAGTTGTTGAAACACGTCAGGCAACATACATTGAAAATGGATCGACGCCCCAAAGGGGTCGTCTCGCTGGCTCACCTTGCGGTATTCAGCTTCCAAGTCACCCAATCTAGGAAACGTATCTGCCCCCGAGAGCAACATACAGTCAGTAATTACAAATATGTGCTCGTGAGTAATAAAATTTGTAAATTTCAACTAGAATGTTGTGCTTTTATTTAAATAAAAATTGGTTTCTACAACTATTTCTATGAGGGAAAAGAATGGAATATAAGAAAACTATTTATGACACTAGTACGAGAGATAGATTCTAATTAGTGAGAAAGCTTGCTAGTTAGTGGCGCAACCGTTTAAACAAAATGAAAACTTTTTACACATTTCAAACCCAAGTTTGGTCGAACAGTAAAAAGACCTAGTTTGAAATTAATTTGACAATAATCCAAATATGTTTTAAAGGCACCTCCATTATAGATAGCAATGAGAGATTATTTGTGTAATTTAAAGGTAATTCCGAACTAGCTCTAGTAACTAGTTATAACAATTATGCAGAATGAGAATTGTGGCGTACGAATACGGTAGGCTAACTTAAGCAAACAAAGATGTCCATTAATCCCCTCGTTAATCTCAGATTTGGAATGAGCCTCAGAGATTTGGAAGAGCCTCAGGTTTGGAATGCTGTTAGTACCTACATAATCGTCACACAGCGAATCTATTCACTGGGTTTTCAGTGTTGGGCCTTTAGTGACGTTAGTCTTGACTAACTTATTTAGTTACTACTCATGACTAAAATGAGGAAGATTATCAAAACGAGACTAAAAAAATGCCAATCCATATTAACTGCATGCACGAGGGTGTAACTCTTTGGGTCATGCTTATTTGCGCAATTCTTAAAAGCTAAATAAGTAATAAATTAGAAACTCGGTTTATATTATTCTGCCAGTGCATACGTACATAACATAGTGCTTCTGTATTTTGCAATTCGTGGCAAAAAGAAATATTATTATTAATAGCTTATTATTTACTATCTTTTTAATACAAAACTTTAAAAAATGTTTTATATTTAATTTTGAATAGAAAAGTCCTTCTAGACCTTTATTTTTTTGTGGTAGTACAACAATTACACCATTTATATTGTAAAAATAAAGCAAGATAAAGTTTGTAACAATAGGACGTCATTTTCTTTTGTTTTTTGTATTTTTTGTTGGTGATAAACACTTGATAAATATATCCGTGAGATATTAGATATTTTTAGGGTCGGTATAGGTAATGAAGAACCTAATGTAGGGAAGATTGGGGCAAGTTGTTACAATATTTAATCTTTTATTTATAAAATTATTGTCAAACACCTAAAGTAGAAATACCGTGTTAGGAACAGAACCATGCAAAAATGTTTGCATCATTTGTGCGGTGCAATTTATGTAAAAACATCTACGTAAACTAGTCTCGCCTATTCTTGCATGTAAGATATTTGCATGAAAATACAATATTGAAAAAATTATTATTAAATGCGCAATTTTTCAAGATAATTAGGATTTGAGAATTTACTTAATAAATTGTAATTGTACATTTACTAAAAACTACCCACATGCATTAAATGTAAAAATGGGTGTTATTGATAATAAAATATCAATAACTTTTTTGAACACTCTGTATAAAATATGTTTTGGTCATTGATCCGTCCTTGGGTGTATACCAAATATCATTACCAATTATATCCAGTAGTTTCTAAAGTACAAGGGAGACAAAAAAGCATTCTGTTTTATCAATGTTTTGTATTATTCGTAATTTTGGTCATTGGGCTAGCCGTACTGATGATTTGCGTCGAGTAAATAAATATAATAGCTTACATAGTAATCAAAATAACGTAGCTACCTTCTTTGAAGACTGTATACAAAAGATCTTTTGTAAAAAGTAACATTTTTATCACTTTTACCGTGCTCGTTAGGAAATTATTAATAATAGCCGGTCCATGTGATTATTTAAGTGTTTCTAATCACATTGACCAAATGATGCGGTTATTATTAATAACAGCCGGTAATTATTAATACAAACCACATTTATCACTTTAACCGTAACATATACATATACTTCAATAGTTGTATAGGAAGCGTTAATGTTCCTAGTAATTGAGTCCCCATCCAAGCGGGACTTCACAAACATCAACAAGCAGACACACACCATTGTTTATATATGTATATAGTTATTCAACGGAACGTACCGAATATGCTACTAGGTGGCAGCATAGGTATTAGGCAAGAGTAAATATATTATTTGTATATTTGGTTGCATATATATCAATCTTATGTACAAAATAGTTTAGCACTTTCGTTTGGTACGGAGTCGTGATACAGTCGGGCGGCCGGGGGAAACAAGCGAAGGCGCCAAGGCGGTGCTTCTCCATGCGAATACATTCGAATTTCGAAGCCAAAAGCAACGTGGTTTCCCCCCTCGCCCCGTTCTCCCTCGGCGACTGACGGCTAGTCCGTATGTCTATGGAATAGGCCCAACGTCTTAATTGCACATTCAGTGGGTTTTACATTGGACTTTAAAGTTCCTCGTCTATTTTATTGCGTTTGTTTTTGCACTGTTTGTAAGGCATTTATTTTGACGACAGCAATATTTTAAATGTTATTTTTGTAAACGGAAAAGTATGATAAAAAACTTTGGACGATATTTTAATTAACAATTACAAATATCTATCTAAAAAATGTGCCTTGACTATACAGGCTGTTTTTAAATTGAGCAAAATTTAGCTTTAAAATATTTTGTACAAAACCCCTTCCCCTCCAAGTTACAGCCCTCTAAAGTTAAGGAAAAAAAAGTTGGAATTTAATATATTCACTTTGCAAGAATTCAGAAGAATGAAATTTGGCAGATAACTGTTACTAATAAAATGGCACTTTTTGGCGATGTTAAAATGTTATTACAAGGGGGTGAAAAAATTTTGATGCGTCTGCATTTTTCTATTTCAAAACATTTAAATAGACGAATTCAACCTGAACTTTTTTGTTGCTTGGCATTTTCTCCTAAAATTGTTGGTTTAATCACAAAAAAAAATAAAATAATGTTGACCCATTTGACATAAATTTATCGAGTGGTTATTATTGTATATTGTTTGTCAAGAAAAATGAACTATGTTTTTTTTTTTAATTTTAGAGGCCTGCAACTTGGAGGGGAAGGGGTTTTGAACAAAGTATTATATGAAAGACCCCTTATTTTTTCTGAAAAATTATCTTTTAAAATGTTTCCCATCAATTTAGAAGCACCTGTATATATGGCGTATTACGAATTGGCATACTTCAAAGATGTCTTGGTCCTTGGATCAATAAGTTCTGGTAATAAACAGTCCATATAGAATGACACTACTTTTCTTCCATTTCATTCCTCCAGAAATTAGAATTTTATGTCTGTTTTGTCCATACTGTACATATATGTACATATTTTTACTTTCCGACTAGTCCCTAGAAGGAAAGTATTGTAATCGACGGAAAACAAAAATTCGAGATTTTAGCGGAAATACGCGTTTTGGGGTCCCCTGAATCCATTGCAATGATTTCTGGAAAATGTATGTGTGTACGTGTGTACGTGTGTATGTGTGTATGTGTGTATGTGTGTACGGTGTACGTATGTCCGTGAACACGATAGCGCCCAAACGGAACAACGGATTGGGCTGAAATTTGGCATACATATTTAGAATTACCGGGGGACGAACTGGATTGTTTTTGGTGACAATCTGACAACCGGAAGTGGCAGTTGTCAAATACGTTTTCTTAGGGATTCATCCGATTTTGACCAAACTGACACCATCTCATCCTTCAGTGATTTGAAATATGTATACAAATTTACAGATCAATGGGATGAGCGGTTTAGGCACTATAAGAGTTTATACCTATCGGGCGCCTTCGGTTTGTGTCGTAATAGAGGGCTCACGTATGACTCACTGTATGTGTCAGCATTTAAGCAGGCCGATAACATGGCCCGCGATCGAAGAATAAATAAACATCTAGCAGAAAAACACAGATACGTGATAGTATAATATTATGTTTATTTGTATCGAGAGGTGCCTTGTGTTATGATCTAATAATATAGTATTATTATTATCTTACGGACATTCGTTTAAATGTCAACAATGTAGTCGGAAAGTTGGGTGAGGGCCACCCCAGATATTTCGATATATGTGATATGAAGCAGTCCCTGTCCTGTATTTGATAGCATGTATGGTGTTTATTAACTGCAAGTTGCAGAGCATTTTTGCAAAAAAAATCCTTTTTTACGTTTTTGTTCTACTGCCACGAATATTCACGACTGTATTGCATATGTATATAGGTAGGTACGTTCTTGAATGCGAAAAATATATACTAAATTTTGAAGAAAACACAATTTTGTTTTAGTATGTAATTGAAAAAAATGCCTGCAATTCATTACTTTATTTCATCCACTAATAATTAGTGGGTGCATTAGCAAAATTATAACAATTATTGTTATGATTTTGCTCTGCACTAGTACTAATAGTAGGTACGGGCAGGTCTCAGATATCTTTTGATGTAGGTATATATAAATATGTTCAAACAAATGGAATACATTTCGTTACGTTACTTTAGATGGGACTGCACAACATATTGTAGCCGGATATTGAAAATATATACTCATATTTGATTCATTTATTTCAGGCTCTAATTAGCAAAACTTCGCGCTTCAATAATTTGTTAAATATACTGAAGTATTAGAGAAGATATGCGGTTGTAAATAACTAGATATTCATTGAAATTTTTTCTTTCTTTTTAATTTTTTATACTGGGCACATTGTATCGGCGATCTCGCCTACATATTTATGTATATGATTTACACGTAAACGCACTGACGTCTAGTGCTTATACGGTTCATAATTTTCTAATTAAAAAAAAATACCATTTTATAGAGATTTACTTGTAGTACAATTCTGCTGAATTACATTTTTTAAAATATGATCCAAATTTGTCACGGAAAATCCGCAACTGTTGAATTCGAAACACTTTTTTAATAATTTTTTATTCATATCTCTATAAGGCAGTAGAAAAGTTTTTCACTAAGATTGTACTTTAGATTTTTAAGATTGTATTGAAAATAATTATTAGATGTAAAGATACTAACGTCATAAAGTGCTAAAATGCTCAGGAGAAATATCATCGAAAACGAGGAATATTTCTAATGCGAGTTCCAACCTACTCTGTTGGCTCCACCCCCCTAGACTACAAGTCGCGACCGCCAGACATCGGTGTGTGTTTTTATGTCATATTTTTCATGTCAGGCAACCAAATATACAGTGGTATATGGTGCCCTCTTATGACTGAAAGCGTAAGTAACTCGGCCCCCAAACGCTCGCTGTGCCAACTGGCGACGGCCCCCAGTACTAACCATCCGTTGAATAACTATATACATATATAAACAATGCACACACGTTCCTTGGATGTCACAGATATCCGTACAAGCGCAAGAAACGGTGCGTTATTATCTTCTCACTTTCTGTGCATCCATTTCAGAGTGTGATTCTCATTTCAGTATCAGCTACCAATAAACATAATTCAGTTGAATGAAATATATGAAAAATAAAATAATAATATTTACCATTAATTTTCAATAGAAGTTGTCTGAAAACCATCGCAGTGTATTTGGGGCATTTCTCATGGACAGGCAAACTTTTAACCAGAGCCTTGCAATGGCATATTGCATATGAATATTTCAAATGACGACGATATTTCCATGAGCGTAGATATAAGATCAAATTATTATTTCTGATATTTCAAGCATAATCGCATACATAGTACCAACACTGCACTTTCTTGGGACGTAGGGTATGTGCCCATACGATACAGAACTATAGTACGGTTTACTGTGACCGACTATGGATCATCCATGCTTATTGTTCCACTTTAATAAAGTCATGTTATCTTCTTGCAACAGTAGTCTAATTGTTACAACCTGAATAAAAGTGTTTACATGTACATACATACATGTCTATACAGAGAAAGAATAAAACTTAGCTCGCATCATATCATACAGAAATCAAACAAGCGATCTCATAACCTCTACCTGTACACATCGTATTATTGGCATGTTTATGTGATACGACCGTCACCGTCAGGGCCCGGGGTATAGACGGTGTCATCGCGCGCGCAACGACGTCGCATGCACATGAGAAACGTACAATATCAACTCAACTTAAGTTTGTTGAAATTGTTGATACAAAACCGTATAGTTGCTATGACAACCGGTCGAACCATGATGGGATCCGTAGCCGTTCCTTCATTGTGAACGCTCCATTACACAGCGCCGGTCCACAGACCGTATTTCTCAATTTTTCGACGAAGTCTCGGCGAATACGCATTATGAAGCCCAGTTTTTGGTTGAATGAGACGGAGTAAGGTCCAATGCAACTATCCGTCGTATAATTTGTCAGGCCGGGACGGACGCTCGAAAACGACCATTTTTTGACATTTCGCGAAAACGTCACGTGGCACTGCGGTTTACCGAGGCGCAGAGGGCAATTTGGCCCGAAAATCTGGTCATAATTCCCGTTTGCACCGTTTGTGTTAAGAAAGGCCTAAGTATGAGATCGTACTTATGTCATTGATTTTGTTTGCACCGTCACATATCCATTACCTAACTACAGTTAAGAACGACCTAACTTAAGCCTAGAAAATCGAGGGCTTAAAGCCGGCGTAAATATAATAATAGTTGTGACTGGTTGATTGTGATGTAGACACACAGTGCACATGAAACGTCGTTTTAAGAAATGTCAGGACAGTACTTATATGTGTCAATTTATCATGCTATCAAGCGATTTTAGGAGTTGTAATGTAAATTTACAGTTTTATTGAGTACTAAAAATAATGGTTTCATTTTGATCATACATTCTTTTTTTGTGTCGCAATTTTTGCAGTTGTGAAAGTAATTCAAATTTGCCGCCATATTAACCTATTGAAAGTTTTGACAAGTGACACAATACTGTTCATTTTAGAACCAAGTATTTCCCAATATTACTAGAACTTTACAGTGTTGCCAACATCAGAAGCCCTTAAGTAATGCTTAAGTTAGGAAAGGCTGACATGCAGACGGTGTAAATGATGCCCGACATAAGTTAGGCTCAAAAATAAGCTGTTCTTAAATTTAAGTCATTGTTAATAAATACGGTGCAAACGGGCAAATGATTTTTTAAAAAGTCGGTAAAGCGCTCCACAAAACAACTGTTGGAAAAGTAAATAATCGCTGCATAAAAGGTGCTAAAACCCATGGTGCGCTTACATACGGGAAAACTCACGTAATTTTGTGTTTAGAAGCACTAGTGATTATTTTTATGATGGATAGTTCTCTGTGGTAGGTCGGAATTTTGCCTTTTGTTTTGAGATTGCATAGACAGGCAGAACAAACGGTAGCAAGATGTAAGAATACCAAAGAGATGTTTGGTTAGGAAATAGTTTGGGTCCTTTGGACCGGATGTCATAAATACAGATTTTTTCTAGAAGTTTGTGGAACAGTCCGTGTGGTCTGAGGGTTTTATTATTGAGGGTTTTTGCTAAAATAACGAACTTTGATTCTGTGTGTGGGAAACAGCTTTCCTGGTTTTGAAGTAGGTATATTTTAGAATATCAGTCGAGGTCGTGGTTTAGAAGTCGAACGATGTAGTCGTTACGTGTTTTAGGGCCATAGGCCCTTATCTTGTGTTTTGTTTCTGTGTGTGCCCGTGATGCCATCTCTGCTGATGTAAATTTGCCAATAACAGTTTAGGTAATTTTTATGGTAATTATGTCTCTGTCATCCGTTTTCTCTCCAACTATTTTCATTAATGTCAAGAGGTTCAATGATTCTTGTACACTCGATTTGAAGGGTTTTTAATCTTTTTGTTCATTTTGTAAATATATTTGTTTTGGTTAGAATTTGACTTTTAATCATCCTGAGGTTTTTTATTATTGACTTCATTTACGATTATTTTTGGCTTCTAAAAATCTAGCGATACCAAACTCTCAAGGTTTGAAAGAAAGTTCTCGCGTCCTCCGTTTGAATTTGAGTTAAAATAAATTACCTTTTGACCGCTCTGTTTCCATGCTACCAATAAAAACAGACTCAGGTCCTAACTTCTTACATCTCAGTCAAGTATGTATATAAAATAGTGTTACGTAAAATAGTGTTACGTCTTGGCAAGTATGTATGCCAAGACGTAACACTATGTTAATATAATGGAAATTCTTATATTTTTGCTCTGAGATTTTTTAGAAATTTATTAAGTGGTTTAAAGTACTTCCAAGAAGTTGCGAAAATTTTATAAAATATGTATAATATAAGTTTTCAAAAAAAAAAAAAAATTAGCCGCCCGAACCGCCCTTTTTATTAAATTTATTTTTTATACATATTAAAATTATTAAAACCAATGACTCGAAATGAGTTATTTAAAATCATAAAATCCTCGAAGAGTCGTCATTTGATAGAAAAACTTGAATTTATGAAGAAACCCATCTTGGGAGTCGGGTAAAGTGGATGCATCGAGAGTAGTCAAAAATCTCACCCAAAGTCCCAAGAGAGCAAAGAAATATGTATCGGCCTACAATAAAGCTCGTGAAGTTCAACCTGGCCAACTCTCCTGTGCAAGTTTTGTCCATGTTTACAGAACCCAATATGAAAGGATACGAGAAAGTTATAAACGCCTTTTTTCAAGCTTATTCTGTTCTCCTAAGAGCCGAGAGTGTTATCCAAATCTCATCGCGTACAAGGTAACCGAGACATGTGCTGAAGTAGAACTCCAAAAGTTAATGGATCACACAGCATCAAAACTGACTTTATACATTCAAGATGCCATGCAATCATTAAGTGAAGAGGAAAAACAAATATTAATTTGGGGATGCGATGACTCTCGGCAGGTGCAATTCAAGATGAAATTTGACAATGAAACCGACTCTGATGCCGACATTTTTCAAAGTTCTGTTGTTTCATTACAATTAGTCTACGGACCCAATAAGACAATTTTATGGCAAAACCCTACACCATCATCATCTGTATAAAACATAAAATATTATTTATGATGGTTGATGGAAAGATCTGTAATGCTGCAACAATGCGATGCTGTATATGCCAGGCCACATCTTCCGAATTTTACAATGTGTCAGTAATATGGCCAAGTAATTAAAAAGTTTTGGACTCTCATTACTCCATGCTAGGATTAGATTCTTCGAAAATATGCTTCACTTAGCTTATAAATTACCTATTAGGAAGTGGAATAAGCAACTTACTGGAGAAGAGAAAAAACTTATCAAAAACAGAAAAAAGGTTATACAGGAGAAATTCAAAACACAGCTGGACTGTTAGTGATTCCTTTGGCAAATTTTGATAACGCAAATGATAGAAATACGAGTAGGAGATTTTTTGAAAACTATGAAATAGCGGCACTTATTACGGGAATCGACAAAGACCTAATGTTCGGCTTAAAAGTGATTCTGGATTGTTTATGTGATGGATTCAAAATTAATATTAAAAAAATTGAAAATTTTTGTCAGGTTAACACTATATGTTAAATTATATAAGTTTTACCCCATGTGCCCTACCTTGCACAAGGTGCTTTGTCACGGAGCTGAGGTTATAAAAGAAGCAAGCAGCTTATAGGTTAAATTTTTCACGTAAGTTTTCTCGAGAGTCGTGCGACATGGACGTTCTAAATAGGCTACCTTTAACATCAGATCTACTGATAACCGGCATGAGAGGACAGTCAAAGAAAACAAAAAGGAAATTATTAAGTGAGATTTTAGATTCACTAGAAGAAAGTGATGTTGTAAACACAAGTATCAAGGACGATATTGACAGTGATATTACTGAATGAAATATTATTTATTGATTTTTTTTGCGTAAATTTATGTAATAAATACATCCGGATATGAATTTGAATGATTGTTATTTTGTTACTTTTATTCCTTATTTAAACCAGCAAACGCATTAACAGCCGTTTTAAGTAGATAAATACTTTGGCCAGGTTTTTAGTGCAAATACCGCTCTGTGCGAGGGTGCATCCCTTCGGAAAGTCGATTTTTTTCACCCATTTTCCGCGGAAAGTGCCCTTGCAAAACCTATTCACACAGTAATATACCTGAGCAATGCATTTTTTTTACACGGAGCGGCTTCAAATAGGAGCGTTGAAAAAAGGTAGTTTATAATAATAGTAATTTAACGGGACAAGAAAACCGCAATATTGGAGAATTATATTGAAAGACTGACTGTGGCAGCCGAATCTGCAACAGTTTGCCCCAGCGTGTGCAAAATTTTTGGGCAATTTGTGGAGGTCTCGTTGGAGCGGCTTTCAACAAGAGCACGCGACAATGCAATGCGGAGCATTCATGACTTACTACACAACGCAATAGGCAATGAATATTAAAAGAAATCCTAGGATTCCAACGTTTCTTTATTTATTATCCTGATACTACAATGTGTAGGTATTCTGCAATACATTGTATAAATACAGATATGTAAATAATTCAACAATGTGTATTCTGAAATACATTGTATAAGTACAGATATGTAAATAACTCAACAAGCAAATTAAAAATTTTACAATCAGGACTTGGATTTGAACTAAGACCTGTCAGACTGCTAGTCCAAAGCTCTGCCACCTAAGCAATATGCTTGTAAAGTTATTTGCAACATGTCACCTGGTTGTCATAAATGACATTTTCATAGATATGTAAGCTCACATAAAATGTGTATGCAACCAAGAGGTAATTTACTACATTATTTTCACTTGCTATACTAATTGTCAAGAATCGAAATATTGCTATTGGAATGATTTGAATAATCAAATGCAGGGGCGGACTAACGCCTAGGCAACCTAGGCACATGCCCAGGGTCCGTAATTTTTGGGGCCCGAAAATTAGGTTTTTAATTTTTTAATTTTTATAATTAATTTTTATTTAACAGAATAACGTGATATTCATAATCATTGCTGAAACGTATCCAAATTATGCCGAATCGTTGATTGATAAAGTCGACAAGTATAGACGAGCGTTCCCGTGCTTATACATCCACTGCCGCTAAGCACAATAACAAACCAACTACTACGCAACGAAACACGCACCACGATGCAATTTGTCCTTGTTATCGATCGCATAGATTTCGGAAAGAGAGCGCTCAGACCAACGTCGTTATCGGTCAGTGCATGTAAGAGAGAAACAGAATCTCAGCACGCTTCGCGCCTATCGAGCCTTTACTATGCACGTGTTTAAAAAGTCAAACGTACAAATTTTAAAATCAGTGTCTCCTGAACGTATTGCATCTTATGTGAGTTGTGACTAAAAATTGTGCAATTAAGACTTAAGTACCTAGACAATCAAGTCTAGGTACTTAAGAGTTTTGGATTCATAGTTAATACTTTCTGGAATTCCTAAAGTAAATATCTGGGGTGGCCCTCACCCAACTTTCCGACTACAATGTTGACATTTAAACGAATGTCCGTAAGATAATAATACTACTATTAGATCATAACACAAGGCACCTTTCGATACAAATAACCATAATATTATACTGTAACGTATCTGTATTTTTCTGCGAGATGTTTATTTATTCTTCGATCGCGAGCCGAAAACATATGGCTGCATAAATGCTGACACATACAGTGAGCCATCCATGAGCCCTTCATTACGATACAAACCGAAGGCGCCCGATAGGTATAAACTCTTATGGTGCCTAAACCGCTCATTCCATTGATCTGTAAATTTGTATACATATTTAATGTCACTGCAAGATGAGATGGTGTCAGTTTGGTCAAAATCGGATGAATACCTAAGAAAACGTATTTGACAACTGCCACTTCCGGGACGAACAATCCAGTTCGTCCCCCGGTAATTCTAAATACGTATGCCAAATTTCAGCCCGATCCGTTGTTCCGTTTGGGCGCTATCGTGTTCACGGACACACATACACACATACACACATACACACATACACACATACATTTTCCAGAAATCATTGCAATGGATTCAGGGGACCCCAAAACGCGTATTTCCGCTAAAATCTCAAATTTTTTTTCCGTCGATTACAATACTTTCCTTCTAGGAGTCGGAAAGTAAAAATGTAAGTTTTTTTAAAAGTATTACATTATTTAAATAAAATAATATATAATATAAAATACCACAAATTGTGATTTTGTTTGTGATTGTGATATTGAGTAAAAATAAATTTAATTGAAGATAATTTTTTTCCTTCTTTTTAGTACGTGGTCTTTAAAATGAGTTCCTATAAACATTTAAGTGGAAGTGAAAAAAGAAAACGAAAATCAGATCGAGATAAAGTGGCAAAACAAATGAAAAGATCGTTGGACAAATTTTTAACTGTAGATGGAGAACAATTACAACAATCGTCATCATTTTCACAAATTTCTCCGGCTCAAACTCCAGAAATATCATATGTGTCCGAAACTGTCCCGCAAAAAGACCAGCAGGAAAAACCAAGCAATTCCGTTTGTGGAGATGAATCAGAAAGAGAAAATATAAATTTAAAACCATCTCAAAGTAATGATGAAACTACGAGTTTTGTAAACGATGTTGCATTATGGCCAGAATACTTAACAGACGCCATGCGAGAGTATTATATAAAAAATCCACCAAAATCAATAAATGGGTTTTTGGAATCATCTTCTATTCGATGTAACGAAGGGTCAAAACAAATCACAAGAAAATTAACTATTACCTCCTTCCTCAGAACAATTAATAGCGGGGAAGAAGTTAAAAGAAATTGGTTGGTTTATACTGAAACCAACAACTTATTGTACTGTTACGTCTGTAAATTATTTTCCAAGCAAACAACGCTAATGACAAAAGGGACGAATGATTGGAAAAATGTACATAAAAATTGTCGGAGCATGGAAACTCCAGTGATCACATTAACTCCATTTTAATCTTTATAACAAGATCTAAAATAACCGGACGCCTTAACACTGAACTGGAAAAACAAATTATAAATGAAAAAAAAATATTGGAGGGAAGTACTTAAACGTGTGGTAGCGACAATCAAATTTATTTCTTCATACTCTTTTTAGCGTTTCGTGGTAAAAATGAAGTGTTTTTAGTGAAAATAATGGTAATTATATAGGTGCTTTGGAATATTTATCAGATCCATTTTTGCGGGAACACTATAAACTACGGGTACTATAAACTATTTGTCCTCGACAATATGTGAAGAATTTATTTCTATTATATCGAAAGATTTACAACTCACAATAGTGAACGAAATAAAAGAAGCCAAATTTTACTCTCTAATTATTGATTGAGGAACACCTGATATATCTCACGTAGATCAGCTGACTGTCATTATTCGCTATGTTCTTCCAAGTGGTATAAAAGAAAGATTTTTGGGATTTCTACCTATATTTTCTCATACTGGTGAAAACTTGGAGAAAGTTGTTTTAGAATTTTTAAATAATATAGATTGGGACATCACTAACTGTCGGGGACAGAGTTATGATAATGCGTTTAATATGTCAGGTAAATATAAGGGACTCCAATCCAGAATAAAACAACATATTTTTTCTGCCCATTTTATACCATGCGCAAATCATTCATTAAATTTAATTGGAAACGCTGCTGCGGAAGGTTGCATGGAAATGACCACTTTTTTCAATATCGTTCAGGAATTGTACGTATTTTTTTCAAATTCTACACATGGGTGGAATGCATTACAGAAATTTTGTAAGAGCAAACATTTGAGTGTTAAACCTATTTGTGACACCAGGTGTTCTGCTCGTTCGGATGCTGTGAAATCCTTAAAGGAAAATTATGAAGAAATTAAACATTGTTTACATCATTTTTCCTCAAACAAAGATGAAAAACCATTAACAAGGTCCGCAGCTGCCGATTTACATAAAAAACTTGATACATTTGAGTATGTACTGTTACTTACTATATGAGAAAAGATTTTAGAGAGAATAGATGCTTCAAACAAGACTCTTCAACAAAAAGACGAATCCCTAAATACAGCAGTTTTAATATATGATTCATTGATAGATTTCAGACAAACTGTTAAAGATGATTTTGACAATTTAGAAAAAGAAGCAGAAAAACTTAAAGATATTGCATATAATAATGATAAAAAACGGCAGAAAATACGAAAACTATTTCATGATGAAACTCCAGAACATGAAATAAGATTTAGTGGCAAAGAATATTTTAAAGTTAATATTTTTTTTGTTGTATGCGATTCCTTAATTAGCAACATTAAAAAAAGATCTAAGGTATATAAAACTATTAACAATAAATTCAAAACAATTTTCCATGATAGTGATGTTAGTGACTCAATAGAGGAATTAAAATGTTATGAACAAGATTTAAACCTAGCAGAGCTGAAAAATGAAGTATTACAATTTAAGACTTTTATAAGTAAAGAGAATATTATTTCGCCTGTATCCATGTGGTCATTTATTCAGGAAAATAATATTATTGCAACATTCCCTAATTTACACATACTTCTGAGAATTTATTTAACCCTTCCAATAAGCAATGCAAGCGGTGAAAGATCATTCTCAGTAATGGCCAGAATAATTTTTTTTTTTAAATCCACATTAGGCCAAGAAAAATTAAATAGTTTATCATTACTTTATATAGAAAAAGAGTTATTAAATAACTCTATTAATTATGACAAACTAATTGACGAGTTTGCAGAATTAAAAGTAAGAAAAAAGGCAATATAATTAATCAATATTTGTTATAAAGTATATTTGTTTAAGTATTATTGTTTGTTTTAATAAATTATGTTTATTTAATTTTTGTACATGTATATTATTTTTTTCCTTTTTTTGGAATCCAAACTACCAAACGCAAAGTATGTGTCATGACTGAGGCATGATCATGACTGAAAAATAGGCCCGGAATAACAGTGTTGCCTAGGGCCCGCTTTAGCCTTAGTCCGCCACTGATCAAATGAATGGATTTTTGAGATATTTTGTAATGTTCTCGATTCTAAAAAATCAATTCTCAGAATCAATGCAAAGAATTGATTAATAATCGAGAACATTTACAAAATATCTCGAAAATGTACACAATACATTAGTAAATAAAAAATAAAACCTTGACACTACAACTCTACAGTTATATTTTTTGTATTGAAGTGTATTGCAATATAAAATAGATATTTGAACCAATTCTCACAATCGATGCAAACAATTGGTTCAGAGACTAACTAATTAAAAAATTAATTTATTCGAATGTTTATAATCGATTCTGAGAACTGAGTCGAAGAGATATCTCTTATTTGATCCTCCTGAACATCATATTAAAATAATTATGGAAAGGTTTTTGAGATAATTATTTTGAAATCATTTGCCATCTATCGAGACAAATGTGTTACTAAAACTACAACACAGAATGATACTGAAGTTTTGTTTACAGCATACATTCTGGACATTCTGAATGAATTTAACAAAACTAAATATAATTACAAATAGTGCTTTTTTGTCATGCAACGCTACCTAGCGGCATTCTCCCACCTTTTTTCGATATTACTTTGTTTGCTTTCGTTTTCTGAATAGCGGTTGATTTCCTAGTAAAATTAAAGTGACTTTAAATACTTAATGCTCAAACTAACAAGTGCGGACATGTGTAAAAAACATAATGATATTTTACTGATAGAATTGGCCTTCACAAAAACCACTTAAACAGTACTCTTTTGCTTGTACTCCTTTACTTTGAGAAAATATAGTGTTTGTGTTCTAGTCAAGTCTGCACTAGTCAAGTTAAGCCTTAACATCTAAAATCACAGCTTTATTATGAAACTGGCCGGTCAAATAAATAAAAAAGTCGCATATCTTACCTACTTCGACATACCATCGCCAGATAAGTTTACATCCTGTATAGAAACATTACATACCTTAAACAATTCATCGATATGGCTATGTCTTTGAAGAATTCCAATAGTTAAAACTAGTAGTTTATATCTTGATGTAAACTGGTTACCTAAAATGGTTTTGGTACAGGAGTCATATGTATAACCGGCTTATATTTTACAGTGTCTTACCTGAACGTACATATCTGAGCTATACGCTCTAGTCGAGTATGCGTATGCATCAAGATACAAAGCGGGTAAAGGGAACTCACAGAGCGGATGCATGTTTTGTTACGTACTACATTAGTAGGTCCTTCATGTACATACTTTATATAAATTGCTTTATTGATGCAATATAATATGATTTTTGCGTAAATTTTAAACCACTAAAGTAAAAATAATTCCTAAATCGGGCAACTAAAAACAACTACTAACGGTTTTAAGCTAACGATTTATTAGTACCAAGTATTACAAGTATGCGGGTGGGGTAATAAATATGTATACTACTATGTAACAATAGGTACCCTAATGTAAGAGGTTACAACCTGAGTCTGTTTTTATTGGTAGCATGGAAACAGAGCGGTCAAAATGTAATTTACTTTATATCAATTTCACACGGAGGACGCGAGAACTTTCTTTCAAACCTTGAGGGTTTGGTATCGCTAGATTTTTAGAAGCCAAAAATAATCGTAAATGAATGTCAAGTATAACCTTAGGGTGACTAAAAGTCAACTCTAACCACAACAAATATATTTACAAAATGAATAAAAAGATTAAAAACCCTTCAGATCGAGTGTACAATAATCATTGAAACTCTTGACATAATGAAGATGATTGGAGAGAAAACGGATGACAGAGACATAATTATTTTATAAAAATTACCTAAATTGTTATTGGCAAATTTACATCAGCAGAGATGGCATCACGGGCACACACAGAAACAAAACACAAGATAAGGTCCTATTGCACGTAACGACTACATCTTTCGACTTCTAAACCACGACCTCGACTGATATTCTCAATATACTTTAAAACCCAAGAAGGCTGTTTCACCCCCACACACAGAACCAAAGTTCGTTATTTTAGCAAAAAATCCTACTTTCGCCCCAGACCACACACAATGTAGAACTTCCAGAAAAAATCTGTATCCACAATTCACAAGCAAACTCGAAACAAACCCGATCAGGTCAACAGGTTTCTTGAACAAATAAGTTTACCACCCTTGAGCCATCTGTTTACTATATTATATACAACCGTTTATTCTACTCAAACCCAAAGCAAAAGACAAAACCCCACGTATGACACTAAAAGAAAACAACCTAAATTGATTTTTGAACTATGGCTTTTTCTATTTGGGATGCTTATTATTAGGGCAACCAAAAAATGCATTTATACGATATCTTTTTGTTTCTGGCAGAAATTGCTGAGATATAAATTTGTTTCAGTTTAAACTGTACTGCAAATGGTGAGATTAATCTGAAATAGATTGATTACGAATCACTTTCTTTATCAGAAATGAAAAGAAAATACGTGCATATTTTTTGTTGTCCTACTTATTATAAAACACTTTACTATAAAGTATACAAATTTACAATAATAAATAAATATAAAAACAATGACAAAATATTTAATTTTTTTTTATAATTTCTTCGACAAAATGGTTACCAAAAAAGTCTAATAACTGATTTTTCATTTTATAGTTCCAAAAGTCGTCGTCCCGTTGAATGTGTTCGATATGTGGCTTGCATACTGGTGACCATACCACGAACTAACAAAAAGGCATTTTTGTTACTTGCATTTGCCCTTGTAATTGATAGTAATAGTTGTGCACTGTTTTTATTTCAATATCTCGTCGCGGTATTCCAAGATATCCTAACTTTTTTGTCGACGGCTCCTTGAATCCTACAGTTTTTTTTAATTTTTTCGGACACTTAACCTCAACCACTGCCTGTGCGTTTTTGATAAGGCCGTCCGGACTTGACCCGAGGAAAAAAACTTTGCCTTCTCTAACGAACAACCCGCATGGTTCAACCTGGTAGCCAGTTATGGCTCAAAATTGCTGCAGTGCTACTTGTTTGTTGTCGATGCCCTCCCATCTTGTTGCCTCGTTCCCTGAGAACTGTCCGTAGAGCAGCCGCTCAAGAAGTTTTTTTGCTGGTGTATTTTTTCGCCTTTTACAAATTGCTCCAAAATTTGATGCGGTGATTCGATGAAGTCTCTCCTGCTTCCAATGTGGATTGCAATTCTGACCTCTTATCATTTCCTCGATATCCCTTCTTTCTTCTTCTGTTTTTGTTGGCTCTTCTGATCACCAGCTCTTCGCGAGAAAGAGCTTCCACTGCTCCATAATCCTCATCTGCTTCTGCTCTATGCTGTTTTTTTTTCTCGAATAACTTTGCCCTACATTTAGCTTGGTTCTTCTGCTATCGCCTCCATCACACTAACTATATATGAACTCTTACAATTGCAAGCAATCGCGGCGAGATGGCATCTTATTTTGTAGGAGTCCTTCAATGCAAAGTTTACCTGAAATTAAAATAACCAGTTAGTGAGTGTATGCAATTTAGAATATATAAATGTGTTAATAACCTACTAAGAAATCTCTGTTAGGAAAATTAATAAATGTATATTTACTGATAAGTAGATAAAGTTACTCACACTTTTTCCCCCAATAAATGTGTTCAACAAGCTGTTGAGTTGCAAGTTGAAATGCTCAGCGGAGTTATTGTTTTCATTCAGCAAACACAGTGCCGAATTATCGATAATCCGCTGAAGGCACTGTAAAATGTCCCTATCGATTCCACATTTTTGGACATCCGGGAATATATTTTCTTCCGAACTCTTCGGGCCTGCGGAAAAATAACTTGCGCAGTTAGAGTGATCTCCAAATACGTGATGTATGCTATTCAGCATATCCCTTTTGAAAAGTATGCAGTTTTGACGCAGCTCTTTTGATGGCTGTTCTGAATCTCAATATATTATTTTCCATTTTTTTTTCTAATGTACATTGGAATTGTAGTATTGTTTGAGCTGCGACATTTTCTATTGATTTCCTTCAGTTTTGTGCAAAAATTTCTCAGTAAATGATTAATGCACTCGACCTTTTCGACCAATAATGAGCGGTATGGTTTTTTTCGCATCAACTTTTTGGTTACACTACTGTCTCCATCTCCAATTAATTTTGTAAATTTTAATCCATGCATGGACACAGTTTTCTGGAAGCCCTCAACAATAATGTCTGCCTCCATGGATGTTGACGATCCTTGCCAATTCTTGGTGCATATATGATTGGACGCTCAATGGCCTTTGGTCTCCGCTCTGGTGTACTGTGGGCAGTACTTATTTCTTACTCCAAGGAAGACAATTTTGTTCGTTGCTTTTCCAACAATAGTGGCAACGACTGACCAAACTCCATCGGCTATAACAGTGATGCAGGGGTGATATTTTGAAATTTCATTGCACATCCGACACTGCACAATAAAGGTGGCTTGAAAGCCAGATCTTTCTTCGCCAATAATATCACAATTTTCCATTTGACACTTGAATCCAGGGGAGTGTTTCGGCTTTGTTATTTGATACCAAAACATATTCACGTCAATAATTCTTCTTCCGCTGACATCAAATGTCTCTGGTTGGTATACATTTTTCATAACTGCACTGCATTTCATCGTCTGATACAGTTGGATTATTTGATACACATTCATTCCCCTGCCATGTCACGGCTCCTGATTCAGTCTCCAAGTCATTTAGAGATATTTATAGTCCTTCACAGTCCAACGATTGTACAGGCTCTAATTCAGTCGAAGAATTTTCTTCTCCCTCATTCGCCTGTTTTCGGAGTAAAAATAACCTTTGTTTCCACAATAACCACAATAACATTCTTTTTTAATAACTGTAAGATATTAAAAAAAGCCACTTACATTCTACAGAGACTAACAAAAATGACTTGGTATAGTAATGAATAGATTAATTTTGACATTTTTTTAGCAAAAAATGTTCATGTTTATATGAGACAATGACATTTATTTCGCACATCTTGTTATACACTTGTTTCGATTTATCAATAGAATTATTAGAAAAAGTATTTGAACATCATACATGTTTCAATAAGGTGGGTTGCAGCCTGACATAGTTGAGTAGCAAAAAAAGAGAAAACAATGACTGCCAGAGTTGATCATAGTATTTCATTTGGACAATATAAATAAGTTTTAAAACTAAAACTATTAAAACTTAACAAACTAACTACACTAAAAACTGTCCACTAAAAAATAACTCGAAACACGGCAATATTTTCACTTTCACAAAGTCATCAAACGATGGCAAAGGATGAAAACAAAATGTACTGTAGATTGCAGTGTACCTTCTTTTATAGCATTCACCACGTTGACAACAGTCCAATTGTCGGCATTTTCGGCAATTTCGGAAATTTGCTAAATATTTACATTTTATTTCCTAGCGCGAGCTAGGTATAACCATAAATTTTCTAAATGTCATAAATATATCCTTTTTATTTAAATACGTCCACAGGTACAGAAATTATATAGAACTCAATCAACAAAAAATGCATCCCGAAAAAATATGCATATACCTGCACAATTATACTCTCTGCAGACAGAATTTGCTAAATATTTATATTTTTTTTCGGGCAAGGTAAGTATAGCCACAAATTTCCAAATGCGATAAAAATATCCTTATTTTTTTACCAGTACCCCTACAAGGAAACTATTGTAATCGACGGAGAAGAAATTCGAAATTTCGGCGGAAATACGCGTTTTGAGGTCCACCAAATCCTTTGCAATGATTTATACATACATATATGTTTATTCTATGACTGACATTAGGTTGAAAGCCAGAGTGGCTGTATCTTGAATTTGAAGTATTGCAGAACCTTTGTACGCCTCAATATGTCAACGAAGTAGTCTCAAAGTTGGGTGGGGGGCTACCCCAGATCTTAAGTACATCCCCAGGTATAGGAACTCAATCATCAAAACGGTAAAAAACATATTGTGATTGTCTGTGACCCGGCAAAATATGGACATACTGTCCATATTTTGCAATCTATACTAGCACATCATAACCAAGTCTTGTGGACGACAAATTAGGCAAACAGACAATATAAATACCGCTGGGAAAAATATTTATACTTTATTTGCTTGTTAAGTTGGTGTTAAAGTCACCCCTATTTTCGACAGAGAGAAAACCCTGTTCTAATGTTTGCCGAGAAGATGTAAAAACTGACATTTGGTAATAACATACACGTCAATTTTTTGGCAAAACAGAGCTATGTAATGCATATGGAGCATATAATGTAATAATAGGTCTGTTCGTGGTAATAGTTTCTAACGGTTTGTAGGCTCGGCCAATGCGATGCCTTGCTATACTATGCCCCTACTCACCTCGCACTATTGCGTCTGGTCCAATATAAATCTGACTCCCAACCGTCAGAAATTGTCACCGCAAACAAAGCTATTATTGTTGTGGTCAAATAACTCACTACCCAAAAGTAAGGAGCTAGTTTATTATTTTTTGAATACCGATAAAGGAAGAAAACAATTTTCTTTTCTAGTTTTCGATCTTAGTTTACAAATGCCCTGAATGTCTCATTGCGAGAACTAAAAATTTTATTTCAACCTATATTTACCTATATTTAACCTTTTCTTGAAATTATAAAATATACAACGTTTCTTCTTGGAAGCAGAATGACCCGAGTAATGATTTATTGCTCTACTTGTGACAAGAGCATGTACCTCTAGCCCCCCCCCCCCAGAGGTGTGACCTAATGCGCTTCAAATCCAAACTAAGTTGAGGGCAGCACATTAGAGCACCATATATGTAGCAAAACATGCCTGTCTTTTTTTTCCATATTTCTCGCTTCTAAATGCAAATTAATATCTGATGTTTAGTTTTCCTAGCAGACGAAAATGTGGTTGTGGTGCTAATGCTGAGTTCTCGTCACAGTTCCCTTCCACTTTGGAGTATTCAATATCACAAAATAGGGAACTTTTGCGCATCGTTTTCGATATGAATTTTAAAAAAGTAACAATTTTTCTTAACATTAGCACCCAGATGACATCTATATCTATAACTTTTTTAAAATTTCACCTCGCTAAGTCAAGCCGTTATCGAGAAATCTGGGATGGAAAATCCACTACTTTTGAGCTTTGTAGAGATGATTTCAACTAAGAACGTCACTCCCCCACCAGTACACCTGCGCGGCGGGAAAATAACGCCGTTGATAAATAGCTCCATATATCTACAGTGCTAAATGGAAAGTGGTCTACTGCGCACTTGGCGGGAAGTCACGTGACGTGACGTTCTTAGTTGAAATTATCTCTACAAGCCCCCTTAAGCGCAATCTTGTTGAGAGCGTTTAGTATACAATTGAACATGGCAATTGAACCTGACTTTAGGACGCACGTGGTCTGCTGCGCACGCACTATAAACATATGAGAAAACCTAACCTTGTTTAATACGTGTGCATATACGAATGTTCTTTAAGTCGGGAGGGTGACGACAACAGCGACAATCCAATTGTTTGACACCGAAAAGGCGATGTTGTATGAAATCATATTAAGTATTGAAGACGAGGAGAGACAGGTAAAATTGATATCTACCGATGTGTGCAAAGTAGTTTCTTTTATTATTATTAGATTCAAAGTTTGCAAACGCATTATTGCGTC
This sequence comes from Aphodius granarius, assembly GCA_963971325.1. Lineage (NCBI taxonomy): Eukaryota > Metazoa > Arthropoda > Insecta > Coleoptera > Scarabaeidae > Aphodius > Aphodius granarius. The sequence continues at coordinate 8,770,375 of OZ020225.1, forward strand.
ATGCACGGGAATATTATGAGCCGGTGGAAGATCAACTTGCAGAGAATGAGCAAGTAGAGTGTAACCCGAAGTAGAGGAAAGCCAGCACGCTGAAGGTGTAGACCAATCTTCGAACCAGAAACTGTAGAATTACAAGAATAACATTGCTCCTCATAGAATCCGTTCACAGCAACTATGAAAACATGCACCATTCAAAGCATAAACAATTTGTTTGGGACCATATAAGCAACGATATGGTAAGGCATGGTAAGGCAAGATGTTGTGGATGGAAAATTATGTTCGGTGAAGTGGAGGAACCTTCTACGGACTATAAAGCAGCAAAGGACACAAAGAACCGTACTGGGAATGGTCCTTTTTTATGATCAAATGGATGAATTTCTAGGTACTTATGTTATATTTTATTTGCATGTTGTAATATATAACATCTTACAAAAAAGTCTTAAATAAGGTGGTCCCAATTACTTTACCTTATATCTTCTTTGTCAGAACAACTATCTAAATAATAAAAGTATCTCATTTGCAAGTAAATTTAAGTATAATTCATGTTGGAAAAAATGTTGCCTTAGCAGTACCTACAGCAGTACCTAACTTTTTTCTCCCTTTTATGCTACAAGGCAAATCTATCAACGTAAGCACCATCCCCAGTACTACTGCACCGTCCGGAGAAGAGTCCTCCACAAGCCAGGCACAACATAACAGAATCACATCCCCCGACCAACCTGCGACATTGAATATAGCAATCCAACAAAAACCACCTGCAGCAGAAGAGCCTATTGGTGAACAGATCGCACATTTACCTGTACAGACCCAATTACTATCACAATGCAAAACAGAAGGGGCATTGTACTCAAAAGAATGGCCGCTGTCAACGGAGTGCCTGGCGAGAGCGGTATTGTTCTCACCCTTACGGACTAAACCCTTATGTGCAGCAACCCTATTCTTACGGAGTTATGAGGTCTGCCCTACATAACGCATATCACAACCAGTACAGTCAAGTTTGTATGTAACGTTGGCTCTAAGGTTGGTGGGAGTGCTGTCTTTTAGTTTTGAATAAAACAGTTTTAGTTTTTTTTTGCAGGATAGAAGGCTAAGAAACACAGCAGTAAAATTCACGAACAATGTTCTTCATGGAGGGTGCATATATGCCAGCCACAACAGTTATCCACAACTCTTATTTCTCAACCGATTTTAATGAGTTATACATCATTGGAACGCGCATGACGCCCTGAATCTCCCTTAGTTTTGGCCGATCGAAAAAATCATAATTAGGGCCCAAAAAAAGTGAAAGAAAATTTCTCGCAATTTTGCCGAAATTCCGGGTATCTTATCTCAGTTATTACGCAACCTATCTCATCGAGATTTGCATTGCTGGAAAGTACAGATCTTCAACTACACCCCATAGTTTGTCCAATCAAAATTATGACAACTTGTGTCAAAAAAAAAATTATTGCAACATTAGTGTTCTGAATGATCACCATACGCCAGCCACAATAGTTATCCACAACTCTTATTTCTCAACCGATTTTAATGAGTTATACATCATTGGAAAGCGCATAACGCCCTGAATATCTCACAATCTATCTCAACGATCTTTTGTTCAAGTACACCCCATAGCTTTGCCCGATCAAAATATTAACTAGAGCCAGCAAAATGAAATTGAACGTTAATGTTCTTGCTAATTTACCTCATTTCTCGGGAATATATCTCAGGTATTATTATCCTAATGCCATAAATTCTTACTTAAATAGAAAATATAAGTTGTCATCTGCTTCACCTTTTGCCAGATCAAAATTATGGCAATTACTGTCCTAGCCGTGGAACAAGAGAAAAAGCGCACGTTTACTAAAATGTGACAACTCGCAACCACAGCGACGAAGGCTTTGGATTCTGTCAGATAGCCTCTAAAAAGGTCTATAGCGCCCAAACCGTTTACGTCATTGATTTAAAAATTGTCATACATGTTCAAAGTCCCTGGAGTATGAGCTGGTATCAGTTTGGACCAATACTTCTGTTCTTTGTGCAATACATAAGAGGGATTACCAATACCACTTTATTGATAAATATTAATAGCAAAATGTTACTAAGTAAATCACCGATTTTAATGCGGCTGTACCACACTACATGCCAATGGTCTCTTGTAATTGAAAATATTTACAATCATACATTTATCTATTTAAGTCTACTGCAAAATAACGCATTTAATGCAGCTTTTTATTTAAGAAAATTTGAAGGTATTTTAAAGCAAGTTTCTAAACCACAACCTTTCATTAATTATAAACTAAAAGATTTAGTTTATAAAGGACGGACAAAATGGTGGGGGTTGTACGTGCTATTCTGTGAAGTGCCTGATAAAAAACTGTAAAATGAATAACCAAGACAAGTGTTTATCTTGCGCAGAATGCGACAATCTTGATCTCAGATGCAATAGTAGATTTTTCCATATCACGTGCGCATAGGTCTCTACTAATTAGTTTTATAACTGTGAGTTGTGTAGGATAAGTAGAAGAAACTATTTGTGCAAATAACAACACACAGTATATAATCGCAACAAAGTAATTCATTACATCATTTATTAAATTTAATTAACTTAAAGTTAATTATTTTTTAGACTGTAAGGTTTAGTCTTAAAACACTTTATTACTTACTTCACACATTGTATAAGAGCATATTGGCTTTAGGAAAAAGGGTTAATACTAGTGAGTATGGTGATATATTTTATTAATACATTTTTTGACATGTCTTTCTACCAATGCAAGGATCGTTGAGATAGGTGGTGTAAAAACTGAGATACGTCACTGCTAATTTCGACAAAATAAATCAATATGTATTTATCTTCATTTTGGGACCCTAACTCTGGAATTTCGGCAAAATTACGAGAAATTCAACTTTCATTTTAATTTTTTGGGCCCTAATTCTAATTTTTTCGATCGGGCAAAACTAGGGGAGATTCAGGGCGTTATGCGCTTTCCAATGATGTATAACTCATTAAAATCGGTTGAGAAATAAGAGTTGTGGATAACTGTTGTAGCCGGCATATGGTGATCATTCAGAACACTAATGTTTCAATAATTTTTTTTTGACACAAGTTGTCATAATTTTGATTGGACAAACTATGGGGTGTAGTTGAAGATCTGTACTTTCCAGTAATGCAAATCTCGATGAGATAGGTTGCGTAATAACTGAGATATGATACCCGGAATTTCGGCAAAATTGCGAGAAATTTTCTTTCACTTTTTTTGGGCCCTAATTCTAATTTTTTCGATCGGTGTTCGGTGTTCGATCGGCCAAAACTAGGGGAGATTCAGGGCGTCATGCGCGTTCCAATAATGTATAACTCATTAAAATCGGTTCAAAAAAAAAGTTGTGGATAACTATTGTGGCTAACGTCTCACCGGTATAATATACCTATTGCTTGTTGATATTACTTGTTTTAGTTGAAAAGTTGTAAGAAAAGTTTGGAAATTAAGATAATTTTTTAATATACAGGGAAGAAAATATTTTTAAATCTAACTATACAGTAAAGTTAGGTATGGTTTCTGTTTTAGGAGAATTTATTGTGTTGTCCTAATTCAAACACTTTTATGACACAGGTAAAAATATATGCCGACGTGTTTACAAGACGTATGGAAAAAAGAGAACAAACACGTGTACCTACAATGATTTTCTTTTAATAAATTCTTTTTACATCAACTACATGTTTACATACCAGTGTTGCAGCTAAACGTAATACATAAATACAATAAATAATAATATAAACTTACCTCGCTTACGAATAACTTGCAAGTAAACTTTCAGCGGACTATAGTAACTTAAACATTTTAAATTACATTAAGCAATACATCCGTTAGATGGGTAAATTTTCACGACAAACACGCAATAAATATCATTTATTAATTTTTTAAGCATTGTAATGTGTATATTAGGGTGGTCCTTAGCTATAGCTAGGGTTGCCAGGTCAAAAAATTCAAAAACCCGACATGACCATCCATTTAGCCGGACATTTGGGCCTAAAAGCCGGACACAGTAATTTTTTTCTGAAATTTAAGTAAAACATGGCAAAAAATATTAAGAACATAATACATACATATATTAATAAGAACATAAAACTCTTCATGAGGTCAATATAAAAATTAAAAAAAAAAAAAAAAAAACAATTATTATTTAATTAGATTCTAATGTAACAGCAAATACCACAAACATTAATATTTGGCATGCGGAACAAAACTTTTTCAAAAATTTTGTTGTTAATTTTGTGAAACTTTTCACAATTAAAACATTGGAAATTAATTTGAAGAAACATCATTCTCTCGACATTTGCATTATGTCCTGGTATTGCAAAATAATACTGACAAAGGAGAAGGTTTTCCGCTTCGTTATTTAGGGCCAGTTGTACCTACTATCCGTAGTAACTTTTCAACATGCATTGACCCAAGGTCACGACGATCGGGCTGTGATCTAAGTTGGTACAACTCGCCCTCAATGATCTAAAATACGAAGTCTACTTGTTATGAGCAAGAAGGATTTTAAATTAATCATAATTTATTCGAGAGTGGCTATACCCTACCTAACGTCAGTTTGTATAATATAATGCCATTTGTCATACTGTCATTTGATGTCATGTCAGTGGCACTGACGTTCTGACAATTTGCACGGCGGCGAAAGCTGTGGATTCTGTCAACTGCTTCTGTAAAGCTTATAGTGCCTAAACCGTTCATCCCATTGATCTTGAAATTGGTATACATATAAAGTCACTGGATGGTGAGCTGATATCAGTTTGGCCAAAAACTCGTTCCCCGTCGGCATACGCATACACATACACACATACATACATACATTTTCCAGAAATCATTGCAATGGATTCAGGGGACCTCAAAACGCATTTTCCGCTGAAATTTCGAAAAAAAAATGTCCGTCGATTACAATACATTCCTTCTATGATACTAGTCGGAAAGTAAAAATGGTAAAAAGCCGGATGAAAGCCGGACAAGCCGGACACCTTTATTTTTAGCCGGACAAGGTCTTAAAAAGCCGGACGCCTGGCAACCCTAGCTATAGGAGAGATTTTTGTTGGTAATTTGTATGACAGCACCCCATACTTTTGTTCAAATGCACAAAAAATCGAAATTGGTATTGATCGGATACCATAAACCCGTGCCCAATCGACCTCAAAGTTATGAACATTCATTTTTTTTTTTTGATAAAATTTACTTGTTTATTACAAATACCAATTTTATCTCGTTTATTCAAAAATAATAAGCCTTCAAAAAATAAAAAAATATATATTCATGTTATATTATATTATTTACACATATTATCCTAAGTAAAATACAAATCGAACACTTAAAATACTTCAAACAAACAATAACTTACAAGTACGGTTTATTTAACATCTCCCGACAGTGATTTGGATACTTCCTACAGTAGTCTTGCACAACCTGAACAAAAATTTAAATTAAATAATATAATAAGTAATTTGAATCGCATACCCGTAAAAGATATTGTTTTTGAAGTTCGCTTTTGTAAATTTCGTGTTTAATTCTTCCATTAGTTTCACACCTCTTTCTGCAGTGTCATTTACCACTCTCAGAGATTTCATGACTTCTCTTCCTTTTGTCTGACTTTCTTGATCTTTCCAAAGTATAAGATCTAGTTGCAAAAATTCTTAGGAAATATCAAATCGGTCAAATATTTTTTTTGGAGTTATTTGTAATTAATTGTAATGGAAAATCTGTATTAAAGAACTGTTCTAAATCATCTAATTTGACAAGCAGTTTGTTTTTGGTTAGTTTCGATTTGTGTGTTTCCCCATTCAATAGTATCTTTTGAGCTATATTTAATCGCACTTCGTCATTTAGCTTTTCATCAAATATCGATAAAGCCACACATTCTTTGCTTAAATACCACAAATGATTAATAATTCTTTTTATTGCTACTTTTGCAACTAACTTGTCGTCTTTCTTGTAAGCTACTAATTTTTTTAGGAAATTAATGTCATTCACAGGAGCTTCGATCACATCTGTAGCCGAAAACCACGCCTGTGCATAGCATTTTATTATAAAACAACAAATCCGTGTCAGAGCAGCTTGCTCCCATTTGGTCAATTTAATTTGCTTTTTGAATATATTTTCAACAGTTGCTCTAAACTGGATTTGTGCTCCGCCTTACAGGTGGCAAACATTTGTTGCCAATGGCAATTGGTGGGGATGTCAGAGTGGGTAAGCGGGCCTGTGTGGTTAAAGGAGGCTCCTCCCGCTTAGCCTATCCATAGGGCTGTTCCAGATAGCGGTGGGTTCCTTGAGGAAAAGAATATTTTGTTGGCTACCACTACCGAAATTCCCGAGTGTCCTCTTAGTTCTTTGATTTCAAGGTTTTCTTCATTCACGCGGTTACTGCGATCAACCGTGTATGTTCTCCGCTTTTGCAGGATTTTAAAGTCAAAGGAAATTATTTGTGCGGTTGAGATGGAGGAAGCTGAAAAACGAATAATTAGAACTGTTCAAAAACAGCATTTTTCATCGGATATTTTATCATTGGAAAAAGGCAACCTATGCTCGGCCAGGTTGTGGCCGTTGTGTCCTTTCCTTCATGAAGTACTAGTGAGAGTTGGCGGCCGCTTAAAAAATGCCGACATCGAATATGATGTGCGGCATTTTCATTGATCATTGTCACAGGATGAATTTGCATACGGGACACTATTTGGTGTGTTCCGTTTTGCGTCAAAGGTACTGGATTTTATCCACTAGAAACACTATTCGATATCGCTTGAAGCAATGCAATCACTGTTTAAAATGCGACCTTTATCCACAGCTCCCCTTATGGGAGATTTGCCACCGGTACGTGTGAGTGAGGTCAAGCCTTTCCTTCGAACTGATGTGGATTACGCAGGACCATTTTTCATTACCTGGTCTAGGAGGCGAGAAGTCAAGAGCCAAAAGGCTTATCTTTGTCTCTCTATATGTTTAGAAAACTTAAACAGAAAAATGCGCGTCATGTCAACAAGCTACCGCATGCACCACCCAAAAAGTGCCATAGAAAGATTTCACCTACCTCGTAACAAAGGAGGAAGAGGAATACTAAATGTTACGCAACTACACCATAGACAAATATTACAACTTAGAAAATACTTCTCTGACAATGAACACAAAGGAAAACTTATCACAATGATAAACGAAACAGGACTGAAGGGAACAGCTCTAGAGGAGAAAAACCAAATAATTGAAGAACCGATTGAGAACATTATAAGCAAGTGGAAAGGAAAAGCACTCCACGGAAGATATCCGACAACAATATCTAGCATGGAAATAGATACTGAAGCATCAATTCAATGGCTGAAAGACGGACAACTCTTCCCGGAAACTGAAGGTCTAATGGTAGCCACTCAAGACCAAGTTATAGCAACCAAATATTACCGGAAGAGAATAATTGGTGAAGACATCGACGACAAGTGCAGACTATGCAAAAGACAGATCGAAACTATAGATCATATAACTGGAGCCTGTGAACTCCTGGCCCCAACAGACTATACCAAACGGCATGATATGGTTGCGAGAATAATACACCAAGAAATTGTCTCAAATTATCAAAAGCAGCATACAGAAAAGACTCCATACTACAAATACCAGCCGGATAATGTCGTTGAAAATGAGAAATATAAATTGTACTGGGCACGACCAATTAGCACCGACAAACCTGTTAAGCACAACATATCAGACATTGTATTACAGGATAAAGATACTAACACCACATTTATAATCGACATTGCCATACCTAACACTGCCAACCTAAAAAAGAAATACGACGAGAAAATTACAAAATATCTACCCTTATCAATGGAAATTCAACAGATGTGGAAGCAGGATAAGGTGATAATAGTTCCAATTATAATTGCCAACACCGGAGAAATTCCTAAAACGCTGAAGACAAGTCTCGACAAACTATCACTCCCATACAGCATCCACAAATATATGCAGAAATGCACTATTCTTGAAACATGTTCTATAATAAGAAAGGTAATCTCAAATATCTGAAACACTGTACTGATGTTAATATATATATATATCTATTGTATTTATTATGTTTTTAGGTATTTACTATGTTTGCTATTACTATATATTTACTATGTTAAAGCAGGTTTATTTGTAAATAAAAAAAAATAAAGTAGCTATGCCGTCCGAGCCTAATCCGTTGGTATTTAAAACCCCGGATAGGTGAATTTCCCTCTCACGAGGAGAAATGTCGAATTCGGAAATAATAATAATAATATTTATTAAAGCCCAACAGTATATACATACCAGGATAGGACACATAAACTAATTAATTTCAAAATTAAATTAAAGAACTAAATACTTTGCAAAACAATAAAAACCGTTAATTCCATACACAATACACAATTCAAACATAATATATAAACTAAGCAATAGTAAATAATAATAACACTTAACAGCGCACACATACAACTCTTCAAATCAAAACAAATAATAAGCGTCTTTCTGAACAAATCATAGAAAATTAAATAAATTCTGACTCCACTGTTGACAGCATAGACGAGAGAGGTGACCCAAATAAATCTGGCACACAACGCAAATGATTGAAGGTATCACACATTCTGTATATAGGGGATCTCCTCAGTATATTAGTTCTAGGTGTGTCAAGATAAAAAGTGTCGCTATGCCTTGTACGAAACGATGGTACATTCAAGAAAACGGAAGACAACACAGGCGGACAGTCAATCTGACCACGCATTAAACCGTACAGAAAGCGTGCCGAGGCCAATCTCCTCCTCAGTTCCAATGAATCAACCTCAAACCTGCTCAACAAGTCTCCGCCATCTACTCCTCGCGGAGGATAAACTCCATCAACTCTGAAACAAGCGTACTTCAGAAACCTTCTCTGGACGGCTTCAACGGAATTGATTTAGTTCAGGTAAAGCGGCCACCATATCAATGAACAATACTCCAACTTCGACCTCACAAGAGAGTAATATAACTGGAAGAGAGTGTCGATGTTATCAAACTCTCTACCCATACGAATAATGAAACCCAACATTCGAAAGGATGAACTAACGAGATAATCTGTATGAGTTCTAAAGCTCATGTCAGAATCGAAGTAGATTCCTAAATCTTTGACCGACGACACCCGTGATAGACCAACAGAGTCAATGTCATAATCGTGAAAGATTAGCGATTTTTTTCTGCCATAAGTCATGACACTACACTTCTTAACATTTAGACGCAAACGATTCTGCTTACACCAATCACAAAGAGCATTTAGATCAGACTGCAGCTGTGCACAATCCCGACGACTATGTATAGCGCGAAATAATTTCACGTCATCGGCAAATAGCAATGTGTAGCAGTTCAACTGACCAGGAAGGTCGTTAATGAATATTAAAAATAACAAGGGTCCTAGATTAGATCCCTGTGGGACACCCGACGATATAGTTCTCTTATTAGAAGCATAACCCGCAAACTCCACAAACTGCCAGCGACCAATCAAATAGCTCAGCATAAAAACCAGAAGGGAAGGAGTGAAGCCGAACGTATCAAGCTTGTTAAGCAAAACGTAATGGTCTATCTGATCGAAAGCTTTACATAAATCGGTATATATAACATCCACCTGGTCACCAGCATCCATAGAGCGCGAGATAAAATCGGTGAAGCACATCAAGTTCGTAACTGTAGACCGACCCCTCATAAAACCATGCTGCTTCGATGACAACCCCGAACGTACTTGATCATAAATGGACGAGTATACCACCATCTCACAGACCTTCGAGAAATTACACAAAATTGATACTGGCCTGTAGTTAGAAACATTACTTACATCGCCTGATTTAAGAACCGGACACACTCGTGCAACCTTCCAACAATCGGGAAAACGGGATGTCCTGAGGGCTAAGTTGATGATGACTGCAAGCGGACCAGAAAATGCAGCTGCGCAATCGCGAACAAGAAAACTTGGAACACCGTCAACGCCAGATGTCATTTTATTTTTTAATTTTTTTTACAGCTCTTAAAGACCAACTCCTCGGGCACTACCGTCAAACCAATAGACCCAACAGAGCAATTGCCAGGAACAGTGAATCGCCCAGATGCATCCGAATCAACATAGGTACTCGAAAAGTAATCCATAAATGCATCCATCACAGCCCTGGGTCCCTGAACATCACAATCTCCGGAAGGGATACTCGCAGGTATACGAGATACCCCCCTCTTCCGACGAACAAACGACCAGAAAGCTGAAGGATCGGCCCCAAGAGCAGCCTCAGTAGACGTTATGTATTGACGGTATGCCGCCGAAATCAATTGCTTGGATCGCGACCTCAACTCCCGATAACATTCATACCTGTAATTGTTCCTACTTCTCTTGTATTGCCTATGAGCATGATTCTTGCGGCAAATGACAGCAATAATCTCTTTTGAAAACCAACAGGGATATCTCTCTCGAGTAGGCCGTGCTGTTTTAAATGGAACATAGAGCTTGAATACCGAGTTCAGTTGTTCATAAAAGTAACGACACGCCTCATTCACCTCTGAAAACCTATCCAATGGTGACCAATCAATTTGCAATAAATGGTCATACAGCAAAGGAAAATTTGCTAAACGAAAGTTAAACTGTTCATCATTACAATTAGGTATTATATTCGACTGTTTTTCACACTTTAACATAATCTCGATTGACAATGGAGGATGGAAATCATCTGTGCGCACCAAAGGTAGTAAATCGCAATCAACCGCGCATTCCATATCACTGAAAACTAGGTCTAAACATCTGTCATTTACATTTCTTACATTATTGAACTTTCGGTCGTACAAGGTGTGACAAATTGCGGTACATTAAAATCGCCAATCAGCACAACGCGTCCACTCAGTCGAAGTTCAACCGAAGATAGCCACTCAAAAAATGCCTCAAAGTCAGTGGCTGAAATATTAGGTGGAATGTATACAACTATCACAAACAAGTGAAACTCGCGAGAAATAGTTACCCTGCCACCCACGACATCAACTGACAGAACTGACGATCTCACTTCAAGACAACTTATCGGATTGAAACCATACTCTCGACGCACCGCAAGCAGCACTCCACCACCACGACCACAACCAGTAGCCTCAAAATTACGATCACACCTATGAACACTGTAACACTCAGGAAAAATCTCAGCACTACATACCGAGGCACTCAACCAAGTCTCAGATATAGCAAGAAAATCAAAATCATTGGACATAACACTTGTATAACAATCCGTGATTTTGTTATTTAAACTACGCACATTCTGGTAATATATAGATATGAAATTACTGTTGGGCTCTATTCGTTTAAATGCACTATCCTCAGGATGCCATTGACATGAGTTATTCGGATATTGACCTCACCAGCTGCTTTTCTCTGGTTAAGTTCATCTTTAACTTTTTTGAAGTACAGCAATTGGCGTGGAGTCTTGTCGGTATTTATATATACTTTCTTATAGCGATCAACATCGCGAAGCTTTCCAGATGATTTTAAAACTTTAGCTCTAACACTCTGCTCATGGAACAAGATCTTTATTGTCCTGGTGCGATCATGGGAAAATTTGCCCAACCGTTGAATGTTGATAGAATCATTAGAAATTCCCGGAAGCAAGCAGGTCAGCATATCCAGCACTTGAGATTCATCAGTAGCCGCTCTACTACCAGCATCAACCCCAGCATCCACCTCCGGAAATCCAAACACCACCAGGTTTTTACTTCGTTTCTGCCTCTCAGTCACCTCCGCAATCAACTCCTCCGTGTACAGATCATCACCACCGCTCCTCAACTCCCTGATCTCTTCCCTCAGACCAACAATTACCGCCTTAAGAGAGTTGATATCGTTACCCATATCAGCACAAGATGTACAGGTCCAGGATACACTTTTCTTAGAGTTAATTAACCGAGTCTCCGCTAAAGAAACCTGAACACACAAGTGTCGAAACACCTTTGCGCATACACAACATTTCAGTAGCAAGTGAGACTCCGTCGGTAATGAGCAGCAAGTACACTTCAGATTGGTTTCCTTCATCTTAGAGTATATCCCTGTGTTTGCAACCACACCTCGTATATTGAATATATTGAACAATTTTGTACACAAAACCAACACGGAACCAGTTTTTATTTTCACTGACTTTACAAAAATTATTGTTTCTCGCCAATATTCGTCTAATTCGATATTACTGACTAAAATTTAATGTTCATCCACCTTGGCGTCAACAGCCTCTCCAGATTGATACCGAACTCGATAATTAACTCTCTCAAAACACCCGTAATAACCACAAAACTATCGCTCGCACGCTGTAACACCTGTCCACGATTATAAATAAAATATTAAACATTGTCTAGTGTGTGCAGTAAAGAAGACGCGGACGGGTCCCCTGCAAGGCCTAATTTGACCACTAGAAAAACCAACTCAACCGTTCCACACTCTTCACCTTGACTGCCTCGGACCGTTACCTGTGACTGCTCAAGGACATAAGCAGCCTTCAAACGCGTCTACGACAGCGTTCAGCAAGTACTGTTTGTTGTTACCCTTGAAATGAGTTACTGTGTGATAGGTGAGATTTTGTAATTTGCTTTGGGTTCGCGTAGAATAATTGATTGTATAACTAACCGAAAAGTCTAAACTCATAGATAAAATCTCTAAAGATGCGTCCTTCTTGAGAGATGACGTGATTAGGCTCACCGGACGTGTGGATGATGAATTGGAGCAGTATTCCAGGCGTATCAACCTGGAGATAAACGGAGTACCGGATAGGGATTGGGAAAATGTTGTCTCCATTGTGAAAAATATTGCTGATTTTTGACACCGTTCATCGCGTGCCACATACCAACTCTAGGGAACGTGATCCGGGGCCGAAGTCGATCATTGTGCGTTTTGTTAATCGCCGCGTCAGAGATTCGATTTTGGCGGCGGCGCTCGAGGCTAAACGGGCGGCGAAACGGGCCAAATCTTTACCTGCTTTGAAAGTGGACGGTGTTACCGATGGTTTCAGTGGCTGTTACGTTAATGAGCATTTAACATTAAAAAATAAATTACTTTTTAAGAAGACCAGAGAGGTAGCGCGTGAGAAGGGATTCCTTTTTGTTTGGACAAGGAACTGCAAGATCTATTTGCGCAAGAATGAAACGGCTCGCATTGTCCACGTTGCCTCTGAGCAGACACTTGAAAATCTTCAATAGGCTGGCCATCGGGACTGGCACAACGTTTAGCACCAGCTTGATCTAATGGCGTCCGTTAGCTTTTACTACCGGAACACTCGTAGCATTGAAACGTGGCTGATTCCGGAAATGAGTTCAAGTGAATTTTTTCCGGATAACTATACTGTTTTCCGCAGGGATCGAGGATGGGATGGTGATAATGTGCGCGGCGGCGGTGTGTTGGTTGCGATTGCTGAAGGTTTGTCTAGCCAAGCGCGGCCAGCCTGGTCCACTAGTGAGGAGGCGGGTATGGGTGTCAGTTCTGTGCCGCGATCGTAAGTTGCATGTGTGTAGTGTGTACATTCCACCGAGAGATTCTGTCGCGCTGGAAACTTTTATAACTAACGCGTCTAATGTTGTTAACAGACATCCCGACGATCTGTTTCTTATTTGTGGAGATTTTAATTTGCCGGAAATTGCCTGGTTAAGAGATGGGAATGATTTGTTTTGCACTCCGTCTGGTGTCGTTTCGCGGACGGCAATAGAATTTGTCGATTTTTTGTCATTATGCGGCTTTTATCAGTTTAATCATTATTGTAACGTTTCTGCTAATGTTCTTGATTTAATTCTTTGTAACGCTCAGACAATTCGTGCTCTTGAGAAGTCATCCGCTCCGCTTGTACCGGAGGACGTTGCTCATGTAACTTTGGAGTTTGAAGTAATATGTTCTGTAGTAAACAATTTATGTAATAATGTATCAGCAAGCTCTTACAACTTTCATAAGGCCAATTTTGTTGGTATTAATGCTGATCTTAATTGTGTTGACTGGCCCGCTCTACTGTCTGATGTATCTGTCGACGATGCGGTCCGCGTGCTTTATGAGCGTCTGCAGGCTTCCATTCGGTCCCGCGTGCCGAACGTACCCTCTCGTAAGCGCAGGTTTCCCAGTTGGTTCTCCTCAGGTACAGTTCGGGTGGTTAAGGAGAAAAAACGACTGCATAAGAAATGGAAAAAGTTTAATAATAGATTGGATTATCTCTCTTTCCGCTTGCTCCGATGCCGCTCTATGCATTTAATCGCTATCGACTATGACGCGTTTGTCAAAAGGGCCGAGAACTCTGTAATATGGGAACCTAAACACTTTTGGCGGTTTGTACGCAGTAGAAAACAATCAGATCATGCTATTCCCTCCACTATGAGCTTCAATGACCGCATAGTCAGAGGTGGAACTAACATTTCCAATTTGTTCGCCGATTACTTTGGTTCAGTGTATGACCCTTCATTGCCTTTAAATAACGCGGTGGTTGATGATGGTGCGTCGGGTGGGGGGGTTGGTCTTTCGTCTTTGTTGTTGCGTGAGTCGGACGTCTTGTGTGCACTTAGGTCCATCGATGACAGCAAAGGAGCGGGGCCTGACGGTCTTCCGCCTCTGCTTCTAAAGCGTTGCGCGGATGCCCTCACGGTCCCTTTACTTATCATCTCTAGTAAATTACTGACAACCGGGGTCTTTCCTGCTGCTTGGAAAACAGCATACATTGTACCGATATTCAAGAGTGGTGATAAAACATCAGTGCGAAACTATAGACCAATTTCTATACTGTCTCAATTCGGTAAGATTTCAGAACATTATAAGACTCGTTTATAATGTTTTATTTTTCAACCTCAAAAATCAAATTACTATACATCAACACGGTTTTTGTTGTTGGCCGATCAGTAGAAACAAATCTGTTAGAATATACGGACTTTGTGCTGGAGTCGATGGACCGTGGCGTGCAGGTCGATGCAGTCTATACGGATTTCTGTAAAGCCTTCGAGAAAGTTAATCATAGTCCACTGATTGCTAAGCTGGGCCGCGTTGGAATCTCTGGTGATTTACTGAGATGGGTTGAGTCTTACGTTTCAACTAGAACTCAACAAGTTAAAATCGCTGGTTACATTTCTGATACCATTTCTGTGACCTCGGGTGTACCGCAGGGGAGCCATCTCGGACCGCTCTTGTTTTTGTTATACATTAACGACATTGTCCAATGCTTTCAGTATGCGAGGTGCCTTCTGTATGCCGACGATATGAAGGTCTTTCTCCCCGTCCAGTCCTCCGCGATTGCCATAATTTGCAGAATGATTTGAAAAATTTTAGTGCCTTTTGCAAAGACAATCACTTAGCTGTCAATTATGAAAAATGTCATGTAATTTCTTTTTCTAGAAGCAAGTCTATCATATTACATAATTACAACATAGATAACAATTTGATTGGACGTGTTTCCATTATTAAAGATTTGGGAGTGATGTTGGACGGGAGAATGGCGTTTGCCGAGCATGTAGATCTGATTGCGCGGAGGGCGTTTCGCATGCTAGGATTTGTTTTGCGGACAGCACGTGGCTTTGGCGACCCTCAATCTTACATTAGATTGTATTATGCGTACGTAGCGAGTCACCTGTCGTACTGCTCATCCGTCTGGAGTTCGCAGTATGCTATATATGTGGATCGCATCGAGGGGGTACAGAGACGATTCTTACGATATTTAAAATATAAATTCGGTTACCAAGACGAGCATTACACTGCTCTTTGTCGCCGCTTTGGACTGCTCAGACTGGAGGACCGAAGGCTGTGTAATGGCATTACTTTTGTCCAAAAACTTTTCTGTGGCCAGTACGACTCACCTATGCTGTTGGAGCGATTTCAATTGAATGCCTGCGCGCGCCATCTTCGCCTCCGAGAATTGTTCCGCACGCCGACCGTCAGGACAAACTTTATGAGAAACTCACCATTACTCCGGTTATCGGCATCTTGCAACAATGCCAGTACTGTCGACATTTTTAGTCAGTCGGTCGGGTCGGTCAAAGCGGCATTGCATCGATTATGCGGATTTTAGTGGTAGTCATTTTTGTTTGAATCATCTTTGAGTTACACTTTTCTTTTATTCAACTTTAGAGCTATTATTTTTTTGTTTCCTTTATTTTTTTTTGTTAGCCTGTAGGCGTGGGATATATGTTCGTTTATTCGTTATTTAAATTGTAATAGGAGCCTGATGTTGTGGGATTCTCCCGTTTTCGGTCCATACCATGAATAAATAAATAAATAAATAAAGTATATAATACAGGGTGAGGATTAAATGAGTGCAATAATTTCTAGGGGTTATAGATCTTGACAATTGGAGTAAAAAATTCAAATACGCTTTTTCTCTAAGTGACACCAGTATTGAGTAATTAATTATTGAAAATGCAGAATTTGACGCCGCACGTTTTTAGGGAGGGTAGTAGTAGGTCAAGTGACCAGGAGCCTCTGGCGAAACAGCTGACAGCTGAGCCAGGGGAAGTCCCGTGCGTGCTTTAGTTTACGCTCTGCAGTTGTTTCTGGTTATCGGGTTTCTTGTTAGTTATTTTGTGGTTTTGTGTTTCAAAATGGATAATTTTAGTAATGGTGAGTACGTGGACATGTTACTGTTTATGGTGAATGCAGAAAAAATGCAGCGGCCGCTCGAAAACTTTATTCGCAATGATTTAGAAACCGGTGCGTCCCTAACTTTCGTTTCCGTGGTTCAACGGTTAAGGGATAGTCCTGCTCGGGTATTTTTGCCTAACCATGGAGGAAGAGGCCGTCCACGCGATCGTAATATGTTTCTTTAAAATTTGGTAAGTGTACTGTTAAATCATTGAATACATCCTTATTTATACGCATTTTGAGAGCTCCGCGTGTTACAGATAGGTGCGGGCTAGTTTTCGACGGAGTACTACACATTATCAAAACATGTGGGTAGCGGCAATTAAATTTTCAACTGCAAAATTTTGAAAAACTGTATTAAGATTTTTTGTTCCTCATATTGAGTTACATCACCTCTCCAAATTATTGCACTGAATTAATATTTACCCTGTATAATAAACAGATGGCAGATGGGTAGCACAAAGTTATTTGTTCAAGAAACGTTTTGACCTGCTGGAAGTCTACAGTTCGCAAGAATGTAGTGTGAATATAGATTTTTTCTAGAAGTTTGTGGAACTTTCTGTGTGGTCTGGAGGGCGGATGTAAATTTACCTGTAACGAACTTCTGGTTCTGTATGTGGAGGGGAAAAAGCCCTCTTGGTTTAAAATATTTGGAATATCAGTTGAAGTCGTAATTTCGAAGTCGAACGATGTAGACGTAACGCGTTTTAGGGCGATAGGCCCTTATTCTGTGCTTTGTTTCTATTTCAAAACCAACGAAGCGAACCGAAGAACTCATCAACGGCGGTAATAACCTCAAACTTATGCATATAAACGTTCAATCAGTGAGAAATAAACTACTTGACTTACATCTTTTAGCGGATAAAAATTACGACATAGTTTGTTTAAAGGAACATTTTTTGAAAGAAAACGAAGCAGACACATTGGCTATTGAAAACTATGTTGTGGTGTCATGTTTTGCACGTAAGATGACTGTTCACGGTGGTACTCTTATTCTTTGTAAATCGGGATTACATTTTAGAAAGAGAGACGACCTGGAAAATTTGAGTGTGAAATCTCACTGTGAAATATCTGCGATTGAGCTTCTACACCCAAAAGTTATTTTTATGTGTATATCGATCACCACTTTGGATGTTTTTTGGAATGTTTTAATATTATGTTGACTAAAAACAGGGGCGGTAAGTCCGTGTTGTGATAGGTGGGGACTTCAATGTCCACTTTCATTCTAATCAATTTTTTTTTTATTTTCAATGTTTGCTCATTTCCTTTAACATTGATATTCTAATTTCAGATAACACACGTAAGGGAGCTTGTATAGATATAAGATATAATTTGTCCAATCCATACCTAACTGAGATTCAAACTACGATTCAGGGGATCCAGGAGCTAGATAGTAAGGCAGCTTTTAAATTTGTTAGACCAATCACAAACAGAGGAAAACTTTACTATCACGATCAGATAGATGCGGTAGATTTTGGGTTTGTGAGAGATGAAAATACTAATATTGATCAAGTTTGTACTAAATTTATAAATATTTTAAAAACCAAGATTAGAGATTGTTTTCCTCTAAAAAAGATCACTGACTGACAATATCAATCAAAACATGTCTGGTTTTCAGATGCTTTCAGGAAAAGGCTGGACCATCTGGGGTTTTTTAGCGAGTTATATCATAAACTCCAGAGCGCGGAGCTTATCAATGTAAAGAACAGTTATAAAAAAGCGTACCGAGTAGAGGTAGACCTAGGTCGACAAGCTTATAATAAATCGCAAATAGATAAAAGTTCTAATAAACAAAAGGCGTGCTGGGATCCTATAAATAAAGGTAGGCAAACAAAAACAAGAACAGAACCTCACTAGTTATGACATATAGCCCACCAGTCGCAACTGTTTTTCTTCCCTACATCCAAGGTACGATTGATCGCATTGGTCGGATCCTCCAAAAGTACAACATCAAACCCATTTTCAAACCCTTAACCAAAATTTCTAATTTAATGCCATCTGTTAAAGATAAACTTTCCCCACTGCTAGTCCCAGGTGTATACCGTATCCCATGTGCTTGTGGCAGTGTCTACATTGGTGAGACAAAACGCTCTGTCCGCGTTCTGGTTTCAGAATGGTTACCGTGCTTGTGAAAGTTGTTTCAAACTTTTTGCAAATCTCGAAATTAGAAAAATGTCACCATCACTTTCCTTCCAGGATGCGCCGACGTCAATAGTAATGAATTTATAATCCAGCCCAGCAAGGCATTGTAACACAATAGAGAAGAACTGTTTATAATTTCTGTACATGCTTTCACATCGATGCAACCTATACAATTCGCGAACATCCACTTACTCCACTTACAAAACTGTTCTAATGGACGTGAACTGTTTATCTCGCATGCATGTAGTAACTAATTGATCCCAAATTGTTTTGCATGTTTCCGTAATTATTCTTCCAATTGTTACGTCTGAGATTCTAAAGGAATACCCTAACGTCTTGAATAAAGACCTTGTTGCCAAGCACCTGTAGTGACATAATATTTACGTCTTATATCTGTTTTAGTGGCAGAAGTAAAGAAAAAATGGAAGAGGTGCGTGATATTAGTTCCAAGTTAGCGATGAAGAACACATCGCTAAAATTAACATGAAGAATCTGCTCAACACCACCGTCCACCTACTTCACATATACAGCAGCGGAGCTCTGAAGTCCCGAGGCATTCAACAACCAAGAAACGCAAAAAAACAACGATTACAGAGATGAAAAGTGTGATGAACAATTTATTGCGATCGAAAAAGCAAAACTAAAAAAAAAACTGTTTTCATGAAGGAATACAGTGACTAGCAATTATTAGTAAGCCTTCTTCCTTACATGCAGAATGTACCTACATCCCAATAGAAAATTGGTTGTGCGAAATAAGTTCCAACAAGTTTTCATAGATGAGGGCGAACTGCCATACATTCTATCCCCGTCATCCTGCCAGGATGATCCTGGACGACCATACAACCCACACCGGAATCCTTTCGCCACTTCTTTACTACCTTACCGCTTAATAAGTGAATGTTTACATTGTACCTTGTTTTAATGCCTAATAAATAGGGAAACCTGGGTAACACTGACACTTTTTTGGCTTGATGATAATTTGAAATATATTACTTACATTTCTTTTTTTATTGCTATGTATTACTAAATACCTGAGTACTCATTGTAACTAGTAGGTAGTCAACCAATGAGCACGATATTTCCAAAGTTATGCGCTATAAAGTCCATTATTGCCAATATCTTTATTTATGCAAAAAAAATGAAAATAAATATAACAAATACGAAATTTATTTATATTTTAAATCAACAAAAAATAGAAACGTTTACGTTAAACAATTTTATCGTTTCTTTTTTTTCTTTTCTTTTTGTCTTTCCTACAACTCCTTCATTTCAAAGGCGTCCGTTGGGGTGCGTTCGGATTGACTGGGCGTTCGTCGGGTAAACGCCCGTGCCGCCTGGTTAAACGGCGCGCGGGTGTTCGTCCATTGCGCTCCAAATCTGAACGGTTTACCCGGCGTTACCCCTACTCTAGTGGGCGTCTGTTTTGTTAGCGTCCATACGTCACTTATAATTGTTGGACAACCATCAAACGTGAAATACCTACGTTAAGTTAGTGAAAGCAATCCAGGTAAGTTATTTAAGAAAATTATACAAATTGAATTACGAAATAACTTATATTTTTGTCATCGTTTTTATAGGTCTAAAAGAACATTATGGAGTTGGTGAACTTGTTTGACAGTAGTTCTGGCTCAAGTGATGATGAAGAGGTTGAGTTAAGGCCAGCCCTAACTGCTGCGAACACGAACACGGACACGAACGCGAACGCGGTCAGTTATATTGCGGTATATGGGACGCATGCGAACGCGGCGGTTAGGGTTCCGCCATATACCGCAATTGAATTAAGTGACCGTGTACGCGTTCGTGTTCGTGTCCGTGTTTGTGTTCGCATCAGTTAGGGCTGGCCTTAACTCAACCTCTTCATCATCACTTGAGCCAGAACTACTGTCAAACAAGTTCACCAACTCCATAATGTTCTTTTACACCTATAAAAACTTTTTGGAAATGACGATACACAACTGTAGTGACAAGGAATTCCAGCAGCACTTTCGCATGAAGAGAGAAGTATATAATCAGTTGCTGGTTACGTTAACACCAATCTTGCAACGTGACGAATCTTCTTCAGGAAGGTCAAGAATACCAATAGATCGACAGATATTATCTGTTCTCTGGTTACTTGCAACCCCAGATAGTTACAGGCAAAATTTATACCGGATCCTGTCATTCACCGCGTTATTGTTTTTTTAAATGTGTTCTTTCTATTACACACTAGACTTTTTGGCCGCGAAATAAATACGCTCAAAACGTCACAGCGCATAAAAAACACAGGACCACACAGGACTTAAGTTCGATTTTAACAGTGTGAAAGTATTACGTAAGGAAACCCTCAAAAATGTAAAATAGAAACAACTAAAATTTTTAAAAACAAAAACGCGGGGAATAACTGATATGATATCAATTTTGCCAAATGAAATAAGTCTATATTAAATTACATTAATGTAAATCTATATTAAACCAAGACATGTAACATGTTTTGTTATTAACTGTACGTGAATTTTGTAACCCCAAAAATAAAGAGTGCGTTGCAATGTGAATATGACATCAACATTCAAACCGTTCAAACCATATTATAGTCGTCACTGCGCATGCTCGAAACTTTTCATCCAGCTCGGGACATGGTTAAATTGGCAAACGCCCGACGTTGTTTTTGAACGCTCGGGACGTTTCGCCCGGTACAACGCCCAGCCAATCTAAACGCTATTTGTTCGCCCGCCGATCGCCCGACGTTCGCCCGGCGTTGAATCTGAACGCACCCTTGGTATCATACTTCTGCCATTTTTTCGCCCTCTGCGTGTCTGTTTTCGAGGCTCCACCTTCGGAAATGCACGAATATCTCCTGGGCTTATGAAGATATTATCCCTCGGTTCAGTCACTTTTTCACCTCGAGGTGGAGTCTCTTCTATTAAATCGATCTTATAAATCGATTATTTTTTTTTTGGCAGCTAATCTTTGCTGATTTCTATACAGTCACCTTGGCAGTTTCATCCAGGTTATATATTATTGTGGCATCACCAAATCTTTCATGGCGCTTTAAATGCATTGGATAAATTATCCAAAAAAAAATATTTACATTATATTCATTGAAGGACGTTGCTCGTGCCAAATTACAGCCCTCCGAATGTCTTAGCGAAATGTTGGGATTTGAAGGCAAAGCGTTTTCAGGAGACTGTCCTGAATTGCCGTTCCGGCTAAGGACTTCGCCTAATTCTTCCTCTACGATCAACTGCCGCACACGTTTCTCCTCAGATGAAGAGAGTCTGAGAATTAACTCCCGTTTGATGGTGGTGTAAGGGTCAGCTGGGGGAGGATTTGTGATCAAGTCGTCAACCTCGACTGCGTAGCGCTCCTGTAGATTTGCAACCACGTAGCAAACTTGGTCTTCTCGACCGTGATTTGCACCGAATTGTGCCTTCAACTGCGCAAACCATAAATTTGGCTTGTTGCGCCAAAACGGTGGCATCTTGGCCGAAATCTTGTTTGCATGCTGGTTTGTTGCTGAAGTTGACGGCTCGTCTCCTTGTTTCATGTCAGGGTCACCAATATAGTTAATTCGGGGTAGTGGTTTTTATTATTGAACAATAAATTAACTATGTTTTACAAATATGTATGAGAACTCAATTGTATTTTGGCAGACCTGTGACGTTGACTTTTTTCTTGTCTTGTTTTTGTTGCTAGCCAACCACCGAACTTATCGCAGTGCGATCTGAAGCGCCACAGATACATTGGACGACCAAAGTTTAGTGGAAGACGACAACCGTAAGTGTATTTCATATTACCAAAACCGTGACTAATCTGAATTCAAAAAAATAATTTTTTTCGAAGGTTTCCATACCTAATAATGTCTATATAAAATATAAACACACCAATAATTTGACTGACTTCTTTATATTAAATGCCAATGAGCAAAAAATGCCCATATTATTATTTGCATTTCATTACATTGATATTTTGTATCCATAAATACTACACTTACATATCCATAGGTAACAACATTCCAATAGCCGAGAGGCCATTTTGGAAAACGCAGCAGCAAACTTGGTCCAAAAAAGAAACCAGTTTAAAATGCCGCACAAACAAAGACTATGTGGCAAGAACATTTGGGGAATATGTAATTGCCGCATTAAATTTATTAGCACAAGATGTGAAACAAATCAACTCAGCCTAAGTTTGTTGACACAGAACCGTCTAAACCGTCCGAGTCGCAATGGTATCCGAACCCGCTCCGTTATTGTGAACGCTATGTAAGTGTTAACAGGACCACACACGGTCATGCAGAACTGACGCATGCCTACGTACGAGCAAAATTTGGACTCTCACGACTGGTTTGCTCGTCAGTTTTTGCAGTGAGAGGTGCACGTTCATTACTATTAACGTAATTCGGGAAAATGATTTATAGGTATATTTAGTTGATACTGCCGTCGCAGTAGTAGTGAAAAGCAAAGAACAGACGAAGAGGGCAAAATGTGTAAAAACTGGGCTGAAGAAACAGCTCACTCATAACGTCTTCTTGCCGCCGAACAGCCATTTCATAAACAAAATGTGAATATTCACTCCGAAAACTTACACGACGAAACTTATATAAAACTGACAGGCTTGGCATAAATTATCCACCCAGACAAGCTTGCTTGCGGCGTACCGCCAAAAATTAAACTCAGACAGATCCTGTCATGCCAAGCCTAGACCTGACAGGTCCAGGTTTTTGCTATATTGCATTTTTGCCTATTATACCAAAATTCTATCGGCCTCAATGCATGGCTATCAATAAGTCAATCTGCTTTTAGTCGGGTAATAAATGAAGTGTGTTCAGCCATTATGCAACATTTGGTGCCAACATGGATTAAATATCCAACTACCAATTACGAAATGAATACAGTCAAGGAAGGATATACTATTTTTTATTTTGTATTCTTTTTTTAAATAAATCTGGATGTTCAAACGGGTATTTTTAAATTTCAAAATCCAGTACCTTTTCTTGAAATTTTGTAAACTTTTCCTAATATTTTTTTAGTATAGTATTTAGCTGTGTTCCATGAGTGGTCGCACTTGAGGTAAGTAGTTTCCAAAAGTTTCTTCGCTAAGTCGGGCAGGGGAGTTGGTTTTGCACACCTTCCCTCACAGGAACACTTTCAGTTGTTACTTTTGCAGGCTATAATTTGCTCTGCATTCTTCTACATCGATATCGTCTGCCTGCTCCTCTGGAAAAGGCAATCCATCCAAGAGTGGGAGATTACAGTACATCCTGTTACTGTAATCTTTCCCCACATTTGAAGTCCACGCAGTTTTAATGGAGTTAACGTGTTCCCTGGAGGTGTTTCCCCACCAGTGCCCTGCTGATGCACCTGCATCTTACGGTGTTTGGACTTGACGGAATACTTCCGGTCATTTATGTGCTAGAAATGTAACATACGTTGTAATAATTTTGGGTGCGTTTTGTTCCGCTGCACCTAGACCACTCTTTTTCCTTTGCACTTACCCATAGTATCATAATGTTTGATAACAACATCCAGAGGTGTTCAACTTCTTGCCGTGACCCACGGCTTTATGCCTCTTCCGAAAGGCAATGGGACGAGGATCTTCAGTTTATGTTTGGATTTGAACCCCAGACTTCCTAGCAGGATCGCAGTCTTCTACCGCTAGAGTCACCCGCCCAAAAACCATACATTACTAACATACATTACTAGGAAAAATTTGTGAAGTATGTACAATATATATTGCTTTACCTTCTTCCACTCGTCCGCAGTTGGATGAGGTCCATCCCCAACAGCATTCATTTGTGCTGCGACTTCTTTCCATATATTTGTAAAATAATTTTCCGGCAATGTAGGGGACATGGTGCTGCTACGAAAACTATAATCGCTTTCCATTTTCGAAATATACATTGCTAGTTGCAGCCATGTCAAACATGTAAGCATAATTTGACAGTGGTTTGATGTTGATCTAGGTCAGAAGTAATTCTTGTTACCATGACAACGATGGCCACAATAAGAAATGTCTGTACCGCGCGTCCTGTAAGCAACCGAGATACAGAGGCGAACACAGAATAGCACTTTAAAAGAAACCCTGTAACTTCGGTCGCTACAGAAATTTGTAACCTACAGATCTGTAGGTTACGATCTCTATAGGTTACGATCGAAAACACAGAATCGAGGTCAGTGTAATATAACTTTCAAATTTAGAACGAGAATTCTACGATAAATGGGTTTTCCAAATAGCGTAGCAGGAGTTCATGGCAAACATGTCCGTATATTTTGCCCCAAGAATAGTGGTTTCCTGTCTTTCGGTTACAAAGATTATTTTTAAATTGTACTGCTCGCAATGGTCATGCAAACTGCAAATTCTTAAGCGTGGATGTTGGGGCTTATGGAAAGGAGAGAGATTTTTTCCTAAAAAATGGGTAAAGATGTTTACTCGGGAGATATATTTCCAGCGAACGAAGATTTTCCAAATTCTAATAAAAACTTGCCCTACGTGATTGTTGGTGATCAGGCATTCCGCATTCATCGTCACTTAATGAAACCATATAGTAAGTTAGCAACAAGCGGAGATAGCAGGAAAACCATTTTCAATTGCCGGCTGCGCAGGTCTCGATGAGTAACAGAGAACGCATTCGGACTTTTGTGTTAAATTTTTTGAATTTACTATACACCGATTTCAATAAGTACAACAAATTCTCGATAAAGTCTTTTTAACGACACAGACAATACTGTCTCCATAACTTACTACGGGCTGGGTTTTTGGAAAGCAACAACCGTCCGTACTACAACTAACCCGATGTTGACGTGCCAAGCAATGTTACTCCATTGGAGGGAAGGGGGGGGGTTGGAAATGCAGATAGGTTCACAATTCGTGACACATTTGCAGATTATTTCAATGACGAGGGAGCAGTGCATGTTAGTTGGAAATTATTTATTTGAAATTATTATGAATTACATACTTAAAGCGTCGATTACATTGAGCGAGTTTACAAGCTACTAGTTGTCGAGTTCGCTAGTTGCTAGTAAACTCGCCCAGTGTCATCATGTTTACAACCCTACACGCAGCTTGTAAACTATTATCTGCGAGTAAAGTTGAAAGCCGGGCCACTTTACTCGCTTGCTCGCTGGCGTGTGGGATTGGTGGCTAGTAAACCATCCATGTGTCTCATAACTGCTAGTGAACTGGCGGCGAGTACCTTTGTGGTTGCTCGTTTCAGTTTCTACAAAGTGTCGACGGAATTAGTTCGTGCGGGTATCGTTATTTTAGCCCAATCTATCACGAAGGAATTAAACAAAAAGAAGCAGAAAGTGAGGCAGAGAAAAGTGTGGTTGAAACCATGGATAGAAAGACGTGAAAAATATGGTGCATCGAGCAATTTACTGAAAGAATTAAAGGACGATGATGTTTTGGCTTATCGCAATATTTTGAGGTTAGACAGTAGCCATTGATGAGGTAGTTTCTAGCCTGAAGTTGAGCCGGCCAGTCAAAGATTGAAGTTAAATATTTATCGTTCGTGCGTTATACCTTAATACGTATAGTACACTCACAGTACACATTACTAAAAGTTTATTTTATGTGTTTTGTGTTATAAAACATAACCCACGTTGATAAACTGTACTGGAGATTGGATATTTATCTTCAAAGGGCTCAGATTTGGAATAAAGAGTTTACATCAAACAAAAGGACCTTAATAAACGATTTGGTTAGTGTTTCATTATTAAATATTATTTAGTATTTTACATTTTGTTAATCAAGTTCTCAACGCTTTACCTTTGAGTTTTGCTCTTATTTTTAAATATTAGGGGAATTATCCCGCGATGACTTCGTACTTGATCAAGGACGTCTTTGTCGGGGTTGCGCTTTTATGGCGGATTACTTTAATTTTATTTTCCAGTTTATTTACTGGCAATACTATTGTAAATTGCCAACGCGTTGATATTTGATCTGCTATTATTAGCTGTATTAGTGGATTATTTTTGAGATCCAACCAGTAGTTATTCTGGAGATTATAGTCTGCATTTAACGGCTGTTTTTCTGCGTTTGTTTTGTTTCAAGCTAATCGTGTTTATTATCCTAACTGTTTTACAGTTAGGATAATAAACACGATTAGCTTGTACCTTTGGACACTCTGTTTCCTGTTGTTGCTTTGTACCCCTTTCAGCTCGCTCTCACAATCGAGTGTAAGTTCTGTGACGGCCTTTGGATTGTGTGGCGCCCATTTCCGGAACACCTTGTATTAGTCTGTATTCTCTCCCACGCTCCTCTCTCTGAGTTGGTTGGTGCAGCCCGAGGAACTGTATGAGCACACAGGTAGGGAGGGCCAAAGTGGTACGGTCGCAGATATTTAATTGGTAAAAATCGAGGTGTTTCAATTTCTTGCAATGCGTTCACCATTTCAAGAGAAACCTACTCCTCGTCTACCATATTTAATTGAGCCACACTTCTTCTCACACGACTGTACACCACAAAATAAACAAAACGGAAACCACATGGCCGCGATATTTAGGTAATCCAAGTATGCCATCCCACAACTCGTGTATACCTCCCCGCCCGCCCCGCCTCACACGTATAGTAGCCAACTTCCACTAATCAAACCTTCGCATCGAACAGCGCACGTACGATTCGATAATACTACTTCGAATACCCGCATACGCTTTTAGTCGTATACGTTTTCACGTCTACGAGTCGGTGATAGCGCCCCTGGGCTCGTGCTTTTTCCTTCGCCTAGCGCCAGGTTGTATTGCTCTTCGTTGATGAGGTCGTCTTTGGGGGTTTGACTGGATGTTTTGAAATAGGTTTACGTGAAAGTAGTGGTTCTGGTCGAAGTCGAAGGGATCGCTGGTTTTATTGAAAAGTGTTTGGAGTTATTTAGCGTGTATGTCGGCAGTTTCTTGAGGGTCTGTGTGAGCAGTATTGGTATTGGATCAGTTAGTTCTTGCGCAATATGTTTTTTTATTTTCTGTCGTTTGTATTGAAATCCCCAACAATTATTACATTGTCATGTAAAACAGCCTTCACAAAAATGCTATCATCTATCATTCAGTGAGGGTGTATGTATGTTAGAAACACGTGGAGCTTTTGAGTGCCATATGGAATTGCAAAATGCAGACACTCGTTGAAACGGTTGTTTATAGCTGGAGGGTTATCTTTTATGAGCCGAAGAGAAGGACGAGTCAAAGCGAATGAGCTTCCACTGATGTTTTGATTTGTAATGGCACGTGCATTTTGTAGAATATTCCAGTCGCGGAAAGGTATGGCATTTTTTGTTTTGGTCTCAACGAACAGAGCGCACTGTATGTTGTTTCTGTCGATGTACCTTCCTATTAGGTGAGATTTGGATGAGTAGCTATTAATGTTAGAATATAGCACTCGGATGTTAGACATTGTTGACAGCTTGAACGGTGGCTTGTTGTCCAAAAATAGGCTCTGTTGGTGCTGGCGCCCTGACAGTTTTCAAATCTACCATTATGCTATTAATATAGCTTCCGGAGAAGGAGACCATTGTGTCCACATTGTACATCACTATGATTTTTTTTGCTTTAGTTTATTTATTAACTCACGTCTGTTGTTAGTGGGTGAGTTGACTTTGGTGATGAATCGGGCTATGGATTCTGGATTGGCTGTTGAAAACTTGCGAAAATAAAAAATATATAGAGGCGAAAACGACTGATGAAAACTTGCGAAGAAAATTTACGGAGAAAACGACTGATGGAAAAACAACATAAAAAATAGACGGAGAAAACGACTGATGGAAAAACAACGAGGAAAATTTACCGCACAACTATACATGAAAACGACTAATATGAAAACTGCTCAGGTTTAATAGAATTGTCAATTCGTCAGTTACAGTTCGGTTGCTAAGTAACGGTGAATGGTACTTTACTCATATCCAGGCAGGGTGCACTGTCTTTCCCCACCAGTTTCTTGTTTTCGGTGATCACGTGGTTTCTGTTTTGTGCGAGGCCAACGGATGGCGCTAGTCGACAATTTTCAAAATCGTCAAGTGGCTACTGACAAATGTTACTGTCACATTGACAAATATTGTATTATATTGATTATATTGAAAGTGTTTCGATTATTGGTTGTGTTCAGAAGAACAAGTGCTAACTAATCATTTCTGCTAAACTGCTGGTAGCGGAAAATTTTTATACTGTTTTCAGTAAGTGCTTAGTAAGCGGTTTTGGTTAGCAGTTCAGTCATGTGGTGCCCAGAAAAGAAGTTGCCTGGAATGTTTTCCGGGAGTTTTGAAAATTGGTGATTTTATAAATTTCGATGTGCTCTTTCCGAATTTTGCCACATCGTATCTTTGCCGCTTGCACCGCTATATTGAAACAACGGCGCCTAAAAACAGTTTTTTAATAATATCTCCTTTCCGACTCATTTTACGATAAAAACAGCTATATAATATTAACTAGAAAAAGTTTCCTATAATTTATGTAATAACTCTTTTTGGTACAATGAATAGTTCCATTCGCATTCTGTTACACGGATCTTTTGCACCGCCCGGTATACGGTTGATGTTATTTCGCATGAACGCGGATAGATGTCACCAGCAGTCCGTGAGGGACCTACTTAATAGTTTAACTTAATTACTGCGGTGATTTTTCTGGAGAAAATGAGCTCGACGGATTCTGGTGAATTTCCTCTGTATGTTGGTGTCCATATCCTTTTTCTTTCACTACGATTACTCTTTATTATTTTGCGCCGTACCCGATTTTTTCAAACGCAATCTGTGAAGAAACTACTGTTTGAAATTCCGTAAAACATTTCTGCCGGTTGTCTTTTTGTTTCGGCGATTACATTGTTCATATGGACTTTAATAATTCTTTTCTGTAATTCTACCGTCAAACGCAGTTACCCGCAGTAACTGTCGTTTGTTTGTTTGTTTTTTTTTTTTTATTTATTTGTCATCGAAAATTTAATAACTCTTTATATAATAATTCATTGCTTAATTACTTAAAATCTTGATTTACATTCATTCAGTATTATTTCTGTTCAACGATCTTTTGTTTTCGGTTGCGGTATAACTACTGTATATCTATCTGCGGTATATCGACGGTTGGCCAATCGCCAATAACGTTGACACTTTATTATTATTTTTTCTCGCAACTTGACACTATTGTGGATTGTTATTAGTGTACTTTTTTTTTTAATCCCAGGGCGCATATTTTGACACGTATCATAGATATTGTATATTTGTTGACTAGTGACTTGAATATTCTGTGGATCAATAAATTGCTCTAGAGGGCTTTCGTTGTTTTCCTCGCCTGTCATTATTATTTTACAGCCATTTACAGCTCACCTTGTAGTCAGGTGTACCTCATTGTGGGTCTTGACTACTGGCGCCCATTATTTAACACCTTGTATCGGATTCTGGTTTTGTTGATCCACGACCAGCCACTGAGTTATCCGGAGCGGCCCTTGAGACAACTGCATAAGCGCACAGGTGAGGGGAGATCGGTAATTAAGGACCTTTTGGTCATTAGTAGAAATCAAGCTCTTACAATTCTTTGTATATTAACAAAAAATATTTTACTACTCGTTGAAAACCGCAAAAAGGGATGTGAGAGAGACTGTGGACACAGTATGGAAATACGCTACGCTACGTGACCTCAGTGGTTGAGGAGTAGGCGTTTGTTGAAATAGCGAAACGGTCACTATGACCGCACATCACCACTTGAGGGTTAATCCCGCTTTTCTGTATCCACAGCACATTATAGAAATACGCTACGCTATACAGTAATCGCACTGCGGGAAAATGACGATGCAAGACTGCAACCGCGCAGCCTCTGTGCGCAACTATTTTCTGAAACAGCTGTTTCTGTGAAATAGCAGAAAGTGTGGTTAACGTGATTGTTTACCGAGTCGATTATTATTTATTTATTTGTTTATTAGTGTTGTGAATCCGGCATAGTTGCATATTAGTTCACCATGGTAAACTATTGTTGTGTTCGCAACTGCAAAAGCAATAGCAGAGATAAAAAAATTCCCTTTACTCAATTCCCGTGGATCCGATAAGGTAAAATATTCCAGCTAAGTTGTACACATAATATACTATACTTATAATTTTTTCTTATGATTTTTACTGTCGTTTCTCGTTTACAGACAGCTGCAGTGGCTTGAGAATATTGGGCGATTAGACCTATTATCGGAGGACCCGAACACCGTGCACAAGAAAAGAGTATGCAGTAAACACTTTGACGGCACAATGTTTACTGGGATATCTTTCAGCCAATATAGGCTAAAAAAACAGCTATACCAACTGTATTTGTTGAAAATACACGTATTAAAGGTTAGTCTATTGATTTAAAATATTTCCTTGAATTATCCTTGAGTCATTTTAGGAATAAACGTAGGCGCATCAACATCACAATCAACCGTAGCACAGATCAAAGAGACAACAGAGAATAAAGAGAATATTCAGAATATATCTACGACTAACGAGGATATTACGGAAAGCGGTATGGTTTTAAGTTTTAAAATTAATTTTAAATTAATTTAAATTATTTTCAGATAAAATTCGATCATTAAAACAGCAAATAAGAAGATTGCAAAAGAAATGTGACAATCCTGACGAAGAAAACAAGCAAATGAGCAATGACGACTTCATTAATTTTTGTAAAAAGAATTTTAATGAAGGCCTTAGCAATTTTTTAATAATGCAGCTACATTTACGATAAAAAAGGCTCTCGATATACATAACAGTTTAAACAGTTTGCATTAACACTATATTTGTATTTGTTAGGACCACAAGTATATAGATTTTTGCAAGAGACATTGCATCTTCCACATAAAGCAACATTATGTAGAATGGCAAGTAAATGGAAGGTGTATGAAGGGCTTAATAGTTTTATTTTTAATGCACTGGAGTTAAAAGTTAAATCAATGAATGTTAATGGCAGAGAATGTTGCTTATGTGTACAAAATGTCTCTAAAAACACACCTATTTTATAATAAATCTAGGGATTACATTATCGGGTTTCATCGGGAAAATGGTAACAGGACGTTCATTCCCGCTAATTGCGCTTTAACGCTTATGGTGCGTGGCATAAAGCACAAATGGAAACAACCAGTTGCATACTTCATAAATTAGCTACTGTACAAAATGTAGGAAAATTAAGTTCTTTGGAAAAAGTTGTATTAGAACATCCATGCGTGTATTTTCCAAAAAACTATTTACTTTGTTTGTATATCCGTATGAGGCTGTATTATACATTACATTAATTCTGTAATAGAGACTTTATCTCCCAAACAATACAAAAAAACAAAAGACTATAAATATTAAACACTTATAAATAAAATTTGAATATTGATCTTGTGTTTTAGTTTATATATACCTAATAATTTATCAACAAGCGCTCAGAAGAGCTAATCTACACAAAGCATTTGTTCCCTCTTATACAAACGCCCCGAGAACATACTGTACATACATACAATAAAATATTGCTAACTAATATTTTTGAAAATGTATAGGTTCGTGTAAAGGTTTTTAAGTATTTAAAGAATAATGTAAAAATTACAAAGGTTTGAGGTTTTATAATGACATATAATTTCATAAATATCAGATTGCTAATAACTATTTTTTAACTTCCCTTTTTAACAGTACCAATTGTTTTTCATAAGAAACCTAGAATCATCATCTTTAAAAGGATGTACAATTTGTCTTAGTAAGCTTAATAGTTTTGGAGATCTAGATGAAAACGCGGGAATACATTTGGTAACAACACACGTTCAAAGGTTTTGACACAGATGAAGACGAATTCATGTACATATGCAGTTACGTGTGTAGTGGGCTTTATGCGCACCGAGGCTGCGCGAGTTCAACTTAGCTTCACGGAGTTCAATGCTTTTCGACCGAAGTGCGACTACTGTATAGCGTAGCGTATTTCTATAATGTGCTGTGGATACAGAAAAGCGGGATTAACCCTCAAGTGGTGATGTGCGGTCATAGTGACCGTTTCGCTATTTCAACAAACCCCTACTCCTCAACCACTGAGGTCACGTGTCCACCCGTCCATATACCTTCAAGTTGATGTGTTGGCAGTGAGTTCATAGAATCTGTTGTGCGTAGTTGCAGTAATTTGTTTATTACGTCGTTGGTAAGGGTCATGCGATCATAGTGACCGCACATCTCCGTTTGTGTAAAATGAGTGATATCGCAGGTCCATCCAAAATAGTTCGTTATGGCGATCCCGATTTTGAAAAAGTTGTTATGTAGTTGGTATGAGGAAGACGACGCCGACGACAACGGCAGTCATATAGATGATTGTGCGAGCGCCGTATGTGAAGAAAGTGAGCACGATACAGATTCAGACGCGCCTATGGACGAAGTAGAGGTTGATGAGGTCGAAGATGAAAATGATCCACCGAATCGCAATACGGCAGGTACTCAATCAAGGAAATCTTACTACGACAAAAACAGATTCAAATGGTGTGGTGTGGCATCTAAAAAGCGGTCTGGAACCCGACGGCATAATATTGTAGAGCGGGGCGGCTTGCGACCGTCTATACAATTGGAAACTGAGACCAGTCCAAAAACTGCATGGAAACCTATATTTACAGATGAAATACTAAACATAATTTTGAAATGGACTAATGTAAAGATTACTAGCTACCGACAGCGATACAAAAATCAAAATAAATCGGAACTAAATGACATTGATATGATGGAGTTGGAAGCTTTCCTTGGCCTGCTTTATTTCACTGCCGTTTTCAATTCAAACCACGACCATATAAAGCGAATTTTTGCATCCAATGGCAGGGGATGAGAAATTTTTCGATGCGTGATGAGCCAGAAACGATTTGCGGTACTCCTTGCCTGTCTTCGGTTTGACAACCCTGAAGACCGCATTATGAAACGGCTAAATAATCCGGCTGCCCCATCTGCGAAATCTTTGATTTGTTTGTAACCAACTCCCAAAAAGTGTATTCAGTAGGCGAAACCACCTGTATTGACGAGATGCTAGTTCCCTTTAGAGGAAAATGCAGATTCAGAATGTATATGCCCAATAAACCTGCAAAGTATGGGCTAAAAATAATGTGCCTGACAGTACACGGGAAAAGATTCGGATGGGAAGGGTTTCTAACGATCTGGCTAAAAGATTCGTGGATACCTTCAAGCGTGGACTTCAGAAGCTGAAGGATGATGGAAACGTGGCTGTGATCCTTTTGAAACTATTAATGTGCTACTGTTCAACTACCTGCTCGTCTTCGTCGCAAGGTCTTTCTCCCGCTAAATTTTTGTTTGGGAAGAAATATGCAACTTGCCCCTGTCATCACACATCATCGATGGAGCAGCAGTTCAACAGCCACCACGGAGCCTAAAAGATGTATTTTGCAGTGGATGACCAAGTTTATGCACGAGACTTCAGGAACCCTTTCAAACCGACTTGGACTCCTGGTCGTATACTAAAACGGAATGGCCGCTCTGTATACGACGTCGCCGTTCATGGACTGACTTGGAGACGACACGCCAATCAACTGCGTTTTCGTCACGTTCCAGATCCAGCTCTAACACTTATGGACGAGTTTGAACTACTAGGCCATTCCTTGCTATGGACGCTAACAACAGCACCGCTGGATTCGACCGCGCCGCTAACGATGACGCCAGGTCGTTTCGTACCAACAACGCTAACTGCTCTTCGACGGCCACTTTTCCATCAGAAATTACAGCCGTCGCCTCGCCTGACTCACTACGCATCCTCTTACGCCAAGTCGATCGTCATCTCGAATCCGTCATCAACCTACCCGGCTCAACCTCAATCCCCGGATGAAATCCTATTTTTAAGGAGGGAGGTGTTAGAGGGATCAACGATGCGGCGCATTCTCATTCACATTCGCCGTATCTAAGATAATTTATTATTAATTTAATGTGTCATGGATTTATATGACAAACATCGTTCTCCACTTCTATATCTTTCATTGATATTGCGTATTCCACACATAGACTAACAAACAATAATAGAGAATACAACAAAGGTTATGACATAAATTATAGAAAATGTTCTCTATTTTCTGTTTTTATCGTAAAATGAACCGGAAAGGAGTTATAGTCAAAATACTGTTTTATGCGCCATTTTACCAATATGGCGGCGCAAGCGGCAAAGATACGAGGTGGCAAAGTCGAAATTCGGAATCAGCACACCGAAATCTATAAAATAATAAATCCAATTTTCAAAACTCACGGAAAACTTTCCAAGCAAAACTACCACATAACTGAACTATAGGTATCACAGCGGAATATGTCAATTATAGATAAGGGGCGGGTTGCAGAAACACAGTTGAAGGATCCTCTAGCTATTGGTTCTCTAACTTTAAGCTCACTTGGCAACGTCGCGCAATTTGTCAAATGACACATTGGCAGGGCGCTTGAAAGCTAACCTCACTTTTCGCGCGTATGTCGGGCAAAGAAATGAAAAAAAAGAAAAGGGCATCAAATTACCCCTTATTGCAGAAGCAAACGTCTCTGTAAAAGTGTATAGCATAATTAAACCACTAATAACATTATGTGTACATAATGGTATTTCTCAAATCTGTGCTAATTTATGAAATATTTGAAAGTGTTGGTACAATTTATCCTACAATTCTTCTGTAGCGATAAATGTATGTAATATTTAACAAACATTGATTTAGGATATCTTCATTGCCAGTAAATTTTATAAACAAAACCTCGACATAAATCCATTAGCCACACATTTCAAAATCATTTATCCATTAAACAGTACCAGTAGAATAAGAAGACAGACGAAACCACTATGGTGAAGCAAGACTGATACAGGAGCTTTGCGTTCTTTATAATAATTTAAAGAGGATGTGCCGGAAACAAGCGGCACTTCCCTATGGTGGTGCGCAGCGCTCAGTCAGCTTCGAAACCTTACGCGGAAAGCTTACAACAAGGCCAAGCGCACTAAATCTGACGCCGACTGGGCCCTTTACAAGGAAAACCTAGCGACGTTCAAAAGGACCATCCGACAGCAACAGAGAAAGGCTTGGCGTACTTTCTGTGAAGATGTCGAGAGCGTCTCCGAGGTCTCCCGACTTAAAAAGCTAATTTCCAGCGACCCCCGTCGGGAAATCGGTATTCTTAGGAGGGCTGATGGCAATTATACCAGCAGCCTCTCCGAAAGCTTACAACTGCTAATGGAGGTTCATTTTCCAGGTTCAGTTGGTGTCGCCACTAGCTCCTCACCCGAGGTAGAGGAGACGCGCTGCTTCCCCTCCGAGGACGACTGGCGCACAGTGCACCACGTCTGCGAGAGAAGCAGAATCCGTTGGGCCATACGTAGTTTTGCCCAATTCAAATCCCCGGGTCCAGATGGCATCTTCCCAGCCCTACTACAGTGGGGCCTGGACCTGATCGAGCCACACTTAGAGGGACTGCTTCAAGCCAGCCTTGTGCTAGGCTATATACCCGCCCGCTGGCGAGATGTTACGGTCACGTTCATCCCAAAACCAGCCAGGCAGGACTACTCCATTCCAAAGTCTTTTCGACCGATCAGCCTCTCTTCCTTTTTCGTTAAGACATTGGAGAGGCTATGCGACCGTTTTATACGGGACACGTCACTGGCTGACAGACCTCTACACCCTAGCCAGCATGCCTACACCCTGGGCAGATCCACCGACTCAGCGCTATGCAGCGTTTCTGGGTTCATCGAGAAATCCTTGGACGACAAGCAGTCAACCTTGGGTGTATTCATCGACATCGAGGGTGCTTTCGATCGCACCACTTTCCGAAGCATACAGCGTGCCCTTGAGGAGCGGGGGGTACCTGCGGTGCTCAGAAACTGGATTATTACAATGCTCACAACACGCATGGTGAACCTTAAGACTGGAGGCTTCAGACTCAAAGGCAAGGTCGCCGGCGGTTGTCCACAGGGAGGCGTCCTGTCGCCACTTTTGTGGAACCTTATATTGGATAGCCTCCTTTACTTGCTGCATACCCATCACTTCTACGTCACGGGATATGCGGACGACCTAGTTATCCTCATCAGGGGCATACATGCCAATTCCCTATCCGACAGGATAGGGAATGGCGCTCAAACTGATTGAGGAATGGTGCAGGGACCAGCAACTATCAGTCAACCCTGCCAAGACTGAGTTGATGCTTTTCACCAGAAAGCACAAGATCAACAACTTCAGACCACCGATATTCTTCGGTACTCCACTCAGTCTTTCTGAGGAAGTGAAATACCTCGGTATTATCTTCGACAGAAAACTGAAATGGGACAAACACCTGACAAACAGGGTACAAAGGGCTCGTACAGCTTTCGGCCAGTGTAAGGGGATCATAGGTCGTACCTGGGGTCTTTCACCAAAGCATACTCTTTGGTTATACACGGCCGTTATTCGTCCGATGCTAATTTACGGTGCGGTGGCGTGGTTCTCTAGGGTCAAGCTAGCTTCCACTATCACCAAACTGAACCACATTCAAAGAATGGCCTGCCTAAGTATCACTGGCGCAATGAATACCACACCCACTACTGCGATGGAGAACATGCTGTACCTACCGCCCCTTGACATCTTCATTGAAGAGACGGCGATGGCTACGATGCTCAGACTTCGCACGACGGGATTCTCCTGTGAAGGGTTCCGAAGTGGAGCGAGGGGCAACCTCTGGAATGAGACAATCAAAGGTATGCCACTTTTGGAGTGTCCTACAGATGTCTTTTCTCCCCACTTTGTTTTCAGGAAACCATATCACACGCACACCTCATCCACTGCAATCGATGCTAATGCGAGCCTGAAAATCTACACCGACGGCTCGAAACGACAGGAGGGTACTGGAGTAGGGATCTTCTCCCACGATTTCCAAGCACGGCTATCCATACCATCTGTAACGCAGGCGGAATTATACGCCATCAAAACTGCCTCGGAAGTTGTCGCCAACTCCAATAAATCCGGCAGGAACATAGTGATATTCACTGACAGCAGACAGTCTATTTTAGCCCTGGAGAGGTGTCGCTTCTCCTCTGGGCTTCTTCTCGACTGTCACCAGGCCCTGGTCAATGCGTCCAGGTCAAATTCCATCACCCTGGCCTGGATTAAGGGACACAATGGGATCAAGGGCAATCAGTACGCCGACAAACTTGCTCGCAGGGCGTCTAGGCGGGTGCCGGAGGCACCAGAGCCCTTCCTCCTTCCGTCCTCTTCTTCCCATTTAGGGATCCTGAAGGACGTCACCCACAAAAAATTCAAGATAGGTGGGATGCAATTCCAGGCTCCTCAACAGCCAGGGAACTTCTTAACTACCCATCTGTTGAGATGGCGAAGAAATTACACGAGCTCCCCAGAAGTAAGCTGCGTCTTATCACCGGCCTACTCACGGGACACTGTGGTACCAGAAAGCATATGTACAATATGCAGCTCAGCGACACTTTCTTCTGTCGAGCGTGTAAGCAAGAAGAAGAAACGGTAAGGCACATTTTATGTGATTGTCCCGCCCTAGAAGACCAGAGGGTAAGTGCATTTGATGATCCCTGGCCATCTATGGACACAATACGCAATGCTCCCCTGTCGAGTAAGCTAACCTTGGCTACATCCATAAGTTGGCTGCTCGTTACGGGTATATAATACCGGGTGGGCATGATGGAGGCTGGCACAAAGGGCCCACTGGGGCCTAAGCGCCGCCTATGCCTGGCATAGAGCCTCCCAACCCTACATACATACAAGCGGCGAAGAAAAATAATTAATGATTGTTACGTGTTATCTTATATTTCTTATATTTAGGGCATTATAACGTGAAGACTACGTTATTCCCAAGGGACGTTGTACTGCTTGTTTTACACAAATAACCGTTAAGTGCATAGGTAAATAAAGCACGATAGCTTCATAATTACTTCGTTTTAACTCTGATGTGTAAATTGTAATTGTTTCTTTACAAATAAACGAATTTTTTTATCATGGTTTAGTGGAGGTGTCGGCAACCTATTAGATCATTTCAAATGATCCATTGGAGTTTAAAAAATAAAGTAATATAGAAAACAAATCCTTAAAGAATAACGGTGGGTTGCAGAACCGCCACCTATTGCTTAGTGGTAGCTTAAATACCTTAAGTTAAGCATCCGTTAAATGTTGTAGAAAACTTTCAAAAGTTAACGTCATTTAAGTTAACGGAAAGTGACCGCCTTGATTGTTGCAGAAACACCGATTAAGGAATGATGATCCACTAAGATCAGTTAATCTGTCACTAACATCGGTCAAAAACCATCGATTAGCATCGTTTCGTGTTTGTTTGCCGGAATACCACACATGTTTTGTACAATATTAATAATAAA
The DNA here is from genome assembly GCA_963971325.1 of Aphodius granarius. Lineage (NCBI taxonomy): Eukaryota > Metazoa > Arthropoda > Insecta > Coleoptera > Scarabaeidae > Aphodius > Aphodius granarius. The sequence continues at coordinate 8,809,353 of OZ020225.1, forward strand.
TTACAAAAGAAAAAAATAATATGTAAAATTCCGTTTATTTATGAAGAAACAATTATAATTTACACATCAGAGTTAAAACCAAAATAAGTTATTTGTATAAAACAGAAAGATTTACACGTTGATGACGATAAGGTAGCCGCACCTTGCAGAATCAGAATTTCTTTAAGTCTCTGGATCATATGGACTTCACGTTGCAATTTCCTTTTTCAATCGCTGTTGTTGTTAAGATTCTGTATTTGTTTAAACATTATTTGCCTCCGCCAACAAATAGGAACAGAAAGCGCAACCGACATAGTGCTTCTTACTTTAAATGTACACAAGAGTACCGTCAATCGAATAATACACCGAGTTACAGGCAGTATAGCGTCCCTGGGAAGACACTACGTTTAGATGCCTTCGCAACATCATAATAACAACCGTCGTTCATGACTTTTGTGTCTTTGCCAGTCCGCCTTGCTTTAGACCCGCAACTAACTGCAGTGGTCTGTTACAGTTCCACCGAATAGTCTCTAGTACGACATTATTAAGAATTCAATAATGATATACTTTTCCCATCGTTGCTTTTTTTTAAACGTTACAACATCTTGATGACTAAGATGACTCAATTCTTGCTTTTGTGGTATATTTTCATATTCACTTTGCTAAAAAAATAAATATTAGAAATGATAAGACGTAGTAATTGAAACCATACATTTTCCTTTGCCGCTTATTTCCGGCTTATCCTCTTGCAAAGCTGCTGTATCAATCTTGAATCAGCATAATGACCTCTTCTGTCTCCTTATTCTACTGGTACTGGATAAATGATTTTGAAATTTGTGGCTAATGGATTAATGTCGAAATTTTGTTTAAAACATTAACATTTTCTTTTTTTCCACTTCTTTTCACTTCCTTGCCCGACAGACCACCTAAGCACTAAACTAAACAATGCACGCGAAAAGTGAGGTTAACTTTAAAGCGCTCTCTACCAATATGACATTTAACGCATTTGGCGACGTTGCAAAGTGAGTTTAAACTTAGAGGACCAATAGCTAGAGGATCCTTCAATGGCGTTTATGCAACTCACCCCATATGTTGTTGATATTTTCGTGCGCTGTGGTGGCGAAACTGTACCCTAACGATTAAAGGCTATAAAATCGCGTTCTGAAGAGTCGTAAGCGCTATTTTGTTAGCGCTGAAGCAGCACTGAGACAGGGCTGTTCGTCTGAACACAAACATTGATTAGCATTCTAGTAGTTTCATTAATATTATATTGTTATTGTCATCATCACGGTGAGTTGAATCCTAATTACTTACACAAAAGTAGAAAATTATTTTCTATTGATGTTGATGTTATATAAATGTTGTGTCCCTGCGGTTTAATAGCTTTGTTCGAGCAGCAGTAAGTTATTAATATCGAACTAAATGCAAATTCTGCAAGGCGCATGCGCAACTATGAACTAATTCGAACTTGTCAGGTATTTGTCACTGCTCGAACGCATTTAGTCATCATCAACTGTACTCTTGACAATGTTGCCAACCGTACTGCGGTTGTAATAGATTTAATACACTATACAGAATCTATTTGATAGTTATGATTTTTTTTATTCAGTTTTGCTGTGGTGATGACAACACTGCGCCTGATACCATACATTATCATAAATCATAGTCAACAAACGTAGTGTTGTTGTAAAGTCCTAACGCCTTTACACCCCTTTTGGTAAAAGTATAATTAATTAAGTGAATAAATGGGAACATACAGAACAAAGGATTTTATATTTCATAAACGAATTCTAGGAATTGTGCATACGTGCGTCGAGCAGTTTTTGCAGACCAAGCTTTTCGTCATTCTTTACTTCATTTTCATTGGTTAATAAAAGTCATACGATGTGTCGAGCAAAGAGTGGAATTGAGCAAAAAGATATGTAGACGTAAGAAACGCAAGTACATTATAAGATCTAGAAGAGTGCGGATAAGTTCGGAAAATCAAAAAATCAAGTGAAGTGTAAAAGTCGATCCAGTGCGCCTAAAAATTAGTGAAACAAAGAAGAAAGAAGAAGAGAACGCAGAAGAATCATCCACCAAATTTTAATAAATAAAATCATAGTTAAATTGGGAATTGGTAGTTTTCCTTTTTCCTCACACACCCCCAACAAAAATGGTGTCAGGTGTGTTGGGTTTCATCTAAAGCGTCTGAAAAGAAAACTCAGGTGTTTAGAACGAGCCCCTGGATTCAGCAGCCAGTAAAAATCTATTGGAGACGCTACGAGTCCAGCGTTGGGAACTAGTGAGGCGCCGCGCCGAAAGAAATTTCCATTCCATACAACTATAACGATCCGAGAAGGACGAACCAGCATCAATCGAACCAGCATCAATCCGAGACGCCGTCGTCACACCGAGCATCAATCGAACCAGCATCAATCCGAGACGCCGTCGTCACACCGAGCATCAATCGAACCAGCATCAATCCGAGACGCCGCCGTCATACCAACATTCAATCAACATCCGACGCTAACGTGAAGTGTTAGACAAAATTTTAACAAGTAAGACTCATTAATTATATGCCAGATCTTAACGAAAATCCCGAAATTCCCGATATCCCAGCAGAGATGCCTTTTCAATTAGATGCCGCGATCAAAATGATCCCAGAATTCGATGGGAATAAAAATAATTTACACCGTTTTATATCCTGCTGTGATATCGTGGAAAAAACCGCAACAACCGCCGCAAATCACGCTTCATTGTTAGACGTGATAAAAACTAAGTTAACCGGTCCTGCATACAATATTATCAAATACCAAAGACTTTGCCACTTGGGCCGATTTAAAGAAAACTTTACAAGATCAGTACCTCGAAAAGAGAACCATAGTTCAAATCCAATCAGAATTAATTAGCATCTTCCAATATCAAAGCGAAGCCGTTCAAGAATACGCCAATCGGGTCAAACGATTATGTGCCGATCTGAACGATTCTTGTATAGCTAGCGAAGGCGTTGAAGCATCGGAAACTATCCGAAAATTAAATTCAAAACTCGCGTTACAAGCATTTGTCGAAGGTCTAAAATCACAATTCAAATTAATCGTAAAAGCCTCACTATATGACACACTCCAAGACGCGATTCAAGGAGCCTGTCAAGAAGAAAGGTGTGTACTTTTTCCAAAACATTCTAAATTTCAACCACAAAATCCAGCAAAATTTAATAAGCAACCACAAAAGTGTTTTACTTGTGGGAAATTAGGTCATGTACAAAGTCAATGTTACCAAAAACAAACAAATCAATTTCCATGTTATCCTAGCTCAAATCCGCATCCTCAACCCCGTATTAAACAGGAATTCAATGCATCTATCAATCAAGTAACAATTTCCTGTAGGTATTGTAAAAAAATAGGTCACGTAATCGAGGATTGTAGAAAACATAAATATAACAACGAGCGCCGCGCGCAGCAATCCGATCCGCCGCGACAAAATTCCACGTACGCGCCGCGTCAACAAACTCCGGGAAACGAGAACCGCCCAGGAACGTCAGGCAGCGTACCCAGCGGGTGACAATGAACCTCTGCCTCAGTCAATCACATCAAAATCAATTTCCAATCTGTTCTACAAACTCTAACAATTATTATGACATATTTACTGAAATTCCTGAAGTCTCCGAAATCTCCGAATTCTCTGAAATCGCCGAACTCCCTACAATTTCCGAAATCGCTAAAGTCTCTGAAATCGCCGAACTCCATACAATCCCCGAAATCTCTGAAATCGCTCAAATCTCTCAAATCTCCCAAATCTCCAAAGTCTCTGCAATACACGAAATCAAACAAAATTCTGAAATCAATGAATGTAATCAAACTAAATCACCCGATAATAAAAATCAAGACTTTCATGTGTACTCCATAGGTTGCCAAAACTCTAAATCGTATTATGTAGATATTGCTTTATCTCTAGCCAAGTTCCAGACTGCACGAATGTTACTCGACACCGCTTCTGACATAAGCATTTTAAAAGTAGGTCATGCATACACTGATATACAAATAAATACGAGCAACACATTAAAAATAAAGGGAATCACGAACGAAATCGTATCTTCTTTGGGTTCATGTGAAGGTAAATTCCAATTAGCTGAAAATGTATTCGTAACACATCCTGTGCATCTCGTATCTAACGAATTTCCATTAACCTGTTCGGATATCCTTGGGGGAGATTTCTTAGAAAAATATTCCGCTCAAATCAGTTATAAAGATTTAACAACAACAACGATAGTTGATAATATGTACCACACTCTTCCCATATCAAAAAACAACAGCGTAATCTTTCCTCCTAGGTCAGAATATACAGCACAATTGCCAATCGATTTCAATAATACAAAAGTCTGTTTGCAAAAACAATTAAAATCAGGTATAATGGTCGGAAATTCCATAGCAAATCCTATCGATGGATATTGTAAGGTAAAATTGCTAAATCCTCATCAACATCCGGTAATTTTTAATGTTAATGAACTTGAATTTGATGATCTAGAAAATTATTATTGTATTAACTCCATACTGCCTCATGATAACTCAACTCGAATTGATCAATTGCTATCCGATATCGATAAAACTCATCTAAACTCAGAAGAAAAAAGTTCAATTGTAGACATCGTTGCAGAATTTAATGATATATTTTATTTATCTGGTGATAAGCTAACTCACACAAACTCGATAGAACATTCGATTCCATTAACCACTACGCGTCCGATATTTGTTAAGCCATACCGATTACCCGAAGCCCAAAAATCCGAAATTAAGCAACAAATAGAGAAAATGCTCGATGAAGAGATTATCGAACATAGCAAATCCCCGTATAACGCACCCATCCTAATAGTACCAAAGAAACTCGATTCATCCGGAAATCGAAGATGGAGATTAGTAGTCGATTTTCGAAAATTAAATGATTCCACTGAAGCTGACGCTTATCCATTGCCTAATATCTCAGAGATATTGGACCAATTGGGTAGTTCAAAATATTTTTCTGTTATCGATTTGGCCACGGGTTTTTACCAGATTTCTTTAGATGAGAAAAGCAAACCTGTCACAGCTTTTTCATTTTTCGGTGAACATTATCCACATTCCAGCGTTTGATGAATAACGTCTTAACAGGGATGCAAGGAATCAAGTGCCTTGTTTATCTTGACGACATTGTCACCTTCGGTTCATCCCTTATCGACCACAATAATAAATTAAAATGTGTTTTTACTAGACTACGCGAACATAATCTCAAATTGCAGCCGAGTAAGTGCAGTTTCCTTCGAAAGGAAATAGCATATCTTGGGCATGTCATTTCTGAAGACGGTATTAAACCAGATCCGAGGAAAACCGGCGCCGTGCAAAATTTCCCTATTCCAAAAACGCCCAAATATGTCAAATCTTTTATGGGTCTAGCTAGCTACTAGCTAGTCCACTTAACAGTCTATTAAAGAAGGATGTTAAATTTGTTTTTGATTCTCGTTGTAAAGACTCATTTGAAAAACTTAAAGGTAAATTAGTAAACCCTCCTGTTTTACAATTCCCAGACTTCTCCAAAGAATTTCTTGTGACTACTGATGCAAGTCAAAATGCAATTGGAGGTGTTCTTTCTCAGGGTACCGTAGGCCAGGATCTTCCTATCGCATATGCTTCCAGGACATTAAATAAAGCCGAGAGAAACTATTCAACTATAGAACGTGAGCTTCTTGGAATCATATGGACTGTCCAGCATTTTAGGCCGTACCTTTTTGGCAGAATGTTCAAAATTTTGACCGATCACAGATCCTTGATTTATCTGTTTTCTGTGTCCAACCCGCCATCCCGACTTATGCGATTCAGGCTAAAGCTCGAAGAGTATGAGTATGGAATTCAGTATAAACCCGGAAAGCTAAACCTAAATGCTGATGGATTGTCTCGTATGTTTGCAATTCACAATGTAGACCAAACCGCATACGACACATACTTAAAAGACATCGAAAAAAAGGTTTTTATTAATAATAACATCATCGACACAAATTCTGAACCGCCATCACCCAATATACTACATTTCGTATCTTTGGACGATAATTCCATGAATAGTAATAACATGTCACTAACAGCTTTCCATAAAACTAAACAAAACTTGAAAAATGTTTATAACATATTCATTAAGACTAAATTAATTAATAAACCCGAATATTCTGATATTTTTTATAGTTTTCAAGATCTAAAAGACCATTGCATACAAAATGCCATTGACTCATTTGTTATTCCAAGCTCAGAAATCAAAGACCAACGTTTAAAGTTAGATGTAATACGTACCATGCTAAGATACATTTTAGACAAACAAACGTTAAAATTCACATTCAGCATAACCAGCGCAATGAAAATCTATTACCTCAGGATATAGAAAAAATACTCGCAGAATTTCACGTCACACCTATCGGTGGACACCAGGGAGTAAATCGTACATACAACAGAATAAAATCATATCATAAATGGCACAAAATGTATCGCGACATAAAAAGATACGTCAAAGCTTGCGAACTTTGTCAGAAGAACAAAGTATCTAAGAGAACACAAATTCCCATAGCAATCACAACAACTTCGTCACATCCTTTCGAAAAGGTCTTCTTAGACATAGTAGGTCCTCTAAGCCAAACCGAAAAAAATTATTTATCGATTAGCTTCTAATACAAATGTTTTTTCAGATGGCATTGTTCCTGATCCTGAATCCGTTCCTGTTCCTATGTTCTTTCGTCGTTAGCCAGTACTCAATTCAACATCTCAACAACACTGCTCTATATTATGAGAAAGTGGGAAATTTAAGATTAAACCACGACTACTGGAAAGTAATCACCTACCTGGATTTAAACAATTATTATTCTGAATACGAAATTATTAAGACATACCACAACCAAATTTCCATATTTTGCGATCATTCCATTATCCAAAATGTGAGCTCAGAGCGATGTTCCTTACTAAACTCTACTAGCTATCGAATTGTTCAATTGCAAATTACAGAACGATTTAATTCAGCAATTATTAGGCATAAATTCAAATAAAATCAAAAAACGAGGATTAATAAACGTAGTAGGATCCTTATCCAAAACCTTGTTCGGAACTTTGGATGAGGAAGATGCTAACCATTACAACCAGCAAATTGAAAATTTGAAATCTAACCAAAGTCATTTACTATCACTCATGAAGGAGCAAACTTCTATTATAAAGAGTACTGTTTACATATTAAATAGTACTAAAGGTAATCATAATCTTGTGACACTCAGTTTTGATTTTTGCAGTCGTTAGCATGGTTTTGCGTATTGGGCCATTTCAGTTTCGTTAGGGGTTTGAATCTTAGTACCATCTTGGATGAGTGGCGCCATCTCTGATTGCTGATAGCAAACACTGATGTTTTCCACTCCGTTTTCTGAGGTTATTTTAATTAATTTACTTGTTCTACCGCTACCTCAGACCTGCTTTCAGCCCCGGCGTGCTATTGAGCAACTTTTTGTCCGTTAAATCACTCTACCAACTTCCTTGCGTTTTAGGCGAACCGCGTGCCAGCCTTTACGTTGCAAATTGCGCGGTTTTACGTAGCTTTGAGGCAAATAATTTTCTCGGCGGTTGTTTGGGCCTGCGGACTCTCTTCTCCAGCAGTTTGAGCTCCTTCCTTGTTAATTTTGTACCGGAGCAGCTAATTTTTTGTGAGGGATTAGGTTACGAGGAGTCCGCGAGATGGCGGCGTCACAAATTTGTTATCGTTCCGGCTTAATTCTCGCTTTGTTTTATTTCGAATTCATCCGGCAACTGGTCGGCAATGATGGTTGGGTCATCGCGGTGATTTTCATGCCTTTAGTCCAATTTTTCCGACATTCTTTCCACTTCTATTTTTTTGCTCAGAATCCAGTGCATAAATAGAGGCGCTCCGCCATCTTGCCCGCATTTTCGATGTTACCTAGTTGTAAACAAGGTGTTAGTTGGTCATAATCGAAGTTCTAGAAAAATCGCTCTTGATTTGTGCGTGGTGTTGTGCTTCTCCTACTGGGACATATTCTGCATACACGGTTGAATTGGACGCCGGCAGATATTGCTCCCTTTCGCATTCCGGATCTGGAAGCCTCATCCTTTTGGAAGCCACCCCTGTGAACGGTGGACTTCTTTCACTTTTGTGGATTTGATACAAGTCAACGAGGAGATCTAATTAACCCACCCAACACCTTTGGGTTCCTTTTCTTTGGCTGGAAAGTTCTGTTGGTTGAGACAATCATTTACCAGTCGTTTATTTGGGCGGACCTTCTGCGGATCTATTGGCAGGGCAAACCTTTGTTGGTCGACACAGGCTCGAATAACCAGCCTGGAGTTTGACGAATTGGTTGAGGTTCGAAGACTTCGGAGATCGTACATCTTCCATCGTCCGAGGACAGGACCCGACCTCAGACCAGCATTAAGCTACCGACAAGGTCAGATTGTTCCCATTTACACGTTTACCGTCGCCCTCAGCGTTTAACTGTTCTTATTTTATATTTTGCGAGAATTTTGGTTAGTGTTTACCGGTATTACTTCTGAATCCACCTTCAGTGGTTCATTAGTGTGTTTGTATATTAATCAACGACGTATTTTGTTCTTCCTTTCGCTGGAAAGGACGCCTTCAGCGTTTAGTTCTCTTTGGTTTCGGTTACATAATTAATTCAGCCTTCGGCATTTATTTGTTTGTTTATCTAATGTAATTAAGCTTTCTTTTGTTAATCAACAACTTCAGTGCGGTTTTAATTTTCCTAATTTAATTATCTTTCTTGGAATTGACCAAGATTGCGACTTACACGGTTGTCTGGCCAGATAATATTGGGGGTGCGCATTTGTTTATTTATCTCTATATATTTTGTGTTTTATTTGCATTGAACGTTGATCTTGTTGATCACTTGCATATATTACTTGTGTACCTGGTTTGTTTTGGATAGGCTGAAACCCTATGAAGCAATACAACGTATATTTACATTTAGTTCATTGCATACCATATATTTAATTGTGTGCTTCCACGGAACTTTTGACTTACGTCTACTACGAACAATAAAGCGGATGTTGTCCTTATTTTACCTCTTTTATTTGGGGAATACAACTTCATCTTATCCTGTGTCGTATTGTGGCTGACTTCGATCTACCTTGCCACCGGGTTTACGTCCATATCGAGTATAAGGTGGGTGGCGCCCTTAAACCCCTGTTACACTTCGGATTAGGAGTTGGAGTGAGACCCACGCATGAGCTAAGAATTGCACAAGGACCTCAGAATTGCACAAGCGCACAGGTAGGAGCGAATTCGGAAGATTTTGGACATAGCCGTCAGTTTGTTTTCTTTACTCTCTCTCTTTGGTTGGTTTGGAAAATCAAAGTGTAACAATCTGTATTTTAAACAAGTAGATAATAAGCTTAAAAATATTTCAAAGAAGTTTACATTATTATTACATGGTGCTGCGACACAATCTTTCAAAAATCAATTAGGAATAAAATTAGACGACTTAGTTTTAGTGTTAAATATTGGTCTAAGTTCATTTCGTTTAGCCCAAAACAATTTAATTAATGTTATATCATTAGCTGAAAGAGGAATATTACATCCTTTAGTTTTAAGTCCTCAACGTATTATCGATGATTTAACTGCCAAACAGAATTCTCTAACGAATTTAAATTTTCCATTACCTTTAAAACTTGAAAACATTGAAATAATATATAGCACTGCAGAAATAGAAATATTTTTTATAGATAACAAATTAAGTTTTATAATTCATGTACCCTTAGTCGATTCACGAATGTACGAAATTCTGAAACTCTCTAGTATTCCAAATCATCTAGCATTTTCTGTCACTGTTCCAAAATTTCCATACCTAGTGAATGATAGAATGAATCAATATTATTTTTATCTGACATCAAACGAATTTTCTTTTTGTAAGAAAATGCCAGACATGTATATCTTGTCACGTTGTGACATGAAACTAGGAGATATGTTTGAAATTTGTATCACCGCGCGTTATATTTCTATGTTTAGTACGTCTGGCGCCATCTCATGGCTGACCTTGGAACCGATATTTTGACATTGTAAAATTAACGTTATGAATTTTTAATTAGTTTTGAGTATTGATGAGTTCTCTCGTATTCAGCAGATACACGGTCCTTTGGAATGACGTTTTGCCAAATATTATCTTTGTTTGTTCGACTTTAGCGCGGATGTCGCATGAGGATCGAAATGTTTATAGGCGATTTTCTCGGTAATTACGGCATATCCATCGTGTACTCCATTTACCGGATAGTATCGGCCACCAAACACTCTGTTGGCATAGAACTCATCGTGCTATTTAGTTCAGTTTAATAAATATTCATGATTTTGTTGATTTGTCGTTTTTTTGCTGGGTTAACATGTGACTGCGTAGGTTCCGTTGTTGTTTGTATTTTTGGCCTTTCGCATTTTTAATGCCGTTTTCAGTTTCATAGTAGTCATTTGGTAATAGTATTTTGAATATTTGAAGTTGCAATTAAGATTTTTTGATTAATTGGGTCAGTTAGTTCGTCTATCGTCCGCCAGGGGTGCTGGTGTTTTTCTGGTTTCATAAAAGCAGTTGCAGGAGTGGGGTAGTCTCATTTTGAATTCTTTGATTGCTGAAGATAGTTGTGTGAAATTGAGTCTTATTTTTTGTTGTTGAATCGCTGATTAGCCATAGTGTCCAGAGTTGGAGTTTCGTCGGTTGTGCAATGGTTGGTGCACATCGACATTCCTGTGAATTTGGGGATTTGTCCACTCCGGCACATATTAAGCTGTGAGCTTATCGTCGTTGGACGGAGAAAAAGGCGTTTAGTCGTATTCATTACTTGTTAAACCCGCCTAACATCTCAGGGGTAAGCAATCGATTGATTTTCAGTGGAATTGATTCTAATTGCATTTCGAATTCCTGTAGTTTTTTTTCCTTGTTGGTTGGATTTTACTTCTTCGTGTACCTCCTGGGTTTGGTACTGTCTGGAGTGTTGTCGTGGAAGCATCCACCCTCCTGTGGTCAGCCGCTGTATTATCGCTCCGTCAGCCGACCTAACCTCTCAAGCCCATCACTGCCGCAGATCTCGGGGCATCGTCTTAATCAAGAGCGTCACCGTTACGGACACCGCATTATTGCTGCATTGAATATCGATCTACGTGCAAGACTACTGTGAAACCAAGTAGGTTTTAATTATATCTTATATCGGGTCCGTGCGCTTCGATTGACGACTGCGTTATTAGCTATCGAGAACATAGCTAGAGGTTAGGATTGTATCGAACCACCATCGGAGTAGTAGCGTTATCGTTTTGTATTATTATTAGTAACATTTGTAGAGTTGAGTCAAATCAATTATCCTTTTGTATTTGTAAACGAAGATTAGTCATTTCGTCGAGTTAATGTATATTTTAGAGCTTGGAATTTTGATAGAGTATATTTGGTTAGTCAGTTCAGTCTTTTAGTCAGTCATTAATTAATTTGATAGTTAGTCGATTGGCTCATTAAATGATTTGAGATTTTATTAGTCGCTCTTGGTGGAACGTAATATTATTCATATTTTCAACGCGCTTTATTTAGTAACTTTAAACGGTATTTACCACTTTATCGCCCTCGCTCGTGTATTTGGCCAATTACATTGCGTCGGTTACTTTTATTGAGATTATTGCGGCTTACACATCGTCGTCTAGCGTTGACGATTGGATATACGTTTACCTTGTGCGCCTATTTTGGTGTATTCTGTCCAATTTTATGGAACTTAGGATTTTACGATTTTGGGAACTTTAGTAATTATTGGTAGAGTTTACCGTTGCGCCTTTATTAAGATTCTAAGGTTTTTAATCACGTTTGTGGTAGTATTGATCAGTATTATTGATTCGCGCATTATTGTTTATTATTATTATTCATCAATTCTTTTAGATAATAAAGTTATTGTTTTGGATCTGTTGGGTTTGAATTGTCGAGCTTCCTTTTTCCTTCCAAAGTGTTTAAATTGGGTGGCGCCTGTTACATCGGTTGTCAAGTAATTGACCCCTCCCAATCTCCGAGAGAGCAGCTGGGTACACTTGTGGATCACCAACGGAAGGCGACAATAGGTAGGATCTTCGGCAGTGAAAATTTCGGTGTAACAATCTGTAAAAATACCAAGCCTATTTACAAATCTCATTTTAGCACTGATTGCGAAGTTAATTACTTAACATTAAACAACAAAGATTGGAAAAATTGTAACAAAAGAATTGTCAATATTAAACAAACCCTATTTATACAATTAGCTCAAACAAACTCTTGGATATTTGCTACACCAGTAGAGGATTTTCTTCATATAAATTGCAAACTTAGCGAAAAAGTAACTACGGTCACCTTATTAGGAACCGGCATTTTAAATATTACCTCAAATTGTACTGCATACACAAAATCAGTATCATTAACTCCTCATAACGTTTTTAAAGATCGTATAACGGTAACATATATTCCATATTTAAATCTCTCTTCCAAATTTGATAAATTGTTTGTAACACAAAATATTTACTTTCCGTCAATATCATCATCCATGGTATTAACTGACAATGATCAAGCCATCAATAGTTTAGGTCAACGTTTAGAAGTATTAAAAGCACACGAAGAATTAGCACAACACACACGAATTCATTATTCCTTTATTTATACGCTTATTATAGCCATTGTTATCTTAACCATCATATATTTATGCTATCCTAAATTTTCAAAGTTCATTTCAAACCTTAAAGTTAAAGACAATATTCAACCAGATCCGCAAATAGAGCTTGAAGAGAATGTTAACAAAGTCGCGAGTGAAAATTGCACCAATCCTCGATAATTGCCAATTGCACCGGCATTTAACTGTGGGAAATCCACGGTGTTTGACATATACCGAGAAACGTCAAAAATTATTCCAGATGTGCTTGAAAGAGATGTATAGCCGGCACCCACGACCACTAAGTGAAAAGAGGTGGCGATGGGTTTTCAAGAGAAGTGGCAAATGCCGAATTGCGGTAGGGCAATTGATGGACATTGCAATAGCACATTGCAATAAAGTATCCGGCAAACAGTGGATCCATGTAGTTTAATTATAAAAAAATATATTTATATATTTTTATACATTACCTCTGGCGCTTATGGATCTGAAAGTGATGGCGGAGTATGTCAGCAATGCTCTCTGGGCCAAAGTATGATTAACAAGAAAATAAATTTTCTGGCCAGTGCCTGCATGAAGCAACACACCTTTCCCCCGTACTTTTTGGCTGGAGATGAAGCGTTTCCACTACAAGAAAACCTGTTGCGGCCTTATAGTGAAAGATTTCTATCAAAGAAAAAACAAGTCTTTAATAACCGACTCAGCAGAGCAAGGCGTTGCATTAAAAACGCATTTGGAGTTTTGGCAAACCGATGGAGGATTTTGTACACGACGATTGCTGGACATCCATCGTCCATAGATAACATTGTTAGAGCTGCTGTGCGTTTGCACAATTTTATTAAAACGCATAGCAGCTCTAACGCATTGTACCCCCCAGAGACGATACAACACGATCGAGCTATAATGGAGCGCGGAGAGGGCGTATATGATTCCCAGGATGCAGGTGCTCTAGCTCGAAGAGACCGAATGTGCGAATATTTAAATTCTGCAGGAGCAGTACCATGGCAAGGCAACACAAATTAATTAGATGTGCTCGGAGTGCGGAATGTATTGTTGACATAGCTGTCTAACCAGATTTAATATTATTCAGTTTCGTGAAGCTACAACGACTGTGGACCTCAATTAAAGCTAATCTGTCAATTCGCAACCACAGTGACGAAGGCTTTGGATTCTGTCTGACTGCTGTTAAAAATGGTTATAGCTCCGATGAGCTCTTCCTTCTAAAAACCTCTTCCTTCTAGGGTACTTGTCGGAAGGTAATAATAGCAATGTATATTCTTAAGAGGAACCACATAACCTACTTAATTAACTTTTGTATTTGACGAACTTGGTAGATAGAAATTATGGAAATTACTAGCAATAAGAACACACAAGAAAAAATAAGAACAGAAGTAATTAAGTACTATACGGATTCTTTAATTCAACAGAAATATGAACATAGTACTGGATGTAAAAATAAAGGAGAGCAATATTTTAGTACAAAAGAAATTCCTATGTAAATATCTGTGGTAGCCCTCACCCAACTTTCCAACTACATCCTTTGCACAATGAAGTGTCTAAACACTTTTGCAATTATTCAATTTTGTGAAGCCATAGCTACTCTGGACCCTACCATGCGTCAGATTCTAAGACATAATGACATTTTTCATACTGACATTTATACACATTATTTCATACTATATAATAATGTGTATTTCATAGGTTCAAGAAGACATAATTCTTCAAGAAAATGGGAGATTATACTCCAAGTGACCTTGGTACTCCACTCCACCCAGAATTCAGAATTGGCAAAACTAAAATCAGAAGTGTCCGATTTGCAGCTACAGATTCATAAAAAAGCAATCGAATTTAAAACAAAGGGACATGAAATGAAAGCCAGTGTCTCCATATTACAGCAAGAACTTTTGCAACAAGATCTGATTCATTAAAGAACACGAATTGAAAACAGAAGTATCGGCATTAAAAAGAAAAATCTATGAGGAGGATTTAAGGCAGAAAGCAAAAGAAAATGAACTTTACATTCGATCATTACAATTAGAAATAAATACGTTTAAAAGAAAAGGAATTAAATAGTTAATTAAACAGGCCTGCAAAAAATACTTTTTTAAAAATTGTCTTAACTTTAGTCACTTATTTTGATGAGTTCTTTAGTGCTGAACTCAAAAACTAAAACCGTTTTTTCTATTACGTAGGATTTTCTCACAAAATACCCGGAATGGCCTCCACCCAACTTTCTGACAACAAGCGTCTAAACACGTACTATTGTTCAATCTCTTAATGTCGGAATTCATGGCGACGGTCATCGTCAACCGCAGCGTCCCGCTATAGTGACGGCCAGAATATCGAGTGATTTCGTTGCGACGTTCTCTGTCAAATGTCAACCGCGTCTCTTAGCGCGTTCCGCCAAACTGCTTAGCGGGTTGCAGGATGCGGCGAGATTACGGATTGCTTCAATACAAGTCGGGCCGCGAACGCTATGCGATTTTGGCTTATTTCGTGAAAATTTTATACTTATATTACTTACAGAAAAAAAGAAACTAGTTATAATCGATATATTTGGATGTATTTGTACATATATTACATATTATTCTTCCGAGTTTTAAGGATGAGTGTAATTTATTCTTGAAAATCTAATTAGCAAGTGTAACTTCGTATTCTGTATACATAGATGCATGTAGGAATTTTTTTGTCACATCCAAGTAAACTATTGCCTTAATAAATACTGTATTTGTTAACACAATCGTCAACGTCAATAGTTATTGGATTTCGCTGCGACGTCCACTTCGCACACTGCCAAACCGCGACGTCCTATCGATATGCCAACCTCTGCGATCATTTGATTTTGTTCCCACGGTTGCATTGCGCGATCGTCCACATTCATATAAACAGTTCTACCAACGATGAATAATGATTTAAAATGTAATACGACTGTCAAATTTAGAAAGAGAGTGATTTAAACAAAATTGTTCGGTAAATAAATTATATCTAAATAATTTACGTTTTATATATTACATAAACGTTTTATACACATTGTGTATGCATGTATTAGCCCAATTTATCAATTTCAAACGTTTTTTATGGTTGTGTCTGTGCGTTATTTTGCGAACCATTTGACTTAAATCAGTGATGCCACTCGTTTTTATTGTACAATGCATTTTATTATAGTCGATTTAATAACTAGGAGGAATTTTTTAAATGTGTTACTAGGATGACCTCGCCCGTAATTGGCTAAATCGCAGACCGTTTTACATCGGGCAAATTTACCCTTTGACGCAAGGTAGGTTAGGTTACAGATAAACAAACATTGGTATCTGCTTTGCGTTGTTTTGTGTTCGATGCTATTCTTGAGTTCAGTTCAATTTTATCAGCACTTCGTATAAGAAGTAGTGTACTTATCTAATTTGTTTAATATAAATATGATAATTTATTATTCCACAAGCTTTACTTTAACGTACTTGGACACGTTTTAAAGTTTTACAGCGAAAAATTCTTTAAAATTTTAATAGTACAACATTTATTGTGGTTTACAAATACGTTTAACCTAAAAATGGTCAAATTTAACCGCAAAAATATCTGGTGACATTTCTGGTAATTTGGCCCTAGTGTAAACCTGGCGTCTGATTTTATTCCTCCTAGTTATTAAATAGCCTATAGACGAAAACATGACGTGACATAGATAAGCGTGTCATCGTTGTACGTCAGATTTTGAGGTTGATTAATGTTATTGTTAAGAAGTAATGACAGGTTTTTGTTCATCAAGCGTCTATACGTCATAAGTCCGCGGTCGGACTCGTCAAATCGCAGCCGTTGACGGGCATTACATGTGAGTTGGCGGCCGTTTTGGGTAAAGTCAAGCGCCTGGGATACTAAATTTTTTTGGTGTAGTGTGTTTTAATTGAAAGAAGGGGTTGTGAAAATGTTAAATCAGGGAGGAAATGTTCGGGAAACTGATATTATTGATAGAAAAATGTGTTGAAAGTTGTCGATTTGTAGGTTATGTTTATTTTATTTGTGTTGGTAGATTTAATTATTTCTGGTGGATTTCATGTTTGTGTGGTTGCTGTGTTGTGATTTGTGATGATATTTCCGGATCCTGGTCATTTTATTTGCAAAATCGCGGCGGACGGAGTGGAAAAGATTCCTGTGATTAACGAAAAATATTTTATGGCGTTAACGGGGGGCCCTCCAAGGGTTTTGGCGGAGAAGCTAGGGGAATGGGGCGTTATTCCGAAAGAGGGGGAGTACATGTGCCCCAAGTGTGGTGGAGCGCTTCGATTAGTGGAACACGAGGATCGGTACGTTTCCTTATTAATGTATATTTCCTTATTTAATTGTGTGTAATTTTGTTTTAGGAGTGATGGGTTGAGGTGGTATTGTGAAAGGAATATCCAGAAGGGTCATCGGAAGAAAAGCCGGTGTCTGACTCGTATAGGGTTACGTACGGGGACCTTCTTCGCTCTATCCCAGCCTTCAATGTATCAAATGTTGGTGTTCATTCGGTGTTGGGTTTTCAACATTTCCTTAATTTTTGCTTGTTCGTCAGCAGAGATATCAAAAACGATTGTGTACATTCTTTCATTGTATCGTAGAAATGCACCCGAGATGCGTTGTTTTAGGGTGACTTGAGGTCGGTTAAGGGGTCTTATTGGTTTGGAACGCTTTAAATGTTATAATAGAGCTATGTAATGTACACTACTACGTATATTCTTACTTTTTATCGTAGAAATGCACCCGAGATGCGTTGTTTTAGGGTGACTTGAGGTCGGTTAAGGGGTCTTATTGGTTTGGAACGCTTTAAATGTTATAATAGAGCTATGTAATGTACACTACTACGTATATTCTTACTTTGTATCGTAGAAATGCACCCAAGATGCGTTGTTTTAGAGTGACTTGAGGTCGGTTAAGGGGTCTTATTGGTTTGGAACGCTTTAAATGTTATAATAGAGCTATGTAATGTAAATTGCTATGTATATTTTTACTATGTACAATATAAAATTAGCATTTTTTAAAAATTGTATTTTAATTATAATTTCTGTGTATAATAAAAATATAACAATGATTTTTGTTTGATTGATTTTGGTTTTTGTGGGATTGTGAATTGATATTGCTTTTTTGGGTAAAGTTAAGGTGGCTGGAAGTACTGCAATTACTATAAATTTCTTCAACTGTTGTCATAGTTACTAAGAAGTTTGACAAATTCATATTTTTTTATTTAAACTGTCTCAAGTCATCTCCGTTAATTACAGACGAAAATGAGCATAATTTGGTGTATAGTTTAAGTGATTGTAGTAATTTAGTGGCATCGAAGCAGTAGAGGGACATGGAAAGGCAACACTGGTTTATAATTGACAAGTGAGTACAAGTTATTCAGTACATGCTCATAAAATCGCATTTCGGGTGACTTTTTGACATCAGAATATCAGAAAAAGGTGCATTCCGCTCGCAAATGCGATAATTAGGCAATATTTATGTCAAATATGACGTCACAGGGGTCCTATTGTTTACTAAAATGCCAGTAGGTAGGCAACCTAATGCACACTGCAAATATGGTTTGAGGTTATGATTTCATTGAAGGAAAATAGTTAAATTATTACTGTATTTTCACTTTCCCAGTTGAATTCCGAATTTTCTTCAAAAATTGCCGTTTTTCATAGTTTCAAGGTCATTCCAAAAAAAAAAAACCAAAAAATTTGAGTATCCCAGGCCCTTGACTTAGGCCCGCAAAATAACGTAAGTCCACTATCTAACTATGTTTGTCTCTCAAGTCCTACCAAGCCATGGGGGCCCTCCTTCCCCTCGGTACTTGTGTTAATCGGATTCCTCCGATACGGTTGGACAAGTCGCCGGCGAGGTCGCATCTCTAAACGCGTTCCTCTACTCTACTTCTTTACACACTGCAGATCGCCGCATTGACCCACAGCACAGAATGCCATGAACTAAAACTATGTTTGGGTCTAAAAGACTCACCCTCTCAACATTCTTCGTACCAACTTCTAAGGTGTTTCTGATTGGCCACTCTTTTTTAATGTAATGATGTTTTCTATCACTGATCTCCCATTCACAGAGAAAACATGAATACTTTGTGTATCCACTCTGTTGACCAAGTAAAAGTGAACTGACTTTTAAATCGCAGCATTTAGTCTATTTATGGCTCGAATAGTTAAGTTTGTTCAAGATCAGTTCAAGGTTTTGGTATGTATCCTTTAAGTAAACCGAATGGCCAACAGGTACTGAAGCATACTTATTACCGTTGTGCAGAAGAACAGCTTTCAACCTTCTTTTAGAGGAGTCAATAAAGAGTCTCCAATCTTCCGGTTTGTACACAATATTGAAACATGCCATCATTCCAGGGACGTCGTTACAATAAACTAGGTTACTTCTTGATGAAAATAAGAGACAAAATCCTTTTCTCTTTGCCGATACCACCAGAAAGATGACCAGAAGCCAATTTCCTTTAATCTTGAACCTAAAACCTCCGCTGAGTTCTTTGGAAGCTTTAAGTCTCTAACCAAATCATTTAATTCAGACTGAGTGAAAAGTATAAGTGCACGAGTGCCAAGATAATATATGTCACAGTGCTCACTGCCTGCTTCACTAGCACACGGTTGAGGCAATATGTTTGTATCATATGATTTGTTATCTAGACTAACTGGTAGAGAAGGTATCGGTATACCAGGCCGATGTGGAACAGGGCGGATCGCTGATGGCAAGTTAGGATAAGATATCATCTTTTTATTTTTTAAGTTAAAACCATGCACGTTGCAGCAACAAAAATAACCCTTCTTCAATTAAACGATCAAGCTGATGCTGATCATCATACGGGTTTTCCGTCGATTACAATACTTTCCTTCTAGGGACTAGTCGGAAAGTAAAAATTTTTGCATCATGAGCTGATCCAGGCCAGCAAGCTACTCTATTTATAATGTTTTCTTTGCATTGCAAACCGCCTGGACGTTAATGGAATTTTTGTTTTCGATTACCGACAACCTCAGCATCGTTTCCATCTTAAAATACAACTAATAAACAACTGTTTTGAAATATACCATATTATGTTTAAGCTTTGTCTGCCACTATTTAACATCGATCTTTCTTTGACTTGAAGCAAATTCGTTTCATTCAAATTATCTTTTCGCTCTGTGTAGTATGTCTAGGTATTTTGCTATATTTATTTTATCCACATTTAACACCACCGTTATTTTTATGTTATTGTTTTTTTCACCTATTTAGATTTAAGGTATTTATTTACCTTAAAGAAAGGGAATAGCTAATCTCGATTATCCTATTGTGCGACGATCCCTCAATTTCGTCCAACACTTCCACCACTGTACCCTTCCTTAAACGAAATCGCTTAAGAAAATCCATTTCGCTAAAATTGTGGAACTGGTCTATACGCAGATATATCTGGCGAGGAAGACCAACTTCTACCAATTCTATAACCTAAATCATCTTCTATCAAATCGTTATCAAAATCCATCTTTTCCAAAAACAGCAGAAAAACAGACAATAAATAACCTCAGTTATTTTGCAGATTTTGACAAGTCGTTTCATATGTAATATCTTACATTACTTAAAACCTTAAGCCGTAATTTTTACGGATTAAATTTAGGTGAAGCTTTGGTGATTAACATCGCATATTCACGTGCAGTGCAATAAGCTACACTTAAATTATTTAAGCTTGGCTTAGTAGTTAAGGAAAAGTGGTGCAATCGGGCATTAAATAACTAAAAATATAAACATGTCCAAACTTTTAGGCAGCAAACGAATTCATCGATTATTTGTCAACTACCCTGCGTTAGAATATGGAGGAGTATTTTAAGTGTTTATGTAATTCGAGTAGTGCATTTTTATTAAGTTTCTAAAATTCAAGGGTATTCTGTTTTCGTGACAAATGCGGCATTTTAATTAGGATTCTGAATATGAACCCTCTTACTCTGGTGTTACTAGAGTTGAACACGGAACCGTAGATGAAGTGCAGTTAAGGATAAGTTCCTTCTTAAGCCATGTTTCTGCATTTTTTCTGATTCTAGTGCTGCTTTTTCAGTCTTGGGTCCAAAAGAGTTGCAATTGCTTTATTTGGCTCAAATGCACCCAAACGTTTCTTTATTGCAATCAACAAATCCCACTACAATTTAGCAGCAGCTGCTGATGTGCATTTGTGATATATAATTTTCCTTTTAACGCCACTTATCAGCGGAATCACGACCGACATTGCATATTTTTCACCAGACAATTCTTTGATAACCGTCTCTAGGGGTTTTAAGAGAAGAATGCTGTCAATTATCAATTCGCAATCGGTTGCAACAAGAAACTTTGGAGCTTTTGGGTTTACCAAAAGTACTGCAACCGAAAGTGGATCTTTGATTGTTACTAACCTTTCCAAGATATTTAATGAGGAATTCCACCTAGTAATCACGTCTTGTTTTATTTTATTTGAGGAGACCCCATATTTCCTTGTGCTGTTCTTAGTTGCTCAGATGTCAATGTGCTGTGCTTAAAATGTCCTAATATATTCTGGCATTTGTTTAACACTGTCGCTCGCTGTAATAGCATCATTTATGCATAGATATGTGTGCTACACAAGTCGTTTGACACGATTGATACAATTTTTGTCATGTATGTTCTACTGCATCCGGAAGTTCCGGAAGTGGCAAATGTTACGTTCGTTTTCTTAGGAATTCATACGATTGAGATCAAATTCATAACAGCTCATCTTCCGGTTAAATATGGGTAAAAATTTCCATATCAGTGGTATGAACGGTTTATGCGTTATAAGAGTTTATAGAAGCAGTTTGACAGAATCCGCAGCCTTCGTCACTGTCTCAGATTTTGACAAGTCAGTGCCACTGACATGACATGACATTAAATGTCAGTATGACAACTGTCATTATGTTATACGTTAGGTAGACACACAAAATTGAATAGTTGCAAACACAGACTAGACAGACACCGCAGCTAGATAGCAATAAGTGCACATCCCTCTGTCTTTTTTCCATCCAATTAAATCGGTATATTGACATCTTTATCGTTTTTTGCGAAACCTTTGCCCAGGGGGCGCTCGGTTGATGGACAGAGTTCCCACAGAAATCTATAAATTATATGTCATCAGTATGTCATTTCACTACTTATGACAAGCGTCAAATTTCAATATTTGCGCATTTAGTAAAATGTTTTGGTATAATTTGTGGAAAAACCGATAAAGAGAAATTATTTTGTTTACCGAAGAATCTGGATAGGTGCGTCATTATGTATACTTATGTACTTATGTGTAACCTCTATTTTCGACTAATAAATTTTAATTTATTGTCTTAATAAAATATTGTTTTATATATGTTTATTATTTATGTGGCCTAAAATTATTTATTTATATGTTTTGTAGTATCCCGCAACTGCATTCAGTTATATAAATTTTCGTTTTGCTATAATCAGTTATATTACATTGATATAATATGTGTAATAAATTCCTTTATATTTTTTATTTATAATAATATGCAAGAAGTCAAGACTGCGACAACAAACATTTTTTAATCTAAATTTTAACTAGCTTATTAATTCGACAGATTTATTTCAAATATGGCGCCAACGTGCCCCAAGCGCCCCTATGTCACGGTTTCATGCTTTTAGAGTGAAATAGACGATAGTTGAAGAGAGAAACGAGATATCGGGGGTCACGG
This sequence comes from Aphodius granarius, assembly GCA_963971325.1. NCBI lineage: Eukaryota > Metazoa > Arthropoda > Insecta > Coleoptera > Scarabaeidae > Aphodius > Aphodius granarius. The sequence goes on from OZ020225.1 coordinate 8,831,641, forward strand.
AAAATAACGTTTACTGCGCTGTCTGTCTAGTCTGTGGTTGCAAAAGTGTTTAGACACTTCAATGATGTAGTCGGAAATTTGGGTGTCGATTGCTCCGACGCAGTTTGGCAATTGCCATGCTTTCTCAGGCACATGCTATCTCCTTCCATTTTTTTTTCTGGTGGGCGCAGGCATGACCTCCTCGTTAACATCCCAAATCACTTTCGTTGTCCCTCGATATATTTGGGAAACTGTTGCTACTCCACACGTAAAGGCCAGCGCTATCGATGATACGTACTCGCCAGTTGCGAGATATTTGAAGTGTTATTAATATAAAGTGGTACCGTGAACTGGGGTTACTTTGCGCTACATACGGAAAAAGTTTCATTGCTTTTTATTCACGAACGAGTAATATATACCGCCAAACTAATGACGATGTTGTGAGGGTTGAATATCAGACCATACTCACAACGCAAGGGCGGACATTCCCGCGTTGTCCTGGCTTTGCAATTTGATATCAAACCTAACCTTGTAAAAGTGGCAGTTTTTTAGGTGGAAAAATGTGTGTTTTGAGAAGTTGTTACCAGCCGTAGACAGGTAAGTACTTTCCTGTTTAATTAGTAGCATCTTGTCACTGTTTTGCTGTGAAAATTTCTCACGATTTTGTACATGGATTATAAATACGGACATATTCTGCGAAGCCGTTGGATTTCTGCACTTTTGGGGTTACTTTGTTCCAATGGAGCAAAGTATACCTGTTTTGATAACGTTCATATTTTTTACAGGAATGCCTAGAAAATACGAAAGGAAGTTGGGATCGAGAAGATATGCAGATTACACCGAAGAAACATTACAAGCATGTTTAAATGAAATTCGAAATGGGCAAATATCACACAGAAAGGCTGAGGCTAAATACAAAATACCTAGACGAAAAATATGGAAAAAATTAAAGGGCAAACATATCAAGAAACCAGGCACACAACCTGTATTTAGTCCTAAGGAAGAAGAAGAATTTGTGAACTGCATAATCTCTATGGGGGAGTATGGCTTCCCTGTAAATGATAGGGAATTACGGCATATTATGAAAAATTATTTAAACCGATGTGGAAGGCAAGTTAAAATTTTCAAAGACAACATGCCTGGTAGTGAATGGGTGAAGAGATCTCTAGGCAGACATCCTAGACTTTCAGAAAGATTTGCTGAGAATGTAAAGCGCACAAGAGCTGCGGTAAATGAATCTACGCTACAAGAGTTTATCGAAAATTTGGGAAATGAAATACGGGACATTCCTGCCACACACATATGGAATTTTGACGAGACGAATCTCACCGACGATCCGGGTAAAAAGAAAGTTATTGTCAGAAAAGGGTGCAAGTATCCAGAAACCACAAGAAATGCATCAAAAATTCAATATCTGTCATGTTTTCTGGGAGTGCTGCTGGGGAACTCCTCCATACGTGGTTTACCGATCTAGCCACTTGTGGACATCATGGACCGAAAATGGACTAAAAGGGTGCCCGTACAATTCTAGTAGTAGTGGATGGTTTGACGCTGCAATTTTTACCGATTGGCTTGAGAGTCAAATGATACCGAAACTGAAAAGACTTAATGGAAAGAAAGTGCTGCTGTGTGACAATCTTTCATCCCATCTAACTGTTCATACGCTGGAACTATGTCGTGGGAACGAAATAAATCTAGTGTGTTTGCCCCCAAACAGCACTCACTTAACACAACCACTGGATATAGCCATGTTCAGGCCGTTAAAAATAGCGTGGCGAAAAGTGCTTTCAGATTGGAAAGATACTGTGGAAGGCATACGCAGTACCAATATTCAAAAGCACCGCTGTTGAACAAAATGTTGAACATTCTTGCTCCAAATGTGGCAGATAATTTAAAGTCAGGGTTTCGTAAATGTGGCATAGTCCCACTAAATATGGATGAGATTTTGAACCGCATACCACGGAATACCTGCAATCCAAATGATGTGCAATCTGCTTTCCTGGAGACCCTTGATACTAGAAGGTCAGACTCGATAAAAATTGTTAAGACGCGTAGGAAGAAATTAAATGTTCCAGCTGGAAAAAGTGTTTGTGATGTGAACAAACCGAATGACGAAGATGTCCAGCTAATGATGGACCCTGCTGCAGCGCTAAAAAAAGAAAAGTAATGCCAAAAGAACGCAGCGAGTCTTCAGAGCAGGTGATTCCTCAGGACGATTCCTCGAGTGATATTGATTTTGCTGCGATAGCTGAGGAGGAAGAAAAGGACCGTCAGTTTGTCAAGCAAGTAGGCAACAAGAAATCACCAAAGAAAGGCCAATTTGAGGACGTTGTACGAAAAGTGGATCAGTTTGTTGTTGATCGATTGATTGTTGATTCGATTGTTGATTTCCATAATTTATTTTTTTGTTTTGTTTGAATTTTACAATGTATATTTTATTTTGGCATTAAAAAATGTGTTTAGAATGATTTCTGATTTTTTTACGAAATTAACTACAAGAAAAGGGCTTTCAAACAGGCGGTAGAACATTGCGCCACTGCTACTCTAACACGAGTTAAAACCTACTTTAGCAAGTGGCGCAAAGTAACACCGCCCGTTGGTATACTTTGCTCCACTTTAAGAAAATAAAAAAATAATAGTTTCCAATAATTTTTGGTTAAATTAATGGCAGGGATAGAAATTTAGACCTCTGTTATACCCACTATCAAAATTTCAAAATTTTATGGACTTGCTATCATTGGTTTTAAGACCGTTTTTTATATTCCGCCCTAAAAATGGAAATATATAAGAAAAAAATAAAGAAATATATAAATAAAAAATACTAATGGGCCATGAGCTACGGTATTTTGAATTTCAGAATGTTAACACTCTAACGACCAACACAAATTTGCCATACCATCACCTGGGCCCAACACGTATTTTCACTCACACAATCTAGAATGTCAAGTTTGTCATAGTAAATTCGAAAATTTGACAGCGGTCATATACGCTCGCCATGGTCCTACCAGGTCCTACGCAAGCATGATACAATAACTTTAGAAGATGACGGCATCGGCCGCCATATTGATGACGTAGTGTGGTAAGTAAACGTCAGATGAATGTCAAGCTCATAACATAACAGCAATTTCCACTATAAATAAAATCTCTAGTCGAAATAAACTGCAGGTTGTATCGGCAGATCCGATTACTTCCGAATTACATCTTTCTATTGTGGTTGACAACTTGTTACCTGGTTACCATCGTAAATCGTTGTCGGTTGCCATGCAACGAACGAAGTTATTCTGAAAACTGACATCACTTACCGCATGACGTCACAAGTTGTCGTACCTTCTGTATATCATTATATCATGACCGCTCAGGAAGCCGACCGATTGTGATCGCCACTGTAATCATGAGTGTCTTCTCGGACTAAGAAAATTATCAGCTTAACCCTGTCAAATCGTGATGCCTCAGACACAGGTGAATTCTGTTTTTAACTTCTATATCAAATCTTGATTTTGATTTGATGCTTTGTTGTGTCAACAAGAGATACATTTTTTACATTCGTCATCATCCTAACTCAGTACATAAATATTACATAATTATGCTCACAGTTCACAAAATCCTTTACTTTATAAAAAGCTTGCTTCAACAAGTATGGTTTCAAGACCTTTTTTAAGGACGCATTGGTCATGTTTTTCACACTAGGTAGCAGCCTGTTAAACAATCTCCTACACATATGTTGAGAACCCTGCTGAGTTCTTGTCAATCTGCTATAGTCGAGCCGCAAATTATTTCTACCTAGTTTCGTAGTTGTGAAAATCGGTATTTGCATTAAACGAACCTTTATTCGTATTGGCATACAGAACGCAGAATAGTATGTACTCATACGGCAAAGTTAGTATTGCATAATAACGCATTCAACATAATTAGCCGAGACAACAATGCTGTGCGCAAGATGATCCGAAATATTTGGTTCGTGTACAGCACATGCATAGTGATCACTTGAAAAATTTACGAATATGTTGTCTAAGCAATTATTTCCCCTAGTCGGACTATTAATTGTTCTTGTGAATCCATATGATGTGAACAGGTCAGATAACCTAGAGGCTTCACCACCCAATGTTCCAAACCAGACATTGAAATCTCAAGCAATCATTACTTGTTTGTAGTTTTTAAGCCTTTCGAGAACTTCAAACATTGTAGTATAAAATATTTTCAAGTCATTAGATGGAATCTATACACACAAACAAAAACAGTGTTCAACGATTTATACATAAGAGCAGCTAATTCACAATGCATTTTAGACGAAAGACAATTTATACAATCAACAGTAAGACACGTCAATTCATTTTTAGCAAATATTAACACTCCACCGTGAATATGGGTGGTTCGAGCATAGAAATAAACTACATTCCATCGATCAAAAGCGAGACCATTACATATTTCCTCCTTTCTAAGTCTATGTTCAGTTAAAAAAAGAATATCATAGTCGATTCCTATCATCATGCAGATATGCACCAAGCTCGCAAAATTTTGAACCTAAACCCTGAATATTAATATGGAACGCAACTACTTTACAATCCTTATATTTATTTACTTTGTGGCATTAGTTCGATGGGCTGAAAATTTCTAATATCATCTAGGTCGGTTGAGACATCTGATTCAGTTACAGAATGGATCGTTTATTGACAAACAGCACTACATTCTACAAGTATTAAATTATGACGGCGACTGATGAATTATTACCACAAATGTTATTTTTTGTGAAATCAGATATATCTATATAATTTGTTGTTGCCTTTCACGTTTAGGTGTAGGCATCCTATGTCTTGTTTTATTCCCATCATTTATTAATGTGTTAAGATCCACAAAGCGGTTGCCACCGTCCAACGCATTAAATAAGTTATACATTTTAACATTGATCTAAGTGGAAATAAATCGCAGATGACAACGAACCTTTTGCTGACAAATTTGTCGGACGACCCTGATTTTGAAATGAAGTCAACCACTTCAGGAAGTGATAGTGAAGAAACTCATTCTCAAGCTACCGCCAGAGAACCTCCTCATAAAATACCACGCATTACCCCTGTGAGTACCAATGACAATTTGAATGTTGCAGATCAATCCGAAGAAGATAGTGACTTAGACACTACGAACCGAGACTGGAATGACGTCGTTGGCCGAGCGAAAAGATTTCATGAAACATTTTCATCCGGAATTTCACAAATATTCATTGAAAATATCCAAAATGGCTCCTCCGTATGGCATATTTACGCAATTCATTCATGAATCCATAATTCTGCAGATGGTGGACTACACAAATATATACGCAGAACAAACATTAGGAAGAAAATTCTCTGGAAACCTACCACTTCTGCAGAAGTAAAAAAGTTCTTAGGAATAATCCGCTAAATGGGTTTGGTAAAAAAACCAATCATCATATTTGTTGTTAATGCGAATGGATCATCTGCCACTAACCTACCTATAAGGTACAAGTTCATTTTGCTCGGGCAGTGGAGCACCTGGTGGAAGATTAAGATGTTTCTGGAAAAGTTTCTGAAAAAATGTTGAATTTCGGAAAACTCTTCCGTCGCTAATTCTACCCTGGCATCCCACACCCACATAAGTGAAACAATAATTAGCATCTGCTACTCCTAATAGCACAATACTACACGTGCCCTTATAGTTGTAAAATTCTGAGTTTTCCGTCGATAGCGCCAAGACAATGAGGAAAATTCCAAGCATTTCCAAATTCTTTTGCTATTTTCATCCATTCTTCTGGAGTTGCAGGCATCTGAAAATTATAAAAATATATTGTCGTATGTACTCAAAAAAGTGTAGTTTTCGTGCGTTGTTTTAAGTATTTTTTTTCTTATAACGGGTGACTACATTAAACAACCCTAGTTTTGTTAATATTCTTAACAATATATGAAAATGGCAACCGGAAGGTTATCTCGAGCTCACCCGGTATATAAATAATATTTTTTTTATATGGATGTGTTTTTTTAGGAACAATTACAAGAAATGGAATATGAAGACGACACGCCTAGCAATGTGGAGCTATCAGAAAATAGTGCAAGTAAAGAAGTTTCAAATACTCCAACTACCTCAGACCAAAACAACTTCAAAACACCAACTACTATCAAAATATCTGAAAATAAAAAACGCAAACTTAGCATTGATAAAGCCAAAAAACATAAGGGCGAAGCATATAATTTTTTAAAAAGTATGCGTGACAAGTCCGAAGAAGATGATTGCTCCTTGTTTTCGGAATTATTGTGTCAGAAGCTGAGAGCCTTGGATAAGAAAAGTCGCGAAATTGCTATGCACAACATAGACTGCTTAATGTTTAGCTATAAACAGCAACAAAATCGTCGATCTTTTCTACATGAAGTCCCTTCATTGTACCATCCTATTGCCAACTATCTCCAGGATTTCCTCATTCTGCCCGTCAACCGTCCCCAGGATTTCCGCCTTCTCCTCACCCTCATTCGCAACTATCTCCAGGATTTCCGCTTTCCCCCACCCTGATTCTCAACTATCTCCAGGATTTCTGCCTTCTCCCCACCCTCATTCCCAACTGTCTCCAGGATTTCCGCCTTCTCCCCATCCTCATTCCCAACTATCTCCAGGATTTCCGCCTTCTCCCCATCCTCATTCCCAACTGTCTCCAGGATTTCCGCCTTCTCCCCATCCTCATTCCCAACTATCTCCAGGATTTCCGCCTTCTCCCCACCCTCATTCCCAACTGTCTCCAGGATTTCCGCGTTCTCCCCATACTCATTCCCAACTAACTCCAGGATTTCCGCCTTCTCCCCATCCTCATTCCCAACTGTCTCCAGGATTTCCGCCTTCTTCCCACCCTCATTCCCAACAACCTCCTGGATTTCCGCATTCTCCCCACCCTCATTCCCAACTATCTCCAGAATTTTCGCCTTCTCCCAAATCTCATTGGTCTCAACCATTCCCAGAAATTTCGCCATCTCCCCACTATCTCTCACTCGGTTAGAGTTGAGTTTACATACTATATTAAAAGAATAACGATAGGGAACCAAAAGCAAGATTATAGTTTTAGTTTTTTATCACATGTTCTATACTTTTTAAGTTTAAAATGTTTTCTTTACTTAAGTTAAAAAAGTGTATGTTGATTTACATGTACATTTTTAAAGGGTTATTTAATAAATAATGTATTTACAATAATAATTGGACTTACTTTTATTTCTCCTCGTAGTGTTTCTATCAATGCACTACAAACTTCATCGACGTAGTTTGCGACGGTCTGTCGAGAAATTTTCAATAAATACGAAAAACTTGTATAACTGTCTCCAGTAGCTAGAAATCTCAGTGCTACAGCCAGTCTTTCTTGTACAGGGATACACTTTCTCATATTAGTGTAAGTTTTCGCTATGTGATGTCCAATTTAGTTGATCAAAAATTCAAAGTCTGTTGCGGATGTTCTACAGAAATTAAGAAATTTACCAGGTTCCCTGTTTAAATCGTGTAGCATGTCGGTGGCGTTGTATTTACAAAAAAATACATTACATTATTAGAGTATGTGAGTGTTGATACTGACTTATCTATTTCCCCAGAACCGTTGCATAAAGAAACAGCGAATGAACCACCACTGCCTGGTCCATCCATATGATGTACAGTCCGACGAAAGTGATGATGAAGACGTTATAAAACCGTCCAAAGAACAAGCAATGTCGACTATATCAATACTGCATAGATTTTCAGCCACAAATGATGTATCTCAAAAATTTGTATCAAGCCTTGAAGTGGTATCCAACGACTGTATGGTTAAAACGAAGTCTGTATTGGTCGAAAAAAACATTCGAGATTATTTTTGTGGCTAAATATTTTTTTAAACACTTTTCTTCTTAAATACATAAGTAGAATGTTGGCTGTTATTTTTTAGTACCTATGTAGTATTATCACATACAAGGTTATTGTTTATTTATTATCTGAATTTGAGGTTATTTTGAAGAATTTTTTCAAATAAATAAAATCAGATTAAAAATAAATCGTACGTATGTGATTCCGGTTCTACTGGCATGCACAGGTTTTTTATTAGCTTGTATCCGTCTTCGGTCAACGAATTTAATAAAATAGCCGTCTTCCTTGCTGTGTTTGTGATTGCATTTGCACTCAAATAATTTTCAAGACTTCTTTTATATTTCATCCATTTGGACCAGTCTGTTGATCAGTGAGGAGACAGTGATATCTCAGTTCCTCAATGAAACCATTGCACGTCTTCTCTATACTTCAGGTGGGGTCTCTAGTTAGGAGGGCATAGGTGGTAACATCAGACAGTAACTGGAGAGACTTTTGGAGATATTCCTCCCTTATTAGGATCACTATAGTGTTCCCTTTGTCGGCTTTACACACCACCAAATCAGGATTATCTTTTAGAAATTCACTAGTTTTTTTGGCAAGTCTCAGAAGGCACGTCTGCTCTTGGGACCAGGGCGGGGGCGGTCCAAATAATTTGTGATCAGGTGTGTCGCTCTGGTTCCAGTAAGGTCTTTTGAGCCCTCAGGCACAGCACGAACCAGACACTCCACCTCAGAGAGAAACCCGCAAAGGTTAAGCTCGTTAGGTCTGATGGACAAGGTGAATTTTTCTCTTATTACTTTCCGACTAGTACCCTAGAAGGAAAGTATTGTAATCGACGGAAAATGACATTTTGAGATTTCCGCGGAAATACGCTTTTTGAGGTCTCCTGAATTGATTGCGATGATTTCTGGAAAATGTATGTACGTACGTGTTGTGTATGGGTATGTGTGTGTGTGTATATGTGTGTCTGTGTATATATGTGTGTGTAGGTATGTCTGTGAACATGATAGCGCCCAAACGGGGTAACGCATCGGGCTGAAATTTAGCATACTTATTTAGAATTGTCGGGGGACGTACTGGATTGTTTTTGGTAACAATCTGACAATCTGAAGTGGCTACTGTTTCATGCATGTTCTTAGGGATTAATTTGACATTCGTAAAACTGATATAAGGTCACCTTCCTGTGACTGTAAATCTATATACCAACCAACGCAGATCAATTGGATGAACAGTTTAGGCACTATAAGCTTTTATAGAAGCGGTTTGGCAGAATCCACGGCCTTCGTCGCTATGTTACGAGTTGTCAGATTTTGACAAACGTCAGTGCCACTGACATGACATGACAATAAATGTCAGTATGACAAATGTCATTATGTCATAGAAACGATGTTAGATAGGGTTCAGCGTGTAGTGCTGGGAAGTTCGGCTCTTTTAGGTGAATCGTATCATACCAATCAATTCCGAAAAAGATGTGTATCAAAAGATTCGTTCACTTGTTCAGTTAGTTCAGAACAAAAGATTCGTCCAGTACGACTGAACGACGTTCAGTACGAACGAATCAAATGAATCGTTCAATTCGTTCATTTAGTGGGTCTCTCGAACGGGAGACCCGTATCGGTATATGGTTTGTCCCACGACTGGTGAGAATTACTTATCGCTTAAAATCGTAAGAACAGACGCATGAAAAAGCGTTAACGTATAGGATGACTTGCAACGTATGCGCAAAACAACAGCTGAAATCAATGAGTAATCGGGTGTTATGGTCATATGAAAATTTAAGTAAAAGTGTATATGAAGCGATTTTACAGTATATACCACAAAATTCTGACAAGTTAAAATTAAATTACATTCAGAATTTGTTGATAAAATTACGATTAAAACATGAATTTGCCGACCACTGTCGTGATTGGTTAAGTGTAGAATTGGCAACGTATCCATTGTTCAGAACCTAGGGAATTTTCTTGAAACAGTTCGCACCGCTGTTTGTTTGTATGTGTGTTGTAGACAGACTTGGTCGGTATTTACGTTGACATTGGCAACTCTATATTGTTGTTTGCTCATGTTGATGTATTAAAAATCGCTGACCTAACCTCAATGCAACAACGACAAACAGCATGAACTACGCAACTGTTGGCACCACCAATTTGTTAATATAGGGCTAAAAAGGCAAAATGAATAAAAACAGGAGCTGCATTTAATAATAATAATAATAATCTTTATTGATCCCTGTTACATACAGATGTGTGAGACATGTCAAAAGAAAACGGTAAATTTCGATAAAAGTATATAACTAAAATCTTATTAATTTTAACTAAAACTAAAACCGAGAAGAAAAAAAAAACAGAAAAAGCAGCATAGAAACAAAACAAAAGTGCATATTTGCAAAAAATGTACAGAAAAGAAAATATAAAATTATAAGATTACAATCATTCAAAATTAGTGTCGAAGAGCAAACTATCACTTCGAGTCGGATAACCATGGTTATTTGATTGAAACCTGGTACGATTTTTATGCACATAGCATGATACCTCAACCACGTACACCCATATCACTGTCATAATACCCAGATCTCTAAATATGTCACGACATGATGTCATCTGAGATACTCCTGCCATACAACGTATAGCTCTCTTTTGGAATAAGAATACATCAGACATACATGCGGAAGAACCCCAAAGAAGTATGCCGTAACTAATACGAGAGTGAATCTCCGCGTAATAAACACCTGTCAGATATTGAATGACGATTATTTCTCTAAGGTATCGCAGTTTAAAAGTGGCGATATTAATTTTAGTCGCTACACCTCTGCAGTGCTCATTCCACCTCAAATCATCAGCCAATTGCAAAATTTTACATTTTTACTTGCCGGGACACAGTTGTCGCCAATACGACTGTCAAATACCGGTACATCTGAAGATGTAGGTGATCTAAATATGAGTCTTGTAGTTTTTTCTATGTTCAGTGATAAACAATTAGCTGAAAACCAAGAATTAGCTCTATTCAGTGTCAAAGTTGAAGACTGCTGTACATTGCTCTTATCATCTGACACGATTATGGTTGTATCATCTGCATAGATTACCTCATTGCTATCATGCAAAAAACGCCACAATGTCATCAATAAACAATGAGAATATTAGCGGAGCTAGCACTGATCCTTGTGGGACACTAATGTTGACCGGTAAAACGTATGATTCTACACTTCTGCAGTCCTTTCCCAATCTAAATTTAATTTCCACGAATTGCTGCCTACCTTAGATGTAAGGTACTATCCAGGATAGAGCCATTCCCCTAAAACCCATCAATTCCAGCTTTGCAATAAGGATATCATGTTTGACACAATCAAATCCCTTCCTTAAATCACAGAAAACCCCTACTGGCGTTTTTCTTTGTTCCAGATCATTTATAATTTTATTATACAAATCCAATACTGCTTTTATTGTTGATCTGTTTTTACGGAACCCGTGCTGGTGCTCAGTAATGAGATTGTGGTTGCTAATAAATGTCTGCATTCTTTTGAGCATAGCATATTCAAAGATTTTTGACATGTTTGATATCAAAGATATTGGCCGATAATTTGATACCTCACTGCGATCACCTTTTTTGAATCAGGGTACTGTACGAGCTAACTTTAGCGAACTCGGAAAACAGCCAGATTTAAAAGATTCATTAATTAGAAATGTGGTAGATTTTACAAGTTGATGTACACACTCTTTGATCAAATAGCATGGAATTTCATCCGGACCTGCACTATTCGTGTTTTTTAGCATGTTAAAAATATCTAACCATTTCATACTCAGTGTATGGAAACAGATACATGGTAGATGAGTTCGATTTAATAGTGCTAATATCAATATCAGTCTTCTCAATATTATTTACGATATCGAGTGGCACGTTGCAAAAGTAGTTATTAAATTCGTTACACACTTCATGTGGATCTAGTACGTTCTCACTCTTTTTTAATGTTATATTAGCTGTGTCCCGTTTCTTTTTTTTGTAAGGTGTTGATAATATTCCAAGTGGCCTTGCATTTATTTTCTGATTCAATAATGTCTCTACTGTGAGGTAATTTCTTAGTCGAATCTACTAGTACCTTATGTCGCTTTTTCTTTAACGCAAAAGCTTCTTCCAAAGCAGGATATTTAGCCTTTAGGATAAACATGTCTCTCAGATCTTCACTTGACTTCTTTACTTCCATGTTTACCCACGATTTTTTAGTTAATTGTTTCTGAGGTAAGATTACACTAGGAAAAGATAGGTTGAAATAGAACTGCAAGGTATTCGTAAATTGTTCATATTTATCATTCATGTTCGAACTTTCATACATTGCCATCCAGTTTTCATTTTCTAGATATTGCTTAAATTTAATTTTATTTGTTGCGGAAAATATGCGCCTTTTGCAGGTTCTTCTAGTGCTCTCATCAACAGTAACACCACCATTCAATAAAAGAAGTCAGTGGTCCGAAAAATGTACATCTTGCACATCACAGGAGACACCATCGATGTTTGTGCAAATGTTATCAATTACCGTTCCTGAGCCATTACCAACTCTCGTAACATCGCTTACTAGTAACCTCATGTTGTATGAGCTTAAAATATTACAAAAATCATGGTGGTTTTTTGTCCCGTTCAAAAAATTTATGTTAAAGTCACCCACTAACAACAATGACATTTTCACAATGTTAATTTTTTCGAGAAAAGCTGGGAAACTCCCTGAGGGTGATCTGTATACGTTAATAATTACAGTATTTTTGTTATTCAACTTACAACTAACTGCGCAAGCTTCAAAGTCCTTCTCTACATAAAAAGTTGACACATCTATTGTTTTGACAGTTAAATTACGATGTGTCCTGGAGCCTTATTCTACGATTATAGCGACTGTCGCTATCGCAATACTGTTTCGATTCGACATGACGTCATATTTCGATATCGCTATAGGTTTAAGATTCTCGATATCGCAATTATTGCGATGTCGATACATCGTCGCGTTTATATCGCTGCGTATAAGGAATACTACATTACCGGCGGTGGTGTAAGTGTCAATTCAAGTTTAGAATTGTCCGATCTAAAAGACCGATCTAAAAAATTATTTTTAGGTAAATTGCACAAAAAATGTTTAGACAAATGGAATTTATATTTAAGATAAATTAAGATATCTCGAACATGTAATTTATAAGTCAATTTTACAAAAAAAGCTTTTTCTACCATAATTTCAAAAAAGGTGCAAATGAATAATATTTTATTATTTAAACAATAGGAAGAAATTGTTTAATGAATAATGTCACTCTAAGATAATGAACTGCCATTTTGAACTCAGAAAACCGAATTCATACGGCTTTTTGAGAAAAAGTATTTATTTAAACAAATAGAATTTCTTTAAACAAATGGAAATTAATTGACAAATTTTTATAAATACTAAACTTATAGTATGTAATGATTTCTATGAGAAAAAAGATAATGAAATAATTAGAAGGGTAAATTTTATGAAGATCTTTTTTATTTAAGGGTAGTTTTTACTATAGGTACTCAATACGCTTACTAATGTACTACTTTACTATACTAAAGAAACCACGATACAACAGGCTAAATTGTTCATAAAAACTATAAAAAGTGAGGTTATGTACGCGTATCGACATCGAATCAACTTACCGACACCTCCGAAGCACTCGCTAAATATATCGACATGTCGAGAAGTGATGACGTCAGTCGATATCGACTAAAACCGTAGAATACCGCTATCGATGTCGCTAACTGTTCGATATGACGTATTGCGATATCGCTAAATGCTGCAGAATAAGGCTCCAGATCGCACATCCACCACCACGTAAACTCGTTCTTCCAAAGCTACATATATAATTGTAGTTATTAAAGTAGATGTGCTTAACCTGTTCAGATTTTAACCAAGTTTCTGTGAGACATATTTCACTTGGGCGACATTCATCTAAAGCAATCTCTACATAGTTTATTTTAGTAGTTAAACTCTGAATATTCAGTAACATTAATAAAGCTTTATTGCTCGATATTATATCTGTGTTTGCTCCATAGAGCGCAGAGTCGGACCCGTTGGAGGATGTCGTAAAAAACTTCATTCAATTATAAATCTTCGCACACCTACACCCTCTGGCCAGTTGTTCGGATCCAGAAGTTTTGAGGCTACCTCGATGTCTGTATCCACCTTGAATGAAGCGTACGATGGAGCCTTGGCTTTTCACATTTTATGTCTGCATTCGGAATTATGTCAGTGATGTAATTTTTTACATCATCAACGGTAGTCTTCACATTTAATCGACATACATGTATGTATGCTCGCGGATGTGGTTTTGGCGCAGCGGACAATGGTTTTGATAAGATGGTGCGACCAGTACCGATCATCATAACATTCTTGCGGGATCTAAGCGAGTCGACGAATGAATGTTCACGAGGTGATACCACAGAATTGTCTGATTGAATTTTTGGAATTTCTGTATTTGCCAGAACCAGTTTCTTTGTTATCGGTTCTTTCATACGTTTTATAGCTGGTTTGCCCTCGGATGTATTCATGGTATTCACCTGCTTTTCCTTGAGCATTCGTTTATTTAAAACTTCAATTATTTGCTTCCGCTCCTGAATTAATTGCGATTGTGCCGTAACTATGGCTTTGCAATTGATTCACTCCTTCGGAATTACTCCTGTCCTTTCTTGGTGGCATGTTTGGCACTTTATAGACAAAATTTCTCAGTAACTCTTCGCAGTACGGTAAAACATGTCTTGCACATGCAACGTCCACACTCTATTTGGTTACATTTCGAAAGAGTTTCAGAAAATAAAGCAAGATGCAAGTATTGCTCCTGTATTTTGTCTACAAAAGGCGGCTCAACGGCAAATTTACGTCGGCATGTTCAATCAAAACACCCTACGGTAATATTAAATCCCGATCTTACCAATGCCACCACGACGTGACATCATTGCGACGAGAACATGTGAAAACATACCGCAAATATCAACATCAGTAAGACCAGGCCCATCTAGAACCAGCGTAACAACCACATCAAGGCATCAGGAGGCACTTATTACTGACAGTCAATATCGAAGTCACCCAATTTCCCAAACAAGGCGCAAATTGTGAAAATGAATAGTGAGTGTTATCTCTTTAGTATAGTAGAAAATGAGGAATTTAAAGAATATGTAAAGTTATTAAATCTTTTATATATCATGCCGTCACGAAAATCAATATCTAATAACTTATTGCCACAAATGTATAACAACGTGCTATGTGAACTAAAGACACAATTATCAACAGTTACAGCCATCACTGTAACCACCGATGGGCGGACTTCATTAAATAACGAGAGCTACCGCATATTTTATTGATAATTCTTTCGAGTTGAAGTCATATTAGATTGCTTCCGTTACACGGAGAAACACATTGCGGCAAATTTAGCGCAGGAGTTGAAAAGGGTACTTGATGAACGGAACTGATAACGCCGCAAATATGAAAGCTGCAGTGCGTTTAGGTGGTTGGACACATGTGCCATGTTACGCACACACATTAAACTTGGCTGTCCAATCAGAATTAAGAAAATCAGCACAGTTCAATGTAAAGTCAAAACTATTGTTGCGTTTTTTAATAGAAGACCCCATGCTATGTCAAAATTGAAAGAAATTGAAAAACAGATGGGGTATCCAGAACTGTCGCTGAAGCAAAATGTGTGCAGACGATGGAATTCCACATACGACATGTTCGAGAGGTTATTAAAAATAAAGGAGCCTCTGGTTTCGACACTAGCAATTATAAATTTTGACAATGATCAATTAACTTCGGAAAATTGGAAAGTGATCACCTATACTTGCAAAGCGCTAAGGTGTTTCGAGCAAGTTACTACCGATATCAGCTCTGAAAAAAATGTTGAAATTAGGAATTCTTACAGACGCTATTTTAAATAATTGTATTCAGCTACAGCAAATTAATGACTTTCCTGAAAGTATTCATAATTTTCTAGCGGTAATGATAGATAAAATAAAAAAGGTTGGGTAATATTAAGGGAACTGCGACAATTGCAGAAGCAACATTTTTAGATCCGCACTTCAAAATGCAAGGATTTATAAACGACAAAGTCTTTGAAACAACAAAAGAATCCATCATTGACCTTTGTAGTGGGAAGCAAAGATCCCTCAACTGATACTGTAACAGACAATGTAAGCGAGGAGGCGATGGAGGTAGCTGATGCAGATGAAGCAGTATCTGACCAAACAATGTCAGAATGTAATATTTGGTCAAGATATGACAAAAAGACTGCCAATCTAACAAGAAATAATGATTCAAATGCAGCAACATAGGTTGAAATAAATAGTTACGTTCAAGAACCGTTGTTGCCACGCACTGGCAATGCGCTTTTGTGGTGGCACGAAAGGAAATTACTATACCCACGTTTAATAAACCTTATGAAAAGAAAATTATGTATTGTTGCTACTTCCGTTCCTTGTGAAAGGGTATGAACGGTTTAGCCGCTATAAGGGTCTCTAGAAGCAGTTTGACAGAATCCACAGCTTTCGTCGCTGTATTGCAAATTATCAAATTTTGACAAACGTCAATGCCACTAACATAACATTAAATGTCAGGATGACAAATGTAATTCTGTCATAGAAATTATGACAACGTTACTTAGCGCCCAGAGATGGCTCTGGCTTTACTAAATTGAATAATTACAAAAGTGTTCAGGCACTTCATTGTGTCAACTATGTATGTAGTCGGAAAGTTTGGTGAGGGCCACCCCAGATATTTAAATTTTATTTGTTATTTTTTAAATATGGCATGGTAGAAATACTATCAAAATACCTGCTTATTTACATTGTAATACTTATAAAAGACACTTAAGAATGTACTTATTGTGTTTATTTTCTTATTGGTTATATCTTTTAGAATAAACATTTATTTTTCTTTGTTAATACATATGCAAAAGAACAAATTATGTTTGTGTTAATAATGTGTTTATTGTGATGATTTACTTATTATTTATATATTTTAGAGTAAATATTTGTTTTTGTTCGTTAGTAAGATCAAATTATATTTGCATTACAGTATTTTTATTTGCTATTGTTTAAGTATGGTATAATAGAGTTGTTCTATTGTAATATTTATAAAACTTACTCAGAACTATATTGTTTTATTATAATGTTTTTGAATATTTTAGAAAATGTGTATATGTTTTGTTTGTTCATAATTATAATAGAAGAATAACATTTCTGTTCATATTGTGTCTGAAAGTTTGCATCTGATGTAATGATATTGTATATATTATTTAGTATACAGACTCATATTTACTTAAATACAAGCATATCTTCTGAATATTTTGTTTCATATTGATACCATTTGACAACAACAAATTGTTAAAACCAATTGTCAAAAATAAGAAGTACAAGTAAAGGTGCGTTCTGATTAGCATTAATGGCAGTGGTAACAGACGCCATTATAGTATTTCTGATAAAAAAATTTAGTAACTCATGTTTATGTACATGCAAACTAATATGTGTCACTATCACGTCTGGTGAGAAATACAATAATTTCGTTTGCTACAACTACCATTACCACCAATCAGAACGCACCTTCCATGTGTACTGCTACACAGTACGAAAGTAGGTACTGTGCGAGTCGAGAGTCGGAACGGTTCGTTCAGAGTCATTTAACTAGTTTGATCAGTACGTACGAGTCATACGAACGGATCAATGCGTATGAGTCATACGAACGAATCAATACGTACGAGTCATACTAACGAATCAATGCGTACGAGTCATACGAACGAATCAATACGTACGAGTCATACGAACGAATCAATGCGTACGAGTCATACGAACGAATCAATACGTACGAGTCATACGAATGTCAGTACGAACCTAGTGATTCGTATCGTACGGTTCTTTTTAAAGATTCGTTCAATTTGAACGAATTATACGAACACAGGCCACCTCTATCACTGTGGCTCTGTTT
This sequence comes from Aphodius granarius, assembly GCA_963971325.1. Lineage (NCBI taxonomy): Eukaryota > Metazoa > Arthropoda > Insecta > Coleoptera > Scarabaeidae > Aphodius > Aphodius granarius. Next base: position 8,849,399 of record OZ020225.1, read on the forward strand.
TAACAAAATTGAATAATTGAAGTGTTCCGACACTGTGCAAAACTGGTTGTAACTTTACGTCGATGCAGGTATAAAATATAATAATTCATCAATTATTTATGAGAACTAAACTGTTTATTGGACACACACACAACACGGGTTTATATACAATAGGCTATGATATAAAAAGTGGAACCTAAACTGGTCCGAATACGAGTACATAAAATAAATAAACCTTCTAGAATATTCCAAATGTGTGTATTTGGTTATATACACAAGTTTGTAATGCCAAAATGTAGTCGGAAAGTTGGGTGAGGGCCACCCCAGATATTTATAAAAAGGAATGCATCTCTGGGGGCAACTCTAACGAACGGCCGGAGCGGAAACGGTGCCATCGGTACCGCCACTTGATTGATCCCTCGCAAACCCCGCGGATGGTGCTTCCGGAGAGCGGTTGCCTGATATGGTCTCCCCTACGTGAAACTCCTATGTGAAACGAGTTTTCGTTTATGTCATTTGGTTTACGAAATACTGCGCAAACATTTCAGTTATCGGAAGAAAATGAAAATCATCTGCGTCAGTTCTTCGGAGAGCGCTCATGACATCATCATAAACGAGAAGAAACCCACACTGTCGCCCGTCTGTTCCTGTCGTGCGTTTTCTGGGCTACAAAGTTTCGGAAAATGGTACAAGACCGCTACCAAATCGTGTATCTCGCTACAAGAATTTTCGCTTCCAACCATCGCGAAAATTTTTAGGAATGATAAATTTCTACAGACAATTTCTTCCTGGAGCAGCGCAATATCAAGCTCCTCTGCACACTTTACTAGCCAAGGTTTGTGGTAACCAACTAGTTATTTTGACGCCCACAACGGAACAAGCTTTTGCAGTCTGTAAAGATCATCTGTCGGATGCCACGCTTCTAGCCCATCCTGCTTCTGAGGTGACATTACCTCTTTTCACTGAAGCCTCAGCTTCTTCAGTCGGCGCAAGTCTACAGCAACGAACAAATGGTGATTGGAAACCATTGGCATTCTTTTCCCAAAAGCTTACTCCTCGGCAAGCATCTTGGCGAGCATATTATTGAGAGCTGTATGCAGTATATGCAGCAATCAGGTACCATATGCTTGAAGTCCAGCACTTCGTTGTTTATGCAATAAAATTGCGATAAACTACATCTAGTGGAATCAACTGTCGTATATCGACATTCAGCATGTAAGCGGCGAGGCTAATGTGGTTGCTGATGCGTTTTCACGAGTTGATGCTGTGCAAATGGATTTCATCGATCTTAGAAAACTTGCACAAGAGCAGCGAAATGATTCGGAGGACAACAAAACGATGAAGTTAATGGTAAGAGGTCAGTCTTGATCGAGTGAAACCAGCTTACCTTCTGCCAGAAGTTTCTAGTCTTCAGAAGCCTTCAGTGCCTATTCGCGCGAAAAAAAAAATCACCCAATCAGCAGCAGCTCGCTTAGCAGCGTCCGATTACGTTTTAATCTGCCTTCGGCTAGGGTCAGACGAGCGTTTAACTGAACGGACGTCACGACGCGCGTTATTTTAAACGCGCCGAGGCTGGCATGGTCAGACGAGCGCTCGGTTGCAAACGTTACAGCAAACCGTCGACATGGATAACGAGTTAGATGTTGCCATATTTTTGTTCAGTTTGTTATAGTCACTAAGTCCTCAATGCAAAAATTTTATTTTATACCTTTTAAGGTATTATTACATCGCCCCCAAGCCAACGTGCCAAGACCACACATATACCGATATGAGTTTTACCACAATCACGCTGCAACAGCAATTAAGCGATGTTGCCAAATCACCTAAAGTACATGCGTCTTTAAAGAAACGCCCGATCAATTCACCACTGTGTGACATTGCGCATTACATCAAATGCTAAGCTACAACGCATCGAACGGACGTTGCAGAAAGGAACGACCGTTCACTACTACAACGCGCGGCAATATTTAGGCGCGTTCTGTGTATGGCTGTCTAAACGATTTTGTGTATGTTCTGAAACGGACGTATAAACGCGCGTCGCGACGTCCGTTTATTTAACGCTCGTGTGACCCTAGCCTTAGGTCATGTCACAATTTAGGTTAACGCTGACGGCCAGCTGATATTTGCGTACCTCCGGTCTTCACGGGGGGCTGATGTGGCGCCATTACAGGAAGGCCACGACTGCAACATCTGGAACCCAGGAGATGTCACGGCGTCCGGGGAAACGAAAAAACAGCAATTTTCAGTACAGTACTTAAAATTCTACTTGCGTCATGATTACTTAAGTATCGAATCGTGACTAGAGCCACGCATGTATTAATAGTCATGGGAGATCAACGCTTTGGCTGAATAGTACTTGGCCAGTCAACAAAATCTCCTATCACACGGAACTAAACAAAAACAAACAAAACAATGTGTTAGTTTCGTGGAAAGTGTTCGTGCGTTTGGTTGTTTTCAAGTCTTTTAACTTCTTTAACAAAGAAGAATTTCACGCAGTATGAAAAGAGTTCAATATTAAACAGCGGCGACGTACTGCACTCGCCAAGAACGTTTACAACGATTGGGCACCGGTCATTGTTCCCGTTGTGGCACTGGCAGCTCCAAATCTTTTAATAGAAATAGACAGCGCGGTGGAGAGGATACGTTGGTATCACAATTGGAATTACACGTTGTGGCACACGACATACAGGAAGAAATTGCTTGTCAGTGCCACTGACATGACATGACATTAAATGTCAGTATGACAAATGTCACTACGTCATAGAAACTGACGTTACGTAGGGTCCAGTATACGCTGTGGCTTTACAAAATTGAATAATTGGAAAAGTGTTTAGACACTTCATTGTGCCAACGATGTAGTCGGAAAGTAGGGTGAGGGTTACCCCAGATATTTAACATTGCTAACAACAATACTACACCAATATATAATATGTAAATTATTGATAATGTGCTGCAATTATAGCTGGACGAAAGGCCAATCTTTCTCTACCAAACATGCTTTCAACAATGCTGCGTCGCTTTATTTGGCATGCATTTTATTTCATATCGGATTTCTCCTGCGGGTTCAGTATTTATTTATTTTATTTATTTATTTGCATATAGTGTACAAACAGGCAAAGCCCAAAACAGTACACCCAAAAGTTGCAAAAAAGAAATTAAGTAAAACTACGGCAACAACAAAGAAAAATATTAGTGATAAGTCAATTCAACAATAATTAAAAGAAAAGCCAGGCATTCTACTAATACGGACGGCAAAAAACAAAGTGAAATAATAATAATAATAATAATAATAATAAATGTCTTCATTGCAGAGCATATTAAATGAACAAATTGACAAAATATAATTAACAACTGAAATCAATCCTATGGCGTGGTTCAACAATGTTGGTCTTCCACCCAACCATACAAAAAAAAGAATTAATTACCCCAATCAAATGAAATTCAGTTAATTAAACAGAGAAATAAGTTTGCCCCCATATAATAACCAACCATCAAAAATACATCTGTTGCAGAAACACAATATAGAATAAAATCAACAACATTTACAACTATTTACAACTATTGCCGACCCCGTTCGTATTCTCTACCCATTAATAGCTGACGGTATAAAGTCTTAAATTCAGCCACGGAAGCGCACACCCCAAGCTGTCCAAGAGCATCATTTAGAAGCTTGGTAGCCTGATATGAGAAGGATTTCTTAAACAGTTCCAGGCGATGCATTGGTGGTGTAAGTAAACCCTTAAATCTAACGTTTAGAGTGTGTACATTCGAGCGAAACCGCAACTTAACAAACAAGTAAACGCGATCCCAAAAAAAGAGTAGCGCTATGAGCAAGTCTGCGACTTTTCATACTTAACCAATTCGCGTCCTTCAGTTTATGACTGATGTGCTCGCGCCGTCTAACTCCAAGCAACAACCTCAGGCAAGAGTTCTGAACCTTTTGAATTTTGTTCTTAATAACGCCAGTGATAAATGGAGAATACAAAGCATCACAGTAATTGAACTTAGATAAAACCAGAGGCTCGCACAGCGTTCGCTTGGTTTTATAGTCAAGATAGTGCCTGTTGTTATATATTAGTCTTAAGCTTGAATATGCACTCCGGACACATTTGTTGACATGGGAATTGAATTTAAGATTCTCGTCCACAATAACACCCAAATTCTTTACAGACTCTTTAAGCTCTATCTTTTGTCCACTCACAGATATGTTAATAGCATCCCTTATTCTATCTTTGATTCGTTTCGGACCAAATAGAATCACTTCAGTCTTAGCTGGGTTGAGATCAGCATTGATCCGCTCGCAAGACCCAGCCACCGCGCTTGCAGGAAAGGAGAAATAAATCTGCGTGTCGTCAACATAAAAATGATACTTGCAGTATTTGAAAGCTCTGGCGAAATTGCTTGTGTAAATTTTATACAGTAACGGAGAAATTCTGACCCCTGCGGCGCCCCAGACTCAACATCCAACAATGACGACACCGTGTCATCGATCACAACCGCCTGCTGCCTGCCCACCAAATAGTTGATCAAAAGTTTAACCGCTTCGTCATCAAGTTCCATAAAGGACAGAATAGCAGAAAATAGCTCATGATTGATCCGATCGAAGGCATTAGAGTAGTCAAGGAGACATAGTATGGTAACATCGCCACGATCAGTGGCTGCCACTAAGTCATCAATGATGTTCAAGAGCGCAGTAGTGCAGCTAAACGCTGACCTGAAGCCCGACTATGTATCAGGGAGCACATTGTTATCATAGATAAATTTGCTAAGTTGATTACAAAGTTTTTCAGTTATTTTCGATAAAACTGGTAATATACTAAAGGGTCTTAAGTCTTTGAGAGACAATGGGACAGCGATCTTTGGCAGTGGTTTTTTTTTCATGCACTCGGAAAGGAGCCAGAAATTATGCATGTATTAACGATATGTCGAATATAGGGCACTAAATCACTACTTCCCATTCTAATCATCGTTATGTTAAGGCCATCCCACCCAGTTGCCTTACTAGAAATTGATTTAATGATGGCATCCACCTGACTATTTGTAACAAGCTCAAACTCAAATACCCTGTCACCAATTTTGTTATTCCTATACCAGTCATGTAGCTCCTGATCCAAAGCAGCCTGGGCTCCCGCCCCGCTCGAAAAATACAAATTCAGATCAGCTGGTTGCTTTAAGTGAACCGGTATATCATAATTCTTTTTTTTTTTTTTTCAAAATATTTGTTTTTTTCAACCCCCGACAAATATTACCCGAACTCACCGCTATCTGTTGAGCGAGGTACGCCCGTTTCTCGCGACCTATAGCACTATGAGTATTGTTTCGCAATTCCTTATACTGACTCCAGTTTTCGGTTCATTCGGGTTCATAGGGAAGAAGGTAACGGGGCCAACAATTTACGCTTAAAAGAGGCAATGGATGAGGAGACAGGATCGAGGTGAGGGAAAAAGTGATTAAAGGAGGCGAAGGAGGGAAAATTACATCCTGGGCACGACGGCGTACCCGCAGCGGAACCAGTCCGAACACCGCACAACGCTGTTCGTATGGACAGGAGGGGAGACAGAACCTTCTGCTCAGGTATCTCACATAGCGTTTCTGTATTGCCTCAACATGATCTATATAAACGTGATACTGGGGATTCCAGACCACGCTCGCGAAGCTCAGGACGCTGTTAACATACGCGTAATATAAAGCGTTGATGGTCGACAGACTGGAGAAACCGGCGGACAAACGGATGACAAAGCCCAACACACGGTAAGCTTTCTGAGTGCAATGTCTAACATGCAGGTCAAATAAAAGTTTTGTATCAACAATCACGCCAAGGTCCTTGATAGATGCAACCAATGACACAGTGTTATGTGCTCAAAAATATAGATGTTTCTGGCAAATGTGATTCTGTGGCATTTATTATAGTTAAGAACCAGCTTATTGTCAGTACAGTAATTATGGAAACGGTCTAGGTCGGCTTGGAGCTCAAGACAGTCCTGAAGGGATGTGATTCTACAGATCTTAAAGTCGTCCGCGTACATCAGGAAATAGGCTAGTCTAAAGCAAGTGTAAATATCATTAACATAAATGGAAAAGAGCAAGGGGCCAATGTGTGACCCCTGTGCAACACCGGACGAAATTCTTCTGAAAGCGGATACGAAAATATTGACCAGAACCGCCTGAGACCGATTTTTTATGTAGGAGGACAGCCACGACACGAAGAATTTATCCAGACCGATCTCCTCTAACTTTTTGATTAAGATAGCATGATCAATCTTGTCAAAGGCTTTACTAAAGTCGGTGTATAGAGCATCTACCTGAATCCGGGAGTCGAGGGAATTTAAAATAAATTCGGTATAAGTGCTTAAGTTGGTTTCGACAGACCTACCCGGAAAAAAACAGTGCTGCTGAGGTGCTATCTTGTGTTTAACCTCGAACAGTAAAGATTTGGGTTCCAAGATTTGTACATCAAAGACCTTACTGATACAGGACAAGATGGAAATCGGTCTGTAGTTCTGAACCAGTTCTCGGTTCCCTGATTTAAAAATTGGAATCACATAAGCTCTCTTCCAGACCTGGGGAAATTTTAATTCGCGTATAGATTGAGTGAAAATGGTATGCAGGGGTGCAGCCAATTCTGCGGCACAATTGCGTATGAAAAGGCCAGGAAGGCCATCCGGCCCCGCCCTGGTGGACGGCTTCAATCCACGCAAGCATTCAAGGACCTGCGAGACAGTGAATAAGGTTGGAGCATTCCCCGTGCGTGATTCCGTCCAACCGGCGCCCCCCCCATCCCGACCATCAACGAAGACGGATGAGAAATACGAGCTGAATAGCTCACCAATGGAGGCCCCATCAGAGGCAACATCATCATCGAACCCGAGAGTACGCGGTATCTGAGAAGCGCCACGACGCTTGTGAGCGACGAACGACCAGACGTGACCCGGCTTCAGCGCAATGGAAGCCTCGACGGACGCAACATACTCGCGATAGTCGAATGCAATAAGACGCTTTGAGTATGAGCGGAGCAGCGCAAATGTGAGGCACTCGATTTTGCTATGGTACATTTTCCATTTCTTATGAAATTTGCGTTTTTCCCTAATGCATGCAATAGTGGCGCTCGAAAACCACGGGGAATGACTCCGGAAGCCAGGAGCCCCACGCGGAACTAGGCGATGAACAATGTCCCAAACGCGATCGTAGAAAACATCTACGGCACGGTTCACGTCCAGGCCTACCAGCGCATCTTCCTAGACAACACTTTTAAGCGCTTCGGTTACAGAGTTGTAACTGGCGCGTGTGAAGTGAAACCGTCTTTCTTCAGAGCGAGGCAGAGGGAACCCTGACGCAGCCCGTAACGTGACGACAAGCGACGGGTGGTGATCGTCCTCATCAACCATGGGGACAGGGCATGAGGCAATGTTCTCAACACAAAAGCGGTTTGCGAGAACTGTTACACTGGTTCAGATTACAAATCGAGAACGTGTCCAAAAATAAGCGAGATCTTGCGTCATAGCTACCCGACTGCGACATGGAACTATCCACCGACGTTGACCAGCTCAGGTGGGGGATGTTGAAGTCGCCACAGATCAGTATGGTCGAATCGGGGTAGCGGAAACTAGCCGACTCCAGCGCGCGCAGGAAGCACTCAAGCGCACCGAGATCACCAGGCGGCAAGTACGCACAGCACAGCACAAGTCGCGCACTCACCCGGCATTATAGAGATCATGACAAAAGAGAACAAGAAAAGGTAATGTTCAGCGATCAAAAATTAAGTAACTAAAATTAAGTATGTATGAATAACTTTTGCTAGACAAGGTATACTCGGAAAACCAGCGCCCAGCCGACTGGTCAAGCAACCAAGAAAAATCCGACCACGAGGACGACACAGAGTCTCCCGATGATACGACCGCTCGAAAAACTCAAATATGACGCTCAAAACTAACCGATCGCAGACGATACAAAAACAATGTAATTGTCCGTATTGGTATCAGAAGATAGGACAGGCACGGATAACCACTACCTCCTAACAATGCACCGCCCAGTTCTCTGCTGATTAACCTTGCATTCAGTCGGAACATAGAAAATATTTTACTATCATGCGTGCTGCTTGCCCATCTTGCAACAATAAGCATTATTATGACCATATTTGTATAATATGAAATTCAGCTAACCTGAACATTTATCGAGAGAACACCTTTCGATTGCCGAAAGTTTCATGATGTTGCAGTCCGATTGTGTGCAGAATGCGAACGTGACAACAACCAATAGCACCATCAATTCCCGGTATTCCATATAGTTCGTCCAATGTCACGAAATAACTACCTATTTATGTCTATATCACGACGTCTTGACGAACATTTAATATGCTCCGCGCCGGCACGAGCAAGAACGCTGGACACTCTACAAACAATGTTGGATGCTGTTCCCTGGGAGATTTTGGAAAGTCGCCACACACAGCCTGTAATTAAACAGTACAATAATTAGTAATAATATAACCAAAAAATACTACTATTAATGTAAAAATATCTGTCGTACCTGAAAAGAGGCAGTGGCGTAGAACCTCAAACACAACAGAAACTGATGGACAGAAGGTAGGTACTGACAAGCCCCTTCGGGATTTTTTCTGGATATGCTGCTCTACTAAAGGAAGCACCCCATTTCGTACTGCTTCCTTTAATCCTTTGGAAATCGGTAACGTTTGAAGAACTCGTCTCCTATCCACCAGTCAAATGGATTTCCGGCATCCCGCACGTATCGCTTTGGTAACCGACCACGTGGAATATCTACATTGTAATGTTCGTCATCGTAAGCACCAAAATCTTCAATATCGTACCAAACTTCTTAATTATCCATGATAAATTGTATACATTTCGTTGTGGCGTCTTTGAACAGTCTTTGAATATCGGATCTTTTTGTACAGGTACGGTGGACAGCCACTGACTATGATCCTGTGATACAAGCATGCTGCGCTGAAGACTACGTCGCGTCATATTTAACCAACCAACCCACACCAACGTATGAGAGATTCTTTCACAACTTTTAATTGGTAGTGTCGATATAGGGAGCGTATAGAGCATCACCATAGCTGAAAATGGACAGAACTTTTTGTGCTTATCAGTTCTCTGTTAAAATTTGATAATTTTGTTTACTGTGTTATTTGTGACTATTCCTAAATATTATTGTTTTACCATGGCTGCTGGTCCCTCAGGTTAGTTATGATCTAAGTTTTATCAATATTTAGTTTTTCTACAATATAATACAGTCGGTTTATATATTAAAGTAAAATGTAGAAATCTAAAAGTTGCAAAATGTTTATTCGAATAGAACAAAAAAAAAACTTTCGTTTTCGCTATAAATTGCTCAATATTATGTCAAGATTATCGGCTATCTAATGATGCCTATCTGTAGGTGCGTGGGTCTGCGGAAGTTACTTTTTCTCTCTCTTTTGTTACCAAGTGGTAGTATTGACGTAACTAGAGTGCAGTTATTCGAGTTTATTTTGAATGAAAAGCTTTTCTCTCAAATAAATACGGTACACGTACAGAATCAGATGGTTGATTGGGTCAAGTCGAGATTGCCAGATAGCTAAATAGAGGACACTCACAGTACTATTAAAATATTTTCAATGAAACTTCTTAAAAGGTGGAAAATAAGTGGAAGGAATAAGAACAGCTTTTGGAAACGAAATAACGACTGGCTTCTAGAGGAACTAATTACACCAAATGTGCAACAACCCCAAGTCCCACGTTCAACCATTACTGGTGGTCCAGCCGTAAAAGAGTTTAGTTCATTGAGTACAAGGACGAATAAGAGACGTATAAAAAGTCTTGTTGCGTCATATAGTGCTGACGATTTGCTGCCCAAACTGCATTCGTTAAAATTGGCAAGAGATATGTTGCAAATATTATCAAGGTAGCAACAACTACAAGTTCATTGAAAAGTCTCAAAACAATAAATTTATGTAAAAATAAAATACAACCATACACCCAGGATGATGCTCTTTGACTGATTACTGATACCAAGATAACAGAGGCACGTTACTTAAAGTATAGGAAAGGTGCAAAGGATAGAAATTGTGACATCTATCCTGCCTATCATAAAATATTAAAAGCAAGAAAAGAGTGTTATCCCGAGGGTATATGGTAGGTGCATCTAAGAGTAACGCGGTCTCTAAGAGTACGCAAGCGATAAATAGTAAACTTGGCAACACAGCACATTTGGAGCGGTATGATTTCCAGATGTGTTGCAGTTGGTTATGTTTATACGTGATAGCGGTTGGTCAATTTTCAACAACTGAGTGGTGTGAGGTAAATATATAATTTGTTTCTTAATTTACTATAATTTTACATGGGATACCGTAAGCTGTTAAGCAAAACTGACATTTTAGTTTAATAAGACGATTGCGTTATCACGATCTTTGTTATATCTTGTTCAAAATTGCATGTGCGCACAAACGTCGAGAGTTGCCACACTTTACTGTAACGAATTGCGAGCAAAATTTAACTATAAAAATTTAACTATTCCTGCCTTTAGTCTCTAGTATGTATGCGTACTCTTAGAAACATGATTGCATACTCTTAGAAACAGATGTACCTAACAGTACGCATGTGTATCCTTGTAGATTATTGGAATTTGTAGATTTGGTTATTGTTGTAAAAAGTAAACGTTTTGGTTTTAGTTAGTACATATTACAATTTGTCTCACAAGTAGAAAATAAAATGTTTATTTGTTGATTTTGTTTTTCTACGGCCGCTGGACAGTTACCTGCGTACTCTTAGATGCATCTACCCTAATAATCATTGAAACTTCAGGGGAAGTAAAACTACAAAGTCTCCTCAATCCCACTGTTTAACGTTTATCAAGGGTTCTACATGAGGTTCTTAGTCGCGTAGTGAAAGATCATCATGTTTCGTCATTAAAAATGATTTATTAATGGGGATTGGACGGAAGTTCTGGTCATTCGCTTTACAAGCAAGCTTTTATTGTAAATGCAGATTCCACAGATGCCGAGTTGTAATAAGTCGTCATAATAAGTAAGTAATTTACGTCAATTGTACCATTACGTATGATTGTAAGGACAAGTTCTGGAATGTCTGAAGAAATAGTTTGGATGAATCCTTGATCGTCATCTACGCGTTTTTGCATCCCCACAAAAATTTAATTTATAAAGGAGGGACAAGATGTTATACGTAGAGAAAATGAATATATTGAAAGTCAGATTTCAACGTTGATACCAACATGCATAAAAACTGATAGCAAGAATATCAATGTACATAATATTTTATTAAAGACCATGCTGGATGGAAAAGTAGCGAATGGTCTAGCAGAGAATAGATCCTCTCAATTGTGCTACATTTGTAATGCAAATCCTAAACAAATGAACGACTTGAAAGCAGTTATAGAAAGGCCTTTTAACAAAAGTACCTACGTGTATGGTTTATCTCATGCTCATGTTAGATTTTTTGAGTGTTTATTGCATATATTTGTGTTTATTGGGCCTGATAATTATTTGAGACTAAAAACATGAAATAATTTCCAAATTTCGGTAGGAAACCGCTTTACTTGTAGATGTAGTCAAACACGGTGCTGGGACAACAAATGACCGCAATACTGCTAGACGTTTTTTTAATGATCCTAAAAAGGCAGCAGAAATCACTGGCACTGATGTCATGAATACTCTTCTGCTCCCAATTGGACAGTTAAGCGAAGAGTCACTGGAAGCCAGGCACAAAGAATGCCGATTCTTTCGCGAGGACAACTCTCGCAAAATGACCAGAAAAAATACTATTGAAGATTTGCTACACGTGCTTCTCATCTCTTCTGACCCTTTATTGTCAAGCTTGAGACCATTAACAAGGAGAAAATCGAACCCATTGCCTGCTGAAGTCATTAATCTTGTTCAAGAGCGTAAAATTATCCAGATAAGATCACCAAATGTTCAGGATTCAGGAGTCCTCAACGAACGAAGAGCAGGAATCTGAGGATTCGGCTTAAATATATTTCTCTATTGTTGAGTTATTTCTACTAAATACTTGTAGCCTATTTGATTACATAACTATCAAAATAAATTTAATTTTTGACTGTACATAGTGCTCTGAAATACATATAAACAAGTTTAGCAACATATAAGAGATCAAAATAAGTCAACCAATGTTAATCAACATAGACTCAACAATAAACCGCTTATATTCAGGTGTGCATGATTCGTGAGAAAGCATCTCGTTTATTTGAAGAGATATAAATACGGTTAAAGTGAAATAACATTATTATGTGTATCAACTATCTAAGTAATTGAACCAATTATGCTGGAGAAGATATCAACAGAACACTAAGATTTTTTTCTTATTAATTACAGATCAATTTTCTCTCAAAAATATGTCTTAATTATAATATTAGATGTAAAGCACAGGGTACGTTTCATATTCGATAATTATCATAAAAAGGTTGCACATTTAACACGAAAAACAGACACACTGTATAGACGGTACATTTTCCGATGCATGTTCATTAATCATTTCGACATGTTTTCATCGCTTTTACAAATTTTTTATATTTAATGCTATATCAAATTTGTTTGCATATTTTTGATTTTTTTTTGTACTTGCCGATAGAATCTGTAGATGTTAAAGAATCAAATTAAAAACCGAAATAGCATCAATATTGTCCATGTCCACTTAAAAGTTGAAAATGAACAAATTTTCACTGTGCGCCGGTTCGTCCCATATCCGCAGCAGGTCTCCAAGGTGAACAGCCTCTAGTCGATAGAATAATGTAGGTAAGGGAAGTCGACAAATTGGATCGGTAACTTCGGGATAAGGATTGGCTCTGAGGATCTGGGGGCGTCGGGCTTGATCGGGAAGCGGATATCGGGTGACATGCCGGGCCTGCGCGAGGTAGTGGTCGTTCGCGACTCGGTTCCGTATCTTGGCCTCTCGCGAGGCCCGGTCGGGTGTTCGCTACTGGCCGGTGTCCTCTTCTGAATGTCAACGTGAAGAAGTTCAAGCAAGTGCGGGTAAACGGGAGTAACTATAACTCTCTTATGAACTCTCTTATGGTAATTTCCGATGTGATGCGTGTGGGAAGGCTTACGTGACTCAGCGTGGTCTGGACGGGCACATCAGTAAACTGAAGTGCAGGCCCCCTGCTCAGACCGTTTGGAACCAAGGCAGGCATGAGATTACATATGAAGCGTTCACATTCTAAAGAGTACTTCGCGGTAATGGAAACGGAGGCGGAAGGTGCTCGGGAGAAATGGTCGGGCCTAGAGCTCGACCGTATGGCATTGATGGAAGCCCGTCAGCCATCAGGGACCTTTGTAAACCAGATGCTTTCGAGGGCGCTCCAACGGTCCGTTGACGCAGTCAAAGGCCAGAGGAGGAAAGCGCAATACAAGGCGTTAGTGGAAAGGTATCGTAATGATATTCTGGAGGCTCTTGTGGTGGAGGAGGTCCAGACAACCCATGGCCCGGAAGCTACTATATCCGCCGCTGGTGACAGGTCACCCTCGTCACCAGGCCGCGAGTTAGAGGCTGGTTGTGTACACCCAAACCGAACAGTGGCGGAGGATACTGGCGTTGCCAGACAACCTGAAAGACCGGAGGACCCGATTCTGGCGTACTCTCTGATGGGAGAGGACGCTTCGGCGGATGTTGATGGGATCGGCGACTTCACAGCCAAACTCCTGCGGGAGGCCGTTGCATGCGAAGCCGTCGACAGTCTAGCGAATTCCATAATCGAGGGGGCACCACCTTCCAACACACAAAACCGCACCCGCCGCTCAAAGCGTCACAGACGCGCAAGGGGTCGGGGATTGTATCGTGCGAATGCTGGTCGTGCAGCTGCATACAAAACGGCACAGCAAATGTACACTGCGGACCGCAAGCGTCTCGCAAACCACATTTTAAACGACATCCTCCTGACCAGCCCCCAGGAAGCGGTGAGCCCCCCCGACCAAGACGTGCTCGATGCTTTCGGTACATTGTGGTTACGCGGTGCACTGTCGACAGACAATGAGCGAATTCGACCAAAAGAAGTGGGGGAATACCGCAACCCATACACGCCAATAACCGAGGAGGAAATCTCCTCGGTACTACTAACATCGAAATCTGAGAGTCCCGGTCCGGACGGTCTAAGGCTTACGCACGTAATGCGAATGCCCTTACGCAAGTTTACAATGCTGTTCAACGGTATGTTATTCACCGGACACATACCAAAAGTCTTACAGACTTCTAGAACGGTTTTGATACCGAAAGCCGGAGATCTTGCGAACGTACGCAACTGGAGGCCGATAACCATCAGTTCAGTACTCTTAAGATTGTGCAACAGGATCCTCGGGAGACGGCTGGGCGATATCCCAATCAACCTTCAGCAAAGGCTTCCGGACAGTTGATGGATGCTTTGCAAACAATTTCATCCTTAACACTATCATTCAGAATCACAAGAAAAATCCTACTCCGTACCATGTGGCGACCCTAGACATCAGAGCGGCCTTTGACAAGGTACGCCATGACAGTATAACGAGGGCACTCCGTCGATTTAAAGTAGACGAGAGGTTTATAAAATATGTCAAAGGGAACTACTGCGGTGCGGAGACTACAATATTTAACAAAGGTAGGCCAATCAAGCAAGGGGATCCATTATCCTCTTTTTTATTCAATATGATTCTGGATGAACTGTTGGACCAATTGCCTTCGGAGGCGGGGTTGGAGATCGGCGGTCGGAAAGTGTGCTGTCTGGTATACGCCGACGACGTAGTTCTTTTGGCCCCGTCGACGTCTGCAATGAGAGAGCTTATACGAAAGTGTGTAGCTTTCTTTGAGAGCAGAGGACTCGAGCTTAACGGTCAGAAGTGCAAGTCCTTCTCTATGAATATGGTCCCCCGGAAGAAGAAACTGTTCCCGGTCAGTACCACGCTCCATTATATTGCAGGCCAGAAGGTTGAGCAGGTGACCCCCACCAGCATGTTCAAGTACCTCGGATACCACTACTCGTACGATGGCGTCGTGTCTCCGGACGTCGGCGCTATCAGAGAGTGCCTGGGGAAAGTTCAAGCATCGCCGTTGAAACCCCATCAGAAGATGAATATTCTCAGATATCATCTCTTCCCGAGGATGCTTCATGCATTGCAGAACCCTCGAGTGAACAGGAAAACACTAGCGACCGTGGACCGTTTAGTTCGAGTTTCCGTAAGGAAAATCCTACATCGAAACAGGTCATGCTCCTCAGCTTACCTGCATGCTGATGTTAGAGGAGGCGGTCTAGGTGTACCGATTTTTGTGCATACTATACCGCGCATAATTCTCTCGAGGCTGACCAGATAGTGGAAGGGTTTAGAAGTAAGATGCTAAGCATGTTGGATGGTGTGTCAACGGACAAGGACGGTGTGGCCCGGTACTGGCGCCGAGAATTGGATTCGTCCTACTCCGGCAACGGTCTGGTCCAAGGAACGAACTCAGGTGTTAGCGGCGCCTGGGTGTACAATCCCCCAAAGCACTGGACGGCTCGTGAACACGTCCAAGCTGTCCAACTACGTGGCAATCTGCTACCGACGCGCGGCATCCCTTCGAACCCGCCGTCCCTGTCTCACGTCCTCCAAGGCTGTGCGGCAACGCACTGGCCTCGAATCGGTCGGCACGACGCAATATGTAGATCAGTATCGGCTAAAGCGTCTCGACGGGGGTGGAACGTGGATGCCGAGCCTCGCATGCGTTTAGCCACCGGAGAGCTCCGAAAACCCGACTTGGTCATGTCCAACGGAAGAGAGGTATTGGTGTGTGACGTAGCCATCTGCTGGGAAGGGCCAAGGCCATTATCAGCTGCCTATTTGGCAAAGGTGGACTACTATAGCCATTCGGATCTGATCCGGATACTACAGGCACGTTACCCAGGTCTTCCCATTACCATCGCCCCACTCATTGTGGGCGCGAGGGGAATCTGGTGTGAATCGAACCGTACCATAACTCGGAAATTGGAACTAGACCGTTGGGATATAGGATCCTTGATCTGCACCACCCTTTTGGGAGGTATTAAGATCTATAGACACTTTAACACCTCAGTGTGGAGAAGACGTTGAGTCAGTTGTGAGCTCTTGTGTCGACCGCAAAGTCCTCTGCCGATGTCCACTGTGCGTGGCCCACTACGATCTACAGTAATTGTTTATAGCGAAGTAGATGCGTAGTGATAACATTTTGGCGATTTTATCTATTTATATGTGGCCCTTCAGGTCTTTTACTTATTTATTAATAATTTATTATTTTAACATGTGCCGTCTGGGGTTTCTTGGCTCAGGCCTCCGGTAGTTGCGATGGCCGTTCCGCACAAACAGCGCCTACTTTTACTACTGTCCGATTATAGATATACTAGTTATATAATCCTGTGGACTGAACATCCGTCCTACCTCATGGCCGGGTCTAAGGTCAAAACGCTGCCGAACAATGTTTAACAATGTTTCATGCAGGATACAATGCCCTTATGCCGGTCATCGTTCTTGTAAAGGAACCCCTACTTAGTGAAACTACAGAACGGCCGAAGGGGGGCACAGATCCGGCGGAGGACCGACCGCTCCTCACCAATATGGCACAAGAAAGGGATCCACCCGCTATGGCTAGACAACCTTCACCACCTACTAATGTTACAGAGGATAGAGGGGATCCTGTGCTCATTTATAAAGCTACCCTCATGGGTGACTCCTACCAGTGCCATGAGGCCGACCGAAGGCGGTTTGAGAACATGGAATCTATGGCACTTTCCTTCCATGATCAACTTGGCTTTTTTCCTGAGGGAATTATCAGCATGGCTGGACACCATGCTCTCTCCGCGACAGGCTGAGGCTCCTCAGAGATCCCCTGAAGCATCGCGGGAATAACGCCCGCCGATTGCCGAAATGTATACCAGGCGTGCCGCGAGCATATCAGTATAAGCTCGTGCAAGAAAATATACCGCAAGCAGCGAAGAAAATTGTCTGAGATTATCTTTTATCTTGGATGGTCCGCCCCTCGACGTCCTGTTAGCCAGACCCCCCGCACAGGAACTTATACGCAAATATGAGACAATCTTCGGAAATATTTCTCCCCACGAAAATTCAATCATCCATGAAGTGGGAGCGGGTGGGGAAAAGTTCACCTTCGACTAAAGTACAGGAAGTAAAAGCGGAACTCCGACGCTCAAAACTAACAGAAAATGGGCCTGACGAGACTACAGTGGCTGACCTCCAAGCAAAGTCCCCATGGCGACTGGTGCTGTTCCTGAACGCTGTAATTCTCATCAGATTAATTCCGGAGAGGCTGAAGGAAAACAAAACAATAATGATCCCTAAATCCGGCGATCTCTCTTTAGCTGACAACTGGAGATCGATCACAGTTGCATCACAGGTCTTGCAGTTATTGAATAGAGCGCTAGCCAAGCGACTGACGACCCTCCTAATGAACACAGCACAGAGAGGTTTTAGAAAAATAAACGGGGTCTTTTTGAACATCCTAAACCTGCACGCCCTCATCGGGACACGTAGTGCAGCCACGAAACCTTACAGCATTCTGTCGTTGGACCTGCGAAAAGCCTTCGACACTCTGTCACATCAGTCAATTATTAGAGCACTCCAATGCTTCCGGGTATCGGGCAGGGTGATAAAACTCATAAGAAACCAGTATGCCGCCTCCTCTACCGTCATTACGAAAGAAAATGTAACATCAAGGCGCATAGTCCTCGGCCGAGGTGTTAAACAAGGCGACCCGCTCTCTCCCATATTATTTAATATAATAAGAGATGACTGTTAACAAGGCTCAAGGGATACAAGGGGCTCTGGTTCGGACAGAAGCCCAGTAAGCGCGCTGGTTTACGCGGACGACCACCTCATAATGTTCGACACAATCGACGGAGCCAGGAGAGCTGTGAAAGCAGCTATAGCGTTTTTCAGTGCGCGAGGTCTATCACTAAATCCAACAAAATGCATTCCTGTTTCCATCTCTGTGTTGCCTGGAAGGAACGTTTTAGCCACCCACTCAAGACCCAAATTTAAGATTGGTGGCTCAATGATCGAACAGCTCTCCCCAGGTCATCTATTCAAATATTTGGAAGCCACGTAGGGTTACAGAAGCCAAGATGTGCCGGATTTGGAGCTACTAAAGACCATGTTGGAACGTGTGGCTAGGGGCCCCATAAAACCACACCAAAAGTTGCGACTGCTGAGGGGGTTTCTACTTCCGAGGCTGATACACGGTCTCCAGAACCCAAACATCTCGCTGAAGACTTTGAAAAGTGCCGACAGGCTGGTGAGAGTGTACGTGCGAAGGTTTCCGCACATGAACAGACCATGTTCCTCAGCTTTCATCTATGCCCCAACCAGAATGAGCGGCCTCGGTGTGCTATTTATGAGGGATTTGATACCAGCCATAATGCGAAGGCGCATGACAAACCTGGTCGCCGATGCGCACCACGTAACCGCACCGATTTTGGCATCGCCTCCAATGGCTAAGTTGTATAACAGGCTAACTAGCTGGAAGGCTGATTAGGGATCGTTGGGGAAGAGCTCTAGATGAAGGGTTCTCCGGAAACGGTCTTCTACAGGGGGCCCAGAGCTCGATTAGCGGGCGAGAGATCACACTATATGCACCAACAGCGCTTTGAGAAAGCCGGATCTGGTCCTCATCAAGGACGACTTGGCGACCGTGGTTGCTATACAGGTCAAATGGGAGGGGCCGGGCGCTATGCTCCTTGCCCATAATCAAAAGGTGGCGTATTACTCCGCCGCTCCTGTTATTGAGGCCCTTAACAGGAGGTATGTTAACAAGCAGATAGAGGTCGAGGCGATGATTGTCAGTGCCAGGGGCATCTGGCTATGCTGTAACAGAGCTCTGACGGAGCGTATCGGTCTGGGAGCGACCGACATTGAGGAGATAGTTGTCAGCGTTATCTCGGGTGGTTGCCTCATACATAAAAATTTCATGAGACAGGTTTATCGCCGCAATTGAGGCGCCACCCTGCACTTCTTCCGTTTGTCTGTGATTAGTATTGTGATTTTAACTATTTATTCCACATTAAATTATTTTGTCTGCGTTTTATACATTTAATTGTTCGACTATTTACTGAAGGGTTCAGCACCGCCCCAACCACTGCCCGTCGCCTCCGCAGCGACGACCTGGGCGGCGAAGCAGCCGGGTTGGAAAAAAATGGCTAGAAAACTATCCAGTCGGTATTTACTAATATTTTTAGGTTCTTTAGGTATACAACTGTCGGGCTCCAGCTGGTAGGCGCCGGAGGCGGAGTGAAAATTCTTGTTGGAATGACACTAAATGTTATTGTGGTTGGTATTGTTGAAACAGACGCGGATGAAGGCTGTTGCCTTGCTTCTGGTTGTAATTTTTTTAACGTGAGTAAAGCATTTATTTGTTGGATTTGCGACCGAAATTGTAGTTTCACTAAATCTGGCAACTTTTTTAAATATGGATTTAAAAAAGTTGCCAGATTAGATTTAGTAGGGACTTAAATCAGTGAATGTCATCGTCATCATCATTATTTTTTAAAACCAAATTCATTTTCTTTCTTTCTAATTCCAAAAATTCTTGTTGAAATACATCTAATTTAGGAGTTTATGAATGTTCATAACATTGTGAAGTCCCTGCACGTTTGTGGGGTTTCTTTGTGGAGTTACTTATGTTTTCGTGAGCGGGTGTTGGTTCTTCCGAAGTGGATGCAAAAATTGGAGTTGAAAATCTGGTTTGGGATGTATACTCTTAGCTAATTTCATTGTCTTCTGTATTATCTCCGACCAGTTTATTACTAGCAATATACTCGCAGGAGCAATATACTCCATAATTTCAAAACATGGCCAGGATCCCTTATAGTAGCCACCTTCGTCACCACTGCTTCCAGAAGTTGGCTTCGATTTTTTTTAATTTCTCTTCTGTATGTGTCCCTGAGATTCTTCCATTTGTTTTTATAGAGCCCACTGTAACATAAGCAGTAGTTACTTATTAATTAAATAGTTGCATATTACTAGTTTCCTTTTTTGAATTTTCGGGTACTTAACTACCGGAATTCAATTGAGACAACTCGCGTTTACGTTTAGAATTTCAAGATCAGCTTTATGCTATATCTTAAGAGAAGTTTGTACAGCTATTTGGAATGCATTACAGCATAAACATATGCCTGAACCAACAGTTGAAGATTTTCAAAATAATGCTAACGATTTTTGGCAAAGATGGCAATTTCCAAATTGTATTGGGTGTGTTGACGGGAAGCACATTCGGATAAAAAAACCAACAAATTCTGGTTCAATGTATTATAATTACAAAGGTTTCTTTTCGATAGGACTATTAGCAGTGACTGATGCTAATTATTACAAATTTACTATGGTAAACGTTGGCTCCTATGGCAAAGAAAATGACGCATTTATTTTTGATCAATGTCCATTCATTCAATCTATTGAGTCGGGAAGAATAAAACTGCCCACATCAAAATGTCTGCAAATTCTAATATAAAAACATCTTTTGTATTTCCACTAAAAGATTATTTAATGCGACCATTCCCGTATAAAAGTACTACGAAAGGAGGTGATAAAGATGTGTACAATTATAGATTAAGCCGAGCAAGAATGGTAGTGGAATGAATGTTCTTTTGGAATGATTTCCGGAAAATTTAGAATATTAGATGAATGTATTGAAACTAATGTAGAAAACGCAGTGCTCATAGTAAAAGCAATAACAATACTTCACAATATTTTAAGAGATTTGGAACCCAGCGAAACCTTCCAAAATCCTGCAAACCAAACAGCATATGAAGAAAACACATCTAATGTTGAAATCACAAATAATGCCACTTCAGGAAGAGCTGTAGAAATTAGGGAATCATTTAAGCTCTTCTTTAAGACGCACCCTTTAAAACAATAATTGTATAATTTTGTAAATGTTGTACATAATTGAGGACCTTGGTGCAAGAAGGGGATAAGTCACTGTTTGAAAACTTTTCAGGGGAAGCAAAAGAAAAATAAAAAATAAAAAACTGTGTTTTTATTAGTTTATTGTACACATGTTGTGTTACCAAAAAAAATAAGACCTTGGGTAATTTATGAGAAAAATACGCATACATTTTCAGTTATTTATTATTTGGTGCAAGAACGGGACTTTACAACTCAACAACCCAAAAATGCAAATTTCACAAAAAAACATGATACCTATAGATGATCAGTCGTCATCCGAGTGATTTTCATCCCCGTCTGTGCTTGAATCATCATTTGCTACGGGAAGTAAATCACTTTTTAACATATTATAAAATGCCATGTCCGATTTTGGCACATACTCTGTAGCCAGTTGGATTACATTTTTAAATTTCGCGTTCTTAAGGGCCAACGGGACATCATAACACTTAGTATTTTTATTGAATTTCACGGGTTTCCTTGAATTTAACAAGGTAAATTGCTGAAACAAAGTTCCACTAGCAGACTTGCTACATTTGATTACATCAGATAGTTCTGAGTATACAAAAATTCTGTATTTAGAAACGGCAAATTTTTCTTTATCAGGATTTTTTGGCACTGGGAGTGAAAATTCTTTTACAACGATATAAAAATCATAGATTATATTCTGGGTCACATTAATAACATTAAATCTCATCGCAGAAGTTTCAACAATTTTTTTGTATTCCTGGGGTAAGTAAATACGTTCCACAAGGCGTTTTTTCTTTTCGATAATACCAAATGATCTGTCACAGGGCAAGAAGCTGTGTGCAGGTTCAGGGAATCTATGTATTATAGATACAAATTTTTGTACTTTGCATAATCCTGCCAAGTAACGGACCATCACATTGTTCTTATTTTGCACACAGCAGTTGTCGGAGAATATGTAGAGTTTCTTAACATTCGGACTCAATGTATTTGTAATATAATGGTCTATAAAACTTATAACCTCATTAGCTCCCTTTTTAGCAACTGTTTCGTCGTACATATAAAAATGGGACGATTTTGTTTTTGCAGAATGGATACAGAAGTTGTATACTCACAGCTGTCGTAAGTAAAAGGCATCTGCAGAGGGCACTTTTGGAAGTGGTAAATTCTGCTGAAAATCAAAGCAAATAACCTCAACTTCTTCATTTTCTTGGGCTTCTGTTGTGCGTTCTTTCAAATCTGTATAAAACCATTGGGATTTTTTTAAATGTAAATCTTTTTCAGCCTTAATAACACTCCTCTCTTCTTCGTCTACAGCACTTTTTATCTTATTATCGAGCATGTCACACTTCTTGCATGTGTCTGTCCTAGATCTACCGAAGCTATAGTTAAAATTTTCTTTAAAATATCTAAAGTAGAAATCGTATGTAATACGCGACTTGACATTTTCACCTTGCTGAAGAAGTTCATAGCAATGATTTTCATATTTTTTTAAATAAAGGTTGTGCATTATTTTAATATTCAGATCTGGTGATAAATAAAATTTGTTACTTTTTCCTCGGACGTAGTGTGACTCTCTTTTTGGAAATGATTTTATGTGGTCAACTACCTGCTGAATGATATTTTCTGGTATAATATTTGGTCTATTGGAATGTCCTCCTCGTAAATCAGACGGTGGAGTTATATTTGCGGACATATGAGAACAAATGCGCTCCAATCGTTTTTTTTTTTTTCGATTCCATGTAGACGAACCAAGGCTGTTTTACAGATTATTTCCGAACCGGGCAACTTTACCTAAAAATTAAAAAAAAAAAAAAACTCTTTAATAGAGTACAATAGTTTAATAGTTTGAGTAAAGTCAAGCGCCTGGGACACTAAAATTTTTTGGTGTAGTGTGTTTTAATTGAAAGAAGGGGTTGTGAAAATGTTAAATCAGGGAGGAAATGTTCGGGAAACTGATATTATTGATAGAAAAGTGTGTTGAAAGTTGTCGATTTGTAGGTTATGTTTATTTTATTTGTGTTGGTAGATTTAATTATTTCTGGTGGATTTCATGTTTGTGTGGTTGCTGTGTTGTGATTTGTGATGATATTTCCGGATCCGGGTCATTTTATTTGCAAAGTCGCGGCGGACGGAGTGGAAAAGATTCCTGTGATTAACGAAAAATATTTTATGGCGTTAACGGGGGGCCCTCCAAGGGTTTTGGCGGAGAAGCTAGGGGAATGGGGCGTTATTCCGAAAGAGGGGGAGATCATTACCCGACATCGTGAACACGCACAATGCAAACAACGGCACCCCTACGCTGACCAGTGACCGTACACTAACTTACAAGCACTCAAAATCAGACCAAAGTCAGACGACAACTCGACATGAACATACACGTCTATGGGAATGTCAATGTCCAATAATGTCAAAAAAGTGACAGTTTGTTTGGTGCAAAATCGAGATAAGTCATGATGACTTATCCCGTTCTTGCACAAAATTTGTGAAGGGGATGGGTCAAAGGGTCTAATAACTTTGTTATTTATGGACGCACTCCTCACGTTCTTGTACTGAACGGTAGATTATACATTGTAGAAGCGGATAGAATACATATCTCAATTTTGAAAAAATAGTGACTTATCTCTTTCTTGCACCAAGGTCATCAATTATAATTTTCTAAAATATAAAAATTAGCAAAAGATATTTACCAGTTTCCTTCATGATGTCTGCTAAGGCCCTCCACTCACGGTGCGTTAGAACTCGGTTGTGGTATTTATTGTTACGTTTATCCCAAAGTATTGGGCGTTCACGTACATAATTGATACAAAAAATTTCCGACATATTACGCTTGTCGCCACGGCCGTCGCACGTTTGTCGCGTGAACTGTCGTCGTTCTACTGTTGCTACGATATAAGTGTTGATTTGATCGCGTCGCATCGCCTGTCGCTTTAAAAATCGCCCATGTTAGGGCCGGTTTCATAATCAATTTAAAGTAGCCTTTAAATTAAAAGTGAACTTTAACTTTTAAAATGTGTTTCATAATACAACTTTAAGCTTAAAGTTGACTTCGATGTTGTCGATATCGTGGCTTTAGTGCATTTAAAGTTGGCTTTAGTTTTCAGGCTCAAGCGTATTGGTGCTTAACGTATGTTTGCTTAACCTGTCTGTATATGTACGAGGTAATTTCTGTTTAGAAAATATTTCTGTTCTTATTATACTTTTTGTAGATGTCGATGATTTTATATGAATACAGTAAGTATAACATGCAATGAAAGAAAATAAACATTATAAAGTGGTCAGTTTAAATAAAAAAGATTGTGTTAATATAAAACGCTTGTATTAAACTTTTTACAAGCGACATTGTTACTAACTTAAGGTCGTCACATTCATAACATATACGTTCGTATTGTATTGTGTACTATATAACGCATTTTGTGATTAATTATTTAATTAACAGCTATTTAATTAGAAAAGTATTTATTATATTTTTGTAGGTGTCGATGATTGTATATCTATGCAGTATTACAAATAATATTTAAACCAATCGACAATTTTAATACACTTCAATACGATCGTTCACTACCAGGTTCACACGTTAATTTAATTTTATGTCTGTCAGTAAGGTAAGGTTATGAAAGTACAGTTTTTGCGCGTAAATCGGCACTAACAACACATGGTTATCGAAAATCACCAAATAAAACTAACAAACAATGTAGCTAACCTTCGCAAATCTTCCTAAAGTTAAAACACGCCCACCTTAACCCAGAAGTTAAAGTAGTCTTTATGATAAAGTCGACTTTGGTTAAAGGGATCTTTAGAGGGTGATTATGAAACCGGCCATTAGACAGGCCGTAACAGAATTAAACGACGCTTTATGTGGCATTATAAAATTAGCTCAACAACAAGCGTTTAAACTTGAATATGACAAATTAACAAAGAACGAACAAATGAGTAATACTAGCAAAATATTAGCAAGCCAAATTGTTCATAGATGTGTAACCTTTAATGGGTAATTTACCTAAAGCACGCATTAATCAATCATTTTCCTTTTTACATGTCGGAATTGATTACGGTGGAACTTTTCTGCTGAAAAGTAAACATGGTCGAGGTGCAAAATGAGTACCATTCATTTGGAGAGTCAGCGGTCTAACTTCCGAGGCATTTTTAACCACTTTACGTAGATTCATTGCTAGATGTGGCATCTCTCAGGATCTCTGGTCTGATAACACCAGTAAATTCATTGGTGCTCGATCTTAGTTACGCGAATTAGAAGACTTTTTAAAAGCATAACATGCCAATGTTTCTGAAAAATTGAGTACTGAAGATATTTCTTGGCATCTTATACCTGCTAAATCTCCTCATATGAGTGGCCTTTGGGAGGCTGGTGTAAATTCTCTTAAGTATCGTTCGAAGCGTGTAATATGGATATGCAAAACTAACTTGTGAAGATATGTACACTATTCTTAACCAAATTGCAGCTGTACTTAACTCCAGACCCATTACTCCTCTATCAAACGATCCCAATGATTTCCAAACACTTATCCCCAGTCATTTCCTAATCGGAAGTCCACTTACGGTCGCTACAGACGTCTCTATGGACAAATTGCCCGACAATAGACTATCGCGGTATCAATACCCGCAAAAGCTCACTCAGCATTTTTTGTCTCGTTGGAACAAAGATACATCGCCCAGTTGAAGGACCAAGTCAAATGGAAGGTGCATAACAACATTCTGTTAAAAATTGGGACTCTTGTTTGGCTCCGGGAGAACAAAATGCCACCACTGTATTGGAAATTAGGACGAGTCATCGCTCTTCATCCAGGAAGTGTGGTGTTATACGCGTTGTATCGATCAAGTGAAAAAATACTACAGTGAAACGTGCGGTTGTAAAACTTTGTGCGCTTCCGATAGACGAAGAATCAATCATTATTAACATTATTTGAACTCTCTTTATTAGATTTAAGTGTATGATGACTATTGCTTTTAATTTTTTTTCTTGTTAGTTTGTTTAGTTCATATCGTTATTCGATGAATATCTACTTATAATTACTTATACTTCTAGACACATAGGGTGATCTGTACATATCTACATTAAATTGCTTTCGAGGGTTATGTGTATGTTTTGTTTATGTATATTAAGATAACGACGTCGTCATGTACCTGCATGGAACTATTCCACTTGACAACGGTAGTGGGCATATGCCCCTATATCACATAAGCGACTTCTTTCCATTTAGTGCTTAACGCCACTTTGCCATCAGATTGTATATGGTACAGCCGCACTCGTGTGAATGAGTTGCAAATAAAAATTTTTAAAATTACATCAAGAACTTTTTCTTCACAACCTTAGAAGGAAATCTCAAATTCACTATAGAACGAGAAAATAGTAGTAGCCTCAATTTCCTAGACATGACAATAACTAGAAGAAATAATAAACTTGCATACAAAATATTCAGAAAGCCGACCACAACAAACGTCATATTGCCTAAATCTAGCTTTGCACCATTAAATTATAAGAAATTATTGGGCACCGATGAACGAGATTAATTTTAATCTTGAAATTGACACCATATCCAAGCTAGACATAGATAACGGGTACAACGCTGAAGGTTTGCAAACCATATACAACACCATACACAAAAGAAATATCATCAATGCGTTATATCCACATCACAAGAAAAAATCTAATTACACCTCTCTTAGCTACCATCACGACCTGGCTAATCATTTGCAAACAACACTAATAAAATATGATTTCATAGTGGCATATACAAACGACCTCAAGTTAGGCAACCTCTTGGTCAACAACAAACCTAAGATGAACAGTAGCAACGGTGGTTACTATATTTCGTGCAGGTATTGTGACCGATTTTACATAGGGCAAACGGGACGCAATATTAAAACAAGATTCAAGGAGCACACAGGAAATAAAAATACATCCGCCCTAGGACGACACCTAGCAGCAA
This sequence comes from Aphodius granarius, assembly GCA_963971325.1. NCBI lineage: Eukaryota > Metazoa > Arthropoda > Insecta > Coleoptera > Scarabaeidae > Aphodius > Aphodius granarius. The sequence continues at coordinate 8,876,189 of OZ020225.1, forward strand.
CCGGTCACACTACCCCAACAGATAACATCAAACTCCTCCACAACATAGACAAAGGTAACAAACTAAACCTATATGAGGAGATGCAGATATATAAAAATAAAATCAAATATCCACAGACCATCTTAAACGATATCACCGACTTTTGCAATGACAGACTCTTCATTGAGTTTATCAATTAAAACAAAAACATAAGCATGCCATCTATCCTAAAATATCACAATTACATGTTTCCTCACCCACTCCTGCCCACCAACACCTGACCCACCCACTTACCAGTCTACCGCCATAACATACAAGAATAAGACGCAATTATCGAAAAAAAAAAAAAAAAAAAAAAAAAAAAAACGAGAGCGAAGATCAATGATTACAACGAAACACATACACAAATATCTAATCCAATAGAGAGTAGAGTGGAGAGAGAAAGGACAGAGGGTCGATGCGAGATTACGGCGACAGGAGAGAAGAACGATAAGAAAGAACGAATCAAGAACGGAAGCCTTATTTTAGACAGATTGACGGTATACCATCTAAATAACAAAATGTCTTACACCATTACATGTAATAACATTTCAGATACTGCACTGAGGACGGACGTAGTCCGAAACTAGTATGCAATAAAACCATTAAACAAATTCATCAGACTTTTATTCCAATATAGAGTACAGAATTGGCAAGCGTCGGATTGTTCACCCGGCAATAGGGAACGTAATCAAGATTATTAATAAGTCATTTACATACAAAACTACTGCATACCTTTGTTTGTGTTATCCATTACGACAAACCTTAACAAAACAAATGACACAGGCAATATGCACATACACTTGATGCACGCACGAAGACAGCTTACAAGAAAATAATTCTAGTACCAATGAACGAGATTTGGTGACCTCTACTTGTTAGCACTAAGTACCAAACACTTTTTTATCACAATCGGCGAGATCTCTCTGTAACCAAACATACAGAAATTTTAAGATTTCTGTTGACAGCAGAAATTGGCTACATTGTCAATTTCCACCTCTGTGCGTCGCCTGAATAACACCTAGCCGAGGGCAAAGAATGCCCTCATGCCTAGCGCCTCCAGGGACGCCATAGAGCCATCGTCAATGGAAAAGATCCATGTTTGCCCCGGACCTGCCTCAGTCTGGTTGAGCACCAACCATTCCTCAGCCTTGAGTTCGGAGTTAGCATTTCTCAGGCGTGCCCGCACCACCTCCCGAGTGAATCTAACACCAGGCTCATCGTCGGGGGTGTAGGCCACGCACACGTGAGGTTTCGGTAGGTCATACCATGTATGTATCAAGTCTGGCCTTAGTTTCTTCAAGGAGCTGGAGTCGACTAGTCCGCGCTCCTCAGCGATAAGGAGCTAACTTCGTCAGCGCACGTGACCTGCAGCCAACCAGGCTTGAAAGCACATTCATAGAAGCGTGGTCCGCTGCCGCTAGGTGCTTCCCGAGAGCGAGACGTGCTTAGTCGTAAGTTGACTGCTGGAGTGTTCAGAGTGGATAAGACCCACATTAATCCCCGCAACCACCTCGGCGTGAGTGCGTCTCGCTGCTGCAGGAGAGCATCTGTCTTTGCTGACACAAGCCCTCTTAAGGATCCGGTCTGGCAACTGTTACTGGAGTCAGACAACTGATATTTTTGAGAGTGGAAGTCGTGCCTTTTCCAAGGCCATTTTAACTTGTTTGCATTTTTGATAGTACCTTTTACTTTGTCGCACTGAATATCTGAATATATTGGGCGTAGTGGTCTGATAGGGCCGTTGGAATTACCTGTGCAATATAGGTGTCGAAGCTAGTGTGAACTCGAAGATGTGACTCTTGTAGGCTGAGTTATTGTTGCACGTAAGTTATATGACAACACTAGGTTTTGAAATCAACGGCCGGTTTCATAATTACCCTCTAAAGATCCCTTTAATCAAAGTCGACTTTAGCATAAAGGCCACATTAATGCCCGTTTGCACCGTTTGTGTTAAGCAAGGCTTAAGTATGAGATCGTACTTATGTCATCGATTTTGTTTGCACCGTCACATATCCATTACCTAACTACAGTTAAGAACGACCTAACTTAAGCCTAGAAAACCGAGGGCTTAAAGCCAGCGTAAATATAAGCTTGGTTATGACTGGTTGATTGTGGTGTAGACACACATTGCACATGAAATGTCGTTTTAAGAAATGTCAAGACAGTACCTATATGTGTCAATTTATCATGTTATCATGCGATCTTAGGAGTTTGTAATGCAAAATTACAGTTTTATTGTGTATTAAAAATAATGGTTTCATTTTGATCATAAATTCTTCTTTTTTGTGCCGCAATTTTTGTAGTTATGAAAGCAATTCAAATTTGCCGCCACATTAACCCATTGAAAATTTTGACAAGTGACGCAATACTGTTGATTTTAGAACCAAGTATTTCCAAATATAACTAGAACTTTACAGTGTTGCCAACGTCAGAAACCCTTAAGTAATGCTTAAGTTAGGAAAGGCTAACATGCGAACGGTGCAAATGATGCCTGACTTAAGTTAGGCATAAAGATAAGCTGGTCTTAAATTTAAGTCGTTCTTAATAAATACGGTGCAAACGGGCATAAGTTCACTTTTAAAGTGGACGTATTTCATAATTGAAGTGGTACGCGTGTTTAGTAAAAGTCAACTTCAGGAAGATTTCCGTAGGTTGGCTACATTGTTTGTTAATTCTGTTCAGTGATTTTCAGTGACTTTGTGTTGTTAGTGCCGGTTTACGCGCGAAAAAATGCACTTTCAAAAAAATATAATGGTAAATTATAGTTTGAGTGATTGCCATAGTAGATTGGTCGCGTTCACCAACAGCCAACGTTTGCAAACGTTGATAGGATAGGATAACAATATGCCAATTTTAGACAAAGCTTTCATTTTGAACTATATCCGACAAAATTCCAACTCAGTGGAAGCAGCAATACCAGCACAACATACAGTCAAGAGTACAGCAAAAGAAGCCATCATTTTCGCGACCCAAGGAAGAAAAAAAAATCATTGTGGAGAGAGATTAGGGAAGTGTTTCGTACACATAAATACGATGTGAATGAAAATATGTTAGACATTAAATTTAGAAACCTTAAGCATCATTACAAAACTATTACAGACAATAATAGAAAAAAAAACCACCGGTCGAGGGCGAATCAGTTGGCCGCATTTCGATGCAATGGACAATATTTTTGCAAATGACCGTACAATGAACACCATACCTGTCATATCTTCATTTAATGTACCGATGCACTTAAACCTACTTCTGTTGCACCTTCCTCTAGCTATTCACTGCCCCTTTCTGTAACTTCAAACCTCCTACCCATTATTCCGACAACTAGCACTTCTTCCTCCTTTACATCTTTACATCCGCTGTGTTTCCCTCTACATCATTTAGGAACCAAAAAGATAACCCACATACTGCAAGCCAAACATGGAAATCGTAAGAGGAAGGAGATGAATGCGCTCCACAGCTTCCGTTAGAAATTAATAGAAGTTGAAGAGCGAAGAGTAGCTGCTATGGAAAACTTAGCTCAGGAATTAAAGGAACACAATCAAGTGCAGCGGGAAAGAAATAAATTAATTAAACAAAGTTATAAAGTAGATTAGAAAATAAAGCAATAATTGAAAAATAAATTAGGGCCAGTTTCATAATCAATTTAAAGTGGCCTTTAAATTAAAAGTGAACTTTAACTTTCAAAATGTGTTTCATAATACTACTTTAAGGCTAAAGTCGACTTCAATGTAAAAGTCCCGATTTCGTGACTGACGTGTTAAAGTTAGCTTTAGTTTTGACGTGCAAGCGTATTTGTGGTTACCTTATGTTTGCTTAACTAATATTTTTGATCTTATGTAAAATGAATAATTTCAATACGAGCTCTAGTTCGTCTAAAGATGAATTAGAAGTTGTAGTAAGAAGACGAAAAGTATATAGGAGAAGAAAGGACTGTTTTAATAAATATAATGACAGTGAGTTTTTTGAGAGATTCAGGTTAACAAAGCCAACCTTCCTTTCAGTAATGGAACGAATAGGGGGGCAAATATCACCAGCTACAAATAGGTACCTACACTAGTTATACTATAAATGATTTGTGAATTACATAGTCGCATTTTACAGGGGAGGCAGCATACCGTCTATGACCCAACTGCTGTTAACGTTACGCTTCTTTTCCACTGGACGTATGCTTATTTCGGCGGCAGATTTTGTGGGAGTATCCAAATCATCTGCTTGCAGGATTGTGAAAAGAGTGTCTAGTGTAATAGCTGCCTTAGCCCCCGATTATATAAACATGTATAGTAATAGCGATGAAATGAAAATAGCCGCGGAAAGATTCTATGACATCGCTAGGTTTCCTAGGGTTATTAGTGCAATTGATTGCACGTTAATAAAGATTAAGTCTCCAGGAGGAGAAGATGCAGAGATTTTTCGGAGTAGGAAAGGGTTCTTCGCTTTAAATGTACAAACAGTTGCCGATTCAAGTTTGCGGATAAGAAATATTGTGGCACGCTGGCCAGGATCATCTCATGATCAAACAGTATTTAACAACAGCAGACTGAAGCAAGATCTTGAAAGGGGAAGATATAGGAGGTATCTACTGGTTGGTGATAGTGGGTGCAAAATTGAACCTTACTTAATGATACCGCTGTAGCAAACGGAATTCCCTGCAGAAAACCTGTTTAACGAGTCAACAAATAAGAACTCGTAATGTTGTCGAAAGACAGTATGGTGTATGGAAAAGAAGATTTCCAATATTAAGTCTGGGTATTATGGTTCAGTTGCCCACTGCCATGAGTATTATTGTTGCAACAGCTGTACTGCACAATATTGCATTGGATATGAACGAACATGTACCCAACCCAATGACTGGTTAGAGAACAACGCGAATGAACAGGAGGAAGAGAATGAACAGCCGATCAACAATGGACGTAACCAAGGTCGAAATGTTCGACAAATAATAATCAATGAACATTTTGCTCGATTGTGACATTTTGTCTCACAGTAGGTCTTTGTTAAAAAATATGTAATAATGAATAACAAAATATTAAAACAAGTTTTAGGTGTAGATGTTTATTTTTTTCTACATCATTTTGCATTTTTTGGATTTCTAAATCTAAGAGTAAGATTTTTCTTCTATGTTCTTCCTCCCGTCGTTTCTCCTCTTTCACTTCCCACTCTTCTCTTTCTCTTTTCTTTTGTTGTTGTAAATCTCCCTTCAAATATTCGCACTTTAGACGGTAATATTTTTCTTTTGCCTGACACAAGGGAGTTGCTATGGTTGGCCTCAGTTTTTTTGATACTGTCTCCTTCAATTTTCTGGGAACATAGTGACTCCACCCTTCGTCCAAGGAGCGCCATAAAGTATAACTTATATATCAAATAAATGAAATGAAAGATTATTATCAATAACATACTTTTGAGATTGACCTTGGAGTGGAATCTTTCCCATTCCCATCCCACTGTATGGGTTTCGGGCTTAGTTGTTTCTAATTTACAAAAGTATATGCAAATTACTTCTTTAAAAGCATTAAGGAATTGTGATATATACTTGAAAATTTGGCGTTGGGGTGATTTGTTGAATATCAGTCATTGTTTCTTCGACTATTATCTATAATTGTCCTTATTAAACACAGATATATTTTAATGAAATTTCAAGCTTACATTGTCTGATACAAACGAAGTACAGGAAGGTAACGGTTCATTGCCCGACGATGTATCATTTAGTACACATATCTACAGATATCAGAAAAGATTTTTGATATTTTTGTTTTTCGTGTGGATTTTAAACTGACTGGAAATGGGTCAACTGGGTAATGCTGTGATGGCCGCATTGACTTTGAAGCAGTTTCTTCCTACAAAAATTAAGTTTATAAACACTGTATAGCATCGTTTCAAATCTTTCTGTACAATGAAATAGTAAAAATATTATAAAATAAAAATCATAATTACATCATATTGATCACAGTCACATGTGTTTTTTAGTCCCACCACCATTTTAATGTTTATAATTTTTAAAACACTCTCAACGATTGGATCAAAGCGATCATAACCAGGACCACCACCTGTGCCCCTAACACACATTTTTTCATTAGCCACTACCTTGCGAGCCTTGGTTTTCAAATTGTCGAATTTGGACTTCAATTGCTCTAAATTACGACACAAGTAATTTTTACTATTGAAGCCCTTTTCTACTCTTCCCCATGCGTGTTCCTAACAAAAAAAATGTATGAAAATTAAAAAATACGTGTACTGATAAATATTGACTTACCTTTTCTACCTGGGATATTTTGTTAGATACTTTATTTTCTATTATTGCTTTCTCCTTATGCACTTCATCTAAAAGTAACAACTCCTCTTCTTTGCTAAAATTAGCGCTTCGCACTTTCTTTGATTTTTCACACATTTTGACGAGTCAGATTATCAGCATGATGACAATCTACTATGGCAATCACTCAAACTATTTAGCGGTATAAGGCGTGTTCGAATATTCTGCACCGTTGACACTTTTTACACCATCTCTAAGCAACACATAGACCGGGTATAGACCGGGTGTAAAAAGTGTCAACGGTGCAGAATATTTGAACGCAACTATATTTGTTTGAAAGTGCAGTATTTCGCGCGTAAATCGGCACTAACAACACAAAATCAATGAAAATCACTAAACAGAACTAACAAACAATGTAGCCAACCTACGGGAATCTTCTTAAAGTTGACTTTTACTAAAGACGCGTACCACTTCTATTATGAAACACGTCCACTTTAAAGGGTCTTTAGAGGGTGATTATGAAACCGGCCGATATATTTCTTCATATGGTTCTATCTATTGCAGATATCAACAAGACTTTGTTGCTTGTTTTCAGCAATGCCTCCTTCATCCCGTATATTTTCGTCATTGCCATTGTTCTGAATAATTTCCATATCATCATTTATCTTGTAATTGTCTTTTGGATTGCCTTCAGTCAGTATAAAATTATGTAAGACATAACTAGAGGCTACGATTCGCATTGCAGCTTCTGGACCACTAAAGTCTAAATATTTTAATCTTCCTTTTAATAAACCACATCATCTCTCAACTGTTGATCGTACACTGGAAAGCTTGGTGTTAAAAATTAATTGAGACCTTGTTAAATGGCCATTATCTTGGTATGGTTTTGTGGCGGATCATATTAATCTTCCGAAACCACGACGGAAAGTGCGACTGCATCAAGTTTGCTGATATGGTTCCTCTTAGCAACTATATATATTTTAATATTGTAATTCTGTCATTGTCATTAGTTTTTACTACTTGCTACATTTTTGGTAGAAGAAATAAAGTACATATTGTTATACCTGGTCTTCTACAATTGGTGACCCCCGACTCAAGTAGAACACCCGACATCAGCGACATAACTTTTCTCGATATGGCCACATCATCTGCGGATCAAGAACAAGTTGCCCGTGTTGCTGTAAAGCTACCTCCTTTTTGGAAGGATAGAGCAGAGTTATGGTTTGTCCAAGTTGAATGTAGTTTTGCTCTTAGTGGAGTAAGCTCCGATGCCACCAAATTCAACTACATAGCTTCAAGCATAGATTTGGATGTCCTAGATCATGTGAGTGACATATTATCCAACCCACCTGAAACCGACAAATATCTAACAATCAAAACAGCTCTCATCGATCGGTTTTCCGAAAGCAACGACTCTCGTCTGAGAAGATTGTTAACCGAAGTACATTTAGGAGATCAAAAACCATCACAACTCCTACGGAAAATGCAAGAATTAGCGGGAAAATCCGTTGCTGACACTGCGTTGAAGACATTGTGGTTACAACGTTTGCCAACCAGTGTGCAAATGGTTTTATCGGCAAGTAAAGACGCGTTACGTGACCTCGCAATTTTAGCGGATAAAATCATGGAAGTCACTTCAGCTCAAATTAACGTAGTGAAAGAAAGCGTTAATCCTAGGCCAGAATTTAGCGAACTATCAATAATCAGAGAGCAGCTGGAAAAGTTAACCGCAACAGTAGCCAGGCTTTCGTCTTCACGTCGAGAAGATACGCGAAAACGAAGATCTCGATCCAATACACCTACACGGAAATGCTGGTACCATTGGAAATTTGGAAACGATGCCAAGAAGTGCATTCCTCCTTGTTCGGCTGCCGGTTCGGAAAACCAGCAGCATCATCACTAAAGACGGTAAGTGATGGATGCAAGGTCAACCGTCAACCATGCCTATTCATACGGGATCAGCGTACTTGCGTACAGTACCTTATTGACACTGGTGCTGCCGTTTCAGTAATTCCCGTAGGATCGATCGCACGCAGCAAAGTGATAAATAGGCCACCTCTATACACCGCTTCAGGGACTCTGATTCGAACTTTTAGCACAAGTTTAATTGACGTAAATTTTGGTCTACGTCGTTCGATGGCATGGCCATTTATCATCGCTGATGTAACGATGCCAATCATTGGAGCTGATTTTCTTCAAAAATTTAATTTATTGGTTGACCTCGCCGCAAGACAACTCATTGATTCAACAACAGGACTCACATCGCGTGGAAAGATACGACGTATTCCCATAAAAGAAGGCTTATGCATCATTCAAAACCATTCTGATTATAGCGATTTACTGAATAAATACTCTACTCTGTTCCAGCCAAATCAATCACCAAAAGTTAGCACTGACGTTCAGCATGTGATTGAAACCAATGGTCCACCAGTTTTTGCTAAAGCGCGACCTCTGCCCGCAGACAAGCTCAAAGATGCAAAACTCGCTTTCCAGGAAATGTGCAATGAAGGAGTTTGCAGACCTTCAAAAAGTCCTTGGTCGTCACCTCTTCATCTGGTAAAGAAGAAGGATGGAAGTTGGCGTCCTTGTGGCGACTACAGAGCTTTAAATCGAGTAACAGTACCTGACCGTTATCCTATTCCTAACATAGTAGATTTCAATTCCGATCTTCACAACAAGAAAATTTTTAGTAAGCTAGATTTGGTAAAAGCCTACTACAATATTCCTGTTGCGGTAAAAGACATTATGAAAACAGCTGTAATCACACCTTTTGGTTTATTCGAATTTCTAAAAATGCCTTTTGGTTTGAGAAATGCCGCTCAAACATTCCAAAGATTTATGCACCAAATATTACGCGACGTTCCTTTCTCATTTTCGTATTTAGACGACGTCCTAATTGCATCGGAAAATGAAGAAGAACATAGAAATCACCTCAACACTATTTTCGAACTACTTAGCAAATATGGTTTGCAGGTGAACATTCAAAAATCTTCATTTGGTAATAAAGAAATGGATTTCATTGGCTATAATGTATCATCGCATGGCATTCGACCGCAAACTGGAAAGATTCGCGCAATTCTGGAGTTTCCACAGCCAACGTTAATACGAGAATTAAGGCAGTTTCTCGGCATCATTAACTTCTACAGAAGGTGTCTACCTAATACAGCAGCCACGCAAAATATACTGTTTCAGCTGATACCTGACAATAAGAAACGAGACAACAGAAACGTAGAATGGACAACAGAAGCTATCAATGCCTTTCAGAAGCTTAAAGAAGAACTAAGTCATGCAACACTTCTGGTACATCCACAACCAAATTCCCCACTATGCCTTACTGTAGACGCATCTCAGGTTGCTGTTGGAGCCGCTCTTCAACAACAACAAGATGGCAAACTTGCTCCTTTAGCATTTTTCTCGCGGATGCTTTCAGATCCACAAAAGAAGTACTCAACATACGATCGTGAGTTGTTAGCAATCTATACTTCAATCAAATATTTTCGACCATGGTTGGAAGGTAGATGCTTCACTGTTTTTACCGATCATAAACCACTCACCACAGCATTTCTTCAAACATCTGAGAGAACGTCACCTCGAAAACACGACAATTAAGCTATATCAGCCAATTCACCACTGATATTCAGTATATACCCGGAGATGAAAATGAAGTCGCAGATGCACTATCCAGAAATTCGTTAGTCACTTCCTTAACACTGACTAATCCACATTTCTTTGAGCAGATGGCCGCAGAACAAAGACAGGACCAAGAACTTCAAAGAATATTAGCAGGTCAACCAACCTCTCTAACACTAAAACCAATTCCAATTATCGGATCTGAAGACCAAGTGTTATGTGATAAGAATAGACCTTTTGTTCCGAAAAAGATGCGACGTGAAATTTTCTTGCAAATTCATAGTCAAGCTCATCCTGGTATTCGAAGAACAACAAAATTACTTACCTCGAAATACGTTTGGCCTTCGATAAGAAAAGATGTTCGCGACTGGGCAAGGAGTTGCATCATCTGCCAAAAATCTAAGATCCATAAACATAATCATTCCAAATTGCAACAGTTTCAGCTACCAACAGCAAGATTTCGCACAGTTCACATGGATATAGTTGGTCCTCTTCCTCCTTCAGAGGAGAATCGATACCTATTGACATTTATCGACAGGTACTCGAAGTGGATCGAAGCCATCCCAATCAAGAACATCACCGCAGACACAGTAGCTAAAACATTTCTGGCAAACTGGATTGCAAGATATGGCGTACCCACAGAAGTAGTTACAGACCAAGGACGCCAGTTTGAATCCGATCTGTTCCGCGAAATGGGAAAGCTACTAGGCTTCAAACGCAATCGTACTACTGCGTACCATCCACAGAGCAATGGTATGGTAGAGCGGATGCACCGTACACTTAAAACTGCTCTCACAGCAGTTCTTTTAAATCAAGGTTGTTCTTGGACTTTTGCGTTACCATTAGTGCTACTGGGATTAAGAACAGCTTTTCAAGAAGATAGTTGTACAACACCAGCAGAACTAACTTTCGGACAAACGTTGCAGATACCAGGTGAATTCTATGGTAAAGCAAGGAACGAAGAAACATCGAAAAACGAATTTAGTCAACAACTAAGAAGAATTATGGACAACATTAAACCTACTCAATGCAGATATCCAAGGAAAAACAAAATTTTTACTGAAAAAGCATTACAAGACTGCACTCATGCTTTCTTACGCACTGATTCCGTGCGTAGCCCTCTAACTCCACCGTACAATGGACCGTACAAAATTATGGACAGAGACGAGAAAACTATGACACTGGAAATTAATAATCGACCAGTTAAAGTTTCCATAGATCGTATTAAGGCTTGTCATGTGTTAATGCCATCTACTGATTTCATCTCAAGCCGATCTAGTCCTCAACTCTCCAAGGGGGGGAGTACTGTGGCGGATCATATTAATCTTCCGAAACCACGACGGAAAGTGCGACTGCATCAAGTTTGCTGATATGGTTCCTCTTAGCAACTATATATATTTTAATATTGTAATTCTGTCATTGTCATTAGTTTTTACTACTTGCTACATTTTTGGTAGAAGAAATAAAGTACATATTGTTATACCTGGTCTTCTACAGTTTCATCAGATTCTTTAAAAGAGGATAAGCAGAATCTCCTAGCAGGTGCTTGTCCATTGGCAAAAGAGGATTTGCTTTATCTGTCAGTTTCTGGTACAGAGGATTTAAGCAAAACACCCTAGCATCGTGCATTCGTCCTGATTGACCAACATTTACGTCAATAAATACTAATCTGTGATCGCATGTTCCTTACAATAATATTGACCATAATTTGTAATGTATTATTAGCAGCGTTAGGACAGAAAAATACCATCAGAAATCGTCCGGCTAAATCGTCGTATTGCAGAACGTAATGGTAACAATAGCTTTGTAACAGTTTCCAACGGTTTGGAGTCAGATTTATATTGGACCAGACGTAGTAGTGCGAGATGAGTAGGGGGATAGTAGAGCAAGGTATCGCATTGGCCGAGCCTGCAAACCGTATGAAACTGTTACCGCAAACAGATCTAGGGCAGGTTGCACAAACGCCGTTGAAGCATCCTCTAGCTATTGGTTCTCTAACTTTAAACTCACTTGGCAACATTCCAAAATACGTCATAATGAGGGAAAGGCGATTTAAAGTTAACCTCACTTTTCACATTGAGTTGTTTGACTTCGAGTTGTTTAGTATCGACTATCTAGCGTTGTAAACAGCTATTTTGTTATGGATTCCCAATTTTCCAAGCGGCGAAGGGCTCCTAATTTTACTGAATTCCAGAAGCAATCGCTTCTGGAAATGGTGAAAAAGTAAGTAGCAGTGGGTACTATTAAATCATTAATAACATTGTGCTGTGGTATTTATGAGTGCTAATTTATGAAATATTTGAAAATGTTGGTACAATAGGTACAATTTAACCTACATTTCTTCTTAAGCGATATATGTATGTGATATTTAACAAGCATTGACTGACGATCCCGTCATTACCAGTAGTTTAAAAGTTTACAACAAACCTCAACATAAATCCATTATCCGCACATTTCAAAATCCTTTATCCATTAAACACTACCTCTCCCTATCCTTGGCAGGTACTCACCGGATGGGCCTACTGTAAGGCAGAAAGTGGAGGCATGGAAAGACATACTCAACGAGTATAACAGATTGCATGTCGAGACCAGGACGATGGAACAGCTTCGTTCCCAATACGACTGCCTCAAAAGAATGGCTAAAAAAGAAGCGGCTAAGGAAAATGTATGCTTCCTAATAGTATGTTTTATCATTTTTACTTTCCGACTAGTTCCTAGAAGAAAAGTAATGTAATCGAGAGAAAAAAAATTTTCGGGATTTCAGCGGAAATACGCGTTTTGAGGTCCCCTGAATCGATTGCAATGATTTCTGGAAAATGTATGTATGTATGTGTGTGTGTGTATGTGTGTATGTATATCTGTGAACACGATAGCGTCCAAGCGGTACAACGGATCGGGCTTGCATACTTATTTAGAATTGCCGGGGGACGAACTGGATTGTTTTTGGCCACATTATGACAACCGGAAGTGGCAGATATTACATGCGTCTTCTTCGCGATTTATCAGATTTTGACCAATTTGATAGTTGCTCATCCTTCCGTGACCTTAAACATGTATACAAATTTTCAGGTCAGTGGGATGAACGGTTTAGGTGCTATAAGAGTTTATAGAAGCGGGTTAACAGAATCCACAGCCTTCATCGTTGTGTTGCGAATTGTCAGATTTTGACAAACGTCAGTGCCACTGACATGACATAACATTAAATTTCAGCATAACAAATGTCATCATTTTATAGAAACTGACGTTAGGTGGAGTGGCTCTGACATCACAAAATTGAGTAATGGCAAAAGTGTTCAGACAGACTTCATTATGACCACGATGTAGTCGGAAAGTTGGGTGAGGGCCACCCCAGATATTTTTTTTTTTTTTTTTTTTTTAGCAAAATAGATACGAAGCACTTCTCGAAAGGGAAGGAATCAGCCGAGTACTTCTAGACAAGAATTCAGCGTTATAGTTCTTTAGCTGGTAAATTAATTCTTCATTTGGCGCTAACCATGTTTCCGTGAGAGCAATAATATCAGGATCGTACAGTTTCTTGATTATTTCCATATCAATCTTATTACTTAAACTGCGGATGTTGTGCAAGTATATGTTGTATGTTTTGGTATTCATTAGATATTGCAGATATATAGGTTTATTTTTATGTATGTGTGTTTTTAATTGATGTTTTCTAAGTCTTCAAAATTTTTTATCTTAATTTTTTTTGGATGTTTTTGTTTTCCTTATATAGATTGCTCCGTCTCTTGTCCATATAAATGCGTACTTCTTGTCTCTTTTCATTTCTCTAGCTTTGTAAAACAAATTATTAGCGTATGTTGTAAGTTGTTCGTTGATACATATATTACATTCTCTTTTCCTCTCAATTGCAATTCCATCGTTGTTAGTGAGCCTGCACTCTTTCTTCCTTCTAGGATTCTTGTTTTTTCCTCAGCTGTTCGTAATTGAACAATTATAGGTCCGTTTTCGTTCTTGTCATACTTTCGGTAGGATTGGATTATATCTTGAGATTCAATTTTTATGTTTAAACCTTTTGCTATTTTTGTTATAATCTTTTCGATATTTTCATTGGTTCTTTCTTGCTGGTCTACGCCGGAGATGATTATGTTTGTAGCTATATTTTCCCTCTGTACGGTCTCTAATGTATTTTCCAGATTTTGAATTCGTTGTTTTAGTTGTTCTTTCTCTTGTGTGCGTTTTTAGTATTTTTTCGATTTCGATCTGTTTATTCTGCATTTCATCGAATTTATCTGATACAAAGGCCATCGCCTTCTGTAGCTCCTTAAACATAGTTTTTATTTCCTGCAGGTCATTCTGTTCTTTGTCATCTTCATGTTCTATTGAAGTAGATTCGCTTCGTGTGTGTTTTTATTTCGCATCTCTCGACCACAGTTGTTTTGTATGGGTGTATAACGAAGGTAGGGTCAACAAATAGGGAATATGAAATATGAAACAAAACGGGGTCACTATTTCTTCACACACCAGGGACCCTTCTGGGTGTCTTACATTGACAATCACAAGAAGGCCACGGTGTTAAAGGAAGGCAAATGATACATATATTTACGAGTTTGTTTTGGGTTCGCTGGTTTATTTCTCAAACAAAACCTGTACGCAATCGATGGTCACAAAAACAAGTTTGATACTACATTGGACTTTGCGATTACTTACTTGAATGCAATTTACCCGTCGCACACAAGATAGGGGTCCTCGAATGTAGCGCTGGTAGATTCCGCTAATTGGGAGCTACAAATTGATGTGTAATTTGCATATAAATACTTTCTTGTTCCTCTAGTTTCGTTGATATCATTCTCTGATCGCATGGACATGTTCACCTCACACCAAAACTTTTTTCACCCCTATATTGTGCAGTACACAACAGGCCACAATAACTGAGAGCACACGATCCTTTCTTATTCCTATGCCAAGATGTAGACATGGAAATATTCGCTTAAAAAGCTCAAAACACCGCTCAATTGTGTTCCTAGTGCGGATATGAGCACGGTTTTATGCCTGTTCTTTTGCCACTGTAGCGTTCAAGATGGGCGTTAATAAATATTTTCTGCACGGATATCCACCATCCCCCAACAAAAATTTCTGATGTCCATAGCGTGACTGCTCTAATTCCACTTTTAGTGGTTATCGTTAAATATTGTACTATCATGCACTGATCCAGGTCATCGTGCAATGACATTATTTACTGTCAGTTTTGCATCACACGATGGTAAAGTCATGAACTACCTGGTCAATAATATGTTGTTGAGCAGGCATTTTAATATATTCTCTCGCAAGGGACGCTATATTGCTGGTAACTCGGTGAACTATTCTACTGACGGTACTCTTGTGTACATTTATAGTATCACCAAGCACCTGCTGAAATGCGCCAGTTGTGTAAAATCGTAAAGTGAGGAGCAGTTGATCCATTGCACTAAAGAGATTTATTCCTACTTGTTGTCGGTGCTAAATCTTCATTAATCAGGTGCAGTATCTCCACAACAACTGCTTTCGAAAAGTTCTGCTTCTTCGAGGTGCAACTACCTCATCATCGTCAGCCTTTGAACGTAGTGATGAAAGTGCGGAATCAGACATTCTAAGAATAAATTATATAAATACATCAATAAACTACTAAAAGGGCAATTTCAGTATTTCATACGTTATATGTGAACTGTTTCTGTAGAATTCTTATGGAGATCTTACTGTTATGGACAACGTTAAATGGACACATACAAGATGGATTAGGGTTAGTTGGTTTGGGTGAAGATGTTCGGTGAAGATCAACAGAGAGATAATCTAAAAATGACCATTAAGTGCGTAAGTACATCAATATAACACCAATAATTTATTTTTATTATGCTATACTTATTAATAATAAATTTCTTCAAAGCATTACCAGCACACTGGCAAACAGAAAGTAAAGAATGACAATTGATGATAATCGATATATTTTGGTTGATTCAGTTAGTGACGGATCAACTGTGTTACCTGATCATTTATTTTGTGGAATACTTAACTGATGCTTAAGGTATTTAGGCAGCCACTAACAGACAGGTGGCGTTTCTGCAACCTGCCCTTATACTTTGTATTGACTTGCTTGAAATAATCTAATAGGTTGCCCATACCTGCTCTAAACCATGCTTATCGATGGCTTTTGACCGATTAAGACAGAGTACCGTACATGCTTGAACAATAAAATTAATAATAATAAGTTACATAAGAAAAGATAAACAAATAATTTCTAAATTACCGTTTACCTGTAAACAATTATAATTTAAACATCAGAGTTAAAAACTAAGTATTTTGTTCCTGTTATCTTGCTTTATTGATGTATTTAAGCCCTTAACGGTTATTTTTACAACTGCTGTCTGCTGATCTTCACTAGGCAGTATATGACACGCTGATGACCATGAGGTAGCCGCACCTTGCGGAGTCAGAATCCATTTACGTCTCTTTACGTATGGATGATGTAGGTGCAATTCCGTTTTCAGATTCTGCATCTGTTTAAACAAGATTTGGCACCGGCAGCAAATAGCAACAGGAAGCGTAATCGACCTACTGCTTCTCGCTTTAAATGTACAGGAGAGTACCATCATCAAATCTATACCGGGTTACAAGCAGTATAGTGTCCTTTGGAAGAGACTACGTTAAAACACCTTCGTAACATTGTAATATCAACCATCGTTCATGACTTTTGTCTTGCTTTAGTGCCGCAATTAACTGCTATGTTAATTGCGTTATTAATCGTTTAATTATACTATTCACTTTTACAGAGGCGTTTACTTTTGAAATAAGGGGTAATTTGATGTCCTTTTCCTTTTTTCCCCACTTCTTTTAATTTTCTAGCCCGACATACCGCCTAAAGACGGAACTAAACAATACGTGCGAAAAGTGAGGTTAACTTTTAAGCGCTCTACCAATATGACGTTTACCGTATTGCGCGACGTTGCCAAGTGAGTTTAAAGTTAGAGAACCAATAGCTAGAGGATGCTTCAACTGTATTTCTGCAACTCACCCCTAATAAAACTTCAAAATGGTCTACTAAGTTGCAACAAAAACTAACCGTGAACCGAGCGCTTCCAGTGGCGGAGACGCTAAGGCGCGTGTAGGGAATTAAATAAATTGAAAGTTAAAGTTGAATAAATCAACAATAAAATAAAAAATTTATTCGAAAGGTATATAACAATAAAAAATAAACAGACAAACAATATAATGTGTAAAAATTACAAATCACTTTTCCTTTTTTAACCCACGTGAATGTATTGCCAAATTCACTGACTTAACTTATTCATGGTGCCTTGCGTAAATACAGCAATATAAAATAAAATAAAAGCTCGCAATAATTCTCAAACTAAATACAATTCCAAAACCAAATTCCAAATCACTGCACAACGAATAATTTTTATAAATGAAAACTAAAGACTCGAAAACTATAGAACAAGAAGTACAAAACAGCACAGCGTTACTAAAGAAAGTTGAACGATATGCCATATGGTGTACTACGCCGCAGGCCTCGCTCGAGCCCCCTGAGTAACGAGCCGGCACTGAAAAGGTATTTTTCTGGCCTAACACTGATTATTAGATACTTACCCTGGACAGTAATGGAGTGAAACTGTTTTCTATTGAAATCATGAGCATTTGTTCCAGGTTGTTTTATAGGTATATGACAACCATCTACTGCACCAACGATTCCAGGTATCCTCTTGACCGATTTCGAAAAAGTTTTAAAAATAAGATAAATACGAGTAATATTAGCAAAACTATTCACATTTTAAGTATGCTCATGATTATCTGGCCATCTTACAAACGCGGCTAATAACTGGCATAATAAGTCTATGATGAACTTTTTACTAAACCAAATCTATCACCAACGGCCAAAAAACATTCTCGCCTACTAAGCAAGGTCACTCATATTTCCTCATATTTCCTGAGGTCTGTGGTCATATTTCCAGTTCTGTTTAATAAGCTCTGAAAACGCAATGAACTGTTCAGCGCATACAATACACACGATTATTATACAATACTGACTTGAAAAGTTGGTTGTGACATCCTAAAATGTTCTCGGAATTCTATGTCGGAGTAGCGCGGAATAGTTAGTTCAAAATAAGTTTTGTTTCTGCTAGGCACATTTCTTTCATGAAGAAATACGTATGATACCATTTACATTAAAATTATTGTCATCAATAAAAATATTTAAAGGTAAATCCATTTTTGCACAAATTAATTCACTCAGTAAATATTATTTTTACTTAATTATGTCACAAAATATACTTAGGTTATATGTCGTCAGTCAAATACGTTTACAGGCCGTTCACCAGACTGCCATCTACAAACATAAACCGTTTGCGTTTGCAAACGTAAACAATTTGTTTGGTGAACGCGGCCAATGGGGTATTACGGCATATTATATGCTCTACAATCGTTTAATACTTGATTCTACTTAAATTTCCACATGACCGTAATCCCCTATTGTCATCGTGCTGACAAGGTGCGATTAATTCAACTTGTCTGATGTCAACTCGTCAAAATGTCTGAAAAATCTAAGAAAGTGCGAAGCGCTAATTTTAGCAACGAAGAGGAGTTGTTACTTTTAGAGAACTGTATAAAGAGAAAACAATAATAGAAAATAAAGTATCTAACAAAATATCCCAGGTAGAAAAGGTAAGTTAATATTTATCAATAAACGAATTTTTTTATTTTCATACGTGTTTTTTGTTAGCATGGGGAGAGTAGAAAAGGGCTTCATAGTAAACATTACTTGTGTCGTAATCTGGAGCAATTGAAGTTCAAATACGACAATTTCAAAACCAAGGCTTGGAAGGTAGTGGCTAATGAGAAAATATGTGTTAGGGGCACAGGCGGTGGTCCTGGTTATGGTGGCTTTGATCCAATCGTTGAGTGTTTTAAAAATTATAAACATTAAAACGGTGGTGGGACTGAAAAGCACATTTGATTGTGATCAATATGTTGTAATTATGATTTTTATTTTTTGTTTACGAGATGGTTTGGGTCCTTTGACCGGATGTCAAAGATTTTTTCTACAAATTGAGATGCTTACTAACTTTCTGTGTGGTCTAAGCACAGATGTGCAAGAGTTTTTCTAGAAATAACGAACTTTGGTTCCGTATGTGGAGGGAGAAGGCCTTCCTGGTTTTGAATATTTGAAATATCAGTTGAGGTAGTAATTTAGAAGTCGAACGATGTAGTTCAATTCGTTTGGGCGTTAGGGCCTTGTGTTTGGTTTCTTTGTGTACCCGTGATGCCATCTCTGTGTTGATGTAAATTTGCCAATAACACTTTAGGTAATTTTTATTATTTAATTATGTCTGTTATTATTATTGATATTCATTTACGATTATTGTTGGCTTCTAAAAATCTAGCGATACCAAACACTCAACGTTTAAGAGAAAGATCTCGCGTTGTCCGGTTTTGAATTTGATTTAAAATAAATTACAGTTAGACCGCTCTGTTTGCCATGCTACCAATGAAAACGCAGACCCCGGTCTAACTTATTACATTTCATTGTACAGACAGATTTGAAACGATGCTGTACAGTGTTTATAAACTTAATTTTTGTAGGAAGAAACTGCTTCAAATTCAATGCGATCATCACAGCATTACACAGTTAACCCATTTCCAGTAAGTATAAAATCTACACGAAAAACAAAAATATCAAAAAACTTTCCCTATATCTGTAGATACGTGTACTAAATGGGACATCGTCGGACAATGAACCGTTACCTTCTTGTAGTTCGTTTGTTATCAGACAATGTAAGCTTAAAATTTCATTAAAATTATCTGTGTTTGATAAGAAAAATTATAGATAATAAATAATCGAAGAAACAATGACTGACATTCAAGACAGCACACCAACGCCAAATTTTCAAGTATCTATCACAATTTCTTAATGCTTTTAAAGAAGAAACAACTACTTAAGCCCGAAACCCATACAATCGGATGGGAATTAGAAAAATTCCACTCCAAGATCAACCTCAAAAGTATGTTATTGATAATGATCTCTCATTTCATTTATTTGATAAGTTATACTTTATAGCGCTTCTTGGACGAAGGGTGGAATCACTATGTAACCAGAAAATTGAAGGAGCCAGTATCAAAAAAATGAGACAAATCATAGCAACTCCTTTGTGACACAAAGTTTGTGTCAGGCGAAAGAAGAATATTACCGACTAAAATGCGAATATTTGAAGGGAGATTTACAACAACAGAAGAAGAGAATAGGGAAGTGAAAGAAGAGAAACGACGGGAGGCAGAACATGCAAAATGATGTAGAAAAAAATAAACATCTACACCTAAAACTGGTTTTAATATTTTGTTATTCATTATTACATAGTTTTTAACAAAGCCCTACTGTGTAACAAAATATCACAATCGAGCAAAATGTTCATTGATTATTACCTATTTGTCGAACATCTCGACCTTCGTTACGTCCATTGTTGATCGGCTGTTCATTCTCTTCCTCTTATTCATTCGCGTTGTTCTCTAACCAGTCATTGAGTACATGTTCGTTTATATCCAATGCAATATTGTGTAGTACAGCTGTACTTTTTGGTTAATCGTTTTGATTGATTGGCATTTGATTGGTCTGTCACTTTTATGCAAAGTCAATTTGATGCGACCACAGTGGCGTAAAAGCCAAAGGTAATTTTGACATAAATACATTATCGGTTAAAGTTACTGGTAAATATTGTTCTGTGTTGTAACAATATTGATAGATATTGTTACAATATTTTCAATAACTCAAATGACGGCTGTAGTTTGCAAAACCTTTTGTTACATACTGTACATTTAATTTAACCGGGTGACTGGCATACCTCACGAGGTCACCCTCAGGCGGGTTGACGTTCCTATTCCCCCACCTATTCTTTATTTCAGGCGATCACGTGGTATATCAAGTGAGAGCCAAGCCGATGGATGGCGCTTTGTGCGTGTGGTTGGTATTAGCGCGATCGTTTAGATCAACCAGGGGACTACAGTGCCCCCTAGTGTTGCTTTTTCACAACCGCGATCTTTGATTGTGTTTTTTACGTAATTTTTCAAGACCTACTGTTGTTTCTTAGTTGTTTATTAGGGTTGTTATTAATCATTACCATCGATCGTTGCGGTAAGAAGATTTATAATTTTTTTTAAAATATTTTGATTAATTTAAAATTAAACGTCGATGCCTCTTAGTTGTTATAGAGGAATGCATGTACATGAGATACTGTACAATATTAAGTTTCAGATGGTTGGACAAAAGGTTTGTTGTGAACGGAAATCATCGAGTGTTCGTCTTCCCGTGAACGATCCCTCCTTATTGGAAGAGTGGTTAAAGAGAATTGGAGATCCCAGTCTTAAAGCAAAAAAAAAATGAATTACCAGAGAATGTGTGTGAAGCATTTTGAACCAGATGCCTTCAGTCGTGGCACTCACCGGATATTAAAAATGAAAGCTGTACCAACATTATTTTTACCAGGTAAAATATAGGTATTATAGGTAAAGTATAGGTATTTAATAAGGAAATATTATTGATAAGGGGTGTGCCAAACTTGTTGTATATATATATATATATATATATATATATATATATATATATATATATATATATATATATATATATATATATATATATATATATATATATATATATATATATATATATTATAGGTAAAGTATAGGTATTTAATAAGGAAATATTATTGATGAGGGGTGTGCCAAACTTGTTGTATATATATATATATATATATATATATATATATATATATATATATATATATATATATACAACAAGTTTGGCACACCCCTCATCAATAATATTTCTTTATTAAATACCTATACTTTACCTATAATACCTATATTTAACCTATAATATTTATTTAAAAAAAAAATGAATTACCAGAGAATGTGTGTGAAGCATTTTGAACCATATGCCCTCAGTCGTGGCACTCACCGGATATTAAAAATGAAAGCTGTACCAACATTATTTTTACCAGGTAAAATATAGGAATTATAGGTAAAGTATAGGTATTTAATAAAGAAATATTATTGATGAGGGGTGTGCCAAACTTGTTGTATATATATATATATATATATATATATATATATATATATATATATATATATATATATATATATATATATATATATATATATATATATATATATATATATATATATATATACAGTAAAAATGATTCTCTCGGGTACACCCGCTATCTTAATTGCAACCGTAGACACGTGTTTTGGACTTATTAGTCCTCGTCAGTACGGTATAGCCAAAGAGTAAAATGGAAACTCTAAGGAGAAGTAAACAAAACAAACTGGACCTTAATCGGGGAGACTAATGTCACACAATTGATGCTTCGGTGGCAACATCCTCGGTATGGAGGACAAGAAGCCACGTCGCGTCGAGGTAACTAGTACACCCCAGGGTACACCTTTTAGCCCATGTATAATAATTGAAAATGAATTACTAGCGGTGAAATTTAAACAGTAAAAATGATTCTCTCGGGCACACCCGCTATCTTAATTGCAACCGTAGACACGTGTTTTGGACTTATTAGTCCTCGTCAGTACGGTATAGCCAAAGAGTAAAATGGAAACTCTAAGGAGAAGTAAACAAAACAAAAGGGACCTTAATCGGGGAGACTAATGTCACACAATTGATGCTTCGGTGGCAACATCCTCGGTATGGAGGACAAGAAGCCACGTCGCGTCGAGGTAACTAGTACACCCCAGGGTACACCTTTTAGCCCATGTATAATAATTGAAAATGAATTACTAGCGGCGAAATCTAAACAGTAAAAATGATTCTCTCGGGCACACCCGCTATCTTAATTGCAACCGTAGACACGTGTTTTGGACTTATTAGTCCTCGTCAGTACGGTATAGCAAAAGAGTAAAATGGAAACTCTAAGGAGAAGGAAACAAAACAAAAGGGACCTTAATCGGGGAGACTAATGTCACACAATTGATGCTTCGGTGGCAACATCCTCGGTATGGAGGACAAGAAGCCACGTCGCGTCGAGGTAACAAGTACACCCCAGGGTACACCTTTTAGCCCATGTATAATAATTGAAAATGAATTACTAGCGGTGAAATCTAAACAGTAAAAATGATTCTCTCGGGCACACCCGCTATCTTAATTGCAACCGTAGACACGTGTTTTGGACTTATTAGTCCTCGTCAGTACGGTATAGCCAAAGAGTAAAATGGAAACTCTAAGGAGAAGTAAACAAAACAAAAGGGACCTTAATCGGGGAGACTAATGTCACACAATTGATGCTTCGGTGGCAACATCCTCGGTATGGAGGACAAGAAGCCACGTCGCGTCGAGGTAACTAGTACACCCCAGGGGTACACCTTTTAGCCCATGTATAATAATTGAAAATGAATTCCTAGCGGTGAAATCTAAACAGTAAAAATGATTCTCTCGGGCACACCCGCTATCTTAATTGCAACCGTAGACACGTGTTTTGGACTTATTAGTCCTCGTCAGTACGGTATAGCCAAAGAGTAAAATGGAAACTCTAAGGAGAAGTAAACAAAACAAAAGGGACCTTAATCGGGGAGACTAATGTCACACAATTGATGCTTCGGTGGCAACATCCTCGGTATGGAGGACAAGAAGCCACGTCGCGTCGAGGTAACTAGTACACCCCAGGGTACACCTTTTAGCCCATGTATAATAATTGAAAATGAATTACTAGCGGTGAAATCTAAACAGTAAAAATGATTCTCTCGGGCACACCCGCTATCTTAATTGCAACCGTAGACACGTGTTTTGGACTTATTAGTCCTCGTCAGTACGGTATAGCCGAAGAGTAAAATGGAAACTCTAAGGAGAAGTAAACAAAACAAAAGGGACCTTAATCGGGGAGACTAATGTCACACAATTGATGCTTCGGTGGCAACATCCTCGGTATGGAGGACAAGAAGCCACGTCGCGTCGAGGTAACTAGTACACCCCAGGGTACACCTTTTAGCCCATGTATAATAATTGAAAATGAATTACTAGCGGTGAAATCTAAACAGTAAAAATGATTCTCTCGGGCACACCCGCTATCTTAATTGCAACCGTAGACACGTGTTTTGGACTTATTAGTCCTCGTCAGTACGGTATAGCCAAAGAGTAAAATGGAAACTCTAAGGAGAAGTAAACAAAACAAAAGGGACCTTAATCGGGGAGACTAATGTCACACAATTGATGCTTCGGTGGCAACATCCTCGGTATGGAGGACAAGAAGCCACGTCGCGTCGAGGTAACTAGTACACCCCAGGGTACACCTTTTAGCCCATGTATAATAATTGAAAATGAATTACTAGCGGCGAAATCTAAACAGTAAAAATGATTCTCTCGGGCACACCCGCTATCTTAATTGCAACCGTAGACACGTGTTTTGGACTTATTAGTCCTCGTCAGTACGGTATAGCAAAAGAGTAAAATGGAAACTCTAAGGAGAAGGAAACAAAACAAAAGGGACCTTAATCGGGGAGACTAATGTCACACAATTGATGCTTCGGTGGCAACATCCTCGGTATGGAGGACAAGAAGCCACGTCGCGTCGAGGTAACAAGTACACCCCAGGGTACACCTTTTAGCCCATGTATAATAATTGAAAATGAATTACTAGCGGTGAAATCTAAACAGTAAAAATGATTCTCTCGGGCACACCCGCTATCTTAATTGCAACCGTAGACACGTGTTTTGGACTTATTAGTCCTCGTCAGTACGGTATAGCCAAAGAGTAAAATGGAAACTCTAAGGAGAAGTAAACAAAACAAAAGGGACCTTAATCGGGGAGACTAATGTCACACAATTGATGCTTCGGTGGCAACATCCTCGGTATGGAGGACAAGAAGCCACGTCGCGTCGAGGTAACTAGTACACCCCAGGGGTACACCTTTTAGCCCATGTATAATAATTGAAAATGAATTCCTAGCGGTGAAATCTAAACAGTAAAAATGATTCTCTCGGGCACACCCGCTATCTTAATTGCAACCGTAGACACGTGTTTTGGACTTATTAGTCCTCGTCAGTACGGTATAGCCAAAGAGTAAAATGGAAACTCTAAGGAGAAGTAAACAAAACAAAAGGGACCTTAATCGGGGAGACTAATGTCACACAATTGATGCTTCGGTGGCAACATCCTCGGTATGGAGGACAAGAAGCCACGTCGCGTCGAGGTAACTAGTACACCCCAGGGTACACCTTTTAGCCCATGTATAATAATTGAAAATGAATTACTAGCGGTGAAATCTAAACAGTAAAAATGATTCTCTCGGGCACACCCGCTATCTTAATTGCAACCGTAGACACGTGTTTTGGACTTATTAGTCCTCGTCAGTACGGTATAGCCGAAGAGTAAAATGGAAACTCTAAGGAGAAGTAAACAAAACAAAAGGGACCTTAATCGGGGAGACTAATGTCACACAATTGATGCTTCGGTGGCAACATCCTCGGTATGGAGGACAAGAAGCCACGTCGCGTCGAGGTAACTAGTACACCCCAGGGTACACCTTTTAGCCCATGTATAATAATTGAAAATGAATTACTAGCGGTGAAATCTAAACAGTAAAAATGATTCTCTCGGGCACACCCGCTATCTTAATTGCAACCGTAGACACGTGTTTTGGACTTATTAGTCCTCGTCAGTACGGTATAGCCAAAGAGTAAAATGGAAACTCTAAGGAGAAGTAAACAAAACAAAAGGGACCT
Organism: Aphodius granarius; assembly: GCA_963971325.1. Taxonomy (NCBI): domain Eukaryota; kingdom Metazoa; phylum Arthropoda; class Insecta; order Coleoptera; family Scarabaeidae; genus Aphodius; species Aphodius granarius. The sequence continues at coordinate 8,901,787 of OZ020225.1, forward strand.
TAATCGGGGAGACTAATGTCACACAATTGATGCTTCGGTGGCAACATCCACGGTATGGAGGACAAGAAGCCACGTCGCGTCGAGGTAACTAGTACACCCCAGGGTACACCTTTTAGCCCATGTATAATAATTGAAAATGAATTACTAGCGGTGAAATCTAAACAGTAAAAATGATTCTCTCGGGCACACCCGCTATCTTAATTGCAACCGTAGACACGTGTTTTGGATTTATTAGTCCTCGTCAGTACGGTATAGCCAAAGAGTAAAATGGAAACTCTAAGGAGAAGTAAACAAAACAAAAGGGACCTTAATCGGGGAGACTAATGTCACACAATTGATGCTTCGGTGGCAACATCCTCGGTATGGAGGACAAGAAGCCACGTCGCGTCGAGGTAACTAGTACACCCCAGGGTGCACCTTTTAGCCCATGTATAATAATTGAAAATGAATTACTAGCGGTGAAATCTAAACAGTAAAAACGATTCTCTCGGGCACACCCGCTATCTTAATTGCAACCGTAGACACGTGTTTTGGACTTATTAGTCCTCGTCAGTACGTATAGCCAAAGAGTAAAATGGAAACTCTAAGGAGAAGTAAACAAAACAAAAGGGACCTTAATCGGGGAGACTAATGTCACACAATTGATGCTTCGGTGGCAACATCCTCGGTATGGAGGACAAGAAGCCACGTCGCGTCGAGGTAACTAGTACACCCCAGGGTACACCTTTTAGCCCATGTATAATAATTGAAAATGAATTATTAGCGGTGAAATCTAAACAGTAAAAATGATTCTCTCGGGCACACCCGCAATCTTAATTGCAACCGTAGACACGTGTTTCGGACTTATTAGTCCTCGTCAGTACGGTATAGCCAAAGAGTAAAATGGAAACTCTAAGGAGAAGTAAACAAAACAAAAGGGACCTTAATCGGGGAGACTAATGTCACACAATTGATGCTTCGGTGGCAACATCCTCGGTATGGACGACAAGAAGCCACGTCGCGTCGAGGTAACTAGTACACCACAGGGTACACCTTTTAGCCCATGTATAATAATTGAAAATGAATTATTAGCGGTGAAATCTAAACAGTAAAAATGATTCTCTCGGGCACACCCGCTATCTTAATTGCAACCGTAGACACGTGTTTCGGACTTATTAGTCCTCGTCAGTACGGTATAGCCAAAGAGTAAAATGGAAACTCTAAGGAGAAGTAAACAAAACAAAAGGGACCTTAATCGGGGAGACTAATGTCACACAATTGATGCTTCGGTGGCAAATCCTCGGTATGGAGGACAAGAAGCCACGTCGCGTCGTGGTAACTAGTACACCCCAGGGTACACCTTTTAGCCCATGTATAATAATTGAAAATGAATTATTAGCGGTGAAATCTAAACAGTAAAAATGATTCTCTCGGGCACACCCGCTATCTTAATTGCAACCGTAGACACGTGTTTCGGACTTATTAGTCCTCGTCAGTACGGTATAGCAAAGAGTAAAATGGAAACTCTAAGGAGAAGTAAACAAAACAAAAGGGACCTTAATCGGGGAGACTAATGTCACACAATTGATGCTTCGGTGGCAGGATCCTCGGTATGGAGGACAAGAAGCCACGTCGCGTCGAGGTAACTAGTACACCCCAGGGTACACCTTTTAGCCCATGTATAATAATTGAAAATGAATTATTAGCGGTGAAATCTAAACAGTAAAAATGATTCTCTCGGGCACACCCGCTACCTTAATTGCAACCGTAGACACGTGTTTCGGACTTATTAGTGCTCGTCAGTACGGTATAGCCAAAGAGTAAAATGGAAACTCTAAGGAGAAGTAAACAAAACAAAAGGGACCTTAATCGGGGAGACTAATGTCACACAATTGATGCTTCGGTGGCAACATCCTCGGTATGGAGGACAAGAAGCCACGTCGCGTCGAGGTAACTAGTACACCCCAGGGTACACCTTTTAGCCCATGTATAATAATTGAAAATGAATTATTAGCGGTGAAATCTAAACAGTAAAAATGATTCTCTCGGGCACACCCGCTATCTTAATTGCAACCGTAGACACGTGTTTCGGACTTATTAGTCCTCGTCAGTACGGTATAGCCAAAGAGTAAAATGGAAACTCTAAGGAGAAGGAAACAAAACAAAAGGGACCTTAATCGGGGAGACTAAAGTCACACAATTGATGCTTCGGTGGCAACATCCTCGGTATGGAGGACAAGAAACCACGTCGCGTCGAGGTAACTAGTACACCCCAGGGTACACCTTTTAGCCCATGTATAATAATTGAAAATGAATTATTAGCGGTGAAATCTAAACAGTAAAAATGATTCTCTCGGGCACACCCGCTATCATAATTGCAACCGTAGACACGTGTTTTGGACTTATTAGTCCTCGTCAGTACGGTATAGCCAGAGAGTAAAATGGAAACTCTAAGGAAAAGTAAACAAAACAAAAGGGACCTTAATCGGGGAGACTAATGTCACACAATTGATGCTTCGGTGGCAACATCCTCGGTATGGAGGACAAGAAGCCACGTCGCGTCGAGGTAACTAGTACACCCCAGGGTACACCTTTTAGCCGATGTATAATAATTGAAAATGAATTACTAGCGGTGAAATCTAAACAGTAAAAATGATTCTCTCGGGCACACCCGCTATCTTAATTGCAACCGTAGACACGTGTTTTGGACTTATTAGTCCTCGTCAGTACGGTATAGCCAAAGAGTAAAATGGAAACTCTAAGGAGAAGTAAACAAAACAAAAGGGACCTTAATCGGGGAGACTAATGTCACACAATTGATGCTTCGGTGGCAACATCCTCGGTATGGAGGACAAGAAGCCACGTCGCGTCGAGGTAACTAGTACACCCCAGGGTACACCTTTTAGCCCATGTATAATAATTGAAAATGAATTATTAGCGGTGAAATCTAAACAGTAAAAATGATTCTCTCGGGCACACCCGCTATATTAATTGCAACCGTAGACACGTGTTTTTTCGCGGTATAGCCAAAGAGTAAAATGGAAACTCTAAGGAGAAGTAAACAAAACAAAAGGGACCTTAATCGGGGAGACTAATGTCACACAATTGATGCTTCGGTGGCAACATCCTCGGTATGGAGGACAAGAAGCCACGTCGCGTCGAGGTAACTAGTACACCCCAGGGTACACCTTTTAGCCCATGTATAATAATTGAAAATGAATTATTAGCGGTGAAATCTAAACAGTAAAAATGATTCTCTCGGGCACACCCGCTATCTTAATTGCAACCGTAGACACGTGTTTTGGACTTATTAGTCCTCGTCAGTACGGTATAGCCAAAGAGTAAAATGGAAACTCTAAGGAGAAGTAAACAAAACAAAAGGGACCTTAATCGGGGAGACTAATGTCACACAATTGATGCTTCGGTGGCAACATCCTCGGTATGGAGGACAAGAGGCCACGTCGCGTCAAGGTAACTAGTACACCCCAGGGTACACCTTTTAGCCCATGTATAATAATTGAAAATGAATTATTAGCGGTGAAATCTAAACAGTAAAAATGATTCTCTCGGGCACACCCGCTATCTTAATTGCAACCGTAGACACGTGTTTCGGACTTATTAGTCCTCGTCAGTACGGTATAGCCAAAGAGTAAAATGGAAACTCTAAGGAGAAGTAAACAAAACAAAAGGGACCTTAATCGGGGAGACTAATGTCACACAATTGATGCTTCGGTGGCAACATCCTCGGTATGGAGGACAAGAAGCCACGTCGCGTCGAGGTAACTAGTACACCCTAGGGTACACCTTTTAGCCCATGTATAATAATTGAAAATGAATTATTAGCGGTGAAATCTAAACAGTAAAAATGATTCTCTCGGGCACACCCGCTATCTTAATTGCAACCGTAGACACGTGTTTCGGACTTATTAGTCCTCGTCAGTACGGTATAGCCAAAGAGTAAAATGGAAACTCTAAGGAGAAGTAAACAAAACAAAAGGGACCTTAATCGGGGAGACTAATGTCACACAATTGATGCTTCGGTGGCAACATCCTCGGTATGGAGGACAAGAAGCCACGTCGCGTCGAGGTAACTAGTACACCCCAGGGTACACCTTTTAGCCCATGTATAATAATTGAAAATGAATTATTAGCGGTGAAATCTAAACAGTAAAAATGATTCTCTCGGGCACACCCGCTATCTTAATTGCAACCGTAGACACGTGTTTCGGACTTATTAGTCCTCGTCAGTACGGTATAGCCAAAGAGTAAAATGGAAACTCTAAGGAGAAGTAAACAAAACAAAAGGGACCTTAATCGGGGAGACTAATGTCACACAATTGATGCTTCGGTGGCAACATCCTCGGTATGGAGGACAAGAAGCCACGTCGCGTCGAGGTAACTAGTACACCCCAGGGTACACCTTTTAGCCCATGTATAATAATTGAAAATGAATTATTAGCGGTGAAATCTAAACAGTAAAAATGATTCTCTCGGGCACACCCGCTATCTTAATTGCAACCGTGGACACGTGTTTCGGACTTATTAGTCCTCGTCAGTACGGTATAGCCAAAGAGTAAAATGGAAACTCTAAGGAGAAGTAAACAAAACAAAAGGGACCTTAATCGGGGAGACTAATGTCACACAATTGATGCTTCGGTGGCAACATCCTCGGTATGGAGGACAAGAAACCACGTCGCGTCGAGGTAACTAGTACACCCCGAGGTGCAACCTTAGCCCTGGTACAATATAAAGGAAAAAAGGTATTGTTTGCGGTGAAATTCCATCCTCCAATTCGAGGACTAGAAGCAACGTCGCGCCGGAGGTAACTAGTACACCCCGAGGTACAACCTTCGCCCAGGTACAATGAATGAACATTAAATTATCAGCGGTGAATTTAACCAAATAGAGATTTTTTTTCGGGCATATCCGCCATCTAAAATGCAACCGCATACACGTGTTTCGGACTTGTTAGTCCTCATCAGTACGGTATAGCCAAAGAGTAGAGGTAGAAGCTCAATGGAGAAGTTAACAGAAGGGACCTGTATCAGGGAGACCAACGTCACCAATTTGGTGCTTCAGCTACCACATCCTCTAATTCGAGGACTAGAAGCAACGCCGCGCCGGAGGTAACTAGTACACCCCGAGGTACAACCTTCGCCCAGGTACAATGAATGAACATTAAATTATCAGCGGTGAATTTAAACAAATAGAGATTTTTTTCGGGCATATCCGCCATCTAAAATGCAACCGCATACACGTGTTTCGGACTTGTTAGTCCTCATCAGTACGGTATAGCCAAAGAGTAAAGGTAGAAGCTCAATGGAAAAGTTAACAGAAGGGACCTGTATCAGGGAGACCAACGTCACCAATTTGGTGCTTCAGTTACCACATCCTCTAATTCGAGGACTAGAAGCAACGTCGCGCCGGAGGTAACTAGTACACCCCGAGGTACAACCTTCGCCCAGGTACAATGAATGAACATTAAATTATCAGCGGTGAATTTAAACAAATAGAGATTTTTTTTCGGGCATATCCGCCATCTAAAATGCAACCGCATACACGTGTTTCGGACTTGTTAGTCCTCATCAGTACGGTATAGCCAAAGAGTAAAGGTAGAAGCTCAATGGAGAAGTTAACAGAAGGGACCTGTATCAGGGAGACCAACGTCACCAATTTGGTGCTTCAGTTACCACATCCTCTAATTCGAGGACTAGAAGCAACGTCGTGCCGGAGGTAACTAGTACACCCCAAGGTACAACCTTCGCCCAGGTACAATGAATGAACATTAAATTATCAGCGGTGAATTTAAACAAATAGAGATTTTTTTTCGGGCATATCCGCCATCTAAAATGCAACCGCATACACGTGTTTCGGACTTGTTAGTCCTCATCAGTACGGTATAGCCAAAGAGTAAAGGTAGAAGCTCAATGGAGAAGTTAACAGAAGGGACCTGTATCAGGGAGACCAACGTCACCAATTTGGTGCTTCAGTTACCACATCCTCTAATTCGAGGACTAGAAGCAACGTTGCGCCGGAGGTAACTAGTACACCCCGAGGTACAACCTTCGCCCAGGTACAATGAATGAACATTAAATTATCAGCGGTGAATTTAAACAAATAGAGATTTTTTTTCGGGCATATCCGCCATCTAAAATGCAACCGCATACACGTGTTTCGGACTTGTTAGTCCTCGTGAGTACGGTATAGCCAAAGAGTAAAGGTAGAAGCTCAATTGGTCTCCCTGATACAGGTCCCTTCTGTTAACTTCTCCATTGAGCTTCTACCTTTACTCTTTGGCTATACCGTACTGATGAGGACTAACAAGTCCGAAACACGTGTATGCGGTTGCATTTCAGATGGCGGATATGCCCGAAAAAAAAATCTCTATTTGTTTAAATTCACCGCTGATAATTTAATGTTCATTCATTGTACCTGGGCGAAGGTTGTACCTCGGGGTGTACTAGTTACCTCCGGCGCGACGTTGCTTCTAGTCCTCGAATTAGAGGATGTGGTAACTGAAGCACCAAATTGGTGACGTTGGTCTCCCTGATACAGGTCGCTTCTGTTAACTTCTCCATTGAGCTTCTACCTTTACTCTTTGGCTATACCGTACTGATGAGGACTAACAAGTCCGAAACACGTGTATGCGGTTGCATTTTAGATGGCGGATATGCCCGAAAAAAAATCTCTATTTGTTTAAATTCACCGCTGATAATTTAATGTTCATTCATTGTTCCTGGGCGAAGGTTGTACCTCGGGGTGTACTAGTTACCTCCGGCGCGACGTTGCTTCTAGTCCTCGAATTAGAGGATGTGGTAACTGAAGCACCAAATTGGTGACGTTGGTCTCCCTGATACAGGTCCCTTCTGTTAACTTCTCCATTGAGCTTCTACCTTTACTCTTTGGCTATACCGTACTGATGAGGACTAACAAGTCAGAAACACGTGTATGCGGTTGCATTTTAGATGGCGGATATGCCCGAAAAAAAATCTCTATTTGTTTAAATTCACCGCTGATAATTTAATGTTCATTCATTGTACCTGGGCGAAGGTTGTACCTCGGGGTGTACTAGTTACCTCCGGCGCGACGTTGCTTCTAGTCCTCGAATTAGAGGATGTGGTAACTGAAGCACCAAATTGGTGACGTTGGTCTCCCTGATACAGGTCCCTTCTGTTAACTTCTCCATTGAGCTTCTACCTTTACTCTTTGGCTATACCGTACTGATGACGACTAACAAGTCCGAAACACGTGTATGCGGTTGCATTTTAGATGGCGGATATGCCCGAAAAAAAATCTCTATTTGTTTAAATTCACCGCTGATAATTTAATGTTCATTCATTGTACCTGGGCGAAGGTTGTACCTCGGGGTGTACTAGTTACCTCCGGCGCGACGTTGCTTCTAGTCCTCGAATTAGAGGATGTGGTAACTGAAGCACCAAATTGGTGACGTTGGTCTCCCTGATACAGGTCCCTTCTGTTAACTTCTCCATTGAGCTTCTACATTTACTCTTTGGCTATACCGTACTGATGAGGACTAACAAGTCCGAAACACGTGTATGCGGTTGCATTTTAGATGGCGGATATGCCCGAAAAAAAATCTCTATTTGTTTAAATTCACCGCTGATAATTTAATGTTCATTCATTGTACCTGGGCGAAGGTTGTACCTCGGGGTGTACTAGTTACCTCCGGCGCGACGTTGCTTCTAGTCCTCGAATTAGAGGATGTGGTAACTGAAGCACCAAATTGGTGACGTTGGTCTCCCTGATACAGGTCCCTTCTGTTAACTTCTCCATTGAGCTTCTACCTTTACTCTTTGGCTATACCGTACTGATGAGGACTAACAAGTCCGAAACACGTGTATGCGGTTGCATTTTAGATGGCGGATATGCCCGAAAAAAAATCTCTATTTATATATATATATATATATATATATATATATATATATATATATATATATATATATATATATATATATATATATATATATATATATATATATATATATATATGCAATTGGTTAACGGGAATTTAGACAGGTTTCAATAAAAAACTTCTTTTTACATCTGTCAAGCTTTCGGTGCGTTTATTTTATCACCTTCTTCAGGACCTACAAGTTTTAACAATAAAGTTCGTGTAATACAGATCTTGTTAGTATTATTTGACTTACAATGTAAGCGAAGTTAGTATGGCTTAACAATTTCCATCGAACAATTAAGGCCGGTTTATGTACGACGTGACGCGACCGCGAACGCAACGCAAAGACGCGACGCGAAAAGTTGGCGATTACAATTAACGTATATCGGTTTATGTAGGACGCGACGCAAAGGTACAAACGCGACACAAACGCGGACAGTTCCCATCTTCACGTAAAGATGTTTGCGCCTGGCCAATTAGAGGCGGTCACGCCTGCGCTCTACCTTGTTTTTAGTTTGCAAGGAATTGCAATTCAAACCGGCACAAGTTGTTATCCAGAGGCACCATAGTTTTATACAAAGATGAAAATCGACGACGAGACGTTGATAAATATGGTTCAGGCCTACGTGGGGCTGTATGATAAGACCTCCAAGCATTTTAAAGACAAGCTTTATAAAGAAAATGCTTGGAGGCAAATAGGAGAAAATATTGGGGCAACTGGTAAGTTTTATCATTAAACTTGTAATTGTGCTGTATCTTACAGTGTTTTTTTTTTTATTAGATACTGAATGTCAAACACGATTTAAAGTGTTGCGGGACAGATATGTCAAAGAAAAAAGGCTGATGCAACAACCGTCAGGATCAGGTGCTCAGTCCAAGATACCTTGGGAGTATATGAACCAAATGAGATATCTTGACAAGCACATTAAAGGCAAAAAGTAAGTTTAGACAGTCCACATATATTCCTTAATAATTTGTATATATGTAGTATGTATATACAAGATGTCACGGAGATGTAAAATTTTTCTGTGTTCCTTGACAAACGGACAAATTTTCTTTCTTGTTTGACATCGTAAATATGGAACGATTTTTGAAAATAAGTCTGGCATAACCGCTTTCTCTTAGCAGATAAAAACAAATCTTACTTCGCAAAAATGTGTGTAGATATGATTAAATTTTTAATATAATTGTTTTGTTTTCCTCCAGGACCACAGGGAATATCGGAGACTATCAAGAATCTTCAAGATTATGTAGTGAAGAGATAGAATTTCTTGAGCTTGTGGAGGGCCAAAGTGTGGACGAAGAAATAACGTTAGAAAGTAACGACGATCACATGTCTGAAACTGTTCGCCTCACCAGCTCTGTGTCTACGGGTAACCGTAACGCAGAGCCGATGACGAACTGGACGAATCCATAAGTGGATCCGAGCCAAGTCGGCCACGCAGCTCTGCGTCGACGGGATCTCGTAGCCGCAGAGACACGGAGAGGGTCAACGAAACTTTAGTGGGTGCCATCGAAAAAGTAACAACATTTTTCAGTACACAACAGACACCATTGGCAATCCCACAGCTTGATTTGGAATTCGGGAGATCGGTCGCATGCACGATGGCCAATCTGCAAGATAAAAAGGGGCGCATCAAGCCCATGGTAAGGGCGAAAATTTACCAGTTGATGGCAGACGCACAAATGCAGAGTTTGGAGGATTCAGACTGATATATATATTTGTATAGTTTTTCTATAAGTTCCTTTTTGTATATTAAAAACATGTTAAGTATAAAAATGTTTTATTTAACGAGTTACATATATACAATAGAGAAATCAGAATGTAAATTATGTTTATGGCAGCTGACCCCTATTTACATGTCTGTACTGATGAGGCATTTCTCCTGCCGCAGATGTTAAATACATTGCCAAGTTGTTGCGAATATTGTAAATATTACGCCTCATGTTATTTGCGGCTAGTCGTCCGACAGAACGTAAAGGTTCTATATCCCTTCGCCATATTTCCCCTTCGGTATAGCCTGCTGGACAATACCGGTTCACTCCAATTTGGTCCTCTGAACTTTTTACATAATTGTGGAGTGCTATGCACGCTTTTAGTATGTGTTCAACATTTTCAACCTTACATGGTATTGCATGCTTTAAAATTCTCCACCTGGCCACTAGGATTCCAAAAGCATTTTCAATTGTCCGTCGAGCTCTTGACAGTCGATAATTGAAAATCCTTTTGCATTCGTCTAAATTTGCTCCTGGGAATGGACGCATTATAAACTCATTTAGAGGAAAAGCTTCATCGCCAACCAAACAGTACGGTAAATCCCACGTCGTTCCTTCTAATATCGAAAGAGGGGGAACATTCAACTGTCGTTTGTACAGTGCTTGTCCAAAGACGGAGCCACGCAATACTCCTCCATCACTGGCCGATCCATAAGCACCAATGTCCACAAGTTTAAAACAGTATCGGGCATCACATACTGCCATTAAAACAATACTAAATTGTTTTTTATAATTAAAGTATTGTGATCCTGAATTGCCAGGAGCTTGGATGGTCACATGTTTTCCGTCGATAGCCCCAATGCAGTGCGGAAAATTCCACACTTGCTCAAATTCTTGCGCAATTTGAAGCCACTCCTCTTCGCTTTTTGGGGCTTTTACAAATTTGGGCGAGAGGACTTCCCACAATACATTGCATGTGTGCATAATAATGTGATGCACAGTAGCTTTTCCCAGTTTGTAGCTCCATGCAGCTGCTTGTTGGGATACCCCTTGGGACAAATAACTGAAAATTAAAAGTATATTATTTATTTATTTATATTAAGTAAAATTACATTTAATGCTAATTATGTTATGCACACTGAGCTCCATTAATTTTAAATCAGTTTTATAGTCTGTCAGCATGTAATTATCTGACCATGCACTACAAATCAGATTTATAAATACAGTGGTACCTTGAGATACGAGTTTAATTCGTTCCTCGGCCATGTTCGTATCTCAAATCAAATTTACTCTTTCAAATTATGTACTTTCAATGCAATTAATCTTTACCTTGTCAAATCAAACAGTCAACCTAATGGTTCGTATCTCAAGGCACTACTGTAAATGAAACACTGTCCTTTTCAATAAGTACTTAACATGTTGACTGCTGAACTACGAGACATCTCATAGTGTCCCATAGCTAGCACATGAACTACGATTAATAACCAGAACGTACTGTAGAGTTATAGCCAGCCTTTCTTCTGGACATATGCTATTCCTGCTCTTCTTCGAGAGCTGTGCTCGACACATGTTCAACAAATCATCGAAGAAAGGGATCGTCATCTTTGTATAAATAAAAAACTGTTCCGCATCTGACATTTTCATTTGTTTAAAGAGAGTTATGAACTGTCCCTTCACTTTTCTATCCCTGTTTAGTGGGCGAACTCCATATCGTCTCACACGTTGCGGTGGTAGTCTTTGTTGCAGCAACAAAGAAGCGGCCCCCAAAAAAACTAATGCAGCAGCAGCCACACGTGGCCCTTCATCCAGGCCCATCGTTAAATGTCAACAATCTAGAAAATCATAATGTCATTATAGAATTAAAGGTCTAACCTAAAAAATCAACAAAAAGAAAACCATTGAACTAAACTTACCGTAACGATAGTATACGGATAATGATTTCAACTACAAACAGTAGGAAAATCGTACGGAGACTATGATTAAACCGAGAGCAGAAAATACAACGGCTAACAAACAAACAAACACCACAGACACCACTACGAAAAGAATAAACAAACGTCAAAATTCGAACGCCATATAGACCCAGAACCGCAACCCCTAACATCAAAAATTCCTACCTGCGATCAAGGTCACTTTCATAACTATAAACTATATTTTATTTTTGCCAAAAAAAAACCTTTTGGCGATACCTGGCAGCGGGCCGACAGAAGGGTCATAACTTTTCTTTTTGTTAAAAAAGTATTCTCGATTTACTTTGACCTGCGATTTCAGAGCTGCCAACCTTAAAATACAGAAAAACTTTGCGTTTGCGTTCGCGTCACGAGGAATATAAACCGAGTGACTTGATGTCAACGTTTGCCGTTCGCGTCTCCGTCGCGTTTGCGTCGCGTTCACCTTCGCGTCGTGTCGTACATAAACCGACCCTTACACTGTAGATACGCAAAACGAAGCGCGTCTTAAAAACTGACTGTGGAACTATGGTTATAATGCTGTGTGTGTGTACGAACGCCACGCGAAGACAGACTGGAGCGCCACCAATAGTAGTTTATTATTATTTCTAGAGAAGTCAAGACGCGAGTGCCCTCTAGTGCCCACGCGGTAAATTATCTTTTCGGCGCGTAACATTTGAATTTGAAATTTGCGAAGTTTATCGTAGAACGTGATGGCATGGTCAAATAGCGTGTTATTTGTGTTTGTGGTTTTTTTATCTAGTACCAGCAGGTAAGTATAGACTGCACTTAGATCCTGTGTATCCGATTTTTTATTTATGGTGTTCTCAGTATTCGTAATATGATACATCTCTAAAAAAGTGCGTTTTGTGTAGTTGGACTCCACATCTAAGATTTGTGCCTCATTGTAATTGATTATGTGATCTTCAGTGTTTACATGTGTTGCAAGCATGCATATGTCTTGTTGATGCCTTGCATCACTTTTGTGTCCTGCGATTCTGTTCTTTAAAATCTGCGATGTTTGTCCTATGTAGTATTTTTGACAATCCTGGCACTTTAGTTTGTATATCACATTCGATTGAGACATCGTTGGTGTTTTGTCCTTTAATTTGGTGTACAAGTTTCCTACTGTCTTAATTTTCTTCCTCGCTATCCTTATGGTCTCCCGTCTGAAAGTGTTAATGAGTTTGGTTGTTAATCTGGGTATGTCCATTAAAACACTGTACCTTGTCCTTTCTGTGATGTTGCTTGTAGTGTGTGAGTGGTGTTGACTGATTGGTCATGTCATGTCAAGTGGTGTTGAAAATAGCATAGTTTTCACCAATTTTCGAGGATAAGAGTTCTTGATTAGTATATTCTCCAGGCGTTTCATGTTTGTCAGCAAGAATTCATGGTCACTGATTGCAGTTATTCTTTTCTTCATCTGTTTTATGAAGTTTATCTTAAAAAATAATTTGTAATATTATTAGTTACCTTTGCTCTATATTCGTCTCTTTTCTCATCCTCTATATTGCTCAGTATGTGTTCCACTTCTGACAATAGTCTTCTCACTGGTACTTCTCTTCTTTCTACTGGTACTGCAACCTTCGGTCCCAGGGCCAACACATCCGTGATCTCCTTCGGGATATTCACCGCAGTGAGATTTTTTAGCCATTGAGTCTCCACGTTTATGGTTCGAAGTTGGTCCTCTTCCAAGTTTTGTATCTTTCTCAAATTTGCTTCCTTAATTCTCTGAAATTTTTTATTGTAAATAGTGTTTTGTCTCCGTCTGAATCCACCAAGCACACTCGCACACACATAACCTAAATTATTCATTATTGTATCTAATTCTATTTTTAAACTATTAATCTTACGTATTGTGAATTGAATTTCAAAATTTAACAATTTGTTGATTACCTTCGTGTTAAATTTTTCCATGTTTCTGATCATTGTGCTATTGCTTTCACCGTATAATTTAAATAAATGTTCCGTGTTTTGCGTGATGTGACGCGGTTTGAGTCCTTTTCGTTTGCATTCATGTAAAAAAATTCTCCGGTTTGTCGCTGCGGCCATTTTTATGTTGATCTTACTCCACCTCTTTAATTGTTGTGTGGTATTTGCGTCGTAACGCGCTGTTACTTCTTGATAGAATCCCATATTTAATAAAAACGTCTGATAACTGTCTGTGATTTAAATGCAATTGGTTAACGGGAATTTAGACAGGTTTCAATAAAAAATTTCTTTTTACATCTGTCAAGCTTTCGGTGCGTTTATTTTATCACCTTCTTCAGGACCTACAAGTTTTAACAATAAAGTTAGTGTAATACAGATCTTGTTAGTATTATTTGACTTACAATGTAAGCGAAGTTAGTATGGCTTAACAATTTCCATCGAACAATTACACTGTAGGTACGCAAAACGAAGTGCGTCTTAAAAACTGACTGTGGAACTATGGTTATAATGCTGTGTGTGTGTACGAACGCCACGCGAAGACAGACTGGAGCGCCACCAATAGTAGTTTATTATTATTTCTAGAGAAGTCAAGACGCGAGTGCCCTCTGGTGCCCACGCGGTAAATTATCTTTTCGGCGCGTAACATTTGAATTTGAAATTTGCGAAGTTTATCCTAGAACGTGATGGCATCGTCAAATAGCGTGTTATTTGTGTTTGTGGTTTTTTTTTATCTAGTACCAGCAGGTAAGTATAGACTGCACTTAGATCCTGTGTATCCGATTTTTTATTTATGGTGTTCTCAGTATTCGTAATATGATACATCTCTAAAAAAGTGCGTTTTGTGTAGTTGGACTCCACATCTAAGATTTGTGCCTCATTGTAATTGATTATGTGATCTTCAGTGTTTACATGTGTTGCAAGCATGCATCTGTCTTGTTGATGCCTTGCATCACTTTTGTGTTCTGCGATTCTGTTCTTTAAAATCTGCGATGTTTGTCCTATGTAGTATTTTTGACAATCCTGGCACTGTAGTTTGTATATCACATTCGATTGAGACATCGTTGGTGTTTTGTCCTTTAATTTGGTGTACAAGTTTCCTACTGTCTTAATTTTCTTCCTCGCTATCCTTATGTTCTCCCGTCTGAAAGTGTTAATGAGTTTGGTTGTTAATCTGGGTATGTCCATTAAAACACTGTACCTTGTCCTTTCTGTGATGTTGCTTGTAGTGTGTGAGTGGTGTTGACTGATTGGTCGTGTCATGTCAAGTGGTGTTGAAAATAGCATAGTTTTCACCAATTTTCGAGGATAAGAGTTCTTGATTAGTATATTCTCCAGGCGTTTCATGTTTGTCAGCAAGAATTCATGGTCACTGATTGCAGTTATTCTTTTCTTCATCTGTTTTATGAAGTTTATCTTAAAAAATAATTTGTAATATTATTAGTTACCTTTGCTCTATATTCGTCTCTTTTCTCATCCTCTATATTGCTCAGTATGTGTTCCACTTCTGACAATAGTCTTCTCACTGGTACTTCTCTTCTTTCTACTGGTACTGCAAACTTCGGTCCCAGGGCCAACACATCCGTGATCTCCTTCGGGATATTCACCGCAGTAAGATTTTTTAGCCATTGAGTCTCCACGTTTATGGTTCGAAGTTGGTCCTCTTCCAAGTTTTGTATCTTTCACAAATTTGCTTCCTTAATTCTCTGAAATTTTTTATTGTAAATAGTGTTTTGTCTCCGTCTGAATCCACCAAGCACACTCGCACACACATAACCTAAATTATTCATTATTGTATCTAATTCTATTTTTAAACTATTAATCTTACGTATTGTGAATTGACTTTCAAAATTTAACAATTTGTTGATTACCTTCGTGTTAAATTTTTCCATGTTTCTGATCATTGTGCTATTGCTTTCACCGTATAATTTAAATAAATGTTCCGTGTTTTGCGTGATGTGACGCGGTTTGAGTCCTTTTCGTTTGCATTCATGTAAAAAAATTCTCCGGTTTGTCGCTGCGGCCATTTTTATGTTGATCTTACTCTACCTCTTTAATTGTTGTGTGGTATTTGCGTCGTAACGCGCTGTTACTTCTTGATAGAATCCCATATTTAATAAAAACGTCTGATAACTGTCTGTGATTTAAATGCAATTGGTTAACGGGAATTTAGACAGGTTTCAATAAAAAACTTCTTTTTACATCTGTCAAGCTTTCGGTGCGTTTATTTTATCACCTTCTTCAGGACCTACAAGTTTTAACAATAAAGTTAGTGTAATACAGATCTTGTTAGTATTATTTGACTTACAATGTAAGCGAAGTTAGTATGGCTTAACAATTTCCATCGAACAATTACACTGTAGATACGCAAAACGAAGTGCGTCTTAAAAACTGACTGTGGAACTATGGTTATAATGCTGTGTGTGTGTACGAACGCCACGCGAAGACAGACTGGAGCGCCACCAATAGTAGTTTATTATTATTTCTAGAGAAGTCAAGATGCGAGTGCCCTCTGGTGCCCACGCGGTAAATTATCTTTTCGGCGCGTAACATTTGAATTTGAAATTTGCGAAGTTTATCCTAGAACGTGATGGCATCGTCAAATAGCGTGTTATTTGTGTTTGTGGTTTTTGTATCTAGTACCAGCAGGTAAGTATAGACTGCACTTAGATCCTGTGTATCCGATTTTTTATTTATGGTGTTTTCAGTATTCGTAATATGATACATCTCTAAAAAAGTGCGTTTTGTGTAGTTGGACTCCGACAAAACACTATTTACAATAAAAAATTTCAGAGAATTAAGGAAGCAAATTTGAGAAAGATACAAAACTTGGAAGAGGACCAACTTCGAACCATAAACGTGGAGACTCAATGGCTAAAAAATCTCACTGCGGTGAATATCCCGAAGGAGATCACGGATGTGTTGGCCCTGGGACCGAAGTTTGCAGTACCAGTAGAAAGAAGAGAAGTACCAGTGAGAAGACTATTGTCAGAAGTGGAACACATACTGAGCAATATAGAGGATGAGTAAAGAGACGAATATAGAGCAAAGGTAACTAATAATATTACAAATTATTTAATCCAAACAACACCACTAAGGACACCGTTACTCAAACAATACGATGCTACTAAAAGGTTTTTGAAGCAACATGATGAACTGATGGTTTTGCAGAGCGATAAAGGCGGTACCAGGGTAATAATGGATAGAGAGGAGTACGATGGAAAAATCAGAGAATTGCTGGAAGAAAAGAAGGTGTTCAAAAAGATGCCAAGAGACCCGACAACAACCATACAGACCAAGTCAAACAAGTTGATCACGGAACTGGAGAGGAGGAAAGTTCTCACACAAGAGGAATCAAAAGGGTTGAAGAGCTATAAATCCATAAGTCCACGAATATACGGTAATCCAAAGTTACATAAACCAAACACACCTTTAAGACCTATCATTGCAGGTATAGGCAGCCCAACTAGCACGATAGCTAAGTTGGTTGCAAACATTCTGGACACAGCGTACGACAAACAAAACAGATTCTATACTACAGACACATACGGTTTCGCAGAATTCATCAAGAACGGATCTGTCCCTCCAGGATACAAAGTTGTGTCACTGGACGTGGTAAATTTGTTTGGCAACATATCGATACAACTAGCCGTACGGGTATTGGAGAGCAAGTGGGATGATATTCGAGACCATGCAAGAGGGATGACAGTGAAAGAACTGGTAGACCTTACAACTTTTGTACTTGAAAACAACTATTGTTCATACCACAATGTCCATTACCGACAGATATTCGACTGCGCAATGGGATCCGAACTAAGTCCAATTTTATCGCAGTATATAATGGATTCTCTACTTGAGGCCCGACTCCCCAGGCTGTCTTATGAGGTGCCTTTTGTAAAAAAGTTTGTAGACGATCTGATAATGGCAATACCACAGGATGGACTGGATGAAATTGTGGAAATATTTAATGGTTACAACACACAGATTAAATTCACCGTCGAAACAGAAGGTAATAACAATTCTGTACCATTTCTATATACCAGGGTGATTCGAGACGAAGATAACAAACTCAAACTAGATTGGTACCAAAAAAGCACGGCATCGGGGAGATATGTGAACTTCCACTCAAGTCATTCCATGTCAATCAAGATAAACTTCATAAAACAGATGAAGAAAAGAATAACTGCAATCAGTGACCATGAATTCTTGCTGACAAACATGAAACGCCTGGAGAATATACTAATCAAGAACTCTTATCCTCGAAAATTGGTGAAAACTATGCTATTTTCAACACCACTTGACATGACACGACCAATCAGTCAACACCACTCACACACTACAAGCAACATCACAGAAAGGACAAGGTACAGTGTTTTAATGGACATACCCAGATTAACAACCAAACTCATTAACACTTTCAGACGGGAGAACATAAGGATAGCGAGGAAGAAAATTAAGACAGTAGGAAACTTGTACACCAAATTAAAGGACAAAACACCAACGATGTCTCAATCGAATGTGATATACAAACTACAGTGCCAGGATTGTCAAAAATACTACATAGGACAAACATCGCAGATTTTAAAGAACAGAATCGCAGGACACAAAAGTGATGCAAGGCATCAACAAGACAGATGCATGCTTGCAACACATGTAAACACTGAAGATCACATAATCAATTACAATGAGGCACAAATCTTAGATGTGGAGTCCAACTACACAAAACGCACTTTTTTAGAGATGTATCATATTACGAATACTGAAAACACCATAAATAAAAAATCGGATACACAGGATCTAAGTGCAGTCTATACTTATCTGCTGGTACTAGATAGAAAAACCACAAACACAAATAACAAGCTATTTGACGATGCCATCACGTTCTAGGATAAACTTCGCAAATTTCAAATTCAAATGTTACGCGCCGAAAAGATAATTTACCGCGTGGGCACCAGAGGGCACTCGCGTCTTGACTTCTCTAGAAATAATAATAAACTACTATTGGTGGCGCTCCAGTCTGTCTTCGCGTGGCGTTCGTACACACACACAGCATTATAACCATAGTTCCACAGTCAGTTTTTAAGACGCACTTCGTTTTGCGTATCTACAGTGTAATTGTTCGATGGAAATTGTTAAGCCATACTAACTTCGCTTACATTGTAAGTCAAATAATACTAACAAGATCTGCATTACACTAACTTTATTGTTAAAACTTTCAACACCATTTTTGGGCATAACCGCTATCTTAAATGCAACCGTAGGCACGTGTTTCGGACTTATTAGTCCTCGTCAGTACGGTATAGCCAAAGAGAAAGGATGGAAACTCAATGGAGAACTCAACAAAAGGGACCTTAATTAGGGAGACCAACGTCACCATTTGGAGCTTCAGTCACGACATCCTCGGATTTGAGGACAAGAAGTAACGTCGCGCCGAGGCAACAAGTACACCCCGAGGTGCAACCTTAGCCCTGGTACAATATAAAGGAAAAAAGGTATTGTTTGCGGTGAAATCTAAATATAAATATAGTAAAAAGGATTATCTTTTTTTGGGCATAACCGCTATCTTAAATGCAACCGTAGACACGCGTTTCGGACTTATTAGTCCTCGTCAGTACGGTATAGCCAAAGAGTAAAAAAGCGGGTGAGGTTAAGATAGCGGGTGTGCCCGAGAGAATCATTTTTACTGTTTAGATTTCACCGCTAATAATTCATTCTCAATCATTATACATGGGCTAAAAGGTGTACCCTGGGGTGTACTAGTTACCTCGACGCGACGTGGCTTCTTGTCCTCCATACCGAGGATGTTGCCACCGAAGCATCAATTGTGTGACATTAGTCTCCCCGATTAAGGTCCCTTTTGTTTTGTTTACTTCTCCTTAGAGTTTCCATTTTACTTTTTGGCTATACCGTACTGACGAGGACTAATAAGTCCGAAACACGTGTCTACGGTTGCAATTAAGATAGCGGGTGTGCCCGAGAGAATCATTTTTACTGTTTAGATTTCACCGCTAATAATTCATTTTCAATTATTATACATGGGCTAAAAGGTGTACCCTGGGGTGTACTAGTTACCTCGACGCGACGTGGCTTCTTGTCCTCCATACCGAGGATGTTGCCACCGAAGCATCAATTGTGTGACAATAGTCTCCCCGATTAAGGTTCCTTTTGTTTTGTTTACTTCTCCTTAGAGTTTCCATTTTACTCTTTGGCTATACCGTACTGACGAGGACTAACAAGTCCGAAACACGTGTCTACGGTTGCAATAAAGATAGCGGGTGTGCCCGAGAAAATCATTTTTACTGTTTAGATTTCACCGCTAATAATTCATTTTCAATTATTATACATGGGCCAAAAGGTGTACCCTGGGGTGTACTAGTTACCTCGACGCGACGTGGCTTCCTGTCCTCCATACCGAGGATGTTGCCACCGAAGCATCAATTGTGTGACATTAGTCTCCCCGATTAAGGTCCCTTTTGTTTTGTTTACTTCTCCTTAGAGTTTCCATTTTACTCTTTGGCTATACCGTACTGACGAGGACTAATAAGTCCGAAACACGTGTCTACGGTTGCAATTAAGATAGCGGGTGTGCCCGAGAGAATCATTTTTACTGTTTAGATTTCACCGCTAATAATTCATTTTCAATTATTATACATGGGCTAAAAGGTGTACCCTGGGGTGTACTAGTTACCTCGACGCGACGTGGCTTCTTGTCCTCCATACCGAGGATGTTGCCACCGAAGCATCAATTGTGTGACATTAGTCTCCCCGATTAAGGTTCCTTTTGTTTTGTTTACTTCTCCTTAGAGTTTCCATTTTACTCTTTGGCTATACCGTACTGACGAGGACTAACAAGTCCGAAACACGTGTCTACGGTTGCAATTAAGATAGCGGGTGTGCCCGAGAGAATCATTTTTACTGTTTAGATTTCACCGCTAATAATTCATTTTCAATTATTATACATGGGCTAAAAGGTGTACCCTGGGGTGTACTAGTTACCTCGACGCGACGTGGCTTCCTGTCCTCCATACCGAGGATGTTGCCACCGAAGCATCAATTGTGTGACAGTCTCCCCGATTAAGGTCCCTTTTGTTTTGTTTACTTCTCCTTAGAGTTTCCATTTTACTCTTTGGCGATACCGTACTGACGAGGACTAATAAGTCCGAAACACGTGTCTACGGTTGCAATTAAGATAGCGGGTGTGCCCGAGAGAATCATTTTTACTGTTTAGATTTCACCGCTAATAATTCATTTTCAATTATTATACATGGGCTAAAAGGTGTACCCTGGGGTGTACTAGTTACCTCGACGCGACGTGACTTCTTGTCCTCCATACCGAGGATGTTGCCACCGAAGCATCAATTGTGTGACATTAGTCTCCCCGATTAAGGTCCCTTTTGTTTTGTTTACTTCTCCTTAGAGTTTCCATTTTACTCTTTGGCTATACCGTACTGACGAGGACTAATAAGTCCGAAACACGTATCTACGGTTGCAATTAAGACAGCGGGTGTGCCCGAGCGAATCATTTTTACTGTTTAGATTTCACCGCTAATAATTCATTTTCAATTATTACACATGGGCTAAAAGGTGTACCCTGGGGTGTACTAGTTACCTCGACGCGACGTGGCTTCTTGTCCTCCATACCGAGGATGTTGCCACCGAAGCATCAATTGTGTGACATTAGTCTCCTCGATTAAGGTCCCTTTTGTTTTGTTTACTTCTCCTTACAGTTTCCATTTTACTCTTTGGCTATACCGTACTGACGAGGACTAATAAGTCCAAAACACGTGTCTACGGTTGCAGTTAAGATAGCGGGTGTGCCCGAGAGAATCATTTTTACTGTTTAGATTTCATCGCTAATAATTCATTTTCAATTATTATACATGGGCTAAAAGGTGTACCCTGGGGTGTACTAGTTACCTCGACGCGACGTGGCTTCTTGTCCTCCATACCGAGGATGTTGCCACCGAAGCATCAATTGTGTGACATTAGTCTCCCCGATTAAGGTCCCTTTTGTTTTGTTTACTTCTCCTTAGAGTTTCCATTTTACTCTTTGGCTATACCGTACTGACGAGAACTAATAAGTCCAAAACACGTGTCTACGGTTGCAATTAAGATAGCGGGTATGCCCGAGAGAATCATTTTTACTGTTTAGATTTCACCGCTAATAATTCATTTTCAATTATTATACATGGGCTAAAAGGTGTACCCTGGGGTGTACTAGTTACCTCGACGCGACGTGGCTTCTTGTCCTCCATACCGAGGATGTTGCCACCGAAGCATCAATTGTGTGACATTAGTCTCCCCGATTAAGGTCCCTTTTGTTTTGTTTACTTCTCCTTAGAGTTTCCATTTTACTCTTTGGCTATACCGTACTGACGAGGACTAATAAGTCCGAAACACGTGTCTACGGTTGCAATTAAGATAGCGGGTGTGCCCGAGAGAATCATTTTTACTGTTTAGATTTCACCGCTAATAATTCATTTTCAATTATTATACATGGGCTAAAAGGTGTACCCTGGGGTGTACTAGTTACCTCGACGCGACGTGGCTTCTTGTCCTCCATACCGAGGATGTTGCCACCGAAGCATCAATTGTGTGACATTAGTCTCCCCGATTAAGGTCCCTTTTGTTTTGTTTACTTCTCCTTAGAGTTTCCATTTTACTCTTTGGCGATACCGTACTGACGAGGACTAATAAGTCCGAAACACGTGTCTACGGTTGCAATAAGATAGCGGGTGTGCCCGAGAGAATCATTTTTACTGTTTAGATTTCACCGCTAATAATTCATTTTCAATTATTATACATGGGCTAAAAGGTGTACCCTGGGGTGTACTAGTTACCTCGATGCGACGTGGCTTCCTGTCCTCCATACCGAGGATGTTGCCACCGAAGCATCAATTGTGTGACAGTCTCCCCGATTAAGGTCCCTTTTGTTTTGTTTACTTCTCCTTAGAGTTTCCATTTTACTCTTTGGCGATACCGTACTGACGAGGACTAATAAGTCCGAAACACGTGTCTACGGTTGCAATTAAGATAGCGGGTGTGCCCGAGAGAATCATTTTTACTGTTTAGATTTCACCGCTAATAATTCATTTTCAATTATTATACATGGGCTAAAAGGTGTACCCTGGGGTGTACTAGTTACCTCGACGCGACGTGGCTTCTTGTCCTCCATACCGAGGATGTTGCCACCGAAGCAGCAATTGTGTGACATTAGTCTCCTCGATTAAGGTCCCTTTTGTTTTGTTTACTTCTCCTTAGAGTTTCCATTTTACTCTTTGGCTATACCGTACTGACGAGGACTAATATGTCCAAAACACGTGTCTACGGTTGCAGTTAAGATAGCGGGTGTGCCCGAGAGAATCATTTTTACTGTTTAGATTTCACCGCTAATAATTCATTTTCAATTATTATACATGGGCTAAAAGGTGTACCCTGGGGTGTACTAGTTACCTCGACGCGACGTGGCTTCTTGTCCTCCATACCGAGGATGTTGCCACCGAAGCATCAATTGTGTGACATTAGTCTCCTCGATTAAGGTCCCTTTTGTTTTGTTTACTTCTCCTTAGAGTTTCCATTTTACTCTTTGGCTATACCGTACTGACGAGGACTAATAAGTCCAAAACACGTGTCTACGGTTGCAGTTAAGATAGCGGGTGTGCCCGAGAGAATCATTTTTACTGTTTAGATTTCACCGCTAATAATTCATTTTCAATTATTATACATGGGCTAAAAGGTGTACCCTGGGGTGTACTAGTTACCTCGACGCGACGTGGCTTCTTGTCCTCCATACCGAGGATGTTGCCACCGAAGCATCAATTGTGTGACATTAGTCTCCCCGATTAAGGTCCCTTTTGTTTTGTTTACTTCTCCTTAGAGTTTCCATTTTACTCTTTGGCTATACCGTACTGACGAGAACTAATAAGTCCAAAACACGTGTCTACGGTTGCAATTAAGATAGCGGGTGTGCCCGAGAGAATCATTTTTACTGTTTAGATTTCACCGCTAATAATTCATTTTCAATTATTATACATGGGCTAAAAGGTGTACCCTGGGGTGTACTAGTTACCTCGACGCGACGTGGCTTCTTGTCCTCCATACCGAGGATGTTGCCACCGAAGCATCAATTGTGTGACATTAGTCTCCCCGATTAAGGTCCCTTTTGTTTTGTTTACTTCTCCTTAGAGTTTCCATTTTACTCTTTGGCTATACCGTACTGACGAGGACTAATAAGTCCGAAACACGTGTCTACGGTTGCAATTAAGATAGCGGGTGTGCCCGAGAGAATCATTTTTACTGTTTAGATTTCACCGCTAATAATTCATTTTCAATTATTATACATGGGCTAAAAGGTGTACCCTGGGGTGTACTAGTTACCTCGACGCGACGTGGCTTCTTGTCCTCCATACCGAGGATGTTGCCACCGAAGCATCAATTGTGTGACATTAGTCTCCCCGATTAAGGTCCCTTTTGTTTTGTTTACTTCTCCTTAGAGTTTCCATTTTACTCTTTGGCGATACCGTACTGACGAGGACTAATAAGTCCGAAACACGTGTCTACGGTTGCAATTAAGATAGCGGGTGTGCCCGAGAGAATCATTTTTACTGTTTAGATTTCACCGCTAATAATTCATTTTCAATTATTATACATGGGCTAAAAAATGTACCCTGGGGTGTACTAGTTACCTCGACGCGACGTGGCTTCTTGTCCTCCATACCGAGGATGTTGCCACCGAAGCATCAATTGTGTGACATTAGTCTCCCCGATTAAGGTCCCTTTTGTTTTGTTTACTTCTCCTTAGAGTTTCCATTTTACTCTTTGGCTATACCGTACTGACGAGGACTAATAAGTCCGAAACACGTATCTACGGTTGCAATTAAGATAGCGGGTGTGCCCGAGCGAATCACTTTTACTGTTTAGATTTCACCGCTAATAATTCATTTTCAATTATTATACATGGGCTAAAAGGTGTACCCTGGGGTGTACTAGTTACCTCGACGCGACGTGGCTTCTTGTCCTCCATACCGAGGATGTTGCCACAGAAGCATCAATTGTGTGACATTAGTCTCCCCGATTAAGGTCCCTTTTGTTTTGTTTACTTCTCCTTAGAGTTTCCATTTTACTCTTTGGCTATACCGTACTGACGAGGACTAATAAGTCCGAAACACGTGTCTACGGTTGCAATTAAGATAGCGGGTATGCCCGAGAGAATCATTTTTACTGTTTAGATTTCACCGCTAATAATTCATTTTCAATTATTATACATGGGCTAAAAGGTGTACCCTGGGGTGTACTAGTTACCTCGACGCGACGTGGCTTCTTGTCCTCCATACCGAGGATGTTGCCATCGAAGCATCAATTGTGTGACATTAGTCTCCCCGATTAAGGTCCCTTTTGTTTTGTTTACTTCTCCTTAGAGTTTCCATTTTACTCTTTGGCTATACCGTACTGACGAGGACTAATAAGTCCGAAACACGTGTCTACGGTTGCAATTAAGATAGCGGGTGTGCCCGAGAGAATCATTTTTACTGTTTAGATTTCACCGCTAGTAATTCATTTTCAATTATTATACATGGGCTAAAAGGTGTACCCTGGGGTGTACTAGTTACCTCGACGCGACGTGGCTTCTTGTCCTCCATACCGAGGATGTTGCCACCGAAGCATCAATTGTGTGACATTAGTCTCCCCGATTAAGGTCCCTTTTGTTTTGTTTACTTCTCCTTAGAGTTTCCATTTTACTCTTTGGCGATACCGTACTGACGAGGACTAATAAGTCCGAAACACGTGTCTACGGTTGCAATTAAGATAGCGGGTGTGCCCGAGAGAATCATTTTTACTGTTTAGATTTCACCGCTAATAATTCATTTTCAATTATTATACATGGGCTAAAAGGTGTACCCTGGGGTGTACTAGTTACCTCGACGCGACGTGGCTTCTTGTCCTCCATACCGAGGATGTTGCCACCGAAGCATCAATTGTGTGACATTAGTCTCCCCGATTAAGGTCCCTTTTGTTTTGTTTACTTCTCCTTAGAGTTTCCATTTTACTCTTTGGCTATACCGTTCTGACGAGGACTAATAAGTCCGAAACACGTGTCTACGGTTGCAATTAAGATAGCGGGTGTGCCCGAGAGAATCATTTTTACTGTTTAGATTTCACCGCTAATAATTCATTTTCAATTATTATACATGGGCTAAAAGGTGTACCCTGGGGTGTACTAGTTACCTCGACGCGACGTGGCTTCTTGTCCTCCATACCGAGGATGTTGCCACCGAAGCATCAATTGTGTGACATTAGTCTCCCCGATTAAGGTCCCTTTTGTTTTGTTTACTTCTCCTTAGAGTTTCCATTTTACTCTTTGGCTATACCATACTGACGAGGACTAATAAGTCCGAAACACGTGTCTACGGTTGCAACTAAGATAGCGGGTGTGCCCGAGAGAATCATTTTTACTGTTTAGATTTCACCGCTAATAATTCATTTTCAATTATTATACATGGGCTAAAAGGTGTACCCTGGGGTGTACTAGCTACCTCGACGCGACGTGGCTTCTTGTCCTCCATACCGAGGATGTTGCCACCGAAGCATCAATTGTGTGACATTAGTCTCCCCGATTAAGGTCCCTTTTGTTTTGTTTACTTCTCCTTAGAGTTTCCATTTTACTCTTTGGCTATACCGTACTGACGAGGACTAATAAGTCCGAAACGCGTATCTATGGTTGCAATTAAGATAGCGGGTGTGCCCGAGAGAATCATTTTTACTGTTTAGATTTCACCGCTAATAATTCATTTTCAATTATTATACATGGGCTAAAAGGTGTACCCTGGGGTGTACTAGTTACCTCGACGCGACGTGGCTTCTTGTCCTCCATACCGAGGATGTTGCCACCGAAGCATCAATTGTGTGACATTAGTCTCCTCGATTAAGGTCCCTTTTGTTTTGTTTACTTCTCCTTAGAGTTTCCATTTTACTCTTTGGCTATACCGTACTGACGAGGACTAATAAGTCCAAAACACGTGTCTACGGTTGCAATTAAGATAGCGGGTGTGCCCGAGAGAATCACTTTTACTGTTTAGATTTCACCGCTAATAATTCATTTTCAATTATTATACATGGGCTAAAAGGTGTACTCTGGGGTGTACTAGTTACCTCGACGCGACGTGGCTTCTTGTCCTCCATACCGAGGATGTTGCCACCGAAGCATCAATTGTGTGACATTAGTCTCCCCGATTAAGGTCCCTTTTGTTTTGTTTACTTCTCCTTAGAGTTTCCATTTTACTCTTTGGCTATACCGTACTCACGAGGACTAATAAGTCCGAAACACGTGTCTACGGTTGCAATTAAGATAGCGGGTGTGCCCGAGCGAATCATTTTTACTGTTTAGATTTCACCGCTAATAATACATTTTCAATTATTATACATGGGCTAAAAGGTGTACCCTGGGGTGTACTAGTTACCTCGACGCGACGTGGCTTCTTGTCCTCCATA
The DNA here is from genome assembly GCA_963971325.1 of Aphodius granarius. Classification (NCBI taxonomy): domain Eukaryota; kingdom Metazoa; phylum Arthropoda; class Insecta; order Coleoptera; family Scarabaeidae; genus Aphodius; species Aphodius granarius. The sequence continues at coordinate 8,928,763 of OZ020225.1, forward strand.
CCGAGGATGTTGCCACCGAAGCATCAATTGTGTGACATTAGTCTCCTCGATTAAGGTCCCTTTTGTTTTGTTTACTTCTCCTTAGAGTTTCCATTTTACTCTTTGGCTATACCGTACTGACGAGGACTAATAAGTCCAAAACACGTGTCTACGGTTGCAATTAAGATAGCGGGTGTGCCCGAGAGAATCATTTTTACTGTTTAGATTTCACCGCTAATAATTCATTTTCAATTATTATACATGGGCTAAAAGGTGTACCCTGGGGTGTACTAGTTACCTCGACGCGACGTGGCTTCTTGTCCTCCATACCGAGGATGTTGCCACCGAAGCATCAATTGTGTGACATTAGTCTCCCCGATTAGGGTCCCTTTTGTTTTGTTTACTTCTCCTTAGAGTTTCCATTTTACTCTTTGGCTATACCGTACTCACGAGGACTAATAAGTCCGAAACACGTGTCTACGGTTGCAATTAAGATAGTGGGTGTGCCCGAGCGAATCATTTTTACTGTTTAGATTTCACCGCTAATAATTCATTTTCAATTATTATACATGGGCTAAAAGGTGTACCCTGGGGTGTACTAGTTACCTCGACGTGACGTGGCTTCTTGTCCTCCATACCGAGGATGTTGCCACCGAAGCATCAATTGTGTGACATTAGTCTCCTCGATTAAGGTCCCTTTTGCTTTGTTTACTTCTCCTTAGAGTTTCCATTTCACTCTTTGGCTATACCGTACTGACGAGGACTAATAAGTCCAAAACACGTGTCTACGGTTGCAATTAAGATAGCGGGTGTGCCCAAGAGAATCATTTTTACTGTTTAGATTTCACCGCTAATAATTCATTTTCAATTATTATACATGGGCTAAAAGGTGTACCCTGGGGTGTACTAGTTACCTCGACGCGACGTGGCTTCTTGTCCTCCATACCGAGGATGTTGCCACCGAAGCATCAATTGTGTGACATTAGTCTCCCCGATTAAGGTCCCTTTTGTTTTGTTTACTTCTGCTTAGAGTTTCCATTTTACTCTTTGGCTATACGGTACTGACGAGGACTAATAAGTCCGAAACACGTGTCTACGGTTGCAATTAAGATAGCGGGTGTGCCCGAGAGAATCATTTTTACTGTTTAGATTTCACCGCTAATAATTCATTTTCAATTATTATACATGGGCTAAAAGGTGTACCCTGGGGTGTACTAGTTACCTCGACGCGACGTGGCTTCTTGTCCTCCATACCGAGGATGTTGCCACCGAAGCATCAATTGTGTGACATTAGTCTCCCCGATTAAGGTCCCTTTTGTCTTGTTTACTTCTCCTTAGAGTTTCCATTTTACTCTTTGGCTATACCGTACTCACGAGGACTAATAAGTCCGAAACACGTGTCTACGGTTGCAATTAAGATAGCGGGTGTGCCCGAGAGAATTATTTTTACTGTTTAGATTTCACCGCTAATAATTCATTTTCAATTATTATACATGGGCTAAAAGGTGTACCCTGGGGTGTACTAGTTACCTCGACGCGACGTGGCTTCTTGTCCTCCATACCGAGGATGTTGCCACCGAAGCATCAATTGTGTGACATTAGTCTCCCCGATTAAGGTCCCTTTTGTTTTGTTTACTTCTCCTTAGAGTTTCCATTTTACTCTTTGGCTATACCCTACTGACGAGGATTAATAAGTCCGAAACACGTGTCTACGGTTGCAATTAAGATAGCGGGTGTGCCCGAGAGAATCATTTTTACTATTTAGATTTCATCGCTAATAATTCATTTTCAATTATTATACATGGGCTAAAAGGTGTACCCTGGGGTGTACTAGTTACCTCGACGCGACGTGGCTTCTTGTCCTCCATACCGAGGATGTTGCCACCGAAGCATCAATTGTGTGACATTAGTCTCCCCGATTAAGGTCCCTTTTGTTTTGTTTACTTCTCCTTAGAGTTTCCATTTTACTCTTTGGCTATACCGTACTGACGAGGACTAATAAGTCCGAAACACGTGTCTACGGTTGCAATTAAGATAGCGGGTATGCCCGAGAGAATCATTTTTACTGTTTAGATTTCACTGCTAATAATTCATTTTCAATTATTATACATGGGCTAAAAGGTGTACCCTGGGGTGTACTAGTTACCTCGACGCGACGTGGCTTCTTGTCCTCCATACCGAGGATGTTGCCACCGAAGCATCAATTGTGTTACATTAGTCTCCTCGATTAAGGTCCCTTTTGTTTTGTTTACTTCTCCTTAGAGTTTCCATTTTACTCTTTGGCTATACCGTACTGACGAGGACTAATAAGTCCAAAACACGTGTCTACGGTTGCAATTAAGATAGCGGGTGTGCCCGAGAGAATCATTTTTACTGTTTAGATTTCACCGCTAATAATTCATTTTCAATTATTATACATGGGCTAAAAGGTGTACTCTGGGGTGTACTAGTTACCTCGACGCGACGTGGCTTCTTGTCCTCCATACCGAGGATGTTGCCACCGAAGCATCAATTGTGTGACATTAGTCTCCCCGATTAATGTCCCTTTTGTTTTGTTTCTTTCTCCTTAGAGTTTCCATTTTACTCTTTGGCGATACCGTACTGACGAGGACTAATAAGTCCGAAACACGTGTCTACGGTTGCAATTAAGATAGCGGGTGTGCCCGAGAGAATCATTTTTACTGTTTAGATTTCACCGCTAATAATTCATTTTCAATTATTATACATGGGCTAAAAGGTGTACCCTGGGGTGTACTAGTTACCTCGACGCGACGTGGCTTCTTGTCCTCCATACCGAGGATGTTGCCACCGAAGCATCAATTGTGTGACATTAGTCACCCCGATTAAGGTCCCTTTTGTTTTGTTTGCTTCTCCTTAGAGTTTCCATTTTACTCTTTGGCTATACCGTACTGACGAGGACCAATAAGTCCGAAACACGTATCTACGGTTGCAATTAAGATAGCGGGTGTGCCCGAGCGAATCATTTTTACTGTTTAGATTTCACCGCTAATAATTCATTTTCAATTATTATACATGGGCTAAAAGGTGTACCCTGGGGTGTACTAGTTACCTCGACGCGACGTGGCTTCTTGTCCTCCATACCGAGGATGTTGCCACCGAAGCATCAATTGTGTGACATTAGTCTCCCCGATTAAGGTCCCTTTTGTTTTGTTTACTTCTCCTTAGAGTTTCCATTTTACTCTTTGGCTATACCGTACTGACGAGGACTAATAAGTCCGAAAGACGTGTCTACGGTTGCAACTAAGATAGCGGGTGTGCCCGAGAGAATCATTTTTACTGTTTAGATTTCACCGCTAATAATTCATTTTCAATTATTATACATGGGCTAAAAGGTGTACCCTGGGGTGTACTAGTTACCTCGACGCGACGTGGCTTCTTGTCCTCCATACCGAGGATGTTGCCACCGAAGCATCAATTGTGTGACATTAGTCTCCCCGATTAAGGTCCCTTTTGTTTTGTTTACTTCTCCTTAGAGTTTCCATTTTACTCTTTGGCTATACCGTACTGACGAGGACTAATAAGTCCGAAACACGTATCTATGGTTGCAATTAAGATAGCGGGTGTGCCCGAGAGAATCATTTTTACTGTTTAGATTTCACCGCTAATAATTCATTTTCAATTATTATACATGGGCTAAAAGGTGTACCCTGGGGTGTACTAGTTACCTCGACGCGACGTGGCTTCTTGTCCTCCATACCGAGGATGTTGCCACCGAAGCATCAATTGTGTGACATTAGTCTCCCCGATTAAGGTCCCTTTTGTTTTGTTTACTTCTCCTTAGAGTTTCCATTTTACTCTTTGGCTATACGGTACTGACGAGGACTAATAAGTCCGAAACACGTGTCTACGGTTGCAATTAAGATAGCGGGTGTGCCCGAGAGAATCATTTTTACTGTTTAGATTTCACCGCTAATAATTCATTTTCAATTATTATACATGGGCTAAAAGGTGTACCCTGGGGTGTACTAGTTACCTCGACGCGACGTGGCTTCTTGTCCTCCATACCGAGGATGTTGCCACCGAAGCATCAATTGTGTGACATTAGTCTCCCCGATTAAGGTCCCTTTTGTTTTGTTTACTTCTCCTTAGAGTTTCCATTTTACTCTTTGGCTATACCGTTCTGACGAGGACTAATAAGTCCGAAACACGTGTCTACGGTTGCAATTAAGATAGCGGGTGTGCCCGAGAGAATCATTTTTACTGTTTAGATTTCACCGCTAATAATTCACTTTCAATTATTATACATGGGCTAAAAGGTGTACCCTGGGGTGTACTAGTTACCTCGACGCGACGTGGCTTCTTGTCCTCCATACCGAGGATGTTGCCACCGAAGCATCAATTGTGTGACATTAGTCTCCCCGATTAAGGTCCCTTTTGTTTTGTTTACTTCTCCTTAGAGTTTCCATTTTACTCTTTGGCTATACCATACTGACGAGGACTAATAAGTCCGAAACACGTGTCTACGGTTGCAACTAAGATAGCGGGTGTGCCCGAGAGAATCATTTTTACTGTTTAGATTTCACCGCTAATAATTCATTTTCAATTATTATACATGGGCTAAAAGGTGTACCCTGGGGTGTACTAGTTACCTCGACGCGACGTGGCTTCTTGTCCTCCATACCGAGGATGTTGCCACCGAAGCATCAATTGTGTGACATTAGTCTCCCCGATTAAGGTCCCTTTTGTTTTGTTTACTTCTCCTTAGAGTTTCCATTTTACTCTTTGGCTATACCGTACTGACGAGGACTAATAAGTCCGAAACACGTATCTATGGTTGCAATTAAGATAGCGGGTGTGCCCGAGAGAATCATTTTTACTGTTTAGATTTCACCGCTAATAATTCATTTTCAATTATTATACATGGGCTAAAAGGTGTACCCTGGGGTGTACTAGTTACCTCGACGCGACGTGGCTTCTTGTCCTCCATACCGAGGATGTTGCCACCGAAGCATCAATTGTGTGACATTAGTCTCCTCGATTAAGGTCCCTTTTGTTTTGTTTACTTCTCCTTAGAGTTTCCATTTTACTCTTTGGCTATACCGTACTGACGAGGACTAATAAGTCCAAAACACGTGTCTACGGTTGCAATTAAGATAGCGGGTGTGCCCGAGAGAATCACTTTTACTGTTTAGATTTCACCGCTAATAATTCATTTTCAATTATTATACATGGGCTAAAAGGTGTACTCTGGGGTGTACTAGTTACCTCGACGCGACGTGGCTTCTTGTCCTCCATACCGAGGATGTTGCCACCGAAGCATCAATTGTGTGACATTAGTCTCCCCGATTAAGGTCCCTTTTGTTTTGTTTACTTCTCCTTAGAGTTTCCATTTTACTCTTTGGCTATACCGTACTCACGAGGACTAATAAGTCCGAAACACGTGTCTACGGTTGCAATTAAGATAGCGGGTGTGCCCGAGCGAATCATTTTTACTGTTTAGATTTCACCGCTAATAATACATTTTCAATTATTATACATGGGCTAAAAGGTGTACCCTGGGGTGTACTAGTTACCTCGACGCGACGTGGCTTCTTGTCCTCCATACCGAGGATGTTGCCACCGAAGCATCAATTGTGTGACATTAGTCTCCTCGATTAAGGTCCCTTTTGTTTTGTTTACTTCTCCTTAGAGTTTCCATTTCACTCTTTGGCTATACCGTACTGACGAGGACTAATAAGTCCAAAACACGTGTCTACGGTTGCAATTAAGATAGCGGGTGTGCCCGAGAGAATCATTTTTACTGTTTAGATTTCACCGCTAATAATTCATTTTCAATTATTATACATGGGCTAAAAGGTGTACCCTGGGGTGTACTAGTTACCTCGACGCGACGTGGCTTCTTGTCCTCCATACCGAGGATGTTGCCACCGAAGCATCAATTGTGTGACATTAGTCTCCCCGATTAGGGTCCCTTTTGTTTTGTTTACTTCTCCTTAGAGTTTCCATTTTACTCTTTGGCTATACCGTACTCACGAGGACTAATAAGTCCGAAACACGTGTCTACGGTTGCAATTAAGATAGTGGGTGTGCCCGAGCGAATCATTTTTACTGTTTAGATTTCACCGCTAATAATTCATTTTCAATTATTATACATGGGCTAAAAGGTGTACCCTGGGGTGTACTAGTTACCTCGACGCGACGTGGCTTCTTGTCCTCCATACCGAGGATGTTGCCACCGAAGCATCAATTGTGTGACATTAGTCTCCTCGATTAAGGTCCCTTTTGTTTTGTTTACTTCTCCTTAGAGTTTCCATTTCACTCTTTGGCTATACCGTACTGACGAGGACTAATAAGTCCAAAACACGTGTCTACGGTTGCAATTAAGATAGCGGGTGTGCCCAAGAGAATCATTTTTACTGTTTAGATTTCACCGCTAATAATTCATTTTCAATTATTATACATGGGCTAAAAGGTGTACCCTGGGGTGTACTAGTTACCTCGACGCGACGTGGCTTCTTGTCCTCCATACCGAGGATGTTGCCACCGAAGCATCAATTGTGTGACATTAGTCTCCCCGATTAAGGTCCCTTTTGTTTTGTTTACTTCTGCTTAGAGTTTCCATTTTACTCTTTGGCTATACGGTACTGACGAGGACTAATAAGTCCGAAACACGTGTCTACGGTTGCAATTAAGATAGCGGGTGTGCCCGAGAGAATCATTTTTACTGTTTAGATTTCACCGCTAATAATTCATTTTCAATTATTATACATGGGCTAAAAGGTGTACCCTGGGGTGTACTAGTTACCTCGACGCGACGTGGCTTCTTGTCCTCCATACCGAGGATGTTGCCACCGAAGCATCAATTGTGTGACATTAGTCTCCCCGATTAAGGTCCCTTTTGTTTTGTTTACTTCTCCTTAGAGTTTCCATTTTACTCTTTGGCTATACCGTACTCACGAGGACTAATAAGTCCGAAACACGTGTCTACGGTTGCAATTAAGATAGCGGGTGTGCCCGAGAGAATTATTTTTACTGTTTAGATTTCACCGCTAATAATTCATTTTCAATTATTATACATGGGCTAAAAGGTGTACCCTGGGGTGTACTAGTTACCTCGACGCGACGTGGCTTCTTGTCCTCCATACCGAGGATGTTGCCACCGAAGCATCAATTGTGTGACATTAGTCTCCCCGATTAAGGTCCCTTTTGTTTTGTTTACTTCTCCTTAGAGTTTCCATTTTACTCTTTGGCTATACCCTACTGACGAGGATTAATAAGTCCGAAACACGTGTCTACGGTTGCAATTAAGATAGCGGGTGTGCCCGAGAGAATCATTTTTACTATTTAGATTTCATCGCTAATAATTCATTTTCAATTATTATACATGGGCTAAAAGGTGTACCCTGGGGTGTACTAGTTACCTCGACGCGACGTGGCTTCTTGTCCTCCATACCGAGGATGTTGCCACCGAAGCATCAATTGTGTGACAGTAGTCTCCCCGATTAAGGTCCCTTTTGTTTTGTTTACTTCTCCTTAGAGTTTCCATTTTACTCTTTGGCTATACCGTACTGACGAGGACTAATAAGTCCGAAACACGTGTCTACGGTTGCAATTAAGATAGCGGGTATGCCCGAGAGAATCATTTTTACTGTTTAGATTTCACTGCTAATAATTCATTTTCAATTATTATACATGGGCTAAAAGGTGTACCCTGGGGTGTACTAGTTACCTCGACGCGACGTGGCTTCTTGTCCTCCATACCGAGGATGTTGCCACCGAAGCATCAATTGTGTTACATTAGTCTCCTCGATTAAGGTCCCTTTTGTTTTGTTTACTTCTCCTTAGAGTTTCCATTTTACTCTTTGGCTATACCGTACTGACGAGGACTAATAAGTCCAAAACACGTGTCTACGGTTGCAATTAAGATAGCGGGTGTGCCCGAGAGAATCATTTTTACTGTTTAGATTTCACCGCTAATAATTCATTTTCAATTATTATACATGGGCTAAAAGGTGTACTCTGGGGTGTACTAGTTACCTCGACGCGACGTGGCTTCTTGTCCTCCATACCGAGGATGTTGCCACCGAAGCATCAATTGTGTGACATTAGTCTCCCCGATTAATGTCCCTTTTGTTTTGTTTACTTCTCCTTAGAGTTTCCATTTTACTCTTTGGCGATACCGTACTGACGAGGACTAATAAGTCCGAAACACGTGTCTACGGTTGCAATTAAGATAGCGGGTGTGCCCGAGAGAATCATTTTTACTGTTTAGATTTCACCGCTAATAATTCATTTTCAATTATTATACATGGGCTAAAAGGTGTACCCTGGGGTGTACTAGTTACCTCGACGCGACGTGGCTTCTTGTCCTCCATACCGAGGATGTTGCCACCGAAGCATCAATTGTGTGACATTAGTCACCCCGATTAAGGTCCCTTTTGTTTTGTTTGCTTCTCCTTAGAGTTTCCATTTTACTCTTTGGCTATACCGTACTGACGAGGACCAATAAGTCCGAAACACGTATCTACGGTTGCAATTAAGATAGCGGGTGTGCCCGAGCGAATCATTTTTACTGTTTAGATTTCACCGCTAATAATTCATTTTCAATTATTATACATGGGCTAAAAGGTGTACCCTGGGGTGTACTAGTTACCTCGACGCGACGTGGCTTCTTGTCCTCCATACCGAGGATGTTGCCACCGAAGCATCAATTGTGTGACATTAGTCTCCTCGATTAAGGTCCCTTTTGTTTTGTTTACTTCTCCTTAGAGTTTCCATTTTACTCTTTGGCTATACCGTACTGACGAGGACTAATAAGTCCAAAACACGTGTCTACGGTTGCAATTAAGATAGCGGGTGTGCCCGAGAGAATCATTTTTACTGTTTAGATTTCACCGCTAATAATTCATTTTCAATTATTATACATAGGCTAAAAGGTGTACCCTGGGGTGTACTAGTTACCTCGACGCGACGTGGCTTCTTGTCCTCCATACCGAGGATGTTGCCACCGAAGCATCAATTGTGTGACATTAGTCTCCCCGATTAAGGTCCCTTTTGTCTTGTTTACTTCTCCTTAGAGTTTCCATTTTACTCTTTGGCTATACCGTACTGACGAGGACTAATAAGTCCGAAACACGTGTCTACGGTTGCAATTAAGATAGCGGGTGTGCCCGAGAGAATCATTTTTACTGTTTAGATTTCACCGCTAATAATTCATTTTCAATTATTATACATGGGCTAAAAGGTGTACCCTGGGGTGTACTAGTTACCTCGACGCGACGTGGCTTCTTGTCCTCCATACCGAGGATGTTGCCACCGAAGCATCAATTGTGTGACATTAGTCTCCCCGATTAAGGTCCCTTTTGTTTTGTTTACTTCTCCTTTAGAGTTTCCATTTTACTCTTTGGCTATACCGTACTCACGAGGACTAATAAGTCCGAAACACGTGTCTACGGTTGCAATTAAGATAGCGGGTGTGCCCGAGAGAATTATTTTTACTGTTTAGATTTCACCGCTAATAATTCATTTTCAATTATTATACATGGGCTAAAAGGTGTACCCTGGGGTGTACTAGTTACCTCGACGCGACGTGGCTTCTTGTCCTCCATACCGAGGATGTTGCCACCGAAGCATCAATTGTGTGACATTAGTCTCCCCGATTAAGGTCCCTTTTGTTTTGTTTACTTCTCCTTAGAGTTTCCATTTTACTCTTTGGCTATACCGTTCTGACGAGGACTAATAAGTCCGAAACACGTGTCTACGGTTGCAATTAAGATAGCGGGTGTGCCCGAGAGAATCATTTTTACTGTTTAGATTTCACCGCTAATAATTCATTTTCAATTATTATACATGGGCTAAAAGGTGTACCCTGGGGTGTACTAGTTACCTCGATGCGACGTGGCTTCTTGTCCTCCATACCGAGGATGTTGCCACCGAAGCATCAATTGTGTGACATTAGTCTCCCCGATTAAGGTCCCTTTTGTTTTGTTTACTTCTCCTTAGAGTTTCCATTTTACTCTTTGGCTATACCGTACTGACGAGGACTAATAAGTCCGAAACACGTATCTATGGTTGCAATTAAGATAGCGGGTGTGCCCCAGAGAATCATTTTTACTGTTTAGATTTCACCGCTAATAATTCATTTTCAATTATTATACATGGGCTAAAAGGTGTACCCTGGGGTGTACTAGTTACCTCGACGCGACGTGGCTTCTTGTCCTCCATACCGAGGATGTTGCCACCGAAGCATCAATTGTGTGACATTAGTCTCCTCGATTAAGGTCCCTTTTGTTTTGTTTACTTCTCCTTAGAGTTTCCATTTTACTCTTTGGCTATACCGTACTGACGAGGACTAATAAGTCCAAAACACGTGTCTACGGTTGCAATTAAGATAGCGGGTGTGCCCGAGAGAATCATTTTTACTGTTTAGATTTCACCGCTAATAATTCATTTTCAATTATTATACATGGGCTAAAAGGTGTACCCTGGGGTGTACTAGTTACCTCGACGCGACGTGGCTTCTTGTCCTCCATACCGAGGATGTTGCCACCGAAGCATCAATTGTGTGACATTAGTCTCCCCGATTAAGGTCCCTTTTGTTTTGTTTACTTCTCCTTAGAGTTTCCATTTTACTCTTTGGCTATACGGTACTGACGAGGACTAATAAGTCCGAAACACGTGTCTACGGTTGCAATTAAGATAGCGGGTGTGCCCGAGAGAATCATTTTTACTGTTTAGATTTCACCGCTAATAATTCATTTTCAATTATTATACATGGGCTAAAAGGTGTACCCTGGGGTGTACTAGTTACCTCGACGCGACGTGGCTTCTTGTCCTCCATACCGAGGATGTTGCCACCGAAGCATCAATTGTGTGACATTAGTCTCCCCGATTAAGGTCTCTTTTGTTTTGTTTACTTCTCCTTAGAGTTTCCATTTTACTCTTTGGCTATACCGTACTCACGAGGACTAATAAGTCCGAAACACGTGTCTACGGTTGCAATTAAGATAGCGGGTGTGCCCGAGCGAATCATTTTTACTGTTTAGATTTCACCGCTAATAATTCATTTTCAATTATTATACATGGGCTAAAAGGTGTACCCTGGGGTGTACTAGTTACCTCGACGCGACGTGGCTTCTTGTCCTCCATACCGAGGATGTTGCCACCGAAGCATCAATTGTGTGACATTAGTCTCCTCGATTAAGGTCCCTTTTGTTTTGTTTACTTCTCCTTAGAGTTTCCATTTCACTCTTTGGCTATACCGTACTGACGAGGACTAATAAGTCCAAAACACGTGTCTACGGTTGCAATTAAGATAGCGGGTGTGCCCGAGAGAATCATTTTTACTGTTTAGATTTCACCGCTAATAATTCATTTTCAATTATTATACATGGGCTAAAAGGTGTACCCTGGGGTGTACTAGTTACCTCGACGCGACGTGGCTTCTTGTCCTCCATACCGAGGATGTTGCCACCGAAGCATCAATTGTGTGACATTAGTCTCCCCGATTAAGGTCCCTTTTGTTTTGTTTACTTCTCCTTAGAGTTTCCATTTTACTCTTTGGCTATACCGTACTGACGAGGACTAATAAGTCCGAAACACGTGTCTACGGTTGCAACTAAGATAGCGGGTGTGCCCGAGAGAATCATTTTTACTGTTTAGATTTCACCGCTAATAATTCATTTTCAATTATTATACATGGGCTAAAAGGTGTACCCTGGGGTGTACTAGTTACCTCGACGCGACGTGGCTTCTTGTCCTCCATACCGAGGATGTTGCCACCGAAGCATCAATTGTGTGACATTAGTCTCCCCGATTAAGGTCCCTTTTGTTTTGTTTACTTCTCCTTAGAGTTTCCATTTTACTCTTTGGCTATACCGTACTGACGAGGACTAATAAGTCCGAAACACGTGTCTACGGTTGCAATTAAGATAGCGGGTGTGCCCGAGAGAATCATTTTTACTATTTAGATTTCACCGCTAATAATTCATTTTCAATTATTATACATGGGCTAAAAGGTGTACCCTGGGGTGTACTAGTTACCTCGACGCGACGTGGCTTCTTGTCCTCCATACCGAGGATGTTGCCACCGAAGCATCAATTGTGTGACATTAGTCTCCCCGATTAAGGTCCCTTTTGTTTTGTTTACTTCTCCTTAGAGTTTCCATTTTACTCTTTGGCTATACCGTACTGACGAGGACTAATAAGTCCGAAACACGTGTCTACGGTTGCAATTAAGATAGCGGGTATGCCCGAGAGAATCATTTTTACTGTTTAGATTTCACCGCTAATAATTCATTTTCAATTGTTATACATGGGCTAAAAGGTGTACCCTGGGGTGTACTAGTTACCTCGACGCGACGTGGCTTCTTGTCCTCCATACCGAGGATGTTGCCACCGAAGCATCAATTGTGTTACATTAGTCTCCTCGATTAAGGTCCCTTTTGTTTTGTTTACTTCTCCTTAGAGTTTCCATTTTACTCTTTGGCTATACCGTACTGACGAGGACTAATAAGTCCAAAACACGTGTCTACGGTTGCAATTAAGATAGCGGGTGTGCCCGAGAGAATCATTTTTACTGTTTAGATTTCACCGCTAATAATTCATTTTCAATTATTATACATGGGCTAAAAGGTGTACTCTGGGGTGTACTAGTTACCTTGACGCGACGTGGCTTCTTGTCCTCCATACCGAGGATGTTGCCACCGAAGCATCAATTGTGTGACATTAGTCTCCCCGATTAAGGTCCCTTTTGTTTTGTTTACTTCTCCTTAGAGTTTCCATTTTACTCTTTGGCGATACCGTACTGACGAGGACTAATAAGTCCGAAACACGTGTCTACGGTTGCAATTAAGATAGCGGGTGTGCCCGAGAGAATCATTTTTACTGTTTAGATTTCACCGCTAATAATTCATTTTCAATTATTATACATGGGCTAAAAGGTGTACCCTGGGGTGTACTAGTTACCTCGACGCGACGTGGCTTCTTGTCCTCCATACCGAGGATGTTGCCACCGAAGCATCAATTGTGTGACATTAGTCTCCCCGATTAAGGTCCCTTTTGTTTTGTTTACTTCTCCTTAGAGTTTCCATTTTACTCTTTGGCTATACCGTACTGACGAGGACTAATAAGTCCGAAACACGTGTCTACGGTTGCAACTAAGATAGCGGCTGTGCCCGAGAGAATCATTTTTACTGTTTAGATTTCACCGCTAATAATTCATTTTCAATTATTATACATGGGCTAAAAGGTATACCCTGGGGTGTACTAGTTACCTCGACGCGACGTGGCTTCTTGTCCTCCATACCGAGGATGTTGCCACCGAAGCATCAATTGTGTGACATTAGTCTCCCCGATTAAGGTCCCTTTTGTTTTGTTTACTTCTCCTTAGAGTTTCCATTTTACTCTTTGGCGATACCGTACTGACGAGGACTAATAAGTCCGAAACACGTGTCTACGGTTGCAATTAAGATAGCGGGTGTGCCCGAGAGAATCATTTTTACTGTTTAGATTTCACCGCTAATAATTCATTTTCAATTATTATACATGGGCTAAAAGGCGTACCCTGGGGTGTACTAGTTACCTCGACGCGACGTGGCTTCTTGTCCTCCATACCGAGGATGTTGCCACCGAAGCATCAATTGTGTGACATTAGTCTCCTCGATTAAGGTCCCTTTTGTTTTGTTTACTTCTCCTTAGAGTTTCCATTTTACTCTTTGGCTATACCGTACTGACGAGGACTAATAAGTCCAAAACACGTGTCTACGGTTGCAATTAAGATAGCGGGTGTGCCCGAGAGAATCATTTTTACTGTTTAGATTTCACCGCTAATAATTCATTTTCAATTATTATACATGGGCTAAAAGGTGTACCCTGGGGTGTACTAGTTACCTCGACGCGACGTGGCTTCTTGTCCTCCATACCGAGGCTGTTGCCACCGAAGCATCAATTGTGTGACATTAGTCTCCCCGATTAAGGTCCCTTTTGTTTTGTTTACTTCTCCTTAGAGTTTCCATTTTACTCTTTGGCTATACCGTACTGACGAGGACTAATAAGTCCGAAACACGTGTCTACGGTTGCAATTAAGTTAGCGGGTGTGCCCGAGAGAATCATTTTTACTGTTTAGATTTCACCGCTAGTAATTCATTTTCAATTATTATACATGGGCTAAAAGGTGTACCCTGGAGTGTACTAGTTACCTCGACGCGACGTGGCTTCTTGTCCTCCATACCGAGGATGTTGCCACCGAAGCATCAATTGTGTGACATTAGTCTCCCCGATTAAGGTCCCTTTTGTTTTGTTTACTTCTCCTTAGAGTTTCCATTTTACTCTTTGGCTATACCGTACTGAAAAAGAAGTATTATTCTGATTTCATTGACCGTGCTGACAATAAATCTAAGGCAAGCTGGAGTGTGGTTAATACCTTAACCGGTAAATCGTGTAGGAAACCTTCTGATTATGAGACTTTGTGTAGTGGCGATTCGGCTCAAGCAGTCTGTGACGGATTCAATAAATATTTCTTAGGTGTTGCTCCGGACCTATTGCAGGGTTCTACTGTTGGTGCCCGCGAAACGTTGTGTTCCGTTATCGATGAAACATTTTTTCTCTTTCCTGTAACCAATAATGAAGTGAGTAATATAGTTTCCACTCTGAAATGTAAGGACAGTTGTGGCCTTGATGAAATCTCCTCACGGGTTGTTAAGTCATCTATTGCTTTAATTATTGACCCTTTAGTTCATGTTATAAATGCCTCATTGGCGGAGGGAATCTTTCCAAACGCTTTGAAATGTGCGTTAGTCAGACCAATCTTTAAAAAAGGCGATCCTAGTATGTTGGAAAATTATAGACCGATATGTCTTCTTCCGACCTTTTCAAAAATATTTGAGTTGGTTGTAGCCAAACGAATAATTAACTTTTTTCAACGTTTCAATCTATTCAGCCCTAACCAACATGGATTTCTTGCTGACAGAGGCATAGATACAGCTATTTTCCAGTTTCATGAGTTTATCATAAATGCTATAGAAAATAGAAATTGTGCCTTGGGAATTCTAATAGATCTGCAAAAGGCGTTCGATACGGTAGATCACAGATTGCTCTTAAATAAACTGGAAAGATATGGTGTTAGAGGAGTTGCTCTTTCTTGGTTTGCTTCATTCTTGACGGGTAGGAGGCAACGCGTTGTCTTATGTCACAAAAATATCAAGTTTCAGTCAGATGATTCCACAGTGCTATTTGGTGTTCCACAGGGCAGTACACTGGGTCCTCTGCTATTTGTGATATTCATTAACGACATACATGACTTTATAAAGGGTAATCATCTTCGGATTAATCTTCGGCTTCTTTATCTCCTGCTTAACTATGCTGATGATACAAATCTTGTTGTTGTTGGTAGAAGTTTCGAGCAGGTTGTTGCGGAGGGTCAGGCTATGTTTTCACTGCTCAAAGAATGGTTTGATGTCAACGGTCTCATTTTGAACGCTGATAAGACGAAGTGTATTTTCTTTGGCACATCTGTTTCAACAACACAGGTAGTTAACTCTATCACTTTGGAAAATTCAGTTCTTGATTTGACACCATCAGTGAGGTTTCTGGGAATACATTTTAGTGAATCACTGGGATGGTCAACTCATGTGACGGAGGTATGTAGCAGACTGGCTAAGAATATCTTTCTCTTGAGGACTTTAAGTAAATATCTGGACGTTTCGGTTTTGAGAATGGTCTATTATTCAAATTTTTTTTCACACCTGAGATATGGTATTTGTTTTTGGGGTTCATCATCTGACATGACAAGAGTGTTCGTCCTTCAAAAAAGAGCTTTGAGAATTATTTACAATTTAGGTTACTCAGAAAGCTGTAGAGGCATTTGGAGGGCTAACCGGATTATGACCGTGTATGCTCTGTATATTTATGAATCATTATTATTTATGTTCAAAAACAGAAACAAATTTTTAGGCAATAGATTTAAGCATTTGTACGGAACTAGGCACAAAGATAATTTTATGTTGTCTAAATGTAGATTAGCTCTTTCTCAGAAATGCTGCAGTTACAGAAGTATGCATTTTTTTAATAATCTTCCTGAAACGATAAAATCGCTGACTAGGCTTGAAGAATTTAAAAGAGTTACCTTTAATTTTCTGGTAGACATGGAACCTTACAGTATTGAGGAATTTTACTCTCATGGGTAATGTCAGTTGTAATATTTTAGAACAATATTTTATTTTTTAGAATGTTTTTCTCTTTTTTTTCCACACACTGTGTATTCATTATATTTTTTTTTCTTGTTGGTTTGGGCAATGAATGTAATTTTATCATGGTTAATATAAGCTTCTTGTATAAGACTGTTATGCTGTAGGTAAACTTTGTCATGACACCATTCACACATGTATTGCCATACTATGTCCCTGAATAAAGCAAATTCTTTATCTTTATCTTTATCTTTATCTTTACCGTACTCACGAGGACTAATAAGTCCGAAACACGTGTCTACGGTTGCAATTAAGATAGCGGGTGTGCCCGAGAGAATTATTTTTACTGTTTAGATTTCACCGCTAATAATTCATTTTCAATTATTATACATGGGCTAAAAGGTGTACCCTGGGGTGTACTAGTTACCTCGACGCGACGTGGCTTCTTGTCCTCCATACCGAGGATGTTGCCACCGAAGCATCAATTGTGTGACATTAGTCTCCCCGATTAAGGTCCCTTTTGTTTTGTTTACTTCTCCTTAGAGTTTCCATTTTACTCTTTGGCTATACCGTACTGACGAGGACTAATAAGTCCGAAACACGTGTCTACGGTTGCAATTAAGATAGCGGGTGTGCCCGAGAGAATCATTTTTACTGTTTAGATTTCACCGCTAATAATTCATTTTCAATTATTATACATGGGCTAAAAGGTGTACCCTGGGGTGTACTAGTTACCTCGACGCGACGTGGCTTCTTGTCCTCCATACCGAGGATGTTGCCACCGAAGCATCAATTGTGTGACATTAGTCTCCCCGATTAAGGTCCCTTTTGTTTTGTTTACTTCTCCTTAGAGTTTCCATTTTACTCTTTGGCTATACAGTACTGACGAGGACTAATAAGTCCGAAACACGTGCCTACGGTTGCAATTAAGATAGCGGGTGTGTCCGAGAGAATCATTTTTACTGTTTAGATTTCACCGCTAATAATTCATTTTCAATTATTATACATGGGCTAAAAGGTGTACCCTGGGGTGTACTAGTTACCTCGACGCGACGTGGCTTCTTGTCCTCCATACCGAGGATGTTGCCACCGAAGCATCAATTGTGTGACATTAGTCTCCCCGATTAAGGTCCCTTTTGTTTTGTTTACTTCTCCTTAGAGTTTCCATTTTACTCTTTGGCTATACCGTACTGACGAGGACTAATAAGTCCGAAACACGTGTCTACGGTTGCAATTAAGATAGCGGGTGTGCCCGAGAGAATCATTTTTACTGTTTAGATTTCACCGCTAATAATTCATTTTCAATTATTATACATGGGCTAAAAGGTGTACCCTGGGGTGTACTAGTTACCTCGACGCGACGTGGCTTCTTGTCCTCCATACCGAGGATGTTGCCACCGAAGCATCAATTGTGTGACATTAGTCTCCCCGATTAAGGTCCCTTTTGTTTTGTTTACTTCTCCTTAGAGTTTCCATTTTACTCTTTGGCTATACCGTACTGACGAGGACTAATAAGTCCAAAACACGTGTCTACGGTTGCAATTAAGATACCGGGTGTGCCCGAGAGAATCATTTTTACTGTTTAGATTTCACCGCTAATAATTCATTTTCAATTATTATACATGGGCTAAAAGGTGTACCCTGGGGTGTACTAGTTACCTCGACGCGACGTGGCTTCTTGTCCTCCATACCGAGGATGTTGCCACCGAAGCATCAATTGTGTGACATTAGTCTCCCCGATTAAGGTCCCTTTTGTTTTGTTTACTTCTCCTTAGAGTTTCCATTTTACTCTTTGGCTATACGGTACTGACGAGGACTAATAATTCCGAAACACGTGTCTACGGTTGCAATTAAGATAGCGGGTGTGCCCGAGAGAATCATTTTTACTGTTTAGATTTCACCGCTAATAATTCATTTTCAATTATTATACATGGGCTAAAAGGTGTACCCTGGGGTGTACTAGTTACCTCGACGCGACGTGGCTTCTTGTCCTCCATACCGAGGATGTTGCCACCGAAGCATCAATTGTGTGACATTAGTCTCCCCGATTAAGGTCCCTTTTGTTTTGTTTACTTCTCCTTAGAGTTTCCATTTTACTCTTTGGCTATACCGTACTGACGAGGACTAATAAGTCCGAAACACGTATCTACGGTTGCAATTAAGATTGCGGGTGTGCCCGAGCGAATCATTTTTACTGTTTAGATTTCACCGCTAATAATTCATTTTCAATTATTATACATGGGCTAAAAGGTGTAGCCTGGGGTGTACTAGTTACCTCGACGCGACGTGGCTTCTTGTCCTCCATACCGAGGATGTTGCCACCGAAGCATCAATTGTGTGACATTAGTCTCCTCGATTAAGGTCCCTTTTGTTTTGTTTACTTCTCCTTAGAGTTTCCATTTTACTCTTTGGCTATACCGTACTGACGAGGACTAATAAGTCCAAAACACGTGTCTACGGTTGCAATTAAGATAGCGGGTGTGCCCGAGAGAATCATTTTTACTGTTTAGATTTCACCGCTAATAATTCATTTTCAATTATTATACATGGGCTAAAAGGTGTACCCTGGGGTGTGCTAGTTACCTCGACGCGACGTGGCTTCTTGTCCTCCATACCGAGGATGTTGCCACCGAAGCATCAATTGTGTGACATTAGTCTCCCCGATTAAGGTCCCTTTTGTTTTGTTTACTTCTCCTTAGAGTTTCCATTTTACTCTTTGGCTATACCGTACTGACGAGGACTAATAAGTCCGAAACACGTGTCTACGGTTGCAATTAAGATAGCGGGTGTGCCCGAGAGAATCATTTTTACTGTTTAGATTTCACCGCTAGTAATTCATTTTCAATTATTATACATGGGCTAAAAGGTGTACCCTGGGGTGTACTAGTTACCTCGACGCGACGTGGCTTCTTGTCCTCCATACCGAGGATGTTGCCACCGAAGCATCAATTGTGTGACATTAGTCTCCCCGATTAAGGTCCCTTTTGTTTTGTTTACTTCTCCTTAGAGTTTCCATTTTACTCTTTGGCTATACCGTACTCACGAGGACTAATAAGTCCGAAACACGTGTCTACGGTTGCAATTAAGATAGCGGGTGTGCCCGAGAGAATTATTTTTACTGTTTAGATTTCACCGCTAATAATTCATTTTCAATTATTATACATGGGCTAAAAGGTGTACCCTGGGGTGTACTAGTTACCTCGACGCGACGTGGCTTCTTGTCCTCCATACCGAGGATGTTGCCACCGAAGCATCAATTGTGTGACATTAGTCTCCCCGATTAAGGTCCCTTTTGTTTTGTTTACTTCTCCTTAGAGTTTCCATTTTACTCTTTGGCTATACCGTACTGACGAGGACTAATAAGTCCGAAACACGTGTCTACGGTTGCAATTAAGATAGCGGGTGTGCCCGAGAGAATCATTTTTACTGTTTAGATTTCACCGCTAATAATTCATTTTCAATTATTATACATGGGCTAAAAGGTGTACCCTGGGGTGTACTAGTTACCTCGACGCGACGTGGCTTCTTGTCCTCCATACCGAGGATGTTGCCACCGAAGCATCAATTGTGTGACATTAGTCTCCCCGATTAAGGTCCCTTTTGTTTTGTTTACTTCTCCTTAGAGTTTCCATTTTACTCTTTGGCTATACCGTACTGACGAGGACTAATAAGTCCGAAACACGTGTCTACGGTTGCAATTAAGATAGCGGGTGTGCCCGAGAGAATCATTTTTACTGTTTAGATTTCACCGCTAATAATTCATTTTCAATTATTATACATGGGCTAAAAGGTGTACCCTGGGGTGTACTAGTTACCTCGACGCGACGTGGCTTCTTGTCCTCCATACCGAGGATGTTGCCACCGAAGCATCAATTGTGTGACATTAGTCTCCCCGATTAAGGTCCCTTTTGTTTTGTTTACTTCTCCTTAGAGTTTCCATTTTACTCTTTGGCTATACAGTACTGACGAGGACTAATAAGTCCGAAACACGTGTCTACGGTTGCAATTAAGATAGCGGGTGTGCCCGAGAGAATCATTTTTACTGTTTAGATTTCACCGCTAATAATTCATTTTCAATTATTATACATGGGCTAAAAGGTGTACCCTGGGGTGTACTAGTTACCTCGACGCGACGTGGCTTCTTGTCCTCCATACCGAGGATGTTGCCACCGAAGCATCAATTGTGTGACATTAGTCTCCCCGATTAAGGTCCCTTTTGTTTTGTTTACTTCTCCTTAGAGTTTCCATTTTACTCTTTCGCTATACCGTACCGACGAGGACTAATAAGTCCGAAACACGTGTCTACGGTTGCAATTAAGATAGCGGGTGTGCCCGAGAGAATCATGTTTACTGTTTAGATTTCACCGCTAATAATTCATTTTCAATTATTATACATGGGCTAAAAGGTGTACCCTGGGGTGTACTAGTTACCTCGACGCGACGTGGCTTCTTGTCCTCCATACCGAGGATGTTGCCACCGAAGCATCAATTGTGTGACATTAGTCTCCCCGATTAAGGTCCCTTTTGTTTTGTTTACTTCTCCTTAGAGTTTCCATTTTACTCTTTGGCTATACCGTACTGACGAGGACTAATAAGTCCGAAACACGTGTCTACGGTTGCAATTAAGATAGCGGGTGTGCCCGAGAGAATCATTTTTACTGTTTAGATTTCACCGCTAATAATTCATTTTCAATTATTATACATAGACTAAAAGGTGTACCCTGGGGTGTACTAGTTACCTCGACGCGACGTGGCTTCTTGTCCTCCATACCGAGGATGTTGCCACCGAAGCATCAATTGTGTGACATTAGTCTCCCCGATTAAGGTCCCTTTTGTTTTGTTTACTTCTCCTTAGAGTTTCCATTTTACTCTTTGGCTATACCGTACTGACGAGGACTAATAAGTCCGAAACACGTGTCTACGGTTGCAATTAAGATAGCGGGTGTGCCCGAGAGAATCATTTTTACTGTTTAGATTTCACCGCTAATAATTCATTTTCAATTATTATACATGGGCTAAAAGGTGTACCCTGGGGTGTACTAGTTACCTCGACGCGACGTGGCTTCTTGTCCTCCATACCGAGGATGTTGCCACCGAAGCATCAATTGTGTGACATTAGTCTCCCCGATTAAGGTCCCTTTTGTTTTGTTTACTTCTCCTTAGAGTTTCCATTTTACTCTTTGGCTATACCGTACTGACGAGGACTAATAAGTCCGAAACACGTGTCTACGGTTGCAATTAAGATAGCGGGTGTGCCGGAGAGAATCATTTTTACTGTTTAGATTTCACCGCTAATAATTCATTTTCAGTTATTATACATGGGCTAAAAGGTGTACCCTGGGGTGTACTAGTTACCTCGACGCGACGTAGCTTCTTGTCCTCCATACCGAGGATGTTGCCACCGAAGCATCAATTGTGTGACATTAGTCTCCCCGATTAAGGTCCCTTTTGTTTTGTTTACTTCTCCTTATAGTTTCCATTTTACTCTTTGGCTATACCGTACTGACGAGGACTAATAAGTCCGAAACACGTGTCTACGGTTGCAATTAAGATAGCGGGTGTGCCCGAGAGAATCATTTTTACTGTTTAGATTTCACCGCTAATAATTCATTTTCAATTATTATACATGGGCTAAAAGGTGTACCCTGGGGTGTACTAGTTACCTCGACGCGACGTGGCTTCTTGTCCTCCATACCGAGGATGTTGCCACCGAAGCATCAATTGTGTGACATTAGTCTCCCCGATTAAGGTCCCTTTTGTTTTGTTTACTTCTCCTTAGGGTTTCCATTTTACTCTTTGGCTATACCGTACTGACGAGGACTAATAAGTCCGAAACACGTGTCTACGGTTGCAATTAAGATAGCGGGTGTGCCCGAGAGAATCATTTTTACTGTTTAGATTTCACCGCTAATAATTCATTTTCAATTATTATACATGGGCTAAAAGGTGTACCCTGGGGTGTACTAGTTACCTCGACGCGACGTGGCTTCTTGTCCTCCATACCGAGGATGTTGCCACCGAAGCATCAATTGTGTGACATTAGTCTCCCCGATTAAGGTCCCTTTTGTTTTGTTTACTTCTCCTTAGAGTTTCCATTTTACTCTTTGGCTATACCGTACTGACGAGGACTAATAAGTCCGAAACACGTATCTATGGTTGCAATTAAGATAGCGGGTGTGCCCGAGAGAATCATTTTTACTGTTTAGATTTCACCGCTAATAATTCATTTTCAATTATTATACATGGGCTAAAAGGTGTACCCTGGGGTGTACTAGTTACCTCGACGCGACGTGGCTTCTTGTCCTCCATACCGAGGATGTTGCCACCGAAGCATCAATTGTGTGACATTAGTCTCCTCGATTAAGGTCCCTTTTGTTTTGTTTACTTCTCCTTAGTGTTTCCATTTTACTCTTTGGCTATACCGTACTGACGAGGACTAATAAGTCCAAAACACGTGTCTACGGTTGCAATTAAGATAGCGGGTGTGCCCGAGAGAATCACTTTTACTGTTTAGATTTCACCGCTAATAATTCATTTTCAATTATTATACATGGGCTAAAAGGTGTACTCTGGGGTGTACTAGTTACCTCGACGCGACGTGGCTTCTTGTCCTCCATACCGAGGATGTTGCCACCGAAGCATCAATTGTGTGACATTAGTCTCCCCGATTAAGGTCCCTTTTGTTTTGTTTACTTCTCCTTAGAGTTTCTATTTTACTCTTTGGCTATACCGTACTGACGAGGACTAATAAGTCCGAAACACGTGTCTACGGTTGCAATTAAGATAGCGGGTGTGCCCGAGAGAATCATTTTTACTGTTTAGATTTCACCGCTAATAATTCATTTTCAATTATTATACATGGGCTAAAAGGTGTACCCTGGGGTGTACTAGTTACCTCGACGCGACGTGGCTTCTTGTCCTCCATACCGAGGATGTTGCCACCGAAGCATCAATTGTGTGACATTAGTCTCCCCGATTAAGGTCCCTTTTGTTTTGTTTACTTCTCCTTAGAGTTTCCATTTTACTCTTTGTCTATACCGTACTGACGAGGACCAATAAGTCCAAAACACGTGTCTACGGTTGCAATTAAGATACCGGGTGTGCCCGAGAGAATCATTTTTACGTTTAGATTTCACCGCTAATAATTCATTTTCAATTATTATACATGGGCTAAAAGGTGTACCCTGGGGTGTACTAGTTACCTCGACGCGACGTGGCTTCTTGTCCTCCATACCGAGGATGTTGCCACCGAAGCATCAATTGTGTGACATTACTCTCCCCGATTAAGGTCCCTTTTGTTTTGTTTACTTCTCCTTAGAGTTTCCATTTTACTCTTTGGCTATACCGTACTGACGAGGACTAATAAGTCCGAAACACGTGTCTACGGTTGCAATTAAGATAGCGGGTGTGCCCGAGAGAATCATTTTTACTGTTTAGATTTCACCGCTAATAATTCATTTTCAATTATTATACATGGGCTAAAAGGTGTACCCTGGGGTGTACTAGTTACCTCGACGCGACGTGGCTTCTTGTCCTCCATACCGAGGATATTGCCACCGAAGCATCAATTGTGTGACATTAGTCTCCCCGATTAAGGTCCCTTTTGTTTTGTTTACTTCTCCTTAGAGTTTCCATTTTACTCTTTGGCGATACCGTACTGACGAGGACTAATAAGTCCGAAACACGTGTCTACGGTTGCAATTAAGATAGCGGGTGTGCCCGAGAGAATCATTTTTACTGTTTAGATTTCACCGCTAATAATTCATTTTCAATTATTATACATGGGCTAAAAGGTGTACCCTGGGGTGTACTAGTTACCTCGACGCGACGTGGCTTCTTGTCCTCCATACCGAGGATGTTGCCACCGAAGCATCAATTGTGTGACATTAGTCTCCTCGATTAAGGTCCCTTTTGTTTTGTTTACTTCTCCTTAGAGTTTCCATTTTACTCTTTGTCTATACCGTACTGACGAGGACTAATAAGTCCAAAACACGTGTCTACGGTTGCAATTAAGATAGCGGGTGTGCCCGAGAGAATCATTTTTACTGTTTAGATTTCACCGCTAATAATTCATTTTCAATTATTATACATGGGCTGAAAGGTGTACCCTGGGGTGTACTAGTTACCTCGACGCGACGTGGCTTCTTGTCCTCCATACCGAGGATGTTGCCACCGAAGCATCAATTGTGTGACATTAGTCTCCCCGATTAAGGTCCCTTTTGTTTTGTTTACTTCTCCTTAGAGTTTCCATTTTACTCTTTGGCTATACCGTACTGACGAGGACTAATAAGTCCGAAACACGTATCTAGGGTTGCAATTAAGATAGCGGGTGTGCCCGAGAGAATCATTTTTACTGTTTAGATTTCACCGCTAATAATTCATTTTCAATTATTATACATGGGCTAAAAGGTGTACCCTGGGGTGTACTAGTTACCTCGACGCGACGTGGCTTCTTGTCCTCCATACCGAGGATGTTGCCACCGAAGCATCAATTGTGTGACATTAGTCTCCTCGATTAAGGTCCCTTTTGTTTTGTTTACTTCTCCTTAGTGTTTCCATTTTACTCTTTGGCTATACCGTACTGACGAGGACTAATAAGTCCAAAACACGTGTCTACGGTTCCAATTAAGATAGCGGGTGTGCCCGAGAGAATCACTTTTACTGTTTAGATTTCACCGCTAATAATTCATTTTCAATTATTATACATGGGCTAAAAGGTGTACTCTGGGGTGTACTAGTTACCTCGACGCGACGTGGCTTCTTGTCCTCCATACCGAGGATGTTGCCACCGAAGCATCAATTGTGTGACATTAGTCTCCCCGATTAAGGTCCCTTTTGTTTTGTTTACTTCTCCTTAGAGTTTCCATTTTACTCTTTGGCTATACCGTACTCACGAGGACTAATAAGTCCGAAACACGTGTCTACGGTTGCAATTAAGATAGCGGGTGTGCCCGAGAGAATCATTTTTACTGTTTAGATTTCACCGCTAATAATTCATTTTCAATTATTATACATGGGCTAAAAGGTGTACCCAGGGGTGTACTAGTTACCTCGACGCGACGTGGCTTCTTGTCCTCCATACCGAGGATGTTGCCACTCAAGCATCAATTGTGTGACATTAGTCTCCCCGATTAAGGTCCCTTTTGTTTTGTTTACTTCTCCTTAGAGTTTCCATTTTACTCTTTGGCTATACCGTACTGACAAGGACTAAAAAGTCCGAAACACGTGTCTACGGTTGCAATTAAGACAGCGGGTGTGCCCGAGAGAATCATTTTTACTGTTTAGATTTCACCGCTAATAATTCATTTTCAATTATTATACATGGGCTAAAAGGTGTACCCTGGGGTGTACTAGTTACCTCGACGCGACGTGGCTTCTTGTCCTCCATACCGAGGATGTTGCCACCGAGGCATCAATTGTGTGACATTAGTCTCCCCGATTAAGGTCCCTTTTGTTTTGTTTACTTCTCCTTAGAGTTTCCATTTTACTCTTTGGCTATACCGTACTGACGAGGACTAATAAGTCCGAAACACGTGTCTACGGTTGCAATTAAGATAGCGGGTGTGCCCGAGAGAATCATTTTTACTGTTTAGATTTCACCGCTAATAATTCATTTTCAATTATTATACATGGGCTAAAAGGTATACCCTGGGGTGTACTAGTTACCTCGACGCGACGTGGCTTCTTGTCCTCCATACCGAGGATGTTGCCACCGAAGCATCAATTGTGTGACATTAGTCTCCCCGATTAAGGTCCCTTTTGTTTTGTTTACTTCTCCTTAGAGTTTCCATTTTACTCTTTGGCGATACCGTACTGACGAGGACTAATAAGTCCGAAACACGTGTCTACGGTTGCAATTAAGATAGCGGGTGTGCCCGAGAGAATCATTTTTACTGTTTAGATTTCACCGCTAATAATTCAGTTTCAATTATTATACATGGGCTAAAAGGTGTACCCTGGGGTGTACTAGTTACCTCGACGCGACGTGGCTTCTTGTCCTCCATACCGAGGATGTTGCCACCGAAGCATCAATTGTGTGACATTAGTCTCCTCGATTAAGGTCCCTTTTGTTTTGTTTACTTCTCCTTAGAGTTTCCATTTTACTCTTTGGCTATACCGTACTGACGAGGACTAATAAGTCCGAAACACGTGTCTACGGTTGCAATTAAGATAGCGGGTGTGCCCGAGAGAATCATTTTTACTGTTTAGATTTCACCGCTAATAATTCATTTTCAATTATTATACATGGGCTAAAAGGTGTACCCTGGGGTGTACTAGTTACCTCGACGCGACGTGGCTTCTTGTCCTCCATACCGAGGATGTTGCCACCGAAGCATCAATTGTGTGACATTAGTCTCCCCGATTAAGGTCCCTTTTGTTTTGTTTACTTCTCCTTAGAGTTTCCATTTTACTCTTTGGCTATACCGTACTGACGAGGACTAATAAGTCCGAAACACGTGTCGACGGTTGCAATTAAGATAGCGGGTGTGCCCGAGAGAATCATTTTTACTGTTTAGATTTCACCGCTAGTAATTCATTTTCAATTATTATACATGGGCTAAAAGGTGTACCCTGGGGTGTACTAGTTACCTCGACGCGACGTGGCTTCTTGTCCTCCATACCGAGGATGTTGCCACCGAAGCATCAATTGTGTGACATTAGTCTCCCCGATTAAGGTCCCTTTTGTTTTGTTTACTTCTCCTTAGAGTTTCCATTTTACTCTTTGTCTATACCGTACTGACGAGGACCAATAAGTCCAAAACACGTGTCTACGGTTGCAATTAAGATACCGGGTGTGCCCGAGAGAATCATTTTTACGTTTAGATTTCACCGCTAATAATTCATTTTCAATTATTATACATGGGCTAAAAGGTGTACCCTGGGGTGTACTAGTTACCTCGACGCGACGTGGCTTCTTGTCCTCCATACCGAGGATGTTGCCACCGAAGCATCAATTGTGTGACATTACTCTCCCCGATTAAGGTCCCTTTTGTTTTGTTTACTTCTCCTTAGAGTTTCCATTTTACTCTTTGGCTATACCGTACTGACGAGGACTAATAAGTCCGAAACACGTGTCTACGGTTGCAATTAAGATAGCGGGTGTGCCCGAGAGAATCATTTTTACTGTTTAGATTTCACCGCTAATAATTCATTTTCAATTATTATACATGGGCTAAAAGGTGTACCCTGGGGTGTACTAGTTACCTCGACGCGACGTGGCTTCTTGTCCTCCATACCGAGGATATTGCCACCGAAGCATCAATTGTGTGACATTAGTCTCCCCGATTAAGGTCCCTTTTGTTTTGTTTACTTCTCCTTAGAGTTTCCATTTTACTCTTTGGCGATACCGTACTGACGAGGACTAATAAGTCCGAAACACGTGTCTACGGTTGCAATTAAGATAGCGGGTGTGCCCGAGAGAATCATTTTTACTGTTTAGATTTCACCGCTAATAATTCATTTTCAATTATTATACATGGGCTAAAAGGTGTACCCTGGGGTGTACTAGTTACCTCGACGCGACGTGGCTTCTTGTCCTCCATACCGAGGATGTTGCCACCGAAGCATCAATTGTGTGACATTAGTCTCCTCGATTAAGGTCCCTTTTGTTTTGTTTACTTCTCCTTAGAGTTTCCATTTTACTCTTTGTCTATACCGTACTGACGAGGACTAATAAGTCCAAAACACGTGTCTACGGTTGCAATTAAGATAGCGGGTGTGCCCGAGAGAATCATTTTTACTGTTTAGATTTCACCGCTAATAATTCATTTTCAATTATTATACATGGGCTGAAAGGTGTACCCTGGGGTGTACTAGTTACCTCGACGCGACGTGGCTTCTTGTCCTCCATACCGAGGATGTTGCCACCGAAGCATCAATTGTGTGACATTAGTCTCCCCGATTAAGGTCCCTTTTGTTTTGTTTACTTCTCCTTAGAGTTTCCATTTTACTCTTTGGCTATACCGTACTGACGAGGACTAATAAGTCCGAAACACGTATCTAGGGTTGCAATTAAGATAGCGGGTGTGCCCGAGAGAATCATTTTTACTGTTTAGATTTCACCGCTAATAATTCATTTTCAATTATTATACATGGGCTAAAAGGTGTACCCTGGGGTGTACTAGTTACCTCGACGCGACGTGGCTTCTTGTCCTCCATACCGAGGATGTTGCCACCGAAGCATCAATTGTGTGACATTAGTCTCCTCGATTAAGGTCCCTTTTGTTTTGTTTACTTCTCCTTAGTGTTTCCATTTTACTCTTTGGCTATACCGTACTGACGAGGACTAATAAGTCCAAAACACGTGTCTACGGTTCCAATTAAGATAGCGGGTGTGCCCGAGAGAATCACTTTTACTGTTTAGATTTCACCGCTAATAATTCATTTTCAATTATTATACATGGGCTAAAAGGTGTACTCTGGGGTGTACTAGTTACCTCGACGCGACGTGGCTTCTTGTCCTCCATACCGAGGATGTTGCCACCGAAGCATCAATTGTGTGACATTAGTCTCCCCGATTAAGGTCCCTTTTGTTTTGTTTACTTCTCCTTAGAGTTTCCATTTTACTCTTTGGCTATACCGTACTCACGAGGACTAATAAGTCCGAAACACGTGTCTACGGTTGCAATTAAGATAGCGGGTGTGCCCGAGAGAATCATTTTTACTGTTTAGATTTCACCGCTAATAATTCATTTTCAATTATTATACATGGGCTAAAAGGTGTACCCAGGGGTGTACTAGTTACCTCGACGCGACGTGGCTTCTTGTCCTCCATACCGAGGATGTTGCCACTCAAGCATCAATTGTGTGACATTAGTCTCCCCGATTAAGGTCCCTTTTGTTTTGTTTACTTCTCCTTAGAGTTTCCATTTTACTCTTTGGCTATACCGTACTGACAAGGACTAAAAAGTCCGAAACACGTGTCTACGGTTGCAATTAAGACAGCGGGTGTGCCCGAGAGAATCATTTTTACTGTTTAGATTTCACCGCTAATAATTCATTTTCAATTATTATACATGGGCTAAAAGGTGTACCCTGGGGTGTACTAGTTACCTCGACGCGACGTGGCTTCTTGTCCTCCATACCGAGGATGTTGCCACCGAGGCATCAATTGTGTGACATTAGTCTCCCCGATTAAGGTCCCTTTTGTTTTGTTTACTTCTCCTTAGAGTTTCCATTTTACTCTTTGGCTATACCGTACTGACGAGGACTAATAAGTCCGAAACACGTGTCTACGGTTGCAATTAAGATAGCGGGTGTGCCCGAGAGAATCATTTTTACTGTTTAGATTTCACCGCTAATAATTCATTTTCAATTATTATACATGGGCTAAAAGGTATACCCTGGGGTGTACTAGTTACCTCGACGCGACGTGGCTTCTTGTCCTCCATACCGAGGATGTTGCCACCGAAGCATCAATTGTGTGACATTAGTCTCCCCGATTAAGGTCCCTTTTGTTTTGTTTACTTCTCCTTAGAGTTTCCATTTTACTCTTTGGCGATACCGTACTGACGAGGACTAATAAGTCCGAAACACGTGTCTACGGTTGCAATTAAGATAGCGGGTGTGCCCGAGAGAATCATTTTTACTGTTTAGATTTCACCGCTAATAATTCAGTTTCAATTATTATACATGGGCTAAAAGGTGTACCCTGGGGTGTACTAGTTACCTCGACGCGACGTGGCTTCTTGTCCTCCATACCGAGGATGTTGCCACCGAAGCATCAATTGTGTGACATTAGTCTCCTCGATTAAGGTCCCTTTTGTTTTGTTTACTTCTCCTTAGAGTTTCCATTTTACTCTTTGGCTATACCGTACTGACGAGGACTAATAAGTCCGAAACACGTGTCTACGGTTGCAATTAAGATAGCGGGTGTGCCCGAGAGAATCATTTTTACTGTTTAGATTTCACCGCTAATAATTCATTTTCAATTATTATACATGGGCTAAAAGGTGTACCCTGGGGTGTACTAGTTACCTCGACGCGACGTGGCTTCTTGTCCTCCATACCGAGGATGTTGCCACCGAAGCATCAATTGTGTGACATTAGTCTCCCCGATTAAGGTCCCTTTTGTTTTGTTTACTTCTCCTTAGAGTTTCCATTTTACTCTTTGGCTATACCGTACTGACGAGGACTAATAAGTCCGAAACACGTGTCGACGGTTGCAATTAAGATAGCGGGTGTGCCCGAGAGAATCATTTTTACTGTTTAGATTTCACCGCTAGTAATTCATTTTCAATTATTATACATGGGCTAAAAGGTGTACCCTGGGGTGTACTAGTTACCTCGACGCGACGTGGCTTCTTATCCTCCATACCGAGGATGTTGCCACCGAAGCATCAATTGTGTGACATTAGTCTCCCCGATTAAAGTCCCTTTTGTTTTGTTTACTTCTCCTTAGAGTTTCCATTTTACTCTTTGGCTATACCGTACTGACGAGGACTAACAAGTCCGAAACACGTATCTACGGTTGCAATTAAGATAGCGGGTGTGCCCGAGAGAATCATTTTTACTGTTTAGATTTCGCCGCTAATAATTCATTTTCAATTATTATATATGGGCTAAAAGGTGTACCCTGGGGTGTACTAGTTACCTCGACGCGACGTGGCTTCTTGTCCTCCATACCGAGGATGTTGCCACCGAAGCATCAATTGTGTGACATTAGTCTCCCCGATTAAGGTCCCTTTTATTTTGTTTACTTCTCCTTAGAGTTTCCATTTTACTCTTTGGCTATACCGTACTGACGAGGACTAATAAGTCCGAAACACGTGTCTACGGTTGCAATTAAGATAGCGGGTGTGCCCGAGAGAATCATTTTTACTGTTTAGATTTCACCGCTAATAATTCATTTTCAATTATTATACATGGGCTAAAAGGTGTACCCTGGGGTGTACTAGTTACCTCGACGCGACGTGGCTTCTTGTCCTCCATACCGAGGAGGTTGCCACCGAAGCATCAATTGTGTGACATTAGTCTCCCCGATTAAGGTCCCTTTTGTTTTGTTTACTTCTCCTTAGAGTTTCCATTTTACTCTTTGGCTATACCGTACTGACGAGGACTAATAAGTCCGAAACACGTGTCTACGGTTGCAATTAAGATAGCGGGTGTGCCCGAGAGAATCATTTTTACTGTTGAGATTTCACCGCTAATAATTCATTTTCAATTATTATACATGGGCTAAAAGGTGTACCCTGGTGTGTACTAGTTACCTCGACGCGACGTGGCTTCTTGTCCCCCATACTGAGGATGTTGCCACCGAAGCATCAATTGTGTGACATTAGTCTCCCCGATTAAGGTGCCTTTTGTTTTGTTTACTTCTCCTTAGAGTTTCCATTTTACTCTTTGGCTATACCGTACTGACGAGGACTAATAAGTCCGAAACACGTGTCTACGGTTGCAATTAAGATAGCGGGTGTGCCCGAGAGAATCATTTTTACTGTTTAGATTTCACCGCTAATAATTCATTTTCAATTATTATACATGGGCTAAAAGGTGTACCCAGGGGTGTACTAGTTACCTCGACGCGACGTGGCTTCTTGTCCTCCATACCGAGGATGTTGCCACCGAAGCATCAATTGTGTGACATTAGTCTCCCCGATTAAGGTCCCTTTTGTTTTGTTTACTTCTCCTTAGAGTTTCCATTTTACTCTTTGGCTATACCGTACTGACGAGGACTAATAAGTCCAAAACACGTGTCTACGGTTGCAATTAAGATACCGGGTGTGCCCGAGAGAATCATTTTTACTGTTTAGATTTCACCGCTAATAATTCATTTTCAATTATTATACATGGGCTAAAAGGTGTACCCTGGGGTGTACTAGTTACCTCGACGCGACGTGGCTTCTTGTCCTCCATACCGAGGATGTTGCCACCGAAGCATCAATTGTGTGACATTAGTCTCCCCGATTAAGGTCCCTTTTGTTTTGTTTACTTCTCCTTAGAGTTTCCATTTTACTCTTTGGCTATACCGTACTGACGAGGACTAATAAGTCCGAAACACGTGTCTACGGTTGCAATTAAGATAGCGGGTGTGCCCGAGAGAATCATCTTTACTGTTTAGATTTCACCGCTAATAATTCATTTTCAATTATTATACATGGGCTAAAAGGTGTACCCTGGGGTGTACTAGTTACCTCGACGCGACGTGGCTTCTTGTCCTCCATACCGAGGATGTTGCCACCGAAGCATCAATTGTGTGACATTAGTCTCCCCGATTAAGGTCCCTTTTGTTTTGTTTACTTCTCCTTAGAGTTTCCATTTTACTCTTTGGCTATACCGTACTGACGAGGACTAATAAGTCCGAAACACGTGTCTACGGTTGCAATTAAGATAGCGGGTGTGCCAGAGGGAATCATTTTTACTGTTTAGATTTCACCGCTAATAATTCATTTTCAATTATTATACATAGGCTAAAAGGTGTACCCTGGGGTGTACTAGTTACCTCGACGCGACGTGGCTTCTTGTCCTCCATACCGAGGATGTTGCCACCGAAGCATCAATTGTGTGACATTAGTCTCCCCGATTAAGGTCCCTTTTGTTTTGTTTACTTCTCCTTAGAGTTTCCATTTTACTCTTTGGCTATACCGTACTGACGAGGACTAATAAGTCCGAAACACGTGTCTACGGTTGCAATTAAGATAGCGGGTGTGCCCGAGAGAATCATTTTTACTGTTTAGATTTCACCGCTAATAATTCATTTTCAATTATTATACATGGGCTAAAAGGTGTACCCTGGGGTGTACTAGTTACCTCGACGCGACGTGGCTTCTTGTCCTCCATACCGAGGATGTTGCCACCGAAGCATCAATTGTGTGACATTAGTCTCCCCGATTAAGGTCCCTTTTGTTTTGTTTACTTCTCCTTAGAGTTTCCATTTTACTCTTTGGCTATACCGTACTGACGAGGACTAATAAGTCCGAAACACGTGTCTACGGTTGCAATTAAGATAGCGGGTGTGCCCGAGAGAATCATTTTTACTGTTTAGATTTCACCGCTAATAATTCATTTTCAATTATTATACATGGGCTAAAAGGTGTACCCTGGGGTGTACTAGTTACCTCGACGCGACGTGGCTTCTTGTCCTCCATACCGAGGATGTTGCCACCGAAGCATCAATTGTGTGACATTAGTCTCCCCGATTAAGGTCCCTTTTGTTTTGTTTACTTCTCCTTAGAGTTTCCATTTTACTCTTTGGCTATACCGTACTGACGAGGACTAATAAGTCCAAAACACGTGTCTACGGTTGCAATTAAGATACCGGGTGTGCCCGAGAGAATCATTTTTACTGTTTAGATTTCACCGCTAATAATTCATTTTCAATTATTATACATGGGCTAAAAGGTGTACCCTGGGGTGTACTAGTTACCTCGACGCGACGTGGCTTCTTGTCCTCCATACCGAGGATGTTGCCACCGAAGCATCAATTGTGTGACATTAGTCTCCCCGATTAAGGTCCCTTTTGTTTTGTTTACTTCTCCTTAGAGTTTCCATTTTACTCTTTGGCTATACCGTACTGACGAGGACTAATAAGTCCGAAACACGTGTCTACGGTTGCAATTAAGATAGCGGGTGTGCCCGAGAGAATCATTTTTACTGTTTAGATTTCACCGCTAATAATTCATTTTCAATTATTATACATGGGCTAAAAGGTGTACCCTGGGGTGTACTAGTTACCTCGACGCGACGTGGCTTCTTGTCCTCCATACCGAGGATGTTGCCACCGAAGCATCAATTGTGTGACATTAGTCTCCTCGATTAAGGTCCCTTTTGTTTTGTTTACTTCTCCTTAGAGTTTCCATTTTACTCTTTGGCGATACCGTACTGACGAGGACTAATAAGTCCGAAACACGTGTCTACGGTTGCAATTAAGATAGCGGGTGTGCCCGAGAGAATCATTTTTACTGTTTAGATTTCACCGCTAATAATTCATTTTCAATTATTATACATGAGCTAAAAGGTGTACCCTGGGGTGTACTAGTTACCTCGACGCGACGTGGCTTCTTGTCCTCCATACCGAGGATGTTGCCACCGAAGCATCAATTGTGTGACATTAGTCTCCTCGATTAAGGTCCCTTTTGTTTTGTTTACTTCTCCTTAGAGTTTCCATTTTACTCTTTGGCTATACCGTACTGACGAGGACTAATAAGTCCAAAACACCTGTCTACGGTTGCAATTAAGATAGCGGGTGTGCCCGAGAGAATCATTTTTACTGTTTAGATTTCACCGCTAATAATTCATTTTCAATTATTATACATGGGCTAAAAGGTGTACCCTGGGGTGTACTAGTTACCTCGACGCGACGTGGCTTCTTGTCCTCCATACCGAGGATGTTGCCACCGAAGCATCAATTGTGTGACATTAGTCTCCCCGATTAAGGTCCCTTTTGTTTTGTTTACTTCTCCTTAGAGTTTCCATTTTACTCTTTGGCTATACCGTACTGACGAGGACTAATAAGTCCAAAACACGTGTCTACGGTTGCAATTAAGATACCGGGTGTGCCCGAGAGAATCATTTTTACTGTTTAGATTTCACCGCTAATAATTCATTTTCAATTATTATACATGGGCTAAAAGGTGTACCCTGGGGTGTACTAGTTACCTCGACGCGACGTGGCTTCTTGTCCTCCATACCGAGGATGTTGCCACCGAAGCATCAATTGTGTGACATTAGTCTCCCCGATTAAGGTCCCTTTTGTTTTGTTTACTTCTCCTTAGAGTTTCCATTTTACTCTTTGGCTATACCGTACTGACGAGGACTAATAAGTCCGAAACACGTGTCTACGGTTGCAATTAAGATAGCGGGTGTGCCCGAGAGAATCATTTTTACTGTTTAGATTTCACCGCTAATAATTCATTTTCAATTATTATACATGGGCTAAAAGGTGTACCCTGGGGTGTACTAGTTACCTCGACGCGACGTGGCTTCTTGTCCTCCATACCGAGGATGTTGCCACCGAAGCATCAATTGTGTGACATTAGTCTCCCCGATTAAGGTCCCTTTTGTTTTGTTTACTTCTCCTTAGAGTTTCCATTTTACTCTTTGGCTATACCGTACTGACGAGGACTAATAAGTCCAAAACACGTGTCTACGGTTGCAATTAAGATACCGGGTGTGCCCGAGAGAATCATTTTTACTGTTTAGATTTCACCGCTAATAATTCATTTTCAATTATTATACATGGGCTAAAAGGTGTACCCTGGGGTGTACTAGTTACCTCGACGCGACGTGGCTTCTTGTCCTCCATACCGAGGATGTTGCCACCGAAGCATCAATTGTGTGACATTAGTCTCCCCGATTAAGGTCCCTTTTGTTTTGTTTACTTCTCCTTAGAGTTTCCATTTTACTCTTTGGCTATACCGTACTGACGAGGACTAATAAGTCCAAAACACGTGTCTACGGTTGCAATTAAGATACCGGGTGTGCCCGAGAGAATCATTTTTACTGTTTAGATTTCACCGCTAATAATTCATTTTCAATTATTATACATGGGCTAAAAGGTGTACCCTGGGGTGTACTAGTTACCTCGACGCGACGTGGCTTCTTGTCCTCCATACCGAGGATGTTGCCACCGAAGCATCAATTGTGTGACATTAGTCTCCCCGATTAAGGTCCCTTTTGTTTTGTTTACTTCTCCTTAGAGTTTCCATTTTACTCTTTGGCTATACCGTACTGACGAGGACTAATAAGTCCGAAACACGTGTCTACGGTTGCAATTAAGATAGCGGGTGTGCCCGAGAGAATCATTTTTACTGTTTAGATTTCACCGCTAATAATTCATTTTCAATTATTATACATGGGCTAAAAGGTGTACCCTGGGGTGTACTAGTTACCTCGACGCGACGTGGCTTCTTGTCCTCCATACCGAGGATGTTGCCACCGAAGCATCAATTGTGTGACATTAGTCTCCCCGATTAAGGTCCCTTTTGTTTTGTTTACTTCTCCTTAGAGTTTCCATTTTACTCTTTGGCTATACCGTACTGACGAGGACTAATAAGTCCGAAACACGTGTCTACGGTTGCAATTAAGATAGCGGGTGTGCCCGAGAGAATCATTTTTACTGTTTAGATTTCACCGCTAATAATTCATTTTCAATTATTATACATGGGCTAAAAGGTGTACCCTGGGGTGTACTAGTTACCTCGACGCGACGTGGCTTCTTGTCCTCCATACCGAGGATGTTGCCACCGAAGCATCAATTGTGTGACATTAGTCTCCTCGATTAAGGTCCCTTTTGTTTTGTTTACTTCTCCTTAGAGTTTCCATTTCACTCTTTGGCTATACCGTACTGACGAGGACTAATAAGTCCAAAACACGTGTCTACGGTTGCAATTAAGATAGCGGGTGTGCCCGAGAGAATCATTTTTACTGTTTAGATTTCACCGCTAATAATTCATTTTCAATTATTATACATGGGCTAAAAGGTGTACCCTGGGGTGTACTAGTTACCTCGACGCGACGTGGCTTCTTGTCCTCCATACCGAGGATGTTGCCACCGAAGCATCAATTGTGTGACATTAGTCTCCCCGATTAGGGTCCCTTTTGTTTTGTTTACTTCTCCTTAGAGTTTCCATTTTACTCTTTGGCTATACCGTACTCACGAGGACTAATAAGTCCGAAACACGTGTCTACGGTTGCAATTAAGATAGTGGGTGTGCCCGAGCGAATCATTTTTACTGTTTAGATTTCACCGCTAATAATTCATTTTCAATTATTATACATGGGCTAAAAGGTGTACCCTGGGGTGTACTAGTTACCTCGACGCGACGTGGCTTCTTGTCCTCCATACCGAGGATGTTGCCACCGAAGCATCAATTGTGTGACATTAGTCTCCTCGAT
Source organism: Aphodius granarius (assembly GCA_963971325.1). Classification (NCBI taxonomy): domain Eukaryota; kingdom Metazoa; phylum Arthropoda; class Insecta; order Coleoptera; family Scarabaeidae; genus Aphodius; species Aphodius granarius. Next base: position 8,965,722 of record OZ020225.1, read on the forward strand.
TAAGGTCCCTTTTGTTTTGTTTACTTCTCCTTAGAGTTTCCATTTCACTCTTTGGCTATACCGTACTGACGAGGACTAATAAGTCCAAAACACGTGTCTACGGTTGCAATTAAGATAGCGGGTGTGCCCAAGAGAATCATTTTTACTGTTTAGATTTCACCGCTAATAATTCATTTTCAATTATTATACATGGGCTAAAAGGTGTACCCTGGGGTGTACTAGTTACCTCGACGCGACGTGGCTTCTTGTCCTCCATACCGAGGATGTTGCCACCGAAGCATCAATTGTGTGACATTAGTCTCCCCGATTAAGGTCCCTTTTGTTTTGTTTACTTCTCCTTAGAGTTTCCATTTTACTCTTTGGCTATACCGTACTGACGAGGACTAATAAGTCCGAAACACGTGTCTACGGTTGCAATTAAGATAGCGGGTGTGCCCGAGAGAATCATTTTTACTGTTTAGATTTCACCGCTAATAATTCATTTTCAATTATTATACATGGGCTAAAAGGTGTACCCTGGGGTGTACTAGTTACCTCGACGCGACGTGGCTTCTTGTCCTCCATACCGAGGATGTTGCCACCGAAGCATCAATTGTGTGACATTAGTCTCCCCGATTAAGGTCCCTTTTGTTTTGTTTACTTCTCCTTAGAGTTTCCATTTTACTCTTTGGCTATACCGTACTGACGAGGACTAATAAGTCCAAAACACGTGTCTACGGTTGCAATTAAGATACCGGGTGTGCCCGAGAGAATCATTTTTACTGTTTAGATTTCACCGCTAATAATTCATTTTCAATTATTATACATGGGCTAAAAGGTGTACCCTGGGGTGTACTAGTTACCTCGACGCGACGTGGCTTCTTGTCCTCCATACCGAGGATGTTGCCACCGAAGCATCAGTTGTGTGACATTAGTCTCCCCGATTAAGGTCCCTTTTGTTTTGTTTACTTCTCCTTAGAGTTTCCATTTTACTCTTTGGCTATACCGTACTGACGAGGACTAATAAGTCCGAAACACGTGTCGACGGTTGCAATTAAGATAGCGGGTGTGCCCGAGAGAATCATTTTTACTGTTTAGGTTTCACCGCTAGTAATTCATTTTCAATTATTATACATGGGCTAAAAGGTGTACCCTGGGGTGTACTAGTTACCTCGACGCGACGTGGCTTCTTGTCCTCCATACCGAGGATGTTGCCACCGAAGCATCAATTGTGTGACATTAGTCTCCCCGATTAAGGTCCCTTTTGTTTTGTTTACTTCTCCTTAGAGTTTCCATTTTACTCTTTGGCTATACCGTACTGACGAGGACTAATAAGTCCGAAACACGTGTCTACGGTTGCAATTAAGATAGCGGGTGTGCCCGAGAGAATCATTTTTACTGTTTAGATTTCACCGCTAATAATTCATTTTCAATTATTATACATGGGCTAAAAGGTGTACCCTGGGGTGTACTAGTTACCTCGACGCGACGTGGCTTCTTGTCCTCCATACCGAGGATGTTGCCACCGAAGCATCAATTGTGTGACATTAGTCTCCCCGATTAAGGTCCCTTTTGTTTTGTTTACTTCTCCTTAGAGTTTCCATTTTACTCTTTGGCTATACCGTACTGACGAGGACTAATAAGTCCAAAACACGTGTCTACGGTTGCAATTAAGATACCGGGTGTGCCCGAGAGAATCATTTTTACTGTTTAGATTTCACCGCTAATAATTCATTTTCAATTATTATACATGGGCTAAAAGGTGTACCCTGGGGTGTACTAGTTACCTCGACGCGACGTGGCTTCTTGTCCTCCATACCGAGGATGTTGCCACCGAAGCATCAATTGTGTGACATTAGTCTCCCCGATTAAGGTCCCTTTTGTTTTGTTTACTTCTCCTTAGAGTTTCCATTTTACTCTTTGGCTATACCGTACTGACGAGGACTAATAAGTCCAAAACACGTGTCTACGGTTGCAATTAAGATACCGGGTGTGCCCGAGAGAATCATTTTTACTGTTTAGATTTCACCGCTAATAATTCATTTTCAATTATTATACATGGGCTAAAAGGTGTACCCTGGGGTGTACTAGTTACCTCGACGCGACGTGGCTTCTTGTCCTCCATACCGAGGATGTTGCCACCGAAGCATCAATTGTGTGACATTAGTCTCCCCGATTAAGGTCCCTTTTGTTTTGTTTACTTCTCCTTAGAGTTTCCATTTTACTCTTTGGCTATACCGTACTGACGAGGACTAATAAGTCCGAAACACGTGTCTACGGTTGCAATTAAGATAGCGGGTGTGCCCGAGAGAATCATTTTTACTGTTTAGATTTCACCGCTAATAATTCATTTTCAATTATTATACATGGGCTAAAAGGTGTACCCTGGGGTGTACTAGTTACCTCGACGCGACGTGGCTTCTTGTCCTCCATACCGAGGATGTTGCCACCGAAGCATCAATTGTGTGACATTAGTCTCCCCGATTAAGGTCCCTTTTGTTTTGTTTACTTCTCCTTAGAGTTTCCATTTTACTCTTTGGCTATACCGTACTGACGAGGACTAATAAGTCCAAAACACGTGTCTACGGTTGCAATTAAGATACCGGGTGTGCCCGAGAGAATCATTTTTACTGTTTAGATTTCACCGCTAATAATTCATTTTCAATTATTATACATGGGCTAAAAGGTGTACCCTGGGGTGTACTAGTTACCTCGACGCGACGTGGCTTCTTGTCCTCCATACCGAGGATGTTGCCACCGAAGCATCAATTGTGTGACATTAGTCTCCCCGATTAAGGTCCCTTTTGTTTTGTTTACTTCTCCTTAGAGTTTCCATTTTACTCTTTGGCTATACCGTACTGACGAGGACTAATAAGTCCAAAACACGTGTCTACGGTTGCAATTAAGATACCGGGTGTGCCCGAGAGAATCATTTTTACTGTTTAGATTTCACCGCTAATAATTCATTTTCAATTATTATACATGGGCTAAAAGGTGTACCCTGGGGTGTACTAGTTACCTCGACGCGACGTGGCTTCTTGTCCTCCATACCGAGGATGTTGCCACCGAAGCATCAATTGTGTGACATTAGTCTCCCCGATTAAGGTCCCTTTTGTTTTGTTTACTTCTCCTTAGAGTTTCCATTTTACTCTTTGGCTATACCGTACTGACGAGGACTAATAAGTCCGAAACACGTGTCTACGGTTGCAATTAAGATAGCGGGTGTGCCCGAGAGAATCATTTTTACTGTTTAGATTTCACCGCTAATAATTCATTTTCAATTATTATACATGGGCTAAAAGGTGTACCCTGGGGTGTACTAGTTACCTCGACGCGACGTGGCTTCTTGTCCTCCATACCGAGGATGTTGCCACCGAAGCATCAATTGTGTGACATTAGTCTCCTCGATTAAGGTCCCTTTTGTTTTGTTTACTTCTCCTTAGAGTTTCCATTTTACTCTTTGGCGATACCGTACTGACGAGGACTAATAAGTCCGAAACACGTGTCTACGGTTGCAATTAAGATAGCGGGTGTGCCCGAGAGAATCATTTTTACTGTTTAGATTTCACCGCTAATAATTCATTTTCAATTATTATACATGAGCTAAAAGGTGTACCCTGGGGTGTACTAGTTACCTCGGCGCGACGTGGCTTCTTGTCCTCCATACCGAGGATGTTGCCACCGAAGCATCAATTGTGTGACATTAGTCTCCTCGATTAAGGTCCCTTTTGTTTTGTTTACTTCTCCTTAGCGTTTCCATTTTACTCTTTGGCTATACCGTACTGACGAGGACTAATAAGTCCGAAACACGTGTCGACGGTTGCAATTAAGATAGCGGGTGTGCCCGAGAGAATCATTTTTACTGATTAGATTTCACCGCTAATAATTCATTTTCAATTATTATACATGAGCTAAGAGGTGTACCCTGGGGTGTACTAGTTACCTCGACGCGACGTGGCTTCTTGTCCTCCATACCGAGGATGTTGCCACCGAAGCATCAATTGTGTGACATTAGTCTCCTCGATTAAGGTCCCTTTTGTTTTGTTTACTTCTCCTTAGAGTTTCCATTTTACTCTTTGTCTATACCGTACTGACGAGGACTAATAAGTCCAAAACACGTGTCTACGGTTGCAATTAAGATAGCGGGTGTGCCCGAGAGAATCATTTTTACTGTTTAGATTTCACCGCTAATAATTCATTTTCAATTATTATATATGGGCTAAAAGGTGTACCCTGGGGTGTACTAGTTACCTCGACGCGACGTGGCTTCTTGTCCTCCATACCGAGGATGTTGCCACCGAAGCATCAGTTGTGTGACATTAGTCTCCCCGATTAAGGTCCCTTTTATTTTGTTTACTTCTCCTTAGAGTTTCCATTTTACTCTTTGGCTATACCGTACTGACGAGGACTAATAAGTCCGAAACACGTGTCTACGGTTGCAATTAAGATAGCGGGTGTGCCCGAGAGAATCATTTTTACTGTTTAGATTTCACCGCTAATAATTCATTTTCAATTATTATACATGGGCTAAAAGGTGTACCCTGGGGTGTACTAGTTACCTCGACGCGACGTGGCTAATTGTCCTCCATACCGAGGAGGTTGCCACCGAAGCATCAATTGTGTGACATTAGTCTCCCCGATTAAGGTCCCTTTTGTTTTGTTTACTTCTCCTTAGAGTTTCCATTTTACTCTTTGGCTATACCGTACTGACGAGGACTAATAAGTCCGAAACACGTGTCTACGGTTGCAATTAAGATAGCGGGTGTGCCCGAGAGAATCATTTTTACTGTTTAGATTTCACCGCTAATAATTCATTTTCAATTATTATACATGGGCTAAAAGGTGTACCCTGGGGTGTACTAGTTACCTCGACGCGACGTGGCTTCTTGTCCTCCATACCGAGGATGTTGCCACCGAAGCATCAATTGTGTGACATTAGTCTCCCCGATTAAGGTCCCTTTTGTTTTGTTTACTTCTCCTTAGAGTTTCCATTTTACTCTTTGGCGATACCGTACTGACGAGGACTAATAAGTCCGAAACACGTGTCTACGGTTGCAATTAAGATAGCGGGTGTCCCCGAGAGAATCATTTTTACTGTTTAGATTTCACCGCTAATAATTCATTTTCAATTATTATACATGAGCTAAGAGGTGTACCCTGGGGTGTACTAGTTACCTCGACGCGACGTGGCTTCTTGTCCTCCATACCGAGGATGTTGCCACCGAAGCATCAATTGTGTGACATTAGTCTCCTCGATTAAGGTCCCTTTTGTTTTGTTTACTTCTCCTTAGAGTTTCCATTTTACTCTTTGGCTATACCGTACTGACGAGGACTAATAAGTCCAAAACACGTGTCTACGGTTGCAATTAAGATAGCGGGTGTGCCCGAGAGAATCATTTTTACTGTTTAGATTTCACCGCTAATAATTCATTTTCAATTATTATACATGGGCTAAAGGGTGTACCCTGGGGTGTACTAGTTACCTCGACGCGACGTGGCTTCTTGTCCTCCATACCGAGGATGTTGCCACCGAAGCATCAATTGTGTGACATTAGTCTCCCCGATTAAGGTCTCTTTTGTTTTGTTTACTTCTCCTTAGAGTTTCCATTTTACTCTTTGGCTATACCGTACTGACGAGGACTAATAAGTCCGAAACACGTGTCGACGGTTGCAATTAAGATAGCGGGTGTGCCCGAGAGAATCATTTTTACTGTTTAGATTTCACCGCTAATAATTCATTTTCAATTATTATACATGGGCTAAAAGGTGTACCCTGGGGTGTACTAGTTACCTCGACGCGACGTGGCTTCTTGTCCTCCATACCGAGGATGTTGCCACCGAAGCATCAATTGTGTGACATTAGTCTCCCCGATTAAGGTCCCTTTTGTTTTGTTTACTTCTCCTTAGAGTTTCCATTTTACTCTTTGGCTATACCGTACTGACGAGGACTAATAAGTCCGAAACACGTGTCTACGGTTGCAATTAAGATAGCGGGTGTGCCCGAGAGAATCATTTTTACTGTTTAGATTTCACCGCTAATAATTCATTTTCAATTATTATATATGGGCTAAAAGGTGTACCCTGGGGTGTACTAGTTACCTCGACGCGACGTGGCTTCTTGTCCTCCATACCGAGGATGTTGCCACCGAAGCATCAGTTGTGTGACATTAGTCTCCCCGATTAAGGTCCCTCTTATTTTGTTTACTTCTCCTTAGAGTTTCCATTTTACTCTTTGGCTATACCGTACTGACGAGGACTAATAAGTCCGAAACACGTGTCTACGGTTGCAATTAAGATAGCGGGTGTGCCCGAGAGAATCATTTTTACTGTTTAGATTTCACCGCTAATAATTCATTTTCAATTATTATACATGGGCTAAAAGGTGTACCCTGGGGTGTACTAGTTACCTCGACGCGACGTGGCTAATTGTCCTCCATACCGAGGAGGTTGCCACCGAAGCATCAATTGTGTGACATTAGTCTCCCCGATTAAGGTCCCTTTTGTTTTGTTTACTTCTCCTTAGAGTTTCCATTTTACTCTTTGGCTATACCGTACTGACGAGGACTAATAAGTCCGAAACACGTGTCTACGGTTGCAATTAAGATAGCGGGTGTGCCCGAGAGAATCATTTTTACTGTTTAGATTTCACCGCTAATAATTCATTTTCAATTATTATACATGGGCTAAAAGGTGTACCCAGGGGTGTACTAGTTACCTCGACGCGACGTGGCTTCTTGTCCTCCATACCGAGGATGTTGCCACCCAAGCATCAATTGTGTGACATTAGTCTCCCCGATTAAGGTCCCTTTTGTTTTGTTTACTTCTCCTTAGAGTTTCCATTTTACTCTTTGGCTATACCGTACTGACGAGGACTAATAAGTCCGAAACACGTGTCTACGGTTGCAATTAAGATAGCGGGTGTGCCCGAGAGAATCATTTTTACTGTTTAGATTTCACCGCTAATAATTCATTTTCAATTATTATACATGGGCTAAAAGGTGTACCCTGGGGTGTACTAGTTACCTCGACGCGACGTGGCTTCTTGTCCTCCATACCGAGGATGTTGCCACCGAAGCATCAATTGTGTGACATTAGTCTCCCCGATTAAGGTCCCTTTTGTTTTGTTTACTTCTCCTTAGAGTTTCCATTTTACTCTTTGGCTATACCGTACTGACGAGGACTAATAAGTCCAAAACACGTGTCTACGGTTGCAATTAAGATACCGGGTGTGCCCGAGAGAATCATTTTTACTGTTTAGATTTCACCGCTAATAATTCATTTTCAATTATTATACATGGGCTAAAAGGTGTACCCTGGGGTGTACTAGTTACCTCGACGCGACGTGGCTTCTTGTCCTCCATACCGAGGATGTTGCCACCGAAGCATCAATTGTGTGACATTAGTCTCCCCGATTAAGGTCCCTTTTGTTTTGTTTACTTCTCCTTAGAGTTTCCATTTTACTCTTTGGCTATACCGTACTGACGAGGACTAATAAGTCCGAAACACGTGCCTACGGTTGCAATTAAGATAGCGGGTGTGCCCGAGAGAATCATTTTTACTGTTTAGATTTCACCGCTAATAATTCATTTTCAATTATTATACATGGGCTAAAAGGTGTACCCTGGGGTGTACTAGTTACCTCGACGCGACGTGGCTTCTTGTCCTCCATACCGAGGATGTTGCCACCGAAGCATCAATTGTGTGACATTAGTCTCCCCGATTAAGGTCCCTTTTGTTTTGTTTACTTCTCCTTAGAGTTTCCATTTTACTCTTTGGCGATACCGTACTGACGAGGACTAATAAGTCCGAAACACGTGTCTACGGTTGCAATTAAGATAGCGGGTGTGCCCGAGAGAATCATTTTTACTGTTTAGATTTCACCGCTAATAATTCATTTTCAATTGTTATACATGAGCTAAAAGGTGTACCCTGGGGTGTACTAGTTACCTCGACGCGACGTGGCTTCTTGTCCTCCATACCGAGGATGTTGCCACCGAAGCATCAATTGTGTGACATTAGTCTCCTCGATTAAGGTCCCTTTTGTTTTGTTTACTTCTCCTTAGAGTTTCCATTTTACTCTTTGGCTATACCGTACTGACGAGGACTAATAAGTCCAAAACACGTGTCTACGGTTGCAATTAAGATAGCGGGTGTGCCCGAGAGAATCATTTTTACTGTTTAGATTTCACCGCTAATAATTCATTTTCAATTATTATACATGGGCTAAAAGGTGTACCCTGGGGTGTACTAGTTACCTCGACGCGACGTGGCTTCTTGTCCTCCATACCGAGGATGTTGCCACCGAAGCATCAGTTGTGTGACATTAGTCTCCCCGATTAAGGTCCCTTTTGTTTTGTTTACTTCTCCTTAGAGTTTCCATTTTACTCTTTGGCTATACCGTACTGACGAGGACTAATAAGTCCGAAACACGTGTCGACGGTTGCAATTAAGATAGCGGGTGTGCCCGAGAGAATCATTTTTACTGTTTAGATTTCACCGCTAGTAATTCATTTTCAATTATTATACATGGGCTAAAAGGTGTACCCTGGGGTGTACTAGTTACCTCGACGCGACGTGGCTTCTTGTCCTCCATACCGAGGATGTTGCCACCGAAGCATCAATTGTGTGACATTAGTCTCCCCGATTAAGGTCCCTTTTGTTTTGTTTACTTCTCCTTAGAGTTTCCATTTTACTCTTTGGCTATACCGTACTGACGAGGACTAATAAGTCCGAAACACGTGTCTACGGTTGCAATTAAGATAGCGGGTGTGCCCGAGAGAATCATTTTTACTGTTTAGATTTCACCGCTAATAATTCATTTTCAATTATTATACATGGGCTAAAAGGTGTACCCTGGGGTGTACTAGTTACCTCGACGCGACGTGGCTTCTTGTCCTCCATACCGAGGATGTTGCCACCGAAGCATCAATTGTGTGACATTAGTCTCCCCGATTAAGGTCCCTTTTGTTTTGTTTACTTCTCCTTAGAGTTTCCATTTTACTCTTTAGCTATACCGTACTGACGAGGACTAATAAGTCCAAAACACGTGTCTACGGTTGCAATTAAGATACCGGGTGTGCCCGAGAGAATCATTTTTACTGTTTAGATTTCACCGCTAATAATTCATTTTCAATTATTATACATGGGCTAAAATGTGTACCCTGGGGTGTACTAGTTACCTCGACGCGACATGGCTTCTTGTCCTCCATACCGAGGATGTTGCCACCGAAGCATCAATTGTGTGACATTAGTCTCCCCGATTAAGGTCCCTTTTGTTTTGTTTACTTCTCCTTAGAGTTTCCATTTTACTCTTTGGCTATACCGTACTGACGAGGACTAATAAGTCCGAAACACGTGTCTACGGTTGCAATTAAGATAGCGGGTGTGCCCGAGAGAATCATTTTTACTGTTTAGATTTCACCGCTAATAATTCATTTTCAATTATTATACATGGGCTAAAAGGTGTACCCTGGGGTGTACTAGTTACCTCGACGCGACGTGGCTTCTTGTCCTCCATACCGAGGATGTTGCCACCGAAGCATCAATTGTGTGACATTAGTCTCCCCGATTAAGGTCCCTTTTGTTTTGTTTACTTCTCCTTAGAGTTTCCATTTTACTCTTTGGCGATACCGTACTGACGAGGACTAATAAGTCCGAAACACGTGTCTACGGTTGCAATTAAGATAGCGGGTGTGCCCGAGAGAATCATTTTTACTGTTTAGATTTCACCGCTAATAATTCATTTTCAATTATTATACATGAGCGAAAAGGTGTACCCTGGGGTGTACTAGTTACCTCGACGCGACGTGGCTTCTTGTCCTCCATACCGAGGATGTTGCCACCGAAGCATCAATTGTGTGACATTAGTCTCCTCGATTAAGGTCCCTTTTGTTTTGTTTACTTCTCCTTAGAGTTTCCATTTTACTCTTTGGCTATACCGTACTGACGAGGACTAATAAGTCCAAAACACGTGTCTACGGTTGCAATTAAGATAGCGGGTGTGCCCGAGAGAATCATTTTTACTGTTTAGATTTCACCGCTAATAATTCATTTTCAATTATTATACATGGGCTAAAAGGTGTACCCTGGGGTGTACTAGTTACCTCGACGCGACGTGGCTTCTTGTCCTCCATACCGAGGATGTTGCCACCGAAGCATCAATTGTGTGACATTAGTCTCCCCGATTAAGGTCCCTTTTGTTTTGTTTACTTCTCCTTAGAGTTTCCATTTTACTCTTTGGCTATACCGTACTGACGAGGACTAATAAGTCCGAAACACGTGTCGACGGTTGCAATTAAGATAGCGGGTGTGCCCGAGAGAATCATTTTTACTGTTTATATTTCACCGCTAATAATTCATTTTCAATTATTATACATGGGCTAAAAGGTGTACCCTGGGGTGTACTAGTTACCTCGACGCGACGTGGCTTCTTGTCCTCCATACCGAGGATGTTGCCACCGAAGCATCAATTGTGTGACATTAGTCTCCCCGATTAAGGTCCCTTTTGTTTTGTTTACTTCTCCTTAGAGTTTCCATTTTACTCTTTGGCTATACCGTACTGACGAGGACTAATAAGTCCGAAACACGTGTCTACGGTTGCAATTAAGATAGCGGGTGTGCCCGAGAGAATCATTTTTACTGTTTAGATTTCACCGCTAATAATTCATTTTCAATTATTATATATGGGCTAAAAGGTGTACCCTGGGGTGTACTAGTTACCTCGACGCGACGTGGCTTCTTGTCCTCCATACCGAGGATGTTGCCACCGAAGCATCAGTTGTGTGACATTAGTCTCCCCGATTAAGGTCCCTTTTATTTTGTTTACTTCTCCTTAGAGTTTCCATTTTACTCTTTGGCTATACCGTACTGACGAGGACTAGTAAGTCCGAAACACGTGTCTACGGTTGCAATTAAGATAGCGGGTGTGCCCGAGAGAATCATTTTTACTGTTTAGATTTCACCGCTAATAATTCATTTTCAATTATTATACATGGGCTAAAAGGTGTACCCTGGGGTGTACTAGTTACCTCGACGCGACGTGGCTTCTTGTCCTCCATACCGAGGAGGTTGCCACCGAAGCATCAATTGTGTGACATTAGTCTCCCCGATTAAGGTCCCTTTTGTTTTGTTTACTTCTCCTTAGAGTTTCCATTTTACTCTTTGGCTATACCGTACTGACGAGGACTAATAAGTCCGAAACACGTGTCTACGGTTGCAATTAAGATAGCGGGTGTGCCCGAGAGAATCATTTTTACTGTTTAGATTTCACCGCTAATAATTCATTTTCAATTATTATACATGGGCTAAAAGGTGTACCCTGGGGTGTACTAGTTACCTCGACGCGACGTGGCTTCTTGTCCTCCATACCGAGGATGTTGCCACCGAAGCATCAATTGTGTGACATTAGTCTCCCCGATTAAGGTCCCTTTTGTTTTGTTTACTTCTTCTTAGAGTTTCCATTTTACTCTTTGGCTATACCGTACTGACGAGGACTAATAAGTCCGAAACACGTGTCTACGGTTGCAATTAAGATAGCGGGTGTGCCCGAGAGAATCATTTTTACTGTTTAGATTTCACCGCTAATAATTCATTTTCAATTATTATACATGGGCTAAAAGGTGTACCCTGGGGTGTACTAGTTACCTCGACGCGACGTGGCTTCTTGTCCTCCATACCGAGGATGTTGCCACCGAAGCATCAATTGTGTGACATTAGTCTCCCCGATTAAGGTCCCTTTTGTTTTGTTTACTTCTCCTTAGAGTTTCCATTTTACTCTTTGGCTATACCGTACTGACGAGGACTAATAAGTCCGAAACACGTGTCTACGGTTGCAATTAAGATAGCGGGTGTGCCCGAGGGAATCATTTTTACTATTTAGATTTCACCGCTAATAATTCATTCTCAATTATTATACATGGGCTAAAAGGTGTACCCTGGGGTTTACTAGTTACCTCGACGCGACGTGGCTTCTTGTCCTCCATACCGAGGATGTTGCCACCGAAGCATCAATTGTGTGACATTAGTCTCCCCGATTAAGGTCCCTTTTGTTTTGTTTACTTCTCCTTAGAGTTTCCATTTTACTCTTTGGCTATACCGTACTGACGAGGACTAATAAGTCCGAAACACGTGTCTACGGTTGCAATTAAGATAGCGGGTGTGCCCGAGAGAATCATTTTTACTGTTTAGATTTCACCGCTAATAATTCATTTTCAATTATTATACATAGGCTAAAAGGTGTACCCTGGGGTGTACTAGTTACCTCGACGCGACGTGGCTTCTTGTCCTCCATACCGAGGATGTTGCCACCGAAGCATCAATTGTGTGACATTAGTCTCCCCGATTAAGGTCCCTTTTGTTTTGTTTACTTCTCCTTAGAGTTTCCATTTTACTCTTTGGCTATACCGTACTGACGAGGACTAATAAGTCCGAAACACGTGTCTACGGTTGCAATTAAGATAGCGGGTGTGCCCGAGAGAATCATTTTTACTGTTTAGATTTCACCGCTAATAATACATTTTCAATTATTATACATGGGCTAAAAGGTGTACCCTGGGGTGTACTAGTTACCTCGACGCGACGTGGCTTCTTGTCCTCCATACCGAGGATGATGCCACCGAAGCATCAATTGTGTGACATTAGTCTCCCCGATTAAGGTCCCTTTTGTTTTGTTTACTTCTCCTTAGAGTTTCCATTTTACTCTTTGGCGATACCGTACTGACGAGGACTAATAAGTCCGAAACACGTGTCTACGGTTGCAATTAAGATAGCGGGTGTGCCCGAGAGAATCATTTTTACTGTTTAGATTTCACCGCTAATAATTCATTTTCAATTATTATACATGGGCTAAAAGGTGTACCCTGGGGTGTACTAGTTACCTCGACGCGACGTGGCTTCTTGTCCTCCATACCGAGGATGTTGCCACCGAAGCATCAATTGTGTGACATTAGTCTCCCCGATTAAGGTCCCTTTTGTTTTGTTTACTTCTCCTTAGAGTTTCCATTTTACTCTTTGGCTATACCGTACTGACGAGGACTAATAAGTCCGAAACACGTATCTACGGTTGCAATTAAGATAGCGGGTGTGCCCGAGCGAATCATTTTTACTGTTTAGATTTCACCGCTAATAATTCATTTTCAATTATTATACATGGGCTAAAAGGTGTACCCTGGGGTGTACGAGTTACCTCGACGCGACGTGGCTTCTTGTCCTCCATACCGAGGATGTTGCCACCGAAGCATCAATTGTGTGACATTAGTCTCCCCGATTAAGGTCCCTTTTGTTTTGTTTACTTCTCCTTAGAGTTTCCATTTTACTCTTTGGCTATACCGTACTGACGAGGACTAATAAGTCCGAAACACGTGTCTACGGTTGCAATTAAGATAGCGGGTGTGCCCGAGAGAATCATTTTTACTGTTTAGATTTCACCGCTAATAATTCATTTTCAATTATTATACATGGGCTAAAAGGTGTACCCTGGGGTGTACTAGTTACCTCGACGCGACGTGGCTTCTTGTCCTCCATACCGAGGATGTTGCCACCGAAGCATCAATTGTGTGACATTAGTCTCCCCGATTAAGGTCCCTTTTATTTTGTTTACTTCTCCTTAGAGTTTGCATTTTACTTTTTGGCTATACCGTACTGACGAGGACTAATAAGTCCGAAACACGTGTCTACGGTTGCAATTAAGATAGCGGGTGTGCCCGAGAGAATCATTTTTACTGTTTAGATTTCACCGCTAATAATTCATTTTCAATTATTATACATGGGCTAAAAGGTGTACCCTGGGGTGTACTAGTTACCTCGACGCGACGTGGCTTCTTGTCCTCCATACCGAGGATGTTGCCACCGAAGCATCAATTGTGTGACATTAGTCTCCCCGATTAAGGTCCCTTTTGTTTTGTTTACTTCTCCTTAGAGTTTCCATTTTACTCTTTGGCTATACCGTACTGACGAGGACTAATAAGTCCGAAACACGTGTCTACGGTTGCAATTAAGATAGCGGGTGTGCCCGAGAGAATCATTTTTACTGTTTAGATTTCACCGCTAATAATTCATTTTCAATTATTATACATGGGCTAAAAGGTGTACCCTGGGGTGTACTAGTTACCTCGACGCGACGTGGCTTCTTGTCCTCCATACTGAGGATGTTGCCACCGAAGCATCAATTGTGTGACATTAGTCTCCCTGATTAAGGTCCCTTTTGTTTTGTTTACTTCTCCTTAGAGTTTCCATTTTACTCTTTGGCTATACCGTACTGACGAGGACTAATAAGTCCGAAACACGTGTCTACGGTTGCAATTAAGATAGCGGGTGTGCCCGAGAGAATCATTTTTACTGTTTAGATTTCACCGCTAATAATTCATTTTCAATTATTATACATAGGCTAAAAGGTGTACCCTGGGGTGTACTAGTTACCTCGACGCGACGTGGCTTCTTGTCCTCCATACCGCGGATGTTGTCACCGAAGCATCAATTGTGTGACATTAGTCTCCCCGATTAAGGTCCCTTTTGTTTTGTTTACTTCTCCTTAATCATTTTTACTATATATATATATATATATATATATATATATATATATATATATATATATATATATATATATATATATATATATATATATATATATATATATATATATATATATATATATATATATATATATATATACAGGAAAAAAGGTATTGTTTGCGGTGAAATCTAAATATAAATATAGTAAAAAGGATTATCTTTTTTTGGGCATAACCGCTATCTTAAATGCAACCGTAGACACGTGTTTCGGACTTATTAGTCCTCGTCAGTACGGTATAGCCAAAGAGAAAGGATGGAAACTCAATGGAGAACTCAACAAAAGGGACCTTAATCAGGGAGACCAACGTCACCATTTGTAGCTTCAGTCACGACATCCTCGGATATGAGGACAAGAAGTAACGTCGCGCCGAGGCAACAAGTACACCCCGAGGTGCAACCTTAGCCCTGGTACAATATAAAGGAAAAAAGGTATTGTTTGCGGTGAAATCTAAATATAAATATAGTAAAAAGGATTATCTTTTTTTGGGCATAACCGCTATCTTAAATGCAACCGTAGACACGTGTTTCGGACTTATTAGTCCTCGTCAGTACGGTATAGCCAAAGAGAAAGGATGGAAACTCAATGGAGAACTCAACAAAAGGGACCTTAATCAGGGAGACCAACGTCACCATTTGTAGCTTCAGTCACGACATCCTCGGATATGAGGACAAGAAGTAACGTCACGCCGAGGCAACAAGTACACCCCGAGGTGCAACCTTAGCCCTGGTACAATATAAAGGAAAAAAGGTATTGTTTGCGGTGAAATCTAAATATAAATATAGTAAAAAGGATTATCTTTTTTTGGGCATAACCGCTATCTTAAATGCAACCGTAGACACGTGTTTCGGACTTATTAGTCCTCGTCAGTACGGTATAGCCAAAGAGAAAGGATGGAAACTCAATGGAGAACTCAACAAAAGGGACCTTAATCAGGGAGACCAACGTCACCATTTGTAGCTTCAGTCACGACATCCTCGGATATGAGGACAAGAAGTAACGTCGCGCCGAGGCAACAAGTACACCCCGAGGTGCAACCTTAGCCCTGGTACAATATAAAGGAAAAAAGGTATTGTTTGCGGTGAAATCTAAATATAAATATAGTAAAAAGGATTATCTTTTTTTGGGCATAACCGCTATCTTAAATGCTTCTTGTCCTCATATCCGAGGATGTCGTGACTGAAGCTACAAATGGTGACGTTGGTCTCCCTGATTAAGGTCACTTTTGTTGAGTTCTCCATTGAGTTTCCATCCTTTCTCTTTGGCTATACCGTACTGACGAGGACTAATAAGTCCGAAACACGTGTCTACGGTTGCATTTAAGATAGCGGTTATGCCCAAAAAAAGATAATCCTTTTTACTATATTTATATTTAGATTTCACCGCAAACAATACCTTTTTTCCTTTATATTGTACCAGGGCTAAGGTTGCACCTCGGGGTGTACTTGTTGCCTCGGCGCGACGTTACTTCTTGTCCTCATATCCGAGGATGTCGTGACTGAAGCTACAAATGGTGACGTTGGTCTCCCTGATTAAGGTCCCTTTTGTTGAGTTCTCCATTGAGTTTCCATCCTTTCTCTTTGGCTATACCGTACTGACGAGGACTAATAAGTCCGAAACACGTGTCTACGGTTGCATTTAAGATAGCGGTTATGCCCAAAAAAAGATAATCCTTTTTACTATATTTATATTTAGATTTCACCGCAAACAATACCTTTTTTCCTTTATATTGTACCAGGGCTAAGGTTGCACCTCGGGGTGTACTTGTTGCCTCGGCGCGACGTTACTTCTTGTCCTCATATCCGAGGATGTCGTGACTGAAGCTACAAATGGTGACGTTGGTCTCCCTGATTAAGGTCCCTTTTGTTGAGTTCTCCATTGAGTTTCCATCCTTTCTCTTTGGCTATACCGTATTGACGAGGACTAATAAGTCCGAAACACGTGTCTACGGTTGCATTTAAGATAGCGGTTATGCCCAAAAAAAGATAATCCTTTTTACTATATTTATATTTAGATTTCACCGCAAACAATACCTTTTTTCCTTTATATTGTACCAGGGCTAAGGTTGCACCTCGGGGTGTACTTGTTGCCTCGGCGCGACGTTACTTCTTGTCCTCATATCCGAGGATGTCGTGACTGAAGCTACAAATGGTGACGTTGGTCTCCCTGATTAAGGTCCCTTTTGTTGAGTTCTCCATTGAGTTTCCATCCTTTCTCTTTGGCTATACCGTACTGACGAGGACTAATAAGTCCGAAACACGTGTCTACGGTTGCATTTAAGATAGCGGTTATGCCCAAAAAAAGATAATCCTTTTTACTATATTATATATATATATATATATATATATATATATATATATATATATATATATATATATATATATATATATATATATATATATATATATATATATATATATATATATATATATATATTATACACTGTGTCCAGGAAAGTCCGCACCATATGGGAAAATCTTTTATTATCAATTTCTCACAAAATTTTATTCTTTATGAAAGTTGGCTGTAGGTCTGAAATCAAGATTACGATCATAAGATCTTAAAAATATTGCACCACATACTGGGTGTTTAAAAAAATGTGAAACGCATATAAGAGTAAAGTACCTGGAATATTAACATAATCGAAAAATTTTATTTGGGAATGTTACTGAGATTTAATAACTACGCTTAGATTTGAAATCACCGCCACCTATGACAGAAAATATAAGAAATATATATATATATATATATATATATATATATATATATATATATATATATATATATATATATATATATATATATATATATATATATATATATATATATATATATATATATATATATATATATATATATGTATGTATATATGTGTGTTTTCTGTTTTACCCATCTAGCAAACAAAGAAAACATAAGCCTGGCTGTAAGTTCAAATGTAGGCACTCTTTCAATGAGCCAGGAACTTTGGTTTAGAACTTTGTGGGAACTATGCAGCTGAATTTCCCATGGATGTGCAGCACCATTCTCAACCATCCACTAGCAAAGTGGCGGATGCTGTGGTAACTGAAGTTATAACTTTCATACAGAAGGATGCACTATTATCCCCCATGAAGAAGGTAGATGTTGAAATAAGTGAGGCAATTGCAACTGTGGAAGAGAAGAACCAGGATGCTCAACCATATAAAGTAATACCTCGCTTAGCGCTTAGGATGCGTTCCTAGACGATAGAGTGCTAAATGGGAACAGCGCTAAACGAGGCAACTTTAAGACATAATAAATAGGAAAAGGGGAACAGAGACCAACAATTAACAATTTTTACTTTATTTTTAAGCAATGTTTATATTAGTTTGCAAAATAATGTATGTTACATAACACGTAAACATGGACACAAAGAAATAAAAAAATTATTTTTGTAATGAAGGTCCTGGTTCTTCTGAAATTCTCGACTTTTTTGCGATGAAGTGGTCTAATGTCATTTGTCGCTTTCTTCTTCTCTCTTGCAGCAATTGTCGGTAGCAGGAGATCGCATCCAAAACGCCTCGTCTTGCTTTTGTACTGCTTTCAAAATCTGGATCATTCGCTACAATTTGATCAACAATTTCGTTTATGGTTATCAAACATTTGCTAAGAAAATCTGTAGCAAGTTCTTTGGGTGCTTTCAGAATCACTATTTTCAAATTCTGCTTCAATTCCTTGTTCTGCAAGTTCTTGAATGTCGTCGTTGGTAAGGCTCTCACCAGAAACCTACAGTAACTCCTCAATATCCTGTTCTTCTGTCTCCTAGTCCTGCTGAATTCATTAGGTTGACAATTTGGTCAACGATAGGCTCTTCTTGTTGTGAATCCTGGGATACTTCCGGCCATACCTTCTTCCACACTCCATTCATGCATTTTTCAGTAACTTCTTACCAAGCGATGTCGATATTGCCAATGGCATCCATGATGTTATATTTTTTCCAAAATTACACTATTGATTCTTTGTTTTCGCCGTCTGTTTTGTCATTAAGTTGTTGAAATGTGCGACGTAGATAATACGCCTTAAAATTTGATATGACTCCCTGATCCATCGGTTGAATTAACGACGTTGTGTTGGGTGGTAGGAAAACAACTTCAACCGGAATGCAAGTGCTTAAATCTGACAAGTTGGTGGGATGGCTTGGAGCATTGTCCATCAGTAATAGAGCCTTCGGTTCAATTTTTTTATTTCACAGTAATGTTTTACGGATGGCCAAAAATATGTCGTAAACCAATTTTGAAAAATGTCTCTTGTAATCCAAGATTTTTTATTAAATTCCCAAATCACAGGTAATCTAGATTTTAAAATGCCTTTCATGGCTCTTGGTGTTTTGGAATGACAAACCAGCAATGATTTTCATTTAAAATCACCTTTGGCGTTACCACCCAGAAGTGTGAAACGGTCTTTTGCAGCTTTGAATCCCGGCGCTCGCTTTTGTTCGCGCGATATAAATATCCGCTTTGTCATTCTCTTCCAGAAAAGTCCCGTCTCATCAACATTAAAAACTAGTTCCGGAGGGTAATATCCTTTTTCAATTATGGCCATTAAAGGTACTGGCTGCTTCTCCGGTGATTCGAATGTTGTGAAGGTTGCTTCTTTTTGTAAATTTATCAAACCAACCTGATAAAGCTGCGAAATTCTCGGTCGTATCCCCTGTTTGAGTTTGAATCTGATTAAAAATACCTAAGGCTTCATGCATGATTGTTAACTGACTTAGTGGCATGTTGCGTTCGATTTCATCATCAATCCAAATGCGAAGACGTTTCTCAACTTCCTCGAAAATATTGCTTCTGGAACGGGTTATCTTTGTTGCCGAAGACGTTGTTGTTGTTGCTGACAACTTAATTTTCTCCTTATTTTTTAAAATGGTGCGTATAGTAGAAGTAGACAAATTTAAAGCGGATCCAATGTCGACTTGACGTTCGCCGTTTTCCAAACGCCTCAACACCTGCATTTTAATGTCGAGAGAAATCTTTTTTCGTGTCGTTTTAGTTTTATTTTACTCATTATGAACAAATACAATTTTTATAGATTTTTTATACACAATAATGTTCTGCGCAGTACTCCAAATCGTATTGATTGCAGTGAGACACTGTTAACAGCTAATGTACACGATGCACGGCATAAACACACCAAACACACAGATTTAGGGAAAGTACAGCGCTACGACCGAAGCGCTATGACGAATTGCTACGTGCCTTTTTTAAGCTTCGAGCAGACCGGGTTATATCGAATCAGCGTTAATCGAGGAAGCGTTAAACGAGGTCTTACTGTACCGGCAAGCTGCAGAAAAGGATTATGGGCCAACAGACAACATCAGACTTTCGTAAGTGTTGAGATCAGGGTTGATATAATTTGTTTTTGCTTAAAATCAAAAGAACATTTTTTAAAGGTGTGTTTTAACCCTTTCAGCTCTGGGTTTTAAAACATACATACATATATTTCAGTACATATACTGTTAGGGCCGAAAGGCGGATGGAGGAATTCATTAGCTTATGACGTAAGAATTGGATTAAGTATCATTGCATTTAGTGAAAGGTCAAAAGTCATTACAAATAGCTGTTTTCTGTAAGGCATTAGAAATGTGCACATTTTTTCAGCAGAAAGTAAACAAAACATCCAATTTTCGATACTATTTCCAGCATTATAAATGACTCACGTTGTATTTGAGTTGAAATGCAAGAAACAATATTTAACTTAACGATAATGTATATAATACGATAACGTACATATATTTTGGTAATAGTAATGTTGAGACCACATAATGTATCTCAATTATTGAACAAAATCCAAAAAATTGTCATTTTTTTGTCATTACTTACACACTTTTATATGCAACAGATTCTAAATATGCTGTCGAAGCTAACTAAATTAATAAGTGGGCAAATTAAGACGTGGGCAGAAGAAAAGCATTAACATAAATACACTTAAGAGAGAATTGAAGAAAATTGTGGAGGCAGACTTTTATCAGCGCCTCGTAAATAGCACAAACACGCTCACTTACAATTTTCTGCTTTGCCAGTTTAGGAACCAAAAAGTGGCACCAAAAAGCAACCGTTTGCGACCAGGGCTCCACTAATGTTGCTGTCATTAATAGCCTTCTTGATGACACCAAGACAGCTTACAGAAGAAAGGGCGAAGAATACCGTACTTTAGGATTCGAAGTGGATGGGCATCAGGTTATACCACTTTTTGACTCTCCCCATCTAATGAGGTGTATTCGCAACAATTTATTAAAATATCTGGGGTGGCTCTCACCCAACTTTCCGACTATATTATTGGACAGAGCCACTCTGTACCTTTTTCTATGACATAATGACATCTGTCATACTGACATTTAATGTCACGTCATATCAGTGGCACTGACGTTTGTCAAAATCTGACAATTTGCAACACAGACGAAGGCTGTGGATTCTGTCAAGCCGCTTCTATGAAAGCTAATAGCGCCTAAACCGTTCATCCCATTGGTCTGTAAATTAGTATGCTTATTTAAAATCACTGGATGATGAGCTGATATTAGTTTGGCCAAAATCGTATAAAACCCGATGAAGACGCATGTAACATTTGTTACTTCCGGTTGTCATATTGTGGCCAAAAACAATCCAGTTCGTCCCCCGGCAATTCTAAATACGTATGCAAAATTTCAGCGCGATCCGTTGTTCCGTTTGGGCGCTATCGTGTTCACAGACAGACATACATACACACATACATACGCACACATACATACAGACATTTTCCAGAAACCATTGCAATCGATTCAGGGGATCCCAAAACGCGTATTTCCACTGAAATCCCGAAAAAAATTTTCCGTCGATTACAATACTTTCCTTCTAGGGACTAGTCGGGAAGTAAAAAGAAATTGGTGTTTATCCAGAATGCTCACTAGAAAATTGCAGACTGGAAACATGTAGAGCAATTTTATGAAATTGATGTTGGTGAGACCGAAATCAGATTACTCCACAAATTAACAGAGCAGCACGTGAGACCAAAAAAATTAATGAAGGTGAAGTATTGTACTCAAGTGTTTAGCGAGAGGCTAGCTGCTCAAATGAAGCGGGACACTTTCTGGTGTAGGTATATATTTATAGTATTTTCAGTACTTTTTATGATAATTTATATTATGTTTTATAATATATTTTATTGTGGAGCGAGTGGCCCTAGCAGCAGAGCACTCGTCTTCTGCTACGGAGTCTGGGGTTCAAATACAGATATCAGCTGAAGGTCCTCGATAATACATCGTCCCATCGCCTTTCGGAAGAGGTGGAAAGCCGTGGGTCCCGACAACCAGTTTAACACTCTGTAGCCCTATTCACACCGTGTGCATTTTCCACGCGTGCTAAGGAGAGATGGAAGTTTGCGGTAGCATGGCGATTCGCATAAGACCGACACCACTTACCACGGATGCTAAGTGTAGCGATGGGTTGTATCGGTCTTATGCGAATCGCCATGCTACCGAAAACTTCCATCTGTCCTTACCGCAATGCACCAGATGTGAATTGGACGCCTGGTTGTCGTTATCAAACAGTATCATAGTATGGCTAATCGCAAAGGGTCAAGAGTGGCCTAGGTGCAGCGGAACAAACCGCACCCAAAATTACTACAGCAATATATTTTTTATAATTATTTCTAGCTCAGCGTTTGAAGGCTGTAGATCCGAATGCAGATGTTCCGTTAGATCCAGGGGCTTCTCAGACTGCTGATTTGTTGCTGTTTATGGATCAGTTATTTGATAGTGTGAACAGCAACAAACAGCACGATATGAAGCCTTTGCGATGTGCACTAAGGTCTGAAAGTGGCCACACTGCATTCTGGTCTACAGCGAAGGTCACCATCTATAGCATGAAGTACATTGGTGGCTACGCCAGGGTCGTCACAATGAAGAATTGGATACGGACGATGGAATGGATTGAAAACATCTTTAAAGATCTGCTAGGCCATGGTGTAAGATACATGTGCGTAAGAAATTTAAACCTGGACTGCTTAGAGATTTTTTTGGATGTGTAAGGAGCCATGGCTTTAGGAAAAACAAGCCAACGTGTAGCCAGTTCATAAGTACATTTAAAACATTAATTATTGCTCATCTGAATAAGAACAAGACTCACACTTCAAGTTATGCGAAAAAGATAATGCTCATTTGCTTGATAATTTACACTACCTATTTAAAGACGGTAGTTGTGAGGATAGCTCTGAGTCACATATAGAACTGCAGTTGCCTGCTATTACCATACATTCGGTTTCTTCATCTAGATTGGGTAAAGAAGCTCAGACATATTTGTGGATAAATAGCAAGGAGGGTGGTTACTGCAACAAAAAACTGCAACCAGTGTATGAAGGTGCTTGTAACTTCATACCCGGAGGCAGTGCATGACTGTATTGTACACCGGCAATATACATCCCGAAAACTGACATGTTCCAACAGCACATTTTTAGAATTTATAATCAGTGTATGATAAAACTGTCTGCCGCTTTGCCTTTAGTTGCTACCTCAAACAATATTAAAGTAATGTTATGCAAAATATTAAAAAAACGATATTAGTGATGTGAAATTATTGCAATGCAGCAAGCACAATGTGTGCCAGATATTTTTAAATATAATTGTAAGTTTTTTATATTTACATACTGTAAAAATATTAACAAATTATTGAACGGAACAGATTTTCGATGTAACGATGACGATGTATTAAAGAAAAAGCCCAGAGAAGTGGCATTAAAAAATAGAAAATAATTGTGTATTTACAGAAATGACTTTTCATTGCAGTGTTAGTTTTTGGACCCAAATATTATGTAATGTTTTAATTTAATATAAAACTTTTTTTTTACAAAACGGTAAGTTAGGTTGCAGCCATATTGAAATTGCTTCAAACATTTAACTTACTACTATATTTTAGTACAAAAATGTGTATTGTATTTTATATAATGCACAATTTATACCATGTATATGGTATAAATATATGGTGTAAATGCGTACAAATTATAGTACAAAATGCGGCACAAATAATTGCTCAATTTTGATTAAACGTAAATATGTAGCGTTACACCAATTTAAATCTCCCGCGCACTTTCCCGTAATTTTGTTAGTTCGGGAGGCCGGCCACGTATGGCGCTAAAAACAATATCCCTACTACCCGTGGGGGAGACGCAAGTCTATAAGTGCCACTGCCTTTAGTAGATGTGAGGGAGAGATACCAGGCATGTGGTGCTCGGCGGTGACTCATCAACCGTGGATTTCGGAAGTTTTGCCAAAATGAGTACTTTCGATCTGACATAACGATCTGATATAAGCGTAGCGAATATCCGACCAGGGATTAAGGCAAAGTGCGGGTAAACGCGATAGACCACATGACGTTTACCTCTAAAACTGTTTTCAGGAGCTACCCTATCCCACAACCTACAATTTAGGTTACTCAGAAAGCTGTAGAGGCATTTGGAAGGCTAACCGGATTATGACCGTGTATGCTCTGTATATTTATGAGTCATTATTATTTATGTTAAAAAACAGAAACAAATCTGTAGGCAATAAATTTAAGCATTTGCACCGAACTAGGCACAAAGATAATTTTATGTTGTCTAAATGTAGATTAGCTCTTTCTCAGAAATGCTGCAGTTACAGAAGGTACATTTTTTAATAATCTTCCTGAAACGATAAAATCGCTGACTAGGCTTAAAGAATTCAAAAGAGTTACCTTTAATTTTCTGGTAGACATGGAGCCTTACAGTATTGAGGAATTTTACTCTCATAGGTAATGTCAGTTGTAATATTTTAGAACCATATTTTATTATTTAGAATGTTTTTCTCTTTTTTTTTCTTTTTTTTCCACATCATTTTCTATTTATTGTATACTTTCCTGTTGATTTGGGCAATGAATGTAATTTTACTATGGTTAATATAAGCCTTTCTTGTATAAGATCTGTTGTGCTGTAGGTAAACTTTGTCATGACACCATTCATACATGTATTGCCATACTATGTCCCTGAATAAAGCAAATTCTTTATCTTTATCTCTTTATCTTTATGTGGGCAATGTGATGCTGCCGATAGTAATGATATGTGGTAGAGTTATCAGCTTAAGCGTGCTCGACGGTGAACCCATCTACCTTTGAAAGAGGAACCTTTCTAATACTGGGTATGGAAACGCGCAAGCGTTCCGGACGGCGACTCGTCAAACGCGAATTCCGCAAGGTTTTCGACACGAGTAGTTGAAGCGGTTCTCCGACGCTACAATTATTATCTGTGGGGATTTCAACATCCCACACTTAGAGTGGCCACCTTCTGTCGATGGCTCGCTGGCGCCCTCAGGTACCTATCACATCTCGTACATTTCTGGAAACACTATCGTATTGCAATCTATTTCAGTTCAATAATATACCTAATGCTAAATTACGTTTGCTCGATCTTGTGCTTTCCGACCGATTTTGTATTGAGGGCGTCACTAAGTGTCCTGTTCCGCTGGTGGAGGAAGACCATCGTATAAGGAATCAGACGTATGCTCACGATTCGATCGCTGTGACGTCACTTGGGGTAACTTGGAATGGCCGTGTACAAACAGCTGAGGCGCTCACGATGCTAACATAACAGATTACTTCTTATCGCAGATATTTAGTGTAAAAACTGATGTGATGAAACTTGGGGTGGTAATATTTGTTCTCGTAGACAATTTTTATCAAGTTTTAAAGTTTTTTTGCCTTGGTAGATATTTAAATGGTCGTATTCAAACAACTAAGTTGGTTTGTTAGTGTTCCTTAATAAACGAAATCTTTAACAGAATTTTTGTTGCAATAATTGAAAGAATGAATATATCTGTGGCTGTAAATAGATATTCACCTTAAAAATGTATGTTTTCATCTCAAAAAAAAAATATGAAAGTATGCATACATTACCATTGTCTTAAGAAACTTTGCCTTGTTTCTGGTAGAATTGTTTATTTAATATGTATTTGATTGGATATGATTGGGTAGGTGAGGTTCTTGAAATAACACAGTTGTATATCATATTTTTGTAGTAATAATAACGTTTATTTGCCTTCGGTACAGAGACAAGTTACAATATATTTAGTAAAGTTGCATTTATTGCTTTTATTATGTTTATTGTTTTATTAGTGTTGTTTTCTAGAGTTTGCTTTGTTTCCTCCATGTTGTAAAAATAGTTATTGAGGAAGGTTGGTTACAGATGCTTCTGGAACCTGTAAGGACCCAACCCTTTGTTGTTGACAGTTACTTTATGTTGGCCGGACATATTGCAGAGGTGTATTGGTAAGGGTCCTCTAAGTGCTTCCTTTGACTAGTGTCTCCTGTGTGGCACATGTTTTCTTTTTGTTTATTAACAGCTATTGACATTTTCATGGCACATACAGAAAATACAAAATCTCAATGTTCCTAAATAATGGACCACCATTTCTGCATTATAATAAATAAATACAAAGAAATAAATAAATAAATAAATAAATAAATAAATAAAATAAATAAATAGAAAAGGAAATAAGAGATCTTCAAAAATAGTTGCATATAGAATATGTCAGGGCAGATCACCTGCAAACTGCATCTATAAGCAGCCAACTTAAATGAAAATTACGAAAAAACTGTATTTAAGTATTAGTAAATTTTCTCATTTTTTTTTTGAAAATTTCTTTGCGAAATTGTCTTATTCATTTCCTTAATTCTAATATAAGTCCTGAACCTAACCAATAGTGATACCACTTCACGGGGCATATTATTATCTGTTGCTTTCAAAACCATGTTTACAACATTCTGCACAACAGATGGCACATGACTTTTCAATGTTGCCCCATGGTATTCTTTAAAAATATGTTCCATTGTAGTGGTTGTGGAAAATAACTTATCACAAGGATACAATAAAGATCCCCGTGATAGGAATTCTACCCAACTAGGACAATGACTGGTTACATTCAAGTATTTAGTTTCTACCCCTAAATCTGGATATTTGTCTCGAAAACGATGTGCCACATATCCAGCAATATATCTCAATCCTTCCAAATTGATTATTTTACTGCTGTAATAGGTGGTTTATTTTCAAAAGTATCCAACAGCTGCAGATTTTCTTCATCTATACTGCAATTTTCAGGAATAGAAATAAATACTTGATCACGGAACAGGTCTTCTTCATCCTCCGCACCTTCTGCGTCATTTACATTTTCAGGGCCAATGCAACTTAGCACGTCCTGACTTACACAAACTTCCTGTCTTTCCATAGTAAGCGGCGAAACCAGACAACTTTCTTCTACGCTTCTCCTCAGCATTGTGGTTTAATGTAAATATGGACGCAGAGTGCTTTCCTAAAATATACCACCTAAGCCAGTATCGGAAATCCAGGGGAGTCGGATGATCATTTGTTGCGCCCATACCTCGAATGTATGAGAAAAAGTTCTCAAGTACATCTTGGTTTAACCTAACAATTTTGTCCACAACTTTTTCAGAGTATTCTCTTTCCAATGCAGTTAGTTACTCCGCAATGATGTTGACGTTGATTGCCACAGGATATTATGTCATAAATAAAATCTGGTACCGCATCAACCATATTCAATTCAATCCATATGTGGTCGCATCTATAGTGCGAAGTAAGAGCACTATTCTTATTATGGGATACATCACGTTTTGTTATTTGGAAAGCTTTCCTATAAAATAAATCAGCACTTAAGAATATGGTATGTTTTATATAAAGCAAAAAGTAACTCCTTGTCTGAACGCTCTTCATGCATTATCTGTCACAATATGCAAATACACATCGTTGTACGTGATTTTCAGTCACTGCACAATAATGCACTTTAAACAATAGTACGTTAACCGAATAATCGAAGATCATGACAGCTACAGCCATAGAGATATTACAAATCTTTCCTACAATAAATAAATTAGCACTTTAGCAGTAATACAAACGAAAAACTTCCTGAATGAGTGAGCTCTTCATGTTATTGATGTAAGCAGCAGCAGTAATTCCTAACATTCTTTTCTGCAATGAGTAATTCTACATTTTAGCACACATTATTTTACATAAAGCAGAAAATAACACACACTTACTTTATTCCCTCAACGAGCTGCATAAATGCAAATTGATTGATAGATCTCCATTAATGCACACAATACGAAAATATAACCACAAAAATGCATCCAACGTAAATACGAACTAATGTAAACAAACATGGCCGGTTGCTAGGCAATTGCTGAGTTACCCCAAGTGACGCGGTGCGCAGAAGAGGACCTACCTGAGCCTACTTCGTAGGCTTACATAGGTTTTATTGTACAATGGAGGAAGACAACCACCATCCTTCACTTATAATCACACTTTCGTCATTGAAGGTTACACCATTAAGGTAGTCGGGTGTAAACAAATACAATTTTAATCGTGCTGATTATGAAATCATTAACTGTAAGAGGTTAGGACCTGAGTCTGTTTTTAATGGTAGCGTAGCAAACAGAGCGGTCAAATTCTTATTTACTTTATATCAAATTCAAACGGAGGACGCGAGAACTTTCTTCCAAACCTTGAGGGTTTGGTATCGCTAGATTTTTAGAAGCCAAAAATAATCGCAAATGAATTAATCTTGATTAATTACCTTAGGGCGATTAAAAGTCAAATTCAACCAAAACAAATATATTTACAAAATGAACAAAAAGAATTAAAAACCCTTCAGATCGAGTGTACAAGAATCATTGAAACTCTTGACATAATGAAAATAGTTGGAGAGAAAACGTATGACAGACATAATTAAACCATAAAAATTACCTAAACTGTTATTGGCAAATTTACATCAGCCGAGATGACTACATTTGACACACAGAAACAAAACACAAGAGCCTAAAGCCCAAACAAATTGAACTACGTCATTCGACTTCTAAACCACGACGTCGACTGATATTTCAAACATACAAATCTAGGAAGGCATTCTCCCACCAAATACACAACCAAAGTTCGTTATTTTAGCAAAAAGTTTACCCTCCGCCCTCAGGCCACAGAAAGTTGCCCAAACTTCTAGAAAAAATCTGTATTCATACCATATTCTTGTGAGCAGGTCAAAACGTCTCTTGAACAAATAACTACCCCTGAGTCATCTGTTTATTATATTATATACAACCGTTTATTCTACTCAAAGCAAAAGACAAAACCCCACGTATGACAATCCTCCCACCTTTAGTTTGAGGAATGATTACAAATATCGTTCTTCAAATTAACACTATCAAACTATTCAAAAATCTTTCTTATCATATGTCATCCGATATCAACTCCTTACAAAAAAAATACCTATATCTAGCGGTTACATTTTTTTTATATCCACGCAAAACAAAATTGAATTCCATGTCGCGGATTGCGCAGTGCCCTTTGGTACGGCTGGTACAGCTAGTAGGTCATCCGCTGGCATCGGCTTCCGGACAATAGAAACATGTGGAGAGAGAAACACATTAGCAGTATCAAAAAAAGGTCATAAAAAGACAATACAACTCACCTTTTCTCTTTATTCTGTGTCTTCATCAAAAAGGCGGGTCGAAAAATATCTTGTCCATGTCGCTCGTGTACCATCTTCTCTCTTCAAGATCCTTGTTCTGTCGTCGGTCGTAGATATTCTAGACTCCATACTTTTAGCCTCGAATTGTTCCTCTCGGTGCATGCATCTTATGTGACCAGTACGTCTACCTAGGACGTCTCTCGAGCAGTCACCCAATTTAGGAACGTAAATCAGCTCTCCTGGCTTGATTACTGCTTCCTTTTGAACCAAAGCTGATTTCTCCTCAGCATTACGTCGGTTCCATAATAATCGTCGGGAGCTCACAGGTATTTGCCGTCTGTGCCGCTCATCACTTACACGCTTTCTGTAGCGTCCGTGTCATCAGGAATTTTATCCTGGATCCCCTCGTCGATGCTGTAGTCCAGCGTAACTTTGCTTACTGGCGCTACTTCTTGGAATGCAGCTTTCTACTACTGCCATTCCACCTTAAGTTCGTCGAAGCTATGCGATGCAGGGTGGACAATCTTGGTTTGTTCTGGATAAGCGAACATCTCGTACTCGTCGATCAAAACAGTCTTCTTCCTTTGATAAGACTGGACAACGGACTTTCTTCAGACATCTTGCGATCGTGGCCGGATACTTTTATTCTTGAACATTTCCATTTTTCTGCTGCATGTGTTGCCCTCAACCAACCCATATTCGCGGAAAAAAATGTAAACAAAAACAAACAAATGCTCTTGCAATTTTCCCTGATATAAACCCCCTATTATTACAAAAAACTAATTGCGAGAACAATCCCATTAATATTAAAGTTAATATTTAAATTACTTACAGTGTTTTGTTCTATGTGCGCTGCCGTATGTGCATCTCTTCTGCCATTCATAATGCAAACTAATTGATCCTACTTTAAATAATTATTTCTGTCCGTTTTCTCTCATAATTCAATATCCCTATTTTTTCTATTTATTGTGTCTTACACAATACGCTCAATGTTACCCTCTTTTCACTTCAAGTGCCTTACGCTGACCACAGGCAAAAAAAAAGGTTTACGGTGTTCCTATGCCCCATAGCTTGCCCTCTCATCATTACCTAACCCATTATTAAACGTAATATATACATAATTCCACAATGATATCAATATTTTTTCATATCAAATCAAATCCAAATCAAATCTAAACCAAATCTAGCTCAACCGCCCTCGATCAGTTCAAAAGACAAACAAAAGAAACGTACTTCTACAAAACATTTTTCTTCTTATAAAGCATCTTTCTAATCAAAATCTATGTCACAATTGTTTAAAGATTATCCTGCCACCAGTGACATAGTCGCGATCAAATTCGTACAGTCGTATATATTGTTCTGACATTCTCCACAAAATGTCCTAAATAAACATTGAAATGCCCTATGCAATTTCAGAACCCTTATGGCATATTCACCTGATGCCCATGTCTTTTTCAAAAGACCTACTTTGTTTCTTCGTTGAAACCACAGATAATGCTACAGATTACCTATCTACCCTTTACTCGCTGATTTGCATTTTTACAGACATACCTCTAATATGTCTAACCATTCTAAGGAGCAACTATCTTCCTAACATAACACATAATCGTCGATTATAGGTTGGACCCGTCTCGAAAATAAATGTAGTATCCTATGGATATGTATCGTTTCCACACACTTCAAAGCGCGAGAACATAGGTATCCTACGCTACCACGCAATAACTTCATTCCTTTGTCGTGTGTCGTTTCTACCGAACGTATTTTCTGCTATCAGTTTTCCTTCAGCAATAAAATGGGCAATAAAAGACTGCGTAGTGTTTCTCCAGTCGAGAAGGAAACCCAAAAGCTGCAGAGGAAGCTGAAGAAATTACAGGATCGTGTGTATCGGCTGGATTAGATGAGTGCTCACCGATCTGTCACTGTTTCGCCGCGACGTGAGCTAACTGTCCAGGATGATGAATACTCTCCTGGTCCTTCTATTATGTTGGGCGCTTCGGATTTAGGAGGTTTGTGCCTTTTTAGTACCACTAATATGTGGGATCAACTCTAACTTAGGCCATTGGCCTCAGTTTCTTCATACCACTAGTGTGTGGGAAAAGTCCAGTGGAGGCTTTAGGACCTCTATTGTCCTCATCTTTCCCTAGTGTGGGAGAAGGTCCAGTGGAGACCTAACCATTAGTTGAAAATGCTATTTTGTCGCTCTTCAGAGTCTGATAGTGTAGGCGTTGACCAAGTTGCTTCTGCTTCGGCAGATTTGCGGGGTACTTCGCTGTCAGTGGATATGCTTCAGATCCTAGGTGATGTTAAAAATCCAGGTCCATCTCAAGGCGATCCCATTCTTCCAGAGTTGGAAGTTCGCTGGTCTTCAATTTTGCAGTCTGGTTTGAGCGAGGCTGATAGACTCAGAATTGAGAAGACTTATCCTGTTCCAGCTAATTGTCCCCTTCTTCAACCTCCTCGATTGAATTTGGAGGTCAAGTCGGCACTTGGAGAGGCTTGTATACGACGTGATAGTCGCTTACTTGAAAAACAAGGTTTGATTGGAGCGAGCATTTCTGCGATTGGAAATGTCCTTTCGCTAGTCCTCAGCTCAGAAGGGGGAGGGAACGTTGCGTTGGTTCAGCCCTTGAGCGATGCCGCCAGGTTGTTGGGACACGTTCATTATCAAATTTCAAAGTCCAGAAGAGAATTGGTCTCTATTAACTTAAATAAGGACCTCAAAGACACACTTGTCAGTGTGGATGTAGACGGATGGCTCTGCGGCAAGAATTTGGAAGAAAGGGTGAAGACATCCAAGTCTCTGGAGAAATGTGGACAGGAATTGAAGGTGAAAAAAGCGAAATCGATTCCCAGGCTTGCAGGGACATCTTTAAACTCCAGAGGTCTGCCCCGTTATCGTCAAGCGGTTCGTCAGATCAGACCAAGGTCCAACCAGATCCAGCAGCGTCCTGCTTATCGTCAACCGCTTCGTCAAAAGACCATCCAGAAGAACCGCCCATACAAACAGCGTCCTGTTCGAGATCTACAGGAACCTCACAGCCATTAGGTTGTGATGTAAGTAAACCGTGTGGTAGACTTAAGTTCTTTTATAAAGAGTGGTGTGTGTTAACCAAAGATCGGACTGTCTTGTCCTGGATACAGGGTATAAAGATACCTTTTTCAACTCCACCTTCCTCGCTTTCTTCCAATGTGCAGGAACCTTTTTGGGCGGATGCCGAGTACAATTTTTTGAAGGACTCAATCAAAGACCTCATAGCAATCGGTGCTATCAGCCAGACAGTTTACTCTGAGGACCAATTTATATCTAAAATCTTTTTGGTTAGTAAACCGGATGGCGGCAAGCGTCTAATTTTAAATTTAAGACCCTTGAACAAGTTTGTTCGTGCAGAACATTTTAAGCTTGAAGATCACAAAACAGTCAGAGGCATTCTAAGACCAGGGCAATTTTTGGCAAAGATTGATTTGAAAAATGCTTATTATCTGATTTCCATGAACAAATCGTTTAGGAAATGTTTGAGATTTAAATTTGATGGTATTCTTTATGAGTTTAATTGTCTTCCTTTTGGCCTTAATTGTGCCCCTCTAATATTTACAAAGCTATTGAAACCGGTTTTACACCATCTCAGGAGTAAAGGTTTTTTATCTGTTCTATATTTAGACGATTTTCTTTTAATTGGGGACACTGTCGAAGCCTGTACTAAAAATGTTACATACACGATGAGAGTGCTTGAGTCCCTTGATTTTATTATTAATTTGGAAAAAAGTTCTCTAATACCTCAACAGGAGTGCTTATATTTGGGTTTCATTTACAATACTACTGATTTATCCATCTCTCTTCCCCTGAAGAAAAGACAAAAGATCCTAAATATTCTAGCTCACTTTTCTCGTGTACAGTCTTGTAAAATTAGGGAGTTTGCCGCTTTTATAGGTTTACTTGTATCTGCCTGTCCAGCTGTTCGCTATGGTTGGCTCTATACCAAGTCATTTGAAAGGGTGAAGATGCAAGCTCTAAGACGTAATGTTGACAATTATAATGCCCGTATGTCTCTTTCGAGTGAGTTAAATTTGGATTTCAAGTGGTGGCAGGATCACATTCTTTTGGCCAAAAATGTAATATCGGCATCTCATTTCAAATTCGAAATTTTTTCGGATGCTTCCTCCTCGGGTTGGGGAGCCTGCTGTAATGGTGCAAAGACTCACGGTTTTTGGTCCTTATCGGAATTGTTGCATTCTCTGCCGTATTGACAATACCACCGCAATTTGCTCAATTAACCGTATGGGCAGTGTTAAATTTCCTAATTTAAATAAATTGGCTAGGCTTCTTTGGCAATGGTGCGAGAAAAGAAGTTTTTTTGTCTTTGCTTCATACATTAAGTCTTCCGACAACTTAGTAGCTGACCACGAGTCACGCATCCTAGAGCCACAAACCGAATGGGAGTTGGCTTCTTATGCTTATGACTCGGTCGTTAGCTGGTTTAAAATGCCTGACATTGATTTGTTTGCTTCTAGGATTAATAGAAAATGTAAAATTTTTGTATCCTGGTTCCCAGATCCAGAGGCTATTGCGGTAGACGCATTTACTATAAATTGGAATAGTTATTTCTTTTATGCTTTCCCGCCTTTTTCCCTTATACTTCGGGTAATTAATAAGATTATTGGGGATAAGGCTACTGGCATTGTTGTTGTTCCGTTTTGGCCATCTCAGCCCTGGTTCCCAATCTTCAATTCCATGTTAATGGAAAATCCTATTTATTTTAAGCCTGATATTCATTTACTTGTTTCTACCAACAGAACGCCTCATCCGTTATGGCAAAAGACTACCCTGGTGGCAGGAGTCCAACATCCTCGATCGAGGTTTGCTTAGCGTCAGTTACAGCCTCAACACTTAAGCAGTATAACGGTGCGCTTAAACTGTGGTGGCGTTTCTGTTTAGATAATAAATTTGACGTATTCTCCTTTTCTGCTTTGGCACTAATTCAATTTTTAACGGTACATTTTCAGAGGGGTGTATCTTTTGGTACCTTAAATTCATACAGATCAGCTATTGTGCAGCTATCTATCATGAATGTGGCCGAGGATCCGCGTTTAAAAAGATTTTTTAAGGGCGTATATAACCTGCGACCTAGCAGACC
This sequence comes from Aphodius granarius, assembly GCA_963971325.1. Classification (NCBI taxonomy): domain Eukaryota; kingdom Metazoa; phylum Arthropoda; class Insecta; order Coleoptera; family Scarabaeidae; genus Aphodius; species Aphodius granarius. The sequence goes on from OZ020225.1 coordinate 8,999,869, forward strand.
TAGGTACAATAATATATGGGACCCTTCCGTTGTTCTAAGTTTTCTTGCATTGCAGGACAGTACCTCAATTTCATTACCTTTTTTAACGAACAAATTGACCGTTCTACTTGCTCTTGCAACTGGGCAACGGGTTCAGACGCTTTCCTTAATTAACGTAAATAATATTATATGTTATGAAGGGGACCGGTTTGAAATTAGAATTCCAGATAGAATTAAAACTTCCTGTCGAAATCGTTTTCAACCAAACCTTGTTATACCTTTTTACAAAGCTGATCCTAGGGTTTGCCCTGCAGGCACCCTCGCCACTTATTTAGACAGAACATTTTCTCGGCCCACAGTACGAGGAATGCATCCACATCTCTTGCAGCGAAAAGAGGTGTAAGCATAGACACTATTCGCTTATCAGCCGGTTGGTCTGAAGGATCCAGATGTTTCGCAAAGTTTTATCATCGTCCACTTTCTAAGGTGGACAGCTTTGCTAATACAGTGATAGACAGTGTTTCCTCCTGACTGTGTTAATCATTGATACCTCATACGGGGTTTTTGAAGCATAATGTTCATAGATGCTTAATGTTGTAATATTTTTTGTGAACTTAATAAATATTTTTTTTGAATAATATTGCAATTTACTTTAAACATCTACATTTATTTTCGAGACGGGTCCAACCTATAATCAGAAGATCAAATGAACTTACCTGTAAGTGAAATTCGATCTTGATTATGGATTGGACCCGTCGAAGGAAATAAGTCCCTCCCTTTCATGTTAACCATTACTTTTAGTTTTTTTTAGATAACTGAAATTACTCTTAACCCCACTTGTACTTGCAACATTAAGTTCACAGCTTTAAAGAAATGAAGTTATTGCGTGGTAACGTAGGATACCTATGTTCTCGCGCTTTGAAGTGTGTGGATACATATCCATAGGATACTACATTTATTTCCTTCGACGGGTCCAATCCATAATCAAGATCGAATTTCACTTACAGGTAAGTTCATTTGATCTTCTGACTTTACTGGACTTGTATGAATCTAAATTGAATCATTTACTCAATCAAATGGCATTTGATTGTTTCACTCTACAGATGCTATCCCTGACCTTATTCCTAAAACTGATAAAACTCCTATCTACAAGAACATATCCTAAAACTTAATAATATCTTTGTCTAAAATTTATCTATGAAAAGTTTTGCAAAAGTTCAACACCGATAGCAACCATTGTTATAAATGGAAGAGCTAATTAAAAATCCACACCGCTGGACACCATGTAATAGGTTTTGCAAAAGTACGAATCAAATATCCCACCGCTAGACACCATGTATGAGGTTAGGACCTGAGTCTGTGTTTAATGGTAGCGTAGCAAACAGAGCGGTCAAATTCTTATTTACTCTGTATCAAATTCAAACGGAGGACGCGAGAACTTTCTTCCAAACCTTGAGGGTTTGGTATCGCTAGATTTTTAGAAGCCAAAAATAATCGTAACTGAATTAATCTTGATTAATTACCTTAGGGTGATTAAAAGTCAAATTCAAACAAAACAAATATATTTACAAAATGAACAAAAAGAATTAAAAACCCTTCAGATCGAGTGTACAAGAATCATTGAAACTCTTGACATAATGAAAATAGTTGGAGAGGAAACGGATGACAGACATAATTAAACCATAAAAATTACCTAAACTGTTATTGGCAAATTTACATCAGCCGAGATGGCTACACTTGACACACACACAGAAACAAAACACAAGGGCCTAAAGCCCAAACAAATTGAACTACGTCATTCGACGTCTAAATCACGACCTCGACTGATATTTCAAACATACAAATCTAGGAAGGCCTTCTCCCACCAAATACACAACCAAAGTTCGTTATTTTAGCAAAAAGTTTACATCCGTCCTCAGGCCACAGAAAGTTGCCCAAACTTCTAGAAAAAATCTGTATTCATACCACATTCTTGTGAGCAGGTCAAAACGTCTCTTGAACAAATAACTACCCCTGAGTCATCTGTTTATTATATTATATACAACCGTTTATTCTACTCGAACCCAAAGCAAAAGACAAAACCCCACGTATGACATAACGACTCACTTAATTCCATAAATTAGGAGGCTGCACTTGCGGACGTGGACACTGACCAGGCTGTTACTGTTTTTTATGACAAACTATGGCAAATTGTTAAAAAGCACGTCCCATACAGGACCTTACGTAAGCGGCGCTACCCTGCTTGGTACTCTGGCGCTACCGTTGACTGTATTAAGGAGAAACACAAGTTTCACAAAAAAATGGAAAATGTACCACAACAAGATAGACTATCTAACTTTCGGTCTGCTTCGCGCGCGGTCTAAACGTCTAATAATAGGTGACTATCGCGATTACGTAGCATCGATGGAGAGCGCCATGGTACTGGAGCCGGGGCGCATGTGGTCGTTTGTTTGTGATAGACGTCGGGGTGCATCGCGGACTACAGCCACTGTTAAGCATGACAACCAGACTGCATCCAATGGCGAGTCCATATGTGAACTGTTCAATTCATACTTTCACTCAGTTTTTGTTGATAGTCGACCGGAGGATGATGGTGGCGTGCGCGGAGTCGGCGCGCAGAATGTCCCGACTCTGCTTGGTTCATGATGTTTGCTGGTTAGGGGATAGGTGCAAACCTTTGGTCCCCGGTAGCGGAAATGGAGCCCCAATACGAATGGGGAAGGATTGAAAGGGAAGGACATGTAGAAGTTGTGACGTGTAGGATAACGGATGAATGTGGTGGAAGTACGTTGGGTATTAGACTTGGAACGGGATATTATGGGTGGAACATAAGTGTTGGAAAGCTGAGACGATGAGGTTGAGGTTTTGGCTGAGTTCTCTCAGTTGGAGGGCAAAGTCGTTTGATATAGGATGCGGGTTTGTTTGCGGAGGCTAGGTTCTTGAGGGCTTCGGAATACTGCTTTGTGGTTGTTGGTTGAGGGATGGTGGTGCGGGGAGGTGGTCTGGTGATGGCTGCTTGTTGGACGGCGGTGGGTTTTGGCGGTAGTTGTTTTCTTTTGGGGGTTTTGGAGCAACCCCGGTAGCTTGCATGGTGTGGTCCTCCGCAATTGGCACACTTCCTAACAGTGGGCGGGGTATTGCAGCTGGTGGTGAGGTGCGACTCCGCGCAGTTGTTGCATCTGGGCGGGGCCTTGCAGTAGGTGGAGCCGTGACCAAAGAGCTGGCATTGGCTGATCGCAGGCGTCTTTTGCAGGGCTTCAACGTCGACGAGGATGCCGCAGACGTCTTTTATATTGTAGAGACACTTCTGTTCTCTCGGCACGGAGACCAGCACCAGAGGCATCAGTTGTCTGGTCGATGGATGCTTCATCCGAAAGACTCTGGACGGCGTGAATCCTTGTTTATGGAGGTCGGCGGAGATGTTATCGATTGCCAACTCAATTGGCAATCTCCGGAGCACGATGTTGAGCTCCCTGGCTTCTATGGTGGAGAAGGTATGGTATGGAATATTCTGAGCGGAAAGGAGGGTGATTGCTCCAGAATGGTCGGTAAGGGATGATGGAAGGATCTTTATGCCAGCCTGGGTGTTGATGGCTGACTTAAAGAGGACTTTGTCGGTATTGAGTTGGGATTTAACTTGGGTCCAGGATTGCTTGTTACGGATGACGATTGGGGGAATGTCAGATCGGTCGAGGGTTTATCGGGTTGGCTGGTGGTCTTGGGTGAGGAGGAGGTGGCGGTAGTCGCAGGTCTTGGTGGTGAGGGATTTTTTTTGTTGAGGTAGACGGTAGTGGTTGTGGGTCGGCTGGCGTTTGGACGGGTTTTGGGACAGAAGCGCTCTTCTTCCTCTTACGTGATTGTTTTGGCGATGTGAACTCGTCAGCGGAATCGCTGCTGACGTCCTCCTCACCGTCGTCGTCCGTGGTACCTCGAGTGACTTCGAGGTACACGTCTCGGATGGTATTGATGAACGCCAGCATCTGGTCGGGTTCGAGGCCAATAAACGTGCAGTAGAACTCCTGCATCTGCAGATGGGTATTGTCACGTGGTCGTTGCGGAGTAGACGGGCCTGGGGACAGGAACTCATCCTCCACGTCCATGAGGTCTTCGTTCTTCTTGCGCATGGTGAGCAAGAAGTTCACCATGTGCGCACCAGAAAAACCTGATCCTGGGTTGGACTGGTGAGGAACAAAAAGTGGTCGGACAGGGCACGTGGAACGAAAATGAAATAAAAGGTAATTCAAACGGAAATAAAAATGGTAATTCTAGGAAAAAGAGTAAAATAAATGGAAAATTCTAGGAAACAGGGATAACGAGGGGTAGGCTTTTGCTAATTACCGTCGAAATGCCCAGTCGCTCGAGCGTGTGTGTCACAAGCCAGCCTTAATTGACTGGCTGTCCCAGCACAGCCGTTACGATGAGCAATTCCGCGTATAGGTAATTAACAGATGAGTGGACTCCCTAGCTAAATCTACTTACTGGCTTGTAAGCAGATTAGTTTCGAGAGAACACGGACACGGGAAAAGATCACGGAAAAGAAAGAAAGGACTTACTGCGAAGGTTAAAACTTTGAAACTAGTCACTAGGTCACTGGCAATTGTACCTGGTAGCGAGGTCGACTGTAGACTTCTGAGTACGTGGTAGAGATGATTTCAACTAAGAACGTCACGTCACGTGACTTCCCGCCAAGTGCGCAGTAGACCACTTTCCATTTAGCACTGTAGATATATGGAGCTATTTATCAACGTCGTTATTTTCCCGCCGCGCAGGTGTACTGGTGGGGGAGTGACGTTCTTAGTTGAAATCATCTCTAAGTAGCGCGGGCGACTGTCGCTTTCTTCCCGACTCTGTTCACTCCGGAGAATGTTCTTGAGCGTTTACGTTCGCTGACGCCTTCTACCGGCTTTGGCCCGGATGGGATTCCAATCTTATTTTTGCGTAACTGTGCAGGTGCACTGGTCGCGCCATTGCATTTCATTTTTACCCTGTCACTGCGCGAGGCTAGATACCCTAGTCTTTGGAAAAGGGCTTTTGTATTGCCAATCCTTAAATCAGGTAATGGGGGACTTGTCCAGAACTATCGTCCAATTTCCATTCTCTCTAGCGTTAGTAAGGTTTTTGAAAGCCTGATTTATAATGTATTGAGGTTAAGAGTAAGCTGGTTACACAACAACACGGCTTCTTTCCGGGAAGATCAGTTGAAACAAATCTATGTACGTACACGGAGTACATCTTAAGATCACTTGATACCCGTCCTCAGGTTGGTGCTGTCTACACGGATTTTAGCAAGGCATTTAACAGAATTGATCATACTATCCTGATTGATAAGCTTAGACTGATTGGGTTGGACGAGTTTCTGATTCAGTGACTCTGCTCTTACATCACTGATCGTTCCCAGGCTGTTAGACTCGGGAATTTTGCATCCTCTTTCAGATGAATCCCGTCTGGCGTGGCTCAGGGATCCCACCTCGGCCCATTGCTTTACTTAATCTATGTAAACGACATTGGAACTTGTTTCCGTTACTCTGACTTTCTGATGTATGCTGACGACATAAAGATATTTTGTAGGATCTCCTCTCTACAGGACTGTCATAACTTTCAGGAGGACTTAGCTAGACTTCACGATTACTGTATCCTAAACAAGTTAGTTCTAAACTATGAGAAATGTAATAAGATCACATTTGCTAGAAGTAGATATACACATGACTTTGATTACAGTCTGGGAGACAATATTCTCTCATCCGTCAGCAGCATCAGGGATCTCGGCGTGATGGTTGACAGTAAGCTCTCTTTATAATAATAATAATATCGTTTATTTCCTTGTGGTAACAGTTACATAGGATAAGTCAACATTGAGGTATGTAAACAATATACAAACCATAATCAATACATTAATAAAAAAAGATACAATCCTTATAAGATACAAGTCTGAAATTCGTGAAGCGAGTAAAAACATTTCTCTAATAGAAACAACTTCAGATGCCTTTTGAAAACACCAAGAGACCGTTCCTCTTTCAGATTAGCTGGTAACTTGTTAAATAGTTTCGGGCCCAAACATTTGGGAGATCTGGCTCTTATTCCCAATCTGGCATATGGCACCTGCAGATCATCCATGTGACGGGTGTACATATTATGAATGTCAGACCGCTTTAGAAAACGGTCTTTATTTATAAAAACAAATGTACACATTTCGTAAATATACACTGAACACATAGTCAAAATATTAAAATCCTTAAAAATAGCTCTACAGGATGTTGTATTGTCTACTACGGCCATAATACGAAGAATTCTTTTTTGACCAATAAAAACACCACGTACACAAAACGACCCACCCCAGAAACATACCCCATATGATAGTCGAGATCCCACCTGCGCGTGATAGAACTGCGTCAGTTGGGAACGGGGTAGATATCGCTTCAAAACCCGGAACTGGAAGGCAATCGAACCCAGCCTTGCGGACAGCGCCAAACAATGCTCGTTCCAGCTCAGCGCGCTGTCCATGTGAAGGCCCAGAAATTTGACATTTTCTGTGGAGTCTATTTTTTTTCTCATGATGGTATAGGTCGAAAGTTTCGACGTGCCTCTGGGGACAATGAAATTGCATGAGGTAGGTTTTACCAACATTTAGGAAAAGACCACCAATCACTCAAAGCCTCGAGAACTCGCTGACTCGTCACGGCTACCTCATCCTGAGTTGATCCACTCACCAAGTGGGCACCGTCATGGACAAGCGGGACGTCGTTGATAAAAAGTATGAATAATATTGGACCCAGGACGGAGCTCTGTGGAACACCCAAGTTGACCATCCTGTAAGAGGAAGTATGCTGGTCTATTGAGACTCTATTGAGTCTATTGAGTCTCCGGTGCCTGAGGTAAGACATCACCCAATCCAGAGGAGACCTCTCACCCCACACCGGACCAGCTTGTCCATCAAAATATTAAGATCGACACAGTCGAAAGCCCGACTGAGATCGCAAAAGGACCTCCCCTGCATCGATCAGTTCCAGAAGTCTGTCCGTCAACGATTGCACGGCGGTTGAGGTAGATTTATTCCGCATAAAGCCGTGTTGAGATGAGGATATGATGTTATAACGAGTCAAGAACTCCCTCATACGGATCAAAAAACAATGCTCAAAGATGCTGGAGAATGAAGGAGGAATCGACACCGGTCGATAATTCTCCATTAGGCGAGCGTCAGCCTTTTTGTAAATCGGAAAAACTTTGTTGATCTTTAACTTTTCCGGGAATTTACCTGTTTTGAAGGACAGATTTATTAGATGATGTAGTGGTTCCGCAAGGACATGAGCCAGTCGGCGAATCAGAAAAGCTGGGACCTCGTCAACCCCACTCGATCGCTTATTTTTTATCTTTGTTTTGATAAGATTCTCCAATTCGTTGACCGTAAACGGGAGCAAAAACATAGAGCTATCCGTCCCCGACGAGCAAGGCATCTCTGAAGGGATACGAGCGACAGGTGGTATAGCTGTAACAATGTCAATTGGAGACTGTACAAAAAACCTGTTGAAAGACTCAGCAATTTTCGAGGGGTCCGATGTTATTTGTCCATCCACGTTGACCTCGAGGTCCTTAACGGATTTAGTGTGACCAGATAGACGAGAAATCAGTCTCCAGGAAGCCCGGGCGGGATTCTCCGAATCCATTATGACTCTCTGGTAGAACGCCCTCTTTGCTTCCGTTATGAGGTTGAAATGCAACTTCCGACGTGCGCGATACATTGTGCGCAATATGGGAAATCGAGTCTGAAGATGAAATAGATCCCTCAGATTAGCGCTGGAGCTCCTCACCGCATCGGTGGCCCAATTCTTATCAAACACGCTAGAAGCCTTGCGGTTTTTGATCTTAGGAAAATGTTTGTTGAAATAAAACGTGAACACGTCGTAAAAACTGTCGAATGCCTCGTCAATGCAGGTGCCATTGGCGCAATTTAACCATACCTCTCTGGAAAGATCATTCTCCAAATTAATAATATTACGCTCAGAGAAATGTCGTTGATAGAATTGTTTTGATGCACTATCACTGTGGTAGTACCTCTCTCAATTTGCATATACAGCACCTAACCCGTAAAGCCTTCCGCGCACTGGGTTTTGTGATCAGGCTATCCTCCTCCTTCTCCAACTTGTCGACTATCAACACTTTATATAGCGCTTATGTCAACAGCATCTTGAACTTCGCTTCGGTGGTCTGGAGTCCGCAGTACCAAGTTTACGCGGATCAGGTGGAGTCGATTCAGAAACGGTATATAAATTACGTAAGCAGGAGATTCCACCTACCTGCATGCTCGTATGAGCAACGCCTGTCACGTGTTTGGGCTCCTTCCCTTGCGGGTTCGTCGAAATTTTCGGGATTCTGTGTTTTTGTTTAAAATTCTTAACCGTCTCATTGATTCGCCGGACCTGCTTCAGCTGTTTATGTTTAACGTCCCCATACGCTCCGTTCGCGCTTCTGACCTTCTCCTTCTGCAACTATGTCACACAAATTCGTTAATCGGTTAGTAGCCTCCTATAACCGCCTCCAACATTTCATTGATCCTTTCCACAGTTCCCTATTGTCCGACAGGAACAAGTTGAGAAGGGCTTTAGCACCTCAGTATGTTTTTTTTTAGTTATTTAGTTATTATGGAAATTATTTGGTTTAGTTGTTTTTTGTTTTAGTTCAATTACTCGAATTGTTTTCTTTTTTCTTTTGTTTTAAATATGTTACAGTATTTATCTAGTGTGTACTGTCTTGGGCTCTGCCTGTTTGTACACCGAACAGTTGAAAATAAAATAAAATTGTAAAGAACGATTTCAAAGAACCAGTCGTAACAATTTTTTGAGGATCTTAATTTAGTTATCTGATTGTCACAATTAAGTACATATGACATTCGCCACATACACCACGTTCTTTTTGTAGTTTTACCTTTAGGGGGGTCGCGCAATTTGTTAGGAGATTTTGGGGGTCCGCCAAGGTAAAAAGGTTGAAAACCACTGCTCTAGACCATTGTATTTGATTTGCCATTTCCAAACGTGGCATGGAAAAGCATGGATTTAACTGATTTCCTCGGTGATTGTCGTTCTTTTGTTTCATCAAGTCCAATATTATTCATTTCTCCTTGGTGTTGATGTCATGTTCAATTTACATTTGCTTCGCAAACTGTCAGTTAAACGATCTTCTTCATCATCTACGCTGTTGAATTTGTCTATGACTGAATGCTGTTTCGCTATTTCATCTTCTTTTGTTCTTTTCTGGAAGGGTTTCTCTTAACTTGACAATGAGTTCGGAAACTTCATTTAGTGCTGGCAAATTCTCTGTGGTGGCAGCTTGCGTACGGCCATAGCTTCTATTTTCGTTTTTCGAGATAACACGATATCTATGGCTATGCTTTGCGCTTTTAAGATTATCTATCACAGAGTTTATTTGTTTGAATTTATCTTTGAGTGCTATAAGATCTATTGACAACGGCATGTCGTACGCTGGCTCTACAAAGGTTCCACCCAAAGCAATGATTTTTTCACAATTGTACAGAATTTCTCTACGCTGTATGTCATTTTCCGTCTGCCAGGCCTTTGCATTTTAATTCATATTGCAACTCATCCGTAGATAATCGATTAAAATCCAACATTGTATTACAATGATAATACTTTCCAACTGATATAAATTTACCTACTTTAAGTAGAATCAAGTATTAAACGATTATAAAGATATTATATTCGAAATTTGCAATTAAAATACAATTTTGCCCAGGACTGTCGTGATTGGCTAAGTGTAAAATTGTCAACGTAGCCTAGACATTATTCACAAATATAGCGATTTTTGTTCTTATAGGGTTGTCATCACTGTTTGTTGCATGCTTTCTTCGCTAGTATTTACTTTGACATTGTGGAGGTTATTTTAGCTCAGTTAGCTGTATATTAAAGTAATAAGTGTTAAAAGTACAGTTATGTGTTCTGTTGATGGTGATTTTACAAAAGCGGTTACGCAAAACTTACCAACAATAGGGTATTACGGTCATGTGGAAATTTGACTAAAATCACCAAACAAATGATTCTACACCATATAAGATGTCATCCTGAGAAGCTTTTATCTCTGTGCGTTGGTTTGTTTATGATAAAATTGCAATTAAAAGTTGTAAATTTAAAAATTCGTCGACCACCGTCGGAAATACCAGAAGTGTAACAGCCGACTGAGGCTTGACAACGATGTCTCGTTTAGGGTATTTTTTTTTCCGGTAAGGTTGCCACAACTGTTGTTTACTTGTTTGGAAGCCAGTGAGTGAAATGCATCTCGCTGTCAATGATCATAAACAACTGTAAACAACGGCAAACAACATAAATAAGCGTCGAGTGTTATTACGTGTGTGCAATGTGTTCCGTAGAAATTGATTTTACCAAAGCGAATTCGCAAAATTTACCCTCAATCGATCTAATTACCATAATAACTTTTTTCAACGAAAACCAGCATTTCTTAGGCGCCGAAATGAAAGGGATTAAACTTGAACGGTAAGATATTGTCCAAATGTTATAATATGAGTATAATAATATAATGATATGTTTAGATCACCAAGGCAAGAATATGGGGATAACGCTATAGGTTAAGTTCAACTTCACCGGAGTGATAATAAGTGTACAATTAAAGCTAGAATTACACCTGAACATTCGGTTACGAAGAAACCATACACAGTATCCTGTGTGATAGATGAAGTTTTGGGACACGTTTTCAGTGTTCAATGCACCAATGCACTTTTCTTCAAAGCCAGAGAGGCAAAACGCGAAAAGAAGTACGAATACGCATGGACAAGGGATAACAAGGTATACCTCAGAAAAACAAAAAACAGCGAGAAAATAAGAATTAAAACCCAAATGGACATAGAACAATTGCAATAAAAAAAAGAAAAAAAAAGATTATTATCTATTTATCATGGAATCAATATATATGCACAACGTACGAAGCATAAAAAACAAATATGAGGAAATCGAACTGATTCCATCATTAAATAAGTACCCAATAGCGATTGTTATCATAGAAACTTGGCTTTCAGATATAAACGAACACCTATACAACATAGAAGGCTACAATGCTGAATTCTACTCTCGTAATGATGGAAAAAAGGGAGGTGGTCTAGCCATCTTTATAAGAGCGGATCAACAATACACAATCAAAAATAAACTTACCACCAAACACATAGAAACATTGTCAATATACCTGGAATCTATTAGAACAACCATAACCACGGTCTATAGACCACCACACGTACCATACAATGATTTAAAACATGTACTCCAAACCACATTGTTAAATAGAAGGAAGGACCAGATCGTGCTTGGAGACTTCAACGTAAACATAATGGAGCAAACCAATGAAACAAGAGACTACAAGACCACAATAAATGAACAGGGTTACAAATTGATCAACAAAACTGGAATAAAGCACTACACCTGAACCAACCACCATGGGCAAAACACAATCCTGGACCACGCTATGACAAATGCCAAGCACAAAATAAAACATCTTAGGATAGCTCCATCTAACATATCGGACCACTACCCGTTAATAGTCGAACTCACAGAACGGAAAAAAAGAAACTACTTATACTACGAACACAATCAAACGGACTATGGAAAAATAAGAGCAAACATAGAAGAGATGATAGACAAACAAATACAGAACTTTGAAGACCTCTCTAGGGAGATGGAAAGAATAATATCAAATAACCAAAAGATCAAGAAAATTAAAAGGACGGAAAAATGTGAGTGGATGAGCGAAGAAATTACAGCACTGATAAAAGAGAGGAACATACTATATAAGCTGCATAGAAAAAACATAGAAAACGACGTAATAAAACTAAGATATAACACAATAAAAAAACTAACAAAAGACAAAATAAAAGCGATAAAAAGAAATTACTACGAGATTAAGCTTGAAACTGCTCAATACGATAGACAAAAAACCTGGCGTATTGTAAACAAGCTAACAAATGCTGGTCTAGGTAAAACGAATGCAATCCAAGAAATAAAGAGGGATGACGAAACATTAGCAACCATAGACAAAAAAATTGCTGAAGAGATCAACAAATACTTTTCCGAAATAGGACATAACCTAGCACTGGAATGCAAACACAAGAAACAACAAATAAACTTGCCAGGAAGGCCGCTAGGATTACAAGACCTAACGCCGTCCAACTTCATGGAAACCACCGAAGAGGAAGTAAAGCACACAATAAAAAAACTAAAAAAGAACAAGGCACCGGGATTTGACAGAATTACAAACAATATCCTAAAACAAAACGAGACAAAATTGACACCCATCATCACAAGACTGACTAACGACATGATAAAAAGCGGAATCTATCCCCAATACCTCAAACGGACCATAATAACTCCCATTCATAAATCAGGAGACCCCACGACACCAACAAACTACAGACCTATTTCGATCCTTTCGGCACTCAATAAAATTACTGAAACAATAATTAAAGCACGACTAGACAAACACATACAAACAAATAAGTTGATCAATGATAGCCAGTACGCATTCCAGAAGAAGACCGGCACAACATCTGCGACCATAGATCTGATATCCTCCGTAGCAAAAAACCTTGACAGAAGAAGAAAGACCGCGATAGTCTTTATTGACATGAAAAAGGCCTACGACACGGTCTGCAAAGAAAGGATAGTAAAAAAACTCGGAGAACTGGGCATACACGGCAAAGATGTCACTCTTTTGGAATCCTATATAAAAAACAGACCCCAAACGGTAAAGGTGGGAAAAACTGAAAGTAACACCGCATATCCGACACACGGACTGCCACAAGGAGGAAATCTGTCTCCGATTATGTACGTACTATACACAAACGACATTCACGAAATCCAGCTCAAAGGGAAATTGTTTATATACGCCGACGACATCTGCATTGTCTACAGCAACAAAAACGCTGAAGAAATGGAGGAAGATATGAAGTCCGACCTAGCAAAAATCGAAAATTGATGCGCAGAAAATAACTTAACAATAAACGAAAATAAAACCAACTACATGATCATTAACAATAAGAATGAACAAATACGATTTACGCTAAAAATAAACGATAAAAATATAAAAGAAACAAAAGAAGCAAAATATCTGGGACTTCATATAACGCAGGATTTTAAATGGAACACTCATATTAACCAAATAAGAAAGAAAAACGCAGCAGCAATATCAAAGATAAATAAAATAAAACACCTTATACCAACATATATGAGGAAAGCAATATATCATTCTGTATTCATGGCAAACAACAACTACCTAACGACAATATGGGGAGCTACAAGTGCAAAAAACACAATACAAGTACAGCAGAATAAAATGCTAAAGATACTCTTCAATCTGAACCACCGTACCAGGGAAGTCTTTGAAAGAACGAAAGAATTAACCATACGTCAGACAATACTCCTTAATGATATCCTGTTGCTCCACAAAATACATACAAAGGAAATACGAACTAACATAAAATTGACAACTACTACAGATATACACAACATACAAACACGGCAGCGTACCCACATTCGACCACAGGCATACAAAACCAATAAATACTCGCTGAGCACTACAACAATAGCAGTTGAGAGGTATAACAGAATTGACGACAAAACGAAAAAACTACCACTAACACAATTTAAAAAAAACTGAAAGCGATGATACTGACATGGAGGATCCATTCCTAACTGACACAGACTCAGATTAATCAACAATACATACCCTCAATACCGATAGTCCGGGGAGAGGCGGCTCATCACCCGAGGCGAGGCCAGAGGGAGGAAACGTGTGAAGACAGCAACAGTGTTATTTCACGCACAACTTGTATATATATATATATATTCTGTAGTGTGTGTGTAAATATATATGTATATAAGGTAAAATAAAGAAATTTCAAATTTCAAAAAAATGCAAAACTTGTGTTGGTTGTAAAGGCGGTTGCAAACATTCCGTTGCTTTACTAATGTGGCTATATCGCCTTAGTAGGAACCATCGCCAACATCTGTGACATCCTATTGGCAGAAACCGAAATTGTCGCAGATTGGATCGTCAGTGAAGTATATTTTAGCAAAAGATATTGGAACTGTAAATATTGAAAAATATCAGGAATGCGACAGTAGCATCAAACAATCAAAAAATATTTTTAGTGATTTTCACGAATACTGCCTTAGTAACGGTATTGAAAATCAAATGAATAGGTATTTAACTGATAGCGATTTTGAGCATCTGTCAATGCACACCTTATTTTGTGAATTCAAAATATTATATGGTAAAGCACATCGCAGAGACATTCACGAAGTGGCAGAAACAAGAGCTCAAAGTAATAGTCCTGTGTGGTACGAATTGCGGTATGCTAGAGTGACAGCTTCAACAATATACACAGCGTCAAGATGTAAAACCGATGGTTCTTTACTCGAAATCATCTTTGTAGCTAATGTATTCGAGTCTGCTGCGATGCGAAGAGGTAAAGAGATGGAAGCTGCTGTTATTGAAATATTGAAGTCGAAGGGAATTCAAGTAAACAATTGCGGTTTATTTTTAACAAAGGAATATCCTACATTTGGAGCTTCTCCTGACGGAATAAACGATACTCATGTTATTGAAATTAAGTCACCTTTCAAAGAAACAACGATAACCAATTTTATTAATAAAGGTGAAATTACACCAAAATGTATGGGCCAGTTGCAACATCAAATGTGTATCTGTAAACGCAAAAAAGCCCTCTTTGTTGTTGCCGAACCAAACTTTGAAGAAACAAAAAGAATAGTTATAAAAGAAGTAGATTATGATCATGATTTAACTAAAAAATTAATTAGTGAGGCTGAAAACTTCTGGTCTGCATACATATACCCTAAACTTAACCAATAAGTGTGTAGGTACAAATTTAAAATAAATACGTGCTAAAATAAAATGTTTGTTTATTTGTATATTCTAGTTGTCCCAACCTTTATAACGAGTCTTTACGTACCTCCTCCATCGACAAGTAAATTCCAAGTAAAAAAGAAGTTAACGGGTGAAGGGTTTGTAGATAATTTATGAGCTTTCCAATCTTCCACCCGTATTGTTATATAAACATTAGAATATAATAGATAATTGTGTAAATCTCTCATAAATATTATTCAACCAGCTTATTACAGGTAGTCGTACTAACTTAACTACTAATTAATTAAACATCACCCAATCACATGGTTCATGCAGAAATTTCATTGTAGGGGGAAAGTTTAGTAAACAGCAACTGCTTAAATAGAAGTTTATTAATACTACATATTTACAA
Organism: Aphodius granarius; assembly: GCA_963971325.1. Taxonomy (NCBI): domain Eukaryota; kingdom Metazoa; phylum Arthropoda; class Insecta; order Coleoptera; family Scarabaeidae; genus Aphodius; species Aphodius granarius. The sequence continues at coordinate 9,015,134 of OZ020225.1, forward strand.
TACATTTCTTATAATATATTCCTGTGTGTTTATGAAACTACAAGCCAGATACACCATTTCGTCTAAATGTTGTATTGAATTTTTATTAACACAGCTATGTAACGACAGCATCTTAAAATTCCTTATTCTATTTATTGCACGTACTATATGTATTCTAAGGCTAGTATTCTAAGGATTCTTTAATTTGCAAGACATCGTCTGCAGATAATTCACCTTCTGTGACACTTGGCGGCCTAACAAGAGAACATCCCCTTTCTCTTAAATGCGGTTCTAATCCTTTAAACCCCCTATCTGCCATAACAGTTCTATTTTTAGGTAAATTGTATAAATAACTGCTATTTAAAACTATGGTCATATCACTAGCTCGCCCGCCAAATCCACGTGAAATAAAATTAATTAAGCCATCCGGAGTACAGGATATTAAATATTTTATTGTATTGTTTTTTTTTTATATTCAGACCAAGTAAGGGATTAATGTAATGGGTTTTCCGGTTTTTCAATGATGATTTCGAAACAATCGATGATTGAAATGACCTTCTTATATCTTAGCCGGAATGGAATCGGCAAATTTTTTTCTATTTCAATACTACTGGGCCAAAAGACAAATTTTTTCATTCCGTTTTTTCATGTCGATTTAAATACATGTGCTGTATGAGAAATACTTAAGCCAAAATCATCCGAAAGTGCTTTGAACTCCAAATCCAACGATAACTTTTTTAATACAATGTATACATTCCGCACTTCAACTTCCAAAGCTTTTGTAAGAATATTGACTAGATGAAATGCTGCGACTGTTATCCCAAGGTAATACTTAGGATCCTTTTCTATTTTATATATTGATGTTGCGTAGCACTTTTGGTTCATTTCTTCACGCATCAAATGTTTGGTCTCCGAACTTGTCGTACTGCCCCCGGAATGATCCGATTTCACCTCATATTCATCTATTAATAATTTTCTCCGCTTAGCAATTGGAGAATTGCTTGAGGAATCGGATGATAGTGGTGGAACTTCGTTATGAACTTCGTCCAAGATTTGAGGAACTTTGAACATCATATTGCATTGTGAGCTCTTCGATCTTTGTAGTGGTTTGCACTGTGTTTGTTTGTGGTACACCTTTGGGGAAAATTTTGCTGTTGTGATGTTCTCCTTACGCTCAACAGAAGGTATAGCTCCTTTTCGTAGACGAAAATTGGTATTTTTTTCCCCCAAAATCTTTGCCTTGGCATAATTTTCAATGTCATTTTCAGCCTAAAACAAATCCAATAATGTTAAAATATATCATCGATATTGATAAAGATAGTTGTACTTAAATCAAAATGATCCTGACAGACAAAGGCTATTTTTCTGAGCGATTCTTCAGTTATACCGATAGCCTCAAGCCAAACATGTCTCATTTGGTTTCTTGGGAGTTTAAAAAATATCCTATCTGGCGTTTCTGCCGATTTGTTACCACACTCCGGCACACAACAAACTCTATAATTTTGCTTATACATTACACCTGTGTCACATAACCTAATCTCAATCACAATGCGGCTGTCAGCCTGAACTACAAACGCAATAACGAAATATAACTACGTTTGAAATAAAGCAACGTTGTCAAATAACAATTCGATAGAGATAGAAGCAATTCTCATTCAAATTTCAAACGACGTTTTCTCGTAAATTAAAGTAAAGTTTGACATTTTATTTGTAGAACCAGTATTAGTAACGCACATTCTTTCTTAAAATATGTTATTTCAAAAATGCCGTAATACCCTATTGATCTGATTAGTGTAATGACGTTTTTTAATGATAACAAAGAATTTTTAGGAGCAAAAATGAAAGGAAGACTGGAGAACCAAGTAGGGTATTTTTTATTATTAGGAATGCTTCAAATATATGCATAAAGTCTATCTTGAATGCAAAACTCTTAATATTCAGTTGTAACAGATTATTAAAATACGACAATTTCAATGATTTTTACCAGCTAATTACGTCGCTGTTCTTGCGAATGGAGACAAGATGGTTGTATTATGCAATACATCGAGACGCATGATTCAATTCCGATTTCATGTTCGATTGAAAGTAGTGCCCAGAAATTGAGATTTTCTCTCTGATCCCTCTGATTCGGGAGAGGAGTGGAAATTGGTTGTCCCGAAGGACCGTCGGGACGCGCTCTTGAAGTTGTACCATGATGATCCTCGTGCTGGCCATGTCGGAGGCTACAAGGTATATTGGCGTTTGTTGGAGCGATATATTTGGCCGAAGATGCACGCGGATGTCACGGGATACATGCGACGGTGTAGAGTGTGTGCAGCCCAGAGGCCTGAACAGCGCGCCCCCCGCATGGGCGCACTCATGGGTTCCCGACCAGAAATAACTCGACCTTGGCCAATGATAAGCCTGGATTTCGTGGGACCCCTCCCCCGCTCGTCAAGAGGAAACACCTCTATCCTCATCGTAAGTGATTATTTTAGCAAGTACGTCCTTCTGTTTGCTCTCCGTTCGGCGACAGCTAAGAGTTTGGCTAGGGTGATAGAGGAGAACGTGTTCTTGGTACACGGCGCTCCGCAGTATCATATTTGCGACAACGGAGTCTAGATGAGGAGCAAGGATTTCCGAACTTTGTGCGACTCCCACGGTACCAAGATCTCCTACACCCCCTTATATTGTCCTAGGGCCGATCCTGTCGAAAGGGTTAACCGCGTCGTGAAGACCATGCTCGGTTGTTACGTTAAAAATTATCAGCGGAAATGGGATGACTATCTTGCCCACATCTGATGTGCAATACGTGCCTCCAAGAGCGAAACGACCGGTTATTCCCCGTTCTTTGTTAATTTTGGCAGGAACTATGTTGGTCGCGGCAGTGCTTTTGAACAGGTCCTGACTCAGGAAGATGAGCCTTTGGATGTATCAATGCGTGTCAAGGAATTCCGTAATCTCTTCGAACGAGTCAAGAAGCAGCTTAGGGCTGCTCAAGAACGCAGCCAAAAAGTCTATAACCTTCGCCGAAGGCCTGTACAATACACCGTCGGTCAACACGTATTGCGACGAAACAAGGTTTTGTCAGATGCGGCCAATTATATTAATGTCAAGTTAGCCGCCAAGTTCGTTGGGCCCTATCGAGTCAAGAAGAAAATGGGATATTGGACTTACGAGCTGGAGGACAACGAGGGGCGATCTAAGGGAGTTTGGCATGTTCAGTATCTCAAGTTGGCCCAGGATGAGGAAGTGCCGACGTAAAACACCCGTGTCCTGTAGGGGGGCAGAAGTATACTCCTACTGCGTTTTCCGGCGTCCGGTAAAAGTCCGGTAACTGTGACTCGGTTTGTGCCATTGTAACAAATGCTAACGTATTCAATCGAGCACAAAATTGCAAACTAAACAAATTTAGTTTTCGATGGGCAATTGCTTGTCCAACAAGAATAAATCGTGGTTTAGCCATCCTATCGATAAGTTCGAGAATTGAGTAGTGAAATTGTGAGCACAAGATGTAAGTAAGACTTGTCAATTGTTATTAGGTTTAAGTATCTATTGATAATATATTTATTTGTTATTGTTGAAATGCGTATTATTTGAAATCCACACTAGACTACCGAACTTTAATTTAATTCAATTTATCCTAACTTTTATACCGACTTCGCATAGTCATATGCGGAGTGGAGGGTTACATTGGTGGCAGCGGAAAAGGCTATTTTAGAGTGGATATTTTCGAATATGCGGATTTTAAGGGCGAATTTTAATGTCTGTACTTCCCCACGTCAGCAGATTGACACGTTCAATCAACTGGGTGTGTCGACACGTGATATGCTGGCGTAAGCAACACCTCATCACTATGGGTTATTGCACTGGTAATTAATTGTATAATAAAAGTAGAAAAGTATTATATATGGGATATTTAGGGATTATTTGGGAAATAATATATTTTTCAGGGTAATTTTGTTCTTGGGGATTTCGTTAAGGTAACAGTCAATACTAGTAGTCATCATGACCGATCCAAAGGAGACTAAGGTGAAAATTGAGGTACCAAAAATCTCTTTTGGGGGTATTCTAAACAGCATAGACGAATTTTCGGGTAAAGAAAATGTTAAATACTACTTTGAAAGGTTGGAACAAAGAGCCGCGTTGGATGATATTGATGACGCAACATTGCTTAAAATCGTTAGATGTCAGGCTTATGATTTTTACAAAAGCGAAGATAGTTTAGCCGGAAACATTTCATTTCAAGAATTTAAACAAAAAATAATTAGCAAGTTTGCGCCTTCAAAGATACCGGGCGCGGCACAGTTCCAACTTTTGCAATGTAAGCAAAGACGTGGTGAAACCGTAAGCGAATTTGTGACGCGATTAAAATTATTGGGACAGGAAATGTTAAGCGACGATTTAAGTAACGCCAATGATGTACAAAAAGAAGGGATTAGGAAAAAGAACAACGACTTAATTTTGAATCAGTTTAAAATGGGACTAAAACAGGAAATCCAACGAAGTATAGGGCTAACGTTAGCACGCGAAAAACAATTAGACATTGATGGCGCTGCAGAAATTGCGCAACAGGAGGAATTGAATTTCATGATGTACAATCTTGGTACTAAATTGGAAAATGTTTGTTCGGTGACTCCAAGAACGCAAAATGTGCAATGCTATCGATGTTACAAAATGGGGCATCTTGCATCTGATTGTAATAGCGATATTACTTGTCGAAGATGTTTCAAGGTGGGGCATCACGCCGCGATATGTAGGGCAGGGACCAGAGGTAACAATTCGCAGCGCTGGCAAAATTCTTCACAGCCGGGTTCATCGCGCAACAATTCTGCTAACAACGGCAGAAGCCATATCTATCAAAGGCACGGTCAACCACATCGCCCACAAACAACAAACCGGGGTCAATATAACTATGCTAGTCAAGTATCACAAAACTCGCCGCAGTATAAGAAAAAACCGTATATACATTATGATGGGGAAAATAGATATAAGAATAACAAGCAAGGTAATCATTTAAACGGGCACACTCCCTCAATGCGCCCCAATTGCGAGGGAAAGAATTAAACAATACCGGGGTATTGGTAGGGAAGAAAATGGTGATCCCACAAGCTAGTATAGAGAGTAGAAATAATTGTTTTATTATTGTAGAGTTGGGAAAACGCAAGCTAAAATTAATTATAGACACGGGGTCACCAATTTCAATATTAAAGAAACATTGCGTAAATAATCTGGCATTAAGAGATTCGGACATAATTTTAAAGGGAATTACAGGTAATGAAATTGCTACTATAGGACAAACTAACGTAAAGTTTTGTTTACAAGGTAGAGAATTTCCAATACTGACCACAATATGTGATCAGTTACCTTTTGAGGCAGACGGGCTGCTAGGGATAGATTTCTTGGAGAAATTTAATTGTGTTATGAATTTTAAATTTGGTTATATTTTAGTTGGAGATGTTAAAGTAAACATTGGTACGGGGATTATAACGGAAGAAGAGAAATTCTGCTGTGCCGTGGATGAAAAAGCACGTCAGTGTTTTGATTTAGGCGCCAAAAGGGTTCAGGAGGATAAAACAGATAAGGAATTTTCGTGTTTACCAGTAAATACGGAAAAAACGACAGGCAAGAAAGTCACTAGGAGCGGATTACATTCACCAGGTCCAAGGGTGAATAGTGATCAAGAACAAGCGGTTGGACCCCGCCCTGTTCTATTGAAGGAAGAATTGCTAGTGCCTGCTCGTTCAGAAGTGGTATGCCGAGCCATACATACAGGAGTCGAACCGGGAACGGATATCCTCGTGGAACCAGTGGATACCATGGTATATGGTATTATGAGCGCAAGAGTAGTGACCTCTGTAAACGAAGACAATGAAGTACTGGTGAAACTAATAAACGTTACAGAGAAACCACTGAAGGTATCAAACAAATTATGTATTGGATATGGAGAAATATTACAAGGGAATTTCAATGCAGTGGGGTATAGGGAAGCAACCACTTGCAAACCACATAAAGGGAAAACAGAAAAGGGTAAGAATAAGCCAGTACAGGTAAATAACATTGGGACGAAACCATTACACGAATACTTTAATTTGGAGCACCTAAGGGAAGAAGAAAAGAGGAAACTGTTAGATCTAATATACGAGTTTAAAGATATTTTTCTTTTAGAAGGAAACAGCTTGGGAGTTGCAAAAAGGGGTGAAGCACCGTATCATCACGGAGGATGTTCCACCAATTACGAAGGCGCCGTATCGTGTGCCTTACGCTCAGAGAGACGTGCTGAAGAAAAACATTCAGAAGATGTTGGATGATGACATTATTGCACCATGGTCCTCTCCGGTGGTCATAGTGCCAAAGAAGGGAGACACGGGGGAAGACTCTATACGGATATGTATAGACTTCAGAGGGCTGAATAGTGTCACGAAGGGGGACTACTTTCCTCTACCGAACATGCAGGAAACGTTGGATCAATTGGGAAATGCAACCCTTTTTAGCACCCTTGACCTGGCCGCAGGGTACTGGCAGGTGGAAATAGATGAAAGAGATATGGAGAAAACAGGATTTAGCACCCCCGATGGCCATTATCACTGCAAGAGAATGCCGTTCGGACTGAGGAATGCACCGAGCACTTTCCAACGGTTGATGAACACCATCTTAGCGGGGCTAACGGGTGAGAAATGTTTTGTCTACATAGATGACGTCATTGTGTACAATAAGGATGACTTCACTGAGCATCTGAAGAGGTTAAGGAGCATCTTTACGCGAATCAGGGAGGCAAACCTCAAACTCAAACCCAGTAAGTGCAAATTTTTATTAAAGGAAACGAAATACTTAGGTCATATAGTATCAAGTCAAGGAGTTAAGCCAGACCCAGAGAAAGTCAGCACGATACAAAACTACCCTCAGCCAAGGAACATCAAAGAAGTTAGAGCGTTTCTGGGGCTCGTCGGATTTTATAGAAGGTTTGTTCCAGAATTCGCCCATAACTCGAGACATTTGACAGACCTAACGAAGAAGGATTGTGAGTTTGTATGGTCAAAGCAGCAACAGCGAGGTCATCACTGATCATCGTCCATTAAAGTGGTTATTTTCCATTAAGGATCCATCGTCAAGACTGGCCAGGTGGGCGATAACACTCGCGGAATATGACTTTGAAATCGAACACAAGGCGGGCAAGCAGAATGTGAACGCAGATGCTCTTTCCAGGATACCTGTTCACTACTTAGAAGGTGATCCTATGTATGAACCTGTATGGGATAGCGGAAAGCTAAGAAAAATGCAGGAAGAGGATCCATCAGTGAAACGCATCATGGATGAGTTACAACATGGGGAGAATTCAACCAGCGAATTCTTTATAGCAGAAAATGGTCTACTTTTCAAACGTAAAGTCGAAAACCAGCGACAGGATAGATTGGTCATTCCGAAGAATTTCGTTAGGGAAGTTTTATATCACTGCCATGATTTGCCTTTCTCGGGACATTTTGGGTATGAAAAAACAAAGTCTTTTGTTACAAACAGATTTTACTGGGAGCACATGAACAGGGATATTAAGGACTACTGCGACAAATGCTTAGCGTGTAATCAGAGGAAAACGTCACCTCATCTCCGTAAGGCTCCGTTGCAACCCCTTGAAGTCACCTATGAACCATTCCAACGGGTAGCCATGGATATTGTCGGACCGTTAAATTTAACACCCAGAGGTAATCGCTGTTTGTTAACATTCCAGGACTACTTCACCAAATACCCAGAGGTTATAGCAATACCTGATCAGAAAGCAACCACCATTGCGAGAACCTTCATTACTCAAATCATCAGCAGACACGGGACACCGAGAGTACTGCTTACTGATCAAGGCGCTAACTTTACATCTAACATAATGAAAGAGGTATGCAAGATGCTAAAGATCGACAAGATTCAAACTACGGCTTACCATCCACAAACTAATGGGATGATCGAGCGGTCTCACCGCGTGTTTAAGAATTTGCTTGCTCAGTTAGTGAACGAGAAGCAGGACGACTGGGATGAATGGATTGAGTACATCCTTATGGCATATCGTAACCAGGTACACTCCTCAACAGGTGAAACACCATTTTCTCTTATTCATGGTCGTGATATGGCACTTCCATATGACGATATCATGAAAGCCAATGCCTTTAGTTATGATTACAGCGCCAACTATTCGAAGGAATTATTAAAGCGATTGCAGGAGGCGTATCATATGGTGACGCAGATAGCCGAGGAAGCGAGGGAACAGCGAACTACAAAGTATAACAAGAACACGAAAGAGGTGAAGCTCCAAGAAGGCGATATGGTTCTACTATACGATCCAGTAGTAAAAGCTGGAACCAGTAAAAAGTTGGGAAAACCATGGACTGGGCCATATAGAATAACCGAAAAAACAGGGCAGGTGACATTCAAAATCAAGGAGGTAAATGGTCGGAAAACTCAGCATGTGCACGTTAACCGTCTGAAGAAATTTAATGGACTGGTACCAACACAGGGCTGTCGTACAGGAAAATGCGAATGTACAGGGCAGGGAGACATACTTTAGACATAGACACTGGAACTGGCAAGACGAAATTATATTTCTTCCACAATCTAGCAGTAGGGAACAGGAACAAAATGTGGTAAATGCTCCAGCGCCACATCCTGATGAACAAACAAAGGAGCAAAGGGTTGCCGAAGGGCCACCATCACCAAATAGATCGGAAGCTCATGAGGAAAGAAATAATGTCACGCCTACCGAATCTACTTACCGAACAAGAAGTAGGGGTAGGGTGTCAGATCACCCATGGGTTCTTCCCAAAGGTCAATAAATGTAGGGTATATCAATAAGCGATAATAGAAATAAGGGGGCTAATTAGAAGGGCATTATAGATATAGATTCAATAATTTATTTTGTTGTAGGGAATTCGTTATTATATTGATGCAGATACTTGCCAGTGTGTACTCCATTATTGTGTACGATTGCAATGGTCCAACCACCAACATTACGGCTATATCAATGGGGGATGTAGCTCCGTGCATGCCACCCGACAGCAATTATGTAGAAGGCAGTAAGACGGTGGAAGTCATCCAGAAGAATGAATACATTGCTGTCGAGGTGTGGACATGTCTCATCCAGGTCACTCGCCACATACAACACTGCGGCATGCATAGCCATACCAGCGCAGTGCACCAAGGGCTACTCAGTTACGTAAAGCAAGTTGGTGCGAGGGAATGCAGGGATATCCATCGAAGCGGGTCGTACCATGGATTTCAAGGGCAAATCATTGGAGACATCAAGCCCAACAGCACAACCACAAGTTCCCTCACGCTAGCGGAAAAAATAACGATGGAGGGTAGATGTTATGGGACAACGTATACGGAAGATGGTCTAACATGGGCAGATGTGGTAGTCAGCGCAAGTGTCACCATCAAGATTCAGTCGTACTGGACCACTGCGAGACTGGAGACCGGGGAAATTAGCCTGACGAGTGGAGTCACGTGTCCTTTCCTAGAAGGGTACTGCATGGACCCAGATATTGGAGAGACCACATGGACCACCAATAACTTCAACGAGTGTTTAGGGCTAAGTATAATCTATCAGGGTAAGGCTACAATAATCCACAATAACAACACACAACCCTCTCAAACTTATTTGGTGGTAGAGGAAGGCGAAAGGGTATTCGCCCTTACTATGATTAAAAAGTCATTCCTATGTTCTCGGGAATGCTGGGTCACTGAACATCCAAGATTGGTTGTGAGAGAGCAAATAAGTACACATTCGGGACCGTCCAAAATCTTAAATAGTAACATAAATTTGATGGCATACGTAAATTCAAAATTTATGTATGTAGAAATTTCATCTAAATTAAATACGTATCAGATTTACTCACAAATGATACATAGAAAATGTCTGTTGCAGCAAGAAATTATTAGGAATAGGTTACTGTTTGCTCCCTTAGCAGCGGATACCCTCACCACAATCATTAAACGGGAACCGGGTTACGTAGGCCGAGTTTTTGGTGAGGTGCTATATATCATGAAATGTGTGCCTAAGGTTGCGGAAATTAGACGCACCGTAAAATGTTTTAATGAGTTACCCATAACGGTCAATAATGTAAGCATGTTTATGCAACCAATTACACACGTGGTACAGAGGCACGCTGAGGAACTTGACTGCACCGGGCTTATACCACCCATGTATAAGGTCGGCGGTAGTTGGATTGGATTCAGTCCGGGTCCTGTGACCAATATTGAACCTACGATATTGAGTCCTCAGGAGCCCACTGAACTAAGATTTAAAAGCATCAGAAATTTAGGCAGCGGAGGGTCTGTACACACAAAGTGAGATTGAGAAGGTGCAGCATAATTTTGTCTTTGGCACTGAACGTAAGGCTCTCACAAACTATATCACCCGCAAAGTTACGGGGTATAGCACTAGTACGGAGGACTTTGACCTAGCAAACCTTTTTAATCATAAAGAAATAAAGAAACTGGCACGAAGTACACTTAGCTACATGTGGAGATGGTTTGTGGACATTGGCATGTATACTTCGGGCATATTGGGTATTCATGTAATTTTTAAAATAATTAAATATTTTATAGGTGTAATCTTCAACGGATTATCCATCTACAAGTCAAAGGGCTGGGGACTTGCTATGCTGGCAAGCCTTTGGTCTGTATTAACATCCTGGGTACTCACCCAGCAATATCGTAGAGCCCAAACCAAACCCGAATCAGAAGGGGAAATTATTCCGATGGTGCAAGTCACGGCGACTGCACCCTCAGCAGAAATAGCAGCCACGTCCGTGTCCGCACCGACACTATACCCTAAGATTGAAATTCATCGGGTTTAACGCTAGGCATCGATATGTTATAATTGCCGAGCAACGTAAGAATGTTCTATGAAATGTAATCTAGGTTAAGTATGGGATGTTTTTAATGTAATCACGGGGTCATTTGGGGTCACTTCTTACATTTTGTTTAGAGTATAGATTCAGATTTTATTTTGATCATCATATTTGATTATTGGTTGTTAATCGATTCATGAGTAGGAAGATACAGTATGGTTGCTTATAGTCAAAAAAAAAAAAAAACAATATTCACACCTCAAGACAAGGACCGCCCGAAAGGGAGCGAAGTAACGTGACGAGTAACCCGAGAGAAAGGGAGAGAGAGAGCGGTGAAACCCAACCACCGTCAACCCATACTGGTGACCACTCGTACCATGCTGAATAGGCACCCAATCCGGAGGACCAGAAACAAAAGGGACATAGACTGTAAGCATATACAAAAAAAAAATGCGAACAGAATTATACATCCTGAGAAAATCAGTCATCACCGGGGATACCGGAAATACCACCCGTATCCACCACCGCCAGATGACAATGTCCAGGCAACCAAATGCAACTCCATCTGATGCCAACCTTCAGGAAGGAAAAGGTTAAACCGATATGAAAGGAATTCCGGGCCTAAAGAAGTAGAGCAACACTTTAGTACGAGACTAAGAAGACAGAAAAACACAATCATACAGAAAGAAGGAAAAAGAAACCAACAGCAGGGTGAATATTGTGTTGTATTCAATGTTATGTTTATTATGACCATACTGCATCTTATTGAAAAAAAAAATGTAACCTATATAAAGGTAAAAGTTAAATTGAAAAGATACCGCTTTTAAAGCAACATCTTTTTTTTAAGGGGGAAGTAATGTAACAAATGCTAACGTATTCAATCGAGCACAAAATTGCAAACTAAACAAATTTAGTTTTCGATGGGCAATTGCTTGTCCAACAAGAATAAATCGTGGTTTAGCCATCCTATCGATAAGTTCGAGAATTGAGTAGTGAAATTGTGAGCACAAGATGTAAGTAAGACTTGTCAATTGTTATTAGGTTTAAGTATCTATTGATAATATATTTATTTGTTATTGTTGAAATGCGTATTATTTGAAATCCACACTAGACTACCGAACTTTAATTTAATTCAATTTATCCTAACTTTTATACCGACTTCGCATAGTCATATGCGGAGTGGACGGTTACACCATCTACCATCTCTCCTTGTCGGGAGATTAGGGAGCGGAGTTCTTCGCAACGCGTCGGAGACTCCAGGTCCTTCGTGAGGTTTGGTTTGTTCGTTTGTTGTATTTTGGAGGTTGTGTACCTCGGTTGTCATTAGAATGTGGGTTGACGCCCCATAGGGGTCGCCGCGCTGGCCCGCCTTTCGGCATTCAGCTCCCACCGGTCTCCCTATCCAGGAAACGTAGCTGCACCCGAGAGTCCTACACCAGGTGAAAGAGGCCATGGCAAGCCATGGGGGCCCTCCTCCTTCCCCTCGGTACTTGTGTTAATCGGATTCCTCCGATACCGTTGGACAAGTCGCCGGCGAGGTCGCATTTCTAAGCGCGTTCCTCTACTCTACATCTTTACACACTGCAGAGCGCCCATTGACCCACAGCACAGGATGCCATGGTATAGGGTAGCTCTGAGTGGTTCTAGGGGTCGCACCGTAGAGTGTGATGTTAACCCACAGCCTAGAATTTCTTCAAGTACTCGTGTCGAAAACCTTCCGGAATTCACGTTTGACGAGTCGCCGTCCGGAAAACGATTGCGCGTTTCCGTACCCCGTATTAGTAAGGTTCCCCTTTCAACGGTAGATGGGTTCACCGTCGAGCACGCTTTGGGCGACAACTCTACCACATATCATTACTGTCGGCGGCATCACATTGCCCACATACGTGGGATAGGGTAGCACCTGAAGACAGTTTTAGGAGTAAACGTCATGTGGTCTATATCGTTTACCCGCGCTTTGCCTTAATCCCTTTTCGGATATTAATATCAGATCGTTAAGTACTCATTTTGGCACAACTTCCGAAGGCCACGGTTGATGAGTCACCGCCGGGAGCCAGATGCCTGGTTTCCCTCCCTCACATCTACTAAAGGCAGTGGTCGCCGTTGGCCCGGAAATCCGGTATTGGTTAGACCGAAAGCCAGTTTTCAGGGTGACCTCGTGAGGTCTGCCAGTCACCCGGACCTCGGTTGTCAGTCGCATAGTTTGTTGCTGTCAATCTTTTCGGGAATTTTGAATTTTGGATGTCCGCAGTACCACCACCCCAGGTTGTGGGTGTTACCCTGGGTCGTAGTTTGTTAACGTTTGCTCTTTTTGTTGATCGGTGGTACCCTTTTTGTTTAAAGATGCGAGATGCTCTTTTATTTTGTTTTTGGGTTGGGCAGTGTTTTGCAACAGGTGTTCGGAACGGATGTTGGTTCCATGGTGTGCGTTCTTTCTTGTCTTTCTCTGCCGACGGTGTATAGGACGACCTAGTCGCTCGGCTAGGATGCACTGCACCGTCCCTTCAACTATCCTTCCTTCGTTGTTCCTTCATTTATTTCTTCTTTTGTCGCAGGAGCGATCTCTGTACCCGATTTTGTACACGAGGGCTCTGTCGCTCGGCAGGGTCGCAATGCAAAATCCCTTCCCTATTCTTTTTGTGTCGTCCCCCTATATGTTCTTCTAGCTTTACCACGGCTGCCTTCCTTTGATTTCGGATACCGGGAGTAGAACTTTGCACAGCTTTTCACGTTAAGTAGTGAGATGGGGAGTCGGTTGTCATTAATTGTTTCGTTTTCGTCGGTGGTCGGTTGTCGCCGGTTGTTGGAGGACTAGAGATTATTGGAGGCAGATTCACTTCGGCAGGAGAGTTCTTCGTCGGTGAATTCCTGGAGAGAATTCACCTCCGTGGAAGGAAGGGGGGAGTTGTGACACTCCGTTTTGGTTTTTTGCAATCGTTAGCATGGTTTTACGTATTGGGCCATTTCAGTTTCGTTAGGTGTTTGAATTTTAATACCATCTTGGATGAGTGGCGCCATCTCTGATTGCTGGTAGCAAACACTGATATTTTCCACTCCGTTTTCTGAGGTTATTTTAATTAATTTATTTGATCTACCGCTACCTGGAACCTTCTTTCAGCCCCAGCGTGCTATTAAACAACTTTTTGTACGTTAAATCACTCCATCAGCCTCCTTACGTTTTAGGCGAACGGCGTGCCAGCCTTTACGTTGCAAATTGCGCGGTTTTACATAACTTTGAGGCAAATCATTTGCTTAGTGGTTGTTTGGGCCTACGGACTCTCTTCTCCAACAGTTTGAGCTCCTTCTTTGTTAATTTTGTTCCGGAACAACAATTTTTTGTGAGGGATTAGGTTACGATGAGTCCGCGAGATGGCGGCGTTACAAACTTGTTATCGTTCCGGCTTAATTCCCGCTTTGTTTTTTTTTTTTAATTCATCCAACAACTGGTCAGCAATGATGGTTGGGTCATCGCGGTGATTTTCATGGCTTTAGTCCAATTTTTCCGACATTCCTTCCACTTCATTTTTTTTTGCTCAGAATCCAGTGCATAAATAAAGGCGCTCTGCCATCTTGCCCACATTTTCGATGTTGCCGAGTTGTAAACAAGGTGTTAGTTGGTCATAATCGAAGGTCTAGAAAAATCGCTCTTGATTTGTGCGTGGTGTTGTTCTTCTCCTACTGGGACATATTCTGCGTACACGGTTGAATTGGACGCCGGCAGATATTGCTCCCTTTCGCATTGCGGATCTGGAAGCCTCATCTTTTTGGAAGCCACCCCTGTGAACGGTGGACTTCTTTCACTTTTGTGGATTTGATACAAGTCAACGAGGAGATCTAATTAACCCACCCAACACCTTTGGTATGTAATGACACTCACTTTCTTACGGCTCGGTTGTGATTTAGTGGACGTTTGTAGGTTTTTATTTCGTTTGGCTGGAAAGTTCTTTTGGTTGAGACAATCATTTACCAGTCGTTTGTTTGGGCGGACCTTCTGCGGATCTATTGGTAGGGCAAACCTTTGTTGGTCGACACAGGCTCGAATAATCAGCTGCTGGAGTTTGACGATTGGTTGAGGTTCGAAGACTCGGGAATCTTACATCTTCCATCGTCCGAGGACAGGACCCAACCTCAGACCCGCATTAAGCTACCGACAAGGTCAGATTGCTCTCATTTACACGTTTACCGTCGCCCTCAGCGTTTAACTGTTCTTATTTTATATTTTGCGAGGATTTTGGTTAGTGTTTACCGATATTACTTCTGAATCCACCTTCAGTGGTTCATTAGTGTGTTTGCATAGTAGTCAACGACGTATTTTGTTCTTCCTTTCGATGGAAAGGACGCCTTCAGCGTTTAATTCTCTTTGGTTTCGGTTACATAATTAATTCAGCCTTCAGCATTTATTTGTTTGTTTATCTAATGTAATTAAGCTTTCTTTTGTTAAACAACAACTTCAATGCGGTTTTAATTTTCCTAATTTAATTATCTTTCTCGGAATTGACCAAGATTGCGACTTACACGGTTGTCTGGCCAGATAATATTGGGGGTGCGCTCTTGTTTGTTTATATCTATATATTTTGTGTTTTATTTGCATTGAACGTTGGTCTTGATCACTTGCATATATTACTTGTGGGCCTGGTTTGTTTTGGATAGACTGAAACTCTACGAAGCAATACAACGTATATTTACATTTAGTTCATTGCATAGCATATATTTAATTGTGTGTATCCACGGAACTTTTGACTTGAACCCCTGAGCTAAGTCGGAGCACTCGAGGACCTCAAAATTGCACAAGCGCATAGGTAGGAGTGAATTTGGAAGATTTTGGACATAGCCGTCAATTTGTTTTCTTTACTCTCTCTTTTTGTTGGTTTGGAAAATCAAAGTGTAACAAAACAACACCATAGTTCCGTATGCAAATACTGCAAAGTATTTGGGTATGACCCTAGACACAAAACTAAGATGGAAAGAACATGTCAAGAAGAAAAGAGTCGAGCTTGGGCTCAAATATAGAGAACTTTATTGGCTCCTGGGAAGAAATTTTCAGTTCTCAATAAGGAATAAAGTACAAATGTACACACAAATGCTAAAACCTATTTGGCTGTACGGCATCCAACTCTGGGGTTGTGCCAAAAAGACAAATATTCAAGGCATCCAATCCTTCCAAAATAAGGTGCTAAGGAACATTGTTAACGCCCCTTGGTACATAAGGCACAGGGACCTGCGCCGCGATCTCGGTATCCCAAACGTCGTCGACAAGATAAAAAGATTTGCTGCTAAGCACGAATCTCGCCTACATCATCACGTCAACGTAGAGGCCTTGCAGCTACTGGACAACCAGAACCTAGTGAGAAAACTGAAGAGAACTAAACCCTTCGAACTAGTGTAGTATATAAAGCAGAGCACAGTGAGTGTAGTGACAGTGCCGTTAGTTTAGGACAAATAAATTAGTAGGACATCGTTGGATAACCTATTATGTACAAGTAACCTAGTTTTAAGAAGTCAGATCCAAATTAATAGTTAATCTGTTAGATTAGTTTCAATAAATACAGCCTTCAGTGCTTAAAAAAAAGTTTTGTTCCACCGTATTTTCAGAGATATACGTGATTTTCGGAGGGGGGCTGGAAAATGCCTAACTGTGGGTTGGAAATTTCGGATTCTTTTACGCCAAAGTTTTGTTCTAGGCCAATAACGAATTGTTCCGTTAGGGAAAAGTTTTGTTCCACCGTATTTTCGGAGATATACGTGATTTTCGGAGGGGGCCGAAATGAATATTTTACGTCCAAAGATGAATTAGAAGAACACAGAAAGAAAGAAAACAATATAAAGTGGCCAGCTTACGTAAAAAAGAACGTATTAATTTAAAACGCTTTTGTAAAACTTTTTTCCATGTGACATTGTTAAATAAAATAACTAAAATTCGTCACATTCCGAACATTTGTCTTGTCATGTGTACTATTAGTCTAAGATCCGGACCTAGATCGACCTTCCCTCATCCTTTTTCCTAATCAAATCTATATTTCATAGAATGTTATGTATAAATGAACACAATGCCCAAGGTTTGCTGCCTCATATCATGACAATGCTATTTTGAATTAAATATTATTTATGGTATATTTTAATAGTTGCAGTCATTCTTTTTCTTCAAAAATTTAGTACCAATCGAGAGCATAAGACGTACACAAAACGGCAAACTAAGGTTGACTACCTTTTTCCTGGCCCTTAAACAGGGTTCCCGGGTATAAAGAGGTACATATATTGTGGCACTAGTAATTTACCCTCCTTGTTTTTCCGAATCGATTGTATATCAAAATGTAGGTTACTTTGTTGCGAACATCATGGTATAGGGTTGCCTTTCAAAAGTTAGCACATCTTAGGGTTGCCGCGATTTTAAATATGAATAATTGGGTGAAAGGGTACGTTCACATAACAAGCATACCTACTACCTACTAATTCGACAGACCATGAAGCAGAATAGTATCACCACCAAAAATCCGTTTTGGAGTAAATTTTGCTGTCAGTTTTCTTAAAAAGAAATGAAGTGTTTTTTTATGCGGCGGGCAAGATTTAAGAGTTCTTCATTGACGATAAAGAATTTAACAATTGTTTTTTAAAGATTTTGTATAAGAAAAAGGGCTTTAAGTATGACAATAACAAAATTAAAATTAATATTTCTCTGATATTCAACGCCCTTATAAGTTGAATATATTTGGTAGTCTACGCTATGTGACAATAACGACGAAAATCCTGAATATGATTCATGTGATGCAAGTTCCGATGATTCAGAAGTGGAGTAATTATTATTATTTTGTAATTGTACAAAATATATTTTATTCCATAACAACAAATGTGTTTACTATTTTCAAAAATAATATTATCATTCACTGACCATGAAGCAGAATCATCATCATCATCATCATCATCATCATCATCATCATCATCATCATCATCATCATAATTACAATAATTATTATTAAGAAATTTAAATTTGTATGGTCGTTTGCTCCAAAACTCTAGTGCGAGATAGTGTAAACGCGCGCTATGCGCTTATCATGTGAACCGTACCCTTTTAGTACCCTTTTAGTCAGTTATTAACAATTATTAAAGTTTTTAAGACAATATAACTGGGTGGTAACGCATGGAGTCTGTCCTCCCAGGTTTTCAGTGTTTGAGCTAATTATACACAATAAACAATAGTGAGCTGCATACCAAACTGTGCAGAAAATTGTGGGCTGTCAGGCTGTTGGAAAAATAACCACCAAAATGGATTAGTTAAAGCAGGAACTGCAAGTAAGTGAATCAAATTTTACCGTACAGATTTTTTTCCGCCGAACGGGTTTGGCTCATAAAACATACTTACACTGTGACGTTGCCGACCAGCAAATCGTCTTCTATCTCTGTCCGACAACCAAATAATAAACAAAAATAAATCCAAACTATCCGATGCCCTCTTGTACGTGGGAGTGAGTCACCTTAAAATGCACCTAGGTGTGAAGAGTAACAAACGTTTTAATTGTAATTATCTTTGTATTATCCAACCACACCTAACCCTAACCTTCATACAAAAATGACAAAAACGAGAAAAAAAGATAAGACTCCACCGGAACAGGATACAAGTGACACCGAGGATGAATACTCCAACAAAACTATTTTACAAGAACTCAGAGAAATGAGAAACGAGATGAAATGAGAAAATCCCTTGATTTCCTATCCTCAAAATTTGATGAAATTCAAAATGAGAATAAAGAATTGAACAAAACCCTAAAAGAAGGAAATAAAGCCAGAGAACAACTAGAGCGGCGGATTGAGGATTTAGAAGAGAATATCGAACGGGAAGAAAGGAACAAAATAAATAACAACTTGATCATTAATGGAGTAGAATCCCAAGACCGCAAAGAAAATACTGTAGAACTCCAATTATCCGAACTCCGACTATCCGAATCGCTGATTATCCGAATCGATTTTGAAATTTCAGAAAAAAAAATTAAGACGGAAACTTACTAAACATAAAAAATAATATGATGATTATTATTAAAAATAATGATTTTGTCTATTCGTTCTATTGTCCTTCCCTCCGTGAAGATAGTATAGGTGCAGCGCGAACATTATTGGGACGATGAGACACCTCATATTGCATTTCTATTATTGGCTGTCGTCCGGTGCCAGGGGGTCGGCCCGGCCCCCTGGCGCCGTGAGTGCGTTTTGTCGTTCACCATGGCTTCTAAAAGAAAACGTGTTGTGTTATCGTTAGCGGATAAACTAAAAATTGTAGAGCAATCAGATAAAGGAATCCCGGGTAAACAGTTGGCTGAGATGTATGATGTTGGACAATCAACAATTTCAGACATTAAAAGGAGCAAAGCTACACTTTTCGTGTCAGTGCTTGAAAACGAAGATGGAAGTTCTTCAAGAAAACAAGCTTATTGCAACCAATGGACCAGTCTGTTATCGAAACCATGAAACGCCATTACAGAAGGCAAATTTTAAGAAAACTTTTGGTAGAGGGCGAAGACGAAGAAGGCGTGTTGGCTAACCACAAAAAAATTAATTTGAAAGATTGCGCTTACATGGTGGCGGAAGCTTGGAGCTTGGTTAAGGGAGTTACATTAAGACGTTCGTGGAACAAGTTAAAAGGCATATCAACTGAAGAAGAGAAGGAAAATGAGAAAAAGGAAAAGGAAGCTCAAGAATAGGAAAGGGAAGAGACAGGAGAAGATGAGGATGACGTGTCACTTGAGGAATTCCGAAACATTCTTTTGAAAATTCCTGGATGTTCAGAAGTTAGTGCTGAAGATATAGAAGAGTGGATGGTGTGTGATTCGTCAGACCCTGGGTTTCAAATTTTAAATGATGATGAACTTGTTGAAAGTGTGAGAGAAGAAACTATCGAGGAAGAAGATGACCTTAATGTCGAAGTTGAAGCAGACACAGGACCATCAGCTAGTGAAGCATTTGCCTGTCTTGAAACTGCGTTGAAGTGGATGGAGCGTCAGCCCGAGTGTGACCACATACAACTTCTCACTGTCAAGCGGATGCGTGACTTGGCTGCCCGAAAACGGATGAAGACAGCCAAACAGCTTACTTTAACCGAGATGTTCAGGAAGCAATGACTTTATCTATAGTACGGTACGTACATACTGCACTAATATACATTCATATAACTTGTAAATATGTAAGCTTAAAGTGTTACCTTTTTATTAATTTTTTTATTATTTTACATAATTAAACGCTCTTTCTCTTTAAAAATAGTTTTTATTTCCAATTTTCAACATAACGTACAGTTATTCATTAAAATAGACATTTTTTCTGAAAAAATCCAATTATCCGAATTTTCGATTATCCGAATGGGGTCCGGTCCCAATTGATTCGGATAATTGGAGTTCTACTGTACAAAGGAGGTCGTAATGAAGATTATAAAAGGAATGAAGTTACACATTGATGATGGTGAAATTTTAAGCGCAACAAGAAAAAATGAGGGAAAGCCAAACAGTCTAATTATAGTAGAACTAAAATGTAAAGAACAACAAGTTAATATCCTAAAAACAAGGATAACAATAGGAGCCATAACGACAACCGATTGCTCACTGAAGGGACATCCAGCTAATATGTAGAATGAACACACTGTTCTTTAAAGCCAGAGAAGCAAAACGTGAAAAACACTACTCCCACGTATGGACCAGACACAACAAAATCTATATAAGGAAGACAGCGGAGGGTGAAAATATTAGAATTAAAACCCAGAATGACATAGACCAATTACAATAAAGGTAAAAAGACAAAAAAAAAGAAAAAAGCTATGGATTCGATATACGCACACAACGTAAGAAGCATAAAAAATAAACATAACGACATCGAATTAATTCCAATATTGCACAATTACCCAATAGCTTTTGTGATAATGGAAACATGGCTTACAGAACAAAACGAACATCTGTACAACATTGGCGGCTACAATTCTTAATATTATTCCCGACAAGATGGAAGGAATGGAGGCGGCCTGGCAGTCTTTATAAGAGATGATATCCCATACACCATCAAGAATAAAGTTACAATAAAAAACATCGAAGTCATGTCAATATACTTAGAAAAAATCAAAACAACCTTGACTGCGGTATACAGACCACCGCAAGTACCATATAACGATCTAAAGCATGTGCTCCAGAATACACTGTTAAACAGGAGAAAAGACCACATATTGGTCGGAGACATCAATGTAAACATAATGGAACTAAACAACGAAACAAGAGACTACAAAACCACAGTAACTGAACAAGGTACACATGGATGAACAAAACCGGACAGACACATTACACAAGAAACACCTCGTTGGCAAAATACAATATTAGACCACGTTATTACAAATGGCAAGCACAAAATAAAAAAAACTTAAGATAGCACCCTCTAATATATCGGACCATTACCCGTTAATAGTTGAGCTTAGTGAACGGACAAAGAGAAATTACATTTACTACGAGTATAAACAAACAAACACTGAAAAGATACAGGTAGACATGAAGGAGATTATAAACAAACAAATAAGCAGCTTTGAGGATCTTTCCAAGGTGATGGAAAAAATCATCTCAAATAATCAGAAGACAAACAGAATTAAGAGAACAAAGGAATGCGAGTGGATGAATGAAGATATAGTAAAACTGATACAAAGAAGAAACAAACTATATAAAATCTAGATAATGAAGTAACAAAACAGCGATACTACATTGAGAAAAAAATAACGAATGACAAAATAAAGATGGAGAAAAGAGATTACTTCAGAACTAAACTTCAAACCGTGCAACACGACAGACAAAAAACTTGACGAATTATAAACAAACTATCAAATAAAAATCCTGGAAAGAACACAACAATTCAGAAAATGAGGAGAGATGACGGAACAATAGCGACCAGTGACCAAGAAATTGCCAACGAAATAAACAAATATTTCTCCGAAATAGGGTACAACTTAGCAAAGAAATGTAAAGGCAACAAAAACAAACAGACTTACCCAGACGACCTATACAAGCTCAGAATAATTCGGCCACATTCCAGGAAACCAGCGAAGATGAAATAAAAAACACAATAAAAAAATTAAAAAAGAACAAAGCACCGGGTTTCGATAAGATTGCAAACAAGATCCTTAAGCAAAATCAACTACACTGACTCCTATCCTTGTAAAACTCACCAACAACATGATCGCAAGTGGAATCTACCCCGAATACTTGAAGAAGACCGTAATAACACCCATACACAAATCCGGAGACACCAGTGCAGCGGCAAACTACAGGCCTATTCCAATTCTCTCGGCACTAAATAAAATAACAGAAACAGTTATTAAAACACGAATAAACCAACATATAGATGCAAATAAATTAATAAATAGCAACCAATACGCCTTCTAGAGAAAAACCGGCACAACATCGGCTACCTTAGACCTGATATCCTCTATATCCACACACCTTGACAAAAAAAGAAAATCGGCAATAGTCTTTATCGATATGAAAAAGGCCTATGATACGGTATGCAAAAAGAAGGTGATCCAAAAATTAGAGAGACTATGTATACGTGATAAGAACTTAAACCTCTTAGAGTCGTAGATTTGATATGAAGGTCTCCATAACGTTAGTTGAAGATGAATATATTAAAAAGGTTGAAACCAGTTTTTACTAACGATATTCTTTATTGTGGGTCTAATTGGCTAATTGCTCTAATTGCCAATTAGACCCACAATAAAGAATATCGTTAGTAAAAACTGGTTTCAACCTTTTTAATATATTCTTAGAGTCGTATATAACAAACAGACCTCAAACCGACTTGACAATTAACGAAACCAAGACCTCTTACATGATCATGAATAACCAGCAAAAACGTACTCGTTTTAATTTAAAAATCAACAACAGCTATATAAACGAAACAAAAGAAGCAAAATACCTAGGCTTAAATATAACACAGAACTTCAAATGGAACTGCTATATAAATCAAATGAGGAAAAAGAACGCAGTAACGATATCAAAAATCTCCAAAATAAAACACCTAATACCAATTTATATGAGGAAACCAATATACCATTCTATGTTCATGGCAAATAACTATTTGACGACAATATAGAGAGCTACAAGTATAAAAAACTTGAATACACTTCAAGTGCAACAAAATAAAATCTTAAAAATACTGTATAATTTGCACTACCGGACGCCAACGAAAGGAGTTTTTGAAATAACAAAAGAACTAACAATACGGCAAACGATTCTACTAAATGATATCCTGCTCCTCCACAAAATACAGACCAAAGAAATACGAACCAATATGAAGCTGACATCGACTAGTGAAATAGATAATATACACACCAGCCAGCACACCCAATTGAGACCACAAGCGCATAGAACTACTAAATACAAACTAAGCACAACAACAACAGCAATCGAAAAATACAACAGAATCGATAACAAAACTAAAAAACTACAACTCGCGCAATTCAAAAGACAAGTTAAAGCAATCCTGACGGGGAAGATTCAGGTCTAGCTAACACCTACCTGGAGTAAGAATACTACAGACCCTCAATACCGACAGCCCGGGGAGAAGTTCGTCACCCGTGGCGAGGCCAGAGGGAGGAAACATGTGAAGACATCGAGAGTGTTACTTCATGCACAACTGTATATATGTGTATTTATTTGACATAGTATAATATGCATTTGTATGATAACTAATAAACTATTACTATTACTATTAATGTAAAATCGCGGCAACCCTAAGATATGCCAACTTTTGCAAAGGCAACCCTATATCACGATGTTCGCAACAAAGTAACCTACATTTTGAAATACAATCGATTACGAAAAACGATTAGGGTAAATTACTAGTAGTAATGTACCTCTTTATACCTGGCAGCCCTCTTTAAGGGCCAGGAAAGAGGAAAGCAACGTCTTTGGCTCTCGATTGTTACTAAATTTTTGAAGACAAAAAATGACCGCAACTATTTAAAAAAAATATTTAATTAAGGATATGGGGTGGCAACCATAGGGTATTGTGTTCATTTATACACTACATTATATGAAATATGGATTTGGTTAGGAAGAAGGATGAGGGAAGGTTCCGTTGAGAAACAATGTTCTTCAGAAACAATGTAAGAACGTAACATAAAATACATTACAAAAGTTACGTTCATACAATATTAGAGAAAGACATGTTTTGCTGTTTTTTTTTTCTTATTAGTTGTACTCAAAAGTGTAATGGGAATTACGTGATACTTATTATTTATATAGTATAAAATACCATTTGACTGAGTACAAGTTTGTTACTGGGAGTTTTACTAGATTTTTGTAAATTATAGAATACTTGCCAGCCATTGGTCTTCTGCAATATGCAATGAAATGGCCGATTGATTCGGTGGTGGACGCTGGACCAACATATCCTATAACGCCCAGTAAACAATATTTTATGGTGTTGTGTTCTATGTATTCTGGATAAATAGACAACTCCATAGATGTTATACAACAAAGATCAAAAGAAATAAAAATTTCGTTAACTTTCACTGTTGAATCTCTGAAATGCCCACATGAACACACCTCAGTCAAGTTAGCCCCCCCACTTTTGAATTTTGAATAATTTTTTATGCCAATCGTTTGAGAATCGTTAGAGAGGGTTTGAGAGTGCATTTTTGTCGTTTGAGCGTAAATGGTTTTCGAGTAAATTAAAATTTTTGATTTGAGCGTCAAGTTAACCCCTCATTTTTTAAATTTGCATTTATCGTCATGCCGTTCGATTGAGAATCGTTAGAGAGGGTTTGAGAGTCTGTTCATTCGTTTGAGAGTAATTCGTTTAGCCGTAAATAAATAAAACATTAAATGACATAACCTCACTTTTCCGCTCAAACTTTTGAATTTGGAATTATTTTTCGCGTCAATTGTTTGAGAATCATTGTTTATTTGGGCGTCAAGTTAGCCCCCCTACTTTTGAAATTTCCATTTATTTTTATGCAGTTCGTTTGAGAATCGTTAGAAAGGGTTGGAGAGTCTGTTCATTTCGTTTGAGAGTAATTCGTTTAGCCATTAATAAATAAAGTAGTAAATTACATAACCTCACTGTTTTGGTCCAACTATTGAATTTGGAATTTATTTTTACATCAATCGTTTGAGAATCGTTAGAGAGGATTTGATAGTTCAATTTCTCCATTTGAAAGTATCCGGTTCTTGAGTAAAGTGACGTTTATTTGGACGACGAGTTAGTCCCACACTTTTGAAATTTGCATTTATCTTTATGCCATTCGTTTGAGAATCGTTAGAGAGGGTTTGAGAGTCTGTTCCTTTCGTTTGAGAGTAATTCGTTTAGCCGTAAATAAATAAAACAGTAAGTTACATAACCTCACTTTTCTGCTGTAACTTTTTAATTCGGAATTAATTTTTACGTCAATCGTTTGAGAATCGTTAGAGACTGTTTGATAGTTTATTTTCTCCGAATTTTCTCTGAAGTATCCTTCAGTAAACTAATATTGTTTATTTGGGCGTTAAGTTAGCCACCTACATATGCAATTTGAATTTATCTTTATGCCATTCGTTTGAGAATCGTTAGAAAGGGTTTGTGTTATGTTAATTTTGTTTTGCTCTATGGATGAAGGCGCAAATTTTTTAATTCTAGGTGGTTTAAATATATAAATTATCTTAGGGTACGTTTTTGACAGGAGTGTATAATTTTCTAAAAAATAAAAGGCTCTTGTTCTTCGCTGTTCAGTAATTATTACGGTGAATCTTATTAGTTACTAGTTCCGGCATCATCAGACTAGTAACGATACTGAACACTGAGCAGCAAGGAGCAAGAGCATTTTATTTTTTATTCTAAAATAAATATATAAAGTTAATATGTAAATATCTATTTATTTACTATTACACAGCTATAGTAGCAATCAACAGTAATGCCCTACATTTTGCAAAAGAAACTTTTATGACCGATAAACAAAATACATAAATATAGTAAAATAAATAAAAGATAATAAAATAATATAACATAATATAGTTAATTCTTAGTTTTAACTTATATAACTCCATGGGGCTCAACTACTTCGTTTGCTGATGAAGGTTTGACCAATGATGCTAAATCGTTGTAAATTTGCCAACTTCCATGCAATCTTCTGCAATAAGCTGTAACGCCTTTAATTTCTCACCCTACCTGTGCGCCTTCAAAAGTCCTAGGGTGCTCCGGCTAGTCAACGGAGGTGGTCGTGGTTTATCAACAAATCACGAGATCTTGAAAATATGGGCGCCACGCAGGCTAAACCACTAGGACTATACTCGCCTGCGAGAGTAAGATGTTGTAGCACAACACAGGAGAGAACAACAAAAACCAAGAACGTAAAACTAAGCCAAGTTTTATTCAATAGCTGGTAATAATCGAGACCATAATTAACATAACAATCAAACCAGAATAATATGGTATAGATACAATCAAGCACCTCAGCGCGCACCTGTAAATAAACCGCAACCCCAAAACCCAAAACGCGCATTAAATTGTCGTTTGGCCAAACACAAATAATACTCGTATTGTCCCAATGCGGACAAAAATTACCTAACAGTTGCGTTGCATACACAGCGCCCTGAAAATGTTGATGTACCAAGCTATAGCGTAAATATCGGCTGAAGGCCCCGTCAAAATACAGGCTGAAGGCAAAGTTATTTCTAGCTGAAGGCCACGTCAGAATACAGGCTGAAGGCAAGTTACAGTTCCGGCTGAAGGCCACGACACACTATATTACACAACGAACACGGCTGATCACGTTCTCGAACAGTAACCTAACCTCAACGTCCAAGCGTCACCAAACGCCAAACACGTCAACAACCGCTCACACTGCGGCAAAATAAAACCAAAGTTGAGGTTAGGTACCACTCGATTAATGACAGCACCAAAACAAACAATCGACGGAACGGACAGAAGGTCCAAGCCGTGCGTTAAACACCACTGACGTTCACCGAACCTGTGGTCGTTAATGGGTCGTTAGGTCTGAGCGGTACGCAACGTCAGCACGGGTGCGTCAAGATATAAAACAGTGATCACTCCGCCAAAAAGGTTAGACGGAGTATCTAAATTCTAAACGATCTGACCTGTGCGCTCCCTGACGACAATCCGTTCTACGCTCCTTCTCAACGGTGGATAACCTCCAAAACGACGACGCCTCAGCCCACGGCAAGCGTTCGGGACCAGCGTGGGTAATCGACAAGATGAGATATAGTGCGATCGACAGATCCAGTCGATGGAATCCGCTCGATGGAATCTGTTCGAAGGAATCTGTTCGAAGGAATCTGCTCGATGGAATCTGCTCGAAGGAGCCTAAAACAGCGTACCGACGAATAAGTACACACAAGAGATACAAACGAGTGCTGAACACATACCCTGCAGATGTTGTTTGGGCTCGTAAAGTAAATCCAAGAATAATAGGTTATTAAATCCGTCCTTGACGTAAGAAGTGAGGTTATACACCAAGCCTACTTCCTTCTCCACGTGGTTTGCATAAATCCGCACTAAGCGTGAAGGCCAATAACACCAATATCTCCTTCTGTGCAAACTCACGTTCAACCAAACTATTCAAGAGGACTTTGAATTTATTTGAACAGCACACGTCCAAACTCTTTCAGTGTCAATCAGCGAATGAGCGCCAGTTTTACACAGAAACTGTACGTAGCGGCAAAAGTTAGAACTACGACGGTGACGTCACGGATTAACAAGTTCTTAATTACAAAACATTAAAATGCCAAAATTGCACAGAACACAGTCCTAGCAATTTGACAAATTCGCCGATGTTCCGGTGGACATGCAAAAAGAGAATCGGCGACAAATTGCTCTCAAATGTACGACGCACAAAAAAACCAGTACGTTCCAGAACAAATTAAAATACGGCCAAACTACATAGACCAATTAGCTTCTCGTGGTTGTGCAACATTTCTGTTGAGGGACCAACGTTGATGACAACAGATTCCCTACCTAAGTAGGCCTAATTAAGGTAAAACCCGCAATACGCAATTATGACGAATTAGCCGGAAAAACTGGACGTAGGACTATGGAATATGTTTCCGAAGGTGGCAATGGAACATGGGAAATTCCGTAACATAACGCGTGTAGTCCAAAACAATGCCAGTAATTAAGACATTAATTACGCGTAAACAGGCCACACAAAAACAAGCCTCTCAATACGCCGGAGTCCACCAACAGATGTCGCCACGAGTCTGTAACGCTGATTAAATTCGAACCATAGTCGTACGGTGCAGAAGGTAGAAATGGCAAACTAAAAATAAAAGTGTAACAAAGCAATAAAATGACTAGGTGCGACGTGTACAACTCCAGTTAGTCTAAAAAAAATGTTAATATAGGTAATTGTTTAGTCTATTGTGCATCAGCAAGTAAGTAAATGTAATAATAAAATCTTACATGTAGTCATCTTGATCAATTTTAAATGTCACTGGAAGTTCGCCCAGTCGACATGACAGTCCGCGAGTTGCTGCAATATCATATCTAATATCGAGCTCAATAAAAATGTGATCATTTAACGTTTCGGATTGGGTGCGTATACCCTCGCATTCCTTTTGATCACACTTAGCATTCTTAGATGGAAATCTATTCAGCGCATTAGATAAGGAACCAAATCCTTCCTGTGATATTGTTTTGTGACTGACCCCTAGAGATGGTAGGGCTCTTTTTAACAATCCACATAGAACATTTGAACATTCTGATACAATATATCCGCTTGGTTCAGAATTCATCGTTATTATCCATGCATTAGCCACACTATCCCAAGCATCGATTTGTTCAAACACCCTACGGTTTTCTATCTCTAGAATACATTTTTGTTGGTTGGGGTATAATGACTTCAACAGTATAGTCCTCTCGGTCATAATTTTTTTATTGACGCCACAGTGCATCAGTTGAGTGACAAATTATAAGGTAGGGTTCTTTGAATTTTGGATAAAAGTTTTATAATTGTCTATGTCCAATGCACTAGTGAGGAGAATATGCACAATAGAATCAAATGGGCATGTATTTATGCACTCAACTTTTGTGTCCACTTTAATCTTACTATTTCCTACTTCTTGTCTGCCCATTGATACCAATCCAGCTTTTGATCCGTTGTCCAAAGTAAATATTTTGGGTTCGATGTATTTAAATTAGCATTGCGGTGCGCTATTTCAGGACATGGTGTAAAGTATTTGCTTCTGGTGGTTGTCGGTGCTCTCTGCATAAAATTTGAGGATCTCAAAATGGCATTCAATCCAGAGGAGGTTCGAGTGTTTGATAGCTTGTTCTCCACATCATGGGTAGCATCTGTTTCCATTTGTAAAAAAATATATTACATACATCAGCATATGAACCGTTTATTATAAACATTGTATAAAATGTACTTCCGTGAACAATTGTTTCGGAAAAAAATTTTCCGAACGTATGTACGTATCTACGTATGTACGTATGTACGTTTGTCTGTGAACACGATGGCGTCCAAACGGTACAACAGATCGGGCTGAAATGTACTTATTTAGATACTTATTTAGAATTGCCAGGGGACGAACTGGATTGTTTTTGGCCACAATCTGACAAACGGAAGTGGCAAATATTACATACATATTCTTAGAGATTTATCCGATTTTGACCAATTTGATAGTTGCTCATCCTCCCGTGACTTTAAACATGTATACAAATTTTCAGATCAGTGGATTGAACGGTTTAGGTGCTATAAGAGTTTATAGAAGCGGGTTGGCAGAATCCACGTCAGTGCCACTGACATGACATGACATTAAATATAGACTTCATTGTGACCACGATGTAGTTGGAAAGTTGGGTGAGGGCCACCCCAGATATTTGTTATTGTTATGTCTTTTTTTATTCATTATATTTGTATTTAAATATTATTGCATTTTATGTTGCACAACACATTCGTGTATTTAGCAAATCTTTACGACAAAGTCTAATTTGCCAAAATGTAAATGCTGCGCCTTATGGTCTACTGTAATTTATTCTGATCTATTAAGAACTTACAGCACTTTAAAAAGGGCGAGGTTGGGTTTGTTCCTTGCCCCTTCCAATTTTCCACCGATAACACGTCTGATTCAACTGCCAACATATTATTGTCAGCACCATGTTGTGTGTTCATCTTAGTGTTTTTTAATAAAGTTGAAGTCATTATTTTTGTCGCACCATTAATATCTTGGATATGTAATTTAACAAATTTATCTGCCCTAATTGATTTTCCAAATGGTTTCATGGTCCTATTCTTTATATCCGAAAACAATGCGTCGACGTAACTACTTGAAGCGTGTCTCTCCGGCGTGTTGAAATATTTTGTCATGACACCAGCCCACAGTGGAAATTCTCTTGCTAATCTTTGACACTGTGTTGAGAATTCCGGAAGATAAAAAGGATTTAAATCTCCGTTGTCGGTTTCAATTTCTTCTAAAACTCTGCTATTCGGACTCTCCACCCATTTTACAATGTCGGAATGGACTTCCTGTGGTGGTGGTTCATCGGCATTTAACAGGTCCGTCTCTTCGTCTGCTTGAATATTATCAGTATAACTTGTCACTGAACCGACATCAAGTCTTCCAGTTTTTTTTTCTAGCAGTGAATGCGTTCATTTGGAATCCATCAGAGCCGGTGCAGGAATTCATAGCAACGATGTTTGTAAGAACGTAAATATTTTCAAAATCGGACATGCTTTTGCTTTCCACCATAAGTGCCACACATCGAATAAAGAATTGTTTAACTGCAGTTTGTCTGACAAATTTGAAACATGTCCAGCGTGATACCAGGTGAATTAAGTGAGCCACATCTACTCTTACAAAGGTTTGAAGATATTTACGTACGCATGCTGTTTCCTTATTTTCACAAAGAATGTGAAAACATGAATTGACATAATCACTAATTGTTTGATTATTAAAGGCCAATATAAATGCACATAGCAGTGCTCTAGAGTAGTCGCACACAGCTTCTGGTGGTTTTATAACTACTTTGCGTAGCCACTGCTTCAGCCAAAATTCGATGAACTCAGTTTCGTGTTTTTCTGTTAGCATCTGGTTCACGGGAACTGATAATCCATCGAAATTGATCACCACGACATATAGCAAAATATGCCCAGAATTCATTTTTGCCGTTTTTGATGAGTAGCCTCGACTTATTTTTTGTACAACGCTACCTGTCGCATCAGCGGTAATAAACACTGCAGACTTTAGCAACCTGCAGTATTCCTTGTATAAATATTCTTGGGTCTGAGATCTATAGAAAACGTAAAAGAAATTACATCCAACGGATTGAACAGATCCTGCATACTGAGGTGTTAACATCATGTCTTCGATAGCTCCAATCACGTCTTTTCCGTCTATTCTATTTACTCCAAGGTCTAGGTCTTAGCTTGACGTAAGACGTTTTGCGAGTACAAAACCGGCGATTCAATATCTCCAAACGACATTTCTTCTCTCGCCACCCTCTTTCTATAATTGGACGCACCTTCTGACGCAACAAACCGAGAAACTGCAATTCTTTCCAATCCATTTAAAGGGCGCTTGACAATTTCGTGTTCGGTGTCTCCCGAAGTGTCTTTTGTGTATATGTCCATAATTATATCTTCAAATTCTTTGGGTTCAATGAAACCTTCAAATTTATTAGCGGATCTATCACTTTTGCAGTATCCAACAATAGTTGCGTAGTGCTTAGAATGGCGTTGATGAATTTTCGCTCTTTTAAAACTAAACGAGCAAGGTAACTTGAATTGACGCCAAAATTCCTTAAATATGGTGGCGGTCCATATATTAGGTTTCAAAATTGGATACTGCCTGTCTTTGTACGACACATTCCTGGGTGTGATTTGTTGCCATAAGTTATATGATATAACTAATCTAAAATTTGGTTCTTTAGCATAATCGCTATCAAAATAAGTATCATCGTCACGACTGATAATATCCAGCTGTGTGTCACTAATTGTTGTTAAATTAAGCTCATCATAATCAGGCGACAATGTTATATTCATGTTAGCCCTCATTATTGATAAAACTGATCGTCTATTTTGACAAACCTTATTGTACACGACGTGAGGACCAACAACGTGGCAACTGCTTCTTATTGAAATAATTGCAGTACTTCGTTAAAGCTGCAATTATTCTTTCGCACGACACTTTTGATTCACGACTCGTGAATCACCAGGCATTGTACGGTTCACACAACCACAAACGAGCACAAAAACACATGTGAGAATCGGGGCTTTACCTACTCACTATCCATCAAGTGTTATAAGGGTCGCCTATGAGGATTCGTAAAAACAGCTAAAAGATAACGCTGAAATAAATAGTATACATTTATTCAAGTACCAGGTACTTGCAAGAAATACGTCTTTCCTTCAACCTGCAGATGAGCGTAGGGGCACTGTTTATGTCTGGCGGTATGTAACATACACAATAACGCCAAGGGTCAAAGGGATGCATAGGATGAACACGTCTATTTGTCATATCACTGATCCGTTCATTAAATGTATTATTCAATAGTATAAGTTTGATTTAAAACAAAAGTGACAAACTATCAAACCCTCTCTAACGATTCTCAAATGACTGATATACCGATAAATACAAATTTCAAAAGTGGGGAGGGGCTAACTTAATACTCGAATAAACAATATTAGTTAAAAAGTAACTATTAAATCCTCTCTAACGATTCTCAAACGATTAACGCAAAAAATAATTCCAAATTCAAAAGTTTGAGTTGAAAAGTGAGGTTACGTAATTTATTGTTTTATTTATTTACGGCTAAACGAATTACTCTCAAACGAAATGAACAGACTCTCAAACCCTATCTGACGATTCTCAAACGAACTGCATAATAATAAATGCAAATTTCAAAAGTAGGGGGCTAACTTGACGCCCAAATAAACAATGTCACTTTACTGAAGAACCGGGTGCCCTGGAGAAGAACCAAAAAGAACTCATCATGGCATCGAACCATCAAACTAGATTCGTGTTATCTGCACTATCAACCTTCAACAAGACAGAAACTCGCGTCTCAACGATCGTCTCGAGAGATTTAGAAGAAAATTGAATCAAGGACTTCAAGCTATTCGAGCGAATCAAGGGTGGTTTGCAAGAGTCGATTTTCATGATCTCAACAGTCACATACTCAACGCATACCAGCTCGCAATCAACGTCCGACCTAACAGAAGTATGTCATCACTACACTCATTTGTTAAACATAAATTTGGGAAATAACAACGTGTATGAAGTGATTTCCCCATCACATATTCATCAAATGATCAGCGACGCCAACAAAAAACGTCCATCAAATATATACATTCTTACATCGATTATCAAAACTAGAGTGATTCACAAGGATGATAATATTCCAATTCAAACATTTTTTCCAAAGGCAGAGATCGCCGAATTTGACGTCGTCAAAGTCACCACAATACCACTTAAAATACAAAATGGATCTTACTGGGTATTCGATATTCCGAACAACATAATTGCAGTAGACTACAACAACCAATTATACTTTGCACTTGATGAAAACAAGTGTCTTTGTTCCCCGACAACCGTAAATAACATACACTTTTTTGCCGATTCGGATAGAGTTTGAGACGGTCTTTCACGTGGTAAAAACCAGAAAGTCATAATTTGTTTAAAAATTTACGAAAGGTGAAGAAAAAGAAGAGTATAAATACGGAAAAACTGTTGTTATTCACCTTTAACAGCTGTTTTATCGAAACCTTGTTATCGCACTTAAGCCCCCTTTCCATAGACCAGTTCACATACAGCTCGGGCCAGCTCAAGACGCCCCATCAGTTTTGTGCGAGTGCGAGAGAGAACGTTTGAAACACATCCCCACCAATTCAGTCACCGCGTTAGCACGGCCTCGTAGTTGGTTCATGTCGCCTGGTGGGGGCATGCAGTGACCGCCTTTATATTACTTTCTAGCTCTCACATGTGGCGTATACGGCGACTGGAACTGGCCGACACTGTATATGTAAATCCTTTTTGCTTCGGTCCAGTCTGCTTCTGTAGAGCAACTTATTTTCCCAGTTATAATATTTACACTAGCGTAAATGTCTGCTCTAGTGTTGATGCTTACATAAAACAATCCGGCAATTAGGTCTCAGTATTTATTGTTTGTCTGCAGAATTGCGATACTTTTACAGTACAATCTATAATATCCTGCATCGATAGGTATCCTTGTAGGTTTATATAACACCTACAGGAGTTTAAACATAAAATTTTATTTCCAAAACACAATTAATATACATATATATGTTACGGTCAAAGTGATAAATGTGGTTTGTATTAATAATTACCGGCTATTATTAATAATAACCGCATCATTTGGTCAATGTGATTAGAAACACTTAAAGAATCACATGGACCGGCTATTATTAATAATTTACTAACGGGCACGGTAAAAGTGATAAAAATGTTACTTTTTACAAAAGATCTTTTGTATATAGTCTTCAAAGAAGTTAGATAAGTTATTTTGATTACTATGTAAGCTATTATATTTATTTACTCGACGCAAATCATCAGTACGGCTACCCCAATGACCAAAATTACGAATAATACAAAACATTGATAATACAGAATGCTTTTTTTTGTCTCCCTTGTACTTTAGAAACTACTGGATATAATTGGTAATAATATTTGGTATACACCCAAGGACGGCTCAATGACGAAAACAGAAAAAAGAACAATTTATACAGAGTGTTCAAAAACCATTTTATTATCAAGGACACCCATTTTTATATTTAATACATGTGGGTAGTTTTTTGTAAATGTACAATTACAATTTATTAAGTAAATTCTCAAATCCTAATTATCTTGAAATGTTGCGCATTTAATAATAATTTTTCAATCACAATCTCTTATCACTGATCGCTAATTTGTCTATAGAACGGACAATTTCTAGGTAAGTATTATCTTGTTTTACAGGATCTTTTATTAGATGGAATTTGGAATCAATTACGTAGGATATGGTTAATGATGATAAAGAGGATAATTCTCAAACTACGTAAACCAACGGAAAAAATGTGACCTGTTATGGTAGGATCCGAAGATCCCAGCAGAAGGTCGTGGGTTCGGATCCTACCATAACAGGTCACATTTTTTCCGTTGGTTTATGTAGTTTGAGAATTATCCTCTTTATCATCAGGATCTTTTATATAATTTCTTGAAAGCATATCAGTGATGATATTTTGTTTCCCAGCTAGTTTCATTCTTTGCAGTCTACTGGGTAAATTTAGTATGTTTTTGTTGTGGATGGATACAAGTGGCTTGTATATACTGATATAATTATACTGATCACAAGTATAATTATATTAGGTCTGTTTGCGGTAACAGTTTCAAACGGGTTGCAAATGGTTAGCAGGCTCGGTCAATGCGATGGCTTGCTATACTATCCCCCTACTCACCTCGCACTGACACGTCTGGTTCAATATAAATCTGACCCCAACCGTTGGAAACTGTTACCGCAAACAAAGCTAATATTAGCTTTAGTCTTAGTCTAAAGTTGCACTGCAAACCATTTGAAACTTTTACCGTAAAGAGACCTATTTTATAGATATATCATAGATACAGGGTGAATATTAAATGAGTGCAATAATTTCTAGGGGTTATAGATCTTCATAATTGGAGTAAAAAAATTCAAATACGCTTTTTCTCTGACACCAGTATTGAGTAATTAATTATTGAAAATGCAGAATTTGACGACGCATGTTTTTAGAAAGGGTAGTAGCGACTTGACCTAGAGCCTGTGGCGAAACAGCTGACAGCTGAGCGAGAGGAAGTGCCGTGCGTGCTTTGGTTTACGCTCTGCAGTTGTTTCTGTTTATCGGGTTTCTTGGTAGTTATTTTGTGATTTTGTGTTTGAAAATGGACAATTTTAGTAATGGTGAGTACGTGGACATGTTACTGTTTATGGTGAATGCAGAAAAAATGCAGCGGCCGCTCGAAAACTTTATTCGGAATGATTTAGAAATATAGTCCCTAACTTTTGTTTCCGTGGTTCAACGGTTAAGGGATAGTCCTGCTCGGGTATTTTTGCCTAACCATGGAGGAAGAGGCCGCTCACGCGATCGTAATATGAGCCCATCCATTGTGGTGCAACATTTAAGTTAAACATTTGGTGAAAACTGGGTAGGGATTAATGGGTCAAGACGGTGGCGGTGGTCTCCAGACTTGAATACTCTGGATTTTTATTTCTGGGGTTATTTAAAAGGATTAGTGTATAAGACGGAAGTAAACAATGAAAATAAACTCCGTGAGCGAATTTTCAATTATGCTGAAATTGTGCGCGATGACGTTGAAAGCCGCTCTTTATGTGCGAATTGGAGGCGACGGGCAGAAGCGTGTTTGGATGAAAACGGGGCGCACTTTGAGCAGTTTCTTTAAAAATTTTAGTAAGTTTACTGTTAAATCATTGAATACATCGTTATTTATACGCATTTCGTGAGCTCAGCGTGCTACAGATCGGTGCGGGCTAGTTTTCGAACATAAGATATAGAGCGGGAGTTTTCGACACATTATGAAAACATGTGGGTAGCGGCAATTGAATTTTCAACTTCAAAATTTTGAAAAATTGTATTAATCCCTCCAAATTATTGCACTGAATTAATATTCACCCTGTATATTCATGACGTTTATTTGCTGCAAAACAAATCGACAAGTATTCTTTCTCTATCTGAGAATACCGGATCTCGATTTCAGTAAGGCTTCTGCATTATTTTGCTCTTTTAATTTATTGAAAGCTGTGTTTTGTACCTCTGACCATTCAAAGTTTGTATCTTTCCTTAAGAGCATTCTTAGGGGGTTTGTAGTTTCTGACAAATCATGTATAAATCTTGTTAAATAGCTGAATATTTCTAGTACGCTAAATAATTCTTCGTTTCAAAATAGTTTTAGCTTTTACTTGTTCTGGATCGGGCTCCATTCCATTTTTTTTTTAAATATTCTTCCTAACTTTATATTTAATTTTTTCTTTATTAAACTTGACATTAAATTTAGATGCTCTCTCGATTACTTTTCTTATTATTTCATTAGGCTCACTCGCTGTATTAGTTGCTATTATTAAATCATCAAAATATATTCCTATTCCTAAATCTCCAAATATTTTATTGCTTGTTCTTTGAAATTCTTCCGGACTAACATTCAATCCAAATGGTAATCTATTATATTGGAATTTGCCAAATGGTGTTATAAATGTAGTTAACAGACTACTAGCAGGATCAAGCTTTAATTGAAATAAACCATCTTTAACTTAACTTAAGGATCCCATATCCGACGCCCAAATCGGCGCAATATACCACTCCGTAAATAGACCTCAGATTGTAAAACTAACGCAACTATTCGATAGTATGGGTTCCTATGCATGTTTGATCACCGAGATTTTTTATATTTGTGTAGATTATTTATGCAAATTTTAATGTAAAAAATATATAAACTATGAATATAGAAAAGCTTGATGGTCTCACGTGCGTACTGTCCTTGAGTACCACATTACCCCATAAAATTACATTAATTGTTATTAATAATTGCGTGGTGTATTGCGCCGTAAACGTAACTAGAATTGTGTTCTGGGGGAGTTTGGGGGAGATTGGCAACATGTTTGAATGCTACGCGGTTCAGGTGTCATTTGTTAGATAGAGATACGAAAGTGGTTCGCACCACTCACCTCATTGGTCTTCGTTGATTTATCGATCTACGAGTAACGCCGTTACCGTGTTTCTGTTTGTGGGAGAGAGAGACATAATAGCCCGATGCGTCGTCACTCAAACAAACTACGATAATGCTACGATCTATGAATATTATGGTGGGGTAGCAGTCGCCGATTTTCTGGCATCTCAATAGAAACGAAAACAATTCGTGATTCGGTATTAGTAACGCCATCTATTTCTAGTGACTTCTGCGTTACGAAGCTTTGGATAAACACGCCCATTTGAGCGTCGGATGGCGTCGGATATGGGACCCTTAATGCTATTTACTCTATTAATAAAACCTAACTTTTCACAAGAATTAAGACCTAATATTGGTTTATCTTTAACGTTTACAACTAAAAGTTTATTTTTACAGATTTATTATTAACAGTAACTCCAAATTTACAGACCTCCAAAGCTACTAGGATAATGTTACAATTTTCTAGCTTGACGCTTTGACTGATATTCTTTAAACAATAATATGGTAAAATATTGCAATTTGCACCAGTTTCAAGTTTCATTTCAAGAGCTTTATTATTAATTATTACGCCAATATACCAACTTGTTTTATAAGAAGCACTGACATTGTTAACCACATGTTTTATTGAAGCTATATAATAGCTATCTGATTCATCAATTTTCTCATTATGATCTAAAGTTTCACTTGTCTGTTTATATCCTTTTCATATTTGATACATTTTTATTAAAACTATTTTCTTTAATTTCCTTCATCTGCTTTTTGTCTAACTTCTCTAACTACATAATGTTTTTTTGTTACCGCTGGACACTGTTTCGGACCATGCCTATTACCACATTTCTAGCAAATGTATGTATCCCACGGATGATACTTTCTCTTCTGGGCTAAAGCATCCATTTTATGAGGAGCGAAGGAATTGACACCAAGTTTAGGTTTAGTATCCGGTTTATTGATTCCTTTTCTGTTACAGCTTCTTCTGAATGGTTACAATGTCTAACTATTTTCTAATGTATGAAACCGACCCTCAGTCGCTTTGTCCATTGAAAAGTGGCATGATTGCATTTGAAATGTATTAGATGATCGGCGTGATTGTCACATCCAATAAAAATTAATATGTGGGGCAACTGAGAATCAGCATTCTGGCTAATGTACGAGGTTTACGTAATGTCATACGAATGTCACTTTTGTGCCGGTCGGTCATTTGATTTCTTTGAGGGTTGCCATATGTGTTCTTCATATTTGTCATAGCTTTGATTACTGGCGCAGTTCTTGTTCCATTCATTGCATATTATTTTACAAATTTGGTTAGGATATCGATTATCACGAAAAGATGTGTTAGCCATGGTGTTTCTGACAAATGGTCCCAAGTGGTCAACATGAATCATTTCGAAGGGTCGTTTTCCTGTTGGAATCTGGTGTAACTTCCCCGGAATCTTACCAGATGGAATTTTTATAAACAAACATTCTAGGCAGTTTGCTATATGTACTTTACATACCTCCTCGGCTTCGGGAACCAATAGCCTTTTAATATCGTCATGACTCTTTCGGTTGCAAAATGTCCTGCCTGATCATGGTATATAATAGCATTAATAGCAATAGCCTTCCTCATACTTTTTGGCAATACATATAGTAATTTTTCCTGACCTCCTGCTTTAACTCTACGGTATAGACGTCCATTTTCCACCTCGTAGTTGCAGTCTTGCTCTTCTCTTCTGCACTTCTGCCCTGGGGGTTTACTCAACTTTTCGATTATTATCCTTAGTGCAGGGTCTGCTCTTTGAATCATCAGGATTCTGTCTTCTTCGCTAATTAGAGTCATTATCGAATAATTTGCTTCGGATATCTCCTCGTACGTGTTATGGGTTGGCTCATCGTTCGGTGCTCTACTCATTGCATCAACATGTCTCATGCGTTCTCCCGCTCTATATCTTATGTTATAGTCACATTCTTTCAGTAATATAGCCTATCTGGCTACTTGGGCACTTATGGTCTTGTTAGCGTTTAAGTAGATTAAAGCTTGACAATCAGTCACCACCTCAAACTTAATTCCTAACAAATATTGTCTTAATCGATCTATGCTACATTCAATTGCCATGAGTTCTAATCCGCTGGAGTGCTGTTTTGCCGCAGATTTCTTAGACAGGTCGTAAACATTTTTTGTCACCTTGGAGGAGAACTCCTGCAATCCCGTGGCTTGAGGCGTCTGTGTAAGCTAATGTTGGCTATGACGTAAGAGCTTCTTTTAATTTCCTAAAGGCTTCCATTTGTTCCGCACCCCAAACAAACTGATAGTTGCCTTTGGTCAAATCGCTTAGCGGTCGTGAAATCAATGCATACTCAATAATTTTTTTAAACAACCGCGTTGGTCCTAGGAATCGTCTCAACTCATGGATGTTCCGAGGTTGTGGAAAATCCTTGACGCATTAGGTCTTCTTCTGTCCTGGTTTTACTCCATCCTTGCTAATTTTGTTACACCGGAATTTCCACGCAATGCTGCCAGTCATACCTGTCTTGTCGCCTTCCGTTGGTTGTCCACGAGTGTACCCAGCGGCTCAGCGAAGAGTGGGTAAGGGTAATCAAACTCAACACTCACCATATACCAAGTTTATTGTTCCCACAAAAGTAGGGAAGTGGGAATATATATATATATTCTCTCTACAAATACTCTACAAATACAATGAAATAGTAAAACAGTACAGTTTTTTACAATACAAACAGTTTAAAAACATATTGCGCATTTTCAACTTACATCGTAGTTGAGTTTTTTGTATATATATTGTTTTTTGTATATATATATATATATATATATATATATATATATATATATATATATATATATAT
This sequence comes from Aphodius granarius, assembly GCA_963971325.1. Taxonomy (NCBI): domain Eukaryota; kingdom Metazoa; phylum Arthropoda; class Insecta; order Coleoptera; family Scarabaeidae; genus Aphodius; species Aphodius granarius. Next base: position 9,055,422 of record OZ020225.1, read on the forward strand.
ATATATATATATATATATATATATATATATATATATATATATATATATATATATATATCTATATATATATATATATATATATATATATATATATATATATATATATATATATATTGTAAGTCAATCTTCTTCACTTTAGCCTTATTAATATAAATTAAAACGCACAATTTAATTTAAATTGTTTATTTTTGGGATTGAAGGCTTTGTTAATATCACACATTAAAATGTTTACGTTTCACATACAGTAACAATTAAACACTTTACATATCTAACGTTTCGACAACATACCGTGTCTTGTTCACAGATAAAACTGAAATTTCGTGAATTTTAGTTTCAATGTTCAATACAATCACATGGCAAACCACCTATAAACCAGTCTAGAGTGAAAAGGAAAAAGTTTGCACTATTCTGTACAATTTCTTTTTAATATTACGTATTAGATGGCAAAATTAGTTTGTAACAATTCAATAAGTTTAGATCCGACCTATCATTTACTGCATTTTTTTCTTTATAAATTTCTATAGCTTCTAAGACACATCTAGTTCAGTTTGTCCAATATAGCTTTTTTCACAGCTGCATAAGATCTTATACACACAGTGTGAATTCTTGAGGGTTGGTGTGGGGGCTTTTAACTTTGTATAGATTTTTGATAAATTATTACAGTTCTTGTGCCCAATTTTTATGTTAAATGGTCTCATTATGTAACCAATTTTTTCTGATAGGGTTTTTATATAAGGTAGTGCTATATATTTTGATGATTCTTTATTTTTTTCAGCTTTGTATTGAGTTTTGTTACTTATAGTGTTGTTAATTATAATCCTCTGTTTAATTATCTTTTCTGTAATGCGTTGTGGATAGTTGTTCTTATATAAAATTTGTCTTACTGTCTCTAAACTATCTTTTTGGTATTCCGGACTTGTTAATTTTATGGCCCGGTCTGCTAATCCTCGTATAACACTAATTTTGTATGTTTGTGGTTGATCGGAGTTGTAATTAAGGTATCGATGGGATGCAGTTTGTTTTGTATACCACTTTGTGTAGATTTTGTCGTCTTTATGCATTAACGTCATGTCCAGAAAATTAATTGCATCATTGTTGTTGACTTCCATGGTGAATTGCAATCTATTGTTGTAATTGTTAAAACTATCCAGTACTTCGTGTTCTTCTCCTTTGGGCACTGCTAGTATGCAATCATCCACGTATCGCTTAAAAAACGGTATGTTTACACTTATAGAGGACAGTATGGTAGTTTCTAGGTCTTCCATAACTAATTGTGCAGCGACACTTGAAATTGGCAATCCCATTGCACAACCAAAAACCTGTTTATAGAATGTGTCTTGGCACTGGAAGTAAGTGTGGGTTAGCACTGTTTCTATTGCTAGTAAGAACTCGTCTTTTGGAAGGAATGCATATGGTTCTATTTCGTGCCATCTCTTATTTATGGCATTTTTTACCATTGTAATTGGTACGTTAGTATACAAGGATACTACGTCTAGTGAGATGAGGTGATGTGAATTGTTTAGTGAAGTTTGATCTAAGAATTCTTTGAGGCACCACGAATCTTTGATGTAATACTCATTTTTCCCCACGACGTTTGCTAGACAGTCTGCTAATTTCTTCGATAGCTTGTAAAACGGCGATTGAATGCAGGACACTATTGGTCTTAAAGGTATTGTTGGCTTGTGTAACTTTGGTAGTCCGTATATTTTGACCAAAATTCGCAATACACTATGAAAAAAAGAACTTGCCAGTACCCAATATAATTGCAAACATTGAGAGTGGAATCCAACACCTAACTAGTGAACAAAAGAATGAAATAGCCACAAAAATAAGCAATACAATCCAGAAATTCACAATGAAAACGACCAGACAAAAAAATCAACAAAAGCAAATGATTAAGGATGTCCAAAAAACACAAAAATTCCTCAAAGATAACAACCAAATTAGTGTTTTACGAGCAGACAAAACAAATAAAACCGTGGTTATGGACACTGAAGAATACAACGAAAAAATGAACACCATTTTGCAAGACGAAACAACATACAGCAAGTTACGAAACAACCCAACGAAAACATATGAAAAGAAGAACAACGACTTAGTAAATAAATGGCATACGAAAAAAATTATAACGAAAGAACTAGCAAATGAGTTAAAGATACATAATTCACAACCTCCCAAAATATACGGACTACCAAAGTTACACAAGCCAACAATACCTTTAAGACCAATAGTGTCCTGCATTCAATCGCCGTTTTAGAAGCTATCGAAGAAATTAGCAGACTGTCTAGCAAACGTCGTGGGGAAAAATGAGTATTACATCAAAGATTCGTGGTGCCTCAAAGAATTCTTAGATCAAACTTCACTAAACAATTCACATCACCTCATCTCACTAGACGTAGTATCCTTGTATACTAACGTACCAATTACAATGGTAAAAAATGCCATAAATAAGAGATGGCACGAAATAGAACCATATGCATTCCTTCCAAAAGACGAGTTCTTACTAGCAATAGAAACAGTGCTAACCCACACTTACTTCCAGTACCAAGACACATTCTATAAACAGGTTTTTGGTTGTGCAATGGGATTGCCAATTTCAAGTTTCGCTGCACAATTAGTTATGGAACACCTAGAAACTACCATACTGTCCTCTATAAGTGTAAACACACCGTTTTTTAAGCGATACGTGGATGATTGCATACTAGCAGTGCCCAAAGGAGAAGAACACGAAGTACTGGATAGTTTTAACAATTACAACAATAGATTGCAATTCACCATGGAAGTCAACAACAATGACGCAATTAATTTTCTGGACATGACGTTAATGCATAAAGACGACAAAATCTACACAAAGTGGTATACAAAACAAACTGCATCCCATCGATACCTTAATTACAACTCCGATCAACCACAAACATACAAAATTAGTGTTATACGAGGATTAGCAGACCGGGCCATAAAATTAACAAGTCCGGAATACCAAAAAGATAGTTTAGAGAAAGTAAGACAAATTTTATATAAGAACAACTATCCACAACGCATTACAGAAAAGATAATTAAACAGAGGATTATAATTAACAACACTATAAGAAACAAAACTCAAAACAAAGCTGAAAAAAATAAAGAATCATCAAAATATATAGCACTACCTTATATAAAAACCCTATCAGAAAAAATTGGGCACAAGAACTGTAATAATTTATCAAAAATCTATACAAAATTAAAAGCCCCCATACCAACCCTCAAGAATTCACACTGTGTGTATAAGATCTTATGCAGCTGTGAAAAAAGCTATATTGGACAAACTGAACAACTATTGGAGGAGAGATTAAAAGGCCAAAGTACGCCAAAAATGTAACAGCACTAAAGAAACACCAGGAGGAAACTGGACATCAATTTGACTTTAAAAACGTAAAAGTTTTAAAAAGAGAAAGCAATTTTAAAGCTAGATGTGTCTTAGAAGCTATAGAAATTTATAAAGAAAAAAATGCAGTAAATGATAGGTCGGATCTAAACTTATTGAATTGTTACAAACTAATTTTGCCATCTAATACGTAATATTAAAAAGAAATTGTACAGAATAGTGTAAACTTGTTCCTTTTCACTCTAGACTGGTTTATAGGTGGTTTGCCATGTGATTGTATTGAACATTGAAACTAAAATTCACGAAATTTCAGTTTTATCTGTGAACAAGACACGGTATGTTGTCGAAACGTTAGATATGTAAAGTTTTAAAGTGTTTAATTGTAACTGTATGTGAAACGTAAACATTTTAATGTGTGATATTAACAAAGCCTTCAATCCCAAAAATAAACAATTTAAATTAAATTGTGCGTTTTAATTTATATATATATATATATATATATATATATATATATATATATATATATATATATATATATATATATAGTAAAAGTATTTTTTCGGGCATAACCGCTAACTAAATGCAACCGTAGACACGTGTTTCGGACTTGTTAGTCCTCATCAGTACGGTATAGCCAAAGAGTAAGATGGAAGCTCTATGGAGAAGTAAAAGTAAACAAAAGGGACCTTAATCAGGGAGACCAACGTCACCAATTGATGCTTCGGTCGCAACATCCTCGGTATGGAGGATAAGAAGCAACGTCGCGTCGAGGTAAACAGTACACCCCAAGGTACGCCTTTTAGCCCATGGTATAATAAAAGAAAAATTAATTATTTGCGGTGTAATTTAAACAGTAAAAGTATTTTTTCGGGCATAACCGCTAACTAAATGCAACCGTAGACACGTGTTTCGGACTTGTTAGTCCTCATCAGTACGGTATAGCCAAAGAGTAAGATGGAAGCTCTATGGAGAAGTAAAAGTAAACAAAAGGGACCTTAATCAGGGAGACCAACGTCACCAATTGATGCTTCGGTCGCAACATCCTCGGTATGGAGGATAAGAAGCAACGTCGCGTCGAGGTAAACAGTACACCCCAAGGTACGCCTTTTAGCCCATGGTATAATAAAAGAAAAATTAATTATTTGCGGTGTAATTTAAACAGTAAAAGTATTTTTTCGGGCATAACCGCTAACTAAATGCAACCGTAGACACGTGTTTCGGACTTGTTAGTCCTCATCAGTACGGTATAGCCAAAGAGTAAGATGGAAGCTCTATGGAGAAGTAAAAGTAAACAAAAGGGACCTTAATCAGGGAGACCAACGTCACCAATTGATGCTTCGGTCGCAACATCCTCGGTATGGAGGATAAGAAGCAACGTCGCGTCGAGGTAAACAGTACACCCCAAGGTACGCCTTTTAGCCCATGGTATAATAAAAGAAAAATTAATTATTTGCGGTGTAATTTAAACAGTAAAAGTATTTTTTCGGGCATAACCGCTAACTAAATGCAACCGTAGACACGTGTTTCGGACTTGTTAGTCCTCATCAGTACGGTATAGCCAAAGAGTAAGATGGAAGCTCTATGGACAAGTAAAAGTAAACAAAAGGGACCTTAATCACTGTTTACTGTTTAAATTACACCGCAAATAATTAATTTTTCTTTTATTATACCATGGGCTAAAAGGCGTACCTTGGGGTGTACTGTTTACCTCGACGCGACGTTGCTTCTTATCCTCCATACCGAGGATGTTGCGACCGAAGCATCAATTGGTGACGTTGGTCTCCCTGATTAAGGTCCCTTTTGTTTACTTTTACTTCTCCATAGAGCTTCCATCTTACTCTTTGGCTATACCGTACTGATGAGGACTAACAAGTCCGAAACACGTGTCTACGGTTGCATTTAGTTAGCGGTTATGCCCGAAAAAATACTTTTACTGTTTAAATTACAATGCAAATAATTAATTTTTCTTTTATTATACCATGGGCTAAAAGGCGTACCTTGGGGTGTACTGTTTACCTCGACGCGACGTTGCTTCTTATCCTCCATACCGAGGATGTTGCGACCGAAGCATCAATTGGTGACGTTGGTCTCCCTGATTAAGGTCCCTTTTGTTTACTTTTACTTCTCCATAGAGCTTCCATCTTACTCTTTGGCTATACCGTACTGATGAGGACTAACAAGTCCGAAACACGTGTCTACGGTTGCATTTAGTTAGCGGTTATGCCCGAAAAAATACTTTTACTGTTTAAATTACACCGCAAATAATTAATTTTTCTTTTATTATACCATGGGCTAAAAGGCGTACCTTGGGGTGTACTGTTTACCTCGACGCGACGTTGCTTCTTATCCTCCATACCGAGGATGTTGCGACCGAAGCATCAATTGGTGACGTTGGTCTCCCTGATTAAGGTCCCTTTTGTTTACTTTTACTTCTCCATAGAGCTTCCATCTTACTCTTTGGCTATACCGTACTGATGAGGACTAACAAGTCCGAAACACGTGTCTACGGTTGCATTTAGTTAGCGGTTATGCCCGAAAAAATACTTTTACTGTTTAAATTACACCGCAAATAATTAATTTTTCTTTTATTATACCATGGGCTAAAAGGCGTACCTTGGGGTGTACTGTTTACCTCGACGCGACGTTGCTTCTTATCCTCCATACCGAGGATGTTGCGACCGAAGCATCAATTGGTGACGTTGGTCTCCCTGATTAAGGTCCCTTTTGTTTACTTTTACTTCTCCATAGAGCTTCCATCTTACTCTTTGGCTATACCGTACTGATGAGGACTAACAAGTCCGAAACACGTGTCTACGGTTGCATTTAGTTAGCGGTTATGCCCGAAAAAATACTTTTACTGTTTAAATTACACCGCAAATAATTAATTTTTCTTTTATTATACCATGGGCTAAAAGGCGTACCTTGGGGTGAACTGTTTACCTCGACGCGACGTTGCTTCTTATCCTCCATACCGAGGATGTTGCGACCGAAGCATCAATTGGTGACGTTGGTCTCCCTGATTAAGGTCCCTTTTGTTTACTTTTACTTCTCCATAGAGCTTCTATCTTACTCTTTGGCTATACCGTACTGATGAGGACTAACAAGTCCGAAACACGTGTCTACGGTTGCATTTAGTTAGCGGTTATGCCCGAAAAAATACTTTTACTGTTTAAATTACACCGCAAATAATTAATTTTTCTTTTATTATACCATGGGCTAAAAGGCGTACCTTGGGGTGTACTGTTTACCTCGACGCGACGTTGCTTCTTATCCTCCATACCGAGGATGTTGCGACCGAAGCATCAATTGGTGACGTTGGTCTCCCTGATTAAGGTCCCTTTTGTTTACTTTTACTTCTCCATAGAGCTTCCATCTTACTCTTTGGCTATACCGTACTGATGAGGACTAACAAGTCCGAAACACGTGTCTACGGTTGCATTTAGTTAGCGGTTATGCCCGAAAAAATACTTTTACTGTTTAAATTACACCGCAAATAATTAATTTTTCTTTTATTATACCATGGGCTAAAAGGCGTACCTTGGGGTGTACTGTTTACCTCGACGCGACGTTGCTTCTTATCCTCCATACCGAGGATGTTGCGACCGAAGCATCAATTGGTGACGTTGGTCTCCCTGATTAAGGTCCCTTTTGTTTACTTTTACTTCTCCATAGAGCTTCCATCTTACTCTTTGGCTATACCGTACTGATGAGGACTAACAAGTCCGAAACACGTGTCTACGGTTGCATTTAGTTAGCGGTTATGCCCGAAAAAATACTTTTACTGTTTAAATTACACCGCAAATAATTAATTTTTCTTTTATTATACCATGGGCTAAAAGGCGTACCTTGGGGTGTACTGTTTACCTCGACGCGACGTTGCTTCTTATCCTCCATACCGAGGATGTTGCGACCGAAGCATCAATTGGTGACGTTGGTCTCCCTGATTAAGGTCCCTTTTGTTTACTTTTACTTCTCCATAGAGCTTCCATCTTACTCTTTGGCTATACCGTACTGATGAGGACTAACAAGTCCGAAACACGTGTCTACGGTTGCATTTAGTTAGCGGTTATGCCCGAAAAAATACTTTTACTGTTTAAATTACACCGCAAATAATTAATTTTTCTTTTATTATACCATGGGCTAAAAGGCGTACCTTGGGGTGTACTGTTTACCTCGACGCGACGTTGCTTCTTATCCTCCATACCGAGGATGTTGCGACCGAAGCATCAATTGGTGACGTTGGTCTCCCTTATTAAGGTCCCTTTTGTTTACTTTTACTTCTCCATAGAGCTTCCATCTTACTCTTTGGCTATACCGTACTGATGAGGACTAACAAGTCCGAAACACGTGTCTACGGTTGCATTTAGTTAGCGGTTAGGCCCGAAAAAATACTTTTACTGTTTAAATTACACCGCAAATAATTAATTTTTCTTTTATTATACCATGGGCTAAAAGGCGTACCTTGGGGTGTACTGTTTACCTCGACGCGACGTTGCTTCTTATCCTCCATACCGAGGATGTTGCGACCGAAGCATCAATTGGTGACGTTGGTCTCCCTGATTAAGGTCCCTTTTGTTTACTTTTACTTCTCCATAGAGCTTCCATCTTACTCTTTGGCTATACCGTACTGATGAGGACTAACAAGTCCGAAACACGTGTCTACGGTTGCATTTAGTTAGCGGTTATGCCCGAAAAAATACTTTTACTGTTTAAATTACACCGCAAATAATTAATTTTTCTTTTATTATACCATGGACTAAAAGGCGTACCTTGGGGTGTACTGTTTACCTCGACGCGACGTTGCTTCTTATCCTCCATACCGAGGATGTTGCGACCGAAGCATCAATTGGTGACGTTGGTCTCCCTGATTAAGGTCCCTTTTGTTTACTTTTACTTCTCCATAGAGCTTCCATCTTACTCTTTGGCTATACCGTACTGATGAGGACTAACAAGTCCGAAACACGTGTCTACGGTTGCATTTAGTTAGCGGTTATGCCCGAAAAAATACTTTTACTGTTTAAATTACACCGCAAATAATTAATTTTTCTTTTATTATACCATGGGCTAAAAGGCGTACCTTGGGGTGTACTGTTTACCTCGACGCGACGTTGCTTCTTATCTTCCATACCGAGGATGTTGCGACCGAAGCATCAATTGGTGACGTTGGTCTCCCTGATTAAGGTCCCTTTTGTTTACTTTTACTTCTCCATAGAGCTTCCATCTTACTCTTTGGCTATACCGTACTGATGAGGACTAACAAGTCCGAAACACGTGTCTACGGTTGCATTTAGTTAGCGGTTATGCCCGAAAAAATACTTTTACTGTTTAAATTACACCGCAAATAATTAATTTTTCTTTTATTATACCATGGGCTAAAAGGCGTACCTTGGGGTGTACTGTTTACCTCGACGCGACGTTGCTTCTTATCCTCCATACCGAGGATGTTGCGACCGAAGCATCAATTGGTGACGTTGGTCTCCCTGATTAAGGTCCCTTTTGTTTACTTTTACTTCTCCATAGAGCTTCCATCTTACTCTTTGGCTATACCGTACTGATGAGGACTAACAAGTCCGAAACACGTGTCTACGGTTGCATTTAGTTAGCGGTTATGCCCGAAAAAATACTTTTACTGTTTAAATTACACCGCAAATAATTAATTTTTCTTTCATTATACCATGGGCTAAAAGGCGTACCTTGGGGTGTACTGTTTACCTCGACGCGACGTTGCTTCTTATCCTCCATACCGAGGATGTTGCGACCGAAGCATCAATTGGTGACGTTGGTCTCCCTGATTAAGGTCCCTTTTGTTTACTTTTACTTCTCCATAGAGCTTCCATCTTACTCTTTGGCTATACCGTACTGATGAGGACTAACAAGTCCGAAACACGTGTCTACGGTTGCATTTAGTTAGCGGTTATGCCCGAAAAAATACTTTTACTGTTTAAATTACACCGCAAATAATTAATTTTTCTATATATAATTTTTTTTATATATATATATATATATATATATATATATATATATATATATATATATATATATATATATATATATAACTATGGAGAAGTAACGACCGTGACTTCGTTGAGAATTAAAATCAGGAATAACGTGGGAAATACGGTCAATCGGGCGAAGCAAGGAAACTCCTTTTTTCTTAGTTCAAATTTTCGTTTTAACCTATTGCCGCGATGGCTGTGTCGCGTGTGTCGGTCATTTTAACATGTTAATACGTTTATGCTTTTAAACTGTTGTGCGATGTTCATTTGTTTTGTCGAGAGCTTGATATTTGGTCTATCTGTGCAGCAGGGATGACCCTCCACAATTTTGCAACTTTTCTTAAATCCCAATTGTAAGTTTTGCCTGTTTTTTGTACACTTTTAAGGTTAACTAATACCTATTGTTTTCTATAAACAGCTTGTTCCTGAAGAAGTTTTTAATTAAAACGAAAATTTGAACTAAGAAAAAAGGAGTTTCCTTGCTTCGCCCGATTGACCGTATTTCCCACGTTATTCCTGATTTTAATTCTCAACGAAGTCACGGTCGTTACTTCTCCATAGTTATATATATATATATATATATATATATATATATATATATATATATATATATATTTGTTGAGTTCTCCAATGAGTTTCCATCCTTTATATATATATATATATATATATATATATATATATATATATATATATATATATATATATATATATATATATATATATATATATATATATATATATATATATAAATTAAAACGCACAATTTAATTTAACTTGTTTATTTTTGGGATTGAAGGCTTTGTTAATATCACACATTAAAATGTTTACGTTTCACATACAGTTACAATTAAACACTTTAAAACTTTACATATCTAACGTTTCGACAACATACCGTGTCTTGTTCACAGATAAAACTGAAATTTCGTGAATTTTAGTTTCAATGTTCAATACAATCACATGGCAAACCACCTATAAACCAGTCTAGAGTGAAAAGGAACAAGTTTACACTATTCTGTACAATTTCTTTTTAATATTACGTATTAGATGGCAAAATTAGTTTGTAACAATTCAATAAGTTTAGATCCGACCTATCATTTACTGCATTTTTTTCTTTATAAATTTCTATAGCTTCTAAGACACATCTAGCTTTAAAATTGCTTTCTCTTTTTAAAACTTTTACGTTTTTGAAGTCAAATTGATGTCCAGTTTCCTCCTGGTGTTTCTTTAGTGCTGTTACATTTTTGGCGTACTTATGGCCTTTTAATCTCTCCTCCAATAGTTGTTCAGTTTGTCCAATATAGCTTTTTTCACAGCTGCATAAGATCTTATACACACAGTGTGAATTCTTGAGGGTTGGTATGGGGGCTTTTAATTTTGTATAGATTTTTGATAAATTATTACAGTTCTTGTGCCCAATTTTTATGTTAAATGGTCTCATTATGTAACCAATTTTTTCTGATAGGGTTTTTATATAAGGTAGTGCTATATATTTTGATGATTCTTTACTTTTTTCAGCTTTGTTTTGAGTTTTGTTTCTTATAGTGTTGTTAATTATAATCCTCTGTTTAATTATCTTCTCTGTAATGCGTTGTGGATAGTTGTTCTTATATAAAATTTGTCTTACTTTCTCTAAACTATCTTTTTGGTATTCCGGACTTGTTAATTTTATGTTAATTTTAAGCTAAAGCTGTTTTGAGAGCAATTAATGACTGGGACCTGGATGATAAAGTGCAGATAATGTGTTGTGACAGCATCTAACACAGGTCGCATCTAACACAGGTATGGTGCATGTGTGCTCTTGGAACAAAAACTAGAAAGAGATTTGTTACTTTTCGGTTGCCGACATCATATTTATGAACTGGTATTAAGAAGTGTATTTGAAGCCAAAATCCATCAAGTAACAATAAGCCCAGACATACCTCTGTTTCAAAGTTAAAAAAGTTAAATAAAGACAGGATGTCAAAAATGCTTCATATAGCTTTTCCATTTTTTATTTACGGTCTACTCGGCACGGGTTACCATCATCTCAGGGGGATAATTTTGTAAACTGAGTAAGTTATAACGCTTATAAAATAATTGCAGGGTATGCGTAACGATCTAAGAAAAAAAATTTTTTGACCAATATATATATATATATATATATATATATATATATATATATATATATATATATATATATATATATATATATATATATATATATATAAAATCAGGAATAACGTGGGACATACGGTCAATCGGGCGAAGCAAGGAAACTCCTTTTTTCTTAGTTCAAATTTTCGTTTTAATTAAAAACTTCTTCAGGAACAAGCTGTTTATAGAAAACAATAGGTATTAGTTAACCTTAAAAGTGTACAAAAAACAGGCAAAACTTACAATTGGAGTTTAAGAAAAGTTGCAAAATTGTGGAGGGTCATCCCTGCTGCACAGATAGACCAAATATCAAGCTCTCGACAAAACAAATGAACATCGCACAACAGTTTAAAAGCATAAACGTATTAACATGTTAAAATGACCGACACACGCGACACAGCCATCGCGGCAATAGGTTAAGAATATATACATATATTCGAATTTGATTATGGTAGCAAATTTCACTTCATATATATATATATATATATATATATATATATATATATATATATATATATATATATATATATATATGGGTCAAAAAATTTTTTTTCTTAGATCGTTACGCATACCCTGTAATTATTTTATAAGCGTTATAACTTACTCAGTTTACAAAATTATCCCCCTGAGATGATGGTAACCCGTGCCGAGTAGACCGTAAATAAAAAATGGAAAAGCTATATGAAGCATTTTTGACATCCTGTCTTTATTTAACTTTTTTAACTTTGAAACAGAGGTATGTCTGGGCTTATTGTTACTTGATGGATTTTGGCTTCAAATACACTTCTTAATACCAGTTCATAAATATGATGTCGGCAACCGAAAAGTAACAAATCTCTTTCTAGTTTTTGTTCCAAGAGCACACATGCACCATACCTGTGTTAGATGCGACCTGTGTTAGATGCTGTCACAACACATTATCTGCACTTTATCATCCAGGTCCCAGTCATTAATTGCTCTCAAAACAGCTTTAGCTTGCTCCTTACCAGTAGAGTTTTCGAGTTTAGGCACAGCAAGAAGTTGTTCCCTATTTCCAAACGAAATTACAACAGGAAGTCGTTCGTCTTTGGAACTTCTTACATCCAGGCCGGGTAAAAATTTGCCATCCCAATGAACAGTCACGACTTCTGGTACATCAGTTTTAAAATCGGATTTGATAGCTTCTGCTCTTTCCTTTCTTGTATTTGTCCGAATACGTTGAATAGAGGATTTGTTGATTGGATATTCGTCAATATTATGTCCAAGTGCCTCCACTGTAGCTTGAAGAATATAAACGGAGTCTCTTATACTTAGTTGACATCTATCTAAAGCTGCTACTAATTTTGCAGTAACAATGTCTTTTCTTCCTCGTTTTGTGGAAGTTTTACCTTGCGTTATTTCGCATGAAGTCGGCACATCCTCTTCACGACTTTTATCGGAGATGGAAAATGTATCGTCGTGTTCTTGGGTTATTACAAATTCGGATGATGCTGACGAGGTACATGGTATTGCCGATGACTTGTATGTAAGTCGTCTTTTCTCTTCTTGTGTTTTCCTGTGGCTCACCCTTGCTTCCTTTTCCGCTAGTTTTTTATCTACACCCGCTAAGCAGCCCGGCCGTCCTGGTTCTCTTTGACGCTGTAAAAAAACTTTATCCACCTCGATCCTCATTCTCTGAAGGGCATCAGCATGTGCTACATCAAATAAATTATCCAAATCGTTCTGAAAATCCTCTTCGCGGCGCTTATAAACATCCGCAGTTTTCTTCGAATTTTTTTTGTAATTCTCTCCAAACATGATAGAGGTGCACAAGCTTTTTTACACAATTAGGCAGTGACCTTGTGGGTATTCTTGCCTTTTCCCAAAATATAGTACACTCACGGATTACGAGATTTGCGCTTTCATTAACTGTTAAATTAACTTCACGAATATTAAAAAATAAAACTGCGAGTACTTGTCGATTTGACGGTAGTTTAGCACCTGTTATCTGGTGATTTATTTCTCCCACAAAAAATATATTTTTTTTAGCACTTCTCAATTGCAGTGGCATCTTTAACAAATTTTAGGCTGTGTAATGCGGTCGCTATAAAGTATAAACATCCGTTTTCACGATGCACCAAGTGATATTGCACTGACAAATTCGTGCAGTAACACGCCACTATTCCCAACTAATTCTACGCGCTGACGCAGATAGGTGCGATTATCGTGCGAATAACCGGGTTTTTCTTCAATTCATGGTCTTTTACATTAGATATGGCATTAGTTGACGTATGATTAAAGCTGCTACTAATTTTAGAGTATAAAATCACAAGCATATGGATATCGGAACTACCCCCATTCAGTGAGCGGCCGGCCGGCCGGCTTGATTTGACGTTTCACGGCAAGTCGGCACGGGTTAATAAACTCCGAATGACGTAAAATTTGTTTTGCGAGTGTTTTATAATAGAATAAACAAGATTAGAACGTATGCGTTTCAAAAAAGAACTTCGAAAAATAAGGGACACCCTAATGGTCAGTGTTGAGTTTGATTACCCTTACCCACTCTTCGCTGAGCCGCTGGGTACACTCGTGGACAACCAACGGAAGGCGATGCGTCAAGGATTTTCCACAACCTCGGAACATCCATGAGTTGAGACGATTCCTAGGACTAACGCGGTTGTTTAAAAAATTATTGAGTATGCATTGATTTCACGACCGCTAAGCGATTTGACCAAAGGCAACTATCAGTTTGTTTGGGGTGCGGAACAAATGGAAGCCTTTAGGAAATTAAAAGAAGCTCTTACGTCATAGCCAACATTAGCTTACACAGACGCCTCAAGCCACGGGATTGCAGGAGTTCTCCTCCAAGGTGACAAAAAATGTTTACGACCTGTATACTATATGTCTAAGAAATCTGCGGAAATATTTATATTTATATATATATATATATATATATATATATATATATATATATATATAAGGAAAAAAGGTATTGTTTGCGGTGAAATCTAAATATAAATATATTAAAAAGGATTATCTTTTTTTGGGCATAACCGCTATCTTAAATGCAACCGTAGACACGTGTTTCCGACTTATTAGTCCTCGTCAGTACGGTATAGCCAAAGAGAAAGGATGGAAATTCAATGGAGAACTCAACAAAAGGGACCTTAATCAGGGAGACCAACGTCACCATTTGGAGCTTCAGTCACGACATCCTCGGATTTGAGGACAAGAAGTAACGTCGCGCCGAGGCAACAAGTACACCCCGAGGTGCAACCTTAGCCCTTGTACAATATAAAGGAAAAAAGGTATTGTTTGCGGTGAAATCTAAATATAAATATAGTAAAAAGGATTATCTTTTTTTGGGCATAACCGCGATCTTAAATGCAACCGTAGACACGTGTTTCGGACTTATTAGTCCTCGTCAGTATGGTATAGCCAAAGAGAAAGGATGGAAACTCAATGGAGAACTCGACAAAAGGGACCTTAATCAGGGAGACCAACGTCACCATTTGGAGCTTCAGGCACGACATCCTCGGATTTGAGGACAAGAAGTAACGTCGCGCCGAGGCAACAAGTACACCCCGAGGTGCAACCTTAGCCCTGGTACAATATAAAGGAAAAATGGTATTGTCTGCGGTGAAATCTAAATATAAATATAGTAAAAAGGATTATCTTTTCTTGGGCATAACCGCTATCTTAAATGCAACCGTAGACACGTGTTTCGGACTTATTAGTCCTCGTCAGTACGGTATAGCCAAAGAGAAAGGATGGAAACTCAATGGAGAACTCAACAAAAGGTACCTTAATCAGGGAGACCAACGTCACCATTTGGAGCTTCAGTCACGACATCCTCGGATTTGAGGACAAGAAGTAACGTCGCGCCGAGGCAACAAGTACACCCCGAGGTGCAACCTTAGCCCTGGTACAATATAAAGGAAAAAAGGTATTGTTTGCGGTGAAATCTAAATATAAATATAGTAAAAAGGATTATCTTTTCTTGGGCATAACCGCTATCTTAAATGCAACCGTAGACACGCGTTTCGGACTTATTAGTCCTCGTCAGTACGGTATAGCCAAAGAGAAAGGATGGAAACTCAATGGAGAACTCAACAAAAGGAACCTTAATCAGGGAGACCAACGTCACCATTTGGAGCTTCAGTCACGACATCCTCGGATTTGAGGACAAGAAGTAACGTCGCGCCGAGGCAACAAGTACACCCCGAGGTGCAACCTTAGCCCTGGTACAATATAAAGGAAAAAAGGTATTGTTTGCGGTGAAATCTAAATAAAAATATAGTAAAAAGGATTATCTTTTTTGGGCATAACCGCTATCTTAAATGCAACTGTAGACACGTGTTTCGGACTTATTAGTCCTCGTCAGTACGGTATAGCCAAACAGAAAGGATGGAAACTCAATGGAGAACTCAACAAAAGAGACCTTAATCAGGGAGACCAACGTCACCATTTGGAGCTTCAGTCACGACATCCTCGGATTTGAGGACAAGAAGTAACGTCGCGCCGAGGCAACAAGTACACCCCGAGGTGCAACCTTAGCCCTGGTACAATATAAAGGAAAAAAGGTATTGTTTGCGGTGAAATCTAAATATAAATATAGTAAAAAGGATTATCTTTTCTTGGGCATAACCGCTATCTTAAATGCAACCGTAGACACGCGTTTCGGACTTATTAGTCCTCGTCAGTACGGTATAGCCAAAGAGAAAGGATGGAAACTCAATGGAGAACTCAACAAAAGGAACCTTAATCAGGGAGACTAACGTCACCATTTGGAGCTTCAGTCACGACATCCTCGGATTTGAGGACAAGAAGTAACGTCGCGCCGAGGCAACAAGTACACCCCGAGGTGCAACCTTAGCCCTTGTACAATATAAAGGAAAAAAGGTATTGTTTGCGGTGAAATCTAAATATAAATATAGTAAAAAGGATTATCTTTTTTTGGGCATAACCGCGATCTTAAATGCAACCGTAGACACGTGTTTCGGACTTATTAGTCCTCGTCAGTATGGTATAGCCAAAGAGAAAGGATGGAAACTCAATGGAGAACTCGACAAAAGGGACCTTAATCAGGGAGACCAACGTCACCATTTGGAGCTTCAGGCACGACATCCTCGGATTTGAGGACAAGAAGTAACGTCGCGCCGAGGCAACAAGTACACCCCGAGGTGCAACCTTAGCCCTGGTACAATATAAAGGAAAAATGGTATTGTCTGCGGTGAAATCTAAATATAAATATAGTAAAAAGGATTATCTTTTCTTGGGCATAACCGCTATCTTAAATGCAACCGTAGACACGTGTTTCGGACTTATTAGTCCTCGTCAGTACGGTATAGCCAAAGAGAAAGGATGGAAACTCAATGGAGAACTCAACAAAAGGTACCTTAATCAGGGAGACCAACGTCACCATTTGGAGCTTCAGTCACGACATCCTCGGATTTGAGGACAAGAAGTAACGTCGCGCCGAGGCAACAAGTACACCCCGAGGTGCAACCTTAGCCCTGGTACAATATAAAGGAAAAAAGGTATTGTTTGCGGTGAAATCTAAATATAAATATAGTAAAAAGGATTATCTTTTCTTGGGCATAACCGCTATCTTAAATGCAACCGTAGACACGCGTTTCGGACTTATTAGTCCTCGTCAGTACGGTATAGCCAAAGAGAAAGGATGGAAACTCAATGGAGAACTCAACAAAAGGAACCTTAATCAGGGAGACCAACGTCACCATTTGGAGCTTCAGTCACGACATCCTCGGATTTGAGGACAAGAAGTAACGTCGCGCCGAGGCAACAAGTACACCCCGAGGTGCAACCTTAGCCCTGGTACAATATAAAGGAAAAAAGGTATTGTTTGCGGTGAAATCTAAATAAAAATATAGTAAAAAGGATTATCTTTTTTTGGGCATAACCGCTATCTTAAATGCAACTGTAGACACGTGTTTCGGACTTATTAGTCCTCGTCAGTACGGTATAGCCAAACAGAAAGGATGGAAACTCAATGGAGAACTCAACAAAAGAGACCTTAATCAGGGAGACCAACGTCACCATTTGGAGCTTCAGTCACGACATCCTCGGATTTGAGGACAAGAAGTAACGTCGCGCCGAGGCAACAAGTACACCCCGAGGTGCAACCTTAGCCCTGGTACAATATAAAGGAAAAAAGGTATTGTTTGCGGTGAAATCTAAATATAAATATAGTAAAAAGGATTATCTTTTCTTGGGCATAACCGCTATCTTAAATGCAACCGTAGACACGCGTTTCGGACTTATTAGTCCTCGTCAGTACGGTATAGCCAAAGAGAAAGGATGGAAACTCAATGGAGAACTCAACAAAAGGAACCTTAATCAGGGAGACTAACGTCACCATTTGGAGCTTCAGTCACGACATCCTCGGATTTGAGGACAAGAAGTAACGTCGCGCCGAGGCAACAAGTACACCCCGAGGTGCAACCTTAGCTCTGGTACAATATAAAGGAAAAAAGGTATTGTTTGCGGTGAAATCTAAATATAAATATAGTAAAAAGGATTATCTTTTTTTGGGCATAACCGCTATCTTAAATGCAAACGTAGACACGTGTTTCGGACTTATTAGTCCTCGTCAGTATGGTATAGCTAAAGAGAAAGGATGGAAACTCAATGGAGAACCCAACAAAAGGGACCTTAATCAGGGAGACCAACGTTACCATTTGGAGCTTCAGTCACGACATCCTCGGATTTGAGGACAAGAAGTAACGTCGCGCCGAGGCAACAAGTACACCCCGAGGTGCAACCTTAGCCCTGGTACAATATAAAGGAAAAAAGGTATTGTCTGCGGTGAAACCTAAATATAAATATAGTAAAAAGTATTATCTTTTCTTGGGCATAACCGCTATCTTAAATGCAACCGTAGACACGTGTTTCGGACTTATTAGTCCTCGTCAGTACGGTATAGCCAAAGCGAAAGGATGGAAACTCAATGGAGAACTCAACAAAAGGAACCTTAATCAGGGAGACCAACGTCACCATTTGGAGCTTCAGTCACGACATCCTCGGATTTGAGGACAAGAAGTAACGTCGCGCCGAGGCAACAAGTACACCCCGAGGTGCAACCTTAGCCCTGGTACAATATAAAGGAAAAAAGGTATTGTTTGCGGTGAAATCTAAATAAAAATATAGTAAAAAGGATTATCTTTTTTTGGGCATAACCGCTATCTTAAATGCAACTGTAGACACGTGTTTCGGACTTATTAGTCCTCGTCAGTACGGTATAGCCAAAGAGAAAGGATGGAAACTCATTGGAGAACTCAACAAAAGGGACCTTAATCAGGGAGACCAACGTCACCATTTGGAGCTTCAGTCACGACATCCTCGGATTTGAGGACAAGAAGTAACGTCGCGCCGAGGCAACAAGTACACCCCGAGGTGCAACCTTAGCCCTGGTACAATATAAAGGAAAAAAGGTATTGTTTGCGGTGAAATCTAAATATAAATATAGTAAAAAGGATTATCTTTTTTTGGGCATATCCGCTATCTTAAATGCAACCGTAGACACGTATTTCGGACTTATTAGTCCTCGTCAGTACGGTATAGCCAAAGAGAAAGGATGGAAACTCAATGGAGAACTCAACAAAAGGGACCTTATTCAGGGAGACCAACGTCGCCATTTGGAGCTTCAGTCACGACATCCTCGGATTTGAGGACAAGAAGTAACGTCGCGCCGAGGCAACAAGTACACCCCGATGTGCAACCTTAGCCCTGGTACAATATAAAGGAAAAAAGGTATTGTTTGCGGTGAAATCTAAATATAAATATAGTAAAAAGGATTATCTTTTTTTGGGCATAACCGCTATCTTAAATGCAACCGTAGACACGTGTTTCGGACTTATTAGTCCTCGTCAGTACGGTATAGCCAAAGAGAAAGGATGGAAATTCAATGCAGAACTCAACAAAAGGGACCTTAATCAGGGAGACCAACGTCACCATTTGGAGCTTCAGTCACGACATCCTCGGATTTGAGGACAAGAAGTAACGTCGCGCCGAGGCAACAAGTACACCCCGAGGTGCAACCTTAGCCCTTGTACAATATAAAGGAAAAAAGGTATTGTTTGCGGTGAAATCTAAATATAAATATAGTAAAAAGGATTATCTTTTTTTGGGCATAACCGCTATCTTAAATGCAACCGTAGACACGTGTTTCGGACTTATTAGTCCTCGTCAGTATGGTATAGCCAAAGAGAAAGGATGGAAACTCAATGGAGAACTCAACAAAAGGGACCTTAATCAGGGAGACCAACGTCACCATTTGGAGCTTCAGTCACGACATCCTCGGATTTGAGGACAAGAAGTAACGTCGCGCCGAGGCAACAAGTACACCCCGAGGTGCAACCTTAGCCCTGGTACAATATAAAGGAAAAAAGGTATTGTCTGCGGTGAAATCTAAATATAAATATAGTAAAAAGGATTATCTTTTCTTGGGCATAACCGCTATCTTAAATGCACCCGTAGACACGTGTTTCGGACTTATTAGTCCTCGTCAGTACGGTATAGCCAAAGAGAAAGGATGGAAACTCAATGGAGAACTCAACAAAAGGAACCTTAATCAGGGAGACCAACGTCACCATTTGGAGCTTCAGTCACGACATCCTCGGATTTGAGGACAAGAAGTAACGTCGCGCCGAGGCAACAAGTACACCCCGAGGTGCAACCTTAGCCCTGGTACAATATAAAGGAAAAAAGGTATTGTTTGCGGTGAAATCTAAATAAAAATATAGTAAAAAGGATTATCTTTTTTTGGGCATAACCGCTATCTTAAATGCAACTGTAGACACGTGTTTCGGACTTATTAGTCCCCGTCAGTACGGTATAGCCAAACAGAAAGGATGGAAACTCAATGGAGAACTCAACAAAAGGGACCTTAATCAGGGAGACCAACGTCACCATTTGGAGCTTCAGTCACGACATCCTCGGATTTGAGGACAAGAAGTAACGTCGCGCCGAGGCAACAAGTACACCCCGAGGTGCAACCTTAGCCCTGGTACAATATAAAGGAAAAAAGGTATTGTTTGCGGTGAAATCTAAATATAAATATAGTAAAAAGGATTATCTTTTCTTGGGCATAACCGCTATCTTAAATGCAACCGTAGACACGCGTTTCGGACTTATTAGTCCTCGTCAGTACGGTATAGCCAAAGAGAAAGGATGGAAACTCAATGGAGAACTCAACAAAAGGAACCTTAATCAGGGAGACCAACGTCACCATTTGGAGCTTCAGTCACGACATTCTCGGATTTGAGGACAAGAAGTAACGTCGCGCCGAGGCAACAAGTACACCCCGAGGTGCAACCTTAGCCCTGGTACAATATAAAGGAAAAAAGGTATTGTTTGCGGTGAAATCTAAATAAAAATATAGTAAAAAGGATTATCTTTTTTTGGGCATAACCGCTATCTTAAATGCAACTGTAGACACGTGTTTCGGACTTATTAGTCCTCGTCAGTACGGTATAGCCAAAGAGAAAGGATGGAAACTCAATGGAGAACTCAACAAAAGGGACCTTAATCAGGGAGACCAACGTCACCATTTGGAGCTTCAGTCACGACATCCTCGGATTTGAGGACAAGAAGTAACGTCGCGCCGAGGCAACAAGTACACCCCGAGGTGCAACCTTAGCCCTGGTACAATATAAAGGAAAAAAGGTATTGTCTGCGGTGAAATCTAAATATAAATATAGTAAAAAGGATTATCTTTTCTTGGGCATAACCGCTATCTTAAATGCAACCGTAGACACGCGTTTCGGACTTATTAGTCCTCGTCAGTACCGTATAGCCAAAGAGAAAGGATGGAAACTCAATGGAGAACTCAACAAAAGGAACCTTAATCAGGGAGACCAACGTCACCATTTGGAGCTTCAGTCACGACATCCTCGGATTTGAGGACAAGAAGTAACGTCGCGCCGAGGCAACAAGTACACCCCGAGGTGCAACCGTAGCCCTGGTATAATATAAAGGAAAAAAGGTATTGTTTGCGGTGAAATCTAAATAAAAATATAGTAAAAAGGATTATCTTTTTTTGGGCATAACCGCTATCTTAAATGCAACTGTAGACACGTGTTTCGGACTTATTAGTCCTCGTCAGTACGGTATAGCCAAACAGAAAGGATGGAAACTCAATGGAGAACTCAACAAAAGGGACCTTAATCAGGGAGACCAACGTCACCATTTGGAGCTTCAGTCACGACATCCTCGGATTTGAGGACAAGAAGTAACGTCGCGCCGAGGCAACAAGTACACCTCGAGGTGCAACCTTAGCCCTGGTACAATATAAAGGAAAAAAGGTATTGTTTGCGGTGAAATCTAAATATAAATATAGTAAAAAGGATTATCTTTTTTTGGGCATAACCGCTATCTTAAATGCAACCGTAGACACGTGTTTCGGACTTATTAGTCCTCGTCAGTACGGTATAGCCAAAGAGAAAGGATGGAAATTCAATGCAGAACTCAACAAAAGGGACCTTAATCAGGGAGACCAACGTCACCATTTGGAGCTTCAGTCACGACATCCTCGGATTTGAGGACAAGAAGTAACGTCGCGCCGAGGCAACAAGTACACCCCGAGGTGCAACCTTAGCCCTTGTACAATATAAAGGAAAAAAGGTATTGTTTGCGGTGAAATCTAAATATAAATATAGTAAAAAGGATTATCTTTTTTTGGGCATAACCGCTATCTTAAATGCAACCGTAGACACGTGTTTCGGACTTATTAGTCCTCGTCAGTATGGTATAGCCAAAGAGAAAGGATGGAAACTCAATGGAGAACTCAACAAAAGGGACCTTAATCAGGGAGACCAACGTCACCATTTGGAGCTTCAGTCACGACATCCTCGGATTTGAGGACAAGAAGTAACGTCGCGCCGAGGCAACAAGTACACCCCGAGGTGCAACCTTAGCCCTGGTACAATATAAAGGAAAAAAGGTATTGTCTGCGGTGAAATCTAAATATAAATATAGTAAAAAGGATTATCTTTTCTTGGGCATAACCGCTATCTTAAATGCAACCGTAGACACGTGTTTCGGACTTATTAGTCCTCGTCAGTACGGTATAGCCAAAGAGAAAGGATGGAAACTCAATGGAGAACTCAACAAAAGGAACCTTAATCAGGGAGACCAACGTCACCATTTGGAGCTTCAGTCACGACATCCTCGGATTTGAGGACAAGAAGTAACGTCGCGCCGAGGCAACAAGTACACCCCGAGGTGCAACCTTAGCCCTGGTACAATATAAAGGAAAAAAGGTATTGTTTGCGGTGAAATCTAAATAAAAATATAGTAAAAAGGATTATCTTTTTTTGGGCATAACCGCTATCTTAAATGCAACTGTAGACACATGTTTCGGACTTATTAGTCCTCGTCAGTACGGTATAGCCAAACAGAAAGGATGGAAACTCAATGGAGAACTCAACAAAAGGGACCTTAATCAGGGAGACCAACGTCACCATTTGGAGCTTCAGTCACGACATCCTCGGATTTGAGGACAAGAAGTAACGTCGCGCCGAGGCAACAAGTACACCCCGAGGTGCAACCTTAGCCCTGGTACAATATAAAGGAAAAAAGGTATTGTTTGCGGTGAAATCTAAATATAAATATAGTAAAAAGGATTATCTTTTCTTGGGCATAACCGCTATCTTAAATGCAACCGTAGACACGCGTTTCGGACTTATTAGTCCTCGTCAGTACGGTATAGCCAAAGAGAAAGGATGGAAACTCAATGGAGAACTCAACAAACGGAACCTTAATCAGGGAGACCAACGTCACCATTTGGAGCTTCAGTCACGACATCCTCGGATTTGAGGACAAGAAGTAACGTCGCGCCGAGGCAACAAGTACACCCCGAGGTGCAACCTTAGCCCTGGTACAATATAAAGGAAAAAAGGTATTGTTTGCGGTGAAATCTAAATAAAAATATAGTAAAAAGGATTATCTTTTTTTGGGCATAACCGCTATCTTAAATGCAACTGTAGACACGTGTTTCGGACTTATTAGTCCTCGTCAGTACGGTATAGCCAAACAGAAAGGATGGAAACTCAATGGAGAACTCAACAAAAGGGACCTTAATCAGGGAGACCAACGTCACCATTTGGAGCTTCAGTCACGACATCCTCGGATTTGAGGACAAGAAGTAACGTCGCGCCGAGGCAACAAGTACACCCCGAGGTGCAACCTTAGCCCTGGTACAATATAAAGGAAAAAAGGTATTGTTTGCGGTGAAATCTAAATATAAATATAGTAAAAAGGATTATCTTTTCTTGGGCATAACCGCTATGTTAAATGCAACCGTAGACACGTGTTTCGGACTTATTAGTCCTCGTCAGTACGGTATAGCCTAAGAGAAAGGATGGAAACTCAATGGAGAACTCAACAAAAGGAACCTTAATCAGCGAGACCAACGTCACCATTTAGAGCTTCAGTCACGACATCCTCGGATTTGAGGACAAGAAGTAACGTCGCGCCGAGGCAACAAGTACACCCCGAGGTGCAACCTTAGCTCTGGTACAATATAAAGGAAAAAAGGTATTGTTTGCGGTGAAATCTAAATATAAATATAGTAAAAAGGATTATCTTTTTTTGGGCATAACCGCTATCTTAAATGCAAACGTAGACACGTGTTTCGGACTTATTAGTCCTCGTCAGTATGGTATAGCTAAAGAGAAAGGATGGAAACTCAATGGAGAACTCAACAAAAGGGACCTTAATCAGGGAGACCAACGTCACCATTTGGAGCTTCAGTCACGACATCCTCGGATTTGAGGACAAGAACTAACGTCGCGCCGAGGCAACAAGTACACCCCGAGGTGCAACCTTAGCCCTGGTACAATATAAAGGAAAAAAGGTATTGTCTGCGGTGAAACCTAAATATAAATATAGTAAAAAGGATTATCTTTTCTTGGGCATACCCGCTATCTTAAATGCAACCGTAGACACGTGTTTCGGACTTATTAGTCCTCGTCAGTACGGTATAGCCAAAGCGAAAGGATGGAAACTCAATGGAGAACTCAACAAAAGGAACCTTAATCAGGGAGACCAACGTCACCATTTGGAGCTTCAGTCACGACATCCTCGGATTTGAGGACAAGAAGTAACGTCGCGCCGAGGCAACAAGTACACCCCGAGGTGCAACCTTAGCCCTGGTACAATATAAAGGAAAAAAGGTATTGTTTGCGGTGAAATCTAAATAAAAATATAGTAAAAAGGATTATCTTTTTTTGGGCATAACCGCTATCTTAAATGCAACTGTAGACACGTGTTTCGGACTTATTAGTCCTCGTCAGTACGGTATAGCCAAAGAGAAAGGATGGAAACTCATTGGAGAACTCAACAAAAGGGACCTTAATCAGGGAGACCAACGTCACCATTTGGAGCTTCAGTCACGACATCCTCGGATTTGAGGACAAGAAGTAACGTCGCGCCGAGGCAACAAGTACACCCCGAGGTGCAACCTTAGCCCTGGTACAATATAAAGGAAAAAAGGTATTGTTTGCGGTGAAATCTAAATATAAATATAGTAAAAAGGATTATCTTTTTTTGGGCATAACCGCTATCTTAAATGCAACCGTAGACACGTATTTCGGACTTATTAGTCCTCGTCAGTACGGTATAGCCAAAGAGAAAGGATGGAAACTCAATGGAGAACTCAACAAAAGGGACCTTATTCAGGGAGACCAACGTCGCCATTTGGAGCTTCAGTCACGACATCCTCGGATTTGAGGACAAGAAGTAACGTCGCGCCGAGGCAACAAGTACACCCCGAGGTGCAACCTTAGCTCTGGTACAATATAAAGGAAAAAAGGTATTGTTTGCGGTGAAATCTAAATATAAATATAGTAAAAAGGATTATCTTTTTTTGGGTATAACCGCTATCTTAAATGCAAACGTAGACACGTGTTTCGGACTTATTAGTCCTCGTCAGTATGGTATAGCTAAAGAGAAAGGATGGAAACTCAATAGAGAACTCAACAAAAGGGACCTTAATCAGGGAGACCAACGTCACCATTTGGAGCTTCAGTCACGACATCCTCGGATTTGAGGACAAGAAGTAACGTCGCGCCGAGGCAACAAGTACACCCCGAGGTGCAACCTTAGCCCTGGTACAATATAAAGGAAAAAAGGTATTGTCTGCGGTGAAGCCTAAATATAAATATAGTAAAAAGGATTATCTTTTCTTGGGCATAACCGCTATCTTAAATGCAACCGTAGACACGTGTTTCGGACTTATTAGTCCTCGTCAGTACGGTATAGCCAAAGCGAAAGGATGGAAACTCAATGGAGAACTCAACAAAAGGAACCTTAATCAGGGAGACCAACGTCACCATTTGGAGCTTCAGTCACGACATCCTCGGATTTGAGGACAAGAAGTAACGTCGCGCCGAGGCAACAAGTACACCCCGAGGTGCAACCTTAGCCCTGGTACAATATAAAGGAAAAAAGGTATTGTTTGCGGTGAAATCTAAATAAAAATATAGTAAAAAAGGATTATCTTTTTTTGGGCATAACCGCTATCTTAAATGCAACTGTAGACACGTGTTTCGGACTTATTAGTCCTCGTCAGTACGGTATAGCCAAAGAGAAAGGATGGAAACTCATTGGAGAACTCAACAAAAGGGACCTTAATCAGGGAGACCAACGTCACCATTTGGAGCTTCAGTCACGACATCCTCGGATTTGAGGACAAGAAGTAACGTCGCGCCGAGGCAACAAGTACACCCCGAGGTGCAACCTTAGCCCTGGTACAATATAAAGGAAAAAAGGTATTGTTTGCGGTGAAATCTAAATATAAATATAGTAAAAAGGATTATCTTTTTTTGGGCATAACCGCTATCTTAAATGCAACCGTAGACACGTATTTCGGACTTATTAGTCCTCGTCAGTACGGTATAGCCAAAGAGAAAGGATGGAAACTCAATGGAGAACTCAACAAAAGGGACCTTATTCAGGGAGACCAACGTCGCCATTTGGAGCTTCTGTCACGACATCCTCGGATTTGAGGACAAGAAGTAACGTCGCGCCGAGGCAACAAGTACACCCCGAGGTGCAACCTTAGCCCTGGTACAATATAAAGGAAAAAAGGTATTGTTTGCGGTGAAATCTAAATATAAATATAGTAAAAAGGATTATCTTTTTTTGGGCATAACCGCTATCTTAAATGCAACCGTAGACACGTGTTTCGGACTTATTAGTCCTCGTCAGTACGGTATAGCCAAAGAGAAAGGATGGAAATTCAATGCAGAACTCAACAAAAGGGACCTTAATCAGGGAGACCAACGTCACCATTTGGAGCTTCAGTCACGACATCCTCGGATTTGAGGACAAGAAGTAACGTCGCGCCGAGGCAACAAGTACACCCCGAGGTGCAACCTTAGCCCTGGTACAATATAAAGGAAAAAAGGTATTGTCTGCGGTGAAGCCTAAATATAAATATAGTAAAAAGGATTATCTTTTCTTGGGCATAACCGCTATCTTAAATGCAACCGTAGACACGTGTTTCGGACTTATTAGTCCTCGTCAGTACGGTATAGCCAAAGCGAAAGGATGGAAACTCAATGGAGAACTCAACAAAAGGAACCTTAATCAGGGAGACCAACGTCACCATTTGGAGCTTCAGTCACGACATCCTCGGATTTGAGGACAAGAAGTAACGTCGCGCCGAGGCAACAAGTACACCCCGAGGTGCAACCTTAGCCCTGGTACAATATAAAGGAAAAAAGGTATTGTTTGCGGTGAAATCTAAATAAAAATATAGTAAAAAAGGATTATCTTTTTTTGGGCATAACCGCTATCTTAAATGCAACTGTAGACACGTGTTTCGGACTTATTAGTCCTCGTCAGTACGGTATAGCCAAAGAGAAAGGATGGAAACTCATTGGAGAACTCAACAAAAGGGACCTTAATCAGGGAGACCAACGTCACCATTTGGAGCTTCAGTCACGACATCCTCGGATTTGAGGACAAGAAGTAACGTCGCGCCGAGGCAACAAGTACACCCCGAGGTGCAACCTTAGCCCTGGTACAATATAAAGGAAAAAAGGTATTGTTTGCGGTGAAATCTAAATATAAATATAGTAAAAAGGATTATCTTTTTTTGGGCATAACCGCTATCTTAAATGCAACCGTAGACACGTATTTCGGACTTATTAGTCCTCGTCAGTACGGTATAGCCAAAGAGAAAGGATGGAAACTCAATGGAGAACTCAACAAAAGGGACCTTATTCAGGGAGACCAACGTCGCCATTTGGAGCTTCTGTCACGACATCCTCGGATTTGAGGACAAGAAGTAACGTCGCGCCGAGGCAACAAGTACACCCCGAGGTGCAACCTTAGCCCTGGTACAATATAAAGGAAAAAAGGTATTGTTTGCGGTGAAATCTAAATATAAATATAGTAAAAAGGATTATCTTTTTTTGGGCATAACCGCTATCTTAAATGCAACCGTAGACACGTGTTTCGGACTTATTAGTCCTCGTCAGTACGGTATAGCCAAAGAGAAAGGATGGAAATTCAATGCAGAACTCAACAAAAGGGACCTTAATCAGGGAGACCAACGTCACCATTTGGAGCTTCAGTCACGACATCCTCGGATTTGAGGACAAGAAGTAACGTCGCGCCGAGGCAACAAGTACACCCCGAGGTGCAACCTTAGCCCTTGTACAATATAAAGGAAAAAAGGTATTGTTTGCGGTGAAATCTAAATATAAATATAGTAAAAAGGATTATCTTTTTTTGGGCATAACCGCTATCTTAAATACAACCGTAGACACGTGTTTCGGACTTATTAGTCCTCGTCAGTATGGTATAGCCAAAGAGAAAGGATGGAAACTCAATGGAGAACTCAACAAAAGGGACCTTAATCAGGGAGACCAACGTCACCATTTGGAGCTTCAGTCACGACATCCTCGGATTTGAGGACAAGAAGTAACGTCGCGCCGAGGCAACAAGTACACCCCGAGGTGCAACCTTAGCCCTGGTACAATATAAAGGAAAAAAGGTATTGTCTGCGGTGAAATCTAAATATAAATATAGTAAAAAGGATTATCTTTTCTTGGGCATAACCGCTATCTTAAATGCAACCGTAGACACGTGTTTCGGACTTATTAGTCCTCGTCAGTACGGTATAGCCAAAGAGAAAGGATGGAAACTCAATGGAGAACTCAACAAAAGGAACCTTAATCAGGGAGACCAACGTCACCATTTGGAGCTTCAGTCACGACATCCTCGGATTTGAGGACAAGAAGTAACGTCGCGCCGAGGCAACAAGTACACCCCGAGGTGCAACCTTAGCCCTGGTACAATATAAAGGAAAAAAGGTATTGTTTGCGGTGAAATCTAAATAAAAATATAGTAAAAAGGATTATCTTTTTTTGGGCATAACCGCTATCTTAAATGCAACTGTAGACACGTGTTTCGGACTTATTAGTCCTCGTCAGTACGGTATAGCCAAACAGAAAGGATGGAAACTCAATGGAGAACTCAACAAAAGGGACCTTAATCAGGGAGACCAACGTCACCATTTGGAGCTTCAGTCACGACATCCTCGGATTTGAGGACAAGAAGTAACGTCGCGCCGAGGCAACAAGTACACCCCGAGGTGCAACCTTAGCCCTGGTACAATATAAAGGAAAAAAGGTATTGTTTGCGGTGAAATCTAAATATAAATATAGTAAAAAGGATTATCTTTTCTTGGGCATAACCGCTATCTTAAATGCAACCGTAGACACGCGTTTCGGACTTATTAGACCTCGTCAGTACGGTATAGCCAAAGAGAAAGGATGGAAACTCAATGGAGAACTCAACAAAAGGAACCTTAATCAGGGAGACCAACCTCACCATTTGGAGCTTCAGTCACGACATCCTTGGATTTGAGGACAAGAAGTAACGTCGCGCCGAGGCAACAAGTACACCCCGAGGTGCAACCTTAGCCCGGGTACAATATAAAGGAAAAAAGGTATTGTTTGCGGTGAAATCTAAATAAAAATATAGTAAAAAGGATTATCTTTTTTTGGCCATAACCGCTATCTTAAATGCAACTGTAGACACGTGTTTCGGACTTATTAGTCCTCGTCAGTACGGTATAGCCAAAGAGAAAGGATGGAAACTCAATGGAGAACTCAACAAAAGGGACCTTAATCAGGGAGACCAACGTCACCATTTGGAGCTTCAGTCACGACATCCTCGGATTTGAGGACAAGAAGTAACGTCGCGCCGAGGAAACAAGTACACCCCGAGGTGCAACCTTAGCCCTGGTACAATATAAAGGAAAAAAGGTATTGTCTGCGGTGAAATCTAAATATAAATATAGTAAAAAGGATTATCTTTTCTTGGGCATAACCGCTATCTTAAATCCAAACGTAGACACGTGTTTCGGACTTATTAGTCCTCGTCAGTACGGTATAGCCAAAGAGAAAGGATGGAAACTCAATGGAGAACTCAACAAAAGGAACCTTAATCAGGGAGACCAACGTCACCATTTGGAGCTTCAGTCACGACATCCTCGGATTTGAGGACAAGAAGTAACGTCGCGCCGAGGCAACAAGTACACCCCGAGGTGCAACCTTAGCCCTGGTATAATATAAAGGAAAAAAGGTATTGTTTGCGGTGAAATCTAAATAAAAATATAGTAAAAAGGATTATCTTTTTTTGGGCATAACCGCTATCTTAAATGCAACCGTAGACACGTGTTTCGGACTTATTAGTCCTCGTCAGTATGGTATAGCCAAAGAGAAAGGATGGAAACTCAATGGAGAACTCAACAAAAGGGACCTTAATCAGGGAGACCAACGTCACCATTTGGAGCTTCAGTCACGACATCCTCGGATTTGAGGACAAGAAGTAACGTCGCGCCGAGGCAACAAGTACACCCCGAGGTGCAACCTTAGCCCTGGTACAATATAAAGGAAAAAAGGTATTGTCTGCGGTGAAATCTAAATATAAATATAGTAAAAAGGATTATCTTTTCTTGGGCATAACCGCTATCTTAAATGCAACCGTAGACACGTGTTTCGGACTTATTAGTCCTCGTCAGTACGGTATAGCCAAAGAGAAAGAATGGAAACTCAATGGAGAACTCAACAAAAGGAACCTTAATCAGGGAGACCAACGTCACCATTTGGAGCTTCAGTCACGACATCCTCGGATTTGAGGACAAGAAGTAACGTCGCGCCGAGGCAACAAGTACACCCCGAGGTGCAACCTTAGCCCTGGTACAATATAAAGGAAAAAAGGTATTGTTTGCGGTGAAATCTAAATAAAAATATAGTAAAAAGGATTATCTTTTTTTGGGCATAACCGCTATCTTAAATGCAACCGTAGACACGTGTTTCGGACTTATTAGTCCTCGTCAGTACGGTATAGCCAAAGAGAAAGGATGGAAACTCAATGGAGAACTCAACAAAAGGGACCTTAATCAGGGAGACCAACGTCACCATTTGGAGCTTCAGTCACGACATCCTCGGATTTGAGGACAAGAAGTAACGTCGCGCCGAGGCAACAAGTACACCCCGAGGTGCAACCTTAGCCCTGGTACAATATAAAGGAAAAAAGGTATTGTCTGCGGTGAAATCTAAATATAAATATAGTAAAAAGGATTATCTTATCTTGGGCATAACCGCTATCTTAAATGCAACCGTAGACACGTGTTTCGGACTTATTAGTCCTCGTCAGTACGGTATAGCCAAAGAGAAAGGATGGAAACTCAATGGAGAACTCAACAAAAGGAACCTTAATCAGGGAGACCAACGTCACCATTTGGAGCTTCAGTCACGACATCCTCGGATTTGAGGACAAGAAGTAACGTCGCGCCGAGGCAACAAGTACACCCCGAGGTGCAACCTTAGCCCTGGTATAATATAAAGGAAAAAAGGTATTGTTTGCGGTGAAATCTAAATAAAAATATAGTAAAAAGGATTATCTTTTTTTGGGCATAACCGCTATCTTAAATGCAACCGTAGACACGTGTTTCGGACTTATTAGTCCTCGTCAGTATGGTATAGCCAAAGAGAAAGGATGGAAACTCAATGGAGAACTCAACAAAAGGGACCTTAATCAGGGAGACCAACGTCACCATTTGGAGCTTCAGTCACGACATCCTCGGATTTGAGGACAAGAAGTAACGTCGCGCCGAGGCAACAAGTACACCCCGAGGTGCAACCTTAGCCCTGGTACAATATAAAGGAAAAAAGGTATTGTCTGCGGTGAAATCTAAATATAAATATAGTAAAAAGGATTATCTTTTCTTGGGCATAACCGCTATCTTAAATGCAACCGTAGACACGTGTTTCGGACTTATTAGTCCTCGTCAGTACGGTATAGTCAAAGGGAAAGGATGGAAACTCAATGGAGAACTCAACAAAAGGGACCTTAATCAGGGAGACCAACGTCACCATTTGGAGCTTCAGTCACGACATCCTCGGATTTGAGGACAAGAAGTAACGTCGCGCCGAGGCAACAAGTACACCCCGAGGTGCAACCTTAGCCCTGGTACAATATAAAGGAAAAAAGGTATTGTTTGCGGTGAAATCTAAATATAAATATAGTAAAAAGGATTATCTTTTTTTGGGCATAACCGCTATCTTAAATGCAACCGCAGACACGTGTTTCGGACTTATTAGTCCTCGTCAGTACGGTATAGCCAAAGAGAAAGGATGGAAACTCAATGGAGAACTCAACAAAAGGGACCTTAATCAGGGAGACCAACGTCACCATTTGGAGCTTCAGTCACGACATCCTCGGATTTGAGGACAAGAAGTAACGTCGCGCCGAGGCAACAAGTACACCCCGAGGTGCAACCTTAGCCCTGGTACAATATAAAGGAAAAAAGGTATTGTTTGCGGTGAAATCTAAATATAAATATAGTAAAAAGGATTATCTTTTTTTGGGCATAACCGCTATCTTAAATGCAACCGTAGACACGTGTTTCGGGCTTGTTAATCCTCATCAGTACGGTATAGCCAAAGAGTAAGATGGAGGCTCTATGGAGAAGTAAACAAAAGGGACCTTAATCAGGGAGACCAACGTCACCAATTGATGCTTCGGTCGCAACATCCCCGGTATGTACGACAAGAAGCCACGTCGCACAGTGGTCGGTTCTAACCATCTAGCCGATGAAAACTGTTTTCACAGAGATTTCTTAATTTCTTCATCATATATGTGTAAATTAAAGTGTATTAGTAATAAATTCAGCTTTTTTGGGGAAAATAGTACAATACTTTTAATCTCAATATGAAATAAAAAGGAATGGATATTTATGATATAATGAAGCTAATTGTCATATGTAATTGTCATCGGTTAAGCTCAACGTTTATTTCAAAAACTTACATTTCAAATACTTAATAAAATAGATTAGAATATATATTATATATTTATATAAACTAAATCTGTAATCTCCATTCATCAGTGTTAGGGATGGGTCTTCCAGAAGAGCTAATACTTTTTTCGGTAAAGGTCCGCTTAGTTTAACCCTTCTTTTTCGTAAGCTACTAATAAGAGGGTCCGAAGATATTAGAAGCATGTGAATCATGTCTTCTATGGTGATGTTTCTGGAGAATTTTCTGATGTGAAAATCGCGAATTATTCGTGTATCCTTGTTTCGAGCCTCTTTGGGTTCTTCGGAAAGTTGCCCTATGGGTAAGATGGCTGGCTGTATGATTTGCCCTCCATGAATGAGTATTTTATGGATACTCTGGGGCATATAGTACCAACCATATTCATCCACGTACAACTGAGCCAAATCCGCGCAAAATTTTTCGAATGCCCCATAATTTACTGCAAACCCGCAGCTTATAGTTCTCAGTACAGTGCCGAAACCTTTAATCAAAGACTGATTCAAACCAGTTATATTTGACGATAGCTCTGGATTTGAGAAGAATGTGCGTGCAGTAGTCCCATCGTTAGTGTTGCCGTACCCCTGTTTGGGAATGTCAACCAAAAGACTCATTTCTCGACGGAACCTTTCTTGAATGCGTTTTTTTTCTTGCATCAACCTGTGCTTTGTCAGCTTTTTTTCTTTGCCAAGTTTTTACGTCGAGCCTATATGCAATATGGAGTATGCATTCAAAAGACTTAATCCATGCATGCAGACTAGAAATGCCGAGTTCTAAACATTCTTCATCTACTGGCCTTTTTCTAACTTCTTTTAAATTGTTCATCAGCTTTGGAGTTGCTCCGCAGATGTGGCAATTTTGGCCAGATGTACTTGCAAGTGTACTACTAATCTTACCATCAATCATTGTAAGTATTAACCGAGAATGAATTGAATACAGTCTTCCATTCATCTCGATATTGGTAGG
This sequence comes from Aphodius granarius, assembly GCA_963971325.1. Classification (NCBI taxonomy): domain Eukaryota; kingdom Metazoa; phylum Arthropoda; class Insecta; order Coleoptera; family Scarabaeidae; genus Aphodius; species Aphodius granarius. The sequence continues at coordinate 9,089,195 of OZ020225.1, forward strand.
CACTAAATCTTTGATTTGGGCTTTTATTTTACCAACTTCTTCTTTGGTAAAATCTGCCGTTTCTTTGTGGAAAATTATTTTTATAGGACGACAATATTTGGTAGAATTTGGCGTGGGACTTTGCCAGAGAATAATCTGATTATTATATTTCCTAGATGTGGCTGACATACGAAGTGGGACTAGCGAAATATTAAACAAACACGAGTCATCATGGTCGCTGTCTTCAAACGCCTGTTTATAACAACTTTGGCCTGAAGCACCATCACATCCCCACTTTAAGATAATCTTGATAAAAGTAGGATCGTAATCTTCAATTCGCGATTCTAACACATCTATCTGTGCAGTAACTAATCTGTGGATCGTATGATTTAAAAGAGACTGAAGACTGATTTCGGCCGATATATCGGTTATGAAGATATCATTTGGATAGCACTCATTTTTTGCTATTAGTAAATTTTCATATGTCCGCACCATGCTCCTTATTTAATTGTTTAATACTCACGTACTGCTCTTTAGTAAATTTGTTGTCTACATAAAGCGCCTTTCTACGGACACTTTTGTAGGCAACTTAGCGGGTGATGTAATAATGTTCTTTATTTTAGTGGCTCTTGTGGGAGAAATATTAGCATGAGAAACCATCTGTACAATTTTTGCTGCATCACGTTGACCTTCTTCTCTCAACTTCATCTGCGTAGCCATTGCAAGCTCACCTCGAGTATGTTTCAAAAAGGGTTGAACTTTTCTTCTCTTTGTTGAATCGTTGCATTCAGCGAAGTGTTTCCTTCGGCGCCCTGTCGAGGGTGTGATGGTTCCTTTTAGTCCTTTAGGAGGCAGTGCTTCAAAAAACAATTTATCTTGTAGCCAATGTTTATGCCTACATAAAAATCTCTGTGTTCCGATTACACAACTTCTACTTTCGCAATAGTTGTGCACATAAATTTTGTAAACTCTTACGTACACAAGCTAAAGTAACGTCATCATAGTTTTCTAAATCACTTGTGTCTAATATGTAGCTAAAGACAGCATCAAAACGCGAGTTCTCCTTTACATTTCGCCACACATTAAAGAGATCTTGTCGACACACGCCGGACGACAGCTCTGAAAAAAAAAATGAACTAAGGGAGCAGGTTCGAGCAGCTAATATTTACTTGGCTGCACTCCTTGTTAGTGTGTCTAATAAATAAATAAAAGTGTATGACCAATACCGATCAATATCATAATCCCTGGTCCAATAAACTTAACGTAAGCACACATTTATTGAAAAATAACTGACATATACGCAACTGTCAGAAGAACGAATATCAACACGCACACTGGACGGACTGGTTTACGGTGCTCATAAGTAAATAATAAAAATTACGTATTATTTAGAGGTTGTCAATTATATAAGTATTATTTGCCGTTGTATCTGTCACATAATACAAGACACCCTTATCATCTATTTTCATCGGCTAGATTGACAAAATCGACCTCTGTGCGTCGCGTCGAGGTAAACAGTACACCGCAAGGTACGCCTTTTAGCCCATGGTATAATAAACGAAAAATTAATTATTTGCGGTGTAATTTAAACAGTAAAAGTATTTTTTCGGGCATAACAGCTAACTAAATGCAACCGTAGACACGTGTTTCGGACTTGTTATTCCTCATCAGTACGGTATAGCCAAAGAGTAAGATGGAAGTTCTATGGAGAAGTAAACAAAAGGGACATTAATCAGGGAGACCAACGTCACCAATTGATGCTTCGGTCGCAACATCCCCGGTATGTAGGACAAGAAGCAACGTCGCGTCGAGGTAAACAGTACACCCCAAGGTACGCATTTAAGCCCATGGTATAATAAACGAAAAATTAGTGATTTGCGGTGTAATTTAAATAGTAAAAGTATTTTTTCGGGCATAACCGCTATCTGAAATGCAACCGTATACACGTGTTTCGGACTTATTAGTCCTCATCAGTACGGTATGGCCAAAGAGTAAGATGGAAGCTCTATGGAGAAGTAAACAAAAGGGATCTTAATCAGGGAGACCAACGTCACCAATTGATGTTTCGGTTGCAACATCCTCGGTATGGAGGACAAGAAGCAACGTCGCGTCGAGGTAAACAGTACATCCCAAGGTACACCTTTTAGCCCAGGTATAATAAAGAAAAAATGAATTATTTTCGGTAAAATTTAAACAGTAAAAGTATTTTTTCGGGCTTAACCGCTATCTGAAATGCAACCGTATACACGTGTTTCGGACTTATTAGTCCTCATCAGTAGGGTATAGCCAAGTAGTAAGATGGAAGCTCTATGGAGAAGTAAACAAAAGGGACCTTAATCAGGGAGACCAACATTACCAATTGATGCTTCGGTTGCAACATCCTCGGTATGGAGGACAAGAACCAACGTCGCGTCGAGGTAAACTGCACACCCCAAGGTACACCTTTTAGTCCAGGTATAATAAAGAAAAAATGAATTATGTTCGGTAAAATTTAAACAGTAAAAGTATTTTTTCGGGCATAACCGCTATCTGAAATGCAACCGTATACACGTGTTTCGGACTTATTAGTCCTCATCAGTACGGTATAGCCAAGGAGTAAGATGGAAGCTCTATGGAGAAGTAAACAAAAGGGACCTTAATCAGGGAGACCAACGTCACCAATTGATGCTTCGGTTGCAACATCCTCGGTATGGAGGACAAGAAGCAACGTCGCGTCGAGGTAAGCAGTACACCCCAAGGTACACCTTTTAGCCCAGGTATAATAAAGAAAAAATGAATTATTTTGGGTAAAATTTAAACAGTAAAAGTATTTTGTCGGGCATAACCGCTTTCTGAAATGCAACTGTATACACGTGTTTCGGACTTGTTAGTCCTCATCAGTACGGTATAGCCAAAGAGTAAGATGGAAGCTCTATGGAGAAGTAAACAAAAGGGACCTTAATCAGGGAGACCAACGTCACTAATTGATGCTTCGGTCGCAACATCCCCGGTATGTAGGACAAGAAGCAACGTCGCGTCGAGGTAAACAGTACACCCCAAGGTACGCCTTTAAGCCCATGGTATAATACACGAAAAATTAGTTATATGCGGTGTAATTTAAACAGTAAAAGTATTTTTCGTGCATAACCGCTAACTAAATGCAACCGTAGACACGTGTTTCGGACTTGTTAGTCCTCATCAGTACGGTATAGTCAAAGAGTAAGATGGAAGCTCTATGGAGAAGTAAACCAAAGGGACCTTAATCAGGGAGACCAACGTCACCAACTGATGCTTCGGTCGCAACATCCTCGGTATGTAGGACAAGAAGCAACGTCGCATCGAGGTAAACAGCACACCCCAAGGTACGCCTTTTAGCCCATGGTATAATAAACGAAAAATTAATCATTTGCGGTGTAATTTAAACAGTAAAAGTATTTTTTCGGGCATAACCGGTAACTAAATGCAACCGTAGACACGTGTTTCGGACTTGTTAGTCCTCATCAGTACGGTATAGCCAAAGAGTAAGATGGAAGCTCTATGGAGAAGTAAACAAAAGGGACCTTAATCAGGGAGACCAACGTCACCAATTGATGCTTCGGTCGCAACATCCTCGGTATGTAGGACAAGAAGCAACGTCGCATCGAGGTAAACAGCACACCCCAAGGTACGCCTTTTAGCCCATGGTATAATTAACGAAAAATCAATCATTTGCGGTGTAATTTAAACAGTACAAGTATTTTTTCGGGCATAACCGCTAACTAAATGCAACCGTAGACACGTGTTTCGGACTTGTTAGTCCTCATCAGTACGGTATAGCCAAAGAGTAAGATGGAAGCTCTATGGAGAAGTAACGGGGGGGAGCAAGTACGGGGATGTTGCAACCGAAGCATCACTTGGTGACGTTGGTCTCCCTGATTAAGGTCCCTTTTGTTTACCGTATAGCCAAGACGTTAGATGGAAGCTCTATGGAGAAGTAAACAAAAGGTACCTTAATCAGGGAGACCAACGTCACCAATTGATGCTTCGGTTGCAACATCCTAGGTATGGAGGACAAGAAGCAACGTCGCGTCGAGGTAAACAGTACACCCCAAGGTACACCTTTTAGCCCAGGTATAATAAAGAAAAAATTAATTATTTTCGGTAAAATTTAAATAGTAAAAGTATTTTTTCGGGCTTAACCGCTATCTGAAATGCAACCGTATACACGTGTTTCGGACTTATTAGTCCTCATCAGTTCGGTATAGCCAAGGAGTAAGATGGAAGCTCTATGGAGAAGTAAACAAAAGGGACCTTAATCAGGGAGACCAACATCACCAATTGATGCTTCGGTTGCAACATCCTCGGTATGGAGGACAAGAAGCAACGTCGCGTCGAGGTAAACAGTACACCCCAGGGTACACCTTTTAGCCCAGGTATAATAAAGAAAAAATGAATTATTTTCGGTAAAATTTAAACAGTAAAAGTATTTTTACGGGCTTAACCGCTATCTGAAATGCAACCGTATACACGTGTTTCGGACTTATTAGTCCTCATCAGTACGGTATAGCCAAGGAGTAAGATGGAAGCTCTATGGAGAAGTAAACAAAAGGGGCCTTAATCAGGGAGACCAACGTCACCAATTGATGCTTCGGTTGCAACATCCTCGGTATGGAGGACAACAAGCAACGTCGCGTCGAGGTAAGCAGTACACCCCAAGGTACACCTTTTAGCCCAGGTATAATAAAGAAAAAATGAATTATTTTGGGTAAAATTTAAACAGTAAAAGTATTTTGTCGGGCATAACCGCTAACTGAAATGCAACCGTATACACGTGTTTCGGACTGTTAGTCCTCATCAGTACGGTATAGCCAAAGAGTAAGATGGAAGCTCTATGGAGAAGTAAACAAAAGGGACCTTAATCAGGGAGACCAACATCACCAATTGATGCTTCGGTTGCAACATCCTCGGTATGGAGGACAAGAAGCAACGTCGCGTCGAGGTAAACAGTACACCCCAGGGTACACCTTTTAGCCCAGGTATAATAAAGAAAAAATGAATTATTTTCGGTAAAATTTAAACAGTAAAAGTATTTTTACGGGCTTAACCGCTATCTGAAATGCAACCGTATACACGTGTTTCGGACTTATTAGTCCTCATCAGTACGGTATAGCCAAGGAGTAAGATGGAAGCTCTATGGAGAAGTAAACAAAAGGGGCCTTAATCAGGGAGACCAACGTCACCAATTGATGCTTCGGTTGCAACATCCTCGGTATGGAGGACAACAAGCAACGTCGCGTCGAGGTAAGCAGTACACCCCAAGGTACACCTTTTAGCCCAGGTATAATAAAGAAAAAATGAATTATTTTGGGTAAAATTTAAACAGTAAAAGTATTTTGTCGGGCATAACCGCTAACTGAAATGCAACCGTATACACGTGTTTCGGACTGTTAGTCCTCATCAGTACGGTATAGCCAAAGAGTAAGATGGAAGCTCTATGGAGAAGTAAACAAAAGGGACCTTAATCAGGGAGACCAACGTCACTAATTGATGCTTCGGTCGCAACATCCCCGGTATGTAGGACAAGAAGCAACGTCGCGTCGAGGTAAACAGTACACCCCAAGGTACGCCTTTAAGCCCATGGTATAATAAACGAAAAATTAGTTATATGCGGTGTAATTTAAGCAGTAAAAGTATTTTTTCGGGCATAACCGCTAACTAAATGCAACCGTAGACACGTGTTTCGGACTTGTTAGTCCTCATCAGTACGGTATAGCCAAAGAGTAAGATGGAAGCTCTATGGAGAAGTGAACAAAAGGGACCTTAATCAGGGAGACCAACGTCACCAATTGATGCTTCGGTCGCAACATCCTCGGTATGTAGGACAAGAAGCAACGTCGCATCGAGGTAAATAGCACACCCCAAGGTACGCCTTTTAGCCCATGGTATAATAAACGAAAAATTAATCATTTGCGGTGTAATTTAAACAGTAAAAGTGTTTTTTCGGGCATAACCGCTAACTAAATGCAACCGTAGACACGTGTTTCGGACTTGTTAGTCCTCATCAGTACGGTATAGCCAAAGAGTAAGATGGAAGCTCTATGGAGAAGTAACGGGGGGGAGTAAGTACGGGGATGTTGCAACCGAAGCATCACTTGGTGACGTTGGTCTCCCTGATTAAGGTCCCTTTTGTTTACCGTATAGCCAAGACGTTAGATGGAAGCTCTATGGAGAAGTAAACAAAAGGGACCTTAATCAGGGAGACCAACGTCACTAATTGATGCTTCGGTCGCAACATCCCCGGTATGTAGGACAAGAAGCATCGTCGCGTCGAGGTAAACAGTACACCCCAAGGTACGCCTTTAAGCCCATGGTATAATAAACGAAAAATTAGTTATATGCGGTGTAATTTAAGCAGTAAAAGTATTTTTTCGGGCATAACCGCTAACTAAATGCAACCGTAGACACGTGTTTCGGACTTGTTAGTCCTCATCAGTACGGTATAGCCAAAGAGTAAGATGGAAGCTCTATGGAGAAGTAAACAAAAGGGACCTTAATCAGGGAGACCAACGTCACCAATTGATGCTTCGGTCGCAACATCCTCGGTATGGAGGACAAGAAGCAACGTCGCGTCGAGGTAAACAGTACACCCCAGGGTACACCTTTTAGCCCAGGTATAATAAAGAAAAAATGAATTATTTTCGGTAAAATTTAAACAGTAAAAGTATTTTTACGGGCTTAACCGCTATCTGAAATGCAACCGTATACACGTGTTTCGGACTTATTAGTCCTCATCAGTACGGTATAGCCAAGGAGTAAGATGGAAGCTCTATGGAGAAGTAAACAAAAGGGGCCTTAATCAGGGAGACCAACGTCACCAATTGATGCTTCGGTTGCAACATCCTCGGTATGGAGGACAACAAGGAACATCGCATCGAGGTAAACAGTACACCCCAAGGTACACCTTTTAGCCCAGGTATAATAAAGAAAAAATGAATTATTTTCGGTAAAATTTAAACAGTAAAAGTATTTTTTCGGTATTGAGTGTTAGGGGTTGAAATAAAAGATGAAGTGCGTAGACTAAAGTTTATTTCCCACACCTCCCTGGATACACTGGATTTACAGGTCACACGCCGAATCGAGCTACCCAACTTAGCTTTACTTGAATTGAATTTGACTTCACTTAACAACTACCGACTAAAATTACTCGGACAATGAGTTTTGTCTATTCCTGATGTCACGTGGTATATAGAATAAAGGTCCAATAGGATATGAGTTAGTGACATCAGAAATGACCAATGAGCGCACGGTACGGTGTACGCTGTTCACAAGAAGTGCGTAACGTCACCGAACCTGTGCATCAGCACATTTCATGTGTTGGGTCCGCGAGACAGGAGTTTGAAACTATAACATGACACTAATAAAATGAACAAAGGAAATGCATTATAAGCATATTTGATGATTGTACCCGAGAATAATACTAAGTACCTACTAAATGCAATCATGAGACAATACAAAAAGGGGTTGTAAGGGGTACTTTACAACATTCCTCCCCCCTAATTTTGAAAATTGTACCTAGGATTGGTGCAATTTTCGCCGACACCTACAGACATTGAATCAACCTTTTCTAATTGTAAATTATCAGTATTTGTCACATGAATATCGGGTTGTTGTGACAACGTAGAATTCTCTCTCTTATTTTTAAATATTTTACTACGGAAAATAATACAGAGCATCGTCACCAGTGAGCAAGTTAAACAAATAAATACAATTATTTCATGAATTTTATCTTTATGAGGATTAGTTATTGTTAGTGACTCTTCGTCGTGCTTTAAGTCTTGAATTTGATTAGTCAATTCTTTTAATTTATTTAAGTGATTATGTGAAATTAACGCAGTATTTTCTAGAATGGGAATGTTGATTGCTTTAAAAATTTGGGTGGTATTGATTACTAATTTTAAATCTAATGGAGGGATATAATTAACGGTTATGCTACTGCTGTAAGTTTTATGAGGATTTAGCATCATTGTGGTAGTGTGAACGGAACAATTTTGGTGAATTTGTAAAATTCCTGTTCCATTTAGTGATAAAGAAAATCTCCTATTAGGAGGATTACAACGAACATCTATATTTTCATGAGTAGGAACAACGTATAGCCAAGAATTTAAAGCGGCTTGGGAATAATTGACGTTGGCAAAAATAAGCTAGACTCACAACAACCGTGAAGATGTGTAAAATAAATAGCTTTGGTTTGCTGACATAAGTACAAGTTTGATATTAATTGACATTGAGAGAATTCTAGATCATCCATAAGAAAATAGTGTTGTTTATTAGAATCTATTACAAGATAATTACTCTTAGGTACAATAAGGACAAATTTATTTTCTAAAACATGAATTGGTAAACTTGAAATTTTTATTAAATCATACGTTTTGGAGCTCGATATCGGGATAAACAATACGAAGGTTAATTTGTTATTAATATAAAATGCATTAGTCTTAATTATGTTATAAAATAAATGAATATTATCTAGAGAAGGTTGAATAGGTAAATTATATTCTTCTAAGTGTTGATTAATATTTCTTAATTCATTACTTAAACGTGAAGGAGTTATTACTAATGGATGTAAAATACCTTTATTAGCGAAAACAACTATATCTAATAACTTATCGGTACTTAAGCTAAACATGGTTACATACATATTTAATTCAGTGGCAAATTGTTCTATGTGAAACATTATATTATTCTTAAGTTCTATTTTTGTAAGGTTTTTCGTGCGATCATTTAAAAATGATACCAGTGTGTCAATACGTTTATTAAAGTTTTGAAAATTGTTGTGATTATCCGAGGAATTTAGAACTTGCGCAGTAGTTTCGATAATAGAAGTTTGTTTTTTAATTAGATTAAGCAAATGTTGCTGGTTTGCTTTCAAATTAGTGATTTATTTTTCAAAATATTGTGCGTTTTCATTATCTAATGTTCCAAAGAGTGTTTTAGAAACGGAGCCAATTATGTTTATCAAGCCTCGTCTTGTTCGAGATTTAAATGAAGTTGAAATGCCTAAAATTTCCGATATGAGTGACTGTTTGTTAATAATTATATCTAATTCACAAGAAACGGTTTTGTTTAAAGAGATACATTTTCGGATATTGAAATCTTGTTTAATAGCTAAATTACAAAGATTCTGTAAGCATTGATGAGATAGGACAATGTTTTCGTAATCGTCATGAAAATTCGTTAGATTTAGATACGTTATCAATTTCCATTGATCGTTAAGAAGTTTTAAACCACCTACTTGTTCGTAATACAAGCCTGGACTTTTGTTAATCGGTGTATAGTTGTAGCAAGTGTGAAACGACGAATCAGCAGTTGTCGGCTTCAAGCAAAATAATAGGAGAACTAGCGTGCTATGATAGGACATGGTCGGACAAAGGTTTCCTGGAACAGTGGTTAAGTGTTAGTATGGATAGTGTTACAATGTTATTGAAATTTCTTTAAACGATTTACATGGACCTTAACTGACTTACGATTAATTTTTATAGTATAATTTACATCTGAATCGACTGAGACTACCGTATTTGCCCGAATATAAGGCGAGTTTTTTTTTAAGAGAATTAGACACAAAATCACCACTCGCCTTATATTCGGGGTCGCCTTATATTCGGGGTCGCCTTATATTCGGAATTTTACCGACAAATCAAAAATGATGTGTTAGCGCAGAAGCAAACGTAAGCGGGCCGAAAGAGTGTGATTCGCTTCAAGACTTGCTAGTGATGTAAATAGGGGAAGCCCCTAAATTCTTTCGACCGATGTGAAGTTAGATATGGCGCGCTTTAGTTATTCGTTAGTTGTTAGCAATTGCTTGTACGGATTAGACTTGCTGAGAGTGCCGCATGAATTATGTGTGATCGAGTTGAAAAACGGGGTACGACGAAAGGTCAAATAGGTAAAAACATGCGAAGAAGCTATGACGCCAATTTTAAAATTATGGTTATTCGTGAAGCAGAAAAAACAAACAATTGTGCAGCCGCTAAAAAGTATGGTACGACAGAAAACAATATTAGACGATGGCGACTGCGAAAGCAAAAGCTTTTGAATGCTCATTCAACACGAGAAGCCTTTCGAGGACCCAAAAAAGGTCGGTTTCCAGAGATTGATGAAATTGTTGTTGATTTTGTAATGCGTGGACAAGGATTTCCCGTAACAAGAGAAACAATTCAATTAAAAGCTCAAGAAATAGCGAAAGGCAAAAACATCCCTCAAACTACATTTAAGGCAAGTTATGGATGGTGCAGAAGAATGATGGTTAGGAGTGGATTATGTTTGCGACGTCGTACAACTTTAGCCCAAAAACTTCCTAAAGATTTTGAGGAAAAACTAATTGAATATCAACGTTACGTTTTAAACTTACGAAAGCAGCACAAATATCCTTTAAACCTAATAGGTAATGCGGACCAAACACCAGTTTATTTTGATATGGATTCAAATTATACCATAAATAAAAAAGGAGAAAAATCTGTTCTAATAAAATCAACAGGAAATGAAAAATCGAGGGTAACGGTAATGTTAGCAGTACTTGCTGACGGAACAAAACTTCCACCTTATGTGGTACTTAAAAGAAAAACCATGCCAAGGGACAAATTTCCAGATGGAATTATAATTAAAGTACAAGAAAAAGGATGGATGGATGAAGCACTGGTTATAGATTGGATAAGAAGTGTTTGGGCAAATCTACAAAGGAATGACGGGGAGAGAGCAATGCCTATATTGGATGCTTTTCGAGGTAACCTTGCACAAAAAGTGCGCGAAGAAATTAAGAAGCAAAACACAGATCTAGTCATTATTCCTGGCGGTATGACCTCACAACTGCAGGTTTTAGACGTAGTAGTCAATAAACCCTTTAAGGATCACTTAAAGAAACAGTATTCAAACTGGCTTCAGTCAAACGATCATTCACTAACTCCCACTGGAAAAATTAAAAAACCACAAGTTTCAATGCTATGTGAGTGGATCTTACAGGCTTGGAACGAAATTTCATCAGAAAGCATTATTAAGGGATTCAAAAAATGTTGCGTTTCAAATGATTTAGACGGTGCTGAAGATGATGTCCTCTCGGATGATATGCAGGAAGACCAAGCTACTAGTGATGAATCGAGTAGTGAAGAGAGTGATGTGGAAGACGCATATGAAATGAATGATGACTAGATGTGTGTTATTATTAGTATTGTTACTATTATTACTATTGACTAGATGTGTGTTGTTATTATTATTAGTATATTTGAAAATACTTTTATTTAGTATTACTTTATTTACTGTTAATAAAGTACACATTATGAAACTTACCTATGTTTTCTTAATAGTACCTATGTCACATACCTATATTAGATTTATAAATGACATTAAGGTAAGTAGAATATATTTGTGTATATAAGTCGCCTTATATCCGCGACATTTTCATATTTTCAATATCCTTTTTGGATATATGGTGAAAATATCGCGCAAAAAACTAGGGGTCGCCTTATATTCGGGGTCGCCTTATATTCGAGTTTTCTTTCAAATAACATACGAAAATATAGGGGTCGCCTTATATTCGAGGTCGTTTCTTAGTTTTGCCTACTGTATGACTTTCGTTCCGGAGTAGAACTTTGTCTCCTACTTTAAATGTAATATTAGATGCATTTTTATCGTAATATTTCTTCGCTGTCTCTTTATGAGTGACTAAGTTTTCACGGCAATTTTATGCGAATGTTGCATTCGGGATTTTAACTCATTATAATAGTCGTCAAAACTATAAATTACTTCTGGATCTCTATTTATTTCTGAAGGTAAAATCGCTTTATGTCCAAACAGTAACTCAAATGGACTGAAGGACGTTGATACATGAGGGGTCGTATTATAACAAAAACATGCATACGGCATGAATTCGTCCCAATTATCTTGATCTTTGTTGATAAAGCTTCTTAAATATTCTACTAATGTTCTATGCGATCTTTCTAGGCTGCCATTGCTCTGAGGATGATAACTCGAGCAGTTTATGCGTTTGATACCTAGAATTTTACAAGTTTCAGCGAAAATTTGGCTAACAAAATTAGTACCTTGATCTATAATTATAATTTTAGGAGTTCCGTACTTGCAAATAATTTGAGTTGCGAACGCTCTTGCTACGGTATTAGCTTCCTGATTAGGTATTGGTATAGATATTGAAAACTTCGATAAATCGTCCTGACATGTGAGGATATATTTATTGTAATTGTTTGTTATGTTTAATGGGCCAACTATATCTAAGAATATTTTGTCAAAAGGTTGAGACGATGTTGTTGTTATACACATTGGAACCTTTGTTTTCTTTGAACATTTGTTTTTCTGACAACTTTCGCAAGATTTAATAAATCGTTTTATATCCTTGTACATATTATGCCATTGGTATTTTTCCTTGATACGTTTGAATGTTTTATTTACGCCTACATGTCCACCGATACGAGTGAAATGATATTCTTTTAAAATGGTAGCAATTTCTTCCAGTGTTAAATTTTGTTTTATGTCATTATGTACAATATAAATTTTGATATCGGAGTTTAGAAAAATATAACGAAGCATTGTTCTTACTGTGGTCACTTTGAGTTTATTTCCAATTAATGTTGATTCGTTTAAATATAAATTATGAATACTATTTGACAGACAATGATCCTTAATGTAGAGAGTATTGAGAATAAAGTATGGTATTCAGGCTTATCAGTATGATTTTCTTTAACAATTAAATAAAATTCGGTGTTGTCTTGAGTTTGTAGATTTATGAATTGACCTATCTTAGTAGCAGAACTTGAGAGTTGAGAAATTACATTGGTACTCTTTTCATCGTCCAAGTTATCGAATTTGGTATCTGTTAAAATTATTTCTGCGTGATTGGCATTGGCAACAAATGTAGATTTACCAGTGTCTATTATATTATTATTTATTATAACCTTCTTATTGATTTCTTTAAAATATAATTCGTACTCATTATTGCTCTGGATATAGTGACAGTTAGCGATTGGAATCCGAGATAAACAATCGGCATTACGATTTTGATTTCCTGGCTTGTAACTTATCTCATATTCGTATTCTTCCAATTTTAAGCGAAAACGTAACAGCCTTGAAGATGGATTAGTGACATTTTTTTGACGTACTAAATATATTAAGGGTTTGTGATCTGTGTATATTTGAAAGCTCCTTCCATACAGGTATGGTCTCCAGTGAAGGACACAATAAATGATTGCCAAAAATTCTCTCTTAATTGTAGAATAATTGGTTTCCGCTTTATTCAGTGCTCGACTTGCATATGCTACGGGATAATCGTTCTGTGATAAAACACCACCAATAGAATATTGAGATGCGTCTGTAGTAACGCAAAATGGTTTACTGAAATCGGGGTATTGAAGTGACTGAGGGTTAATAAGTTTTTGTTTTAAATCGGTAAATGCCTTTTCACACATAGGTGACCAAATAAACTCTGCGTCTTTTTTTAGTAATTTAGTTAAAGGATTTACGATTCCTGAAAAGTTTTCAATAAACTTTCTATAGTACGAAGCGAGACCATAAAATGATTTCAATTGCTTTTGATTCTTGGGAACTGGAAAATTCTGTACTGCTGAAATTTTTGATGGATCTGGCATGATTCCGTTTTCTGAAATTATATGACCTAAATAATTAATTTCTCTTCTAAGGAATTCACATTTGCTTGGTTGTAATTTCAAGTTATTTTCGCGTAACCTTTGGAAAACAGATATCAATTTGTCATTATGATCACGTAACGAGCATCCATACACCACAATATCGTCTAAATAGACAAAATATTTGAGGCCTTGAAGTCTGCTGAGGGCGGCGTTCATTAATCGTTGAAAAGTTGCAGGTGCGTTCTTTAAACCCATAGGACATCTTGTAAATTGATAGTGATCATAAAATGAGAAGGCTGTGAAATGTTTACTCTGTTCATCCAGTGGAATTTGGTAGAAACCATCTTTAAGGTCAATGACTGAAAAATACTTTGAATTTCCAAGTTGCTCTAAAATTTCTGTAATATTTAATTAATAACTCCATCAGTTATATCATTAAGTCTTCTAAAATCTACAACTAATCGCCAGCGTTTGTTCCCATTGCTATCAGGTTTCTTGGGTACTAAGAGGATTGGAGAATTATAAGGTGATTTGCTTGGTTCTATAATACCATCTTTCAATATTTTATTAATTTGTGATTTTACTTCCTGTTTCTGAAATTCAGGAATTCTATACGGTTTAACATAAACTGGCTTATTGGAATTTACGCTTATATTATGAAATGTAGAATCAGTGTGAGGGAGTCGTTACTTAGATGAAATAAGTCAATGAATTCGTAGCAAATATCAAGTATAGAGTTTCGTTCTTCTTCATTTAAATCTGCCGTGTTGATTTGCGCTGTTAGTTCTTCGATCCTATTCGCAGCTTCAACTGGTGAAAACGTTAAAATATTAAAATTTTCTGGATCATCAAACTCAAATTCTTGACAGTTAATTATTTTATCTTCTTCAGTGGAATTTAAAAGAGGCACTTTAAAATTACCATTATATGGCTGAACAATACAATTTCCAACATATACTCCTGAACATAATTCTTTTTGTAAACAAATTTTACTATTATTAAATTTGGCTGGAATTGTTGCTACATATTCGGATCTAGCGGGAACTTTAATTTCATATGGACATGTAATGCGATACTGGAATTCTTTGCAATTGACTTTAAAAGAAAGTGAAAAGTTTTCGTAATTAATTTTACCTATATATTTAATAAGAAAATCACGACCCAGTAAACCGTCTGTAGAAATTGGGAAATCATTTGGTACGATATAGAACGGATGTGATATGGTAACGGAATCAGAGAGTTTGAATTCACCTACAGCTAAACCAAAAAACCAAGATGATACTACATCTTGAGTAATTCCTCGTAATTTAATCTTATTATCGGTGTATATTAAAGCATCGTCATCGGTAGCACAGAGTTTTAAAATACTGATATCAGAACCGTTGTCTAGATACAAATTAGCGGATTTGGAAACAGATAAATGAAGTGGTAAAGTGACACAAGTTATATTAGAATTATTGCTGTCGATATTGTAAATTTGAGTTTCGTTTGATTCGGAGATAGAATTGTCGCATGAAATGGTATTCGAACTGGAATTAGACTCAGTGGAAATAGTAGAATTGGCATTACACGTAATTGCATGATTGGAACTAAGATCTTCGATTGATTTAGAATTATTGAAATTTGCATCGCTTGAACTAGCAGAGATAGGATTACGTATCGGGCTGGCTATATCGGTACATGTTTACTTCATGTCGCGAGCTCGGGTTACGTTGCCCAACGTACCCGGCTCTTGGAAGTTTTCCGGACGCGAATTTCTTGGAATTCCAGCGTTATTATTAGAATTAGCATTATAAAAGTTAGAATTTCGATTAAAATTGGGATTTCGACTAAAATTCTGATTTTGGTTAAAGTTTGGACGCGGAGAAAAGGTATTTGGGTTTCGCCGTAGCGAATTATTATATTGTCGTTTCCGATACTGTTCTATGCTATGGCCAATATTTTTACAGTAGTTACAGGTAAGCTGGACCTTATTTATATTAGCTTCGGTCTTAACTTGGAATCTGGGATTATAATTTGGAAAGGACAAGGAACTAGCATTTTTGTTTAATGGACACTGATTCGATTTATGGTTCAACTTGCCACAAGTACAATGAGTATAAAGTATAAAGAGTGCCTATAGCATAGGTTGACGAGAATAGTAACAAACAGGTCCAATAGATGGCGTACATATGCGGTATTGCTAAATATTAAGTTGAGTCTCCAACCGGTACGATCTTTTAAAACTTACGTGCATTGCTTACGTGGAATTGATTCTAGTCTCCATTAGATGGCGCTATACAGATTTTCCATGTTCCCTCAAATTTAACACGTATCTGTTTCTAATTGCTGCTGGGGACGTAAAAGGATAGAGTTTAGTTATCCGGCAAGAATAATGTTTAGCCATCCGTTACAAATTATTGATAGATTTAAGTTTTCCAAGGGTGTATGGCATATCTAATGTACGATTTCTTCGTAATTTATTAATTTGTATTGGTTAGGGATGTGAATTACGCAAATCAATTTTATATGTAAAATAATTTATATTTACGATATTTATACATATAATTGAATATTTTTGAAAAAAATAATCCAAGTCACATGTAACAACACCATGTGTGGGTGTTATCGTAAAAAAATAGTAGTGCTAATTTGGGTTTTCATCAGAAAAACAAATAACGTTGACAAGTTTTTATTGTTTGTTCAGTTATTCATACAAGTAAATCTACAAATGTTTCACAGTTTTCAGTTTCTGATTTTCTTTTCCTTTTGTGGTCTTGTCACTAATATCTCTAGAAAACTTATAAATAAAACATATACACAAATGATCCAACAAAAACATTCTATGGTCTCTGCACTGGTCATCCAGAAATTTGCTAATTTCTAGCTTTGCAATAACCTTTCTTAGATTCCTCTTCCGGAGTAGTGGTCTGTGTTTGTAATCCTCAAACGCTAATTTCACAATTTTTATAACTCTTGAAACTATATTGACGAGAAGATCACTTGGAGCTAGTAAACTGACAGGCTTATCCTCATTGGTTGATATATATAATTTATGGAGGATGAATAACTCTTCTTTGCTAGTTAATGTGGAATTACTATCAATATTTAAAGAGTGGCAACGATCACATTTTTGTTTTTCATTAACAATATGTGCTAGATATCCTGAGAAGTACCTTATGCTGCAGTCCTCTAAACATACTTCTCTGACTAAATTTGTTCGTTGCTCTAAATCAGAAACATCTGAAGATGACGTAGTGGTCAGATCAGCAACTTGTTCCTGCGCCAACTCAGTAATATTGCTTGAGCTTCGTTGATCGGTAGACAAAATGTCATCCAAGTTTTCGTACTCTTCACAGTTGCCTTTTTCAGCAGGCGTCAACAGAGAGTTTATCGCAAGGGAACGAAATGTCATGCGGAAGGTACGTACAGTAGGGTTATGGTTATATCCTCCTTTTTGCCTAAACACTGAAAATAAATGCTCGAGACTGTCTTGGTTCAGTTTTCGTTTTAAAATAAAAATATTCTTGTTGCTAATTATTTCGTTTTCATAAATTAACAAAACTCCTTTTATAGTTTGAACCAAACCGCTAAAACAAGGAGGTCGTACAAGTTGCTGTTTATTGTTAATTTTTTGTAGACCCTTTATATATATAATTGCTTCCTCAAGCGTTGTTTTTACATTTGGATTGCTGTGATGTAGATGAAGTTACTGCTGTTCAAGCAATCAAATATATCATTAATTTTTCCTATGAATTGTGCAGTGTGCAAACCAGTAGGGGACTGGAGCTCACCTGTTGCAACACATGTCTTGATTGCACTCGAAACCGTATGGCTAAAAATTTGCGTCGCATACTTAACACACATTTTCTGAAACCCTTTGGGGTTCACATGATGTTCTTTAATTTTAACCATGGCTCGGCAGTTTTTTAATGAGTCTATTTTATATACACTGCGCACATCTTCAAAACGGATTAAATTTTTATCGACATCCACAAATGTATTTTTTAATAAATTATTCCTAAAATTTTTTATAAGGTGTGGAATATCATACAGAGCAACAATAGTTTTATCATTCACTTTAAAAAAAGGCCTATCCTTGTGGACAAGCAACTTCTTGTACACGCTTTGGTTCGAGGTCCCCTGGTCACACACAACCGCAGTAGGATGGAGTCCTACGTCGAAACATTTTTCGAGTACGTCTTTTAATATTGCTTTCAGATCGTTGGAAGTAACGCCATTTAGGCTCACATAATACGATAAAGACATTTTCCACTTGCTGATGATACCACTTGCCAAAAATAAAAGTGCAAACCTTGCCTGTCGTGGGGCTCTTCCTAAATGTCCCAAATCTTCGTAGCCTTCGATAATGTGAAAATGCTTATTGTACTCTAAGGCTGCTTTCAAAGCCATCTCGTCAAAGCTGACAATGCATTTTCGATCATCATCAGACCAACTTTCAACCTTCTGTTGAATCTGCGTTAGTATTTTTTTTTTGAAACCTGGCATAAAACTCGAAGATCCAATCCATCTTCTAATTGACGATGGCGATGGCAATAAAATTTTTTTGTACAGAAACTTATAAGCTCATGGAGACTTATTGTAAGAGGTTTGGACCTGGGTCTGTTTTTATTGGTAGCATGGAAACGGAGCGATCAAAAGGTAATTTATTTTAACTCAAATTCAAACGGAGGACGCGAGAACTTTCTTTCAAACCTTGAGGGTTTGGTATCGCTAGATTTTTAGAAGTCAAAAATAATAGTAAATGAACACAAAGTATAACTTTAGGGTGATTAAAAGTCAAATTCTAACCAAAACAAATATATTTACAAAATGAATAAAAAGATTAAAAACCCTTCAGATCGAGTGTACAACAATCATTGAAACTCTTGACATAATGAAAATAGTTGGAGAGAAAACGGATGACAGAGACATAATTACACAACAAAAATTACCTAACACACTTGGCACACACACAGAAACAAAACACAAGATAAGGGCCTATTGCCCTAAAACACGGAATGACTACATCTTTCGACTTCTAAACCACGACCTCGACTGATATTTCAATATACAGAACTAGGAAAGCCTTCTCCCACCACATACAGAACCAAAGTTCGTTATTTTAGCAAAAACCCTCAATAATAAAGACCCTCAGACCACACGGACTGTTCCACAAACTTCTAGAAAAAATCTGTATTTATGACATCCGGTCCAAAGGACCCAAACTATTTCCTAACCAAACATCTCTTTGGTATTTTTACATCTGTTGCAACCGTTTGTTCTGCCTGTCTATGCAATCTCAAAACAAAAGACAAAATTCCGACCTACCACAATCCTCCCACCTTTAGTTTGAGGAATGATTACAAATATCGTTCTTCAAATTAACACTATCAAACTATTCAAAAAAAAATCTGTCTTATCATATGTCATCCGATATCAACTCCTTACAAAAAAAATCCTATATCTAGCGGTTACATTTTTTTATATCCACGCAAAACAAAATTGAATTCCATGTCGCGGATTGCGCGGTGCCCTTTGGTACGGTACAGCTAGTAGGTCATCCGCTGGCATCGGCTCTCGGACAATAGAAACATGTGGAGAAAGAAACACATTAGCAGTATCAAAAAAGTCATAAAAAGACAATACAACTCACTTTTTCTCTTTATTCTGTGTCATCATCAAAAAGGCCGGTCGCAAAATCTCTCGTCCATGTCGCTCGTGTACCATCTTCTCTCTTCAAGATCCTTGCTCTGCCGTCGGTCGTAGATATTCTAGTCTCCATACTTTTAGCCTCGAATTGTTCCTCTCGGTGCATGCATTTTATGTGACCAGTACGTCTCTTAGTACGTCTCCAGGTCAGTCACCCAATTTAGGAACGTAAATCAGCTCTCCTGGCTTGATTACTGCTTCCTTCTGAACCAAAGCTGATTTCTCCTCAGCATTACGTCGGTTCCATAATAATCGTCGCGAGCCCACAGGTATCTGTCGTCTGTGCTGCTCATCACACGCTTTCTGTAGCGTCGTGTCACCGATGCTGTAGCCCAGCGTAACTTTGCTTACTGGCGCTACTTCTTGGAATGCAGCTTTCTGCTACTGCCATTCCACCTTAAATTCGTCGAAGCTATGCGATGCAGGGTGGACAATCTTGGTTTGTTCTGGATAAGCGAACATCTCGTACTCGTCGATCAAAATAGTCTTCTTCCTTTGATAAGATTGGACAACGGACTTTCTTCAGACATCTTGCGACTTCGTGGCCGGATACTCTTTCTTGAAATCTTCCATTTTTTTCTGCTGCATGTGTTGCCCTCAACCAACCCATATTCGCGGAAATAAATGTAAACAAAAACAAACAAATGCTCTTGCAATTTCCCCTGATATAAACCCCTTATTACTACAAAACTAATTGCAAGAACAATCCCATTACTATTAAAATTAATATTTAAATTACTTACTGTGTTTTGTTCTATGTGCGTTACCGCGTGTGCACCTACTCTGCCATTCATAATACAACTAATTGATCCTACTTTGAATAATTATTTCTGTCCGTTTTCTCTCATAATTCAATACCCTTAATTTTTTTCTATTTATTGTGTTCTTACACAATACTCTCAATGTTACCCTCTTTTCACTTCAAGTGCCTTACCCTGACCACAGGCAAAAAAAAGGTTTACGGTCGACCTCACTTCGTCACAAAGAGCAGGTACCTACATTTCCAGCTTTTGTGTTTCTGCTTTATAATAGCTTGCCTTTTCGTCTTTATATTATCTAATTCATTATAAAAAGTAATATATACATAATCTCATAATGATATCAATCTTTCTGTCACATTCAATCAATCTCAATTAAATCTAGCTCAACCGCCCTCGATCAGTACAAAAGATAACCAAAAGAAACGTACTTCTACAAAACATTTTTCTCCTTATCAAGCATCTTTCTAATCAAAATCTATGTCACAAATTTATTGATTATAGCTGCCACCAGTGACAAAGTCTCGATCAAATTCGTCCAGTCATATATATTGTTCTGACATTCTCCACAAAATGTCCTACAAAAACATTGAAACAAACATTGCATAGGGTGTGCAATTTCAAAACCCTTATTGACATAATCACCTGTTGCCCATGTCGTTTTCGAAAGACCTACTTTGTTTCTTCGTTGAAACCACAGATAATGCTACAGATTATCTATCTACCCTTTTACTCGTTGATTTGCGTTTTTACAGACATACCTCTAATATGTCTAACCATTCTAAGGAGCAACTATCTTCCTAACATAACACATAATCGTCGACTTTACTGGACTTGTACGAATCTAAATTGAACCATTTACTCAATCAAATGGCATTTGGTTGATTCACTCTACAGATGCTATCCCTAACTTTATTCCTATACAAAACTTAGTAAACTTATAAAAAAACTTATCTACAAGAATATATCCTAAAACTTAGTAAAATCTTTGTCTAAAATTAATCTATGAAAAGTTTTGCAAAAGTACTACACCGATAGCAACCATTGTTATTAATGGAAGCACTAATCAAAAATCCACACCGCTGGACACCATGTAAGAGGTTGGGACCTGGGTCTGTTTTTAATGGTAGCATGGAAACGGAGTGGTCAAAAGGTAATTTATTTTAACTCAAATTCAAACGGAGGACGCGAGAACTTTCTTTCAAACCTTGAGGGTTTGGTATCGCTAGATTTTTAGAAGTCAAAAATAATAGTAAATGAACACAAAGTATAACTTTAGGGTGATTAAAAGTCAAATTCTAACCAAAACAAATATATTTACAAATTAACAAAAAGATTAAAAACCCTTCAGATCGAGTGTACAACAATCATTGAAACTCTTGACATAATGAAAATAGTTGGAGAGAAAACGGATGACAGAGACATAATTACACAATAAAAATTACCTAAACTGTTATTGGCAAATTTATATCCGCAGAGATGGCTACACTTGGCACACACACAGAAACAAAACACAAGATAAGGGCCTATTGCCCTAAAACACGGAATGACTACATCTTTCGACTTCTAAACCACGACCTCGACTGATATTTCAATATACAGAACTAGGAAAGCCTTCTCCCACCACATACAGAACCAAAGTTCGTTATTTTAGCAAAAACCCTCAATAATAAAGACCTTCAGACCACACGGAGTGTTCCACAAACTTCTAGAAAAAATCTGTATGTATGACATCCGGTCCAAAGGACCCAAACTATTTCCTAACCAAACATCTCTTTGGTATTCTTACATCTGTTGCAACCGTTTGTTCGCCTGTCTATGCAATCTCAAAACAAAAGACAAAATTCCGACCTACCACATTATAATACAAAGCCATTGCAAAACGCTTTTGGTCTAATGGCCATTTCTTTCTATTTTGTGGTCCTAATTGCATACTGACAATGGTTCGGCTGCACTCCTTCTTAAACGGAAATTTTTGTATCTGCTGGTCCAAAGTGCACAACTTACGATATTTTTTCAGTTTGCATATTTGTGTACGTTTAGTGGCAATAACTTTACTTTGTTTGTGCATATGCTGTTTCAATTGTTCTTCAGTCTTCATCTTTCTCCGTTTCACTTCTGGAGATGGCATATTTGTAATATCCCTTAACCACTGCTCATCACTGTCTTGCGAATCATCTGCTTCTTCCCCTTCTCCTAAAGTTTGTGATATGAGTCTCTTCCGGTACTGCTTTGGACACATACTGCTCGACGGTGTGTTAGACGACCCTGCCTCGCTACTTGATATGTTGGATGTCCCTGGTTCGGATTTCGATTGCACATCATATCGTCGCGGAATAGCACGTTTTGTAAGTCTCGTCTTGAGCATAGAATCTACAAAGCAATTTTCTTCAAAATGTTCTTCGCATATGACACGATGTTTTAGGTCTGATGCTTCCATGTCTACTAAAGTGATGTTACCTGAAAAATTATGCATTGCTTGAAATCATTACTTGATAGTGAAATACGAAGCTTGGGAGCAATAAAACTCCCAAGTTATTTAACTAACTAAATGCAAATATTAGCTGCACATACAAGTACAATATGAGCATTTTTTTAATTTGTTTTATTACGTTAATACTTAAGGAAGGTCATTTAAAGCTCAAAAAAAATATTAAAATAAAATTTAATTCAATTTAAAGTATTATGACCTGGTGAAATTGTGTACAAACTTTATAACCATGATTAAAAATTCGACATTTCACGGTAAACTTACCGGTATTTTTGGTAAAATGACCGGAAGTTACCAGCCACATAAAATACCATAGGTAAATTACCGCGGTGGTATTATTACCAGTAATTTAATTTAAATTACCCAAATGAAAATTACGGGTATTTTATGCGCAGATCAGATCTCATACAGGATGTCCCGAAACTCAACGTCAAGCGGATGCCAGCAGAGAGGGTGGTTTATGTACATTCTGGCAAAAATATTAAAAAAATCTCACTTGATTGAGTGATAATTGACACTTTTTCGAACAAGTAGTTGAGTTTCGGGACACCTGTATAATATTTTTTTTAATTAATTAAATTAAATTTTATGTTACCTCTCGTCCCTTAATATCAATTAATCACTATTATTATTAATAAATAGCAATTGCAACCAATCAATATTACCGGTAAAATTACGGATAATTTGAATGGGTTATAAAATACCGGTAATTTATAGTCACGGTAAAATTACCGGTAAAGATACCGGTAAAATTACCGGCAAAGTTCTCATTTTATAAATTACCGGAAATTTTGCATCACTAGTCACAGGTATTTTTTAAGTAATATTTCTTTTAATACATACCAGAATTTAAGATCCATTGCTTTGTTAGATCAGAATCACGTAAAGGAAACTTGAAAAATGTCAGTAGAGGAAAACGCCTTTTGGACTTTCCACAATGGATATATTGACACGGATTTCCTGCCATTGCAAAAGCAACCCGCAAAATGCCTTTCTCTGTTTGCTCTGTAAAATGTTTTGTATTAATTTTAAATATTGTTGATAAAATATAAATTATTAAAGATTAAAACAGTACTTCAAACTGCTGACAAGTGAATTTTTTTTAAAGTCCATAATCTCCTGATTCGACTACGTTTTTATAAACACATTTGTTTTGGTTGTTGAAACCATAGTGTGTGCCTAAAAAAGTTTCTCATACTGTCCGATCTCAATAATTGTTTTGCCATGGTATAGCTAAAGCATCCGTTGACTACATCATAGCGTTGACCGAACATTCCAATAATTAATACTTCTAATTAATTAAAATAGTCCATAACCCCGAGGGAAGTTATATATATATATATATATATATATATATATATATATATATATATATATATATATATATATATATATATATATATATATATATATTAATTGAAACACAATTTTCACTTTCACTAAAAATTGTTTATTTTATTTGGGAATTGAGGCTTTACAGTTTGATAAAATTTTCACATTTAAAACATCACAAACATGTTAAAATTGATTGTATTGTCCGACGTTTCGAAGCGTTTCGCCTCTTGGTCACAGATATACTAAAAATTGTGGCGATTTGAAAATAGAAACACACGTGAATATAAACTCAACAACATATATATATATATATATATATATATATATATATATATATATATATATATATATATATATATATATATATATATATATATATATATATATATATATATATATATATATATATATAATAGAAGATTTTTTAAGGGCATATCCGCGATCTAAATTGCAACCGTAGACACGTGTTTCGGACTTCTTAGTCCTCATCAGTACGGTATAGCCAAAGAGTAAGATGGAAGCTCTATGGAGAAGTAAACAAAAGGGACCTTAGCCAGGGAGACCAACGTCACCATTTCGATGCTTCAGTCACAACATCCTTCAATTCGAAGGATTAGAAGCAACGTCGCGCCGGGAGGCAACAAGTACACCCCGAGGCACACCTTAGCCCAGGTAATATTAATAACAAAAGGTTAACTGCGGTAAAATTAATAATAGAAGATTTTTTAAGGGCATATCCGCGATCTAAATTGCAACCGTAGACACGTGTTTCGGACTTCTTAGTCCTCATCAGTACGGTATAGCCAAAGAGTAAGATGGAAGCTCTATGGAGAAGTAAACAAAAGGGACCTTAGCCAGGGAGACCAACGTCACCATTTCGATGCTTCAGTCACAACATCCTTCAATTCGAAGGATTAGAAGCAACGTCGCGCCGGGAGGCAACAAGTACACCCCGAGGCACACCTTAGCCCAGGTAATATTAATAACAAAAGGTTAACTGCGGTAAAATTAATAATAGAAGATTTTTTAAGGGCATATCCGCGATCTAAATTGCAACCGTAGACACGTGTTTCGGACTTCTTAGTCCTCATCAGTACGGTATAGCCAAAGAGTAAGATGGAAGCTCTATGGAGAAGTAAACAAAAGGGACCTTAGCCAGGGAGACCAACGTCACCATTTCGATGCTTCAGTCACAACATCCTTCAATTCGAAGGATTAGAAGCAACGTCGCGCCGGGAGGCAACAAGTACACCCCGAGGCACACCTTAGCCCAGGTAATATTAATAACAAAAGGTTAACTGCGGTAAAATTAATAATAGAAGATTTTTTAAGGGCATATCCGCGATCTAAATTGCAACCGTAGACACGTGTTTCGGACTTCTTAGTCCTCATCAGTACGGTATAGCCAAAGAGTAAGATGGAAGCTCTATGGAGAAGTAAACAAAAGGGACCTTAGCCAGGGAGACCAACGTCACCATTTCGATGCTTCAGTCACAACATCCTTCAATTCGAAGGATTAGAAGCAACGTCGCGCCGGGAGGCAACAAGTACACCCCGAGGCACACCTTAGCCCAGGTAATATTAATAACAAAAGGTTAACTGCGGTAAAATTAATAATAGAAGATTTTTTAAGGGCATATCCGCGATCTAAATTGCAACCGTAGACACGTGTTTCGGACTTCTTAGTCCTCATCAGTACGGTATAGCCAAAGAGTAAGATGGAAGCTCTATGGAGAAGTAAACAAAAGGGACCTTAGCCAGGGAGACCAACGTCACCATTTCGATGCTTCAGTCACAACATCCTTCAATTCGAAGGATTAGAAGCAACGTCGCGCCGGGAGGCAACAAGTACACCCCGAGGCACACCTTAGCCCAGGTAATATTAATAACAAAAGGTTAACTGCGGTAAAATTAATAATAGAAGATTTTTTAAGGGCATATCCACGATCTAAATTGCAACCGTAGACACGTGTTTCGGACTTCTTAGTCCTCATCAGTACGGTATAGCCAAAGAGTAAGATGGAAGCTCTATGGAGAAGTAAACAAAAGGGACCTTAGCCAGGGAGACCAACGTCACCATTTCGATGCTTCAGTCACAACATCCTTCAATTCGAAGGATTAGAAGCAACGTCGCGCCGGGAGGCAACAAGTACACCCCGAGGCACACCTTAGCCCAGGTAATATTAATAACAAAAGGTTAACTGCGGTAAAATTAATAATAGAAGATTTTTTAAGGGCATATCCGCGATCTAAATTGCAACCGTAGACACGTGTTTCGGACTTCTTAGTCCTCATCAGTACGGTATAGCCAAAGAGTAAGATGGAAGCTCTATGGAGAAGTAAACAAAAGGGACCTTAGCCAGGGAGACCAACGTCACCATTTCGATGCTTCAGTCACAACATCCTTCAATTCGAAGGATTAGAAGCAACGTCGCGCCGGGAGGCAACAAGTACACCCCGAGGCACACCTTAGCCCAGGTAATATTAATAACAAAAGGTTAACTGCGGTAAAATTAATAATAGAAGATTTTTTAAGGGCATATCCGCGATCTAAATTGCAACCGTAGACACGTGTTTCGGACTTCTTAGTCCTCATCAGTACGGTATAGCCAAAGAGTAAGATGGAAGCTCTATGGAGAAGTAAACAAAAGGGACCTTAGCCAGGGAGACCAACGTCACCATTTCGATGCTTCAGTCACAACATCCTTCAATTCGAAGGATTAGAAGCAACGTCGCGCCGGGAGGCAACAAGTACACCCCGAGGCACACCTTAGCCCAGGTAATATTAATAACAAAAGGTTAACTGCGGTAAAATTAATAATAGAAGATTTTTTAAGGGCATATCCGCGATCTAAATTGCAACCGTAGACACGTGTTTCGGACTTCTTAGTCCTCATCAGTACGGTATAGCCAAAGAGTAAGATGGAAGCTCTATGTAGAAGTAAACAAAAGGGACCTTAGCCAGGGAGACCAACATCACCATTTCGATGCTTCAGTCACAACATCCTTCAATTCGAAGGATTAGAAGCAACGTCGCGCCGGGAGGCAACAAGTACACCCCGAGGCACACCTTAGCTTAGTTGTGACTGAAGCATCGAAATGGTGACGTTGGTCTCCCTGGCTAAGGTCCCTTTTGTTTACTTCTCCATAGAGCTTCCATCTTACTCTTTGGCTATACCGTACTGATGAGGACTAAGAAGTCCGAAACACGTGTCTACGGTTGCAATTTAGATCGCGGATATGCCCTTAAAAAATCTTCTATTATTAATTTTACCGCAGTTAACCTTTTGTTATTAATATTACCTGGGCTAAGGTGTGCCTCGGGGTGTACTTGTTGCCTCCCGGCGCGACGTTGCTTCTAATCCTTCGAATTGAAGGATGTTGTGACTGAAGCATCGAAATGGTGACGTTGGTCTCCCTGGCTAAGGTCCCTTTTGTTTACTTCTCCATAGAGCTTCCATCTTACTCTTTGGCTATACCGTACTGATGAGGACTAAGAAGTCCGAAACACGTGTCTACGGTTGCAATTTAGATCGCGGATATGCCCTTAAAAAATCTTCTACTATTAATTTTACCGCAGTTAACCTTTTGTTATTAATATTACCTGGGCTAAGGTGTGCCTCGGGGTGTACTTGTTGCCTCCCGGCGCGACGTTGCTTCTAATCCTTCGAATTGAAGGATGTTGTGACTGAAGCATCGAAATGGTGACGTTGGTCTCCCTGGCTAAGGTCCCTTTTGTTTACTTCTCCATAGAGCTTCCATCTTACTCTTTGGCTATACCGTACTGATGAGGACTAAGAAGTCCGAAACACGTGTCTACGGTTGCAATTTAGATCGCGGATATGCCCTTAAAAAATCTTCTATTATTAATTTTACCGCAGTTAACCTTTTGTTATTAATATTACCTGGGCTAAGGTGTGCCTCGGGGTGTACTTGTTGCCTCCCGGCGCGACGTTGCTTCTAATCCTTCGAATTGAAGGATGTTGTGACTGAAGCATCGAAATGGTGACGTTGGTCTCCCTGGCTAAGGTCCCTTTTGTTTACTTCTCCATAGAGCTTCCATCTTACTCTTTGGCTATACCGTACTGATGAGGACTAAGAAGTCCGAAACACGTGTCTACGGTTGCAATTTAGATCGCGGATATGCCCTTAAAAAATCTTCTATTATTAATTTTACCGCAGTTAACCTTTTGTTATTAATATTACCTGGGCTAAGGTGTGCCTCGGGGTGTACTTGTTGCCTCCCGGCGCGACGTTGCTTCTAATCCTTCGAATTGAAGGATGTTGTGACTGAAGCATCGAAATGGTGACGTTGGTCTCCCTGGCTAAGGTCCCTTTTGTTTACTTCTCCATAGAGCTTCCATCTTACTCTTTGGCTATACCGTACTGATGAGGACTAAGAAGTCCGAAACACGTGTCTACGGTTGCAATTTAGATCGCGGATATGCCCTTAAAAAATCTTCTATTATTAATTTTACCGCAGTTAACCTTTTGTTATTAATATTACCTGGGCTAAGGTGTGCCTCGGGGTGTACTTGTTGCCTCCCGGCGCGACGTTGCTTCTAATCCTTCGAATTGAAGGATGTTGTGACTGAAGCATCGAAATGGTGACGTTGGTCTCCCTGGCTAAGGTCCCTTTTGTTTACTTCTCCATAGAGCTTCCATCTTACTCTTTGGCTATACCGTACTGATGAGGACTAAGAAGTCCGAAACACGTGTCTACGGTTGCAATTTAGATCGCGGATATGCCCTTAAAAAATCTTCTATTATTAATTTTACCGCAG
This sequence comes from Aphodius granarius, assembly GCA_963971325.1. Taxonomy (NCBI): domain Eukaryota; kingdom Metazoa; phylum Arthropoda; class Insecta; order Coleoptera; family Scarabaeidae; genus Aphodius; species Aphodius granarius. The sequence goes on from OZ020225.1 coordinate 9,117,840, forward strand.
TTAACCTTTTGTTATTAATATTACCTGGGCTAAGGTGTGCCTCGGGGTGTACTTGTTGCCTCCCGGCGCGACGTTGCTTCTAATCCTTCGAATTGAAGGATGTTGTGACTGAAGCATCGAAATGGTGACGTTGGTCTCCCTGGCTAAGGTCCCTTTTGTTTACTTCTCCATAGAGCTTCCATCTTACTCTTTGGCTATACCGTACTGATGAGGACTAAGAAGTCCGAAACACGTGTCTACGGTTGCAATTTAGATCGTGGATATGCCCTTAAAAAATCTTCTATTATTAATTTTACCGCAGTTAACCTTTTGTTATTAATATTACCTGGGCTAAGGTGTGCCTCGGGGTGTACTTGTTGCCTCCCGGCGCGACGTTGCTTCTAATCCTTCGAATTGAAGGATGTTGTGACTGAAGCATCGAAATGGTGACGTTGGTCTCCCTGGCTAAGGTCCCTTTTGTTTACTTCTCCATAGAGCTTCCATCTTACTCTTTGGCTATACCGTACTGATGAGGACTAAGAAGTCCGAAACACGTGTCTACGGTTGCAATTTAGATCGCGGATATGCCCTTAAAAAATCTTCTATTATTAATTTTACCGCAGTTAACCTTTTGTTATTAATATTACCTGGGCTAAGGTGTGCCTCGGGGTGTACTTGTTGCCTCCCGGCGCGACGTTGCTTCTAATCCTTCGAATTGAAGGATGTTGTGACTGAAGCATCGAAATGGTGACGTTGGTCTCCCTGGCTAAGGTCCCTTTTGTTTACTTCTCCATAGAGCTTCCATCTTACTCTTTGGCTATACCGTACTGATGAGGACTAAGAAGTCCGAAACACGTGTCTACGGTTGCAATTTAGATCGCGGATATGCCCTTAAAAAATCTTCTATTATTAATTTTACCGCAGTTAACCTTTTGTTATTAATATTACCTGGGCTAAGGTGTGCCTCGGGGTGTACTTGTTGCCTCCCGGCGCGACGTTGCTTCTAATCCTTCGAATTGAAGGATGTTGTGACTGAAGCATCGAAATGGTGACGTTGGTCTCCCTGGCTAAGGTCCCTTTTGTTTACTTCTCCATAGAGCTTCCATCTTACTCTTTGGCTATACCGTACTGATGAGGACTAAGAAGTCCGAAACACGTGTCTACGGTTGCAATTTAGATCGCGGATATGCCCTTAAAAAATCTTCTATTATTAATTTTACCGCAGTTAACCTTTTGTTATATATATATATATATATATATATATATATATATATATATATATATATATATATATATATATATATATATATATATATATATATATATATATATATATATATATATATATATATATATATATATATATATATATATATATATATATTTGTACAAATTGATTGGATACCTTTGCTACAATTGCCGTAGACTAAGTACGTTGCGGGCTTGCCAAAAGTATATACTTTACTGAAATCGGATAAAAAAAGTTTTATTGATAACTTCCCTTGGGTGAAGTTTCACATTCCAACTTTACTTGATAACTGCTCCCTGTAATTTGAGGAATATCAATGCCTATGAGAAATGTTTACTAGATCGGTGGCTCGTTTCCTAAAGGAATGGTTGCTAGTGTTGATACACTAAAGCCGACACAGCCGACAGATGATTTTTGCTACTCCCTTTGAAGGGACGTCGCCGCAAAGACGTAATATAAAAATGTGTGGCCTTACAATTAAAAGAAATTTTATATTCCTTTAAGCACAACTGTGCATAAATTCAATAACATATGGAGATGCGCTTAGAACACATGCATTTTTGTAATTTTTAAGCATTTACGCAGTGCTTTTCGTTACGTTTAAGTTTTACTGTTGCGTAGCCGCAAATCCTACTTGTAATGCAGTAAATTGTCATGGACTAATTAACTCAAATGAAATAAAAACATATTTACCTACCTGATTATTACTGCTTTGCCTTCACAACAAAACTACACTTCAATATCAAATACTTAATAAATAACAAATAACTAATAACAAAAAAAAAACAACAAACAAAACTTAAGTATCTTTGTCACTAATATTCCTCAAAATACGACGTTGGTAAAATATGACGGGCGCACACGCAATTGCGTGAAAGCGCTCTGTAATCTGTGTTGCTAGCGACCTCTTTCGACCAATAGCGAGCAATAGCACTGGTTCTGCTTCCAACTAACTTATAAAATTGTGGACGCAGTAGCGCAGCGCCCCCTGGTTTCCGCGTCCATTTGACCGTTGCCAACTTAGCTTTACTTGAATTGAATTTGACTTCACTTAACAACTACCGACTAAAATTACTCGGACAATGAGTTTTGTCTATTCCTGATGGCACGTGGTATATAGAATAAAGGTCCAATAGGATATGAGTTAGTGACATCAGAAATGACCAATGAGCGCACGGCACGGTGTACGCTGTTCACAAGAAGTGCCTAATGTCACCGAACCTGTGCATCAGCACATTTCATGTGTTGCAAGTGTCCGCGAGACAGGAGTTTGAAACTATAACATGACACTAATAAAATGAACAAAGGAAATGCATTATAAGCATATTTGATGATTGTACCCGAGAATAATACTAAGTATTTACTAAATGCAATCATGAAACAATACAAAAAGGGGTTGTAAGGGGTACTTTACAACATCGGGCATAGCCGCTATCTGAAATGCAACCGTATATACGTGTTTCGGACTTATTAGTCCTCATCAGTACGGTATAGCTAAAGAGTAAGATGGAAGCTCCATGGAGAAGTAAACAAAAGGGACCTTAATCAGGGAGACCAACGTCACCAATTGATGCTTCGGTTGCAACATCCTCGGTATGGAGGACAAGAAGCAACGTCGCGTCGAGGTAAACAGTACACCCCAAGGAACACCTTTTAGCCCAGGTATAATAAAGAAAAAATGAATTATTTTCGGTAAAATTTAAACAGTAAAAGTATTTTTTCGGGCATAACCGCTATCTGAAATGCAACCGTATACACGTGTTTCGGACTTATTAGTCCTCATCAGTACGGTATAGCCAAAGAGTAAGATGGAAGCTCTATGGAGAAGTAAACAAAAGGGACCTTAATCAGGGAGACCAACGTCACCAATTGATGCTTCGGTTGCAACATCCCCGTACTTACCCCCCCCCCCGTTACTTCTCGATAGAGCTTCCATGTTACTTTTCGCTATACCGTACTGATGAAGACTAACAAGTCCGACACACGTGTCTACGGTTGCAATTAAGATAGCGGGTGTGCCCGAGAGAATCATTTTTACTGTTTAGATTTCACCGCTAATAATTCATTTTCAATTATTATACATGGGCTAAAAGGTGTACCCTGGAGTGTACTAGTTACCTCGACGCGACGTGGCTTCTTGTCCTTCATACCGAGGATGTTGCCACCGAAGCATCAATTGTCTGAGATTAGTCTCCCAGATTAAGGTCCCTTTTGTTTTGTTTACTTCTTAGAGTTTCCATCTTACTCTTTGGCTATACCGTACTGACGAGGACTAATAAGTCCGAAACACGTGTCTACGGTTGCAATTAAGATAGCGGGTGTGCCCGAGAGAATCATTTTTACTGTTTAGATTTCACCGCTAATAATTCATTTTCAATTATTATACATGGGCTAAAAGGTGTACCCTGGGGTGTACTAGTTACCTCGACGCGACGTGGCTTCTTGTCCTCCATACCGAGGATGTTGCCACCGAAGCATCAATTGTGTGACATTAGTCTCCCCGATTAAGGTCCCTTTTGTTTTGTTTACTTCTCCTTAGAGTTTCCATCTTACTCTTTGGCTATACCGTACTGACGAGGACTAATAAGTCCGAAACACGTGTCTACGGTTGCAATTAAGATAGCGGGTGTGCCCGAGAGAATCATTTTTACTGTTTAGATTTCACCGCTAATAATTCATTTTCAATTATTATACATGGGCTAAAAGGTGCACCCTGGGGTGTACTAGTTACCTCGACGCGACGTGGCTTCTTGTCCTCCATACCGCGGATGTTGCCACCGAAGCATCAATTGTGTGACATTAGTCTCCCCGATTAAGGTCCCTTTTGATTTGTTTACTTCTCCTTAGAGTTTCCATCTTACTCTTTGGCTATACCGTACTGACGAGGACTGATAAGTCCAAAACACGTGTCTACGGTTGCAATTAAGATAGCGGGTGTGCCCGAGAGAATCATTTTTACTGTTTAGATTTCACCGCTAATAATTCATTTTCAATTATTATACATGGGCTAAAAGGTGTACCCTGGGGTGTACTAGTTACCTCGACGCGACGTGGCTTCTTGTCCTCCATACCGAGGATGTTGCCACCGAAGCATCAATTGTGTGACATTAGTCTCCCTGATTAAGGTCCCTTTTGTTTTGTTTACTTCTCCTTAGAGTTTCCATCTTACTCTTTGGCTATACCGTACTGACGAGGACTAATAAGTCCGAAACACGTGTCTACGGTTGCAATTAAGATAGCGGGTGTGCCCGAGAGAATCATTTTTACTGTTTAGATTTCACCGCTAATAATTCATTTTCAATTATTATACATGGGCTAAAAGGTGTACCCTGGGGTGTACTAGTTACCTCGACGCGACGTGGCTTCTTGTCCTCCATACCGAGGATGTTGCCACCGAAGCATCAATTGTGTGACATTAGTCTCCCCGATTAAGGTCCCTTTTGTTTTGTTTACTTCTCCTTAGAGTTTCCATCTTACTCTTTGGCTATACCGTACTGACGAGGACTAATTAGTCCGAAACACGTGTCTACGGTTGCAATTAAGATAGCGGGTGTGCCCGAGAGAATCATTTTTACTGTTTAGATTTCACCGCTAATAATTCATTTTCAATTATTATGCATGGGCTAAAAGGTGCACCCTGGGGTGTACTAGTTACCTCGACGCGACGTGGCTTCTTGTCCTCCATACCGAGGATGTTGCCACCGAAGCATCAATTGTGAGACATTAGTCTCCCCGATTAAGGTCCCTTTTGTTTTGTTTACTTCTCCTTAGAGTTTCCATCTTACTCTTTGGCTATACCGTACTGACGAGGACTAATAAGTCCGAAACACGTGTCTACGGTTGCAATTAAGATAGCGGGTGTGCCCGAGAGAATCATTTTTACTATTTAGATTTCACCGCTAATAATTCATTTTCAATTATTATACATGGGCTAAAAGGTGTACCCTGGGGTGTACTAGTTACCTCGACGCGACGTGGCTTCTTGTCCTCCATACCGAGGATGTTGCCACCGAAGCATCAATTGTGTGACATTAGTCTCCCCGATTAAGGTCCCTTTTGTTTTGTTTACTTCTCCTTAGAGTTTCCATCTTACTCTTTGGCTATACCGTACTGACGAGGACTAATAAGTCCGAAAAAAGTGTCTACGGTTGCAATTAAAATAGCGGGTGTGCCCGAGAGAATCATTTTTACTGTTTAGATTTCACCGCTAATAATTCATTTTCAATTATTATACATGGGCTAAAAGGTGTACCCTGGGGTGTACTAGTTACCTCGACGCGACGTGGCTTCTTGTCCTCCATACCGAGGATGTTGCCACCGAAGCATCAATTGTGTGACATTAGTCTCCCCGATTAAGGTCCCTTTTGATTTGTTTACTTCTCCTTAGAGTTTCCATCTTACTCTTTGGCTATACCGTACTGACGAGGACTGATAAGTCCGAAACACGTGTCTACGGTTGCAATTAAGATAGCGGGTGTGCCCGAGAGAATCATTTTTACTGTTTAGATTTCACCGCTAATAATTCATTTTCAATTATTATACATGGGCTAAAAGGTGTACCCTGGGGTGTACTAGTTACCTCGACGCGACGTGGCTTCTTGTCCTCCATACCGAGGATGTTGCCACCGAAGCATCAATTGTGTGACATTAGTCTCCCCGATTAAGGTCCCTTTTGTTTTGTTTACTTCTCCTTAGAGTTTCCATCTTACTCTTTGGCTATACCTTACTGACGAGGACTAATAAGTCTGAAACACGTGTCTACGGTTGCAATTAAGATAGCGGGTGTGCCCGAGAAAATCATTTTTACTGTTTAGATTTCACCGCTAATAATTCATTTTCAATTATTATACATGGGCTAAAAGGTGTACTCTGGGGTGTACTAGTTACCTCGACGCGACGTGGCTTCTTGTCCTCCATACCGAGGATGTTGTTGCCACCGAAGCATCAATTGTGTGACATTAGTCTCCCCGATTAAGGTCCCTTTTGTTTTGTTTACTTCTCCTTAGAGTTTCCATCTTACTCTTTGGCTATACCGTACTGACGAGGACTAATAAGTCCGAAACACGTGTCTACGGTTGCAATTAAGATAGCGGGTGTGCCCGAGAGAATCTTTTTTACTGTTTAGATTTCACCGCTAATAAAGAAATATATATATATATATATATATATATATATATCAAATTAAATCAGATCCAACACACACCATACAGACAAAAGTAAATAATATAATAATAATAATAATTCATTTATTGTGCGGAAAACCGAAGTATACACTCGTCATAAAAGAAAAAAGTTTACAAAACATAGAAAACTTGGAAAAATACATATATTAATTAATTATTCACAGTGCGAGGTAGACAAAAACCAACATGCATGAATCCATTCCGATACTACAAACTATTCTAAAATCATCTTAAGTTCTACAACAAAAATATCTCAATAAACCTAAACAACAATATTAACAATAATAAAACTCAATCAAAATGGCAAGAAAGAAACTCCTGTATGGTATAAAAACAATTTTCTAACAAAATATTCTTTACTTTTGACTTAAATCTAAGCAGTGGCAAATCCTTAATTACTGTTGGCAAGGTATTGTAAAGCTTTACACCAATATATTTGTGAGATGACAAGGACTTATGCAGTCTGACCTGTGGCAACTGTACATGGTTGGCTGTTCTGGTATTGTAACAATGAATATCACTCTGTAATAGATTATTACTAGTCTTTACATACACAAGGCACTCATATATATATATTGGCACGGGAGCGGCAGTATTTGTAAAGACTTAAACAAGCCTCTGCAAGATGAAGAAGGGGAATCCTCGTCATTACTCGAATTGCTCTTTTTTGCAGAATAAAAACAGCATTTGCATGAGCAGATGAACCCCACAGCAGGATGCCATATGACATTCTGCTATGAAAGATGGAAAAATACACCATCTTTACATAAATATCGCCCATACAATTCATCATCTGCCTCAGCAAATATGTAGCTGAAGATAACTTTTTGGAAAGTACTCTCACTTGATGTTCCCACGTTAATCTTGAGTCCAATTGTAAACCCAACAATTGTACACTACCGCAAGCTTCGAATTTTGTATCGAGTGTAAAAGTTATTAATTGGGTCTTAGAATTGTTCATTCGCAAATGATTGGCCGTAAACCACTGGTTGGCCCGAGATCGGAGTGCAGCAGACAACTCCTTCAACCGAGCCAGATCACTGTGGCTAGCCAAAAAAGATGCATCGTCGGCAAACAATACCACCAGCGCATCGATGAAGGCAGGCAGATCATTAATAAAAATGACAAATAAGATAGGGCCAAGAATTGAACCCTGTGGCACTCCATGCATAACATTTCTCATAGAAGAGGTTTTGTTGCCAACAGTTACGTTTTGTAACCTTCCCGTCAGATACGATTTAATTAGATTCCACGGTATGCCCCGAATGCCCAGTCTATCCAATTTATCTAACAAAATGGAGTGGGAAACACAATCAAACCCCTTTGTCAAATCAAACAAAGACGCCATGGATATTTGTCTGTCTTCCAGTTGTTGCAGTACAAAGTCAATTATTTCGATGATTGCTCCGACCGCCGATTTACCCTTTTGATAACCGAACTGGAATGGACTGATCAAATTAAACTTGTCAAGGTAATTTACTAACCGCGTCTTGATAGCCGTTTCGCATACTTTAGAAATTATAGGCAAGAGTGAGATGGGCCTGTAGTTGTTGGGATCGTCTTCAGGACCCTTCTTATAAATAGGTGCGACAGTGGCAATTTTTAAGTTGTCAGGAAAAATGCCAGTTAGAAAACACTGGTTTACTAAATGAGTTATTGGGACAGTCACAAATTGACAGACAGATTTTAAAAGCAGTGAACTGAAACCATAGAAATCCTTACTTGTAGAATTTTTCAAATTCAATATTATACTGTTAACCTCCAAAACTGTGACAGGGGCTAGATAAAAGGAATGTTGCACTCGAGGGACAAAACTTGCAAAATCTGCATCAGTATTACCATCAAAACTTGTAACAATATTCTTGACTGTGTCTATAAAGTTCTTGTTCAATATGTCAGGTTGTATGGGACACTGATTTGGACGGTTCTTCCCTCTCATTCTATTTATTATTTTCCAAGCAGCTTTTTGTTTATTATCAGATTGTAAAATAATAAGCTCATTACTTCTACACTTAGCATTGTTGATATACATTTGGTATTCTGTTTTGTATTGTTTGTAAATAGCGTCACTTTCAACGGTCTTTTCTCTTTTGTTTAAATCGTATAGGAGATCGACTATGATTTTCATATGCCTTAGTTCATCATTATACCAAGACGCTCTGTGGTTTAATCTAAACGCAGACTTTTCCTGTAAAGGAAAGCATTTAGTAAAAATCGACTCCAAGGAAGAGACAAGCTGATCGGATATTCTATTAGGATCATTAATTGATAACAAAAACTCAAAGTCCTCAAGACTGCAGGTGTGAATAAACTTCTCTCGATTCTTTTTTGAGAAATTTCTAAATACAATTTTCTCGCTTCTATTACCCATTGAAATATTTAGTGTACACAAAATACCCTTATGATCTGTGAGTGCACGAGGCATATGCATGACTATATTCTTAAATTTTTTATCTGTGTTAACAAAAAAATTGTCAATACAGTGGGATGAAGTTTCAGAAATTCTCGTTGGTTCGAAAACAGTTCGAATAAGATTAAAGCTTAGAAACGTGTTAACAACATTTAGAGCATCAATGTCATCTGTTTCAAAATGAACATTGAAATCACCACAGAAAATGCAGGATTCACATCTTGGTAGACAATTCAAAACACCAGTCAAACAATCACAATATAAATCTATATCGCTACCAGGAGCCCTATAACTACAAATTAAAATCACTTTTGAGCTGGGAAGCAGAACTGCTGTAAATTCAGCTTGTTTTTCAACACAAAATTGTTTTACCTGAGGAAGATCAACACAGGTTATGTCATCTCGCACAAAGATCGCTACCCCACCATGTTCAATAATAGAGCGCGAAAAATGCGAAGCGAGATAATAATTCTCAATATATATATACAGTTTGCTTCAGCAACAGCCAACCAGGTCTCACTAAAACAAAGAAATTCACAAGTAAAATTAAAATCCGATAAAATGACTTCAACATGATTTGTTTTGTTTCTCAAACTTCTTATATTGACATAAAATATACTAATTCTACTCTCATTTGATTTTTTGTGACCACAAGGTCTACTGCCGACGTCATTAAGTGACCCATACTCTGAATTTTGAACTAAATCGTTGCTTCCTTCTGCTTGACCCCTTGAAAATCCCATTTTTTTAGTTCATACTGACGAACTTTAATATTTGGCGGCCAAAATTCACTTGTCTTTGTTTTTTCTAGCTCAGAGAAATCTATACCAACTTTAAAGGATTGGTTTGCACCCTTGGATTGTAGCGGTGTGCACGTGACTTCTCCAGAACATCGAGACCGCAAGTACGATTTTATCACTTGCGGATCGACATCTGCACGGACGTTACCAACATACAACCATGCTCTCTTTATTCCTGCAACAAATCCGTCACTATTTCCAGTACCACAGCCGACAATAATGTCGCGTTTTCTGCCATGCGTATTTTTCTTGTTCTTTCTGTTTCGAATGATTTGCCATTCTTCATCCCTTTTTGTGTCACTATTAATGTGCTGCTTCGAAAAACCAGCATTTACAGTTTTCTCTATACCGTCTTCAAACTGCTTCTTTGGGTTGTCCTTACTCTTAGACAACACAGATGGCGCAACCACAGCAGAATATGTCTGTCCAATGTTAGAGGGTTCTACTTCTACAGAACAACTTGAGTTGGTTTGTAACCTCGATGTTTTGTAGGGAATTGTTTGTTTATCCTGTTTTTTCGAATTAACCTCCACTTCTAATAAGTTGACTTTATGATTGATTGCATTTACAACCTTTGTTAGCTCACCCAGACTTTTCAAAACATCGCATCTATCCTTACTTAACTCGGAAATTGCATGTAAAATACTGCTCATCGGGTTATTCTCCTGTAGCATCGAATTACAATCAGCACAAAACCATCGTACATTTTTGTTCCCATTAAGGATATTCACAACACTTTTCTTAACATTTTTGCACTCAGGGTGATAAAAACGTTTACAGAAACCACCACACTGTACAACACTTTCAGATTGTATCTGCAAATCACATATATTGCAGATTAAAACTTCGCTTTCAACGATAGAACCGCCATCTCCGTCAGCCATGACGTAGAATCTCAGATTTAGTAAAAAATAAATTATAAATTTATTTTCATTTAATAAAAATAAATTAATTTCAGATTTAGTAAAAAAAGAAATATTAACTCCGGAGCAAGGTAAAAAATTTAAAATATATAATGCATTGTGTCCAAGAATTTATGGAAACCCAAAAATCCAAAAAGAAAATGTACCTCTCCGACCCATAGTGTCAGGAATACAAAGTCCTACAATGTTTGTTGCTCAGTTCATTGCACAAATTCTAGACAACGCATATAATACCGATAATCCGTATTACACAGGGGATACATACAGGTTTGCAGAATTTATGAAAAATAATAAAAAATGCCATTGAACTATAGACTTGTGTCTCTGGATGTAGTAAATCTGTTTGGAAATATCTCAAAGGAATTAATAATGAAAACCATTCATGAAAAATGGAAAGACATCAGGGACTTTGCAAAAAATATGACTGAGACACATTTTCTGGATTTGATAGCTTTTGTGCTGGATAATAATTATTTTTCTTATGGGGACGGTTATTATTTGCAGATCTTTGGTTGTGCCATGGGGTCAAAGCTAAGTCCAATATTGTCACAATACATAATGGATAGTCTGCTTGAGGAGTGTTTGCCTAAACTCCCATTCGAAATACCCTTTATAAAGAAATTTGTTGATGACCTGATCATGGCAGTGCCTGAAGAATGTATAGAGGAGACGCAGGAAACATTTAATAAATATGAAGAAAACTTAAAGTTTACAGTGTAACGCACCTCCTGGTACGTGCGGTGGAGGTTATCGTCACACAATAATAATCGTATTATTATCCCTTTAAGAGGGTAACTCAGAATGTTTTCTGCCAGGGTTCACGGATCTATCATTTAGGAATAACACCTGTAGGAGTTTAACCAAAATTGTTTATTTCCAAAACATATAAATATATACACAAAAGAAAATCAAAATGCAAACGGTAAAAGAATATACAGCTCGGGTCAATTCCAGCCGCCGCATTAGTTTTGTGCGAGTGCGAGAGAGAACGTTTGAAACACATCCCCACCAATGCAGGCACCGCGCTAGCACGGCCTCGTGGTTGGTTCATGTCGCTTGGTGGGGGCATGCAGTGACCGCCTTTATATTGGTCTCTTGCTCTCTCTTATGGGCTATACGGCGTCTGAAACTGGCCGACACTGTATATACAAAAGGGAACAAAAAAAATCTTCTAAGGAATACGGCGGTCGTCAGCAAAAAGCCGATTGACTGGGACGGGAATATCGATCGCTAGCACGAGCCAACTGACCGAACGGAAAACTGAGAACGGTGGTCGCTAGCACAAGCCAACTGACCGGGAATGGAGATGTCGGTCGCTAGCACAAACCAACTGACCGGGAACGGGGATGTCGATCGCTAGCACAAGCCAACTGACCGGGAACGGAGATGTCGGTCGCTAGCACAAGCCAACTGACCGGGACGGGAAACTGGGAACCACTTACAATGGTCTGTCGGTGCAGGATATTGCTCCGATAGCACTAGCCACCTGGAACGTTGTCCTTTCTGTATTCCCCGCTAACATTAACGCCAACTGGTAGAATACCATTCTATGGCAAGTTGCGGGCTCTTATATAACGAAAATTTGATCCCTTCTACACACAAAATGGGTAGGGGAACTCGTTCTACGGCTAGCGAGTGGGAAAACCAGTCCTCGAAGCGGTTCGAGTTCGCGGACTTTAAACGACGGAAAAACATGTACAAAAATAAATGCGAATAACCTCTATAACACAACAAAAACTTAACACTAATAATAAATTCGCAATTATTTAAAACGCAATGCGTGCATTTCGTTACACCCTCCTCACGTAAGAAGAGCTCGGGTCGGTCGGTTATAAACACACACACACACACACACACATATATATATATATATATATATATATATATATATATATATATATATATATATATATATATAATTAATACACAACACTTTCATAAAGAAATTGTTTATTTTTTTTTGGTTTATGAAGGCTTTAACATTTAACACGTACACTTAAAAATCAACGTTCACGAAATACATGTTAAAATTTTTCTTGGTTCTGACGTTTCGACGCTATTTGCGCCTTGGTCACAGACAAACTAAAATTCGTGGATGAAACTTTTACAAACATTCATGAAATCCAGAACTCGTCATAACAAAAACGTACGCCATATGTGAACCAAGCTAGTAGGTATATGTTTTACAATTTATTTTCTGTATTTCCTTTTAAAATTAAATTATAGCCCTTTAACAAACTTACATCAGACCTATCATTCACAGCATTTTTTTGTTTTACAATTTCAATTATTTCTAACACACTTCGCGCTCTTAGATTATTTTCTTTTCTTAACACTTTAACATTTTTAAAATCAAAATTGTGTCCCGTTTCTTCTTGATGTTTTTTTAAAGCAGTAACATTTTTGGCATATTTGTGTCCTTTTAAACGTTCTTCAATTTCCGATGGAAGTTAATAATAATAACACCCTAAATTTCTTAGATATGACGGTGATACATATAAACAAGAAAATACAAACAAAATGGTACACAAAACCAACATCTTCACAACGATATTTAAATTATAATTCAAACCAACCAAAGTCATACAAAATAAGCGTAATACGAGGATTAGCTGATAGAGCGATAAAACTAACTAGTCCGAAATACCAGACAGAAACATTAAAAAAAGTTAAAAAAATATTACAAAACAACAACTACCCACATAATCTCATAGAAAAGATAATTAAAACTAGAATGAAAACAAACAACAGAGCAATGAATAATGTGCAACAAGAAGAAACACCAAATGAAGGAACAAACAAATACATAGCACTACCATACATAAAAACACTATCTGACAAGATTGGACACATTATGAAACCCTATAATATAATAATAGCACACAAAAACTCAAACAATCTAATCATCAATGTACACAAAACTTAAAACTCCTACGCCACTACTGAAAACCTCCCACTGTGTATACGAAATTCCCTGCCAGTGTGGTCAAGTGTACATTGGACAAACCGAACAATTATTGGAAGAACGTTTAAAAGGACACAAATATGCCAAAAATGTTACTGCTTTAAAAAAACATCAAGAAGAAACGGGACACAATTTTGATTTTAAAAATGTTAAAGTGTTAAGAAAAGAAAATAATCTAAGAGCGCGAAGTGTGTTAGAAATAATTGAAATTGTAAAACAAAAAAATGCTGTGAATGATAGGTCTGATGTAAGTTTGTTAAAGGGCTATAATTTAATTTTAAAAGGAAATACAGAAAATAAATTGTAAAACATATACCTACTAGCTTGGTTCACATATGGCGTACGTTTTTGTTATGACGAGTTCTGGATTTCATGAATGTTTGTAAAAGTTTCATCCACGAATTTTAGTTTGTCTGTGACCAAGGCGCAAATAGCGTCGAAACGTCAGAACCAAGAAAAATTTTAACATGTATTTCGTGAACGTTGATTTTTAAGTGTACGTGTTAAATGTTAAAGCCTTCATAAACCAAAAAAAAATAAACAATTTCTTTATGAAAGTGTTGTGTATTAATTATTGTAACAAGGCTAATCAATAGATTATTAATATATATATATATATATATATATATATATATATATATATATATATATATATATATATATATATATATATATATATATATATATATATATATATATATATATATATACACACAGAGAACGAAACGTCACTATCGTAGGGAAGCGTCACTATCGCGGGGAAACGTCACTATAGTAGGGAAACGTCACTATCGCGGGGAAACGTCACTGTCGCGGGGAAAAACACTTTGACGCAGCTGGGCAAGTTCATGGGCGTCTCGGTGCGAAAGGTGCACACCGTCGACTGTTACAAGGCATTTGCGGTTTCGATGTCTGAATCGACGTCTTACAATGTATCCTTCCACAGTCGACGTCGTGGCATTTACCCATGGTGCCTCAGGTGTGCCGGTTCGGACGATATCTCGTGCCACTATCATCTCCGACAAAACCAGAGGTCGGGTAGTCGTCGGCGGTGGCACCCGAACCTGCGTACAGATTGGGGGAGTGATGGCCACACCGAACAACTCCAAATATCAATCTCCAGGGTTGGAGATGTGGTGTTGTTGGCGTAAACCATCCCGGATACTTGGACTTTAAGCGCGCCATTGTCTTTGGTGTGCCGTCTAATCGGGGTGTAACCGGCCGTTCAGGAGTGGATTCAGCCATCTCGGGTCTGAACTCCTGTGTTAGACTGCACAACTCTTGGGCAAGCTTCAAGTCCTTCACATGAACTCGTTCCATCTTACGTCCAGCTGGAGGTTGTACTAAAACAATGGAAGGGGAAATTATTTTTGCGATTCGTGATGGCCCCTCAAACTTAGGTGCGAGTTTAGCTGAAAACTTTTTGGCGGCGTTCGACAGTTGGTGCTCCTTATGGTACACCATTTAACCTACGTATGGCACAAATGGCCTATGTCGTAGGTTGTATGGTTTACTTTGGCGTTGAAAACCCTCAGCCAATTTTAACCGTACGATTTGATAAAAATCCGCAAGCTTTTTCATTTCGTCGTTCAATTCGCTTGCTAGTGGAAACTCTGGAACTTCTCCTGTTTGTTCAATTTCGTGCCTTAAGGACTTAGGCGGTAATAGTTCTCTCCCATAATTTAACATAGCCGGGCTGAATCCTGTAGTCTCATGTTTAGTGGAATTGATCGCGAACGTAAATTGTGGCAAATATACATCCCAATCCCTATAATTTAATATTGCGGCGATTTTATCGGGGTCGGTCTGGATTCCTTCTGGGGTGATCACATGCCCAAGGTATTTGATGCTTGTTTGTCCAAACTTGCATTTATCCGCATTTAATGGTAGACCTGCTCGTCGTAAACATTCGAATACTCGTTTTAAATTGGCCATGTGTTCCTCTATGGTTTTTCCCAAGACAATGATATCATCAATGTAGACGAATGCTATGCCATCCAATTCTGGGCCAATGACGGAATCCAGGAAACGTTGGAAGGTGGCTCCGGCGGAATGCAAACCGAAAGGTAAGCATTTAAACTGGAACAAGCCTTTGTCTGGTACAGTGAAAGCAGTAACGGGTCGGCTAGCATCTTCCAACCCGACTTGCCAATATCCATTCTTGAGGTCGATGGTGGAGAAGTACTTGCTATTGCGTAATTTGTCCAAGATGTTAGAGATATATGGCAACGGGTACGAATCCTTGACGGTAACGGCATTGACCTTTCTATAGTCTACGCAGAAACGTACTTCACCCGACTTCTTTGGTACTAGCACTATCGGCGAACTCCATGGACTATTGCTTGGTTCGATGATGTCTTCCTCCAACATTTTATCCACTCCTTTGTTAATCATTTCTTGTTTCTTCGGGTTGCATGAATAGTATCGTTGTTTGATAGGTGTAGTGCCGGGTATCAAACGGATAATGTGTTGGATTAAATTGGCTCTTCCTGTAACGTCTTTGAATTTTCGTAATTCACGTAGTAGAAATTTCCCCCATTCTGCTTGTTCATCTACTTCTGACGTAGTTTTACACCAATAATTGCCCCTAGAGCGCTCAGGATATCGGTGCCCAATATGACTTCGTGTGCGCTCTGAGGCATAACCACAAAAGATGTTCTCATCTGGATACGATTTATCGTGATCGGTATGCTCAGGGTTCCTAACGATTGTATTAACTCTCCGTTTGCAATTTTTATTTTGATTTTTGGGCATTCGGGATCCGGTAGTCCTTTAGTTTTCAGTCTCCGTGCTAATTGACTGGTGATGAACGACGTAGTCGCCCCAGTATCAACTAAAGCTTTTATTTGTATTCCGCATAACCCTATATCCATCCATGTTCGTTCGTCACCGTCGCAGCCGTCACCGTCGCAGCCTGGTGCTGGCAAGTTAGAGGTGTGGGGTTGGTCTCGAGACGGTTTAACCTCGTTGGCCGCCCAATTTTCCGTTTCCCGGACATGGGCACTCATTACTTCGGATATTCAATAAACCCCAGCGTGAACAGAATAACCTACTGGGGTTCTTGCAATATTGGCGAAGGTGGCCTCGAATACCACACCGCCAACACAGTTGTTCTGGTTTAGCAAGTCTCTCCCTATTGGGAGTATACTCTGCTGGTTTCTTTTGCGGAGTATTTGAAAACTATGCTTCGGGCGTCCTGGACGTTACGTCGACTCTGACTCTTGGTTCATTGACGTTCTTTGAGTGTGTATAACGTCGCTGTTCGTCACGGATAAGTTCGAACTCGGATGCTTGAACAGATAGTTCTCTCAAAGTGGTGAGCCTATTTCGTCGGATATACAGTTTGTATTCTGGGTTCATGTTATTATACAGTCGTTCTAGTTGCTCGTCTTTCGTTAAGGTCCTACCGCGCCGCATCAGTGTCAACAACGCGGTCATATAGTCCTTGAAATCTTCGCTTGACTTCTGTATACGTGTTCGGATGTTTTCTTCTATCAAAAAATCGTATCGGGGTGGCAAATACTGTGTTTTAAAATCGTCGATGAAGTCGTCCCAGGAATTCCATAATATCTTATTATTTCGGTACCACAGTAATGCCTTTCCCCGGAAAAGTTCGGGCAGGGTAACTAGCATTTCTCCATCGGCGATCGAATAACATTCTTGCAACTCTTTGACTCTCTCTAGAAAAGATATTGCATCGCCTGCCCCATCGAATTGTAAACCCCACTTTCGTACTCGGTCACAGGCTAAGGAAGTCTCAACTTCTTTTACGATGCCAACGGGAACATTATGTAGTTCTTGGTCGTCGGATTCGGTCACTCCCTTGTCCTTCAAATAACCTCTGAATCTTTTACGCAACTCGTCAAGGGTTCCAGTTGCATCTATGCCCAGACCGGTTAGCATTGCCTCCAGTTCCGCCTTTGGTAGAGTGTAAACCCAGGCGACGGGCAATTTTTCGGATAATTTTCCGGGTAATGAACCGGCGTCGGACTTCGGCATTGTTTTTACAGGTCCCTGCTCGGGCGCCAATTATGTAACGCACCTCCTGGTACGTGCGGTAGAGGTTATCGTGACACAATAATAATCGTATTATTATCCCTTTAAGAGGGTAACTCAGAATGTTTTCTGCCAGTGTTCACGGATCTATCATTTAGGAATAACACCTGTAGGAGTTTAACCAAAATTGTTTATTTCCAAAACATATAAATATATACACAAAAGAAAATCAAAATGCAAACGGTAAAAGAATATATATACAAAAGGGAACAAAAAAAATCTTCTAAGGAATACGGCGGTCGTCAGCAGAAAGCCGATTGACTGGGACGGGAATATCGATCGCTAGCACGAGCCAACTGACCGAACGGAAAACTGAGAACGGTGGTCGCTAGCACAAGCCAACTGACCGGGAACGGAGATGTCGATCGCTAGCACAAGCCAACTGACCGGGAACGGAGATGTCGGTCGCTAGCACAAGCCAACTGACCGGGAACGGGGATGTCGGTCGCTAGCACAAGCCAACTGACCGGTAACGGAGATGTCGGTCGCTAGCACAAGCCAACTGACCGGGAACGGAGATGTCGGTCGCTAGCACAAGCCAACTGACCGGGACGGGAAACTGGGAACCACTTACAATGGTCTGTCGGTGCAGGATATTGCTCCGATAGCACTAGCCACCTGGAACGTTGTCCTTTCTGTATTCCCCGCTAGCATTAACGCCAACTGGTAGAATACCATTCTATGGCAAGTTGCGGGCTCTTATATAGCAAAAATTTGATCCCTTCTACACACAAAATGGGTAGGGGAACTCGTTCTACGGCTAGCGAGTGGGAAAACCAGTCCTCGAAGCGGTTCGAGTTCGCGGACTTTAAACGACGGAAAAACATGTACAAAAATAAATGCGAATAACCTCTATAAAACAACAAAAACTTAACACTAATAATAAATTCGCAATTATTTAAAACGCAATGCGTGCATTTCGTTGATAGCAAAGAAAAGCATAAAATCAGTCAACACAATTTTCAGCAAATTAAAAGACAAAACACCAGCTATGTCACAATCCAATGTAGTATATCAACTGCAATGTTCTGATTGTCAGCAATATTATGTGGGACAAACATCTCAGTTAGTAAAACACAGGATAGCTGGACACAAAAGTGACAGTAAAAATAATTTACAGAGGTGTTCTTTGGCTATACATGTAAATGACAATGACCACAAAATAAATTATAATGAGGTAAAAATACTAAGTATGGAAACAAACTACCTCAAAAGATCCTTTTTAGAAATGTATCACATACACAGAACTAGGGGCTCAATAAATAGAAGATCGGATATACAAAATCTCAGTAATATTTATACCTACCTTTTAGAATATAGATCAGAGAATAATAACGATAGATACAGCCTGTTAGATAATGCAATAACATTTTAAATCTGGGGGGTTTCTGTGTGAATTGGGAACAACATTGTCGAGGTATTGGTGACAGATATTTAAGGAAATAAAAAGAAGTGAGTACACATGTCCACAAAATGGCAGATTAGTCGATTTATTCAACTACATCAAAACAGATTATTAGTGTACAGTGGGATGTACAGAAAATATGCTTGTTGTGAAGATTGGATGTCCAGTTTTTTAATTTAACCTCGCACACCATGTAAGTTAAAATTCTAATAAGTTCGAATGTATAGGTTAAGTGTTGTCTTGTTGTAAATTTAACAGTGCCCTGAAGAAGGCGGTAAAATACATACGCCGAAAGCTTGGCTCAATGATTGAAGAGTAGCAACATTATTAAGTCTCCCGTCGAATTCCCATTAATACACAGCTCTTAATTATTAACGAACGACAGTGACTCCTGAAAGATTATATATATATATATATATATATATATATATATATATATATATATATATATAGTAAGTCAATCTTCTTCACTTTAGCCTTATTAATATAAATTAAAACGCACAATTTAATAAATTGTTTATTTTTGGGATTGAAGGTTTTGTTAATATCACACATTAAAATGTTTACGTTTCACATACAGTTACAATTAAACACTTTAAAACTTTACATATCTAACGTTTGGACAACATACCGTGTCTTGTTCACAGATAAAACTTTTAAAGTTTTAAAGTGTTTAATTGTAACTGTATGTGAAACGTAAACATTTTAATGTGTGATATTAACAAAGCCTTCAATCCCAAAAATAAACAATTTATTAAATTGTGCGTTTTAATTTATATATATATATATATATATATATATATATATATATATATATATATATATATATATATATATATATATATATATATATATATATATATATATATATATATATATATATATATAATTTGGAAAAATTCTTGGGGACAGGTCTATACAATGAAGCTACTCAATTGCTCTTATACTTCAATATATTTCGGTGAACTACGCCACCATCCTCAGGAAGAACTAAAAATTTTCATAAAATTTAAATACAATTAGTTTGTACGTTCAGTGACAAGAAAACGACGGCAAGAGCAGAGATACCTACAAAACTAGAGTAGCAATATCCGTAAGTAAGATGTTATACATTAAGTTTCCAGGCACTGTTACACTATCGCGTGTACAATGCACCATCAGCGAGTGATGGTCTTGGTGCTCGTCAAACAACTAAAACACAACACACACAAGTTATTACAACAGGTTAAAATCCGCAACAAAACAGGACATACCCACGACACCGGACGCACACAGGTAAGACTAAAGATGACTGGATGCAGATTGATTAATTTTCACTCAGTAATACAATCGACCTCATTGATGTAGCTTTAATTTTTAGGTTAAGCCAGTACACGGCTACGTTCAGGGACCACGGTCGCCAACGACAGAACCGACCACAACCAGTGTTACCAACCAAGGAATGGGCACAACGACAGCACACAGCAAACAGCCACCACCCACAACAGACAAAACGAAACAGCAGGATGACACCACAGTCCCACGCTACCGCACCGCAATACCATCATCACGAACAGTGATTTATAATATGAAAAATATAACTGTACATACAACTTATAGCGTTTGTATCTGTCTTAAAGTTAACACAATCACCGCTCTTTATATGAAACATCTCCTTAAACAGTCTCCTTTTTCCATTACGTTCTTCGTCCAGCATTCGAGCATTTGCAAAATCAAAGACATGATCCAGGTTGTTGGTATGGGCTGCTAAAGCACACCGTTTATTATTGGTTTTATAGTTCTTTGCATCGCTTTTATGCTGAACGAGTCTACTCTTAAGCCACTGAGCAGTTTGACCGACATATGTTTTGTGCAGTCCCTACAAGGAATGCTGTATACAATGTGTGACATGTATTCGACAGGTGTTTTGTCTTTAAGAGTGCTAAATAATCTACGCACTGACATACCATTATACTTAACAATACGCGCGTCCGTAAGCGGTTTAAGAAACCTTGTAATGGTGTTAGTTAGGTTTCCCAATTGCAACAGCTTCACATATCTTGTGCCTCCGTCGTCGTCTGTGTCCACCTCCTCCCGCAACCCACGTCGCTGCCCAGCATCACCAAGAACGAGTCTCCTAACCAGGTGGTTCGGATATCCATTGTTGACAAATATTGTTATCAGCCTCCGGAGGTTAGTGCTTCTCCACTCCGGGTCGCTAATTTTTTCCACCCGATGCCTCATGCCCGTTACTGTGTTAATCTTCTGCCTGAGGCTGTGGTTAGAAAAGTAATTGATGTATCTCCCTGATGATGTCGGCTTCTGGTACCAGTCCAACATGATGCGCTGTCCAGGCGCCCTCACAACCCTGGTGTCAAGGAAAGGCACCCACTGGTCCACCTCCGTCTCCATCGTAAATTGCAGCCGCTCGTGGAACCCGTTAAATATTCGCAAGGTATCATCCTTCAAGCTTTCAGGCAACGCGCATATCAGGTCGTCAACAAACTTGCGCAGGAAGGGGAACTCAAAAGGCAGGAGTCTGATTACAAAATCCAAGAGCTCATCCATTATGATGGTTGCCAGTATCGGACTTATGGGGCCCCCCATAGGAACTCCCTGCTTCTGTCTGTAAACCACATCGCCATGCGTGAAATAGCAGTTGTTAAAAACAAAGGACAGGGCCTCCATGAAGACCGCTTTTGTGAAGGGGCAATGCTGCTGTATGTCATCATACCTCTCAGAGATGATCCTCATCACCAAGTCGACAGGGATGTTGGTGAACAAGGATACCACGTCCAACGACACCACGACAAAGCCCGGGGGGAGAATCACTCCCGTCATCACCTCGGCGAAGTGAAAAGTGTCCCTGACATTGTAGTCGGTTCTTGCAGCCAAGGACTGCGACAGGATGCCCGCCAGGTAGCGCTCCAGCCTGTAAGTCGTGCCACCCAAGCACGAGACGATCGGGCGGAGGGGTACAGCCGGTTTATGAACCTTCGGCAACCCATATATTTTTGGGTATACGGAGTTGTTGATGATCAACTCTCGGCTCATCTCTGTCGTAATACTGCCGCCGTATTGCAGCTTCTTTATGAGTTTATTGTGACTGCTCTGCAGGGTGAACAGGGAATGACTTGTTAACCGTTGGTACGTCTCAGTATCAGAAAGCATTTGCTCCATTTTTCCGTTATAGTCATCCCTATCCATGAGAACCGTGGCATTGCCCTTATCCGCCCGCATCACAAGCAAGGTCGGGTTGGACTTCAGGAATCGCTTAGTCTTCTGGAACATCTTCTGCACCTCACTGACTCTGCCCGACTCACAACTCGTGAGAAGGTTGGTAACATTGGCGTCCACTCTGGCCCTTACTATTTCAGCCGATTCTTCTTCCAGCCCATCTAATATAGTCTCTACCTCAGAGACAAACTGGCAGATATTTCTCTTGTCAGGCCGACTCGGTAAGGCAAAACCAGGGCCCAACGACAGGAAATCCCTCACCTCAGGCGACACCTCCGTACTGTACTATATATATATATATACTATATATATATATATATATATATATATATATATATATATATATATATATATATATATAAAATAGTAAAAAGAATTATCTTTTTTTTTTGGGCATAACCGCTATCTTAAATGCAACCGCAGACACGTGTTTCGGACTTGGCTATACCGTACTGACGAGGACTAATAAGTCCGAAACACGTGTCTGCGGTTGCATTTAAGATAGCGGTTATGCCCAAAAAAAAAGATAATTCTTTTTACTATTTTATATTTAGATTTTACCGCAAACAATACCTTTTTTCCTTTATATTGTACCAGGGCTAAGGTTGTACCTCGGGGTGTACTTGTTGCCTCGGCGCGACGTTGCTTCTTGTCCTCAAATCCGAGGATGTCGTGACTGAAGCTCCAAATGGTGACGTTGGTCTCCCTGATTAAGGTCCCTTTTGTTGAGTTCTCCAATGAGTTTCCATCCTTTCTCTTTGGCTATACCGTACTGACGAGGACTAATAAGTCCGAAACACGTGTCTGCGGTTGCATTTAAGATAGCGGTTATGCCCAAAAAAAAAGATAATTCTTTTTACTATTTTATATTTAGATTTCACCGCAAACAATACCTTTTTTCCTTTATATATATATATATATATATTTATATTATATATATATTTTATATTTTATATTATATTTTATATTATATTATATATATATATATATATATATATATATATTTATTTATATATATATATATTTATTCGTTTCTTCTTCAAGGCAAATACTACAAAACAAAATTTTACAAGATTACAAATCAAATTAATCACAAAAATTACAATCATGTACTCACAATTGAGTTTAATTTAAGAAACTAAAATCAAACAGGCTCTCCATGTGCACGAATACATATAAACGGACGAACGAACGAAAACGTGTGTATAAGTTAACACCTACATTATTACTGGTTCCTCGACCATGACTACAAGAAGGACACCTCTGCACACACAGATTTAAAAAACTATTGATGACATGTCATGACTAGATTTATCTGACTTATTAATGTCCATCTGCATAATAAAGGAGTAAATGTTGCTCAAATTATCAACATCATTTTTGAAGTTCACAGTATAATCAGTTGTTTTTATATGGTACATTTCCAGAAACAATCGGTTTTGGTAATTTATCTCCCTCTCCAGAATCCGGACATCATCAAAATCGAAAGTGTGGTTGTGGCTTAACGAATGGCTAGCTAAAGCGCATCTTAATTTTCGTGTTTTACAATCACTTTTATGTAGTGAGATGCGATTCCTTAACCACTGAGAGGTACTTCCCACATATCTGCTCTCACACTGATTGCAGCTGATACAATATACCACGTTAGAATTGTATAACAAAGGATCGCGATTCTTAACATTACTAAAAACTTTTCTAATTTTATGTGGATAATGAACTACTATCTTTTTGTTATCAGGCAAAACACTATTGAACAAAACTATCAAAAGTGATGCTGCAATGACGCTTTATCAACTCCCAGTTTCGCGTCACCACCGTCCTGACCAGCTCTAATGGAATGTTGGTAAACAAGCTGACTACGTCGAGAGAAGGTAGCTGAACCGCAAGCAGAAATAATTGGTCTTAGAGGAATGTTCTCTTTATGGATTTTAGGAAGGAAGGGACACTTACATAAACTGGAGTTTTTTATGTTCATTTGTTGATACTAGTTTTTATCTATGTGTCCTTTATTTTTTAAGTCTGATAAAATTTGGTTAGTTTTTCTTTGCAAAATTTGTAAAGGGTCTTTGTGTATTATCTGATATGTATGAACGTCATTTAACATTTCCACTCCTTTAGCAATGTAAGTGTCTCTATCCATCAACACAGTAACAGAGCCCTTATCGGCCGTGGTTACAAAGATATTACTATTTTCTCGAAGAAAACATGCAGTTCTTTTGTATAAGTTGTTGAGATGATTGTTCAGCCACGTATCGTTATTACCACTCAAGAAATTGGTTATGATATTGGTACCTCTTGCCCTTAAGCCATCCCTCTCTCCATCAGGACAACACGATAGGACAGTCTCCAACTCTATCATCAACCTCTTCACACTCACATTATCTCTGTTAATTGACAGACAAAACTTTGGACCAAGTGCCAAAAAACTGCATATATCACTCGGAACAGGAGCAGAAGCAAAATTGACCATCTTTGTTCTCGAAAATGTTCAAACCCCTACCAGACATAACAGTCAGATTATCAAATTTATTTTAATTGCCTTTCTTTACTATGTTAAAAATTCTAGTATATTTGACTTTTAAGCTATCGCTAAATTGAGAATAAATATTAAAAGGCAAAACTTGTTTAACTGCATTTTGAGAGACTAACAGTAACTTTTCCAATTTATCGATATTACTGTTATTTTAATTTCCAAATTTAAAGCACTTGCAGCCAACCTTGCCCCGAAGCTGTTCACTTAGTAGTCTACCGTCCGTGGTATCCAATAATTTTTGTGATTAATATGATTTGTAATCTTGTAAAATTTTGTTTTGTAGTATTTGCCTTGAAGAAGAAACGAAGAAATGTTTCGAAATATCGCAAAATAAGAAAAGAGTTTCTTCTTTTTTTTCTTCCTTGATCGTATATCCGATTAATTTCAAGAATCTAATTACAACGATCGACAAAATCTTTTCACCTCTTTATATATATATATATATATATATATATATATATATATATATATATATATATATATATATATATATATATATATATATATATATATATATATATATATATATATATATATTACGTATTGTATTTTTCAAGAAATTTTTTTTTTTAGCCTTGTCACTATATTAAAACACGGACAATTTAGTTTACAAATTGTTTATTTGGATATTAGAGGCTGTTTGCATTTATACACGTACACTTAAAAACTGACGTATTACAAATTACATATTAAAATCTGACGTTTCGACGCGAACTGCGCCTTGATCACAGATAAACTAACAATATCAGAGAATTGTATTACAAACTTCAACACTGGATCCAACACAAAAGAACATTTACTATATGTGCATTAAACTGGTTTCTATTATTATATTCACACTTTACTACGGGTTCGTATCTAAAATCAGTTTATAACCACTTAACAAGCTGACATCGGACTTATCATTAACAGCTTCTTTCTGTTTTAAAATTGATATTGCTTCTAGTACATTTCTAGCTTTTAAATTGTTTTCCTTTTTTAGCACTTTTACGTTTTTAAAGTTAAATAGATGACCTGTCTCATCTTGGTGTTTTTTTAATGCGGTTACATTTTTTGCGTATTTATGGCCCTTCAGACGTTCTTCTAGAAGTTGTTCAGTCTGCCCGATATACACTTTTTTACATTCGCACGGAATTTCATACACACAATGAGACGTCTTCATTAGTGATGTGGGGGCTTTAAGTTTGGTAAACATTGTGGATAAGTTGCTAGAGTTTTTATGGGCGATTTTTATTTCAAATGGTTTCATTACGTAACCTATCTTTTCCGACAAAGTTTTTACGTACGGTAGTGCGATGTATTTGGTTGTTTTGTTCTTGTCTGTTTCTTGTGTTCGTGGAATGGCTTGTATGTTGTTATTTTTCCTTATTCTGTTGTTTATTATTTTTTGGACAAGTTTTGCAGGGTAGTTGTTTTTATGCATTATATCTCTGATTTTATTTAATGTTTCGTTGCGGTTAATAACTAAAGAACTAGCTAACCACCTAAAAATCCATAATTCGCAAAAAATCCATAATTCGCAACCACCAAAAATATATGGACTACCGAAACTCCACAAACATGGAACACCGCTCAGACCTATAGTTTTCTGCATCCAATCACCATTTTACAAGGCTAAAAAAAAATTTTCTTGAAAAATACAATACGTAAGATATATATACTCCGGGGTGAAAAATGGAGAATGTGCCAACCTTGAGTGAAGTGCAAACACAATGCGGACAACGAGCTCACAATCTGTTGAAAGAATTTATGAAAAACCAAGAAAAGTTAATAAAAGCTAAAAATCAACGTGTATTTCTATTACGGACAAAAACACTACAGGTAACACCTACGTTCTTAAAATTTAACTACAAACACATACGGTTCGAACAACACCAACTTAAACAAAAGTTTGTAAATAGAATACATGCATTTCAACAATCGACAATCCAGATGCTACTGACAGACGTGACCAAGAAAATTACATGGCTCACCAGAAGCATATCAAAAACAGAAAATCTACTCCGCCTACAACCTGAACAACAATTGCTTCAAACTTACATACAAAACTTTATGAAGAAGATAAGAGAAAGAAACTCTAAAACAAAACAAATATAAAAGAGAAAAATCGAACAACTTACAAATAAGCAAGAAAATGTGACCACCGACACAAACAATAATGACTGGATTGCCGATCTGACAAACTTGAAGATACCTAAAGCAGTAAGCAATACCTTGAGTTTGGGTCCTAATTATGCTATCAAATACAAACCAGACAATTTGCCAATAGCGAATATAATTGCCAACATTGAGAGTGGCATTCAACACCTCAATCAAGAGCAGAAATGTGAACACCATACACCACTTTTGAACAAAAAGTACACACCGCGACAAACAGGACAGACAAATGATGTTTAACATCAAGAACACTAAACGATTTCTGAAGGACCATTCCTGCATCCAATCACCATTTTACAAGCTATCAAAACTCCTCGCAAGTATATTAGAGAAGACAGTAGAGAAAAATGACTTCCACATAAAAGACTCATGGAATTTTAAAGAAATCATTGACACTGTCACGCTAAACTACTCCTATCATCTGGTTTCACTCGATGTTGTATACCAACGTGCCAATTGATTTAGTAAAAGAAGCAATAAACAAAAGATGGAACATCACAGAAGACGCAGCATTTCTTCCAAAAAAAGAGTTTTTAGATGCAGTGGAAATCGCTCTAACCCACA
The DNA here is from genome assembly GCA_963971325.1 of Aphodius granarius. Lineage (NCBI taxonomy): Eukaryota > Metazoa > Arthropoda > Insecta > Coleoptera > Scarabaeidae > Aphodius > Aphodius granarius. Next base: position 9,145,280 of record OZ020225.1, read on the forward strand.
CGTACTTTCAATACAAAGACAGTTCCTATAAACAAATTTTTGGCTGTGCGATGGGCCTTCCAGTCTCAAGCATTGCCGCTGAATTAGTGATGGAAGATCTAGAAACTGCAATTCTATCATCAATAACTATAGATATACCATTGTTCAAAAGATATGTGGATGACTGTATGGTCGCGGTGCCGAAAGGAGAAGAAAGCAACGTATTGAGAAAATTCAATAAATACAACAACAAGCTTCAATTTACTATGGAAACGAATACAAACAACACGAAAAACTTTCTCGATATGACACTAATACATACCAACAACAGAATATATACAAAATGGTATACAAAACCCACGTCATCGCATCGTTACCTAAATTATAATTCATGCCAACCACAAGCCTACAAAATAAGCGTTATACGGGGTCTAGCCGACAGAGCAATAAAATTGACTAGTCCACAATGCCGCAACGAAACATTAAATAAAATCAGAGATATAATGCATAAAAACAACTACCCTGCAAAACTTGTCCAAAAAATAATAAACAACAGAATAAGGAAAAATAACAACATACAAGCCATTCCACGAACACAAGAAACAGACAAGAACAAAACAACCAAATACATCGCACTACCGTACGTAAAAACTTTGTCGGAAAAGATAGGTTACGTAATGAAACCATTTGAAATAAAAATCGCCCATAAAAACTCTAACAACTTATCCACAATGTTTACCAAACTTAAAGCCCCACACCACTAATGAAGACGTCTCATTGTGTGTATGAAATTCCGTGCGAATGTACAAAAGTGTATATCGGGCAGACTGAACAACCTCTAGAAGACCGTTAGAAGGGACATAAATACGCAAAAAATGTAACCGCATTAAAAAAACACCAAGCTGAGACAGGTCATCAATTTAACTTTAAAAACGTAAAAGTGCTAAAAAAGGAAAACTATTTAAAAGCTACAAAAATAACCCAATGACCCGAAAGAGAAAAATAATTGGTTTTATTACCTGTTCGTAAAACAAGGAAAGCAAAACAAAAATTAAAAACACCATGAAACACTTTCCTTTAATTACGCTCAAATACGTAATTATAATTTACTTTATATATATATTTTTTTCATACAACAATAGCCAAACACTTTTACATTGGCGCCGTCCTACGTTCCTTTATCTGACACCTTTCAGATACCTGGTTATTTGTGCCTTTTCAATTGCGTGCACCTAGCGGGTCATATAAGTTAGAGTGTGTAACAAGGATGGGGATTCCTCGCGCGTAGTGCGGACTCTCTCTAACACTGCGGACCGTTTTCTATACCCATAGTGAGCGTTCCAGTTAGAGTATATTTCAGTGAACGCACCCAACACAGCGACAACCGGGCGCCGAACACGCAGAAAAATCACAGCGATAATGCCGGCCACAAATTGAGGGCAGGGCAGGCGTAGCAGAGGAGCAGCTGAGGTAAAGGGAAGCCGGGTAGAGAAGACACATACCTCGTTTCAGAGCCGTCACCGCAAATTGAACAGAGTTGCGCAGTGTTCTTCCAATGGACGTGGACACTGCAATCGTTTTGCTAGACCTCGAGTCCGAAGAATCAGATGAAGAAAACACTGTACTATGTTTGTCGACAGTGTTATTAAATAAGAGAACGAGAGGGAAAACTCGGAAATTCTTGAAAACAAGGAAAACTCATGGTGAGTTTAATGTTTTAGAAGCAATTCCGGATGATTTATTCAAAGGAACATTTAGAGTAACACGTCAGCAATTTTATGAACTACATGAAATCATTAAGGAGAATATTAGAGGAAAACAATGTAACGCTCAGAGACTAATTGAGAGTGAAGAGAAGCTAGCAGTGTCTAAGGTAAATATAGTTTTATTCTACATACAGTACAAAAATATGAAAACTAACATGCAATAAATGAAATGTTTTAAAGTTCAATGTAGCTATTGCCTTGTAGAAAACAGTATGTATCAGCCAATTCAGAAGCTGTACTTGGTGTCGAGGAGTTTAGTTGAATATTGGATGACTGAGAAAAAATTTCGTCCTCGGCTTCTGCATTAAACAGTTTTTTTCTGATTTGCTACTGATATTGCATCGGCATAACTTTTGCAAGATGATACATAGAATTAAAAAACTGACGTAAAGCACAATTTTCATCAGCAACGTCATCTTCCTTCTTTCTTAGTAGACGCTCTCGAAATTCGTCGCGTTTTGTGGCTCTTTCTTGCAATGACTTAAAATTATGTTCTAGTATATCAGTCAAATTCGTTTTGTTTCTGTTTTTGGTAGATGGTGTAAACAAAGTGTCTTGTGTGTTAACCACGTTGTTCGACGCTTCCTCTACTGTTACTTCATTATTCCCGGTGTTTGTTTCCTGGTCAGATAACAATTGTTCAGTTTGAGGCTCTTCTGTAATATTTGAAATGGTGGACCTATTAGCCATATATGGTATTAGGAACTCCATCTGTTTTTGATAAGTCCATGGTCTGATTACAGTTACCGATTCCCACTTTTGCGTTTTTTCTGCCTGCGCAAGGCATCACGATGGCAATCCCTTAATTTTGACCACTGGTCTTTGGCCTTCTTTCCTGTAACACAAAAAATAAACCAACATGATAATAAACTAATGCAATAATCTCCGTTCAATTTTCTTTCAGGTACTTGGCAACTGGGGATATGTTTAAAACAATAGCACTAAGCTACAGGATGGGAGAGAGAACAGTTTCTAACATTGTGTCTGAAGTTTGTCGGGCAATGTGGTCACGTTTGCAACCTGCCTACATGCCTCAACCTGATGTCGAACTTTGGGAAACTATTGCACTGGAGTATGAGAGAAAGTGGCAATTTTATAACTGTCTCGGGGCCATTGATGGCAAACATGTAACAGTTCGAAAACCACCTTTGAGCGGCTCTTCATTCTTCAACTACAAACAATTTTTCTCCATAGTTTTAATGGCAGCAGTAGATGCTCACTATCGCTTTATTTTTGTGGACATTGGTTCCATGGGAAGATTTAGTGACGGAAATATTTTCCGTAATTCATTGTTTGGACAACGCTTGACCAAAGGATCATTAAATATCCCCATTCCTAAGCCATTACCTGGACATGGATCATCCACCCCATATGCGTTCGTTGCAGATGAGGCATTTCCTTTGATGGAAAATTTGATGCGTCCATATCCTAAAGTAAGCGTTACCAACAATTATCAAAACAAAGTGTTCAACTACAGATTATCTCGGCAAACTGTGGAATGCGCGTTTGGAATCTTATCGGCAAGATTTCGTGTTTTTAAGCATCCTTTTAAATGCAAGTTGGAGACAGTTGATACCATTGTGTTGGCTTGTTGTGTTCTACATAATTATTTAAGAACTCAAGCACTTTCTTGTTCTGATGTAACTGAAGATATCAATCCTAAGATACCACTCGAAAGCAACAACCAGTTTCTTCCTTTAAGGAAATCTAACACTAGAAGCAGTAATGAATCCTTTCTTATTCGAGAAACGTTCAAAGATTTCTACAATTCAGCTCAAGGGAGTGTTGACTGGCAACGTACTGCAGTTGAAAGAGGACACTTCTAATTTAATTATGTGTGCACAACATTATTACAGCATACGTAACTTATTTGATATTTGATTTTCTTTTGCTTTTTGTTATATTAATAATATTTTTAAATGTAACTATTTTTTACATTTGTATAGAAATATATAGCATTAAAATACATATACTGCACTTACCATTTTCCATATTTAACTCTTTGGATATTTCCTCCCATACCTGATCTTTACTTTTAGTCCTCATGTAATTGGGATTACTAGTATCATACAAAATAGGATTTTTTTTCCACCAAAAATATTAGCTGTTCCATTTTGTAACAAACACGTGTTAATGTAACGTAGGACGTAGGAAACTGTGTTGCAAACACAACTGGACGTAGGAAGAACAGAGCCTCTGTCTGGGCTGCGCCTGCGCTGGGCTCAATATGCGCCTATCCATAAGAACGTGTGGTTTACAGATTCTCCTCTGTCTGTGGTGCCCCCCTGCTACGCCTGCCCTGCGCTCAATTTGCGGCCGGCCTAAGGCTCGACTGTGTTATAGCGCAATTGAATTGATACCGTGCGCAGAAAATAAAATAACATTAACATTATTAATAACAAAGCCAAAATACAGTACAATTCAGTCCTCACTGTATAATAATGGTTAATTTTGTATTCTTATTGATGTGTTTCGAAAATCCAGGGTTTGGCCACTAGCCCTCTACCCATAAGCAACAGCGGCCATAGGTATAAAAAGAATTGAATGTAAGTAATCTTTATGCTTAAATTATAATAATCATAATTGTATTTGCATGAACAGAACCCGAATCCGAGAAGGAGAAAACATGGGACAGTAATAGCAAGGAATCAAGTCCAAACTTGGCAGCGTGTGGAAAAGGTACATATTGTTTTAGAAGACTCCTTTTTTATGTACATTAAGCAAAGAAATTATAGTTTTATTATAAATTTTACACTTAACATATATACAAAGTGCTAAAAGTTGAAAAATCTACCGTAATAATTCACAAGACCGATCAACGCTCTGATTTCAGTTTTATTATTTGGAATTTTAACGTTTTGTATGGCTTCAATTTTTGAATAGGACTTGTGTATACCGTTTTTAACGATTACGTATCCACAGTATTCTATGTTCTCCGCCATGAACGTGCATTTAGAAGGATTAATATGTATATTGTGCTTAAGCAATCTATCCAACACCATTTCCAATCTGTCTAAATGTTCATCATCGTTCTTACCAGTGACTTTGATATCATCAAGAAAAACAGTGGTTCCTGGAATTCCGTGAAGAACATTCTCCATTTCTCGTTGCCATATCGCTGGTGCAGAAGCAATGCCATACAGTAAACTTGTACAAGTATAAAGTCCCTTGTGAGTATTTATGGTAAGTGCTGATCTTCTGGACGTACTTGCATGTGTAGAAAAGCCTGGCTAACATCCAGTTTTGTAAATTTGTCTCCGCCCGCCATACAGTTAAATAGCTCATCGATGTTCGGTAAAGGATGATTGTCAACGCGTATATGTTGATTCAAAGTTACTTTGAAGTCACCGCAAATCCTCACTAGACCATTACTTTTAACTATTGGTACTATTGGCGTTGCCCAGTCTGATCTTTCTACTTTCCGCAATATCCCTTCCTTCTCCAAATAACGAAGTTCAGCTTCCACTTTAGGCTGAATTGAAAAAGGTACTCGTCTGGATTTTAGAAAAATTGGCGTGGTAAACGGATCTTTTAATTGTACAGAGGCATAAGCATTTTCAATTTTTCCCATATCTTGGCTAAATAATTCTTTGTAATTAGATAGCAAAGACTGTAGTCTATCAACAGTAGCAATATTGTTGACGTTATTTGGAGAATGAAGTATATCGAATGTTCGTATCCACTCCCGACCGATAATTATTTCTTTGTCAACATTTGTAAGGTAAATGTTCAATGTTTTAAGTGTATTATTGTAAGTAACCTGAACAATTGCGCAACCAGTAACATCAAATTTCTTGTTACAGAAACTAATCTTAACTTAGATTTGGAAATTCTAATGTTAGGAAACGTTTTTCTGAATTGTTTATCATACATCAATGTCACAGCTGCACCACTGTCAATCTCAGCTTTGAATGGTACGTTTTCTATCATTAGTTTTGCATAATATTTATCACGCAAATTACTGTTACTTTCAAGATGTAGCACAAAATCTATGTCCTCTACATTTATTTGCCTTGAATCAGCATTTTTCTTTTTAGAACATACTTTTTCTAAGTGACCTTTAATCTTAAAAAAATTGCAGATCATATTAATTTTTGGGCATCTGTTTGCTAAATGTTTTTTGGAACCACACCGAAAACATGTTCTTTTGTTGTTAAAGCTAGTACTACTATTATTAAAATTGCTCTTATTTGCACATACTCTCTTAACATTAACAACATTAATGTTCTTCGATGTACTTCGTAGCTGAGCAGAATCTCTGACTGATAGTTCCAGTCCTGTTGAGATTTCTAACGCCTTTTCAAAAGTAAGATCCTTTTTCTCTAACAGACGTCCTTGGATGTGGGTGCTCCGCAAACCGAAAACTAGTTGGTTCCGTAAGGCTGTGTTGAGGTACGATCCGAACTTGCAATATCGAGCAAGTTTTTGTAGGGCTGCTGCATATTCTTGTATTGTTTCACCTTCATACTGGTTCCTTTGACAAAAGCGAAAATTCTCAGCAATCTCCAGAGGTTCGGGGTTATAATGGTTCATCATTATTTGTACAAGTTCATTGTACGGTTTTGATTCGGGTGACATTGGTGAAAGCTTGCCACACAAAACGTCATACGCTTCAGCTCCCATGTAATGAAGTAAGTATGGTCCGTGCATTGTTTTAATTACGCCAAATACCGTAAAGGCACCTTCCAGGCGTTTAATCCAATCTATCCCATTGTACCTTTGGATGGTATGGCTCTATTGAGAACACCGCCTGGACAGTTTGTTGTATTGTAGTAGTACTTGGCTGCTCAGATTGATACCTAGGTCGTGGCATTTTACTTTAGCGTTGTCTTCTTTTATCCTCGTCGCCAGTCTGTCGTAAATGTAGAAAGATTGTGGAGAGAAGATTTTCTGTATAATTTTATTTACTTCAATTCTACAAATCAATTGTTAATAATAATATTAACGTTACGATAATAACCCCTTTGCTGTAATGTTACAGTATGAAACAGCACAATAGTACATATGGTTGTATGTTAAAAGTACTCATATTTAATTGATACAATTTATTTTTTTAATCAATAAAACTAAAAGGGCAAATAATGACGACTTTTTTTGTTATAGGCCGAAAAAGACTTTCTGCAGAGATAAAGAAGGAATATCGCACAATAAAAAGAACGCTGCGTATCTGAAGAAATTAAAATGTGTATTACGTGTCTGCAAAAACGCCGACGAATGCATCCTGTGTTGAGAACAACGTGCCAATGAATGTTACTAATACGCTGCGAAATCTCTGGTAAAAGTGGCAACAAATGCGACAAGAAAGAAAGAGCATTATACCTCGGAAGAACAGAACAGTACCACAAAATTTCGCGTCTTCACTTGGTAACACTGGGTTGCACAATTTTAGTTGAAAAACCAGTGAACTCGGGACTGGTTTCCCAACTGCACACGAAAAAGTGACGTACGAAACACCCTACGTAATACAAATAATTCCAACAGATTAAACATAACCTCTCGTTACAGTATTACTAAGCCTGTCTTGCATTTGATGCCCCCCGATGAAATGGTGTGTAGGCCGTGGATTAAAGCAACTGACCGTGAAAATATATTGGACACAAAAATTAGTAATTATGAGTATCTTCCATGAAACTTGCATCTGCTTGCATCCTTCTTTTGTCCATTTATGTAGGTCGCATCTGCTCCGGTCGCACTTTTCTGCAAATTGTAATAAACATAACATAAACACGCTAGGATGTTGAAACGTGATGCTGTACCACATCTAAATTTAGCATCAAGTATTGATGTACAAATACTACCTCAAGTTACAGTAATATTAAAGACCATGATCCTTTACCATATCAGTTTAACGTAGTTTACTGTATAAATTGCAATGACTGATGGTAAATATGTTGGCATCACCTCTCAATGGTTCTTTAACCATTGATTCTTTAATCGCTTATCACTTCATAAAAGCGGTTGCAATACGCGCAAACCTAGATGTGCATTGGCTAATCACTCATTGAATCTTGGTCACACATTTGATTTTGAGGGTGTCAGGGTGTTGGATAGAGAGTCTAATTACTATGGACGTTTGTTTCTGGAGATGTACCACATCAAGACCACTGAGTGTACTGTTAACTTTAAAACTGATCTTGACAATTTGAGCAATATTTATTCCTTTGTGATAGAATTAGACAACAATAGAGCAAAACAATTTAAAGATAATTCATCATTATATTTCTAGTACATATTTAATATTTAATTTTAAATTTTGATCTTCAACCGCACTGTTGTCACCAGGTGTTTTTTTTTTGTAATTTTGGAGGCGCATTGTGGGTCACCTTGTCGTTTCTGTGTTCTCGCAATCACGAAGGTGTACGCATGCTTTTGTTGGCAATGGTGTCGTTGATTTTATGTTCTGTGTAACATGTATCGCCTGTTCCGATGTCCGTTAGTTTTAATAACTCAATTTGTGAGTATTACATTAATTTTATTTATATTTTGATTGTGATCTGGGCTGCGATTCTTGAACTCATTCGAAAGTATGCGTATACGTAAATATTCGCATGAAAATTTTCTATTAGAAATCATATTTGCTATTCTTGAAACAACCACTCGTAATAAAGCATTCCAATAAGATTCTACTACTTTTTCGATTCCGACGTTTGCCTAGGAACACTATGGCAACATCGCAAATTCCGATAATAGTTTGAAGTTTTTGTGTCAATCGCGCAATATGATGTGTTCAAAGAAACACATCACCGAAGAATAGAAGGTGTATATGGTTCAATATATTGAAAACCATCCACAATTGAAGACCGGAAAGTTTACTAAGGAACACACTTTTGCTTTGGGTAAGAAATTGTGGATGGAGCTAACCGATGAATTAAATAAGTTAGTAGGGCCTATGAAGGACTGGAAGTCGTGGAGAAAGGTGAGAAAAAATATTTTTATTACACCATCCACTAACTTTAACCCCAAATAAGATTCCTTATACTACTTTACTGTCAAATTGTATAATGTAATTTATTATTACAGTGCTGGCAAGATTTGAGAAGTAAGGCAAAAAAGAAACAGAGTGTAGTAAATAGACATAGGAATGCCACTGGTGGAGGATAACCTACCCAGGAACTAACCCCGATAGAGATGCGAGTTGTTGATTTGAATAGTACAATAACAGTCGAAGGACATAAAGACAGTCAGGAATCTGAAGTAATATTGGAGATACCGAAGTTGGAGGTTGTAGCTATTGGGGAGCCCCAAAATAACAATGTTTTGAAAGAACACGTAGACAAAGTACACGTAGTCGCTGATGACACCAACTCCCCTTCCACTTCTTACCAAGCTACACGTACGCCAGTTACTTATGGTAGGTACAGTCATATTCTAAGAAGCACTTAAAATGTTTGTACTTTAAAAATATATGTAACTAAACGTTTCTTTACAGGAAAAGAAACCTATAAACGGCAAAGGCGAGCAAGTACGAGATAGCAAAATTCATTACAGCAGACGGAGAATTTCAATGCTTTGATGAAAAAAAAAAATTTAGAAATAAAAGAAAAATATTATAACCACAAAATGGAAATGGATCAAAATAAAATGGAACAGAAGCGGAAGTTTTATGCGGACATGTTGTCTAAAATGGACGTACTTGTCAATGCGGTCACCACAATTTTAGATAATAAATGAGAGTATATTACATTTTAATTCAATATTTTTATAAATATAATCTTTTATAAAAAGGTTTTTCGTTGACGGTACGATCCACCAAAAAGTCGGCGTTGGCGGTTGGTCTCAATGCAGCCGTGTGCGACTTTGTAACCACACGGCTGCATACTGCATAGCTCTAGTAACATGCAGATATTTATTGACGAAATTCAGAAATTACTCAGATTTGGGATTATTCGTCACCAGCGCACAGTGGGACCAAATCCCGAAATCTTGGCCAAAACCTCAAATATGCTTGTATTGAAATGAAAATTGGTATACAAGGGTTTTGAATGTCACTGATTACGAATCCGAAGTCCATATTGTTATTAACAAAATGGCCGATCCAATATGGCGGACGTAGAAGTGAAAAACGTGCCTGATTTTGGCGAAAATTAGTATGTTCGGGTTTTCAAAGTCGCTGATTAGGAATCCGAAGTCAAAATTATTGTTAACAAAATGACTGATCCAATATGGCGGACGTAGAAGTGAAAAAGGTGCCAAATTTTGACGAAAATTAGTATTTTCGGGTTTTCAAGGTCGCTGATTAGGAATCCGAAGTCAAAATTATTATTAACAAAATGGCTGATCCAATGTGGCCGACGTAAACGTGAAAAAGGTACCGGATTTTCCTCAAATAAACATCGATTTGAACAAAAAATTGTTTACAGTGGTTTTCGAGGTCGCTGATTACAAATCCAAAGGAACAATTATTGTGAACAAAATGGCGGACCCAATATAGCGGCCAAATGTGATAGAATAATGTCAGATGTGTAACATAATAAGTATATGGGGGTTTTGGAGGTCGTTGACTACAAACTTGAGCTTTCAGTTTCAGTTTTAGCAAGAACATTTAATTTTATTATGATATAAATATTAAACAAATTAATAGAATACAATTTCCTTGTCATAATAATTAGCAGATTCGGAATCATCTGCAGTAGATTGATTTATTATTGTAGGTTCCATTAACAAGTCTACAACTTCCGCGGGTAAACTGCGCATTTTTTTCTGTGGCAATTTACGCATGCTAGAAATATACGGATCAGATGATACCATAAGGCGATTCCAAACATAAGGCGATTCCATCGTGTTTGTTCTCGAAGCTTTTCAAGAATGGGCAACTGTATAGATAATGTTTTTTGTAGCCTTCATCCTTCCGATGTTGAGTCGTGCATTGAGAACCCGGGTCTTTCTGACCATGCTTCCCTGAGGTGCGACTTGGGTATGCCGGGGTGTGCAGTGAAGGAAGCAAGGAGGAGGCGCGTGTATGGGGCACGTAGTTCGGACTCGTTTGTCGGTGACTTGTCTCGGGAGTCATGGGTTCAGGTGTTCGACGCTGACGATGTGGATCAAAAGTATGACATATTTTATCGCATATTTAATTTTTATTTCGAAAAAAACTTTCCGTTAGTAAAAGTGCAGGACCGTGGATCGCGAGATCAGGCCTGGTATAATAGCGTCATTCGTGGTATGTCGAGAGATTTAAGGGAAATGTTCAGGGTTTGTAGGATTGTGGATGAACCTCGTTGGTGGGATGAGTACAATAAAAGAAAACATGAGGTAAAGAAAGCTATAAGACGCGCAAAGCACCAATATAATAGTCATAAAATTGTTTCATCTGAAAACAGATCAAAAACGGTGTGGAACATCATAAGAAAAGAGACGTCGGCTGTCTCCGACGGTGGTCCCATCCGGCTCATCAGTTCGGATGGGTCGAGTGAGGATCGCGGTCGGATGGTTGCTGATATGTTTCATAATAAATTTTTTGGGAGCGGGGAAGATGGGCCGAGTTGTCCAGATGTGAATGATGTCGGGACCGTGCGGGTGCAGTCGTCTGTATTTTTGTATCCGGCCACTGTAAGGGAGGTTCGCGGTATAATGTCCGAAATCAAGCCTAAGTACTCTTGTGGCATTGATGGCATCCCTCCTGTTATTGTTAAGTTAGCCACCGAGGGTACAGTCGAGGTATTGACACATCTGATAAATTGCATGTTATCTCAGGGAGTCTTTCCGAAGGGGTTAAAACCGGCAATAATCACACCAGTTCATAAAAAGGGATCCAGGGAGAGCGTAGATAATTATAGGCCGGTGACTATCTTGTCTGCATTCTCAAAGATATTTGAAAAAATACTGCACAATAGGCTGTCGGAGTTTTTTGCAAGGAATAAAATCATATCGAATAGTCAGTACGGTTTCGTACCGGGACGGTCATGTGAGTCAGCCTTGTTTGATGCAGTGTCTGAGATATTGGAGAGTATTGACGGTCGTAGGTGTGTAGCAGCAGTATTTTATGATCTCTCCGGCGCTTTTGACACGGTGTCCCACGAGCGGTTGATAGCCAAGATGGAGTCACTGGGCGTTAGGGGTATAGCGCTGAGTCTCTTAAAGTCGTATTTGAGCGATAGGAGTCAAAGAGTAAAGGTTGCTGGAAAAACCGGATCAACATCATCAATATTGAAAGCGGGTGTACCGCAGGGGTCGATCTTGGGGCCACTACTATTTCTAATTTACATGAACGACTTACGAGAGCATGTGAGGTTGGGGAGGTTGTGAGGTTGGGATTTTCCTCAAATAAACATCGATTTGAACAAAAAATTGTTTACAGTGGTTTTCGAGGTCGCTGATTACAAATCCAAAGGAACAATTATTGTGAACAAAATGGCGGACCCAATATAGCTTAGTTAGCTTAGTTAGGGGTATAGCGCTGAGTCTCTTAAAGTCGTATTTGAGCGATAGGAGTCAAAGAGTAAAGGTTGCTGGAAAAACCGGATCAACATCATCAATATTGAAAGCGGGTGTACCGCAGGGGTCGATCTTGGGGCCACTACTATTTCTAATTTACATGAACGACTTACGAGAGCATGTGAGGTTGGGGAGGTTGTGTCAGTTCGTAGACGACATAAATCTAATCATTTCGCATTGGGATATCTCCGGAATATCAAGATTGGTGACTGAGGCAAATCAAATGATAATGCGCTGGTGTGATCGAAATGGTATGCGACTGAACCCCTCAAAGACATGTCCTTATTCGGATTTCATTGGAGGTACCAGATAATTCGGTATTAGTCAGGGGCTTCGGTAATACGTTGCAATCGGATTTTTCGACGAAGTTTTTAGGTGTTTACCTGCAGAGTGATTTGAAATGGGATAAGCATATTAATTATACTGTAACAAAAATAAACAGAGCGTTTTATGCAATGTATAAATTAAGGGATATTGCTCCATTAGGAGCACTCAAATCTTATTACTACTCCTGTGTAGAATCAGTGTTGGCGTACGGCATCATTCTGTGGGGTTTATCACCGGCTGCTCTTTCATTATTTCGCCTACAGAAGCGGATTGTGAGGTGCATGCTGGGTTTGGGTTACAGGGAGTCATGCCATTTTAAAGAGCTGGGTATCTTGACACTACCTTGTCTATACATATATCGTCTACTCTCATATTACATCAAGAATGCAGGGGTTTTTAGTCGAAACTGTGATGTATCAGCATCAATGCGGACTCGCGGGGCTACTCGTCTCACCATTCCTCGCCATACATTATCAGTTTTCGAGGGCGGGCCATATTATATGATAGTGAAAACTTTCAATGCATTACCACCGGGCATCCTGGCTGAGTCAAACAAAGGGGCGTTTAAGCGGGAGGTTAAGAAATACTTGATTGCCCATTCTTTCTACTCTGTCGATGAATATTTGAATCACCGAAATACAGACTAGAACTGATAATTTTTTATTCTTATTTTGTGCAGCTTTTAATTAGATATTTTATTAACTGTATGTCTGTGTAATGTAATATACATAAGTGTACTTGTGCTTTAAAGTCGCAATCATGTAAAAACTGACCATTGTCCATATCTACCAGATCTTACGACAAATAAACCGATATTTTATATTTTATTTTCATGATAAATATTGTCGGATATTTCTGATATCTTTGTTCCGAGCTTCTTGATCATCTTCGGACAGTTGGCCAATTGGTAATAACGCCTGATCTATTATTTGTGAACCATGGATTAGAATCCTGTGTACCGAGGTAGGCATAAAATACCATGGGTATCGTTCTACAAATATTCGCGCAGTTTCTTCTGCATATTTTCTAAACTTCTCAGTATTAATCCCATGTCCACACGAAATAGCCTGCATAATAACATAGAAGCGTTTAATTAAATCCTCGTTGACTCCCGTAATCATTGCAGATGCAGTTGCGTTTTGGAAAAAGCCCGAGCTGTGTTACCATCATTGGAACTGCCAAACCCAGGCTTTGGACAATCAACGATTAGTCCCAATTCCGTTCGAAGGCCGATTTGAACAACCTTCTTGCTCTCTTGTACAATCCGCTTTTCTTCCTCCGTACGTGCTTGCCATTTTTTAATTTTCATCTTGTACGACAAGTGCAAACAGCATTCAAAACAACGTATCCACACGTGCAATGATGACAATCGAATCTGTAATTGTCTTTATTGACGGTTCGTTGTTGAACAGCATCGATGTTATTAAAATCTTTGGCTGTAGCTCCACATAAGTAGCAACGTAGAGAAGAACTCGTAGATGTTAACGCGTTGCAAACTTTCCCATCGATCATTGTCAATATCATCTTAAATTCAACTGAGACTTCCTTTTGATTCACTGTTGTCTCATAATTTACAAGCGTCTTTATCTGGTCTTCAATGTACCGTTCTTCGTTAACTGTCGATTCGGTGGTTTCCTGCAGAAACTGTAACCTTAGCGGTCTACAGAAACGAGGAGATGAAGGCCTAGGGGTTTTCCAAGTTGTAACAGTACAACCGAAGTAACGAACACACTTGTGTCGGTTATGGTGTCGTCTTCAAATTTTTGCTTGTACATACTTTGTCCAGAGCTTCCATCGCAACCCCATTTACAAATCAGGGACATGTTCTTAATATTTTTGTCACCCATACTTGAAATAACATCACGCTGGAGTACTATAATACGCTGAACTGTATGGTTCAGTAAAGCTTGTAGTTGAACTTCAGCTTTGCTCTCTGTAATAGTCACCGCCGTACGGGGTGGATAACATAGCTTTTTTGCTTCTACCACTTTATTATAGGGAGGAACCATACGGCAATGCTGTCCAATGCTCAATGTTCGCAGTTCTTGGTAGTCGGTCTTCGTCATTCTGCGGTCCACTAAATAGCAAAGTGCAGCATCTGCAGATAATGGAACCTCGGGTGTTGTGTCCAGCGCCTTTCTGTATTTTGAAGCTCTCGTTGGGCTCGTCTGTGTTGCTTCTTTCACCAGCTTAGAAGCATCCAATTGTCCTGTGGAGCGCAGGCTCATTTGAACGGCATATGATAACTCGCTCGCGGTAAAGGTTGCACGAATTTCTTCTGTTTTCCTCCGTTTTGACCTTTCACTTAGTGACTTAAACTCCGTGGAGGGACGACCACCCTTAGTGGTCGGTGTCTTATGTGATGCAGGAGTTATAGGAAACGATATGAATACATTAAGCCATTCGGCATATTTTGTGAAAAATTTATTTTCTTGTCTACTGACAGATTTCCACTTAGTTCTCATTACGTGAAACAATTTCGAAAATGACGGTTTCATATCGTCACGTATCAATACCAAACGTCCACTTTTCTAAAAAATTTCCGATTTAAGATGTTTCAGTAAAGCGCAAAAATCGTCATTCAAATGCCCTTTCACCAAAATGAAAACTTCTTTCCGTGTATAGACAACAACTTCGGTACTAGATCCTGTAATAAAGGCACAAGGTATTTGAAACTTACATATACAAATCTTAAAATATTCCACGTTTACTAAAATAAATAAAGTAACATCTAACTAATTTAATCAACAAGTTTTTAGCCCTCGCTTTTTGTTTTATTTATTTTCCAATGTTAATAAACATCCGCACGTACTATTTATTCATATACTAGTAAATGATGAAAAATAAGTCTAATAATTAATAATATATTATGCTGCTTCTCAGTAAATCTTGAACACAACTTATTAATAACATTTATGGACAATCCAAATGTTAAATAATCGATTTAGTTTTTGTGAATAACCTGTTTACGAAGTACGTAGTGAACATCTGTTGCGCGCTGCAACTTGCTCGCCATGCACAATTAGAAAAACAATCATTACAGCCACAAGGCGCAAAAAGGTGCAAAAAGTTCCTAATCAATTTCGTTAGCTAATACAATTACCTAAAGCTATACACTTCGATCTGTGTAGGACATTGTAGGATATGTTACTTTTCGTCTATTTCAAAATTGAAGTCTCTAAAATTATATCGTTTTTGCGAGAGTACCAAATATGGTCGTATATTAAACCCATAAATATTACTTTTTAAGTGAATTATAACACAAATAATGCTACAAACCTCCAGCAGTAGAATCCATCTTGTAAAAATGTAATATAACTATTGGCTTCCAAGATAGACAATTTTAAAGTTCGCCGTTTCTGCGGTACGTTCTCACACACGTCCAACACTTAAATCAAAGACCAACTATGAACCGAAGTATCGAGGCAACTATAAATAGCTACGCCTTCTCCTTCCAGGGTTGAATGCATTAATCATTTCGCTATCCAAATCATCAGTCAAAATTCTCCGATTCGAATTTTCATATTTTGAGGTTTTGGCCAGCTTTTCGGGATCTCGTCCCACCGTGCAGCGTACAGTAGTCGTCTGGAGAAAGCAAAAGCGTGGGAAATAATATGCGCAAAATTTTAAGATAATTTTGATGAAAATGATAAAAAAGAAAAAATTGAATGTTGTAAGTACAGTACATTTAATATAGTGAATAATTTGACACATTGTTCCCGAAGAGAAGAGCGAAGCGATGCGCGCAGGCGTTCCTCTACCGCCAGTACCCAGTGCGGGCGCGACGGCAGACTGGGCAGACACCGACCAGCAGCTGACGACATAACACGTTATTTCTATCAATTAAAGTTTGTGAAATTATCAAGTGATTTCATTCAACAAATACAACACACATTGATATTACTTATTGTTATTTTGCCATGGAAGTTCATCTTCTGAGTTTGCTAATCTGTCCTCTCGAAAATCTATATTATTTTGAAATGGTACAAAATCCGGTGACATTAAGTTGGAGATGTGATACGAAGAAGAATAAAAGACTGAAGAAGAAAAGGAATGCGAATTACATTTCGTTAAGACCACGAGGCGAACAGAAGAAGGCAGATTTATGGTTTCCATCCATTTAACGAAGCGCCGGCTATCTTAGGAGAATCATAATCTCGAGCCGAGACATGCCTTCTCAGTTTGGAGCGGCGATTGAAATCTCTTATACTCTGCGAGGAAGATACACCGATTTCCTAGACGAATCATTGGCATTGGTCACATGTCCAAGGTAGAGAACGATTCGAATCATGGATATTATATGCCTCATCACGGGGTCACCCGCGAGGACAGCGAAACGACTAAGTTACGTGTTGTTTTCAATGCTTCTAGCCCAACTACGAACGGCATGTCACTAAATAGTATTCAAATGAATGGCCCTGTTCTCCAGGAAGACCTATTATCAATTATTTTAAATTTTAGGAAACACCCGGTAGTCATATCCGCAGACATTAAAAAAATGTATCGACAAATTTTGATTGAGCCCGAACAACGCACTTTGCAACTGATATTGTGGCGTTCGAATACCACAAATGTAAACGAAACGTACGAATTAAATACAGTGACGTATGGCACGACGGCCGCGTCATTTTATCTGTTCGATGTTTGATGGAACTAGCTAACCAGTGCGAGAAAACGTCACCGGAAATTTCGTACATCATTAAAAAAAAACATGTATGTTGACGATTTCCTGACGGGAACGGATTCCGTTGAGCGCGCGAAGGAGACTGCCTCACAGATTTCTGAAGTCTTACGAGGAGGAGGATTTGAACTCGCAAAATGGCGTTCCAACAAACCCAAAGTAATACGACATGTCCTGAAATCTAGCATGAATCTGGATTCTCATAATTTCGGAGACGAAACTACCAAGACCTTGGGATTGAAATGGTCATGCGGAACCGATCATCTATTCTACACGGTAAATGTGAATCCACCAACAAGACCAGTAGGACTCTTAAGCCCTGTCATAATCAGCACAAAAATATTACTACAGAAAATTTGGTCTGAGAAACTATCGTGGGACGAGGTAGTGCCGTCGCACATTGAATCCATCTGGTCTCGATTCAGCAAGGAGTTGTCTAAATGGCGTTCGAATTCCGAGATACGTTCTTTGCGTCAACATGCTCAGATAGAGATTCATGGATTTTCCGACGCCAGCGAATTGGCTTACGGAGCATGCGTATTCATGAGATTAATTGACCAACAAGGAAAAATACACGTGAACCTACTCTGCGCGAAGTCCAAGGTTGGTCCATTAAAAGCACTTACCATTCCTAAGTTGGAACTGAGTGGTGCACTAATGCTTGCAAGACTTTTCGATAAAGTTAAGCGTTCAATGGGATTAGAATTTAAGCGATGTGTACTATGGACAGACTCATCCATTGTCTTGGCATAGCTCAGAACAACGCCCAATTTGTTAAAAACATTCGTAAATAATCGTGTTGCTGAAATACAAACAGAAACGAAACCAACGGATTGGCGCCATGGGTCGTCATCAAACAACCCAGCGGACGTAGCGTCAAGAGGCACGAACCCATCTTCCATAAAGCAACTGCATTTGTGGTGGAAAGGTCCAGAATGGCTTTCCAAGGCAGAGGAAGAATGGCCAGAAACAGCCGTTGATTACAACACATTATTACCAGGAGTTCGCGACAAGACACGAATGTTCCTAACTGCGAAAAATGATTATGATTTTCCGTTTGAAAGATTTTCGAACCTAGGAAAACTTTTACGCACAGTTGCATACGTGTTCAGATTTAGGAATAATTTTAAATCCAAAACAACAGGTCCACTTTCCACGAAGGAAATAGATACTGCATTTAATGCATTAATTCGATTAGTGCAAACTCAAACATTCTATAGGGAATACGATGACCTAATTAACTCGAAGCCGATTAATCCAAAAAGTAACATTTTAGCAATGAATCCCTTTTTAGACCATGATAAATTGTTGAGAGTAGGCGGGAGACTTGCTAATTCAAGTTTTTGTTTAGATATGAAGTACCCTCTGATACTGCCCAAAAGTCATCGTTTGGTCAAACTAATCTTTGAAAGCGAACACAAACGATTAATGCATGCTGACCCACTATTGCTAGTCAATGTGCGCGAGAAATTTTGGCCTATTGCGACCTAATATCACGAAGGAAACCGTTAGAAATTGCATTCGGTGTTTCATGGCTAACCCTACGGTGTCTTAACCTATGATGGGCAACTTACCTTCTGCACGTTTTATTGCGGACTGTCTGTTTGCGGTTTGCGGGGTTGATTACACCGGGCCATTCCTTGTAAAAGACCGAAAAGGGCGCGGATCTAAATGTACTGGTTATGCCTTTTTGTCTGATTTGCGACAAAGGCTGTACATTTGGAAATCGTTTCAGAGTTGTCAACACAGTCTTTCATGCAAGCTTTGAGATGATTCGTAGCCAGACGTGGTAGACCTTCAAAATTATACTCCGACAACGGAACTAATTTTGTAGGCGCGAGCAGAGAGCTATCCGAGTTGTTCAATTTCATTAACGCAAACGAAACCCAGCTTTCCCGGCCTTTGTTCACGAGGATTTAAATTGGAGCTTAATTCCCGCGAATTTCCCTCATTTTGGGGGCATTTGGGCGCCGGTATAAAGTCGAGTAAACATCACTTGAATCGCGTGTTAGGCAATGCAAACTTGACTAATGAGGAGCTAAGTACTCTGGTTGCACAGATTGAGTCAATCCTTAATTCCAGACCCTTAACTCCACTCTCATCCGATCCAAACGATTTTTTACCATTGACCCCAGCACACTTTCTCCTTGGAAGATCCACAATGGTGATTCCAAACTATGACTTGTCTATGATCCCAGAATCACGGATGGACATATTCCACCGCATCCAGTCCACGAAGGCGCATTTTTTGGCAGATTGAATATGTATCTGAGTTGCAGCAGAGATGTAAATGAAGGAAGTCATAACATCTACTACAACCAAATGATCTAGTGCTGATATAAGAAGACAATCTACCACCGTTATGCTGGAGACTTGGCAGAGTTGTTCATCTTCATCATGGACGTGTCGCTATACCCAGAGTAGCGACTATCAAAACCAGCAAAGGATTGATAAAGCGAGCTTTGGCTAAACTGTGTCCATTGCCAACGGAAGTCTTTGAAAGTCGACACTTTCAACTCGGGGGGCATGTTCGCGAAGAGAAGAGCGAAGCGCGCATCGCTTCGCTCTTCTCTTCGCGCAGGCGTACCTCTACCGCCAGTACCCAGTGCGGTCGTGACGGCAGACCGGGCAGACACCGACCAGCAGCTGACGACATAACAGGTTATTTCTTACTTATTGTATATCCAGTCCACTTATCCATTAAAGTTTGTGAAATTATCAAGTGATTGCATTCAACAAACACAACACACATTGATATTACATATTGTTATTTTGCCATGGAAGTTCACCTTCTGAGTTTGCTAATCTGCCTACTCGAAAATCTATATTATTTTGAAATGGTACAAAATCCGGTAACATTAAGTTATCTTCATAACAATATCCGCTCGTAGACGAACTATATTGTGCAATACAATACTTGCTTTGACGATATCGGTGGGAAATTCTACGGTTACATTAAATGGTCTATGTAGTATTCGACATTTATTTGCCAATATTCCAAATTAACTTTCTGCGAATCTGCGAGCTCGGGATAAGCGATAGTTAAACACACGTTTTTTGATGTGTTAATTGTTTCCCACAGTATGGTCGTAGCATATGCTCGCTGAGTCCAAATGCTTCATCGCCAATGAATACGTAAGGTGCAGGATTCCCATTTGTGCTAATTGATTCTGGTGCAGGTATATCTAGTTCATCTCTCTCCAATAACTTGTATAAACTGCAGTCTTTCCAAAGAGTGGAGTTTGAAGATTTTCCATCAGCTCCAACATCTACATATCTGAATATATAATTTGCATCACAAACTGCCACCAAAACTACTGAAAAAAAATGTTCTAGATTTTCGGGAGAAAACCGCGTCAACGACGATACAGTAGTCAATGTTTCGCACTCTGTTGCAAGAGGCATCTTCAGGACGTAACAGTAAGACAGCTACGAATAGAATGAATGAGTGTGTGGAAGGGTGAGGCTATTTATATGTACCTTACGCAGGCGCCTGCGCACGTAGTCAAATAACTATTGGTTGGGAGGGCGGTTGGGGGTAGCTGTGATTGGCTCTGGTGGTCGTAAAAATGCTTTCCAGATGTGATGTAAATGCCAACCGTCATGTCATCTCTATTGAGATTGGAGGGATGTTTAAAGATTTCGATCGCTTCGCGGATTATACGAGGATAATAATGTGATTCCCGGGAGATGATTTTTGTTTGATCGAAAAGTATTGTGTGACCCGTGTTATGCTCAGCAAGAGCCGAACTGGTGATCTAGCGCAGCCTTGTACAACGTTCATGTTCTGAAACCCGTGAAATACCCTGTACCTAAAACTAATTTTAAATTACAATTAGGTAATCTACATGATATTTATCATAATTATTTTTAGCGGCTAAATTTCAAAGAAAGTGGAGAAGTTTGAGAGATTCCTGTAAGAGAGAACCTACTCTGCGCGAAGTCCAAGGTTGGTCCATTAAAAGCACTTACCATTCCTAAGTTGGAACTGAGTGGTGCACTAATGCTTGCAAGACTTTTCGATAAAGTTAAGCGTTCAATGGGATTAGAATTTAAGCGATGTGTACTATGGACAGACTCATCCATTGTCTTGGCATAGCTCAGAACAACGCCCAATTTGTTAAAAACATTCGTAAATAATCGTGTTGCTGAAATACAAACAGAAACGAAACCAACGGATTGGCGCCATGGGTCGTCATCAAACAACCCAGCGGACGTAGCGTCAAGAGGCACGAACCCATCTTCCATAAAGCAACTGCATTTGTGGTGGAAAGGTCCAGAATGGCTTTCCAAGGCAGAGGAAGAATGGCCAGAAACAGCCGTTGATTACAACACATTATTACCAGGAGTTCGCGACAAGACACGAATGTTCCTAACTGCGAAAAATGATTATGATTTTCCGTTTGAAAGATTTTCGAACCTAGGAAAACTTTTACGCACAGTTGCATACGTGTTCAGATTTAGGAATAATTTTAAATCCAAAACAACAGGTCCACTTTCCACGAAGGAAATAGATACTGCATTTAATGCATTAATTCGATTAGTGCAAACTCAAACATTCTATAGGGAATACGATGACCTAATTAACTCGAAGCCGATTAATCCAAAAAGTAACATTTTAGCAATGAATCCCTTTTTAGACCATGATAAATTGTTGAGAGTAGGCGGGAGACTTGCTAATTCAAGTTTTTGTTTAGATATGAAGTACCCTCTGATACTGCCCAAAAGTCATCGTTTGGTCAAACTAATCTTTGAAAGCGAACACAAACGATTAATGCATGCTGACCCACTATTGCTAGTCAATGTGCGCGAGAAATTTTGGCCTATTGCGACCTAATATCACGAAGGAAACCGTTAGAAATTGCATTCGGTGTTTCATGGCTAACCCTACGGTGTCTTAACCTATGATGGGCAACTTACCTTCTGCACGTTTTATTGCGGACTGTCTGTTTGCGGTTTGCGGGGTTGATTACACCGGGCCATTCCTTGTAAAAGACCGAAAAGGGCGCGGATCTAAATGTACTGGTTATGCCTTTTTGTCTGATTTGCGACAAAGGCTGTACATTTGGAAATCGTTTCAGAGTTGTCAACACAGTCTTTCATGCAAGCTTTGAGATGATTCGTAGCCAGACGTGGTAGACCTTCAAAATTATACTCCGACAACGGAACTAATTTTGTAGGCGCGAGCAGAGAGCTATCCGAGTTGTTCAATTTCATTAACGCAAACGAAACCCAGCTTTCCCGGCCTTTGTTCACGAGGATTTAAATTGGAGCTTAATTCCCGCGAATTTCCCTCATTTTGGGGGATATCAAGTGATTGCATTCAACAAACACAACACACATTGATATTACATATTGTTATTTTGCCATGGAAGTTCACCTTCTGAGTTTGCTAATCTGCCTACTCGAAAATCTATATTATTTTGAAATGGTACAAAATCCGGTAACATTAAGTTATCTTCATAACAATATCCGCTCGTAGACGAACTATATTGTGCAATACAATACTTGCTTTGACGATATCGGTGGGAAATTCTACGGTTACATTAAATGGTCTATGTAGTATTCGACATTTATTTGCCAATATTCCAAATTAACTTTCTGCGAATCTGCGAGCTCGGGATAAGCGATAGTTAAACACACGTTTTTTGATGTGTTAATTGTTTCCCACAGTATGGTCGTAGCATATGCTCGCTGAGTCCAAATGCTTCATCGCCAATGAATACGTAAGGTGCAGGATTCCCATTTGTGCTAATTGATTCTGGTGCAGGTATATCTAGTTCATCTCTCTCCAATAACTTGTATAAACTGCAGTCTTTCCAAAGAGTGGAGTTTGAAGATTTTCCATCAGCTCCAACATCTACATATCTGAATATATAATTTGCATCACAAACTGCCACCAAAACTACTGAAAAAAAATGTTCTAGATTTTCGGGAGAAAACCGCGTCAACGACGATACAGTAGTCAATGTTTCGCACTCTGTTGCAAGAGGCATCTTCAGGACGTAACAGTAAGACAGCTACGAATAGAATGAATGAGTGTGTGGAAGGGTGAGGCTATTTATATGTACCTTACGCAGGCGCCTGCGCACGTAGTCAAATAACTATTGGTTGGGAGGGCGGTTGGGGGTAGCTGTGATTGGCTCTGGTGGTCGTAAAAATGCTTTCCAGATGTGATGTAAATGCCAACCGTCATGTCATCTCTATTGAGATTGGAGGGATGTTTAAAGATTTCGATCGCTTCGCGGATTATACGAGGATAATAATGTGATTCCCGGGAGATGATTTTTGTTTGATCGAAAAGTATTGTGTGACCCGTGTTATGCTCAGCAAGAGCCGAACTGGTGATCTAGCGCAGCCTTGTACAACGTTCATGTTCTGAAACCCGTGAAATACCCTGTACCTAAAACTAATTTTAAATTACAATTAGGTAATCTACATGATATTTATCATAATTATTTTTAGCGGCTAAATTTCAAAGAAAGTGGAGAAGTTTGAGAGATTCCTGTAAGAGAGAGTTAAAAAAAGAAAAGAACCTAAAAAGCGGTTCTGCCGGGTGAAAACATAGACCGTATTTATAGTATGCAAATCTAGGGTTTTTAAAACCCATAGCTGAGAAGAGGGACACCGAGAGTTCGATTGATGCTGTCGAGGCTGAAAATTCGGAACACTCCAGTACAGAAAACATCCCAGGCAATAATCACACGGGTAAACGGAGGGGACCTATGAAAACTGCTGATAAAGGAAATGAGTTAATTCAGCAATTAAGCTATCGTTTAACTAATCGATTTCATGAAGACCATAAAACAGATAGCGATATGCATTTCTTGCTGTCACTATATGATAGTTGGAAGCTATTGACAGGCAACAAAAGATGCAAGCTCGAATTGACATACTAAGGGCTAGTTTTTCAATACTGGTTTAAACCATGATCGAAGTTCAGTGTTGCTTTTTAATGTCTAATAACCAATCAATCTTTACTAATCTGACAGTTACCACGGTTACCGGAGAGTTCAGTAGAACTTAGAAATAAACCAGTAATAAAAAACCTTCAGTCGTTGATTGTGACAGATTTTGGGTCTGGTACTCATTCTTTCTTTTTCAACCTGTGCTGTGTAGGTAATAGGTGGTTTGAGCTGCTGGAATGCGGGATGTCGAGACACTTGTGATTCGAGATCTATAGCTAATCGGGCTGTAGTCTGTAAACTAGTAATGAAAAAGTAGCCCTTAGGGTAGTTTTTCAATACTAGTTTAAACCACGAGTGAAGTTCAGCACTGCTGACAATGTTTTGATGACCAGTATCCAATAAACTTTGGCGAATCTAACAGAAATCAAGAATAGAACGGAGTTCTTAGAATTAAACCAGTATTGAAAAACTGGCCCTAAATATTATCCAAAAATGCACATGACCAGTATACTATATATGAATCGAGACAGTACCCAAATGTACCAAGCACTTCACTTTTGAGCGGTATGGACGAAGATTCCATAATAACCAATATTTTCTCTTAAGAATTTAAATTAACAATGTATGTTTTTCTATATTAATAATAAATAAGCAACCATTGTTTTACTTACCCTATAGTGAGTGCAAGACGTTCGTCTGCTGGAATACATTTTCTCATAATCGTATCATTTCTTAGAATACTTTCCTTTAACACACTTAACAAATAATGAAAAGTGCTTTGACTCATTCTGAAGTAATTACAAAATTTATCATAATACTTTCTCAAAGATCGATAAAGTAACCGGAACTAACTATCGATTCTATTTTGTGTAATAGGATGAATCTAGAAAATTCTTCTTCGTCGACGTCGCACAGTGGAACGAGTATATGGACCGCGCTGGACATCCAGTTTTCTCAGTCATTATCCAACCGATTTTAAAAATATTAAGGGAATAACTTATTATATTATTGATGTCTAGAACCTTAAAATTTTGTATTGATACCGCGACCTGAAACTAAAAAATTTAGGCATATATTGTATAATGACAAAAACAAAATTGGACTAATTAAAAAATTATTGAAAAAAGTTTTTTTAATGAAAAATGATTATTGTTCGACTAAACAGACTGTACACCACTCAATTACTCCCAATCCATTGTACTTTCGTCGTTTTCTTCGATGTCATCAGTAGAAAAGAATTCCAGTTCTAAAATATTTGCGGCTTCGGGGAAAAATTTCAGATGTGCCCTTTTGCCCCACTGTTGTCTCAACCTCGATGTTTATTTTATTTATTTATTTATTTACATATAGTGTACAAACAGGCAAAGCCCAAAACAGTACACCCAAAAGTGGTACAAAAAAGAAATTAAGTAAAGCTACGGTAACAACAAAGAAAAATATAAGTAATAAGTCAATTGATAAGTAATAAAAAGAAAGGCGAGGTATTCTACTAATACGGGCGGCGAAAAAAAAAACAAAACAGATATTCAGGTTCATAGGGAAGCAGGTAACGGAGCCAACAATTTGCGCTTAAAGGAGACAATGGATGAGGAGAAGGGATCGAGATGAGGGAAAAAGTGATTAAAGAAGGCGATAGAACGATTGATAGGAGAGTTCTGGAAAGAGTTGGTATTACAGAGGGGGGAGCGAAAGAGACGAGGAGAACGAGAGGACCGGTCAGGAACACTGAACATGATAAGGCGCAGAAGTAACGGTACATTGAGAAGGTTGTTGATGATTTTGTACAGGAAAATGACATCCTGGGCACGACGGCGTACCCACAGCGGAACCAGTCCGAACACCGCACAACGTTGTTCGTATGGACAGGCGGGGAGACAGAACCTTCTGCTCAGGCATCTTACATAGCGTTTTTTAATAGCTTCCACATGATCTTTATAAACGTGATACTGGGGATTCCAAACCACGCTCGCGAAGCTCAGGATGCTGTTATATGTTATATTATATGCGTGATATAATGCGTTGATGGTCGACAGACTGGAGAAACCGGCGGACAACCGGATGACAAAGCCCAAAGCGCGGTAAGCCTTCTGAGTGCAATGTCTAACATGCAAGTCAAATAAAAGTTTTTAATCGACAATCACGCCAAGGTCTTTGATGGATGCAACCGATGATACAGTGTTATCTCCAAGGCTGTAAGCGTGCTCAAAAATATAGCGGTTTCTGGCAAATGTGATTTTGTGGCATTTATTATAGTAAAGAACCAGCTTATTGGTAGTACAATATTTATGAAAACGGTCTAGGTCGGCTTGGAGCTCAAGACAGTCCTGAAGGGATGTGATTCTATAGAAGATCTTAAAGTCGTCCGCGTACATCAGGAAATAGGCTCGTATAAAGCAAGTAAAAATGTCATTAACATAAATGGAAAAGAGCAAGGGGCCAATGTGTGACCCCTGTGCAACACCGGATGAAATTCTTCTGAAAGCGGATACGAAATTATTGACCAGAACCGCCTGAGACCGATTTGTTATGTAGGAGGAAAGCCACGACACGAAGAATTCATCCAAACCGATTTCCTCTAACTTTTTGATTAAGATAGCATGATCAATCTTGTCAAAGGCTTTACTAAACTCGGTGTATACAGCATCTACTTGAATCCGGGAATCGAGGGAATTTAAAATAAATTTGGTGTAAGTGCTTAAATTGGTTTCGACGGACCTAGCCGGAAAAAAGCCATGCTGCTGAGGTGCTATCTTGTGTTTAACCTCGAATAGTATAGATTAGTACATCAGGCTTTCAAAGACCTTACTGATACAGGACAAGATAGAAATCGGTCCGTAGTTCTGAACCAGTTCTCGGTTGCCCGACTTAAAAATAGGAATCACGTAAGCTCTCTTCCAGACCTGGGGAAATGTTGATTCCCGAACAGATTGAGTGAAAATGGTATGCAGGGGTGCAGCCAACTCTGCGGCACAATTGCGTATAAATAAGCCAGGAAGGCCATCCGGGCCTGCCCTAGTGGATGGCTTCAAACCACGCAAGCATTCAAGGACCCGCGAGACAGTAAATAAAGTTAGGGGATTCCCCGCGCGCGAACTCCGCCCAACCGGCGCCCCCCCAGCCCGACCATCAACGAAGACGGATGAGAAATACGAGCTGAATAGCTCGCGGAGGCCCCGTCAGAGGCAACATCATCATCGAACCTGAGCGTACGCGGGATCTGAGAAGCGCCACGACGCCTCTGAGAGACGAACGACCAGGCGTGACCCGGCTCCACCGCAATGGAAGCCTCGACGGACGCAGCGTACTCGCGATAGTCGGCCGCAACAAGACGCTTCGAGCGTGAGCGGAGCAGTGCAAAGGTAAGATAGTCGATTTTGTTATGATACATTTTCCATTTCTTATGAAATTTACGCTTTTCTCTAATGCACGCAATAGTGGCGCCTGAAAACCACGGGGGATGACGCCGGACGCCAGGAGCCCCACGGGGAACCAGGCGATGAACAATGTCCCAAACGCGATCGTAGAAAACATCCACGGCACGGTCCACGTCCAGGCCCACCAGCGCCTCGTCCCAGTCAACACTTTGAAGTGCTTCGTTTATAGAATCGTAATTGGCACGTGTGAAGTGAAACCGTCTTTCATTAGAACGAGGCAGAGGGAGCCCGGACGCAGCCCGTAACGTGATAACAAGCGTCGGGTGATGATCGTCCTCGTCGACCATGGGGACAGGGCATGAGGCAATGTCCTCAACACAAAAGCGGTTAGCGAGAACGAGATCAAGCAGGCGGCGGTTAGCATTGGGTACACTGTTAAACTGGTTAAGATTACATATCGAGAGTGTGTCCAAAAATAAACGAGATCTTGCGTCATAGCTACCCGACGGCGACATGGAGGCATCCACCGACGTTGACCAGCTCAGGCGGGGGATGCTGAAGTCGCCACAGATCAGTATGGTCGAATCGGGGTAGCGAAAACTAGCCGACTCCAACGCGCACAGGAAGCACTCAAGCGCACCGAGATCACCAGGCGGCAAGTACACACAGCACAGCAAAAGGCGACCGCCTCCACAAGCCACGGACACCCACAAGTCCTCCGCCTCGCTGCAAAGATCGGGCACAGGAGCAGCGTCGATAACAGTCTTCACCGCGATGAGCACGCCACCTCCGTCACGCTTCGCCGAGCCAGCGGAAGCTCTGTCTCTTCTAAAGACTTGATAGTCACCACAAAAGATCTCCCTATCAAACACACCGTCATTCAAAAAGGTCTCTGTTAGACATATGATGTCAAAGTCTGTCTGAGTAGACGCACAGTAAACTGCTTTGGTTTTAGTTCGAAGGCCGCGCAGGTTCTGGTAATAGATCTGGAGAACCATTGGTCATAAAGAAGGTCATATAAGAGGATCTGATGTCGTGAGCAAAGAATGTAAGATATCTTGGTCGGTTAATTCGCGGTTTAACTTCCGGGATTTATTCATTCGAAATTTTCTAAACTCTTTGTGTCGTGCCTCCTGAGCTTCTTCGCTTAATTGTCCGATTGTTATTATTGCTTTCTGAATGATTTCTTTGCCATGGATTAAAACTTTATGGACGGTAGCTGGCATATAATGCCATGGATACAAAGGGACGTAAAGCTCAGCCGTTTCTGATGTGTAGGAATGGAATTTTTCTAAATTTATGTCTTTTCCAGAGGTAATAATTTGCACTATTACCGCAAATCAATTTTTCGTCAACACCAGTGATTTCAGCCGAAAGTTTGGGGTTTTGCCTAGTGATGTTCCGATACCACCAAAGTATCGATGCTTACTCATATGAGTAGTACTCAAATCGGTTTTACGATACTACTCATATGAGTACTACAAAAGTACCTACTCATATCCATATCGATACCTTTTACTTGACTGCCAATTTTATATTTTTATTAGTGATTATAATTAAACAAAAAAGTGTTTCTGTGAAATATTTCCCAAAAAAGGAGGTTTTCCAAATATTTCGATGACAGCTTATTTCTTTTATGGTTCATTGTTTCACCAGCCTTTGAAAACAAATATTCGCATGGCACTGACGTTGCAACTATAATCAGATATTGTTGCGCGCATTTATGTAAACATGGATAAAGCGCCTTCATGTCTTCCCAGTCTGCATAAAGGCAAAACTGGGTTTGACGAATAAAGCGACACTTCATCATTGTGGTGTATTTTCTTCCTTCGTTTGTGGCCGTGTGCAAGTTGTTTATGGTGCTTCCAAAAATCGTACTCTTCGGTTACACCAGACAAACAGGTATCTTCCTCCGATCCACTATGTCTACCTTGGAGCTGCAAAACCATATCTTTCAGTTTTTGGATGGCTCGGTCACATGCCTCCGGATCTCTGAAATGTAGGTTTTTAAACCGTGGGGGATCCAGTAGGGTAGCAAAGGCTGCAAGGTCGTTCAATTCAATCAACCCATATCTTTTATTCAACTCCCTCAATAAAACGTTCTTGCATTGTTTGACAATTAGGGATGCTGGTGTAATATTATTAAGTGCTGTCGACAAACAGTTAATCATTGGTATAATTTTGGATATTGTTAGATATTTTTGCCCAGACGCTTCTCTTGTAACGTATTCGAAAAGTTTTAATAAAGCTGTAAGTGAGTGAGTGTTTCAATCTCTACAGCAGTTGGCATGTTGGGTGCTGAAACACTTTCAATTACAATTTCAGATACTACTTTTTTTAAATGCAAGAAGCGCTGTAACATGAAGAACGCAGAGTTCCATCTTGTTTTAATATCAGCAACAAGTTTCAGAAGTGAACCTTCAGGAGTATTATTTCGCATTTGATTTTTTTTTAATTTGTCTGACTGCACAACACTATTTTTTGTCCAGTGCACTATTTCTCTAACTTTTGATATAAGCGTTTTAACGCTAGGTAATTTTAAAGCCTTTTCAACAACGAGATTTATCGTGTGAGCAAAACACGACATATGGTTGTCTTCACCAATAGATGTTCTTATAGCTGCTAACATAGCACTGGCATTATCCGTCACCACGGCGCATATTTTACTTGGTGGTATATTCCAATTATCAAGAATACCCAGAAGTGTTCTCGATATATATTCAGCTGTATGCCATTCGCTAAGAGCGCGCGTGGCTAGGTATAAGATATACATTTCACCGTTTTGTAAAAAATGAGCTGTTACACCTATATATTCGTTTTCAGTATGATTCTTTCCAGAATAAAAAAAAGTAAATAATACTAGAATACAGTAAGCAACTATAAAAAAACCCATCATATTTTTAAAATAACAAGTTAATTAAAAAAACAGTAATCAAATGCTGTCCTCAATTTTTTGGAACAGTCCCCTGTCACAATTTGAAAATGGCGCTAAAATCCCACCATGTATGTTAGTGCAAAACGTTAGTGCAAAACGTTAGAAGTTAGTGCGGTTATAGAGCTAAGTGGGCTGACGCCATTTTGTAGACTGTCACTACTGTCACCACTGCGTTTGTAAGTCTGGGCCACTAGTTGAAACAGTCCCCTGGTAAGCATTTTTTTGTAGTTTAACTAATAAAATTATAATATATTTTCTTGAATAATTACTTAGCAAATATGTTATCATGTTTGCCTCTTCAATTTGAATAGATTGAAAATGATTTTATGCTAGGGAGCTTTTTATGTAAAAATACCAGTCCTCCGGGCACAGTCCCCTGTCATTTTATAACACAGGGGACTGTTTTTTAGGTATTGCCTAGTCTAACCTCCCATATTGCCTAGCATTGACCATTAAGAGTCAAAATATTGTCTTTCCTGCAGATAATAATGCCACTTAAAAATAAGCCTCGCAAAACAAGGGAAGAAATATTAGAACAAAAACGTAACGCTGAACGTTTGAGATAAAAAAGACTTAAAAATGACCCTCAAAAACGAGAAGAAATGAAGGAAAAAGAACGTCGGAAATATTAGATGAAGAAAGAAAAAGGTACCAGAAAATTAGTTAAGGACATGAGTCGTCGAGAACACAAGGCTGCCAAAAAACTTGGAGGGATCATTGTGCTACCTATCGCGCAAAGAAAAAAGTTTTGAAAGAAGTCACAAATACTTTCATTACGGAAAATATGCCCGATTCAGAGTGTTCAGTCACAGCTGCTCCGACTCCTTTGAGATTGACAGAAAATGCATTAATTGTAGCTAAAAGAAAACAAGCTAAAAAGAAGCGCAAAAAAATGATGAGAGCGAAAGACTTAAAGATTCAGGAATACAAAAGGAAACTAGAAATGTATAGAAAGAGATTACAGCGGTTGGGAAAAGCTAATATGAATAAAAATGTTGAGACACCGATTATAAAACTAACAAGAATGTATGATAATCCAGCGACTCGCAGAGAAATTGTTAAAAAGGCGCTTTTGGTGACGTATTGAGTGAACAATTGAAAGAGAACTACGCAAATTTAAAAACCTTTAAAGAAAAACAAATTTGGAAAAATTACATCTAACAATATAGTAAAGAAATACAAGCTGTGGAGGAGCAAAGACAGTGCTATATCTTATAAGAAAATTCAGAAGTCGGAACGTCAGACAAGCTTGCTACCCACAACACAGACTCGCCTAGATAGCATTTCATCCAAAGTTCTGGAGACAGTACAACATTTTTATGAAAGTGATAATAACAGTCGAATTGGCGCAGGAAAACGTGAATGTGTGACCAGAAAAGGAGTGAAAAAACAAAAAAGGTACCTGTTGGATTCAATTTTCAATTTACATAAGAAATTCAAAGATGATAACTTTCCAATCAGTTACCAGAGATTCTGCCGTTTACGTCCGTTTTGGGTAGTTACGCCAAAAATAAATGAACGGTATACATGCCTCTGCATAAAGCATGCTAATATTGATTTGAAATTGTCTGCATTCCATAAACGAAAAATTTTGCGTTACGATAATCATAATAAATTACTAGAAGACTGTTGTTGCAATCGTTATGGCGAGAAGTGTTTGTCTCGGGAATGCCAGCGCTGTGTCGACAAGAATCCCGATTATAGGCAGTTTGATGATAGCAAGCCTATACAGTTTAAAAAATGGGTAGCCGAAAAACAAGATTACAAGGACCCTAAGTCTAAAAACGTTCGCACTGTAATAAAGTATCTAAAAAGAACTTTCACAGTTCGTCCGCGTGAACTGATACAACATTTACACGATGATTTAGATGCGTATTTTTGTCACGAAAGAAACATTTTACATCAGTACAGAGCTGTTAAGGATCTAAAAGAAAATCTGAATGACTCAGAGGTTTTAATACACATGGACTTTTCTGAAAATTCAGGCAAAATTCAGGCATATCATTTTGGTGGGTCTAGACTTCAGCTCAGTCTTCACGCTGTCGTAGTTTACATGAAAGGCTCTACAAAGTCCTATTGGGTTTCCCAAAACACCACACACTCACCAGCTGCTGTAAGAGTACACTTGAAGACAATTTTTAAATCTTTACCACCATGCATAACCTGCATTCATTTCGTAAGCGATGGACCGGTGACGCAATACCGGAACAAAACAATGTTTTATATTTTGGCATCAAGGCTTTATGTAGATGTCCCGAGTATAGAAAAGTTTTCCTGGCAATGTTTACAAATGACGATGAGACCATTCACGAAATGACGGACGATATTTGTTACGTCTTCTACCTTTGACGGGAATGAATTAAACACTTGAAACACACTAAACTAAAGTCTTTATTATACCTTCTCTATTGCTCGCTGATTTACATCTATTACAATTTAATAGTGAAAACGTACAGGTCGAGTCCGGGGTAAAAACTAGCCCTCCATCAAGAACTCTCGCGACGTCTCAGTCAACCTCGAAACCTAACACGAAACATAATACATTACAATATTCAAAAAGATGCTGCTAATTTGAAAAGTTTCAGTGGTACCCTAAAAATACATCAAGTTAAGCGTAAGATATCACGTCCATTGGGATCATCGCTTGGTGCTGCCAAGCTTATAAAAGTTTGAGCTGCTTTTGTAATAATAACGAATGCGAGCATTTTAATTTAGGAGTTATAAAATACGAAGAAAAGACAAAACTTAGAGTCGAGGATGTTAATTGAAATTAGATAGTAACGTAATGTTATTTTTGTTATAGTACTATTTTTGTAACTCCATCAGTCTGATTTTAGAGAGTTGATTTTGAAAAGTGTTCAATAGAATTAAGAAAATTATTTATCGTTTGTTTCATTTGTTCAGTTGATTTATTCGTTAGTGCAAACATATTTATTATTACCGGGGGACGAACTGGATTGTTTTTAGTGACAATCTGACAACCGGAAGTGGTAAATGTTACAAGCGTCTTCTTAGGGATTTATCCGATGTTGGCCAAACTGATATCAGCTCACCATCCAGTGACTTTAGATATGTATACAAATTGGCAGATCAGTGGAATGAACGGTTTAGGCGCTGTCAGGGTTTCTAGAAGCAGCTTGACAGAATCCAAACCTTCGTCAGTATGTCAAATGTAATTCTGTCACTGAAACTGACGTTAGGTAGCGTCCAGAGATGGCTCTGGCTTTACTAAATTAAATAATTGCAAAAGTGTTTAGGCACTTCATTGTGACAACGATTTAGTCGGAAAGTAGGGTAAGGGCCACCCCAGATATTTATTCTGTTGATTTCTGTTCTATTTCTTACGATTACAGCGCCATCTATAGTAAATCGAAGAAAATGTTTCAGATATTTTTCGCATCTTTTACGAGGTATTACAAAATTCCAGGTTAAATGAATCACCCGGTATACTAATGAGAGTAATGAGTATACAAATAAATTTTCAGTTATTCGTTTACAGTACATTTCCTGTACTTCGACTGAATATCTATTGCAGTCTATTCCTTGCCAACATTTCTGTGGTTACACAATTCTGTTTCAACACTGTCAACACTGTTTTGTTTACCAGACCTGCCAACGTAATGAACATGAACGTTGTTTGGCTTCTCAGGAGCAACAGAATTTTATAAGGACTGAAAATTGGCACTAGAGGCGCGCAAAGCCATTGACTAAAATAGCCGGTTGTTCACCTCGGTACTGTAATTTACTACACCTACTATCTTTGTGAAACAAATTTATATCTAAATTTCACCATATAGCTGTACTAATGGAATACATATTTTAAAACGTGACAAACTGTCGATTAGCGTCTAGTTTATACAACATTAAGATAAACTTGTTTTGTTGGTTTAATTAAATTTGTTTTAATTTGCCTCATATGGAGCTAAATCTATCACCTAGGTTGGTCAATGTTGCCTTATTTTTATTATTTGCGCCTAAGGGTACGCCCAGACGAGCGACTTTTTGTAGCACTACAGTCGTGATGCCATAAACAGCAACAGCGACATTTTATTTTTTTTACTCTGCTCTCTATTCTTATGATTATATTATAGATTTTTTTTCCTGATAATCTATTGACTCTACTATTCTACGATCTCCTTTTGACCTTTTTCTCATCTTTGGTCCCCTATGGTATTTTCTTACACATTGCTTTACACTCCATACGTACAAATCTATACATTACTTCTCGTAAAACACATAATATGTATGCACAAGAAGTGTGACCTGTTCTTATTTACACCAACCGTTTCGAATAACGCACGTTATTTATGAGGTTGTCCCGAACACAATGCTGCTCAGCTAACTATTCTTCGTAATGTTTCCTTGAAAATATGAGTTTACAATGTGTCGTATCGTGTTGTGTTTGCCCTGTTCGTGCCGTTAGTGTATCAGGTCGAAATATAAGGTGAGTATGAATTCTTGGAAGCCGTACACGCAACATGACCCGTGTACTGTCTGCGTGTATGGTCTACCAGCACGTGAGAAGACTTCCTTTACTCGAGCTTGTCGGATAATATACGTCGACAGTATTACTGAAACTATAACTGAATATGATGCCTGTTAATGTAGAAACTTAGTTTAATGGTCACCGCAATAATTTCCTGAATTTGTTGCTATTTTTTGTGTTTTACGAAGGTCTTATCCATGTTACAGCGTATATATGTAAATTCAGACTAAACTATGTCTAACGGAACTGGTCTGTTTGATCATATGTAATAAAAAATACTGTACATAGAGGGAAAAATGTATTCAATACAGCATAACTATCGTTGAGTGAAGAATATAACTATACGTACTTTTGGGTCAAGAATCTGTTTGTTCATTGAAGCATGTATATTTTTCACCCAACAAAATATTGTTGATGTAAAATGAACGTCTACTCTTTATTCTTATTACAATAAAATATTATTTGGATAGCAAAAATATCCTCTTGAAGCTACACTATATACGCAAGAACAATTTTTTTTGATATCCAAGAATAGAGTTCTCTGTGTGTAGAACACTCAATATCGTCAAAAATATATAGCGGTAATATGTGGCAAAAGACGCGAGAATATATAGCGCCATCTGTAAAGTAATTGCACAATTCTCTGTGTATCTCTCAGAGTAAGAATCTTGGATAAAGAAGCTGTTTTTTTTATAGAAGAATAACTTTTTCAACGTCAGAGAAAAATATACTTAACATAAACATACTAAATTCATAAATCGCAAGACTAACTAACCGTTGAAACAACTATATTGAAATTCTTATTAGAATAAAATTTTATTTGGATAGAAAAAATACTCTATATGCTACACTATATACGCAAAAATATTTTTTTTGATATCCAAAAATAGAGTTGTTTCTGTGTATCTTTAAAACTTAGGAATCGAAAATTAACTAAACTTAAGGCATATTGAGTGCAAGGGTTGTATGGAAGTCGACATCGGTATTATTATTAAGTGAAAAGAAATGACCGAAACGAGAATTATTTTATACCAAATAGTTTTTGAATTGTAGAATTTTCGTAAAGAATAAATTCTTCGGGTTTTATTCCAGAAAGATGTATGAATAAAATAAATCTGGTTTTATTTTAAATAAATAACAAATACCTATTCAGCAAAGGAATCTATCCCCTTATTTTACTTTACAGGTTCCTTTTTATTTAATAATACACGATAAACTGCTATGACATTTCGAATTACTCTGCGAATTACTCTCTGCGAAGAAGCTCCTGTGGACTCTTGAATAAGCTGTTCATAGCGTTTCGAACGGATGCAAGCGCCTGCGCAAAAATATATCTGCGATTCACCAACAGGTCCAACACGAACTAGTAAATCCTAGGTTTCACCGTTATGTATTGGTCAATCATAGGATTAGCCGCTATGGCTTGGTAAAAGCCCGAAATTCTATTGATAAATACCATTTTTTCGGACATTTACCGATTCAAACTGGTCAAACCTAGCGTTAATGCTAGGTTTGACCGTATTTCGGGCTTTTACAGTAACATATATACTGGCACTAAAACTCTTTCTCCCGGCGCCGGCGCCACAATTATAATAATAATAATAATAATATTGCTTTATTGAAAAGAGACCAAACATAATACAAATGAAATATGAGATACAAAAAAAAAACAGACAAAAAATCTCTTCGCAAAAGGCGAAGTCCAGTTTGACACTTGTATGTGCCAACTGTTCAACTCAACCTTACATATATAAAAATATTCTTTATTATAATATATTACTAGAACTAAACATAAACTAATTGACAAATATCATACAATAACATAAAATGCGATGCTGAATTAAATGAAAAACTGAAGCAAACTGAAACTATTCATAAAAAAGAAATAAAATCAAAACTTTGGCTAATACTTTGCGTAACGCTTTACTTTTACTGCGCGCTCACAGAAACATTACTATGCTGCACACCTACACAAAACATCCAACATGACCTAAATTCTGGGAGGTTTGCATGACACCACGAAGCCTACTTTTAAACGTCGCTAACGATAATGATTTTAAACCTTCAGGACACTGGTTATACAAAACAGCAATGTTGTACGAAAAGCTTCTCTTGAAAAACGTAGTGGAGTGGGCCGGTATAGTTATTGTGTTTTTGTGCCTTAGGTTTAAGTGATGTACATCTGCTCTGAAAGATATCTTGTTATACAAATATGCAGGGGTCTTCGACATAATAAGCTTGTGAGCAGTGCATAGAAAATGAAAATCTCTCCTGTTTTTCATGTTCAACCAATTTGCTGTTTCTAAGGTGTAGGAGATTCTTTCATACTTGCGCACACCGTATATGAGCCTTAGGCAGCTATTCTGCACACGTTGAATGCGAGAGGATGTGGCCCGAGTCAAGCAAGGTCCATAAACCAAGTCCGCAAAATTAAAATAGGAAAGTACCAGCGTATTGCATAACATTTTTTTCATTGACTGATCCAGACAGTGTCGATGAGGATAAATACGACGCAGGGCTCCATATGCCTTTCTAATGTACCCGCCAACATGGTTCTCAAAACGGAGAGAACTATCCACGGTTAAGCCCAAACTCTTCGTCTCGGACGACAGCGTAAGTCTCTCATCATTCAACATGACTACCACCTGCTCGGCATTGACAGAACCAAACACAATCACCTTTGACTTGGATGCATTAAGTGTAAGTGATAATTTACTAGAGTATTCAGACAGAGATCTCAGGTCGGAGTTTAGTTTCTCACATGCTGACAGCACATCACTCGGATTAAAGGAAATATAAATTTGCGTGTCATCCGCATAGATATGGATTGAACTATGTTTTATGCAGTTCGGAATTTGTGAGGTATAAAGGGAAAATAAAAGTGGTCCTAAAATTGATCCCTGAGGGACTCCACAATTAATGAGTAAGGGATCTGACAATAGCCCATCAACAGAGACCATCTGATATCTGTTCATCAGATAGCTCGCGATAAGTGCAATCGAGCTATCCGAGAAAGACAAATGCTTTAATATGGCTAAAAGCATTTTATGACTGACTCTATCGAATGCCTTACTATAATCTAGTAAAACCAATATCGAGCTTTGATTGTTGTCCTTAGCCTTAATTATATCATCTGTCACATCTGCCATAGCTGTCGCGCAACTAAACGATGGTCGAAATCCGGACTGTGTGGGAGGCAAAATATTATTCTCGGTCAGAAACAGCCGTAATTGTTGTTCCATGCATCTCTCCATGATCTTAGAGAGAGTCGGCAAAATACTTATGGGGCGCAAGTCGGCAAACGTACTTGGATTATTCACCTTTGGGAGGGGGGTTATTAAAGCGATTTTCCAGATATCAGGAAATACACATTGCTCGAAGCAGCAATTAATTATGTGCGTTAGTACTGGGACGATAGCTGGGCAACACAAATTAATAAAACTGATATTTATGTTGTCAATTCCAGTAGCCGTCGAGTGTACGTTATGAATAAGTTTTGTAATTAGCAATGAATCAACTGTAAAGAACGTAAACTTATCTTGTATATTGGGAAAACGTGTATTATTATTATAAAATTCAATCAACTCCAGATCGTCTGCCGACATCCGCCCACAACTTGAAAAAAAATCGTTCATTTCATTAGGTTTTTTTAATTCGACAGGAATGGTCCGAACTGGTTTATTTACAACATTCATTGTGTTTAAAGTACGCCACATATATTTCGGATCTTTAGTATTTACAACCGTCCTCAAAAACGCCTTCTTCTCATTTCTAACCGCGGATGTTGTAAGATTACGAAGGCTTTTGTAGTACTCCCAGTGGTGTGTCTGCTTAGTTTTTCGGAACTTAGTCAGAGCCCTATCGCGCAAACTCATCATCAGTTTCACGTTATCGGTCAACCACGGTGCAGGAGGCTTTGTAACCCGAGAAGTTCTGATCGGTGCATGATGATCTAATAAATCATTCAGAATATCATTTAAAAATTGAATTTTATGATTGACATCAGCCATGTAATAAATGGAGTGCAGTGGGAGTGCCGATAGATCTGTAGATAGTGCGTTGACATCAATGTTTTTTAAATCTCGATATGTATTGTACCTTACCCCAGAACCAACTTTTGCGCAGGACAACCTACAGAACACAAGTTCATGATCAGCGATGTCCGTATGCAGTGTACCCGACTTAATAACAGTCTCAATTTTATCTGTTAGTATAAAGTCAATCAATGTCGAGGAGTTAGCTGCAATGCGAGTAGGCGCGTCCACAAGCTGAGTCAGGCCCATATCATGAACCAGTTCGCCGAACTTTCTACAATTTGGATTATCAACACTCAGCAAATCAATATTACCATCTCCCACACAATACACCATATCAGAGACACCCTGCATAAGGCACAACGTCACATTAAACTCGTTCAGAAAAACATCAATAGCACTCGACGGAGGTCTATATATGCACCCAAATGCATACTTTTTTGAAGAAAAAGATACAACTATCCAAATCTGCTCAATCTCCCGACTAACCTCTAGAACACGAGCAAACTGTAAGTGATCAGCAATATAAATGGCCACTCCACCTCCTCTAGTTTCTCTGTCATTCCTCACCAGCCTGTACCCAGGAATCGCAATCTGACTGTCATATATTTGGTCGCCAAGCCAGGTTTCAGTTACTCCGATGATGTCATATTTCTCCGATAATAAAACATTTTTAAAATTATCGAAATTTGCAACTAAAGATCTTACATTAACATGAGCTATGGTTAAATTGGAGGTCATCATCAATAAGTATTGTTAGCGAATAGTGTTAGTAGTATGCAGCATTTCACACCATATTCATATTAAGCAAAAAAGAAATAAAAATAAATTGTTATTGATTGGAACAAGATTAGGGCTTTGAACAATAGAAAACAGATAAATTAAAAAAAAATGCAAATAAAAACGTGCAACAAGACTATTATTCTATTAGTGAAGTAGCACAAAGAGAAAGAGCAGCGCTGATAACAAAATAAAATTTGAATAAAACAAGCCAACACAAAAGCAGAGAAAAATTCGAATTTGAGTTTACTCAGCCGATAACGCAAGTCGGTGTCCCAAATCATTCTACCGTCTATCCGCCCCTTTTTCGAGACTTTGCTCTCGTAAGTCGCACATCACCACCAACCTCCTCAACACCCTCACCATCACCAACTTGAACCCTTGATTTTAGCACTTCCAGTTCATGACGATGTTGAATCCTGTGAGTTGTCCCGTTTCGCTGCTTCACGCAAATGGTACCGTCCATTGTCCACACATTCTCCTTCCCAAAAAAATCTTTTGTTTCTTGATAGAGAGCCAGACGCAGACGAGACAGCGACTCACTTATGGAACTTCCCGTACCTTTCAAGCGCTTTTTGTTCAGCCAGATCTTACTACGATCTTTGTAAGAGATCAGCTTTACTATGACTGGTCGTTGTTTAGCCACTTGACCTCTTTTATTAATGTTACCCAGCCGATGACATCTGTCAATAATTGACCCATCAGGTGACCAGTTAGGGACACCGAGCTTATCAACAACATTTAGTATTTTAAGCTCAAGATCTGAATGTGACTCACTGTTTGATTCAGGAATCCCATGGAATACAAGACAATTGCGTCGTGAGTAACATTCCAGCTCATCAAGTTTCTTAGTATTTGAGTCGATTTGCTTACTTAACTGATCAAGGGTACTTATCATCTCAGACTGAAAGTTTTTGAAGTCTTTAGCTATGGCATCCAGGGTACATGTCTCAGGCTGGCCCGTTGAGGTGTCAATCGCACTGTTCAAGCGTGAA
The DNA here is from genome assembly GCA_963971325.1 of Aphodius granarius. Taxonomy (NCBI): domain Eukaryota; kingdom Metazoa; phylum Arthropoda; class Insecta; order Coleoptera; family Scarabaeidae; genus Aphodius; species Aphodius granarius. Next base: position 9,185,979 of record OZ020225.1, read on the forward strand.
TTAAACTTATCCATGGCCGACTTAAATTCCTCACTCATATCGTGCAGAACCTTATTGTTTACATTGAAAGCCGGCATTTTGCTCGATGCCAAACTGTCTTGATACCGGTTTGACGTTGGACACAGCGTTCACGACAAAGAAATTCGCAAGGTCGAATAAATATCGCACTAGTAACTTTTTGAGACCGATAAAACTACAGAAGAATTATGTGAATAGTTAATAGTTCCGCGAATCACTCACTATGCACACCGACCTAATTCCCGTGTCAACGAGGCAAAACAGCAATTATATAAACTGATTTTGAGGACCGACCCGCAAACACGTCCACTCAGTCCGACATCACACGTGTAATCCCAATTAAGTTTACAGTGACCTTAGAATGATCTCTCGTTGCCGTTACATTCTGGCACTCGACTTCACTAAATGGAAGTTCATCCTGCATTCGAGCAAAAGCGATTTCTGGCTTTTCGGTAAATGGTCTCCCCACGATAATTCGCACGTGCTGATCATCATTAATATTAGGTGCTATTAGCAGTTCAATACCATTTGCGAAAACATTACCTATCATCAAGTTTCCTCGTATTGTGTGCTTACAAACCACCGATAATCCTGAACTAAATCCGCCTAAATTTAATTCACATTCTTCCCTAATCATTTTCTCGTCTACGAGCTAATACTGAATGGTACAAACTGAACTAGCCGGATCGATGAGTGCTACATACGGTCTCTCATTCAAAATCACTCTGCTCAGGTATTTTGGGTTCATTCTTACCTTTATATCCGCCACATTCTTAAACTGAGATGGAGTATCAGTTTTCTTATGAGCTGTTACTCTATGTAGGGTCGTCAAGTCATCAATTACATCTTCGATATCAGGAGATTCGCAGCACCGTTTGCATTAAACAAACCGCCAATATCATTTACTTGACCCCATCGAATGAAAATTTTAATGCCTTGTATAGCACATATTTTGCATCGACATAATCAATCACTGATTTTTTTGGTTTTGCTTTCATCTTTTGCAGTATTCCCTGGTAAGAAAGGATCTTGGCATTCAGACTGAGTAATCACAGTAATCACAGTAGCACAGTAGGAACACAGTAGTATGTATATATTGAAACTAATCTAATGGATTAACTATCAATTATTATCGTCTTATATGGCGATTATATAATATCATAATCGCCATATAAGATACAAGACCAAATAGCACATTGCCTTCCTACAAGGAACAAAATCAGCAAACGTAGTACCTAAGTTTTGCAGAATCAAAGTACCACATGTAACAACCCAACATAAGAGTCACATACAACAAGATCAATGCAAATGAGATCCACACTGCAACTATGTAAGGAAGGTAAACACAAACCATCAGATATTATCCAAGCTTGGCACCACAACTTTCCGAATGCTTAACATGAATCCAAACAAACACACACTGTACAATCTCACACGGAACTCCCACACACCATCTCGCAAGACTCCCAAATAAAACACTCACCAAGACCCTCAATTTTAAACCACAATACACCATCAAGAACTCCGAAGAACTAATTAGGCACCTACAAGAATTTGAAATAAAAAGAACAACAAAACTGATATCATTCGATATCAGTAACCTATATGCCAACATCCCCATCAAAGAAGTGTCCACCTTAGTCTCAAACTTCTCGCTGACAAATTTTGTGGATTCGACCTTTTTCCTTCCAAAATAATACTTCTTCAGGTTCAGTGTAAACGTTGCCTCTCGCAACGCCTCTTTAACACAAACCTCAACTTTTGAATCATCTCTGGCCAATCCGGTGTTGCCACCAATATATCGTCCAGATACCAACGTGCCACGTTTCTTCCCAATGGACCCAATACTATCGTCATCAAACGGAAAAACTTGAAAGGAGCATTACAAAGCAGTGGCGGCTTGTGATAGTTTTAATTCTGTGGGCAAAATATCCCTTCAGTTTTAGGAACTGATTTAATGAATGTTACTGAATGCTATTAATGTTACTCTATGTTAGTAACTTCCCACTAAAAACACCAGAAGGCCTAGAGTAATGTCTTGCCAGGACGGTAAAGTTGGAAAGGGTATTAGTATTAGTATATGGAATGATAATTAGTAATAAATCAACATTTTATTCAGAACTCAACAAGTAATAACTCCAACATAACAGAATATTGGACATATCAGTATGCTGTGAAATAAGTTAAAAACAAATAAAACAATACTGCACATTAGGGTGGGTCATTTTATTTATTTTTTTTTACTTTTGCAACGGGCACAGCGATAAAATGGTACTAAATGGCGCTAAAATAACATGTGTGAAATATTATTACATTCTTTTAAATCTAACTACCTCGGGATTGTCAACAAAATTTCGAAAATACTCGTTTTTGATGTACGATCCAGTTTGAAAATATTGTACGCATGATCAACTTATAATTGTTTTAGAATAAATTTGAAACAAAACATAGTCTATTTACGAAATACAACCGATGAATGTTGCGCTTTTCATATGCGGGGTGTCACACTGTGAGACGTTAATACGCGTTGAGACACGTCTCGCGTCTGCTATAGCGTTTTATTTATTTAAATAAGCGAGTGGTTATGTTGCGCGATTTAAGCATGGATCGTACTCGTTCTGAGTGGAAATATCCATTGTTTGAATCACAGTTGAATCACAGTGATATAAAAGACAATATGTTACCAACCTTCGAAGATGTAATGAAGTTCTATGAATGGATCAGCCACAAGATAAAACGTGATAACGAAACAAAAAAAGAACCCACCTATAAGGAAATGGAGGACATTGTGGTGGCAAGAATTTGTTTGACATTTTTTCCTGCAAGTGTAAGAGAGTTCAAGACATACTCTGGATTTGCTTTATCAGGATTTATAAATTAGTTCTATTCTTCGATATTTGCTGGTAGAAATATCTGGGGTGGCGCTCACCCAACTTTCCAACTACATGTACAATGAAGTGTCTAAATACTTTTGCAATTATTATAATTTTTTGGGTGACGTTAACGGCCTGGGATACTAAAATTTTTTGGTATAGTGTGTTTTAATTGAAAGTAATGGTTGTGAAAATGTTAAAACAGGGAGGAAACGTTCGGAAAACTGATATTATTGATAGAAGTGTGTTGAAAGTTGTCGATTTTTAGGCCCGAGATGCGTTGTTTTAGGGTGACTTGAGGTCGGTTAAGGGGTCTTATTGGCTTGGAACGCTTTAAACGTTATTATATAGCTATGTAATGTAAACTACTGTATACATTCAACCTAATGCACATTGCAAATATGGTTTGAGGTTATGAGTTCACTTACTGTATTTTCACTTTCCCAGTCGAATTTTCTTCAAAAATTGCCGTTTTTTACACTTTCAAGGTCATTAAAAAAAGCATAAAATTGGAGTATACCAGCGCGCAGCGGGCCTATTTTTCAACGGTTGAACGAATCCTTTCCGCTGCGAATTTGTTCCCGAGCGTGAGCGAGTCTTCGAAGTGGTATTTTGAAACCTTTCGTTCGCTAGGCACTGTGACGGTTTGGTTTGTAAAAGTTGGCTAGTGTGGAGCGAGGGGGGCACTCCCTCTTATACTTGGTTAGCGTATTGTGGTGGCATCCCTGTTTTGCCTAGGTAGTGTTTGCGGTAATGCCGGTTTGTTTGTTTATTTTGCTGTGTACGGTCCAAGTAGCAACACGTGTTTTAATTTACGATGGCGCAGTTACATTAGACGATGAGTTGCTTGCCCATGAAATGTTGAATGACATGCAAGACGTTTATGATGCCGAAATCGGAAATAGATTTCATGATCGAGAAAATCCGTTTGAAGTGTTGACAGAATCGCAATTTATTAAATGTTATAGACTGACAAAGGATTGTGCCGGTGATGTGATTCGAAGAGTCACACCACACATCCAATGTGGTACTAGATCGACGGCCTTGGATATTAGGACAAAAGTAAGTACTTATTTCTAAAAATGTAGTTATGTATTTGCATATTTCAACATGATTGTTTACAGGTTCTTTGTGCCCTAAGATTTTTTGCTGCTGGTAGCTACCAAATGTATGTTGGCCATCATACGCCGGCATGAGCCGGTCTTCAGTGAGCAACTGCATTGCAGATGTTAGTGATGCACTTTCAAGCAGATATCTTCAATGAATTTGTCAAATTCCATGCAGGTCCGGATGAAATGCGTGACACTCAAAGCAGGCAAGTCTTTTAGCAACATAATTAACACAATTGTTTTCTTCTTTTTATATATTATTTTTATTTTTCAGAATTTTTGAACGGCATGGTTTTCCTGGATGCATCGGGATGATAGATTGTACCCACGTTGCAATATATGCGCAACCGCAGGAAGGAGAATACCCAGAAGTGGCATATGTCAATAGGAAAGGCTATCATTCCATAAATGTACAATTGGTAATATATCCAGATTTGATTTTGTGTATTATTTAATGTAACACATTCAATATTTTAGACTTGTGATGCAGATTTAAAAATTCTTAATGTGAGTGCTCTCTATCCAGGAAGCAGCAATGATGCGTTTATATGGAACAATTCTGTAGTAAAGACCGCATTAGAAAATTTACCTGAAGAACACACATTTATTTGTTAGATATGTTGACAATCATCTTATTTTAAAATATACCTCTATTCGATTTTCTTATTTTAGGTGATTCGGGATATCCTCTTCGACGATACCTACAAACTCCTCTGGCAAACCCGGCACCTGGAACCCCAGAGGAGAGGTATAACAACCCCCTACTCTCCACAAGAAACGTTATCCAGCGATGTAATGGGGTGTTAAAGTCACGGTTTCGTTGCCTTTAAAGGATCGTGCACTCCATTATAGCCCTGAGAGAGCATCAAAAATCATAAATGCGTGTGTTGTTCTACACAATAGGTGTATTTTAAATAACATTCCATTGAATGAAGACGACATCATTAATAACCTTGGAGATGTCGAAGGGGGCGACAACATTCCATAGCCTATACAACAAGTTGCTATAGGAATCTTTGAGTTTATACTGATTTTCTGTTATCCTAGATATAAAGTATTAAAGTGTTGTCTAAGTCTGGGCCTTACAAAGAAACACTTTCTATAATCATGTTCAAAGTTGACCATCATATCCTATTAGGTATGCATAACAAACGTCAAATTATTTGTTAAAAAAGGATATATTTTGTGACAGCTAATAAGTAGCTAATTTTTATAAGTCGGCATGAATATGTGAAAAATTGAAAACCTTCTGTGATTGATTACATAATCCAAATTTTAACATATATGTGGAGGTGGTGTTAGTTTCATCAGGATATGTGTAATTTTTCGCATTTATAATTTGCATGGTGCACATAAAACAAAAAATACAAGAAATGTTTTAAGAAAAAGTATATTTTGAAGTATAAAACAAAGACTACATAAATACAAATTCATAGTATTACAGATGTACTTTATGTTGTGTGTTACTAATATCCTAGGTACAAATTATTATTCAGGTACATTTTTATTGTCACGTTACAGTTTGCTGACATTTAGATACATTTTATGGTTATTCAGCTACTTTTTTATAGCCATTTTATAGTTTATTGCCAATTAGATACATTTTTATGGTTATTCAGGTACATTTTTATGGTTATTCAGGTACATTTTTATTGCCATTAAATTATTGCATTTTATACACATTCGGGTATATTCTTATTGGCACTTATAAAAAGTCTCTATTCTTTGGAATAGACAAAACACATCCTATATCACAGAAACCACTCACAATTTTCTTTAAAATACAAATAATATTTAAAACATATGGGCAAATCAACGCAGTTCAACCATAGAACCTTTAATGGTAGCGGAAAGATGCGCGCTTCGAACCATCAGCCGCATCAGACACCCAAACAACCCCTTACATAACATTCCCATATATGAGAAAACCGGAATTACCCCACTTAACCAACGCATGAATCACCTCCATAAAAAGATCCTTTCCAAATTTCCCGACAATATACGCAATCTATTCCTAAAGCGCAACCCATCCCATCCATCGAAAGTTTAAAATCCCAGCAGAACTCTTTTCGAATTCCTAACCGACCCACAAGAGAACTCAAGCGACGTGGAAGAAGAGCAATAAAAGAAATGATACATCCCACGTACGACAACAGGGCGGAAAGACCAAGGTCGATAGCCCGTTCAACATAAAAAAAGTAATAAAATACGTTGTGTTCAAAAATACATATGTAAACGAGTTGTGTTAAAAAGATTTCAAAATGTAAATTCATATCAAACCAATAACAAGTGATACAGCATTTGAAAATGTTTATAAATGTATGTACATATACACTCAGATGCAAAAAAAACGGGTCATTTTTTTGTGTATACGTACATTTTTTTCGCTTTGTTCATTACATAAACTGATAAGTACCATATGTTGTGTTTTTCTTCATTCTGATGGTTGTCTTTTTGATTGTCAAACACTAAAATTCTTATTGACAGTACTAAAACAAAAAAATTAACTGTTTTTTTTTTACAAAAATAACCCAATGACCCGTTTTTTCTGCATCTGAGCGTATATATATCACAGAATGTTGTAGTAAAAAAGAAATAAAAAAAAAGAAAAAAAATTACAAAAGACAAAATATAATCTCAGATATATGTGCCCTGAGTGTGGCGGTAAGACGTTAGCATTGCATTCAAAGGGTCTCCTCTTCGAGCTCGGAGACCTACCCCCTGTAATTTACAAAAGCTGTCGTGGGATGTTAAGGCTTGGATTATTATAACCAGCAATTTGCTTGTTGAATTTTTTAAATTTTGTATTTTTTTTTCCTTTTTTGAATTTTTCATCCACCGCCTATTAAAATATAAAATATTACCGTAACGAAATGTTGTAGTATAATCCCCGTATACCTATGTTTTAGTTAATTAATTGATTGGTATTAATATTATTTGTCTATGCATGTAAGTTCATTTTTCTTTGTTCTCATTCCAAGAATTCATCACACCATCGATGTGGTTCTCACGAACATATCATATTATGTTCTTGCTTCAAATCCGGGAATATCACGTACGATGTGCCGTCGAACTCATACTTTTCTGGACTTCTTGTATTATGTCATCTTCACTGTCATTGGTCAATTTAGATGACGCCACATCGTACCACCTCTAGGGTATAAGTAGAGGAATTCCTTATTAAACGATTCATTCATTCAGATTCATCCTTTATTGTTATTGTAACCATCGGATGAGAATAGTTAGTTAGTGTTAAGGACATCCCTACTGTAACTCCAGGAAGAATGATTAATAAACCAGTTATTTGGACATCTCTGGGTTTTATTTTACGAACTCACAACAAAATTTGGTGGCAGCGGTGGGATCCCAAAGACGAAGAACAATCGATTTTCTGGGATCAACTTCTCTCGAGAAGGAAGAAGTAGAACTGTCCAAATACCACTGAATCCCCGGGAATCACATAGTCGCCGTCCAAGTCACCTCGGTGAAGCTCTTAGGAGATCAATATTGGTGCGAGTGAAGAAACCAAGGATTGAAGCCGAAAGATCCAAATTCTGGAGGAAAAGTGAGCCCTTCCAGCAACGACTTCCACTTGTCTTGCAAAAGAAGCCAGGCTCTACATCAGTCAGGACCGAAGCGTTCGCGGCAAGGAATCGAGGAACCGTCCTAACACCATCCTGAAAGACCGTCAACCCATCGTCCGGATCATCGATCATCGAAAAAGTGTTGCAGTGCCGTTCAAGTGATTGTGATCAAAGGATAGGATTAACTGAAATCGGTAAGTCTCTCATGTTTCCATTTAAACCCTTTATGGCAGAGAGCGATTCCGATACAGGCAGTACCATTAGCACTATCGAAGTCACAACCATGCCTTTCAAATCAGAGTTTGCGTTCAAAATGATCCCTGAATTCGATGGTAGTAAGAACGAATTTTCAAAGTTTGCGGCTTGTTGCAATATCAGTGCGAAAAGTGCCACTTCGGCGAACAAATGAACGACAAACGACAAACAAATGTTATTAGACATAATTGAAAGCAAATTAGCAGGTAGAGTGTACAATTTGATAAAATATAGTGATTACGATTCTTGAGATACCCTCAAAACAGTCCTACAAGATCAATTCTTAGAACGCCGTACCGTAGCACAATTACAAATAGAACTTGTAAACTGTCGTCAGCGGTCTAACGAAGACGTAAGATCATTTGCAAATAGGATAGAAATATTATTATCTGACCTCGATGAGGCTTGTGTGCATAGTGAGGGTGAAGATGCAGCCCTATAATATATAAACTAAATTCCAAAACCGCGTTTAACGCATTTCAAAATGGTCTATTAGACCCTGTGAAATTAATTATTAAAGCCAGCCGCTATGATATCCTAACCGACACTATAGAAGCAGCCGTTCTTGAAGAGCGTAGTAATAAATTTCAGAGGTCCGACGGAAAAGTCTTATCTAAGCCTAAAAATTCAAATATTCAATGTTTTCGGTGTAACAAGCATGGTCATACCGCCGATAAATGCTTTTCATATGTAGGCCAGGGTCATTTGACCACAGGTCAAAGTAAAACAGAAAACCGGTAACAGGGCATCATATTAAAGATTGTCGTAAGTGGCAATACAATAATGAGAAGTACGGTAGACCTAGTTCAAATACCCCTCTTCCGTGAAACGGGAGTGTCCGGCACGTCAGACAGTGTGTCCGGAGCGCATCTCAAGAAATTTGCCTAAGCTGCACTTCACAGGTTATTCCTACCAGCGTTTCGACGCAAGATTCATTAACAAAATCGTGTACCATGCTCAAATCGTGTCGCATGGCAAATTCATGTCATTTCCTAAACCTTGCGAAAAATCTTCCAAATTCTGTGGTAGATCTGAGACTTCTAACTCGTATAACCCGGAACAACCGCTTTTCAAATCGTGCTCAAAATCGTTCTCCAAACCAAGTGATTCAAATTCCCGTTCGAAATCGTATCCCAAATCGTCTGAATCTTATTCTTCATCTAACCCAAGTCACAAAATGTCTATAGATCGTTCAAATTCCTTAAAGGTTTATAATATAGAATTAAGCGAATCATTATCTTCTCCGATAGTACTCGTTCGTAGTAAAGGATTTGATAGCCTTTCAGCAAAACTTCTTATCGATACTAATTATCGATATAATTAATAATTAATAAGTAAGTCCATTTCTCATAGGTTTTTGGATATTGGTGGGAATGAAAAGACCTCTTTGTTCCTATGAAGGTTTTATTATTTTAATAGGTACCGGTTTCGATCTCACAGGATCATCATCAGCCTAAATCTAAAAAACAAAAGGAGGAGATAGTACTGATCGAAAGTGTCATGTTATAAAATAAATATTAATAGACAGAATTACACTTTAAAAAACAATTATCAAAAGATAATGTTACAAATAGAATTGATAAAACAAAAGACAAAAACTTACGGTCAATATTGAAGTATAATTGTACAGAACAGTAAAATCGACGACGTGCATCTGACGGAGTCCGAGACGGAATAGACAGGGAGAAATTTAACATCGAACAAAAATGGGTACGCAACCACGTCACAGACACCAAAAATTCCTAATGCGTCCCACAGAGGTCAGACCGGAAGATATATTTGAAGAGAGGTTGGTGTGGAAAATTAATTTGATCATTGAGTAAATTGATATGTTTATTTAATTTAAGTTTCTCGATTTCGTATTGTTCGAGTAAGTCGAGTTTATAACCTTTTTTGCATCTATGTAAAAGTTTGACATTTTCGTAATCTAGATTGTGACCTGTTTCTAATTTGTGTTTGAATAAATTTGAAGTGTTTCTAGTTTTATGTTCGTTGATTCTTTGTGAGATCTTTCTTCCAGTCTGGCCTATGTAAGACGAAGGACAAACAGAGCAGCTGACCGAGTAGACGCCACAGCAATCCGTGATAGGGGTTGGGGTTTTGAAATTGGATAATAAACTGTAAATCTGAGTAGAACTCTTAAAAGCAGGGAAAATATTAAATTTAGGGAGGATTTTATTAAGTTTGACGGTAGTTTTATTATAAGTGAACGGTTTGTATATTCGGTCAAGAGGTTTATCATAGAAGTAAAGTGGATCTGTTTTAATTAGGGTTTGTCGCAAAAGTCGGTTGATGTGTTTTGTGGGAAATGAGTTTTGCAGAGCGAGATTGTATATGAAATTAAGTTCTTTGATTCTAGAATCAGGTTCTAAGGGATACGTGAGACATCTGTTGAGCATAAAGCGGAAAGAAGCCAAACGTTGGGAAAAAGGATGTGCTGAATCGTAAGGGATTATTGTAGGAATGGAAGATGGTTTTCTAAAAATGTCAAATTTTAATTTATTATTGGTTCTGGTTAAGGTCAAATCTAGGAAGTTCAATATATGGTTGTTCTCTATTTCTAAAGTGAAGTTCAACTTATTGTGTAGATTGTTTATAAAATTTAAAAAATTGATTAGTTCATCCTTGCTTCCACCCCACACACAAAACACATCATCCACATATCGTGTCCACTCGGCAATGTAGTGTCTGAAGGGGTTGATGTTGTTAATAATGTATTCTTGCTCAATGAAATCCAAAAATATCTCGGATAAGACAGAAGACCCATTCCCATCGGTAGTCCATCGTTAAGTTTATAAAATTTACCATTGAACATGCAAAAGTTCTGTTTGACTATGTGTCTAAGAATTAAATTATAATGAGGGATTTTCTTTTTATTTTTACCAGTTAGATGTTTCTTAAAAAGTTTGTCAACAATATCTAAAGTGAAATCAATGGGAATGTTAGTGTACAAATTAGTTACATCAAATGAAACCAATAGGGAGTTGGAAATATCTAAGTCTTTGGTGCGCTTTAAAAATTGATTAGTGTTCTTAACGGAAAATTTAGGTTGAAAATTTAAATCTGTAAAGACATTTAACATGATTTTGACAAGTTCTGAAGGTGGGGAGTCATAAAAAGCTGTGATTGGGCGAATAGGGTGATCTAATTTATGTAATTTTGGTAAAGAATAAAGTTGGGGTACAGAACAATTCATAGGAATAAATGTGGAGTATTGCTGCGAAGTCAACCCGATCAGCGTCTCCTTACAAGTTTTTATAATTTCTTTTGGCGCTGATATCATGTCATTTAGAGGGTTCTTTTGGAGTAAGATGTAATCATTGTCATTTAAAAACTCTCTATATACACGTTTTTATTCATAATAACGATTCCGGCATTTTTATCAGCTTTTACAACTATAGCATTGTTTTCTGTAATTTTAGTTTTAATATCTTTTAAGATTCTCCAGTTATTAAAATTTGAATAATTATTGTTATGAGTTTTGTTAAGATTATCCTCATGTTTTAAAAATGGAATCAGTTCACCTCTGATTTTGTGAAAATTGTCGTGTCTGCGTATTGCATTTTCAACCTCGATAGAGCACAAAATGGTGTCATTCTTTTTAGGTTCCAGTGCAAATTTATAACCTTTATTTAGAAGATTTTCTTCTGATGTATTGAAAACAATGTCGGTTAAATTTTGAAATAATTTTGTTTTATTACCATGTGGTTCAACGTTGGTATCTTTTGAGTTGGATATTTTGCGTTTAATCAGTCGCAGGTGCTGTAACTTGACGTTCTTCCGTCGCATGTCCTCCCAGCCCTTCCTAGTGGCTCTGTCCTCGGCCTCCTCCAGAATTTCCTCGATTTCAAGGTGGTGGTAGTTTTGGCACAACTGTCTGTGTAGCTGGCATAGTCTTTCCTGAATCCTGTCGAGGTCTTTGTGATGCTTTCTCCTTTCAGTTGTTAAATTCTTCCGTTCCAGTCTCCTTCTCGTCGTGTCGTTGATTTTTCGTGATGAAATTCTTGCGAGTTTGGTGTAATGTCCTCAAGTAGACATATTTTGATGAAGTAAATGTGATTTAATACTATCCTTCTGCGTTCGTAGATTTTGAAAACTTCATGGACAGGTGTTGAGGTTATGTTGAATCGATTAATAAGTAAGTCCATTTCTCATAGGTTTTTGGATATTGGTGGGAATGAAAAGACCTCTTTGTTCCTATGAAGGTTTTATTATTTTAATAGGTACCGGTTTCGATCTCACAAGATATAAGTGATGAACAAGCCGTATTTACTGACAAGAATGTCAACGTAAAGGGCATCAGCAAAGAATACATAGAAACGTTAGGGATAGCTTATATCGAATTAGATATTGATTCTCATATCGTTACTCATCCTTTCCATGTCGTTCCAAGGGATTTTCCCATAGCCTTCCAAGGAATTTTGGGATCTAATTTTTTTCCTAAGTATAGAGCAAGTATAGATTACGATGCAAATAAAATAACATTCACCTTATGCAATCTTAAACTTCACATTGACATATCTACCTCGTGGAGCGTAGTCGTACCCGCTAGAACCGAAATCACGACTAAAGTACCCGCCAACATTCGCGAAGATAAATTCTGTATGGCTAAGGAAATAAAATCAGGAGTTTATGTCGGAAATTGTCTCATTCGTTCAAATGAAGGAAATTGTTATGTAAATTTGTTAAACACTACCGAAAGCGACGTAGTTGTAAATCATCTTGACCTCAATTTGTATAACTTATCCGACTTCCAAGTCTTAAATTTTGCTTCTTCTTTTGACAGAAATCGTTCAGATCATGTAGAGTCACTATTGGAAACCGATCATATGAATCCCGAAGAAAGCAAGTCTATTGTTGATATTTGTCGTCAGTTTGCGGATATTTTTCATTTACCAAGTGATTCTCTATCGTATACAGACGACATCCAGCACAAAATCCCCTTAATAGAGAACACACCTCCTAAATTCATCAAGCCGTATCGGTTACCAGAACACCAAAAGAATGAGATTAATAAAGAGATAGATAAAATGCTGAAAGAGGACATCATTCGTCATTCGAAAAGCCCTTATAATAGCCCGCTTCTTATCGTTCCCAAAAAAACAGACGCAAACGGAAATAAACGATACCGTATCGTCATCGATTTTCGCCAATTAAATGATTACACGGTCGCCGATGCTTTTCCTCTGCCAAATATTTCTGAAATATTTGACCAATTAGGTTCATCTAACTATTTCTCCGTTGTCGATCTTGCAAATGGCTTTCACCAAGTCCTCCTTCACGAAGATAGTACCCCTTACGGTTTTCAGTACACCTACAGGACATTACGAATACAATCGGTTGCCCATGGGACTAAAAGGGTCTCCAGCCACATTTCAACGCTTGGTATATCTAGACGATATAGTTGTCTATGGTGCAAATCTTAAACCGCATAACGATCGATTAATCAAAGTATTTCGTCGCCTTAGAGAACATAACCTGAAACTACAGCCTGATAAATGTAATTTTCTAAGAAAGGAAGTCAGCTATCTCGGGCATATAATTTCACAGGATGGTATAAAACCAGACCCATCCAAGGTATCTTCAATAGGGTGGAACGAAAAATAAAAAATTTTTGTATCGCAAAGTAATAGTGCGGTAACGATGTGTCTATTAGAGATAATTAACCGTTAAAAATATTTTTGAAAAATATTAATATCTTCTGCTGCCAAAAGTACTCTAAACATTTTCAATACATCGGATGAATTTTATAGAGATTATTTCTGACTATAGACAGTTTTTATTTATACTGAAAATACTGGTTATTTGTGGAATATGATTAAAAGGTTTCAATAATAATTTCAATTCTTAACGTGTGCTCAGCATCGTCGCTTGTTTGCAAATAACAGCCAATTTGTGTACTTCCTCGCGGACGGTACAGTGAATCCGATTCAATGCAGTCGAACACGCTACGGAATGATTAAACGTTACACACCGCTAGGAGCTCAAAAACAAAGACGCAACGTAAAAACCGCATCTGACAGTTCCAGTATCACCGCTCGATTAGTTAATGTCTTCATTAGTGTTAATAGTGTGAAATTAAGGTAATTAATTAAAACTATTCCATATATTGTTTGTTAGTGTAATATCCACCACCCACGTACCTTTTTCTAATCAACCATCAATATTACTGATAGTAATTTAACAATAATTCAGCAATGTTTTAGGTTAGAATTTCTAAATTTCGTAATTTTTAACTTGCAATTTTTTCAATTTACAGATTACAAACTATAATAATGGAAACTTTATCAGATATTCAAACTAGAGCAAGAATTAAATGTAACATATTTGGGGCGCCAAAACCTTTTCCCGTAAACGTATTGCCTACCTATCACGATGTGATGAAGTATTATTTATGGGTAAAACATAGTATAAAGCCTGTCAAAAATACAAAAGAACCATCCTTTAAAGAAATAGCGGATCAGGTGGTGCCAAAGATAATAGAAATATGGAAAAAGACATCGATTCCGGTAGTGTCCGAAACGCATTTTTCAAATTCTCCGTTCGTACAACAATAAATATAGAAATATAAAAAGACTACCTAAAAATACAAAATATCGGAAAAGATTTGAAAATATGGTCCAAGAGTTCCAAACACAAGCAATATCAACATTGTTCGACATTGCTGCCTGCAAGTGTGCCAATTTTGTATCTTGTATTTGTTTACGCGCACGTAAAGTGCCGAACACTGAGCAGAGCTTTCTTGAAGACCAAAGAAGTAAGCGGGCAATGATGATAGGATCGGTAGACAAAGAGGCAACAAAGATTTTTAGCCAAAAACTAAAGAGGCAAGCTGAAAACCCGGGAGGCAGACTGGAAAAATATAGCAAAACCGAATCCAACAACACTTTAACAGAGGAATCAGATTGCAGCACTTTTTCGTCTCAAGCTAGTGATTTCATACCACCGAAAAATTTACAGCCAAACAAAGCTCGACCAAAATCACCCTCTATTTCCCAAATGAGAATGTCCCTTCCAAAATTTGCACTAACTTGTGATAGAACAGGTGTGTCTGATAGACAAGCTGCATCAATTGCTAGTGCTATTTTAGAAGACGTTGGTATCATTAATGCGGAAAATACAACGATGGTCATAGACAGAATGAAAGTGCGAAGACAGAGAAATGCATACCGTGAATCCATAAAAAGAAGAGTCAGAGAAAATGTTATCATTGTAGAAGGTTTATATTTTGACGGGAAAAAGGATAATATTTTAAAAAGTGAAAAAATATCAGGAAAGTCCGTTCGCAAAATAATAAAAGAAGAGCATTATTCATTTATACAAGAGCCGGGAAATGCTTATCTAGGACACTCTTCCCCTGAGTCTGGTTCATCTAAATCTATAACCACGGCAATAACCGATTTTTTGACAACGGAATAATTTAACACGTCAAGGCTATGTGCTATAGGTTGTGATGGTACTGTTGTAAATACCGGTTTAAAGAACGGAGTCATAGTGAAACTAGAGAATTATTTCGAGCGCCCCTTACAATGGTTTGTGTGTCAACTTCACGCCAATGAATTACCTTTGCGGCATTTGTTTCAATATTTAGATGGATCGACGGTTGGTCCACGCGGATTTTGTGGGCCAATAGGCAAGCAACTAATTGGTTGTGAAAATTTAGAAGTTATTAACTACGGCTCCGATTGCTTCTGAGATTCTGTCTTTCGTACCAGATGTAAACGACTTAAGCAGTGATCAAAAATATCTTTTAGATGTATGTAAAGCAGTTCAAAGCGGTATATGTACTGAAAGTGTTGCATCTAGAAATCCTGGCAAACTTTTGCATTCTAGATGGTTAACTTTGGCAAATCGTGTCCTCCGTCTATATATGGCAAGTGAAAAACCATCCGATAACCTGATAATACTCGTTACTTTCATTGTTAAGGTATACGCGCCGACATGGTTTGCGATAAAATGTAATTCATCTTGTACAAATGGCCCTAGGCATGTATTAATGACAATCCAAACTTCACGATACCTTAGCAATGAACTAAAAACTGTAATCGATCCAGTCATTCAGAGGAACAGTTATTTTGCTCACCCGGAAAATATTTTACTTACGATGTTAACAGATCCAGATAAGTCCATCAGAGAATGTGAATTTAAAACGATTATGAACACCAGAAAGTCCCCACGCAAAGCAAGAACTTTCCGAATACCGCCTCTCAACTACAACGCGTCAGAATACTACGATCTTATCAGTTGGGATACGTGTGATGTGACAGAGCCTCCTGTTTTATTTGATGTCCCACCCTGGAAGACTTAGTTAATACTGGAGTAACTAATTTAACATTTGTGCAATACCCATGCCACACACAGGCAGTTGAAAGATGCGTCAAGCTTGTTAGGGAAGCCTCAGACGCAGTATGCGGTATGGATAATAGAGACGGTTTCATCCGCTCAAGATTGGAATCACAAAAATTGATGCCTAAGTTTGAAACCAAAAACGATTATAAGATTAGATCATAGTCAATTTATAATTTCATTCGTGTTATTTTCAATGTAAGTTCATAAAAATTGTAAATTTATATAAAAGGCAATTGCGTATTTTCTTTTTATTTTCTTAATTTTAAAGCGTTTTTGGCAGCAGAAGAAATTATTATTACTTCTTGTCATCTTCACAGATTAAAGTACAAACCAGAAGGCAACTAATCCGCACTATTACTAAAGTTTAAAAAATAAAAAATAAAATTTACGTGTTTTCTTTCCACCCTAATCTTCAATTAGCGAATTTCCACTCCCAAGAAATATAAAAGAATTAAAAAGTTTTCTGGGTCTTTCATCGTATTATCGCCGTTTCATTCCAAATTTTTCAACTATAGCTTTACCTCTGCAAGAACTTACCCGTAAAGATGTACTGTTCATTTGGTCGTTTGCGTGCTCTTCCGCCTTTGACCAACTTAAACAAAAATTAATCACATATCCAATTCTTCGTTATCCAGATTTCAGTAAAGAATTCAATCTAACAACGGATTCCTAATGATTTACCCGTCGCGTATTGTAGCCGCACTTTAAACAAAGCGGAGCGTAATTACTCAATAATTGAGCGTGAATTATTGTCTATCGTTTGGAGTATAAATCACTTCCGCCCATACCTCTTCGGGAAATCCTTTAAAATATACACGGATCATAAACCCCTCGTATATTTATTTTCTCTCAAGGATCCAAATAGTCGTTTGACCAAATTTCGTCTAAAATTAGAGGAATACCAGTTCGTAGTCATTCATAAGCCAGGAAAGCAAAATTCAAATTCTTCACCAGATAGCCAAAACTCTTCTTATGAAAGTTACCTTCAAGCTCGTGCATCAACGATAATAATGAACAAAAACGTCACAGATGTAGACACATCGATCTTAAACGGTTCTAGGTGCTATACTCCTGTCATTCCTTTCAATCGTGACCTTAGAGACCAAAACGGGTTAATTGCTGAATTTTCAGAGAAATTCGGTATCACCATAAGTGAAAACGTGGCTCAGGATCTTCCTATACATCATACCATATCATTAAGTTCACAAAGAAAAGATCGTCGAGTTATATTTCTCTTGCTCGCTGAAAATGATTTCCAGCGAATCACATATGACGGTATTTTTTTCTTGTCTTGTAAATTTGAGGAAATGCTGTATAGTCGGAAATATAACATCGTTAGCCTCACCAAAATTATCATCTCACAGAGATCAGCTACAAAATGATATCAGATCTATCATAAGATACGTGTTTCAAGGCACAGCTATATTAATTCAAATTCATCACAATAGGGTCCAAGACATTGCTGAGAAACAGGTTCAAGCAATCTTGAATGACTTTCACGTTACTTCCACAGGAGGACATGAAGGCGTCTCCCGAACTTACGCACGTATCAAGTTATATTATCGATGGCTGAATATGTTCCGCGATATAAAGTCATTCATTAAGAAATGCGAACAGTGTCAGAAGAATAAAACCAGCAAACATACCCAATGTCCGATGCAAATCACAACCACAGCTAGTGCCCCATTAGAAAAGGTTTTCTTAGATATCGTTGGCCCACTCATTCCCACATATTCAGGACATAAATACCTATTGACCTTTCAAGACGGCTTATCGAAATTTGCTATTGCTGTTCCTTTAGCCAATCAAGAGGCAGAAACTGTGGCCAAAGCTTTCGTGACAAAAATCATTTGTAACTATGGGATTCCAAAATCGTTAGTTACCGATCAAGGCTCAAACTTTTGCAGCCAGCTCTTTAAAAATGTTTGTAAGCTTCTACGAATTAACCAAATCCAATGCACGGCATACCATCCTCAATCTAACGGTGCACTCAAGCGGAGTCACCGCACGTTAAACGAATATTTAAGGAATTTTATTGCAGAAGATCAACTCGATTGGAATGAATATATTCCATACGCAACATTTACATACAACACTGCTCCACATCACTCTACAAATTTCACCCCTTTTGAACTTTTGTTTGAGCATAAAGCAGAGTTACCTTCATCAGTGACAAAAACGCCAGAAGTCGTGTACAACTATAATGATTACGCTAATGAATTGAAATATCGTCTTCAAAATTGTCATTTTAAGGCTAAGGAAAGCGTGACTAAGAATCAGCAAATTTCTAAAGAATATTACGATCGTAAATCCAACACTTTTGAAAAAAAAGTTCTTTTGCGTAACGAATCTATTGCCCCGGAACGAGAGGAAATTGCGTTCATTATATTCTGGACCTTACGTTGTAATTTCGGTAGATTCACCTGTAAACGTCACGATCAAGGTAAAGAAAAAGTTCATAAAGGTACACAAAAATCGATTAAAACCATATTATGAACCCGATTCATAGAATATAATTTTAATTTACAAACCTATGCATAGTCTTTAGTATCTTATCGTATAACATAGTTTAGGTCTAAAAATAGTAACGTTAGGTTGTCTTTACAGACATGTCCCGCATGTTTCTCTTTATTATGGTAATCAGCTGGACAAGCACAGCACACTCGCTCGAAGACAGCAACGACATTGTTTACAAGGTATCATATTACAACAACAGCGCAGGATTGTACTACGAGGAAGTTGGTAGTTTAAATGTATTTCATTCAGAAATTTATTACGTATTATGGTCATAGTAATTACAAGCAAACATATGCTACTATCGAAAGATCGTCAAAAACAATAATAAATGTGTGTAGTTTAGCAAAAACGAAACAAGTATTAACGAAAGAATGTAACACATTTGTTCCTATAATTGAAGGTATCGTTAGGGATATTATGCATATACAATAATAAGCAATATCATTGAAACTGAACCTATGTTGAGGCAAAAGTGTGGATTAATAAACGTTGTAGGTAGCATTTGAAAAACCCTATTTGGAACTCTTGACGAATCAGATGCAGTTTATTTTAATAGCCAAATTGATCAGCTAGGCAACAATCAGAATCGTTTAATCAATTTAGTGAAAAAGCAGGCTTCGGTATATAACATGTCCGCTAGTACGTTTAATCAAACTGCATACTCAATTCAGCATAGAATAAATTTCATTGAAAAACGTCTTCTTAAAATTTCGGATTATATAAATAATATTACGTTTGACTCACTGAAGCAAGCCACAGACTTTGAGCTTTTTATAAATTCCTTTTCTTTAATTTTAAATGAAGTATTTAAGGAAGAATCAAATCTTCTTCAAATTCTAACTATGTCACAAAAAGGTATTATACATCCATTCATAATGAATCCAACCAAACTTATTGAGGAATTATCAAAAATCCAGTCTTACCTACCTATTGGCATGTGTTTTGCTTTTGCTATAACTTTAAACAACTCACATCTTTTGATGCAATTATTAAGTCCTAACATTTACGTATACAACCGAAAAATAATCTTCGTACTCACCTTACCCGTTGTGGAATCCAAACAATACAACCTGTATAAAATTACACCCTTACCATCCCTTATTTCGTTGAATACTTATCAATTCATTCTACCTGAGAAACAGTATTTAATTATTGATTCCGTTCATCAGTATTACTTCTTATTAAGCTAATCAGAATTAGAATCGTGTGTAAAAACAAACCGTCATCATATTTGCAAACAAGTAAAGCCTATCCTTATGGTCCACCCATACGATACTTGCGAATCAAAATTATTCACATCTCATGTTTCTAATTTACACGAAGATTGTCATGTAAGAATTATCAGAAATTCTCAACCCTTATTTATTCAGCTCGAACACGATCATATGTGGATCTTTGCAATTCCAAATCATGTCAAAATTAATTGTCATTGTTCTGAAGTGTCGACTAGTTTTCTTCTCCATGGCACAGGATTTTTTAAGACAAATAGTAATTGTAAGGTGTTTTCAGAAACAATGATCATTTCTTATCCTAGTGTCTCCAACCACTCGAATTTTAAAGTTTATATGCCATATCTTAAACTCAACAACTCTTTACTACCTTCGGATATCAAATTCAATACAAAATCTCGTAAGTCAGCGCCAACTCTCGTCACACAAATAGACTTAGCGCCTTTGGTACAAGCCAGCGAAACGCTCTCTGACCTGAAGGAGGAAACGGAGAGGCTTAACGAAATAAAAATATATCCAAATCATAACTCAATGTATATCACATCATTTGTTGTTTTGTTAATTGCTTTTACAGTTTTAATTGCATACCTATCAAGATCATTCATAATATCTTTGTTTCCAAAATATTGTCGTAAAGATATCTCGAATCCTGCTAATGAACAATTTCGAGTTGAAGACTCCCCAACCGCTTCATGTTCTCGTCGTGAAAATCGTACCAACCCTAGGTACAATTTTCAAAAATAGGGGGGAGGTGTTGTATAGTCACCATGTACCTATGTTTTAGTTAATTAATTGATTAGTATTAATATTATTTGTCTATGCATGTAAGTTCATTTCTCTTTGTTCTCATTCCAAGAATTCATCACACCATCGATGTGGTTCTCACGAACATATCATATTATGTCCTTGCTTCAAATCCAGGAATATCACGTTCTATGTGCCGTCGAATCATACTTTTCTGGACTTCTTGTATTATGTCATCTTCACTGTCATTTGTCAATTTAGATGACGCCACATCGTACCACCTCTATAGCATATAAATAGAGGAATTCCTTATTTAACGATTCATTCATTCAGATTCATCCTTTATTGTTATTGTAACCATCGGATTAGAATAGTTAGTTAGTGTTAAGGACGTCCCTACTGTAACTCCAGAAAGAAGGATTAATAAACCAGTTATTTGGACATCTCTGGGTTTTATTTTACGAACTCACAACAATGTGATTCTTAAACTATAAAATTAAAAAAAACTATTTGTAACATATATATTAAACTATTTTAGAAATTATGGAAAAAAACATAATAAAAATATAAATAAACAAACATTATTTTTTTGTTTAAAGCAGCTGCACTATCTTTCAGTGGCGTAGCAGCTACGGTAAACTCTAGAAAATTTTCTATCATAATACGGTTTGATATGCACGCTTCGATCTTCGATGCCCGCAGCCACTCTTTGGGATGTTGCCAAAATTTCCGCTTGTGTATTCCTTTTTTTGGGACAGCACCAGCATTCTTTTTAGGAATATTCCCTATTCCAATGGCCTCAGTTGGAATATCCCCCGTTCTAATATTTGGTGTGACACAATCCCTCACTGGAATTATCTCCATTGAGCAAGAGGAGCCGGAGGCTTCCACTGCTGGTTCTTCCAAAGCAAAATTCAAGAGTGGCACGACGGATTCGGTTGACAATTTATGTCCACTTATAGTGGTACTGCCCAGAATGTCCACTATCCTTCTATCTTCTTCCGATAAGGGTCCATTCAGAGGTGGTCATCCGCCAGTCCCTTGTGAATACTTATTTATAGCAGCCTGCTTGTTTTTGACCCGAGACTGCATATCCTGCCATGTCTGCAACAAACAAATGCAGTTCTTAAGTAACCCATCTACATTTAACTTTGTGAGAAATATCTGAAATGTATTTTCACTAATCAAATAAAATTATGTTTCTTACTTTACGCCATTGCTTGACTTTCCTTCCAATCCTTCTCAGGTCCTGGAAGGGCATTCAAAACCTCCCCAATCTCACTCCACAATTTACAGGAAGTTTTATAAGTGAACTCACTAGAAAATTTCCCGCTTCGTAATTTTGGATGTCGCTCCACAAAATCTACCATCGCCTGCTTCTGTTCCGGTGAGATTGGTGCTAGCCACATCTTCGGGCTTACGCACGGCTTTTTGTTGTGTTCACTCATTACTTTGTCTGATTAAATAAACCGAAACACACAAGAGCGTAAATGTAAACAGACAACGGTCTTGACGCATCGCCGTATAGGGGACCACAGCTGTGGTTATTTACAACAGTGCATCATGTGACGGGCACGTGCTATGCCCGTCACAGCCCGTCACATGATGCGCTCGGCGCACGCAGACGCATAGCAAGTAATTTCGAATATTCATTTTAAGACGGAATAAAATCTAATTTTGTTGTTGGATACTGTGAAAAGAAAGACAGAGAGAAAGATATTAATTAATCAGTATTTTTAAGGCGGTTTAAAGTAAATTTTGATTTCTTTATTTCACAACGTCCCTTTGGCATTTCATTTATAATTTTTAAGGGGTTAAAAAAAGACTTGATTTCTTAATTCTTAATGCATGTGTGTCAAAGAAAGGTAATTTACTTACTTGTGTTACGTATTGCATGTTTTTTTGATATCTACTGGGTAAAAAATAACTACAGCACACAAAAAACAGACAATTCTGCGAGGTTTGTAAAGAATTACTAGAAACGCTTTCAAAATCGCGAGATTTATAAAAAAAATCAAACAACATCGAAGAAGGGGATTGAGGAGAACCATTTTAAATCAGTAACCGCTAGTACATGTTCTTTAAATAAAAAAAAAAATAGCAAACACAACAACATGATAGGTGGCTGTGATTGCAAATCTGAGCGTAATAATTTTTTCTAAGCAACATTTTTATTTTGCATTTAAGTTAAATACATTCATTCTGTGATTCATATATCAAGTACGTCAACTCAAAAAAACTTTATTTTCAACCTATTGCAAAGTGTACAAACTGCAAAAGAGACTGTTAGTTCCTAAAGGTACCTCTTGCAACAGAGTGCGAAACGTTGACTACTTTATCGTCGTTGACGCGGTTTTCTCCCGGAAATCTAGAACTTAGTGATTCGGACCGCGGAAGTCTCCAATCTAAATAATATAACTATGTATTACAAAAACGACAATATGCCGTTCATAACAATAAGGCGCCAAAGAAGTGGCAATAATTGCTCCGTATTTTTGTTTACTGAAATACATATCAAATTGATATTTCATTAGGATTTTAAGGTAGATACTTGTTTTATATGATTCAATTTGTTTCACTTCAGTAAATTGTTTCACACCAATAGTCGATGGAAAAAAATGCAATTAAGTAAAACTGAAGCTTGTACTTTCTATTGGTGTAAAACTTGTTAAGTATACTGAAATATTAGCGAAGATATGCTATTTTAATTATGTATGAAATTTATTAGTTGAGTATCGTTCATTACAATACGGTGGAAAAAAATGTTGTTGGCCTTTGTTGACTTTTCGGGATTTTTTATTAACAAATTTAACCACAAAAAATATTGTCATGTCTTATATGTCTTGATAAAGAAATTAGAAATGGCTTGTTGTTATCTGTGTTCACCGTTCGTTCATTGTGCAGCGAGTACCCATTCCGGTCGATGTGTTTCGTACGCTCCTCTGCGAATCGTTTGCTGCGGAACGAACGCTTCGTTCGAAATAACCGCAACGAATACGTTCTCCCACCACACGGTCGCCTTTGCGATGTTGTCAGTGATTTCTTTACCATAGCGCGGTATAGGCAACGACGTTGCCACATACGCAATTCACTACTCTACTCTTCGTTCAGCCTAGGTCGGGTTTCGTTCATGATCCGCTTGTCGAGCGATCGGTGCTCATGGTCACGGATCTCAGTAATAGGGCCCCAGGCCGTTAACATATATGTAACATTTGCCACTTCCGGTTGCACAAAAACAGTCCAGTTTGTCCCCTGGTTATTCAAAATATTTCCATTACAATACTTTCCTTCTAGTGACTATAGGGAAAGTAAAAGGTCAAGAGCCGTATGCGGCGTCAGATGCAACATTACAGATGCCCCAAACTGACACCATCTCATCCTGCAGTCATTTTAAATATGTATAAAAAATTACAGATCAATGGGATGAGCGGTTTAGGTGCTATAGGGGCTTTACCCATCGGTTTGTGAGGTAATGGACCTTTGCCGCTTGAGGCCCCGCCGTTTTTTCGACCCTTCTTACTGCGTGGCTTGATGGCTTTAGATTTTTTCCTAGGTGTTCAGCGTCATACCATGTTCGTCTCGAGTCGATTTGAAGACCCAGGTTTGTGTTTAGTTCGGTGTTGTTCTTTCCAGTGGTGACGGTAGGTGTGTCGTCTGCGTATAATATTGTTGGGTATTCTACATTATGTTGGGAGGTCATTTATGTAAATGATAAAGAGCATGCCCCTAGAAGATTTCCTTGTGGTACTTCGATCTATGACTCACTCCTATTTGTTAGATAGGATGCGATAAGTGCATTTGCGGTCCCTCTTACTTCATATTGTTCGAGTTTCTTTAATAGAAGATGGTGAAGCATCGAGTCGAATGCTTGACTGATGTCTCATAGTTGGGCAGCATATTTTTGTAGTTGTCCCAGTGCATCGTATATTGTCGATATTAGTTGTTGTATTGCGTCGGTTTCGAGACAGCAGTGACTTTTTGCTGAAATGAGTCGTAAGTCTTCTTAGGATGATTGCTTCAAGTAACTTTGAGATGGCAGGTAGAATTACAATCGGTCTATATTTGTCGTCCAAATAATTTTGATTTTAAGCCTGAATAGCTGTGCTCTTGGGAAATCTTGTGTGATTATCTATTGACAGGTAATGCCGATTGATTTCCACAGACTTATTGCTAAACAATAAATACGGTCAACAATACAATTTATTTTTTGTTTCACTCCCAGTTAACCATTCACATTTATCATACCAACTTGTGCAAAATTTTCTATTGGGCGAAACCCCAACATTGATTAAATTTTTCATTTCAGGGCGAGATCTATCTATTTGCTTGATAGTTATAGTCTGTCATCGTATGATAGAGTTAAAAAGGGTTTTTCTAGTAAGAAAACAATTAAATCATTATTATTGCTTACTACCTCCCGGACGTCTGCAATTGTTCTTCACTTAATGAAACAGCCGTACCGAGTAAAAGTAAACCCTAATAAAACATGCGACTTTTCGCGCAGAATACGGGAGGTTAGCAGCCTAAGCCTATGACGCCACAAATGCATTTTTGCTACCCCATTCCTCGAGCGTGTTGACCAGTTTATGTGCTTGCTACAATACAATTAACCATCACCACTGCCATCATAACTTGGTAATTTCCGCTGCATACACTACCGTTATTTATGAATTCTACGGCGAGTAATGCAGGCCTATAAACAGTGGATTGTAAGGAATTTACATTAGGAATTACTTAACAATAACAAATATAGTATTAGTAACTTCAAAATAATTGTGAAACACTGAATACTAGTATAGTCCGTTTAAACTAAGTAGGTCAACCTGAAGTTGCAGCGGATTAGGATAAGCAGAGACTAGTTTATCATTCACGGACGTAGAGTGTTTGGGAGACTGGGACGCATTCATAAAATGTGTCCTGAGTTTGAAATCGAATAGTAGTTGAAACATTCTTTGAAGTTTCCAACCTGATGCTAATAAACAATAATGAAATGAATGGAATCTGGAACGTTTCGATGGTATGTGAGGTTATGTCAGTTATGTGTGACGATGAATATAAATTGTTATTAGCCGGAATTGTGGTAAGTAGACGTCGTCGTATCATGCCCTTACAAATCATTTTGTGTGCTATATATTTTAGGCAAAATTGTGTGGAAAATGAATGAAATGTACGGTAAAAACGGCCAACTACTTCATTCTCAAACAAGGGAGGTAATTTTTAATGTTATCAAATTCTTCCGAGACGAGTCCAGTAAAGGACAGCCACTTATCCCATTGCAAAATATCAGGGACCGAGTGTTACAAGCAACAGGTATTGAAATACTCTTGAGACATTTAGTGTACCTACGTACATATGCAGTGATGGTGCTGATCTAGCTCAGGTTTCTTATACAATATTCTTATACAACTTTGATTGAGAATTTTCTCACTATGGCAGTGCTCATGTTTAAGTCATATTTTGGGGCGAGGTGTATCAAGAGGAATAAATATTTAACTGGACGACATAGGGCCTATACGGGAGTCCTACGAAGAATTCTCAAACTTATATTTTGCGTCGTATTTCATTCGCTATAAAGTGGTGTGCACCAAAATGACAGAAGGTTATATTTTTCTCCGGTAGGTTCACTTTGTCCGAAATAACAGCTGTTATGTTCAATAGTGCAATTTCCAGTTCAATGAAACCCGAAATTTAAAATATGTTTTAAGTTGACCACACAGAAAGGACGCACTGAGGCCGAATAGTGTCTGTGTACATAAAACTTTAATAGGACCGATACTGAAATGAGAACTGCACCATGCTGTCTATGTTGCCGTAGATGTTGTTAATTAAAAACTAAGTTATGCATTTGTTGAGGCATTTGTTATGTAAATGACAAACCACCAACCTTTGATGGGACCACATCATGGGATAACTACAAGAAACAATTTGAGGCAGCTGCTAGAGCTAATGGATGGACAACGCAGGAGAAAGCAATTTCTCTGACTATGGCGTTGCGCGGCAATGCGGTGGACATTCTTCAGACTTTGCCCGAATCCGAGTTGAACGACTTCGAAAAGTTAGTGAAGGCAGTCGAGGTGAGGTACGGCCACGCTCATCTCGAACAAGTATTTCAACTCCAGCTGAAGAATAGAATCCAAAAATCGTCGGAAACTCTACAGGAATTTCAATCAGACATTGCCCGCCTGGTCAGGTATGCCTACCCGAATGCCCCGGAAATCCTTTTGGAAACTCTTGGGGTCCATGCCTTTGTGGATGGCATAAGAGATGTGCAAGTACAGCAGGCACTCAGAATGGCACGGCCCAGGACGATCGTCGATGCATTGACCCATGCCTTAGAAGTGGAGGTAGCCAAGGGTGTCGAGTCGGGGTGTCGAGCTGGAAGAAAATGGGAGAAGGTCCCTGCGCTGCTGGCACTGTGGTGAATTAGGCCATACCAGGAACAAGTGCAAGAAGTTTCAGGAGAGCATGGCCAAAATGAAGCAGGAAAACTAAAAAGGGTCGATGCGAAGGGGCAACCATCGACTCGTGCCAAACACGCCCCACTGAGAGTTAAGGTGGCAACATTGCAGCATTTGTTGACAAGCCTATTCGTGGATGGAAAGATCAACGGACGACCGGGCTCATTACTGCTGGATACTGGCGTTACCAAAACCATTGTAAGACCGGATGTCATAAATCCCAAGCGGATAAAGGCCTCCAAGTGGAAGTTGAGGACGGCAACAGGAGAAAGAGCGACAGTCCTAGGAGAAACCCGAGCCACTATCGAGATAGGAAATTCTTCATTGGAGCACGATGTGCTGGTTGCTGACATCGAAGATGAAGTGATTCTCGGTATGGATGTGATGAATTCCTACGGCTTCCAGCTGGACCTGAAACAGGGCCTTTTGAGGATTGGTTTGGAAGAACATGTCCTGTATCAAAGGGGAGACATCCGAGCCAGAGTGCTTCTCAAGGATGACATAGTTCTTGCGGCAAGAAGTGAAGCTGTTGCAACGGCCACTTGGGATAAGAACATCACACAAACCAAGGTGGTACTCATGGAGCCATCGTACCGGCACGGGAGGCTGGAAAAGGGCATCGTAGTAGGCAAGGCTTTGGTGGCGACAGACGGTAATGTACCAGTACGCCTAATGAACCTGAACGACTACGCAGTATCCCTGAAGAGAGGAGTTGTAGTAGGATACTGTTCAGCTATCTCCGCCGTCGTCCGTAACACCGAGGCGTGTGAGGTTGCCCCTTCCCAAACACCCAAAAGTATGCCAGACTTGCTACCGCCAATCAGCAAGTCCCTGTCAAGTCACCAACGACAGACAGTTTACCATCTGCTTCAACAAAACCGAGAAATTTTTCAAATTAATGGAGACCCAAACGGACGTACTGCGATAGTAAAGCACAGAATTGACACATGTGATTCCAGACCCATCAGACAAGCCGCACGAAGATTACCGCTGGCCAAACGCGAAGAAGCCGAACAAATAATTCAGGACATGAAGAACGAAGGAGTGATTAAACCTTCCAACAGTCCCTGGGCGTCGCCGGTGGTGCTTGTTAAGAAGAAAGACGGCTCCACTAGATTCTGTGTAGACTACAGACAACTGAACAACGTCACCAAAAAGGACAGCTACCCACTGCCTAGAATAGATGACACTTTGGATACTCTGGCAGAATCGGAATTGTTCTCCACACTAGATCTCAAGAGTGGATATTGGCAGGTCGAACTGCAAGACGAGGATAGGGAAAAGACCGCATTCACCGTAGGGTCGGGTCTTTGGGAGTTTACCGTGATGCCCTTTGGTCTTTGCAACGCCCCTGCCACATTTGAGCGGCTTATGGAGAATGTCTTACGTGGCCTGTCCTGGGAAACCCGCCTAGTCTATTTGGACGACATAATAGTTGTCGGTAAGACATTCGAAGACCATTTGAAAAACTTGGAGAATGTTTTCCGAAGACTTAGAGCTGCCAACTTAAAGTTGAGTCCAAAAAAATGTCACATACTTCAAGAAAAAGTAAACTACCTTGGCCATGTTGTCTCAAAAGATGGAGTCGCTGTCGACCCTGTTAAAATTAAGGCGATTAGAGACTGGCCTGTACCTAGAGATAAACATGAGATAAGGAGTTTTCTTGGACTTTGCACCTACTACAGACGATACGTACCAGGATTTGCCGATATAGCCAAACCCCTGACTAAACTTACAGAAGATGTCCGACAATTCTGCTGGGATGAAGAATGTCAGCTATCATTCGAGCATTTGAAGCAACGTCTTATCAGTGCACCAATATTGTGTTACCCGTTGCCCGAAGGCAAGTTCATCTTGGATACCGATGCCAGTAATGTTGGATTGGGAGGCGTCCTATCACAGCTTCAGGACGGCGAAGAGAAGGTCATCGGGTACTTTAGTAAAGTTCTTTCTAAGCCCGAAAGGAATTACTGTGTCACAAGAAAAGAATTACTGGCAGTCGTTAAATCTGTGGAACACTTTTACAAATACCTTTACGGCAGGAAGTTCTTACTAAGAACGGACCACGCTGCGTTTAGATGGCTGCTTCAGTTTAGAAATCCAGAGGGGCAAGTAGCCAGGTGGATAGAAAGGCTGCAACAATACGACTTTGACATTGAGCACAGGGCAGGAAGGATTCACTGGAATGCCGACGCACTTTCTCGAAGACCTTGTCCAGTGGATTGCGAACACTGTTGCCGAGTAGAGAGGAAGTGCGCCGTTGTAGATAGAACCACTGCCGTGGATGAAGATTGGTCAACAGAACGATTGATTGCTGACCAGAAAAACGACCCCGATCTAAGACTTCTTTTCGATTGGAAGGAAAATGGACAGCGACCGAACTGGCAGGAAGTGGCTCCCGGTTCTTCATCGCTAAAATCTTATTGGGCCCAGTGGGACTCGATTACAATGGAGGATGGACTATTAAAGAGCAAAATAGAAATGATGATGGTACAACTTACACGTTACAACTATTGGTACCAAAGAATAGGATCCCACAGGTGCTGTCGCATATCCACAATGGTGCATCCGGAGGACATTTTGGTATCCGAAAAACCGTCGAGAAGATAAAAGAGCGGTTTTACTGGTCGGGTTACCAGGACAATGTCAAAGAGTGGTGCCGGAAATGTAAAGTTTGCGCCGAAAGTAAAGGACCCCAGAAGAAGCCACGAGCACCGATGAGGCCATACAACGTTGGTAGTCCTTTTGAACGAATAGCCATCGATGTCGCAGGCCCCTTCCCCGAGACTGACAACGGCAATAAATACATCGTGGTAGTGATGGACTACTTCAGTAAATGGACCGAAGCGTATGCCCTTCCTGACCAAACAGCAGCCTCAATCGCAGACGTCCTCGTGAAAGAGCTGATTTGCCGCTTTGGTGTCCCACTGCAGATCCACTCAGACCAGGGCAGGAATTTCGAGAGTGAACTTTTTACTAAGGTGTGCGAGTCCTTGGGAATACAGAAGACCAGGACTACCCCGTTACACCCCCAGTCGGATGGCATGGTGGAAAGGATGAACAGAACCATGGGAAAATACCTTTCCAAGGTGGTTGCCGATCATCAGAGAGACTGGGACAACCACATCCACCTGTTTTTGCTAGCTAACAGGTCAGCTGTACAGGAAAGCACTGGTCGAAGTCCAGCCAGCATTTTATTTGGCAGAGAACTCAGGTTGCCGTGTGACCTGAAGTTTGGATCGAAACCTGGAGATGATGTTGCGGGTGAGGACTATGTGACCGACCTCAAGAGGAAGATGGATGATATCCACCAGCACGTGAGGCAGAACCTTCAGGATGCGAGCGAACGGATGAAAGACCGATACGACGTAAGGGGCAAGCAGGGAGGTTATCAACAAGGAGACCTGGTGTGGCTGTACAATCCTCGGCGCAGAAAAGGATTTTCGCCCAAACTCCAACGAAACTGGGAAGGTCCTTTTGAAATCGTTAAGCGGATAAACGACGTGGTGTACCGGATTAAGAAGCTTCCCTCAGGAAAACCAATGGTTGTCCACTTCAATCGTCTGGCACCGTATGAGGGCACCAACGTTGACGAAGAACGCGTGAACCAGATAGGTAGAGGAGACGAACTAGAGAAGTTCCTTGCTGAGTTTTCAACTGGCCGCAAGGTGCGGTATGGTGTCACGAAGGAAGAACGTCGTGACCTCTTTGCGATGCCGGATGATTACTCGTTGGCCCATTGCGTAGGATGCGATCTGCTTATGCGAAAAGGAATAGCCACGGTTTTTCGAAGGAAATTTGGGCAGATTCAAAAACTAAAGGAGCAACAGCCGGAGATCGGAAAAGCCCTTGAGTTGGAAACGAACAAGAGGCGCATTTATTATTTGGTGACCAAGAATTCCTCGTTTGCCAAGCCAACTTACAACTCGATGTGGGCATCACTTCTGGATCTGAAACGCCATATGCTGTTAAATGGTGAAAATAAACTGGCCATACCAAAGCTGGGATGCGGACTGGACGGGCTGGACTGGAGGGTAGTAAGGAACATGCTGGAGACCATCTTCAGGGACACCTCTATCCAGATCGTCGTCTGTTGTTTTAATCTGCGACCCCGTTTGCCAACTGAGAAAAGTGTCCAGTGCTATTTTTACAGTACGGGCACCTGCACAAAAGGATCTGACTACCAGTACCTCCATGGGGATGCTGTTTCGGGGCGAAACAGTCTAAGAGGAGGGCAATGTAACGATAGTGCCTTGCATGGGCGCGGACTGACGTCGCCGCGTCGCGGGAATGTTCGAGAGGAAGCCAGAGTGAGCGCGAGTGCGACTCCCCGATATAGAATATTCCGGAAGACTCGGGAAGGCGTGCGGCGTGGACCGACAGGCGCACAGGCTTGCCCGGCCTATCCAGTCGCGAATAGTCTAGAAAGGCCAGGAATTATCACGAAGGTCGAGGCGCGGGCTATATAAGCGCGTAACGGACGCCGCGAGAGTCAGTTCTTGCCTGGAAGCGCTACGAGTGAATACCAAGAGATCCACATAGCGACCGTGTGCAAATAAATAAGTGCTGTATTTACATAAATAGAGTTGTTATAGTTATAAATAGAGTTGTGATTTTTAGTAGTGTTTAAAATAAATAAACTCTACACCCACTGGACGCTTTCTTCGAACCTAAAACGTAACAGTTATATTGACCATAGAAAGTTCAACAACAAAATTACTAACACGGTCCTGGTTGTTACACTTTTCGAAATATTTCCTCCAACAATAGTAATAAGTAAGATTATTCGATGCTGCACTGCAATATTTGTGAAATTACAGATGGTGACAAACAGCAGACAATCGCGCAGCTCTTATGGAGATACGAAGAATACGCTACGTGTGGAGTTTTTGAGGAAGATCAGTCAGTATGTATACAAGAGATGGCTGGAATGTAATCTACACAGATGAAACATACATGAACATAATGTTCCGTACGCACAAAGCTTATTGAAATGTGAATTGTATGACAATATACGAACCCATAAAAGCCAACATGCAACATATGTCCTGGATTCATTGTTGGTGAAACATGACCACAAAGTGATGCGGTTACCACCGTACCATCCGGATTTCAATCCCATGTTATCGGAACCGACTTGTGATCAGTGGAAAAATATATGCAACCATGTGGTCCGCTATGCACAGGAGCTCCTTCAAAAGGATGTTGAATTGGTTGCCGCAGATGAGTTCTTGTTTCGGGTTAATGTCGGATCGTCGGACGAGTCTGAATTGGATTACCTGGACTCAGATTCGACAGCGATAAATGGATGATCCCTTATGGTAATAATTTTGTATTCTTATAATTTGTATTTTATAAATAATTCTGTTTTCTGTTTTAGAATAGAATCTTCGCTAATGAAAGATCATCACATTTGCTTTATCTGCCATTTTAAGTTAAATGTTTTTCTTTCTTTTCTAAATTATGTAAGTGTTTATCTTCTTTTGTTTGTGTTGGCACTTCATTGCAAAGATTGTGATGTAAATCAGAGTCGGAGTAATCCATGTCCGACTCATGCAATAACCCTGCATTAACACAATAACACGAAACTCATCTTGTGCTGAATCCATAACGAAGTGCTTGTGAATTAAGTCCTTTTCATAGTGGACCACATGGTTGCATATATGTGTGTTATGTTGTCCAACTCAAGCCCACACATTCTCAGTGGGATTGAAATCCGGATGGTACGGCGGTAACCGCAACAATTTGTGGGCATGTTTCTCCAGGTTGCATGTTGGCTTTTATGGGTTCGTATAAGGTCATGCAATTCACATTTCAATAAGCTTTGTCAACCTTTTTTGATGCAGAAGTTATATTTACACCTTCTTTTACATTGTGGATAACTGGCGTTATCTAATACCAACACAGATTACGAAGGTAAATTTGGTATAAGCTGGTGTTGGACCCACCTCATAAACGTGACATGATTCATTTCGTCATGGTAGTCTCGAACGAAACATTAGCAAGGCATTTGGTATGAAGCCACCCTCACCACCTGCATATACTAGTATCAGCTGTTTGCCTTTGCTGACTGGCTTCTTCAAACCCTGTGTTAGTTGTGTTGTATCAATCTTCTTTATCGATTCAAATTTCTTTACCGATTCTTGGAATCATTTGTTTGAATGTCATGAAGTAACTATTGACAATGGGGGCAGGATTTCTCGAATAAATACGAAAGAAACATGTAAGTCATATATTTTTTTTATCAAACCGTTGCAGCAGAAGATGAATTTTGTAATCGATTCTAATTATCGATTCCAATAATCAGCTATAAATGAATCCTATGCAATATCGAGAATCGGCTATTGCAATCATCGATAGATGTCATTGCAATCATCAATATCTTTAATTTAGTGATGAAACTTCAAATTCTATTTAAAATTGTTTTAATGTACATTCCATACCTACCAAAACGACTGTTTTTGAAAAATTTTACTAGAGAAATTCTAACCTCAAACTCATTTACAAAACTCACTTCCACTGCAATTTATTGTCACGGGCAACCTTGGGATATTCTATTGGAAAACGAAAACGAGCCGCCTCATTTTAGGACGAATTGAGGTCAACAGCTGTTCTCTCGCGCATATTGTGTTGCCGTTGTTGTTGTATTGAGTGTTCTTCTTAGTTTAAATCCACTCTAGCATAGGAAGACATTTATGCTTTTTAAGTGTGTATTATAGTTGTTTGTATATTATATAGTTAGTCCACCGACACCCCGTGCATTATGTTGCTCTATTGGTCAAAGGTGAAACCACGGTAAACCCTTGCAACGTGAGCTGAGTTCAGAATCGTTGCACTCGGAAAAAGGTGGAACAAATATCCCGTTCGCGTTGGCTAAAATTGGTGACCTTCAGTCAGCCCACAAGGATAGGCGATATACAGAATATACATAAACATAAAAAATATCTGGTGTGGCCCCCACCAAACCTTCCGACTACATTGACATACTATTTACATATTTATAAACTCTCCAAACGTATAGACTATAGAGGGTGAAACATCAAAAACGAATGTCCGTAAAATAATAATTATGCTATATCATGATTATAGCAATAAAATGCACGTCTCGGTACAAATAACTATAATATGTATACTGTCACGTATTCGTGTTTTCCTCCGAGGTTTATTTCTAGAATAAGAATAAATAAACAAGCAGTAGAAAACTACATTTATTCTTCAATTCACGGGCGATAATATATTATTCAAACAGTAACGTGTGGGGCTACGCGGTATGATGCCGTCAGTTCTCCATTACATCACAAACCAATCGATTATTCCGTTATAGCGCCTTAAACCGCTCATTCCATTGATCTGTAAATTTATATACATGATATAGTTAAACACACTTTATTTACGGTATTTTACGAACAATATTATTTATGGTTTATACCAAATAATAACTCAAAGGAAGTAATTATATTTAACAAACTATACTGAAAAGTTCCCCGATCGCCGCACAAGACGCGACCTTCTACTATCACGGTCAGTACTCGACTAGCGCTGCGGAAACATATCCAACGAGTCCATGTGGTCAAACGGGTAAGTCGCTCACACGGTCACATATTTGGCAGATTACATTATGGGGACCTCAGAGGTCAGAAACGCGCTGACATGTTTCCGCCAGAATTGACTAGAGACTAGAGGATCATATTCAGATGTTCTATTAAGGGAATTTCAGAGGTCAGAAACGCGCTGACATGGTTCCTCCAGAATAAACTCAGGGTTATATTCAGATGTGCTATTATGGTGATCTCAGAGGTCAGAAATGGGCTTTATATCTAGGAGCTAACTTCCCGCGCCTAGGATTCTGCTCCTGGATCACCTAGCTTGAGAGCTGCAGGAAGCCGTCTTTTCTAATCGAATTTGGCCTTCTGTTTCATAGACATTTCTTGTAGCCTTGCGTAAGCCACCTTTTGGTCCTTGGTGATATCGATCCTAGGTTCTTCCTCAGGCTCACCGTTTAATTCAGTAATTGCTTGGACCAAGGGTGTGTTTGCGTTAATTCCTACTAGAAGCCGTAGTGCAGTTATTAGTCTCTTCGGGGTACCAAAAAGTGTAACATTTTCCACTTTCCAATGCTTTTAAAGTCTCTTCTCTTGTTAAAGTTTTTAGAGGTACAAGTAACAAGCATTTTGTGAAACCATCAAGCATCAGCAAGATGTGTTTAAATCCATCTACATCAACTGAGAATGGGCCGACGCAATCAGCATGGATTGTGTGGAACGGTACACCAATTCTGTCAATCGTCTTCAAGAATCCTTGCTTAAGTCCAGATTGTCGTTTTGTTACAAGACAGGTAAGACACTGTGCGATATATTTTTTCACAAAGAGTGCAATCATAGGGAATCAAAACATATCTGATATTTTGTTAGCGTCTTCTCCCGGCCCATGTGACATTGCTCGTCGTGGTATATTTTGACTAAGCCAACTCGACTTCCTTTGGGTACAAAAAAAATCTTAACTCCACACCTCCATGAGTAACTTTTACTTTTTTGTATAACAGGTCATTTTTCACTTGGAAATCGCTTTTGATGGTGTCGTCCTCTCGCACTCGTTTTATCAGGTCCTGCGTTTCCTTGTCGTTTGCTTGTGCTATCTCTACCCATGTTGCATGTTGTATGGGTAGTACCTGGGCCTCTGAAACTGGTGGATTTCGACTAAGATAGTCGACGTGTGGAACTTGTTTTCCTCTTCTGTATTCCACCTCAAACTGGAAGTCTTATAAATAACTCCACCATCGAGCGACTCTAGGAACCAAATCCTTTTTGTTCATTGTTGCCTTTATTGCGTTACAAGCTGTCACGATTTTGAAGGTCATTCCTAGCAGATACGTCCAGAAATGCTTGACTGATTGTACTACGGCCAATGAATAACGGGACTCAGCAGAAGTACGCGACGGCGCGAAGACCATCATTATATTTCTGAAACAGTATTGCCCCGTAGCCCAGTGCACTTGCGACAGTGTGTAGTTCCGTAGGCTTGGGTCAAACACACGGAGCAACGGTTCGTTACTGAGGCAATCAACAACGTACTTTTTAGCCTCTTCGCACTCGGTGGTCCAGTCAAACTTTATATTATTCTTCGTCAGTCTTGTTATGCAAGCTGTTTTTGTCGCAAATTGTGGAATGAGTTTCCTAAATTAGCTAGCCCATATGGCATCCGGAGATATTCGAACTGGCCATCGGGTTGTTTGATTTTAAAAATTTTAATTCAGTAAACAAGTCATGAAAAGTCATGTTGGGCATAGTAGAATTAAAAGTAGATTTATTCAAATGATTCGGCAAAATTAACTTACAGCCATATCAGTTTAAATTAATGAAAGGTTACGAACCTAAGGTAATTCCATGTAGGAAAGTGCCTTTCCAATTTTTGGAACAACTTAAAAAAGAATTGCGGAAAATGACAGAAGACCAAATTATTACACCTGTTAGTGAGTCAACAGAGTTTGTCAATCCAATTGAATCGTTTATTGCAGAAAGGGACTAAGTAACATTTTTGGCCACTTTGAGGTGACTCTACTGTTGTGTGCTCTGACTGTAGACCTATCGTTTAGTGTTGAAAGGAACCATCGTTCATAAGCAAATCACATTTTTACAGCACTTAATAGATTTCATTTATTGTAGAAAGGGATCATGTAACGTTTGATTGTCCCTTTCTGCAATAAATTCTCAGTTTGACAGCTTGTCGATATAACCTAAAAAAATGTTGGAGGTGAAAATTCAATAAGTGAAGAAGAAATAGTTTCTAATAAAAGAAAAAGAGGGGTTAAAAATTGCGACAATTACCATAGGAATGTAATAAAACATTCTAGAGTTAGGGGAAAGCGGTACTTAAATTACAAGGGAAATGTAGTACAGGAAAAGAAGATTGGAAAATCCTGTCAGTGTGTTTTACCAACATATTTGTAATATTTTCTTAACTTATTAACTCTTTAAGACGCCCAATGAAATGTTTCCAAAAGTTGAGTGAAGAGCAAAAACTAAACATATTTAACAAGTTATATTTGGCATTCAATACCAAAGATGAACAAGACATTTACTTACAAGGTCTTTTAGAAATGCACAAGGTTCAGAAAAAAGTTAGATCGACAAAGGAAATGACGCAAAGAAAGAAATCTTGTTGTTTTTTCCATTACGTTTATGTTGAATGACGAAGGCAGAAAGTTTGCCTAAACGCTTTTACTAGTCTCCATGGACTTGGGGTAAAAAGAGTTAAACGTCTGAAACTACTGCTTAAGCAAAATTTATATCAGGGTAAACGCGATACCAGAGACAGAAAATATTTTAATACGCCAACACATAGAATCTTTTGCTGTCAAAGAGACATACTACTTAAACAAAGAATATTTTTACCTTTATGGTAGATTCAAGAATTTAAAAATTATGTACAGTCTTTTCATTGTAAAAAATCGAAATACTCGGATCCGTTATAGTTACTATGTCAAATACTTTCATGAACATTACCGTAATCTGCATTTTGGCCGGCCTCAAGTGGATACATGCTGCAAGTGTGAAGAACTTAATATAAAAATAAAAAGTCAATCGTTAGTAGAAAATGCTAAGCGTGCAGCAGTCGCCGAATTGTTGGTACATAAACATAAACATCATCAAACGACAAATCGCCCTCGGAGAGATGACACATCACACACAAAATAACACATTAAAATCGTAGATATAAACTATGTAAAAGACAATACATTTGACACGTTAAAACTGTTGGAGGAGGACCGAGTACATATTTTTACAAGGTCAATGCCATCGATGATAAAAACCAGCCCACAGACAGCAAATTTCAATGTTGGTCGGAGGTACCAACACCAACACTATCCGCTCCCCTTTCACCATCCGAATTATCGTTGTTAATTAAAAAGGAATAATAAATGGTACAATAAGCCGACGGCGTCAGGAAGGTACATTAATTTCTTTTCAAACCACACGATGAACCAAAAGATTAACACTGTACTGGCTTCTTTATATCAGCGATTTGGCATTCAGGGACAGAAATTTGAAGGAGTTGAGAGATGTTTTTGTCAACAACGGTTATCCCAGAACTCTGGTTCATAAATTGATCTTTAATAGTCCCCACCCAGATTACACAACAGATAATGGGTGCCCTGTTCCTCCAGTAAAATACAAAAAGATCACACAAATTGATGGTTTGTCAATAAGGTTGGTGAACCTTTTCAGAAATGATCAATTCAAGATAGTTATGACGAACAATAAAACTATCCAAAATGTCTTCTCGCATAAAAAAGATAAAACTCCACAATTGTTACGTTCCAATGTTGTCTACTGTATTCCATGCGCCGGCTGTTCCAAGAAATAATATGGACATACTAGTCAGTGGCTAAAATCGCGATTAGCATTACATAAAAGTGATACAAAATTAGGTCGAAAGAATTGTGCTATTGCACAACACGCCATTGACAACAACCATGGTAAGGATTGGAACAGCACCAAGATCGTGGCGACTGAGAACAATTACAGATCTAGATTGTTCCTGGAAATGTTTTATATCCAACAAAATATCAACGCAAGCTTGAATTTTAAATCTGACACAAGTCAATTGAACAATATTTATTCTTTTTTAATTAACAACGATAATTCGGATGGTGAAAGGGGAGCGGATAGTGTTGGTGTTGGTACCTCCGACCAACATTGAAATTTGCTGTCTGTGGGCTGGTTTTTATCATTGATGGCATTGACCTTGTAAAAATATGTACTCGGTCCTCCTCCAACAGTTTTAACGTGTCAAATGTATTGTCTTTTACATAGTTTATATCTACGATTTTAATGTGTTATTTTGTGTGTGATGTGTCATCTCTCCGAGGGCGATTTGTCGTTTGATGATGTCTGGCGTTGCGTTATCTTTTATATAACTCTAATTGTAAGTTAAAGTAAAAAACATTTTGTCTGTGTTATTTGGTGGCGTAGTAATATCAATCTGAAGATTGTATTTTAAAGTCTGTTTTTGCACTTAAATTTTTAGCTGGTTCCTGATGAAGTCTTAAAATAAAGACGAAAATTTGAACAAGAAAAAAGGAGTTTCCTTTATTGTCACCCACTGACCGAACTTCCCACTACTCTACTTTATATTGGATTGACGGTCGTTACTTGCATTTTTACTATATATATGTATGTATATATATATATATATATATATATATATATATATATATATATATATATATATATATATATATATATATATATATATATATATATATATATATATATATATATATATATATATATATATTAATTAATATTGTTATTATTTTAGCCTTGTAAATTATATTAATTGAAACACAATTTTCACTTTCACTAAAAATTGTTTATTTTTATTTGGGAATTGAGGCTTTACAGTTTGATAAAATTTTCACATTTAAAACATCACAAACATGTTAAAATTGATTGTATTGTCTGACGTTTCGAAGCGTTTCGCCTCTTGGTCACAGATATACTAAAAATTGTGGCGATTTGAAAATAGAAACACACGTGAATATAAACTCAACAAAAACCAGATTTGGACACTCAGCAGATGTTCGGAATAATGCTATCTATTTAATAATTGATTTGTAACATTTTGATAAGTTTATATCAGACCTGTCATTTACAGCATTCTTGTTCTTCAATATCTCTATTGTCTCTAACACACACCTTGCTTTTAATTTGTTTTCTTTAGTCAACACTTTCACTTCGTCAAATTTAAATTTATGTCCTGTTTCATCTTGGTGCTTTTTAAGTGCGGTGACATTTTTAGCGTATTTATGACCTTTTAGTCTTTCTTCCAAGAGTTGTTCTGTTTGGCCAATGTACACTTTATTGCAGCTGCACGGAATCTCATAAATACAATGTGTTTGTTTCAGTGTGGGAATGGGAGCTTTAAGTTTTGTATATAGCCTAGAAAAATTGTTTGCGTTCTTGTGAGCAATGTTTATGTTGTAATTCTTCATTATATGTCCAATTTTTTCAGATAAATTCTTGACATAAGGCAGAGCTATAAATTTAATCGTTTCATGTTCGGAAGGTTGGTCTTTGTTTTGTGTTTTCTTCTTGGTTCTCCTTATATTGTTTACTGTTTTCGTTATTAGTGTTTGGGGATAGTTGTTTTGTTTTAGAATTTTGTTGACTTTCTGCATAGTTTCAGCGCGGTATTGTGGACTGGTCAGGTGAAATGCTCGATCTGCAAGGCTTCTGATAACACTCTTTTTGTATTTTATTGGTTGTATTGAATCATAATTAAGGTATCTATAGGATGATGTTGGTTTGGTGTACCATTTGGTATAAATTTTGTTGTCCTTATGTATTAGTGTCATGTCAAGAAAATTGATCGTGTCTTCTGTATTTATTTCCATTGTAAATTGTAGCTTGTGATTGTAGTTGTTAAATTCTTTTAATACTTCTTGCTAAAAATGTCACCGCACTTAAAAAGCACCAAGATGAAACAGGACATAAATTTAAATTTGACGAAGTGAAAGTGTTGACTAAAGAAAACAAATTAAAAGCAAGGTGTGTGTTAGAGACAATAGAGATATTGAAGAACAAGAATGCTGTAAATGACAGGTCTGATATAAACTTATCAAAATGTTACAAATCAATTATTAAATAGATAGCATTATTCCGAACATCTGCTGAGTGTCCAAATCTGGTTTTTGTTGAGTTTATATTCACGTGTGTTTCTATTTTCAAATCGCCACAATTTTTAGTATATCTGTGACCAAGAGGCGAAACGCTTCGAAACGTCAGACAATACAATCAATTTTAACATGTTTGTGATGTTTTAAATGTGAAAATTTTATCAAACTGTAAAGCCTCAATTCCCAAATAAAAATAAACAATTTTTAGTGAAAGTGAAAATTGTGTTTCAATTAATATAATTTACAAGGCTAAAATAATAACAATATTAATTAATATATACTCCGGGGTGAAAATGGAGTTTACTACCTTACGCGACATACAAGCACGTCATGGACAGCGGATTCTCAACCAGATGAAGACATTAATGAGATGCCAGGAGAAACTAGTTAAAGTGAAAAATCAAAGAATATTTCTACTAAGAACGAAGAAATTAGGATTAACGCCAACTTTCCTCCAGTTTAATCACAAACACATACAATTCAAGCAGCACCAACTTCAACAAAAATTTGTAAACAACGTCAAGACATTCCAAAGATCAACAATTCAATTGCTCATTACGGATGTGACAAAGAAAATAAAACACCTCATGTACAAGATTGCCGAGCTGGAAAATCAATTACTAGAAGTGCCTGGCCAACAACTAATTCATGACTATCTACAAAACTACAAACAAAAGATCCAACAGAAGGACAAAGCCACAAGGAGAACGCAAAACGGAAAAATAAAAAACCTCATAAATAAACAACAGAAGTCAGCAACAGTCTTCACCAATAAAGAATGGTTAGTTAATTTATCCAAAACAGAACTACCTGAACAAGTAAGAACCATTTTGAGCCTGGGGCCTAATTTCTCCATCGAACATGAACGAAAAAAAACCTACCAATTACTAGCATCATCGCTAATATCGAGGGAGGTATTCAGCACCTAAACTCTGAACAAAAGAATGATATCGCCACCAAGGTAAGCACCACCATTCATAATTTTAAAGCAAAAAACACTAGAGAAGACACAGTAAATAAGAACCTAACCAATTGCATGCAAAAAACAAAGACATTTCTAATGAAAAACAAACAAATAAGTGTATTAAGAGCAGACAAAACAAACAAAACTGTCATAATGGACACCGCAGATTACGAACAAAAAATGAATACACTTTTAGAAGATAAAAACACATATACCGAACTGCGAAACAATCCAACAAAAACTTACGAAAAGAAAAATAACGATCTGGTAAACAAATGGCTCACTAAGAAACTTATAACAAAGGAAATGTCCACAAAGCTAAAAATTCATAATTCACAACCTCCTAAGATATACGGATTACCAAAACTGCACAAACAAAATATACCCCTCAGACCTATTGTATCGTGCATTCAATCGCCATTTTACAAATTAGCTAAACAACTGGCCGAAAATTTAACAACAATTGTTGGAGAAAATCAATACTACATCAAAGATTCGTGGGACTTAAAAGAAATGATTGATAAGATTTCTTTAAATGAGAATTTCCATTTAATTTCATTAGACGTTGTCTCTCTGTACACAAACGTTCCAATAGACCTAGCAAAGGAGGCTATAAACAAAAGATGGCACTTACTGGAGGATATAGCTTTCATCCCAAAAAAAGAATTTTTAGAGGCAATAGAACTTGTTCTTACGCACACATATTTCCAATACAAAGACAAATTTTATAAGCAAGTTTTCGGATGTGCAATGGGATTTTCGGTATCAAGTGTAGTTGCACAAATAGTAATGGAAGATTTAGAAGCTACAGTATTATCATCTATTTCCGTCGAAATTCCAATATTCAAAAGATACGTTGATGACTGTATAGTAGCGGTACCAAAGGGCCAAGAACAAGAAGTATTAAAAGAATTTAACAACTACAATCACAAGCTACAATTTACAATGGAAATAAATACAGAAGACACGATCAATTTTCTTGACATGACACTAATACATAAGGACAACAAAATTTATACCAAATGGTACACCAAACCAACATCATCCCATAGATACCTTAATTATGATTCAATACAACCAATAAAATACAAAAAGAGTGTTATCAGAAGCCTTGCAGATCGAGCATTTCACCTGACCAGTCCACAATACCGCGCTGAAACTATGCAGAAAGTCAACAAAATTCTAAAACAAAACAACTATCCCCAAACACTAATAACGAAAACAATAAACAATATAAGGAGAACCAAGAAGAAAACACAAAACAAAGACCAACCTTCCGAACATGAAACGATTAAATTTATAGCTCTGCCTTATGTCAAGAATTTATCTGAAAAAATTGGACATATAATGAAGAATTACAACATAAACATTGCTCACAAGAACGCAAACAATTTTTCTAGGATATATACAAAACTTAAAGCTCCCATTCCCACACTGAAACAAACACATTGTATTTATGAGATTCCGTGCAGCTGCAATAAAGTGTACATTGGCCAAACAGAACAACTCTTGGAAGAAAGACTAAAAGGTCATAAATACGCTAAAAATGTCACCGCACTTAAAAAGCACCAAGATGAAACAGGACATAAATTTAAATTTGACGAAGTGAAAGTGTTGACTAAAGAAAACAAATTAAAAGCAAGGTGTGTGTTAGAGACAATAGAGATATTGAAGAACAAGAATGCTGTAAATGACAGGTCTGATATAAACTTATCAAAATGTTACAAATCAATTATTAAATAGATAGCATTATTCCGAACATCTGCTGAGTGTCCAAATCTGGTTTTTGTTGAGTTTATATTCACGTGTGTTTCTATTTTCAAATCGCCACAATTTTTAGTATATCTGTGACCAAGAGGCGAAACGCTTCGAAACGTCAGACAATACAATCAATTTTAACATGTTTGTGATGTTTTAAATGTGAAAATTTTATCAAACTGTAAAGCCTCAATTCCCAAATAAAAATAAACAATTTTTAGTGAAAGTGAAAATTGTGTTTCAATTAATATATATATATGTCGGAGCAAGGAGTCGCAGCGCGTAAATATTTATTGTTTATGTTACGTGCTGGGCGGAATCAAAACATCAACCACCGAGAGGCTAACGTGAAGGCGTTTCGTGGACACAGACAGCAAGACACAACTAATTGAGACGAGAAGCGGGTCGGTTGATAGTTTTGGGATCGTCTGATTCCTTGTATCTGCAATAAAGCTAAACTTTGTGATTGATCAAGAACTAAGAACTTTGTGTATTTTGCCATCCAATAAATCGTGTAGTTAAACATCGTTCGTTTGATTTGAGTGTTGTGACACAAATTGTAAAGATGAGTCAACGACGAGGTTGTAGACGCCCCTCCCCGTCATCAGAAGTGGGATGCAACTCGCAAAATGAAGAACAGCCACAAAACGAAAATCAGTGGCGTGCGCTTTTGGACCAACAGAACAAGAACATGATGGAATTAATCAGCATGATTAAAAAGCCTGTAAGTACTACTACACATTCCATAGTACTTCCGCAATTTAATCCCGAACACGATGGGGCTGATGCTCGTGCCTGGTGTTCGACGGCTAATTTGTGCATGTTGGAGAATCCTTTATGTGGGAG
This sequence comes from Aphodius granarius, assembly GCA_963971325.1. NCBI lineage: Eukaryota > Metazoa > Arthropoda > Insecta > Coleoptera > Scarabaeidae > Aphodius > Aphodius granarius. The sequence goes on from OZ020225.1 coordinate 9,230,361, forward strand.
CGCACTCTTGGTCACCTTAAGTCGAGCTTTGTCGGGATCTGCATCTACATGGCTTTCACAAATTTCCTTTGAGGGAATGACATGGTCCCAGTTCAAGGATCTTTTTGCTGCTCGCTACGATTCTACCGAAACTACTGCAGCTGCCATCATACGCCTGAATAATAGCAAACCGGAGGATGCTGAGTGTTACGCGGCGTATGCTGGGCGTTTGATGACGTCACTAATACCGCGACTGAAAACCCAGACGGTTGAACAAATCGCCATATCCACTGTGTTGGCTCATTTAGCGCAGTTCGATACACGTCTTCAGCGACTCGCTTTTACAACGGAAATCACTGATCGAAACAAGCTACAACAAGAGCTGAGAGCACTTTCATTCTCCAAGAGAAAGTCTACTACCTTTCAAGATGAGAAGTTCGATTCCAAGCGACCAAAACTGCCAGGTCAAATCAAATGTTACTACTGTGGCAAGATGGGCCATAAATCAGCAGAATGCCGTTCCCGCAAGAATACGAAGAGATCCAGCCATCAGTCTACCCAGAAGATTGTTACCACACCAATCAAGAAGGACGTCATATGCTTTGCCTGTGGCGAAGAGGGTCATTTTGCCTCAAAATGTAATCGTTCTGTCGAGGCCACTGGAAGCAACAAGGGTCAATTCGCGCAGAAAAGGGTCAACTTATGCGAGGTCCTACCTAGCACTGGTCAACTCAAACATAAAGGTGAGGTATTTGTATTTTGTTATGACTCTGGTGCTGAATGCTCTCTCATAAAGGAATGTGTTGCGTCAAGACTTTCTGGTAAACGTTTCAACAATGTTATTTCTTTAATTGGGATTGGTCAATCTACAGTAAATAGCACAATCCAGGTATTGTCTAGAGTAATAATAGATGAAAATGAGTTAGAAATCTTGTTACACGTATTACCGGATTGTTATTTAAAAAATGATATTGTTGTCGGACGCGAAATCTTCTGTATTAAAGGACTGGCCGAATAAAATTGATACCGACATAACAGATGTAGAAAAGACAAAATTGCTCTCTATACTAAATGACTTTAAGTCATCTTTCATAGAGGATATACCGCGTAACCGCGTTACTACCGGACAACTAGAAATACGATTAATAGATCCGAATCGTACTGTTCAGAGACGTCCATATCGTTTAAGCGAAGACGAGAGAAAATTAGTTCGTAATAAAATCAAAGCTTTATTAGAAGCTGGAGTGATTCAACCAAGTTGTTCACCTTTCCAATCAAGTCCAATCATTTTAGTTAAAAAGAAAGACGGTAGTGACAGAATGTGCGTGGATTATCGCGAGCTTAACTCAAATGCTGTACCAGACAGGTATCCGTTGCCTCTAATATCAGATCAAATTGCCAGGTTGCGTGGGGCAAACTATTTCACGAGCCTAGACATGGCTAGTGGATTTCACCAACTACCTGTACATCCAAATTCCGTAGAATTTACAGCTTTTGTCACTCCAGACGGTCAGTATGAATATTTGACTATGCCTTTTGGGCTCCGTAATGCAGCGTCCGTTTTCCAGCGAGCCATAATAAAAGCGCTTGGCGACATCGCCTACACTTATGTTATTGTTTATGTGGACGATGTTATGATTATAGCCGTTACCGCCGACGAAGCACTTGAAAGATTACGCCTCGTGCTCGATATCTTAACGAAGGCAGGCTTCTCACTTAATATTAAAAAATGTTCATTTTTAAAACGTCGAGTCGAATATTTGGGATACGAAGTTACAGCAGGTGAAATTAGACCAAATCCACGAAAATTAGAAGCACTTACTGCATTACCACCACCGACCTCAGTCACGCAGTTACGACAATTCATAGGTCTTGCATCTTATTTTCGACAATTTGTACCTAAGTTCTCTCAATTAATGGGTCCACTATTTCGGTTAACGTCTTCTAAGGGAAATATTGATTGGAAACCGTCTGATGAAAATCTTCGTCAAAAGGTTATTTCTATTCTTACTAGCGAGCCAGTTTTGATTATTTTCGACCCTACTTATCCAATCGAGTTACATACCGATGCAAGCGCCGACGGATACGGTGCAATATTAATGCAAAAAGTAAATAGTAAGTCTCGTGTGGTTGCATACTATAGCAAATGTACAACATACCCTGAATCTAAATATCATTCGTACGAATTAGAGACGCTGGCTGTAGTTAATGCTGTTAAGCATTTCCGTCATTATTTGCACGGGCGCCAATTTACCGTGGTCACCGATTGCAATTCGCTGAAGTCAGCTCGTACAAAAGTAGATCTCACTCCTAGAGTTTATCGATGGTGGGCATCTTTACAAGCATTTGATTTCGACATAGTGTTTAGACCGGGAACTAGAATGTGCCATGCTGATTTCTTTTCCCGAAATCCTCTTTCAATAAAAAATGCTACTACCAAACAAATTGTAAAGGTAGATCAAAAAAGAATTGATGCTGCTGAAATTACTGATAACTGGCTTTTAGCGGAACAACAACGTGATGAGGAAATTGCAAATATAGTGTCTAAAATTAAAAATAATGAGCTTAGCGACGATGCTGTAAAATCATACGAACTACGTTCTGGGCTATTATACCGCAAAATTCAACGTAACGGGAGAACTCGATGTTTAGTTATGATACCTCGATCATTTAGATGGTCAATAATAAATCACGTACATGAATCTATAGTTCACCTAGGTTGGGAGAAAACTCTAGATAAGGTTTATGATCACTACTGGTTTGAAGGAATGAGTAAGTATGTGCGAAAATTTGTGGATAACGGTCTCACATGCCGCGTATCCAAATCAAATTCTGGTAAAGTGCAGGCAGAGCTTCACCCAATCCCAAAAGTTGCGATACCATGGCACACTCTTCATATTGATGCAACAGGCAAACTGAGTGGTGAAAATGACACGAAAGAGTATGTATTTGTACTTATAGACGCATTCACCAAATATGTGTTGTTGTATCATAGTTTACGTATTGATACTGAAAGTAGTATGAGAGCATTGAAATTTGCTATATCGTTGTTCGGTACTCCTACACGGGTAATTGCTGATCAAGGCCGTTGTTTTGCAAGCAAAGAGTTTAAGGATTTCTGTAGTGTGTCCAATATCAAGCTTCATCTCATAGCAACAGGCGCTAGTCGAGCGAACGGTCAAGTAGAACGTGTTATGAGTACACTGAAATCTATGTTGACCACTGTTGAGTCTAGTAATGACGGTTCATGGCAAGAATCATTGGGTGAAATACAGTTAGCATTAAACTGTACAACGAATAGAGTCACTAAAGCTAGTGCTCTAGAACTTTTGGTCGGTAAAGTAGCACGACCATTAAGTTTAGTCTGTAACGACGATGAAGAACTACAAATTAACCTACCTGAGTTGAGAGAGCAAGCAGCAAGCAATATTAGTCATAACGCTGAACATGATAAATTAAGATTTGATAGGAATAAGGCTAAAGTCAAACATTTCGTTATTGGTGATCATGTTTTAATAAAAAATGAGGAACGTAACCAAACTAAGCTAGATCTAAAATACAAAGGGCCGTTCAAAATTGTTGAGGTTTTAGATGGTGATCGTTATTTGTTAAAAGGATTGAATAATAACCGTACTTATAAGTATTCCCATGAATACTTTAGAAAAATGCCTGAATGCTGTGTAACAATGGATGATGTTGATGATACAGAAAGTGACCCAGGTGAGGGCACATCTTGTACCGAGGGAACACTGAATTGACAATACAAATAGTAGCACGACGTTATCCATAATCGTAGCCTGATAGAAATCGGCGTCTATGTTGCATAGTCCGTGGGTGCGCGATTTTTGGATAACAGGTTCGTGTGGAACTGACGGTCTCTTGCAGGAAGCGGAGACCAGAGTTCAAATGTGTGTGAACCGGTATCGAGCAGGAGGCTGATACACGGTTTTGTGAGCTAGTTTCTAGAAGTTGAGACTAAAGTGTATCTTGCAGTAAGCCGATACAGATGTGTTTGAATTAGTCTCATGCAGTACGCTGAGACTGGTCGATTCAGTGTGTCCATTTTAAATTAAATAAAAAAAGGGGGTTAATCCTTATTATCAGATTTTTTTCTAAGCTAACATGGGTATACAAGAAAAGAAATAGAATATTTATGTAGACCGAATTGTGTAGATACTTGTACTTGTAAAACTATTTTATGTTTCTAGACATAACACACAAGGACGTGTGACTTGTCAGGATGGCCGTGTCGGAGCAAGGAGTCGCAGCGCGTAAATATTTATTGTTTATGTTACGTGCTGGGCGGAATCAAAACATCAACCACCGAGAGGCTAACGTGAAGGCGTTTCGTGGACACAGACAGTTGATAGTTTTGGGATCGTCTGATTCCTTGTATCTGGAATAAAGCTAAACTTTGTGATTGATCAAGAACTAAGAACTTTGTGTATTTTGCCATCCAATAAATCGTGTAGTTAAACATCGTTCGTTTGATTTGAGTGTTGTGACACAAATTGTAAAGATGAGTCAACGACGAGGTTGTAGACGCCCCTCCCCGTCATATATATATATATATATATATATATATATATATATATATATATATATATATATATATATATATATATATATATATATATATATATATAAACAGTAAAAATTATTCTCTCGGGCACACCCGCTATCTTAATTGCAACCGATTATAATAACAGATTACTTGGATAACCAGTTTATATTTTTATATAGGCCACCACGCTGGATACAATAGAAATCCAGCAGTAAGAACTTTCCAAGAAGCATTCAAGTCAAATTCCATCATGAATTTAATGCGATCGCCTAAAACTTGTAAACTGCGAAGAAACTGAAAAGGGAACATCATCTTCCTTCGAAGAATGCGCGATAATATATTTGCCGGATACTTGGCAAAAATATCTGGGGTGGCCCTCACCCAACTTCCGACGACATCGTTGGCATAATGAAGTGTCTTGGAACACTTTTACAATTATTCAATTGTGTGAAGCCAGAGCCACTCTGAACCCTACATAACGTCTGTTTCGATGACATAATAACATTTGTCATACTGACATTTAATATCATGTCATGTCAGTGGCTCTGACGTTTGACGACGAAGGCTGTGGATTCTGTCGCACTGCTTCTATAAACGCTTATAGCGGCTAAATCGTCCATCCCATTCATCTGCAGATTTGTATACGTATTTAAAGTCACTGGAGGATGAGTTTGATCTCAATTGGATGAATCCCTCAGAAGACGCATGTAACATTTGTCACTTCCGGTTGTCAGATTGTCACCAAAAACAATCCAGTTTGTTCCCTGGTAATTCTAAATAAGTATACCATCAGCCCGATCCGTTGTTCCGTTTGGGCGCTATCGTGTTCACAGACATACATACCCACACAGATACATGTGAGCGACTTATCCGTTTGACCACTTGGACTCGTCGGATATGTTTCCGCAGCGCTAGTCGAGTACTGACCGTGATACGGGAAAGGTCACTGTTGCTTGTTTTGCATACACACGTTGCAAGTACGAGCAAGATAATATTTATTCAATTGTGTAGGACAAAATACACACGTCGTGTTCATACATGAAAATTATAATAAGTCAAGACATAATATCAATAAGCGAATATCTTAGGTAACCAAATTAGTATGTAACTAAGGAAGTGTATTTCATATATCCCTTTTTTAATATTTCTAAATCTTTAGCATTTTTATTGAAATAATGTTGTTGTTTCTTTTGTTTGCGTTTTAAACATAAACTGTAATGCTTATTTCCATTATTTCTATTTAGGAGTTTTTCCTTAATAGGAATAAAAGTTTTTAATTTTCTGTTGAAAAACAGTTCGGCTGGAGATGGAATTGTTTAACTTATTGGCGTTGCTCTATACTCCATTAGAACTGAATACATATCATTCTCCTCTTCCAACGCTTTTTTCATAATTTTTTTAATTGTTTGTACGTGTTGTTCAACAAATCCATTAGATTGTGGATAATGAAAAGTACTTGTCTTGTGAGTTATTTCCCATTCGTTTAAAAACTTTTGGAAATACTGATTGACAAAGTGAGGTCCATTATCAGTATATAATATTTCCGGTCTGCCATGCCTTGCAACGATTGACTTAAATTTATGTATTACATTAATACTCGTAGTATTATTATTAAGACATTCTACTTCTGGGTATTTGGAAAATAGGTCAACTACAAGTAAGTACTCTTTGTTGTTTGAGTGAAAAAAATCAGCTGCAATTATTTGCCATGGTATATTGGGAATATCTTTGTTAATTATTGTTTCTTTTTAATTTGAATTGTGGAATTTTGCACATGTATAACAGCTTTTGACCAAATCAGTTATCTGTGTCAACATGTATGGCCAATAGACTAGTTCCTTTGCTTATAAAATAGTATTGTTAATTCCCATGTGACCATAGTGTAATTTCTGCAATATTTCTGTTCTTAGAGCTGCTGGAATTATTATTTGGTCTTGTTTGTACAATATGCCATTAATTACATTAATATCAGGGACCTGTTTCATAAAACTACTTTGCAACTTTTAACTTTGTACTTTGCAATTTGCATTTTTTGCAAAGTGCAAAGTTTTCTTGTTTCATAAAATATTTTATATACTTTGCATACTCAATGTTTCACTTTGTACTTTGCAATTTGATAAATGTCATCTTGACCATATCTTACGACAATTTGATACTAATTTTATCTAGTGATGCGACCGATGATGAAAATTACCACAGTGGTGTTCAAAGATTTTAAAGACTAGTTTAATAACTTCCTCCGTTAGTTTAAATCCCTTACGTGGACCTTTACATGAGTTGATAATGCATTGTGTATTTAATAATAAAAATCTTTATTGACGACAAAAGTGCGTACAATAGTCAATACAATATAGCAAAATAAAGGAATGATAAATTTAACAAATAAAGAATACAATTAAATAGTACATTCGATACATTCTTGAACAGTATGAAATGAATTTGAAATTAAAAATCATTTCATCGTAAATTTGATAATACGCTATTGTGGAAACGCAATTCAGAGCACGTGTGTGGAATTTGTTGTATAATTCTATAGATAATTAAATAACCGTAATAAAAGTAATTTTCAGTTAGAACATTATTTTAATTTAATTAATATAAATGAACAAAGAAAACTGTTTTTGCCTTTTCTAGAACTTCTACCCATATCGACTGCTATGCTATATTTGTCAAGTTTTTGAAATTTCCGATAATATTTCCTTTTTTATTTGCTCCTAACATCTTCTGAATCTTTGTTCAAACTAAATACTGTCATGTTGCTGATTGCAAACGAATTAATCGCTTTGCAATTTAAATATACAAAGTAGAAAGTAACGCTGACAACTAAGCATTTGTCAAATTTTTATGAAGCAGAAATCTTGGCATTTACGATTTTACTGTGCACTTTACACATTGCATATCTAGCTTTGCAACTTTGCAAAACTACTCTTTATGAAACAAAAAATAATGCAAATTTGCAAAGTGCAAAGTGAAAACTTGCAAAGTAGTTTTATGAAACAGGGCCCGGATCTTACATTCCAGTACGGTTTAACCAAATATGAAACTTGACTTTTGTTTTCTGGCCAACCATTCTTTATGGTTTCTAATAATTCCATCAGTTCTGGATCCTTTTGTGTTTCAATTCTAATTTGATCATATTTCTGTGGACTTTATTAACATAACTATTGAAATCTAGTTGTATGTCAATTTCTTTTTCTTTAAGATTAAACAATTTGTTATCATAACTACTTCTGGACAAAGTATCAGCAAGATATAATTGCTTTCCAGGTTTGTATCTTACGTCGAAGTCATAATGTTTAAGATTAATTAAAATTCTCTGTAGTCTTAAAGGGCATTGTTTTAATGGGTTTTTTTAAATGATTTCTAATGGTTTATGATCAGTTACCACCACAAAATGCTTACCGTAGACATACTGGTGAAATCTCTGGCAGCCAAAAAGAATTGCCAGAGCCTCCTTTTCAATTTGTGCATAATTAGTTTGACACTCAGTTAGCGATTTAAACGTATAACATACAGGTTTATTATTTTGTAAAATTACTACACCCATTCCAAACTTGGAACTATCAACTGATAAAGTTATACTTTCTTTTTCATTAAAATAAGCTAGCACAGGTGCTTCTGTTAATTCTGTTTTTAATTCTTTAAATTCTTTTTCCAAGGTTTTGGTCCATAACCAAATGGTTTCTTTTTTTAATAATTGCCGCAGATTATAAGTTAGTCTGGACATGTTTGGAATAAATTTTGATACATATGTAACCACCCTTATTAGTAGGTGCCTGAATTTGTTGAATAGCTTCTACTTTGTGTAAGTCAGGTTTTATTCCTGTTTCCGTCAATATGTGACCTAGGGTACTTGATTTCTTTAACAGCAAATCTACATTTATCCTTGTTAAACTTTACATTGTGTTCTCTGCCCTTTCAAAACCCTTTTTTAATGTTTCATTGTGCTCTTCTATAGTTCATGCAAAAACAACAATATCGTCAATATAAATTCCAACCCCATCTATTCCTTCAAAAACATTATTCTTTTGGAAAATCTCTGGTGCACAACAAAGACCAAAAGGTAGTCTTAAAAATCGATATCTACCAAAAGGTGTAGCAAAAGTTGTACATTTAGACGCTTTTTCACTTAAACCAATTTGCCAGAATCCCTTATTTGCATCCAACACTGAGAAAATTTTTGATCCTCTAATTTTATGAGTTACTTCTTCAAACGTTGGAATTTTAAAATGCTCACGATGAATAACTTGGTTCAAGTTCTTAGGATCTAGACACATTCTAATTGAATTATCTGGCTTCTTCACTAATACAATTGAATCGTTTATTGCAGAAAGGGCCTAACTAACATTTTTACGTTTTCGAGAAAAACTAGAAAAACCTTTTATTTTCCAATTTAAAGGTAAGTAACGACATGTTTTGTAATAAACTCAATATATGAGTGCCAATACATGTTATCATACCTTGATTTTTGTCTTTTGAAATCCTATAATGAAAAAAAAATCAAAAAGAAAAACCTGCACTTAGTTCCTATCTGCAATAAACTGCATTTTGTTGACAGTTTTATTTATTTTGTGTTCTCACATGGACATGGGGAACGAAATTCAAGAAGGATTTAATTAAAATAAATATTAATTATGAAAAAAATACTTCAAACATTTTAACACAAAAAGAAAACATTAGAATAATGTTGTACATAAAACAACAAATGAAATTTTCTATTCTGCCGCATTTACATTTCTGGTTCTTGCTTTAGTCGGCCAATTTATTATTTCCTCATATAAATTCATATATTTCTCTTCAATGTACGGGAGCATTTTCCTCAAATGTTCAATCTTCGTTATTAAAATTGGTACTTTAGCATTAACATAAGCTGCAGCTGTAGGCATTGTTATGGGAATTCTTTCAGAACTGTTTGACATGTGTAAGTGAAAAGTATGAAATGTAACCCCATCAACAAATTCTGACGCCACAACATACCCAGGTTTTGGATTTTCATGGAGAAAATAATGAAACTGAGATATGGAAAATGCTTGTCTATTAGCTCGAGGCACCCTGGGACCCATGGTTTCAAGCGAGTTTGCCGTTTTTTTTTTGTAGAAGTTGAACCACCAATCCTTGAAATTTAGTATGTCTTTAGAAGTAATTTCATTTATCGTAAATTTGGCGTTAGCACTTGAAGCAAGCAATAATTTCTGTGTAACTGTAGACTGAGTAGATTCTATCGTACTTCTTGAGACATCTTTTGACCATTCCAAAATCTCTATCATTGGGGAGAAATGAGTGACCTCTTAGAGGAAAGATCTGTTCCACCTTCTGAAATCTATTGGTCTCAACTAGAGCCATACACATACGCACTATTGTATGGTTCTTATTTTGTCCGGAGCAATTGTCACTGAACAGGCGTAATTCTTTGACTGTGTGAGGTATTTGCTTTTTAATATAGTCCCATAATAATGAACAAACTTCGTTAGGACTTTTATTTCCAATCCATTCGTGTATATATATATATATATATATATATATATATATATATATATATATATATATATATATATATATATATATATATATATATATATATATATATATATATATATATATATATAAAGAAAAATTAATTATTTGCGGTGTAATTTAAACAGTAAAAGTATTTTTTCGGGCATAACCGCTAACTAAATGCAACCGTAGACACGTGTTTCGGACTTATTAGTCCTCATCAGTACGGTATAGCCAAAGAGTAAGATGGAAGCTCTATGGAGAAGTAAACAAAAGGGACCTTAATCAGGGAGACCAACGTCACCAATTGATGCTTCGGTCGCAACATCCTCGGTATGGAGGATAAGAAGCAACGTCGCGTCGAGGTAAACAGTACACCCCAAGGTACGCCTTTTAGCCCATGGTATAATAAAAGAAAAATTAATTATTTGCGGTGTAATTTAAACAGTAAAAGTATTTTTTCGGGCATAACCGCTAACTAAATGCAACCGTAGACACGTGTTTCGGACTTATTAGTCCTCATCAGTACGGTATAGCCAAAGAGTAAGATGGAAGCTCTATGGAGAAGTAAACAAAAGGGACCTTAATCAGGGAGACCAACGTCACCAATTGATGCTTCGGTCGCAACATCCTCGGTATGGAGGATAAGAAGCAACGTCGCGTCGAGGTAAACAGTACACCCCAAGGTACGCCTTTTAGCCCATGGTATAATAAAAGAAAAATTAATTATTTGCGGTGTAATTTAAACAGTAAAAGTATTTTTTCGGGCATAACCGCTAACTAAATGCAACCGTAGACACGTGTTTCGGACTTATTAGTCCTCATCAGTACGGTATAGCCAAAGAGTAAGATGGAAGCTCTATGGAGAAGTAAACAAAAGGGACCTTAATCAGGGAGACCAACGTCACCAATTGATGCTTCGGTCGCAACATCCTCGGTATGGAGGATAAGAAGCAACGTCGCGTCGAGGTAAACAGTACACCCCAAGGTACGCCTTTTAGCCCATGGTATAATAAAAGAAAAATTAATTATTTGCGGTGTAATTTAAACAGTAAAAGTATTTTTTCGGGCATAACCGCTAACTAAATGCAACCGTAGACACGTGTTTCGGACTTATTAGTCCTCATCAGTACGGTATAGCCACGGTTGCTTCTTATCCTCCATACCGAGGATGTTGCGACCGAAGCATCAATTGGTGACGTTGGTCTCCCTGATTAAGGTCCCTTTTGTTTACTTCTCCATAGAGCTTCCATCTTACTCTTTGGCTATACCGTACTGATGAGGACTAATAAGTCCGAAACACGTGTCTACGGTTGCATTTAGTTAGCGGTTATGCCCGAAAAAATACTTTTACTGTTTAAATTACACCGCAAATAATTAATTTTTCTTTTATTATACCATGGGCTAAAAGGCGTACCTTGGGGTGTACTGTTTACCTCGACGCGACGTTGCTTCTTATCCTCCATACCGAGGATGTTGCGACCGAAGCATCAATTGGTGACGTTGGTCTCCCTGATTAAGGTCCCTTTTGTTTACTTCTCCATAGAGCTTCCATCTTACTCTTTGGCTATACCGTACTGATGAGGACTAATAAGTCCGAAACACGTGTCTACGGTTGCATTTAGTTAGCGGTTATGCCCGAAAAAATACTTTTACTGTATATATATATATATATATATATATATATATATATATATATATATATATATATATATATATATATATAAATATAGTAAAAAGGATTATCTTTTTTTGGGCATAACCGCTATCTTAAATGCAACCGTAGACACGTGTTTCGGACTTATTAGTCCTCGTCAGTACGGTATAGCCAAAGAGAAAGGATGGAAACTCAATGGAGAACTCAACAAAAGGGACCTTAATCAGGGAGACCAACGTCACCATTTGGAGCTTCAGTCACAACATCCTCGGATTTGAGGACAAGGAGTAACGTCGCGCCGAGGCAACAAGTACACCCCGAGGTGCAACCTTAGCCCTGGTACAATATAAAGGAAAAAAGGTATTGTTTGCGGTGAAATCTAAATATAAATATAGTAAAAAGGATTATCTTTTTTTTGGGCATAACCGCTATCTTAAATGCAACCGTAGACACGTGTTTCGGACTTATTAGTCCTCGTCAGTACGGTATAGCCAAAGAGAAAGGATGGAAACTCAATGGAGAACTCAACAAAAGGGACCTTAATCAGGGAGACCAACGTCACCATTTGGAGCTTCAGTCACAACATCCTCGGATTTGAGGACAAGGAGTAACGTCGCGCCGAGGCAACAAGTACACCCCGAGGTGCAACCTTAGCCCTGGTACAATATAAAGGAAAAAAGGTATTGTTTGCGGTGAAATCTAAATATAAATATAGTAAAAAGGATTATCTTTTTTTTGGGCATAACCGCTATCTTAAATGCAACCGTAGACACGTGTTTCGGACTTATTAGTCCTCGTCAGTACGGTATAGCCAAAGAGAAAGGATGGAAACTCAATGGAGAACTCAACAAAAGGGACCTTAATCAGGGAGACCAACGTCACCATTTGGAGCTTCAGTCACAACATCCTCGGATTTGAGGACAAGGAGTAACGTCGCGCCGAGGCAACAAGTACACCCCGAGGTGCAACCTTAGCCCTGGTACAATATGAAGGAAAAAAGGTATTGTTTGCGGTGAAATCTAAATATAAATATAGTAAAAAGGATTATCTTTTTTTTGGGCATAACCGCTATCTTAAATGCAACCGTAGACACGTGTTTCGGACTTATTAGTCCTCGTCAGTACGGTATAGCCAAAGAGAAAGGATGGAAACTCAATGGAGAACTCAACAAAAGGGACCTTAATCAGGGAGACCAACGTCACCATTTGGAGCTTCAGTCACAACATCCTCGGATTTGAGGACAAGGAGTAACGTCGCGCCGAGGCAACAAGTACACCCCGAGGTGCAACCTTAGCCCTGGTACAATATAAAGGAAAAAAGGTATTGTTTGCGGTGAAATCTAAATATAAATATAGTAAAAAGGATTATCTTTTTTTTGGGCATAACCGCTATCTTAAATGCAACCGTAGACACGTGTTTCGGACTTATTAGTCCTCGTCAGTAC